>OX422215.1:348740100-353997600 GCA_949130495.1 Sambucus nigra
TAATAGCATGCTTACTCTAAAACGAGAGAACATGGTATTCTTAGTTCTTCCTTTTTGCTTTTAAAAATTACCTTGATGGAGTGTTGTATCAAATACATGTCATTTAACTGTCACTTGACCCTTATATCCTGTCTAATATACAATAAAAGTGTTCAGATCTCTCTTTGTATCAGGGCAGGTAGAAAAAGATTAAAAAACAATTCAGTTTTATGAGAAACTGGAAAAGGAAATTAGTGAGTTGGTGAGACATTTTTTTACTTTTCCAATTTGCATGTAGTTCACTTCTTACCCCCTCCCCCCCCAAAAAAAAAATGGGATTCTCTGTTTATTATTTTAAAAAAGAAATCCGTTTTAATATATTCTCATATATATAACTAAACCCTTTTTTTCTAAATCCAACTTGGTAATAAATGCACCCTTATTAAGCTAAAGAGATGGAGCGATAGTATAAGCTTATGCTGCTATTTTGACCTTTCGTAACTCATGATGGTTTTATTAGTTCATTAGAGCTCAAAACTCTATGGCAAACAGTCTGTATAGTTTAAAAAAATTAAATTGGAAATCTTACGAACCTCTGATGCAGTCACGAAGCACAATATACTATACTTGTTCAGTAGCTTACATCTACTGACATGTTGAGAAATTATAGATATGGTTTCCTTTATTGAAACAAAAAAGGTAGGAACAGAACAATATGATTTTTTATCAGTGGGCTTAAAACTTCATATTAGCCTGTCATTTTCTTTAATTGTGTGTTTTTTACCCAGTGAAATGGAATGTTAAGAATTTTATCACTTGTACTGTTAGACGATAGATTTTATATGCATGATCTGCCTCTGCGTCTACACGATGGGCAGTCGACACGAACAGGAAATTTTTTGTCATTAATTTGCAGTGAAGGAAATTGTGGCCGAGGGCCGTAGTTATGTGTTTGTTAACAATATGCACCAAACATGTCTTTTATTTCAAGAAAGCGTGATTACTTGGCCAATACCATATTCGTAAATGGTAAGAGCCTCTTATATAATGGGGGCAGCTTTGTGCAAATAAAGTTTGATGTGGTCCACTCCTTGTTGCAATTTCGCATTGCCGGCACCGTTGTAGGTAATGGTCTTTTCCGCCATTTCCCTTTCCTTTATAGAAGGGCTGTCAAATTTTTTGGACAATAGTCATATTATAGCTGATTAAAATCCAATAAGGTAGCTGAATTAGATGCGACATGGAATGTAGAAGATAAGACTAATATAATGTGAAATAAGATGGTTACATGCATTAGGGAATGTCGAAAGAAATTCTTGAAGAATCAAAAGGTTTCTCCAAAAGGTAGGGGCCATAAACTAAAGAAAATTGGTGGTGGAACGAAGAGTGTTGGTTGATGAAGTTAAAGGGAAAGTTTAACAAGGGAAACCAAGAAACAAGTACAAAAAATAAGTGTGGCGGGGATGCAGATGTTAAAGATGGATATGTGGTAAAACACTAGAGGATAAAATTAGAAGTGAACATATTCATAAATCAGTAGAAATAGGTATCATTGAAGATGGTTTGGACATGCCAAAGTAGACCAATAAGTGCCCCATAATAAAGAGTGATATAGTTAATATTGTTGGTTACGATATGGATAGAGGCAGATCTAAACTGACATTTTGGATTATTGGAAAAAAAAAACATAAAATCATGTGGTTTAACCGAGTACGTTGTGCTAAACACAACGGATGGGAAAACAGGATTCGTGGGAATAGAATTCATAGGAAAGACTTTGTTGAGTTGATTTGAGATGATGCTGATGTATATTGGTGACACGTGGCGCGTGGTTATACTCCTAGGAGAAGACTATCTTTTTTCTATTTTTAGTTTAGTGTATTATTGTCATTTTCTTTTATTTTTAGTGTTTAATTAGTTTCCAAATATGATTGGGGCTAATTAGTCAATTTTAGTTATTAGTTGCCCCTTTTTAGTCTTTTTGAATCTTATCTTGGTTAGCAAACTAATCTCTCTTATAAATAGGCTCTTGGCCTTCATTTGTAATTAGCCTTGAATATTGATAAAAGAATATATAGTGAGAAAGAAATTATTTTTCTTAGTTTAGTTTTATTTGGTTTAGTGTAGTTAGTATTTGGTGTATAGTGTAAAAAAATACGTTTCCGCATTCTTGATTCACATCAATTGGTATCAGAGCTGCGTTTGTTCTTGGTATTGAGCTTCATTTGTTCTTTGTGTTTGTCGTGGTGCTTAAAGTGGGTATCGAGTTGAGATTCCAACTCAGGCAACCCTTCAATCAGTTGGATTGATAAATGTCCAAATGGGAATCGGGTGGATGAAAACCCTAAATTCCATTACCGCTAAAAGGGGGATACCAACCCTTTTAGCCTCCTCCACCCCCACCCTCCACCATCACCTTCCTCCACCTCCATCTCCTACCGCCGCACAACCACCACCACCGGACCCTCCAAACCATCATCTTTTCCCCCACTCAAAACCCTCGCAACGCCCCCCCTACTGCCCCCGAAAGAATCCTAACTATGCTGTCCCCGACTCCCTACACCCCCCTACCAGTTCAACCCACCCCGCTGCCCTCTCCCATCCCTATTTAACCCCACTGACAAGCCCTAACCCTAAACCCTTCCCCAGTTTACCCCTAATCTGCCCCCCCTTATTTTTACCCTATTTCTCCCACTTATTAATGTCCAACTACAATCAAATTCAACAAAATTGGGCTTCCCTACTCCGATCTGATCCCCCACCCTTTATTTGACCTCAAATCCGGTCAAAATAAGTCTTAAGGGCTATTTGTGACACAACATATGTCTTCCCTAAAAAATGCGTCCCACTTGGGGCCTATTTCCGACTATTTGCCATTTTGGGTCCGGCATTCCAGAGTGTCGCCGTCTTCAGTCCGCTTGTTTCGTCATCGTACTTGTGAAGGTGCGATCGCCGGGGTTATCGTCCGGTCAGATTCAAGGGTCCACCACACCAAGTAGCAACCATGTGTTTGTGGTGTCGAGAAGGCGGATACGGTCGTCAGTTTTTGGTTGCTCGGATTTTATAGAGGGACATCGCCGGGATTTGAGTTTTTTAGACCCGTTATTGGTGACCCGTTATTGATGAGGTTCATACACATGGGACTAATTCCATTTGGGTGCCCGCTTTTGGTTGATTTTGATTGGGGTCCAAAGCTTTTCTTGGTTCATATGGCATTGATGAGCCACCCTACACGCTCGAGGACAAGCTTTTTCGAGGACGGGGAGATGATGTAAATTGGTGACACGTGGCGCGTGGTTGTACTCCCGGGAGAAGACTATCTTTTTTTCTATTTTTAGTTTAGGGTATTATTGTCATTTTTTTTATTTTTAGTGTGTAATTAGATTCCAAATATGATTGGGGCTAATAAGTCAATTTTAGTTATTAGTTGCCCTTTTTAGTCTTTTTGGATCTTAGCTTGGTTAGCAAGCTAATCTCTCTTATAAATAGGCCCTTGGCCTTCATTTGTAATTAGTCTTGAATATTGATAAAGAATATAGAGAGAGAAATAAATTATTTTTCTTAGTTTAGTTTTATTTGGTGTAGTGTAGTTAGTATTTGGTGTGTAGTGTAAAAAAATACATTTCCGCATTCTTGATTCACATCAATTGGTATTTGATGTAATCCACCCATCAAAAGGTTCCTAAAATATCTAACACACAATTTAGAGAGAGAAATACTCTTCTTCTATATTCAAAATCAAAGTTTACCTCAAATGAGGCTACAAGAGGTCTATTTATAAGTGGGGGAGGGGAAGCACTAAATGGTTATCTAACCAATGTGAGACTCCCACATTACAAATAATCCTAATGCGCATTTGTGTTCACCTATGCCAAAACTTACAAATAAACAACAAAACAAAATTAATGAAAATAAAGAAAAATAACAAAAAAAAAAATAAAACAACTAATATGCCCAATAAAACAATAATGCCCTCTATTCATATCAGATAGGGTACCCAATTTATGTTGTCATTATGAAGGAACCCTTTTTTATTAGCTTTAGTTTGTATCAATCATGTAAGCAGTCTTGTTCCAAATGACATTTTCCGGAAATACTTCATTGTAGAAAATCTTAAATACAATTTGTGGGAAAAAAGTCGCATAAAAGGTTCTTGTTTAATAGCATGTTTCAAAACTCTTGTTGAGCCTTGTAAAATAGGTGAAGGACATCGGGGCTTAATGTGACTTAACAACATTTGCGACTATGATTAGTTTGCTACACCTTGATTGTTGTGTGTTATACATGACCTGGACTGCCTCAAACATGAGCTTATACATCGTAATCTCATTAGAGCCGACTAGACCCAAATTTTGGCCCGAATCCCATGATATGGTTTCTAATCTTATTTCCAGGTAAAGGGTTTTGCAAATAGTATTCCCAAATCTAGAATTGAAAAATCACCTATGATTTCAACCTGGATTTGTGTTTACATGTTCCTTGATATCTTCTACTCACACTTGGTGCTGAAATGTTCTACTTAATATGGGAAAGGGTTGTTTGCCATTTATCCCCATATTTTATGCATTGCAACTTTAGCACCTTATGCTTTGCATAATATATGTTAAAAGTGTCCTAAACAAAAACATGTTACAAAATATCCGAAACTGCTCTGGTCTAGAGCATTTTCAAAGCTTTTGCACATTTTCAGAAAACTATTATTTGATGTCTGCTCATTTAATGTCTTATAAACAATTATCTGTCAATCCAAGCCTTAGCAGTGCTTCACAATCCTGTTTTTGTAACCTAGTTGTTATATAGTTCTTTAATCTTAAAATTGTGACGGTCTTTCAAATGATCCATTTTTACATATACTTGCAGGTGAAGATTTAGCTCAAGCCTGCTTCCTGTTTTATAGATTGCTACACTTGGAAAATAAACAAGCTCCTAACTTAACTGCTCACACCCAAACATGAAGCCTCCAAATCTCAACTTTGAATCTGAAGACGAGTCTGAAGTGAGCAGTCAAGTAGCCTCCACTTCATCCTCCCTCACTAATCCCACAAACCTTCAACCAGGTCCAATTCCCCTCACTCTCGACCTAACTCTAGGCTGCGATGCTAGTGACCAAGCCCACGAGCCCGACAGTCAAATGGGCCCGACCCATAATCTACCAGGCCCGACACCTAGGGTTTTCTCGTGCAACTATTGCCGGCGCAAATTTTACAGCTCGCAGGCACTAGGAGGGCATCAAAATGCGCACAAGAGAGAGAGGACGCTGGCGAAGCGAGCCGTGAGGATGGGGGTGATGTCCAATAGGTATGCCAGCCTGGCGTCCTTGCCCCTTCATGGGTCCCACTTTCGATCTCTAGGGATCGAAGCACATGGCTCAGCTCACCAAGGGATCGTGCCACCATCAGGTGGCACGGAGAGGCCTTTGCACGGGACGAGAGGTGGAGCCAGGTTTGATCAAGGCTATTATGGGATTCCAATGTTTGTGGAGGTTGATGAAGCGGAGATGTTTTGGCCTGGTAGTTTTCGGCAAATTGATCAGCGAGTAGGTGGTGGTAATACGGGTTTCGAGTTGGGACAAAATTCGAATGGAAATTTCGTACCAGCGGCTCCACCACCTAGGACAGATTCATCATCTTCACCTGATCTTACTTTGAAACTTTGAATTTTCTCCTTTTCTTTTTAGTTTATTTCATTTCCAAATTTCTATATTATTTTCTTCTAATCTTGCAGTTATCATGGGTTCTCTATGTACAGTGAGAAGATTCCAGATGTGCGAGCTTTATATTTTAAGTTGGTTGGCTTCATTTTTCTTATTATCGCCTTTGGATTATAAAACGTGCTATTTCTGTCTTTGTATAAGATGTGAGGAGGTTCAAGTTATCAGAGCTTGCTGTAATGTCAATGAGTACAGGTTAATGGGATCAATGGATATGTCAAATTTCATTCTTCCAAAAGTAAAGATTTATTATCTTCTATGAACAAATATATGATTGATTTAAATACGTAATTCTGTAACCTGATCCAGAGTTGGATGCACTAGAACTTGAAGGATTGGATAAATTTTTGTACTGGAAATATTGGCACAAATTTGAGTGCTGAAATTTTATGAGCAGGACATGTATCATTTAATTTTCAAATTGTGGTCAAATCAGGCGATATGAATTGCACTATTTTCTGAAATTTCCCTTTACAGGTTAATGAGAATTGGTTTTCAATACATAATTGATTGGTGAATTAAATCTTTGTAACTCATGACAGGAGTTGAATCATGATCTCAATTCAATTTATAAAAATTGGGTTGTGTTTTTATAATTTTATATGCATCCATGTATTGAAATTGATGAAGGTGGAACCTATGCCCTTGTTAGTAATTTAACAGCTCGGCAGATTGTTGGAAAATTGAACTTAAATGGGTTTAAGAAAGCTGTCCAGAATTTTTTGGACAGAATTTTGAGTAACTTTGAACTCAAATTTAGGTGGGACCCACACTACGAAAATCGTGGGACCATATACGAACGCGTTCACCTCCGCAAGGAGATTAACGTAGTATATTCATACGTCCAATTTTAATAAGTTATGAATGATAAATATGTCCCCAAAGTGACTCGCAAAGCAATGAAAGTTAATAAATTGAGTGTGTTTTAACTCTTGTCCCACATTGGAAGAGTAGTGGAAATTTGATGAGTTAATAACACCCCAAGTATGGACTAAGGCTTGGATGCCTTGGGGTATCCCAACTCTTTGAAGGGGAGATGACCTAAGCTATGCACGGGTTGACTTTCGGTCAAAAGTCCACACGTGTGCGCGCGCGCGTCCGGCCGTCTGGCTTGGCCGAATTTATTTAACTTTCTGGGCTTTAATTATTAATTAATTACGAAATTAATTAATTAATTAATAAACTGTTGACAGTTAATTCGTTTGACTGTTTTGACAGTTATTTGCCAACCGTCACCTACTTTGCTATAAATACAGATGCCTCCCTCCGTTTTTAAGAATGAAAAATTTCCCTCCTCCATAATTGCTGTCATTTTATTCCTCTCATATCTGTTCCAGAAATTCTTTTTTCTGCATAACATATCTTGCATTGTTGTTGAGTAAAAGCCACAGAATTTGAGTTCGTTGAAATTAATTATTGTTGTGCTACATAATTAATTGAAAAAATTCGTTCTATCTTGGGAGACAATATTCATCAACCTCGGAGCACATTGGAGGGAATAAATTGTCTTAAGGAGACTGTTCATAACAGGGCTCGGATTTATCTTTAATTAATTTATTATTTCTGCAAATTCAAGTAAGTGTTTCATTTCTGTAATTCTGTTTTAATTATGTAATTAATTAATAATTCATAATTCTGTACAATTGTTATTTATAAATAGTAGACATAACAATCTTAAGACAATTTATAATTCTACTGTTTTTTAGTGTACATAATTTTTTTTATTACAGAAATTAATTTGTTGAAAATAAATATGTTTTGACAGAATAAAATGAATTAAGTTATTGCTTTCTTGTAGAAATTAGTAAAAACAGTTTTGGTACATAAATTAATTTCTATACTGTTTTTATATTCTGTTTTAGAAAATAAAATTTTATTTGTGTATTCTTGTTAAAATCTGTTTATGTAAAATTTTTAATCTTTAAATTATAATTCTGTTTTGTACAGAATTCTTTTTATTATTAAAAATTAGTGTCACAGATTTTATATTTAAATTCTGTTTTGTATGGAATTCTGTTTATATTATAGTTTAATTCTGAATTATTATTTGAATTCTTTTGGAAATCATTTATTGTGAATTATATTTGGAGGAAATTGGTGCACAGAATTTTGTATTCTGTTTTCATTAATTCATTATATATGAATTTTATCATTGATAAAAATTCTGTTTTTGTAACAGAAATGGAATCGCAAAGTACGAACACCACTCCTACGAAACTGATTGTCACCAACACAAATGTGACTGCACCCGTATCTATGCCACACGGGGAGAAATCGAAAAAGTTCATTGGGGCTGACTTCAAACGTTGGCAAGGACAAATGTACTTCTATCTCACTACCTGCCAATTGGGCAGGTTTGTATATGAAGATTGCCCCTTTATTCAAGAGGGAGATGACACTGAAAAGGTTGCTGCTATCGATGCTTGGAAGCATTCGGACTACCTATGCCGGAATTATATTCTAGCTTACTTGGACAAGACATTGTACCATGTCTACTGCACGATCAAAACATCCAAGGAATTATGGAATTCTTTGGAAAAGAAGTATAAAACTGAAGATGCTGGGATGAAGAAATTTATCGTTGGGCGTTTTCTGGACTTCAAAATGGTTGATTCTAAATCTGTAATCTCGCAAGTGCAAGAATTCCAAGTGATCCTCCACGACATTCATGCTGAAGGAATGTCAATTAGTGAAACTTTTCAAGTTGCTGCAATTGTTGAAAAGTTGCCACCATCTTGGACTTTGTTCAAAAACTATCTCAAGCACAAGCGTAAGGAGATGAATGTGGAGGAGTTGGTGGTCAGGCTAAGAATCGAAGAAGACAACCATGAGTCTCAAAAGAAAAGTGGGAAGAATCCGATGGAAACAAAGGTCCATGTCGTTGAAGGTCCTAAAAAGAACAAACGAAAGTATGATGGCGAAGGCACTTCCAAACATAATAAGAAAAAGTTCAAAGGCAAATGCTACAATTGTGGTAAACCGGGACACCGCTCAAGTGAGTGTCGTAAGCCTAAGAAGCAAAATAAAAATAACTCTCAAGCAAATGTAACTGAGGGTGAGAATATCACCAATGATTTGGCGGATATGAATCTTTCTGCCGTGGTCTCTGAATGTAACTTGGTTGGAAATACCAAGGAATGGTGGGTGGATACTGGAGCCACACGACATATATGTGCAAACAAGTGGATGTTCACCACCTATAAGCCTTTGGAAAATGAAGAAAATCTCTTCATGGGAAATTCTTCCACTTCGAAGGTGGTGGGATAAGGAAAGATAACTCTGAAAATGACTTCTGGAAAGGAACTTACTCTCAACAATGTTCTTCACGTGCCTGATATCCGAAAGAATCTGATTTCTGGATCTCTCCTTACTAAAAATGGTTTCAAGCTTGTGTTTGTGTCTGATCGCTTTGTGTTGTCTAAAAATGACATGTATGTAGGAAAGGGCTACCTAAATGAGGGGCTCTTTAAACTCAATGTTCTTATTGCAACCCAAAAAACATCTGTTTCAATGAATGAAATTTCTAGTTCTTCTTACTTGATTGAGTCATATAATATTTGGCATGCTAGATTGGGACATGTTAATTTTGATACACTGCGTAGATTAATTAAGTTGGAATTTTTGCCAAAATTTAATATTGATAAAAATCATAAATGTGAAATTTGTGTGGAATCTAAATTAGCTAGATTACCTTTCCATTCTATTGAAAGGATAACTGAACCTTTAGATTTAATTCACACCGATATTTGTGATTTAAAATTTGTTCAAACTAGAGGTGGGAAAAAGTATTTTATTACTTTTATTAACGATTGCACAAAATATTGCTACGTATATTTGTTACATAGTAAAGATGAGGCTATTAATGCATTTAAACAATATAAGAATGAAGTTGAGAATCAATTTAGCAAAACGATAAAGGCTATTAGAAGTGATAGAGGAGGTGAAAATGAATATCCATTTGAGGAATTTTGTTCTGAAAATGGGATTATTCATCAAACAACCGCTCCTTATTCTCCTCAATCGAATGGTGTTGCTGAACGCAAAAACCGCACTTTGAAAGAAATGATGAACTCAATGTTATTAAGTTCAGGAGCTCCACAAAATTTGCGGGGGGAAGCCTTACTTTCTGCTAATTACATTCTCAATAAAGTACCTCACAAAAAGACTCACAACACCTTATGAATTATGGAAAGGTCGAAGACCTTCCTATAAATATTTATGAGTGTGGGGGTGCTTAGCCAAAGTGATGGTTCCTAAACTTAGAAAGGTAAGAATAGGGCCAAAAAACGTGGATTGTGTATTCATCGGTTATGCTACTAATAGCAGTGCATATCGATTTCTAGTTTGTAAATCTGAGATTTCGGACATTCATGTAAATACGGTTATTGAATCGAGGGATGCTTCATTTTTTGAAAATGAATTCCCGTATAACATGACCCGAGAATCTGGTCCTTCTAAAAGGACAAATCAAGCTACTACAAGTGGTACTCATCAACCTATTGAATCAATAGAGGATGAACCAAGACGTAGTAAAAGAGCAAAAACCTCGACTTCTTTCGGTCCGGATTTTCTAACATATTTGTTAGAAAATGAACGTCAATCGTATAAAGAAGCTATATCCTTACCCGATGCTTCCAATTGGAAAGAAGCAATTAATAGTGAAATTGAATCCATATTATAAAATCATACATGGGAACTAGTGGATCTTCCACCAGGTTCAAAACCGTTAGGTTATAAATGGATCTTCAAAAAGAAATTGAAGGCCGATGGATCAATTGATAAATATAAAGCTAGACTTGTAGCTAAAGGCTATAGGCAAAAGGAAGGGTTGGATTACTTCGACACATATTCGCCGGTAACAAGAATAACTTCCATTCGGATGTTAATAGCAATAGCTGCTATTAATGGACTTGAAATACATCAAATGGATGTAAAAACTGCATTCTTAAACGGTGAACTAGACGAGGAAATTTATATGGAGCAACCTGAAGGGTTCAAAGCTCCCGGACAAGAAGGAAAAGTATGCAAGCTTGTTAAATCACTATATGGATTAAAAAAAGTACCTAAACAATGGCATGAAAAATTTGATAATGCAATGTTATCAAATGGTTTCAAAATTAATGAATGCGATAAATGTGTTTACTTTAAATACATTCAAAATGGATATGTCATTGTATGCCTCTATGTTGATGATATGCTTATCATGGGTAGTAACTTGGAAATTGTCAAAACTACAAAACAAATGTTGAGTAGTAGATTTGACATGAAAGATTTGGGAATCGCCGATGTTATATTAGGAATTAAAATTTCTAGAACATCGAATGGACTTATATTATCTCAATCTCAAAGTACTTGAAAAATTCAAGAAGTATGATATTAGTCCTACCAAGACACCTGTAGATGTAAATTTACATCTAGCAAGAAATAATGGTGAAAGCATATCTCAACTAGAATATTCTCGTATTATCGGCAGTTTAATGTATATCATGAACTGTACGCGACCGGACATAGCATACTCAATAAGTAAGCTAAGTCGATTTACGAGTAATCCAGGAAGAGATCACTGGAAAGCAATATTGAGAGTTTTGGGTTATTTAAAATATACTCAAAAGTATGGATTGCATTACTCAAAATATCCAGCTGTTCTTGAAGGACATTGCGATGCAAATTGGATATCTAATACAAAAGACTCTAAGTCTACGAGTGGGTATGTGTTTACCCTCGGAGGTGCAGCCGTATCTTGGAAATCCTCAAAACAAACGTGCATTGCTAGATCGACAATGGAATCTGAATTCACTGCACTAGACAAAGCTGGAGAAGAAGCTGAATGGCTTCGAAATTTCTTAGAGGATGTTCCAAATTGGTCTAAACCTGTGCCCGTAATATGTATACATTGCGATATCCAATCAGCGATTGGAAGGGCACAAAATCACATGTATAACGGAAAGTCACGACATATTCGTCGTCGACACAATACCGTTAGACCACTTCTCTCAAACGGAATTATCTCAATTGACTATGTAAAGTCAAAAGATAATATATCGGATCCACTAAAGAAAGGTTTAAACCGAGAGCAAGTTGAAAGATCATCGAGAGGAATGGGTCTAAAGCCTATAAATAAATAAGAATCAATATAGTGGAAACCCAACCTAGCTGACTGGAGATCCCAAGATCTAGGTTCAATGGGCAAACCGAACTACATTGTATTCAGTAAGCACTGGAGGATATTTAATCCTATCCATTCCAAAGATGAGACAGTGCACATCTGCCGCGAAATTAGGATAAGATTATGCTTTTAATGACATCTATATCTTAGTAGGTCTAAGTGGGGTATTGCAGAATACTCTTTATGGAAGTCACCTACGTGAGCAAGAAGGGGGCCACTTCTATGAGAATAATGAAAGGCATATTCTCTAAAATACTTACGGAACCAAGTGGTGTTCACGGCCAAAATGAACACAAACGTGAGAACCAACTGTGTTGAAGAATTGTTGTGTGAATACTGTTGTCTAGGTTTACAAAAACGGTTGACGGTTCAAGGACGTGAAGTCTACTGATTAACCAAGTAAATCCGATAGTATATCACTAAGGAAAGTTCAAGGCCACTAGGCTACTTCTCCCGATGCAATAAGTCTTCAGTTTTACTCAACTTGTGTCTGCATCTGCATTAGCATCTGTTTTGTTTTATTTATAGCGATATATCATTCATGTGGGGGATTGTTGGAAAATTGGACTTAAATGGGTTTAAGAAAGCTGTCCAGCATTTTCTGGATAGAATTTTGAGCAACTTTGAGCTCAAATTTAGGTGGGACCCACACTACGAAAATCGTGGGACCATATACGAACGCGTTCACCTCCGCAAGGAGATTAACGTAGTATATTCATACGTCCAATTTTAATAAGTTATGAATGATATATATGTCCCCAAAGTGACTCACAAAGCAATGAAAGTTAATAAATTGGGTGTGTTTTAACTC
The DNA here is from genome assembly GCA_949130495.1 of Sambucus nigra. Lineage (NCBI taxonomy): Eukaryota > Viridiplantae > Streptophyta > Magnoliopsida > Dipsacales > Adoxaceae > Sambucus > Sambucus nigra. The sequence continues at coordinate 348,752,767 of OX422215.1, forward strand.
TTGTCCCACATTGGAAGAGTAGTGGAAATTTGATGAGTTAATAACACCCCAAGTATGGATTAAGGCTTGGATGCCTTGGGGTATCCCAACTCTTTGAAGGGGAGATGACCTAAGCTATGCACGGGTTGACTTTCGATCAAAAGTTCACACGCGCACGCGTCCGTCCGGCCGGCTCGGCTCGGCCTTGGTCTTAGGCTTAGGCTTATAAAAATCTCCTACATTTTTTGGGCGAATTTATTTAACTTTCTGGGCTTTAAGTATTAATTAATTATGAAATTAATTAATTAATTAATAAACTGTTGACAGTTATTGCCAACAGTCAACAGTTAATTCGTTTAACTGTTTTGACAGTTATTTGCCAACCGTCACCTACTTTGCTATAAATACAGATGCCTCCCTCTGTTTTTAAGAATGAAAAATTTCCCTCCTCCAGAATTGCTGTCATTTTATTCCTCTCATATCTGTTCCAGAAATTCTTTTTTCTGCATAACATATCTTGCATTGTTGTTGAGTAAAAGCCACAGAATTTGAGTTCGTTGAAATTAATTATTGTTGTGCTACATAATTAATTGGAAAAATCCGTTTGATCTTGGGAGACAATATTCATCAACCTCGGAGCACATTGGAGGGAATAAATTGTCTTAAGGAGACTGTTCATAACAGGGATCGGATTTATCTTTAATTCTTTTATTATTTCTACAAATTCAAGTAAGTGTTTCATTTCTGTAATTCTGTTTTAATTCTGTAATTAATTAATAATTCATAATTATGTACAATTGTTATTTATAAATAGTAGACATAACACAGATTACATTGATTGAGAGGTTAAACATGCATATCATTTAATTTTGGTAGAAACATGGTACTACCAATGCTGTCTTCAGTTGAACTAGTAGGTACTTCAAGTTCAAGATAATAATGGTACGGGATTGTACATTATAATAAAATACACAAGATAATGTGTTAAATCGGTTAGATGGTAGATGGTAGTAGATGCTACAGGCAAGCAAGAAATGACTTTTATCCAAGTACCTAATAATTAGAACCCATTGTAAACGACACGAGAGCATGCTGTCCTCGCAGGGGCATGATACTTGGGTATTATCCTATATGTTATCCCCTCTCCATCACAAAAAGATCAGGAGTTCAGAAGAAGAAACTTCCTCATTCTAAAACAAGATAGAGAAGTACAAATCCTCAAAAGCAGAAGAATTCGAAAAAAAAATCTAGAGATGCATTCATCAATATATTAGCTTAAGACCATCTATAAGGTAATGAAGCACTTTGCTTGAATTTCCGAGGCATTAGAACATTTTGCTAGCAAAATGTGTTGTTGTCTATTAGAGGTGGATTTTAAAATATGAGGCAAGGGAGCAAGCATGCTATTGTGGTGGGTGCATGGGTGGATAAATGTTTTTATAGATATAAAAAGAAAAAATTTGACTAGGCATTTTTAGGGATTATTTGTCATTATATTTTCTTTGATAATTTTTTTTATTATTTGTTTTTCTTTAGTATTTAAAGATAGGGAGTAATAATGATATTTTTCTAAGACCTTAGCTTGGACCCTAAACTACTCTTTCCTTTTAAATACCCACTCGTAAGCCTCATTTGAGGTAAACTTAAATTTTGATATAGAAAAAAGTGTTTCTCTTTTTAAAGTGGTGTTTAAATAATTTTAGAAGCCTTTTGACGGGTTGTTTACGTCAAATTGGTATCAGAGCGGGTGCAGCTTCACATTGGTGTTAGTGTATCAGTGTATTTTGTATAAAAAAACGTTCACTACTCTTCAATGGCTCCAAAGAAATCCAAACAACTAAAAGGGGAGATTCAAAAACGAACAAGAGAGTGGGTACAATCGCAATAACAAATTAATGCCTTCCTCCAACTCAAATTCCAAAACCCTAGCCCTAATCCTTGTCCCTACCCTACCATCCACACATTCTACCCCATCGCTGTCCAGCCCCCTCTTCCCCACCCCGCTGCCCGAAAACCCCACCCCCAACCTCGAAACCCTTGATTCCCCCCTCTCCAACCTCCACTACACCAAATCCTGTGAATGGCCAGGCCTAGTGGGTTGCAGACTTAGGCTGTGACCAGCTGGTCGTGGACTTGGGCCGTGACTCACTCAATATTTGGCGTGACCATATTTATTACCACACTAAATTATCGATGCTCTGGAAGTGGTCACGGACCAAATCCCTGACCACTGTGGGTCACGTACTTGGGGTGTGACTAGGTCGTGACCATCTTGGTGCCAAACTCGCGCTAAAATTCCCTCCAAGCTTGGTCGCGGAGGGGTCACGGTCCAAGTCTGTGACCCATGGCATGACAAAGAAGATAATACACACATTAAGGGTCACGACTTAGGGCCGTGACCATTTCTTGGTGTGGGTCACGGCTATGGGCCATGACCATACCTCATTCAAGCACTAGGGTTGATGAAAAAGGGTCGCGCATCACAGATTGAGGGTCACGGCTATGGGTCGTGACCATTTCTTGGTGGGGGTCATGGCAATGGTCCGTGACCATACCTCAATCAAGCATGGAAATGGTGGCGCATGGTGGGTCACGGCTTTAAGCCGTGACCAGGGCTAAAGAACCCAGCTCCCTGCCTTCGTTTTAAGGGTCGCGCGTATGGGGTCACGGCTCTTGGCCGTGACCAGTTCCAGGTCTTAAAAAAAAAGACCCGTCGCTGCTTCTTATTTCATTTGGAGTAAGGCCGCTCCAAGGGTTAAGGGATTTCAGTTGGATTTGTAAGGGTTAAGAGATTTTGAGTAAGGCCACTTCAAGGGTCACGGCTCACTTCGATTTTGAGTTAGATTTCGGTTGGATTTGCAAGGGTTAAAGGATTTCAGTTGGTTTGCATTTGGATTAACCCTTGGTATGTATTGATTCCTTTTGGTTTCATTTGGATTTAGTGATTTCTATCTAAAGCCCTAATTTCGGTGTATGTATGTGTGTATGTGCGTGTATGTATAGATTTATGTTTATATGTGTGTGTATGTATAGATTTATGTGTATATGTATGTTTATGTGTGCAACTATGAACAAATAAATTATTTTTTGTCAATAAACCCTATATTGTATGTGTGTGTATGCATAGATTGTATGTGTGTGTGTATAGATTTATGTCAAAAAAATATGTATAGATTGTATGTGTGTATATATATATTTATGTCAAAAAAAATATTAGGGTTTAGTTAAACCTAAATAGTATGCGGTGGAGACAGGTGGAGACCGGGTTGGGGGTTAGAAGCAACAAATAGTCCCTTAAGAATTCTGTAAATGTTAATTTTGTTCTTGGCCTTGGTATTTTCAATTTGGTTTTAGATTTTTCCTTGTGAAAAAAAAGGGAATAGATATTTACCTGGTTTAATTAGATTGGTGTTAGTTATATTATGATATGCCATTTTATATTATTGTTGAAATTGAATAAGTATTGGATTTTGAAATGTAATCAAAATCAATTGTAATCTTCTCAATATGTGTTCATCTTATTTTTTTTCTCAGTAGTAATCCTTATATACGTGAAAGAAAATATCAATGAGGATTAACGAATTTCAGTTCAAACAAGTTTACCACGAGTCAAGTTGGGGCAGTGAGTGACGTAAGAAAATCACACCACACACATAGAAATGAAAAGACAACTGGTCCTAAACCATGATAAGTTCCTTAACAATTTGATTAGAAGCTTACAAATCGAATCTAATAACAATGTACTAAACTAATTAAATATACCAAGTTGCATATCTATATAAATATAGCTCAAGACCAAGAGCATAATGTAAAAGTTCAGAGAATTTTTTGTTCCTCAACAAAATATATCTCAAAACTATCCAAGAAAAGCAGTACATAAGCCGTCGTATTAAATTATTATATATCTCTAAAGCCATTACATTATTATACATATCTAAATCCATTACATTGTTAGAAGTTTGGTATCAATGAGATTTGGTACTTCGTTTGGACGAGCATTTTGACTTTGTTCAAACGACCCGACATGTAATTTGGGATAATAGTTTTTGGTTGAGTCAATGGCTGATGGAATGAAGTTGATGGCAGGTGCGTTTATGACTATTATAAAGGTATTCTCATATTGGAGTTTGGGATATCAGGTATTTTAAAGAGCATGGTTGGCCATCTTGAACAATCTTTGAGACGTCTCCTAAGGATTACACCGATATTGAAAATCTAATTGATAGTCTTCAGGTATATATTCTCATTTGTACATTTACACATGGACACTCTTATATTTGATTGCTATTTTCATACTTAATTTCTGGAATTTTAGATTTTGATTGGATATATTCTCAATTGATTCTGATTTTAGTACCTCTTTCTTTAACAAATTTATCACATAAATGTCTCTTCTTCAAAATAGTTCCCAAAATACTATAATTTTTTTAATGTTGTTTCAAGTTCACACTTTCTAGCGCTATATCAAGAAGTTAGGTGTGTGTGTGTGCCCCTTTTGAACAAGCTCTGGTTTTCTTCCTTTGGTTTTGAATTTGTTTTTTGGTTCTACCATTTTTTTAATTGAACATAATTGTTTGCATAAAATTCATTATTTTTTCACTGTCATAGGATACATTGATGTTGGGGTTGAAATACTATCAAACATAATCTGAAAGTGCATTGTTGCCGGCATAGAGAAAGTTTTGATTGGCGTTGGGTGTAACAAATTATCCAGGTAATAGATAGACCTATGATGAACTTTATTTTAAGGTTAAATATGTATTGATTCAATTTTTTTAATTAGTTTGGGTTTGGATCCTATTTATGTCTAAACCCCATAATTTTAATTCTTTTGTGCCCCCTATAGCTTAGATTTTGTTGGCACATTTGTTTCTTGTCACTTCCAGTGTGGGGTGGGGGGGCAGTACATAACTTTTGAACAAAGAATAGTTAGGGTGAACACTAGAAAAAGAAGGCATTATCCAATGGATTACCACTTTCTAGGTTTAAGGCGTGTCAATTTCTCTGCAATGGTCCACATTAAACTAATTGGTAACCATTTGTTTATTAGCTTAAAGATATTCTTGATTAGTCCGAGATGAATAGGAGAGATGTGAAAATGGGATTAAGTATTAGTCATGGTTCGAAAGTTATTCTTGGGTTTGCAATTTGTGACCGCTCATCTTATTCACTTGTCGCACGGGACCAATGTGACTCGTAGGAACCGATCGCGTAGTCACGGGTTCTCGGTTTGAGTATACGACCCAAATTTCCAAAAAATTAGACTTGAGCATAAAAACATGCCATCGAAGGGTGAAAACGTAAAACAATCACAAAACGATCCGGTAAGAGTCACGAACACCTCTCACGGGACCAATGTTCATAGGAACCGACCGGGTAGTCACAGGGATTCCGGTTTGAGCGTACGACGTAAATTTGCAAAAAGTTAGACTTGAGAATAAAAAGATGCCATCGAAGGGTGAAAATGTAAAACAACCACAAAACGGTCCCGTAAGAGTCACGAACATCTCGCACGGGACCAATGTAAGTCGTAAGAATTGAATGTGTAGACACGACGCTCCCGGTTTGAGTGTACGACGTAAATTTACAAAAAATTAGACTTAAGCATAAAAACATGCCATCAAATGGCGAAAACATAAAATAGCCACAAAACGGTCCTAGAAGAGTCACGAACACCTCGAACGGGACCAATGTGACTCGTAGGAACCAATTGCGTAGTCACGGGACTCCCGGTTTGAGTGTACGACATAAATTTGTAAAAAATTAGACTTAAGCATAAAAACATGCCATCGAAGGGTGAAAACGTAAAACAGCCATGAAACGGTCCGATAAAAGTCACGAATACCTCACACGGGACTAATGTAACTCATAGGAACCGATAGCGTAGTCACGGGACTCCCGATTTGAGTGTACGACGTAAATTTGCAAAAAATTAGACTTAAGCATAAAAACATGCCATCGAAGGGTGAAAACATAAAACAACCACAAAACGGTCTGGTAAGAGTCACGAACACCTTGCACGGGACCAGTCTGACTCGTAGGAACCGACTGCGTAGTCACGGGGTTCCCGGTTAGAGTGTACGACGTAAATTTGCAAAACAATTAGACTTGAGCATTAAAACTTGCAATCGAAGGGTGAAAACGTAAAACAACCACAAAAAGGTTCCGTAAGAGTCATGAAACCTCGCACGGGACCAATGCGACTTATAGGAACCGATCGCATAGTCACGGGGCTCCCGTTTGAGAATATTTTCTAAATTTGCACAAAGTTATACCTGAGCATAAAAACATGCCATCGAAGGGTGAAAACGTAAAATAAGCACAAAATAGTCCCGTAAGAGTCACGAACACCTCGGACGGTACCCATGTGACTTGTAGGAATCGACCACGTAGTCACGGGGCTCCCGGTTTGAGTGTACGACGTAAATTTGCAAAAAAATAAACTTAAGCATAAAAACATGCCATCGAAGGGTAAAAACATAAAACACCCTTAAAACGGTCTCATAAGAGTCACGGACACCTCGTATGGGACCAATGTGACTCGTAGGAACCGACCGCGCAGTCACGGGGCTCCCGGTTTGAGTGTACGACGTAAATTTGCAAAAAAATTAGACTTAAACATAAAAACACGCCATCGAAGGGTGAAAACATAAAACATCCATAAAACGGTCCGGTAAGAGTCACAAACACCTCGCACGGGACAAATATAACTCATAGAAATTGACCGCATAGTCACGAGGCTCCCGTTTAGAGTGTACGGCGTAAATTTATAAAAAACTTAGACTTGAGCATAAAAACATGCCATCGAAGGGTGAAAATATAAAACATCCTTAAAACGGTCCCGTAAGAGTCACGATCCCCTCGCACGGGACCAATGTAACTCGTAGGGACCGACCGCGTAGTCACGGGGCTCCCGATTTAAGTGTACGACGTAAATTTATAAAAAAATAGACTTAAGCATAAAAACACGCCATCAAAAGGTGAAAACGTAAAATAGCCTTAAAACGGTCCCGTAAGAGTCACGAACACCTCGCACGGGACCAATGTAACTCGTAGGAACCGACCACGTAGTCACGAGGCTCCCGGTTGGAGTGTATGACATAAATTTACAAAAATTTAAACTTGAGCATAAAAATATGCCATCGAAGGGTGAAAACTTAAAATAGCCATAAAGCGGTCCGGTAAGAGTCACGAACACCTCGCACGGGATTAATGTAACTCATAGAAACCGACTGCATAGTCACGGAACTCCCTGTTAGAGTGTACAACGTAAATTTGCAAAAAAATTAGACTTGAGCATAAAAACATGCCATCGAAGGGTGGAAATGTACAACAAGCACAAAATGGTCCCGTAAGAGTCACAAACACCTCGCACGGGACCAATGTGACTCGTAGGAATGGACCGCGTAGTAACGGGGCTCCAGGTTGAGTGTACGACACAAATTTGCAAAAAATTAAACTTGAGCATAAAAACATGCCATCGAAGGGTGAAAACCTAAAATATCCACTAAAAGGTCCAGTAAGAGTCACGAACACCTCGCACGGGACCAATGTGACTTGTAAGAACCGACGACATAGTCACGGGGCTCCCGATTTTAGTGTACGACGTAAATTTTTCAAAAAGTTAGACTTGCATGCCATCGAAGGGTTAAAACGTAATACAACCTTAAAACGGTCCCGTAAGAGTCACGAACACCTCGCCCGGAACCAATGTAACTCGTAGGAACCGATCGCGTAGTCACGGTGCTCCCGGTTGGAGTGTACGACATAAATTTGCAAAAAATTAGACTTAAGCATAAAAGCATGCCATCGAAGGATGAAAACGTAAAATAGCCACAAAACGGTCCCGTAAGATTCACGAACACCTCGTATGGGACCAATGTGAATAGTAGGAACCGAACGGGTAGTCACAGGGATCCCGGTTTGAGTGTAGGGCATAAATTTGCAAAAAGTTAGACTTGATAATAAAAAATATGCCATCGAAGGGTGAAAACGTAAAACACCCACAAAACGGTCCCGCAAGAGTCACAAATATCTCGCACGGGACCAATGTAAGTCGTAGAAACCGATTGTGTAGTCACGGCACTCCCGGTTTGAGTGTACAACATAAATTTGTAAAAAGTTAGAATTAAGCATAGAAACATGCCATCGAAGGGTGAAAACGTAAAACAAACATAAAACGATCCCGTAAGAGTCACGAACACCTCGTACGGGACCAATGCGACTCGTAAGAACCGAACGCGTAGTCACGGGGCTCCCGGTTTGAGTGTACGATGTAAATTTACAAAAAGTTAGACTGAAGCATAAAAATATGCCATCGAAGGGTGAAAATGCAAAACGAACACAAAACGGTCCCGTAAGAGTCACGAACATCTCGCACGGTACCAATGTGAGTCATAGGAACCAACCGCGTATATATATATATATATATATATATATATATATATATATATATATATATAAAGCATATATACTGCATATATATACTAGTATATATACTGCTCTGCATATATATATAGTATATATACTGGTATATATATGCATATATATACTGGTATATATATATATCCATATATATACTGGTATATATATGCAATATATATACTGCATATATATGCACAAATTTGCTCTGAGAGTTCTAATAGTAGCTTGAATTTTGATGAACAGTCTACGAAGCAAGAATTGATCCGGAATGGTTTCTTTCCTATTTTTGTGTTGTGTTACTTAGAATAATTTTTTTTTTTTTGGGGGGGGGGGGGGGTGGTCGTGGGGGTGGGGGGTGGAGATTTGGTTAAGAGTTAGGAAAAACTATAGTGCAATCTAATATGATTTTGGCTTTAACATACATACATACATACACAATATAACCATTCCAGGCAGTCATTAACATATATACATAGTTATACAGCAAGGAAAAGGGACCACACCCTGAACCGAATCTTATTTCTTTTGCGTGTTGAGGATCGGACCCTAATCTATTGATTTATAATATTTTGTTATATGTGGAATGTTTCACAGGTAGGTTATACAGTTGGTAGCCATTTGGTTGATGCGATTGCTGGTTGGCGTTATATGTATGGAGCCGGTATCCCTATAGCAGTGATTATGGGAATCAGGATGTGGTGGTTACCTGCTTCACCTAGATGGATTCTACTACATGTTTTTCAAGGAAAAGAAAATATTCAGGATATGAGGGACACTGCCATATCTTGCTTGTGCCGCCTTATAGGTGAAGCTATGAGTGAGTCAGTTCCTGAACAAGTAGATGAAATCTTGGCCGAGCTCTCTTCTGTTTCTCAAGAAAACGAAGCTACACTAGGGGAGATGTTACAGGGAAAATGCTTGAAAGCCCTTATTATTGGGCCAGGATTAGTCTTATTTCAGCAAGTATCTTTGTTAGTAAAGACCTTATAAGACCTTTAATTCTATGCTATCCTTCTCTGTTCATGGTTCTATGGACAACCTTGGTTCCTAAATTTGTGTGTGAGATATAATGTTAAATCCTTGTAAATGACATTCAATTAACTCTAATGTTGTCCATAGAACCATGAACAATGATTGAAATAAAGAAATAACTTAAAACTTCTATAAGATATTTTACCCAAAATTTCACATTGGGTAACCGCTCAAATGCATAACATATATGTTTCCTACGGTATACGCAGAGCATTCTTACGTGAAACCATTATGTATAGGAAAAAACACACAATGCACCCCATGGTCCATACGAGCTTTATTATAAAGAGAAATAACATGCATAAAAACTAAAAATTGGCATGTTATAAATGAGCATGCCACTAGTTCAAAGTCATTAAAGTGAAAACTTAAGCACTAAATCGAGAAAAATAGAAATTTGGAAGTCTGAACCAGATGGATTTTGTTGCCAATTTCGTATCTCGCACTATTAGAGGAACGATTATCTGTCACCACTATGGTTAAACTGGTATGTCAAGGCCTGCAACTTCACACTTAATAAAGTATGTCAAGGCCTGCAACTTCACACTTAATCATTTTTAGTAATGGAGGCCAGAGGTCTATTAAAGATCTTTTTAAAGTATTAGCTGAATATGAATCATTCTCTGGGAAGTTAGTGAATATAACTAAAAGCTCTTTTATATGGATAAAAATACAAGGCTTAGTACAATCAAAGGCATATGCAACCTTACAAGTCTTCCATATAAAAATTTCCCTATAAAATGCTTGGGTTGTCCTTTAGCTAAAGGTAGAAAGAAGATATCTCACTTTACAGAGCTGCTGGATAACATAAAAAACAATATTTTTGGATGGTATTCCAAACTTATTTCACAAGGAGGCAGAGTTAATCTCATAAATCATGTGTTATCATCTATCCTCATCCATATGTTATCAGTTCTTAGCACTCCTATAACTGTTTTAAGGAGAACAAATGTTCTATTCAGCAAATTCTTTTCGGGAGGTTGTTCCAAAGACAAACACTATCATTGGTTAAAGTGGGAAAAAGAATATTTTCCTTTTGAGGAAGGAGGCTAAAATATTAGAAGTGTAGAATATATTCTATCAGCAACTAACTTGAAATTATAGTGGAAGTTGAAATTTGACAATGGTTTGTGGGAAAAATTCATGAGAAATAAATTCAAAACAATCAATTAAGAGACAAAGCTTTTAAAGCATTTAAAAGAATCATCTCTATTCAAGATAATGCAGAAGTCTAGGAACCCTTTTTATGGGAGCCTTTTACATAGGGTTTTTGAAGATGCATTTCAGCACCTCATGAACTAGTTTCTTACAATATTATAAGAAAAAAGTATATTTTCATATTTCTAGTCTACGACGATAATTTGCATATTTATAGACTTAGGCAAAACATGGCGTTAGTGGGGGAAAACCCAAAACATCCCCCGAACGGCCCTGTGGGAGGCACCAACACCTCCTATGGGACCAATGTAACTCGTAAGAACTGACCACACAGCCGCGGGACTCCCGGTTTGAGAATACGACAATAATTTTCATATTTCTAGACTTAGGCTTAAAAACATGTCATTAGAGGGTGAAAACCCAAAACAGCCCTCGAATGGTCCCGTGGGTGGCACCAACACCTCCCACGGGACCAATGTAACTCATAGGAACTGGCCACGCAACCGCGGGACTCCCGGTTTGAGAATACGATGATAATTTACATATTTCTATACTTAGGCTTAAAAACATGGCGTTAGAGGATGAAAACCCAAAACAGCCCCCGAACGGCCCCGTGGGAGGCACCAACACCTCCCACGGGACCAATGTAACTCATAGGCACTGATCGCGCAGCCGCGGGTCTCTCGATTTGAGAATACGATGATAATTTTCATATTTGTAGACTTAAGCTTAAAAACATGGCGTTAGAGGGTGAAAACCCAAAACAACCCCTGAACGACCCTGTGGGAGGCACCAACACCTCCAACGGGACCAATGTAACTCTTAGGAACTAACCGCGCAGCCACGGGACTCCCAGTTTGAGAATACGACAGTAATTTTCATATTTATAGACTAAGGCTTAAAAACATGACGTTAGTGGGTAAAAACCCAAAAAGCTCCCGAACGGCCCCGTGGGAGGCACCAACACCTCCTATCGGACCAATGAACTCGTAGGAACTGACCACGCAGCCGAGAGACTCTCAGTTTGAGAATATGATGATAATTTGCATATTTCTAGACTTAGGCTTAAAAACATGGCGTTAGAGGGTGAAAACCCAAAATAGCTCCCGAACGACCCTGTGGTTGGCATCAACACCTCCCACGGGACCAATGTAACTTGTAAGAAATAACCACGTAACCGTGGGACTCCCGATTTGAGAATACGATGATAATTTGCATATTTCTAGACTTAGGCTTAAAAACATGGCGTTAGAGAGTGAAAACCCAAAACAGCCCCCGAACGGCCCCGTGGGAGGACCAACACCTCCCACGGGACCAATGTAACTCGTAGGAGCTGACCGCACAGTCGTGGGACTCCCGGTTTGAGAATACGATGGTAATTTGTATATTTTTACACTTAGGCTTAAAAACATGGCGTTAGAGGGTGAAAACCCAAAACAGCCCCTGAACGACCCCGTGGAAGGCACCACCACCTCCCACGGGACCAATGTAACTCTTAGGAACTGACCGCGCAGCCACGGGACTCCCAGTTTGAGAATACGACAGTAATTTTTATATTTATAGACTTAGGCTAAAAAATATGGCGTTAGCGGGTGAAAACCCAAAAAGCCCCTGAATGACCCCGTGGGAGGCACCAACACCTCCCACAGGACCAACGAACTCATATGAACTGACCACGCAGCCGCGGGACTCTCGGTTTGAGAATACGATGATAATTTGCATATTTCTAGACTTAGGCTTAAAAACATGGCGTTAGAGGGTGAAAACCCAAAATAGCTCCCGAACGACCCTATGGGTGGCATCAACACCTCCCACGGGACCAATATAACTCGTAAGAAATAACCACGTAACCACGGGACTCCCGATTTGAGAATACGATGATAATTTGCATATTTCTAGACTTAGGCTTAAAAACATGGCATTAGAGAGTGAAAACTCAAAACAGCCCCCGAACGGCCCCGTGGGACGACCAACACCTCCCACGGGACCAATGTAACTCGTAAGAACTGACCGCGTAGCCGCGGGACTCCCGGTTTGAGAATACGATGGTAATTTGCATATTTTTAGACTTAGGCTTAAAAACATGGCGTTAGAGGGTGAAAACCTAAAACAGCCCCCGAACGCCCCGTGGGAGGCACCACCACCTCCCACGGGACCATTGTAACTCGTAGAAACTGACCGCGCAGTTGTGGGTCTCCCGATTTGAGGATACGATGATAATTTGCATATTTATATACTTAGGGTTAAAAACATGGCGTTAGAGGGTGAAAACCCAAAACAACCCCCGAACGGCCCCGTGGGAGGCACCAACACCTCCAATGGGACCAATGTAACTCGTAGGAACTAACCGCGCAGCCACGGGACTCCCATTTTGAGAATACGATAGTAATTTACTTATTTCTAGACTTAGGATTAAAAACATGGCGTTAGCGGGTGAAAACCCAAAACAGCCCCTGAATGGCCCCGTGGGAGGCACCAACACCTCCCACGGGACCAATGTAACTCGTAGGAACTGACCAAGCAGCCGCGGGTCCCCCGGTTTGAGAATACGACAATAATTTGGATATTTCTAGACTTAGGATTAAAAGCATGGCGTTAGAGGATGAAAACCCAAAATAGTCCCCGAACGGCCCCTTGAGTGGCCTCAACACCTCCCACGGGACCCAATGTAACTCGTAGGAACTAGCCACGCAGTCGCGGGACTCCCGGTTTGAGAATACAATAGTAGTTTGCATATTTCTAGACTTAGGCATAAAAATTTGGTGTTAGAGGGTGAAAACCCAAAACAACCCCAAACGGCCCCGTGAAAGGCACCAACACCTCCCACGGGACCAATGTAACTCGTAGGAACTGACCACGCATCCACGCGACTCTCTGTTTAAAAATACGACGATAATTTGGATATTCTAGACTTAGGCTTAAAAACATGGCGTTAGAGGGTTAAAATCCAAAACAGCCCCCGAACGGCCTCGTGGGTGGAACCAACACCTCCCACGGGACCAATGTAACTCGTAGGAACTGACCACGCAGTCGCGAGACTCTCGATTTTAGAATATGACGGTAATTTGCATATTTCTAGATTTAGGCTTAAAAACATGGCGTTAGAGGGTGAAAACCCAAAACAGTCCCCGAACGGCCCCGTGGGTAGCACCAACACCTACCACGGGACCGATGTAACTCGTAGGAACTGACCGCACAACCGCGGGACTCACGATTTGAGAATACGATGATAATTTGCATATTTCGAGGCTTAGGCTTAAAAACATGGCGTTCGAGGGTAAAATTCAAAACATCCCCCGAACGGCCTCCTGGGTGGCACCAACACCTCCCACGGGACCAATGTAACTCGGAGGAACTGACCTCGCTGCCATAGGATTCCTAGTTTGAGAATATGATGATAATTTACATATTTCTAGACTTAGGCTTAAAAACATTGATATGTTGATAATTTTAACTCATATATGCATTTTTCAGCTTGATTAAATTTTTTGTAAAACTACTTGGTTACTGATATTTTTTTTTGTATCCTATCATTTGTATGATTTTTGCACGTGGAACAAATGAAGGAGGCAATGGTTTACAACTTGAAGATTGTTTATATGTTGTGGACATTCAAGATTATATTTTTTATGTGTTACAGCCGCGCGGGCTTTTATTGTTTAGTTTTATGACCGTGCGGGCTTTTAAAATTTGATTATTGAATTTTATGGTCGTGCGGTCTTTTATAATTTGATTGTTGAATTTTATGGACGTGCGGGCTTTATAATAAACAGGTTTTATATTTACAGGGTTTGGAATGTCAAGAGAATAGAGGAAACTCTGCCCAATTTTTTTTGGTCTGTGAATTATTAAGACGTGTAATATTTTTAAGTTTGATTATATATTTGTTTATTAACAATGTTCTCGATTCGCAAGTTGTGATTTTTTTTATTTTTTTGCCAATAATAAATATTTGTAACACCTCGTACGCATCCAACGTTAAACGTAGCAACCGACGGTGCACTCACAGGACCTCCAATTTTATGATTGGACCAAACAATACCTTTTTTTAAAAATTATAGTTAAATATGGTCATGGACTTTGTCCATGACCATTTTTATTTTTTTCGTCAAGCATAAAAATGGTCGTGACCAAAATCAGCGACCATTTTTTTTCCTTTTTTTCCCGTCACGGTTGTGGGTCGCGGACCAAGTTCGCGACCAATTTGTCACGATTGTGCATCACGAACTTGGGTCGCGGGCTTTGCCCCAGACCAATTTGTCACGATTTTGGGTCACGAATAAGGGCCGCGACCAATTTTTTTTTAACTTTTTTGTCACGGTCGTGGGTCGCGGACTTTGGCCGCGACCAATTTGTCACGGTTGTGGGTCACGGATGAGGGCTGCGACCCGTCACGGCATGGGTCACGGCCCAAGTTTGCGACCATCTGCCGTGACCCCTCTGGATCGTGACCATTTTTTGGTCACGAACTTGGGCCGCTACCCATAAAATTTGTCACGTCCCAAGTCCACGACCCACAGTTTTGGTCAGGGAGTTTGTCCGTGACCAATCGCCAATTTGGTGTAGTGCTCTACCCAGCAGCCGCGCTTTCCCACACCCTAAACTTGCTTTCGAAACCAAACCCCTTTGTGCGGAAGGCCCTCTACTCATCGTCATCCCTTACACAATCCAACCCCAGTTTGCCGAACCTCTAAACCCTCAAGCACACCACTCCAACCCTCAAAACAACCCTTCCAAACCCACCCAACCCTAAAAATTCCCCCATCCAAACGATGTTTCCCTAAAACCCCTTTACCTTAGCCTCCTTACCTTCGGCAACCAACCCAGCACCTCCAACCTAAAAAAAATCCTCCTCGAGTTAAACCCTAATCCCTCTCTACCCCAAATCCTCCAACCCACCATTTTTTTTTTATCAATTCAAGATTGTTGGTGGTTAGTCCAAGATTGGGTTCTCCACCCAATCATTCATCCTCCCTCACTCACCCAAGAGGCTCAAATCAACGATACAAACTCATCTCCCAAACCTGTTGATGGAAAGAAAGATAGAAGAGATTACATAGGATTGTGTATTGATAATATTTTTGATATTCTCGTTGAGGATGTTTGGGTGATTCGCACGCATTTTTACGAGCCGAAAATATTTGAATTGGGAGACTTCTTCCCAATCTTTGGGAGTGGGAATGATGATTTTAATGAGGTTGGATCGACAAGTATCTCTCTTAGGGTTGAGGTGGTTACTGGAGGTGATGTGTTTGGTGGTGGGTTTGTAGATCCATTTTTGGTGACATTTGATATGTGCACGGAGGATGTTTTTCGCAGCTTAATGATAAGGAGGCTCATCACGGGACTCTGAGATTTTGTTGATCGGCCATGTTTGGATTGTATTCATATTCTCCATGGACTTCTTTTAAGCTGGTACAAGGGGCGTTTTCAAGGACGACTCTTCTTCCTAATGATAAGCTCTTTGATGGTGGCGTTGCTTTCTTACCGTTCATCTCTTATGCTTGAGGATGATCTTTTCGAAGCCGGGAGAGTGATGGAAATAGGCCATTTTTAGGGATTATTTGTCATTTTATTTTCTATTGTATTTCTTAATTATTTTATTATTTGTATTTTCATTTGTTTTGCTTTAGTATTTAAAGGTAAGGAGTAGTAATGACATTTTTTTAATTAGGGCCTTAGCTTGGAGCCTAAGCTACTCCCTCCCCCTTTTAAATTCTCACTTGTAAGCCTTAGTTGAGGTAGAATTGAATTTTGAAATAGAAAAGAGTGTTTCTCTCTCTAAAGTGGTGTTTAGATAATTTTAGGAGCCTTTTGACGTGTGGTTTACGTCACTTTGTCTCCCATGGTATTAGTCTTTAGATTCATTCAAATTGCCTTTGGGCTTTTAATCATTAAATCATTCCACCCTTTAAAGTAATGGTCAGTTAGCTCCCATAAATATCCAATATCTTTATTAGAAATGTATACCATATGCCTACAATTATGAACATCCTTGTGCGTACCCCTATATATAAATATCTTAAGCATTGGTTTCATACCAGATCCAAAAAGACTTATTTCTCTTCTCTCAGATAGTTTTTCATCTCATACAAATTGAGATATTGAGCAATTATTCTGAATGTTTGTTAGCATACCTTATAATTACAGTTCATAGTTATATATGATAGAGGATATTCTGGGTTTGTTTTATTCTGGGGATGACGTGACTATATACTACCTGCACAGAGAGGGTAATGTCATGAAATGTCTTAAATAGAGCGACCTATTCCGTGACTCAACCCAAGAATCATCTACTATTGTCTTTTTAAACAATTGAGGTAATATTTTTTGTTTTTAATGTGCAGTATATATTTAGATTCAATACCATGCGGTTCATATTTGTGATAATCGTATGAGGTAACAATATAATTTTTAATGGTAAACTAAAATAAAAGATTTTTTTGAGTATTCGATTTTTTCATAAAACTCTCTAGTGAGATTTTTAATCACAATGTCTAAATTTTCCCAACAATTTTAAGACATTTGCATATCAACATGAAGACCGAAAAATAAATCTTATGGGATTATATGATTATTTTTATGATGCCTAAAATGAAAAAAGGCTAACAAAGTTTCTGCTTCTAAAAATTATAAGTTTTGAGCTTGTACGTCTAGAAATTATATTTTAGCCCCCAAACATCCTAAATATTATATTTTGAGAAGTAGAAAAATAAATTGCAGTATTTATGTCAATCCGGAATCGATCAATAATTTCATGAGAAATTATAATTTAAACAATAATAAAACCCTTGATGAAAAACACTTAAATAGGTCAATCCTATTTTTTAGTTATCGATGTGAAATATATTTCACATAAGTTGCTATTTGATGGAAATCTAATTGTCTACCATTTTAGACAAATCATTTATGGTCACTTGTAGTTAAGAAATCAAATGAAAATTTGATATGTGAAAAGAAATGAAAATTTGTTATACGACATCAAATGTAAATTTGACGTTCGAAAACAAATGGAAATTTATCATATGGAATCATATTAAAATTTGATACTTGAAACAAGTGAATTTTTTTTATATGTAAACAAATAAAAATTCGTTTTATGGCATCAAATTCAAATTTGATAGAAGGATTCGAAGGGTAAATAATAAACATTTGCACCTTGAGCAATGTTTACTACAAAAGAAAATTATTCAAATATTTTTAAAGTATTTATATGGAAGTGCAACTACAATAAAGTGATCGATGACGGAAAGAAAAAATAAAATTTTTTATGTTATGAATTTTGTCATCTTAATTTTTTAGTAATATATACAATGAAATTTCGTATATTTTGGTAGGCATATAGTATGATGAGATTATGAATATTGTACGTTAGAATTTATAAAAAGGGAAATGTAAATCTTTTAGTATGATTTTTTCAAATCTGATGCACAATGCTAAAAAAATTTGGTAGCTTGTAGTAAAACGAGTTTATCTTAACTCATACTCAATTTTTTTAAGTGATTCCAATTTTGAATAAAACTAGACTCATAAAGTATGAATTTTGACAAAAATCATAAATTTTCAATAAGCAGTTTAATCGTGGTAAAATTTCAAACTTGAAGTTTTTAAATGATTTGTTTTGAATCTAAATATTTTCTTTCAAATTTGAACAACGTTATTATTGCAAAGAGATTCTAAATCCTTTTTGATATTTTGACCAGTTTTAAATTAGAAGGTTATGAAGTTCTAATATTTTGAATTAAAAATTAAAGAGGAATTTATATAAATTGTATAAGGTAGTATATATTTTCTACAATTATTTGTACAACGTGTGAAAATTAAATATAATACTTTGCACCTCATGTAAATGAGATAATCATGATGAGTAGAAATATCATATGTCGGACTTCATATTGAGTAAATAGAATTCATATGTCGAAATAATAATTATTGGAGGATTTTATTATAATTGAATTTGGTGCGAATAGTCTTTACTTTGGTAAAGATATTCTAGTTGAAAGATTTGGAATAGAGCTTTAAACTCTAATACGAAATATTATCTTATACATTATGAAAAATTATATATTAAAATATATATATCATTTCTTTAAGAAATAGATTGCGTAATATATATATATATATATATATATATATATATATTGTGGTGACAATTATATTCAACACAAATAAATGAGAGAAGCGCAATCACTAAGGAAAATAAAGAAGATAAAATGCCAATCACACAACACAGTATGTACGTGGTTCAGCAAGAATGCCTACGTCCACGGAGGTGCAGTCAATATTATTTCAATATACTCCAGGGAGTGTTTACAGAGAATATAGTGCGTGCCCTTTGACCTAGGCTTAGGGTTTATTATATACATGTCTGTCCTTGGGGAGTGGGGTGTTGGACTCCCTCACGTCCATCATCTTCTCCTGGAATATCTTTATACGAGATTCTAGGAGGAGACTAAGTCGTAACTCTATTTAGTTCAGGTGAGGGGTCTGGATTTTGGGCCGTTTTTATTAGGCTACTCGTTCGGGCCCATAATGGTAAATTCGGGTACCCACAATTTCCCCTAAAGTTGTTGGGCCACAATTTGGGCTCAATAAATTTAAATGATTTGTCATAATGGCACTTTTGTGAATCGTGTAACTCTTACCAAAGTCGAGAACTGATTTAGGCGTCAGTTGCTTCGTGTCTTGTGCGCGATGATTGGGAGCATTTAAAAGCTATTTGGAGCAGCGTTCCATAGTGGTCGTTTCAAATTTCTTTGCGTTAGCTCATCTTATGCGAGTTTTAGCTGTTGTGTCTTCTTCTCCAGGCCTTCATTTTCTTCGCTTTCAATCTCCCTCATCATCTGGGCTTGTGATCTTTCATCTCGTAAGTCCTCTTTGCTCTTTCTTTGTGCTTTCTTTGTTGGGTTTTCTCTAAATTTACAATTTTAGGGTTTACAAATGTCAAAGATAGGTAATAGATCAGTGTCTGAGTTCAGAAAGTTCTATAATATCCCAGAATGCGTAGAGATTGAGTGCGCGTCTCTCCCTAATAATGTTGGAGAGATAGAGGTTGCACATTGGATTCATGTCTTGTTTCTTTCTCAAGGGGGCTTACTTTTCCTCCAAACAATTTGTTCCTTCATTTCTTTGGTTATTTCAACATTGTCCCTACACATTGTTTGCCCAACGTATGGAAGATAATCAATGGTGTTCATAGAATAAATCAACTTTATGGCACTAAATTAGGGCTCACCGAAGTCTATTTTTGTTACTCCTTCTCTCGAACTAGCTCTGGTCTTCTTTACCTCAAGGCCAGGAGTCCTGACAGGGTATTGGTAGTAAATTTACCTGATTCCCACAAGGAATACTGGCAAGATGGATTTCTTGCTAGGAATTGGCAGTTCTCCCCCCAGACTGAGGGGTCGAGGTCTGATAGATTCACTGTTCAATTTTACGGGGAAGAGTACATAGGTAGTCTTTGCTTTGCCCTTTCGATCTCTTTGTTAATGTGTGATTTTTCTGACACTTTCCTATTTTCTTTTCAGCGAGGACAAAGAACTTGGAGCCTGCCCTCAGTGAGGTTCGAACTTTTGAGTTGATTAAAGCTTGGAATATCAGGGAACCTTTGGCTGACGGTGAACATCCCCGGTCTCCTACTTTCTTGCTCGAGTACAAGAACATTAGGTCAAGTTTTATTACGAGGCATGTGGATAGAATTCCCGAATTTGATACTTTTGAAGAAGCTGCTGCCGATCTCATTCAGTTGGACGAGGAAGAGAGAAGTTCTGAGAGTGATATCAGAGGAGGTACTGAAAGTGGTTCTGGTGAGGAGAGCTCCAGCAGTGACAGTTCTTCTAGCTCAGAAGAGGTTTCTGAAGCCCAAGAACCTTTAAGTACATCCATCAGCTCTAGCAAGGAAATGGTTCCCCGAAGAAAAAACTTGATCCGTGATGATGATGTACTTCTTGCTCAGAGGTCGAAGAAGCAGAAATCCAGCAGTGGGGATGTTGCCACTGGTTCTCGGTTTGCTACTTAGAAGCAGGAGAAGAAGAGAAAAGAAAAAGAGCAGTTGAGAGAGAGAGAGAGGAAGAGGGAATAGGAAAGAGGAAAGAAAGAAGACTGAAGAGAAAAAGAGGGTTGGGGAGAGGAAGAGGGAAGAGAAGGAAAAGAAGAGGGAGGAGGAGAGGAGAAAAATGGAAGCGAGGACGAAGGCTGGGCAGGCCTTAGTGCCCGTGTCTGCGTTGCCAGAGCGGGCATCGATTGCCATTTCTCCTCAGCTGGACCCTGCAGTGCTCGAGAGAGCAGTCCTTCCTGCTGATCGCCAAAGGGCGATGGGGACTGACCAGTTAGCCTTGTAAGAGAGTCAGAGGCTAGCCTTGGTAAGTCTGTTTCTCATTTCTAATGCTCGTCAAATTCTGTCTGCTTTTTTCTTCTAATATCTTCTTTTATTTGCAGTTCGTGACTGACTTTGCTGTGCTATATCTCTCTTGCAACGAGATGGTGAACAAGAATGGTGAACTAGAGAAGCAGAACGCTACTTTGAAAGTGAAGGGTACCGAGCTCGAGGCCAGCCTGAAGGCCGCTGATGTTGTACGGACATCTTTCGATCTGGACCTTATTAAAGCCAATCAAGAGAGGAAGGCAGTGATCAAAGAACTGAGCAAACTGTGATAGGCCTACGATTTGGTCTGCTCGAGCAAGCTGGCGGTAGTGGAGGAGAACAAGGTGCTGACCAAGAAGCTAAAGGAGAAGGAGTCCGAGGCAACCACCATTAAGGAGGACTCATATAACTCCGGGTGGGCTGCCGCATATGAAGATGCTGAGGTTCAGATAGGCTACATCAACCGTCTGAACTTCAAGAAGGGATGGAACAAGGCCCTCTTAGCTGTCGGGGTGGATGTTGCCTCTCCCTTGTTCGATGAGCACGATCCAGGCCCAAAGCCTATCGTGGATGAAGCTCCTGCCCCAGCCGTTGAAGGTGTTGACCCTGCTTCCCATTCAGTTCCTGTTTACGCCCTTCCTGCTCGTGTGATAAAAGTTGTCCCTACTGAGGGAGATGCTCCTATTGCTGCTGATAAGGGGAAGCAACCATCTTCTTCTAAACAACCCGAGGTTGCCATCTATTCTATCCTTAGGATTGTTTTTGTATTTTTGATTGTAATGTTCCTTTCTATTTCTCGATGTACTCTGATCCTTTTATGTATTAATGAAATGAGAAGGTTTTTTCCCTTAGTGTATTGATTCATTTTATCCTTTACTGCTCTTTTATGGCCTGTAGTTGATTGATGTAGATGAATATATACCGGCCACTTCTTAGTTGAGGAGAATGCTTGGTCCTGATGTGAGTCTCGAAGTTCATCATACATTCGTGAGAATTTACAAATCACTATGATTGAGTAATAAGCGTTTCATAGAGAAGACGGAGCTCATTGTTAAACTGAAAGACAGGCTTCAGGAGATAGAAGAAGTTGCAGCTTCTGTTCAAGAGGAGGTGAATACTTTGAGAGCAAGACTCCTCGACGCTACTGAGATTAACCAAGTTGGATAAATTCTGCAACAAGAAAATGAGTCTTTGAGGAGGGAAGTGTTGCTCCTCAGGGAGCATGCGCCGATCACTGTACCTCGCATTTTAAGGGGTTCCTCCTCATCACGAGATGGCACAGGGCTGAACGACGTTCCTCTGGTGATACGAGGTTCTATCCCATCAACCATTCTGCGAGCTGGTACAAATGCGAGAAGCCCAGCTAGGGAAATGGATGAGCTTTGTGAAGATGTTTGTCGAGCATATGTTATTGCTGCTGATCTTTAAAGGGATGTCACACGGCTGAGGAATCTGTTTGAGAGAGGACCTCAATGAGTATGGGCTGATGGTTACGACCAAGGTTGGGTGGATGCTCCGACGAGGTTGACAGAGTTTGAAGAGCTCGCTTTTATCAGGGGATGGTTGAGTGCCCTAAGGGAGCTACAAGTTCCAAGGAACTCAATACTCTGGTATCGTCATGAGATCTCCCCTTCCACTTTAAGGCCTAACCCCTTCAGGAGGGATGATCAGTGGATCCCCATCGATGCTATCCCTCAGCAGCTATTGGAGTCAGATTCGAATGAGGTCGAGGAGGAATTAACTCCTCATCCGGATGACGATCGAAGATTACAAGTGGCTGATTAATTTTGTTCATAGGCCTCAGCCTCATTAAGATTTTACTAATTGTAACTTTGTACACATATGTAATGAAGCAATGTAGTATTTATTCTTTGGGTAATCTCGTCGATTATACACGGGTTGTCCATTTTTGTTGTGACGAAGTAATATAAAATTTATGTTTTGGGCGAACTCGCCGACTAAACAAGTGTTCCTTATTTTTGGCCTCACTTATTCTTTGCTTAATAATCTTGGCCCTCTCTTGGATGACTAGATTGGTAGGTTTGCATTGTCGAGTAAGTGTCCCTCCAGTCTAATATGCTTATGAGATACCATTCTTCCTTACTTTACCTTTTAGGTCGTGTCGTCACACTCCCTTAGGCCTAAGTGTGGTGATTGGTGAGGACATACCTGGTGTTGGATGCTCTATCCGATCAGGGTTTTGTTGACCAAACATTATTTGGTGACCAATTTGACTCGGCCGAATTTCCTAAGGATCTCCTGTAGGGCTTCATATATTGCCAGGGGCAATACTAAGAGGTTGTTTGTGCTTCATAATGAGAACCTAAGGAGGGTGTTTTCCCTGCTATCGTGTATTGAGTAGTGTGCTTGTCACTTGGAAAGGGTGTGCAAGTTATAAAGTTCATATATTAGTTAACTAACACCTCATAGAATGCAAATACCAAATAACTTTTATTAATCACAAGTAAATGATTTACCATTTTCATAAATCTGGTAAAAAAGCAAAATAAAAAACTAGAAATATAATTTCTTAAGATTTGCCGCATTCCATGCTTGGGGTATCTCTTTGCCCTCCAGCGTTTCTAAGTGATAGGATCCTTGCAGATCATCTCTTGTTATCTTGAATGGTCCTTCCTAGTTTGGCCCCAACTTGCCATCTGATGGTTTTACTGCGCTGCCAAGGACTTTCCTCAGGACATAGTCACCAACTTGGAATGTCCTTAGATTGACCTTCTTGTTATAGTGTTTTACGAGCTATTGCTGATAGCTCACTAATTTCACTAAGGCAAGTTCTCTGTGTTCATCGGCTAGGTCGAGTTTAGCGAGTAATGCTGCATCATTCTGGCCCTGGCCGACAAGGGTGGACCTCATAGTTGGTAGGCTTACTTATAACGGGATGACCGCTTCCATTCCATATGTTAGTGAAAATGGGGTTCCCCCCATTGCCCGATGTGGGTTAGTGCGGTAAGCCCACAAAATATCTGGCAGTTCATTCACCCATGCGCCTTTGGCTCGCTCTAATCATTTCTTTAGCCCATCTATCACTGTTCTGTTAGAAGCTTTAGCTTGACCGTTGCTGAAATAGTGCCTGAAATAGTGCCTGATCCCGTGCTTATTGCAGAAGCTTTGGAAAGGTCCACTTTCTAACTGTGTTCCGTTGTCAGTGATGATGGTTCTGGGGATTCCAAAATGGGTAATTATGTTTTTCCATATGAATCTCATCATATCTGCATCTCGAATGTTTGCCAGTGGCTCTGCCTCGATCTATTTGGTGTAGTAATCCGTTGCGACCAACAGATACTTGCAGTTACTGGCGGTAGTAAGAAGTGGTCCTACGATGTTCATTCCCCATTGGGCGAAGGTCCAGGGGCTGGTGAGTGATCTTAGGTCGCAAGCAGGTTAGTGAACCATAGGGGCGTGTAATTGACATTTCTTGTACTGGCGAGCGTATACTGCTAAATCTTTTTGCATATATAGCCACCACTAGCCTTCCTTCATAGCTCGAAAATCTAGTGATCTTCCTCCAATATGGATCCCACAGATTCCTTCGTGGAGCTCGTGTAGAATCTTCTCGACATCCCTCGGGTGAACACATTATAGGTAAGGGTCGGAGAACGATCTCTTATACAGTTTGACCTCAAGAGATAAGTGAAAGCGAGCAGCTTTGACTCTTATCTGATGAGCGGTCTTCCTATCGCTTAGAAGTGCACTATCCTTTAAATAGTCCCTTAAAGGGTTCATCCAACTGGGTGCTAACTCAATCTGGAGCACATGTTCCATCGCTGGCAGCTTATCGCTATGGTTGATGCTCGGGTGAGCGAGGAAATCGATGGGGATCGTTCTTTTCAAGTCAGAATTGATTGCCGAACTTTGGGCTTCCAGGGCATCAACATGGCTATTCTGTCCTCTGGGGAACTGTTGGACACTGACTTCCTCGAAGCTGGCCATTAGCCTCTTGGCCAAGGTGAGATAGGCCTCCTTTCTTTCATCTCTTGCGTTAGAGTCCCCACTTATTTGATTGGAGACTAATTGTGAGTCGTCGAACACCTGTAACTGCTTCTCTACTAAATTGTGTGCCTTCTGGAGGCTGGCTATCAAAGCTTCATAGTCCCCTTCATTGTTGGAGGCTTAAAATCCGAGCCTGATTCCCTGTTCGAGGGTTGTATCTTCTAGAATAACAACCACAATGCCCACTCCTTCCCCTTTGAATTGGAGGATCCATCAATAAATAATTTAGAAACTCCCTCTATTGCCTGGTTCTCTCCTTGCTTTATGGGTTGAAGTTGGTCCAGAGGATTCTCGCCTGTGAATTCAGCTATGAAATCAACAAGGACTTGTCCTTTGATTGCATTCCTTGGTTGAAATTGGATGTCAAATTATTCGAGCTCGACTGACCATTTAGTCAGTCTGCCTGACAGATCTGCTTTCCTTAGGATTGGTTTAAGGGGGTGCGATGTAAGAACAATGATGGTGTGAGCTTCAAAATAGTTCTTCAACTTCCTTGAAGCTACTACAAGTGCAAATGCAAGCTTCTCTAGTGGTAGGTATCGCTGCTCAGCCTCTAATAGAGTCTTGCTCGCGTGATAAACGGGGTGCTGAATTCTTGCTTTCTCGCACACCAGCGCAGAGCTCATGTCGTGGTTGGAAACGACGAGGTATAAGTACAAGGAATCTCTTTCTTGGGGTATGACGAGCAGGGGTGGTGAGCTAAGGTAGTCCTTGAGCTCATTTAATGCTTGCGAGCAATCTTGATTCCATTCTACTGTCTTGTTTCCCTTCAAGAGCTGAAAGAATGGTTTGCATTTCTCGAAGGACTTTGAGATGAAACGGTTCAAGGCAGCGAGCATGCCGATGAGTTTCTGTACGTATCGTATTGTGTGAGGGGGCTGTACCCTGTTGATTGCGTCGATCTGGTCCGGGTTAGCCTCAATGCCTCTCTTACTGACCGAGAGAACACTTGCTCGCATTGAGTTTCATTCGGTATTTCTTAAGGATCTCAAAGGTTCTCGATAGGTCTGAGAGGTGGTCTTCTTTGTTTCTTCTCTTGACGAGCATATTGTCGATGTATACCTCCATGGTGTCTCCCATTTGGTCTTTGAACATCTTGGTGACCAGCCGCTGGTAGATTGCCCCTACGTTTTTAAGCTAGAAGGGAATGACTTTGTAACAGTATAATTCAACGGTGGTGATGAATGTTGTCTTGTCCTGGTGTGGTGCATATAGAGGGATCTGATGATACCCCGAATATGCATCCAGAAAACTCATTCTTTTGTGAGATACTGTGGCGTCCACCAATTGGTCAATTTTTGGGAGGGGGAAACTGTCCTTAGGGAAAGTACTGTTAAAGTTAGTGAAGTAGATCCAAACTCTCCATTTCCCGTTATTCTTTGGAACTACTACTGGGTTGGATAACCATTTGGGGAATTGGACCTCCTGTATGGATCCTGCATCCAGTAACTTTTCAACTTCTTTTTCTACGGCTTTTTCTTTCTCGGGCGCAATTTTCCGTGGCTTCTGGGTAATAGGTTTGAAAGTGGGGTCGACATGCAACTAATGACAAACCACATTGGGATCAATTCCAGTTAGCTCGTATGGTTCCCATGCGAAAACGTCTACGTTGCTTCTCAACAAAATCGTCAATTCCTTTTTTTCTTGATCTGTGAGAGAATCTCTAATCAAGAATACCCTATCCTTCTTGCTACCACCAACTGTAACTTGTACCAGGTTTTCCATGACCCGCTCAGAGGGGAGGAGCCTGGTCTCCTCCACTCCAAGTCTTCCGTACCTTAACTGCAATTTTGAAGGTATCAGACCTTCTTATTCCTCGACCTGCTCATTAGGCTTCTCAGCCTTCTTCTCTGGCCTATGGTGGATGGCCGCTATGAAGCACCTTCTTTCCATCGCTTGATCAACATGGAACTCCATTAATCCTCGCTCGGTCACATACTTGAGTTTCTAATGGTAGGTCGAGGGGACTGCCTTCATCGCATGTAGCCATCCTCTTCCGAGGATGGCTTGGTATGGCGAGTCAATGTCGACTACCAGAAACTCAATCATCTTGGAGATACTTCCTGCCCTTACCGGTAGCATAATCTTTCCTAGTGGGATAGTCCCTTTTCCAGCAAATCCAACTAGAGGGACAGTGGCCTCCCTCAGGTCGACGGCGCTCAACTTCAATTTTCTGAACAGATCGAGATACATTACCTCGTATGAGCTTCCTTGGTCGACGAGAAACTTGTCGGCGTCATAGTTGGCAATCCTAAGCGTAATGATTAAGGCGTCATAGTGTGGGGTTCTTACTCCCACCAGATCTTCATCTGTAAACACGATATGTTTGCTATAGTCGACATCATCTGCTCGTCGAAGTTTTCCTGATTGGGTCTTTGTTGGATCGATCTGACAAGCTTGCATTACTACTGTAAGCTTTTTTACCTCCATCCGAGCTCAATTCCCCTGAATCTACTTCATATCAGATGCCCCATGAATTACTGCAAATTCATGGCCAGCATCGTCTTCGAGTACATTGTCAGGTCTTGCTTCTCCATTAGCAGCGAATTTCTCTATTTTCTTCTCCACAAACTCGTTCAGATGCCCAGACTGGGCCAATTCTTTGAGGTGGGACTTAAGATCTTTGCAATGCTCAGTCTTATGTCCTCCCTCTTTATGCAAAGCACATCTCAGCGCGTTGTTTCTCTTTGAGGGCTCTCCTCTCAGATTTTTGGGCCACTTAATAAATGGCTCATCTTTGATCTTCGCTAGAATCTTGTAAATTGGTTCTCTGAAGACAGTGTTGACTGCTTGAAATGCTTTTGACACATCGTTCTTTCCTCGATTCTTGGATCCATTCTTGCCCCCATTTTTTCCTCCTTTCTTCTGGTTCTTAGCTTCGTTGTTGCCTTTGGCAGCGAGCTTAGTTCGACCATTCTCCCCTGTGCTGAGGCGGGTCACATCCTCCACCTTGGCGTATTTCTCGATGCGAGCCATCACGTCGTCGATGGTTGTGGCCTCTTTCTTCGTCAGGGACTGGTATAGAAGGGAAGAGCTGGGTAGCCTAATTTTGAAGGAGGCCACTGCTACCTGCTCTGAGTAGTCCTCGACCTCGTTGAATAACTCCCAGTACCTCTTCACGTAGTCTCAGAGGGTCTCTTGGGATGTCTTTTTCATTGTTAGCAAAGCATCCATCCTTTTGGGATGGGAGCTACTAGTAATGAAGCGGGTCATAAAGAGCTCGGTCAGGGACTCAAAGCTCCTGATAGACCTGTGAGGGAGCCTTTCGAACCATTTCTGCGCCATGTCATGCAGGCTCGAGGGAAAGTTCCAGCACATCAGTGCATCTCAGTGGTTCCAGAGGGTCATGGCTTGCCTATACTGCCTAACGTGATCAATGGGATTAGTTTTTCCATCATAAATCTTAAATCTTGGAATAGAGAATTTCTTGGAGGCTTCCTCTTCTTCTATTTCCCTCGAGAAAGGGGATTTCATTTGGGTCTTAGTCGATCTTACGCCGCGATGTGCTGGGTGTTGGTCCATCTCCCTTCGGATCAAATTTCGTATGTTCTCATTGCTGCGAGCTGGGCTCCTGTAACAGCGAGCTGGTCTTTAGTTCTCGAGTGAGTCGTTGCTTGACTCATACCTTTCACTCTTTTGGAATCCATGCCTAGGGCTCCTTCCTCGGCTGTGAGACTTGCTCGCCTGAGGGCTAGGAGTGCGGTACGGATGTCGCCTAGTGCTGCGATGGATCTCTTTCTCCATCCTTTCTCATTTCCTTTTGAGGCGAGCATTCTCAGCCTCCTGCTTGCGAGAGGACTCCCTTTGCTCTTGGAGACTCACCTCATAAGCATCAATCAGCCTGGAGATTTGCATGGACCTCGCTGGTCCTTGGCTTTCCTTTGAGGCTGGTCTCTCTGGGCGAGCCCTTTGATCTGAATGTCGAACTTCAGATCTGATCTTGCGAGGAGCAGGTTGTTCTTGGATATATCCTACCTGAGGAGCATTACTGCTGTTACCAGACATTTCAAACTTCTTCGTTGGTGTGGGATTTCTCAGGGAAGACAAACTTTCCCATAGACGGCGCGAATGAGAGAAGCGCAATCACCAATGAAAATAAAGAAGATAAAATGCCAATCACACAACACAGTATGCACGTGGTTCAACAAGAATGCCTACGTCCACGGAGGTGCGGTCAGTATTATTTTTATATACTCCGGTGAGTGTTTATAGAGAATACAGTGCGTGCCCTTTGTCCCAGATTTAGGGTTTATTATAAACATGTCTGTCCTCAGGGAGTGGGGGTGTTGGAATCCCCCACGTCCATCATCTTCTCCTAGAATATCTCTATACGAGATTATAGGAGGAGACTAAGTCGTAACTCTATTTAGTTCAGGTGAGGGATCCAGATTTTGGGCCGTTTTTATTAGGCTACTCGTCCGGGCCCATAATGGTAAATTCGGGTACCCCCCCCCCCCATATATATATATGACTTTCAGACCCTTGAAAATCTTATGACTAAAACGAATAAACATATATTTTTTGAATCAGCTATACTTGAAAGCATTAAGCATATATTAATTTAAGAAAATAAGATTAATTCTTATTTAATACTAAAAATCTATATGTTTAGATTCCATTTTATGAATTGAAGATATAGTGGGGCACATTATATGTAGTTTCTCAATGTTGTACCTAGAAAATAGTGGTGTTAGTCAAGCGAGTACCTTTCAACTATAATTGAATAACATTTAATAGAACCTAAACTTTGGTAGTCAAGATAACTTCTAATTTTTTGAGTTGTGACTTAAAAATAAAAGATTTATTGTGCTATTAAAAAGATTAAAAAAATCCTTAGAGTAGTCAAGTCTCAAATGTTTGGTTAAATCCCTTGGAATGAATTAGAAATTAGTTTATAATTGGCGTATCTTATAACTTTAAGATAATAAGGAGTATATCCTTTGAAGGAAAAATTAGGTCATTATCATATATGAATGTAAAATTTGTTTAATAGCAAAGATTTATCGATAATAAGATACTGATATATGTTAAATTATTCTCATGAAAATGGAGTAGATTCATTTAACTTAATTGCCACTGATATTATACATTGATATACCCATATATACACACGGCCAGGCCGAGGACACCCTGTACTTGGATGGGGTCAGGGTGACCTCATCATCAGGCTCCAGACGACCCCTCAGAGGCCGACCCGTCATCAGGCCCGGACGACCTTCCAAGGGGCCGACCCTTCATCAGGCCCGGACGACCCTTCAAGGGGCCGACCCTTCATCAGTCTCCAAACGACCCTTCGAGGGGCTGACCCTTCATCAGGCTCCAGAAGACCCTTCAAGGGGCCGACCCTTCATCAGGCCCGGACGACCCTCCAAGGGGCCGACCCTTCATCAGGCCCGGACGACCCTTCAAGGGGCCGATCCTTCATTAGGCTCCAAATGACCCTTCGAGGGGCCGACCCTTCATCAGGCTCCAGACGACCCTTCAAGGGGCCGACCCTTCATCAGGCCCGGACGACCCTCCAAGGGGCCGACCCTTCATCAGGCTCCAGATGACCCTCCGAGGGGCCGACAGTACGAGGCCTAAATTGGGCCTGACTCACTATCAGAAGGAACTTTTCCCTCGACCTCGTGTTACAAGCCGAGGGTGACGTCATCACAGTGCGTGGTTTAGGAGACGCGTGGAACAGTGCGCGTGAGGCTCACAGGACACGTGGAAGACCGTTACAATCGAATCACCCTCTCACGTGAGGGAATATTATGTCATCATTTGGCATCTACAGGTGTCATCAGGAGATTGGCTAAATCATCATTCACATGCACCATGCATACTTAGGGGGTATACTACACCCCCCAAGACCTATATATACTTGTCACCAACAACCCTACAAGGGGATCGACAGATCGTTAATTGTAACCCTAACAAAAACTCTGCTTGTACACACAGTAGAGAGAGAAAGTGAGCTTATGTGCATTGTATCCAAGGCCAATAGTGCCCATACTTAGTGGATCACACACTCACAATGGATATAGGCCAAATTGGCTGAACCACTATACATCATTGTCTTACTCCTCTTATACTCACCTCCTTCTACACACTTATACACTTACATCTCAATGGCTGCCATGGTTACTACTGTTTGAGCTCATCATCACTTACCTGGTGGTGCTAGATTTCAGCATCATCAGTTTGGCGCCGTCTGTAGGAACGAGAAGGCATCTCTTCCTTTGTACAGGTGAACCAGTTCTCCCCCTGAGAGGAGATGTTTCACCATTGAAAGAGACCCACTAAGGTTCTCAAGCTCACCAGTCTTTTTTCCTGTTCAGCTGTTCACAGCTCAAACACATGGCACCGAAGATGCCACCACCACCACTCCCTCCACCGAATAGTGGAGTAGGACCCAGCTCCAGTCAACCGCCACCTTAGTCTGAGATGGCTGATGTGGCGGCAGCCTTGAAGTCTCTGGCAGCAAGCCAGCGGATCATGCAGGAGTAGTTCACAGCTCTAATCCAGAACATACTAAGACCACCAGGGTCTCACCTGAGATGATTACTCCGGCAGCAGCTCTAGGACAGCATGAGGCCAGGGGACCGCCCCAGGCACCACGCAAAGACCTGCCACCCCCTCAGCGGTGTAGGGATGTTGCCGACCCCCGGTGTCTACGCAGGGGGAAGCAAGGAAACCCTTGCCCTGAGGACAGGTATGATGATATGGAGGGGGAGTAGACCCCCATAGAATGATGTGAACCGTATGAGGTCTCCAACAATATTGTACGGCCTCTCCAGGAGAGCAGAGGGAAGTGTGGAAGGCAAAATCCTGACGATCTCCCAAGAGGCTCTGCTTTTGATCGCTTGAGCAGGGGGTCGGCCATTGAAAGGCTGGGCCCAGTAAATGACCTACGAGAAAAAATGTCTAGGTCAAGGAGTGCCGCGAGGTCCAGAAGGGAGGCAGCAGATTATCGACCCCGTGGGGGTCGGCCCATAGGAAGGGAGGACGGCCAGGGGGAAGTAAATAGCCGACACAGGCCAGCCGCGATAGGACCCTCCGGCCATCTCAAAGAGGCGACAGGGGATAACATCGGCCAGGCCGACCCTACGAGGCCATGGAACGACTCGATCCAGCGATTGGAGGATAAGATTGGCAATATACTGAAAAGTCGGGACCCTCTTTAGAGGAGATACACCATGGGCTCACCCTTTGTGGCAAAGATAGTCAACTTCCCTATGCCATCAAAGTTCAAGCCACCTGTGGTCACACCAAGATATGACGGGAGCACCAACCCTGTCCACCATGTTGCGATGTATCAATCAGCAGCAGACATATACTTTATCTCAGATGAGATGAGGTGTCGTGCCTTCTCTGGTACCCTGACTGGGGCTGCACATGTTTGGTACACGTCTCTCCCAAAAAACTCCATTAAAAACTTTAAGCAGTTGGAAGACCGATTCATCCACAACTTTTGCTTTGGGATGAGGCCACAGAAGAAGACCACCCACCTGCTCTATGTTAAGTAGGGGAAGAATGAGAGTCTAAGAGACTACATAGCCAGATTCAATAAAGAAAAGTTGGAGGTGGAAGACTATGAGGAGAGCATAGCTATGACAGCCCTGATCGGAGGACTCCAAAAGGGGAAGTTGTTATGGAAGTTTGCTGAAGACCCTCCGAGGATGATGGTTGAATTGCTGTCAACAGCAGGAAAGGTGATGAACGCCGAAGAGGCGATGGCTGCAAAATACGAATACAAAAAAGGAGGCGCTAGTGGGGGTAAATACCCTAAGAAGAACGAAGAGGGGAAGAAGAGGTCTATGGACGACAAGTTCACTGGTTACACCCCTCTAAAGGTCAGCTTTGAATAGATTCTCAATGAGATAAAGAGTGACCGGTCTCTGAAGTGGCCTGAGAAGTTGAGGGCATCCCCCAACAAGAGGAATAAGAACCTGTGGTGTGAATTTCACCAAGACCATGGCCATGTGACAGACAAATGTTTCGCTCTGAAAGATGAGATTGAGAAGATGCTGAAAGAAGGGAAGCTCAGAAAGTACGTCGACAGAGGTGCCTTCAAGAGGGGCCGAGGGGACGACCCCATGAAAAGCGAGGTGATGCATGTAAAGAAGGTCCTCAAAAAGAGGGGACGACCCTTCTGATGATGAGGACGGCCGTGACCTCCCACCGAGAGACGACCAAGTCCCTGTCAAGAGGTTTAATATAATCTCTCTTGGAGTGGGAATGATCTCCGGGGGTCTAGCAGGAGGAGGGTCTTAGGTCGCAGATAGGAAGGCCCACGTGGCTGAAGCCAAGGCAGTGACGAAGATAGTACACTCCACCTCTTTGGAGGCAAAGTCAAAAAAGAGGAAGCAGGTCGATATGGACACTCTGATAGTAGGGTTCTCAAGAATGGACTTCAAAGGCCTCTTGGCCCCACATGATGACCCTCTCGTCATCACTATAAGGGTGCACGGGTGCGAGGTGCCAAGGATCCTTGTAGATGGAGGCTCATCTACAAACGTGATGTTTTGGCCATGCTTCAAAGCTTTAGGTCTCAGCCGTGCTAGACTCGTCCCATACCATCACCCATTGATTGGGTTCAGTAGAGAAAAGGTTCATCCCCTTGGAGTGTATGAGGCCGATGTCAGGATGGGGGACGAGTGATCGAGATGGATTACAAAGAAGGTCAGCTTCTTTGTGATGGATGAACATGTCTTTTCGGCCTACAATATTATACTGGGGAGGGTAGCCCTCAAAGGGTTCGAAGCTGTGCCATCTACAGTCCATCAGATGATTAAATTTCCGACCCCTTATAGGGTGGGGAAGTTCAGGGAGACCAGACGACAGCACGAGGATGTTAATACAACTCCGCTGAAGAAAGAGAGGCACACAAGAAGGCTACAACCACTTACAATATTGATACCCTAGACCCTAGAGATGAGACGAAGCTAAAGAAAGGAGAGTCCACGGAAGAGGTAGAATCCATCATCCTCAATGAGGATGACTCGGAAAAAACTGTCCAAGTCGGCAAGTCTCAGAAGCCAAATATCAAGGAAGACCTCATTAAACTATTGAAGAGAAGACAGAGCGTCTTTGCATGGAGTCACACAGATATGACGGGGATCGACCCCGAAGTTATGAGCCACAAGCTCAATGTGGTAGAGGGTGCAAAGCCAGTAAAGCAGAAGAGGATAATTTACTCTAGAGAAAAGTATGAGGTCATAAGGGATGAGGTTAAAAAATTGGAAGATGCTGAGTTTATCAGAGAGGTCATCTACCCTGAATGGCTATCCAACGCTGTCATTGTCCCAAAAGCCAACGGAAAGTGGAGAATGTGTGTAGACTTCACAGACCTCAACAAGCATTATCCCAAAGATAACTTTTCTCTCCCCCGCATTGATCAGATGGTAGATGCTACCGCAGGCCATGAGCTCATGAGCTTCATGGATGCCTATTCAGGGTATAACCAAATCTTCATGAACCCTGAAGACTCGGAGAAGACAGCCTTCATTACTGACAAGGGTACATACTGTTATAGGGTCATGCCATTTGGCCTAAAAAATGCCGGGGCAACGTATCAATGCCTCGTAAATAAAATGTCCGAAGACCAAATTGGGAATTCTATGGAGGTCTATGTAGATGACATGCTGACTAAGAGTTTGAAGGCAGAGGATCATGTGGTAGACCTGGAGAGGACCTTTAATACAATGGACAAATACCAGATGAAGCTCAACCCGGCCAAATGTGTCTTCGGGGTCGGAGCAGGGAAGTTCTTGGTGTTCATTATCAACCAAAGAGGCATCGAGGCCAATCCTAAAAAGATAAAGGCCCTTATAGAGATGAAGACCCCTAAGTCCATTAAAGACGTTCAGAGACTCATAGGGAGAGTTGCTGCCTTGAACAGATTCGTGTCTAGGGACACATACAGGTGTCTACCATTCTTTAAAATTCTTAGAAAAGCCTTCGAATGGAGTGAAGAGTGTGATGAGGCTTTCAAGGAGTTAAAATCATACCTGGGGTCTCCCTTGCTGTTGTCATGGCCCGTGCAGGGTGAATGACTTTATGTGTACCTCGCCGTCTCAGAGTCAGCCATCAGTCCAGCCATTGTGAGAGACGAGGATGGGGTATAGAAGCCCGTGTATTTTAATAGCAAGGAACTCCATGGGGCAGAGCAAAGATATCCAAGGATGGAGAAGTTGGCCTATGCCTTGATCCATGCATCGAGAAAGATGAAGCCATACTTCCAGTCCCATACAATGTTCATCCTCACTGACTCTCCCGTTAGGCAGGTTTTCCATAAGCCTAAAAAATCAAGGAGGCTAATGGCCTGGGCTATAGAGCTGGGGGAGTTTGACATAGTGTATCAGCCTAGGAAGGCCATCAAGGGGCAAGCATTGGTAGATTTCGTGACTGAATTTACTTGGAAAGATGATGAAATTGAAGACAAGAGCCTCGAGAAGACAGATACCCTACAGGGAAGGCTCGCCGACACACCCGCAGATAAGGCTGAGACCAGCACCGCTAGAAGAAAAGTGGCAAAAAATGAAGAGGGAAGATATCTCTTCAGATAGGGACCCTCACCGAGGGAAGTTTCTCATAATAGCAGACTGTGTGGAGCCTCTTCATTGACGGGTCCTACTGCAATAGCGAAAGTGGGGCTGGACTGATAGTATCAGCACCCGATGGCACAGACATTGAGTACGCCCTGAGGTTCAACTTCAAATCCTCCAACAATGAATCCGAATATGAGGCCCTGATAGCAGGACTCTTCTTGGCCAAGTCCCTTAGTGTCGGCCAGATTTTGGTCCATAGTGATTCAAGGCTAGTAGTGAATCAGATACTAGGAGCCTAAGAGGCTAAGGATGAGCGGATGGCCAAGTACCTCGAGAAGGTGAGATCATTGCTGAAGAGCTTCAGAGAAGTGAAATTTAAGAGGATACCTAGACTTGACAATGGCCGTGTTGATGCCCTTGCTAGGTTGGCCTCGGCGACTAGGACAGGCATCAGGAGGACAGTTCCAGTGGAAATTTACTTCGACCAACTATTGAAGAGGCGGAGGGAACACTTGGCACTTGCCTAAATATTGCTAAGTAAGCTTCATGGATGGACCCTCTAATCAGATACATTAAAGAGGGGGAGATGCCAGAAGCAAGGCAAGAAAGGAAGAAGTTGAGATACAGGGCTGCAAAGTTCACTGTCATTGGGGACACCTTGTACAAAAAGGGAATTTTACTCCCCTTACTTAGGTGTGTGCACCCATATGAAGTCCCATCCATTTTACAAGATGTGCATAAAGGATCATGTTCAAGCCACATTGGGGCCAGGTCCTTAGCGAAGAGGGTGATCACCCAAGGGTACTGGTGGCCGACCTTGGGGAAAAATGCCGCGACATATGTAAAAAAGTGTGACAAATGCCAAAGATTTTCCACCATCCCTCACCAACCCCATCAGCCTCTTACTTCCATTACATCCCCGTGGCCATTTGCAGTATGGGGAATTGACCTAATAGGACCCTTACCCAGGGCCATCAATAACTACCGGTTCCTCATCGTGGCCATTGACTATTTTTCAAAATGGGTGGAGGCGGAGCCGATGGTAACAATTATAGAGCAGAAGACCTTCCAGTTCATCTGGAAAAATGTTATATGCAGATATGGTCTCCCCAACACCCTCATCTTGGATAACGGGACTCAGTTCAAGAATACCTCTCTACAGAAGTACTGTGAAAGGGTGAGTATCAAACAATTCTTCTCTACCCCGGGCCGACCTCAGGCCAATGTGCAAACATAAGTTACAAATAGGACAATCCTAGATGGAATCAAGAAGAGGCTTGAGGAGGAAAAAGGAATATGGGTCGAGGAGTTATATGGCGTGCTGTGGGCATACAGGACGACAGTGAGGACCTCTACCGGAGAGACCCCATTCATGCTAGCTTATGGCTCAGAAGCCATCATCCCCACCGAGATTGGGTTTCCTACTCATAGGGTCCAAATGTATGACTCTCAGAGAAATACAGAAGAGAGGAGACTCGACTTAGACCTGATTGAGGAAAGGAGGGAAGATGCCGAGATAAGGCAGGCCGCGTACCAGCAGAGGACCGCAAGGTTTTACAATCAGAGGGTAAAACAGAGACCAATTCCGGTGGGGGACTTGGTCCTCAAAAAGACTTCGCAAAAGACCAACAAGCTCCAACCTAATTGGCATGGCCCATATAGGGTCATCGATGAAGTCGTCCCTGGGACCTATAGATTAGAAAACCTAGAGGGGGAACCCTTTTCCAAGCCCTGGAATGCAGATCATTTGAAGAAATACTATCAGTAGTTTTGTAAAGTCCTATCGAACGACAGTTGTAAGAGGTGTTGCTCCGATAGAACACTTGAAAAATTAATGAGAAATATCAGTGTTTCTTCTCATCTTGTTTGTCACTTCTAGTACGCATGGAAAAATCTTCAGAGGACGACCCTCTGCCTATAATGAGGGTCAATGGAGGGGATGACCCCACCATTGTCCTCAAGAAAGATGAGGGAAAACTTTGTTCAAAACCATTAAATTGGTAATTACAACCCTTGGCCTATAATGAGGGTCAATGGTGGGGACGACCCCACCATTGTCCTCAAGAAAGACGAGGGAAGACTTTGTTTAAAACCATTAAATTGGTAATTACAACCCTAGGCTATAATGAGGGTCAATGGAGGTGACGACCCCACCATTGTCCTCAAGAAAGACGAGGGAAGACTTTAAAACCATTAAATTGGTAATTACAACCCTCGGCTATAATGAGGGTCAATGGAGGGGACGACCCCACCATTGTCCTCAAGAAAGACAAGGGAAGACTTTAAAACCATTAATTTGGTAATTATAACCCTCGTCTATAATGAGGGTCAATGGAGGGGATGACCCCACCATTGTCCTCAAGAAAGATGAAGGAAAACTTTGTTCAAAACCATTAAATTGGTAATTACAACCCTCGGCCTATAATGAGGGTCAATGGTGGGGACGAACCCACCATTGTCCTCAAGAAAGACGAGGGACGACTTTGTTTAAAACCATTAAATTGGTAATTTCAACCCTCGGCTATAATGAGGGTCAATGGAGGGGACTACCCCACCATTGTCCTCAAGAAAGACAAGGGAAGACTTAAAAACCATTAAATTTGTAATTACAACCCTCGGCTATAATGAGGGTCAATGGAGGGGACGACCCCACCATTGTCCTCAAGAAAGACGAGGGAAGACTTTAAAACCATTAATTTGGTAATTATAACCCTCGGCTATAATGAGGGTCAATGGAGGGGACGACCCCACCATTGTCCTCAAGAAAGACGAGGGAAGACTTTAAAACCCTCAAGAAAGACGAGGGAAGACTTTAAAACCATTAAATTGGTAATTACAATCCTCAGCTATAATGAGGGTCAATGGAGGGGACGACCCCACCATTGTCCTCAAGAAAGATGAGGGAAGACTTAAAAACCATTAAATTGGTAATTACAACCCTCGGCTATAATGAGGGTCAATGGAGGGGACGACCCCACCATTGTCCTCAAGAAAGAGGAGGGAAGACTTTAAAACCATTAAATTGGTAATTACAACCCTCGGCTATAATGAGGGTCAGTGGAGGGGACGGCCCCACCATTGTCCTAAAGAAAGACGAGGGAAGAATTTAAAACCATTAAATTGGTAATTACAACCCTCGGCTATAATGAGGGTCAATGGAGGGGACGACCCCACCATTGTCCTCAAGAAAGACGAGGGAAGACTCTAAAACCATTAATTTGGTAATTATAACCCTCGACTATAATGAGGGTCAATGGAGGGGACGACCCTACAATTGTCCTCAAGAAAGACGAGGGAAGACTTTAAAACCATTAAATTGGTAATTACAACCCTCGGCTATAATGAGGATCAATGGAGGGGATGACCCCACCATTGTCCTCAAGAAAGACGAGGGAAGACTTTAAAACCATTAATTTGGTCCTTACAACTCTCGGCTATAATGAGGGTCAATGGAGGGAATGACCCCACCATTGTCCTCAAGAAAGACGAGGGAAGACTTGAGCATCAATTAAAATTGGTTAAAAACCCTCGGCTATAATGAGGGCCAACGCAGGGGATGACCCCTCGTTCACCCTCAAGAAAGACGAGGGAGGGGTTAGTGATATTAACATAAAGATTCACAATACAAATCACACAAGAGACAAATACAGAAGACGAAGAGAGGAATTATATTACACTACAAAATGAAAATGTTCGTCTGATAAAAGAGTACAAAAATATTAATTACACGAAGAGGGTATGGGCTACAGACAACCACCCTATTGAGTAATGTTAGAGGGCAAGGCCTCAACATCTATTGGAGATTCTTCTATGACCATGACAGGCCGAGCCTCAGATGTGCCTGTGCCTTCTACATGCTGAGATTCCACTTGGGATAGGGCTTCAGCAATAAGTGGATCGTCCAGTTGAACTGCCTCGAAAGAGGGGCAGACGGACGATACTGCGTCAGCAAACTTAAGGACGACCCACCGATAGGCCGTCCTAATCCCCCTCTCTAAGTACTCAAGACCGAATCCATGGAACTCGTCTGAGAGTTTGTAGGCCTCCACAGCATCAGCCTCTGCCTTCTTCACTGCCTCAGATAGCTCAGTCTTGTGATGAACCCCCATGTTGGTTAAGGGCTCGTCCCGCTCCTTTATAAGCAAGTCCTTGGCCACCATGTCTACATCATGCTGCCTCGTCAGCTCGTCCAGAACCCTTGCATGTTCAATTCTGGCACTCTCTAGCTCAGCCCTTGTAGTCTCCAGATCCGTCTGCAAATCGGCCTCATGCTAGATGGCTCTCTCTGCTTCATGTAATTTTTGTTGGTTTTCAGCCATCCACTTAGTGGCCGAGGTAAAGGCGCATACAGACTGCACAGAAATAATAAATAGTTGTCAAGAGGCCGTGAAAGAATGCAACTAAGGGAATGAAGGGAGAACAAATACCTGAGCTAGGGCATGCAGACCATAGTCATACACTTTTGCTGGAGGCATCTTTGACAGAAATTCATAATCAGCAGTCGAGGGGGCAGAAAACATGGACGCCTTGGTTTCCCGCAGGTTCGCGATAAGGGAAGATGGCTCGGCCTTCAGAAGCGCTAAGTTCTGGGACCACCCATGCTTGAAGAGGAGCCAGTCCCCTCAGACGACTCTACCCTCGCCCTCGTCCTTGAATTCGATTGAGGGTCAGCAGGAGCTTTAGGATCTTTCCTTTTATGACTGTCAGCAGTCGGCTCAACAAGCATCAGCCCCACGGCCCTCGTCTTCCTCGGAGCCTGCTGAGGCTCCTTGCCTTTCTTCTTGCCTAGACCTGATAGCAAACTGGGAGCAGTCATTTCCCAAAGTTGATCTGATACACCAGAGGGACGACCTGAATGGAGGATGACACGTTAGAAAAATGCAGAAGCAAAGATGAAACACTTGAAAAAAGTAAAGAATGTGAAAAAATAATATAACTCACATAGTTCTGTCAGGGGGCCGACCCTCAGACCAGCTTCCTTGAGGAACCGAGGTGTCATCAGATCTTTAAACTTTAGAAGTTCACTCCCTCTCCCTCATCCTCTCAGATATTCAACTATGTCTTTCTCTTCCAGACTAAGTCCGGGGTCTAACCCGGCCTTCATTGAAGGGTTAGACCATCTTCTGGGGACCCTCGGACCATCGGCTACAGGTTGTGCCTCGGCGGAGAATTCCCACTCTCCAGAGACAAAGAAGAATATCTTCTTCCAATCATGGTTGGAGGTTTGTGCCACGTGGAGAAGTTTTTTGTCAGACCTCCTCCCCCCCAGGTGATAGTACCCATGCTGTTTGGACGAGGAGGTGATATTGTAATAGGCCAAAAATACGTCGGTCGAGGTCTCATCAGTGAAAGCATTCTTCCACAGGGAGATGTAGCCAAGGATCGTCCTCCAAGAGTTGGGAGGAAGCTGAGAGGGGGCAACACCGAGGGATGACAAAATATCTACGACAGCAGGATGCAGAGGGAATCTGACACCAACCTTAAATATTTGTTCGTATACTGCAACCTCTCCCTCTTCACCCTCGAAGACCCTCTCAGACTCAGAGGTAACCCTCATAGTTATATTGGGGGACACTCCATAGGCATGCCTCCACAGCAAGAGGTCACGATCCCTGACCGAGGAGATATAGGACGAGGCATGGGAGGATTAAACTAGGTCAACATCTGAGTCCTCACCCTGGTCCTCAATCCCCTCTCCCTCGGCCTCATCACCTATCAGAGACCCCTGGAGAAAATCCATCTGAAAAGCGTGTGGGGATAGGGTTGTCACAGGGACAGCCTCGGAAGTAACCATACCCTCGGCCTGTCGGCCTGGGCTTAGGTCAGACGCCTCTCCTCTCCCAGAAGGTCCAGCGCCAATTGGCGACGATGCTCTCTCATCCATCTCTCCAGAATAACTTTCGGCTGGACGACAAGACGACCCACAAGACTCAGATGGATCAAATGGCTTTATTATGGTAAGAGGAATGGGGAAAATGGGTCGTACCCAATTAGGGTCGGCCCCTCGTCTCCTCTCCTCCTCTTCCTCTACCCATCTGATCTCAACAAATAACTTCTCTCTCAGGGAAGGGAATTCCTCAGCTAAGCTGTAAAGCCTCCTAAGCATTAAGGGGGAGACCCTACACTTGGAAGAATTTGGGTAACCTAACTACAAACAAATCTCATAATTGATCAGGGTGGACTTTTCGATCAAAACCAAGGAATTGAAGGGTTTTCTATCAAGAACAATTCAAGAACAACTTACTAGAGGTCACACCGGAAAAGCTATGGAACAGCCTAAGAAAATCTAACCCTACGAACATAAAACAGGAAAACAAACAGAAATAAAGATAAGTAGGGCACTAGGGTCGAGGTGTTACCTGAGGAGAAATAACGAAGCTGCCAAGCTTGAAGGTTCGAAACTGCAAAAATGGCAAGAAGGCTGGAAGCTAGAGAGAGAGAGAGTTCAGGGGCGAAGAAGAAGAAGAAGAAGAAAGAGAAACTTCAAAAAATTCTTTAAGTACCTTGACAATGAGCGGGCCCACTCACCAATACAGAGCACAACCCACGAGGAGGGCATCATTAGGGCACAAAGCCATAGGCAAAGTGTGCAGCCGCCACGCCTTGGAAACTGGAACGACAATGAGTACTTGCCTAGGTGTCATATCAGCTTAACAGGTGTCACTCACCTAAATGATTATACACCTATCTTAATTACAACACTATCCCTCATCCATCTCAACAACATCTATGGCTAAGGGCTGGGGGGTGATTGATATACCCATATATACACACGGCCAGGACGAGGACACCCTATACTTGGATGGGGTCAGGGTGACCTCATCATCAGGCTCCAGACGACCCCTCAGGGGCCGACCCTTCATCAGGCCCAGACGACCCTTCAAGGGGCCGACCCTTCATCAGGCCCGGACGAACCTCCAAGGGGCCGACCCTTCATCAGGCCCGGACGACCCTTCAAGGGGCCAACCCTTCATCAGAAACTAGACGACCCTTCGAGGGGCCGACCCTTCATCAGGCTCCAGACGACCCTTCAAGGGGCTGACCCTTCATCAGGCCCGGACGACCCTCCAAGGGGCCGACCCTTCATCAGGCTCCAGACGACCCTCCGAGGGGCCGACAGTACGAGGCCTAAATTGGGCCTGACTCACTATCAGAAAGAACTTTTCCCTCGTCCTCGTGTTACAGGCCGAGAGTGACGTCATCACAGCGCGTGGTTTGGGAGACGCGTGGAACAGTGCGCGTGAGGCTCACATGACACTTGGAAGACCATTACAACCGAATCACCCCCTCACGTGAGGGAATATTATGTCATCATTTGGCATCTACAGGTGTCTGCAGGAGATTGGCTAAATCATCATTCACATGCACTATGCATACTTAGAGGGTATACTACACCCTCCAAGACCTATATATACTTGTCACCTATAACCCTACAAGGGGATTGACAGATTGTTAATTGTAACCCTAACAAAAACTCTGCTTGTACACACAGTAGAGAGAGAAAGTGAGCTTATGTGCATTGTATCCAAGGCCAATAGTGCCCATACTTAGTGGATCACACACTCACAGTGGATGTAGGCCAAATTGGCTGAACCACTATACATCATTGTCTTATTCCTCTTATACTCACCTCCTTCTACACACTTATACACTTACATCTCAATGGCTGCCATGGTTACTACTGTTTGAGCTTATCATCACTTACCTGGTGGTGCTAGATTTCAGCATCATCATATATGATGTTGAGTTAAAAATAAATGTATATAATATCGCTTTTCAAATGGTGCCCTATGTAAGACAACTTACTTAAACCAACTTGAAGTTGGAGAATTTATGAATATGGAAGGGGATAATAAATGGCATGATATTTTGATAATTTTAAATCATCAAATGAGAATGAATTGGGAATAATATGAATCGTGTTTATCACTAAACATGTTAAAATGTGAATGCACTGTTATTTTTTTATGCATTATGATTAGTTAATATTTGGTTATGATATTTTGCTGCCATGGAAACCAAATCTATTCTAAGTTATAGTGTTAGCATAAAGAGTTTCGATGAAAGAAGAATATTACTTGTTAATATTACAAGGCCAAAGATGGATCATTAATAGATCGATTATCTTGAAATACAAGAATATCTATTTATGAGATATATGCTTATTATGAACCATCTTGTACTCCACATGACCCAAGTATGAATTATTTAGGAACACTATATATAGTGTTAATAAAGATGAATATGCAATCAACTTAAGTAGTCTCCACTGAACTACTAAAGTACAGTTAGCTTGAAACTATTTATTTTGTGGGAATACTCTGAAGGTTTATAACTGAAAGGTGCCTTTGTATGCTATCAAGAAAGATTATATGTTTTGATAAAAATTATGAACCTAGAATTGATTCTGAATCAAATAATGGATATGTGTCGAACACATATTATGATGTTGTCTTTGGGAACCCCATAAAATATTAATTATTGACACAATTAATGATGGAGTTTATGGTAATACCATTATCTATGACTAGTGAGGAAATAAAAGGTTAAAAGACCTATTATAAGATATTCCTTTATAGGAGAGCTTGATACCAATCATTATATCCACAATAATAGAATCATGGCTATTGTAAAATTTTAGAACCGTTTTTATAAAGGCAAGAACTACAAATATGTTGTAAGCACAACATAGTTTGAGAATTTCAAACGAATGAGTTGTGAGTATGGATTATGTTTGGACTGATGAGAACGTAACCTGACTTATCCTTTAACGAAAGGACTAGTGCAGGAGAAGGTGTTTAACACCTAAAAGGGATGCGACTAAAGCTCGCTGACTGTTGAATCACTTGTGGTGGTAACCCAACTTATAGACTCAAGATCCCAAGATATAGGTTCAAATGGTAATAACAATTCACAAGTGATATGGGTTGAATCATGTTAATTATTGTATATGGGATTTTTACTCCAAGTCCATCCCTATGGAGCATGATATCCTGAAAATAATTAAGGTTTTGTTAATTATAACTCTTAATGAATATCAATAGCTCTATTTTGAGCGGGGGTACCAAGGTACGGGAGTATCCTTGATAGACCCACCTATGTGAATGTGGAAGTGTGGCCTTTTTCTATGATAGTTTGGGGAAAATTCTCTAAAGCGTTCACTAGACTGGGATAGAGGCACATGGTTGTAAAGTGCTGGCTTGAGGAC
The DNA here is from genome assembly GCA_949130495.1 of Sambucus nigra. Taxonomy (NCBI): domain Eukaryota; kingdom Viridiplantae; phylum Streptophyta; class Magnoliopsida; order Dipsacales; family Adoxaceae; genus Sambucus; species Sambucus nigra. Next base: position 348,797,474 of record OX422215.1, read on the forward strand.
TAAACCCAACAAGGGTTATGCATGGGATGTTGTTAGATAATGAGTTCAAAATTAAGAGTTACTCTAGTATAATCTCAATCATCTTTACTACGTAATGGTTCAAGTCGAAAGAAACCTTTTCTTATACATAATTCTATGAATTATTGCTCAATTTTTTTAAAAGTTACAAGTGCGGATTGTTACCGGTGAGTATTTTTTTTTAAATTCAAGTGGGGGATTGTTGTCAGTTGTCCGTTAGTGGAGGATTATAAAATATGATGCGTGGGAGCAAGCATGCTACTGTGTTTTTTTTAAATCAACTTGTGGAGCTTTACAAAAATGGGTGCATGGGTAATTTGACTTTGTTTCTCATGGTTTTAGTCTTTGGATTCATTCAAATTACATTTTTAACCATTAAATCATTACACCCTTTAAAGTAGTGGTTAACTAGCTCCCATAAATGTCCAATATCTCTATTAAAAATGTCTACAATATGCCTACAATTGTGAACACACTAAGCGTACACCTATATGTAAATACCTTAAGCTTTGGTTTTAAACCATATTCGAAAAGACTTATTTCTCTCCTATTAGACAATTTGTCATCTCATGCAAATTGAGATATTGAGAAATTACTTCTGAATTGGTATCAATTATACCCTATAAATTCAATGCATATTTATATGTGATAGAGAAGATTCTGGGCTTGTTTTATTCTGGTGATGATGTGACTGCATACTACCTTCACAGAGAGGGTAGAGCCACAAAACGTCTTGAAGAGAGCGACCTAGTCTGCAACTCGACCCAAGAATTGTCTACTCTAATTTTTTTAAACAACTGAGGTAATATTTTTTTCGTTGGAGCAGAAATCCAATGGTCTATTGAAAACGCATATAGATTGAACTACCAAAAAATATTACACATGCGCAAAATCCTATAAAGAGGAATAATGATTTACCTTTGAGATCTCTTTGATTTGATCTCGTCTTGCACAAATCGTATGTGATGATAGTTGATCAAGAATATAGGCCCAATGCACCTTACGGTCTTCTACTATATTCCTGATATAAACACATATGAGCAAAGTATGGGATCTTCCTTCGTGACTACCTTTTCTTCCCCTTTTTCCTCTTTGTTGCCTCTCTTACAAGTCCGAAATTGGGGCTTTTGAGTATCAAAGAGTGACGGATGCAAAATAGAAGTTAGCACGGATCTATATTCTACCCAACATCTATGCACATATATGATTGTTTTAATTGGACAACATGGTTGAATTCAACCTATACACAGTATCAATAGGGCCCCGATACCAATTATTAGAGGGGAAGTCCAAGGGTCTATAAAAAATTCGTATAGATTGAACTATAAAAAAATATTACACATACATAAAATCCTATAAAGTGGAATACGAATTTACCTTCCAGATCTCTTTGATTTGATCTCGTCTTAGCAGAAATTGAATGTGATGACAGTTGATCAAGAACGAAGGCCCGATGCACCTCACGGTCTTCTACTGTATTCCTAATTTGGACAGTCATGAGCAGAGTGTGGGCTCTTCCTTTGTGGTCATCTTTTCTTCTCCTCTTTCCTCTTTGTTGATTCTCTTTCTCACAAGCTTGAATTTGGGTCTTTTGAGTATCAAAGAATGACGGATATCTTATGAAAGAATGAGCCTTAGGTGCATATATATAGGCTACAGTAGGGACCCTAAGGAGAGATACAAATGTGGATCCTATTGGGCCTGAGAAAACCGAATCCTTCCCAGATCCTAATCTCAGTCCCTTTTATAATTAATACCACTAAATAATTATAATTGCAACTCCACTCCTTAACTCAAAATTGTTTATGAAGCTCCTCATTATTAATAACTTAATTATCCCCCATGTTAAGGTTACAGATACCCGTTAATAAAATAAATTACTGATAATATATTTGATTAACTTCTTTAAGTCCTTGAGGGAATCAACTTAATTTATTTGTAGTATCGGATTAACATAATCCACCTGTAGGATTTTACTCATTCAAAACTTATAAGCATCTCAAGGGGGTATCACCAGTCTCTATTACGAGACGTGGATTCCATCCATAAAAGACTTTCACCATACAATAATCACTATTACCCAATCTATCAATATTACTGATCTAATAATGAATCTCACCCGAAAGGTCAATGTAACACCCCGCTAAATTTCGACGTCGGTCGCCACCAAAATTAAGCCGAGCATTAATAAATTAAGTATCATCTTTAGCATGCGACAAATATAAGACAAGTTAAATTTTAATCTATAAGATAACTATTTTAAATCAATCCCAAATATTAAGAACATCCAACTGATTTCACTAAAGTGCGATATAAAGTCCGTCACATGCAATCTCCGAATATCTCAATTATTACAATAAACCAAACCCAACTGAAATCTTAAGATAACTCTGATTGATGTGCCATTTCTACCTATGTACTCTTAATTGAAGGCTCTTTAAATTCTCTTTAGATGCCTTATCCGAATTCCGGGTAAAAATTATAATTTTGCCCTTTTAACTTTTCCTTCTTTTCTTTCTCGATTCTTCCGGTTTCTTTCTTTCTTTATTGACATTAAATACCAGCAAAATTAGTACGAAATACCAGAAACTCAGTGTACTCATTAGAATAAGTCAGTAGCAAGATTATGAGATAAAATCAAATCGATTACATTGTTCGAGGTACTAAATGTAACTAAATTAAAACTTGATGCGACTAAGAATGTGTCTCAGAAGTGCGTACTCTCTAGGATCAAGTGCAAGCGTGTCGCTCAAGTAATAATCCGATAAGTCGGGTATCGATCCTCAAGGAAATAGGAAAACAGGGTTGTCACGACGTTGGATAGATAAGGAAATCCTAATTCTGACTCTAAAGGAAAAGGAAAAGATGATTGGTATGAGAATTTATTACAACTAAATGTAAATTTTGAAAATAATTATTTATTGCACGAAAGTATGAATGAAATGCAGCTACTCTAAATTACTGATGATAATTGACTTGAAACTGTAAATTATATGATGAAAGAACAGGACGGGAATACAATCCCCCACCCCTAGTGTATTGATGATATAAAACTAACAGTAAATTTAAATGATTAATTAGACCCAGAATTTAGTACTCCCAAGAATTACATATATGAGGTTCAAGCCCGCACCATACTTAATCAGAGGACGAGTAAATCGGTATTGCAATAGCTACACTTGAATTGTATTATAAAGAATCCCGATTACCCGGAAGAAAACGATATCCAAAGATCTACAATTGTCGCGCTCCTACGAAATACAGTCATAATCAAACCATTAAATTTAGAGGATTAATTTTATGTACATAAAAGTACCACATCGGGTTAGGTTCATGCATCCTGACCCTTAAAAGTCTAACCTACCATGATGAAATTAGTGAAAACAATTTTGGAATTGCAGGAAGTCATGATCAAACTAAGGAAAAATTGTAGAATGATGTAAATAGAAAATTAGACAAAGGAAACTAACTACTACTCTTACCAAAGAACTCAAAACATTAACCACAATTACTTGTAATCACTGAAATTTGAACAATCTTCAATCTTGGAATTAAAATAATAAGCTATCTCCAAACTAGGGTTTTTCTGAAAAGAATGGAAAATTAGATAAATTCTCCTTCCTAAGAATGATAATAACACGGGTTTAAATACCCTACAAAACTCCAAGAGTTTTAGCTGCACTAGGACTCTCCATTAGAGGAAGATTAGAAAATTAAAATTCGACAGTCGGATCGGTCCGATACTCCTTCGGTCCGGTCTCGCTGGAATCCGAATTGGTTCCTTTATTTCTTGGGCAGATCGATCCGACATGGATCGGTTCGTTTGTTTTCTTTCAGCTTCGATCCGCCTTCGGTCCGGGGTTCTTTGGAATTTGGCGATGCGTATCGATCCGATCCGGATCGGTCCGGGTTTCCTTTGACTTTTTCTTTAAACTTTGATTGCTTATAACTTTCACATCAGGACTCTGATTGAGGTACCGTTCCTCCCTATATACTCGTAATTGAAGGCTCTTCAACTTCTCTTTAGATGCCTTATCCGAATTTCGGGTAAAAAATACAACTTTTCCCTTTTAAATTTTCCTTCTTTTCTTTTTCGATTCGTCCGGTTTCTTTCTTTCTTTATTGACATTAAATACCTGCAACATTATTACGAAATATAAGAAACTCGGTGTACTCATTAGAATAAGTCAGTAGCAAGATTATAAGATAAAATTGAATCGATTACGTTATTCGAGGTGCTAAAAGTAACTAAATTAAAGGGATAAATTTGGAAGAATTTATGCCTAATCAGATAACTTTGGAACCGAAAGGCCCAATAAAACCCAAATATAGTCTCACAATAAATACAACTGAAAAGGAGAAGAAACAAACTACAAGAAAAATAATATAACTCCAGCTGTACTTCCGAAAGATCTCCAATAATTCCTATGCAGTTACTGCAATTAAATCCCTGAAAATATTAGTCAACGCATGTGTCAGAGCCAAGGCCCTAAGCATGAATACCATCTACTCCGTTCAATTAGGGTCCTTGAACATAGACAATAGTGATATACATATCGACCATAACAATAGAATATTTTAATTAAAAGAAAGTCTATAATCATCAACCGTAAATTTCTAAGTACCCATAAGGTTTAAATGTGCCACACCAATATTATTTTAAATTTAATCCAAGTCCCACAATGTTAATGTGTTTGAATTAACCAGGATTATTTATTTTCACTTTATTATTAGGTATAGCGGTCCTCCCGTCAAGGGTGGTTTTCCCACCAAAATATATTATTATTTCCAACACCCGTACCCTTGTCAAGTCCGCCGTCTGATCCGTTTTTATCCTGCGATCCTCGCGATATGACAAGGTTCCACACACACACACAAACACACATCCCCTTGTCAAGTCCGCTGTTTGATCCATTTTTATCCTGCGATCCTCGCGATATGACAAGGTTCTACACACGATAAATCATCCTCTGACCTGTTCAAATTGTCGGCCCTATACACACTATGTCGCCAATAAATTTTAATACCCGTTTTAGTCCTGCAGTATTAATTTCCCAAAATTTCTCTTACTCATTATTCACATAAATTTACCCCACCCTTAAAAGCGATGTAAAAATACTCAAAATACCCCTTAGTCCCAACTAAAGGTTCCCAATACACAATTTCGTCCCATCTTTAATACAGGATAATTATAACAATTTCACTTCACCTAGATGTCAATCCTAGGTTATCGCAACAACGGTAAATATAGAGAATTTTCCCCACCCCAATTTATATAACCGACATAGACTCATACTAACTAGTCCCATACCTAATTAGCATAAATCGCAACTAAGGCCCACTTACTATTCCCATACCTAACAAGTGTACTATAACAAGGGGTAAAAACCAATTATGTACAATACCAACATTCCAGAGATATTATAATATTTCATAAGTGACACAATCAACAATTTATAATATTATTCTCAACAACACTAAATTCCCAAATAAATGATTTTTAATCTAAATAGGGGGAATCAAGAACACATAATTATTGCAATTTTCCGAATCATTATTACTCGCAAGTTCCATATTAGCAATTATTTTTCCAGCACAAGTAATTTAATTAATTTAGGAATTTTTACATAAAACATTTAAATTAAATTTCTAAGGGCGCCTTTACATGTATATGCCCATAATATAACCAACTACGTAAATACAATCCAAATAACAACAAAGTTATAATTATTTGGTATCATTAATAATTTCTACAAAACAGTCCCGAAATTAATTTCTTAAATATATTATGTTCTGAATTTATTTTAGAACACATGAGTTTAATGAATCTACAATCAAGACACATAACACTAAGGAAAAAGAATAGGATAAACATGCCTGATTTTTAGATGTAAAAATTGACGAGAGATTCGAGTTCTCCTTGAAAAATTGATCGAAAACCCCTCTTCAGCCACCTTGAAATATTTATGTTTAGGCCCTCAAAATTGAGCTTGAAAAATCTGTTTTAATGGAGGTTAAGGTTTGGAGGTTGAAGATGATGGAAAAGTAAAGGTTGGCTGCTCAAAGTTTGGTAAGGCATGTGTTTTTAGAAAACTAAGCCCGTAATTCCTTTATATAGGTAAGTTTAGGAGTTAAAAAATAAAAATAAAAATCATCATTTTGACGAACTCCTGCTCACAGATTTCACTAGGATCGATCGATTGACCCCTGGCGTCGATCGATCGTTCTCTCAGATTTTTCGATTCTGCCAGCTTATTAATTTTAAGGGGTAAATCTTTTAAAAATTAATTAAAAATTCATTTTAACTCCGAATTCAATTCCGCTTCAAGTTTTATTCTTCTAAAATCATAACCAACATATTTAACCAATAAAATTTATAAAATTCAAAATTTTATTTTTCTCGAATTATTCCACTTTTATTTAAAAATATCCATCTAAAAATTCGGGTTGTTACATACTTCCCCACTAACAAGAAATTTCTTCCTCAAAATTTAGAAAGACTAAGTGTGTACACAAAACCAAAGTCCACAAGTTCCTCATAACGTAATATAATTAGGCGCCCATACACCTAATTCTACCCAAGTGAAAATTATGAATACTACACATATAACACATAACAAAAATATTTTGCGTACTGATCCTCTATTTAGCCACGTGGTGGTGTAACACCCCGTATTTTTGTGCATTTAATATTTAATTAATTTGAAAATTCAAAATTACTTGTGTGTCATAATTTTAATTGAATTAATTATGGCAATATATATTTAAATATTAATCGGGGAGTGAATGGTTAATATTTAGGGAAATTTAATTACTAAGTGAATAGTAATAATTTATTTACGTTGTTTCGGGTATTAATGACGGGGTATGTACTAATCTCAGCCGGGAGTCAGTATAGACTAATTTGGGTGTGAGATAAGGATTTTTTTAAATTAATTCGGATGCCAATTCTGAGTGTACGGTTGAGTCAGGATGGATCGAGATAGTCGAATAAGTGTACCCGAGGGTAGTAAAGAGGTCACGGGATATTTTTGGCATAGCCGGGCCCACACGGGGGCATTTGGGTCACTTGGGCTTGACCCATTAGGCAAAAAACGGAATTTAGCCTAATTAATTCATTATAAAAAAATGAGGATGACTAATTAGAGTTTAGAAAATACTTAGTGGGAGAGGAAACCCTAAGAGGAAGTTAAAGGAAAATTGGGGGACAAAGGAAAGAACCAAAATAAGGGATTTCATCTTCAACCTTGAGAATTCACAACTCCAAATCAAACCTTACGAATCATAAGGCAAGTGGTTACCTTGATGTAGCATTTAATTGGAATTTTGATTCATATTTATGTGATGAGGGAAATCAAAATTCATTTTGGGATTTAAAGGGTACAAACATGGAATTTTTGTAAATCAATATTCTGAATTCTAAATTTTGTAGAAATTGATGTATAATCTGAGATTGTATATATATCTGGTAAGATGTGTAAACTCCACCGAATTAGAAATGAATTTGAGATAAGGAATTGATGTTGAGATGGGTTAACGAATAAAAATGGATTTTTCCCCAATTTATGAAAACAGTAGAGAACGAAAATTGAATGGTGTTTGTGGACTTTATGGGGTCCATTTTGAGGTTATTGGTGTGTTTTGTTGAAGAAAGGACTTAGTTTAGACTTTAGAAGAAGTTAAAGTTTTGAACTTTTCGTCCATGGATGAAACAGACAACCTGGGAAGACGATGACCTGTACGATCGATCGATCGAGGGTTGGGGATCGATCGATCGATGGTCGGTAAATTCTGGCAGTTCGGTCAGTTTATATATATAAGGGGAATTTAAATTAAACTTCCTTCCTATAACTTATGTAATGAGAAATAAACATAGGGATACAATCTAATCAATTGTGAGAGAAAATTAATTGGGATTCGAAGGAAAATTTATATGGGTCATACTACGGTTAAATTTTGGAAAGAATATTTCGAAATAATTAAATACGGATTGGGTGGGCGAGTCCGAGTATATGGGTTGAGTGCTACCAAGGCGTTAGATTTATTTAGAGTGAAAGCTAAATAATTTGGAGTCGAAAATTTAGAATCGGGTATTGTTTTATTTCGGGCCACGAGAGTAAGTCCGAATATATTGGTTGGAGTGATACCAAAAGTAATTTAATTATTAATTAATGTGCGAAGTAATCAATAATTAGAGTTGGGCCATAAATTCATAATAATTTGAATAGGCTTGTCTTATGGACTTAGTAGACGGTATATCCGGGATACTTTATTTTATTTATATATATATATATATACAGTGTGCGATAGTATATATACAAGGTGTGTACATTAATATCAGTGGCTAGATAGTATTATTATATCGACACTAGTTCTATAGGAGGGAGGTTGCGCGTAGTGGTTGAATCCTCTAGCTTGAGGAGTAGGGAGAGTATATTCCCAAGTCATAGCATCCATTATATGGGTGAGGGGCATCTCACTTTCAGGGAAGGAATATGACCGCTCCAATTTTTATGTATTAACCAAGTTAGTGAGCGATTCTGACATGGGGTAACTAGGTAATGTGAATATGCCTAGTGGGATAGAACTTTAGAGAATTTACATCCAGTGAGTTATTACTCGGGAGGATGTTTAGTATTAATTAATATTTCAGCAAGTTCGTGAATGTTGTAAAATAACTATACGTATATAATGAGGTAAATAATTATATACGGGTAAATTGATACAGGCCATGAATTTTATTATATATATAATGGGTGTGAAAGTTATATGAACTTAAAAAGGAAAATGATTAATTAAGTTAATGTTGATTATAACTTAAAAATCATAATTATGGCACACTCGGTTAGAGTATGATGGTTGCAAGAGGATTATATCAGTTATCTAGTCATGGGATAAATAACTAGGTAAATTTAATCAAGGCGTTAGTAGTTCACATTAGAGGAGGGGTGAGAATGTTCTCAAGGGCGTGAGGCACTAACTAAAATATGGTGAGCATGCATATTTACTTATTATTGCAAGTAATCATTTACTAAATGTTTTCCAAATGTTTTGGGTACTAACCCTTGCTATAAAAACTTTTAAAAACCTTTTAGGTGTCCAGTCACAGGGACGCCAGGCTTGACTCATTCTAGGGATCCGTTTGCTGCAGCATGTGTGGATGTTGCCAGAGTTGATAGGCGTCTCATTCTTTTCATTCTTAGTGTAGAGAATTCCTATCAGTTAGTCGTGCAGGTTGCTCATAGTTTTATTTCAGTACTTATGTCAGACCTGTTGAGAGTTATTACTTGTCTTTACTTTGTTGGATTTTGAACCGATGATTTATTCGGTCTGTTAATTAATTATGAACGGTTGATTTTAGTTAATTGCGATTGTTTATATTATTCTGTTTCCGCATGATTATTTCATTTTAGTTAATGAAAGATAAAACTTAGCACCAGTCTAATTTCTCACTTGGGTGGCTTGTAATTAAAAAGGCGACAGTGATGCTAAGAATGAACCAACTGAGAAACCCGTTCTAATTTAATTTAGGATTGATCACCCGGGGTTAATTAGGTGGGGTGTCACACGTGGCTCCTGCAGTGCCTGCTCCTCTCAAGGCTGAAATTGGTAGCACCTCCGATAACTAGTGTTTGTTGGTGCTGCAGTTGCTCCCTGTGCACCAAGTGCTGCTGGCACTTCCTGAACGCCTATTGCCGCCAGTGTTGCTGGTGCTCCTTGCACCCCGAGCCTTGCTGGTGCTGGAGTCCCTTGGCCTTGCTGGCCCTAATTAACTTTCCCCTGATGGTTCTCTCTCTTGAAACTCCTATTCGCTCTGTGTCCCACTTTCCCACATTTGAAACAAGTACCTGAAAAGGCTCCAAATTCTCATTTCAATTTTGCTCCCCCTGAAGACCCTGTCTCTGTTGGTCCTGATGAAAATTATTGTTCTGTTGTCCTTGGTTAAGGATTCTGCCTTTTCCATGCTTGGTCATTGCGACCCTTGTTGTCTCCTCCCTGACCCTCGATCTTTTATCTTTTTCCCAACTTCTTTTGATGGTTTATTCTCTCCTGCCAATGTAACATTGTGACATCCATTACTTGGGATTAAGCAGTGTATGCCGGATTTCCCAAAACCATTTGCCTGATGGGCCATGACAACTCTTTGATGAAGCACTCCATATTTTTACTCTCAGTATCTACCTCATTCGGTACGAACATAGATAAATTGGTGAACTCTTGTTTGTACTCGACAATTGATTTTGAACCTTGGTCCAACTCCAGAAATTCTATTTTTTTTGCACTCCTGATAGCATACGGGAAATACTTGTTGTTGAACCTTATTTGAAACTCAGTATAATTCAATTGATCTCATTCCTCCGGTGTGGTGATGCTCTCCCACAATTGTAAGGAATTTCCCGACAACCTAAATGTTGCTAATAATTTCTTTTGAACATCCGTGCATTCCACTAATCTTAAGTTTCGTTCCATGTCCCTTCTCCATTGGTGAGCGACCGTGGGATCGGATCCTCCGGTAAAGGTAGAATGATTTCCCTTAAAAAAGTTGGTCTTCACTCTGTCCCAATTCGAGACGGGTGGTCCTTGCTGTTGGGCTACTAACGTCATCACTCTCTGTCTCCCAATTTCAATACCGGATGCTGTGGCCTCTCACACAATTGCCGCTAGTGCCTCGGCATCCAGAATAGTCTACCTTTCTCCCTCCTGAACCGTGGGACTAGAATCAGACTCCTCCCTCCTACAACCATTTCTCCTAGTGTTTGTCATCTACAAAAATAGGAACAATCATCATGAGACTCATAAAACTAAGAGTACAAATCATCGAAAGGAAATCAAAGGTAAGGAATGCGAAAGCTAAACGGACTCATAACCTACAAGACCTAAGACCTTGATCTGATACTATCTGTAACACCTCGCTAAATTCCGGCGTTGGCCACCACCAAAATTAGTCCGGGCATTAATAAATTAAATATCATCCTTATCATGCGACATATATGAGACATGTTAAATTTTAATCCACAAGATAAATATTTTAAATAAATCCCAAATATTAAGAACATCCAACTGATTTCACCAAAGTGCGATATAAATTCCGTCACATGCAATCTCCGAATATCTCAATTATTACAATAAACCAAACCCAACTGAAATCTTAAGACAACTTTGGAACCAAAAGGCCCAATAAAACCCAAATATAGTCTCACAATAAATACGACTGAAAAGGAGAAGAAACAAACTACTAGAACAATAATATAACTCCAGCTGCACTTCCGAAAGATCTCCAATAATTCCTATGCAGCTACTGCAATTAAATCCCTAAAAATATTAGTCAACACATGTGTCAGAGCCAAGACCCTGAGCATACCGACTTCTCCTTTCAATTAGGGTCCTTGAACCAAGACAATAGTGCTATACATATCGACCATAACAATTGAATCTTTTAATTAAAAGAAAGTCTATAATCATCAACCGTAAATTTCTAAGTACCCATGAGGTTTAAATGTGCCACACCAATATTATTTTAAATTTAATCCAAGTCCCACAATGTTAATGTGTTTGAATTAACCAGGATTATTTATTTTCACTTTATTATTAGGTATAGCGGTCCTCCCGTCAAGGGTGGTTTTCCCACCAAAATATATTATTATTTCCAACACCCGTACCCCTGTCAAGTCCGCCGTCTGATCCGTTTTTATCCTGCGATCCTCGCGATATGACAAGGTTCCACACACGACATGACATAAATCGTCCTCTGACTCGTTCAAACTGTCGGCCCTAGACATATTATGTCGCCAATAAATTTTAATACCCGTTTTAGTCTTGCGGTATTAATTTCACAAAATTTCTCATACTCATTATTCACATAAATTTCCCCCACACTTAAAAGCGATGTAAAAATCCTCAAAATACCCCTTAGTCCCAACTAAATGTTCCTAATACACAATTTCGTCCCATCTTTAATACAGGATGATTATTACAATTTCACTTCACCTAGATATCAATCCTAGGTTATCGCAACAGAGGTAAATATAGAGAGTTTTCCCCCACCCCAATTTATATAACCCGCATAGACTCATACTAACTAGTCCCATACCTAATTAGCATAAATCGCAACTAAGGCCCACTTACTAGTCCCACACCTAACAAGTGTACTATAACAAGGGGTAAAAACCAATTATGTACAATACCAACGTTCCCGAGATATTATAATATTTCATAAGTGACACAATCAACAATTTATAATAATATTCTCAAAAACACTAAATTCCCAAATAAATGATTTTTAATCTAAATAGGGGGAATCAAGAACACATAATTATTGCAATTTTCCGAATCATTATTACTCGCAAGGTCCATATTAACTATTATTTTTCTAGCAGAAGTAATTTAATTAATTTAGGAATTTTTACATAAAACATCCAAATTAAATTTCTAAGGGATTCTCTACATGTATATGCCCATAATATAACCAACTACGTAAATACAATCCAAATAACAACACAGTTATAATTATTTAGTATCATTAATAATTTGTACAAAACAGTCCCGAAATTAATTTCTTAAATATATTATGCTCTTAATTTATTTTTGAACACATGATTTTAATGGAGGCAACAATCAAGACACATAACACTAAGGGAAAATAATAGGATAAACATGTTTGATTTTTAGATGTAGAAATTGACGAGAGATTCGAGTTCTCCTTGAAAAATTGATCGAAATCCCCTCCACCTTGAAATATTTATGTGTAGGCCCTCAAAATTGAGCTTGAAAAATCTGTTTTAATGGAGGTTAAGGTTTGGAGGTGGAAGATAATGGAAATTAGAGGTTGGCTTCTCAAAGTTTGGTAAGGCATGTGTTTTAGAAAACTAAGCCTCTAACTCGTTTATATAGGTAAGTTCAGGGGGTTAAAAAATAAAAATAAAATTCGTCATTTTGACGAACTGCTGCTCACAGATATCACTAGGATCGATCGATTGACCCCTGGCGTCGATCGATCGATCACTCAAATATTTCGATTCTGCCAGCTTATTAATTTTAAAGGGTTAATCTTTTAAAAATTAATTAAAAATTTATTTTATCTCCGAATTCAATTCCGCTTGAAGTTTTATTCTTCTAAAATCATAACCAACATATTTAACCAATAAAATTTATAAAATTCAAAATTTTATTTTTTTCGAATTATTCCAGTTTTATTTAAAAATACCCATTTAAAAATCTGGATTGTTACAATCAAAACAATAAATAATTAGTGCACGTGTTCATCAATCATACACATATTAAGAGCCTTAAGTAAACCTAATAATCACGAGATTTACATTAACTTATAAAATAAGTATAAAGACAATGACCTCAAGGTGGTCCTATTCAATACACATAAAGTGTACTAGCATAATAAGTTGAAACTATATAGTTTCTTGTAATTAAGATAAACCTACTAAAATATTGTTCTATAGCCCTACTAATGGTGTGTCCAGTTCCATCTAGGACCGTGAACGATAAAACTTATATTCTACAAGAAATGGTGATCTGATTCTTTGTGTGTAAGTCGTACTCTACACACCCGAACACCTATTGAGCAGAATAAAAGACATCGACAATATATAAATAATGCAAATATTATGTCCATACATGATTCTCATTAAAACATGAAAAAAGGATTTTATTTTAATAATAAATCCATAACTAAAACTATTACATAAAGCATGGTTTTAATCTACTTCTCTAACATTTTTAATGTGCAGTATATATTTGGCTTCAATACCATGCGGTTCGTATTTGCAATAATCGTATGAGGTAACAATATAATTTTTAGCTAGTAAACTAAACTAAAAGATTTATTTTGAGTATTTGATTTCTCCATAAAACTCTCTAGTGTGATTTTTAATCATAATATCTAAATTGTCCAAACAAAATGGTCCAATGCTATATTTATCCACTACAAAAAGTGGTTGCTCCAAAGCATGTGGCGTACCCCCACTCCTCACGTCAGACCAACTATCGCGTGTTTGACCCTCACACGAAATATGGAATGACGTGTGATCAATAAACACTTATTAATGGCTTGTTTATTAGTGTAATGGATACTTTTAAAATTCTTTATAAATGCCAATTGCAACCAATTTCACCGCCAAATATTATATTCACAAACATAGGTTGTAAAATTTTAGCTATTTTCACTTGAGGGTATTCTTCGTCTGTTGATTTCCTTGACATAACTTAATACGAGTCATCGATGATGATTATAAAGAAAAAATGCTATTTGTTCCCCCAACTTTTAGAGGCCAAGGACAAACAAATGCGATCACATTCTTGGGCACTATACCCTCGAAAGGTTGTCGACATAAATATAGAGGGAGGGCACCTACAATTATTGAAGGTTTATTTTGATACAAAGACAACTTTTGATGCTAAGTGTAACTAAAGGTGGGAGTCGAAGTGGAAGATATAGAGGTGGAAGTTGGAACTAAAGGTATGTGATGAGGAATTTCAGTGTGCATGAACTCAAACATACGTCCAACCTTATGATCTATCCCAATAATGTCCCTGTCTATGAATCCCACACGTTCAACCAAACATGGAAAAATGAAAATTTAGTCCAAGGTCACATAATTATAATTGGCTGATTGAGATAAATTCGATTGTAAGTTTTGGAATGGAAAACATGACGGAGAGCAAAAGAATAAAAGTGGACATTTTTCGTATGTGACTAACAGATAACGAGTAACCATTAGCTATATGAATGGTAGGTATGATAGGTGTGCATGAAGTAATACTTATAGAAGAAAAAACAATTCAATTAATAGTCATATGGTTGTATGAAGAATGAAAGAACCAATAATTACCTAACATGATAGGCATATCAGTACCAGGAGTGAAAAAAACTACCTAACGCAAGAAGTTCATTTCGAAAATTAGGGGGATGAGAAACCTCCGGAGGACTGGTCATCTCAAAAATTACATATGTGATGGAACCAGAGGATTAAGGACGTTTGTCGGAGGTCCTTGAGTTGAATTGGTGCTAGATTCTTTATAAAGGTTGCTGGGAAAATCATTTTGGTAGTGACCAAGCCTTGCTTGTAGCAGTGCTATAAGACACGTGTGTGATAACTCATAAGCATATGGATGGTCTTACAAAAATTGGTCATATTTGGGATAATGATAGCCAACATAGTATCCATGGCACGAGAATTATAGGTGACAAGTATAGCTTATTTTTTAGACAACGGGTTCTAGTGAGCAAAGCAGACTCTTATGGAGAAAAGTTATTTGAACGGGTTCCAAATGATCATGATAAGCCATGACAAAGGTTATTACATGTTGCTTGTCATGATAAGTAGTGAATTTTATGGCATTAGTAGAACATGGGATAATTAACCCCATATAGCATTCATCTTGGATAATAAGTCATTAAGTTATTGATGAAGGTTTTCCAGGAATTGGTACTAGTGGGTAAGGTCAGTGGTAGTGTAGCAGTTTGGGGAAAATCCCAAACTTATTTTGCAGTTACAAATTAACCAAATTATTGATGTATGGAAGTGTTGCGAAAACAAGTGATCATTTGCCATTTTTACAATTCTAATATTCGAAACGTTCAACGAATTTATCTTTCGTTTCACTGACTCCATTTTTATGGTGCAATGATATCACTTGCGATAAGTTTCCAAACTCTGAGAAAGCTAATCATTGTTTAAGCCCAATGTACATAATTAGGTCCATCAAGTAGGATGGGACATACCTCATATCGATCCATGGCGAGTAATATCATAATAACAAAATGCATGGTATGGAAGTGAAATATTGTAAAATGAGATAAAAAAGGCGCTTTGTAAATTTATGACCTATTGTAATATGTATTTTGAAAATAGGAAAATAAATATTTTATATATAGTTTTAATCCCTATTTTTTGAATAAAACCACTAGCGCGGACCCATATTCATAAAACGTTAACCAATCACAGTATCCCACGTGTCCCTTTAATTTGAAAATAGGGACTGAAAATGGAAACAAAATGTTTGTTATCCTATATCCATAATCAATATTAATTTAAGTCCTAAAAGTACATAATCCAATAAAAAAATTTAGTCTTAACTGTAGCTTTTGTGATTGATTAATTGACTACTACTTGCTCTTATTATCCCTTTTTTTGAGAAGCGATCTAGGTTGAGGGGGCTGAGGCCTGATAATATTTTGACACCTTCAGATAAAGCTTGAGAGTGGGAGGGGGTTTATGACCCCTCTTGGATGAGAGACAAGGATATGAGTTCCATAACCTAGTGTTGTCCAGGGTTGACACTTTAGTTTGCTTGAGAATATTTCTGAGGTCTCAGGGATACTTGCTGGATATCACAAAGAGGAAGGCCCTTAGGTGGGTACAAACATTACATAATGAGTCTAACAAAGGTTGTAGAAACACAAGCACGTATATCTCCGGGGCGCTCATAATATTCCCAAGTACATAATACATACCAATCTCTTGTCCATTACTCACGAAGGATGAGTTGGGGAATCGAAGGGCCGTGGGACTAGGCCTGTCAACGGGTTAAATCTGGGTCGGGTTTAGAGATATCTAGATCCGTGTAATCGGGTCTTCATCGAGTTAGGGTCCGAGTCTTCATGGGGTCTACAATATTGGATCCAGACCCGAACCCATTCTAGTCTTCGGGTCTCGGGTTTGGGTCCGGGTCTGGCCAAATATATACATTTATTTTATATTATCCCCCTTCTTTATTTTTTAATCTTAAATTAAAATATTTTGTAATGTATTATATAATATTATTAGTATAAATAAAACATATATTATTTACATGTTATATTGATAAGATATATTTATAAATATATATAAATTTATAGTATATGTATATATATTTAAAAAATAATAATGTACAACCCTGATCATGTCTTCAGGTCCGGGTCTTGTATAAAATCCAAACCCTACCCGTTTAATAAACAGCTCTTCGGGTATTCGGGTCTTCGAGTCTCGAGTCCAAAAAAATATGCTCAGACCCTATTATACGGATCGGGTTCAGGTCGGGCCGGGTCCAAACCCGACCCATTAACAGGCCTACGTGGGACTCTTTGGCTCAAGCTCTTGTATGGGAAAAATGATCAAACATAAGGATATGAAAATTAATTGAATAACAAACAAAATAATCCAAACCGGCGATGAAACATTGATTTTTCTTTATGGCAGTTCACATGTCAATTTTATAATGTACCAAATGCCTTCGGATCAACAAGAGGTTTTGAGAGAATATTTATCAAATTTGAAAAAAACACACACTGTGTTACATAACTTATAATGTGTTATATAACTTACAGTGCGTTTTATAATGGTGAAAATGAATTGAAAACAATTGATTTTCATGAACTCCAAAATTAGGAATTTTTTAACATTTTTTGTTTGATTAGTATTATTTTCTAACTAAAAAATAAGAGGCTCATAAAAAACAATTTTATAATTTTTTTTTTTAACTTGATAGGAATGACAATTTAACTTGACCTGTAGGGTCCCTCACTCGATCCGACCCTAATGGGTTGGGTTTTAAAACTTGAATTGAAAATTAGGAGTGGGTATGGGTTTTAAAAAAAGGGTCACAAGTTCGGAGCCAATATATAGGTCTACCCTGTGTGACACCCCGCTTATTAAAATAAGAGGTGGCCAGCCCGCTACTCCAATAAAAATAGGAATCTTAAATGGTCCATTCTAAGCAGCACTGTCGCATAATAATAGTATGAGACAACCAACAAATATTTTTGAAAATGGATGTCATATATAATTTTGCAAATTTGATAAAAGCAAATCCCATTATTCGATTCGTAACAAAAGTTGATGCATATAAGTATATGACAGTTTAACAATAATTCTAGAAAGCATAACCGAATAAACTGTCGGTCAACAGACTAAATACAAAAGGTTACACCAAGTATGACAGTATGAACGTATACTAAACTTGGGCAACACGCCCGAATATACAGACTGATCATAGCTAGAGTATCAAAAGAAATGATGCATCCACTACAAAAATCCTACAACATCCGAAAATTTCCATAGCTCCTTAACACTGGGAAGGAAAGTCAAAGCGGGCGCTCATGTGGCGGAGCACCTAAACATATATAAGAACCACACAGAAGAAGAAATTTAACCGGTTCAGGGCCCAATTTGATATGATATACATGTGAATAAAACGCATAACAGTTATGAAGGCTATAATTCACAAATAGTTTAAATTCGCTCTTCATTCAAAATATCATCCCCATCTCTCTCCTAAGTGCACATCCTAGTGCGTGAAAATCGTGGAAAGTTAAACTTCCCATCTACTTAATAGAATCAACCTAACTCTATTCAATATGCCAAGTCTACCAATTTAATATGACCATATGAAACAATAATCATTAGGGACCATATGCAATTAAAGTTGATTCACAGTTTCCATAAATCAATATATCATTCGAGTGAAATACCATTACAATGAGAATAACTAAAATCATATAATAACGATTCTAAGACCATCCTTCTGGAAGTCACACCATTGGATGTGCCCCTAAATACTATCATCTTCCAGGGCCTATGACCAAGACCATCTGGGTATCCTAAATTGCAATGCATGGGAAGCGGCCATATACATTCGATAGTGAGTCATAACCATACCCGGCATTACCTCACTTCGAATAATACAATCATACAATGTAACAACCTATATCGTGGCCTGAGGACTATACTCTCCATGCATGATTATCCAGGGGATTCACCTCTATCACATACTTCCCTTATGATAACATTTAGAGAGGTAGGTGTAAAAGTGCCATAGTCACAAACTATTTTAATTTAAACATACAATCCATATTTTCAAAACCATATGTACATACAAAATTTGGCTACAAGAGATAATTACTCTCATAGTATCCCCCTGAAGTTCCAACACAACACTACCCGACTCTATACTACTTCTACTCTCGTTTACTAAATGAAAAGAGGCATTATACTCCTATAATTAGTCCCCGAATTGAGCCCGAACACTCCCTTACTATCCTAGAGTATCACTCTCCTTATGTAAGGTCATAATACTTCTTAATACATCCTAAAAGACGGATACTAAGCCTTAAACCCAAAATAAAAGGAGGAGAAACTAAGTTGGAAACTTTTCATAAAACAAAAGGATTTTCGAATCGATTCGCTTAGGGCCGAATCAATTCGCCCCTGAAAGCGAATCGATTCGCTCAAAAAGCGAATCGATTCGGCTGAGAAAGATAACCCTTTGTCTAAGCCTGAATTTATTTGTCCTTAACCCTAATCAATTCGGTTCCTCAGACCTATATCCACCATTTTAGCGACTCGATTCGTTAAGGAGGGCGAATCGATTCACCCGGGTCGAAATGCCCAGTTGGGGCTACGGGTTGATATAAACCCTAAATCCCCCAAATCTCTTTTCTTCCACTACAACCAACATCATCCATTAATCACTTCACCAAATCATTCCTACACGATTACCCACTAATATATCCAACTCTAATCATGCCTAAATCAAATACCTAAGGGTTTAAACACCAAAATCATCAATAACCATTTTTGGTTCAAACTCAAGAACCCAAACCATAAATGAAATTTATTTAACAAAATCATATGTTTATGAAAGTTTAATAACTTGCCTCAAGATTGTAGTCTCGGATTCTCCTTCGTAGCAACGATTTTTGGGCTCGAAATGGCAAATCTCCTCTTTTCTGTTATTTCTCTCAAGCTCACTTCTTTCTAACTCTCTAGGTTAAGAAATACACATAATGAGATATAAATGATCTTGCAAGACTTAAATGACCAAATGCATTAAGTCTAACATTAAATGCTATTACCTACTTAAAATGACTCGTAACATCATATTTAAGTCATAACTAGCCAAAAGTACCCCGGAACCCAAAAACACACCTGGCCTTTATTTTGACTATCTCAATCGTTCTCGGACTAACCGTGCCCTCTAAACTGACATCCGGGATATCGTTAATTAATTTATATTCCAATGTCAAGTTTACAATCTAATAATAACCCAAATGGAATATAAATAATAACCGTCGCTTTAAAGCCCAGCGACTCAACATTACATAATATTACATTTTTTAGATTCGCAAAAGGGTAAATATGTAATACTCATAAATATTAACTCCTAAATTTCTAAAATTAATATTTACTTCAATTTCCTTTATTTTATATAACTAACCCACATTGAAATTTAATATAAAAATAATTACTCAAAAGTAAGGGGTATTACATACTCCCCCCCTTACAAGGGAATTTTTCCCTCAAAATTTAGGATGTACCTGGTAAAAAGAGGTGTGGGTACTTTTCTCAGATATCTTCCTCTCGTTCCCAAGTTGATTCCTCGGCATTGTGGTGTCCCCACTGGACTCGGACCAAGGGCACCACTTTCGATCTTAGTTCATGCTCACCGTGGTCTAAAATGGCGATCAGTTGTTCCTCATACGAAATATCGGGCTGAAACTCAATATTGTCTATTGGAAAATGCCAATGGGCTCCTTCACATATTTTATACCTCTTCAAATATGAGACATGGAATATGTCATGAATTTGTCGTAGGTGTTTCGAAAACGCAAGTTGATAAGCTACGGGGCCTACCTTTGTAATAATGAGAAAAGGACCTATATAGTTTGGATCAAGTTTGCCCTTCTTCTTGAATCGCATCACACCTTTCATCGGGCTCACACGCAATAAAACTTGATCCCCTACTTCAAATTCCACGTGCCTCTGATTTGCATTGGCATAGCTCTTCTGGCGATCTTGTGCAATTCGTATGCGATTTTGAATGAGATCAATTTTCAAATAGCTGTCTTGGATCATTTCAAGTCCAAGAAGTTTATTATCTCCTACTTCTAACCAACAAGCAGGTGATCGACACGGTCGGACATACAGTGCCTCGTACGGTGCCATACCTATCGTAAATTGGTACGAATTATTAGATGAAAATTCGACCAATGGAAGGTATTTTTCCTACCCTCCTTTAAAATCAAGTATGGACATGTGAAACATATCTTCTAACATTTGGTTGACCCTCTTCGTTTGCCCATCGATTTGCGGATGGTATGACGTACTCAACCGCAATTCAGTCCCCATTACCTCTTGGAAACTTCACCAAAAATGGGATACAAAACTTTTGTCTCGATCTGACACTATATTGATAGGCACCCTATGAAGTTTCACAATTTTTGCAATAAAGAGCTGCGCATAGCATGCCATATTGTAATCCATCCGTACCTGTAGGAAGTGTACCGATTTGGGCAAACGATTGACAATTACCCAAATAGAATTACGACCACTTTGCGACGTCGGTAATACCATGATAAAATCCATTAAGATACTCTCCCATTTCCACACCGGTATTTCTAAGGGTTACAGCAATCCAGTTTGCTGCTGGTGGTCCACCTTCACTAATTGACAAGTAGCACATTGGGAGACAAATTTTGAAATTTCCCTTTTCATTCCCACCCACCAATATTGACGACGCATGTCTTGATACATTTTTTCCCCACCTGGATGTAATGCAAATTTTGAACCATGGGATTCCGTCATGACAGCACGTCTCAAGTCTCCCTCGTCCGGGACTATAAGTCTTCCATGGAAATGTAACCCACCCTCAGAACTAATAGAGTAGGACTCCTCTCCCTCAGTCAACAATTGGCGTACTCGATCTTGACAGTCTTTATCCCCTCTTTGCGCCTTTATAACTCACATCATAATAGCAGGCGTAACGGTCAAAACCGACATGCATGCTCTGGCTAAAGCATCATCCTGACCAAGTTCTTTCCACTTAGCTTTTCATACTTCTGCTAGTCTCCCCACGGGTTTTCAACTCAGCGCATCAGCTACCATATTTTCCTTTCCTGTGTGATATTGAATATCGAATTGATCGTACTTTACGAACTCTAACCACCGACGTTGTCACATATTTAGATCTTTTTGCGAGGAAAAATATTGTAACAACTTGTGGTCCGTGAAAATACTAAATTTCTCACCCAGGAGGTAGTGCCTCCATATCTTCAAGGCAAACACCACTGTGGCAAGATCTAAATCATGCGTGGGATAATTATTTTCATAGGGCTTAAACTTATGAGATGCGTATGCAATGGACCTACGATCCTACTCTAGCACACCTCCCAATCCTTATAGAGAAGCGTCCATGAAGACCAAATAGTCTACTCCCGAATTTGGCAATGAGAGTATACGAGCAGAGATCAACTTGTTCTTCAAATCTTCAAAATCTAGCTGACAGGAGTCATCCCAAACAAATCGCACTCCTTTTCGGGTTAAGTTCGTTAAAGGGCCCACATTCTTGGAAAAATCCTGAATGAAACGGTGATAATAACCCGCCAAACCCAGAAAGTTACGGATCTCAGTTGGCGTCGTGGGCTGATCCCATTCCCTCACCACTGTAACCTTGTTTGGGTCTACAGAAATTCCCTCAGTCGTGATGATATGCCCCAAAAATTGCACCTCTTGCAACCAAAAGCCACACTTCTCGAACTTGGCATAAAGTTGATGATCCCGTAGTGTATGCAGGACCAATCGCAAGTGTTCAACATGATTAACTTAAGTTCGAGAATATAATAAATTGTCGTTAATAAACATGATCATAAATTGGTCTAAAAAGTCTCAAAATACTCGATTCATAAGGTCTATAAATACCGTAGGAGCATTCATCAGCCCAAAGGGAATAACCAAGAACTCAAAGGGCCCATACCGTGTCAAGAATGCAGTTTTCGACATGTCTTGCTCTCGAATGAGAAATTGGTGGTAACTTGTCCTCAAATCTATCTTAGAGAATTACGATGTTCCTCTTAATTGATAAATAAGTCACCGATTGGAGGTAAAGGGTATTTATTTCTCATGGTTACCTTATTCAATTCACGGTAGTCGATGTATAATCGGAGGGAACCATCTCTCTTCCTTACGAATAATACATGTAGACACCCCATTCTAATACCTCCTAACCTCTCCTTAGGTCCCAGAACCTCCCTTCATCATTGCAAACCCAAGTCATACCCCGAATACTGACCTAAAGGCCATTGAGAACTCCCAGGCTCCGTTTGAATAAAAGTCATACACTTAATCTCGAATGAGACTGCATGAGTTTTTGAAGGTCACTAAAACCCCTTTCCAACGGTCCATCCCATGCATGATTTTGACTTACGGTGCGGATGAACGATTCGTTTTCCCCCGAAACTTGATCTGGAGGTCACTGGATGATCCCAGGCTCCGTTTGACCAACGGTCGAGATAAATAGTTTTCTTTGGTCAAACGGAGCTTGGGATCATCCAGTGAATGAATATTCAAAGTGCACTGAAACCCCTTTCCAACAGTTTGCCTCGTGCACGATTCTGACTTACGGTATAGACGAATGATCTATTTTACTCCGAAAGGTCACCAAACACTTCCAGGCCCCGGTTAACCAAAGTTAACTCCCCTAACCAAGTCAAACTCTTTGGAATGTCTAAGTACATCTCCTAAACTTTCCAACGGTCTGCCCCGTGTTAAATTCTGACTTACCATGCGGACGAACGATCCGTTTGCGTCCCAAGTTTCCCCGTCAAAAGGATCGACGAGCAATTCCGAGCCACATTTGACCCAAAGTTAACTCCTGAACCTGGGAGCAGTCCAAGGACTTTCAAAGGTCTCTAAAATACCTTTCCAGACCATGCCTATCGGCAGTGTGCCTAAACACACCTGCTGATTGGAAGGACCAAGGCTATGCCAATCGGCAATGCCCTAGGCCTATAAAAAGGAGGGCCTAACCTCATTCCCAAAAAAGAGGAGATCAGATATCCATTACTCTCAGCAAGCTCAGAAAACCCCTCTCGAAGTCAGTGTGATATTTGTTCTTAGTGGAGTATTATTCCATGTGCGTCATCGTTCCATTATAACGATCAATGCAAGGATAATCGCGTAAATCCTATTTTCTAATATTATTTTTAGGAACATTGCTATGGGTGACTCGCTTTATCTCTTCCATGATACAAGTCGATGATTCCTATCTCCACTACGTATACGCATGCACAAATATCACGGGGAAATAAAGGAAAATAGCAACAACCCATGAGAGACCGTAAGGGAGGAATGGGTGCTTAACACCTTCCCATTTTGTAACTTAGCCTCAGGACCCTTTTTGAATCATTTTGGTTTCATATGTATCAGTATGTCTTTGGATGTTGTCCTTAGGGATGGCTCCCTTTTCTTTTATCTGTTTTGAGTAAAATAGAATGACGCCTCCATCTCTCTACATTTTCACCTCATCAATGACGTCGGCCGAAGCTCTCCCGAGAGGGACGCGCAGGACCAAAAAAAGGGGGATCCTCTCCCGCCGCGAGGATCGGGGATGGCCACAGTGGTGACTCCGCTGGGGATTCTCATTTTGAGGGCTAGACTCTATTTACCCGAGTGTTTTATTTTTATATATCCCCCCTATTTGCATGTTCCCCTTTACTATTCATGTGTACCTCATGCTTATACTTCTATTCACACACTTGTAGAAAATTCTCCGTGTACACTTCACACCATGTGCACCTAGGATAACATATATCCCCATGTTGCACGCATCACCCATACTTGGTATACCATTGGTACTCATACTTTGCTCCCTATTGGGCATGATGAAGAAAAATACTCTCATCATAAGATACTAATAAGAGAATCATGCATGATTCACACAATATCACCAAAGAGCATTGTAATTGACCAAATTTTGTCCAGTAACTGGAGGGTCACTTCGTGATGGGCGCTAGTTCGGGAGGGTGCAGTTAGCCTAAGCGATATGACTCTTACCGTCCATTGGAAAAGTACCTTCAACGTATATCGAACGGTTCCCCCGCATCGTACCTCTTGACCGAAGTTATGACGGGAGGTATATCATAGGGAACTCATTCACGAACGATGAGTATATCTAATTCTCTCTCACACGTACCGTCCCCACGAGGTATATAGTGAGGCAATTCACGTACACTCAAGTATATCAAATGGCTTGTCCACATGTACTGATTGCCCTCAAATCAAGATGTATATCGTGGAAGCCACGCCAAAGGGGGGGAACCCTTTCCGATTCACCCAACCAACTGCATTCCCGCGTATAGGTGTCAAGCTTAGGATACACATGATAAATTATCGGTTTCAACCCGAAACTCTGCCAAAATTTTGGGTCGGCCTTCCGCCTAAATTTTTGTTCATTTTTTAAATTTGGACCCTACTCGTGAGCCTGGTTACAAGTCCAGCCATAGCTTTGCATATGCTACAAATCCAACTTTTCCAGGTTCGGGTCTCGTCTGGCATTTCACTTTACATTTAGGAGAATTTAATATAAGTGAGAACATAATAATAATAATAATAATAATAATAATAATAATAATAATAATAATAATAATAATAATAATAATAATCATGCCGAGACCCGTCTTCCAAAAATATGTCTCCCTTCTTTATTAAAAATCCAAAAATATTTCTCCTTTCTTTACCAAAAATCCCAAAATATTTTGTCTTCCAATCTAAAAAAATGTCAAAAATATTTTCATCCTTTTTTTGTCAAAAATAAATCCCATTTTACGCCTTCTCAGGTCAATCACACGTCCTTGGCATGGCTCCTTATTGGCTTTGGTCTTCAGTCAAGTCACTCCGGAGTTTTGACCGTTCCCCTGCTACCTCTTTTGAGTTCGGTATCCATCCACTTTCCATTGAGAACACATATCAAGTACCAGTTGCACAGCCATACCTGACGGCAGTTTTAGCTCAGCTCGTGTCCAAGATTGACAACCTTCAGATTGAGGTTCGAGAGATGCAACGAAACCATGTTCCTATTCCTCAAGAGCCCACGTGCTATGGGTCTTATTACCTCATGCTATGGGTCCACTCGAGCCTATGTGGGTTCCCGAAGAGTATTAGCACGCCCCACATGCCCCTCCTGTTAATGGGCCTCCACCTGCCCAGCTTCCTATGCCAAACCTTACCCAGCCTGGGGCTAACTTGCCTATGATCGTTGATCCAAAAGAGGGAGAATTGAACAAGGTTAAATAAGATTTTAATATGCTAACTAAGAAGTTCGACCAAGTCCGAATCTTTAGAAATTACATGGACTACACCGACATGTCTCCTTATCCTAAGGCAAGGTTACCCGTGAAGTTCAAGATGTCGAATATCAAGAAATTTGGAGGAAGTGGACCACCAATTATGCATCTTTGCAGTTATCACCGTGATATGACTCTCCTAAGGGCTTCTGAAGAATTAATCTCCCAATTGTTTCAGCAAACTTTGAAGGATAACACCCTTCGATGGTTTTTGTCTCTCGAGGAGTCCGAAATTCGTAACTAGGAGGATGTAGACCAAGAATTCATGTCACAGTACAAATATAACGAAGAGCTTGAGGTCACCCGCCGTGATTTAGAGATACTCAAATAGAACTCTGGGGAATCAGTTAGTAACTTCATAACCCGATGGAGGGAAAAGGCATCCACCATGATCAATCGGCCATCTAAGGAAGAACAAGTCAACATAGTGAAGAAAAACTTCTTGCCCCATGTTCGAGCAACCGTGGGAGGGAAATACTATCCCCACTTTCGAGCTCTCAAAGAAGAAGGAGTAGAAATCGAGGAAGGTCTTGCTAAAATAGAGGTTGAGCCAAAGAAAGTGTCCGGATAATTCACCCCCAGAAAATATGACAAACCTGCCAGTGCTGCATTCTCAACCATCAACAACATCTCTCAACCGACCACTTCGTGGGCACTAGAAAGCCTCCCTATCCCAGTCCTAAAGGAATACACCGAGATCCATGCTCCCCTTTCCAAAGTTTATCAAGCCCTGTTAAGCCAAAACCTCATCAATCCCTTGGATCCCCGTCCATTTCCCAATCCACTACAAAGAACTACAAAGTAGATGTCCATTGTGCCTTTAACCCCAGTGTCCGAGAAGGGTATTTAGCCCTTAAAGAAATAGTAGAGCCCATTTGGGACCCAGAGGGAAATTCAAGCCTAATTGGAGTGGCCATACATTATGAAGAAGATCTTGTCCGGCGGTGCCGCCATGCTCACTGACTTAGATGGAGAAGAGATGGCTCGTCCAGTCAACCTGGACCATCTCAAGAAATTTTATCCCTAGTTCAAAATCTCGGTGCGCTACGACTCTTCTCATCTCCCTTCTATTCTTGAAAAAAAATCTCTTCATTTCCCTCCACCCAGAACTACGTAGGCCTGATCCTCTGCAAAAAAAAACCATTTTTGGAAAAATTAAAAAAATTCAAAATCCCCCAGAGGTACGTAGGCAGCTCATACATCTTACATGATCACGACCCTTTCTTTTTCACAAAAAACTATTCTTTTCTTACCTCCGAGAACGACAGTCCATTCCAACATATATTTGAACAAAAGGATTATGCACGCCTTAGCGATCGACATAGATAATTCAAAATACAAATTTCATCAAAAGGCACAATTGGATGATCAAAAACTTGTTTATTTTATTAATAAGCAATTACAGTGCAATTACATAAAGGAACGGATAACTCCCTTCCCCCTACCTTCCTAAAAAGACAAATAAAAAAAAAACCAAACTTATTTCTCGATACAAAATAAACTCTCAAAGAGTCCTACCAATAACTATTTGAAGAGCTCTCTTCATCATCATCATCATCATCATCTACATCCTGGGGTCCCCAAGCTTCCCCTGCCTGAATAGAGTACTGCAAACGCTCCATGGACCGATAAGCTCGAACCAACCTCAAAAAAATTACCACACCTCCCTCCATGATATAGGATGAGGAAAGACACCTTTTTACAGTCTCCACTTCAAACATCTTACTGACCACTCTTCTCCATAACCACTTCATATAATCCTCAGGGATGTGGTAAACTCTCCTAGCAGACTGAGAGGGACAGGATGACGGACGCTGACTCTCCCACAAAGAGCCAAGCCGCATGCACAGACGCTATGTCAAATCTTCTACCAGAAATAAGTCTAGTGTTCGAGGTGGCACAACCTGCTCCCAACCAAATTGGCACAAAATCCTCCAAGGGAAATAAAAAGAGGTCTGTCTAAGACCAACCAGCTGGACATATGGGTATTCTCCTAGTTCTAGAATAGGTAGAAGCTTTCCCCACCAAGGTACTGACCAGTAAAGATTTAGAGCCCCATGCTCCACGAACCAGTTCTCCCAGCTCTTAATATCCAGGACAACACTGATGAAATGGCGCAAAAAGAAGTTGGGTATGACCGACAAAGGGTATTTCGAAGGAGTCACTAGGCGGAATCTTTCAAACAACCACATGAACAACATCACAGGGCTACCCCTCAAAAAGTCAGAACGACCTTTTCGCCAGGCATCTAAGCCATTCAATGTCTTCGCCAGTATCACCACCGCAGGATTACGATGATAGGACATCCATGAAGCAATAATTGCAAGTTATGGTTCCACCAGCAGTTGCCCAGTCACCAACAGCAATTTCGAAACCAAGCCCAGAACGATAGCTCCAGCATATTCAGTGATAAGCACCCAAAACTGTACATTTTATACCCCGAACAGATATACTTTAGTTGCTAATTCTCTGTAATATGGTCTTATGCGCTTAATTGTTCAATATGTGGGCTTAATTACAGTTGCAGTGCCAAAAGCTATAATTCGAGGCAACTTGCAATAAAATGGAGTTAATTCCCTATCCCGTACCCTAGCCTACCTCGAGGCCCGTGTGTGTTAGTATGTACCCTTTTATTATTTTTTTAGATTTTTAGTTTGAGTCATTTTTATTTTTAGGATTTATTTAGAATTTCTAAGATTTATTTTCTATTTTTTATTTCTTTTTATAATTTTATTTTGATTTTGATTTTATTAGTTTTTAGTTTTAGTTTTTATTTTATTTTATCTTATTTTATTAGGATTGGAAATTTTAAGATTTCTTTTATTTATTAGTTTTATTAGATTTTACATTTTCTTTTTAGGATTTTAATTTTAGTTTTATTAGATTTTATTTTTATTTTATTTCTTTTTAGTTTCATTTTTATTGAGTCTTTATTTTAGTTTTTAGAATAGGAATTTAATTTTTAGATTTTTAATTTGATGATTTTTAGTTTTTTTAGTATTATTTTTAGGTGTCCAAATTAAACACACACCCCTAATCAATCCTACACCCTCACCCTTACACACACACACCCTACAACCAAACTCATTCACACCTTTAATCTTACACCATACACACACCCAACCAACCCCCTCACCCTCACCCTCACCCACATTCCCATACACCCACCTACACACTAACCCCACACCCTTCTTATTCTTCCTCACCCAACACTCTCTCTCCTCTCTCTAACCTCCATAACCAATAAACAACAAAACCAACCTCCATAACCTCCCTCTCCACTCTCTCCCATATCAATCCCGCCAAACCACCCTTCATCCCACCTCCGGAGAACCCTCCAGCCGGCGGCGAAACAACCTAGACGCCGCTGCCTCCATCTCGTCGGCGGCGACCCCAGTCCAACCCGTCGCCAACCGTGACCCTCTCCTCTCGACGCAGGCCGCTGCCACCTGCCGCCGACGAGCACACCTGCCACAACCCCCTTCCGGTGACGTTCAAACGTCCGGCGACCCCTAAACCTCCGGCACCCATGGCCGTAATTCTACCAACCTATAACCCACTAACCATGTTCAACCCATTTCTTCCATAACCCAAACCCTTCTTCAAACCAAGACCCATTTACAACATATGAGCCAACCATGACCTCCTTTCATAACAAACAAAAACCAAATGCCAAACAAATACCCACATGTGCATAATTAACCCTTTTAACCCTCTTACCCATTATACCCCCAACTAACCATTTTACCTAATACCCAAAAATACCCCCATAACAATATCAGATTTTTATTCCCTCACCCACTTATCCCCACACCTCACAATTCCCATGCACACTCAAGACAATACCCAAAAAATCCCTATGCTCCATGTGCCTACTATAAATGAAGATGAAGACCCCATTTGAAAAGAGCTAGATAGATAGGAATTTTTAGAGAGAGAAAGTTTAGGATTAGAAATAAATTAGGATAAACACCATTTTGTAAATAGTTTTTATTTTTCTTTTTTGAGATTATTGAGTGATAAATATGTGAGGATTAATTTGAGTGAAATTTTTATATAATATTGTTTGGATCACTCAAGTTGATGGATTATGAATTCCAACTCATGGATTGAAGATCAATTAAGCATCAAGAGATTGGGGTTTGATTGTTCTTTTCTCATCTCATTTATTTTATGCCTTTGATTATTAATTTTTCATATTTCATATCATGTTAGGCTAAATCCTCCACCCTTATTTAATGTTATTTTAGTTCAATTAGTTTGATTACTTGAAAATTCCCTTTGAATGTTATTTTTGACCCCTCACCCTTAAATTTACGCCTCCAGAGAGGGTAAATGATTTTCGAGAGAAAATCGAAATTCTAGTTATAATACCCATTTTAGATTCGAACTAGAGATAGGGGTTTCTTAAGTGGGGTATTATAACTTGAATTTCAACTCTAAATTTATTTTCTAAGAATGACATAAATTTTAATTGATCGATCCTAGCGGGTGACTAATTAAAAGGAGTGTAGATCTATTTTTCTAGAGTTGTGGGGTGTTAAACTTAATTTTCTAAAATGTTACTATTAAGATTACATTTGCAATGAGAGTTCATTTGTAATGTTGATATTAATTTGGGATAATTCAATTAATTAAATTAATGAATTAGAATAACTAAAATTTGTGGTGTAATCCCACTCCTTGATTGTTCTCACAATTATTTACCTCACTTTATCTCTTATTTTAGTGTTAGACTTTATTTTCCATTTTAGTCACTTTTTAGTTAGTTGTTTCCATTTGTCATTTTAGTTTAGTGTTATTTCACCTCACCTCACCCAATTGTTTTAATATTTGAAAAGCTAAAAAAAATAGAAGAGAAAAAAATCCAAAAATAAAATAAAAATTGAACTACATTTGAATTTTTCTCTAGCTTACTCCCTTAGAAGTGGATTGATAACCTTACTTACCTCTACACTTGAGATTGTATTATATTTTGTAGGTATTTGAGAATTTTGACTAACTTGGCTTTCAACAACAACGACATATAAAAACAAAATTATCATTAAGCATCACCAACGTCGTGCAAATGCACGAACCGTAACACCGCCGGAAGAGAAATCATACCTCCAGCCACCAGTGATCTGGCCGTCGAGCGCGAAATACAAAGAATCCGGGCTAACAACTCTTGGGGAGAATGGGAAAACTTAGGTAGGGCCACAGTAACAACGGGATTTATCTCCAACATGGCAGAAAATTCCTCATAAGTCAGACAGACTTCTTCCAAGCTAAAGCGGAATACATGGTCTTCGGGGTACCAGAATTGTACCGTCGCCATCAGCATGTTCCACTCTGTGGGTTGATTATCCCATAAAGAAACTCGACGCATGTTGTAGGCATTGTAGTCGACGTTGTAGGAGCATGTCGCCTCCAAAGTCTCGAGGTAGTTGGCAAACTCAACACTACCAGGGAGAGCTTTTATACTTGAAAATCCCCATGAAGGACATAACCTCTGCAGAAATCAGAAGAAATCCTGCCCCACAAGGTACCAAAGGCTGAAGAGGGTACCAATGAAAGATTTGAATTGATTGGACTAAACTGAACTGCAGATAGGTAGAACAAGGTGCTTGCCGATCGACAACCCCCTACTTTTGGAAATTTTCCTTTTTCCTCTTTTATCAAAATTCAGAAAACTCAAAATAAATTGATATTCTTAACAGAATTTCAAAATCCCCTTTGCATCTTTATATAAATTCTCATTTTGAATAAAACTCTTTCAAAATCCCAAAAATATTTATTTTTATGGTCTTAGCAGCAAAGTAAAAAGCGTATGTGCATTCATTCATTCATTATTAACAGAAGATAATCAAAAAACTTCATTGCATTGCATAGATATGTTTCTGTGTTACATCATTTTTGTAGGAAAATAAAGAAAAGCAAAAAACCAAATGGGACTCAGCCCGAACCCAAATTCTCTCTCTCTCTCTCTCTCTCTCTCTCTCTCTTCACCTCTTTCTCCTAAGAGCTTCCACCCCTACAGCGCGCTCTCTTTCCCCGACGGTGAGATGACGCACCATCGCTACCTGAACCTGAATCCTCCTTGGATGAGGCAGACGACACTAAGAATGAAGGAACCAGAATCGTATCCCAAATATGGGCAGTCACCGAAGATATCCAGTCCATAATATCCCTCAGCCAAGTGGTGGACACCCATACGTGCTGCAAGAAAAGGCAGAATCAGTGTCAAGCAGAAAAGATTAAAAGAAACCATAAAAGAAGGAAAAGAAAAGAGCAGAAAATATATACCTCAAGGTGAAGAATCACCTCTGTCAAGCCCAAATCCTCCGGGTCCATCGCATGAGGACGATGCAGCATAGGCACCATTCTTCCATCATCCCACCAAATATTGTATAAAGGAGTATGCAACCGTACAAATAGAACTCTCGAAGTCATCATCCCCATAGATATCAAAGGACTGCCACCGCTTTGGGAGGAGCCCACTGGCCGACTCGAACACGCAGGAGGGAAGGGAAGTGCATTATATATGCTGGGCGCCATTATCTATCTCATCAAAAAGTCCATATAATCATACAGCACAGCTGTATCGGTGTACACTAGGTAGGACTCGCCAATCATCGCCACGATTCTCACATCCTCTAGCAGCAGCCGCTCCCTCCTCATAGACATAGGGGGCCTCGCAGGTGGCACCACCACCTCCCCCTCAGCAATCTGTTGGACCACCCTCTCCTTGAGATACCAAGAGTGGCCAAACTCATACGCCAGCAAACGCCTCATCTACTCATTTACTCCAGTCAACCCCGTAACCTGAACGTTATCCCCCAAGGGTAAAAGGTCACCTGAAAAATCCCCAGCAAAATATAAGGAAACATAGAATCAGAGCACACAAAGGTCTTGTAATACCCCGTATTTTCTGTGATATTTATTTTTGGGATTAATTAAATTAAATGCGTATTAATTGGTAATTAATCCGGGTTAAAATACTAGCGAGATGCGAGTTGGTATTTCATTATATGTGCATATGATTATATAAGAATCTGGAATTATGAAATTTGTCGTGAGATTTATATACGGCAATTTGAGAATTTTGTTGAGACGCGTGTGACCGTTGCGTCATGGT
Source organism: Sambucus nigra (assembly GCA_949130495.1). Lineage (NCBI taxonomy): Eukaryota > Viridiplantae > Streptophyta > Magnoliopsida > Dipsacales > Adoxaceae > Sambucus > Sambucus nigra. Next base: position 348,830,719 of record OX422215.1, read on the forward strand.
GTATTATTTTAATTATAAAAGTGATTTTATTCCTATTATCTGTATGGTCGTTTTGTGTGCGCCAACGTGTCTGGAAGGGTCGAGATAGTAATAAAACACTAGCCGGGGGTTTAGTTTGGGTCCCGGGGTATTTTTAGGCCATACCGGCAACATATAGGGGTAGTTTGTTAATTTTGCATTTTTGAGAATTAAAAGTGACAAAAATTGGTAAATTACATCTGATGTGGATTTGACCCACTAAGACACTAACCAACCCATGTTAACCCAATAGGCTAGGTAGGTTATTAGAAGTTAGGTTTCTAAGTTTTTCCAAAAATAAACCCTAGCCACCATAGCCATTGGAGAAGAAGCTTGGAGAAAGAGAGAGAGAGGGTATTTTGTAGAGAGAGAGAGAGGAAATCGTCATCAAAATCAGAGATCGAATCAAGGCAAGTGATTTAATTCCGTTTAATTCAGAGAATGTTCCTTCCATGTTAGATTATTCTAATATTTACATTTGTTCTTGAAAGATAATGAAAACCCATGTATTTTGGAACTTAGAACTTGAAATCTTGAAGAGAAATTGCATATAGAATGGTAGGTAGATGATTATTATGATGACATTAGATATTGGATGAAATTAAAACGGATTTAATTGGGTAAATTAATGATTATAAATTCTAGGGTTTACATTCTTGAAAATTTGGGGAAAAGTGGAGAGACTTGAGGATTTAATGATGTTAGAATGAATTGATTCCTTAAAATATGTTAGAATGTGAACTAGGTATGTTTAGGGATGAATAGAGACCTTAAACAATCGTTGGTTTGATGCTTAGATGAGTTTTGAAGAGACAAAAATGGTGAAAAACGAAACTAGGGAAATTTGGGCTCGAAACTGGTCGTTCGTTAGAAGACCTCCCCAGGTCGTTCGAACGAGCTTCTAACGAGTTGACCAGTCACTTCTAACGAGGGGCAGTTTCGTTCAATAATCTCGTTCGAACGAGATCTCGTTAGATAGCCCAGTTCGTTCAAACGAACTCTCGTTCGAACAGCCTCGTTCGAACGAGACTTCTAACGAGCTGGCAGTTTAGGCCTTTTGGCCTGTTTTGATTTTGGGAGTCCCGTAAACTTGTTCGAGGATAGAGATAACATTCCTTTGATGGTGTATTAGTATATTTGGGACATTTGGGATATAATGAGGAGTTAATTATATAAGTGTGAATCGAATCAAATGAGTGCCTACTACGACGTGAGAATAATTATGGCACGTATAAATATAGACCGGGATTATATAAGTTGTATATATATTTAGTTGGTACGAGAATGCAATAAGTACTACAATTAAACTACGGTGATTACTAAGATGTGTGCTTACTTAGTATTGGCATATGATTTGTGTGTATAACATACCTACCATACTTGCTATCACGGGAGGTTTGCGTTCGCTTAGGGCCCTCTAATCCTTGTGTTGCCCGGATTTAGACTGGTTACCTCGATGAACATAGGTCAGAGAAGGACTTATTGGGATGTTAATAAGTCTGCTGATCGTGGGAGCGCAGGTATGTGCGTGACCCATGTGATGTGACTGTGTTCGCCTCCACTATTTGTGATTTGTGTTATCTGAACGATTCTTGAGAGATTCGGAATGCGTGATTCCTTATGTACGTGATGTACCGGAATGGATAGCAGAGTATGTGTGCACCGCATCTTAGTCTCGGGGTGCTTATACTGTATATTTATGATGTGAATAATATACACTTAATAAACTGGGAACTTTCATATGGTGTTGTGTGTATAACTATGGAATAACAAAAGGGATGATCTTTAATGAGTTGTATTACTTTTATATGGGAACCTGAATTTACGTTAGACCCCTATTTAATTGAGATCATTATAATGTTAATGGGAACCGAGTAATAAGGGTAGAACCTATGACAGTCTAGCTAGATATGATGTCACTTAGCTAGTGGTTAGATGGGTACTTACATTAGGGGTGCACAGTTAGACGAGAGGTGAGAATTTCATGTGAGTGCACGTCCTAACATGTACTTTGCATTTAATGTTTTAAATGTTTTTAAAGCACTTCCAGGTTTTTAAAATATCTCCACATTCGGGCTCTGACCCGTTTGCTTTCAAATCTATTTTTCTTGTAAAACCATTTTTAGGTGCCCAGCCACAAGGACACCATGCATAGGATACTCATTCAGGTAACGAGCTGTAGCTGTTTGTGGAAGCTACAGGGATTTGCTCTTAGAAGCTTCTATCATTTGGATTCCTGATTCAGTATTTATCAGTTGTAGGGCATGTAGCCCATTTCTATTAGAGACATCTTTCCATTTCAGTTTTTCAGACTTTGGCATGTATTGATTCAGTATTCAGTTTAGCTATTTCAGTTTGTGGTATTGTAGTGAGGAGTTTTCCTCTAGACTTTATTTACATTATGTGATGGTTATTCTATTTTACTTCGTTATGGTGAATGGTGTTATTATTCTTCATTACACTTATTGCATGTTAATCAGACTTTAGTTAAAATTTGACAACTTACTTTTTAAATACTAGGTGGTTAGTAATCATAAAAATGTTTTCGACAGTGATGTTATTAACTGAGCCAACTTGGCATTTTGAATTAATTTAATAAAGGAGTAGCTACCCGGTATTTAATTAGTCGGGGTGTCACAGGTGGAATCAGAGCATCAGGTTCTAGTGTCCTTTAGGATCTGTACGGCTATTATGTTTCCGCTAAGTTTTCTTTGATATAGAGCCCTATATTTTAGGACTGTTGTACTCTTTTTGTGTATGCTTCGTTCTCCAGCTATTTTAAGTTTATAAACAGTGAACTTATAAACTTTATTCTTATTTCAGATGCCTCCACGACGTGCACGACGAGTTCCCAGGGATGCAACGCCCGAACCCCAGCCCGCTCCAGTTCAGGGCATGATGAACGCCGCTGAGGTTGCAGCCATTGTAGCCCAAGCGGTAAATGCCGCAAATGCCGTAGTCCAGCAGGCCCCACCTCAGGCGCCGGTTGCCGTGCCAGTACAGGCAAATGCATTCCCGTCTGCTTGGGAACGTGTACTTGACGCTTTTCAGAAAGCGCATCCGCCAGAGTTTGCAGGTAGCTCAGATGTGGTAGTCTCGAGCCAGTGGAGGAAAGATATGCAGGGGCACTTGAGGATGTATGAGTGCATGGACGTTCAGAAGCAGGTGCTAGCTACTTTCAAGTTAGTTGGATCTGCACTGTAGTGGTGGGAGTCTATTACCACCGTGGAGGATAGGGATACTCTCACTATTCAGGACTTTTGGGTGCGGTTCGACCGCAAGTACTTTCCGTCGGCTGTTCACACGGAAATGAGGAGGAAATTGATGAGTCTGAAGCAAGAGGGTAAGACCGTGGCCGAGTATGAGGCCGAGTTCACGAATCTGTTGAATATCGTTCCGGATGAGATACCAACAGAGAAGAAGAAGATTGAGAAATTCACCGACGGGTTGACATGGAGGATCCGTCAGCATCTGTTAGGGAACCTTTCGTTGGCCACTTATTCTGATGTGGTTAACGCTGCTTTGTTACACTTCCAGGATCACCGCTTTCATATGACTGAGGGCAAGAGATCGGGAGAGTCCTGCCATCAGGGCAGGACTGGAGGACATGGTGCCGGTGGGGCACAATCTGTTCAAGGGCAGAGACAAGGTGAGTAGGGTTCCCAGCAGGGGGATCAGAAGAGATTCAGATCAGGGAATTACAGGCACGGACAAGGAGGTTTCCGTCAGGGCCATCAGGGTCCAAACGGCCATCAGGGCCAACAGGGGCAGAATGGGCAGCAGTTTCAACAGGGCCACCAGGGCCAAGGGAGGAACGGTAACGGCCACCAAGGCCGGGGACCACAGGGGAAGAGAGGAGGGAACTTCCCATGGAAGTGTTTTGTTTGTGGCAAGACTGGCCATAAACGACAGGATTGTCCTGATAGGGGCAGGGCCCCACAGCAGCAGCAGCAGGGTGCTCGCCAGGAGCCGCAGAGACCTATGTTTCCCGCCGCTCTCCCCGCACCGCCACAGATGGCAGCATTGCCACCCATTCCAGCAGTCCCAGTTCAACAGGGGCAGCTACAGTATGGACGTGTCTATAACGTCCACCAAGCAGCAGTTCCGCAGGCACCGCCCGCAATTGAGGGTACGTTTCCTATCCATGGCACTATGGGTCGGGTATTATTTGATACGGGGGCTACACATTGTTTTATAGCTACACATTTCGCGAAAGCCTTAGGATTGTTAGCTACGACAGAGAGCACAGTGACGTGTGTCGACTCACCATTGGGGAGTGGGTCACTTATATTCTTTATATGCCGGGGAGTGGGGGTAGAGATTGGTAGTCTGGTATTACCTGCAGATATGTTGGTATTAGATATGCATGTTCACGATGTGATTATCGGTATGGATTGGCTCACTGATTATAGGGCCATGATTGATTGCTTCAGCGGGAGCATTGTTTTTGCCATTCCGGGGCAAGAGATGTTTGTAGTGGAGATGCCTCGCCCAGAGGGAGGCTCGACCGCTCATTTGTATTACCTAGAGGAGGATACCTCTAAGGAGGTTGTGATTCCTTTAGATTCGATCCTAGTCGTTAGGGAGTATTCAGATGTGTTTCAGGAGATACCAGGCCTACCCCCTAGTCGAGAGATAGACTTTGTTATAGACCTATTGCCAGATACGAGGCCTATAGCACGCGCACCGTACCGTATGGCTCCGGCAGAGATGCGAGAGCTACGAGATCAGATAGAGCAGCTGTTAGGTCAGGGCTTTATTCGCAGGAGTACCTCACCTTGGGGCGCTCCAGTTTTGTTTGTGAAGAAGAGGGACGGTTCACTGAGATTGTGTGTGGACTACCGGGAGTTGAACAAGGTCACGATACGGAATAAGTATCCGTTGCCTCGAATTGATGACCTATTCGACCAGTTGAGATGAGCTTCTTTCTTCTCGAAGATTGATTTGAGATCGGGATACCATCAGTTGCGTATCAGGGAAGAGGATGTCTCGAAGACTGCGTTCTTATCGAGATATGGCTCTTACGAGTTTCGGGTTATGCCTTTTAGTTTGACCAACGCTCCAGCAGTGTTTATGGACTTGATGAACAGAGTGTTCAGGGATTTCCTAGATCAGTTTGTCATTGTCTTCATCGATGATATTATGGTTTACTCCCAGACAGAGGAGGAGCACGCTGAACATTTGAGACAAGTTTTACAGACACTACGTCAGAACGAGCTGTATGCAAAATTTGAGAGGTGCGGGTTTTGGCTGAAGGAGGTCCAGTTTTTGGGACATATTATTTCCGACCGAGGAATATCTGTTGATCTGGGGAAAGTATCAGCGGTGAGGGAGTGGGGACAACCCACGACACCGACTGAGATTCGTAGTTTCTTGGGCCTAGCAGGATACTACAGGAGGTTTATTCGGGGTTTCTCGAAGATAGCAGGTCCTTTGACACATCTGACTCGTAAGGGTGTGCCATTCATCTGGAGTGATGCCTGTCAGTTGGCATTCGATGAATTGAAGGATAAATTGACCTCAGCACCTGTGTTAGCATTACCGAGACCGGGAGTTGAGTATTTGGTTTACACCGATGCATCTTTGCAAGGGCTTGGAGGTGTATTACAGCAGGAGAGACATGCCATAGCTTATGCTTCCCGTAAGCTTAAGCCTCACGAGAAGAATTACCCCACGCATGATTTGGAGTTGGCAGCAGTGGTATTTTCCCTACGGATTTGGAGGCACTATCTTTTGGGGGAGAAGTTCCAACTATTCACGGACCACAAGTCCCTACAATACCTGTTCACGCAGAAGGAGTTGACTATGCGGCAGCGTAGGTGGCTTGAGTTTGTGAAAGACTACCAGTTCGATATCCAGTATCACCCAGGTAAGGCTAACGTGGTAGCAGACGCATTGAGCCGTAGGCCAGCAGATGAGGTGGCAGAGGTGTGGAAGGCAAAGTGGAAGGAGTTGGGACACCAGGATGCAGTGGCCCGATCTTTCATGTCTGTGATGACCGTTACACCGCAGATTGTCACGAAGGTAGTACAGGCACAGGCTAATGACTCGTTCTGTCAGGAGCGGATAGTTCGATTACTAGCAGAGGGAGCCGAGTCCTATACCGTCAGCTCAGACGGGGGATTACGCTTCAATGGGAGATTGGTGATTCCGAAAGGGGAGAAATTGCGACACGAGGTGATGGCAGAGTCGCACGGCTCACGGTTCGTGGTACATCCTGGAGGGGACAAAATGTACCAAGACATGAGACGGCAGTATTGGTGGAGCGGTATGAAGAGAGATATTGCTGGGTTTGTTTCGAAATGCGCCACTTGCCAGCTAGTAAAAGTGGATCATCAGAGATCGACATGACTTCTACAGCCGTTGGAGGTTCCGGTGTGGATGTGGGAGAGCATATCCATGGATTTTATCACGGGGTTGCCTACGTCGCAGAGGGGTCACGACTCCGTTTGGGCAATTGTGTACAGATTGTCCAAAGTCACTCACTTTTTACCAGTAAGGACTGACTACACTACGGGACAGTATGCCCAGCTCTTCATTTCAGAAGTTGTGAGACTTCACGGTGTGCCCCTAAATATTGTGTCTAAGAGAGACAAGATATTTGTTTCGCGGTTTTGGGAGAGTTTCCAGGAGGCCATGGGCACAGAATTGCGGTTGAGTACGGCTTATCATCCGCAGACCGATGGACAAACAGAGCGCACAGATCAGATGTTGGAGGACATGCTACGCATGTGCATTATTGACTTTGGGGGTGGATGGGAGTAGTACCTTCCACTGGTGGAGTTTTCTTACAACAACTCCTATCAGTTCACTATTGGCATGGCTCCGTTTGAGGCGTTGTACGGTAGGCCTTGTCGTTCCCCAGCATGTTGGTTAGAGGTGGGGGACAACAAACTACTTGGGCCGGAAGTGATTCAGGATACTTCAGCAAGGATTGAGTTGATTCGGAGTCGCATTCGGGTAGCCCAAGACAGGTAGAAGAGTTATGCTGATGCGAAGAGATTTTCCAGGGAGTTCCAAGTGGGGGACCAGGTTTTGCTCAGAGTATCTCCTATGAAGGGGATTATGCGTTTTGGGAAGAAAGGGGAGTTGGCACCGAGGTATGTGGGGTCGTTTCCTATTATTGAGCGGATTGGACCAGTTGCGTATAGACTCGGGTTACCGGAGCATTTGCATCGGATTCACGATGTGTTTCATATTTCCTCGCTAAGGAAATATCTCAGAGATAATATGGCTCATTCTCACATTGCTGTGGAGGACATCGATCTCCAGCCGGATAGTTCCTACGAGGAGGGGCCGATTGCTATTTTGGACCGAAGTGAGAGGAAGCTGCGGTCAAAGATAGTTCCGTTAGTGCGTGTTCAGTGGCGACATCACAATGTCGAGGAGTCCACATGGGAGCGCGAGGATGAGATGCGCTAACGTTATCCAGAGTTGTTTTTAGCAGGTACTTTCTAGTTCCGAATTTCGGGACGAAATTCAGTTATTAGGGGGGAAGTATGTAATACCCCGTATTTTCTGTGATATTTATTTTTGGGATTAATTAGATTAAATGCGTATTAATTGGTAATTAATCCGGGTTAAAATATAGCGAGATGCGAGTTGGTATTTGATTATATGTGCATATGATTATATAAGAATCTGGAATTATGAAATTTGTCGTGAGATTTATATACGGCAATTTGGGAATTTTGTTGAGACGCGTGTGACCGCCGCGTCATGGTGTATTATTTTAATTATAAAAGTGATTTTATTCCTATTATCCGTATGGTCGTTTTGAGTGCGCCAACGCATCCGGAAGGGTCAAGATAGTCAGAAAACACTAGCCGGGGGTTTAGTTTGGGTCCCGGGGTATTTTTAGGCCATACCGACAACATATAAGGGTAGTTTGGTAATTTTGCATTTTTGAGAATTAAAAGTGACGAAAATTGGTAAATTACATCTGATGTGGATTTGACCCACTAAGCCACTAACCAACCCATGTTAACCCAATAGGCTACGTAGGTTATTAGAAGTTAGGTTTCTAAGTTTTTCCAAAAATAAACCTTAGCCACCATAGCCATTGGAGAAGAAGCTTGGAGAAAGAGAGAGATAGGGTATTTTGCCGAAAGAGAGAGGAAATCGTCATCAAAATCAGAGATTGAATCAAGGCAAGTGACTTCATTCCGTTTAATTCAGAGAATGTTCCTTCCATGTTAGATTGTTCTAAGATTTACATTTGTTCTTGAAAGATAATGAAAACCCATGTATTTTGGAACTTAGAACTTGAAATCTTGAAGAGAAATTGCATGTAGAATGGTAGGTAGATGATTATTATGATGACATTAGATATTGGATGAAATTAAAACGGATTTAATTGGGTAAATTAATGATTATAAATTCTAGGGTTTACATTCTTGAAAATTTGGGGAAAAGTGTAGAGACTTGAGGATTTAATGATGTTAGAATGAATTGATTCCTTAAAATATGTTAGAATGTGACCTAGGTACGTTTAGGGATGAATAGAGACCTTAAACAATCGTTGGTTTGATGCTTAGATGATTTTTGAAGAGACAAAAATGGTGAAAAACGAAACTAGGGAAATTTGGGCTCGAAACTGGTCGTTCGTTAGAAGACCTCCCCAGGTCGTTCGAACGAGCTCGTTCGAATGAGCTTCTAACGAGTTGACCAGTCGCTTCTAACGAGGGGCAGTTTCATTTGATAATCTCATTCGAACGAGATCTCGTTAGATAGCCCAGTTCGTTCGAACGAACTCTCGTTCGAACAGCCTCGTTCGAACGAGACTTCTAACGAGCTGGCAATTTAGGCCTTTTGGCCTGTTTTGATTTTGGGAGTCCCGTAAACTTGTTCGAGGATAGAGATAACATTCCTTTGATGGTGTATTAGTATATTTGGGACATTTGGGATATAATGAGGAGTTAATTATATAAGTGTGAATCGAATCAAATGAATATTGTGGATTGAGACGTGAGTGCCTACTACGATGTGAGAATAATTATGGCACGTATAAATATAGACCGGGATTATATAAGTTGTATATATATTTAGTTGGTACGAGAATGCAATAAGTACTACAATTAAACTACGGTGATTACTAAGATGTGTGCTTACTTAGTATTGGCATATGATTTGTGTGTATAACATACCTACCATACTTGCTATCACGGGAGGTTTGCGTTCGCTTAGGGCCCTCTAATCCTTGTGTTGCCCGGATTTAGACTGGTTACCTCGATGAACATAGGTCAGAGAAGGACTTATTGGGATGTTAATAAGTCTGCTGATCGTGGGAGCGCAGGTATGTGCGTGACCCATGTGATGTGACTGTGTTCGCCTCCACTATTTGTGATTTGTGTTATCTGAACGATTCCTGAGAGATTCGGAATGCGTGATTCCTTATGTACGTGATGTACCGGAATGGATAGCAGAGTATGTGTGCACCGCAACTTAGTCTCGGGGTGCTTATATTGTATATTTATGATGTGTATAATATACACTTAATAAACTGGGAACTTTCATATGGTGTTGTGTGTATAACTATGGAATAACAAAAGGGATGATCTTTAATGAGTTGTATTACTTTTATATGGGAACCTGAATTTACGTTAGACCCCTATTTAATTGAGATCGTTATAATGTTAATGGGAACCGAGTAATAAGGGTAGAACCTATGACAGTCTAGCTAGATATGATGTCACTTAGCTAGTGGTTAGATGGGTACTTACGTTAGGGGGGCACAGTTAGACGAGAGGTGAGAATTTCATGTGAGTGCACGTCCTAACATGTACTTTGCATTTAATGTTTTAAATGTTTTTAAAGCACTTGCAGGTTTTTAAAATATCTCCACATTCGGGCTCTGACCCGTTTGCTTTCAAATCTATTTTTCTTGTAAAACCATTTTTAGGTGCCCAGCCACAAGGACACCATGCATAGGATACTCATTCAGGTCACGAGCTGTAGCTGTTTGAGGAAGCTACAGGGATTTGCTCTTAGACGCTTCTATCATTTGGATTCCTGATTCAGTATTTATCAGTTGTAGGGGATGTAGCCCATTTCTATTAGAGACATCTTTCCATTTCAGTTTTTCAGACTTTGGCATGTATTGATTCAGTATTCAGTTTAGCTATTTCAGTTTGTGGTATTGTAGTGAGGAGTTTTCCTCGAGATTTTATTTACATTATGTGATGGTTATTCTATTTTACTTCGTTATGGTGAATGGTGTTATTATTCTTCATTACACTTGTTGCATGTTAATCAGACTTTAGTTAAAATTTGACAACTTACTTTTTAAATACTAGGTGGTTAGTAATCATAAAAATGTATTCGAGAGTGATGCTATTAACTGAGCCAACTTGGCATTTTGAATTAATTTAATAAAGGAGTAGCTACCCGGTATTTAATTAGTCGGGGTGTCATAGGTCTTTGACTAAAAAAGAAAAAAGTCTTACCCTATCACCAGTCAGGCCTTTCAAGACCTGACGCACCGCCTCAAGAGAGAGAGACCTCCTCAACTGTTTATTGGCCTTGCGCCATCGATGCAACCGGCAAAAGTCCCCAACAGTCTCATCCTTCAAAGCGATCAGCTGGGTATTACACTCTATCACCTCATAGAACCACGTCTGCCAAGGCAAGAATATGCAATCAAAAGAGGTGCATAAGGAAAATGCGAATGCGTGAAAGAAAAATGTGCAATTAAAGAATACCTCAAAAAGATACATGGCTCCACTGAAAGACTGCCAGCAGCACCGACTGAATGCGTCCAAGGAAAAATAAAGTGTCACTAAAGTCAAACTCCCCCAGTCATATAGGGGGATGTTCGCAAAAATCCTCAGATATGGTAAAAGCCATAAGTGACAACGTCGCCGCTCGACGCCACCAGAAATCCCCCCAAAAACAGTAAAATAAACAACCATTTCATCTGCCTCACCTGCAGCCCGTCCCCCACCTCAATCACTATGCCTAATAAAACATTCTTCAGTAGAGACAGACGGATGGAGTACCCAGACACTATCCTCCCTACATCACCAAGCTCCGCACGCACCGCCTTTGGCCTCACCCACAAAGAGCGATCCACCTCTATCTTCTCTCCATCATAATCTAGACCCAGCAGCTACTACACATCTATGGGAGTGACAGTCATCTCCCCAAAACCAAAATGAAAGGTGTGGGTAGTTCCCAACACCTCTCCCCTAGAGCGCATAAGACTTCCGTCTAACGAGGCATCTCATCTAGCACAGATGCCAACCTCCCAAAGCCTGCTGAGGATACCACCCAACGCACCACAGGTGGAAGATTCTCTTAGACATCCTTAAGCCCCGTCATCCCATGGGCACGCATATTCGACAAAGAAACATCAGACTGCTAAAAGAGAAAAACCTTGTTAGAATCCAAGAAAAAAGGAAAACCACCAGAAAAGAATGTTAAAAGTCATTTTACTTGCATAACCACCAGGGTTCACCACCCTCGAAGAGCGATGATGCGATGGCTCCCACAACAAGGTCCTCTCATCCGCAACCGGATCGAATGCATCAAAAGAGTTCTCGCTCCCCAAAGAAAGAGGGGCCCTGACCCTCCACTCCACGTTCGCCCAGTCATCAACACCCAACCACTCCCGATGTACTGCAGTGCTTACAAAAGATACCATTTTTTAGACTACGGAATGTTAAAGCAATTCGCAGAAGAAAATCGCAGAAAGAGAGAAGGCAAGAAGCTATGAAAAATGAGGGGAATTCACCCCCTTTATATAGGATGCCAAGGGTCATGCCGATTGGAACTTACCCCAAACCTATCGATTGGTATTGACCCTTTACCTTCTCGAGGTAGTCCAAAAGTTCATGCCACTATCGAATGGCACCCTGCATACCATGCCGACCGGCACCCCCTTAAACTTTCGTACAAGAAATTTCCAAAAAATACCAGAAAACCCTGAAAAATCCTCAGAAAATTCTTAAAAATCCCAGAAAGGATTTAGAACATTTTCACCAAGAAAATTTCACACTTCCTCAAGTAGAACCCCTATTCCACAGTGGAACTCTCAAAAGACAAGATAATCTCTCCCCGATAACATCCCCAGAGGACCTCCAAAATATCCAAAAATTCATGATCATCTCCTACTCCCCAAAGGTCTTAATTTTCCCTGAGAAATGCATCCAAACTCGGGACCACCTAATCATTTCCCCAGCGATCAACTCCCCAGCTCGAATCAAAATCATGAGGTAATTTCCCTGACAGAGTTCCCCGAGAACATCTCCAACTTAAGCCCGCATAATTGGCTTCGACTCGCAGAATTGGTCATCCCCAACTTAAGCCCGCAGAATTAGCTTCGACCCGCAGAATTGGTCATCCTCACCTTCACCCTGCAGAATTGGTAATCTCACCTTAAGCCTGCAGAATTGGCTTTGAACTGCAGAATCAGTCATCTCAACTTAAGCCCATGAAATTGGTCACCTCACCTTTTGCCTGCCGAATTGGCTTCGACCCACAAAATTGGTCAGCTCACCTTAAGCCCACAGAATTGGATTCGACCCACAAAATTGGTCATCTCACCTTAAGCCTCCAGAATTGGCTTCGACCTGCAGAAGTGGTCATCTTACCTTAAGCCCACAGAATTGGCTTTGACCCGTAGAATTGGTTATTTCAAACTTAAGCCCTCAGAATTGGCTTCGACTCACATAATCGGTCATCACAACCTTAGCCCTCAGAATTGGCTTCGACCCGCAGAATTTATCACCCCATCATTGCTGTAGGTCCTCAAAATTGACCTAAATCTTTCCTTTAAGACCATCTCAAGCATGCCCCTTTAAGCCCTCAGAATTGGCTTTGACCCGCAGAATCGGCCACCCTCATCTCCAGGCCCTCAAAATTAGCTTCGACCCACAGAATCGGTCACCTGCATCTCCAACCCCTCAAAATTAGCTTCAACCCGCCGAATCGATCACCCTCATATTCAAGCCCTCAGAATTGGCTTCGACTCGCAGAATCGGTTCGACCCTCAGAATCGGTCACCCTCATCTCCAAGCCCTCAAAATTTGCTTCGACCCACATAATCGATCACCCTCATCTCCAAGCCCTCAGAATTGGCTTCGACCTGTAGAATCGTCCACCCTCATCTTCAAGCCCTTAGAATTGGCTTCGACCCGCAGAATCGGTCACCCTCATCTCCAAGCCCTTAGAATTGTCTTCGACCTGCAAAATCATTCACACTCATCTTCAAGCCCTCAGAATTGGCTTTGACCCACAGAATAGGTCATCCTCATCCTTAGGTCCTCAGAATCGACCTCGACCCTTCAGTTATCCTCTTTCAAAGGCATCATGTGGTTTCTATCTGATGACTATCATTTGTTCCAAACTCACCCATCGAGGGGCTCTGTAGACACCCAATTCTAATACCCCTAACCTTTTTTTAGGTCCCTAGCACCTCCCTTCATCATTAAAAACCCAAGTCATACCCCGAATACTGACCTAAAGGCCATCAGGCACTCCCACGCTCCGTTTGACCAAAATTCAAACTCTCCAGCTCAAATAAGACTGAATAAATCATTAAAGGGCACTGAAACCCCTTTCCAACGGTCCATCCCGTGTGCGATTCTGACTTACGGTGCGGATGAATGATTCGTTTCCCCCGAAACATTATTAGGAGGTCACCGAACGCTCCTAGGCTCCATTTGACCAAAGAAAACTCTCCAGATCGACTGACACTGAATGAATCTTTGAAGGGAACTAAAACCCCTTTCCAACGATCCATCCCGTGTGCGATTATGACTTACGGTGCAGATGAACGATCCGTTTTCCCCTGAAATTTGATTAAGAGGTCATCGGATGCTCCCAGGCTCCGTTTGACCAAAGACAACTCTTCATCTTAATCGAGGCTGATTGAATCTTTGAAGTGAAATGAAACCCCTTTCCAATGATCTGCCTCGTGTGCGATTTTTGACTTATGGTACGGATGAACCATCCATTTTACTTCGAAAGGTCACTGAACGGTTCCAGGCCCTAGTTGACCAAAGTCAACTCCCCAAACGAAGTCAAATTCTTTGTAATGTCGAGTTACATCTCCTAACCTTTCCAATGGTCCTTCCGCTGCACGATTCTGACTTACCATACAGACGAATGATGCATTTGCATCCGAAGTTTCCCCGTCCAAAGGACCGATGAGCGCTTCTGAGCCATATTTGACCCAAAGTCAACTCCCAAACCCAGGAGAAGTCCAAGGAATTTTGAAGGTCTCTAAAGTACCTTTAAAATGGTTCACCCCGTGTGCGATTTGGATCAATGGTTTGCGCTCTACGACCAATTTTTCGAAGGAACCTGGAAGAGACTGCCAAACGGGCCGATTGGTAGGACCAGGGCTATGTCGATTGGAAATGCCGTGTGCCTATAAAAAGGAGGGCCTAACCTCATTCCAAAAAAAGAGGAGATCAGAGATTCATTACTCTCAGCAAGCTCAGAAAACCCCTCTCAAAGTCAGCGTGATTTCCACATTCAAATCCCTTTCCAACCTTCACCTTTCATCACCTTTTCCATCAAATTTGGTGAATTAAGTATCCTCCATCATCACCCAAGTACAAGGGCTTATCTCCAACATCCAAGATCAAGCTCAAGATCTTCAAGAAGGTCCAACTTTCTCAACTCTCTCTTTAAATTCTCCTAAATTCACATTAATTTGTTTTATTACTTAACACTTTTATTCTCTCATCTCACATATCTTAATATACTTTTTAACTAGTATTATTGCACATCTCTTATTTTCATATAAATAAAACCCAAAAAATAAGAAAAAAAGGGTTTACTCATAAATTCCAAACGGGAATTCTCACACTTTTCTCACAACTAAAACACTTTTACACACACACACACATACAAGAGAAGTCCCCAGTTGGATGTATGGGATAAACACCACCCCTCATTTTGCATGCGAACTACGTGGACTTTGATGCCTCTATAGGCTACATAGGCGTCTCGGGGTAAAACCCGTGACTCGAGTCCTATTCCTACTTTTTTCTCATTTTCTATTTTCTCTATATTCTTTAAACTCGATTATCTTAAAATCTATATATTTAATATACATATATATGTTCTTAGTGGTGTATTATTCCTTGTGCGTTATCGTTCCGTTATAGCAATCAATGCGAGGATAATCGCGTAAATCCTATTTTCTAATATTATTTTTTAGGAACATTCCCATGGATGACTCTCTTTATCTCTTCCATGATACACGTCGATGATTCCTATCTCCACTATGTATACACATGCACAAATATCATGGGGAAATAAAGGAAAATAGCAACAATCCATGAGAGACCGTAAGGGCGGAATGGGTGCCTAACACCTTCCTATTTTGTAACATAGCCTCAAGACCCTTTTTGAATCATTTTGGTTTCATATGTATCAGTACGTCTATGGATGTTGTCCGTCGGGATGTCTCCCTTTTCTTTTGTTTCTTTTGAGTAAAATAGACTGACGACTCCATCTCTCTACATTTTTCACCCCATCAATGATGCCGGTCGAAGTGCTCCCGAGAGGGACGTGCGGGACCCAAAAAAAGGGGATAAACTCCCACCAAAGGATCGAGGATGACCATAATAATGGGGCACCCCATGCCGACGTGCTACACCGAATGAAACCCTTCCTTAATAGTTGTTGAATTTGATCCCTTAACTCCCTCATTTCTAAAGGAGCCATATGGCATGGAGCTCGCGCAACCGGCCTGGTTCCCGACGCTAAGTCAATTATGAATTCAATTTCATGACTTGGAGGTAAGCCAGGGATTTCTTGAAAGACATCTTCAAATTCCCTGACAACAAGAATCGAATCTAAGGAAATAATGATTTCTTGTAAAATCTCCTCCCTCATACAATACAAGTGTGTGTTTGAACCTCCCTCTGGAAGAGGCATAGCTACCAAAAACATTTCTTGCCTTGGAATCAAAAAAACTATACTCCTCCCATAGCAATTTACCATGGCCAGGTACTTCACTAACCAATCCATTCCAAAAATAACATCATACCCAACCATATCCAGGACGAGTAAGTCGGCCTCAAAATGCAATCTACCCAGGTCTATTACCACCCCTTTTTCAAATAAAAAGGATAAGTGAACCATCACCCCTAGAACACTCGACGCTAGTGAAAGTACTTTCGATAGACTTAAAAAATCCCATTGAAAGAGTAAATTTCTTAGCAATAAATGAGTGTGTGGCGCCAGTGTCAAATAGCACCCGAAACACTAAACCCTGGATGGGAAACTTAGCCTCAATATCTGGCGCTGTTAACGGTGCTAGAGGAAATAGAGCATCTTGGATATTGTACATACGTCCAAACTAAAGTTATCCCTATTGCAATGGGACTGCGGGAATAGGTGATGGAGGTTATTGCCGTGCCTGCAAATTATGAGGGCCTCCTGAAAATTTCCCCCTGTTCAACTGTGGACAAGCTCTCTTCATGTGACCTGCCTCATCGCACTTAAAACAACGACTAACAAAGTTCTCCATGTGTCGGCCCTGATTGTTACCCCGAAACTGTCCCGCACCTTGACCTTATTGGCCTCAATCCCCATTATTCCCTGTGCTCGCTTGGCCCAGTTGGCCCAACTCTGCTGTGGTTGAGCACCCTAACCATGCCTAAAACCACCTTCGCAAAAGTTGAAACCCCCAAAGTGTTTCTTCTTAGCCGAGTCACCTGGTTATAGGTCCCGCTCTTTCCATTTATTCCCAGACTGCTGTGGTGGGGGTAGTGCTCCACCGACACCATTCCATCCTTGTTTACTAGATTGACCAGAATCTCCTATCTTCTTACTCACCTTCAAATGAAGGCGGTGATCCTGCTAATGGAGCAAAGCTGCATTCATCACATCGCCAAAAGTTTGCAAAGATGGGTTTCCTAATAGATGTTGCCTTATCCTCCAACTCAAACCCACAACATATTTTGAAATCTTCCTTTCTTATGGATTTACTTCGTCCGACACAAAGTTTGTCAAACGAGTAAATTCTTCTTCATATTCTTCCACTATTCACTCTCCCTGAACAACATCCTGAAGCTTCCTCCTCATCCCCTTCTGGATTACTGGAGGAAAGTACTTTCGATCAAACATAGTCCAGAATGCCGAGATGGTCATGATATCCCTTTGTTCTGGAGTGGTCACCGAATCCCACCATTGTATAGATGCTCCCACAAGTTTAAAAGTGGTGAGAATCTGCTTCTGCTCTTCGCTACATTCCACCATGCGAAGATGGCGTTGAATATCCTTCTTCTATTAATTTGCGACAATCACATCAGTGCCGCCCTGGAATTTTGGAGGGTAACCTTTTAGGAAGAATTCTCTAACTGTTTCCCATGCAGAAGGTATCTTATGGGCTTGAGCCACCGGGACTACCAGTTGTCGAGCTTAGGGAAATTATTGCACCATAGCGATCATTGTAGCGTTTACCACCTCTGTCGCCTTTATAGTGCCTTGCGTTGGTGGGTGCTCTACATCGTCTTCTACTAGATTTACCCTTGTCGGGGACCTCGTTTAGGCGACATCTAAGATAAAAAGCAACTGATTCAATATAAAGTTAAAACAATTTATCCTTACGGGAAAATCATAAACACAGATAAACAAAATAATCCTAATAATATAGCTCTATAACCAAGAACGCTATCGTAGAATGTGATAAGTCCGCATAGATCCTAAGGACTCTAGAACCTGATGCTCTGATACCATTTGTGACACCCCGCTTATTAAAATAAGAGGTGGCTAGCCTGCTACTCCAATAAAAATAGGAATTTTAAATGGTTCATTCTCAGCATCACTGTCGCATAATTATAGTACGAGACAACCACCAAATATTTTTGAAAACGGATGTCATATATAATTTTGCAAATTTGATAAAAGCAATTCCCATTATTCGATTCGTAACAAAAGTTGATGTATATAAGTATATGCAGTTTAACAACAATTCTAGAAAGCATAACTGAATAAGATGTCGGTCAACAAACTAAATACAAAAGGTTACACCAATTATGACAGTATGAACGAATACTAAACTTGGGAAACACGCCCAAATATACAGACTGATCATAGCTAGAGTACCAAAAGAAATGATGCGTCTACTACAAAAATCCTATAACATCCGCAAAATGCCGTAGCTCCTTAACACTAGGAAGGAAAATCAAAGTGGGCACCTGAATATATATAAGAACTACACAAAAGAAGAAATATAACTGGGTCAGGGCTCGGTTTGATATGATATACATGTGAATAAAATGCATAACAGTTATGAAGGCTATAATTCATAAAAAGGTTAAATTCGTTCTTCATTCAAAACATCATCCTCACCTCTCTCCTAAGTGCACATCCTAGCGCGTGCAAATCGTAGTAAGTTAAACTTCCCATCTACTTAATCGAAGTAACCTAACTCTATTCAACATGCTTAGTCTACCAATTTAATATGACCATACGAAATAATAATCATCAGGGACCATATGCAATTAAAGTTGATTCACAGTTTCCATAAATCAATATATCATTCGAGTGAAATACCATTACAATGAGAACAGTTAAAATCACATAATAACGATTCTATGACCATCCTTCTGGGAGTCACCCCACTGGATGTGCCCCTAAATACTATCATCTTCCAGGGCCTATAACCAAGACCACCCGGGTATCCTAAATCGCAACGCATGGTAAGCGTCTATATACCTTCGATAGTGAGTCATAACCATAGTCGAAATTACCTCACTTCGAACAATACAATCATACAATGTAACAACCGGTATCGTGGCCTGAGGACTATACTCTCCCTACATGATTAGCCAGGGGATTCACCTTTATCGCGTACTTCCCTAATGATAGCATTTAGAGAGGTATGTGTAAAAGTACCATAGTTACAAACTATTTTAATTTAAACATACAATCCTAATTTTTGAAACCATGTGTACATACAAAACTTGGCTACGAGAGATAATTACTCTCATAGTAGCCCCTCGAAGGTCCAACACAAACTTACCCGACTCTATACTAGTTATACTCTCGTTTACTAAACGAGATGAGGTATTATACTCTAATAACTAGTCCCCAGATTTAGCATGATCACTCCCTTACTGTCCTAGAGTATAACTCTCCTTATGTATGGTCATAATACTTCTTAATACATCCTAAAAGAAGGTTCGTAAGACTTAAACCCAAAAGAAAAGGTGTAGAAACTAAGCTGGAAACTTTTCATAAAACAACAGGATTTTTGAATCGATTCACCTAGGGCCGAATCGATTCACCCCTGAAAGAAATCGATTCGCTCAAAAAGAAAATCGATTCGAATGAGAAAGACAACCTTCTATCTAAGACCAAAGCTATTCAACCTTAACCCGAATTGATTCGGTTCCTCAGACCTGTAGCCACCATTTTAGCGAATCGATTAGCTAAGGAGGGTGAATCGATTCGCTCTAGTCAAAATGCCCAGTTGGGTCTACGGGATGATATAAACCCTAAATCCCCCAAATATCTTTTCTTCCACTACACTCAACCACTGAAGCACCTTATACTCTTGAATCACTTGAGTCTACATTGTATAAGTTATCATCTAGTTTGGAAATGTTGATAAAATTGAGTCCATTCCCTAGATTTCAAAAAGCCTCAAACTCTACTCCTTATTCCTCTTGATTGATTGTTTAAAGGTATATTCTCACACTTCACACACATTAAGATTGCATTCATCCCATGAATATTACATAAAATGATTGTGTGAGAGTTGTGTGTGTTTAATCCCATTTAAAATTAGTTTTAATAATTTTTGGGAATTTTTAATAATTTTTAAATGATTTTTTGGAAATTAAAATGTGGATTATCAAACTTTTGGGGTTATTGTGTAATTTTTGGATTTTTGTTTTCATACCTGGAAGTTGGTTTGGGTAAGATCTGAAAGAGCTTGAAAATTGAGGGTTCCTATGTAATTAAGTTTAAAACACGCATGTGAGGATTGATCTTAGCCTTACACCTGTTATACTTATAACGGCCTGATTTATGTTTGTTTGTAGACACATAAACCTTGTCCAATCTCAACTCTTAGATCATTGTTATCAACGCTCTGCATGCATTTTAACCTAATCCCTGCGAACCCCTCTAGACCAATCCGAAGACGTTTAATCCACCGCTATTCTTTAACCATTAGATCAAGGTCAAAAGACCTTAACCTCATCTCAGCCCTTGGTTTTGAACAGACCTTCTCGATCCTTCGTTGCTCCCTATAAAAGGAGGCTTACCCTCAGAATTTAGAAGACTTTTGGAATTTCGTCTAAAGAGAGAAGAGAGGAGAGATAATAGAGAGAAGAGAAACCAGAGAGAGAAAGAAACCCTAAATCAACGTAACCCTGTTTCAAACCATAAACTCATTTTTCAAAGTTAGTTTGAATCAAAACCAAACCTGAGTGTTTGAGAGTTTTTTGTGAGTTGGTCTAAACGCCAGTTCATGCTTTATCCTCTTGAGTTTGAGATCTTGTGTCCAACTTAAACATTTTGGTTAGATGTGTATTTCCTTTTTATGGAAATTATAGATCTGGTCATTTTTTGCTATATTACACTAAGATGTGCATTTTTAGTTTCTCATCTTGAGAAATCACTTTGTTGATTTATTTTCTGTAAATGTTTTTCACAACTCTAGAATCAAAAAAATTATTTTCTATTTCTAATTCTTTTGAGACAAGAATATTGAGCTAGTTGGAATCGCAATTGGTGGTTTCCAATTTCAAAATCATTTTCAAAACCCTCTGAAATTGGATATGACCTTTGCAGTCTTACGAACAAGGTAACCTTGGATTTCGGGATTAATTAAAAGGTCAAACAAAATTCTTTTATTTCTTAAGAAGAGAGAAACTAAAAATCATAGCATATAGATTTGATCTGTAATTTGATAGGACTGTTTGTATAAAATAAGTGTGTGTGTGTGTGCATGCATGTGTTAGAGCACCATCACAAACACATGTCACACTACAACACATAAGTGTTGGTTATAATATCTTGAATCTTCGAGAGTAGACATAAAGACCGAACCAAAGTGGAGAAGTTAGCAAAATGGGAAAGCCACATCAACATCAGACCTACAGAGAAGTCAAAATCAAACCAATGGGTACATATTTGAACTTGTATAGTACTGATTTGTGTGCATGTGTATTAAATAGTTTGTAACTTGTGTATTTTGTTTTAGTGGATTTTTATTTTGTAACTTAGAAGTCGCCGTGGATGTTTCCTCAGTTGGGTGAGGTTTTACCATGTTAAAAATGCCTCGTCCTTAATCTTTCTATATCTCCTCATCTCATTCTTGCTGGTGTGCTGATTTAAACATTTTAGTTTTGTTTTTAAAACTAGTTAACTAATCTTGAACAGATCTCGTGCATGTTTTATTAAACACATCTTGTGTTAATCTGTTTTGTTTTCAAGAAAAGAGTTTCCTCAAAAAATAGTTCGGAGTTACTTCAATAGTTTAATCTTGTATTAAACGGCCTAAGTAACAGATTTTTCAATTGGTATCATTTCTTTCGAAATTTCTTTTTAAAAAGATCTTGTGTTTCTAAATTTGTTTTCTTAAAATCAAACAATGGACGAGAAAAATGAAAGATTTGGTAACTTGACCAGACCTCCTTTCTTTGATGGAAACAACTTTGCTTACTGGAAAGTAAGGATGGTTGCTTTCATACAAGGAACCTTGGGAGATGATGTCCGGGATATTATTGAAAATGGATATACTTATCCTACTAATCCAGCCACTGAAGGAAGTAATGAGAGGATCAAGAAAGTGTTAAGTGAATTCACTCAAGAAGAGAAGCAAGTTTCTCGAAACAATAACAAAGGAAAGAATGCCATTTTTATGTCTATAAATGAACATGAGTTCGAAAGGATATCATCTTGTGCCACTTCTAAGGAAGCTTGGGATACAGTGATTACTGCACATGAAAGTGACACTAGAGTTAAGGAAGCTAAAACTCAGATGCTTATCCAGAATTATAACTCTTTATTTATGTCAGACTCTGAATCTTTTGATGACTTTTACATGAAATTGACTGACAATGTGACCAAATTCCATGCTAATGGGATAAATTATAATAGACATGAATTTGTCTCTAAAATTCTAAGATCATTAACACAAAAATTTGATAACAAAAGATAAGTTATTGATGAAATGAGTGATCTAAATCTCACTCCTGAATTACTCTGTAGTAAACTAAGAACTGTGGAAATGGAATTATAATTTAAGGTACAATTGACCCAGTCCCATAGGAAACATACTAGTTCCAATTTGAGTTTTTCCTCCAAGTTGATGAAACCTGAGATTACTACTCTTAATAATGACTATGATGAGGAATGTGATATAGATTGTTTGGATATTCAAATTGCCTTGATGTCAAAACAGTTTAAGAAAATTGTCAAATTTAGAAAAAAAATGGCAAGCAGACAAGGCAAGCCAAATTATCCAACTCAGTCTAACTACAAACCTCATGAGAAAGGTCAAGACGAATATCATAAGGACATTCATACGAGACCTAACAAAGACTTCAAGGGCATTGAATGTTTTAGATGTGGTAAATTGGGTCATATAGCACAAGACTTTAGTGTAAAACTGAACACGACCAATAATCATACTAGGGCCAACATTTTACAAAACATGGGATGATTCAAGTGATTCTGAAAATTAGGAACCTGAATAATCTGATGTTTTTTATCCTTGCAAGTACTTCTTTGCCAAGATAATCTATAAAGATGATATGCCTGTGCCTATGTAGGAGAATGATGTTAGTAGCTCTACCTATGCTATTATGAATCATGCTGCTACTAGTTTAGATGCTTTAATTTCTGAGAACAATGCTAGTTCTACAACGGGGTGTGTGAGTAAAAGGGAAAGCGATAATAATGATATCAATGTGTGTGTGAGTATAAGAAATGAATCCTTAGGGGTAACTTCAAACACTATACTTAGTGATTCGGACACTGAAGACCTCCCTGATATTCACACACTTTTTGCGAAAACTCTCAAGAAAAGCTCTAGACTAGAGAAGACTGTGAAAGACCTCACTAAGAAACTAGAAGACCTAAGTCTAATGGTTAAACTTCATGCTGAAGAGTATACTACCCAATGTCTAACTCATGAGAATGAAGTCAAAATTTTTGATCAAAAATTGAAAGATTTGATTGAAACAAATGAAACTCTGTAGAAAAAAATATAAAGGGATATTATTAGAATTGGAACAATCTAAAGAAAAGACAGCAACTATTTTAAAAAAATTTGTAAAATTTGAAAATAATTCCAACAGTTTCGATTGCTTTGTTGCTGATTCAAAAACCAATTCTGATGATCGAACTGGAATTTGGTTTTTCCCAAATTTAAAGACACAAACTAAAAACTTTGAATTAAAGCAAATTTGTGTTAGGAGGCAAAATACATAAAGAAACTTGCCCATATTTTCATTCCCTAAAAAATGAGTTTGATAAAAAACAACAAAAGTTTGATATTGGGGAGTCAAGTATCTCTAAGTGTGAAAGTCTACATAAGGCTAAATACATCTGTCCTCAAATTAAGAAGAGTGATTCTTCTTTTCGAACTGTACTCCCTAGGAATAAGGTTCAACATCAAAATTCCATGAAACCTATTTTTTGAGAATTTCCTAAGGAGATACTCTCATAAAGCAATTTATATTGCTCCTACTGGGATATATACGGTCATTCTTTTGAAGGTTGCTACTCTATACATTTAGTAAAACCTGTCTGTAATACTCCTCTCTACCAGAACTTTAAATACTCTAGGAGAAGCAGTAATAATTATATCCTGCCCTGGCAACCTGACAAAAACTCTAACTATCGAAAGAGACAGACCAAACCTAAAAGATAATTTCCAAGAAGGAAAACATGTAACTTTCCTAAACCAAATGCTCATATTTTTCAAAACATTCAAACTGATACGCAAAATATTTTTCAACAAAAATCTAATGCTCAGAATCTTTATCAAATGAGAGCAAATATGCGCAAAATAAAAACAAGATCTATTTGGGTTAGAAAAGATGAGCTATTACCCCAGATGAAGTGTAACATTGTTCTTATTGCTTTAAAAGCTGAACACACCACTTCTGGTTAGTATTTAGATTCTGGATGTTCGAAGAACATGAGTGAGGATGATACCAAACTTTTGAACAAAACCAGTTTTGCTGGAGGAAAAGTCATTTTTAGTGATGGTGTATCATCTCAAATCATTGGTAAAGGAACACTCCAAGAAGAAGGAATGCCTATTCTTGAAAATGTTCTTCTAGTAAAAGGTCTTAAGGCTAATCTACTTAGTATCTCACAATTTTGTGACTCAAATCATACTGTCACCTTTTTAAAGAATAATTGCAAAATTTTAAATGAAAAAGGTGAGTGCATTCTTACAGGACTCGGGACACCTGACAATTGTTATACTGTCCAGGCTAGTACTGAGGTCTGTAATATTGCCAGAATGGATGACAATGAAATATATCATAGTAGGATGGGTGACATAAATTATGATAACCTTAGTAAATTGTCTTCACAAGAAATAGTTAGAGGAATTCCAAAAATCAAACCTATCTCTAATATTTTCTGTGGATCATGTCAGGAAGAAAAAATTATTAAGGCACCTCATAATAAAGTTAAAGATATCCTTACCTCTAAACCCTTGTAGCTCATCCATATGGACCTAATGGGTCCTTCTCGTACTGTTAGTCTCTGTGGGCACAGTTACATTCTTATTATGGTTGATGAATTCACCAGATTTACTTGGGTGGCCTTCTTAGAACAAAAGTCTGATACTTTCCAAACTTTTTTAAAAATTCTTCTTCGGATTGAAAGTGAGAAGGGCACTCTAGTAAATAAAATTCGTAGTGATAGAGGTGGAGAATTCATAGATACTGAAATTATAGAGTATTGTGACTATAATGGTTACAAATATGAGTTTAGTGCTCCTAAGACTCCTCAACAAAATAGAATTGCTGAGAGAAAGATTTGTACTCTTCAAGAGATGGCACGTGTTATGATTCATGCCAAGTTCTTGCTGAAGTATTTTTGGGTAGAATCTATTCGTATTGCTTGTCACATTATCAATAGGGTCTATCTTAGGAAGACTTCTAAATAAACTCCTTACGAACTCTGGTATGGAAAAAATCCCAATCTTAAATACCTTAGAACCTTTGGTAGTACGTGTTATGTCTGCAAAGACAAAGAACACTTATCCAAATTCTAGACTTGTAGAGATAAACCTATCTTTCTAGGATATTCTCTTGACAGTAGAGCGTATCGCGTCTATAATCTTCTCACTAAAACCTTAATGGAATCCATAAACGTTATTATAAGTGATATTACTGTTGAAAGTAAGATTGGAGAACCAATTATTATTGAAGAGTCTGAAAATGTTTTAGAAAAGGACTATTCAGAAATAGATGATTTTTTACCAATTGAGACACCTGAAGTACCTAACTAGGTTTCTAAAGATCATCCCATAGATAACGTTGCTGGTAACCCTAGTGAGCCTTTACGTACAAGATCTCAATTAAGAAAGTATGCTCATTATGCATGTTTTCTTTCCCTTGTGGAACCAGAGAATGTAAATGAGTCATTGAATGACCCTCATTAGATTTCTGCCATGTAGGAAGAACTTCTTCAATTTTTCATTCATGATATTTGGTATCTTGTACCTAGGCCTGATCACAAAAGGTTATTGGCACACGTTGGATATTTAAAAATAAATCTGACGAAAGTGGGATAATCATTAGAAATAAAGACCCACTAGTTTCTCAAGGATACTCTCAAATTGAAGGAATAAATTTCAACGAGACTTTTGCCCCTGTTACTCTCTTAGAATCTGTTCATCTTCTGTTTGCAATAACTTGTTACTTACATTTTAAGCTTTACCAAATGGATGTCAAATCTTCCTTCCTTAATGGAACATTGACTAAAGAGACATATGTTGAACAACCTAAAGGGTTCATTGAGCCTTAATACCCAAATCATGTTTATCGTCTTAAAAAGGCTTTATATGGTCGTAAACAAGCGCCAAGAGCCTTGTATGAGCGTCTTTCCAACTTTCTCTTAAAGAAAAGTTTTAAGAGAGGTGGAAATGATCAAACCCTATTTGTCAAACATTTTGACTAAGACATCATTATAGCTCAAGTCTATGTCGACGATATCATTTTTGGATCCACTTCCCCTTAGAAAGTTAAATCTTTTTCTGAAATTATGCATGGAGAATTTCAAGTGTCTCTTATGGGGGGTTTACAATTTTTCTTGGGTCTTCAATTCAAACAGAATTCAGAAGGTTTATTTGTTTTAAAATCTAAAATGCTTTAGAGATTGTTTAAAAATTCGTCCTTGAGAGTGCAAAAGATGCTAAAACTCCCATGAGTACTACGGTAAAATTATCTAAGGATGAGAGTGGAAAATCCATAGATCCAACTCTATATCGTAATATGATAGGAACCTTGCTATACCTTACTACCTTGCGTCCTGATATTATGTATGCAATTTGCGCGTGTGCCAGTTATCAAAATAATCCTAAAGAGAGCCATTTACTTTGTGTTAAAAGAATCATAAAATACATAAAAGGCACTTTGAATTTAGTACTTTGGTACACCAATGATACTCCTAGTACTATAATAGGATACACTTATGCCGATTGGACTGGGTGTACTGATGATAGTAAGAGCACACCAGGAGCATGTTACTATATTGGTAACAATATTGTAGGGTAGAGTAGTAAGAAACAAAACTGCACTTCTTTATCAATAGCTGAATGTGAATACATAGCTGCTGGTAGTTGCTATGCTCAATTACTTTGTCTTAAACAAATGCTAAATGATTATTTTATTCAAGAAGATCAACTACATCTCTATTGTGATAATCAAAGTGCGATCAATATCTCTAAAAATCCTGTTCGACACTCTCGAACTAAACATATAAAAATTAGACATAATTTTATACGCGAATTAGTTGAGACTAAGGAATTGGAAATCAATTATCTTCCTACTAATTTTCAACTCATAGATATGTTTACCAAACCTTTGGATATCAATAGATTTCTTACTTTGCGAAAATCGATAGGAATGGTTTGTGCTGAATAAGCTCCTATGACTTAAGTATTATTCCCTTTGTCCATTTGAGACAAAATGGGGGAGTAATTTGAGTCCTATGAGTTCATTTTTTTACATATTTCTAATAATCTTGATCTTAGTATTTATTTGTAGGATTCTGTACATTTGAATTCAACAGATGTTATTAGGGTATTGACTTGTAATTAGTTGAGTTATGTAATTTTCTTTTTCTAGGAAATGGGTAGATAGAGTTGTATAAGAATAGGTTTTTCCATATTTCTTTGTAGACCTACGAGTCCTAGATGAATCAAAGGAGATTTTATCTCATATTTCCAAGGGGGAGATTGAAGCACCTTATACTCTTGACTCACTTGAGTCTACATTGTATGAGTTCTCATCTAGTTTGAAAATAGTGACAAAATTGAGTCCATTCCCTAGATTCCAAAAAGCCTCAGACATTACTCCTTATTCCTCTTGATTGATTGTTTAAAGGAATATTCTCACACTTCACACACATTAGGATTGCATTCATCCCATGAATATTGCATAAAATGATTGTGTGAGAGTTGTGTGTGTTTAATCCCATTTAAAATTAGTTTTAATAATTTTGGGGAATTTTTAATAATTTTTAAATGATTTTTTGGAAATTAAAATGTGGATTATAAAACTTTTGGGGTTATTGTGTAATTCCTAGATTTTTGTTTTCATACCTGGAAGTTGGTTTGGGTAGGATCCGAAAGTGCTTGAGAATTGAGGGGGCCTGTGTAATTAAGTTTAAAACAAGCGTGTGAGGATTAATCTTAGCCTTACACCTGTCATACTTATAACGACCTGATTTGTGTTTGTTCGTAGACACATAACCCTTGTCCAATCTCAACACTTGGATCATTGTTATCAACGCTCTGCATGCATTTGAACCCAATCCGTGTGAACCTCTCTATACCAATTCGAAGACGTTTAATCCACCGTTGTTCTTTAACTGTTGGATCAAGGTCAAAAGCCATTGACCTCATCTCAGCCCTTGGTTTTGAACAGACCTTCTCGATCCTCCCTTGATCCCTATAAAAAGGAGGCTTACCCTTAGCCTTTAGAAGACTTTTGGCATTTCATCTAAAGAGAGAATAGAGGAGAGAGAAGAGATAAACTAGAGAGAGAAAGAAACCCTAAATCGTCCTAACCCTGTTTCAAACCCTAAACTCATTTTTCAAAGTTAGTTTGAATCAAAACCAAGCCTGAGTGTTTGAGAGTTGTTTGTGAGTTGATTTGAAAGCCCGTTCGTGGTTTATCCGCTTGAGTTTGAGATCTTGTGTCCAAATTAAACATTTTGGTTAGATCTGTATTTCCTTTTTATAGAAATTATAGATCTGGTCATTTTATGTTTTATTACAATGAGATCTGCATTTTTAGGTTCTTATCTTGAGAAATCACTTTGTTGATTTATTTTCTGTAAATGTTTTTCACAACTCTAGAATCAACAAAATTATTTTTTATTTCTAGTTATTTTGAAACAAGACTATTGACCTAGTTGGAATCGCAATTGGTGGTATCCAATTTCAAAATCATTTCCAAAACCCTCTGAAATTGGATATGACCTTGGCAGTCTTACGAGCAAGGTAACCTTGGATTCTAGGATTAATTAAAAGGTCAAACAAAGTTCTTTTGTTTCCTAGGAAGAGAGAAACTGTAAATCATAGCATATAGATCTCATCTGTAATTTGATAGGACTATTTGTATAAAATAAGTGTGTGTGTGTGCAAGAATATGTTAGAGCACCATCATAAACACTTTGTCACACTACAATATAAAAGTGTTGGTTATAAGATCTTGAATCTTTGAGAGTCGACATAAAGACTGGAACAAAGTGGAGAAGTTAGCAAACTAGGAAAGTAGAATCAAACCAGTGGGTACATTTTTAAACTTGTATAGGACTGATTTGTGTGCATGTGTGTTAAATAGTTTGTAACTTGAATATTTTGTTTTAGTGGATTTTTGGTTTGTGACATAGAAGTCACCGTGGATGTTTCCTCAGTGGGGTGAGGTTTTACCACGTTAAAAATGCCTTGTCCTTAATCTTTCTACATCTCCTCATCTCATTCTTGCTAGTGTGCTGATTTAAACATTTTAGTTTTGTTTTTCAAAACTAGTTAACTAATATTGAGCAGATCTCGTTCATGTTTTATTAAACACATCTTGTGTTAATCTGTTTTGTTTTCAAGAAAATAGTTTCCTCAAAAAATAGTTCAGAGTTACTTCAATAGTTTAGTCTTGTATTAAACGACCTAAGTAACAGATTTTTCAATTGGTATCAGAGCTTTGGAAATTTCTTTCAAAAATATCTTGTGTTTCTGAAATTGTTTTCTTAAAATCAAACAAGGGACGAGAAAAATGAAAGATTTGGTAACTTGACCAGATATCCTCTCTTTGATGGAAACAATTTTGTTTACTGGAAATTAAGGATGGTTACTTTCATACAAGGAACCTTGGTAGATGATGTCTGGGATATTGTTGAAAATGGATATACTTATCCTACTAATCCAGCCACTAAAGGAAGTAATGAGAGGATTAAGAAAGTGTTAAGTGAATTCACTCAAGAAGAGAAGCAAGTTTCTCGAAACAATAACAAAGGAAAGAATGCCATTTTTATGTCTATAAATGAACATGAGTTCGAAAGGATATCATCTTGTGTCACTTCTAAGGAAGCTTGGGATACACTGATTACTACACATGAAGGTGACACTAGAGTTAAGGCTGTTAAAACTCAGATGCTTGTCCAGCAGTATAACTCTTTATTTACGTCAGACTCTGAATCGTTTGATGACTTTTACATGAAATTGACTGACAATGTGACCAAATTGCATGCTAATGGGATAACTTATGATAGACATGAAATTGTCTCTAAAATTCTAAGATCATTACCACAAAAATTTGATAACAAAAGATATGCTATTGTGGAAATTAATGATTTAAATCTCACTCTTGAATTACTGAGTAGTAAACTAAGAACTGTGGAAATGGAATTAGAATTTAAGAAACAATTGTCACAGTCCCATATGAAACAGACTAGTTCTAATTTGAGTTTTTCCTTTAAACTGATGAAACCTGAGATTACTACTCCCAATAATGACTCTGATGAGGAATGTGATATTGATAGTTTGGATAATAAAATTGCCTTGATGCCAAAACGGTTTAATAAAATTGTCAATTATAGAAATAAAATGGCAAACAGACAAGGCAAGCCAAATTATCCAACTCAGTCTAACTACGAACCTCATGAGAAAGGTCAAGAAGAATATCACAAGGACATTCATATGAGACCTAAGAAAGACTTCAAGAACATTGAATGTTTTAGATGTGGTAAATTGAGTCATATATCACAAGACTGTAGAGTAAAACTGAACACGACCAATAAATATACTAGGGCCAAAATTTGCAAAAGATGGGATGATTCAAGTGATTCTAAAAATGAAGAACCTGAATCATCTGATGATTTTTATCCTTGCATGTCCTTCTTTGCAAAGATAATATATAATGATGATACTCATGTGCTTATGTATGAGAATGATGTTAGTAGCTCTACCTTTGTTGTTATGAATCATGCTGCTACTAATTTATATGCTTTAATTTCTGAGAACAATGCTAGTTCTACAGCGGGGTGTGTGAGTCAAAGGGAAAGTGATAATGACGATGCCAATGTGTGTGTGAGTACAAGAAATGAATCCTTAGGGGTCACTTCACACACTACAGTTAGTGATTCGGACACTCAAGACCTCCCTAATATTCACACATTTTATGCAAAAACTCTGAATAAAATCCCTAGACTGGAGAAGACTGTGAAAGACCTCACTAAGAAACTAGAAAACCTAAGTCTAATGGTTAAAGTTAATACTGAAGAGTATACCACCCAATGTCTAACTCATGAGAATGAAGTCAAAATTTTTTATCAAAAATTGAAAGATTTGATTGAAACAAATGAAATTCTAGAGAAAAATATAAAGGGATATTATTAGAATTGGAAGAATGTAAAGAAAAGACAACAACCGTTTTCAAAAAATTTGCAAAATTTGAAAATAATTCCAACAGTTTTAATGGCTTTGTTGCTGATTCAAAAACCAATTTTGATGATCGAACTGGAATTGGGTTTTTCCCAAATTTCAAGACACAAACTAAAAACTTTGAAACAAACAAATTTGTTCCAGGAGGCAAAAGACCTATAAAACTTGCCCAGATTTTCATTCCCTAAAAAATGAGTTCGATAAAAAACAACAAAAGTTTGATATTGGGGAGTCAAGTAACTCTAAGTGTGAAAGTCTACCTAAGGCTAAATACATCTGTCCTTAAATTAGGAAGAGTGATTATGCTTTTGAAACTGTACTCCCTAGGAATAAGGTTCAACATCAAAAATCCATGAAACCTATTTTTAGAGACTTTCCTAAGGAGATACTCTCATAAAGAAAATTTATATTGATCCTACTGGGATATATACGGCCATTCTTTTGAAGGTTGATACTCTATACATTTAGTAAAACCTGTCTGTAATATTCCTCTATACCAGAACTTTAACTACTCTATGAGAAGCCGTAATAATTATGTCCTGCCCAGACAACCTGACAAAAACTCTAGCTATAGAAAGAGAAAGACCAAACCTAAAAGATAATTTCCAAGAAGGATAACAAGGCACTTTCCTAAACCAAGTGCTCATATTTTTCAAAAAATTCAAACTCAAGCGCAAAATATTTTTCAACGAAAATCTAATGCTCGGAAATTTTATCAAATGAGAGCAAATATGCGCAAAATAAAAACAAGAGATATTTGGGTTAGAAAAGATGAGCTATTACCCCAGATGAAGTGTAACATTGTTCTTATTGCTTTAAAAGCTGAACACACCACTTCTGGTTGGTATTTAGATTCTGGATGTTCAAAGCACATGGCTGGGGATGATACCAAACTTTTGAAAAAAACTAGTTTTGCTGGAGGAAAAGTTATTTTTTGTGATGGTGTATCATCTCAAATCATTGGTAAAGGAACACTCCAAGAACAAGGAATGCTTGTTCTTGAAAATGTTCAAATGTAAAAGGTCTTCAGGCTAATTTACTTAGTATCTCGCAATTTTGTGACTCAAATCATACTGTCACCTTTTCAAAGAATAATTGCAAAATTGTAAATGAAAAAGGTAAGTGCATTTTTACAGGTTTCATGACACCTGACAATTGTTATACTGTTCAGGCTAGTACTGAGGTCTGTAACATTGCCATAATGGATGACAATTAAATATCGCATAATATGATAGGTCGCATAAATTACGATCACCTTAGTAGATTGTCTTCACAAGAAATAGTTAGAGGAATTCCAAAAATCAAACCTATCTCTAATATTGTCTGTGGATCATCCCAGGAAGGAAAAATTGTTAAGGAGCCTCATAAGAAAGTTAAAGATATCCTTACCTCTAAACCCTTGGAGATCATCCATATTGACCTAATGGGCCCTTATCTTACTGTTAGTCTCCGTGGACATAGTTACATTATTGTTATGGTTAATGACTTCACCAGATTTACTTGGGTGGCCTGCTTAAAACAAAAGTCTGATACTTTCCAGAAATAGATGATTCTTTACCAATTGAGACACCTGATGTACCTAACTGGGTTTCTAAAGATCATCCCATAGGTAACGTTGTTGGTAACCCTATTGAGCCTATATGTATAAGATCTCAATTAAGAAACTATGCTCATTATGCATGTTTTGTTTCCCTTGTGGAACCAAAGAATGTAAATGAGGCATTGAATGACCCTCATTGGATTTTTTCCATGCAGGAAGAACTTCTTCAATTCTTCATTCATGATGTTTGGTATCTTGTACCTAGGCATGATCACAAAAAGGTTATTGGGACACGTTGGATATTTAAAAATAAATCTGATGAAAGAGGGATAATCATTAGAAACAAAGACAGACTAGTTGCTCAAGGATACCCTCAAATTGAAGGAATAGATTTTAATGAGACTTTTTCCCCTGTTACTCTCTTAGAATCTGTTCGTCTTCTTTTTGCAATAGCTTGTTACTTACATTTTACGCTTTACTAAATGGATATCAAATCTGCCTTCCTTAATGGAATATTGACTGAAGAGACCTATGTTGAACAACCCAAAGGGTTCATTGACCCTTAATATCCAAATCATGTTTATTGTCTTAAAAAGTCTTTATATTGTCTTAAACAAGCGCCAAGATCCTGGTATGAGCATCTTTCCAACTTTGTATTAAACGGACTAAGTAACAGATTTTTCAACATCATCCATTAATCAAGTCACCAAATCAGTCCTACACAATAAACCACCAATATATCCAACTCTAATCATGCCTAAATCGAATACCTAAGGGTTTAAACACCAAAATCATCAATAACCATTTTTGGTTCAAACTCAAGAACCCAAACCATAAATGTAATTTTTTCAACACAATCATATGTTTATGCAAGTTTAATGACTTGCCTCAAGATTGTAGTCTCGAATTCTCCTTCGTAGCAACGATTTTCGGGCTTGAAATGGCAAATCTTCTCTTTCTCTTCTTTCTCTCAAGCTCTCACATCTCTTTAACTCTCTAGGTTAAGAAATACACACAATGAGATATAAATGCTCTTGCAAGACTTAAATGCCGAAATGCATTAAGTCTAACATTAAACGCTATTACCTACTGAAAATGACTCGTAACATCATATTTAAGCCATAACTTGCCAAAAGTACTCCGGAACCCAAAAACATACATGACACTTATTTTGACTATCTCAACCATTCCCAGACTAACCGTCCCCTCTAAACTGACATCCGGGATATCGTTAATTAATTTCTATTCCAACTTCATATTTACAATCTAATAATAACCCAAATGGAATATAAATCATAATTGTCGCTTTAAAGTCCAACGACTCAACATTACATAATATTACACTATTTACATTCGCGAAATGGTAAATATGCAATACTCATAAATATTAACTCATAAATTTATTAAATTAATATTTACTTCAATTTTCTTTATTTTATATAACTAACCCACATGGCAATTTAATATATAAATAATTATTCAAAAGTAAGGGGTATTACACCCTGTCCTGCCCTACACCGTGTATATAATTACATTATATTTATACCCTCCTTTGATATTATTATTACACCACACTATATATATATATATATATATATATATATATATATATATATATATATATACAGTCCTGCTCTTGTGCGGACTAGTCCGCATTTTAAGAATGCGGACCGAACATGTGTCACCTGACATGTACCCGTGGATCGAGTTGGTTGACATGTACCCGTGGACCGAACATGTACCCATGGATTGATTTGTTGATTCACATGAGGAATACCGAAGTTTTGGTGCCCACACAGGTAATTTTGGCCTTTTCTGTTAATTTTTTCTTTTGTATTATATTATTACTTTTATATGAAATTGACTTTCTTTTATGAGTCTCTATTGGTGTATTCTATTTGCATGATTTGTAATTGGAACTTTTGAATCATTTAATTTTCATAAATTTAATCGGGTAACCTATGGGTTATTTGGGTTTGGAAATATAATCCGGTTACCTTATGATTGTTGGAATTTCTTCCATTCGAAGCATTGAACGTATGTCCATTAACATGCCTAAGAAGAATGACATTTGACTAAGAAACATGTTGTAACACCCCGCCCGTCCGGAGAGAGCGAACGGAGCGCTAATACGATAAAACTAAACTAAATCCACAATATAACAAGGTATAGAGCACCTAAATCCCACAACAACAAAAGAGAAACTACAAATCTCAATTTCTTCAAATAAATACCAAGTCTCTCGAATTACATACAATAACTAACTCGAAAATAAAATACAAATCTCCAAAGCTCTATACGTCAAAATAATACAAATCTTTCACAACCAATCCTCGCTAAAATCAATCTCCATAGCGCCCCAAGATCCGCGCTAACCTGCCACTAAAAGAAAATATGGGGAAGTACACAATACGACAGGTTTGATGCTCAACAAATATATGTTAGCGATGAATAAAGCGTAACAACACGAGTACGAATATTCAAATCAAAATGCAAATCTCAAAGCATTTATCAATAAATCTTTCAACAACACATCAATGGGTCACCAGGCCTCACAACATCCGTATATGTTTTATCAAGCCATAGCCCGGGAAACAGGAATTTTGGCTGGTGCCCAACCTCCGTGCCATATTAAAATCTCATGACAACGTGCTCATCAATAATATAATGATACCACATGAATCAAAATAATTTCAACAATTATTTTCCAGATTTCAATGAATTTATCAATTCAAATATGAGTTCAATTAACAAGAATTCAAAGAGAATGACACTCGCGAGATTTAAGGAACATATTGTGTAAAACCCCATACCTCAAACCATGATGAGAAACCAATGATCACATCCTCAAGAACAACACAAAAGATCTATAAAAGCTCCTCTAAGAACCTCCAACAAAATAGCCCAAAGAACACCTCTAATCTAAGGTTGGAACTTACAAATCTCAAGGGCCAATGTGTATATAAAAAGAAGAGGAATATAAAATATATTTGCAGCCAAAATTTGTGCCAAAAGTATGTTAAAAGGGTTTCCCACGACTCCCTTTGATAATGAAAAGAAGTGAAGAGTTGGAAACCAAAAGACTCCTTTAAATAAGGCAAATAAATGAAGAGTTGGAAGTCAAAACAACTCTCGAAAATTACTTAATGTTCGCCGACTTAGAATTCCAAGAGTTAAAAACATTTAAAAATCATTTTAAAATCCGTTTTAACTCCGTTTTCGAAACCGTTTGAAATTCTCGCCTTTAAAAATAATAACCAACATATTTGAGCAATAAAATTAATTTTATCAAAAACTCTATTTTCCTCCATTTTCCAAAAATTAATTAAAATAGCCCAAAATTACGCAGGTTGTTACACTTCCCCACTAATAACGGAATTTCGCCCTCGAAATTCGCCGAATGCCTAACTCTAAAAAATTAGTCTAACAATCTCCAAAAATAATTTTGTCTCCAAAAATAATTCCTCACCTCTAATCTCGAAACCTATCACGAATATCACCTAAAATTTTCTATCTCCAAAAATTGTTAACCACGCAATGAACCCAAAACTCAAGCCCCGAGGGTTGCAGTATACCTAAGCTCTGATACCATTTGTAACACCCCGCCCGCTCGGAGAGAGCGAACGGAGCGCTAATACGATAAAACTAAACTAAATCCACAATATAACAAGGTATAGAGCACCTAAATCTCACAACAACAAAAGATAAACTACAAATCTCATTTTCTTCAAATAAATACCAAGTCTCTCGGATTACATACAATAACTAACTCGAAAATAAAATACAAATCTCCAAATCTCTATACATCAAAATAATACAAATCTTTCCCAACCAATCCTCGCTAAAATCAATCTCCATAGCGCCCCAAGATCCGCGCTAACCTGCCACTAAAAGAAAATATGGGGAAGTATACAATACAACAGGAATGATGCTCAACAAATATATGTTAGCGATGAATAAAGCGTAACAACACGAGTACGAATATTCAAATCAAAATGCAAATCTCAAAGCATTTATCAATAAATCTTTCAACAACACATCAATGGGTCACCAGGCCTCACCACATCCGTATATGCTTTATCAAGCCATCGCCCGGGAAACAGGAATTTTGGCGGGTGCCCAACCTCCATGCCATATTAAAATCTCATGACAACGTGCTCATCAATAATATAATGATACCACATGAATCAAAATAATTTCAGTAATTATTTTCCAGATTTCAATGAATTTATCAATTCAAATATGAGTTCGATTAACAAGAATTCAAAGAGAATGATGTAATACCCCGTATTTTTATGCTATATTAATTTGGGGATTTATTAAATTTAATGTGAGTTAATTATTTAATAAAAATCCGAAAATTAATTATGTTATAATTATTAACGTGACGAGAGTTAGTAATTATGGGAAATTTGTTGAATATTACTAATGAGCAAAGTAATATGTAATATTGGTTATATTGAATGTCACGAGTGAATAAAATGACAATTTTGGAAATTTGAGTCGGGACGCGCCCGTGTTGCGTCGGGACTAAATATTGATAAATAAAAGTGAATATTTTATAAGTTGTTCACATGGTCATTTTGAGTGCGCCAACGCGTCTGGAAGGATCGAGATAGTCAGAAAAGTGTACCCGGGGGTTTAGTTTGGGTCTCGGAGTGTTTTTAGGCCTAATTAGTACCCGGGAGGGCGTTTTGGACATTTCGCAATTATGGGTAATTAAACCCACGAAATTTTAAGGGTTATATCAGATGTATAAGGTTTCCTTCTTGGGTTAGAACAGCCAAAGACAAGTGACGGCCATAGGAGAGGAAATGAGAGAGCTCTCAAGGCAATCCAAGGCCCAAAATCCATCCGTTTGCACCGCCACCACCACCAACGCGTAGATCGCGCGACAAGGAACGCAACCACACCAAAATCATCTGCAAATCAGAACACCAAAAATCCCAGGCAAGTGTTTATATTTCTTATTTCGTTGGTGCATCTTTCATATTAGTTTAGGAGTAATTAGATTGAGTTTTTATGGAAGAAAACCAAAGATTTGAGATAGGAATCGCATGTAGTTATGGTTTAAATGATAATCCTGGAAACCCTTGCCATGTAGAGGAATTTTCCACGAAATTATGATGTTTATAAGAAGAAATTTCTGGAAATACTTGTTAGAACCATGTTTAAGAGAATTCTAGGGTTCTTGATAATTATATAAATTTTTGGGCTATTAATCCATGTTTAATGATAGAAATCCACATGCTTTACGTTGGAAATACCTAGTATGATGATATAATGTTCGTAGTATGAATCTTTGGACGTTTGGGAATGTAAAACTAGAATTTGGATGAAGATAGGTGTTAGAACCCGTAATTGCAAAACTGCATAAATTGAAATACCTGTTTGATCGATCGATCGAGCCCAGAGCTTCGATCGATCGAAGGTTCGCTCGATTGAGCCCCAGACCTCGATCGATCGACTCCTCCTGGTAGACTCCTATTTCCCTTTTTAAATTAGTTAAATTCAATTTAATGTGAAATAATTCTTGGACATCCTTAATATAGTGTTTTGGGAGATAGGAAAGACCAGTAGGACATATGAATAATTTTGGGACTTTTAATACGAGACGAGAATTGTATTTTTGGGATAATTACTTAAGGGTCGATGAATTTATGTATTAGAGGGAGAGATGCATAAGAGAGTTATGTTGGAGCACAAAAAGGACACCTACTGAATTTTATACTTGGGAGGATAGAGTCCATGAGAGTTACGTAATAAGTTGGAAGAATCCTTCGAATTAAGGTTAGAGACGAACCCTTATACGCGATACTAATAATGTGAAAATAGGGATAAATGTCGTAACTATGGAATTTGAGATATACCTAATATTGATATGGTAATATTAGTATAGTTATATAATTGTGTATGCATATACTATCTATGTGTGAAAATCATACCCACGCTACTTGCTATCCCCGAGGTTTCCGCACTGGGACGATCTTATCCTGTGTGCCTTATGGGGGATATTGATTCGTACCCTAAGAGGTAGATATCCTTGGTACAGGCTATCGAATGGATAGTTCAGACGATCTTAGGAGATGCAGGTATGTGCCATCCTCTTAGAGACTTGGAATCTATGCTTCGCCTCAACATTGTTTGTGTATGTGTTAATACAATTCGAGAGTGATTCCGAATTTGTATTCCACTTAATACGAGTGATACGGGGTTTGGATAGTAGAGTATACCCCCACCATATTTTCTATTTGGGGTGCTGTTATAATATATATATTATACGAGTAGTTAATATATATATGAAATTTTGAAATTTGGAACTGCCTACAGTGATTTGGTAAGTAGGACATGGTTGATGACTCAAATTATAAATACTTGTTTTGAGAAAGTATAATACGACACTGGAAAACTTTATTGATTAATAAAGCTAAAATGTGAACTTTGGTTACAAATTGAAATCTTACGTTTTAAATACTTGGGTTGTTCAGTTGTAAATCTTATGAATAGCCTAAGATAACATGAATCGTTGGGGGAGATTAGTGCAATATATGATAGATAATCCGTTGGGAAGGTTAGTACGATAGGCGTGCACACTAGAAGAGAGGTGAGAATTTCTCAAGAGAGAGTCGCACTAATATGTTGTTGCATTGGCCTGTAATCAATTTAAATGCTTGCTAAACGAATTTTTAAATCATATACACTATCGGGCTCTGACCCGTTTCTATTTCTCTTTCTCTCTTGTGTATATATGTATGTATTACAGGTGCCCAACCACAGGGGCGTCTTGCATAGGATCCTTTGGATGGAACGCGCTGTAGCTTTTGTGGGAGTTGCAGGCCATTGTTTAGACGACCTCATGTTGACTCTACTTCTAGTTCATCTTTATCCAGTGGGGCATGTATCGCCCTTCTTCCATTATTTAGTTGATATTGTCGGAGATTATAATTCTTTTAATATCAGTATCTTTATTTCGGGATTGTTACTGTCAGGATGTTTTCCTTAGTATTCTAATGTTGGGATTTATTATTGTTGGATAAACTCTTGAATGTTCATTTGATTCTTCTACTTAATGTGGACTCTTTAGATGTTAATGGTTTAAGGTTTTATAACCGGATTTAATAAAATGAGAATAAAGGTTTAAAAAAATGGTTTTGACACTTAGCTTAATTAATTAGGTTGTTTAAATTGGAAATTTATTTTCACGACAGTGATGCTAAGAATGATCCAACTGTTCACCTTGATTTTATTTTAATAAAGGAGTAATCACCCGGTATTTAATTAGGCGGGGTGTCACAGGTGGTATCAGAGCATCAAGTTCTAGTGTCCTTTAGGATCTGTGCGGCTTATTATGCTTTCAACGTTGTTTTCTTTGATATAGAGCCCTAAATACTAGGAATGTTGTGTTCATCTCTATACATTGGGAATTCGTGCTTCTGCGATTTGTTTATTTGAATGATGAACTCATCCAAATTTACTTTAATTTTCAGATGGATCGTCGAGAAGAACTAGCTAAAACGGTTAGGGGAGGCAACGAGCAAGATCGACTCACACCACATGTATCCCCAGAGAGAATATCAACCGCCGAGTTAGCAGGTATCGTGGAACAAGCAGTTACCACTGCAGTTTCACAATACCAAGAACGCAGCATACAACTTAAAGGAGGTAAAAGACCTAGAGAGGTTAACCAAATGCATGTGACTAAAGCTGACAAATGTGCGAAGACACCGAAATTGCGACAACAAACTACCCAAGACCGAGTCAGTTCTAATCAACAACGTGGTAAAATGAAGCAGTTTCGAAAGAGGAATAAAGTTCCAAGTCAGCAAGGCCGACACCGACAGCAGCAGGGTCAGAGGGGGAGTAACTTCAAAGGACGATGTTTTGTGTGTGGCACGCATTGCCATAAACGCCACGATTGCCCAGAGGGTGTTAGGGCCCCATAGCAGCAGGGTGCCCGTAATGAGCCACAGGGGCCACTTTTTCCAATCGCTCTCCCAGTACCAGCTCAGGTACCAGCCCTACAAACCTTTCCAGTAGCTCCAGTGCAGCAGGGGCAGTTACAGTACAGACATATCTATAATGTCCACCAGGCAGCAGCCCCACATGCACCACCCGCGATTTGGGGTATGTTTCCTATCCATGGAACTTAGGGTCGAGTTTTGTTTGTTACTAGGGCGACATATTGTTTTATAGCTACATATTATACGAAGACCTTAGGGTTATTAACCACAGTAGAGAACACTGTAATGTATGTAGACTCACCACTGGGGAATGGTTCACTTTTCTTTATATGACGGGGAGTGGGGGTAGAAATTGGTAGCTTAGTATTGCCTACAGAAAAGTTAGTTTAGATATGCATGAGCACGATGTTATTATCGGTATGGATTGGATCGCAGCTTATAGAGCCATGATTTATTGCTTCGGTGGGAGCATTGTTTTTGCCATTCCGGGGCAAGAGATGTTTGTAGTGGCGATGCCTCGCCCAGAGGGAGGTTCGACCGCTCATTTGTAATATATAGAGGAGGATGCCTCTAAGGAGGTTGTGATTCCTTTAGACTCGATCCCAGTCATTCGTGAGTATTCCGATGTATTTCAGGAGATACCAGGCCTACCCCCCAGTTGAGAGATAGACTTTTTCATAGATTTATTGCCAGATACGAGACCTATATCACGCGCTCCATACCGTATGGCTTCGGCAGAGATGCGAGAGTTACGAGATCAGATAGAGCAGTTGTTAGGTCAATGCTTCATTTGCAGGAGTACCTCACCTTGGGGTGCTCCAGTTCTGTTTGTGAAAAAGAGAGATGGTTCACTGAGGTTATGTGTGGACTACTGGGAGTTAAACAAGGTCACGATTCAGAATAAGTATCCGTTGCCTCGAATCGATGATCTGTTCGACCAGCTGAGGGGAGCAACTTTCTTTTCGATGATAGATTTGAGGTCGGGGTACCATCAGCTACGTATTAGAGAGCATGATGTTTCAAAGACTGCCTTCTTGACGAGATATGGGTCTTACGAGTTCAGAGCGATGCCATTTTGTCTCACAAATGCTCCAACCGTATTCATGGACTTAATGAATCGAGTATTCAGAGACTTCTTGGATCAGTTTGTCATCGTCTTCATAGATGAAATTTTGATATATTCACACTCCGAGGAGGAGCATGCCGAACACTTGAGGCAGGTTCTTCAGACTTTACGAGAGCATCAGTTATATGCTAAGTACGAGAAGTGTGGATTCTGGTTGCGAGAAGTACAATTCTTGG
Source organism: Sambucus nigra (assembly GCA_949130495.1). Taxonomy (NCBI): domain Eukaryota; kingdom Viridiplantae; phylum Streptophyta; class Magnoliopsida; order Dipsacales; family Adoxaceae; genus Sambucus; species Sambucus nigra. The sequence goes on from OX422215.1 coordinate 348,872,648, forward strand.
GGCATGTTGTTTCTGAGCAGGGGATAGCAGTTGACCCGAGTCAAGTGTCAACGGTGGGGGAGTGGGGACAACCCACGACACCGACGGAAGTGCGTAGTTTCTTAGGGTTAGCCGGTTACTACAGGAGATTCATTTGGGGATTCTCCAAAATAGCGGGTCCATTGGCGAATCTGACTCGCAAGGGGGTACCATATGTTTGGGATGACGCTTTTGTTGGCTTTCGACGAGATGAAAGACAAGCTTACTTCAGCACCAGTCCTTGCTTTATCGAAGTCGGGTGTGGAGTAGCTGGTTTACACTGATGCCTCTTTACGGGGACTTGGGGGAGTACTTTAGCAGGAAGAGAAGGCTATAGCTTTTGCCTCCCACAAGCTTAAGCCACATGAGAAGAATTACCCCACCCACGACCTTGAGTTAGCAGTGGTTGTTTTTGCACTGCGGATATGGAGACACTATTTATGGGAGGAGAAGTTCCGTTTGTTCACACACCACAAGTCACTGCAGTACGTGTTCACTCAGCGAGAGCTGAATATGCGTCAGCGCAGATGGTTAGAGTTTGTGAAGGACTATCAGTTCGACATACAGTATCATCTGGGGAAGGCCAACGTAGTTGCTGATGCGTTGAGCCATAGACCGGTAAATGAGGTAGCGGACGTCTGGAAAGCGAAGTGGAAGGAGTTGGGTCACCAGGACGCAGTAGCTCGTTCCTTCATATCTGTTATAATAGTCACACCCGAGATTGTTACGAGGGTGATACAGGCAAAGACCACAAACCCGTTTTGCCAGGAGCAGATTGTAAGACTTTTAGCTGAAGGTGCTGAGTCCTATTTTGTTAGTTCTGACGGGGGTTTGAGGTTTAATTGGAGGTTAGTGGTTCCAGAAGGGGCAGAATTGCATCATGCAGTGATGACCCAATCTCACGGGTCCCGATTTGCTGTACATCCTGGAGGAGATACGATGTACCTGGATATGAGGAGGTAATACTGGTGGAGTGGGATGAAGAAGGACATTGCTGAGTTCGTGTCCAAGTGTTCTACCAGCCAGCTGGTGAAGGTGGACCATCAGAAACCGTCAGGATTGCTTCAACCATTGGAAGTACCCGCACAGAAGTGGGAGAGTATTTCCATGGATTTTATTACAGGGTTGCCTACATCACAGTGGGGCCACGACTCTATCTGGGTGATTGTAGACCGTTTGGCCAAGGTGGCTCATTTTCTGCCGGTGCGGACAAAATATACCACAGGTCAGTATGCTCAGTTGTTCATTTCTGAGATTGTCAGATTAGATGGGGTGCCCCTTAATATTGTGTCAGATAGAGACAAAATTTTCGTGTCACGTTTCTGGGAAAGCTTTCAAGAGGCTACGGGTACTGAGTTCAGGTTGAGTTCAGCTTATCACCCACAGACAGATGGACAGACAGAGCGTACAAATCAGATGTTAGAGGATATGCTACGCATGTGTGTTCTTGATTTTGAAGGAGGTTGGGAGCCACACCTTTCACTGGTAGAGTTTGCTTATAATAACTCTTATCAGTTCACGATTTGCATGGCTCCATTTGAGGCTTTGTATGGCAGGCCTTGTCGTTCCCCAACTTGTTGGCTCGAGGTGGGGGATAACAAGTTGCTAGGGCCAGAGGTGATTCAGAAAACCTCCACGAGGATTGAGATGATCAAGAGTCGCATTCGAGTAGCCCAGGACAGGCAGAAGAGCTACGCCGATGCGAAACGGTTCTTCCGGGAGTTTAATGTGGGGGACCAATTGTTACTGCGTGTATCTCTTATGAAAGGAGTGATGAGGTTCGGGAAGAAAGGGAAATTGGCCCCGAGGTACGTGGGACCATTTCCCATTATCGAGAGGATTGGGCCGGTAGCATACAAATTGGGACTACCAGAGCATTTACATCGCATTCACGATGTATTCCACATCTCGTCATTGAGACGGTATCTTCGGAATGATATGGCCCATACTCACATCGCGATAGATGAGATAGACTTGCAGCCTGACAGCTCTTACGAGGAGAGACCGGTGGCTATCCTGACTATAGTGAGAGGAGATTGAGGTCGAAGATAGTTCCACTTGTACGGGTCTAGTGGGAGCATCATAACGTGGAGAAATCCACTTGGTAGCGCGAGGCCGATATGCGCGAGAGATATCCAGATTTGTTCTTACCAGGTATGCCTTGTTTTCTGAATTTCGGGATGAAATACCGTTATTAGAGGAGAAGTATGTAATACCCCGTATTTTTATGATATATTAATTTGGGGATTTATTAAATTTAATGTAAGTTAATTATTTAATAAAAATCCGTAAATTAATTATGTTATAATTATTAACGTGACGAGAGTTAGTAATTATGGGAAATTTGTTGAATATTACTAATGAGCAAAGTAATATGTAATATTGGTTATATTGAATGTCACGAGTGAATAAAATGACAATTTTGGAAATTTGAGTCGGGGCGCGCCCGTGTCGCGTCGGGACTAAATATTGATAAATAAAAGTGAATATTTTATAAGTTGTTCGTATGGTCGTTTTGAGTGTGCCAACGCGTCCGAAAGGGTCGAGATAGTCAAAAAAGTGTACTCGGGGGGTTTAGTTTGGGTCTTGGGAAGGCCTAATTAGTACCCCGGGAGGGCGTTTTGGACATTTTGCAATTATGGGTAATTAAACCCACGAAATTTTAAGGGTTATATCAGATTTCTAAGGTTTCCTTCTAGGGTTAGAACAACCAAAGACAAGTGATGGCCATAGGAGAGGAAATGAGAGAGCTCTCAAGGCAATCCAAGGCCTAAAATCCATCCGTTTGCACCGCCACCACCACCAACGCGTAGATCGCGTGACGGGGAACGCAACCACGCCAAAATCATCGGAAAATCAGAACACTAAAAATCCCAGGCAAGTGTTTATCTTGCTTATTTCGTTGGTGCATCTTTCATATTAGTTTAGGAGTAATTAGAATGAGTTTTTATGGAAGAAAACCAAAGATTTGAGATAGGAATCGCATGTAGTTACGGTTTAAATGATAATCCTAGAAACCCTTGCCATGTAGAGGAATTTTCCACGAAATTATGATGTTTATAAGAAGAAATTTTTTGAATTACTTGTTAGAACCATGTTTAAGAGAATTCTAGGGTTCTTGATAATTATATAAATTTTTGGGCTATTAATCCATGTTTAATGATACAAATCCACATGCTATACGTTGGAAATACCTAGTATGATGATATAATGTTCGTAGTGTGAATCTTTGGACGTTTGGAATGTAAAACTTGAATTTGGATGAAGATAGGTGTTAGAACCCGTAACTGCAAAAATCCAGAAATCGAAATACTTGTTTGATCGATCGATCGAGCCCAGAGCTTCGATCGATCGAAGGTTCGCTCGATCGAGCCCCAGACCTCGATCGATCGACCCCTCCTGGCAGACTCCTATTTCCCTTTTTAAATTAGTTAAATTCCATTTAATGTGAAATAATTCTTGGACATCCTTAATATAGTGTTTTGGGAGATAGGAAAGACCAGTAGGACATATGAATAATTTTGGGACTTTTAATACGAGACGAGAATTGTATTTTTGGGATAATTACTTAAGGGTCGATGAATTTATGTATTAGAGGGAGAGATGCATAAGAGAGTTATGTTGGAACACATAAAGGACACCTACTCAATTTTATACTTGGGAGGATAGAGTCCATGAGAGTTACGTAATAAGTTGGAAGAATCCTTCGAATTAAGGTTAGAGACGAACCCTTATACGCGATACTAATAATGTGAAAATAAGGATAAATGTCGTAACTATGGAATTTGAGATATACCTAATATTGATATGGTAATATTAGTATAGTTATATGATTGTGTCTGCATATACTATCTATGTGTGAAAATCATACCCACGCTACTTGCTATCCCCGAGGTTTCCGCGCTGGGACGATCTTATCCTGTGTGCCTTATGGGGGATATTGATTCGTACCCTAGGAGGTAGATATCCTTGGTACAGGCTATCAAATGGATAGTTCAGATGGTCCTAGGAGATGCAGGTATGTGCCATCCTCTTAGAGACTTGGAATCTATGCTTCGCCTCAACATTGTTTGTGTATGTGTTAATACAATTCGAGAGTGATTCCGAATTTGTATTCCCTTTAATACGAGTGATACGGGGTTTGGATAGTAGAGTATTCCCGCACCATAGTTTCTATTTGGGGTGCTGTTATAATATATATATTATACGAGTAGTTAATATATATATGAAATTTTGAAATTTGGAACTGCCTACTGTGATTTGGTAAGTAGGACATGGTTGATGACTCAAATTATAAATACTTGTTTTGAGAAAGTATAATACGACACTGGAAAACTTTATTGATTAATAAAGTTAAAATGAGAACTTTGGTTACAAATTGAAATCTTACGTTTTAAATACTTGTGTTGTTCAGTTGTAAATCTTATGCATAACCTAAGATAAGATGAATCGTTGGGGGAGATTAGTGAAATATATGATTGATAATCCGCTGGGAAGGTTAGTACGATAGGAGTGCACACTAGAAGAGAGGTGAGAATTTCTCAAGAGAGAGTCGCACTAATATGTTGTTGCATTGGCCTGTAATCAATTTAAATGTTTGCTAAATGAATTTTTAAATCATATACACTATCGGGCTCTGACCCATTTCTATTTCTCTTTCTCTCTTGTGTATATATGTATGTATTACAGGTTCCCAGCCACAGGGGCATCTTGCATTGGATCCTTTGGATGGAACGCGTTGTAGCTTTTGTGGGAGTTGCAGGCCATTGTTTAGACGACCTCATGTTGACTCTACTTCTAGTTCAGCTTTATCCAGTGGGGCATGTGTCGCCCTTATTCCATTATTTAGTTGATATTGTCAGAGATTGTAATTCTTTAAATATCAATATCTTTATTTCGGGATTGTTACTGTCAGGATGTTTTCCTTAGTATTCTAATGTTGGGATTTATTATTGTTGGATAAAATCTTGAATGTTGATTTGATTCTTCTACTTAATGTGTGACTCTTTAGATGTTAATGGTTTAAGGTTTTATAACCGGATTCAATAAAATGAGAATAAAGGTTTAAAAAAAAATGGTTTTGACACTTAGCTTAATTAATTAGGGTGTTTAAATTGGAAATTTATTTTCACGACAGTGATGCTAAGAATGATCCAACTATTCACCTTGATTTTAATTTAATAAAGGAGTGATCACCCGGTATTTAATTAGGCGGGGTGTCACAGGTGGTATCAGAGCATCAGGTTCTAGTGTCCTTTAGGATCTGTGCGGCTTATTATGCTTTCAACGTTGTTTTCTTTGATATAGAGCCCGAAATACTAGGAATGTTGTGTTCATCTCTATACATTGGGAATTCGTGCTTCTGCGATTTGTTTATTTGAATTATGAACTCATCTAAATTTACTTTAATTTTCATATGGATCGTCGAGAAGAACTAGCTAAAACGGTTAGGGGAGGCAACGAGCAAGATCGACTCACACCACATGTATCCCCAGAGAGAATATCAACCGCCGAGTTAGCAGGTATCGTGGCACAAGCAGTTACCACTGTAGTTTTACAATACCAAGAACGCAGCATACAACTTAAAGGAGGAAAAAGACCTAGAGAGGTTAACCAAATGCATGTGACTAAAGCTGACAAATGTACGAAGACACCGAAATTGCGACAACAAACTACCCAAGACCGAGTCAGTTCTAGTCAACAACGTGGTAAAATGAAGCAGTTTCGAAAGAGGAATAAAGTCCCAAGTCAGCAAGGCCGACACCGACAGTAGCAGGGTCAGAGGGGGAGTAACTTCAGAGGCCGATGTTTTGTGTGTGGCACGCATGGCCATAAACGCCACGATTGCCAGAGGGTGTTAGGGCCCCATAGCAGCAGGGTGCCCGTAATGTGCCACAGGGGCCACTTTTTCCAATCGCTCTCCCAGCACCAGCTCAGGTACCATCCCTACCAACCTTTCCAGTAGCTCCAGTGCAGCAGGGGCAGTTACAGTACAGACATATCTATAATGTCCACCAGGAAGAATCCCCACATGCACCACCCGCGATTTGGGGTATGTTTCCTATCCATGGAACTTTGGGTCGAGTTTTGTTTGTTACTAGGGCGACGCATTGTTTTATAGCTACATATTATGCGAAGACCTTATGGTTATTAACTACAGTAGAGAACACTGTAACGTATGTAGACTCACCACTGGGGAATGGTTCACTTTTCTTTATATGACGGGGAGTGGGGGTAGAAATTTGTAGCTTAGTATTATCTGCAGACAAGTTAGTCTTAGATATGCATGAGCACGATGTTATTATCGGTATGGATTGGATCGTAGCTTATAGAGCCATGATTGATTGCTTCGGTGGGAGCATTATTTTTTCCATTCCGGGGCAAGAGATGTTTGTAGTGGCGATGCCTCGCCCAGAGGGAGGTTTGACCGCTCATTTGTATTATATAGAGGAGGATGCCTCTAAGGAGGTTGTGATTCCTTTAGACTCGATCCCAGTCATTCGTGAGTATTCCGATGTATTTCAGGAGATACCAGGCCTACCCCCCAATCGAGAGATAGACTTTTTTCATAGATTTATTACCAGATACGAGACCTATATCACGCGCTCCATACCGTATGGCTTCGGCAGAGATGCGAGAGTTACGAGATCAGATAGAGCAGTTGTTAGGTCAGGGCTTCATTCGCAGGAGTACCTCACCTTGGGGCGCTCCAGTTTTATTTGTGAAAAAGAGAGATGGTTCACTGAGGTTATGTGTGGACTACCGAGAGTTGAACAAGGTCATGATACGGAATAAGTATCCATTGCCATACTCTCTTGTGTATATATGTATGTATTACAGGTTTTATTTGTCTTTCTCTCTTGTTTATATATGTATGTATTACAGGTGCCCAGCCACAGGGGCGTCTTGCATAGGATCCTTTGGATGGAACGCGATGTAGCTTTTGTGGGAGTTGCAGGCCATTGTTTAGACGACCTCATTGTTGACTCTACTTCTAGTTCAGCTTTATCCAGTGGGGCATGTGTCACCCTTCTTCCATTATTTAGTTGATATTGTCAGAGATTGTAATTCTTTTAATATCAGTATCTTTATTTCGGGATTGTTACTGTCAGGATGTTTTCCTTTGTATTCTAATGTTGGGATTTATTATTGATGTATAAACTCTTGAATGTTCATTTGATTCTTCTACTTAATGTGTGACTCTTTAGATGTTAATGGTTTAAGGTTTTATATCCAGATTTAATAAAATGAGAATAAAGGTTTAAAAAAAAAATGGTTTTGACACTTAGCTTAATTAATTAGGGTGTTTAAATTGGAAATTTATTATCACAACAGTGATGCTAAGAATGATCCAACTGTTCACCTTGATTTTAATTTAATAAAGGAGTGATCACCCGGTATTTAATTAGGCGGGGTGTCACAAATGACACTCGCGAGATTTAAGGAACATATTGGGTAAAACCCTATACCTCAAACCATGATGAGAAACCAACGATCACATCATCAAGATCAACACAAAAGATCTACAAAAGCTCCTCCAAGAACCTCCAACGAAATAGCCCAAAGAACACCTCTAATCTAAGGTTGGAACTCACAAATCTCAAGGGCCAATGTGTATATGAAAAGAAGAGGAATATAAAATATATTTGCAGCCAAAATTTGTGCCAAAAGTATGTTAAAAGGGTTTCCCACGACTCCCTTTTATAATGAAAAGAAGTGTAGAGTTGGAAACCAAAAGACTCCTTTAAATAAGGCAAATAAATGAAGAGTTGGAAGTCAAAACAACTCTTGAAAATTACTTAATGTTCGCCGACTTAGAATTCCAAGAGTTAAAAACATTTAAAAATCATTTTAAAATTCGTTTTAACTCCGTTTTCGAAACCGTTTGAAATTCTCGCCTTTAAAAATAATAACCAACATATTTGAGCAATAAAATTAATTTTATCAAAAACTCTATTTTCCTCCATTTTCCAAAAATTAATTAAAATAGCCCAAAATTATGTAGGTTGTTACACATGTTCTTCATAGAAATTACATTCCTAAGCATCTACATTCCCCTCAGAATGAGTAATTATTTGTATGTTAGAACTTTGAATCAGGAAGCACTCGTGTTATTTTCTAATTGTAGACATAATTGTTATTTCCTTATTTTCTTCACAAGAAGCATTGAACGTATGGCCCTTAACATGCCTAAGAAGAATGACATTTCGCTAAGTCTTGTGATATAATGAACCGATTTGATGAAGATAACCAAAGACCACCAGATACATTTTCTTCTGACCCAAAATTCAACCGAACAAGTGCATTATAGAGTTTAAACCCTTCAATTGGATGTACATGTACATGTATATGCAAGTGTGTATACATAATCATATTAATATATATATATATGTGTGTGTGTGTGTGTGTGTGTGTGTGTGTGTGTGTGTGTGTGCAAGACATACCACACATCTGATGATCAAGCAAAAATACTCTGAGATTTTTTTCGGTTTAAACTTTGGAGTGAGTTGAGCTGGGGGGTTAGGTCTTTTCTTTAATAATCAAAATCCATACGAATCTAAGAAACTTATTTTCATTTATGTGCTTATGAATTGCTACGTTCCCAATTCACATTGATTGATATTGTAACAAGTACATGGTTCTTATCTAGAAATATTATTAGTTATATCTTTACATTTGGACACATGTATATGTGTGTGTGGGTATCTTTTAGTGGAGAGACATTGATTTATTTTAAAAAGTTGTCTTACATGCATATGTGTGTGTGTGTATCTAGAAATATTATTAGTTATTCTTTCAGGAGCGTGTAACTGACGTGAAACCTAGCATCGTGGAATTCTTCAAGAGATCGTATTGGAGTAAAATAAAGGATGATTTGATGAATGATAAGTGCAATTTTTAGTTCTTTCCCCCCTTTTATCCTTTTTGTATTTTATAAGACAAACATTCTAATATAATTCTTCTAACACTTTAACAGTCATAGCATAGTCTTGGTCTCATAATGAAGAGCTGAGAAACTTGAAAGATAAGATATCGTCTAATGAACAACTAAATGCCGCTCAGAATAGAAGATTTCAGAATTTGCAGACACTATTGGATCAAATGGGATACTTTCGAGAAGTTATGGCGCGAAAAGTTCATCGTGTGCCTATCAAAATACAAATGAAATCCGGTTAGTCTCAAAATATTGAATTCTCAAATTCTCTTTAAATGTTGCAGCATTAAAAAGAATGGACTGAAATAGCGGCAACAAGTAGCCAAACGTATAATGGCTTACTTTATGAGCTTATTTAGTTAAATTGGCGGAAGGGATTTGCTGGTGGTTTGGTTTTGGAGTTTGTTGTTGCTCTTGAGTTTGTTTTCAATGTTAAAACATGTTGGATTTAACGAACTAACAAATGAAACTATGTCAAAATTTTCTAAAATCAATAAACATTCTAAATTGATTAAAAACATACCATTAGAGGATAAAAATCTAAAACATCCTCCAAACAACCCCAAAGAGGGCCTCCCGGTTTGAGAGTATGACGATAATTTGTAAAAATCACACTTAGACTTAAAAACAAGCCGTTAAAGAGTGAAAACCCAAACCAACCCCCAAACGACCCCGTAGGAGTCACGAACACCTCACACGGGACCAATGTAACTTGTAGGAACTAACCGTGTAGTCCCGGATCTCCCGGTTTGAGAGTATGACGATAATTTGCCAAATTCACACTTAGACTTAGAAATAGGCCGTTAAAGGGTGAAAACACAAACTAGCCCCGAAACGACACCGTAGGAGGCACAAACACCTCACACGGGACCAATGTAACTTGTAGGAACTGACCGTGTAGTCCCGGGTCTCCTGGTTTGAGAGTATGATGATAATTTGCAAAAATCACACTTAGAGTTAAAAATAGGCCGTTAAAGGGTGAAAACCCAAACCGGCCCCCAAACGACCCCGTAGGAGGCACGAACACCACGAGACCAATGTAACTTGTAGGAACTGACAGCGTAGTCCCGGGTCTCCCGATTTGTGAATAAGACAATAATTTGCAAAAATCAACACTTAAAACTTAAAAACATGCCGTTAAAGGGTGAAAACCCAAACCAACCCCCAAACAACCCCGTAGGAGGCACGAAATCCTCGCACGGGACCAATGTAACTTGTAGGAACTGACCGCGTAGTCCCGGGTCTCCCGGTTTGAGAGTATGACGATAATTTGTAAAAATCACACTTAGAGTTAAAAACATGTCATTAAAGGGTGAAAACCTAAACCGGCCCCCAATCGACGCCGTACGAGGCACGAACACCTCGCACGGGACCAATGTAACTTTTAGGAAATAACCACATTGTCCCGGGTCTCCCAGTTTGAGAGTATGACGATAATTTGCAAAAATCACACTTAGACATAAAAACATGCCGTTAAAGGTTGAAAACCCAAACCAGCCCCCAAACGACCCCGTAGGAGGCACGAACGCCTCGCACGGGACCAATGTAACTTGTAGGAACAAATCACGTAAACTCGGGTCTCCCGATTTGAGAGTATGACGATAATTTGTAAAAATCACACTCAGTTACAAACATGTCGTTAAAGGGTGAAAACCCAAACTGGCCCCCAAACGACATCGTAGGAGGCACGAACAACTCGCACGGGACAAACGTAACTTGTAGGAACTGAACGCGTAGTCCCGGGTCTCCCGGTTTGAGAGTATGGAGATAATTTGCAAAAATCACACTTAGAGTTAAAATAGGCCGTTAAAGGGCAAAAACCCAAATTGGCCCCCAATCGACACCGTAGGAGGCACGAACACCTCGTACGGGACCAATGTAACTTGTAGGAACTGACAGCGTAGTCCCGGGTCTCCCGGTTTCTGAATAGGACGTTAATTTGCAAAAACCAACACTTAAACTTAAAAACAAACCGTTAAAGGGTGAAAACCCAAACCAACCCCCAAACAAACCCGTAGGAGGCACGGACACCTCGCACGGGACCAATGTAACTTTTAGGAACTGACCGCGTAGTTCTGGGTCTCCCGATTTGAGAGTATGACGATAATTTACAAAAATCACACTTAAGTTAAAAACATGTCGTTAAAGGTTGAAAACCCAAATCGACCTCCAAACAACCCCGTAGGAGGCACGAACACCTCGCACGGGACCAATGTAACTTTTCGGAACTGATCGTGTAGTCCCGGGTCTCTCGGTTTGAGAATATGACGATAATTTGCAAAAATCATAGTTAAAATTAAAAATAGGCCTTTAAAGGGTGAAAACCCAAACCGGCCACCAATCGACCCCGTAGGAGGCACGAACAGCTCACACGAGACGAATGTAACTTGTAGGAACTGACAGCGTAGTCCCGGGTCTCCCGGTTTGTGAATAGGATGATAATTTGCAAAAATCAAGACTTAAACTTAAAAACATGCTGTTAAAGGGTGAAAACCCAAACCAGCCCCCAAACGGCCCCGTAGGAGGCACGAACACCTTGCACGGGACCAATGTAACTTGTAGGAACTGACCGCGTAGTCCCGGGTCTCCCGGTTTGAGAGTATGACGATAATTTGTAAAATTCACACTTAGAGTTGAAAACAGACCGTTAAAGTGTGAAAACCCAAACCGGACCCCAATCAACCCCGTAGGAGGCACGAACACCTCGTATGGGACCAATATAACTTGTAAGAACTGACAGCGTAGTCCCGGGTCTCCCGGTTTGTGAATAGGATGATAATTTGCAAAAATCAACACTTAAAACTTAAAAACATGCCGTTAAAGGGAGAAAACCCAAACTAGCCCCCAAACAACCCCGTAGGAGGCACGAACACCTCGCACGGGACCAATGTTACTTGTAGGAACTGACCACGTAGTCCTGGGTCTCCCAGTTTGAGAGTATGATGAAAATTTGCAAAAATCACACTTAGAGTTAAAAATAGGCCGTTAAAGTGTGAAAACCCAAACCGCCCCCCAAATGACCCCGTAGGAGGCACGAACACCTCGCGCGGGACCAATGTAACTTGTAGGAACTGACCGCGTAGTCTCGGGTCTCCCGGTTTGAGAGTATTATGATAATTTGCAAAAATCACACTTAGAGTTAAAAATAGGCCGTTAAAGGGTGAAAACCCAAACCGTCCCCCAAACGACCCCGTAGGAGGCACGAACACCTCGCACGGGACCAATGTAATTTGTAGGAACTGACCACGTAGTCCTGGGTCTCCCGGTTTGAGAGTATGTTGATAATTTGCAAAAATCACAATTAGAGTTAAAAATAGGCCGTTAAAGGGTGAAAACCCAAACCGGCCCCCAAACGACCCCGTAGGAGGCACGAACACTTCACACGGGACCAATGTAACTTATAGGAACTAACCGCGTTGTCCTGGGTCTCCCGGTTTGAGAGTATGATGATAATTTTCAAAAATCACACTTAGACATAAAAACATGTCGTTAAAGGGTGAAAACCCAAACCAGCCCCCAAACGACCGCGTAGGAGACACAAACACCTCGCATGGGACCAATGTAACTTATAAGAATAGACCGCGTAGTCCCGGGTCTCCATATTTGAGAGTATGACGATAATTTTTAAAAACCACACTTAGTTACAAACATGTCGTTAAAGAATGAAAACCCAAACTGACCCCCAAACGACCCCGTAGGAGGCACGAGCAACTCGCACAGGATCAACGTAACTTGTAGGAACTGACCGCGTAGTCCCGGGTCTCCCAATTTGAGAGTATGATGATAATATGCAAAAATCACACTTAGAGTTAAAAATAGGCCGTTAAAGGGTGAAAACCCAAACCGGCCCCCAATCGACCCCGTAGGAGGCACGAACACCTCACACAGGACCAATGTAACTTGTAGGAACTGACAGCGTAGTCTCGGGTCTCCCGGTTTGTGAATAGGACATTAATTTACAAAAATCAACACTTAAACATAAAAACATGCCGTTAAAGGGTGAAAACCCAAACCAGCCCCCAAACGACCCCGTAGGAGGCACGAACACCTCGCACGGGATCAATGTAACCTGTAGTAACTGACCGCGTAGTCCCGGGTCTCCCGGTTTGAGAGTATGATGATAATTTGCAAAAATCACAAAAACAAGTCGTTAAAGGGTAAAAACCCAAATCGGCCCCCAAACGACCCCGTAGGAGGCATGAACACGTCGCACGGGACCAATGTAACTTGTAGGAACCGATCTCGTAGTCCCGGGTCACCCGGTTTGAGAGTATGATGATAATTTGTAGAAATCACACTTAGAGTTAAAAAAAAATAGGCCGTTAAATCGTCCCCCAATCGGCCCCGTAGGAGGCACGAACACCTCGCACAGGACCAATGTAACATGTAAGAACTGACTGCGTCGTCCCGAGTCTCCCGGTTTGAGAGTATGATGATAATTTGCAAAAATCACACTTAGTTAAAAACATGTCGTTAAAGGGTGAAAACCCAAATCGTCCCCCAAACGACCTCGTAGGAGGCACGAACAGCTCGCACGGGACCAATATAACTTGTAGGAACTGACCGCGTAGTCCCGGGTCTCCCGGTTTGAGAGTATAATGATAATTTGCAAAAATCACACTTAGAGTTAAAAATAGACCGTTAAAGGGTGAAAACCTAAACCGGCCCCCAATCGACCCCGTAGAAGCCACGAACACCTCGCACGGGACCAATGTAACTTGTAGGAACTGACAGCGTAGTCCCGGGTCTCCCGGTTTGTGAATAGGATGATAATTTGCAAAAATCAACACTTAAACTTAAAAACATGCCGTTAAAGGGTGAGAACCCAAACCAACCCCCAAACAACCCCGTAGGAGGCACGAACACCTCGCACGGGACCAATGTAACTTGTAGGAACTGATCGCGTAGTCCCGGGTCTCCCGGTTTGAGAGTATGACGATAAGTTGCAAAAATCACACTTAAGTTCAAAACATGCCGTTAAAGGGTGAAAACCCAAACCGACCCCCAAACGACCCCGTAGGAGGCACGAACACCTCGTACGGGACCAATGTAACTTGTAGGAACTAACAGCGTAGTTCCGGGTCTCCCTTTTTTGTGAATAGGACGATAATTTACAAAAATCAAAAATTAAACTTAAAAATATGCCGTTAAAGGGTGAAAACCCAAACCAGCCCCCAAACAACCCCGTAGGAGGCACGAACACCTCGCACGGGACCAATGTAACTTGTAGGAACTGACCGCGTAGTTCCAGGTCTCCCGGTTTGAGAGTATGAAGATAATTTGTAAAAATCACACTTAAGTTAAAAACATGCCGTTAAAGGGTGAAAACCCAAACCGTCCCCCAAACGACCCAGTAGGAGGCACGAACACCTCGCACGGGATCAATGTAACTTGTAGGAACTGATCGCGTTATCCTGGGTCTCCCGGTTTGAGAATATGATGATAATTTGCAAAAATCACACTTAAAATTAAAAAAATGACGTTAAAGGGTGAAAGCCCAAACCGGCCCCCCAATCGACCCCGTAGGAGGCGCGAACACCTCGCACGTGACCAATGTAACTTGTAGGAACTGGCCGCGTAGTCCCGAGTCTCCTGGTTTGTGAGTATGATGATAATTTCCACTCATATATGTAATTTTTTTATTTTGAGTCTTTTTTTTTGTAAATTATTATGTTACTAATATCGTATCTTTTTTCTATTATATTTTTTTTTGTAGGATAACAGTTTATCGTTGGTTTTGTATGTATATAATATCGTAGTCCCGGGTCTCCTGGTTTTGTAACAACAGGTTTTGGAATGTCCAGAAAATAGAGGAAACTCTGCCCAATTTTTTTTGGGCCTGTGAGCTGTTAAAGATTTGTAATATTTTGAAGTTTGTATGTACATTAGTTTATTAATAATGCGCAATATTATTAATTTATGAATTTTGTGTTTTCAAATATTTTTTTTAAAAATAAAAAAATTGGCACAGTTAAAAACCGTGGCAAAAGTGTATCATATTTTGGCACGGTTTTGAACTGTGCCAATTTTTTTTAAACTGTCCTGAATCTGTGCCAGAAATATCAAATTCTGGCACGGTTTAAAAGTGTGGCAGAAGTGTTCCTATTTTGCTGAATCTGGCACATTTAAAAACTGTACCAAAAGTGTGCCAGAAATATCAAATTCTGGCCCGGTTTAAAAGTGTTCCAGAAGTGTTCCTGTTTGGCTGAATCTGGGACAGTTAAAAACTGTGCCAAAAGTGTGCCAGAAATATCAAATTTTGGCACGGTTTAAAACTGTGCTAGAAGTGTTCCTGTTTGGATGAATCTGGCACACTTTTGAGCCATGGCAGAAAAAAATTCCCATTTTGGAACACCTGATTCTGGCACAATTCAAAACCGTGCCAGATTTGATCTGGCATAGTTTTAAACCTTGCCAGAATCTTGTTTTTGTTGTAGTGTATGGTGCCATATATTATATTTTGATTGGACGAAGGGGAGGTGCTCTTATGCTGACTTAAACCTCTCTGTATTACCTATTCCTTCAGCTAAATGCATCCATGAGAGAGTTTGTCCATAAGAGAGAGAATCATAAGGCTTAGGAAGAGAAGGACGAGGAGAAGCTGGAGAAAAATCCTTATGAAATTACGTAAATGTCCCTAAGGTAATTCTATTGGTAAATCTTGTTATATTTTTGGTATTACTGATTGAAATGGTAGAAATTTTAAATTTTTTACTAAACTTTCATGCCTTTGTGGGTATGCATGGATAGATACACGTTTAAAGAAAGTCGAAGGTGTAAATCCCTTATGCGGCCTTGATTAGATTCATTCAGTGTTCAAACTTCTACATCTTTTTATATACTTATCCGAATTGAATAATTATAGTTGAATATTAAAATGGACTCATGTATGTATATAATATCCAAAAACTATCTAAAAATACCAAGAAATTAATCTTGGGTGTTAGTTTAAAGTTGTGGTGTAAAATCTGGTCCAAAAGAGTAAGCATGCATACAAGGTGTTCAATGATTTTCTTGACATAGCAAATGAACCCTAAAAATTATGAAACTTTAATTTTGTATTATTCAATATGTTTATTGAGATTGGGTGGAATACAATAGATAGTTATGATGTAGAAAAAATATGAAAATTCATGGAAATTGACTAAACGATAGAGGAGCTTATAGGGCGGATTTGCTATGTAGTAAAGGAATGGGCATAACTTTCTCTAGTAAACTTGAAATGACGTGTAGTCTTTTGTAATGGAAACCTAATATGATCAGAATTAGACTAACAAGAAGAAATTAAAGTATGTTTGAACTACGAATTGGATATGTTAAATATATTAACATGAATTTGGATGGAACTTCATTTATGATAAATGATTTGAATATAATCATATGATGCTTATAAATGGATTTACATTTGAGATATTCCTTGGATTGCAGATATTCTTATGATGATACTAATATTATAAGAATGATAGGAAGGTAAGAAGAACTGGTTGAACAAGTGACAAATAAAGGCAACGGAAAAAGCTCATTAAGTTGCCAAGGTGAGTGTGCTTACTGAGTTGAATATGAATAGGGTATAGATATGATATACTTACTGAGTTGAATATGGATATGGTTCCTAAATTGATTATAGATATGATATGTTGTACTTAATGAGTTGAATATGGATGTGATATGTGTGGTTACTGAGTTGAATATGGACGTGGTTACTAAATTGATTATAGATAATATATTGTACTTACTGAGTTGAATATGGATATGATATGTGTGGTTACTGAGTTGCATATAGATATGGTTACCGAGTTGATTATATATATGATATATTATACTTACTGAGTTGAATATATATATGGTTAGTGAGTTGATTATAGATATGATATGTGGTACTTAATGAGTTGAATATGGATATGCTATATTTGTTTATTGAGTTGAATATGGATATGATATGTGTGGTTACTGAGTTGAATATGGATATGGTTAGTGAGTTGATTATAGATATGATATGTTATACTTACTGGGTTGAATATGGATATGATTTGTGTGGTTACTGAGTTGAATATGGATATAGTTACCGAGTTGATTATAGAAATGATATGTTATACTTATCGTGTTGAATATGGATATGATATGTGGTTAGTGAGTTGAATATGGATATGATATGTGTGGTTACTAAGTTGAATATAGATATGGTTACTGAGTTTATTATAGATATAATATGTGGTACTTACCGAGTGGAATATGGATATGATATGTGTAGCTACTGAGTTGATTATATATATGATATGTTGTACCTGCTAAGTTGTATATGGATATGATATGTGTAGTTACTGAGTTGATTATGGATATGATATGTGTAATTATTGAGTTGATAATGGATATGATATGTATGTATTATGTAGAGATGTTTTGGCTTATTTATAGCCAAGAGATGTTATGGTGTAACTATTGAGTTGATTATGGATATGATATGTATGTGTTATGTAGAGATGTTGTGGCTTATTTATAGCCAAGAGATGTTTGGCTTATCAATAGCCAAGAGATGTTGTGTCTTATTTATAGCCAAGAGATGTTATGGCTTATCAATAACCAAGAGATGTTACGACTTATTTATAGCCAAGAGATGTTATAGCTTATCAACAACCAAGAGATGTTATTGCTTATTAATAGCCAGGAGATGTTATGGCTTATTAACAACCAAGAGATATTGAGATGATATAGCTTTATAAAAGTCAAAATATGTTGGGTTATTAAAACCTATGATATTTTTATTGCCTACGGGCGAGGAATCTGGGGTTTATTAAACTTAGGATATGTGTACAGCCTAAATTGGCACAAAGATGAGTATGTTGATATAATTAAGATGTTAATATAGTACTTTTACTATATAGAGATGTAGTATAGTCACCGAGTTTTTTTTAAACTCATGGTTTTATATGTTTATATTTTTGGGTTTGCATACTTCCAGCTCAGACATCCTAGGATCGATAATTTGGATAGCTGCACTATAGAAACCCCATTCTGTTACCCCCTAAACTCTCCTGAGGTCCCTAGCACCTCACTTCATCACTACAAACCCAGGTCATACCCCGAGTACTAACTTAGAAGCCATCGGGCACTCCCAGGCTTCGTTTAACCAAAAGTAAACTCTTCAAATCGACTGAAACTAAATGAATCTTCGAAGGGCACTAAAACCCCTTTCCAACGGTCCACCCTGTGCACGATTCTGACTTACTGTACAAACGAATGTTCCGTTTTACTCCGAAAGGTCACCGAATGCTTCCAGGGCCCGATTGACCAAAGTCAACTACCTGAACCGGATCAAACTCTTTGGAATATAGAAGTACATATCCTAACCTTTCCAACGGTCTGCCCCGTGTGCGATTTGGAGTTACCATGCGAACGAATGATCCATTTTCTTTCGACGATTCCCTGTCTAATGGACTGACAAATGCTTCTGAGCAGTATTTGACCCAAAGTCAACTATCAAACCCTGGAGCAGTCCAAAGGATTTTGAAGGTCTCTAAATTACATTTCCAACGGTCCACCCCATGCGTGATTCTGATCAACATTTTGCGATCTGCGATCAATTTTCCGAAAAGGCCTGAAAGACACTAGCAAATGGCAGGTCCCTGACCCTGCCTATCAGCAGTGTGCCTAAACGCACCTGCCGATTGGCAGGAACAGGGCTATGCCGATCGTCAATTCCCTGGGCCTATAAAAAGGAGGCTTGACCTCACTTTCAAGGAGAGCCCAGATCTGATAGATATCACTCTCACCAAATCCAAAAAACCTCTCTCGAAGTTAGCGTGATTTCCACACCCAAATCCCTTCCCAACCTTCACTTTTCATCATCCTTTTCATCAAACTTGGTGAATTCACTACCCTCCATCATGTATAAGGGATGGTCTCCAACATTCAAGATCAATCTCAAGATCTTCAAGAAGGTCCAATTTTCTCAACTCTCTCCTTAAATTCTCATAAATTCGCAATAACTTGTTTTATTACTTAGCACTTTTATTATCTCATCTCACACATCCTAATATACTTTTTATTTAGTATTATTTCTCATTTATTATTTTCATATAAATAAAAACCCAAAAAATAAGAAAAAAGGGTTTGCTCATAAATTCCAAACGGGAATTTTCATACTTTTCTTACACTTTTCTCACAATAAAAATACTTTTTCTACACACACACATACACACACACAAATAAGAGAATCCCCCCAATTAGATTTATGGGGTAAAACCCACCCCTCGTTTTTCATGCGAACTGCGTGGACTTTGATGCCTCTATAGGCTACGTAGGCGTCTCGGGGTAAAACTCGAGACTCGAGTCCTATTTTTTACTTTTTCTCTCATTTGCTATTCTCCAAACTCCACTCTTATATATATATATATATATATATATATATATATATATATATATATATATATATATATATATATATATATATATATATATATATATATATATTTGTTCTTAGTAGCATATTATTCCACATGCGTTATCGTTCCATAATAATGGTCAACGTAAGGATAATCGCGTAAATCTTATTTTCTAATATTATTTTTATACCTTCCTACGGATGACTCGTTTTACCTCTTCCAGGGTACAAGTTGATGATTCCTATCTCCACTATATATACACATGCAAACATATCATGGGGAAAATAAAGGAAAATAACAAAAAACCCATGAGAGACTGAAAGGGAGGAATGGGTGCCTAACACCTTCCCATTTCGGAACTTAGCCTCCGGACCCTTTTCGAATCATTTTGGTTTCGTATGCATTAGTAGGTCTTTGGATGCTGTCCTTCGGGATGGCTTACCTTTTTCTTTTTTCTGTTTTGTGTAAAATAGACTGGCGACTCTAATGTATCTACATCTTTCACCTCACTCAAATGACGTCGGCCGAAGCGCTCCCGAGAGGGACGTGCAGGACCTAGGATCCATCCATCGCGGGCCTGCCCGCCGCGAGGACCCGGGATCGGGGATGGCCACAGTGGCGACTCTGCTGGGGACATCTTTGTGAGGGCTAGACTTTATTTACATGGATGTTATGTTTGTTTATATTTTTCCCCAATTTTGAATGTTACCCCTTTATTACTCATGTGTACCCCCATGCTTATGCTTTTATTCACACACTTGTAGAAAATTCTCCATGTACACTTCACACCATGTGCACCTAGGGTCACATATGTCCACATGTTGAACGGATCACCCATCCATACTTGGGGTACCATTGGTACTAGTACTTTGCTCCCTATTCAGCATAATCAGAAAATACATTCTCATAAGATACTAATAAGAGGACCATGAATGATTCACACGCCATCACCAAAGAGCATTGTTATTGACCAAATTTTACCCATTAACTGGAGGGTCACTTCTTGATGGGCATTGGTCCGGGAGGGCACAGTTAGCCTAAGAGATATGATTCTCACCTTCCATTGGCCAAGTACCTTCGATGTATATCGAACAGTACCCTCCGCATCGTACCGCTTGACCGAAGTCATGATGGGAGGTATATCGCATGGAACTCATTCACGTATGCTGAGTATATTGAATTTGATCTCACACGTACCGTTACCATGAGGTATATAGTGAGGCAATTCACGTACACTCAGGTATATCAAATGGCTTGTCGATACGTACCGATTTCCCGCAAGTGCAAGACGTATATCGTGGAAGTCACCCCAAATGGGGGAACCCTTTCCGATTCACCCAACCAACTGCATACCCACATATAGGTGTCAAGCCCAGGACACACATGTTAGATTGCCGATTTCAACCTGAAACTTTGCTGAAACTCTGGGTCGGCCTGCCGCCTGAATTCTCGTGCATTTTTAAAATAGGACCCTGTCTGTGAGCCTGATCACAAGTCCAGCCATAGCTTTGCATATGTTACAAACCCAATTTTTCCAGGCTTGGGTCCCGTCCTGCATTTCATTTTGCATTTAGGAGAATTAATACAAGAGTATACATAATAATTATAATAATCATGCTGGGACTATCTCCAAAGGGAAAATTCCCTTTTTTCTTTATCCAAAATCCAAAAAAAATTTGTCTTTCCATCTCAAAAAAAAAAAATTCACCTTTTTTTCTCAAAAATAAATTCCATTTTACGCCTTCTCAGGTCGATCGCAAGCCCTTGTCATGGCTCCTTATTGGCTTCGATCTTCAGTCAAGTCACCCCGGAGTATCGTCTGTTCCCCTATTACTCCTTTCGAGTCCGATATCCATCAACTTTCCATGGAGAACACAGATCAAGTACCCGTTGTGAAGTCGGATCTGACGAAAGTTCTAGCTCAACTTGTGTCCAGGATTGACAACCTCCAAATCGAGGTCCGAGAGATGCAACAAAATCAGGTCCCCATTCCTTAAGAACCTGAGGCCCTATTCCCTCATACTATGGATCCACTCGAGCGCATCTGGGTTCCCGAAGAGTATCAACACGCTCTACGTGCCCCTCCTATTAATGTTCCATCGCCTGCCCAACTTCTTATGCCGAACCTTGCCCAGCATGGGCCCAACTTTCTATGGTCATTGATCCAAAGGAAGAAGAGCTTAAAAAAGTCAAAGAGGACACAAAATGCTAACTAAGAAGTTTGACCAAGTCAGAATCTCAGGAAATTACATGGAATACACCCACATGTCTCCTTATCCTAAAGCGAGGTTACTCGAGAAGTTCAAGATGCTAAATATCGAGAAATTCAAAGGAAGTGGACCCCCGATTGTTCATCTCTGAAGTTATCACTGTTCCATGACACTAATAGGGGCTTCTGAAGAAGTGATGGCCCAATTATTTTAGCAAACTCTGAAGGATAGAACCCTCTAATGATTTAGCAAATTTTTTTTTCGTAGCTAGGAGGATGTAGCCAGGGAATTCATGTCATAGTAAAAATACAACGAAGAGCTTGAGGTCAACTGCCATGATTTAAAGCTACTCAAATAGACCCTGGAGAATCAATCAGTAACGTTATCGCCCGATGGAGGTAAATAGCAGCAACCATGAACAATCGGCCTTCCAAGGAAGAACAATTTAGCATAGTGAAGAAGAACTTCTTACCCCGTGTTTAAGAAATGATGGGAGGACAATACTATCCCCACTTTCGAGCTTTGAGAGAAACAGGAGTAAAAATCGAGGAAGGTCTTGCTAAAACAGATGTCGAACCAAAGAAGGTGTACGAACAGTTCACCCCCAGGAAATATGACAAGCCTGTCAGTGCTATAGTCGCAACCATCAACAACATCTCTCAACCAACCTCCTCATGGGCACCAGAAAGCCTCCCTGTCCCAGTCCAAAAGGAATACACCGAACTCCATGCTCCATTCTCCAAAGTTTATCACGCCTTGTTAAGCCGAAACCTTATCAAACCCTTGGATCCCCGTCCATTGCCAAATCCCCTCCCAAGAAACTTTAAGGCGGATGCCCATTGCGCCTTTCACCAAACTGCTGGCCATACCACTGACCAATGCCTTAACCTCCGAAACATAATCCAAGGTCTAATTGACTGGGGTACCATCACCCCACCAGCCAATCGTAATCCAAACACTACTCACAACCTACTTCCAAATCATACCAATGCCATCTTTCTAGAAGAGAACCCATAATTCGATCCCTCATCTTAAATCACACACATATACTCTCCTAAACCTCTCCAAATTTTCCCATATTTCCTCCTACACCCTACTAGCCTCACTGATCAGGCAGTGTTACTCCTTACCAGAGCATGCATCACTGTCCATACCCGTTCTAAAAATGGAGGCGTGGAATTATCAGAAGTCTTAAACCAACTCCTAGATTTCGGGATAAAATTACCCTCACAGATGATCATTGATTGCCAAAGGTTTCGTACGCTGTTCTTGGAAGCACGAAAATGGACCAAGAGTTCCCAACACCATGTACAACTGCTCATCAAAGATACCGAAGAGACTCAGGAAAGTGACTCCAAAGATTCCTTCAACTTACAAACACTAGGACTGACACTCTGCATGGTTCATCCAGTCACTACATCACCGGATCCGTCCCACTTAATTAAAGCTGCTGATGCGCCTCTCCTCAACTAGCATGATGCGCCTATTCTACCTGCTGAAATCTCCTATAATCCCAATGTTTACCCCATTTCTTCTTCTGTTGTCCATCCTTGTTCAAATGTAATCGAGTCCTCTTTTGATGAGGTTCTCAATGCTGTTTTTCTTATCAATGAAATAAACAAAGATTTTGAGTATGTTGTTGTGCCTTACATTAACTTTTTGGATTGTAATCAAACTTTTGATGTTGATGATTTTGCAAATGAAAAATTCTTAATTGATCTAAATAAGCTTAATAATAAATAATATAATTGCATTCAAGTTAATGAAGAAGAGAATGTTATTATTAACCTCAGTTCTAGTAGCCAACTGCGTGAGATTAGGATAGGGTTTACCCTTAACGAACATGAGCGTGCACAACTCAAAGAATTGGTAAAGGAATTCATGGATGTCTTCTCATGGTCCTACGACGATATGCCTTTCATTGATCCTGAAATAGCTCAGCACGATATTCCCACTCTCCCAGATTACAAGCCAATCAAACAAAAATTGAGAAAACTCCGCACCGAATGGTCGCTCAAGGTTAAAGAAGAGGTGGTCAAATAGTTGAACGTAGGCTTTATTTGTGTGATCGAATATCCCACATGGCTAGCCAACATAGTTTCCATGCCGAATCAAGAGGAAAAGTTCGGATATATGTAGACTACCGAGACTTGAACAAAGCCTCTCCAAAGGATGATTATCCATTACCCAATATCGACATGATCATGGACAACACAGCCAATCATGCTCTCAAGTCATTCGTCGACAGGTTTGCCGGATATAACCAAATCAAAATGCACCCAGACCACCAAGAAAAAAACGCATTCATCACCCTATGGGGAACCTTTTTCTACACTATCATGCCATTTGGTCTCAAGAATGCTGGGGCTACCTACGAGAGGGCTGCCACAACCATCCTACACGATCTGATTCATAAATAAGTTAAGGTTTCTGTGGATGATATGATTATCAAGTCCAAAACTAGAGAAGGTCATATTCCTGCTCTCCGAAAGTTCTTCGAACGACTGCGATAGTATCAGATGAAACTCAATTCGCAAAAATGCATCTTCGGTGTTACAAAGGGAAAACTCTTGGGATTCATGGTCAGTGAGAAGGGGATAAAAGCAAATCCCGCCAAAATGAAAGCCATACTTGAGATTCCACCTCCCCGAATAGAGAAAGAAATTCGAGATTTTCCTTGGGAAATTGTAATACATCAGCCGATTCATCAGCCATTTAACCTCGATCTGCGAACTTATCTTCAAACTCCTTCGAAGGGATTCAACTAAAGTTTAGAATGAGGCATGCTAAGAAGCTTTTGGCTAAATCAAATAATATCTGATCCAATCCTCGGTACTCATGCCACCATAGCCTGGTCTCCCCTTGCTCCTATACCTTACCATAACTGACACTGCATTTGGGGCTTTGCTATCCCGATACTTTAAAGATTCCTAAAAAGAAAGAGCCGTCTATTATTCCAGTCGCAAATTGGTCGGGTAAGAGGTTAACTACACCGCTTTGGAAAAGGCATGTATCGCACTTGTTTGGGTCACCCAAAAGTTGCAGCACTACATGCTCGCCTTACCCATCAAACTTATATCCCGAATGGACGCCATCAAATATTTATGTGAGAAACCCACCTTATCCAGTTGAATGGCTGGATGGTTGATGCTCCTATCCGTGTTAGATATCGTGTATGTCACACAGAAAGACATGTAAGAAAGAGCCATCTCTGACTACCTCACTGATTACCCCATAGAAGAAGCTGATGTCTGGATATCCGAATTCCCAGATAAAAAATCCTTTGCACTTCTGAAGACAACCTTTGATGGCAAATGTTCTTTGATGGTGCTGCCAACAAGAAGGGATATGGCATTGGGATACTTTTGATCGCCTTAGATGACTCCCACACTCCCATCGCCATCAAGTTGGATTTCCCTTGCACCAACAACATAACTGAATACGAGGCATGCACGGTAGGCCTCAAAGTTGATCTCAGGAAAGGTATTCAATGCCTAGATGTCTTTGGGGATTCCGCCCTCATCATCGGTCAAGTGCTCAGAAAATAGAGAGTCAAGGACGAGAAACTTCAACCCTTCCATGCCCACTTAGAAGAACTAGCCTCCCAATTCTAAGATATCACCTTCCATTACCTACCTCGAGCAAAGAATAACCTAGCCGATGCCCTTACTACCTTGGCCTCCATGGTCGACATGCCCTAAGGAATAACTATGACCCCCTTCCTAGTTCAAAAGCAAGACAAACAAACCCACTATTACCACATTGAGCTCATTACCACAGAAGATCCCGAGCTAGCCAATTGCTGGTACTATGATATTTGGCGCCTCCTCAAGCATGGCAGGTATCCCAAGGGTTCCAATAAGAAATATCGAGTAACCTTTTAAAGACTGGCTGCCCAATACATCATCTATCATAAAGCACTACTCAAGAGGAACTTCGATGGAACTCATCTGCACTGCATCGCAGG
Organism: Sambucus nigra; assembly: GCA_949130495.1. Taxonomy (NCBI): domain Eukaryota; kingdom Viridiplantae; phylum Streptophyta; class Magnoliopsida; order Dipsacales; family Adoxaceae; genus Sambucus; species Sambucus nigra. The sequence continues at coordinate 348,898,160 of OX422215.1, forward strand.
GGCTAACATTGAAAAGATAATGCAGAAGATCCACAATGGGGAATGCAGACCCCGCATGAACGGTAACATTCTTGCCAAAAAGATCATCCAACAGGGATACTATTAGACCACCATGACCCAGGATTGCATCGCCTATGTCCAGAGATGCCTCAAATGCCAACAGTTCTCCAACCTTCAGCATCTACCACTGCGTGAATTATATAATATGACTTCTCCCTAGTCGTTCTCCACCTGGGGCATCGGCATCATAGGGAAGGTCACACCAAAGGCTTCCAATGGGCATGAGTTCATCCTAGTTGCCATTGATTAATTCACCAAATGGGTCGAAGATGAGTCATGCGCAGTGCTGAATGCCAAGAAAATGGCCAAATTCATCAAGAAAAACATCATCTATCGGTATGGGGTCCAGAACGAGCTAGTATCATATAATGGGTTACATTTTGAGGAAGAAGTTACAAAAGTGGTCAGCGAGTATGGTATTCAGAGACATAAATCTTATCCCTACCGACCTCAGACCAACGGTGGAGTTGAAGCCGCCAATAAGAACCTCAAAGCCATCATCAGTAAGATGACCGAAAGCTATCGAGATTGGGCTGATCGGATCCCATACGCCCCTTGGGCCTACCGAACTTTAATTCAAACCTCTACTGGGGATACCCCTTACTCTCTCATTTACGGCATGGAAGCAGTCCTACCCGTGGAGCTGGAAATACCCTCATTACGCATCATGCTTGAAAGCAAGGTCAGTGAAGAAGACTAGTGCCAAAGACGTCTTGACGAGATGACCTTCCTAGATGAAAGGAGATTAAAAGCACTATACCAAATACAAGGGTACCATCGCCTAATAGCGCATTCATTCAATAAGAAGGTCAAGGACCGCGGTGTCCGAGAAGGGGACCTAACCCTCAAAGAAATCATAGAACCCATCTAGGACCCCAAAGGGAAATTCAAGCCCAATTGGAGCGGCCCCTACATTGTCAAGAAGATCTTGTTCGACGGTGCCGCCATGCTCATAAACTTCGATGAATAAGAGATGGCTCCTCCAGTCAACCTGGACCGTGTCAAGAAGTTCTACCCCTAGTCCGACATCTCGGCACGCTACGACTCTTCTCATCTCCCTTATATTCTAAAAAAATCTCTTCATTTCCCCTACCCAGAACTACGTGGACCTGATCCTCTGCAAATAACCATTTTCAAACAAAGTATAAAATTTTCAAAACCCCAGAGGCACATAGGCAGCTCATACACCTTACATGAGCACGACCCTTTCTTTTTCACAAAATATTAGTCTTTTCTTATCTCCGAGAACAACAGTCAATTCCAACATATACTTAAACAAAAGGATTATGTATGCCTTAGCGATCGGTATAGATAATTCGAACAACACCAAATTCATCAAAAGGCACAACTGGATGATTAGAAACTTGTTTGTTTCACTAATAAGAAATTTTGATACAGATTACATAATAAAAGGAACTAATAACTTCCTTCCCCCTACCTTCCTAAAAAAGCCAAATAAAATCACCACATTTATCCCCCATTACATAACAAACTCTCCAGGAGTCCTATCCAGAGCTACCAGAGGATCCCGCTCCATCATCATCATCTACATCCTGGGGTCCCCAAGTTTCCCATGCCTGAACAGAGTGTCGCAGACACTCCATGGACCGATAAGCTCTAACTAGCTTCGAAACAACCATAACACCTCCTTCCATGGTGTCAAAAGAGATAAGCCACTTTTCTCTAGTCTCCACTGCCAACATCTTGCTAACTACTCTCCTCAACAACCACTTCATATAATACCCAGGGATATGCCAAACTCTCCTAACAGACTGAGAAGTACGAGTCGACGCATGCCGATTATCCTACATAGAGCCAAGCCGCAGAGACAAACGCTCGGTCAAATCCTCTACCGGAAAGAAATTTAGTGTCCGAGGTGGCATGACCTGTGCCTAGCCAAATTGGCGTAGAATCTGCCAAGGAAAATAAAAAAAGTCTGGCTGAGATCAACCAGTCGCACATACGAGTATTCTCCTAGCTCCAGAATAGGTAACAACTGTCCCCACCAAGGCACTGACCAGTACAGATTCCAAGCCCCATGCTCCACAAGACAATTCTCCCATCTCTCAATATCTAGGCCAATGATGAAGAAGTGACGTGAAAAGAAGTTAGGTACAAGAGACAAAGGATACTCTGGAAGAGTCACCGGGTGGAGTCTTTCAGACAACCACATGAACAACATCACGGGGCTACCCCGTAGGAATTCAGAATGACCTTCTCACCAGGCATCCAAACCCTTCAGGGTCTCCGCCAGTATCGCCGCCACAGGATTACGATGGTATGAAATTCATTAAGTAATTGATGCATGTTGTGGATCCACCAGCAGTTCCCCAATCACCAGTAGTTATTTTGAAACCAGACCCAAAGCAACGACTCCAGCATAGCCAGCATCACCTACCTACCACAAATGCATGGAATGCAACACCACCGGTAGGGAGATCATTCATCTAGTAACAAATGGTCTGACTGCCAAAGGCAAAATACGAAGAAGCTAGACCAGCAAATCCCTAGGAGAACGGGAAAATTCGGGTAAAGCCGCAGCAACACTGGGATTTATCCCCAACATGGCAAAAAAGTCCTCGTAGGTAGGACAAACTTCATCCAACCCAAAGTGGAATACATGGTCTTTGAGGTACCAATATTGTACGGCTGCCATCAGCATGTTCCACTTAATGGACCGACTATTGCACAAAGAGGCTCGACGCATGTTAAAAGCATCATAGTCAACATTATAAGAGCACATCGCTTCCAATGCTTCGAGGTAGTTAGCAAAATCAATGCTACCAGGGAGAGCCATCTTGCAAGACTAAGATATACGTATGAATGTGAAGGTGTGATGGAAACACTCCACCCCTACCCGTTTTTATACTTGAGAACCCTCACAAAATACATAATCCCTCCAGAAATCAAAGGGAATCCTACCCCACAAAGTACAAAAAGGATGAAGAGGGCACTAATCAAAACTTTGAATTGATGGGATTGGACTTGACTGCCGATAGGTAGGGCAAGGGGCTTGCATATCGGCAACCCCCCATTTTTGGAAATTTTCCTTTTTCCTCTTTTATCAAAATTAGAAGCTCAATAAAAATAAAATTGATATTCTCAATAGAATTTCAAAAATACTCTTCCACCCCTATATAAGTTTAAAAAAAAAAAACTTCCTTCAAAATCCCAAAAATATCTCTTTTTACGGTCTTAGCAGCAAAGTAAAAAGCAAATGTGCATGCATTCACTCATTCACCATTAACAAAGATAATTAAAAAAAAATCCCATTGCATTGCATATATATATTCTTCTGTGTTACATCAAATGTTGCAGGAAACAAAAGAAAAGCAAAAACAACAACGGGACTCAGCGCAAACCCACATTCTCTCTCTCTCTCACCTACCCTTCCCCCTCTGCCTAAGAGCTTCCACCCCTGCGACGTGATCTCTTTCCCCTACGGTGAGATGGCGCACCACCACTACCGAAGCCAGAGTCCTCCCCGGACGAAGCAGACGACACCAAATAAGAAGGAACCGGGACCGCATTCCGAATGTGGGCAGTCACCAAAGAGATCCAGTCTCTGATATCCCTCAGCCAAGTGGTCGACACCTGGACATGCTATAAGTAAAAGGAAAAATCAGTATCAAAGTGAAAAGGATCAAAATAGAAAAGAAAGACAAACTGGAACAGGAAAAGATATACCTTAGGTCGAAGAACCTCCTCTGTCAAACCCAACTCCTCCAGATCCATCGCGTGAGGACGGTTCAACATAGACACCATCCCTCCATCAACCCGCCGAATATTGTATGAAGGGGTATGCAACTGCACAAAGTCAACTTTTGAAGTCACCGCCGCTACAGACGCCGAAGGACCACCGCCGCTGTGGGAAGAACCAACCACCCGACTCGAAACCGCAAGAGAAAAAGGCAAGGCATCATATATGCTGGTCATCATCAACCAGGTCATCACAAATTCCATATAGTCATACGGCACAGCCGTATCAGTGTACAATAAGTAGGACTCACCGATCATCGTTGCGATCCTCACATCCTCCAACAGCAGCCGTTCCTACCTCATAAACATAGGAGGCTGCGTAGGTGGCACCACCACCTCTTCTTCAGTAATCTGCTGAACCACCCACTCTTCGAGAGACCATGAATGGCCTCACTCATGCGCCAGCAAATGTTTCATCTGCGCATTCACCTAGATCGCCCCCGTATCCTGAATGGATGTCCCCCCAAGGGTAAAAGGTCACCTAAAAATCCTTAGCAAGCATAAATCAATACAAAATCAGAACATGCCAAAAAACCAAGGCTAAAAAGGAAATAGTCTTACCCTACCACTGGTCATGCCATTCAAGACCTGGCGCACCGCCTCCAAAGAGAGAGATCCCTTCGATTGCTGATTGGCCTTGCACCATCGATACAATCAGTAGAAGTCCCCAATGGTATCATCCTTCAGATAAATTAGTCGGGTATTACACCCAATCACATCATAGAACCACGTCTGTCAAAGATAAGAATTCACGACCAAAAAGAGACGCTTAAGGAAAATGTGAATGCATGAAAAGAAAAGGGGCAAATTAAAGAATACCTCGAGGAGATACGTGGCTCTAGTAAAAGTTTGCTGGTAGCACCGGCTGAATGCATCCAAAGAAAAATAAAGGGTCACCAAAGTCAGCCTCCCCCAATCATTGAGAGGGACGTTCGAAAACATCCTCAAATACGGTAAGAACCACAAATGGATGACGTCGCCGCTCGATGCCACCATGAAACCTCCCAGCACTAGAAAAATGAACAATCGGGCCATCTGCCTCACCTACATCCCATCCTCTACATCAACCACCCTACTCAGCAAGACATCCTTCAGCAATGACAGCCGGATGGAATCCCCATAAACTATCCTCCCTACATCTCTCTCACCGCCTCCAGCCTCACCCTCAGAGAGCGATCCACCTCTATCTACTCCCCATCGCAATCCAGCACCAGTAGCTGCTGCACATCTATGGGAGTCACGGTCATCTCCCCAAAGCCGAAATGGAAGGTGTGGGTAGTATCCCACCACCTCTCCCCCAAAGCGCATATGACCGCTGTCGAATGACGCGTCTCATCCAACGCAGACTCCAACCTCCCAAAACTCGCTGATGATACCACCCAACACACCAAAGGTGGAAGATGCTCCCAGATATCCTTAAGCCTCGTCATCCCACGGGGACGCGTGTTCTTCAAAGAGATATCAGATTGTCAAAAGAAGAAACCTTGTCAAAATTCCAAAAAAGGAAAAAATCACCAAAAAGAGAAGAATGCCAAAAGTCAAGTTACTTACATAACTGCCAGGGCTCACCACCCTAGAGGAGCGATGACACGATGGATCCCGTAGTAAGGTCCGCTCATCCCAAACAGACTCAAACACATTAAAGGAGTTCTCACTCCCCAAAGCAAGAGGCGCCCAGGATCCACTCCACGTTCGCACAGTCATCAACAATCAACCATTCCCTATGCGTTGTAGTCCTCACAAAGGCAGCCATTTCTTAGAGATTGAAATGCTAGAACGATTTGTAGAGGAAAATCACAGAAAGGAAGAAAGAAAGAAGCTGTAAAAAATTAAGGGAATTCGCCCCTTTATATAGGATGCTAAGGGCCATGTCGACCGGCATTGACCCCCCATCCACCGATCGGCACTGACCCCTTACCGTCTTGAGGCAGTCCAAAAGTCCATGCCATTACCGAATGACACCCTCTACACCATGCCGACCAGCACTCCCTTAAAATTTCATACCAATAATTCCTAAAAAATACCTGAAAGCCCTGAAAAATTCTCAAAAAATTCCTAAAAATCCCAAGAAGGACTTAGAACAGTTTCACCAAGAAAATTTCGCACTCCCTCAAGCGAAACCCCCATTTCCCCAACAGAACTCTCAAAAACCAAGTAAAATTCCTCCCGATAAGGTTCCCGGAGGATCTCTAAAGATCACCCCCTATGCCCCAAAGTTCTCGAGCAATACATCAAAACCCTGGACCACCTAATCATTTCCCCAGTAGAGTTTACGACACCAAACTTGCCTTTCCTCCCCAAAATTACAAGGATTTCCCCAGCGAAACTCCGGGGGACACAAAATTTTCCCCAGCTCATTCGTTATTCCCCAGCAAAATCCAAAAGTCTAATCTTTACCCCCAGAAAAATCCTTGATTATCCCAAAGGAAATGTAGGTTAGAATTGACCTCGATCTTGTATCGTCACCATAGTTAGGTTAGAATTGACCCCGGTCCTCAGTCGTCACCTCTCTTAGGTCATAATTGACCTCGGTCTTATATCGTCACCTTTATTAGGTTAGAATTTACCTCGGTCTCCTGTCATCACCTCTCTTAGGTCATAATTGACCTCGATCCTCGGTCGTCACCTGTCTTGTGTCAAAATTGACCTCGGTCTTAGATCGTCACCTCTCATAGGTCAGAATTGACCTCGGTCTTAGATCGTCACCTCTCTTAGGTCAGAGTTGACCTCGATCCTCAGTCGTCACCTCTCTTAGGTTAGAATTGACCTCGATCTTGGATCGTCACCTTAGTTAGGTCAGAATTGACCTCGGTCCTCGGTTGTCACCTCTCTTAGGTCAGAATTGACTTTAGTCTTGGATCGTCACCTTAGTTAGGTCAGAATTAACCTCGATCCTCAGTTGTCCCCTTTCTTAGGTCAGAATTTACCTCAGTCTTAGATCGTCATCAGAATTGACCTCGTTCCTTGGTCATCACCTCTCTTAAGTTAAAATTGACCTCGGTCTTGGATCGTCACCTTAGTTAGGTTAGAATTGACCTCAGTCCTTGATCGTCACCTTAGTTAGGTTAGAATTGACCTCGATCCTCGGTCGTCACCTCTCTTAGGTTAGAATTGATCTCGGTCCTCGGTCGTCACCTCTCTTAGGTCAAAATTGACCTCTGTCTTAGATCGTCACCTTAGTTAGGTCAGAATTAACCTCAGTCTTGGATCATCACCTTAGTTAGGTCAGAATTGATCTCGATCCTCGGTCGTCACCTCTCTTAGGTCAGAATTAACCTCGGTCCTCAGTCGTCACCTCTCTTAGGTCAGAATTGACCTCGGTCTTGGATCGTCACCTTAGTTAGGTAAGAATTGACCTCGGTCCTCAGTCGTCACCTCTTTTAGGTCATAATTAATCTCGGTCTTGGATCGTCACCTTAGTTAGGTCAGAATTGACCTCGGTCCTCGATTATCACCTCTCTTAGGTTAGAATTGACCTCGGGCCTCGATCATCACCTTAGTTATGTCAGAATTGACCTCTATCTTGGATCGTCACTTTAGTTAGGTCAGAATTGACCTCAGTCCTCGGTCGTCACCTCTCTTAGGTCAGAATTGACCTCGTTCTTGGATTATCACCTTAGTTAGGTCAGAATTAACCTAGGTCCTCATTCGTCACCTCTCTTAGGTTAAAATTGACCTCGATATTGGATCGTCACCTTAGTTAGGTCAGAATTGAGCTCGGTCCTCAGTCATCACCTCTCTTAGGTCAGAATTAACCTCGATCTTAGATCATCACCTTAGTTAGGTTAGAATTAACCTCGTTCCTCGATTGTCACCTATCTTAGGTAAGAATTGACCTCGATCTTGGATCGTCACTTCAAGCCCTCAGAATTGTCTTCGACCTGCAGAATCGGTCACCTCATCCTCAAGCCCTCAGAATTGGCTTCGAACCGCAGAATTGGTCATCTCTACTTAAGACTGCAGAATTGGCTTCAACCCACAGAATTGGTCATCTCAACTTAAGCCTGCAGAATTGGCTTTGACTCGCAGAATCGGTCACCTCATCCTCAAGCCCTCAGAATTAGCTTCGACCCGTAGAATTGGTCATCTCTACTTAAGCCCTCAGAATTGGCTTCGACTCGCAGAATCGGTCACCCTCATCTTCAAGCCCTCAGAATTGTCTTTAACCCGCAGAATCGGTCACCTCATCCTTAAGCCCTCAAAATTGGCTTCGAATCATAGAATTGGTCATCTCTACTTTATCCCTCAAAATTGGCTTCGACCCGTAGAATCGGTTATCTCATCTTCAAGCCCTCAGAATTAGCTTCGACCCACAAAACCGGTCATCCCCAGCACCTCCTTAGGAATTGGCCTAAACCTTTCCTCCAAACCACCCCTTAGGTCCTCAGAATCATCCTCGACCCTCTGAATTGGTCGTCCTCACTCCCTTAGGTCCTCATAATCAACTTCGACTCTTTGAATTGGTCACCCTCCCTCAAAAGCATCATGCGGTGTATATTCGATGGCTATCGTTTATTCCAAACACACCCATCGAGGGGCTCTGCAAACACCCCATTCTGTTACCCCCTAAACTCTCCTGAGGCCCCTAGGACCTCCCTTCATCACTATAAACCCAGGTCATACCCCGAGTACTAACCTAGAAGCCATCGAGAAGTACGAGGCTCCGTTTGACCAGAAGTTAAAATCTTCATCTCGATCGAGACTGAATGAATCTTCGAAGGGCCCTAAAACACCTTTATAATAGTCCATCCCGTGCATGATTCTGACTAACCATGTGGATGAACGACCCATTTTCCCTCGAAACTCAATCAGGCAGCCACCGGGCGCTCCCGAACTCCATTTGACAAAAGTCAACTAATCAGCTCGACTGAGACTAAATGAATCTCCTAAGGGCACTGAAACCATTTTCCAACGGTGCGCCCCATGTGCGATTCGGACTTATGGTATGGATGAACGTTCCGTTTTACTCTGAAAGGTCACCGAATGCTTTCAGGGACTAGTTAACCAAAGTCAAATCCCCGAATCGGATCAAACTCTTTGGAATGTCAAAGTACATCTCCTAACCTTTCCAATGGTCCACCTCGTGCGTAATTTAGACTTACCATGCGGATGAACGATCCGTTTGCATCTAACGATTCCCCGTCTAATGGACTAATAAATGCTTCCGAGACATATTTGACCAAAAGTCAACTCCTGAACCCGGGACAGTCCAAAGGACTTTCGAAGGTCTCTAAATTACCTTTCCAATGGCCCACCTCGTGCATGATTCTGATCAACGATTTGCGTTATGCGGTCGATTTTCCAAAAGGGCCTAAAAGACACTACCAAACGACAGGTCCCTAAATGCATCTGCCAATTGGCAGGATCAGGGCTATGCCAATCGGCAATGCCCTGGGCCTATAGAAAGGAGGCCTAACCTCACTTGGAAGGAGTGCCCAGATCTGGTAGATATTACTCTCAGCAAATCCAGAAAACCTCTCCTGAAGTCAGCGTGATTTCCACACCCAAATCCCTTTCCAACCTTCACTTTTCATCATCCTTTTCATCAAACTTGGTTAATTCACTACCCTCTATCATCATCCAAGTCTAAGGGATGTTCTCCAACATTTAGGATCAAGATCAAGATCTTCAAGAAGGTCCAATTTTCTCAACTCTCTCCTTAAATTCTCATAAATTTGCAATAACTTGCTTTATTACTTAGCACTTTTATTATATCATCTCACACATCCTAATATACTTTTTATTTAGTATTATTGCACATCTCTTATTTTCATATAAATAAAAACCCAAAAAATAAGAAAAAGAGGGTTTGCTCATAAATTCCAAACGAGAATTCTCATACTTTTCTTACAATTTTCTCATAACTAAAACACTTTTTCTACACACACACACACACACACACACACACACGCAAATAAGAGAATCCCCCCGATTGGATTTATGGGATAATCCCCACCCGTCATTTTGCATGCGAACTACGTGAACTTTGATGCCTCTATAGGCTATGTAGGATTCTCGGGGTAAAACCCAAAACTCGATCCTTATTTTTTACTTTTTCTCTCATTTTCTATTCTCCAAACTCCACTCTCTTATATTATATATATATACATATATTTGTTCTTAGTAGCGTATTATTCCACATGCGTTATCGTTCCATCATAACGGTCAACATAAGGATAATCGCATAAATCCTACTTTCTAATATTATTTTTACATCTTCCTACGGATGACTCGATTTACCTCTTCCATGGTACAAGTCGATGATTCCTATCTCCACTATATATACACTTGCACACATATCACGGGGAAAATAAAGGAAAATAAAAAAAACCATGAGAGACCGAAAGGGCGGAATGGGTGCCTAACACCTTCCAATTTCGTAAATTAGCCTTTGGACCCTTTTCAAATCATTTTGGTTTCGTTTGCATCAGTATGTCTTTGGATGTTGTCCTTCGGGACAACTTCCCTTTTTCTTTTGTCTGTTTTTAGTAAAATAGACTGGCGACTCTAATCTCTCTACATCTTTCACCTCACTCAAATGACACCAACCGAAGCGCTCCCGAGAGGGATGCGCAGGACCTAGGATCCAGCCATCGCGCACCTGCCCACCGTGAGGACCTGGGATCGGGGATGGCCACATGCACCGTTAGAGAGAGGTGGGGTTTAAATATGGGAATTTTGTTATTGTCACACTGATGATTTTACTATACTCATACATTGGATATATTGAGATAGAGTATTTTAATTTGATATTAATTACGTTATGATACGGAGAACAAAATTTCGTTCGTTTTGTACATCATAAATGAAAATCTTGAAATGAATTATATTTTGATTGGTTCAAGATCGCAGTTTAATTATCGTAAAATAGATTATTAGTACGAATATTGGTTTGGGGTGTGACAATTAGATATGAGTTTGGGGTGTGACAATTACTGGTATCAGAGCATCTAGGTTATAAATTATGGACGTGTGTGACGGTTAGATGGCAGTTATTGGTTTGATATGATATTGTTGAATTGTTTATGTACTAACCAATGATTTAGTATTATAAATTGTTTGTGTTGGTAGTTATAACTCTGTTATGATAGATGGAATCTCGGGCATAGGATAAGCTAGTGGTTCGAGGTCAGGGGGACGACTCTTTATGATGTAAGAGGCTCAGGTTACTCTGAGTGTGGTGAGAGGTACACTTTTTGTTACTTATAGGAATGTTTATGTTTGGGTTTATCCCGGTTTTACACATTCTTTTATGTCCTATACTTTTTGGCTATATATTTCAATAGAATATGTACTTGTTTAAATGTGTATTTAGGTATTTATATGCCAATGGGGGGTATGATTGTAGTTGGATATGTTTTTCATGATTGTGTTTTGACTTTGGGGGCTAAAGATATAGTTATAGACTTACTTCCATTTAATATATCTAATTTTGACGTAATTCTGGGAATGGATTGGTTATCTATGTATCATGCATCTATGGATTATTTTCGTAAATAAGTGGTTTTTAATATGCCCGATAAGTCTGATGATTTTGTATTGTTAGTAATGGCACTTTATTGTATGAGCAATGATTTTGTGTGCCTAATGTGGATGGATTAAAAATCAAAATTTTAGGTGAGGCTCACAATTTCAATTACACTATGCATCCTCGTAGTACTAAAATGTATATGGATTTGAAGGAACATTATTGGAGGAATAACATGGAGAAGTCATTCCATGGAAGGATGTACATGGGAAAGTGAGGATAGAATGACAATGCATTATCCTTAATTATTTGATTTGAACGACCAAGGTATGTCAATTTCGGGGGCGAAATTTCCTAACGGGGGAGAGTTGTGACAACCCAAATATAATTGGGGACATGGATAATGTGTATTAATATATAATATTAGGCTATTATGTTTAGTCTAATCCTATCTTCATAAATCATGAAATATCGAATTACTTACAAACACAAAATTTTGAAGTTTTCAGTAGGGATGCTCATGCTGAAGACTAGTTTTGACCCTTATAATATAATAATTGACATGCGGTGAAAACTTCATAGTTGTATATGATATTCCCCAAGTGTGACCTAGTCTCGGAGACACCAACCTCGGTCGAGATCGTGGCCGACATTGGAGAAGCCTTGGGCATGCGGCATCAGCACTCGGTCATAGCAAGGTCGGCCCAGGCCGACACTACCACCAGCCTCTCGAAGGGATATCGCATGCATCACAAGGATCAGTAGCATTCTCGTATACCTTGGAATGGCAACCTCGACCACACATAGGCAGAGCTCACAAGGAGCCACTAGCAACCTCATCAAGACATTAGTCGATGCTCCAAACACGCCAGCTCAACCTCGACTCAGGCTGACCTTGTCCATTTTCTCGGCTAGTATTAGGCCGAGACCTCCATGGTCACCTCGGACTGAAAGGGAACCTAGACTTACCAACCTCGGCCTCTCACAGGCCGAGGTCATACACCAGGCGCGATAACCGAGCATTTGCTGACATTTCGATAAGGGCATGTGGACACAAATCAGTTATAACAAGATTATTCCCCACACGTGGGGAGAATATCGCATCATCATTCTCTACATATGACAGTGACAGATGGATTTCCCATATTGGTGAGGAAACCACACACATGCACATTACATGCATCGGGGGTACATTACACCCCTTAGGTACTATATATAGAGGTCATCCTCTACCTTGTAAAGGATCCAAGATAGACACCCCTAGCTGAAACTCTGTCTAGATACACAGTAGAGAGAGAGAGCTTGAGAGATTGTATTCATGGCCATCAGTGCCTTATTACAGTGAGGTTATTCACACACACAGTGGACGTAGGCCAATTTAGGATGAACCACTTATATTCTGGTGCTCTCTCCTCTTTTCCTCATCTCATTCTACTACCTTTTATGTAACTATGTTGCCATTGTTGTTCTTAGATTGAGCTTGAAAACACCTTACCTGGTGGTGCTAATCCCAGCATCATCATTTTGGCGCTGTTTATGGGAAGAGAAGTTATCTCTTCCTCTTCTTCAGCTTAACCTCACCGGAGACTCTGGTGGTGAACCAGGCACCACCCCCTTGCATGGAGCTGCTTCACCATTGAAAGAGGTCCTTTGAGGTACTAAGCTCATCTGCTACTCAAGCTCTATAGTGTTAAAATATGGCACCAGAATTACCACCGCCTCTTTCGCCACCTGGGGGTGGAGCGCCTAGTTCTAATCAGGTACTGCCCCAGTCCGAAATGACGGAGGTAGGTGCAGCCTTGAGGTCTTTAGCTGCAACACAACAAGCTATGCAAGAGAAATTTGCACAGCACAACCAAACTATGATGAGGCCACCTGGAGTCTCACCGGATATGATCACTCCGGCGGCTGTTCAGCCTCATCCTGATGCTAGGGGACCACCCCAGGCACCAATCAAGGACCAGCCTACACCCCAGTGGAGAAGGGACGTTGCTGATTCTAGGTGCTTGCGCCTAGGGAGGCAAGGAAACCCTTGCCCAAAGGATAGGTATGAATCTAGAGGCGGAAGAAGCCCTAAAAGACTGCTGGGAGTAGTATGAGGTGTCAAATAACATTGTACAACCTCTTCGGGAAAGTCAAGGTTGTGTCGGCCGAAGAGGTGAAGAGGCCTAACAAAGAGGGTCAACCTTTGATTGGTTGAGCAGAGGGTCAGCCTTTGAGAGATTGGGCCCAGTGAATAAACTAAGACAGAGATTGTCGAGATCAAGGAGCGCAGCAGGCTCTCAGAGAGGGAACAAACAGGGTCAGCCAGATCAAGGCCAACACTGTGAAAGAAGAGGCAGGGAACAGGAAGAGGTCAACAGCCTATGTGCCGCGATAGGGGAACCCTCAGTCCGTCCCATAGAGGTGGCTAGGGACAACCTCGGCCAGGTCGATGGCAGAAGACCGTGGAATAACTCTATCCAGCGCCTTGAGGAGAAGATAAGAGACCTCATTAAAAGAAGGGACCCATTACAAAGGGGTTACTCAGAGGGCTCTCCATTTGTGGCTAGGATAGTGGGCTTCCCAACCCCAACAAAGTTCTAGCCTCCTACAGTGTCTCCCAAGTATAATGGCAGCCCTAACCCTATACATCACATCGAGAAGTACCAATCGACAGCAGACATCTACTCGATACCCGATGAGATGAAGTGTAGGGCCTTCTCTGGGACCTTAACAGGGGCAGCGCACAGTTGGTTCACCTTCCTTACGAAGAACTCAATTGAGAACTTCAAAGTCCTGGCTGAACGATTCATCCATAACTTCTGCTTTGGGGTGAGACCTCAAAAGAAGACTACCCACCTGCTGTATGTCAAACAGGCCAAGGATGAGAGCCTAAGAGACTACATAGTGAGATTCAACAAAGAGAAGTTGGAGGTCAAATATTATGAAGAGAACATAGCCATGACCGCCCTCATAGGGGGTCTACAGAAAGGGAAGCTGTTGTGGAAACTTGCGAAAGACCCCCTAGGTCTATGGCGGAGCTCCTGGCAACCACATGGAAAGTAATGAATGCAGAAGAGGCAATGGCCGCCAAGTATGAGGATGAGAACCGCGGTGGCAGTGGAAAGTCCCAAAATAAGAAAAAAGGTAAGAAGAGGTCGGGTGATGATAAGTTCGCTCACTATACTCCTCTGACTGTGAGCTGCGAGCACATCCTCAATGAGATTAAGAACGATAGGACTCTGAGATGGCCAGAGAAACTGAGATGGACAGAGGAATAAAAACCTATGGTGCGAGTTCCACCAGGATCATGGCCATGTCACAGACAGATGCTTCGCCCTGAAGGATGAGATTAAAAAGATGCTAAAATCTGGAAAGTTAAGGAAGTATGTGGACGGTAAAGGTCCTAAGGGTGGAAGAGATGACCCTAAGAAAAGGAGAAATGACAGATGCCATGACAATGTCCTGGCCAGAAGAGACGATGATTCAGAAGGTGATGATGAAGACGATACGGATCTTCCGCCGAAAGATGACAACACCCCGGTGAAGAGGGTTGGTATGATCTCGTTTGGTGTTGACACCATATGTGGAGTATTTGCAGGAGGTGGCTCTGAAGTAGATGATAGGAAGGGTCACGTGGCAGAGGCCAGGTCAGTGGCCAAGCTTGAAGTTATGAATCTAACGTCTTCCGATACAGTGCAGAAGAGGAAGAAGGTCGACATGGACACCCTCGTAGTTAGGTTCTCCAGAATTGACTTCAAGGGTATCTTAGCCCCCCATGATGACCCTCTGTTCATAACAACAAGGGTGCACGGGTGCGAGGTGTAGAGGATCCTCATAGACGGGGGGAACTCGGCGGACGTGATGTTTTGGCCTTGCTTCAAGAGCCTAGATCTTAGCAGAGCAAGGCTGGTACCCTATCATCACCCATTGATAGGCTTCAGTGGTGAAAAGATCCACCCCTTGGGCATGTATGAGATGGACATACGGATGGGTGATGAGTGGCCTAAGAGGCTGACCAAGAAAATAATTTTTTTCGTCATGGAAGAGAACGTGTTTTCGGCTATAACCTCATCATAGGAAGGGTGGCCCTTAAAGAGTTTGAAGTTGTGCCGTCGACGGTTTATCAGATGCTAAAATTACCGACTCCTTATGGGGTAGGGGAAGTGCAAGGCGACCAGACCACAATGCGAGAATGTTACTTCAACTCGGCCGAAGAGAGAGAAGCCCATAAGAGGGCAACCACCACTTATAGCATCAATACGCTTGACCCAAGAGATGAGACAAAGTTGAAGTAGGGAGAGGCCGCGGAAGAGGTAGAATCCATCGTCCTCAATGAGGACGAGCCGAAAAAAACCATCCAGGTCAGTAAAGCCCTAAAGGAAAAAATCAAGGAAGAGCTGATAAAGTTCCTCAGGAGGAGACAGAGTGTCTTCGCATGGAGTCACGCAGACATGCCTGGCATCGATCCTGAAGTTATGAGTCACAGGCTCAACGTGACCAAAGATGCCAGGCCAATCAAACAGAGATGAAGAGTCTATTCTAGGGAGAAGTACGACGTCATTCGAGAAGAGGTCAAAAAATTGGAAGAGGTTGAGTTTATAAGAGAAGTCATATATTCATAATGGTTATCAAATGCAGTCATCGTGCCCAAGGCCAATGAAAAGTGGAGAATGTGTGTTGATTTCACTGACCTGAACAGATCTTGTCCAAAAGATAACTATCCCTTACCTCGGATAGATCAGATGGTGGATACTACGGAGGGACATGAGTTGATGAGCTTCGTGGATGCGTATTCAGGTTACAACCAGATCTTCATGAATGCAGAAGACTCGGAGAAGACGACCTTCATTACCGACAAAGGGACGTACTGCTACAAAGTGATGCCCTTCGACCTGAAAAATGTAGGGGAAACATACCAAAGTCTTGTTAATAAGATGTTTGAAGAGAAAATAGGTAAGACCATGGAGGTGTATGTAGATGATATGCTAATAAAGAGCTTGAAGGCAAACACTCATGTAACGGATATCGAGAAGACCTTCGACATTATGGACTTATACAGAATGAAACTCAACCCCGCGAAGTGTGTCTTCGGAGTAGGAGCTGGGAAGTTCCTAGGGTTTATCGTCAACCAGAGAGGGATTGAAGCGAACCCTGAAAAAATCAAGGCTTTACTTGACATGAAGACACCGAGGAGTATCAAAGATGTTCAAAGACTTACGGGGAGAGTGGCTGCCCTTAACAGATTTGTTTCTAGGGCAACAGACAAGTGCTTTCCATTCTTTAAGGTGCTGAGAAAGGCCTTCCAATGGGACGAAGAGTGCGAAAAAGCCTTCAACCAGCTCAAGTCTTATTTAGGGTCTCCCTTATTGCTGTCTCGGCTTGTAGCAGAGGAGAAACTGTACGTGTATCTGGCAGTCTCCGAATCAACCATCAGCGCATCCATAATACGGGAAGACGCTGGAATCCAAAGGCCTGTATATTTCAACAGTAAGGCCCTTTAAGGGGCTAAACAGAATTACCCTCGCATGGAAAAGCTAGCTTACGCCTTGATACATGCCTCGAGAAAGATGAAGCCTTACTTCTAGGCCTACTCCATAGTTGTCCTCACTGACTCCCCACTAAGACAGGTCCTACATAAACCTGAGAAGTCCGGATGATTGATGACATGGGCCATTGAGTTGGGGGAGTACGATCTTACCTACCAACCTAGGACGGCCATTAAAGGGCAAACCCTCGCAGACTTTGTCGCTGAGTTTACATGGGAAGAGGCCGAGGCAGAGAAGGGCCTAGAGGGTGTTGAAAAACGTGGTGTCTTCCAAAATTTAGAAGAGATGACATCAAACATCTTCCAAGATCAGGAAGAGATCGCATCCAATGGGGCCAGGAACCAAGTTGCGGAGAACGAGGAAGATCGGTACCTCTTCAAAAAAGGAGTCATGACAGAAGGGTTCTTCTCATCAGGTACGGAAATTTGGAGCCTCTTCGTTGATGGCTCTTCTTGTGACAAACGAAGAGGTGCGGGGTTGATACTCTCAGCTCCAGATGGTTCCCACATCGAATACGCTTTGAGATTCAGCTTCTGAGCTTCTAAGAATGAGTCCGAGTGTGAGGCCATGATAGCAGGTCTCTCATTGGCAAAAACTCTTCGCATAAAGTGACTCATACTCCACAACGACTCAAAGTTAGTTATCAATTAAGTATTGGGAATCTATGAGGCCATAGATAAAAGGATGGCCAAGTAACTGAAAAGGGTAAGAACAATTTTAGAACATTTTGAAGAGGCAAGACTGAAGAGAGTGCCTCGGTAAAGTAACAGCCACACAGATGCATTGGCGAGGTTGGCCTCGGTAACGAAGACAGATGTTAGAAGGACCATTCTGATCAAGGTATTGGGGAAGGCATCCATTGAGCAAGAAGAGGTATATAACCCTTACCACAATTTGAACTTAGGAGACTCATGGATGGACCCCTCTTCAGATATATCAGAGAGGGAGAGCTACCTGAATCCAAGCTAGAAAGGCGGAAATTGAGATATAAGGCTGCCAAGTTCTCGGTAGTAGGGGACGTCCTGTACAAGAAAGGATTCTTCCTACCTATCCTCAGATGTGTGCACCCCACAGAAGTTCCCCGGGTCTTACAGGAGGTCTATGAGGGTTCTTGCTCTAGCCACATAGGGGGAAGACCCTTGGCTAAAAGAATCATCACCCAGGGGTACTGGTGGCCAACCCTGTCCAAGGACGCTGCAGCCTACATGAGGAAATGTGATAATTGCCAAAGGTTCGCCGCCATCCCTCATCAGCCTCATCAGCCTATGACGTCAATCACTTTTCCATAGCCATTTGCAGTATGGGGAATTAACTTAGTAGGGACCCTTCCAAGAGCTGCCAACAATTATAGATTCTTGATAGTTGCCATCGACTATTTTTCAAAGTGGGTGGAGGCAGAGCCGATGATAACGGTCACAGAGCAGAAGACCTTCCAATTTATTTAGAGGAATATCATATGCATATATGGCATCCCAAACACTCTGATCTCGGATAATGGGACCTAGTTCAAGAACTCCTTTTTAGAAAAGTATTGCCTAAGAGTAGGAATAAAGCAATTCTTCTCATCTCCTGGCCAACTTCAGGCAAATGGTCAGACCGAGGTCACAAACAGAACAATTCTGGATGGAATCAAGAAGAGGTTAGAAGATGCGAAGGGAAGATGGACTGAAGAGGTCTACGCTGTGTTATGGGCCTACAGAACCACGATAAGTACACCAATAGGAGAAACCCCGTTCATGTTGCCACATGGCCCAGAGGCCGTCATACCAACAGAAGTAGGGCTCCCAACTCATAGGATTCAGACCTATGACCCTGAGAATAATGGGGAAGAGAGGAGGCTAGACCTAGATCTTATCGAAAAAAGAAGGGAGGACGCAGAGGTCAGACAAGCAGCTTACCAATAGAGGGCATCGAAATTCTACAACCAGAGGGTGAAGTCAAGACCCATTGCAGTGGGAGACCTAGTGCTAAAGAAGACCTTACAGAAAGCAAACAAACTCCACCCAAACTGGCATGGTCCCTACAAAGTGACAAAAGAGGTTGTGCCTGGAACTTACAGGCTAGAAAATCTAGAAGGAGAACCTTTCACTAATCCATGGAATGCTGATCACCTAAAGAAATATTACATATGATGTTGCATGATGTTGTGTAATTGTACCATCTTGTCATGAATAGGTTATTAATAAAAGATCAGTTCCCATGGTGGTCCTTGCTTCATTTTGCACTTGTCAGAAATTAATGGGGCTAACATCTTAGGTGATGACCTCAGACCTCCATAATACCATTCAGTGGTGACGAGGTCTGAGATCAAACACCATAATGGGATGACCTTAGACCCTTAACATCATTAATTTGGTGAGATTAATTATGCAGATAACATCTTAAGTGATGACCTCAGACCTTCATAACACCATTCAGTGGTGACGAGGTCTGAGATCAGACACCACAATGGGATGACCTCAGACCCTTAACATTAATTTGGTAAGATTAATTATGGGGATAACATCTTAGGTGATGACCTCAGACCTTTATAACACCATTCAGTGGTGACGAGGACTGAGATCAGAAACCACAATGGGATGACCTCCGACCCTTAACATCATTAATTTGGTGAGATTAATTATGGAGATAACATCTTAGGTGATGACCTCAGACTTTCATAAAACCATTCAGTGGTGACGAGGTCTGAGATCATACACCATAATGGGATGACCTCAGACCCTTAACATCATTAATTTGGTGAGATTAATTAATGGGGCTAACATCTTAGGTGATGACCTCAGACCTTCATAACACCATTCAGTGGTGACGAGGTCTGAGATCAGACACCACAATGAGATGACCTCAGACCCTTAACATCATTAATTTGGTGAGATTAATTATGGGGATAATATCTTAGGTGATGACCTCAGACTTTCATAACACCATTCAGTGGTGACGAGGTCTGAGATCAGACACCACAATGGGTTGACCTCAGACCCTTAGCATCATTAATTTGGTGAGATTAATTATGCAGATAACATCTTAGATGATGACCTCAGACCTTCATAACACCATTCAGTGGTGACGAGGTCCGAGATTAGACACCATAATGGGATGACCTTAGACCCTTAACATCATTAATTTGGTGAGATTAATTATGCAGATAACATCATAGGTGATGACCTCAGACCTTCATAACACAATTCAGAGGTGATGAGGTTTGAGATCAGACACCACAATGGGATGACCTCATACCCTTAACATTAATTTGGTAAGATTAATTATGGGGATAACATCTTAGGTGATGACCTCAGACCTTCATAACACCATTCAGTCGTGACGAGGTCTGAGATCAGACACCACAATGGGATGACCTCAGACCCTTAACATCATTAATTTGGTGAGATTAATTATGGGGATAAAATCTTAGTTGATGACCTCAGACCTTCATAACACCATTCAGTGGTGACTAGGTCTGAGATCATACACCATAATGGGATGACCTCAGACCCTTAACATCATTAATTTGGTGAGATTAATTAATGGGGCTAACATCTTTGGTGATGACCTCAGACCTTCATAACACCATTCAGTGGTGACGAGGTCTGAGATCAGACACCACAATGGGATGACCTCAGACCCTTAACATCATTAATTTGGTGAGATTAATTATGGGGATAACATCTTAGGTGATCACCTCAGACCTTCATAACACCATTCAGTGGTGACGAGGTCTGAGATCAGACACCACAATGGGATGACCTCAGACCATTAACATCATTAATTTGGTGAGATTAATTATGCAGATAACATCTTAGGTGATGACCTCAGACCTTCATAACACCATTCAGTGGTGACGAGGTCTGAGATCAGACACCATAATGGGATGACCTCAGACCCTTAACATCAGTAATTTGGTGAGATTAATTAACGGGGCTAACATCTTAGGTGATGACCTCATATCTTCATAACACCATTCAGTGGTGACGAGGTCTGAGATCAGACACCAAAATGGGATGACCTCAGACCCTTAACATTATTAATTTGGTGAGATTAATTATGGGGATAACATCTTAGGTGATGACCTCAGACCTTCAAAACACCATTCATTGGTGACGAGGTCTGAGATCAGACACCACAATGGGATGACCTCAGACCCTTTATATCATTAATTTGGTGAGATTAATTATGCAGATAACATCTTAGGTGATGACCTCAGACCTTCATAACACCATTCAGTTGTGACGAGGTCTGAGATCAGACACCATAATGGGATGACCTCAGACCCTTAACATCATTAATTTGGTGAGATTAATTAATGAGGCAAACATCTTAGGTGATGACCTCAGACCTTTATAACACCATTCAGTGGTGACGAGGTCTGAGATCAGACACCACAATGGGATGACCTCAGACCCTTAACATTAATTTGGTAAGATTAATTATGGGGATAACATCTTATGTGATGACCTCAGACCTTCATAACACCATTCCGTGGTGACGAGGTCTGAGATCAGACACCACAATGGGATGACCTCAGACCCTTAACATTAATTTGGTAAGATTAATTATGGGGATAACATCTTAGGTGATGACCTAAGACCTTCATAACACCATTCATTGGTGACGAGGTCTGAGATCAGACACCATAATGGGATGACCTCAGACCCTTAACATCATTAATTTGGTGAGATTAATTAATGGGGCTTACATCTTAGGTGATGACCTCAGATCTTCATAACACCATTCAATGGTGACGAGGTCTGAGATCAGACACCACAATGGGATGACCTCAGACCCTTAACATTATTAATTTTATGAGATTAATTATGGGGATAACATCTTAGGTGATGACCTCAGACCTTCATAACACCATTCAGTGGTGATGAGGTCTGAGATCAGACACCACAATGGTATGACCTTAGACCCTTAACATCATTAATTTGGTGAGATTAATTATGCAGATAACATCTTAGGTGATGGCCTCAGACCTTCATAACACCATGCAGTGGTGACGGGGTCTGAGATGAGACACCATAATGGGATTACCTCAGACCCTTAACATCATTAATTGGGTGAGATTAATTAATGGGGCTAACATCTTAGGTGATGACCTCATACCTTCATAACCCCATTCAGTGGTGATCAGGTCTGAGATCATACACCACAATGGGATGACCTCAGACCCTTAACATTAATTTGGTAAGATTAATTATGGGGATAACATCTTAGGTGATGACCTCAGACCTTCATAGCACCATTCATTGGTGACGAGGTCTGAGATCAGACACCGTAATGGGATGACCTCAGACCCTTAACATCATTAATTTTTTGAGATTAATTATGGGGATAACATCTTCGGTGATGACCTCAGACCTTCATAACACCATTCAGCGGTGACGAGGTCTGAGATCATACACCAAAGTGGGATGACCTCAGACCCTTAACATCATTAATTTGGTGAGATTAATTATGGGGATAACATCTTCGGTGATGACCTCAGACATTCATAACACCATTCATTGGTGACGAGGTCTGAGATCAGACACCGTAATGGGATGACCTCAGACCCTTAACATCATTAATTTTTTGAGATTAATTATGGGGATAACATCTTCGGTGATGACCTCAGACATTCATAACACCATTCAGTGGTGACGAGGTCTGAGATCAGACACCATAATGGGATGACCTCAGACCCTTAACATCATTAATTTGGTGAGATTAATTAATGGGGCTAACATCTTAGGTGATGACCTCAGACCTTCATAACACCATTCAGTGGTCACGAGGTCTAAGATCAGACACCACAATGCGATCACCTCAGACCATAACATCTTAGGTGATGACCTCAGACCTTCATAATACCATTCAGTGGTGACGAGGTCTAAGATCAGACACTACAATGGGATGACCTCAAAGCCTTAACATCATTAATTTGATGAGATTAATTATGCAGATAACATCTTAGGTGATGACTTCAGACCTTCATAACACCATTTAGTGGTGACGAGGTCTGAGATCAGACACCAAAATGGGATGACCTCAGACCCTTAACATCATTAATTTGGTGAGATTAGTTAATGGGGCTAACATCTTAGGTGATGACCTCAGACCTTCATAACACCAATCAGTGCTGACGAGGTCTGAGATCAGACAACATAACGGGATGACCTCAGACCTCAGACCATTAACATTAATTTGGTAAAATTAATTATGGGGATAACATCTTAGGTGATGACCTCATACCTTCATAACCCCATTCATTGGTGACGAGATCTGAGATCAGACACTACAATGGGATGACCTCAGGCCCTTAACATCATTAACTTGATGAGATTAATTATGTAGATAACATCTTAGGTGATGACCTCAGACCTTCATAACACCATTCAGTGGTGAGGAGGTCTGAGATCAGACACCATAATGGGATGACCTTAGACCCTTAACATCATTAATTTGGTGAGATTAATTATGCAGATAACATCTTAAGTGATGACCTCAGACCTTCATAACACCATTCAGTGGTGACGAGGTCTGAGATCAGACACCACAATGGGATGACCTCAGACCCTTAACATTAATTTGGTAAGATTAATTATGGGGATAACATCTTAGGTGATGACCTCAGACCTTTATAACACCATTCAGTGGTGACGAGGACTGAGATCAGAAACCACAATGGGATGACCTCAGACCCTTAACATCATTAATTTGGTGAGATTAATTATGGAGATAACATCTTAGGTGATGACCTCAGACTTTCATAAAACCATTCAGTGGTGACGAGGTCTGAGATCATACACCATAATGGGATGACCTCAGACCCTTAACATCATTAATTTGGTGAGATTAATTAATGGGGCTAACATCTTAGGTGATGACCTCAGACCTTCATAACACCATTCAGTGGTGACGAGGTCTGAGATCAGACACCACAATGAGATGACCTCAGACCCTTAACATCATTAATTTGGTGAGATTAATTATGGGGATAATATCTTAGGTGATGACCTCAGACTTTCATAACACCATTCAGTGGTGACGAGGTCTGAGATCAGACACCACAATGGGTTGACCTCAGACCCTTAGCATCATTAATTTGGTGAGATTAATTATGCAGATAACATCTTAGATGATGACCTCAGACCTTCATAACACCATTCAGTGGTGACGAGGTCTGAGATCAGACACCATAATGGGATGACCTTAGACCCTTAACATCATTAATTTGGTGAGATTAATTATGCAGATAACATCTTAGGTGATGACCTCAGACCTTCATAACACAATTCAGAGGTGATGAGGTTTGAGATCAGACACCACAATGGGATGACCTCATACCCTTAACATTAATTTGGTAAGATTAATTATGGGGATAACATCTTAGGTGATGACCTCAGACCTTCATAACACCATTCAGTCGTGACGAGGTCTGAGATCAGACACCACAATGGGATGACCTCAGACCCTTAACATCATTAATTTGGTGAGATTAATTATGGGGATAAAATCTTAGTTGATGACCTCAGACCTTCATAACACCATTCAGTGGTGACTAGGTCTGAGATCATACACCATAATGGGATGACCTCAGACCCTTAACATCATTAATTTGGTGAGATTAATTAATGGGGCTAACATCTTTGGTGATGACCTCAGACCTTCATAACACCATTCAGTGGTGACGAGGTCTGAGATCAGACACCACAATGGGATGACCTCAGACCCTTAACATCATTAATTTGGTGAGATTAATTATGGGGATAACATCTTAGGTGATCACCTCAGACCTTCATAACACCATTCAGTGGTGACGAGGTCTGAGATCAGACACCACAATGGGATGACCTCAGACCATTAACATCATTAATTTGGTGAGATTAATTATGCAGATAACATCTTAGGTGATGACCTCAGACCTTCATAACACCATTCAGTGGTGACGAGGTCTGAGATCAGACACCATAATGGGATGACCTCAGACCCTTAACATCAGTAATTTGGTGAGATTAATTAATGGGGCTAACATCTTAGGTGATGACCTCATATCTTCATAACACCATTCAGTGGTGACGAGGTCTGAGATCAGACACCAAAATGGGATGACCTCAGACCCTTAACATTATTAATTTGGTGAGATTAATTATGGGGATAACATCTTAGGTGATGACCTCAGACCTTCAAAACACCATTCATTGGTGACGAGGTCTGAGATCAGACACCACAATGGGATGACCTCAGACCCTTTATATCATTAATTTGGTGAGATTAATTATGCAGATAACATCTTAGGTGATGACCTCAGACCTTCATAACACCATTCAGTTGTGACGAGGTCTGAGATCAGACACCATAATGGGATGACCTCAGACCCTTAACATCATTAATTTGGTGAGATTAATTAATGAGGCAAACATCTTAGGTGATGACCTCAGACCTTTATAACACCATTCAGTGGTGACGAGGTCTGAGATCAGACACCACAATGGGATGACCTCAGACCCTTAACATTAATTTGGTAAGATTAATTATGGGGATAACATCTTATGTGATGACCTCAGACCTTCATAACACCATTCCGTGGTGACGAGGTCTGAGATCAGACACCACAATGGGATGACCTCAGACCCTTAACATTAATTTGGTAAGATTAATTATGGGGATAACATCTTAGGTGATGACCTAAGACCTTCATAACACCATTCATTGGTGACGAGGTCTGAGATCAGACACCATAATGGGATGACCTCAGACCCTTAACATCATTAATTTGGTGAGATTAATTAATGGGGCTTACATCTTAGGTGATGACCTCAGATCTTCATAACACCATTCAATGGTGACGAGGTCTGAGATCAGACACCACAATGGGATGACCTCAGACCCTTAACATTATTAATTTTATGAGATTAATTATGGGGATAACATCTTAGGTGATGACCTCAGACCTTCATAACACCATTCAGTGGTGATGAGGTCTGAGATCAGACACCACAATGGTATGACCTTAGACCCTTAACATCATTAATTTGGTGAGATTAATTATGCAGATAACATCTTAGGTGATGGCCTCAGACCTTCATAACACCATGCAGTGGTGACGGGGTCTGAGATGAGACACCATAATGGGATTACCTCAGACCCTTAACATCATTAATTGGGTGAGATTAATTAATGGGGCTAACATCTTAGGTGATGACCTTATACCTTCATAACCCCATTCAGTGGTGATCAGGTCTGAGATCATACACCACAATGGGATGACCTCAGACCCTTAACATTAATTTGGTAAGATTAATTATGGGGATAACATCTTAGGTGATGACCTCAGACCTTCATATCACCATTCTTTGGTGACGAGGTCTGAGATCAGACACCGTAATGGGATGACCTCAGACCCTTAACATCATTAATTTTTTGAGATTAATTATGGGGATAACATCTTCGGTGATGACCTCAGACCTTCATAACACCATTCAGTGGTGACGAGGTCTGAGATCATACACCAAAGTGGGATGATCTCAGACCCTTAACATCATTAATTTGGTGAGATTAATTAATGAGGCAAACATCTTAGGTGATGACCTCAGACCTTTATAACACCATTCAGTGGTGACGAGGTCTGAGATCAGACACCACAATGGGATGACCTCAGAACCTTAACATTAATTTGGTAAGATTAATTATGGGGATAACATCTTATGTTATGACCTCAGACCTTCATAACACCATTCCGTGGTGACGAGGTCTGAGATCAGACACCACAATGGGATGACCTCAGACCCTTATTATCATTAATTCGGTGAGATTAATTAATGGGGCTAACATCTTAGGTGATGACCTCAGATCTTCATAGCACCATTCAGCGGTGACGAGGTCTGAGATCAGACACCACAATGGGATGACCTCAGACCCTTAACATCATTAATTTGGTGAGATTAATTATTCAGATAAAATCCTAGGTGATGAACTCAGACCTTCATAACACCATTCAATGGTGACGAGGTCTGAGATCAGACACCATAATGGGATGACCTCAGACCCTTAACATCATTAATTTGGTGAGATTAATTAATGGGGCTAACATCTTAGGTGATGACCTCAGACCTTCATAACACCATTCAGTGGTCACGAGGTCTAAGATCAGACACCACAATGCGATCACCTCAGACCATAACATCTTAGGTGATGACCTCAGACCTTCATAATACCATTCAGTGGTGACGAGGTCTAAGATCAGACACTACAATGGGATGACCTCAAACCCTTAACATCATTAATTTGATGAGATTAATTATGCAGATAACATCTTAGGTGATGACTTCAGACCTTCATAACACCATTTAGTGGTGACGAGGTCTGAGATCAGACACCAAAATGGGATGACCTCAGACCCTTAACATCATTAATTTGGTGAGATTAGTTAATGGGGCTAACATCTTAGGTGATGACCTCAGACCTTCATAACACCAATCAGTGCTGACGAGGTCTGAGATCAGACAACATAACGGGATGACCTCAGACCTCAGACCATTAACATTAATTTGGTAAAATTAATTATGGGGATAACATCTTAGGTGATGACCTCATACCTTCATAACCCCATTCATTGGTGACGAGATCTGAGATCAGACACTACAATGGGATGACCTCAGGCCCTTAACATCATTAACTTGATGAGATTAATTATGTAGATAACATCTTAGGTGATGACCTCAGACCTTCATAACACCATTCAGTGGTGAGGAGGTCTGAGATCAGACACCATAATGGGATGAGCTCAGACCCTTAACATCATTAATTTGGTGCGATTAATTATGGGGATAACATCTTAGGTGATGACCTCAGACATTCATAACACCATTCAGTGGTGACGAGGTCTGAGATCATACACCATAATGGGATGACCTCAGACCCTTAACATGATGAATTTGGTGAGATTAATTAATGGGGCTAACATCTTTGGCGATGACCTCAGACCTTCATAACACCATTCAGTGGTGACGAGGTCTGAGATCAGACACCACAATGGGATGACCTCAGACCCTTAACATCATTAATTTGGTGAGATTAATTATGGGGATAACATCTTAGGTGATGACCTCAGACCTTCGTAACACCATTCAGTGGTGACGAGGTCTGAGATCTGACACCACAATGGGATGACCTCATACCCTTAACATCATTAATTTGGTGAGATTAATTATGCAGATAACATCTTAGGTGAT
The DNA here is from genome assembly GCA_949130495.1 of Sambucus nigra. Taxonomy (NCBI): domain Eukaryota; kingdom Viridiplantae; phylum Streptophyta; class Magnoliopsida; order Dipsacales; family Adoxaceae; genus Sambucus; species Sambucus nigra. The sequence goes on from OX422215.1 coordinate 348,926,191, forward strand.
GACCTCAGACCTTCATAACACCATTCAGTGGTGACGAGGTCTGAGATCAGACACAATAATGGGATGACCTCAAACCCTTAACATCATTAATTTGGTGAGATTAATTAATGGGGATAACATCTTAGGTGATGACCTCAGACCTTCATAACACCATTCAGTGGTGACGAGGTCTGAGATCAGACACCATAATGGGATGACCTCAGACTATTAACATCATTAATTTGGTGAGATTAATTATGGGGATAACATCTTAGGTGATGACCTCAGACATTCATAACACCATTCAGTGGTGACGAGGTCTGAGATCATACACCATAATGGGATGACCTCAGACCCTTAACATCATGAATTTGGTGAGATTAATTAATGGGGCTAACATCTTTGGTGATGACCTCAGACCATCATAACACCATTCAGTGGTGACGAGGTCTGAGATCAGACACCACAATGGGATGACCTCAGACCCTTAACATCATTAATTTGTTGAGATTAATTATGGGGATAACATCTTAGGTGATGACCTCAGACCTTCATAACACCATTCAGTGGTGACGAGGTCTGAGATCTGACACCACAATGGGATGACCTCAGACCATTAACATCATTAATTTGGTGCGATTAATTATGCATATAACATCTTAGGTGATGACCTCAGACCTTCATAACACCATTCAGTGGTGACGAGGTTTGAGATCAGACACAATAATGGGATGACCTCAAACCCTTAACATCATTAATTTGGTGAGATTAATTAATGGGGCTAACATCTTAGGTGATGACCTTAGACCGTTATAACACCATTCAGTTGTGACGAGGTCTGAGATCAGACACCATAATGGGATGACCTCAGACCCTTAACATCATTAATTTGGTGAGATTAATTAATGGGGCTAACATCTTAGGTGATGACCTCAGACCTTCATAACACCATTCAGTGGTGACGAGGTCTAAGATCAGACACCACAATGGGATGACCTCAGACCCTTAACATTAATTTGGTAAGATTAATTATGAGGATAACATCTTAGGTGATGACCCTAGACCTTCATAACACCATTCAGTTGTGACGAGGTCTGAGATCAGACACCACAATGGGATGACCTCAGACCCTTAACATTAATTTGGTAAGATTAATTATGGGGATAACATCTTAGGTGATGACCTCAGACCTTCATAACACCATTCATTGGTGACGAGGTCCGAGATCAGACACAATAATGGGATGACCTCAGACCCTTAACATGATGAATTTGGTGAGATTAATTAATGGGGCTAACATCTTTGGCGATGACCTCAGACCTTCATAACACCATTCAGTGGTGACGAGGTCTGAGATCAGACACCACAATGGGATGACCTCAGACCCTTAACATCATTAATTTGGTGAGATTAATTATGGGGATAACATCTTAGGTGATGACCTCAGACCTTCATAACACCATTCAGTGGTGACGAGGTCTGAGATCTGACAACACAATGGGATGACCTCAGACCCTTAACATCATTAATTTGGTGAGATTAATTATGCAGATAACATCTTAGGTGATGACCTCAGACCTTCATAACACCATTCAGTGGTGACGAGGTCAGAGATCAGACACAATAATGGGATGACCTCAAACCCTTAACATCATTAATTTGGTGAGATTAATTAATGGGGATAAAATCTTAGGTGATGACCTCAGACCTTCATAACACCATTCAGTGGTGACGAGGTCTGAGATCAGACACCATAATGGGATGACCTCAGACTATTAACATCATTAATTTGGTGAGATTAATTATGGGGATAACATCTTAGGTGATGACCTCAGACATTCATAACACCATTCAGTGGTGACGAGGTCTGAGATCATACACCATAATGGGATGACCTCAGACCCTTAACATCATGAATTTGGTGAGATTAATTAATGGGGCTAACATCTTTGGTGATGACCTCAGACCTTCATAACACCATTCAGTGGTGACGAGGTCTGAGATCAGACACCACAATGGGATGACCTCAGACCCTTAACATCATTAATTTGTTGAGATTAATTATGGGGATAACATCTTAGGTGATGACCTCAGACCTTCATAACACCATTCAGTGGTGACGAGGTCTGAGATCTGACACCACAATGGGATGACCTCAGACCATTAACATCATTAATTTGGTGCGATTAATTATGCATATAACATCTTAGGTGATGACCTCAGACCTTCATAACACCATTAAGTGGTGACGAGGTTTGAGATCAGACACAATAATGGGATGACCTCAAACCCTTAACATCATTAATTTGGTGAGATTAATTAATGGGGCTAACATCTTAGGTGATGACCTTAGACCGTCATAACACCATTCAGTGGTGACGAGGTCTGAGATCAGACACCATAATGGGATGACCTCAGACCCTTAACATCATTAATTTGGTGAGATTAATTAATGGGGCTAACATCTTAGGTGATGACCTCAGACCTCCATAACACCATTCAGTGGTGACGAGGTCTGAGATCAGACACCACAATGGGATGACCTCAGACCCTTAACATTAATTTGGTAAGATTAATTATGAGGATAACATCTTAGGTGATGACCCTAGACCTTCATAACACCATTCAGTTGTGACGAGGTCTGAGATCAGACACCACAATGGGATGACCTCAGACCCTTAACATTAATTTGGTAAGATTAATTATGGGGATAACATCTTAGGTGATGACCTCAGACCTTCATAACACCATTCATTGGTGACGAGGTCCGAGATCAGACACAATAATGGGATGACCTCAGACCCTTAACATCATTAATTTGGTGAGATTAATTTATGGGGCTAACATCTTAGGTGATAACCTCAGACCTTCATAACACCATTCAGTGGTGACGAGGTCTGAGATCAGACACCACAGTGGGATGACCTCAGACCCTTAACATTATTAATTTGGTGAGATTAATTATGGGGATAACATCATAGGTGATGACCTCAGACCTTCATAACACCATTCAGTGGTGACGAGGTCTGAGATCAGACACCACAATGGGATGACCTCAGACCCTTAACATCATTAATTTGGTGAGATTAATTATTCAGATAAAATCCTAGGTGATGAACTCAGACCTTCATAACACCATTCAATGGTGACGAGGTCTGAGATCAGACACCATAATGGGATGACCTCAGACCCTTAACATCATTAATTTGGTGAGATTAATTAATGGGGCTAACGTCTTAGGTGATGACCTCGGACCTTCATAACACCATTCATTGGTGACGAGGTCTGAGATCAGACACCACAATGGGATGACCTCAGACCCTTAACATTAATTTGGTAAGATTAATTATGGGGATAACATCTTAGGTGATGACCTCAGACCTTCATAACACCATTCATTGGTGATGAGGTCTGAGATCAGACACCACAATGGGATGACCTCAGACCCTTTACATTATTAATTTGGTGAGATTAATTATGGGGATAAGATCTTAGGTGATGACCTCAGACCTTCATAACACCATTCAGTGGTCACAAGGTCTGAGATCAGACACCACAATGCGATGACCTCAGACCCTTAACATTATTAATTTGGTGAGATTAATTATGGGGATAACATCTTAGGTGATGACCTCAGACCTTCATAACACCATTCAGTGGTGACGAGGTCTGAGATCAGACACTACAATGGGATGACCTCAAACCCTTAACATCATTAATTTGATGAGATTAGTTATGCAGATAACATCTTAGGTGATGACCTCAGACCTTCATAACACCATTCGGTGGTGACGAGGTCTGAGATCAGACACCATAATGGGAAGACCTCAGACCCTTAACATCATTAATTTGGTGAGATTAGTTAATGGAGCTAACATCTTAGGTGATGACCTCAGACCTTCATAACACCAATCAGTGGTGACGAGGTCTGAGATCAGACACCACAACGGGATGACCTCAGACCATTAATTTTAATTAGGTAAAATTAATTATGGGGATAACATCTTAGGTGATGACCTCAGACCTTCATAACACCATTCATTGGCGACGTGGTCTCAGACACCATAATGGGATGACCTCAGACCCTTATTATCATTAATTCGGTGATATTAATTAATGGGGCTAACATCTTAGGTGATGACCTCAGATCTTCATAGAACCATTTAGTGGTGACGAGGTCTGAGATCAGACACCACAATGGGATGACCTCAAACCCTTAACATCATTAATTTGATGAGATTAATTATGCAGATAACATCTTAGGTGATGACCTCAGACCTTCATAACACCATTCAGTAGTGACGAGGTCTGAGATCAGACACCATAATTGGATGACCTCAGACCCTTAACATCATTAATTTGGTGAGATTAATTAATGGGGCTAACATCTTAGGTGATGACCTCAGACCTTCATAACACCATTCAGTGGTGACGAGGTCTGAGATCAGACACCACAATGGGATGACCTCAGACCCTTAACATTAATTTGGTAAGATTAATTGTGGGGATAGCATCTTAGGTGATGACCTCAGACCTTCATAACACCATTCATTGGTGACGTGGTCTGAGATCAGACACCATAATGGGATGACCTCAGACCCTTATTATCATTAATTCGGTGAAATTAATTAATGGGGCTAACATCTTAGGTGATGACCTCAGATCTTCATAGCACCATTTAGTGGTGACGAGGTCTGAGATCAGACATCACAATGGGATGACCTCATACCCTTAACATTATTAATTTGGTGAGATTAATTATGGGGTTAACATCTTAGGTCATGACCTCAGACCTTCATGACACCATTCACTGGTGACGAGGTCTGAGATCAGACACCACAATGGGATGACCTCAGACCCTTAAGATCATTAATTTGGTGAGATTAATTATGCAGATAACATCTTAGGTGATGACCTCAGACCTTCATAACACCATTCAGGGGTGACGAGGTCAGAGATCAGACACCATAATGGGATCACCTTAGACGCTTAACATCATTAATTTGGTGAGATTAATTAATGGGGCTAACATCTAAGGTGATGACCTCAGACCTTCATAACACCATTCAGTGGTGACGAGGTCTGAGATCAGACACCACAATGGGATGACCTCAGACCCTTAACATTAATTTGGTAAGATTAATTATGGGGATAACATCTTAGGTGATGACCTCAGACCTTCATAACACCATTCATTGGTGACGAGGTCCGAGATCAGACACAATAATGGGATGACCTCAGACCCTTAACATCATTAATTTGGTGAGATTAATTTATGGGGCTAACATCTTAGGTGATAACCTCAGACCTTCATAACACCATTCAGTGGTGACGAGGTCTGAGATCAGACACCACAGTGGGATGACCTCAGACCCTTAACATTATTAATTTGGTGAGATTAATTATGGGGATAACATCATAGGTGATGACCTCAGACCTTCATAACACCATTCAGTGGTGACGAGGTCTGAGATCAGACACCACAATGGGATGACCTCAGACCCTTAACATCATTAATTTGGTGAGATTAATTATTCAGATAAAATCCTAGGTGATGAACTCAGACCTTCATAACACCATTCAATGGTGACGAGGTCTGAGATCAGACACCATAATGGGATGACCTCAGACCCTTAACATCATTAATTTGGTGAGATTAATTAATGGGGCTAACGTCTTAGGTGATGACCTCGGACCTTCATAACACCATTCATTGGTGACGAGGTCTGAGATCAGACACCACAATGGGATGACCTCAGACCCTTAACATTAATTTGGTAAGATTAATTATGGGGATAACATCTTAGGTGATGACCTCAGACCTTCATAACACCATTCATTGGTGATGAGGTCTGAGATCAGACACCACAATGGGATGACCTCAGACCCTTTACATTATTAATTTGGTGAGATTAATTATGGGGATAAGATCTTAGGTGATGACCTCAGACCTTCATAACACCATTCAGTGGTCACGAGGTCTGAGATCAGACACCACAATGCGATGACCTCAGACCCTTAACATTATTAATTTGGTGAGATTAATTATGGGGATAACATCTTAGGTGATGACCTCAGACCTTCATAACACCATTCAGTGGTGACGAGGTCTGAGATCAGACACTACAATGGGATGACCTCAAACCCTTAACATCATTAATTTGATGAGATTAGTTATGCAGATAACATCTTAGGTGATGACCTCAGACCTTCATAACACCATTCGGTGGTGACGAGGTCTGAGATCAGACACCATAATGGGAAGACCTCAGACCCTTAACATCATTAATTTGGTGAGATTAGTTAATGGAGCTAACATCTTAGGTGATGACCTCAGACCTTCATAACACCAATCAGTGGTGACGAGGTCTGAGATCAGACACCACAACGGGATGACCTCAGACCATTAATTTTAATTAGGTAAAATTAATTATGGGGATAACATCTTAGGTGATGACCTCAGACCTTCATAACACCATTCATTGGCGACGTGGTCTCAGACACCATAATGGGATGACCTCAGACCCTTATTATCATTAATTCGGTGATATTAATTAATGGGGCTAACATCTTAGGTGATGACCTCAGATCTTCATAGAACCATTTAGTGGTGACGAGGTCTGAGATCAGACACCACAATGGGATGACCTCAAACCCTTAACATCATTAATTTGATGAGATTAATTATGCAGATAACATCTTAGGTGATGACCTCAGACCTTCATAACACCATTCAGTAGTGACGAGGTCTGAGAACAGACACCATAATTGGATGACCTCAGACCCTTAACATCATTAATTTGGTGAGATTAATTAATGGGGCTAACATCTTAGGTGATGACCTCAGACCTTCATAACACCATTCAGTGGTGACGAGGTCTGAGATCAGACACCACAATGGGATGACCTCAGACCCTTAACATTAATTTGGTAAGATTAATTGTGGGGATAGCATCTTAGGTGATGACCTCAGACCTTCATAACACCATTCATTGGTGACGTGGTCTGAGATCAGACACCATAATGGGATGACCTCAGACCCTTATTATCATTAATTCGGTGAAATTAATTAATGGGGCTAACATCTTAGGTGATGACCTCAGATCTTCATAGCACCATTTAGTGGTGACGAGGTCTGAGATCAGACATCACAATGGGATGACCTCATACCCTTAACATTATTAATTTGGTGAGATTAATTATGGGGTTAACATCTTAGGTCATGACCTCAGACCTTCATGACACCATTCACTGGTGACGAGGTCTGAGATCAGACACCACAATGGGATGACCTCAGACCCTTAAGATCATTAATTTGGTGAGATTAATTATGCAGATAACATCTTAGGTGATGACCTCAGACCTTCATAACACCATTCAGGGGTGACGAGGTCAGAGATCAGACACCATAATGGGATCACCTTAGACGCTTAACATCATTAATTTGGTGAGATTAATTAATGGGGCTAACATCTAAGGTGATGACCTCAGACCTTCATAACACCATTCAGTGGTGACGAGGTCTGAGATCAGACACCACAATGGGATGACCTCAGACCCTTAACATTAATTTGGTAAGATTAATTATGGGGATAACATCTTTGGTCATGACCTCAGACCTTCATAACACCATTCAGTGGTGACGAGGTCTGAGATCAGACACCACAATGGGAATACCTCAGACCCTTAACATTAATTTGGTAAGATTAATTATGGGGATAACATCTTAGGTGATGACCTCAGACCTTCATAACACCATTCATTGGTGATGAGGTCTGAGATCTGACACCACAATGGGATGACCTCAGACCCTTAACATTATTAATTTGGTGAGATTAATTATGGGGATAAGATCTTAGGTGATGAACTCAGACCTTCATAACACCATTCAATGGTCAGGAGGTCTGAGATCAGACACCACAATGCGATGACCTCAGAGCCTTAACATTATTAATTTGGTGAGATTAATTATGGGTATAACATCTTAGGTGATGACCTCAGACCTTCATAACACCATTCAGTGGTGACGAGGTCTGAGATCAGACACTACAATGGGATGACCTCAAACCCTTAACATCATTAATTTGATGAGATTAATTATGCAGATAACATCTTAGGTGATGACCTCAGACCTTCATAACACCATTCAGTGGTGACGAGGTCTGAGATCAGACACCATAATGGGAAGACCTCAGACCCTTAACATCATTAATTTGGTGAGATTAGTTAATGGGGCTAACATCTTAGGTGATGACCTCAGACCTTCATAACACCAATCAGTGGTGACGAGGTCCGAGATCAGACACCACAACGGGATGACCTCAGACCATTAACATTAATTTGGTGAGATTAATTAATGGGGATAACATCTTAGGTGATGACCTCAGACCTTCATAACACCATTCATTGGTGACGTGGTCTGAGATCAGACACCATAATGGGATGACCTCAGACCCTTATTATCATTAATTCGGTGAGATTAATTAATGGGGCTAAAATCTTAGGTGATGACCTCAGATCTTCATAGCACCATTTAGTGGTGACGAGGTCTGAGATCAGACACCACAATGGGATGACCTCAAACCCTTAACATCATTAATTTGATGAGATTAATTATGCAGATAACATCTTAGGTGATGACCTCAGACCTTCATAACACCATTCGGTAGTGACGAGGTCAGAGATCAGACACCATAATTGGATGACCTCAGACCCTTAACATCATTAATTTGGTGAGATTAATTAATGGGGCTAACATCTTAGGTGATGACCTCAGACCTTCATAACACCATTCAGTGGTGACGAGGTCTGAGATCAGACACCACAATGGGATGATCTCAGACCCTTAACATTAATTTGGTAAGATTAATTATGGGGATAACATCTTAGGTGATGACCTTAGACCTTCATAACACCATTCATTGGGGACGTGGTCTAAGATCAGACACCATAATGGGATGACCTCAGACCCTTATTATCATTAATTTGGTGAGATTAATTAATGGGGCTAACATCTTAGGTGATGACCTCAGATCTTCATAGCACCATTTAGTGGTGACGAGGTCTGAGATCACACACCACAATGGGATGACCTCATACCCTTAACATTATTAATTTGGTGAGATTAATTATGGGGATAACATCTTAGGTCATGACCTCAGACCTTCATAACACCATTCACTGGTGACGAGGTCTGAGATCAGACACCACAATGGGATGACCTCAGACCCTTAAGATCATTAATTTGGTGAGATTAATTATGCAGATAACATCTTAGGTGATGACCTCAGACCTTCATAACACCATTCAGGGGTGACGAGGTCTGAGATCAGACACCATAATGGGATGACCTTAGACCCTTAACATCATTAATTTGGTGAGATTAATTAATGGGGCTAACATCTAAGGTGATGACCTCAGACCTTCATAACACCATTCAGTGGTGACGAGGTCGGAGATCAGACACCACAATGGGATGACCTCAGACCCTTAACATTAATTTGGTAAGATTAATTATGGGGATAACATCTTTGGTCATGACCTCAGACCTTCATAACACCATTCAGTGGTGACGAGGTCTGAGATCAGACACCACAATGGGATAACCTCAGACCCTTAACATTAATTTGGTAAGATTAATTATGGGGATAACATCTTAGGTGATGACCTCAGACCTTCATAACATTATTCATTGGTGATGAGGTCTGAGATCAGAAACCACAATGGGATGACCTCAGACCCTTAACATTATTAATTTGGTGAGATTAATTATGGGGATAAGATCTTAGGTGATGACCTCAGACCTTCATAACACCATTCAGTGGTCACGAGGTCTGAGATCAGACACCACAATGCGATGACCTCAGACCCTTAACATTATTAATTTGGTGAGATTAATTATGGGGATAACATCTTAGGTGATGACCTCAGACCTTCATAACACCATTCAGTGGTGACGAGGTCTGAGATCAGACACTACAATGGGATGACCTCAAACCCTTAACATCATTAATTTGATGAGATTAATTATGAAGATAACATCTTAGGTGATGACCTCAGACCTTCATAACACCATTCAGTAGTGACGAGGTCTGAGATCAGACACCATAATTGGATGACCTCAGACCCTTAACATCATTAATTTGGTGAGATTAATTAATGGGGCTAACATCTTAGGTGATGACCTCAGACCTTCATAACACCATTCAGTGGTGACGAGGTCTGAGCTCAGACACCACAATGGGATGACCTCAGACCCATAACATTAATTTGGTAAGATTAATTATGGGGATAACATCTTAGGTGATGACCTCAGACCTTCATAACACCATTCATTGGTGACGTGGTCTGAGATCAGACACCATAATGGGATGACCTCAGACCCTTATTATCATTAATTCGGTGAGATTAATTAATGGGGTTAACATCTTAGGTGATGACCTCAGAACTTCATAGCACCATTTAGTGGTGACGAGGTCTGAGATCAGACACCACAATGGGATGACCTCATACCCTTAACATTATTAATTTGGTGAGATTAATTATGGGGCTAACATCTTAGGTCATGACCTCAGACCTTCATAACACCATTCACTGGTGACGAGGTCTGAGATCAGACACCACAATGGGATGACCTCAGACCCTTAAGATCATTAATTTGGTGAGATTAATTATGCAGATAACATCTTAGGTGATGACCTCAGACCTTCATAACACCATTCAGGGGTGACGAGGTCTGAGATCAGACACCATAATGGGATGACCTTAGACCCTTAACATCATTAATTTGGTGAGATTAATTAATGGGGCTAACATCTAAGGTGATGACCTCAGACCTTCATAACACCATTCAGTGGTGACGAGGTCTGAGATCAGACACCACAATGGGATGACCTCAGACCCTTAACATTAATTTGGTAAGATTAATTATGGGGATAACATCTTTGGTCATGACCTCAGACCTTCATAACACCATTCAGTGGTGACGAGGTCTGAGATCAGACACCACAATGGGATAACCTCAGACCCTTAACATTAATTTGGTAAGATTAATTATGGGGATAACATCTTAGGTGATGACCTCAGACCTTCATAACACCATTCATTGGTGATGAGGTCTGAGATCAGACACCACAATGGGATGACCTCAGACCCTTAACATTATTAATTTGGTGAGATTAATTATGGGGATAAGATCTTAGGTGATGACCTCAGACCTTCATAACACCATTCAGTGGTGACGAGGTCTGAGATCAGACACTACAATGGGATGACCTCAAACCCTTAACATCATTAATTTGATGAGATTAATTATGCAGATAACATCTTAGGTGATGACCTCAGACCTTCATAACACCATTCAGTGGTGACGAGGTCTGAGATCAGACACCATAATGGGAAGACCTCAGACCCTTAACATCATTAATTTGGTGAGATTAGTTAATGGGGCTAACATCTTAGGTGATGACCTCAGACCTTCATAACACCAATCAGTGGTGACGAGGTCTGAGATCAGACACTACAATGGGATCACCTCAGACCCTTAACATCATTAATTTGATGAGATTAATTATGCAGATAACATCCTAGGTGATGACCTCAGACCTTCATAACACCATTCAGTGGTGAGGAGGTCTGAGATCAGACACCATAATGGGATGACCTCAGACCCTTAACATCATTAATTTGGTGAGATTAATTATGGGGATAACATCTTAGGTGATGACCTCGGACATTCATAACACCATTCAGTGGTGACGAGGTCTGAGATCATACACCATAATGGGATGACCTCAGACCCTTAACATCATGAATTTGGTGAGATTAATTAATGGGGCTAACATCTTTGGTGATGACCTCAGACCTTCATAACACCATTCAGTGGTGACGAGGTCTGAGATCAGACACCACAATGGGATGACCTCAGACCCTTAACATCATTAATTTCGTTAGATTAATTATGGGGATAACATCTTAGGTGATGACCTCAGACCTTCATAACACCATTCAGTGGTGACGAGGTCTGAGATCTGACACCGCAATGGGAGGACCTCAGACCCTTAACATCATTAATTTGGTGAGATTAATTATGCAGATAACATCTTAGGTTATGAGCTCAGACCTTCATAACACCATTCAGTGGTGACGAGGTCTGAGATCAGACACAATAATGGGATGACCTCAAACCCTTAACATCATTAATTTGGTGAGATTAATTAATGGGGTTAACATCTTAGGTGATGACCTCAGACCTTCATAACTCCATTCAGTGGTGAGGAGGTCTGAGATCAGACACCATAATGGGATGACCTCAGACCATTAACATCATTAATTTGGTGAGATTAATTATGGGGATAACATCTTAGGTGATGACCTCAGACATTCATAACACCATTCAGTGGTGACGAGGTCTGAGATCATACACCATAATGGGATGACCTCAGACCCTTAACATCATGAATTTGGTGAGATTAATTAATGGGGCTAACATATTTGGTGATGACCTCAGACCTTCATAACACCATTCAGTGGTGACGAGGTCTGAGATCAGACACCACAATGGGATGACCTCAGACCCTTAACATCATTAATTTGGTGAGATTAATTATGGGGATAACCTCTTAGGTGATGACCTCAGACCTTCATAACACCATTCAGTGGTGACGAGGTCTGAGATCTGACACCACAATGGGATGACCTCAGACCCTTAACATCAATAATTTGGTGCGATTAATTATGCAGATAACATCTTAGGTGATGACCTCAGACCTTCATAACACCATTCACTGGTGACGAGGTCTGAGATCAGACACAATAATGGGATGACCTCAAACCCTTAACATCATTAATTTGGTGAGATTAATTAATGGGGCTAACATCTTAGGTGATGACCTTAGACCGTCATAACACCATTCAGTGGTGACGAGGTCTGAGATCAGACACCATAATGGGATGACCTCAGACCCTTAACATCATTAATTTGGTGAGATTAATTAATGGGGCTAACATCTTATGTGATGACCTCAGACCTTCATAACACCATTCAGTGGTGACGAGGTCTGAGATCAGACACCACAATGGGATGACCTCAGACCCTTAACATTAATTTGGTAAGATTAATTATGGGGATAACATCTCAGGTGATGACCTCAGACCTTCATAACACCATTCATTGGTGACGAGGTCCGAGATCAGACACAATAATGGGATGACCTCAGACCCTTAACATCATTAATTTGGTGAGATTAATTCATGGGGCTAACATCTTAGGTGATGACCTCAGACCTTCATAACACCATTCAGTGGTGACGAGGTCTGAGATTAGACACCACATTGGGATGACCTCACACCCTTAACATTATTAATTTGGTGAGATTAATTATGGGGATAACATCATAGGTGATGACCTTAGACCTTCATAACACCATTCAGTGGTGACGAGGTCTGAGATCAGACACCACAATGGGATGACCTCAGACCCTTAACATCATTAATTTGGTGAGATTAACTATTCAGATAAAATCCTAGGTGATGAACTCAGACCTTCATAACACCATTCAGTGGTGACGAGGTCTGAGATCAGACACCATAATTGGATGACCTCAGACCCTTAACATCATTAATTTGGTGAGATTAATTAATGGGGCTAACGTCTTAGGTGATGACCTCAGACCTTCATAACACCATTCATTGGTGACGAGGTCTGAGATCAGACACCACAATGGGATGACTTCAGACCCTTAACATTAATTTGGTTAGATTAATTATGGGGATAACATCTTAGGTGATGACCTCAGAACTTCATAACACCATTCATTGGTGACGACGTCTGAGATCAGACACCATAATGGGATGACCTCAGACCCTTAACATCATTAATTTTGTGAGATTAATTATGGGGATAACATCTTAGGTGATGACCTCAGACCTTCGTACACCATTCAGTGGTGACAAGGTTTGAGATCATACACCATAATAGGATGACGTCAGACCCTTAACATCATTAATTTGGTGAGATTAATTAATGGGGCTAACATCTTTGGTGATGACCTCAGACCTTTATAACACCATTCAGTGGTGACGAGGTCTGAGATCAGACACCACAATGGGATGACCTCAGACCCTTAACACTAATTTGGTAAGATTAATTATGGGGATAACATCTTAGGTGATGAGCTCAGACCTTCATAACACCATTTAGTGGTGACGAGGTCTGAGATCAGACACCATAATGGGATGACCTCAGACCCTTAACATTAATTTGGTAAGATTAATTATGGGGATAACATCTTAGGTGATGACGTCAGACCTTCATAACACCATTCAGTGGTGACGAGGTCTGAGATCAGACACCACAATGGGATGACCTCAGACCCTTAACAATAATTTGGTAAGATTAATTATGGGGATAACATCTTTGGTGATGACCTCAGACCTTCATAACACCATTCAGTAGTGACGAGGTCTGAGATCAGACACCATAATTGGATGACCTCAGACCCTTAACATCATTAATTTGGTGAGATTAATTAATGGGGCTAACATCTTAGGTGATGACCTCAGACCTTCATAACACCATTTAGTGGTGACGAGGTCTGAGATCAGCCACCACAATGGGATGACCTCTGACCCTTAACATTAATTTGGTAAGATTAATTATGGGGATAACATCTTAGGTGATGACCTCAGACCTTCATACCACCATTCATTGGTGACGTGGTCTGAGATCAGACACCATAATGGGATGACCTCAGACCCTTATTATCATTAATTCGGTGAGATTAATTAATGGGGCTAACATCTTAGGTGATGACCTCAGATCTTCATAGCACCATTTAGTGGTGACGAGGTCTGAGATCAGACACCACAACGGGATGACCTCATACCCTTAACATTATTAATTTGGTGAGATTAATTATGGGGATAACATCTTAGGTCATGACCTCAGACCTTCATAACACCATTCACATGTGACGAGGTCTGAGATCAAACACCACAATGGGATGACCTCAGACCCTTAAGATCATTAATTTGGTGAGATTAATTATGCAGATAACATCTTAGGTGATGACCTCAGACCTTCATAACACCATTCAGTGGTGACGAGGTCTGAGATAAGACACCACAATGGGATGACCTCAGACCCTTAACATCATTAATTTGGTGAGATTAATTATGGGGATAACATCTTAGGTGATGACCTCAGACCTTCATAACACCATTCAGTGGTGACGAGGTCTGAGATCAGACACAACAATGGGATGACCTCAGACACTTAACATCATTAATTTGGTGAGATTAATTATGTAGATAACATCTTAGGTGATGACCTCAGACCTTCATAACACCATTCATTGGTGACGAGGTCGGAGATCAGACACCATAATGGGATGACCTCAGACCCTTAACATGATTAATTTGGTGAGATTAATTAATGGGGCTAACATCTTAGGTGATGACCTCAGATCTTCATAACACCATTCAGTGGTGACGAGGTCTGAGATCAGACACCACAATGGGATGACCTCAGACCCTTAACATTATTAATTTGGTGAGATTAATTATGGGGATAACATCATAGGTGATGACCTCAGACCTTCATAACACCATTCAGTGGTGACGAGGTCTGAGATCAGACACCACAATGGGATGACCTCAGACCCTTAACATCATTAATTTGGTGAGATTAATTATTCAGATAAAATCCTAGGTGATGAACTCAGACCTTCATAACACCATTCAGTGGTGACGAGGTCTGAGATCAGACACCATAATGGGATGACCTCAGAACCTTAACATCATTAATTTGGTGAGATTAATTAATGGGGCTAACGTCTTAGGTGATGACCTCAGACCTTCATAACACCATTCATTGGTGATGAGATCTGAGATCAGACACCACAATGGGATGACCTCAGACCCTTAACATTAATTTGGTTAGATTAATTATGGGGATAACATCTTAGGTGATGACCTCAGACCTTCATAACACCATTCATTGGTGACGAGGTCTGAGATCAGACACCATAATGGGATGACCTCAGACCCTTAACATCATTAATTTTGTGAGATTAATTATGGGGATAACATCTTAGGTGATGACCTCAGACCTTCGTACACCATTCAGTGGTGACGAGGTTTGAGATCATACACCATAATAGGATGATGTCAGACCCTTAACATCATTAATTTGGTGAGATTACTTAATGGGGCTAACATCTTTTGTGATGACCTCAGACCTTTATAACACCATTTAGTGGTGACGAGGTCTGAGATCAGACACCACAATGGGATGACCTCAGACCCTTAACATTAATTTGGTAAGATTAATTATGGGGATAACATCTTAGGTGATGAGCTCAGACCTTCATAACACCATTCAGTGGTGACGAAGTCTGAGATCAGACACCATAATGGGATGACCTCATACCCTTAACATTAATTTGGTAAGATTAATTATGGGGATAACATCTTAGGTGATGACCTCAGACCTTCATAACACCATCCAGTGGTGACGAGGTCTGAGATCAGACACCACAATGGGATGACCTCAAACCCTTAACATTAATTTGGTAAGATTAATTATGGGGATAACATCTTTGGTGATGACCTCAGACCTTCATAACACCATTCAGTAGTGATGAGGTCTGAGATCAGACACCATAATTGGATGACCTCAGACCCTTAACATTATTAATTTGGTGAGATTAATTAATGGGGCTAACATCTTAGGTGATGACCTCAGACCTTCATAACACCATTCAGTGGTGAAGAGGTCTGAGATCAGACACCACAATGGGATGACCTCAGACCCTTAACATTAATTTGGTAAGATTAATTATGGGGATAACATCTTAGGTGATGACCTCAGACCTTCATAACACCATTCAGTGGTGACGAGGTCTGAGATCAGACACCACAATGGGTTGACCTCAGACCCTTAACATTAATTTGGTAAGATTAATTATGGGGATAACATCTTAGGTGATGACCTCAGACCTTCATAACACCATTCATTGGTGACGAGGTCTGAGATCAGACACCATAATGGGATGACCTCAGACCCTTATTATCATTAATTCGGTGAGATTAATTAATGGGGCTAACATCTTAGGTGATGACCTCAGATCTTCATAGCACCATTTAGTGGTGACGAGGTCTGAGATCAGACACCGTAATGGGATGACCTCATACCCTTAACATTATTAATTTGGTGAGATTAATTATGGGGATAACATCTTAGGTGATGACCTCAGACCTTCATAACACCATTCAGTGGTGACGAGGTCTGAGATCAGACAACACAATGGGTTGACCTCAGACCCTTAACATTAATTTGGTAAGATTAATTATGGGGATAACATCTTAGGTGATGACCTCAGACCTTCATAACACCATTCATTGGTGACGAGGTCTGAGATCAGACACCATAATGGGATGACCTCAGACCCTTAACATCATTAATTTGGTGAGATTAATTAATGGGGCTAACATCTTAGGTGATGACCTCATACCTTCATAACACCATTCAGTGGTGACGAGGTCTGAGATCAGACACCACAATGGGATGACCTCGGACCCTTAATATTATTAATTTGGTGAGATTAATTATGGGGATAACATCTTAGGTGATGACCTAAGACCTTCATAACACCATTCAGTGGTGATGAGGTCTGAGATCAGACACTACAATGGGATGACCTCAGACCCTTAACATCATTAATTTGATGAGATTAATTATGCAAATAACATCTTAGGTGATGACCTCAGACCTTCACAACACCATTCAGTGGTGACGAGGTCTGAGATCAGACACCATAATGGGATGACCTCAGACCCTTAACATCATTAATTTGGTGAGATTAATTAATGGGGCTAACATCTTAGATGATGACCTCAGACCTTCATAACACCATTCAGTGATGATTAGGTCAGAGATCAGACACCACAATGGGATGACCTCAGACCTCAGACCCTTAACATTAATTTGGTAAGAATAATGATGGGGATAACATCTTAGGTGATGACCTCAGACCTTCATAACACCATTCATTGGTGACGAGGTCTGAGATTAGACACTACAATGGGATGACCTCAGACCCTTAACATCATTAATTTGATGAGATTAATTATGCAGATAACATCTTAGGTGATGACCTCAGACCTTCATAACACCATTCAGTGGTGACGAGGTCTGAGATCAGACACCATAGTGGGATGACCTCAGACCCTTAACATCATTAATTTGGTGAGATTAATTATGGGGATGACATCTTAGGTGATGACCTCAGACCTTCATAACACCATTCAGTGGTGACGAGGTCTGAGATCATACACCATAATGGGATGACCTTAGACCCTTAACATCATTAATTTGGTAGGATTAATTAATGGGGCTAACATCTTTGGTGATGACCTCAGACCTTCATAACACCATTCAGTGGTGACGAGGTCTGAGATAAGACACCACAATGGGATGACCTCAGACCCTTAACATCATTAATTTGGTGGGATTAATTATGGGGATAACATCTTAGGTGATGACCTCAGACCTTCATAACACCATTCAGTGGTGACGAGGTCTGAGATCAGACACAACAATGGGATGACCTCAGACACTTAACATAATTAATTTGGTGAGATTAATTATGTAGATAACATCTTAGGTGATGACCTCAGACCTTCATAACACCATTCATTGGTGACGAGGTCGGAGATCAGACACCATAATGGGATGACCTCAGACCCTTAACATCATTAATTTGGTGAGATTAATTAATGGGGCTAACATCTTAGGTGATGACCTCAGATCTTCATAACACCATTCAGTGGTGACGAGGTCTGAGATCAGACACCACAATGGGATGACCTCAGACCCCTAACATCATTAATTTGGTGAGATTAATTATGGGGATAAGATCTTAGGTGATGACCTCAGACCTTCATAACACCATTCAGTGGCGACGAGGTCTAAGATCAGACACCACAATGGGATGACCTCAAACCCTTAACATCATTAATTTGGTGAGATTAATTATGCAGATAACATCTTAGCTGATGACCTCAGACCTTCATAACACCATTCAGGGGTGACGAGGTCTGAGATCAGACACCATAATGGGATGACCTTAGACCCTTAACATCATTAATTTGGTGAGATTAATTAATGGGGCTAACATCTAAGGTGATGACCTTAGACGTTCATAACACCATTCAGTGGTGACGAGGTCTGAGATCAGACACCACAATGGGATGACCTCAGACCCTTAACATTAATTTGGTAAGATTAATTATGGGGATAACATCTTTGGTCATGACCTCAGACCTTCATAACACTATTCAGTGGTGACGAGGTCTGAGATCAGACACCACAATGGGATAACCTCAGACCCTTAACATTAATTTGGTAAGATTAATTATGGGGATAACATCTTAGGTGATGACCTCAGACCTTCATAACGCCATTCATTGGTGACGAGGTCTGAGATCAGACACCATAATGGGATGACCTCAGACCCTTAACATCATAATTTTGGTGAGATTAATTAATGGGGCTAACATCTTAGGTGATGACCTCAGACCTTCATAACACCATTCAGTGGTGACGAGGTCTGAAATCAGACACCACAATGGGATGACCTCAGACCCTTAACATTATTAATTTGGTGAGATTAATTATGGGGATAACATTTTAGGTGATGACCTTCATAACACCATTCTGTGTTGACGAGGTCTGAGATCAGACACGACAAAACCTATTTGTGGTTATTTTGTGTTGGGGATAAAACGTGACGTGACTATTTTTCGCGAGGGAAACGTGATGGTGAAATTTGATTTTTGAGGCAGAACATATGTAATTATTCATGTAATGATTTTGAGGTACGAGAGATACACAATATGCTCCTAAATTCTCTCAAGAGTATTCCATTTGTTTTCTGTGTCAATTGCACTCAAGTTGAATTGTGATATTCATTGGAATCCTGAAAAATTGTTGGAATCTATTATTTGATTCATTAAGATATATTATATTGTTAATTTGGGCATAGCGTGATGAGATTTTAATATGGCACGGAGAATGGACACCCGCTAATAGTCCAAAAACCGGTATATGGCTTTGAGATGCCTAGGGAGGTTAGGTGAGACCTGGTGACCCATTGATGTGTTGTTAAGAAATTAATATTGATATAATGCTTGAGTATTACATTTGATTCGTATATACGGATTCGTATTGTAGCACTTTATTCAGCGTGCTAATTATTTTTTTTACCATCTAATCCTGTCATATTGTGTACTTCCCCATATTTTCTTTTAGTGGAAGGCTAGCGTGGATTGGGACGCTATGGACTATTTTAGCTTCGATTGAAAGATTTATTTTTGTTGTATAAATTGGTGGTGTAATTATAGTTGGAGAATTTTGTATTTTGAGAGAAACGTTATTGTAATTATTATGGAAGTGTAACAATTTATGGATTTTTTTAATTTAAATTGTGGAAAATAGATGCTCTATACTAATTGTTGAGGATTTAGTTTAGTTTTTATCGTAGTAGCACGCCGCGTGTCTCTTTTCGGGTGCGCGGGGTGTTACATCTTATAGATGTTGGAGTTCGGTTCGTCATGACGGTTTGAAATGGGATAAGCAAAAAATACAAATTAAAGCCTAAGCTAAAATATCCGCCCTTACAAATCTCCCCCTTTGGCTATTTCGGTACAAAACAAAACAGATACCTAAATTACAATAAAAACCCTATATGAAAATTATTCCTAATGCCCTCCCAAACCCTAAAAACAAAACGACATAAGTGAAACTTTGTCTTCAATCTCAACTTGTTCTTCCCTTGGGTAACTTTTTCTTTATTCAGTGTAGTTCATGAATGCATCATCAACGCTTAAGAATTAAGAAACCTACACATATGAAACAAAGAGATACTGTGATGCATAGAGTTTTAAACAAAATATCAAAAACTCCCCCTCAATTTGTTCTGTCCCTTTTTGTCCACAATAGACAAAGGAGTAGAAGCTAACATGAAATATAAGCATCACATGAAAAAGTAAGATATCAACACAAATATAATCAAGTAGGCATAGGTGATGAAAAGTCAATTTATCAACCAACTATTTTTGAAAATTTTCATTATTAAGTATAAAAAATAAATATACATATACAGCACACCATGGACTAACACTAAAATATCCTAATATTGAATGCGTAATGTAGGGGTGTGAATATTCTCTATAGGTTAATCAACATATATGGTCATAGCACATGTGCACGAAGGTTTGAGATACTACTAACGCAAGATCTCAAAGTCTAGCTTAGGTGTAAGTATTATGATCTTGTGTGATATTGACTAACCTAATCAACATATCAAGAACAAAAGTGATTCTCGCACCATTGATGTCAAAACTATTTAATGTTTTTTGAGAATTTTATTTAATGTGCAAACCAATTGATTTTCAACTTAACTCTCTCAAAATTTCACATAACTAAGAATACTCTCAATTATTTTTGAAGAAATTAATACTCATATGTAGCGAAGCATCAATGTATCAAAAATTGTCGTGGCACTTCTATTTTTTGTGCTTATAATAATTTTAGGTTCTTTTATGAAAATGGTATCTTTTAATGCGAAGGCCTTTTATCTTTTGTATCCCCTCTTCATTTCTTAATATTCAACAAAGTTTTCGACCAAATGATTTAAATTCGGTCAATGGTTCTTACAAGCATAATTTTTTATTTCGTATTTTCATTTGGTTCTTTTTTACGAAAAAATGAGATGAGAACTCGGTGTTCTATAAGTGATAGGTAAGTGCAATGTTCAAATAAGTTCATTCATGTGTTCATTAAAGATGACTAGGAGTCAAACATGTAGTAAGCAATCGTCAAATATCAACGTAATGACTCCACACATTATTAAGCACAATAATGAAATGATGTCATGTCTCAAAACACTACGAAAAAGTCATGTAGAAATATGGAATAAATGGGTGATCCGAGCATCTTAAATGTTTATCCATATATGGTGACAAAAAATACAATAGTCTTTTTTTATTTTTCAAAAAGTCTAACCAACATAAAATCTTTTTGCCTTTTTTACCTTTTTAATAAAAATAAAAAATCTTTTTTGTATTTTTCAATTTTTTTAGAAAACAAAACTCTTTTTGGATTTTTCTAAAAATATCAAAATGAAAAATATAAATACAATAATATCACAATGATAATACAATAAAGCAATAGGTATGTAAGATATCAAAATGATAAGAACCCTATTATAAAAACAAGTCTCAACCTCAATCACTAGGCCTAAAGTAATTCTCAAAAGGAGATGACATCCTAAGAAATTCTTCCATCAAATTTATGAAGTCTTGATGAAATACTCTACTTGCTCTCTAAAACACTCAAAATTTCTATGGTGATATGCGGGAGCATGCAAAGTAACACGTGTGGGAGTGCGTGCGAGAACATGTGTAGGAATTCGTGTGGGAGCAAACTGGGGGGCACGCATATGAGAAACTCTCCCTAGCTTAAAAAAACTCTCAAAGGTGACCAATTTGTTTGCAATGGGAACAAGCATACACGGGCTTGGGTCAACCTTGCTCAAAATGTCTAGTATGATCTTTCTTAGGTGGGTTAGGACAAGGGCCATAAGGATCCATCACAAATTGGGGAACCGACTCAGGTGTTACTTTGGAAGTGGATGAACCTTATAACCTATTCCTTGCCTCTCAACATTACCTAATGCGGGACCGAGGAGAATCTTTCCAACCTTCTTAGATGTGTCCTCTAAAGTGACCTTGACCTCCAGGGCACGTTCGAGATCACTCTCGAGTTGGGATACACAAGCTTCAAGTTTCTCACGAGTCTCCAATAAAGATTGAAGATCTTCCATAAGACTAGCTACGATGTTGGTCAAATCGATCTTTACCCTACCTAAAATGATGATTTGATTACATAAAGAAATTTTTACTTTCTCGAGTTGACTCGCCAATGCTTCACTCTCTATTAATACTTTCACCTACTTCTCCAAATCTAACACTCTAAGAGACAAATCTTTATTTATCTTTTTGTTTTTGAATGTGTCGGTGTAAAGATCACTAAACGCTTTCTCCATAACTTAGATTCTCTTCCTCACTCTCCCTCTTCCTAGAATGAATCGAAACATCATTGAGGCTTTCACGTTTATATATGTCCTTATCTACGTGGGATAAATTATAAGTGTTAACGTGACTAGCCATGAACGCAACACACAGTTCATGTGGTGACTCTCCCCCCAAATCAATCGAATAGACGTCACTATCACTAAGAGTGGCCTTATTTGTAACTTTTTTGTCTTATCTCTTCATCCTAATGGGACACTCATGTGCCTTGGGTCCTTTTCCCTCAAATTCATAACATCTAATATATTCTTTCGCACAAAACTTCTCTCCCTCATTCTTATTTTTGTTTTTCTCAAAAATAAATTTCTTTAGGAGAATTTTCTTTTAAAATTTGAGGTTTTTTTTTTATTTTTTTTGCAAAAAGGGATAAGTCCTCTGGTTCAAAATCAAATTTTGATTCAGACTCATAAATATTTTCTTTATTCTTTTTCTTAGTTTGAATTTTCAAAGCAATCCATATATCCCTAGGCTTAGCAATTTTAGGAAACATATCTATTGCATACGTTTGAAAATATCCTACAAGTTATTTTAATGTAAGAGTATTTAGGATTCCTAATGAATTTAGCACGGTGACCTTAGGAATAAAGCAAGAGGGGAGAGACCTCAAAATTTTCTAAACAACTCTCGTCTCAAGAATCTTCTCACGTAAATTAAAACTAGAATTAACTATGTCCAACAAAGTTGCATAAAATTCATCAAAAGATTTAGACTCTAGCATGGTAATGGTCTCAAATTGGGTGGTGAAATTTTGTAGCACATATGTAATACCCTACCCTGATATTTTATTTAAACCTTCTATAAATTCTAATGAAGTGAGGTTTAAGGATGATTATTGGAAGTTCGGGATTAAAACTGAAGTAGATATAAGAAATGGGGAAATTGGGATTGTTCTACCGATATAGGGGTGTCATTAGAAGTGAGACCCAGTGTCGCATGAAGGTCATGCAAAATAGGGGTTCAAACAACCTTCGAAGGAGATTTTACTGCATTTTAATCCCAGGGCGTGCAAATCCATACATTGAATGCGATGGACATGTCGTTCGAACTAGGATCATGTCGTTTGGACGATAGGCCTAAAAATGTTTAAATCTGATTGCCCTTATGCGCTCTCACATTTCTGGCTCTTGGATCTTTTATTTGTAAAAATCTTGTGTGTCCATATGAGCAAAATTGGGATTTTGGAGGTCTTAGATGGTTTTAAATGGGTGATTTGGGCTTATTTGTGGGGAAAATTTGAAGAAGAGAGGGAGAGTGGAAGGGGTGGTCCTCCACCACCATTTTAGTCTTTCTACACTCTCCCACCACCACAAACCGCCATTCTACGACCACCCCTCTACCTTACATCCCCATATTTGTTATATATTCCACCATATTTGAACATTATACACCCAATTCCACCAGGGATGAGGAGAGCTACGAATTTTGGAGGAGTTTTAGGAAATTTTTTGGGAAGATGATAGAAGCTTTCATGGAGTTTGAAGGAGGTCTTTGGCTTGGAAGTTTAAATGGAGCACATATGGAGCATTTGGAGGATGCATTTGGTAACCCATTGAGGCCAACTTTGGAGGTGGGGGTTTCTCCTTTTACACCAACCTTCTTACCATCATTTGAAATATTTGGCATGGGAAAATCTATCCCTAGTGTTTAAGACTCTATTTGCATGATTGGTAGTCTTATTGTTAGACAACATGAGTAGGATGCACATGAACAAATAATGGTTTCTTGTAGATTAATATTAAAGCTTTTTATGGAATAAAAATGTTGGTAAAATATTATTAATTTTAAGAAAAAAAGACGAATGGATATTTTAAAGTTTTGAAATAATAGAGTTGGTATTTTATGAAAATGGTGTATTTTCTAGAAATTTGTTGTTAGACATTATATGGAAAAAATGTTTGA
Organism: Sambucus nigra; assembly: GCA_949130495.1. Lineage (NCBI taxonomy): Eukaryota > Viridiplantae > Streptophyta > Magnoliopsida > Dipsacales > Adoxaceae > Sambucus > Sambucus nigra. Next base: position 348,951,223 of record OX422215.1, read on the forward strand.
AAAGTGATGTTCATCTTACTATAATGTTTTTGAAATAAAGTTCCAAATTTTCTTACAAAAATGAAGATTTTATGAAAAATGGACACTTGTTGAGTTTGAAGAAATAAAAATGTCTTTTAGGCACTTTTGCAAGTATTAGGAATTTCTAAAATGAAATGTTATTTATAGGATTTTAGAATCTAAAATCCATCTTCTCATGTATATAAACTTGTAGTATTTTGGCAATTAATGTATAAAAAAGTTTAAGGAAGATTTTTTGGGGTTTAGATATGGAATAAGAAAAGTAGAAATTCTTGTCTTCAAAATGTGTAAAAAGAAATTAGAAGTGTGGTAAGCATAAATTTTTAAGACTACATGTATTAATAAAAAGGAAATGTAATTTTCTTATGAAATTAGTCTTTGAGTGTAATTAGATTTCTTGAATAAAAAAAGTAAAGAAATATCTAATTTGTAAATATGGTTAGTAAAAGTATTGAATAAGTGTAAATGGTTAAACATTGAAAAGTTGGGGTGTATAACTTAATAATGTTATAAAAGATTAACACTTATAAAATTGAAAAAAGGAATAATAAAATAAAGATGTTATCAACTAAGAAGAATATTAATCCACAGTTAAAAATGTGTTAAGTTGTTAAAAACACTTAAGAAATTAATATGTGTAACTTAATAGTGTTTTGGAAAAATTAACACTTGTAGAAATGGAGTAAGGAATGAGTTTGGAAACAAATGGGTAAAATGATAATTTTACTTAAAGTGGAATATTTTTATGAAATAAAAATATTGAAAAAGGTGTTACACAAATTATTCCTAAATGAATTTGATCTTTGGAATAAAAATAAAAGTTAGTGTAAAGGACATGAAATGATAAATTTAAGTGTAACATGAGTTGTGGTGAAACCCCGAGTTTTGCTTCGGCTGGGTAAAAAGGAAAAGAAGGAATAATGTTGGCATTTGTAAAGTTATAAAACACATAAAAAGGGACTCGAATGACACTGGGATAATTAAGGAGGGCCCGAAGCCCTGTGGTGAAATATCCAAAACAACTGGACAGAGCATATGGTGTGCATATCCGGTAGTGTGGCCCATTGAAGTATGAAATTATTAGAAGATTCCAACAAAAAAATAAAGGAATAAGGAACATGTCAAGAAATAGGTTGTGGTGAAAATATGTTAAGATAACCTAACTTGAATGGATGAATGAATGTTCATGTAATGGTTAAAATGGACAAGTAAACATGAAATTGGTTAATATCCATGAGGTAAGGAAAAAGGTAAAGTAAGTTGGTAAACGGGTGGTTAAGAAGCCTAAGCGTTTCAAACAGTAATTAACGCAAAAGTGTATTGTAGAAGGGTTACAAAGATGAAATAAGTATTTTCTAACATGATATTTGCATGTGTTGAAAGGGTGATTTTCAATGAAAATACAAATATGGAGTGGTTAAAATGAAAGAGGTATTTTCGGTAAAGAAATGGCTTTTGATCAATTTAAGTGGAGTTGTTTGAAATATTTAATCGCGCGCGTTAAATAAAAGTGATTAAGGTTCAAATTAGTACAAGGAAGTCGTTTATAAGATTAAGGTAAATTAATCTGGATAAGTAAGGTTTTCGAAATTAAAATTATTTCATGCATATATATATATATATATATATATATATATATATATATATATATATATATATATATATATATATATATATATATATATATGAGGTAGTTGCATGTGAGTATAAGTAGAATGTGTTAGAGTCTTCTTTCTTCCATTCGTTCTATACTGTATTTGTATATTTTCGACTGAGCATTAGGCACACTGCCTCGCTTTGTTACGGTAGGGTTGTGTGCGGTTTTATATTTTGAGGTTGTTATAAAGGTAAGTATTCTCTTTTATTTATGTTAGTAACTCTGTATGCTTGGACTTCAGGGTGCTCCCCTATGGTCCCTCGCATAGTTTGATTTGAAATCGGAATCGCATGCTAAACAAGTGAAACATTAATTAAAATAAAATTGAACTCGCAACATTCTATAGGTTGTTCCATTGTACTTCACAACTAACGATGGGTTTGGATCGGGTTGAATATGGGTAACCCATAAATTCGGGCTGGGGAATTACAAATTTTATCAAAGCCCTAAGTTAAAGGTTCCTTTCGGGTGTGACGTGGTGAGGTCGGTATTGGATCTTTCGATATCGGTGTTGGTTTGGGCCGGTCACACTAGTTTGGTGAATTTTGAGTTCGTGTCCTCGATAGTAGAATCAAAGAGGTTAGCACGATAAGTAAGTTGGTTCAAGTGACATGCGATCAAGTTGATAGTTATTAATCGCTTTCGCACTTCTGATTATATGTTCGTAATTTATGGATGTCCTTGTAATCCAATAGTTGTGACACCGTGGCTATTAGTGTGAGGTTCTTGTGTTTAACCCTTGATGATGTATAATCCTTGAGATGTCAATAGAACGAGATAAATCTCACAAGGCAAGTGGATTGAATTATATACGATTAATGGTAAGGGTTGATAGTTAGGTTGTAGTGCCTAAGGAATGATGATTGATAATTAAAAAAATGTATAGCCCGCAGGTGCGACACTTATGGGCAGCTAACGCTAGTAATGTAATTAGGCAAATTCGATCCTGATGGTGATATTGCGGTTGATGATAGTCCAATGAACATATGAAATTGTATAGGCCAATAGAGGCAACATTGTGATCCTATGCGTGAGATGCATTGTGTGGTAACTTTGATGATGAGAGTAGCCTTGGTAGTGGAAATCGTGAGTAGTGTTCATTGCAACCTAGTTTTAAAGGTTTTATATCTCACATATGGGGTTTAGATGACTGGGTAGCGTCCATAAGTGTTAATTATGTGGTGAGAATGTATTAGTCCCATTGGTTGAGGATTTAGGTTTAGTGTATCTTGATTATAATGTGGCATTGAGGAATAGGATCCCTCATGGCGTCTGTGGTATAGGCCTTGGTATTTACATGCAATGTCCGAAATCCCATATCCTACAAAGATCTATATAGTCATGTTAATTTGTAGATTAGCACACGGTATGATGTTTATGTAGTGAGACAATTGTGTTGTTATGGTTGAACCTTCATTGAGGATTGGATAAGGTAGACTTTGAGGTTTATAAGTTGCAGGCGACATCATCTACCCTACCATAATCCTTAGTAGTGTTAGTTGAGGTTTAGATGTGACATATGGTCACAACCATTTGAAATAAATATAATATTAGTATCTAAGTGTATAGGCTCATTTTAGCCTTCAGAGTAATGGCTAAGCCCGAGGAAATTCCAGTGTGAGTAAGATTTAAGGTTAAGCTAGAGTGCCTATAGGACTAATTGTGTGTGGCATTATTGGGGATACGTATCGAATATATGACTCCATGAAGCATTTGATGGTTAAGATGCACTATAGGTAGAAGCTCATATGTTAGTGCCTTTGCGAGCACTAATGAATCACTATGTGGGTGTTGAAAGGTTTGTAGAGCGCACCTACAATGGTAAATGTATGGATGATGGAATCTTGATAGGTATTGGGAACGTTTGCATATAATGTTTTCAGTGTTCTTAAGAGATCAGTTAAGTTCGGCATGAAGAAATAATAACGTCCTAGTAACGATTGTATTACGGGTCCGGTGATGATCTTGGATTGCTAATCAAGGTTTAGAAGATTCATATGGTCTATGTGCCGGGTGCAATTTCTCGAATCGAATCATATGGGTGATGTATCCTCCAAGGAGGAATTATAAGCTTGCGTCGTTCATGTGGCATAATGCTCGAGTGTCATGGGATAACTAGTATTGGTGTTATGACGCTCGATTTTAAGGTGTATTAAGAAATGTAATCGAGACTTAGGTTGATGACGCTATGTGGAGATTTGTGATGGAAACCAAGGTGGGGTGGTATCGAAGCATGATAGATAGGAAATACCATTATATTAGTTTGTTAGTATGACCCTCAAAAGGATAGTAAGCAAGCTTTCTTAAGAGCTTTTGGGATATGAAAGGTATTCTGCTACTAGTCCATTCATACAATAGATATTTAAGAACAAGTAGCTCGACTGGTATTTTTAACCTAAACTCCCCTTGCCCGCTCTACGACTACTAAAGAGAAGACGGATCCTAGAATATTGGAGTGTGAAGATGATATATGCTAGGATAGCCTTAGCAAAGTAAGGACTAGTTCTTGGTACATCCTTCAAACATGGTATAGATTAGAAGATGTAGTCCCATGTGATATTTACTACCCTTAGAATTCCAATGGCAGTCGATGTGGTCGTCGCACAAATTCTATGTTAGAAGAACCTGGAAGTGAGCATAGTGGCAATCTCGTGTGGTCAGAGGATATGGTAAGGTGAATGTCTCACTTCAGCTAAGTAATGCCCATGGAAATTTGGGATTTGGATCACAATGCAACAAGCCAAATAGTAACTTAGGCCTAGTAGGTTGGTTGCATTCTCAATAGTAAGTGGACTGGGGTAGTGTGAACAAGGGCATTGGGCATTATCTAATTGGATTAATTCACTTATGGTAAGGATGCGAGGGGTAGGGCCTTACTCCCTAGGAGGGAAGTCGGGCATTGACTTCCTAGAAAACTATAGGTTCGTATACTGCCTTTGTGCCACGAGAGTGAATGGTTATGATTCTATTCGTCATGGTTGGTAACCCAAGCTAGAATATGTGGCTAGTATTAGTACTTTGTGAGAATGTCGGGAATGAATGACATGAATTCTAGACTAAACTGTAGGTTTATTTTTGCAAATCAAAGTCTGATGCTTGTGAAAGGAATTTATCGAGACGGTTACTTGTTCCTTCAAACTCGCATGTGTCCCTTTTGATTTTGATAATCAGATATTGGCATTCTCACATACGTGGTAAATCAAATTGGTTCCATGTCATGGTATGGTACGGTTAGGCCTAGTGGAGCACGGTGGACTAGGTATGGTCAATGCATCTCGGTAACTGGGTGCTCCATATCTAAGGTATTCTTGATTTTGCATAAAGTTATGTGTATAAATGGTTGCGCTTTCAGCCACACAGTTTACTCGTAGTATTGACTTTTCTTAGTATTAACGACCTTTCAACTGCCCAATACGGAAGTTAGTGGCCCTGTTTGCAAAGAGTGGGATGATGACTTGAGGATATAATATAATGTTAAAAATCGAGGAGAATTTAGCATATGGTGTTTCTTTGCCGCGGTAAGTGGATTAGAGTGAGGCTCTATCGAGTTCTCAAAGGTGATATGCCTAGAGCAGTACTAGGATCATCAGAGAGGCACAACGAAAGGTGTAAGTCGAACGCACGATGATGACCTAGTAAGAATATTAGTTCTTACAGTGAGAAATTAGCATGATATGGTTATTGGCAAGCTCATGAGAGTTATGTAGTCAGAATAGCCTAAAGAGTTATTGGATGAAGGATGCGCAGTCCTATGATAGGATTGACTTTGGTAATGAATGTGATGATTGTTTGTATTATAATTCACACCGGGTGAGTGTTGGAAGATAGAGAGAGTGGCATGTGGAGGTGCCATCATGCCTTGGGTATAATCTTGGGTAGTACTAAAAATTGTTTCGACATGATCATCAAGTGAAAGGAGACTCGAATGTCGATTATGTGATGTTCATGGTTAGCAAGATGGTGAGGGTTAGATCATGTCGCATGTTGATTATTTGGTGACAAATCCCGTGTGGGGGCATGTAGGGTGACCTTAGTATTAATAACTTCGATGATTTTGTCTTGGAGAATTTCTATGGCTTAGAATGGATGTTGGCGAACCCCATAAGCTTAAGGGTTAACGGATCGAGAATTTCGGGGATGAAATTCCCCAAGGAGGGAAGTTTGTAATACCCTGCCCTAATATTTTAAGTAAACCTTATATAACTTGTAATGAAGTGAGGTTTTAGGATTATTATTGGAAGTTGTGGGTAAAAACTGAAGTAAATATAAGAAATTGGTAAAAAGGATCATTCTAATGACATAGGGTTGTCATTAGAAGCGAGACCCAGTATTGTGCAAAGTTCGTGCGAAGCAAGGATTCAAATGACCTTCGAGTGATATTTTAATGCATTACAGTCCCAGACTGCACGAAGGTTTCATGAAGCTATAAATCGAACAATATGGACATGTCGTTCGAATGAGGCTCATGTCATTTGAATGACGTGCCTAGAAAATATTGAATTCTGATTGCCCTTATGTGATATCATGTTTTTGGCCCTTGGATCTTTGAGTTATCGAACTCTGGTGTGCCCAGATTGGAAAAAAGGGAATTTTCGAGTCTTGGACAATTTTAAATTGGTGATTTGGTCACATTTGTGAGGAAAATTGGAAGAAGAGAGGGAGAGTGGAAGGGGGGTCCTCCTCCATCATTTTAGTCTTCCTACACTCTCCCACCACCACAAACCACCATGCTACCACCACCCCTCCACCTTAGATCCTCATATTTGTTATATATGACAACATATTTGAACATTATACACCCATTTCCAGTATAGAAGAGGAGAGCTACGAATTTTGGAGGAGTGTTGGGGATTTTTTGGGAAAATGATGGAAGCTTTTATGGAGTTTAAAGGGGATCTTTGACTTGAAAGTTTAAATGGAGCACCTATGGGGCATTTGAAGGATGCATTTGGTAATCCATCTAGGCCACCTTTGGAGGTGGGGGTTTCTCCTCTTACACTAACCTTCTTACCACCATTTGAAGTCACTGAGGTTGAAAAATCTATCCATAGCGTTTAAGACTCTGTTTTGCATGATTGGTAAACTTGTTGTTAGATCGCATGAGCAGGATGCACATGGTCAAATAATGGTTTCTAGTAGATTAATATTAAACATTTTTATGGAATGAAGATATTGGTAAAATAGTATTTTTTTTAAGAAATAAAGGATGAACGGATATTTCGAAGTTTTGCAATAATAAAATTGGTATTTTATGAAAATTGTGATTTTTCTTAAAATTTGGTGTTAGACATTTTATGAAATAAAATGTTTGAAAAGTGAAGTTGTTCTTGATATAATGTTTGTGAAATAAAGTTCCAAAGTTTCTTGCAAAAACTAAGATTTTATGAAAAATTGACAGTTGTTGTGTTTAAAGAAATAAACATGTCTTTTAGTCCATGAAAGTATAATTTTTGCAAGCATTAGGAATTTCTAAAATGAAAAGTATGTTTAACCCATTTATAGTATTTTGGAATATAAAATCCATCTTCTCATGCATGTAAAGTTGTAGTATTTTGGCAATAAATGTATAAATAAGTTTAAAGAAGATTTTATTAGGTTTAAACATGGAATAATAAAAGAACAAATTCTTGTCTTCAAAGTGTGTAAGAGGTTAAAAGTGTGGTAAGTATAAAGTTATAAGACTACATGTATTGATAAAAAGCAAATGGTATTTTCTTATGAAATTAATCTTTGAGTGTAATTAGATTTCTTGAATAAAGAAAGTAAAGAAATAGCTAATTTGGAAAGATGGTTAGTAATAGTATTGAATAAGTATTAATGGTTAAACATTGGAAAGTTGGGGTGTATAACTTAGTAATGTTGTAAAAGATTAACACTTATGTAATTGGAAAGGAAATAATGAAATAAAGATATTTCCAACTAATAAGAATATTACTCCATGGCTAAAAATGTGTTAAGGTGTTAAAAACACTTAAGAAGTTAGTATGGGTAACTTAATAGTGTTTTGGGAAAATTAACACTTATGGAAATGGAGTAAGGGACAAGTTTGGAAATAAATGGTTAAAATGGTAATTTAACTAAAAGTGGAACATTTTTATGAAATAAAAATGTTAAACAAAATGATTATGATCTTTCGAATAAAAATCAAAGTGAAAGTGTAAAGGACATGAAATGATAATTTCAAGTGTAATATGAGTTGGGGTGAAACCTCGGGTTTGGCTTCGATCGAGTAAAAAATAAAAAAAGGAATAATATGGACATTTGTAATGTTAAACACACATAAAAAGGAACTGAGATGACACCAGAATAATTAAGGAGGGCCCGGAGCCCTGGGATCAAAGGCCCAAAATAACTGGCCAGAGCATATGTGTGTATAGCCGGCGGTGTGGAGCCCGTTGAAGTATGAAGTTATTAGATGATTTCGTGAAAAAAAAATGAAGGAATAAGGAAAATGTCAAGAAATTGATTGTGTGGTGAAATTGCGTTAAGACAACCTAACTTGATTGAATTAATGAATGTTCTGGTAATGGTAAAAATGAACAAGTAAATGTGAAATTAATTAATGTCCATGAGGTAAGGAAAAGGTAAAGTAAGGTTGTAAACGCGTCGTTTAGAATCCTAAGCAGTTCAACCCATAATTAACATAAGAGTGTATTGTAGAAGGGTTTCAAAGACGAAATAAGTATTTTCTAACACATTGTTTGCATGTGTTGAAAGAGTGACTTTCAGCGAAAATACTAATATGGGTTCGTTAAAACGAAAAGTGGTAATTTCGGTAAAGAAATTGCTTTCAGTCAATTCAAGTGGTGTTGTGTCAAATATTTAACTATGTTCATTAAATAAAAGGGATGAAGGTCAAAACGAGAAAAAAGAAGTCTTTTACATGATTAAGGTAAATTTATTAGGATAAGTTAGATTTTCGAAATATATATATATATATAATATATATATATATATGAGGTAGTTGCATGTGCATGTAAGTAAAACATGTTAGAGTCTTCTTTTTGTCGTTCTTTCTATACTGTATTTGTATATTTTCCACTCAGCATTTGGCTCACTCCCTGGTTTTGTTATGACAGGTTGGCTGCAGTTTCGTATTTTGAGGGCGTTACACATGTAACTATTATCTTTTATTTACGCTAGTGACTTCGTATGCCTAGACTTCGGGGTACTCCCCTATGGTCCCTCACTTAGTTTGATTTGAAATTGGAATTTCATGATAAACAAGTGAAACGTTAATTAAAATAAAACAGGACTAGCAACATTATATAGGTTATTTCATTGCACTTCACACCTAACGTCGGGTTCTGACCGGGTTGACTATGGGTAACCTAGAAATCCGGGAGGGGGCATTACATTAGATATATTTACAATGTTAGTACCCTCGTGTGTGAGATGGAGGGTGGTGCATGTCATAACGCGGTTGAACTCATAAGGAGTGACGATTCTAGAAATAACACTTGAACCGCGAGGAACAATTTCTCCACTTAAAGTCGTACTTTGTCCATGAAGAGACATGTTTAGGGCCAATGGCATTACTTACCATCAGTATGGGTGGAGTGCACCCTCTTTCACAAACTAACCAAACACGTTCGTTAATGGCGTTTAAAGAAGACCTCATCCTAACTTTTTAATACGCAAAGTTTTAACCATAAAAAATGGGCATTCAATTATACAAATTATCCATTAAATTCCGACTTTTTAAAGATCAACAATTTTTCAAAAAACAAAAAAATTATGAAAAAGGATTACATAATAAATTAGTGCAACCCACCCTTATAACAATTTGAGAGTGCACCCGAACTAATGGATCAATTTATATAATTAAATGCCTCAAACACACAAATCCAATTTTTATTAAAATTTAGTCTTTGATTAAATTAGGTTGCATGCAATGGATGTTCCAATTTGGTAATAAAAGTAGGCATGCAAACAACATAAAAATTAAGAAAAAATCCCTTTATAGGGAAAAACATATATTCAACACTATCGTATGTTTTTAAAGACACAAACTTTGTTAAACTAAGTAAGACGATATAAGTCTTCAAAACTTTCAATAAAATACAACTCAGATCCAAAGTCATCTAGAGGTAACGGTCTACCCTCAGTATCCACCGATCAACCTTCTTACTACTACATCAATGAACCCTTAGTTCACAATATCATCTGTAGAGAATCCTCTTCTCAAGGTGTATGCAAGATATTGAAACTAATAAGGTTTCAAAAGGATTCACAATTCATATAGGGAATGTAAAGATTTTGAATCAAAAAGTGTTTGGAAATGTTAAAGATGAAAAAATTTTGTTCAGGTTCATTGTTAATGTTTTTTCCAAAGTTCCATGAAAAAGGAGTTCAAAACAGGTACTTATAAGTTTGACATGAATTTCGCGATAGCGGCTCGTTCTAATGAAAACCAGGGTCGTTCGAAGAACAATATGGTTTCATTCGAATGAGGAAGCAAGTCGTTCAAATGAATAAGGCAGTTCATTCGAAGTATACATCTAACAATCTTCTAACGAGAAAGTTTTGCCAAGCAGTCCTTACTTTGTTAGATGATCGTTCGAAAGGATATCTAACGAAAAGTCTTTTTCATTCGAACGAGGGTATTATTGTTTTTGAACGAGCCTAAAAAATTAAAATTTTAAATTTAAGTCCTTTAAATTTACAACCCCGTTTTTTGTTTTATAAAAATACTTACCAAATATGATTATGAATAATTATGAATACCCAAAAGTCTTATACCTTCATGAGATGTAGAGGTGTCTTTGATCTTTGATATATTGGAGTTAGATTCATCATAACCGTTTGTAATGAGATACGCTAAAATACAAATTAAAGCCTAAGCTAAAATATCTGCCCTTACAGTACATTATTTTCTGACATCACAGAACATATAAAAGATATCACAATTTGGATAAAATAAATTTACAAAATCAATCGAAAGTCTGTTCAAAACCAATTTAGAAAACTGAACTCAACTTTTCTATAACATGATTACATTATATAATTAATCCACATTAACATTTTATCTTCACCATATTATATAAAAATATCCCACTTCCTTTACTGTTGCCTTATTTTAATTATCCATAATTAGGAACATCTCTCTTTAAGTAACTGCGCGGTTACCTGTAACTTATGCAATGAGTTGTAGTCTTGATTTTTAGTTCTTGACTCTACATACCATCAGACCATAAATCATGCATTTAGTTTTAATAGACAAATGAATGCGTTTTCCTTTTCCTTACAGAACAAGCAAAATATGGGCACATTTCTATAAAAGTTCTAATTACTTGTAATGAGAATACATGCCTTTCTTCTATTCTCTACTACCGAGGAATATGAACCTTCTTTAACCCAAACTGTTGTACTAGAGTCTTAGCCTTATCATCCTACTTCCCTTTTGGAAAATAAATAAATCTCTTCTCAAATAACTAACACCAACCTTTAATTATCGATGTTCCTCACTCCCGGATTACGAAATATTTTTGAGTTTCCCTACCGTGTCTAATCCAAAGAATCCTTTGTTCAATAAATTATAGATATCATTCCAAGAGCATGATTCTTACTTGAGTGTCATCAACCAACATAATGTGTTTAACAAATTCCCATTAGTCAATTATTTAAAATTAAATATACACACATAGAACTTCCCCGTGGGAGGAGCAAACACATGTAACATTGAATTTAGAAGGATTATCATGTATTTTAAAATTCAATGATTATGTGATTAAAACTATCCGTGGAGGTCCAGATGAGATAACTCAAATCACTATTTTGAAATATTAATAGGAATTATGGGTTAAATAAGCTTATTATCCTAGATAGAACAATATCCAATTAATTTTTCAATCGTTGAAACTTATTCTAGTTAAAAGTTTAAAACTAAAATAGTGAGAAAAAGTTAAATTCATTTTTGAAATCTTACAATCATGAAATTGAAAAATTAATTTCCAATTAACATATGAGAACTAATTTGATTAAATTTTAAAGTAGTATCCCCCAATCGCTTTAAAAAAAATTAATCTCATCGAACATCCTAGTTCGATGATGTGGTGAGATTTATCATGGGAAGCTTAAATCACTCCACTTTGAACTAGACATATTTTCATATTTTATTATGCTATTCATACAATTAAAGACCATTATGTCAAATATAATGAATAACCAATGAATTTTTGTCCTATAGTTTATGACAGTGACTCTATGGGGAAGGATATCATTAATTATGTCTGAGTGTATACCACTTGTTCATTCATTGAAATAGAACCTGCTTGTGATGAACCTTCCCACTGGGGGATCGAACTCACTCACATTCTTATTAGTGGATTATCACTTAAAAGTTATAATGAATCTCTAGTGCCTTGATTAATTTCATTCATGGGGGGCGGGGGGGTGAGAAGACTCGAGCTATCAATCATATTCGATTCATCAAAACAACGATGAAGACCGGACGGTTTATGTTAAAACCCTTATCCCACTTAGTACTTTGAAAAAAAATAAGGTTTTTGAAAAATAATTTATTCAATATTAAAAGACCGAATTTAAATCCTTGGGAATTTTAAAATTTACTTGTATAAATTAAGTATCTTGATCTCACATTTTAATTTTCTTAAAATAAAATAAAATTTTAAAATTTTCAAAATAAAACTGAGAGATATCAATTTATTCCACACCTTTAATTAAATTACTCTAATTTAATTCAATTTAGAAAATAATAAATACAACACAAAGTTTTGAAGAAAATTGGTGATTAAGGTTGGCTCAAAATTATAATCCATGGCGTCCATAAAAATGAGTGTTCCTAATTATCCAATTAATCATCACACAAATTATGCAACATAACAAAATAATGAGACATTGCAAATAAATAACTAAATGCAAAAAATAATAAAAGACATAAATGCCCTTTTATTCATGGTCTAAAATAATTCTTGAAGTAAAATCTTTAAGTCCAAAAGTCCTTATTATAGTAGACTTCCCTTTGGCATAGAGTCCAACTTGAAGTAAGCTTCATAACAAATAAGTGTTCTTGAGGGTCTTTGTTATCGAAAACTTATTCTTTTAGGTTTGGAAGTATAATGAGGAAGAACCACCACAAGAAGCCACCAAAAAACACCAAAAGGAAACTTGGATTCTTCCTGTGACCGATCGAATCTATCCGACCCTAAATTCGGATCGATTCGAAAGACGTACGTTGATAGTTTTATTATTTTATCGAGATTGCTACGAAAATTAGCAGTGACTATTCCAAATCTTCATCTAACTTTACCAAAAACTTAAATACATATATTACATAATTTTAAGTGTAAAAAAATATTACATTCCATCATAATCGCCACTAAATACATCAATAATAAAATACAAAACTGAATTATAACAATCATATCGAATCAAGAAGCGAACAATAACTACAGACAAAGAATCGTCGGACCCATTCACATAGGCAAATAATGTGTGACAGTGATGAATGAGATATAAACAAAGAGTCTCTATAAAACCATGTTAGTACGAAATCACACAAAAAGATACACCATCCCACAACATGTAAAACTCAGATTTTTATATTTAGATAACATGGACCTTTCACTTGGATGATTAATATAAACCAAAGGCTCTCATACCAATTCTTGGAGATCGATATATGCGGAATAAAAGTTTTAAGTCATGGATCTTCGATTAATCAAACACAAGAAAGAGGTAAAATCGAAAATGATGTTTGAAGAACAAACATAGGGTTTCGAATTCAGTTGTAATGCGATGAGCAAAAAAATATTTGTTGATGCTGTAGGTATGCCTTATTTTGGATCTCCAAAATATTTATTAAACCTTTTTCATGCTATGATCTTCTAGTGTATTATCCTCCCCTAAGTCAGGTAGGTGGGTGGACACCCTTTGATATAAAACCCTTGCTTACGATTTCGATATGGTGGTTTATCTATATCCCTCTTCACAAAAATATGAGTAGTATTTTTTCTCACCGCTCTCAAATCCTAATGATGAATAATAATGATTAAAACCCTTTCCCACACATTTATATACAGGTACAAAATGTGAGCTTGGTCCTAATTGGGTTACTTGAGAGTATGAGCCTGACTACTTGGGTATATGGACTACATGAGGGACCCAAGATAAATAATTAAATTATATCCAAATAAATATTCAGAAATCCTCAATTACATTTACCATTGTTTTCTATCTTTATTTAATCATAACTAATTCCACTAAATAATTATAACCGAGCTCTAATTTAATTATCTTTAAAATTACTCAGATATAATAAGGTCTTATTTGCAAAGTCAATAAAGATACATAATATGATTTCCTGCGTTAATCTTTCAATACTTGTTGGTCAAATCAATTTTCCACTAATTGACTTTTGCCAACATCTTATCAATTATCTGATTCTCATAATTAACTTATTTTGCTACTCCACCGGATTATAAATAATACACTAATCATGTTTACTAGGGGAAACAAATATTATATGTCTATCAATGGGGTATCATAATCCTAAGTATCCTTGCATGTGTATTCCTCCAAATTAAGATCTAATACCAACTTAGATAATTGTCCCCCAATATGAGGGCATCACTTGATTCAATGTAAGATCAAATCGCACCCATAGTAATCAAAGAAACAATCACATAAGCATTCTAAGCCTCATAATTCTCGAGATTAAGAATATATTCACCTTTTATAAATGGTGTGAAATTTTGTGAGTCTAATCAAGACATACCTTAGACTCAAATCTCATGAGTGGTCATGTTCAATACATTCCTAGGATGTACTGATCACAATCCTCTGTCGAACTATCTAACACGCTATCAAACCATCAAATAGGTTATTGTAGTTTGAGATAAACAACTAAGATTGCATTGTAACCGTTCCGATGAGATGTCAACTCCCTATCAAGGTTATAGTAGTTTTGATAGTGCTAGAACTCAAATCTTGATATCCTAGTAATCAACCCTAAGCTAACTCACTAAAATTTCTACTCAGGTCAATTGATCGACATGTCTATAATATATTGAAACCAAATCTAAGGCCTTCTTGTAAAACGATTCTTACTTCAAAATGGACTGATACAACTTTACCAAAAAGTAAACGTCATACATGGTTTTAAGAATAAAATCTCGACAAGAAGTATGAGATGAAGATAGTTTGGGTGGAAAGTAATGGGGGAGTTTTACTCAAAAATGAATTCTTTGAGGGTAGGGGGATATTATTTTCTCACTTTTTAAGAAAAAATAGGTCACGTGATCTCTTTTTATGGGAAATATATATTGAGGATTTTACTATCAAATAAAAAAAAAAGAGAAAATAAATGAAAAGTCTTAATAGAAAATATGGACAATTAAACACACCCTTACTGTGGCCATCCCCGATCCTGATCCTTGCGGGCGGGTGCGTGGAGGAAAGGATCCTTCGGGTCCCGCATGTCCCTCTCTAGAGTGCTTCGGCCGGCGTCGTTTGTGATGTGTGAAAAATGTAGAGAGATTCAGAGTCTCTAGTCTATTTTACTCAAAACAGACAAAAGAAAAAGGGGAAGCCACTCCGAAGGATGGCATCCAAAGATATACGGGTGCATGCGAAACCAAAATGATTCGATAAGGGTTCGGAGGCTTAGTTATGGAATGGGAAGGTGTTAGGCACCCATTCCGCCCTTTCGGTCTCTCATGAATATTTGTTATTTTCCGTTATGTTTCCCCCCGTGATATGTGTGCATGTGTATATAGAAATGGAGGTAGGAATCCTCAACTTGTATCATGGAAAGGATAAAGCGAGTCATCCGTAGGAAGGTATAAGAATAATATTAGAATAATAGGATTTACGTGATTACCCTTACGTTGATCGTTATAACGGAATGATAACGCATATGGAGTAATACGTCACTAAGAGAAAGTATATAGAATATAAGGAAACTGGATTTAGAGAAGATAGAAAATAAGAGAAAAAGGGAGAGAAAGGACTCGAGCCTCGGGTTTTACCCCGAGATGCCTACGTAGCCTATAAAGGCATCAAAGTCCACGTAGTTCGCATACAAAATGAGGGGTGGGATTTATCCCATAAATCCAAATTAGGATCTCTTATTTGTGGGTGTGTATGTGTGTGTCGAAAAAGTGTTTTAGTTGTGAGAAAAGGGTGGAAAAGTGTGACAATCCCTACTTGGAATTTATGAGCAAACCCTCTTTTTCTTTTTTTTTTGGGTTTTTTATTTATATGAAAATAAGAGATGTGAAATAATACTAAATAAAAAGTATATTAGGATGTGCGAGATGAGATAATGAAAGTGCTAAGTAAGAAAACAAGTTATTGGGAATTTAAGAGAATTTAAGAGAGAGTTTGAGAAAGTTGGACCTTTTTGAAGATCTTGAGCTTGATCTTGAATGTTGAAAAGCAACCTTTTTACTTGGATGATGATGGAGGGTGGTTAATTCATCATGTTGATGAAAGGGATGAAGAAAAGTGGGGGTAAAGGGAGGATTTGGAAGTTGAAATCACGCTGCCTTCGAGAGAGGTTTCTGGGATTCGCTGAGAGTGATTTCCTTCTGATCTGGGCTCCCCCTTGTAAATGAGGTGAAGGCCTCCTTTTATAGTCCCAGGGGTCTGCCGATCAGCATAGAGCCCTTCCTGCCTCTCGGCAGGCAGGTGCCGATAGGCAGGTTCTGGAACCTACCGTTTGGTAGCGTGTTTCAGGCTTTTTTGGAAAATAAGTCGCCGAGGGAAAACCATTGGTTCGAATTTCACATGGGTTATACAGTTGGAAAGGTAATACAGAGACCTTCTAAAGTCCTTTGGATTGCTCCCGGGTTTGGGAGTTGACTTTGGGTCAAATATGGCTCGAAAGCGTTTGTCGGTCAATTAGACGGGAGTCATTCGGACGCAAACGGATTGTTTGTCCGCATGGTAAGTCTGAATCACGCATGGGGTGGATATTTAGAATTGTTAGGAGATGTACTTCAACATTCCAAAGAGTTTGAACCGGTTCGGGCTCGAAAAGCATTCGGCGACCTCTCGGAGTCAAACGGATCATTCGTCCGCATGGAAAGTCGGAATTGCGCACGGGATGGACCGTTGGAAAGGGTATTCAGTGACCTTCGAAGATTCATTCAACCTCAATTGAGATGAAGAGTTGATTTAGGTCAAATAGAGTCCGAGAGCGCCCAGTGGCCTCTAGGTCGGGTTTCGGACGCAAACGGACCGTTCGTCTACATGGTAAGTCAGAATCACGCACGGGACATATTGTTGGAAAGAGTATTTAGTGCCCTTAGAAGATTCCTTGAGTCTTAGTCGAGACAAAGAGTTTGACTTTTGGTCAAACCGATCCGGGGAGGGCCCTATGGCTTCCAGGTCAATGCTCGGGACATAACCTGGGTTTGCGGTGATGAGTGGAGGTACTAGGGACCTAGGGAGAGTTAGGCGGTAACAAAATGAGGTGTCTATAGAGCCCCTCAACGAGTGAGTTTGGAACAAATGATAGCCGTCGATTAGACACCGCATGATGCTTCCGAGAGAGTATGACCAATTTAGAGGATCGAGGCCGATTCTGAGGACCTAAGGAAGTGAGGATGAGTGACTCAGAGGGTCGAGGTTGATTTTGAGGACCTAAGGACCGTGCTGGGGATGTCGAAATCAGAGGGTCGAGGTCAATTCCTAGGACCTAAGGAGTGAGGGTGACCAATTCAGAGGGTCAAGGTTAGTTCTGAGGACCTAAGCAAGCGAGGATGATCGATTCAGAGGATCGAGGTCAGTTCTGAGGGCCTAAGAGTGGGGACGACCGAGGACCGAGGTCATTTTTGACCTAACTCGGGTGACGATCCAAGATCGGGGTCAATTCTGACCCTAGAGTGGTGACGATCGAGGATTGAGGTCAATTCTTACCTAACTCATGTGACGATCCAAGATCGGGGCCAATTCTGACACAAAAGTGGTGACGACCGAGGACCGAGGTAAATTCTGACCTAACGTAGGTGACAATCCAAGACCGGGGCCAATTCTTACCCAAGAGTGGTGAAGACCGAGGATCGAGGTCAATTCTGACCTAACTTAGGTGACGATCTAAGACCGGGGTCAACACTAACCCAAAAGGGGTGACGACCGAGGACCGAGGACAGAGGTCAATTCTGACCTAACTCAGGTGACGATCCAAGACCGGAGCCAATTCTGACCCAAGAGTGATTGCATGTACTTGGGAAAAGAAAAGATTCCACTGGGGGTAAGAATTGGATTTGAGGTTCCGTTGGGGATAAGAATTGGATTTGAGGTTTCGCTGGGGAATGATGAATGAGTTGGGGAAGATTCAGATTGTCCCTTGGGAGAGATCGCCTGGGGCGAGTGATTCTTTTGAATTCTGCCAGGAAAAATATCATGCGATATTATTTCGCACTGGGTAGCCGATTGATAGGGAGGCTTTGTGTCCTTAATTCGAGCGGAGGAGGTGATTGTTGGGGAGATAACCGATTTGAGGTTGTAAACTCTGCTAAGGAGGTGATTGCTTGAGAGGTCATTCGCTTGGATTTTGAGGGTTCCATTGGGGAAAAGGAGGTTTCGCCTGAAGGAGTGCAAAATTTTCTTGATGAAAACATTCTAAATCCTTCTTGGGATTTTTAGGAATTTTCTGAAGATTTTTTAGGGTTTTCTGGCATTTTCTAGGAATTTCTATACGAAATTTTAAGGGGGTGCCGATCGACATAGACTGAGGGGTGCCATTCCGCAATGGCACGGACTTTTGAACTGCCTCGGGAAGGTGAGGAGTCACTGCCGATCGGTATGGAAGGGGGACATTCCGATCGGTATGGCGCTTGGCTTCCTATATAAAGGGGGCGAATCCCCTTCATTTTTCACAGCTTCTTGCCTTCTCTCTTTCTGCGATTTCTCTATGCGAATTGTTCTAACGTTTCGATCTTCAAGAAATGGCTGCCTTTGTGAGCACCACTATCCATCGGGAGTGGTTGACCATTGATGACTGGGTGAATGTGGATTGGAGGGACAGGGTGCCCCTTGCTTTAGGGAACGAGAATGCTTTCGATGCATTTGAGCCGGTTGCGGATGAGCGGGCCTTGCTGCGGGAGCCATTGCGTCATCGCTCTTCGAGAGTGATTCTCGGTGGTTATGTAAGTAACCTGACCTTTGGCATTCCTTTCTTTTTGGGTGATTTTTTCTTTCTTTCTTGACTTTTGATGAGATTTTTCCTTTTGCCAGTCTGATATTTCCTTGAGGAACATGCGTGCCCGTAGGACGACGAGGCTTAAGGATGTTTGGGAGCATCTTCCACTCATGGTGTGCTGGATGGTATCATCAACGGGTTTTGGGAGGTTGGCGGCTGCGCTGGATGAGACGCTCGTTCGACAGCGGTCCTGTGTGCTTTCGGGGAGAGGTGGTGGGACACTACCCACACCTTCCATTTTGGCTTCGGGGAGATGACGATGACTCCCATAGATGTGAAGTAACTGCTGGGGCTGGATTGTGACAGGGAGCAGATAGAGGTGGATTTCTCCTTACGGGTGAGGTCGGAGGTGGTGCATGCGGCACTTGGTGATGTGAGGAGGATAGTTTCTGGAGATTCTATCCGGTTGTTCCTACTGAAGGATGTTCTGTTGAGCAGAGTGATTGATGTGGAGGACGGGCTGCAAGTGAGGCAGATGGCCCAGTTATTTATTTTGCTGGTGTTGGGAGGTTTCATGGTGGCGTCGAGCAGCAACGTCGTCCATTTGTGGTTTTTGCCGTACCTGAGGATGTTTTCGAACATCCCTTTCTATGATTGGGGGAGTCTGACATTGGCGACCCTTTACTCTTCTTTGGATGCATTCAGTCGGTGCTGCCGGCAAACTTTTACTCGAGCCACGTATCTCCTTGAGGTATTCTTTACTTTGCGGTTTTTCATTTCATGCATTCGCATTTTACTTTCATGCATTCGTATTTTCCTTATGCGACACTTTTTGCTTGTGAATTCAGACGTGGTTCTATGAGGTAATCGGGTGCAACACTCCGCTGATTGCTCTGAAGGACGACACTGTTGGGGACTTCTGCCATTTGTATTGATGGCGTAAAGCCAACTGGCAGTTGAAGGGAACTCTCTCCCTGGAGGCGGTGCGTCAGGTTTTGAACGAACTGACCAGTGGTCGGGTAAGGTCCTTTCTTTTTCAGTCTTGGTTTTTGCACCTTCTGATCTTGTATTGACTCATGCCTACTTGGGAATTTTTAGGTGACCTTTTATCCCTGGGGGACAACCATTCAGGATACGGGGATGACTAGGGTGAACGCGCAGATGAGGCGTTTGTTGGCCCATGAGTTCAGCCATTCTTGGTATCTCGGGGAGAGGGTGGTTCGCCAAATTACTGAAGAGGAGGTGGTGGTGCCACCCGCGCAGCCTCCTACGTCTATGAGGCGGGAGCGACAGCTGTTGGAGGATGAGAGGATCGCAGCGATGATCGGTGAATTCTACTCGTTGTACACTGATACGACTGCGCCGTATGACTACATAGACTTTGTGACGAGTTGGTTGATGGAGCCCAACATACATGATGCCTTGCCTTGCCTTTCCCTCTGGCGGGTTTGAGTCGACCAGTGGGGTCCTCTCATAGCGGCGGCGGTCCGTCGACATCTACGGTGATGACTTTAGAAGTTCCTTTCGTGCGGTTGCACACTCCTTCGTACAACATCCGGCGGGCTGATGGAGGGATAGTGCCGATGTTGCACCATCCTCTTGCGATGGATCCGGAGGAGCTGGGTTTGACAGAGGAGGTCCTTCGTCCGGCGGTAAACTTTTCGGCCCTTTTCCTCTTTTGATTTCTTTTGCTTGATACTCATTCTGCCTTTTGCTTGTAGCAAGTCCGAGTGTCGACCACTTGGCTGAGAGACATTAGAGATTGGAAATCATCGACGACTCTGGGTCTGTTCGGGATGCTGTCCCTGTTCCTTCGTGCCTGGTGCCGTCAGCCTCATCCGAGGATGACTCTGGCTCGCGTAGTAGGGGTGCTTCGTCTTTCCGTAGGGGGAAGAGAGCGCGTCACAGGGGTGGAAGCTCTTGAGAGAGAGAGAGAGAGAGAGAGAGAGAGAGAGAATGTGGGTTTGGGCTGAGTCCCGTTGTTTTTGTCTTTTCTTTTCTTATTTCCTACAAAACTGATGTAACACAGAACACAAATATATGCAATGTAATGGGAATTTTTTTATTATTATCTTTTATTAATGATGAATGAATGCATGCACATGCGCTTTTAATTTACTGCTGAGACCATAAAAAGGAATATTTTTGGAATTTTTCAAAGGAAATATCTTTTTTTTATTTAAAAAAAGGGGATCCTATAAGGAGAAAACAGGATTCTTGAAATTCTTTTGAGAGTATCAATTTATTTTCATTGAGTTTTCTGATTTGACAAAAGAGTAAAGGAGGAAATTTCAAAAAATGGAGGGTTGCTGATCGGCAAGCACCCTGACCTGCCTATCGGCAGCTTAGTCCAGTCCCATCATTTGAAGGTTTTGATTGGTACCCTCTTCAGCCCTTGGTACCTTGTGGGGTAGGATTCCCTCCAATTTCTGCAGGGATTATGTCCCTTATGAGGGTTTTTAAGTATAAAAAGGGAGACGGGTGGAGTGTTCTCATCACACCTTTGCATCCTCATTTGCCTACCCATTATCTTTTAGTCTTGTAAGATGGCTCTCCCTGGTGACATTGAGTTTGTCAATTACCTCGAAGCCTTGGAAGCTATGTGCTCTTATAATGTCGACTATGATGCCTTCAACATGCGTCGAGTTTCCTTGTGGCGCAATCGGTCTTTTGAGTGGAATATGCTAATAGCGGCGGTACAATTCTGGTACCCCGAAGACTATGTATTCCGCTTTGGGTTGGAAGAAGTTTGTCCTACCTACGAGGAATTTTCTGCCATACTGGCTGTGAATCCCAGTGTTGCTGCGGCTTCTCCCAAATTTTCCCGCTCTCCTAGGGATTTTTTGGCCGGGCTTCTTCATATCTCACCGTCGACGGCCAGGTCATTGGTTGCTGGAGGAATGATCTCCCTCCCGGCGGTGCTACAGTCCGTGCATTTATGGGAAGTAGGTGATGTCGGCTATGCTGGAGCCGTTGTTCTGGGCCCGGTTTTAAAATTGCTATTGGTGACTGGGGAGGTGCGCGTGGACCCTCAACATACAGCCATTACTTCATGGATGTCATACCGTCGCAATCCTACGGCGGTGATATTGGCGGAGACTCTGAATGGACTGGATGCCTAGAGAGAGGGTCGTTCTGACTTTTTGAGGGGTAGCCCTGTGATGCTGTTCATGTGGTTGTCTGAAAAATTCCGCTTGTCGACTTCTCCAGAATATCCTCGGCCATACCCAACTTCTTTTCTCGCTACTTCATCAGCGTTGACCTGTATATTGAGAACTGGGAGAATTGGTTTGTGGAGCACAGGGCTCGTGGGTTGTATTGGTCCGTGCCTTGGTGGGGACAGTTGCAGCCTGTTCTAGAGCTAGGAGAGTATTCATATGTGCGACTGGTTGGTCTCAGCCAGACCTCTTTTTATTTCCCTTGGCGGCTTCTGCGCCAATTTGGCTGGGCGCAGGTCATGCCCCCTCGGACCTAAAATTTATTTCCAATAGAGGATTTGACTGAGCGTCTGCGTCTGTTTCTTGGATCTCTGTGGGAAAATCGGCGTCTGTCGACCTTTCCCTCTCAGTCTACCGGGAAGGTTTAGCATGTCTCGAAAGATTATATGAAGTGGTTGTTGAGGAAAGTAGTCAGCAAGATGTTGGCAGTAGAGGCTGGTCAAAGGTGGTTTATTTTATCTGACTCTATGGAAGGGGGTGTTGTGTTCTTTTCGAAGATGGTTAGGGCTCATCGATCCATGGAATGTTTGCGACGCTCTATTCAGGCAGGGGAAACTTAGGGTTCTCAGGATGTAGATGATGAGGGTGCAGGCTCTTCTGGTAGCTGTGGGTAGGACTCCTAGGGGAGTTTATTTGTGTAACAGATATGGGGGATTTTATCTGGCTTTTTATGGTAATAGGGGAAGGGAGTTATCTGCTCCTTTTTCTTATGTAATCCGTATTGTAATTTCTTATTAATGAAATAAATAAGTTTCTGATCATCCAGCTGTGCTTTTCGATGAATTTTGTATTTTGAATTATCTATACTGATCGCTAAGGCATACATAATCCTTTTGTTCAAGTAGATGTTTAGAATAAACTGTTGTTCTCGGTGATAAGAAAAGAATATATTTTTGTGAAAAAGAAGGGGCCGCAATCACGTGAGATGTATGAGCTGCCTACGTACCTCTGGGGTTTTTGAAAAATTTTAAAATAGTTTTTTGTTGAGGATCAGGCCCACATAGTTCTAGGTAGAGGGAAATTCAGAGTTTTTTTTTTGTTAGAATAGAAGGGGGATGAGAAGATTCGTAGCGCGCCGAGATTTCGGACTAGGGGTAGAATTTCTTGAGATGGTCTAGATTGACTGGACGAGCCATCTCTTCCCCATCCAGGTCAGTGAGCATCGCGGCACCGCTAGACAAGATTTTCTTCACAATGTAAGGGCCGCTCCAATTGGGCTTGAATTTTCCTCTGGGGTCCCAGATGGGTTCTATTATCTCCTTGAGGGCCAAATCCCCCTCCCGGACACCACGGTCTTTGAGTCTCTTATTGAATTATCGCGCTATTCAGTGATGGTACCCTTTTATGTGGTATAGATCCTTCAATCTCCTTTTATCCAGGAGGGTCAACTGGTCAAGATGGCTTTGACGCCAATCTTCTTCACTAACCTTGCCTTCGAGCATGACGCGTAGCGAGGGTATTTCCAGCTCCACAGGTAGGACTGCTTTCATGCCGTAGACCAGCGAGTAAGGGGTAGCCCCAGTAGAAGTTCGGATTGAGGTTCGATAGCCCCAGAGGGCGTACGAGATCTGGCTGGCCCTATCCATATAACTTTAGGTCATCTAGTTGATGATGGCTTTGAGGTTTTTATTAGCGGCCTCAACTGTACCATTGGTCTGAGGTCGGTAGGGAGAAGATTTGTGTCTTTGAATCCCATACTCGTTGACTACTTCTGTGACTTCTGCCTCGAAGTGCAAACCGTTATCTGACACTAGCTCGTGTAGGACTCCATATCGGCAGATGATATTTTTATTGATGAATTTGGCCACCTTCTTGGCATTCAATACTGCATATGATTCAGCTTTGACCCATTTGGTGAAGTAATCGATGGCAACCAGGATGAACTCATGTCCGTTTGAAGCTTTTGGTGTAACCTTCCCTATGATGTCGATACCCCAGGTGGGGAATGGCCAGGGAGAGGTTATGTTGTATAATTCTCGCGGAGGCAAGTGTTGAAGATTAGAGAACTGTTGGAATTTAGGGCATCTCCGAACATAGGCGGTGCAATCATGGGTCATGGTGGTCCAGTGGTAGCCCTATCGGATGATCTTTTTGGTGAGCATGTGACCATTCACGTGGGGCCCACATTCCCCTCTATGGATTTTCTGCATTATCTTTTCAATGTCATCCCCTGCGATACAGTGCAAATGAGTTCCATCGAAATTCCTCTTGAGTAGTGCTTTATGACAGATGATGTACTGGGCAGCCAGCCTTCGGAGGGTAGCTCGGTCGTTCTTGTTGGAACCCTCGGGATACCTACCGTACCTGAGGAGGCACCAAATATCATAGGACCAGTAGTCGACTAGCTCAGGATCTTCTATGGCGACGAGCTCAATGTGGTAGCAGTGGGTTGGTTTGTCTTGCTTTTGAGCTATGAAGGGGGTCATTGTTATTCCCTCGGGCATGTCAACCATGGAGGCCAAGGCAACGAAAGCATCGACTAGGTTATTCTTTGACCGGGGTAGGTAATGGATGGTGATATCTTGAAATTGGGAGGCTAACTCTTCTAATTGGGTGTGAAAGGGTTGGAGCTTTTCGTCCTTGACTTTCCACTTTCTGAGAACTTGACCGATGATGAGATCAGAATCCCCATATAGGTTAAGGTATTGAATACCTTTCTTGAGAGAGAACTTGAGGCCCACCGTGCATGCCTCGTATTCTGTCATGTTATTGGTGCAGGAGAAATCCAATTTGATGGCGATGGGAGTATAAGAGTCATCTGGGGCAACCAGGAGTATCCCAATGCCATATCCCTTTTTGTTGGTAGTGACGTCAAAGAACATTTACCATCGGAGGTTATCTTAGGCAGTGCAAAGAATATTCTCATCTGGGAATTCGGAGATCCAGACATTAGCTTCTTCTATGGGGTAATCCGCGAGGTAGTCAGAAATGGCTCTTCCTTTAACGGCTTTTTGTGTGACGTACACGATATCGAACTCGGTTAGGACCATCAACCATCGTGCCATTCGGCTGGATAAGGCGGGTTTCTCAAGAAGGTATTTGATGGGATCCATTCGGGATAAGAGTGTGATGGGGTAGGCGAGCATGTAGTCTCGTAACTTTTGGGTGACCCAGACAAGTGCGACACATGCTTTTTCTAAAGAAGTGTAGTTGACCTCATACCCGGCCAATTTGTGACTGGCATAATAGATGGATCTTTCTTTGTGGGAGTCTTCAAGGTATTGGGCTAGCAAAGCCCCGGCTGCAGTGTCGGTTATGGTTACGTATAGGAGCAAAGGGAGACCAGGTTGTGGTGCATGAGAACTAGAGGTTGGGTCAGATATTGTTTGAATCGATCAAAAGCTTCTTGGCAGGCCCCGTTCCAAACCTTGGTTGAATCCTTTCTGAGGATCTTGAAGATTGGTTCACAAATGGAGGTTAGCTGGCTGATGAAACGGCTGATATATTGTAATTTCCCAATGATACCTCAGACTTCCTTCTCTATTCGAGGAGGTGGCAGATCAAGTATGGCCTTCATCTTGGCGAGATCTGCTTCTATCCCATTCTCACTGACCATGAATCCTAAGAGTTTTCCCTTTGTAACGCTGAAGATGCATTTTTGTGGATTGAGTCTCATCTGATACTACCACAGTCGTTCGAAGAACTTTCGGAGAGCAGGAGCATGACCTTCTCTAGTTTTGGATTTGATAATCATATCATCCACATAAACCTTGACCTCCTTGTGGATCAGATCATGCAGGATGGTTGTGGCAGCCCTTTGGTAGGTAGCCCCAGCATTCTTGAGACCAAATGGCATAACGGTGTAGCAAAAGGTTCCCCATAGGGTGATGAATGCGGTTTTTTCTTGGTGGTCTCAGTGCATCTTGATTTGGTTGTATCCGACAAACCCGTCGACGAATGACTTGAGAGCATGACTGGTTGTGTTGTCCACGATCATGTCGATATTGGGTAGCGGATAATCATCCTTCGAAGAGGCTTTGTTTAAATCTCAGTAATCCACACACATTCGAACCTTCCTCCTGATTTCGGCACAGGTACTATGTTGGCTAGCCATGTGGGATATTCGATCACTCGAATGAAGCCTACGTTTAACTATTTGACCACCTCTTCCTTGACCTTGAGCGACCATTCAGTGCGGAGCTTTCTCAACTTTTGTTTAACTGGCTTGTAATCTGGGAGAGTGGGGATCTCATGCTGAGCTATTTCTGGATCAATACCGGGCATATCGTCGTAGGACCATGCGAAGACATCCACAAAATCCTTTAGCAATTCTTCGAGTTATGCGCTCTCTTGCTCGTCAAGGGTAGCCCCTATCCTAATCTTGCGCAGTTGGTTACTAGAACCAAGATTAATAACAACAGTCTCTTCTTCATTAACTTGAATGCGGTTCTGTTGTTTGTTATTAACCTTATTTAGATCAGTTAAGAGCTGTTCATTTGCAAAATCATCATCCTCAAAAGATTTATTAGGATCTAAATAATTAATGTAAGGCACAACAAGATACTCAAAATCTTTGTTTATTTCATTGATAGGAAAAACAACATTGAGAACCTCATCAAAAAAGGTCTCGATTACATTTGAGCAAGGATAGACAATAGTTGAAGAAATAGGGTAAACATTGGGGTTAGGGGAGATTTCAAGAGGTAAAACTAGCGCAACATGCCAGTTGAGGAGAGGTGTATTAGCACCTTTAATCAGACGGGATAGGTCCATTGATGTAGTGCCTGAATGAACCATGCAGAGTGCCAACCCCAGTGTCTGCAAGTTGAAGGAATCTTCGGGATCACTTTCCTCGGTCTCTTCGATATCTTTTATGAGCGGTTGTACGCGGTGTGGGGAACTTTCGGCCCATGGGTAGCTATCTTGGAAAAAGATCTCCATTCTAGGCTTCATCTTCTTGTCTATGTGGTCGTACCATGGTTCTGGAAAATCTCAAAAGGGGAAATCCTTGCCTTCTTTGATGAATCGTCCATTTAAGGAATTTCCTGAGATGGTTCGGACGCAATCTAACCCTCTTTTTGATCGAGTCTGGTGGATCATTCGAAGCACTTGTTCTGATGGTTGATACCCTAAGCCGCAGGGAGGGAAAGCTTTCTTCAGTTCGATGGGCTCAAATATCCCTTGTTACCTTCGCCCTAGCCCCAGTCCGGGCATGAAGTGCATGTTTCGGAACATCTAAATCACATTTACATTTCCATGAGAGTCATATTCAGGACAAACTCTTTCTTTGAAACCGTCCCCTGCCGGGAGTAGGGATGGCTCGACTCGGAATCCTGGCAGGAGCATATCATTTGACCCATGTTGTATCTCAAGAATTGGACTGCGGGTGCTTGCACCCTCGGCATTGTCGTCATCACCCAAAATGGTGATGACTCCCCCATCGGCGAAGAACTTCAATTTCTGATGGAATGAGGAAGAGACACCCTTTATACTATGGAGCCAGGGTCGTCCGAGCAACAGGTTGAAACATGCCGGGATATCAATGACTTGGAATTCGACGAGAGGGTTTATAGGTCCAACCCCTATTGCAAGTTTTATGGATCCCATAACCTCATGATGGGTGTTATCATAGGCACGCACAGCAGCGGAGGTTGGAGCGAGGTCGCTTTCTTTCAGACCTAAACATTTGAAGGTTCTCAACGGGAAAACATTCAAGGCGGATCCGTTATCGACAAGAGAGAGTGGCACGACCTTTCCTATAACTTCGACGGAGATGTTGAGTGCATGATTATGATTCAGCCCAATTCTAGGGATTTCTTCTTCAGAAAATGACAGCATTTGGGTGGAGGTCAAGGATCCAACCAAATTTACTACTTCTTCTGGTGTGGTAGAAGGAGGAACTCTGGGTCCTATGAGCAACTTGATTAGAGCATTTCTGTGTAGCTGGGAAGACATGAAAAACCCCCATAGCATGATGTTAGCTTGAGTTTTCTTCAGTTGATCGAGGATCTTGCTCTCCTCAATGGTCATTTCTGGCATAGGAAGGTTTTCAACGCCCTTCCCCTTGTCATTTGCTGGTAGTGAGCTCGGAATCTGGTAATGTCTCCCTGATCTGGTCATGTGATTTACCGAAGAAGAGAAAAACATGAATCCTATTTCTTCATCGATCTCAGGCTGCTCTGCCACCCTATTTATTTCTCTGAGGAGTTCTTCAAATGATATCATCCCACATAAGTCGGTTACCGGGCCAATTCTTCCTGAAGCTTGCTCTTCATTCAAATTTTCGAATTCTTTCCCCCACCCGGTGGCAACAATTATGTTTTCCTTTGTAAGGTCAATGCATTCCATAACTTCAACGGCTTCCTCATATAGGTCTTCCCATTCTGTGGGGATGTGCAAGGGTTAAGGGACCAGGTTCCCTTGTAGCTTCAAAGTGTCAAGTAACCCGGTGATACTGCAAATGTTGTTGGTTTGCCTGAATGCCTCCGCCGTGATCTGGACAACATCATCTAAGCTGACTTCATCGGTGGGTTTCACCCAACTATCTGATTCTCGGGCCCATTTTCGCGCTTTAAAAAACAACGCACTGAATCTCTGGCAATCGATGACCATCTGTGAGGGCAATTTCAGCCTGAATTCTAGGAGTTGGTTTAACACCTCTGACAATTCTATACCTCCATTTTCAGAACGGGTACGGACAACGATGCATGCTCTAGTAAGGAGTGGCAGTGCCTAATCAGCGGGGCTAGTAGGGTGTAGGAGGAAATATGAGCAAATTTGAAGAGGTTTAGGAGGGTATAGGGGTGTGATTTGGGTTGATGGATCGAAATTCGGGTTTTCTTCCAAGAAGATGGCATTGGTGTGATTTGGAAGTGGGGGTGTGTAGTGTTTGGCTTAGGATTGGCTGGTGGGGCGATGGTACCCCGATCGATGAGATCATATATTATGTTTCGAAGGTGGAAGCATTAGTCGGTGGTATGGCCAACTGTTTGGTGAAAGGTGCAATGAGCATCGGTCTTGAAATTTCTAGTAAGTGGATTGGGTAATGGACGAGGATCTAAGGGTTTTATAAGGTTTCGGCTTAACAGGGCTTGGTAGACTTTGGAGAGGGGAGCATGGAGCTCAGTGTATTCCCTACGGATGGGGGCAGGGTGATTTTCTGGTGCCCGTGATTTGGTTGGTTGAGAGATGTTGTTGATGGTTGAGACTGCGGCACTGACAGGTTTGCCATATTTTCTGGGGGTGAACTGTCCGGACACCTTCTTCGGTTATACTTCTGTTTTGGCAAGACCTTCCTCGATTTCCACTCCTGCTTCTCTGAGAGCTTAAAAGTGGGGGTATTACTATCCTCCCATGGTTTCTCGGACATGGGCAAGAAATTCTTCTTCACTATGTTGACTTGTTCTTCCTCAGATGGACAATTGGTCATGGTAGCTGCTTTTTCCCTCCATCGGGCTATGAAGTTACTGACTGATTCTCTAGAGTTTTGTTTGAGCAACTCTAAATCACGACGGGTGACCTCGAGCTCTTCTTTTTATTTGTACTACGACATGAATTCTCGGGCTATATCCTCCTAGCTACGAATTCTAGATTCCTCAATAGATAAAAAACCATCGGAGGGCACTATCCTTCAAAGTTTGCTGAAACAGTTGGGCCATTACCTCTTCGGAATCTCCTAGGAGAGTCATGGAACGGTGATAACTGCGAAGATGGACAATCGGGGGTTCGTTCCCCCCAAACTTCGCTATATTTGGCATCTTGAACTTCTCGAGTAACCTCGCTTTTGGATAAGGAGACATGTGGGTGTAGTCCATGTAATTTCTAGAGACCCTGACTTGGTCAAAGTTCTTGGTGAGCATATTAAGATCCTCTTTGACTTTATTCAACTCCTCCTCCTTTGGATCAGCGACCACAGGCAGGTTAGCCATAAACTAGGCAATCTTTGGCATTGGAAGCTGGGCAGGAAGTGGCCCATTGGCAGGAGGGGCATGTGGAGCGTGCTGATATTCTTTCGGGACCTAGATAGGCTCGGGTGGACCCATAACACGAGGGAATAGGGCCTCGGTCTCTTGAGGAATAGGAACTTGGTTTCATTGCATTTCTCGAACCTCAGCTTGGAGGTTATCAATCTTGGCCACGAGCTGAGCCAAGACTGTCGGCAGATTCGGTTGTATAACTGGTGCTTGATCTGCATTCTCCATGGAAGATGGATGGATTCCGAACTCAAAAGAAGTAGTAGAGGAGCGGATGAAACTCCGAGGTGATTTGACTGAAGACCGAAGCCAATAAGGAGCCAGGCCAAGGGCGTGCGATCGACCTGAGAAGGCGTAGGATAAGATTTATAATTTAGAAAAAGGGAAGAAACTATTTTGGATTTTTGATAAAGAGGGAGAAATGTTTTTGGATTTTTTGATAAATAAGGGAGAAATGTTTTTGGATAAAGAAGGGAGAAATGTTTTTGGATTTTTAATAAAGAAGGGATAAATGTTTTTGGATTTTTAATAAAGAAGGGAGAAATGTTTTTGGATACGAAACTCAACATGATTATTATGTTCTCACTTGTATTTAATTATCCTAAATGCAACGCCGGATGGGATCCGAGCCTGGAAAAGTGGGGTTTTTAATATATGCAAAGCTACGGTTTGGACTTGTAACCAGGCTTGCGGACAGGGTCCCATTTAAAAAAATGCACAAAAATTGGGTGTCAGATCGACCCGAAATTTTGGCAGAGTTTCGGGTTGAAACCGGTAATATAAAGTGCGTGTCCTAAGTCTGACACCTATATGTGGGTACGCAGTTGGTTGGGTGAATCGGCATGGGTTCCCCCCTTTGGCGTGACTTCCACGATATACGTCTTGCTCTTGCGGGCAATCGGTACGTGTGGACAATCCATTTGATATACCTGGATCATGAACGCAGGGTACTGGTGGAGCAGGAATCACACTTTTTAGCAAACAAGAGAGCATTACCCTCCCTTATAAACTAGATTTTAAGTATTCCAATAATTAAGAAGAATATGATGCTCTCATAGGCTTTGAGAAGAGGTATCAGAGTGCTCGGTATATGAGGAGATTCTAACCTAGTGGTTAAGAAAGTTAATGGATAATTTTTTTCTCAACCATTCCAACCTTGCTCCCTACAAAGCAATCATTCGTAGATTATTGAGTCAATTCCTAGCTATCAAGGTAGAGAGTCACCCTAGGATAATGAACAGACACCCTAATGCTCTAGTGGTGATTGCTCAAAATCTAGAGATGGATGAACCTAAGGCCATGATCACCGTTCATATATAATAGAACCACTGCATGATTTTTGTGATGAAGAGAGTATAAGTACCCCCCAAAGGTACGCGAAGTATGGATGGGTGATGCGTGCAACATGGGGATATACATGTGATCCTAGGTGCACATGGTGCGAAGTGTACATGGAGACTTTTCTACAAGTGTGTGAACATAAGCGTAAGCATGGGATACATATGAGAAAGGGGAACATGCAGGTATGGGGGAAAACATAAGAAAATATAGCATTCATGTAAATATAGTCAAGCTCACAAGCAAAAACACATATCCCCAGCGGAGTCGCCACTATGGCCATCCCCGATCCTGATCCTTGCGGGCGGGAGCGTGGAGGAAACGATCCTTCGGGTGCCGCGAGTCCCTCTCGGGAGAGCTTCGGCCGGCGTCGTTTATTGTGTGTGAAAAATGTAAAGAGATTCAGGGTCGCCGGTCTATTTTACTCAAAACAGACAAAAGAAAAAGGGGAAGCCATCCCGAAGGATGGCATCCAAAGACATACTGGTGCGTGCGAAACCAAAATTATTCGAGAAGGGTTCGGAGGCTTAGTTACGGAATGGGAAGGTGTTAGGCACCCATTCCGCCCTTTCGTTCTCTCATGAATATTTGCTATTTTCCTTAATGTTTCCCCCGTGATATGTGTGCATGTGTATATATAGAAATGGAGGTAGGAATCCTCGACTTGTAACATGGAAAGGATAAAGCGATTCATCCGTAGGAAGGTATAAGAATAATATTAGAATAATAGGATTTACGCGATTACCCTTACGTTGATCGTTGTAACGGAACGATAACGCATATGGAGTAATACGTCACTAAGAGCAAATGTAAGGAAAATGGATTTAGAGAAGATAGAAAATAAGAGAAAAAGGGAGAGAAAGGACTCGAGCCTCGGGTTTTACCCCGAGATGCCTACGTAGCCTATAAGGAATCAAAGTCCATGTAGTTAGCATACAAAACGAGGGGTGGGGTTTATCCCATAAATCCAAATTAGGATCTCTTATTTGTGGGTGTGTATGTGTGTGTAGAAAAAGTGTTTTAGTTGTGATAAAAGGGTGGAAAAAGTGTGAGAATCCCACTTAGAATTTATGAGCAAACCCTCTTTTTCTTTTTTTTGGGTTTTTTATTTATATGAAAATAAGAGATGTGCAATAATACTAAATAAAAAGTATATTAGGATGTGCGATATGAGATAATGAAAGTGCTTAGTAAGAAAACAAGTTATTGGGAATTTAAGAGAATTTAAGAGAGAGTTTGAGAAAGTTGGACCTTCTTGAAGATCTTGAGCTTGATATTGAATGTTGAAAAGAATTTCTTATACTTGGATGATGATGGAGGGTGGTTAATTCATCATGTTGATTAACGGGATGAAGAAAAGTGGGGGTAAAGGAAGGATTTGGAAGTTGAAATCATGCTGCCTTCGAGAGAGGTTTCTGGGATTCGCTGAGAGTGGTTTCCTTCTGATCTGGGCTCCCCCTTGCAAATGAGGTGAAGGCCTCCTTTTATAGTCCAAGGGGTCTACCGATCGGCATAGATCCCTTCCTGCCTCTCGGCAGGAAGATGCCAATTGGCAGGTTCTGGAACCTGCCGTTTGGTAGTGTGTTTCAGGCTTTTTTAGAAAATTCACCGCCGAGGGAAAACTGTTGGTCAGAATCGTGCACGGGGTATACCATTGGAAATTTAATTCAGAGACTTCGAAAGTACTTTGGACCGCTCCCGGGTTCGGGAGTTGACTTTGGGTCAAATATGGCTCGGAAGAGTTTGTCGGTCTATCGGACGGGAATCATTCGGATGCAAACAGATCGTTTGTCCGCATGGTAAGTCCGAATCACGCACGGGGCTGATCTTTAGAAAGGTTAGGAGATGTACTTCTACATTCCAAAGAGTTTGACCCAGTTTGGGGAGTTGACTTTGGTCAACCGGGCTCGAGAAGCATTCGGTGACCTCTCGGAGTCAAACGGATCGTTCGTCTGCATGGAAAGTCAGAATCGTGAATAGGATGGACCGTTGGAAAAGGTATTCAGTGACCTTTGAAGATTCATTCAGAATCGGTTGAGCTTAAGAGTTGATTTAGGTCAAACAGAGTCCGGGAGCGCCCGGTGGCCTCTGGGTCGGGTTTCGGATGCAAACGGAACGTTCGTCCGCATAGTAAGTCAGAATCGCGCATGGGATGGACCGTTGTAAAGGGTATTCAGTGCCCTTGGAAGATTCATTGAGTCTCGGTCGAGACGAAGAGTTTGACTTTTGGTCAAACCGAGCCGGGGAGGGCCCGATGGCTTCCAGGTCAGTGCTCGGGACATGACCTGGGTTTGCGGTGATGAGTGGAGATACTAGGGACCTAGGAAGAGTTAAGGGTAAAAAAATGAGGTGTCTACACTTACATATATCATAAAATTATGATTTCCAACCAGACTTTTGATGGCTATGTATTCCTATATTCAAACAAGTTTCTATTTTGTTTCCATGAAAAATATTCTGCTTTTTCTAGACTCTCTCACAAAAATACCTATTGTCTCACTACCCAGAGCCTAGACAATTCTGAAACCTTTCCAACCATGGAGTTCGTGGCACTAATGAAGATTAGAAAGATTTCTTCCTGTCTCTCATTCAAGGTTTAGATTCCATGGGCGAATGATTGAACACATTTCTCATCTCACTCAAAATGAATCCTTATAATCAAATCCGTTATCAATAATAAGAATTTTTAGTTGTACAACTCCTATAAATTTTATAAGTTATATATTAATTTGTGTTTATTTTTGTAGACTTGTATTAGTATTATTATTTTTCTTGATCAATGTGTATGTGTGTGTTACATAGACTTGTTTTCCTGATTTCTCTTCACCTCCATCTTAACAAGTTGTGTAAACATGTTTGAAACCCAAAATAAAATATTCGAATTTCTCAATTTTTAGTTGATTTCAGGTTGGTAAATATGCTTAAAATACATTGACATGTGTTTGAATACTACCTATATCACTAATGTTTCTTCCAACCCCACTTATATTTAAAGGAAAACACATTGACTTGAGTTGGAATATTACCTAGATCACTAATAATTTCTTCCAACTCAAATTCTGTATTTTAAATTTCTCGATTGGCCTCCATTTCCTTATATCTTTAAATAGACAAGATTGGTTCAGTTAAAAAATTTCTTCTAGTACTGAACCACCCATAACAAGCACAACTATAGTCAAGCATCTATGTGTTATCGTGACCAAAATGGATTCTAAAGTGATTATGTAAACATAAATTAAAAAACATATAATTAATAGTTTTATATGGATATACAAATTTAATGTATGACTATCTAATTCTATATGTTATTTGTTCTTTAATAATAAAAACATTATGTGTTATACATTTAACGTTAGGATCGCAGGTCAACACGATTATCACATATAATTATTATGATAAAATGATATTATAATGACATACCTCCATCATCTCACAAATGGAAAGATTGACGGAGCAGTCGACCTTATCGATGTTTGGTCGGACCGAGTTTCGAACTACGACTTACTATTGTATACGACAAGAACATACTCCAATTTCACCACGTTCCAACAGTTGGATCTTCTTTTATATCAAAAATAGTATTCCAAAAATAAAAACAAATTTGAGTCTTTGGATTTATCTCCCTCATCCTATGATTTAATTATGTTTTATTTTCATGTGTCTAAATTATGGATAGTCAAACACTTATTTATAGGCAGGGACAGGACCCAAATCTCCAATAGTCACGTAATCATAACTGTCCATCAAGATAGATAATCAATATTCATTTTGACTTTTGGTATTTGGAGTACCCTTTCATTAACAAAAGTGACTCTTAGTATTAACCTAATTATGGATTATATTTTGTGTAATTATTCTTTAAAATAACTCCAACATTCTCCCACTTGGTCCATAATTATCATATGGCACGCAATGATCTTTGAGTCTTCCTTAAATGGTTTTACATAAATACCTTAATCAAATAAACCACTAAGGCGGACCATGATGCTCACATACTAATTCAAGAGAATGATTGCTTCCATGTACCACAACATTGACAATTCATTTAACAAGGTCTATAAATTGGGTTATTCAATAATGGTCCTATAATGTCTAATATAAAAGACTAATTATGTCACATTCCTTAATTCACACGCATGTAAACTTATATTATAAGAAAGGAATTGAAATGTTCAAAATACACTTTAATCGATATCAAGTATAGTGCCAAAATATAACCACCAAACAATCCACTAACACTTATACTTAATTGGCTACACGCAAGACTCATATCTTAAGCACGTCTCATGAATGTTGTGTAATACCCCGTACTTTTATGGATATTTTTTACATAAGTGGGTGCAATTTAATGATTTGATAATTTTAAGTGAAAGAGAATTTGAAGTTTGGATTAGATATTAATTAGCGAGTGACGGATTATTATTGACGTGTCCTATATTTACTTATAAGATTAAGTAAATGAAGTTGGATTATTTTATATCATAAGTAAATAAAGTTGGATTATTTTATATCATGTCGCGGTTGGGAAAAGCGACAAGTAATAATATTTTATTTTAAAAATAAGAGCTGGGTTGTATTGGGTTTAAAATGGTAAATTTTTGACAAGTGACTCGGATGGAGATTTCGAGTGCACGGTTGGTCTCAAATGGGCTGAAATAATCAAAATAGAGTACCCGGGGCTAGTGTTTGAGTTCTGAGGACTTTTTGGACTAGTATGGACTCGCATTTGAGTATACGAGTCAATTTTGGGTTTAATAAGGGGAGAACCCTTATTTCTCTCTTATAAGCCACAAAAAAGAGAAAAGAAAGAAAGAAGAGAAAGGAAGAAGAAAAGGAAGAAGAAGAGGAGATTTTCGTCTAAGCTCCGACGGATTCTGGCATGAGGTTGTCGAATTTATCCAATGGGGCAACTGTTTAACTTGCTTTAATTATGTAAGTGTGTTTATAATTCATATTATAGTTGGTGAAAACTATTTGGATTTTTTGGTTGGGATTTTTGAATCAAAATGGGCTTTTGGAAATGATTTCATATAAATTTGAGGTGATAACAACTCCATATGAAATCTGAGTTTAAATACATGTTTTGGGTGTAATTTTTGGTGAGAAAGTAGAAGAGTTAAAGAGATTAGGGTTTACTAAGTTAGGGTTTAAATATTAGTTAAGTTGAGGGCTCCCATGAATAAATTAATCTGTTGGGTAAATATAAGTGCGTAGATGTTTATAGTGATAGTTGGTGATGTTAAAAACCATCACTTTTGGAGTTGGATAAGATGAACTCCCAAATTTGTACACGTCGAACTAGTAGAATGCGGTTAGGTTTAGGTAACCGGACCGGTTCATTTTTGGGGCCATCGGTTCAGTTATTTTATTATCACTAGACCGGTTAGTTTTTTGGGCATCGGTTCAGTTCGTTTTTGACAGAAAAATTTGAGAAGTTTTTTTTGGACTAAAAGGATTGGAGAAGAATTACTTTTGGAGATAAATAATATGGGATCATAAATAGAGTGTGAGGACCTCTAAAAGATCAAACGAGTGATGTATAAACCTTGGGTTAGCGGGAATAAGATGCGGGTTATAAGTTTTAGGAGTGTTTGGGATGAACGACACTCGGGAAAGTCATTTTCGACGGGTATATATACATTTATGTGTATATAATGTATGTGCCGATAATATGTGAGTGAAATCCGAAAGTGCAAAAAGGATGAAACTAGAATACTAGATAGACGTGAGAAGATAATATTTGGATGTAATTAATGTGATAATTATATCATAAGTGAGTGAATAATTATGGGATTTAAATAAGTTGTGTGTATACTTATGAATTAATACGAATCGGTATGTTCTAGATTATAGGCCAATGCCACGTGAGATAGGAAGGAATAGCCGAATTTGATGAGATATATATACGAGTATAGAGACAGTATATATATGATATGATTATAAATATATGTGTGTGTGAATGGTAGATTTATGTGAAGCATACCATGTGACATGCCGCCTAATAAAATACCGGGCGATCACTCCTATATCAAATTAAAAAGGAGTCGCATATGGATCATTCTTAGCATCACTGTCAAAAACCAATTTAATTACTAATAACCTATTAGGCTAGCGTCAAAATTTTACTTAACTACTCTTTTTAAACACCCACACAAATAAAACATCCATGCAAAAATAAAATAACCGAACACTCGGTTCAAATATGATACAACCATATCGAAATGCCGCACTAAAAGGCGGAAAAGAATACATAAATGCATTTGGGCCATTGTCCCGAATCTTTATACAATACCTCCTATCTAGATTACAATGATAGAAGCGTCAATGGTAAACCCGCATGCATCCACAACTGCTGCAGCAGACGTCTGACTCAAAGGAAGTGTCATTTAGGCATCCTTGTGTCTGGACACCTATATAATATATATATATATATATATAATAAAGGAGGAGGGAATTTTGCCACATCATACAATATTTGCCACATCATATAACCATGTCATACAATTTTGTACACAAAACCTATAAGGAGTGGTTTTTGCCATGTCATATAATTTTGATACAAAATCTATATAACAGATTTTGTATCTATCTATATAAATAGTCCAACGGCTGAAAAATGCAAAAAGTCTTTATTGGGTGGTTAGGTTAGCTTTATGAACCAAGAAAAACTCTTTGGAATGTCTAAGTACATCTCCTAACCTTTCCAACGGTCCACCCCGTGCATGATTCTGACTTACCATACGGATGAACGATCCATTTGCGTCTGGCGATCTCCCGTCCAAAAGACCGACGTGTGCTTTTGAGCCACATTTGACCCAAAGTCAACTCCCTGACTCGGGAGTGATCCGAAGGAATCTCAAAGGCCTCTAAAATAAATTTCTAATAGTATGTCCCATCTGTGATTCGAATCAACGGTTTGTGCGTTACGATCATTTTTTCTAAAAAATCCGCACGGGACTGCCAATTGGCAGGTCCTGAATAGAAAATGCAAATGCATAAAGGAAATGCACAAAATAAATAATACCTCCACAAGATATGTGGTGTCAGTAAAAATCAGCCAGCAGCATCAGTTAAATGCATCCAAGGAATAGTAAAGGGTCGCCAAATTCAGGCTCCCCAATCATAGAAGCGGATGTTCAAAAACACCCTCAGAAATGGCAGAAACCACAAATCGACGACGTCACCACTTGTCGTAACAAGAAAAACCCCTAACACCAGCAAGATAAAAAAAAATGGTCCATCTGACGCACCTACTACCCATCATTCTCATCAACCCTCCTCCTCAGCAAAAGATCCCTCAAAGAAGACAAGCAGAGGGAATCTCCAGAAAGCACCCTCTCCACATCACCTAGAGCCGGTGTCACCATCAACGTCCTGTCCACCTCAATCTGGGAACCCTCACAATTCAGCCTGAGAAACTATTGGGCATCAATGGGAGTCACCATCATCTCCCCAAAACCAAAATAGAAGGTTTGGGTAGTGTCCCACCATCTCTCTCCCAAAGCACATACAATCGCAGTGGAGCAGGGTGCCTCATCCAAAGTAGATGACAACCTCCCAAAACCAATAGAGGACACCGTCCAGTATACCATAGGAGGAAGGTGCTCCTAAAATTCCTTGATCCCCGTCCTACCGTAGGCATGAATAGTTAACATGGAGACGTTAGGCTAATATGAAATAAAGAAAATCCTCGTCAGATTCGAGAAATAAAGCAATCTCATCAAGAAAAGAAGAAAGGAACACCAAGAGTCATGCAATACTTTCATATCCACCTAGTCATGCAATACCAAGAGTCATGAATACCAAGAGTCATGAAATACTTAAAAAGTGATGATGCGAAGGCTCGCGTAGAAGAGTCTAATCATCTGCCACCGGCTCAAACGAGTCAAAAAAGTTCTCGTTACCCAATGCAAGGGGCACCCTAGCCCTCCAATCCAACCCTACCCAGTCATCGACATTAAGCCATTCCATATGGGTCTCACTCCTTGAGAAGTCAGCCATTTTGGACGCTAGGATAATTTGCGAAGGTTTATAGCAAAAGAGAAGGAGTCAGAAAGCTGTACAAAATGAAGAGAACCCGCCCTCTTTTTATAGGAGGCTAAGGGTCTTGTGGATCGCCAACCCCTCCACCTACCGATCGGCACTGAGCCTTTTACCTGGTCGAGGAACCCCAAAAGTTTATGCCAATGCCAATTGGCACACCTCCATCCATGCTGATCGACACACCCTTTAAAATTTCATTAAAAAGTTTGAAAAATACCAGAAAATTCTGAACAATTCCCGATAAATTCTAATAATTTCCAAATCCATTCTAGTACCTTATTCACCAAGTAAAACATCTTTTCCACCCCAACAAAATTCCAAAGAATAATCCTACCCAACAACGTCTCCAAAGGATACTCCAAATTTTCCCCTAGCTACACCAACCAAGAACTAATCTCAGTCCCATAACGCTACAGGGATACACTAATTCTCAACAAACTAATACATTAAATCATACTAAAAACATAATAATAATTTTCAAAATGTTCGAAGATCTAACCTTTCTCAGTTCCCGACATTCGCTACTTTCATGAGGGGGAGGTCTCAGAAGCAAAATCCAAAAAAGGAACCCTCCCAATACACTATTATGCAGCCCTGTCAGAGATTGAGATCGGTCAAACCAGGACTAAGGTTTTTAAAAGATTTTAAAAACAATTTATATGGCTCCATAGGCCTAATATCTAATGTAGAAAATAATTTTATGAATTTTAATGCACACCAATTAAATAATGTGACCTAGACACAAGGCGTCAATCAATACGATGTTCTCACTTACACTAAGTTCTCACCACACACATGACTATGAGCTAAAACTCTCTACTCAACAATGAACCCGCTAAACCATGAATCTCATCAGTAAAAGTCCATTACATCATCTCAATATATCACAACAAGATAGACCAGTTCACAAGTGGGACATAACAATTTCATTCCTCTTGCCAAACAACAAAATGATAGTCTTACCGTTACTACTCAACACGGCCTAACAGTTGCACTCCAAAAAAAACATAACTCTACTAGCATGTCTCAAAACAATCTATTCTCCCAAAAGATACCATATAAGTGCCAAACTTACCCTCCTCAAGGTAATGATATATATACATCCTGTATAACGTCCAACACTCAATAAATTCACTCCACTCATGAATTCTGAAGATAATGATCTTACATGCAACGCTCCTAAGCTGAAAATGACCCTCTACTCAATAGTGAGTATATATTTTCTAAAATTTCATATCATTGTCATCCGCCAGACGTAGAAAACATCCACCTGACTCTTATCACTCTCGAAAGTGGACCTCTCACAGGTAACTCAAACATCTAGAATACATATTGGCTCTCACGCACTCAACTCCAACGAGCCCCGCTACCCAATGACATGACATGTGAAACCCATTTAATTCAACTAACTCAAAAATCCCACCCTACGAGCAAAAAAAACCTCTATAAGTAAATAAAGCACTCAGGAAACAAATAATACACATCCCAAAAATCCAGAGATAAGAAACGTACTAGAATAAGCTAATGGAGGTTGTGGCACTCGTGATAACATCGCATTTTGGACATGGTAATCTCGCCCATATAACATCAGTTCCTCTGAAGGCAGGATAACTAGAACAGGTGGAGGAGGTGGTAAAGGTGCTGGCTGAGCCTGTTGGACCCCCGGTGCTCGTGCCACGTTCAAATATGGGCACTCTATCTTCTTATGACCAACCTACCCACATGAAAAACATCATACTGCAAATTTTCCTGATCTGTAGCCCTAATGACCCAGCCATGTGGGCATCCCCCATTATTTCCTCGGCCTACCTAGTCCGGCGAAACATTTTAGTATTATTGTTGTCCTTGGTAGTTCTGCCTAAAATTTCCTGAACGTTGTCTCTTAAATGCCTTCTCCGGGCGAGAATCTCGCTTCCTCTGATGTCCACTACGTTTCTGAGACTGTGCTCCATCTTCACCCTTTCCTCCTAGCCTACTAGACTGACCCGAATCTTCAATACTAATAATCCCCATCAACTGAGGACGATGATCCTGACGATGAGATAAAGCAGCGGTTATAGCCGCATTGACTTCCTGAGGAACAATATTAGCGACATCGGATGTAGTCATCGTCACCTGAGGAAAGTGGGGTTCGACATTCCCAGCCTCGACGTTTTCCTTAGCAGGACAGTCTTTTCTAGACGGCATCTGAAATAAGAACAAATTTTATTATCTCATAATTCAAGCAATTACACATCGCAGAAGATTGTAAACGCAATATGAATACAACAATCCTAATAATAGGCTATGTTGTGACACCCCGCCTAATAAAATACCGGGCGATCACTCCTGTACCAAATTAAAACAGGAGTCGCATATTGTTATTCTTAGCATCACTATCGAAAACCAAATTAATTACTAATAACCTATTAGGTTGGCGTCAAAATTTTATTTAACATATCTTTTTAAACAAACCAACTAAGTAAAACCATCACACAGCTTAAATAAATAAAACTGAAAACATATAAAATAACCGAACACTCGGTTCAACAATAATACAACACAATCGAATCCACATAAAAGATGGAAAAAGAATAAATAAATGCAGTTGGGTTATTAGCCCGAATCTTTATACGGTACATCCTATCTAGATTACAAGGATAGAAGCGTCTACAGTGAACCTGCATGCATCCAAAGCTGCTACAGTAGACGTCGGACTCGAAGGAATCATCATCCAGACATCCTTGTGTCTGGACACCTATAGATATATACATATAAAGCAAGAAAATGGAAAAATAGCAAAACGGGTCAGAGCCCAAGTTGTAAAAATATTTTGCAAGTGCATAAATGCTTTTTCAAATTACACCCATTTATGTAATTTGGAAATTTGAGGAATTTCTCGGAATAATAAATTTTGGAGTTTAGGGGTGTTAGATGATTTCCGATGCATGGTATAACTACTGTTGGTAATAAGCAGAAGAGAGGGATTATTTTATTACAGGTCGCAGTTGAGTAAAGCGACAGGGGATAATATTTTAATTTGAAAACCCACATTAAGTTGTGTTGGGTTAAAATAGTGAATTGCGGTCAAGTACCTCAGATGGAAATTCCAATTGCGCAGTTGGTCTCAAAAGGGTTGATGTAGTCAGAATAGAGTATCTAGGGGGTATTGTTTAGGCTCTGAGAATTTTTGGGCAAATAGGGACTCGTAATTGAGTAAATGAGACATTTTTGGATTTAAAGGGATAAACCTTAATTTCTCCCTATATAAGGGACGGGAGAAGGAAAGAAAAGAGAGAAAAGAAAGAGGAGAGGAAAGGAGGAGAGAAAAGAGGAAGAAAAGGGAGGTTCCCTGCATTCATTAGCCAGGGGGCTTCACCTTACGCACAAACTTCCCTTAAGATGGTATTTATAGAGGGTATGTTCCAACCATTTTATTAATTATCATGACGTGATTTAGTAAATTATCATTTACTTTATCCATTTACATTTTATCAAATGCATTATGGTTATCCGAAACTATACGTGCTTCACATCATCATAATAACCTCGATGAATATTTAAACTCCCAGGTTAATTTTCCCAAATCTCCTTTTTGGGATTTATAATAAACCATCATACCTAAAATTAACTTCTAAAGTCTCCAAACACAACTTAGTAATCTCCTAGACTCCTACTAGTTATAAAAGGAAAGTAATCCCTAAACATCACTTCACGCACCCTCGAAATAAGTCCCATATAAACCAATTCTAATCTAGGGTAGTAAAATAACCCACCTAGAACTCTAGGACTCTAAATTTACTTCATACAAGAAGGTTCCTAGGCCCGAATCCTAAAGAAAATGAGTTAGAATTGAATTACAAAACTAAATCAAAACAGCAGGAAAACAAATCGATTCGCCCAAGGGTCGAATCGATTCACCCTAGCGAATCAATT
Source organism: Sambucus nigra (assembly GCA_949130495.1). Lineage (NCBI taxonomy): Eukaryota > Viridiplantae > Streptophyta > Magnoliopsida > Dipsacales > Adoxaceae > Sambucus > Sambucus nigra. Next base: position 348,994,438 of record OX422215.1, read on the forward strand.
CGGATAAGGAAAACTGGCATTCTGTAATCTGCCGAATCGATTTGGCCAAACCGAATCGATTCGGTCCAAGCAGACCTTAAAACTGGACCTAAGAGAATCGATTCGCCCAGGGGCCGAATCGATTTGCCCCTGCGATTTTGCCAAGTTTGGCTATGGAGTCTTGGACTCCAAATATACCCCCAACTCAAATCCATTCAAACCATACTCATTTATTGTCACCAATACATCATAAATACCACTAACTACTACCATAAACCTCATTAATCATCCAAATCATTCTTGAATGATTCAAGACCCACAAATCCACAAAAACCCTAAAATAGTTAAACCATGATTAATACACAATTATCACAACTAATCATTTATCTTAAACCACATATAGCAAGTAGAAAACTTGCCTCAATCTAGCAAATTCAGATTTTCCTTGTGTAGTAGCAAGAATTCCACCTCAATCTTCAATCTTTTATCCTTTCTCTACTCTTTCTCTTCCTCTCTTTTTCTCTCTAGGTTTAGGAATACAATTAGGGGAAGATAGAAGACTTAATCAAGAAATTAATCGTGCCTTTAGTCTATAATTTACAACTTAAGTGGTAAATACCACATTAAATGGTGCGCAACTACACATATATGTTAAAAACCAGTCAAAAGTTCCCAAAACCTCAAAATAAAATATGACACATATTTTGACTATCTCGCACGTTCCGGAACTAACTACGGCCTCCAAATTATCATTTGGATATTTTATAATTCATTTTAAGTTCTGGTTCCATTTTAAACCATAAGGTCATTTTTTAATCTTATGAGACTATAAAACTCAACATGAGGATATTTACATACACATACAGTAAATATACAACAAGTTAGTAAATATTAACTTTTATTCATTAAAGCAATACTTACTCCATATTCCAACATTTTATATATAATTACTTCACATAGTAAGTAAATATAAAATAGGCTCTCACATGCGAGGGTTGTTACATACTCCCCCCCTTATGAGGTAATTTTACCCCTAAAATTCAAGCGTACCTTGTAAGAAGAGATGCAGATACTTTTCCCGCATATCATACTCACGTTCCCACGTAGATTCTTTAGCATTGTGATGACTCCATTGGACTCTCACCAAGGGAACCACGCGAGACCTCAACCTACGCTCTCCATGCTCTAGAATAGCAATCGGTTGTTCTTCATATGAAATATCAGGTTGCACGTCAATATCCTCGAAAGGGATATGCCAAAGGGCACCTTCGCATCTCTTATACTTCTTCAGAGAGGAAACATGGAATACATCGTGAATTTGTTGTAAAGGTTCCGGTAAGGAAAGTTAATACGCCACTGGACCGACTTTCGCAATAACTGGAAAAGGTCCAATAAAACGCGATGCAAGCTTTCCTTTCTTCCCTAAATGCTTAATGCCCTTCATTGGTGACACTCGCACCATGACTTGGTCCCCAATCTCCAACTCCATGTGTCTTCTACCCGTATCGTCATAGCTCTTTTGGCAATCATGGGCTATCCGAATGCGATTTTGAATGAGTTTAATTTTAGAAGAAGTATCTTGGATCATTTCAGGTAAAAGGAATTTATTATCACCCACTTCCAACCAACAAGCGGGCGATCTACATGGCCGGCCATAAAGAGCTTCATAGGGCGCCATTCCCATAGTAAATTAGTATGAGTTGTTATAAGGGAACTCAACCAATGGGAGGTATTGTTCCCAACCACCCTTGAAATCAAGCAAGCACATACGGAGCATATCCTCCAACATTTGGTTTACTCTTTCAGGCTGACCCTCTGTTTGAGGATGGTAAGAAGTGCTTAACTTCAATTCGGTTCCCATGGCCTCTTGGAAACTTCGCCAAAAGTGGGAAACAAAAATCTTGTCTCGATCGAAAATGATATTTAAAGGTACCCCATGAAGTCTAACGACCTCCTCGATGAACAATCAGGCATAACGAGTAGTGTCATAATCAGTACGCACGGGAAGGAAGTGTGCCGACTTAGTTAAGCGGTCGATAATCACCCAAATCGAATCATAACCCCTCTGGGACCTTGGTAAGCCCGTAATAAAGTCCATCGATATGCTCTCCCATTTCCACACCGGAATCTCCAACGTTTGCAATAAACCTGGCAGTCGCTGATGATCGATCTTTATCCCGCATCATATCGGGCCACCAATACGGGCGGCACATGTCTTGATACATCTTGTCCCCACCAGGATGTACCGTAAATTTCGACACGTGAGATTCTGCCATCTCCGCACTTCTCAAATCCCCCTCTTCCGGAACAATAAGTCTTCCATGGAAGCATAATCCACCCTCTGAACTTATCGAGTAGGATTCCGCTCCTCGAACTGTAATCGGTGTATATGATCCTGAAAACCCTTACCCCTTCCTTGGTCTTATACAACCCTTGCCAGAATGGTAGGAGTAACGGTCATCATTGACATGAATGCTCTCACCACCGCATCCTCCTGACTGATCTCCTTCCACTTAGTTTTCCATACATCAGTTAACTCTCCCTCGGGCGTCCTACTCAAGGCATCCGCCACAACGTTTGCCTTACCCGGATGATAATGGATATCAAATTGATAATCCTTCATGAATTCCAACCATCGGCACTGACGCATATTCAAATCTTTTAGTGAAAATAAATATTGCAGCTATTTATGGTCCGTGAAAAGACTGAATTTCTCCCCTAAAAGATAATGCCTCCAAATCTTCAAGGCAAAGACAACCGCGGCAAGTTATAAGTCATGCATCGGATAGTTCCTTTCATGGGGCTTTATCTTGCTAGAAGAATAAGCAATAGCTCGTCTCTCTTGTTGAAGCACACCTCCTAAACCTTGAAGAGATGCATCGGTGAAGATTAGATATTCCAATCCCGATTTTGGCAATGCAAGGACTGGAGCCGAAGTCAATCTATAATTGAGCTCATCAAAAGAAACCTAGAAGGAGTTATCCCAAACAAATCTCACCCCTTTTTGGGTCAAATTTATCAAAGGGCTAGCGATTTTATAGAAACCCTTGATAAACCGACGGTAATAACCCGCTAACCCCAGAAAACTACGAATCTCGGTAGGTGTTATGGGATGACCCCACTCCCTCACCGCAACCACCTTGCTAGGATCCACCGATATACCCTGGGATGACACCACATGACCCAAAAACTACCCCTCCTTCAACCAAAAGCCACACTTCTCGAACTTTGCATACAATTGGTGATCCCTCAATCTTTGCAGGACCAACCTTAAGTGAGTAGCATGGTCAGATTCGGTCTGAGAATAGACTAAGATGTCATCAATGAATACAATAACAAATTGGTCAAGGAAGTCTCGAAATACCCTATTCATGAGATCCATAAATACAGCGGGGGCATTGGTTAGTCCAAGGGGCATAACCAAGAATTCATAGGATCCATATCTGGTCAGAAATGCGATCTTGGATACATCTTACTCCTGTATTCGCAACTAATGATACCCCGTCCTCACGTCGATCTTAGAGAAGTATGATGCTCCCCTAAGTTGGTCAAACAAATCATCAATACGAGGCGAAGGGTATTTATTCCGGATGGTGACTTTATTCAACTCTCTATAGTCCACACATAACCGGAGAGAACCATCTCTTTTCTTTACAAACAACACCGGAGCACCCCATGGCGACGTACTGCGCCTAATAAATCCTTGCTCCAACAACTGCTAAATTTGATCTATTAACTCCCTCATTTCCACAGGAGCCATGGGATATGGAGCTCTCGCAATCGGTCGAGTTCCCGACGCTAAATCAATCACAAACTCAATCTCCTGGTTCGGAGGTAATCCCGGTAGTTCTCGAAAAACATCTTTAAAATCCCGAACAATCGGAATAGAATCCAGGGGAACAACTACATCCCTAGAAGTCTCCTCCATAATACAATATAAATCGGTACTCGTACCTCCTTCCAAACTAGGCATAACTACCAAGAACATTTCTTGTCCCCGAACGATGAAGACTATACTCTTCCCGTAATAATTTACTATCGCGTGATATTTCACTAGCCAATCCATACCCAAAATCACATCATACCCCATGTCAAGGACGAGCAAATTGGCCTCAAAGAACAAATTGACAAGATTAATTCCTATGTTTTTACAAACAAAGAAAATCAATGAACCATCACCAATAGAGGATTCAACGCTAGTGAAAGTACTCTCAGCAGATTTTATCAACTCTGTGGTATGACCAAAACTCCTAGAAATGAAAGAGTGTGTCGCACCCGTATCAAATAATACCCTACCTATATGCCCTTGGATAAGAAACTTACCCTCAATTGTTGGCGGTACTGGAGGGGCTGGAGGAAGCATAGCCTCCTGAATGTGATAGACCCGTCAATACTGCAGTTGCCCCTACTGTGGAGGAACAACCGGATTAGGTGCCTAGTGTAGAAATTGTACATATGGCTGCTGCGAAGCCCTAGGGAGCTGTCCTCCAATCAATTGAGGAGACGACCTCTTATAATGGCCCAGCTCTCCGCACTGAAAACATTTATTCATCACATTCTCCTGGTTCCATCCTTGATCGTTTTGGAACTGCCCAAAACCTCGGCCCTGCTGGCCTCTACCTCCATTCCCACCTATACCTGTTGGTTGTTGTGGCAGTACACCTTGACCCAGCCTATTATTATTACCACCCGCATTAACTCCAGCAAAGTGTTGGAGTTTAGACAAATACCCTTGCTGGGGGTCCCTCTCTCTTTGCTTACTCCCCAAAGATTAGGATGAAGAAGATGCTCCTCCCCCAATCCCATTCCCTCCAGGTCTTCCCACTTTCCCCATCGTGGTAGCCTTCTTGTTATTTTGCACAAATAATCTATGCTCTTGGCAATGAAGTAAAGCCACATTCATCATATCCCCAAAGGTTTGTAAAGACGGATTTCCCAGCAAATGTTGTTTTATCCGCCAATGTAAACCTCCCATAAACTTGGAGATTCTCCTCTCTTCTGGAGTCACCTCGTCCGGTACAAAACTTGCCAACCGGGTGAACTCCTCTTCATACTCTACAATAGATCTCTCTCCCTGTACTACATCTTGAATCTTCCTCTGCATCTCCCTTTGAACTACGGGAGGGAAGTACTTTTGGTCAAATAAGGCCCAAAAATCAGTGATTGTCATCGTCTCCCTCTGTTTTGGTGTAGTCATCAACTACCACCAATGTAATGCTGATCCGATAAGCTTGAAAGTAACAAGGATTTTCTTTTTCTCCTCACTCATCCTACCATTCGAAGATGGCGTTGCATGTCTTTCTTCCACTGATTTGCCCTTGTAACATCCGAGCCTCCATCGAATTATGGGGGATGGCCCTTTAGAAAAGACTCCTTAACTCTTTCCCACGGAGAAGGTCCCGTAGGATCTTATGCCTCTTGCGCCCGTGGTTGAGCTTGTGGCATTTGTTGTACCACTACAGTCATCACTGCATTGACTGCTTGGGCCACTATGTTTGCAACATCAGCAGCATTTATACTCCCCGGCGGCGGCGGTGGAGGACCAACCTCCTCTTCCACAACTCTATTGCGTCGAGCGGGACGACCTCTCTTAGGCGGCATCTGAGATGGAGAAATAATAGAGTTAGGATACTATATAAAATAATCGATCTTGCAGAAGATCGTAAACATAAGAAACAAAGCAGTCCTAACATTAGGCTCTGTATCAAAGAACGCTACGGTAGAACGTGACAACTCCGTATAAATCCTAAAGACTCTAGAACCTGATGCTCTGATACCACCTGTGACAACCCGGTATCCGAAATAAGGGGTGGCCAACCCGATACAATAATACAGGAATCATGGATGAAATCATTCTCAGCATCGTGACAACATAAAGAGTATACGGGATAACCACACAATATTTCAGAAAACGAGTTGTCAAAAATTTTGTTTTGTAATTTAAAGAAAGCATTGTAAACAACCCATAATAGAAAAGAAGGTGGAAACCCAAAAAGTATATGTGTAACGACATCAACAAATATACAGTAAAAGGACCGAATAATGTCGGTCAACATAATTTTATACAAGGGACAACAAGTTCCAATAGGTACATATTACATCCATTATACAACTACAACAGTTTGGGCCACACGCCCGAGAAAAGACCCGAACATAACTAGAAAACAACAATGAAGGCGTCTACACAAAATATCCCGTGATATCCGCAAAATATCACGGCTCCTCAAAAGACAGTACAATGGGGAGGTCAATACGGGCGTCCTTGCGGTGGAGCACCTGAGCGGTTACAATATATATATGCACAACAAGAAAAAAGAACGGGTCAGGGCCGGTTTTATGTGATCACCAGATAAACAAATAGCATGACAATAATGAACAGTTAATCATGGATGATAAAGATGATATTCTAACATGGTGACATCATGAAATAAAATAATACAATTAAATGATTATAAAGTCAAATTCAATTATTCAAGAGGATATGTATAATCATCATTAATCTAAAATCTTTATCATTATTCACCTTTTCATTTTATCTTTCCATTCCTTATCAGGAATACAAATTTTATCATGTGCTCTTTGTGGCACCTATCTCAATTGTATGCTCTTTGTGTCATGTACTATGCTCTTTATGGCTTTGTGTTATGCTCTTTATGGCATTAATATCCATCAAGTCCCACTTGATGTTAGAATAGTTATAAGTATATATATATAACGATTCTAAGACCGCCCGTCCGGGTTTCCCCACTGTGCGCGCCCCTAAATAACCATCATCTTCCAGGGCCTATCATTAAGACAACCTGGGATCCTACCAAAATGTTGGGAAGTGGCCATATGCCTACGGGGTAGTCATAACCACACCCGAAATTACCACCCATCGCAGAAAAATATACAATAAGCGCTCATATGGCCTAGGACTATATCCACCCTGCATTCATTAGCCGGGGGCTTCACCTTACGCACGAACTTCCCTTAAGATGGTATTTAGAGAGGGTGTGTTCCAACCATTTAATTAATTATCATGACATGATTTAGTAAATTATCATTTACTTTATCCATTTACATTTTATCAAATGCATTATGGTTATTCGAAACTATACGTGCTTCACATCATCATAATAACCTCGATGAATATTTAAACTCCCAGGTTAATTTTCCCAAATCTCCTTTTTGGGCTTTATAATAAACCATCATACCTAAAATTAACTTCTAAAGTCTCCAAACACAGCTTAGTAATCTCCTAGACTCCTACTAGTTATAAAAGGAAAGTAATGCCTAAACATCACTTCACGCACCCTCGAAATAAGTCCCATATATACCAATTCTAATCTAGGGTAGTAAAATAACCCACCTAGAACTCTAGTTTTCTAAATTTACTTCATACAAGAAGGTTCCTAGGCCCGAATCCTAAAGAAAATGAGTTAGAATTGAATTACAAAACTAACTCAAAACAGCAGGAAAACGAATCGATTCGCCCAAGGGCCGAATCGATTCGCCCAAGGGCCGTATCGATTCGGACAAGGAAAACTGGCATTCTATAATATGCCGAATCGATTCGGTCCAAGCAGACCTGGAAACTGCGATTTTTGCCAAGTTTGGCTATGGAGACTTGGACTCCAAATATACCCCAACTAAAATCCATTCAAACCATACTCATTTATTGTCACCAATACATCATAAATACCACTAACTACTACCATAAACCTCGTTAATCATCCAAATCATTCTTGAATGATTCAAGATCCACAAATCCACAAAAACCCTAAAATAGTTAAACCATGATTAATACACAATTATCACAACTAATCATTTATCTTAAAGCACATATAGCAAGTAGAAAACTTGCCTCAATCTAGCAAATTCAGATTTTCCTTGTGTAGTAGCAAGAATCCCACCTCAATCTTCAATATCTTCTCCTTTCTCTACTCTTTCTCTTCCTCTCTTTTTCTCTCTAGGTTTAGGAATACAATTAGGGGAAAATAGAAGACTTAATCAAGACATAAATTGTGCCTTTAGTCTACAATTTACAACTTAAGTGGTAAATACCACATTAAATGGTTCACAACTACACATATATGTTAAAACCAGTTAAAAGTGCCCAAAACCTCAAAATACAATATGGCACATATTTTGACTATCTCGCATGTTTCGGAACTAACTACGGCCTCCAAATTATCATTTGGATATTTTATAATTCATTTTAAGTTCCGGTTCCATTTTAATCCATAGGGTCATTTTTAAATCTTATGGCACTATAAACTCAACATGAGGATATTTACATACACGTACAGTAAATATACAACAAGTTAGTAAATATTAACTTTTCTTCATTAAAGCAATACTTACTCCATATTCCAACATTTTATATATAATTACTTCACATAGTAAGTAAATATAAAATAGGCTCTCATATGCGAGGGTTGTTACACCTAATGTGGTTATAAAAGAAGTTAACATACTCATGTCATTCCTTTAACATCCAAAGTTATTGTTCTTTTGGTAAATGGACATAAATTGTTTTAAGAAACTTTTAAATGAGTTTGTTATTCTGAATGATTGTGAGCTTTATCCCAAGAATGCGAATTTGAGAAAGGAGTAAGAAAATATTCGATTTTGACAATTAAAGATATAAAAATAGACTAATCGTCAAATTTTTCATTACACATAGTGGAAGGGGTGTAAATAAATATTTTGACCTATATCTTAGAATATAAAAAATTTATAGCTTTAGTAGCTCCTTTTCAGTTAGAGTTACATTTAGTATGAAAATTTGTGAGAGTTTAAGAAAAGAACTATATACGTTGAGAAATAACTATATAAACTTATGTAAGTTTCCCATTAATGGTATTTTAAGAATACTTTATGTATTCTGATCAAGTGTATATATATATACCTTGAAGTCAGCGGGAGTAAATTTATAGATTTCTTAAATTTCTCTTAAAAGTGAATCGTTGATTAGAGATATAAAATAGTTTAAGACTATGAAGTAATGAGATGCTTAAAATATTATATGCTCACACATATGATAATTGTTCTCTCTTGATTAAGTAGGCTTATTATGGACTAGTGGTGAAATTATAAAACAGTTAGAAATAATTAAATATGTATGCAGTGTGCTTTAGGACCATAATTTATGGATTATTTCTTCGAAAAATTTATTTTGTGCCTTGGAGTTATCGACATTATTACCAAGTCATTGAAATATTATGATAATGCCGTTGCAATCTTCCTTATAAAGAATTGATCGGTATTTTAAAGATTTTAGGCACGTTAGGATATAATAACTATATGTGAACAAAGAAGTTCAGAAACAATAAGTGTCAGTTGAATATATTAATATAAGTTTTAACATAACATATCCACTAATAAACGGGCAAAAAAAAAATAGAACGAAACATTAAACAGTAATATCACATTCATTTATTCTAAAAAAATGGGTTATTAAATAATTTTTTCAATCGAAAAGTTAAAAAATATTATTGAACAATCATACTTTATAATTTAGTCTCATGTTTTATTTTTTTTCCATGGCAGTTCAACAAAGTACACGCAAAGTTAATAAAGCACACGTGAACTTTCCTAAAGTTCATGTGTGCTTTATTAACTTTGCGCGTACTTTGTTGAACTGCCATACAAAAAAAATTAAAACATGAGACTAAAAAATAAACACTAAAATTACATTAATTTTATTCAAAAAATTGTGTTATTAAATAATTTATTCAATCAAATGGTTACAATGAATGAATTCAACAATTTTTAACGTAATCAAATGGGTTCATTACATGTAGACTTGTAATGACCAATTTTAAACGTAATAAAATGGGTTCTTTACATGAGAACCACAATACATGTAGGAGTGTAAGAAAATGAGTGACTTATTCATTAAATATTGAAAAATAATATAATAGAAGCAAAACATATAAAAAAATTAATAATAGAAATTATAATATCAAAATTGAATAAAATAAATCTAAGGTAAATGCAATAATACATAAATAAAAGAAAACAATAGAAATTATAAATTGTACAATATATAAAGTATACATATATTTTTATAAAGTACACACATTGTAATGACCAAAACCATTGAAGTACACGTATATTTCATAAAGTACACGCATTTGAAATAGATTTTGTTCATTACAATATACGTGTACTTTATAAAACAGGCATGTACTTTGTGTTGATCTGGTTCCCAAACAAATAATACATAAATATGTAACAACCCGAGGTCGTGGAGACAACGATTTATTTATTTGGGGAGAAATAAATATTGTTTTAATTGGAGATTAATTAAATTGGCAATTGAGGTCAAAACTTGTAGTCGTTAGAAAGTATGTCAAATGGCGATTCTGAGGGTGTAGTTGTGTTCGGAAGGGTTGAGAAAGTCAAAATGACTGTACTTGGGGTGTATTTACATTTTGAAATAAATTAGGACCGTTTGACTCGAATTAAAGTCATCGAGTCATTCTAAGTGTGTATTATCATTTAAAGATGTATATCTTGGGAGAATGGGCTTATTAAGCCTACGAGAGATATTATCCAAAGAGAGAAAGAGAAATAGAAAGAAAGAAAGAAAGAGAGAAGAAGAAGAAAGGAGAAGAAAAAGAAGGAGAAAAGAGAGAGAAAGTGGAGATTTCTGGCAAATACGCGATCTCAAGGCGGATTCAGACCCTACGAACCCGAGGCAAGTGATTAAACTTGCTAAATAATTCTTGTGTACCATTTATTGCATGATTTGTGGATGAAATTTATGGGTTTTAGGTTTAGTTTAACAAAACCTAACTTTTGGGTAAAATCTTAGATTTGATATGTAGATCTTTGATTTGAGGATAGAAATTTGTTTATATGTATTCTAGGATGAATATTAATGATATATTTGTGATTGGGTTGAAGAGAAATGAAGAGAAAATGATTAAAACAAATTTTGGGATTTTTGGCTTACCAAAAAGTAGCCATTTTCGAGAGTTCTGAAGGGCCGAATCGATTCGGCCTCCTACCGAATCAATTCGGAAATATGCAGGTACCCAAGTCTGAGTGACCAAATCGATTCGGACCCCAGACGAATCGATTAGGCCTGAGACAGAGTCCCAGGTCTGATGACCCGAATCGATTCGCCTTCTTGGCCGAATCAATTCGCTGGGCCGAATCTATTCGGAATTGGCCCGAATTGATTCGAAAACAGGGCTTTTGGGGGGATTGTTTTTCTAAGAAGAATTTCATCCCGTTTTGTTCGAGGTTATTGATTGGGAACCTCTATAGGAGTTGTTTGGAGTATGTTTTGGAGAATTTTAGAGATTTTCCCTTATAAGAAATTATTGGAGTCTTATTGACTAAATTTGAGGAATATCGAATAGATATTATGGTGTATTTTAAGTGGGGAAGCCCACCTTGATTGGAGATTCGATTTGCAGATGATCATTATAATTATATGAAAGAATGAGATTAATTTAGAGACATTGTATCTTAGGATCCAATCCCAAATGGGATAATTTTAAAGGTTCATAAAATGAAGTGAACCCTATTATGGATGGAGAACTATATATGCTAATTGAGGTGCATTCGGATATAGAATATCCTTAACTAAATTAGAATTGAGAGACAATTCATAAATAAAAGAAACATGTGAGCTTCAAGTGAGAAATAGTATCGTGTATACTAAGTGGGGAAGATGTGTGAGAAATGAGGAATAGTATATCAAGAGAGAGAAATGTACTAAACAATGATATTAATTGAATTGCGCCTAAGAGCGTATAATGTAAATGAAAATGAAAATGATGTGGCAGGTATACCTTATATGATGGTATATCTTTATTATGTGGGATGTATGTATACCCTATATGAAGGTATATATGCATAGTTAGGCATACCCTCTCCTTGCTATCATTGGGAAGTTACGTGCTTAGAGGGTGAGCATCCTGGCTAGATGAGCCGGGTGTGGATATTCCCCAGGTCATAGTCGTCCGTGGTGGTCAGCAAATGACATATATACATTTATTTATTTTGGGGGTGAGAGGTCATGGGTATGTGTCGCTCTCACTTGCCGGTTAGGAGCTATGACCGCTTCCCGGGACGTCGTGTGCGTGAGTTGATCACGAGGTGGGTGTCGTGGAACCCCACCAGGTGGCCCCAGTTTGCTACGTATATGGGCTGCTGGAAGATGATAGCATGTGAGCCTGCATCCTTCGAGTTATAGCTCGGTTGGATGGTTATTATTACTTGTGCTTGTATTTGGGTATCAAGGGCATAATGGACCTCAATGACCTACATTGCCAAGATTAGTGTATCGGGGGGTTCCTTGTTCGGATTTCACCTCGGCGAGACATCCCACGCACGAACCGCAGTGTAATGTTGGAAATTGGGGATAAGTTAGTCCTTAATGCTCATACTTATATATATATCACCTATCCCGACAATTGAAAGTGCTAGGAGTAGTGTAACGGGGGGGTTCCTTGTTTGGATTTCGCTTCGGCGAGACGTCCCACGCATAAAATGTCGTTAATTGTTGAGAATTGGGAATATTAATTAATTAAAATTGGATAATACTTGGGTTACATGCATCATGCATTGATGGCATAATGAACCTCGAGGATCGATACGGTCAGGAGTAGTGTAACGGGGGGTTCCTTGTTTGGATTTTGCCTCGGCGAGACGTCCCACGCACGAAACGCAGTGCCGTGTTGAGAATCGGGAGGAGTTTAGTCCTTAACTCTTGATGCTAATAACTCATATATATATATATATATATATATATATATATTCTTTACATGCCATATAAGGGCATAACTAGAATATATAAAATTCTAGTAAATGAGAATGTTCATGTATTGTGATGATGTGGTTATGAGAAGGATCATGTAACTTTATATGTTCAACAAATGAACATTATAAAGATAACTATACCTATTACATTAAAGTTAATGTATATAATTTATAGATTATAGAAATAAAAGGTAGACTGGGAGATAGGTTAGACGGTTTCACTTAAATACTTCATTTGGGTTTAAGTTAGAATCCTCTTACCTAAATAGAATTGGGCATCCTTTTGGAGATCACGTGCATACGTTTAGTGCGCGCTTTAGTTGAGAGGTGAGCTGAATTATTATGGAGAGTTCGATTCCACCTTAATCATGTAATAATGCATTTATAATTATTATGCATTTTAATACACTTGCTATAAAATGTTTTTCAACTTGGGCTCTGACCCGTTTATATTTTTCCCTCCATGTATATATTGTATTACTTTAGGTGTTCCCCCGCAAGGAAGCCATTGGTGTTCATCCATCCAGTATTCGTGGAGCTGTGGCATTGTGTACTGTCTCGGCACTTTGTTTTAGTCGATTCCTATCTTTGTATATCTAGATTAGGATTCAGTTTGTATATTGAGTTAGTATTCAAGTGTTGTAGATTAACACTTTCATATTTCATTTCTCAGATTATTGTATTGTCTGTTACCCGACATCATATTCGGGTATTTTATTATTGAGATTTTGTTGTACATTGTATTGTACTCTTGTATATATTAGAGTTTTCAATTATCACTCATCATAGTTAGATGTAGGTTGTTGGTTATATTGCATTATTGGTTTTGTTGTTGTTGTTAAATAAAAAGTTTTAAATTTTTGACAATCCACTTTTAATGATTTCGGGTAGTTAGCCTTATATTATTAGTTTTGTTTGTTGATGTTGAGACTGTGCCATCTGGGATACCTGATTGAATGTAGTATAGGGCTGGCCACCCGTTATTATTTTGAGCGGGTTGTCACAAAATGAACATTAAAAATAAAATCACAATAATTTATTCAAATGTGAATGTTCATTTATTTTATTTAAAACTATTGTTACAATGAATGAATTGAATAATATTAAGAGGAATCAAATAGGTTCTTTATACGTGGACCTATAATGACCAGTTTAATGCCGTTGGCGCGGGCCATAATACAAGTAGGAATGTGAGAATATGAGTGACTTGTTCATTAAATATTGAAAAATAATATAATAGAAGTAAAACCTTTACAAAAATTAATAATAGAAATTATAATGTAAAAAATGAATAAAATAAATATAAACTAAATACAATAATACATAAATAAAAGTGACAAATATAAATTATAAGTATACAATATATAAAATACATGTATATTTTTATGAAGTACACGCACATTGTACTGACCAAAACCATTTTCTAAATGCGTGTACTTTATATATTATAAGTGTACTTCATAAAGTACAATCATTTATAAAATGATTTTGGTCATTACAATGTGTGTGTACTTTATGAAAACATGGGTGTACTTTGTGTTGATCCCATTCCCAAAATAATAATACACAAATGAACACTCAACAATATTAAGAGGAATGAATTAAACAATCTTAAGGGGAATCAAACTGGTTCTTTACACGTGGACTTGTAATGACCCATTTTACTACACCTATAACTTCTCTTATTATGACCTCTCTAATAGATTTTATTCTCTTATTTATTGGCGTCCCTATCGATCTCTTTGTTAATGGAGGAAGGATTGCTGAATTTTCAGGTAATGGAATATTTAGGGACATCAAATCTGTAAAAGGAACTATAGGTGATTAGTATGATTTTTTGTAGAAAAAACTTTATAATAATCCACAATATGAACATAAATACTTCCACCCATCTTTCGTACAACAAGAACGTGAGAACATGGAAAGCATCGTAGCTAGTAACTCTTATAAGAGAAAATTCCTTATTCTAAGTCAATTGTGGCCCGCACATTTGAATGAACTTCGAATACCTGTTTACTTGAGCGGATAATATTCCAACGTCTTTTTTTTTTCAATTTCCAGTCATTAACTTGAGCGGATAATATTCCAATGTCTATATTTTTTTCCAATTTTCAGACAGCAATTTATCTAAATGAGGACATAACTCCTTTGACCATGTTTAAGATTCAACAAGTTTGTTTGCATTGAAATTCATAATCTTGATCCTCATTTTTTCCATTATATTAATTATTGGTAAATGACTTTCCTCTAGGATCCAAGAGTTGAATGATTCTGTAACATTTGATGCCATGTCACCATAACGTTTCCCAGTGAAATATGCAAATGACCAATTCTCCGAAGGAAAATTACAAAGAAAATCAGCGACATCAACTCCACCTTCATTCTTCAGGGAATAAATGTTTTTTTCTGAAATTCATCAACTGTTACAACATATGCATAACGCATGAAATCTTGAACGAGCTTTTTTCAAAAATTCCCACTCCCCCGTATTTTCTTCTTTATATTTCCATGTGAATGATGTATACAGTAAGAGTGTGCAGACATTGGAAAAACCTTAGAAACACATTCAATAAGACCATTGTTCCGATCTGATATGAATGTGATTTTTCAATCTTGATGAGATATTGCATTATACAAATTAATTAGTAGCCACATCCAATTATCATCCATCTCTGAATAAACAACTGCATATGCAAGAGGATAAAGGCCTGAAATTATAATGAAATATATCAGTACATAGAGATTCTATGATGAACTCCACAAATGGTGCCGCTGGCACAGACCAATAAACACGTAGGCTATACAAGTGAAATTAATATATTTGTACTAATAGGATACACAAATGGAAAGTATAAACATATTATGCTTTTACTTTAATATATGTGTGTGTATTTTATTATTTCATTTTACCATACCAAATAAATAATCACAAAGTACAAGCAAAACAATACAAAGTTCACAAAGTGTAAACAGGATTTCACGTATACTTTGCAGTGATATGCGTGTTCTTTACAGTGTTGGACCAAAACAAACAAGGTACACGTGTGACATTACAATGTACATGTGACATATCATAGATATTCATGTGTACTCTTTTATCTAATGCATGTACTTTGGGATTATATGCAAATAACAAAATAGACCATAAAGTACATGATTAATACATAAAGTACACGCATATATTCAAGTGTACTTTATAAATGTCATGCGTGTACCTTATATTCTATTGAAAGAACATACAGAGGACTCCAAAATAAAGGAATAATATTGTAAAGTAAACTTCAATGCTTCATATTTACTATTGTTCCCATTCCTTGTTGTTGCCGAAAAATCATTCCACGATACCTGCTCTTCAAAAAGGCACCATAAAGAAACAAAACAGGCCTGCAATACTAAAATTCATTAATGGATCCTGAAAACATTACAAAACTTCTTTTGAATAATTTTCTCTCCGGTTCGACTTCAAGAATGCAATGCGATCCTAGATTATACTGCAATAGAAGTTCCCTATAATCATTCATTAATGCATAGAAAACTTTCTCATCACCATGCAACTCAGCAACATCCATCTCTTTGCCACACCATGCATGATGATAACATATATCAAGACCGTAGTTCTTTTTCACATGTCTAACTACATCATTTCATCTCAGTAATGGTTTATCCCTTAGATCATCACCAAGCAATGTCAAAACCAATTTGGAGTCCATTATTCTGCTTGATGGACTATGATATACACCCCTATAAGTATTTTCATTGTTCAGACTTCTTACAAAAAAGTAACCATTTACTGTTGATAATGAAGCATGAACTCACCACATGCAATTCTCTATACTCCTTTTAGAACACTCTGTTGTCACCCAAGTTTTATCATCCTGTAATTATATATAATTTAAACCAACCTCAACAACATACTTTTGCAACTTATCATAAAACTCAACCAAACCTCCTTTAAAACATAGCTCTTCATGACTAATATATGTCTTCCAATCATTGATGAGATAAACTTTTGATGTACTCGGCTCCACACCTCTAATATAAACATCATTTTCAACTCCACCATGAATATCAATCGCAGTGGATGATGATATACAGTCTACCCTTTCTCTACTTGTACCATTGCATTCAGCCTTCTCACAACTTGTACAACTGCGGTCAACCGTTTCACAAATTCTATATGTGCATTCAACCATTTCATAAATTGTACTAGTGGCCCAAGTTGTTGAATAAAAGCCATATATCCAAATAAAATCAGCTTTGAGAATCATTTGAGACCGCAACATACAACGAACATCTTATCCAAATAACAACATTGGGCAATCCGATAACTTTCCATTATCACGTGTATTAAATTAAAACAAAAAAAATGATTTTGTTAAAGCTCAAGTTTAATTAATGTCGTTGCGCAGACCAACAAACACATGGCCTTCAAAGACATGACTACTCTATTAAGCATGATTCAATAGTAACAAAGTAAAAGAACATTAACATTATGAAGAATTAATGTCAAAAAATAAGTGAGAATTAATCATTACAAAATCACGTGTACTTTAGACCAAATTGCATATAATTTACTGTAATTTTCAGCTCATGTATATACAAAGTACTTTACTATTGTAAAACATCAAGATTGGTCAATTTTGCTAGCGCAGACCCACAAACACATGCTCATATAATACATGACAAGTCTATTAAGTAATGAGTCAAAAGTTTAATACCAAGTGTGGAAGGGTCTGGAAGATCGAATGCTTTCGACGGCTAAGATCATTTCAACATTTAGAATTCAAATCCAAGGATTATAAATGACTGCACAAATACTTAGTCTAATGGGCTCTAAAGAATTGCACTTGGATTGAATTAAAACACATGCATAACGTTGATTAGTTGTGATCCAAGGGCTATAAATGTTGAACTAAATTGTGAGAGTAAACAAACACAGAATGGCCTAATAACTAGGCAACACGTGGAGTGATAAGGATGGTTGAAAATGAGTGTTTTAAATTTCTTAGAAATCTATTTTTTCACCCCATATGTTTATGCCGATTTTGGATTCTACCGAAGCCAATTTTTAGGAACTTTTAAAATACTAATTCCATCCCCAAAATAATTTAAACCCTATTTTAATTATTTCAAAAATAGATTTTGATTGTTTTAAAATTCCCATAAATTATAGACATTTTATTTTAATTCCAATTAACACACACCAATCAATTATGGCATGAAATGCAATCCTATGTGTTGTGATTGTGTTGGAATACTACCTTTATGACTGATCTTGCATGATATCTTTGTACCACATGAAGAGACTATGATACACATTAAGGAGGGACTAATTTTGTCAATATATCCAAACTAGTTGAGGCTCCTATATAGTGTAGACTCAAGTAAGACAACTATATAGTGTGCTTCAATCTCCCCCTTTGGAAATGAGAGACAAATTCTCCTTTGGGTCATTTAGGACTCGTAGGGATAAAAAAATAAGAAAAACTTATTCCTATACAAAAATTCTAACCTCCCCATTTCCTAAAAACTAAAAAGTACATAACTCAACCATGAACAAACCATAAGCAGATCTGATGGTGTTGAATCCTGAAAAATAATACAACAACTAATGGAAAAGATCAAGGATTGGTTAAGTTTTTTACAATAACTATCCTAATGGACTCAAATATCTCTCCCCAATTTTGTCTCTATTAGATAAAGGTGAAAAACATAAAATGAATATTACAAGAAAGTTGAGCATCATTCTATCAACCTAAATCACACAGCGGGTCACCTCAAGGATCTCCTACATAAAATAGAGATAAGAGGTGTCTTTTGTCATTTATCAAAGGATCGTGCCCTATATCGTCAAAGACTAATAATAAGCATGATAGTAACCGGAGGATATGATAGGTGATAGATATCTAATCAAGAGTAATCATAACGATGGATTTACTTAAATATTCAAACCATAAATTATCCAAAGGTTTGATCAACAAGTCATCTAGTTGATGTTTAGTGGGTAAATAGTTAATCACTAATTCTTTAGACGCAACAAGTTCACATATAAAATGATGTCTAATTTTAATATGTTTAGTATGCAAATGTTGAACAGGGTTTTTATAGATATTGATTGGGCTTTTATCATCGCAATATAAATTTAGTTTTTCTTTATTAATGTCGTAGTCGCTAAGCATTTGCTTTATATATAATACCTGGGCGCAAAAAATTCTTGCCGCTATGTATTCTAGTTTAGCTGTGGAAATAGATATGCAGTTCTGTTTTTTACTGATCCACCCTACTAAGTTGTTACTTATGTAATAATAAGCTTTGGAAGTGCTTTTGTTGTTATCTGAGTTGTCGGCCCAATCAACATCGGTGTATCCTACAATTGTGCTTATGATGTCTTTTGTGTACCATATACCTAGGTTTATCGTTCCCTTAACATATTTAATTATACTATTAACAAAGATAAGGTGAATTTCCTTAGGTGAACTTTGGTAACGAGTGCAAACACAAACAACATACATAATATCGGGCCAAGAAGCTATTAGATACAGTAAACTGCCTATCATACTTCTACATAGTGTAAGATCAAAGAATTTCCCATTCACATCTTTAGATAGTTTTGTTGAGGTGCTCATGGGAGTCTTAGCAACTTTAACATTATCTAAACCGAATTTTTTACCTAATTCAATTGCATATTTAGATCGTGATATAAACAATCCACTATTTTTTTGTCTAACTTGAAGACTTAAAAAATATTGAAGCTCCCCCATTAGCAACATTTGGAATTCTCCGTGCATAATTTTTAAAAACTCTTTAACTTCATCTCGAGAAGTATATCCAAATATAATGTCATCAACATATACTTGAGTAATTAAGACCTATTTACTAAAATGTTTAACAAATAATTTCTTGTCATTTTCGCCATGTAGAAAACCTTTATTGATAAAAATGCATTTGTACCAAGCCAGAGGGGCTTGATTTAAATCCTATAATGTCTTTTTCAACCTAAAGACATGGTTCGGCTAATGAGGATCGATAAAGCCTTTTGGTTGTTCAACGTAGATCTCCTCCATCAAAATACCATTTTAAAAATCAGATTTAACGTTCATTTGATAAAGGATGAATTATAAGTGACAGGCTATGGTAAGAGTAAGAAAACAAACTCGAGGCGAGTGATCGGGGCAAGGGTCTCCTTAAAATCTATTCCTTCAACTTGAGAGTAGCAGTGGGCAACATACCTGGATTTATTTCTAACTATCATCCCTGATTTGTTTGTTTTATTATTAAAGATCTAACGGCTGCCAATAAATTTTTTATTTTCTGGCCTAGAGACAAGATTCCACATGCCATGACTCTTAAATTGGATTAGCTCTTATTGCACAGCTCCAATCCAAAAGGAGTCACTAAGTGCCTCATTTACATTCTTTGGTTCTACTAGAAAAATAAAGCAAGCAAAATAGTCCAGGTTATGTAATTAGGATTTCATACGCATTGGCTCACCAAGGTTACCAACAATACTATTAATGGGATGATCTGTAGAAACCTAAGTAGGTACATTAGAGGTCTCAATCGGTAAAGGATTAACTATCTCTAGAGAGTCATATGTAAAATTATTTCCAGACTCCTCTATGATAATTGATCTTTGATCTTTATTTCACAAAAGTCATTTCGTATATGGTCTTGAATTTTTGCATGTGGTCAATTAGGAGGAAGCGTATATAATCGATGCGTAGATGTCATCGACATGAACTCGAAATTTCATCGTCTTCAGCCTATTAGCAAGATTGAATTTGACGAGCTTGTGTTGCGAGACATCACACTCTTCGACAATGCTCTTTGTATGTAATTCTATCCATAAAGGGGGAATTTTTTTCTTCCTTCTCTAATAGCGTAAGAAATTTCAGTGCTTTATTGGGATTATGTACGCGAAACATATATTGTACAGCTTCATCCCAGCATTCTGGTAGGGAAAACAGAATACGATCGAACAAGTACTCTTGTTGGAGATGAACTCCACGGTTTACAAGGTAGTTAAATTGTTCGATCTTCTTATTTCCATACCAATAAATCGGAGTACCCACTGAATGAGGCTCATTAATGAAAGATGTACGAGTGAGATCCAATTGCAACATTTCCCACTCTTGTTACCATTTATTAGAACTGTGACTCATTTTTCCTGAGAAAAATGAACGAGGGCATGATTATGAATCCTATAAATAATGGCTCTAATAAATCATTAACTAGTTATTATGTACGAGGGCGTGAATCTCATGAACATATACACAAAGAAATAAACACATACACACGGAAATACACACAAAAATATACACACATACACACGTAAAGTTATATGAATGCAATTGTATAGTCACTTCGGGTATAATGATTCCGCAACTGACATAGCTTGTAATTAAAGCACAGAACGGTAAGACCCAGGTCACAAAAATCTTTGTGACCCTACCTTTGATTTCCTTCGAACAACGGTTACTTTCTTTCTCATATTAAGTCTTCTCTTTACAATGGAAATTTTCCCCAAAAATATGGCATTTGAGAAGGAGAGAGTGGAATCAAACTATAGTTGCATAACAAGCCTTACTTGCCCTCACTCTCAATAAAATATAACTCCCGCATGTAAAATCAGTAATGGGAACACTGATTTATTAGGTTTTGAATCTCGTGTATGTGTGTGTATCTCCCATAAGTGAATCCCGTGTATGTTTGTGTATCTCACCGTTAATTTATTAGGTTTTGAATACCTACTTTTGTCATTTAAGACAACAAAACCTAAAATCAATCCTAACATCAACCCTAAAATTAACCCTTACAAAAATAAGTCGTAAAATTAACCCTTACAAAGATTAGTCATAAAATTAATCCATTACAAACATTAGCCCTAAAATTAATCCCAGATTTATCATCAATATTAAACTTAAACCAACATTAGTCATATATTTTGTTTCTAGACTTAAGCCAACATTAGTCATATATTTTGTTTCTAGACTTAAACCAACATTAGTCATATATTTTTCTATATTTTTTTCAGCATCAATATTAAAGGACACGCATTTTTTTATATTCTAGCCCTAAACCTAAACCAACATTAGCATCAATATTCACACACATACATTATACATACACATACACATACACATATACACTATACACACATACATACACATATACACACTGAAATACACACACACGCATACATACATATACACATACACATACACTGAAATACACACACAAATACACACATATACACACTGGAAAAAAAAAACACAAATACACACATACATACACACACATAAATACACTAAGATTGAAATATTACCTTAGAGATTAAAAGAGAGATGGAGATTAAAAGAGGGAGATTGAAATCGGCGGATTGAGTGCATAAAATCGCACGAGAGGTGAAAATTTGGAGGGTTTAGGGTTTTTACGAGGGAAGTGAAATAGTTTGCCTGGGTATTAAGTATAAATACACAGGTCACAGCTAAGGGCCGACAACATTAATTTTTAACACGTCGATGTGTAAATAATAACTGGGTCACGATCAAAGCCTGTGACTTAGTTCCCATAATGGTCACGGTCAAAAGCCATGACTATTTTAGTGTGGCTTCGGTTTATGGTCATGGACTAAGTCCGTGACCCTATTTGAGACTAGATTTGGAAACGTGGCACCATAATGGTCATGGTTGGATCACATATTATATCAGTGACTCACACGAGTCACGACGATTATCCGTGACTACATGCGAGATGAGCCATTACCACGCTACATCATGGACTTCGTCACAAAAAACTTGTTTGAATGTTAAAGACCCTTTATAAGCTAGCTGAACAGTACCCAACTCTTAGGGATAGATTTTTAAGGAGATACTAAGGGTAAAAGATGAGGCTACTATTAAGCATAAAGTAGAGGTCGTCATTACACTTCCAATCCATCTAGTCCATTTAGGTATCGTAACTCCTCCCGTTATTGAGCTTAGTGATTCTATGTCTGTGTTGTATGCTTCTACGGAGGACAATCCTTTTGTATTCCACTTGGTCGAGAGTGTGGATTCTTATAAAGAGGCAATGAGGCTTTTTCCTACCTCTTCTGAAGGGTCTGATGAAGCTAAAGTTTTTTCTCGATCCTCATCTTCTCAACATGATGAGTCTTCAAACCAATCAGACTCCTCCCTAAAAGTCATTTCGAATCCAAACGAGACTAGGGTGGATGTTTTTATTCCTCCCCTTCCCATGGTAGTCCCATTAATAGCCAAAATTTCTTAAAACTAATAAAGAGAGTCTAAAAAATTAATATAACAAATTTGATAAATCCAAGTATAACAATCCCGAGAAGATCCCTAAAAATCATAATGATGATATTAATAGGGATGAGTCAAATCGGTGTTTTGGTTATAAAGTGTATGGCCATAGGGCTTTTGAATGTCCCACTAAACTAAGGAGAGAGGGAAAGCAACCAATTTCATACAATTCCACCCTTAGTGATAATGATAAGGAAGAGGGACCCGATCTTCCCCTCCTCGGGGCACTTTCAGGGGGAAAAGGGAGAGATAAAGGTCCCGCACCTATCGATAAATCGTAGGATGCTTCGGTCATCATCGATTTTGGGGTGATGAAAAGAGATAGAGTCACCAGCCTATTTTTCACAAAATAGGCAAAAGAACATGTCGCCAACTCGAGAGAGCGGCATCAAAGACAAACTAATGATTGCGAAACTAAATAGATAAGAGGTTTGGGGGCTAAGTTACGGAATGGGAAGGTGTTAGGCACCCATCCTACCCTTTCGGTCTCTCATGGGCTTGTGTTACTATTTTCCTTAATTTATTCGTGAGGTGTGTGTGCATGTATATATAAGTGGAGATCATAATCGCTCGACTCACATCATGGAAATGATGGAGTGAGGTCATCCGTAGGAATGTTCCCATAAAAATAATTAGAAAATATGATGTGTTATCTTATCAAGATATTGATCATTATGATGAAATGGTAATATGTGTTAGATAAGACGCAAGTATGAATAACAAGTATGATATATGTGAATTATGTATGTATAAAATAGGAAAAAGTTAAAAATATGAAAATAGGACCCGAGTCTCGTGTTTTAGCCTGAGACGCCTACGTAGACTATAAAGGAATCAAAATCCACATAGTTTGCATGAGGCATAAGGGTGGGGTTTATCCCATAGATTCAAACGGGAATTTTATTATATATGTGTGTGTAAAAAAGATATTTTAGTTTTGAGAAAATGTGGTGAATAAATCCCATCGAATTTAAAGGTGTAACCCTACTTTTCTTTGTTTAGTTTTTTTTTAGAAAATAATGTATGTGCAATATAATTAATAAATGATGAGATATTAACATGAATGAAATAAGGAAAAAGTTAAATGAAGAATTTATATAACTAATACGGAAAATAAATAAAGAGAGAGAATGGTGTTTGGACCTTCTTTGGAGATTTGAAGCTTGCCCTTGATCCTTGATGAGATTAGTTGCAAGCTGGGATGAATTTTGGATGATAAAGAATGATATTTTTACTAAATTAGGTATGAGAATGAAAGGTGGAAAGGAATTTCACACAAGGAAACCTTGATGATTGTAGAAGAATATTGTTGAGATCACTGATATTGATGGATCTAGGGTGCCTTTAGAAACCTTAGGAAAAAGCATTCCCCTAAGGGAGCATCGAGCTTCGATATTTTGGTTCTCAAAGACAAAGTCCATTCGAACGTTGAGATGCCAATTAGTCAATGGAATGATTTTCTGAAAAATGAGGCAACTGACTTGAAAATGCTGCAAAGGGAGAAAAATAAGCAGAATAGGGCCAAAAAACCTGATGTCCATTGGCTTGGCTCGAAATCTTATGAAGATTTGAAGAACGAGTGGTCGACCAAGACAAAAGGCAACCTAGATGAAGGAAAGACACCGAATAGGGCCAACTTGTACATGCATGCATGATGAGATAAGGATAATAGATTCCCTCCTCACTTGGCCAAGACTCTAGAATCAATAGATTCTATCAGTATTCAGTCAACTTTAAGCCCGTTCGATGATATTGACAATGATTCCCTAGCATAAACCTTGGGGAAGGACCATAAAGGGAGGACAAGAGGTTTGGTGTCACATATGTCAAAAACAAGATTCAAACACTCTGCACCTCTCATGGACGTGCTTTCTTCTGTTAATAAGTGTTTCTCTTCCAATGATGAACGTCATTATTGGACTAAAGGGGATATAATAGGGATTCAAAATGAATTGTGAGGCGTGATTGATAAAATTTCATATATTATTTCCCTTTTAACCAGTTGTATGCCCGTTCAACCCCCAATTCATCCCGGTTACCCCTTACCTCCTCAAAATTTTCCTCCTCCATTCCCCCCACAGATGCCAGTTCCTCCTTCAACATTCCCCTCACAGATGTAGGTTCCTCCTTCAACATTTCCCTTCTCAGCGCCTCAGCATGCCACAGGTCTTGGTTCATCGACAACAACCCATGCTGATTATGGTGAGAAATACTATTTATAGGATATGAGAGGTAAATTTATCTTTGGGGTGTGCACGCTCATCTCTAATCATGTACGGACCTTCGTACATAATCGGCCTTTAAAGGAGGGTGAGTGTTAGATACTGGTTGATAAAGTATTTGAGGGTTGTGAAGAGACTAGGGGGTCCACAACGAAACTGAAAATCTGATAAACCGAACCAAACCGACTACATTGGTTCAATTTGGATCGATTTTTTTTCTCAATGGTTCGGTTCTAAAAAAACAAAACCGATACTTCGGTTCAATTCTCGATTCCAAGGAAAAAAAAATTTGAATCGAAACCTGATCCGAACCGAACCAATCCGGGACCGAACCGATTTATAATTACATACATATTTATTTTATATATTTAACACTTGTAGTTTATATTTTTGTGATTAACTGAGTTTCTAAATTTTGTTATTGAGGATCAAAATTAATTTTGACCTTAAAAAACTATTTATGAAATACATTAATTTTAAGATTTCACTAAGTTTGGAATATGACTTTGGAACCGAAAACCGATCCGAGAACCGTTGGTTCGGTTTAGTTCGGTTCTACATAACTGTCGGTTCAGTTTTGGTTCCAAAAATTTGGAACCGACCCATCTCGGTTCGATTCTCGGATTAGTCTCAAAACCGACTCCAACCGAATCGTGTGTACCCCTAAAAGAGACTCCAGTGTAGGTCAAGAGTGGAGAATGGGATTTGTTGAAAAAATATTTAAACTCTTTTACCACTTGGCTAGTTTATGGTTTGTTGAAGTACTAGTTCTAGTAATATTTTTTTATGTTGTCATAATATCAGTAGGCAATTTTATTTAATTTGAGTTTAAGTGGTTGTGTAGTATCTTTGTTTGGTGCATTCTTATATTTTAGTTATTGCATAGTTTGATTGATTGGTGTGTTGACACTATATTTATGCAACGTGATATTTATTTTATTATGTTAACATAGGGATGCAATTTAAAGATTATTAAATGGATTTTCCATAATACAAAGAGTGGATGGGGGAGACTGATCGAAAAAATAATAGTTATATTAAAGGAGTTCAAGAATTTATCCCCAACTCCTTTAAGAACCTTAAAAGCGAGAAGATTTCGTGTTCGTTCATCCATTGTATCAACGAAAAATATAAATCTTTAGAAGATGTTGAGTTACATTTAATATGGCTGAGAATTTGTCAAGATTATAACAAATGGATATACCATGGTGAAAAACATGTACCTTATGTTCCATGAGAATTACTGGTAATAGACTGCATAACAGAACACCAAGGAGTGGAAGTGGTAAATGATTCACCAACACATCATCCATTGACCGACCTAATTGATGATGCTTACGGAGTCCACCACAACCATAATCATCAACCTATGGAGATAAATAATGTGTACAATGAACAATTTGATATTGAACTACCAATTTTTAAAAAAAAATTTACGGTTGAAAGCCAATGCGGATAAATCATTGTATAAAGATTGTGATCAAGATCACTTGGTATTATATGCAATTATTGGTTTGCATAATTTGAAGACTTATTTTGGTTTGTCTAGGAACAGCATAACCAAAATTCTTAAGTGAGTTAAAGATATTCTCCCAAAGGAGAACACGATACCAGACAATTATCCTACCATGAAGAAGATCTTGAAGGCTTTGTGATTGAAATACAAATCTATTCATGCATACAAGTATGATCGCATATTGTACCGCAATGAGCACGAAGAGACGGATGAATGTCCAGTATGCGGTGAGCCTAGATATGTTGTTTATGAGAAGGGAAAGGGCAGACCTGTGAAATACCAAAAGTGCTAGTAAGTCCCACCAAAGGTTTTGAAGTGTTTTCCACTTGGACCATGGTTAAAACAGTTTTTTACTGTACCATGGATAGCGGAGGCCATGACATAACACGCTCAATACGACGTGGATGGAAATCTGATGCATCATCCGGTTGATTCACTCATCTGGAAAATTTCAGACACATGACACCATGAATTTGCATTGGAACCGCGCAACATTTGTCTTGCAATCTCAACCGATGGGTTTAAACCTTTCGATAATTTAAGTTCTAGTAAGAGTTACTGGCCAGTTCTCATGGAGCCTTTAACTCTCCCTCCTACTCTGTGCATGAGAAAGAAGTTCACATTGTTATCTTTATTGATGTCCGGGCCGAAAGATTTATGTGATGATAATGATATATAGTTAGCCCCACTAATCGAAGAAATTAAAGAGTTTTGGGATAAAGGGGTGACGGCGTTTGACTCTCACAAGGGTGGAGAGTTCACACTTAAAGCAATGGTGATGTGGGCGATCCAAGACCTTATTGCATATGGGACCTTGTTTGGTTGTAATGTTCATGGTTATTATGGATGTACCATATATGGGGAGGAAACTGAAGCCAACTGGCTACAACATAGTAGTAAGATGAGTTACACGGGTCATCATAGATTTAAACCAATCAGTCACCCTTTTAGGAATGACAAGTTTAACTTTTATCCTATTTTTTAGGAGTACAGGATGCCACCTGTTTGGCTTTCAGGTTAGTAGTTCGAGGGGAAAGTGACGGTTGAGACTGCGGGGAATAGGTACATAGGCAAACACCCCAAGTTTGTAAACCTGAAGCATAAAGCAAGGGGGATCCTAATGACCCTACTAAAGCAAAACCATGGTCCAGGCGATCAATATTTTTTTATTACCCGTATTATAAAGATCATCGTGTAAGGCATGTAATTAATGTGATGCACGCATAAAAGAATGTTGCAGAACATTGGATAGGAACATGTCTGTGTGAATATCATTCCAAAGATGGAGAGTAGGCCTGTCGAGATAAATAGGATATGAAGATAACGAAGAAACTTTGGTTAAAAAATGATCCATCAATATGAAGAATTTCTACCTCTCCATTTTCTTTCACTTTGACTACTAGTAAGAAGAAGATCCTCTTAGAAACATTGTTCAACTTGAAGGCTTCAACTGGTTGTTCTCGTAATTTATGTAAGGTAGTAAGCTACCAAGAAAATGATTTAAAGCAGTGCAAGTCTCACAACTGGCATGTAATCATCCAATTAATCTCTCTCTTATTTTGACATTGCTTCTCTGAACACAAAGATCTCCATCAGGAAATTATGAAAATTAGTTTGGGTTTTACCCTACTTTGTGTAAAAGTGGTAAATAGAAGGCACACTAAAGCTGTAAAATCAACTTTAGATGAGGCAGTTAGTGTATTAGAGAAATATTTTCCTCTATTGTTCTTTGATATCAGCATCCACTTGCTTGTGCATTTATGCTATGAAGCTTGATTATGTAGTCCCATTAGGTATGGTTGGATGTATTTTTTTGAGCGCTTGATGAAAACCTTCAAATATTATGGAAAGAATACACGATATATTGGAGGGTCAATTACTGAAGAATACGTAACTATGGAATCATCGTTATACGCTAGGGAATATATTCCAGAATAAGATGTGAGGAGGTTTAATCCTCATGGAGGAGGTATGATCGAGGAACCTGGTGAATTTGAGGACAATTACCGTTTGGGAACCCTAAAGAGGTGAAACTCACAAATATACAATACGAGCAAGAAACTCGTTATATCTTCGAATCGCCAGATAAAGTCGAAGACTGGAGAGAGTGAATATCTACTAGATTCTTTTTCTTTGATTATATGTATTTTATATTTTATGATCTAAACTCTACAATTTACCCGTAGGAAGTAAGAGAACAAAATTGATCAAAATCAAAGGAGAAATTGCACGACGACTGATTTTAGGGCATGGATATCAAAAGAGGTAAATTTCACATCTTATCCATGCGATTAATTATTCTTATGTAATAAAAACATGCTTTAACACAAATTCATTCATAAATTCAGCTTCTAAAAAGAGGTGATGTCTTTTCCAGGCTTTTACGCCTAGCAAAAGGCCCTAGTTTTCAAGTGAAAAAGTTTAAAATATTCGGCAGTAATTGTTTTGTATTCATTTCATATCCATATGAGGAAAAGATTTTGATGCAAAATAGCGAAATATCAATTTCAGCCATGACCACCTGTATCGCTAGCAAAAGAGATAAAAATCCAAAGAATACGGTGCTAATCTATTATGGGATTATCCAACAAATCCTAGAACTTGATTACTTAGATTTCACATAAACTATATTCTATTGTGATTGGGTAAAGGTGGAGGATACTACGAATACTTGAAAAGTTGATCCTGACTCCAAACGTATTATGGTATATTTATCAAAGTTGAAGAGTAAAGATCACATAGTTGACGAGCCTTTTATTTGTGACTTTCAGAACGTAAAGAAGGTATTCTACTCGAAGTACATAAATGACGACAATTGTTCTATTGTTTTTCATGTACCAAGGGGTATTACTACTTAAGTGGATGCATTAAAGGGTTCAAAAGAGTTTCAATCATATCTTGATGACAATCCAAATTTGAAGGATCTTTTAGTTGATTTAGAGGAAGATTTTGTATCAAAATATTTTTTTATACTTGGCAATCTTATTTGTATCCTATTGTGATAATGATGCTAATACGTTTTACTTTGATGTATACATTTTTAGTTACTTTTACTAATGTTTTGTATGATTTTATTTGATGTATTAATGCTTAGTTACTTTTACGAGTGTTTAATAATAGGATTTATGTAATTTAACTTTCAATAATATGTTATGCTCAGTCGAATGTTTAGTTACTTTCACAAGGCACTCAGTTTGAGAATAGAGTCATTTGAGTTTTTGATTGGATCAAATTGACCCAACTCAATTTCCATGTGTTCATGTACATATACATTTGTTGATCAGTTTCATTGATGCAGTGTTCATAAAATGAAGTTAAATTAGTTTGATTTTATGAAGATTGTATTAAATAAACTAATCAACAAATGTACATGTAAAAGAATACGTTGGGGGCTCTAGAATCAATTTGGTCTAATCACATATTCAAAAGACTCTATTCAATGGCCTTCTTCGATCGCAGGAATCAAGTACTCTTTACTTTAACTGAAGTAGTTATATAATTGATATGCATTATCTTGTAAATCTTATGGTTGTTGGATAATTATTGGTTGTTGGCTTGTTATTGGATAGTATGTTAGAAGGAGTACGGGATATAATTGGTTTTCTTTGGTTTGGCTGTTAGGTAATTATTGGTTGTTGGCTTGTTGTTGGATATTATGTTAGAAGGAGTATGGGATAATAATTGTTTTTTTTTTTGTTTGGCTGTTGGATAATTATTGGTTTTTCGCTTGTTGTTGGATAGTATTTTAAAATGAGTACGGGATAATTATTGGTAGTTGGCTTGTTGTTGGTGTTTGGTTGTTGGATAATCACAGGACCCCCGATTTGAGAACACGATGTTAATTTTAAAATATCTAGGCTTAAGCTTAAAAACATCGTATTTTTAAACCTAATTCTAGATATTTTCAAATTATCATCATATTCTCAAGGTGGGGGTCCCGTGACCACGCGGTGGATTCCCTCTATGTTAGACCCGTACTCGGTGACTGCACCCCTAAAGGGGTTGTTTGGGGGATGCTTTGTGTTTTTCCCTCTAACGCCATGTTTTCAAGCCTAAGTGTAGATATTTTCAAATTATCATCCTAATCTCAAATCGGAGGTCCAGTGACAATGCAACCGATTCCCGCGAGTTACATTGGTCCCGTGCGAGGTGTTCTCGCCTCTCACGGGGCCACTTGGGGGTTGTTTTAGTATTTCACCCTCTAACGATAGGTTTTAAGCCTCAGTCTATATATTTTTAAATTATCATCATATTCTCAAATCAGGGGTCCCGTGACCACGCAATCGGTTCCTACAAGTTACATTAGTCCCATGGGAGGTGTTTACGCCTCTCACGGGGCCGTTTGGGGGTGCTTAGGGGTTTTGCCCGCTAAAGGTAAATTTTCTTACCAAACATGACTTTAGAGGGAGAAAAGCCTAAGCACTCCCCAAATGGCCCCGTGAGAGGTACAAATACCTCGCACGAGACCAATGTACCCTATAGGAACCGATCAGGTTGTCACGAGACCCCCGATTTGAGAATATGATGATAATTTGAAAATATATAGACTTTGGTAAGATGTATTATACATGGTTACGGATATCATCAGAATAATATTGAATATGAATTTGTTCATTTCGGTTTACCGAAATGGGAGGTTACTCCCCGACCAAAAATGGGGGAGATTTGTCTATTAAAGGCAAGGGGTTACTCCTCGACTAGGAATGGGGGAGAATTTTCTATTTCAGACAGAATATGTGAATCATGATTCGGATAAGTTGGACATTCTTTATGAATGAGCCGGATAAGTATATAATTGGTCATTCTTTATGAATGAGCCGTATAAGTATATAATTGGTAATTCTTTATGAATGGGACATATAAGTATGCATATATCATCATGAGGATATGATTTATTGCATTTAATTTTATTGCTCCTGACATTAATTGATTACTTTTTGATTATTTTTATAGACCTTAGTATTAGGGTCCTTTAAAATATAGATGGGTGTCTAGGTTGGAAAATGGTATCAATGAGAGGTATAGAAATGTAATGTCAACCACTGTAGGTACATAAGATTGCTTGTGTATGACTCTATGCTTGTATGCGTATATTTAATGGCAAATTTATGTATGCAACTATATGAGAAAGCTCGGATTTGAGATAGTTTGATATGTCGTTCGACGTTTGAGGAGAGATAGATAAGTGAGAAATGGGTGCACTTGTGTTATTATTAGTTTATACGTGTTTACAAATTTGTATGGACATATGTTTGGGAGGTTCAACTTTGACATGATTTGATATCTCATTTTGTGTTATTTAGGTGTAATGGATGAAATTCGAGAGATGGGTGCATCTCGGTGGAGGAAATATATCATGAGATATATTTTCAAGGCTCGTGATCATGAGAAAGACTCGGTATTGCACCTACGTACCCAAGAGGACTTGAGATCAAAGCCCCCATAAATCCTTCAATTGGAGGACTATTTATTCCTAAATAATTTCTTACTTCCTCACATAAATAACCTCGAATCAAATTAAAATTTGAATTTACCCCATCCAATTAATACTAGAAAATTTTGTCCAATTTCCTGAAGGGTCGATCGAACGACCCACGACCCTTGAGCGATCGATCGAACCTCTACCCTCGATCGATCGATCACGCTGGACAACTTCTTCTCCGAGAAGCTATTTCGGCCATTAAAGCTTCTCCCAAGATTTTATCTCCCAACGTCCTACAATCTCAACCAACTACATCTACACATATAATAAGGTTTCTAAACATCCTAGAACCCGAAACTAACAACAAATTTCGATTAAATCCTAAGTTTCTTCGATTAGAAAATTATTGGGGTTTATTGGTTTTATCTCCCAAAAACCCGTTTTATCCATGAAAACCAAACCCAAAATCTTTAGGGTTTGTTATTACCAAACTACGATATGAGATTTATGCTCAAAAGTAAATAAAGCAAGTAAATACTTGTCTCGTGGATAAAATTCGACGATACCGAGTCGAGTTCGGCGGAGTTTGGCCTGAAATCTTCCCTTTCTCTCATTTTTCTTCCTTCCTCTCTCTCTTCTCTCTTTCCTTTATCTTTTATTTCTATTCTCTCTATCTCTCCCTCTCTCCCTCCTTATATAAGGAGAAAAGGGTTTATACCCCTTAAAACCCAAAAATGACTCGTTTACTCAATTATAAGCCCTTTTAACTCTAAAATTTCCCAAAACTCAATTTCGACAATCGGACACTCTTTTTCGACTATCTCAGCCATTTCAAGACTCACGGCGCAGTCAAAATTTCCATACGAGGTACTTGACCGCAACCCCCTATTTTATTGCTCGTAAAAATACCGATTTCCTGCCCAGGAAGCAGTGCCTCTGTTCCTTTAAGGCGAGTACTACCGCTACGAACATTAAATCAGGTGTGGGATAATACTTCTCAAAAAGTTTAAGTCTGTGAGATGCATAAACAATGGGTCCATGCTCCAGTATTAATACTTCCCGTTCTTGGCAAAGACTCGTTTGTTAAATCCACTCTCGATCTTAACAACACGAGTGTAGGAGTAAAAGTCAACTCATCCTTTTAACTCCCCAAAAGATAGGTTACCGATGCCACACTTTATCTAAGAGAGGCCCCAACTTCTATGGACTAACATTCTGAATCACTCGTGATCCTATACCTCTTCGTTCTAGGTACCTAATCCTACTTAGAGTTAACCCACAAACCTATGGAAAGGGTCCTCAAAAGAATGAGGATATGGCCCACTTGTTGAGCTAAACTGACCATTTATATGATAGACAATCCTCATTCCATGTACAAATTAACCTCCTATGACAAAGGGTTATGATACTAGAGTCCTCAACCTTCACTTCCCCATAAAAAGCCACAGTCGTTGAAGATAAGGCCGTAGTCAGGGCATTGAAGATGAAGTAGAAAGAGACACAGAAAAAAAAAAGACTTATAAGGACTTCACCCCTCTGAATTCTAGTCCAGGGGAAATCCTTGAGATCATCAATGAGGAGAAACTACTCAAGTGGCTGGAGAAGCTCAAATCCCCACCACATAAGAGAGACAGAGCCAAATGGCATGAACTTCACCAAGAGCATGGCCACACCACTGACAGATTTTTTGCTTTGAAGAATGATATTGGAAGGTTCATACTACAAGGCATGCTCCAACAGTTCATAGGGAGTACAACCTTTAAATAAGACAGTTGCATGCCTATCTTTGCCTTATAATAAATATGTTTCTATTTTCAAAATAAGAAAAACTCTAAGTTTAACTTTATATGTCTTATATTGCTTTAACAATCTAATATATATATATATATATATAGAGAGAGAGAGAGAGATGACTTTTTCAACTTTGAGTTGTTGCTCGACCAATTTAAAATATTTCGAAAGATTCTTTTCTTGGAAAGTTTTGAAGAAAACCTAATGACCAATTATCCCGAGGATTGGAGCATACGGGAAAAGGTGTCTATATTAGAAAAAGGAGTGATGACCTTAAATGGCAATTAACACCCCTCGCATCGTGAAGCCTTTCAAAGGTGCAGAATGCTTCTATTAGCCTCGGGGGCTCATAATACCCATTCTTAGCTTTCGAAGGATAAAGATGCTTCTATTAGCCTCGGGGGTTCATAATACCCATTCTTAGCTTTCGAAGGCGCAGGATGGTTCTTTTAGCCTTGGGGGCTCATAATACTCGTTCTTAGCCTTGATGGCTCCTAATACTCATTATTAGCCATGGATGGCTTGAAAATGTACCTAGCATGGGGAGGCTTGATTTTACCCATATATAGTTGTAGGTGTCTTTACAATGAACCCAAATTAAGGAGGTTTGAAATTGCCCCAAAACAAGAATAGAAAGTCAACCCGATGAGAAAAGATGCATCCAGATAAGGAAGGTGGGATATGAACACAATGTACATGCCAAGGGTAGCAGTTCCCACACAACCACAACAATTCAATAACATTGCAGAGGGAATTAAAAAAATGTAGCCTATACTAGAGTCCACAGAAGGGTAGTTCAATACCCTTAAGTTTATAACCACTGCGAAAGGCATCTTAAGAAAGTTAAGAGGTAAAATACCTAGAGGCTAAGTTTGGCACAGAAGACTGCAGCCTTAATGTCACAGCCAATTTAGAGCCAAAGTCCAAATTAGCCGCGATAGGAAGTCTATTACAGTATATTCATAAAAATTACGGAGCCACTAACTAAGTTGCATTACAACTTACTGCATAAAGTTATAGTACAAATGAGCATTCAAGTATTCAAGGAAAAATAGCTAAAAGGTTGCGAAAGATAAAGTAG
This sequence comes from Sambucus nigra, assembly GCA_949130495.1. Lineage (NCBI taxonomy): Eukaryota > Viridiplantae > Streptophyta > Magnoliopsida > Dipsacales > Adoxaceae > Sambucus > Sambucus nigra. The sequence continues at coordinate 349,029,515 of OX422215.1, forward strand.
TGCACTCAAATACAAGTTCAACAAAACTATAGATTGATTGGATATAGTTAAAGTAATTGCACAACTGAAATCCATAGAGGGCCCAAGCAGTTTAATAAAAATTACATGCCATGGATGTGGAAAACAATATACATGCATATATATACTAGTGGTGACCCGTGCGATGCACGGGCGGGTGTAACGCATTTTGAAATATTTTGTTGAATGAATGGTAAGAGCTATAACGTCGTAGAATGAACCATAGTTAGAAAATTCAAGTTAGAAAAAAAACTACATTGCAAAGTGAATTCTAAAATGATGTAGTCCTTAAAACGGGCGATAACTACTTTTTGCAAAAATGAAGATGACACCTGCATATAGAACCAAAAAGATATAAATGAAATGGAGATAAAAACATTGCTAAGACATATTAATTATTTTGTTGGAATAAAAAAATTCAGAAAATTAAAAATTAATTTCGGCAAGCAAATAAAAATTATTTATATGAATGGAAACAAACTTTTAAGTGGTTAAAACTCATTTTCGGAGATAAAAAAAATATTTCCAGTAATTAAAAAATATTTCAAGGATTAAAAAAATGATTTTGAGGAAATAATAAATTATTTCAGGTAAATAAAATATGGTTCAAGCAATTTAAAAATGATTTTGAGCAATATAAATGTCCTTACAGCATATAAATTTAATTTTTAGCAAAAAAAATAATTTTCGACAATAATAATTTCTTTTTCAGAAAATAAGAATTATTTCTAGGAATAAAAAAATATCTTTCAACATTATAAAAATATTTTCATCTTATAAAATTGATTTTCAGCAAGTAAAAAATGAATTTAAAAAGTAATAAATTATTTCTAGCATATAAATATAATTTCTAGCAAATAAGAAATGATTTTCAGTAATATTTTTATTTCTGGCAAATAAAAATTATTTCTACGAATAATTTTTAGCAATATAAAATTATTTTCAACATATAAAAATGATTTGCAACAAATATAAAATTGATTTTAGGAGTAATAAATAACATCTAGAAAAAAAATTATTTTTTTAACTGTCATAAGAATGATTGAAACAAATTTTTGTTTTGATATATATTTCCAGATATATGTTTAGTGCAAATTATTTTTTTTTCAAAAATAAATGTTTTTGGGGTACAATAAACATATATTTATTAAAAAAACATTTTAAAAAATAATTTTTTTTTATGTATATTAATAAAAATAGTTAAAAACTTATTTATATATATATTTAAAAAATAGCCATTATATTTTTTTTAATTGTTTATATATATATTTATTAAAAAAAAGATGTTACACATATTTATAAAACTTTTTAACTCTCCTTTTACTTATTTCATTTTATAAAAAGCAATTGAAAACCGTTTTGAAGCACATGTTTTGCTGTATATTTCCCTATATATTTAGTGAACATTAATTTTTTTTAAGAACATTTCAGAACAAAAATATTTGTTTGGGAATGCTAAACATATATTTATAAAAAACATTTAAATTTTATTTATTTATTTATTTATTTATATTTATTAAAAAAGTTAAAAACTATTTTTATATATATTTAAAAAATAATTGTTTTACCTTTTTTTAACAGTAATTATTAAAAATATATATTATATATATTTATAAAACTTTTTAACTCTTTTTTACTTATTTTTTTTTATAAAAAATATTTAAAAATCGTTTTATGTATATTTATAAAAAACATTTAAAAAATAACTATATTTATATATATTTACAAAAAAAAAGTAAAAAACAATGTAGCGTATTTAGGAATCAACATTTTCATCTTTCCTTATAACTATAACCCACTTTTCAAATTCATAAATAACGAACGATATTCCTCATGCCCATGTTAAAGCACAAAATTCATTTTTTCATAGTTGATAATGACAAAGAAAAGAAACATATGCTTACCCATAAATTGAAACCAAATATTCCTTTCTTATTTCCAACTAATCGTATAAGAATTAAAAAAAAATACATTTTTGCTTTGAACCAAATTTCGTCCAATAAAATTTGAACCAACAAAATAGTTTATATTTATATTAATGACCGTTATTATAAAAAAATTAATTCAACTTTAGTTTTATAAAAAATTCTTTTATAATTTTTTTTCGTTTGTTTTTTTCATATAAAAATAATTTTAATTAAAGAAATTATTTCGGTAATATGAACGTATTTCCAACTAAATTTATAATAAAAATTTTAAAAACAAAACAAATACATAAAAAAATTCCCAAAATACGAAGCCAACTAAGATTTCCCAAATAACGAAAAAAAATGGAAATTTCCGAAAAAGAAATTCCTACAAATAATTAACACGGTAGTACAAAAAAAGGACATTCGTCATATCTCCATATTTCAATAAGCAATCCGCATCCCCATCTTTCCTTATAACTAACCCAGTGTTCAAATACATAACTAACAAACGACATTCCTCATGTTCATGTTAAAGAACATAATTCATTTCTTCATAGTTGATAATGGCAAAAAAAAAATGGAGCATAGCAATAGAAAAAAAGGAACACGTACAATCCTCACAACATACTGTTATGTTTATAAACCTTGCTTCATAAATAATTTCCATCGCACTGTAATGTTTATAAACCTGGAAGTTTATAAACATATAAGAGAACACGCATCTGTTCGCATACCTGGTTATATGTGGGCATTGCTTTCGTAGGTGGGAGGTGCTCCAATTTTAGGTTGGGGGTGATGGGTATATGAACCTGTAATGTTTAAACCTTGTCAATGAATAAAAAATAAGAAGTCAGAAACTGGGAAAATAGTATCTTATATGCGTGATAAGAAGATGCAAACTAAGGCAAGATAGCATGTTTGCAGTTTTCTATTCTTGCTATGGCATGTTGCCCACGATTATGACGTTTCTTATAGGTAGTCTGTATTGTTTGACAAATATGTTATATGTTTTTCTCTCCTGCTTATATATTTTCTTATTATGGCAAACTAAGGTAAATTTTTGCATGAGACACCAATTCTCTTTTTTAAGAACTATATGAGATTTAAATGGTAAGATAATTACTGTGGCACAAGCTAGATTTGATAAAGTTGCACGGTCGGGTGTAATGTGTCTTGAAATATTTTATTAAATATATAATTTAATATGTAATTATTATTAGTATTTTAAAAAAAATGTTGTCATACCATAAACATGTAAATATAAGTAATCTGGTGAATAATGAATATTAATTGAAATGAATATGATAAATTGAATGTCAGGAAACATACTATCGAATAACGAAACATAGTATGAAAATCAAAATTAGGAAACACATCAAAATGAGTTTTAACATAAAATAACCGTTCAAACGGGAAAAACTACTTTTTGCAGAAATAACAATGATATTCATTTTTTTTCGAGCCATCAAGTATTTTATTATACAATTTACAAACCATGCGAAATATGAATAACAAATATTCAAGATAAAATTACTCAAAAAAAATCAAAAAATACTTATGAGCGTGCATTTTTTGAACTACCAAGTCGGTTGTAACGGGTTTTTTTGCTATTTTAAGAATTTGGTCAATATTTGACATTTTATATGACAATTATAAAAATTGTCAAATATTGATAACTTTATTTTAATAAGGTTGAGTTTATTTTTCTTTCGTGTACCTTGAAAATGTTTAAAATAAAAACATAATAAATCAACATAATTAATTTTTTTTAAATAGTACCATGCAAGAAGGTAATAGAAATTGACTCTTTATATGATAATTACAAAAATTGACAAACGTTGACCAAAAAAGTTTAATAGAAGAAAATCTGAGTTTATTTTTCTCATATGTACCCTAAAAATGTTTCGAATAAACATAGAATAAATCAACACATTTTTTTAAATTAGTATAATGCAAGAAGGTAACTGGTGTTAGTGTGTCGAATTTATCATATTTTGACACAAAGCCACTTCGTGTTCAAGTCAAAATTATAACTCGTGTGAGCGTGTTGTATATTTTGATATGTATAGAGAAATATCTTGTATTGTAAAAAAAGTTCGAGTGAATAGAATAAAAATATATATTCCTATGCTCAAATATTTTTTCTCACGACCACCGAAAGTTTTGTATAGTATATTTTACATAGCTAATAAGCTCTTTAAAATTTTGTATAGGCGTGTTATTAACGGGTCTTAAAAATAGTTTAAATACTTAATTTTTTATACAAAATATTTAAAGTTTATTTATATGAAATACTTATAAGCACGCATAAGTCATATTTATAATTGGAGCATATATCATAAGTGAACTTATTGACACTTTTTAATGCTATATCCCAAATAGAAAAACTATACCACCGTAGTTAATGATCCCATGTAACATGCAATGGAAGTAGACTAATAGAATCATTATTTTAATCATTATAATCTTTAATATAAATCTATACGTAGATTATCTTCCAATGAAAAATATAAAGGTCACAAAATGATATAATTTGCACCATCTCCATATTTACAATTTTTCAAAAATATACTTGAAACATAACAGAAAAACTTATCCCACCAAACAGGTAAGTGTGTTTATTATTACTATTATTATTACTACTATTATTATCTATATATGTGTGTCTTTTTACTAAATTTTTTTGTAATCATATAATTATAGATAAATCGTTATGTAACTGTATTTTTGATTTTTTTTTTTGTTTTTGATATATTTTTACACGTGTTTTTATAAAAACCTTATGTATATACACATTTACTTAATCACCCACCTTATCCCTCCAAACCGATCCTAACACTCACAGCCCCACATTACCTTCCACCATTATTTCTACATTCATACATCCCCTGTTGTACCACCCCTCATATCTCCACCTGCATACCCTCATATAAACCCACAATATCTACCAACCTTATTGCACCCACTTAACCGAACCACCGCCCTCACTATCTCTCTTGAAAAACCCAGCATACCAAACACCCCCTTCTAGTCCCTTTCATTTTCCCTATTAACGTTTACCCCATGTCATATAGCATACTTAAACACACCCTACTCGCTACCTTGTACCGTTCTTCCTTTGCTCGTTCTTACCAACCGATAATCAACCACGTATACAACCATATACAATATATATCACACTAAACACCCCAATAAAAACTCATAAAACAGGTGGGTGTATCTCTTTCTCTCTCTATACATATATACACACTTCATAAATCCAAAAGTAAAATCTCAGAAACCACCCAAAAAATCCAGCAAATAGGTGGGCGATCATTTAAAGTCGCACAGACATTAACTACAAAAAAGGATGCACATCATAAACAGTAAATGTAATAAAGAATGAGAGTACTTACGGGGGGTTCTAACACATTGTCTTAGTGTTGGCAACCATCCACTAATATTGAACAACTATTTTCGACCATTTATGATTCAGTGATGACATTTCGTGACATATGATCTATAACAAAAATCCAATGTATATGCCATCTTCTTTCCTTGTCATGAGGTGTCTTCAAATAACGAAGAAATGGTTAGAAATATCGAATATTTTGGGGCTATGATGTTAGTTTATAAATTATTAACATTCAAATATAAAAAGAAAAGCAGGAAACTCAACCTCATAAACATACAACACACACACGAAAACATATCTGAAAACAACCAAGTGAGATAGAAAAACAGACATGAAAAACCAACCTATGAAAAAAGGCTTACTTAATTTATTAACGGTCCCTCAAACCCAGTTTTCTATGCCAACAAATAAAGTGTTTATATATTATAGATAGAGAGAGATATAATCTTGCATACAATGAAAAAAAACGAAGATTTGACACAAAAGTTAGAAAAGGAGCAGGGCGAAGGAATAAACCATCATTAGGGAATCAAGATAAAAATAGTATGCCAGTATTTTCCACACACTTATATAAGAGGGATGTGCATAATTTGGGGTTCGGTAGAACCATGAACACCAATGACTATTGAGAGACAGTGTAGTATCAAGGTGTATTAGTTGGCAGTTTGAAGAGAGTGGGAGAAATATGAGCAGTTGATAAGAATGGTGAGGTTCGAGATTTACATGAAAGGATGTGGTACTTTGAAAAATCAGACGTGGGTGAGTTAGAAGCACAAATATGCGGATTTGTTAGTTATATTTTAAACTATAAATGTGAAAGAAGATTACACGTGTTAGTTTTAATTAAAATAACTCAAAATTCTGAGAAAAATGATTGAAGATTGGGAGTCTTCAGAGACTATCAACTACATATGTATATATAATAAGATATGTTCAGAAATACAAGACCGTGAAAGGCAAAAACAATCAAGAATAAAATGTACATATTAAGAGGTTGTGTTCTCCTCGTCATCATCTTCAGCATCATTAACTACGATATCCATCTCCTCTTCCTCTATAGCCATAGCTTCCTCACACTCTTTCATTGTTAGCTCCTGTTCAGCTCTCTTCTCAACCACGTAATCAAGGTGCTTAGGATCGTTGGACATCTAAGAAAATATTTTATCCTTAGCCTCCGGGAAGTTCTTTTCAACCATGTGCCTCAACTCCTTGTAGCCGCTGAGGCTGGCCTTATTATTGATCAGTTTGAAATCCCTTGACGTCTTGAAGGAGGCAATGGAATCTTCAATACATTTCTTTATGGTTGCAGCATGCTCCTCATCCTTCTTCTTATCGGCCTTAGCACGTTGACCTTCAAGCGCCTTCAAGGTTGAAGCATGACTTGTAAGAACTATTGACTAATGGCCTAAACTACATTAAACTTTTCTTATATGGTCACATCCTTCCTTACTGCCTTCAGTGCCTTGGCCTCAGCAATTTTTAAGGCCTCCATGACCTAGGTGAAATTCTACTCTGCTTCACTTTGGGCCTTAACTACTGCATCCACCAGTCTGCATTTATTGCATAAACTTGGATATTTGGCATGCCTCAAAAGATAAAGTCATGGCACTCTCTAATTGAGATTAGGGGATGGATTCCGTAGCCCTATGAAGTTTATAAAGGACTTTATATTTGGCCTTTTGGGACATGGAAACCTCCGCAGCCTGAAAGAATAAATTAAAGTGTTAGAGCACAAAAATAGCCAACTATCTATGAAAAGGAAAAAAATTGAAAAAAAAATAGATGCAACTTACCCTCAGAAGGCTATTTAAATCATACGCCTCCATATCCTCCTAATCCTCATCCACCAGAAATTCAAGGTCAGAAGTCTCTACATCCATTCTCATCCTTGAGAGTGTGGTAGCAGTTGTATCCCAAGATTACCTGAGGTCTGGCTTCCTGAGGCCTGGTTACGGATGACCATCTGTGTCTCTTGTTGCCCTGCTTTATGGAGTTGGTAGGTTGGCATTAATATCTACCACAGTCTGCATAGGGGACCTGGTGTTAGAGGTGTGAATGGGGCTCGAACCTTCATGTAAGTCCCCCCGAGAGTAAGACATCAAACCATTCATGAACAGTTCGTCCCCAATATCATCATCAATAGTTGGGGGGTCTATAGCACATGCATTAGACTCTGGTACAGTGTTAGAGAAATCCTTTTCAGTTGAAGTTATCTAGTTTTGAGTTGGAGGACCAACCTCCTTCTCAACTTTAGGCGCAGTCGCTAAGAGTGGTGATGAACGAGGTATTGTCTTTATCGCGTCCTAATAAGGGGATTTGATGGTACCCTGAGTATGCATCTAAGAAACTCATCCTTTCGTGGCTGGTTGTAGCATCGACCAATTGGTCAATATTTAACAAAGGAAAGTTGTCTTTAGGGCAAGGTTTGTTAAGGTTGGTGAAACATATGCACACTTTGCACTTACCATTATTTTTCTTTACTATTACTGGGTTCAATATCCATTTAAGGAATTAAAATTCCTTAATGGGCCTTTCATCCAAAAGTTTCCCTACTTCATCTTTCACGACCTTTTCTTTTTTTGAGGCTATTCAGTGAGCCTTCTGCGTGATCATTGGGTAAGTCGGGTCCACGCGAAGTTGATAAAACATGACTTGGCGACATATCTCAGGAATATCGTAAATCTTTTAAGTGAACACATCTTGATTTTACTTAAGTAAAGAAATAACCTATTCTCTGTCCTGGTTAGTGAGTGAACTATCAATAATCTATTTCTTCTCGGGATGAGAGTCATCGAATACTACCTCTTATAATGGTCCCATGACCTTGTTGTGACACACCGCTTATTTTAACCACGGGTGATCATTCCTTTATTAAAATAAATAGGAATCTCATTTAGTTCACTCTTAGAATCATTGTCGAAAAACTTCTTAATCATTAATCACTTATGTCAAATTAAGACGGTGCCAATTTTTTCTTTCATTTATTTATCATCATGCGAGACTAAAATAAATTCACCAAATCATCCACACAAAAATAGTCTGAACAATCACGCGACAGATATATAAATAAAAAATACTGAATAAACCATCGGTTCCCAAAAAAAGTAATCCAACTACAATCTAAAGTAAATAAAATGAAATCTCAACAAAGTCTGATAAATAACTAAAGTACTGAATAGTCTGAAGGGGAAACACCCAAATGAAATACTGAAAGAACTCCTAACTAGGAATGAATAAATTGAAGCGTCTAAATCAACTCTTGCAAGCCTCCAAAAGTGATGTACCTACACATCTCTAGAAAGAATCCTCAAGCTGGGTGTCCATGTGGAAAGATACCTAAAAGGTTTTGGAAAAAGGATTTGATACGGGTCAGAGCCCAATAAAACAGTTTGAAAATATTTTGCAAGTATTTAAATCAGTTATTATATGCACGCATTAGTTTAATGTACATTCCCTAGAGTTACTCACCTCTCAACTAATGTGCACACCTAACGTCACCTACCTATCTATCTACACTATCCAACTAGATAATGTATATAACTATCCACAAAAGTTACAGTGCCCCCTTATTACACATATGACTCGTTACCACAGTATTAATATTTAATATTACCCAAATATTATTATTGAGTCGATTATTTAAGTCTCTGTACTTAAATTACTTTTAGATATACACATAATATCAGTTCTACTATCATACATAAGTAGATACATCACACTTGTATAAATTTAATACACATATAATATATACAACTATATCATCCCTGGAATGGCCCCTCGTGATGCTAGCATATTCTAATATCAAGTTCATGTACCTCCTGTACCAAATCAATGACTACTGGTTCGGCATGTTTCCTCGAACCCAAAATAAATAAACACGTAATGGAGGCGAACATGGTTCTAAGCCTTTGGAATACGAATATACTTAATGTCTCCAAATGACACATCCGTCCCACTAATACACTGCACAAAGTGAGCCTCCCTAAGTTCCATGTTATAGGGAACAGATTCAGACCTTCCTGGAATCGTCAAGGTGGGATCGTCCTCTGTACGGAACCTCCCGTGATAGCAGGACGCGTAGGTATGTTTACACACATAATCAAATCACAACCATAGGTATTCACACAACCTTTATATACATATTATTCAGTAGGTATGCACACAACCCATCATATCAAGCCGTATGTAGTATATATCTCTCGCATCCTCGACGTACTCACATAACCTTTTCTCATACATTCTTGGGTATCACTCGCTACACAAAGGTTTCTACTTACCCCTTAATTAACATCAGTAGTTATAACTTCGCTTTACTACTGGTCTGATCTTAGGTTCATTCAGACTCTCCATGACCCTTTCTAATTTTCACGAATCTATTAATTTTCATTTTATACCTGATAGGTTCTCGCCTTAATTCTCCCATTTTTCCTAAGATTAAGCTATATCATAGGCGTAATGAAATTCACTATGTCCATCACTATAGTTTAAATACAACCCAAAAAGTCTCTTCATTAGTAATTCACAAATTTGGGGAATAAGGAAAAGAAACTAGGCAATTCTTAGTGACCAAATCGATTCGGTGAAGATACCGAATTGATTCATCGACCGAATGGATTCTCTCCTTGAGAAGAATCAATTCAAAATGCTACAGTTCGTCACCTTCAGTACACTATTATGTTTTCCCACCATTTTTAACCCTTAAATCTTCATGCAACACACCCAAACTCCAACATGACTTATCGCAACATCAATTAAGAGTATATAGGTAATTTTTAATGTAACTAACACATTAAATCCATACAAATCCTACTCAAGAATGGATTAAAACCCAGATTTCTACCCAAAACCCTAGTTCATGTGTTCTTCATTTTTAATCATTCATTTTTCCAAATTTCTCTGATATTTATCATCAGACATGTTCTGATTTAGTACTACTAACATACATGGATTCATTCAACATGCAATCCCATCCCTAAAACATGAGTTATATTCATTTAATCCCAAGAACATCATCAATTTTCATCAAATTGAGAACGTTACTACATATGGGTGTTATAACTCATTAAAAACATGCAATATAAACATTTTCCTTATCAATTGTAGGTATGATTTCATGTTGTGAGTGATGGTGATGCCTTTATTTCCTCTCGATTGCACTCGAGTGGTAAAGATGGTGCAAGAAAGTTGTGGATATTCCAAGAAACCTCCTTCCCCCCTCTCTGATGGCCTCTCATCTCTCCTGTTTGCCCCAACTTGTTATCCTTAGGTTTATAATCCTAATTCCCGAAATTAGGCTAACGAGGCAAGCCCAAATGACCCCAACACCCCCTATAAGCTCAGTTATGACTAAAAAGGCCCCGGGTACACTATTCGGCCTATTTTGAGCCCTTCAGAATCAACTATGATCTCGAAATCATCATCTGAGTCACTCTAAAATAATTTTCTCTCTCGGCCTCATATAGTTTACCCTCGACACCCAGTTAAGATATCATACTATCACATCACTGTCACTCACTATGATGTAAGAATAATTATTTATTATTCACTTAGTAATTATGTTCAATAAACACTAATCAGTCTCTCCAATTTATATTTTAATCAACACATAATATTTACTTCCATTAAATCACGTCACGCGTGTAATTTAGATTAACCGAATGAATTAAATTTTATTTACTCAGAAATTTTGCCCTCAAAATTGGGGCATACTCGCAGTGAATAACTCTAGATACTTCTCACTCATGTCATCCTTCCACTCCCACATCGATTCATCCCCACTGAACTCCAACCAAGGGTACCACCTTAGACCTCAACTTACACTCACTATGATCAAGTATCACCATTGCTCTCTCCTCATACGGGATATCTGGTTGCAAGTCGCTCTCCATTAATGGAACATTCCAAAAGTTTTTCTCACTCCTATGGTTTTCTTAAGCGATGACATGTGGAACACATCGTGGATCCCCTGTAGGTGCTCCGGTAGTCCCATCCTATATGCTGCTGATCCTAACCTCTCTGTGATGGGAAATGGTTCCATATATCTCGGCTCCAGCTTCCCCTTCTTACTGAACCTCATAACCCCCTCATAAGATACACCCATACCAATACCTGGTAACCAACCTCAAGCTCTATGTTTCTCTTATCTACATAAACATAATTCTTTTGTCTATCCTAAGCTATATGGATGCGCCCTTGAATCAACTCAATCTTGGTAGTGGTATCCTAAATCATATCTGGTACCAATAACTTATTATCCCCCACCTCTAACTAGCAATTGGGTGAAATAAAACGTCGTCCATACAACGCCATAGATGGTTCCATATCGATGATGAACTGGTTGGAGTTCTTATACACAAACTCTACCAAAGGAAGACACTTCTCCCATCCTCCCCCGAAGTCAAGTATGCACATTCGCAGCATATTTTCAAGCATCTAATTAACTCTCTTCTTTTGTACGTCTGTCTTTGGGTGATACCCTATACTCAAATGTAAATTCATGCCCATTGCCTCCAAGAAGATATGCTAGAAATGGGACAGAAAGATCTTGTCCCGATTGGATATAATATTAATCGGAACCCCGTGCAGTCGTAGTGTCTCTACAATAAACAACTTCACATAATGTCTCGTCTCAAAATCCATACAAATCGATAGAAAGTGGGAGACCTAAGTCAACCGATCCACTATCACCCAAATGGATTCGTGACCTCGCTATGATATCTATAGCCTAGTAATAATATTCATGGAGATACTCTCCCACTTCCACACTGGGATCTTGAGTGGTTGCAACATCCCTGTCGATCGCTAGTGGTCTACCTTCACTAGTTAGAAGGTAGAACACTTTAAGACAAACTTCGTTATACCATGTTTCATCCATGACCACCAATATTGTCTACATATATCCTGGTACATCTTATCCCCATTAGGATGTACCACAAATCTGGACCCGTGAGACTCTGACATTAATACATGTCTCAAATCCTCATCCTCTAGAACCACGAGTCTCCCATTAAAATGAAAAGCTCCCTTTAAAATGATAGAATAAGACCCTTCACCATCAACTAATAACTGGCGAATCCTATCCTGACAACACTAATCCCCTGCCTGTGCTTTCACCACCCGCATAAAATCTCGATCGTGATAGCTAATATGACATATAGGTCCTGGCAATATCATTGTCATTTCGAAGCTCTCTCCACTTTTCCTTCAAAACCGTTGCTATCTCTCCAGTAGGTCGTCGGCTCAATGCGTCTTCCACCATGTTAACCTTCCCAAGATGATACTGAATATCAAACTGGTAGTCCTTCACGAAGTCCAACCACCTCCTCTGCCTCATGATAAGAGGTTTTTTGCGTGGGAGAAAAAAATCATGGAATTTATCTTTGTGATTGCCTTTGCAAAATATGCTCCTACTTGGCTTGCTAATTGATTGATTTTAAATTTAATGATAGCTAGGGTAGCACACAATGGATAACAGAGTGAGTTGAGTGATGAAATCTCTTCTTGTGAATGACCGGGTGTATGTATTAGTTAATTAATTCATCACACCATTAGAATATAAGTGCGAGAATAAAAATCACATAAGAGCACATAGGTACACACAATATTGACTCGCTTGCAGGAGATTCGCGAGTGCTTAGAAATTTACCTCCCACGATTTTGACACGCATGGGGTAAAGATCGATTGATTCGACTAGGGAAGATCTCCTATCTCAGTCGGCCTCGAGAGTCCTACAAACCCAAAGTAGAGAGGCTTCTCTTACTCACCTTTGGATGTCCTCTCTCTACCTTGTCCCGTTTCCCTATCACGCTTTTTTTTTTTGAATTATTACAAATATAAATAATAAAGTAAGTGGTATATCCAAGCACCACAATACAAGCCAAATGATGAAATCCTAATACACCAATTCAAATAAAAGGAAAAATGGTACAAAAAACTAAAAAGAAATAATTAATGAATTACAATCCAAAAATCTTCTCGAGTGCATCAAACTTCAGAAAGTGGCAACGAGTTCATTTGATAGAAAACTTTTTTACGTCTCCCCAACAATGTCGCCAATAGAAAGGCTTTTTGTGTGTAGTTGTAGAATAGCCTCTCTAATAAAAAAATTCCTTCAATTACCTACAAAAATATAACAAAAACTAGTATAGAGGTAAGTAAGGATGTCAAACCAACTTTATGGAGTGAAACACAAGAAAAGTCATATAATCCAATTTTTTAGCTATTTTTCTCGATTTTTTTTTTTTGCTTTTTCTTTGTTTTCTACTTTTTTATGATCTTTTTATATTAAAAAAAAATTATGTGATGGTGAAATGACTAAACTAAATGAATAAAATATGAACAAAATCAAACACTAAAAAAAGTGATAAGTGAGGTAAATAAGTGTGAGAGCAAACAAGGGATGGTACTACATTACATATTCTAGTTATTTTAATTAATCAATTCACTCATTTGAAATCTCCCAAGTTAGTATTGAAATTACAAGTCAACTCTCGTCACAAGTGCAATTTTAACACTAACCTTTTAAAAAATTAAATTTAAACCCCACAACTCTTCGAAAGTATACTGAAACTCCTTTTAATAAATCACCCGCTAGGATTGATTCACCAAAATTCATTTAAGCCATAGAAAGTACAATTTAGAGTTGAAATTTAAGGAATAATACCATACTTGACAAACCCTTATCTCTAGTTCAATTCTAAAATGGGTATTATATCTTGAATTTTGATTTTCTCTCTAAAATCATTTACTCTCTATCGAGGCGTAAATAGGAAAGTGAAAGTTCAAGATTAATATTCAAAGCTATATCTCAAATAATTAAATTAATTAATCACAACAACAATAAACATGGGATCATCTCACCCCTTGAAAGGTTTTTTTTATCATAACATGATATGAAATGTGATAAGCAAATAAACAAAGGTATAAAAATATTAAGATTAGAGAAGAGAAAAATCAAACCAAACTTCTTAAACTGTAATTGAACTTCAATCCTTGCAATGAAGATTACAACCTCAATTTGAATGATAAAAAAATATTAAATGAAGCACTCACATTCAAATTGATTCTCATTGAACAAGAAAATACTTTATTTATCAAAATAAAATGTTTTTACATAGTTTTAAGAATATAACCTCAACAGGAGATCAATCCCATAGTGGTTCTAGGGTGGTTATGCCCTGGGACAAAAAGATGAAGAATATGCAACACCGAGTGGGGAACTTCCTCAACCAAGACAAGACGCAAACTCCTACTATTATAGAGTTATCCTTCCAGGAGATGTTATCTTCGTTATCCAATGAAGTTAAACATTACATTGTTACCCTAAGTGGAAGATGCGTAGTATCAAACCATTTGATGGGTCTAAAGATTTCATAAACCATTGTAAGACTTATATGTCACTTAAGCTCCCTCAAAACACCCCGAATGAGGTCTTATACAGAGCATTTCCCACCATTCTAGGGGGATCTTTGGTCATTGGTTTTCAAATTTCAAACCATGGACCATTGGAAGTTTCACTTAATTTCCTAGGTTATTTTTTAGCCATTTCAAAGGGGCCCAAAAGATTAGTAAGCCGGTTACCTCTCGCCTCCATTTCAGACAAAAATTAAGCGAATATATCAAAGAGTATGCCAAGAGATTTAACTAATAGGCTCTCCAAGTTGATGATCTAAATGATACCATCTGTGTAGTGGCCTTCATCTCAGGCCTCGCCTTAGAGGTTATGTTGAGATCTTTTAGCAATAGACCCCCTAGATCTATAACTGAGTTGTTTGAGAGAGCTCAGAAGTACATGAATGTTGAGGACACAGTCAGAGTGAGGCATTCCATACCCTCACCCCAAAATGGAAAGAGGAAAAATGTATTTTCCCACCTTAGAGAGTTCCCTGAACTAGTTGAAGATAAAAAGAAGAATAAGAACGGAGGTAAGAAAAATTAACTTGTGAAAGCCAAACACTTCTCCCCACTGACAGCCACTATAAAAGAGGGGTTCATAATAGGAGAATCATAGGATCTCCTGCCCTATAATACCAATAATTTCTTCGAACTCAAAGAATACATTAAAGGGGTAACTAAGATAGCTTAGCTCAAAGAGTTTATGGAAAAAGACACTGACAGGTCAGTGCAACAACAACAACAATGATAAAAATAAAGTTGATGTCCCTATGATGGATGTGAATACCATATGTGTAGATTTTATTAGTGGTGGACCATCTTCCACAACCAGGAAAGATTGCCTCATAAGTATTCAACACGAAGGATTGCAGGTTTACTGTGGTTATTACAAAAGGCGATCCCCAAGGGAGTTCCAATTATTGTTTTTCTAATACAGACCTCAGAAGGATCCTTAGGCCTCGTGATGCCCGTTTAATCATCATAGTGATCATGGGTAATGCCAATATGAAAAGGGTCTTGGTCAATACTGAGAGATGAGATTATATCTTGTTCTTAGATGCTTTTAAGGCTATAGGCATCACCACAAAACACATGTAGCCAATCACGACTCATTTAATTAGGTTTGATGGGGAATGAACCTATTCCATAGTGTACATCACTATCCTCCTCATAATTGGTTCGAAATTAATGTTGTGCTACTATTTGGAATAAGTTTTAGTGATAGACCTACCCTCAACCTATAATTTTATCTTGGGAAGGCCTTAACGCAATGATCTAGATGTTGTCGTGTAAACTCAAAGGATGGTAATAACATTACCGACCCCAATGGGTGAGGGACAAGTATTTTGGGACTAAAATAAGGCAAGGGAGTGCTAAAACACTTCCATGAGAGCGAAGAAAAGTTTAGCTAAGACCTGCCAAAGTTTTATGAGGGCCCAGAAGATTCATAAAGAATTTTTATAGCCCCAGTAAAAGTTTTGCCTCCTCCACCTGAGATGTCTGAGATCCCATTAGAGATTTTAGGCATATATATGATGAATATGGATACTCTAAATCTGCACAATGAAGATAAAGAGTATATTAGTGATCCACTTTAGACACTAGACACTATTTGCATTGATGTAAAGGATCCTACCAAGGTTTTATATATTGGCATTGATGTAAAGGATCCTACCAAGGTTTTATAGGTTGAGGTTAATCTAACTCCTCCTTTATATATAAACTCACCCAGCTCTTAAAATAATACAAAGATGTATTTTTCTGGAGTCACTCAGACATGCTCAGGGTAGAACTTGATTTCATGGCCTATTACCTCAAGGTGGATGCAAAGCACAGTCTTGTCTTCCAAAAGAAGAGGTTCTTCGACCATAAGAGAAACACTACAATTGCTGAGGAGGTCGATAAACTCTTAGCAACCAAATTTATCATAGAAGTGAAGTATTCGGAATAGATATCAGATGTGTAATTGGTGCCAAAGATAATTAAAAATGACAGATATACGTTATCTTCAGTGACCTCAATATGGCACGCCCGAAATATTACAATCCCTACCTTGCATCAACACTTTAATATACTCAATTATTGGTCATGAAATCCTCTCTTTCATAGATTCATACTCCGGATACAACTATTTCAAAATATATCCCACTAATGAAGATAAAACCTTATTTATCACAAATAAAGGTCCCTACTTCTATAAAGTTATGCCTCTTGGACTGAAGAATGCAAGTGCAACTTATCAAAGGGTGGTGAAATTCATCTCTAAGGACCTCATTGGCAAGTCTATGGAGGTATACATTGATGATATTTTGGTCAAGGGTCTAGAAGCTCATGACCACATAGAAAACCTCAAGGAGACCTTCTCCATCCTTAAGAGGAATGAGATGAGCCTTAACCTAAAGAAATGTGTTTTTTGAGTAGTTGGGGGCAAGTTTCCAGGCTTCATTGTCACCAGACATGGCATAAAAGCCAACCCGTAGAAGATTCAAACTCTGTTAGATATGGATTCCCTAAGAACAATCAAAGAGGTCCAGTGCCTGAATAAATGCTTAGGGTCTCCACCACTATTATCTCGGACCATCGGTGGGGAGGACTTGGACTTGTGCATTATTTCTTTGCCATCCCCTACAGCTCAGTATTGATCCGAGAACAATTTGGGGTCCAATACCTAGTGTAAATTGTTAATCAAAATCTGAAAGAGGCTAAAAATAAGTACCTAAGGATGAAAAATCTCTCATTCTATCTCATCACCTCAGTCGAGAATTTGAGGCATTACCTCCAATCACATACTATTGTGGTCATAACTGATCACCCCCAATTATAGATACTATATAAACTGTATACCTCAGAAAGGCTTGTAAAGTTGTTTGTGGTGTTCTGGGAATTAACATCAAGTACTAACCACAGAGTTACATCAAAGTTCAGACCTTATCTAAGTCCATTACATAATTTAACAACCTAGAGAAAGTGGAGGAAAATCCTAAGAGCTCAAAATCAAGCACGAAAGAACCTAAGATCCTCATCATTCATTATTCTGATATATAGACCCCATCTTTCGAATATGGATCTTGCAGGTAGATGGATCCTCTAACATCTCTGGCAGTGGAAGTGGACATCATCTGGTGATCCCAAAAGGAGGTACAATGTCTCTTACCCTTCATTTTTAATTCAAAACCTCTAACGATGAGGTGGAGTATGAGGCCTTAGTGGTAGGACTAGGATTGACCATTCATTTAAAAGAAAAGTAGGTGAATGTTATCAATGATTTTTAATTGGTAGTCAACTAATTATGAGGTGTGAGGGTACCTTACCAAGAAGATGAAAGTCTGTTACTAAAGCCGTTTATTAAAAATAAACTATTTAAGTAACTCCGAACAGTTTTTTGAAGAAACTCTTTTCTTAAAAACCAAAACTATTTGAACACAAGATGTGTTTAATAAAACAGTATGTACGAGATCTATTCAAGATTTGACTAACAGGTTTATAAAACAGTTTAAAAAAAACTTTAAACTCAGCACAACCAAGAATGAGATGAGAAGATGTAGGAAGATTAAGTTCACGATTTTTTATGTGGTAAAACCTCACCAACTGAGGAAACATCCACGACTCCCTCTACGGAGTAAAATAAAAATCCACTAAAACAAATTTACCAGTTACAAACTATATAACTAACATGCATACAACTCAGACCTATATAAGTTTAGGAATGTACCCCCTGGTATCGTATCCTTCTAACTTCTCTGCAGTTCTGATTGTTGATGTTGTTCTCTCAGTTTGTTAACTTCTAATTTGTTCCAGTACTTTACGTCGACTCTTGTTCACAAGATCTTATTACCAACACTTTTCGTGTTGTAGGGTGAAGGTTTTTGTGGAGGTGCTCTCTAATGCATGCATGCACACACACACACACTTATTAAGTACAAACAGTCCTAAAAAATTACATATAAGGCTATATGCAGTGATTTTTCTTTTTTCTCTCTTCTCACAAAACTTTAACCCTTTTTGACCTTTAAATCAATCCCAGAATCCACGGATATCTTACTCAGAATACGTATCAAGATCTTAATCAATCTCAGGGTTTTTAAAAGATCTTTGAGATTGAAAACCTCCAAGTGTGATTCCAAACTAGGTCAAAGGTTTAGTTTTAAGAGAACTAGAAACATAAAACATTTATTGTTGATTTAAAGATAAAAATGATTTTCAGAAAAGAATCAACAATATATTTCTCAAGATGAGAAATAAACCATGTAAATCTAAGTGTGATGTAACATGCAGAACATAGATCTGAAATTTCTATGAAGAAGAAAATAGATCTACGTAAACAGTTTAAGTTGGGAACAAGATCTAACGAACAAGAGGTTACAGCAACACAACCAACAACACAAATATCTCTAAAAAACTCAAGAACACTCAGGGTAGTGTTTTGGATATGTAGGAGTTTTAGAGGAGTGTTTAGTTTGAAAGAGGCTTGACGAACAAGGATTAGGGTTAGGGTTTCTAACTCTCTCTATCTCTCTCTCTCTCTCTCTCTCTCTCTCTCTCTGGTTTCTCTCTTCTCTCTCGTTTCTCTCTTCTCTCTCTTTTTTTTACTCTAAAAAATGAACTGGCCAAAAGTCTTAGACAATTGAGAGGAGGGTTCCTTTTATAGGACGAAGAGAAGGATCAAGAAGATGGTTCAAAAATAAGGGTCAGGATTGAGTCAAGCTGGATTGACTTTGATCCAAGGGCTCACAGTACGCGATGATTAAAATTCACCTGATTGGTTCAAGAGGGATACACAGGGATTACCAAAGAAAGCATGAAGATCGTTGATAAGTATTGATCCAACGGTTGTAAGCATACGCGATTATATACTCAGTAAAGAAACACAAAATGCACCAATCAGCAAGCAACAGGTGTTGATCAATTAGGCGATATAAAACGCGCGTCATAAAATAATTACAACCATACCCTGAATTCTCTGCCGCTTTTGGTTTCTACCCAAAGAAACTTTAAGCTAATAATCCCATTAAACCATAATTGTAGATTGAACCCACAAACTTTTAAAACTAAGTTTTAATTAATAAAACCTTTATTAAAAAATGTTTATAAAATCCCATAAATATTTAAAAATCAAATTTAGGGATTTAAACATACTCAACATATGTACACACATTAATAGGCAATATGACATGTATATGACGCATTCTACTGTGTGTGAGTGTTGATAATTTGGTCTAGATCACTACAAGATAGATGAATGAAATAGCAAACCAATCTCTGAGGTTCTTTGGTTTCTTAGATAGACATAATTTTGTCACAACTTCCAAACTAGATGAACACTTATACAATATAGACTCAAGTGAGTCAAGAGTATAAGGGCTACAGAAGATGGGTCAACTTCTTTGAGTTTGTCGAGGTCCCCCAACCCCTCAGTGTGGCCACCATCACAAAATAATTAATTTTGTCATTGATGTTAAATCCTCCACTATAGATACGTATGAATTCATATTCTCATAAGAGGAGGGTCTGGAGTAATTCATTGCGTTGGATAACCCTAGTCCTCCCTCTTCCCCTTCAGTTGACCCTTGGGTTGATTAGAGATTTTAGAGGCACCTGCTTTGCCCACCTACTTTAGAAGAGACATCACAACTTCTTTCTCCTTTGGTAGGGTATCATCAGACTTTTCCTCAAATTTTGGGACCATGGGATACAAGTCCCTTAGAATAAGAGAATCACTATGGGTTTCCTAGAGGTCCCGCCTGCCCTCGAAGTTACTCGTAGTAAGGGAAGATTCGCATGGGCGAATCCAACAATGAGCCTTTGGTTTGGTTAAACTTCAGCTCAGTCTCTTCAAATAATTATATAGGAGGGATAGGGATGTCAGCCACTATGCTGAATTTAATGCACTTGGTGAACTTGGACATCGTCCCATTGTTTACAATAGGCACGACAGATGTCTACTTAGAGTATAATTATTCCATCCTCCGCTTCTCACGTTCATCTACTGAAATGATAAAAGATTAAAGTCATTTACTGAGGTCTAAGAAAAAAGGTAAACTTAGAAGAAAAATAGAGTTGAGACACTTACTGGGAGAGGAACCGGGGTCCATCAAAACTACCCCTCCAATAGTGGGTAAAACCTCCTCAATAAGATGAGGAAGCTCAACTCCTCATTTGGATTTTTCTTCCTCACCCTCAGAGACCTTAGGAACCTCAGAGGTACCATCAGTAGCCTTTCACTTCCTAGGAACCAAGGTAAAGGGCTCATATCTTATAGACTCCCCAACCACTATTTTTGGGTCCTCACCCATTCAGACACCGCAGCTTTAGGCTTAGGACCAAGGCCACTTGATTAGGCATAAATTCTTCCCAATTTATCCCTTCATTTAGTTACTTTTAGCACCTCAAACAACGTAATCGATTTGACTTTATCTCATAATCTTGCTACTAACTTATCCTAACGAGTACACCGAGTTTTTGGTATTTCGTACTAATTTTGCAGGTATTTAATGTCAAAAAAGAAAGAAAGAAACTAGAAGAATAAAAAAAAAAGGAAAGTTAAAAGGGAAAAAGTGTAATTTCTACTCAGAATTCGTAATAGGTACCTAAGAGAAGTTAAAGATATCATATTCATGTGCACATAGGAAGAAATGGCACCTCAATCGGAGTCCCGAAACAAAAGTTATGAGCAGTCAAAGTTGGAGAAAAAAGTCAAAGAGGCAGACCGATCCGCAGGAAGGCCGGACCGGTCCGCAGTGCTACGGTCCAGAAAACCTCGGATCGAAAGCAAACCAACGAGGGATGAAAAATAAATGAAACAGTCCGCCCCGAACTGATCCTCCATAAAAATAAAAGAATTGGTCCGCATTTCAGGCAGTCTAATCCGCAAGGACCCCGGACCGATCCGGGTATCGAGTTTTGTAATCTTATCCTTCTCTAATGGGGAGTCCTAGAGAATCTAAAACTTCTGAAACCTTGTAGGGTATATAAACCCAAGTTATTATCATTTTTTAGGATGGAGAATTAATATAATTTTCCATACTTTTTAAAAAGCCCTAGTTTAGAGATAGTTGATTCTTTTAATTTCAAGAGTGAAGATTATTCAAATTTCGATGATTACAAGTGTTCTTAATTGATGTTGTTACTGCTTTGGTAAGATTAGAAGTTAATTTTCTTCAGTTAAATTCCTTTCTACATCATTCCACAAAGTTTCCTTAGTTTATTCATGGTTTTCTGCAATTCAAAAATTATTTTCATTACTTTCAGAATGCTAGGCTAGATTTTCTAACGTCGGGATGCATGAACCCAGCCTGATGTGATAGTTGCATGTGTATAACTTTAATCCTCTGAATTTGGTGATTTATTACGACCGTATTGCATAGGAACACGACAATTGTAGATCTTTGGATCTCGTTTGCTTCCGGGTAATCGGGATGCTTTAGAATGCAATTCTAATGTAACTATCGCGATACCGATTTACTCGTCCTCTGATTAAGTATGGTGCGGGCTTGAACCTCATATACGTAATGCTTGGGAGTACTAAATTATGGGTCTAATTAATCAGTTAAATTTACGATTAGTATTTTAACTGCAATACACTAGGGTTGGGGGATTATATTCCCGTCCTGTTTTTCTTCATCATATAGTTTAAAGTTTCAAATCATTCTTCATCAGTTTTTTAGGTAATTTAGTATAATTGCATTTTTTCATAATTGCATCTAGTGTAGTCATTCCACAAACCAAATCTATTTTCCTTTTTCTTTAGAGTTAGAGTTAGGATTTCTTCGTCTATCTAACGTCGTCACAATTCCATTGTCCTATTTCCCTGTGGATACGATACTGACTTACCGGGTTTATTACTAACGCGACAGGCTTGCACTTGAGCCTAGAGTGAACGTACATTAGAGACACTTTCTGAGTCGCGTCAAGTTTTTGGGGTCGTTGTCGGGGAATTAGGTAGACTTAGGATTAGATCGAGTCAATCTAAAAATTTGACCAAAAAAATCCAAAAATATAAAAAAATTTAAAAAACACAAAAAGATTCATCATCATCTCTCACAAGCTATTAATGCAAAATTCTGAACTCACTCCCACATCCCATAATACTCCAACCAGTATTCACGAAAATCCAATAGTTGAGTACGACCCTGATATCCCCCACACTCCTAACCCCCCACAGTTCTGGATTCCACCTCCCACACTGTCACACTCAATCTCAAGTAACACTCCGTTTTCCTTCTTAGGACACACCTACGAGCACACTTCAAGCACACCAAGTGAGGACACCGAGTTTTTAAGAGAGAGAGAAATGTCGCAACACGGTAGTGCAGCCGTCGGTGAGGAAGAGGCCCCATACCGCCCGCTGAGAGAAATCTTATTTCTCGAGCGTACTGTCACTCCGGGAGGCATTATACTCCCGTATAATGCCGGTCAATTTCGTTTTAAAAATGGGATGATCCAGATGTTACCCAAGTACCATGGTATGGATTCTGAAAATCCATATCTTCACATTAGGGAATTTGAGGATGTGTGCAATACTCTTAATGATTAAACTTGCACACAAGAGGTGATCCGCCTCAAACTCTTCCCCTTTTCTCTAAAAGATAAAGCTAAGACCTAGCTATGGTATTTACCTCCAAGCTCGATTCCATCTTGGAATGAGTTGCAATCTTGATTTCTCAAGAAATTCTTCCCACGACATCGAACAATCTCCATAAAGGCTCAAATTCAAGGGTTCAGACAATCAGAAAATGAGCCATCTCATCGATGTTACGAGCGTTTCAATGAGTTAGTTACTTCATGCCCCCATCATGGATTTGATACAGTGCAAATCATTTCCTTTCTCTATAATGGGCTGAATCTTAACTCCAAGCAACTCGTTGAGACCATGGGTAGTGGTCCGTTTGTCGACTTAGATGCCCATAATGCTGAGCTTCACCTAAGGTATGTCGTCGAGACTACCCAATCCTGGGATAAATCTGATCTTAATGCTCAAAACCAAATTCGTCAAGTGATCACCACTCTAGCGGCATCCGATCTATTTCACGTAGATAAGAATTCTATGACAGACAGTCGATTAGATACGCTCGAGAAAGGATTTTGAGACCTATGTGAGGTATATGGAAGAGGGCCAACTAGATCCATACCAAACTCCGTCGAGAAGGTGTGTGCGATTTGTGAGGTGGGTCATTCAACTGAGGAATGCCCGACTATACCCACCTACAAAGTGACGCTTCAGGAGAAAGTTAGTGGTATAGGAGGATTTAAGGGTAATTTCGATGCACCGCACGGGAATTCTTACAACCCTTCATGGAAAAACCACCCTGGTTTTAGCTATGGGCAACAACATGCTGCGATGAACCCTACTTCCCATGTTGCCCCGCCTCCACCACAACACTTTCAACAAGCTCCACACATGCAAGCACATGTGCAAGCACCACCACCTCAAGGAGCATATATGCCGACACCGCGGAGAATTCTCGAGGATACTATGAATCAATTTATCAATAGCCAGACTGCAACCAATGCTAAATATAATCGACTGATTAGCGACATAAATACAAGTATGTCAAAGATACAATCCTCGTTGAGTGTCCAAGAGAAGGGTAAGTTTCCTGCCCAGGGCCAAAGACCTCTTCTAGGTCAAACTAGCGTTAGCTCCACCTCTACTGAACATCAGGAGCAATGTCAAGCTTTTACCACTCTTCGTAGTGGGAGAGTCATTGATTTATCACCTCCGGCATGGGACACAACGAAAGACAAGGAGATTTTGCTCGGCATGAAAGAGGCCGAAGATGTCCCCTTAAATGAGAGTGACAAAGAGGATACTAGTGAGCCCGGGGTAATTGTGAAACCACCCTTCGCGGCACCGTTTCCCCAAAGGTTGATTCCTTCCCATAAAGGAAACCCACGTGAGGACGTGCTAGACGTGCTAAAGCAAGTAAAGCTGAATTTACCTCTCCTCGATGCCATTAAGCAAATTTCAGCTTATGCAAAAGTCATCAAAGACTTGTTGACGGTAAAGAGAAAGATAGAGGTAAAGAAAAATGTTTTTCTAGCATAGAACGTGAGCTCCATTATACTTGACGATATCCTGCCTAAAATCAAAGATCCCGGTGCACCCACCATTTCCTCCATCATTGGATAAAAAAAATCGAAAAAGCCTTACTTGTTTTGGGAGCAAGTGTCAATATCCTCCCTTACTCCATCTATAGGCAACTTGATTTGGGCGACCTCAAGCCCACAAGAATCACTCTCTAATTAGCAAATCGAACTGTGAAGATCACATGAGGTATAGTTGAGGATGTGATCCTCCAAGTTAACACTTTCTACTTCTCGGTAGACTTTGTCATTTGGGACACGAAGCCTTCCTTCGCCTCGAGCAACCATATTCGCATCATTCTCGGGCGCCTATTTTTAGCCACGGCTAGCACTATCATCAACACTAGTAATGGTCAGATGTAACTCACTTTTGGGAATATGACCTTAGAGACCAACATCTTCCTTATAGCCCAACATACGGGGGAAGAAGATGATCTTCACGCGGTGATCTTCATAGATGAGATAGTAGAGAAGTACTTTGAGGAGAACTATTGTGGAGGCGCCTTAGGGTCATGTTTAGGGTCGAGACACGAGAGTGAGGGGACGTATACCGAATTCAAGAGGGAGGTTGGGGAGTTGAGAGAGTTACTCGATGAGAGAGCGTCGGACAAGGATGAGAGATGTAAATTGGGTTTCTAGATTCGAGGAGTTACCACCGAGGGATACACGCATGGTTCCCTCCAACAAAAAAATTCCAACCCTAGAGTTGAAGAAACTCCCCTCCCATATTAATTATGCTTACCTAGGAGAGGACGAGACATTTCCCATTGTTGTCTCCTCTAGCCTAGACGAAGAGCAGGAGGGAAATTATTAAAAATTTTGAGAAAGCACCAAAGTGCTTTTGGTTGGTGCATTGCTAACTTGAAGGGGATAAGTCCTTTAATTTGCACTCGCAAGATCCATCTCAAAGAGGATGTCAAGCCCTCAAGAGAAATGCAAAGAAGGCTAAATCCCAATATGAAAGAAGTTGTGAGAATCGAAATTATCAAGTTATTAGATGCTGAGATTATCTACCCAATCTCGGATAGCAAGTGGTTGAGCCCTATTCAAGTCATCCCTAAGAAGTCGGGCATGACAGTGATTGAGAATGTTAAGGGAGAACTAGTTCCCCAACGTACCACCACCGGGTGGCGTGTTTGCATTAATTTCCGAAAACTCAATGCGGGAACTAGGAAAGACCATTTCCCCTTACCATTTATTGATCAAATGCTTGAGAGAGTAGCGGGCCACTCTTACTATTTCTTCCTTGATGGTTATTCCGAATATAACCAGATTGAGGTAGATGTACTTGACCAGGAGAAAATGACCTTCACTTGCCCTTTTGGTACGTTTTCCTACAAACGTATGCCATTTAGCTTGTGTAATGCACCCGCGACCTTTCAAATGTGCATGTTGAGCCTATTTAGCGACATGGTCGAGAGAGGACTCGAAGTGTTTATGGACGATTTTAGTATTTTTGGCACCTCTTTCGATCGTTGTCTAGAAAAACTGGAAAAAGTACTTGCCCGGTGTGTGAAAAAGAACTTGGTGATGAATTGGGAGAAATGACATTTCATGGTCACCGAGGGAATAGTTCTTGGCCACATAGTATCATCCAAGGGAATAGAAGTTGATAGGGAAAAAATAGATGTCATAGCTAATCTTCCCCCACCAAAATCGCTCAAGGAGTGCACTCTTTCTTGGACCATGCGAGGTTTTATCGAAGGTTTATTAAGGACTTTAGCGCCGTCGCTAGACCCTTAAGCAACCTACTCATGAAGGACACCCCATTCAAGTGGACGGAAGCATGTCAAAGATCTTTTGAAAAATTGAAAACCATGCTTGTGTCCGCTCCCATCATGCAAGTTTCGGATTGGTCTTTACCATTCGAACTTATGTGTGATGTTAGCGATTATGCGATAGGGGCTGTTTTGGGCCAAGGAAAATATAAACACGCTCATGTCATCTACTACGCTATCCGGACTCTTATCGGACCACAACTCAACTACTCTACCATATATAAGGAGTTGCTAGCGGTAGTCTTTGCCCTTGATAAATTTTGGTAATACCTTATCGGTTCTCCCATTACGTGCTTCACCGACCATGCGGCATTGAAATACCTACTTGCAAAGAAAGATGCAAAGTCGCGCCTCATAAGGTGGATCCTACTCCTACAAGAGTTCAATCTCTCCATTAAAGATAAGAAAGGGGTAGAAAACGTCGTTGTCGACCACTTATCATGGCTTTCTTCCGACGTACCTAGTGATCTCATACCTATAGACGAATACTTTTCAAATGAGCAACTCTTTGCTACCTCTTCTTTGGCCTAGTATGCGGATATAGTGAAATACCTTGTCACGGGAGTCGTCCCTACCGACTGGACACCGCAAGATAAGAAGAGGTTTATTACTTAGTCGCGCATGTTCTTCTATGACGATCCTTTACTTTTTAAATATTGTGCCGACCAAATCATCCGACGATGTGTACCGAATGATGAGATCCCAAAAGTCATCCAATTTTATCATTCAGAAGCTTGTGGAGGCCACTTTTCTACAAAAAATATGGCCATTAAAATTCTGCAATGCGGCCTCTATTGGCCCACAATATTTCGGGATTTGAACGCTGCTTGTAAATATTGCAATAGGTGCCAACGAATGGGAGCCATTACCCGACGAGACATTATGCCTCTAACCCCCATACTCATTATTAAGATCTTTGATTGTTAGGGTATTGACTTCATGGGTCCTTTCCCCCCATCCTTTGGTTTCCTATACATCCTTGTCGCGGTAGACTACGTTTCTAAATGGGTGGAAGCTATAGCTACAAAGACAAATGACAACAAAGTGGTGATAAAGTTCCTGCAGGAACACATACTTTCTCGCTTCGGTGCACCGAAAGCGATAATCAGTGATAATGGCACGCACTTTTATAATAGGCCATTCGAGAAGCTAATGAGAAAGTATGGTGTCGTTCCCAAGGTTGGAATGACTTATCACCCGCAAGATAATGGGCAGGCTGAACTAGCAAATCGAGAAATCAAGAACATTCTTGAAAATACCGTTAATCCTACCCGAAAAGATTGGTCACTTAGATTGAACAATTCTCTATGGGCCTATCGTACAACATACAAAAATCCACTTGGTATGTCCACATTTCGCTTTGTGTATGACAAAACTTTCCATCTTCCCATGGAGTTAGAACACAAGGCGTATTGGGCGTTTAAGGAGTTAAACTATGCCATGGATAAGGCTGGTGAAGCTCGTAAGCTTCAATTAAATGAGTTAGAAGAGATACACAATGATGCGTATGAGAATGCAAAAATCTCCAAAGAAAGGATGAAACTCGCTCACGATAGCATCATTCGATGCAAAGAGTTTCTTCCCGGGCAAAAAGTGCTTCTTTATAACTCTCGACTTCATTTATTTCCGGGCAAGTTGCGGTCACGATGGCCTGGCCCATTCGTTGTAAAGAATGTTTTCCTCCACGGAGTTGTTGAATTAGACGATTTGAAAGGTGGAAATACATTCAAAGTAAATGGACAACGCCTAAATCCATATCTAGAGGCGTGTGTGGAAGAATTCGACACCGTTTGGTTGTCGAACCCCATTTATGGGGTAGAGTGAGCTGCTACAGTAAGGTCATCACACCCTCGACGCTTATGGGGTGAATTCTTGTGTATAGTAAATGAGAGTCGTGTGTGTAGTGAGCGTCCATAGGATTAGGGTACATTTGAGAGAGGGCATTCACATTTTTGAGAAATTGAGTCAAGTTATGTTGGTCATTGGTATTGAGAGATTTTTAATCCAAAATTGATAGGGAGTATGTTGTGAAAGTGAATATTTTCAGAGAAGAGCTTTCGAAACCAAGTTAGGGGGAAATCCAACTCAAAAATAAGAGTCGGACCGGTTCCTTTAAATTTGGGCCGGACCGGTCCGCCTCGAACGGGTTCCTTTCTTTTTGGGCCGGATCGATCCGGTAGTTGGAAAGGTTCTAATATTAAAGGACCGGACCGGTCCAGTACCCAGGCGGACCGGTCCGCTTTCTGCAGAATTTTATTCCCCCTTTTCCCAAGGTTCACCCCCCTCTCCCCAATCCCATTCATTCCCTCCAAACTCGTCCACACCCCACCCAACCCTTCCATTTCCCTCCCAAATACACCCCCTTTTCCCTCCCACCACTTTCCCTCCAAATCCAAACCCTACCCACACCATTTCACTTATAAATAACCACCTTTACCCTCCCTTTCTCTCCACACCATCAACCACATCAATCCTCTCTTCTTTCTCCCTAATATTCCAGCCACCTCTCCTGATATCATGGCCCAACGACCTACCCCCACCAAATATGACTCCACCGACATCCTCCCCTCCGGCCATGGGGAATTTCGCTCCCACCAAGAGGAACGTTGGTTCCATCGGTTCTTCGATCCGGATCGAAAACTCCATATGGAGCGTGCTGTCCAATGGACAAGTCTACCCAACTCTGTCACCGCCCTATTCATGGCTAGAGGTTGGTGCCGATTCCTCAATGAATCGTATGAAGCGGTTTGGGCAGCCGAGGTCCGCTCCTTTTATGGAACCCTTGTTCGGACGGTCCAATTCGAGGCTCAAGCATATGTGGATGGTACTGCCATCCCCTTTTCGTTGGCTCTTCTCACGTCCAAGTTGGTCGAATACGATGTTTTGGATGTTCAAGAATTCACTTACCTGGGGAATATCGCCCCGGTCTCCAAAGAAGTGATCATGGAACGCATGTTGAATGGACGGGGCAAAGTGTCATCGTTGGACGCCTTAATGAGAAGGAGCGCCTCACTTTTCAAATTGTGTGCGCCAATATTTTGGAAACGTCCAATGATTCTGTGATGCGGCCCGCCAGGCCACATTGACCTACCACCTATTTGATCCACACACTTCCATCCACTTGGACCGTACCCTATACGCCGACATCATGGTTGCATCCTTGGATGAAAAAGGTGTAGCACCATTTCCATACGCAAGATTGATTACCTCCATCCTCAAGGATGCTGGAAATGCGGCGCCGCTCGATCGTACTTGCATTCCCGATACTTTTGGATAGGGAACCCGCACCAAGAGCGCCAAACAGCTAGCTGTCCTTCGGGTAAGTCGGGGCAGTGATAGTAAGGAAGAAGCTGCCTCGAGTGCGAGCGAAGAAGAGGAAGAAGAAGCAGCCGGTGCTGATGTAGAAATGGGTGATGTTGGTGCGGATGAGGAGTCGGAGGATGAAGAGGACGATCCTAATTTTGAATGGGCGGGTAGTGACCTCACGAACCGTATGGGGGCGCTAGAGACGAGATTCGGCAACTTCTTGACCGATTACCATCGCGATACGAGCATGATATTCCGTTTCCAAGCGGACATATGCCGACGCCAAGGGGATCCCAATGAGCCCCTGCCATCCTATTTCTATGACCCCTATGGCCCCGACGCGCCCGATTCTTCCCAACCCCTGCTCCAGTGAAGCTTTATGTGGTTATGGCAGTTTTTATTTGTTTTCCCTGTTCACATGGTTGTCTATTTTTCCATGTAATTGTACCACAGTCCTGTTTTCTATAAAATTTACATTTTCTCCATTTGTTTGTTTTATTTATCGAACTTATTATTTTGCCTTGTTTAGATTTTAGTCCTTTTTTCTTGAGGACAATGCAAAAGTCTAAGTTAGGGGGGTCACAAGTGCGTATTTCTAAAACTTCACAAATTTTCAAAAATGCCCAGAAATTTCCAAAAAAATCATAAAACTTTGAAAAATCCAAAAATATTTTTGTTCAAAATAAATAAAAATTGGAATTCAAAATTTTCAAAAATATCATTAAAAGTCGGTTTAAAGTCTCAAGTTGTAAAATTCAACATACACAAAGCCGAAATTGACTAAAGATGGAAATTGAGCGAAAATTGACGACTTAGCGAATAAGTGTGGAGATTAACAAACCCGGTGAGATTCGAGCCTATCACTTTTTGCAAGTTTTTAAATCAATCTGAGTTAATTATTAACTTAAAGTTCTTTTCAGCGCCTAAAAAATCGTCAAGGATCTCAATCCTTTCATTTCGATCGGTTATAAAAAATGTGTGTAATAGTGCTTTGAAAAACGTGCCAAAATTGATCTCTAAACTTAAATTCATCTCGAAACGCATACGGTAACGCAATTGGTATTTTGGACAATGAAGTATGCCCTCGCTTGTCACCCAAAAATATTGGCCATAAAAAGATATGAAAAATCACCCCTTTTGTAACCCAAATTGAGCCAAATAGATTTTCCCTTTCGTTTGACAACCCGAAAAACCCAAATAGCCCGAAATTGCGAAGAATGGAAAAATTCAGAAGTTAAGTCCGAAAAGTGCAACAAAAAGGGGCAAGAAAAAAAATACAGATGCTCAACTAAATTGATAGCAAGAAAAGAAAAGAAGTGAAAAAAAAATAGAGAAAAAGAAGAA
This sequence comes from Sambucus nigra, assembly GCA_949130495.1. NCBI lineage: Eukaryota > Viridiplantae > Streptophyta > Magnoliopsida > Dipsacales > Adoxaceae > Sambucus > Sambucus nigra. The sequence continues at coordinate 349,060,742 of OX422215.1, forward strand.
AAAAAATGAGCAATAGCTCGGAGAAAGCACAAATGGACATCATAAATGACTTTTCCAATTCCAACCTTACCTACCATTTTCATTTTACCTTATATACCTTAAAACCCGAAAAAGTCCTAACCGAGTTAAAATTGAAAAAATTAGTTACCGCGTGAAGAGCTAATACACCAAAAGATAATAAAAGAGATTGAATGCGTGAAAAAGAGGCAATGTTCCCAATTTTAAAACCGTAATCCGTTGATGAGATCCTATTACTAAAAAAATTCCGTCTTTATTCTTGTATGCATGACTTTGCGTCCATTATATTTACTCTTTATATCACGTATACCAAGAGAATAACCACATTCCGAGTGATTCGTTTGAGAGAGCATTCCGTAAGAATCTGAAATCAAAATGAATTTTTGAAAAAGTAATGTAATGGTCAATCGGTGGAAATCCGCAGTTAAATTTCTGGCTTCGCATACACAAACTAAGGTTTAAGACTTGTACATATGACTTGATGATGACTATTTCTGGGAAATTTTGATTTATATAATTTTTAGGTATTTTTATTTTTCTTTGAGTCAAATTTTGTGGGTATATTCACTGCAAACCCTCACGAGACACAACTTGTCCTACTAGGGTAACCTAGGAGTTTAAAGGCTTGTTGCATATGCTAAATGCAATCGCTTACACGTAAAAAAGGTATTGTATCCCAATAAAATATTTTTCAAGAGTTGAGCCGTACTAGGATTCTTTTACATTGCTCGGGACGCGTAAAGTTCTAAGTTAGGAGGGTTTGATTAGGTATAAATTTTTCCCAATTTATCCCTTAATTTAGTTACTTTTAGCACCTCGAACAACGTAATCGATTTGACTTTATCTCATAATCTTACTACTAATTTATCCTAACGAGTACACCGAGTTTTTGGTATTTCGTACTAATTTTGATGGTAATTAATGTCAAAAACGAAAGAAAGAAACCGGAAGAATCCAAAAAGAAAAGACGGAAAGTCAAAAGGGAAAAAGTGTAATTTCTACCTAGAATTCGGATGAGGCACCAAAGAGAAGTTGAAGATATCACATTCATGAGCACATAGGAAGAAACGACACCTCAATCGGAGTCCCGAAACAAAAGTTATGAGAAGTCAAAGTTGGAGAAAAAAGTCAAAGAGGCAGACCGATCCGCAGGAAGGCCGAACCGGTCCGCAGTGCTACATTCCAGAAGACCCCGAACCGAAATAAATCCGATGAGGGATGGAAAATAAATGAACCGATCCTCCCCAAACTGATCCTCTATAAAAATAAAAGAACCGGTCTGCATTTCAGGCAGACCGATCCGTAAGTACCTCGGGCCGATCCGGGTGTCTAGTTTTGTAATCTTATCCTTCTCTAATGGGGAGTCCTAGTGCAGCTAAAACTCCTGAAACTTTGTAGGGTATATAAACCCAAGTTATTATCATTTTTTAGGACGGAGAATTAATATAATTTTCCATACTTTTCAGAAAACCCTAGTTTAGAGATAGTTGATTCTTTTAATTTCAAGAGTGAAGATTATTCAGATTTCGGTGATTACAAGTGTTCTTAATTGCTGTTGTTACTTATTTAGTAAGATTAGGAGTTACTTTTCTTCATCCAAATTCCTTTCTATAGGCTAGATTTTCTAATGTCGGGATGCATGAACCCATCCTGATGTGATAGTTGCATGTGTATAACTTTAATCCTCTGAATTTAGTGATTTATTACGACCGTATTGCATAGGAACACGACAATTGTAGATCATTGGATCTCGTTTGCTTACGAGTAATCGGGATGCTTTAGAATCCAATTCTAGTGTAACTATCGCGATACCGATTTACTCGTCCTCTGATTAAGTATGGTGAGGGCTTGAACCTCATATACATAATACTTAAGAGTACTAAATTTGAGGTCTAATTAATCAGTTGAATTTACGATTAGTATTTTACCTGCAATACACTAGGGTTGGGGGATTGTATTCCCGTCCTATTTTTCTTCATTATATAGTTTAAAGTTTCAAATCATTCTTCATCAATATTTTAGGTAATTTAGTATAATTGCATTTTTTTCATAATTTCATCTAGTGTAGTCATTCCACAATCCAAATCAATTTTCCTTTTTCTTTAGAGTCAGAGTTAGGATTTCTTTGTCTATCTAACGTCGTCACAATTCCATTGTCCTATTTCCTTGTGGATACGATCCCGACTTACCGAGTACTAATGCGACAGGCTTGCACTTGAGACTAGAGTGAACGCACATTAGAGACACTTTCTAAGTCGCGTCATCACTCTTTAAAGAGCCAGTTGGGGGTGAAAATGACTCAAAAGGAATGGTAGCTAGCTTAAGAGCCTTAGACATCTGATATTCCACCTCTTTATTGAGGTCAGACAACAATGCAAAAAGGAAAAGCATCAACAAAACTTCAATCAAAGGTCAAAAGACGATTTTGAATGAAAGCTCAGAGATAAACGCCCACTTACCCCCGGTTAGAGGACAACACCAAAAGGTTGGGAAACTAATATTCTCCACTGGGTCAGGGGTGGCTCAGGCTCCCAAAATAAAAAAAATGTATCTTTTCATTTCTTAAGGTATTGTTGTTTGTCCTTAGAGAAGACCACTAGAGCTTTAGGGACAAAGTACTTCAGCCCTTTATCCTTGGGTTTAATTTTCTCCTAAAACCTATGGATATTGAAGAACTGGGATGGTGTGACATCATATTTTCCTCTTCTAGACTCTCGAAAGGCCAGGGCTGTGGCCATGAGAGACCTCTAAGAGTTTTCCACCAATTGAGAAGGGGCTATCCATATTGCCCTCAAAATTTCCTCTACTAGTAAAGGTAGTGGAAACCTGCCCCCATAGAGAAAGAAACACTTGTTAAAGAAGACGTGTTTAGAGACTAAGGAATATATTTTGTATTCAAGTTTTGTAGCCCTCAATGTAATAGAAACATGTGTTTAATACCTTTTCTTTCTCTCCATCAATTATTGCTCATTGACTCGTGAATCCACTTGGGCTTCACTAGTGAAGTTGGGATCATTGGGCCACAGGTAATTGATCACCTGAGTACCAATAGGAATGTACTATTTGGGAGGATAGGAAGACATCCCAAGCCCTTCCTCTGCAGTTTAAGGTAAAGATACATGGGATTCGATAGTAGAAAGGGATATGGGTTTAAGAACTTTGATGGAGAAATCTTTTCAAAAGACATTTTTTATGAAGAGAAGGGGAAAGAACATATGTTCACATATAAAGATTGAGAGAAAGATATGGTGGCTAATGAGAACGGTGAAGAATTCTAACCATCTTAAAAGGCACTTTTATAGACTCCAATGGTTGTAGCATAAGTACTCTCAGCCCCTCTGAATACTCAATGTGAGTTCCTTCATAATGCAACCTCATTATGATTATAATGTCAGTGCTTATTTACTTGATACCCCCAACATACTCATATAGATAAGTGTTTCGCCTATAATTTTTACAAGGAGCAACAAGGGGATATTGATGATAACATATTTGACTATTGGAATTATGAGGCTTATCCACCTTTTCATCTTTACTCATGCAAGAAAAGAGGTCCTAATATCTATAACGTACTTCTACCAAACCACGGCTAGACCCCTAAGACCACAACTGCCTTAGGGAAGGGACCACAATGGAATTACAGGCCTCAACGACCTCATTAATCCTCCAAAATACCCAGTCGTCCCAATACGTCTCAATAACGAGGCTCATAGACCTGATCACCAGCGGCGTTTATCTTTGATGAGTACAGTGGACCCTGGATTGAAGAGAAGTGGACTTCCCTCTTCCAGAAATATATTGTTGCAAGCTACCTCAGGACCACCTAATGAGGAACCTTTGCCAAATTCGAGCCTCTTAGACTTCAGCTTAAGCCCTTAAAACATGTCTGGTCAGCATTTGAAATGGACAGAAATTATCCAACCTATCACCACCACTCATTTCCATTAGCATTGATGACTCTTATCCCCATTAAATACATCGATCAACTACCTTACACCACTTTCAAGCCTTTCTACCACATTCCACCTAGCCACTGTAGTTATCAGACCTCAAAGGAGGCCCCAGTCGTATTGTTATAGTCCACTTATTCTTTATCCATTGGAATCCATATTTAAATGAGTCTTATGAATGGTTAAATATATGTTCCAATAATCAGGCGCAATCATAAAAGGAGAAAATATATCAAACAAGCATTTACTCATTATAATATACACTAACAACCCATTTGTGTTAGAAAATAACTATAGTTTGGATAATTACCATTCGTTTTACTTATTATATACCCAATTAAGTCATAAACTAAGACTTATGAACCATTAGATAAGTCCATTAGTTACTGCCTAAGGTCCTTCATATTAGTAACAAAGAAGACATGGACCTCGGGTCCTCTTAACCAAAGCTCGAGAGGTTTATTAGATTGTAATAATCATTTTACGATCTAATATATAATGAAACACCCTTTAACATTGGAAGTAGGATCCTTAGTTGAGGTCTAAACCACTTTATATACATGTTTATCATTTTAACACACCTTCCCCTAAGTTGTCTGAGCTCATATGGCGATCACCCATTGGTTCTGGGGTCTCACACAATTTTAACACCCATCAATATCCTTCGAAGAACTCTTGCTCAAAATTAATGAGGTTTCTAATATTCTCGAAGTTGACAAATAAATGGGATTCCTCTTCTACCCATCGTTAGGTAATCATATAACCCATTCAAGTACTATATATACCCAGTCCGTGCTAAAAATAGTGTCCACGTCGATAAAGATAAGAAAGTTGTTGAAGAGTTATCGATTTTAAAGATTATAGTGGTGGAAACAAATATCATCAAACAATTAAAGAAACCCAGACGAACATTACCCTATTGGGGATATTCATGTCCTCATAACTTCACAGAAATTCCCTCATTAAATTGCTCAAGCAGGATGAGGCTTCTCCCACTACTTATCCTAATGATGCCATTCATATCCTCGGTACCTTAACTATTAAGAGGCCCATTACCTTTGCTGATGAAGAGATCCCCAATTTTGGTCATTAGCACAACTATGCCTTCAATATCTTAATTATTCTCTTACTAAATATTATTCTATTGGTACCAGTCGATAATGGTTATGCCCTCAATGTTTGTCACTTCCAATGCTCTAATGCTTTGGGCTAAAAGTTAGTGATCTCACCTCAACATTTGATGTTGTACATTCTTTCAACAATACTCATCGGGAAGTCATGGGGTCAATCCTTCTAACATTAGGGGTTGGCCCAATTTTTCCACCTATTTATATTAAAGTGTAATATTTCGATACTTTTAAACATGTTTTTTGGTCGCCTATGACTACATAATATCCCAGTTGTTTCTTCCTCCCTCCATCAAAAGGTCAACTTCTTTAAAGACAATCAGATCATCAAAATCATCACGGGCGATGATAACTTGGATGGTATCAACATTCGTAATCTAGTTTTAGAAATTAAACGTAGCAAAAATGACATACTTCTCTCTAGTCTCAAGGTTGATCTATTACTGCCCCTACAGGGGAAATTTTAATGATAAAGTAAGTCTAGAATACAGCCTGCACAAAAATATTAACATTATCCAAATTTTCAAGAATATGTACTTATGGACAAAATGGGGCTCGACCATAGACAATAAGGAATTAGTGAACTAATAAACTTGAAGACTTCTTACCCACATCATGGCTTAGGGTATCAACCTTCAATAATGAAACTTGTGGTTCTCTTTCGATAGTACAAGAAGAGGATACTAAAGAGAAATGAATTCATTTCCATAGATTCCTTCAATGGTCGTTTCATCAGGGTATACGAAGAATTCTCTTTCTCTAAGTTTCCTCGACCATGGTATGACCCAATTGAGAGGAAGCTGACATCGAGATTTGAAATATTCTTTAAATATAACATCACTAAGACTGAAGGGCCTAATCAATAGGTGAACACATTATCCATCGACTCCTCTAAATTAGCCTCTTTTGATAGCCATAATATTGGGAGAATTGATATTGAGAAGTATTTTGGACTTGTATAATTAAGGATGGATATTTTCATAATCCACATTGAATCTAACACATCATACCCGATTGGCAAGATCATATCTTCTCACAAACCTTTTTGTAACAGGTGGATTATCTTGGATTGTCCAACATTACCAACCAAAAACCCTATTGCTCATCAACATGAGACTAAACCCACTCTTAAACTTGTTATATCTTAACTTGATGTAAATGAGACCCCTTGAAGAAATTCTCATTGTTATTTTTCCTAATGATGATTTTAATAAGATAAATGTGAATTTCGAGTATCTTGTTATTATTTATATTAATAGCAACGATTATACTAACCAAATAATTAATGAAGATGACTTAATGAATGAACGACTCTTAATCGATCTTAATAAAGAAAAAGTTAAACAGAATAACCGCATTCAAACTAATGATGAGGAAATTGCTTTCTTTAACCTTGGTTCTATTTGAATCCGTACGAGGTCATAATGAGATCGACTTTTAACAAGAAAGAATGTTCATAATTTGAGGAGCTTCCAAAGGAATTTGTGGGCATCTTCACATAGTCTTACAATGAAAATCTGACATTGATCCTGACATTGTGCAACATGAAATCCCTATGTATCTTGAATGAAATTTCGTTAAGAAAATTTTGAGGAAACTTCAAACTAGTGGTCCCTTAAAGTCAAAGATAAAGTCATCAATCAATTGAACATAGGTATTATTCATTTCCTCAAATATCTAACTTGGCTTGCCAATGTTCACACATGCTCCAACTATCAAGATTTGAACAAATAATCTACAAAGGATCATTATCCTTATCTCAATATCGACATGAACATAAACAACATTACCAATTATGCTCTCAAGTCATTCCTCAACAATTTTTCCAGATGTAACCAGATCAATATGCACCCGACTCATCAAGAAAATATCATTTTTACTACCTCGTGGGGAACTTTGTGCTACAAAATCATTCCTTTTAATCTTAAGAATGTTAAGGCTACATAACAAAGGCCCGACAAAACTATTTACATGATCTTATGCACAAAGAAGTCTAGGTCTACATTGATGAAATGATCATTAAATCTTAGACTCGAGAAGGTCATATCACTGCCTTGAAAAAATTCTTCGAGTGACTAAGACAGCACCACATGCGCCTCAACCTGTAAAAATGTGTCTTTGGTTTCATGAAAGGAAACATTTTAAGCTTTATGATTAGTGAAAAGGTAACTGAAGAAGACCCTACCAAAATCAAAGCAATCCTCGACATGTCACACCTCTTCGAACGGAGAAAGAAGTACGCACTTTCTTGGGAAATCTCTAATACTGCCTCCTGGAAAAGGCTACCTTGTCATGACCCATGACCAGATGGTTACTCTTGTTAGATGAATTTAATAGTTTTTATGTCACATAAAAGGCCATCAAAGGAAGATCCATCTTCGACTACTCAACATATCACCCCATAGATAAATTCAATGTATGGATTATATAATTTCCCATTAAAGAGCTTCTCGAAACTATCCTTGAAAAAATATGATAAAAAATATGTTTTGATAGAGCAGCTAACAAAAAAAAAGATATGGCATTTGGATATTATTTATTGCGCTCTAAGATTTGCATTATCCCATCACCATCAATCTAAAATCCCCCTTCACTAATAACATGACCTTATAGGAGGCATGCACAGTTAGACTCAAAGTTTCCCTTGAAAGGGGAATACATGACCTCAATGTTTATATAGATTGAACCCTTATTATATGACAAGTTCTCAAAAATGGAAAGTCGAAGAAGAAAATTTTCTACCCTTACATGCTCATCTCAAAGAACTCGTATCATAATTCAAAGATGTCAAGATCCATACCTCTCTTATTCTAGAAATAGTGTCGCCAATGCATTGGTGACACTGGCCTTCATGGTTGACATTCTTAGGGGAATAGAAATAACCACCTTACAAGTTTATAAATAGTCTAAGCCCACTGATATCACATGGAACTCACAACTAATGGAGACTTGGATAAAGTTGGACTCTAATATTATTCCATTTGGTGCATCCTCAAGTAAAGTCGATATCCTCGAGCGACTGATAAGAAAGACCACGTAACCCTCGGAACACTCGTATCCCAATACATAAATTATGATAACACCTTATTTAAGAGGAATTTTGATGGTACCTTCATGTAGTGTATAGCAAGGACTGATATTGAATAGATCATGCAAAAAATTTAAAATAAAGAATTCATATCCCACATAAATGGCCACGTTCTTAACAAGAAGATCATTCAATAAGGGTATTATTAGATGAATGTTATCGCCTAAAATGGTATATGGATTTTATGGGTATTAGCTGACTAATACCAATAATAATCTATAACAAATAAAGAGATTAATGTCTTAGATTTGAGAGAGATAAAAAATAGAGAAGGAAACAGGATATTAATGAGGTTCAACCCAATGAGGTGCCTACATCCACAGGTGCAGTGTTATTTGTATTAACCATGAAAAGGTGGATACGAGCTCTCAAGAATGTCTCTAGGATTTTGTGTATAGCCATTAGGTTGAATCTTTTTAGATTCCTTTCTTATACATCATTGAGTGATACTTATAGGTTGTTCTTAGAGAGAGAGAGAGAGAGAGAGAGAGAGAGAGAGAAGGAAGTGGAAGGGGTGGAATGCCATTATAAATCAAGTAGTTACACCTTTCTACATCCTAGGAGATAACTAAAGATGAGTCAGTCACAATTAGCTAAAAGGACTATTCCACATATGGGTGTTGGGATATGTACATATTCCAACAGATGGCCTATAAATGTGTTTCGTGATTAATAACGTTAATTAATCTTAGTCAGTCGTCCATCCGACCATAAATAATACTGAGCCAATAATTAATAACACTGGGACGACTATGTTAAGGTAATGAAATAATCTTCTTCGGATGATAGGTGTCACAATACCATTGGTCTATGTCATATTCCATATTTATAATGTGACCAAATCCCCCCAAGACTTCATTCATGATTGGAACGAATAATAGATTATCTGGAACATAAAATCTTTAGAGTGGCTAGGTATATGGAATGAATAGATGGATTGTTAACTATTGAGAGTTGATCAGCTTCGTAGAATCTTGATCAAAAGTCTTTATGATTTGGTAAGCAGATACTGTTGGTTAGCAGGTGATCTCTAGGACTTGGTATTTTTGGTTCATTATATCCTCTCAGTGTAGTGGAAGTTTTGTCAATTATAGTTAACTTTTGCAAAGTGAAGCACTTGATGGGTACGCTAGTCATAAAACATGTTATGCAGCGAACCACAGTCAAAATAAAGCGATCGGTACTTTTAATCATCATTATTTCTTGAAAATCATGTATACTTCATTTTGGCTTATGAAACGTCATTTTCTCCCTTCGCTCATTTCATATTTCATTCAAAAATCTCTGCCTTTATCTCGAAGTTATAAGAGTCATGTTCTTTATTTTGTCGTAAGGATTCAACCTTTTTTATCCTCATTCCTTTGTAATTATTTCCTATTCCTACTGATTCCAATAACGATTATTGGGATCATGGCTTGATTGTGAAGGACTAGCAATTTTCTCTTCTTCCTAAGGATTTTGTGTATAATGGACTAAGATACCCTTAGAAAGGTCAAGGAATAGGTTATAACACACGTACTTAAGATAATTATGTCTGACTTACAATTTTTTTCTCCTTTGTTAATTTGATATTATTACTTTCTATTTTACAGAGAAGAGTAGGAAAAAGATTCCTTGTTCTTCTGAGATCAATTTTATCAACTTTGAAATCATGTGGTCCATCTAAAAAAGGCTTGGCACTAAATATCATCCCAGGTCAGCCTTGTTTTTACTCGGATATAAGAGCACCACTACTTTTTATGGCTAGACCAACTGAGGAGATCCTACTTGATCCTATTTCATTAGATAACCCAAAAGCCTCTACCCCTGAGTCCTTAAACCCTGATTCTGAATCCTCATATAAAACAGACGAGAACTTTTCAGCACGAAGTACTTTTTCCTCCTTTGAAACTCTCAACTTTGCACTAGTACCCTCTAACATCCTTTCGAATATTAAGGTGAAATGCAAGATTCCCTACCTCCTTGCTATGGTTAAGTCGCTTCCACATGGGAGCAAGAAACCTGAAGTTAAGGATTCTAGCAGCCTTTTCCTAGTGGATATGTCTCCAACCAAGGATCATGAACCTTTATTTAAGAGCTTCATAATGGATACACCTCCTTCTGTAAAGATTGTTGGAAAGAAACCAATCGACAAGGGAAAGGGTACTGCTCAATCTATTACAATTCACCATGAACTTGCTCGCGATTTAATCAGTGTCGGAGTCCTCCCTACTAATGAAACGGTTTCATCTTATCTTCCACACTCAAGATTAATTGATCGAAAACATCATAATTTGACCCTTGCAAGTCAATTTCCATTATATAATTGTTATTCATACTTCTTCAATTCTCTTTTATAACATCCTTTCCTGAACATTTATCTTTTAGCTCTTGATTGACTATAAGTAGCTCATGTGGAGGAATAACAAGATACAAGAGTCATATTCTTATGCTAAGGTTGCCTTTAAGGGGCTGCGCAAATGTTTAGAAGTTATTAGTCGTGCTCATAAGGACTAGATGAATGAGAAGAGGAGATAACACTTTGACTGCTGCCAAAAAGGAGGCTGAGGATGCTAAGGTAGTTATCGACTAGGCCATAACTCAAAAGGCAAAGATGAAAGACAAGCCTGCCAAAGATAAAGAAGATTCCTTTACAAGGGTTGGGGATAAGGCATTCTCCAATGCCTCTATAAAAATTGATTATTTGAAGAAGGTTTCCTATAGTAATGGCTGGGATAACTTAGGAAAGGTTAGCACTATTAGAGATTCTGACCTGCACCACCCTGGAACTCCCCCTCATGATGATGATGATGATGATGATGATGATGATGATGATGAGATTAGGGAGCTTGCTGATAATGAGAAATTGGTGGTCGTTGAGTAGGTAGAGGGTCATTCTACTGACAAGAAAGAGAATGTGGGGAAATAAACCCATATAGTGTTGCTAGGAGTTTCATTTATTCCTTACTTTATTCCTCTAGTGTATGTGGCTTCCCCTTATGTAACCAATCCTTTTATAATAAGATAAAATTTATATTCCATGCATTGTTGTACCAGTTAGATTCTTGTAAGTTCTTTTTCTTGTTGTGTACTTATATCCCACTACTTACTTTTCAATTTAGCATAAGAGTGGCATATCTGGTTGTAGTGCAGAATGACTTTCAAGAAAGATGTAATTGATTGTTCAGAGCTAGTCATAGTGAGATGGATGAAGACAATGTTGAGGATTTGCTCGACTAAGATACCTCCTCCTTGACCAAATTCCCCAACTTAAGTCTGCACAGTCTTTTTCATAGGGTATCTGCGGACAATGTTTCCTATCATGGCCTAATTTCTAATCTCCAAAAGAGTCATAAGGAATTAGTTGAAAATTTTCATCATTATTATGATAAGAAGTTGGTCGAACTACAGAATAGTAGTGAATTTGATCAAAGGTTTCTTTTTATGACATCAGCTTACTCCCAAAAGGATTTTGTTCTTAACACAAAACTAAAAGGTGTCAGAGAGGTCACCATAATGCTTGAGCAATAAATTAATGCCTTTCACAAAGAGCTTTAAGGTCCTAAGAATCCAGGGCCAGACGACCAAAATTAGGGTGTTCGCTTTTTAGAAGAAGAGAATGCTCGCCTGAGGGAGGAGTTGGAGCAAATAAAAAAAATCAAAGGGCTAGTCTTATCAGTAATAAGGGAAGATTTTACAATCTGTCGAGGAAGAGGGAACTCAAAAAAAATTCTCTAACCAAGTTGTAACTAGAAAGAATCAGTTGTCCACCGTCAAGAGGCTAAATGAGAAGGTAGATCACCTCACATACCAATTTCATAAATAATCTCACACCGTTTGGATGGAAGGATATGATGAGGCCTTTATACATAGGGGCACAGCTTTATCAAGCAATGATAGATGGCTATCAGCATGGTTAGATCAATTCTTTGACAATAATAAAGGTTCAAAAAGAGAATGAACTATGTTAGTAACATGACCTGGGTTGTTTGGATATGATTGAACCTCCCTTCAAGCTTAACACTTCATAGATTCCTCCATATGCCATTCCTATGAATTTAATAAGAAAATATCTTTGGGATTATGGTCTTACTAGGGATGAAAATTTGAGTCGACCTATTCACCTATTAAATAGGGTTAGTGTTGGTAGTCTACCTAGGACTAGAGATCTACATATGACTATTACCCCTTATTCTTTAGACATTCCCCCCGTTGGTTTTGAAGGTTCATCAAGCAAGCCAACTACTTCTCATGACTAAATATTCTGTTGAAGTATGTCTTTGTAATGTCTTGTAATAATATTCAAGTTATAATAAAATTCTATATTCATCCTTCTTTAATTATTTTTCTTTTTACAAAAGTAGGTGTAATCAAAATTTTCATGACTTTAAGATATTTTATGTTTCTGAGTTATGATGGTTTTGCTAGTAGTTTAGACTTATGATCACGTTGGAGACTACTGTCTAACTGATCTACCTTACAAGTTACCATGGTCGGACAAACTTGGGTTGTCCAATCTTAGGCTTTACTGACCAAATATTTGTGTTAATTGCCTAAGATGACCAGATGTGTTAGGAATTATCATGGCATTTAGTCAATTAGGGTCAGATCTTGTCATTCCTATGACTACAATGGATTTTCTAAATTTGGTGAGCTTCTTATTCTTGGTCTGCCTTAAAGGCAAGATCATACATGAAGTAATTTGGTGAACTTCTTGTTCTTGGTCTGCCCTAAAGGCTAGATCATACATGAAGTAATTTGGTGAGTCAAGCTTTTTTGGTTTAAATCTGATGTGTTGGTGAGATATCTTTGACTTTAACTCTTGGCATATGCACATTTCCCCATACCGATAAAATATACATAAACAAAATGATAGCATTCATTAGTAGAATATATTTTATTTATCACTGAAAGCGAGTTACAAGAAATGAAAAGGCTTGAAATGAAAAGACATGATAGTTTTATTGATAATATTTTCTTAGGTAGTTAACATTATAAGGGTTCATGAATTGATCTCCTTCTAAGGTTTCAAATTTATAAGTCCCTAGTAGGACGACAATAATAATTTTGTTCGGACCATGACATTTAGGATCCAACTTGTTCCCTTCCTAAATGACTTTCTTCAGCACATAGTCTTCCTCTTTCAGAGTACTTGGCTTTACTCTTTTATTATAAAATCGAGCAATACGTTTTTGATATGATACGACCTGAAGTTTTGCATGTTCTATGACTTCCTCTAACATATATAGATCTTGTTTTATCATTAGGTCATGTTTTGGTGAGTCAAATTTGAGAACTTTATGACTTGATAGAGTAATTTTCATTGGGACCACTGCCTATGTTCTGAAGGCTAACATATAAGGATTCTCGCTCGTTGATGTTCTGAAATTGTCCAATATACCCATAGGATGATTTGGAGTTCATTGATCCAATTGCCTTCAGCATCGTCTTGTCTTTTTTCATTCCATCGAGTAAAGTTTTGTTTGTTACTTCTGTTTGCCCATTGCCATATGGATGACGAGGTGAAAAATATAGCTTTTATATTTTAGATCGAATGAAATAGTCTTCAAATTCTTGATTATCAAACTGTGTACTGTGGTCGGTGATGAAGGCATACGACATTTCGTAAGAGTAAATAATGTTCTTCCAAATAAAATGGAAGACTTTTTCATATAGCATTCCATCATGGGTTCAGCGTCTATGCATTTGGTAAAATAGTCCACTACAACAACTAGATACTTGAACTTTCCTCTTGTTTTGGTAGAGGATCAACCAGGTCTATACCCATATGGCGAATGTCTAAGGGGATAAAATCTTCAAGATAGAAACCCCCGACCTCTTGTGTATTATGTTATATTTCTGGAACTTATCACACCTTTTTACATAATCTGCACAGTTTGCCTTCATGGTAAGCCAGTATTAGCCTTATGTAGATACTCACTTTACCAATTATCAGTATGCTAAATGTGTTCCATGAGAGACTAGTAGTACATTACTTACAGAAGTCTTAAGTACATAGTCATTGTCTATGGCTCAGATAGGTAGTAGCGGTCCGTGCGACTATAGCACATAATAAGGCCACGATCACATCCCTAGCTGGTCATGGCCACATACCTCTTCAGCAGTACATACTCTACCGCACACTTAACCACATCAGCATGTTCTTTCCCGCTGTCCAAATTCTAAAAGGATTCCTTAATTGCATCATTTATCCACATATGATATGCTCCTTGCACATGGCCCTACCTTTTGACTTCTGTAAATAGTAGTTATCACCGTTCATTTAGCAAGACATGTTTTAGCAATAAATCCCTACCAAACTCTTCACTCACACTCTCTCTCTTCATCAGAGATCCGACTCAGATCACCTGGGCCACTAAAGTCCGCAGGCCTCTACAGACTTGCCCTACATGATGCATCCCGCATTGCACAGAGCTTCATTTCTCATGTATTTAGCCCTCTCTCTCTCTCTCTCTTATACGCCTCTAATGGAAAACCAATAATGTATTAACGATTGTATATAATGAGACTAAGGCATCAAAGTGGATGTAGTCTCATTTTATAGCTAAACAACTCTACATCTTGTGTTTTATTTCTTTTTATTTACTTATTTATGCTTTTATACTAGATATGATGGTTGAGAATGACTTCGATATGATTCATCATTCATATACTTATTTAATCGAGTCATATACTTCAGTTTTATGGACACATCTGAGTAAAGCAATGTTGAACCTCTTCTAAATAAAATTTCACTTTCAAGAACATATTTCATCATTTTGTATATGAGTTTCCTTATTTCTTTGGGGTCCGTTGGGAGAATATTGGTCTCTAGGTATGCTAGTATTAGATCCATCCATGATGTCCCAAGTCTAATTCCATTATATTGATAATCTCTTCGTCTATACTCTAGTGCATGAGTATCTTTACTAGAACTGTTATCCTCAACTATATCCCTATAGAAGATGCTAATCATGCAAGTGCATTTCCTCAGGCATTTTTTGACCTCAAAATTCTGACCATAATTCCTATAATTTGGATTACTATGAGTTTAGAATCACTATATGCCAATATATGTTCGGTGCTGAGAGAGGAAGCCAATCCAAACACCGCTATGAGTGCTTCATAATCTCCCTTATTATTGGAGGGTTCGAATTGAAATTTGAGAGAATATTTTACATCAATGTTATATCACGTTGTGATGATTGAACCTGCTCCACTTCCAGTTATGTAAGATGAGCCATCTACGAACATTATCTAGATACAAGGGTATTCTTTGAATTCTCCTTCGATCAAATTCTTATAATTAAATAAATTTTTCATTTCTCCAAGTCGCGAGAAATTTCTTCCTTCTTGGTCGATGACCCCGAGACCTCAATATTATGGTTCACCGGTTTATCTCATATAGGAATTTTCTCATTTGATTAGACAAATGAGCTCTCCTCTGAAGAAGTCTTCTTAGCACGTTACGAAGATGAGCTCTCTTTCGTAAAAGTTTATTTTACTCCTTTCACTGATGAGCTCTCTTCTTTAGAAGTCTTCTCAATGGTTTTTTCCTCGTATGTGAACTAAGCGATGAAATATTCCATATCTTGGCCCTTGATAGTCGTTCTAGATTCGTACTGGATGTCATACTCTCATAGTTCTATAGCCCAAGCCATTAGTCGGACTAATTTCTCAAGTTTATGAACAACTTGGCATAGAGGTAGTTCTGTATATACAATGATAGTATGGGACTGAAAATATGGCTTCATCCTTCGAGAAGACTCAATGAGGGCAAGTGCCAATTTTTCCAGCCTTGGACATCGAATTTTCGCTCCTCGGTATGCTTTGCTGGTGCAGTAGAGTGGTTTTTGTACCCTATTTTCTTATCGGATCAAATCTAAGCTAATACTTTAATCCATTATGGCCAAGTACAAGTAATATTTTTCCCCTATAACAAGCCTTGAAAGCATAGGCGGGGATCCCAGATATTTTTACCATACCAAGAACGCAGTCTCACATTCATCATTCCATTTAAATGTCTTTCGCAATACTTTAAAGAAGGGTATGCACTTGTTGGTAGCTCACGAAACAAATTAGTTTAACGCGGCCACGTGCCCGTTAACCTTTGCACCTATTTTTTATTCGTTAGATAATGCATGTTGATGCCTAAATTTTATCTAGGTTGGCCTCAATACCTCTCTAATTTACTATGAAGATTAGGAAAATCCCTTCTCATACTTGGAATACTTATTTTATCGGGTTGAGCTTCATCATATGTTTTTTTAGTTGATCGAACGGTTGCCCTAGATCTTTAATGTGCTCGGAAGCTGTTTTAATTTTGGTGACCATGTCATTAACATATATGTCCATATTTTTGTCGATTTATTCTTTAAACACTTTGTTTACCAGTCTTTGGTACATTGATCCAGCCTTTTTTATCCCAAATGGCATAACATTATAGTAGTAGGTACCTCGGCTTGTGATAAATGAAGTTTCCTCTCGATATTTTGGCTACATCTTGATTTGGTTGTATCCTAAGTGTGCATCCATAAAACTGAACAGTTCATGTCTTGAAGTAGCATTATCTAATTGATCAATTTTAGGTAAAGTATAATGATCCTTCGATCATGCCTTGTTCAGGTCGGTGAAGTCAACACACATAAGCCACTTGATATTCTTTTTCATAACAATCACCACATTAGAGAGTCATTATGGGTACTTGATGTCTTTAATAAAGTTTTCTCTTTATAATTTATGAACATCTACTTATATGACCATGTTTTTCTTGTGAATGAAGATGCACCGTTATTATTTTACCATCTTAGCATCCTTGACTATGTTTAACTCGTGACAGATGATTTATAGGTCAATCCTTGATATATCATGACTCCAAGTGAATATGCTCCACCATCGCCCAAGAAAATCAATTAATTCTTTCTTGAGGGTAAGATCCAGTGATGAGTCTATCTGGGATGTCCTCTATGGATGTTCGTCACCCAAGATAATTGATTATATATCTTTTACCACCTACCCCTTGCTCAGCTCTTCATCTTCTCGGGGATACAACGTTTCGATTTAGTAGGTTATGATCAATTATTATGTTCCTCCTAGTTGATTTAGGTAAAGTAACACTCCCTGGCATCCGCCGAACTTCCTTTCCTCACACCTACCCCATGTAAGTTGGGAACTTCATGCACTAGTGCACGATAGAAGGGACTGCTTCAAATTTCTTCATCCCTACCATGTTGAAGATGAGGTTATATGTTGAGTAGACATTCTGGTCTAGGGGGAATAAATGAATCTTCTATGTTCTGTTGGCTGGCCACGTGATGATCACAACTTCCAAATCAATTGTGCCCCATGAATATAACCTTTCTCCTGAGAATTCGATAAGTGGTTGGTGATAAGATTAAATCTCGTTGTCCCTTAATTATAAACCCTTAAAGTAGTTGTAGAACAAAACATCAGCAGAACTACCATTATCAACCAGAATCCTTGCAACCTTACTTCCATGTACCATTATAAAGACTATCAATGGACCATCATATGTATATAACATGTTGGACATGTCATCTTTGGAGAAGACGACCATGTTTTCTTCACCTTACTAGGTCGAGTGTCCACATTACTAGTTAGTTTGATCTGTCTGGTGTGAGCACAGGCCTTTGCCTCACTGAGGTAGTCTTTCCTCTTTGCGAGCGCATTGCCTCCTCTATTATCTCCTCCTATAATGAATTTATATCCAAAAGAAATACGTTTTACCTCATGTACAGGATCCTTAGTCCTTTTGGGTAGATCTAAGTCGTCCCCAAAATCATCATCTCTATTTATTTTCCTTTCACCAGGTCCTCTACATGGGGATTATGATTGTCTTCTAGGACCCTACTCAACCCTTTGATCTATGTGGCCACCTTTGTCCATAAATTTTAACAATTTTCCCCTCCCGATTAGATTCACTATCTTGTTATTTAGGCCTATGTAATTATTAGTAATATGGTCGTGATCCCTGTGGAACTCGTTGTACTTACCCATATCCCTTCTATTAGCTTGGACATTCAGCTTATCGATCCACCTCAGGTTATTGTTCCCCTGAATTTCCTCCAGGATATGATGGACATTGATGGTCAAATGGGTATATTCATCGTATCTCTTTAGTTTGTCAACTTTTTTATCTTTCTGCTCTTTCTTCTCTAAGCTTTTTTTAGTGTTGGCTTTGGAGCTGCTAACCTCTTTGGTAGCCAAAGATTCATTGATGTTCATAATCTTCCCGAATTTGGCTCATAATTTAGTGATCATCTTGGGTGGCTTCTTAGCTAATGCATAATAAAACTTCTCGTGTAATAATCCACTCATTAGCTCAGTGATCGTTGTCTTCTCATTATAGTCACTTAGTCTTAGCTTCTCACTGTTAAAGCGGGTGATGTATTTGCGAGTGATCTTAATAAAGTTATAGCAAACATTTAGTAGAAGAGCCACCCTCTTACTAAGCTTGGCTCCAAAAAAACAAATTCCTAATGAAGAGGTCGATCAGCTGTTAAAAATTTGAGATTTTTCCTTGAGGTAGATCGTTGCACCAGATCTGCACCGACCTACTGATCATATTAATAAATGTTTGACAATACATCTCGCCTGGGACTGAATAGATGTCGATAATGGATTGGTGTTGTTCTACATACAACACTGGATCGGTCTTACCATCATACTTATGACATGAGATTTGAACATAGCTGGTGTGGGTTAATCCACGATAGATGGGGTGAATGGAGATCCTTTCACGAAACCTTGGTGTAAAGGGTTATTTGATTTAACCATTTATCCCAAATGATTTTTCAGACATTAAATTTAGCCTTTCTAGGGCTGGTCATCCTGCTCAGTCCAAGCTGTAATGATCTTAACTTCTCGACCACTATTTTATGCTGAGCTATCTTCATGAGAAGTCTAATGGTCATCCTGTTGAGCCCTAACTGAACCTTCTCAGCATTCTTTAGGCTCTCTAGGTTTTATGTGATATCATTCTCTCACTGCTCATGGGCCCAGACTATCAAATGCGAAGCCTCTGCTCATTTTTTCCAACACACTTGGCCTCTCCTTAGAAAATGATCGCTCGTCATAGTAAACAATTTTCCTGAGCAATAAGGTGACTCCTGGATGATATGACGTGTAATTTTGTGATCCAGAGTATGTGGATTCACTTCTTTCATTTTGTGAACCCAAATTCAACCTCCTATGGTTCTCTAGAGCCCATTCATTATAGGACAGTTGCCTGTCTCTGTAAGGGGAAAGAGGCAACATGTCACCTCTCACATATTAGAGGGTTCTCTTTTAACTAGGGTGATAAAATTATCTTTGAGTCTGTTTTGACTAGCCTAAAGTGTTTGCGTCAGTTATTTCACTGTTTATGGCGTCACCCCTTGGCCCCTAGCTATGCTTATTAGAATTCCTTGTAGATCACCCATTTAATAGGGGTTGAGGGTGAAATTATTTCATTCGCATAGATGCTTTACATATTATCTCCCACTCCCATAACTAACAAGTATTTGAATGGGGATGGGGTAGGTTTATGAATACAAAATGATAGGAAACGACAAAAGACTTGTTGAAGGTTCCCACAGACGGGGCCAGTCTGTTATCCTCTAAAAATGGTATATGAATTTTGTAGGTCTTAGATGATTTATACCAATAATAAACTATAAGAAATATAAAGATTAACTACTTGGATTTGAGAGAGGTGAGAGCTAGCCTAACGAGTCGCATACGTCCACAGATGCAACGTTGTTTGTATTAATCATGAAAAGGTGGATTCAAGCTCTCAAGAATCTATCTAGGATTTTTTATATGATCGTTAGGTTGAATCCTTTCAGATTCTTTTATTGTGCATCATTGAGTGTTATTTATAAGTTATTTTTAGACAGAGAGAAGTGGAAATGGTGGAGTTCCTTTATAAATTAGGCAGTTATACCTTTCAACATTCTAGGAGACAACTAATGATGAGCTAACCATGATGATACGAGAAATTGGCCTTATGTCCTTATGAACACCATGTCAAATGTAAAATAATGATAAAGCGGGTAAAAAGGGAAAGAACACAGAATATAAAGTGGTTCGGCTATAAAATTGGGCTTACATCCTTGATGTTTCCCAACTCTCATTATGCACGTTGCATAATACAAGATTGAATTGTCGTCAGAGGCGTACAAGAGAGATAAGAGATGAAAATACATATGTATATCTGAGATGGCAACCTGAGATATGGTCAGAGTAGTTCTCTGGTTGTAGCTGTGGTAGGGATGAGCCCCCAAGTATAGTACTCTAGAGTGAGAGAGGTTGACTATAGAGAGAAGCAGGGCTTCGCCTAGAGATCCTGCCTCCTTTTGGTCAGGTGAGGCCTTCTATTTATAGAAGGCTAAAAGGTGTGTCATGTGCTTGGAGTAAGTGACATATAGATAAGTCATAAGAGTATGGAATTCTTCTAGAAGTCAGGCAGCTGTCAAGAGATCGATGTTGTAGTAGGTGTTTCGAGTTGTTTAAATCCAGGCAACGACAAGTGTTTGAATGGATCTCGCGGCCTGTCTGAGCCCGGGAAGCACGTAAATCTTATCATGGACTATTTTGGATGAGGTCTATAAAGCACAAAGGGTCGCGGCATATATGTTCCCTAAACAGTGTCATGTTATAAGGTTTCGCGGCCATAGTGACTATATTGGGCATATCAATAAGTCCCCAAGCCGTAATGCTAAGAGGTGGCGCGTTGGGGTTGCTGCTGAATTCTATGATTCTCGCACAAAGTATCAGGTGATGCTTCAACTTCCCATTCACTCTTATATAAATGTAATTCGGTCGTGGCCTTCATTAGCTTTTCCAAACCTTGACAGGAAATTGAGAGGAAGACTTTGTCAATTTGCCTTTGAGTTTTTTGGCGACTTTCTTTGGTGGTTTAAGGCAGTGCACGGTGGTTATTCTTCCATTTTTATTGATTTCTAGGTAATTTTCTTCTCTGTACTTGTATTTTCTACAAATTCCTTTCAACTCATACCTATTATGTGAATTTATGCTCTTTATTTCCATATTTGCTGAATGAATTAGCTTTCTCCATGATTTTGTAAACCTATTATGCTTAGCTTTCATTACTACTAAATATAGAACTAGATTTTGATGATTTGGGGTTTTGTCTTAAATTTTGTGTTTCTCTATGTAATATGTTAACTGAGCTGGGGATTTGTTGTTGAACCATACTTCCTTTTCATACTGTTGTTAGAATATGCTAAATTTTTCCACAAATTTCATGTTGTAAATCCTTGAACTATACTTTGTTTTGATCCTTGACTATTCGATACCCTTTACGGGTTTTCGGGTAGAGAGAATTGGATTCAATAGGATTGAAAATGGGATATGTTGACTGTTTTTTTTGCTCAACTTATTTTTGGGAATTGACAGAGGTTAGGATTTTGGATTTTGGGGATTAATCCATACCTTAACCACATTTTGGATTTTGTTTTTGTCCACGAACATGTTCTTGATGTTCTTGGCCAAACTCCTAGAGTTTTGGGTTTTCAATCTTTAAGAGCACGTACTTTAATCAACTACCCATTTGTGTATTTGGTCGCGGTCGGTAGAATAACTTATGCTATTTTAATGTGTCCTTCTATTAATCCTTGGTCTTTAACTCTCCCTAACTGCAGTCTTTAGGATTCAGACTTGTAGCTTTTGGGTTAGATGGTTGTGGCCTTGGCTTTTTTTCAGTAAATTTATATATTGCTTGTATTTGATGCGGATTCTAAGATGTTTCTCTGACCATAGTGGTTGTGGCACCTAGCTGTGGAGCCCTTCTTCTTTTCAGGTATTACTACGGACCTATGAGTTGGAACCCTTCAGATTTTCTGAACGACTTCTAGAAGTCTCATTTTAGCGTTCCTCCACCTGAAATTACCTCTATAAAGCCTTTGAAGGCTATTGGGCCTTGTTTGCTTAAAGACTATCCCAACTGTGCCACCATCGATTCTGACTCCACGAAATCCTTTAATTATAGGAATAATAGTGGGGCTATTGACATTATGGAGGAGAATACAAACTCTAGCAGCATTCCTCCCGCTGAAACGGTTGCCGCAGCAGGTATTGTCCCACTAGGGACTAGGAATACTCCAGTTGAATTCTCTAGCCGAGCAATTGATAAAAATCCCGCGGCCTTAAATCACAAGTGTATCTTAAATGAGGAGTGGATTTCCCAGTTTTCTGCAGCCCTTGAATTTCCTCAGTCTACCATGTGCATACTTCCTTCTGCGGAACAAAGATCATGTTCTGCAGTCCCCAATGAGGGTATATACTTTCCTTTGGATGCCTTCCTCCTAGGGCTGCGGCTACCAATTCCTAACCCAATTAGGAGAATATTCAGTGCTATGAATTTGGCCCCAGCCCAGTTAGGTCCAATTTTTTAGAGGTCCATTCCTGTTACCTTAGTGCTTTGGCAGAAGAAATTTGAGAGGGACATTACTCCCTCGGAGTTCTTCCACTTTTAAAAGCCAAAGGAGAAATCCATATACTTTTCGTGGTATTATTATTTTACTCTGCAGAACATTAAAGAATATTTGTTTACTGAGAGGCCTTATAGTGTTAAAAATTGGAAGGGAACATTTTTTTGTGTCTCTGGGGAGAGTTGGGAAATTCATCCTAAGGAGTCTGAGAGAGATAAAATGTATAGGATGTCGCGAGCATGGGGGCATCCTTCCAAAATAGGTGATATGTTGCTTCTGCTGCAGGCTTCTAATTTTGCCAATATTTTTATTTTATCTACTGCAGCTTATACAAACATTAATACTTGTGTGCAGCTCTTGAAAATCTAAAGCTTAATAGCAAGAAAAAGAAAAGAGTTGAGGATGCAGTAGGCTTCAACAACAAAGTGAAAAGATTCAGTATGTTGGTGACTTTCGTGAGCATTTTTAAGCAATGTTATTTTTCTAACAAATAAGTTCCCAAGAAAATGACAGTGAAAGGTAATTCTCTAATGCTTCTAATTTCTCATATTCCTTACTACAAATTCTATTTTTAACTTGATTTATTTTTTCCTCAGGGGAGGAGATTGATCGTGAACTCCTGGATGCCTAATTGGCTAAAATGGATGAGTACACAATAGCCCTCAATCAAGCCTCTAATAAGAGGGGAAGGAGAGAAAGAGAGCACATAAAGGAACAGTACATGAGTTTGATCCCACTACTGCTGTTCAAGATGAGGTGGCAATCTTTCTGCCGAGAGGGATGCAGCCAATGCTGATGATGTTGCGGCTAGGGAAAAATAAAGCCTTATTGATGATGACATAGCCCCTGAGCTTTTTGCGACGGGATTAATATCTTCTAATAGTTACTTCCTATATGGGCATAGCTTCGTACATGTTTCACCTTATGTCTCTTCTTCTTCTTCACGAAACATTGTGACGATTAACACCAACTTGCTAACTTCCTAAAGTAAGGCAAGAGTGGGTCCTAATGATCGTCTGTGACCTAAAATAAAGCAACCTAATCCCAATTACTCAAAGGATACAACTGTCAGGGCGGTCTCTAGGATAAGGAAGGTTACTGACACTATTGACCTCGAACTTCTAGTGGAGGAAGATCATGAAGATTTGAAGAAATATACCCTCCATAGCTTACTACGAGTGAGTACATTCAATATATTATTTTCTCTGTTGCCAGTTACTTTTGATTGTACTAACTTATTCAAAACTTCAGGTTGTGGATGTTGTTATGTCCCAGATATTGAAGTATGATGGTCTCTTTAAACTCTATAGGGATACGGACTCTACTCATAAGACTGACTTGGAGATTTCTAGAACCTCTTCTTTTGAAGCCAGGAAACAATCTTCTCCCACGAAACTTGAGGTCTATATGATGAATGTACATGCTAAAGTTAACTTTATAGTTAAGGCCCAGAGGAATGAAAAATAGAACCTCATACGGGCCCTAGGGTCATTAAGAGTAACCGAGGCAAAGGCCATAGAAGCGGACAGAAATGCTAAGGCCTCTGAGGACAAGTGCAACCTCTTTTAGAAGAGGTATGAGGAACTGGAGCAAAGGCATGTTATTGACCTTAAACAAAAAGATAATGACCATGATAAAGATCTAAAATAGAAGAATGTGGATCACACCACAACCTTGAAGAAGGCTGCAGACAATACTATGGTATCTTCTAAAACTTTAAGATATTTCTTTCTGATAAATCATAAGGCTTACCTCCACAGCTTCCAAGAGCTTAGGCACAGGGTGGTAAAAAACTTCCCTGAATCAAGATAGCAAGTAATGTCCTAGAAGCTAAGTGACACTGAGCACAAAGAATGTGTGGAGGAACTGAGAGTTTCTATAGAAGAAAGGGCAAGGAAGATGGCTGAGGAAGATACCATATCTGAGGAGACCGAGACTGTTGCTGAAGATGATGCAGATGATCTGGAAGAGGACACAACCTCTAAGTCTTTTTGGTAACTTGATTTTTATACCAAATATTGTCCTGTAATATCTTTTGGGCAGCAGCCATAACCTGTAATTTTAAACATTCACATTTTTGTAATCTTCCTTATACCCTCTGCAATATTGAACATTGAATTTGCTTATAATCATACAAGGTTGCGGCCATTTTCATTCTTCTGGAAAACTTCCAAGTTGTCCTTTATTTTTCTATGCTTGGGAGTTTTCTTTATCATGTTGTGGACTTTGATGAATGACGCACTACTATAAATACAATCTTGAATAAGTTGTGGCCCTGGATTGTTTGCACTCTTACATGTGCATCTTAAAAATTGGTTAGGACCGTCTTTGAGAGGCTACAACCACTTTTGTTACATATTTCTCTCTGCACTATTGAATATTGTCCTCTATACTTGAATGTTTGCATAATTCAATAGAACAATATTTTATAATTTTTTAGTGATTGACTGGAGTTGTGTGGAACTGAATGTCTATGATCCATGAGTCTGCGACCATAAGCTTCTCATGTCCAATTGAAAATTTTTCTGAAAAATCACTGGAATGGATCGAGGAACAAATTCATTTGTCGTGGACGATTAAGTCATTGGACCCTTTGTGAGAAATGTTGCCATAGAAATATAGGATAGGTGGATAGTTTGGAACAAATTCCCTTGCCGCGGACTTTAAAGTCCTTGGCCCACTTGATGAGAAATGTTGCCTCAGAAATGTAGGATAGGTGGATAGTTGGGAACAAATTCCCTTGTCGCGGACTTTAAAGTCCTTGGCCCACTTTATGAGAAATGTTGTTGTAGAAATGTAGGATAGGTGGATAGTTGGGAACAAATTCCCTTGTCGCGGATGATTAATTCCTTAGCCCACGCTTTAAATTTTACTGCAGCACCTTCCTTGTTTGTTATCTTCTACGGAATTTCTAAGAGATGATAGCAACGATTTTTGGATTGTGGGCGATTAGAAATTATCTTCCATTACCAGAAATTTGTTTCTGACATGCGCTCCTTATCTATCTGTCGTCTTTTCTTTTCTTGGGAACTAACAAGCCTCCCTAGGCTTGGTTTGTTATCAAGACACCCATGGATATAATCAGATATATATATATCAAGATATCCATGGTTGGGTATTATGAGCCCCTATGGCTAATTGAAGCCTCCTAAACACTGAAAAGGGGTATTATAAGCCCCTGTGGCTAAATGAAGAATCCCAAAAGCTGAGAACGGGTATTATAAGACCCCTAGATAAATGAAGCATCCCAAAATGATGAGAATGGGTATTCTAAGCCCCCGTGGCTAAATAAATCATCCCAAAAGCAGAGAACGGGTATTATAAGCCCCCGTGGCTAAATCAAGCATCCCAAAAGTTGAGAACGAGTATTATAAGCGCTTGTAGCTAAATGAAGCATCCCAAAAGCTGAGAACGGGTATTATAAGACCACATGGCTAAATGAATCATCTCTACCTTCAAAAATATCAACTAAGGCGGTCACCCCCTCTCCTCCATAGACTCTTCCTCCCGTAAGAAATAATCTTCAGGATAATTGGTCATAAAGAGTTATTTTTAAATCTGTCAAAGACAAGAATTTTTTATAAGTTTATAAACGAGGAGATCAAGAATTAATATATGGCTAAAACTATCTTTCTCATATATATATAGAAATATGTTTTTTCCAAGTTAGATACAAAACATGAATGTAAAAGCTACACAAAGAGTCTATAAATAGAAAGTGAAAACTAAGGCAGAAATGAAGCATGAGACCTTTCAATTAACGAATGTATTTCTCACGCATCTTTTATGAACCGTTGCATCATTTATTGCCTAACCAACCTTTTCACCTCGTTCTTTAGGGAGAAGAAGTTGGTGGTATCATGGCCATGATCCTTACGGAACTTGCACCATTTGGCCCTGTCCCTTTTATGGGGTGGTGACCTAAAATTTTTGATCCACTTGAGTAGTTTGTCTCCCTTGATGAGCTGTAGGATTTCTTCTAGGTCATAGATTAGAGGGGTGTAGTCCTCATGGCCTTTTCTAACTTTGTCCTCTCCAGGTCCCTTTTTCGGTTCTTGTCCGCGGCATCTGAAGTTGTTTCTTCTTCTGCTGCTACGGCCATTGAAGTAGGGGCTGCAGACTTTGGCATTGGATTGTAGGTTGTGGACTCCAACATCAATACCTTTTCTGTCAGGAAATTGACATGGCTCTAAAGTGAGTTCAGGCTATCATATAGATGGTTTATATAGCCCAATAACTCCGCTACCTCTTCATTCTATCCTGGGTCTGTCCCAGAGGTTCCCTCCATGCTTATGCTCTCTTAGTTCTTTACATATATATTCTTTGAGACAAACTAAATAGTGGTGAGAAGTCATGGAATGTGGAGAAAATAACCAAGTATATTAATCAGGGATGCAGTCTTTGATAATCTGTAACATTATACTGTTGTGATCGCGACCTGAGGTACATATATAAGTATTGTCGTCGCCATATCAAGGGGATTTCCCTATAGCTGAGTCTGAGGACATTGTAATAAGTCTAATCTTCCCAGGCTAACTGTAAAAGCTCTATAGACCAACTTCTATAAGAGGGGTATAACATTCAGGCAATTAAATCGCCAAGCCGCATCCTGCCTAAGGCAGTGGGGTGTGATCCCAAAAATTAGTCCCAAAACATGAAACTAGCTCATGGAATATGTGTAGAATATGCTACTAGGATTCTACCAAGGTAACATAGCCTTTAGGTGCAAAAACTATCACAAACTTGGTAGCAAACCCTAGATCATAGGTGTGAAGAGCATAAATGAGTAGACAAAATCCTTTCCTAGTTACCCACCTTTATGAGGCTATATACTTATGTGCTTTTCAGCATTATCTATGTGAGGTAACATCACCATGGTTTAGAAAGCATATCCATGGTCATAAAAAAGAAGACCTATAAGCAAATTCGAAAAACTAGTCCCTTCCCTAGGTTCCAAGTATAAAAACCCAAGTCCCACAACCCAAATTCCACCTGTGAGATAGTGGCCAGAGGGCCCTCATGGATAAAATAAGGTGTAAGGAACCCTAAAATGTTAAAAGGAAACCAAATTTAATACCTTGATTCCCACAGACGACACTAAAATGATGATACGATAAATCGGACTTGTGTCCTTCTCAACACCATGTCAAATGTAAAATAATGATAAAGCGATTAAAAAGGGAAACAACACGGAATATAGAGTGATCCGGCTATAAATTGAGCCTATATCCACTGTGTTGTCGAACTCTCATTATTCACATTGCGTAATACAAGATTGAATTTCCATTAGAGACGTATAAGAGAGATAAGAGATGAAAATACATATGTATATCTGAGATGGAAACCTGAGATATGGCCTGAGTAGTTCTCTTTCTGCACCTGCGGTGGGGATAAGCCCCCAAGTGTAGGACTCTAGAATGAGAGAGGTTGAGTATAGAGCGAGGCAGGGCTTAACCTAGATATCATCCCTCCTTTTGGTCAGGTAAGGCCTTCTATTCATAGAAGTCAAAAAGGTGTGTAATTTGTCTGGAGCACGTGACATGTAGATAAGTAATAAGAGTATGGAATTCTTCCATAAGATGGACCGTTGTTAAGAGACCAACGTCGGGGTAGGCATTGTGACCTATTTGAACCCAGCCAGCGGCAAGTGTTTGAACGATGTAACAACCTTTCTGAGCCCAGACAATAGTTAAATCTGATCATGGCCTGTTTTATATGAGGCCTAGCAAGCACAAGGGGTCGTGGCCTGTCTGTTCCCTAGGCAACGGCTTGTTATAAGGTTATGCGACCATAGTGACTATATTGGGAATATCAAGCCACAATTAGCTGAAGGACTAATCCACATATAGGTATCGGGAGTTGTACATATTATCGCACGTGGCCCATATATTTGTTTGTTGATTAATAACATTGATTCATCAAAGTCGGGCATCTACCCGACCAGGAATAATACTGAGCCAACCACGAAAAACACAGGATCGACCATGTTCAGGTAATGAGATAATCTTCTAATGATAGGTGTCATAATACCATTGGTCCATGACATATTTCGTACTTATAATATAACAACGACAATGTTGTATGGTCATGCATCGTATGACAAGAGATGTCTCAAATGCCAGTAATTCTCTAAATTCCAACACTTGCCTCCCCGTGAGTTATATAACACGACTTTTTCACTAACTTTCTCAACTTAGTCTATTGACATAATAAGGAACGTCACTTTGAAAGCATCTAATGGGCATGAATTCATCCTAGTATCCATTAATTACTTCACCAAATGGGAAGAAGTTGAGTCATATGCCAACTAAATGTTGAGAATGTAGTAAAGTCCATTCTCAAGAACATCATCTTTTGCTATGGTGTTTCTTATGAGATCATATATGATAATGTCCTTCATTTTAAAGAAAATTCACCGAAGTAGTCAAAGAGTACGATATTCAAAGGAACAAGCCCACACCCTATAGACCACAAGAAAATGAGGTTATTAAAGTAGTAAACAAAGGCATCGAACCCATTATTAGCAAGATAACTGATAATTATCAAGGGACCTACTCTAGGTTGCAACACCTCAAATGTTGGAGACCCGCTCTGATGCCAGTTGAGAATGTTCTTCTCGACATTAATTACTCAAATTAAAATTAATTCACCTAATTCAAGAAAAAGGAGGAATAATTTGTTATTACAAAAGGGTAAACAATCCTAAAAGTCTAGGTGATAAATTGGTTTACTAAGTTTTAGAATCCAAGTTTTTTCTTATTTAATTAAGACAATGATTCTAAAAGATGTTAAACAAGTAAAATAATCACACGACTGGATGTATCGGACAAAAGCCCGTTAATGGGAAAAACATGGGCCAATAAGAACGATAAGTTCACTATGGTAGAGTTTTAAAAAGGAAATTATGAGACACTTACACAACTTTTAATAGATATCTTTCACACCATATCTTCAAAGGAAGGCGCCCGCGAATGAAGAACGCCACATAATCACCACCGGTTTTGGTATGCGACTAATGTCTTCAAATCATCTAGGTAATAAATAATCTTCTTTAAAGTTAAGGAAACTTTGTTCCATAAATTTAACATTCAAGCAATCAGAAAATCTACACATAGGATTTAAAGGTAATACTAAAAGGTTGGGTAGGTGTATTACAAGGGTATGATGCTCTAAATCTCACAATGAATTTTTAGGTCAAAGTATAGAAAATATATACTCACAAAAAAAGGTTTTAAAAACGATTAGAACATAAAGATGAGTAAATAGATTTATAAATATTTCTCAAAGAGAAAAGGCGAAAATATAGCTTCAATAACTCAAATAAGAGGAGTAAAAAATATGTTCTTAAATATTTAAATAACTTTTTATCACCAAAAAGGGTTTTCTTAAACTCTCACTCTTAGTTTGGAAAAGTGTTGGACATAAAATTAAATAGACATGAGGTAGGAAATTTTAGGAGGCTAATACGTTAGGTGTCAGACTCTTAAGTTTTAAAGTAGTAACATCTAGGACTGAATCAGCTGAAAAGTTGTACTTAACACACTAACAAATGAGATATTAAGGAAATATCTTCCAATATTTCTTTCGCCACATTATCAAACATGTTTAATGGTGGCATCACTGTAGTGAGGAAATTTTTGTTGAAACCATAAGTGCAGTAGGTCACACCAATTTACAAGGAAAAGGCATCTTCCAATGAAGGTTGTCCACTATAGTGAATAAAGTCTTAGCTGTGGCGAAGCTCCAACGAGCAACCCACGAAAGTGTCCATGGATTTTATCTAGTTTTGACTAAAAATATTTTTAAAATATGTTTTGGAAAAACCCTAAGTATATTTAGTCCAACCAAGAACAGTCATACTTAAATTAAATAAAAAGATGAAATTTTTAAGAAAATATATTTTTTTGTATGAAGATTATATTTGCATAGTGTTTTTGACAATTTATTCAAACAAGTTAAAAAATATTTTTGAATTATGAAAACAATTGACCAATGGTTTAATCTAAGTCTACTAAGTAATATAGCTTTCCTACGTGGTGTACTTGAGATTTGGCATTAATGATCCGGTTTGAAGTTGATGAAGCTTTATAGGGACCTCTCAGACAAAAAATCAAACACAAAATGGCAAGGAATTTAGACAATATAATCCTATGGAGCACTTTAAGTATACTATACTCTTATAATGTCCTCCTTTGCCGAATTCCGAAACAGAACATAAAATGAAAACTTACATTTTAAGATTCACCTAGCCAATGGAAATACCAAGATAAAAAATCATATTTGTTACAAGTAACTATTCACAATAAAAGACTCACCATCTTTATAGATCAAAAGATCTTATTGTAAAGATACTTTCCTTTCACACACTAAGAAACTCATCAAAAATACTAATGTGGGATAGCCACACAAGGAAACATGATAAATATGAACATGTGAGCATGGAAAAAATAACATGTGAGATCATATTTATCTAAATACAACTCCACCTCAAGTACATAATTATTCTCAACAAGCATGATATAGCAAAAAATACTCTAAACAACCTAACATGCTTTGAAAACGATACCCCCCATCTACAAACTTCTCCCCCTTTTGTGAGGGAAAATGAAAAAGAAAAGAACTAAGAATATGATAAGATAACGTAAGTGAAGAAATTTAATAGAGTAAAACATGCTAATCATGAAAACGGATAGTGAATAAAGGATACAGTGGGTGAACAATCAAAATAAAGTCTAGGAAAAGTACAATATAAGAATAATAGGCCTAAGAAAAATCAATTTTAACTAAGCATAGAGAGACAATATCTATCATTCAAATGATATACAAAGTATTCTAAAATGTAATAAGCATTTCATTGAAGTTAAGAGTTACCAAGATTACAAGAGATATAATCAATACAAGTCA
Source organism: Sambucus nigra (assembly GCA_949130495.1). Classification (NCBI taxonomy): domain Eukaryota; kingdom Viridiplantae; phylum Streptophyta; class Magnoliopsida; order Dipsacales; family Adoxaceae; genus Sambucus; species Sambucus nigra. The sequence goes on from OX422215.1 coordinate 349,092,261, forward strand.
AATACTAAGACTCTTAAACTCTTAAACAAACAAAGCTTAAAAAAAATACATCATTTATTTTTCTTCAATATCTTCACGACACACATATCAATAACACCATTATGATCTTTCTGCAAGGCGTTCCCAAAATTCTTCACTTGAGTGTCAACTGTGTGACAAAAGTCATCACAGAAAGAAGAACTCGTCAAACTCATGGAGGGAAAAATATTCCTAGAGTCCTGAAAGACTGGAAACAAGCTAGAACTCAATTAAGTAGACAAATGAGAAATAGTAGAATACATCCCCTGCCTAATAAAGTAACGTATACTAAAATCTTGTGATATATGGGAAAGATAAGGATCAAGATAAGGGATAATATGAGGTGTCATGGGAAATCTAATATAGTCACCAAGTTAAGTAATAGAATAGTAATAAGATTGAATGGTCAATGCAGACTCAGGATTATCATGTACTTTATCTAGAAGAATAGGAACCTGAAACTCTAAAATTAAGCCCACAATCAACCGACCAAAGAGCTAAGCATAAGTCTTTTAATCATCCAAAGTGTGAGCAAAGATCGAGTCCAATATCCAATCACACAAACACAAACGGTAACCCTTTCAAATAAGATAAAATAATTACTCATGTTTGAAAGATATATTATGAGGATGGTATATGGGCAAAAGACATGAGGACATTACCATATTAAGAATGTAAATATTCTTAGCAAGAATCTTAGGAAAATTATGACCAGTTCAAGACTGACAATGTTTATCACTCAAATAGTCAATAAAATCCCATTTAGTAGGTTCACCAATAATGGGCTTGTATGGATATTGGGAGTACTTTTCTATAAGAACGCGAAACTGGTTTCTTATCCACTTAGTAGAAATATTCACATTTACTCACCTTACTTAGAAAGATAAAATTCTATTACTAAAGTGGTCAAGACCATCCACAAGCGCATCATAAAATCCTCTTACTGGATTGGGGTTACACGATCCGGTTTAACAAAAAACTCTATTCCATATTATTTTTCACATGAAAATGAGGAACACGGATGTCAAAAAATGAATCCAAATCAATAGACATCTCCCAATGCACAAAGCGCTTAGAGAAATATTTGTTGAATCTGTAACGAGTGGAGGAAATTGAGGCACGTGTATGAGACTTTAGAGCCATAAGAAATAGATTTAAAATCACACACACCAATACAGAAAAGCACAAAAATCCTATGAGAAATGTAAATATTAGAAGATAAACCACGGATCCTATACTAAAAATATGATTAAGAGTCTCATAAATGATAAGAGGTTTAATGCTCATAAACTCTAACATATGAAAAACACGAGAGTAGACAATCTAGAGAATCATTCTTATGTCAACACAAATAAACTTATCAATCATAGTCAATAAATCATCAAAATGTAATAAAACATTTATCACCAAGCACTCAGTCTAGAAAATGAAAAGATCAAAAATATAAGAATAGACTGACCAAGATCATAAACCACTAGAAAATGGATAAGAAGCTTAAAAATAGCTACCAATATACTAAGATTTCATGAAGGTATGGAGGTCATATGGTGAAAGAGGATTTTAACATATATGAAATGGTTAAAAGGTTACAGATCCTCAATTGGGTGGCCTTAACAAGCTCAGAAGCTTCGTTGCAGCGACAAAGGCCATCGTTGATCGTGATCTTCACTAAAATGACATACCAATGATGCCAAGTCGTGACACTCTCCATAGAAATATGTGTGAAATAAAACATATATATCAAAAGGAAAATTTTATTCAATTATTTCTACTCTATAACTAGGTAAATTTTAATCCCCCCGCCCCCCCTCCCCCACAGAAAAAACCATTATCATGATCAAACAAGATAACAAAAAATCATACAATTGTTCTTGATTATGTCAAATGCTCTACACAAAGAATGTTTTAGCATTCAAAGTCCTAAGGTCAAATAAAATCCATGTAAGAATAGTGTGATTCAAAGACATAACTCCTAAAAAAAGGTGAATATTATGAGCATTAACCTGTAAAATCAAGAATGAAGATTTATGTTTGAACCACTTTTAAAAATTTTGGCTTTATACAACAAAGAGAAAGCTTCGCTTTTCCTTGAAAACAAATAAATTTTCAACTAGCATTTTTTCTACCTCAAATAGTAATTATGATTAAAACCTTTTGTGCCTAATATCCTTGATGTTACTCAATTTTTGGATAAATAAAAATCTTTGAGACATTTATTTTTGAAATAAATTTTGCATGTGTCGACTTTCACTCATTCATTATAAAGGATGGGGAACTCTTGCCAATATAAGGTAGTTCTCATAATTCAAAAGTTGCAGCCTTTATCACATTATCACTTGTGATTTTGAAACATATATCATTTTTCAAATCCAAGCATGATGATTAAAATCTCTCATACACAAAGGATTAACAATGACACCCTTTTTCAAAACATCACATAAAGTTTTTATTTTCTGGTAGAAGTAAAAAATAAATCCCTTGATTCTATTTTGCTTGGAAATTCCTCAAGTTATAGTGTGGTGTAAAGAGCATAAGTTATGACAAATACTCTAAAAAGCAAGTTGAATTACCAAGGCATTGCAAGATATGAGTATAAAGCCATAAATTAAAGTCATTTGTATAATAACTAAGCATATAGGTTTGAATTAAGTACATGGGATAAATAATACCTACAAACATAGATGACCAATATCGTATAAGTCAAAAATTTAAAGGTATAAACAAAATAAAGATCGCGACTTAAGGAGTAAGAAGATAGAAATAAGAGCAAGGTGTCTGCCAAAAAGAGTAAACCAAAAATTCTAAAGGACCTAAAAATAATCCTTACTCTACTTAGTAAAGGATGAAGAATTAACTCTAGAATGATATCTAAAGGATTCTAACTCCTCTTACTCTCTATGATGTATTTGCTAAACCAACTAGAATTAATATTGAAATGATTGGATTCTAGAACCACCTTCGGAGGGTCAACCTTTGATACCTTTTCCTTGGAAAACATTTTGGGGGATTCCTTTTTCTTCTTCTTCCCCTTCCTATCGACATCTCTAATATTCTTAAAATCACCTAAAGGTAACGAGGGTTGAAGTAAAACACAAAACTCTATAAGGTTTCCTAGATTATTATTATATTATCAATATGATATGGACCCATGGTATTGTGACACTTGTCATCAGAAGAAGATCATCTCATTATTTGAATGTGGTCGACCTTGTGTTACTCCTAGTTGGCTCAGTATTATTCGTTATCAGCTGGACGGACGACTAAGATGAATTAATGTTATTAATCACCAAATAAATATATGGGCCACGCACGGGAATATGTATAACTCCCAATACCCATACATGGATTATTCCTTTCAGCTAATTATGGCTGGCTCATCATTAGTTGTCTCCTAAAATGTATAGAGATATAACTAATTTATTTATAAAGGCACTTCACTCCTTCCACTTATCTTTATCTCTCTATTTATATCTCTCTTTAAAAACAACCTATAAATAACACTCAATAATGCACAATAGAGGAATATAAAAAGATTCATTATATAGGCCATACATAACATCCTAGATAGTTTTTTTAAGCTTGTGTCCACCTTTTCATGGTTGATACAAACAACACTGAACCTATGGATGTAGGCAACTCATTGGGCTGGACCACATCAATCTCTTGTTTCCTTCTCTATCTCTTCTCTATCTTAAATCTAAGTTGTTAATCTCTTTATTTGTTATAATTTATTAATAGTATTAATCAGGGGAGGCCCTTAAATACATATACCATTTGTAGATGATAACAGATTGATGTCATCTGTGGGAAGCTTCAACAACCAATTTTTTATTTCTTACCATTTCATATTCACAAATCTAACCCCGTCCAGTTCATATACCTGTTAGTTCTGGAAATCGAATACAATTTGGAAAGTAGTTGTGCGAATGAAATAATTTCACCCTCAACCCATATTGGAATGGGGGATCTACAAGGAATTCTTATTAGCATAACCAATGGCTAATAGGTGATACAAGAAACGGTGAAACAATTGATGCAGACATTCCAAGATGGTCAAAACAGACCCGAAGATGATGTTATCACCCCAACTGGGAGATAACCCTCCGATAAGAGAGATAAAATGTTGTCTCTTTCCCCTTATAGAGACAGGCAACCGGCCTACCACGAATGGGATCTAGAGAACCCTAAGAGGTTAAATTTGGGATCGTAAAATGAAAGAAGTAGATCCAGATGCTCTTGATCACAAAATGACAGGTCATATTTCCCAAAAGCCACCTCGTCCCTCGGGACAACTAATTACTATGATGAGTGATCATTCTCTAAGGAGAGGCCAAGTGTGTTAGAATGCCTGAGTAAAGGCTACGAATTTGATTGTATGGGCCCATGAGTAGCGAGATGAAGATATCATAGATAACCTAGAGGGCCTGGAGAATGCCGAGAAGGTTCAGTTTGTTTAAGGACGAGCATACTAGAGTTGATACGAGCCAAGCAAACTTCCCATAAAGAGAGCTCAGCACAAAATAATGGTCGAGTAGCCAAGACCGTTACGATTTGGGGTAGGTGTGGTAAAAGGAAGTCAGACGGAGGCCAGGGAGTGTTATTATACCTCAGATGACCAAGAGGAACATTAAAAATTGACTATAACCTACCAAATCAAAACATTGGATCTGGGGGAAGAAAAAGAGATGGTTAAGGGACAGGTCGTAGAAAATATAGAATTAATTATCTTGGATGACAAACACCCAAAGATGATAACTCAGGTCGGCTCATCATTAGATCCTATATTTAAGAAAGAATTGGTTGATTTTCTTAGGCAATGGAGGAACATATTTACCTAGAGTCATGAAAAGAAGTCAGGAATTGATCGAGAATGCATCTGTCATGTGTTAAACATAGTAAAGGATGCCAAACCAGTAAAATAAAAATGATGTGTCTTCGGTCAAGAGAAGAATCTGGCCATATAGGAAGAGGTTAAAAGGTTGAAAAAAGCAAACTTTATTAAAGACGTCAAGTACTTGGAATGTCTTTATAATGTAGTGATGGTTAGGAAAAAGAATAACATATGGCATATGTGTGTCGACTTCACTGACCTGAATAAGGCATGCCCTAAGGATCACTATCCTTTACCTAGAATTAATCAGTTGGCTGATGTTACTTTAGTACATGAACTGCTTAGTTTTATGGATGCGTACCCAGGATACAACCAAATCAAGAAGAATCTAGAATATCAAGAAAAAACTTCGTTCATCACAAGTCGAGGTACATACTGGTAAATAAAGTGTTTGAAGATTAAACCGGTAGAAACATGGAGGTATATGTTGATGACATGCTCACTAAAAGCCAAACAATTATCGACCACATCAGAGATCTGGGGAAGAATTTTGATCAACTATAAAAACATATAATGAGGCTCAACCCGACAAAATACGTTTTTAAAGTACGATAAGGGATGTTCTTAGGCTTCACAGTAAATTAGAGAGGCATTTAGGCAAACCTATATAAAATTCATGAATTGATCGACATGCAATCTTCGATAAACAAAAAAGAGGTGCAAAGGTTAATAGGGCATGTGGACACGTTATTTCGTGAGCTACTGACTAGTGCCAACGTTCTTTAAAGTATTTTGAAAAACATTTGAATGGAATGATTAACATGAGACTAAGTTCTTAGAATTGAAGAAATATCTGGGATCCCCACCTTAGCTTTCAAGGCCTGTCATGGGGGGGAAATTTTACTTGTACTTGGTCGTATATAAATTAACAATTAGCTCGGTGTTGATCCGATAAGAAAATGGGGTACAAAAATTGGTCTATTACACTAATAAGGAATACCGAGGAGTGGAAATTTGATATCGAAGGCTAGAAAAATTAACACTAGCCCTCATTGAGGCTTCCTAGAGGATGAAGCCGTATTTTCAGGCCCATACTATCATTATCTATATAAACCTACCTATATGCGAAGTTGTCAATAAACTTAATATATTTGGCCGATAATGGCTTACGCTGTTTAACTATGAGAGTATGACATCCGGGGTAAGCCTAAAACGGCTATCAAATGCCAAGCTATGACACATTTCATCGTTGAGTTCACATACGAGGAAAAAACCGTTGAGTAAACTTCTAAGGAAGATATCTCATCGTCGAAAGAAGAAAAGCAAACTTCTAAGGAGAAATTTCTTACGACTTAGAGCAAATTAAAAAATTGTTTAATGATGGGAATTTAATCGAAGGAGAATTCAAAGAAGACCCTCGTGTGTGGCTAATGTTCGTAGATAGTTCATCTTGTGCAACTGGCAGTGGAGAAGGTTTAATCATCACAATGTCGGATAACATTGATGTAAAATATTCCCTCGGATTCCAAATTGAAGGATTTAACAATAAAGTAGAGTACAAAACACTTATAGTGGGATTTGGATTGGCGTCCTCACTCGGCACCGAAGAGATTGAACCACAGTGATTCTCAACTCATAGTAAACAAAATTCTAGGAATCTATGAGGTGAGAGAAGAGTTTGTGGTAAAATACTTAGCCAAATCCAAATAGTGGTTAGAAGAATTCTCAGCGGTTAAGATAATCAGAATTCTGAGGTTAAAAAATGCCAGAGTAGATGCACTTACCCGATTAGCGTCCGCTACAAAGACAGAGTTGAGAAGAACAGTTCCAGTAGAGATACTCATGCACCAAAGTATAGATGAAAATATTGTTAATATAATGGAATTAGACTTGGGGCCATCATAAATGGATCCAATATGAGCATACCTAGAAATCGACATTCTCTCGAAAGTCTCTGAAGAGGGAAGAAGACTCAGATATAATGCAATGAGATATGTTCTTGATATGGAAATCCTATTCAGAAGAGTGTTCATCATTACTTTACTCAAATATGTCCATCCAGCTGAAGTACATGAATTGATTAAAGAAGTAAATTAAGGCTCTTGTGGATAACATTCAGCCTATCGATCATTAGTAAAGCGAGTACCCACGCAAGGCTACTACTATCCTACTATAAAGGCAAGTTGCGCAGATTATATGAGAAGAAGTGATAAGTTCCAAAAATATGCCATAATACACAAGAGGTCAGGGGCTTCTCTCACACTGATCACAACCCTTGGCCATTTTCCATGTGGGGTATACTCTTGGTCAACCCTTCTCCAAAGATAAGAATAGGGTTTAAGTATCTAGTCATTGTAGTGGACTATTTCACCAAATGGGTAGAGGTTGAATCCATGGTGAAAATCTTCTATGATAAATTCTTCCATTTTATGTAGAATAACACTTTTTGCCATTATGGAATGTCGTTTGCCTTCATTAGCAACCAAGGATGGTACACAGTTTGATAATTAAGAATTTGAAGACTGCTGCATTTGATCTAAAATCCAAACACTGCATTATACACCTAGTCATCCACAATGTAATGGGCAAACAGAAGTAACAAACAAAAATCTACCCAAAGAAATGAAAAAAATACTAGACGATGCTAAAGACAACTGGATCAATGAACTCCAAAGCATACTCTGGGCATACCAAACAATGCCAAGAATAGCAATGGGCGAGACTCTTTATATATTAGCCTTTGGAACAGAGACAGATGTCCCAATGTAAATTGGTCTATCGAGTCATAGTGTTCTCAACTTTGACTCACTAAAAAGAGACCTAATGAGAAGGCTAGATCTCGATCTAGATCTAGTGGAGGAATTCAGAGAACATGCAGCACTTCGGGTCGCATCATATCAATAACGTACTACTCAGTTTTATAATAAAAGAGTAAAACTATTGACTCTGAAAGAAGGAGACTATACAATAAAGAAAGTCATTCTGAATGGGAATAAGCTGGAGCCTAACTAGCATGGTCCGTGTAGAATTTCTATTATTGTCCAACTAGGGACTTATAGAATTAAAACCTTTGAGGGAGAGAAATTCAAAAATCCTTGGAATGCCGAACACCTACGGAAATATTATCAATAAGATTGTAATGTCTTTTCATTTCAAGCTCTTTCATTTCTTATAAATCGCTTTCAGTGATAAAGAAAACATATTCTATTAATGAATGTTATCGCTTTGTTTATATTTTTTTGTCAGTATGGGGAGACGTGCACCTTGCCAAGTCAAGGTAAAATACATCTCAATAACACATCATAACTCAAACTAAAAAAGCATGACTCAACAAATTACTTCATGTATATTCTCGCCTTTAGGGCAGACCAAGAATAATAATTTCACTAAATGACTTCATGTATGATCTCACCTTTATGGAAGACAAAGAATAAGAAGCTCACCAAATTTAGGAAATCCATTATAGTCGTAGGAACGATAAGATCCGGCCCTTACTGACTGAACGCAAGGATAATTCCTAACACATTTAGTCATCTTAGGAAAAAACACCAATATTTGGTCAGTAAAGCCTAAGATTGGATAATCAAAGTTCATTCGACCATGGTAACTAGTAAGGTAGGTCAGTTAGGCAATAGTCGACCACGTGATCATAAGACTAAACTACTAGCATAACCATTATAACTCAATAAAATAAAGTTATTTAATGTCATGAAGATTTTAATTACATATACATGTGCAAAAATACAAACAATCAAAGAAGCATGAATATAACATTTTATTATAACTTCAAGGTTATTATAAGACATTACAAAGACATACTTTAGCAGAATCTTTAGTCATGAGAAGAGGTTGACTTGCTTAATGAACCTTTAAAACCATCAAGGGGGATATCTAAAGCATAAGGGGTAATAGTGGTCCGAATATCTCTAGTCCTTGGTTGACTACCATAACTAACCCTATCTACCCAGTGAAGAGGTCGACTCAAATTTCATCCCCTTCAAGATCGTAATCCCAAAGTTATTTTCTTATTAAATTCACAAGAATGGCATATGGATGAATCCATGAACCATCAAGCTTGAAGGGAGGTTCGGCATATCCAAATAACTTGGGTCATGCCAATACTATAGTTTTTTCTCTTTCGAAACCTTCAATATTGTTAGAGCATTTAGCCAACCATGCTTATAGCCATTTTTTTGCCTGATCAAGCTTTGCCCCCATATGTATAAGGGCCTCATAGTAGCCTTTCATCCAAAAGGTGCAAAGTTTCTTATGAAATTAGTATATGAGGCGATCTACCTTTTCATTTATCCTCTTGAAGGTGGACAACTGATTCTTCATATTCAAAGCTTTGTTGGATAAAGTTTTCTAAGTTCTCTATTCCTCAATATATTGTAAAATCCTTCCCTGCTGCTGAGAAGACTGGCCCTTAGGTTTCTTTATTTACTCCAACTCCTCCTATAGGCGAACATTCTCTTCTTCCAAAAAGGAAAAAACCTCATTTTAGTTGGTTGTCCCTAGCTTATTAAAACCTTCAAGATCAATGCACAAGGAATTATTTTCTTGATCAAGTATTATGTCAACCTCTTTGATACATTTTAGTTATGCGTTAAGAATAAACTCCTATTTGGAGTAAGTTAACATCAAAGAAAGTAACTTTTGGTCAAATTCGCTACTCTTCTGCAGGTCAGCCAATTTTTTCTCATAATCAACATAAAGATTTTCCATTGATTCCTCATGGTTCTTTTGGAGACTAAAAATCATGCCATGATAGGTAGTATTTTCCATAACTTCCCCATAAAAAAGACTGTTAGACTTAAGTAGTAGCATTTAGCCAAGGAGGAGGCATCTTGGCCGAGCAAATCCTTAAGCTCATCTCCATCCATCTCATTATGACCAACACTGAATAGCCTATTATGTCTTTCTTAAAAGTTATTCTATATTGCAACTAGAAATGCCACTCTTACACTAAACTAAAAAGAAGGTAGTCAGATATAAGTACACAGCGAGAAAAATAACTTATAAAAATCTAATCGGTAAAATAATGCATGGAATAAAAAAAATATTTCATTATAAAAGTAGGGGTTACATTAGGGCAAGACCCATACATTGAAGGAATAAAGTAAAGCATAAATAAAACTCCTAGCAAGACTACAAGGGTTTATTTCCCCACCTTATCTTTGTCGGTAGTAACATGACCCTCTAATTTCTCAAAAACCACCAATTGATCATTATCAACAAGCTCGCCAGTCTCTTTGTCATCATCCATATATTCATCAATATGAGGGTGAGTGATAGGGTAGTGCAATTGGAAGAGGTCAGAATCTCTAGCAATGTCAACCTTGCCTAAGGCGTCATCCCAACCAGTTTTGTAAGAAGCCTTCTTCAAATAATAAACTTACATGGAGGCATTAGAGAACTCGTTGTTCCCAGTCCCTTGTTAAGGCATCCTCTTTATCTTTACAACCCTTGGCTTTTATCTTTGTCGTTTGATTTCTAGCCTGGTCAATAACTACCTTGTCATCCTTAGCAGCAATCATATCATTATCTGCCACAAGTTTCTCATGTTCTAATGTCATGACCCTTTCCTACAACTTCCTCTTCTCGTTCATCTGGTCCTTATGAGTGAGACTAGTAACTTCCAAAGATTTGTGCGGCCCCTTAAAGACAACCTCAATATTAGAATATGATTATTTCATCTTGTCATTCCTCCTCAATAGCTAATAATAATCATTCAAGAACTACAAGATAAAAATTCAAAAAAGGATGTTAGAAAAGAGAATTAAATAAATATAAATAACAATTATATAGTGGACGACCAACTTAAAAGGGCCAAATTTTTATTCTCCTGATCAATTAATATTGAATGAGTAAGAGAAGATGAAGATGCTTCATTAGGAGGGAGGATTCTGGCACTAATTAAATTATGAGCAAGCTTAGAGCGAACTACAATAGATTGAGCAATACCCTTTCCCTTATCGGTTGGTTTCTTTCCAATAATCCCCACCCAAAAGAGGTGGATCCTTTTTTATCCAATTAGATAGAGGTTTATAATCCTTGGCGAGAGACATATCCATAATAAGGTGGTTGCCAGAACCCCAAACATTAGGTTTCTTGCTTGCAGGGGGAGGTGACCTAGCCCCAGCAAGGAGATTAGGAATCTTACATTTCACCATCACGTTTGAAGGGATGTTACAATGTACTAGTGTGATCTCTAGAGGTTTAAAGGAGGAGGAAGTACTTTCTGCTGACAAGATATCCCCTGTTCTACAAGAGGATTCAGAATTAGGGTTTGAGGACTCAAAAGTAGAGGTTTGGGGGTCACCTAAAGGAATGGTAGAAAGTGGTATCTCCTCAATTGGTCTGGCCACAAAATAAGTAGTGGTGCCCTTATATCCGAGAAGAAATGAGGTTGGCCTAGTATGGTCCTCAGTGTCAAGCCTTTGTTAGATAGACCACATGGTTTGCAAGTCGAAAAAATTAATCTCAGAAGTATGAGGAAGATTTCTCTCACTCTTCTCTACAAAATATATGGCAATAATACAAATCAACAAAGGAGAAGAAAGTGCAAGTCAGACAGAAATATTTTACGTATGTGTGTTCTAACCTATTTCCTAACCTCTCCGAGGGCATCTTGGTCTCTTATACACAACACCTTCAGAAAGAGGAGAAAATTTCCAATCCTTCACAATCAAGCCATGATCCTAATAATCCTTATTGAAATCAGCAGGAATATGAAAGAATTATAAAGGAATGATAAGAAAAGAAAGAAGGAATCCTTACAGCGAAAATGAAGAACAGAACTCTCACAAATGGAAGAATAACTTGTTGATGAAGGAAGAGAATTTTGAATGAAAGATGAAATGAGCAAAGGTGGAAAATGATATTTTATAAGCCAAAATGACGTCTATATGATTTCCCAGAAATTATGATGATTAAAAATATCTGCCGCTTTATTTTGACGGTGGTTCGTTGCCCAACATATTTTATGATCAGCATACCCCTAAAGAGCTTCATTTCGTAAAAGTTGCCTATATTTACAAAATTATCACTACACTAAGAGGATAAAATGAGCCAAAAATACAAACTCACAAAGATCATTTGTAGACCATGCATCTCTGCTGATGTATGAATCCGGTCAACTCTCAATAGTTAACACTCCATCCATTCATTCCACGTGCCCAACCACTTTAAAGATTTTTTGCTCCAGACAAGCTATTATCTATTCCAATCATGAATCAAGTCATGGGGACTTTTGTTATATTATAAATATGGAATGTTACATAGACCAGTGGTTTTGTGACACCTTCCATCAGAATAAGATTATCTCATTACCTAAATGTGGTCAGTCTACTGTTATTCGTTACCGACACAGTATTATTCATGGCCATATGGATGGTTGACTAAGATGAATTAATTTTATTAATCATCAAACACATATATAGGGCACGTGCGGGAGTATGTACAGCTTTTAATGCCTATACGTGGATTAGTCCATTTAGTTAATTGTGACTGGCTCATCATTAGTTATCTCCTAGATTGTAAAAAGGTGTAATTGTCTGATTTATAAAGGCACTCCATCCATTCCACTTCATTTTCTCTCTCTAAAGTAATGTATAAATATCACTCATTGACTCACAATAACGGCATCTTGAAAGATTCAACCTAATGGCCATACACAAAATCCTAGAGAGATTTTTGAGAGCTTGTATCCACCTTTTCATGGTTAATATAAATAACACTACATATGTGAACTTAGGAACCTCATTGAGCTGAACCCCGTTAATCTCCCTTTCCTTCTCTATCTCTCATATCTGTCAAATTTAAGCCGTTAATCTCTTTATTTGTTATAATTTTTTATTGGTATTAATCAGCTAAGATCCATAAAATCCATATACGATTTTTTGATGATACACTTATGATAATGAGTACATGTCTCAACGGGTTTAGACGATCCATTTGAATATCTTTTTCCTCAATCTATAGAAAAAATGTTTCAAATGTCCTTCTTTGTTATAATGGGAATACATGAACTTCACCTTCAATTCTTTTATTCTCGAATGTATCTCTAGTAGAGGAATCACCAATGGTAGATGGTAAAAAGGATTGGATGTTATGTGGCTTTATCTAGAATAGGATCTTTCACCATCAACAAAAATAAAAACACAGTTATCTTTGGTTAATTTTTGGGGTCTAAGTATCATCTTGTCTAGCTTTTGAGATTTATCCTCTATATTTATCTTTAGAGTAAATAGATTTCATGGGTAGATTTTATTCCCTAAGTCTATCCTTTAGTTTTCACTCTCGTGTAAGGATTTCCTTAGGAACACTACCTCAAGTCAAAGAAAGTCATGTATATTGACCTCTAAATCTGGTTCACTACTCATCACAAGTTGAGCATCAAAGTAGCTCAAACTACTCTCACTCACTATAGCCCTTTTGTTTTTAATTTTTGTTATCATAATGGAGAAATCTGTATTTTTCCTTTTGATGTTTATGGATTCATAATAAGGATTAACATATTCGGCTTTAAGATTAACTTCTTTTTCCTTGATATTATTCAAAGAAGTCTTAGAACTAATAACTTCTCCATTAACCAAATGAGGAACATTAAAATCTTTTAAATTGTATAATTCATCAAATTTAACTCATTCCATGAATGTGTCATAGAATTTTTTCGAGAGTCATCTTGTGAGTCCAAGTTATCATCACTAAAAGCGGCTTGATAAGCATTATTTCTAACACCTTGACTCAAATTTGAGGGATATTGCTTTGAAATATGTCCTTGACCACCACAAGTGAAATAATAAATGGGTTTTGGAGAATCAAACTTCTTATCTCCACTTCTTTGACCAACTTCAAATCTAGGCAGATAATTTTGGGGAGTGCTTTCATCAAGTCTTGAAATTTTTTTAGTAATGAAAGTCATATCTTCATCATTAACATTAAGGGAAATCAAATTAGGATATTTCTTCTTAGACTTAACAGCTATATTCTTCTATTTGGGAGGCATTCCTTCCCAATACAACACATTTGCCTCGTAGGTTTGAAGAGATCCAACCAACACATGAACACGTATATGTGTTTTAAATAGAGCTCTAGCTTCATAGTTGTCATATACCTTGCCATGGAAGTTACTTGGGAAAGACCTTAGGATTTTGTTAATGATTATATCATTTCTTGTGGTCTTCCCTGAAGTAAAGGAAGACGTTACTATATCATTTAACTCGACATAAAATTTATCAAAAGTTTTGTTCTCATTCGTGGTGAGGAGTTCAAAATGGTTGGTCAACCGTTGAAGCTTGGAGTTCTTTATGGTGGAGGTGCCTTCGTAGGTAATTTGTAATATTTACCATGCCTCCTTAGATGTTATAGAAGTAGAAAGACCTCTAAATTCAGTCAGTGACATGAAACCAAAAATGGTGTTATGTACCTTCATTTTCAACCAACTCTCCTTAAAATCATTTTCGTCCTAACTAAATCTAACCTTTTCTAGGCGTACATTATCGATAATGAGGATAGGACACTTTTATTTCAAAAGAACACTATTCTAAATCCTATCATCCATGGACATCAAGTATGCAAACATACGAGCTTTCTAGTAAGAATAATTTTTACCATCAAATGGTCGTCAGAGAATTGGAGTTCCATCCATTGCACACAAAAGTGACCTACTCTAGGTTATAACACTTAAAACATTGGAGACCCTCTTCGATACCAGTTAAGAGCGTGCCTCTTGACGATAAATACCCAAATAAAAATTAATTCACCTAATTCAAGAAAAAAAAGGAATAATTTGTTTTACAAAAGGGTAAATAATCCTAAAAATCTAAGTGAAAAAATATTTCACTAATTTTTAGAATATAAGTTTATCTTTTTTAATTGAGACATGATTTTAAATGATACGAAAAACTAAAATAATCACAAGATCGGATGTAGGAGGGAAAAACCCATTTACGAAAAAAATCTTAGGCCAATAAGAACGACAAATGAACTATGGTAGAGCTTTACAAAACTAAACGGTGAGACACTTATTTTCCCTAGACACTCTTTCGCGTCGTATCTTCCAAGGAAGGCGCCGACCGCTGAAAAATGCTACACAACCACCACCGGTTTTGGTCCGCGATGAATGTATTTAAAGTCACTCGGTTGTTACTAATATTTTTAAAGTTAAAGTAACTTTGTTCCAAAAATGGAACCTTAAAGTAACCCCAGAAGCTAGACATAGGATTATGAGGGAGTCCTAAAAGGTTGAGCGGGTGTACTACAAGGTTATGGTGCTCTAAATCACACAATAATTTTTTCAAGACAACGTAGAGAAAATATATACTCACGAACAAAAAATTTGTAAATGATATAAATGCAAAGATGAGTAAATGACTCTATAAAGTTTTATCAAAGAGAACACCTAAAATCTATGGCTTAAAGGACTCAAAGAAGAAGGATTAAAAATATGCTCTCAATAATTGAAATGGTTTTGATTACCAAAAAGATTTTTCTTAAACTGTCACTCTTGGTTTGGAAATGTGTTAAATATAAAAATATATAGGAATGAGGTAGGAAACATATAGTAGGCTAATAGGATAGGTGTAAAATTCCTAAGGTCTCAAATGGTCAAATCTAGGACTAAATTAGACGAAAAGGTGTACTCTAAATACTTACCAAATAGATCTTAAAGAAAGATCTTTCAAAAAGTTCTTTTGGTGCACTGTGAACCATGCTTGTTGGTTGCATCGCCGCAGTGAGGAAATTATTCATTGTAACCGACCTAAAGAGAAGAAAGTTGGTCTAGTTTCTATGGAAAAATCACGGGGATAAAATCTTCCAACGAAGGTTATTCGCTTCAGCATAGAAAGTCTTCACTATAATGAAGATCCAAAAAGTAGCCCGCGAAAGTGGCTAGGGATTTTTTCCCATTTTGCCTTAAAATATTTTCAAAATATGATTTGGAAAAATCCTAAGTATGTTTATTCTAACCAAGAACACCCATCCTTAAAATACCTGAAAAGATGCAATTTCTAAGAAAATAAAATTTTCTATATGAATAGTGTATTTGCGTAGTGTATTTGATAATTTATCAAAACAAGGTTAATTAAAAAGACTTTTGAATTATGAAAGTTATTAACCAAGGGGTAATCTAAGTCCGCTAAATCTTATACCTTTCCTAATTGATGTACTTGAGGTTTGGCATGAATAAACTAGGTTAAAGTTGATGAAGATTTTTGGAGAACTCTAAGACGGAGATTCAAATATGTTTGGGCAAGGAATTTAAATAATCAAATTCTATGGAGAAATTAGATGATACTATACTCTTATAAGGATGAATGATTTTCTCCCATCCCACCTAATACAATAGTCTATAGGAGAAGTAAAAAAAAGTCTAATGAAGACCACAAGTTGAAAATAATTGTAGTCCTCCAACTGCAGCACCGGCATTACTCTCCCCACAAAGGAACAACCCAATGTATAGAGCAAGTTCCATTTTCCATCATCCAGTCATTCATAATCCACATAAGGTCGATTAAAAAAAATTACTAGAAAATGGAAATGGAGGGGTATGGACAACCAAAACCTCTCTACTAACCACATGTACAACATAACATGGCTACCTCTCAAGAAGGTAGAAGGGTCTGATTTCCATTCATCAAGACCATTTAGGGTCTCCGCTAAAATAGTGGTGATAGGGTTGCAATGATAGCCCATTCGTAGAACTATGGTGACAACCTAAGAATCTGTGCTTATGTTGCTCATCACTAAAAGAAACTTAGCAATTTATCCCATATAAACGATGTTGTTATATCCCGCTGATTGGACATTTCAAAAGTTCACTGACTTAAGAACATTTAAAAGGTCAATTCCCTCTCCACGCACCAAAAATTATGCAGTAGGAGGGGAAATATGCAGTAACTAACATAGTACTTCTCGTGGGGACCATGAAAAATCTAGCATGATAGCTGGAAGATGTGGATGCACCCCTAAGATGATGGAAAAATAAACATAGGTCGGACATACTTCATCCAAACCAAAGCAAAGAATATGGTCTTTCAGATACCACTTTTACATGGCCGCTTCCAACAGGCCCTATATAATCTGAAGACTGCGCTAAAAAATGATTGGGCGTAAGTTGAAAACCGCATAATACACTTCATACAAGCTCATATCCTCCAAAGATACAGGGAAGTAGTATACCCCTCTCTCAATTGAATGCCCATTTGAAAGAAATACTTTGAAGAGAAACAAGAAAATGTGGAAGGTAAATGGTGAATGGTGACCTTAAAGTCCACATTTAGACCCCTTTTATAGTGGAAATGCCTCACAAGATGACAATGAAGCTAATTTCCCAAAGATACCCATGAAATCATATGTACCATCACAATAACAAATGAGTATAAGACCTATAGAGTAAGTACTTCTCACTCACATGCCTATAGGCAGGGCAGAGGCCTGTCGATCGGCACCCCCCATTTATGGCAAGTTTTCTTTTTCAACTTTTATCCCCATGTTCATCATGTATTCCCTAATAAATTATTTTATCATAAAAATGCCCGAAGTATCTTCTTATGTATCCCTAACAAAATTTTCAAATACACCACATTTTATTTTTAAAATTCTCATAAAACACTAAGTGGAAAAGTAGAAAGTTCATGTAGATTAAGATACTTAATTAAGATAATTAAAGAAAAATGAACCATATATATATATATATATATATTACCTTGAAGAATTTAAGGTAAATCTCATTAAAGAAGAGAAAACAAAAAAGATAGCAAAATTATTGGGATGTAACCTAAAATTTTCCTACGTCATCACCGTCACTGATGGCAAAAAACGTACGATGAGAAGTAGACCCTTAGGCCCCAGATATAGAGGAAGAGGCGACATAGTCATAAGAAAGTACAGGCACGGTACACGAGCGTCTCAACGTCAGAATGTTCTCGACTGCTGAAGACATCCATCCAGCCTCTCACATCCTGCACCCAAGATGTCTGCATTAGTAGTGGCAAATGGGCGGTTATGGATGGGTCAAAAATGGATATGGATAAATTTGGACGGGTCAAAAGCGGGTCGAACATAATAATTTGGGCGGGTTTGGTCGGGTTAAATTCGGGTCGGGTCAGGTCGGGTTGACCCACTTTTTTTTTAAAAAACAATTATATCATATACAAATAAATATGTGTATAATAATTTTGAAAAAAAATATACAAGTAAATACTTGAATACAAAAAATCTTTTAACTCTTTAGTAATTTGAGTTTTATTTTTGTGAGGGTCCAAAATCATTTTGATCCGCTAATGACCCGCCAACAAACCATCTTATTGGATCGTTCAAACCATTTTGACCCACAAATACAATTAATGGGATCCAAACACATTATTTTCGGTGGATTATGGGCGGGTTCATCCTCAAGAGCTCATATTGCCAGCCCTAGTCTGCATCGACATGTTTCGAAAGCTAGAAAGAAATGATATCAAAGTCAATATATTCAAATAATGACTCAAAATGAAAAATGAAGAGGAAGGATAGACATGTTAACTCTAGACGTGTGACAACCCGAATATAATTATGATAAATTATATTTAAATCATGCTTATCTTATGTGATATGAATAATGTGTTATTAGTATATCTAATGTTAATTGATTATGTTTATTATAATCCTACTTTCATAAATCATGAAAGGTCGAATTATTTACGAACACAAAATTTTGTTGTTTTCGGTAGAAATGTCCCTGTTAGAGACTAGTTTTGTCCCTTATCGCATTATAAATGACTTGAGGTGAAAACTAGATAGTTGTAGAAATGTGAGTTAGGGTTGTAACACAATAAACAGATCATCAAATGGATGCCCGAGTAAAGAGTTATACAAAATTTACGAACAAGGGGCAATTTGGTCAATTCCCTTTTAGTGGTAAATTGGCTTTTATTAAACCAAATGGTTTAATTTGATTGGTTGGCTTGGGAGGAAGCCTTGGCCGACCTTATACCCTTGAAATATACTTATCCTTAAGAAAAATCAGCCATGAAAGGGTTTTAAGCTTAAGGAAAGAGAAGGTAGAAGTTTAGGAAGAAAAGTGAGGAGAAAAAGTGTAGAAAAATCCGTAGAAATTACGTAAACGTCCCGAAGGTAATCCTAATTGCAAATCTTGTTATTTTTCATATATTTATGATTTATATGATACAAACCCTTGATTTGTTTATTGAACTTTCATGATTGGGTGCATATGTATGAATATATGCAAGTTTAAGTTAAGTTGAATGCATAAACCATTAAAAATTGCTTTGTATTGAAACCCCTTGTATTCAAACTTTCATATCTCTTTGTGTGCTTCTAGGAATTGATAAATTCCAATTGGATATGAAATTAGACTCATATATTCATATCATATCTGTAAATTAGAATTTATCTCCTTCTGGTTAGTCCGTAATGATGATTTCAAGTTGGTACTTGATTTCTGTTTTTATACTTCATATCGGTATGCCCTAAGTTTAGTCAAGCTTTTGAGATAGCAAATGAAGTCAAACAATTATGAAACTTTAATTATGTACTATTCAGTATGTGTACTGAAAATGGGTTGAAAATCATGGAAATTTATACTGGATAAAAATTATGAAAATTCTTGGAAGTTGAAGGAACAATAGAGGAGCTTGTAGGGCAGATTTCTTGTGTTGTAAAGAAATGGCCATAACTTGTCCTAGGAAGCTTGAAAAATTACACTGTCACTTGTACTGGATAGTATATTCATATATGTTTTCATATTGATGAGTTTTAACCCCTGTATTTGTACAATTTAGGAATATAGGATGGTTATGTAAGACAATAATTTCAGGCCATACTGGGTACCCCTTGAATGAATGTTTGTATTTCGTCCTTACAAAGGGTACTTTGAGTACATGCTTCATGTGTATATACATTGAGGAGTATAATTTCATGTTTACTTGACTTTGGTTATAAATTCATCATAAGGTATTTCCTACGGTTGAATGTCCGTAACTTTATCAACATGTATATCATTGTTTTGCCTTTACCTATGTTTTATGGAATGTGGCTTAATTGGAATTATATTGTTGATGCATAGTCATGGAAAGTTACATAATTATGTTTGGATAATATTTATGATTGAGGTTCAGTACTGATTTAGTTGGATTGACAGGTGTAAGGTCTGATCAACCCAGTTCAGCTCCACCAGAAGAAAACGCGAATACATAGTTGTCAACCAAGGTGAGTGTACTCACTGGAAAGAGATAATTGTATCGTGTTATTGATATGATCATAATATAATGAATATGAAATTGTTCATTTCGGTTTACCGAAATGAGGGGTTACTCCTGGAATGGGGGAGATTTTTCTATTAATGACAAGGGGTTACTCCTCGACCAGGAATGGGGGAGAATTGTCTATTTAGACAGGATATGTGAATCATGATTCGGAAAAGTTGGTCATTCATTATGAATGAGCCGGATAAGTTAATTCATAATTATATGGACATGATATATTGCATGTAAATTTATGCAGTAGTATAGTAGTGATGCATTCACTGGGCTATTTTTGCTCATGGTTCCTATGTTCACATTTTTCAGGTAACGCGATGTCACTGCCAAATCTAGGAGGTCGGGTTGGGTTAGCCAGGAATGGGAGAAACTATGATTTTGTGTAAATGTAAATGATGTAATTAAGTTAAATTTCCTTCAAGAAAGTTTTTATGGACATGATTACTCTGATGTTGTAAAAAGGTTTTCAGTTATATGGATTTACAATGATGACTTTGAAATCAAAACTCGTGATTATGGTTTGGTTAGATTAATTATGGTTTGACTCACTTTGACTTTCAAACTTAATTATAAGTAACTGGGTTGGGGTGTGTCAGCTTTTGGTATCAGAGCCTAGGTTTTAGAGGTCCTGGAGTGATTAAAGCTTTGTATGATAAGTATTTTCCTCCGATGTATCAAAAGCAAAAGGAGAAAGAATATTTTCTGTTGAATCAGGGGAGTATGACAGTTAGAGAATACGAAGCTAAACTTACAGCTTTATCTCGGTTTGCTTCGAGGTTTATACGAAATGAGGAAGATATGTGCAGTCGATTTCTCGATGGGCTTGAGTTAGTCATTAAATCACGGTTGTCGGCTTTAGAGGCTGTTAATTATTCAGCCTTGGTGAACAAAGCCATGTTAGTAGAAAGGGACGTGAATGAAGCTAGAGGTAATCAAGAACGAGGTGTAAAGAGAAGCAGATTCGATCCAAGTTATCAAAAGGGTGGTGATACAGAATATTCGAGACTTGGAGGGCAGAAATTCCAGCTTGGAAGAGGCATAGGAAGTAGTTTTCAAAGGGGTGAAGCAAGTGGTGGAAGAGGTTAAAGAGGTTCATCGCAAGGAGATCCAAATGTTTATTTCTTTTGTGGGGCATCAGGTCATATAAAGAGAAATTTCCCAAAGTTACTGAATATATAATGTTTTAACTGCCACCAGAGGGGTCATTTGAGAAAGAATTGTCCTATGTTGGCAAGAAAAGTTTCAGTCAGTAGTGTGGGGCCTCATAAAGGATCTTTTACAGGTAGTGGCACCAGGGGGAGAGGTACAGAACAAGCAACTGGGTCGAGGGCAGGAGGACGAGTGTTTGCGATGACGCTACAAGATGCCCATGCTACACCTGAAGTGGTTACAGGTAAACTTTATATTGCAAACAAAGATTTATATGCACTCATTGATCCTGGATCTACGCATTCATTTGTAGCATTACATATTGTTTCATATTTGGGTAGACCATGTTCATTTCTCAATTGTGCCTTATATATTTCAACCCCAATGGAAAGTGTAATTCTGGTTGAGCATGTTTATAAAGATTGTATCTTACGAATGGGGGAACGAGATTTCTATGTTGATTTGATACCGTTGGCCATTCGAGATTTTGATATTATATTGGGGATGGATTGTTTATCATCATACCATGCTTCCATTGATTGTTTTCGAAAGGAAGTTACATTTCATCTTCCTGGTGAACCCGATTTCCAGTTTACAGGGGAAAGGAATGTTGTCCCTAATTGTCTTATCTCAGTAATAAAGAGTAGAAAGTTATTGAGTAAGGGTTGTACGGGTTATTTGGCGTATGTGGTTGATGTTAGTAAGGAAGCACTTAAAGTTGAAGATATACCAGTTGTTAGAGAATTTTCTGATGTCTTCCCAGAGGAATTGCCAGGATTGCCACCCGATAGGGAAGTAGAGTTGTCTATTGAATTAATTCCAGGTACTGGTCCAATTTCTCTTGCTCCATATAGAATGGCACCAGCAGAGTTGAAAGAATTAAAAGTGCAATTACAAGATCTGATAAGCAGAGGTTTCATTCGGCCTAGTGTTTCGGCATGGGGAGCACCGGTGTTATTTGTGAAAAAGAAAGATGGGACAATGCGATTATGTATTGATTATCGACAGTTGAATAAGGTGACCATTAGAAACAAGTACCCTTTACCTCGTATCGATGACTTGTTTGACCAATTACAGGGGACCACAGTATTTTCGAAGATTGATTTGAGATCGGGTTACCACCAACTGAAAGTGAAGGATAGTGATATTTCCAAAACAGCTTTTCGGACTCGATATGGGCACTATGAGTTTTTGGTGATGCCATTTGGATTGACTAATGCTCCGACAGTTTTTATGGATTTGATGAACCGGGTATTCCACCCTTTCATTGATTCCTTTGTGATTGTATTCATAGACGATGTGTTGATTTATTCGCGTAGCATGGAGGAACATGAGAAACATTTTAGACTTGTATTGCAGATTTTGAGAGAGAAGAAATTGTTTGCTCAATTCAGCAAGTGTGAGTTTTGGTTGAATGAAATTGTGTTTTTAGGGCACGTGGTCTCGGGAAATGGGATTTATGTTGATCCAAAGAAAGTGGAAGCAATTTTTGAATGGGAAAGTCCTAAGAATATGACAGAAATTAGTAGTTTCCTAGGATTGGCAGGTTACTATCGCAGATTCATTAAGGGATTTTCAGCAATAGCATTACCACTGACAAAATTGACTCGTAAAGAAGTGAAGTTTGTATGGAATGAAGAATGTGGGGGGAGTTTTAAAGAATTAAAGAATCGGTTGGTTTCAGCCCCTATACTTACTATTCCATGTGGGAATGAGTCTTTTGTGATCTATACAGATGCTTCATTTCAGGGTTTAGGATGTGTTCTTATGCAGAATGGGAAGGTAATAGCATATGCTACCAGACAATTAAAGACGCATGAACGAAACTACCCTACACACGATCTGGAGCTAGCAGCCATTGTTTTTGCTTTAAAGTTGTGGAGACATTACTTGTATGGAGAAACGTGTGAGATATTTACGGATCATCAAAGTTTGAAATACTTGTTTACACAGAAAGAACTGAATTTGAGACAGAGGCGTTGGATAGAGCTGATTAAGGACTATGACTGTACCATTCATCATCATCCTGGAAAGGCCAATGTAGTAGCAGATGCTTTGAGTCGAAAATCATCAGGGATGCTTGGTTGCATACGGTGTGCCCGTGTTGGAAATATTCTTGACTTGGCATCGATGGGGATTGAATTGAAGTTTTCAAAAAGCGGAGGATTATTAGCAAATGTCACAGTGAGACCTTTATTGGCCGAACGCATTTTGCAGACGAGTGATACATTCCTTGAGAAGAAGAAACAAGATGTCCTGGATGGTAAAGAGAGTGACTTTGAAATTAAGAATGATGAATCGTTGTGTTATAAAAATAGGATTTGTGTACCTAATGATCCACCTTTAAAGAAAGATATATTAGAAGGGGCACATAGTTCTATTTACTCTATGCATCCGGGAGGTACCAAAATGTATAGAGATTTGAAAGAGTATTACTGGTGGAACAATATGAAACGTGAGATTGCAGAGTTTGTAGCTAAATGTTTAGTGTTCCAGCAAGTAAAGGCGGAGCATCAGAAGCCAGCAGGATTATTACAGTCGTTGCCTATTCCGGAATGGAAGTGGGAGCATATAACGATGGACTTTGTTACAGGATTACCCCGGTCACCAAAGGGGCATGATTCCATTTGGGTGATTGTAGACCGATTGACGAAGTCGGCCCATTTTCTTCCAGTTAAGACCACCTACAATGTTGACAAGTATGCACGTATGTACGTTGATGAGATTATTCGTTTGCATGGGGCACCAGTGTCAATAGTATCAGATAGAGATCCAACGTTCACTTCTAAGTTTTGGCCTCGTCTCCAGAATGCCATGGGCACAAGTTTGAAGTTCAGCAATGCGTTTCATCCACAAACTGATGGACAATCAGAAAGGACGATTCAAATATTAGAAGACATGTTACGAGCCTGTGTATTTGACTTCAAAGGTAGTTGGGATGATCATTTTCCATTGATGGAATTTTCATATAAGAATAGTTATCAGTCGACTATTGGTATGGCTCCTTATGAAGCTTTATATGGGAGGAGATGTAGAATGCCTTTGTGTTGGGATGAAGTGGGTGAAAGGAAAATTTTGGGTCCTAAATTGATAGATATGACAACTGAAAAGATCAAAATGATTCGGGAACGGATAAAGATAGCGCAAAGCAGGCAGAAATTTTATGCAGATAAGAGGAAGCATCCATTGGAATTTCAAAAGGGAGATTTTGTATTCCTGCGTATTTCACCATGGAAAGGTGTTATGAGATTTGGGGAAAAGGGGAAACTAAGTCCAAGATACATTGGACCATATGAGATGTTGGAAAGAATTGGGGCCCTGGCATATAGATTAGCATTGCCTTCAGAGTTGTCTCGTTTACATGATGTGTTTCACTTTTCGATGCTTCGTAAGTATTTGGCGGATCCATCTCATCAGTTGAAAACTCAACCAATTGAACTGAAGGAGGACTTGTCATACATCGAGGCACCAATGGAAATTGTTGATCGTAAGGAGCAAGTATTTAGAAATAAAGTTATTCCCTTAGTTAAAGTTATGTGGATGAGCCATGGAGTTAAAGAAGCAACTTGGGAAACGCAGGATAGCATGAGGAAACAGTATCCCCAATTGTTTGGTAAGTGACCTTTATATTAAATTTCAGGGACGAAATTTTCTAAGGGGGGGAAGTTGTGACAGCCCGAATATAATTATGATAAATTATATTTAAATCATGCTTATCTTAGGTGATATGAATAATGTGTTATTAGTATATCTAATGTTAATTGATTATGTTTATTATAATCCTACTTTCATAAATCCTGAAAGTTCGAATTATTTACGAACACAAAATTTTGTTGTTTTCGGTAGAAATGTCCTTGTTAGAGACTAGTTTTGACCCTTATCGCATTATAAATGACTTGAGGTGAAAACTAGATAGTTTTAGAAATGTGAGTTAGGGTTGTAACACAATAAACGGATCATCCAATGGATGCCCGAGTAAAGAGTTATACCAAATTTACGAACAAGGGGCAATTTGGTCAATTCCCTTTTAGTGGTAAATTGTCTTTTATTAAACCAAATGGTTTAATTTGATTGGTTGGCTTGGGAGGCAGCCTTGTCCGACCTTATACCCTTGAAATATACTTATCCTTCAGCCAAAATCAGCCATGAAAGGGTTTTAAGCTTAAGGAAAGAGAAGGTAGAAGTTTAGGAAGAAAAGTGAGGAGAAAAAGTGTAGAAACATCCGTAGAAATTACGTAAACGTCCCGAAGGTAATCCTAATTGCAAATGTTGTTATTTTTCATATATTTATGATTTATATGATATAAATCCTTGATTTGTTTATTGAACTTTCATGATTGGGTGCATATGTATGAATATATGCAAGTTTAAGTTAAGTTGAATGCATAAACCCTTAAAAATTGCTTTGTATTGAAATCCCTTGTATTCAAACTTGCATATCTCTTTTTGTGCTTCCTGTAATTGATAAATTCCAATTGTATTTGAAAGTAGACTCATATATTCATATCATATCTGAAAATTAGAATTTATCTCCTTGTGGTTAGTCCGTAATGATGATTTGAAGTTGGTACTTGATTTCTGTTTTTATACTTCATATCGGTATGCCCTGAGTTTAGTCAAGCTTTTGAGATAGCAAATGAAGTCAAACAATTATGAAACTTTAATTATGTACTATTAAGTATGTTTACTGAAAATGGATTGAAAATCATGGAAAGTTATATTGGAGAAAAATTATGAAAATTCTTGGAAGTTGAAGGAACAATAGAGGAGCTTGTAGGGCAGATTTCTTGTGTTGTAAAGAAATGGCCATAACGTGCCCTAGGAAGCTTGAAAAATTACACCGTCACTTGTACTGGATAGTATATTCATATATGTTTTCATATTGATAAGTTTGAACCCCTGTATTTGTACAATTTAGGAATATAGGATGGTTAAGTATGTAAGACAATAATTTCAGGCCATACTGGGTACCCCTTGAATGAATGTTTGTATTTCGTCCTTACAAAGGCTACTTTGAGTACATGTTTCATGTGTATATACATTTAGGAGTATAATTTCATGTTTACTTGACTTTGGTTATAAATTCCTCATAATGTATTTCCTACGGTTGAATGTCCGTAACTTTATCAACATGTATATCATTGTTTTGCCTTTACCTATGTTTTATGGAATGTGACTTAATTGGAATTATATTGTTGATGCATAGTCATGGAAAGTTACATAATTATGTTTGGATAATATTTATGATTGAGGTTTAGTACTGATTTAGTTGGATTGACAGGTGTAAGGTCTAATCAACCCAGTTCAGCTCCACTAGAAGAAAACGTGAATACATAGTTGTCAACCAAGGTGAGTGTACTCACTGGAAAGAGATAATTGTATCGTGTTATTGATATGATCATAATATAATGAATATGAAATTGTTCATTTCGGTTTACCGAAATGAGGGGTTACTCCTCGACCAGGAATAGGGGAGATTTGTCTATTAATGACAAGGGGTTACTCCTCGACCAGGAATGGGGAGAATTGTCTATTTAGACAGGATATGTGAATCATGATTCGGAAAAGTTGGTCATTCATTATGAATGAGCCGGATAAGTTAATTCATAATTATATGGACATGATATATTGCATGTAAATTTATGCAGTAGTATAGTAGTGATGCATTCACTGGGCTATTTTTGCTCATGGTTCCTATGTTCACATTTTTCAGGTAACGCGATGTCACTGCCAAATCTAGGAGGTCGGGTTGGGTTAGCAAGGAATGGGAGAAACTATGATTTTGTGTAAATGTAAATGATGTAATTAAGTTAACTTATCCTTCAAGAAAGTTTTTATGGACATGATTACTCTGATGTTGTAAAAAGGTTTTCAGTTATATGGATTTACAATGATGACTCTGAAATGAAAACTCGTGATTATGGTTTGGTTAGATTAATTATGGTTTGACTCACTTTGACTTTCAAACTTAATTATAAGTAACTGGGTTGGCGTGTGTCAAGACGAGTATCCTCGTTGTTAAAGGGAAAAAACTTCGTTGTAGGAGATCTTTACTCTCTCCATATTCCCCATCGACAGTGTTGAGAAGGAAACCCAAACTAATGAAGAAATGGATTGGCCGTCGTGGCACTATTACTCGATCCCTGATCTGACAACCTAGGTATCTTGTTACCTCCCTCTCCAACCTCTGGTGCTAGTTCCCTCGCAACATCATAAATCCACGGCGACATCAACCTATTCAAAATGAATTCAAAGTAGTATTATGTCGCTACCATCTCCGTGAAGCCCGAATAATCGTCCCCGATTATAGGCACCTGTTGTTTAAATGTATTTTAAATACACAAGTGGGAGACCCACTAACCCACTTTTCCTTAAATTTTTGGCTAAAGAAAAAATCACCCACTACCACCCACTAACCCCACTATTCTCTAACCTCTTACAACCTTCTATAAAGAATTCTTTCCATCCGGCCAAAAAAAAAATGAGGTTGAGAGAGTTTTAGAATTTGAGTTTGGTTCTTTGAAAAGAAAAGAAAAAATGGAATCAAATGAGGAGGGACTGCAGAATTTTTTAAAGAGAAAATTAAAGAGAAGAAAAATCACTCCTCTCCCTCTAAGACTGAAAATATTTTCTGCACGAAAATATTTATTCCCCTAAATTTTTTTTAGAACAGTTTGTTCCCTCAAACTGAAATTTTGGATATTGAGCAATTAATTTGGAATGGGTATTAGAAGACATATAACCACGGTGCATGATTATATGATACAGATGTGATTCTGGGCTTGTTTTATCCTGGGGACGACGTGACTATAGACTACCTGGACAAAGAGGGTAGAGCCGTGAAACGTCTTAAAGAGAGCGACCTAGTCCGCGACTCAATCCAAGAATCGTCTAGGATAGAATTTATTAACTATTGAGGTAATATTGTTTATTTTTATTGTGCAGTATTTATTTGGATTCAACATATGCGGTTCATATTTTGCGATAAACATATGAGGTAATAATTTAATTTTGAGTTGTAAACTAAAATTAAATTATGATTTTATTTTTTGATTTCTCCATAAAACTCTTTGATGTGATTTTTAATCACAATATCTAATGTGTACCAATCCCACTCCTATTTTAACATCTTTGCGAGTCCCTCATATGATTCCTATAGAGGGACAACCATCTCGCCCACCATCACTAAGTAGATGAATCTCCCCCCTAGGTACTAGTTGTACCCCATGCTCGTGCGATAAATAAACAACGCATTTGCGATTACATGCCAGTGATGCCCATATAACCGACCCTATAATGCTAGAGGAAGAAAGCCACCTGCCCAAGTGAAACTCATTCATAAAAAACACAATCAAAAAATGCAAAGTGATAAAGTTTACAAGAAAATCTAAGAATACAAAATAACCAATCTGCACAATCGTGAGGGTATTCAAGAACAAACTCACATTCTTAAAAGAATGAAGAGACTTCGAAGCCCTGTTCCCCTTTATCCACCTTCCCATCCTAAAAAAAATTAAACTTAAATCACTTAAAAGCTGACCAGATTTTTTTGAACAGAATTTTGAACAACTTTGAGCTCAAATTTAGGTGAGATCCACATCACGATAATTGTGAGATCATATATGAGCGTGTTCTCCTTCGCAAGGAGATTAATGTAATATATTCACATGTCCAATTTCAATAAGTAATGCATGATAAATATGTCTCCAAAGTGACTCACAAAGCAATGAAAATTAATGCATTGAGTATGTTTTTAACTCCTGTCCCACATTGGAAGAGTATTGGAAAAATGATGAGTTAATAAAACCCAAATGATGGACTAACGCTTAGATACTTTGGAGTATCTCAACTCTTTGAAGGAGAGATGCCTACACTATGCATGTGTAGGACTTGACCCAAAACCCACACACGCGATCGGTTGGTCTTGGGCTTGGGATTATATAAATCTCTTACTTTCTGGGCCGAATTTAATTCATTTTCTGGGCTTTAATTAATCAATTACATAATTAATTAACTAATTAATTAGTTTTCTATTTATTGCCAATAGTCAACAGTTACGAAAATAATTGTCTGGTAGTTTTTCCCAAAGGTCACTTACTTTTGCTATAAATAAGAACACTCCCTCCAGATTTTGGTAAATGACAAAAAAATTTCCCTACATTTTATGTCTAACCCGAAATACTATTCCAGTTTCAAAAAATTATTTTTGCATTCTGCATTCATTTCATTACCATTTCTAATATTGTTTGGTTGAGTAAACACACAATATTGTATTCCATAGGATTATGCATTGAGGTGCTACTTGTTTAATCCGAAAATCCGTTCTATCTTGGGAGATAATTATTCATCAACCTTAAACACTTTGAGGGAATAAATTTGTCTTAAGGACACTGTGGTATAACAGAGGGCTCTGATTTCTATTCTGTTTTTTGATTAATTATTTCTGCAATATCAAGTAAGTGAATTCTTATTTTCTGTAATTTCAGTTTTATTTTTGTATTTATTATTATTTTAATAATTCTGTACTTTTGTATTAATTAAATAGTAGACATAACCATCTTAAGACAAAATTTAGTTTTTCTACTATTTATATGTGTACAGAATTTTCTTTAATTACAGAAATTTTATTTTAGACTTAAATTATTGTTTTATTACCGAAATTTAATAAAACATTGTAGTTTATTTTATTGTTACAGAAATTTTAAACTTGTGTCAGTTTACATTTAAAAATTTTAAAATCTATTTTGTACAGATTTCGTAATATCTTAGATTTTTTTTTAAATCTGTTTATATTAGTTTTTTTTATTAAAAAAAATTGTATTCTGTTTTGTACGGAATTTTTTTAATAATATTAAAAACAGTTTGACACGAATTTTTCTTAATTTAGACTAGTAAAAACTAGGGTTTAATATTTTAGTTTAATTCTGTGATATAAAATTCAGAATATTGTGTAAAATATTTTATTTTTATTCTGTATTATATAATTCAGAATATTGTTTAGAATTCTTATTAGAATTCAGTCAGTCTTAATTATATTTGTAGGAAATTGGTGTACAAAATTTTGTATTCTCTTTTGATAATTTCATTAAAAATGAATACTATCATTGATAAAAATTCTATTTTCGTAACAGAAATGGAATCAGAAAATGCAATCACCGTGAGCATTCCACCTACCGCGAATGTGACACATGCACTTGTTATTGGCCCCGTAACCATGTCACATTGGGAGAAATCGGGAAAATTTACCAGGGTTGATTTCAAATGTTCGCAAGGACAGATGTACTTTTACCTCACAACTTTTCAATTGGCAAGGTTCATGTATGAGGATTGTCCACCTTTGAAAGAAGGAGATGAGACTGAAAAAGTTATTGCAATTGAAGCATGGAAATATTCTGATTATCTGTGTTGTAACTACATCCTGACGTACTTGAACAAGATATTATACCACGTGTACAGCACTATGAAAATGGCAAAAGAATTATGGAATTCTTTGGAGAAGAAGTACGAAACTGAAGATGCGAGTATGAAGAAATTCATTGTGGGCTATTTTCTAGACTTCAAAATGGTCGACTCCAAGTCGGTTATTGCACAAGTTAAAGAACTTCAGGATATTCTTCATGACATTCATGATAAAGGAATGTTAGTCAGTGTCACTTTTCAAGTGGCGACAATAATTAAAAAATTGCCTCTATATTGGAATTTGTTCAAAATCTATGTCAAGCACAAACGCAAGGAGATGAATGTTCAAAAATTAGTACTTAGATTAAGGATTAAAGAAGACAACCGTGAATCTCAAAAGAAAAGTGGGAAGAACATCATGGAGTCCAAGGCTCATGTGGTTTAAGGTCCTATATCCAAACGTAATCATCACGGGGAAGGAACATTTAAGCAAAGAAAGAAGTTCAAAGGAAAATGCTACAATTGCGGAAATCCAGGGCACTGCTCAAGCGAGTGTCGTAGAACAATGTTCAAGCAAATATGACAGAGGGCGAGAACAATTTCGATGGAATCGCAGATATGAATCTTTCTGTTGTTGTCTCTGAATGCAATTTGGTAGGAAATACCAAGGAATAAAGGGTGGATACTAGGCCTACAATCCACATTTGTGCTAACAAATGAATGTTCACTAATTATAAGTCTTTGAAAAATAAGGAGACTCTCTTTATGGGAAACTCTTTGAGTTTTAAGGTCGTGGGGCAAGGAAAGATTATTCTGAAGATGACTTCGAAAAAAGATCTTACTCTTAACAATGTGTTGCACATGCCTGACATTCGCAAGAATCTTATTTCTGGATCGTTTCTAAGCAAGAATGGGTTTAAATTTGTATTTGTTTATGATAAGTTTGTGTTGTCTAAAAATGATGTGTATATGGGAAAGGGCTACCTATCCGAGGGGCTCTTTAAATTGAATGTAATGACATTAATGCCTAAGGCGTTCCCTATTAATGAAATTTCTAGTTCTACCTATATGATTGAGTCATCTAATATTTGGCATGCTAGAATAGGACATGTTAATTTTGATACCTTGCGTAGATTAATTAACTTGGAATTTTTGCCAAAATTTAATATTGATAAAAATTATAAATGTGATATTTGTGTGGAATCAAAATTAGATAGATTACCTTTTCATTCTATTGAAAGGATAATCGAACCACTAGACTTAATTGACACGAATATTTGTGATTTAAAATTTCTACAAACTAGAGGTGGGAAAAAGTATTTTATTACTTTTACTGACGATTGCACAAAATATTGCTATGTATATTTACTACATAGTAAATATGAGGCTATTAATGCATTTAAACAATATAAGAATGAAGTTGAGAATCAATTAAGCAAAAAGATAAAGGCTATTAGGACTGATAGAGGAGGTGAATATGAATATCCGTTTGAGTAATTTTGTTCCAAAAATGGAATTATTCATCAAACCATCGCTCCTTATTCTCCTTAATCGAATGGCATTGCTGAGCGCAAAAATCGTACATTGAAGGAAATGATAAACTCTATGTTAATAAGTTCAGGAGCTCCACATAACTTATGGGGGGAAGCCTTATTATCTGTTAATTATATTCTTAACAAAGTACCACACAAGAAAACTCATAAAATGCCTTATAAGTTATGGAAAGGTTTAAGACCTAGCTATAAATATTTACGAGTGTGAGGGTGCTTAGCCAAGGTAATGGTTCCTAAACCTGAGAAGGTAAAAATAGGGCCAAAGACCATTGACTGTGTATTCATTGGTTATGCTACTAATAGTAGTCCATATCGTTTCTTACTTTGTAAATCTGAGATTTCAGATATTCATGTAAATATGGTTATTGAATCGAGGAACACTTCATTTTTAAAAATGAATTCTCGTATAACATGACCCGAGAATCTGGTCCTTCTAAAAGTACAAATCAAGCTACTATAAGTTGTACTCATTAACCTATTGAACCAATAGAGGATGAACCAAGACATAGTAAAAGAGCAAGAACCTCGACTTGTTTCGGTTCGAATTTTCTAACATATCTACTAGAAAACGAACCTCAATCGTAAAAAGAAGCCATATCCTTACCCGATGCTTCGAATAGGAAACAAGCAATTAATAGTGAAATTGAATTAATATTACAAAATATTACATGGGAACTAGTGGATCTTCCACTAGGTTCAAAACCGTTAGGCTATAAATGGAAATTTAAAAAGAATTTGAAGGCCGATGGATCAATTGATAAATATAAATCTAGACTTGTAGCTAAAGTGTCACACCTCAAACCCAATATCCATACTAATCATTTTTTATTAGAATAATTGGATCATAGTCTTGAGCCCATTGGAAATTTAATTCATTTATCAATATTTTTCTGCATAATGAACATAATATTGTTCTTGTGCCATAACGAAGTCAACATCAGAGTTATAATTAGAGATTATACAATACTACGATTAACTATGATCAACTCAATCCATGCTAACTTAATATATACAATGTGTGAGTATATTAAAATCTTCAGTGTGACAATGATAAAATCCCCATATTTAAACCCCAGCTCTTCTAACGGTGCAAATCTCAAAGTTACCAGTCATATAGTATCCTAGCTGGCAGCGTACAAACCTGAAATTATTAAAATATAAACCGTAAGCATTAAGCTTAGTGAGGTACTACTTCCCTGCAATGGAATGACAATTCTATATCGAATATGTGGATATAAAATCCAAATAATCCTGCCCATTGGCAATAAAAAAATCCTGGATCATAAGATCCAAATAATTCTGCCCATTGGCAATAACAAATCCTAGATCATAAGACCCAAATAATTCTGCCCCTTGGCGATAACAAATCCTGGATCATAAGACCCAAATAATTCTGCCCCTTGGCGATAAAAAATCCTGGATCATAAGACCCAAGCAATCCTGGATATTTTAATATCCAAACAAATCCTGAATAATGAAGTATTCAAACAAATTCTGCTCTTAGTGCTATATTCATATATCTGTATATATGAAACAATCATAAGTACACTCACCTTGGAAATTTAACAACCTTTCCCTTTCCTTTATCTAGCTTTTATTCAATCATTCTTCTTCTCTTCCTATAATTCTTACAATATTAGTATCATCATAAGAATATTAAAAATTCAAAGAACAACTTCAACATAACTCAATTCATAAGCATCATATGATTCAATTCAATTCATTCATCATAAATGAAGTCCCATCTAGACTTAGGTAATGATATCTAATATATTCAAATTATAGCCCAAAACTACTTTAATTCTTCTTGGTAATCCAATCCTTATGATATTAGGTTTCCAACATAAAATATGACACATCATTCTGAGTTTCCTAGAGCAATATATGCCCATTTCTTTACCATATAGAAAATCCGCCCCATAGGCTCATCTATTGTTCAGTTATCTTCCAAGAATTTTCATAATTTTTATGCATCATAACTTTCTATGATATTTCACAAAATTTTATAAAACATATTGAATAACACAAGATTAAAATTTCATAATTTTCAGGGTTCATTTTCTATGTCAAGCAAAACATCAAACACATGGTATGCATATTTACTCTTTTGGGGAAGATTCTATACCCGAACTTCAAACCATCACCCAAGATTCATTGCCTGGTATTTTTAATTGATTTTTGGATATGATATACATATATGAGTCTATATTAATCTCCAATTAGAATCAATCAATTTCAATAAGTATACAAAAATATATGATAGTTTGAATAACAAGGTTTCTAAACAAAGCAATTTCAAGGGTTTACACATTCAAGTTTGCTTAAACATGCATCAATCCATGAGTACACATCAAGACATGGAATTTCAGTAAACAAATGATGATTTATATCATTTAAATCAGTAATAACAAAAAAATTAAACAAGATTTATGGATGGAATTACCTTAGGGGCTTTTATGTAATTTTCTATGAATTTTTCTTCAATTTCTCCTCACACTTTCTTCTTCCTAACCCTCACAATTGTTTTTCCTCAACCTAAAACTCTCCCAAACTGAGTTTGCTGAAGAAAGGAGGATATCTCAAGGGTTTAAGTCGGCCAAACCAACCTCCACCTCCAACCAATCAATTTAAGACACTTATTGGGCATAAAGGACAAATTACCACTTAAACGAATGGACAGATTTGCCATTCATTAGTAATTTCGGTATAACTTCTTACTCGGACCTCCGTTTCACACACCGTTTGTTGTGTTAAAACCATAACTCACCTTTCTATAACTATCTAGTTTTCACCTCAAGTGAATTGTTATGTCATAAGGTCAAAACTAGTCTTAAACATGAACATTCCTATCGAAAACTTCAAAATTTCACATTTGTAACTAATTCGATATTTTATGCTTTATGAAGGTAGGATTAGACTAAATATAATGACTTAACATTATATATACTAATAACATATTATCCATATCCCATAAGCTAATCATGATTTAAACATAATTTATCATAATTATATTCGAGTTGTCACATAAAGTCTATAGGCAAAAGGAAGGGTTGGATTACTTCGACACATATTCACTGGTAACAAGAATTACGTCTATTTGGATGTTAATAGCAATAGCTTCTATTAATGGACTTAAAATACATCAAATGGATGTAAAAAAGGCATTATTAAATGGTGAACTTGATGAGGAAATTTATATAGAGCAACCTGAAGGGTTCAAGTCTCCCGGACAAGAAGGAAAAGTATGTAAGCTTGTTAAATTACTCTACGGATTGAAACAAGCACCCAAGCAATGGCATGAAAAATTTGATAATGCATTGTTATTAAACGGCTTCAAAATTAACGAATGCGATAAATGTGTTTATTTTAAATACATTCAAAATGGATATGTCATTGTATAACTCTATGTGAGTGATATGTTTATATGGGTAGTAACTAGGAAATTGTGAAAACTACAAAACAAATGTTGAGTAGTAGATTTGACATGAAAGATATGGGTATCGCCGATGTTATGCTAGGAATTAAAATTTCTAAAACATCGGATGGACTTATATTATCTCAATTTCATTACATAGAGAAAGTACTTGAAAATTTCAAGAAGTATGATATCAGTCCTATTAAGATACCTGTAGATGTAAATTTACATCTAGCAAGAGATAATGGTGAAAGACTATCTCAACTAGAGTACTCTCGTATTATCGGCAATTTAATGTATATCATTAACTGTACATGACCGGACATAGCATACTCAATAAGTAAGCTAAGTCGATTTATGAGTAATCCAGGGAGAGATCACTAATAGGAAATATTGAGAATTTTGGGTTATTTGAAATATACTCAAAACTATGGACTGCACTACTCAAAATATCCAACTGTTCTTAGAGGACATTGTGATGCAAATAAGATATCCAATACAAAAGACTCCAAGTCTATGAGTGGGTATGTGTTTACCCTAGGAGGTGAAGAAGTATCTTGAAAATCCTCAAAACAAATGTGAATTGCTAGATCGACAATGGAATCCGAATTCATTGCACTAGACAAAGCTGGAGAACAAGCTGAATGGCTTTGAAATTTCTTAGAGGATGTTACAAATTGGTCGAAACCTATGCCAGCAATATGTATACATTACGATAGTTAATCAGCAATTGGAAGTGCGCAGAATCATATATATAATGAAAATTTATGACATATTCATTATCCATATAATACCGTTAGATAACTTCTCTCAAACAGAATAATCTCAATTGACTATGTAAAGTCAAAAGATGATATAACGGATCCACTAACTAAAGGTTTAAACCAAGAGCAAGTTGAAAGATCATCGAGAGGAATGGGTCTATAGCCTATAAATAAATAAGAATCAATATAGTAGCAACCTAACCTAGCTGACTGGAGATCCCAAGATCTAGGTTTAATGGGGAAACCGAACTACATTATATTCAGTAAGCACTTGAGGATATTTAATCCTATCCATTCCAAAGATGAGACAGTGCACATCTGCAATGAAATTAGGATAAGTTATTCCTTTAATGACATCCATATCTTAGTATGTCTGATTGGGGTATTGTAGGATACTATTTATGAAAGTCTGATAGACAGGGTTTTACCGCGGTGCGAGAGTCACCTACGCGCCGGTCATTTTGAATTCGGCTCACCTGAACTATACAAAAACCTAAACTTATGACTACACTCAACGGGTGAGTATAGCGGTCAAGTCCGGGTATCGAAAATCCATAGAGATGAGATGCTAGAATTTATATGACTTAATATTCTAGAAATAAAAGTGTAAAAGATAAATTACAACTAAAAGTAAAAGATACGAAAAGGGGAAATATTAATCTAGGAGAGGGAAAATAAATCTAGACTAAGAAAGCGATAAAACTATAGGTTGCGTCGAATATCCCTCACCCGAGTTAATTTGTATAAAATGGATACATGGGTCGATGAGTTATTTAGAATGCGTCTCATTTCGACAGTTAATTGAACCAAGGGTTTTCACGCCCCTAAATCCGCATAAAAGCCTAATATGATTTTGGCATCAACAAATACCCTAAAAATTGCGCACGAAACGTCGTAAGCATGGGACATACAAGATATGCCCCGTCAAATCTCCTAGGCACGCAATAACTAGGACAACGCACCCGAAACAGACCCGTAAACACCATCACCAAAGCCAAGCAACGCGTCAACCCGAGTGAGTTCCATTCAAACACAACCTAATTTAAATTAGCTAGAAAGCACTACACCAAAACTGGCGATTGGTCACGGCCAAAATACCTGACCAAAGCTGTAGGTCGTGGACTTGGGCCGTGACCATTTCGGGCGTAACCATTATTGTGGGTCGCGGCCCAAGTCCGTGACCAAAAAATGGTCACGATCGAGAGGGGTCACGACAAATGGTCGCGGACTTGGGCCGTGACCCATGCCATGATGGGTCGCGGACCTCATCCATGACCCACAACCGTGATAAATTGGTCGCGGACAAAGTCCGCGATCCACAACCGTGACAAAAAAATAAAAAATAAAAATTGGTCGCAGCCCTCATCCGTGACCCATAACAGTGACAAATTGGTCGCGGCCAAAGTCTGCGACCAATGACCATGACAAATAAATTTTAAAAAAATGGTCGTGGCCCAAGTCTGTGACCCACTACCGTGACAAAAAAATAAAAATGGTCGCGGACCTTGTCCGTGACCCACAAACGTGACCTAAAAAAAATAAAAAAAATGGTCACGGCCCAAGTCCGTGACCCACAACCGTGACAAACAAATTTAAAAAATATGGTCACGGCCTACAGCCGTGACCCCCTTGCGCGACCAACAACAGCTATCAAATGAGGTATGGTCACGGCTCATAGCCGTGACCCATACCAAGACATGGTCATGGCCCCAAGCCGTGACCCTCGATCTGTGATGCGCGACCCTTCTCATCCACCCTATAGTGCTTGAATGAGGTATGGTCACGGCCCATAGCCGTGACCCACGCCCAGAAATGGTCACGGCCCTAAGTCGTGACCCTCAATGTGTGTACTCACTTCTTCCTCATGCCATGGGTTACGAACTTGGGCCGTGACCCATCCGCGACCAAGCTTGGAGAGAATTTTAGCGCGTGTTTTGCGCCAAGA
Source organism: Sambucus nigra (assembly GCA_949130495.1). Taxonomy (NCBI): domain Eukaryota; kingdom Viridiplantae; phylum Streptophyta; class Magnoliopsida; order Dipsacales; family Adoxaceae; genus Sambucus; species Sambucus nigra. The sequence continues at coordinate 349,130,601 of OX422215.1, forward strand.
TGGTCACGACCGAAGTCCGCGACCACTGTGGTCATGAACTTGGGCCGTGACCACTTTCAGAGCATCGATAATTTATTGTGGTAATAAATATGGTCACGCCAAATATTGAGTGGGTCACGGTCCAAGTCCGCGACCAGTTGGTCGCGGACTTGGGCCGTGACCATTCGCATGATTTGGTGTAGTGAAGCATGATAAAAACGCGGTAAATGGAAAGCGATAAATAAACGCGGTAAATCTATACTAGAAAGTGATTAAATCAAAGCATGTAAACTAAATTAGAAAGCAAGAAATGATGAAATACACACTATATTAATGGAGATGGAAGATAGTAGCACAAATTACAAGCCCAAATGGGTGTCAATCCAAGAAGAAATGAAGAAATGAGCTCCCAAACCTCCAAAACCCTAACCTATCCTACCTAAAACGAATTATATATGTTTTTACATCAAAATTCCTTTATATAGTAAAAGGAATAAAATTAGAAAAGAAAAGGAAAAAGAAAAAAAGGCCAAAATATCTGCAGAAAACAGGGGATCGATCGATCAATCCCCTGGGCTCGATCGATCGATGCTCAAAATTGAAGCCCACTGTCTCCCCACGATTGCTGAAAATTGAAGGATCGATCGATCGACCCCTTTGGTCCATCGATCGATCAAGCAGGTATCAGCCAAGTTGCATGATGTTTTGGCTTATTTGCCTTTTTTATCCGCTGAAACTCCCGTAACTTCTTCGTTCTGAATCGAAATAGCGTATCGTCCTTGGCCACGCGAAGCTTGTGAGGAGGGATACAACTTCCGTGTATATGTTGGGCTAGGTGCCTAAGCTGTGTATTACGCGAAGCTTGTGAGGAGGGATACAACTTCCGTGTATATGTTGGGCTAGGTGCCTAAGCTGTGTATTGAATAAATTTCCCTTGAATGTGCGATCACGTACGAAAATCGAGCACACTTAGCATCTAAATACCTATAAAAGCTCAATTAACCCCTGCAGAACATGTTAACGTAGAAATCTGAGGTTGTCTGGTTAACGAGAATAAATATAGGGAATAAGATACCCGAAGGGGATAAAATGCATAGGTTTGGAGTATGAAATACGTAATATTTGCGTATTATCACACCCCTAACTTACACATTGCTAGTCCCCAGCAATGAAATAGGATGCAACAAGAACTACAAGCAAACCAAAAGCAGGAGAAAGTACAAAAGTGTGGTATAAAATCATAAGGTCACTTTTGCGGGCGATTCGATTGCATTTAGCATATGCAATAAGCCGTTAAACCCCTAGGTCACCCTAGTGGACGAGTGTCATCTCGTGAGGGTTTTCAGGGATGACACCCACAAACATCACATGGTTTCCTCAAAATATGCCCAAACCAACATGCGATAAGTCCAAAAATAGCGAAAAGGATTTCATACTCATTATTAGCAAAGTGAATGAATTCAAAAAAAAATCCAAATCATTAACATTATAGAATGCACCTCATAGAATTGAAACCTTAAAATGTGGGAGGGGAGCGAGCACATGCAAAGTGTGATTTGACAAAAACTTATATAAACCAGATAAACATTAAATCAGGCATATATTCAATCCTCACGGGCATCACACTTATCAAGCGAAATCACTCAAAACAGGGAGGTAACACACGGAACATGTGGGCTAAAGAGTAAATGTAAATGGAAACTAGGCCGCAAACATGTCACAAATGATAAACTCAAAAACTGTAATCTCGATGAAAGATACCGCACATTAAAAGAGGCGAAATGCATTTTCACAGATTATCAAAACTATTATGACTTTAAAATTACATCAACCTAAGATCACATAGGACTTTACTAGGGTTGTAATGTAGGCTAGGCTAGGGTGAAAAATGAATGAATGTATGTATGGATTCAAAGTGTTCGGAATGAAAACTCGGGACAATGGGAAAATGCGGGCAATATCAAAATTGGAAAAAAAGTTCCAAAATAGCATTAGATATATCATCGGGGAGAGTAATTAAAGCTTATTGAACACTATATAACATTTACAACTTTCTCTTTTATTTTTCTTCTTTTTCTCATTTTTCTTTTGTTTTCTTTTGCTTTTTTTCTTTCTCTTTTTCTTCACTTTATTTCACATCTCTTTTTCTTTAATTTTCAAACTCTCATATGCCTAAATTGCAACCGACATCACAACAACAACATTCAATCCCAAGCAACATTCCAAACAAAGGTATGGAAGGTGTATGTATGGGCAAAAACTCCAATTTAGAGTTGGTATGGGATTTTGGGGTGTAAAACGAAAGGCTATATTTAGGCTCAAAGGGGGTTAACTAGGGAACATATAAAAGGTGAGGTCAAGGTCATATGGGTGATATATAAAGATGTCCTATGGTCATTGCAAAAAGTTTATGCAATTTTAGAGTCAAAACAATATATGAAAATCATGATCAAGTAACACATTTCAAGTATGAACTCAATTAATGAACGATCAAATGAAAGAATAAAGAGATTACCAACTAATTCAACGTTTTCAATGAGAAAAGAATAGTGTATATACTCACAAATGACGAAAGGTACAAAGCTTACCCGGTGTAAGTATATACAATGCAACAAAAGATTACCGAGTTATAAAAATCTTAAACCAAATCAATAGAACGATAAAAGTGCATATGCTCATGGGATTAAAGTTTAATTCATGAAGTTATTCATAATATCAATAATGGAGACTAAAGTCTAATAACTTCTAAAATCGAGAACATGAATCATTGGGTTGTCTATTGGATCGGGCTATTATTGAAATTTATCATCGAAAACAAAGGCAAAAAGCCCAAAAAATGAGGGGAAAAAAAGAAAATCTTTTTAAAGTTTTTCAATTTTTCTAAGAAAAGCAAACTAAGTAACTAATATGTGAGAAAAAAACATGGACTAAATAAAGAAATGGATAGAATATCCCACACCCTCTAACTTAAAACTTGACATTGCCCTCAATGTGAATTAAGAACCAAGTTTAAGAAGGAAAAGAGCAATATTACCCAAAATTGGAGCAATCCTCATAAGAACAAGTCCAAATAATCTACAAAATGAGTTAGTACCGAGCATAGCAAAAACAAGTAACAAAAAGTTAACTAATTACACTAGACTAAATTAAAAAGGGGAAGAAAAGATAAAAAAAGAAAGAATAAAAAGCTAACTATATACAACCTACTATTTAGGCTTCGCACTAACTATACACTAGAAGTCTAAATAATTGAGGGTCCACCATGAGAAAGATTATACTTTGGAGGATTACGGGTGTACCCTCACATACAAGCATGCCTTTCAAAAAATATTAATTCCGTTTTAACAACGGAAGGCATGTGTAAGGCGTAAGAAAGGAACCATCGCCAATTAAAAAAATTGGAGGGACGATGAGGGGTTTGGATTGAACGGGTGACAAAAACATGTGGGGACCGAGAAAAGCCGAATATCCTCCTAAGAATTTTGAAATTGGAATGGGAGGCGGTGCACACAAAGGTAAAGATGCGATCGTGGAAGGCGACTCGAGCAAGTACTCCTCATCGGTGAAAAGGTTTAAAACATTAAAGTTTGAAACCGAATCATCGGGTACTTGTGACGGTGTGATAATAGAGAGTAAAGTCCTCATTTGGTTCAAAACATTCCTCGACTTCAAAAGTCTCGGAAGCAAAATAGTCGTCGAACTCAAATAATAAATCCAAGTCATGTTCCCAGGAACAATTTTCTTCCCGATAATGATTTTCAAGTTTCTCATTCTCATACATACGCAAGCCCTCACCGAATGTCATAGGTCGAGCTGCGGATGCATGAAAATGGGAACTTTGAAAATTACCATTGGACTTAAAAGAAAACTCATTATTATAGGAATTTTGAAAACCATTGCAATTCATTTCAAAATTCCTATTATAAGGAGGTAAAGGCCCAAAATCATTGTCATCATCATCAAAATTCCAATAACCTAAGTTTTGACTTTTGTTATACTTGCCCAAAGTCATATTTGAATTTGAAATTCTTTAGGATTCTAAGTATTGATCAAAAGTCATAGGATTACGGGCATTTTGAGAATTATAACAATGATTACTTAAAGAATTGGAATAAGACATGCTTACCCCAATACTGGCTTGAAATGGTGAATTCCACAAAGTAGGTGCGCGCGGGAAAATTTCGAGCGTTTCTAAGTGCTCAAATGTGGAAGTCCAGCAAAAAATATTAGAAAATAATAAAAATAGAAAGAAAATACTATGAAATACTAAATCAAATAAAGTCTAAAACAAACAAGTCCCCGGCAACGGCGCCATTTGATAGACAGGGTTTTGTCATGGCGCAAGAGTCACTTACGCGCCGATCATTTTGAATTCGGCTCACCTAAACTATACAAAAACCTAAACTTATGACTACACTCAACGGGTGAGTATAGAGGCCAAGTCCGAGTATCGAAAATCCACAGAGACGAGATGCTAGAATTTATATGACTTAATACTCCAGAAATAAAAGTGTAAAAGATAAATTACAAATCAAAGTAAAAGATGCGAAAAAGGGAAATATTAATCTAGGCGAGGGAAAATAAAGCTAGACTAGGAAAGAGGTAAAACTATAGGTTGTGTCGAATATCCCTCACCCGAGTTAATTTGTATAAAATGGATACATGGGTCGACGAGTTATTTAGAATGCGTCTTATTTCTACAGTTAATTGAACCAAGGGTTGTCACGTCCCTAAATCCGCATAAAAGCCTAATATGATTTTGGCGTCAACAAATACCCCAGAAATTTCACACGAAAGGTTGTAAGCACGGGACATACATGATATGCTCCGTCAAATCTCTTAGGCACAATAACTAGGACAACGCACCCGAAATAGATCCGTAAACACCATCACCAAAGACAAGCAACGCGTCAACCCGAGTGAGTTCCATTCAAACACAACCTAATTTAAATTAGCTAGAAAGCATGATAAAAATGCGGTAAATGGAAAGCGGTAAATAAACGCGATAAATCTACACTAGAAAGCGACTAATTCAAAGCATGTAAAGAAAGCATGCAAGAAATAATGAAATACACACTATATTAATGGAGATGGAAGATGGTAGCTCAAATTACAAGCCCAAATGGGTGTCAATCCAAGAAGAAATGAAGAAATGCGCTCCTAAACCTCCAAAACCCTAACCTATCCTACCTAAAATGAATTAAATCTGCTTTTACATCAAAATTCCTTTATATAGTAAAAGGAATAAAATTAGAAAAGAAAAGGAAAAAGAAAAGAAAAGGCCAAAATATCTGCAGAAAACAGGGGATCGGTCGATCAATCCCCTGGGCTCGATCGATCGATGCTCAAAATTGAAGCACATTGTCTCCTCAAGATTGCTGAAAATTGAAGGATTGATCGATCGACAACTTTGGTCGATCGATCGATCAAGTAGGTATCATCCAAGCTGCATGCTGTTTTGGCTTGTTTGCATTTCTTGTTCGCTAAAACTCCCATAACTTCTTCGTTCTGAATCGGAATTGCACACCGTTTACGGCCACGCGAAGCTTGCGAGGAGGTCTACAACTTCCATGTAGATGTTGGGCCTAGTTCCTGTGACACCCCGCCTAATTAAACCTTGGGTGATCAAGCCTTAATTTAATTTAAACAGGTTTCTTAAATGGTTCATTCTTAGCATCACTGTCGAAAGCTTTTTAAGTTACTAACCACCTACGTGAAATTAAGCTAGTGCCAAATTTTATCTTTCTTAAGCAGAATAAACAACCCATACAAAATGACACAATTCCAGTAATAATAAAACAATTAACATAAATAACTGAATACAGATAAAGTCTTGCCGAAAACCACGGCCAAGAAAACCAACTCAAAATCCAGAATCAGAATAACTGTAAAAGTAAATATTGGACAACATGTCCCAACTAAGAATACTAAAACTGAGATCCTACACTAGAACTGAAAAGGGGGAAGTGTCTAAACAATCCCTGTAACATCCACACGTGCTGCAGCTCCCAAATCCCTAGAATGAAATCATGCTGGGTGTGCCTGTGGCTGGGCACCTAAAAGGTTTTTAAAAAATTTTACATAGCAAGAGTTAGTACTCAAAACATTTGAAAATATTTTGCAAGCAGTTATCACAATTGAGTTATTGATAACACATATTAAGGTTTCACACACTCCCTTGAACTTCCTCACCTCTCTTCTATAGTTCATGTCTAACGAGAGTACTTAGTTCACCTAGTTGTACTACCCCAGTTAACTAGATTAGGATACCCCCTGTATGTACCCCCTCACTAAGTCCCTATTACCTACTCACAGTATTTTAATAATCCATATTTCATGTTCTATAAACGTAGATAACTTATGCACTTCTTGTTATCCTTATTCTTGTAATAATTACATCACGCTATTTAATTATGACTAAGATATTTACAATCCATCTCAATATCTACTATTCTAAGTCAGTAGATTATGCATATGGAACACATTTTATCACGCAATCATGTATTAAATATTAGTTATCACTAACATATCCTTTTGACACACATAAAGGACTCTTGGTTAGGAATGATTCATCGACCCCAAGTGAGAGTTGGTTCGGAATGATCCATCGACCCCAACTACTTATATATATATATATATATATACATATATTCTGGTTCGGGACTCTTTCATCGCGACACTAGTTTAAGGTTTGGTTCGGCATTTTACATCGACTCCAAACATATAATAACTTTATGTTAGTTCGGAATGTCTCATCGACCCTAACATAATTAAGTTAGGTAAAATTGTCTTAACCCAAAATTTTATATAATTTAGTAGGTACACACCCGACCTATCAAATCATGCCCGTACGTAATATATTTTACTTATACTCACCGTACTCATTAATTTACGATTTATTTCACTATTGTATTTATTCGAGTATTCACGCAACTCTAAGGGTCCTAGTTACCCCTCCCTTGATTCAGTAGTTAAGTTATCTTTAACCTACAGGTATTTTTTCAGAATTTACTCTCACTCTTTCCATAACTAAATTCTCACATTCCCGACATACGACTCAATCGATTATCTTCCCGTCGGTCCATTTCTCCAAATTTCCCACTCAATCATTTATGAAGAAATCTAACGGTACACCTACTGGTATTTATTAATTCTCCTCATAGGTAAAATATCATCACTAAGGTTCCCATTAAGCGACGATAATTAAAAGGAAGTTCATCCACGATATTTTCTAAAGTACAGCCAGGGTCGATCGATAGATGGGATATGGTCGATCGATCGACTGCTCGATCGATCGATCAATCAGTGACAGACCCAGATCGTCTTCTTCATGCGGGTTTCACCATTTTTGTTTATCTATCTCCCATGATAATTCACTATATTTGCTACTAACAATTTCTAATCATTCCTACATATTCTGGGATGATTACTAACGATTTAAAACATCAATATCATTATAAATTTTGTCCAAATTAACTAAAAATATTCTTATTATTCAAGAACCCTAAAAATAAAATCTTTCCATTTTTTCCTCATAAGTCCAGATTTTTAGTTCGATTTAATCATCAAGTCTTCTATGATATCAGAATATTTGGAGATTAAAAACGTTCTACATAAAATCCCTATCAATTATGGATCATAATCAAGTGTTTTACTCCCAAAAATATCATAAAAACCATGTTCTTCATAAAGCTTATATATGGGTATTATAACTCAATTTATTTTGCAAATAACCACTTGCCTTATGATTTGTAGGGTTTGATTTTGTGGTTGTTGTTGATGATTGATGATATTTATCCTTCAATCCTCCTTCCCAACAAGTTGGTGGTGAAATCTCCTTAGAATTCTCCCTCCTTCCTTCTTTTGCCTTAGGAAATTGTTTCTCTCTTCTCTCTAATGGCTGTGGTGTATTTCCTTCCTTTCTAACCCTAGCTTCTAACTCTTATAATCTGATTTAGGGTTCCAAAATTCGTAGGTCTCCTCACCCATAAATGTAAAGAGACCAAAAATCCCTCGAATGGTCCCGGTTTAGCCAGAAATTGGCCCGGCACTTAACTAGTACCCCCGGGTACACTATTTTGACTAATTCGACCCTTTCAGAATCATATGTGGACTCTAAATTATCTTTTGAGTCTCTTAAAATATGTTTCTTATCTCATCTTCAATTTTTGTCTACGCGCAACACTCAGTTGAGATAACTCAGGTACGTCCATATAAATCGCTAGGCCGTATATCAACATTTAAAATTTGCTACTCACATATAGTAAATTTTTAATCGTCATATTAATCTTTATTAACATTACATCACATTAAATTACTCTACTCACGTAATTTAATTTAAAATGTGTCACATTAAATTACTCTACTCACGTAATTTAAATAAAACGTACTTTTATCACATTAAATTACTCTACTCACATAATTTAAATAAAAATGTATTTTCCTAACTATGCAGAATTACGGGGTATTACATAATTCCCCTCTTACAAAAGGAATTTAGTCCTCAAAATTTAGAAAAATACCTGCGGTGAATAATTCGGGATATTGTTCTCGCATATCCTCCTCCCGTTCCCAAGTAGACTCATCCATATTGTGATGTCCCCACTGTACTCGCACTAAGGGTACCACCTTGGATCATAGTTTGCGCTCACTATAATCCAGAATATCCACGGGTCTTTCTTCATACGAGACATCTGGCTATAAATCGATCTCCTCCAGTGGAATGTGCCAGAAGGCTCTCTCACTCCTCTTGTATTTCTTCAGCGACGCTACATGGAATACATCGTGTATTCGCTGAAGATGCTCAGGGAGTCCCAATCTGTAAACTATCGGTCCCACCCTCTCAATGATATGAAACGGCCCCACATATCTTGGTGCTAACTTCCCTTTCTTGCTGAACCTCATAATACCTTTCATAGGAGATACTCGAATTAACACCTAGTCGCCCACCTCTAGTTCCACGTGTCTCCTACCGGCGTCAGCATAACTCTTCTGCCTATCCTGAGCTATTTGAATACGTCCTCGAATCAACTCTATTTTGGAGGAAGTCTCCTGTATCATCTCTGGCCCCAATAGCTTGTTATCCCCCACCTCTAACCAACAGGCGGGCGAACGACAAGGCCTCCCATAAAGTGTCTCGAATGGAGCCATACCGATAGTGAACTGGTAAGAGTTATTATATGCAAACTCCACCAAAGGAGGGTATGGATCCCAACCTCCCCCAAAATAGAGGACACACATTCTCAACATATCCTCCAACATCTGGTTTACCCTTTCAGTCTGACCGTCCGTCTGTGGGTGATACGTCGTACTCAACCGTAAGTCGGTGCCCATGGCCTTCTGAAAGCTCTGCAAAATATGTGACACAAATATTTTGTCTCAGTCAGACACAATATTAATAGGAACTCCGTGCAGCTTAACGATCTCTTAAATGAATAGCTGCGTGTACCGCATCGTATCATAATCTGTACGAACCGGCAAGAAATGATCTACCTTAGTCAGCACCCATATGGAATCGTGACCCTTCTGTGATGTTGGTAACCCATTAATAAAATCCATCGAGATACTCCCTCACTTACACACGGGAAGCTCCAGTGGTTGTAGCATCCCTGAAGGTCTCTGATGGTCAACTTTTACAAGCTGACATGTAACACACCTTGATACAACTTCTGCAATGTCTCGTTTCATACCTGACCACCAATATAATCGTCGCATATCCTGGTACATTTTGTCTCCACCTGGATGTACTGAAAACTTTGACCCGTGCGACTCCGTCATTACGGCATGCCTCAAATCATCATCTTCGGGTATTATCAGCCTACCATTAAACCGTAGACCGCCCTCTGAGCTAATGGAGTAGGACTTTGCCCCCTCGACCAGTAGCTATCGTAATCTGTCCTAACAAAATGGGTCCTCAGGCTGTTCCCTTACTACCCGCAGAACACTCTCGGGAGTGATAGCTAAAACTGCCATGCATGCTCTAACTATCTCATCCTCGTGTCGAAGTTCACTCCACTTCGCCTTCCAAATTTCTGCCAACTCTCCGGTAGGTCTTCTGCTTAACGCATCTGCCACCACGTTATCCTTACCATGATGATACTGTATCAAACTGGTAGTCCTTCACGAATTCAAGCCTCCTCCTTTGCCTCATATTCAGATCCTTCTGAGTGAAAAGATACTGAAGTGACTTATAATCCGTGAATAGAGTGTACTGCTCGCCCAGAAGATAATGTCTCCATATCCTCATTGCAAAAACGACCGCTGCTAACTTGAGGTCATGGGTGGGTTAATTCTTCTCATGTGGCTTAAGCTTTCGGGACGCATAAGCTATAGCTTTCTCTTCCTGCTGTAACACACCCCCCAAGCCCCTGTAAGGATGCTTCAGTATAGACTCGGTACTCCATTCTGCTCCTAGGTACGGCAAGAACGGGTGCTGATGTCAACTTGTCCTTTAGCTCATCAAATGCTAATTGACAACAGTCACTCCATACAAAGGGCACTCCCTTGCGAGTCAAGTTCGTCAAAGGTTCGAAAATTTTTGAGAACCCCTTGATAAAGCGATGATAATAACTAGCTAACCCCAAGAAACTATGAATTTTGGTCGGTGTTGTGGGTTGTCCCCACTCCCTCACCACCGATACCTTACTCGGGTCAACAACAATGCCTCTGCTTGATACAACGTGGCCTAGAAACTGAACCTACCGCAGCCAAAATCCACACTTCTCAAATTTGGCGTACAACTGATGGTCTCGCAATGTCTATAGAACCATTCGTAAATGTTTAGTGTGTTCCTCCTCCGTGCGAGAGTAAATCGGAATGTCGTCTATGAATACAATCACAAACTGATCCAAAAACTCCCTGAATACCCTGTTCATGAGATCCATGAATACTACAGGCGGATTAGTTATCCCAAACGGCATTACTCATAACTCATATGACCCGTACCGTGACAGGAAGGCAGTCTTAGGTACATCCTCTTCACGAATGCGCAATTGGTGGTAACCAAACCTCAAATCGATCTTTGAGAAGTACGCAGCCCCTCTCAGTTGATCAAACAAGTCGTTAATCCTCGGCAACGGATACTTATTACGTATCGTCACTTTGTTTAGCTCCCTGTAATCTACACACAGACGAAGTGAACCATCCCTTTTCTTTACAAATAACACCGACGCACCCTATGGCGATGTACTCTGTCTAATGAAGACCTGTCCTAAGAGCTGCTGAATCTGTTCCCTTAGCTCTCGCAACTTTGAAGGAGCCATGTGATATGGTGCTCTGGGAATCGGTCTCGTCCTCAGCGCTACGTCAATAACGAACTCTATCTCCCTGCTGGGTGGTAACCCTGGTATCTCCTGAAAGACATCCTCAAAATCCCTCACAACTGGGATTGAGTCCAGAGAAACGACAACCCCATATGAGGTTTCCTCCTCAATATAATATAAATAAGTGCGCGATCCTCCCTCGGGTAGTGGCATTTCCACAAGGAACATCTCTTGTCCCGGGATGGAAAACAAGATAGTCCTCTCATAACAATCTACCATTGCTCTATAATGTGCCAACCAATCCATGCCTAGGATGACATCATATCCCTCCATATCCAGCACTAGGAGGTCCGCCGCTAGACTCAATCTCCCGGCCATAATGTCCACACCCTTATAAATTGAATGTATAAGGGACCCACTACCCATCGGTGACTCCACGCACATAAGATGAGTGTCAGCTATCGCTAATAGGTCAGCTGCCCGTGCAAATCTAGTGGTAATAAACGAATACGTCACCCTCGTGTCAAACAAAATACTACCTTCAAGTCCATGAATAAGAAACATACCCGCGACTGCCGGCGGTGCTGGAGGTGCTGGCTGAAATGGAATGTCACGGACATTGAACACACGTTCGTATTGCATCTGGCCTGGCTGCGAGGCCTGTGCTGCTGCTGGGGCTAACGGATCATGCTGCCCCTGTTGGGCACCCTGTTGTTGTGCCCTGTCTTGCTGTGGACAATTTCTACTCTTGTGACCCTGCTGGCCATAAGTGAAACACTGATGCTGAAACTGCCTCTGACCTTGGCCCTATTGGCCCTGACGTTGGCCCTATCGACCTTGGCCTTGTTGTCCTCCATTTTGGTTCCCTTGGCCCTGTCGGCCCTGATGAACTGGTTGCTAGGGACCCTGTTGGACCTGTCTATCAAAGCGATGCCTCCCATGCTTAAACTTCTTGGTAGAGTTCCCTTGTCGGGAATCATGCCCTAGCTGGCCCACTTTTTGCTGTTGTGGTGTGCTGCTGTCACTACTTCCACCTACTTTGCCCGGTTGGCTAGGATCACCTCTCTTGTTTCCCCTCGCATGAAAGCGGTGGTCCTGATAGTGTAGTAGAGCTGCATTGACGACATCTGTATAAGTTACCAACGTCGGATTACCGATCAAGTGCGGTCTGATTCTCCAGGTCAAGCCATCCATAAATTTTGACTTCTTCCTCTCCTCATCGCTCACCTCATTTGGCACAAATTTAGCCAAGCGGTTAAACTCTTCCTCATAATCAGTAACTGAGCGATCACCCTGCACTACCTCGCTGAATTTATTCCTCATCTCTGACTCTACTGCTGGGGGAAAATACTTGCGGTAAAACCGTACCCAAAACTCAGAAATTCCCATAGTGTCCCTTTCCTCGGTGGTGGTAACTGACTCCCACCACTGTAAGGCCATTCCCGATAGACGGAAAGTGGCTAGGATTTGTTTCTGTACCTTGGTGCACTGTAGCATGCGAAAGTGGCGCTGGATATTTTTCTTCCAGTTGCACGCCTCCACTACATCGGTACTACCCTGAAACTCGGGTGGATGTCCTTTCTGAAATGTCTCTCTAACTCGCTGCCAAGTAAATGGCCCTACTGGTACCGAAACTACCGGTGCCACGGGAGGAGGTACTTGGGGCTGAGGAAAATGGGCTGCCATAGCCCTCATCGCTGTCTCGACTGCCTGAGCCACTATCACTGCAACCTGAGTAGTGGAAATTAACTCGGATGGGGGTGGTGGTAGCGGCACCTGTGGCTCCTGATGAGCCTCCCTCACCTCATCTCTGGCTTCATCCCTCTCCGCTCGCTGCCTCCTCGGTGGCATCTGAAATAAGATCAAATTGTATAAGTATACAGTTTATACAAAATTTAAGAGCAGATGTACGATAACGCAAAAGCATATATTGAATCAACAGTCCTAATAGAAGGGCTCTAATACAACCAAATGTTACGCTGAAATGCCGTAACCCGTACAGATCCTATGGATACTAGAACCTGATGCTCTGATACCATCTGTGACACCCCGCCTAATTAAACCTTGCGTGATCAAGCCTTAATTTAATTTAAACATGTTTCTTAAACGATTCATTCTTAGCATCACTGCCGAAAGCTTTTTAAGTTACTAACCACCTATGTGAAATTAAGCTAGTGCCAATTTTTTTCTTTCTTAAGCAGAATAAACAACCCATACAAAACGATACAATTCTAGTAATAATAAAACAATTCGCATAAATAACTGAATACAGATAAAGTCTTGCAGAAAACCACGGCTAAGAAAACCAACTCAAAATCTAGAATCAGAATAACTGTAAAAGTAAAGATTGGACAACATGTCCCAACTAAGAATACTAAAACTGAGATCCTGCACTAGAACTGAAAAAGAGGAAACGTTTAAACAATCCCTGCAACATCCACACGTGCTGCAGCTCCCAAATCCCTGGAATAAAATCATGTTGGGTGTCCCTGTGGCTGGGCACCTAAAAGGTTTTTAAAAAAAATTACATAGCAAGAGTTAGTACTCAAAACATTTGAAAATATATTGCAAGCAGTTATCACAATTGAGTTATTGATTACACATATTAAGGTTTCACACACTCCCTTGAACTTCCTCACCTCTCTTCTATAGTGCATGTCTAACGAGGGTACTTAGTTCACCTAGTTGTACTACCCCAGTTAACTAGATTAGGATACCCCCTGTATGTACCCCCTCACTAAGTCCCCATTACCTACTCACAGTATTTTAATAATCCATATTTCATGTTCTATAAACGTAGATAACTTATGCACTTCTTGTTATCCTTATTCTTGTAATAATTACATCACGCTATTTAATTATTACTAAGATATTTACAATCCATCTCAATATCTACTATTCTAAGTCAGTAGATTATGCATATGGAACACATTTTATCACGCAATCATGTATTAAATATTAGTTATCACTAACATATCCTTTTGACACACATAAAAGACTCTTGGTTAGGAATGATTCATCGACCCCAAGTGAGAGTTGGTTCGGAATGATCCATCGACCCCAACTACTTATATATATATATATATATATACATATATTCTGGTTCGGGACTCTTGTATCGCGACACCAGTTTAAGGTTTGGTTCGACATTTTACATCGACCCCAAACATATAATAACTTTATGTTAGTTCGGAATGTCTCATCGACCCTAACATAATTAATTTAGGTAAAATTCTCTTAACTCAAAATTTCATATAATTTAGTAGGTACACACCCGACCTATCAAATTATGCCCGTACGTAATATATTTTACTTATATTCACCGTCCTTATTAATTTACGATTTATTTCACTATTGTATTTATTCGAGTATTCACGCAACTCTAAGGGTCCTAGTTACCCCTCCCTTGATTCAGTAGTTAAGTTATCTTTAACCTACTGGTATTTTTTCGGAATTTACTCTCACTCTTTCCGTAACTAAATTCTCACATTCCCGACATATGACACAATTGATTATCTTCTCGTCGGTCCATTTCTCCAAATTTCCCACTCAATCATTTATAAAGAAATCTAATAGTACACCTACTGGTATTTATTAATTCTCCTCATAGGTAAAATATCATCACTAACATTCCCATTAAGCGACGGTAATTAAAAGGAAATTTATCCACGATATTTTCTAAAGTACAGCCGGGTTCGATCGATCGATGATCGATCGACATTCAAGGGTCGATCGATCGATCAAGTAGTGACAGACCCAGATCGTCTTCTTCATGCGGGTTTCACCATTTTTGTTTATCTATCTCCCATGATAATTCACCATATTTGCAACTAACAATTTCTAATCATTCCTACATATTCTGGGATGATTACTAACGATTTAAAACATCAATATCATTATAAATTTTGTCCAAATTAACTAAAAATCTTCTTATTATTCAAGAACCCTAAAAATACATTTTCCTCATAAGTCCAGATTTTTAGTTCGATTTAATCATCAAGTCTTCTATAATATCAGAATATTTGGAGATTAAAAACGTTCTACATGAAATCCCTATCAATCATGGATCATAATCAAGTGTTTTACTCCCAAAAATATCATAAAAACCATGTTCTTCATAAAGCTTATATATGGGTGTTATAACTCAATTTATATTGCAAATAACCACTTGCCTTATGATTTGTAGGGTCTGATTTCGTGGTTGTTGTTGATGATTGATGATTTTTATCCTTCAATCCTCCTTTCCAACAAGTTGGTGGTGAAATCTCCTTAGAATTCTCCCTCCTTCCTTCTTTTGCCTTAGGAAATTGTTTCTCTCTTCTCTCTATTAGCTATGGTGTATTTCCTTCCTTTATAACCCTAGATTCTAACTCTTATAATCTGATTTAGGGTTCCAAAATTCGTAGGTCTCCTCACCCATAAATGTAAAGAGACCAAAATGCCCTCGAATGGTCCCGGTTTAGCTCAAAAATGACCCGGCACTCAACTAGTACCCCCGGGTACACTATTTTGACTAATTCGACCCTTTCGGAATCATCTGTGGACTCTAAATTTTCTTTTGAGTCTCTTAAAATATGTTTCTCATCTCATCTTCAATTTTTTTCTACGCGCGACACTCGGTTGAGATAACTCAGGTACGTCCATATAAATCGCTAGTCCGTACATATCAACATTTAAAATTTACTACTCACATTTAGTAAATTTTTAATCGTCATATTAATCTTTATTAACATTACATCACATTAAATTACTCTACTCACGTAATTTAATTTAAAACGTGTCACATTAAATTACTCTACTCACGTAATTTAAATAAAAATGTATTTTCCTAACTATGCAGAATTACGGGGTATTACATTGCCCAAGCTATGAATTGACTAAATTGCCCTTAAACGTGCGATCGCGTACGAAAATCGAGTGGAATGCCTCCAAACTTCACACTTAGCATCCAAATACCTATAAAAACTCAATTAACCCCTGCAAAACATGTTAACGTAGAAATCCGAGGTTGTCTGGTTAACGAGCATAAATATAGGGAATAAGATACTGAGGGGGCTAAAATACGCAATATTTACGTATTATCAAAGTCACCTACGTGAGTAAGAATGGGGCCACTTCTATGAGAATAATGAATACAAATTCTCTAAATTACTCAAGAAACCAAGTGGTGTTCATGGGAGAAATGAACACAAACGTGAGAACCAACTGTATTGAAGAAGAATTATGTGAATACTATTGTCTAGGCTTACAAAAATGGTTGACGGTTCCAGGACGTGAAGTCTACTGATTAACCAAGTAAATATGATGGTATATCACTAAGGAAAGTTCAAGGCCACTAGGCTACTTCTTCCGATGCAATAAATCTTCTTTTTTTAGTCAACCTGTGTCTACATCTGCATTAGCATCTGTTTGTTTTTATTTATAGTGTTATATCATTCATGTGGGGGATTGTTGGAAAAAAATTGGACTTAAATGACTTAAAAATTGTCCACATTTTTCTGAACAGAATTTTGAGCAACTTTGAGCTCAAATTTAGGTGGGATTCACACCACGATAATTGTGGGACCATATATGAGCGCGTTTTCCTTCACAATGAGATTAACGTAGTATATTCACATGTCCAATTTCAATAAGTAATGAATGATAAATATGTCCCCAAAGTAACTCACAAAGCAATGAAAATTAATGAATTAAGTATGGTTTTAACTCTTGTCCCACATTAGAAGAGTAGTGGAAAATGATGAGTTAATAAAAACCAAATGATGGACTAAGGCTTGGATGCCTTGGGGTATCCCAACTCTTTGAAGGAAAGATGGCCTACACTATGCAAGTGTTGGGCTTGACCCAAAAGCCCACACGCGTGCGCACGCCGTCCGTCCGGTCGGCTCGGCTCGGCTCGAGCTTGGGCTTATATAAATCTCTTTCTTTTTTGGCCGAATTTAATTAATTTTATAGGCTTTAAGTAATTAATTATGGAATTAATTAATTAATTAATTGTTTATTTATTGCCAACAGTCGACAGTTACGAAAACAATTGCTTGACATTTTTTTCCAAAGGTTATTTACTTTTTTTATAAATAAGAACACTCCCTCCAGATTTTAGTTAATGACAAAAAATTCTCCCTACGTTTTATGTCCAACCCGAAATACTGTTCCAATTTCAGAAAATTATTTTATGCATTCATTTCATTACCATTTGTAATACTGTTTGGTTGAGTAAACACACAGCATTGTGTTCGATGGGATTATACATTATGGTGCTACTTGGTTAATTCGAAAATCCGTTGTATCTGGGGAGACAATTATTCATCAACCTTAAGCACTTAGAGGGAATAAATTTTTCTTAAGGACACTGTGGTATAACACATGGCTCAAATTTCTATTATGTTTATTGATTATTTATTTCTGCAATATCAAGTAAGTGAATTCTTATTTTCTGTAATTTCAATTTTACTTATGTTTTTATTATTATTCTAATAATTTTGTACTTTTATATTAATTAAATAGTAGACATAACACATACACCCATATTTTGATCCTTCAAATGCACCAAACGGTGGTTAAACCCAATCACCTCATAAAAATATACCATAAAAAATTGAAAAAAAAAACATTCAAATAATAACAAAACTTAAAAAATAATGCAAGAAAGATAAAATCACAAAAGTAAGAATACCTCTAAAAAAATGTGGCCCGCCTGTGAAAATGGTTTGATAGCATCGACTCAAAGTATTCAAATAAGAGTAGAGTGACGCCAACGCTATACTGCCCTAATCATAATTTTGGATATGAGTGAAGTAACGCAAGAAGGGAAGGAACCACATATGACTTGATTAAGGGTGAAAAGTAGCGTCGCGTCAGAACGCTAATCGTTGTTTTCTGTTCACCGCCTTAATACAAAAACCTAAATTACGACTGCACTTGAGATACAAGTATAGCGGTAAGTTGGGTATCAAAAATCCACAGAGACGAGTTGCTAGAATTTATAGGATTTAATACTCCTAAAATAAAAGTGTAAAAGGTGATAGATTGGAAATAAAGAAAAGAGAAAAATTAAGAAGTTAAGTCTAAACTAGCATTAATAAAACGAGAGTCGGGATCGTGTCCCCACCATGGTCTAAACAACTAATAATTAGAATTTTGGTTCGAAAATATTTAATCGAGCATTTTCAATTAAGTATAAACATCACACAATAAGGAATCTAACCCAAAATTGCGAGATTAAACATTTAACAGAAAATGGTCACACGCATCTTAAATTCGGATTACCGCTATAAACACTAACTTTGCATGACAAAGAAAGCTAAACGCATAATAATCCGACTTTAATACGCGAGGTTTTAATTAAATGCAATTTTACACAAAACCTAATTTTCGGAGCTCAACGCCCATCAATGGCGGACACACGACCCAAACTCTATGTGACTACGCACTACACATGATTAATCTAATTAAATAACTAATTAACAAAAGCAAACAAGAATTAACAAACTATAACTAACTATCTAAGCAATAAAAGTAACTACAAAGCAAGAAATCAAGTAAATAAGCATTAAACAAAGGAAAGTAACAATAAATAGTAATATACTTACATAAATGGGATGAACCCAAAGAGAAAGGAGGAGAGGGAAGCTCCAAAAAAATCCCCTAAGTTCTCTAACCTAAAATAAAATATATCCCCAAAGAAATGCCCCTAACACTCTATTTATACACCAAAACAAACCCCAAAAAAAACCAAGCCAAAAACACCAAAATAAGTCAATTTTCGTCCATATCTGATGGGACCGGTCGACCTCATGTTTGGTACCGGTCGACCGCACTTTTGGAATTTGCCTTGGGCTGGAGACCGACCCCTTTTCCACTTTGAACCAATTTTGACGTGTTGCATAGAAACGGCTATAACTCCCTCATACGGAATCGAAATGAGGCGTGGTCGGAACCGACGCGAAGCTAATTCAATTATCTACATGATTCGAGGACTTAATTTGAAGATTTGTTAGTGGTCCCACGTGAATCCCCACGTGTATATACCCAGTCGGAACTCATACGGGCATCATTATTGTTCCAAAGATAACATGTACCCAACTTATCTTTCTTTTCATGACTAATCACCAAGACTATCTTTAAGTCTTTAACCACTGATGCTGACTCTCAATACAAACCAAACAGACCGGGGTTTTAGATGACATAAGCATTATTGATGACTATGATCTTTGACTACTCTAGTGCCCACATTACACTCAATATTTATATTTCTTGATAACTCAATATAAATGTTCATGTTTGTACGATGATTTTCACAAAATAAAAAATAATCCAATACCAATAACATAAAACAATCATTTTGAGGGCATCAATAAATTTAAGCTCTCAAGTCATGAAGTATGAAATTACCAAAATGCCCTTGAAGTAGAAGAAAATACCAAAACCTTCCGGAAATGAGCATAACTTCCACATACGGAGTCAGAATGACGCACGGTTAGTGGCCACGGAAAGATAATTTGATGATATACATGTTGGTAACTTCATTGCATAAAAAATAGTGAGTTTGAAAAGAACAAATTTCCCTTTAAGTTGCATTCGACGACAGAACATCTCCGAAATGCAACCGAACCTCACTTTAGCGTTCCAATACCTACAAAAGCACAAATAACCCCTGAAAAGCATGTATATATCCAAATCCAAGGTTGTATGGTTAATGAGGATAATTATAGGCATATAGGACAGTAAAAGTGCTAGAATGCATAAAGATAACGGGCGAAAATATGCAATATTCGATACGAATCACACCCCCTAACTTAAACATTGCTAGTCCCTAGTGATGAAACAAACAAAACTAGTCCAAAGAAGGAAATAAAAAATGCATATATGCATCAAATTATAATTGCCACTTCGTAGGGAACACGATTGCATTTAGCATATGCAATAAGCCGTTAAACCCCTAGGTTATCCTAGTGGACGAGTGTCGTCTCGTGAGGGTTTTCAGGGATGAAACCCACAAACATCATATGGTTTCCTCAAAATATGCCCAAACCTACATGCGACAAGCCCAATAAAAGCGAAAAAGATTTCGTATGTATTATTAGCAAAGTGAATGAATTCACACAAAAGTCCGAATCATTTACATTGTAGAATGCACCTCATAGAATTGTGATTAGTCAAAAACTTATATAAACCGGATAAACATTAAAGCAAGCATATATTCAATCCTCACGGGTATTACACTCATCAAATGAAATTCACTTGAAACAGGGAGGTAACACACAGAACATGCGGGCTAAAGAGTAAATGTAAATGGAAACTAGGTCGCGCACATGTCACAAAAGAAGAACGCTATATATAAACTGAAAAATATAATCTCAATGAAAGAATACCGCACACTAAAAGAGGCGAAATGCATTTTCACATATTATCACAACTATTATGATTTTTAAATTACATCAACCTAAGATCACATAGGACTTGTATAGGGTTATAATGTAGGTATGGCTAAGGTGCGAAACGAAGGAATGTATGTACGGATTCAAAGTGTTCGGAATGAAAAGTCAAAATAATGGGAAGATGCGGGCAATATCAAATTTGGAAAACAAGTTCCAAAAAGGCATTAGATATATCATCGGGGAGAGTAATCAAAGCTTATTGAACACTATACACAGCATATACATCTTTTTCTTTAATTTCTTTTCTTCTTTTTCTCATTTTTTTCTTTTGTTTTCTTTTGCTTTTTTCTTTCTCTTTTTCTATTTTTTTTTCACTACTTTCTTTTCTTACTTTTCTCACTCTCATATGCCTAAATTGTAACCGACATCACAAAAACAACAATCAATCCCAAGTAACATTCCAAACAAAGGTATGGAAAGTGTATCTATGGTTTATAACTCCAATTTAGAGTTGGTTATGGGAATTGGGTTATGAAACGAAAGGCTATATTTAGGCTCAAGGGGGTTAACGAGGGTAAACATATAAGGGTGAGGTCAAGGCTAATATGGGTGATATAACAAAGAGGGCCTATGATCATTTCAGAAAGTTTACGCAATTCTCGACTCAAAACAATATATGAAAATCATGCTCAAGTAATACATCTCAAATATAAACTCAATTAATGAACGGCCAAATGAAAGAATAGTGAGATTACCGACGATTTCAACGTTTTCAAAGAGGAAAAAGTAGTGTATAACACTCACAAATGACGAAAGGTACAAAGCTTACTCGGTGTAAGTATATACAATGCACCAAAAGATTATCGAGTTATAAAAATCTTAAACCAAATCAATATAACCATAAAAGTGCATGTGCTCATGGGATTAAAGTTTAATTCATGAAGCTATTCATAATATAAATAAGTGAGACTAAAGTCTAATACCTTCTAAAATCGAGAACATGCATCATTGGGTTGTCTATTGGATCGGGCAATTATTGAAATTTATCATCGAAAACAAAGGCAAAATGCCCCAAAAAGAGAAAAAAGAAAGAAAATATTTTAAATTTTTTAATTTTTCTAAGAAAAGCATACTAAGTAACTAACATGTGAGAAAAAACATGGACTAAACAAAGAAATGGATAGAATATCCCACACCCCCTAACTTAAAACTTGACATTGTCCTCAATGTGAATTAAGAACCAAGTTAAAGAGAAAAGAGTGATATTACCCAAAATTGGAGCGATCCCCATAACAACAAGTCCAAAGAATCTAAAAAACAAATTAGTACCAAGCATGAAAACAACAAATAATAAAAAGTTAACTAATTACACTAAACTAAAATAAAAAGAAAGAATAAAAATCTAACTATATACAACCTACTATTTAGGCTTCACTCTAATTATACACTAAAAGTCTAAATAGATGAGGGTCCACCGTAAAAACAATTTGACTTTGGAGGATAACCGGTGTACCCTCACATACAAGCATGCCTTTCGAAAAATATGGATTCCCTTTGAAAAACGGAAGGCATGTGTAAGGCGTAAGAAAGGAACCATCGCCAATTAAAAGTTTTGGAGGGACGATAGGGGGTTTGGATTGAACGTGTGACAAAAACATGTGGGGACCGAGAAAAGCCGAATATCCTCCCAATGATTTTGAAATTGGAATAGGAGGTGGCGCACACGAAGGCACGAATGCGATCGTGGAAGGCGATTCGAGCAAGTACTCCTCATCGACGATAGGGTTTAAAACATTAAAGTTTGAAACCGAATCATCGGGTACTTGTTCCGGTGTGGTAGTAGGGAATGAAAATGGGGATGAAAGAAATTCAAACTCATGAGATGAATCATTATCTCATGAAGTTGGAATTTCAAAGGCAATAATATCATTTTCAATGAAATGTTCTTCTTTGGGGGCCAAAGAAGAAATCATTTCATTGCAAATAGATATTATGTCATTATCATCCTCACTTTCAATATCTATTACGCAATGTGCAAAGTCTAGAATGGCTTGTTCCAAAGTAGGCACAAGTTCTTCATTTGGTTCAAAACATTCCCCGACCTCGAAAGTCTCGGAATCAAAATCGTCGTCAGACTCAAATAATAAATTCAACTCATGTCCCCACGAACGATTTTCTTCCCGATAACGAGTTTCAATTTTCTCATTTTCATACATACGCATACCCTCACCGAATGTCATAGGTCGAGGTGCGGATGCATGAAAATGGAAACTTTGAAAATTACCATCGGAATTAAACGAAAACTCATTAATATAGGAATTTTGAAAACTATTCGAATTCGTTTCAAAATTCCTATTATAAGGAGGTAAAGGCCCAAAATCATTGTCATCATCATCGAAATTTCAACAACCTAAGTTTTGACTTTCGTTATACCCGCCCAAAGAAATATTTGAATTTAAAACTTATTGGGACTCTAAGTATTTACCGAAAGTCATAGGTTTGCGAGAATTTTGAGAATTATAACAATGATTACCGAAAGAATTGGAATAAGACATGCTTACCCCAAAAATGGCTCAAATGGAGGATTCCACAAAGTAGGTGCGCGCGGAAAAAATTCGAGTGTTTCTAAGTGCTCAAATGTGGAAGTCCTGCAAAATATTAGAAAATAATACAAATAGAAAGAAAATACTATGAAATACTAAATCAAATAAAGTCTAAAACAAACTAGTCCCCGGCAACGGCGCCATTTTGATTAAGGGTGAAAAGTAGCATCGCGTCAGAATGCTAATCGTTGTTTTCTGTTCACCGTCTTAATACAAAAACCTAAATTACGACTGCACTTGCGATACAAGTATATCGGTAAGTCGGGTATAGAAAATCCACAGAGACGAGTTGCTAGAATTTATAGGATTTAATACTCCTAAAATAAAGTGTAAAAGGTGATAGGTCGAAAATAAAGAAAAGGGAAAAATTAAGAAGTTAAGTCTAAACTAGCATTAATAAAACGAGAGTCGGGATCGTGTCCCCACCATGGGCTAAACAACTAATAATTAAAATTTTGGTTCGAAAATATTTAATCGAGCATTTTCAATTAAGTATAAACCTCACACAATAAGGAATTTAACCCAAAGTTGCGAGATTAAACATTTAACAGAAAATGGTCACACGCATCTTAAATTCGGATTACCGCTATAAACACTAACGTTGCATGACAAAGAAAGTTAAGTGCATATTAATCTGACTTTAATACGCACGGTTTCAATTACATGCAATTTTACACAAAACCTAATTTTCGGAGCTCAACGCCCATCAATGGCGGACACACGACCCAAACTCTATGTGACTACTCACTACACATGATTAATCTAATTAAATAACTAATTAACAAAAGCAAACAAGAATTAACAAACTATAACTAACTATCCAAGCAATAAAAGTAACTACAAAGCAAGAAATCAAGTGAATAAGCATTAAACAAAGGAAAGTGATAATGAATAGTAATATACTTACATAAATGGGATGAACCCAAAGAGAAAGGAGGAGAGGGAAGCTCCAAAAAAATCCCCAAAGTTCTCTAACCTAAAATGAAATATATCCCCAAAGAAATTCCCCTAACACTCTATTTATACCCCAAAACAAACCCCCAAAAAAACCAAGCCAAAAAACCCAAAATAAGTCAATTTTTGTCCATATCTGATGGGACCGGTCGACCTCATGTTTGGTACCGGTCGACCTCACTTTTGGAATTTGCCTTTGGCTGGAGACAGCCCCCTTTTCCACTTTGAACCAATTTTGATGCGTTGCACAGAAACGGCTATAACTCCCTCATACGGAATCGAAATGAGGCGTGGTCAGAATCGACGATAAGCTAATTCAATTATCTATATGATTATGTTTTGAAACCCTCCAAATTATGCAGTATGAAATTACCAAAATGCCCTTGAAGTAGAAGAAAATATCGAAACCTTCCGAAAATGAGCATAACTTCCACATACGGAGTCAGAATGACGCACGGTTAGTGGCCACGAAAAGATAATTTGATGATATACATGTTGGTAACTTCATTACATAAAAAATAGTGAGTTTGAAAAGACCAAATTACCCTTTAAGTAGCATTCGACAACGGAACTTCTCCGAAATGCAACCGAACCTCACTTTTAGCGTTCCAATACCTACAAAAGAACAAATAACCCCTGCAAAGCATGTATATATCCAAATCCAAGGTTGTCTGGTTAATGAGCATAATTATAGGCATTTAGGACCGTAAAAGTGCTAAAATTCATAAAGATAACGGGCGGAAATATGCAATATTCGATACGAATCATGACTCTCATCCCCCACTCTTCGCCACTAGAGTGGTCCTTATTAAGAATGAAATAAAGAGGTATTCCAGCACTAGTTGAGAATTTATCACGTCCATGTGTCGCTTGAAAAGAATCTCATTCGAGTCCTCCATACTAACTGATTGTCCCAAGATGACCCACTCCAAAGGACCCATAACAGCCTTCATCGCCTCACTTGTAAAGACCATGTAACAGTCTACCTTCACTCAACTGCTCTCATGAGATAAACCCAAGATTTGATACATGTCTGATGGTGTCACCATCATCTCTCCCACTTTGAAGTGACATGTATGTGTGGTTTCCCACCACCTCTCTCCTAGATCGCATAGAATGATCGAGGATCAGTGCATCTCATCTAATGAATCTTCCAAGTCTCTAAAGCACGTGCCCCACACCAATATTTGCACCTGTGTGGGGAGATATCACATACACTCTTCACACCTATCAACCCTGAGCAAAAATAGCCAAAGAAGAAATCCCCACCTGAAAGGCGCACCTCGACTAAGTCGAAGAAAATCTCAAAATCCCAAAACAATAAAAACATATTTCAAAAACAAAATCAAAAAAACACAAAAAGAAAGTCACTTACGTAACCACTAGGGTTCTGCACAAAATTCGAGCGATGGCTCATAGGCTCCCTCATGAGGATCCTAGTATCCTCCACTAGTCTCGCATTGTGATACACATTCTCAGTCCCTCGATGGCACACACCATAGGCAATCCCCTCAATCCTAGCCCATTCATTGTAATGAGGTGCATTCACAAAGTCTATTTCTTTTGGATCGTACAAAATCGCTTAGGATAGACTTTTTTTCTAAGGAGATATATAGAGTTTGCAAGTGTGTGAGGTGTAAAAAGCCATATGTCCTCTCCCTTATTTATAGGGTCTAAGGGGCCTACCGATCGACAATGCTAGCAGAATGACTATCAACATGTGCCACTGGTAATCCATGCATCCCCTCGATTTAAGTCCACTGTTTATAGATAGAGGCCTCCCCATGCTAGCAGGCTCCCCTACTCAACTTTTGTTACCAAATCCTTAAAATTTTATAAAAAATCTTCTAAAATTCCCAAAAAATCACCAAAGTTCCTAAAAAAATATAAAAACCCAAAATCCACAAAACTTGTATATGCATCACAAAAATCATCAAAGTTCAAGATTACAAAAGCATTCAAAAATTGCCAAAAAATTTCAAACATCTCTGAAAAATCATAAAATTTTCAAGATTTTATCATATAATGACACATCTTTTACATTACTCCTTACACTCTTTAGATTCTTATAATTAGACCTTGGCCCTCAGAATTAGGTTGTGATCTTTTTTTTAGTTGTATACACTCTTTAACTCCTTAGAATTAGACATTGCCCCTTAGAATTAGGTCATAATCCTCTTATTGGTTTCATAAACTCTTTAGGTCCTCATAATTAAACCTTCATCCTCCGGATCAGGTTGCAACCACCTTATTGGTCACACACATTTTTGGGAACATACTTTTGGGTACATATTAGACCTTGGCCCTCATAATCAAGCTGCAATCTTCATATTGGTCACACACTATTTGAGTCCTTAGAATTAAACCTTAACAATCTGAATTAGGAGATCATCCCCATATTACTCGTACACATTGTTTACGTCCTCGTATTTAGACCTTTACCCTTAAAATTATGTCACGACCCCCGTATTATTCGCATATTCTTTAGGAACTCATAATTAGGCATTGACAGTTAAAATTAGGTCACGATCCTTGTGTTGGTCATATATAACTTAGATCCTCAAAATCAGGCCTCAGACCTTATAACTAGGCCATAATCCTCACTTGCACCATAGGTCCTCAAAATTAAACACTGGCCCTCAAAATTAGGACATAACCCTCACACATACTTTAGGCCCTCAAAATTAGATCCTTGGTCCTCAAAATCAGACCATAATCCTCACATACACTTTATGTCCTTAGAATCAGACTTTGGCCCTCATAATCAGGCCATGTTCCCCTCATACACTTAAACTCCTCATGATTAGACCTTGACCCTCATAATCAGCCTCCAATTCTCATATACACTTTAGGTCCTCAGAATTGGACATCGACACTCAAAATTTGGCCATAACCCCTAACACGGTCATAACACACCTTAAGCCCTCAGTAAATCCCTAATCCTCTTCACAAACTACATCACATATCACACTCCCTCAGTGAACCAATCCCTATTAAATTTCAAAAACAATGGGACTCAACAAACATAACTTTTATCGGGAGTCTATCTTTTGATGAACTTAAATTTATTCTAAGACTTTCCATTGAGGGGCTCAATAGACACCCTATCCTGACATTCCTATACTAATCTATGGAATCTAAACAAAGTCGCTTCAATCCAGGACCCCAATCCTTCTTCACACCATAATACGATAACCACATCGCTCTACGTGGGCCTATTTGACTTTGGTCAACTTTAAACCTGAGATACCATCCTTTAAAAAAATCAACGATCTCTGAATCCTCTTCACAACAGTCCCAAACATGCAAAAATAGAACTTCCAGATCCAACATTATGGACAAAAAAATAATTCTATAGTACTTACCTATATGCAAGACACTTTACATGCCTATTGGGAGGTGGGGTTTATTTAGAAAGAAAGTTTGGCCAACTTGCCAATAGGCAGGTCAGGGGACCTACTGATCGACATGTCCCCAAGTAAATACTTTTTCTTTTTCAATTTACGGTTTTTTTATATGAGAAAACCCTTACCTCAGTTGCACGAGACTTCGATTTCAGTGCGATAGTATTCCAAATTTATCATACATTATTTTCCCACACATTCCCTCATACATTATCTAACATCACCCTACCCTACCTGACCACCACTCCTCCACCATTATACATCAAAACTCAGCTAACCAAGTGTTGAAAACATATTTTGAAAGTGCTTGAAGGTCCAATATACTTTTACATTTACCATTATAATAAATAGTATTTTGCATATTTTAGTGTTGTCTTTTCTTTTATAATTACTACATTCGATAATTAACTTTGATAATTCTACATTTTTAATATCATATATACTCTCAAATTTATTTTCATAAACAAAAAATCAAAAAAGGGGTTTAAGCCATAATTCCCAATTTATGGCGTTCTCGCCACATTTTCTACCTTTTTTTTATCACATTTCATCTTCTTTTCATATATCAAAATAGACACCCTAAATTAGGATTATGGTTTAGACCCTTTTTATTCATTATGCAAACTACGTGGACTTTGATGCCTTTTTGTCCATGCAAACATCTCAAAACTATTTTGGGATTTAAGTCCACTCGTGTCCATTATATTTAGTCCAATCTATATTTTATCATCTTACCTCTGTAGTTGATACATTTAATTCATGTAGTTAGTCATCTTACCTTTATTACTTATTTATCAGTCCCACATATGCATACTCACTCTCCCATAACGAGATTGAGATTTTGGGGGTTCGCTCAAATTTATAGTTTTTTCATACATTTCTTTTTATCATATTACTTATGTTTAGTCAGTTTACTATTCTTTTGGCATTCCCGCTTATGTGTACTCACTCCTTCCATAGTGAGGTTACAATTCGGGACTTCGCTCTCATTTTTATCTCTGTAGGAGGATTCATACCCATCGTTCCTATAATGTGGATATACTGACTCCTCTCTTCACGCACAGACACACACACACATATATATATATATATATATATATATATATATATATTCACATCCATGTATATATTTATCTTTACTCACCTTTGTTAACTTTACATACATAACACAGTTGTCATACACATGCACACATCCATGCATTAAAGAGAAGGAGAGAATATCATATAGCCCATAAGAGACCAAAAGGTTATGGTGGGTGCCTAACACATTCTCATTCCATAACACAGTCTCCAAGTTTATATCTCATTTGGTTTTGCATACACTAGTTGTGTTTTAGATATCTCTTTTGAGGTGGCTTCTTCTTTTTCTTATTTTGATTAAAATAGGTCGAAAACTCCGATCTCAACACATTCACACACCTCACACCACTGATGACGCCGAACTACATCCTTTGCACATCTGAAGTGATAATCCCATGAGCGCCGTGGGGGTCGGGATAGCTATAGTTACATTTGGATTTGGTGTTTCCTTAGACTCCATAGTTGTTTATTGCTTTATTTGGAGATTTTATGTTTATGGCATCTATCTATTGGAGTTTTACTATATTGAAGTTTTAGCATTGTGAGGGATTTAATTATGGTGAATGGATTATTTTATTATTCTATATTTCATTTAATATCTTGTTGTACAAGTTTTAAATATCTCATATTTCTATCACATCATAAGAATGATATTTTAATTATAACGACCAACATATATTAGCATATGGACTTGATCATCCTCAATGGAAAAATATATGGGTTAATACATCATTAGAGGATTATATGACATGGTTCTTGACATTCTCTGATTCAATTGTCCAAAACTTTATCAATCTTTAATCTGGATCTAAAATAACTTCACTTGTAAAATTTAAATTCGATTTGTTTATTTTATTTGATACTCTTAAAATATGATAGTTAAGATGTTATTTATTTCTTTTATTTTAATCTACATGATGAAGTTTAGAAGGTGATAGAGTTGCTGCCCGATATATTTAAGAGGGGGACATAGTCGATGTTGTAACAAGGCTTTAATGGGATATTGAAGCATATGACATTCTTTATTCAGCAACTAGGATGGGAGGTGTACCAAAAGAAGAAGAAGAAGAAGAAGAAGAAGAAGAAGAAGAAGAAGAAGAAGAAGAAGAAGAAGAAGAAAAAGAAAAAGAAGAATGTTCCTACGATCATGCTATGGATCCCAAAAGAAGATCTAGGAAAAAGAGGAATTAAATGAATATAAATCCTTGTTTTGTTTATGGAATTTTGGTGGTGATTTGTTTTATTAATTATGGTGGTGGTGTCTTGTATGAAATTTCAACCCAAAACCAAGCAATCGCAAGGTTGACCTTCGCACTCTTAAAAGCATCAAAAGTATAATAAGGACTTACCATATGAGTCCTCATGGGAGCATCTTCAGGAGTTGGAGAGGTAAAAGTGTAAAAACTTGGGGAATCTAATGTTTGGAAATGAAAGGTCACAGTATTGTTTGGAAGTTCAGTGAAATACTCCCAATGCTTAATGTCTGGAGGATTAAACTACGGAGGCTCAAAGTCAATATTGAGTTAAAATGTTGGGAACACACCCCATAAATTAGTTTTAGAAGAGGTTTTGGTCTTATGCTTATTTTTTAGGCTACAAGGGGAACATACATAGGATATGCCTGTGCTCGTAAGGCCTAGATTTGAGAGGAGTAGTGTTCTCTACAATAAACATGGGGATATCTATGATGGTTGTAGCTAGTTGATCAGAGTTGCTTAAGTGAAAAACTTGAGTTGCCTAGTGACTTAATAAAAAAGACTCTAGAGATAAGAGAAAATATTGTATGAGGTTGAAGCATAGTTAACACCTTTAGAAGAAGAAGAAGAAGAAGAAGAAGAAGAAGAAGAAGAAGAAGAAGAAGAAGAAGAAGAAGAAGAAGAAGAAGAAAAATAAGAAGGAAGAGGATTAATACAAACATATTCATCATCACTAGAATACACGGTGACTACAAATGGTGAAGCAGAGCAAAAGGAATGTAGGAGTAAATGAAAAGTTATAATGAAAATGACAAGATTGAGAACACGAATCAACATCTTTACCAAAAAATTAAAAGACAACAAAAACTAGAGCACGATTATAGGCATTATTTCCAAGACGTGGAAATTCCAGCCAATAGTCAATTATCAAAGTCTAAGGGACGTGGTGATTTTTTCCATGGGAAGAGCAACAACCCTTTAGCTAACTTTTTACAAATATTAACTTGTACGGGGGGTATATTTACACCATATCATAGGGGGAAATTAGTGAATGACACATGGAGGATAAATATGGAAAATAACATGAAATAATGGTGTAAAGAATGTAAGAGACATAAGTCATTCAGTAACACATGGCACTGAACGAAAGAGACGCGTGGTAATGTGAACGTGTTTGAGAAGTTATTGAAGAATGAAGTAGTTGTGCATGATGGGGCTCAC
The DNA here is from genome assembly GCA_949130495.1 of Sambucus nigra. Classification (NCBI taxonomy): domain Eukaryota; kingdom Viridiplantae; phylum Streptophyta; class Magnoliopsida; order Dipsacales; family Adoxaceae; genus Sambucus; species Sambucus nigra. The sequence continues at coordinate 349,161,679 of OX422215.1, forward strand.
GGTTATCAGGCAATTCAAATTTTAAAAATGGAATGCCCAATGGTTATTCTACTATGGAAGTTACATGTGGAATGTTATAAATAAGCAATACGAGATCAAAATTCGAGGAGGACTCTCCAACAAAAAATCACTTTACTTATTTGTATTTTATCTATTTTATTTCGTTCTTCAAAGTAGTCTACAATATTAGGTTTCAAGTTTATTTCCAACTTTATTTCAATATATCTTCCAGCATTTTATTATATAGTTATTACATTTCAAATACACTTAAATTCTTTTATTTATAATTGCACGTAAATTTTACTTTCAATTACAATTTCAATTTATCCTCTTTGAAATGCTTTTAATTTCTTTTAGTTTTCAATCTCACTTCAAAGTTATTGTTTAGTTTAATTTTAGAAATATACCACTTCATAAAAAGTCTTCTCAATTGAATCATTTGAATAAAGTGCAATCACTTGATTAATTTTTTAACTTTCTTTGGGACGACCCTAAAATCTTGAAATGCATGCTCTCAAAGTTACATTTGACCACAAGAAGTTAAATTTATCCATGAAAACCTTTAACTCGTGTTTAAATGGGGAAGTTTGTGGGTGCACTCGGCAAATTATGAAAGTAATAAACGAATTGGGGATAAATTAAATGAATAAATACATAATTAAGTTATACTTATTGAAAGTAAAGTTCAAGGGCCAAATTGACAACTGGGTAATATTTAAGTGCCATAAGGGTCATTTTCTTAAAAAAATTGGTTGGATTTTTAAAACGTTTGATCATTTGTCAACCAATGGACTGAGACATTCTTTATTATATTCTGCATACTAGTTGCATAGTAATGCAACCGTGGATGAGAGCTCATTTATGTACTCTCACTGAAAGCAAAATAAAAGGCATCAATCTCTCTCTCCTGTCACCCCTGTAAATTATAGTAGCTGGAGAGATAGATAGAGAGACATGGAGTCCTACAATTATCAAAGAAAAATAAAATAAGAGATAAATTGAAGATTAGCACCTAGATTCCTCTAATTTTCCAAACTACTATATATTCGATTCTTTCTCTTCAGTATGTTCTTTGATCTCTCTCTCTCTTATATCAGGTTGAAAGACAAAGATAATTTTAATGCCAACATGTTCATCTAAAGTAAATCAACCATCATAAAGACATTAATCGGTGATTAAATGTCAATGGCTACATAGTTATGCACCTCCATTATGACACATAGTGGAGGGAGTACATGTGTAGACCATTGGAACCGATGGTTTACATGGCGACGAATATGGAAGTCATGCGCACCGATGCAATATGTCCAATGCTATAGATCCTGTATGATCGACACCACTATATTCGGCAGACACCTTGCAAAAACTATATATGACTTTTTTTATTTACGTATTTATCAAGATTCGATCTAAATAGAATATGATGTACGAGGTAAATGATGACACCCATGATGAATTGAAGCCATCATCCCATCGGATAAAGTGTACATCAGATCAAATTCGTCAGGACGCTACAGCGTAGTTTACCTTTTGTTTTTTTATATATCAACGGTGTGTCTAAACATTATTGAATATGTTTATTCTAAATATTATTATTTGAATACATATTAGTATGTTTTTGTTTAATATTATGGTTTTATTGCACTCTTGATCTTACCAAATTAAAGATAATTATATGTTATAGGAATAAATAAAAATTATATGTTTATGGTACTTTGCAACTGACATGGTATACATTACTGAATGAATCATTAAATTCATTTTCAACTGAATTTTGATAATGAGAGATAATAATAATATTTTACACCATATGTAAGTATCAAAATGAACAAAAACATGAACTAAAATAATACAACTTCGAATGGTCTAAGAAAAAAATCTAATTTAACTCAAAATATTGAAGATTTTATCAAATTCACATTCTATAAATAAGTCATAGTGACTTTTTAACCATCAAATAGGCCCTATTCTAAATTTTTTGAATTTTTTCACAATTTTACCTTTTGAAATAAACCACCCTTAACTTTGTTGGGGAAGTTACACAAGTGGTTGGACTTTTTTTCCTTCCTATTTTTAATCTTCAAATGATTATAACTATTGATTTACAAAATCAATTTTTTGTAAAATTATTATTTTTAAACTTTCCTCGACGAGATTTATCCAACAAGATTCATAAAGCCCATAATATTTCAAAGAAATAAAAAAATTACACAAATAATAAAATTAGCCATGTTCACCGAAAAATGAAACACTTTTATATCTGAGATATTTTCACAAATACTAAACATTTACTATGCAAATATTGCACAGATATTAATATTTATTGTTTGCCTAAAAAATGAAGAAAAATAAGCCATCTTTAATTTTTAATATTTTCCATCGAATGTTGGTCTTTTTTAAGGCTCAATTAGTAGTTTTCAAAAGTATAAATTCGTAAGTTTTAAAATTATTTATCGAAAGTTATAGTTATTTAAAGTTTGAAAAAGAAAAAAAAATAACTGAGAAACCAGTAAGTACGCTCTGACACCACTTATAAAAGTGAATGGCTCTAATACCACTTAAATAATGCAATAACAAATATACTCAATGAAAATTCTAATTTGAGAGTGCGTATTTATCTTAAAATAAATTTATCTTTTTATCCTAAACATACATCTAGGTGATAAAGCTGATAAAATAAATCATGCATTCAACAAAGGCAAAGTTTCATGAAAAAAAATCCTCTGGGAAAAACCTTTTATTCACTATAGAAATCTATAAGACCGCTGACTTACAGACTACTTTATAACCTCCACACAAGTATAATACGATAATCTTCGCAAATCTCTAGTGAACAACTATGATCCTCGCAAGAATCATAAGACCGCAATCCTTCGTCAGCCTCAGCCTTCATCTTCAGCAGTGAGTCCCCTCAGATATCACAAGTCAGACATGGAGTAGTTTTTGTTTTGATATTGGAAGAGGTCTTAGAAAGTTTAAGGATAGTGTCCCGTCGGTTCCCATAACCCCTCGAGTTAGGTACACATCGGTTTGAGTTAGAAAATCACTTTTGGAGACGCTAAATTCTAGATTGGTTGAGTCTCATATGCTTGCACATGATGCATCACTTTTATATCGTTGATTGCTTACATGATTAGTTTGTCATACGCTAGTTGTGTTACTTGATATATCTTTGCTACTGTTATGACATGTGTAATGTTTGTATTAGATTTTCTATATTTTGAGAAAAAAAATTGAAAAAGCCAAAAAGATTTTATTTTGATAAAAATTTTGGAAAAAGATAAAGTCGGTTTTGTATTTTGTTTACACCGTTTATGGATGGACATTTAGGATGACCAAGTCACAACATCATTCCACATCCATGTGACTATTCGATAGGGTTTTGAGACGATACATCATTTCATTCATGTGCTTTAGAATGTTTGGAGTTATTAAGATGAGATTTGAGATTACTTTCTGGATGTTTAACTTATGATTTCCTTTAATGCACACTTGCATGGATTTGTTTGATTACTGTACTTGTCTATTACATGTTGGTAGAAGTGTTTACATCTCAATCTTATCTTTAAAATGAACCAAATGCGATAAAACTTGGCAATGAAAGAGTGCATGTAAGAACCGTTGCCCGTGAGAAATTTGTTTAATACGAAAAAATGATGAGTGAACGCGGGAAATGACTGCAAGTGAATAATAATCAGGTCGTGAAAGCCACCATTTAAAAGATCCCGAGAAAAAATTAAGGCAACAAAAATAATCATATGCCAAAAATTGGGCCAATAGGATTTCTCTAAGTTGAGAAAAAATAGAAACGTCAAAAGAGCTTGAAAAAGAAATATATATTTGAGGGTGTTTGGTTGGAAATAAATCAACAGGTTTGCACGTTCTGACAAAGTCTTTAAAAAGCATTACATAGTTTAAACTTTGCTGGTGTGAAAATCATTTAAACTCACCGAAGGATGATTGCAAAGTTCATTCGTTAGGAGTATCCATATTCATCGTGCACATTTGTTATGTATATTTGAGTTGATTTACCTATTGAATATATTCACACCCATTTATTTCGTATCCACTATTTAGTTATCTTAGAGTAAATTCATGGTGTGTGATTTTTTTGTAAATAATTTTTGTTGAAAAAATTAGAAAAATAAAAAAATAGTTTGTGGAAGCTTTCAAGTTTATCCATGATGATCGTAGTTGTTTTCTTTGCTTTTTTTGACACTCCATGTTTATTTTTATTTATTCTTTTCCTTGTCTATTTCGGAAAAATAAAAAGGGGGAGAACGAATTATGATTTAATGGGGAGGTTTTATATTATGGGGGAGATTTGAGATTTGATCCTAAGTTTTGATTTCTGTTTATTTCAATTCAAACTCGATACGTCATGAAGGTATTTGTTTCTTGTCTTATGTGTGTAGGTACAAATATCGAAGATCAATATTTTGCACACCCTAATGATGACAGAGAAACAATTACAATTTGAAGATGTTAAAGATTTTTGGAGAAAGTTTAAGACTTACATTTTTAGTACCTTTTTAGTTTTGGGTTCATGGAAGGGTATTAGATTTGTATAGGACATTTGATTTGATAATTCAGATGTTTTTAGTTTGTACCAGCATAGACATAGTGGGAGATTTGTAAGGACATATTTTGCTTAGTCCTATTTACATTAAAGTATGTCATATACCGCTACGACCGTCGAAGAATTATTCAAGTTTAATCATGAATCAAGATGGATCCGAATATCAACATTATTCAACATAAAAGCCTATGTGAGATAGATTTTAGTAAGGTTGTGTTTCAGTCCCTTAACGGTTCATTTAAAGTGTTGGGATATTTTTTCTAAACTATTTTTAAACACCTGAGGCGTTGTTTTTGGATAAAAGAATTTTGCTAAGTGTCGAGGTAGAGTTTTATTAAAATATTTTTTGACGTTTAGGTCATTCGTGCGACATCTTACTACCATTCAAGAGGCATAGGCATGTCGTGCGATGTCCTCGTTCGAGCGACATACTGTTTTCGTTCGAATGAACCCGCTAACTCAATTTTGTTATATATACCTGATTAAATGAGTCATTTTTTCTGAAGAAGACCGGGGGTTTTCGATACACGTAAACTACAAACTGAAGAAACGATTTTGTCTTCTTCATTTAGAGTTTTAAACATTTATTTTTCAATTCATAAAAAAACCAATAGTTTAGTGAATTGTTTTGGAACCCAAGATTCGATCTTGTTGAAGTTTATCTTGTAGAGAGGGTAAATCTACGACTGGTAACTGTGTGTCATTGGGAGTACTTGTGGGTGTTCCTGACTGATTTAGAGTTGCGTTGTAACAACCCACGTAATTTTGGGCTATTTTAATTAATTATTGGAAAATGGAGGAACATAAAGTTTTTGATAAAATTATTTTTATTGCTCAAATATGTTGGTTATTATTTTTAAAGGCGAGAATTTCAAACGATTTCAAAAACGGAGTTAAAACGGATTTTAAAATGATTTTAAAATGTTTTTAATTCTTGGAGTTGTTTTGACTTCCAACTCTTCATTTCTTTGGCTTATTTAAAGGAGTCTTTTGGATTTCAACTCTTCATTTATTTGCACTATAAAAGGAAGTCGTGGGCAAGCCTTTTAACATACTTTTGGCACAAATTTTGGCAGCAAATATATTTTATATTCCTCTTCTTTTTATATACACATTGGCCCTTGAGATTTGTGAGTTCCAACCTTAGATTAAAGGTGTTCTTGGGGCTATTTTGTTGGAGGTTCTTGGAGGAGCTTTGTAGATCTTTTGAGTTGATCTTGAGGATGTGATCGTTGGTTTCTCATCATGGTTTGAGGTATGGGGTTTTACACAATATGCTCCTTAAATTTCGCGAGTGTCATTCTCTTTGAATTCTTGTTAATTGAACTCATATTTGAATTGATAAATTCATTGAAAGCTGGAAAATAATTGTTGAAATTATGTTGATTCATGTGGTATCATTATATTGTTGATGAGCACGTTGTCATGAGATTTTAATATGGCACGGATGTTGGGCACCCGCCAAAATTCCTGTTTCCCGGGCTATGGCTTGATAAAGCATATACGGATGTGGTGAGGCCTGGTGACCCGGTTAAAGTGTTGTTGAGAAATTATATTGATAAATGCTTTGAGATTCGCATTTTGATTTGAATATTCGTACTCATGTTGTTACGCCCTGTTCATCGTTAATATAATTGTTGAGCATTTTTCCTGTCGTATTGTGTACTTCCCCATATTTTCTTTTAGTGGCAGGTTAGTGCAGATTTTGGGGCGCCATGGAGATTGATTTTAGCGAGGATGGTTTGGGAAAGATTTGTATTATTTTGATGTATAGAGCTTTGGAGATTTGTATTTTTATTCGAGTTAGATAGTTGTAATTTTAATTCGAGAGACTTGTTGTAATTGAAGAGATTGAGATTAGTGGATTTATATTATTGTGGGTTTATTTAGATGCTCTATACCTTGTCACTTGTGGATTTGGATTTATTTTATCGCATTAGCGCTCCGTTCGCTCTCCCCGGGCGGGCGGGGTGTTATAAATGGTATCAGAACTTAGGTATACGGCAACCCTCGGGGCTTGGATTTTGGGTTCATTGCGTGGTTAGCAATTTTTGGAGATAGAAAATTTTAGGTGATATTCGTGATAAGTTTCGAGATTAGAGGTGAGAAATTTATTTTCGGGAGACGTGATTTATTTTTGGAGTTAGTGTAGTGGCCTGATTTTGAGAGTTCGGCATTCGGCGAATTTCGAGGGCGAAATTCCATTGTTAGTGGGGAAGTGTAACAATCCGCGTAATTTTGGGCTATTTTAATTAATTATTGGAAAATGGAGGAACATAAAGTTTTTGATAAAATTATTTTTATTGCTCAAATATGTTGGTTATTATTTTTAAAGGCGAGAATTTCAAACGGTTTCAAAAACGGAGTTAAAACGGATTTTAAAATGATTTTAAAATGTTTTTAATTCTTGGAGTTGTTTTGACTTCCAACTCTTCATTTCTTTGGCTTATTTAAAGGAGTCTTTTAGATTCCAACTCTTCATTTATTTGCACTATAAAAGGAAGTCGTGGGCAAGCCTTTTAACATACTTTTGGCACAAATTTTGGCAGCAAATATATTTTATATTCCTCTTCTTTTTATATACACATTGGCCCTTGAGATTTGTGAGTTCCAACCTTAGATTAGAGGTGTTCTTGGGGCTATTTTGTTGGAGGTTATTGGAGGAGCTTTTGTAGATATTTTGAGTTGATCTTGAGGATGTGATCGTTGGTTTCTCATCATGGTTTGAGGTATGGGGTTTTACACAATAGGCTCCTTAAATCTCGCGAGTGTCATTCTCTTTGAATTCTTGTTAATTGAACTCATATTTGAATTGATAAATTCATTGAAAGCTGGAAAATAATTGTTGAAATTATGTTGATTCATGTGGTATCATTATATTGTTGATGAGCACGTTGTCATGAGATTTTAATATGGCACGGATGTTGGGCACCCGCCAAAATTCCTGTTTCCCGGGCTATGGCTTGATAAAGCATATACGGATGTGGTGAGGCCTGGTGACCCGGTTAAAGTGTTGTTGAGAAATTATATTGATAAATGCTTTGAGATTCGTATTTTGATTTGAATATCCGTACTCGTGTTGTTACGCTTTGTTCATCGTTAATATAATTGTTGAGCATCTTTCATGTCGTATTGTGTACTTCCCCATATTTTCTTTTAGTGGCAGGTTAGCGCAGATTTTGGGGCGCCATGGAGATTGATTTTAGCGAGGATGGTTTGGGAAAGATTTGTATTATTTTGATGTATAGAGCTTTGGAGATTTGTATTTTTATTCGAGTTAGATAGTTGTAATTTTAATTCGAGAGACTTGTTGTAATTGAAGAGATTGAGATTAGTGGATTTATATTATTGTGGATTTATTTAGATGCTCTATACCTTGTCACTTGTGGATTTGGATTTATTTTATCGCATTAGCGCTCCGTTCTCTCTCCTCGGGCGGGGGGGATTTATTTTATCGCATTAGCGTATATTGATTTTGTTACGATTAATGTTGTGTGGGCAAAAGGGTTGTTAAACTTAGCCTATGGCATCGTTATTTACGTAGACTCACTGAGGGGTGTGGGACACCTATATATTACTTGTTATCACGTGGGTTTGATTTTTATGGGATTACTTACCTTGGGCATGTCCGAGCGTGATGTGACTATCGACGTGCATTGACTTGTGGTATATGAGAGCATATGTCTGCATCTTGTCTTCTATAAGAGAGTAGATACGTAGACCCTATTTGAAATCGATAAAACTGATTTTTTTTATAAACCAAAATTTTATATTATTAACTAAGGACCTTAGGAGTTTCGATGACCGACTACTTTAGGAAGTAGTGTATCGGGGTGGTTCCTTGTTTGGATTTCGCTTGCGAGACACCCCACGCATGAAACTAATAACCGTTGGGAGTCAAAATAAGTTAGGTCTTTGGGAAACGAGTTTATAACCTTTGCGAAACTTTTAATATTGAAAGCGGTACGAGAGGGTGTGTGGGCGCCCTGGATGATTGGATTGTAGTATTTTTTATAATTGTGAAAAAGGTAAGTAATTGAGACTTCAGGATTTATTTGTTCACTACGAGAGGATCATTTTTCCCAAAGTTTGTCACGAGGACGGTATAGGAAAGATTAGGTAAAGTCTAAATTTGATTCAGTTGAAACTATATGGTGAGGCTTGGCGTATAACATCGACAGGGATTTTGTTAATGTACTGTATGGGCGGTACAACTTGGATTTTTTGTGATGTGAGATTTATACTCAGAGTTGACCTTACCGTTATGACTTATATTCCTGAATTTCGGGACGAAATTCTGTTATAAGGGGGGAAGTATGTAATATCCCGTAATTTTAAATGACTTTTAAAATGGGTTATATTTTAAATTAATGGATTAATTAGATTTTATTATTAATTAATTCATTCGGGTTTTATCCAGATGGTGGATATTAAAATGGATGATTCTGAATATTACTTAAAGATATTTAGGTAATATATGAATGTGATGTCATTGATATGACTGTATGATATAAATTCGGTAATTTATATTTTTAGTCAGACGCGGTATGGGACGTGTCGGGACTAGTTTATTAAATTAAAAAGGAAATTTATTTTTTATCGATCTAATAGTCATTTCAACTGCGTCGTTGCGTCCAGAAGGTTCAAAATAGTCAGAAAAGTCTATTTGGATGTTAATTTTGAGTCTCGGGTCATTTGGAAATGAATAGACAACCCGAAAGGGCATTTTGGTCATTTTTCCAAGGGGGGATGAATAGTGATTTCGGATTTGGTACTATTATAAGTATTGGTAGATTAAGTGTATGGGGGTTATTCATCTCCTCTTCACAAATTAGAGAAGCCATCTTCCTAGAGAGAGTGAAAGAGTGCTTGGGAAGGGAAAAGCCTACTTGGGAAGGAGAAGAACAAGAACCAAGGTTCACCACCACCAACCACCACCATCGGAGTTTGACCGGAGAAGGGACAACCAACTGAGATATACTACACCAAAGGATCAGACCTTCAGTAAAGGCAAGTGTTTGATAATGGCAATTTAAGTTTGTATATTGTCCATGTTAGAATAGTATGAAAAGAGAAGATTATTTATGTTTGGAAGAAATAATGGAGTATTAAATGGATTTCTGGAAACTGAAATGATATAGGAATTAAACTCATGTTTTAGGATGATAATAATCCACGAAATAGTCATGAAACTGTTGAAGAAATTATGAAAACCATTGATGTGTTCTTGAAGTTGATAGGTTGATAATTTTCTGGAAATAAGGAGATAAACATGCTTTTTAATCCAATCCCTTGATGATTCTAGGATGTTTAGAGTATTGGAAATCGTTCATATATGTTGATATATCATGTAGTAAAGATTATAAGTCATTTGGGATGTTTAGATGAAGGTATAAATGATCATAAGTTGCTAAACCCGTAGTTGCAGAAAATGCAGAAAACCAGGTTGTGACCTGAGGGATCGATCGATCGACCCCTGCCTTCGATCGATCGACCTCCCCAGAATATGTAAAGTTGTTTCTTTTTAAATGTTGATTCTTATCCCAAACCTTTTGTGGATCTTTGGTGATTATTATTTGGATATTATGAGACTTAGAAAATATCAGTAAACCCTTGATAAGATTTGAATTAATTTGATTTGGATTCAAGTGATTAAAATGATGAAAATTATATCGAATGGAATTTCGGTTGCTAGATTCATTTGTTAAATTCTAAATGGAGATGTATGAGGATTAAAGATAGGACCAGTAGGGGTGATTTTATATAACACCTGGGTATCCTTAAGTTTACAAGAGGGTTTAATCCAAAGTGAAAGAAGATGTGTTTATAAGAGATTTGAAACTATTGATTTTAACCTTAATTAAAAGGAGAATTAAACTCGTAGTAATTCGGGAGAAATGATGTTATGGACTAGTAGGATATTAGTGACTTCTTACTGAATATATGTTGAGAAAAAACCAAATTTAATCATGTGTATTGAGTGAGGGTAGCCTTAGGGTTACAATTTGAACATCAAGGACTGAGTTTAAGCTCAATATTGATTTCGCAAGGACTGAGTGTAGTACAAGAGCGTAGTGGTATGACTCCTGGATAGAGATGGAGTTTAGAACACATTTGGTTGAAAGAGGTATGAGGTTATCCCGATCGCATAGTTGAAGTTGTCGGACCTCCTCGATCGACAAAGTTAAGTAGTAGTGTATTGGAGGGGTTCCTTGTTTGGATTTTGCTTTGCGAGACGCTCCGCGCATGAACCTTAACGACGTCGAGAGTGGAGAGATGTTATAGGATGCGAGGATAATTAAATTATGAAGTAAATATATGATGTTTTAATACGTGGAATTTAAAAGGGATATAATGCTACGTATGGGAAATATCTTAGGGTAGTGATATTACCTTATTGATATTATATTATAGGTATGATAATACCTATTGGATTGATTGATGATTTATGTGTATGACATACCTAGCTTACTTGTTATCGGTGGGAGGTTTGCGCGTGAGGGCAGTCATATCCTGATGAATCCATGGGATCTTTGATTTGTCGCTAGAGAACATAGGTCTATTAAAGACTTATCGGTGAGTTGATAAGTCCGCTGACTGTGGGTACGTACCCATGGATACGAGAACTATGTTTGCCTCCAATTTGTTTGTTGTTGTTTGTGGTTCATGGAATCTTACCGAACCTTTAGTCCCCTATTCGGCGACCTGCGATGATGGGACATGATAGCAGAGTAATGCATTACACCGCAGCTGTGACTCGGGGTGCCGTATTATATATGAATATATATATAATGGATTAAATGATTAAATGGATATATTGTGGTTAAATCTATCTACGGTGATAATTGTAGATAACAGTGAATAGAGAAAGATAATGGAATTAAGTTAATGAATGTTTATGCTTATAGAATTGAAAAGCTTAACTCATGTTAATGAGAAATAATTCATATTAATGAGTAATGATTCATGTTAATGAGAAACTAATCATATAAAGGAGAAATGTAAATGAATAATAATGTGACGTATGGTATGGGACATACGGGGATTATGATATGGGAATGGAATTATAATATGGAGACTAGAAAAGAGGAACCATTAACTAGGAGGTTAATAGGAAACATTAAGTGTGCACTCTAGTTGAGAGGTGAGAATAGCAAGTGAGAGTTGGATCTAACATGTACATAATAAATGCTTTATTGCACTTGTTAAATACTTGTTGTTTTAAAAATCATCTACACATTCGGGCTCTGACCCGTTTCCTTGCATATTTTATCTTCTATTGTATCTCTATATCAGGTGTCCAGCAACAGGGATGCCAACCTTAGCGGATTATGACAGGCTATGGATTTATGGAGTTTTACTTAGACGCCTATCTTCATTTGATTCACAGTATTCTTAGTTAGGGAATGTCGCCCAAAGGATTTTCAGTTATCTTTTCTATCGAGGTCAAATACTATTGTATTCGGGACTTTTTAATACATTTAACATTGTTGGGATTATTGTAAAGGATTTATATTATTTGGGAATGTTTATTCCAGTTGCATTTAAATTCTTTTGAGTTATTTATTGTGTTATCTGTGTTGTAGAATAAAATGTGTAGTGTTATTCTTAAAATGAAAATGGATTTTGTTAAATTAAAATTTTGAAAGTTTTTAATACCAGCTTAATTGAGTATTGGGTGAGTTGTAAATGTTTTCGACAGTGATGCTAAGAATGAGCCGACTGTATATTTTGTTTTAATTTGGTATGGGACTGGCCACCCGGTATTTAATTAGGCGGGGTGTTACATGCGTGTACTACACCAAATATGTCGGATTATCATGGTTATTGGTCGTGACAAGTCCAACTTATCAATATCAATGACCGTGATAATTCTAGGGGTGACAACTTTTACTATCACGGACATTGACCATGACAAGCTCGTTAGACTTGTCACGGTCCTGTCACAGTCTTTGACCTTGACAAAATTTATCACAGTCATAGACCGTGACAAATCCGTGACAACCTTTAAAAAATTATCACGATCAATGACCGTGACAAGTTTTCTTTATCAAGGCCTTGTCACGATCATTGACCTTGACAAATCTAGGCAGAATTAAAAAAAAATATGCTGGGCAGTTTGGCCACTGCCCAGCAGTATACTTGTTCATGTTATTGGAAATAATTGTACATGTTCAAATAGCATATATCCAAATAAAATAGAAAAAATGCACCAAATCATTGAATATATGATTCCGTATCCAAACTAAAATGTAACAAATCAAAACAATACAAATATAATCCAAGTACCCAAATAGAATAGATACAAATAATATCATGTGGTAGGTTTGAGGAGGAAGTAAGGCCACACGATATACGCATTGAGACACCCCTGAATATGCATCACGCCGCATTGTTTGCATGACCATAGTGGGGAGTTTTCCTTCCCGGTTATCATATGCATGATGAGCACATTGGCCTCGATGTCTTGAAGCGCACGTCCATAAACCGACATACCCTGGATGGTATTCGGGTCCCTCAAGCCCTTCCTATCCGCGTGCCATCAATTACGTTGAGTATAAACTCGCTCGACCAACCAATTATTGTCATAGGCCACTCGATGGGAGCTAAGTAGGGGACTGAAACATCAATCGATGAGTCCTCACGTGTTGGCGATGAAGCAATGTCGTCCACGTCCTCCAACACCTTCTCCTTCCCCTTGGCCCTTGCCCTTTTTGCCCAACGAACGCTTCACGAATGATAACATATCTTGGACCGTCACCTCCAACCTTGATAGCTTCGCGTCATGCGAGTCCACCTAATGAGCCAACCCGGTGTTGCTCATCTCCAATCCGATGATCCTAGATTTGGCCACCCATGAGCTCACCCCCTTGTCCTCTCCTTGCGATTAGCGCCAAGCACTTGGAGACAAGCAAGTAGATGTATACTTTATGTTCAAAGTGTGTGCCTTTATAAAGGTGTTTTACTTGAAAAATATTGGTTCACAAATTTGGTGTTATTTCATGTGACAAATCAATGTTGGATTAGATTTAAAAGAATGTGGACACAAAATTATGATTTCATATGTAAAAGTGTGATAAAGGTCAATAACATAATTTTGGGCTAATTCAATAAATTGAATCGTGATCATAATAATCAAAGCAATAATTGTGTAAATATTTCAATCCTCAAAATCCTCGGGATTAAGAATTTATGCACTATTTACAAACTATGTGAGATTTTAAAAATCTAATCAAAACATCACCTAGACTTGAATCTCACTCGTGGTCTTATTAAACACCTTCCTCCTGTTTGAACTATTATCTCCTAGATAATTCATCTTCCCATTTGCTCGAAGAGACCGTAATAATCTTTCTATGCAATAATGGCTTCCTTTCGATACTTATTATAATGTTAGGGTGTGTTTGCTTACTATGATGGAAAATCAACTAAAATAGTTCATAAATATATATATGAGAATGATTTGATATTGTAATGCATGTAGAATAAATTCTTTTATGTAGAGGATTCAAAATCAGATGTTATGGTGAATAAAATGAAGGAAATCTACGTATCTTGATGATTACACATAAAGAACACCATAAACTAGGCTTTTTAGGATTGTGGATCATCTTATTTATAGATTCATGAATATAGGCATAATCTAAATCAATAAACAATCGTATTATCATTCTAAATAAACTTGCTTGGAAAGATTTGATGAAAAAGCGTCCAAAATCCTCCAAGTTTCTTTCTCCTCTAAGCCTCTTTCTCTCTCTACAAATGCGTCTATATCTAAGAGTATCATTATGTTCAAACAAAGGCTCTTAAGTACTATTAGAGTTTGTCCATGCCATGCATGAATTGGCCTTACAGTTCACACGTGCTCGCTTTTTTACTCTAAACCTTGACTAAAAGTCCACCGGGTGCTTTCGAGATCCACTTGACTCTGGTCAACTCTCAAAATTGAGAGCATATCAATGCACTTTGATAGGGACATGAATACCCTTTCAAACGGTCCATAGAGTACATAAATTGGCCTTATGGTTCGTGCAGGTGTTATAGATGCAACTTTTATGTGCCTGCTGAATGTGATCAAAATAAAACTTCAAGTCCATGGCCTGCCCAATGTGCCCCATCATAGTCACAAAAGTATATCTTAATTATTTTTATCTAAATAATTAATTTGTTTTATATCCGCATGAACATCAAATAGATGTATCCTCTATCTCTATTCTTCAATAAGTTTTAACATCACGCTCTTCCACCTAAGTCGAAGATGCCTTGTATCAAGTCATTTGATCGATCCAATGATCCCATCGATCATCTAGAGTGGGGTGATCGTGGGGAGCGCACAACTGCATCGTCTATTGGCGCACGAGTTTGGCTACTTCTGGTATCTAGGGGAGAGAGTAGTCCGAAAGGTGGTGGAGGACGATGATGGTGCCACCTGTGAGGCCTCCGAGGTACATGAGGTGGGAGCGGGACATACCGGAGGAAACGAGAGTGGCGGTGAGGGTCGGTGAGCCTTACTCTTACCACACGATATATGCATTGAGACATCCCTGAATATGAATCACGCTGCATCGGGCAACCACAATGGGGAGTTCTCCTTCCTAGTTATCACATGCATGACGAGCACCTTGGCCTCGATGTCTTGAAGCGCAAGTCCATGAATCGACATAACCTGGATGGTATTCGGGTCCCTCAACCTCTCCCTATTCGCGTGCCATTAATTACGTCGAGTATAAACACGCTCGGTCAACCAATTATTGTCATATGCCTCTCTACGGGAGCCAAGTAGGGGACTGGATCATCAATCGATGAGTCCTCACGTGTCGGCAATGAAGTAGCAACGTCCACGTCTACGTCCTCCTCCACCACCTTCTTCTTCCCCTTCCCATTTCCCTTTCCACACAACGAACGCTTCACGAATGAGAACGTATCTTGGACTTTCACCTCCAACCTTGATAGCTTCGCGTCATGCGAGTCAACCTAACGAGCTAACCCAGTATTGCTTGTCTCCAATCCAATTATCCTAGATTTGGCCACCCGCTAGCTCACCCCCTTGTCCTCCCATTGCGATTAGCGCCAAGCACTTGGTTGAGTATGTCCGTGGACAAAGATGCCTTGTCGGCATCAGACTGCGACTCATGCACTTCCTTAAGCTTTATCTGAAATGACAAAAAGCACACGATTAGTTAAATAAGTAAATAAAAAAATTATAACGTAATTAACAAAAAGTAAACTGTCGGATTACTTACAATCGTGGCCGCGATGCTCGGGGACACCTCCTTATATTTCCCCTTCTTCGTCTGAATTGCCACATCGGCATCGAGCATATGTGGCCTACCCCCAGGGGCACTCCCCGTCTCCTAAAATAAAATAATGCAAAATTAGTATCGAGCCTGCAAAGTAAAATAATGCAGAATAACATATTTTTGTAATTATAGAAAAATAAAAACTAACCATCATCCTATACTCCACCTCGGTGTAAGTCGTCTGACCGGAGTAGTGCACGTCCGTCTTTTTTGCCCGATTTGCCCTCCTCGATTGGCGAGATGCCAATTGTCGCTCCTCGATCTCATTGTCAATAAAATAATGCAGATTAAAATAAAGTTGTTTGATCTTTCTCACGGCCAGAGTATAACGATTGGGTCGCCTTAAATTTTAAACTTTGATAGTCATCGTCAAGGTTATCGTGATATCTTTATGAGCACCTGAACCTTGTACATCGTCAGTGACCTCATTCTCCTCCACTTCATGAACTTGGTACGTGCCATCAACTAAATCCTCTAACATATTATGATCTACGTTATCCCCTTTTACATCTATCCTACTTGTTGAAGGTTGTTGTGAAGGTTGTTCCGGGACAAAAGGAACTTTCAATTCATCGTGAAAACTCCAAAATCGATAATTATCTTGCATATCATATCTTAACAAGTGTAGTTCAACTGTTTTCCACTCAAACACCTTACCATTCTTACACCTAGCACACGGACATGGAAACTCTTCATCATTATTAACATCTCTTTGTGTATTTCACAAATTCATTAGCACCTCTGCAAAACACATCCACCAATCTATTTGTTTCCCCCATCCACTCTTTGTATTTAGGATATCCCATCACAGCTACTACAAACAATCACCTATTAAAGGCAAGAAGCGTATATTCGTGGATTAGTATAAACAAAACTTAGATTTATAGTATGTTTCAATTAATTATGTATTATTTATTTTCGATTTTTAAATTTTAATTTATAATAGTAATTCCTATTTCCTCCATCTCCTCTAAAGGGTGAGTGATCATATCCCATTCAAAATCGCATATTTCTGTTATATACTTAACAACTCACGCATATTGTTACGATTTGAGAAAAATTCGGCAGCATATCCCCATAGTTCTCCAAGTACACGACATAGATTGCCAAGTGTGAGTGTTGTTTCAATTGATCAATTGAAATAACACCCACACTTGCCAATCTAGTATGTAATCGGAGAACATTAGGATACGACTGCAGAACTTCCTCTTAAAGTAACAACTTTAAGCCACTAAGAATATTATTATACAATAATTATGCAGTCCCAAACTATCCAAACGGGACAATTCGAAAGATCTCATTACATGGGTAATGAGTCTCAAATGGGTCTAAGGGATATTGAATGCGTACGCATAAGAACTAGAAGGCTAGTATCTTTGCACACTATGTGTTATTGTAGGTATGTTTTCATTTAGTTATGATCTCTCGAACGGGTCGTGATACAAAGTAATTTTAGAAAAAAGTCGAAAACTCCCCCTCCCCCCATTTTGACAATAATCCAGCGGTAGTGTCACTTCCAAGATTAACCAATTCAATAAATTAAGATAATATAATTATTTACGGATTTATTAATGTGAATTAAATTAAGTATTTAAAAAAAATTTAACAACCAACTTCCATATCCAACCACATGCGTCCAATATAATCCGACAGCAACAAAAAACCAACAAATGTGTATCCCATACTCGATCTAATTCATCTACTCAATTATTTCAAAAATAACAATTTCAAACATAAATAAAAATAAAGAAATAATATTTATAATATCCAATCAATATTAATAATTAATTTCAAGTCCTAAACTAAACATTAATTTCAAATCCTAAATCAACATTAACAATTAATTTTAAGTCCTAAACTAAACAGCAATTAATTTCAACACACACATACACCCCCTGCCCCACCATCCCCCTCCCCCCCCCCCCCCCGCCCCACTACACATACACACACACAACCCCCTGCCCCCTCCCGCCCACCACACACACATGCACTCACACACATACCCCTGTACACGCACACATACACACATATGCACATATACACACATATACGAACACATATACACACACATATATACATATATACAAATGAAAGAGAGAGAGAAGAAAAAATACCTTAAATCATAGAGAGAGAGAGATAGCGCATTCGCTGAGAGAGAGAGAGAGAGAGAATGGGGGAATAGAAGACAGTGGGAAAAAAGAAAAGGGAAGGATTTTTTTACTTATAAACTTGTCACGGTCCTTGACCGTGACAAGTTTATACGGTTGTCACGGTCATTGACCGTGACAAGCCCGTGATAATTGTTTTTGTCACAGACTTGTCACGGTCAATGATCATGACAAAAAATGCGTATTTTTTTTTTATTATGGTTATTAACCGTGACAAGGGTGGCCGACACAAAAGTGACAATTTAATCTTTTTGGTGTAGTGGTATTCTTGTGGGTTGCTGCGGTTGATCCATTGCTGACTCTACGCTGCGTGTCTATGTGAGTATTTGCAGATATTCATTGCAGATTTCATTGTGTATGTAAGTTGCGATTTACTTTTGCATAGTGAAATAAAAAGGTTTTTCCTTTGTTTTTTTTCCCTAAAATCTGTGTGCTAGCAATTTATTTGTGATTGTTTGATTTTACCCACCTAGATGTATGCGTTAGGGTTTAAATAAAATTGGTTTAAAAACTGACTCCAATTAAATAAGTTTAAACTGAAATTTGTGAATTGGTTGAAATCGATATCATATAGCATTCTCAGATTGTTAATCCGTTGTACAAGTTATTCGTACTCAGGGTTCAAATCCCGCTCTTTCCATTTCCGCTGATGATTGATTTATCTTTCAAATTTTCCAAATTCTTTTTTATTTTATTATTTTATTCTTCATGCTCAGGATTGCGTCCTGGATCATTAGATAGGAATCCAAAGATGAAGAGAAAAATAAAGAATATCACTACTGTGTAAACGAAAAGTTTGAAAGTAGGCATTACACAATCTCCAAGATCATTTTTTGAAAAAAACGAGAAAAGAGAAAAGATGCTTAAACAAAAAAAAATGTGTCTTTTTTATAAAATATATATTTTTGTTAGGGACTATACATTAATTGACCCATTTAGTTAAATAATTTATTCGTATTCTTGTTTAATCCTAATAACTAATGTGACAATCCAGTTATTGAAGGGATTATTATATGTAAGTCATATCTTGAGAGTTTTTTCTTAATTAAGTTCTACTGAATAGTCAATAATTAATTAAGTTCTATTTTTAAATTTATGAATTTTTTCTTTACTAATATACCCATCTCCCAATATTCCCTCCAAATTCAAAATAGTAGTTATTTTTTTTCTTTTGAAGCTTTAAATAACTATAACTTTCGATATACAATTTGAAAATTTATGAAATTTATATTTTTGAAAGCTACTAATCGAGCCTTATAAAACAAGCCCATATTTGATGAAATTTTTTTAAAAAATAACGATGACGTGTTTTCTTTTTTTAGGCAAATAGTAGATATTACTGTCTATATAATATTTGCACTGTAAATGTTTACTTTTTGTAAAAATATCATAAATATAAAACTATTTCATTTTTCAGTGAACACAGTAAATTTTATAGTTTTTTTGAGTTTACTCCCATGCCCATTTTTTTAGGATCCCCTCCCATGCATTTTTAAAATTGTATCAAGTCACATAACTATTCAAACCTCCCTCAACCGTCATATAACCGCTTTTTTTCTTACCGTAGAGAATGACACGTGTCCTATAGTTGTTACAACAGCGCCAACGACTAAAAAATAAAAATATGGGAGTGGATACAAATGAATCTTTAAAAGTGGAACTAAATACTTGTGATCCCTAAATTTTACTGTCTATGTAATATTAACACAATAAATGTTGTCTGTGAAAACGTTCGAGATATAAAACTATTTTATTTTTCGGTGAACACAGTAAATTTTACTATATGTATAATTTTTTTTATTTTTTAAAAATATTATGTGCTTCATGAATCTTGTTTCATAGATCTCGTTGAGGAGATTCCAAAAATAGTAATTTTGCAAAAATAAATTTGTAAATCAAAAGTTATAATCATTTAAAAATTAAAAATAGGAAAAAAAAATTCGACCCCTTGACTAACTTTTCTAAAAAGATACATAGTTGATTTCAAAAGAAAAAAATTATAAAAAAATCATTAAAACAACTTAGGATCAAATACCAAAAATTTCCTAAAATATTTTTTAATACATATTTAGTTCAAGTCTTTTATTTTATACCAAAAAGTTCCTCAAACACTCATTTAACTAATATTCTCTTATTTTTAAAGGTCCGTACCAGCGGAACGGTGAAGAGTTTTTTAGAGCAAAATAAAAAGACTTGAACTAACATGTATTAAAAAATGTTAGAAGAACTATTTGGTATATTTCCCTAAAACTTATTTATAGAAAATCTTTTTATACGGTATATATATAAAAAATAATTCCAAAAAAAAAGAAGCAAGTAAGTTGTTTTGGTCTCGTTAGGACTTTGTAAAACATTACAATTAGCGCTGTTTTTTTTTTCCGAACATTCCGATTTTTCCGATATTCGATCCGATATTTTCCGATTTTGGAACGTATATAAGGTTTTCGATTTTTCGATTTCTGATTTTTTCGTAAAAAATCGGATCGAAAATTGGAAATAATTATGAATTTTCGATTTTTCGATTTTTCCGATCCGATTTTTTTGAAACTATGCCGATCCGATTTTTCCGAATTATTTCCGATTTTTTTCGAAATATTTTCCGATTTTCAATTTTTAATTTTTTTAAACATTCTCATGTGTCCCACATCGGTTAGGAGAGGAAGATAGGCCCAAAAAAATCCTCTATAAAAGGAGAATATCCATTGATCCTCTAAACAAATGAAAAAAAGGTTAAATCCGTATATATTTAGATGTTGGGTTAAATCTTTTTTTCGATTTCTTTAAAATGAGAATTTCGAGTAATCGAAAATCCTATATTAATTTTTTTGAAATTTTGGAATTTCAAAAATTTTCTGAATTTTTAGTATATGTTTTGAATTTTTGATTTTTTTCGATTTTTTTTCGATTTTTCCAAATTCAAAAACCTTTTTAATTTTTCGAAAAAATTGGATAGAAAATTGAAACAAATATTTTATTTCTGAAAAAATCAATTTTTTTTTGAAATGATAATTTTTCGATCCGATCCGACAGAAATAGCGTCCTAATTACAATCAATTGTGAAGCAATGACGCGGGACATTTTCTTTGTGATTGTTGATTTGGATGAAAGTCTTGAGCCGTGGATGGCGGGGGCATTTCTGTAATCTCACCAAACGCAAAGAAAGGAAGCATCGCTGTCTCTATCGTGTAAACCCCCTGGAAATTCCAGCCGTTGTAGAGAGAGAGAGAGAGAGAGAAAGATTATGGAGTCCTAAAAGGATGAAAGCAAAAGAACATAGGTGATGAACTGAAAATTAGACCCAAACTACCATATATCTTCTTCTTTCTCTCCGGTACGTTCTTATCCCTGTCTCTGTTATATCATGTTGAAAGACAAAGATAATTCTAGTCAAAGTGCCTACGGAGGCGCACACCAAAATCTTGACAACCCACTTCAAAAAAGTGGATTTTTTGAAAAGGGTATTAATTTTCTAAGAGAATCACACATTTTTCATGATGCCCCCTCGAAAACTGGGAACTCCGGTCCTCAGGAGCTGACTCTGAGCTACCTCTGTGATAATTCAAAGCTGAATTCTCCCGAGAAAGAGATTCCCGGGAAAAATCTATTAAATTCCTTTGAGAAATTGAGTTATAAAGGAAAGGAGGTGGTGTCTGAGGATCAAAATCCAGATGATTGTAGATGGGTAGAGAGAGATTTTTTACAATTGAATGAAATTAGTGAGAGTTCATTGAAGAGAGATGTGGAGGATGGACAATTGGAAAGAGAGAATAGAGATAAAAGGCCAAAGATTGAGACGCTTGATCTTTCTCTAGCTCTGCCTGATGTTTCACTGTCTTTAACTGCATTAAATCCAACACAAAGTAGTCACCCTCAAACTACTTACTCCAATGATTTTACGGATGCTTCATTGTCTTATTCATATTCCCACCAGTTTTCTCATAATCCCAGCTGCTCGCTCACCCGAAATTCGACTGATAATTATGAGTATTCAGTGGGGAGTAATCGCAGAGATTGTGACCAAATTTGGAATTGTGGGGAGGGCACTAATGGGTCTGTTCATAGCCGATTTAGGCCGGTTGGAGAGGGGTTTGCTTTATCAAATCACGGTGGTGGAGGATTTACGTTGATGCAAAGTCGTCTGATCAGTAAGGATTTGTCTAACAGTCTTTATCGAACAACTAGCTCAGATAACCTTTCGTTTTTCCCATCTGAGTTGCCTGCTAGACCAGTGGTGGACACTCACTCGGGTGATTCAAGAGGAAGAGGTTCTGAGCAGTTGGGAACCCGAAAGATCTCAAGACCAGAGAGAATTCTTCGAGAAATTGTATCGGAGTCTATTCCTTTCATGACTCAGGTATTCCAAGAGCTGACCGATGAAACAATTGAAACCACCAAGGAATACTTGAAGCAACTCATTGTTACGCCCGAGAAGAGAGATGAATTAGTTGGTTTACAAAGCCGGCTTGAGAGAAGATCTGATCTCATCAATGAAACACTCTCAAAATCCAACAAAAACCAACTCGAAATTTTGGTTGCGATTAAAATGGGTCTCGCAAGCTTTTTATCCGGTAAAAACCATATCCCCACAGCTGAACTGCTTGAGATTTTCTTGCTTGAGAGATGTCGAAATGTGAACTGTAAGAGGCTATTGCCCGTTGATGACTGCGACTGCAAGATATGCTCAACGAAGAAGGGGTTTTGTAGTGAGTGTATGTGCCCCGTGTGTTTGAACTTCGACTGTGCCAGCAATACATGCAGTTGGGTTGGGTGTGATGTGTGTTCACATTGGTGCCACGCAGATTGTGGGACCAAGAGGAATCTAATAAAGCCGGGGCCCAGTTTGAAGGGGGCCGTGGGGACAACAGAGATGCAATTTCACTGCCTTGGATGTGGTCATGCTTCGGAGATGTTTGGGTTCGTTAAGGATGTTTTTATGGCTTGTGCGAAGAGCTGGGGAGTAGAGACGTTGATAAAAGAACTTGATTGTGTTCGAAAAGTATTTCATGGTAGCGAAGATTTCAAAGGCAAGGAGCTGCATGTGAAGGCGGATGAGATGATATCCAAGCTCGAAAATAATGTGATGTCTGCTTCAGATGTCTGCAGCTTCATCTTTCAGTTCTTCAACTGTAAGTTTACTGACCAAGTCTAGTTACGTTTACTTCTCGAATATGACTATATATACTTCTTATTAATTTGGACCAGGAAAATGGGCACTTAGTGTGCATTTGATTACAAAACTGAAAATGATTTAAAACATGTCATTTTTATGATTAGTTGAAAAATTAGTGGGAAAGAAGCGGAAAAGGAGATGTGTGTTGGTGAGATGTTCTGTCACTTTTCCTGTGTTCTATGGAATCCACTTCTTAGGTCAATAATGTTTTCTATAGAAAATGAGGAAAAGATAGATCTTTGTTCCCATAATATATATTTGCAATCAGGCACAACAAAAAGTAAAATATGTAAAAAGTACTTTCCATGAAAAAAAATGTAATGTGAATCAATCACACATTACTTGTAAGTGTCTGTAAGAATAAATCTTGCACGTATTTTTGGTTGATATTTGAAGCAAAGTTGGGACAATTAGGATATGGCATGGTTTTCTTTTTCTTTTTTTCTTTTTTTTAACAGTTAGTTTTGTTCCAACAATATATATGTTATTTATTCGTTGAGGATTTAAACTATTTTTGTTAATTTCTAGGTAAATATACTTTTAGTGTTGAAAATGACAAAAAATAATGGTAATTATAGTCTTCTGAAAGCTGCAAATGATATTTGTTATGTACTCAAAAGGGACAACTATGCTTCAGCCTTCAGTTGTAGGAATGGTGAGAGTTGCAGGAATCATGGTGCTGGTATGAAGCCTGAAAACTATGATAACAGGGTGTAAATAGTGCTATTTATGGAACTTCCTGCAGTAGATAAATAGTGTTGATCAGACTATGGATTAACAGATAAAATGTCAAGCATTGAATGAAATTTACAAGTTGTGAGAAGGAATAGAAAGAATTTGGAGGTTGCATTTAATCATAGGATTGTTAATAAAGGTTTTTATTTAAACTTTTTAATGAATAAATGAGGCAGCAGGATGGAGATGGTGTTTGAAAATAGCGGCATCTTTCTCAATTGATAAGGAGTATCATAAAGCACTCTACTCTATAGACCATCTTCTGAAGTTTCCCCTAGATAGTAGACAGTTACCCTTTTTGTTCTTCATGGAAATGAAGAATGAGAAAATGAGGACTCAATTTTGTTCAAAATGGTTGGATCCCTAAATTTTTGTGAAACTATAAGTAGACTGGATGGAAAACAATCATACCTGCTATTTATTTCGTTTACTAAAATAAATTGTAAGCTTTGACTTACTACAGCCTCCCAATCTCAGGGAGACTGCAGGCAACCGACCATCAGACATATAATATTCCTATTGAAAAAATCTGACTAAGGGTGTGTTTGATTGACATGAAATTTTTTTCCATGGAAAATAGTTATCTTGACTCATGTTTTGCTTTTATAGTATTTTGATTGCGAATATTTCATATAAGAACAACACTCATTAACATAACAATTGTTCCATATTAAACCTCATTTTTAGTGGAAAATATTTCTTATCCACCCACAAAAGAATTAGTTTCCATGGAAAATAGAAAAAGTAAGACCAAAAATTCATATATTTTTGCAATCATTTTTCAACTTCTCATTCAAATGAACTATTTTCTACCCATTTTCCATGTTTGCAATCAAATGCACCCACCCTAAAGGAAAATACTCAACTCAACAAAGCCTTTTTCCAATTGTTTGGGGTCCGCTACATGAATTCTATTTTTCCATTCTATTCTGTTCAGTTCAATATTTTCGGTTAAACCATATGATATCATGTCCTCTTTTACAACATCGTACTAGATCAATTTAGACCTACCTCTACCCCTTGTGTTACCATCAATACTAAATCACTTTTCCTTACAGGGGCATCCATTGATCTACGCTTGATGTGTCCAAATCATATAAGTCAATTTTCTCTCAATTTTTCTTCCAAGTAGTTAATAGCTACTTTTACTGTTTTACGAATTTGGTCATTTCTAATTTTATCCTTTCGAGTTTTACCACAAATTCATCTTAGCATTTGCATCTCCACCACAATCATTTTCTGTGCATTTTGTTTTTTGGTTGCCCAACACTTTGTCCTATATATAACAAGGCGAGTCTAATGAGTGTCCTATAAAAAGGTATGCGCCTATCACACAATACACTGATAGCACTTTTCCCCTTAACCCCACTTGCTTTAATCCGATGAGTAACATCATCACTAATATCTCAATTTTTTTGGATAATCGAGCCTAAATAGATCATTTTTAGGTATCTCTTAACCCTCTAATTTCGTCACATTCCCGTTTGTCCTCCTATTACTTGACGTAAAATAAAAGTCGTTAAAGGCACAAAATAAAAGTATGAGTTGTCATGACAACTCATCCATGATAACACTAACTAATGGAACCTTGTAGAAGCTTCCATCTCAACTCTTGTTACAACTAATAAAAGAAAAAATACAAAGAAATAAAAAATGCAAGAAAATACTAACATAAACCCTAATTGTCATCGTTACTACTAAAATTGCACTCCACATATTTTGTTTTAATCCTTCCTATTTTAAATCCTCTTGTTTCTAGAGTTTCTCTTCACATTTCCAATCTAGCTTTAATCCCCATATTAGTTTCATCCACTAAAACAATATCATCTGCAAATAGTATATACTACGGCACATCATCTTGTATTAGTCCAGTCAACTCATCCATAATAAGAGCAAAGAGAATAAGGACTTAGTACTGAACCTTGGTGCCGACCTACAGTCACTTTCTCCGGTTGATGTTCTTACTATAATCATGCCCCATAATCAAGGTTCTAAAAGGCGCGAGGCGTGGTCAAGGCGTGGAGGTCAAGCCTCAAGCCTTAGGAGCCTAGGCGTAAAAAGGCGTTTCCCCCTTTTTAATATTTTTTTAATTATACTAAGGCTAGTAAAATAATAAAATAATGCATATCTTGACATTTGAAAATATATCCGTATATTTGGTAACCCTTTTTCCCAAATGTATAATATATTTCAAATATAATATAATATCATATAATATAATCAAATATAATATAACATAAGTTAGTAAACAATATATTTCAAATATAACAAAAGAAGAAAGAAGAAGAAAAAAACTTAAGCAGAACCAAAAAAAAGGTAAGCAGAAACATCATCCCTCTCCGACTCTCTGACAGAATAAGAAAGAAAAAACATAAGTAGAAGGAAAAAAATTATAACAGTATAAGAAAAAAAAACATTAGCAGAAACATCATGAAGTAGAATAAAAAAAATTATACGCAGAACATCGTGAAGTACTATACCAATTTGGTTAGGGGTTTTGTTATCTTTTTGAAGGCTTTTTTGATAAGAAAAAAAACGTAGGAAAAAAACTAAAAAAAAAAAAACTTTAAATAAAAGGCGTGCGCCTTTTCGCGCCTAGGCGCGCGTGGACCTTTGACCGCGCCTTACATGCGCGTTGACCACGCCTTTTGTCACGCCTATGCCTTATGCGGGGCGTTTCTAAAACGCCTCACGCCTAAGCGCGTCTTTTAGAACACTGCCCATAATACATATCCTTGATCACATCAATATATCTACGTGTCACTTCTTTTTTTATGTAGATACCACCATATTATATCTTTTGGTATATTTTATCATACACCTTCTCAAAATCTATAAAAATCATATGAAAGTCCATCTTTTTCTCCTTATACCTCTCCATTATTCTCCTCAATAAATAAATTGCTTCCATTGTTGACATCCCAGCCATAAATCCAAATTGATTATCAGATATTGTTGTTTTCAATCTCAAACTGTATTCAATCACTCTCTTCAAAAGTTTCATTGTATGACTCATTAACTTAATACCACGATAATTTGAATAACTTTGTATGTCCCTTTTATTTTTATAAATAGATACTAAAACACTCTTTCTCCATTCATTGGACATTCTATTAGTCATTATAATTTTATTAAATAATTTTGTAAGCCAAGATACTCCTTGCTCTCCTAAGCACTTCTAAATCTCAATAGGGATACCATCTTGGTCCTAAAGCTCTCCATGTATTCATCTTTTTTGAAGCAATCCTAACATCTGTTGTTCTAATTCTGTGAAAAAATATATTTTCTCGAATCTCCCTAACTTCCTCTATATATAATCTACTCACATTATCTCCATTCAGTAACCTCTCGAAGTGCTTTTTCCATCTTCCCATAATATCGTCATCTTGGACTATGACTCTCGAATCATCACTTTTAATATACTTAACGTTATTAAAATCTTTTGTTTTTCCGTCTCTAAGTATAGCAAGCTTATAAATATATTTTTTCCCTTGTGTTCTTAAGTTTGTATAAAGATCATCATACGCCTTCAACTTAGCATCTCGTACTATTTTTTTAACTTCCTTTTTAGCCATTTATATTTGTCAAAATTTTCTTCGTCTCTAGTTGTTTGTCATGTTTTAAAGCAATCCCTTTTGATTTGTACTATATTTTGTACTTCTTCATTCCACCACCAAGCGTCTTTAGATTGTGGCCCTTGCTTTTTGATTCTCCAAGAATTTCATTCGATATTCTCCTAATGCATATGGCCATCTTATCCCACATTATGATAGTCTCCTTTTCGGTATTCCATGACGCTTCATTTAATATTTTATCTTTAAATGTACTAATTTATCTCCTTTTAAGTTCCATCACCTAGTTATTAAGTATTCAAAGCCTCTTTTTAAAACATGTATTTACTAGTACAAAATCATAAGCCATCGCAAAATCTAAGATGGACTCTTCACCGTCGTTCCTATCTCCAAAACTATCTCCTCCATGAACTATCTCATATCCTACACGATCTTCTCCTACGTCGTCATTAAAATCTCCCCCTTTATAGATTTCTCACCTACAAGTTATCAGTATGGGATTTATAGCGATACGTGGTGCGTGGTTATGCCTCCGGGAGAAGCCTATCTTTTATTTTCTATTTTTAGTTTAGGGTTTAATTGTCACTTTCCTTTATTTTTTGTCTTTAATTAGTTTCCAAGTATGTTTGGACTCATGAGTCATTTTTAGGTATTAGTTGCTTTTTTTAGTCTTTTTGGGTATTAGCTTGATTAGCAAGCTTACTCTTCCTATAAATAGGTCCCTTGCCTCATTTGTACTTAAACCTTGAATATTGAGAATTGAGAATAGGGAGAGAAAGAACCCATTTCACTAGTCTAATTTTTTTTTTTTTTTTTTTTTTTTGTTGTTGTTGTTGTTATGTAGTGTAGTAATAACGCTTCCGCATTTGAAGATTTACATCAACAAGTATTTCTTGAATTAGTTTATCCATTTGTTTCCAAAATTATACTTAAGTGAATGGATCGGATTTTATCCGAATCCGATCCATTTAAGCGGATATGGATCATGTCTAAAATCCGATTATCCGATTACCCGATTATCCGTTTATTAAATGGAGCGGATTTGGATTCATATACTCTGATCCGTTAATAATTCGATCCGATTAATATTTTTAATATACACACACACACACACACACATATATATATATATATATATATATATTTAATTAATATATATTGTATTTAATAATATTTTAAATATTTATCATAATAGTTCTTTATTTCATTATCTGTTTTTTTTGGAACATTTGCAAAATAAATTTAGGAAGAGTTGAAAATAAAAATATTACAAATCAAGTTTAACATAAACGGAGCGGATCTGAACCCGTTTAACATAAACGGATGTGGATTTGGATTTGCCTGATCCGATCCGATTAATAAACGGATCAGATCCGATTCCGTTTAACATAAACGAATATGGATTTGGATTTACCTGATCCGGTCCGAATCAGATCCGTTTACAGGCCTACTTTAGTGTACACATCTAATCCTACTTGGGTGCATACGCACTAACAATATTAATTATATTTTCACTTAATACTAGTTTTACAAATATAAATCTACCATTTTTCCTAATAACGGTCACGATATTATCCTTAAGGTTCTTATGTACTATTATTCCGATTTCGTTCCTATTTCTATGTTTTCTTGTATAATATAATTTAAACCCTGTATTTTCAATATCTCTAGCTTTTTTATCGACCCATTTAATTTCATGTAAACAAGCTATGTTAACTCTTATTCTTATCATGTTATCCACTAACTTTATCCCTTTCTCTATAATAGTTCATATGTTCTAAGTCCCTCGCCTGAGTCTACTATCCTGGACTAGCTTTTTTACCCGCTCACGTCCAGATTGTTGTAGGAATCCTTACCCATTTTTCATCGCATCTGGGTACTGATGTGATGCCCCTTGCCTATTTATCGATACATACAGTGGCAGGTGTAATGCCCCTTGTAAATTAAAGGGATAATTCAAGACTAGTTCTATTTTTTGGGTCAAAGATGCATCAAATCTCATTGACTGTTTTTTATGTACAAAGTTCTTTTTCATTATACCATCACATATACCCATTTTAAACCAACTTACTCTCTCTAAAAACAAACACATAACCCCACACTCTTTCTCTCTTTAGCACCCCCACCCCCACCCGATCGAAGACTCGTTGGAAACAGCCCACCGAAAAATCTCGTTGGAGGCCGTGGGAATTCTCACCGGAGTGTCTCTCTCTCTTCGTTTATTTCTTTGTTTTTTCTGGTCTGCGCCAGGGCACCATTGCCTTAACGAAAAAAAAAAAAGAGTTTTCGTTAGAAAAAATGGAGTTTTCCCCGGAAAAAATGGAGGTTTTTCAGTAAATTCATTTGTTTCGATTTTTTCATCAAAAAATATCGACTATGGGTGTTGTTCGAGTAGATTCCAAATATATAAATTTTGTGAATTTTGGATCTGTAGATTTAAAGTTATGGATTTTTAAAGATTTGATGTTTTTTTTTTGCCAAAAACGAGGTAATAGCTATCAAAGAAATTTTGAAGGTGTCATTTTAATGCGTTGAGTTGGCAAAATAGGACTGTTGACACCATTGATTCAAGTCAAAGGATCTCTTGCCTCCTTGTCCAAGTGAATGGGAGTTGATAACTATTACCCTATGTGCACGGACACGCCGACATGGCAAATCCAAAAAAATTAGGACACGACACAGCAGGGACACGGCGTCAAATAAATATTTTTTATATTTAAAAATATTAAATATCACATTAATACTAAGTTAAGTTTTTAAATCAAGCTAAGTTTTTAAAATAACAAATTTACCCCCATGTGTTTAGAATTTATTCTGTTTTCTACCCCCGTTTTTTTTTTTTTTTGAGTTTTATGTTTTTATTCAGCCGTGCCCATTGCGTGTCCTTGCCTGTCCATTGCGTGTCATTGCCGTGTCCAACTTTTTTTAATGCCGTTTATCGGACACGTGTCCATGCCGTGTCCTTTGAGTATCCGTGTCCTTTGAGTGTCCGACACTCGTACGGTGCCTCCGGAGAAGTGTTCGTGCTTCATAGTTACCCCTAAATTAAAATTTTTAGTATAACTTTTATATGGCTTCTCATTGTATCGGGAGATCAGTAAGGAAAAGAGCATAGGAGCGGCGCACCCTAACCTGATGTTGTCTCAATGGAGAAATGGTAATTTTTTTCGGTTAGGACCGTGAGGTGGAGGGGGTCAATTTTGTAAATAGTATTGGGCAGACGTAGAGATAATACTTTTTTCTATTAGTAATTGGGCAAAATGGAGTATGCACAATGCATGTGAGCAAAGGCCAAGAAAACCAGCAATGCTCTCTTTAGAAAATGCTCTATAAGAGCTCTAAAAAGGCAATACTCTACATTTCTTCTACCAAATCAAGGTCCCCACATATAATGTGATAGAGCTATAATATGAAAGTTTAATTGAATTTCAATCTAAATATTTGCCTATGTAGCATAAATCCCAGATAGGACCTCGAGGAAGAAGATTAAGAGTATAGGAGGAATTGGGAACATCTCTTACTTGAAACCCACTTTGCACTCCCAAGAGCACTGGTGGCCAGGGTGGGTGTTCTCCTTATTTGGGGTTGAAAAGTGACGTGAAATGCCAATGGCACCAAAAGTAAGAGTGACAACTTAAGCACAAACTATCAAAACGTTTTGATTGAATAACGTCATAGAGGAATGGTTACATTTATAGGCCTAAAAAGAGAGAATATTCCTTAGAATGTGCTACCCTATTTTAGATGGCATTAGTGGGGTCGTGACTGATGTTACCCATATGCGACATTCCTCGTGACAACACTAATAGTACCTTTTATATTCTCTAATACTAGTTATAAAGTATGAAAAAGATTGAAAATAGTTCATTTTGGTGAGAAGTTATGAAAAGTGGCAAAAGAGATGAGTGCATGGGTGCATGGGTGAGACATTCTTACCTTTTCTGGTTTCCAATGGAATTCTAAGTTTAGGTGGGTGGTTTAGAATTGTTTGTTTTCCATTAAAATGAGGAAAAGATGGAGCATTGCTTACATTTAAGAGTGATGTTCCCATATACACCACAAAAGTAAAAAATGAGTAAATAGAAATATTTTCTATTGGGAAAAAAATGAATTTCAAATTAAACACGCCCGACATGAAAATGACGTGTACCCAAAGTGAGGAATGCGTTTGGTACTCACTTTAGGTGCAGAACAGTTTCATATGTCGAAAGGGGAAAATGGATCCCCAACATAATGGGGAACATTGAACTCCATGGTACAACATGCAATTCATTGGGGACTCATTATTTAGGTACGTATAACATTACTCTTCACCATATTACAAGTTTCTCAGGCTTCAATTTTATTTTATTTTTTAATTTTATAATATCAACTAGTTGCCGACTTTGATTGGTATGAAATCAAGATGATGTTTCAATGGAATTGAGAAATGCATTCATAAATAGCGTCTTGCATGTTATCAGGCTGTGCTTGTGCAAGCTTATTAAGTTTTAGTTTCATTAGTTTGCATCGAGCACACTCACGTCTAGTTCTGATGGTATTTGTGATAAACAGACGCAGATAGCATGTCAGAATTTCCCGTTACAACTGTCCCCTCGAAGCACAACACAGCAATTCAACCTAGCATCAGAGGAAAAGGTGATACTGCCCCTCTTCCGCCCTCCACCTCTCTCCCTCCAAAACCATCCTTCCACAGCACGGGCTCTTCGAGTGGAAGGTGTGTTATGTCACCACATGATCTCCATCAGAACGATCTAAAAGCCTCCACAATGAGTGAAAAAGTGATAGAAGACGAGTGGTCTGTAAAGTTGCCGAAAAAGAAAGACAGTTTTGACAGCTTGGAGAGCGTGGTAAGGATTAAGGAAGCGGAAGCTAGAATGTTCCAAAGCCGGGCCAATGAAGCAAGGAGAGAAGCAGAGGAGTTTAGGAGGATGGTTAAGAAATTGGAAGAAGAGTATAGTGAAAAGACGGGGAAAAGGTGTTTACAGGAGACTGAGGAGAGGAAGAGGAAGAAACTGGATGAGCTTAAGAGTTTGGAGGACTCGCATTGTGATTATTACAAAATGAAGATGCGAATGCAAGCTGAGATTGCAGGGTTGTTGGAGAGAATGGAGTCTACCAAGCAGCTCTGGGTCTAAACAATTTTTATTTTTTTCAGATATTTTTTGGCTCTCTAATAGAGAGTGACTTGAGTTAACATGAAAACTATTGTAGTTTGTTTATTTTGACAATTGTTTGATTCTATTTGCTACAAATGGACATTGTTTTTTATTTCACTGGCTGGAGATCTTAGAATTCATTTCATTATTTTTTTTATCCTTTTTCGTATTCTTATCGTGTGTTTAGAAGAATGGTTTTAACATTCTCTCAATTAGGTATTTTAGTTTATGAAGATAGATAGTTGTGTCGATTCGACATTGCCATTACTCATTGTGACACTTACAAGAATTATCTATGTTAGCACTGAATAAACTATTACGCGTTATCGGAAGGAGGTTATTGATTGTTCTTTTGATATTCAGTATTGCATTGAGAGCACACATAAAAAACTCCTAAGAATGAGTCGAGTTAATATATGAAAAAGTAAACATTTCAAAGAACTTTGGTGAGTTTGATTGCAAAGTTTGATCATGATTGAGAAATAGTTCATTTTTATAAAGAGTTGAAAAATGAGTAGAAAATGATGCAATAATTTGATCTAACTTTTGAAACTTTTGGAGTTTTCCATGGAACCAATTCTTTTGCGGTGTGTGGTGGGCAGTGGCGGAGCCAGGAATTTTCAATGGGTTGGGTACAATAATACAAACGATGGGGAATATTTTGAGAGGTATTCAAATGTCTAAACAGAGATCAATACACACATTAATAGCAATTAAATAAAATAAATCGAACCATATCGAACCATAATACTTCATTGCTAAAAAGAGCATTCAAAATATAAGGTTGTTATTACAAATACTAATTAAAATATAAAATATAAAGCGGCGTGACATTTTCGGTTAGAGTAAGTGGAGAGACTTCTACACGGGCTCTTTTGGGGAAATATTTATCAAGACGCTAGCAATCAATAGAAAAAATTATTATTAGGAAAAATTCATTAACACATAATCTAGGATATTATTTAGGGAAACATATTAACACCTAATTTAGGGTTATGGTTTGAAAAAATACATTAACACCTAACAAAATATTTGGACACCTACATATAAAAATTAGTTAAAGTTAGTATATACCTTCAACTTATTTGGAAAGCTATACTCATTAACAC
Organism: Sambucus nigra; assembly: GCA_949130495.1. Classification (NCBI taxonomy): domain Eukaryota; kingdom Viridiplantae; phylum Streptophyta; class Magnoliopsida; order Dipsacales; family Adoxaceae; genus Sambucus; species Sambucus nigra. The sequence continues at coordinate 349,195,471 of OX422215.1, forward strand.
CTTCAACTAGGGGTGGAAGCGGTACGGTTTTTTACCGTACCGTACCGTTTTGGTCCGAAGAAAAATGATTTTGGTTTCATATTTTGAAATACCAAAAACCGAAATTACCGAAACCAAAAATACCGCAAAAAGTTTGGTTAATTTTAGTTTTTAGATATAAAAAACCGATTTACCAAATTACCGTACCGATGTACCATACCGAAATTACCGAATTTACCGTACCATCATACCATACCAAACTTACCAAATGTTACTATACCAATTACCAAATAATTTTGTATTAAAAAAAATATATTCTAAATTATCAAGACCCTCCATTTAAAGTAAACCCATCTCATCCATCCATTCTTCTTTATATAAAATGCAAACCCTAATTGTTTCTCATTCACTTTCCTACTAACAAACGACTGATGAGCTGAGCAAACAACAAAAGAAAAAAAAAGGTACACAACCTCTTTATCTCCCATCTCAGTTCTCCCTCCCCTCCCCCTCCCCCTCCAATCTGCCACACAACCACACACACGCACAGCCACACGGCCACACACACACAGGCACACGGCCACACACACACACACGCACACACATAGGCACACGACCACACACACACAGGCACACGATCACACACACACACGCACACACAGCTACACACGCACACACACACACACAGCTACACACGCACACACACACAGCCACACACAGGCACACACACACACACGCACGGCTGCATATTTTTTTTGTTGAGCTGGGTTTTTTCTGTATAGATAAAAGTAAAAAATAAGTTTAAAAGTAAAAAAAGTAAATTCCCCAATTTTAAGAAGAATTTTCTGTATTGGGTTTTTCTGTATAGATAAAAGTAAAAAAAGAGGAACATATTTTTTGTTGTTTAACTGGATTTTTTTTGTTGTTTTTTTGGCTATTTCTTAATGTGTATTAGCTGGATTTTTTTGTTGTTGTTTGATATGCTGTTATTGGGTTTTTTTTTATGTATAAGCTGTTAACAACAGTTTTATTTATTTATGTATAAGCTGTTTTTTTGAATGTGTATAAGATGGATTTTTTTTTGTTATTGTTACAGATTTATTTTTACAGTTTGATTTTATAGTTTTTTTTTTTATTTGTAGGTTTTAATCAACAATGGTTTTGAAAGGCAATATTTGTGGGCTCATAGCAATCTCGGAGGTGTTGGGAAAGAGAAAATGGACCAAAAAAAATTGGGAGTACGATAACAATGAATATTTTGAGCATTATGCAAAGATTGAGAGAAATGGGCAAATTGAGTGCATATATTGTAAACAACGTTTTCCGGAGATTGAGTCGTCAAATAAACTTTGGGCTCATTTGGGAGATTGCGTAGAATGGAATCATGTTGATCGTGTTAGGACTAACAAAAAAAAATATGTTATACACCAACTCGACAAGTGGTCTGTGAAGGACCTTTACCCTCAGAAACAGATAAAATATGATAAGTTACTGAAAATGTGGACAATGGGGCTTAATAACACGGATTAGAGTAACAAGTGGGATTTTTTTTTTGAGAGAGTTTAGAAATAGTATCTTTTTTGTTATGATATGGTTGGATTAAATAGTATCATTATCCCAATGGGGCTAATACTTCCAAATGTTTCTACTCTCTAGCCTTATAACTTGTATTGTAGTACATGATATGTTATGTCGTTTTGTATGTATTAAAGTATTACGTATTAACTTCTTGTTCGTGTTTTCCCTCAATAATTATTTGTTCTATATTTTGTATTTGTTAGATGTCAGCGATGGATGAAACAAATAATGATGTTGTTGAAATAAGCAAGGGTAGCACTGAAGTGAGTCAAAAAAGAACGAAGGGAGGTACTAAAACTATCACAAACCAAGGTAGTTCTCTCATTTGGACTCATATGAATAGACATATGGTTGATGGTAAATATATGAGTACTTGTGATTGTGTACATTGTGGTGCAAAATTTAATGCTCCTTCTGTTAACGGAACTACTTTATTGTGGAATCATCTTAAAAGGAGATGTAAAAAATATTCGCAATCCGAAATAACCGATAAACAAACAATTTTATCGTTGGAAGGAACTGAAAAAATTAATTGGAAGTTTGATCAAGATATAGCTCGCAAGACTCTTGCGAAAATGATTATTCTTTGTGAACTTCCATTTAGTTTTGTTGAAAAAGAGGGTTTTCGGTTGTTTGTAAAAGAGTTAAACCCTAGGTTTCATGTAGTTTCCCGACCCACTATCACCAAAGATTGTTAGCAAATTTATCTTGAAGAACGTACAAAATTGAAGCATTACTTTATGACATCCGCTACACGTGTCTCCATCACTACTGATTTGTGGACATCTATTCAAAATTTGGGGTATATATGTCTTACCGCTCATTATGTGGATAATAATTGGAAGTTACAAAAGAAAATCATTAATTTTTGTGTACTTCCACACCCACATAAAGGTGAGGCCATTTCTAAAGTTGTGGAGTCATGTTTGCTAGGGCGGGGTTTAGAAAAGTTAACAACAATCACCCTTGATAATGCAAAAAATAATGATAGGTGTGTTGATGATTTGAGAAAAAGATTTAACAAGAGAAATGGGTTGTTGTTGGGTGGGGAATTTTTTCATGTGAGATGTTTTGCACACATTATCAATCTTGTTGTGAGGGATGGGATTCTTGAGATTAAGGAGATAGTGAAGCGACTTCGTAGGAGTGTGAAATATGTGAGAAGTTCTCCATCAAGGTTGCAAACATTTAGGTTGTGTGCCTCGGAAGAAAGGATAAGATCAACAAAGTGTGTATGCCTAGATGTGAAAACGAGGTGGAATTCTACCTACCTTATGATAGGTGCGGCAATGCAATATCAAAAGGCGTTCGAACGTCTTGAGGATAAGGATGATATGTACAAAGTGGAAGTTAGTAGCAAAGGGGGTGGCATTGTAATACCCCGTACTTTTATTGATATTTATTTATGGGATTAATTAAATTAAATGTGAATTAATTGAGAATTAATCCGGATAAAATACTAACGAGATGTGAGTTGGTATTTGATTATAATGTGTATATATGGCAATATATGAATGTTGAGAATATTAAAATTGTCGCGAGAAAGAAATACGGCAATTTGGAAATTTTGTTGGACGCACGTGACAGTCGCGTCAGGAATGTAATTATTTGAATTAAAAAGTGAATTTTATTTTTTTATCAACCGAATAGTCATTTTGAGTGCGCCAACGTGTCCGGAAGGGTCGAGATAGTCAGAAAACACTAGCCGGGGGTTTAGTTTGGGTCCCGGGGCATTTTTAGGCCATACCGGCAACCCAAAAGGGTAGTTTGGTAATTTCGGAATTTTGGGAATTAAAACCCACGAAAATTAGAAGTAAAATCTGACTTATTCTTTATCCACTAAACCCACTAACAACACTAAATGACTTAATGGGCTACGGGAGTTATTGGAAGAAATTTTAAGAAGTTCCTAAGGCAACCTCTAAACCACCATTGTCATCTTGGAGAAGAACTTGTAGAAAGAGAAAGAGAGAGGAGAATTCTGCAGAGAGAGAGAGAGGAATTCAACCATCTTCAACCAACAACAAATCTGGAACATAAGGCAAGTGATTTAGTTACAATTAATTCCATGAATGTGTTCTTCCATGTTTAGGTAATTATCGAATTTTGTCTTGGAAGATTGATATAGACCCATGAATTTGAGGATTAAAACTATGAACCATGTTAGGAATTGCATGTAGACATATTCTGGACGAATTATGAATTCAAAATATAACCCTTGATGATCTAAAAACGGATTTAAGAAGAGATTTATTAATGTTCTTGAAAGAAATAGAAAACTAGAGTTCCTGATGAAGTTTTGATCCAAATAAAGCCCTTGGTTGATGAATTATTGGTTTTAGAACGTTAACAATGTTGTAGGATGGTTGTATGATGATATTATAACGTTAAATTAGAGTTTCATGCATTATAATGGAGTTTTGGGACGAGTTGAGGACTGCAAAACGAAGTAGTCCATAGCCTACCTGGTGCGATCGATCGATCGACATTCATCAGTCGATCGATCGACCACCATCGATCGATCGAGGGTCAAGGTCGATCGATCAACCTTCCCAGAATGAGTAAAATTTCCCCTAGTTAAATTTTAATGATGTTAACCCTTAGAAAATATTTTTGGAGACTTTATGAATATCCTTAGACTTAAGGAAGACCAGTAGGTATGGTTATAAAATTTGGACCTTAATTAGAATTCAATTTGAGGAATTATTCTAAAAGCTAATGAAACTCGATGAGTGAGATAACATTAGGGTTAAAAGAGTAAATTTGAATAAATTGATGAAATGAGGTTTGGGGCAGAAGTAAGGACCTTAAGAATAATGATGTTATATGTGGGAATAATAGGAAACTTAATAGTCCCTTTGAGATAGGTTTTAAGTACAAGAAACTATGATGTGAGATGTGTCGACAGTCTACATTTTATATTATCGGAAGACTTAAAATGTATAAAATTGGAATAATGGTATAAGGATGTAGAATGTACCTTTATTAATAATGAGACATCTAAGATGTGTGAATGCTTAGTATATGATTTTTGTGTATGACATACCTACCATACTTGATATCACGGGAGGTTTACGTTCGCTTAGGGCCATCTAATCCTTGTGTGCCCGGATTTAGTTTGGTACCTAGAGGACATAGTTCAAGGGAATGACTTAATTGTGAGTTATTAAGCCAGCTGACTATGGAGCGTAGGTATGTACGTGGCCATGGATATGTTGAATTATGTTCGCCTCCATTTTTGTGTGTGGTGTTTATTCTAACAATTCCTGAGAGATTATGAATTTGTAATCCTTACGTACGTGATGTACCGAGATGGATAGCAGAGTATGTGTGCACCGCAGCTTAGCCTCGGGGTGCTTGTATTGTATATTTATGATGTGAATAATATACGGTTGAATGAAGAGGAATTGTTATGTCTAATTATGAGAATAATTTATAGTAACTCCTTAAGAAGATAAATAAAGGGATAACCTCCAGTAAACGGTAATGCTAATAATTGAGAATCCGAGTTCAAGTAAAGCTATCTATTTAAGTGATAACATCGGGAATTCATATTGTGAATCGAGTAGTTGGGTTAGAACTTAAGACGGTCTAGTTAGAGATAAATAACACATGAATGGGTACAGGAGCGTTAGGAGTGCACAGTTAGACGAGAGGTGAGTATTTCATGTGAGAGCACGTCCTAACATGTAATTTGCATTCATTTTTTTAAATGTTATTAAAGCACTTGCTGTTTTTAAAATACTCTCCACTTTCGGGCTCTGACCCGTTTTCTTTCAAATCTATTTTTGTAAAAACCTTTTTAGGTGCCCAGCCACAAGGACACCATGCATAGGATCTCTATTCAGGTGACGAGCTGTAGCTGTTGTGGAAGTTACAGGGCTTTGATATTAGACGCCTCATTTTCCAGCCTTGACTCCATATTCAGTTTCATCATTTGTAGGGCATGTTGCCCATTTCTATTAGAGACTTTTTATATTTCAGTTATTCAGACTTTGGTTTGTAATTAATTCAGGATGCAGACTTGTTTCATCTATTTCCATATTGAGATTGTTGTGAGGAGTATTTCCTCCAGACTTATTATTATTTGTTGGTTACTTTATTGAGACCTTATGGTGTTTGGTGATGTCATTCTTTTACATTTCATTTATCGCATGTTAATCAGATTTAATTTATAATTTGACAACTTACTTTTTAAATACTAGGTGGTTAGAAATCATTAAAATGTTTTGGACAGTGATGCTATTAACTGAACCAACTTGGCATTTTGTATTAATTTAATAAAGGAGTAGCTACCCGGTATTTAATTAGTTGGGGTGTCACAGGTGGTATCAGAGCATCAGGTTCTAGTGTCCTTTAGGATCTGTACGGCTTATTATGTTTCCGCTGAGCTTTCTTTGATATAGATCCCTATGTTTAGGATTGTTGATTCCTTTAGTAAAATTTTGTTCTCCTGCTATGATGTATATGATAGCAAATCGTATTGCGATCGGGTGTATTCGTGTGCCGAACAATGTAGTACGTCAGGCGAAGACAGTTGGGTGAACAGCAGGAGGCAAATATATATTGAGGTTAATTGATTTATTTAAATAAGGATGATCGTAGTTGAAGTCACCGATATTATGGCACGGAAGTCCTGGATGATATAGAAGGCTAAGGCGTGACTTGAGACTTCCGAGTACAGCTATAGTAGGAATGGGGTTAAATTAGACACATCCAACAAGGTTGGAATGGGAGAGTCAGAGTTAAGTGTAACATTGAAGAGAACCAGCAGTAGCAATACTCGAAAGGCGAAGACGGCATATGCTAGCCAAACGAACGCAATGTATCCAAAGGTTTGGACATATGTCAGAGTATGGCCAATCGAGAGTGAAAATTGGGGAGAAATTTTTCCTTGACTCGTAAGGGCGGAGATTCAATGGTGAGAAACAAGCAACCCACTTTAAAGTGGAATGTAATGTCGAGAGGGTGTACACGTATGGTTTGACCATAAGTTCCTTCATCAGATGTTCAGGTTGAAAGGCGAATGTTATTCTGAACTCACATAAGAGGGCCAAACAGGGGTCAACTTGTGAGGAGAAATTTAATGTTGTAGCGAACCTTACACCGGGTGGAGTAGGTGGTATGGAGAAGAGGATGTTAAAGGGAGAATCTACATACAAGAAGAATTGTTAGCTCTTATGGGGAATTCTGCTTGGATGATAAATACAGATAGTAATTATATCGCGTGGTGTAAATTTGGAGATAAATGTTCCCTTGTGTAGGGAGATACAAAAATCGAAGAATTTTTATAGAATAAGACTGGGAAAATGGTGTTGGAGAAACATCACAAGGAGGAAGACCCAATGGAGAAACCGTTAAAATAATTCGATAGCGGAATTACTACCGAGCGATGGTAATTTCAGTAAGAGAGGTGGAAAACTAGTAGTGTATTCCTTAAGTACATCAAGCTAAGGGAACAATGGAGATAGTCTTCAGAGTCGAGACTACCAACGTCCGATAGATGGACCACCCCAACATGATTTGTGAGACAAAAGATAAGTGGAGTATGTGTAGAGGTATCTCTGTGGGGAGTGAAACCCGTGCGTTATAAAATTTTTCACGATACAAGAGTAGGGATCACGGTATTGTGCCTGGCAAGGGCAACAGTTATTGAAATATCCGGTTTGGGACAGACATGTGTGGTAAGTCCAGTAACCATTTGAGCAGCCGGGATGATTATTAAGATAGAAGTATGAGTTATATCCTCAGATAAGGATGCATGTTATTTGTGGCATGAATGAGTTACTACATTTGTTACAATTGTATTTTCACTTGAGAGTCGAAGTTTAGTGAGTATATCAGTAAGTTTATTATATACAAGAACATTTTCCCTGATAGTGTGTGTGTGTGGGGGGGGGGGGGGTTACTTTTATTGTCATCCACGGAGGATGAATGGGTATATTAATAGCGGTTTATGCTTTATCGAAATTACTCGTTTTAGTGCTATGTTATACGAGTATGATATGATCTTAATTATTGTTTTATATATATGATTATACCGATAGTGTGCTGGTATTACAAGTTTATCGAAGTTACTACCTTGGGGTAGCAGGTTTTATTCTGGTGAGGCCCCATCTGTGAGAGAGTCGGGCTTGTAATTGTACTTTCGTGCGTATATATATATAAATATATATACAGGTTATGATTTCAAATGGGTATAATGGTCTCGGATATTTAATCCCAGTATGCGTAGGGATTTCATTGTTATGAGTTGTATGTAATTGATTTACTAGTCAACAAAGAGTTAGTTGGTTCTTATAATTAACGATAGAGAGGTCGTAACAAAAAGAGTGCATTGTTTTATCACCCGTTAGAGATTTGGAAGTTTATACTCATAGTTGTGTGTCGGGGGACGGGAATTTGAGGGTCCCAAATATCTCGCATGTTGTATATGAAATGTGATTTCCATCACTGTAACGAGAAAAGTGTCTTTCAGAAGGAGTTCTTTGTTTATGTATAATTGCGAACTGAGATGAAACTTTGTTGTTAAAAGACGAGAGCGTAGGGGTACATATTATAGACAGGGTTTAACGGATTCCGATGACCGACAATGTTAGGTAGTAGTGTATCGGGGGGGTTCCTTGTTTGGATTTCGCTTTGCGAGACACCCCACGCATGAAACTTAGCATAAGGTTGGTAGTAAGGAGATGTGTAACCCTTTGTTCATGATTTGGATACCTCTATCGTTATGGGAGTACGTAATTATCACGGGAAGTTACAAGGAGTAAATTATGATGTAAGGCCATTAGAGCCAGTTGTTAGTAAATTACGATATAAGTACTAATAATGTTGGTTTTGTCACAACGCGTCGAAGGACGCATTGAGGATAAGGAGGATTTAGGATTTCTAATTCAGAAGCGATTAAGAATGCCCAAGTGGTATAGCATCGTTGTATTTACAGTGACAATAAAGAATTTGGGATTTGTATGAAGCGTATATAATGTTTAAAAAACCGTATGGTTGGGTTATAAGGGGCGTAGACATCTTGATTTACTAAAGTATAAATCAAAGGAAGAGGAAAATAGACGGGTGGGATTATTACTAATGAGATTAAACGTCATAAGAAAAGGTGTAAGTGAATATCACGTGTAGTAAGTGTATCACGTTCAAACTTAGGCAGTAGAAAGCCATTTAATAAAGGGATATCTCTTGAGAAGGCGAATAAATTATTATGAGAATTTTGGAGTAGAGTTCCGATCAATTGAATGTTGAGGGCGACTCACGAGTAAATAGAATGAGGATGTCAATCAGGTATAAAGTCCAGATATGCACAAAGTGGTGAAAAGTGTAAAGGTCCAAACCTTTTGGTATTCGTCGGGAGAATAAGATCATTAAGTATCATTTAACGGGGAAATTTTTTTTGTGAATATCGACATTGAAAGAGGTATAGTAAGTAGCAGAACAGTTGAGGTTAGATGATCAACCAAATAATTTTGTATCAAGACGACGATTCCAAGAATGGGAGGGTCAAGTTGGAGAATTTTCTTGAGAGGTAGACAACTTATTCATAAGTAATGAGTTCCTTCGATTATGTGGGACATGTTAATCCAGAAGGAGAGAAATTGTTATATACTTAGGGTGATTTACACTATTAGATAGTGAACACGCCGGTACATGGTTCGACGTAGTATTATTTAGAACTGGGATGAAATCCTCGAAATCCACATTTAGGTGGGGTGACAATAAGTAGTGGGAAATAACGATTCAAACTGAGGGTTGTATCACCTATAACCCGAGGTGCTGGCGCAAGGTGACTAACGACTGATGGATTATATGAAAGAAATTTTAGATTCATTGCGATATTTTCAATTCCAATTCGGGTATGACTAGTGAGGTATATTGTAGTCATGATGAGGAGATATTACCTAATGGTAGAGTTGGGGGAAAAGCACCCGTATCTATTTATGGTGGACAAGGTGCTTACAAAGGTTTGTGTGACACCAACAGGCTGAAGTGTAAAAGTCACAACGTCGTGATACTTCAAGGAATGGACGAGCATAGTCAGATGTGTTATTGATTCATCCCAGGATGGGAGTTTGGAGTTTTGGTAAACGCGGGAGTTAGTAGTGAGGTGCGGACCCACAATACTAATAAAAATAGTGCGGCTAATGATGTATGGGCTATTTTTTATTCGAAGGTTGTTTAATAAGAGCACAACGTAAGGTGCATTTATCGAAGATTATTCTGATAAGGTATCAAGTATGTTAAACAAGCTTATTGTGAAGCGAGAATTTTAGTGATTTGAGCTTTTCTTTATAATTGTTTTGAATACTGTAGGATACCTAATTTTTTCCAGGTGTGCCTTACTTTTTCGAATTTTGGGACGAAATTCTGTTATTAGGGGGGGGGGGGGGAGTATGTAATACCCCATACTTTTATTGATATTTATTTATGGGATTAATTAAATTAAATGTGAATTAATTGAGAATTAATCCGGATAAAATACTAATGAGATGTGAGTTGGTATTTGATTATAATGTGTATATATGGCAATATATGAATATTGAGAATATTAAAATTGTCGCGAGAAAGAAATACGGCAATTTGGAAATTTTGTTGGGACGCGCGTGACAGTCGCGTCAGGAATGTAATTATTTGAATTAAAAAGTGAATTTTATTTTTTATCAACCGAATAGTCATTTTGAGTGCGCCAACGTGTCCGAAAGGGTCGAGATAGTCAGAAAACACTAGCCGGGGGTTTAGTTTGGGTCCCGGGGCATTTTTAGGCCATACCGGCAACCCAAAAGGGTAGTTTGGTAATTTCGGAATTTTGGGAATTAAAACCCACGAAAATTAGAAGTAAAATCTGACTTATTCTTTATCCACTAAACCCACTAACAACACTAAATGACTTAATGGGCTACGGGAGTTATTGGAAGAAATTTTAAGAAGTTCCTAAGGCAACCTCTAAACCACCATTGTCATCTTGGAGAAGAACTTGCAGAAAGAGAAAGAGAGAGGAGAATTCTGCAGAGAGAGAGAGAGGAATTCAACCATATTCAACCAACAACAAATCTGGAACATAAGGCAAGTGATTTAGTTACAATTAATTCCATGAATGTGTTCTTCCATGTTTAGGTAATTATCGAATTTTGTCTTGGAAGATTGATATAGACCCATGAATTTGAGGATTAAAACTATGAACCATGTTAGGAATTGCATGTAGACATATTCTGGACGAATTATGAATTCAAAATATAACCCTTGATGATCTAAAAATGGATTTAAGAAGAGATTTATTAATGTTCTTGAAAGAAATAGAAAACTAGAGTTCTTGATGAAGTTTTGATCCAAATAAAGCCCTTGGTTGATGAATTATTGGTTTTAGAACGTTAACAATGTTGTAGGATGGTTGTATGATGATATTATAACGTTAAATTAGATTTTCATGCATTATAATGGAGTTTTGGGACGAGTTGAGGACTGCAAAACGAAGCAGTCCGTAGCCTACCTGGTGCGATCGATCGATCGACATTCATCAGTCGATCGATCGACCACCATCGATCGATCGAGGGTCAAGGTCGATCGATCAACCTTCCCAGAATGAGTAAAATTTCCCCTAGTTAAATTTTAATGATGTTAACCCTTAGAAAATATTTTTGGAGACTTTATGAATATCCTTAGACTTAAGGAAGACCAGTAGGTATGGTTATAAAATTTGGACCTTAATTAGAATTCAATTTGAGGAATTATTCTAAAAGCTAATGAAACTCGATGAGTGAGATAACATTAGGGTTAAAAGAGTAAATTTGAATAAATTGATGAAATGAGGTTTGGGGCAGAAGTAAGGACCTTAAGAATAATGATGTTATATGTGGGAATAAGAGGAAACTTAATAGTCCCTTTGAGATAGGTTTTAAGTACAAGAAACTATGACGTGAGATGTGTCGATAGTCTACATTTTATATTATCGGAAGACTTAAAATGTATAAAATTGGAATAATGGTATAAGGATGTAGAATGTACCTTTATTAATAATGAGACATCTAAGATGTGTGAATGCTTAGTATATGATTTTTGTGTATGACATACCTACCATACTTGAAATCACGGGAGGTTTACGTTCGCTTAGGGCCATCTAATCCTTGTGTGCCCGGATTTAGTTTGGTACCTAGAGGACATAGTTCAAAGGAATGACTTAATTGTGAGTTATTAAGCCAGCTGACTATGGAGCGTAGGTATGTACGTGACCATGGATATGTTGAATTATGTTCGCCTCCATTTTTGTGTGTGGTGTTTATTCTAACAATTCCTGAGAGATTAGGAATTTGTAATCCTTATGTACGTGATGTACCGGGATGGATAGCAGAGTATGTGTGCACCACAGCTTAGCCTCGGGGTGCTTGTATTGTATATTTATGATGTGAATAATATACGGTTGAATGAAGATGAATTGTTATGTCTAATTATGAGAATAATTTATAGTAACTCCTTAGGAAGATAAATAAAGGGATAACCTCCAGTAAACGGTAATGCTAATAATTGAGAATCCGAGTTCAAGTAAAGCTATCTATTTAAGTGATAACATCGGGAATTCATATTGTGAATCGAGTAGTTGGGTTAGAACTTAAGACGGTCTAGTTAGAGATAAATAACACATGAATGGGTACAGGAACGTTAGGAATGCACAGTTAGACGAGAGGTGAGTATTTCATGTGAGAGCACGTCCTAACATGTAATTTGCATTCATTGTTTTAAATGTTATTAAAGCACTTGTTGTTTTTAAAATACTCTCCACTTCGGGCGCTGACCCGTTTTCTTTCAAATCTATTTTTGTAAAAACCTTTATGGTGCCCAGCCACAAGGACACCATGCATAGGATCTCTATTCAGGTGACGAGCTGTAGATGTTGTGGAAGTTACAGGGCTTTGATATTAGACGCCTCATTTTCCAGCCTTGACTCCATATTCAGTTTCATCATTTGTAGGGCATGTTGCCCATTTCTATTAGAGACTTTTTGTATTTCAGTTATTCAGACGTTGGTTTGTAATTAATTCAGGATGCAGACTTGTTTCATCTATTTCCATATTGAGATTGTTGTGAGGAGTATTTCCTCCAGACTTATTATTATTTGTTGGTTACTTTATTGAGACCTTATGGTGTTTGGTGATGTCATTCTTTTACATTTAATTTATCGCATGTTAATCAGATTTAATTTAAAATTTGACAACTTACTTTTTAAATACTAGGTGGTTAGAAATCATTAAAATGTTTTCGACAATGATGCTATTAACTGAACCAACTTGGCATTTTGTATTAATTTAATAAAGGAGTAGCTACCCGGTATTTAATTAGTCGGGGTGTCACAGGTGGTATCAGAGCATCAGGTTCTAGTGTCCTTTAGGATCTGTACGGCTTATTATGTTTCCGCTGAGCTTTCTTTGATATAGAGCCCTATGTTTAGGATTGTTGATTCCTTTAGTAAAATTTCGTTCTCCTGCTATGATGTATATGATAGAAAATCGTATTGCGATCGGGTGTATTCGTGTGCCGAACAATGTAGTACGTCAGGCGAAGACAGTTGGGTGAACAACAGGAGGCATATATATATTGAGGTTAATTGATTTATTTAAAGAAGGATGACCGTAGTTGAAGTCACCGATATTATGGCACGGAAGTCCTGGATGATATAGAAGGCTAAGGCGCGACTTGAGACTTCTGAGTACAGCTATAGTAGGAATGGGGTCAAATTAGACACATCCAACAAGGTTGGAATGGGAGAGTCAGAGTTAAGTGTAACATTGAAGAGAACCAGCAGTAGCAATACTCGAAAGGCGAAGACGGGATATGCTAGACATACGAACGCAATGTATCCAAAGGCTTGGACATATGTCAGAGTATGGCCAATCGAGAGTGAAAATTGGGGAGAAATTTTTCCTTAACTCGTAAGGGCGGAGATTCAATGGTGAGAAACAAGCAACCCACTTAAAAGTGGAATGTAATGTCGAGAGGGTGTACACGTATGGTTTGACCATATGTTCCTTCATCAGATGTTCAGGTTGAAAGGCGAATGTTATTCTGAACTCACATAAGAGGGCCAAACAGGGGTCAACTTGTGAGGAGAAATTTAATGTTGTAGCGAACCTTACACCGGGTGGAGAAGGTGGTATGGAGAAGAGGATGTTAAAGGGAGAATCTACATACAAGAAGAATTGTTAGATCTTATGGGGAATTCTACTTGGATGATAAATACAGATAGTAATTATATCGCGTGGTGTAAATTTGGAGATAAATGTTCCCTTGGGTAGGGAGATACAAAAATCGAAGAATTTTTATAGAATAAGACTGGGAAAATGGTGTTGGAGAAACATCACAAGGAGGAAGACCCAATGGAGAAACCGTTAAAATAATTCGATAGTGAAATTACTACAGAGCGATGGTAATTTCAGTAAGAGAGGTGGAAAACTAGTAGTGTATTCCTTAAGTACATCTAGCTAAGGGAACAATGGAGATAGTCTTCAGAGTCGAGACTACCAACGTCCGAGAGATGGACCACCCCAACATGATTTGTGAGACAAAAGATAAGTGGAGTATGTGTAGAGGTATCTCTGTGGGGAGTGAAACCCATGCGTTATAAAAATTTTCACGATACAAGAGTAGGGATCACGGTATTGTGCCTGGCAAGGGCAACAGTTATTGAAATATCCGGTTTGGGACAGACATGTGTGATAAGTCCAGTAACCATTTGAGCAGCCGGGACGATTATTAGGATAGAAGTATGAGTTATATCCTCAGATAAGGATGCATGTTATTTGTGGCATGAATGAGTTACTACATTTGTTACAATTGTATTTTCACTTGAGAGTTGAAGTTTAGTGAGTATATCAGTAAGTTTATTATATATAAGAACATTTTCCCTGATAGTGTGTGTGTGTGTGGGGGGGGGGGGGGTTACTTTTATTGTCATCCACGGAGGATGAAAGGGTTTATTAATAGCGGTTTATGCTTTATCGAAATTACTCGTTTTAGTGCGATGTTATACGAGTATGATATGATCTTAATTATTGTTTTATATATATGATTATACCGATAGTGTGCTGGTATTACAAGTTTATCGAAGTTACTACCTTGGGGTAGCAGGTTTTATTCTGGCGAGGCCCCATCTGTGAGAGAGCCGGGCTGGCAATTGTACTTTCGTGCGTATATATATAAATATATATGCAGGTTATGATTTTAAATGGGTATAATGGTCTCGGATATTTAATCCCAGTATGCGTAGGGATTTCATTGTTATGAGTTGTATGTAATTGATTTACTAGTCAACAAAGAGTTAGTTGGTTCTTATAATTAACGATAGAGAGGTCGTAACAAAAAGAGTGCATTGTTTTATCACCCGTTAGAGATTTGGAAGTTTATACTCATAGTTGTGTGTCGGGGGACGGGAATTTGAGGGTCCCAAATATCCCGCATGTTGTATATGAAATGTGATTTCCATCACTGTAAAGAGAAATGTGTCTTTCAGAAGGAGTTCTTTGTTTATGTATAATTGCGAACTGAGATGGAACTTTGTTGTTAAAAGACGAGAGCGTAGGGGTACATATTATGGATAGGGCTTAACGGATTCCGATGACCGACAATGTTAGGTAGTAGTGTATCGGGGGGGGTTCCTTGTTTGGATTTCGCTTTGCGAGACACCCCACGCATGAAACTTATCGTAAGGTTGGTAGTAAGGAGATGTGTAACCCTTTGTTCATGATTTGGATACCTCTATCGTTATGGGAGTACGTAATTATCAGGGTAAGTTACAAGGAGTAAATTATGATGTAAGGCCATTAGAGCCAGTTGTTAGTAAATTACGATATAAGTACTAATAATGTTGGTTTTGTCACAACGCGTTGAAGGACGCATTGAGGATAAGGAGGATTTAGGATTTCTAATTCTGAAACGATTAAGAACGCCCAAGTGGTATAGCACCGTTGTATTTTACAGTGACAATAAAGAATTTGGGATTTGTATTAAGCGTATATAATGTTTAAAAAACCGTATGGTTGGGTTATAAGGGGCGTAGACATCTTGATTTACTAAAGTATAAATCAAAGGAAGAGGAAAATAGACGGGTGAGATTATTACTTATGAGATTAAATGTCATAAGAAAAGGTGTAAGTGAATATTATGTGTAGTAAGTGTAGCACGTTCAAACTTAGGCAGTAGAAAGCCATTTAATAAAGGGATATCTCTTGAGAAGGCGAATAAATTATTATGAGAAATTTGGAGTAGAGTTCCGATCCATCGAATGTTGAGGGTGACTCACGAGTAAATATAATGTGGATGTCAATCAGGTATAAAGTCCAGATATGCACAAAGTGGTGAAAAGTTTAAAGGTCCAAACCTTTGGTATTCGTCGGGAGAATAAGATCATTAAGTATCATTTAACGGGGAATTTTTTTATGTGAATATCGACATTGAAAGAGGTATAGTAAGTAGCAGAACAGTTGAGGTTAGATGATCAACCAAATAATTTTGTATCAAGACGACGATTATGGGCTATTTTGTATCAAATTTTTATGCTATTTTGAGGCAGTTTTTAAGCCATTTATGGGCTATTTTTTAGGCTGTTTTTAGGCTGTTTTTAAGCCATTTGGGGGCTGTTTTTAGGGCATGTAGGGGGCTGTTTTTAGGGCATGTAGGGGTAGGGGTGTTCACGGGTCGGTCGGTTCGGTTTTGACCGGGTTTTTTTGGCCGAACCGACCATGTCGGTTTTTGGAGGAGGAGAACCGAACCGAACCGAAAATGCTGAAAAACCGAACCGAACTGAACCGAATCGGGTCGGTTTTTGACAGGGCCGGTTCGATTTGCCCGTCGGTTTTTGACAGGGCCGGTTTTATACAGGGCCGGTTCGGTTTTTTCCTTTATTTTAATAAAAAATATATTTTTTTAATACCTAATATAAATATAAAATTAAAAAATATAATATAATATGTCAACACTAATATAAATATAATATAAAATATAAAATTAAAAAGTATAAAAATTAATTCGGTTCGGTTCGGTTCAAAATCGGTTTTTTTATGCCAAAACCGAAAACCGAACCGACCCTGTCGGTTTTATACCTGATTAAACCGAACCGAACCGACCCTCAAAAAAACCCGGCCCGAAAATTTTCGGTTCGGCTCGGTTTTGTCGGTTTGTCGGTTTGGTCGGTTTTTTTGCACACCCCTATGTAGGGGGTTGTTTTTAGGCTGTTTTTTATAGCTATTTTGGGGTATTTTTATGTTGTTTTTAGGCTGTTTTTAAGCCATTTAGGGGCTATTTTTTTAGGCTGTTTTAGGCTGTTTTGAGGCCATTTGGGGGCTATTTTTAGGGCTATTTTTAAGCCATTTAGGGGGTTGTTTTTAGCCTTTTTTTTATAGCTATTTTGGAGTATTTTTATGCTGTTTTTAGGCAGTTTTTAAGTCATTTAGGGGCTATTTTTTAGGCAGTTTTTAAGTCATTTAGGGGCTGTTTTTAAGCCATTTGGGGGCTATTTTTTAGGCTATTTTTAAGCCATTTATGGGTTTTTTTAGGCTATTTTTTTAGCCATTTGGGGACTATTTTTTAGGTTGTTTTTTTTAGCCGTTTGGGGGCTGTTTTTCATGTTGTTTTTAAGGCATTTTCATGCTGTTTCAAGTCATTTTTAGGCCATTTATAGGATGTTCTATTGACATATTACTTTTGTATTGATTTATAGGTGGAAAAATTGGAGGCAAAAGAGAAGAAAGGAGAGAAAGAATTGATAAAACCATTGAGAGTTGCATGTTACTTTTGGTTTATTTCAACATTGCAAGAAACTATTTCGGATGAATGTAAATCTTAATATGGAGTTTTATGTTTATGGATTTAGAATGGACATAATTAATTATGACTTTTACTTTATGCTTCATATACTCATGTTATTTTGTACTGCAAATTATATTTGATTCAAGTTTTAACGAATGAATTTAACCGAATTGAGTTTAAAATGCTGTACCGAAACTTACCGGAATGAAACCAGCTTGTAATTTTGGTATTTACCGGAATGAAACCAAAAAGAAACCGAAATTATTGAAACCAAAATAAAACCGAAATTACCGAAAATACCGTAATACCGGACGGTTTGGTTTTGGTTTCTATTTTGATGTACCGGCCGGTAAATTCGATACAAACGGTTTTACCATCCAAATTACGGTTTTGGTATTGGTAAGCAATCGTTACCGACCAAACCGTACCATTTCCACCCCTACCTTCAACTATTCTCAAAAGCTATATATTAACACCTAACAAAATTAAAAAAAAAAACTGACTGGGGCACAGCCTCCCCCCGGTGCTATACTACCTCGGCCGGCCACTAAGTGTGAGTAGGATATATTTCTATGAAAAGTGATAAAAATATGGAGCACTACTAATATATAACTATGGTTTTCATAAAATGTGTTTGAATTCAAACCCCACAATATATATATATATATATATATATATCAATCAGTCAAATGGACCCTTAAGGTCGATTTGATTACAAAGTTGAAAATGTTTTTCATGAAAAATGATACTATGTAGCACTTTTCATATTTGTAAAGTATTGGTTTCATATAATGTATTTGAAATCAAGTACCATAAAACTTAAATAATATTTTACATGGTAAACAAATCAATGTCAATCAAACGAACCCTTAAATTCAAATATGAAAATGAGTAGATATGACACATGGAAAATATAAATGGTTTTAAATTTATGGTGATAACTACAAATGTTTTTGGCATCAACTGTTTTCAAACTAATACTCCCTCCACCCCGAATTAAAAGTCCATTATGTAAATACAAGTTTTTCGTTGGTGTATTCCAATTGGGCAAAATGTAGGTCTAGTTTGTTTGAGTCGTGGTGGGAACATTACTGACACACCCCGACCCAGTTACTTATAATTAAGTTTGAAAGTAAAAGTAAATCAAACCATAATTAATTTAACTAATCCATAAATACGAGTGTTAACTATAGAGTCATCAACGCAAATCCATATAACTATTTTTTTTACAATATTAAAGTAGTCATGCTTATACAAACTTGCTTGAAGGGTACGTTAACTTAATTACATCATTTACATTTAAGAAAAATCATTGTTTCACCCATTCCTGACTAACCCAACCCGACCTCCTAGATTTAGCAGTGACATCACGTTACCTGAAAAACATAAACATAGGAATTGTAAACAAAATAGCTGAGTGAATGCATCACTACTGCACTATTGCATAAGGTTAAATACAATAAATCATATCCATATAATTATGTCTTAACTTATCCGGTCCATTCATATTGAATGACCTAACTTTTCGAATCATGATTCACACATCTTGTCTGTAATTGACAATTCTCCCCCATTCCTGGTCAAGGAGTAACCCCTTGTCTTTAATAGACAATTATCCCCTATTTTGGGTCAGGGAGTAACCTCCCATTTCTCTAAACTGAAATGAAAATTTTCATATTCATAACATTATGATAATATCCATAACAGTAGACAAATACATCTTTCTAGTGAGTACACTCAGCTTGGGTTGTCAACTATGTATTTACGTTTCCTTCGGGTGGAGCTGAACTGGGTTGATTAGACCTTACAGCTATCAATCCAACTAAATCAGTTATGAATCTCAATCATAAGTATTATCTTAATATATTTATGTTACTTTCAATGACTATACAACAACAATATAATTCCACTTAAGTCACATTCCATGAAACATGAGTAAAGACAAAACAATGGTATATGTGTTGATAAAGTTATGAACATTGAACCGTAGAAAATACCTCATAAGGAATTTATAACTAAAACCAAGTGAATATAAAAGTATACTTCTCAATGTATATACACATGAAACATGTACTCAATTACCCTTTAAAAGGAGGAGATATAAATATTCTTTCATGGGGTATCCAATATGGCCTCAATTTATTGTCCTCCATACATAACAATCCTATATTCATAAATTGTACAAATACAGGTGTCCAATCTTATCAATATGAAAACATATCTGAATATACTTTCCATTACAAGTGACGGTGTAGTTTTTCAAGCTTCCTAGAGTAAGCTATGCCAATTTTTTATAACACAATAAATCTGGCCTACAAGCTCCTTTATTATTCCTTTAATTTTCAAGAATTTTCATAATTTTTTTACATCATAACTTTCCATGATTTTTCAACAATTTTCAATAAACATAATGAATAATACATAATTAAAGTTTCATAATTTTTATAGTTCATTTGCTATCTCAAAATCTTTACCAAACTCAGGGCATATCGAAATGAAATATACAAACAATAACTATGTACCAATTTGCAACCATCACTAAGGCCTAACCACAAGGAGTTAAATTCTAATTTTTGGATATAATATGAATATACGAGTCTAGTTTCATATCCAATTGGAATTTCTCAATTCCAGTAAGAACGAAAAAATATATGCAAGTTTGAATACAACAGATTTTAGTACAAAGCAATACGACCTACATACACCACTTATCTCACATATGAACAAATACTTATTATCACAAAGGAGGATGGAATTTCAATCAATAATTCAAGATTTCTATGCTTTGAAATAAGTATAATCCAAGATTAAAATAATATTAACATACCTTAAGGATTTTCTTGGAATTTTTCCTATCTTTTCTTGTAACCCTTTCTTCCTTAACTTCTACTTTCTCTTTCCTGAAGCTAAAAACTCTTCAAACTAAACCTAGAGTTAAATTTACTGAAGAAATAGGTTAGATGATGAGGTTTAAGATGGAAAATGCAGCCCTCCTTCCCAACCAATCAAATTAAACCATTTGATTTACTAAAAGACAAATTACCACTTTAAGGGAATGGACATATTTGTCCTTTGTTCGTAAATTCGGTATAACTTCTTACTCGAACATACGTTTGATGCTCTATTTATTGTGTTGCTAACCTAACTCATATATATACAACTATCTAGCTTTCACATTGAGTCAGTTGTTATATTATAGGGCTCAAAACTAGTCTCTAATATAAATATTCCTACCGAAAATTCAAAATTTTATGTTTGTGGCCAATTCGATATTTCAAGATTTTTGAAGGTAGGATTAGACTAAATATAACATTCTAACCTTATATATATTAATAACACCTTATAAATATCACATAAGTTAAGCATGATTCAAATAAAATTTATCATAGTTATATCCGGGTTGTTATAAGTACCAACATAACTCTTCATATAATAAAAAATTTGGTCCATTCGGGTACGCTCTCTAGTGCCCTTGATATGTATCCGTCCATGCTCTAATCCCTCATGGTATGTGACTTCATTATTCTATCTATGCTAGCAGTTCAATCATACTCTCCAATGATTAAATAATAACTAGAGTCAACCACCTGACCAGACACAACAACTTTCTCAACTTTGTCACCCACAAAAATCCTTGATCACCTTTCACATATCATGAAAACATTTACT
Source organism: Sambucus nigra (assembly GCA_949130495.1). Taxonomy (NCBI): domain Eukaryota; kingdom Viridiplantae; phylum Streptophyta; class Magnoliopsida; order Dipsacales; family Adoxaceae; genus Sambucus; species Sambucus nigra. The sequence continues at coordinate 349,216,495 of OX422215.1, forward strand.
CACCAATAGTAAAATTGTTGTCGCCAACACAAGAAATAATTGGATAGTAAAATTTTTACCGTCAACACATACGACTTGAAATCGGACTTATGTATGTTGTCATGCGACACCAGATTGGATAGAACCATCTTAGCCTAAACCAAAAATAGGTAAAACATATGGGATATAATGTTTTTTAAAAAAGAATCAAATTTGGTGTTGGAAGTTATTTTAAAATATTTTTTGGAGTTTTTAAACATTTTTGGAGTGCTGGGGAAAATGACTTTTAGCGCTACTTTAGGATGGTTGAAATCGTATCAAGCATTTTATGAGAAAAATTTCCATTACATTATCCAAGAAGAAGACCCTTGCGACCTGAACCAATTTGACCGCCACCTGACCAAGAGCTTCTATAGCGGAAAGTTTGTCCACTATTACGGGGTACCATATGGCCACGACATGTTTGTAATTTCGATTTTGGAGATCACACCGATAATGGTGGTAGTGGTTAGACAACGGTGTTTAGCAAATGTTTATAAAGATCTTTTTTAATTATCACTCTTTTAAGGTTATTGTAGATGGTAAAAATCCTACCGGTTATATTCAATAGAATATTAAGCTGAACAAAAAGTAAATCATGCACAATTATGCAAGAATAATATTTACGGAGTTCTGCAATGTGCCTATGTCCAGGGGAGGTTTTATCTTTTCTATTCGTCTAGTTCACTAATTGTGATGACACCCCCTTTACTCTAGGGGTTGAAGTTACATTTATATAGAGAGATATCATTGAGTCGTGTAAGTCTCTATTAACTACAATAGTTATTCCAACTAGATTGGTTGTCTTTTGCTCCTTGATTATCTCAGGTCGGTTTACTCCAACATTCCTTATCTTCATGGATGGGATCTTGAAAAAATTAAGGGGCATGTGCCCTCCTCACATGCGTAATCGGAGTATTTTTCTCACAATGCCCCCCACAGCTTTGCAGCTGATTGAGGTCACAGAGGTTTCTTCATTTCTTCAAATAAATCTGAGTCCTAGTTGTAGCTAGTGCTGATTGTCCAAACATATTATGGTTAGAGGGAATAATTGTAGTAATGCTTGAATGTGGAAAGTCTCTTTCCCCGCCAACTTTGGAGGGTATGTTGGTATCTACGTCCATCGTTTTAAGGGTGCGCTGGTAATTTTAGTTCCCTAAACCTAAGGGATAATTTCGCGTGCCAACTGTCATTTGGTAATGTGCCTGCTAATGATGGAAAATTTCCTTGGAATATGTTCCATTCCACTGAACCCAGACATGTCTCCAGTTCGGTTCATTACTCCAAACTTATATTGTCTTCAAGAGAACCATAACTCCCATGATTTATTTCATACTCGTAAGTTTTCTTCTTTTCATTTTTCTTGGAGCTTTTGCATTTTCTTAAAAGAATTCCACATTTCCTTTTGTTCTTGTTGTGTGTTATAAAATGGTATATTTATTTAACAAGAATACCATTAAGGCCTTCAAAGACTGTTACATCCCTCAATGGGTCACCGTTGAGGTAGACTCACGCCCCTAGACTTCTACAATGTTGACGATGGCTATTGGCTTTTATCCTAATTTGTAGTAAAGGACAAAATCAAATTTCCCCCAAATAATCCATTCGTTGAGTTTTATGAGTTTTTTTTATGTAGTCACTGCCTAGTGTTCTCCCAACACCTGGATGATTGTATACAGTGTAAATCGTATAAACGAGCTCTATAGGACCCAACTAGGGATCAAGGAGATTCATTTTTGCTATATGTGGGTGATGACCAATGATAATATTTATTACTTGAAGGCAAGAAAAGCTAAAAGGGCTATGGTTGTCAATCTTTTGAACTCAAACAAGGATAATTGGGATCATGTCTTCGTAATTAGATATTGAGTTGCCAATCCCAAAGGGAGGTCAGCCCTACAAGGGCCCTAGGTGACCAAAGGGTGGGCATGAAATATATCTAACCTTCTTTTAAAATGTTTTATTGATTTATTTTTACTATTTTCCATATCTTGTACACTGTTCTGATACTTTTATCTTTTGATGCGTAGATCCTCGCGCGAAAAAAGAGCCCAAGCCAAGGGATGTTAACTTTGTTACGTTGAAGAAAACACGATCGATCAAATAAATGTTGAGAGGTATCCTTGCATGGCCAACTTCTTAGAGGGACTATGGCCTTTCAGGCCACTGCAGTTTGAGGCAATAACACGTATGTGATGCCCTTAGATGTTCTGGGCAACACGCGTGCTACATTGATGTATTCAACGAGTCTATAGCCTTAGCCGACCTGCCCGAGAAATATTTGAAATTTCATCGTGATGGGGATAGATCATTTCACTTGTTGGTCTTCAACGAGAAATTCCTAGTAAGCGTGAGTCATCACTCGTATTGACTACGTCCCCGCCCTTTGTATTGAATGGTCCGGTGAAGTGTTCGAATCGTGGAGACGTGGGTGGTTCGCTGCCGGTAACATCACGAGAATTCCACTGAACCTTATCATTTAGAGGAAGGAGAAGTCGTAAAAAGGTTTTCGTAGGTGAACCTGCGAAAGGATCATTGTCGAAACCTGCACAACAGAATGACTCGTGAACTCGTTTTCATATTGGGGCTCATCGGCCTAGGTGCGCAAGTGCTCGGTCAGTGGACTTTGGTTAGGGCACCCTTGGTGTGTTGACCAAACAATGAACCCCAACACGATCTGTGCTAAGGAATTTTTACTGAAAAGCGTGTCTATCGTTGCCCGTCCACGGTGTGCATAGTTGTCTTGCGCCTATGAAACACAAATGACTCTTGGCAACGGATATCTCGGCTCTTGAATCAATGAAGAACATAGAGAAATGCGATACTTGGTGTGAATTACAGAATCTCATGAACCATCGAGTTTTTAAATGCAAGTTGTGCCCGAAGCCATTAGGCCGAGGGCACGTCGATCGACCGATTCCAGGGCACAATGGAAACGTTGCCCAAATACTGCCTGAAAGTCATTACAATGATGCCTATAAACAAGTCAAGGTTTGAAAGGAACCGATGTACTAGATTTACCCGATACAAGGGGTCGTCGAAAGATGCCCGATCGTCGGTCGACAGACACTGCACGTCGGTCGATCGTTTCTAACGCACAATGAAAACAGTGCCCAAATATTGCCTAAAAGTCATTCGACCGATGTGGAACACCTAGACAAGGTACCCAATGATCAGAGGTCCCTATAAATGTTCGATACAATGGGTCACCAAAAGTTGCCCGACCGTCGTCTGACCGACGAGGCATGTCGGCCGACCGTTTCCAGTGCATAATGGAATCAGTGCCCAAATGTTACCCAAATGCCCATGAACGTTGGCACCCCATTGGGTATCATGGAAAGGCAACCCAAATTTCGAAAGAAATAGTGGCGCCAACCTGGGATCCCGAACCCAAGATGTAGGTTGGCACCCATAAAAAGTCCCGACACGATAAGGTAACATCTTCCACGTGATGCCTAGCACCGATGCAATGCCTTAAAGGTGATGCGTAAGCGACCTAAAAAGTTAAGTCGATCTATTCCCATGCACGTCTAGGCGACTCCCAAAAAATGTAGGCAAAGTCGGCCAGGTCATGCCTAAAACCAAGGCAATTTCGGTCAGGTGACACTGAAAAACAGGTGAAAAACCTCATGTGATGCCCAACAACAAGGAAACATCTTCCTTGTGATGCCCACCGATACCAGTGAAAAAAGACAATGTCATCGAGGTAATGCCTGGAAAATAGGCATAAAACCTCACGCGATGCCTGAACGACCAAGTAGACGTTGGGCAACCTTCTAGTGCAAGGAGATTTTTCGAACTTATCGTAGTTCATGTCTACTGCTACCACTTTGGAATTTTCGTTAAGATGTTATATAGAGGGGTGATGTTCCTATCCCTCCTCACCTTCCTTCGGGAAGGGACGAGGAATGAGCGCCTAGGCGTTCTCAGGAATACGGGGGAAATCACACAGTGGGATTTGCATTCGATCTTGGTGAAGCTTCGGAATCACGAAGATGGGATGGTTATCCGACTGTGTGATTACCCTCATGGGGGGATGTGATGTCCTGGCATCCTCCCGAAAGGATGGGGGAGATTTCACGTTCTAAGCGCTTGGGGTGAGATACGTTCATGCGATCTGAGATTACATGTTCTAATCACTCTGGGGTTGAAATGTTTGGGAGATATCCCTTGTCATATCCCTCAGAATGATGCATGGGCATCAGGAAAGCGTTGCTTCTCAATTTCCTGCCCATCCTCCCACCTTGTAATGCCTTGTGTTCTAGTGAACGAATAACGTGGCATGTAGATGTACTTTGTTCTGCGCGCATATCTCGATTGGATGTATCTAGCACACGTTAAATTACTGGCGCAGGAGGTGGGTTCTTGGGATGTGTTAGAGTGAAAGATCTTGCATGCATAAGGAGCAAGGGGGGTGGGGGAGGGATCAAAGTACACAGCTCCACTTTTGGGTGATGTTGTGTGTGCGTTGATCCTCCCCATTGTACCGATGAAAAAGAAGCGAAACATGCATGGACATCAGTGCTTGTGAGCTTCCTCTTGTCCTTGTCACTTGAAAAGGAAAGAAATGTCGCGCCCACCATCCCGTTCAGGTATTAACTTGTGCAATCGAATATTCTAGTTTCCTTTGTGTTGTTGGAATTTCCACCACGACTTTTGCTTGTACGACACCTTAAGTGCTTGAGTTGTGTTTGGTTTGTGCGGGTTGGTCGAATCCCTGCTTGTGCAGTGACGACCCTTTGTGCAAACCTCTTCATATTGCCTTTAAGAGCTATGTGCCTTGGACTTAAAGTTGGTTTCCTGTGTTGCATACCGGTAATGAAGGAATTCGCTCGTGTTATTATCCCTTTTTCTCCTAATGCTTCTTAAGCGGCGTTCGGTGAACCTTGAAGTAAATTCACTATCCATGTATACCTCACCATCATGCGTGGGCATGCATGGATCATGGATGATGATTGATCTCACGAATATTGAACCTTTTTCGATCAAGGGGTATTCGGGCTTCTGTTTTCTCTAACTAAGTGTTCTCGTTTCTTACGAACGATGATTATGTTTCGTCTTGACTCTCGCCGATTACATCGGTTAGGGTCATGTGATCTCAGTGTCGATGAGTAATGTCTGGTTGATCTTTCCAGTAGTCATACGCTTGTCTCAAAGATTAAGCCATACATGTGTAAGTATGAACTAATTTAGACTGTGAAACTACGAATGGCTCATTAAATCAGTTATAGTTTGTTTGATGGTACCTGCTACTCGAATAACCATAGTAATTTTAGAGCTAATACGTGCAACAAACCACAACTTCTGGAATGGATGCATTTATTAGATAAAAGGTCGATGCGGGCTTTTCCCGTTGCTACGATGATTCATGATACCTCAACGGATCGCACGACCTTTGTGCCAACGACACATCATTCAAATTTTTACCCTATTTACTTTTGATGGTAGGATAGTGGCCTACTATGATAGTGACGGGTGACGAAGAATTAGGGTTCGATTCCGAAGAGGAATCTTGATAAACGACTATCATATCCAAGGAAGGCAGTAGGCGTGCAAATTACCCAATTCTGACATGGGGAGGTAGTGACAATAAATAACAATACCAGGATCATTGAGTCTGGTAATTGGAATGAGTACAATCTAAATCCCTTAACGAGGATCCATTGAAGGGCAAGTCTGGTGCCAGCACCCGCGGTAATTCCAACTCCAATAGCGTATATTTAAGTTGTTGCAGTTAAAAACCTCATAGTTGGACTTTGGGTTGGGTCGACCGATCCGCCTATCGGTGTGCACCGGTCGTCTCGTTCCTTATGTCAACGATGCACTCCTGGATTTAAATGGTCGGGTCGTGTCTCCGGTGCTGTTACTTCGAAGAAATTAGAGTGCTCAAAGCAAGCCTACACTATGGATACATTAACATGGGATACCATCATAGGATTTCGGTCCTAGTACGCTGGCCTTCGAGATTGGAGTAATGATTAACAGGGACAGTGGGGGGCATTCATATTTCATAGTCAGAGGTGAAATTCTTGGATTTATGAAAGATGAACAACTGCGAAAGAATTTTCCAAGGATGTTTTCATTAATCAAGAACAAAAGTTGAGGGCTACCAACCATACTAGATCGACTTCACTCATACTCTCCTACACCTCTTCAACAAACTTCATTTATTGCTCGACCTATAGATTAAGAGTTAGAGATTCCAGAGGGGTTTGCCATGCACAATCCCTCGGTTAGTAGCACATCGATATACTTTAAGTTCGTAGACATATTTTTTATTCCAACCATTGTCCCCACTTCTTTTGAGGAAGAAATGGATATGAAGATGAAGATACCAAAACTATAGGGGTGATCTATGCCTGACCTCTCGTACTGCTCAATCGATTAAAGGAAGGAGGTTGGGGTTCCTCTAAGCCCGTTGTTATGGGGGATTCCCTTGAAAATGTGTAGGTCTAACCTGTAAATATCATAAAGGAGAACAACAGTCTTTTTATCCAAGTGCCGACCTTATAGTCGATAGATGAGGGGTTAGTGGCCAAATTAACAAAATTGTCTCTTGGTCTTTTGAGGGGAGCTTGTCTCCCAAGTGACCAATCTTTGGCCACCACCTATCCTTAGATAGGTTGGATCTTCACGTCTCCCATTCACTTTACCTCATAAGTGTAGAAAGTATCTCTATCCGTCTTTCATCAATTTCTATTTATTGTCTTAATACTAACTCGCCTTTTTCTTCTTTGCTCGATAATTTATGGTGGAGTTCGCCAACATGTTTGACCAAAGATCCGACCAAAAGAAGGAAATGTCTGACCTAGGGGTTACCTTGGATGGGGACTAAAATTACCTCAATAAATGCCAAAGTCAAGGCTATTAAAAATGAGAACACGCTAAAAACTAAGGATGAGGAGATTGCTCAGTTGAAGGCCAAAGTTGAGGGTCTGGAGAAGGCGACCAAGGAATCTTCCTAGAGCCTTTTTATAGAACTAGAGGCAAATAATCATGCATTTGAAAATTTCTAGGACATAACCTTTGATAACATTGGAAAGCAGTTTGACTTTATCCAGAGGGCCTTCTTTAAGAAAGGTTGGGATGAGGCCTTGGCAAAGGCCGGAGTTATTGTCAACTTTGAGTTGTTCGCTTAGCATGCTTCTGGATTTCCTCATAACTTGGAGGAGGAAGAAAAAGATAAGGATGAGGTTGCTAACCATCCCTAGGTTGTAGAAGATATTGGAGCGTAAGTTCAAGGGTCTATTGAAAATGCGTATAGATCGAACTACAAAAAACTACACATAAGTGAAATTCTATAAGGAATATTTAGGATTTACCTGTGAGATATCTTTGATTTGATCTCATTTTATCACAAACATAATATGTGATGGCTCGATTCACCTCATGATCTTCTAATGTATTCTCGATATGGACAGCCACGAGTAGAGGGTGGGCTATTATTTCGTGACCACCTTCTTGTCTCCTCTTTCTTCTGCTGTCTCTCTTTCTCACAAGTATGAATTAGGGTCTTTTGAGTATCCAAGAGTGACGACTATGTTAAGAAATAATGAGACTTAGGTGCATATATATAGGCTACAGTAGGGACCCTAAGGACAAGGATGTGGCTCCTTATAGACCTGAGAAAACCTAGTACTTCCCGTATCCTAATATCAGTCCCTTAATTATAATTAATACCAATAAATAATTATAATTGGAACTCCACTCCTTAACTGAAAATTATATTTCGAGATCCTTATTATTAATTACTTAATTCTCCCCACATTAAGGTTATGGATACCCGTTAATAAAATAAATTATTAATAATTTATTTGATTAACTTCTTTAAGTTCTTGAGCGGCCAACTTAACTTATTTTTAGTATCAGATTAACATAATCCACCTGCAGGGTTTGACACATACAAAAATTATAAGTATCTCAAGGGGGTATCACTAGTATTTATACCGAGATGTGGATTCCATTCATAAAAGGCTTTCACCGTACATTAATCACCATTACCCGATTTATCAAGATTATTGATACAATAACGAATCTCACCCGTCAAGTAAAAGTAATAAATAACTAGTGCTTGTGTCCATCAATTATATTTGAATTTACAGCCTTAAGTAAACCTAATAAAAACGTGGTGTACATTTTCTTATAAAATCAAGATAAAAACAATGACATCAAATTGGTCCCGTTCAATACACACAAAGTGTACTAGCACAATAAGTTGAAACGATACAGTTTCCTGTAATCAAGATAGACCTACTAAAATACTATGATACATTCCTACTGATGGTGTATCCAGTTCCATAAAAGACTGTGAATGATAAAATTTATATTCCACAAGAATTGGTGATCTAATCCTCTATGTATAAGTGTTACTCTACACACCAGAACACATACCAGGCAAAATAAAAGGCAACAATAATATATAAAATACTGCAAACATTATGTCCATATATGACTCTCATTAAAATAGGAATAACTGATTTTATTATAACAACAAATCCATAACTAAAATTATTGCATAAAGCGAGGTTTTAGTCTACTTTGTGACACCGCGACTAAAAAAATACCAGGTGATCAGTCCTATATCTAATTAAATAGGAATCTCAAATGGTTTCATTCTCAGCATCACTATCGAAAACCAATTAATTAATAATAACCTATTAAGGCCGGTGATTAAGGGCGAAAAGTAGCGCGTGTAAAGACGCTAGTCGTTGTTTTCGTTTCACCAACTTAATACAAAAACCTAAATTACTACTACACTTGCGAGGCAAGCACAGCGGTAAGTCGAGTATCGAAAATCCACAGAGACAAGATGCTAGAATTTAAGTGATTTAATACTCCAAAATAAAAGTGTAAAAGATGATTACAAACTAAAACGAAAAAGATGCATAAAAGGAAATGTTAATCTAGGCAATGTATTGAAACTAGATTATGAAAGAGAGTAAAACTATAGGTTGCGTCGAATATCCCTCACCCGAGTTAATTAGTATAAAATGGTTACATGGGTCGACGAGTTATTACAAATGCGTCTCGTTTCGACAGTTAATTAAACCAAGGGTTGTCACGCCCTAAATCATCATAAAAGCCTAATAAGATTTTGGCATCAACAAATATCCCGGAAATTACGCGCGAAAGGTCGTAAGCACGGGATATACTTGATATGCCCCGTCAAATCTCCTAGGCATAATAACTAGGACAACGAACCCGAAATAGACCCATAAACTCCATCACCAAAGCAAAGCAACGCGTCAACTCGAGTGAGTTCCATTCAAACACAACCTAATTTGAATTAGCTAGAAGGCATGTTAAAAACGCGGTAATTGAAAGCATGTAAATAAACGCGATAAAACTATACTAGAAAGCACGTGATCAAAGCATGTAAACCTAAATTAGAAAGCTTGTGAATGAACTAGAAAGCAATAAATGAAGAAATACAAACTATATTAATGGAGAGGATGATGAATAGTCAACATTCAAGCCCAAAAGTGTGTCAATCCAAGAAGAAATGAAGAAGAACTAAGCAAATCACACAAACCTTAACCTATCCAATCTTCTAAAACTATATAAAAACGTTCACTCCTGAATATTACAATAAAATTGGTATATATACCAAGTTAGAATAAAAGAAAAGAAGAAAGAAAATGAAAAGAAAATATCTGCAGGAAAAAACAGGGGATCGATCGATCGGCCCCTGTGGTCGATCGATCGACTGTTAAATTTGTGACAAAAATATGGAGGGTCGATCGATCAACCCCCAGGCTCGATCGATCGATCAAGCAGGGCAGCCTGCAGAATCCCATGTTTTGGCATGCAATTCATCTCTGCTCAAATCGCCGTAACTTTGTCATACGGACTCGGAATCGTGCACCGTTCACGGCCACGCGATGCTAGTGAGGAGGGCTACAACTTCCGTGTAGATGTCGATCTAGGTGCCCAAGCTGTGAAATGACCGGATTGCCCTTGAACGTGCGATTGTTTACGAAAATTGCGCAGAATGCATCCGAATCCCTACTTGGTACCTAAATACCTACAAAAGCTCAATTATACCTCATATAGCATGTTAACAATATAAACAGAGGTTGTCTAGTTAACGGGCTTAAATATAGAGATTAAGGCACCCGAGGGGGCTAAAATGCGTAGGTTCGACGGATGAAATACGCGATATTTGCGTATTATTACACCCCCTAACTTACACATTGCTAGTACCTAGCAATGAAATAGGATGCAACAAGAACAATAAGCACCAAAAGCAGGATAAATACAAAAATATGGTATCAAAGCATTAAGCCACTTTCGCGGGCGATTCGATTGCATTTAGCGTATGCAATAAGCCGTTAAACCGCTAGGTTACCCTAGTGGACGAGTGTCGTCTCGTGAGGGTTTTCAGTGATGGTACCCACAAACATAAAATTTTTTCCTAAAAATATGCCCAATCACATGCGACAAACTCAACAATACGAACAAGATTTCAACATATTATTAGCATAGCAAACGAATTCGCGTGAGAAGTCCGTAGTTATTAACATTATCGAATGCACCTCAATGAATTGAAACTCTAACATGTGGGAGGGGAATGAGCATATGCGAAGTATGATTTGGCGAAAAACATAAATAACTCAGATACTAAATATCAAAGCATGCATAAAAGTCAATCCTCACGGGCATTACACTCATCAAATGAATTCACTTGAAACAGGGAGGTAACACACGGGACATGCAGGCATAAGGAGTAAATGTAAAGGGAAACTAGGTCGCGCACATGTCACAATTGAAGAACGCTATATAGGAAATAAAAATTGCAACCTCAGTGAAAGGATACCACACATATAAAAGAGGCGAAATGAATTTTCACAGATTATCAACACTATTTAAACATTTGAATTACATCAACCTAAGATCACATAGGACTTTAATATGGTTGTAATGTAGTCTAGGTTAAGGTACAAAATAAAAGGGATGTATATACGGATTCAAAGTGTTTGGGGATGAAACTTGGGAAAATGGGAAAAAGTGGGCAATTTCAAAATTGGACAAATGATTTCCAAACGAGCATTAGATATAGCAATCGAGAGAGTAACAAGGATTATTGAATCACATACAAACACTATAAACTACTTTCTCTTTCTTTTTCTTTTCTTCTTTTTCTCACTTTTTTCTTTTATTTTCTTTTCTTTTTAACCTTCTCTTTTTCACTCTTTTTCTTTTCACTTCTTACTCTTTTCATACTCAAATTGCAACCACAACACAATAATAACATTCAATTCCAAGTAACAATCCAAACAAGGGTATGTAAGGTAATATGTATGGCATAAAACTCCAATTTGGAGTTGGATATGGGATTTTGGGTAATGAAAAGAAAGGCTAGTATTTAGGCTCAAGTGGGTTGACTAGGGAACATATAAAGGGTGAGGTCAAGGTCATATGGGTGATATATCAAAGATGGCCTATGATCATTTCAAAAAATATACGCAATTCTCGAGGCAAACAACATATGAAAATCATGCTCAAGTAACACATTTCAAGTATGAACTCAATTAATGAACGGTCAATGAAAGAATAAAGAGATTACCAACGACTGTAACGTTTTTAAAGAGGAAAGAAAAGTGTATACACTCACAAATGATGATAAGTCTCTAATCTCACTCGATGTAAGTATATAAAATGCAACAAAAGCATACCGAGTTATAAAAATCTTAAACCAAATCAATATAACAAGAATGGTGCATGTGCTCACGGATTAAAGTTTAATTCATGAAGTTATTCATAATATTAATGATTTAGGACTAAAGTCTAATAACTTCTAAAATCGAGAACATGCATCGTTGAATTGTCTATTTGATCGGGCAATTATTAAAATTTATCATCGGAAACAAGGGCAAAATGCCCAATAAAGGAGAAAAAAGAAAGAAAATATTTTTGAAAATTTTCAAATTTTTAACAAAAACATGCTTTGTAACTAAATTGTAATCAAATTCAAGGACTAATCAACAAAATGAATAGAATATCCTACACCCCCTAACTTAAATGTTGCATTGTCCCCAATGCGTCAATTAAAGAACACAACACAAAGATAGGAAAAGAATGATAATACCCAAATTTAGAGCGATCTCCAAAAGTACAAGTCCAAATGAAGCTGAAAAATAAGTTAGTACAAAGCATAGGAAGAATATGTACCGATGTATTAAGTTAAGAGAATCTATGTCACAAGTCACAATAATATAGAGGGGCTGAAGTGCAAATACTAGATAAATTGATGGTGAACTTTTTTATTTTATAAAATGGAAGGTCACACACATCAAAATCCAATAAACAACCACAAACTACATTTTCATTTCCCATTTCACAAGTTCAATACAAAATCACTTAATACATTACAACTAGTGAAATAAAAGAAATACAAATAAAAATAAAATTACAATATATTATCCAATCCCAGAATGCCAAAAACGACCCAGTACAACAACAGCCTAGTGGCCAGAACCACTAGGATCAGAGGGGTCCTGAAAATGAGGAGGTAGCGCTGTGTCGGAATCATGCCGCTGCAAATAAAGATCTCTCATCATCTGCTGCATCATCCTGTACTCATATATGCGTTGCGCCCTAGCCTGCCTCTGCAGGGCCCACTCCTGTCGTTGCTCGACCTGAAACTGCTCCTGCTGGGCCTGCTGCTGTGCCCACTGCTGTCACTGCTCGACCTGCAACTGGTCCAGGCGGGACTCCCATGTAGCCCACCTGAGCTGGGTCTCCTCCCAGTGATGGTCCTGCACGGCCTGGAATGCCTCAAAGCGGGCATCGTAATTAGTGTGTGGCACGTGAGAACCCTCACACATCTTCATCTCCCAAATCTCGTCTTCCTCGGTGTCCGTCTCATCATCCACCTCCGCCCTCTGTCTTTTGCTGCCCGGTTGCCCCCACTCGTGCTTAAGCATCTTTGAAATATTGTCCTTGGAGAGAAGCCCGAGTGGATCGTGCTTACGGTCAGCGTCAAACTCTGGGCAACCGTGCGATAAACATATCCTCGTAATGAGGGCAGGAAAGGGAAGGGAAAACCTCCAGGAAATCTCTTTAGCCGTCGCGCACATCATATCTAAAAAGATACTGGGCAAACTGATATTGCCCAAACCATTAATCAGCGTGTAAATCAATGCGGTGTGCTTGTGACGAACCTCTGACCGGTTGTTCGTCACCATAAAAGAGTGGACATTAATGTAGTGCAGTAACCTCGGTAAGTCCTCCATTGCAGCCGAGCGAAAAGCACCCTTTTTTCATGCCTCCCCTCGTGCAAGAGTCTCTATCAATGTCCCCCGGCTGAAGATGTTCCCATCCATAAAACTGATCGAGTCCCCGGGGTTTGGCACACCCATGTAGTCAGCCAAATCAGAAATGCTGAAAGGAATCATCACCCCACGGACCATCGCCTCATAAGTAGTCGGCCCATCCCCCTTTACCTCTACCAACGTCGCATAGAATATCCGGACTAGCTCTTCATTGATGCGCCCGTTAGTAGCGAGAAAGGGCTCCCATCCCTGACGGCGTAGAAGAACATGCGCCTCCCGCGGTATATGCTCAATGGTCCATGCAAAATTATACCCAAGTGGATGCTCGGATGTGTGAAAGTGGGCGCGGTACCAATCCCGCTCCTGATCGCAGCGGAACCCCTCAACGCCCCCGACGGGCAAGCACCTAGTATATTTGTATTTTTTTAGTTGGGCCATTTCAACCTACAAAACAAGAATTACACAATACAAAAAAATTGTAAGCACAATTAATAATTAGTAGTGTACAAGTTGAAATGGGGGGTGCAAGTGCGCAAAATCGAGGAAAAAAATTGCAACATTGCGATAAAATATGTTAGAATGCGACAAGGAGTGAAAATTACCCAAGTGTGCGCCAAAAATTGGATTGAAAACTATTTTGGGCATTTTAGCGAACACTTGGCGTGCGCAATGTGCGTCAAGGTTGAAAAATACCGTCTTGAACCAACCAAATCGCCCCACTCATGAACAAAACAACAATGCAGCAATATACAAGTGTTCATGAGTGGATATTTATCAGTAATCACAAGAAACAAGGTTGGAACAACGCAAATCAGGGGAAAAACCAACACACACAATAAATGTCAAGAAATGGTATAAAACATGGAATACATGACAAAAATCAACCCAAATGTACAAAACAATAATAAAGTAGGAATAATTATACCTTGTAAATGTAGAAAAAGTGTTGAAATGAAGGAAATGTGTTGGGGGAAAAAAACTAGGGCACGAAACAGTGTAGGAGAGGAGAAGAGAGAATAAGGAAATGGGGAAAAAATAGCATACTCGGCCTATAACTGCTCGATCGATCGAGCGAGCCAGGGCCTTCGATCGATCGATCAAGCAACAAAAGGCACACTGCTTTGCTGTTTTAAAAAGGGGGGGGGGATGGAATTATGGGAAATTTAGGGGGTTTAAGTATAATATAAATATATATAAGTATAAATATATAAAAATATGAAATAAAAATATAAAAATAAAAATAAAAATAAAATTAAATAGACATAGGCTAAAATATACACACAAATAGGCCTATGCTTACCAAAAATTAAAAAAAATATGTACAACGAGCAACACACACGCATGGTCACGACAAAAATGAAAAATAAAATAAAATAAAATAAGAATAAGAAATGCAAATGCGTGAGAACGAGTGTGTGAAAAATAAAGAAAAATATTTTTGGGACTTTTTTGATTATTTTCTTAACAAATGTGTGCCGGGGTGCATAGTCTCCGCAAATTCTAGTGCGTTGAACCTACAAAAGAGTTAGAACCAAGCACACAAAAAGAAATAAAAAAAGATTAACTAATTACACTAGGCTAATATTAAGAAAAATAAAAATGAAGAAGTTAGCTATATACAACTACATTTAGGACTCTAATTATCTATATACTAAAAGTTGAAACTTTTGAGGGTCCATCCAAAACACAATTTGAATTTGGCGGATAAACGGTGGACCCTCCCGAACATGCATGCCTCCTGGAAAATAGGAATTTCGTTCGAACGATGGAAGGCATGTGTAAGGCGGTAAAAGTGAACCATCCCCAATTGAAACTTTGGGAGGGAGGATGGGGGATTTGGATAGGACGGGTGACAAAAACAAGTGGGCACCGAGAAAAGCCGAAAATCCTCCCAATGATTTTGAAATTGGAATGGGAGGTGGTGCACACAAAGGCACGAATGTGATCGTGGAGGGCGAATCGAGCAAGTACTCCTCATCGGCGATAGGGTTTAAAACATTAAAGTTTGAAATCGAATCATCGGGTACTTGTTCCGGTGGGGTAATAGAGAATGAAAATGGGGATGAATGAAATTCAAACTCATGAGGTGAGTCCTCATCACATGAAATTTGAGTTTTGAATGAAATAATATCATTTTCAATGAAATGTTCTTCTTTGGGGGCCAAAGAAGAAATCATTTCATTGCAAATAGATATTACGTCATTTTCATCCTCACTTTCAATATCTATTACGCGATGGGCAAAGCCTAGAATGGTTTGTTCCAAAGTAGGCACCAGTACCTCATTTGGTTCAAAACATTCCTCGACTTCGAAAGACTCAGAAGCAAAATCGTCGTCGGACTCAAATAATAAATCCAACTCATGTTCCCACGAACGATTTTCTTTCCGATAACGATTTTCAATTTTCTCATTCTCATACATACGCAAACCCTCACTGAATGTCATAGGTCGAGGTGCGGATGCATTAGAATGGGAACTTTGAAAATTGCCATCGAACTTAAACGAAAACTCATTATTATAGGAATTTTGAAAACTATTGCAATTCGTTTCAAAAATTCCTATTATAAGGAGGTAAAGGCCCAAAATCATTATCATCATCATCAAAACTCCAATAACCTAAGTTTTGACTTTCGTTATACTCGCCCAAAGTAATATTTGAATTTGCAAATTTTTGGGATTCTAAGTATTCACCGAAAGTCATAGGTTTGCGAGAATTTTGAGAATTATAACAAGGATTACCGAAAGAATTGGAATAAGACATGCTTACCCCCAAAATGGCTCGAAGTGGCGGATTCCACAAAGTAGGTGCGCACGAGAAAAATTCGAGCGTTTCTAAGTGCTCCCATGTGGAAGTCCGGCAAAAAAGGTTAGCAAATAATACAAATAGAAAGAAAATACTATGAAATACTAAATCAAATAAAGTCTAAAGCAAACTAGTCCCTAGAAATGGCGCCATTTTGATTAAGGGCGAAAAGTAGCGCGTGTAAAGACGCTAGTCATTGTTTTCGTTTCACCAATTTAATACAAAAACCTAAATTATTACTACACTTGCGAGGCAAGCACAGCGGTAAGTCGGGTATCGAAAATCCACAGAGACAAAATGCTAGAATTTAAGTGATTTAATACTCTGAAATAAAAGTGTAAAAGATGATTACAAACTAAAAGGAAAAAGATGCATAAAAAGAAATGTTAATCTAGGCAATGTATTGAAACTAGATTATGAAAGCGAGTAAAACTATAGGTTGCGTCGAATATCCCTCACCCGAGTTAATTAGCATAAAATGGTTACATGGGTCGACGAGTTATTACAAATGTGTCTCGTTTCGACAGTTAATTAAACCAAGGGTTGTCACGCCTTAAATCATCATAAAAGCCTAACAAGATTTTGGCGTCAACAAATATCCCCGAAATTACGCGCGAAAGGTCGTAAGCACGGGACATACTTGATATGCCCTGTTAAATCTCCTAGGCACAATAACTAGGACAACGCACCCGAAATAGACCCATAAACTCCATCACCAAAGCAAAGCAACACGTCAACTCGAGTGAGTTCCATTCAAACACGACCTAATTTTAATTAGCTAGAAAGCATGTTAAAACGCGGTAAATGAAAGCGTGTAAATAAACGCGATAAAACTATACTAGAGAGCACGGGATCAAAGCATGTAATTAAAGCATGTAAACCTAAATTAGAAAGCTTGTAAATGAACTAGAAAGCAAGAAATGAAGAAATACAAACTATATTAATGGAGAGGATGATGAATAGTCAACATTCAAGCCCAAAAGTGTGTCAATCCAAGAAGAAATGAAGAAGAACTAAGCAAATCACCCAAACCTTAACCTATTCAATCTTCTAAAACTATCTAAAAACGTTCACTCCTGAATATTACAAAAAAATTGGTATATATACCAAGTTAGAATAAAAGAAAAGAAGAAAGAAAATGAAAGGAAAATATCTGCAGGAAAAAACAAGGGATCGATCGATCGACTGTTAAATTCGTTGCAAAAATATGGAGGGTCGATCGATCGACCCCCAGGCTCGATTGATTGATCAAGCAGGGCAGCCTGCAGAATCCCCTGTTTTGGCATGCAATTCATCTCCACTCAAATCACTGTAACTTTTTCATACGGACTCGGAATCGCGCACCGTTCGCGGCCACGCAAAGCTAGCGAGGAGGGATACAACTTCCGTGTAGATGTTGGGCCAGGTGCCTAAGCTTTGAAATGACCGAATTTCCCTTGAACATGCGATTGTGTACAAAAATTGTGCGGAATGCATCCGAATCCCATACTTGGTACCTAAATACCTACAAAAGCCCAATTATACCTCATATAGCATGTTAACAATATAAACAGAGGTTGTATGGTTAACGGGCTTAAATATAGAGATTAAGGCACCCGAGGGGGCTAAAATGCGTAGGTTCGACGGATGATATACGCGATATTTGCGTATTATCAGCCGATGTTAAATTTTAAACTTTCTAATCTTTTTAACCTAAATGCAGAAATAAACCCATCCATATAAATATAATAACAACAAGTGAAATGAATAAATAATAATAACTGATTACTCTCGGTAAAATATTTATTACAACCAAATCGAATAGGGATAAAATAAAAATTTTGCAAATAAAATAAAGGACAACCGTTGGGCAACATGCCTGAATATACTCTCAGTACCTCCTGTTTAGATCACAAGGATAGAAGCCTCCAAAAAATTTTCTACCAACATCCATAACTATGGAAGCAACGTCTGACTCGAAAGAATAGCCATCCAGGCGTCCCTGTGTCTAGACACCTAAAAAGTATAACAAAAGTGGAAGAAGAGGAAAAGATAGATACGGGTCAGAGCCCGGGTTTTGAAAAATATTTTAGCAAGTGTTTAAAATACTTAAATATTTAAAATATGATATTCTCCATATTTAAACTGGTGTCACACTCACATGAGATACCCCACACCTCTCATCTAACAGTGCACACCTAATGCATGTATTTTAAACATCCTAGTTATGCCACCCCGCCTAACTATTGTCTCCCCAAATCATTTAACCCCATACGCTATCTTAACAACTCGCGTAAGTAATATCCTAAGCTTTCGCTCGCTTATACTTTTTAATTCTCGCTTGTAATTCATTCGTTCATTATAAATAACTCTCACTAGTTATTACACTATTTACATTTTAGTGTTATCAATCTCGTATATAATATTCTCATCTTATATACATATATCACATATATTTTATTCCGGATTTTATACTCCCGAATGATCCAGAATTTATCTCGCATTTCATTCTTTATCTTAATCAATGTATATATATGTTTTCACACCTCATATATATATATACATAATATACTATACACTTCTAGTATATATATACTTATATATCACAGACAGTATAAGTATAACAACCATCTCTTAGAGCTATAACTCAAAGGACGTAGTCTCTAGAATGCTATCATCCTCCAGGGAATTTCTCACACATTTTCTCAGGCAGGCAGGTCAGAATCTCACACCGAACCCTCGATGAAACACAAACGTAGGGGAAGAAGTCATAGTTCCTTACCTGAAAGTGAGACCAAATCATACCCAAAACGTCTCACCTAGAATAAAATCACATTATATAATAACTGGACGACCATGACCTGGGCTATACTCACCCTGCTCCTTAAGCCAGGGCATTCACCCACATCGCGCAACTTCCCATGATAGCACTAGAGGGGTATGTTCCACATAAATATATCAATCACACACATATATATTTATAATCACATCATATATATACTATCTCTCTCTCTCTATATATATATATATATATATATATATATATATATATATATATATATCAAATCCGACTATTTCTGTTTATCTCACTTAGCATTAGCCTATAATCCCAAATATACCAATTCATAATAATTTATAAGTATCTACACAACTTATATTAATCCCATATGTATTCACTCACTTATGATAGAATCTCACCTTAATTTCTTCCCAATATTAGCTTACCATGTCTAACTAATATTCTAATTTCATCCTACTCGCACATTCGGATTACTCACATACCATAGGCATATATATATATATATATATATATCCACCGAATTATCTTACCGAGCGTCACTCATCTCAGACACTCTTTTAAATCATCGCCTGTATTATATTCACATATATCCCAAGGGTCACACATCCTTCATTTAAACTTCCAGAGGTCCTTACACTCTATTTAAGATCCCCTACTATTTATCTCCTCGAAATAATTCTCAATTTCCATCCTTAAAACCTTAGGAAAAATTATTAAAAATTGTCAAGGCCGAATCGATTTGACAGAATCTGAATTCATTCGCCTTGACCCGAATCTATTCGTCCTTCACCGAATCAATTCGAAATGGTTATACTTTGTTATTGCCTTCAACTGAATCGATTCTCCTATCAGCAAATCGATTCGTACCTGATCAGATTTCCTATTTTTCCAAGATTTCTTCATTTTCTCTAACCCTTATTTTCAATCCATACTCAATCAACCCAAAATTCTCTGGATTACAATCATCACCACAATCCATACACACATTTACACACTTAAATATACCAAAAACACCAAAAGATCTATGGAAATCATCAATTTTCTCAAGAATTAAATGCTAACTCTTATTTATGAAACTCCTCCAATTTCTCACTATAATTTACACCATTAACATGGATTTTAGTCTAGATTTCATATGGAGTTTATAACACAACAATTTATATGAAATCAATTCTAAAAAATCCATTTTTGATCAAGAATCCCAACCAAAATCATATAATTTTCACACCAATTATAATATGGATTATAAACACACTAAAAGAATTAAACCAAGTTAAACACTTCCCTCGTTGGATAAATCCGTCGAAGCTTATCCCGAGTCTCCTCTTTCTCCCCATTTTCTTCTTCCTTCTCTTCTTCATCTCTTTTTTCATTTCCTTATTTCTTTCTCTTTCTCCCGTGCCCTTATAAGGGAGAGATAACGGTTATCCTTTATTAAACCCAAAATTGACTCGTATACACAAAGGCGAGTCCCTACTGGTCCAAAAAGTCCTCGAAACCCAAACACTACCCCGAGTACTCTATTGTGACTATGTCGACCCTTCCGAGACCAACCATGCATTCAAAATTTCCATCCGAGTCACTTATCAAAAATCCAATTTTTAAATCCAATTCAACTATATACGTATTTTTCGAATAAAATATTAAATCTTGTCGCTTTGCCCAACCGCGACCTGATATAAAATAATTCAACTTCATTTACTTATTCCCATAAGTAAATGTAACACACATCAATATTAATCCAAAACTCTCCAATTAATATTTAGTCCAAACCTCAAATTTCTTTCACTAAATTTCTCAAATCATTTATCCGAGTATTAAATTACATCCACTTATATAATTTAAATACCCATAAAAGTACGGGGTATTACATACTTCCCCCCTTGCAAAGGAATTTCTTCCTTGAAATTCGTATACAACCGGTACTAAGACTCAGGGTCTTACAACACCACATCCTCCAGTACGCAAAACCAACTTCAGGGTAAGGCTCAATCACTATAGCCCCATCTTCAAGGCAAGCCCATATATCACTGGCCCTATTATCTGAAAATTATTGAGAGGCCGCACATCACTACGTGAAAACTTTCCATTTCCATTCTAACACAAAACTCTCATCCTAAGAGAAATTCATAAAAATATCTGTCCACTCCTGTCAGTCCTTCAAATCTAGGCTCATGGCGACATAACTCTTACAACTGTCAAAAGCCACCTAAAATAGTTTGTGGTTACTCCACTTTAATCAACGGACTTTAACTCGTCCGATTAAAAAATATACTTATTTGCTCACCCCTAAACAACCAGAGGGAGAATCGTCAGGGTTTTCCACACAAAACCTCAATAAACGCCTTGTCCACAACAACCAAGTACGAGTGTTACACACAACTCTTACATAAAAAATTTCTCTTCCTAATTACCATATTATGCTTGACTTCACTTACAAGATATAACAGTTGCAAAAGTCCAATAACAAAAGCGACTACAAAATCACATTCATAGCACTTTACTAGTTGTCAATCACCTCCCGTCTACTCATCGGGTTATATGTGACACGACTTGCCCAAAACAAAACATTATCCCCACTATTTACCCAAAATCCCCATAGAAAGTGGGTTTCAAAGAACTCATCCTGATTCACAATAATATTAGGCGACACCTTGCACCGGTGTAATCCTTCTATTCAAAGAAAGGTTTAAGCACACCTATCAATAAAAACTACCTTCCTGTCTGCCCATTCCATCACTGGAATCGTCGGCTTGATACAAAATTTTATGGTTGATCATCTCAAACCAACCTATTTCCATCTATGAGTGGTTCACGCCGAGACAATCTCACTATGTCTCAGCTAACACCAATTCCCACTTAAAACATCTCACATTAAGTGGTACTTAATACTCCCATTCCCCCCTCGGGGTATACCAAAAGTCTCGGCCCGTACGCTTTTCGCCATAAAGTGCACTTCTGAGCTCTTTATACCTTATTAACATCAATATTTTATTTATGCGCAAGTCACTCTCAACATTCAATCGAGTAAGACTCCGCCCCAAATTTCCCACAATAGTTAGATTTTCCTCTTCTCAAGAGACATACTTGTAGATGGCTTCTCACAGCCTTTCAACCCATCTCGGGTGTGCTACTCTCGTTGCACACATATACTTGGATTATCGTATTTCTCACACGATGCTTAACCCAACTTATCATCACAACTTTACTATTACTTCCCCATAGGCATATATATTTCACACATCTATTCCCACATCCTCCTATCTCGGACGACTTGAAATTAACGGACCAGGATTCCCGCACACCCTATATCCACTTATTGGTATAAACATCATATACCTCTCACACGTAATGTGCATTACCCTTTTTTCCCCGCATCCATAACGTGGCTATGATACTTGGGTATTTTCAATCACCCCTTAAATCAAAATTTTAATCCTCATTAACCTCGCTCCACCCTTCAACTTATGGTGAAATGGAAATTTTTTTAGTGCTCTCTCACAGCACTACCGGCTCCACTGGCCTTAAGTTGTAATACAACTTTCAATTCATAGTTATAACTACATAATTGTGTAATGATTGAGATACCAGACTCGTGGACTAATGACCAAACATCTCTCCACTTTTTACCTTGCGCTAAGTTTCATGTGTGGGACGTCTTGAAAAGCAAAATCCAAACAAGGAACCCTACCAATACACTACTACCTAACATTGTCGGTCATCGAAATTCGTTAGGCCCTAAGTCCATTGCATGTACCCCTAAATTCTCGTCTCTCTCTACTTATGACATTTACTAAGATCCATGCATATCTTATCCCGCAATAGCATTTAAACAAGGAACTTTCCCTCAAAATGCCCTATCACTTAGCATTGGTGGTAATCACATTCCATAAACCTCAAATAAAAAATCGAAACTCAAATTACTTTCCCCAGACATATAAATATCAATCTTAACTCCCACGTCTCAAAAGGACTGATATAATAATGCGCTCTTCCTATCACCAAGTCCTGAGCATTATACATAATAAAGAGCTAAATCTCTCCACTCAACAGGAAATCTAATATACCTCGAATCATATTGGTAAAGTCCCTACACACCGGGATCAAAATATCTCGAGACAACTATACTCTCTAAAGTCTCTATAATAATATAATGTAAATGCGACAGGTGAGGCATCGCCAAAACAACACATCCTACCCCAGAGCAGCAACCCCGATAGCCTTGCGATATTCAACCATTGGTCTAACCATTACTATAAAATCATATCCATGATAATATCATACTTGTATAATACATCACTATAATGAGTAATCTCACTAATTTTTTTATACCACTATCAATACACCCGCTCGCCCGCGGATGACACCAAGATAACCCGGTATACCAGGGAAAACATACACATAATAATTTTATCGATATATGCACTAAACTCATCTCTCACGTGAATCTAGTGCTAATCAAAATATAGTGACTCATTCATGTCATATAAAACATGCCTCATTCTTTCGAGGTTAAAACTCATATTTCTACCTTGTCAATCTCCTTGGCTGTTCAAATGGTTCCTGGACATAACACGCTTGTTTGAACTAAACCAAAAATCATTCTTAATCATTTCCCTTACTAGGCACCATACTCTTGTCCCTTTTCTCGCTTCGGGAAAAATTTATGCATGTTGTCGTATTCTCCACAAACATATCTCTTTATATAATCCACTTATCTTCGATCATACATACCATATTAGAGTTGTCCTTCTCTTCGACTCTAGCAATCTTAACTCTGATGGCTACCCCCGTTGTTGCCTTGGCTCCGCTGGCCCTAAGGAACACACTTCTAGACTCAACAACCCTGATTGAATTCACCATCACTTGGTAAGAATTCAGCAATTCGAATAATTTAGTTAGGTCCCTGATGGGTCTCCCCCTTGTGGTATTTCACAACACCATTTCATCTAGTATTACTCCTAGCCTAAATCTTTCAATTCTTTTACCTCCCTTAACAAAGGAGACTTAATATTTCAATTGTTAAAACGCGACATTAACATTATCTGCATCGACAGTCCAAGAAGAATTTCCCTTAAGTGTTGGAAACTCTTCTCGCGAGTCAATTACCCACTTAAGAATTTTCTTCTCCATTATAGCAACCTAATATGGTACACAATTCGCTATATAAATAAATTCATTATCACAAAAGGACCTCTGTCTGGCCCTCCTGTGATAAGTTTAGAATATCGTTCACATCTCCTCCTGAACATTTGATGAAGGAACTTACGGTCAAATCGTACCTAAGATCCTTTCATTGGCATAATGCTTCACTTTTCAATTGTGGTGATTGACTCTCACCAATACAACATTGCTCCCACGAGCCAAGAAAAAATTTACCCCAAATTTTTCACTTCCGGGTATACCACACTTTGCCATATGCTAGAGCCTATGGATATATAACTTCCATTGGATAACAAACACAATCTCTGTATTTTCTAAAATCCCCACTAATAAAAGACCCGTCTAACTCTCTTCCATCATGGGTGAGTCTAATTTGGCAACACTTTCTGCTATAGCGGTACTTGAAAATCATTAGCTATACACTAGCAGTCTTTACAACTCCTAACTTCCCGAGCAACAATAGGGGTGACATCATCTATGATCTTTATCCCCAAAATATTCTACAACTTCCACAGAGCCTTTCCTACTGCTGTCCTCCCAACGACCCTCCCCTGTCATCCTTTGGTGGTTTGGCACACGAACAGACCTGAACAAAAATAAGATTCACTAATATTTATACATTATAGCTGGAGAACGAAGTCTCACCATAAGAATCAATAATCCTAAACATAGGTCTCTGTATCAAATAGAAGGCAACGCTGAAAGCGTAGTACTTCCGCACTGATTCCTAAGGACACTAGAAACTGATGCTCCGATACCACCTGTGAAAGCCCGCCTAATAAAATACTGGATGATCACTCCTATATCAAATTAATTAGGAATCTCAAATGGTTTCATTATCAGCTTCACTGTCAAAAACCAATAAATTACTGATAACCTATTTAGCCCAATGTAAAATTTTAAACATTCTAATCTTTTTATCCTAAATGCACAAATAAATCCATCCATATAAATATATTAACAAGTAAAATGAATAAATAATAATAATCAATAACTCTCGGTGAAACATTTATTACAACCTATGCTCCATATTTAAATTGGTGTCACACTCACATGAGATACCCCTCACCTCTAATCTAACAGTGCGCACCTATTGCATCTATTTTAAACATCCCAGTTATTCTACGCGGCCTAACTTGTATGTCCCCAAATCATTTAACATGATACGCTATCTCAGCAACTTGCATAAGTAGTATCCTAAGCTTTCGTCCGCTTATAGTTTTTAATTCTCGCTTGTAATTCATCCGTTCATTATAAATAACTCTCACTAATTATTACACTATCTACATTTTAGTGTTATGAATCTCGTATATAATATTCCCATCTTATATACGTATATCACATATATTTTATTCCGGATTTTATACTCCCGGATGATCCATAATTTATCTCAAATTTTATTCTTTATCTTGATCTATGTATATATATGTTTTCACACCTCATATATGTATATACATAATATACTAGACACATCTAGTATATCTATACTTATATATCACACCGTGTATAAGTATAACAACAATCCCTCAGAGCTATAACTCAATGGATGCAATCTCTATAATTCTATCATCCTCCATAGAATTTTTCACACATTCTCCCGGGCATCCAGGTCAGAATCTCACACCGAACCCTAAATTAAACACACACGTAGAGGAAACGCCCATAGTTCCTTACCTGAAAATGAGACTGAATCATACCTAAGATGTCTCACCCCGAATAAAATCACACTGCACAATAACTGGATGACTATGACCTGGGGATATACTCACACTGCTCCTCAGGCTAGGGGATTCACCCACATCACGTAACTTCCCATGATAGCACTAGAAGGGTATGTTCCACATAAATATATCAATCACACACAGATATATTTATAATCACATCATATATATACTGTCTCTATACCTATATATATATATATATATATATATATATATATATATATATCATCATCATCATCATCGAATCCGATTATTTCTACCTATCTCACTTGGCATTAGCCTATAATCCCGAATATTCCAAATCGTAATAATTTATAAGTATGAACACAACTTATATTAATCCCATGCGTATTCACTCACTTATGATAGAATCTCACCTTTATTTCTTTCGAATATTAGCTTATAAAGTCTAACTAACATTCTAATTCCATCCTACTCGCACGTTCTGATTACTCACATACCATAGGCATATATATACATATCCACTGAATTATCATACCGAGCGTCACTCATCTCAGACATTCTTTTAAATCATCTCCCGGATAATATTCACATAAATCTTAAGGGTCACACATCCCTCATTTAAACATCTAGAGATCCTTACACATTATTTAGGATCCCCTACTGTTTATCTCCTCAAAATAATTCTCAATTTCCATCCTTAAAATCCAAGCAAAAATTATTCAAAACTGTTAGGGCCGAATCGATTCAGGAGAATTCGAATCGATTCTCCTTGAACCGAATCGATTTGTCCTTCACCGAAACAATTCGAAATGGTTCTACTTTGTTACTGCCTTCAACCGAATAGATTCGCCAGTGAATCGATTTGCACCTGATCAGATTTCCTATTTTCCCACGATTTCTTCATCTTCTCCAACCCTTATTTTCAATCCATACTCAATCAACCCAAAATTCTATGTATTCCAATCATCACCACCATCCATATACACACTTACACACTTAAATATACCCAAAGCAGCCAAAAATCTATGGAAATCATCAATTTTCTCAAGAATTAAACCCTAATTCTTATTTATGCAACTCCTCCAATTTCTCAATATAATATACATCATTAACATGGATTTTATATGGAGTTTATAACACAAAAATTTATATGAAATCAATTCTCAAAAAACCCATTTTTGATCCAAGAATCCCAACCCAAATCATATAGGTTTCACACCAACTATAATATGGATTATAAATGCACTAAAAGATTTAAAGCAAGTTAAACACTTGCCTCGTTGGATAAATTCGACGACCTCGTGCCGAAAATCCTCTGGAGTTTGGCCCGAGTCTCCTCTTTCTCCCCCTTTTCTTCTTCCTTCTCTTCTTTTTCCCTTTCTTTCTTTCCTTCTTTCTTTCTCTTTCTCTTGTGCCCTTATAAGGGAGAGATAAAGGGTTATCCTTTATTAAACCCAAAATTTACTCGTATATACAAAGGCGAGTCCCTACTAGTCCAAAAACTCCTCGAAACCCAAACACTACCCCGGGTACTCTATTCGAACTATCTCGGCCCTTCCAAGACCGATCGTGCACTCGAAATTTCCATCCGAGTCACTTATAAAAAATCCACTTTTTAAATCTAATACAAGTTCATACGTAGTTTTCAAATAAAATATTATATCTTATCGCTTTACCCAACCGCGACCTGATATAAAATAATTCAACTTCATTTACTTATTCTCGTAAGTAAATGTAACACACATCAATATTAATCCAAAACTTGCCAATTAATATTTAGTCTACACCTCAAATTTCTTTCACCAAATTTCTCAAATCATTTCTCCGATTATTAAATTACATCAACTTATGTAATTTAAATACCCGTAAAAGTACAGGGTATTACATACTTCTCTAAAAATCTCCCACTTAGACTCAAAGCCATGCTGTAATGCATCTCACTCCCATGTTCTCTACGTGACTATCAAAAGTCTTGGCTAGTAAGATCTTTATGAAAGAATCTTCCAGTTTCTTCTCTGATGTAATCTTCATAATAGGGACATCATCCTACTACACAAATTATCGAATGAGATGATACTTACACTCAATGTGTTTACCTCTCTTATGGCTCCTGGGTTCCTTTGAGTTTCGCACCGCTATTATCACAATAAAATGTAATAATCGATTAAACTAAAGGTACCACTCCTAGATCTATTTGGAAGTTTCTAAGCCATACTACTTCCTTGGTTGCCTCGGAGGCCGCCAAATATTCAAATTCCATGGGGGAATCAACAATGTAAGATTGCTTAATAGTCCTCCAATTAATGGCTCTACCTCTTAGGGTAAACACATATCTAGAGGTAGACTTTCTGGAATCTCTATTAGACTAAAAATCTGAGTCGGTGTACCTAATGGGTACCAGAATCTCTACCTAGTAAACTAACATATAATCTGATGTTCTTTTTAGGCATATGAGTATATGCTTTACAACAATCCAGTGTTCTTAACCAGGGTGAGACTGATATCTACTAAGCATTCTAACATCAAAGCAGATATCAGGTCTAATACATAGCATAGCCTAGCATGCATAAGGCTACTAACTTCCAAAGCATAAGGTATACCTTTCATCTTCTCTATTTAATTAGGTGTCTTAAGACACTGATCCTTTGAGAGAGATATTCCATGTCTGAAAGGGAGGAACCCTTTCTTGGAATCTTTCCTGCTAAATCTGACAAAAATGAAATCGATATAAGTTGCTTGTGATAAACCCAACATCCTTTTCTTACGATCACGCATAAGATTGATCCTAAGAATGTGCCAAGCTTCTCCTAAGTCTTTCATATCCAATTGGTTGGATAACCACACTTTAACCGAAGACAACACTCCAACATCGTTTCCAATGAGCATAATGTTATCCTCATATAATACTAAAAATACCACTAAATTTCTGTTGCATTTCTTATACACACAAGACTCATCTGGACATTGATAAAAAAAAATATTTGATTGCCTAATAAAAACAAATGTTCCAAGTTCTAGATGCTTGATTAAGTCCAAAAATGGACTCTTAAGCTTACATAATTTATGCTCTTAGCCTTGGGCAATAAAATCGTCTGGCATCACTATATAGATACATTTGTCAAGACTCTCATTAAGAAATGAAGTCTTGATGTCCATTTTCTAAATTTCATAATCAAAATGAGACGAAATGGATAAGAGAATTCAGATGGACTTCATCATAGCTATCGGAGAGAAGGTTTCCTCATAATCGATGCTCTCTTTCAGAGTAAACCCTATTGCAACAAGCCGTGCCTTAAAGGTATCAATCTTCCTGCCCACCCCTATTTTCCTCTTATAGACCCACTTGCATCCTATGGGTTTTACCTAGAACTGATTAGAATACACAAACTCCATCTTAAAATTTATAGCTTTAAGCCAAAGTTCTGCATCTTTATCTTGGACATCCTCATTGTATTTACAGGGATCGGCTTCGAGTTCATCAGGAAGCTTGTCATATGACTCTCCCAAGAATATAAACCATTCAGGTTGACATATAGCCCTCTCACTACTACGAGATAGTCCCTGTGATGGTGTACTAGTGGTAACACGTTGTGTTATTTCATCTTGTATTGATGGTGTTGCGGAATCTTTTTGGTTCCCTTATAATTCATCAAGAACATCTTTACTTATGGGTTTATGATCCATCATATTATCCTTTTCTAAGAATTGAGCATTGGTGCTAACAAAGACCTTATGATCCTTAGGATCATAGAATAAAAAACCCTTGGTTTCCTTAGGATATCCTACAAAGAAACAAACTACTGATCTTGATTCCAACTTACTAGTATCTTTCTTTAGAACATGTGCTCGACTACCCCAGATCCGAATATGTTTCATACTGGGCTTACGCCCAATCCACAATTCCATGGGTGTAGTAAAGATTGACATTGAAGGTACCAAGTTCAGTAAATAAGTGGCCGTTTCTAAAGCATGTCCCTAAAAGGAATTTGGGAGATTTGTATAATTCAGCATGGACCTAATCATATTCAAAAGAGTCATATTCCTCCTTTCGGCTACACCATTTTTCTGAGGCATACTAAGTGCAGATAGTTGGGATATGATCCCTTGATATTCCAGATACTACCTAAACTCCCCTAAGAGGTACTCGCTACCACGATCAGATCGTAGTGTCTTGATGCTTCTGTACTTCTTCCCTATACACTTTTAACTTCAAAGTCTTTGAACTTATGGTGCATTAGGTAAACGTACCCATACCGTGAGTAATAATCTATGAAAGGCATAAAATACTGAAAGCCCCCTCTTGCTCGGGTTGTTATCGGACCATATAGATTATAATGATCCAATTCCAACAGTTTTTTGGCTCTATAGCCCTTGGCCGAGAAAGACCTCTTGGTCATTTTACCTTCTAAACATGATTCATAAACTGGAAGTGCCTCCACTTATAGTGAGCTAAATTTCCCACTTTCTATTAGTTTACTACTCCTTTTTATATTAATATGAACTAGGTGTAAGTGCCAAATATATGTGTGGTTCACTAAGGAGAGTTCCTTTCTCTTTAAATTTGGTCCAATTAAATTATGGAAAATATTAATTTGTTGTGTGGGAGAGATATGATTAACATTATAAAGATTATCAACTAATGTACCAGAACAAATAAAAGATTTATTTTTCTTAATAACCATGAGTTTATTAAAAGAAACCGAATATCTATAAAAGTCTAAACAAAAAACTGAAATCAAATTCCTTCTAATGGAAGGTGCATAAAGACAATATTTTAAAAATGAACTCCTATCATTATTAAAGATTAAATGAACATCTCCCATAGCAACTACCTCTACTCTCGTAGCATCTTCCAGAGTAAAATAAATCTTTCGATCCCTTAGTCGCCTGGTTTCATGAAACCACTGCAAAGAATTGCATACATGATTAGTGGCTTTAGTACGTACACACCATGTACCGATAGTAAAAACCACAAGACACGATTCAACGATAAATGAATGGAATTTACCCGTGTTGTTCTATTTATTGCGGAAAACTGGACAATTTTTCTTCGTGCGTTCTGACTGCTTACAGTGGAAACACTTGCCCTTAGGCTTTTTCACACCTCCCTGAGGCCCACGAGCTGCCTGCGGGACCATAACTATTTTATAAGACTTCTTCTTCTTTTTATTCTTTCCTATTGGCTTAGAAGTAGAACCTTTCTCAACAAAAAAGGCACTTACTAACTTCTTGATGAGACCCTCAACTGCTTGTAGTTCTTTAAGTAGTTTCGCTAAAGAGTAAGAAAGATTGTTCATGTTGTAATTTAAGCGGAACTGCTTAAAGGACTCAGACAGAGATTGGAGAACAATATCAACCCGGGTTTCCCCATCGATTTTTGCTCCAAAGATTTCAATCTCATTAAGAAGAGACATCATCCTTAAAACATGTTCCCTCACTGGGGTCCTTTCAGTCATATTTGTGTTCATGGGCTCTTTCATGGAAACTTGCCTTGTAGCACGATTCTGATCCCCAAACATATCTTTAAGGTTCAGCATCATGCCATAGGCAGTGTCCATCGACATTTTACATAGATGTTAAAATATAACACTGCGCCATCTCATCAGTCTTGATCCATTTCTGGTAATCCTGGGTTTCCTTTTCAGTTGGCCCCTCACCAAGCTTCTCTGGATAAATTTCATAGAGCACAAACATGTACCCTTCAACAATCAACACAATATCCAAATTTCTTTTCCAGTCAATGTAATCAGGTCGAGTTAATTGGTTTTCCTTGAGAATGACAACAAGTGGATTGAAAGAGCTTCCCATCTTAATACTGTGAATCAAATAATAAAACGAATCATTATAAGGCATAAAATCTTTTAAATTCTAAAATAAAATTAATGTACCGTTTATCAATTTTAAAAGAAATCTTCGACATCCTGATTACCATTTGGATAGTATTTCTCTTTAGAGAACCTACTTTCCCCAAAAAAAAATTAACCAGGCTTATTCCTTTTAATTTTATAATCTAGACAAAACCTATGTCAAATAAGATTAAATAGCCGAGACTTTGGTCACACAAAATCATAGCATTCCTCTTTGGAGAACCTACCATTATTTTATGTCTAACTGTACATCATTAAGTAATTTTAGATTATCTCATATCATATAGACTCCTCATTAGGGGGGCGCCTATATGAATAATGAATCCAAAATTACCCTTAAGGACATTTATACCGACTACCACAATAATTTGCATTCCTCGTTGGAGGACCTACTTATTATTGAAAGTCTACAAATTGTTGATGGAGACCATGGAATTTTCTCTTGGAAAATTCCCTCTCCCATTTAGTAATTTAAAAAAATGTGTCCAATTCTTAATTAATTTGAAAAATCTAGGACATTTGATATATTTCCAAAACTACTGAGATATCCTTATTTTAATATATCAAGCAAATGTGTGATAAATAATTTTTTTTAAATACCCTTGATTATTAAAAAAACATACTCAATTTTTTTATTCTCTAACCACACATATTAATGTCCATAATTCAAAAAATTATGAATTATTCACATTTAACATCTACATGATTTAAGTCGGGTCGGTATTCCATGTTCTCCATGATTCTAAGGGAACCGTTAACACATATTAATAACCCAAAAATTAAAACATGAATAATAGAGACATAAATCAACATAAATAAGAGAATCGAGATAAATAAGGATTCTCGACTATTATGGTCAAGATACAACTCTGTCTTAGATTGGAGTCCTCAAGAGTTATCCTTGAACTCAACGGTCATCCTTGAACCCAACAGTCATCCTTGGACCCAAATAGTTCATGTTGCCACTACGCTCGGACGACATGGGGTTCCACCTACCCGATCAGGTGGAGGGTCAAGGGGTTCGCCCTCGCGGGGGTCTTAGGGGGCACTGTTTAACACTTTCGAAACTGATCTTTGTGCCAAAAACTGCCTCCGATTACCGATCTTGCATCACACTCCTCCATTGGCAATTACGATAAAAAAATAACAAATAACAAATATCTTATGCCTTCATGAAGGAGTTCACATTCTACATCAATATTACATTAATCCAGCATAAAAAAATAACCACAAATAAACCATTGTGGGATCCAATCACATAAAAAAACCCATAAATATGTGACCATAATAATGGGACAAGATCGCTGCAAAATAGAAGTTTGAACAGATCTATATTTTACCCAACATCCACGCACATATACGATTGTCTTAATTGGATAACTTGGCTGAATTCAACATATATGCGGTATTAACATGGATCTAATACCAATAGTTGGAGCAGAAGTCCAAGGGTCTATTGAAAATGCATATAGATCGAACTACAAAAAACTACACATATGTGAAATCCTACAAGGCAGATTTAGGATTTACCTACGAGATCTCTTTGATTTGATCTCGTTTTATATCAAATAGAATATGTGATGGCTTGATTCACTTCACGATCTTCTATTGTATTCCCGATATGGACATCCAGGAGTAGTCTCCTCTTTCTTCTTTGCCATCTCTCTTTCTCACAAGTATGAACTCGGGTCTTTTGAGCATCCAAGAGTGACACATAGGTTAAGAAAGAATAAGACTTAAGTGCATACATATAGGCTACAACAGGGACCCTAAGGATAGATAAGGATGTGTCTCCTAATAGACCTGAGAAAAAATAATCTTTCCCGAATCCTAATCTAAGTCCCTTAATTATAATTAATACCACTAAATAATTATAATTACAACTCCACTCCTTAACTCATAATTATATTTCGAGCTTGTTATTATTAATTACTTTATTCTCCCCACGTTAAGGTTACAGATACCCATTAATAAAATAAATTACTGATAATTTATTTGATTAACTTCTTTAAGTTCTTGAGCGGTCCAACTTAACTTATTTGTAGTGTTAGATTAACATAATTCACCTACATGGTTTGACACTTACAAAACTTATAAGTATCTCAAAGCGGTATCACCAGTCTCTATATCGAGACGTGGATTCTATCCATAAAAGACTTTCACCGTACATTAATCACCATGACTCAATTTATCAAGATTATTGATCCAATAATGAATTTCATCCGATAAGTCAAATTAATAAATAACTAGTACTTGTGTCCATCAATCATATCCGGATTAAGAGACTTAAGTAAATCTAATAATCACGAGGTGTACATTGTCTTATAAAATCAGTATAAAAACAATGAGCTCAAATTGGTCTCGTTCAATATACACAAAGTGTACTAGCACAATAAGTTAAAACTATACAGTTTCCTGTAATCAAGATAGACCTACTAAAATATTGTGCAACATTCCTACCGATGGTGTGTCGAGTTCCATCTAAGACTGTGAATGATAAAACTTATATTCCATAAGAATTGGTGATCTGATCCTCTGTGGGTAAGTCTTACTCTACACACGAGAACACATACTGGGTAGAATAAAAGACATCATCAATATATAAAGGGGGATATATTCATAGGTCCCTCATCCGCCTCTTGTCCGACATCGAGTCCCACATGCACTAAAACGTGTCAATCAGTCCCATCCATTTGAAAAAATAACTCCATTATTTTGCTTCCCAAAATTACCCCTGCAAATACCCAAAACCATGAAAAAAGAATTTTGCATGCCGATTCGATTCTCTGTGCAATTTGATTCTCAAATCCATCACGATTATCAAATGCTATGCGTTTAATCAGTATTGTATCAACATTGAAAAGTTGAAAATCGTCAATACCTTCACCAGTTCATTTGGGGAAAGTTTCAACAACCATTCATTTACTTTTTGACTTACATCGGTACGTTCATCATTTTTATGTGAGATAATCTCTAAATAGTTCCTGTAGTTTGCTACGATTTGTATTAAACTAAGTTTTTACTTAAATTAGGGTTTCATATGCTTACATTTTGTTAAGGATTCATACACTTAGTGTTTGTAGGTTTCATATTCTTGTACCCAATTTGTTAGCTTTTAAATATGCACTGATTAAACAAATGTATCTATTTTCATCACTGAAAGGGCATGCAACTTTTAGTTATAACGGCATTAAAATTGCTTAAACTTTTTAGTAAATTTATATTTGTATCATCTTTATAACCGTTCATCAGTGCATTTTGGGCAAATTTGAGCAATTATTCATCT
Source organism: Sambucus nigra (assembly GCA_949130495.1). Classification (NCBI taxonomy): domain Eukaryota; kingdom Viridiplantae; phylum Streptophyta; class Magnoliopsida; order Dipsacales; family Adoxaceae; genus Sambucus; species Sambucus nigra. The sequence continues at coordinate 349,251,369 of OX422215.1, forward strand.
AATTTTGGATTATATTTGTAACTTTGTCATTTCTCAAGATATTAAATTTCTACTACAGTTCCTATTACACATAACAGTATGTTAGGTTTTAAATTAAACTAAGTTCTTACTTAGATTATGATTTGTAGATTTTTAGTTTTTTTTAGTGTTTCATTCACTTAGGGTTTAGAGGTTTCCAATGCTCTTACAGAAAATAGTTTGTTGGCATTTAAAAATGCACTGATCAAACAAATTTATCTATGTTCATAACTGTAAATATTGAAGATCTTTGAGAGTTGTTAAACTTCTTAGGAAAAGTATCTATGTTATTCCTATATAAATTTTCTACAATATAAAAGTAAATTTATCAAAAAAAAATTCATAGTCCATCTACAAAAAAATAAATATTTCAGAGAACATGGAGTGAGGACAATGAGATTGCACTTTAAAAGGAAATGATTGAGTATTCCGCAGAAAACGGGTGTGACCGATTTGGCAATATGTTGCAGTTTCATAATTTTATCAAGAAGTGAGTGCATGTTGATGTCAACAAGAATAAGGTGTTGTAGAAGCCAATGAGGCTTAAAAATAAGTATGTGAACAATGCAACATTTTGAGAAATAATTTATCTATTTTCACCTTATCCATTTAACTTATTACAATTATAAATGCTTTGCACATAAAATTTGATAAACTTTTTAGTAAATTTATCTATGTTCTTCCTTGAATGTGCAAAGCCTCTATAATGTTTGCATGTATAAATATACATAAGCTAATAAATTGAATGCATATAATATTTTTGTTAACGAACGAATATGTAGCTCTACTGATGTGTAAAAATACCAGGAACAAATAGAATAATGTTGAAGTTTGTTGCTTATACATTACCTAATCTATCTATCTTCATCATTGAATGTGCATACAAATTTTATTTTGAACATCATTGAAAGTGATGAAATTTTTATTAAATTTATCAGTGTTTTCTCAAACTTTGTTGCATATACTAATGTTCTCTCTTATTAGCAAATATATTTCTTCACTGTATTCATTTAACTTATTAGCAAATGTATGTATAAACTTAAATATATTTACTCTTGAAAAAATGGTTTCTTATTGTTTTGCAAGCTTTAAAAAAATATTTAGTACTAGAACTTTTGCAAAGGACGAGGATCATCAGAAAAGAGAGAACGAGTTGGAAGCTCCATTAGCTTCATCAAGTTCAAGGTCAAATTCTTATCTTTAATATTTAACATTACGAACTATTGCTATGTTATTGAAATGCTTGGTATATATCTAAAAATAGTGTACTCTTCTACTTATTTTTTATTAGAAAAAATTTCTTGGAACTCACTTAGTACTAATGTGTCGTTGGCAAAAGAACAAGTATGAGAACAATGTATCTAGTTTCACATTATTCATTTAAGTTATTAGCATTATAAAGCATTTGCACATAACACTTGATAAAGATTTTAGTAAATTTATCTATATTCTTCGTTGAATGTTTAAAGGTTTTATTATGAACATCATTAAAACTTGTGAAAGTTTTTATTGAATTTATTTGTGTTTTGTGATAGTTTGTTACATATACTAATGTTCCATGTTATCGGTATCAAATGGTGCCTATAAGATACCGCTGGAATGGACCACAACAAATAAAAGAGTTGAATGGATTTTGTAAAATAATATTGAAATTTATTTCTTATACATTCGCTAGTCCATATATCTTCATCATTGAACCTTCATAGAAACTTTATTTTGAACATCATTAAAAGTTTTGAAAGTTTTTTTTAAATTTAATTGATATGCCCAAAGTGCACCTGCCAGCTCAGAGACATTCACCTCGGCCTGTATAACGGCCAAGGTAACAATGGATCAGGATTACCCATCAGTGATGTCGTCCTTCATCAGGTCGGCCACAATCGACGTTGCCACCATGATTGGGCATCAGCCGAGGTCTGCATGACTCATGGGGTTAGTTATCCATCAGGTCGACCACAACCAACGTTACAAGTAACACCTCGGGGAGGGAATCATTCGAGGTAATTATAGACATGGGTTATCCATCAATATCACCATCAACATCGGCCATACTCGACGTTACAATTTTCACCTAAATCACCAAAGCCTTGCAGGCTCAGCATCAAGTGCCAAGACAACATCGGCCCTGACCGATGTTCCATATATCTAACCTCGGCTGGCATCCCAACAAAAGTCATCATATAATCCCCAGCCAAGGCAGGGGTCATACATCACCAACCTCGTACTCATCCAGGCTGAGGTTGGTACCAAGCAAAGACAGCCGAGCATCTACATGCACATGTATGGCTTGGAACACGTGGACACATCTGTTATAACTAAATCATTCTCTCCATGTGAGGGAAGATTGAGGTCATTATTATTTCGTTGAGATCAACCAGGTGTCATCCTTACACTGTTTGGATCTTCATGCACATGCACATTGCATGCTTGGGGGTACATTACACCCCCAAGCACTATTTATAGAGGCCATCCTCAACATTGCAAAGGATCGATAATTACAACCCTAGCTAAAACTCTATCAATTTACACAGTAGAGAGAGAAAGCTTTAGAGATTGTATCCATGGCCGTTAGTGCCTTATTTTTGTGACATTACTCACTCACTTGCACAGTGGACGTAGGCCTAATTGGCTGAAACACTTACATATCAGTGTTCATCCTCTTCTCCTCACCTCCTTCTACATATACACTTGTATTCTCTTGTCCTGCCATTGTTATCACTTGCTTGACCTTGTCAACACCTTATATAGTGGTGCTGTTTCCAGCATCATCATTTTGGCACCACTTGTGGGAACCAGAAACTATCTCTTCCTTTTTTGCTGCTTGACCTCATCGGAGACTCTGGTGGTGAACCAGGCCTCACCCCTTGCGTAGAGCTATTTCACCATTGAAAGAGGTCCTTTAAGGTATTAAGCTCACCTTATTTATAAGATCTTTAGGTTTAACATGTCACTGGAGTTACCACCACCTCCACCATCCAGTGTTGGAGGACCTAGTTCCAGCCAGGCACCACCCTAGTCCGAAATGGCTGAGGTGGCTGCAGCCTTGAAATCTTTGGCTGCAACACAACAAGCAATAAAAGAGAAATTTACACAGCTCAGTCAAAATATGATGAGGCCACCTGGGGTCTCACGTGAGATGATTACTCCGACAGCTGTTCAACCCCATCCTGAAGGCATGGGATCACCCCAGGCACCGCGAAAAGACCAACCTACCCCTCAGTAGAGGAGGGACGTTGCTGACCCTAGGCATTTACGTCTGGGGAGGTAAGGAAACCCTTGACCAGAGGATAAGTATGACGATATAGAGGCAGAGGATGATCCAAAAGATTGTTGGGAGCCATATGAGGTTTCAAATAACATGGTACATCCTATTCAGCAAAGTAGAGGTTGTGGGGGAAGAAGAGATGGGGATGTCCAATAAAGAGGTTCAGCTTTGGATCGCTTTAACAGAGGGTCAGCCTTTTAAAGGCTCGGCCCAGTTAATGACCTAAGACATAGGTTATCCAGGTCTAGAAGTGTGGCAGGTTCACAGAGGGAAGATGGGGAACATCGTCCTCATCAGGTCTGACCCCATCATGGTCGACCCCAACATGGCCAAGACAGGGATCAAGAGGAGGTAAATAGCCGATGTTGTGCAGCGGTTGGGGAACCCTAAGTTCACGCCTTAGAGGTGGATGGGGATAACCTCAGCCAGGACGATGTTGCAAAGCCATGGAATAATTCCATTCTATTTCTTGAAGATAAGATAGGGGACCTCATCAAAAGCCGAGACCCACCGCAAAGAGGTTTCTCAGAGGGTTCCCCATTTGTGGCAAGGATAGTGAATTTCCCAACCCCTGCCAAGTTCAAACCACTTACGGTGTCTCCCAAGTATGATGGTAGTACAAACCCTATGCATCATATTAAGATGTAACGATCTAAAACAAACATTTAATCAATCCCAGATGAGATGAAGTGCCGAGCCTTCTCTGGGACTTTGACGGGAGCTGCACACATCTGGTTCACCTATCTTCCGAAGAACTCTATCGAGAACTTTAAGGGCTTGGATGAACGATTCATTCACAATTTCTATTTTAGGGTAAGACCTTAAAATAAGACCACTCATCTGCTGTACGTCAAAAAAGGCAAGAACGAGAGCCTAAGAGTCTACATTGCTAGATTCAATAAAGAAAAATTGGAGGTTGAAGATTATGAAGTGAATATAGCTATAATTGCCCTCATTGGAGGACTCCAGAAAGGAAAGTTATTGTGGAAGCTTGAAGAAGATCCTCCCTAGTCCATGGTAGAACTATTGGCAACTGTAGGAAAGGTCATGAACGCTGAAGAGGCTATGGCCACAAAGTATGAGGATGAGAATGGTAGTGGCAATGGGAAGTTCCAAAGGAAGAAAGATAGAAAAAAGAGGGCTGTAGACGATAAGTTTTCACGCTATACTCCTCTAACTGTGAGCTGCGAACACATCCTCAATGAAATAAAAAATGACTGGTCCCTGAGGTGTCCAGAGAAGCTGAAGGCTCCTCCGCATAAGAGGAATAAGAACTAGTGGTGCGAGTTCCACCAAGATCACGGCCATGTGACAGACAAGTGCTTAGCCTTGAAGGATGAAATTGAGAAGATGTAAAAGTCCAAAAATCTCAGGAAGTATCTCGATGGTAAAGATCCTAAGAAGGGAAGAGATGACCCTAAAAAGAAGAGAAGCGATAGATGTCGAGATGATCCCCTAGTGAGAAGAGATGATGACTCAGATGGTAATGATGAGGACAATCTAGACGTCCCACTGAAAGACAATAATGCCCCTGTGAAGAGGGTTGGTATGATCTCCTTTGGTGTTAACACCATATGTGGAGGACTAGCAAGGGTGGCTCCGAGGTAGCTGACCATGAAGCTCATGTGGCAGAGGCTAAGTCAGTGACCAAAGTAGAGGTTGTGAATCTGGCGTCTTCAGAGGCTAAGCAGAAGAGAAAGATGGTAGATATGGATATCCTTATGGATGGATTCTACCGAATCAACTTCAAAGTTATCTTGGCTCCGCATGATGACCCTTTGGTAATTACAATAAGAGTGCATGGATATGAGGTACAAAGAATCCTCGTGGATGGAGGAAGTTCGACAGATGTGGTGTTCTGGACCTGTTTTAAGAGCCTAGGCCTCAGCAGAGCTAGGATGGTACCCTATCATCATCCGTTGATGGGATTCAGTGGTGTAAAGATCCATCCATTGGGCATGTATGAGATGGATGTACGAATGGGAGATGAGTGGCCTAAGAGGTTGACTCGGAAGAATAATTTTTTCGTTATGGATGAAAACATCTTCTCGGCCTACAAACTCATCATAGGACGAGTAGACCTTATGGAATTTGAGGTCGTGCCATCGACGGTCCACCAAATGCTAAAATTCCTGACCCCCTATGGGGTAGGGGAAGTGCAGGGTGACCAGACCTCAGCACGAGAATGCTACTTCAACTCGGCGGAAGAGAGAGAGGCCCATAAGAGGGAACAACCACATATAACATTGATACACTCGATCCAAGGGATGAAACAAAAATAAATAAAGGAGAGACCGCAGAAGAGGTAGAATCCATTGTCCTCAATGAGGAAGAATAAAAAAAAATCATCCAAATGGGCAAGGCCTTAAAACCCGAGATCAAGGAAGAGCTGATAAGTTTTTTAAAGAATAGGCAGAGTGTCTTCGCTTGGAGCTACACAAATATACCTGGCATCGACCCGAAGGTTATGTGCCACAAACTTAATGTGGCAGAAGATGCTAAGCCAATCAAACAAAGATGAAGAGTTTACTCCAGGGAAAAGTATGATGTCATCAGGGAAGAGGTCATAAAGTTGGAAGAGGCAGAATTCATCAGGGAGGTCTAACACCGTCATTGTGCCCAAAGCTAACAGAAAATGGATGATGTGCATAGACTTCACTGACCTGAATAAGTATTTCCCAAAAGACAGCTATCCCTTACCTCGAATTGATCAGATAGTAGATGCCATAGAGAGGCATGAACTTATGAGCTTCATGGATGCGTATTCAGGTTATAATCAGATCTTTATGGATGTCGAAGACTCAGAGAAGACATCATTCAACACAGACAAGGGGACCTATTGCTATAAGGTCATGCCCTTTGGCTTGAAGAATGCAGGGGCCACTTATCAACGTCTTGTAAATAAGATGTTTAAAGATCAGATTGGCAAGACCATGTAGGTATATGTAGATGACATGCTAACGAAAAGTTTAAAGGCCTGCACTCATATAGCCCATCTGGAGAGGACGTTTGACACAATGGACTTATGCAGGATAAAGATCAATCCTACCAAGTGTGTCTTCGGAGTAGGAGAAGGGAAATTTCTTGGATTCATCATTAATCAAAGGGGAATAGAGGCCAATCCCAAAAAAATTAAGGCTCTGCTTGAAATTAAGTACTTGAAGTATATGAGGCTAAGGATAAAAGGATGGCTAAATACCTAAAGAGGGTAAGAACGATGCTAGAAGGCTTCGAAGAGGTGAAGATGAAGAGGGTACCCCGATAAGACAACAGTCATGCAGATGCACTAGCAAGGCTGGCTTCAGCAATAAGGACAGCCATCAAAAGGACATTACCACTCGAGATCTTACTCAAACCGACCATTAAGGAAGAAGAGGTTGCCTACCTTTGCCTCAACTTGAACCTAGGGGACTCATGGATAGACCCCCTTATCAGATATATCAGGCAGGAGAGCTGTCGGAATCCAAGTTAGAAAGGAGAAAATTGAGGTACAAAGTAGCCAAGTTCTCGATAATATTAGATGTCCTATATAAAAAAGGATTCCTACTGCCTCTCCTTAGATGTTTCCATCCCACCGAGGTCCCCCACGTCCTATAGGATGTAAACGAGGGTTATTTCTCCAGTTATATAAGAGGAAGACCTTTAGCCAAGAGGATAATTACACAGGGATACTAGTGGACGACCTTGGCAAAAGATGATGCTGCCTATGTGAAGAGGTGGGACAAGTGCCATAGATTCTCCACTATTCCTCATCAACCTCATAAACCTATGACATCATTCAGTTCTCCGTGGCCATTTGCAGTATGGGGGATTGACTTGGTGGGTCCATTACCAAGAGCTGCTAACAAATGTCAATTTCTGATAGTAGCAATTGATTACTTCTCCAAGTGGGTAGAGGCTGAGTCGATGATCACGATTACAGAATAGAAGACCTTCCAGTTCATCTGGAAGAGAATCATATGAAAACATGGCCTTCCAAACACCCTCATTTCGGATGAAGAAACCCAGTTCAAGAATTCTTCCTTAGAAAAATATGGTGAAAAAGTGGGGATTAAGAGGTTCTTTTCCTCTCCTGGATGACCCCAGGCAAATGGGAAAACTGAAGTCACGAACCGAATAATCCTTAATGGGATTAAGAAGAGGTTGGAAGAAGCCAAGGGGAGATGGACAAAAGAGCTTTATGCAGTTCTATGGGCCTACAGAACAACGGCAAGGACACCAACGGGGGAAACCCCATTTATGTTGGCCCATGGTTCAGAAATCGTCATACCTATAGAGGTAGGACTCCCCACCCGTAGAGTTCAGACCTATGACCCTCAGAGGAATGGGGAAGAAAGAAGACTTGACTTGGATCTAATTGAGGAGAGAAGGGAAGACACTGAGAGCAGACATGAAGCTTACTAGCAGAGAACAACAAAGTTCTACAATCAAATGGTGAAATCAAGACTTATAGCTATAGGAGACCTAGTGTAAACAAGATGTTGTAGAAGACAAACAAGCTCCACCCAAACTGGCATGGTCCTTACAAAGTAGTCGATGAGGTTGTACCCGGTACCTACAGGCTAGAAAATATCGAAGGGGAACCTTTCTCCAATCCATGGAACGCTAATCACCTGAAGAAATATTACATATGATGTTGCAGTTGTTTTCTTGTAATACATGTATCATCTTATGAAGAGAATGTTAATGAAAATAGAGCAGTTCCTGTGTTACTACTTTGTTTAATCATGCTTTAGTGATAAATTATGAGGTGATACATCATTATTTGGTGACCTCAGACCTTAAACATAATTAATTTGGTGAAATTTATGAGGTGAAACATCATTATTTGATGACCCCAGACCTTAGACATCATTAATTTGGTGTAAATTATGAGGTGAAACATCATATTTTGATGACCTCAGACCTTGAACATCATTAATTTGGTGATAAATTATGAGGTGAAACATCATTATTTGGTGACCTCAGACCTTAAACATCATTAATTTGGTGAAATTTATGAGGGAAATATCATAGTTTGATGACCTGAGACCTTAAACATCATTAATTTGGTGATAAATTATGAGGTGAAACATCATTATTTGGTGACCTCAGACCTTATACATCATTAATTTGGTGAAATTTATGAGGGTAACATCTTAGTTTGATGACCTCAGACCTTAAACATCAATAATTTGGTGAAATTTATGAGGGTAACATCTTAGTTTGATGACCTCAGACCTTAAACATCATTTATTTGGTGAAATTTATGAGGTGAAACATCATTATTTGATGACCTAGGACCTTAGACGTCATTAATTTGGTGAAAATTATGAGGTGAAACATCATAGTTTGATGACCTAAGACGTTAAATATCATTAATTTGGTGATAAATTATGAGGTGAAACATCATTATTTGGTGACCTCAGACCTTAAACATCATTAATTTGGTGAAATTTATGAGGGAAACATCATAGTTTGATGACCTAAGACCTTAAACATCATTAATTTGGTGATAAATTATGAGGTGAAACATCATTATTTGGTGACCTCAGACCTTATACATCATTAATTTGGTGAAATTTATGAGGGTAATATCTTAGTTTTATGACCTCAGACCTTAAACATCAATAATTTGGTGAAATTTATGAGGGTAACATCTTAGTTTGATGACCTCAGACCTTAAACTTCATTAATTTGGTGAAATTTATGAGGTGAAACATCATTATTTGATGACCACAAACCTTAGACATCATTAATTTGATGAAAATTATGAGGTGAAACATCATAGTTTGATGACATCAGACCTTGAACATCATTAATTTGGTGATAAATTATGAGGTGAAACATCATTCTTTGGTGACCTCAGACCTTAAACATCATTAATTTGGTGAAATTTATGAGGGTAACATCTTAGTTTAATGACCTCAGACCTTAAACATCATTAATTTGGTGAAAATTATGAGGTGAAACATCATAGTTTGATGACCTCATACCTTAAACATCATTAATTTGGTGAAATTTATAAGGGTAACATCTTAGTTTGATGACCTCAGACCTTAAACAACATTAATTTGGTGAAAATTATGAGGTGAAACATCATATAGTTTGGTGACCTCAGACCTTAAAAAACATTAATTTGGTGAAACATCATAGTTTGGTGACCTCAGACCTTAAACATCATTAATTTGGTGAAATTTATGAGGTTAACATCTTAATCCGATGACCTCAGACCTTCAGGACGACATGCAAGAAAGGGCATTCAGTGAAAAAAGCAAAATCTACTGAAGAAGATGACATTACATGAAATATTCAGAGCTACAAATAAATATACCAAAGCATGCTGTCAGATTTTACAAAAACTACAGATGAAAAAGAAAAAAATTACAAGTTAAGCTTCACAAATTAAGGTCTAAGGGCCTGTAGCCACAGTGGTGTCCTTTTAGCCGACGTTGGTAACCTCGACTCCGTCATCTTGAGGGTTAACATCCCCAGTCTCTGTAGCTTCCAATGGCGCTGTCTCTGCGGGTGCAGCATCTTCCTCCTCAATCTCTTGTAAGGCCTGAGCAAAGCGAGGATTGGCAAAGCCTAGACCAATAAAGTCTGAGGCAGATAAGCTCCCTGATTCTTTCTCCTTTGAAGCTGCCCACTTCGCCGTTGCCTTAATACCTCTTTTGAGATATTCAAAGCCAAAGCTTATAAACTAGTCGGAGACTTTCTAGTCGGCCAAGATCTTCTCAGAGGCATCCTCAAGGGCAGACTTTACTGCAGCATCAACCTTTGCCTGAAGGACGTCATCTTTGGCCTACAAAGCAGAAGTGTGGTCCTTCTTTAGATTGGATATGTCCCTATCCTTTTGCTTCACATTATTCTCAGACTCAGCTAAGGCTGTCTTCAGATATTCAACCTCTACATTTAAAGAGGCTTCCACCTTTTGGGCCTCTTTTACCTTCTCAATAAGGGGAAACTTCCTCAGGGTCCAGTCAATGAATTGGTTCATAGACACAATACCCTGTAAAACAAAGTCAGATGTATGAGTTCAAGCCTTAATCCATTTAAAGTCGAGGTTACACTTGGAATAAAGTAAAAGTTTTTACCTGGATAGACCTGTGAAGGCAAAACTCAACCAACATAGGGGTATTTATAGAGAGTAAAAAATGCTTATTTGCATCGATCATCGCAGAGACGGTGGCATCCATTGCCTTTAGACCATGGCCTATTAGGCTGTCATTGATCTTTAGTTGCTCCAAACGAGAAACCAATGCATCATCATAGGATATTAGGATGGCACGATCTCCTTTTTGGTTCTTACTCGACCTATGATCCTCCGAGTCAGTGGGCCTTGGACGTACCGACATTCTATTTGGGGGGAGGGGCTGCATTATGCCCTGCCTTCTTCATCAGTTTAACAAGAGTGGGGGCAGACATCTCCCACAAGTCGTTCGAGATGCCTTCTGGGCATTCTACAAAAAATGTACCTGAGTTAGTAAATTGGAGATATAAAAATGGCAGAGGTATAACTTATGGAAAATAATACTTACGAAGCTCAGTCAGAGGACTCTCTTAGGCCAGTCTCAGATAGGTAATAGGGGGTCATCAGATGTTCGTACTTGAGTAGCTAACCGTGCTACCCCTGATCTTAAAGATCCTTAACCTTTTGTAAGTTATCCTGGCTAAGACCAGGATCGGCCTTGGCAGCAAGTGACACCTTTCCCCACTTCAGAGGTACCCTCGACTCCAATGATGAAGAGGTGGCACAAGGACCAAATTCCCATGTCCCTGAGGCAAAGAAATACCGTGGTTTCCAGTTATGATTGGAGGTCTAGGTAACCAGTAACATCTTTTTATTTGACTTCCTAGTTAGGAAGTGATAGTAGGTGGGGTGGTTTCTGGCAGAGGATGGGATATAGCATCCTGTGAAGACCCTGATAGGAAGGCCTGAGTGCTGGACTGCCTTCCAAAGGATAATAGAACTAATTATCACCCTCCAGACATTGGGGGATAATTGTGAAGGGGAAAGGTTAATATGTAAAAGTATGGCTCTGATCGAAGGATGGATGGGGAGACGGAACCCTAGCTTAAACATCTTCTCACACACACATATTTCTCCATCTCGGCCACCAAAGGCTCTCTCACCTCTTGGAGGTATCCTAAGTATGATGGAGGGACCTATGGAATAGAGATGACTAAAGGCTAAAAGGTCATACTCAGTAATAGTACTCTCTATCTCAGCAGCCTTCGAGGTATTAATGTCACTTTCATGACCATCATCCTCATCCCTGGCAACATCGGTCTGGGCAGGAGCAGGGGCACCATCAGGAAATATCTAAGCAAACTCAGCCCTGGTGTCGACTGACAGAGGGATAGCATCTATGGGAGGGGGAATAGCTACGCTCGTACCCATAATTTCGACATCAGAAGAAGCCTGTGAGGTGCTAGCACCATTATAAGATGAGGCACGACTTTGGACCTCGTCCTGACCAGGGACCTGATCTTACCTAATGGAGAAATCTATGGCCTCTTGGAATGAGTCTACAGACATGGGGTCTGAGGTAGATGACTCAGACTCAGACATTGGAGAAGGGTCAATTGGATCCTCTACTGGCTCAGTAGGCTCGGCTGGCTCAGGGTATATTACCTTCAGAGGTGGAGGAAAGATAGGTCTGAGGGGGAAGGCCTCAGCCCTATGATCTTCCTCTTGGGCTAGTTCTATCTGCCTAATTTTTTCAAAGGCCTTCTCTTAGAGAGAGGGGAAATTTTCTATGAACTTATAAAGAGGTCTGCGCATAAAGAAGGTGACCCTACACTTGAACTCTAAACCACAAATAAACAACTGGGGACAACTTAAACTAAGGATCAAAACTTATTTTTTGGTCAAGTTCAAACCAAGAACAGTCAAGAATAAGAGCCACTCGAAAACTCAAAGAACCACTAAAAAACTCAAACTATCATCGAAAAATGCAAGAAATGGAAAAACAAGGCTGAAAAATGGTAAAGGAAAGGTAATAAGCAATACCTGATAAAATACGAGGTGAAGAATGAGAGGATTGACAAGAGAAATCCACAAGACATAGCCTCGATCAAGCTCTAGAAGAGAGAGAAAACACAAAAGTCTCAGGCGGGAAAAATGAGAGAAGTGAAGAAGAAAGAGAAAGGAAATGGCTCTTAACCCTCTAATTTGATTGCACACGTCCCAAGGCCCATCATTGCCTTGGGAGCCCAAAATACAATCAACATCATTACACTATCAGGCACGCTACCCACTTCAGAAGTGAACACCTGTCAAGGAGATATTGGTACATTATGAAATACAACCTCAGACATATATAGCCCTTAGTCACCTACTTACATAGGAAACCAAGGGCTAGGGGTGATTGATATGCCCAAAGTGCATCTTCCAGCTCAGAGACATTCACCTCGACCTGTATGACGACTGAGGTAACAATGGATCAGGATTACCCATAAGTGATGTCGTCCTTCACCAAGTCAGCCACAACCGACGTTGCAAGTACCACCATGATTGGGCATCAGTCGAGGTCTGCATGACTCATGGGGTCAGTTATCCATCAGGTCGTCCACAGCCGACGTTACAAGTAACACCTCGGGGAGGGCATCATCCGAGGTAATTATGGACATGGGTTATCCATCAGTATCACCATCAACATCGGCCATAGTCGACGTTATAAGATTCACCTAGAATCACCAAAGCCTTGCAGGGTCAGCATGAAGTGCCAAGACAACATCGAACCTGGCCGACGCTCCACATATCTAACCTCGGTTGACATCCCAGCCAAAGTCATCATATAATCCCTAGCCAAGGCAGGGCCGTACATCACCAACCTCGTACTCATTCAGGCTGAGGTTGGTACCAAGCAAAGATAATCGATCATCTACACGCACATGTATGGCTTGGAACACGTGGATAAGTCTGTTATAACTAAATCATTCTCTCCATGTGAGGGAAGATTGAGGTCATCATTATTTAGTTGAGATCAGCCAGGTGACATCCTTACACTGGTTGGATCTTCATGCACATGCACATGCACATTGCATGCTTGGGGGTACATTACACCCCCTAAGCACTATATATAGAGGTCATCCTCAACATTGCAAAGGATCGATAATTACAACCCTAGCTAAAACTCTGTCAATTTACATAGTAGATAGAGAAAGCTTGTGAGATTGTATCCATGGCCGTTAGTGCCTTATTTCAGTGACATTACTCACTCACTTGCACAGTGGACGTAGGACTAATTGGATGAACCACTTACATATCGGTGTTCATCCTCTTCTCCTCACTTCCTTCTACATATACACTTGTATTCTCTTATGATGCCATTGTTATCACTTTCTTGAGCTTGTCAACACCTTATCTAGTGGTGTTGTTTCTAGCATCATCATTAACGTTTCTTATTATTGGTTGCAATTCGTGCCAACGAGTATTTCTGGCACGAACCACAACAAATAAATGAGTTGAATAGATTTTATGAAATAATTTATGTATTTTCAGCAAATGCATTTAAGTTATTAGTGTTATAAAGACTTTGTACGTAACACTTGATAAAGATTTTAGTAAATTAATTTATGTTCTTCATTACACGAGGCAAACCTTTTGTAATGTTTGGATGTATGAATATACATATTGTAATAAGTTGAATGCCTATGATGTTTTGATTAACAAAGCAATATGTATCTGTACGTGATATGAACAAATATTTTGATTAAATTTAATAATGTTGAAGTTTATTCCTTATACAATAGGTAATCTATCTATCTTAATCATTGAATCTGCATAAAAAAATTATTCTGAACATCATTAAAATTTGTGAAACTTTTAATTAGATTTAATGTTTCTTTTTGTTGGTTGAAAATCGTGCCAATGAGATAACACTTACATAGACCACGACAAATAAAAGAGTCATTAGTGTTTTTACTAGATATTTGAACCATGTTAACATTTGTTGATATTTTTACTAGATATTTCATTATTTTGTCACACTTTGTTGCATATACTAATATACGTCATTATTGGTAGTGATTTGTTCCAATGGTATATCCGTAGTGAGAACCATGACAAAAAAGAAGAGTTAATAGATTGTATGAAACAAATTATCTATATTTACCATATCCATTTTAGTTATTATAATTATAAAGGCTTTGCATATAAAACTTATTAAATTTTTTTAGTAAATTTATCATTAACTCTTGTTAAACTTTTTACTACATTTTTATAAGTTATTAGTCAATTATGCAACACAATTATAATGTGTGTATTTGTACATACACTAATATCTTTTGTGCATATCAAGGGGTTAAGAAAGCCATAGGTAGAGGGGTGTAATATGTAGCATTATAATGAATACACATCATATTCTTGAAGTTTTTTAGTTATTCTAATGAGTTATGGTATCGAATCTGAAGTTTGTTGATTATCCTAAAGAATTCTGATTTTGAATCTCATTCACGCATACAAAAACAAATAAGAGACTTCATTACATTTTTTGATCTATTATGTAGTCAATATGGCATCCATTTTTAACTCCTTCAACACTTCAAAATTTATTGCATATACTAATCTACTATGTTATTAGTCGTGATTCATCCCAACGGGTTGCCGATGGCGTGGACCAAAATAAATAAAAGAGTTGAAATAATTATGTGGAACAGTTTGTCTATCTTCACTGCATGCATTTAACTTATTAGAAAATTTATATATATATACAACCATTATAATGTTTTTTTATAGGTTGCTTATTACACGTTTTGGTAAATTTATCTGTTTTTTTCCTTCAATATATTTACACTTAATAAAATGGGTTGCTATTGTTTTGCAAGATTTAGAAATGGGGTAACCAAAAGAAGTTCTTGGAAGGACAAACATGTAAAGAAGAAAGGAAATTAATTAGAAGTTCCCTTGTCTTCCTCAAGTTCAAGGTACAATTCTTCTCTATATTGCATAACATTTTGAATTGTTGCTTATACTGAATATTTTGATATTTATTGCAATTAGAGATTCTGGGAAGATACTAGAATTAACAACAATAAATTAAAGGTTTAATATAATTTTATCTCTTTGTTATAAACAATTACAAATGTGTTCCAACCAAAAATAAAACATAACTTTACTTTGATATTGCAATAAATTTATTTATTTTTCTTACACTCATATACATCTTCCATCTAACATACTAAAAAATTTGTTGGAGCTCAATTACGAAATTATGTTTCTAATTCAATATATCTATTACATTTTCTACTCTTATGTACTATTTCAAAAAACACTGTACTATGATATTGATATGATGGTATATATATAAAAATAGTGTACTGTGTCACTTATTCTCAGATTGACAAAATTTGTTGAAATTTAATTACTATTAATGAGTTGTGTTTCTATTGCTATAAGTTTTTATAAAAATTATCTTTATTTATATAATACTTGTAAGGCATCACATATAAGATAATGTTTGCTTCCATATTCATAATCTTATCAGTTTTTCTTAGATCTTACATACTAAAAATTAATTCAAACTTAGATATATTTCTTACTACTATGATGTTTTTAATTATTGAGCAAGGTCTACGAGGTCAATTATTACAAAAAGTCAAGATCATCAACTACAGATGATGAAAAAAGGAAAATAAAAAGTTGAAAGTTCAGCTGACCAATCAACTTTCAAACTTATTAGTGACTCAGACTTCGAGGATACTCAAACTAAAAAAAAAACGTCTATAAGAAGGAAGTTAAAAGAATAGGAGAATAAGAAAAAGAAACTTCCAACAACCTCAAAGGCCTGCCTAAAAAAATCAATTCAATTTCGATCGAATTTGTTAGGAATTGCTCGGTTGTTGCAAGACCTTAAACTGAAGTCTTGCCATAAAATGGAACTGAAAAAAACTTCTTTTTGGGATAATTTTAATGGTTTTTTGACCTAAGTTGTTACAAAATATGACCATAATGTCATATCATTGATAAAGTCTTACGATATTCGAAATAGAGCATTCATAATTGAAAAACAGATTGTTTGAATGACAATCAATAATGTGTCAGTCATATTTCGAATACCGATGGTAATAGAAGTAGTAAAAATGGGATATGGGTTCAATCCCCACACACCATTTGTCAGAAGACGGTTTAAGAATATTGCTATCATTAATGCAATAACTATCCAAAATGAGTTAAAGGATTCAGTTAAAGGAAATAAAGAAGAAGATTGTAGAGATGTAGCAATGTTGCTATGTCTATATTTGTTTGCAAGTTTTCTTCACATCAACTGGGAATACTATGAAGTGATCTGTAGTGAAGTACACAGAAAATCTGGAGGGAATGAGAAAGTTGAAATCATCAAGTCTAATACTAGATACATTGATGTCTTTCGTCTATAGGAATTTTAACAAAGATCCAGAGAAGGTTTCTGGTTGTGTGCTCTTATTACTTGTAGTGGAAAAAATACACTAATATATATTTTCTATTTTATATCCTTTTTCATTATAAAATTTGTAGATCTTAAATGATTATTTTTTTTTTATATTTTTAACTTTTTCATGCTAGTATTGCGAGCACACAACACTATTGAAATATGAAAAGTCAACTCAGCAACCTCGGTTTGTCATGGAACCTTCCTGAATTGAACAAGGCAATGAAAGAGAAACCTATTAAAATACTTCTTCAATCAGAAGTGCTAATATATTCTTTGAAGACCTGTTATATCATATACATATGTGATAATTTTACTTATAATCAAAACTTTTATTTATTTATCTAGGTCATAACAATAGACTTAATTCGAACAGAAGAAGAAGTAAAATTGTTAGGGAAAGCACAAACATCAGAAATGGATGATTTTGCTGAAAAAGATCGGGCATCACCAGCTCATGCAAACGCAGTAATGATGATGAGCAACTTATTGATACTGATACGAGAGATGCTAGACATTTAGATGATTTAACCGGATATTTTGCAACAGATTACCTGTCTGATCATCATCTGACTGCTGCTGAAATTCAATCTCTTGTTAAATTTTGTATGTGCTCAACAAAAGATGGAAGAATTGAAGAATGTGAAAGAAAAAAAAATTAGAAAAATGAGGATCGATAAGAGAGATATGAGGGAAAAATTGAAACTGATGAAGAAAGATTTCAAAATCAAAGTGAAGGAAGAAAAATGCAGAGAAAAAAACTTCAGAAAAAGAAAACTAAAATTCATTTTTTAAAGAAACAGCTTCAACAGCAAAAGGAGGAGAATGCAACATTGGGGAAACAGATAAATTTGCTCTATGAAGAAAGAGATAAGGAAAAAAGAATCAAGCGCTTGTCAGTACATGAAACCCCAATTGACAAAGCAAGCCCAATGGCATTTAATTTTGAAACTGCTAACCAGAGTGAAAAATCAAAGAGTACAAAGAGAAAGCATGAAGATATTGATGATCTTGATATGATTAAGGTGGATTCAAAAACAAAACCAAGCTTAATGGTGGTGAAAATAAAAAATAAGAGAGACAAAAAAAGAAGGAGATCAAAGATTACGAATGTTAACAAATGGGAAAAGTGATAAGGGCATCCAAAAGTAAACAAATTCAAATAAGTTAAACATGCCCAATTCGTCTTGACTTTGAGAACACACCATCACCTGTGAAATCAACCTTCAAGAACTTCACCTTTCTGTCTAATAATCCAGTTGTTAAATGGTTACCACCAACAGTTATTTTCACTCTTGAATTGTTAAATAAGAAGAGTGGACCAGGGTAAATTCATGTTAATGAAATGTTATTTCTATTATTTCTGATTGATTATTGACCATGTACACTACTAATCCTAATGATGTTTTATATTAATATTAAGGGAAATCATTTATGAATACTCAAAGTTGGGTGGGGTTACTTTATCTGATATACAACAACTCATAGAGTTGGGACCTTTATGAGACAATGTAAGAAAAAGATAAATTTATCAATGTCTATTTACTACACTTGATATCTACTGTATTTGTACATAATTGATCATTTCATTTGAAATGTAATTTCAGGTAATTAATGCATACATGATGGTTTTGGAACATGATAAAAAAATCATGGAAGCTACTGCTCAACTGTGACCTTCACAAAAGCCATTCGGATAAAGGGATCATTTCTTTAGTTCAATGGCTTGGGTGTATATTTATTTTCATTCCTTAAGAATATATTTTGATCTATTAGGTTAATTTCTTTTAATTTTATCAAACTCCTATTATCAGCCCGTCATACGAGATAAAATGACTTAAACAAAATATTTGGTTGATGATATATTGAATGAAGTCACCAATTTAATACTTATATATATATATATTAAATACTTTTATTTACATGTTCCTAATGGTGTATGACATAATATAATTTAAGGTACTTTTTCTTTAACACAAACTCGAGAAAGAATAAAAATGAACAAAAGTCCATTTCTGTAATACCCCGCACTTTTATGGGAAATTAAATTTCATAAATGGGTGTAATTTGGAAATTTGAGGAATTTCTCGGAATAATAAATTTTGGAGTTTAGGGGTGTTAGATGATTTCCAATGCATGGTATAACTACTTTTGGGAATAAGTAGATGAGAAGGATCATTTTATTACAGGTCGTAGTTGAGTAAAGCGACAGAGGACAACATTTTAATTGGAAAACCCGCATTAAGATGTGTTGGGTTGAAATAGTGAATTGCAGTCAAGTACCTCAGATGGAAATTTCGATTGCGCGGTTAGTCTCGGAATGGCCGAGATAGTCATAGTAGAGTATCGGGGAGTATTGTTTAGGCTTCGAGTAATTTTGGGCTAATAGGGACTCGTAATTGATTAAACGCGTCATTTTTGGGTTTTAAGGGATAAACCTTAATTTATCCCTATATAAGGGACGGGGGAAGGAAAGAAAAAAGAGAAAAGAAAGAGTAGAGGAAAGGAGGAGTGAAAAGAGGAAGAAAAGGGAGGTTCCAGCCAAACTCCGCGAGATTCGACTCGGGATAGTCGGATTTTATCCACGAGGAAAGTGTTTAATTGATTTCTTTCTTTGAAGCATAAATCTCATATTATAGTTGGTAGTGAATAACTATAAATATTTTCGGGATGGGTTTTTGGTGAATCAAAATGGGTTTTCGAAAGTTAAATGAGTAAACCCCGAATAATATCCAATTCGAGAAGCTTAGGAATTTACTAAAATCGTTTGTTGGTTTTGGGTTCTAGGATGTTTAGAACCCTTTTTATATGTGTATATGTTGTTGATTGAGGTTGGAGGACTTTGGGGGAGGAGATAAAAGCTTAAGAGAAGCTTTAATGGTCGAAACATCTTCTCGGAGAAGAAGCTGTCCGAAGAGATCGATCGATCGAGGGTAAAGGATCGATCGATCGACCATCGATCGATCGAGGGCCAAGGGTCGATCGATCGACCCTTCAAAATTTTTGGCAATTTTTGCCTAGTGTTAATTATATGGGACAAATTCCTACTTTTATGGTTTTAGCTTGTTTAATTAAGAAATTAAACACTCAATTAAAGGGACATATTCCTAGCCATTTGAGGAATTTATAGGTGCTAAATTGGTGAGCCACTAAAAGTTATATTTTCGATAAAGATAAATGGATTAAGAGAATAAAGGTTTAGGGTTCCTAAAATAGAGTGGGGACCTATAAATTATTATTTAAGTGAAATGTAGACTTTAGGTTCATGGAAAATGGAATCCATGACATATTTATTTAAGGGTGTTTAGGGCGAGTAACACTCGAGTTGATATTTCGGTGGGGGCTTGTACGTATAGAATTAAACACATAGAGAATGTAATTATGTGTCACATTGTGTGTGATAAAATCCTTTAATGTGAATAGGATGAAATTGGGATATAGGCTAAAGAGGATTTAGCGGCTGCCCGACACGTCTATTGATGACGGTCATTATAGGTGATGCGATACTTTAGAATTTAGATAAGTCAATGGTACACTTATCTAATTAGTACGAATTTGTACATTAGGGTTTATGTACAAGTCCTTAATTAGTGATTAAGGTGTGATTTATACTCAAGAGAGAGATTACTTATGAGATTAGTATTTAAGTAGGAGAATACTTAAATATTGTTATGAGATTTGAAATTGTAGCCATATAAACATATGGGGAGTTAAATAATGTGTATATATATATACTATGTGATTAAAGTATATATAATATGACATGGATATGTATATATATCTATGTGTGATGGTATATATATATATGTGAAGCATACCCCCTCTAATGCTTTCATGGGAAGTTGTGCGATGAGGGTGAGCCCCTGGCTTGAGGAGCAGGGTGTGGATATTCCCCAGGTCATAGAGACGTGGTGGGTATGTTTCATCTCATTTTTTGGGAGGAACTATGACCTCTTCCCATACGTTTTGATTTGGTTTTGACCACGAAGTAGGTGACATTTAGTCCTATTGGCGGTCCCCAGGATGGTATGTGAGTGTTGCCCTGAAAGATGATAGCATTGAGAGACTGCATCCTCAAGTTATAGCTCATTGGGATGGTTATTATACTTGTCTGTATAGTATATTACTTGTGTGTGAAAACAAGGTATTATATATCTCTATTAGAGTAAAGAGATAAAATGAAAAAGGATTCATTCTCATTCTGGGAGATTATATCCGGACGTGTGTAATGATATGCAGATAACAGTAAGTATGATAATGTATACAATTATATAAATAAATAAAGAAATAAAGAAATAAATAAATATATATATATATATATTACTGTATGTTTATATGAGTTTTGAATGCACGTCATGTGCTGAGGGTCTAATGGATCTCGACGATCGACGCTGGCGAGCAGTTATGTATCGGGGGGTTCCTTGTTTGGATTTTGCTTCGCGAGACGCCCAATGCACGAACACAGTGCAGTGTTGAGAATGGAGAGAAGTTTAGCCCTTAGTACTCGGGATGTGGAGGTTTCTAGCAGACGTGTGAATTAAATTAGTTAGGCGGGGTAACTTAACTAGGATGTTTTAAACGGATGCGTTAGGTGTGCACTATTAGAAGAGGGGTGAGGGGTATCTCATGGGAGTACAATACCAATTTAAATATGAGATAAACCTATTTTCAAAAATAAAGCATTTATGCCCTTGCAAAATATTTTTACAACTCGGGCTCTGACCCATTTTCCTATTTTTTTTCTTTTTTGCAATATATGTATATATCTATAGGTGTTCAAACACAGGGACGCCTGGATGATGATTCCTTCGAGTCAGACATCTGCTGCAGCAGCTGTGGATGCATGCAGGTTTACTGTAGGCGCTTCTATCCTTGTAATCTAGATAGGAGGTACTGTATAAAAATTCGGGCTAATAACCCAACTGTATTTATTTATTCTTTTACCGCCTTTTAGTGAGGCATTCATTCTGATTGTATTATTGTTGAACCGAGTGTTCGATTATTTTATTTCTTTTCAGTTTCATTTATTTAAGCTCTGCGATGGTTTTACTTAGTTGATTTGATTAATAAAAAGATTAGTTAAATAAAATTTTGACGCCAGCCTAATAGGTTATTAGTAATTAATTTGGTTTTCGACAGTGATGCTAAGAATGAACCATATGCGACTCCTGTTTTAATTTGGTATAGGAGTGATCGCCCAGTATTTTATTAGGCGGGGTGTCACAGATGGTATCGAGCATCAGGTTCTAGTGTCCTTTGGAATCTGTGCGGACGTACTACGCTTTCAGCATTGCCTTCGATTTGATATAGAGCCTCAGGATTAGGACTGTTGACTCCTCTTGTGAGATTTCATTCTCCTATTGTTATGTAAGATTAGCGTAAATATTTTATGCATTCATTGGAGGTTAGTGTGCTGATCGAGAAAGGGCGACCGAGGAAGTTCGTGATGAGGGCAGCAGGAGGCAGGGTTTAGCTGGAGCAGTTAGTGGAAGTTGGAAGCTAGGACCGGAGTAGAGGTCACTCTCCTTGTGGACTTTGGTAAGGATTATTGCAAAAACTACTAAAGTATAGTAGTTATGAGTATCCAAATACCTCTTTAGTAGAGAGTGGTGCTAAAGTTGAACTACCCGGTGAAGTTGAGTTAGGAAAAGGTTCGAAAGGTCCTTGATAAGGACCCTATGTTGAAGCTTTGACTTAGAGAAGGGTATGGAAATACCCATATTTGAAAATTTGAGGAAATTTTTTCACTCATGGGAGAAATGTTGAAATGGTGGGAACAGTAGTCACCATATTCGGGGGAGCAAGATGTTTTGCTCATAGAGGAACCTTACGGACAGTTTTAACTGTGAGTTCCTTTGGCTTATCAGTAATGAAGAGAATGCTGTTTTTGGATTATTGACATAAGGATCGGTCACATGCCGACCATGAATCAAGAGTGATAAGGATAAGTAAGCTTTATACCGAAGTAAGGTAGGTACAAGGAAGACAGGGTCCTTTAGTATAATGATAGGCTCGCTGAATAAGTGTTGCTAGCACTTGTGGATAATTTATATCCATGGAACCCATTAGTGGACATCCACCCGGGGAATTCGTTGAAACAGGGTTTTTGAGACCGGTGGTGGAGTTTCCTTTTAACTAAGAAGTTAAGGGGACTATAAAGCCGATTTTCAGGATCGAGACTATAGAGTTTGAGATACTGATAATCTTAACATGGTCAAGGTGGCTAGAGATGGGGAAAGGTCTCTATGTGGAGTATAGAACAACATGGGTGGTCATTGCCTAATAAAAATTAAAGGACAAAAATAGGGTGCCGAGGTGGGCATCGATTAAAATAGTTTTGGTTCAACTGACTGGAAAAGTTATTACTATGAGTTTTACCTCAGATGAAGGAGGTATATTTAGTGTGCCTAGATAGAGTCGCGGTATTTCATTATCCCTAGATTTGTGTGTGTAATTTGAGCTTTGTAGCGGTATCAATATTATATAATGTAGGTCTAAGTGTTTTTCCGCAATAGCGGAATTATATTTTCTTTCATTCGCTATAAAAGAGGGTGTTGATATTTTGAGTATATATCTGGGTTGTACTACTCGTTTTAGGTGTAAAATACGAGTATAGTATTATTATGAGTATAAAATATTCTTGGTCGATCGGAGCGATAGTAGGCTAATGTTTACAAGACTATCGTGTCCGTAGTTCTAGGGTGGAACAGGTTGTTGCGATATCTCACCTGGATATAGGTTGAGTTCACCTTTGTTATTATGGGTAAATGGAAACTTCGGTGAACAGACATTTCATTATTATGATTCGAGTGAGTGTCGACCTTATAGATATGATTTAAGGTGTGTCGGATTTATTGTTAAGCTGTGAGATTAAGCTTGTTGTTGTTTGCGCTGAGGACTTAGTGTTAGTACACGCACCTGGTGGTGTGGCTCCTGGAAGGAAATAGGAGTTTTGACCACATTTTGTAGATTGGTGGGATGGGTTTATCCCAGTGGCATATTTGAAACTAACGGACCTCCACAACCAACAAAGTTAAGTAGTAGTGTATTATAGGGGTTTCTTGTTTGGATTTCGCTTACGAGACGCTCCACGAATGAACCTTAATGACGTCGAGAGTGGAGATATGTTATAGGATGCAAGGAGGATGGTTTTGTCGATAAGTCATATAGTGTGGAAGAAACACTATAGACTGAGAACCGTATGATGATGATGTGATTATGGAAATATAAGTGCTACGGAGAAGCACTAAAGTGGTGCTCTCACCGTAAGTTGGTGGGTGAAGCTAGAGTTAGAGAAATTGATTTGAGGATTATAGCGAGGCCTTAATGAAAAGGCAAATTTTGGAAGAAGTATGTTTTGGGTGTAATGTTCATGACACGTTTGAAGAGAGTAGGAGACTCAAGTAGTTAGATTTTCCTTTTCGCCAAGGTGAAGGGTAGAAGTACATTAGTAAGTTAGTGAGGTCGGATCTAGGACGTCCCGCTGGTGTGCCTTAGGCCGTTATATCTTGGTGACTGACGACGCGAGGGAGTAGTGTAACGGGCGGGTTTCTTATGTGGATTTCGCTTTGCGAGACGTCCCATTAATGAAACCAAGCAAATGTCAAAAGTTAAGAGAGGCCTTGGGCACTAGGGATATAATTAAGATTATACTCATTTCGCATGGGTAGGGTAATGCCTAGATCGTAGGATTATTAGGGAGTAAGTTCAATAGAGTTGGTAGCGCCGATATAGTAAGATTTTGGAGAAGTTAACCATAAGAAGATTGGTTGACTAACCTTGAGAAGAATTTAATTCCTCGGGTTAGGAAAACCCATGCGTGAGTATTACTCCGAGGGAATAAGGCACATCTTTAAAGAGATTGTTACGCAGTGTCACGTTTACAGTGGTTGTGCAAATAAGCTCGGGTTATTTTGGGTACCCTGGTAAGGTTATTTTATATACCGCCTGAAATAGAAGGGGTGTAGTATATAAAGTTGAAGTTTATGCCGTGAGGCAGTCACAAATGGATTTGGAGTGTGTTGGATGGAACGTCGTAAGATGTAGGCGATAATCCAATTGTATAGGGAAATAAGAAGTAACATTCCCAGGATAAAAGATGAGACTGATGAGAGTGGTCAAGCGTAAGAGTAATTTCTTTTGAGGGGAAATTAGATATCCAGATGTAGATGAGCGGACGTTTAGAATCATGTTTGGACGTTAGAGCGGCGGCTGTAGGCTCGTTTTCACTATATATGGCACTAGAAATGATGGGTACGAGGTGGCGTTATTAGAGTCACCTTACGACCGTAGTAGCAGTATAATATCACATAAACCTAGTTATAGGTGAGTGCTGAATGAGTTTATGGTTGAGAGCCATATGGTTAGTACCATTCCACTTTGAGGCATTAGGATATGGAGTGATTCACGATCCTAGGTTAGTGTAGGTAGTATCGGTTATATCTGAATTACGAGGGCAAAATTCCGTTGTAAGGGGGGGGGGGGAGTAAGTAATACCCCACACTTTTATTGGAAATTAAATTTCATAATTGGGTGTAATTTGGAAATTTGAGGAATTTTTCGAAATAATAAATTTTGGAGTTTAGGGGTGTTAGATAATTTCCAATGCATGGTATAACTACTTTTGGGAATAAGTAGATGAGAAGGATTGTTTTATTACAAGTCGCAGTTGAGTAAAGTGATAGAGGACAATATTTTAATTGGAAAACCCGCATTAAAATGTGTTGGGTTGAAATAGTGAATTGTGGTCAAGTACCTCGGATGGAAATTCTGATTACGTGGTTAGTCTCAGAATGGACGAGATAGTCAGAGTAGAGTATTCAGGGGTATTATTTAGGTTTCGAGAATTTTTAGGCTAATAGGGACTCATAATTGAGTAAATGAGTCATTTTTGGGTTTAAAGGGATAAACCTTATTTTATCCCTATATAAGGGACAGGGGAAGGAAAAAAAAAGAGAAAAAAAGAGGAGAGGAAATAAGGAGAGAAAAGAGGAAGAAAAGGGAGGTTCTGGCCAAACTCCGCGGGATTCGACTCGGGATCGTCGGATTTTATCCACCAGGTGAGTGTTTACTTTCTTTCTTTCTTTAAAGCATAAATCTCACATTATAGTTGGTAGTGAATAACTATAAAGATTTTCGGGATGGGTTTTTGGTGAATCAAAATGGATTTTCGAAAGTTAAACGAGTAAACCCCGAATAATATCCAATTCGAGAAACTTAGGAATTTACTAAAATCATTTGTTGGTTTTGGGTTCTAGGATGTTTAGAATACTTTTTATATGTGTATATGTCATTGATTGAGGTTGGGGGACGTTGAGGGAGGAGATAAAAGCTTGGGAGAAGCTTTAATGGCCGAAATAGCTTCTCGGAGAAGAAGCTGTCCGAAGCGATCGATCGATCGAGGGTAAAGGATCGATCGATCGACCATCGATTGATCGAGGGCCAAGGGTCGATCGATCGACCCTTCAGGATTTTTGGCAATTTTTGCCTAGGGTTAATTATATGGGATAAATTCCTACTTTTATGGTTTTAGCTTATTTAATTAAGAAATTAAACACTCAATTAAGTGGACTTATTCCTAGCCATTTGAGGAATTTATAGGGGCTAGGAGGGTGCTAAATTGGTGAGGCACTAAAAGTTATATTTTCGAGAAAAGTAAATGGATTAAGAGAATAACGGTTTAGGGTTCCTAGAATAGAGTGGGGACCTATAAATTATTATTTAAGTGAAATGTAAACTTTGGGTTCATGGAAAATGGAATCCATGACTTATTTATTTAAGGGTGTTTTGGGCGAGTAACACTCGAGTTGATATTTCGCTGGGGGTTTGTACGTATAGAATTAAACACGTAGAGAATGTAATTATGTGTCACATCGTGTGTGAGAAAATATTTCAAGGTGAATAGGATGAAATTGGGATAGAGGCTAAAGAAAATTTAGCGACTGCCCGACACGTCTATTGATGACGGTCATTATAAGTGATGCGATACTTGAGAATTTAGATAAGTCAATGGTACACTTATCTAATTTGTACGAATTGGTACATTAGGGTTTATGTACATGTCCTTAATTAGTGATTAAGGTGTGAGTTATACTTAAGAGAGAGATTACTTATGAGATTAGTATTTAAGTAGGAGAATACTTAAATATTGTTATGAGATTGGCAATTGTAGCCATATATACATTTGAGGAGTAATAAATATGTATATATATACTATGTGATTAAAGTATATATAATATGACACGTATATGTATATATATCTATGTGTGATGGTATATATATATATATGTGAAGCATACCCCCTCTAATGCTATCATGGGAAGTTGCGCGATGAGGGTGAGCCCCTGGCTTGAGGAGCAGGGTGTGGATATTCCCCAAGTCATAGCATACATTTTTATATTGTGTGATTTTTATTAGGGGTGAGACGTGGTGGGTATGTTTTGTCTCATTTACGGGGAGGAACTATGGCCCTTTCCATACGTCATGATTTGGTTTTGACCACGAAGTAGGTGACATTTAATCCTACCGGTGGTCCCCAGGATGGTATGTGAGTGTTGCCCTGGAAGATGATAGCATTGAGAGACCACATCCTCGAGTTATAGCTCGTTCGTATGGTTATTATACTTGTGTGTATAGTATATTAATTGTGTGTGAAAACAAGGTTTTATATATCTCTATTAGAGTAAAGATATAAAATGACAAAGGATTAATTCTCATTTTGGGAGATTATATTCGGACGTATGCAATGATATGCAGATAACATTAAGTATGATAATGTATACAATTATATATATATATATATATATATATATATATATATATATATATATATATATATATATATATATATATATAATAAGGAGTAAGTGTTTTGCTACTGTTACATAAACTGATAACTTAATTAGGGGTCGAGATCTTGCCAACAAGGCAGGAAAGGAACGGTTTAATATCGATCCACGTGGGCCTGCAAAATTGTGCGCTTCACAGTCGCACCAAATCTTTAATCTCCAGCGTCAAGCCGCTCAATCTCTTTTACCCACCCACGATTACCAACAGTGCCTCTTCCTTTCCAGACATGCCTCACTCACGTCATCTCTCTCACCTACTCCCATTTTCTCACTCACTAAGAGCATCCGTAGTGGTGGAAGTGAGCGAATGGTAAATTTAAGAGCGTTTGAAGCGCGTGTGTGAGTGCTACCTATCGCCCAAATGGGCAGCAAATAGTGGTGGAGTTCTTACGAACTTCTATAGTTCGTAACAACTTCTTACGAACAAATGAAGTTCGTAGGAAGTTGTTACGAACTATAGAAGTTCGTAAGAACTTAACGGTCGAATACAAACGGTAACAAACGGTAACATTCAGCCCTTCTTATATTCAACAGACTTCTTCTTCCTTCTTCATTATTCTCCATTATTCCTATACTTCTCACCAGACTTCTTCTTCCTTCTTCATTATTCTCCATTATTCCTATACTGCTTATTTATTCCAGCTTCTCCTTTCTTCTCCCATTTATCTTCTGCTTTCTCTCCATTTTATTTTCTTCATTTACTCAATATTTATTTGTACCAATCTCATATAATTCGGTCCTAATTTTTCATATACTCTCAAAAATCATTTCATTTATTCCCAAATATAATTTCAAATCAGGCCCAATCTAAAAAATCCTCCAAATCATATCTTGTCAACAAGATGGAAATAGGTAGAAAATGGAAGAAATATATTAATATCGGGAAATCGAAAAAACACGGGTCGACTTCAACGACAATTCCCGATTCTTTCGCGCCGACTCAACCGTCGAATCCCGCAATTGACAACTATACTCGTATTTACGACGGAGTATCACACGCGTCGGACGGCGAAACTCCGATAATAAACGGAAACAAATTCGAATTTCGGGGGAATTGGGCGGGGCCAATGAAATTGTACAAATTGATTCAAGAGAGAAAGCCCGATATCAAAACAATTATCGACAGTGTCGGGTTTATGTCGAATTTCTTTTCTGTTGTGATGCCCAATTCCGATCAATGTATTGTGACGGCGATGATCGAACGTTGGTGGGACACGACGCATACCTTCCAGCTACCATATGTCGAGCTTGCGTTCACTCCGCTGGACTTCACAATGCTTTCCGGTAATAACTTATGGGTTATTTCGATTTCTACTTATATTCATAATTGTATAAAAATGTGAAAATAATATGTTGTACTTAAATTCATAATTAAATGTTTGAAAAAAAATTTTAGGTAATTATATTCATAATTATGTCAATATACGACAAATAAATTGAAAAATGTACCCGCATTCCGATTATGTCAATATATGAAAATAATTATTCATATTCACTTAATGTTTCAATATGTGCAAAATAAATAGTTGTAGTTAAATTCATAAATGATTGTTTGAAATATTTATTATGGTTTTCATATTCATAGTTATTTAAATATATGACAAAATTTTAACCTTCGTGTACCGGCATCAGAATTGTATAAAAATGTGAAAATAATATGTTGTAATTAAATTCATAATTAAATGTTTGAAATATATTTTTAGGTAATTATATTCATAATTATTTCAATATACGACAAATAAATTGAAAAATGTACCCGCATTCCGATTATGTCAATATATGAAAATAATTATTCATATTCACTTAATGTTTCAATATGTGAAAATAAATAGTTGTACTTAAATTCATAAATGATTGTTTGAAATATTTATTATGGTTTTCATATTCATAGTTATTTAAATATATGACTAAATTTTAACCTTCGTGTACCGGCATCATAATCGTATAAAAATGTGAAAATAATATGTTGTACTTAAATTCATAATTAAATGTTTGAAAAAAAATTTTAGGTAATTATATTCATAATTATGTCAATATACGACAAATGAATTGAAAAATGTACCCGCATTCCGATTATGTCAATATATGAAAATAATTATTCATATTCACTTAATGTTTCAATATGTGCAAAATAAATAGTTGTAGTTAAATTCATAAATGATTGTTTGAAATATTTATTATGGTTTTCATATTCATAGTTATTTAAATATATGACAAAATTTTAACCTTCGTGTACCGGCATCAGAATTGTATAAAAATGTGAAAATAATATGTTGTAATTAAATTCATAATTAAATGTTTGAAAAATATTTTTAGGTAATTATATTCATAATTATTTCAATATACGACAAATAAATTGAAAAATGTACCCGCATTCCGATTATGTCAATATATGAAAATAATTATTCATATTCACTTAATGTTTCAATATGTGAAAATAAATAGTTGTACTTAAATTCATAAATGATTGTTTGAAATATTTATTATGGTTTTCATATTCATAGTTATTTAAATATATGACTAAATTTTAACCTTCGTGCAGGCATTCCAATTGGACAAGGACGACGGATTGAAAATCTACGATTTGAACAATATACAAATTTTGTTAATACCGTAAATGAATTTTTCCCAGAAATTCATATACAGAGATTTACTGGTGCGGGAATTCCAGTTTCTGACCTTAAAAAATACATAGAAAATTTTGTCAAGGTTGACCCTTTACCGGATTATATGTCCCCAATCATAGCTCGGGCATTTTGGTTTTATGTATTGGGGAGTGTATTTTTTCCAAATGCTCACTCCACTTCCGACCTCGGCTATTTACATTATCTGAAGGATATTCCTGCCATCGGCACATACGACTGGGGTTCGGCTATTTATGCCCGTATTTTATGGTCTTTGGACAAAGCCAGTCGACGATCGTTGACTAGCGTTGAATGCATGTGGCAAATACTCGAGGTATATTTTTGTTTCATCTTATTTAATGAAATCTATGTTTCATTACAATATATGTCAACTTATTCTAATGAATTAAATTTATTGACAAATTTTGCAGTATCTACATCACGAGTACATGGCCACGGCATGTCCTATTCTCGTTGATCCGTCTATTGATGTGTGGCCCCGCATTTTTCGTTGGTCGAGGGTGAATAGAAAGAAAGTAAAGGGAGCACAGCGATTTAACATCTCAAGCAGTCAACATCAGCTTGAGATGCGGTCACCCGAGTCCATTATATGGCAGCCATACGAGACTTCTGCCTACCGTGACTCTGATGTCATCTTATATGCTCGAGAGATATCGGGGTTACGGATTATTTTTTGGGATCCCCTATTTAAGGGTTTTTGGTACTTGGGTGATCGGGCCATCCGGCAATTGACTGGGAGGATATGTATCGCAGACAACCCACCATCAAGTTTGTGTTCTGCCTCAGAAAATGATTTCCAAGCAGCTGCCGCCCAAAATTGGCCTATCGCAAATCAATACGTAAGAGATGTGTCACAAGAAGAGTATAATGCATATTGGAAGGCAGTAGCACTCGGGCCAATACTACCGCCGATTGCCAGATATGTTAATGTAGATTTGATTGGAGTTGGTTCAGTGGCACCTTCGACGTTGCGAATCCCGCAAGCACCAGCACCGACAAATGATCCGCATGTGTATGAGACACAGTTCTCTGTGGGTGGTTCTACGCACATCCAACCACCGAGGCAGAATTGGAAGGTTGACGTAGGCCTACCGGAGGGGGCTTCATATACTATAGATGTGCCGAGACCTGAGTTTTCAACCAACGCACCTCCAGCTCAATCTTTGACGCAGTTAGAATGGCGTCAATCCTACGTCGAGGCAGCAGATAACATTCGAGGTCTACGCCATTTAATATTACACGAGACACGTCAGCGAGAGGATCAACTCAAAGCACGCGATGATCGCATTGATGAGTTGGAGCGTAGACTAGCACGTTTTACTATGCCTAGTCGAGGGTTTGAGGAAGGTGGTACTAGTTCTAGTCGTCCGAGCGTTTACAGACCAGCCCCACCCTCTGACCCGGTACCGTCATATGAGGCCCAACAAGGTTGGGGTAATTTATTTGGGTCTGACCCTTACACGGGTTCACATGCAGATTTAGGTGCTGATTTTGAGTTTGGCCCGGGGCGCCAGTGATGTATAATGTACAATTGAAAAATATTAAGAATAAATTTTCTTATTGTTGTCTTAATGTAATTGTGATGATAAATGTTTTGATGTCTCCTATTTATTGCGATTGCTCTGATATCATTTTTTATTATTGACTTAAGTAGTAAAAACAATAATACACGATCAAAATGATTAAAAGGAGTATGTGTTCAAACGCTTAGGTCGAACCTAGTAGAAGTACAACAATATGGTTTCCCATTGCGCACTAAACATTTAGGTAAGTAAGATCGTTGCGTATCTGAATCAACATATTCTTTGTTGTAGTTTGATATATTTGGTTCGTACTCTGCCCCATCATTTTCATATATGCATTCCGAAAAGTAATCATAACCGGAATTCGTGTAATCTGAAATATCGTTATCTGATGCCAACGTAGAGTCGTTATATATGTTAATTAATTGTTCTTGAATGTGACGACCTGATAGCATCGTGCGTTGTGCTTTGTGATAACGTTGTAGGCGCCTCTCCATCTGCCATATCTCTTCCTCCAATAAATCAAGACAAAACATATCCGCTTCTTCGGGATACGATATTGGCCAAAGTGCGGCAGCCCGATTTTTTGGCACGGATATGTGATGGTAATGGCAAAGCACCTCCAGGTCACACCTTTCATTATATTTATCTGGCCATGTGAGGTGTTCCCACGGATACACAACTCCGTCTTCAGGTTCCGAATTGGGAGAGATTATGAATATATGACCAAAGTCATTGAGAAAACGTCGAGAAGTATCAATTGGATATGTTTGGAAAATTATTTTTTTCCCATACCAATCGTTACCAACAATATCTGTGTAAGAGCCATTGTAAATGGATGAATAGTAGGGAGATGAAGCCATTTCTGAATTATAAGATAATGGTAGATAAATAATTGTTGCAATCCTGCTAAAATATTTATAGGTAATTGTAAAGGCACACATACCAATAATTTTACAGGCACACATACCAATATGTTGTGATGATAATTTTTACGGAAGGTCAGAGATATTTATAATACGGAAGGTTAGAGATATTTATTTTTACGGAAGGTCAGAGATAAAAAATATTTACAATAATTGTTAAGGGAGACATATCCAATGTAGAAGTAAAACTATATCAAGGCACACATACCAAGCCACACATAAAGCTGTATAAGGTAACTTTTTCAATTGTCACTTATTGATTGCCTGAAGAACCTGTACAAGGTAACTTTCTAAATTAACACACATACCAATATCAATCAGTAGCACACTTACCAATATCATACAATATAATTTTTACGAAAGGACAGAGATATTTATTTTACAATGATAATTTTTTTTTACAATAATTGTTAAGGCAGACATATCCAATGTAGAAGTAAAACTATATCAAGGCACACATACCAAGCCACACATAAAGCTGTATAAGGTAACTTTTTCAATTGTCACTTATTTGATTGCCTGAAGAACCTGTACAAGGTAACTTTCTAAATTAACACACATACCAATATCAATCAGTAGCACACTTACCAATATCATACAATATAATTTTTACGAAAGGACAGAGATATTTATTTTACAATGATAATTTTTTTTTACAATAATTGTTAAGGCAGACATATCCAATGTAGAAGTAAAACTATATCAAGGCACACATACCAAGCCACACATAAAGCTGTATAAGGTAACTTTTTCAATTGTCACTTATTTGATTGCCTGAAGAACCTGTACAAGGTAACTTTCTAAATTAACACACATACCAATATCAATCAGTAGCACACTTACCAATATCATACAATATAATTTTTACGAAAGGACAGAGATATTTATTTTACAATGATAATTTTTTTTTACAATAATTGTTAAGGCAGACATATCCAATGTAGAAGTAAAACTATATCAAGGCACACATACCAAGCCACACATAAAGCTGTATAAGGTAACTTTTTCAATTGTCACTTATTTGATTGCCTGAAGAACCTGTACAAGGTAACTTTCTAAATTAACACACATACCAATATCAATCAGTAGCACACTTACCAATATCATACAATATAATTTTTACGAAAGGACAGAGATATTTATTTTACAATGATAATTTTTTTTTACAATAATTGTTAAGGCAGACATATCCAATGTAGAAGTAAAACTATATCAAGGCACACATACCAAGCCACACATAAAGCTGTATAAGGTAACTTTTTCAATTGTCACTTATTTGATTGCCTGAAGAACCTGTACAAGGTAACTTTCTAAATTAACACACATACCAATATCAATCAGTAGCACACTTACCAATATCATACAATATAATTTTTACGAAAGGACAGAGATATTTATTTTACAATGATAATTTTTTTTTACAATAATTGTTAAGGCAGACATATCCAATGTAGAAGTAAAACTATATCAAGGCACACATACCAAGCCACACATAAAGCTGTATAAGGTAACTTTTTCAATTGTCACTTATTTGATTGCCTGAAGAACCTGTACAAGGTAACTTTCTAAATTAACACACATACCAATATCAATCAGTAGCACACTTACCAATATCATACAATATAATTTTTACGAAAGGACAGAGATATTTATTTTACAATGATAAAAAATATATATAATAATTGTTAAGGGACACATATCATACAGGTAGAGTATAATTTACTCGTCTACATCTAAACTTATAAATACGTGTGTATCGTAAAACTATACAGGTAGAGTATAATTTTTCATCTACACCTAAATTAATTTGTAAGCATATTATATCATGGACTCCTCCAGTTCTAGCGATGAGGGCCGAAATCTTATGCTACAATATGCACAATTTAATGACGGTGGATCATCCGATGATTCAGACGAGGAAATGATTATTATGATGGAGATTACCAGGTGGTGTGCTGAAAAAATATAATTCGCGATGGGAAAGAACTCGAAACGAGGCGTCGAGTGAATCGTAGGAGAGAAAGGGGACATGCAACACTATGGGAAGATTATTTTGGGGAAGATAAGGTATACAATGAGTATTTTTTCCGAAGGAGATTCAGGATGCGGTATAGTGTTTTCAATCGCATCCTTGAATCTGTTTGCCATTATGATAACTACTTTGTTCAGAAGAATGATGCTTGCGGTCGTCAAGGTTTGAGCTCTCATCAGAAAGTGTTGGGGGCAATTCGACTGTTAGCTAATGGGGGTTCCCATGACGTGTGGTCTGAGCAGTACGCTATGAGTGAAACCACTCTATTAGAAACTGTTATTAGATTTACAGAGGCAATTGTACGAATTTTCGGTCCCCAGTACGGCAGAAATCCGACACAAGGCGACGTTACAAGGTTACTCGAACAAAATGCAAATAGAGGTTTCCCAGGAATGCTAGGGAGCATAGATTGCATGCATTGGCGTTGGAAAAATTGTCCAACAGCATGGCACGCTCAATATAGTGGTCGTAAAGAGTCACCAACTATAATCCTTGAAGCGGTTGCCTCCTACGATCTTTGGATTTGGAAATCATTCTTTGGGGTGCCTGGTTCTTGCAATGATTTGAATGTCTTGCACCGATCTAATGTCTTTCAAGAATTACGTAATGGGACGGCAGCTCCCGTTAATTACAATGTTAACGGAAATTCTTACGACATGGGCTACTACCTTGGAGATGGCATTTACCCTCCGTACGCTTCAATAGTAAAAACATTTAGGAACCAAAATGGTATTACACAAAAACAGAATTTTTTTTGCAAGTACCAAGAAGCGTGCAGAAAAGATGTAGAACGTGCGTTTGGTGTATTACAAGCTCGATTCGCTTTTGTTCGGGAACCTTGTAAATTATGGAATAGGGCGTCACTATCAACCATTATGAAATCGTGCATTATAATGCATAATATGATTATTGACGATGAACGCAGAGATTGTCCATGGCAAAATGAGTACGAACAGAATGATGAAACACCTGTAATTATGAGGGGCCAAACTAATTTCTACGACTACCTCATTCGGGATGCGAAGATAAGAGATGTAACTAAACATCAACAGTTACGGAATGATTTGGTAGAGCACATTTGGAACACCCACGGTGATGAAATGGTCGGATGATGAATTTATTGTAATTTTTATTTTAACCGTGGTTAAATGTTATGTTTGTTCCATTTTCAATTTGTATTTGTAGGATTGTCGTAGTGATCATATACCTGTTATTTTATATAAAATAATGGTTTAATCGACAATATTATATAAGCGGACAATTATTAAACAATAATCACATTTCATCTATTTAAGGGTGGCATTTCATTTATTAAGATGGATAGTGAATCACTCTCCATATACCGAAAAAAAAACAAATTACGATCATGAGGGTTCAATACATCATTTAAAAACACTACTAATCATTAATTGAACCGCTTGGACCAGACGACCCGGCGGAGTTCGATTGCAACTCAGATATCGCAGCTTCGGTCGCAACAACCATCGTTGTTAGGTCATTGAACCTTTTAAAATGAAACTGCTTTTGTATTTCATTCATATGGGTCATATCCAGCTCCATGATGTACGATTGCTCTCGACCTAGGCGCACGAGTTGATCCTGCTTTTTGGTGAGTTGATCAGCTCGCTTCATCTGAATGAACGCATCCATTTGAGAGTCAAATTTAAGGGCACGATCATTCTTCCACTCTTGCTTGCTTTTAAACATTGCATTGAAGTCTTCGCAATGTTTGAGTACTGTCGTGTTGCAATCCAAGCTGTCAGAACGCGCTCGTTGACGTGCACGTTGTTTCTCACCCTTTCTACCTGGGGGTCTATCCGGTACGTCTCGTACCCCCGGAGTATCATCTTCGCCAACAGGTGTAGGGTTGTCGTTGTTCCCCGCTGTATTTTCCAAGTCAAATTTTGGCAAATCTTTTAAAATTTGATAGCAGTTATCGAACGTAAAATGTTTGTTGGTTTCGGCGCGGTACGCGTCGCGTGCTTTAGTAACCGCTTGGAATTCGTTCATCCCGCTTCCTATATTATTCTTTTGGTGAGAAAGCTTTGCAATATATAGCATTATTTGATGCGATATATGATTATAACGTGTTGATAGCATGGATCTCGTACGAGTAATTGTAATTCCATGCGTGACGTTATACTCATCTTTCACAGTGTCCCAAAATGTGCCCGATGATATTGAGTTTCCTTCAATACTTCGAGCTGTATATTTTGCATAAACAGTACATAATATTTCATCCTCAAAAGGAGTCATATTAGGTTGTCGAGATGTACCAATTGGTTGAGAAGAAGACATATTTTTTATAAAAATATAAAATATTTATAATGAAAATAAGAAAATGGAAGAAGGATATAGGGTCTGATAAAGAAATGGAAGAAGGAAGTGTGCTATTTATAAAGAAATTCCTCCCAAACGGCGTTAGGTTTTACTGTGGTAAAAAGGGTTTCCTACGAACTTCTTTTCTTCGTAGGAATTCTTACGAACTTCTGAAGTTCGTAGGAACTTCCTACGAAGAAAAGAAGTTCGTAGGAAGTTACTACGAACTTCAGAAGTTCGCAAGAAGTTCTTACTGATTCAGTAGCCATCCGGTAAATTTACAAACCCCCTACCATTCCTCTCTCCTCTTTTGTTACTTACCCATCCCCACTGCAACCCTACAAATTGGTAACTTTACCATTTTTTTTGTCCATACCTTCCACCATTGTGGATGCTCTAACAATACTCTTTCTCTTTCTCTCTTTCACACAAACACTGGCTCACTCGGATCGCAACAAGCCTCCATCAACCTTCTGACGACAAGGATTCCCAACATTTCTTCCTTCCCGCCTAGATAACACTACTTTAATTCAAAGCCATCTCATTTTTCTTTACCCGTACACGGACACAAATATTTGCCAGTCATTTCACTCACACTCTCCAAAATCATCCCCCTTTGTGTGTGATTCTCCCACTTTCTTCAACCTCGAGAAATCCTTCCACTCCAAAAAGGCAACAAGATCAATTGCCTTCCTCTCTCTCCACCTCCGTTTGAAACTACAACGACGAAAGGTATTTTCCCTCTCAATCTTTCTAGAAATTAGGCCATAATTTTTAGATCTAACACTTTTTTGGGTTATCTGACTTAAATCTCTCATCCTTGGAGTCAAGTTTCACTCTAAATCTATTCCAAAGGTATCCATTTCCGTCATTCTCTCTCTAATATCTGGGCATTTGTTACACCTTAATGTTATATCTTATGTGTTCTATTTCTGACTCTGGTTTCCGTCGTTTATAGGTATTAAATACATAGGGGATTGTTTTTAGAATTCTTAAAACTCATGTGTTTTTCCGAACAGATTTCATGTGTTCCAGTTCTGGGTGGTGTAAGATTTGAGATTTCTTTAATAAGGTTTACCTCATCTCTTCACTATATGGTAGTGTAACTCTCGGTTTATCTCTCTTAGGTTCCCGTGTCTCTCTTTTTCGCATTTGCAGGGATGCTAGGTGGGTTTTATAAACCTGTTCCAAAAGACTTTTACACAAAACTTTTACTTTGTGTAAGGTGTTTGAGTTTAATCGAATTGAGTTCATGTTTTGCTAAAGAAATTTTGCGACATGTTGCCTTTTTTGGATTGTGTTTGTATTTTATATAAAAAATTATATTTATGTTGTGTGTTGTGTTGCGTTTAAATCCTCTGTAGAGTTAATGTGATAAATCCTCTGTAGAAAATTGTTCTTTTTTTACATATATGATGTTTGTTAGAATGGTTCCAAGAGTTATTTTTCGAGAATAAGAAGAAAAAAGTGATTGTTTTGACCACTAACCTCTTAATAGGGGTTCAGAAAGTAATTGACTTTAAATCATTTTTATTCTCTTAACTGGATTTTATTTTGTTTTATTTTCCTCAATTGGGTGGTTGGTAAATGACGAGCAGAATATGTGAGGCTCATTTGTGGGGCAAGAATAATTGGAATGAATCACAAAATAAGAAAGTTAGATAAGGTACATGCATAATAACTTTCTTTTCATTTTTTGAAGAAGGGTTGAAGTGTAAGAAAATGATTTTTTCAAATTTTTGCAACAATTAATGCAAGCCCGTGGCCTCTCTTAGCTATGTATTTACATCATGCATAGTTCGAGAGAGATTTTTTGTAATTTATCCTTAGAAAATATATTATCTCTTGATGCAAGTAAAAGTGAACTGATTTAAGATATAGAAACCATTGTAAATAGGGATGTTATAGCATTTATATTGAATACTATCTCTTTTTTTCATGTTCCTCAATGCTCATGGAACAATGTTTGAGTCCATATCATTGATTGTTTTCTTTTCTCCTTGCTGCTATTTTAGTTACGCTCATCTGTGCGGAGGTAAGAAATTCAATGAATACACCCAATAAAGTTTTCAGAGGTTATAGGTAATATGTTCATCAGAATCAGAAAGTATCTTTATTGTTTTGATTTCTGCTTTGGCTATATAACTCAGTGCCAATGGATATCTTTGTAGTTGTGTTTATTTTGGGGTTCAGGAGTTTTTTTTCACTTTTCCAGGACCTGTGCATACTAAAGCCTCATAATGGAAATAATGGTGAGTTTTATTTTTCGTTCTCATTTTTCAATTCACTAGGTACATGAAGAAATAAAATATTTATTTCTTTGAATCGTAACTCATATATCTATTAGATTTATGATTGTGAATTGTAAGTTATATATCAATTACAATTTTATTTATCTAACTGTTGATATCGCCAAGCTCATATATCTCTTACCCAATATAAACTAAGATTTACAACTGATTATGTCTGCTTAGTTGATGATTTTTCAATTGTTACAACATTTATGAGATAATGGATTTCTGGGTTTGACATCATATATGATCTCAAAAGAAATAAAAAATCAGTTTTAGAGCATTAGATTCCTCTCTATAAATCAATTATATAATTAACTATCATCAATCTGAAGTTATTTTTCAAGTTCCATTATGTCATAAAAAAGAAGCTCTGGTAGCTTTTATAACCAGTTAGAAAATTTGAAAATGGCAGGGACTTCCATTTTGGTGCTCTGTTCTGTATATTAAGTATGGTGGAGTTCTTTTTAATTCTAATGTTTTGTTTTGTGTGCTATCAGATTCTACCTCATATATGTCAAAGATGAGTTTGAGTTAAAGACTACAAGTCACTGACACATAAGCAATCGGGAACGTCTGTTGAAGATGATGGAACACTAATCCTTTAAGTTGAAACAAAATTCATCTTAAAAGGAGGAGCCTGAGCTGATTCAGAAGCAGCATATAGTAAAAAACTCCAAGCCAAAAATCGTGACATGCTTTTTCAACTTGAGAATGAAGAAGAAGAAGTGATAAAACATGGCACACAATCTAAAGAAAGTTTTAGAAGATTATTGGGACAAAGAGATAATTTACACATCATCAGGTATTTTCTTACCAAGAAATATCACGAACAGGTATTTTCGCACCTAGATTTGAAATATCACGAATAGGTATTTTCTTTCCGAGAAATCTGTTCACGAACACAAATGAGAGTTATGGCATTATTATTTTGATTTCACTTTTCGTCACTCAAATGCGTTGTAGTTATATTCGTTTTTTGCAGTAGCTTTGAAAGAGTGGTAAGAAAGCACGCATTACAATAAAAAAACAACCAAATTCTTCACCGCATGTGGAGTTGTGTAGTTGTATTTATGACCGAGAAAACAACCAAATTGGTTGAAGTCAATCGTTTGTCACTACATGTGTATTGTTTAATTTACACATGAAAGGTATCAGTTCTGTATAGCCCCTCTCCCCTCTCGAACATCTGATTTATTGTTGGGGGGGTCAAAATCAGATGTTCGAGAGGGGCTATATTTGGGGGGTTCAAAATCAGAATTTTATTTAAATCGTTTTTTGGGGGGTTCAAAGTTCTGATTTTTGTAGTTTAGTTTGCTGTTGTGCAATCAAGCTTCTTCAAATTCTTCATCATGAAATGTGTCATCCATTACCATATTGATTTTTTACACTGGATTTTTTCTGTCTTCCAGGTTGCCAACGCTTGCACTAACTATTGTGTTAATATGGGAGAATATTTATGTGGTGCGTTCAAATTCTACGACGATGATGTAATTATACAACTAAATGAAATTGAAATTTCTTTTCTGCTAATTTCTTCGTTTGTGATGATCCGGGGTATGCCAAGAAGATGGATGGGAAAACATTGGGCAAGCATAAAGAAGTTGAGAAGAAACCAGTTAATGAGGATGCAATATCTCCGATGAAGATCATAAGGAATTTGCTACCCTAAGCAAAAGCAGTCTAGGACAGTCCCAAAAACAGATTTGCGTGGCATGTATGGGGAGTCTTTGAACCTATCCGGGGCAATGTTGATCGAGGAAGAAACTTCTGCAGATTGGTCATGCATTGAATCCAAATGATCATGTTCTCTTGCTTTATTATAATACAAATACTCAATTGCAGATCTTGCTCGAGTGTTGTTCAGAGGGGCATCTGAGTTGGACCCAAGGCATCAGCCAGTGTAGATCGTTAGAACTTTCTTTTAATGTATTGAGAAGTAATTATTATTAATTTTATAGCATAAAACTTTATGTGTTTTTCATCTATTTCTTTATTCTGATGTTGATTTACCTCCATGTTGATTGGTTCTAGCCATGGATTGGGATTTACTCACTTATTTATCCCATATTATTTGTAGTCCACGTGCCCTTATCAATGTCAAAACTACGACTTGAGGTGATCCTTTTCCAATTACAAACTGTATGCTTTGTTTTTATTGTCATATTTACCCCTTATTATTTGTCTTCAAAACCTGACACAAATCCAAAGCCTCACTAATATTAACCAAAGTAAAAAACCTGTCCATTACCGAATCAATCAATAAATAAAAATTGTGTCATTGGGATATTAGAAATGGAGCTACATTATTATACACACACAATAGGACTAAAGCGACTGTTAAAACCATGTAGCAGGTTATTAATATGGGATGCACTGCTTTGGATTCTTTGTAATATTATTTGGTGTTAAATTGGATAGTTAGTTATGTAATTTAGAACTTACATTTAACTAGAAATTCTAAGTGTGTATGTCAATTGAATAGAATCCTATTACTAGAGTATTTTATAGTACTTTAACGGGGTCTTATATAAAAATATAATATTCATGTTTCTTGCCGCTCATTTTGAATTTGTAACATTTTTCAGTCACTGCTAATACAAGGAAGGAGAAGGTTCAATTATAGTTCACCTAGCATTGAAGCTGGAGTTTAAAATGCATGTGGTCCCTACACACTAATAATTTGTTCCTAGAAAAGATTATCGGTTAAGGAATGAGGTATGTTTAATGAATTTTCCCTATTTCCCCCTTTTTTGTGTATAATTCTTGGGAGTAATATATTTTTCTCTCTATCCCCATTGTTATTCTGTTTCATTTAAAGTTTTATATGATTTGTTATATTAGTTGAATTTGATGTTTACGAAATAGCTGCCCGCCTTCATTCATTGCATGTAGAAAATAGTTGCCCTGCCTTCATGTCTCGCGGAGGAAATCAAATCAGTGTGGGGAGAATCTGCGAGGAAATTAAATCAGTGTGGGTAGTAATCAAATTTGGGTTCAAATTTTTTATTTTTGTCCAATACAACATTTTTATTTCATGTGCACACAGTTTATCGACATTAGACACTCAATATTCTCATAGGGATTTTCTGTGTTTTCTGAAGAATAATTATAGATGAATGACATATGCTCATCAACAATCATCATCCATGTTCATAGAAAATTAGTTTTCTCATGTTTTCTTAACTCTCTCTTCTTTTTGTATACGTCGTAGAAAATGAATATGAAAATATGTTTGAAGTAGAGAAGATAATTTTCCGATGGTTGGTTTGGGTTCTAGCAAACATAACAAATAGATTGTTTATTGCATTTGGTGTTTCATTTTGTAATAGCTTCCATTTTCTTTTAGACTATAAAGGTCATGAGGCTTTTGTTTTTTATAGAATGAATTTATATGTGAGATGACACTTTGTTTTTTTATAGATTCACACTTTGTTTATTTCAGGCACAAAGTGAATCTGATCGATGAATATTGTATATGTGAATTTATTTAATGAATTTAGATTATTAAATTTTATTGGACTATTTGTTAACCAGGGTGGATAGTCTTATAAACAAATGAGATTATTGCCAATTTTTTAAATTACACTTTGTTTTGTTGGGGAACGAAATTTTTGCCATTTCGTAATTACGTAATTTGAAATTTTTTGTTGTTCTGTGATTACATACTTCGGAAATTTTCTCCGTGCCTTCAGGCACGGGCATTCCGCTAGTATATATATATATATATATATTACTGTATGTTTATATGAGTCTTAAATGCACGTCATGTGCTGAGGGTCTAATGGATCTCGACGATTGACGCTGCCGAGCAGTAGTGTATCGGGGGGTTCCTTGTTTGGATTTCTCTTCGTGAGACACCCCACGCACGAATGCAGTACAGTTTTGTGAATGGAGAGAAGTTTAGCCCTTAGTACTCGGGATGTCGAGGTTTCTAGCAGACGGGTGAATTAGATTAGTTAGGCGGGGTAGCTTAACTTGGATGTTTTAAACGGATGCCTTAGGTGTGCACTATTAGAAGAGGGGTGAAGGATATCTCATGGGAGTGCGATACCAATTTAAATATGAGACAAAACCTATTTTCAAAAATAAAACATTTATGCACTTGCAAAATATTTTTACAACTCGGGCTCTGACCCGTTTTCCTATTTTTTCCTTTTTTGCTATATATGTATATATTTATAGGTGTCCAGACACAGGGACGCCTAGATGATGATTCATTCGAGTCAGACGTCTACTGCAGTAGCTGTGGATGCATGCAGGTTCACTGTAGATGCTTTTATCCTTGTAATCTAGATAGGAGGTTCTGTATAAAAATTCGGGCTAATAACCCAACTGTATTTATTTATTCTTTTACCGCCTTTTAGTGCGGCATTCATTCTGATTGTATTATTGTTGAACCGAGTGTTCGGTTATTTTATTTCTTTTCAGTTTCATTTATTTAAGTTGTGCGATGGTTTTACTTAGTTAATTTGAATAAAAAAAGTTTAGTTAAATAAAATTTTGACGCCAGCCTAATAGGTTATTAGTAATTAATTTGGTTTTCGACAGGGATGCTAAGAATGAACCATATGCGACTCATTTTTTAATTTGGTACAGGATTGATCGCCCGGTATTTTATTAGGCGGGGTGTCACAATTTTTCATTGGACATTGCTTGTATTGGAAACAGAGGAAGGTCGATGGATGCATTTAAATTCAATGCTTCAAAGAAATTCAAACGAAGGCCATTACATGCATGATGCATTTATAGTGGTAAGAACATACAATTAAATAATTTGTTTATGATCAACATTATAAATTTAGGCTTATCATTAACATTAGATGTTGGTACCATTTTCATAATTTTTCTTCCTTAATGACTGTTGATACCAAATTTAATCTGCTGACTT
Source organism: Sambucus nigra (assembly GCA_949130495.1). Lineage (NCBI taxonomy): Eukaryota > Viridiplantae > Streptophyta > Magnoliopsida > Dipsacales > Adoxaceae > Sambucus > Sambucus nigra. The sequence continues at coordinate 349,295,523 of OX422215.1, forward strand.
GGATCAATCATATGAAGACACGTGGCTATCTACATGGCAACAACAAGCACTTCCGAGATGATCGCACACTCCGAGGAACCATGTTACTCCGAGGAACTCATACGCTCCGAGGAGATGACCTCTCCGAGGAACTCTTGAATACCAGGAAGCTTAGGCGGTCCGAGCAACTCAGGCGGTCCGAGCTGCATCTCGAACAAAGCATTAATAGCTGGATAACCAACAGTTCAACTGGTTCATTAAATGCTTATCATTTAGACGCACACGCTTAAAGGGCATTAAATGTATTACCCTTTCATATGTATATCATTTAATGTATCACCCTTTCAGATGATAGCCTCAAGGCTATAAATACGTTGTACAATCCTCATTGTAGAGAGACCCCATACCAGAATTTCTTGAGATAACTTGTAATCGAGAATTCCTATACAAACAGTAATACCAAAACAGTGGACGTAGGCCATTCTTATAAGGCTGAACCACTTTAAAATTCTTTGTCTCATTTATTTATTTGTGATTGAATTATTAGATAATCTAATTTTTTACATCAACAGATTGGCGCCGTCTGTGGGAAACGAATGGTAAAATCGTTTTCTCATAAAAAATAATCCATTACCAATGGCTGATATACCTGAATCCAGCAATCGAAACACTGGAACCCCTCCAAATCCATCTGCTCCACCAATTATTCTAGATCTGACTGGAATGATGGCGAATCTGGCTCAGGGCCAGACCGTCATGCAAGAAACGATGCGAAAACTCATCCAAACCCTCCATGGCGGTGCGCCAGCCCATTCCAGATCACAAAGCATTCAAAGAAATATTCGTGTGCCTTCTGTGCGTACTAGGCGTACTAATTCATATCGCAATGAGGAATCTGAAGATTTTTCTTATCAACCTGGACGAACTTCGTCAGTGCGAGCCACAGATACTGAACAACGTGTCACCCTCTACCCAAAAAGGGCCAGCGCATTGGAAAGATTAAGTAGGGCCTCTCCTTTTGATCGATTAGGCCCTAGTAGGAACAAAAGTCCTCTTAATGCAGCGTCGAGGAGCTTTCGACGACCATCAGATTTAAGGGAAGGATCTGCCCAGTCGCGACCAACTACTCGTCAAGATGGATCCGATGAACGACCAGCTACTCGTCGAGATAAATCCCAGGAAGCCACTTCAACGCGATCAGTTGCTCGAACCAATAGGCCCGAGGAAGGGAATGATGCATGGAAAGGATCTATTCAAAGGCTGGAGGATAGATTAGGGGAAATGGCTAAGGCTAAGAACCCTCTACAACGAACCTTTGTTCGGGGAACACCTTTTGTCCAGGACATTGTTGATTATCCAACACCATCGAAGTTCAAAGCACCTGTTGTGACTCCCAAGTATGACGGGAAGACTGACCCTGTCCTTCATATAGAACAATATCAAGCTGCTGCCGACATCTATGCTGTCCCAGACGAGATGAGATGCAGGGCATTCTCGGGAACTCTTACCGGATCTGCTCAGATATGGTATAATAATCTTCCTCGGGGTAAGATTTAAACTTTTCTTCAACTGGCCGAGTTATTCATTGGGAATTTCTGCTTTGGAGCAAAGCTAGTTAAACGATTAGCACATTTGTTAAGTGTTAGACAAAAAGTTGGTGAGAGTATTAGAGACTATATAACTCGTTTTAATAACGAGAAGCTCGAAGTTATTGATTATGAGGAGAAGACAGTGATTACTGCTTTGATGAGTGGACTGCTTCCAAACAAGTTGTACTACACTTTGGCCAAAGATCCACCTCGAACCATGTCGGACCTGATGGGAAAAGCGTCCAAAATTATGAATGCCGAGGAGGCTATGTCTGCAAAGAAGAATATGGACGCCAAAGAAACCAAGGTGGAAGGTGATAAAGCTAAGAAGAAAGAGCATAAGAACAATGGTGGTGACAAACATTACAAAAGTAGGTCGTCATGGGAGGTCTTGAAGAAATTTGATAATTACACGCCTTTGAAGGCAAATATCAACCACGTCCTGGAAGGAATTATGAACAGCGAGGAGTTAAACTGGCCAAAGAAAATGAAGTCAGACCCTGACACGAGGAATAGGGAGAAATATTGCGAGTTCCATAAGGATCATGGCCACATGACAAAAAATTGCATAGCTCTTCAGAACGAGATTAAAACACTCATCCGACGAGGAAAGCTAGCAAAGTATGTTGATCGGGGAGGCGAAAGAAGAAACAACGACCGAACTAGAGAGAGGTCTAGATCTCCTCGTCGAGCAGAGGAGAAAAAGAAGAGAAACCATGAAGATGATCCAGATGATGACCCCGATCTTCCCAAGAAACCAAGGCAGCCAGAACGAGAGGTATTTTCAATACGCTTTGGGTCATTTGATTGTAATGTTATTACAGGAGGAGATGCAGGAGGAGGAGACCTTACTGCAGAAAGAAAAGCTTACCTAGGAGAGGCTCAAGCTTGCTCGTACATTCAGCGAATAAATTTAGCTGAGGAAGATCGCCCGAGAAAGGTGAACAAAGAAAAATTGGTTATCGGATTTTCAAAAAATAACCTTGCAGGTGTTTTATATCCTCATGATGACCCGCTGGTGATCAAAATGAGATTGAAGGAAGTCATGATTTCAAGAGTGTTGGTCGACAATGGTAGCTCGGCAGACATCATGTTCTACGCGTGTTTCGATAGTTTGAATCTAAAGCTATCTCAACTGTAGCCTTACCACAGACCCCTCATCGGTTTTGCTGGCGAGAAAGTATTTCCACTTGGGACGATCAAGTTGAATATATTCATTGGTACGTGGCCTGCTTGTCAAACAGAAAGAATACGTTTCTTCGTGATGGATAAGAATGCCCAATCATCGTATAATATCATCATGGGAAGAGTAGGATTGAAGAAGTTTGAGGTTGTACCGTCTACAGTGCATCAATGCCTAAAATTTCCAACAAACTTTGGAGTAGGGGTTGTGAAAGGTGATCAGAAAGTAGCCCGGGAATGCTATTATTCATCCGCCGAGCAAGAAGAACTGGAAGAATCAAAGAAAAAGACCACTACTTATCAAGTGGATGAAGGTGCAGAAATTGAAACATTGGATCCTCGAGATGAGTCGCAACTCGTGAAGGGTCAAGTGGTGGAAGCTACTGAAAACATCATTCTGGACGACGAGCACCCTGAGCGAACTACTCAAATAGGTTCATCGTTGGAAGCCTCATTAAAACAAGAATTGATAACTTTCCTTAGAAGCAGAAGACAAACTTTTGCGTGGAGTCATGAAGATATGCCTGGGATAGACCCAAACTTCTTATGTCACGAGCTCAATGTGAATAAGGAAATCAAGCCTGTGAAGCAGAGGAGAAGAGTATTCAGTCCCGAGAAGAATCAAGCTATACAGGAGGAAGTCGAGAATCTCCAGAAAGCTTGTTTCATTGAAGATGTTAAATATCCAGATTGGTTAGCTAATGTGGTGATGGTAAAGAAGAGAAACAACAAGTGGAGGATGTGTGTGGACTTCACCGACCTCAACAAAGCATGCCCAAAGGATCATTTTCCACTGCCCCGAATTGATCAACCGGTAGATGCTACCTCGGGACACGAGTTGCTAAGCTTCATGGATGCTTATTCTGGCTACAATCAAATTAAAATGAAACCTGAAGACAGGGAAAGTACTTCTTTTATTACCCCTAGGGGAACTTATTGTTATAATGTTATGCCTTTTGGTTTGAAAAATGCAGGTGCGACATATCAGAGGCTGATGGACAAGGTCTTTGATGAACAAATCAGTGACAACATGGAAGTCTATGTTGACGTTATGCTGATAAAAAGCAAGAAAGCTGCCGATCATCTAGTTGACTTAAGCTAGACTTTTGATCAACTAGATTAATATCAAATGAAGCTGAACCCGACGAAGTGCATCTTTGGAGTACGAGAAGGCATGTTTCTCGGGTACATTATCAATCAACGAGGCATTGAAGAAAATCCTGAAAAGATCAAAGCTTTATTAGGGCTGCGATCTCCAACGACGAAGAAGGAAGTACAGAGTCTCACAGGACGAGTAGCGGCACTCAACAGATTTGTGTCGCGAGCAACTGATAGATGCCTCCCATTTTTCAAGACACTCAGAAAGACTTTTGAGTGGAATGATGAATGTGAGACGGCTTTTCAAGACTTGAAGAAATACTTGGGAGCACCTCCATTGTTGTCCAGGCCAGTGATGGGAGAAAAATTGTATTTATACCTGGCAGTATCCGAGAATGCAGTTAGCTCGGCGTTGATCAGAGTGGAGAATGGAGTACAAAAGCCAATTTACTACACAAGTAAGGCCTTCCGAGGAGCAGAGATCAGATATCCAAGGCTGGAGAAATCGGCACTGGCGCTGATTGAGGCGAGTAGGAGAATGAGGCCATACTTTCAAGCTCATACGATAGTAGTATATACCGATGTGCCATTGAGACAAGCCCTTCATAAACCGAAAAAATCAGGGAGATTGATGTACTGGGCAATAGAGCTTGGCGAATATGATATAATTTATGAACCCCGATCATCACTAAAAGGGCAGGCTGTAGCAGATTTCATAGCGGAGTTCACCTATCCTGATACCCCCGAGGAGAAAAAGTTGCTCGCTAATCAACCTGTGGATGTTATAGGATCAACAAACACAAGCCCAGACCAATTCCGATTGGTAAAAGGGCGTGTGGATGTTACAGGATGTGATGCAGAGATAGTTGGGAGGACTCCGGACGAGGAGCAAAAGTTGCTCGCTGATCAACCTGTGGATGTTACAGGATCAACAAACACTGGCTCAGACCAACTCCGGTTGGTAAAAGGGCAAGTGGATGTTACAGGATCATTAAATTCGAGCTCAGACCAACCTCGGTTGGTAAAAGGGCAAGAAAAGATGATCGACGAGGAGCAAGAAAAATCTAGGGAGGATGAAAGGAAGCAACAAATATTTCACCGAGGAACTCTGACTGATCATAAATTTGAAGATGAGTTACCTATATGGAGGCTATATGTAGATGGCTCATCTTGCACAGCAGGATGTGGTGCAGGGATTGTTTTGAGCACTCCGGACGAGACCGACATGGAATACGCCTTACGTTTCCAATTCAAAGCTTCCAACAATGAGGCTGAGTATGAGGCGATGATCGCAGGACTTAGCTTAGCAAAAACTATGGAGGCGCAACAGGTTATCGTTTTCAGTGATTCTCAATTGATCGTAAATCAAATGTTGGGAGTATATGCAGTTAGAGGATAATTAATGATTAAGTATCATGCAAAGGCAAAGGAGCTGGTGTCAGAATTTGCAGCTATTCAGCTACTCAAAATACCAAGAATGGAGAATGCGAGAGCAGACGCCCTAGCTCGACCAGCTTCAGCTACTCGCATCGAGTTACGACGAACAATCCCAATTGAAGTGTTGACTGGTCGGAGCATAGATGAAGATCTGACGATGAACTTTATTACCCTTGATTTAGGACCATCTTGGATGGATCCTATCAGGGCGTATATCGAGGAGGGAGAATTAACAATTGACAAGCTCGCAGCCAAGAAATTGAAGTTTAAAGCTGCTCGGTATGTACTAACTAATGGTGTTTTATATAGACGAGGAATAATGTCAGGTTTGCAGAGATGTGTACATCCCTCTGAGGTGAAAGAATTAATTGAAGAAATCCACGAAGGGTCTTGTGGAGCACATGTAGCAGGTCGGACGCTTTTGCAAAGAATGATGATGCAGGGATACTACTGGCCGACGATGAGGGTTGATTGTATAGCTTATGCCAAGAAATGTGACAAGTGCCAGCGTTTCTCCTCCATCCGAAGAACTCCACAAGCATTGATGACACCCATAACTTCCCCTTGGCCATTTGCCATGTGGGGAATTGATTTGGTTGGACCACTACCAACGACCCGAGGAAGGTTCAAGTACCTCGTCGTCGCAGTGGATTATTTTACTAAGTGGGTAGAAGCTGAGCCACTCTTTGATATGACGTACGAGAAGGTTTACCAATTTGTTTGGAAGAACATCATTTGACGATATGGTCTCCCTCATGCCTTCATCACAGACCATGGAACACAATTTGATAACGAGGAGTTTGTCGCCTATTTTTATCAGTCAAACGTTTTGAAGGTTCATTCAGCACCAGGACATCCTCAAAGCAATGGATAAACTGAAGTGACAAACAGAACGCTGCTGAATGGTTTGAAGAAACGATTGGACGATGCAAAAGCAAACTGGATCAACGAGCTACAATCAGTACTTTGGGCTTACCTAACTACTCCCCGAGTAGCAACTGGAGAATCACCATACATGCTGGCGTTTGGAAGTGAAGCTGTCATACCTGCCGAGTTGGGCCTCCCAATACATAAGATACTGAATTTCAATTCCCCTGTCAGCGACTTAATGAGAAGACTGGATTTAGACATGCTCGAGGAAGTCAGAGAAGAAGCATCCATTAGAAATGCTGCTTACCAACAGCGAACATCTTTGTTCTACAACAAGAGGGTGGAGAAGTGCGACCTGAAAGAAGGAGACTATGTGCTGAAGAAAGTAATTCAAAAGCATAACAAACTGGAGGCAAACTGGCATGGTCCATACCGAGTTACAGAAGTTTTTCGACCAGGAACTTATCGAATAGCGACTCTAGAAGGCGAGGAGTTTAAGAATGCATGGAACGCAGAGCACCTACGCAAGTATTATCAGTGATGTATATGTAACGCAGTTCCATCAGTATGAATAAAATAAAAATATTCTGCAAGTCTATTTGTTTATTGAAAATTTTTCGGGGAATACTAGTGCTACGCACTACTCGGTAAACTACTCAAGAAAATATTCCAAACTGTACCAACATAGTTGGTCGACGAGGAGAAAATATTCCAAACTGTACCAACGTAGTTGGTGTGACACCCCGAATAATTAAATACCGATTAGCTACTCCTTTATTAAATTAATACAAAATGCCAAGTTGGTCCAGTAAATAGCATCACTATCGAAAACATTTTAATGATTACTAACCACCTAGTATTTAAAAAGTGAGTTGCCAAATTTTAAGTTAACTCTGATTAACATACAGAAAAAGAATAATGAAAGAATAACAACCATTCACCATAACGAAGCAATAGAATAACCAACAACATAATAATAAGTTCGGAGGAAAAACTCCTCACAACAATCCCACAACTGAACTAAGTAAAACAATGTAACCAGAATTAATTACATGCCAAAAGTCTGAAAATCTGAAATAGGAAATGTTTCTAATAGAAATGGGCGACATGCCCTGCAACTGATGAAAGCTGAATATAGAGTCAAGATAGATGAAGCGTCTACTATCAAAGTCCCGTAACTTCCACCAACAGCTACAGCTCGTCACCTGAGTGAGAATCCTAAGCATGGTGTCCTTGTGGCTGGGCACCTAAAATGGTTTTTTACAAAAAAAATAGATTTGAAAGCAAACGGGTCAGAGCCCGAAAGTGGGGATTATTTTAAAAACAGCAAGTGTTTTAATAACATTAAAACAACGAATGTAAAATACATGTTAGGACGTGCACTCACATGAGATACTCACCTCTCGTCTAATTGTGCACCCCTAACGTGTATCACCCATCTAAGTGATAATTACCTCTTACTAATCTGACATGAGTTCTAACCTTTCTACTCGGTTCCCATCATACATCCTAATGTTATCAATGAAATAGAGGCATTACCTACACTCGGATTCTCAATTAAGCAATACAATTCATTTCAGGTTATCCCTTTATATTTTTCTTAAAGCGTTTCCATATTTATACACACAATACCACTTGAAAGTTCTCATTAATTAAGTGTATATTATTCCCGTCATAAATATACAATACAAGCACCCAAGACTAAGCTGCGGTGCACACATACTCTGCTATCCATCCCGGTACATCACGTACATAAGGATCACGCATTCCGAATCTCTCAGGAATCGTCTCAGATAATAGCAAATCACAAATAATGGAGGCGAACACAGTCACATCACATGGGTCACGCACATACCTACGCTCCCACGATCAGCAGTCTTATTAACATCCCAATATGTCCTTCTCTGACCTATGTTCTCGAGGTACCAATCTAAATCCGGGAAACACAAGGATTAGAGGGCCCTAAGCGAACGTAAGCCTCCCGTGATAGCAAGTATGGTAGGTATGTCATACACATAAAATCATATACATATACTAAGTATGCACACATCTTAGTAATCAACGTAATTTATTTGTCGTACACTTATCATCCTTGTACCAACTTATAATGTTACACAATTTACATATTCCCGGTTAATATAATTATTCAAGCCGTCAATTGTTCTCACGTCGTAATAGACACTCACGTCCTACTCCATAATTTCCGTTGGTTCAAATCACACTTCTATGTTTTACTCCTCATTATATCCTAAATATCCAAAATATATCAATTTATCATCAAGGGAATGGTATCTCTACAATTAAACAAGGTTACGGGACACGCGAAGTCAAAACAGGCCAAAAAGCCTAAACTGTCAGCTCGTTAGAAGTCTCGTTCGAACGAGGCTGTTCGAACGAGAGTTCGTTCGAACGAACTGGGCATCTAACGAGATCTCATTCGAATGAAAGACATCGAACGAACATCCCTCTCGTTAGAAGGCAAACCGTCAACTCGTTAGAAGCTCGTTCGAACGAGCTTGTTCGAACGACCTGGGTAGGTCTTCTAACGAGAGGCCAGTTTCGAGCCCAGAATTTCCTTTTTTCATTTTTCCAACTTTTCTTCACTTCTAATCTCAACTAAACATCAATCCAACAATTGTTCAAGGTTTCTAATTATTCCTAAACACACTTAGGTCATATACTAACGTGTTTTGTGGGGTTAATTCATCCTAAACATCATCCAAATATCAAAACTCTACATTTTTCCCTAATCTCAAGAACATGAACCCTAGAAATTTTTTTAGATCCTCAATGGTCATAATTAAATCCGTTTTTGTTTCATACAAGATATATTATCATCAGAATAATCACCTACAAACAATTTTACATGCGATTCCACATCAAAATGTAAGTTTCTAATTCCAATTTAACGGGTTTTCATCAATCTCCCAAAAACAATGAAATTTTCAGAAATGTCTAAGCATGGAAGAAACATTCAATACAATTAACGTAATTAAACCACTTGCCTTATGTCTTTCTCTGATTTTGATGTTGAATTGATGAATTATTGTCTCTCTCTCTGCAGGATTTCTCCTCTCTTTTCTCTCTACAAGCTCTTCTTCTCCAAGGTGACAATAGTGGCTAGGGTTTTCCTTAGGAAACTCTTGGAATTAATTCTAATAACCCCCGTAGCCCATTAAGTCATAAGGTGTAGTTAGTGGGTTTAGTGGGTAATTACCAAATCATGTTTTAATTTCCTAATTTTCGTTGGTTTTAATTCCCAAAAATCTAAAATTACCAAACTGCCCTTATACGTTGTCGGCATGACCTAAAAATGGCCCGAGACCCAAACTAAACCCCCGGCTAGTGTTTTCTGACTATTTCGACCCTTCCGGACGCGTTGACGCACTCAAAACGACCATACGGTTAATAGAATTAAAATTCACTTTTTAATTAAATAATAATATTCCTGACGCGACTGTCACACGCGTCTCAACAAAATTTCCAAATTGCCGTATTTCAATCTCACGACAAGTTTCATAGTTCAATATTCATATATAGTCATATATATACACATTAAAATAAAATACCAACTCGCATCTCACTAGTATTTTTATCCGGATTAATTCCCAATTAATACACATTTAATTCAATTAATCCCATCAATAAATATCATAAAAATACAGGGTATTACATACTTCCCCCCTAATAACAGAATTTCGTCCCGAAATTCGGAATTAGAAAGTACCTGGTAAGAACAACTCTGGATAATGTTCGCTCATCTCATCCTCGCGCTCCCATGTGGATTCCTTGACATTATGATGTCGCCACTGAATTCGCACTAACGGAACTATCTTTGACCGCAGTTTCCGCTCACTTCGGTCCAAAATCGCAATTGGCCCCTCCTCGTAGGAGCTATCAGGATGGAGGTCGATGTCCTCCAAAGAAATGTGAGCATGAGCCAAATCATCTCTAAGATATTTCCTTAGCGAGGAAATATGAAACACATCGTGAATCCGATGCAAATACTCCGGTAACCCAAGTCTATACGCAACCGATCCAATCCGCTCGATGATAGGGAATGGCCCCACGTATCTCGGTGCTAACTTTCCCTTCTTCTCGAATCGCATAATCCCCTTCATAGGAGATACTCTGAGCAAAACCTGGTCCCCCACTTCAAATTCTCTGAAGGACCTCTTCGCATCAGCATAGCTCTTCTGCCTGTCCTGAGCTACCCGAATGCGACTCCGTATCAGCTCTATCCTTGCCGAAGTATCCTGAATCACTTCCGGCCCAAGTAGTTTGTTGTCCCCCACCTCCAACCAACATGCTGGGGAACAACAAGGTTTACCATACAACGCCTCAAATGGAGCCATGCCAATGGTGAACTGGTAGGAGTTGTTGTAAGCAAACTCCACCAGTGGAAGATACTGCTCCCATCCACCCCCAAAATCAATGATGCACATACGCAACATGTCCTCCAACATCTGGTTTGTACGCTCGGTTTGCCCATCGGTCTGCGGGTGATACGCCGTACTCAACCGCAATTTCGTGCCCATGGCCTCCTGAAAACTTTCCCAAAACCGTGAAACAAATATCTTGTCTCTGTCAGACACGATATTTAGGGGCACACCGTGAAGTCTCACTATCTCTGCAATAAAGAGCTGGGCATACTATCCCGAAGTGTAGTCTGTCCTTACGGGTAGAAAATGAGCGACTTTGGTCAACCTGTCCATAATTACCTAAATGGAGTCGTGACCTCTCTGTGACGTAGGCAACCCCGTGATAAAGTCCATTGATATGCTCTCCCACATCCACATCGGGACCTCCAATGGCTGTAGAAGTCTTGTCGGTCTCTGATGATCCACTTTTACTAACTGAAAAGTGGTGCATTTAGAAACAAACACGGCAATATCTCTCTTCATCCCGCTCCACCAATACTGACGTCTCATATCCTGGTACATTTTGTCCCTACCGGGATGTACCGCGAACCGTGAGCCGTGCGACTCTGCCATCACCTCGTGTCGTAATTCCTCCCCTTTTGGAACTACCAATCTCCCATTGAAGCGTAATCCCCCGTATGAGCTAACGGTATAGGACTCGGCTCCCTCTGCTAATAATCGAACTATCTGCTCCTGACAGAACGAGTCATCTGCTTGTGCTTTTACCACTCTCGTGACAATCTGTGGTGTAACAGTCATCACCGACATGAATGATCGGGCCACTGCATCCTGGTGTCCCAACTCCTTCCACTTTGCCTTCCACACCCCTGCCACTTCATCTACTGGCCTACGGCTCAACGCGTCTGCTACCACGTTAGCCTTCCCCGGGTGATATTGGATATCAAACTGATAGTCCTTCACAAACTCAAGCCACCTTCGCTGCCGCATATTCAGCTCCTTCTGTGTGAATAGGTACTGTAGGGACTTGTGGTCCGTGAACAATCGAAACTTCTCCCCCAAAAGATAATGTCTCCAAACCCGGAGGGCAAATACCACTACCGCTAACTCCAAGTCATGAGTGGGGTAATTCCTCTCGTGAGGCTTTAGCTTACGGGAAGCATAAGCTATGGCCTGACTCTCCTGCTGCAATACACCTCCAAGTCCTTACAAGGACGCATCGGTGTAAACTAGATACTCAAATCCCGGTCTCAGTAATGCTAACACATGTGATGAGGTCAACTTATCCTTCAACTCATCAAATGCCAACTGACAGGCATCACTCCAAATGAATGGCACACCCTTACGAGTCAGATGTGTCAAAGGACCCGTTATCTTCAAAAATCCTCGAATGAACCTCCTGTAGTATCCTGCTAGGCCCAAGAAACTACGGATCTCAGTCGGCGTCGTGGGCTGTCCCCACTCCCTCACCGTGGATACCTTCCCCGGATCAACAGATATCCCCCGGTCGGAAATAATGTGTCCCAAAAACTGGACCTCCTTTAGCCAAAACCCGCACTTCTCATACTTTGCATACAGCTCGTTCTGACGTAGCGTCTGCAAAACCTGCCTCAAATGCTCTGCGTGCTCCTCCTCTGTCTGGGAGTAAACCAGAATATCATCAATGAAGACAATGACGAACTGATCGAGGAACTCTCTGAACACCCTATTCATCAAGTCCATAAACACTGCTGGAGCGTTGGTCAAGCCAAAAGGCATAACTCAAAACTCGTAAGAACCATATCTCGTTAAGAATACAGTCTTCGAGACATCCTCTTCCCTGATACGCAACTGATGGTATCCCGATCGCAAATCAATCTTTGAGAAGAAAGAAGCTCCCCTCAACTGGTCGAATAAGTCATCGATTCAGGGCAACGGATATTTATTCCGTATCGTGACCTTATTCAACTCTCGATAATCCACACACAACCTCAACGATCCATCCCTCTTCTTTACGAACAACACAGGGGAAACCCACGGCGAAGTACTCCTCCGTATAAACCCCTGACCAAACAACTGCTTAATCTGATCTCGTAGCTCTCGCATCTCTGCCGGAGCTATACGGTAAGGTGCGCGTGCTATAGGTCTCGTATCTGGTAATAAGTCTATGACAAAGTCTATCTCTCGACTGGGGGGTAGGCCTGGTATCTCCTGAAACACATCGGAATACTCCCTGACAACTGGGATCGAATCTAAAGGAATCACAACCTCCTTAGAGGTATCCTCCTCTATGTAATACAAATGAGCGGTCAAGCCTCCCTCTGGGCGAGGCATCGCCACTACAAACATCTCTTGCCCCGGAATGGCAAAAACAATGCTCCCACCGAAGCAATCAATCATGACTCTATAAGCTGCGAGCCAATCCATACCGATAATCACATCGTGCTCATGCATATCTAATACCAACATGTCTGCAGGTAATACCAAACTACCAATCTCTACCCCCACTCCCCGACATATAAAGAAAATAAGTGACCCACTCCCCAATGGTGAGTCTACACACCTCACTGTGCTCTCTGCTGTGGCTAGTAACCCTAAGGCTTTCGCAAAATGTGTAGCTATAAAACAATGCATTTCCCCCGTATCAAACAAAACCCGACCCATAGTGCCATGGATAGGAAACATACCCTCAATCGTGGGTGGTGCCTGTGGAGCTGCTACCTGCTAAAGCTGGTATACTCTCCCATACTGCAGCTGCCCCTGCTGAACTGGGACCGATGGAATGGGTGGCAATGCTGCCATCTGTGGTGGCGCCGGGGGGGCAGCGGGAAACACGGGTCTCTGCGGCTCCTGTCGAGCACCCTGCTGCTGCTGCGGGGCCCTGCCCCTATTAGGACAGTCCTGGCATTTATGGCCAGTCTTGCCACAAACGTAACACTTCCCCGGGAAGTTCCCCCTCTCTGTCCCTGCTGCCCCCGGCCCTGGTGGCCGTTACCGTTCCTCCCCTGGCCCTGCTGAAACTGCTGTTGATCATTCTGAACCTGCTGGTTCTGATGGCCGTTTGGACCCTGATAGCCCTGCCGGAAACCTCCCTGTCCGTGCCTGAAATTTCCCAATCTGAACCTCTTGTGATCCCCCTGCTGGGAACCCTGGTCACCCTGTCTCTGCCCCTGAACAGATTGTGCCCCACTGGCACCCTGTCACCCAGTCCTGCCCTGATGGCTGGACTCTCCCGATCTCTTGCCCTCAGCCATGTGAAAGCGATGATCCTGGCAGTGTAACAGTGCAGCGTTAACCACGTCAGAGTAAGTGGCCAACGATAGGTTCCCCAACAAATGCTGACAGATCCTCCAAGTTAACCCGTCTGTAAATTTCTGTATCTTCTTCTCTTCTGTCGGTATCTCATCCGGGACAATATTCAACAGATTTGTGAATTCGGCCTCATACTCGGCCACAGTCTTACCTTCCTGCCTAAGATTCATCAACTTCCTCCTCATTTCCGTGTGAACAGCTAACGGAAAGTACTTGCGGTCGAACCGCACCCAAAACTCCTGTATAGTGAGAGCATCTCTCTCCTCCATAGTGGTAATAGACTCCCACCACTGCAGTGCAGACCCCACTAGCTTAAAGGTAGCTAGTATCTGCTTCTGGACATCGGTGCACTCATACATCCTCAGGTGCCGCTGAATGTCCTTCCTCCACTGACTCGACATCACAACATCGGAGCTACGTGCGAACTCCGGTGGGTGTGCTTTTTGAAAAGCATCACGTACACGTTCCCAAGCAGACGGGAATGCATGTGCCTGAACTGGCGTGGCTACTGGCGCCTGAGGTGGTGCTTGCTGAACTACGGCTAGTGCGTCATTTACCGCCTGGACCACAATGGCTACAACTTCGGCGGCATTCATCGTGCCCTGAACTGGTGCGGGCTGTGGTTCTGGCGTAGCATCCCTGGGAACCCATTGTGCACGTCGTGGAGGCATCTGAAATAAGAATAAAGTTTATAAGTTCGCAGTTATAAACTTGAAAAAGATGAAGAACGTAGCATATACAAAAGAATACAACAGTCCTAAAATATAGGGCTCTATATCAAAGAAAGCTCAGCGGAAACATAAATAGCCGTACAGATCCTAAAGGACACTAGAACCTGATGCTCTGATACCACCTGTGACACCCCGACTAATTAAATACCGGGTAGCTACTCCTTTATTAAATTAATACAAAATGCCAAGTTGTTCCAGTAAATAGCATCACTGTCGAAAATATTTTAATGATTACTAACCACCTAGTATTTAAAAAGTGAGTTGCCAAATTTTAAGTTAACTCTGATTAACATACAGAAAAAGAATAATGAAAGAATAACAACCATTCACCATAACGAAGCAATAGAATAACCAACAACATAATAATAAGTCCGGAGGAAAAACTCCACACAACAATCCCACAACTGAACTAAGTAAAACAATGTAACCAGAATTAATTACATGCCAAAAGTCTGAAAATCAGAAATAGGAAATGTTTCTAATAGAAATGGGCGACATGCCCTGCAACTGATGAAAGCTGAATATAGAGTCAAGATAGATGAAGCGTCTACTAACAAAGTCCTGTAACTTCCACCAACAGCTACAGCTCGTCACCCGAATGAGAATCCTAAGCATGGTGTCCTTGTGGCTGGGCACCTAAAATGATTTTTTACAAAAAAAAATAGATTTGAAAGCAAACGGGTCAGAGCCCGAAAGTGGGGATTATTTTAAAAACAGCAAGTGTTTTAATAACATTAAAACAACGAATGTAAAATACATGTTAGGACGTGCACTCACATGAAATACTCACCTCTCGTCTAATTGTGCACCCCTAACGTATAGCACCCATCTAAGTGATAATTACCTCTTACTAATCTGACATGATTTCTAACCTTTCTACTCGGTTCCCATCATACATCCTAATGTTATCAATGAAATAGAGGCATTACCTACACTCGGATTCTCAATTAAGCAATACAATTCATTTCAGGTTATCCCTTTATATTTTTCTCAAAGCGTTTCCATATTTATACACACAATACCACTTGAAAGTTCTCATTAATTAAGTGTATATTATTCCCGTCATAAATATACAATACAAGCACCCGAGACTAAGCTGCGGTGCACCCATACTCTGCTATCCATCCCGGTACATCACGTACATAAGGATCACGCATTCCGAATCTCTCAGGAATCGTCTCAGATAATAGCAAATCACAAATAATGGAGGCGAACACAGTCACATCACATGGGTCACACACATACCTACGCTCCCACGATCAGCAGTCTTATTAACATCCCAATAAGTCCTTCTCTGACCTATGTTCTCGAGGTACCAATCTAAATTCGGGCAACACAAGGATTAGAGGGCCCTAAGCGAACGTAAGCCTCCCGTGATAGCAAGTATGGTAGGTATGTCATACACATAAAATCATAAACATATACTAAGTATGCACACATCTTAGTAATCACCGTAATTTATTTTTCGTACACTTCTCATCCTCGTACCGACTTATAATGTTACACAATTTACATATTCCCGGTTAATATAATTATTCAAGCCGTCAATTGTTCTCACGTTGTAATAGACACTCACGTCCTACTCCATAATTTCCGTTGGTTCAAATCACACTTCTATGTTTTACTCCTCATTATATCCCAAATATCCAGAATATATCAATTTATCATCAAGGGAATGGTATCTCTACAATTAAACAAGGTTACGGGACACGCGAAATCAAAACAGGCCAAAAAGCCTAAACTGTCAGCTCGTTAGAAGTCTCGTTCGAACGAGGCTGTTCGAACGAACTGGGCATCTAACGAGATCTCGTTCGAACGAAAGACATCGAACGAACATCCCTCTCGTTAGAAGGCAAACTGTCAACTCGTTAGAAGCTCATTCGAACGAGCTCGTTCGAACGACCTGGGTAGGTCTTCTAACGAGAGGCCAGTTTCGAGCCCAAAATTTCCTTTTTTCGTTTTTTCCAACTTTTCTTCACTTCTAATCTCAACTAAACATCAATCCAACAATTGTTCAAGGTTTCTATTTATTCCTAAACACACTTAGGTCATATACTAACGTATTTTGTGGGGTTAATTCATCCTAAACATCATCCAAATAT
Source organism: Sambucus nigra (assembly GCA_949130495.1). NCBI lineage: Eukaryota > Viridiplantae > Streptophyta > Magnoliopsida > Dipsacales > Adoxaceae > Sambucus > Sambucus nigra. Next base: position 349,312,181 of record OX422215.1, read on the forward strand.
CAAAACTCTACATTTTCCCCCAATCTCATGAACATGAACCCTAGAAATTTTTTTAGATCCTCAATGGTCATAATTAAATCCGTTTTTGTTTCATACAAGATATATTATCATCAGAATAATCACCTACAAACAATTTTACATGCGATTCCACATCAAAATGTAAGTTTCTAATTCCAATTTAACGGGTTTTCATCAATCTCCCAAAAATAATGAAATTTTCAGAAATGTCTAAGCATGGAAGAAACATTCAATGCAATTAACGTAATTAAACCACTTGCCTTATGTCTTTCTCTGATTTTGATGTTGAATTGATGAATTATTCTCTCTCTCTCTGCAGGATTTCTCCTCTCTTTTCTCTCTACAAGCTCTTCTTCTCCAAGGTGACAATGGTGGCTAGGGTTTTCCTTAGGAAACTCTTGGAACTAATTCTAATAACCCCCGTAGCCCATTAAGTCATAAGGTGTAGTTAGTGGGTTTAGTGGGTAATTACCAAATCAGATTTTTATTTCCTAATTTTCGTTGGTTTTAATTCCCAAAAATCTAAAATTACCAAACTGCCCTTATACGTTGCCGGCATGACCTAAAAATGCCCCGGGTCCCAAACTAAACCCCCGGCTAGTGTTTGCTGACTATTTCGACCCTTCTAGACGTGTTGGCGCACTCAAAATGACCATACGGTTAATAGAATAAATATTCACTTTTTAATTAAATAATAATATTCCTGACGCGACTGTCACACACGTCTCAACAAAATTTCCAAATTGCCGTATTTCAATCTCACGACAAGTTTCATAGTTCAATATTCATATATAGTCATATATATACACATTAAAATCAAATACGAACTCTCATCTCGCTAGTATTTTTATCCGGATTAATTCCCAATTAATACACATTTAATTCAATTAATCCCATAAATAAATATCATAAAAATACGGGGTATTACAGTTGGTCGACGAGGAGAAAATATTCCAAACTGTACCAACATAGTTGGTCGACGAGGAGAAAATATTCCAAACTGTACCAACGTAGTTGGTCGACGAGGAGAAAATATTCCAAACTGTACCAACATAGTTGGTCGACGAGGAGAAAATATTCCAAACTGTACCAACATAGTTGGTTGACGAGGAGAAAACATTCCAAACTGCACCAACATAGTTGGTCGACGAGGAGAAAATATTCCAAACTGTACCAAGTATGGTTAGTCGGGGATAAAAACCCACTAACTACAGTTGGTCGACGAGGAGAATTCATTGACCTTGGTTGGTCAGACACATTTTATGAAAAAGGCACAAATTTACCAAGTATGGTTAGTCGGGGATAAACTCTCACTAACTACAGTTGGTCGACGAGGAGAATTCATTGACCTTGGTTGGTCAGACACATTTTATGAAAAAGATAAAAATTTACCAAGTATGGTTAGTCGGGGATAAACTCTCACTAACTATAATTGGTCGACGAGCACAATTTAACAACCTTGGTTGGTTGGAAAAATTTCAAACATTTTTATACTCATTACTTTATTATTAAGTGATCGAGCAACATTACTGATACTTGTAACTTTTTTACTAAGTTGGTCGATGAACAACACTATTATTATCTTTTTAACAGATATGCATAAATGTAAAGTGTTTGAAATTTACAAGACAATAGCAATTAGGATTTGCAAGCAATAATGAAAGTCTTTCATTAAATTCGAAATAAATTATAAGTTACATTGATAATAAAATGAAAATTACATTAATATGTATACTAACTGTTACATTAAAAATTCCTATTCTATTGGTCTTTTCCCCTCAGCTTTCGATACAGGTTCCTCGCCAGCAGGCGGATCATTGAAAGACTGAGGAGAATTGATGAAGTTCAAATCCTTCAGCATCCAGACGTTCATCACAAAAGGTCGATCTAAAAGATGCTCGGGACGAGATACCTCAATTTGAGAATGTAAATTGTAGTCACCGAGATATTTTGCAATTAAGCTCCGAGGAATGGAACGAGCTGGGATCCATTCCATGTCCAAATTATACGGTGGCACAGGCAAGTCAAGCAACCCAGGATCATGGTAGTCCCACAGATAGTGTCCTTGTTCAAGCTTCAACACACCTAAGGCATTCAGCCAGCCTTGTTTGTAGCCCTCATTCATTATGGATACGATCATCCAAGTGGAATAGTGCTTCGTTGTATCCAGCCATCCAGAACTCCCTGGGCTATTTATGGAATTGATATGTTAGCCTTTCAAGCTTCTCGTGAAGATTCTGGATGAAAAGCTCCTTACTCCCCAAGACTGACTTCTGCGCAGAGAGCTGTTTTTCCAAGTCCCTAACCATCTTTGACATATCAGACAAAGCTTGGTTCTTCGCCATTAGTTGGAAGGCCTGGTTCTCTAAGGCAGACGCTGTTCTCTGCTCCTCGATAAGTACCCGAGCTGCTCTTCCTCGTCCCCGAGGAGCTCTTGCTCGACCACGAGAAGAAGTAGAAGTGCCAGAACTCTTCAAAGTCTCCAACTCATCCCTCAATTTGGCATTCTCAACCTCTAAGAATGAAAATCCCTCGTCAGTCACTGGGATTAGGGTTGTTGAAAAAGAGGCTGCAGACTTCAACTGTGATAGCTCTTTCTGCAAGTTGTTGTTTTCCTTTTCCAGCATCTCGGCAATCTGTCTACATTCCTCGACCTTGCCCCTCAGGGTTCTCTCCCTTACATCATAACCAGCAAAAATCTTCTCATAGCCCTTTTCAGCAACAATCAACTTATACTTCTTTTCGTACCCCTCATGCAACAGGGCAGTTGATTCCTTGTACTGATTCTGAAGGTCTTTGAGGGTGCACTGGAGATCCTCGATCATTTCATAGTAAGCCACATTATTGGCTACCGCTCGATCAAGCAGACACTTCAGGTACTGATATGCTTCCACTGCCTGTTCTGAAGCATCCTGGCCAAGGATGTCGGCAACTTGTGCAGCATACAAGTCTGTGTGACCAGCCTTAAAGTACTCATTGCACTATTGCAGCAACTTTGTATCATGGGAAGAAAGCATATCCATCCTGGCCAGAAACTAGCAGAGAAAGAAAAGCAATCATCAATAAGAAGAATAAGCAGAGTATGAACAGAAAATAGACAACAGTATGCAAAAAGAACTCAAGTTTTATTAGATCATGAAATTTGGAGTTACAAATTCTGGGCTACATTTGACAAAAAAGAAAATAGAAAGGTAAACCTGAACAACATTACACCTTTTCCTTATCTCCCAAAACCTTCTCGGAAGGTTGGGAGGAGGAAGCAGGTTGCTCGGAGGGAACTGTGGGATGTTCGGAAAGCACCAGCTGTTGCTCGGAAGAAGAAACGACTTGCTCGGCAGCAGGCTGGTTGGTTAGGGCATGTTCTCCCACTACCATTGAAGACTCCTCAGAGGTAGCTTCGTCTTCTTCTAATTCTTTCGGAGTAGGAGGGGGACCAGGGATGTGTCTCTGGAAGAGCTCAAATGACTCGTCGATCTTCATTTCCTGAAGGGCAGTAACCCATCCATCCCTAGAATACTTTAGACTGCCATAGTCCACTTGAGAGACCATGGCAGCACACCCCTTATCCCACCCCTTGTCCCAGCCAGAGCTGAAGGACTTCTTCACAGCAGCTTTCCTTTTGGCCTTCTCCAAGGCAAGCTTCTCGGACAACAAATTATCAGCAGCTTTCAGTTTTTGTTTAGCTTCCTCTTTCTGCCGAGTTACTTCCTGGAGCTGGTCTAACTTCTCCTCAGCAATTTTGAGTTTATTTTCTAGCTCTCTAGCGGCTTTGAGCTTTTCCTCAAGCTCTTTATTTGCCTTCTCCAAGGCATTCTTTTTCTTCTCCAACTCCTTGGAGGCATCAGCAACTCGAGCTTTTTCTTCCTCGGAGGAGGAAAGTTTTTTCTCCCAGATAGCCTTATCAGTGGCATCCTTCTGGCGAGAGTCTTCCAAAGATTTGATAGCCTCTGCCATAGCTCCCTCCACACTGGACGAGGAACATGAGGCTTTGATGGCTTCATCCTTTTTTAGGATTATGATAAAGCAGCTCGTTAACTGTAAACAGAAAAAGAAAGCAAGTTAGAAACAGAAATGACAAAGGAAAATATGAAAAGTTCAAAGTAAAGAGACTTACTGAAGCAAGATGACGAGCAGCCAAAGAAGTAACCATGTCCCGAGTAAGATTATCTTCATTACCCTGGACCTCGGGAATGGTCCGGGACTTCACCGAGCTCATGGCAGAGCTCGGAGGGATAAAAGTGGGAACTACAGTCCCAGCAGTTGGGGGCTGAGCAGTGGTGTCAGCCAAATTGACCGAGGAGCTTTTCTTCAGCCTCCTCGGGGAAATAATTACAAATTCAACCAAGGATGAATCCTTGGTCGGTGATATCACAATCACCTTTCTAGGAGCAGCAGAGCTGCTCGGAGCCACTGCGAGCTTATCAGCAACCTTCTCGAAGACTTTAGCAGGAGCAGCTGGAGGAGCTGCACCAGTCTTCTTTGTCCCCTCGTTTGGGACATCAATCTTAATCCTTTTTACCTCCCCAGAATCGGAGGCATTTTTCTCAAACAGAGCAGGAGTTCTTATCTTCTTCATCCTTTCGCTCAATGGAATATGAGATTCAGGCGAAGAACTTGCAGAGGCTGGTACTGGCTCTGCTTCACTGATTACTGGACGAGCAGTGAAGGAGGTTGTGTAGCTCTTGTACTGGAGCAGATACGAAGCCGACCTGATGTGCTCGTCGGCAACCCTTTGATGCAGACCCAAGATAAGTCCCAAATGCCTTATATTGACATATGTTTCTTTTGGGCACTTTCTCTTGCTATCAACTGCAAATAAACAAACATTGTTATCAGTGACACATTTTATCAAACACGAAACAAACATGATTTCAAAATAAACAAAATAAAATAAAAATAAACTATCCCATTGCCATAAGGAGGGCATCTGGGACCCTGGTAAACCTCATCTTTGGTCAATGGAGGGTATTGCCATTTTTTTACGACAACCCCATGTTCAAAATAATCCCTATTGGCATCAGGGAGATTGACTACTAAGGCTCTATTTATAAACCTAGTCTTTAAATAATACATATTATCATTAACTGCCCATCTATAGCAGTACATGATTTCTGGAATTCCTATATGAGTTCCATGCACTTGATTTAATTTATGCACCCCATTAACTATTCTCCATGTGTTGGGGGCTATTCGTGCAGGAACAACATCAAAGTACTGACAGAATTCTAAACACAGAGAATTTGGTGGAAAAGAAAATCCACACTCAGTAAAAAAGAGACTGGGGAACCAATGTCCCTCAGCCAAATTGAAATAATTAGAAGGCTCAGAAAGCTCTTCCAAGACAACCCAAGAGGGAATGGAAAAATTAGATCGAAATTTGTCAAGATATTCAACAGAGTAAACCATGGTGATTAAAAGAAATGAAGAAAAAAGAAGAAGATCTTACAGGAAAAGAGTAGAGCTGATGACGACAGACGATGGAAGAGATGAATACACGAGAGAGTAGAAGACAATGAAAAACTCAAAGATGAAAATTTGAAAAGGTAGAAGATGAATGAAGTGTCTGTGAAGTTTAAATACCTTACCGTGGGAACTGGCGAAGTAATGATTACAAAAAGGATGATTACGTTACCGGCGGCCAAAAAGAGGAAAAGTGGCGCGGGAACCGAAGTGGGCAACAACGGCCAAAAAGACGAAAAGTAACGCGGGAGTCGAAGCACGCAGAAAAGTCCAAAAAAGCATGATTCTACGAATTTGGAAGGAGAAAATAAACACAAGGGAAACGCTCCTAAAAATTAGGAAGACTATTTAAAGCTACCGTATTCCGAGAAAGAATGTTCCATACTCCTCAAATTTCGAACTATGAAACATTGGGGGCTTCTGTTGATACCAAATTTAATCTGCTGACTTGGATCAATCATATGAAGACACGTGGCTATCTACATGGCAACAACAAGCACTTTCGAGATGATCGCACACTCCGAGGAACCATGTTACTCCGAGGAACTCATACGCTCCGAGGAGCAGACCTCACCGAGGAACTCATACGCTCCGAGGAGCTGACCTCTCTGAGGAACTCTTGAATACCAGGAAGCTTAGGCGGTCCGAGCAACTCAGGTAGTCCGAGATGCATCTCGAACAAAGCATTAATAGCTGGATAACCAACAGTTCAACTGGTTCATTAAATGCTTATCATTTAGACGCACACGCTTAAAGGGCATTAAATGTATTACCCTTTCATATGTATATCATTTAATGTATCACCCTTTCAGATGATAGACTCAAGGCTATAAATACGTTGTACAATCCTCATTGTAGAGAGACCCCAGACCGGAATTTCTTGAGATAACTTATAATCGAGAATTCCTATACAAACAGCAATACCAAAACAGTGGACGTAGGCCATTCTTATAAGGCTGAACCACTTTAAAATTCTTTGTCTCATTTATTTATCTGTGATTGAATTATTAGAGTGATCTAATTTTTTACATCAACAATGACTACATCATAGGCTGTTACGATAATTCTTCAAGCTCCTTAACTGTTAATACAAGTTATAGTCTCTTTTGAAAGGATTTATTCTTTTATTTTTGACAACGAATTTAATAATGTGGAGTGAACATCGATTTTCTATTGCAACATTTTAATTGTTGTGCCAGAATATTAAATGCCAATTTCAAATCACATTTAAAATCATCCACTCCAACACTTACAGATGAAATTTGGAAGTAGGATGGGCATAGAAAATTGAAGTTCTAATGGGAAGCTACTTTTGAGAAATCATCACTTTTATATTTTAGGTGATATGAACTTTGGCCCCAATTTGTTTTATTCTAGTTCATTTTGGTTTCTTTTGAGTCCCCAAAACATGATAAATCGATTAATTTTGGTATTTGACCATAATTTCTATTATTTTTGTTCACTTGAGCAACAAAATATATCGATGTTTTCTCTTTCTTATTTATTTTCTAATTTGATGCGAGTGAAGTTAGATAGGAACAACATCTCTTCTATGCTTCTTAGTTCATGGATTTGACTATGAATTTTTTTTGGACAAATCTATTCCTCTTGTTGTTGCTTGGAAAATCTGGAAGGCAGGGAACAAAGCCTTCTATGAAGGTATCAAATGCAATCTTAAGTTTATAAAGAGTCAATATATGACACTAATCTCTAATTTATACAAAGGTCAATTTTTTGATAGAAGAGGTTCATTTTTTTCTCAAGTGGGATTTCCCCTAAGTAGGTAGGATCAAGCTAAAAATAGAGGGGCTAGCAAAGGTAATCTAGGCAAAGGAGGTATGGGTGGCATTTTGAGGAATCATAAAGGGGAGGTTCTTTTTGGTTATGTAAAAGATGAAGAGTTCGAAACCAACTCTTTAATGGAACTTAATAGCTTAAGCCTTGGAATCAAATTATGCTTGTAAAGCAATTTAACGGAGATTGACATAGAATTTGATTATTTATTTGGGGTTAAGCCGATCAATAGGGAGTGAAGACCTCCTTGGAGTCTTAAGTGCTATGCTGATGCCATAATTTTGAACTATTTGACTATTTTTATCAATATATTATAAAAATATTTGACTACTTTCTAATTATACTACACTAATTGAAAATTTTAATAATTTATTTTTCATTTTTTAGAGAGAATATGTTGAGCAACATTGGAGAAATACGCTGCTTATCGATGAAGGAAAATTCAACAAGATGAAGGAAAATGGTTTGACCAGGAAAAGATTCACATGCGACATGAACAGAATAGAAAATTGCTCACAACAAGACCCCAATACGTAAACATCTATCCAATATATTTTTATTTATGTATCATTAAATTGACGCTATATTTCTAATTAATGTTCTATTTTTTTATAGGGTTGATTGTGGAGTAATTGTATGCTATATCATGAAGAAGTTGTGCAAGAAAAAATCAATGTTCACAGACATAAAAAAGAATCGCAAGTGCTTTATACGGTCATTGATGATAAAGTAACTTCTGGCACAAGGTAAAAAAATTGTTGATTTGTAAATGAATGAAGTCATTATCAAAGTTGATTGAAAATATTTTTTTGGATTTATTACTTATACTTAATGAATGTATTAAGTATAGTATGAAAACTAGTACAAATGTTTTGGATAGAAAGTGAAATGCTGCATTGTAAGTTTGTTGGTGGCAACAATTTTTGAATATGCTGTTTGAATGTGTTTTTGAAGTGAAATGCTATTTGAATGAATACAAGTTATGTTAAACGAAGAATTTCATTTTGAATGTGTTCTTAAAGATCGATATTCAATAGAAACATTGTGAATATGAATATTGAATGGATATTTTGAATCTTAGTGCAACTTATTTGAGTAAAATAATATTTTGTATTGCAAAGATACTATAAAAACAAATGAAAATTAAAGATATTACATAAATTCACTCTACTAATTTCATACTAATAAATTTACTCTATTAATATCACACTAATAAATTTCACTTATTCCTATTATTTCTACCTCCCATCTTTCTTGAAAGTGTTCTACAAAACTACTTTGAATATCTTTAGAATTTTATGATATATCAATTCATAAAAACAGTCTATTAATTACTATAGCAACATGATCTCCTTCTTTAAGACATTTACTGTCATTAAATTTCCTTTTGAGCCTATGCAGTTCTTCAATATTGTCTTCAAAGGTTCACATATAATGTCCCATAGAACTAGAAACTATTCAACCTATTCCGGGAATATAAATACATCACCAATTACTATTAGTATTAGTACCCAAAAACTTCTTTTCAAATGTTTAATTTTAAATCTCAAATACATTTCCCTTATTTCAATTATTTCCTAACATTTATACAAAGGTTAATAATTTGCAGATTTTCTTTTGCAAACTATATTCTTTTTTGGCATTTGAACTCTTTTTTATTTGTCATAGTAAACAACTAGGCTTATATTGAAGAGAAAATTTGAATTTAATACCAAAAAATAGAATACACTATCTAAAACACATACAATAACTTACTTCTAGGAATTGGAAAATTCACATTCTCTATAAGAACATAAATTCATTAATCTACATACTCAGCTAATAAATCTACAAATTAAATAATTGAAATTTAATAGAAGACATTTGAACAAACCAAGCAAGCATATAAAACCAATATAAGAATTCAGTAACATACTATTATTCACATTTGAATATATGAAAACATATATGATTCAATCAACTATGCAAATGTAACAGCTCGTCCTTTTTGGAGACAATTAAAATCCATAATTGGATATAAATTGGAGATTTGAGGAATTTCTCGAAATAGTGATTTTGGGGATTCTCGAGGATTTGATGATTTTCGATCGGTGTTATAATTTCTTTTGGGACTAATTAGGTCGAAATATTTTAATAATATGTCACCGTGGAGTAAAGCGACAAAAGAGGTAATATTTTGATTAGAAAACCCGCATTAAGTATATGGGTTAGAATAGTGATTTGCGGTCAAGTACCTCGGATGGGAATTTTGACTGCGCCGTGAGTCTCGGAATGTCCGAGATAGTCGGAAAAGAGTGTCCGATTGTCGAAATTGAGTTTTGGGGAATTTTGGAGTTAAATGGGCTCGTAATTGAGTAAACGAGTCATTTTTGTGTTTTAAAGGGTTAAACCATTTTTCTTTCTTTATAAAGAGAGGGAGAGGGAGAACATAGAAGAGAAGAAAAATAAAAGAGAGAGAAGAGAGAGAGGAAGAAGAAAGAGGAGGAGAAAATGGAGAATCAGGCTAAACTTCGCGGGATTCGACTCGAGGTCGTCGGATTATATCCACGAGGAAAGTGTTTACTTTCTTTATTTAATTTTTGCATAAATCTCATACCGTAGTTTGGTATTAATAAACCCTAAAGATTTTGGGTTGGGTTTTCGTGGATAAAACGGGTTTTCGGGAGTTAAAATGAATAAACCCCTAAAATTTCCTAATTGGAGAAACCTAGAAATTAATCGAAATAAATTGGTGGTTTAGGGTTCTACGATGTTTATAACCCTTACTATATGTGTATTTGTAGTTGGTTGAGGTTGTAGGACGTTGGGTGAGGTGACAAAAGCTTGGGAGAAGCTTTAATGGCCGAAACCGTCTGGGAGAAGACGATGAATAGTGAACTGTGTTCTTACCGAATCGATTCGGCATAGAGGAGAATCGATTCGGCTCTTGGTCAGAAAAAAAATTATATATCTTTTCGACGCGGTCGCGTGGGCGCTGTAATACCCCGTATTTTTATGCTATATTAATTTGGGGATTTATTGAATTTAATGTGAGTGAATTATTTAATAAAAAAATCCGGAAATTAATTATGTTATAATTATTAACGTGACGAGAGTCAGTAATTATGGGAAATTTGTTAAATATTACTAATGAGCAAAGTAATATATTATATTGGTTATATTGAATGTCATGAGTGAGTTAAATGACAATTTCGGAAATTGAAGTCGGAACGTGCTCGTGTCGCGTCGGGACTATATTTGATAAATGAAAAGTGGATATTTTATAAGTTGCCCGTATGGTCGTTTTGAGTGCGCCAACGCGTCCGGAAGGGTCGAGATAGTCAGAAAAGTGTACCCGGGGTGTAGTTTGGGTCTCGGGGCGTTTTTAGGCCTAATTAGTACCCCGGAAGGGCATTTTAGTCATTTTACATATTTGGGTAATTAAACCCACGAAATTCAGCAACCTATATAAGCCATTTAGGTAGTCATTTAGGGTTAGAATATTCAGAACCCTAGAACGGCTATTGGAGAAGAGAGGAGAGAGCCCTCAAGGCAATTCAAGGCCAAAAAGTCACCGGTTTGCACCGCCGCCACCACCAACGCGTAGATCGCGAGAAGGGGAACACGACCACACCAAAATCAGCCGCAATCCAGACTTCTGAAAATCCCAGGCAAGTGTTTAACTTGCTATTTTTGTTGGTGCAATCTTCATATTAGTTTAGGAATGATTAGGGATGAATTATGTAAGAGAAAACCCAATTTGTGATAGGAAAATCCATGTAGTTTTGATTTATATGAAAATTCTGGAACCCTTGCCATGTAGAGAAAAATAACCCACGAAATTTTGGTATAAATAAGAAGGAAATTCTGGGATTAAACAAATTAGAATCATGAGTTAGAGATTTGTAGGGTTCTTGAGTTTTAAATGAATTATGGCATAATAAATCCATGTTTAGTAATGAAAATTGATATGTTTTACGTTGAATATACCTGTTATGATGATGTAAGGTTAGTAGCGTTAATTCTGGACGATTGGAACTTGAAAATATGGATTTGGTGAATATTTGGAGATGAAACCCGTAACTGCAATTCTACAGATTTTCGCAGACCTGCTTGATCGATCGATCGAGCCTAGAGCTTCGATCGATTAAAGGTTCGATCGATCGAGCCCCAAACCTCGATCGATCGACCCCTCCTGGCAGGCTCTTATTTCCTTTTGTAAATGATTTTAAAAATCGCATTGTCGTGATATAACTCTTGGGCATTCTAAGTATAATGATTTGGGAGACATGGAGGACCAGTAGGGCGTATAAATAAATGTTGGGATCATTAATATTCGACGAGAATGGTATTTATGGGATATTTACTTTAGGGTTAGTAAATTTATATATTATAAAGGGTGAGGCGCGTAAGAGAGTTATTGGACACTTGTATTTTAGTTATTTCCAGTATTGTTACTATGGGTTTTATTCTGTTGATGGTGTTACTTTATATTTCGCATGTTGACATTCGGTTGACGAATGTTTTAAATTAATTGGACTATGTTGCAGATATTCAATGTGGTGTGATTCTTACTTATTGAATGTTGTTAATAAAATAATTGTTTTTCTTTAAATAAAATTTGGAAAGTATGTATGAAAATGGTTTTGACACTTATCTTAATTACTTAGGGTGTTAAATTGGAAAAATTATTTTTATCGATAGTGATGCTGAGAATGAACCAACTGTTTACCTTGATTTAATTTAATAAAGGAGTGATCCCCCGGTATTTAATTAGGCGGGGTGTCACAGGTGGTATCAGAGCATCAGGTTCTAGTGTCCTTTAGGATCTGTGCGGCCTATTATGCTTTTAGCGTTGCTTTCTTTGATTTAGAGCCCTAAATACTAGGAATGTTGTGTTCCTCTCTATACATTGGGAATTCGTGCTTCTGCAATTTGTTTATTTGAATGATGAACTCATCCAAATTTACTTAAATTTTCAGATGGACCGTCAAGGAGAACTAGATAAAACGGTTAGGGGAGTCAACGAGCAAGATCGACTCATACCTTAGGTATCCCCAGGGAGAATATCAACTGCCGAGTTAGCCGGTATCGTGGCACAAGCAGTTACCACTGCAGTTTTACAATACCAAGAATGCAACCTACAACTTAAAGGAGGCAAAATACCTAGAGAGGTTAAACAAATGCATGTGACTAAAGCTGACAAAGGTGCGAAGACACCGAAATTGCGACAACAAACTACCCAAGACCAAGTCAGTTCTAGTCAACAACGTGGTAAAATGAAGCAGTTTTGAAAGAGGAATAAAGTTCCAAGTCAGCAAGGCCGACACCGACAGCAGCAGGGTCAGAAAGGGAGAAACTTCGGAGGCCGATGTTTTGTGTGTGGCACACATGGCCATAAATGCCAGGATTTCCCAGAGAGTGTTAGGGCCCCACAGCATCAGGGTGCCCGTAATGATCCACAGGGGCCACTTTTTCCAATCGCTCTCCCAGCACCAACTCAGGTACTAGGCCTTCCAACCTTTCCAGTAGCTCCCGTGCAGCAGGGGCAGTTACAGTACAGACATATCTATGATGTTCACCAGGCAGCCGCCCCACATGCACCAACCGCGATTTGGGGTATGTTTTCTATCCATGAAACTTTGGGTCAAATTTTGTATGTTACTGGGACAACGCATTGTTTTATAGATACATATTATGCGAAGACCTTAGGGTCATTAACCACAGTAGAAAGCACTGTAACGTAGGTAGACTCACCACTGGGGAATGGTTCACTTTTCTTTATATGCCGGGGAGTGGGGGTAGAAATTGGTAGCTTGGTATTACCTGCAGACATGTCAGTCTTAGACATGCACGAGCATGATGTGATTATTGGTATGGATTGGCTCGCAGCTTATAGAGCCATGATTGATTGCTTCGGTGGGAGCATTATTTTTTCCATTCCGGGGCAAGAGATGTTTGTAGTGGCGATGCCTCGCCTAGAGAGAGGTTCGACCGCTCATTTATATTAAATAGAGGAGAATACCTCTAATGAGGTTGAAATCCCGTTAGACTCGATCCCAGTTGTCAGGGAGTATTCTGATGTGTTTCAGGAAATACCAGGCCTACCCCCAGTCGAGAGATAGACCTTGTTATAGATTTATTGCCAGATACGAGACCTATATCACGCGCACCGTACCGTATGGCTCCGGTAGAGATGCGAGAGCTACGAGATCAGATAGAGCAGCTGTTAGGTCAGGGCTTCATTCGCAGGAGTACCTCACCTTGGGGCGCTCCAGTTTTGTTTGTAAAGAAGAGAGATGGTTCACTGAGATTGTGTGTGGACTACCGGGAGCTGAACAAGGTCACTATACGAAATAAATATTCGTTACCTCGAATCGATGATCTGTTCGACTAGCTGAGGGGAGCAACTTTCTTTTCAAAGATAGATCTGAGGTCGGGGTACCATCAGCTACGTATTAGGGAGCAGGATGTTTCGAAGACTGCTTTCTTGACGAGATATGGGTCCTATGAGTTCAGGGTGATGCCGTTCGGACTCACAAATGCTCCAGCCATTTTCATGGACTTGATGAACTGAGTATTCAGAGAGTTCTTGGATCAGTTTCTCATCGTCTTCATAGAAGACATCTTGATATATTCACACTCCGAGGAGGAGCATGCCGAGCACTTGAGGCAGGTTCTTCAGACTCTGCGAGAGCATCAATTGTATGCTAAGTATGAGAAGTGTGGATTCTGGTTGCGAGAGGTACAGTTCTTGGGGCATGTTGTTTCTGAGCAGGGGATAGTAGTCGACCCGAGTAAAGTATCAGCGGTGAGGGAGTGGGGACAGCCCACGACACCGACGGAAGTGCGTAGTTTCTTGGGGTTAGATGGTTACTACAGGAGATTCATTCGGGGATTCTCCAAAATAGCGGGTCCATTGACCAATCTGACTCGCAAGGGAGTACCATATGTTTGGGATGACGCTTGTCAGTTGGCTTTCGACGAGCTGAAAGACAAGCTTACTTCAGCGCCAGTCCTTGCGTTACCACAGCCGGGTATGGAGTACCTGGTTTACACCGATGCGTCCTTACGGGGACTTGGGGGAGTACTTCAGTAGGAAGAGAAGGCTATAGCTTTTGCCTCCCGCAAGCTTAAGCCGCATGAGAAGAATTACCCCACCCACGACCTAGAGTTAGCAGCGGTCGTCTTTGCATTGAGGATATCGAGGCACAAATTGTTGGGAGAGAAATTTCGTTTGTTCACAGACCACAAGTCGTTGCAGTACCTGTTCACTCAGCAAGAGCTGAATATGCGTCAGCGCAGATGGCTAGAGTTTGTGAAGGACTACCAGTTCGACATACAGTATCATCCGGGAAAGGCCAACGTAGTTGCTGATGCGTTGAGACATAGACCGGTAGACGAAGTAGCAGACGTCTGGAAAGAAAAGTGGAAGGAGTTGGGTCACCAGGACGCAGTAGCACGTTCTTTCATATCCGTGATGTCAGTCACACCTGTCATTGTTACGAGGGTGATACAGGCACAGACCACAGACTCGTTTTGCCAGGAGTAGATTGTGCGACTTCTAGCCGAGGGTGCTGAGTCCTATTCTGTTAGTTCTGATGGAGGTTTGCGGTTTAATGGGAGATTGGTGGTTCCAGAAGGATCAGAATTACGTCATGTAGTGATGACTCATTCTCATGGGTCCCGATTTGCATACATTCGGGAGGCGATAAGATGTACCAGGATATGAGGAGGCAATACTGGTGGAGTGGGACGAAGAAGGACATTGCTGAGTTCGTGTCCAAGTGTTCTACCTGCCAGCTGGTGAAGGTGGACCATCAGAAATCGTCAGGATTACTTCAGCCATTGGAAGTACCCACGTGGAAGTGGGATAGTATTTCCATGGATTTTATTACAGGGTTGCCTACATCACAGCGGGGCCACGATTCTATCTGGGTGATTGTAGACCGTTTGACCAAGGCGGCTCATTTTCTGCCAGTGCGGACAGATTTCTCCACGGGTGAGTATGCTCAGTTGTTCATCGCTGAGATTGTCAGATTACGCGGGGTGCCCCTGAATATTGTGTCAGATAGAGACAAGATTTTCGCGTCACGTTTTTGGGAAAGCTTTCAGGAGGCTATGGGTACTGAGTTGAGGCTGAGTTCAGCTTACCACCCACAGACAGATGGACAGATAGAGCGTACTAATCAGATGTTAGAGGATATGCTACGCATGTGCGTTCTCGATTTTGGAGGAGGTTGGGAGCCACATCTTCCACTGGTAGAGTTTTCCTATAATAACTCTTATCAGTTCACGATTGGCATGGCTCCATTTGAGGCTTTGTATGGAAGGCCTTGTCGTTCCCCAGCTTGTTGGCTCAAAGTGGGGGGATAACAAGTTGCTAGGACCAGAGGTGATTCAGGAGACCTCCGCGAGGATTGAGATGATCAGAAGTCGCATTCGGGTAGCCCAGGATAGGCAAAAGAGCTACGCCGATGCGAAACGGTTCTTCCGGGAGTTTAGTGTGGGGGACCAAGTGTTATTACGTGTATCTCCTATTAAGGGAGTGATGAGGTTCGGGAAGAAGGGGAAGTTGGCTCCAAGGTACGTGGGACCATTTCCCATCATCGAGAGGATTGGACGATACCTTCGGGCTGATATGGCCCATACTCACATTGCGATAAATGAGATCGACTTACAGCCTGATAGCTCTTACGAGGAGAGACCGATGGCTATCCTAGACTATAGTGAGAGAAGATTGAGGTCGAAAATAGTTCCACTTGTGCGGGTCCAGTGGGAACATCATAATGTGGAGGAATCCACTTGGGAGCGCGAGGCAGATATGCGCGAAAAATATCCAGAGTTGTTTTTACCAGGTATGCCTTATTTTCCGAATTTCGGGACGAAATTCCGTTATTAGGGGGGAAGTATGTAATACCCCATATTTTTATGCTATATTAATTTGGGGATTTATTGAATTTAATGTGAGTGAATTATTTAATAAAAAAATCCGGAAATTAATTATGTTATAATTATTAACGTGACGAGAGTTAGTAATTATGGGAAATTTATTGAATATTACTAATGAGCAAAGTAATATATTATATTGGTTATATTGAATGTCATGAGTGAGTTCAATGGCAATTTCGAAAATTGAAGTCGGAACATGCTCGTGTCGCGTCGGGACTAAATTTTGATAAATAAAAAGTGAATATTTTATAAGTTGCCCGTATGGTCGTTTTGAGTGCGCCAACGCGTCCGGAAGGGTCGAGATAGTCAGAAAAGTGTACCCGGGGGGTGTAGTTTGGGTCTCGGGGCGTTTTTGGGCCTAATTAGTACCCCGAAAGGGCATTTTAGTCATTTTGCATATTTGGGTAATTAAACCCACGAAATTCAGCAACCTATATCAGCCATTTAGGTTAGTCATTTAGGGTTAGAATATTCAGAACCCTAGAACGGCTATTGGAGAAGAGAGGAGAGAGCCCTCAAGGCAATTCAAGGCCAAAAAGTCACCAGTTTGCACCGCCGCCACCACCAACGCGTAGATCGCGAGAAGGGGAACACAACCACACCAAAATCAGCCGCAATCCAGACTTCTGAAAATCCCAGGTAAGTGTTTAACTTTCTATTTTCGTTGTTGCAATCTTCATATTAGTTTAGGAATGATTAGGGATGAATTATGTAGAAGAAAACCCAATTTGTGATAGGAAAATCCATGTAGTTTTGATTTATATGAAAATTCTGGAACCCTTGCCATGTAGAGGAAAATAACCCACGAAATTTTGGTATAAATAAGAAGGAAATTCTGGGATTAAACAGATTAGAATCATGAGTTAGAGATTTTTAGGGTTCTTGAGTTTTAAATGAATTATGTCATAATAAATCCATGTTTAGTAATGAAAATTGATATGTTTTACGTTGAATATACCTGTTATGATGATGTAAGGTTAGTAGCATTAATTCTGGACGATTGGAACTTGAAAATATGGATTTGGTGAATATTTGGAGATGAAACCCGTAACTGCAATTCTGCAGATTTTCGACCTGCTTGATCGATCGATCGAGCCTAGAGCTTCGATCGATCGAAGGTTCGATCGATCGAGCCCCAAACCTCGATCGATCGACCCCTCCTGGCAGGCTCTTATTTCCTTTTGTAAATGATTTTAAAAATCGCATTGTCGTGATATAACTCTTGGGCATTCTAAGTATAATGATTTGGGAGACATGGAGGACCAGTAGGGCGTATAAATAAATGTTGGGATCATTAATATTCGACGAGAATGGTATTTATGGGATATTTACTTTAGGGTTAGTAAATTTATATATTAAAGGGTGAGGCGCGTAAGAGAGTTACGTTGAAACGTAATAATGACACCTACTGAATTTTCTACTCGGAAGAATAAAGTCCACGAGTGTCACGAAATAAGTGAGAAAACCCTTCGAGTTAAGGTTAGAGATGAAATCTTATACGTAATGCTAATAATGTGAAATAATGATAAATATTGTAATTATGGGTGACGAGAGGAACCTACATTAATAGGATAAAAGTGGTATATTTATATGATTACGTGTACATATATTATATACATGTGAAATTCATGCCCACGCTACTTGCTATCCCTGAGGTTACTGCGCTGGGACAGTCTTATCTCGATGGGACCTTTATGGGGATATTGACTTGTACCCTAGAAGATATATGTCCTTGGTACAGGCTATCGACGTGATAGTTCAGACGGTCCTAAGAGACATAGGCATGTGCCATCCTCTTAGAGACTTGGAATCTATTCTTCGCCTCAATTCTGTTTGTGTATGTGTTAATACAATTCGAGAGTGATTCCGATTGTATTCCCCTTAATATGAGTGATATGGGGTTTTGGATAGTAGAGTATGCCCGCACCATAGTTTAATTGGGGTGCTGTTATAATATATATATTATACGAGTAGTTAATATATATATGAAATTCTGAAATTTGGAACTGCCTACTGTGATTTGATAAGTAGGATATGGTTGATGACTCAAATAATAAAAACTTGTTTAGAGAAAGTATAATATGTCACTGGAAAACTTTATTGATTTTATAAAGCTAAAATGGAGAACTTTGGTTAACTAATTGAAATACCCTTTTCGAAATGGAATCGTTAAATGTTGAATCTTACGAGTAATATAAGATAAGTTAAACCATTGGGAAGATTAGTGCAATAAATGATAAGATAAAAGGTTGGGAAGTTTAGTACGATAGACATGCATATTAGAAGAGAGGTGAGAATTTCTCAAGAGAGTGTCGCTCTAATATGTTGTTGCATTGGCCTGTATCAATTTAAATACTTGCTAAACGTATTTTAAATCAAACACACTTTCGGGCTCTGACCCATTTCTCTCTCTCTCTCTCTCTCTCTCTCTCTCTCTCTCTCTCTCTCTCTCTTGTATATATATATGTATGTATTACAGGTGCCCAGCCACAGGGGCGTCTTGCTTAGGATCTCTTAGAAGGAACGCGCTGCAGCTTAGGTGGAAGTTGCAGGTCTCTTGATTAGACGACTTCGTTCATTCAGATCCACTCTTAGTATTTTCATTTAGTTGAGCATGTGTAGCTCTTTCCATTATTCTGTTGTTATTGGACACTTGTATTTTAGTTATTTCCAGTATTGTTACTATGGGTTTTATTCTGTTGATGGTGTTACTTTATATTTCGCATGTTGACATTCGGTTGACGAATGTTTTAAATTAATTGGACTATGTTGCAGATATTTAATGTGGTGTGATTATTACTTATTGAATGTTGTTAATAAAATAAATGTTTTTCTTTAAATAAAATTTGGAAAGTATGTATGAAAATGGTTTTGACACTCAGCTTAATTACTTAGGGTGTTAAATTGGAAAAATTATTTTTATCGACAGTGATGCTGAGAATGAACCAACTGTTTACCTTGATTTAATTTAATAAAGGAGTGATCGCCCGGTATTTAATTAGGCGGGGTGTCACAGGCGCCAACCACGTATTTTTTTGATTTTTTTTGGATTTATAGTAATTTTTCTACAGAAAGCTGTCCGGGATCGAAATCATTAGTTAAAACCCTTTTCGAGATAAATATTAGGGGTTCTCAAAAGGATTGTTAGGACCTCTAAAGAATTTGAGAAGATATTTAAAACTTTGGGTTTGTAGGAATGAATCTGAGTTATGTTTTAAATGGAGGTTGGATTGATATTTTGGGTATTTTGGAGATTGAAATTTTTTTTCCCAAACAGTGCCCCTCAAACAGGCCGAATCGATTCGCCTAAGGGGATCTGTGATTCTGCAGTGGGCCGAATCGATTCGAATTTAGACCGCATCGATTCGCCATTAAGGACCTGTTTGCAGAACACTTTTCGAATCGATTCTGATTGGGGGCCGAATCGATTCGCCCACCCGAATCGATTCGCAAATGGGGCGAATCGATTCGCTTTGGTCAGAATTGCTAGTTTTCTTCTCTTAAGAGTATGGGGAGTTAAAATACAGTTTGGAATTTTTATGGGAAAATCCTAGGAGGTGATTAGGATAATTTGGGAATAGAGACATATATATTCGCTTAGTGTGGAGTGTTATAATTGGAGATATCCAATAAGTCCTGAGATGGGATTTAGGTATTTATCATTTATCAAAGTAAGGAAATACTTTGGGTTTAGTGTCATGCGTATATAAACGCATGATTATGATTCCTCGAGGGAATCTTTGGGATTATGGATCATCGATAGATGGTTTGGCAAATATGGCCATTTATATATTCAAGGAGGAATATATGGTATATGTATACTATGTGATTAAAGTATATATATGATATGATGTTAATGATTTTGAAAATAAAATATAAATTTTTTCAAAATGGAAAGATAAGTGAGTTTCTTAATTAATAAAATATGGATACACACCTCTCTAAATCGCTATCATAAGGGAAGTTGCGTCCGTATGGTGAAGCCCCTGGCTAATGAATGTAGGGTGGATATAGTCCTATAGGCCATATGAGCGTTTGTTGTATTTTTCTGCGCTGGTTAGGAGATTCTGAGTGTGGTCTTGACTATCCCGCAGGCATATGGCCGCTTCCCGATGTCTTGCGTTGTAGGATCCCAGGTTGTCTTGATGATAGGCCCTGGAAGATGATAGCCATTTAAGGGCGCGCACAGTGGGGAAACCCGGACGGGCGGTCTTAGAACGCGTTATGTTAAAGCAATTTATGATAATGGATTGACTTTAATTACATCTGGATATAGGAAGGGAAATGGTTTATATGAATTCGCTTCAGAAACACGACCCGGATGGAAGAAGGGAAGTGGAAGCATATGATATGGTAAAAGCATTTTTATGATAATAAAAATGGCTTTTAATTACATTTCCTGGATGGAAGAAGGGAAATGGGATGTTTTAAAACGAAAAAGCATTTTTATGATAATAAAACTGGCTTTTAAAAAGTTATATGATATGTTAAAGAAATTCATGATAATGAATTGGCTTTTAAATACATTTCCTGGATATGAGAAGGGAAATGGAAGGTTTTGAGATAAATATGATAAGTATTGATAAATACTTTGTAAATGAATTCTCATTTCGGGAGATAGATCCAGATGTATATGGCAATATGTATATATATATATATGGATAACTTGGGTGCCGAGGGTCTAATACATCCCGATGATCGACCTTGCCGCATAGTAGTGTATCGGGGGGGGGGGGGGTTCCTTGTTTGGATTTCGCTTTGCGAGACACCCCACGCATGAATATGGCATTGTGTTGAGACTGGGGAGAAGTTTAATCCTTAGTGATCTAATATTATTATTTCTTATGGTGTATATATATTTATATATATTCGGTACCGAGGGCCTGACGGATCTCAACGATCGACCTTTCCGCATAGTAGTGTATCGGCGGGGGGTTCCTTGTTTAGATTTCTCTTTGCGAGACACCCCACGCATGAACATGGCTTCGTATTGAGGCTGGGGAGAAGTTTAGCCCTTAGTACATTACTTGGACTATCTAGGGTTGATAGTAGTTGGGTGTTAGACCAGTTTAGCAGGGTAGCTTGACTAGCATGTTTAGAGGGATGCGCTAGGAGTGCACTGTTAGTGGAGAGGTGAGGGGTATCTCATGGGAGTGCGATACCAAATTTAAATATGAGATAAAACCTTTTTCAGAAAAAAATAAGGCATTTATGCATGTGCTAAATATTTTCAAAACTTGGGCTCTGACCCGTTTATCTACTTTTCCTTTCTTTCTATATTATATATATATATAGGTGTCCAGACACAGGGACGCCTGGATGGCACATCTTCCGAGTCAGACGTCAGCTGCAACAGCTGTGGATGCGTGTAAGTTTTTGATAGCCGCTTCCATTCTTGTACTCTAGATAGGAGGTACTGTATAAATATTCGAGCCAATGGTCCAACTGCATTTATTTATTCTTTGAGTACAACATTCGATATGTTAGTATATTTTGACCGAGTGTTCGGTTATTTTATTTTATTTCAGTTTCATTTATGCATAAACTGTGTGGATGTTTTAATTATATTCGTTTAAAAAGATTAGCTAAATAAAATTTTGACACCGGCCTAATAGGTTATTAGTAATTAAATGGATTTTCGACAGTGATGCTAAGAATGATTCATATGAGACTCCTGTTAAAATTTGATATAGGTGTGATCGCCCGGTATCTTATTAGGCGGGGTGTCACAGCAAATTTTCTTAAAATTAATATAAACTCTCGCTATCTAAACATTTCTCGGACAACTTTTTCTATTATGTCCAACTTTTGGGTAAGTGCCACACCTAAATTATCTATTTTCTTCACCACGAGAATCAATCCTTTTCTTTCTTGGCCTCCCAGCCATCCGCTTCGCACTTGGTGGACTAATGATTATTTCTATATCAGATTTGTCATCCCTTCCAAATGAAGAAACATGATAAATCACTTCTGTATAAGATTGAACAAAATTCTCCTTGCTGAAAAACTTATCAATGAAACTATTTAAATCCTTCCATGACTTTTGAATAAAAATAATAGCATGAGCACACAAAAATCCATTCACTTGATATTCACAACAGGAACATGTTATTTTCAAGAGATCAACCTTTACACTCTCATTCAAATGGACCTCAAAGGCAAATTTAGTTGCCTTACTGACTCTCGAACTCCCACCTTCTTTCAACAAATTAGCAATTCAATTGTCAATTTCTGTACATAAATATCCATTCCATCGATTAGAGATCTCCCTATGCTGAACCATCATTTCATAATCTTCCCTCTAATATAATGAACCAAGTCGATTATCGGCAAATGACGACCTTCACGGATCCATGAATTAAATGACCCCTCATCGCTTGAATACATTTCACCATTTTTATGACCTTCAAAATATGAACCTTTCCAATTTTCCCTTTTCAAGGTCTGCAAGAACTTCCGAATTGGATCAGATCCTTCTTTAAGCAACAAATATAGTTTTTAGTGAAATTTGAACTGATTTGATTTATATGCATAATTCCGAAACATGTTCACAAGATTCTACGTCATAGTCTTTGAAAATGAGCCAGATAAATTGTCTCTAAGGATGTTCTTCAAATGTTGCAAGCAATAGCAGTGGAAACAATTTGAAAAAACTTTTTGAACCGATTTCAAAAGTCCTTTATTCTTATCTAATACAAAACTAATAACGCATGAAGAAGTAACTTGGGATAACTTCTCCAAAAAGCATTCCCAATTTTCTTTTGTTTCATAATCAATAATAGCAAATTCCAATGGAAATATTCCTGAATAAAAAAATTACAAAATTTATATTAAACAACATAAACTGAAATAGATAAATTTACTATGAACGAAACAAAATAGTGTATACCTTGATTTCCATTCTTTCCTGTCGCCTCAATAAGAATTCCTTTATATCGAGATTTCAAAAATATGCCATCAACAAACAATAAAGGACGACAAAACATAAATCATTCAATGCATTCTTGGAACGACACAAATAACTTTTTTAAACCGTCCCGAACCATCATCATAATCAATGTCAAATATGTTACCCGAATTAGATGTCAAATATGTTACCCGGATTAGATGTCAATAACGCTTCCCTATACCATCGAAGCCTATCAAATGACAAAGATTGATCCTCATATATTTTTAACTAAACTCTCTCAACAGCCCACCATCCAAGATGATAATTGATAATTAATCCATGGTTGTTTTGCACATGGTATATGATATCCACGAGGCGCGTAATGGGCCTTTATTTAATCTCCTCAACAATAAGAGATTCTACAAGTTTCGAACTATTCCTTGGATGTTTCGTTATCTTGTATGCAGAGCCACACATATGTTCATTTACAAGATCCCTTACATAAAAAAATAAATTTCCCTTCTCTACAAGACTGTGAACATACCATTCACACCCACTACTTCCCTTGTAAAAACATTCAGTAGTTATCCTAACATTGTCATTCTTTACGTAACGAAACTTAAACCCAATGCCAATTCAAAATATACAAAAAACTCTCCGAAATTCACTAAAACCTCCTTCAAACCTTTGACCAACATGACACAAACCTTTCGACCAACCAACAGACATCAAAACCTTCTCTCCTTATTTGGAAAAAGAATGGACCTAAGTGTAACACCCCACCCGCCCGGGGAGAGCGGAGCGGAGCGCTACCGCGATAAAACTAACCAAATCCATCAATCAACAAGGTATAGAGCATCTAAATAAATACCACAATATAAAAAAAAAAGAAAATCCACTAATCTCAATCTCTTCAAATTTAAATACAACCAAAAGTCTCTCAAAATAATACAACTATCTATCTCAAAATAAAATACATTGCCAATGCTCTATACATCAAAAAAATAAATACAAATCTCCTCATCTTGTATTCTCGAATATTATTCCCAATAATAATCCATGCTAAATCTCAATCTCCAATAAATCCCAAGCGCCTAAATCCGTGCTAACCTTCCAATAAAAGAAAATATGGGGAAGTACACAATACGATAGGAAGGATGCTCAACAAGTAGTAGCGGTGAATAAAGCGTATCAATAAGAGTATGAATGTTCAAATCAAATGCCAATCTCATAAGCATTTTTATCAATATAATTTCTCAAAAGCACATTAACCGAGTCACCAGGCCTCACCATACCGCGCCATACTTTATCAAGTAGCCAGAACAGGAATCTTGGCGGGTGCCCAACATCAGTGCCATATTAAAATCTCATGACAACATGCTCAACACAAATAAAATACCACATGAATCAAAATTAGATTTCCAACAATAATTTCCAGATTCCAATTGAATTTAGCAATTCACATATGAGTCAATGATCACAAGAGAACAACGGGAATAACACTCGCGAGATTAAGGAGCATATTGTGTAAAACCCCATACCTTAAACCACCAAAAAGGAAACAACATAAATCTACCCAGAATATCAGATTACACCACAAAAATCAGTCCACAAAGATCCACAAATCATCTCCAAGTTTCTCATCAAAAGAAACCCAATAACACCTCCAAAAACTAAGGTTGAATGCATAAATTAAAGGGGCAAAGTGTATATAAAAATAGAGGAAATAAAAATATGTTTTTTGTATATTTTTGTGCCAAAAGTTTGATCCAAAATGGTCACCCACGACCACTTTAAATAAGGTAAAAATGATAGGGGTTGAAACAAACCAAAACTCCTCAAAAATCCTTCCAGCGCAAGAAAATTGAAGGGATCGATCGATCGATCCCTGGCGTCGATCGATCGATCGCTCAGAAAAATTAACAGTTCCGCCCCAAAATGTTATAAGGGATAAATATTTAAAAATTCATATAAAATCCGTTTTAACTCCGATTTCGAAATCGTTTAAAATTCTCATCTTTAAAAATAAAATCCAACAGTTTTGAGCAAGAAAAATAATTTTATCAAAAACTTTATTTTCCTCTATATTTTGAAAATATCCCAAAAATTATGCGGGGTTGTTACACTTCCCCACAAACAAAGGAATTTCGCCCTCGAAATTCACCGAATGCCTAACTCTCAAAATCTGACCACTACAACAATCTCAAAAAATAATCCATCTCCCAAAAATAAATTCCTCACATCTAATCTCGGAACTTATCACGAAACGATCATCTAAAATTTCTATCTCCAAATACGCGCCACAAAAATTTAACGGTCCCAAAACCCAAGACCTAAGGGTGGTCGTATACCTAAGCTCTGATACCGTTCTGTAACACTCCGCTCGCTGGGGGAGAACGCAACGGAGCACCATCGCGATTTATGGAGCATCTAAATAAATCCCACAATATAATAAAATAAGAGAATCCACTAATCTCAATCTCTTCAAATTTAAATATAACCAAAAGTCTTTCGAAATAATACGACTATCTATCTCGAAATAAAATACATTGCCAATGCTCTATACATCAAAAAAATAAATACAAATGTCCTCATCTTGTGTTCTCAAATATTCTTCCCAATAATAATCCACACTAAAAATAAATCTCCAATAAATCCCAAGCGCCCAAATCCTCTCTAACTTGCCACTAAAAGAAAATATGGGGAAGTACACAATACGATAGAAAAAACGCTCAACAAATATTAGCGGTGAATAAAGCGTAACAATACGAGTACAAATATTCAAATCAAATGCGAATCTCATAAGCATTTTTATCAATATAATTCTCAACAACACATTAATCAAGTCACCAGGTCTCACCATACCGTGTCATACTTTATCAAGTAGCCAGAACAGGAATCTTGGCGGGTGCCCAACATCAGTGCCATATTAAAATCTCATGACAACATGCTCAACACAAATAAAATACCACATGAATCAAAATTAGATTTCCAACAAGAATTTCCAAATTCCAATTGAATTTAGCAATTAAAATATAATTCAATGATCACAAGAAAACAACGGGAATAACACTCGCAAGATTAAGGAGCATATTGTAAAACCCCATACCTTAAACCACCAAAAAGGAAACAGCATAAATCTACCCAGAATATCATACTACTCCATAAAAATTAGTCCACAAAGATTCACAAATCATCTCCAAGCTTCTCATCAAAACAACCCTAAAAACACCTCCAAAAACTAAGGTTGAATGCATAAATTAAAGGGGAAAAGTGTATATAAAAAGAGAGGAAATAAAAATATATTTTCAGCATATTTTTGTGCTAAAAGTTTGATCCAAAATGGTCACCCACGACCCCTTTAAATAAGGAAAAAAGGATAGAGTTTGAAACAAATCAAAACTCCTCAAAACTACTTGCAGCGCACGAAAACTGAAGGGATCGATCGATCGATCCCTGGCTTCGATCGATCAATCGTCCAAAAAAACTGACACTTCCGCCAAGAAATGTTATAAGGGATAAATATTTAAAAATTCATATAAAATCCATTTTAACTCCGATTTCGAACCCGTTTGAAATTCTCGTATTTAAAAATAAAATCTGACATTTTTGAGCAAGAAAAATAATTTTATCAAAACTTTATTTTCCTCAATATTTTGAAAATACCCCAAAAACTACGCGGGTTATTACGCCAAGTGACTTCATAATCAGTCTCATTCTCAACATACGACTAAATAACACTACCGCTTCCACTCGACAATTGATAATGCCCCAAAACCATTATCTTACTTGACACAGAAACGTCAATACTTTGAATTGAATTAGACTCACAATAAAAGATCAAATTCTCCAAATCTAACTTACAATCGAATGCACAAAACGAATGCCCAGGCAGATTATAACACAAACCAAAAATGTCAGCAAATAACTCCTTCCATTTTGTGTATGTATGATTAATCAAATCATAAAGTCTTGTATTCCTCCCACACTTCATCCAACAAATTATCTCTCCAAATTTGAACATAAAAAACATCTAAAAATCCATAACACCTACAAAACAATAAAAAATAGTATATCATCACATATGAACTACAAAATGAATCTGATTTAATTTATATTTTTTAATTTCAACATGCAAACTAAAAAAAGTGTTAATAAAAAGCTCCTCCTATGTGGGATTGCGAACAAATAAATTTATCTATGTTATCTGATAATGGTTTCATATGGAATATAGATTAAATCAGATAAATTCATTACATTAAACAAATATTATTAACAAAAAAAATGAACATATGAAACAGGGGATATTTATACTAACCATCAATAAAAGAAGCTCAAACTTATCTGTCACTTACAAATTCGACCCCGAAATGATATAGAAATTTATTAAAAAGTTTCAAAATAAAAATTATAAAAGTAATTGAACAGAAAAATCAAGACAATTGAATCATACATGTATCTAATTAGAACTTGAAATGCTAAAAATATGAAATTAGGGCTTGCGAAGAAATATATCAAATCAACTATACTACTACAAAAAAAATGAAAAATATAATCGTTTCAAACAAAAAAAAATCAAATTACATCTTATTAATCTAAATATACAATAAAAATAAAAAACCCATAAAATTGACATATATTTGCATAACCTTGTCTCAATTATTACAAATTGATACACGACCTGCATTCAATTAAAAAAAATGACTTTCAATTCTTCAGTTACTAAAAACAGACAAAAAATGTGGATTCAAATAAAAAAAAACAAATTTTAATAAGCTTGAATCATCTTCGATTTCAAATGTAACAAATTGATCATAAAAGCACTTCATACCTTGAATCAATTTTCATAAATCGCCAACGCATATAGCTTTAATTTGAAAAAAAAAAATGACTGTTAATTGCTTCAATAATCAATAATTTCGAAGAAAAGAATTGATCACAATTGAACTATCAAAACGGCTCTGAGTCTACCTTATTAGGGGCAAAATCGTAAAAAAATTCAAATCCTACCCATCATAACGGAGAAAAGGACTTGCTGCAACAAATAAGAAAATACATGAGTTAGGGTTAAACTTAGGCACGTGATGGAGTTTTAGTAACTCATGTGACTAAATTAGGAACACCTCTTAATTAACCCATATATAAAATACTGCAAACATTATGTCCATACATGATTCTCATTAAAATATGAATAACTAATTTTATTATAACAATAAATCCATTACTAAAATTATTGTATAAAGCATGGTTTTAGTCTAGTTCTCTAATAGAAGATCCCAAAGAGACTCTTGTATGTCTTATTTTTTTATAACTTTGTAAGGGCTTTCCCCCTTATCTTTAAATGAAATGAAAAACCCTTTTGCTTCCCTCATATTTTCTTTGGCCACTTTGTTTTTACTTTGCTTGTGTGTGTCTTGTGTTGTTGTTGCCTTTGATTTTGAACTTATTTCTTTCATCTTTGCAGTTTGGTATTTGTCTGGCTCAAGATTGTGGTACAAGATAAGTATAATTTGGACTTCATACTTGGAGATGATGCTTCTGATTAATATCTCACAACCTTTTTGGTTATTCAGCAATCCTTACATAAAATTATAAGTCATTATGGTGACTAGATGAAGGTTATCGTGAGTTTCTAGACTGAGTTGGAGGAGATAAGAAATATCATTAGCTTTCTTCAAAATGGGATTATATCTATAAGGGAAGATCCCAACAAGGATGAGAAAGACTTTGAGCAGAATGAGACAATCAAACTTAGGCTTCACTAAGAGATCATGATACTGATGTACCAGTTTAGAAAGAAATCTCGTGTAGTCTAGGCCCTTAGATATGATGAGGGATTGATGGATGCCCCACTGCAATTGGAGGAGGCCAGATAAGTAGACTATAAGTATGAAGAGTTGAATGCCCCGAAGGTCCTAAAAGTTCCACAAAATTCTCAATTGTGGTACTCATACCAGGTCGACTCCCTCTTCTGCATACTTCTCCTCTAATTGGAAGTGAGGACACATGGATTCTGGTCGACACAATCCCTATAAAAATAATAAGAGATTATCTCTCCAATCACGACGACGCTGATGAGTTCCGTCCTAACCCAAATACTGGTCAGTGAACAAACATTGCTAATGAATTAAACCACCAAAAATGATGTGGTTCTCCTTATGATTTTCTTGTCCTTTTTATAATAGATCAATGATGATCGGCTTTTTAATTGAAAAATATTTTTAATGAAATGAAGTTTGACTTATTTTCAATCCATGTTTGCATTCTACTATTAAATTATGCCAAGAATGTGTTCTTTTGGTCTTACATGTTAGGTTTGTGGCCTAACACCAACTTATGGAGAGAATGTACCTATTTACTAGGATATTCGGGTGTTCAGGATTTTATCCGACCAATCGTAGTCAGATTACTTAATGCTTAAGGATTCCCTCGTAGGTTTATCTTACATGGGAAATTTATGATATTTCGTGCTATTAATGATGAAACATGTGACCTCAAGATCATGACTAAGTGATATCACATCAATATGGTATAAAAACAATAGTCTGGTCGGACTGAAATAAGATGACTCATCATTAACATTCGCCTGCCATTTGAAATAAATAATATTAACTGAATTAAATAACCTTGATAAAAAAGTGAAGTGCTGAATATATAAAAAGCCTATGATAAACTAAAGTTTGACTAAAAATCTAATGGCTTAAAGATAAAATTTTCTAAGGTTGGCTGTACTCCACTCCCTTAAAAATAAAGTTTTCTAAGGTTGGTTGCATCCTAAGCCCTTGGTATCTCCTTTACCTCCATTGTTTCCAGATGGTAGGAACATTAGAGGTCATCTCTAATGACCTTAAATGGCCCTTCCCAATTAGATCCCAGCCTTTTATCTGATGGCTTTCTCATGCTACTGATGACATTCCTTAGGTAATAGTCCTCGACCTAAAATTCCTCAAATAGATACTTTTGATGTAATGCCTTGCCAATTGTTGCTGGTAGGTTTCCAATCTTATAAAGGATTATTCCTTCCTCTCATAAGCCATATGGAGTTCAATTATGATGATCTCATTGTTCATGTTTTGATTGGAGATGGTTGTTTTCATGGTTGAAAAACTATGCTCTAATAGTATTATGGCCTCTATTTCATAAGCTTAGGCGAAAGGCATTTTCCCAGTCGACTACCTGGGCATTGTCCCATAGCTCATCCACCCATGACTCTTTTGACTTTTCCAATATTTTTTTCATTCCGTCAAGGACTGTTTTTTTCAAAGCCTTAGACTGTCATTTTCTCTATGGGTAAGACACTAAACTGTAGTAATGTAGATGCTGTGGATATTGTAGAAGTCTAGGAAATGGTTGATTTCAAATTTCACTTCGTTATCGGTGATGAGGGTTATTGGCACACTAAAAGGGGTTATAATATTCCTCCATTGCTTCAATCCACTTCGTGAAATAATTTTTTCCCACTAGGAGGTATTTTTGATTCTCAGGTGCTATTAGAAGCGAACCCACAATGTCTAACCCCATTTCTTGAAAGGCTATGGACTTATTTAGGATTTGCGGTTGTTGGCTTAATGGTGAAGTGGTAGGAACAACTGACACTTTTTCACTTCTTCACATTGGAGATGACACCTTTTGGCATATAAGGACCCTAATAGCCTTTTTTTATATATCTGAATGCTAGAGATCTTCCACCGGCATGACTCCAGCAAATTCCTTTATTTAGCTCATAAAGGACTTGGTCGACGTTGTTAGGATATAAAAATTGCAAACATAGTCTAGTGAAGGATATACTATAAAATTTCCCCTTGGTGGATAAGTAAAACTAATTAGCTTTTACCCTTATCTGATGAGCTTTTTTCTTTTCCATGGGAAACACATCTTCACGTAAGTACCTAACTATTGGGTCAATATAGATAGGAGACTTTTGGATAACAAGTACTTGGTCGACCTCTTATTACTTCTGGATTCTTGGTTGAGACAAATGTTCTACCTCTATCACTCTTTTTAGGTCAAATTTTATATACGAAGCAAAAGTGGCATTGGCACATGCGTGGCATTTATTACCCCTTAGGGAATTGTTCGACTTGGACATGCTTGAACTTGGAAACCAACTCCTGGGCTATTTAGAGGTAGGCTGAAGGTGACTATTATCCTAATATTTTTATCCTTCCTTAATCCTCTAATGAGGACCTTATACTTTGTCCTCGTTATTTAATACCTTAAATTCAAGTCGTATTCCTTACTCGAGGACGATTTAATCCGAGGTCACTAGTAAAATCCATACTCTAAACCCATTGGCATTAGGTACTCCATCCACGTATAGATTGTATTTATCTTGTTCGCTGAACTCTATCACAACCGCTTGATCGAGAAGTTTCACTTCTTTCTCAGGTTGATTCTCCCTGGCGAACTTAGTGATGAAATCTGCCAAAATCTATCCCTTTATTGTAGTTTAGTTTGGTAGTGGATATCAAACCTCCCCAGTTCCACCAACAACATGGAAATTCTTCCAAAGAGGTCAGCCTTTTCGATGGTAACCTTTAATGGAGAGGAAATTATGTCTAAAATGAAATGTGCTTCGAAGTAGCGATTCAGCTTGTGCGAAGCTATTACCAGTGAACATGCTAACGTTTCAAGTGGGAGATACTATATCCAAGCATCTAAATATTTCTTATTGATGTAATAGATTAGGGAATAATGCCCTTCTTATCACACACCAAAACCAAACTGACTGCATGGTAGAACACTTAAAGATACAAATAGACTAAATCCCTCGAATTTGGAACCGTGAGTAGAGAAGATGACTTAGGTAGAGTTTGATTTCTTCAAGTTCCTTTCAGCATTTATCATTCCAACTCCTTGTTTCTCCTTTTTAATAGCTGAAAAAAAGGTAGTTGTTTATTATAATATTTAGAAATAAAGAAATCAAGTGCCTCAAACATCTTAGACTTTTATGACTATTTAAGGTGGTTGGATGGTTCTTATTACCTCAACCTTATCGGGATTCAATTGAATTACCCTATGGTTGAAAAATTAACCTAAGAACTTTCTAGACTAGTGATACGATGCATATATTGCATATTTCACCTGTTAAACTACGCGTTATTATGCCCCTCGAGTATCTTAATCCCTACACTTATGTTCGTTAACCAGAAAACCTCGAATTTCTATATATACATGATTTCTTGGGGTTAATTGAGATTTTTTAGGTATTTTGATGCTTAGTATGAAGTTCAGATGCATTTCGGTGAGTGTCCGTACAAATATGCATGTGCAAGGGCATTTTAGTCATTTCACAGTTTGGGTATCTCACCCAATATCAAACGAGATTTATAGCCATACGGGTTAGCATCGCGTGTCCACAAAAGGTGCATGAATCCGATCCTTAACGAAGAAGTTACGAGAATTTCGGCAAAATTGAATTATAATAAAACCAATATAGAAGAAGGATTACAAAAACAGGGGAGCGAATCGATTCGCCCCCTTGCAAATCGATTCGCTTAGGGAAAAGTGTCAGTTATTTTAGGTACCGAATCGATTCAAACTCCTCCAAATCGATTCGTCTAATTGAGATCTTTATAGAAACTTTTACCTTTGAGATTTCTCCCTACCGAATCGATTCTCCCCAAGCCAATCTTCGAAGATATTTCATGCCGAATCGATTCTCTCTTTGCTGAATCGATTCGGCTCTGCTGATCCTTTGCTCTTCTTTTTATTTACAAGTTTACTATTTGATTTTTTGGTATAAATACTTATTTCTCTCATTTGGGATAAAAATCTCTAATTTTTATCCTTCATAATATTAGCTTAGTTCTAGGGTTTGGACCTTTGGGGATATTTTGTGGAGCTAACCACCTCTCCCTCATTTTGGGTGTATACCCATTTGTTTGTAAGTATAGTTTTTATTACGATTCATTGTCTACTACCTATTGTTTAATGCTTTATTTTCCTTTGTCTATTTAATTTTATGCCTTGATAAATTAGTGCAGTTTATTTATTACTCATATTATTTAATAATTAGTGTTTAATTAGTTTATTCATGTTGTGTGAGTAATTAAATAGAGTTTGGGTCGCATGTCCGGCATTGATGGGCGTCGAGCTCTGAAAATTAAATTTTGTGTAAAGTTGCATTTAATTGAAATCTCGCATATTAAAATTGATCTATTATACGCTTAACTTTCTTTGTCAAGCAACGTTAGTGTTTATAGTGATAACCAAATTTTAATCCGCGTGTGACCATTTTAAATTAAATGTTTTATCTCACATCTTTGAGTTAAATTTATTCTTGCGTGATGTTTATAATTAACTAAAAATGCTCGGTTAAATTTTTTCGAACCAAAATTCTTATTATTAGTTGTTTAGCCCATGGCGGGTACGCGATCTCGACTCTCATTTTAAATAATATAGTTTAGCATTAACTTCTCTCGTTTTCCTTTTTCACCATAACAACCTATCACCTTTTACATTTTTATTCTTGAAATAATAAATCAATTAAATCTATACGACATTCCTTGTGGATTCTCGATACCCGACTTACCGCTATACTTGTATCACAAGTGCAGTCATAATTTAAGTTTTTTTAATTAACATAGTGAAACGAATTCAACGATTAGCTTTTTTGACACGATGCTACTTTTCACCCTTAATTAAAATGGCGCCGTTACCGGGGGGGTTTTGTTTTTAATAGTAATTGTTTTATTATTTCGTAATATTTCTTTTATTCATATTTCTATTCTTTATTTTCTCCTTTCTTTTTGACTTGTGCTAGGTTGTTTTGAGAAATTGAAATTTTTGCGCTTGTCGCTCAATTGAATTAGATTATTTTGAAATGTCTCGCTATAACTCTTTAGATAACCTTAATTGTTCTCATAAAACTTTTCCAAGTTATACTCCGAAGACAATGCGAGAATTCCTACAACTTCTTGAATTTGAACACCTTGTGCGTGAAGTTCTAGAAGTTGTAAGTAATCCCTCATCATTTTGGGAAGGTAATTTAGAAAGTGGGGAATCCGTTAGCTATGACCAACCCGCACAAGAAGATCAAATGTCTTATTGTTAGTTTTATTATGAGTTAATGATTAATAAAATCAATGACTAATTCGAAAATTCTTAATCTTGGTTTTTGGCAAATGATGCCATGCTCGATGAGATCATTTCTTCAGAAAATCGAGTTGAGGTTGAAACTTTCTTTTCACCTCCACCCCTTGTTGATGAGGAAATAATTGAGAGTGATCCAAGCTTTAGCACTTTCAAATTCCAACATCTTATTAATTTTTCTGATTATATTGAGGTTGATGGTCCTTCCTTTACTTTATTCCCTACTATTCCTGAATAATTAAGTTTATCACAAGAATCGGTTGAAAGTCTTGAGGACTTTGACCCGATTCTTGAACGAGAATGTTATTTTGAGATGCTTCATCTCATGGGCTATTCAATTTCACTAGACCCACCTCACCCTACAATTGAAGAACCTTGGTGATGCAAGGGAAACCGAGTGTTCGTGTAGGGACACTGTCGTTGATTTTGGCTCCCACTCAATGCGCAAAAACCCAAACTACAACTACACTTGACAAGCAAGCACAGTGGTATGTCGGTTATCGTAAGAAATCCACAGGGAGTGATTGAATTTTAGATTTTAATTGCTTTAATTACTTCATGAATAAAAGTATAAAATAAATAAAAGAAAAGGTGATGGTTGGGAATGGTGTAAAAAGAAAAGAATAAGTTACGCTACACAAAAGTAAAGCGACGATTGGGATCGCATTCTACCACACGGATCAAAACAACTACTAATCAAGATTCCGGCATGAAAGAAATTTAATCAAGCATTTTCAATTAAGCATAAACATCACACAATAATGAATTTAACCCAAAGTTGCAAGATCAAACATTTAATAAAAAATGGTCACGCGCGGATTAAATTCGGTTTGTCGCTATAAACACTAAAGTTGCGTGACAAATAAAGTTAAACGCATAATAATCCAACTTTAATACACGCGGTTTCAATTAAACGCAATTTTACACAAAACCTATTTTTCAGTGCTCGAGGCCTGTTAATGGCGGAACACAAACCCGACCCTATTTATCTAAAGGCAAGACATAAATGAAACTACAACTAAACTAATTACAACAAGAAATAAATTAATCTAGGCAAGAAAGTAGAGAAAGCGAGTAAATCAAAGCATGAAAATTAAGGAAGACAACTAAATTAATGTAATTAAAGTAAAGGTACAACTTACCAAACTAAGAGTATAAGAGAGGAGTAGGGTTTAGCTCCCAAGTTTACAATCTCTAAAACTAAAAATAATGAAGACATCTCTCTCCCAAATGAGAGAAATGAGTTATATAAAAAATATCCCATGGAAAACTTGTAAATAAAGAGAAAAAACAAATATCTGCAGGGCCGAATCGATTCGGAATTAGGCCGAATTGATTCAGATGGAAATATCTTGAGGCTACCAAAGGGGCGAATCGATTCGGCTAAAATACGAATCAATTTGCAAAGGGGGCAAATTGATTTATCTCAAATCCAAATCGATTCGGTATGTAAGAACTGGCACTCTGTCTCAACCCGAATCAATTTGGATTTGGGCCGAATCGATTCGGACCTACAGGTCTTGAATCCTTCCCCTGTTTTTTGTATGTTGAAATCCCCTTCAGCTAAAAAGGCCATAACTTCTTCATTCGGACTCGAAATCATGCACCGTTTGTGGCCACACGAAGTTTGTTCAGAGGGATTCAAATTCCGTGAAGATATTGGACCAGTTGTCCAAATTTTAAAATGACTAAAATGCCCTTGCGTGTCCGATTGTGTACAGAAGTTCACCGGAATGCATCCACACTTCATACTAAGCATCCAAATACCTACAAAAGCTCAATTAACCCTTGAAAAAAATTTTAACATAGAAATCCGAGGTTGTATGGTTAACGAGCATAAATATAGGGATTAAGATACCCGAAAGGGCTAATAACGCATAGGTTAACGGGTGAAATACGTAATATTTGCGTCGTATCACACCCCCTAACTTACACATTGCTATTCCCTAGGGCGAACGATTGCATTTAGTGTATGCAATAAGCCGTTAAACCCCTCGGTTACCCTAGTGGATGAGTGTCGTCTCGTGAGGGTTTTCAAGGATGATACCCACAAAAATCAAATGGTTTCCTCAAAATAAGGCCAATCAACATGCGAGAAACTCAACAATAATGAACAAGATTTCAAATGCTTTATTAGCATATTGAACTAATTCAAGCTACAGTACGTTGTTATTAACAGGTTGAATGCACCTCATAGAATTGAAACTTTAAAAGTGGGAGGGGGGAGAGCAAATGCAAAATATGATTTAGCAAAAACTTAAATAAATTCGATAAGCGTTAAAGAAAGCATATATTCAATCCTCACGGGCATTACACTCAACAAATGAATTCACTATGAAAATGGAGGTAATACATGGAACATGCGAGCATAAAGAGTAAATGTAAATGGAAACTAGGCTGCGCACATGTCACAATGAAGAACACAATATAGGAAAAAAAAACATGTAATCTCAATGAAAGATACCGCTCATTAAAGGAGGCGAAATGCATTATCACAGATTATCAAAACTGTTATGACTTTTAAATTAAATTCACCCTAAGATCACATAGGACTTTATAGGGTTATAATGTAGGCTAGGCTAGGGTACGAAATGAAAGGAATGTATATACAGATTCAAAGTGTTCGGAATGAAAACTTGGAATAATGGGAAGAATGTGGGCAATAAAAAAATTCAAAAACAAGTTCCAAAACAAGCATTAGATGTGCAATAGGAGAGTAACAAGGATTATTGAACTATACACAACATTTACAACTTTCTTTTTCTTTTCTAATCTTCTTTTCACATGTTTTCTTTTGTTTTCTTTTTCTTTTTTCTTTTTCTTTTATTTTCTCACTCTTTTCATGCTCAAATCGCAACCACACTACAATAACATCATTCAATCCCAAGCAACATTCCAAACAAAGGTAAGGAAGGTAATATGTATGGTTTATAACTCCAATTTGGAGTTGGTTATGGGATTTTGGGTTATGAAAAGAAAGGCTATATTTAGGCTCAAAGGGGTTGACTAGGGAAACATATAAGGTGAGGTTAAGGCTAATATGGGTGATATAACAAATATTGACTATGATCATTTCATAAAGTTTACGCAATTCTCGAGTCAAAACAATATTTGAAAATCGTGCTCAAGTAACACATTTCAAGATATACACTAAATTAATGAATGACCAATGAAAGAATAGAGAGATTACTGACGAATTCAACATTTTCAATGAGGAAAGAATAGTGTATACACTCACAAATGAAGGTAAGTCTCTAATCTCACTCGGTGCAAGTATATACAATGCAACAAAAGATTATCGAGTTATAAAAATCTTAAACCAAATCAATAAAGCAAGAAAAATCCATGTGCTCAAGGGATAAAGTTTAATTCATGAAGTTATTAACAATATCAACGATTTGAGGACTAAAGTCTAATAACTTCTAAAATCGAGAACATGCATCATTGAGTTGTCTATTGAATCAGGCAATTATTAAAATTTATTATCGAAAACAAGGCAAAATGCCCAACAAATGAGAAAAAAAAAGAAAATATTTTTGAAAATTTTCAAATTTTTCACAAAAAGGCATACTTAGTAACTAACAAGTGAGCAAATCAGTGGACTACACATGAAATGGATAGAATATCCTACACCCCGTAACTTAAATGTCACATTGTCCTCAATGCGCATTAATAACACAACACAAAGAGAGGAAAAGAACGATATTACCCAAAATTAGAGCGATCTCCATGAGCACAAGTCCAAACAAATCTACAAGACAAGTTAGTACCGAGCATAGCAAAAACAAATAACAAAAAGTTAACTAATTACACTATACTAAATTAAAAAGAAAGAAAAAATATTAAAGAAAGAAAATTGAAAAGCTAGCTATTTACAACCTACTATTTAGACTACACACTAACTATACACTAGAAGTCTAAATTGTTGAGGGTCCACCCAAAAAGGGATTTGACTTTGAAAGATCAACGGTGTACCCTCCAAAGCGAACATGCCTCCCAAAAAATAGGAATTCCGTTTGAACAACAAATGGCATGTGGGTGGTGAAAAAAGTGAACCATCGCCAATTTGAAATTTTGGTAGGACGATGGGGGATTTGGATAATAAAGGGGAAAGGTACACTTGAGGTCCAAGAAAAATCGACTCATCTCCCGAAGATTTTTCAAATGGAATGGGAGATGGTGCACACGTGGGGATAACATCCATCGAAAATAAGTCCAGGAAGGAGTCCTCATCGGCAAAAATTACAGAAGTTTTAAAATTTTCTACCGACTCATAGGAATCAACCGATAATTCTAATGGTTCAATGACGGAAAACGTATATGGTAATGAAATAAATTCAATCTCCGTTAACATATCGTCGGAAGGAGATTGAATTTTGGGGGAGAGAGATTCACATTCGATGAGAAATTCTTTGAAAAATTGAGGTGAAACACAAGTTTTCACCTCCTTGTTGTTTTGCACGTAAGAATTCATCTCATCGCAAAGTGCTCCAAGTTTTATTCCAGCATCATTTAGGCTTTCCAAACCATGGGAGTATAGAAGAAAAGTTTCTTCCAAAGTAGGCTTCCTCGGCTCAAGTGCCTCAGACTCCTCATTTGGTTGAAACTTGTCTTCAAAAGTATCGGAATAAGAATCGTCATTGGATTCGAATAATGAATCCAACTTAAGCTCCCAATAACGATTTTCATTCCGATAAATGTTTTCAAGTCTTTCAATCTCAAGAAAAT
This sequence comes from Sambucus nigra, assembly GCA_949130495.1. NCBI lineage: Eukaryota > Viridiplantae > Streptophyta > Magnoliopsida > Dipsacales > Adoxaceae > Sambucus > Sambucus nigra. The sequence goes on from OX422215.1 coordinate 349,351,095, forward strand.
CTTCAAAATGGAAAACTTGAAAACTATCCCCAAAGTAAGAATCATTAGAATCACCGTAATAACTATAATAGTAGGACATGATTACCACATTGTTTGTAGATGGAGAATTCGAGCAAGAAAGTGAGCAACCTCGAATCAAAGTTTCTTAGCGCTCAAATATGCTATTCTGCAAAAAAGATTAAAACAAAGAATACAAATACAAAAGGAAAAATACTACGGAATAATAAAACAATTACTATCTAAAGCACACTCCCCGGCAACGACGCCATTTTTTTATGTGAGGGGAACCAAGTGTTCGTGTAGGGACATTGTCGTTGATTTTGGCTCCCGCTCTACATGCAAAGACCTAAGCTACTATTACACTTGCGAGCCAAGCATAGCGGTAAGTCGGGTATCGTAAGAAATCCACAGGGAGTGATTGAATTTTAGATTTTGATTGCTTTAAAACTTCAGGAATAAACGTGTAAAATAAATAAAACAAAAGGTGATGGTTGGTAATGGTGGAAAAAGAAAAGAATAAATTATGCTACACAAAGGTAAAGCGACGATCGGGATCGCATTCTACCACACGGATCGAAACAACTACTAATCAAGATTTCGGCTCGAAAGCAATTTAATCGAGCATTTTCAATTAAGCATAAACATCACACAATAAGGAATTCAACCCAAAGTTGCGAGATTAAACATTTAATAAAAAATGGTCACGCGCGGATTAAATTCGGATTGTCTCTATAAACACTGAAGTTGCGTGACAAATAAAGTTAAACGCATAATAATCCAACTTTAATACACGCGGCTTCAATTAATTGCAATTTGACACAAAACCTAAATTTCGGAGCTCGAGGCCCGTTAATGGCAGAACACAAACCCGACCTTATTTATCTAAGGGCAAGACATAAATGAAATGAAATTAAACTACAACTAAACTAATTACAACAAGAAGTAAATTAATCTAGGCAAGAAAGTAGAGAAATCAAGTAAATCAAAGCATGTAAATTAAGAAAGACAACTAAATTAATGTAATTAAAGTAAAGGTACAACTTACAAAATAAAGAGTACAAGTGAGGAGTAGGGTTTACCTCCCAAGTTTACAAGCCCTAAAACTAGAAATAATGAAGATATCTCTCTCCCAAATGAGATAAATGAGTTATATACAAAATATCCCATGGCAAACTTGTAATTAAAGAGAAAAAAAATATCTGCAGGGCCGAATCGATTCGAAATTGGGCCTAATCGATTCTGATGGAAATATCTCGAGGCTGCCAAAGGGGCGAATTGATTCGGCTAAAATTTGAATCGATTCACAAAGGGGGATAATTGATTCGGCTTAAATCCGAATCAATTCAGAATGGAAAAACTGGCACTCTATCTCAACCCGAATCTATTCATATTTGGGCCGAATCGATTCGGACCTACAAGTTTTGAATCCTTCCCCTATTTTTGGTATGTTGAAATTCCCTTCCGCTAAAAAGGCCATAACTTCTTCGTCCGGACTCGGAATCGTGCAGCATTTGCGGCCACACGAAGCTTGTTCAGAGGGCTTAAACATCCATGAATACATTGGGCCAGTTGATCCAATTGTGAAATGACTAAAATTCCCTTACGCGTGCGATTGTGTATGGAACTTCGTTGTAATGCATCCAAACATCATACTAATCATCCAAATACCTACAAAAGTTCAATTAACCCCTGAAAAATATGTTAACATAGAAATTCGAGGTTGTCTAGTTAATGATCATAAATATAGGGATTAAGATACCCAAGGGGCTAATAACGCATAGGTTAATGGGTGAAATACGCAATATTTGCATCGTTTCACTTAGGGATGTGATTTTAATTTTCTCGAGATCAATGTGGTCTTGTCCCCCTTAGCATCCAAATCCCCCATCACCCCACTAAAATTTTTAATTGGCGATGGTTCATTTCTTACACCTTACACATGCCTTCCGTTGTTAATTGATATTGTGAAAAACTTCATGAATTAATTTTTAATACCATGAGCACATGCGCTTTTATTGTTATATTGATTTGGTTTAAGATTTTTATAACTTGGTAATCTTTTGTTACATTGTATATACTTACACCGAGTAAGCTTTGTAACTTTCGTTGTTTGTGAGTGTATACACTATTCTTTCCTCATTGAAAACGTTGAATTCGTCTGTAATCTCTCTATTCTTTCATTGATCGTTCATAATTGAGTTTATATCTTGAAATGTGTTACTTGCGCATGATTTTCATATATTTTTTTGACTCTAGAATTGCGTAAACTTTATGAAATGATCATAGGCAATCTTTGTTATATCACCCATATTGACCTTGACCTTACCTTATATGTTTTCCCTCGTCAACCCCTTTGATCCTAAATGGTAGCCTTTCATTTAATTACCCAAAATCCCCTAACCAACTCCAAATTGGAGTTATATACCATACATATTACCTTCCATATCTTTGTTTGGAGTGATACTTTGGATTGAATGATGTTCGTGTTTTGTGGTTGAAATTTAAGCATATGAGAGTGAGAAAAGAAAAGAAAAGAAAGATGTGAGAAAGAGAAAAAGAGAAGTAGAAAAACAAAAGAAAAGGAAAGAAAACACGAGAAAAGAAGAAAAGAAAAGAAAAGAAAAGAGAAAGTTTGTATATATGTGTTATGTATAGTTTAATAATCCTTGTTACTCTCCTATTTCATATTTAATGCTTGTTATGGAAATCATATTCTAATTTTGAAATTGCCTGCAATCTTCCATTATCCTGAGTTTTTCATCCCCAAACACTTTGAATCTGTACATATTTCCTTCATTTCATAACTCGAGCCCAGCCTACATTACAACCCTATCAAGTCCTATGTGATCTTAGGGTGAGTTCAATTTAAAAGTTTAAATAGTTTTCATAATATGTGAAAATACATTTTGCCTCCTTTAATGAGCAGTATCTTTCATTGATATTACAATTTTTAATTTCCTATATAGCATTCTTCCTTTGTGACATGTGTGCAGCCGAGTTTCCATTTCCATTTACTCTTTATGCCCGCATGTTTTGTGTGTTACCTCCCTGTTTCGAGTGAATTCATTTGATGAGCGTAATGCCCGTGAGGATTGAATATATGCTTGCTTTAATGCTTATCTGATTTATTTAAGTTTTGGCCAAATCATACCATGTATGTTCTCTCCCCCCTCCCACTTTTAAAGTTTCAATTCTATGAGGTGCATTCAACCTGTTAATAACAACGTACTTTAGCTTGAATTCATTCAATATGCTAATAATGCGTTTGAAATCTTTTTCGTTTTTGTTGAGTTTGCCGTATGTTGGGTTGGGCATATTTTGAGGAAACTATTTGATGTTTGTGGGTTTCATCCCTGAAAACCCTCATGAGACTACACTCGTCCACTAGGGTAACCTAGAGGTTTAACGTCTTATTGCATGCGCTAAATTTAATCGTTCGCCTGCGAAAGTGGCCTTATCCTTTTTGTCCCTATTTTGTACTTTTATCCTACTTTTGGTTTACTTTTAGTTCTTATTATATCCTATTTCATTGATGGGGACTAGCAATGTGTAAGTTAGGGGGTGTGATACGATGCAAATATTGTGTATTTCACCTGTTAACCTACGCGTTATTATCCCCCTCGGGTATCTTAATCCCTACACTTATGCTTGTTAACCAGAAAACCTCGTATTTCTATATATACATGATTTACAGGGGTTAATTGATCTTTTGTAGGTATTTCGATTCTTAGCAAGAAGTTCGGATGTATTCCGGCGAGTCTCTGTACAAATCTTCACGCGCAAAGGAATTTTTGTCATTTCATAGCTTGGGTATCTATCCCAATATCCATGAAAGTTTTATCCATCTAGGCGAGCTTTGCGTGGCCGCAAATGGTGCATGAATCTGATCCTTAATGAAGAAGTTATGGGAATTTCGGCGGAAGGGAATTACAATAAAACCAATGCAGAAGAAGGATTGCAAAAACAGGGGAGCGAATCGATTAGCCCCCTTGTGAATCGATTAGCTTAGGGAGAAGTGTCAGTTAGTTTAGTTACCGAATCGATTCGGTCTCCGAATTGATTCGTCTAATTGAGATATTTATTGAAACTTTTGCCTTTTAGATTTCTCCCTACCGAATCGATTCGTACCTTGCCGAATCGATTTGCCCCAAGCCAATCTTCGAAGATATTTCATGCCGAATCGATTCGCTCTTGGCTGAATCGATTTGGGTCTGCTGATCTTTTACTCTTCTTTTTATTTACATGTTTGCCATTGTATTTTTTTTGGTATATATACTCATTTCTCTCATTTGGGAGAAAAATATCTATTTTTTATCCTTTATAACATTACCTTTGGGGATATTTTGTGGATCTCAACCCCGCTCCCCCACTTTGGGTGTATACCCATTTGTTTTTAAGTATAGTTTTTTTTATTACTATTCATTATCTACTACCTATTGTTTAATGCTTTATTTTCCTTTATCTATTTAATTTAATGCCTAGATAAATTAGTGTCGTATATTTATTCCTCGTTTTATTTAGTAATTAGTGTTTAATTAGTTTATTCATGTTGTGTGAGTAGTTAAATAGAGTTTGGGTCACATGTTCGCCATTAATGGGCGCCAAGCTCCGAAAATTAGGTTTTGTGTAAAATTGCATTTAATTGAAACCTCACATATTAAAATTGATTTATTATGCGTTTAACTTTCTTTGTTAAGCAAAGTTAGTGTTTATAACGATACCCCAATTTTAATTTGCGTGTGACCATTTTGAATTAAATGTTTTATCTCTCATCTTTGAGTTAAATTTCTTTTTGCGTGATGTTTATAATTAACCAAAAATGCTCGGTTAAATGTTTTCGAACCAAAATTCTAATTATTAGTTGTTTAGCCCATGATGGGTACGCGATCCCGACTCTTATTTTAATTAATATAGTTTAGCATTAACTTCTCTCTTTTTCCTTTTTCACCATAACAACCTATCACCTTTTACATTTTTATTCTTGAAATAATAAATCAACTAAAGTCTATAGGACATTCCCTGTGGATTCTCGATACCCGACTTACCGCTATACTTGTATCGCAAGTGCAGCCGTAATTTAGGTTTTGTATTAATGCAGTAAAACGAATTCAACGATTAGCATTTTGACGTGACACTACTTATCACCCTTAATAAACTAGACTCTAGAGGAACATTTATTTACGTTGATCTTCATATTGTTGTACTGGAGGACCTCAAGTGTCTTCGTCAATTCTGAAAAGTGATCACCTTTCGTATATCGTTTAACGATCATATCACCAATGTATACCTCCATAGTATCACCCAACAAATGCTTAAATATCTTAATAACTAGGAATTTGTAGTTCGTCTCTATGTTCTTGAGTACGAACAACATAACTTTATAATAGCAAAGTCCTAGATTACTGATAAAAGACATTTTCTCCTGGCCAGGCCCAAAAAAAAGTATTTGATGATAAATGGAATAAGCATCCATGTATATCCTCCATTCATGACTAGCTATAGATTCAACCATCTGGTCAATTTTGGTTAGGGGAAGTTGTCCATAGGGCATGCCTTGTTTAGGACAATGAAGTCTACACAAGCTCTCCACTTCTCGTTACTATTCCCGACACGATTGGGTTGAGATCCACTTAGGGAATTGAACTTCTCTGATGGACCTTGCCTGAAATTTTTTCCTAATTTCCTTTTCCAACGCCTTTGCCTTTTTTGGTGATGTTCTTCGTGATTTTTGTGTGACCAATAGGAATGTCGGGTCCATGTGAAGCTTGTGTTACATTACTTTGGGACTGATTCCAAGCATATCATACAATTGACATGCGAATATGTCTTTGTTCCTTTTTAAAAAAGACACCCGTTCTTCCTTTTTATGATTGATGAGTGAGATGTCGATAAAAAAATTATTTTCTGGGTGAGAATCATCGAATACAACTTTTTACAATGGTTCTATGTCTCTATATGTGGGGGAACCCTTATATCTTTCATGCCTGGTCCTCCATACTTTAATTGCTATTTGGATGGAGATAACCCCTATGTGTTCTACACCTTTTCCTTCTTCTCCTTCTTAGGTCTGAAGGTTGTGACAAAGAATTATCGAGGAGATGTTTTTTATTACCACCACCAATTGTTAATGCATTTGAGCTTCTGATGATATGAATTCTATCATTAAAATTTCATTTTATGACAATTCAATATCTATTACTAGGAATTTGATCAATTTTGATATGTTCCTCATTCGTATTGGGAAAATGACCTTTCCTAGTGCATTGCCATTCTTCATGCGAAACTAAATAAAGGGACGGTCTCTTCTTTCAGATCTTTAATTTTTAGGTTAAGGTGGTTGAACAAATTTGGATACATTATCATCAAAGAACTATCTTGGTCCACTAGTATCTTATCCACATCCTAGTTGGAAATTTTGAGTATGATTACTAGCGCATCATGATGTGCATTTCTGGCTCCAACTTGGTCTTCTTCAATGAAAACGATATGCTTAGCATTGTCAATCTTCTCTGACCGGTGACATTTGTCGACAATAGGTTTAATTGGGTTGATTTGAAAAGCTTCCACTATCCTAGTTATTTTCTTTAATTATATTCGTGCAATATTCTTTTGGATTTTGTTATAGGTATTGAGGCTCTGTGAATAACCTTGAACTCATACCCCATTTTCTCATCGTACAAGACATTGTTCGACTTTTGATCCTATTTAGCAGGACCTTTGTTCTTCTTCTTGATGTCATAATTGTATAGATGACCTTCTTGGTCTAGCTCTTATAGATTCAATTTGAGCACCTTGCAATACCCTGTCTTGGGCCCATGCTCCTTGTGGTAGGAGTATCTCAGGGTTGTGTTTCTCTTTGATGGGTTCCCTAACATTTTCCCTGTCCACTTAAAATACTACTGATTTATGATATTGTTCAGAATATTGTATATTGGCTATTTGAAAATGGTGTTGATGGCGTGATGGAGCTTTCTAGGGTCTAAATTTTTGTTGCCATTATGTCCCCTGTTCTGCTTTTTTTCCAACCTTTTTAGGTGCATTCTCCTTGTATCCATTATTTCTCACATTTGCTTGACTGTTATCTTGCTATGCGCCTGCCACTACATCCTCCACTTTGGCATACTTATTGATTTGAGACATTAGGTCGTGTATAGTGGTAACTTCCTTCTTATTTAGGGACTGGTATAGCATGGAGTTGTTCAGTAAGCCTATCTTGAATGAGTCTACCGCCACCTGTTCGAAATAGTCTTCCAACTCTTTGTAAATTTCCCACTATCGCGAAGCATACTCACGTAAGGTTTCTTGGGGACATGGGAAGGGAGTCCATCCTCTTTGGATAGGTGCTTCTGGTGATAAACCTTGTGATAAAGGCCTCTGCGATATGTTTAAAGCTAGAGGTCGATTGGTGTGGTAATTTCTCAAAACATTTCTACGCCATGTCCCTCAAAATAGAGGGAAAGTGTTATAGCCTCGTAATATTGGTGAACATGATCATTGGTATTCTGTCTTCTGATCATTATTATTGAATCCAGGGAAGTGAAGTTCCGGGTAGGCTCAAAATCCTCGATTGATCGGGTGAATGGATGTAATAACCCATATTTTTATGGCATTTATTAAAAAATTATTAAATTTATTATTGACTATTGATCGAGATGTCATTTTATGATTTGAAATGTTGGACATTCAGTATGCCACTTTGATTGAAATTTTATGTTGAGATGTTTTATGCGTTGTATTAAGCAATTGAGTTACATGTTGATTTGACATATATTATTTTAGTATTTGTTCAACTTATAATAACTCATTGAGAAAAATATTTAAGTGACTTAATATTATGGGCGTCTATGTAACGGTCAGGGGCTAGGTGTCGAGGTTTTTCTTATTTGGATTATTCCCTCAACATTGGGTCCCATCGGCTGGGAAGTAGGTTCTTTCAATACTAAGTCACAAATTAATTAATTAACAATTAAGTTTTAAACTTTAGCTACATGTATGGGATAATTAATTAATTTAACAACAAAATTAATCAATTTAATAAGGTGATTGCCTTGTAGAATATGTTAACTATCTGGTTGATTCTGAAGACACTTAGAAAGTTTGATTTATGTTTAAAATAATAGAAGAGTTAGTATATGGGTTGGGATAAGTTTTAGGCCATTTGGGACTTGTTTTGGAATCTTTAATATAATCTTGGAAGCTGATTTGTACTAACAATCAAACCTAATTACGTGATTAAGATTAATCACATTATGAATTCTACTTTATGTGTTGAAGAACTCTTTAAACTTTGTTCATAAATTAATAAATTAACCTATGAATCCATGTAATATGACTTAAAAATCATTAGATATGAATTATATTATTTTTATTCAATAAAAGACCTAAGATTATTATGTTAATTGATTATAAATCGTATATTAATTGAATCATTGTTGTGTAGAACATGAACTTAGGGTTACTTTCATAAATTATACAATTAGACCCTCAAATGTATTATTAATCATCTAAAGCTTATAAAAACATGTTGTTAGCACTTATATGACAATAATATTTGAAGGAGAGGGGCTAATTTGGTTAAATAGAGGATGTAGGGTTGGAGCTTTTGAAATAAGGCCACTAAGGGAGAAATAAGGAGGATGATACCCCACTAGGCTTGTCTGATCGATCCGACCTAGGCCCAAATCAATCTAGCCATGTGTCCATGCCTACTGTGAGTTGGTTTAAGGGTTTTATTTGGGGTTCATATCTAGGTTCATATGGGGATCTTTTAGATAAATAAAAATTAGTTTCAAACCAATAAGTATAGGTGTGGTTTTGCGGGCCTTAGATTGGTTCAATGGAGACGGATGTTAATGGACATGTTGCATCCGCATGTGGGCATGTCCCCTGGGATGTGATAGTGTTTGTTTGTCGATCTCCATTTCTCACTGAGGTACGACTTTGTTTATTACCCTTGAAGATGTTAGAAACCATATCCTGTTTTGTTGCGCAACTCTGTTGCCCTAAGTTATTCTTCATGAGAGGGGTTTTTCTATTGTTCAGAGTTTCCCATTTATTTTATCTAAAAAGAAACAAAATGGGTCAAGTTAGCACTTTCATGCTTACCCAAAGGAAGGTTAAGGCTTGTGAATGGTCTAGAGATTTTTGGGGTGGGTTTGGGAAAAGAGTTACAAGTGGGGAAGTTATTAGGCACCCCACTTGTTCTTTATACTTCCTTATCAATATAATTATTATCTCATTTTACATTTATAATTACTTTTAGTTTATTTCAGAATTTGTTAAGAGACCTTAGTGTAAAAATCTCTTAAAACGTAAATATGTGATTAGTTAAAAAAATGACATTAGTGAGAGGTGTATGAACACACTACACATGTATGGGTACATTAGAGTGCATGTGTGTGAATATGTATACGTGTAATGGGAGACCATTGATGTATATATATGTGGGAGAAGTTTTCTTTTTTGTAACGAAATACTATTAATGTGTAGATGTGTTTATGTAGTGTAGATATGCATGAGAGGATGCATCTTGGGATAGTTGGATATCTTGTTATGGTGATAGGTAAGGATGGGAGATGGACGCATTTATTCAAAGACAATATATCGAGGGACATATGGTAATGTCTTGTCCCCAAAAGAAGGACTTAGTACTGAACCTACATACTTGTGTATCCATGAGATCAAATCCTATGTAGTTCTATTTTTCGGGGGAACTACATGGAACGTGTTCCAAAGTGATGTGTGTGCAATTGTAGGCACTTAGCCATGTCGAAAGTGTAAAGGATGTAAATATTTTAAGGATGTCATGTTTTAGAGACTAAACGTTGACTTAACATCTAATTTTGGGGTCGAAGTGTATCTGAAGTCATTGACAGGGATTTTCATAACCCTTATCGAATGGCTAAAATCCCAGAGGTGTCGTAGGGCCTCAACTTGGTTTGAAGTGGTGAAAATGGTCATTTTTTTGGGGGCGGGGGGTATTTGGACTATAAATGGAGGCATCTCAAATAATAATACATCGAGAGATGTATGATAAGGCTTGGGATAACGATTATAACTCATTGTCGCAGCTATGCACCCAGGAAGTCCTATGATATCATCCTACGTAGTTACGGGGGGAGGGTGGGGGAGTTATATTTAGATGTATGGGCTTTGGGATACCGGGTATGAACCAAATAACATTATAGTAATTATAGATTCTAGTCCTTTGCATAGCATTTCTGTTATGATTCAGAGTATTATATCTGTACGTTACATATACATAATCAAATATAGGTGTTTGATATCTATTCCAAGAAAACACAACTTTGTGGGTTCCGTCATTGAGCCTGAAACGTTTGATCGAAGAAGTGGTGAAGAGTATTTTGAATTTTGACTTAGGTTTTAGAAATTCTAAGTTGGTGGCACCGATCGTATTCGAATTTCGAGGATGAAATTCCGTTATGAGTGGGAAGTATGTAATACCCCGTACTATTATGGGTATTTGAATTACAAAAGTGGGAGTAATTTAGTAATTTAAGGAATTCCAGTGAATAGTAAATTATGGATTAATAAGCGTTAGATGTTAACCGACGCGTGTTACATTTACTTTGGGGACTGAGTAAATGAGTCAGAATGTTTTTATGGCATGTTGCAACTGGGTAAAGCGACGAGAATTATATTACGTGTAGAAAACGCGTATTGAGATGTGTTGGGTTTAATTAGTGAATTGTAGTTAAGTGACTCAGATGGATATTTCGTGTGCGCGGTTGGTTTTGGAATGGTCGAGATAGTCAGAATAGAGTATCCAGGGGTAGTGTTTAGGTTCCGGGGACTTTTGGACTGGCAGTGACTCGCAATTGAGTAAACAAGTCATTTTTGGGTTTATAAAGGATAAACCCTTATTTCTCTCTTTATAAGGCAAAAGAGAGAGAGAGAGAGAGGAGAGAGAGAGAGAGAGAGAGAGAGAGAGAGAGAGAGAGAAAGAGAAAGAAAAGATAGAGAAAAGAGAAGAGGGAGAAGAAAAGGAGATTCCAGCCAAACTCCGCGGGATTCGACTCTAGGTTGTCGGATTTTATCTACGAGGCAAGTGTTTACTTGCTTTATTTAATTGAGTGTGTGTATCTCATATTTTAGTTGGTAGACTATATGATTTTGGGTTAGAACCCTTAAAATAAAATTGGGAAATTTGAGTTTAAGTTTACAAATTGATGTATTGTAAACTCTTAATGATTTCTAGTGTTAAAATCATGTTAATGGAGTGTAAAATTGAATTGAAATAGGAGTAATGATAAAACTAGGGCTTTAATGGTTTTAAGGTTTAAACCTAAGAGAAATGGTTTAATACCACAAATAAATTGAGGTGTTAGTTAGAAATCAATGTTATGATGATTATAGAGTTGTTGGTTGAGATTAGAAACCATTAAAATGGAGGTTGGGTTGATATTTGGGTATTTTGGAGATTGAGAAATCGCCCAAACAGTGCCCCTCGAACAGGGCGAATCGATTCGGGCCTAGACCGAATCAATTCATATAAGGGGATCTTTAAGGCTGTCTCAGGACGAATCGATTCGGATTGAGACCGAATTGATTCGCCTTTGAAGACTTGCTTGTAGAACACTTTTCAAATCGATTCGAAAGGAAACCTTCGTATTTGGGGCGAATCGATTTGGCTTTGTTGAAATTGGTAGTTTTCCTTCTTTGAGTTCAGGGGGAGTTAAATCGCAATTGGGGAGGATTATGGGGGAGTCTAGATATGATATTAGGTCTCCTAGATGATGGTATTGAGGGTGAGTAAACCTCGTAATGAAAGAGAGGACCTTGGGTTAATTTAGGGTACAATCCGGGGAACGGACCTAGTAAATGTTCGGGTCGAGTAACATTCGAGAAAGAGGTCTTCGACAAGTGTGTAGAGATATTTATGCGACTGGGAAGGATTTGATGTATGGGCTAACGAGGATTAAGTGACTTTCAGATATGTCTATTGACGATTATTATTATAGGTGATGCGATACCTATAGAACCCAAACAAGTCAATAGTATACTCATTTGATTAGTACGAATTGGTGTATTCAGGAGTTTATATAAGTCCTTAAAAGTGATTTAGGTGTGAGTTATATATTAAGTAAGAGAATACTTATTGGATTATTATTTTATATGTGCAAATACTTATATACTATTACGAATTGGAACATTCGAGGTTACTATAAGAGTTTGGCAATAATAGCCATAATGTATTGGGAAGTGATATAGATTATATATATGATGTTGTTACTGTATATATTATATGATAAAAACATACATATATATATATATCTGTGTGTGATTGGTATATTTGTATCTTAGAGGCTGGTTCCACGGGCTTTCCTGGGCATAGGGTTGGAACATCCATATTATATATTTTCTCTAGTGCGATCAAAGAAGGTTGCGCGATGTGGGTGAATCCCCTGACTTAAGGAGCAGGGAGAGTATATCCCCAGGTCATATCGTCCCGTGTTTGAGTGCGATGTGTGTAGTCCACTTGGAGAGGGAACATGACCGCCTCCACCTTTGTGTATTTTTACCATGACCATTAGTGAGTCTGGCTTGGTACCGTGGTTGAGTGAGTAAATTCGGATTTGGATAGGCACTATGAGACTGCATGCTCGAGTTATAGCTCAGTGGAATGGTTATTATACTTATGATTGTGATAGGTATAATAATACTTATTGCGTATAGTATATTGTTTATATATGAAGATGAGATATCATATAAGGTAAATGTGTATAAAATGAAAAGAATGAATAAGGTGTTATTCCCCTTCCAATCGATTATACCCAGAGTTATATGAAAATGAATCATGGGTTCTAATGAGATATAGATATATAGATACGGGGTTTTACAATATGCATTATGTACTGAGGGCCTAATGGACCTCGACGATCAACATTGTCATGTAGTAGTGTATCGGGGGGGTTCCTTGTTTGGATTTCACTTCACGAGACACCCCACGCATGAACATAGAGCAATGTTGGGAATGGGGGAAATTTTATCCCTTAGCACCCGGGTCTATGAGGATCTTAGAAGATGGGTTTAATAGATTAGTTAGGCAGGGTAGCTTAAGTAGGTTGTTTAAAACATATGTGATAGGTGTGCACTATTAGAAGAGGGGTGAGGTGTATCTCAGGAGAATGCGATACCAGTTTAAATACGAGAGATATCATATTTTAAAAATATGTCTTTTAAGCGCTTGCTAAAATATTTTCAATACTCGGGCTCTGACCCGTTTTCTCTATTTTCCCTCTCTTGCTATGTATGTGTGTATATATATATATAGGTGTCCAGACACATGGACGTCTGGATGATGATTTCTTCGAGTCAGACATTTGCTGCAGCAGCTGTGGATGGATCCAGGTTTACTTTAGACGCTTCCATCTTTGTAATCTAGATAGGATGTACTGTAGAAACATTCGGTACAATAGCCCAACTGTATTTATTTATTCTTTTATCGCATTTTCGTGTGGCTTTCAATTTGGTTGTATTATGTTACCGATTGTTCGGTTATTTTATTTCATTTCAGTGTTGTATATAAACTGTGTGATTGTTTTACTTTGATGGTTTGGTTAAAGAGATTAGTTAAGTAAAATTTTGATGCCAGCCTAATAGGTTATTAGTAATTAAATTGGTTTTCGACAGTGATGCTGAGAATGAACCATATGAGACTCCTATTTTAATTTTAGTATAGGATTGATCACCCGATATTTTATTAGGCGGGGTGTCACAATAATGTATTTAAATATGTATATACATAGAATGATATTAAAATATTTTATAAATGATATGAGACGAGTCATGTATATGCTTATATATAAAGCTTCCTCATCTTTTTTTTGATTTTTTGTTTAAAAAGAAATGATATTTCTTGATGGTGTATTTTGAAAGAAGGATTTCTCTTGTTGTTTTAAATGGACGATGTTCTGGGTGACCCAGATGTTTCTTTGGATCTGAATTATTTGCCTTTGATCAGTATAAGGGGTCCATTTGAGGAAATCCCTTATGAGTCTATTTTTCGACGAATTTTATCCCACGGATGCGGATTTTTCGGGGGGGGGGGGGGGGGTGTTTATATATTTTTATGGGAAAGGGTGCGAATCATTGTGTCCATCCTGCTAGGACTCTATTGATTATTTCTTTCGGGGTACTTGACCTTGTATTTTGTTTCTTAAATAAGGATAACTTTGTAGAGTTCTTAAATTCCTTAGGTAACCATTTTATTACTTTATGTTTAGTCCATTTAACCCATGTTGAGTCCAGGTAAGGGGAGACACACAAATAGTTCAATTAGGGTTTCCACAAGCATGGTATTTGATGTTTGTTTAAACCCGGTCTGAAGTGATATCTCGAGTTGCCTACATATCTTCGATTCAAATACAATAACATGTCTATTTTTTTGAATTTTTACAATAATATTTCTAGCAATGAATCGAGTCTACATAGTTTTGTCTTTGAAAAATGTGGGGTCCCAAAGTTTTAGTTGACTTTAAACGAGAGGTTGATGGCTCAAGTGGGCGATTGGAATGTGTTTGGGGCTACATGGTTCTACTTCCTTATACAATTGATTTTTTTTCGACTCAGTCTCTTCCCTTTTTAGTCAAAGGTCTAGGGAAATAACTTCTTTAACCAGTCCAAATTAAAGGATTGGGATAAAATAACCTCATCAATATTAGCTAAGGTACCATCCTTGCCAGAGTTTAATTTATTGATGAGGTAGGGTCCTCCCTAGTTGGGTGCAAATTTTCCTATGAGCATCCAATAAGGTTTGATTTTCTGTTTCTAAACTAGGTTTCCTTATTGTATGTTCTTATTTTATCCTTTTTATTAAATGACCAGGTGATCCGTTGTTGGTAGCCTAGGTTATGGTATTCCAATTTTAATCTTCTCTCATTGAGAAAGGCTAGTTTGCCGTATCGGACTTGTACCCAATGTGCTTCTATGATCTGGACTTCGAGCATAACCTTAAGTTAGGGTATCTCGAGTTCTATGGGTAGGACTTCTTCCATTCTATACACCAATGAGTAGGGGTGGTCCCTATCGAGTTTCTTTCAGGAGTGTGTTAACCATAGAGGGTGTGTGGGAATTTATCTGACTAGTTTTATAAGTCATTGTCCTTATTGATGATGTTGTTGGCGTTCTTATTAGCAGCTTTGACTGTTCCATAGGTCTAGGGTATATATGTGAAAGACTTATGTAGAGTGATCCCATACGTGTGCAATAGATTGGAAACCTCCTTCTCAAAGTGGGAACCATTGTTGGATACCAATTCACGGGGTATGCCAAATAGGCATATGATGTTTTGGCATATGAACTTGGTCCCTTTTTGGCATTGAGAACCAAATACTACTCATCTTGGACCTATTCGGTGAATTAGTCGATGGCGATTAGAATGAATTCATGTTCGGTGGAGGCCTTTGGAGTTACCTTTCCCATGTTCTGTATCCCCCATATAGAGAAAGGCTATGTGAGGTCATGCAGTATAGCCCTTAAGGGGGCAAGGGTTGTCATGGGGGTATTGTTCACATTTGAGGCATTTCCTGACATAGTTTGTGAAGTCCTTTTGCATTGTCATCCAGTAATACGTCTGTTAAAGTATTTTTATGGAAATGGCATATTCGTTGATGTGTGAGCCACACTCTCCGTTGTGGACATTTTCCATGATTTCAATCATCTTGTCTCCTCTAACGCATCTTAGGTGTACTCCATCAAGTTATACCCCCAAAAATGATGAACCGAGCTACTAATCACCTTAGGGTGAAGCAATTGATTGGAGTAATGTGCGGTGGATAACGGTTCTTGTCTAATAAGTTCAAAAAATTAAAATACCAAACACTGGGATCCACTACCATTTTTGAAAAGAACTAGTTTTAGGGTTACGGTAAAATTTTGAATTCTCCCAATTAAATTACCCGATTAAGCAATTGAACATTATGAAAGCGCATTGATCTTTAACTTATAACACCCTCAAAATAAAATATTCATATTTTTTCTCTCTTTTCTTTTTGAAGATATCACATTTTTCATGATCAATGCTAAACTTGGTTTTAGCAATTATATTCTATTCTTTTGCCTCTCTTTTGTTTTTCCAAGGCTGTTTTTAATGGTGACCTTTCATACAAAGGATATTTAATCCCTTTATATCCCTTTTCCATTGCACTCTCATATTTTTTTCATACCAAAGCATTTTAATGGGCAATGGTTCTTACATGCACAAATCCCCCATTCAAATATATATTTATATGAAAAGATTGATATGACTACAACTCACTTAACTCATGCAACATAAGTATTTAAAATCCAAAATTTCTTGTGCAAGTGTGTGAAGAGTCTTATGCGAAGGTGAATCCATTTAAAAAAATCAAATTCGAACAACTCTATGCAAGCATGATTAACAAACAATCCAAAGCATTGCAAACTAGACTCTAATTTCATAGCCATATGGAAAACATGGAACGAATGGGATTTCAACACTGATATGCCACACAAAATGTGTAAAACTATTAAATAAAACAAAATATAAATATTTTTGAGTTTTTTCAAAAATTTCAAAATTGTCTCAAAAAACAAACAAAACCTTTTTATATTTTTATCATACATAATTGAAAAAATGAATAATCAAAATACAAAAGACACAAGCATCATATGACCAGTCAAGTTATATAACATGGATCACAAAAACTAATGTCCAAATAAAATGCAAAAATAGTCACTCGTAAGATATAAAATGTGATGAATCATGTGAAATCATGCGAGAATGTGACAAATCATGTGAAATCATGCGAGAATCAACAAGTCTAACATCAATGCCTCCAAATCAGATTTCCTAACCCACATAAGTTTAACGTGATGACCTTAGGTTTTGAAAACTTTGGTGACACTAGACTTAGGCTTCCTAGGACCTTTTCTAAGGTCATAAAAATATGCATACGATGAAGTTCATTATCTTCTTCTTCTTCTTCTTCTTCTTCTTCTTCTTCTTCTTCTTCTTCTTCTTCTTCTTCTTCTTCTTCTTCTTCTCTGGCTTGGAAATATCAAGAATAGATCTCGAAACCATCATTCATATGATTATCTTCATTGAAATAGATTTCATTAAGGCTCACATGACTAGCCATGGAGTAGTTATCCTCTATGGCAGAACTACACTCCTTCTTCGACTCATGATCACTAAGGCTGGAATTATAAGCTTTGGGATTTTTACCTTCATTCCTTAGTTTAGTGGTACACTCATACGCATTATGCCCAAACCCTTATCATTAAAAACACTTGTTCCAGTCATCCACATTCTTAGGTTTATAGCACTTTTTCTTACTAATGCTACTAGAAATGTTGTTCAATTTCTTATAAAAAATCTTATCCTCTCTAAGCTTAAGAACTTCCTAGAGGAAACCTATACCCTCACTCTTGGAATACAACATATCCTCCTTTCTAGATTTAAAATCCAAACTTTTTTCTTTCTTTTCTTTCTTAGGAGGATGCATATTCATCTCATAGGTTTGTAAGTTGGGAAAGCAAGACCAAAGTCATTTGAAAGTTACATAAGCAGTAACTATCATATAGGCTAAAAAAATAAGTCATAGCCACAAATAAATCACAAACAACAATCAATGACGGGATGCTACATGAGTAACCCCAATTCACACAAATACTTGTGTTTGATAAAAGTTCATTTATTAACACTTGGATTAATTATTTGAACGCATGTTTACTTAGTAAGAAGCCTAGACGGGTAAGTAGGGCTAGAGCATATGGTTGGTGGGACCTCTTAAAAGTTTTAGTTTGGAGGATAAGAGGTAAGTTTTGTTGAGCAAGCTAAGCCTCAACCACTTCAATATCTTAGGAAATAGAGAATACGAAAGCAAGGAACCCAAGAGGTCACTTCCACACACTCACACAGTCCACAATTATTAAATGAGCGAGAAGTTAATGACTTGCTCACAAGATATTTCAGATATGTCAAAAGATATTGGATTTCAAGGTCGCTCACAAGTTTTCAAATTAGTTCACCGAGGAAACCATTTACAAATAAATAAAATAGTACACTCTGGTGGTAAAGCCGACAAAACTACTTTTTGTCCACTATTACACCAGGTGGCATTCCACAAATAGACAACCTGTGGTAGAAAGTGAGAAATAGTAGTATGGACAAAATTATTTTGAAAGATATCTTTCAGTATTCCTTTGGCATGCATGTGCCACATCATCCCTAAGGTTCTACTATAAGTTGAGCAATTTGGGCACAACTATCAGGATCCATGAAATAAACAACATTACCCACACAGATCCCCTTAAATACATTATCTCCTTACTCTCAACTAGAGATTTGAAGTTTTTGTCTCTCTGCTAGCAGAGAATCATCATTCTTAAGCGATTTCATCCTTTCGTTATTATTGAAAAAGTTTCATTCAATCATTGCTTCCTCTCTGTTGTAATAAGAAAGTTATTTATTGTATTAAAAAGTTAGTTTTTGGTTTACTTTCTATTCTTAAAATATTAACACCATGAAAATAGTTTCCATTAAAGTGGGTCACACCTCACCCTTTAAGTATATTCCTAGACCCCAGCATCACTACCCTCTTTTCTAGGATATGCGAGCACTAAGTGTCTCCGTCGCTGAATGGAATAAATCTCATGAGCACGTTCTTTGAGTTTTTGAGGCAACACATTATAGACACGGCTACTTTAGGCCAAGATTGCGTTACACTAACGGTGGCTCTTGTTAGAGGAGCAGACATAAAAAAAGTAGCACCAATCAAAATAGTGGCACCGAATCAGGTCTTAAATCCTATGAGTTCGCTAGCAGCGATGAATGTGGAAGTGAAGGAATCACCCTTCAAGGACATCACAATGGGATAAGTGAAAAGGTTTATTTCATCCTAAAGAGAGTCATCCCTTATATATGAGGAGTTCAGAGGTCATACCTTGATAGAATCAATGAAAAATCATACCCCGAGGGGCATGTTCCACCCAAGTTCACGAAGTTTAATAAGAAAGGTGAAAACCGTAGAGAGCATGTAAAGAGTTTTATGGAATACCTTAGCGTGCACGGTAATGACAAAGAGTTGAAGTTGAGAGAGTTATCCAAAACTCTCACTGGCAAAGCTTACACGTGGTACTCTCACTTAGAACTGAACATCATTCCCACATGGGATGAGATGCATCAATAATTTTTGTAGAAGCCTAAGACAAGTTCACCCTAACGCATCTAGCTCAAAAAATTCAAAAACTAGGCAAGGAGCTGATGCAGTACATCAAGCGCTTTAAGGAGAGAGTGTTAGATATCCACAAAGATGTCACAAAAATGAGATTGTTGCAAATCTTTGTAGAAGGCTTGCATAAGGAGTATAAAATCCATCTTATTAATGAAACCCATAAAGTTACTTTTAGAGATTCCATGAGATAAACAAGCAACATTGATATGATTATTAAGACAAGACCCCAAGGATGGGGGGCATAGGTGCCACTGCCAATTGGAAAATTTCAAGACTTGCGGTGACAAGTGGTGAACTACGTGGAAAGAAGCCCTAAAGGAATGAAATGAGGCCAAAGGCCTGAGAATAATGCCGCTGGAAAAAAGGAAGTTTGGGAGTGATGTTCCACCACCATTGCCATGTATTATGGTGCAAGCTATGGACTGTTGTCAGATGCCGGTGCAAGAGGGGATGGCAAATCCCCCTTACTCAAATGTTAGACTACCCACAGTGGAAGAGAAGGAAGATACTGCATTAGGAGTGCAATATTCCTCCAATGATTGATACTTTTTGTGTCGGATAATAGGGAAATAAGCTGCTAGTGGCACCCTACGAATTCCGCCTATGGACGTTAATGAAAACCCAATGCCAGCTCACCTTATAACACAATAACAAAATGGTCCTATAAGAGGCATGATCACCTCGCACGAGACTAATGTAACTTGTAAGGACCGACCGCATAATCCATGGCCTCTTGGTTTGAGTATACGACGAGAATTTGTAAAATTTAGACTTAGGCTTAAAAACATGACGTCAAAGGATGAAAATGTAAAAAACAACAAAACGGTCCCATTAGAGGCACCATTACCTTGCACGGGACCAATGTAACTCGTATGAACCGAGCGCGTAGTCACGGGAGTCCCGATTTGAGTATACGACGAGCATTTGCAAAAATTTAGACTTGGGGTTAAAAATATGGCATCAACGGGTGAAAACATAAAACACCACAAAACGGTCCTGTGAGAGGCAGGATCACCTAGCAAGGGACCAATGTAACTCGTACAAACTGATCGCGTAGTCCCTGGCCTCCCGGTGTGAGTATACGGCGAGAATTTGCAAAATTTAGACTTAGGGTTAAAAACATGGCGTCAAAGTGTGAAAACCTAAAACAACCACAAAATGGTCCCGTTAGAGGCACGATCACCTCGCATGGGACGAATGTAACTCGTACGAACCGACTCCGTAGTGATCGGCTCCCGATATTAGTATATGACGAGAATTTGCAAAAAATTAGACTTAGGCTTAAAAACAAGATATAAAAGTATAAAAACGTAAAAAAATTACAAAATAGTCCAGTGAGAGGTTCGAGCACCTCACACGGGTGAAATATAACTCGTACAAACCGACCGCGTAGTCCCCGGCCTCCCAGTTTGAGTATATGACTAGAATTTGCAAAATTTAGACTTTTAGGCCTAAAAACATGGTGTCAAATGGTGAAAATGTAAAATAATAATAAAATTGTCCTGTAAGAGGCACGATCACCTCGCATGGGATGAAATAACTCGTAGGGACCGATCGCGTAGTCCCCGGCCTCTCGCTTTGAGTATACGATGAGAATTTGTAAAATTTAGACTTAGGCTTTAGAACATGATGTCAAAGGATGAAAAAATAAAACAATAACAAAATGATCCTATTAGAGGCACCATCACCTCGCACGGGACCAATGTAACTCGTACGAACCGACCGCGTAGTCACGGGACTCCCGGTTTGAGTATACGACGAGAATTTGTAAAAAATTAGACTTGGGCTTAAAAACATGGCGTCAACGGGTGAAAATGTAAAACAACCACAAAACGATCCTGTGAGAGGCAAGAACACCTCGCACTGGACCAATGTAACTCATATCAGCCAACCGCGTAGTCCCCAGCGTCCCAGTTTGAGTATACGATGAGAATTTGCAAAATTTAGACTTAGGGTTAAAAACATGGTGTTAAAGGGTGAAAACCTAAAATAATCACAAAATGGTCCCGTTAGAGGCACGATCACGTCGCACGGGACCAACGTAACTCGTAAGAACTGACCCCGTAGTCATCGGCCTCCCAGTTTGAGTATACGACGAGATTTTGTAAAAGTTTAGACTTAGGCTTAAAAAGGTGACATAAAAGTGTAAAAACATAAAACATTCACAAAACGGTCCTATAAGAGGCACGATCACCTCTCATGGGACCAATGTAACTCGTAGGGACCGACCGCGTAGTCCCTGCCTCTTGGTTTGAGTATATGACGAGAATTTGTAAAATTTAGACTTAGGCTTGAAAACATGACGTCAAAGGGTGAAAACATAAAATGACCTCAAAACGGTCTCATTAGAGGCACAATCATCTCGCACGGGACCAATGTAACTTGTGTGAACCGATCACGTAGTCACTGGCCTACCGATTTGAGTATACGATGAGAATTTGTAAGAATTTAGACTTGGGCTTAAAAACATGGTGTCAATGGGTGAAAACATAAAACAGCCACAAAACGGTCCCGTGAGAGGTAAGAGCACCTCACACGGGACCAATGTAAGTCGTACGAACTGACCGCGTAGTCCCCGGCCTCCCGATTTGAGTATACGACGAGAATTTGCAAAATATAGACTTGGTCTTAAAAACATAGCATCAACGGGTGAAAACGTGAAACAATCACAAAATGGTCCCGTGAGAGGTAAGAGCACCTCGTACGGGACCAATGTAACTCGTACGAATCGATCGTGTATTCCTCGGCCTCTCGATTTGAGTATACAACGAGAATTCACAAAATTTAGACTTTTTGGCCTAAAAACATGGCGTCAACAAGTGAAAACGTAAAACAACCGCAAAATGGTCCTGATAGACAAGGGTTTTACCGCGGTGCGAAAGTCACCTATGCGCCGGTCGTTTTGAATTCGGCTCACCTGATCTATACAAAAACCTAAACTTATGACTACACTCAACGGGTTAGTATAGCGGCCAAGTCCGGGTATAAAAAATCCACAGAGACGAGTTGATAGAATTTATAGGATTTAATACTTCAGAAATAAAAGGGAAAAAGGATGATTATACACAAATAGGGAAAAAATGCATAAAAGGGAAATGATTAATCTAGGCAAGGGAAAATAAAGATAGATTAAGAAAGAGAGTAAAAACTGTCGGTTGCGTCGAATATCCCTCACCCGAGTTAACTAGATAAAATGGTAACATGGTTCGACGAGTTATTACAAATGCGCCTAGTTTTGATAGTTAATTCAATTAAGGGTTGTCACGCCCTTAAATTCGCATAACAACCTAATACGATTTTGGCGTCAACAAATACCCCGAAAATTACGCATGCAAGGTCGTAAGCATGGAACATACATGATATGCCTCGTGAAATCTCCTAGGCATAATAACTAGGACAACACACCCGAAATAAACCCATAAAAACCATCACCAAAGCAAAGAAACACGTCAACCCGAGATGAGTTCAATCCGGAACAACCTAGACTAAATTAGCTAGAAAGCATATTAAAAACGCGGTAAAGGAAAACGACAAATAAACATGGTAAATCTACACCAGAAAGCAACTAAATCAAAGAATGTAAATAAAGCAAGTAAACAAATTAGAAAGCAAGAATTAAGGAAATACAAACTATATAAATGGAGAGGAAAGATGAAAGTACCAATTAAAAATCCTAAGGGTGTCAAACCAAGAGAGGAAGAAGAAGAGCTCTCAAATCCCCAAACACTAACCTAAACTACCCTAAAATGAATTATATTACAAGATATTTGATATTTACCCAAAAAATGGTTTATATAGTAATTAGAATTAAAATAGAAAAGAAAAGAGAAAAGAAAAGAAAAGGAAAAGATCAACAAATATCTGGTATACGCGGTCGACCGGTCGCAGGGGAGCGGTCGACTGCGCCTTCAATTTGAGGCACACTATCTCCTTTCCATGGAAAAATGCAAAACCGCGGTCGATCGGCACTCTATTTTTGGCAGCTCTTTGGTCCATGAAGAGCGGGAAAAGGTTGCAAAAAAAACAACGACCATAATTTCATCATCCGGACTCGGAATCGCACACTGTTTGCGGCCACGTGAAGCTTCTTCAAGGAACTACGCATCCGTGGAAATTCCATGAGCCAAAGATGAAATGTGAATTGACTAAAATGCCCTTGAAGAAGCATCCAGCGATAAAACTTCTCCAGAATGCAATGGGTCCCCACTTTTATCATTCCAATACCTACAAAAGCACAATTAACCCCTGCAAAACATGTATATATCCAAATACAAGGTTGTATGGTTAATGAGCCTAAATATAGGCATTAAGGACCATAAAAGCTCTAGAATTCATAAAGATATAGGGTGGAAATATGCAACATTTGATATGAATCACACCCCTAACTTAAACATCGCTAAGCCCTAGTGGTGAAACAAATAGAACCAGTCCACAGAAGATAGAACAAGATGTATATATGCATCGAAATATAAATGCCACTTTCATAGGGAACACGATTGCATATAGCATATGAAATAAGCCGTTAAACCCCTAGGTTACCCTAGTGGACGAGGGTCGTCTCGTGAGGGTTTTAAGGGATGATACCCACAAATATCACATGGCTTCCTCAAAATATGCCCAAACCAACATACGACAAGCCCAACAATAATGAAAAGTATTTCATACGCATTATTAGCACATTGAACGGATTCAAACAAAAGTTCGAATCATTAACATTATAGAATGCACCTCATAGATTTGAAACCTTAAAATGTGGGAGGGGAGCGAGCACATGCAAAGTGTGATTTGGGAAAAAACTTATATAAACTGGATAAACATTAAAGGAAGCATATATTGAATCCTCACGGGCATTACACTCATCAAGTGAATTCATTCGAAATAGGGAGTTAACACACGGAACATGAGGGCATAAAGGGTAAATGTAAAGGGAAACTAGGTCGCGCACATGTCACAAATGAAGAACGCTATATATAAACTGAAAAATTGTAATCTCAATGAAAGATACCGCACATTAAAGGAGGCGAAATGTATTTTCACAGATTATCAAAACTATTTAAACCTTTGAATTACATCTACTTAAGATCACATAAGACTTTAATAGGGTTGTAATGTAGGTTTGGGGTTAAGGTTACGAAACGAAGGATATAAGTATGTACTGATTCAAAGTGTTTGGAAATGAAAACTCGGGATAATGGGAAAATGCGGACAATATAAAAAAATGGAAAAAAATTCCATAAAAGCATTGGATATATCATTTGGAGAGAAATCAAAGCTTATTGAACACTGTACAACATTTACAACTTTCTCTTTCTCTTTCTTTTCTTCTTATTCTCATGTTTTCTTTTGTTTTCTTTTGCTTTTTGCTTTCTCTTTTTCTTCTCCTTTTCATCGATTTTCTTTGCTTTTCTCAATCTCATATGCCTAAATTGAAACCGCAACACAACAACGACATTCAATCCCAAGAAACATTCCAAATAAAGGTATGGAAGGTATATGTATGGTGTATAACTCCAATTCGGAGTTGGTATTGGATTTTTGGTTAATGAAACGAAAGGTTAATATTTAGGCTCAAAGGGGTTAACGGGGGAAAACATTAAAGATGAGGTGAAGGTTAATATGGGTGATATAACAAAGACGGACTATTTCCATTTCCTAACGTTTACTCAATTCTCGAGTCAAAACAAACTTTGAAAATCATGCTTAAGTAATACATTTCATATATGAACTCAATTAATGAACGATCAAATGAAAGAATAGAGAGATTAACGATGAATTCAACGTTTTTAAAGAGTAAAGAATAGTGTATACACTCACAAACGACGAAAGGTAGAAATCTTACTCGGTGTAAGTATATACAATGCAACAAAAGATTACCGAGTTATAAAAATATTAAACCAAATCAATGGAACGATAAAAGTGCATGTGCTCATGGGATTAAAGTTTAATTCATGAAGTTATTCATAATATCAATAAGTGAGGACTAAAGTCTAATAAATTCTAAAATAGAGAACATGCATCGTTGAGTTGTTTATTGGATCGGGCAATTATAGAAATTTATCATTGAAAACAAAGGCAAAAAGCCCAATAAAAGAGAAAAATGAAAGAAAATATTTTTGAAATTTTTGAATTTTTCTAAGAAAAGCATACTAAGTAACTAACATGTGAGCAAAAACATGGACTAAATAAAGAAATGGATAAAATATCCCATACCCCCTAACATAAAACTTGACATTATCCTCCATGTGAATTAAGAACCAAGTTAAAGAGAGGAAAAGAGGGATATTATCCAAAAGTGGAGCGATCACCATAAGAACAAGTCCAAAGAATCTACAAAATAAGTTTGTACCGAGCATAGAAAAGACAAATAACAAAAAGTTAACTAATTACAAGAGACTAAATTAACAAGAAAGTAAAAGATAAAAAGAATATAAAGCTAACTATATACAACCTACTATTTAGGCTTCACACTAACTACACACTAGAAGTCTAAATAGTTGAGGGACCACCATAAAAATGATTTGACTTTGGAGGATAATCGATGTACTCTCACATACAACCATACCTTCCAAAAAATATGAATTTCGTTTGAACAACAGAAGGAATGTGTAAGGTGTAATAAAGGAACCATCGTCAATTAAAAGTTTTGGAGGGACGATGGGGGATTTGGATTGAACGGGTGAAAAAAACATGTGGGGACCGAGAAAAGTAGAATATACTCCCAAGGATTTTGAAATTGGAATGGGAGGTGGCACACACGAAGGCAAAGATGCGATCGTGGAAGGTGACTCGAGCAAGTACTCCTCGTCGGTGAAAAGGTTTAAATCATTAAAGTTTGAAACTGAATCATCGGGTACTTGTGACAGTGTGAAACGAAAAATGAAAATGGGGAGGAAAGAAATTCAAACTCACGAGATGAATCATCATCGCATGAAGATTGAGTTTCGAAGGAAATAATATAATTTTCAATGAAATGTTCCTTTTTGGGGGTAAAAGAAGAAATCATTTCATTGAAAATAGATATTACGTCATTTTCATCCTCACTTTAAATATCTATTACGTAATGGTCAAAGTCGACAATGATTTGTTCCAAAGTAGGCACAAAGTCCTCATTTGGTTCAAAACATTCCTCGACTTCAAAAGTTTCGCAAGTCAAATCGTCGTCGGATTCAAATAATAAATCCAGTTCATGTTCCCACAAATGATTTTCTTCCCGATAACAATTTTAAATTTTCTCATTCTCAAGCATACGCAAGCCCTCACCGAATGTCATAGGTCGAGGTGTGGATACTTGAAAATGGGAACTTTGAAAATTACCATCGGACATAAACTTAAACTCATTATTATAGGAATTTTTAAAACTATTGCAATTCGTTTCAAAATTCCTATTATAAGGAGGTAAAGGCCCAAAATCATTATCATCATCATCATCATCAAAATACACACACTCAAAATCCTGACTTTTGTAATACTCTCCCAAAGTCATTTTTGATGTTCCAATTTTTTGGGATTCTAAGTATTGACCAAAAGTCAAAGGTTTTTGAGAATTTTGAGAATTATCAGAATGATTACCGAAAGATTTGGAATAAGACATGCTTACCCCAAAAATGGCTCGAAGTGGCGAATTCCATAAAGTAGATGCACGCGCGAGAAATTCGAGCTTTTCTAAGTGCTCAAATGTGGAAGTCCTGCAAAAAAGTTACCCAAAAAATACAAATAGAAATAAAATACTAAGAAATAATAGATCAAATAAAGTCTAAAACAAACTCATCCCCAACAACGACGCCATTTGATATACAAGGGTTTTGCCACGACACGAGAGTCACCTACGCACCGATCATTTTAAATTCGGCTCACTCAAACTATACAAAAACATAAACTTATGACTACACTCAACGAGTGAGTATAACGGCCAAGTCCGAGTATCGAAAATCCACAAAGACGAGTTGCTAGAACTTATAGGATTTAATACTTCAGAAATAATAGGGAAAAAGGATGATTATAAACAAAAAAGGGAAATATGCATAAAAGGGAAATGATTAATCTAGGCAAGGGAAAATAAAGCTAGATTAAGAAAACGAGTAAAAACTATAGGTTGCGTCGAATATCTCTCACCCGAGTTAACTAGTATAAAATGGTTACATGGGTCGACGAATTATTACAAATGCGTCTAGTTTTGACAGTTAATTCAATTAAGGGTTGTCACGCCCTTAAATTCGCCTAACAACCTAATACGATTTCGGCGTCAACAAATACCCCGAAAATTATGCATGCAAGGTCGTAAGCATGGAACATACATGATATGCCCCATGAAATCTCCTAGGCGTAATAACTAGGACAACACACCCGAAATAAACCTATAAACACCATCACCAAAGCAAAGCAACATATCAACCCAAGATGAGTTCAATCCAGAACAACCTAGACTAAATTAGCTAGAAAGCATATTAAAAATGCGGTAAAGGAAAATGGAAAATAAACGCAGTAAATCTACACTAGAAAGCAACTAAATCAAAGCATGTAAATAAAGCAAGTAAACAAATTAGAAAGCAAGAATTAAGGAAATACAAACTATATAAATGGAAAGGGAGGATGAAAGTACCAATTACAAATCCTAAGGGTGTCAAACCAAGAGAGGAAGAAGAAGAGCTCTCAAATCCCCAAACACTAACCTAAACTAACCTAAAATGAATTATATTACAAGATATCTGATATTTACCCCAAAAATGGTTTATATAGTAATTGGAATTAAAATAGAAAAGAAAAGAGAAAAGAAAAGAAAAGGAGAAGATCAACAAATATCTGGTATACGCGGTCGAACGGTCGGAGGGGAGCGGTCGATTGCGCATTCAATTTGAGGCACACTATCTCCTTTCCATGAAAAAATGAAAAATCACGGTCGACCGGGCCTTGAACCACGGTCGATCGACACTCTATTTTTGGCAGCTCTTTGGTCCATGAAATGCATCTCGTTTCGATAGTTAATTGAATCAAGGAGTGTCACGCCCCTAAATTCGCATAAAAGCCTAATACGATTTTGGCGTCAACAAATACCCCAGAAATTATGCACGTAAGGTCGTAAGAACGGAACATACATGATATGCCCCGTCAAATATCCAAGGCGTAATAACTAGGACAACACACCCAAAATAAACCCGTAAACACCATCACCAAAGAAAAGCAACACGTCAACCCGAGATGAGTTCAATCCCGCACAACCTAGACTAAATTAGCTAGAAAGCATATTAAAAACGCGGTAAAGGAAAACTAATAAATAAACGCGGTAAATCTACACTAGAAAGCAACTAAATAAAAGAATGTAAATAAAGCAAGTAAACTAAATTGGAAAGAAAGAATTAAGGAAATAAAACTATATAAATGGAGAGGGAAGATGAAAGTACCAATTACAAACCCTAAGGGTGTCAAACCAGGAGAGGAAGAAGAAGAGCTCTCAAATCCCCAAACCCTAACCTAAACTAACCTAAAATGAATTATATTACAAGATATATGATATTTACAACAAAAATGGTTTATATAGTAGGTGAAATTAAAATGGAAAAGAAAAGAGAAAAGAAAAGAAAAGGAAAATATTAACAAATATTTGGTATACGCGGTCGACCGGTCGTAGGGGCGCGATCGACCGCGCCTTCATTTTGAGGCACACTGTCTCCTTTCTATGGCAAAATGCAAAACCACGATCGACCGGGCCTTGAACCATGGTCGATCGACATTCTTAATTTTGGCAGCTCTTTGGTCTATGAAGAGGGGAAAAAGGTTACAAACAGAAACGACCATAACTTCATCGTCCAAAATCGGAATCTCACACCGTCTACGGCCACGCGAATCTTGTTCAATGAACTACGCATTCGTGGAAATTCCATGAGCCGAGGATGTAATGTGAATTGACTAAAATACCCTTAAAATAGCATCCAGCGACCGAACTTCTCCGAAATGTAACAGATCCTCACTTTTAGCGTTCCAATACCTACAAAAGAACAATTAACCCCTGAAAAATATGTATATATCCAAATCCAAGGTTGTCTAGTTAATGAGCATAAATATAGGCATTAAGGACCGTAAAAGCGCTAGAATGCATAAAGATATAGGGTGGAAATATGCAATATTTGATACGAATCAGGTCCCGTGAGAGGCACGAGTACCTCACAAAGGATTAATGTAACTCATACGAACCGACTGCATAGTTCCTAGCCTCCCAGTTTGAGTATGCACCGAGAATTTATAAAATTTATACTTTTAGAAATAGTCATAAAACGGTCCCATGAGAGGCACGAGCACCTCGCACGGGACCAATATAACTCGTACAAACCGACCGCGTAGTCCCCGGCCTCCTATTTTGAGTCTACGACGAGAATTTGAAAAAAATACACTTAGGCTTAAAAACATGGCATCAAAGGGTGAAAACCTAAAACCACCACAAAATGGTCCCATGAGAGGCATGAGTACCTCGCACGGGACCAATGTAACTCGTACAAACTGACCGCGTAGTCCCCAGCCTCCCAGTTGGAGTATACGACAAGAATTTGTAAAATTTAGACTTAGGCTTAAAAATATGGAATGGTCCAGTGAGAGGCTCGAGAACCTCGCACGGGAGAAATGTAACTCGTGCGAACCGACCGCGTAGTCAAGGGACTCCCGGTTTGAGTATACGATGAGAATTTGCAACATTTAGACTTTTAGGTTTAAACATTATTTGATTACTGATATCTTTTTTGTTTTGTTTCTTATATTATTTTGCAGGATAACATTCTAGGGTTATATCTTATTCGCGTGAAACACATGAACAAAGCAATGGTTTGCGACAGGTAGATTATTTATTTATTATTTTTTTTTCTGGCCATGCGGGATTTTGTGTTGATTAAACAGGTTGGTTTTCATGTATAAACAAAGGAGATTCTGTCGAATTTTTTTAAAAATTGTAAAGCATTGTTGATATGGGATATTTTTCCATTTTTTATGGCCCTGCGGGCTTTTGTTTTGATTAAACATGCTGGTTTTCATGTATAAACAAAGGAGACTCTGTCAATTTTTTTTAAAAAATTGTAAAGAATAGTTAATATGCGAGGTTATGATTTTCATTTTTTTATGGCCGTGCGGGCTTTTGTATTGATTAAACAGGTTGGTTTTCATGTATAAACAAAGGAGACTCTGGCAATTTGTTTTAAAAATTGTAAAAAGTTGTTGATACGATTAATTAATATATTTGGATATTTTATTTACTATAATATTATTTTGATAAAATGATAATCTATTGATTGCAGGTTTTGCACAAGAAGTTGAAGAGACATGTTTACTATATGTGACACTAAGAGAAGTTTTTGAAGCGTGACAACCATATTTATCATCTTAATTTAGGGATGGTATTTTTTTGACAATTATATATCTTATTAATTAGTATGATTTTGTACTCATTTAAATATTTCGACTTGAATGTAGTTTAATGGAAGAAATTGTTATTGGATACGTGCTTCAATGAATGTGGTTGATATATTGCATTTATGATCGGATGATTTGATTAATAATGAAAATTAGACGTCATTTATTATTGCAACATAAAACATATAATAATATAACTATTTATGATAATTTTTTATTTATAAATTAGGACGGTTATAAACCGTCTCTAATACTTATTTGTATTAATTGAGAATACCTTTTGGGATGGTTTTTACCGTCCCTAATACCTATTTTTGCATCAATTGAAATTACCTTTTGGGATGGTTTTCACGGGAACACCATTTGGGACAAAAAATCTGTCACTAATGCCAAATGTAGAGCATCCATGAATTAACATTTAGGACGGTAAAATCCTTCCCTAAAATATTTGCGACGCCTAGTATAAGGGATAGTTTTTTGTCGTTACAAAATCTGTCACTAATACTCTTTGGGGACGGTTTTTGTACTTTTAGGGATGGATTTTTATCGTCCATATTACTCATTTTTCTTGTAGTGTGTGGAGGATCTGTTAGTTAAGTCCAAATAGGAGAGCAGACATGTACAAGATATTTAGAGTGTTTTCGAGCGATCTCGAAAGCCCACCCTCGAAATGTGCCTTTGGAGTTATTGCAGGGAGATTCCTTGGATTCGTTGTCAACAGGCAGTGAGTGCAAGTGGATGTAGAAAAATAAAATGCTATTTTGATGATTCCATCACCGAGAAGTTAAGTCAACTCAAGTGATTCTTGGAAAAAGTCTCTTATTTGAGAAGGTTTGTACTAGCATTGGTAAAAGTCACTCAACCTTTTGATCAGCTCTAAGGCAAAATGAGTGTGGGAGGAAGAGCAAAGGAAGGCATTTGAGAGAGTCAAGGAAATATCGACTTCTCTTTCAATCATGATCCCACCTGAAGAAGGCATGAGTTTATTATTGTATCTCACTTCTACAAAATAGTCTATGGGGGACTTAATCACTCAGGAAAAATGAGTAAAATGACTTGTGTACTATTTGTCTCGAGTAATCTCAGGAACAGAGTCCATGTATACAAATGTAGGAAGGAACTGTCTAGCCTTGGTTTTTATAGCACAAAAGTTGAGGCATTATTTTCTTGCATTCATAGTGAACATCATTACCAAGTGTGGTCCTATTAATTTTTTTTCTTACGCGGATCATTTTTGTAGTGCGAGCAACCAGATGGTTTTCGATACTCTTAGAATATAACCTGAAGTGCAATGCTCCAAAGTCCATTAGGAGCCAAGATGTGGCGAATCTCCTTGTCAACATCCTAAGTAAGAACTTTGAACCTCCGAGTGATGAGATACTAGGGGATAACTTCCAAGCTTGCTTAGCTGAGGAGATGGAAGAATGGAGAATGGAATTTGATGGATCATGTACACAAGGTACTGGTGGAGCATGCATCATACTCTCTAATGATAAAGAGAAGGTCACCCTCTTATACAAACTAGATTTCAAGTGCTATAACAACGAAGTGGAATACGAATCTCTTATACTTGGTCTACTAGAGGCCTTGAGAAGAGGTATCAGAGTACTCTGTCTAAGATGAGACTCTAACCTGGTGGTCAAGAAATTTAACGGTGAATTTGCGCTCAAGCAAGCTAACCTTGCTCCATATAGAGCGGTTATTCAAAGGTTGTGGGCCAAATTTTAGGTGTCAAAAGCTAGATGGTCTGGAAACGATCATGAAAAAGCTAAATATGGAAGAACCTGAGGTCATAATCATCGCCTGACAAAGAATAGTTCCCATAATGGTAGATCCCAATTCCCAAGCGAAGAGCCTAAAGACTGGAGGTTCCCAAATATGAAGAAACTGGAGACACGTGAAGGGGAGATGATGTTGTTAGAATAGGAAAACTTTCACATGCTGCAGGGTATGCTATATTTCAAAGGCTAAGGTTGTTTCTTTGGGAAGTATGTAAGAGAAGAGGAAGCCAGTGAGAAATTAAAAACCATGCATGATAGGTATTATATGGACATAAAAATCCCACTCAACAGGAATTTGTAGTCGGGGGGGATATTATTAGCCCACCATAAGAACATAGGCTTCTCGTATGCAGCAAGGATGCCTGAAGTGCCAAATCTAACTTGACCAACTGATGAAGGTTAACTTCGTAGAAGTATGGGAAGATTGGAGAACCTGTTACATTACCTATCTTAAGGATGGAGAGATACATGCTGGCAGGGTTGATGAGATTTATCTAAAGAAAAAAGTGGCTTATTTTTACTTGGTAAATGAAGAACTTTAAATGGGGATAATGAGTAGGCACTGAGATGTAAGGCGAGGGATGATGTGGTAAGAGTATTGAAAGAATTATATAAGCCTTTGCATAGAGGCGACGCAAAATTATATAACTGAATAATTACCTTGGGATACTATTGGCCAACAATGGAAGTTGACTCCATAATTTTTTTAAGAAATGTAAAGCATGCCAAGTTCATGATAAAATGGTTCATGCCCCCACGACGAGTTTGCAAAGCCTAACTACTTTTCATCCATTTCATACGTAGGCATTTGATTTGGTAGGAGAAATCTGCCAAGCCTCTCTTGGGAAAGCCTTTATTTTGGTTGCTACAGAACCATATACCAAGTGGGCATATTTAATTCCTTTAAGAAGAATTACTGCTCAAGTAGTAACACAATTCATTCAAGAATACATAATATGAAGGTTTGGCATCCCAAAAGTCATCCTTACAGATAATGACAAGCAGTTCATGTGTAAAGAAATGGGTTTCCTCATAAACAAATACAAGATCATTCATAACAGCTCAACCATTTCTTATCCCAAAGGGAATGGTTAGGCCGATGCATCTAATAAAATTCTGATCAATATTTTGAAGAAGTTATTGAAAGATCAACTAGGAA
The DNA here is from genome assembly GCA_949130495.1 of Sambucus nigra. NCBI lineage: Eukaryota > Viridiplantae > Streptophyta > Magnoliopsida > Dipsacales > Adoxaceae > Sambucus > Sambucus nigra. The sequence goes on from OX422215.1 coordinate 349,384,646, forward strand.
CATGGAATAATAAGTTTCTAATGGTTTTATGGGCTTAGAGGACGTCCAAGATGAAGTTGACTGGTTTTACCTTGTTCTCCATAGTATATGATTCGAAAGCTATCCTACCAATATAATTGGTTGTGAAGTCTACCCTAAGCAGTTGTATAGAGTTTATGAGAATCTATTTAATCCTAGAGCATTTCAAATGGGAGACTTCGTCTTGAAAGTACCCACTCATCATATAAGGAGTAGGTCAAATGATAAGAACCCAAAAGTGGTTAAATAAAACCCCAAATAGATAGTTTTTAATTCCCAATTGGTAGCCTAATCTTATCCCTCTTTCTTTCTCTCTCTTTTAGCAATTTCTAAACCCCAGTGCATGGCCTCTCATGTAGCTCCCACCTTGGAGGATAGCACGCCTAACCCTAATCATCATAGAACCCTAGGGAAGGAGAGCAAAGTTAACAAGTCTTTTTCTGAGATAGTTCGCAAGGTAGATATGAATACAAGAGTGAACTTGAAGGAAGTGGAATCTTATAAAGGGGAGCCAACCATTTTTTTTCTATACGGAAAATGTCACAAAGCTATCAGAACCATTCAAATACACCCTCATAGGTAAGTTTTCACATGGTCGCTCATCCATCGATAATATAAGGAAGGTTTTTGCTTCAATGGGTCTCAATGCTTCTTATAATATCGGAGTTATTGATGCAAAACATATCCTGATAATATGTTATAATGAAGAAGATTTTTTAAGACTTTGTCTTCAAGAATCTTGGTTCATCCAAAGATACCCCATGAGAGTTTCCAAATGGTCATTTCATTTTCATCTAGATAAGTAATCATCAATTACTCTTGTTTGGATCACCTTATCCCTTCTTCCTATTCGTTTGTATAACAAATCTAACATCTTTTCGATAGCAAGTGCATTTGGCAACCCTTTGAAACTTGATAGTCCTACTGTAGTCTTAACACAACCCAGTCTTGCAAGGATGTGCATTAAAATTGACTTAACCAAGACTCTAACTAATAGAGTCTGGATAGGATATGGGAAAGAAGGAAATAGATTTTGGTAAAGATGTGAATATGAAGATATCCCACAAGTTTGAAATATCTGTTCAAAGAAAGGGCATGAGAGTAATAAATGCTTGATGAAGAAAAACTAAAAGGAAATAAAAAAGAATGTAAATCAAGATAAACAACAAGGGAAAGAAGGAGAAAAGGGAAATGAAGTTAAAGAACCAACAAAATTGTCAATGAAAGAACATGTTAAGAAGACCTTTGAGTAGGAAAACCTTGAAAAGAATTAGATACCAATGGAGGAAGACTTAAAAGAAGGGCAAATAGTTCCAACCCAAGATGATATTGACCCATAAGAAGAAACACCTCATGATCAAATAGAGAGGAACAACTACCAGAAGATAACCACTATGGTTGTAGAGGTAACAACAACATATATTGATAAAGAGTCTAAGGAATTAGAAGAGGTTGAAATAGATAAAAGTCTACAGAAGAATGAAGTTACTAAGAATTTGAACTTATCTCCAAGAAAGATTCCCATTGATGAGGGGGATCAACCAAATGAGACTTGGTCATAAGTAGTTCAGAAAAAAAAAGAATCTTCTGCAGAAAAGTACAATAATTACAAAAAAAAGACTTTTAAGGTCTGCATCCAAGAATCACTCCAAACCTAATTTTAAATGATAAAATTAACGATTTTGAATGTGAGGGGGTATTGGTAAGAAATGAGCTGGTAGAAGAATCAAGAAATTTATGAAGATGCACAAGCTTATTATGTTAGTGTGCTTAGAGCCTAAAATGGAATCTACAAGGCTGGAAGAATTTCAAATAAATTTGTCTTTCAAAGGGCTATTGATAATGATGTTAATACCATATGGAGTTTTTTTCTCTTTTGACATTTCAGTTTCTATTAAGTCTCAAGTTCCTCAATTTTTCCCATCCTGCTATTCCTATGTCAATTCATGCCTCTCCAGTGTATGCTAAATGCACTAGAAGAGATAGACTAGATCTATGTGAATTAATAAATTTGGTACAAACTATGGATCCTTGGTTTATAGGAGGAGATTTGAATACAGTTTCTTCTTCAAGGGATAAATTAGGAGGTCTGCCATATGACTTAAATTATGCAAAAGATTTCATCCAACGTATGGAGGATAATGGGCTTATAGATTTGGGGAATTTGGTGTTTTGATTCACATGGTGGAATAAAAGAGATTCAATTGATTCTATTTGGGAAAATATCGACAAGATGCTTATGAATTTTAATTGAAAAAACCTTTCTCTAAAGTGGTTGTGGATCATTTCAGTAAGGTTGCTTAAGACCATTCCCCATTGCTTTTGTCATTATCTACTAGTTATGATCAACATCGTACTAGATTTATTTTTCAAAATTTCTGGCCTACAAATTCCTCTTTTACATCTATTATCTAGTCTAATTGGAAGTGCTTCAATGGAGGGAACCCAATTTATAACCTGGCATCCAATTTGAAGACTCTTAGACCAGCCTTGAAAGCATGGAATAAGATCACATTTGGTAATTTGTTCCAAAATACTGATCCTGCTGAAGATGATTCTCTGAGGAGTGAAATTCAATTTGAAAATGAACCTACAGATCATAATAAAGAGGAGATGAACAAATGCTCAGCTACTTTAGTTCATTATTTGAAGATGGAGGAGGATTTCTGGAGACAAAAAGCTAACTATAAATGGGCGAAAGAAGGGGATATCAATTCCAAATACTTCCATAAATTAGTTCATACTATAAGACCAAAGAGCTACATCCATAAAATCAAAAATTCAGTAGGTGTTTGGCTAGAAGATCAACAACAAATTAAAGATGAAGGCCTAAACTTTTTTAATAATTTTCTTAGAAGTGACTTTATGAGATCTAAAGATGAATATTTCATGTCTATTATTCCCAAGATAATTTATGATGAAGAAAACTTACTCCACAATGCAATGCCTAACATAGAGGATATCAAAGCTACTGTTTGGAACCTTAATGGAGACAGTGCTCCAGGAATGGATGGGTTCATAGGACTTTTCTTCAACTCAGAGAGTTCATTGGATTAGATGTATGTAAAGCTGTGGAAGGATTATTTGCTGGTATGGATATCCCCAAAATTTTCAACTCTACTATTATAATTCTTATCCCTATAAAAATAATCTCCAATCATTTGCAGAATATAGACCTATAATCCTATGCACCTTCTTTAACAAAATCCTCTCTAAAATATTATCTTCGAGACTCTCTAAAATACTTCCAACAATAATTTCACCAAACCAAAGTGGATTTGTCAAATATAGAGGCATTGTTGATAGATGATTTTTATGATCAATTCCAAGAATGAAGGAAGTAATGTTGCCATCAAGATTAATATGCATAAGGATTATGATAAAGTATCATGGATATTCTTGATTCAAGTTGTGAGGAGATTTGGTTTCAATGAGACTTGGTTAGACTTAATTTGGAGGATTCTCTCAAATAACTTCTTCTGAGTGATGATCAATGGGGAGTCTTGTGGTTTTTTTAAGTCTTCTAAAGGTTTGAGGAAAGGAGATCCTATTTCTCTAGGTTTATTCATAATTTGTATTGAAGTCCTGAGTATAAATCTTGAAAAAAAAATTCATAATGCTAAGATCGACAAATTTAAATTTCCAATTAGTTTTCCTCTTGTTTCTAACATTTCTTATGTAGATGATTTGATTATTTTTTCCTTTGGTAGTATCAAAGCCATCAAAAGTATCAGGTTTGTGTTGAATAAATATGAGGTGGTCTCTGGTCAAGAAGTGAATACAACCAAGAGCTCATTGTATTATTCAAAGAATATGGATCATGCTAAGTCAAAGAAGATCTCCAAAATTCTGCAGGTGGCACATATGAAACTTCATTTTATGTATTTGGGATGTTCCATTTATAATGGGAAATTGAAATGTTCTCTTTTTGAGAATCTTATAAGCAAAATAAGGGGTAAATTGGAAGGCTGGAAATTAAATTTTCTTTCAATGGGTGGTAGAATCATTTTAATAAAGCATGTGCTGCAGTCAATTCCCATTTATACTGTAACTGCTATGCACCCCCTAAAAAAGTTACTATTATTATTGAACAAATCATGGCAAACTTTCTATGGGGATTAGTTAAAGGATCTAACAAGTACCACTAGATTGCTTAGAAAGACTTACGCAGACCAATAGAAGGGGGGGTGTTAGGATTCAAAGATTTGAATAACATGGTGGATGCTTTCAGTATTAAGCTATGGTGGAACTTCAAGAATAAAAAATCTCTATGGGCTCAGTTCATGAAGAAAAAATACTGTAGAATTCATCATCCTAGGGTTGCTAAGGTTTCTAGAGGATTTAATGTTTGGAAGAGGATGGCCAAGATCAGAGATTTGGCCGAGCAGAATTGTAAATGGATCATTAGTAAGGGAGATATTAATGTCAAATGGGAGAACTAGATAGGTGATAACAAGTTTGATTCATGCTTGATTTCCAATCAACTAAAAATATTAGATTTGCTTACTAGTAATGGAGAGTGAGACTACAAGAAGATAAATCAAGTGATGCCCCAAACTACAATGTCTATTTGTTCTAAAGTAAAAGTGATCGGAAGTAAACAAAATGACATTCTTATCTGGATTCCAACTTTCGAAGGTTATTTTTCTTTCAACGCAGCTTGGAATATTGTGAGAGATCATAAAAGATCATCTTGGTCTACTACTTTCATATGGTATAAGAAGATTCCAATCAAAATTTCTTTCTTTCTCTTAAGGCTTCTAAAAGACCGTCTCCCAGTAGATGAATCTATTAAGAGTAGGAGTTAGATGTCCTTCTAAATGTGGTTGTTGATCATCTCATAACATAAAGTCTACTGAACATCTATTTGGTGACCGTGATTTTGCTATCTCTATTTGGAGACACTTTGATAATTTGTGTGGTATTCATAGATTAAATTCTTCTATTCGAGGGAGATATTTTCTTGGTGGTCAGAATCATCTAATTCTCAATAGGGTAAAGTTATCAAAGTATGTCCAACTTTCATTAATTGGGGTATTTGGAAGGCTAGAAACAAATGGAGATATGAAGGTCATAATATGCACGTTTCCAGAACTAATTATGAAATCCATTATCTTATCACTATGTATATGACTTATTATAGAACTCTCCTAAGAAGATCAACCATATCTCTCTAGCAAAAACAATAAGACTAGTCCAATGGAGGCCTCCTCAAGGAAAAAAATTAATGCTCAATGTTGGTGGATACTCTAAAGGAAATCCAGGGCCTATGGGAGGAGGAGGTGCTTTAAGAAATGAAGCAGGTATATGTATTAAATCTTTTTCTTTTAGTTTTGGTCATGGCTCTGATGTTTATGCTGATGCTCTGGATATTCTAAGAGGAATTGAGATGTGCGATCCTATAATGTTTGAAGGTCTTATAGTAGAGTCAGACTACCTTACTGTTATTCAGGTGCTGAATGAGAATCTAAAATGCCCATGGCGTATTATGCATATGATTGCAAAGATTAGAGATAAGATTCAAGGTTTCAATGTAACATTTTTCCATATTCTTAGAGAGGGTAACAAATATGCTGATCTGCTTGCTTCTTATGGAGTCTCTTCTCAAAATCAAATTGAATCAAGCTCTCTAAACGCTTTCCCAAAAGGATTGAAAGGTCTCTTCAACATGTATGCATTGGGTTTCCCCAACTCCAAATATTCTTAGTGTTTTCCTTTTTATTTTGTAAAGGTTACTAGTTTATAAAGTCATCAGTCATTCATGCAAGGTTTTAATAAGTTTTTTCTATCAATAAAATCAAAGGGGTTTTCATTTTTTTTTCTAATTCTCAGTAAAATGGGTCTTATGCGCATATATGTTTATTTTGTAGGTCAAATGCCATTTGTGGTTTCAAAAGAATCAAATCAAGGAAAAATGCGGTTAAAAGGAGCTAAATCCCACTCCCTTACCCTATAACCCAAGTCTCGTTTCCTAAACCAAATCTGAATCGATTCCAGACCTCCCTAATCCTGCCCCGAGCCTCATATGAGTTTTGTTTGCACCGTTTAGATTTTTTAAAGATTTTTATTTGAGTCGTTTATAATTTTTATAATTTATTTTTTATTTTGTTTTGAGTCATTTATATTTTTAGGATTTATTTATGCATATTGTTATATATATTATAGTCCATATTGTGCGTCGTGTGTGTTTTTAGCATTTTATTTTAATTTTAATGTTCTTATAGTTTTATAGATGTGTGTATTTATTAGATGTTTAGTTATTTTATTTTATTCTTATTTTTATTCTATGTGAGTCTTTTATCAGTTTATAGGTTAGAAAGTTATTTTTTTATTTTTAATAGAATTTATTGTTTCATATTCATTTAGTTTAGTCTGATTTTTATTTTATTGGGAGTTTTTTTATTAATGGGTTTGGATTTTTATTTTTATTTTGTTTGTTAGGTAGTGTTATTTTAATAGGATCACCCCCTCACTATCCTACACCCTACACACATAATCCACTCTCAAAACATATTATGCAAATCATAATTCATCATCTTCTTCTCCCCCATTTTCTATTTCTTTCACCTCCCTCCATTAATACCCAACACCTTTTAAACCTCCCACCTTACACCTCCCATTCAAGGCCACTTGACCCATTTAACCCCCAAAACAACCTCCACAATCTGTCATCACCTGCCACCACCAAGAGGTGGTGGCTCGAACCAACAAAGCTCTGATCCTAGACTAAACCTGTCGAACCCCACCTGCCTAGCCTCCGACGAGTTCGACCCTTATGCCCCGTAGGTGACTTGTAAAAACCGACCCAACTCTAGACAACGACCTTTGCATACCACCAACCCAATTACTTGCTCTAAATCCAGTAAAACCAGAATTTAAACCCAACCCGGACCTGTTAGACCTTCGACCCGTGCCCTCCAACAATCCTGTACCCGAACTTCCAGCAATGTCCATATACCTCAATTCTTGCTGTCAAGCCCCCAACTCGAAAAATCCTCATAACCCCAAACCATACCTCCATCCGAGCACTCCTGAATCGGGAACCCATCTACCCACCATGGCCACTTTCTCCAACTTAATCCATAAACCCAACACCAAATCCATTATCCCATACACAATTCTTCCCAAACCAACTAAAAACCAAATAAGACCTATTTCCCATTTTCCCCAAGCCAAAATCGATTCTTTATAAAAACCCACATGTCTTAAACCTTAACACCTTATTCCAAAAATTCCCCTCATCACCCCATTATCTCACTACCCTCACTCAATTTACCCATTATACCCCTCTCACACCTCAGCATTACCATGCAAACCTCAGCCTTACTAATTTACCCCTTATCTCCTTAATCCACATTCTAGAACTAAGGAAGGCCCATTTGAAGATATAGAGATAAAACCTTAAAGAGAAGATCTAGAGAGAATAATAGAGAGAGAAGCACCTTTGCAAATATTTTTTTTTATTTCTTTTTTTAAAGATTTCTTGAGGATGAAATTGTTAGAGTTTGTATTGTATTGAAGAGTTTAGAGTTCAACTTGAAATTCATGGAGACTTTATTCTAAGATTTTTCCTCTTATCTCTACTTTGTTTAACTTCATGCTTAATTTGTTAATAATATTACATTTGTTATGTTTTATCACCATGTTAGGGTAGATACCCCTTTCTAGGGGTGGGGTGATCCCATTATTTGATGTTAATCCCACTTTAATTAGTTGATTTATTTCAAAAGTCCCTTTGATAATTAACTTTGCACTCTTACATTTTGATTTATGCCTCGAGAGAGGGTAAATAATTTTTGAGAGAAAATCAAAATTCTAGGCTTTTTTTTCCATTTTAGAATTAAACTAAAGATAGGTTTTTTTAAATTGTGAATTTATCTCTTTGAATTTCACTTCTAAGCTACTTTTCATGATTTAAACTAATTTAATAAATCGATCCTACCGGACGATCCATTAAATAAAGCTTGGATATACTTTTCAAGAGCTGTAGGAGTGTTAAATTTAATCTTTTAAAAGGTTATTATTAAAATTACATTTGTGACGAGAGTTGATTTGTAATTTTGATACTAACTTGGGAGATTTAATTTGAATGAATTAATTAATAAGATTAACTAGAGTATATGGTGTCATCCTATCTCTTGTTAACCCTCACTTTTATTTCCTCACTCATCTCATATTTTACATTTTTGTAGTTATATTTCACTCACTTTCATCATGCACTTTTTCGTATTTCTTTATACTTTTATTCTACTTTTATTTCTTGTTCTCATTTAGTTTAGTTAATTCACCATCATCACAAAAAATGTTTTAATATAAAAAAAATCATAAACAAATTGAAAACAAAGAATAAGTAAAAAATCTAAAAAGAAATTAAATAGAAATATGAATTACATTACTTCCCATTTATTTCACTCCTTGGAGATGGATTGACATCCTTACTTACCGTTTTGGAAGTTTTATCATGTTTGTAGGTATTCAAGGATTTTTATTGGAGAGGCTTTCCCACGACAAATATACTAAAAGATAATCTATTAAATGGCGGCGTTGCTAATAATTAGAGTTTGAAGAACTTGCGAAGATTTTGGAGTGTAGTTCATTTGTCATTTATTTCTTATTTTTTGTACTATTTTTTATTTTCTTAGAAGGTTTATAGCAGGATTATATTATTTGTCTTGTATTGCGGTGCTTAGAGACACCATTTATTTTTTATTTATATTTGTAATAATTCAAAAAAAAAGAAGAAAAGAATGATAGGGAAACCGAACAAGGTAGAGAGAGGGCGTCTAAAGGCGAGGATTAGAAGCCTCTCTACTTTGGGTCGGTAGGACTCCCACGGCCGACTGAAGTTAGGTGAGCTTACTTTCTATGGACTCAAATCGGTCTTCACCCCATATGTGAAAAATCCGTGGGTGGAACATTTCTTTATCACTCGAGAATCTCCTACAAGCGAGTCCATTCTTATGTACTTATTTTCTCCTATATGACTTTTATTGTCGCATTGCATTTATTTGGGATGGTTTGATGAATTAATGAACCTAAGCCCTAGTCCCATTCATGGAAACGAGAAGGGATTTCATCACACGACTCACTCCCTTATCCCTTGTGTGCTACCCTAGCTATTATTTAAAATCAATCAGCTAGCTAGCCAAGTAGGAGCACATTTTTGCAAAAGGCGAGACAAAGATAAATTTCGTGTTTTTTGTCGCCCGCGGACTTATTTAAAATTTGACTACCATTTCACTAATTTTAAAGATAAAAATTTTCTACCTTCTAGTTAGGATTAATCCTTGACTTGTGTGTGTCTAATTCTATCTTTCGGTAGTCGGTTTTAGTGAGTTCATCCAATTTAAGAGTCCAATATTTTTCTCCCTTCTTTTCTTCCAAAAAATCAAAAAAATATGTTCTTCCTTTAGTATTCTTAAAATCCAAAAGTATTTTCTTTCGCTCATTTTCAAAAAAAAAATCACAAAAAATATTTTCTTTCCACTTCAAAAGAATATTTAAAAATAAAAAAAATACTTCTCTCATCATGGCAGAAGAAGGTCCTTTACGGGACTACCTTGGTCATCTCCCATTGTCTCAAAGAATGTTTGAAGTTAATCACAAATCCAACCTCTGCACTTTACTTAGTGGATTTAACTCTCATACACATGTCGTTGATACTCATGCATCGTCCACGCACGCATCTCACATTCCATCACCTCCGATGATAAGTATCAACGTGTCCATTGCTTCGCCATGCACATATTGCTTTTAAGCCGATCACTTGTCCCATGAGTGTCCAAAATTTTCATATCCATACGAACAAACTGTAGAACATGTGTATCCATATGACGTTGTTCCGGAACCCACCTCGAACTATTGTGATGATATATCCAATCCCAAGTGGGATGAGTACCCAAGCTATTCGTGGAGGGATGATCACCCTTTCACGCAATATAAATCCCAACCTTATGTTACGGATCCTCACATGTTCCAACAGTCATCATGGAAATCAAGTGAACCCCATCCCTATAAGTCCCCTCATTATGCACCCAACGATTATAATCATTTTGTCTCTCAAGGAGATGCTTCTCCCCTATATGAAGAACTTGACCACTTTCCCCACACTTCATATGATTATTCTTCGCATCCTAGTGTCTATAGAGAGTTGCGTCCACCTCAACCATACACCATAGCACCACCCACCATCACTTCATCACCATCATCCACACCCGTTCTCGAAAGCCTCTTGCAAAAATTCATCCTCGAGAAAGAGCAAGCCACTCAATATCAAAATTAAGCTCTCCAACGGCTTCAACAATGCCTTAATGAATTTGAGTGTGCGAGAGAGTCGGATTTCACCTTAAGTCAACCCATTGTTACACCCATGTGGTTTGATGATGATTCATCTCGTGCCACTAATTTTGAGTGTGACTAACCTTATCATCCCGAGAATCTCGAAGATGAAAACATACCGTGGTTTGGGACTCAAATGACAATTATGTTGATTTATGCATTGATTGTGAGACTGATCCCGACCCTATCACATTCAAGGAACACACCATTGAGGTTCACACTCCCTTTCCTGACGAATCCAAAAAAATGCCCGAGTCTACACCTATTGAGACCAACGCATGTGTGCCTGAGGAATCACTTCATTACAGGTTAACTCCAGCTACGAGTGCTCACCCCTATCTCGAGATTTCTTCCTAGATGGTTCCTACCATTTCGAATATGGATCCCGTTCCACCATGCTTGGCTCACTTTGAGTCATTTATAAATGTTGATTCTTCTATCTCGGATTTGGATGCCTCGTTATATTTTTCCACCACTTTGGATGGTGAGTTATGGATGGATAAGTTTATCACTCTATAAATGACTTCCACACCTCCTCCTGCAAGTTCCCATGAGGATAACTCTGAGCCTCATAAGAAGTGTGTGTCTCCTACTCTTGAGTTGGATCATCTTACCCCACTCTTTGTCCCACTCGACCCACCGATTGTTCCTTCCACTCCACCACTTGGTTTGGAACTTGATATTATACCTTGCATGTTCCCATCCATATCTTTGGATCCTCACGTAAGACCACCCTCCACCATCCATAAGATTATGTGTGGTGCCACTCTCCACTTCCATGACACCGAACTTGTTAATCCATACATGACACTCTCTTATCATGGTTATTTTTTCCATCAACTCATTGACATGTCACAGAACGACCATTACCATCGTCCATTTATAGAATGGTCGTGTCATTTCTATGATCCCCACCCCATTCCACTTTCCAAACCATTTCGCCTTCCTCACCAACTCGAGTGTCATGCTTTTAGGGCCCTTGTTTCCCTCACCTTTCAGTTCAATAAGGCCCGTGATCGGTGCCTCTTCACCCTCACCCTTGCCTTTCTTCCATATAACTTTCTCCCCACCCACCCTTGGTCCACCGATGCTTTCCATCGTGTGAAGCACTTTACTATACAAGTGCATTGACCCATTTTAAGCCTTTATCCAACAAGATTAACGCTCCAGTCTTATTTGGGGGTGATTATCATCACCCAATTTTTCTACCACCCTGCGCTATCATATTTCTTATCCTTAGGGTGACTTCCCTTCAGTCTCGCTGAAGACATTAAACTTAGTTCTACCGGGATGTAACCCATCACGTCTTGTTTCGATGTATGGGTCTTATCCTGTTCGGGGGTGGTGTTTCACACCACCCAATGCTTTGTCATATTTTATAGACTTGTACATATTTTTGTGCCACTATTATTCTTCAGGCTTGTCCCTTCATTCCATCATGCGATCCAATTTCATTAGCGGTTGATTATGTTAATCTCTTTCCTACCTCGTGCTTTCAATATTCTTATATAGTTTTAAACATCGAGGATGATGTTCTCTTTTGTTTAGGGGTGGGAAAATTTATCAAAATCGTATCTCTTTTAAAAAAATTGTCAGAAACAAGTCATTTTTAAATTTTTTTATGCAGTTTAACTCATTTTTTATGGCATGAAATGTGTTTCATCCTTCTGTTAGAGGTATCGGATTACCCTTATTCATGCCCAAGTTATGCTTTTAATATAAAATTAAGTAGTACCACATAAGGCGTATTTTCACCATGAATTCCTAAGCTCAACAAATTTACACTTTTACTTTTACAATAAAAAATTGAAGAGTAACTACATTCTAAAGAGAGACCTAAAAGATCACTTGTGGAGACTTATCTCGTGAGATTTTAGCTATTCACCTTTCTGAGGGTTTTTATGTATTTCTGAGTCATAAGATGACTCAAATTTCTTTGGGTACCACACTGAGTCATTGAATGATCTCATTATTCTCCATCTTTGGCATAACCACAGAGAATGACATCACTTTCGAGCTGTAAGAAACATGTGCCTTGTAGTTTGTCTCGAGCACCAAACCCTATTTTACCATACACTCACTGATTCTCCATATCACATTACCACTCACTTTACCCATTATCTTTCCATATATCATTTCTAATCATTATCATCAATCATTTCTTGAAAAAAATACTATTTGAAAATTATAAATGTAAAATATCTTCATTGTTGGCTTGAAAAGAGAAATAAATCGCAACAAAAAAAATGTGAAAAAAGAAAAAAAAAGAGAAAAAAGAGAAAGTAAAAGGAGAAATTCCATCATAGAGAATGTTTGCATATTTAGCAAATATCTCTCCCATAGTTCGATTTAGATGGAGAAAAACTTAGATACAAATCTATGTTGGGGTTATTTGTATTTTTAGCAGATTTATCTCAGTCATTGATGAGTATTTGGAAAACAAAGAAAAAAGAGATAGTAAAAGTAGAAAATCCATCAAAGAGAGTGTTTACATTTTTTGCCAATATCTCTCCAAGAGTTCGATTCAGATGGAGAAAAAAAATTAGATAGAAATCTATATTGGGGTTATTTGTATTTTGAGTTGATTTATCTCAGACATTGATGAGTATTTACAAAAAAAGATAAAAAAAAAAGGGAAAGTTGCAATCAAGATCTTGTGAAATAAATACATTTTCTCCAAGTGTAATAAACTCTTCTCAAACATCCATCATCCATCCATTATATCACTATCCTACCTCATACCATCATATCCTTCTCATTTCATTTCCCCCTCACCTATAAGCATCCATGTCTTCCCCTAGGTGTTCAGGAAAATGAAGGTCAACGCGGTGAATAACTCGACGTTCTGACTATAGTGATTAGCATTTGTTAATGAGATCAATTTTTTTCACGTATCCGTCATTTTTATAAGTGTGTGAGACTTTTAAACTTGAGTACATTTACTCATCTCCTCACACACAAGAGAGATACACTTACCCAAATATCGGAGTGTTCAATTCAGAGAGACTTGCCTTTATTATTGTATCTCAATTCTACATAGCACTTTATTGGGACTTACTTGTTCAGGAAAAAGAAGGAGTAAAGAAAACTATGTACTATTTATCTCAAGTGATGTCAGGAACAGTGTCCAGGTATATGGATGAAGGAAAACACTGTCTAGCTTTGTTTTTTGTAGCACAAAAGTTGAGGCATTATTTTATTGCATTCACAGTGCATATCATTACCAAGTGTGATCCTATTAAATTTTTTCTTACACGGATCATTTGGTAGGGCGAGCATCCAGTTGGTTTTTGATACTCTTATAATATGATCTGAAGTGCATTGCTCCAAAGGCCATTAGGAGCCATGCTGTGGAGAATCTCCACATCAACTTCCCAAGTAAAAACTTTGAAGCTTCGAGTGAGGAGCTACCAGGGGATAACTTCCACGCCTGCTTAGCTGAGGAGATGGAATAATGGAGAATGGAATTTGATGTCTCATGCGCACAAAGTACTGGTGGAGCTCTCTAACGGTAAAGATAAGGCAACGTTTTATACAAATTAGATTTCAAATGCGCTAACAACGAAGAAGCATATAAAGTTCTTATACTTGGTCTACTAGAGGCCTTGAGAAGAGGTATCACAGTACTCTGTCTATGAGGACACTCTAACCTGCTGGTCAAGAAAGTTAACCGGGAGTTTCCTCTCAAGCATGATAACCTTGCTCCATATATAGTAGTTATTCAAAGGTTGTGGGCCAAATTTTAGGTGTCAAAATAGAGAGGCATCCTAGGATGATGAACAAACATCTAGATTCTCTTTTAACTATAAAGAACAGGATAGATATGGAAGATCCTGAGGCCACAATCACCGCCAGAGAAAGAACAGTTCGCACAACGGTGATATTCCTATTCCCAATCGAAGAGCCTATAGACTTGATGTTCCTAATTGTGAAGCAACTGGAGACACACGAAGGGGAGATAAAGTTATCAAAATTGGAAAACTTTCACATGCTGCAGGGTACGCTGTATTTCAAAGGCTAGGTTATTTTATTGGGGTGGTATGTAAGAGAAGAGTAATCCAATGAGAAATTAAAAACCATGCACGATAGAGACTGTGGGGACACAAAACTCCCACTCTACAAGCATTTGCAGTCGGGGGGGGGGGGGGTATTATTAGCCCACTATAAGAATATAGGCTTATTTCATGCAGCAAGGCTGCTTGAAGTGCCATATCCAACTTGACTAATCGATGAAGGTTAATTTTGTAAAAGTCTGGGAGGATTAGAGAACCCGTTGCATCACCTATATCAAGGATGGAGAGATACATGGTGACATTGTTGATGAGATTTATCTGAAGAAAAGAGTAGCTCATTTTTACCTGGTAAATGAAGAACTTTATGAAAAAAGGGGATAATGAGAAGGCACTGGGATGTAAGGTGGGAGATGTCGTGGCGAGGGTATTTAAAGAATCCCATAAGCTTTCGCACATAGGTGGTGCAAAATTATATGACGGACTACTGACATTGGGATACTATTAGCCGACGATGGAAGCTGACTCCATAAGTTTTTTTTAAGAAATGTAGAGCATGACAAATTCATGACAATATGGTTCATGCCCTTTGATGAGTTTGCAAAGCCTAAATGGTGTTTTATCCATTTCATACTTCGGAATTTGATTTGGTAGGAAAAATCAACCCAACCTCTCATGGTAAAGCCTTTGTTCTGGTTTCTACAAAACTATATACCAAGTGGGTGGTTGTAATTCCTCTAAGAAGAATTACTTCTCAATTAGTAACACAATTCATTCGAGAATACATAATATGAAAGTCTGGCATCCCAAAAGTCATCCTTACAGATAATGACAAGCAGTTCGTGTGTAAAGAAATGGGTATGCTCACAAAAAAATAAAATATCATTCATAACAGCTCGACCATTTCTTATCCCAAAGGGAATGGTTAGGCTGAGGCAACTAATAAAATTCTAATGAATATTTTGAAGAAGTTATTGGAAGATCTACCAAGAACATGGGATAATAAGCTAATGATGGTTTTGTGGTCTTACAGGACCTCCATGAGGAAGTCGACTAGTTTTACCTTATTCTCCACAGGGTATGATGCGAAAGCTGTCCTACCAGTATAATTGCTTGTTCCATAACTATGAGTGGACTTGAGCCATAAGTTAATGCCTGACCCGAGACATGTGCAAATAGAATATTTGGATAAGCATCGCAATAGAGAAAAGGAAAATTTCAAAGTCCACCCTGAGGAGTTGTTTAGAGCTTACGATAATCTAGTTAATCCTAGAGCAATTCAAATGGGAGACTTAGTCTTGAAAGCATCCACTAATCATATAAGGAGTATTTAGGATGATAAACCCCCAAAAGTGTGTAAATAAAATCCCAAATAGATAATTTTTAATTGCTAATTATCGATAAAATGGATTTTATGTGCGTATATGTTTATTTTGTAGGTTAAATGCCATTGTTGATTTCAAAAGAATCAAATCAAAGCAAAATGTGGTTAAAAGGAGCTAAATCCCAATCCATTACCCTATAACCCAAGTCCCATAGCCTAAACCAAACCCGAATTTTTAGCCATGTCCATATACCTCAATTCCTGCTATCCACCCCCCAACTTGGAAACCCCCTTAACTCGAATCCCTACATCCATTCGGGCAATCCTGAATCGACAACCCATCTACCCACCATGGCCACTTTCTCCAACTTAATCCTTAAACCCAACACCAAACCCACTTTCCCATACACGATTCTGCCCAAACCAACTAAAGACAAAATAAGACCTATTTACCATTTTCACCAAGCCAAAATCGATTCTGCATAAAAACTAAAATAAACCATTGATCAAAAACAAAAACCCACATGTCTTAAACCTTAACCCCTTATTCCAAAAATTCCCCTCATCACTCCATTATATAGTTACCCTCACTCTATTTGCCCCTTTATACCCCTCTCACATCTCACCATTACCATACACACCTTAGCCTTCCTATTTTACCCCTTAGCTCCTTATGCTACATTATAAAACCAGGAAGTCCCACTTGAAGATATAAAGAGAAAAAAGAAGATATAGAGAGAAAATAGAGAGAGACACACCTTTGTAAATATTTTTTTATTGCTTTTTGAAAGATTTTGTGAGGATTAAATTGTGAGAGTTTGGATTGTATTGAAGAGTTGAGAGTTTAACTTGGAATTCAAGGAGACTTGATTCTAAGATTTGTTCTCATATCTCTACTTTGTTAAACTTCATGATTAGTTTGTTGATAATATTACATTTGTTGTGTTTTATCACCATGTATGTCTAGAAACCCCTTTCAAGGGGTTGGGTGATCCCATTATTTGATATTAATAGCACTTTAATTAGTTGATTTATATTAATTCTCCCTTTGATAATTAACTTTGCACTCTTACATTTTGATTTACACCTTGATAGAGGGTAAATAATTTTCGAGAGAAAATCGAAATTCTATTCTTATTTTCCATTTTAGAATCGAACTAGAGATAGGTTTTTCTAAAATGTGAATTTGTTTCTTTCAATTTCAACTCTAAGCTACTTTTCATGATTTAAACTAATTTAATAAATGATCCTATCGGGTGATTCATTAAATGAAGTTTGGATCTACTTTTTAAGAGTTATAGAAGTGTTGAATTTAATTTTCTAAAAGGTTATTATTAAAAGGTTATAATTTGTGATGAGAGTTGATTTGTGATTTTGATACTAACTTCGGAGATTTAATTTGAATGAATTAATTAATAAGATTAACTAGAATATATGGTGTCATCCTATCTATTGTTTGCCCTGACTTTTATTTCCTCACTCATCTCATATTTTACTTTTTTTAGTTATATTTTACTCACTTTCATCACACACTTTTTAGTATTTCTTTATGCTTTTATTCTAGTTTCATTACTTGTTCTCATTTAGTTTAGTTAATTCCTCATCATCACAAATTGTTTTAATATGAAAAAAAAATCATAAAAAAAATAAAAACAAAGAATAAGTAAAAAAAATCTAAGAAGAAATTTAATAAAAAAAAATGAATTACATTACTTCTCATTTGTTTCACTCCTTGGATATGGATTGACATCCTTACTTACCACTATGCAAGTTGTATTCAAGGATTTCAATTGGAGAGGCTTTCCCACGACAAACATACTAAAAGTTAATCTATCATTAACCTCCAAGTTCAAGCCCAGCTGGGAAGGACCACTCATTGTGCGAGGAGTAGGAAAATTAGGGTATTGTCGAATCTTAGTGTTAGAGAGTGAATGTGTCCAGTCACTCAATTGTAAATGGCTCAAGAAATATTATGCTTGATCACTATTGAAACAACAATTTTGATGTAGTGAATACAGTAGTTCCTGTCCAGTTATGACCAAATTCTTTCACAGTTTTATAATGATAATTATAATATTTTGATTATCATAACCAACATATTTTATCACATATCTATTTGCATAATTTTGCGAGTGGATACATTTATAAAAAATGATTTTGATTATGCTTAGTCAAATTTATGAGTAGAGCCGTTCCAATTTTTTACAACATAAGAGAAAAATCATTTAAAGCTAAGATGCGTTTCTCATCATACCTTGGGCGATATACACCTCCTAATGGCAACGTATGATAAGAAAAACCCTTTGAGATTTCCAGTATATAAGAAAATACAAATACATTTAACAAAGTTCACCTTTAGTCACAATACTTTAAGGGATACATTCTCAAAAGAGTGTCCTCAATATAATATAGTGAGTAAGGAAGTACACAGTTTTCAAATTTTTTGATGAAATTAAACAGTCTAAATGTTGTTTATAACATTAGGAGAGAACCGACTCGTAGGTCTTATTTTATGTTAAAATAAGGCAAGTATCCCACATAATACGACAATGTTACATAGATTACGCCCCATTTTGAGAGTGTGCACTCCCATAGAAAAAAGGGAATGATAATTACTACATTTACTCGCACTATTGTGAGCAGATAATCCCATAGAATAAGAGATAGCTTATAGCATACGAAAAAACACAAAGAAAGAAGATTGAAATGCAATGTAAAGGCAAATATCATTCTTTCTTATTCATTCATAAAAATGACTTGCTTGAAACAGAGCAGACCGTGATATTATAAAAAAGATCTTTACAAGTGTTCAATCAGGCAAAAGAAAAAAGATTATCTTCGAGCATAAGCCTTCAAATGATGGGACAGCTTTTCAAGATATATCTCCTTCTAATTAAGCCAATCGATGAGTATCATTTGCTTCACCAGCCAAAATTTTTTACCAGCTCTGCTTTTAAGGATTTGATGTTCTTATGAACGTTGTCAGCTCATGAAGAATAGTGTTTAATTTTAGTCTGTTTGGAAGATTAGGACCATAATAGTTTATTAGCGGTAGGATGGAGAAGTATACGAACAGACGCATCAAGACAATCTGTTTTGAAGTGGTAGAAATTCTCCAAGTCTTTGATGGCTGACAAGAAAATGCGAGAAGTGGAGACAGTAATTTCCCTTGGAAGAGTAGAAGTGAATTGACAAACATGGATGGCGAGCACCATCAGGTTGAGAACATCCAGGCTATAAATATTGCCAACACTCCTGCTGGTAAATGTCTCATGGTGATGCTCGAAGATTAAATGAAGAATAGTTCAATCTGCTGCTCGAAACCTGTCGGGGTGACTATTACTCAACATACCCCTCATAAAACATTAGGAGCATCCATATCTATAGAACCAAAGCCAGTGTCTATGGAGCTAGCCTCCGAGTGGGAATAAGACTCCTCATTCGGACTACACACCCTCAGCCATGTCAAAATAGGTGGACTCAGAGGACTGTTTATTTTTATCAACAACCTCCTCTGGCTCACTCGTTTGCTCCTACAACACAAAAAAGAGGAAAGGAATAATATAAGTAAAATTTTAAAGGGAATACAAAGAGTAATATTAAAGATAATTACTTGCACGCTAATAGGAGTAAGCATGTTAACAAAAATCCTATGATGCTCCCTTCGTCCAATCACAGACTCCACAGTCACAAGAGCGGTCATGACAATAACTTGAGAACAAAGGTACAAGAAGTAGTCATTAAAGCACTCGCACAGTAATGAAAGTAAATGAATAAACTAGGGTATCATAGATTAATACCCAAGAATCCACAGTTATAGGAGCGCTCGTAGCACTAACCTGAAAACAAAGATATACGAAAATGTTATTTAAGCACTTGAGTGGTAAAAACAAGTGATAAAAGAGCTAGATATGATAGAATAATACCCAAGGAGAACTCAAATTTATGCTCATAGAATGTTTCGTAACCTGAAAACAAAGTTATGGAAAGGCGTTATTTGAGTACTTGCACAGTAAAAGATAGTTATAAGAACACCAAGAGTGATGATACCTGAGGAACATTCAAAGCTATGCTCGCAGGAGGTTCCACAGTTAAGGAAATACTCATAGCACTCACCTAACAAAAAAAGAGGAGAGTGTAAGAAAAAACTATCACTTGAGCACTTGTAGAAAAGAAACTCCAGGTATGCTAGATTGATACCTAAGAGGCCACAAATGGGACAACACTCGTGGTTGCGCCCATTTGAAATTCCAAAACTAGGAGAACACTCACGATGCCATCCTTGTATATATATATATATATATATATATATATAGGTAATAGATGGCAAAAATTTTCATAGTACATAGTTACGGAACGACAAAAATTTCGTAAGTAAGTAATCACAAAACGGTGAAATTTTTTAAAATAGCTAATCGTAAAATGGGAAAATTTTGGTTCTCTAACAAATGAAGTGTAATTTTAAAAAAATTGGTGTTTAAAAATTTGGTAAAAGTTTCCTTTGATTATAGGACTATCCACTCTGTTTAAAAAATTGAAGTCATATAAAACAACATTAGTTAACCATAGAAACATAGGATATCTCTGCAATCTTGCAGCCAATGCCAATCACTAAGTTAAACATAACCTATTTAACTCCAACAACCAACAACCAACAAAAAACATAATATTTATTATAATAATATAAAAATTTTAACTCCAAAAACCAACAAAAGAACATAACATAGAAAGTAACCCCTGCGGATGCCATAGTCTGAAATTTTATTCTCATGGATGCAGTTTATAAACAATTTAAAAATAATTTTTTTATAATAATGTTACATTTTCTAACACCTAAAAATCTCAAGCTGCAGAACATACATACAAAACATGACATAAGAGTACATGATTTAATACCACTCATAAACATATTTTGTATTCTCCTTTGCAAATCCCAAGGTTCAAAAACCAAGTTCAAAAATAGAGTTTGTATTCTATATGGTGTCCAAAAATAAAATCTACTTTTAATGATTTGAAAACAAATTTGAATGAGAAACAAAATCTATTACTTTTAACTTTATTAACCTCAGCACATGTTACGTACCTTGAACACTGGAGTAATGACATTTCCCTATCAAATATTTGAAAATCCATATGATATCTAAGAACACAAACAATTCTCCAAGATTAAAATTTCCCAATCCCCGATAATTTAAGACATGCAATTTAAAAAACAAACACTTTCATCACCTAAAAAATAATGTGAGACAAAAAACACCTAAAAACATATTTTCTAACACCTAAAAAACTAACATTTTCTAAGAACGAATTTGGGTAGTTTTCTAAATCAATGTTATGGATAAACACACAAGTTTATCATAGACGCACACATGCTATGGGTAACAACACAAAGAACATGGACATAACGGGTAGAAGTAGCCTAAATAAAAAAAGGAAACCCATTTTAGATTAGTAATTACTGGAACCACCATGGGAGTGTCCTCCTGCTTCTTAACAAATAACGTTCCACCTCCAGTAAGAGATTCATTCTGCAAAATTTGCCCACTCAACTAATTATTACAAATTAAAACAAAAAGACATGGGACCGACCATGTTCAGTGAAGCGAGGCTAATGACCTCTTGAGAATTGCTACTTCTATGTGTTTATTGATTCTCTCTATAGAAAATGGAAAAAAATACAGCAAAACATACACATTTACAAATACTCATATAGTTGACATATAAAAAAACTAATCAACACATCATTTTCTCACCATAGATCTGGGAACGCACTATAGATCTCACCATAGATCTGAAAAACACACCATAGATCTCACCGTAGATTTGAAAAAAAATGCACCATAATTCTAAAACCCAAATTCAATGTACCATAGATCTCACCATACATCTGAACAAATGCACCATAGATCTCACCATAGATCTGAAAAAGATGCACCATAGATCTGGAAAGAAAATGAAGTAAAATGTTGGGAAAAAAAGAAGTTAGAGAGAGCCTCAATGAGTTTTCAATATAGAAAGAGGATGAATCTTACCTGAGGGCAACATGAAATGGCGTGGGTGGGTGAGGGAGGCATATGGATGAGTGAGAGGTAGTGAATGACAAAAGGGTTTGTGTTTGAGGGGTTCAAGCATGGAGAAGGAGAGAATGTCGAATGAGTGAGGGAAGAAGACATACGAGGTTAGGGTTTTTTGATGAGGGGTCAAGTGACTTTCTCTCATTTGCCATGTCATAACACTCTCATTATGACATGGCATAATATACCCCCTTAGATTGTAGTAGGAGAATCAATCTCAACCCTTAATTTTTTGGAACAGTAAAACACATTCCTCTCTTATTATATATATATATATATATATATATAATGGAGTAAGAAAATATTTGATTGCCCGCACAGAGAAAAAAAATTTCAAGTAAGAAATTAATGAATATTAAGTATATAAATGAGGTGGAATATGTGATGAAGTATTCGTAGAAATAATTGCTAGAGATGCAGCAGATAAGGGAACGCTAGCGGCGAATGCCTAAAATGAAAGAAAAAAAGGTAGAGTGAGTAATTGTTCAAACACACATAAAGCAAAATGTGAAGTGTGGGGAGAAAGTATAAAGGTGAGACAGTTCAAGTACTTTGACTTCAATAGGAGGGGAAGCACTCAAGTCTATCACATGTGGTGAAGGGATACTTGCACTAACATGTCAATAAAGAAGTTGTCAATAAAAAGGTACCAAAATCAATAAAATTATATAACTATGTACCTGTGCTAAACAAGTGATGTGAGCAACATGCCCACTCGAAGACACACTAAAGATAGGATGAGATGGAAGGGTCTGTACTTGGGGCCTATTGCCCAAAGGAAGACATATTGTGGGGATAGATATTCTCCAAGATGGAGGCAACCCAGGTATGATCACTCATGTGGGAAAAGTATGCCCCAAGTAGTGAGTGGATCACTCGTGAGAAAACCATGTGAAAGAAAAAAAGGTTAACAATAAGTAATGATATTTTGTTTAACAAAAAACGTATTTAGTTAAAAAAAATAAAGGAGGTGATCGAAAATACCCCTTTAGCACTAGTTACAACACTGACTAGGGGCTGTCCTGATGAACCGCTCGCTGGAGAAAGTTAGTGGAGGATATAAATAACTTGAGAAGGATCTTTATGGATTGAGGAATACCTGGATTGAACAAGAAGATATATAAGAAATCCAAACAGTGATGGGATACAAAATGGAGAGCTGTAAAAAAGGAATTAATAATATTAGTCATGAGCACCAACGTTTACAAGTTGATAATAAAAAAAGGAGGGGGGTGTTTATGTCCAACACATGTAAAAATATCCCGTTCTAATCCTAAGGAAATCACTACAACAGTGTTCCTCTCATGTTGAAATGGAGCATAAGGAATATAAGGAGAAACAAGTGAAGGAACTACTCTTGCCCCAAATGGACCACTTGTCCCTCTAGAAAAATGCCTGCTAAGAAATTGTAGAAAATTAGTAACAAAATAAGTTATAACTCACATGATGATATAATAAAGAAAAAACTAAGAAACTAAATTAAACACTTACATGATCATCACGACGAGTTTGCCCAAAAGGCAAAGAACCAGTGGTTAGGCTAGTGGAAGAAGGGGACTAAATTAATGTATCATTGTGATCGCTGTTGGGCTGCTCCGAGTCCAGAGTTATATTCCTTGGGGCTTAGAAAATAGGAGAAATGCAAGATGCAGGATGCTCCTTACGACTACATATCTCCACATACTTATTAAAAGGGGTACCCCCTTAATAAAAGACTCATAAGGAGCATCCTGGATACAATTCTTCATCAACACAATTTGACGCTGCCACAAACCAAACCATGAGTGGATGAACGAGGAAAAATAGTCATGAGCAGGTATGAAGAAGTTCCTAAAACGAGCAATCCTTTACACTATCACCTCGGGGGTAAATTTTGAGTATGCCTCCAAGTATAAATTTTCAGGAGAGAGGTTGATGGGGAAATATGGGGATTAAGTTCCTTGATCATACCCAAATTGTCTCCTCACTCACTCAGAGTGGTAAAACTCAATCCCTTGACCCAACTCAGTCAAGGATAGATTAATGCATGGAAAAATGAATGCCATCAAAAAGATATGAGGGCAGCCACTCACAAAGTCAACATTGGCTGGAGAAAACAAGGCACACGAGAAGCGGAGAAAAGGCCTAAGAAAATGTTCCCCCCATTCGCCTTAAGTTGGGTCAGAATGAGAACTCGTCAATACTGTCCAAAAAAAAAGTGATTGCTTAGGGGTATTTTTATATCACCTAGAAATTCCGAGAAGTCCGGCTATAAAGTGAGCGAGGCCCAGGAGCCGAATTTGGGAACCGCACAAAAAGGAAACCCATTAGTACAAAAGAATTAACAAAATTTACCATATCAAAATGACTATGCAAGTGCTCCATATTGATGTGAGAGAGATTCAACCAAGTGTATATGGATTTAAGTTTAAGTGTAGTGAGTGTCATGTTCCTTTCATAAATAAGTCTGACTACCAAATGAAAGATTAACTCACGACGGGAGTCATGTGGCCTCCTTTAGAATAAAAAATCTACTGAGGAATATGATGAAGAAGGCAACCAAATGGGTCTTTGATCCCATTTCTGGCCAATCTTGACTCCTAGGAATTTTTGTTTTGTCCTCCTCCTTAAACAGTGGTTTGAAGTCCTTAAACTAATACCTTTGCAATTTGGCAAAAATATGCTTACTCGTCCCAATTTGGGTAAGAGAAACAAAATGATCATAATCTGTCAAGGCCTTATGTAGTTCCTTGCACATCTCTAATTATAAGGAGTCCTCGTATCCATCACTAAAGAATTGGTTCTCCAAAACTGGTAGACCAGTCAATTCACAAACATCCTCAAGGGTAACAGAAAATTCTCCCCAGCTCGTGACAAAAGTGTGGGTATCGACACTCCACCGAGATAAAAAAATATTGAAAGTACCTGTAGTTTTAGGTAAAGGGCAAGGTTTTAAACTTGTAATAGTTCAATCAAGACCTAAATCATTGATTGTGGCACGATAGGATGGAACATTAATGACATAATCTTCCCACTCTTCTAAGGCCCCTCCACCTCCGTCAACGTTCACATTGAAAAAGGGGAAATCACCCCTATCCACTCAATTTTGTAAAATAATCTGTGCTAGCACCGCAGGGGTATTTACAGACTCAGGAAACCCAAGAGTGGTCACTCATTTATCTTCTCAACAAATTCACCCTCAAATATTTTGAGTGAGGTCATGAAATCATCCTCCTTGCCAAAGAAAGGGGAAAGGCGATAGATTGAAAAATCCCTTTCAGTCCTAGACTCCAAAAATTTCTTTTAGCCCTTGGGCATGGCAGTAGCATGACTCGCCTCCCCATACGAGACCCAAAACCACCAGATACGATGGTGACAGCAGTGGAAGTAACCATAAAAAAGAGACAATAGAGGTGGCACCGATGGTAGTCGAGGTGGCGATGGTGATGTGGATGGGTAAAGAGACCACTAAAACCTCACTCATAGAGGTGAATGAAGCAGAGGAAATGTTTGGTGAAGAAGAATCCGTAGATTACGGAAGATTAAAGGAAGAATGGAGAAGGAAGAAGATGGGTTTTTAAGCTCTGAAAGTTCTTTTGAAATTTCTCTCTCTATAAAGCAAAACCAGGGGATGAAAATAATGAAGCAAAGGGTATTTGTATAATGAGGAAAGATGGGCCTGGGGGTTCAAAAACATGGGTAACCATTACCCAAACCATTAAAAAGGATTCAAAAGGCTACACATGTCTCTTTCATACACTAAAAGGCATCCCAAGAATGAATATTTGTATTATATTTAACGCACAAATAAAAAATGATGATTTTTAGCCTCCTCAAATTCCTAGAGATTCCTTTTTGTACACAACACTTCCTCTTCGACCAAAGGAAGACTTTTGTACGAGGAGGCAAATGTAGAGGGGTACCCAAATAACCCTACTATAAAAAGTTAGTCCCTCTGTGAGCAAGATCAAAACTAGGGCAAAGTAATAACTTGGGGGGGACCCAAATTATGAGCAAACCCCAGTTATGGGTAAGCTAAGACAAATAAAGTCATGTTGAGCGAGCAGGCCCAAGAAAGGAGCAAAGTTATACTGTGCGAACAAGACCAAATCGCGAATAGTCCTAAATCATAAATAATCTACATAAGAAAGATAATACAGGGAGAGCAAGCCCAGACCGTTGGGAAGTTACACAAACAAAGAAGCATTGGGAGAGCAAGCCCAAAGATGTATGGGCAAAGGAATCTAAGCGAGCAAGCCCAAAATTATTGGCAAGTTACACAAACAAGGTAGTGTTGGGAGATCATTTCCAATAACACATGAGCAAAGGAAGTTGGGAATGACATCCCAAAGTCATATGAAAGTTACATGAGTATTCATTATTATGTAGGATGCACAAATGAGCCCTAGACAATAATAAACCACAAATAGCAATCAACGATGGGAGGATACTTGAGTAACCCCAAGTCACACAAATACTGGTGTTTGATAAAACTTGATTTATTAACACTTGGTTTTATTGTTTAAACATAGTTTTACTTTGCAAGAAGCCTTAGCCGAGTAAGCAGGGTTCGAGCAGATGGCTAGTCGGTACCTCTTGAGAGTTTTGGTTTGGAGGCTGAGAGGTAAGTTTTATTGATCAAGATAACTCTCAACCACTTAAATATCCTAGAAAAGAGAGAATATATAAGTGAGGGACCCAAGAGGTCACTCGCACACACTCACACTTACACAATCCACATTTATTAAATCAGCGTGCAATCAAAGACTTTCTTGCAAGATATTAGATATATTCCAATAGCAAGTGGCCATAAAGGCCACTCATAAGTTTTTAGACTATTTTTTTATTGAAAGAGGGACAAAGCCCCCAGATAGAATTTTATTAATGGAAGGATTAAATCCTCCAAAAACAAAAAGAACTTACACATAACTAGATAAAGATGATAAACATGGAGCTTTATCATAGCCCCATTATAAGACTATATTGACTTTGAAAATTTCCTAATGTATTGGCATCCCATTTTATCAAGCTTGACAACCCCTCTAACCATAGAAGGAAGATCGCAAAAATGTTGATAGACTGATAGAGACGGGAGATTGATCCCATTGTTTGTTAAGGCATCTGCTACCATGTTTGATTCTCTATAATAATGGGACATACTGAAATTGAGCTTCTTTAAGTTCTCCTTGATCTCTTCAACACAATCTATAAGTTGCCATGGTGGTATCCAATTTTTGTTGATCAAGTTCACCATAAATAGAGAGTCCGATTCAATCACCACATTTTTAATGTTTGTTCCAAGAACAATATACTCCGCAACTAAATACTTTTTATATCAGTATTGGTGTTTAATGATTTACCTTATGATTTAGCATAAGCCAAGATGAGATCGTTGATTTCATTTCTTATGACTCCATCTATTCCACTTGCCCCTGGATTCCCTCTCGATGCACCATCAGTGTTCAACTTAAACCATGAAGGTGTAGGGCTTCTCCACTTGATTATATTAACCAAGTGATGAACCCTATGAATTTCAATATTAAAAGCTTTATGGATTCCACTATCAAAAGGAGAAATCATGTCTTTGAATTTAGAGCCTGTGCACATATCTGAGATAGAGTTTAAATGTTGATGAATAATGGCTTTTCCATCAACTTTAACAATATCAAAGATTTCTTGATTCCTGCTTTTCCAAATCTCCCAACAAATAATATTTCGAATGCATTTTCCAAGAAACCTTGAGTAGTCTTGGGGTCCCGACTTGATCCGCAAACTGAGAACCATACTAGAAATATTCGATGTGTTCATATCAATCCCCATTAGATTGGAGAAGTACTTCCAAACTGGAACAATTACAGGGTAATGAATAAATATCTGGTTCAACGATTCTATATGCTCCTTGCAAGCTGAACATCGTGAACAAAATTTAATTCCAACTGATTGGATAGTTGCATCTGTAGGAAGATAATTATTTAGAATTTTCCACAAGTGAATAGAATATTTCTTAGGAATATTGGGATCCCAAACTAATGTACTGGCAAAAGATTATGTGAAGTGGTTGTTACAACAATCATAAGCTGAGCTAATGGAAAAAAGTCTTGTGACCTCTAGAGTCCAATACCACTGACCTCCCTTTAACACCAAGTTTGATAGGCATTTGTCTTTAACCTTTGCTATATTCCTCCACGTCTGAGAAGATGAAAATGTAATATAGTTGCAATTTTTGTACCTATTGTTCATGTATGCTGACCAAAGAGATTTTTCAGTAACCATCTTCCAATATAACTTCATAAAAAAAGCTAAGGATAAGTGATTAAAATGTACGAGCTTGAGACCTCCCTCCTTCAAATCTCTGCTTATGGACTCCCAACTTTTCCATTGATGTCTTTAACCTATGTCTTCATTGCCTCCCAAGAAGAACTTGTTCAAGATTCTATGGATCTTTGTTATAAACTTTTAGGTGGGGAAATTAAAGCAAGAAGGTAAGAGGGGATGGATGATAGAACTTGTTTTAACAAAACAATTTTCCCACCATTAGATATAACTTTTGTTTGCCAACCTTCCATTTTTTATCTCAAAGAATTGATGAGAGTATCATAGTACTTGATCTTATTCCTCCCCTTGAAAATTGGGCATCCTAAGTATTTGATAGGCAGGTCTTTGTGAGAGAGACCTAGTAAATCAGATAACATAGGTTTTAGTTGGGATCTACATTTGACATCAACAGTAAAGCCGCTCTTATTGAAATTATTTTTTTGCCCTGACCAACTGCAATACTGAAGAAAAAACTCCTTGAGATTTAATATGCTTCTCTTATCTCCTTGGAAAAACATAATGAGGTCGTCTAGAAAGGCTAGGTGGGATACCAAAGGGCTACCACTTGGAAGATAAAATGGCTTTATAAAACCATAAGCCATTAAATTGTTGAGCCCTCTACTCAAGAAATCTGTTGCTAAAATGAACGGACTAGGGTAAAGGGGATCCCCTTGTCTAGGGCCCCTAGTTGACTTGAAATATCCATAAGACTGCCCATTTATAACTACTGAGAACCAATTGTCCGAAATTCTTCTCCATATGAGGTCTATCCATCTCTCTTCAAAGCCAAAAGCCCTTAGAATTTTCATCAGAAAGTCCCAATGCAATCTGTCATATGCCTTCTCCATATCCAACTTTATCAAGAGATTCCCACCATGAATTTTCTTCCCCAAATTATGAACCATTTCTTTGGCAAGTAGGACATTTTCTTGAATGGCCCTGCCTTTAATAAATGCACTTTGATTTAAAGGGGTCAAATTTGGAAGAATTCTGGACAACTTGTTATTGAGGATTTTGGTGATGATTTTAAAGGAGACATTACACAGGCTTATTGTTCTTAATTCCCCACACGTCTTAGGTGATTTAACTTTAGGGATAAGCAGCACTGCTATATTTGTCCAGCTTTGTGGAAGATCAGATCATATAAAAAAGAGTTAATAGCATGTACAAGATCATCTTTAATTAATCGCCAATATTTTTTTATAAAAAAGACCCCCCCCAAACCCATCAGGTCGTGGAGATGATGTGTCACTAATTGTAACAACCCAGGTTTTTGAGTAACTATTTTATACTATTTTGCCCGATGGGCTAATTTTATAAAATAGGAAAAGTTGGAGTAAATATTATTTCCCGTGAGACTTAGGGATAATATTTACTATGTTTTGTCTATTTACCGTAATGAGAAGGTAAATAGCATTATATTGTGATATATTGCGTCGTTATATGTAAAACGACGGTTATGACCTATATATAAAATTGGGTAAAATTAATGAAATAAAATGAAATTGGAACACAAAAATAGTTCACACTTTCCCGAATGCCAAAATAGGGGGTGCGATTGTTTTTAGAATAGCCGAGATAGTCGAAATAAGTGCCACGTTGTTTTTGGGTTTCAGGCACTTTTACGCGTTATGGCTCTATTAGTGGTTACGAGTCATTTTGGTGGTGTGTTAGCAATTAAAAGTGGGGATTTATGTTTTGAGACCCGTATAAGTCCCCCACCTCCTTTCTTTTTCTTCATTTTTGTGAGAGAAGCCAAAGGAGGGAGAGAGAGAGAAGAGAGAGTTGGGAGAAATGGAGAGAAAGAGAGAAAATGGAAGATTTGAGCCGAATTCCGTCGCTACCGGAGGTGATCCGAGACTACGAACCTCGAGGTAAGTTTCTTACTTGCTAGATATTGATTTAATGTGATAAATTTGCATGTATAGTTAATTTTGGAGGTTTAAACCATAAATGGGTTTTTGGTTGATTTTGGTGTTTAATCATTAAATATTGTAGATTGTGTGATTTAAGGTTATTATTTGGGTTTACCCGAGGGCTAGTTTGTATAGGTTAATGTCCGATTGATATAGGAGGTTAACCTTAAGATGAATTGGAAGTTAAAATATTAGTGTTGAGCTTTTGGGAGACACTCCGTTATGGAGACTCAGTTTGAGGGTTTACGAAATAATGAACTCTTGGAGGCTATTTTGAGGTTAGTGGCACTTTGGGTCTAAGGTCATTAATAAAATATGACTTAATAAGAATGAAATGCACATTATAAAACTTGGTGCTTAATGGATAAGTGGATGATTTTTGGAAATGTAAAATATGAAGTTTTCAAAATGGAAAAAGTAATGCTTTTCATAAATGTTAATTTATGGATACAGACCTCTCTAAATCGCTATCTTAAGGGAAGTTGTGCGCGTTGTGGTGATGCCCCTGACAAATTAATGCAGGGTGGATATAGTCCCTAGACCATGTGAGCGCTTGTGATTGTATATTTTCTGCGATGGGTAGGAGATTCTGGGTGTGGTCTTGACTATCCCGCATGCACATGGCCGTTTCCCGACGTTTCGATAGGATCCCCGGTTGTCTTGATGATAGGCCCTGGAAGATGATAGCCATTTAGGGGCGCGCACAGTGGGGAAGCCCGGACGGGCGGTCTTAGAATCGTTATATATATATGAGTATAACTATTCTAAATCAAATTGGACTTGATGTATGATGGGTGCCATAAAGAGCACAATGAAATGCCATAAAGAGCATGCGAAAGTGCCATAAAGAGGACGATGAAATTCCATAAAGAGAATATAATGATGATTATATTCCTGATAAGGAAGAGATTTTTACAAAATGTATAATTGAGACAAAATGCCACAAAGAGCATAGAAACTATGATTATATTTCCTGATAAGGAATAGAATTACAAAATGAAATAGTATATGATGAAAGTAATTTTGTAAACATTTGATAAAATGTTGTACCATTTATATGTTTTCCTAAAGAAGAATTAGGAATTGTGCCATTAGATGATGGATGGGTTTTATTTTATATTTTCTTTGTGTAGCTGTAGATGTGACCTCCCATACATATGCACACACATATACATTTATTGATTATTTCGTGCTAAGGATCTAATGGATCTCGAAGATCAACCTTGCCTAAGTAGTAGTGTATCGGGGGGGTTCCTTGTTTGGATTTCGCTTTGTGAGACACCCCATGCACGAATAGGGCATAGTGTTGAGAATGGGTAGAAGTTAGCCTTTAGTACTTAGGGTTAACTAGAACATCTCATGATATTGCGCTAGGTTGCTGCTAGATTGAGAGGTGAGAAATATTACTGTTATCTGCGAGAGAATTACACACTTAACTGTCATGCATTTTTAGTCACATGGTAAACATATCAAACCGGGTCCTGACCCGTATCTATATTTCTTTGTTTCTGCATATTCTTTGCCGTTACAGGTGCTCTACCGCATGGTCACCCGTATTTACATTTCCATTCCAGTTGTTATGGAGCTACATCATATTGCGGATATTGTAGGTTACTTGTAGTATACGCTTCTTTCTACTGTACTCTAGTTATGTTCAGTATATTTATTCGGGCGTGTTTTGCCCAAGGTATTGCACTCATTCATTATATTGTAAATATTAAATTCTAATACTCGATGTATTATTTGTATTGGTCTGTTCACCGACAGCTTATTCGGTGATTATTTATTATATTGTCATTCTTCATTTATCGATTTTTTTGTTATCCACCGTTTTTACAAATGGGATTGTCTAAGTGTTTTTCTTTTACTTTCTAAATTTTTCAAATTTGACAGTCCTTTTTCTAAAATGATTGGTGGTTATCTCATACTATTATTTTAATCGACAGTGATGCTGAGAATGGACCATTTATGATTCCTGTGATTATTAGAGTATTGGGTTGGCCACCTATTATTTTATTAGGAGGGTTGTCACACTAATGTCAATGATGGCTGAGTGAATCTCCTCCTCATCCATAAATGCCTCTAAAACTTCATTCTACTCAGCAGAGATAAGATTAGGTATAGTGGAACTCACATCAAATTGGTGATCAGCCTGAGCAGCTTGTAGTTGATCCTTGTAAAACTGAACAATATGCTTTTTACTTTCCTCTTGATCTTCAAGAATCTCTCCTTCTTCATTTTGGATTGAACTGATAAACAACTTCTTCTTCTTGGATTTGACATAATGATGAAAGAATTTAGAAGTTGAATCTCCCAATTTGAGCCACTTTAAAGAATATTTTTGCCTCCAATATTCCTCCTCATTCTTTATAGCATTCACTAAGGCTGCCTTACCTCTATTCATGTTCATTATAATATCTTCAGTTCTATTAAGCTCATAATTTAGTTCTAGTTTCAAAATCTCATCTTCTAGATCTTTTATGGTTTGGAAGACATATTTAAATGTCTCTTTGTTCCATTGTCTCAGAGAACCTTTCAACCTCTGCAGCTTCTTTGCAAACCTTTTCGGGCCAGCCTTAGTAATCTCTTCTTTCCAAGAAATTTTGACAAGGTCTATGAATTGAGGATGACTACACCAAATGTTTTGGAATTTAAATGGTTTAGGAGATGTGTCTATTTTAGATTGTAATGAAAGCAGGAGATGGGCATGATCTGATGTGGATCTGTTTAAGTGCTTGACATTTGAAGACCCAAATTAAACTATGAATTGTAGTATGATTAGACACCTGTCCAATCTTGCCATGATAAGATCATCTTCATTTCTATGATTACTCCAAGTGAACCTACTTCCAGAATACCCAAGTTTAGATAATCCACTATCTTCAATGGCTTGTTTGAAATCCTCAAGTGCTACATTTCTATATTTTAATCCAAAATTTACTTATTGTATTATAAAGTTGGTTTTTGGTTTACTTTCTATTCTTAAAATATTTACACCATGAAGATAGTTTCCATTTTTGTGGGCCATGCCTCAGCCTTTCATTATATTCATAGACCCCGGTATCACTACCCTTTTACATCTACAAATTCCTAGACCCACATAGTATCAACACCACCTAGAGAATATAAGACTATGACCTTGGCATTAAATCTTTCAAGCAATGACCTTAAGATTTCATGCATTACTCTCTACTTGGGGATAGTCTCACCTAAGTTAATCGAGGAATTAACAATATCAAACGACTTTGCATAAAACTCATTAAACAACTCATACTTTAACAATTAAATCTTCTCAAACTTAGTTGTGATATTTTGTAACTTAGAATCCCTAACCGTATCGGTGCCCTCATGTGTGGATTTTAAAATCTTCTAAGCATCCCTAGCACTCTTGCAAGTCATAATTCTTCTACACTCTTCGACAGAGATAACACAAAAAATTGCTTTCACACCCTTGTAATTACATGTTAAGGCATTATTTTCAGCCTTTATCCAAAGGGAGTATGCTTTTGGTAAACCACCATCGGTGAGAGGAGACCAACTTTGCTCCATAGAGTTCTAAACTTCTCATCAATCGATTTCAAGAAAAAATGCATTCGTGCCTTCCAATAGGGATAGTTTAACCCGTCTAACATAAGAGTACAAGTAATGAAACTTCCCTCTTTGTTAAAATCCATCTAAACAACCCTAAATGCACAAAACAGGGATCAAACATGATATAGTAGTGTAACCCGCTCTGATACTACTTTGAAAAATGGTAGTTCTAGGGTTATGGTCAAAATTTTAATCTGCCCAATTAAATTACATGATTAAGAAATTAAACAATTTAATCATGCACCAATTTTGACAAACGTTGTGTAAACTAATTACCAAATTTTATCTTTCTCTAAGCATGCATATAGGTGATATGTGTAAGAATAAAATAAAGTAATAAACCATACCACAACACTTTGATATACGAGAAAACTCGCAACAGGAAAACCTTGGATAACCTAATCACGCAAATACACTATGATATAGGTATCATAAAAGGATAAATTAGACTTACTCATACACTCGGCACCTTTAAGACTTGATGTGACTCTTTTCTCCTTCAACATTCATCACAGTCCCCGCTAGAAGCCTTCCAACAATAATCACAATGCATGTGCTTCCCACATCTTGATATATCACTGATATTTCCTTTTCCTACCTAGTTCCAGCCATTGTCCAACGTAGATGAACCAGACGAACAACACTCAGTTAAGAGTAAACTATCTTGGTTCAAGACACACGAGATCTCAAGTATACGTATGATGATGAAACATTGATCTCAAAATAATGGATGTAAACTATGGTTTAAGAAGATTTTAATTTATCTTGGAAAATTGTTTTCACACAACCTCTCATTAATAAATATTGATGTGCCCTTTTATTTATAGGAAAATAGTAAAAAACAGCAACATGCAATCCAAGAGAACTCGTTCAGATGATATCTGATACCTCATTTTAACGATAATAACTATTTCATTCTAAAAAAAACACAGCCATTCAAATGACCTAGCTAATCTTATTTGAACAGGGATCGAATGAGATTCATGCAAAACATTTATGTCAAGCAAAAACATCTCATTTGAACGAAGTCAAGAACTCATTAGAACAAAACCTATGAATTTGTTTAGACGACATGAGAAATTCGTTCGAATCACTTCAAAAAAAAATATTTTCTTCGAAAATAGTTTTCGAAAAATATCCTCAGTAAAAAAATTAAAAATAGTAAAACCCAAAAATTATCTAGGGATCAAATATAGTATGCATTCATACCTTATTGAGATGCCATGGATGTTGAAGATGAAACTTGATACGAAACTGAGAATGATGTTTATGTCACTTGACTTGTCTTATACAGTCTCCAATGTGCATCATAGGATTGAAGATCAAACGAATATCAAAACCTCACCTATGGCTCAAGTAGTTTTGTCGAAATGGAATAAAGCCAATATTGTAAATTTTACAATAAACACTGACATGTGAAAATTTATCCTTATAATTTTCTTAACTATCTTGATCTAAAATCAATGCAAAGGGGTGCTCTCACTAGTCACAGTGAAGGTGATATATGTGATTGCTTTTGGTATATTTATCATTGAGGCTATGGTAGCGAGTGCTTTTGCAAAGTTATTTTTAGACTAGAAGAGGAAGTAAAATCCAAGATGCTCAAATCGTGAAGCTATGTATTCTAAGTTTGAATAATAGGGCTATAGTTTATCATATCTGATATTTCACTTTCCTAGTATCTGACTAATGATTAGGCTCGATTATCCTTAGGCTTTTAATTCGATGATTCCCATTTTTAAGTAAATTTCAAGACCTATGATTCAAGCGTCATGATCGGCCATGTTATTGGTACACTCATACATAAGTTTGATAAATGTGGGGAGTTAGTGTGAATTAGGGGATATAAGAGGCATCCCGAAGCCAAATCCTCTTTGGCTAGTGTCTTTGTAGGAGTAGAGTTCCCAAAATTTTCTTGTGTCTATTTCGAAAAGGTCTTCGTCTTATAATTTTGTTCCATCCCCTTGTTCTTCACTTGTTAGAGGTTGGCTTATTAGAAACTCAAATATGGACCGACCTTTAGTGGAATTCTATGTGATGTAGGTGATTTAAAATTCGACCAATAACAACAGCCATATGTTCATTCGACTAAAAAAAGTGAATTTTTTAGATAGGTATTTCATGGGGTCCATACTAGAGATAAAACATATGATAAAAGACATTGTGTAATTGTGGAGTTTACACATGATCTATACTAAGGATACTAAAATATTTTCCAAGATGGTGTATTTGAGCTCACAGGATACCAGCTTCCTGCGACATAGTAGATGGCACAGTATTTTCTGGAACTCTCTATATATTGTGTTAGCATGGCTCCAGAAATGGTGTCAATGATGATCATTTAGATGAATGAAGTTTTTCCCATCTAGGGTTGTAGACACCCCATTCTAATACGCCCTAACCTCTCCTAAGGTCCCTAGCACCTACCTTCATCATTGCAAACCCAAGTCATACCCCAGGTACTGACCTAAAGGCCATCGAACACTCCCAGGCTCCGTTTGACCAAAAGTTAAACTCTTTAGCTCGATCGAGACTAAATAAATATTCTAAGGGAACTTCAACCCCTTTCCAACGGTTTATCCCGTGCATGATTCTGACTTACCATGCGGACGAACGACCCATCTTTCCCTGAAACTCGATCAGGAGGTCATTGGATGCTCCCAGGCTCCGATTGACCAAAGTCAACTCTTCAACTCGATTGAGACTAAAAGAATCTTTAAAGGTCACTGAAACCCCTTTCCAACGGTCCACCCCATGCACGATTTTGACTTACGGTACGGACGAACGATCCGTTTTACTCCGAAAGGTCCCTGAATGCTTATAGGCCTCGATTGACCAAATTAAATTCCCTGAACTAGGTCAAACTCTTTGGAATGTTGAAGTACATCTTCTAACCTTTCTAACGGTCTTCCCCGTGTGCGATTCTGACTTACCATGCGGACGAACGATCCGTTTGTGTCCAAAGTTTCCTTGCCCAAATGATCAACGAGCGCTTCCGAGCCGCATTTGACCCAAATTCAATTACCGAACCCGGGAGTAGTCCAAAGGACTTTCGAAGGTCTTTGAAATAACTTTTCAACAGTTTTCCCCATGCACAATTCAGATCAACAGTTCGTGCTCTATGACCGATTTTCTAAAGGAACCTGAAAGACACTATCAAACGGCAGGTTCAAAGCCCTGCCTATCGGTAGTGTGCCTAAACACACCTATCGATTGGCAGGAACAGGGCTATGTCGATCTGTAATGACACGGCCCTATAAAAATTAGGGCCTAACCTCATTCCAAAAAAGGAAAATCAGAGATCCATCACTTTCAGCAAGCTCAGCAAACCCCTCTCGAAGTCAGTGTGATTTCCACATCCAAATCCCTTTTCAACCTTCACCTTTCATCATCTTTTTCATCAAACTTGGTGAATTAAGTACTCTCCATCGTCATCCAAGTGCAAGGGCTTCTCTCCAAGATCCAAGATCAAGCTCAAGATCTTCAAGAAGGTCCAATTTTCTCAACTCTCTCTTTAAATTCCCCTAAATTCGCATTAACTTGTTTTGTTACTTAATACTTTTATTCTCTCATCTCACATGTATTAATATACTTTTTATACAGTCTTATCGCACATCTCTTATTTTCATATAAATAAAACCCAAAAAAACAAGAAAAAGAGGATTTGCTCATAAATTCCAAACGGGAATTCTCACACTTTTCTCACACTTTTCTCACAACTAAAACACTTTTTTAGACACACACCCATATAAGAGAAGTCCCCGATTGGATTTATGTGACAAATCCCACCCCTCGTTTTGCATACGAACTACATGGACTTTGATGCCTCTGTAGGCTACGTTGGCGTCTCGAGGTAAAATCCGAGACTCGAGTCCTTTTTTCTACTTTTTCCTATTTTTCTATATTCTTTAATCTTACTTCTCTTAAATCCTATGTATTTACATATATATATATATATATATATATATATATATATATATACATATATTTGTTCTTAATGGCGTATTATTCCACATGCGTTATCATTCCCTTATAATGATCGACGCTTGGATAATCGCATAAATCCTATTTTCTAATATTACTTTTAGGAACATTCCTATCGATTACTCGCTTTATCTCTTCCATGATATAGGTCAATGATTCCAATCTCCGCTACGTATACACATGCACACACATCACGGGGAAATGAAGGAAAATAGCAACAATTCATGAGAGACCGTAAGGGAGGAATGGGTGCCTAACACCTTTCCATTTCGTAACTTAACCTTCAGACCCCTTTCGAATCATTTTGGTTTCGTATGTGTCAGTATATCTTTGGATGCTGTCCTTCGGGATGGATCCCTTTTCTTTTGTACGTTTTGAGTAAAATAGACTGGCGAATCTATCACTCTACATTTTTCACCTAATTTACTGACGCCGGCCGAAGCTCTCCCGAGAGGGACGCGCGGAACCTAGAGGGATCCTCTCCCACCGCGAGGGGATGTATCCGGGGATGGCCACAATGGCGACTCCGCTAGGGATTTTATTTTTGAGGTCTAGACTCTATTTACATGGGTATATTAATTTTTTATATATCCCCCTATTTTCCCCTTTACTATTCATGTGTACCTCATGCTTATGCTTCTATTCACACGCTTGTAGAAAATTCTCCATGTACACTGCACACCACGTGCACCTAGGATCACATATATCCTCATGTTGAATGCATCACCCATACTTGGTATGCCATTGGTACTCATACTTTGCTCCTTGTCCGGCATGATCAAGAAAGATACTCTCATCATAAGATACTATTAAGAGAATCATGCATGATTCACACGATATCACCAAAGAGCACTGTTATTGACCAAATTTTATCCAGTAAATAGAGGGTCACTTCGTGATGGGTGCTGGTTCGACAGGGCACAGTTAGCGTAAGCGATATGACTCTCACCTTCCATTGGCCAAGTACCTTCGACGTATATCGAACGGATCCCCCACATCGTACCACTTGACCGAAGTCATGACGGGAGGTATATCGCAGGGAACTCGTTCACGTACATCGAGTATATCGAATTCACTCTCACACCTACCGTCCCCACGAGGTATATAGTGAGGCAATTCACGTACACTTAGGTATATCAAATGTCTTATACACACATACCGATTTCTCTCAAAAGCAAGACGTATATCGTGAAAGCCACGCCAAACGGGGGAACCCTTTCCAATTCACCCAACCAAGCTGCATACTCGCATATAGGTGTCAAGCCTAGGACACACATATTAGATTTCCGGTTTCAACTCGAAACTCTACCGAAATTTCGAGTTGACCTGCCGCCCAAATTTTAGCACATTTTTAAAAATGAGACCCTGCCCATGAGCCTGATTACAAGTCCATCCATAGCTTTGCACATGTTACAAACCCAAATTTTTCAGGCTCGGGTCCCATCCGGCATTTCATTTTGCATTTAGGAGAATATAATACAAATGAGAACATAATAATAATAATAATAATAATAATAATAATAATAATAATAATAATAATCATGCTGAGACCCGTCTTCCAAAAACACTTCTCCTTTCTTTATCAAAAATCCAAAAATATTTCTCCTTTCTTTACCAAAAATCCTAAAATATTTTGTCTTTCAATCTAAAAAAGAAAAAATGTCAAAAATATTTTCATCCTGTTTTTGTCAAAAATAAATCCAATTTTATGCCCTCTCAGGTCGATCGCACGCCCTTGCCCTGGCTCCTTATTGGCTTCGGTCTTCAGTCAAGTCACCCCGGAGTTCTGTCCATTCCCCTGCTACCTCTTCAAAGTCTGGTATCCATCCGCTTTCCATGGATAGCACAGATCAAGCACCACTTGCGTAGCTAGATATGACGGCAGTTTTAGCTCAGCTCGTGTCCAAGATTGACAACCTTTAGACTGAGGTCCGGGAGATGCAACAAAACTAGGTTCTTGTTCCTCAAGATCCCGAGGCCCTATTCCCTTGATATATGGGTTCACTCGAGCCTATCTGGGTTCCCGAAGAATATCAACACGCTCCCCGTGTCCCTCCTGTTAATGGGCCGCCGTAGGCCCAGCTTCCTATGCCGAACCTTGTCCAGCCTGTGGCTAACTTGCCTATGATCGTTGATCCAAAAGAGGAAGCGTTGAACAAGGTCAAAGAAGATCTCAAGATGCTAACTAATAAGTTCAATCAAGTCAGAATCTCTGTAAGTTACATGGACTACACCCACATGCCTCCTTATCCTAAGGCAAGGGTACACGAGAAGTTCAAGATGCCGAATATCGAGAAATTCGGAGGAAGGGGACCATCGATTGTTCATCTTCGCAGTTATCACCATTCTATGACTCTCCTAGGGGCTTCAGAAGAAGTGATGGCCCAATTGTTTCAGCAAACTTTGAAGGATAGCGCCCTTCGATGGTTTTTATCGCTCGAGGAGTCCAGAATCCGTAGTTACGAGGATGTAGCCCGTGAATTCATCTCGTAGTAAAAATATAACGAAGAGCTTGAGGTCACCCATCATGATTTAGAGCTAATCAGATAGAACTTTGGGGAATCAATCAGTAACTTAATAGCTAGATGGAGGGAAAAAGCAGCTACCATGACCAATCGGCCTTTCGAGGAAGAACAAGTCAGCATAGTAAAGAAGAACTTCTTGCCCCATGCCCGAGAAACTATGGGAGGAAAATACCATCCCCACTTCCGAGCCCTTAGAGAAGCAGGAGTAAAAATCGAGGAAGGTCTTGCTAAAACAAAGGTTGAACTAAAGAAGGTGTCCGGACAGTTCACCCTCAAAAAGTATGACAAGAATGACAGTGCCGCAGTTTCAACCATCAACAACATCTCTTAACCAACCACTTCGTGGGAACTAGAAATTCGCCCTGTCCCAGTCTGAAAGGAATAAATCAAGCTCCATGCTCCCCTCTCCAAAGTCTATCAGGCCCTATTAAGCCAAAACCTCATCAAACCCTTGGATCCCCGTCCATTGCCCAATCCACTTCCGAGAAACTTCAAGGCAGATGCCCATTGTGCTTTTCACCAAACTGATGGGCATACCACCGACCAATGCTTTCACCTTCGAAACTTAATCCAAGGTCTAATTGACTGGGGTACCATTGCCTCACTAGCCAATCCTAAGCCAAACACTACTCACAACCCACTCCCAAATCATACCAATGTTATCTTCCTAGAAATGAACTTAGGATTTTATCCCTCAACTCAAATCACACCCATACACTCTCCCAAAACTCTCCAAACCTACCCATATTTCCTCCTACACCCTACTAGCCTCGCTAATCAGGCACTGTCACTCCTTACTAGACCATGCTTCGATGTCCGTACCCGTTCTGAAAATGGAGGTATGGAATTATCTTAAGTGTTAAACAAACTCCTAGAGTTCGGGCTGAAATTTCCCTCACAGTTGATCATTTATTACCAGAGGTTCAACACGCTATTCTTGGAAGCACAAAAATGGGCCTGAGAGTCAGACAGTTGGGTGGTACCAACCGATGAAGTCAACTTAGATGATGTGGTCCAAATCATGGCAGAATTATTCAGGCAAACTAATGAAATTTGTAGTATGACCGAGTTACTTGATACTTTGAAATTATAAGGGCGCCTGGTCCCTTCTCCCTTACATATCCCAAAAGAATGGGAGGACCTGTATGAAGAAGCCATTGAAGTTGTGGAATGCATTGACTTTACATGAAAAGACAAAATTGTTGCCACCAGATGGGGGGAAGAATTCAGAGATTCAAATTAAGAACAAGCTTTCGAGAAAACTGGCCCGATAGCCAATATGTGTGTGATGATATCATTTGAGGATCTCCTCAAAGAAATAAACAAAGTGGCAGAAAAACCCGAGATTGATGAAAAAATAAGGTTCATGTTCTTCCCTTCTTCAGTAAATCACATGACCAGATCAGAAAGGCATTACCAGATCCCAAGCTCACAACCAGCCGATGACAAAGGGAAGGGCAATGAAAACCTTCCTATGCCAGAAATGACACTCGAGGAAAGAAAGATCCTCGATCAACTAAAGAAAACTCAAGCTAACATCACTCTATGGGGGCTTTTCATGTCTTCTCAGCTACACAGAAACGTTTTGATCAAGTTTCTCATTGGACCCATAATTCCTCCCTCTACTACACCAGAAGAAGCGGTAAATTTGGTCGGATCCTTGACCTCTACCCGAATGCTATCCTTTTTCGAAGAAGAAATCCCCAGTATTGGGCCAAACCACAATTATGCACTCAACATCTCCGTCGAAGTTATGGAGAAAATCATACCACTCTCTCTTGTCAATGATGGATCCGCCTTGAATGTCTGCCCATTAAGAACCTTCAAATGCTTATGACTAAAGGAAAGTAACCTCACTCCAAATTCCGATGTTGTACGTGCCTATGATAATACCCGTCGGGAGGTGATGGGATCCATAAAACCTGTAATAGGGGATGGCCCTATAAACCCGGTCGTTGAATTCCAAGTTATTGACATTCCAACTTGTTTCAACATGTTACTCAGACGACCTTGGATCCACAGTATCAAAGGCGTGTCTTCCTCACTCCATCAGAAATTGAAGTTCTTCGTCGACAGACGAGTCGTTACCGTTTTGGGCAATGACGATAATACCGAGAGTTCAAGTACCAACAATCCAATCCTTGAGATACAGAATGGGTCAAATAATATGCTCCTATCAGGATTTCGAGTTAAGCCACTTCTACTCCCGATAGGGGATGATTTAAGAAAGGGTTTTCCCGAATACGACCCTAATGGCAATGTCAATGTGATTCAGATGTTCAAAAATATTCACTTCATGACCGGACTGGGGCTAGGACAAAGACAATAAGGGATACTTGATCCCATTGAACTGAAGAAAGATTTCCCTCCTTATGGTTTGGGGTATCAACCATTAGAATAAGAGCTCAGAATGATCCGCCAGTCTCGACCAAAGAGAAGATAAGATTGCCTCTAAACCATCTTAGGTGACTCCTTGAATGGACGATTCATCAAGGAGGGTGAGTACTTCCCCTTTTGCGAATTTTCGGAACCATGGTGTGACCATACAGACAAAAAGATGAAACCCGGAATGGAGATCTTTTTCTAAGACAACTACCCATAGGCTAAAAGTTCCTAACACCATGTACAACCGCTCATCAA
Organism: Sambucus nigra; assembly: GCA_949130495.1. Classification (NCBI taxonomy): domain Eukaryota; kingdom Viridiplantae; phylum Streptophyta; class Magnoliopsida; order Dipsacales; family Adoxaceae; genus Sambucus; species Sambucus nigra. The sequence goes on from OX422215.1 coordinate 349,427,360, forward strand.
AGATACCGAAGAGACTAAGGAAAGTGACTTCGAGGACTCGTTCAACTTACAGACACTAGGGATGACACTCTGCATGGTTCATTCAAACACTACATCATTGGATCCATCCCACTTGATTAAAGTTGCTGATACACCTCTCCTCAATCGGCATACTGCGTCTGTTCTGCCTGTTGGAATCCTACCTAACCCCAATGTTTACCCCATTTCTTATTTTGTTGTCTATCCTTGCTCAAATGTAATCGAGACCTCCTTTGATGAGGTTTCGAATGATGTTTTTCCTATCAATGAAATAAATGAAGATTTTGAGTATCTTACTGTGCCTTACATTAATTGTTTAGATTCTAATAAAACTTTTGATGATGATGATTTTGTAAATGAACAATACTTAAATGATCTATATAAGGTTAGTAACAAACAACATAACCGCATTCAAGATAATGAAGAAGAGACTGTTATTATTAACCTCGGCTCTAGTAGAAAACTACGCGAGATTAGAATAGGGGCTGCCCTTGACAAGCGTGAGCGCGCACAACTAGAAGAATTATTGAAGGAATTCATGGATGTATTAGCATGGTCCTATGATGATATGCCTGACATTGATCCTGAAATAGCTCAGCATGAGATCCCCACTCTTCCAGATTACAAGCCGGTTAAACAAAATCTACGAAAGCTCCACACTGAATGGTCGCTCAAAGTCAAAAAAGAGGTGGTCAAACAGTTGAACGTGGGTTTCATTCATGTGATCGAATATCCCACATGGCTAGACAACATAGTGCCTGAGTCGAAATCAGGAGGGAAAGTTCGAATGTGTGTAGACTATCGGATTTGAACAAAGCCTCTCCAAAGGATGATTACCGCTACCCAATTGTAACAACCCACCCTTTTGGAGACAATTAAATTACATAATTAAGTATAAATTGGAATTTGGAGAATTTCCCTAAATAGTAATTTTTGGGATTTTTGAGGATTGAATGATTTTTTATAAATGTCGTGATTATCTTTGGGACTATATAGGTCGAAATATTTTAATTATATGTCGCCGTTGAGTAAAGCGACACGAGGTGAGATTTAAATGGGAAAAACCCGCAGTTAAATTTTATGGGTTAAAATAGAGATTTGCGGTCGAGTGCCTCTGATGGGAATTTTGACCGCGCCATGAGTCTCGGAATGTCCGAGATAGTAAAAAAAGAGTGTCCGATTGTCGAAATTGAGTTTTGGGGAATTTCGGAGTTAAATAGGCTTGTAATTGAGTAAACGAGTCGTTTTGGGGGTATTAAGGGATTTAACCCTTTTCTCCTTATAAAAGGAGGGAGAGGGGGAGAAAAGAGAAGAGAAAAGGGAAAGAAGAGAGAGAATAGAGAGGAAAATAGGAAAAGAGGAAAATGGGGAGATTCCGGCCAGCCTCCGTGGGATTCGGCTCGAGGACGTCGAATTTTATCCACGAGGCAAGTGTTTACTTGCTTTATTTATTTTTAAGCATAAATATCTCATATAATTGTTGGTATAACAAACCCTAATGATTTTGGGTTGGGTATTCGTGGATAAAATGGGTTTTTGGGAGTTAAAACGAATAAACCCCTAAAATTGGTAAATTGGAGAAACTTAGGTTTTGACCTAAATTAATTCGAGATTCCGAGTTCTAGTATGTTTAGAACCCGTATTATAAGTGTATTTGTAATTGGTAGAAGTTGTAGGCCGTTGGGTGAGGAGATGGAAGCTTGGGGGAAGCTTCCATTCCCGAAACAGCTTCTCGGAGAAGAAGCTGCCCGACATGATCCATCGATCGATCATGGGGGCTCGATCGATCGAGCCATCGATCGATCGACGTCCAAGGGTCGATAGATCGACGGCCAAGGGTCGATCGATCGACCCCTGCTGAAAATAGACAATTTTCTTAGGGTGAATTGGATGAGGTGAATTCCAATTCAAATTGATTTGGGGTCATTTATGAGATAACATAAGGAGTCTTTTAGGACTATATGGTCCACGAATTAAGAGAAATTAGGAGGGTAAAGTAAGGGTTTTAAATGTATTACCCTTAATCGATATTTTCGAGGAAAATAGAATTTAATGGTTTAGGGTTCCTAAATTATGTTGGGAACCTTAAGTGATTAATTGGACTAGAGGTGGTCCTTGAGTTCTTGGAAATGAAATCCGCGACCCACTAAATTTAAGGTTGATTGGGTGAGATAAATCCCGAGCATATTTCTAGTAGGCATATAGGCCTATATAATTATACGTATATAAAGCATAATTATATCAAATATTGTTGAGTGTATCCTAGGAGATAATTAGGATAATTTGGGGAATATAGAGATATATTCGCTTAGTGAGAAATGGTATAATTGGAAGTTATCCAAGAAAATCCCTAGAGGGGATTAAGTTAAGTATTGTATATTAAAGTAAGAAATACTTTGGGTTTAGTATCATGCTTATAAGAATGCATGATTATTGTTCCTTGATGGAATCTTTGGGAATATTGGTCATCGCTAGATGCTATAGGCCATTATGGCCGTTTATATATTCTTGGAGGAATATGTGGTATATGTATATACTATGTGATTAAGGTATATATATATGATATGATGGAAATGATTTTGAAAATATAAAAATGAATATTTTCAAATTGGAAAGAGAAATGTTTTTCATAATTGATAAAATGTGGATTACACACCTCCCTAAATCGCTATCATAAGGGAAGTTGCGCGCGTTATTGTGAAGCCCCCTGGCTATTGAGCAGGGTGGATATAGTCCTTTAGGCCATATGAGCGATTATATATTTGTTTCTGCGCTGGTTAGGGGATTCTGGGTGTGGTCCTGATTTTCTCGCGGGCATATGGACGCTTCCCGACGTTGTTAGGTTCCCAGGTTGTCTTGTTTGATAGGCCCTGGAAGATGATAGCCATTTAGGGGTGCATCCAGTGGGGAAACCAGGAGGGGCGGTCTTAGTTTTATTAAAGCAATTTATGATAATAAATTGGCTTTAATTTACATTTCCTGAGTATAAAAAGGGAAATGGGATAAAGGTTTGGCTTTGGTAACACTCCCGGATGGAAGAAGGGATGGGGAAGCATATGATTTGATCAAAGCATTTTCATGATAATGAAAATGGCTTTGGGTACATTTCCTGAGTATAAAAAGGGAAATGGGATGATATAAAACGGAAAAGCATTTTTATGTTAATAAAGTTGGCTTTTAAAAAGGTACATGATATGTTAAAAGCAATTCATGCTAATGAGTTGGCTTTTAAATGCATTTCCTGGATATGAGAAGGGAAATGGAAGGTTTTGAAATGAAAATGATAAGTATTGATAAATACTTTGTATATGAATCCTCAGTCCGGGAGGTAGATCCGGATGTGTATTATAAAGATATAATTGAATTGGTAAACCTCAGTCCGGGAGATATTATCCGAACGTATATTATAGATGTATATATATATATATATATTTATGCATTTGTGCATGCTACGGGCTAATGGATCTCTACCATTAACCCTGCCAAGTAGTAGTGTATCGGGGGGGTTACTTGTTTGGATTTCGTTTTGCGAGACACCCCACGCACGAACTTAGCGCAGTGTTGAGAATGGAAGGAAGTTTAGCCCTTAGCACTTGGACTATCTAGGGTAGATAGTAGCTGGGTGATTAGACTAGTTAGGTGGGGTAGCTTGACTAGGATGTGTTGTTAGGATGCGTTATGTGTGCACTACTAGAGGAGAGGTAAGGGGTATCTCATGGGAGTGCGATACCAATTTAAATATGAGATAAAACTATTTTTCTAAAATAAAGCATTTATGCACTTGCAAAATATTTTCAAATTCTGGCTCTGACCCGTTTATCTACTTTTCCTCTCTTGTTGTATATTATATAGATATATATATAGGTGTCCAGACACAGGGACGCCTGGATGGCATTTCCTTCGAGTCAGATGTCTACTGCAGCAGCTGTGGATGTTTGCGGGTTCTCGGTAGACGCTTATTTCCTTGTACTCTAGATAGGAGGTATTGTACAAACATTCGGGCCAATGGTCCAATTGATTTTATTTATTCTTTGCACGTTATTCGATATGGTTGTATAATTTGAACCGAGTGTTCGGTTATTTTATTTCATTTCATTTTCCTTTCAGTTTCATTTACGCATTAACTTGTGGATGTTTTATTTTAATGGTGTAAAAAGAGTAGTTAAGTAAAAGGTTTTAATGCTCGCCTAATAGGATATTAGTAATTAAATGGATTTTCGACAGTGATGCTAACAATGATCCATATGTGACTCCTGTTTTAATATGATATAGGAGTGATCGCCCGGTATCCCATTAGGCGGGTTGTTACACCAATATAGACATGATCGTGGACAACACGGCCAGTCTTGCTCTCAAGTCATTCATCGTTGGGTTTGTCGGATATAACCAAGTCAAGATGCACCCATATCATCAAGAAAAAACGTCATTCATCACCCCATGGGGAACCTTTTGCTACACTGTTATGACATTTGGTCTTAAGAATGATGGGGCTACCTACTAAAGGGCTGCCACGACCATCCTGCATGATCTGATTCACAAAGAAGTTGAGGTCTATGTGGATGATATGATTATCAAATCCAAAACGAGAGAAGGCCATTTTCCCGATATCTAAAAGTTCTTCGAACGACTGTGACGGTATCAGATGAGACTCAATCCATAGAAATGTGTCTTCGGTGTTACAAAGGGAAAACTCTTGGGATTCATGGTCAGTGAAAAAGGGATAGAAGCAGATCTTGCCAAGCTAAAAGCCATACTTGAGATGCCACCTCCCCGAATGGACAAAGAGGTCCGAGGTTTCCTTGGGAATTTGCAATGCATTAGCCAGTTCATCAGCCAACTCACCACCATTTATGAACCAATTTTCAACCTCCTCTTAAAGGATTCAACAAAAGTTTGGAACGAGGCCTGCCAAGAAGCCTTCGACCGAATCAAATAATAACCGACTCAACCTCTGATACTCATGCCACCACATTCTGGTCTCCCCATGCTCCTGCAGATGGGGCTTTTTTAGCTCAATAACTTGAAGATTCTCACAAAGAAAGAGCCATATATTATGCCAGTCGCAAATTGGCTAGATACGAAGTCAACTACATCGCTTTGAAAAAAGCATGCGTCGCGCTATTTGGGTCACCCAAAAGTTGTGACACTACATGCTCGCCTTCCCCATTAAATTTGTATCTCGAATGGACCCCATCAAGCACCTGCTTGAGAAACCCGCCTCTTCCAGTCGAATGGCTCGATGGTTGCTGCTCTTAGATGAGTTTGATATCATATACGTCACACAGAAAGACATGAAGGGAATAGCCATCTCAGACTACCTCGCTGGTTACCGCATGGAAGAAACTGATGACTAGATCTCCCAATTCTGAAATGAAAACATCTTCTATGCCGCTCAAGATGACTTTCGATGGAAAATGTTCTTTGATGTCGCGGACAACAAAAAGGGATATGGAATTGGGATACTTTTAATCGCCCCAGATGACTCCCACACTTCCATCGCCATCAAATTGGATTTCCCCTGCAGTAACAACATGACTGAATACGAGGCATACATGGTAGGCCTCAAAATTGCCCTAAAGAAAGGAATTCAATGCTAGATGTCTATGGGGATACTTCCCCCATCATTGGTTAAGTGCTCAGAAAATGGAAAGTCAAGGACAAGAAACTTCAACCCTTCCATGCCCACCTAGAAGAACTAGCCTCCCAGTTCTGAGACATCACCTACCACTACCTACCTCAAGCAAAGAATAACCTAGCCGATGACCTTGCTACCTTGGCCTATATGGTCAACCTACCCAAAGGAATAACAATGGTCCCCTTCCTTTTTCGAAAGAAAGACAAACCAACCCACTGCTACCACATTGAGCTCATCACCAAAGAAGATCCCGAGCTAGCCAACTGCTGGTATTATGATATCTGGCACCTCGTTAAGCACGATCAGTATCCTGAGGGTTCCAACAAGAAAGACCGATCAACCCTCCGAAGGATGGACGCCCAGTACATCATCTGTCACAAAGCACTGTTTAAGAGAAGCTTTGATGGAATCCATCTACACTACATCGCAGGGGAAAACATTGAAGGGGTAATGCAGAAAATCCACAGTGAGGAATTCAGACCCCACATGAACGGTCACATGCTTGCCAAGAAGATCGTCTGATAAGGCTACTACTGAACAACCATGATCCAATATTGCACCGTTTATGTTCGAAAATGCCTCAAATGACAACAGTTCTCCCACCTTTAACACCAGCCTCCGCAAGAATTATAGAACATGACTTCTCCCTGGCCGTTCTCCACCTGGGGCATCGACATCATAGGGAAGGTTACACATAAGGCCTCTAACGGGCATGAGTTCATCCTGGTTGCCATTGATTACTTCACCAAATGGGTCGAAGCCAAGTCATAAGTAGTCCTAAATGCCAAGAAAGTGGACAAATTCATCAAGAAAAACATCATCTGTCGATATGGAGTCCCGCATGAGCTAGTGTTAGATAACGGGTTTCATTTCGAGGTAGAAGTCACAGAAGTGGTCAAAGAGTATGGGATCTAGAGACACAAATCTTCTCCTTAGCAACCTCAAACCAATGGTGTAGTCAAAGCCGCTAACAAGAACCTTAAAGCCATCATTATCAAGATGACCGAAAGTTGTTGCGATAGGGCGGATCAAATCCCATACGCCCTCTGGGGCTATCGAACCTCAATCCGAACCTCTACTTGGGATACCCTTTACTCTCTAGTATACGACATGGAAGAAGTCCTACCCATGGATATAGAAATACCCTCGTAACGCGTCATTCTTGAAGGAAAGGTTAGTGGGGAGGATTGATATCAAAGCCGCCTCGACAAGTTGTCACTCTTAGACAAAAGGAGACTGAAGGCATTATATCACATACAAGGATACCATCTCCGAATAACACGTTCATTCAATAAAAGAGTCAAAGACTGCGGTGTCCAAGAAGGGGATTTAGCCCTCAAAGAAATAGTAGAGCCCATTTGGGACCTAGAGGGAAGTTCAAGCCCAATTAGAGCGGCCTATATATTGTCAAAAAGATCTTGTCCGGTAGTGACGCCATGCTCACCGACCTAGACGGAGAAGAGATGGCTCGTCCAGTCAACCTGGACCGTCTCAAGAAATTTTACACCTAGTCCTAAATCTCGACGCGCTATGATTCTTCTCATCTCCCTTTTATTCTAAAAAAAATCTCTGCATTTCCCTCTACCCAGAACTACGTGGGTCGGATCCTTTGCAAAAATCATTCACATAAAAATTAAAAAATTTCAAAAACCCCTAGAGGTACGTAGGTAGCTCATACATCTTATATGAGCACGACCCCTTCTTTTTCACAAAAAACTATTCTTTTCTTATCTCCGAGAACGACAGTCCATTCTAATATATATTTGAACAAAAGGATTATGCATGCCTTAGCGATCGATAGAGATAATTAAAAATACATAATTAATCAAAAGGCACAGCTAGATGATCAAAAACTTGTTTATTTCAATAATAAGAAATTACAGTGCAATTACAGAAGAAAAGGAACAGATGGCTCCTTTCCCTCTACCTTCCTAAAAATCCAAATAAATTCCCAAATTTATTCCCCATTAAAAAAAACTCTCTAAGAGTCCTACCCACAGCTACCAGAGGAGCCCTCTCCATCATTGTCATCTACATCCTGGGGTCCCCAAGCTTCCCCTGTCTGAATAGAGTGTTGCAAACGCTTCATGGACCGATAGGCTAGAACCAGCCTCGAAAAAACTACCACACCTCCCTCCATGGTATCAGATAAGGAAATCCATCTTTGTCCAGTCTCCATTTCCAACATATTTCTAACTACTCTCCTCTACAACCACTTCATATAATACCCGGGGATGTGCAAAACTCTCCCAGTAGACTAAGAGGGACGGGTCGACGAACGTCGACTCTCCCATAAAGAGACAAGTCGCATGCGAAGACGCTCTGTCAAATATTCTATCGAAAAGAAGTCTAGTGTCCGAGGTGGCACGATCTGCTCCCAGCCAAATTGGTGCAGAAGCCGCCAAGGGAAATAAAAAGAGGTCTGTCTAAGACCAGCCATCCGGACATACGGGTATTCTCTCAGTTCTAGAATAGGCAGCAGCTGTCCCCACCAAGGTACTAACCAGTACATATTTAGAGCCCCATGTTCCACAAACCAGTTCTCCTAGCTCTCAATATCCAGGCCAACACTGATGAAATGATGTGAAAATAAATTAGGTACAACCGAAAAAGGGTATTCCAGAGGAGTCACCAGGCAAAATCTTTTAGACAATCACATGAACAACATCACAGGGCTACCCATGAGAAGGTCAAAATGACCTTCTCGCTAGGCATCCAGGCCATTTAAAGTCTTCGCCAGTATCACCGTCGTAGGATTGCAATGGTAGGACATCCATGAGGTAATAGGTGCAAGTTGTGGGTCCACCAGTAGCTCCCCAGTCACCAACAATAATTTTGAAACCAAGCCTAGAACGACAGCTCTGGCATATCCAGCATCACGAACCTCCTATAAATGCACAGACCATAACACTGTCGGAAGAGAAATCATACCTCCAGCCACCAGTGATCTGGTCACTAAGGATGAAATACAAAGAATCCAAGCCAGAAACTCTCGGGGAGAACGGGAAAACTCAGGCAGAGCCGGGGCAACGTCGGGACTTATCCCCAACATGGATGAAAATTCCTCATAAGTCGGACAAACTTCTTCCAAGCCAAAGAGGAATACATGGTCCTCAGGGTACCAGAATTGTACCGCCACCATCAGCATGTTCCACTCTATGGGTCGATTACGCCATAAAGAAACTCGACGCATGTTGTAAGCATCATAATCGACATTATAGGAGCACATCGCCTCCAAAGTCTCGAAGTAGTTGGCAAACTCAACACTACCAGGGGGGACATCTCATAGAACAAGAAAGTAGGAATGTGAGGGTGTGAGGAAAACACTCCACTCTTACCCCTCTTCTATACTTAAAAAAACCCCACAAAAGACAAAACCCCTACAGAAATCGAAGAAAATCCTGCCCCACAAGGTACCAAAGGCTGAAGAGGGTACCAATCAAAGCTTTGAATTGATGGGAATGGACTGACCTGCCGATAGGAAGGATAAGGGGCTTGCTGATCGACAACCCCCTACTTTTGAAAATTTTCCTTTTTCCTCTATTGTTAAAATTCGAAAAATTCAAAATAAATTGATATTCTTAATAGAATTCCAAAAATCCCGTTTTCATCTTTATAAAAATTCTCATTTTGAATAAAAATTTCTTTCAAAATCCCAAAAATATTTTTTTTATGGTCTCAGCAGCAAAGTAAAAAGCGCATGTGCATGCATTCATTCATCATCAACAGAAGATAATAAAAAACTTCATTGCATTGCATAGATATATTTATGTGGTACATCATTTTGCAAGAAAATAAAGAAAAATAGAAAAACAAATAGGACTCAGCCTGAACCCATATTCTTCCTCTCTCTTTCTCACCTAATCTTCACCTGTCTCTCCTAAGAGCTTTCACCCCTGAGACGCGCTCTCTTTCCCTGACGACGAGATGGCGCACCACCGCTACCTGAACCAAACTCCTCCCCGAATGAGGCAAATGACACTAAGAAAGAAGGAACATGAACTTCATCCCAAAAATGGGCAGTCGCCAAAGATATCCAGTCCATAATATCCCTCAGCTAAGTTGTGGACACCCGGACATGATGCAAGAAAAGGAAAAATCTGTATCAAGAAGAAAAGATCAAAAGAAACCAAAAGGAAGGAAAAGAAAAGAGCAGAAAAGCTATACCTCAGGATGAAGAACCTCCTATGTCTAGCCCAACTCCTATGGGTCCATCGCATGAGGACAATGAAGCATCGGCACCATCCCTCCATCAGCCCGTCGAATATTGTATGAAGGAGTATGCATCCGCACAAAGGGAACCTTCAAAGTCGCTGCTGCTGCAGATGTCGAAGGACCTCCATCGTTGTGGGAGGACTCCACTGGCCGACTCGAACCCGTAGGAGGGAAGGGAAGTGCATCATATATGCTGGGTGCCATCAAACAGCTCATCACAAAGTCCATGTAATCATACGGCACAACTGTATCGGTGTACAACATGTAGGAATCTCCAATCATTACCGCGATCCTTGCATCCTTTGGCAGCAGTCACTCCTGCCTCATAGACATAGGGGGCCTCACAGGTGGCACCACCACCTCTCCCAATAATCTGTCGGACCACCCTCTCCCCAAGACACCAAGTATGGCCAAACTCATGCTATAATAAATGCCTCATCTACGCATTTACTCCAGTCAACCCCGTGTCCTGAACAATTATCCCCCAAGGGTAAAAGGTCACCTGAAAAATCCCCAGCATATATGAGTTAAATACAAAATTAGAACACCCAAAGGTCTTAGACAGAAGAAGAAATAAGTCTTACCCTGTCACTAGTCAGGACATTCAAGACCTGACGCACTTCCTCTTGAGAGAGAGATCTCCTCGACTGCCGATTGTCCTTACGCCATCGATGCAATCGAAAAAAATCCCCAACAGTCTCGTCCTTCAAAGTAATCAGCTGGGTATTACACCCGATCACCTCATAGAACCACGCTTGTCAAAGATAAGAAATTTGCAATCAAAAGAGATGCATAAGGAAAATGTGAATGCATGAAAGGAAAATGCCCAAAATTAAAGAATACCACAAGAAGATACATGGCTCCAGTGAAAGACTACCGGCAGCACCGAATGAATGCATCCAAGGAAAAATAAATCTTCTCCAAAGTCAGGCTCCCCCAATCATAGAGATGGATGTTCGAAAACATCCTCAGATATAGGAAAAACCATAAGTGGACAACGTCGCCGCTCGACGCCACCAAAAATTCCCCCAACATCGGCAAAATGAATAACCGGGCCATCTGCCTCACCTCCTGCCCGTCCTCCACATCGATCACTCTACCCAATATAATGTCCTTTAGCAGCGACAAATGAATGGAGTCCCCAAACACTATCCTCCCCACATCACCAAGCGCCGCGCGCACTGCCTCCGGCCTCACCTGCAAAGAGCGATCCATCTCTATTTGCTCCCCATCACAATCCAACCCCAGTAGCTGCTGCACATCTATGGGAGTCACAGTCATCTCCCGAAAGCCAAAATGAAAGGTGTGGGTGGTGTCCCACCACCTCTCCCCTAGAGAGCATAAGACTGTCGTCGAACGAGGCGTCTCATCTAGCACAGACGCCAACCTCCCAAAGCCTGCTGATGATACCACCCAATGAACCACAGGTGGAAGATGCTCCTAGACATCCTTAAGTGTCGTCATCTCGCGGGCACACATATTCGATAGAGAAACATCAGACTGCCAAAAGATAAACACCTTGTCAGAATCTAAGAAAAAAGGAAAACCACAAAAAAAAAAGAATGCCAAAAGTCATTTTACTTACATAACCAGGGTTCACCATCCTTAAAGAGCGATGACGCGACGACTCCCAGAGCAAGGTCTGCTCATTCGTAACCAGCTTGAATGCGTCAAAAGAGTTCTTGCTCCCCAAATAAAGAGGCGCCCTGGCTCTCCACTCCATCTTTGCCCAGTCATCAACCGCCAACCATTCTCGGTGTACTGCATTGCTAAAAATAGCGACCATTTTTTACAGATCATAATGCTAGAATGATTCGCAGAAGAAAAACGTAGAAAGAGAGAAGGAAAGAAGCTGTGAAAAATGAGGGGAATTTATCCCCTTTATATAGGATGCCAATGGTCATGCCGATCGGCATTGACCCCCCACCTACCAATCAACACTGACTATTTGCCTTCTCGAGGCAGTGTAAAAGTCCTTGCCACTGCCGAATGGCACCCTCCACACCATGCCGACCGGCACGTCCCTTAAATTTTCGTACAAAAATTCCCAGAAATACCAGAAAACCCTGAAAAATCCTCAGAAATTTCCTAAAAATCCCAAAAAGAATTTAGAGAATTTTCACTAAGAAAATTTCTCACTTCCTCAAGAAGAACCCCTATTTCCCCAGCGAAACTCTCAAAAGATAAGCGAATCTCTCCCCGGCAATGTACCCAGAGGACCTCCAAAATATCCAAAACTTCAGGATCATATCCTATTTCCCAAAGGTCTCAAATCTCCCCGAGAAACATGTCCAAACCCTAGATCACCTAGTCACTTCCCCAGCATCAGATTGGTTGTTCCCCAGGTAAAGTCTCCAAAAGGCACAAGGATTTCCCTAGCAATTGTCTCCCCAGCTCAAATCAAAATCTCGAGGTAATTTTCCCATTAGAGTTTCTCGAGGTCATTTCAGCTTAAGCCCGCATAATTGGATTCGACCCACTGAATTGGTCATCTCATCCTTAAGCACGCAAAATTGGCTTTGACCCACATAATTGGTCATTTCACCTTAATCCCGTAGAATTGGCTTCGACCCACAGAATTGGTCATTTCAACTCAAGCCCGAAGAATTGACTTCGACTCGTAGAATTGGTCATCTCACCTAAAGCCCGCGTAATTGGTCATCACATCCTTAAGCCTGTAGAATTAGCTTTGACCCGCAGAATTGGTCATCTCACCTAAAGCCCGCAGAATTGGTCATTTCACCTTAAGCTCGCAGAACTAGCTTCGACCCGTAGAATTGGTCATTTCACCTTAAGTCTGTAGAATTGGCTTCGAACCGTAGAATTTGTCATCTTAAATTAAGCCCACTGAATTGGCTTCGACCCGTAGAATTTGTCATCTCACCTAAAGCTCACTGAATTGGTCATTTCACCTTAAGCCCGCAGAATTCGCTTCGACCCATAGAATTAGTCATTTCATGTTAAGTCTGCAGAATTGGCTTTGACCCGTAGAATTTGTCATCTCAACTTAAGCCCACGGAATTGGCTTCGACCCACATAATTGGTCATCTCACCTTATGTCCGTAGAATTGGCTTTGGCCCGCAGAATTGGTAATCTCACCTTAAGCTCGCATAATTAGCTTCGACCCGCAAAATTGGTCATCTCATCCTTAAGCCCGCAGAACTGGCTTCGACTCGCATAATTGGTCATCTCACCTAAAGCCCGTAGAATTGGCTTTGACCAACAGAATTAGTCATCTCATCCTTAAGCCCGCATAATTGCTTTCAACCCGCAGAATTGGCTTATACCCGCAGAATTGGTCATTTCAACTTAAGCCAGCAGAATTGGCTTCCACCCGCAAAATTGGTCATCTCACCTTAAGACAGCAGAATTGGCTTTGACCCGTAGAATTGGTCATCTCATCCTTAACCCCGATGAATTGCCTTCGACCCGCAAAATTGGTCATTTCAACTTAAGCCCGCATAATTGGCTTCGACCCATAGAATTGGTCATTTCAACTTAAGCCCGCAGAATTTCTTCGACCCGCAGAATTGGTCATTTCACCTTAAGCCCGCAGAACTGGCTTGGACCCACAGCATTGGTCATCTCATCCTTAAGCCCGCAGAATTGTCTTTGACCCACATAATTGGTCATTTCACCTTAAGACCGCAGAATTGGTCATTTCACCCTAAGACCGCAGAATTGGCTTCAACTCGCAGAATTGGTCATCTCAACTTAAGCCCGCAGAATTGGCTTCGACTCACATAATTGGTCATCTCACCTAAATCTCATAGAATTGGCTTTGACCCACAGAGTTGGTCATCTCATCCTTAAGCCCGTAGAATTGGCTTCGACTCACAGAATTGGTCATTTCACCTTAAGACCGCAGAATTGGCTTCGACCCGCAGAATTGGTCATCTAAACTTAAGCCCATAGAATTGTCTTCGACCCGTAGAATTGGTCATCTCACCTAAACCCCACAGAATTGGCTTCGACCCGAAGAATTGGTCATCTCATCCTTAAGCCCACAGAATTGGCTTCGACCCGCATAATCGGTCATTATAACCTAAGCCCTCCGAATTAGCTTCGACCTACAGAATTGGTCACCCCCATCATTGATTTGGTCATCACTTCCTTTAAGACCATAACCAGCATGCTCCTTCAATCCCGCAGAATTGACTTTGACCCACAGAATTAGTCACCCTCATCTTCAAGCCCTCAGAATTAGCTTCGACCCGCAGAATCAGTAACCCTCATCTTCAAGCTCATAGAATTGGCTTCGACCCATAGAATCAGTCACCCTCATCTTCAAGCCCTCATAATTGGCTTTGACCCACAGAATTGGTCACCCCCGTCATTGCTTTGGTCACCACTTCCTTTAAAACCATCCCCAACATGTTTCTTCAAGCCCGCAGAATTGGCTTCGACCCGCAAAATTGGTCACCCTCGTCTTCAAGCCCTCAGAATTAGCTTTGACCCATAGAATCGGTCACCCTCAGCTTTAAGCCCTTAGAATTGGCTTCGGCCCACAGAATCGGTCATAATCATCCTTAGGTCCTCAGAATCGACCTCGAACCTCTAGTCATCCTCTTTCAAAGGCATCATGTGGTGTATATTCGATGGCTATCATTTGTTCCAAACTCACTCGTCGAGGGGCTCTATAGACACCCCATTCTAATACCCCCTAACCTCTCTTAAGGTCCCTAGCACCTCCCTTCATAATTGCAAAACCAAGTCATACCCCAGGTACTGAGCAAAAGTCTATAAGGAACTTCTAGGCTCCATTTGACCAAAATTCAAAATCTTCAGCTCGACTAAGACTGATGAATTTTCGAAAGGCACTAAACCCCTTTCCAACGGTCCATCCCGTGCACGATTCTGACTTACCATGCGGACGAATGACCCATTTTTCCTCAAAACTCGATTAGAGGTCATCGAACGCTCCTAGGCTCCATCACTCTGAAAGGTTAGTGAATGCTTCCAGGCCCCAGCTGACAAAAATCAACTCCCCAAACTAGGTCAAACTCTTTGGAATGTCGAAGTACATCTTCTAACCTTTCTAACGATCCACCCCGTGAATGATTCTGACTTACCATGTGGATGAACGATATGTTTGCGTTCGAAGTTTCCTCATCCAAAGGACCGATGAACGCTTCCAAGCCACATTTGACCCAAAGTCAACTCATGAACTCGGGAGCAATCCAAAGGACTTTCGAAGGTCTCTAAAATATCTTTCCAATGGTTAATCCCATGCGTGATTCGGATCAACCCCGTGCCAAACGACAGGTTCCAAGCCCTGCCTATTGCCAGTGTACCTAAACACACCTTTCGATTGGCAGGACCAGGGCTATGCCGATTGGCAATTCCCTGAGCCTATAAAAAGGAGGGCCCAAGCACATTCCAAAAAGGGGAAATTAGAGATCCATCACTCTCAGCAAGCTGAGAAAACCTCTCTCGAAGTTAGCGTGATTTCCACATCCAAATCCCTTTTCAACTTTCACCTTTCATCACCATTTTCACCAAACTTGGTGAATTAAGTACTCTTCATCATCATCCAAGTGTAAGGGATGCTCTCCAACATCCAACATCCAAGATCAAGCTCAAGATCTTTAAGAAGGTCCAATTTTCTCAACTCTCTCTTTAAATTTCCCTAAATTTGCATTATCTTGTTTTGTTAGTTAATTCTTTTATTCTCTCATCTCACATATCTTTATATACTTTTTACCTAGTATTATTGCACATCTCTTATTTTCATATAAATGAAACCCAAAAAAACAAGAAAAAGAGGATTTGCTCATAAATTCTAAACGAGAATTCTCACACTTTTCTCATAGTTTTCTCACAACTAAAACACTTTTTTACACACACACACACATATAAGAGAAGTCCCCAATTTGATTTATGGGATAAATCCCACCCCTTATTTTGCATACGAACTACGTGGACTTTAATGCCTCTATAGGCTACGTAGGCATCTCGAGGTAAAACCCGAGACTCGAGTCTTTTTTTCCTATTTTTCTATATTCTTTAAACTTAACTCTCTTAAATCCTATGTGTGTGTGTGTATATATATATATTTGTTCTTAATCGTGTATTATTCCACATGCGTTATCATTCGCTTATAATGATCGATGCAAGGATAATCACATAAATCCTATTTTCTAATATTACTTTTAGGAACATTCCTATGGATGACTCGCTTTATCTCTTCTATGATACAAGTCAATGATTCCTATCTCCTCTATGTATACACATACACACACATCACAGGGAAATAAAGGAAAACAAAAACAACCCATGAGAGACCGTAAGGGAGAAATGGGTGCCTAACACCTTCCCATTTCGTAACTTAGCATCCGGACCCCTTTCGAATCATTTTGGTTTCGTATGTATCAGTATGTCTTTGGATGTTGTCCTTCGGGATGGCTCCCTTTTCTTTTGTCTGTTTTGAGTAAAATAGACTGGCGACTCTATCTCTCTACATTTTTCACCTCATTCACCTACTGCGATTAAAGCACTCTCGAGAGGGATGTGCGGGACCTAAAGGGATCCTCTCCCGCCACGAGGGGATATATCTGGGGATGGCCACAAGGGTGGTACTAGTGCTAGTGAATAAGTGAGATTTTATTGTATTTTCTCAAATTCTTCTAGGGATTGAGAATCCCACTCCTTGGGGTGAGTCTATCTAGACCAATTGAAAGGTGGGATAATAAGTGGGGGTAAGTTGGTGAATGATATAACTTATAAAAATGTATTTGGTCTAGCATACCGTTGACTTATTTCTCTATTCTAAGTGGTGGCATTTCTTATATGGTCTTGATTTTGGAAGGGTCTACCTCGATTCGTTCCTTGCTCACAATGAATCCTATGATTTTACCCTTAATAACCTTATAGGCATATTTTTTAGGATTTATCATCATCTTAAAAAGACAAAACCTTTAGAAGAATTTTCTAGAGTAACGAAATGTGTCCTTTATAATATTTTGACTTCAAGACCATGATGTCCATATAGACCTTTACTTCCTTGTGTATGAGGTCATGAAGAATGGTTATTTTTTCTCAATAGTAAGATGCCCCTGAATTTTTTTAACCCAAGGGCATAAGTATGTAACCGTATGTTTCCCATGGGGTGATGAGCGTGGTATTTTCTTGGTGGTCGAGGTGCATTTTATTTGGTTCAAAACTGTCCACAAAATATTTGAGCGCGTAGTTGGTCATACTCAGAACTAGTAGGATAAAATCGTCCTTTGGAAAGTCCCGATTGAGATTCCTATAATCTGTGTTCATTCAAACGTTTCCACTAGTTTTAGGTATGGGTAAGATTTTGTCAAGTCATGCTGGCTACTCCAATACTCGAATGAATCCTACACCAAGTTTTTGGACTCTCTATTTTACTAGTTTTGAGTCAGGGAAAGTTGATATCTCATGCATAAGGATGGATGGATTGATACCGTACATGTTTCTGTAAGACCATGCTAATTCATTGACAAAATTGGCAAGTAAGTTGGTGGATTCATTTTGTTTCCTCTCGTTGAGGGAGGACCCGATTTGTTGATGTTTGGGGTTTTCAAGAGTGGCCAAGTTTATTCTTATCGTGTCATCCTCGTCCGGAGACATATATTTATTTTCAATTTGGTCAAGATTTTAAAGTTTTTTAAGTATTCTAGATCCAAAGAATCATCATTGTCAAGTGTGAGATCTAATCCATCATTGGATTCATAACCATCACACGCAATCCACGAAGGTAAGTAATATAAATCAAAATTTATTTACACATAAAAAGGAGGAAGGACATCAATGATAATAGAAGAGATGTTTGATTTATAGAGGGATACTCCAGGAGAGGGTATGAGGGGGGACTCAGTTTGTAACATGACTGACTTAAAAGAAATTCAAATGATTGGTTTCCTGGTTCCGATATGAATTGACACAGGTGGAATTACTTAGGATTGAGACTTCGGTGATGTTGGTGATGTGATGGGTCGGATTTTGTCGAAGGATCTTTGGAGTAGTCTTTGGTTGCTCTAGGATATAATGCATGTACCCAAGATTGTACTGGCCATGGACTTAATATAATAAATGGTTATCTATTTTGAATTAGTCTTGCGGGATTTGTGCAATTAAAATGGTAATTGAATGGACTAAAGTTTAAAGAATAAAATACTTAGGATCATTCGAATAGAATGCTAAGTCGTTCGAATGAGATTTAAATATCATTTGAATAGTTGTTCACACTACCATGGAGCGAATTATACATGTTCGCATTTCCAGTCTCGTTAGAATGCCATTCGAATGAGATGTGATATACCAAAATACACCCTTAGCTAGGTCGAGGGTATCCTCGTTGAGGACGAGGACCCAACCCTATAATAGATCGACCCCATCAACTGATGCCGAAGGACCATACGACATGCTGACCACATCAACTGAGGTTGAACGACCTTACGATAGGCCTACCCCATCAATCGAGGCCGGATGACCCTGCGACCGGATGAGGCTAACTATCAGCATGACCAGATGACCCTCTGAGGGGATGATAATACGAGGCCTACATCCAGCAGTCAAGACCCAGTGCCAACATGAACTTTAGCCTCGACCTGACATCATACGCCGAGGGTGACACCACCATGGCGCGTGATTTGGGAGACGCGTTGCACAGTGTGCGTGGAACTCATATAGCATGTGGACCATACCGTTATAAAAATATCATCCCCTCACGAGAGGGAATATTATGTCACCATTAACCACAAGTGGCACATCCATATATCAATAGGGAATTGGCTAGATTATCATTCACATGATCAATGCATGCCTGGGGGGTACACTACTCCCCCAAGCCCTATATATACTTATCATCTTTAATATTTTAAAGGGATCGATCATAAAAACCCTAGTATAAACCTTGCTTGTACACACAGTAAAGAGGATGAGCTTATGAGCATTGTATCCAAGGCCATTAGTGCCCATATTTAGCAGATCACACACCCACAATGGATGTAGGCTTAATTGGATGAACCACTATACATACATAACTCTGATGTTGCCATTGTTATTACTGTTCAGTTTGGCACCGTCTGTGGGAACGAGAAGCTATCTCTTCCTTTATACAGCTTGACCTCACCAGAAACTCTAGTGGTGAACAAGTTCTCCCCCTTCGTGTGGAGCTATTTCACCATTGAAAGAGATCAATTAAGGTTCTCAAGATCATCAGTCTATTGATCATTCAACTCTTCACATCTCAAATGAATGGCACCAGAGTTACCACCTCCGCTTCCTCTACCAGCTAGTGGAGTAGGACCTAGTTCCATCTAAGTACCACCCCAGTCTAAGATGGCTGAGGTGGCTGCCGCCCTGAAATCTTTAGAAGCAAGCCAATAGGTTATGAAAGAGCAGTTTGAAGCTCTTAGCCAAAACATACTGAGACCACCTGGAGTCTCATCGGAGATGATTACTCCGGCAGCTGCACCAGGACAACATGGAGCCAGGGGACCACCCGAGGCACCACGCAAAAACCTGTCACATCCACAATGATGGAGAGATATTACTGGCCCCCGGTGTCTACACCTAGGGAGGCAAGGAAACCCTTGCCCGGAGGATAGGTATGATCATGTAGAAGTGGAAGAGTCTCCCACAGAATGTCGGGAACCGTATGAGGTCTCCAACAACATTATACGACCTGTACAGGAGAGCCGAGGGAAGTGTATGAGGCAGAATCCTGACGAACGCCCGAGAGGCTCATATTTTGATCGTCTGAGCACAGGGTCGGCCTTTGAGAGGTTGGGCCCAGTAAATGACCTGAGGGAAAGATTGTCCAGATCAAGAAGTAGTGCAAGGTTCAGAAGAGAGAAAGTGGACGAACGACCCCATGGAGGCCTACCCCACGGACGAGACGACGGTAGGCGGAAGTGAACAGCCAACACAGACCGACCGTAGTAGAACCCTCAGTTAACCCCAAAGAAGAGGCAAGGGATAACATCGGCTAAGTCGACCCTACGAGGCCATGGAATGACTCGATCCAAAGGCTGGAGGATAAAATTGGTGATATCTTAAAAAGTCGAGACCCTCTTCAAAGACGATATTCCATAGGCTCACCCTTTGTGGCGAAGATAGTCAACTTCCCAATGCCATCCAAGTTTAAGCCACCTGTGGTCACCCCAAGATATGATTGGAGTACTAACCCGGTCCATCATATTGAGATGTACCAATCAACGGTAGACATATACTCTACCTCAGATGAGATGAGGTGTCGTGCCTTTTCTAGCACTCTAACCGGGGCCACATATGTCTAATATACCTCTCTTCCAAAGAACTCCATTGAAATATTTAGGCAGCTAGCAGACTGGTTCATCCACAAATTTTGTTTCTGAGTGAGGCCACAGAACAAGACCACACACATGCTCTATATTAAGTGGGGGAAGAATGAGAACCTAAGAGACTACATAGCCAGGTTTAACAAAGAAAAGTTATAGGTCAAAGATTACGAGGAGAGTATATCCATGAAAACCCTCATTAGAGGACTCCAGAAGGGGAAACTACTATGGAAGCTTGCTGAAGACCCCCCGAAGTCAATAGCTAAGTTACTGGCCATAGCGGGGAAGGTGATGAATGCCGAAGAGGCGATGACCGCCAAATATGAAGATGAAAAATGAGGCACTAGTGGGGGGAAAGTACTAGAAAAAGAATAAGCAAGGGAAAGGTCATAATTAAATGGCCGAGGGAACTAAACACCAACCCTAAGCATCTGCTCATAAACACCAACTTCTCATTCTTCCCCCTAGAAGACCCTCTCATATTCATTCGGGACCCTCATATTTATATTGTACTGTATACAAAAGAGGTTCCTCCATAGTAAGAGGTCACGATACTTAACAGATGAGACTTATATGAGTCCCTTGAGGTATCAACCTGATCATTGTTAGAATACTCACTATCATCCTCAACCCCTTCATCCCAGACCTCTCGGCCTCATCTCCTATTGGAGGGCCGTTTGGAAAAGCAGCTTGGAAAGAAAGAGGGGATAGGGATGTTATAGGGATAGCCTCGGAATGAACCGTTCCCTCGTCCTATCGGCTTGGGCTAAGTGTTGGTGAGTCAGTTCTCCCAGAAGTTCCAACACCCATAGAAGATGACGCTCTGGCGTCCATGCTTCCCTCTTACCTCTGACACTCGGCTTGATGATGGGAAGACCCAAAGGGCTTAGAGGGTAAAATTATGGCTAATGGAATGGGGAAAATGGGTCATACCCAAACAGGGTCGACCCTACGTCTACACTCGTTATCTTCCTCTATTCACCTAATCTCTGTAAAGAACCTCTCTCTCAAAGTTGGAAACTCCTCGGCTAAATCATAAAGCCTTTTGAGCATTAAGAGGGAGACCCTACACTTGAGGAATTCGCCCAAACTACCTATAAACAAATTAAATAGTTGACCAAGTTGACTTTTGGATTAAACCTAAGGAAATGAAAGGTTTTTTATGGATGAACGCCCAAGAACAGGAAGAACAAGGTTCACCAGAGAAGAACACCGAAGATTCATCAGGAAACCTAATAAGTTTCATGAATCGACACAAACCACCATGAAAAGGTGGGGGAAGAACCCAGGGAGGCCTATCGCTCAAGTCCTAGCCCTAGAACCACCAGAAAATGGTGAAAACACGTCGAAAAGAAAGGAGAACCGACCAGAGGGATTTTTGCAGAAAGTATTTAAGAAATCAAAAGAAAATTTTAAGAACGAGAGAGAAAATGAAGAGATTAATGAAAAAGTTACCTGAAAGAGAAGACTGAAGCTGGAAGAGAACTGGAAGCTTTCACAAAAATGCAGAAATGGAGGTTTAATTGCCAAAGCTAGAGAGATAGTGCCCGTACGAAGAAGAAAGAAGAAGAAAGAGAATTATTTGAAAAAGGGTTTAAATACTTTGTCATTAGTGGGCCCACTGACCAAATCAATGAACAACCCACGAGGAGAATCATTACTAGGGCAGAAAATCTCAAGTATAGTGTGCAACCATCATTTTTGGGGAATACAGATGATGATTGACACCTGACAAGACGTTAATCAACTTCACACATATCACTCATCAACTTGACCACAAATTTGGCATTTAAAGGCAACATTACCCCTCAGCCATCTTAACAGCATCGATGACTAAGGGCTAGGGGTGACTGATATACCAAAATACACCCTCATCTAGGATGAGGGTATCCTTATCCAGGATAAGGACCCAACCCTACAAATGCTGACCCCATCAACTGAGACCGGATGACCATGTGACAGGCCGACCCCATCAACTGAGGCCGGATGACCCTGCGACAGGCCAACCCCATCAAACGAAGCCGAATGACCCTGCGATCGGATGAGGCTAACTATCAGTACGATCGGATGACCCTATGAGGGGGAAACAGTACGAAGCCTACATCTAATAGTCAAGACCCAGTTCCATCATGATCCTTAGCCTCGGCCTGACATCATAAGCCGAGGGTGACATCACCATGGCGTTTGATTTAGGAGACGCATGTCACAGCATGCGTGGGACTCATGTATCACATGGACCACACCATTATAACAATATCATCCCCTCACGTGAGGGAATATTATGTCATCATTAGCCACAAGTGGCATAGCCAAGTGTTAATAGGGAATTGGCTAGATCATCATTCACATGCTCAACGCATGCTTGGGGCATACACTACTCCCCCAAGCCTTATATATACTTGTCATCTTCAACCTTGTAAAGGGATCGATCATAAAAACCCTAGTATAAACCCTGCTTGTACGCACAGTAAAGAGGGTGAGCTTAAGAGCATTGTATCTAAGGCCATTAGTGTCCATATTTAGCGGATCACACACTCACACTGGATGTAGGCCTGATTGGCTGAACCACTATACATCAATGTCTTCATTCCTCTTATTCTCATACCATTCTATGTACTTATACACATACATAACTCTGTTGCTGCCATTGTTATTATTGTTTAAGATCATCATCTCTTATCTCGTGGAGCTAAATCTTAGCATCATCAAGATGCGATGTCATTCAAATGAGGTCTAGTCTTGTTCAAACGAGCCTGCAGAAAATCATAAATTATGAATATTTTATATGTTGTCACCTTGTGGACCCTTGGATTAGTTGAGTTGTCAAGATCCCAATGAAGCAGATCAAATGTGGTCAAACGTTTTGGGGCACCAAAGGTTAAAGGGTTAAGGCCTTTTGGGTGTAATTATAGGTGAGGGTGAGATAACTCATTTATCTTCATTTCCATAAGATTTTTACACTCGCTCTCTACATTTCCAAGATCTATCCTCCATTCCCAATCCTAGTTCATACATTCCCAAGCTTTAAACCTTCATTATTAGCAATATTTATCCCATTTCTAAGCTTCTAATACCCATTTTAAGCCTTGTCCAAGGAAGAAGTTCGGTTGAAGAATTGTTCTTGGAGCTTTCATGAGGAGTCGGTGCATTTCTTGGAGTTTTAAGAGATTTCAAGTCATCATTCTTAGTTTTTCCTCTTCAAATCCAAGGTAGTATGTTTTTAAGATTAAACCTATCCACGTGTTAGGATGCATGCTAGAATGTAGATAATCTTGCAAAGTTATTTTCTAGTATGTTTATTTAAAGTTTTCTTGTGAAAAATGAAAGTTTTAAAGAAAACTAAACTTGAATGGACTTTTGAAGAACAAGTATCATTTTAATCTTGAAATGTGATGAATATGCACATAAAATATGATTTCATATTAATATCATGTTTAGACTTATATTTATAGGATTTCTAGGTTGAAATCCATCCTCAAGTGTGTATAATCTTGTGGTATGTTAGTAGAGGACATATAAACATGATAAATGAAGATTTAAATGAGTTTCATGATGAAAAGTGAAAGTTGGGAAATTCAGCCCCTACATGTGTTGTAAAATGTTGATAAAATAAGGAATAGCGGTGTTTAGACAACACATAAGTATAAGGCTAAAATGAACATTTTGGTAGCAATGACCTTCGTAATATTAAATGTATTTATTTTTTAAAAAATAAGAAAAAATGGGACTTTCTTGAAGTAAAATGATGAATTATGGTTTTTTGACTTAAAATGATAAATTATAATGTCATAATGATGATAATATGTTTTTTCACAATGTGTTGACAAAAAGAATGGAAAAATGGTAATTTTGGTAAGGTAGAGGGTCCTAGTGGTTGGACTTCCTCATCTGACCTTATCGGTTGGTTTTTGTGAAAAATGGATGAAATGAATAAAGTGGCATGGAAACGGTGGGAAATGTGAATGTGAACCGTAAGAATGATAAGAGTGGTGGAATATTGAGGACATTTGATAAAATATTAAAACACATTAATATGGACTCAAATTCAATTGGCAAAGAATTAAGAAGGTCCCAGAGCCTTGGGGTGAAAGACTCAAAATCATTATCCAGAGCATATGGTAACGTATCCGGTAGTGTGGAGCCCGTTAAACTACGTGGTTAATTGGTAAGTTCCAAGAAAAAGATAATGCTGATAGCAAAATGATGGAAATGGAATTAAATATGGTTGTTATTCAGAAGTGTAAGAAACACAACCTAATGGAAAATATTAAAATGGATATTAGTGGTTATAGATGTTTAAATGGTCTCTTATTATTTGAAAAGTTGGTGTAAAATGGATAAGTGTGGGTATGAGCACATAGCTCGGGTTGCATTGCATGGTAGTTGCATTTATACTCGTTGAATGATCAAGTTTTTGAAATTATTAAAATAAACGTTATATGTAGAGTATTTTCTTATAAAATGTATTGCTTAGTACTCCCCACCCTGTTGAGTGCTTTGCTCACCCCTACTCTTTATGTTAAACCCCCACCCATAGGTACACCCTGTAAGGATGTTGGCAAGGAAGTGGGCAAGGCTCTAGAGGGTACTAGTCATCGTTAGAGATCTATCATGGCATTTTCAAAAAATATGATTTGGGACATTTGAATTTATGACACTTTAAACAATCTTTTGTTTGGGCCTTGGGACATTTTTTGTAATAATGTAGGTGTTTATGGTTTATTTCCCTTATTATTATCATTGTTGGATTTAATGGAATCTTCCTAAATAAATCTTGCTAAATAACTTACATACTTAAAGCGACAAACTATTTCTTAAATTAATACATGTTTAGCTACTTTCCATTCCTTATACAATGGTGCAAATTATAGGATTTTCTTAAATAATAAAATTAGACTTTTCCCCTCTCCCTTAACACCTTGACTCCGGTGTGGGTTAACCCAATGGTAGACCGAATTTAGGACGAGGTGTTACAAATGTACTCAGAGCCTTAGAATTTTCGTGTGTGATAGAGTGCTTTACGCCTTCTTAGAATATTACCTTGTGATTTACGTTACAATTTTAGCTTTTGTCTCGTTAGCATTGTTGTCTTTAACTCTTCTTTATTGTGTAGATGAATGCACGTCACAGTGGTGCTAGTGGATCTAACAGGTGCGTGGAACAGGACGTGTATTAGCTTGCTGGCTCCCTCTCTCAGCAGTAGAGAGACAACTGCAGTGGGACGGTTGAAAGAACTATTTCAGCATCTATCATGAAGGAGTTCAGGAGGCTGAACTCACTGACCTTCAATGGGGTAGTTAACCCCAATTAGAGGAGTGGATGAATGAGATCACCAGAGTTATTGTCATCCTTAACATTCCATCATAGCACAAGGACATTATAACGACCTTTCAGCTCACCGAGAAAGCTCAGTGCTAATTGAGAGCCTATTCAGTTAGCATGATGAATACCATAGACTATGAGGGTTTCATGGTTGCATTTCTAGTTCGGTACTTCCCTCAGGCATTCAAAGATGCCAATAAGATGAGTTCCTTTATTTGATTTGGAGAAATATGCTTGTCAACAAGTACCAATACATATTTTAGAGTCTATCCAAGTATGTTGACACGGTTAAGAAGGATGAGGCTGAGAAGACGAGGTTGTTTGTCAAGGGCCTTAACCTTAACATCCAACAGATTATGGATGGTTTGGAGTTGCCAAACTTCAGGGCCATAGTTAAGAAGGCCATCAGGCTTGAACTTGAGGCAAAGGACGGTAGGGCTATTCAAGAAAAGTAGTAAGAGACAAGTGGGTCCCAGGGAGTAACATCAAGAAGTCCATGAGCAGTGCTGGAGGTTTCTTTACGATGATTAAGGCTGCTTGTTCATCTTCTTACCAGTGTACCATTGATTATAACTTTTAGACCCTACCGAAAGGATGTATTTTGCATGTGGGTCCCTAGGCCATTTTAAGAGGGTCTAGCTACAAAGATATTTTGGGAATAATAGGGCAGTTAGCAAATGGTTAATTATGTAGCTAACAAGAGTTCCACTCATGACACCATGTGTAATTAAACATCGGTTGATTAGGCCTTTATTAAATTAAAACAAGTTTCTCATATGGTTCATTCTTAGCATCACTGTAGAAAACTTTTTCATTACTAACCACCTAAGTGAAATTAGACCGGTGCCCAATTTTATCTTTCTTTAAAAAAAAGGAACAATGCAGAAACTAAATTAACCATTCACATTATACTAGAGTCCAAACATCACAATATATATAAATGAATAAAGGTTTACCGAATAAACCGTCGGCTAAAAATCAAAAACCAAATACTCCATAATAATAAAAGAACTAAAAGACTAAAAACTATCAATGGACAACATGTCCATACGTGGAATATGAAATGAGATCCTACGCTAGATCTGAATGGAAGAATCGTCTAATCAAATTCTTTCAGCATCCACAATGCTACTGGTCCGAGTCCCTGGAATGAAGTCATGCCTGTCGTCCCTATGGCTGGACACCTAAAAGGTTTTGAAAATATTTTATAGCAAGTGTTAGTACACAAAACGTTTTGAAAATATTTAGCAAGCATTTATCATAATATAAAATTAGTTATTGATTACACATGTTCACGTACACTCTCTCTTGAGTTTTCCTCACCTCTCAAATATAGTGCACTCCTAACGTTCTATACTTAGCCCACCTAGCTATATTACCTAAGTTAAGTAGACTAAAGTATCCAACTGAACTTATTTACATGTCTAAGTTCTCGTATGGACCATATGGTACATTAATTTATTAACATCTCTCATATGTTAATTATTTCATCTAACATTTCACATATATTATGTTTCAACCTTTATAATTAAGTCTCACTACTTAATTTATTATCTCAAATATTCTATATCTATCATTAATCCGTTAATTAAGTCTCTCTACTTAATATGCTTTTCATATATATATATATATATATATAACATTTGCTAGTCTACTATCACCCATAAGTAGAATAATCATAAGGTACATATTTCACACACAATATATAATATAAGTGCATATTTTACTATCACATGCCTGTATGACACATTAGGGATTATTGGCTCGAAATTCTACCTCTATCACTAATAGTGATTTACATATGTTGGATCTGAATCAAACCTCGAGCACTAGTAGTTATTGACTATATTGGCTAGGAATGACACCACGATCACTAATATAAATCATATTTATATTTGGCTCGAAATCGCACCTCGATCACCAAAACTAGTCCTCTATATTGGCTCAAAATCCTACTTCGATCGCCAATATTTATTTAGTATACTTTAGGTATTCACACAACCTATATATTACAATTCATCAATAGGTGATCACATAACCTGATCATGCATGTTAGTACGTAATATATTTCTCTCCCAAACTCGTCGTACTATTTACTTTACGATTTATCTCACTATTGTATTAATTCAAGTATTCATCGAACTCTAAGGGTCCTAGTTACCCCTTTATTAATTTCAGTAGTTATGTCTAACTTACCCCGGCTGGTCTATTCAATTAAGCTTACTCATGCTTTCCTGCAATTATGTTCAGATCCTCTCGAATTAAATTACGTCATGATTTAAAACCAAAATAACCCTAGCCTTGACTCTCCCCATAAGACTACCATATAACCTTATCATCGTCCTACTGTAAACCCAAAGTCTCCCATGATGATTTAAATAGGTCCCAATGGTCAAATAAGTAATTATACAAAGTTTCAGGATTAAATAAGCAAAATTGGGCAAATCTTCCAGGGACAAATTGATTCTCCTAGTACCGAATCGATTCTCCTAGTACCGAATCGATTCGCCCTCTATCAAATCGATTCGGTTTACCCAGATTCGTCTTCTTCGCGTATCAATCACATTTTTCCACCATTAACCACCTTTAAGCTTCATAAAAACTTCACCAAACTTTAAGCTAATCATTCCAAACCATTACTACATGTATTAGGATTAAATCCAATGTGATTATTATACCAAATCATCATCATAACTCATCAAGAATGAATCAAATCATAAAATGATCAAAACCCTAAATTTTCATGTTCTTCCTCAAGTTTTGACATCAAACTCAAATTAAAATTCGTATTGAGAAATGTACATCTACTGGTTATCAATCCTCTAAATATGTAAATTTCCCTACATGCAAACCCTACCCATAACATGCAGCAAAATTAACCTTTTCTTCCAAGATCATGTATTAAATTATCAAATAATGAAACCCTCTTAAATCATGGGTATTATAACTTCATGAATTTGCAATAAACAACTTGCCTTAGTGAGGATGATCTGATTTTGAATTTGATGAAGGTGTTGGGTTGTTTTCCCTCCAATTTCCCTTCCTAAATTGATTGATGTGAAAGAATCCTCTAAATCCCTCAATAAATCCTCCTTAAGCCTTGAGAATTGTCTCTCTTTTCTCTTAACTAGTCTTTCTGAATTTTGTATGTTCTTAAACCTAAATTAACCCCCTTAACATCTGATATAAACTTGAAAATTTCATGGGTCTCTTAACCTCTATTTGCCAAATGACCAAAATGCCACCAATTGGTGTCGGTTTGGTCTAAAATTGACCAGGGACCTAATCTATACCTCCGAGTATACTATTATGACTATTTCGATCTTTTCAAAATCATCTGGGACCTCTAAATTATCATTCGAGTCAATAAAATATATTTCTCATTTACCACCTCAAATAGTCTACACGTGACTCTCAGTGAGATAACATAAACTACACACATATCACTTGCTATGTCATATAACACTAATCATAAATTATTTACCATTTACTCTTAATAAATATTATACCATAATATTAATCAATATCTATATCTTTATTAATATTTAATAATCCCATTTATCATTTGATCACATTAAATTACTTCACTCGCGTAATTTAAATAAAATGTATTTTCTCAATTAATTGCCGAGTTAATTAAATTATAAATATACAGAAATATGGGGTATTACACCAGTTACATAGGCCCTACCCAATAGTAGCAGTTTCCATCTGGGTATCGTCATCCAGTAAGGCACAGTGTGGATAGTTCATGTCTCAGTCAAGGTCAGAGCAGTCATGGGTCAGGTCAGGCACCCAGTGGCCATAGTAGTAGGTTTATGTAATACCCCGTATTTTTATGCCTTTTAAATTTGAGGATTTATTAAATTTAATTTGAAATATTAATTTAATATTAATTCAGATATTTATTTAATATTTACTAGCATGACGTGAATTAGTAATTATTGGGAATTTATTGAATATTACTAGATGAGTAAAGTAATATATACGATTGATTTTTATTAAAATTGTCACGAGTGAATAAAATGGCAATTATGGAAATTTAAGTCGGGACACGCCTGTATCGTGTTAGGACTAAATTATTATTATAAAAGTGAATATCTTACAAGTCGCCCATATGTTCGTTTTGTGTGAGCCAAAGTGTCTAGAAGGGTTGAGATAGTCAGAAAAGTGTACCCGGGGGTTTAATTTGGGTCTCAAGGCATTTTTAGGCTTAATTGACATCCCGGGAGGGAATTATAGACATTTTGTATTTTTGGGTAATTAAACCCACGAATTTTCTTAGGCTATATGAGCCATTTGGAGTTGTCTCTTAGCGTTAACAAACGTAAAACCTAAGAACAACGGTTAGAGAATAAGGTGGAGTGTTTTCCAAGCAATCCAAGGCCAAGAACTCACCCGATTGCACCACCACCACCACCAAAACGTAGATTGTAAGATGAGGAACGCAAATATATCTTTTTCATCAACAAAATCATATCCTTGAATCCTAGGAAAGTATCTATGTTGCTTTGTTTTTAGTTAATGTTTCACCCATGTTAGTTTAGGATTGTTAAGAACATGTTTTATGGAAGAAATTGATAATTTAGAGACTTTAAATCGCATGTTTTAGAGGAACTAAATATATACTGGACATCTCAATCATATACAGAGGATTACCCAAGAATTTGTAAGGATTTAGAAGCAAGAAATCTGGAAAATAATTTGAATAATAGAGGTTTCATTAAAAATTAGGGTTCTTGATTATTATGTTAATTTACCCCATTAATTCAATACCTTTGATGAATTTGGACATGTTTCACATAGGAAATCATGTATATAGGTATATATGACTGTTACTAATCTTGTTTGGAAGTTTGGGGATCATTAATTGTGTTTTGGAGAAGAGTTTTTGATGAAACCCGTAGGTTGGATTTTGCAAATTCTGGGCAAGAACTGCCTGATCGATCGATCGACCAAGATCATCGATCGATCGACCCCCTTTCCTCCATCGATTGATCCCCGTGGAAAACTGCATATTTTTCCCCTCTTTGTTTAATCCAGTTAAAATGCGTAGGAACCCTTGATTATTATTGATAAAGTATAATGGGTTAGGAAGAGAACCAGTAGGGTCTAGGTAGACTCCGTTGAGTGAAATTTAATATGGAATGAAATTGTGGGTTAACGGGGACTTATTCGTACATATGAAATTGTGAGTACGTTCACTAAAGGATTGGGACTCGTAAAAGATTTAGACCAGAAGGTAAGTGAGGGTATACCTACTGAAATTTTACTAAGTGATATAGAATACTTTGAGAGAGGAGAAGTAAGTATGAAATAAATTATAAACGAGAATAAAAGAGACGAATCCGTTATGCGAGATGATTGAGTAAATTATGCTAAGAACGGATAATTATAATTATGGGTCATGGGCGCATCTAATTTGAAAAATGTGAATATTTATATATATGACTGTGTGACTGTGCATATATTATGTATCTGTGTAAAAATCATACCCGGGCTACCTTCTACCATGGATGTTTCTGCACCGATACAGTCTTATCTCGATTGGACCTTTATGGGGGATATTTACTCGTACCCTAGAAGATAGTATCCTAGATATAAGCTATCTGAAAATGATAGTCAGATATTCTAAGATACGTGAGGGTATGTGCTGGCCTCTTAGGATTTGAAACCATGATTCGCCTCCATTTGTATGTGCATTGTGTTAATACAATTCGAGAGTGATTCCGAACTAGTATTTCCCTTAACATGAGTGATATGGGGACTTGATAACAGAGTATGCCAGCACCATAGTTTTATCTGAGGTGCAGATAGTATATATGTATATATATTATATGAGTGATGGATATATACATATACTTATATACGGAAACATTCCACTGTGTGTATAAGTAGTTATAATTTATTTCATAACAAGTGTTTGTGAATTTTGTAACGATACTGAGTGGTTCTACGTAAAGTAAGAAAATGGAAAATATTAATTTTCTAAAACTAAATATCTTGGCCTTATTATTTCTCGAGAAAAACTTCACGGGAATAAGTTAGATAGACTTATGAGATCAGTAGAACGGTAGGCGTGCACACTAGATGAGTGGTGAGAATTCTCAAAAGAGTGTCGCACACTAACATGGTTGTCACATTAGCCGGTAAGCATTTTAAATACTTGCTAAACTGTTTTAAACTATTTTACACTCGGGCTCTGACCTATTTCTTGTTATTTATTCCTCTTTTCTATATATGTATGTATTACAGCTGCCCAACCACATGGGCATCATGCATAGATTCTTTGGATTTAACGTGTTGTAGCTTACGTGGGAGTGCAGGCCTTCGCTTTAGACAACCTCGTCATTGATTATGTTCTTAATTTAGTTCTACTTAGTTAGGGCATATGTCGCCCGAATTCTTATTCCGTTTGGATTTGTCAGAGATTTATGTTCATTTACATTTCCAGTATTCAGTACTCCTTAGGAGTTAACTATTGTCAGGATGATTTCGTTTATGGTTCTTAAACTTGGTTTGGATTATCTAGATGGTTTAATTCTTGTGTGTTAATTTCCATCCTTAGTATTTCTGTGATTCTTAAACTGATGGTTTTTTTTATAAAGGTTTCCATATTGGAATTTAATAAAATGAAATTAAGACTTTAAATTGTTTTGACACTTAGCTTAATTATTTAGGGTGTTTAAATTGAAAATATTATTTTGCGACAGTGTTGTTGAGAATGAACCAACCGTTCACCTTCATTTTAATTTAATAAAGGACTGATCACCCGGTATTTAATTAGTCGGGGTATTACAGGTGGTATCAGAGCATCAGGTTTTGTGTCCTTTAGTATCTGTATGGCTTATTTTCATTTCCAGCTTGGAATCTTCGATTTAGAGACCTATTTTTAGGACTGTTGTATTCTTGCACTTACACTTACGTCTTCAGCTATTTAAGACTTGATAATAACTGTAGACTAATAAAATTTATCCTCATTCCCGAGCAACCAGCAGCTCCGGCTGAGGAAATGATGAATGCAACTGAAGTAGCGTCCATCGTTGCTCAGGCGGTGAATTCCGAATTAGCAGTGGTGCAGCAGTCTCCACCCCAGGTTCAGGCAGTGGCGCCAGTGGTAACAAAACTCCCCAATGCATGGCAATGGGTCAGGGATTCCTTTTAGAAGGCGAATCCCCCGGAGTCCTCGGGTAGTTCAGATATCGTAGTCGCCAGCCAATGGAAGAAGGATATCCAGAGGCATCTGCGCATTTATGAGTGCACCAACGTGCATAGATAGTTATTGGCTTCCTTCAAGCTTGTGGGGTGCACTTTGCACTAGTGGGAGTCCACC
The DNA here is from genome assembly GCA_949130495.1 of Sambucus nigra. Classification (NCBI taxonomy): domain Eukaryota; kingdom Viridiplantae; phylum Streptophyta; class Magnoliopsida; order Dipsacales; family Adoxaceae; genus Sambucus; species Sambucus nigra. Next base: position 349,460,173 of record OX422215.1, read on the forward strand.
ACCACCTTGGAGGAGAGGGACAGCATACCGATTCAGTCATTTTGGTCGCGGTTTAAAGCAAGTATTTCCCATCCACCATGCAGACTAAGATGAGTTGAAGGTTTCGGAATATCAAGTAGCAGAGTATGAACGTTGTTGAGTATGAGGAGGAGTTCACTAGACTTCTCACTATAGTGCCGGATGAGGCACCCAGTGAGGAGAAGAAAATATTGCTGTTTTCAGATGGATTGGCCTGAAGGAGTAGTCATCATCTCATAGGCAATCTATCATTGAGTACTTACATGGATGTACTTAATGCTGCTTTATTGTACTATCAGGATCACCGCTTCCATCAGCAGGGGGAGAAAACGAGTAGGGGAGTCTAGCCAGTAGAGCAGGACAGGGGCAGTAGTAGTAATGGTGGGGCACCAGCAGCCCAAGGTCAGACTCGTCACAATGAGCAGAGTTCCCATCAGGGGACCCTGCGAAGGGATTCTGATTAGGTGATTCTAGGCAGGGATTTGGGGGATTTAGACAGGGCCAGTCCAGTCAGCATGGACAGCGGGGCTAACATCTTCAGCAGTATGGTCAGCAGTAGGGCCATCAGGGCCAACAACATTTTTAACAAGGCCAACAGGGCCAATGGTGAGGTGGTAATGGCCAATAAGATCGTGGTCAACGGGGATGAAGAGAGGAAATTTCAGGGGCAAATGTTTTGGATGTGGCAAAAATGGCCATAAGCGTCATGATTTCCCAGAGGGGGATAGGGCCCCACAATAGAAGGGTCCCTTAATGAGTTACAGAGGCCACTCTTTCCATCTTCCCTCCAAGCACTAGCTCAGTTGCAGCTCTACCATCCATCCCAGCAGCCCCAATTCAAGAAGGGCAATTATAGTATGGGTATGTTTATAACATCCACCAGGAAGAAGCACCTCAGGTACCACCCTCGATTGAGGGTATGTTTCCTATACATTGCACTATGGGTCGAGTTTTATTTGATACTAGGGCATCGCACTATTTTATAGCTACTCATTTTGCACGGGCCTTAGGGTTATTAGACACATCAGAAAGTACAGTGACATGCGTAGACTCACCACTGGGGAATGGGTCTTTCATTTTCTTTATATGTTAGGGTGTAAATATAGAGATTGGTATCTTCATTTTACCTGTAGACATGCTAGTTTTAGATATGCATGAGCACGATGTCATTATTGGCATGGATTGTCTCGCGGCGTATAGGGCCATGATAGATTTTTTTGGTAGGAGTATTGTCTTTGCCATTCTGGGGAAGGAGATGTTTTTGTTGGCAATGCCTTTCCCAGAGGGAGAATCATCCACCCGTTTGTATTATATAAAGGAGAATACCTCTAAGGAGATCGTGATTCCCCTGGATTCGTTTCCAGTCGTTCGTGAGTTTTCGGATGTATTTTAGGCAATACCGGGCCTACCCCCCAGTCGAGAGATAGATTTTGTCATAGATTTGATGCCAGACACTCGGTCGATAGCACGTGCACTATATTGTATGGCTCTAGCAGAGATGAGGGAGCTACGAGATCAGATAGAGCAGCTGTTAGGTCAGGGCTTAATTCGTATAAGCACCTCACCTTGGGGCACTCCGGTGTTGTTTAAAAAGAAGAGAGATGGTTCACTGAGGTGATGCATGGATTAACGAGAGTTGAACAAGGTCACGATATAGAATAAATATTCGTTGCCCCGAATTAATGACCTATTCGACCAGTTGAGAGGAGCAACCTTCTTTTCGAAGTTAGATTTAAGGTCGGGATATCATCAGCTAGGAATCAGGGAGCAGGATGTGTCGAAGACTGCTTTCTTGACGAGATATGGATCCTATGAATTCAGAGACATGCCAATTGGGCTGATAATTGCTTCAACCATATTCATGGATTTGATGAACCGAGTGTTTAGAGAATTCTTGGATCAGTTTATCATTATCTTTATAGATGACATCCTGATTTACTCACAGACTGAGGAGGAGCATGCCGAGCACTTAATACAGGTTCTTCAGACTCTACGAGAGCATCAATTATATGCTAAGTATGAGAAGTGAGGATTTTGGCTACGAGAAGTACAATTTCTAGGGCATGTTGTGTTGGAATTTGGGATATCGATTGACCCAAGTAAAATTCGATAGTGAGGGAGTGGGGACAGCCTACGACACCGACCGAGGTGCGTAGTTTCTTGGGGTTAGCCGGGTACTACAGGAGGTTCATCCGAGGATTTTCGAAGATAGCAGGTCCATTGAGGAATCTGACTCGCAAGGGAGTACCGTATGTTTGGGATGATGCTTGTCAATTATCTTTTGATGAGCTGAAAGATAAGTTAACTTATATGCCAGTTCTTTCTTTGCCCAAGCCGGGAGTGGAGTACCTGGTGTTCACTAACGCCTCTTTACGGGGACTCAGAGGAGTACTTTAGTAGGAGGAGTAGGCTATAACTTTTTCCTCTCACAAGCTTAAGCCTCACGAAAGGAATTGCCCCACCCATGACCTGGAGCTAGCAACAGTTATATTTGCATTGTGGATTTGGAGACATTAATTGTTGGGGGAGAAATTCCGCTTGTTCATAGACCACAAGTGACTGCAATACTTATTAACTCAGCGAGAGTTGAACATGAGTCAGTGCAGGTGATTGGATTTTGTGAAGGATTATCAGTTCGAGATACAATATCATATGGGTAAGGCTAACGTAGTTGTTAATGCGTTAAGCCATTGACCGAAAGTTGACGTAGCGGAAGTATGGAGAGTAAAGTGGAAAAAATTGGGTCACCAAGACACGGTAGCCCGTTCCTTTATATCGGTTATGTCAGTTACACCTGAGATTGTCACGAGGGTGATACATGTACAGTCAACAGATACATTTTTCCAAGAGCAGATTGTACGACTCTTAGCTGGGGGTGATGAATCCTATTCAGTAAGCTCTGATGGGGGTTTGAGATTTAATGGGAGATTGGTGGTCCCAAAAGGAGAAGACTTTCGTCATGCAGTGATGACACAGACACACGGGTCTAGATTTTTAGTACATCCTGGAGGGGATAAGATGTACCAGGATATGCAGCGACAACACTGGTGGAGTGGAATGAAGAAGGAGTTCTTATCCAAATGTTCTACCTGTCAGATGGTAAAGGTAGACCACCAAAGACCGCCAGGATTACTTCAACCATTGGATATACCTATGTGGAAATGGGAAAGTATTTCCATGGACTTTATTAATGGGTTTCCTACCTCACAACATGGGTTATAGTGGATCAGTTGAACAAGGTAGTTCATTTTCTGCCAGTACGAAGAGACTACACCACGGGCCAGTATGCACAGTTATTCACTGCCGAGATTGTTAGGCTACATGGGGTGCCCCTGGATATTATGTCTGACAGAGACAAAATTTTCGTGTCACAATTTTGGGAGAGCTTTCAGGAGGCTATGGGTACAGAGTTGATATTGAGTTTAACTTACCATCCACAGACAGATGGACAAATAGAGCGTACCAACCAGATATTGGAAGATATGCTACACATGTGTGTCCTTGATTTTAGAGGAAGTTGGGAGCCTTATCTTCCACTGGTGGAGTTCGCTTACAATAACTCCTACGAGTTCACGATTGGCATTGCCCCATTTGAGCCATTGTATGGCAGGCCTTGTCATTCTCCCGCTTGTTGCCTAGAGGTGGGGGATAACAATTTAATCGGACCAAAGGTGATTCAGGAGACTTTAGCTAGGATTGATCTTATCAGGAGTCGCATTCGGGTAGCCTAGGACCGACATCCTTTCGAGAGTTTAACATGCTGCGTGTATCTCCTATGAAAGGAGTAATGAGGTTCGGGAAGAGGGGGAAGTTGGCTCCGAGGTACGTGGGCCCATTTCCCATTATTGAGAAAATTGGGCTGGTGGCATATAGATTGGGGTTTCCAGAGCATTTGCACCATATTCATGATATATTCCACATCTCGTCGTTGAGATGATATCTTCGGGATGATATGGCCCATACTCACATCGTAATAGAGGAGGTTGACTTACAGCCCGACAGTTCTTATGAGGAGAAACTAGTGGCTATTCTCAACCATAGCGAGAGGAAATTGAGGTCGAAGGTAGTTCCACTTGGACGGGTCCAGTGGGAGCGTCACAATGTGGAGGAATCCACTTGGGAGAGAGAGGCAGATATGCGTGAAAAATATTCAGATCTATTTTTACCAGGTATGCCTTTGTTTCCAAATTTCAGGACAAAATTCCGTTATTAGGGTGGAAGTATGTAATACCTCGTATTTTTATGGCTTTTAAATTTGAGGATTTATTAAATTTAATTTGAGATATTAATTTAATATTAATCCGAATATTTATTTAATATTTACTAGCGTGGCGTGAGGTAGTAATTTTTGGGATTTTTTTTAATATTACTAGATGAGTAAAGTAATATATACGATTGATTTTTATAAAATTATCACGAGTGAATAAAATGGCAATTATGGAAATTTAAGTTGGAATGCGCCTGAGTCGTGTGCGGACTAAATTATTATTATAAAAGTGAATATTTTATAAGTCACTCATATGGTCATTTTGAGTGCTCCAAAGTGCTCGAAAGGGTCTAGATAGTTAGAAAAGTGTACCCGGGGATTTAGTTTGGGTCTCGGGGCATTTTTAGGCCTAATTAACATCCCGAGAGGGTATTATAGACATTTTGTATTTTTGGGTAATTAAACCAACAAATTTTCTTAGGATATATGAGCCATTTGGAGTTGTCTCTTAGGGTTAACAAACACAAAATCTAAGAACAATCATTAGAGAAGAAGGTTGAGAGTTTTCCAAGCAATCCAAGGTCAAGAACTCCCCCGATTGCACCGCCACCACCACCAAAATGTAGATCGTAAGGCGAGGAACGCAACTATATCTTTTTCATCAACAAATCAGATCCTTGAATCCCAAGCAAGTATTTATCTTGCTTTTTTTTTAGTTAATGTTTCACCCATGTTAGTTTAGGATTGTTAAGAACATGTTTTATGGAAGAAATTGGTAATTTAGAGACTTTAAATCGCATGTTTTAGAGGAACTAAATATATTCTGGACATCTCAATCATATGTAGAGGATTACCCACAAATTTGTATGGATTTAGAAGAAATACATCTGGAAAAGAATTTGAATAATAGAGGTTTCATGAAAAATTAGTGTTCTTGATAATTATGTTAATTTACCTCATTAATTCGATACCTTTGATGAATTTGGACTTGTTTAACGTAGTAAATCATGTATATAGGTATATATGACTGTTAGTAATCTTGTTTGGAAGTTTGGGGATCATTAATGGTGTTTTGGAGAAGAGTTTTTGGTGAAACCCGTAGGTTGGATTTTGCAGATTCTGAGCAAGAACTGCTTGATAGCTCGATCGACCAAGAGCATCGATCGATCGATGATCGATCGATCGATACCCTTTCCTCGATCGATCGATCCCTGCAAGAAAACTGCATATTTTCCCATTTTTTTTAATCTGGTTAAAATGCGTAGGACCCCTTGATTATTATTGATAGAGTATAATGGGTTAGGAAGAGGACCAATAGGGTCTACGTAGACTTCGTTGAGTGAAATTTAATATGGAATTAAATTATGGGTTAACGGGGAGTTATTCGTACATAGGAAATTATGAGTAAGTTCACTTAAAGATCGGGACTCGTAAAAGATTTAGACCAGAAGGTAAGTGAGGGTATACCTATTGAAATTTTACTTAGTGAGATAAAATACTTTGAGAGAGGAGAAGTAAGTATGAAATAAATTATAAACGAGAATAAAATAGACGAATCCGTTATGTGAGATAATTGAGTAAATTGTGCTAAGAACGGATAATTATAATTATGGGTCATGAGCACATCTAATTTGAAAAATGTGAATATTTATATATATGATTGTGTGACTGTGCATATATTATGTATCTGTGTAAAAATCAAACCCGGGCTACTTTCTACCATGGAGGTTTCTGCACCGATACAATCTTATCTCGATTGGACCTTTATGGGGGATATTGACTCGTACCCTAGAAGATAGTATCCTAGATACAGGCTATCTGAAAATGATAGCCAGATTTTCTAAGAGACGTGAGGGTATGTGTTGACCTCTTAGGATTTGGAACTATACTTCGCCTCCATTTGTATGTGTATTGTGTTAATACAGTTCGACAGTGATTCCGAACTAATATTTCCCTTAGTATGAGTGATATGGGGACTTGATAGCAGAGTATGGCAGCACCATGGTTTTATGTGGGGTTATATATATATATATATATATATATATATATATATATATATATATATATATATATATATATATATATATATATATATATATATATATATATATATATATATTATATGAGTGATGGATATATACATATACTTATATATGGAAACTTTCTACTCTGTGTATAAGTAGGTAAGTAATGAATAAATGCTTCAACTTTATAACAAGTGTTCGTGAATTTTGTAATGATGCTGAGTGGTTCTAAGTAAAGTAAGAAAATGGAAAAGATTAATGTTCTAAAATAAATATCATGGCCTTAGTATTTCTCGAGAAAAACTTCATCGGAGTGTGTTAGATAGACTTATGCGATCAGTAGAACGATAGGCGTGCACACTAGATGAGATGTGAGAATTCTCCAGAGAGTGTCACACATTAACATGGTTGTCACATTAGCCGGTAAGTATTTTAAATACTTGCTAAACTGTTTTACACTCGGGATCTGACCCGTTTCCTGTTATTTCTCTTCCTCTTGTATATATATATATATGTATTACATATGCCTAACCACAGGGGCATCATGCATAGATTCTTTGCATTTGACGTGCTGCAGCTTACGTGGGAGTGCAGGCATTTGCTTTAGACGACCTCGTCATTGATTCTGTTCTTAGTTTATTCCTTCTTAGTTAGGGCATGTGTCACCCGAATTCCTATTCCGTTTGGATTTTTCAGAGATTTATGTTCATTTACATTTCCATTATTCAATATTCTTGGGAGTTAACTATTATTAGGATGATTTCGTTTATGGTTCTTAAACTTGGTTTGGATTATCTAGATGGTTTAATTCTTGTGTGTTAATTGCCATCCTTAGTATTTATGTGATTCTTAAACGGTTGGATTTTTTTTATAAAGGTTTTCATATTGGAATTTAATAAAATGAAAATAAGACTTTAAATTGTTTTGACACTTTGCTTAATTATTTAGGGTGTCTAAATTGGAAATATTATTTTGCGACAGTGATGTTGAGAATGAACCAACCATTCATCTTGATTTTAATTTAATAAAGGAATGATCACCCGGTATTTAATTAGGCGGGGTGTTACAGTTTAACCCTGTTCGAACTAATCCTATGTACCTGTTTATAGATCCTTCTGGTGATCCACTAGTTATGTAAGGTATGATTCTACTATTCAGCACTTTGGTAAAGGCATTGTTCGATTAAGGCACATAACATTCATTTATCTTAAGTTCTTTAACATTCATCTTGGGTTTAGATGTAGATCAGTTTTACTCTCATATCTTTATCGGACTTTCGATCGACAGTGGTATAGTTCTTGATAGGGTTTGTCTCAGTTGCGTAGTCATGGCTGGAGAATATGTTCTAGAGTATGACTTGATTCTCCTGGACATGAATGGGTTCGAGGTTATCCTTAATATAGATTGGCTGTCATGATTTGATGCTACCATTGAAAGCGCTAGATATAGTGTCTTCGTGTTTCTCCCAGATGGATCTCCCCATTATTTTAGTAGCGAGCAGGATGTGGGTTATCCTTGAAAGTTTTCTTCCATTCAAGAGCCTAAGTGGTATTTTGGTTGGGTGATTAGTATTGTGGCTTATATATATCATGATAAAATGTTATTGTATTATCCAGTGGTGCAGGAGTTTCCTGATGTGTTTCCAGACAATCTTCCTAGTTTACCTCTACACCCGGAGGTGGAATTTTCAATAGAGGTGCATCAGGGCATGTCACCTATCTCCATACCACCTCATAGGATGGATCTAGTAGAATTGTAGGAGTTGAGGGTTTCGTTGGAAAAATTTACCAATAAGGGTTTCATTCATTCCAGTGTATCCCCTTAGGGAGCCCCAGTCCTCTTTGCCAACAAGAAGGATAACCCCTTACAGCTTTATATCGATTAAAGGCAGCTAAATAGCGTGAATGTGAAGAATAAGTACCCTATCCCTCGTATCGATGATTTTTACGACCAGTTACATGGGTAGAGAAGGGTTTTGAAAATTAACCTCTGGATCGGGTACCATGAGTTACGTGTCAGAGAGGAGGACATTTTGAGACAGTTTTTCGAATGTGGTACGGGCATTATGAGTTCTTTGTGATGACCTTTGTTTTCACAAATGCCTCGACAACGTTCATGAATTTGATAAACTATATATATTGTCAATTTATACCAATTTATGGTGGTATTTAAGGATGTTATTTTGTTATACTCGACTTCAGATGTGGATCATAGGGAGAAACTTCACACGATGCTGCAAGTGCCTAGGGAGAATCAGTTGTTTCCCAAACTTAGAAAGTGCAAGTTTTGGATGAACGAGGTCATGTTCCTTGGACATGTAATTTTTAGTGAGGTCATTTTCGTTGATCCATCCATGGTCGAGGCCATTATGAGTGAGGATAGGTTGAAGACAGTTATGGAGGTGCACATTTTTCTGGGGTTGGTCAGTTACTACAGGAGATTTGTTCAAGATTTTTCCAGATTTTCATATCCTCTCACTCTATTGATGAAAAGCACGCTCGCTTCGAATGGTCATAGGATTACGAGTTAGTTTTTCAGGAGTTGAAGGTTAGGTTGAATTCAACACCCATTATCATCCTCCTAGAATGAGACAAGAGTTATACCGTGTACTGTGATGCTTCTGGATAAGGGCTTAATTTAGTACTCATGTAAAGGGGTCAAGTGGTCACTCATGCATCCTGATACCTAAAGGTACATGAGATAAACTACCCCACCCATGACTTGGAGCTAGCTGTGGTGGTGTTTGCACTAAGGATCTTGAGGTGCTACTTGTATGGTGAATAGTTTGAGGTGTATGTAGATCATAAGATCCTGTGGTACATTTTCACGCAGAGAGATCTAAATCTTTATCAGAGGAGATGGATTGAGTTGATGGAAGACTATGATTTTTCCTTAGAATATCATCCCCTCAAGGCTAATATGGTAGAAAATTCTTTTAATCAGAAGTCTGAACTCACTTTAATAACAAAGAAGTGTTAGAGCAAAGATGTTTGGCGAGTTACAAAAGTTTGGCTTGCATTTCCAGCGTCATTACGACAGAGAATATATTTGGGGAGTTGTAGTTGGACCTCTCATTTTTCATAAGGTGTTATAAGCTCAGTCTTGCGATCTCGAGTTTGCACATTATTGTGACAACATCAAAAGCGATGAGGTGTCTGACACTCTTACTATAGACAAGGATGGGGGCGTATTGCATTAGGAAAGGTTAATTATTCCGATTAAAGATGAACTTTAGGATGTGGTGATGCTAGAGGCTCGACACTCACACTTCATCATACATACTAATGTTACTAACGTGTATAAGGACGTATATAGAGACTTATGGTGGTCTGGTATGAAGGGAGATGTGACATTGTATTTGTTGGAGTGCTATATGTGACAGCATGTGAAGACAAAGCATAAGAAGCTAGCGAGGATGTTGCAACCACTACCAGCAATGGAATGGAAGTGGATCACATTACGATGGACTTTATTGTAGATTTACCACAATTTGAAAGTGGTCATGATGCAGTTTGGGTTATAGTGGATTATCTTACAAAGATAGCGCATTTTTTTGAATCAAGTCACGGACAACATGGCTAAGTTAGAAACGTTGTATGTTTGAGAGATAGTTCCGTGTTCATGGTGTCACACTCTTGATCATCTTGATTAAGGTTCCTCGATTTGTGTCTCAGTTCTAGAGGAAGATTTAGCAAGGATTGTGTACCGATTTGAACACGAGTACAAATTACCATGCCGAGACAGATGGGTAGTCAAAATGGATCATTCATATTTTGAAAGATATGTTGAAGGCTTGTGCACTATATTTCTAGTGTAGTTGGGTAGAGAATCTTCATCTGGCATAATTTTCCTTCATCAACAGTTATCAGGCCAACATTGGTTGGCTCCCTATGAAGATATTTATCGGACGCCATGTTATTCTCCAATTTATTAGGATGAAGTGAGTGAGAAGAATCTCACGAACTCGGACATAATCAGGGAGATGACTAATAAATTTCATATGATTTGGTAAAGACTCGTGACGGCTCAGATTCAACCAAAAAATTACGTTAATAATCGATGGATACCTCTATAGTTTGAGGTGGGTGACCCTGTGTTGTTGAAGGTTAGGGCAAGAATCAACAGTCAATAATTTGGTTATAAGGGGAAGCTTGAACCTCGGTATATTGACCCCTTTGACATCCTGGTACGGATTGAAGAAGTATTGTATTGCTTGGCATTACCTGCTCAGTTATCCCACGTTCATTGTGTGTTCCAGATATCTATGCTGAAGAAGTATGTCCCGGATCCTTAGTACATAATTAATTGGAACCACATCGAGTTGAAGGAAGACGTTATGTTTCCTACGCGACCTATGTCCATCTTGGATCGCGAGGATATAGTCTTGTGCAACAAGGTCATACCATTATTGAAGGTCCTTTAAGTTCCAAGTTGAGGAAGGTACGACTTGGTAGTGTGAGTCAGAGATGCATGAGAAGCATGCATAACTCTTTACCTAGCTTGGTTGTTTAGATTTTTGGGATCAAATATCCTAAGAAGGATAGAATGTGATGCTCGTAACCGAGAGTATACCTCCATTCCTTGTAATTTGCACGCCTATTGTCCATAAACTTAATATAATGGATGGTAGTCTATTTTCAACCATTCTTAAGGCATTTGTACAATTAAAATGGGAATTGAATGGACTAATGTTAAAATAAGATAAAGATTGGGGTTGTTTGAACAAAATTCTACATCGTTCGAATGAGATTCAAACCTCGTTCAAATGATCATCTAATGAAATATACATGTTCACATTTCCAGCCTCGTTAAAATCTCGTTGGAACGCTGTTTGAACTAGATGCGATGTTGTTCAAATGAGGTCTAGTCTACTTCGAACGAGCCTGCAGAAAATAAAAAAATTTGCAGATTTTATGTGATGTCACCTTCTGGACCCTTGGATTGGTTGAGTTATCAATTTCTCAATAGAGAAGATCAAACATGGTCAAAGGTATTGGTGGACTAAAGGTTAAAGGGTTAATGACTTTTTGGCTTAATTAGAGGTGAGGGTGTGAGATAACTCATTTATCTTCATTCCTATCATATTTTTACACTCTCTACATTTCCAAGCCATTTCTTCCATTCCCATCCCTAGTTCATCCATTCCCAAGGTTTAAACCTTCATTCTTAACAATATTTAGCCTATTTGTAATTGTGTAAGACCGATTTCAAGCCTTGTCCAAGGAAGAAGTTGGGTTGAATAATTGTTCTTGGAGCTTTCAAGAGGTTGGTACATTTCTTGGAGATTTTAGAGTTTTAGGATCTTTGAAGTCATCATTCTCAGTTTCTCCTCTTCAAATCCATGGTAGGGTTTTCCTCAATATTTTTTTTAAGATTAAACCTAATCTAGTTGTTAGTATGCATGCTAGAATGTAGATAATCTTGCAAAGTTATTTTTTATTATGTTTATTTAAAGTTTTCTTATAAAAAAATGCAAGTTTTAAGTAAAACTAAACTTGAATGGACTTTGGAAGAACAAGTATCATTTTAATATTGAAATATGATGAAGGTGTAGATAAAATATAATTTCATGTTAATATCATGTTTAGACTCATATTTATGAGATTTCTATGCTGAAATCCATCCTCACGTGTGTAGAATCTTATAGTATGTTACTAGAGGACATATAAACATGATAAATAAAGATTAAAATTAGTTTGAAGATGAAATATGATAGTTGAAAATTTCAGTTTCTCAATGTGCTATAAAATATTAATAAAATAAGGAATAAAGGTGTTTAGAAAACACATAAGGATTAGGCTAAAATGGACATTTTGCTAAAAAAAAATGGCCTTTATAACATTAAATGTATTTCTTGTTAAAGAAATATGAAAAATGGGACTTTCTTGAAGTAAAATGATGAATTACTATTTTTGGACATAAAATGATAAATTATAATGTCATAGTCATGAAAATATATTTGCTCAGAATGTGTTCATAAAATGAATGGAAAAATGGTAGTTTTGGTAAAGTAAAGGGTCATAGTGGTTAGACTTCCGTATTTTACCTTATCGGTCGGTTTTATAAAAAACGGATGAAATGAATAAAGCGGCATGAAAATGGTGTGAAACGTAAATGTGAACTGCAAGAATGATAAGAACGGTAGAATAATGTGAACATTGGATAAAATGTTAGAAAACATTAATACAGACTCAAATGCATCCGAGAAAGAATAAAGAAGGGTTCGGAGCCCTGGGGAAAAAGATCCAAAATCACTAGCCAGAGCATATGGTAGCATACACTGCAGTATGGAGCCTATTAAAGTACGCGGTTAATTGGTAAATTTTGGGAAAAAGATAATGATGACGATAGAATGATGGAAATGGATTAAATAAGGTTGTGTTTAGGAAGTGTAAGAAAGAAAACCTAATGGAAAATATTAAAATGGAGGCTAGTGGATATATATATGTTTAAATTGTCTCTAATTATGTGAAAAGTTTGTGTAAAATGGATAAGTGTGGGTATGAGTACATAGCTCGAGTTGCATTGCATGGTATTTGCCTTTATACTCGTTAAATATTCACATTTTCTAAAAATTTCAGATAAACGTTATATGTAGAGTATTTTCTTATAAAATGTATTGCTTAGTGTAAGGGATGACATATGAGAGGGCTTATAGGAGGTGCTGGTGATTTTCCTTATTCCACTAATAAACCAATTGCGATTGGGACGTCATATGTTAGTATTTGGCCAAATGAAGGGATTCTAGTGGATCTTTTTCAGTATCTAGTACATGAAGTAAATGTTATGTTCAATATTAATAACCCCCTTCTTTTTTGGGGTTACCATGAGGGAAGGATGCGGTGTACATGCATGTAATCATTCTACGATGCTCAAATATTAGGATCCCAGCATGGCAAAGAAGCTGATTTCTTTAGAAAACAAGGAGGGTAAACCCCATTCAAGTTCAGGTCTGGGGGTCTTTTTATCCTTATTCGTGACACATCAGACATTTAGCTCATTGTATCTTATTTGATGGATATTTTAGAAGTTTACTTATATTCCTTCCTTATAAAGGATTTCCATTTCGGGTTGTTAGGATTTCTTTACTTCAATCCACTAAGGTTCTGGGAGGACTTGATAAGAACAATCTTCTCTTTGGAGACATAATTGATCTTTCCATATGTAATTGGGATATTTGAGTTAGGGGGTTTGGTCTTCTCAATTGGAGGTGTATCCAAGATTGTCTTTTCCTTTGTGATCCTTGGACATGGGGGTTTCTAGATCTCCTTGCTAATTTTACCCTAGTTTGAACCCTGGTATGTATCTCATCTTGTGAATTATTTGGGAGAATACATTGTGGATAACCGATTGTTCCTCTATCATTTTAGAGATCGGGATGAGCCAAAATCCACTAAGGTAGATGACGCTGCTATCATGGTGGGTCTCTAAGAGTGGGATGGTACTGGTATCAATGATAATGACTTAACCATCATCACCTTAGATCATTATGAGCTATGTGTTAAAAAGGAACCTCACTTTCATATGTAGCAATGGGGGTAATGCTCCCATGGGGTGTATCTAGTTTCTTCATAGCAGAAATTTAAAACTAGCTAGGACGTCAAGTACATGGAACTCAATGTTGCACTTTATGGGTCCTATAATAAGGGTGAGGGCAATGGCTCCTAGTACCCCGCAGTGATTGTTTCCATTGTTAGGGATAGACATTGATATAAAGGTGAAAAGTTTCAGCCCAAAGAACTTCGATTAATGATGGAATGGAAAGAAAAACAACAACAACTAGGTTTAAAGCATAAACCTAAGGTTTCGAATACAATTCCTTACATATCTTGTTATGATTTGTAGAAGGAGAAATAAATTGATGGATGTGATGATCTTTCTTCCCTATCAAGGTCTCAAAAAACCTTAGTAGAATCATCTGAACATCTCGAATCTTCTAGTATGTGATCATCCCAAAGTAAGCCTTGTGTTTGGGTACTTTTGGATATGAAAGTTTGGTGAAATATGAAAGAAATCACTTTTTCTCTCCTCACCCCTTCACAAAAATATGAATAATGTTTTTCATTTCTTTCTCTAACCCTCCATAATGAATCATTACCTAAAATCCTAGCTTACACCAATATAAATAGGTATAAGTCATGGCCTTTAGCTAAACTGGTCTTTTGGAGAGATCCAAGGAATAACTTGGGTAATGGACTATAATAGGTGACACACCAAAACCCAGTTACTTATAATTAAGTTTGAAAGTGAAGGTGAGTCAAATCATAATTACCTTAACTAAATAATAATCACAAGTATCTTTTTTTTTTGTATTAGTATGAAGCCATAACACTAAAAACATTTCACATATTTTAAAGTAATCATGCTTATTGAAACTTGCTCAAAGGATAAGTAGGATTAAATTACCGCTTTTTAATTTGACCAAAATCATGGTTTTACGCATCCCTTGCTAACCCCACCTGATCTCCTAGATTTGGCAGTGACATTTCATTACCTGAAAAAAAACATAACATAGGAATCTTGAGCCAAATAGCTCAGTGAATGCATTACTACTATACTAGTGCATAAAATTAAATGCAATAAGTCGTATCTATGTAACAATATAAAACATCACAACATCTCTTGGCTGTTAATAACCCATAACATCCATTGGCTGTTAATAAGCCATAACATCTCTTGGTTGTTGATAAGCCATAACATCTCTTGGCTGTTGATAAGCCATAACATCTCTTGTAATACATTCATATCATATCCATAATTAACTCAGTAAGTATGACATATCCTAACCATAATCAACTCAATAAGTACAACATATCATATCCATATTCAACTTGGTAAGTACGACATCTCATTTTTGTAATCAACTCGGTAAGTACAACATATAATATTCATAATCATCTCAACAAGTACAACATATTATATTTATAATGAACTCGGTAAGTACAATATCTAACATCCTTAATCATATCAATAAGTACCACATCTCATATTTATAATCAACCCGACAAGGATAACATATAATATCCATAATCATGTATAAATACATCTTATTAGTGAGTACACTCACCTTGGTCACTTTATACGTTTTTCCCTTGCCTTTGTCTGGCACTGGTTCAACCAATTCTTCTTCCCTTCCACATATTCATTATTACAATATTAGTATTATAATAAGTATGTCAACAATCCAAAGAAAACATAAACTTAACCCAATTTATAAGCCTCATATAACCCTATTCCAATCATATATCGTAAATGAAGTCCCATCCAATTTCATGTTAAAATATTTAACATATCCAATCCATACCCCAAACATACTTTAATTTCTTCTTATTAATCCAATTCTTATCCTATTAGGTTCCCATTATAAAATATAACACATCATTTCAAGTTTCCTAGAGCAAGATGTGTCCATTTCTTTATTACAAGGCAAATCTGCCCTATAGGCTCTTTTATCGTTCAGTCAACTTCTAGGAATTTTCATAATTTTTTTTACATCATAAATTCTTGTGATATCTCACCCAACATACATAAACATATTTAACAATACATAATTAATGTTTAATAATTTTTAAGGTTCATTTTCTATGTCAAGCAAAACATCGAACACATGGCGGGCATACTTTCACTCTTGGGGCATATTTCATACCCGAACTTCAAACTCTCACCAAAGACTCATTTCTTGGTATTTTCACATGATTTTCGGATATGTCACACACATATGAGTCCTTGTTAATATAAAATTGTAATCATATACAAAAAGATATGGAAGTTTGAATAAACAAGGTTTCTAAACAAAACAATTTCAAGGGTTTACACATTCAACTTAACTTAAACATTCATCTAACCACACATATATATTAAGGGCTGAAAGTTTAGTAAAAAAATGACGATTTCTATCATCTATAACAATAATATAAGAAAATAACAAGATTTGCAGTTCGGATTACCTTCGAGGCTTTTACATAGTTTCTACGAATTTTTCTCCTCACTTTTTCTTCCTAACATTCCAATTCTCTCTTCCTCTCGAGACAAAATCTTTTATGGCTGAAGTATGCTGAAGGAGGGGATTATTTAAAGCCTTTAAAGTTGTCCAAAACCAACCTCCTTCTTTAACCAATCAAAATCCACCATTTGCTAGCCTAATAAGACGAATTATCATTTAACGAATGGACAAATTTGCCCCTACTTCGTAATTCTAGCATAACTTCTCGCTCGGACCTCCGTTCAACACACCTTTTGTTGTTTTAGAACCACAAATCACCTGTCTACAACTATCTAGTTTTCACCTCAAGTCAATTTTTATATTATTATGTCCAAAACTAGTCCCGAACTCGAACATTCCTACCGAAGAATTCACAAATTTGGGTTTGTGACTAATTCAATATTTCATAAGTTATGAAAGTATAATTATAATAAACACAATAACTTAACATTATATATTCTAACAACACATTATATCCATCCCATATGATAAGCATGATTTAAACAATGTTTATCATAATCATATCCGGGTTGTGACAACCTTCCCCTCTTAGAAAATTTTGTCCCCGTAATTTAGAATGAATTTCACTTATCAAACAATTGGGGATACTATTTTATCATTCCCTATTACCTTTTCCAAGTTTCTTATTTAATTTCATGGATCCTTCACAAAACTTTAACTACGAAACTAACTTTATTTCCTAATACTTTCTCCTTACGACCAAGAATTTCAACCGGTCCTCGATGTACAATAAATCTTCTTTCATAATAACTTCAGTTTATTTATCATTACACGTAAGAATAATCGTCTAATGATTCCTTATTAATGATAACCAATCCCCAACTCATATATAGGTCTTGGGGGGTGTAGTGTACCCCCCAAGTATGCATGGTGCATGTGAATGATGATCTAGCCAACCCCCTGTTGACACCTGTAGATGCCCAATGATGACATAGTATTCCCTCACGTGAGGGTGTGATTTGGTTATAACGGTCTACCACGTGCCATGGGAGCCTCACGTGCACTGTTCCACGCGTCTCCCAAACCACGCGCTGTGATGATGTCACCCTCGGCCTATGAGACGAGGCCGAGGGCAAAGTCCCTTCCGGTAGTGAGTCTGGCTTAATTCTGGCCTCGTACTGTCGTACCCTCGTAGTGTCGTCCGGAGCCTGGTGGAGGGTCGACCCCTCGTAGTGTCGTCCGGAGCCTGGTGGAGGGTCGTACCCTCGTATGGTCGTCTGGAGCCTGGGGAAGGGTCGGCCACTCGTAGGGTCGTCTGGGCCTGGTGGAGGCCAGCTGGAGCCTGGTGAAGGGTCGGCCCCTCGTAGGGTCGTCCATTTTGGAGATAATCTTCAGCCAGGCCAAGGATATAAACGGGTATATCAATCACCCCCAGCCCTTAGCCATAGGTGTCATTGAGATGGCTGAGGGATAATGCTGAAATTGAGATGCGTGTATGACCAGTTAGGTGAGTGACACATGGGCAGGTACTCATTGCTATTCAAGTTCCCAAGGCAGGGCGGCTGCACACTTGCATGGGGCTCTGTGCCCTGATTATACCCTTCTTGGCAAATGTGCCCATTTATTACCAAGGTATTTAAGATTTTTTAAACTCTCTCTCTCCACAGCTTCTTCTTCTTCGCGCCTAAGTTTACTCTCTCTCTAGAACCAGTCGCCATTTGCAGCCTTCAATCCTTCAGGCCTCGCAGCGCTCTTGTTCTCTCCTCATCAGGTAACCTTTTTCTCCTCGCGCCTTCTTTTGTCTTCATTTCTGTATATTTTTTAGGGTCGTAGGTCGGCACTTTCTTAGGTTCCCCCATAGCCTTTTCCGGTGTCTTCTCCGGTTGTTAGTTCTTGAACGTTCTTGACAAAAACTTTTTAGTTCTTTGGTTTAATCCAGAAGTCAAACCTGGTCAATCCCCCAAGTGTTTGTAGTTGAATTAGCCAAGTCTAGTGTAATTTCTTCAAGTGTAGGGTCTTCCCTTTAATGCTTAGGAGGCTTTACAACTTAGTGTCTGAATTCCCATCTTTGAGAGAGAAACTATTTACCGAGATGAGACGAATAGAGGAAGAGGAAGAGAGGAGACGAGGGGCCGACCCCAATTGGGTACAACCCATCTTTCCCGTTCCTCTTGCCACCATAATACCATCTGAACCCTCTGAGTCTTGTGGGTCGTCATCTCGTCCGGATGAGACACCCAAATCAAGTGAAATGGATGAGAGAGCTTCCTCGCCAACTGGTGCTGGAACGTCCGGTAGAAGGGACACGTCTGACCTTAGCCCTCCCCGAGGGGCCGAAGGTACGAACCCCTCTGAGGCTATCCCTGTGACAACCCTATCCCCCAATGCCTTCCAAGTGGCTTTTCCCCAGGGTCCTCCTGCAGGTGATGAGGGGGAAGGAGATGAGGACGAGGACGATGATATAGATGATGAGGTTGACACCTCCCACGCCTCGTCCTTTATCTCCTCCGTTAGGGATAGAGACCTTCTGATATGGAGGCATATTTATGGAGTGCCCTCTGGGGTAACTATGAGGGTTCCCTCTGATACTGAGAGGGTTTTTGACTGTCAAGAGGGAGAGGTTGCAGTTTATGAGCAAATGTTCAAGGTAGGTGTCCGACTTCCCTTCCACCCTGCCATTGTAGATATTCTGTCGGCTCTGGGCGTCTCCCCCTCTCAACTTCCACCCAACTCTTGGAGGACGATTCTGGGTTACATTTCCTTATGGAAAAACGCTTTCACTGATGAGCCCTCGTCCGACGTATTCTTGGCTTGTTACAACATCACCTCTTCATCTAAACAGCCCGGATACTATCATCTAGGGGTGAGAAGGTCTGAGAAGAAACTTCTCCACGTGGCCCAAACTTACAATCATGATTGGAAAAAGAGATTCTTCTTCATATCTGGGGAGTGGGAGTGCTCCACCGAGGCGTCCCCTTCTGTCAATGGTCCGAGGGTCCCTAACAAATGGTCTAATCCCTCAATGAAAGCTAGGTCAGACCCTGGACTTAGCCTGGAGGAAAGGGATATTGTTGAGTATCGGAGGGGACGAGGGAGAGGGGGTGAGATCCCAAAGTTCAAAGATTTGATGACCCCTCGGTACCTCAAAGAAGCTGGTCTGAGGGTCGGCCCTCTGATGGAAATATGTGAGTTATACAGCACGTTTTCCATTCTTTACTTTTTTGAAGTGTTTCATATTTATCTCTGTATTTTTCTGATGCATGGTACCCTTTTCAGGTCGTCCTGTAGGTGTGTCAGATTACCTCTGGGAAATGACTGCTCCAAGCCTACTCGCTGGTTTGTCAAAGAAGAAGGGGAAGGATCCTCAGCAAGCTCCAAAGAAGACGAGGGCCTCAGGGCCGACGATTGTTGAGCCGACAGCCGATAGCCACAAAAGGAAGGAGCCTGAGGCTCCAGTTGAGCATCGGCCTGACCCTAAGACAAGGGCCAGGGTCGAGGCCTCTGAGGGGGCAACCTCTTCGTCGAGCATGGGGGCCTTTTGGTCTCAAAATCTGGCCCATCTGAGGGCCGGCCCCTCGTCGCTGATCACAAACTTGAGGGCAGCCAAGGCCTCGATGTTCTCTGCACCGTCGGCCTCTGACTTCGAGTTCTTGGCGAAGATGCCCCCTACCAAAGTGTACGACTATGGTCTGCACTCCCTTGCTCAGGTATTGGTCTTGACCTTTTAATTTTATTCTTACTAACTGTTACCTCGGCCCATCTTGATGTTTGTTCATTTTTTCTTGCAGTCTGTTTGTGCCTTGACCTCAGCCACTAAGTGGATGGCCGAGAATCAACAAAAGTTTCACGAAGCTGAGAGGGCCATTCAACAAGAGGCCGACCTACGGACAGAGATGGACACTGCGAGGGCCGAGCTGGAGAGTACAAGGACTGAGCACGCTAGAGTCCTTGATGAGCTGACGAGGCAGCATGATGCCGATCTGCAGGCTAAGGGCTTGCTCATTAAGGAGAGGGACTCGGCTCTGATCAACCTGGAGGCCCAACATAAAACTGATCTTGAAGAGGCTGTCAGGAAAGCCGGGGCTGATGCTGTTGAGGCTTACAAGGTCTCTGACGAATTCCAAAGCTTCGGCCTTGAATATCTTGAGAGGGGAATTAGGACGGCCTGTCGGTGGGTCGTCCTAAAGTTTGCCGACACAGTATCCTCCATCCGCCCTTCTCTTGAGGTGGTTCTGCTGGATGATCCCTTGATTGCTGAGGCCCTGTCGCAAGTGGAGTCCCAAGTTCATGTTGAGGGGGTCGGCACGTCTGAGGATCGGCCAGTCATGATTGCTGAAGAGACCCCATTAGTTGATGTTGAGGCTCTGCCTTCTGATATCGCCCCTTAGGGTGGCCGTCTGTGGCCCATACCCTCATTTTTGTATTTTTGTTCTATGTATTGTAAAACACTTGGACGCTTTATATTAATACCATCGTCTCTTCCTTCCACCATTACTGTCATATTTCCTTCTTTTATGGTTTGCTCCTTGTTGATGATGATGCTACTAACCCTTCCCTCATCTTTTTTGAGGACCAATGTGGGGTCGTCCCCTCATCTGGCCTCATTATAGCCGAGGGTTCAATGAACCAATTTAATGGTTTTTGTGAAGTCTACCCTCGTCTTTTTTGAGAACAGTGGAGGGGTCGTCCCCTCCACTGGTCCTCATTATAGCCGAGGGTTCAACAAACCAAACTAATGATTTTTATGAAGTCTTCCCTCATCTTTCTTGAGAACAGTGGAGGGATCGTCCCCTCCATTGGTCCTCATTATAGCCGAGGGTTCAACTAACCAAATTAATGATTTTTATGTAGTCTACCCTCGTCTTTCTTGAGAACAGTGGAGGGGCCGTCCCCTCCCCTGGTCCTCATTATAGCCGAGGGTTCAACAAACCAAACTAATGATTTTTATGAAATCTACCCTCGTCTTTCTTGAGAACAGTGGAGGGGTCGTCCCCTCCACTGGTCCTCATTATAGCCGAGGGTTCAACTAACCAAACTAATGATTTTTATGTAGTCTACCCTCGTCTGTCTTGAGAACAGTGGAGGGGTCGTCCCCTCCACTAGTCCTCATTATAGCCGAGGGTTCAACAAACCAAACTAATGATTTTTATGAAGTCTACCCTCGTCTTTCTTGAGAACAGTGGAGGGGTCGTCCCCACCATTGGTCCTCATTATAGTCGAGGGTTCAACTAACCAAATTAATGATTTTTATGTAGTCTACCCTCGTCTTTTTTGAGAACAGTGGAGGGGTCGTCCCCTCCATTGGTCCTCATTATAGCCGAGGGTTCAACTAACCAAATTAATGATTTTTATGTAGTCTACCCTCGTCTTTCTTGAGAATAGTGGAGGGGTCGTCCCCTCTACTGGTCCTCACTATGGCCGAGGGATCCACTTACCAAATTAATGGTTTTTTGTAGATGTTTCCACGCATACTGGAACTGACAACTATAGGGTGAGGGGAATCATATTTCTCATTAATTTTCCAAAGTGTCCTGTTAGAGCAACTCCTATTACAACTATGGTCTATCAAGACCTTACAACACTACTGGTAGTATTTCTTCAAATGATCTGCGTTCCAGGGGTTGGAAAAAGGTTCCCCTTCTAGGTTTTCTAGTCTATATGTCCCAGGGACAACTTCATCGATGACCCTGTAGGGGCCGTGCCAATTAGGATGGAGTTTGTTGGGCTTTTGCCAAGTCTTCTTGAGAACCAAGTCTCCTACTACGATAGGTCTCTGTTTCACCCTCTGATTGTAAAACCTTGCGGTCCTCTGCTGGTAGGAAGCCTGCCTTATCTCAGCATCCTCCCTTCTTTCCTCAATCAAGTCCAGGTCAAGTCTCCTCTCTTCCGTATTTCCCTGGGGGTCGTACATTTGGACCCTATGAGTGGGAAACTCGACTTCGGTGGGGATGACTGCTTCTGATCCATAAGCTAACATGAATGGGGTCTCCCCAGTAGAGGTCCTTACTGTCGTCCTGTACGCCCACAACACTGTATATAACTCCTCGACCCATCTTCCTTTTGCCTCCTCAAGCCTCTTCTTAATCCCATCTAGGATTGTCCTGTTCGTAACTTTGGTTTGCCCATTGGCCTGAGGTCGGCCTGGGGTGGAGAAAAATTGTTTGATACTTACCCTCTCACAGTACTTCTGCAGAGAGACATTCTTGAACTGGGTCCCGTTATCCGAGATGAGGGTGTTGGGTAGACCATATCTGCATATCA
The DNA here is from genome assembly GCA_949130495.1 of Sambucus nigra. NCBI lineage: Eukaryota > Viridiplantae > Streptophyta > Magnoliopsida > Dipsacales > Adoxaceae > Sambucus > Sambucus nigra. The sequence continues at coordinate 349,482,626 of OX422215.1, forward strand.
CATTCTTCCAGATGAACTGGAAGGTCTTCTGCTCCGTGATCGTGACCATTGGTTCGGCCTCTACCCACTTTGAAAAGTAGTCAATTGCTACGATGAGGAACCGATAGTTATTGACTGCCCTCGGTAAGGGTCCTACCAGGTCAATCCCCCACACTGCAAACGGCCATGGGGATGTAATGGAGGTAAGAGGCTGATGAGGTTGGTGAGGGATGGTAGCAAATCTTTGGCATTTATCACACTTTTTAACATATGCGACAGCATCTTTCCCCAAGGTCAGCCACCAGTAGCCTTGGGTGATCACCCTCTTTGCCAAGGATCTACCGCCAATGTGGCTTGAGCACGACCCTTCATGCACATCTTGCAAAATAGAAGGGACTTCTGAGGGATGCACACACCTAAGTAAGGGGAGCATAAACCCCTTTTTGTACAGCGTGTCTCCGATGACTGTGAACTTTGCAGCCCTGTATCTCAGCTTCTTCCTCTCTTGGCTTGCTTCTGGCATCTCTCCTCCTTTAATGTATCTGATCAGAGGATCCATCCATGAAGGTTCTTGAGAAACATTCATGCAAATGCCAAGTGTTCCCTCGACGTCTTCGATAGTTGGTCGAAGCAAGATTTCTACCGGGACTGTCCTCCTTATGTCTGTCTTAGTAGCTGAGGCCAACCTTGCAAGGGCGTCAGCACGGCCATTGTCGAGCCTAGGTATCCTCTTGAATTTCACTTCTTTAAAGTCCTTCATCAATGACCTCACCTTCTCAAGATACCTAGCCATCCTCTCGTCTTTGGCCTCATAGGCTCCTAGTATCTGATTCACCACCAGCCTCGAATCACTGTGAACCAAAACTTGGCCGACACTAAGAGATTTGGCCAAGGAAAGGCCAGCTATCAAGGCCTCATACTCAGCCTCGTTGTTGGAGGCTTTGAAATTGAACCTTAGGGCGTACTCGATGTCTGTGCCGTCGGGTGCTGATACTATCAGTCCAGCACCACTTCCGCTGTCACAGGAGGACCCGTCAACGAAGAGGCTCCACAGAGTCTTTCCCTCTGAAAAGTTTCCCTCGGAGAGGGACCCCTGTCTAAAGATGTATTTTCCCTCTTCATTTTCAGTCGCTTTCTTTCTAGCAGTGCTTGTCTCGGCCCTATCTGCGGGTGTGTCGGCGGGTCTGTCTTCTGTATCCGTCATCCCAAGGGTCTCACCTTCGACCTCATCATCTTCCCAAGTGAACTCAGCCACGAAGTCTGCCAATGCCTGCCCTTTAATGGCAGTCCTAGGTTGGTACACAATGTCAAACTCCCTCAGCTCTATAGCCCAGGCCATCAACCTACCTGATTTTTCTGGCTTGTGTAGGACCTGCCTAAGAGGAGATTCGGTGAGGATGACCATTGTATGGGACTGGAAGTACGGCTTCATCTTCCTCGAGGCATGGATCAAGGCGTAGGCCAACTTCTCCATCTTCGGGTATCTTTTCTCTGCCCCTTAGAGTGCCTTGCTGTTAAAATACACAGGCTTCTGTATCCTGTCTTCGTCTCTCACGATGGCTGCACTGATGGCCGACTCTAAGACGGCGAGGTACACGTAGAGTCGTTCACCCTGCACGGGTCGTGACAGCAGCAAGGGAGACCCTAAGTATGATTTTAGCTCCTTGAAAGCCTCATCACACTCTTCACTCCATTCAAAGGCCTTCCTGAGGATTTTGAAGAATGGTAGACACCTGTCTGTGGCCCTTGACACAAATCTGTTCAAGGCAGCCACTCTCCCTGTGAGCCTCTGAACATCTTTAATGGACTTGGGGGTCTTCATCTCAATAAAGGCCTTTATCTTTTCAGGATTGGCCTTGATGCCTCTTTGATTGACAATGAACCCCAAGAACTTCCCTACTCCGACCCCGAAGACACACTTGGCCGGATTAAGCTTCATCTGGTACTTGTCCATCGTATTAAAGGTCCTCTCCAGGTCTGCCACATGATCCTCTGCTTTCAAACTCTTGGTCAGCATGTCATCCACGTAGACCTCCATAGACTTCCCAATTTGGTCTTCGAACATTTTATTTACGAGGCGCTGGTACGTTGCCCCCGCATTTTTTAGACCAAAGGGCATGACCCTATAGCAGTATGTCCCCTTGTCAGTGATGAAGGCAGTCATCTCCGAGTCTTCAGGGTTCATGAAGATCTGGTTGTACCCTGAGTAGGCATCCATAAAACTCATGAGCTCGTGGCCTGCAGTAGCGTCTACCATCTGGTCAATGCGAGGGAGAGGGAAGCTGTCTTTGGGGCAGTGCTTGTTGAGGTCTGTGAAGTCCACACACATCCGCTACTTCCCGTTGGCCTTTGGGACAATGACTGCGTTGGACAGCCACTCAGGGTAGATGACCTCTCTGATAAATTCAGCGTCCTCTAACTTTTTGACCTCATCCCTGATGACCTCGTACTTCTATCTAGAGTAAATCCTCCTCTTCTGCTTTACCGGCTTCACTCCCTCTACCACATTGAGCTTGTGGCACATGATTTCAGGGTTGATCCCCGGCATATCTACATGACTCCACGCGAAGACGCTTCATCTTTTCCTCAACAGTTTAATGAGGTCTTCCTTAATGTTGGGCCTCAGAGACTTGCCAACTTGGACGGTTTTTCCCGGGTCATCCTCATCGAGGATGATGGGTTCTACCTCCTCAGCGGCCTCTCCTTTCTTGAGCTTCATCTCGTCCCTGGGGTCTAGGGTATCAATATTGTAAGTGGCTGTAGCCCTCTTGTGTGCCTCCCTTTCTTCGACGGAGTTGTAGTATCACTCTCGCGCTGTCGTCTGGTCTCCCTGAACCTCCCCTACCCCGTATGGGGTAGGGAATTTAATCATCTGGTGGATCGTAGACGGCACGGCCTCGAACCCTTTGAGGGCCACCCGCCCCAATATGATATTATAGGCTGAAAACACATGCTCATCCATCACAAAGAAACTAACCCTCCTGGTGAGCCATCTCGGCCACTCGTCCCCCATCCTAACATCAGCCTCATACACTCCAAGGGGGTGAACTTTTTCCCCACTGAATCCAATCAACGGATGATGGTACGGGACGAGTCTAGCACAGCTGAGACCTAAGGCCTTGAAGCATGGCCAAAACATCACATCTGCAGATGAGCCCCCATCCACCAGGATCCTCGGTACCTCACACCCATGCACCCTGGTCGTGATGATGAGCGGGTCATCATGCGGGGCTAAGAGGCCTTTAAAGTCCATTCGTGAGAACCCTACTATCAGTGTGTCCATGTCCACCTTCTTCCTCTTTTCTGGCTTGGCCTCCAGAGATGTCGAGTGGACAGTCTTCGTCACTGCCCTGGCTTCTGCCACGTGAGCCTTCCTATCTGCGACTTCCGACCCTCCTCCTGCTAGACCCCCAGAGATCATTCCCACCCCGAGCGAGATCATATTAAGTCTCTTGACGGGGACCTGATCGTCTCTCCGTGGGAGGTCAGGGTCGTCCTCATCATCAGAAGGGTCGTCCCCTCTTTTTTGAGGACCCTCTCTACATGCATCGACTCGCTTCTTTCTAGGGTCGTCCCCTTGGCCCCTCTTGAAGGCGCCTCTGTCGACGTACTTTCTGAGCTTCCCTTCTTTCAGCATCTTCTCAATCTCATCTTTCAGAGCAAAGCACTTGTCTGTCACGTGACCGTGGTCTTGATGAAATTCACACCACAGGTTCTTATTTCTCTTGCCAGGTGCTGCCCTTAGCTTCTCAGGCCACTTCAGGGATCGATCACTCTTTATCTCATTGAGAATTTGCTCACAGCTGACCGTCAGAGGGGTGTAACCAGCGAACTTGTCGTCCGTGGACCTCTTCTTCCCCTCTTTGTTCTTCTTAGGGTACTTACCCCCACCAGTACCTCCCTTCTCGTCTTCATATTTTGCGGCCATCGCCTCTTCGGCGTTCATCACCTTTCCTGCTGTCGACAGCAATTCGGCTATCGTCCTCGGAGGGTCTTCAGCAAGCTTCCATAACAGCTTCCCCTTTTGAAGTCCTCCAATCAGGGCTGTCATAGCTATGCTTTCCTCGTAGTCTTCTACCTCCAGCTTCTCTTTATTGAATCTGGCTATGTAGTCCCTCAGGCTCTCATTCTTCCCCTGCTTGACATAGAGCAGGTGGGTGGTCTTCTTCTGTGGCCTTACTCCAAAGCAAAAGTTGTGGATGAACCGGTCTGCCAACTGCTTAAAGTTTTCAATGGAATTTTTTGGAAGAGACGTGTACCAAACGTGTGCAGCCCCTGTCAGGGTTCCGGAGAAGGCACGACATCTCATCTCATCTCATCTGAGATAGAGTATATGTCTGCTGCCGATTGATACATCTCAATATGGTGGACAGGGTTGGTGCTCCCATCGTATCTTGGGGTGACCACAGGTGGCTTGAACCTTGATGGCGTAGGGAAGTCGACTATCTTCGCCACAAAGGGTGAGCCTATGGTATATCCCTTCTGAAGGGGATCTCGGCTCTTCAATATATCACCTATCTTATCCTCTAGCCGCTGGATTGAGTCATTCCAGGGCCTCACAGGGTCAGCGCGGCCAATGTTATCCCCAGCCGCCTCTTGAAGGTGGACGGAGGGTTCTGCTGCAGCAGGCCTGTGTCGGCTGTTCACTTCCCTTTGGCCGTCATCCCGCCCCTGGGGTCGGCCATCTGCTGCCTCCTGCCTGGTCCTCGGAGCACTTCTTGACCTGGACAACTTATCCCGCAGGTCATTTACTGGGCCTAGCCTCTCAAAGGCCGACACTCTGCTCAAGCGATCAAAAGTAGAGCCTCTCGGGCGATCATCAGGGTTTGGTCTCACGCCCTTTCCTCTACTATCCTGGAGAGGTCGCACAGTGTTGTTGGAGACCTCATACGGTTCCCAGCATTCTATTGGGGCCTCCTCCCCCTCCAGATCGTCATACCTGTCTTCAGGGCAAGGGTTTCCTTGCCTCCCCAGGCGTAAACGCCTGGGGTCAGCAACATCCCTACGCCGCTGAGGGGGTGGCAGGTCTTTGCGTGGTGCCTGGGGTGGTCCCCTAGCCTCACGCTGTCCTGGGGATGCTGCCGGAGTAATCATCTCAGGTGAGACCCCTGGTGGTCTCAGTATGTTCTGGCTCAGAGCTGTGAATTGCTCCTGCATCATCCGTTGGCTTGCTGCCAGAGACTTTAGGGCTGCCGCCACATCAGCCATCTCAGACTGAGGCGGCGACTGACTGGAACTAGGTCTTCCCCCCTCATCCGGTGGGGGAAGTGGTGGTGGTGGCATCTCAGGTGCCATGCGTTTGAGATAGAACAGCTGGAGTATGGTGAGCTTGGGAACCTTAATGGGTCTCTTTCAATCGTGAAACACCTCCTCTCAGGGGGAGTGTTGGTTCACCACCAGAGTGCCCAGTGAGGTCAAGCTGTACAAAGGAAGAGATGTCTTCTCGTTCCCACAGACGGCGCCAAACTGATGATGCTGGGATTTAGCACCACCAGATAAGTGATAATGAGCTCAAACAGTAGTAGCTATGGCAGCCATAGAGATGCAAGTATATAAGTATGTAAGTGTGTAGAAGGGGATGAGTATAAGAGGAAATAAGACAATGATGTATAGTGGTTCAGCCAATTAGGCCTACATCCACTGTGAGTGTGTGATCCACTAAGTATGGGCACTAATGGCTTTGGATACAATGCACATAAGCTCACTCTCTCTCTCTCTACTGTGTGTACAAGCAGAGTTTTAGCTAGGGTTGCAATAATCTGATCCCCTGTAGGGTTGTAGGTGACAAGTATATATAGGTCTTGGGGGGTGTAGTGTACCCCCCAAGTATGCATGGTGCATGTGAATGATGATCTAGCCAACCCCCTGTTGACACCTGTAGATGCCCAGTGATGACATAATATTCCCTCACGTGAGGGTGTGATTTGGTTATAACGGTCTGCCACGTGCCATGGGAGCCTCACGCGCACTGTTCCACGCGTCTCCCTAACCACGCGCTGTGATGATGTCACCCTCGGCCTATGAGACGAGGCCGAGGGCAAAGTCCCTTCCGGTAGTGAGTCTGGCTTAATTCTGGCCTCGTACTGTCGTACCCTCGTAGTGTCGTCCGGAGCCTGGTGGAGGGTCGGCCCCTCGTAGTGTCGTCCGGAGCCTGGTGGAGGGTCGTACCCTCGTATGGTCGTCTGGAGCCTGGGGAAGGGTCGGCTACTCATAGGGTCGTCTGGGCCTGGTGGAGGCCAGCTGGAGCCTGGTGAAGGGTCGACCCCTCGTAGGGTCGTCCGTTTTGGAGATAATCTTCAGCCAGGCCCAGGATATAAATGGGTATATCAAAGAGTATGTTAAATCTCGTCCTTACGATTTCTTAATTTAAATATAGCCTCACTACTTTTCATATATCGAAACTGAACAATCATTCACTAAATGTTTATTCTTAACCAAGATTTCATATTCGCGTTCATGTATATTATGCAGTCATGTACTATGAACTCAATATAACTTCTCACTATATTCCCCTTTTCAGTATCGTATGATTGTTCTTTAACTAAACGTACAATGACTTTAATGAGTCATTTATTTAGCACAATAACTTTACAACCATAATCTTACCCCAATGTTTATTAACATGATATTCTTATACAATATCATTAATACACTCATATTACCCATTTGGTAACATGGATGTTAAATATAACATCACCACTGAAAACTTTAACCATGCCTACCAATTCATAATACTTATCTTAACTATTATATGTCGTGTTTGTTTCAAATAACTTGAACAAATACCTTAATGTATCCCATTATGGTCTCTCACATAACATCTTATCCTCACACATACTTCTTGGTGACTCCATATAATGTCAATCATATTCGTTATATGTCATACTCTTAATGATAACATGTACGTACAGTTACAAATACATCTCAATATCCACCCAAATCAGTTTTTGATATTTCAACCCGATTAGCATCTTTTCCATACTCATAAACAACACATACACTTAAAAGGGCTCCCTAATATTTTTAAACTTCCAACTTTTTAACACCTCGTATCAATTTTACTATTCATATAAGCATTTCAAAACATCCCAAGAGTAATATTCACTAACTCTTTTCTTCTACTTATCATAATTCAGTATGAACCCATATTCAGATCAATTATTATATATTGACTAGTAATTGAATTTCAGACCATTTCACATATTAAAATCAAACATATACAACTATTAATCCTCTCACTTCACCTCTACCATGTGAATCTTAATGTTATTCACACTCTAACAATTTATTATCTCATCCTTTAACGGAATATGGGTTCCCATACCTCACTCTCCCACATAAATGGTCACACACCAAACCATGGTTTAATAAGTGACACAACTCAAGTCTACATATTCCAGTATAAGAATAGATTACTTCCAATACTTCACAATTTTAGTATACCACATTTTCTCTTTAAAAAATTTCCTTCAATGACATTTTTGTCGATACTATAAATAAAACAATGCAATGATTCAAATTAAAATACCTGTATTCGCTATCATCCCCGAATAAACCTTAACATCTCATTTTCTTTCCTGCAAGATCCTTACATTTCATATCCCATATATATATATATATATAGATAGATAACAGATGTTAGTCAATAAATCCAATTTGCTTATGACTCAAGACAATTTCTACTTCCACTGCCAAATCTAGGCGCTCCTCACCCCAGAACCTCTAAAACCTAGGCTCTGATACCAAAGTTGACACACCCTAACCCAGTTACATATAATTAAGTTTGAAAGTGAAAGTGAGTCAAATCATAATTACCTTAACTAAATAATAATCACAAGTATCTTTTTTTTTTGTATCAGTATGAAGCCATAACACTAAAAACATTTCACATATTTTAAAGTAATCATGCTTATTCAAACTTGCTCAAATGATAAGTAGGAGTAAATTACCCCTTTTTAATTTGACCAAAATCATGGTTTTACGCATCCCTTGCTAACCCCACCCGATCTGCTAGATTTGGCAGTGACATTTCATTACCTGAAAAAAAACATAACATAGGAATCGTGAGCAAAATAGCTCAGTGAATGCATTACTACTACACTAGTGCATAAAATTAAATGCAATAAGTCGTATCAATGTAACAATATAAAACATCTCTCAACATATCTTGGCTGTTAATAAGCCATAACATCTCTTGGCTGTTGATAAGCCATAAAATCTCTTGGCTGTTAATAATCCATAACATCTCTTGGCTGTTGATAATCCATAACATCTCTTGGCTGTTAATAAGCCATAACATCTCTTGGCTCTTAATAAGCCATAACATCTCTTGGCTGTTGATAAGCCATAACATCTCTTGGCTGTTGATAAGCCATATCATCTCTTGTAATACATGCACATCATATCCATAATCAACTCAGTAAGTATGACATATCCTAACCATAATCAACTCAATAAGTACAACATATCATATCCATATTCAACTTGGTAAGTACGACATCTCATTTTTGTAATCAACTCGGTAAATACAACATATAATATTCATAATCATCTCAACAAGTACAACATATCATATTTATAATCAACTCGGTAAGTACAATATCTAACATCCTTAATCATATCAATAAGTACCACATCTCATATTTATAATCAACCCAACAAGGATAACATATAATATTCATAATCATGTATAAATACATCTTATTAGTGAGTACACTCACCTTGGCCACTTTATGTGTTTTTCCCTTGCCTTTGTCTGGCACTGGTTCAACCAATTATTATTCCCTTCCACATATTCATTCTTACAATATTAGTATTATAATAAGTATGTTAACAATCCAAAGAAAACACAAACTTAACCCAATTTATAAGCCTCATATAACCCTATTCCAATCATATATCGTAAATGAAGTCCCATCCAATTTCATGTCAAAATATTTAACATATCCAATCCATAGACCAAACATACTTTAATTTCTTCTTGGTAATCCAATTTTTATCGTATTAGGTTCCCAATATAAAATACAACACATAATTTCAAGTTTCCTAAAGCAAGATGTGTCCATTTTTTTATTACAAGGCAAATCTGCCCTATAGGCTCTTTTATCGTTTAGTCAATTTCTAGGAATTTTCATAATTTTTTCTACATCTTAAATTGTTGTGATATCTCACCCAACATCCATAAACATATTTAACAATAAAGAATTAAAGTTTCATAATTTTTAAGGTTCATTTTCTATGTCAAGAAAAACATCGAACACATGGCGGGCATACTTTCACTCTTGGGGCAGATTTCATACCCGAACTTCAAACTCTCACCAAAGACTCATTTATTGGTATTTTCACATAATTTTAGGATATTTCACACACATGTGAGTACTTGTTAATATCAAATTATAATCAATCAATTCTAGTAAGTATACAAAAAGATATGGAAGTTTGAATAAACAAGGTTTCTGAACAAAACAATTTCAAGGGTTTACACATTCAACTTAACTTAAACCTTCATCTAACCACACATATATATTAAGGGCTGAAAGTTTAGTAAAAAAATGATGATTTATATCATCTATAATAGTAATATAAGAAAATAACAAGATTTGCAGTTAGGATTACTTTCGAGGCATTTACATAATTTCTACGGATTTTTCTCCAATTTTTCTCCTGACTTTTTCTTCCTAACTTTCCAATTCTCTCTTCCTCTCAAGACAAAGTATTTTGTGGCTGAAGTATGTTGAAGGAGAGGATTATTTCATGCCTTTAAAGTCGGCCAAAACCATCCTCCTTCTGTAACCAATCAAAATCCACTATTTGTTAGCCTAATAAGACGAAATATCATTTAACGAATGGACAAATTTTCCCCGCTTCGTAATTCCAGCATAACTTCTCGCTCGGACGTCCATTAAACCCACCTTTTGTTTTTTTACAACCATAGCTCACCTGTCTACAACTATCTAGTTTTCACCTCAAGTCAATTTTTATATTATTGTGTCCAAAACTAGTCCCGAACTCGAACATTCCTACCGAAGACTTCACAAATTTGGGTTTATGACTAATTCAATATTTCATAAGTTATGAAAGTAGAATTAGACTAAACACCATAACTTAACATTATATATTCTAACAAAACATTATCTCCACCCCATATGGTAAGCATGATTTAAACATGGTTTATCATAATCATATCCGGGTTGTGATAGTAGGGACCCATGATAAATAATTAAATTGGATCCCAATTAAATACTCAAAAATCCAAAATTACAATTATCGTAATTTATTTCCTTTATTTATTTAATCGTGACTAATTTCACTAAATAATCACGAATGCACGCGATTTTAATTATCTTAAAATCACGTAGATAAAGTGATCTTATTTACAAAGTTGATTTTGGTACATAATGTGATTCCCCATGTTAAGTGTCTGATACCCTCTTAGTTAAATTAATTTGTTGCTAAAAGATTTTTTACCAACATTTCATCAATTCCTTTATTCTTAAACCTAACTTATTTTCCACTCTACCTGATTGTACAATAATTAACTGGTCGGGTTTAACTGGTAGAATAATTTTATTACAAGGGTATCACAATTCGCGATTTTTCTTGGATGAAGATTCCTCTAAATTATGGTCTCATACCTACTCACACAAAGATTTCCTAATTTTGAAAGATTAAGATCTAATAAAAATGAATGTTTCCCATAACAGTCAATGAAACAATTATGCAAAAATTCCAATCGTCATAACCCTCGGTATTAAGAGTATATGCACCCTTTTTGAACGGTGTGAAATTGTCAAGGTCTAATCTAAGCATACCTTAGACTTAAATCTCATGGGTGGTCCTATTCATACATTCCTAGATGTTCTGGTTGCAATCCTCTTTTGAACTATCAAGCTCTCGAACCATCAGATTAGGTTCCCAGAGTTTAACATAATCCACTAGGATTGGTCACACACCTTTACGAATAAGATGTCACTTTCCATATATGTTGTGAACTTATTCAATTAAACTAGAACCTAAATTCCTATCTCATTTGCTCAAGTCGAACCCAATGGACTGAAATTATTACTAGGCCAAATTGACCGACATTGATCTAATATATAATCATAAATATATGGCATTATCATTACTCTGATTACTATTTCAAAATGAACTGACACACATTTACTTAAAAGTAAATGACATGCATGGTTTTAAGAATAAAACCCCAATAGTCATAGTCCCTGATGACTATGGAAAAAAGTGTAAACTTGGAGGCAGTGTAGCCTAAACTAAGGTTGTGTCGAGGGGGCCTGCATTGATAGTGGACCCATTATCTATCAATACCACTGGCACAATTTGTTACCAAACCTCAGTTTTAGTTTTTAATATGAACTAGTGGTTTTAAACTTTAATCGGGAAGACTTCATCAGAGAAACTGATGTACTGCTGCTTGGTCATGGAACCGATGGTGGCATATATTTCAGCCAGTAACAAGTGTTAATGCACTAAGTCCTGAGATAATAGATTAATGGGGGCCGATTAATCTTCTCAAGATGTGAACTGTAGTTCCTAGATGGTAATGTTAGTTGAGGTTCAATATATTTTCTTCTAAATCTTATATTTCTCCTGTGGGAGGGGAGTGATCACTCCCTCGATCGGTCATATCCCTTTGTTGGTAGGATTCTTATGAGTAGAGTGTCATCCCAATCGGGGTGAGGAAGTTGACCTCTTTGTTTGGAATGAGTAGAGGTCTGACATGTGCTTCTTGTTTGGTCTTTTATAGGTGGAGTAAGATATCCACTAAGGATATGTAATAGGGTATAGGTAGGGTTGGATTAGGGATAATTATTTTGGTCTATTAATTTGGGTTAGCGAGAGCTTTTCCCTGAGTTCGAGGGAGTGTCCTGGATGTTGTGTCACTTATCTAATGCATTGTCATGTTGGGATAAGTGGTTGGGTGAGTATTTTTATCACTGTTGCGAGCACGTGATCATCATTTCGATCATTGGTATAAGATGACGACCTGTATTGATAGATGACCCTGAATAGATTTTGTTATGAGAGGTGGCTTCTTTGATGTCTTTTTCATTATAAGAGGATTAAAATTTTATGGAGTTTATTTCTTGCACTATGTTCATGGCCTCACAGTATATGTCCCCATAATAGTACTAGTACGCAATATATTCTGATCAGTGCTATTTACAGCGGTACGTACTAAAGGTTGTCAAACTTCCCATGTGCATTGTTGTGGGTAGTAGGGTTGATCATTTTTATCCCAGAGTTGTATGAATACCTTCATGCGGGGGGATATTTCGATGATAGATGACCTGAGATGGTCATCACTTCCTTAAGTTTACTAATATTAATAATGTGGACAGTATCTAGGTATGTGTCCTCATAGATTTGTTTTACAACCGTATGATGATGGGTCCAAGGCGAGATCCTAAGTACAAATAGGTTGAATTCCAAATGTATGATGATAAGGTCTTGTTCATTGTATGAATCGATAGGGTTTTACATAGGATCATCCTCAGAGGATGGGAGGATTTGGGGTGAACTAGGATCCAATTCAATGGATACACTTATAGTATCATGTATCTCTTTTAGTGGGTCATCCTACCTAGTAGGTCAGATCCTTTTATAAATGTTAACATTGGGATATCGAAGTCTCCCCTTATTGTAAAAAATTTATAGTGGTGCCCCCTCATAGAAGAGACTTAGCTATAAACTATCTGAAATTTTCCCGAATATTTTCATTTAAATGGCCCAATGTTCACATTGCAAGAGGCGATCGAGCTCTTCTAGGGAGTCTTTTTACCCTAACACAAACTTGTAATAATAAATTATGGGAGTTTCAAAGAAGAAAAGTCCTTATCGGTGGAAACTTGTTTCCTTACCAAGGAGTGATCCCATTGTCACATAATTTCCTAGATTTTAGGGTTAAGTACAAATTAGAATCTAGGCTCGGGAGGTGTGTTCCTTTCGGTGATCTAAACTGGTCGAAGCAATCTATAATGACCTTCTATGGGAGATTAGAGTATTAAAAATATTCTAGTTCAATGATCAAGGATTCAATGATTTGGTTTGGGATGCCATAGCCAAGGTCTATTCTCATAGGTAAAATTTTGAGACTGGCCTAATCAGTCAGGAAGTGTGGACGTCTCCATGTTGATGATGGTAATGCGGGGATCCCATGGCTCTGCTTATTAAGGAAGATCTCTAGTAGGATTCTCTTATTGTTTGTTACAGGCATTATGGAATATGCTTTGAATAGATATGGCTCATTGATATTCTCAGCATCGGTTCCATATCTCCTTTTGGAGACTAGAGTTAGATTCATACGCTATCGGGTCAGGGTTATACCTTAATTTAACTACCCATGTGGACTCCCTATGAGCCACATGGTATCTGACCCCCGCTTTCTCTTCAAATAATATATTATGACGAGGTTGGTAGCTCCATGTTATGTAGCGTTTTCTCTTATTTATCGATCTTTCTAACTCATCTATATTATGGAGATAAAGTATCTTGGTGCTCAATCCATGGGTTCTTTTGATTGGCCATTGGTGGATGTAGCCTCCTCCCTAATTTCTGAAGTTTTTCCTAAGAAGTTTTTGAAGTCGCGGGGGAGTAGTCTGAGGATATGTGTTTATTCAACAAGTGCCCACTCCAAAAAAACCTAGAGGTAGTGAATAGGTTTAATTGTAATATGTGGTAAATATTCAATAAATTTCAAATTTTCATTCAATTTTAATAATCCCAGCACATGAAATTACGAGGCGATGTGATGAAAACCCTAGATAAATAATATAATTAGCTCAACTATACAAATCTAGCACAAAATACTAGAATCAAAGACTAATTTTAATTTTAATGAATTAATCTAAATCTCGGTGAGATGTAAGTGTAGTGTATTATCAAAGTGTGCGAATGAACAATCAACATATACAAGAAATTCATAAGAAAAATTTATGGGGAAAATCCCCCGCTAGGGGAAAAAACTCTTCTCACTCCAATTTCTATTTCAACTTGAAAAGAACTTTTATATAAAGAAAGAAGGTTCCTCTCACTCATGCCCTCATGATTAGTTACCTATGAAATTTTTACTTTCCCCCATTTCAAATAGAAATCCAACTTGATCTCCACAAAGTTAATGACAATGTCCATTCTTCTCCTAGCAGTCATGCCATACTCTAGCTTCTTCAATAAACTGAAGACCACCAATTTTAGATCTAGGAATGATAAATCTTTAATTCAAGTGAGGAAGAAGTTTGAATTGAACAGGGTTTTTATGGATATGCACTAATACACTCTCAATTCTCTCTCAAAAGCATGGATCAAGTACATATCTATGTTTTATGAATTTTGGAGGGAACAGGTGAAATTAGAAATATAGAGGCAATGTAAAAGCTCTTAACCTCTGAAATACTCTGAGAAGTGTCTTTCAGTTGTGAGGTTTTAAGGTATTTTAAAATGGGAGGGAAATGGACCTATTTATAGGCAAATTTTAAAAAATTTCCTACACGTGTGCAAAGTTAACTTTTATCATGTGAACAATTTCAACCAGTGCTAAAATGTAGCGAAGCTATGCGCACGGGTAAAAAATAGACTGTGCAAACGGTTTGAGGTCAAAAACACAAAAAAGTGTCATACAAATCACCTTAAAGTTCAGGTTATTTCCCACCTAGATAATATGAAACATTTAAGATATATTTCTCATGTTCAACATTTTATAAACACATTTAGAAAAAACGTGTAAGTGTGTATATCCAAATGTTTAATTACAAAAATTTCCAAATGATGCGTTTTAAAAGTAAATGGCATAAGAAGTCTTGTATTGTACAGCGACATACATAATCTTCAAGTCCATGTAGTCTAAATTAACACGCCTCACTCTACGATTCAAGCCTATGTGTTTCAAATTACTGAAAGACTTAATTCCATGACACGAAATTAAGCTAACTTTTAAACAATACAAATATAATAGAAAATTTTGTCTGCTCATATCATCTTTGCTTGCATCAAAATTGGTGAGGGCATATATGTACTTCGGTGGATGATCTGGCCCACCCAAGGGATTGGATTAGTATTGTGAAAGGAATATGCTCTATTACTTGAAGAGACTCATCACATATTTTCCCCATTCGATAGAGTGATTGATCTCTTCCTCTAATGTTGTCAGTAGTCCAGTATCTTTAGAGAGCATGTATTATATGACAAGGAACAAGTATAGGTTGTAGTGATTAGTTCATAGGAAATGTATGGCCCCGATGATGAAGGTCATGTGATCGATGATAGGTTTAGTATCGAGGATAATTTGTATAGATGGTGATGGTGTACCCAGTGGGGTTGCTATTTAGATGGGGGAGCATGCCCTTATCCTCATGTTTTTATGGACTGAGACTATCAGAGTGGAGGGCCTGGTGTTTGGTAACAATATGTCAGATATGGCATTAAAACTCGAGTTAAGGAGAAAAGGGAATGGGTTATTCGTAACATGTGGATTTATTCGGATGAGGCTCCCTACGTCAATAAGGTATTGGATGGCATACTTGATTCCCCAATAGTTATATGTAGTATGGTGAGCCCCTTGATGGAACTCATAGTATAAGTTACCTTGCCAGTTTTTGTTTGGGTTAGTGGGTGCTGGCTTAGGGTTTAGCTGCTTAAGGCAGCCATCCAACGTTATGCAATAGCTAACAGACAAAGAGGGGTCTTTGTCTGGTTCAGACTTCCTTATGGGGAGGAACTGGTTGGTAGGATCCCGAGGGAGTTTTTATTAGTAAGGTGCAGTGGTGGAAACCAGGGTCTTAGAAGTGTTAGGTATTCGATATGACATTTGGGGACTTTACTACCATAATTATGATGTGGGATGTTCAAGACTAAGGTGAGACTTTCTAACTAATTCATTAATTGATGAAACTCTTCAAAGGATTTGGTTGCCTTGGTGCCCAAGCTTTTTTTAATTTTTTTACCCTAAGTGGTTAAGAGATTTAAAGTCGCGGATCCATGTGAGCCCAAGTTCATTTCCCACTTCCTTGTAGATGTCTTATTTTAATCACAATATCGACCTAATCATTTTCTAAGGGACGACTAACCATCTTACCCGCCTTTTCCCTCCAAT
The DNA here is from genome assembly GCA_949130495.1 of Sambucus nigra. Taxonomy (NCBI): domain Eukaryota; kingdom Viridiplantae; phylum Streptophyta; class Magnoliopsida; order Dipsacales; family Adoxaceae; genus Sambucus; species Sambucus nigra. The sequence continues at coordinate 349,498,707 of OX422215.1, forward strand.
TGGTGACAAATGTCCGGACTGTTATCCATTCCTCCTTTTTAGTATTTCTAGGTCCTTATGGGTTACACCTAGTTTTTAATTGTATTCACACTATTTGAGAAAGGCCCTGCAAATGTCTTCCTAGGTCATGAAAATTCCCTCATTCTTTAGACCAATGTACCATGTGAGGTCCACTCCCAACATAGTGGATGAGAATATTCTCTCTATTACCCCTAAGTCTACATTTCTGACTTGTATTTGGATGTAACAGTGGGATAGGTCTGAAGAGGGGGAACTCGGTCCTTTGTATGGCTTGAAGATGGGAATTTTTATTTTATCCAAAAATCAAGTCTCACGGTATTCTTTTGTACACTTAAAACACACCGCAGAATAGACTTGGTAGTTAAGGTTGGGAAGTTCATAAATGAAGACTAATTGGATGCATGAAGAGCGAACACGAGATTCTAGGGTAAGTGATTTGCACATTATTTTAAGGGTAAGGATAATTATAGAAAAAGGTGGGGCACATTTCTTAGAATTGTGAGACAAAAGAACTGACAGAAGGACAATATATAGGGGAATACAGACTCCCATATGTATGATTTATTTGAATAAATTATTTTATCTAGGTTTATTCGTATGTGGACGGTATTTTATATATTGTTTTTTTGGTTGGTAGTATTTTCTATAAGTTAGAAATTGAGCAGAGTCCCATTAAATTCAGGTGAACAAGGCTGAGCTCGTGTGTGAGGAGCGGGGAAATGAAAGGTTGAGGCCCGAATATTTCCCTCCCAAAAAATATGAGTATGGGAATCCGACGTAAGGGTATTATAATACTTGACAAGATTACCTACTCTACTAGGCTTATAATACCCTAGCCTAAACTCTACTCATCCGCAAATCACTTGACAAGATTACCTACTCTTGGACTTGACCACCTAACTGACCTAAGACAAATCCCCACAGACACAGAATAGTTAAAAAGGCATAAGATTTTACAAAAAATCTATTTGCACCTTGATATTTTGAACAGAATTATGTGTGGCATGATTAAAAGACAAAAAAATAAAGGGAATTGAGATTTGTCTACCTGATTTTTTTTAATAAAAATTAAAAATTTGTATTTGTTTTTAATAAAAATTAAAAATTTGTATTTTTAATAATTTATTTTTAAAACTGTTTTTTTCAAACTGTTTTGAAAAAAAATGTTTATAACTTTTTTTAATTGTTTTAAAAACAAAAAAACATTAAACTAATTTTTTAAAAATGATTTTTATTCAAAATTTGTATTTTCAATAAAAGTTATTTTATTAACTGACATGAGTCCGTGGCAGCGACACTAACCGTGCGTTATGAAAGTTTGGTATTGGAGAAAAAAATAGAAAAACAACCACCCAATGGTGGTCTAGCAAGTAGGTTGTGGTTTTAGGTAGAGCTGTCAACGGGTCGTGTTAACGGGTTAACGGGTCGTGTTAACGGGTTAACGGGTGAAAACACCCTTAACCCGTACACGACCCGTTAAGACTAATGGGTCAAATGATAAAATCCAAACACGACCCGTTAATATTAACGGGTACACGACCCGAACCGTTAACACCCGTTAATATTAACGGGTCTAAACGGGTAACGGGTTGGGTGACCCGTTAATACCTGTTAGTACCCGTTAATACCCGTTAGTACCCGTTAATACCCGTTAGTACCCGTGTAATATTGGTTCGGGTCACACGACCCAATAAAACCCGTTACCACTAACGGGTGATAATGGGTATAAACGGGTTTAATCGTGTAAGAGTACAAACCCAAACACGACCCGTTATGATAACGGATCTACCGTGTTAACCCGTTAATGACCCAAACCCGATAAGACTAAACCCATTAACTTATAATTTCGTGTCGTATCGTGTCGTGCCTCATTTTGCCAGGTCTACTTGTTATAGGCAAATCATTAAGCATCTATTTATTGCTCTTCTCCAAGCATTATTCCTGATTAGATATACCATCTCCACTATCTTGATATCTGGGTCATAAAATAAAACAAATATCTACTAAAAGTTATAACATAAACACACAAACATGACCATACCTCTATCACTTTCACACCCTAAAACTCACCGTAGTCAGATAGTAAAGAGAAAAAAATTTGCACACCCACGACATCTCACACATGAAATATATAATATAGTCAACATTAAACCAAAAAATATGTTAAAAGCTCAATCAGACATCAATTAATCGAGATATAAAATAAATGTTAACATTAAACAATTAAGGCAAAAAATAGTCACTGATGCTTAAATAATAAAATACAAAATTAATCAAGAACTAACCATGTCACAAATGTTCAATGGCTAATTTTTTTAACAAAAGTAAAAATATTGTTCTCTCAGAGCAACAAATACAACAACAAAAATATGAAACCCATAAGATTTACCTTTTGCGGCATAAGAGTGGAGAGTGTGAACTTTGAGATAGTGGAAACTATGAGCTATAAAATGAAAATCAAATTCTCTAGATACCACCACGCAAGATGACATTTCAGACACATGCAATAAGAAATATTAAAATATCTATAAAAGAAATATTAAAATATTGAAGAGGTGACATTTCAGACACAGGGAAGACAACTGGAGTACACAACACATATGGCATTTTTGTTGAACAAAAAACAGTGCACTGAGCTCTGAGGGTAAGTGGAGATTAACGAAAGTGGTCGGTTTGAATGCAACCATTGATAGCAACGGTAAAAAAAAAGCTTTGGAAAATTGAAAAACTCCATGAAAACCCAAATTTGCAACAAATCTGCAAATACACAGATCTAACCCAGTCAAGTATTAAACCAATAATAAATGCACAACACGAAGCAAAATTGAAAAGTACAGTGGAGGAATGAAAACATGTAATCTCCATTTAGAGCTCAAGATTGAAATAGTGGAGCAGGTAGGTGAACATGGGTTTTTGTCTGAAAACTTGTAATCGCCATTTACAGTGGGGTTTTCGTATATGTCCACCTGAAGCATGTTAGTGACTTCACTCCCCACGCAACTTCGGAGAACTCAAAGCTGAAACATAAAAAAGTCAAAAACATATTAGAAACCATATACATCTAGCATAACTTAAAACCCAAAAAAAATTACTCGTCTTTTTACATATTCAACCAAACAAAACCTGCAACCTTATATAAAAAAAGTTACCCGTGAGAAAAAAACAAATCTTAGAAACCATATAGAGTGAGGTTTTTGTATATGACCACCTAAAGCATGTTAACTCAAAGCTGAAACCTAAAAAAAGTGAAAAAAATATTAGAAACCATATACATCGAGCATAACTAAAAATCCACAAAAAAATACTTGTCTTTTTACATATTCAACCAAACAAAACCTGCAATCTTATACAAAAAAAGTTACCCGTGAGAAAGAAACAAAGCTTAGAAACCATATACAGTGAGGTTTTTGTATATGACCACCAAAGCTGAAACATAAAAAAAAAGTGAAAAACATATTAGAAACCATATACATCGAGCATAACTAAAAACCCACAAAAAATTACTTGTCTTTTTACATATTCAACCAAACAAAACCTGCAACCTTATACAAAAAACCTACCCGTGAAAAATGAAAAAATGGAGGAGGGGAGGAAGGGGGGTACCAGCGGCAAAAGATGGAGGAGAGGGTGACTAATTCTTTGGGGGTGTAAGTGGGTTTTTAGATCGGTATTGATTTGGTTTGAGAAAACTCATGAGTAGGCTTCACGCTTTGGTGGTGATGATTTGTATTCCCATGCATCTACTGAGTAATCGCGAAGGTGACATACTCAAATTAAAGTAACACCTACTATCTTCATCGAGAAGCGAAAATCCTTTTTTTAAGGAAAAGTTGACCGGTTTTTGTGAGAGATGTACGTTATGGCATAATGGGGTGGGAACAAAAGTTGTTGCATTCTCAGCCGTTAGATTCGAACCCTACAGATTAAATCTGGACCACCAGTCGATAAAGACCAAACACATCAAATTTAATCTGAACCGTTAGTTGGGAGGGACAAAAAAAGCCCTCCTCCTTTATTATATATATATATATCATGAATAAATGATATTTTGACATATTTAATATTTAACTCTTTCTTATTTTTTCAGATTTGACACATATAATCATGTATGTGACATCTTTATTTCAGTGTATCTTTTTTTTCATAATTTAAATGTTGTTACACTTCTGTTATACAAAATTTATGCATATAGATAATGGTTATGATATACATTTAAAAAAGGAAAAACTAGGTATCGTGGGGTTGCAAGAAACTAAGAAAAAATTAGTACAAAATGGTAGTGGTTGTTATTATGGTAATTATTGTTGTGTAATCTTTATTTTCTTATAATTTTTATTTTTTTGAGAGAAAAAAATGCTTAATTTTTTTAAATTTTAATTGATGTGCGCGAAAAAAAAGTTCTAGAAAATTTAAATTTCCTAGTCAATGCAGTTTTTTTTGTTCTATTTTTATAGTTAAATAAAGTATAGAACAGATGAGATTTATCCACGACCTAGCATATTTGGTTGTATTTTCTCATCCAATTTTGGTAACTACCAATTTTTGTCACTCTTTCATCTATTTCAATTGATTAAAAAAGTCCAATTCAATGTACATTTAAATCATTCCATATGATATCATCTTTGTGTAATTCTTACACCCTTGTTTTAACTGATTACTATTATTTTAATTATCTAAATCGATGCGATCTTTTATAATAGGGGGGTTATATACATATTTTTCCCATGTTTATGTATGTGTGCGTTCTTTTGCTGGTATATATGTGTCATATTCGCCTTTCTGTTTGATATGTACATATTATTTTTCATGTTTTTATATGTGTGTATTCATGTGCAGGTATATATTTATCACATTAGCCTTTTAGTTTGATATTACAAAACTTACTAGATTTAAATGAAAATTAAATGTGTCTACATGTATTTATTCATTTTTTTATAAACTATTTTAGAATTAATATTTTATCTTACTATCATATTATAATGTCCAGCCCGCAAGTTAGAGTTAATCGCTAAAGTTCAGCAATATACTTGTTGCCCGAACAAATGTAAGGACCTATTTTTACAATATTTTTAGAAAATCAACTTAGTTTGTATATGTTCCACTTGTAATTAATGTTGTTGTGATGGTATCTTTACAAATATAGTTTTTTACACTGTAGTTGAACTTGGTAAGCCACTTTATTCATGAAAAAATGTGTTGAATTTTAAGATAACAAACAAGTTTTAATATTACTTTCTAATTTGGACAATTTGATTTAGTATTATTTTCATCTAGATTCTTTGATTTAATTATGCTATCTCATTATTGATAAGTACATTTGTTTTTTGTAATGATTATTTTTTACCTAAGTTGTTTTTTAAGGGAGGACATTATGCATTATTTTGTGTTCAATATTTTTAACTTTTAGAAAATTAAGTCTTGATGTGATTAGATATTTAGAAAATTAACTTTTAGAAAATCAAGACATTATGCATTAAGTCTTGATGTGATTAAATATTTTTAACTTTTAGAAAATTTAATATTTAGGCATTAGGCATAGTGTTCTTCTTGATGTGTCATGATTCAATGCTACATTAATATCTTTTAGTGATTGATTATTTTATGAGTGAGCTTTTTAATTATTGTTAACTATTTAAGGTTAAATATAATAATAGTTAAGTTTCCCCAATTTATATCATTAAATATTGGTAGTTTTCATATAAGGCCAAATCCAAATGGTGTTATAATTAAAGTCTTACTATTTATAAATTTACATAATTAAGAAGGAACATATTAATGATTTATGGTTTAATATTTTGTTTATAAATTGTATTTTTTTATGAATTTTTCCTAATGAATCTAATCACAATTTTGTGATAGTGTGAGGTAATTAACAATCTTTTCAAAAGGACAGCGATAAGAGTTGGATGGAATTATCGAGAGTTTCTCAACCTTATATTAAAGGAGTTAATGGGTTTCTTGATTTTGCATTTGCCAATAAATATCCTGAGCTAGTGATTAAATGCCCATGTAAGAAATGTCAAATTACCATTAGCAATAAAAGAGAAGTTGTTTATGATCATCTCATCATACATGGGTCTGTAAAAAATTACAGTAGGCAAATTTATCACGAAAAAAGGCTCCATACACATTGGGAATTAATGGAAGAGATGAAGTGCATGACTCAAATATAAGAGATGATATGTGTGGATTACTACATGATATATTTAGAAATCGAAGTGAAGAGGGTATGTGATGTAACGACCCGAATGAAGACCATGAGATGAGGGATGAAAATGCACCAACATTTTTTAAGTTGTTAAAATATTAGGAGCATGAGTTGTATCCTAGGTTCCAATCTTTCTCATCATTTCATTTATTTTCCGTCTCTTTCATATGAAAACAGTTTATAAGTGGAGCCACATGTCACTTATAGCATTTCTTCAATTATTAAAAGAAGCACTTTCGGAGGGTGAGAAATTACTACGTTCATACTCTTAAGTAAGTAAGATGGTTAATTATTTGGGGGTTATTTATCAAAAAATTCATGCATGTACAAATGATTGTATGTTTTGTTTGAAAGAGAACAAAGATCGTGAAGATTGTATAATATTTCATACATCAAGATGGAAACAATTTTTGGGTGAGTTTGATGATGAAGAATCTAGGGAACGAAAAATTCACGCAAAGATTGTTAGGTACGTTCCACTAAAACGAAGGCTTCAACGACTATTTATGTCATTCAAAACATCCTCCCTCACGAGATGGCATGCAGAAGAATGTGATGACGATGGAATATCAAGTCACTCCACTGATTCTGAACCATGGAAAACCATCGATTAATAAAATCCAAAATTTCTAGTGACTAGCAGCCGATGGCTTCAATACTTTTAAAACAATGAGCATTTATCATAGCACGTGGCCCGTTGTTTTGATGATATACAACTTACCCCAATGGATGTGTATAAAAGATCCTTATCTTATACTATCTACATTTATTGATGGTCCATGTGGTCCAGGAAATAATATTGATGCTTACTTGTAGCCTCTCATCGACATGGTAAAGGAATTGTTGAATAATTGCATATTTACTTACGTTGCATCGACTGAAAAATGTTTTGTATGTGTGCATATTTAATTTGAACAATTAGTGACTTTCTTGCATATTTAAACTTATCAGGATGGAGTATAAAAATGAGATTACCTTATCTTTATTGCAAACACTCATTCACAATGGTTAAAGAAATGGGAAGAAATTTTTCTATATGGGCCATTATCGGTGATTGGATCATAACATAAATTCATAAATGATACAGTTTCTTTTGGTGGGATAGTTATAAGAGAAGTCAAGTTTCTGGGGATGACATCTTGGAGGAATTAGAGGTAATGGAAAGCAATAATGAGAAAGGTCACTCATCAGCGATGATAAAGAGAAAAACAAGTAGCGACGGTGTAGGGAATGGTGATAGTTCTCCAATTTGGAAGAAAAAAAGCATATTCTTTCAGCTACCATGTTAGAAGGATCACTTGATTCGTCACAATCTTGATGTTATGCATGTAGAGAAAAATGTGTGCGATAACATACTTTGGACATTCTTAAATGTCGATGGAAAGTTAAAAGATAATATAAAGGCTTGTCGAGACCTTGAGATCATGTGTATTCATAAAGCATTGCACCCTAAAATCTTTCCAAATAACTAAGTACATTTACCATCAACATGCTAGACAATGAGTAAAAGTGATAAAGGCATATTTTCTAAGGTTTTAAACAATATCAAAGTCCTAGATTTTATGCATCTAATATTTTATGGTGTGTATACATTAAAAAGATGAATATTTTTGGACTTAAGAGCCGCAATAATTATATCATAATGAAATAACTTCTCCCGGTAGAAGTATGAAAATCATTGCCTACGAATGTAGCAAGGACTTTTATTCAATTATGTAATTTTATCTGTAGCTCTGTTAAAAGACAATGACCTTCAAAGACTATGAATATTTTCAAAATCATGTTGCTCTTACACTCTGTCATCTTGAGAAAATCTTCCCTCAATGTTTTTCAATGTTATGGATAATTTGATAATCCATTTAGCTGAGAAGGCAATTATTGATGGACTAATACAATTTCGATGGATGTATCACATCGAGAGGTACGTTTTATGTATGCATTATGTTCGTGTCACCTAATTAATGCATATGAATACTACTTTATTTTTTTACAATGACGAACATGTTTTTATTCACACTAAAAGAATATGTTCGTAACCAAAGTCATCCATAAGGTTCAATTGGTGAAGGATACCTAGCAAAGTAATGCACGACATTCTATGCGAGATACCTGGGTGATGTTGAGAGTAAGTTATTTCAACCATTACGAAATGATGAAGCCGATGGCAACTTAAGTTTAATAGGTCGTACATTGGGTAAAGGAGTAGCATTTATGCTTGATGACACTTCGTTTTTACAAGCACATCGGTATGTGTTATTCGTCTCCATCATAGTGAAGACTTATCGCGAGTAAGATAACATTGGAACGAATTTTAAACTTTATGTGATTAAATATTACTCGACATTATTCAATTTATAGACACATATGAGCAAGGACCCTTCAACAAAAGTAAGGGGTATGCCACTGGGTGAAGAATTTTGGGAAGCATATATTGAGAAAAAATTTATAACAAATGAACCATTACCTAGACCTTATGAAAACAAGTCCACAATTGGATATGCATATCATTCAACTATAGCATGGAATATTGCTAATGTACTAATTTTTAAGTTTAATTTTTTTAATTAAAATACTAAAGAATAAATATCAATAACTAAGGATTAAATTTTTAATTTGTAGTTCAAAGAGGATGTTTGACTTTGATAGATAAGGATCGTACATTATATAAAAAAAAAATTCGCTTCATGTTTCCCCGCTTTTTATTATTTGACATGTAACATATTTTATTTTGTGGATGATAATTTTTCGAAGCTCAATTATGTTTTTTTACGATGAATGCTATTAGTTTTAATTTAATGATGTTTTAATTTGATTGCCTCCCTTTTACTTTAATGTTATGGTTGTGTATTTGCACATAAATACAATACTTGTTATAAATAATTTTTTAACACTTGTTCTGAGTCATATATTGCAAAATAATATCAACATTTTGTTTAATTCCGCCACTATCATTCTCAGCATTTTTTTAGTGCCGCCAAAAGTGTGTTCAACATTTAATAGGTGTTGCAAAAGGTTATTCTCAACATTTTTTGATGTCATGAAAAAGTTATTACCAACATTAATATAATTTCCCCCTAAATTTTTTTTTGCAACAATGTAAGTAATGGTGCTAAAAATGCTGCTAACTTTTTGCGAAAGTTTTTAAAATGTCGTTGTTCTTTTACCACACTGGCTATTACACCACTTGTGCAAATTCCACCAAAAGTGTCGCAAAAAGTGTTCCCGGCATTTTTTGTGCCTTCTCGGCATTTGATTTGTTCTGGGCAAAATCAATATTCATGTAGTGAGATATCTTAAGGATTCATGTTCTTGTGTCTCCCATTAAAAGGGGAAGACAACCATCCTGGAATCGGAGGATTTTTGACCAGCCTCTAATCATTTGATAATTTTGAAAAACTTTGTCAAAGCGAGTGTCCCACAAGTATATGGTCTTTTGTGCAAACAAGGTGTGAACCTAAAATTATTATCTATATGAAAAAAGAGATGCGAGTGGATTATCAGTGGATCGCTTTTCATTGCCATGAATCACTGTATATCGGGATTCTTGGAGTGAGCAACGTTGAAGGTACTTGCAAAACCATTTTAACTTAGTACTAAAAATCCATGAAAGACAATTCGATATACCCCAATACTCAACAAACTCCAAACTTTTCCCGTCACTGAGGCTTTGGGATAAAGAGAGGAGTCGCCCGAAATACCAAATGCATGGATGAAAAGAGTCATAATATTCATCTGCGACTAGCTTTTTGGCTTACCGCTTTTGGCCTCATGGGTCAAGGGTTTAAATAACATGAAAATCAATTGTATGAGGTGTGTGATGAAAATGGGTAATGTTTATTTTCACATACTTTAATGTTTATTTTACAACGGTGTCCTTCACGGGTGTCTATATGTTTGGGTGAATGACCAATGTTGTACACGAGGACCTAAGCATATGTCTACATTATGAGGGACACTAAAACTAAGGACTATAAGAAGTTATAAAATGTACGAAAAGTAGTCATGCGAGAGTGAAATATTAGGTATATATAAAGGGAGCATAAGGATAGTTTAGTTCGCTTGATGTAATCCCTAACGAATTCTCCACTTTAGTGTGGCGCCTCTAATTATCTCAAGGGAGAGGGAGTGCTTGGACATGTCACTTCCACATGCGATCATATTCTCAGGCATGCCAGCATATTCTCAGGCATACGAGAGTTATTATCTCCTTATCTCCATCTCTCTCTGAGATCGGGTTAGATATTATGCCCCTAGAAGTTGTTAGACACTGTTGATGTTAAAAAATGGACTAGATCCCATTTTCTAATCACAGATAAAATATAATATGCGATGAAATAAACAAATAAGAGACAGAGAGTTTTTAGAGTGGTTTGGCTATAAAGAAAAGCCTACATCCATTGTGATTGTACTGATTTGAATGATTACAGAAAGCTAGGTACTATTGATACGAGAAGAATACCCTAGAATTCGTTCTCTCTAGCCATTTGTGAAAGGAATAAACTGTATTTATAGTGACCCGAAGATCAAGGGTTGGAATGGCTTTATATATTCAAGAATTTACACCCGTACATAATGAATGTGATGGTTGATAGTCTAGACCACATGTGGAAGGACCCTTGGCTATTTCCCAAGTGGTGACTATTTATCTACTTTAATGATTTGCATTCTTCATGTTTGTCAGCCTACCTGCTGAGCAACTAACTTCGGGGCTAATTAGGTTACTACTGACTAAAACTATTGCCACATAAGAAGACAAGTGTCCATTTTTAATTGGTTCGCACAGATGGATAATTTTTAGTATCAACAGAAAACCCCAATGCTTCATTCTTGATATTTTTATTGAAAGCATGAAGTGTGATTTCTTCAAAGTTGGTCGACGTAAGCCGACTTTTAGGACTTGTGGAAATTTTCCATACCTTGATTATGTTGTGGCAATTTTTTGAATAATTTTAAAGTTAACGAACTTCCAAAGGGTAAATTGGTATTTATGCACTTTTAGAGCCGTGCAGCCATCAGAATGTCAATCATCGATACAATTAATCATCAGTTGAATTATTTTATAGGTAAGCTATAAGAGACGAGAGTTTTACAAGTTTTTACACCATAACTTTTAAGGCTTTCGAACCCTTTTTCTTCTCTAATTTTTTCATCTTTGAGCTTTCTTTCGCAATCTACCCTTGCTTCTAACTCTATCTTCTCTATAAGATTTCTTCTTCCCTTTTATTTTGATTTATTTATTTACTGTAATAATGGTTTACATTATTCATGAGACTCTTTAGACGAATTTAGGCGCAAAAGAAACATCCTTGATTGGGTAGATTTAGAAATGCTTATACCACCAGTTGAGGTTTTATATTTACTACAGGGTCGTTCGATCCCCTCACTATTCATAGCTAAGTGTGATATCACTTCCCCCCCCCCCCGAATAGTTTATTTCTAGAGTTCTGGCAATATTTTGACGGTATCCCTGCTAGAGTAGCCCCCAATACATGGAGAATAGTGCATGGGATCCATAGGCTTAACCAAATATATAGAACCCATATTGGCATCCCTGAGACGATGTTTTCCTACAAATGGGTTACTATTGACAATACATATTACTGGAAAACTAGGTTTGTCAATAGAGCCTTAGTAGTCAATTTGGCAATAAAGACTATTTCGATTATGGGGTAATAGCAAACAATTGGCAACATGCTCCTCTTCAAATATGATAAGTGTATGATGGGCCCAGGTGCCCTCAAGTAGGACATGGCATAGGTTGCTGACGTTGATTACTGTATTTTTCTTTTTTGCTAACCGACTATTTGATAATAGGTTGACTAATGTTTCTTATCCTGTTTTGTATAGTTAAGAGCAAGAAAAAGCATCCTAAAGAAAGGGACATCAATATTCAAGAGCTGAAGTTTCTATGGAGCATCCATCAAAGGATTGATGAGGAGAACCCTAGAGCAGCTTTTTACCTATTGCAATACAAAAATTCTATTTTTTCATTTATTGCTAGGCCAACTATTGCAACACCTTCAATCCCCTTAAATTTGGAAGAAGAACCACTTCCAACTTCTTCGATTGAGGAGTCTGTAGGTGTTGAACAGTATTTTGGCACCTCATCCTCTTTTGAATCCTTGGACATTTCCAGTATTCCCACTTTCCCACTTGCTATTATGGGAAAATGGAAAATTCTTGACTTGATGACTGGAGCTTTGTCTCCTACTTCCAAGAAGGCTACAAAAAAGACTACCAAGGTTTTTGATGCCAAAAAATCCATTGTGACATAGAAGGCATCTAAAATTGCTGAAAAAGTACCTTAGATCATCACTATTGAGGAAATTAATACTGATGTGCCTCAATATAAGAGGTTGAGAAGAGTTATTTATGAGAAACAAGTTGAGAAGAACACTGCCAACTAAGAGTTAGTCGAGAAAATTCAAGCTGACATAGCTACTGCTGGATCATCCTTGTAGATATTAATCCGAGCCTAGCTAGGTGTAACACCCCGTAATTTCGAGGACATTGAATTTTATTATTTTTGGGAGAAATAGAACTTTTTTAATTTGTAGAAATTTAAATTTATGATTTGGAAAAATTATTTAGATACGAGGATTTATTTAATTTGGTAAATTGAAGTTAATTAATTCAGATCATTTTTAGTTTTTGTGCCAATCGCATTTTGAGGTTACAATTGGAAAATGTTATAAAGTAATTCGGATGACAATTATGTATGCACGGTTGATCCTAGATAGGTCAAAAAAGTTGGAAAAGTGTACTCAGGGGTAGTAAATGGGTCTCGAGGCATTTTTCCTCATAATCGGACCCACACGGGGGTGTTTGGGGCATTTTAATTTAGCCCACAGGCATAATTTCGTGATTTAATTTAGAAGATATAAATTTAAGAGTTTGAGGGGGACACAAATCTAAAGTAAAAATATCATAAAACCCAAATTAAAGTAGTGTTGACAGATACAATTCTAAAGGATGAACTCTAGCCCTATCGAGAAGAAAAGAGGAATAACTTTTGGGAGTTTTTTGGGAGACAAATACATCATCTTCATCAAGGGGATTAGACTCTACAAATCATAAAGGCAGGTGGTTGATTTGCTTCGATGTAAATCTGTGATAATTTATTCATATCATAGTAGGTGTCATAAAATCAATTATCTTTTTGGGTTGGGTTGACATGTGAATTGGGTTTTCTTAATTTGAGTATTTCGTGTAAATTGGATACTGGATTTGGAGATAAAATTTCTAGTACTGCAGTAAAAATCAGGAGTGTGAATTGAAACCCAGATGTTTATCTCATCTATATGAGGGTTAGCTAAATTAACTCGGGGAAAGATGTTTCAGTAAATTCTAGAAAATCCTACTTATGAATTTAGATGAGATTCTTATGAATCGTTGAGGGTTAGAGGTTTAAAACTGAATTGAGACCTGTGTTGATGAATAAAATTTGGTGGGAGATACCTTGGTTGCTGTTTAATTTAATGTATAAGGTTTGAGGATTAGTACATGGTAGAAAAGTAGAAAACAAAGTTGTGAGGAAGGAGATGAAGTGCAACGTCGATAGCACGAGTCGATTGAGCGACATCACTAATCGTTCGAGCGACAGTACATACCTCTGAACTATTCATTCCTTTATTTGGGTGTCCTGGGTCTTCAATTAGGGACTAAAGGAAGATTGTCTTTTGGTTAATCTGGGATTTAATGGTGTACTAAGTAAATTTAACTAGGAAGATATTAGGTGGGGTAAATACCTATAATGTGGGGAAAGGATATTAAGGACTATGAAATGAGAAAAGTGTGTCAAACTTATGTGCGAGAATATTTGCAAATAAATTCTTACATATTAGGATACGGGCTAAGGGAGTGAGTCCGGGCGTTTTGGCTAAGTGACTCCATATTAATAAAATAAATTAAACTACAAATTATTTAAGTTAGAGTCGGGAAATTGACTCGGATATTATAGGCTAGTGCTATGGGATTTGTGCACAGATTAGTCGGGTTTAAATTAAATATATATATATATACAGTGATTGTGTAGTATATATATATATATATATATTGTGATTTATAAATATTTGTGTGAATAATATTTATAGGAATACATACCCCTCTAGTGCTATCATAGGAGGTCGTACGATGTGGATGAATTCCCTGGCTTGTGGAGCAAGGCGAGTATAATCCCCAGGTCATAGGTGTCATATAATTAGAGGTTTGGCGCTTTGGGTATGATTTGTCCTTATTCTCGGTGGGAACTATGGCCGCCTTAGCTACGTTGATTTTTATTTCACTGATTTGGGGAGCTAATCAGGTCGGGTATCTAGGTGGATGAGTATACCTGGAGTGATAGAATTGTAGGCAAAACATCCGGGAGAGTACCTACTCGGGATGTTGGAACATCTAGGAGATTGCCTACTCAGGAGGATGGAACATCCAGTGAGTGCCTACTCGCTAATATGGTTATATATATATATATATATGATATATGTGTGATTGTTGTAATATATGATACATATATATGGTGTAGAAGTATATACGGGTAAAATACATGGAGTGAAATTGTATTATTTACATACATATATAAGAGTGCATATATTTATATACAGGCAAATTACTTGGAAAAAAGGGGATTTCTTGTATATAACTAGTGACAATGTTATATAGTGAATTTAAAGATGATTAATTAAGTTAATGCGATAAATGACTTTTGAGGTAAAAGTACAAAATTACGCGGGTTGGAGTAGATTGTCAAGGAGTTTCAGGATAAGGTTAAGAATACAGGATAGTGTAACTAGGATGGTTAGGAAGAAGTATTAGGTGTGCACAATAGGTCAGAGGTGAGAAGTATCTCAAGTGAGTGCGACACTAACTTAAATACGAATAGCACTCACGCATTTTAATTGTTGCATTTTAATTCACTTGCAAAATATTTTAAAAAGGATTTGGGCTCTGACATGTACGTGCAAAATATTTTCAAAACCCTTTAGGTGTCCACCCAAAGGGACGCCAAACTTGAAGATTTCTTCCAGTGATGCATAACTGCAACAAGTGTGGATGTTGGAGGATTTGGACTTAAACGCTTCGGTTCTTTCATTCCGAGAGTAGGATGCAAGTCAGTTATTTCATTTGGGCATGTTTCCCTAGCTATTTTATTTCAGTTAGACTTTGTACTCAGTTTACTATTTCTATTGGATTATTATTTTGGATTCGGGATAGTAAGCTCATAGTTTACTCGACCAGTCTTTTATTTATTTATGCAGTATTGGATTTAGACTCAGTGATTGTGTGAATGGTTTAAATTATATATATTTTTTGCATGTTGTTGTTGTTTAATAAAAAAGATAAAATTTGACATCAGCTTTTTTATAATACTAGGTGCTTAGTAAATTTTAAAAAAAATCGACAGTGTTGCTAAGAATGAACTAGATGAGAAACCTCTTTTAATTTAATAAAGGACTAATCACCCGACATTTAATTAGGTGGGGTGTCAAAGATGGTATCAGAGCATCAGGTTCTAGTGTCCATAGGATCTGTATGGCTTTTCACATTTTAGCTTAGCGTTCTTGACGTAGAGCCCTATGATAGGATTGTTGTATTCTCCTACGTACACGCATTTACGTTCTTCTACTATTATGAATGTATGAATGGTGAAATCATACAACTCGTTTTGAAATTTTAGATGCCGCTTAAGAGAGGACGTCAGACTAGGGCAGCAACAAAGGATGAGGAGAGGGAGACTCATCGGGAGCCAGTGGTTCTACAACCACGGCCACCACCAAGGAGGATGACAACTGCACAGGTGGCCGAGATAGTTGCTCAGGAAGTCAATGCAGCTACGACAGCCATCTCCGTTCATTTTCCACAGCCACAGCCGTAGGCTACCAGTGGCACCCGATATCCAGGCCCATCCAAGGCCATGTACTTGGCAGTGAGTCAGAGAGTCAGAGAGTCATTTTATAAGGGCCACCCTTCGTAGTTTCAGGATTGCTCTGATGTAATTGATTCACGTGAGTGGAAGAAGAATATATAGCACCATTTGTGCATGGTGGAGTGTAGTGAGACGTAGAAGCAAATGTTAGCTACTTTCAGACTTGCTACAGCAGCATTTCAATGGTGGGAGTCAGTTATCAACGTCGAGGAAAGAGATATGATGACAATTATTGAGTTTTGGCTGCGATTTTGACCGCAAGTATTTTCCACTAGTAGTAGAGATCGATATGCGAAAGACATTTAGTGAGGTGAACCAGGTTAATTTTTCCATAGCAGAGTATGAGGAGGAGTTCACGGGTTTAGAAAATTTTATTCCAGATGAGGTGAGTGGCGAGGGGAAGAAGAAGGAGAGGTTTATAGATAGATTAGCCCGGAGGATTAGGCAGCATTTGATTGGAAACTCAACACTGTTGATGTATACTGATGTTGTCAATGAAACATTGCTACACTCCCAGGATTATCGCTTCCACATGATAGGAAGTAAGACAGGAGGTGAGCCCAACCAGTAGGGTAAGGTAGGTGGGGCTATTATTAGCAAAGAACAATAACAGGAGGACGAGTAGCAGGGGTAGGAATTATGACAGGGAAATCTATGAAGATATTTAGATCTGGGAACTATCGATTGGATGGCCAGGACTTTTGATAGGGCCAAAAAGTTCTTGATTAGCAGTAATACTCTATTCACCAGGGCTGTGAGGTCCAAAGGGAATGGCGGGGGAGGCCGGCAGAGACATGATCAGTGGTAGAGAGGATTTCCTATGAAGTGTTTTACTTATGGAAAGGCAATCCACATGAAGAGAAATTATCCTGAGTAGACAAGGGGCAACTAGAAGACGCGGTTTTGGATGTACAACCACTACAACAATTCATGGGTATGTTCTGGCATGAGGAGGTCGCTCATAAATCTATTGACCAGACAAAACAACTAGAATATAGAGGTAATATTTTATGTTCTTCCTTTATGAGTATGTAATTTGTTTGAGTAACCTAGGTGCATCACAAATGAGACTATTATCACTAGAATTCGCGAGTGAGACGAATTTAATGGGTGCGTTGACCGTAAGAACCATATCATATATAATTTCTATGGGGTAGCGGGTTTCTTTGGTGTTAACCACGCAAGAGTGGAGGGTAAACTAAGAGGATGTTTCCATTACGCAATAGGTTACTGCTTTCGAGAATTATGGTATCAGGGTGGATGATTTTCCAAGTTTCGACGATGGTTTGGAGATATAGTGGATAGTTATGGTAAGACTTAGTGTTCGTTGTACTAGGATATGGATTTTTTCTAGGTATCACTTGAGATAGCATCTAGCTTATATATACAAGTATATATGTTAAAATGTGTTGCAGAAATCTATGCTTATATGTCTAATTGTAATCCCGGGGAGAAGGGACGTTTACAGATGTGATTCATAGTGGATAGGTTTATTGTCGAGCGGGGAGATATAGCTAGGGATTTGTTTCACACTAGGAAACTAGTGATAGTAAGTTCAAGGTATTGTATGTAGTCTTTTACAGCATAAGAGTGGGCGTGTATACATTTATGTCAAGAGATGGTATTTAGCAATGCATGCTATGGACTGAGGGCCTAACGGATCTCAACAACCGACAATGTTGGGTATTAGTGTAACAGGGGGTTCCTTGTTCGAATTTCGCTTTGCGAGACAACCTATGCATGAAACTTGGTGAAACATTGGAAGTGGGAGAAATAGATGTAGCGATCTAAAGGGTAGGTGACTTAGGAGCTAGTCGAGGCTTGGGAGTACTAGGCTTATCTGAATTTTGCGGACGAAATTTCTTTGTAAGGGGAGGGAGGAGTATGTAACAACCCGTAATTTTGAGGAGATTGAATTTTATTATATCTGGGAGAAATATAACTAAAATTTTAATTTATGATTTGGAGAAATTAGTTAAATTCGAGGATTTATTTAATTTGGTAAATTGAGGTTAACTAATTCGGAGGATTTTTAGTTTTCGCACTTGTCGCATTTTGATGTTGAAATTGGAGAATCTTATAAAGTAATTTGGATGACAATTCTGAGTGCACGGTTGGTTCCAGATATGTTAAAATAGTTGGAAAAGTGTACCCGTGGTAGTAAATGGGTCTCGGGGTGTTTTTAGGCATAATCGGGCCCACACAAGGGTGTTTGGGCCATTTAATTTAGAAGATCAAAATTTAAGAGTTTCGAGTGAACACAACTCTAAAAGGAAAACTATCATAAAACCCAAATTAAGAAAGTGTTAATAGACACAATTCTAAAGGAAGAACTCTAGCCCTATAAAGAAGAAAAGAGGACTAACTTTTGGGAGATTTTTGGGAGACAAATACATCATCTTCATCAAGGGCATCAGACTCTACAAATCATAAAGGCAAGTGGTTAATTTTCTTCAATGTAAATCTGTGATAATCGATTCATATCATTTTAGGTGTGATAAAATCAATTATTTTTTTAGGTTGGGTTGACATATGAATTTGGTTTTCTTAATTTGAGTATTTCGTGTAAATTGGATACTAGATTTGGAGATAAAATTTCTAGTACTACAGTTAATATTAGGAGTGTGAATTGAAGCCCAAATGTTTATCTCATCTATTTGAGGGTTAAAAAAATCAAATAAGGGAAATAAGTTTCTAGAAATTCTGGAAAATTCTACTTATGAATTTATATGTGATTCTTATGAATCGTTGAGGGTTAGAGGTTAAAAACGGAATCCAGACCTGTGTTGATGAATAAAATTTGGTGGGAGATACCTTGGTTGCTGTTGAATTTAATGTGTGAAGGTTTAGGGATTTGTACATGGAAGAAAAGTAGAAAACAAAGTTGTGAGGAAGGAGATGAAGTGTCACGTCACATCGAGCGACAACACGAGTCATTCGAGCGACATCACCAGTTGTACGAGGGACATCACAAATCATTCAAGTGACAGTACAAACCCGTGAATAGTTTGTTCCTTTATTTGGGTGTTCTGGGTCTTAAATTAGGGTCTAAAGAGAGATTATCTTTTGGTTAATCTGGGATTTAATGGTTTACTAGGGAAAGAGAAAAATGTGTCAAACTTATGTACGAGAATTTTTGCAAATAAATTCTAACATGTTAGGATACAAGCCAAGGGAGTGAGTTCTGGCGTTTTGGTTGAGTGCTTCTATATTAATAAAATAAATTAAAGTGAAAATTAATTATGTTAGAGTCGGGATATTGACTCGAATATTTTAGGCTAGTGCTAAGTGATTCGTGCATGGATTAGTTTGGTTTAAATTTATATATATATATTTTATTTGTAAATATTGGTGTGAATAGTATTTATAGGAATACATACCCCTCTAGTGCTATCATAGGAGGTTGTGCGATGTGGGTGAATCCCCTGGCTCGAGGAGCAGGGCAAGTATAATCCGCAGGTCATAGGCATTCGATAATTAGAGGTTGGTCTATTTGGGTATGATTTGTCCTTATTCTCGATGGGAACTATGCCTGCCTCCGCTACTTTTATTTTTATTTCCGTGATTCGGGGAGCTAATCGGGTGACGGTGTCTGGGTGGATGAGCATACCTAGAGTGATAGCATTCTAGAGAAAACATTCGGGAGAGTGCCTACTCGGGAGGATGGAACATCTTGGAGAGTTCCTACTCAGAGGGATGGAACATCCAGAGAGTGACTACATGGGAGGATGGTTATATATATATATATATATATATATATATATATATATATATATATATATATATATATATATGTGTGTGTGTGTGTGTGTGTGTGTGTGAATGTTGTAATATAGGATATGTATATATTGTGTAGAAGTGTATACGGGTAAAATACATGTAGTGAAATTGTACTATTTACATACGTGTAGAAGAGTGCAGATATTTATATAGGGGAAAACTACTTGGAAAAAAAGGGATTTCTTGTATATAACTAGTGAGAATGTTATATAGTGAATTTAAAGAGGGTTAATTAAGTTAATGTGATAAATGACTTATGCGGTAAAAGTACAAAATTACTTGGCTGGAGTAGAGTGTCAAGGAGTTTCAAAACAAGGTTAGTTAGACGAAATAGTGTAAGTAGGAGGGTTACGAATAACCGTTAGGTGTGAAAAATAGTTGAGAGGCGAAAAGTATCTCAAGTGAGTGCGAAACTAACTTAAATATGAAGAGTATTCATGCTTTTTAATTGTTGCATTTTAATTCACTTGTAAAATATTTTCAAAAGGATTTGGGCTTTGACCCGTGCTTGAAAAATATTTTTAAAATCTTTTAGGTATCCAGCCACAGGGACGCCAAACTTGAAGATCTATTCTAGGGATGTGTAGCTACATAAGGTGTAGATGTTGCAGGATTTGGACTTAGACGCTTCAGTTCTTTCATTCCTATAGTAGGATGCAGCTCAGTTATTTCGTTTGGTCATATTGCCCAACTATTTTATTTCAGTCAGACTTTGTACTCAGTTTACTATTTCTATTGGATTATTATTTTGGATTCGAAATTATTATCTGATCGTTTACTCGACCAGTCTTTTATTTATTTATGGAGTATTTGACTTAGACTTAGTGATTGTGTGAATGGTTTAAATTATATTTTGTTGCATGTTTTTGTTTCTTAATAAAAAAGATAAAATTTGACCTCAACTTTTTTTGAATACTAGGTGGTTAGTAAGTTTTAAAAAAATCGACAGTGATGCTGAGAATGAACCAAATGAGAAACTGCTTTTAATTTAATAAAGGATTGATCACCCGATATTTAATTAGGAGGGTTGTCACACTAGGAAATTGATAAAAGATGGTACTCTCCCTACTAATAGGGAAACTGTTTCTTCCTTGCCACGACTAAAGTTGGCAAAAAATGCTTGCCAAAATTTGGCCTCGGTAACTCTTTTGCCTTTACTAATTGTCCTTAGTGTCCTATTTCTCTTCTTTCAATCTGATATATTTCTTTTGTGTATTTTTTGGTGAACTTCAATCAGATGATGGAGAAGGATGATCAACTGTGTTCTTCTGGATGAGATGTGTAAAAAGCATTTGAAGGTTTAAGGCAATAATTGGAGACCTCAAGACAAGCATTGGAATCCAAGAAAAAGTCTGGGGAAGAGAAATTACAAAATGCCAATGATAGGGCCACCACTGCTGATGAGAAATTAAAGACTACTGAGACCAGTCTAATAGCTACTAAGGGCAGGGCCAAGGTGGCCAAAGATAAGTTAGTGGAAAATCAAGACCTTCTCAAGTCTGCCGAGGAGAAGATAGAAGGTCTGACTGCTGGCTTGGTTGCAGAGAAGGTAAAAAATAAGAAAATAAAGGAAGATTCCTTTAATAAAGGTTGGTTGGTTCCCTCTCCATAAATTGAGTATGTTAGGAAAAAGTCATTCAAAGTTGGCTGGTTGGAGGCACTCAAGGAGGTCGGCACTGCTGAAGACTCTGTGCTATTCCAGAGGCATGATCTAAGCAACCCTCTAAACTTGGAGGAAGACTTTGATGATGAAGAAGGGTCTGGAGAGTGTTCCATTAAGCCTGTTGAGTCTTCCTTAAAACAAATTGATGAAGCCACATGATCAAGGGTAAAAAGTGGCGTTGTGTCAAAACAACGATCGGTGTTTTCTGTTCGCCGACTTAATACAAAAACCTAAATTACAACTACACTTGCGATATAAGTATAGCGATAAGTTGGGTATCGAAAATCCATAGAGACCAGGTTCTAGAATATATAGGATTTAATACTCCTAAATAAAAGTGTAAAAGATGATTATACACAAAAGGAAAAAGATGCATAAAAGAGAAATGATTAATCTAGGCGAGTGCATTGAAACTAGATTAACAAAGCGAGTAAAACTATAGGTTGCGTCGAATATCCCTCACCCGAGTTACTTAGTATAAAATGGTTACATGGGTCAATGAGTTATTACAAATGCTCTCGTTTCGACAGTTAATTGAATCAAGGGTTGTCATGCCCCTAAATCCGCATAAAAGTCTAATCGGATTTTGGCGTCAACAAATACCCCAAAAATTATTCACGCAAGGTCATAAGCAAGGAACATTAATGATATGCCCCGTCAAATCCCCTAGGTATAATAACTAGGACAACACACCAGAAATAGACCTGTAAACACCATCACCAAAGCAAAGAAACATGTCAACCCGAAATGAGTTCAATCCTGCACAACCTAGAATTAATTTTCTAGAAAGTATATTAAAACGCGATAAATGAATGCGATAAAGCTACCTAGAAAGCAAGGAAATCAAAGCATGTAAACCTAATTAAGAAAGCATGTAAATTAACTACAAAGCAAGAATAAAGGAAATACACACTATATTAATGGAGAGGGAAGATGAAAGCACAAATTACAAACCCAATTGGGTGTCAATCCAAGAAGAAATGAAGAAATGATCTCTCAAACCTCCAAAACCCTAACCTAAACTATCTAAAACGAATTATATCTATTTTTTTACAAAAAAAATCCTTTATATAGTAAAAGGAATTAAATTAGAAAAGAAAAGGAAAAAGAAAATAAAAGCCAAAATATCTGCAGAAAATAGGGCATCGATCGATCGATCCCTTTGATCGATCGATCGATGGTTGAAAATCATGCCCACTATCTCCCCACGATGACCAAAAACTGAAGGATCGATCGATCGATCGATGGCTATAGGTCTGCACCAATTCCTCGTGTTTTGGTGTGTTTGGTTTTGCCTTCCGCTAAAATCGCCGTAACTTCTTCATTCTGAATCAGAATCGTGCACCGTTCATGGCCACACGAAGCTTGTGAGGAGGGTTACAACTTTAGTGAGATGTGGGCCAGGTGCCTAAGCTATGAATTGATTGAATTTCCCTTGAACATGAGACTACGTACATAATTTGAGCGGAATGCGTCCGAACATCATACTTAGTACCTAAATACCTACAAAAGCCCAATTATACCTCATATAGCATGTCAACAATATAAACCGAGGTTGTCTGGTTAAGAGGCCTAAAAATAGAGATTAAGGCACCCGAGGGGGTAAAAATGCTTAGGTTCGAGGGCTAAAATATGCAATATTTGCGTATTATCACACCCCTAACTTACATTGCTACCTAGCAATGAAATATGATGCAACAAGAACAACAAGTAAACCAAAAGTAGGAGATAGTATAAAAGTATGAAAAAAAACATAAGGCCACTTTCTCGAGTGATTCGATTGCATTTAGCATATGCAATAAGCCGTTAAACCCCTAGTTACCCTAATGGATGAGTGTCATCTCGTGAGGGTTTTCAGGGATGATACCCACAAATATCACATGGTTTCCTCAAAATAGGCCCAAACTAACATGCGATAAGCCCAACAATAACGAAAAGGATTTCATACGCATTATTAACACATTGAAAGGATTCAAGAAAAAGTCTGAAATCACTAACATTATAGAATGCACCTCATAGAATCGAAACCTTAAAATATGGGAGGGGAGCGAGCACATGCAAAGTGTGATTTGGCAAAAACTTATATAAACCGGATAAACATTAAAGAAATCATATATTATATCCTCACGGGCATTACACTTATCAAGTTAATTCACTCGAAATAGGGAGTTAACACATGGAACATGCGGGCACAAAGAGTAAATATAAATGGAAACTAGGTCGCACACATGTCACAAATGAAGAACGCTATATGTAAACTGAAAAATTGTAATCTAAATAAAAGGATATCTCTCCATAAAGGAGGCGAAATGAATTTTCACAGATTATCAAAAATATTTAAACCTTTGAATTATATCTACTTAAGATCACATAGGACTTTAGTAGGGTTATAATGTAGGTTTGGCTAGGGTACGAATTGAAAGGAATGTATGTACGGATTCAAAGTGTTTGAAATGAAAAACTTGGAATAATGGGAAAATGTGGGCAATTTCAAAATTGGAAAACAAGTTCCAAACAAGAATTAGATTTAACAATTGGAGAGTAATCAAAGCTTATTGAATCACTATAGACAATATATACAAATTTCTCTTTCTTTTTCTTTTCTTCTTTTTCTCACTTTTTCTTTTGTTTTCTACTTTCTGTTTTTCTCATCTCTTTTCTTTACTTTTCTCACTCTTTTCATGCTCAAATTGCAACCACAAAACAACAATATCATTCAATCCCAAGTAACAATCCAAACAAGGGTATGTAAGGTAATATGTATGGTATAAAACTCCAATTTGGAGTTGGCTATGGGAATGTGGTGTATGAAACGAAAGGCTAATATTTAGGCTCAAAGGGGTTAACGAGGGTAAACATATAAGGTGAGGTCAAGGTCAATATGGGTGATATAATAGAGATGGCCTATGATCATTTCATAAATTTTACGCAATTCTCAAGTCAAAATAATATATGAAAATCATGATCAAGTAACACATCTCAAGATATAAACTCAATTAATGAACGATCAATGAAATAATAGAGAGATTACAGATGAATTCAACATTTTCAAAGAGGAAAGAATAGTGTATACACTCATAAATGACGAAAGGTACAAAGCTTACTCAGTGTAAGTAAAAGATTACCGAGTTATAAAAATCTTAAACCAAATCAATAGAACGATAAAATTGCATGTGCTCATGGGATTAAACTTTGATTCATGAAGTTATCCACAATATCAATGATATGAGGACAAAAGTCTAATAACTTCTAAAATCGAGAACATGCATCATTGAGTTGTCTATTGGATCGGGCACTTATTAAAAATTTTCATCGGAAGCAAAGGCAAAATGCCCAACAAAGGAGAAAAAAGAAAGAAAAACTCTTTAAAATTTTTAATTTTTCTAAGAAAAGCATACTAAGTAACTAACATGTCAGCAAAGACATAGACTAAATAAAGAAATGGATAGAATATCCCACACCCCCTAACTTAAAACATGACACTGTCCTCAATGTGAATTAAGAACCAAGTTAAAGAGAGGAAAGGAGCGAAATTACCCAAAATTGGAGCGATCCCCATAAGAACAAGTCCAAAGAATCTACAAAACAAGTTAGTACTGAGCATAACAAAAACAAATAACAAAAAGATAACTAATTACAAACGACTAAATTAAAAAGAAAGGAAAAGATAAAAAGAATAAAAATCTAACTATATACAACCTACTATTTAGGCTTCACACTAAATATACACTAGAAGTCTAAATAGCTGAGGGTCCATCGCAAAAACGATTTGACTTTGGAGGATAACCGGTGTACCCTCACTCTCAAGCATGCCTTCCAAAAAATATGGATTCTGTTTTAACAACGGAAGGCATGTGTAAGGCGGAAGAAATGAACCATCATCAATTAAAAGTTTTGGAGGGACGATGGGGGATTTGGATTGAACGGGTGACAAAAACATGTGGGGATCGAGAAAAGCAGAATATCCTCAAAAAGATTTTGAAATTGAAATGGGAGGTGGCACAAAGGCAAAGATGAGATTATGGAAGGGGACTCGAGCAAGTACTCCTCATCGGCGAAAAGGTTTAAAACATTAAAGTTTGAAACTGAATCATCGGGTACTTGTGACGGTGTGATAATAGAAAATGAAAATGGGGAGGAAATAAATTCAAACTCATGAGATGAATCATCATCGCATGAAGATTGAGTTTCAAAGGAAATAATATAACTTTCAATGAAATGTTCTTCTTTGGGGACCAAAGAAGAAATCATTTCATTGCAAATAGATATTACGTCATTTTTATCCTCACTTTCAATGTCAATTACGCAATGGGAAAAGTCGACAATGATTTGTTCCAAAGTAGGCACAAAGTCCTCATTTGGTTTAAAACATTCCTCGACTTCAAAAGTCTCGGAAGAAAAATCGTCGTCGAATTCAAATAATAAATGTAATTCATGTTCCCACAAACAATTTTATTCTCGAAAACGATTTTCAATTTTCTCATTTTCAAGAATACGTAAGCCCTCGCCAAAAGTCATAGGCCGAGGTGTGGATTCTTGAAAATGCGAACTTTGAAAATTACCATCGTACTTAAACTTAAACTCATTATTATAAGAATTTTGAAAACTATTGCAATTAATTTCAAAATTCCTATTATAAGGAATTTGGGGCCCAAAATTGTTATCATCCTCCTCAAAATACATGCACTCCAAAGCTTGACTTTTGTAATACTCACCCAAAGTCATTTTTGAATTTGTAATTTTTTGGGTCTCTAAGTATTCACCAAAAGTCATAGGTTTGCGAGGATTTTGAGAATTATTATAATGATTACCGAAAGGATTGGAATAAGACATGCTTATCCCCAAAATGGCTCGAAGTGGAAAATTCCACAAAGTAGATGCGCGCGCAAGAAATTCAAGCATTTTCTAGGTGCTCAAATGTAGAAGTCCTACAAAAAATGTTAGGCAAATAATACAAATAGAAAGAAAATACTAAGAAATACTAAATCAAATAAAATTCTAAAACAAACTCATCCCCGGCAACGACACCATTTTGATCAGGGGTGAAAAGTGGCGTTGCGTCAAAACGTCGATCATTGTTTTTTGTTCACCGCCTTAATACAAAAAACTAAATTACAACTATGCTTGCAATACAAGTACAGCGGTAAGTGGGGTATCGAAAATCCACAGAGTTGAGTTGCTAGAATAAATAGGATTTAATACTCCTAAATAAAAGTGTAAAAGATGATTATACACAAAAAGGGAAAAGGTGCATAAAAGGGAAATGATTAATATAGGCGAGTGTATTGAAACTAGATTAACAAAGAGAGTAAAACTATAGGTTGCGTCAAATATCCCTCACTCGAGTTAATTAGTATAAAATGGTTACATGGGTCGATGAGTTATTACAAATGCGTCTCGTTTCGACAGTTAATTGAACCAAGGGTTATCACGCCCCTGAATCCGCATAAAAGCCTAATCTGATTTTAGCATTAACAAATACCCCAGAAATTACGCATGCAAGGTCATAAGCACGAAACATATATGATATGCCCCATAAAATCCTCTAGGCGTAATAACTAGGACAACGCACCCAAAATAGACCCGTAAACACCATCACTAAATCAAAGCAACATGTCAACCCGGAATGAGTTCAATCCGGCACAACCTAGACTAAATTAGCTAGAAAGCATATTAAAAATGCGGTAAAGGAAAGAGGTAAATAAACGCGGTAAAGCTATTAGAAAACAAGTAAATCATAGCATGTAAACCTAATTAAGAAAGCATGTAAATTAACTACAAAGCAAGAATAAAGGAAATACACATTATATTAATGGAGAGGGAAGATGAAAGCACAAATTACAAACCCAATTGGGTGTCAATCCAAGAAGAAATGAAGAAATGAGCTCACAAACCTCCAAAACCTAACCTAAACTATCTAAAACGAATCATATCTGTTTTTTACAACAAAAATCCTTTATATAGTAAAAGGAATTAAATTAGAAAAGAAAAAAAAAAGAAAATAAAGCCAAAATATCTGCAGAAAATAGGGCATCGATCGATCGATGGCTACAGGTCTGCACCAATTCCTCCTGTTTTGGTGTGTTTGGTTTTCCCCTTCGCTAAAATCTCCATAACTTCTTCTTTTTGAATCGGAATCGCATACCGTTCATGGACACACGAAGCTTGCGAATAGGGATACAACTTTCGTGTAGATGTTGGGCCAGGTACCAAAGTTGTGAATT
Source organism: Sambucus nigra (assembly GCA_949130495.1). Lineage (NCBI taxonomy): Eukaryota > Viridiplantae > Streptophyta > Magnoliopsida > Dipsacales > Adoxaceae > Sambucus > Sambucus nigra. The sequence continues at coordinate 349,526,525 of OX422215.1, forward strand.
GATCGAATTGCCCTTGAACATTCAACTGCGTACGAAATTTGAGCGGAATGTGTCCAAACTTCATAGTTAGTACCTAAATACCCACAAAAACCCAATTATACCTGATATAGCATGTTAACAATATAAATCAAGATTGTCTGGTTAACGGGCTTAAATATAGATATTAAAGCACCCGAGGAGGCTAAAATGCATAGGTTATCACCATCCTTTCTACCGAGCTACCTTCTGGGATTAATGTTCAGAATAAGGAGAAGGTTTAAATCCTTTGTTTTTCCTTTTGTTCTTCTGCCTTGTAATAGGATTGACATTCTGTAACACCGCTTGGTTTATTAATGAAAACAAGTCCTTTTGACTAAGTGTGTTGTATTTACAATATTTATGCTTTCTTGCTTGGTTGTATTATCTTCATAAAGTCACACACCTTGTATTATATTTGCTCAGTAATCATACTTATGTTCTTAAAATTGTAATTTTCTATTTGATGCTAGGAAAAAGGCCTCCATAGTTTCTACTGAGTCCGACGTGCTCAGGAGGAGTAGAAATCTTTTTGAAGCTAGTCACGTTCTTTATCTAAAGAAGACTTAGTCCAATTGCTTGGTCCTGATGTGTCTGATTAAGTTAAGGAATCCTACCACTACACCAAAAGGCTAAATTATCACCTTTGAGCGGACCAGCCTTTTCATGGTTATCACCTTGGCCATGACAAGTCTGTGACAACGATTTGTTACGGCCATTGATCGTGACAAGTCCTTGATAAGTACAGTTGTCATGGACTTATCATGGTCAAAGAACTTAGCAGATCCGTGACAACTTTCTCAGTAAAAAAAAACCTGCCGCCTTTTTTTTCCCATCGTTATCACTCCCCCTTTTTCTCTCTCTATCTACGTTTCCAAGCGAGTTTTCTATCTCTCTCCTTTATATATGTGTGTGTGTACAATTCTACATGTGTGTGTGTATGTGTGTGGGGTGGGTGCAGTGGTGGGGGGCGGGGGGTCGCAGTGGTGGGATAGGGGGAGTGGGGGCAGGGGGAGTGGGGGTGGGGGTAGGTGTATAGGTGTGTGGGGTGGGGGTGGAAGTGGTGGGGTAGACGGGTGATTAGGGGAGGGGGGAGGTGAGAGAATAAATGAGTTGTTATTTTAAATCCATTTTTTTAGGAGTTTAGAGGTGGGAGAAATGAGGGGATATAAGGAATTGATTGTGTTTGGTTTTGGTGTAAAAGATTTTAGTGGTTTGTTTTCAATTTGGGGATCAATATATGGAATATCACATGTGAGTATATGATCCCGAAAATAGTGTCAATGTTGTTTCTGGACTTTATACTTTTCTCAAATAGTTTTACCATCCCCCTAGATCCTTATGAAATTGACTAAAACATATGAAATGCTCTAAACATTAATAACCTTTTTAATTTGTATACATTGTAATTCTATAAGACGCGTTTCCCCTAAACTGAAATTGAATTCTAATTGGTATTGATATTGGTATAAATTGAAATTTAATTGAATTGGTATTGATATTGGTATAAACTGGTATAAATTAGTATAAGTTTTGGTTCTTATGCGTACTTTAAATTAAATGAAACATACTTTAAATTACATAATTAAATGAACTCTCTCAAATTGTGATAATACATAATTAAATGAACCATACTTTAAATTACATATTGTGTGCATAGATACTAGCCTTATAGTTCTTATGCCTACACATTCAATATCCCTTAGACACGTTTGAGAGACATTACCCCTGTAACAAGATCTCTCGAATTGTCCTATTTGGATTGTATAGGACTGCATAGTTTCTGTATAATAATATTCTTAGTGGCTTAAACTTGTTACTTTTGGGGAAAGTTCTGTAATCGTATCTTAATATTTTCTGGGCACATACTAGATGATGCGATGTTAAGTATTATTTCAATTGATAAATTGAAATAACAACCACACTTGAGAATCTATGTCGTGTACTTGGCGAACTATGGGGATATGCTATCGATTTTTCTTCAAATTGGAACAATGTGCATGAGTTATTAAGTATATTATAGAAATATGCCGTCTTGAATGGGACATGACCACTCACCCATTAGAGGAGATGGATAAAATAGGAACTAATATTATAATTTGAATTTTAAGTTAAATTTCAAATTAAAATTGAATTTGAATTTGAATGCACGAATAAATTTACACATAGAAACTAGCCTTCTAGTTCTTATGCGTACGCATTCAATAGGTGATTGTTTATACTAATGGGAACTAAATATTCACACTTTTATTTATGCTAATCCAAGAATATACGCTTCTTACCCGTAATAGGTGATTGTTTGTAGTAGTTGTGATGGGATATCTTAAATACAAAGAGTGGATGGGTGATATAAATAGATTAGGGGATATGTTTTGCAGAGGTGCTAATGAATTTGTAAAATAAGCAAAGAAATGTCATAATAATGAATAGTTTTTGTCTTTGTGCTAGGTGTAAGAATGGAAAGGTGTTTGAGTGGAAAACAGCTGAACTACATTGTTAAGATGGGGTATGCAAGATAATTATCGAATTTGGGTTTTTCAAGGGCAACCAAAAGTTCCTTTTGTCTCCATGCAACCTTCACAACAACCTTCAACAAGTAGGATAAATGTACAAGGGGAGGATGACAATGTAGGTCATAATATATTAGATGATTTAGTTGATGACGCGTATGGAGTGCATGAAGTGGAAGAGAATTAGGTTACTGATGATGTATAAGGTTCAAGTGCTCATGAAGATATCAGGATAAACCTTGATGATGACTACCAAAGTTTAAAAATTAAGACGAGCCAACCGTTATACTATGATTGTGAGAAAGATAATAAAAATGGAAGTTCCATGGTTGGTTTGCATAGTTTGAAAAACCAATACGGTTTGTGTGGCAGTAACGTGACAGGAATTTTGAATTAGGTGAAGGGCTTTCTACCAAAGTAGAATACGCTTCAAAACAGTTATCCTACTACAAAAAAGATTTTGAAAGGTTTGGAAATGTAGTATAAATCAATTCATGCTTGTGTATATGACTGCATACTATACCTAAAGGAGTATGAAAATATCGATCGGTGTCTGGTATGCGATGAACCTTGATATGCCCAATCTACTGGCAAGGAAGGCACAAGATCAAAAGTTCCTCAAAAAGTGATGAAATGTTTTCCCGTTGGGCCAGGATTAAAGCAATTTTTCATAGTACCATGGATAGTGGAGGCAATGACTTGGCACGCCAAGCAGAAGTAGGGGAAAATCTCATGTGCCATCCTATTGATTCTATAGTTTGGAAGAGGCTAAATTTTGAGTATCCCGATTTTTCTCGAGAATAGCATAAAATTCATTTGGCAATTGGAAATATAAGCACCAATAATATGTTTGGCCAGTGATCCTAGCCCCACTCAACCTCCCTCCTTCACAGTATATGAGACCTAAATTTTTGATGTCGCCTTTGTTGATCCCTGGGCCAGAGACACCAAGTGAGGACATCGATGTCTACCTGGATCCTTTGATAGAAGAATTAAATGAGTTATGGTAAGAGTGTGTGAAAACATTTGACTCATTTAGAAAAGAAGAGTTTACGCTGAAAGCTATGTTGATGTGGTCAATTCATGATTTTCCAGCTTATGGGACATTATCCGGTTGTGTAGTACATGGTTATTTGGGGTGACCTATTTATGGAGAGGATATTGAATATCTTCATCTTTCCGCTAGCTCAAAAAATATATTCCATTTCCATAGGAGTTTTTTACCCCCTCTCATAGTTTTAGATTTGAGAAAGGTTCCAATTTTTTACGGGGTGGGGTTGAACATAGGCTACGGCGGAGAAAACTTTCAGGCTCAGAAATTGAAAGTAAATCTTCTGACTGTGGCCCTAATATGCTAGGTAATAATCCTAAATTTAAGAACGTCAAGCATAAAAAGACTCCAACTAGGAATGAAACAGAGACAAGAAAGGCATAGTCTAGGAGGTTAATTTTATTTAACTTGCCTTATTGGAAGAATAACCCGGTGCACCATGTATTGGATGTGATGCACGCAGAGAAGAAAATCATTGAACATATTGTTGGCACATGCCTTGGGGGGAGTCATTTTAAGGATGAAGAAAATGCACGAAAAGGCCTTAAAGCGTTGAAACTTAAGCTATAACTATGGTGGAAAGAAGATATTAAGGGAAGGACAATAATTCCCCATAGTGCGTTTACTTTGACTAGTGAGGAAAGGAAGGTTTTTTTAGACACAATATATAATTTGAAAGTTCCATTTAATTTTTCATCCAACTTGCAAAGGATTGCGAATTATGATACACATGATTTACGTAAGTGTAAGTCCCACGATTGTCATGTGATCATGCCATTGATTCCTCTATTGTTTAAGCACTATTTCGCCAAGCACAAGCATTTGCGGAGGGTTATTATGAAAATTAGTATCTACTTCTCACTTTTATGTGAGAAGGTAGTCAATCGAGATCACATAGTGGCCGCAAAATTCACGGTGAGTGAAGCAATTTGTGTCTGGGAGAAGTACTTTACCCTATCTTTCTTTGACATAAGTGTTCACTTATTGGTCCTCCTATGTGACGAGGCACTTCTTTGCGGCCCAATTAAATATCAGTGGATGCATTCGTTTGAAAGGTTGATAAAAGTTTTCAAAGATTACGTCAAGAATACACGATACATTGAAGGATCAATTGCAGAGGAATACATCACCGTGGAGTCATCAATCTACACTCAAGAATATATGCCTGACTTGACGAGCGTGGATCACAATGATGAGTTCGCCGATGAGGTGGTCATTTGTTGGGCAAACAAGTGAAATTAACGAGTTTGCAACATGAACAAGTAGCTCATTATCTATTTGACACACATGAAGATGTCGAAGAATGAAAAAAGGAAGTTTAAATTATTTTAATTTTTACATGATTAATTTTTTAATACGATCGTCACGATCTATGCAGAAAATATGAAGCCCGTGAGAACAATAAAAGCCGAAAAATAATGGCACAATCAGACAATGAATTTAGGTTGTGCTTGTCACACGAGTTAATTATAATGAAAATGGTTGTTACTAAATGTCACATCATAAGAAAAATTTACAAATAACCTAATTAATTTATCTATATTCTCAGCTCTTAAAAACGGGTGATGCGACATAAAGGCTTGCTCATCTAGCCACTGGACCCTTGTTTGTGGCACAAGAGTACAAAAAGTATCGATTGAACAATTACGTATTCGGTACAAGGGTGTACGCGGAAATAAAATTGTACATTCCTCGGGCATTTCATACAAGCCTCTTACTTTCTTTAGAGCGATCACGAAAGATAAAAACCTCATTGAAGCTGAAATGACTTACTATGGTATAATTCGAAATATATTTGAATTGGACTATGTAAACATCAAAGCGGTTGTATGTTAATGTGATTGGGTAAGAGTTGAGGATAAAAATGCTTGTAAAGTTGATCATGGTACCAATTTAATCATGGTTGACTTGTCCAAGTTGACGAACAACAAACACGTGAGCGGTGAGCCGTTTGTTTGTGTTTTTCAAAAGGTCAAGCAAGTGTTTTGCTCAGAGTATATCAACAATGAGCCGTGGTCAATTTTTCTACATGCGCCAAAGCATCTAAACAGTAGTGTGGATGACTTAGCTTCACCTACTAAATATCAATCCATTTTCGATGATAACCCGAATTTGAAACAGTTTTTTGATTTGTAATAAGTATTCAAATTATTTGTAATGACGAGTGGATGTATTTTTCTAGTGCTTTATTATTATCGACCGATAATTTAATGCTTTTTATTCATTTTTTCTTGATCATTTTAATTCTTGTAATAACCAAGTGAATATGTTAATTATAATTTTAATCAATTTAAGTATTAATTCAAAGTCCTTGACCTGGGAGAGTGGGGGGGGGGGGGGGTGTACGTGTGTGTAAATTGAAATTGTATTGGAATAAATTTCTATTGGTATTGGTATAAATTGAAATTGATATTGGTATTCGTATGTATTGTTATTATCGGATTTGAGCATTAATTCAAATTCTATATACATGTTTGTACTAATAATAACAATTTTTGCAGAAAATGACTTCATCCGGGTGTGGTAGCGGAGGCGATGAGGGCTCCTCAAGCAGTAGCCCCCAAAATGGGGCAAATTGGGGTCCGTCGTCGAGAATAAGATGACATTATTATCTACAGTGCTAGAGTTGCTGAAGGCAATCGTTGGCCCAGGGTACACTGATTGGAGGGTGGTGCCTATGGACCTCAAGTTGAACATCTGGGGGGCACTACAGGTAGTGTATTTATATTTATATTCATATTTATATTTGTATTTATAAGTAACTAACACTTACTTTCTTTTTTAGTATGCATTTGTGTGACAGGAACAATTCCGCCTGCCCCCATATCTCCGCGACTCCACGTTGGAACAATTGAGGGATCAATATAAGATGTGGAAGAAAAATTTGTGGGGTCGGTACTTTGGGAAGAGCCGGGAGTCCATTCTGAGACTACGTGATACCATCCCCCCGAAGGAGCTCATCTCATTGGAACAGTGGCAAAAGTTTATCGACAACGAGACCAATGAGCGACAATTGGCATCTTGCCCATCGGGGAGGGACAACCGAGTGAAAAAGTTGGACGTGCACTACTCTGGGCGGACGCCTTACTCCGAGGTGGAGCACATGATGGTAAGATTTTATTTTTCTTTAATTTTAGTTATTCTAAATTAGCATTACTTTGCATTACTTACTAATTATGTATTATTTTATTTCAGGACATGGGGAGTGGCCCTGGGGGTAAGACACATAGGCTAGATGCCTATGTGGAAATTCAGAAGAAAAAAGGGCAAGGACAAGGAGGTGGCCCTGAGCGTCGCAACCACCATTGTAAGTTATAAATGTTTAATTTTTCTAATTATGTTATAATTGTTTTATTTACTTAATTAACTAAATGTGTACTTTTTGTCTTTTCAGGCAAAGCTTAAGGAAGTGCATGAGTCACAGTCTGATGCCAACAAAGAATCTTTGGCTATGAACACACTCAGCCAAGTGTCGGGCTGAATCGCAAGGGGAGGACTAGGGGGTGAGATCGCGGGTGGGGAAGTCTAGGAGCATCGGAATGGAGATGGACAACTATGGGTTGGCACATCAGGTGGACACCCATGACGATAAGCTATCAAGGTTGGAGGCAATTATCATGAAGCCTCAGTTGGGAAAGGGTAAAGGGAATGAGGTAAAGGTAGATGAGGACGAGGACGATGACGAGGATGCCATTACTTTATCTTTGATATACATGAACTCGCCGCCATATGATGATCCATTTCCCATCATGACCCCCACCGAACGACCCATGTCAATAATCAGTTTGTCGAACGTGTTTCTACTCGACATATATTATGAGGAGCTGATAGCGAGGGGGTTGAGGGATCTGAGCTTCCTCCCGGGTATTCTAGTTTATGTACGTCCCCTCCAAGACATTGAGATAATAGTGCACATCACGCATGTGGTGGAGGGAAAGGAGAACTCACCTTTGGGGTTGAGCGAACAATGCGGCGTTCAGCATATTGCGGGGTGTCTTAATTCATATGTCGTGTGTCCTTCCTTACTCCCCCAACCTGGTCCTTATTTCTATCTTTTTTTTTGGATATTTGGATACTGGATTGTATTTGTATTTTTTTGATTTTGGTACATATTGGTTTTGATATGGATATTTTCATCTTTATTCTATTTGGATATGGATCATATATGCCATGATTTGGTATATTATTTTTATTTTATTTGGATATATGTTGTTTGGACATGTATACTTTTTCTATAACAGGTACAAATATACTGTTGGGTAGTGGCAGTGGCCATAGTGCCTAGTAATTTTTTTAATTCTGCTTAGAATTGTTATGGTAAAAAACCAAGATAAGTCCGTGACAAAGAAACTTATCACGGACTTTTCACAGTCTTTGACCTTGATAATTTTTTTACTTTGTCACTGGCTTGTCAGGGTCTTTGACCATGACAAAAACTTGTCAAGGTCAAAGACCATGACAGGACCATGATAAGTGTAATGAACTTGTCACAGTCTTTGACCATGACAAGTTTGTGACAAAGAAGTTATCACCCCAGACTTGTCACGGTCAAAGACTTTGACAAGTTGGACTTTCCACGATCAAACACCGTGATAAGTCATATGTTTTGGTGTAGTATACCTTCATATTCATTGCTTGCTAGATAGGGCAGTGGAAAATAATGCTGCATATTATGAGATGATTGAAGATTTGCAAGATGACCACAAGTTTTCTTTAGCTTCACTCTATGCCGTCTATGAGGCTAAGTATAAAGCATTGAGTGAAGTATGGGGTTTTTAGAAGAAACTTGAAAATTATTCCTCCATGTATAAAAGGAAAGATTTATTATTGAATCGAGAAGTGGATGAAGCTCAGGAAGTATCCAAACTAGTTGAAGAGGAAAATAATCAGCTTAGAGATAAGTTAGATAACATGAAGAAATTGTCTGCCAGTGGTGTTGATGAAGATGCTTCTTTCTTGGAAACTGAGAATGCCAGACTAGTAGAAGAATGTGACACCCCGCCTAATTAAATACCGGGTGATCAGTTCTTTATTAAATTATAACCCAGGTGAACTGTTGGTTCATTCTTCACTCACTGTCGCAAAATAACTTTTCAATTTAAACACCTTAAATTATTAAGCTAAGTGAAAAAACCATTTTTAGACATCAATTTCTAAATTTAATTTAAAACCAATATTTAAAACATTTCATAATCCATGGATTAAAAATCACACAACAATTAGACTGGAAAATATAATTCAAGCAATTTAAGCATACAACTAAATAATTCCCACATTAAAACTTAAAAGGAAAAGCATCTTGACAGTAACAATCCCAAAGTATAAATACTGGAAATAAATGAATCACAATCTCTGATAAAACCAACTGAATAATGGAAATAGGACGACACATGCCCAACTGGATGAAATAGCACTAGAAGTGGAATCAATAATGAGGTCGTTTAAGAAAAGGCCTGCAACTCCCACCTAAGCTGCAGCATGTTCCTTCCAAAGGATCCTACGCAAGACGGCCCTGTGACTGGGCACCTGTAATATATACATATATATACAAGAGAGAAGAGAAAATAGGAAACGGGTCAGAGTCCGATTGTTAAACAGTTTAAAATTTAGTTTAGCAAGTATTTAAAATGCTTACTGGCTAATGCAACAATCATATTAGTGTGCGGCAGTCTCTTGAGAAATTCTCACCTCTATTCTAATGTGCACACCCACCGCAGTACTAATCCCAACAGTTTAGCTTATCTTAAGTTACTCGTAAGGTTTTCAGGCCAACAATTTCTAGCGTTAAGGAAATAATTTTTTTTTTAAAAGCAAAGTTCTCACATATGCCTCATTTGATTATAAAGTTTCTCCGTATTGCCTCAAACTTTTCAAAAACTTATATCGAAGTTGAAATAATTATTCATTACTTACCTACCTTTTGTCACCGTAGATAGTTCCCAAATTTCAAGTTTATATATATATATATATATATATTAATCACTCATATAATATATATATACTATCGGAACCCCAAATAAAATGTATGATGCTGGCATACTCTGCTATCAAGTCCCCGTATCACTCGTACTAAGGGAAATACTAGTTCGGAATCACTCTCGAACTATATTAACACAAAACACATACAAATTGAGGCGAAGCATAGTTCCAAGTCACTAAGAGGTCAACACATACCATCACGTCTCTTAGGACGGTCTGACTATCGATCCGATAGCCTGTACCAAGGATTCCTATGTTCTAGGGTACAAGTCAATATCCCCCATAAAGGTCCCATCGAGATAAGACTGTCCCAGGGCGGTAACCTCAGTATTAGCAAGTAGCGCGGGCATGATTTTTACACGTATATAGTATATGCACAATCACAGTCATATATGTATACTACTATTCCCAATTCTAATTTAGGTACACTCACGACCCATACTTATGATATTTATTCTTATTGCACATTACTAGATTATCCCGTATAACGGTTTGTCTCTTTTATTCTTATTTATGGGATTATTCGAACTTACTACGTAACACTCGTGAATCCCTATCTCCCCAAGTGTAATTTCAATAGGTACTCTTTTATCTTACAACGTAACTTCCTTACGAGTCTCACCCTTTAAACACATGTTCCCACTATTTCTTAAGTGTAATTCACTCCCCGTTAACCCTAATTTAGTCTTACATGAGATGCTCCATTTTTTTTTATCAAGTCCTACTGGCCCTCTTTATATCCCAAGATGTTGTAATAAGGATGTTCAAAGATTACTACGCATTTAAATTGAAATCAACCATTTAAAAAGGGAGTATGAGTCTGCGAGGAGGGGTCGATTGATCTATGGTCCGGTCTCGATCGATCGATCCATCGATGGATCGATGCTCTTAGGTCGATCGATCGATCAAGGAGTTATGGCGAAACTGCATAAATACTAGTTACAGGAATCTTCTTCCAAAATCATCCAAAACAACATATTTGACTTCCAAACTCCCAACAATTTATACTACAAGTGTTATATCCCTAAACAATTGATATTCTACGTAAGACATGCGAATTTTCATCAATTATAACGAATTAAAAGGGTCACAATCCATAAAAATATCAAGAACCCTAATATTTTCTTTGTTTAGTTTCTTCCCATTCCTTTCCCAGATTTTATACTCCTATCTTGATGCAAATTCGTGGTCCAACCTCTACATGTGAATTTGATTTCCAGAATATGTCTTTTACCTCTACAACATGCAAATTAGAGTCTCCCATACATGATTTCTTTCATAAAAACTAGTACTAATCAACCCTAGACTAACATCATTGAAGCATTAACTGAATTAGATCAAGATAGATACTTGCCTAGCAATTCTTGGATCAGATTTGTGGAAAATATTTGTGTGGTTGTGATCCTCGTTGCGCGATCTAAAGTTTATCAGTGACGGCGGTGCAAAGGTGGAGTTCTTGGCCTAGAACTCCTTGGAAAGATTCTCCTCTTCCTCTCCACTGGTCGTCTATGGTTTATGGTTCTTCTAACCTTAGAAGATGACTCCTACCATCTGATATAACCTTAGAAAAATCGTGAGTTTCCATGCCCAAAAATATAAAATGTCTAAAACCCCCTTCGGGATGTTAATTAGGCCTAAAACGCTCTGAGACCCAAATAAAACCCTTGGGTACATTATTTTAACTATCTCGACCCTTCTGGACACATTGACGCACTCAAAATGACCATACGGGTGATTTATAATTTATTCAGTTTTAATAATTCGAATTTAATCCCGACTCGACACAAGCGCGCCCCGATAAATTTCCAAAATTATCAAATTAGATTCTCGTGATAATTTTACTAATTTTAATGACACCACTTACTTTACCCATAAAGTAACTTACAACAAAATTCCAATAATTACTAACTCTCATCACGCTAGTAAGTACTTAAATAATTTTCCGGATTAATATTAAATTAATATCTCTAATTAAATTTAATAAATCCCCAAAATTAAAAGTTATAAAAATACGGGGTATTACATACTCCCCCCTAATAAGGGAATTTCATCCTGAAATTTAAAAAAAAAAATAAGGTGTACCTGGTGAGAATAATTCTGGGTACTTCTCACGCATGTCTGCCTCACACTCCCAAGTGGGTTCCTCCACATTATGATGCTCCCACTGAACCCGTACAAGTGGGACTACTCTCGACCTCAATCTCCTTTCGCTATGGTCTAGAATAGCTACTGGTCTCTCCTCATAAGAGCTATCGGTCTGTAAGTCAATCTCCTAAATCGCGATTTGGGTGTGGACCGTATCATCCCGAAGGTATCGTCGCAATGACGAGATGTGGAATACATCGTGAATGCAGTGTAAGTGCCCTGGCAGTCCCAATCTGTATGCTACCTCCCAATCCTCTCGATAATGGGAAATGGTCCCACGTACCTCGGAGCCAGTTTCCCTTTATTCCCGAACATCATCACTCTGGTCCCTCACATTAAATTCTCAGAAGAACCGTTTTGCATCGACATAGCTTTTCAGCCTGTCCTGGGCTACCCGAATGCGACTCCTGATAATCTCAATCCTAGCGGAGGTTTCCTGAATCACCTCTGGTCTGAGCAACTTGTTGTCCCCCACCTCTAGCCAACAAGTTGGCAAATGACAAGGCCTGGCATATAATGCCTCAAGTGGAGCCATGCGAATCGTGAACTGATAAGAGTTATTATAAGCAAACTCCACTAGTGGAAGATGTGGCTCCCGACCTCCCCCAAAATCAAGGACACACATGCGTAGCATATCCTCCAACATCTGATTGGTACACTTTATTTGTCCATCCGTCTGTGGGTGATAAGCTCAACTCAACCTCAACTCTGTACCCATGGCCTCCTGAAAACTTTCCCAGAAATGTGACACGAAAATCTTGTCTCTATCTGACACAATATCCAAGGGCACCCCATGTAGTCTAACAATCTCATCAATGAACAACTGAGCATACTGGCCCATGGTATAGTCTGTCTGTACTGGAAGAAAATGATCCACCTTGGTCAAACGGTCCACAATCACCCAGATGGAGTCGTGGCCCCGCTGTGATGTAGGCAACCTAGTAATAAAATCCATGGAAACACTCTCCCACTTCCACGTGGGTATTTCCAATGGCTGAAGCAACCCTGACGATTTTTGGTGGTCCACCTTTACCATCTGGCAAGTAGAACACTTGGACATGAACTCAGCAATGTCATTTTTCATCCCACTCCACCAGTATTACCGCCTCATATCCTAGTACATCTTATCTCCCCCAGGATGCATCGTAAATCGGGACCCGTAAGACTGGGTCATCACTTCATGATGCAATTCTGCTCCTTCTGGGACCACCAATCTCCCATTAAACCTCAAACCTCCATTGTAACTAACAGAATAGGATTCAGCACCCTCAGCTAAAAGCCATATAATTTTCTTTTGGAAAAATGGGTCTGTTGTCTGTGCTTGTATTACCCTCGTAACAATCTCGGGTGTCACTGTCATGACAGATATGAAGGAACGGGCTACCGCATCCTGGTGACCCAACTCTTTCCACTTTGCTCTCCATATGTTTGCTACATCGTATACCGGTCTATGGCTCAACGCATCAGCAACCACGTTGGCCTTCACCGGATGGTACTGTATGTCGAACTGATAGTCCTTCACAAACCCTAACCACCAGCGCTGACGCATATTCAGCTCTCGCTGAGTGAACAGGTGCTGCAGTGAAATATGGTCTGTGAACAAGAGGAATTTCTCCCCCGATAGATAGTGTTTCCATATACTCAATGCGAAGACGATCGCTACTAACTCTAGGTCGTGTGTGGGGTAATTCCTCTTGTACGGCTTAAGCTTGCGAGAGGCAAAAGATATAGCCTTCTCTTCCTGCTGAAGTACTCCCCCGAGTCCCTGTAAGGAGGCGTCAGTGTAAACCAGATACTCCACGCCCGGCTTGGGTAAAGTAAGGACTGGTGCCAAAGTCAGCTTGTCTTTCAGCTCATCGAAAACCCATTGACAAGTATCGTCCCAAACATATGGTACCCCCTTGCGAGTCAGGTTCGTCAATGGACCCGCTATCTTGGAGAACCATCGAATGAATCTCCTGTAGTACCCGAATAACCCCAAGAAACTACGCACTTCTGTCGGTGTTGTGGGTTGTCCCCACTCCCTCACTGCTGACACTTTACTCGGGTCAACCGATATCCCTAGTTCAGAGATGACATGTCCCAAGAATTGCACTTCCCGTAACCAGAATCCGCACTTCTTGTACTTAGCATACAGTTGATGCTCTCGTAGAGTCTGAAGGACTGCCTCAAGCGCTCAACATGCTCTTCCTCTATGTGTGAATATATCAGGATGTCATCTATGAATACGATGACAAACTGATCTAAGAACTCTCTGAACACTCGATTCATCAAGTCCATGAATACGGCTGGGGCATTTGTGAGTCCAAATGGCATTACTCTAAATTCATAGGACCCATACCACGTCAAGAAAGCAGTCTTCGAAACATCCTGATCCCTAATATGTAGCTGATGGTATCCTGACCTCATATCGATCTTCGAAAAGAAAGTTTCTCCCCTCAGATGGTCGAACATATCATCGATTCGAGGCAACGGATATTTGTTCTGTATCGTGACCTTGTTCAGCTCCCGATAGTCCACACATAGCCTCAGCGAACCATATCTCTTTTTCATAAACAACACTGGAGCGCCCCAAGGTGAGGTACTCCTACGAATGAAGCCCTGACCTAACAGCTCCTCTATCTGATCTTGTAACTCTCGCATTTCCGCCGAAGCCATACGGTATGGAGAGCATGTTATCGGTCGAGTATCCGATAACAAATATATGGAAAAATCTATCTCTCGACTGGGGGGTAGGCCTGGTATCTCCTGAAATACATCAGAATACTCACGAACAACTAGGATCGAGTCTAAGGGAATCACGACCTCCTTAGAGGTGTCCTCCTCTATGTAATACAAATGAGCGGTAGAGCCTCCCTCTGGGTGAGGCATCGCCACTACAAACATATCCTGCCCCGGAATGATAAAGACAATACTCCCACCGAAATAATCTATCATGGCTCTGTATGCTGCGAGCTAATCCATACCAATAATAACGTCGTGCTCATGCATATCGAAGACAACATTTCTGCTGGTAAGATTAAGATACCAATCTCTACTCCCACACCTCGACATATAAAGAAAATTAACGATCCATTTCCCAGTGGTGAGTCTACGCATGTCACAGTGCTCTCTGCTGTGGGTAATAACCCTAAGGCCTTCGCAAAATGAGTAGCTATAAAATAGTGTGTCGCCCCAGTATCAAATAAAACGTGACCCATAGTACCATGGATAGGAAACATACCCTTAATCGCGGGTGGTGCCTGTGGAGCTGCTGCCTGGTGGACGTTATGGACACATCCGTATTGTAACTGCCCCTGCTGCACTAGAGCAGATGGAATGGCTGGTAGGGCTGGTGCCTGAGCCGGTGCTAGGAGGGCGGCTAGAAAAAGTGGCCTCTGTGGCTCATTATGGGCACCCTGCTGCTGTGGGGCCCTATCTCCCTCTGGACAATCATGGCGCCTATGGCCATTTTTACCACACCCGAAGCTTCGGTCCCTAAAATTTCCTCCCCTTTGTCCCTACTGATTACGGCCCTGCTGGCTGTTACCACCCTACCATTGGCCCTATTGGCCCTGCTGAAAACGCTGTTGGCCCTGATGGCCCTGCTGTTGACCCTGCGGCTGACGATATTAACCCTGTTGGCCCTGCTGATTTGACTGGCCCTGCCTAAATCCCCCAAATCCCTTCCTGGAGTGACCTGATCGGAACCGCTTGGCAGGGTCCCCCTGATGGGAACTTTGCTCATGCTGACGGGTCTGCCCCTGAGATGTCAGTGCTCCACTAGTACCACTACCCCCTGTCCTATGTAATACCCCGTACTTTTGGCTATATTTATTTTTGGGATTAATTAATTAAATGCGTATTAATTGGAAATTAATCCGGGTTATAAATACTAATAAGATGCGAATTGGTATTTGATTATGTGCATATATGATTATATATTTATTGGGTATTATGAAATTTCAATTTAGAAATTTTTTTGAGACGCGTGGGACCGCCGCGTCACGGTATAATAATTTGATAATAAAAGTGAATTTAAAATCTATAATCCGTATGGTCGTTTTGAGTGCGCCAACGCATCCGGAAGGGTCGAGATAGTCAGAAAACACTAGCCGGGGGTATAGTTTGGGTCCCGGGGTATTTTTAGGCCATACCGACAACTTAAAGGGTATTTTGGTAATTTTACATTTTGAGGAATTAAAAGTGACGAAAATTGGTGATGTAAATCTGATGTGGAATTTGTCCCACTAAGACCATAACCAACCCATATTAACCTAGAAAGCTACGTAGGTTATCATTTTAGGTTTTCTAAGTTTCCCCAAATCAAAACCCTAGCCACCTTAAGCCACTATTGGAGAAGAGCTTGGAGAGAGAGGAATTCCTGCAGAAAACTTCATCTAATCTACACAAACTCAGAGACAACCAAGGCAAGTGACTTTATTCCATTTAATTTCTGAGAATGTTTCCTCCATGTTAGAAAATTCGGATTTATGGTTTGTTCTTGAAGAAAATATGAAAACCCATGTAGTTTAGATCATAGAACTTGAGAAATTGTGAAGAGAATTGCATGTAGTATGATAGGTAGATTTCCCTTATAATAATTGTGATTTGAAGGAATTAAAACGAAATAAATTCTGGGATTTGATGATGATATAAACCTAGGGTTCATGTTCTAGAGAAATTGGGAAAAGTGTAGAGATTTGTAATTTGGTTGATGTTATGATGATTCAATCCTTGAAAACATGTTAGGAGATGATGTAAAAATGTTTAGGATGAATTAGAGACCCTAAAACGTTATTGGGATGAACTTTGGAAGAGATTAGAATTGATAAAAATGGTGAAAAACGAGATGGGGAAAAATCTGGGCCGAAACTGGTAGCTCGTTAGAAGCACCCCCAGGTCGTTCGAACGAACTCGTTCGAACGAGCTTCTAACGAGTTGACCAGTCGTTACTAACGAGTAGGAGTTTCGTTCGATATCTCGTTCGAACGAGATATCGTTAGAAGGGACAGTTCGTTCAAACGAACTAGGATCTCGTTCGAACAACCTCGTTCGAACGAGACTTCTAACAACCTGACAGTCCAAACTCGTTCGAAGCCTCGTTCGAACGAGACTTCTAACGAGCTGGCAGTTTGGTCCTTTTTGGACTGTTTTGACTTTTGGAGTTCCGTAAACTTGTTCGAGGACATAGTTAACCTTCCAATGATGATGTAGTGATAGGTTTGGGACATTTGGGTATTTATGAGAAGGAATTTACATACGAGAGTGTATTACATGGACGGTTTGGGTTGAGACGTGAGTATCTACTACGACGTGAGATAATTATGACGCGTATAATTACAAACCGGAATAGTATGAATTGTGATAAGTATAAGCTAGTACGAGTATGCAATATGTACTACGATTAAAATACGGTATTACTAAGACGTGTGTTTACTTAGTATTGGTATATGGATTGTGTGTATGACATACCTACCATACTTGCTATCACGGGAGGTTGCGTTCGCTTAGGACCCTCTATTCCTTGTGTGCCTACGGGGGGGGGGGGATATAGACTGGTACCTCGATGAACATAGGTCATAGAAAGACTTATTGGGATATTAATAAGTCCGTTGACCGTGGGAGCGTAGGTATGTGCGTAACCCACGTGATGGTGACTGTGTTCGCCTCCACTATTTGTGATTTGTGTTATCTGGACTATTCCTGAGAGATTCGGAATATGTGATCCTTATGTACGTGATGTACCGGGATGGATAGCAGAGTATGTGTGCACCGTAGCTTAGTTCTCGGGGTGCTTGTATTGTATATATATGATGAGATTAATATACATTTAATTAATGGGAATCCTCATGTTAATGTTGTAATTATATTACGGTATTGTTTCGAGAAATATAACGAGTTAACTGATAGTTATATATATTGCATATTGAGTATCTGAGTTGAAGTTAAACCCCTATTTAATTATGAGCGTTATTATGTAAATGGAACCAAGTAATATGGGTAGAACCTTTGGCAGTCTAGCTAGTTATATTGTCAGTTGGCTAGTAGTATGGGTCGTTATAGATGGGTACTTGCGTTAGGAGTGCACAATTAGACGAGAGGTGAGAATATAATGCGAGTGCACGTCCGAACATGTACTTTGCATTTAATGTTTTAAATGTTTTTAAAGCACTTGCAGGTTTTTAAAATATAACTCCACATTCGGGCTCTGACCCGTTTGCTTTTCAAATCTTTTTCTTGTAAAACCTTTTTAGGTGCCCAGCCACAAGGACACCAAGCATAGATTATCCATTCAGGTGACGAGCTGTAGCGGTTTGTGGAAGCTACAGGGATTTGCATGTAGACGCTTCGATCTTTTGGATTCCAGAGTCACTATCTATCAGTTGTAGGGCATGTTGCCCATTTCTTTAGAGACATATTTTATATTTCAGTTTTCAGACTTTAGCATATATTGTTTCAGTTTATTTATTTCAGTTGTGGGATTGTAGTGAGGAGTTTTTCCTCCAGACTTTATTTACTGTTATGTGATGGTTATTCATTTTACTTAAGTATGGTGAATGGTGTTATTTATTTCTTCATTACATTTGTTGCATGTTAATCAGACTTAAATTAAAATTTGGCAACTTGCTTTTTAAATACTAGGTGGTTAGTAATATTAAAAATGGTTTCGACAGTGATGCTATTAACTGAGCCAACTTGGCATTTTGAATTAATTTAGTAAAGGAGTAGCTACCCGATATTTAATTAGTCGGGGTGTCACAGGTGGTATCAGAGCATCAGGTTCTAGTGTCCTTTAGGATCTGTACGGCTAATATGTTTCCGCTACGTTTCTTTGATATAGAGCCCTATATTTTAGGACTGTTGTATTCTTTTTGTGTATGCTTCGTTCTTCAGCTATTTTAAGTTTATAAACCGTGAACTTATAAACTTTGTTCATATTTCAGATGCCTCCACGACGTGCACGACGAGTTCCCAGGGATGCTACGCCCGAACCCCAGCCCGCTCCAGTTCAGGGCATGTTGAACGCCGCTGAGGATGCAGCTATAGTAGCTCAAGCGGTAAATGCCGCGATTGCCGTTATTCAGCAGGCACCACCACCGGCGCCGGTTGCCGCGCCAGTACAGGTTAATGCATTCCCGTCTGCTTGGGAGCGTGTACGTGACGCTTTTCAGAAAGCGCATCCGCCAGAGTTTGCTGGTAGCTCAGATGTGGTAGTCTCGAGCCAATGGAGGAAGGACATGAAGAGGCATTTGAGGATGCATGAGTGCACTGATGTTCAGAAATAGGTGCTAGCTACTTTCAAGCTAGTGGGATCTGCACTACAGTGGTGGGAGTCTATTACCACCGCGGAGGAGAGGGATACCCTCACGATTCAGGATTTCTGGGTGCGGTTCGACCGCAAGTACTTTCCATCCGCAGTTCATATAGAGATGAGGAGGAAGCTGATGAGTCTGAATCAGGAGGGCAAGACAGTGGCCGAGTATGAGTCCGAGTTTACTAACCTGTTGAATATCGTTCCAGACGAGATTCCAACAGAGAAGAAGAAGATTGAGAAGTTCACCGACGGGTTGAATTGGAGGATCCGTCAGCATATGCTAGGGAACCTATCGTTGGCCACGTATTCTGATGTGGTTAACGTTGCATTACTACACTACCAGGACCACCGTTTTCATATGGCCGAGGGCAAGAGGTCGGGGGAGTCTAGCCATCAGGGCAGGACTGGAGGACATGGTGCCAGCGGGGCACAATCTGGCCAGGGGCAGAGACAGAATGAGCAGGGTATCCAGCAGGGGGATAGTAAGAGGTTCTGGTCAGGGAACTACAGGCAGGGTCAGGGAGGTTTCTGTCAGGGCCATCAGGGTCCAAACGGCCATCAGGGCCAACAGGGGCAGAATGGGCAACAGTTCCATCAGGGCTAGCAGGGCCAAGGGAGGAATGGTAACGGCCACCAGGGCTGGGGACAGCAGGGGCAGAGGGGAGTGAACTTCCCAGGGAAGTGCTTTATTTGTGGCAAGACTGGCCATAAGAAGCAGGATTGTCCTGATAGGGGCAGGGCCCCACAGCAGCAGCAGCAGGGTGCTCGCCAGGAGCCACAGAGGCCTATGTTTCCCGCAGCTCTTCCCGCACCGCCACAGATGGCAGCATTGCCACCCATTCCTGTAGTCCCAGCTCAGCAGGGTCAGCTACAGTATGGACGTGTCTACAACGTTCACCAAGCTGCAGTTCCACAGGCATCGCCCGCGATCGAGGGTACGTTTCCTATCCATGGCACTATGGGTCGGGTGTTATTTGATACGGGTGCTACACATTATTTTATAGCTACACACTTCGCGAAAGCTTTAGGATTGTTAGCTACGGCAGAGAGCACAGTGACGTGTGTCGACTCACCATTGGGGAGTGGGTCACTTATTTTCTTTATATGTCGGGGAGTGGGAGTAGAGGTTGGTGGTTTGGTATTGCCTGCAGACATGTTAGTGTTAGACATGCATGTTCACGATGTGATCATCGGTATGGATTGGCTCGTAGCATATAGGGCCATGATTGATTGCTTCAGCGGGAGCATTGTTTTTGCCATTCCGGGGCAAGAGATGTTTATAGTGGCGATGCCTCGCCCAGAGGGAGGATCGATCGCTCATCTGTATTACATAGAGGAGGATACCTCTAAGGAGGTTGTTATTCCTTTAGATTCGATCCCGGTTGTCAGGGAGTATTCGGATGTGTTTCAGGAGATACCAGGCTTACCACCCAGTCGAGAGATAGACTTCGTTATAGATTTGCTACCGGGTACGAGACCTATAGCACGCGCACCGTACCGTATGGCTCCAGCTGAGATGCGAGAGCTACGGGATCAGATAGAGCAGCTGTTAGGGCAGGGCTTTATTCGCAGGAGTACCTCACCTTGGGGCGCTCCAGTTCTGTTTGTGAAGAAGAAGGACGGTTCACTGAGATTGTGTGTGGACTACCGAGAGTTGAATAAGGTCACGATACGGAATAAGTATCCGTTACCTCGAATCGATGACTTATTCGACCAGTTGAGGGGAGCTTCTTTCTTCTCGAAGATTGACTTGAGGTCGGGATACCATCAGTTGCGTATCAGGGAGGAGGATGTCTCGAAGACCACGTTCTTATCGAGATATGGTTCTTACGAGTTTCGGGTTATGCCTTTCGGCTTGACCAACGCTCCAGCAGTGTTTATGGACTTGATGAACAGAGTGTTCAGGGATTTCCTAGATCAGTTTGTCATTGTCTTCATTGATGACATTCTGGTTTACTCTCAGACAGAGGAGGAGCACGCCGAGCATTTGAGGCAGGTTTTGTAGACACTCCGTCAGAATGAGTTGTATGCAAAATATGAGAAGTGCGGGTTTTGGCTGAAGGAAGTCCAATTCTTGGGTCACATTATTTCCGACCAAGGGATATCTGTCGATCCGGGGAAGGTATCAGCGGTGAGGGAGTGGGGACAACCCACGACACCAACGGAGATTCGTAGTTTCTTGGGTCTAGCAGGATACTACAGGAGGTTTATTCGGGGTTTCTCGGAGATAGCAGGTCCTTTGACACATCTTACTCGTAAGGGTGTGCCATACATCTGGAGTGATGCCTGTCAGTTGGCATTCGATGAATTGAAGGACAAATTGACCTCAGCACCTATGTTAACATTGCCGAGACCGGGAGTTGAGTATTTGGTTTACACCGATGCGTCTTTGCAAGGACTTGGAGGTGTATTGCAGCAGGAGAGACAGGCCATAGCTTATGCTTCCCGTAAGCTTAAGCCTCATGAGAAGAATTACCCTACGCATGATTTGGAGTTGGCGGCAGTGGTATTTGCCTTACGGATTTGGAGGCACTATCTTTTGGGGGAGAAGTTTCAGCTGTTCACGGATCACAAGTCACTACAGTATCTGTTGACGCAGAAGGAGTTGAACATACGATAGCGTAGGTGGCTTGACTTTGTGAAAGACTACCAGTTCGACATCCAGTACCACCCGGGTAAGGCTAACGTGGTAGCAGACGCGTTGAACCGTAGGCTAGCAGATGAGGTGGCAGAGGTGTGGAAAGCAAAGTGGAAGGAATTGGGACACCAGGATGCAGTGGCCCGATCTTTCATGTCTGTGATGACCGTTACACCGCAGATTATCACGAGGGTAGTACGGGCACAGGCTAATGACTCGTTCTATCAGGAGAAGATAGTTCGATTACTTGCAGAGGGAGCCGAGTCCTATACCGTTAGCTCAGACGGGGGATTACGCTTCAATGGGAGATTGGTAGTTCCGGAAGGGGAAGAATTGCGGCATGATATGATGGCAGAGTCGCACGGCTCACGGTTCGTAGTACATCCCGGAGGGGACAAAATGTACTAGGACATGAGACGCCAGTATTGGTGGAGCGGTATGAAGAGAGATATCGCTGAGTTTGTCTCGAAATGCGCCACTTGTCAGCTCGTAAAAGTGGATCATCAGAGACCAGCAGGATTGCTACAGCCATTGGAGGTCCCGGTGTGGATGTGGGAGAGCATATCCATGGACTTTATCACGGGGTTGCCTACGTCGCAGAGGGGTCACGACTCCGTTTGGATAATTGTGGACAGATTGTCCAAGGTCGCTCACTTTTTACCCGTAAGGACCGACTATACTATGGGACAGTACACCCAGCTCTTTATTTCAGAGATTGTGAGACTTCACGGTGTACCCTTAAATATCGTGTCTGACAGAGACAAGATATTTGTTTCGAGGTTTTGGGAGAGTTTCCAAGAGGAATTGGGCACGGAATTGCGGTTGAGTACGGCTTATCATCCGCAGACCGATGGGCAGACAGAGCGCACCAATCAGATGTTGGAGGACATGCTACGCATGTGCATTATTGACTTCGGGGGTGGATGGGAGCAGTACCTTCCACTGGTGGAGTTTGCTTACAACAACTCCTATCAGTTCACGATTGGCATGGCTCTGTTTGAGGCATTGTACGGTAGGCCTTGTCATTCCCCAGCATGTTGGTTAGAAGTGGGGGACAACAAACTACTTGGGCCGGAAGTAATTCAGGATACTTCGGCAAGGATTGAGTTGATTCGGAGTCGAATTCGGGTAGCTCAAGACAGGCAGAAGAGTTATGATGATGCGAAGAGGTTTTTCAGGGAGTTCCAAGTGGGGGACCAGGTTTTGCTCAGGGTATCTCCAATGAAGGGGATTATGCGATTCGGGAAGAAGGGGAAATTGGCACCGAGGTATGTGGGGCCGTTTCCTATTATTGAGCGGATCGGACCGGTTGCGTATAGACTTGGACTACCGGAGCACTTGCATCGGATTCACGACGTGTTCCATATTTCCTCGCTGAGGAAGTACATTAGAGATAATTTGGCTCATTCTCACATTGCTGTGGAGGACATCGATCTCCAGTCGGATAGCTCCTACGAGGAGGGGCCAATAGCTATATTGGACCGAAGCGAGAGGAAACTGCGGTCAAAGACAGTCCCGTTAGTGCGTTTTCAGTGGCGACATCACAATATCGAAGAGTCCACATGGGAGCGCGAGGATGAGATGCGCGAGCGTTATCCAGAGCTATTTTTAGCAGGTACTTTCTAGTTTCGAATTTCGGGACGAAATTCAGTTATTAGGGGGGAAGTATGTAATACCCCGTACTTTTGGCTATATTTATTTTTGGGATTAATTAATTAAATGCGTATTAATTGGAAATTAATCTGGGTTATAAATACTAATGAGATGCGAATTGGTATTTGATTATGTGCATATATGATTATATATGTATTGGGTATTATGAAATTTCAATTTAGAAATTTTGTTGAGACGCGTGGGACCGCCGCGTCACGGTATAATATTTTGATAATAAAAGTGAATTTAAAATCTATAATCCGTATGGTCATTTTGAGTGCGCCAACGCGTCCGGAAGGGTCGAGATAGTCAGAAAACACTAGCCGGGGGTATAGTTTGGGTCCCGGGGTATTTTTAGGCCATACCGGCAACTTAAAGGGTATTTTGGTAATTTTACATTTTGAGGAATTAAAAGTGACGAAAATTGGTGATGTAAATCTGATGTGGAATTTGGCCCACTAAGCCCATAACCAACCCATATTAACCTAGAAAGCTACGTAGGTTATCATTTTTGGTTTTCTAAGTTTCCCCAAATCAAAACCCTAGCCACCTTAAGCCACCATTGGAGAAGAGCTTGGAGAGAGAGGAATTCCTGCAGAAAACTTCATCTAATCTACACAAACTCAGAGACAACCAAGGCAAGTGACTTTATTCCATTTAATTTCTGAGAATGTTTCCTCCATGTTAGAAAATTCGGATTTATGGTTTGTTCTTGAAGAAAATATGAAAACCCATGTAGTTTAGATCATAGAACTTGAGAAATTGTGAAGAGAATTGCATGTAGTATGATAGGTAGATTTCCCTTATAATAATTGTGATTTGAAGGAATTAAAACGAAATAAATTCTGGGATTTGATGATGATATAAACCTAGGGTTCATGTTCTAGAGAAATTGGGAAAAGTGTAGAGATTTGTAATTTGGTTGATGTTATGATGATTCAATCCTTGAAAACATGTTAGGAGATGATGTAAAAATGTTTAGGATGAATTAGAGACCCTAAAACGTTATTGGGATGAATTTTGGAAGAGATTAGAATTGATAAAAATGGTGAAAAATGAGATGGGGAAAAATCTGGGCCGAAACTGGTAGCTCGTTAGAAGCAGCCCCCAGGTCGTTCGAACGAACTCGTTCGAACGAGCTTCTAACGAGTTGACCAGTCGTTACTAACGAGTAGGAGTTTCGTTCGATATCTCGTTCGAACGAGATATCGTTAGAAGGGACAGTTCGTTCGAACGAACTGGGATCTCGTTCGAACAACCTCGTTCGAACGAGACTTCTAACAACCTGACAGTCCAAACTCGTTCGAAGCCTCGTTCGAACGAGACTTCTAACGAGCTGGCAGTTTGGTCCTTTTTGGACTGTTTTGACTTTTGGAGTTCCGTAAACTTGTTCGAGGACATAGTTAACCTTCCAATGATGATGTAGTGATAGGTTTGGGACATTTGGGTATTTATGAGAAGGAATTTACATACGAGAGTGTATTACATGGACGGTTTGGGTTGAGACGTGAGTATCTACTACGACGTGAGATAATTATGACGCGTATAATTACAAACCGGAATAGTATGAATTGTGATAAGTATAAGCTAGTACGAGTATGAAATATGTACTACGATTAAAATACGGTATTACTAAGACGTGTGTTTACTTAGTATTGGTATATGGATTGTGTGTATGACATACCTACCATACTTGCTATCACGGGAGGTTGCGTTCGCTTAGGAACCTCTATTCCTTGTGTGCCTGCGGGGGGGATATAGACTGGTACCTCGATGAACATAGGTCATAGAAAGACTTATTTGGATATTAATAAGTCCGCTGACCGTGGGAGCGTAGGTATGTGCGTAACCCACGTGATGGTGACTGTGTTCGCCTCCACTATTTGTGATTTGTGTAATCTGGACTATTCTTGAAAGATTCGAAATATGTGATCCTTATGTACGTGATGTACCGGGATGGATAGCAGAGTATTTGTGCACCGTAGCTTAGTTCTCGGGGTGCTTGTATTGTATATATATGATGAGATTAATATACATTTAATTAATGGGAATCCTCATGTTAATGTTGTAATTATATTACGGTATTATTTCGAGAAATATAACGAGTTAACTGATAGTTATATATATTGCATATTGAGTATCTGAGTTGAAGTTAAACCCCTATTTAATTACGAGCGTTATTATGTAAATGGAACCAAGTAATATGGGTAGAACCTTTGGCAGTCTAGCTAGTTATATTGTCAGTTGGCTAGTAGTATGGGTCATTATAGATGGGTACTTGCGTTAGGAGTGCACAGTTAGACGAGAGGTGAGAATATAATGTGAGTGCACGTCCTAACATGTACTTTGCATTTAATGTTTTAAATGTTTTTAAAGCACTTGCAGGTTTTTAAAATATAACTCCACATTCGGGCTCTGACCCGTTTGCTTTTCAAATCTTTTTCTTGTAAAACCTTTTTAGGTGCCCAGCCACAAGGACACCAAGCATAGATTATCCATTCAGGTGACGAGCTGTAGCGGTTTGTGAAAGCTACAGGGATTTGCATGTAGACGCTTCGATCTTTTGGATTCCAGAGTCACTATCTATCAGTTGTAGGGCATGTTGCCCATTTCTTTAGAGACATCTTTTATATTTCAGTTTTCAGACTTTAGCATATATTGTTTCAGTTTATTTATTTCAGTTGTGGGATTGTAGTGAGGAGTTTTTCCTCCAGACTTTATTTACTGTTATGTGATGGTTATTCATTTTACTTCAGTATGGTGAATGGTGTTATTTATTTCTTCATTACATTTGTTGCATGTTAATCAGACTTAAATTAAAATTTGGCAACTTGCTTTTTAAATACTAGGTGGTTAGTAATATTAAAAATGGTTTCGACAGTGATGCTATTAACTGAGCCAACTTGGCATTTTGAATTAATTTAATAAAGGAGTAGCTACCCGGTATTTAATTAGTCGGGGTGTCACATCCTACCCTGCTCGCTGGACTCTCCTGCTCGCTTTCTTCCCTACAGAAGTGTAACAAAGCAGCATTGAGTACGTCTATGTAGGTACTCAGTGACAGATTGCCTATGAGGTGTTGACGGATCCTCCAGGCCAACCCGTCCATAAACAAGAGTATTTTCTTTCCATCAGTGGGTACCTCATCTGGTACTATAGTGAGAAGTCTTGTGAACTCCTCTTCGTACTCAGCAACAGTCGAATTCTCCTATTTCAAATTCAGTAACTTCCGCCTCATCTCAGTCTGCACAGCGGATGGAAAGTATTTTTTATCAAACCACACCCAAAATGACTGTATAGTGATAATATCCCTCTCCTCCAAGCTGGTGGTGGATTCCCACCAATGCAAAGCGGCCCCCACTAGCTTGAAGGAAGCCAATAACTATTTATGCACGTCCATGCACTCGTACATGCGCAGATGCCTCTGGATAACCTTCTTCCATTGGCTGGCTACAATGATATCCGAACTACCCGCAAACTCTGGGGGATGCGCCTTCTGGAAGGCATCCCTAACTCGCTCCCATGCAGATGGAAGTTGTACTGGTACTGGCGCCACTGCCTGAACCTAGGGTGGAGCCTGCTGCACTACCGCTAGTGCAGCATTCACCACCTGAGCAACGATAGCTGCTACTTCGGTTGCGTTCATCGTTCCCTGAGCCGGAGCTGCTGGCTGCTCGGCTTGGGCACGCCTATCCTTGGGTGTGCGTCTCGGAGGCATCTGAAATGTAAAGAAATTTATTAGTCTACAGTTATTATCAAATCTCAAATAACTAAAGACGTAATTGTAAAAGTAAGAATACAACAATCCTAAAAATAGGGCTCTATAGCAAGAACGCTAAGCTGAAAGCGAAATAAGCCGTATAAATCCTAAAGGACACTAGAACCTGATGCTCTAATACCACCTGTGACACCCCGCCTAATTAAATACCATGTGATCAGTCCTTTATTAAATTATAACCCAGGTAAACGGTTGGTTCATTCTTAGCATCAATGTCGCAAAATAACTTTTCAATTTAAGCATCCTAAATAATTAACCTGAGGGACAATACCATTTTTAGATATCAATTTCTAATTTTAATTTAAAACCAATATTTAAAACCATTCATAATCCATGGTTTAAAAATCACTCAACAATTAGACTGGAAAATATAATCCAAGCAATTTAAGCATTCAACTAAATAATTCCAACATTAAAACTTTAAAGTAAAAACATCCTGACAGTAACAATCCCAAAGTATAAATACTGGAAATAAACGAATCACAATCTCTGATAAAACCAACTGAATAATGGAAATAGGGTGACACATGCCCAACTGGATGAAATAGCACTAGAAGTGGAATCAATAATGAGGTCGTCTAAGAAAAAGGCCTACAACTCCCACCTAAGCTGCAGAACGTTCCTTCCAAAGGATCCTATGCAAGACGCCCCTGTGGCTGGGCACCTGTAACATATACATATATATATATATATATATATATATATATATATATATATATAAGAGAAGAGAAAATAGGAAACGGGTCAGAGACCGATTGTAAAACAGTTTAAAATTTAGTTTAGCAAGTATTTAAAATGCTTACCGGCTAATGCAACAATCATATTAGTGTGCATAACTCTCTTGAGAAATTCTCACCTCTCTTCTAATGTGAACATCTACCGCACTACTAATCCCAACATTTTATCTTATCTTAAGTTACTCGTAAGGTTTTCAAGCCGATAATTTCTAGCGTTAAGGAAATAAATTTTTTTTAGAAGCAAAGTTCTCACATAAGCCTCATTTGATTATAAAGTTTCTCAGTATTGCCTCAAACTTTTCCAAACACTTATATCGAAGTTAAAATATTTATTCATTACTTACCTACCTTTAGTCACAGTAGATAGTTCCCAAATTTCAAGATATATATATATATATATATATATATATATATATATATTAATCACTCATATAATATATATATTCTATCGGCACCCCACATAAAATTTATGGTGCTGGCATACTCTGTTATCAAGTCCCCGTATCACTCGTACTAAGGGAAATACTAGTTCAGAATCACTCTCGAACTGTATTAACACAAAACACATACAAATTGAGGCGAAGCATAGTTCCAAGTCACTAAGAGGTCAACACATACCCTCACGTCTCTTAGGACCGTCTGACTATCGATCTGATAGCCTATACCAAGGATTCCTATGTTCTAGGGTACAAGTCAATATCCCCCACAAAGGTCCCATCTAGATAAGGCTGTCCCAGTTCAGTAACCCCAGTGATAGCAAGTAGCGCGAGCATGATTTTTACACGTATATAGTATATGCACAATCACAGTCATATATGTATACTACTATTCCCAATTCTAATTTAGGTACACCCACGACCCATACTTATGAAATTTATTCTTATTGCACATTACTAGATTATCCCGTACAATGGTTTGTCTCTTTTATTCTTATTTATGGGATTATTCCAACTTACTACGTAACACTCGTGAATTCTTATCTCCCCAAGTGTAATTTCAGTAGGTACTCTTTTATTTTACAACGTAACTTCCTTATGAGTCTCACCCTTTAAACACATGTTCCCATTATTTCTTAAGTGTAATTTACTCCCCATTAACCCTAATTTAGTCTTACATGAGATGCTCCTTTTTTTTTATCAAGTCCTACTGGTCCTCTTGATCTCCCAAGATATTGTAATAAGGATGTCCAAAGATTACTACGCATTTAAATTGAAATCAACCATTTAAAAAGGGAAGTATGAGTCTGTGAGGAGGGGTCGATCGATCTATGGCAGGGTCTCGATCGATCAATCGATCGATCGATCGATCAAGCAGTTATGGCGAAACTACAGAAATACCAGTTACGGGAATCTTCTTCCAAAATCATCCAAACCAACATATTTGACTTCCAAACTCCCAACAATTTATACTACAAGTGTTATATCCCCAAAAAATTGATATTCTACGTAAGACATGCGAATTTTCATCAAGTATAACGAATTAAAAGGGCTACAATCCATAAAAATATCAAGAACCCTAATATTTTCTTTGTTTAGTTTCTTCCCATTCCTTTCCCAGATTTTATACTCCTATCTGAATGCAGATTCATGGTCCAACCTCTACATCTGAATTTAATTTCCATAATATGTCTTTTACCTCTACAACATGCAAATTAGAGTCTCCCATACATGCTTTATTTCATAAAAACTAGTCCTAATCAACCCTAGACTAATATCATTGAATCATTAACTGAATTAGAGCAAGATAGATACTTGCCTGGGAATTATTGGCTTAGATTTGTGGAAAATATTGGTGTGGTTGTGATCCTCGTTGCGTTTGGCGGTGACGGCGGTGCAAACGGTGGAGTTCTTGGCCTAGAACTCCTTGGAAAGCTTCTTTTCTTCCTCTCCAGTGGTCGTCTATGGTTTATGGTTCTTCTAACCCTAGAAGATGACTCCTACCATCTGATATAACCTTAGAAAAATCGTGGGTTTCCATGCGCAAAATTATAAAATGTCTAAAACGCCCTCCCAAGATGTTAATTAGGCCTAAAAACGCTCCGAGACCAAAACTAAACCCCCGGGTACATTATTTTGACTATTTCGACCCTTCTGGACACATTGACGCACTCAAAATGACCATACGGGTGACTTATAATTTATTCACTTTTAATAATTTGAATTTAATCCCGACACGACATAAGCGCGACCCGATAAATTTCCTAAATTATCAAATTAGATTCTCGTGATAATTTTACTAATTTCAATGACGCCACTTACTTTACCCATAAAGCAACTTACAACAAAATTCCAATAATTACTAACTCTCATCACACTAGTAAGTATTTAAATAATTTTCCGGATTATTATTAAATTAATATCTCTAATTAAATTTAATAAAGCCCCAAAATTAAAAGTTATATAAATATGGGGTATTACAAAGAACTTGAAGCACAGTAGAAAGCCAAACCTGGGCAAACTTCTAGGCAACAAAGGGCTATCCGACCAACTGTAGATGAGGAAAGAACTAGAAAGATAGTGGTCAACCAAAATTACTAGTTAAAAGCAAAGAGTCAGTCGATTATTAACTTGTTTATCCAGCTAGAAGTTAAGGATAAAGCCATCGCCGATCAAACCGTCCAGTTGAAAGTAAAGAGTGATGTCCTAAAAACCTTTCAACATCAGGTTGAAAGGTTAACTTTTCAATTTCACAAGAAACATAAGGAGGTCTGGATGGAAGGATATATTGAGTCCCGTAGCCATGTTGATGACCATCTTGCCTAAAGTCATCGTGAAGGTTACAGATAGGGATGGACCAACTTGCTGACCTTGATGAAATATGACCAAAACATTGAGCTATGGTACTGTATTGAACCCGATTTGCTGGATTGTGAGCCCCCATTTAAGTTAGACATATCATGGATTCCACCTAATGTTATTACCCGGTGTTTAATAACTAAATACTTAGGAGACTATGGTCTTCACGACATGCACAAAATAATTCGTCCTCCTCATTTGATCAACAGGATGAGCAACAATAATAAACAAATGCTGAGGGATTTTAATTAAATAAATTCCCCTTATAAACTAGACAACCCTCCGCTGGGATGGAGAGAGTGCAATAAGGGAGAGCGCCATAAACTTCTCCTGATATGACTAAAGCACAAGGAAAACATCCAACTGAATAATCCTTCTATGTTTTCTACTTATTTAATTTTGAATGTAATACCGTTAGTATTTGAATAAAAATACATACTTATGTGTTGCCAACTTATGATTAGTTAATTAATTAGTCAACTAAGTTATCATTTGATGATAAATAATCAAATTATGATTGTAGGGCCTTAGAGTCTACCGATGCACTTGAATGAAATTATAAATAGTTTTATTGATCC
The DNA here is from genome assembly GCA_949130495.1 of Sambucus nigra. NCBI lineage: Eukaryota > Viridiplantae > Streptophyta > Magnoliopsida > Dipsacales > Adoxaceae > Sambucus > Sambucus nigra. The sequence continues at coordinate 349,557,701 of OX422215.1, forward strand.
AAGATTAGCATCAGTTATCAGTGGCGACCAAGCTTATGAGGAATATATATGTGTATTCCAGTGTTTAGGAATGTATGCATGTCTTCCTGCATTTAACCCAGTCAGGTAAAACTTATTTTTAACTGTTTGAGTTGTATACGAAGTTTTATAGACTTCATGTTCTTGACCTACCAAAAATGAAGTCATATATGAAGCAAATTATTAATAGCGACCAAGTGTGTTAGGAATATATGTGTATATTGATGTATTTAACTTGGTTGGTTAAGACTTCTTGTTCGTGACTTGTTAATACGAAGTCATACATGAAGTAACAACTCTGTTAGGTGAAAAATGATTGTGCATTATGTTGTTGGTGCATCTCGAATTGGATAACTTCAACCTGATTAAGTACGTACCGTTGATTGATAAGGTATGAAGACCAAGAGACATTGTTTGTTTATTGTTTCCAAGGGATATATATCGTCGTAATCCAAAAAAAATCAAAAAAATGGAGGGAACTAAAATCAAGATTTTTTATTAAACTTGAATGATAGTTGTGCTGAACATAAAGTAAAATAATACACAATATGCCAATGCCTTTATTCACTGAGGTGCTCGGCATTCCAAGGGTTCTTGAATTCCTCCCCATCAAGTGTCTCTAACCGAAAAGTCCCTGGTCGGATTATCGTTAAAATACGATATGGGCCATGCCAATTGCCCTTCTAGATGACTTTATTCAGGACATAATTGCCTTCTTTTAAGTTGGTTGGCTTGACCCTTTTGTTATAAAAGCGAGCAGTCCTTTGTTGATATGCAATATTTCTGAGCACGACATCTTCTAGGAATTCTTCCAATATGTCCAAGTCCAATCTTCTCATCAAGTCACTTTTGGGAGAATCAAATTTCATCACTCAGTGAGTTGGTAGTCCTATCTCAGTGTTTTTATATAAACCCAAAGAATAGAGTACAATTCATTAATCCAATTACCTTTAGAGGCATCAAGTATCTTCTTCAGACCATTAAGAAAGGTTCTGTTCATCACTTCCGTCTCACCATTTCTTTATGGATGGCCTAGTGTAGAATGGAGTTTTTGGATCTTAGAATGAACATAGTATACCCCGAAGTCATCATTATCGAATTAGGTTATATGGTCAGTTATGAAGGCATAAGGTGTGCTATACTTACATATGATGTTCTTACAAATGAATTGGTATTCCTTCTCATAAGGCATTTCTATTAACGGCTCTGATTCCACCCATTTTTTAAAATAATCAACAACAACTACCATGTACTTGAACCTACTTCGGGCGGTCAGGAGTGGGGCCACCAAGTCAATTCCCCAAGTGACGAATGGCCAAGGAGAAGTGTTTGGTGTTAAATAAGCGCTTGGTGCTTTATGAATGGTGCAAACCCTCTGGAACTTATCACACTTTCTCATAAAGGTCCTACAATCCGCCCTCATAGTTGGCCAGTAGTATCCTTGTGTGTTGATTCTTTGGAATAATGGTCCACTAACAGAATGAGCTCCACAAGAAACTTTATGTACCTCCGTGATAAAATTATTAACTTCCAATGGATGGACACAACATAGTAAGGTAAAAGTAAATCTCTTTTTGTATAAGACTCCTTTATCCAATACATATTTGGTTGCTTCATAGAGGAGATTTTGTGCTTCTTTTGGATCAGTTAGTAGAGTTCTTTCTTCGATGTAAGATTTGATTGGATCCATCCAAGAGGGTCCCAAATCTGTAGTAATGAAACTGATCATTGGATCCTCATCTATTCTCATACTTGCCAAGATCTCAATTTGATTGCTTCTCCTAAGTTCTATTCTTGTTGCTGAAGCTAGCTGAGCAAGTACATCTTCTCGGTCGTTAGCCACCCTTGGTATCCTATCCATTTATATGCCTGGAAATTTGTAAATAACTTCAATTATCTTATTAAAATATCTGGTCATCAGATCTCCCTTGACTCCATATATATGAAGTACTTGGTTAATGACCAACTGGGAATCACTGTTTGGAACTACTTGCTCGACGCCTAATGACTGGGCTAATTCTAGGCCAGCAATTAAAGCCTCATACTCAGCTTCATTATTTTATGTCTTTAATTGAAACCTAAGGTCATATTTAACACCAATATTATTAGGAGTATTAAGTATGATACCAGATTCGCTACCAGTTGCGCATGAGGATCCATACGCATATAAGTTCCATAATGGTATATCACTACTAAAGCTTCCTACAGATAGAAATCCATGGCAGAGTATCTTTTCTCTTTCCTCTTTCCTCTGTGTACTTCTGAGACATATCTTGAGTGCTGGATGATTCAGGTTGATCGGCTATAACTTTGGCTTGATTTTGAATTGATCTCTCTTTGGAAAAACTTTGGTTGGCAAGCAAGTTTTGTTGGTCGATAACCTCTAGATAGGTGAACTCTGTAATGAAATCTTTCAAAGCTTGTCCTTTCAACGATGACCTTATCTCGTAAATAATGTCATATTCTCCCAGATCTGTTGCCCAATACATCAACTAACCTTACTTTTGGTGTTTATGAACAGCTTGCCGAAGAGGTAAAATATTGTGCACTACTAAAATATGTGATTGGAAATAAGGCTTCATTCCCTTGGATGCTTAAATGAGGGCTAAGGCTTGTTTTTCCAAGCGTGGATACCTAATTTTGGCTCCCTTGAATGCCTTTCTAGTATAGTAGACTCATTTTTAAATCCCATTCTTCGGTCGAACTAATGTTGAGCTAACTGCGGACCTAGAAACATTGAAATACAAGTACAGTTTTGCTCTTATGACTAGTCAGGACAATAATGGTAGTGATACCAGATACTTCTTGAATTATTAAAATTCTTCTTAACATTATGCATTCCACTCAAAGGTTTTTCTAAGCACCTTAAAGAATGGTAAACACCTATTTGTTTCTAGAAAAACAAATCGGTTTAAGGCAGCCACTCTACCAATAAGTTTTTGAATATCTTTCTTGCAGGTCGACGATTGTGCCTCTATTAGAGCTTTGATTTTGGCAGTATTAGCTTCAATTTCTCTTTGGTTTACTATAAAGCCTAGGAGCATTCCCTTTTGCACACCAAACACACACTCGGTCGGATTTAACTTCATTTGATGCTTTTCTAGCTGGTGAAAATTCTGATTGAGGTCCTTGATATGATCTGAAGCTTTCTTGCTTGCAGTCAACATATCATCTGCATAAACCTCCATATTATTCCCAATTTTTTCTTTAAATACCTTATTGACGAACCTCTGGTACGTTACTCTAGTGTTTTTAAGCCCGAAGGTCATTACATTATAGCAATAAGTACCTCTGTTGGTAATGAAAAAAGTGTTTTCCCTGTCTTTTGGCTTCATTTTTATCTGGTTATACCCAGAATAAGCATCCATGAAGCTCAATATCTCATTAACTAATGTGGCATCCACCAACTGATCAAGTCTGGGTAAAGGAAAATGGTCCTTTGCACAAGCCTTATTAATATCAGTAAAATCTACACACATTTGCCACTTAACATTTTTCTTTTTGAGCATCACGACATTGGCCAACTACGCTGGATATTTGATATCCTCAATGGGTTGGGCCTTTTATAATTTCTCCACCTCTTCATGTATGGCTTAATTTTTCTTAGGACTGAATAGCACGCACTTCGGTTTGATCGGATGTGCATCCTTGTTAATATTGAGCTCATGATAGAGGAAGTTTGGATCAATCCGAGGCATATCTTCATGACTCCAAGAAAAAATGTTCTTTGCTCCTTTAAGAATGCAATTAGTTCTTGTCGGAGGTGTGGAGTCATTGTGGAGCCAATTTTTATGGTCCTTTTTCATCTTTCGTTATCCAAAATGATGTTTTTAGTAGCTTATACTATCTGCCCTTTGACTAGCTCTGTCTCATCTTTGGGATCTAAGGTATCAACTTCGGATTCGCTATTAGGCTCCAGACTGTCAACCTGGTAAGTAGTGGTCTTTTTCTTCACGTCGGCTAAGTGCTGATGAGTAATAGCATTCTCTGGATACCTTTTGATCACCTTTGATGACATTAACCCCAAAGTGAGTAGGTAACTTCAAATAATGATGGACTATGGATGGTAGTGCTTCAAATTTCTTTAGTCCTACCCTGTCGAAGATCACATTATAAGCAGAGTGAACATTTTTATCCATAACAAAGAAGCGTATCTTTTCGGTGTGACTTGCTGGCCAAGTGCCAAATAACACTTCTAACATGACTATTCCTAGGGGATAAACTTTTTCTCCTAAAAAGCCAATCAAAGGTCTGTGGTATGGTTCCAGATGACTAAGGTTCATTCCTAAGCTCTGACATTAGGGGTAAAACATAATATCAGTTGAACTTCCATTCTCTATCAAGACCTTGGCTTTTTGGATTCTAAACTTGATGACCAATGGATCATCTTGAGGATACATTACTCCAGAGAGGTTATTTTTTGAAAGGTTGATAACCAATTTGTTTTTATTGACTTTCCCGGTCTAATCATCATCATTCAGATTTATTCGTTGTATATAGGATTAGGCTTGCACTTCATTCAAGTAGGATTTCATCCCTGTAATTTGATCTCCTCCTCCTGCATCCCCGCCTGTAATGACATGACAATTAAAAGAACCAAAACGTATCATAGTTACTTCAAGTTCTAGTTATTTGGGCTTCTTTGGCATATCTAGATCATCTTCATAACCATCTTCATGGTCTCACTTCTTGTCATCTTTAGGTTTACAGGGTGAGTTTGGCCTTCCACCAATTTTTCGTCTTTCACGCTGATTAATAATTTTTTTAGCTTTCCTCAGTGTATGAGGGATTCCACTTCGTTCTTCAAATTAATACAATTATTGGTTGTGTGGTCGTGATCCTTATGGAATTCATAATATTAAGATTTATCCCTCCTGTTGGGTGGTTCCCTCAGCTTCTCGGGCCATATCAAATATTTATTGTGCTTAATTTCCTCTAATATATGGTGAATATTGACCGTCAATATAGTATATGCTTCATACTTTTTGGGCTTGTCATCTTTCTTCTGTTTCTGCTCCTTCTTCTCAAGCTTAGTGATGGGACTTTGCTTTGCAACCATTGCTTCCTCGACGTTTAGGATTTTTCCTGCCTTGTCTATGAGCTCAGTTATGGTTCTTGGAGGATCTTTTGCCAAAGCACAATATAGATTCTCTGGAAGTAATCCACTCATTAAAGCGATACTGGATGTTTTCTCTTCCTAATCAATAACTTCTAGTGTTTCACTGTTAAAGCGAGCAATGTATTCTCTGGTGGTTTCCCCTACTAGTTACTTGATACCCAGGAGATGGGCTACTCTCTTAACTGGCCTGACCCCAAAACAGAATTTTATGATGAACATCTTGGTAAGTTGATTAAAGTTGGTAATTTGTCCTTAGGGAAAGTTATTGTACTATATTTGGGATGAACCAGTAATGCTACTTGAAAAATCTCTACATCTCATTTCATCTGGAAATGAATATGTATCAGTTGTAGCCTGATACTGCTTAATGTGTAAAATTGGGTCAATTTTACCATCATATTTGAGGGTAACCACTAAGGTTTTAAACTTTTATGTAATTAGGAAATCAACAATTGCCTATATGAAGGGAGACCCCTTAATAAAATGATGCTGCAATGGGTTCTTTACCTTAGCCATTTCTCCCAACCGATATTCTAATCATTGGATTGATCCTTTCCATGAAGGATTTTCTGATTAAACCTGTTTGAAGCAGCTCGGTCATCTCGACCATGTGTTTGTACTGAGATATCTTCCTGAGAAGTCTTCCCTATTTGCATAGTTCATCGGATGCTTGATCTAGACCTGATTGAGTCTTCACGATGTTTGGTTGGATGTTCATTGGTTCTGGATAACTCTCTAGGATGATTCTTGTTTGCTAGGAGTCCCAAATGATCAAAAGGTAAAGCTCTGCTCAATATTTCCAAAATGCTTGCCCTTTCAGGAAAAAGAGAATGATCATCATAGAAGTCTGTGGATCTGAGCGATGAGCTTACTCTCGGACCATAAGACCTATCACGTGAAGACCTGTAATAATTATGTCAACTATGCCTAGGAGGCAAAGGTGGAATTTCTATCCTTAAATAAGGAACCATATTTTTCCTAAAAAGATCTAGAGACCTAACTTGTAATGATTGAGCCAATTGCCTCATGGTTTTTTGCATGGCATCCTGACCCTTAGCAATACTGGAAAGAATTCTATTCAAGTCAGCTACTATAAGCGGAGCAGATGGGATAATAGTATTGCCTTGATGTCTAGTACTATTCTCAAGGTCATTCATTTCCCTTGAATAAAGACTTACAAGATAGAGAACGGTAATAGACACATGTTCCCACACACGGTGCCAATCTATTGATGTTAAAAAATGGAATAGATCCAATTTTCTAATCACATATAAAATATAATATATGATGAAATAAACACATAAGAGACAAAGAGTTTCTAAAGTTCTTCGGCTATGCAAAAAAAGTCTATGTCCACTGTGATTGTATTAATTTGAGTGATTACAGAAAGCTATGTACTCTTGATACAAGAAGAATACCCTAGAATCCATTCTCTCTTACCTTTTGTGAAAGGAATACAATGTATTTATAGTCACCCAGAGATCAAGGGTTAGAATGAATTTATATATTCAAGCATTTACACCCATATATAATGAATGTGATGGTTAATAGTCTAGACCTCATGAGCAAGGACCTATTGATGTTTCCCAAGTGGTGACTATTTATCTACTTTGATGATCTGCATTCTTCATGTTGGTCAGCCTGCCTGTCGAGCAACTATCTTCGGGTCTAATTAGGTGGCTGCTGACTAAGACTTTTTCCACTTAAGATGGCAAGTTTCATTTTCTAATTGGTCCATGTAGATGGATAATTTTTTGTATCAATAGACACCATATTCAGTTTTATTGTGTGCCCCTACTGTCCTAAGCCATTCTTCACGCGAGGGGTTTTTCGGTTGTTCAAAGTTTCCAATTTATTTTATATAAAAAAATGGGCCAGGTTAGCCATTTCAGGCTCACCCTAAGGCCGGTTGAGGTCTATGTATATTCCATAGATTCTTAGGGGGGGTTTGGGAACTGAATTACAATTGAGGAATGTATAGGAACACAACTTTTTCTTTATGCTTTCTTATCTATATACTTGTTATCGCATTTTACATTTATATTTACTTTTAGTTTATTTTAGAACACTCTAGGAGACCTTATTTTTAAAATCCCTTAAAATGTAGATATGTGCTTGGTTAAAACAATGGCGTTATTGAGAGGTGAAGGAATCCCACTAAAAAGGAATGTTTACATATGCGAATATGTATTTAGGTAAAGGGAGGACATTAATATATGTATATATGCTAGAAATCTTGGCTTGTGTAATGAAAGACTCTTAATAAGTATAGGTGTATATTAAGTGTAAATATGCATGAGAAGTCGCATCTTGAGATATACCGAGATACATATTATAATGTCTTGTACTCATGAGAAGTACTCGGTATTACGCATATGTATCCGTGTAGCCACGAGATCAAATCCTACGTATTTCAGTTTTTATATGGAGCCGCACTTAATGTGTTTCAATGTGATGTGTGTACAAGTGTTAGGGACTTGGCATTGACATAAGTGTAAAGGATATATTGTTTTAAACATCCTTTAATACATGTGGGATGCAGGGCTAGGAGTTGTGTCAAGGACGTTATGATTCAAAGCCTAGAGGGTGACTTTAACATGAGATTTTGGAGTTGGAGGGGACCAAAAGTCTCTCATAGGGATCTTCATATCCCTTATCAAATGGATAAAATCCCAGGTGTGTCGTAGTGCCCGTCCTAGTTTGAAGTGGTGAAAATGGTTATTTTTGTTGGGGAGGTATATGGACTACAGATAGAGGTATCCTTAAAGATAATATGCCAAGAAATGTAATATATGGAGTGTAGCTCAGTATTGCGCCTATGTACCCGGGAAGTCATGAGATCAAAGCGTATGTAAATCCAACAGGAGTTGTATTTAAATGTATCGGCTTTAGGATACTGAGTATGAAATATAAAACATTACAGTATTTACAAAGCCTAGTCCTTTTATATCATTTTCGCTATCATCTGGAGTATTATATTCGTATATTAAAAATACTTAATCAAAGATAGGTGTTTGATAAGTATTCCAGGAAAACATAACTTTCTTGGTTCCACCGTTGAGGCGAGAATGTTTGCTCAGAAAAGTGGTGAAGAGTATTTCAACTTTCAAATTTTATTTTAGCAAAGACTCTAGAGTAACCCTGATCACTGACACTTTCCTAAAATGATTTTAAAATGTAGGAAAAATGTGTTTTTGTGTCTATAGATGACCCATTATGTTCCATAAAGGTATTAACCCTTAACATGGTATCCTAAAGTCCCAAATGGGATTCATCACTCAAGGATGCCTCCCAAAAGTCCCAAAAGACTAAGAAACCCACAAATAAGTCAAGATATCCCAAAATAAGCCCATAGGACAAGAATAAATGCGCTTGGATGATCCGTCCCTTACCCTAGACAGTTTTCCTATAAAATAAGTCCATCACCTACCATTTGAGAAGAATTAACTCTAGTATTAAATGCTAGTTTTCAATAATAAAAAAAATTATTTCTTCTCCAAAAAAAATCCCCAAAACTGTCTTCATTTGTCTTCAAACCTTCTTCCAAGCCTAGATCTAGAGTTCTAACTCAAAGTCCAAACATCAACTATCTCATCTAAACCCAAAAGATACCAAAAAAAACATTTTCTCTTTCTTACTTTCTTTTCCTTCAAAGGTAATTTATCTTTAAAGTAACTTTAGATCCATCCCAAAAATATTGGTTACAAGGTGGAACAGTTCCAAAACGAAAAGGAACATGTGCAATTTTGCAGATACATTGTACTCACTCTTTTATTTTGAAATCTTCATATAAGAGGGTGGTGTTGTGTTGTATCACCATAAAAACTTACTCTTTTAGGTGTTTCTTTGTTCTTGTAGACTTTATCTTTCTCTAAAGGTCATGTCTATGCTACATTGACATTGATTCCACCTACGGTGGATACATAGGCATATTAGGGAAACCTGATCTCTATAACTCAAGTCAAATCTTGTACATATTAAAGTGTTTTTACTTGGATTCTTATGAAGTGGCCAAAAATCAAACAAAAATCTTCAAAACCATGAGATACTCTCATATAGGGTAGAGGATCACTAGATCCCGGGGTTTTATCTACTATTTTATTCTTAATGTTGGAAGTTTAGTCACTCTTTCATCATCAAAGTGACTTTATGAGTGAATCAATCCCATCCAAGTTCTTTCGTGAACATGAATCATCTATATCTTTATATTCAGTCTTATTTTAACTTGTTCACGAAAGAAATAATATATAGATGATTCAAATATAAATAATCATCTATAGCCTTGTATAAAACCTTATATAACCTCAGGCAATAGAATTTTAGGACACTGCCAGAACTATAAGCCGAGAGATTCGCCAAATAGAGACATTTCTCATAAGGGTTTTGTATCCCCCATGAAAGTTTCCAAAAATAGGATGGGACTCTAGGATTCAAAAAATCCACTCACTTTTCTCATCTCCAAAGCAGGGACTGGGAGTTAAGTGAGGAGTATGAAAGTAATTTATGGACACAAAAGTGTTAAGATTAAAAATATCTTTTAACTATTTAGTAAAAACTCTTTAAACTTCAATGGTTGAAATGCACACGTACACACACACAGAAAAATTAACAATTTTAGATTTGTGTGATGTTAAAAGTACAAAAACTAAAGTACAGAGATAATGAGATGAGAAGTGAGAATGAACACAATATTTGATAATGAGGAACCTAATATACTAGTAAACCCCAGGACTTCTAGTTCCAAAGACCACACACCCCATAAGTCCACTATAACAATAGTTTTGGTAAAAATTACAGTTTACAAATGTGTTAATGAACTAGTACTCTCGATACACCTAGTATTCTAAGGCAGTCCCTAAACAATCCCACAAACCATTGAATCATACCAAAAAAAATAGTATCCAAGTAGAAAAACACAACTTCACACTCAAAGCTGGAGTATCCAGTGAAGAAGTAACAAAAAACAGTTTAATAAGTTTAAAATTCATTTAAGATTTAGAAATAAATTCTAAAGCCAAGAACATAAATGTATTGCTTTACTAATTGATATTTAAACCTTACAAAAAAAAGTTTGTGTGAAAAAACTGAAATCATGAGATGTACAAAACATACAAAAGGATCCACACAAACAAATCATAACTAAACAAGTTTAGAGTAGGTATATGATTTTCACAACATGTTTAGGGATCTATCAACAACAATATAGACACACACACATCCACACACACACATACACTAACATGTTAAGAAAATAGATCTTTTCAATTTAGGATTTGTAAAAATTATAAAAATAGTTTTAAGTCATTCAAAACTTTAAGTCATAGAGGAAAACATAATACATGGTTTTATATGTAAAAAGAGTTTAGAAATTATACCCACAATTGTCTCAAAAGCAAAGCATGGGTACCATAGACGAATAAGCTTCAAAGTAAACCAACAATGTCCATACGTCTCATTCTCCACAAACCAGAAAATCAACAAACTCCTCAACAACTAAACACTCATTCTCACAAAATATATATGCTATAAATTATATGATGAAACATTTAGAAAAATCTTAAAATAGGTAAGACATTTGAAAATGTAGAGAGACAAAATTGAGAAGAAATTTTGGCATATTAACATTAGGGTTTTAGAGAGAAAGATCTCCTCAAAAATGAAACCAAGCCTATCTATTTATAGGCATGAAAAACAGTGGTTGGTTGGATTGTAATTGAAATATGTTTAATGGAAAATAAGTAAATGAAAAAGGAAATCTAAGGGTACAAATGTAACCGAGATTTGAGGCACAATTTTTTTTTGCATTTCACATGTGAGTATAAGAGGGGAAAATGTCTTTTAAATAGGGGTTTAATCGACAGGTCTAGAGTCGAGCTGAATAACATAGAGCTCACGCGTAATGAAATCGCGTGGGCAACACCCTCAACTCTGATTGGCCCAGGCCAATAACCACTAATCACTAACAAAACCCTATTGTTTTGTTTTCTCCAATTTAAATTAAGAAACAAAAAACATTTTAATTTTGTTACATTAAATAATTAAAACGACATTAATAAATTCCTGAAAAATATAAAAACACATGAAAATTAATTTTTAAATTCTGGAAAATTATAAAACTAGAAAAATTAGAATATAAATTATTTAAGTATAAAATACATATAAGATGTATAAATACAAAAATATAAAAAATTATAAAAAATAAATTTTGGGCTTTATAAAATGAGAAAATTTTATTTTAAAATTCTTACAGAAATAGGAATATATTTAGTGTGTGCCATGAAACCTAGGGTATTAGGACTATTGTCACAAAGTTGAGACAACAAAGTACAAGGGACAAGAGAACGAACTTTCAAAGTACCGTGGGAAATGTATTATCACTCGAGCTCGCCCAAAATGGAAAAATATTTGTTTAAAATCATGTTTGTTCCTCCTACGATAACACTTGGGAAAAACATCCTAATTCCAAGATTTTGCGAAAACTTCCAGTCACCACCTTGGAAAAGGGACAAAAGATGCATCTTTCGAACTCTGATATCTCATAGTCTCGAAAACATACATTCTAAAGAAGGAGTGTCATTAGACGACATTTTGGATAGCCTAACCACTTTGAGGAGTGAAATGTCAACCCTAGGTCAGGAGAAGTCCTCCCTCTAACACCGATTGGAGAATACAAAGGGATAGGGAAGAAAAATTCACCCTGCCAACATTATTCCCCCAACAACAACGGTCCAAGCTACCAATAACCCTCCTACCGCAATTCCCAAAAGTACTATCATGGCCAATGCTATATAGGTTCCAACAGATATTGGACTACTTATAATGGAGTTTTAAACACTCTAATAGAATTTTTGACAACTTTGACCTACCGATGTGCTTGCAACCATTCAACGCCTGTCCCTTTACCCCAGTGCTAGGTTGTCCAATAAATTTAAGATGTCTGATGTCGAGAAGTTCATGAGAATGTCTCCACCCAAAATCCTTCGCAAGTTATACGTTCAATCCGTGCAAGACATATGGGCTTCTGATGAGGTTATGGCACAAATGTTTGGGCACACCTTATCTGGCGGAGAGCTCAAATGGTTCCTATCCATATATGATGGAAGGACCACAAGCTGAAGTGATATTTTTTAGGAATTTACAAAGCATTACAAGTATAATAACGAGTTGGAAATTTCTCAACACGATCTAGAAATGACAATTCAAGAGATGAATGAACACTTGAGCACTTTCATTGCCCATTGGAGAAACACATCTGACCATATGGTAAACCGACCCTTAAAAGAGAAGCAGGTGGATATTATGAAGAAAAAAATGATTTAACCCTATTAAGACCAACTAAAAACATAGTATTTGCCCAACTTCGAAGCCTTTATGGATGTGGGTGCTCAATTAGAGGACAATCTAATGAACCTACCACCTATGAGTGAGAATGAGAACTGAAGGAATGTCCCACTATACACAAATAGGTGGACTGACAATATAGACACAACTGTTTTCAACGCTATTCAAATTCCAACACCCCACCTATATCCTAGAACACTGAGAAAGTTCAATGGACTTTTCACACTTTGTAAATTTCCATAGGTACATTTTATCAATCCCTTAAGAGGAATGAGATTATAAAGACCCAAGATCCCAGGCAATTGCCCTATATCTTACGAGACAGATTTAAAAATTACCTCTACTGCGATTACCATCAAATGAGGGGACACAACCTATAAGGTTATCGAGCTATCAGATTTGTCATCCAATATTTGATCGACTAGGGAAATATTAATACATTGACTAAATCTAAGCCCAATTTTAACAGTAATATTCTACCTACTCATGGCTTAGGAGTGAATTCCTTCACCACAGAAGATGAATCGGTAGATTCATCACTTTTTTATCAAACTTGTCAACTCGAACAAATAGATAAAACAACCAAGACAACACAAAACCATATAGATCTAATGGTTCAATCATTGAGAGCTTAAAATGTCACTAGTCGAGAAACTCTTGAAGTAAGCTGGTACCAACTAAAGTACCTAGTGTTCTGAGAAAATTCAGATCTTCTTCTATTAGACATTATCCATTAACATAAAAATCTCTATGAACACTGGAAAGTAATATATGACATAGTGCAACAAATAGCATAATATATAAGAGGACTAACATATAGATAAATCATCTCTACTAGCTAAGGTGAAGAGATCAAAATAGAAGACAGTCAAGGTTCATGGGCATGGGCGTCACTAAGTGATTTAATAATCGAGTTATCAACCGAGGAATAACTAATATTCATTTCGGTGATTTGATAGTTTCCCCTCTACAGGATGATTAGGTTTATGTTTGCACTTTGAACTTCGATGAAATATTGGGAGAATTTCTCACAACTAATTAGGAATTTTTGGAAGTCAATCATGTCACCGAGTTTGGGAGATTTTATAAAGGCCTTGTCCTCAACACCATTCCTTTTGGGAAGAGGGAAAAAAGCAAAGGAAATGAAGTACGCATCTAGATAAAATGAAGAAAATCGAGTTCTAGATCAGCTGGAAAAGACATTTGCCAACATCTTTATACGGGGACTCCTCATGATTTCTCTACTCCATAGGGAATTCATGATCAAAAAATTCTCTCAGAAGCTAGTACTCACGTCCTTCAGTTTAGAAGAACTTATGGATATAGTTGGCAGCCTAAACTTCATAAGAAGCATACCTTTTGTCAACACATAGTTGCCCAAGACAAGACTGTGTCATGACATTGACCTAAACATAACTATAGATTTCTAGGGATAAAGGATTCCCCTGGTACTCATCAATAACGGAGTTGCTCTAAATGTCTGTCCATTGAGAGTTACCAAATTTTTAGGGATTAAATATGAGGATCTCACACCTACCAATCAGATTGTGAGAGCCTACAATAACACCCGAAGATAGGTTATGGGATTTATTAAGCTCAGTCTTAGAATCAAACCACTCGACAACCTCACCGAGTTTCAAGTAATTAACACACCTGCTTCCTTTAATTTTCTTTTGGGGAGACCATGGATCCATAATATTGGGGGTGTACCATCTTCATTTCTCCATAAACTAAAGTTCTTATATGGGTAAGACTTGATTATAATATCTAGATATTCTATCTTGTTTAATGGGGAGGGACCCAGTACCTCGATCCTTGAAATCCAACATGAAAACCGGTTCATATGTATGAGTGATTTTTAGCTAGATTCACCGGTGCAAACCACCTCACCCGACATCAAAGAAAAGATCCTACAGTCTCATTTTGAATTTGGGTGATGCAACATTACCCGTATAATGAAAAAATAAGATTCTTACGAGGGATAGGACTAAAGAACATCAATAAGAGATCAACGAGTCCATTACAATACCCCGTCATTATAACACTTAGCGACTAGGGTACAAAAAAAAGATCTATAATCTTGTCTCCAAATCACTATAGGACAAGAGGTCAAAATTCAACAAACTAGGGGTTGCATGATCAACCAACCACTCTAGCCTCAACGAATACTTTATCAAGGAAGGAGAAAACTTTACTTTATGTGGATTCACGTAACCAAGGGTAGATAAAAACTCAAGAATACATATGCCAAGATGGGAAATCTTCTTCGAAGATCGACCCATATGCATAGAGGAAAAAAATTTCAAGATAGAATACCTACTCAGGAAGCTGAACAAACCCCCTGCAATTTAGGATCCCCTTGAAGACTTGAAAACACTGAAAGTTTTGAGAGGTTATGGAAGTGGAGAACAATTGGGCCTTCTTCCACCTATAAATGATCGAGAATTATTTTTAAGACGATATTACCTACATGCTTTAGGAAGAACCTCTAGCTACTATATGTAACCTCCATTTTTTTGGAAAAGGCCATTATGGCAAACTATTTTGATACTCAGTTATGGAAAAATCTTTGTCAATGATATAAACTTTAACTTTGAGTACCCTTATGTGCAAAACATTGATGATGATAAATGTGATAATCAAAGTAATGAATTTAACTTACATAATGGGGAATAAGAAGACCACCTAAAAGATCTTAACAACAAACAAACCAATCGCGCCCAACCTATTAATGAAATGACAACGATTAATTTAGGCTCTTCGGATGAGATAAAAGAAATCAAAATATGATCTTCTTTAAATGATTAATAAATGTCCTAACTCATCCAACTCATTAAATAATAGATTGGTGTTTTCACCTAGTCTAATGTTGACATGCTGGGAATTGATCTCAAAATAGTCGTTCATCGTATACCCATGTATCCGGATGCTAAACCAATCAAGAAGAAACTCAAAAAGCACAAACCAGAATGGTCCCTCAAGGTCAGAGATGAGGTAATGAAATAACCTGGTATGCGTTTCTTTAGGGAAGTCGAATACCCCACATGAATGGATAACATCGTACATGTCTCGAAAGCAAGATGGAAGTTAAGGATGTGTGTTGATTAAAGAGATTTGAACAAAGCCACTATCAAAGATGATTATCCCCTGCCAAATATTGACATGATCATTGATAACACTATTGACCATGCCTTGAAGTCCTTCGTTAACAGCTTTGTTGGTTATAATCAAATGAAGATGCATCTAGAAGATCAAGAGAAAATGGATTTCACTGCCCATTGGGGAGCCGTTTGTTAAATGGTGATGCCATTTAGAGATAATAATTATAGTGAAACCTATCAATGAGGGGTTAATACTCTAACGCATGAAATGATCCATAAAGAGGTTGAAGTGTACATAAATGACATGATTATCGAGCCCAATACATTGGAAGGGAACATCCCGAAACATATTTAATGTGCCTAACCCCTCCTCCCCCCAACCAAAAAAAAGTTTGTTTTTAGAGTCACTAAGGGGATGCTACCGGGATTCCTCGTCAGCGAAAAATGGATCAAAGTAAGACTCAAACAAAGTCAAGGCCATCGTGGAGCTGGTACCTCCGCGTACTGAGAAGGAAAATTCAGGGGTTCTGGGGAAGGATAAAATATATTATTTGGTTCATATATCATATGACCTTTATATGTGAGGCAATCTTAAAGATGATTTGTAAATGCTCTAGAAATATTTATAACTCCACGTGCTAAGAGGCATTAGATAAAATCAAGAAATATCTTACTATACCTCATGTATTTGCCCCACATCGATATAGGCATCCTCTTATCCCGTATCTGAAAAATACTGACACCATAGCAGGATCCACGTTGGCCCAGTACATTAAAGAATCTCAAAAAAAACAAACCATATATTATTCTAGTCGAAAGATCAATGCATATATAGAATGATACACGACTCTAGAGAAATCTTTCTTATCATTGGAATGGGACACACAAAAGCTGAGACATTACATTGTTGCCAATGAAATCAAGTTGATCTCCCAAATGGATCCTTTAAAATAATTACTCAAGAAACCTATATTAAAAGGAAGAATGGACAAATGTATATTCTATCTTACCGAATTTAACATCAAGTATGTACATGAAAAAGCTATCCAGGGTTAAACCATTGCATATTAAATTGTTGATGACCCCTTGGATGAGTAAGATGAGATCCTTTCTCTTTTCCCAAATAAAGACATTATGGTAACCAAATGTCAACAAGGGTACGTATGGAAACTATACTTTAATGGAGTCGTAAACAAAAAGGTTTTGGCATTAGTATGTTATTGATTTCGCCAGATAGAAGACACCATCATACAACCATCAAATTTAACTTCAATTGTACCAAAAATATTGTCGAGTAAAAATCTTTTATTGTGGGAATGAAAACAACTCATGAAAGGGGAATCCAAAAGATTTAAATGTACTTGGAATCTTCCCACATCGAATACCAAATCCTAGGACACTGAAAAATTATGTACTAAAATATTTTTACCTATCATGAATACCTAGAGGAAATCACTTATTTTCTCAAAGATGTTTAGTTCTTTTCTCTCCCAAGAGCTCAAAGTATCTTCACTTATGTTTTGGCTACTCTAGCCTCTACGATGAAAATCCTAGAAGATGTGGATAAGGTACAAGTAGATGTATACAAGAAAGAGCAGCCTGGTTTCATGTATGAAATCTTCATGATCAGAGCCATAAATGAGGGACCCTAGTACCAAGACATAAAACATATTCTTCAGAAGAGAAAATATCCTTTCGAATCTACTAAGAAATAAAAGATCGAACTCCGAAGATGGTCCTCTCAATTCATCATGTGTGTCAGACATCTATACAAGAGACATTTTGATGGAACTCATTTTCAATGTATTAACAAGAGTGAAGTAGATATGGTGATGGAATAAATACATGGAGGAGAATGTGATCCTCACATAAATGTCAACATGCTATACAATAAGATTATCCACCAAAGGTAATACTGGAGCAACCTTCAGCATGATTGCAATAAGTACATCCAAAGGTGTTCGAAGTTCTAACGATTTACAAACTTGCAGCAACTGCCCCAGAGGGAACTGTACAACATAACCATTTTCATCCTAGGGAATCGATGACATCGAAAACTTAACACCAAAGGCATAAAATGAACGTGAATTCATCCTGGTTGTTGTAGATTACTTCATTACATTTGTTAAGTCAGAATCATATGTCATACTTAGAGAAAATAAAGTGGTTAGATTTTTATGAAAGAACATCATTTGATTTCTTCTATTTTCTCTTAGTATGTCATACTAAGAGAAAGGAAGGTTTTTTTAGCTTTCTTGATTTTTACTTATATAAGATATGGTGTGTCATTTGTGATGATATTTGATAATGGGATGAATTTTGAGGTAGAAGTCGTAAAACTTATCGAAGCATACAGAATCCAGTCGTACAAGTCATCCCCATATCGCTTGCAGACCAATGGTGTCATAAAATTAGTGAACAAGAACATGAAAGTAATATTTAGTAAAATGATCAAAGGATATCAAGACTGGGCATATCATATTTTATACGCACTATAGGAATATTGGACTACTGTTAGAATTCCTATTGGAGCCACACCATTCTTGCTCATGTATGGGATGGAGGAAATGTTACCATAGAGGTGGAAATCCCCTCCTCGAGGATACAATTGGAAAATAACATCTCTGAGGAGGATTGGATAAATATCATATACGAGGTGCTCGTGTTGTTAGATGAACAATGATTATTCTCATGTTATCAAATGAAGGGATACCACTAGTGAGTCACCAAGGAGTTCAATAAGAAAGTATAAACTAAAGGAGTTAAAGAAAGGGACCTCATCCTAAAATAAGTCATTGAACCCATATGGGATCCTCGAGGAAATTTTTCTCCCAATTAGAAGAGACGTATATAGTAAAGAGGATCATGTTAGGATGTGTGGCTCTCCTAGTTGATCTTAACGAAACAGGATTGTCCCAACTGACTAATCTAGATCGTCTAAAAAACACCACATATGAAAAATAAAGACTTCAAATAACTAATAAGAACTATGTATGAGTTGATCCTCGATAAGTAAAAAAGAACTCATCCAAATCATCATTTATTTAATCCCATCGCATAATGGAGGTACGTAGGTGACCCTTAAGGGTTTGGTCAAACAAACCAAACCCCTTTGATGGGTGAGGTCTTTTTATTTTTGTTTCTCGTCTTTTAGATTCCTAAAAGATGGTTGTAGAGCCGATAGAATGAAAAAGAAAGGTTTAAAGCCCACATAGGGACTCATTTTCATTCAAATGTAAATATTTTATTTTCAAAGTGCACATATATCATCATCAAAAAATAAAAGATTACATAAAATTACGCAGAGTGAATTAGTGCCAACATTATCAAAATATTCAAGACTATCCACCTCGTCCTTTGAGGTACTCATATCTCAGGAACCACTACTCATCTCCATATCATCAAAGGACTCCCTATCTTGCAGTAGGGCAATATCAAAAACTTCCTAGGATCCAGAAAGAGTTAATCCAAAAATACAATGAAGATCGGCCTCCCTCACGATCACTGCTGTGACACCCCGCCTAATTAATCCCGGGTGATCAGTCCTAAATCAAGTTGGAACAGGTTTCTCATTTGGTCCATTCTTAGCATCACTGTCGTTTTATTAAATTACTAACCACCTAAGTGATAAAAATAGACAGGTGCCAATTTTTATCTTTCATTAATTAAACAAAAACCCATGCGGAAAATAAAACAATATAACATTCACAGATAATTGAACTAATCATTCCACGAGTAAAAATTAATTAACTGAATAAACCATCGGTCCAAATAAAAATCCCATAAAGACAAGAATAAAACCCCAACAAGTCTAAGAAACAAATAAATGGAAAGTGAGCGACATGCTCGAATAACTAATAATGAGTCTACATTATGAATGAAAGAAAGAGGCGTCTATCAAAGGTCCCACAACATCCACATATGCTGCAGCAACGGAGTTCCTGGAATTGAGTCAAGTCTGGCGTCCCTGTGGCTGGACACCTAAAAGGTTTTTTAAAAAAAAAATTATAGCAAGGGTTAGTACCCAAAACATTTGAAAACATTTAGCAAATGATTAACTTGCAGTAATAATAAATATGCATGCTCTTCATATTTTAGTTAGTGTTGCACTCCCTTGAGAACTTCCTCACCTCTCCTCTAATGTGCACCACTAACGCTTTAATTATCACCTAGTTATCTATCTCATGACTAGATAATTATTAAAGTCTCCTTATACTCCCCCCCTACTCTAACCTGAGTAAAATGTGATTATGATTTTTAAGTCATTAGTAACATCAACTTAATTAAATCATTTCCCTTTTTAATTCATATAACTACTCCACTCGTTATACATATACAACAACACATGCTTGTATTTATTTAGTCCGTATATAATAATCACCCTATTATATACTTAGAATATTGCAGCATTCACACACACACTGGAATACATAAACCACTAATATCCACCCGAGTAAAAGTACTCCCCGAATATAATTTCTCTAAAGTGCTAGTACACTAGGTATATTCACATATCCTAGTTATCCAAGTTAGAATCTCTCACTAACTTGGTTTAGTATACGATTGGAGGCGGTCATATTCCTTCCCGGAAAGTGAGATGCCCCTCACCCCCTGTAACGGACGCTATGACCTGGGAATCTACTCGCCCTACTCCTCAAGCTAGGGGATTCATCCACTGCGCGTAACCTCCCCCTATAGCACTAGAGTATAATAATATCTAACCACTGATATTAAGGCATACACTATATATATATACTATCACACACCGTATATATATATATATACATATATAAAAATGTTCTAGCTACACCGTGTACCAAACCCGTGACACAAGCCTATTCCATTTTTATTATGAGGTTATTACCCAACTCGAATTATTAATTAATTTGCACATTAATAATTTCAGTTGCTTTTGATGTTGCCCTCACCATTTAATTGGACTCAATCTCATAGCCCGAATTAACCTCACCCGAGTCTAAATCTCGACTCTAAATTTCTTAGTCCATTACTACGTAATATAATTTACCTCGATGTCACTCAACAAATTTTGACGTGTCATCCAAATTTCTCCTCCCATCTCCTAATTAATTCACTCACATTTAATTAGGTAACCCCATGCATTAATTTTCTCAACAATAATTAATTACATAACAATTTTTATATAAATCTCTTCCTATATAAATAAAACTGGGCGAACTGTCAGTTTCTGCCGACCGTCGATCGATCGACTTCATGGCGTCGATCGATCGATCGAACAGGTACTCGTCTTCTTCGCGAAGACGGACAGCCATGGGCGAAAATCTGCAAACCCAAATTTCCTTCTACATTAAAACTAAGTCTCTTTTAGCATTTGTACATATTAGGGAACTCATTAGGGATCTCCAGAATATACATCAACATCAATAATTCGACCATCAACTCCAATTTCTAAATTTGGGGAAAGTTTCATCATAAACCCTAGGTCCATTTATACCCCAAATTTCATCATCAAATTCGTTTCCAAATATGCAGATAACATTCTACCAGATATGCAATAACTCACCATTATCCGATTTTACAAGAATCATCACCCCAAATTTCGTAAATCATAATTTTTGTTTTTAAAATCCCATGTTCATTCCATTAACACTCAAAAACGGATTTCTACATAATCACTACACATGAATATGAATCGAAAACAGATTTAATGCTATTGCAAGTTATCCACTTGCCTTAAGGTTCGTAGAGTCTGAATTGGAGCTAAATCCCAAGGTTGAAGATGACCTTGTTGGCTCTCTTTTGATCCCCAATATGGCTTGGCTGCTGCTAGGGTTTCCTAACCCTTTAGTGTCTCTTCTTAAATAAGCACAGCCATCCTAAATCTTCCTTTTATTAACTTAATAATCCAATTCACGTTTTTTGACTAATGGGCCAAGCCCAAGTGACCAAAATGTCCCCGAGTGGGCCCGACTATGTCTAAAAACATCCCGTGACCCGTTTACTACCCCCGGGTACACTTTTCCGACTATCTCGGCCCATCCGGACTCAACTGTACCCTCAGAATTTGCATCCGAGTTAATTTATAAAAATACTTATCCCCCACCCCATCTAGTCTTATACCGACTTTCGGATGTGATAAGTATATACCTCGTCATTAATACTCTAGACGACATCATTACATTATTACTATTCACTCAGTAATTTAATTTGCCTAAATATTAACCATTCACTTTCCGATTAATATTTAAATTATATTTTTACCATAATCCATAATTAATTCATTAAATCACAACACACTAGTAATTTGAATTTCCGAATTAATTAAATATTAAATGTACCAGAAATACGGGGTGTTACATACTCCCCCCCTTATAAAGGAATTTCGTCCCCGAAATTAGATCGTACCTGTGTTGAAAAGTTCTGGATATTGTTCCCGCATATCCTCCTCTCGCTCCCAGGTAGACTCGTCAACATTGTGATGGCCCCACTGTACCCTAACCAAAGGAACAACCTTGGATCATAATTTCCGCTCACTATGATCCAGAATTGCTACCGGCCTCTCCTCATACGAAATGTCTGGCTGTAAGTCGATCTCCTCGAGTGGAATATGCCAAAAGGCTCTCTCGCTCCTTCTATATTTCTTCAGCGATGCCACATGGAATACATCGTGTATCCGCTGAAGATGTTCTGGTAATCCAAGTTTATATGCCACCGGTCCCACCCTCTCAATAATAGGGAAAGGTCCTACGTAACGCGGTGCTAACTTACCCTTCTTGCCGAATCTCATCACCCCTTTCATAGGGGATACCCGGACTAAAACCTGGTCCCCAACCTCTAGCTCCACGTGTCTTCGAGAAGCATCAGCATAACTCTTCTGCCTGTCCTGAGTTATTCGAATCCTTCCTCGAATCAACTCTATCTTGGCAGATGTCTCCTGGACAATCTTCGGCCCCAAGAGTTTGTTGTCCCCCACCTCTAACCAACAAGC
Source organism: Sambucus nigra (assembly GCA_949130495.1). Classification (NCBI taxonomy): domain Eukaryota; kingdom Viridiplantae; phylum Streptophyta; class Magnoliopsida; order Dipsacales; family Adoxaceae; genus Sambucus; species Sambucus nigra. The sequence goes on from OX422215.1 coordinate 349,580,247, forward strand.
GGGTGAACGACAAGGTTTCCCGTATAGTGCCTCAAACGGTGCCATCCCAATCGTGAATTGGTAAGAGTTGTTATACGCAAACTCTACCAAAGGAAGATATTTCTCCCATCCTCCCCCGAAGTCCAAAATGCACATACTGAGCATGTCCTCCAGCATCTGATTAACTCTCTCAGTCTGTCAAACGTCTGTGCGTACCGGCAAAAAGTGGGCTACCTTAGTCAACCGATCCACAATAACCATATGGAGTCGTGACCCTTCTGCGACACCGGTAACCCTGTGATGAAGTCCATGGAGATGCTCTCCCACTTCCACATGGGAATTTCTAACGGCTGTAGCATCCCCGATGGCCTCTGGTGGTCAACTTTCACAAGCTGACACGTGGCACACTTCGAAACAAACTCCGCTATGTCCCGTTTCATCCCTGCCCACCAATACTGCCTCCTCATATCTTGGTACATTTTATCCCCACCGGGATGTACCGTAAATTTCGAACCATGGGATTCTGTCATAACTGCGTGCTTCAAATCCTCATCTTCTGGTACCATTAACCTCCCATTAAAACGTAGGCCTCCTTCTGAGCTAATCGAGTAACCCTCTGCTCCCTCAGCTAACAACTGGCCCACCCTTTCCCGAAAAATCTGATCCTCTGCCTGAGTCCTCACCACTCGCATAATGATTTCGGGCGTGATGGATAGAGCTGACATGCAAGCCTTGGCTACGTCATCCTCATATTGAAGTTCTCTCCACTTCGCTTTCCATACCTCCGATATCTCCCCAGTCGGTCTTCGGCTCAATGCGTCTGCTACTACATTGGCCTTACCAGGATGATACTGGATATCAAACTGGTAGTCCTTCACGAATTCTAGCCACCGCCTTTGTCTCATATTCAGATCCTTCTATGTGAAGAGATACTGAAGTGACTTGTGATCCGTGAATAGAGTAAACTGCTCTCCTAGAAGATAATGCCTCCATATCCTCAAAGCAAAAACGACTGCTGCCAACTCTAGGTCGTGAGTGGGGTAATTCCTCTCGTGGGGCTTTAGCTTCCTGGAAGCATAAGCTATAGCCCTTTCCTCCTGCTGGAGCACACCCCCAAGACCCCGTAAGGATGCGTCTGTGTAAACCCGATACTCTAGCCCTCCCTTTGGCAATGCAAGTACGGGTGCAGATGTTAACTTGTCCTTTAGCTCATCGAACGCTAATTGACAACTGTCATCCCATTTGAAAGGCACCCCTTTCCGAGTCAGATTCGTCAAAGGTCCTGCAATTTTGGAGAACCCCTTAATGAATCGCCTGTAGTAACCGGCCAGTCCCAGAAAACTGCGCACCTCGGTCGGTGTCGTGGGTTGTCCCCACTCCCTCACCGCCGACACCTTATCCGGATCCACTGCAATACCCTGATCTGATACAACGTGACCAAGGAACTGTACCTCCCTTAGCCAGAATCCACACTTCCCGAATTTGGCATAGAGCTGATGATCCCTCAGTGTTTGTAAAACTAGGCGCAGATGCTCTGCGTGCTCCTCCTCGGTACGCGAGTAGATTAGGATGTCATCAATGAACACGATGACAAACTGATCTAGGTACTCCCTGAAAACCCTGTTCATGAGGTCCATGAACACTGCTGGTGCATTAGTGAGCCCAAAGGGCATCACTCATATGATCCATATTGCGACAAGAAAGCGCTCTTAGGAACACCCTCCTCTCGGATACGCAATTAATGATACCCTGACCTCAAGTCGACCTTGTAGAAGTAAGACGCCCCTATCAATTGGTCAAATAAGTCATCAATTCGAGGTAACGGATACTTATTCCGTATCGTCACCTTGTTTAGCTCCTATGATCCACGCACAAGCGGAGTGAACCATCTCGCTTCTTTACGAACAACACCGGCGCATCCCATGACGATGTACTCTGCCGAATAAAACCCGGACCCAGTAGTTGCTGAATCTGTTCGCTCAATTCACACATTTTTGAAGGGGCCATACGGTGAGGTGCCCGAGAAATCGGCCTCGTTCCCGGTGCTAAATCGATAACAAATTCGATTTCTCAGCTGGGTGGTAACCCTGGTATCTCCTGGAATACATCCTCAAAGTTCCTCACTATGGAAATAGAGTCTAAAGGGACTACCACCGTTTGTGAGGTTTCCTCCTCAATGTAATATAAGTGAGTGCGCGACCCTCCCTCAGGAAGCGGCATTGCTATCAGGAACATCTCCTGTCCCGGAATGGAGAACACGATTTTCCTCTCATAACCATCCACCGTAGCCCGGTAACCTGCCAACCAATCCATGCCCAAGATGACATCATACCCCTCCATATCTAACACTAAGAGTTCTGCTGCTAAAACTAAACCTTCCAATCAAAATGTCCACTCCCCGACAAATCGAGCGAATCAAAGCCCCGCTGCCTACTGGTGACTCTACGCTCATACGGAGGCTACCCGCTGCCTCTAATAACCCAGCCCGTTTAGCAAAATTAGATTTAATGAATGAATGCTCCCATGTTAAAATTATGCTACATACATGACCATAAATGAAAAACATACCCTCAACTGCTGGCGGCGCCTGCTGTGCCAGAGGATTGGGAACATTCCGGACATTATACACACGCCCGTAGTGTATCTGCCACTGATGCTTTGGGGCGAGTGGAGTTGGTGCGACCGGTGGTATCTGCCCCTGTTGCCCCTGATGGGTACCCTGCTGACGGCTTCTGCCCCTCTGCGGGCACTCCCTCTTGAAGTGTCCTGGCTGGCGACAGACAAAACAGAGCTTCTGCACGTCTCCCTGTCGTTGGCCCTGACGTGGCTGGCCCTGTTGGCCTCCCCGATTGCTCCCTTGGCCCTGACGGCCTTGAGGAACCTGCTGCTGCTGTTTAGGGTCTGGATGCCCCTGCCTGGGCCCCTGTCCTCCCGGTTGGAACCCACAAGGCTTAAATCTCTTTGCCTGATTCCCTTGCTGAATGAATTGTGGTTGCGTACTACTAGTGCAACCACCTGTAACCGCCTTGCCCTGCTGGCTCGATTCACCTGCTCTCTTATTCTCCTTCATATGGGCACGATGATCCCGATAAAGTACGAGGGCGGCATTAACGACATCTGCATAAGTCATTAACGTCGAATTCCCAATCAAATGCTGCCTGATCCTCCAGGCTAAGCCGTTCATGAACCTTGACCTCTTCCACTCCTCATTACTCACCTCATTTGGTACAAAGCTTGCCAAACGGGTGAACTCTTGCTCATAATCTACCACTGACCGGTCACCCTGTATTAACTCACTGAACTTCCTTCGCATCTCCGCCTCTACCGCTGGTGGAACGTGGTTACGGTCGAACCGCACCCCGGATTCGGGTACCGCCATGAAATCTCGCTCTTCAGTGGTGGTCACTGACTCCCACCATTGTAGGGCTGCCTCCGACAGACGAAAGGAAGCAAGCTTCTGTCTCTGCACATCGGCACACTCCAGCATGCGCAGATGGCGCTGAATATTCTTCTTGCAGTCACAAGCCTCCACCACATCGATGCTCCACTGAAACTCAAGTGGGTGACCCTTCTGAAAGGTCTCCCTAACTCGCTACCAGGACGGTGGCCCCACTGGAGCCTGAACTGCTGGAGCCATTGGAGGCGGTGCCTGGGGCTGTGGAAAATGAGCTGCCATAGCTTGCATCGCTGTCTCGACTGCCTGGGCCACTATCACTGCCACTTGAGTAGTAGAAATCAACTCGGGTGGGGGTGGTGGTGGCGGTATCTGTGGCTCCTGGTGAGCCTCCCTCACCTCATCCCTAGCCTCAGCCCTCTCCGCACTCTGTCTCTTTGGCGGCATCTGAAATAGATTGAATTGTATAAGTACACAATTTATACAAAAATTAATAGCAGGAATACGATATCTCACAAGCGGAAAATATAATCAACAGTCCTAATAATAGGGCTCTATAACAACCAAACGCTACGATGAAACGTAGAAAGCCGTACAGATCCTAAGGACAACTAGAACCTGATGCTCTGATACCATCTGTGACACCCCGCCTAATTAATCCCGGGTGATCAGTCCTAAATCAAGTTGGAACAGGTTTCTCATTTGGTCCATTCTTAGCATCACTGTCGTTTTATTAAATTACTAACCACCTAAGTGAGAAAAATAGACTGGTGCCAATTTTTATCTTTCATTAATTAAACAAAAACCCATGCGGAAAATAAAACAATATAACATTCACAGATAATTGAACTAATCATTCCACGAGTAAAAATTAATTAACCGAATAAACCATCGGTCCAAATAAAAATCCCATAAAGACAAGAATAAAACCCCAACAAGTCTAAGAAACAAATAAATGGAAAGTGAGCGACATGCTCGAATAACTAATAATGAGTCTACATTATGAATGAAAGAAAGAGGCGTCTATCAAAGGTCCCACAACATCCACATATGCTGCAGCAACGGAGTTCCTGGAATTGAGTCAAGTCTGGCGTCCCTGTGGCTGGACACCTAAAAGGTTTTTAAAAAAAAAATTTACAGCAAGGGTTAGTACCCAAAACATTTGAAAACATTTAGCAAATGATTAACTTGCAGTAATAATAAATATGCATGCTCTTCATATTTTAGTTAGTGTTGCACTCCCTTGAGAACTTCCTCACCTCTCCTCTAATGTGCACCACTAACGCTTTAATTATCACCTAGTTATCTATCTCATGACTAGATAATTATTGAAGTCTCCTTATACTCCCCCCTACTCTAACCTGAGTAAAATGTGATTATGATTTTTAAGTCATTAGTAACATCAACTTAATTAAATCATTTCCCTTTTTAATTCATATAACTACTCCACTCGTTATACATATACAACAACACATGCTTGTATTTATTTAGTCCGTATATAATAATCACCCTATTATATACTTAGAATATTGCAGCATTCACACACACACTGGAATACATAAACCACTAATATCCACCCGAGTAAAAGTACTCCCCGAATATAATTTCTCTAAAGTGCTAGTACACTAGGTATATTCACATATCCTAGTTATCCAAGTTAGAATCTCTCACTAACTTAGTTTAGTATACGATTGGAGGCGGTCATATTCCTTCCCGGAAAGTGAGATGCCCCTCACCCCCTGTAACGGACGCTATGACCTGGGAATCTACTCGCCCTACTCCTCAAGCTAGGGGATTCATCCACTGCGCGTAACCTCCCCCTATAGCACTAGAGTATAATAATATCTAACCACTGATATTAAGGCATACACTATATATATATACTATCACACACCGTATATATATATATATATACATATATAAAAATGTTCTAGCTACACCGTGTACCAAACCCGTGACACAAGCCTATTCCATTTTTATTATGAGGTTATTACCCAACTCGAATTATTAATTAATTTGCACATTAATAATTTCAGTTGCTTTTGATGTTGCCCTCACCATTTAATTGGACTCAATCTCATAGCCCGAATTAACCTCACCCGAGTCTAAATCTCGACTCTAAATTTCTTAGTCCATTACTACGTAATATAATTTACCTCGATGTCACTCAACAAATTTTGACGTGTCATCCAAATTTCTCCTCCCATCTCCTAATTAATTCACTCACATTTAATTAGGTAACCCCATGCATTAATTTTCTCAACAATAATTAATTACATAACAATTTTTATATAAATCTCTTCCTATATAAATAAAACTGGGCGAACTGTCAGTTTCTGCCGACCGTCGAACGATCGACTTCATGGCGTCGATCGATCGATCGAACAGGTACTCGTCTTCTTCGCGAAGACGGACAGCCATGGGCGAAAATCTGCAAACCCAAATTTTCTTCTACATTAAAACTAAGTCTCTTTTAGCATTTGTACATATTAGGGAACTCATTAGGGATCTCCAGAATATACATCAACATCAATAATTCGACCATCAACTCCAATTTCTAAATTTGGGGAAAGTTTCATCATAAACCCTAGGTCCATTTATACCCCAAATTTCATCATCAAATTCGTTTCCAAATATGCAGATAACATTCTACTAGATATGCAATAACTCACCATTATCCGATTTTACAAGAATCATCACCCCAAATTTCGTAAATCATAATTTTTGTTTTTAAAATCCCATGTTCATTCCATTAACACTCAAAAATGGATTTCTACATAATCACTACACATGAATATGAATCGAAAATAGATTTAATGCTATTGCAAGTTATCCACTTGCCTTAAGGTTCGTAGAGTCTGAATTGGAGCTAAATCCCAAGGTTGAAGATGACCTTGTTGGCTCTCTTTTGATCCCCAATATGGCTTGGCTGCTGCTAGGGTTTCCTAACCCTTTAGTGTCTCTTCTTAAATAAGCACAGCCATCCTAAATCTTCCTTTTATTAACTTAATAATCCAATTCACGTTTTTTGACTAATGGGCCAAGCCCAAGTGACCAAAATGTCCCCGAGTGGGCCCGACTATGTCTAAAAACATCCCGTGACCCGTTTACTACCCCCGGGTACACTTTTCCGACTATCTCGGCTCATCCGGACTCAACTGTACCCTCAGAATTTGCATCCGAGTTAATTTATAAAAATACTTATCCCCCACCCCATCTAGTCTTATACCGACTTTCGGATGTGATAAGTATATACCTCGTCATTAATACTCTAGACGACATCATTACATTATTACTATTCACTCAGTAATTTAATTTGCCTAAATATTAACCATTCACTTTCCGATTAATATTTAAATTATATTTTTACCATAATCCATAATTAATTCATTAAATCACAACACACTAGTAATTTGAATTTCCGAATTAATTAAATATTAAATGTACCAAAAATACGGGGTGTTACAACTGCATCCCTTACATTATCCTAGAGCCAAAGCATATACTCCTTTGATTAGATAATCGGCATGCCCTAAATGAACAAGGAGGAATAATGGAAACTCATTGCTCCAGAGGTTAGAAATCATACTTAAAAATACAGGGACAAAGGCTCAACCAGATGCACCCAACCAAAAGGAGGAGGGATCTCCTACCTTCTCCCAAATTGACACATCACCCTCTATAGGAAATGAAACGAGGAAAAATGTAGGGAAAATAAGAAGATATACAGGAATGGACCCATGGACACAAAAGGTGCCACACTGTAGTACCTCGCCCTAATATTTGAATTATTTCCTACCTAAGTTGAACTAAAATGAGAACCTTGGGATTTGGATAATTATAACAGGGTTTATATTCCGATTTGATAGTTTTGGAGGCTTCATGATAATTAGTGGAAGTCGTGGGTTAAAATTGGAGAAAAATTAAGGAAATATAACAAGAGTCGTTAGAGCGAAAGTTGGGTCGTTCGAACAAGAATCAAGGCAAGTTTGAAGCAAGGATCAAACGAGCGCGAACAATATCCCACTCTAAAATTGTTCGGGTCATTTGAAGGTTGTTAGAAGCAAGGGATCGAATGAAATTACCTTCTCGTTCAAATGAGGAGTGAATCTCGTGAGAATGCGGTCAATCAAAATTTTAAAATCAAATTTCCCTTGTGCGCTATCTCATTCTAGGCCATTGGATTGATGAGCTATCGAGCTCTATTGAATCTAGATTGGGTAAAAAATGTTATTTTAAGGTTTTTGGGTGTTTTATAAGTGCGTGTTTGGGTTATTTTTGTTATTTTAAGTTGGAACAAAGAGAGAGAGAGAGAGAGAGAGAGAGAGAGAGAGAGAGAGAGAGAGAGAGAGAGAGGTGGTCTTCCTCTATGGTTGTGCACCTCTCTCCACCTTAGACCACCATGCCACCACCATTATTACACCTTAAACCATCATATTCTTCTAATCTTCACCATATCCAAGCTTTAGATACGTATTTCCACCATTGTTGGTTCACAGCTACAAATTTCTGGAATGTTCATGGCATTTTTGGAGAATATGAAGATCGGAGTTTCATGGAGCTTAAAAAGGGGTTTTGATGGAGCTTTCATGGAGATATTCTTGGTGGATCTAAGCAACCTCCTTGATGCCACCTTAGGATGTGGGAGCTTTCCATCTTCTTAGATCTTCCATGCCAACCATTGATGGAGCTTCATTGAGGTGAAAAATTTTACTCTTAGATTAAGACTCTATTTTATGCATTTGTAGTCATGATTGTCAGAATATTAAGAGTAGGATTCTTAGGAAAATGATGATGGGTTTTCTAGCCAAATAATTAATAAACATTTTTATGAAATAAAAATGTTGGGAAATTACATTTTTGTTGAAATTAATGAGGATTACATATTTAAAAGTTTCTTGAAATAAAGATTGGAATTTTTATGAAAATGGTTCATTTTCAAGAAGTTTGATGTCAAACATTTTATGAAATAAAATGTTTGGAAACGATGTTGATTTTGCTAAAATATTTGGTGAAATAATGTTCCAAAGTTCCTTGCAAAATTAAGATTTTATGAAAATAGACATTTCTTGAGTTGAAGAAATAAAATGTCGTTAATGCCTTGAAAGTATATTTTTGCAAGTATTATGAATTTCTACAATGAAATGTATGTTTAACCCATTAATAGGATTTTGGGATTTAAAATCCATCTTCTCATCCATATAAACTTTTAGTAGTTTAGGAATGAATATGTAAACAAGTTTAAATAAGGTTTTGTTGGGTTTAAACATGAAATAAGAAAAAGTAAAAATTCTACGCTACAAAGTGTGTGAAAAAGGGATTATAGGTGATAAGTGCAAGATTGTAAGACTACATGTATTAATAAAAAGAAAAGGGCTTGTAAAGTAATCTCTTATGTTTAATGATTCTCAAAAATGAAAGTATTAAAATAAATATGTTTCCAATTGAGAAGGATATTATCCCATGAGGGAAAAAAGGCATTAAAGGCCTGAAAACACTTAAGGAGATAGTGTCAATAACTTAATGGTATTTTGGAAAATTAACATATATAAAACTGGAGTAAAAGGTGAGTTTGGAAAAATTTGGGTAAAATGGTAATTGTACGTAAAGTGAAGCATTTTTATGAAATAAAAATGTTGGAAAGTGTGTTACACATGATAGTCCTAATGAACATGATTTTTGGAATAAAATCAAAGCTAAAGTGTAAAGGGCGTGAAATGATGATTATCAAAGTTTAACACAAGTTGGGGGTAAACCCCGATTTTGGATTCAACCAGATAAAAGGGAAAGTGGAATAATGTGGACATTTGCAAATGTTAAAACACATGAAAAAGGAACTTGGACGACACCGAAAAAATTAAGGAGGGCTCGAAGCCCAAGGGTGAAACACCCAAAACCACTGGCCAGCGAATATGGTGCGCATAGTTGGCAGTGTGGAGCATGCTGAAGTCTGTGGTTATTAGACGATTCCGAGAAAAAAGATAAAGGAATAAGGAACATGTCAAGATATGGGTTGTGTGGTGAAAATGTTTTAAGGCGACCTAACTTAAATGAAGTAATAAATGTTCCTATAAAGGATAAAATGGACAAGTAAATCTGTAATTGATTAATCTCCATAAGGTATAGAAAATGATAAAATAATTCAGTAAATGGGTGGTTAAGAAACCTAAGAGGTCTAACCCATAAGTAGCACAAGGGGGTGTTGTGAAAGGTTTTCAAATGCTAAATGAGTATTCTCTAACACGGTTTTCGCGTGTGTTGAAAGGGTGATTTTAAATGAAAATACTACTGTGGGTTGGTTAAAGTGAAAAGGGTAATTTCAATAAAGAAAAGGCTTTTTGTCAAACCATGTGTTAAATAAAAAGTTAAATGTCAAAATGATAAAAGGGAAGTCTTTTACATGATTATGATTAATTAATCGGGATAAATAAGGTTTTCGAAAGTAAAAATATTTCATGCATTAAGTAAATGCAAATGTATGTATGTGTATTGTGGGGGCAAAACATATGCCTACATAATAGCATGAAATGTGACGAGCACCCCCGTCAAGATGGCTAGCAACGGACGGTCCAATAAGATAAGGAAGACTAGAGTCCTTGATAAATGAGAAGACCAAGGACAGTATCTGAGTCAAATCAAACTCCACAAAGATAGGACTTATCCATATGTGTAACCTTAATGTAACCCCTAACTCTATGAAAAGGATACACCCCTCATTGTGAAAGGGGGCTTAGAAGCTAGAGAAACACATTCATCTAAACTCTCTTATCATTCTAATGTAACACAGCAGCAGCCCCGTGAATGTAAGTCATTCATGGTCGAACCACGTAAACATTTGTATCTCTTTTATTTATTATTGTGCATACATCGTGGTACATGGGCACCCTCCATTTCCCAGATTTTTTGACACCACAATTGACGCCATCTGTGAGAAACGACACAAAAAGTCTTTCCTTCCTGTTTACGAGATGGAGATTTATGTTGCGACCTCAAGGTGTACACGGATGATAATCAAGAGCTAAGTTTACTTCTTTTTATCTCTGTATGAATGATTATATATTTTGTATAAACATCATTTTATTTTTATTTTTTTATTTTTTTTTGGGTAACGAGGGAACTTCCCAAGAACGGGCCACTTTGTGAACCCCCCCTTAGTATCAAACCCCCGGGTCAGATTTTACACTCGCTCCAAAGTGTCCCAACCAGTTTATGTCAAGAACTTGGTACTTGTGGTGAGTATCATTCCCACACCAGCGGTTACTTTATTTCACCTTACTGAGGAAGACCCCCCATTACCAGCACCTTACTGGGGTAACCACTAAGCACTAATCGGACACATAATCCCACAATAAATCAATGATATAAATGAGTATGACATCAGGGATATCCACTTCGGTGAAAATCGCATTTCTTAAATGCCATCTCAAATTAACGTGTTTTTTGAAGTTTTCAACATCTCAAATGGTTGGGGAATTTATCAGTTCCATCAGGTGCACGGACTATATGTAGTTTTCCACATATTAGCAATGTCATCAGACCACCCTGCACGATCGGCGATCACTGTGTTATAGCCGCTAGACCATCTTCGCTAGTCGGCAGCACAATAAGGAAAAATGCAAGGGCACAAGTACAATTGGGGCTCGATGGTTTCCAACCCCTTTGACTTTGTCGAAACTAACATTTGCTGTTAAAAGACAATACTACCCCATTACATTTTTTACTCACATCTTTACGTGGAAAAAAAATTTTGAAACTTATAATTGGATATTTTCTTGGAGTCCAAATATTTTTGCAAAAATTCTAAATCAAATCTAGGAAAAGGATCAAGTGAGGTCCCAGTTTAAGAACCCTGAATGAGGATTATTTTTTTAAAATAGTAAAAAAAAAAATTTGGGTTGATTTTTTTTTATGATTTATAAACATTTCAATAGGACCATAAAAAAATAATTAACTCAAAATGAATTTTTTTGCTATTTTAAAAAAATTGGTCAAACTTTGTCAGTTTTAAAGTTGTTTTAAAGTTGTTAAAAACTGACAAAGTTTGATCGATTTTTTTAAAATAGTAAAAAAAATCATTTTGAGCTGATTTTTTTTATATGACCCTACTGAAATGTTTAAAAACTATATAAAAAAATTAGCTCAAAAATATTTTTTTTACTATTTTATCAAAATTGGTCCGCGCCAGCGGTATGCAACCTGGGGTATGCATGAGAATCTCTCTCATCAAACCTACGTCTTACATTTGAGGTATATTTGACTAATTTTTGCATTGCTCGATTCTCTCTGAAATTTTTTGAGGGACCATGTGACTAAATTATAATTGTTACAACGATTTTAGTTGGCACTTTTTTATGCGACCTTATTACAAATTATTTTTCTCACATAAATAAGTGGGGCGCACTTATATAGCACTCATGTCATTTATTAGATCAATTTAATTTTCAATATTGTCATTCAGCTACAACTATTTAATCTCGACAAGAGGAGATTATTGGTTATTTAGCTCAGCCCCAGCAGATGCTTGGGCACGGTTATCTCAGTGGGATTTTTTTCCTTGGCACGTGGTCGAGTAGCCGCATACCATATCTTATTTGACCAAATAAATCAGTCTCATGATAATCACTTTTTGATTTAGCCTCGACAGATGGTCTGGAAATTTATTAAATTCCACAGGTACAAGATTCAGTCTCGACGGAGGCTCGACAATATTCTTAAGCTCTTGGAAATCTCATCGATCTTTCGACAGATGCTCGAGCACGAATTTCTCACTATATATGCTCGGTATTGTACAACTTTGCCCCGATGGACTATCAGGACACCATTTATTTTATTAATGCTCCGACGGATAGTTGAGCACACTACAATACTTTAAACCCAACAAATGCTCGGGAAAAATTATTATTACTCCGAATGATGCTCGAGTTCTATGATTCTCAACCTGAAGGATGATCAGGCATATACAAGATTCATATTAGCAAAATATTTCTATATATTTAGTCCCGAAGACATCTACCACACAAATCTGAGATTATCCCCAATGGATGGTTGGTCAGGATAACTCGCATATATAGCACAGCCCAGTTGATGGATACGCACATTTATTTGTGCATTGTTCATTTCTGTTTCATAATATTTTATTTTCTTACAAATTATGATCACGATTTTTATCATCATAAATTCTTTAGTAGGGGGCTATCTATACTGCATATTTCACAATTGTCACTACACAAATTTTTTGTGAAAATAATTTTTTGAAACCAACTTATGATTGAGTATTTGCTTAAAGCTATTTGCAGAAATTCCAAATTAACTCCTATGTAGTAAATGTAGATATATTTGATAAATTTTTCATCTTTCATTCGGCTTTACATTACAATTATTTTGTCCACATAAATATTAGGGCGCACTTATAGAGCACTCATGTCATTTATTCAGTCATTTAATTTTCAATATTGTCGTCTAGCTATTATTAGTTATACCAATGGATGGTCGGTGTAATATCTTTACTAATACTTAGAGTAGCCATGACAGATGCTCGAGCATGGCCATCCTCGTGAGATTTTATCATGGTATCATTCATGTCATTCATTCAATACTATGAATATTTTCCTCGACACATGGTCGAGCAGATGCATGCCATATATTCCTTGACTAAATAAACGAATTGCATGATAATTTCTAGTTAAATTAGACTCTAAAAATGGTCGACCAACTTGTTAACTTCCACGGGTACAAGATTCAGTCTTGACGAATGCTCGGCCATAATCTTAAGCTCTTGGAAATCTTATTAATGAACCGATAGATGCTCGTGCACGGATCGCTCTCTATATCCACTCGAACATATACAACTTTACCCCGGCAGACGATCCATGCACCACTTATTTTGTTAATGGGATGACGGATGGTCGAGCACGTTACACCACTTTGGACCCAACAAATGCTTGGGCAATATTATTTGTGATAACCGACGGATTCTCGAACGTTGATTTTTCTTAAATTTCAGTATTTATTATCTGACTCTATGATTCTTGACCTGAAGGATGATTAGGCATATGCAAGGTTCATCTCAAAAAATGATCGACAAAATATTTCTATATATTTAGTCCCGGTGATATTTGCCACACACGTCGCATTTATCCCCAACAGATGGTTGGTCGGGATAATTCTTATATTCAATCTCGACAGATGATTGGCACAGTCGATTAATGATCGACGTTACATTTATTATTGTTATTCAACCCTAATGAATGGCTTGGAAATTTGGTTTTCACTAATATTGCAGGATCGTTCGTTATACTTGCTCAATCCTTTTTGTCTCGACGGATGCTCGAGCATGGATCACTTGAAATATCTACCAGATCCTCTACAATTTTTGCCTCGACTGGCATTCAAGCATCATTTACTTAATCTGGAAATCTATTTTTCTCTAATATTGCAGGATCGCTAGTAATATTTGTTTGGTCCTTGATAATCTTTCCTCAACATATGCGCAGGCATCATTTATCTTATCAATGCTCTAATAGATGCTCGAGAATGGATCGTTCGCAACATCTACTAGATCATTTATAATTTTACCTCGACGGACCCTCATCTTTGATGGATAGTTATGTGATCACGTCTCAAGCTCCAATGGACAGTTGGGCAATAAAATTCTTATTTAATTAAACCTCGGTGAATGAAAAGTTGGGCAATCTGTATAACAAAAATCCAATAACACATAAAGCAGCATAGAGAGCAACGATCGGGTATATTTATCAACAAGGACGAATCCAACATGTAAGAAGTCACATATCCACCAAAATCACAGTCCACGAACAGAACATGTTGATAACAGCACTAGACCACCCTGAATGTATCAAGCAACATCGTCAGAAAACCCATGGTGATCGGCGATCACTAAGCAACAAATTAACGTGTCATCAACACTAAGATATCCAATCCAGAGGAACAGTGTTTCTTGAACACCATATCAAATCAACGCATTTCTGCACGAAGATGCTTTAAACTCATATTAATTTCTTTAGCGCACGAGCTATATGGAGTCTTCCACAGCCTCCTGGAACCACCATGCATTGTCGACGAATAAGTTTTCCCCAAGGAATGATAAATTACATGGAGATATATGAACAAGACAATCCTTAATTATATCCAACTCGATGAACGATCAACGTGACACTCTTCAACACAATAAAGCCCCAAGGAACGATCGAGCACACTTATTATCTCGATTATATAGATCAAATAACTCGATGGATGGTCGAGAAGTCTTCTCTTCATAGCCCAATTGGGGGCTCCATGGAAACGATGACATGTGAACATATTCACCGCAATATTTAAAGAAAAATAGAAGAGGCCAACTCAGGATGGATGCCAACATGGTTAACACTCGCAATAGTCTTTCAAATGACGATTAGGACTAAGCTTCATTTAATTACAATGGCTATCTTTCTTATTTTAATTAAGTTAAAAAATCCTTGAGTCTTTGTCATCTCCAAACAGAAATGGCCCCACAAGTTGCCCCAACAACAATAAAAGCCCTACGGGGGATCCCTAGGCAAAAACCCAACTCAAGTTGGTCACCAACTATGTTGGTCGGTTAAAATCCTGAACGGGTGGATAGACCTTAAACCAGATGCATTTTTTTCATCGTCTTTTAGGCCTAAGGAAGTGTGACGGCACAACCTAAAAGGTAAAATAAACGGATATTTACATACAAGGCATTACAAAATGGAAAAATGCGGAAAAAATTGGTATTACATTGACTTGCGAAAAAGGCCTGAGTACAATAAGGATACCGAGTACATATATAATATTATAAACCTACTGTAGGGTCTTACCCCGACTAGGTACGTGCTCGAGCAAGAATCGACACGTAGGATTTTGGTCGGCCTCTCCAATTAGACCATATGAAAAACCTAATGCAGGGTCTTACCCCAGCTAAGTACGTGCTCGAGAAAGACTCGACACATAGGCCTGTGGTCGACCATATGAAAAACCTAATGCAGGGTCTTACCCCGACTAGGTATGTGCCCTAGCAAGGCTCGGTGCAAAGGCTTCTGGTCGTCCTCTCCAATTGGTCCATATGAAAACCCTAATGAAGGGTCTTACCCCGATTAGGTACATGCTCGAGCAAGGCTCGACACAAACGCTTTTGGTCGGCCTCGCCAATTGGACCATATGAAAAACCTAATGCAGGGTCTTACCCCGACTAGGTACATGATCGAGCAAGGCTCGACACAAAGGCTTTTGGTCGGCCTCTCCAATTGGACCATATGAAAAACCTAATGCAGGGTCTTACCCCAACTAGGTACGTGCTCGAGAAAGAGTCGACACATAGGCTTATGTTCGGCCTATCCAATTAAACCATATGAAAAACCTAATGCAGGGTCTTACCCCAACTAGGTACGTGCTCGAGAAAGACTCGACACATATGCCTGTGGTTGGACTCTCCAATTGGACCATATGAAAAACCTAATGCAGGGTCTTACCCCGACTAGGTATGTGCCCGAGAAAGGCTCGGCGCATAGGCTTCTGGTCATCCTCTCTAATTGGACCATATGAAAAACCTAATGAAGTTACCCCGACTAGGTACATGCTCGAGAAAGGCTCGACACAAAGGCTTTTGGTCTTCCTCGCCAATTGGACCATATGAAAAACCTAATGCAGGGTCTTACCCCAACTAGGTACATGCTCGAGCAAGGCTCGACACAAAGGCTTTTGGTCGGCCTCTCTAATTGGACCATATAAAAAACCTAACGCATGGTCTTACCCCGACTAGGTACGTGCTTGAGCAAGACTCGTCACGTAGGCTTATGGTCGGCCTCTCTAGTTAGACCATATGAAAACCTAATGCAGGGTCTTACCCCGACTAGGTACGTGCTTGAGCAAGACTCGACACATAGGCCTGTGGTCGGCCTCTCTAATTGGACCATATGAAAAACCTAATGCAGGGTCTTACCCTGACTAGGTATGTGCCCGGGCAAGGCTCGGTGCATAGGCTTATGGTCTTCCTCTCCAATTGGACCATATGAAACACCTAATGAAGGGTCTTACCTCGACTAGGTACATGCTCGAGCAAGGCTAGACACAAAGGCTTTTGGTCGGCCTCACCAATTGGACCATATGAAAAACCTAATACAGGGTCTTACCGCGACTAGGTACATGCTCGAGCAAGGCTCGACACAAAGGATTTTTGTCGGTCTCTCCAATTAGACCATATGAAAAACCTAACGCAGGGTCTTACCCCGACTAGGTATGTGCTTGAGAAAGAGTCGACACATAGGATTCTGGTCGGCCTCTACAATTGGACCATATGAAAAACCTAATGCAGTGTCTTGCCCCGACTAGGTACATTATCGGGCAAGGCTCGACACAAAGTCTTTTGGTCGTCCTCTCAATTGGACCATAAAAAAAACTTAATGTAGGGTCTTACCCCGACTAGGTACATACTCGAGCAAGGATCGACACATAGGCCCGGACCATATGAAAAACTGAATGAAGGGTCTTACCCCGACTAGGTACATGCTCGAAAAAGGCTCGACACAAAGGCTTTTGGTCGGCCTCTCTAATTGAACCATAAAAAAATCCTAATGTAGGGTCTTACCCCGACTAGGTACATGCTCGAGCAAGGATCGATACATAGGCCTATGGTCGGCCTCACCAAATGGACCATACAAGACCAAAATATAGGGAGATGCCTTGAACTTGATGCACGCTCTATAAAGCCTCAACAAACGAATTCTAAATAGGCTTATGGTTGGCCTCACGAATTGAGCCATGCAATAAAACAGAACAATGAGCTATGTTCAACCTGATCCCATGAGGGTATGTAGGCATCTCGACACTCTCGAATTTGGTTCCCATATAAACTGAACGTTTCTCAACTCAATCCAAGCATTAACCTAAAAAACTTATAAAGGTAAAAATAATAACCAAAGAAGGTTAAAAGTTGAATGACAGATCAAAGAATGCCAGTCTAGTTCCCATCAGCAACTACGCACATTTAAAGAGATTATGGACCAGCTCTCAGCTCATCTTGGAATCAACTCAGCTGAACTGCGACCTGTGGGGATATTGTGGAGGAAACATATGCCTACATAATAGCATGACACGTGGCGAGAACCCCGGTCAATATGGTGAGCAATGGACACTCCAACAAGATAAGGATGACTAGAGTCCTTGATAAATGAGAAGACCAAGGAAAGTATCTGAGTTACATCAAATTCCACGAAGATATGACTCATCCATATTTGTAAACCTAATGTAACCCCTAACTCTATGAAAAGGGGACACCGCCCATAGTGAAAGGGGGCTTAGAAGCTAGAGAAACACATTCATGTAAACTCTCTCATCATTCTAATGGAACACAACAGCAGCCCCGTGGACGTAGGCCATTCATGGTCGAACCAAGTAAATCTTTGTCTCTATTTTATTTATTATTGTGCATACATCGTGGTATATGGGCACCCTCCATATCCCAGATTTTTTGACACCACATGTATATATAAATATATACAAGGTAGTTTCATGTGTATGTAGGTATAACGTGTTAGAGTCTTTTTTCCGTCGTTTGATTCGATTCTGCATTTTGTATATTTCCCACTAACCATTCGACTCAGTCCCTCGTTTTGTTATAGTAGGTGGGTTGCGATTTCATACTTGAGATCATTATATATGTAAGTGCTCTCTTTTATTTTACATTAGGGTCTTTGTATGATTGGACTTCAGGGTGCTCCTCATCAGTCCGTCATGTAGTTGTAATTGAAATTGGAATCTCATTCTAAACAAGTGAAATGCTAATTAACATAGAATTGGATTAACAACATTATATAGGTTGTTTCATTTCAATTCACATCTAATGCTGGGGTCGGACTGGGTTGATTACGAGTAACCCATAAATTTTGGTCGGGGTATTACAAATGATATCGTAGCTCTAGGTTCAAGGTTCGTTTCAGGAGTGACGTGGTGAGTTCGATAATGTATCTTTTGACATCGATGTTAGTTTGGGCCGATCACGGTAGTTTTGTTGACGATTTAGTCCGTGTCCTCGTCGATAAAGTCAAAGAGGTTAGCATGATGGGTTAATCCTTTTCCAAGTGGCAGACGACCAAGTTAGTTATCATTAATCACTTCAGCACTCCTACTTTAGATATGTTAGTGAGTTACAAATGTCCATGCGATCCAGTAGTGATGAAATTGCAAGTTTTAATGTGAGGTGCTTGTGTGTCAATCTATGAGGATATGAGAAGCAAGGTGAGATATAGATAATGGTGAATGACATCTATTGAATTATAAGTATGACTCATGTAAAGTTAAGCGTGGAGATTAGGTAGCTAGTGCATTATACCTAAAAAGTGTTGATTAGTGATATAAATGCATTAAGTTCTTCGACTAGGTATTTTCAAGTAGTTAGTACCGATGAAGTGATTAGGCGAATTCGATCCTTGAGATAGTATCTCGTCGTAAGGTAATTGATAATTTAATGGGCATAATGGACCTTGTTGGTCAATGTGACACCTCGCCTAATAAAACAGGAGTTTCATATGGACCATTCTTAGCATCACTGTCGAAAACCAAATTAATTACTAATAACCTATAAGGCTGTCGCCAAAATTTTATTTAAATAATCTTTTTAAACGAACTATAGAATTAAAACATTCACACAGTTTATATAAATGAAACTGGAAAGAGATAAAATAATCGAACACTTGGTTCAAATATAATACAACCAAATCGAATGTCGCACTAAAAGGCGGTGAAAGAGTAAATAAATACAATTGGTTTTTCGGCCCGAGAGTAACTACAAGGCTTCTTATCTAGATTACAAGAATAGAAGCGTCTAAAAATAAACCTGCATGCATCCATAGCTGCTGCAGCAGACGTCTGACTCGAAAGGATCATCATCTAGGCGTCCCTCTGTTTGGACACCTATATATATAATATATATAGCAAGAGAGAAAAAATATAAAAACAGGTAAGCGCCCGAGTTGTGAAAATATTTAGCAAGTGCATAAATGCCTTATTTTTAAAAATATGTTTTATCTCATATTTAAATTGGTATCGCACTCCCATGAGATACACCTACATCTCTTCTAATAGTGCACTCCTAGCGCATCCCTCTAAACATCCTAGTCAAGCTACGCTGCCTAACTAATTCGTCACCCCCAAACTCTAGAAATCCTAAGTAAACCAAGTACTAAGGGCTAAACTTCTCCCCAGTCTCAACACTATACCATGCTCATGCGTGGGGTGTCTCGCGAAGAGAAATCAAAACAAGGAACCCCGCCAATACACTACTACTTGGCAAGGTCGATCTTTGAGATCCATTAGACCCTAAGTATATATATATATATATATATATATATATATATATATATATATATATATACTCGTGTAAGAAAACCCAAAACTATAGCACTAAGGGTTAAACTTCTCCCCAGTCTCAACACTAGGACATGTTCGTGCGTCGGGTGTCTCGCGAAGCGAAATCCAAACAAGGAATCCCTCGATACACTACTACTTGGCAAGGTCGATCGTCGAGATCCATTAGACCCTCAGTACTCAACTTATATATATACACTCATAGAAATAAATGTACATAACCTCCTCATTTATAAAACGAATCATAATATAAGTCCGGATACAATCTCCCGGAATGAGAATCCATTTCATATTTAATTTATCTCTTTACTCTAGTTGAGATATAATATCTTGTTCTCATGCACAAGTAATATACTATACACACCGGTATAATAACCATCCTAATGAGCTATAACTCGAGGATGCGGTCTCTATTCAATCATCTACCGGGGAATCACCCACTTATCATCCTGGGTACTAACGGTCAGAATCTCACACCGCCTTGGTAAAATCCAAATCACAACGCATGGGAAGCGGTCATAGTTACTCCTCGAAAGTGAGACAAAACATACCCACCACGTCTCACCCCTAATAAAAAGCATACAATATAAAAATGGATGCTATGACCTGGGGACTATACGCTCCCTACTCCTCAAGACAGGGGTCTCACCTACATCGTGCAACTTCCCATGATAGCATATAAGGGGTATGCTTCACATATATACATATACCATCCACACATAGATATATATACATTTCCGTATCATATAATATATATACTTTAATCACATAGTATATATATATATATATATATATTCCACATTTTTTCTCAAAGATACATATAAATGGCCATAATCGCCAATCACACCTAACGATGACCAATAATCCCAAAGATTCTCACAATTAATAATATTCGAGTATTCTAACACTCACGATACTAAACCCAAAAGTATTCCCTCACTTGATCAATAACATGGACCTTATTCACACTTAAGGATTTATACAATTTCTCCAACTATACCAATTCACACTAAGTAAATACGCATTTTCCCAAATTCATCCTAATAGTCTCGCAGGATATAGTCAACCACAATCGATATAATTATGATTTCCACTCACACAATTATATAGGCCTAAATGCCCACTAAAATTATCCCAAGAATTATTCGTTACCAAACACTCTTAGATTAAATAGGTCGTGGATTCCACTTTCATGAACCTAAGGACCACATTTTGTCCAATAAATAATTTAGAGGTCCCCACTCTATTTTTGGGAAACCCCAACTCTCTAATTCCTCAATTTAATTTATTTTCCTTAAAAGTATAATATTTGTGTCACCAAATATTACCCCTTCCTAGCCCCCATAGATTCCATCAAATGGCTAGGAATAAGTTCCCCTAGTTGGATATTTAATTCCTTAATTAAACAAGCTAAAATCATACATTTGGTATTGTATCTCATTTAAACATCACAAGCCAAAATTGCCAAAATTTTTGTATGATCGATCGACCGACCCTTGGTCGTCGATCGATCGATCAAGCAAGGCAGTTTCTTTTTCGGCCCCTGTTTCGGCCATTAACAGACCTCCAAGCTTTGTTTCCTATTAACCCACCAAAATATAACCACACCCAACTAAATATACACAAAGGAAATAGTTTCTAATCATCTTAAAACTAGAAATCAAGTATTAATTTCTATAATTTTCTAAGTTTCTCCAATTTGACATTTTTCGGTTTTCAACCGTTTAACTTCTGAAAATCTCGTTTGATTCACGAAAACCCAAATACCAAAATCATATAATTTGTGATTACCAACTATGATATGATATTGATTCTCAAAAAGAAATAAAGCAAGTAAACACTTGCCCGGAGAATAAAATTCGACGACCCCGAGTTGAATCCCACGGAGTTCGGCCCAAAAATCCTTTTTCTCTCCTCTTTTCCCCTCTTCATTTCTTCTCTTCTTATTTTTCTCTTTTTCTTTCCTTTCTCCCACTCTCCCGTGTCTTATAGGGTAAGAAAAGAGGGTTTATCCCTTAATAACCCAAAACTGACTCGTTTACTTAATTGTGAGTCCCTATTAATCCAAAAATTCCCGAAACTCAATTACGACCCCTGGATACTCTATTCTGACTATCTCAGCCATTCTGAGACTAACCGTGCACTCAAAATCTCCATTCGAGGTACTTGACCACAAATCACTAATTTAACCCCACACAACTTAATGCGGTATTCCCATTAAAATATTATCCTTTGTCGCTTTACCTAGCTGTGATATATAATTAAAATACTCCGACTTATTTACTTAACCCTAAAGGTAAATATAACACCCATTAAAAATCATCTAATCCTTGAAAACTCCAAAAATTACTATTCACAATAATTTCTTAAATTCCCAAATTACACTTAATTATTGAATTTAATTTCCCATAAAAGTGTGGGGTATTACAGTCAATACTTGGGATGTGTACTCGATCTAGGTC
Source organism: Sambucus nigra (assembly GCA_949130495.1). Classification (NCBI taxonomy): domain Eukaryota; kingdom Viridiplantae; phylum Streptophyta; class Magnoliopsida; order Dipsacales; family Adoxaceae; genus Sambucus; species Sambucus nigra. Next base: position 349,602,462 of record OX422215.1, read on the forward strand.
GATAAGATAGTATCATTACAAGTAAATGTTCTGGTGATTCTTGATTGAAGGTTATACCTCATAGGGTAAGATGAGAGTTACCGGCAAATTATGATAAGTATATTATGTATGGAATAATGATGGTTGAGGAGACTTAGGAGTGAACTATAGGTTGTTTTTTATGTCGAGGTTTTAGAAAATACGATGTGATTTCAAGGAATAAGATCTTTAGTGATATCGATGATGCAGACCTAGAGGTTTATAGGTTGTGAGTGAAATCTCCTATCCTATCATAATCCTGAGTAGTACTGGTTATGGTTTGGTACGTGGCTTATGGTCACAGTCATTAGGAAGAGAGATAAGATTGTTATCTAAGTGTCAAGGCTCATTTTAGCTGCTGAAGTAATAGCTGGGTACGAGGTAATCCTAGTGTGAGTGTGGTTTAAGGGTAACTTGGGATATCCAGATAACTAATTGTGTGTGGTGTCATTAGGGACAAAAATTAACTTCTTTTGATGTCCAAAGGTATTCGATGGTTAAGGTATTCCATATATAGAAGATCGTAGACTAGTCTCTTCACGAGCACCTACTATTCATGATGAAGGTATTGAAACGTTTGTAGAGCGCTCCTACAATAATAGAGGTATGGATGAAGAAATCTTATCTCTTCAGGGACTTTTAGATGGAATGTGTTTGGTGCCCTTAGGAGACCAGCTATGTTCGATGTGAGGAAGCATTAACATCCTAGTAGTGATTGTGTTAAGGGTCAGGTGATGATCTCAAGTTGCTAGTCAAGGTTTAAAATAATCGAATAGAATATGTGCAGGATGTGATTTCTCAAACCGACAGAGATAGGCAATGTATCTTCTAAGGAGGAATTAAAAGCTTGTGTCATTGTAGGGAGTCATGCCCGGATGTCATGGAATGACCAGTAGTGGAAGTGTGACACTTGGTTTTATAGGAAATGTATTTGAGACTTAGGTTGCTGACTGCATGTGGAGTCTTGAAAATGACAACCAAAATGGGGTAACATGGAAGCATGAGTAGAATGTTGGCATGTATCGACGGTATAGGCTAGGATAGCCTTAGCAAGGTAAGGACTAGTTTTTCTCATGTCCTTCCAAGTCGGTATGGATTAGAAGTTTTAGCCTTGTGTTATACTATTACCCTTAAAATGACAATAATGATCAGTGTGGCCATCACTTGAGTCGAGTTTGGGTAGAACCTTGAAGTCAGGTTAGTGATGATTCCTTATAGTCAAAGGGAATAATAAGGTGAATGTCTTTCTTGAACGGAGTACTGCCTAAGGGTATTTAGGGTCGCAATCACGATATAATAAGGCAAACAGTAACCCAGGTGTTGTAGGTTGGTGACATCGATACTGGTAAAAGGACAAGGTCAGTGTAGATGAGGGTGTAAAGCATCTACCAATCGTAATGGTTCATATGCGCCAAGGATGTGAAGGGAGGGGATCATTGAATTACTATAGAACAATATGTTTGTATGTTGATTTCATCTTGCAAGGATGAATGGATGTGATTCGATTTGTCATGGTCAGTGACATAAGACAGGGTATATGGATAGGATAGTATCCGATGAAAACATTTGGGACAAGTGATAAGACTCAGAGCGTATTGTGTGGGTTCGCTTATCATAAATCATAGTCTGACATGTATGAACGGGATTTTATCAGAGCGATTACTTATTCTTTATGACTCTTTTGTGTCCCTTTGAGTTTTGATAATCGAGGATCGTTATTCTCAAATGTCTGGTAGCTCGAATTGGTACCATATCATGGTACGGTGCGATTGGGCCTAGTAGAGAACCAATGGACCTGGTATGGTCAATGAATCTCGATAACTGGGTGTGCCCTATATGAGGTAATCTTGCTATTGCACCATGTTTAGTGTACGGTGGCTACGCATTTTTGCCACATGTTTTGATCGTGGTATTGGATTTTATTAGGATTAGCGAGCTATCGACTGCCCGACATGGAAGTTAATGGATTGGGTTGTAAAAAAAGAAATGATGACTTGCGAATATTATATAGTGTTAGAAATTGAGGAAACTTGTCACATAGTGTTGCTTTGTCACGGCGAGTGGATTGGTGTGAGACTCAAGTGAGCGCTCAAAGGTGAGATGCCTATGGTAGTATTAAAGTCATCATAGTGAAGCAACAAAAGATCTCAGCCGAATACGTCGTGATAATTGGTGTGCGTATTACTTCTCGAAGTGAGAAATTAGCAATGTATGGATGGTGTCAAGATGAGGAAAAATTTGTGTGGTCACGATGACTTGAAACTTATGGGGGCGTGGGATATGTAGTCCTAAGATTGGAAATAGTTTTTTATGATGAATTAAATGATTGGTTGTATTGTTGTTCACTCTTGGGTGAGTTTCGATCACCAAAGAGGGTTGCTCATGAAGGAAACGATATTCTTGGGTATTAGCAAAGGTCATACTAGGACTCGATTGAGCATGACACTTAAATGAGTGGAGACTTGGATTATGTTATGTGACATTCTTGGTTAGCAAAATGGTGAGCATTACAGCATGTCATATGTCTAGCATTTGGTGACGAACACAGTGTGAGGTCGTGTGATGTGATCTTAGCTATTGAGAACTTCGATAATTTTGTCTTAGAGGGATTCTATGACTTAGAATGGGAGTTGGTAAGCCCTGTGAATTTATAGAATGGATGGGTCAAGAATTTCGGGGAAAAATTTTCCCAAGGATGGAAGTTTCTAATACCTCGCCTTAATATTTTAATTGTTTTTCGCCTAAGTTGAACTAAAATGAGAACCTTGGGATTTGGATAATTATAACGGGGGTTATATTTTGATTTGATTATTTTGGAGGCTTGATGATAGTTAGTGAAAGTCGTGGGTTAAAACTGAATAAAGATTAAGGAAATAAAAGAAAAGATGTTTGAACAAAATTTAGGACGTTCGAATGAGAATCAAGCTTGTTTGAAGCAAGGATCAAATGAGCTTTGGACGAGATCACACTTCATAACTGTTCAAGGTCGTTTAAATGTCGTTAGAAGTTAGGGATTGAATGATATGCCCTTCTCATTCTAGCAAGGAGTGAATAATGAGGTTAATCAAAATTTTAAAACCAGACTGCCCTGTCTCATTCTAGGCCATTGGATTGATGAGCTGTCGAGCTCTGGTGAACCCAGATTGGGTAAAACTGGAATTTAAAGTTTTTTGGGTGTTTTATAAGGGTGTATTTGGGTTATTTTGGTTGATTGAAGTTGGAAGAAGAGAGATGGGGGCCTCTTCCTCCATGGTTGGGTACTTCTCTTCACCTTAAACCAACATGCCACCACCATTCTTCCACCTTAGAACATCATATTCTTCTAGTCTTCACCTTATCCAGGATCTAAATACCCATTTCCACCATTGTTGTTTCATAGCTACGAATTTGTGGAGTGTTGATGGGGGGGGGGGGGGGGGGTAGGAAAAAATGAAGATGGGAGTTTCATGGAGCTTAAAAATTGTTTTTGATGGATCTTCTATGCAGACAGGCTTGGTGGAGCTAGGCAACCTCCTTTAGGACACTTTAGGATGTGGGAGATTTCCATCTTCTTAGATCCTCCATCCCTACCATTAATAGAGCTTCATTGAGGTGGGGAAAATATACTCTAGATTAAGACTCTATTTTATTCATTTGTAGTCATAATTGTTAGAATATTAAGAGTATGATGCCTAGGAAAAAGATGATGGGTTTTCTAGAAAAATTAATAATAAACACTTTTAGGAAATAAAATGCATGGAAATGCCATCTTTGTTTAAATAAATAAGGAATACATATTTCAAAGTTTCTTGAAATAAAGATTGGGATTTTTATGAAAATGGTGCATTTTAAGAAGTTTAAGGTTAAATATTTTATGAAATAAAATGTTTGGAAATGATCCTGATTTTTCTAAAATATTTGGTGATATAATGTTCCAAAGTTTCTTACAAAAACTATGATTTTATGAAAATGGACTTTTGTTGAGTTGAAGAAATAAAATGTCTTTTATGCCTTTAAAGTATATTTTTGCAAGCATTATGAAGTTTAAAAATTAAATGTATGTTTAACCCCTTAATATGATTTTGGGATTTAAAATCAATCTTCTTATGCATATAAACTTGTAGTACTTTGTCAATGAATATGTAAACAAGTTTATTAAGGTTTTGTTGGGTTTAAACATGAAATAAGAAAAAGTAAAATTTATAGGCTTCGAAGTGTGTGAAAAGGGATTATAGGTGATAAGTTCAAGATTTTAAGACTACATGTGTTGATAAAAGACAAAGGGTGCTTTTTCTTATAAAGTAGTCTCGTATGTAAAAAAGTGTTAGGTGTTAAAAACACTTAAGGAGTTATTATGGGTAACTTAATGGTGTTTTGAAAAATTAACACTTGTAAAAATGGAGTAAAATGTGAGTTTGGAAACAAATGGATAAAATGGTAATTTTACGTAAAGTGGGATATTTTTATGAAATAAAAATATTGGAAAGGGTGCTACACAAGATAGTCCTAATGAACATGATTTTTGGAATAAAATCAAAGCTAAAGTGTAAAGGGTGGGCATGAAATGATGATTTCAAAGTTTAACACAAGTTGGGGTGAAACCCCGGGGTTGGCTTCATCTGGATAAAAGGAAAAGTGGAATAATGTGGACATTTGTAAAATATTAAAACACATTTAAAAGGAAATAAGATGATACCAAAAAAATTAAGGAGGGCTCGAAGCTCTGGGATTAAAGACCCAAAGCCGCTGGCTAGAGCATATGGTGCGCATAGCTGGCGGTGTGGAGCATGCTAAAGTCTGTGGTTATTCGAAGATTCTGAGAAAAAGATTAAGGAATACGGAACATGTCAAAATGGGTTGTGTGATTAAAATGTCTTAAGACGACCTAACATAAATGAAGTAATAAATGTTTTTGTAAAGGATAGAGTGGACAAGTAAATGTGTAATTGATAAATATCCATAAGGTATAAAAAAGGGTAAGTAAGTGGATAAATGCGTGGTTAAGCAACCTAAGAAGTTTAACCCATAATTCGCACAATGGTGTGTTGTGAGATGTTTTCAAAAGGTAAATGAGTATTTTCTAACACGATTTTTACGTGTATTGAAAGGGTGATTTTCATTGAAAATAATAATGTGGGTTGGTTAAAGTGAAAAGGGTAATTTCGGTAAGTAAATGGCTTTCGGCCAAATCATGTGTGTTAAATAAAGGAGTAAATGTCAAAATGAGAAAAGGGAAGTCTTTTACAAGATTAAGGTGAATTAATTTGGGTAAATAAGATTTTTGGAAGCATACTGTTTTAGGCATAAAGTATACACATATGTATGTTTATATATACCCAAGGTACTTGCATGTGCATGTAGGTATAACGTGTTAGATTCTTCTTTGTGGCATTCAATTCTATACAACATTTTGTATATTTCACACTGAGCATTCGGCTCACTCCCACATTTTGTTACGACAGGTGGGGTGCGATTTTGTATTTGAGAGCATTATACAGGTAAGTACTCTTTTTTATTTTGCGTTAGTATCTCTTTATGATTGGACTTCGGGGTGCTCCTTATGGGTCCCTCACGTAGTTTTATTTGAAATCAGAATCGCATGCTAAGAAAGTGAAACGTTAATATAAATAAAACTGGATTAGCAACATTATATAGGTTATTTCAATGCACTTCACACCTAATGCTTGGGTCGGACCGGGTTGACTACGAGAACCCATAAATCCATATCGGGGCATTATACATAGTCAATCTCCAAGGTAATTACCAAGGAAGATAAGAGTGTATAGATTCAAGTAGTTAACATACCCATTCTCCTCCAGTTTCCCTCTTATGAATAAGTGGCTCACCAAAGATATACTCAACATGTTTATAATGAAGAGATAGATGATCTCCAATCAAGATTATCCTCTTTAAAAGCCACATATACAGGAGCAAGGGGCTTCCCTGAGCATAAGGACATTCATAATAACATAAAGTAGAGTGGACATTGATTGTATCACCAAAAATTAAGGGTATTGGTATCTTACCCTCTTCATCTATAAGGTCATGTCCGCTAGATGAATGTTAACACAAGTAGTGTAAGTAATCAGATTATATTGGGACATTCATGCCAAAGCTAAGGCACTTCTTCAACCTTCCCTATGTACTCTTTTAGGGATGTCATACCAGAAGAAGGAAACAATCACCATCACATCAATTCCTTCTTCAGTGAGGAATTCACGAATAGTAAATTGATCCACCTCCAACCCTAAAACAAGAGAGGATATTACCACTTGACACAGATATGGATCTATAATGGTTTGGTACGTGTCATATCCTATCAAGAAGTATTAATCCTCAAAGGTCGAAGAGATTTCCTCTAATGAGAAATGGAAAAAGATGATCCTCCAGGTACCATAAGTGAGCAACTTTTTATGGGAAGGCCCAATCAATGGCCATGGTCCTCTAAGATAATAAAGGGAATAAACCCTAACGGTCTATGCTCTAAAGGTGTGATCATCAAAGCTATAAATAAAGCAATCTATTTGATAGTTTAGAGCATCTTGATAGTCAAAATTCGAAAGGGTCCCTCAAAGAAGAATCTAATGACATACTACAGTGTCTAGAATATGAGAGAAGAAGGAAGAAGGTGTGAGTTTCCATGCCAAAACTCCTCCCAATTTATAGGGATGATGACTTGATCGATCAGGCCTCCCATAAATCGATCGGTCCATATGTTAATTAAAAATATGTTATTAGTGTCTGCAGATCAACAGATTAAAAAACCATTTGAAATACCTATTATGAGAATGGAAACTTAAATACATCTTAAAACTTGGAAATTGGAATTTTCCATTTTGGTATCCTAGCCATATCGTTACATATCCATATAATGTGCATTCCATCATTATCATGAAATGACTCAAATCAAAGGAATTTATCATAATACAACATTTTTTTCATACATAAGATTTAGGAATAAAGGACAATCCACTTTAAATATTAAATACAAAAATATTAAAATAAAAAAACCTAAGAGCATTCCTGAGACCTTGCAAAAGAGTAGTCTCCATCGTCCTCCTCCTCACTGGAATCAGAAACAACCACCCGTGCCACAAAACCCTCTCTGATCACTGGACCTCCTTAAGAAGGTATAGGAGATGTAGTCCCGAGATACCTAGGGTGACACTCCAGCAAAACTAAAAAATAACCGCAATGAGGACACCCTAACCGGTGCAAGGAAACGGACCCAAAACATCCTCGATCACTAAGTGTGGACTCCTCGATTTTCATTTAGGGTGTTGCTAATTCTATTCCACCCCAAAAAATCCTTAAACCTATCCTCACCCAAGTCTCAGACCCTCAACTCGTCCCCACCTAAGTCTTGGAGAAAAACTACCCTAAATGGATACCAAAAAGACCAAACAAAACATGCAATACAAAAACTATTGGAGTCAAACTTGAAAATAAAAGTATCCTAAAAAGTCCTAAAACCTTTACTCAAATATTTTGGCTATACGGTAAAAAGCTTTAAATCCCCTTTAACTGAACGGTAGAATCCATGTTAGATAGAATCATCTCGGTCATCCACGTGGCGGCCTTATCCAAAAACAACGGCTATCATCTCCCTGTCAAATGACAGAAGGCTCTATAACCCCTTTCACCGAAAAATGAAGCCATGTTAGATAAAATCATCTCGGTCGCCCATATGGCAGCCTTATCCAAATATAATGACTCTCATGCTTCATCCAAATGGTAGAAGGACTCATCGAGTTACCTATAAATATAGTCCCCCACCGCTCATCTTAGAAGTAGAAAAAAAGAGATAAGGAAACTATTAAAAAGGAGGAAAAAAAGAGAAAAGACAGAGCCAAAATGGGGGGGGGGGGGGGGGGGGAGACAAAAAATTAAGAAAACATAGAAAGATTGGGAAAATCACGAAAAGCCTTGGAAAATCACCGAAACCCCAAAACCCATTTTTTAATTCTCCCTTGAGTGTATGTGATACTTGAGATCATTCTGGAAATCGAGAGGAAGTTTGTACTTCAGAAAAGTCACTTTCCCCTAAAAACGAAAGACCGAACTTCTGCAAAGTTGCTTTCGAGTTACAAAAAGATCAAATCTCTACAGAAATTTTGAAAAACCAAACACCTCTAGTTGAATCCATGCCCAACTAGAAACAAATTCAAGAATTCTATACGAAGCTCTTCCTGACTAAAAAACACTAAAAAGGGGGACATTCCCCCATAAAAAATTGAATTTTTTCAAGAGGGTAAAGAACCTCTGAGCAAATTTTGGGGAAATATCCCCATATACATTGCAATAAATTTACTTATATGTGTATTTAATTTAGCCAATCCACCATTTAGATGTTCGGGTATGAAATTTACAATGTTTATATTTCATGAGCCTGGTTTCTAATCTTGAACATCTATTAATTGGTTTGACATGAATATATGTTAAAATAATTCTAATCAAATGCCACAAATGAGAATTACAGAACACGAAAACAAAATTTTCAAAATCATTCTGAGGATAGTGTTCGTGATCCGATTCAGTCTGAAACTTTGTATTGAGCCAAAGTCTATAATTCGACTACACCTACCACTTCTTCAAACGAATAAATCTTCTTCATGCGACGACATCCGAATATGAGTTTTCATATCAAAATACTTTTCAAATGTCACCCTCTGATTAGATATTTTTTTACACGTAAATATATTAATCTAACACAACGAAAATACTATATTAAGGACTAGGCTCCCTAAATATCGTAATATCGTATATTGTATGCCCGGTATCCCTTCGCCTACATATGTAAATATTACCCTTTTGTTGGAACTACATAGGCTTTGATACCGAGTCCCTTTTGGTACATAGGCGCTATACCGAGCTAAAACCGTAAAGGCCAAGCCTTAAAATGCGTCCTACGACGTATTATCTATTAGGGATTAACACATCCCTAACCCACACCCCCGATGTTTACTGGTACATCCTAATCCCAAGATGTAGTGTCTTGTTCTACTTCTCATCGGTATAACTATACATCCTTAATACCCCATTCCCTTCTTAGTCCAACTCCTCACAATTCTACACTTCCAAACTAGTCTGAAGGACAATAACTTTTGAATAGTAATCACCCGACTATTATAAGGTTATGTGTCAATATCATACATCCTCGAGTCAACTCTCGTTATAATATCCCATACACTACCACTGTCCCTCTTAAGCCAAGTCCTACACTTGCTCACAGATCTCTTTAGATGATATGAACAACCAAACCACATAAGCTTTGATCTCATGGATACATGAGTACGTAGACGCAATACCAAGTCCTTATTGTGAGCTCGAGACTCGAGAATATGTCTCTTGAAATGTTGTCTCCACTAAGATTCACCCATCTCTTAACTCTAATACCTTACATATACATCACTAAAATGAGATATCAAGATATCTTAAGGAAGAATAACATACGGAATCACTCAAAAGCTTACTTATCAACTATTGAATAGAGTTGAACCCATCTCCCCTCCCCATATCATCTCTGAGCAATCCAAATTATGATATCGAACTATCTTAAGGAAAGACCTCCCAAATGTAACCCTACATACAAATTCTTAAATGTATAAAAACATGAAAACACGTCTACACTAATGATAACAGAGATGTACCCATCTCTCACATTACTATCTCTCCTTAACCATAAAAGCGATATCAAACTATCTCAAAGTTGAGCTCTTTCTCACACTTACATACAAAATAAGGAACACTCATTTTATAAGCATGGAGTCATACAAAAGCACCCTTGTGTACCTGGACCGGTTGTAGTGATGTTCCTTTACCTCTCATTGATGTCATGTTCCTACCTAAGAACCCATCTATGTTTAAGTGGCTCTCAACCTAAGGACTCTAAACAAATTCTAAGAATAACTAAAAAAGTAATCAACCATTATAAAGAGTAAAAATAATAATAGAGTTAAGGAAGCATACAAAACAAGTGGGGTTACTAATACCTTCCCCACTCATAACCCAGTTCCTAAACCCACATTAAAATAATCTTTGGACCAACCGTAGACTTAAAAACTGCCTTAGAGTTAGCCCAAATCTTTTATTTGATTTTGTATAAAGAAAACTGGTGACTCTGAACAAACCAACCAATCCCCTTATTGCAGAAAACACACGCAGGCCCAGTCCCAAGGACCAGGGGTGTGCGACTCAACCTGGATATGGCATCAAACATCTTATAGGGGCGAGTCATCGAGTTCAACCTCAGACAACTAAACCGACCTCGGGGGAAGGTGAATGACCATGAGACTAGTAATTCTGCACCCGCAATTACACGAAGTCCTCTACCCCCCGATTCTTTGGGGTCACAATGCTACAATGGTGACTCTACTAAGGATAATTTTTTTATCATCAATAATTAATATTGCATGTTGTACCTAGATTCCTAGCTAAGTCATAATGGAGACTCTGTAGAGGAAAAATTGGGAGAATTGTACTATATATATATACTTCCTTTCTGTTATGTTTAATATTGCTCTCCCGCATGAATACTTTACACAAATTTTAGAATTGTTTAGTGGTCATAGTTTAAAATCCCTCACAAAGTAGATATGTGCTTAGTAGGTCCCTATGTGCATGATTGTAAATTTCCCAAACATATAGGTGCGCGCGATGGACCTCGCGATAAAATTAAACATAAAAGTATGTAAAAATTAAAGATTACCTATTTGCATTATGCACTAAATTTTTTCATATTGTTTAAACCCTATACCCTCAATGGATCCCAGAGTCCACTAGTCGAAATAAATTCGTAATTAAGGAAAGTCACTTTACCCAAAGGAAAGTTCATACTTTAGAAAAGTCACCTCTCCCTAAAATAGAGGTTCGTGATTTTAAGAAGTCACTACCCAAGATAAAGCTCGTAATTTTAAACAGTCACTTCCCTGAAATGGTAGTCATCAATGAGCGTCCTCACTATTTTTGTCCACCCGTCTGGTATATCGAACGACTGCTCTCTTGATCCCGAAGCCTCAGTGGCATGTAACATTTTAGGTTTGTTCAGTACTGGGGTATATCAAATTGTCTTTCACAGCTATTTAGTACTAGGATAAAGTGGTTTCACCCATACCTTAAAGGTTTGTCTGTCCTAGCAACCTAGTATATCATGATCCATGGCAATGAAAAGCGATCCACCGACCACCGAGTCCCCTCACCCCCTTTGCATATAGAAAAATCTCTAGGAATACACCTTATTGCACACAAAAAAACATATAGTTCAATAGCTTTGCCGATTTTTTTTTAAATTATCAAATGGTTGGAGGCTAATCTCAAACCCCTCATATTCTAGGATGAATGTATTTCCCTTTACAAGGAAGATCAACAATATGAATTTGTAAGTCATCACCAAAAGAAATCTCCGATACGCTGGATTCACCTAAACACATTTTATTTTGAGGGAATACTATACCATAATCTATTATTTCCTCACTCCTCGTTCTAGAAAAATGAGAGCTCACCCCAATTCACTCGAATCCAATTGGACTCTATTAAAGTTTTTTTTTCTTTTAATATACTACTAAACGAAATATACAAAAAAACAAAGTATTGTTCAAACATGGTTAAAAATAAATAAAATAATTACATCAGAAAATGTGAGGCATATGTGAGTCCTTCTCCCCTTGTGTATTATCCTTCGGTTAGTCCTTATTTCCACAAAACCGAAACGAAAGATCCCCAATTTTTTTTCATTTTCTATCATCAGCAGGGAAATCACACTAAGTTCCTACCCAGGAAACCCGACTTTGGGCATCGTGAGACCAATTAGTTTTCATCAACGAACTCCTACCCATGACTGTCACATTTTCTCCACAATACGCACCATGTCTACTAAGAAAGACCGGGCTCCATCCGTAATGTATCAAATCTTAAGGCAATAGGAAATATCACCACCTCGCAGAATATCATGCATTACAAAATTAGGTCCCTAAGCCTAGAATAAGTACGCCTACAAGAGGCCATTTCTACACTCAGAATATGAGATAACATACTTCCTCCTCCCATCCCTTACACTAAAAAACCACTTGTAATGTGTAGAAACCCCATTACAGTACCCCCTGACCTCTCCTTAGGTCCCTAACACCTCCTCTCATCGCTAAAAACCTAAGTCATACCCCGGGTACTGACCTAGAGGCCATCGGGCACTCCCAGGCTCCGAATGACCAAAAGTCAAACTCTTCAGCTCGATCGAGACTGAATGAATCTTTTAAGGTCACTAAAACCCCTTTGCAACGGTCCATCCCATGCACAATTCTGACTTACGATGCGGACGAACGACCCTTTTTTCCCTGAAACTTGATTAGGAGGTCACCAGACGCTCCCAGACTCCGTTTGACCAAAGTCAACTCTTTGGCTCGATCGAGACTGAATGAATCTTCAAAGGGAACTAAAAACCTTTTCCAACGGTCCACTCCGGGCCCAATTCTGACTTACGGTACGGACGAATGATCCGTTTTACTCAGAAAGGTCACAGAACGCTTCCAGGCCCCGCTTGACCAAAGTCAACTCATCAAACTGAGTCAAGATCTTTGGAATGTCGAAGTAGATCTCCTAAACTTTCCAACGGTTATCCCCGTGTACTATTCTCACTTACCATGCAAACAAACGATCCATTTGCGTCCGATAATTCCCCGTCCAAAGGACCGATGAATGCTTTCGATCCATAATTGACCCAAAGTCAACTCCCGGACCCGAGAGTAGTCCAAAAGACTTTAGAAGGTATCTGAAGTACCTTTCCAAAGGTTTTCCCCGTGCATGATTCGGATCAACAATTTTCTCTCTACGACCGATTTTTAAAGGAACTTAAAAGAGACTGCCAAACGGCAGCTTCCAAACCTTGCATATCAGTAGTGTGCCTAAACACACCTGCCGATTAGCAAGACCAGGGATATGCCAATCGAAAATGAACCAGGTCTATAATAAGGAGGGCCTGACCTCATTTCAAAGTGGAACAAGATCTGAAACCCATCACTCTCAGCGATCTCAGAAAACCCCTCTTGAAGTCAGCGTGATTTCCACACCGAAATCCCTTTCCAACCTTCACTCTTCATTATCATTTTCATCAAACTTGGTGAATTAACTACCTTCCATCATCACTCAAGTACAAGGCCTTCTCTCCAACATCTAAGATCAAGATCTTCAAGAAGGTCCAATTTTCTCAACTCTCTCTTTAAATTCTCCTAAATTCGCATTAATTTAGTTTATTACTTAGAATTTTTATTCTCTCATCTCACATATCCTAATATACTTTTTATTTAGTATTCTTGAACATTTCTTTTTTTCATATAAATAAAACCCAAAAAATAAGAAAACGAGGGTTTTCTCATAAATTCCAAATGGGAATTGTCACACTTTTCTCACAACTAAAATACTTTTTTACACGCACACATATATAAGAGAAGTCCCCGATTGGATTTATGGGATAAACCCCTCCCCTTGTTTTGTAGATGAACTATATGGACTTTGATGCCTCTATAGGTTACGTAGGCATCTCGGGGTAAAACCTGAGATCGAGTCTTATTCCTACTTTTTTCTATCTTTCTATATTCTTTAAACTTAACACCACGTGCACCTAGCATCACATATATCCAAATGTTGCACGCATCACCCATCCATACTTGGTATACCATTGGTACTCATTCTTCGCTCCTTGTTGGTCATGATCAAGAAAGATACTAATAAGAGAATCATGCATGATTCACATGACATCACCAAAGAGCATTGTGATTGAACAAATTCCATCCAGTAACTGGAGGTCACTTAATGATGGGTGTCGGTCCGGCAGGGCGCAGTTAGCCTAAGCGATATGACTCTCACCTTCCATTGGCCAAGTACCTTCGATGTATATCGAACAGTTCCCCCGCATCGTACCGCTTGACCGAAGTCATGACGGGAACTAGATCGCAGGGAACTCATTCACATACGCCGAGTATATCAAATTCTCTCTCATAAGTATCATCCCCGGGAGGTATATAGTGAGGCAATTCACATACACTTCGGTATATCAAATGGCTTGTCCACACATACCGATTGACCTCAAAAGGAAGACATATATCGTGGAAGATATGCCAAAGGGGGGAACCCTTTCCGATTCACCCAACCAACTGCATACCCACATATAGGTGTCAAGCCAAGGACACGTGTTAGATTGTCGGGTTTGACCCGAAATCTGCCGAAATTTCGGGTCGGCCAGCCGCCCAAATTTTTGCGCATTTTTAAAATGGGACCCTACCCGTGAGCCTGGTCACAAGTCCATCCATAGCTTTGCATACGTTACAAACCCAACTTTTCCAGGCTCGGGTCCCTCCAACATTTCATTTTGCATTTAGGAAATTTAATACAAGTGAAAACGTAATAATAATAATAATAATAATAATAATAATAATAATAATAATAATAATAATAATAATAATAATAATAATAACAATAATAATAATAATAATGCTGAGACCCGTCTCCTAAAACATTTCCCTCCTTTTCAAAAATCCAAAAAAATTTATCTTTTCTTTATCAAAAATCCCAAAATATTTTTGCCTTCTTTATCAAAAATCCAAAAACATTTATCCTTTCTTTATTAAAAATCCAAAAATATTTCTCCCTTCTTTATCAAAAATCCAAAAATATTTTGTCTTTCAATCTCAAAAAGAAAAAAATATGTCAAAAATATTTTCATCCTTTGTTGTCAAAAATAAATTCCATTTTACGCCTTCTCACGTCGATCACACGCCCTTGGCCTGGCTGTATTGGCTTTGGTCTTCAGTCAAATCACCCTGGAGTTCTGTCTATTACCCTGCTTACTTCTTCCGAGTTCCGTATCCATCCCCTTTCCATGGAGAACACAGATCAAGTACCAGTTGTGCAGCTAGATATGATGGCAGTCTTAGCTCAGCTCGTATCCAAGATTGACAACCTTCAGACTGAGGTTCGAGAGATGCAACGTAACCAGGTTCCTGTTCCTCAAGAGCCTGAGTTCCTATTCCCTCGGGTTATGGGTCCACCTGAGCCTATCTGGGTTCCCGAATAGTATCAACACGCTCCACGTGCCCCGCCTGTTAATGGGCCACTGCCTGCCCAGCTTCCTATGCCAAACCTTGCCCATTCTGGGGCTAACTTGCCTATGATCATTGATCCAAAAGAGGAAGAGTTGAACAAGGTCAAAGAATATCTCAAGATGCTAACTAAGAAGTTCGACCAAGTCAGAATCTCTGGAAACTACATGGACTACACCCAACTATCTCCTTATCCTAAGGCAAGGTGGACCCAGATGTCGAATATCAAGACATTCGGAGGAAGTGGACCCCCGATTGTTCATATTCGCAGATATCACTGTTCTATGACTCTCCTAGGGGCTTTTGAAGAAGTGATGGTCCAATTATTTCAGAAAACTTTGAAGGATAGCGCCCTCCGATGGTTTTTATCTCTCGAGGAGTCCATAATTCGTAGTTAGGAGGATGTAGCCCGATAATTCATGCCGCAGTACAATTGCAACAAAGAGTTTGAGGTCACCCGTCGTGATTTAGAGCTGCTCAAATAGAACTCTGAGGAATTATTCAGTAACTTTATAGCCCAACAGAGGGAAAAAATAGCCACCATGACCAATCATCCATCCGAGGAATAACAAGTCAACATAGTGAAGAAAAACTTCTTGCCCCATGTCCGAGCAACCATGGGAGGACAATACTATCCCCATTTACGAGCTCTCAGAGAAGAAAGAGTAGAAATCGAGGAAGGTCTTGATAAAATAGTTGTTGAACATAAGAAAGTGTCCGGATAGTTCACTCCCAGAAAATATGACAGACCTGGCAGTGCTGTAGTCTTAACTGTCAACAAAATCTCTCAACCAGCCACTTCATGGGCACCGAAAAGCCGCCCTTTCCCAGTCTGAAAGTAATACACTGAGTTGCGTGCTCCCTTCTCCAAAGTTTATCAAGCCCTATTAAGTCGAAACCTTATCAAACTATTGCACCCCCGTTCGTTGCCAAATACATTTCCAAGAAACTTCAAGGCAGATGCCCACTGCGCCTTTCACCAGACTGCTAGCCATACCACCGACCAATGCTTTGACCTCCAAAACATAATCCAAGGTCTAATTTATCGGGGCACCATTGTCCCACCAGCCAATCCTAAGCCAAACACTACTCACAAACCAATCCCAAATCATACCAATCCTATCTTCTTATAAATGAACCCTGAATTTTATCCCTCAACTCAAATCACACCCATATACTCTCCCAATCCTCTCCAAACCTACCCATATTTCCTCCTACGCCCTGTTAGCCTCGCTAATTAGGCACTATCACTCCTCACCAGAGCATGCATCATTGTCCATACCCATTCTAAAAATGGAAGTATGGAATTATCAGAAGTGTTAAACCAACTCCTAGAGTTCGGGCCAAAATTGCCCTCATAGATGATCATTGATTGCCAGAAGTTTAGTACGTTATTCTTGGAAGCACGAAAATGGGCTCGAGAGTCAGACAGTTGGGTGGTCCAACCAATGAAGTCATCCTAGATGACATTGTCCAGATCATGGCAGAATTATTCAGGCAAACCAACGATATTTGCAGTATGACCGAGTTACTTGATACTCTGAAGCTACAAGGATGCCTGGTCCCTTCACCCTTACTTATCCCCATAGAATCGGAGGACCTGTATGAAGAAGCCATTGAAGTTGTGGAATGAATTGACTTTACATGGAAAGACGAAATTGTTGCCACCGGATGGGGGGAAGAATTTGAAGATTCAAATAAAGAGCAAGATTCCGATAAAACTGGCCCGGTAGCCGACATGTGTAGGATGATATCTTTTGAGGAACTCCTCGGAGAAATAAATAAGATGGCAGAATAACTCAAGATTGACGAAGAAATAGGGTTCATATTCTTCCATTCTTCAGTAAATCACATGACCATGTCCGGGAGGCATTACCAGATCCCAAACTCACTAATTGCCAATGACAAAGGGAAGGGCTTTGTAAACCTTCCTATGCCAGAAATGACCCTCGAGGAAAGCAAGATCCTCGATTAACTGAAGAAAACTCAAGCTAACATCACTCTATGGGGGCTTTTTATATCTTCCCAGCTGCACAGAAATGCTTTGATCAAATTGCTCACTCGACCCACAGTTCCTCCTTCTACCACACCAGAAGAAGCGGTAAATTTAGTCGAATCCTTGACCTCTACCCAGATGCTATCCTTTACCAAAGAAGAAATCCACAGAATGGCTAAATGACAATCATGCACTCTATATCTCCGTCGAAGTTATGGGGAAGATCGTACCACTCTTTCTTGTCGATAATGGATCCGCCTTAAATGTCTGCCCATTAAATACCTTCAAATTCTCAGGACTAAAGGAAAGTGACCTCGCTCCAACTTTTTCTGTTGTACGTGCCTACGATAATACTCATCGAGAAGTGATGGGATCCATAAAACTTGTAATAGGGGCTAGCCCTATAAACCCTGTCGTTAAATTCCAAGTTATTGACATCCCAGCTTGTTTCAACCTATTGCTCGGACGACCTTGGCTCCACAGTATCAAGGTTGTGTCTTCCTCACTCCATCAAAAATTGAATTTATTCATCGACGGATGAGTCATCACCATTTTGAGCGACAACGACAATGCCAAGGGTTCAAGTACCAGCAATCCAATCTTTGAGATACAGCACGACTCAAATGATATGACCCTATCAAGATTTCGAGTTGAACCACTTATACTCCTAGTAGGGACAATTTCAAAGAAAGGGTTTATCCAGAATACGACCCTCATAGGAATGTCAATGTGATTCAGATGTTTAGAAACATTCACTTCATGCCCAGACTAGAGCTAGGACAAAGACAACAAGGGATACTTAAACCCATTGAACTGAAAAAGGCCTTCCCCTTGTGGTTTGGGGGTATCAACCATCAGAATAAGAGCTCAGAATGATCCGCCAGTCTTGACCAAAGAGAAGATTAGACTGCATCCAGACTATCCCAGGTGACTCCTTGAAAGGACAATTCATTAAAGAAGGTGAGGACTTCCCCTTTTGTGGCTTTTCGGAACCTTAGTATGACCATACAGATAAGAAGATGAATCCTGGAATGGAGATCGTTTTCCAAGACAGCTACCCATGGGCCAAAAGTTACCAACACCATGTACAACCATTCATCAGAGATACCAAAGATTTTGAGGGAAGTGACTCTGAAGATTCCTTCAACTTACAGACACTGGGGATGACACTCTGCATAGTTAATTCAAGCATTACATCACCGGATCCATCCCACCTAATTAATGCTGCTGATACACCTCTCCTCAACTAGCATGATGTGCTGGTTCTACCTGTTGAAATCCCACCTAACCCCAATGTTTACCCCATTTATTCTTCTGTTGTCTATCCTTGCTCAAATGTAATAGAGGCCTCCTTTGATAAGGTTCTCAATGTTGTTTTTCCTATCAATGAAATAAACGAAGATTTTGAGTATCTTGTTGTGACTTACATTAATTGTTTATATTCTAATCAAACTTTTGATGATGATGATTTTGCAAATGAATAATTCTTAACTAATCTAAATAAGGTTAATAACAAACAACATTATCGCGTTCAAGTTAATGAAGAAGAAACTGTTATTTTTAACCTCGGTTCTAGTAGCCAATTGCGCAAGATTAGGATAGGGGCTACCCTCGACGAGCATGAGCGCACACAACTCAAAGAATTGCTGAAAGAATTTGTGGATGTCTTCGCATGGTCCTATGACGATATGACCGAAATTGATCCTGAAATAGCTCAGCATGAGATCCCCACTCTTCCAGATTATCATTTGATTAAACAAAAGCTGAGAAAGCTCCGCACCGAATGGTCGCTCAAAGTCAAAGAAGAGGTGGTCAAATAGTTGAGCGTGGGATTCATTCGTGTGATTGAATATCCCACATGTCTAGTCAACATAGTGCCGGTGTCGAAATCAGGAGGAAAAGTTCGAATGTGAGTAGACTACTGGGACTTGAACAAAGCCTCTCCAAAGGATGATTACCCGCTACCTAATATCGACATGATCGTGGACAACATAGCCAGTCATGCTCTTAAGTCATTCGTCAATGAGTTTGACGGATACAACCAAATCAAAATGCACTAGATCACCAAGAAAAAACAACATCCATCACCCCATGGGGAACCTTTTGCTACACTGTTATGCCATTTGGTCTCAATAATGCTGGGGCTACCTATTAGAGGTCTCCCACAACCATCCTACATGATCTGATTCATAAAGAAGTCAAGGTTTATGAGGATGATATGATTATCAAATCCAAAACTAGATAAGGTCATGTTCCCTCTCTCCGAAAGTTCTTCGAACGACTGTGACGATATCAGATAAGACTCAATCCTCATAAATGTGTCTTCGGTGTTACAAAAGGAAAACTCTTGGGATTCATGGTCAGTGAAAAAGGGATAGAAGAAGATCTTGCCAATCTAAAAGCCATACTTGAGATGCCACCTCCCCAAAGGGAGAAATAAGTTTGTGGTTTCCTTGGGAAATTGTAATGCATCAGTCGGTTCATCAGCCAACTAACCTCTATCTGCGAACCTATCTTCAAACTACTCCGAAAGGATTCAAGTAAGATTTGGAATGAGGCCTGCCAATAATATTTTGACCAAATAAAATAATATCTGACCCAACCTACGGTACTTATGCCACCACAGTCTGGTATCCCCTTGCTTCTATACCTAACCATAACCGACACTGCAGCTAGGGATTTACTAGCACAATAACTTGAGGATTCCTGCAAAGAAAGAGCCATCTATTACACCAGTCACAAATTGGCCGACTACAAAGTCAACTACACTGCTTTGGAAAAGGCACGTTTCGCACTTGTTTGGGTTACCCAAAAGTTGCGACACTACATTCTCTCCTTCCCCATCAAACTTGTATCCCGAATGGACCCCGTCAAGTACCTGCTTGAGAAACCCGCCTTATCCAGCCGAATGGCTCGATGGTTTATGCTCCTAGCCAAGTTTGATATCGTGTACATCACATAAAAAGCCATGAAAGGAAGAGCCATCTCTGACTACCTCGTTGACTACCCCATGGAAGAAGCTGATGTCTGGTTCTCTTAATTCCCAGATGAAAACATCCTCTACACCATTCAAGACGACCTTCGATGGAAAATGTTCTTCGATGGCGCTACCAATAAAAAAGGATATGGCATTAGGATACTTCTGATCTCTCCAGATGACTCCCATACTCCCATCGCCATCAAGTTGGATTTCCCATGCACCAACAACATGACTGAATATGAGGCGTGTACGGTCGGCCTCAAAGTCGCTCTTAAAAAAGGAATTCAATGCCTAGATGTCTACAGGGACTCTGACCTCATCATTGGTCAGATGCTCAGAAAATAGGAAGTCAAGGACGAGAAACTCAATCCTTCCATGACCACTTAGAAGAACTAGCCTCTCAATTCCAAGACATCACCTTCCACTACCTACCTCGAGCAAAGAATAACCTAACCGATGCCCTTACTACCTTGGACTCCATGGTCGACATGCCCGAAGAAATAACAATGACCCCCTTCCTAGTCCAAAAGCAAGACAAACCAACCCACTGCTACCACATTGAGCTCATCACCAAAGAAGATCATGAGCTAGCCAATTGCTGGCATTATGATATATGGAACCTCCTCAAGCATGGTAGGTATCCCGAGGGTTCCAACAAGAAAGATAGGGAAACCTTCAAATGACTGGCCGCCCAGTACATCATCTGTCACAAAGCACTATTTAAGAGAAACTTCAATAGAACCCATATGCACTACATCGCAAGGGATGACATTGAAGAGGTAATGCAGAGCATCCATAGTGGGGAATGCGGGCCCCACATGAACGATCACATGCTTGACAAAAATATCATGCGATAAGGATACTGCTGGACCACCGTGATCCAGGATTACATCGCCTATGTCAGGAGATGCCTCAAATGCCAATAGTTTTCCAACCTTCAACACTGGCCTCCGCGAGAATTATATAACATGACTTCTCCCTGGCCGTTCTCCACTTGGGGCATCGACATCATAGGGAAGGTTACATCTAAGACTTACAATGGGAATGAGTTCATTCTAGTTACCATTGATTACTTCATCAAATGAGTCGAAGCTGAGTCATACGCAGTCCTGAACGCCAAGAAAGTGGCCAAATTCATCAAGAAAAACCTCATCTGCCGATATGGGGCCCCGCAGGAGCTAGTATCAGATAACAGGTTGCATTTTGAGGCAGAAGTCACAGAAGTGGTCAAAGAGTATGGGATTCAGAGACACAAATCTTCTCCCAATCGACCTCAAACCAATTGTGCAGTCGAAGCCGCCAACAAGAACCTCAAATCCATCATTAGTAAGATGACCGTAAACTATCGAGATTGGGACGATCGAATCTCATATGCCATTCGGGGCTACCAGACCTCAATACGAACCTCTACTGGGGCTATCCCTTACTCTCTAGTCTACGGCATGGAAGCAGTCCTACCTGTGGAGCTTGAAATCCATTCACTTCGTGTCATGCTAGAAAGTCAAGTCAGTGAGGAGGACTGGCATCAAAGACATCTCGATGAGCTATCACTCTTGGAAGAGAAGAGATTAAAAGTGATGTATCACATACAAGGTTACCATCCTCGAATAGTGCGTTCATTTAATAAGAGAGTCAAGGACCGCGGTGTTCGAGAAGGGAATTTATCCCTCAAAGAAATAGTAGAGCCCATCTGGGACCCCAGAGGGAAATTCAAGCCCAATTGGAGTGGCCTATATATTGTGAAGAAGATCTTATCCAGCGGTGCCGCCATGCTCACCGACTTGGATAGAGAAGATATGGCTCGTCCGGTCAACCTGGATCATCTCTAGAAGTTCTACCCCTAATCCGAAATCTATACGCGCTACGATTCTCATCTCCCTTTTATTATTAAAACAAATCTCTTCATTCCCCTCTACCCAGAACTACGTGGGCCTGATCCTCGACAAAAATAATTTTCAGAAAATTTAAATTTTTCAAAAATCCACAGAGGTACATAGGCAGCTCAAACATCTTACATGAGCACGACCCTTTTTTTTCACAAAAAACTATTCTTTTCTTATCTCCAAGAACGACAGTTCATTCTAACATATACTTGAACAAAAGGATTCTGCATGCCTTAGCGATCGGTATAGATAATTCAAAATACAAAATTCATCAAAAGGCACAGATAGATGATCAAAAGCTTGTTTATTTCACTAATAAGAGATTACAGTGAAATTACATAATAAAAGAAATGGATGACTCCCTTCCCCCTACCTTCCTAAAAAAGCCAAATAAATTCCCAAATTTATGCCCCATTACAAAACAAACTCTCAAAGAGTCCTACCCACACCTACCAGAGGAGCCCGATCCGTCATCATCTTCATCCTGGGGTCCCCAAGCTTCCCCTGCCTGAATAGAGTGCCGCAGACGCTCCATGGAATGATAAGCTCGAACTAGCCTTAGAAAAACTACTACACCTCCCTCCATGGTATCAGATAAAATAAGCCACCTTTGTCCAGTCTCCACTGCCAACATCTTGCTAACCAATCTTCTCCACAACCACTTCATATAATCCACAGGGATGTGCCAAACTCTCCCAACAAACTGAGAAGGACGGGTGGACGGACTCCGACTCTCCCACAAAGAGCCATGCTGCATGTGCAGACGCTCTATCAAATATTCTACCGAAAAGAAATCTAGTGTTCGAGGTGGCACGAACTGCTCCCAGCAAAATTGGCGCAGAAGACGCCAAGGGAAATAGAAAGAGGTATGTCTGAGACCAACCAGTCGGACATAGCGGTATTCCCCCAGTTCAAGAATAGGCAACAGCTATCCCCACCAAGGCACTGACTGGTACAGATTTAGAGCCACATACTCCACAAACCAGTTCTCCCAGCTGTCGATATCTAGACCCACACTGATGAAATGGCACGAAAAAAGGTTGGGTACAGTCAATAAAGGATATTCTGGAGGAGTCACCAGGCGAAACCTTTCAGACAACCACATGAACAACATCACAGGTCTATCCCTCAAAAATTCAGAACGACCTTCGCACAAGGCATCCAAGCCATTAAGAGTCTCCGCCCGTATCACTTCCACAGGATTGTGATGGTAGGACATCCATGAAGTAATAGCTACAAGTTGTGGGTCCACCAGCAGTTCCCCGATCACCAGTAGGAATTTCAAAACCAAGCCCAGAACGATGGCTCCAGCATATCCTACATCACCAACCTCCTGCAAATGCACGGACTGTAACACCGTCGAAAGGGATATCATACCTCCATCCACAAGTGGCCTGGCCGTCGAGGGATAAATATAAAGAAGCCCGGCCAATAAATCCCTGGGAGAATGAGAATACTCAGGTAGATCCACAAAAATGCTAGTATTTATCCCCAGCATGGAAGAAAATTCCTCGTAGCTAGGATAAATCTCATCAAACCCGAAGCGGAAGACATGATCCTCGAGATACCAAAATTATACCGCCATCAGCATATTCCACTCTATGGGACGACTACGCCATAAAGAAACTCAACGCGTGTTGAAAGAATCATAGTCAACATTATAGGAGCACATCGCCTCCAAAGTCTCGAGGTAGTTGGAAAAATTAACACTACCAGAGAGAGCCATCTAACAGAACAAGAAAGTAGGAATGTGAAGGTGTGATGAAAAAAATCCACCCTTACCCCTCTTTTATACTTGAAAACCCTCAAAAAAGACATAATCCCTGCAAAAATCAGAGGAAATCCTACCCCACAAGGTACCAAAGGCCATAGAGGGTACCAATCAAAGCTTTGAATTGATGGGACTATACTGACCTGCTGATAGGTAGGATAAGGTGCTTTCCGATTGGCAACCCCGTACTTTTGGAAATTTCCCTTTTTCCTCTTTTTTCAAATTCAGAAAACTCAATAAAAATAAATTGATATTCTCAACATAATTTCAAAAATCCCCTTTTCATCTTTATGTAAATCCTCATTGTGGATAAAACTTTCCTTCAAACTCCCAAAAATATTTCTTTTTACGGTCTCAGCAGCAAAGTAAAAAGCGCACGTACATGCATTCATTCATTCATCATTAAATAGATGATAATAAAAAATTACATTGCATTGCATAGATATGTTTATGTGTTACATTATTTTGCAGGAAATAATGAAAAGAAAAAACAATGGGACTCAGCCCGAGCCCACATTCTCTCTCTCACACACTTACCATTTCCCCTCTCTCTCCTAATAGCTTCCACCCCTGCGACGCGCTCTCTTTCCCCTGCGGCGAGATGACATACCATCACTACCCGAACCAGACTCCTCCCCGGATGAGGCAGACGACACCAAGCAAGAAGGAACATGAAATGCGTCCCAAATATGGGTAGTCGCCGAAGATATATAGTCCCTAATGTCCCTTAGCTAAGTGGTGGACACCCAGACTTGCTGCAAGAAAAGTCAAAATCAGTATCAAGCATAAAAGATCAAAAGAAACCAAAGAGAAGGAAAGGAAAAGAGAAGAAAGATATACCAAAGGACGAAGAACCTCCTCTGTCAATTCCAACTCCTCCGGGTACATCTCATGAGGACGATGCAACATAGGAACCATCCCTCCATCAGCCCGCCTGATGTTCTATGAAGGAGTATACAACCTCACAAAGGGGACCTCTGAAGTCGCCACCATCGCAGATGTCGAAGGACCACCACTACCGTAGGAGGACCCCACTAGCCGACTCAAACTCATAGGAGGGAATGGCAGTGCATCATATATGCTGGGAGCCATCAGCCAACTCATCACAGAGTCCATATAATCATAGGGCACAAGCATATCAGTGTAAATTAGATAGGACTCTCCAATCATCGCTGTGATACTCACATCCACTGGCAACAGCCGTTCCCGCCTCATAAACATAGGGTGACTTGCAGGTGGCACCACCACATCCTCCTCAGCAATCTGTCGGACCAGCCTCTCCCGAAGATACCAAGAGTGGTCAAACTCATGCGTTAGCAAGCGCCTCATCTGCGCATTCACTCCAGTCAACCCCGTGTCTTGAACAGTCATCCCGCAAGGATAAAAAGTCACCTAAAAAATCCCCAGCAGATATGATTCATCACAAAATCAGAGCACACAAAGACCATGTCTGAAGAAGAAAAAAGTCTTACTCTATCAGTGGTCAGGCAGTCCATTCAAGACTTGATGCACCGCCTCCAGAGAGAGAGACCTCCTTGACTGTCGATTCGCCTTCCGCCACCGATACAACCGGTTAACATCCCCAACGGTCTCATCTTTTAAAGTGATTAGTTGGTTATTACACCCAATCACCTCATAGAACCACGTCTGCCAAAGATAAGAAATCCACAATCAAAAGGAGACGCATAAGGAAAATGCGAGTGCGTGAAAGGAAAATGTGAAAATTAAAGAATAACTCAAGAAGATACATGACTCTAGTGCAAGACTGACGGCAGCATCGACTGAATGCATCCAGAGGAAAATAAAGGGTCGCCAAAGTCAGGCTCCCCCAATCGTATAGAAGGATGTTTGAAAACATCCTCAAATATGACAAAAACCATAAGTGGACAACGTCGCCGCTCGACGCCACCAGAAATCCCCCCAGCACCAGCAAAATAAACAATTGGGCCATATTTATCACCTACAACCCGTCCTCCACATCAATCACCCTACCCAGCAAAACATCCCTTAGCAGCGAAAAATGGATGGAATCCTCAGATACTATCCTCCCCACATCACCGAGCGCCTCACTTCTAAAGAACGATCCACCTCTATCTGCTCTCCATCGCAATCCTGCCCCAGTAGCTGCTGCACATCTATGAGAGTCACAGTCATCTCCCCGAAACCAAAATGGAAGGTGTGGATAGTGTCCCACTACCTATCCCCAGAGCACGTAAAACATTCATCGAAAGAGGCGTATCATCCAGCACAAACGCCACCCTCCCAAAGCCTGTTGATGATACTACCCAATGCACCACAGGTGGAAGGTTCTCCCAGACATCCTTAAGCCCCATCGTCCCACGGGCACGCATAGTCGATAAAGAAACATCAGACTGCCAAAATAAAAATCGTGTCAAAATCCAAGAAAAAAAGGAAAACCACAAAAAAGGAATACCAAAAGTCATTTTACTCACATTACCTCCAGGGTTCACCACCCTTGAAGAGCGATGATGCGACGGCTCCCGCAGTAAAGTTTGCGCATTCGCAACCGGCTCGAATGCATTAAAATAGTTCTCACCCCCCAAAGCAAGAGGTACCCTAGCCCTCCACTCCACATTCGCCCAGTCGTCAATAGCCAACCACTCCCTGTGTACCGTGGTGCTCATAAAAGAGGCCATTTTTTAGAGATCGGAATGCTAGAACGATTCGCAAAAGAAAATTATAGAAAGAGAGAAGGCAAGAAGCTATGAAAAATGAGGGAAACCCGCCCCTTTTTATAGGATGCCAAGGGTCATGTCGATCAACATTGCACTCCAACCTATCAATCGACACTGACCCTTTACCTTCTCGAGGCAATCCAAAATTTTGTGCCACTATCGAAAGGTACCCTCTACACCATGCCGACTGGAACCCCCCCTCAAATATCTGTACAGACACTCCCAAAAAATACCAGAAAAACCTAAAAAATCCTCAAAAAATTCCTAAAAATCCCGGGGAGGATTTAGAACATTTTCACCAAGAAAATTTCACATTCCCTCAAGCGAAATACCTATTTCCCCAGCGGGACTCTCAAAATCCAATTGAATCTCCTCCCGACAACGTCCCTAATGGTCTCAAATTTCCCTGAGAAATACGTCCGAACCCTGGACCACCTAATCACTTCTCTAGTGGAATTTACAGCATCAATTGGCTATTCCCCTGCAAAGTCTTCGAAAGACATGAAAGTTTCCCCAACAATCATCTCCTGAGATCAAATCAAAATCACGAGTTCATTTCCCCGATGGAGTTCCGCGAGAACATCAATTTAAGCTCGCAAAATTGGCTTCGACCCGCAGAATAGGTTATCCCAAATTAATCCCTCAGAATTGGCTTTGACCTGCAGAATTAGTCATCTCAACTTAAGCCCTCATATTTGTCTTCGACCCGCAGAATTAGTCATCTCAACTTAAGCCCTCATAATTGGATGCAACCCAAAGAATTGGTCATCCCAACTTAAGCCCTCAAAATTGTCTTCGACCCGCAGAATTGGACATCACAACTTAAGCCCTCAGAATTGGCTTCGACCCGCCGAATTGGTCATCCCAACTTAAGCCCTCAGAATTGGATTCGACCCGCATAATTGGTCATCTCAACTTAAGCCCTAAGAATTGGCTTCGACCCGCAGAATTTGTCATACCAACTTAAGCCCTAAGAATTGGCTTCGACCCGTAGAATTGGTCTTCAAAATTTAAGACCTCAGAATTGGCTTCAACCCGCAGAATTGGTCATCTCAACTTAAGCCCTCAGAATTGGCTTCGACCCGTAGAATTGGTCATCTCAACTTAAGCCCTCAGAATTGGCTTCGACCCGCAGAATTGATCATCTCAACTTAAGCCCGCAGAATTGGCTTTGACCCATAGAATTGGTCATCCCAACTTAAGCCCTCAAAATTGACTTCGACCCACAGAATTGGTCATCTCAACTTATGCCCTCAAAATTGGCTTCGACCCGCATAATTGGTCATCCCAACTTAAGACCTCAGAATTGGCTTCGACCCGCAGAATTAGTCATCTCAACTTAAGACCTCTGATTACCTTCGACTCACAGAATTGGCCATCTCAACTTAAGCCCTTAGAATTGGCTTCAACCCATAGAATTGGTCATCTCAACTTAATCCCTCAGAATTGGCTTCGACCCGCAGAATCGGTCACCCTCATCTTCAATCCCTCAGAATAGACTTCGACCCAACCTCATCTTCAATCCCTCAAAATAGACGTTGACCCGCAGAATTGGTCACCCTCATCCCTAAGCCCTAAGAATTGGCTTCGACACGCCGAATCGATCACCATCATCTTTTAGCTCTCATAGTTGTCTTTGACCCGCAAAATCAGTCACCTTCATCTTCAAGTCCTCAAAATTGGCTTCGACCCGCAGAATAGGTCGTCCTCACCCTCAGGTCCATAGAATCGACCTCTTTCAATGGCATCATGTGGTGTCTATTGGACAACTATCGTTTGTTCCAAACTCACCCGTCGAGGGGCTCTATTGACACCCCATTCTAGTACCCCCCAACCTCTCCTTAGGTCCCTAACACCTCCCATCATCGCTACAAACCTAAGTCATACCCCGAGTACTGACCTAGAGGCCATTGGGCACTCCGAGGCTCCGATTGACCAAAATTCAAACTCTTAAGCTCGATCGAGACTGAATGAATCTTCGAAGGGCACTGAAACCCCTTTCCAACGGTCCATCCCATGCACGATTTTGACTTACGGTGCGGACGAATGACCTATTTTCCCCCGAAACTTGATTAGGAGGTCACCGGACGCTCCCAGGCTCCATTTGACCAAAGTCAACTCTTCAGCTTGATTGAGACTGAATTAATATTCAAAGGGCGCTGAAACCTCTTTCCAATGGTCCACTCCAGGCCCAATTCTGACTTATGGTACAGATAAACGATTCATTTTACTCCGAAAGGTCACCGAATGCTTTTAGGAACCAGTTGACCAAAGTCAACTCCCCAAACTGAGTCAATCTCTTTGGATTGTCGAAGTATATCTCCTAACCGTTCCAACGGTCCTCCCCGTGCACGATTCTGACATAGCATGCATAAGAACGATCTGTTTGCGTTCGATAATTCAACGTCCAAAGGACCGATGAATGCTTTCGAGTCACATTTGACCCAAAGTCAACTCCCGGACCCGAGAGGAGTCCAAAATAGTTTCGAAGGTCTCTGAATTACCTTTCCAATGGTTTTCACTGTGCACAATTTCGATCAACGATTTGCGCTCTACGACCAATTTTTTGAAGGAACCTGAAAGAGACTACGAAACGACATGTTCCAAACTCTGCCTATCGGCAGTGTGACTAAACACATATGCCGATTGGAAGGACTAACGCTATGATGATCTTCAATGCCCTGGTCCTATAAAAAGGAGGGACTGACCTCATTTCAAAGGGGAACAACATCTGAAACCCATCACTCTCAGCGAGCTCAGAAAACCCCTCTCGAAGTCAGCATGATTTGCACACCCAAATCCCTTTCTAGACTTCACTCTTCATTATACTTTTCATCAAACTTGATGAATTAACTACCTTCCATCATCACTCGAGTATGAGGGTTGCTCTCCAACATCCAAGATCAAGCTTAAGATCTTCAAGAAGTGTTGATGTAAAAAACTAGATCGCTCTAATTATTCAATCACAGATAAATAAATAAGACAAAGATTTTTAAAGTGGTTCGGCTAGGAATAAAGCCTACGTCCACTGTTATGTTATTGCTGAGTGTTTGTGGAATTCTTGATTACAAGTTCTCTCAAGAAATTCCGGTCCCCTTTGAATGAGGATGATACAAGGTATTTATAGCCTTGAGGCTGTACATGAAAGGTTCGATACATTAAATGACATACATATGAAAGGGTAATACATTTAATGCAGAGTGCGTGCCAAGAATATAAGCATTCAATGAATATCTGAGCTGTTGATTATCTGGCAATTAATGATACGACCGAGATGCAGCTCGGACCGCCATAGCTGTTCGCTGATCAGGAGTTCCTCGGAACATTAGAGTACCTCGGTGCGTTAGAGTTCCTCGATGCGATAGAGATCCTCGGTGTGATAGAGTTCCTCGGTGTATTCTAGTTGCTCGGAAAGAAGCATGGTTGGTCGGGAAATGATCTTCCTCGCTGCTATTGTGCCACGTAGATTGACACGTGTCTTCATCTTATTCGTCCACATCAGCATATTAATTTTGGTATCAACAGAAGCCCCCAATGTTTCATATTTTGAATTTTGAGGAGTATGGAACATTCTTTCTCGGTATATGGCAATATTAAATGTCCCTCCCGGGTTTCAGGAACATTGTATTCAAATTTCCTTCTTATTTCGCAGTTTCCGCCCTTTTTATAAGCGCTTCGATCTTCGTGCAAATTTTGTCCTCTTAGCCGCCGGAAGTTTAGTAGTTTCTTTTTGGTAATCATTTCTTTCGCTGCTTCCCAATGCAAAGTATTTAAACTTCTTTGGTAACCATACCGTCGTCTACGTTTTCCATTTTCTGCATTCAAGCTTTCTATTCTCTTCTTCTCTTGTACGTTCATCCTTGTTTCCGTTCGTTGTCAACACCCCTCCTTTCTTTCTGTAAGATCTTCTTTCTTTCTTCTGTATTTCTTTATTTCAATATGGTTTATATTGTGGAGTCTATTGAGAAATTCCGTTCTGATTTTTCCATTCCTTCGTGGGTAATTCTAGAGGTTTTTTCTGAGCCTTTAGATTACTTTCGATTGGCTGAGGGACATTGGTTCCCCAGTCTTTTTGTTGCTGAATGCGGTTTTTCCTTTCCACCAAACCCATTATGTCTTGAGTTTTGTCAATATTTTGATCTTGTTCCTGCAAAAATAGCCCCCAATTCGTGGAGAATAATTAACGGGGTGCATAAATTAAATCTAACTCATGGGACTCGTATTGGGATCCCTGAAATTATGTTTTGTTATAAATGGGCTGTTCTAGATAATATTTATTATTTAAAAACTAGGTATTTGAATAGGGCTCTTGTAGTTAATCTCCCTGACTCAAATAGGGATTATTTTGAGCATGGGTTGGTCATAAAAAATTGGCAACATGCGCCTTTATCTGGGAATGAAGTATACAACGGTCCCAGATGCCCCCCATACGGCAATGGGATAGGTTTATTTTTCATTTTATTTTACTTATGAAATTATGCTTTCATCATGTTTGACAAAATGTATGACTGATATTCCATTATGTATTTATTTGCAGTTGATAGCAAAAGAAAAACTCCAAAAGAGTCAGAAGTGAATATCAAGCATTTGAAACTTATCTGGAATTTGCATAAGACCATTGCTGACGAGCATATTAGATCTGCTTCATATTTACTACAGTATAAGAGTTACACAACCTCTTATACTGCTCGCCCTGTTGAACCAGCTTCAACACCAGAAAGTTCATCTTCAGATTCTCATATCCCCCTATCTCAGAGAATGGGCAAGAAAAGAGCTCCTCCTGCTCTATTTGGTGAAATTTCTTCTGCTGTTGGAGCCCAGAAAGGCAAAATTGATGTCCCAGAGGGGACTAAAAAAGTAGATGCTGGTTCCTCCAAGGTTGCCGAGAAACCCCCAGTGGCCCCGAGCAAGAAAAATGCTCATGCTGATGTGATTACAATCTCTCCGACCAAGACTTCTTCCTTGGTTGATGCTGCTGACCCTCCTTTGAAGAGATTGAGGAAATCATCCTCAGTTAATCTTGCTGGAACTGCATCTTCTCTACCCGCTGGTGGTATTAGTGTTTTAAACATCATTCTTCCGAGTTCTTCCAAGAGCTCAGTTATACCCGAGGTTCTCGGGGTTGATGAAAAAATTCCTAGGGATACACTGACATCCCTAGCTGCTCATCATCTTTCTTCAGTAAATTTCTCACTCCTTTGGTCTTTATTTCTTTTTCTTAAATTCTTGTATTTGTGTTGACTTTATTGTTTTTCTTATCTTTCAGCTGGTGAACTGCTTCAATACCATCGTGAAGAAAGATCAAGTTATTAAAGCTTCCAGTTCCTCGTCCGATGTTGACGATGCTTTGTTGGGTTTAGCCCAATCTGTGAAGGAATCTCGCCAACAGTACATCGAGGAGAAAACTGTTTGGGAGAAAAAGTTGGCTATGGCTGAGGCTGATAAGATGAGGATGGCTGAGACCTCCAAGAATTTGGAGGAGAAAATTAAGGGTTTGGAGGTTAAACATCAGGAATCTGATGATAAGTTGAAGAAGGCAGAAGAAGAATTATCTACTCTGCGAGATATCAAGGTTAAGAAAGAGGAATTGGAGGTGAAGCTCTCCTCGGAGAAGTCGAGGAGAAAAGTTGCAATCAAGAAACATTTCAGTGTTGGTTGGGAGAAAGGATGGGAGAGAGGGATAGCTGCAATGACATCCCAAGTCCAATATGGGGAGTTGAAATACTTCCATGATGGCTGGGTGGCTGCTCTGCAAGAGTTAAAGGTCCAAAACGATTCTGAACTATTCCAACGGCATCTCCCTGGTCCTCCTCCACCAATTGTGGAAGAAGAAGAAGATGAGCCTGCCTCAGATGAGTCTTCTATGGCTATGGGCGATCAAGTTTCTGCCTCTCAACCCTCTGCCACCGAGGAAGTTTCTTCCATGCTTCCTCCTCCCGAGAAGATTCCTACCGATCAAGCTGTTGTTACCTCCGAGCAACCGAGTTCCTCGTCCCAGCCTCCCGAGAAAGTCTTGGGAGACAAGGAAAAGGTGTGAAGTTGTTCGGTAGCATTTCTGTATTTCCTTGTAATCGAACAATGTAACCTTTTGATGATCTAATAAAACATATCTTTGCTCATCTCTGTTGTTGATAACTTGTTTTTGTTGATTGTTGTCTTTTTCTCGTCCTTAGTTTGTTGCTAGAATGGAATTGATCTCTTCACATGATACCGAGCTGATGCAGCAATGTCATCAATACTATAAGGCTGGTCATACAGACCTTAGTACATCAGAAATTGCTGATATCCTTGGTCATGATGCTTCAGAGCAGGCTATTGAGGCTTATCGGTACTTGAAAGATTTACTCGACCGAGCTGTGGCCAACAATGTCGCTTATTATGACCTGATTGAAGAACTGCATTGTTCCTTAGAGGATCTCCAAGGTCAGCACAATGAATCAATGGCTTTGTTACACAAAGATTATGAAAATAGATACCAACAACTTTCTTCTGAAACAGGCCATAAGAAGATCATCGCTGCATATGATATTAGGGAAAGGACCCTAAAAGGTGAAGTTGAAGCCTGCAGACAAATTGCCGAGATCCTGGAACAAGAAAACAATAATTTGCAGAAAAAATTGGCTCAATATGAATCTGCTGCTTCATCTTCTACTGCATTAATACCAGTTACTGATGAAGGCTTCTCGTTCTTAGAGGTCAAAAATGCCAAACTAAGGCAAGAGCTGGAGGACTTAAGAAGATCTGCCATTTCTGGAACTGCTCGGGGACGAGGAAGAGGTTCTCGGGGGCGAGGAAGAATCCTCAGCCAAAATGTTGAAGAGGCTCGCACTCAGTCTACTCTGGAAACTCAAGCATTCCAGTTGAAAGTAAAAGACCGTGCTCTGATTGAAATGTCCAATAAAAATCTGTCTCTGGAAGATCAGCTGGCATCGACGAAATCTTCCTTGCATAACAAGGATCTCTTTGCCAAAAGCCTTCATGAACAATTGGATAGATTAACCTTCCAATTCCATAAACAGCCAAGGGAATTCTGGATGGCGGGATACAATGAAGCTCTCGTTCATCTGGATGCTCGCATTGAACATGCTAACAATGAAGGTTACAAGCAAGGATGGTTAAATGCATTGGGTGTGTTAAAGTTGGAGCAAGGGCATTTTTTATGGGACTATCATGCTCCATCATTATTAGACCTGCATGTACCACCTTTCAAATTGGATATGGCATGGATCCCAGCTCGTTCCATTCCTCGCAGCCTAATTTCAAAATACCTTGGTGATTATAGCCTTCACTCCCAAGTTGAATTATCTCGTCCTGAGCATCTTTTGGATACACCTTCTGTTATGAACGTCAGAATGCTCAGAGATGTTAATTTCATCAATTCTCCCCTTTGCCTAGAAGACCCTCCTGCCGGCGAGGAACCTGTTTCTAAAGCACAGGGCAAAAAACCAATAGAATAGTAATATCCATGTAACAATTTAGTACCTTCTTGTAACTTGTAATTTATTCTAGATTAATGAAAAGATTTTCATTTTCTGTTTGCCAATTTTGTTAGTCTTGTGTTTATCAAACACCTTTATATTTGTACATACGTATCTATGTATCTGTTAAAAAGATAACAATATTATTGTTCAATAAGCAAATTAATAAAAAGTTACAAGTATTAGTAATGTTTCTCGATCACTTAATAATAAAGTAATGAGTAAAAATGTTCAAACTGTTTCCAACCAACCAAGGTGGGTGAATAATGTTTGTCGACCAATTACAGCTGATGGGTTTTTTATCCTCGACCAGCTATACTTGGTTTAATTATAAAATTGCGTCCGACCAACTAAGATCAATAATTTGTCCTCGCCGACCAACTACAGTTATTGGGTTTTTATCCCCGACCAACTATACTTGGTGTATTTTTTGAACATTTTGTTCTTCAAAGAACTCATTGTAATAATATTACCTCCCGACCAACATAAGTTGTAATATGAGAGTATATTTTTATCTTACCAACCGTAGTTGATCATGCTGGTGTACAGTTTCTGGCTCCTTAAAGCTTTTGGCTCCTTAGAGCATTTTTTGGCTCCTTAGAGCATGTCCTCCTAACCAAAGGAGGTTGGCTACTTATAGCACTTTTGCTCCTTAGAGCATGTCCTCCTAACCAAAGGAGGCTGGCTACTTATAGCACTTTTGCCCCGTAGAGCTGTCCTCCTAACCAAAGGAGGTTGGCTACTTATAGCACTTTTGCTCCGTAGAGCTGAGGTTGGCTACTTATAGCACTTTTGCTCCGTAGAGCTGTGGTTGGCTACTTATAGCACTTTTGCTCCGTAGAGCTGTGGTTGGCTACTTATAGCACTTTTGCTCCGTAGAGCTGTGGTTGGCTACTTATAGCACTTTTGCTCCGTAGAGCTGTCCTCCTAACCAAAGGAGGTTGGCTCCTTAGAGCACTTTTGTTGTGTAGTGTATTACACTAGTATTCCCCAAAAAATTTTCAACCAGAAAGAAAATGGCGAAACATCCTCGTTTTATTCATAATGAAAGAAATGCTTTACATTTGACATCATTGATAATACTTGCGCAGGTGTTCAGCATTCCATGCGTTCTTAAATTCCTCTCCTTCTAGAGTTGCTATTCTGTAAGTTCCTAGTCGAACAACCTCTGTAACTCGGTAAGGTCCATGCCAGTTTGCTTCCAGTTTATTCTGCTTCTGAATGACCTTCTTTAGCACATAATCCCCATCTTTTAGATCACATTTCTTTACCCTTTTGTTGTAAAACAGAGCTGTTCGTTGTTGATAAGCAGCATTCCTAATGGCTGCCTCTTCTCTGACTTCCTCGAGCATATCCAAATCCATCCTTCTCATCAGATCACTGATCGGAGAATTGAAATTTAACACCCTGTGTGTTGGTAGGCCCAACTCGGCAGGTATCACAGCCTCACTTCCAAATGCTAGCATATATGGTGATTCTCCTGTTGCTGCTCGGGGAGTTGTTCGGTAAGCCCACAAAACTGACTGTAGCTCATTAATCCAATTTGCTTTAGCCTCACTTAACCTCTTCTTCAATCCATTTAGTAATGTTCTGTTCGTCACTTCAGTCTGTCCATTGCTTTGAGGATGGCCTGGTGCTGAATGAAACTTCAAGATGTTTGACTGATGACAATAGGCAGCAAATTCTTCATTATCAAATTGCGTTCCATGGTCTGTGATGAAAGCATGGGGGAGACCATATCGACAAATGATATTCTTCCATATGAACTGATACACCTTCTCGTACGTCATATCAATTAGTGGTTCAGGTTCCACCCACTTAGTAAAATAGTCTACTGCCACGACGAGATACTTGAACCTTCCTCGGGTCGTTGGCAGTGGTCCAACCAGATCAATTCCCCACATGGCAAATGGCCAAGGTGATGTTATTGGTGTCAACAATGCCTGTGGAGTTCTTCGGATGGAGGAAAAACGTTGGCATTTGTCACACTTCTTAGCATAGGTTATACAATCAGCCCTCATCGTCGGCCAATAGTATCCCTGTGTCATGACCCTTTGCAAAAGTGTCCGACCTGCTACATGAGCTCCACAAGATCCTTCATGAATTTCTTCAATCAATTCTTTGACTTCTGATGGATGCACACATCTCTGCAAACCTGCCATAATTCCTCGTCTATACAAAACACCATTAGTTAACACATACCGAGCAACTTTATATTTCAATTTCTTGGCAGCTAGTTTGTCCTCCGGCACTTCTCCTTCTTCAATGTATGCTCTGATAGGATCCATCCAAGATGGTCCTAAATCAAGGGTAATAATCTTCACCGTCAGATCTTCTTCTATTCTCCGACTTTCTAACACTTCAATTGGTATTGTTCTTCGCAGCTCGGTGCGCGTAGCTGACGCTAGTCGAGCCAATGCGTCTGCTCTAGCATTCTCCATTCTCGGTATCCTTACCAATTGAATAGCATCAAATTCTGTTAATAACTCCATCACTTTTGCATGGTACTTCACCATTAATTCTCCCTTCACTGCATATGTTCCCATCATTTGGTTCACAATTAATTGAGAATCACTGAAAACAATTACTTGTCGTGCCTCCATAACTTTTGCCAAATGAAAACCTGCTATCATAGCCTCATTATTGGAAGCTTTGAATTGGAATCTCAAGGCATACTCCATGTCAATATCGTCTGGAGAGTTTAAAACAATCCCTGCTCCACAACCAGCCGTGCAAGATGATCCATCTACATATAATCTCCATGTATGTAACTCGTCTTCAAATTTCTTATCTGTTAGAGTTCCTCGGTAAAATATCATCTGCTTTCTTTCATCATCCCCGGGTATCTTTCGTTCCTCGTTGATCATTTGTTCGCGCCCTTCTACCAACCGGAGTTGGTCGAGGTTTGAATATGATGATTTTTCTACATCCACAAGTCCTTTTACCAACCTTGGTTGGTCTGGATCTGTGTCTGTTGATCATGTATCGTCCACAGGTAGGTCAGCAAGCACCTTTTGCTCCTCGGGGGTATCAGGGTACGTGAACTCTGCTATAAAATCTGCCATGGCTTGCCCCTTCAACGATGATCTGGGTTCATACACAATATCATATTCACCGAGCTCTATTGCCCAGTACATCAATCTTCCTGATTTTTCTGGCTTGTGAAGGGCTTGTCTTAACGGCATGTCGGTATACACAATGATGGTATGGGCCTGGAAGTATGGCCTCATTCTTCTACTTGCTTCAATTAATGCCAGTGCCAATTTTTCCAGCTTTGGGTATCTGATTTCCGCACCTCGGAAGGCCTTTCTTGTGTAATAAATTGGCTTCGGGATTCCATTCTCCAATCTGATCAATGCCGAGCTAACTGCATTTTCTGATACTGCCAAATACAAGTACAGCGTCTCTCCAGTTATTGGCCTAGACAATAATGGTGGGGCTCCCAAATACTTCTTCAAATCTTGAAAGGCTTTCTCACATTCATCAGTCCACTCAAAACTTTTTCGCAGTGTTTTGAAGAATGGGAGGCATTTATCAGTTGCTCGGGATACAAATCTGTTGAGTGCTGCAACCCGTCCAGTAAGACTCTGCACTTCTTTCTTCGTCGTCGGAGATCGCAGCCCTAAAAGAGCCTTGATCTTTTCTAGATTTGCCTCAATATCTCGCTGGTTGACGATGTATCCGAGGAACATTCCTTCTCGTACTCCAAAGGTACACTTCGTCGGGTTGAGCTTCATCTGGTATTTATCCAGTTGATCAAAAGTTTGACTCAAGTCAACCAAATGATCTGCAGCTCTCTTTCTTTTGGTGAGCATGTCGTCGACATAGACCTCCATATTGCGGCTGATTTGTTCGGTAAAAACCTTGTTCATCAACCGCTGATATGTTGCACCTGCATTTTTTAAACCAAAAGGCATAACATTATAACAATAAGTTCCCCTTGGGGTAATAAAAGAAGTACTTTCCCTGTCTTCAGGTTTCATTTTGATCTGGTTGTAGCCAGAATAAGCATCCATGAAGCTGAGTAGCTCGTGTCCCGAGGTAGCATCCACTAGTTGATCAATTCTGGGCAATGGAAAATGATCTTTTGGACATGCCTTGTTGAGATCAGTAAAATCAACACACATTCTCCATTTGTTGTTCTTCTTCTTTACCATCACCACATTTGCCAACCAATCTGGATATTTCACATCTTCAATGAAGTGGGCTTTCTGGAGTTTCTCGACTTCCTCTTGTATGGCCTGGTTCTTCTCGGTACTAAACACTCTTCTTCTTTGCTTCACAGGCTTGATCTCCTTATTTACGTTGAGCTCATGACATAAAAAGTTTGGATCTATACCTGGCATGTCTTCATGACTCCAAGCAAAAGTATTCTTCCTATTTCTCAAGAAAGTTATCAAATCTTGTTTTATTGAAATATCCAACGACGATCCTATCTGAGTTACTCGTTCAGGATGCTCGTCGTCCAGGATAACAATTTCTGTAGATTCCACAACCTGCCCTTTTACGAGTTGAGATTCATCCCTAGGGTCAAGAGTTTCAATTTCTGTACTCTCCTCCACTTGATAAGTAGTAGTCTTTTTCCTTGATTCTTCAAGTTCTTCTTGCTCGGCAGACGAATAATAGCATTCCCGAGCTACTTTTTGATCACCTTTCATAATTCCTACTCCAAAATTCGTTGGGAATTTCAAACATTGATGTACTGTAGATGGAACTGCTTCGAACTTCTTCAATCCAACTCTTCCCATGATGATGTTGTAGGCGGACTGCACATTCTTATCCATCACAAAGAAGCGTATTCTTTCTGTTCGACAAGCAGGCCAAGTTCCAATGAGTATATCCAACTTGATCGTCCCAAGTGGAAAAACTTTCTCGCCAGCAAAACCCAGAAGGGGTCTGTGATAAGGTTCCAATTGAGATAATTTTAAATTCAAGCTATCAAAGCATGAATAGTACATGATGTCTGCCGAACTACCATTGTCTACTAACACCCTTGAAATGATCACATCCTTCATCCTCATTTTGATCACCAAAGGATCATCATGAGGGTAAAGAACACCTGCCAGGTCGTTTTTTGAAAAACCAATCACTAGTTTCTCTTTGTTTACCTTCCTCGGACGATCATCCTCGGCCAGGTTTATTCGCTGAATGTATGAACAAGCTTCAGCCTCTCCGAGGTAAGCTTTTCTTTCTGCAGTAAGGTCTCCTCCTCCTGCATCTCCTCCTGTAATAACATTACAATCAAGTGATCCAAAACGTATGGAAAATACCTCTCGTTCAGGTTTCCTCGGTTTCTTGGGAAGATCGGGGTCATCATCTGGATCCTCTTCATGGTCCCTCTTCTTTTTATCCTCTGTACGACGAGGAGATCTAGATCTCTCTCTAGTTCTATCATCATTCTTCCTTTCACCTCTGCGATCTACATACTTTGATAATTTTCCTCTTCGGATGAGTGTTTCAATCTCGTTCTGAAGGGCTATACAATTTTTGGTCATATGGCCATGATCTTTGTGAAACTCGCAATATTTGTCTTTATTCCTCAGGTCGGGATTTGTCTTCAGTTTCTCTGGCCACTTGATTTCCTCGTTATTCCTGATTTCTTCCAAAACATGATTAATACCCATTTTCAATGGAGTATAATTATCATACTTCTTTAGGACTTCCAACTTCATCCTGTTATTCCTGGAATGTTTATCACCACCATTACCTTTCTGATCTTTCTTCTTAGAATTGTCGACCTCAACTTTAACTTCTTTGTCCATATTCTTCTTCGCGGCCATAGCCTCCTCGGCATTCATGATTTTGGCCGCCTTTGCCATCAACTCCGACATATTTTTAGGTGGATCTCTGGCCAAAGTGTAGTACAGCTTGTTAGGCAGCAAACCACTCATCAGATCAGTGATTGTTGTCTTTTCTTCATAATCTATTACTTCCAACTTCTCGTTATTGAAACGAGTTATGTAATCTCTAGTACTTTCACCCCGAGGAAGATTATTGTACCATATCTGTGCAGATCCGATAAGAGTTCCTGAGAATGCTCTACACCTCATCTCGTCAGGGACAACGTAGATATCTGCAGCAGCCTGGTATTGTTCTATATGAAGTACAGGATCTGTCTTTCCATCGTACTTGGGGGTCACTACGGGTGCTTTGAATTTTGACGGTGTAGGGAAATCCACAATGGCTTGCACAAAAGGTGTTCCTTGAACAAAAGTTCTCTGTAAGGGGTTCCTTGCCTTAGACATTTCTCCCAATCTATCTTCCAACCGTTGAATGGAACCTTTCCATGCTTCATTCCCTTCCTCGGGCCGCTTAGTCCGAGCAACTGACTGCTCTGACGTAGCTTCCTGAGATTTATCTCGACGAGTAGTTGGTCGCGATTGTGCAGATCCTTCTCTCAAACCTGGTGGTGGTCGAAAACTTCTTGATGGAGCCCTAGGTGGACTCATGTTCCTCCTTGGTCCTAATCGACTGAAAGGAGACACCCTGCTTAATCTTTCCAAAGCGCTAGTTCTCTCCGGAGAAAGAGTGATACGTTGATCTGTATCCGTAGCCCGTATCGATGAAGTTCGCCCAGGTTGATAAGAAGAATCATTAGACTCCTCATTGCAATATGACCCGGTACGTCTAGATTGCGATTGCCTATGATCACTCCTTTGCCCTGAATAGGTAGGTGCACCGCCCTGAAGAGTTTGAATGAGTTGCCTCATAGATTCTTGCATGGCGGTTTGTCCTTGAGCCAGATTCGTCATAATTCCAGCCAGATCTGGGGATGCAGATGGATTTGGAAGATTTCCAGTATTTCCAACATTTCGATTACTGGATTCTGGATTATCTGCCATTGGTGATAAATGATTTTTATGAAAAACGATAATAACAGTCGTTTCCCACAGACGGCGCCAATCTGTTGATGTAAAAAACTAGATCGCTCTAATTATTCAATCACAGATAAATAAATAAGACAAAGATTTTTAAAGTGGTTCGGCTAGGAATAAAGCCTACGTCCACTGTTATGTTATTGCTAAGTGTTTGTGGAATTCTTGATTACAAGTTCTCTCAAGAAATTCCGGTCCCCTTTGAATGAGGATGATACAAGGTATTTATAGCCTTGAGGCTGTACATGAAAGGTTCGATACATTAAATGACATACATATGAAAGGGTAATACATTTAATGCAGAGTGCGTGCCAAGAATATAATCATTCAATGAATATCTGAGCTGTTGATTATCTGGCAATTAATGATACGACCGAGATGCAGCTCGGACCGCCATAGTTGTTCGCTGATCAGGAGTTCCTCGGAACATTAGAGTACCTCGGTGCGTTAGAGTTCCTCGATGCGATAGAGATCCTCGGTGTGATAGAGTTCCTCGGTGTGATAGAGTTCCTCAGTGTATTCTCGTTGCTCGGAAAGAAGCATGGTTGGTCGGGAAATGATCTTCCTCGCTGCTATTGTGCCACGTAGATTGACACGTGTCTTCATCTTATTCGTCCACATCAGCATATTAATTTTGGTATCAACAAGAAGGTCCAAATTTCTCAACTCTCTCTTTAAATTCTCTTAAATTCGCATTAATTTGTTTTATTACTTAGCATTTTTATTCTCTCATCTCACATATCCTAATATACTTTTTATTTAGTATTATTGCACATCTCTTATTTTCATATAAATAAAACCCAAAAAACAAGAAAAAGAGGGTTTGCTCCTAAATTCCAAACGGGAATTCTCACACTTGTCTCACAACAAAAACACTTTTTACACACATACACATATTAGAAAAGTCCCCGATTAGATATATGGGATAAACCCCACCCCACATTTTGCAGACGAACTACGTGGACTTTGATGCCTCTATAGGCTATGTAGGTGTCTCGGGGTAAAACCTGAGACTCGAGTCCTATTCCTACTTTTTTTCTATCTTTCTATATTCTTTACACTCAACTCTCTTAGATTTTATATGTTTATATATGCATATATTTGTTCTTAGTGGCGTATTATCCCTCACGTGTTATCGTTCCATTATAACAATCAACGCTAGGATAATCGCATAAATCCTATTTTCTAATATTATTTTTTAGGAACATTCCTACAGATGACTCACTTTATCTCTTCCATTATACAAGTCGACGATTCCTATCTCCACTACATATACACATGCACACATATCACAAGGAAATAAAGGAAAATAGCAATAACCCATGAGAGACCGTAAGGGCGGAATGGGTGCCTAACACCTTCCCATTTCGTAACATAGCCTCCGGACCCTTTTTGAATCATTTTAATTTCGTATGTATCAGTATGTCTTTGGATGCTTTCCCTCGGGATGTATCCCTTTTCTTTTGTCTGTTTTGAGTAAAATAGACTGGCAACTCCATCTCTCTACATTTTTCACCTCATCACCGACGCTGACCGAAGCACTCCCGAGAGGGATGCGCTGGACCAAGATTTTCTCAACATTGAAGATACCCTCTTCTACGTCTCTCCCATTGCGAGGATCGGGGATGGCCACATAATGGTTGTCAAAATCATTCTAGATAATTCCCAAGGCCTAACTACACACGCCCTAGTACCAGCCCCCTGCTAATGCCAACACCCCTTGTTTCCAGGTAACATTTTTCCCTCATGGAGCATACCAAAAGTACGTTAAGTACCCACACGCAGCCTTCAAATGCCCCCATGATCCGAATTTGTGGCTCCCCCACCAGTCGACGAGGTGGTACCCTTACCTCCAAAGGAGGAGATCATGCAGGTCCAGTCTGAATTGCATCTCCTTTAGGAAGCCATCAATAATATGGAAACCACCTATGAGCGCACTAACATTAAAAATATAATTTTATATCCTAAAGTCTAACTGTCAAAAAAATTCAAGATGCCAATCTTCAACACCTACAAAATACTAGGTTCTCCGATTGCTCACTTATTTAACTACCATCTTCAGATGCAGGTTTGAAATGTAGGCGTAGGATTTTTAGAGAGCATGTTCTTATCCACTCTGTCCGAAGGATCTTTCACCTAATATATGGGAGTGAAAAGAGAAGGGACCACTAAAACCTAGGATGATGTATGCCCTATTGTCCTGAAATAGTACAGATAAAATGAGGAGCTTGGTGTCACCCATAAAGATTTAGAGATGCAGAAACGGGATGAAGAAGAGAAAGTTAGCACTTTCGTCACTCGTTAAAAAGAGAAAGATGTCCAAAGGGCCAATAACACCTTAGAAATTATCCAATGGAAATTATGATCCGAAATCTTCGAAAAGAAGTACAAAATGAACTCGGTCTCACCTAGATTCCTAACTTCAAAGCATTTAACAATATCGGGTGCAAGATCGATTAAAGCTTAGCTGGAAATACTACCGAATCCACTGAAGAATCTCATCAAGCTACAAACCAGTTTTATACCCTAAAGAACTCACATGGAGCTTCTATATCTCACATCACCACCCTCATGGTCACTGCAAACCTAACATCATGCCCGGTTGCCTATATGTCCCAAGGAATGGTAGCCACTGCGGAACCTTTCCAATAAGGATCTTCTCCCATAAATTATTAAAATGTGCCCCTACCAAAGATTTCAGTGCCCCACTAAGATAGTTCATCAACCTACAATCTCCGCTCAGTCGGGTATACGCCACCCTGAAAATGGATGGTCACTTAAGACCTCTCAACTTTAGGCCCCAACTTATTTTCTTATATAAGAACATGCGAGTCGATGAAAATTATGAGTTCCACGGACCCGTATACATTACCAAAAATTATTGAGACCCAATATTTTCCATCCAAGACCTCATCC
The DNA here is from genome assembly GCA_949130495.1 of Sambucus nigra. Lineage (NCBI taxonomy): Eukaryota > Viridiplantae > Streptophyta > Magnoliopsida > Dipsacales > Adoxaceae > Sambucus > Sambucus nigra. Next base: position 349,646,143 of record OX422215.1, read on the forward strand.
ATGCCGGGATACTCACCCCCTCAAACCAATCTCCCCAACCCCGTCACTAACACCCTAGCATATGCTCATGTTCCAAACATCGACCCCTCCACCTTGATAGTCCCCGTTCATCACAAATCAAGGATGGGGACACACAAAACCTTCCAAAAAGTTACCCCTCTTGGCATGCTATCCTTTGTTATAAAATTCATCTTCGAGACTAAGACCACCATAGACCATATAACATTCTTCATCATAGCCATACATGTGACAACCCTGATTTTTATATCTAATTCGGTTAGCTACGCCCAATTAAATTAAAGCGGAGCGTCAATATGTTGGCATTAGAAACAAAATTTAAATAAATGCAGTAAAGTAAACATGTACACTCTCATATGTGTAACCAAATCATATAGTAACAACTATAACAAGTGAAACCAACTCATAACTATTAACTGCAATAGTCCATCAGTAATCTCAAAATGAAAATATAAAATGCCAATACATGCGGTCCAACACAAAACGGGAAAGAATAATACAACAATTCTCTCAAATACCAAGTATAAACAACGTGATATTAATCTCTGATACCACCCTTAAGAAAAGGGAAACAAGCGACATAAATTAAAATAGAATAACTCCACAACTACAAGAATCCTAAGATTGATATGATCTCATCAAGTTCCATAGTCTATTGTCCATCGGGACGAGGACCTATCATATATTATATATATAGGAGAGGAGCAAGAAGCAAGATAAACGAACGTCAAAGCAAGAAAACAAGCTATAAGATTATAAGATGTACTTATAATGAAAGCACACTAGTCATTACTCGTCTTAGTAATTAAGTTATACAATTATCCAACCAATGTTCCTATGTCGTGACTACCCAACCCAAACTCGAGTAACGTGTAGTCTCATATCGTATCATGATTAATCATTATTAATCTCATTTCAGTATTTAACGTATCAAAATATTTCCTTCAAGTATAATATCAAATGCATCGATTCAGGATGTTATTTTAAGACACAAGCATAATATCTCACACAACAAGTCATATATGGTCACTATCGTTACCCGGGAGAACAAGTCGTAACACTAGGCCTACACACGAATACTCCCCAATATTATGTGGCAAGGGAAATCGTACTAAGTCCTAAATCACATGGCATTTCAAGGTCTTTCTATCCGACCCGCATTACAACCATGTGTCCGGTTTCGGTGGTTTATCTCCGACACGGCACTCGAGCGGAACCTAACCGGATCAATCATAAAAAGATTGCATTCAACATGTGCCTACGTCGACCGGAGGACTAGTCTAGTGTATACTCGACAATATACATGTAAAACAATTTCACGCTTATGTATATATACAATTATGTCAAGTCTCTTACTCGAGTTATACAATAGTCATTATTTATAATATAACATAATTTACATAATTAATTTACTAATTCAACATCAAATCATTTCATGGTTATATATCCCTAATAACCATAAGTATGTGATCAAGTTATGATATTAGGCACAACACCACAATTATCTTACTAACAATATGAAAAATATTATCACTCTTATTTCAACAACATGCTGCCCAGAATTTAAAATGCAGATTCGAGGCTCTTCCGATCCGTTTTTGGAAAAACTTAAAACTACAAAGTTGTTCGAAACGTGATTTTCCATAAGGATACGTGGGCACGTTTCCATAGTCTGCATAAAACAGACCCAAAACTAATATATAATATTCACCCCTGTTTCGGCAACTTTCTGCCCAGAATTTTAAAAGTCGATTTGAGGCTTTTCCGATCCGTTTTTGGAAAAACTTAAAACTACAAAGTTGTTCGAAACGTGATTTTATACAAGGACACCTGAGCACGCTACCATAGCCTACTTAAAACAGACCCGAAACTAACATATACAGTTCGGACCTGTTCACGACAACTTTCTGCGCAGAATTTTAAAACGCCGATTTGAGACTTTTCCAATACATTTTCGGAAAAACTTAAAAATACAAAGTTGTTCTGAATATAATTTTCTGTCGGGCATTGCGAACGAAACATCCATTTTCGTAACCAAAATAGCTCAAAACAGTTTTTAATATAACGATTTACAAGCTCATAGATTTCTCAAATTCAAGAGGTTGTTCAACAATTCAATCCCTATAATGATGTTATTGCATTTGAATCTATATAGAGGGTGATCCTAATACATTGCATATCATTTTTAACATCAATATCTTATTAATTTAGGGATCCAAATACATGTTCATGTGAAATTTCATTATTGATACATAATATACACATATAGGTTCTTAACTTGCCTTGGATTGTATGGAGAAGTTGAATCCTCTTGAAATCCTCTTAGCTTTCTTCTCTTCTTACTCTCTCTCTCTACCAAACCCTAGCCCCCATTTGTGAATTGATAAAATGAAGACTTCTTCTCTTCTTTTCTATTTATACCTAGGGTTAGTTTATTTACAAAAATGTCATTGCCCCCAATTTTAACCCTCTCGATCCTTTTACGCATTAATTCGCTTCTAATATTTAAGTCACACATTCGTATCTCAATGAAATAATTTTATCTTTTCATTTCCAAACATTTCGAATATATATACTGACATAGTTTTATTTCCAAACATTTCGAATATATATACTGACATAGTTTTTTTTTTCAATTTCAATTCAATCAAAAATGCGGGGTATTACAATACACTTCTTGCTGAGTAACCATTGTAGTCTGAATCTCCTCTTGGCCATTGAATTCATGATCTCCAAAGAATCGAGACTCTTTACCCCTTTTTAGAAAAGGAAAATCACTTAGTCAAATATGGAGTAATATATGATGAAGCTCTCTAAGAAACGGATAATATCACCTTTGTAGTATTTAATCCGTCCATCTGATAGGAGGATCTACCTCAAAAGTACACATGTTCTACCTCTCGGATTCATAAGAGAACATGATGCACACCCACTACTATAAACAAATTTTTTATTAACTCTTCAGGAAATGTCAGAAGCACCACATTAGCATGTCACCAAACAGCAAGACCCATTAGTTGGCCACCACGATATCCTATTTCCCACTACAAACGAATGAAAAAGACTGTCAGTTCAAAGCAAATGATCACATCACCTAAAAGTTTAAGGACTGTCACCAATCATTGTATGAGGAAGAAGAAAGAATGAAGGTCCACATCGTATAAAGATATGTCACTTTGGAGGTTGAACAACAAGCAAACCTTCGCCCAGTGATATATATCCTGCACATGAGCCTTTCCCTGGAAAGGTGGAACCTCCTCCATAAGGACCAAAAGGTGGTAGACACCCAATAATGTTTTCTACTAGATATGATAGGAAATGAGGAATGATCACTCAATTTGAATGCCTTCACGAACTCTTCCCCTTATTACCATCTATATGATGTGAACATACATCGGGGTTAATATTGACCCCTCACGGTTAATAGGCCTAAAACCCATACTCTCCCTATTTATTAGGGATACTGCCTTCGGCCAACCAAAACATACTCAGAGAGCCCCAACATCCAATCCCAACCATGTATACTATACTGACCTGCCTGAACAAAGGATTATCGATTACTTAGACCATCTCCTCATCATCGAAGGGAACACATCCCCGAGTCCCAGAGATAAATTCACTCTCAAACCTCAAGTTTGGGAAATTATTATATAGTGGGACTACTCTCTAGGAAAAGGTCTCGATCTACATGAATAAGAGCCCACATTTTTTGTAACCCCTAGTATTCGAGACTAGAAATTTAGGATCGGGTATAGAGCCACTACCGAAGATCTTAATCAGCTAAAGAATCATGAACATTAGATATGTCGTATAAAAAAGTGAGTTCACATTGAAGACAACCCACTACCCATCATCTCACATTGAGGGCCACCTCTCTAGTTCTTCACCAACAAAGGGGAACTTCGACATCCTGGTACCACCATTTATTTGACCATTTGAGCTATTGAACGGGACGACTTACCCATGGAAGTACTGAATACCATGTGCAACTCCATGACCTTAGAGAATAACCCTCTTGAAATCCCTCTAACCATTAAAGACACCGTCAATCCTAATAGTGAACTAGATCTGCTCATCTCTCAGTTGGCCTATCACCTCTTAGTACCGGGGATATCCCCCGATCCCACCATTATAGTAACATGGGATACAATTATGAGAACACCTACTTAGATGAATCCCATATAGTTTGTATTATTGAAGTATAAGATGATATGACCCACCAAGTTCGTACCCTTCCAGAAGGTCCCCCTCAGCGAGGTACTCATATATAGCCAAAATATAACCTTTTCACCTCGATCCCCATGATCATGGTCAAGGTAAATTTTATATCCTGTATTACATAGTATCTACACTAACTCTCATTAGGTTTACCTATGAAATCTTGCCATGGGGGCCAAAATATGTCGAGTATTGATACTTCTATACAGACATCTTCTATAAAGCAGCCAACATTATAAAGGAAATATATCCATAGGAACCAAATTCTCCTTCCTATAATGGAGAGAACCAAGAAATCACCTCAAATAGGCCCCTCAGATGAAGAGAAATACCCAAAAATGATATCGAATGACGACATCTAGTCAGGATCCTCAATTTCCATAAAACCCTCACTAAAGGAATCAAACCAGATAGGAGACCAAGTCTTGGAAATGGTAGAAAAAATCCCCACACCTATGCTAAACTCAGACATAAATGTACGTTGGGTAGATAACCCCAAATCCTGACCTCCTCAGTAACCTCGGATGAATCCCCTAAAATCTAGAAAAAAACTAATATCTTGGATTGGACTAAAGTCATGGGCCTAAAGTCAACACTGCCTCCCTCTGACCCTGCATCCTTAGAAGTTATCATGCTCTTCTTTGTAAGAATTGAACAAGAAACTCGGACAAAACTTGTTCTCACTCCAAACATTAGGAGTAACTTCAGTGAAGATCAGCCGATGTAACTATCTAAAAATATCTAGCCACCTCCCAGAAGCATTGGGCTGCTCTTGTGTGCCTATTAACTTAAGCTCCAGTACCAACGGATCTCACTCTAGCATAAATATCACCCATTATCTGGTCCATTACTATGCAATAGCACATCAACTTCTCAGATGAATATTGTCCCATGTAAGGACACAACCACTGATTTTCATTGAACATTACTATTAATATGCGTTGATAGATAGTACCCCTAGTACTAGTAGACAACAAATCCACCATCAACTTATGCCTCCTTCATACTGTTATTGGTCTCGGATACCCCACCTCAAAATTCACACCATCTTTTATGGACATCAGGGCTTACGATAACACCCATCGAGAGGTCTTGTGGCCCATCATCCTTACCCTCATAATACGGCCTATTAAGTCCGATGTTGAGTTTTAAGTTCTCGACATCCCGACCAGCTTTAACCTCCTACTTAGAAGAGACTGGAGTTGTCTTACGGGGGCATTACCCTCATCACTCCACATGAAAGTCAGGTTTCCATTTGACACTAAGGCCATCACCATTCAGGGAGACGTCATTATCACTATCCCAATTCTATGCACCCATCACGACAGTCGTGATATCTTCGTCGACAGATTCTGAGTCATAATGTAGCCTCTGGATCATCCAAAAGATGAGAAACATGCCAAGATTTGGTCTCAGAAGAAATCAATAAGGAACTCGTAAATTTGTCACCTCTATAGAACACAAGGGAAGAGTTGTCCTTAGGTAGAACTTCGATTGCAAGGACAATACCAAAATCCTCATAGATCCCCATCAAGGGTGGAATGCCACTTTTGTCTCTAGGGAGAAGACTTCCCTTATCACGGGATCCCTGAGACATAGTGGGATGAAAGAAATAAATCCATGCAGTGATGGAAATCCTCTATGAGGAGGGATTATATGTAGATTATGAGAAACTCCACACAGTCCACCGAGGTGAACTTAATGTGTCATGGGTTACTGCAGAGGATAAGGAGACCCCTAAACCAGATATTGAATAGGATTTGGCCGTGCTATTTCCTGACGAGACTTCTCCAAGATCAATATTAGGAACCACCGACCTAAACCCCATTGAACACTTCCACAATTGTTACACTGCCTCGGTAACCCGATATGACACTCTAAAGAAAGTATGACTGATCAACAAACTTAAACTCAATCTCTATCTTCGTGTGGCAAACTCGACATCCCTCTTGCTTGAAATAATGCCTTCAGTCGAACCACATGACACATCTAACAAACCCCAGGGTACTATCAATGGAATGTGGAAAATCACTAATGCTTGTTGAAATCCCTCTTCAAAGCACCTCTCCGCATCAGCTCTTCTACGGACTCCGTTAAGGACCCTAAATCCACCGTTAAAGGAAAAAGGTTTCAGATAAATAAACACAACCTGCCCGAGCTTGCAGTCAGTATGAGGGTCATAAATCACCCAAAGGTCACTCCAAAAGTTTCTCAGCAGAACCCGACTCACCACATCTCTAATATCAAAGGAACCGTCATATTGAAGAACTGGATTTATCCCAATGCCTCTCATACCGAGGCGTTTCGAATCTGTCCCGTCAGATTTAAAGTCCCCCCCCCCCCCCCGGTAACCCTTCTCATGATATATCCCTCTATAAAGAAGAATTTTATGTGTTACATGTGATGATAATGAATCCAATTGGATTAGAAATCACCCTTAATAATGATAACTATACGGATTTACAATACTTAAACCACTTGAAAAAACATGTCGAAAGTAAAAAAAGACGTATATCTCCCAAACGAGAATGTCACAATAACCATAAACTTGGGCACTCCCTTATTGGAGTTGTTGCTCCAGAGTCTGTTTAATACGTGTATAAATAAAACTGCAAACAAATTTCACATACGTAAAACCTTACAAGGAGGAATTAGGGTTTACCTCCAAATTTCTCTGGTTTGATCTCATCTTAGCACGAATAATATGTGATGATGATTGATCTAGAACTCAGGCTCGATGCACCTCACAATCTTCTACTATATTCTCGATATGAATAATCACGAGCAGAGTGTGGTCTATTCCGTCGTAACCACCTTCTCTTCTCATTTTTTTCTCTCTGCTGCCTCTCTTTCTCACAATTATTAATTAGGGTTTTTGAGTCTCAAGAGTGGCTGGCTTGAGGAAAAAGGAGCCTTAGGTGCATATATATAGGCTACGGTATGGACCCTAAGGAGAGAAGGATTTGTATCCTAATGGACTGGAGAAAATATAATCCAACCTGAATTTTAATCCAAGTAGATCAGTTATATTTAATGCCTTTAGATAATTATAATTGCAACTACACTCATTAACTCGAAATTATATTTCGAGCTATTTATTATTAATTACTTAATTCTCCACACATTAAGGTTATAGATACTCGTTAATAAAATAAATTATTTACAATTTATTTGATTAACTTCTTTAGGTCCTTGAGCAGTCCAACTTAACTTATTTGTAGAATCGAATTGACATAATCCACCTGCAAGGTTTGATACATACAAAACTAATTAGCATCTGAGGGGATACCACCAGTCTCTATACCGAGACATAGATTCCATCCATAAAAGAATTTCTCCATACATTAATCACCATTACACAATATATCAATATTATTGATCCAACAATGAATCTCAGCCAATAGGTTAAAGAAATAAATAACTAGTGTACGTGTCCATCAATCATTTTCGGATTAAGAGAATTAAGTAAGCCTAATATTCATGAGGTATACATTGTCTTATAAAATCAGTATAAAAATAATGACCTCAAATTGGTCCCGTTCAATACACACAAAGTGTACTAGAACAATAAGTTGAAATTATACTACTTCTTGTAATCAAGATAGACCTACTAAAATATTGTTCTATAACCTTATTGATGGTGAACCTAGTTCCATCTAAAACTGTGAACGATAAAACTTATACTTCACAAGATCTGGTGATCTGATCAACTGTGCGTAAGACATACTCTACACATCAAAACACCTACTAAGCAAAATAAAAGACATCAATAATATATAAAATAATGCAAACATTATGTGCACATATGATTCTCATTTAAATTTGAAAAATTGAATTTACTTTAACAATAAATCCATAACTAAAATTATTACATTGGTTTTAGTCTACTTACTTAACATCCCCAAAACCCCAAATGGTTACAAATAGGGTACTCCCTAGATAAGAATGAACGAAAAGAGCTCACGAATATCCTTACAAGTTTCTTGGATGTTTTCGCTTGGTCCTACGCCGACATGCTCATTGAATAAACTATTGTAATGCATGAGATACCCACTCTCCCCGATACAAAATCCATAAAGCAAAGTCTCCATAAAGTAATACCTGAATGGTCCTTGAAGGTAAAGGAAGAAGTTAAGAAGAAGGATAGTGTCGGGTTCACTTTAATGATCAAATATCCTACTTAGCTAGCCATCATTGTACCAGTACCCAAAACCAACGATAAAGTTTGAATACGCGAAGATTATAGGGATCTTAATTGGGCTTGTCCTAAAATGAACCCTAACCACACATTGACAAATTGGTAGACAATAGAATTAGTAATGTGCTCAAGTCCTTCATTGATATATTCTTGGGCTATAACTAGACCAAAATGCACCCTAACCATAAAGTGGAAATGGGTTTCATTACCCCTAGGGGTATGTACTGTTATGCGGTCATGCCCTTCAATCTCAAAAATGCTGGTGCAACTTACTAGAGAGATACCATGTCCATCATGTATGACCTTATGCACAATGAAGTGAGTGTCTACATAGATGACATGATCATTAAATCCAACTATCGAGAAGGACACATCCGAGAACTCCTCTTCAAAATGAGGCTAAATCTACAAAAGTGTGTCTTTAGAGTCACTAAAGGGAAGGCGCTCGGATTCATTATTGAAAAAATAGAATTGAGGTAGACCCCTCCAATGCTAAATCCATATGATAAATGATGCCACCCAGAACTGAAAGGGAAGTCAAAGGGTTCCTAGGCCAAATACAATTTGGAAGTTAGTTCATCAACCAACTCACTACTATTTATGAACCTATTTTTCAAATACTCAAGAACGACTCACCCAAATAAAGGAATCCTCAGTGCCAAGATGCATTCGAGAAAATACAAGAGTACCTCACTCATCTTCCTCCTTATCCAGGACAACTACTCCTAATTTACATGACAATCAAAACCACGACTTCTGGAGCCATGTTGGCCCAATATGTAGAGAGTTTTTGAAAAAGAATATGTCATATATTATGTGAGGAAAAATCTAGTCACTTATGAGCTTAAATACATCGCCCTGGAAAAGGTTTTTTTATCCCTCGTATGGATCACTCATAAACTACGACACTACATGATGTCCTTCAGTTACGGCTCATTTTTAGGATGGATCCCCTGAAATACCTCTTTGAGAAACCCTCTTTCTCTATACGGGTGGATAAGTGGATGATAATGATATCTAAATTCAAAAATATTTATGTCACACAGAAAGCCACTACAAGATGAGCCACCTTCGAACATCTCATAGGACAGCCCATATCAAATGAGGAAGACCAAAATGAGGCAAAATTCCCCAACAAGAATATCTTCGCCCTAAATGATAATGAAAGTTGGGAACTCTACTTTGATGAAGCATCGAATAAAAGGGGATTCATCATAGGAATGCTACTTAAATACCCAAAATCGAGACGACTCCCCAACTCTATCCAGATTACATATGGATACACCGATAATATGGTCGAGTACGAGGATTACATCATGGGTCTCAAAATTTCCTTGGAAATTAGAATCAATGACCTAAAAGGGTATTCAATCCTAGTCATCAGTCAAATACTGGGTAAATGGAAGATCCAGGATGACAAACTACAACCATACTATAAGAGAGTAATTCTTTTAGTGCTAGGGTGCTTAAATATAAACTGAGATGTAACTTCTAATAATGGCGATAATTTACCAAACGACATGCTTTGACAATAATAGATTAAACTCAGTTTAAATGAATCAAACTCTTTAGTGTAAACTTACAAACCCGGTGTATAACTCAATAAGAAGCAATAAATACTATGTGTTTTGAATAATAAATGAACTCTTAAAATAACTAGTTAGAGGGAGAGAAAGTAAGTACTCCCGATACAACCCAGCTAGGCACCTCAAACACCAAGTATGAAGGAATAAAGTTCAAAACATAATCAACCTCTATGTTTTTGGTAGAAATCTTGGGTAAAATTATCAATGTTGAAGGATCAAATGTTTGGTCTCTCAAAAGTCTCTTTTCTCTTTTTTAGTGTGTATTACGTCTTTTTCTATCCTTCCTCTCTTAATAGATTAACCCAATCTATTTATATGATATGCCCCAACCCCATGGAAACTAAAACTCTGAAATCTAGGCTAGCATGACAATGTTGGTCCCCTGCCCATCCTCTAGTGTGTGTGTGGGTGGGGGGGAGGGGGGACTATTCGATGTGGCCTAAAATTGTCTCCTAACATGGAAGGAAATATGACTTTAATGAAAAGGTACTGATCTCTCTGGAAAATACATTATGTAAACTCTCCTAACATGAAACCATGCGCAGAAAGAGTATTCCTTTATTCCAAATACTGCTTCTCTTCATCAATACCCCCTCGCCACTCATGACCAATACTTTTGGTCGAGGGGACAAATGGTTGATCGCAACCCGTTTCTTCAGTTTATGCTCTCTCGGGATAGATGGTGTTTTACCTAGTGTATCTAAAGTGGTTAAGTCATTCCTTAATTTTACCTTACTCCTCAATCTTCAAAACTAGTTCCCTAAAAGGTTCTCTAAGTGAGGTTGTTCGATAGAGAATGGAAGTTCTCCCAAGTTCTGCCATACTTGGTTCCTCATGAATACAAATCAACCTCACCAACATTATAATAAATCTCATTATTATAACATGTCTCATAAATACACATATCTTAACTCAAAACGAAATACAAAGGTCCCACGAACAGCTCCTTTGGGAAGCCTTCCTTGATTCCTTCTTTAAATGTTTGAAGTGGTTTGCTGGCTTCTAGATTCCTCCGTTATTACTCCATCTTCCTATGTGCTTCTTCTAGTTTCCTCTACCCTTTTAAAAGTTATCTCATAAGCTATCTCACTTCACTCTTTACATTGTTTTGTAGTCTCATTTAAACTTTGTTGAATCATCTTCTAGTTTCTTTTAATGATAGGAATTGTCTCTAATTGTTGTTTTGCCTTTCCCCTACATTTTCTCCTTCGTAGAGAAATTTTTAATGCGGGAAACAAATATATATACAAAACACATTTCTTCGAAAAACCCTCTATGTTGTCAAACGTCTTGCGATGAAACTGGATCCGTGGGGATTTGTAGCGAGGAAACTTAACTAGTCAAAAATAAAAATAAAAACTAGCATTTGAAAAGACTGCGAAACCCTATCTTTGAAAAAGGTTGCCCTCTTTTTGTCACATGCAACCAATTGATGCCAAAGTCCAATCACGTGACATCTTTACCACCTTGATGCCATGTGGCGAGTTGGGGCTATCTTTACCAACTTTGTTTTCTCAAAATTCATCATCACTTTTAAAATACCCACGCGTGGCCAAACAAAATGCCAGGTGATCCCAAATGACTATATACCTTTAGTTTAAAACCCAACATTTTAATAATTTCTTCACTCTTTCAACCATTTCTTCCATTGAAGCTCAGAGTTTAAGCTTTTTTTAGAGAGAAAAGGTTATATTTTCCCTTCAAACTCATTATAAATCACCGTAAAGTCCCTTAACTTCCATCCATTTCTCACCGCCTTTCCATCTGTGCTACTTTCACATAGTTTCCCCCATTAAAATATTCCTCTAATCATCAATGGCCTCTTCCAGTAATATCTTTGAGGTTTTAAGCCAACTTTCCATCCAAGACTTAGAGGCGGAGATGGTGGTGCGTCAAGAACAGTTGCAGTTGTATCGTCATTCTCACTACTTTGGGAAGAATGAAAAATTTATGGAAGACTACATATTATTTTCAGTCAGCTACAAGATAAGGTTATTACTATAACATTGGGGTAAGAAAAAAAATAAAGAGAAGCCTGGGGATACCTAGCCCCAGAAGGGACCCTTTCAGGTTGGACCATGAAATCTTCCCATATTCGTATTTTTATTTTGAGGGACCTGGAGGCTCTTCAAAAGTTTTTTCTTCTTGTTCCACGTACATCCATGAGACTTCCTCTTCCATCATCAAGAAGCTGGGTCTTCTTCATGCTTGCTAGTTTGGATACTTCACTTTTTCTAAACATAATTCGGCCTTTTAACTATTGAATTCTCACTGAAATCGAATGTCCATACCTTTATTACAGCTTGGGGTGAATTCAGGATCACCCTTGAAGATGTATATGAATTTATAGTGACTGAGACCCATGGTGATTCTTCTTACAATGATGACGCTCTTGATGCAAATGAAGCTACAGCCCGAGTAAACTTAGATTACATCTTTCTTGAATGCAATGCTGACTCAAATAAAGCTACCTCCCCCCATCTTATCAAATATTACTACCATGTAATCCCAAAACTCACCAAGGTTGAAAAGGCCAAAGATAACATCCTTGAGGTACCTTTTGGTGAAGGTAGAGGTTCTCCCTTATAGCTAACTGCCTATATTTTGTGTGTGCTTTCTCGCTTCTATTTGTGGAGAAATTCGAACGACCAACCTCGTTAAGATTTGATAAATATTGATATTAGGTTGTCTCATGGATTTAATTTTCCCCTTCGTGCTATCACACTTGCGTCCCCCTACACTTGGTTGGATAGGACTCATATTGACATTGAACACTCTTTAGGTAGGTATAATGTTTCCATCATTGCCAACAATATTCTCCTTATGGGGTTCCTTTAGATAAGGTTCCTCGTTGTTTCCTCCTCGAAGGTTCACATCCTTCCATTAGCCATAAGATGCCATAGGGTACTCTGTTAGAACGAGAAATAAAGTAGGAGGACTTTCTTCCATTCCTTGACAAATATTCAAACTTTATTGCAAGGTCCTATAGTGGGAAAACTCATGCCCACACTGTCATTCTTTGTTGAGGCCAATGTTCGAGTTGAAATGGTGACAAAAGAAATGATCACCGAGAAACCTTCTTCAACTATTGTTCTCATTAACTTAGTAGGGTATTAAAACTGAAGCTTACCTCCCCCACCATTCTACCAGGTAATTTGGGTATGACCAAGGTGTCCCCCTCATGCCTGCCGAGATGACAACGTCGATGAGACTTTCTCTAGAGTTTTCTCGGATTGTACAACCACTACTATTGTAGTTATTTATGAGGAGGTGAGGTGAAATATAACCATACTAAGAAGAAAAAGGCAAGGAGATGTATCCTTTAACTATCTCGTGCACTTTTGTCCAAACCAACTTAGTTAAATTAGGGAGTGGCTCAAGACTCCTCCTGCCTATCCTCTGGTCAATAGGTATCCTCTAATGATCTTGGACTTAAAAATAAATTAGTTATAGGATTTGAATTTGAGTTGATTACCATAAAGAAGAGTCTTCCCCAAGAGTTACCTCCTCAGGCCCCATTGAGCAACGTGCCAGAAAAGGGGAAGAAGAAAGTTGATGCCCCTGCTCTTGCTGTTGCAAAAGACCAGCTTCCTCTGCAATTGGTTCATCCATGGGGGAAGCTTCCATCCCATCTTATAAGAAATCCAAATCAAACAAGAGTGCCAACGAATCCGCTGGGGCACCTCTGGAAACCAATCAACGACTAAATCCAGAATTGGTGGAGAATGTGCATTTAATGGTTGTTGAGGTCCTTCATAACTTTAATCCTTTTCACAATTATTCCCCTGGGCAACCCCTTGTTCATTGTGTTGTTGTTTCTCATATTCCTCACAGATAAATCTCAAATCTTAGTCAATCAGAGAGAGACTTTCCTCCGGTGCCCCATCTTAGCATAAATTTTTTTTGGCACCATAATGATGAGGAAACGCGCAAGTAAAGAGCGTCTTGTGATCCCTATTAGTCTAACTTCAAATCTGACACCACCAGGTTCCTCTGAACCCATTATTTTGGATGATATATCTATAGATGAAGATGGTGTATTTGTTTCAACGCAGGTTGTCCCAACGACACATATTGCTCCTACTCAAGAGAAACTCTTTATTAAGTTTGTACAAGTTTGTTTGTGTGTTAATATGTTTCCTCTGATACTTTATGTGTTTTACTCCTTACTCTTGAGGTCTTTCCATCTCCTGATTATTCGCTATCATCCCCAAGCCCCATCGTCAATGAACCTTCCCTTAAACTGGCTCGATTCGTCCATTCATCGATGATTGGGCATACATACTCTGTGATCGCTTCCTCCACCCGTGTAAGTGAGGTAGCACGTACAATGTCACTGGAAGAGGAAAATGTTGGGCCCTCAAGCAGTACTAGAAAATTACAATGATACCTGATCTTTCTCTCCCAATGGCCTCTGACTCACTATCCTCCAACATTTTTCCATTGGCTATTATTCCTCCAGGCAACTTGCCCTAGGGAACTTATCTTCTTTCTTTTATTTAAACTATTGTGCTAATAATACTTAAAGGATAGTTTTTGCCCAAGTTGGCATTATAGATATTGTGCATGTACTCGGCGAGTCTCTTCCTCTTTCCCTATTATGAGGCCAACGGTGAATTGGATTCCACGAGAGGCTTTTAAGCAGATAAAGCTTCAACTTGTTGGGATTGTTTTCGTGAAATTTGACCTTCTAACCGTTAGCAATTTTATTTTATTTTTCTTTCTCTGTTAATGAAGCTTTCTCGGGATGAACCAACTACTCCTGGCCATGAGGTTCCTCTGCCCTTAGTGTAATTTGTCTCGTCCCACCTTTATGTTGGTGCTTCATCATCAAAGTCTTCCTCTAGCCTGGATCTCATTCCAGTTGAAGTTCAATTTTCTGTGCCAACTCAAGAGAAAGATCCCTATGGTGAAAGTCTTATTGATGAATCTAGGGATGCAAAAACTCCGTTAACTCCAATTATGGTTGCTCAAGCTTTGCATGTATATTTCATGTTCCTCTAAACAAATATTTACAAATACACTTGCGTAGTAACTTAGCAATGTATTTGCAAAAAAAATTCAAATCTCACACCTGCTTGGTGACTTATCAAAATCTTTCCTAAAATTTTAGTTTCAAATCTCACACCTGCTTGGTGACTTAACAAACTGTTTACTATGATTTTTTTATGTTCTCTCTATAGTAACGTAAAAAGGATGTCCAAATATTTGGCTAATTATTTTTTATTATTTGTTTGCCGCCTGCGAGGGAACATGTTACAAAATTGGAGTTACCTGAGGCCATTCTTGTTGTCCAGATTATACTCAAGTGGGGAGGGGGGGGTGAATTGAGTTTAGAAAACTTTTTGGGTCAAATTAAAATTTTACAAGATATTTAATTTAAAATACTTAATCCAAATTTCAAATTAATAAATCTTAAATTATAAACCAATGAATATTAATTAAATACTAACAATTAATTAAAGAAGTTATATCTAAAGATTATAACACCTAATAAATTTATAAACAATTTTCATAATTAATAAATTAATATTTTGAAATTAAATATTTAATTCAAAAATAATTATTTTAATCTTAAAAATAATTTACCAATTTTCAGAATTAATTTATTTGCAGGTTTAAGTGCAGAATCTGAATTCAAGCAAGCATAAATAAAATATGCAAATAAAATGCGAAAAATAAATGACTCCGTAATTTTAACATGGTTCTACCAAATCATGACCTACGTCCACACGCCAAGAGCTTCCTACTCTTTTGCGCTTCACTATTCCTGGCCCACTTGAACGGTATGATCAAACCACCACGTTACACTCGAGCAGCAAAATCGGCTACTGGTATCAGTTCCGAAGCTATAAATCAAAGCTTCAATTTTTTTACAACAAATGGAGTAAATTTTGATGTACAATGTTTGAAACTCTTTAAGAATAAAAATGAGTACGAGTTTCTTCTTCAAAGATTTCTTCTCGTAGTTGAATAATATTTCTTATGCTCTTGTTCTCTTCTTCAAAAAATAGTTGAATAAGTATTTGTTGCTATCTCAAATTTGAGTGTCAACTTCAGTTGCTTTTCTTGAATGAGCGTATGAGATGAATATAAATTCTAGTTGCTCTCTTTAACTTGTGTAAGATGAGTGTAAAAATCTAGTTTCTCTCTTCTTCTATTTTTTTTGTGTCTATTCTATGTTGAATTATCTCTTTAACTGAATTTGGTCTTCGTTTTTGTACCTTACAAAAAAAATAATAACAGTTGGAGAACAATATGGACAGAGAATATATACGTTGGAGAGTAACTTGATCAATTTTGAGAGAACATTAAATGCTCAATGGTAGATTGATAGAGGGAGAGGTTAGTAAACACAAGTATAAAATGAATCTTGATATAAGAGATAACACCTTCTGCATGATAAAGTATGTTGTGTAAATTAGATGGGCCCACACGAAAGTTGTAAGTATTTTAAATATTTTCTCGAGAATTCCAAAATACACAGATTTTGTAATATTCAAAATGACTTAATATTGAGATGTCCAATCCGAGTGAGTGGTAGAAAAAAATATACATGATTCATTTTCTACTAAAAATGAGGTATATATATATCAATAAAAAAATGTGTGTTGCTAAATGAACAGATATTTTAAAACCAAATGTCCAAGAATTCAAAACCTCCACTACCAAGGTAGCTTAACATGGAAGTTTATCTCCCATTAAAAGAGCGCATGTACATATCATAATAAGGGATTGACATTTTTCAAATCAGACATGGGCTATGAAATAAAAAAAGTCGAGTTACTTAACTCAATTGCCAACACATATAGATGATAAAACATGTGTGGGGTTACAATTGCTTTAAAGCAAAAAGAATGTGTTTATTTAATTAAATGATAAGGTTTAAACGTTATACAAAATGAAGGTAAGAAACATTTTCATCATATATTACTATTGTCAGAGCTAGATAATTGGACTGACACCTTAAAATGGTGTCTAGATAAGACTACTGTCAAGATAGGTGTACGTGTCTTTTCCAGGCTAAAAAGATGCAAACTATCTCCCAAATATTTTATATAACAAATGAGATTGGACATATAAAAATGCTATTGTGTTCGAATTTTTGATCGAATTTTGATGGACAAATTGATGTGACGGGATTTTATTGGTTGGTTTTGGGGTCCACGTCAGTGAGACCTAGAAACCAACTAATAAAACCCCGTCACATCAGTTTATTCATCAAAATTCGATCAAAAATTCGACTCTTGACATATACCAACTGCATAAAAAATACCTGTTAAAAAAATAGTCTGTCAACCAAAAGGAAGTTCATTAAATAAAAAGAACTGTGGCCAAAAAAAGCTTTATGAATATTATAACGTTATATATAAAATATATGTGTTTAGTTTTAAAGACATTCAAATATGAGTTAAAAAAATTAAACTCTTAGATATAAGTGTATATGTATATATAGTGCTCGTAGCTGTTAAAAAATGCTTTCAAATTATGATATAATTCACGCTCAGCTCTAGGTAAGAGCAGAAATTCCAAGGTGCACTGACCCTTCCTTCTGCCAAAGTAGTTTGAATAAGATTTACAAAGAAGCTGGTAATTATGGCAGGTCTTTACACTAGCATGGGTCCAAGAGATTTCATTCAAATGATATATATATATATATATATATATATATATATATATATATATGATCCAAAACAGATACAACATCTCTTAATTTTCAAACTATATAACAGAAGTATTATTAACCGCACAAATAAGAATGATAGGTGATTTAAAGTTCAGGGAAGGGATGAGCATTATATATATACAAATAAAACTTTAGAAGCAGGTATCTTTTAAAACCTAATGTACATAATATTATATGTTAGAAACTAGACAGAATTGCCTAAAACAATTGGCTCAAAATCCAAATGAAAGAATGAATGGGACAAAGCAAATCTAATCTCTACTGTATAAAGAGACAACACATATATCAAAATTGTCCAAGGCACATAGATTTAGTTATACACAGATGGGACAATAAGACTTCTCACATAAAATAACCAACAACTAGACACAGTTAAGGCCGATAAAAAATGACATCATTAAGGATCCTAACTGAAATACAACTATACTAACCAACAAATCTAGTATAAACAATTACCAAAATCAAAGCTTCTAAAGCTTTAATTCTACAGATGGAAACCATCCACAAGAGATATAAAACTCCTAATCAACTAACATAAAGGATTGTATTGTAATATCTAGTTGAACATTAAGTTTTACTAATATATACTCATATATAGTAAATATATAAATAGAACATAAACGTATATAAATAATATATAAAGAAAATAACGTAGTAAGTATAATATATATATATATATTGAGAAATATTTACATAATCACAAAGTAAACGTTTGTTTGGAATCATCAAAATTAATATATTATATCAAACTAAAATGTACACTAATTACAATTAGCATAGTTAAATATTAATTAAGGGGTTAGATATATTTTCATTTAACAATCCCCCCTTCTCTGATGATGACAAACAATGATTCACAACGATTCATAAAATGAATAAGTTAAGCACAAATAGTGAATCGTAAATATATCTCCCCCTTTGACAATGTCGAAAAGATTTTTCATATAAAACAAGTGTTAAGGGTAAAAGGTGAATCTCCCCTATCAAAAATAATTTGTGCATCGAATATAATCATAAATCACAAGGGGCATATATGAATTTAAAAAATTATGCAAGTTCACAAACAACGGAGATCATCATTTTACTAATCTACCGAAATGAAAAAAAATCATTAGAGCTCAATGCACCAGTCAACGAATTTTCCTCCTGATTAAATAAAGAGATCTACACAGATTTTTTTACTAATTTATCAAACGACGCATAAGCCTAATTTAATACCACATATTATAGTTAGTATCTACACAAAATTGAACATAACATGATTCTAGTAAAAACAAAGTTATCATAGCACAATAATTTGATTATCAATATTTCAATACAAAATAGATCTGTGAATAAAGGAAAATAATAATAATAATAATAAATTGGATATTTCATTATAAATTTTCTCAGTACGTGTATTTTAATTTTCGATAGTCATAAAAATCATCAAATAGCATGTAAGTCACAAAACTGATAAATGATTAACTTTCCAAGGGCATAATAGATAGAAATCATATCTTAATGTTCTCAAATAATTTTGGAATTAGGCACATAATTGAGAATATTTCACAACTCAATATTTTCCAATGATTTGAATAAAGTGCACAACATGAGTTTAATGTAAATACGAGAGATACAAGAGATGTATCAATTTTGCACAATTAACTCTCTCAATAATGAAATAAAATTGCACGATATAAATTTTCAATAGGCGCATATCAATTGTTCTATAAATCATCATAATATAAAATAAAAAACTTTCAAGCGCATAACAATTAAAGATTTCATAACTCGATGTTTTCAAATAATTTGAATTAAGCACGTAACATGAGTTTAAAAAAAATAGCGGCATATAGAGAAAAAAATATTGCGTTTTGTACAAGCATTGTTGTTTTCGAAATATATGCATAAGATTATCGAGATAAATAATCATATTGCATCAAAGTTCATGATCAATCATTTCTCTAACAAATAATTTTCAATAAACATTTATCTCCCCATAAGGGATACCATTAAAGTCATATAATAAATTAATGTGCATCTTATTCACGAGATCAATATTTTCTTTCTCAATTGTTACCTTCTAATAAGATGTAATATTTCAATTAAAGTAATTATATTAATTTTCAAGTAATGAAATATATCATGAAGCCAAAATAAATAAACTCAATAATTTCAGATTTTTAATAATGAGAAGCTCATCACAAAATCAATATTTTCATATTTTTAACAAATAATTTAGCAGTTTGCTCAAGATTAACTTAAAAAACAATCAAATAAATAAATTTCTAAATAATGGATGCAACATAAATTAATAAGTTTCGATATATTTCAAAAGCTCAATAATAATCATAAGACTTTTTCATTTAAGGATAAACATTACAAGTGTCATTTTCTTTTGAAAAAAATATATTTCAAAAAGGTCAGTAATATTCAAACAATGGGGCTAATCATGTAGCATGCCATAGATCTAAATCATAAAGATCAATATGTTCATATCATCAAAATTAATGAATGCATATCATAATAGTAACACGTAAAAAAAAAAAAACATATATTCAAAAGGGCATTTTCGTTTCAAATCAATATACAAGAAAATATATGTCAAGGTGTATAAAATTATTATGAATATTCATCTCAAGACTTTATCATCAAAATCAAATATGTGTCATATAACATAAAATCATCAAAGGGTACACTGCACCAAACTGGGTGATTAGTCACGGACTTTATCCCTGACAAGGAGGTGTGGGTCGCGGATTTGGTCCGTGATCGATTTTTGTGGTGACGGCCCAAATTCCTGACCCACAGCCTGGTCACAGACTTATCATAGTCACGGATGTCGTCACGGCCCATAACCCTAACCACTTTCACAAGCCTAGCCACGACCCAAACCCGTGACCATCATCCGATTAAGAAAGCATGTGATCACGACCCATAGCCATGACTATGCTCAATGTACAATCAAACTTGGTCACGACTTAAAACTGTAACTAGTGTTCTTACGATTAATATTCGTCAAGGCTGTGGATCGTGACTATGTTTATAGTAGATATCAACATAGTCATGGCTTTGGGCTGTGACTATATTTTATGTAGATATCAACTTAGTCACGACTTTGGGCCGTGACGAGCTGTAATAATAATAATAATAAATAAATAAATCCTCAAATCGGGAGGCTAATCGATCAATTGCTACAAGTGCTCCTTGGTTGACCTCGTGGGGGTCCCGTGCTCTTAAATTGGGGGTCCCGTGACCACGCGGTCATGGGACCCATGTAGGCATTCTGAAATCAGGGTTGTGCTCTCAAACCGGGGGTCCCGTGACCATGCAATCAATTCGTGCGGGCTATGTTGGCCCCAAGCGAGGTGTTGATGTCACCCATGAGGCCGTTTGGAGGGAATTACGGAGTTTCGCCCCTCGATGGAACGTTTTAAATCCTAAGTGTGGATATTCTCTTTTTGGGTCGTGCTCTCAAATCGAGGGTACCGTGACCATGCGGTCGATTCGTATGGGCTACGTTGGACCCGTGCGAGCTGTTGGCGCCGCCCACGGGGCCGTTTGGGGGGGTACTACGGGGTTTCTCCCCCCGACGGCACATTTTCAATCCTAAGTGTGGATATTCTCTATCTTGGGTCGTGCTCTTAAATCGGGGGTCTCGTGACCACGCAGTCGGTTCCTAAGAGTTACATTAGTCCCGTGCGAGGTGTTGGCACCACTCATAGGGTCGTTTGGGGGGCGCTAAAGGGTTTTGCCCCTATGGAGGATCAGTGGAGCCACGTAGTCTCCCATGAGTGAATCCCTGGATTTTTACAACTATAGCAAGTGTTCCCACTATTGATTTTAGATAGTGGAGTTCGATTTTGTTGAGTAGAGTGAGCGGTAATGTTTGTAAGCGATTAATTTTAGGGTGCAGGGAACTCAACATTATAAGGTGGACTTACAGAAAGCTTAACAGCTTGACAACCCTGAATGAGGGTTGTCAAACTCTTAAACTTTCTGTGAGGCCACCTCTTTTGTTCATAACGGTGGGACCGGGCTGCTACTACAAATTGTTCAAAATGTTTGGTACTATTATCGAGCTAGCTCAGCATAAACAACTTCCCCATCCTTCATCTCCTGAGCATAAGTTGAGTTCCATATGAGGCCACCTTTGAGTTCCCTGGATTGTCCTATATTAGTGGTTCCTGATGAAAGCCACACTCCCTGTAATGACATAAGTTGTATTTGGAATACTCTATCAAACTCCAAATGAAAAAATGCATCATATTATCCAGGACTCTTTTCGAAAAAAAATTCAATGATCTCTACAACATGTTGCATTTGGAAAGGCCAGAAAAGGCATTTTTTCTTGCCAAACATGGCTTTTGAGGGAGAAAACCAAAATCATCTCCCAAACGGCCCCGTGAGAGATGTGAACATCTCACATGGGATCAATGTAACTCGCAGGAACCAATCGCCTGGTCATGGGACCCCTGGTTTGAGAAAATGATGATAATTTGAGAATATCCACACTTAGGCTTGAAAACGTGTCATTAGAGGGAGAAACTCCTTAGCACCCCCCCCCCCAAGCGGCCCCTATAGGGGATAGATCATCTCGTGCGAGACCAGTGTAACTCAACAGAACCGATCGTGTGGTCACGGGACCCCGATTTGAGAATACGACGATAATTTGAGAAAATCCACACTTAGGCTTGAAAACGCGCGGTTAGAGGGAAAACCCCTTAGCGCCCACCCGAAAACCCCTAAAGAAGTTGAACACCTCGTACACGACTAATGTAACTCGCCAGAACTGACCGAGTGGTCAAGGGACCCCCGATTTGAGAATATGACGATAATTTAAAAATATCCAGAATTAAGTTTAAAAACATGTCGTTATAGGGTAAAAACCCAAAGCATTATCCCGTACTCCTTCTAACATACTATCCAACAACAAGACAACAACCAATAATTATCCAATAGCCAAACCAAACAATACCAATAATTATCCCATACTCCTTTTATCATCTAAAAAAATTAAAAGATAATGCATATCAATTATATAACTAATTCGGATAAAGTAAAGAGTACCTAGTTCCTGTGATCCAAGAAGGCCATTAATTAGAGTCTTATGAATGTGTGATTAAACAAAATTGATCTTGGATCCCCCAACGTATTATTTTACATGTACATTTGTTGACTATTTTCTTTAATACAATCTTCATAGAGTGTCTTGTGAAAGGAACTAAATATTCGACTGAGCATAACATATTATCGAAAGTTAACTTACTTAAATCATATTAAACATTCGTAAAAGTAATGAAACATTCATACATCAAAGTAAAGAGCTAATACAATGTCAATATCAAAATAGTATACAAATAAGATTGACAAGGGTAACATAATATTTTGATACTCAATCTTCCTCTAAATCCACTAGAAGATCCTTCAAATTGGGGTTGTCATCAAGAGGTGACTGGAAATATTTTGGATCCTTCAATGTTTGCACTTCAGTAGTCATACCCTTTGGTGCATGCAAAATAATAGACCAATTTCCATCGTTTATGCACTTCGAGTAGAATACCTTCTTTACGTTCTGGAAGGAACAATTATAAGGCTCGTCAACTATGCGATCTTTACTATTCAGCTTTGATAAATCTACCATAATAAGTTTGGAGTCAGGATCAACTTTGCAAGCATTCGTAGTATCCTCCACCTTTACCCAATCACAATAGAATACAGTTTCTGTGAAATCTAAGTAATCAAGCTCTACGATTTGTTGGACTATCCCATAATAGGTTAGCACCATATTTTTTGGATTTTTATCGCTTTTCCTAGCGATACAGGTGGTCAAGGAAGAAATTGATATTCCACTATTTTGCGTCAAAAGCTTTTCCTCATATGGATATGAAATGAAATCATAACCGTTGGTGCGGAATTTCTTAACCTCTTTCGCAAGAAAATTAGGGCCTTTTGCTAGGTGTGTAAGCCTGGAAGAGACATCACCTCTTTTTAGATGCTTCATTTATTAATGAATATGTATTAGGTCATGATTTTATCACACGCGAATAATTAACCACACACATAATATGTGAAATTTACCTCTTTTGATACTCATGCCCTAAAATCAGTTGTCGTGCAATTTCTCCTTTGATTTTAGGCGATTTCATTCTCGTACTTCCTACGGGTAAATTATAGAGTTTAGATCGTACAATATAAAATGCATATAATCAAAAAAGAAGAATTTAATAGATACTCACTCTCTCCATTCTTCGACTTCATCTTGTGATTCGAGGACATAACGAGTTGCTTGATCGTATTATATATTTATGAGTTTCACCTATTTAGGTTTCCCAAAGGGTAATTCGTCCTCAAACTCACCAGGTTCCTCGATAAATCCTCCTCTATGAGTATTGGACCTCCTCACCTCTTGTTCTGTCATATATTCCCTAGCGTATAACGATGATTCCACAGTTACGTATTCTTCAGCAATTGATCCTCCAATATATCATGTATTCTTTATGTAATCTTTGAAGGTTTTCAACAAGAACTCAAAAGGATACATCCAATGATACCTAACGGGACCACATAATAAAGCTTCATAGTGTAAATACACAAGCAAGTGGATGCTGATATCGAAGAACGCCGCAGGAAAATATTTCTATAATACACAAACTGTTGCGGCTAAAGTTGATTTTGCAGCTCTAATATGCCTTACGTTTACCACTTTTTCACAAACTAGGGTAAAACAAAAATTGATTTTCATAATTTCTCGACGAAGATCTTTGTTTTCAGAGAAGCCACGCCAACATATTAGAGGGATTAATTGGATGATTACATGCCAGTCGTGAGACTTGCACTATTTTAAGTAATTTTCTTGGTGGTGTACGACCCTATGTAAATTCCCAGAATAACCAGTTGGAGTCTTCAAGTTGAACAACGTGTCTAAGTGGATCTTCTTCTCACTAGAGACAAAATGAAAGCAGTCAGAGGGGGAAAAATTCTTCTCATTGTAGGATCATTTTTTAACTAGAGTTTCTTCTTTAGCTTCATATTTTGTAGATCCCTCCATCTCTGGAATGAGATCCACCCAGACATGTTCTACAACATTCTTCTCTGTGTGCATCACATTAATTACATGCCTTACACAATGATCTTTCCAATATGTCAAATAAAAAAATATTGATCGCCTGGACTATAATTTTGCCTTAGTAGGTTCGTTAGGATATCCCCTTACTTTATGTTTTAGGTGTACAAACTTGGGGTGTTTGCCTTTGTACCTATTCCCCGAAGTCACAGCCACCGCCTTCTCCTTGATCTGTTGACCAGAAAGTCGAGCAGGTTGCATCCGACACTCGTGACCAATAGGATAAAAGTTAGACTTATCATTCCTGAAAGGTGATTGGTCAGAAAAAATCTACAATAACGCGTGTAACTCATCTTACTACTATCTTATAGCCAAATGTTTTTAGTTTCCTCCCCACATATGGGACATCCATAATAACCATGGACATTATAATCGGATAAGGTCCCATAAGCAGGAAGGTTATGGATCGCCCACATCACCATTGCTTTAAGTGTGAACTCTTCACCCTTGTGAGAGTCGAACGTCATTACGCCTTTATCCCACGACTCTTTAAGTTCTTCGATTAATGGGACTAAGAATATATCAATATCATCCCCCGGAGCCTTCGGCCCGAGTATCAATAAAGATAATAATGTGAACTCCTTTCTCATGCACAGTGTCAAAGGGAGACTTAAAGGCACCATGAGAACTGGCCAATAACTTTGACTAGTACTTAAATTACCGAAAGTGTTAAACCCATCAGTTGAGATTTCAAGATGAACGTTGCGTGGCTCTTTTGAAAATTCATGGTGTCGTGCATTTGAAATTTTCCATACGAGTGAATCAACTAGATGACGCATCAAATTCCCACCCACCTCGCATCAAGCGTGCCATGTCATGGCCTCCATTATCCATGTTACACTAAAAAATCGTTTTAACCGTAACCCAAGTGGAAAATACTTCAATACCTTTTGTGGGACTTGTGAGCTCTTTCAATATTTTGCAGTTTTATCATTTACCTTCTCACAAACAACATATCTAGGCTCACCGCATACTGGACATTCATCATTCTCTCCGTGTTAGTTGCAATACCATATGAAATCATACTTGCATGCATGAATAGATTTGTATTTCAATTCCAAGCCCTTCTTCATGGTAGGATAATTGTCTTATAACGTGTTCTCTTTTGGGAGAATTTTTTTAAACCACTTAATAATTTCAATTACGCTTTTCACAGACAAGCCAAATTGACTCTTCAAATTAAGCAAACCAATCATTGCATATAATACCGAATGATCTTCATCGCAGTCTTTATACAATGGTATGGATACATCGACTTTCAACTGTATATATTCTGGGTCTCCTGGTAGTTTAGTATCAAATTATTTATTGTGTGCATTATTTGGTTGGTGGTTTTAGTCGTGGTGGACTCCGTAAGCATCATTAATTAGGTCGGTCAATGGACGATGTGTTGGCGAATCATTTAGCACTTCCACTCGTTGGTGTTTTGTTATGTGGTCGGTTACCAGTAATTCTTCGGGAACATAAGGTACATGTTTTTCGCCATGGCATGTCCACTTGTTATAATCTTGACAAATTCCCCATATTATTAAATGTAACTCAACATCTTTTAATGTTTTTTATTTTACGTTTATACAATGGGTGCACGAACAAGGAATCTTCTTACTTTTAAGGTTCTTAAAAGCGTATCTAATAAATTCGTAAATGCCTTTAACATAACTATTAGCTATTCAGTCAGTCTCCCCCGTCCACTATTTTCATTGTGGAAAATCCATTTAATAATCTTCAAATTACAGTCATGTGTTAACATGATAAAATAAATATCATGCTGCATAAATATCGTGTTTCATAGTAAAGCACTAATATAGTATCAAAAAAAAAATTATACTACTTTAAAATGCAATACAAGTAATTTATATCTCCTTTTCAATTAGACTATCCACGTGGACTATTTTAATCCCACCCAAATTTAATTACTCCTCCACGTTTTTATCACATGCCTCTACAATTTCTCCTCACTCTCGATCCAACTTCCTAACACCTTCTGACTTCTCAGATTACCATCCCTTTCTATTCTCATTAAGAAATATATAATATTTAGTAGCACTGGAGAAGGCGAGGCATTTGATTTCTTGTGTGAGAATTAACCACCTTATTTTAGAATGGCAGAGGAAGGACAAGTGATCGGTTGCCACACTTTAGAGGCTTGGAACTAACAAATCCACAAGGGCAATGATTCAAATAAGTTGAAAGTAGTCGATTTCACTGCTTCATGGTGCTGATCATGCCATATAATGTCTCTATTCTTGGCAAACTTAGCTAAGAAACTACCCACATTTATCTTCCTTAAGGATGTGGATGAAATGCAAGTTAGAAAGAGCCTTTTTTTTCGTTTGTCAGATAAAAAACATAAGCATATTACAACTTCAGCACTATCTATCGGTTTGAAATTAATACATTTGAGTTCGGCTTATTTGGAGAAGAAAATGATTCTACGGTTGAGAAGAAAATGAACCCAAATATACATAACTCTTTCACCAAACACTCTGACACAAGCACTCTCTCTACAGACCAGGTATTATGTTTTGTTGTATTCATCTATTCATTATATTTATTTTTATTGTACACGTATCTACTATTTTATATTTATTTTATTAGACCAAGTCATCAATGCTTCCTTATACGCCTTTAAACTCTTGCCTTTATGGTGCTTGATAAATTGTTTAATAAGAATTTCCATGCTTCCTTATAACATTTTTGTACACTTCTATGTTGTTTTTTATTCATTTTATTACACCAAATCATCAACCCTTCCTTATATACAGGTTTCTCATTTGTATCATTTCCCTCGGGTAATATTTCCATTGGGTTTAAATATGAGATTGGGCTACATTTCTTTCTCAAACTTGATTTTCGATTTCGTATTTATATGAGATTTGATCGACTTGAAGATGTTGATGCCTACACATATGGAGTTGGTGAGGAAATAAAGGAAATGATATATTACGAAATGCATAGCGAAAAATATTGGAGAAGATCATTTAAAGGATATAAAAAATTTATTTTTGTTTTTTCCATGTTTTTTTGTTGCAGGAAAAATCGTGGAATGACAACAAGTATATGTATTGATTTATAAGCATAATATTTTTTATATGTATTGATTTAGGTAGTCTCACTGATGTTTTTTAGTTTATGCCATGTATCTTTATTTCATCATATGGTATTTTTAGATTCAACCCATATTTTTGGTTTTTATACTTCATCTTCTTCCACCTTTATCTTTGTTCATAAAGGGCCTCCTTTAACTTTAGAAGTTTTTATTTTTCTTCATAATGAGGAGGTCTTAGTTTCTTTTATTTTCCCATATTAATGAAAAAAACACTTTTGCAGATCTAGGTTCTCTGCTTTATATAGTTGCCCATTCTCAACAGTGACAAGCAATAGGCCATACATTATAAAAGATCTAGAGAAGTAAATTAGATCGTGTTAACTTTTAAATTGTATTGAGTTAGATTAAATTTAAGGCCAATGACGATAGTTTTTATGCATTGTTTGAGAAGTTAATGCCATACACTTTTAGGTTCCATACTTCGAAATTACATTTGTAAAAAAAATGTACTTGGGGTTATAAATACATGCTTAAGTTGGATAGTTAATGAACGTTATGATTCAAGGTCTTTAACTATAATGTGAAATATATTAATTAAATTATATTTAGGACTACTTTATTTGTGACTCTTCCCCTTTACAATTCTCATTTACTTTCATATCTTCTTTTCTTTTGATTTGTTTTGGCAGTTTGAATTTGAACAGGATGACTGTGAGGTGTTGTCTTCTCTTTAAATGTAAGTTTTGTTAGCATTAGAAGTACAATAATGTTAAATTTAATATATATTTTGTTTTCTAATATATATGCAGTGTATAAATAACAATGTGTACTGTAATGAATTTATATTTAAATACAACTTTTGTATGGATGCTCTGTCATACTACTCTGGATACTTCTTTTATGAATGCTGCATAACAACCTTTATGGATACAAATATTTTGTTTTTTTTTCATTCTCCTTTTGTTTGTTTATTTATTGGCACATTGGTAACATTTTTTTATTTATCATATTGATTATATGCTCCCATTATCTTACCTAAGCCTTATTTATGACATTTTTGGCTTAGTTTAGGTGATAGGCCAGACACCTCTAATTGTGTCGATTGAGCAAAAATGGAATCGAATTCCGAATCTAAGAGCGGCAGAGTAGTGGAGGACTGTCAAGACATGTTTTAGAGAAGCCTCAGAACTCCCACGGTGAAATTTTTTAAGGACCATTTAGAGAAATCTGGATGCAGTATTGAGAGTAATTTCATCACGGTTGTTGATTGTGATAAGGAAATTAGTGGTGCATATGTCTGAGGTGAAGGGATAATGGTATGTACTAATCACATGAGCATTCGATATGATGTCAACCAAGTAGATATTCATGAGTTCATTCATGCATATGATGAATATCCTACTAAAAACATGGACTGGTCTAGTTGTGCTCAGCATGCCTGTGGTGAGATTCAAGTCGACAATCTTAGTGGTGACTGCCACTACAAACGATAAATAGTATGTGGTTATGTGAAGACATGAGGTCACGAACAAGACTATATGATAAGAAGAGTAATGAAATATGTGATCGCTAACCCTTACTGCTCAGAGGCTGCTTCTAAGGATGCCATGGAAGTTATTTGGGACGTATTTTATAATGATACAAAACCCTTTGATATAGCTCCTTGAAAGCCAAGCTTTTTATCCCATTTCTTTGCCAAAATGGTCATCGATATATAATTGGACACTCCTTAAGAGTCAAGATTTTTCCCCAACAGATCATTTGATTTGTATATGATGCAATTCAGCCAGAATGTGCATTTTCTCTAGTTTTTTCTTTCCTTTTCTACATATTATTCGGTTGGTTGAGGGTGAAATATTTCTCACCTCAGTGAGAAGTACTTTTGCATTTTCAAAATTAAATATTTTTGTCGTGAGACAGTAATATGTGGCCCAAAATTATTTATTGAACAGAATAACTAAATTTAGCATAAGGTATGAGATTGCGTTGCGCCTATATAGTCTCATGGATCTAATACATATGTAACTTGAGTAAACACCAACAATATCTTTGGACCCCTTAGAAATTTGTTTACATGAATCGTTAAGGTAGCATGTGATATGTTGGGTATCATCGGGCCCAATTAACAAACATGTGGTATAACATGGAATTTATGAAATATATAGTACTAAAACAGTTTTACCCTATTACATAATACATCTTTTAATCCTAGCATATGATTGAATCTGTTTTGTGTTTACCTTTCATCAGATTTGCATATGGGGGCTATGAGCAACCCTACTCATGTAAAAGAAAAAAGGAAAATCATCTTTATGGTGTGATTATTAGTTTCGAATCTATGTTAATTCTCAATGTAATTGAAGTGGTAGTTTCTTCATTATCTTCCCTTCATTTACACAATCCTTTCCCTTTAAACCCCTACCATATATGTCATTCATATAATCCCAACAGTCATCTCTCCACAAAGGCCACCTAAAGGGTTTTGATTTTAGCATCTTCTATTTCTAGTGTCTATGGTAAGCTATCCCATCCCAACCCAATAATATGGAGTGTGCACATGGTGGGGCGCACGCTAGCTACCAGGCGCCAGAGTCCATGGTTCATTCCCCTCCTCATAGCCCTAGGGCTTACCTTCCATCTTTTCTGTTCGCTCCACATGTCAGGGTTATAATATATAAATATATATTGTGTATATATGTTTGTTTGAAGTCTTACATGATCATTCTTAAGATTTATTATAATATTGTTATGACAGTCATTCATAAGTGGGTTGCTTGAGTTGGGTAAGAGGGAATAATAAAAATTGAATCCTGTATTGTCTTGCCTATGTTTGGTTATGTGATTACTAAAGCAAGGGTTATAATTTTGTTTTCATAAGCCCTTTCTTGCCAATTTATTTCACTACAAAAGAAGGGGGACGATGTGATGGGTATGATGAGTAAACATGTAAGAGTTATTTACTTTGTGAGTCCTTGAATTTTCATTTCAATATGTATCATAATTATAACTGTGTATCAGTTATCTATACAATTTTTATACCCTTTATTTTTTAATGTGAAATATCCATTTATGTATTCAAGTCCCAATTGTTCCTTTACAAAGGCGTAATGAGATGACACAAATGTTAAGGGATGAATCAAAAGTAAAAGAAGACAGTATGAGGCTATGGTTCCTAATAAAAAGATACCAACGATGATCACATGGAATTATGATGGGAATAAAGTGGCGAATGGAAATCTATCATTAAGGATAAGTTTTCATTAACTTGGAAATAAAAACTTATTTTATTCTTTATATTATCCATGTATTGTTTAAATAAATGTTTCAAAGATGGTGGTAAAAAAATATCTAATAAATGTAAATTTTTTATCCGTATTTTTTTTTATTACTTATATTCTGCACACTGTGTCTTGCCCTCGCATCTCATAGGTTTACAACTAGTTACTAATATAGTCAACAACGCACCAATCAATTACAACTATGCAATAACTTAAATACAAGAACACGCCAATCAACGATACAACAAAATCACTTAAAATCAAATTAAATAAATTTATCTACTTATATTATTATAAAATAAGAGAAATATTACTACATCTTCATCAAGCGATAAACCAGTCAAGTGGTAACAGAGTCTACATAATTTTTCAAAAAATTCCCTTCTCCACTATTGACGTGCGCTGGAATAAATTCACATCCCTTATATTCTGTATTAACCATGATCTGACACTCCTCGTGCTATAAAGGTCGATTATGTACTAAAGTTCCTACGGCAGTGGACATGAGCGTGCATATCTCAATGAAAAATTCACCGCATAGGTCCTGTATAAATTATTTCTTGCCATAGTCATTGTGGGTTATTGACAATGATCCAAGACCTATGCCATGCTCAGGCGCTGGGAAAGGGAATGTTGAAGGAGGAATCGTAATCTGGGGGGGGGTGGAGAATGAGGAAAATTTTGAGGAATACATTGCATCTATGGAGGAAAACTGAGATGCATTGGGGGCTGCAGGGGCATACAACCTTGTTAAAAGGGATACAATATGTGCAAGATTATCATTCACACCTCCCAATTCATTTTGAAGCCCCACTATATCCCCTCCAGTCCTAGATTAACGTTCATCGTTGGACGCAAAACACTTATCAACAGAAGAAAGCTCATCCACGAAAGGTGTTGTGTGTTTGAATCTTTTTTTCGACATATGCAACCCAAAACCTCTCATCCTCCCTCTGTGGTCCTTCCCAAACTTTTTTACGATGGCATCATTGTCAATGTCGTCGAACGGGCTTTAATCTGAATGACTATTTATAAACTCTATTGATTATAGAGTCTTGGCCAAGTGAGGAGGGAATTTATTAACTTTTTCTCATCTATCATGCACGTACAAGTTGGCCCTATTCGGTATCTTTCATTCGTTCAGGTTGCCTTTCGTAATGGTTGTCCACTCGTTCTTCAAATCTTCATAAGATTTCAAACCAAGCTGATGGACATCAATTTTTTTGGCCCTATTGTGCTTGTTTTTCTCCCTTTGTAGCATTTTAGAGTCCTTCGCCTCATTCTCTGGAAAATAATTCCATTGAGAGATTGGCGTCTCAACGTTCAAAGGGACTTTGTCTTTGAGCACCAAAATATTAGAGCTCGATGCTCCCTTAGGAAAATGCTTTTGACTAAGGTTTCTCCCATATGTTCGGAGTTGTTCAGCAACCCGAGAATGCACCTTATTTTTTGAGTTGGGGTAAAATGAAAACCGTTTGCGGATTTGCTCGTAGATGTCATCTTTAATAGCTTCATCTACAAGGTTCCAATTGTTAGATCCTCCCACTCCCACACTCATTTTTGCCAAGGACAAACACTAGGCTTTAAACTATTGAATGTGATTCTTATCCCCCGTGGGGTTATTTCCCAATAAAGAGAACCCAATGGGATTCTTCTCAACTGACCCGAAAGTTTCAAGAGCATTGGGCTTGTCTGTTGGATTAGTGGGAGTACCTTGTCGATCGCAACTCGAAGTAGGGTAGTGAATAGTTTGTGGAGTAGGAGAGTGAACATAATTTAGAGTAGGGGAGTGAACAATTTGTGGAGTTGAGTATTGCTCACTAATTGGTGATGAGAATTCTCCTTGTGTTTGTGTCACATTGTTAGTTGGAGCGTTGCTTCGATTACCACCCGACATTATCTACAAAAATAATAAAAGTTAAATGTGTATCTAAAATAATAGATGCATAATTTAAAAGTTCAATATGAAAATATAACTAACAAAATATTTTTTTCCCATATATTATAAACTACTTGTTCATGGTGAGACTTTAACAAAAGCTTAATGTGTCTCATCTCCATCCATTCTGTATTTGTTTTTAAAAACCTATGGATTTTTTCACGTGGCCAATTATGAGGAAGCGTATCTATAATGGATGCATAGATGTCAGCAACATGAACTCGAAATCTCATCCTCTTCAGCCTATTGGCAAGATTGAGATTGTTGTGCATACGTCGTGACACACCACGGTCTTCATCAATGCTCTTTGCACGTAATTCTATCCATAATGGGTGAATTTTTTTCTACCTTCTCTAATAGCGTAAGCAAGGTCAGTGTTCTATCTGGATTATGTATGCGATATATATATATATATTGTGTACAACTTCATCCCAACATTGAGGCAGGAAAAATAGAATATGATCGAACAAGTACTCTTGTTGGAGATGAACTCCACGGTTTACAGGGTAGTTAAATTATTCAATCTTCCTATTCCCATACCAATAAATCGGAGTACCCAATTTATGAGGCTCATTAATGAAAGATGTACGCATGCAGTGCAATTGCAACATTTTCCACTCTTGTTGCCATTTATCAGCATCGTGACTCATTTATCCTGAGAAAAATGAACGAGGGCATGATTATAATTCCTATAAATAATGGCTGTAATGAATCATTAAAGAGTTATTATGTACGAGGGCATGAATATGATTCCTATAATGTATGGCTCTAATTAATCATCAACCGTTAATTTATTAGGTTTTGAATACCTACTTTTGTCATTTAAGCCAACAATCCCTAAAATTAACCCTTACAAACATTACCCCTACAATTAATAGATTATGCATTTTTGGGACTTAATTTTAATGGAAATGTATATTTTTATATTTCACCCCTAAAATTAACCCTAAAATTAATCCTAAAATTAATCCCGAATTTAGCATCAATATTAATGGAGATGTAAAGCTTTATATTTCATCCCCAAACTTAAACGAACAATACCCATTAAATTAAAATTTTCTATAGTTTGAAACTTAAACCAACAATATCCATTAAATTAAAATTTTCCCTAGTTTGAAACTTAAACCAATAATATCCATTAAATTAAAAAAATTTCTAGTTTGAAACTTAAATCAACAATATCCATAAAATTAAAATTTTCCCTAGTTTGAAACTTAAACCAACATTAGTTATATTTTTTTCTATAATACACACACACATACATATTTACAGTATACTCAATACAGAATACACGGCTATATACATATACACAATACACACAATGACAATATATACACAACTACATACATATACACAATAAACACACACACACACACATACACACACACACACACACACACACACACACACACACACACACACACACACACACACACACACACACACACACACATATTTATAGTATACACACACAGAAAAATATACACACACATGTATTTACAGGATACAGTATTTACCTTTGAGATTGAGATTTAGATATAGATTGAGATTGAGAGAAGGTATACCACTTGTAATACCCCACCTAATTAAATACCGGGTGGCCAGTCCTATACCAAATTAAAACAGAATATACAGTTGGCTCATTCTTAGCATCACTGTCGAAAACATTTACAACTCACCCAATACCCAATTAAGATGGTGTTAAAAACTTTCCAAATTTTAATTTCGACAAAAAACATTTTTAGTTTACAGATAACACTACACGTATTATTTAAACACACTAATAACCGAATAGATAACACAAAAGAATTTAGATGCATTTGGAATAAACATTCCCAAGTCATAATCCAATACAGTAATCCCATCAATAGTAAATGTATTAAAATGACACGAATACAAGAGTATTTGACTCAGATAGAAAAGAGATAACTGAATTCCTTTGGGCGACATGCCCTAACTAAAGAATACTGTGAATCAAATGAAGATAGACGTCTAAGAAATACTCCATAGCTCCATAGCTCGTCATAATCCTTTAAGGTTGACATCCCTGCTGCTAGACACCTGATATAGAAGATACAATAAAAAAGAGAATATGCAAGGAAACGTGTTAGAGCCCGATGTGAAAAAGATTTTTAAAACATCAAGTATTTAACAAGTGCAATAAAGCATTTATTATGTACATGTTAGTATCCATACTCTCAATTGCTATTCTCACCTCTCATCTAGAGTGCATGCTTAACGTTTCCTATTAACCTCCTAGTTAATGGTTTCTCCTCACTAGTTTCCATAATATGATTCCATCCCATATCATAACCTCGTATGTCCCATACCATACGTCAAATAATCATTCATATACGTTACCCATTAACATGCATCGTTTCTCATTAACATGAATCGTTTCTCATTAATATGATTTAAGCACTTCAATATTCATTAACTTATTTCAATTCTTTTCTCAATTCACCGTTATCTACAATGATCACACAGTAGATGATTTAACCACCATATACACATACATTTAATTCATTATATATATATATATATATATAATACGACACCCCGAGAGATAGCTACGGTGCAATGCATTACTCTGTTATCATGTCACAATATCGCAGGTCACCGAATAGGGGACTAAAGGTTCGGTAAGGATTCCTCGAATCACAAACAACAACACAAATATTGGAGGCGAACATAGTTCTTATACCCACGGGTCATGCACATACCTATGTTCCCATATTCAGCGGACTTATCAACTCCCCGATAAGTCTTTCATATACCTATGTTCTTGAGCGACAAATCAAAGATCCCATGGATTCATCAGGATATGACTGCCCTCACGCGCAAACCTCCCCATCGATAGCAAGTAAGCTAGGTATGTCATACACATAAATCATCAATCAATCAAATAGGCATTATCATACCTATAATATAATATCAACAAGGTATTCACATTACCCTAAGATAATTCCCACACGTGGCATTATATCTCACAAATCCTACGTATTAAAATATTATGACTTTACTTCTTTAATTTAATTGTTCCAGAGTCTCACTCATTACCCAAGGTTTAAATAGGTTTTCCTCAATGTAATTATTCACTAAGAAATCACTAATATCCTACTGGTCCATATCATCTTATCTCCCGAATTACTACGAATTAAACTCTCCTTTAATTAGGGGTTATAACTGATTAATTCAAATCTCTTATAATCACATCTTCTATCAACTAGGATTAAATACCATCATCACATGGATCATAGTCTATAGTGTTTCATTCGCACTATATGACTTATCAACAAAACTAACATCCTCGCATCCTATAACATTTCTCCACTCCCGACGTCGTTAAGGTTCATGCGCGGAGCGTCTCACAAAGCGAAATCCAAACAAGGGACCCCTCCAATACATTACTACTCAACTTTGTCGGTCGTGGAGGTCCGTCAGCTTCAAATACGTAACCGGGATAACCTCATCCCCTCTTTCAACCAAATGTGGTCTAAACTCCCATCTATATCCAGGAGCCATCCCACTAAGCGATTGTACTACACTCGGTCCTTGCGCAATCAATAATGAGCTTAAACTCAGTCCCTGATGTTCAAATTGTAACCCTAAGGCGACCCAGGTGTTATTTTAAATCTTCCCTACTGTACCTATCCTTAATCCTCATGCATACAAATTAGAATCCAACACATAAATCTAGCAACCAAAATTTCTTTCAATTTAATTATCATGTTTTTTGTCTATTAAATTCGAATCAAATTAATTCGAATCTTATCTAGGGCTTACTAATCTTCTCTAAGTCCCAATATATCCAATTAATAATCACCAAAAATTTACAAAAGGTTTGGGATACGAACAAGCATTAAAAATAAACAACTTCAAGGATTCTGGGGAGGTCGATCGATCGAAGGCAGGGGGTCGATCGATCGATCGCCCAGATAATAGCCCAGTTTTCTCATTTCTTCTACTATGGGTTTCATCATTTTAGATCATTCAAACCTTCATATTAGCAACCCAAATGACTTATAATCCTTACTACATGATATATCAACATATGTGAATGATTTCTAATGATCTAAACATCCTAGAATCATCAAGAGTTTGAATTAAAAGCATATATTCATCCTATTTTTCCAGAAAATTATATACATGATATCTTTAAGAACACACCATTGATTCTCAACATTTCTTCAACAGATTTATGATTATTTCGTGGATTACTATCTACCTACAACATGAGTTTGATTCCTATAAACTTCCATTTTTCATAAATCCATTAACAACTCTTCATTATCTTCCAAACATGTAAAAATATAATCTTTTTATAACTATTCTAACATGGACAATATACAAACTTAGATTGCAATTATCAAACACTTTCCTCTAATGAAGATCTGATCCTTTGGAGTTGAATAACAAATGTGGTTCTCCCTTTCTCCGACCAACTTCCGATGGTGGTTGGTGGTGGTGACCTTTGGCCTTTAGTTCTCCTCCTTCCCAAGTAAGCTTTTCTCTTCCCAAGCAACCTTTCACTTTAACTAGAAGATGACATTTCAATTTTGTGTAGAAGAGATGAATGAACCCACATTCAACTAATCTCCAAATACTTATAATAAGACAAAATCCGAAATCACTATTCATCCCCATTGTAAAAATGACCAAAATGCCCTTTTTGGTTGTCCTTTCATTTCTAAATGACCCGAGACCCAAAACCAACATCCAAATAGACTTTTCTGACTATTTAAACCCTTCCGGACGCAACGACGCACTCTAAACGACTATAAGGTTGATGTAAAAATATATTTCCTTTTTAATTTAACAAATTAGCCCCGACACGTCCCATACCGCGTCCGACTAAAAATTCAATTTACTGAATTAATAATTCACAGCAATATCAATAACATCACATTCATATATTACCTAAATATCTTTAAGTAATATTCAGAATCATTCATTTTAATATCCACAATTCGAATAAAACCCAAATGAATTAATTAATAATAAAATCCAATTAATCCATTAATTTAAAATATAACCCATTTTAAAAGTCATTAAAATCACGGGGTATTACATACTTCCCCCCTTATAACAGAATTTCGTCTCGAAATTCAAAAAGATAAACCATACTGGTAAGGTCAACTCTAAGTATAAATCTCACATCGCAAGTAATCTATGTCGTACCGCCCATACATTACATTATCGAAAATCCTTATTGACATTACACCAAGTCTCACCATATAGTTTCAACTAAATCGAATTTAAACTTTACCCAATCTTCCCTATACCATACTCATGACAAAGTTTGGGAAAATGATCCTCACTTATTAAACAAATAAATCATTAGTCACAACTACTTACTATTTCACAATTATGAAAACTACTACAATCCAACCATCCAGGGTGCCCATACACCCTATCGTACAACTTTCATTATAAAATGGATATGATTACCCACATAATACTCGAATTTATCACAAAGGTTATAAACTCATATCCTGAAGACCTAACTTTTCGACTCCCAACGTTTATTAGCTTCATGCGTGGGGCGTCTCGCAAGAGAAATCCAAACAAGGACCCCCCCCCCCCCCCCACCGATACACTACTACCTAAAGTAGTCGGTCATCGAAACTCCTCAGGTCATTGGTCAATAGTGTATAACTTCTCTACAGGTTTTATCGATTGCAAATTTAAAGTCTACTCATCTACCCTCTTATTAAAGACAAGATGCTGGCTAAAGTAGTACATACACTCTCATATACCGCAAGTCAATCCACACCAATAGTCACATCATGTTCGGACATGCCCAAGTAAGTAATTCCGTGATAAAAATCAGACCCACATGATGACATGTAAAATATAGGTGTCCCACACCCCTCAGTGAGTCCACGTAAATAACAGTACTATAGGCTAAGTCTAGCAACCCTATTGCCCACACAATATTAATTGCTACAATAAATATGAGGTCCTCATGTAAATCATTATGCGCCTCATAACTCCTTAGATAGAAAACATACCCTCATTCGTGGGTGGTGGTTGTTGACTCCCACTATTATAACTTTGTTCCGATGAGTCAAGAAAAATTTTACCCCAAAAATTTCATTTCTAGTTAACCACACTCCACTATATGACCAAGACTTTGAATCTATTGCCTTCGTTAGGTAACACACACAATTCCCGCATTTCAAGAACTTCTACTGATGACTTTCCTCAATTTTCCATCATAGGGGTGACCTCGACTACGATCATCATACTCGAACATACTTCATAACCTCCTACGTATAATATCCGCTATCCGTCCAATGGCCCTCATCTGCCATACTTCTTGTACGAACCCGTCCGAACGCAAATAAGATTCGCTAATCTATACAGAATCTTACCAAATAAATCACAATCCTAAACATAGGGCTCAACATCAAAGAACGCTAAGCTGAAAACACAGTAAGCCGTACAGACCCTAAAGGACACTAGAAGCTGATGCTCTGATACCACCTGTAACACCCCGCCTAATTAAATACCGGGTGGCCAGTCCCATACCAAATTAAAATAGAATATACAGTTGGCTCATTCTTAGCATCACTATCAAAAATATTTACAACTCACCCAATACCCAATTAAGCTGGTGTTAAAAACTTTCCAAATTTTAATTTCAACAAAAAACATTTTTATTTTAGAAATAACACTACACATATTATTCTACAACACTAATAACCGAACAGATAACACAAAAGAATTTAGATGCATTTGGAATAAACATTCCCAAGTCATAATCCAATACAGTAATCCCATCAATAGTAAATGTATTAAAATGACACGAATACAAGAGTATTTGACTCGGATAGAAAAGAGATAACTGAATTCCTTTGGGCGACATGCCCTAACTAAAGAATACTGTGAATCAAATGAAGATATACGTCTAATAAATACTCCATAGCTCCATAGCTCGTCATAATCCTCTAAGGTTGGCGTCCCTGCTACTGGACACCTGATATGGAAGATACAATAGAAAAGAGAATATGCAAGGAAACGTGTTAGAGCCCGATGTGAAAATGATTTTTAAAAGAGCAAATATTTAACAATTGCAATAAAGCATTTATTATGTACATGTTAGTATCCATACTCTCACTTTCTATTCTCACCTCTCATCTAGAGTGCACGCTTAATGTTTCCTATTAACCTCCTAATTAATGGTTTCTCCTCACTAGTTTCCATAATATAATTCCATCCCATATCATAACCCCGTATGTCCCATACCATACGTCATATAATCATTCATAATCGTTTCCCATTAACATGCATCGTTTCTCATTAACATGCAGCGTTTCTCATTAACATGAATCGTTTCTCATTAATATGATTTAAGCTCTTCAATATTCATTAACTTATTTCAATTCTTTTCTCAATTCACCGTTATCTACAATGATCACACAGTAGATGATTTACCCACCATATACACATACATTTAATTTATTTTATATATATATATATATATATATATATATATATATATATATACATACATATATAATACGGCACCCCGAGACATAGTTATGGTGCAATGCATTACTCTGCTATCACGTCCCAATATCAGAGGTCGCCGAATAGGGGACTAAAGGTTCAGTAAGGATTCCTCGAACCACGAATAACAACATAAATATTGGAGGCGAACATAGTTCTCATACCCCTAGGTCACGCACATACCTACGTTCACATAGTCAGCGGACTTATCAACTCCCCGATAAGCCTTTCATAGACCTATGTTCTTGAGTGACAAATCAAAGATCCAATGGATTCATCAGGATATGACTGCCCTCACGCGCAAACCTCCCTGTCGATAGCAAGTAATCTCGGTATGTCATACACATAAATCATCAATCAATCAAATAGGCATTATCATATCTATAATAAATATAATATCAACAAGTTACTCACATTACCCTAAGATAATTCCCATACGTAGCATTATATCTCACAAATCCTACGTATTAAAGTATTATAACTTTACTTCTTTAATTTAATTGTTCTAGAGTCTCACTCATTACCCAAGGTTTAAATAGGTTTTCCTAAATGTAATCATTCAGTAAGAAATCACTAATATCCTACTGGTCCATATCATCTTATCTCCACGAATTACTATAAATTAAACTCTCCTTTAATTAGGGGTTATAACTGATTGTTTCTAATCTCTTATAATCGTATCTTCTATCAACTAGGATTAAATACCATCATCACATGGCTCATAGTCTATAGTGTTTCACACTATATGACTTATTAACAAAACTAACATCCTCGCATCCTATAACATTTCTCCACTCCCGACGTCGTTAAGGTTCATGCACGGAGCGTCTCACAAAGCGAAATCCAAACAAGGAACCCCTCCAATACATTACTACTCAACTTTGTCGGTCGTGGAGGTCCGTCAGCTTCAAATACGCAACCGGGATAACCTCATCCCCTCTTTCAACCAAATGTGGTCTGAACTCCCATCTATATCCAGGAGCCATCCCACTAAGCGATTGTACTACACTCGGTCCTTGCGCAATCAATAATGAGCTTAAACTCAGTCCTTGATATTCAAATTGTAACCCTAAGGCGACCCAGGTGTTATTTTAAATCTTTCCTACTGGACCTATCCTTAATCCTCATGCATACAAATTAGAATCCAACACATAAATCTAGCAACCAAAATTTCTTTCAATTTAATTATCATGTTTTTAGTCTATTAAATTCGAATCAAATTAATTCGAATCTTATCTAGGGCTTACTAATCTTCTCTAAGTCCCAATATATCCAATTAATAATCACCAAAAATTTACAAAAGTTTGGGATACGAACAAGCATTAAAAATAAACAACTTCAAGGATTCTGGGGAGGTCGGTCGATCGAAGGCAGGGGGTCGATCGATCGATCGCCCAGATAATAGCCCAGTTTTCTCATTTCTTCTACTATGGGTTTCATCATTTTAGATCATTCAAACCTTCATATTATCAACCCAAATGACTTATAATCCTTACTACATGATATATCAACATATGTGAATGATTTCTAATGATCTAAACATCCTAGAATCATCAAGAGTTTGAATTAAAAGCATATATTCATCCTATTTTTCCAGAAAATTATATACATGATATCTTTAAGAACACACCATTGATTCTCAACATTTCTTCAACAGATTTATGATTATTTCGTGGATTACTATCTACCTACAACATGAGTTTGATTCCTATAAACTTCCATTTTTCATAAATCCATTAACAACTTTTCATTATCTTCCAAACATGTAAAAATATAATCTTTTTATAACTATTCTAACATGGACAATATACAAACTTAGATTGCAATTATCAAACACTTGCCTCTAATGAAGATCTGATCCTTTGGAGTTGAATAACAAAGGTGGTTCTCCCTTTCTCCGGACAACTTCCGTTGGGGATTGGTGGTGGTGACCTTTGGCCTTTAGTTCTCCTCCTTCCCAAGTAAGTTTTTCTCTTCCCAAGTAACCTTTCATTTTCTCTAAAAAGATGACCTTTCAATTTGGTGTAGAAGAGATGAATGAACCCACGTTCAACTAATCTCCAAATACTTATAATAAGACAAAACCCAAAATCACTATTCATCCCCTTGTAAAAATGACCAAAAGGCCCTTTTTGGTTGTCCTTTCATTTCCAAATGACCCGAGACCCAAAACCAACATCCAAATAGACTTTTCTGACTGTTTCAACCCTTCTGGACGCAACGACGCACTCGAAATGACTATAAGGTTAATGAAAAATTATGTTTCCTTTTTAATTTAATAAATTAGCCCCGACACGTCCCATACCGCGTCTGACTAAAAATTCAAATTACTGAATTAATAATTCACAGCAATATCAATAACATCACATTCATATATTACCCTAATCATTCATTTTAATATCCATAATTCGGATAAAACCCAAATGAATTAATTAATAATAAAATCCAATTAATCCATTAATTTAAAATATAACCCATTTTAAAAGTCATTAAAATCACGGGGTATTACACCGCCAAAATCGCCGGAGAGAGGGGGGGGGGGAATAAGGGTTTAGAAGTTTCGAGGGGAATGAAAAATTGTTCTACGTTTTTTTAGTATAAAAACCATGGTCACGGCTTAGGGCCGTAACCATATGACGTGACGGCTTTATTTTTTACATGTCAGCATGGAAATAAGGACATGGTCACGGTCCAAAGCCATGACCACAAAACTCATTACATAGGGATATGGTCACGGCTTAAGTCCGTGACCATATCCTTATGTAATGAGTTTTGTAGTCAGGGCTAATGGCCATGAATCCTTCCCTGACCAAAATTGGAGGGAAACTTGGCGCCATAATGGTCACGGCTAGGTCAGGGTCTAAAGCCGTAACCCAAAGGAGTCAGGGTCTCGAGCCATGACCACACACAAGACGACCCATGACCACACAGAGTCATGGATTTGGTCATGCCCATTTTGACCGTGGTCACGATTTTAGGTTGTGACAAGCTAGTCATGGCTTCTAGCTGTGACCCCTCCTCCGTGACCATTTCTAGTATTTGGTGTAGTGATACATGAATGTATAAATTACAAAGGGAAGTAATAATAAATAATATGATATTAATATACTTTAAAGAGATAGTCTAAGAATGAAAAACAAATGTATGGTTTTCAATTAAGATCATATGATAATTCAATAAAGAAGTATGAGATATTTCAATAAGGGTGTACCTTACAATCTTACCAAATATATTTCCATGGAATTATCTTCAAGAGTGGCATTTTAAATATTTTCCAATAATACTTGTAATGTCAAATTTTCTTTCTACACCAAATCAGAGGCTTTAAAAATCAACAAGTCATCTCAAGATGCAACTTATACAACTTTCAAAATTCTTTCATTGATACCAAGAATGTGTAAGGTCCATAAAGCAATATTAATACACAATTATTTCTAAATATGTTATCTTATTAATTTTTAAAATTTCAAGCATAGACATAATAAATGATAATCAACAAAATCAATAATGAAATAATATTATATAATCATCAAAGTCAATTTTATCATATCAACTAACAAATTATTCATTAATCCATACTCAAATAAATAAATTATCATCCATATTATGCTTTTACTAGAAAAGAATAAGTTTTGTCACATTTTCAGACTATAAACACATTTGGGAAAAATATGGATTTAATCGGATTATTAAGAATGTATAGTGCAATAATCGAATGAATTAATATTTCATGA
Source organism: Sambucus nigra (assembly GCA_949130495.1). Lineage (NCBI taxonomy): Eukaryota > Viridiplantae > Streptophyta > Magnoliopsida > Dipsacales > Adoxaceae > Sambucus > Sambucus nigra. Next base: position 349,690,473 of record OX422215.1, read on the forward strand.
AAATAAGAAAAAAAAAATATGAAAACACACTATTCATCAATTAATGAACAAAAAAAATCTAATACTAATTCTATTCCCATAGATTTTTTATTCAAGTACCAACACCAATATTGCACCAAAAAAATTCATCTTTGGGAACACAATATATGTGAGGTTGATTAGGGATAGCATGCATGATAGTTTATTTTGGAATCCAAGATAATTTGTTGTTGGTATACCTTATTTTTCTAAAATGACAAAACTTAGAATAGTGTGTATGTCTAATAAAATATGAGCATAAAGATTTAGAATGACTACATGAGGCATTATTTTGAAATAAACTTGAATAACTATTTTTCTTATTTTCTTCATTATATCTAATACCATCCTTAAAAAGATGAATTCTTTTATTTTCAATGATATTATGAAAATAGTCATTTCTTTTTGTAAATGTATCTGAAGATTTCCTTAAATAATCAATTTCCTTTTTCAACTCACTATTTTCAGATTCAAGAGGGTTAGGGACACTAACATATTTTTCCTTTTTCAAGGTGTTAATTATATTTTTTTTAATGATTCATTTTCTAATTTTAAGTCATCAAAATCTTTTAACATAAAATCACATTTGGCATGAGACTTTTTTAGTCTTTTTAATATCTTCATATTTTTCATATAACTCATTAAATGCATCTTGTAATTCATCATAATCATCACCAATATCATCTTCGGCATCATGATTTGTACTATGAGTAGAATATGATTCATTACCACTAAAGCTAGGGTTATAATTTATCTCCTCATTGTTATTTGCCATGAAAAAAATGAACATTAGTCTCTTCACTACTAGATTCATCAATATTAGCATATAGGAAAGGGTTGCATATACTGTCATTTAGTTCATCAACATCAAAGCTTTCATTGAAGTCTTTCTTTGAAATAAAGTTTGAAATACAATTTTGAATACTTGATAATTTTCTTCCTACAAAATGAAATAAGGAATGGGTATAAGAGATCAAACATTTGAGCAAACAAATAAAAATAATATATTAAGATAAACAAAAAAAAAATTGCCACGATCTTTAACTCTAAGATGGTTAAATAAAATATAATTAGAGCACTTGCTCTCACACTAATTGTTGCCCAGATTATACTCAAGAGGGGGTAAACAAAGTTTAGCAAACTTTTTTGGTCAAATTAAAATTTTAGAAAATATTTAATTTAAAACACTTAATCCAAATTTTAAATTTATAAATATTACATTATTAACCAATGAATATTAATTAAATACTACCAATTAATTAAACAAGTTATATTCAAGATTATAACACCTAATAAATTTATAAACAATTTTCATAATTAATATTAATTAATATTCTGAAATTAAATATTTAATTTAAAAATAATTATTTAATCTTAAAAATAATTTACCAATTTTCGGAATTAAATTATTTGCAAGTGTAAATGCAAAATATATGAATTCAAGCAAGCACAAATAAAATATGCAAATAAAATGCAAAAACTAAATGACACCGTAATTTTAACGTGGTTCTGCCAAATCTCGACCTACGTCCACTTAAACGGTAGGATCAAACCACTACCTTACACCCGAGCAGTAAAGTCGTCTACTGGTATCACTTTCGAAGCTATAAATCCAAACTTTAAATTTTTACAACAAATGGAGTAAATTTTGATGTACAATGTTTGAAACTCTTTAAGAATACAAATGAGTTTTAGTTTCTTCTTCAAAGATTTCTTCTTGTAGCGGAATAATATTTCTCGTGCTCTTGTTATCTTCTTCAAAACATAGTTGAATAAGTGTTTGTTGCTATCTCAAATTTGAGTGCCAACTTCAGTTGCTTTTCTTGAATGAGTGTGTGAGCTGAATATAATGTAACAACCCGAGGTCTTGGAGACGAATATTTATTTATTTTGGGAGAAATAAATATTATTTTATTTGGAGAATAATTAAATTGGCAATTAAAGTCAAAATTTGGAGTCGTTAGAAAGTTTGTTGAATGGAAATTCTGAGGGTACCATCGTTTCCGGAAGGGTCAAGAAAGTCAAAATGACTGTACTTGGGGTCTATTTGGGTTTCGAAATAATTTAGGACCGTTTGACTCAAATTAAAGTTACCGAGTAATTTAAAGTGTGTATTATCATTTAAAGATGTGTACATTGGGAGACAAGGCTTAAAAATCCTACGGGAGATATTTCTCCCAAGAAAGAGAGAGAAATAGAAAGGAAGAAAGAAGAAGAAAAAGGAAGGAGAAAAGAGGGAGAAAGAGGATTTCCGGGCCATTTCGCGATCTCAAGGCGAATTCAGACCCTACGAACCCGAGGCAAGTGATTAAATTTGCTAAATAGTTGTTGTGTACCAATTATTGCATGATTTGTGGATTGAATATTGGGTTTTAGGTTTAAATTGTTAAAACCAAACATTTGGTAAAAACCTTAGATTTGTAGTGTATAAAATGGATTTAAGGTTAGAAATTAGTTTATAGGTATTCTAGGATGAATATTAATTTTATATATGTGATTGGGTTGGATGAAAATGGTTGGAAGATGATATAAATGATTTTTGGGTAATTTGGGTTAAGAAGCAAACAACCCATTTCGTAGCTTGCTGCAATTGCCGAATCGATTCGCCCCTACCGAATCGATCCGGTCTGTTGCAGATTTCCCATGTCTTTAGGGCCGAATCGATTCGCCCTTTGAGAATCGATTCGGTATGTAGCAGACTCCCAGGTCCTTTGGACCGAATCAATTCGGATGGGCTGAATCGATTCGCTTTTGGGAGCCGAATCAATTCGGATGGGCCGAATCGATTCGGAAACAGGGGATTTTTTGGAGATGTTTTCTAAGGAGAATTTCTTCCCGTTTTGTTCGATGTTATAGATTTGGGGCCTCTATATGAAACATTTGGAGTATGTTTTGGAGACTTTTAGAGGGTTTCCATCGTACGAAATTATGGGAGTCATATTAATTAAAGTTGAGGATTACTAATTAGAGATTTTGGTATATTCTAAGTGGGGAAGCCCACCTTGATTTGGAGATTCGACTTGGGGATGATAATTACAATTATATGAATAAATGAGAATAATTTTGGATCTTAGGATCAAATCCCCAAATGGGAAAATTTTAAAGGTTCATAAAATGACTTGAAACTATTATGGACCGAGAATTATAAATGTAAATTTGAGGTGCATTAGGGTAAAGAATACCCTTAACTTAAAAGAATTGAGAGACAATTCATACTAGAAGTGACATGAGAGCTTCAAGCGAGAATTAGTATAGCATATACTAAGTGGGGAAAATGTGTGAGTATTGACGATTGGTGTATCATGAGAGAGATATACTAAACAATGATATTAATCTATTTCGCCTAAGGGTGTATAATGAAAATAAATATGTTGTTGCAGGTATACCTTATATAATGGTATATATTTATTATGTGGGATGTATGTATACCTTATATGATAGTGTATATACATGTTAAGCATACCCCCTCCTTGCTATCATTGGGAAGTTTCGTGCGTAGAGGGTGAGCATTCTGACTAGAAAAGCAGGATGTGGATATTCCCCAGGTCATAGTCGTCCATGGTGGTCAGCAAATGACATATATATATATATAAATTTATTTATTTTACGAGTGAGAGGTCGTGGGTATGTGTCGCTCTCACTTACCGATTAGGAGCTATGACCGCTTCCCGGACGTTGTGTGCATGAGTAGATCACGAGGTGGGTGTCGTTGAACCCCACCAGGTGGCCCTAATTTATTACGTATATGGGCAACTGGAAGATGATAGCATGTGAGCCTGCATCCTTCGAGTTATAGCTCGGTTGGATGATTATTATTACTTGTGTTTGTACTTGGGTATCAAGGGCATAATGGACCTCAATGACCTACATAGCCAGGATTAGTGTATCGGGGGGGGGGGGGGGGGTTCCTTGTTTGGATATCGCCTCGGCGAGACGTCCCATGCACGAACCGCAGTATAATGTTAGAACTTGGGGATAAGTTTAGTCCTTAATGCTCATAAATATCTATATATATATCACCTATCCCGACGATCGACAGTGCCAAGAGTAGTGTAACGGGGGGGTTCCTTGTTTGGATTTCGCTTCAGTGAGACGTCCCACGCATGAAACGCCGTGTACTATTGAGAATTGGGAATATTAATTAATTAAAATTGGATAATAATCATTTGGGTTACATGCATCTTGCATTGAGGGCAAAATGAGCCCCGAGGATCGATACGGTCAAGAGTAGTGTAACGGGGGGGCGGGGTTCCTTGTTTGGATTTCGCTTCGGCGAGACGTCCCACACACGAAACGCACCGCCGTATTGAGAATCAGGAGGAGTTTAGTCCTCAACTCTTGATGCTAATAACTCATATAATAATTATATATATGGTTTCATGCCTTATAAGGGCATCTCTAGAATATAAAATTCTAGTAAATGAGATTGTTGATGTATTGTGGTGATGTGGACATGATTGGATCATGTAACTTTATATGTTCAATAAATGAACATTATAAAGATAATTATAACTATTACATTAAAGTTAATGTATATAACTTATAAATTATGGAAACAAATGTATTGGGAGATAGGTTAGATGATTTCACTTAAATACTTCTTTTGGGTTTAAGTTAGAATCCTCTTACCTAAATTAGAATCGAACATCCATTTGGAGATCACGTGCATACCCTTAGTGCGCGCTTTAGATGAGAGGTGAGTTGAATTATTATGGAGAGTTCGATTCCAGCTAAATCATGTAATAATGCATTTATAATTATTATGCATTTTAATACACTTGCTATAAAATGTTTTTCAAACTCTGGCTCTGACCCGTTTATATCTTCTCCTCCATGTATATATATTGTATTACTTCACGTGTTCCTCCGCAAGGACGCCTTTGATGTGATCCATCCAGTGTATTTGTGGAGCTGTGGAAATAGCGGACTGTTGCGGCACTTTGCTTTAGTCGATTCCTATCTTTGTATATCTAGATTAGGATTCAGTTGTATTGAGTTAGTATTCAAGTGTTGTAGATTAACACTTTTATATTTCATTTATCTTGTTATTGTACTGCCTGTTACCCGACAGCATATTCGGGTACTTTATTGTTGAGATTTTATTTGTATATTGTTTTGTACTCCTTTATTTTATTGGAGTTTGCACTTATCACTCATCATAGTTAGATGTTTATTGTTGGTTGAGTTGCATTATTGGTTTTGTTGTTGTTGTTAAATAAAAAGTTTAAAATTTTTGACAATTCGCTTTTAATGATTATGGGTAGTTAGCCTTATATTATAGTGTTGTATGTTGATGTTGAGACTGTACCATATGAGATACCTGATTTATGTAGTATAGGGATGGCCACCCGTTATTATTTAGATCGAGTTGTCACAGAGTGTAGTGAAGTGCAGAAGCAATTTTTAGCCACTTTTATGTTATCGGGTGAAGCTCTTCAATGGTGGGAGTCTGTCACCACATCTGAACAGAGAGATACTTTACCTATAGCAACATTTTGGGAGGTTTTTGATCGAAGGTATTTTTCTTTCCCTACTCGGGATATGGGGATTTTTTTTAAGGAAATAGGACGGTGGCAGAATATGAAGAAGATTTTTCTCTATGGGCGAGATTAGTACCTAATGAGGTAAATACGGAAGAGAAATGTATATCAAAGTTTATTCGAGGTTTAGATTGGAAAATCCAACAGCATTTGTTAGAGAGTCCTAAGTTAACGACTTTTGTCCAGGTAGTAAACACGACACTATTAAAGTGTCAAGAATATCATTTTCGTTCGCAAGAGAGTAGGAACTTTGGAGATTCGAGTTCATCAAGTAGGGTTGGCAAAGAGAGTGCCAGTAATGCGAGTGGGCAGAAAGGATTTGTGGGTAAGTGTTTCTTTTGTAAAAAAATAGGTCATAAAAAAAGAGATTGTCCTTAAAGAGGTAAAGGACCATGTTTTGATGATGTTTTGGAAGTGCAACCCCTCCAACAGATTCGAGGTCATTTTAGACCGGGGGACCTTGTTTGGGAGCCCATCGATGAGGAAGGGAAAGCGGACTAGAGATGGATGTTGTAAGTTAATTTTCCTTTATTAATAGGATTATTACTATATGAAGTTTTTGGAATATTGTGTGGGAGATAATTGTGATTGGGTAGTGCTATAGCCCTATTATGTATGTAATGACCCTAAGGGAAAGTTTGATCAAGTTAGGCTCTTATGTTATTATATTTTGAAAAAGAATAGATGATTTTGCAAGGTGCTCAAAAAGAGCTTTAAACCTTGTGGTAAATGTAAGTATGGTAATGGTGATAAGTAGTAACGATAAAGCTACTTCTTTTATATAGTCATGATAAACTATTATAATTGTTGTATTCCAGATATGGATGTGCCGTATAAAAAGGCTATATATATTGAAATGGTGTAAGATGTTGTTTATATATGAAAGTTGAGATTGTAGTTTGTTGGGACGCAGGTAAAATTTTAGCTCATGATTATGATAATATTTGTGAGCTACATGTTGTTATATATATGATGATTTAAAAGACCTTGTGTTGGACATAAGGCATTTTATATTATATTATAATATATAATCCGTTTTCAAAATAAACTATTTTTAAAATAAAACTTTTATCGGCCTTCGGGACCTTTCAAAATAAATTTTCCACTAAAATAGTTTCAAACTCTATTCCGGATTTAACAAACTCTCAATCCCCGACGTCACCACACAGTAGTGTATTGGGAGGGAACCTTGTTTGGATTTCTCTTTTGCGAGACGTCCCCGCACGAAAGTAGCGATTGTCAGGAATTGGGAGGAGTTATTTCTTTGGACCATTCAAATTTTTCCCTATTAAAATTTTAGTATTATTTATATTATTGGAATTGTGGAATTGTGGAATTTTGGAGGAAAATAAAGCCTCATTATGATTGCTGTGAGCACAAAGCTCAAATATAAAGGGTGTATGGGCGCCCTTGTTTTGGAAATTGGTTCTATTTAACTCATAATTAACTTAATAATAAAAATAATTAAACAAATTCATCGTGGGAAGTTAGAAGTTGGAGAAAGGATTAGTGAGTATGGGTATATTTGAACTAGTTGAGTTTTGGAGAAGTAGGCTTAGCTAAATTTCGAGGACGAAATTCTTATAAGTGGGGAAGTTTGTAACAACCCGAGGTCTTGGAGACGAATATTTATTTATTTTGGGAGAAATAAATATTATTTTATTTGGAGAATAATTAAATTGGCAATTAAAGTCAAAATTTGGAGTCGTTAGAATGTGTGTCGAATGGAAATTCTGAGGGTACCATCGTTTCCGGAAGGGTCAAGAAAGTCGAAAAAACTGCACTTGGGGTCTATTTGGGTTTCGAAATAATTTAGGACCGTTTGGCTCGAATTAAAGTTACCGAGTCATTTAAAGTGTGTATTATCATTTAAAGATGTGTACATTGGGAGACAAGGCTTAAAAAGCCTACGAGAGATATTTCTCCCAAGAAAGAGAGAGAAATAGAAAGGAAGAAAGAAGAAGAAAAAGGAAGGAGAAAAGAGGGAGAAAGAGGATTTTCGGGCCATTTCGCGATCTCAAGGCGGATTCAGACCCTACGAACCCAAGGCAAGTGATTAAACTTGCTAAATAGTTGTTGTGTACCAATTATTGCATGATTTGTGGATTGAATTTTTGGTTTTAGGTTTAAATTGTTAAAACCAAACTTTTGGGAAAAACCTTAGATTTGTAGTGTATAAAATGGATTTAAGGTTAGAAATTAGTTTATAGGTATTCTAGGATGAATATTAATGTTATATATGTGATTGGGTTGGATGAAAATGGTTGGAAGATGATATAAATGATTTTTGGGTAATTTGGGTTAAGAAGAAAACAACCCATTTCGTAGCTTGCTGCACTTGCCGAATCGATTCTCCCCTACCGAATCGATTCGGTCTGTTGCAGATTGCCGAGGTCTTTAAGGCCGAATTGATTCGCTTCTTTGCGAATCGATTCGGTATGTAGCAGACTCCCAGGTCCTTTGGACCGAATCGATTCGGATGGGCCGAATCGATTCGGAAAGAGGGGAATTTTTGGAGTTGTTTTCTAAGGAGAATTTCATCCCGTTTTGTTCGAGGTTATCGATTTGGGGCCTATATATGAGACATTTGGAGTATGTTTTGGATACTTTTAGAGGGTTTCCATTGTACGAAATTATGGGAGTCATATTAATTAAAGTTGAGGATTACCGATTAGAGATTTTGGTATATTCTAAGTGGGGAAGCCCACCTTGATTTGGAGATTAGACTTGGGGATGATAATTACAATTATATGAATAAATGAGACAAATTTAGAGTTATTTGATCTTAGGATCAAATCCCCAAATGGAAAAATTTTAAAGGTTCATAAAATGACTTGAACCTATTATGGATCAGGAATTATAAATGTAAATTTGAGGTGCATTAGGGTAAAGAATACCCTTAACTTAAAAGAATTGAGAGATAATTCATACTAGAATTGACATGAGATCTTCAAGCGAGAGTTAGTATAGCATATACTAAGTGGGGAAAATGTGTGAGTATTGACGATTGGTGTATCATGAGAGAGATATACTAAACAATGATATTAATCTATTTCGCCTAAGGGTGTATAATGAAAATAAATATGTTGTTGCAGGTATACCTTATATAATGGTATATCTTTATTATGTGGGATGTATTTATACCTTATATGATGGTGTATATACATGTTAAGCATACCCCCTCCTTGCTATCATTGGGAAGTTTCGTGCGTAGAGGGTGAGCATTCTGACTAGAAAAGCAGGATGTGGATATTCCTCAGGTCATAGTCGTCCATGATGGCCAGCAAATGACATATATATATATACATTTATTTATTTCGGGAGTGATAGGTCGTGGGTATGTGTCGCTCTCACTTGCCGGTTAGGAGCTATGATCGCTTCCCGGACGTTGTGTGCGTGAGTAGATCACGAGGTGGGTGTCGTTGAACCCCACCAGGTGGCCCCAGTTTGTTACGTATATGGGCAACTGGAAGATGATAGCATGTGAGCCTGCGTCCTTCGAGTTATAGTTCGGTTGGATGGTTATTATTGCTTGTGCTTGTACTTGGGTATCAAGGTCATAATGGACCTCAACGACCTACATTGCCAGGATTAGTGTATCGGGGGGGTTCCTTGTTTGGATATCGCCTCGGCGAGACGTCCCACGCACGAACCGCAGTGTAATGTTGGAACTTGGGGATAAGTTTAGTCCTTAATGCTCATAAATATATATATATATATATATATATATATATATATATATATATATATATATATATATATATATATATATATATATATATATATATCACGTATCCCGACGATCGACAGTGCCAGGAGTAGTGTAACGGGGGGGGGGGGGGTCCTTGTTTGGATTTTGCTTCGGCGAGACGTCCCACGCATGAAACGCCGTGTACTGTTGAGAATTGGGAATATTAATTAATTAAAATTGGATAATAATCATTTGGGTGACATGCATCTTGCATTGAGGGCATAATGAGTCCCGAGGATCGATACGGTCAGGAGTAGTGTAACGGGGGGGTTCCTTGTTTGGATTTCGCTTCGGCGAGACGTCCCATGCACGAAATGCAGCGCCGTGTTGAGAATCGGGAGGAGTTTAGTCCTTAACACTTGATGCTAATAACTCATATAATAATTATATGTATGGTTTCATGCCTTATAAGGGCATCTCTAGAATATAAAATTCTAGTAAATGAGATTGTTGATGTATTGTGATGATGTGGACATGATTGGATCATGTAACTTTATATGTTCAACAAATGAACATTATAAAGATAATTATAACTATTACATTTAAGTTAATGTATATAACTTATAAATTATGGAAACAAATGTATTGGGAGATAGGTTAGATGATTTCACTAAATACTTCTTTTGGGTTTAAGTTAGAATCCTCTTACCTAAATTAGAATCGGACATCCATTTGGAGATCACGTGCATACGCTTAGTGCGCGCTTTAGATGAGAGATGAGTTGAATTATTATGGAGAGTTCGATTCCAGCTAAATCATGTAATAATGCATTTATAATTATTATGCATTTTAATACACTTGCTATAAAATATTTTTCAAACTCGGGCTCTGACCCGTTTATATTTTCTACTCCATGTATATATATTGTATTACTTCAGGTGTTCCTCCGCAAGGACGCCTTTGATGTGATCCATCCAGTGTATTTGTGGAGCTGTGGCAATAACGGACTGTTGCGGCACTTTGCTTTAGTCGATTCCTATCTTTGTATATCTAGATTAGGATTCAGTTGTATTGAGTTAGTATTCAAGTATTGTAGATTAACACTTTTATATTTCATTTATCAGATTATTGTACTGTCTGTTACCCGACAGTATATTCGGGTACTCTATTGTTGAGATTTTATTTGTATATTGTTTTGTACTCCTTTATTTTATTGGAGTTTGCACTTATCACTCGTCATAGTTAGATGTTTATTGTTGGTTGAGTTGCATTATTGGTTTTGTTGTTGTTGTTAAATAAAAAGTTTAAAATTTTTGACAATTCTCTTTTAATGATTATGAGTAGATAGCCTTATATTATAGTGTTGTATGTTGATGTTGAGACTGTACCATTTGAGATGCCTGATTTATATAGTATAGGGCTGACCACCCATTATTATTTAGAGCGAGTTGTCACATATAAATTCTAGTTGCTCTCTTGAACTTGTGTAAGCTATGTGTCAAAATCTAGTTTCTCTCTTCTAGTATTTTGTTGTGTCTTTTTAATGTTGATTTGTCTCTTCAACTAAAATTGGTCATCTTTTTGTAGCTTCCAAAAAAAAGAATAACCGTTGGAGAACAATATGTACTGAGAATATATGCGTTGGATAGTATCTTGATCAATCTTAAGAGAGCATTAAATGCTCAATATCTTGAAGTGAAATCGTATCTGATCAACTATTATTTCTTTCTGATAAAAAAATATAGAAAACTGATAGAGAGAGATGGATTAGTTGATACAAGTATGAAATGAATCTTGATATAAGAGATAACATCTTCTGCATGATAACATATGTGGTGTAAATTAAAGGGGCACACAAGAAAGTTGTAAGTATTTTAAACTTTTTCCTGAGAATTTCACGATACACAGATATTGTAATATTCAAAATGATTTAATGTTGAGATGTTCAATCCGAGTGGGCGGTTGAAAAAAATATACATGATTCATTTTCTACTAAAAACAATGTGTATATATATATATATATATATATTATCAACAAAAAAATGTGTATGGCTAAATATACAAATATTTTAAAACCAAATGACCAAGAATTCAAAAACTCCACTGCCAAGGCAACTTAACGTGGAAGTTTGTCTCCCATTAAAAGAGGGCAGGTATATCATAATAAGGGATTGATATTTTTCCTATAAAAACATGGTGTGGCCAAGGGCGGATCTGGGCCTGGGCTGACCAGGGCTACAACCCAGCCCAAAAAAAATGTGTACTAGCTTTGGTAAGGAGCACAACTCAAATGTCATAGGCAGCCCACCCCAAAACCCCAAAACCAACCCAAGCCTAGCTGTTAAGTTCTCAAAAAAAAGAAGGGAAAACACAAAATCAGAATTCTACGCTTTCAAGGAATCAATGAGAACCCAAAAGATAACCACCCGCCCTTTTAATCGGTACCAATTCTTTGCTCTTCAAACCACTTCAAACCTAGATCTGGCTTGCCTCCCCCTTTGGCGATTTTTTCCGACGACACCCGGCCTGAAAGTGACTGCGTTTTGACCTGGTTGCTCTCTTGGAGTATCTGGTATTTTTTTAAAAAAATTCTCTACTTCACTAACTCTACCTCCTTTAAATATGTTATAATCTCTTCTTAAAAGCTATTTAAATACAGATTGGTGGACTGTGTTTGTGGCTCTGTTTTGTTTGTTTCCTTGTTAAAGATTGTTTAAAGTGTGGTTGCAATTATATAATAGTTATTAGTTAATTGATTATTTAATTTTGGTAAATATTTTTGTGAAATATTGGAAATTTGGGTTTGACCCTTTTAGTTTTATTCTCCATTTATGAATCTAATCTTGTAACACTTGATTGATTAGGTTAGTTGTCTTATTTCCCTTTATGAAAAATCATTAACGTATTATTTCAATTAACATTTTTTTTATTTCAATTATTTCTTAGGGTAAAAATTGAGAGTTTTTCACTTTTACCATCAAATCGCCTAATTGATATTGTTTCTCACATAAGGTATTTCACTAAATACAATTGCTTAATGATTGAATTTATTCTCTAAAATGTTGTAATTGTCTAATGGGTACATGTGATTGTGATCTAAATTTTAAAAGAGAATGAAAATTAATAAATCAAATATCAAAAAGTCCCTCAAACATTTTTTAATACACATTTAGTCAAAGCCTTTTATTTTGTACCAAAAAGTCCCTTGTCCTTTTATCTTTAAAGGTCCGCGCCAGCGGTATGGTCATGCCTTTTTGGCATGATGAAGGACTTTTTGGTGCAAAATAAAAAGGCTCGGAATAAACGTGTATTAAAAAAAGTTCGAGGGGCTATTTGGTATATGCCCAAATTATTTTTGGCTTTTTTTAAAAGTGGAAGGAAACTATTGTCTATCTTCCTTGAATAATCGCTTTGAGTATTGATTTAGACTCCATAATCGATCAATTTGAATCGCCAGGCAAAATTTCGATAGATCTTTTTATAATCAATGAATTTTAATATTTAAAGATTAGAAGGAACAATTTCGGCAAAATTTCTTTATTTAATTGTGAATAAATTCTATTATTGAACTAAGTTTTCGCATTTTTTTTAACTTAATTTTTGTATGAACTTTGGCTTGCTGTTAGCCCACCCCTTCGAATAATTCTAGCTCCGCCCTTGGGTGTGGCCGTATGAAAAAGAAAAAAAATGAGTTACTTAACTTAATTTCCAACACAAATAGAAGATAAAACATGTGTGTGGTCATAGTTGCTTAAAGGTAAAAAGAATGTGTTTATTTAATTAAAGGGCAACGTTTAAACATTATACAAAATGAAGGTAAGAAAGTCTTCATCATATATCACTATTGTCACAGCTAGATAACTGGACTGCCATCTTAAAATGGTGTCTAGATAAGACTACTATCAAGACAGGCGTACTCGCCTTTTCAAAAAAGATGCAAACTATCTCCTAAATATTTTATATAAGAAATTAGATTGGATATATACCAACTACAGAAAAAATGCCTGTTAAAAAAAGAGGTCGTCAACCAAAAGGAAGTTCGTTCAATAAAAAGAACTGTGGCCAAAAGAAGCTTTATAAATATTATAACGTTATATATAAAACATATATGTCCAGTTTTAAAGATATTCAAATATGCATTAAAAAATAAAATGTTTAGATATAAGTATATGTATATATAGTGCTCGTAGAAAAAAAAATGCTTTCAAATTTTGATATAACCAACACATGGCTCTAGGTAAGAGGATAAATTCCAAGGTGCACTGGCCCTTTGTTCTGCCAAAGTAATTTGAATAAGATTTACCAAGAAGAAGGTAATTATGACAGGTCCTTACACCAGAATGCGGTTCAAGGGATTTCATTCCACTGTTCTAAAAAATTCGCCTAGGCACGCCTAGATTTAAGACTTGAGAGAAACGACTCGCCTTACGCTTTTCACGCCTTATTCTTGGTAAAACCCTTAAGGCGCCATTTTTTCTAAAAATAACAATTCTTTAGTGAAACGATGTCTCCTTTTAAAGAATTTGTTTACAAACCGGACCATTATCGCATTCAAAATAATCAAATAGTATTTTAATTTGCATATATTCAGACATATTTTTATGATATGTGCAATTTTTGTATTTTAATAGCCTTGTTATGGTTAAAAAATATTAAAATATATTAAGAAGGCCTTTTCCCGCCTTTTTACGCCTAGGCCCGCCTAAGCTTCTAAGGCTTAAGGCTTGACCTCCACGCCTCAATCACGCCCCACGTTTTTTAGAACCTTGTTTCATTCATATGATAAAAAAAATCTATATATATCAATGATCCAAAACAGATACAGCATCTCTTAGTTTTCAAACTACGTAACATAAGTATTATTAACCGGACATATAAGAATGATATGTGCTTTAAAGTTCATGGAAGGGATGAACATTATATATATATATATATAGTCGTGCTCTTGAGCGGACTAGTCCGCATTTTAAGAGAGAGAGTGTGCCTATAATAATTTAAGCGATAATTTCTATAGATTATGTACTTTTAGGACTTAAAATAATATCGATTATGGATAGAGGACAACAAACATTTCGTTTCCATTTTTAGTCCCTATTTTCAAATTAAAGGGACACGTGGCGTGTTGTGATTGGTTAACGTTTTATTAAAATGGGTCCGCGCAAGCGGCTTTATTTAAAAATAGGGACTAAAACAATAAATAAAATATTTGTTGTCCTATTTTCGAAATACATATTACAATAAGTCCTAAATTTACAAAGCCCCTAATTTCTAGACGGAAAATGCTAGGGAGACCTACTTCGTGGACACATTTCGTGGACACATTGCATTAAAAGCTTATATCTTATTATTTTGGGTCCCGCCAGGGCATCAACCAATGCATTAAAAACTTGTACCTATTTTTATCTTATTCAAGGGTTCACGAAATGTGTCCACGAAGTGGGTCTCCCTAGCATTACTCTTTCTAGACGCACCTTTAGGTGACACATGTTCGGTCCGCATTCTTAAAATACGGAGTAATTCGCACAAGAGCATTATATATATATATATATATATATATATATATATATATATATATATATATATATATATATATATAAGTTTAGAATTGTTTTAAAACCTAAAATATATAATAGTACATGTTAGCAGCTAGACAGAATTGCCTAAAGCAGTTGGCTCAAAATCCAAATGAAAGAACGGCTGGGATAGTGCAAATCTAATCTCTACTATATAAAGAGATAACACATATATCAAAATTGTCCAAGGCACCAGGCTTTAGTTGTACACGGAAGGGACAATAAGACTTCCAAGAGCAAGCCTTGTGGGTATGTTAAAAGTGTATATATGAGGTAAACATGTATGATTTGGGTACACTAAATAGCTATATTAACACATTCCTACCGTAAAAAATAACAAATTTAGCAATAGACTAGTTAATTTTTTGTGGGACCCGCCCTTAAGCGGGAAACGATGTTCCGCGCTAGAATAAAAAAAGAAGAAATTTTTGCCTTAAACGGAACTTCATCTTCCGCCTAAGCTATATTACCTTTTATTTATAATTATATTTCTACCCCCAATGGTTGTTTATTTATACCCCCAATGATTTATTTATAAATAAAGGTTGTAAAAAAAACTATAGGAATAACTGAAGTGATATTTATGTTGGTGGTAGTTTAGGTTGGTAAATAAAATAAACGCTGTAAATAAAAGAATCCCTAATGGTGGTAGTTAGGTAGTTAAAAAATTTAATAGGGTGTTTATATAAATAGGAGAAGTTGTATATATGTAAATAGAATTATTTCAACTCTTAAACGGAACATCTTGTTCCGCTTTAAGAATAGTGATTTTCCATGTATGCTGGTTTTTAGACTGAATTTAGACTACCCATAACAATTTCTTCTACTTTACTCGGGTATATATGCACTACAATTGTCTAAATTTACACTGGGCATAAGGGATGCTCTAACATAAAGTAACCAACGACTATACACAGTTAAGGCCGATAAAAAATGTCATCAATAAAGATCCTAACCGAAATACAACTATACTAACCAACAACTCTAGTATAAACAATTACCAAAATCCAAGATTCTAAAGCTTTAATTCTACGGCTAGAAATCATCCATAAGAGATCTAAAACTCCTAATCAACTAAGAAAAAGGTTTGTATTATAATATCTACACTACACCAAAAACAGCAATTTGGCACACCCTGCTGTTAAAAATCTGGCACAGTTTTAAACCGTGCCAGATTCTGGCACGGTTTAATGACAATCTGGCACACTTTAAAACAGTGCCAAAATTTGGCACTGTTTTAAAGTGTGCCAAAATTGAGTACCCTTAATTAAAATATAAAAGCCCCTAAAAAAATTATTATGTTTACTTTCCCTCCTCTTTCCTCTCTCAAATTTCAATCTCCCGCTCCCCCCGACCCTCTCCCTCCCCTCACCCGCTTACCGTCTCCCGCCCCTTCGTCCGACAAGGCTAAGGCTACACACTCTCTCCCCTCTACTGCGATGAGTCTACACCTCCAGCCGCTCTGTCTACTGCGGCATCCAACCGCTCCGTCTATTGCGACATCCAGTCGCTCCGTCCGGCTATGGTAAGTCGCTCATACTGCGGTTTTTTTTTGGTTTGCAGGTCGGGTTTGGCCCAGATATGGGGTAGCGGGTACTGGCGGTCGGGGGTTACGAACAGAAGGTAGGTGGGTTCCTGGGCGCGGTATGGTCGGAGGTAGCTCTGCCTGGTCAGAGGCAGAAGGGCGTGGGTTTGAAACAGGGCCGGTGCGCGCCGGAGAAGGGGGGAAGGCAGGTCGCCGGCGGAGGGGGGCAACGAAGGGGGGTTGTGGCTATTCCGGCCGGAGATGGGTAAGGGGGTCCGGCGGGGTTAGCTGCAGACGGTTCGGGCCGTCGCCTGCTGGTCAAGGGTTGAGGGCTGGAATGGGGATCGGGTAGGGGTGTGTTTGGTTGGTTATGGGGTTATGAGAGAGAGTGAGAGATGGTGGGAAGAAGATGATGGGGATGGGTTTTGTGTGTGAGTGTGTAGGTGAGTATGGTGAGGGTGAATGTTTCTTAGGTATGTAAATGGGTGTAGAATAGTAGGGTGTGAGTGTGTAGGGTGTGAGTGTGTATTTAATTTGGACCTTTAAATAAAATAACACCTCCTAAAAAAAATAAAATAAAAACTTAAAATCTAATAAATGAATTAGGTTTTTCCAAACCCGCAGCCATGTAAATACCAAGAGAAGGAATCTCAATCGCAACATCTGATTTTCTTCTTTTGGGAGAGAATTCGGCAACCAGACCTACTGAGAGAGAAGGAAACCAAGAGTTTGGTCCAATATGAGGGCTAAGGTAAGTCATAGTAATCTTGATTTCGATTGAGGAAATAGACATGAATATGCTGTGTTAGCAATTTTGAAATTGTTTAGTTATTTTTCTTTATGATTTTGTAGTGATACAGACATAGTGCCCCAATTCGCTATGTAAGGTCTTCGTCCCCGCCCTCAATTCGAGAATTAGAGAGTTCGTTGCTAATTCGGGCGTAAGTCTCGAACTGTGTTTTTTCCCTATGGGCAATTTTGTTGTTTGGTGGGGATGGTTTTTGTTTTACTATTATGGTAGGCTACGTGTAGGTTGATGATGTATTGGCTATGCACGTAGCGTTTGTTAGTGTCTCTGTTGAACATACGTAAATGTTTTTTCACTCCAATAGTCTAATGTCTCTGCACCAGCTATAATTATATATTAAAAATACATAATTATATGTATTTTATATAAACGCACTGGTGCCGCTCTCAAATCTTAGTAATTTGGAAATTGACGCATTGGCGCACCCGCATTAGGGCACTAAGGATACATAGCAGCTTTAGGGTTAAATGTTTTGAGTGAAGTTGTTTTAGTTTTTTTATCTTTATGGCTCTTGAAACTTTTAAGTTGCAAGACATATTTCTAAATTTGAACACCTTAATGCATTTTATGTTTAAATTCATGTCGTCCTTGTGTTATATTTTTATTTCTTCAGCATGCTACTCCTCCTCAATCATGTATTTTATCCTGGGTGAGGAACTGAAGTATGATGCATGTTGTGTATCGTGTTGGAGTTGACAAGTATGATATTGGATTTGGGTTTGGCCATTTTGGTATTGCCGTTGATGATGTAAGTTTCAGTTGAATTTTTATGTTGTTGATATATATTTGGTCTTACATTTTCCCCATTGCAAGTGAACCTCCTTATGTTTATTTTATTTTTTCAATTACATATACTTGAACATGCCTTATATTATGTGAATTTCATATTCTTAATCACTGCAAATTATCCATTAATTGGCTACACAATCAATGGCTATGATCAAAATGAATGTGTATATTACATAAGATGTGTATAATACCTTCGTACCATATATATAGTCGCTACATGTAAATTGATTGTGTATATTACATGTAGCTATGATCCAAGTGATTTAAGAATTTCCTGAGTTTAAGCCAGGTTATTATTCACGAGTTTAAGAATTTCATATGGAATGATTTGTGTTACAAGTAGCCTTATCAATATGAATAATTTGTTTCCCCTTACTTACAGGGGGATGTATGTATGTTGCGACTTGAGCTAGAAAGAGGAAGAATTTGAAGTTGTTGACGTGCCGTTAGAGTCTGTAGGCTTTGTTGAAATCGACACCGATTCTACAGGTTTGTAAATTTCTTAATGTTTATGTTCGATTGATTCATCTTGTGGTTATAGTTATCTAATTAAAAGAGCTAGTAAGATTAGAGAACATACATGTTAAATAAAAAAATCACTTCCTTTTTTAGACAAATGAAAATGCCAACAATTATAATGCAAATTTGAAAATATCTAGATTAGGCTAATAATTGTAATGTAGATTAGGGTTGAAAACAAGCCGTTGAAAGGTGAAAACCCAAATCTGTAACTTGTAGGAACTGACCGCGTAGTCCCGGGTCTCCCAATTTGAGAATATGACGATAATTTGCAAAAATCAACACTTAAACTTAAAAACAAGCCGTTAAAGGGTGAAAACCCAAACCACCCCCCAAACGACCCCGTAGGAGGCACGTACACCTCGCACGGGACCAATGTAACTTGTAGGAACTGACCGCGTATTCCCGGGTCTCCCGATTTCAGAATATGACGATAATTTGCAAAAATCAGGAATTAAACTTAAAAATAAGACGTTAAAGGGTGAAAACCCAAACCACCCCCCAAACGACCCCGTAGGGGGCACGAACACCTCGCACGGGACCAATGTAACTTGTTGGAACTGACCGCATAGTCTCGGGTCTCCCGGTTTGACAATATGACGATAATTTGTAAAAAGCAACACTTAAACTTAAAAACAAGCCGTTAAAGGGTGAAAACCCAAACCACCCACCAAACGACCCTGTAGGGGCACGAACACCTCGCACGGGACCAATGTAACTTGTTGGAACTGACCGCGTAGTCCCGGGTCTCCCGGTTTGAGAGTATGACGATAATTTACAAAAATCACACTTAGAGTTAAAAACATGTCGTTAAAGGGTGAAAACCCAAACCGGCCCCCAAACTACCCCGTAGGAGGCACGAACACCTCGCACGGGACCAATGTAATTTATAGGAGATGGTCGCGTAGTCCCGGGTCTCCCGGTTTGAGAGTATGACGATAATTTTCAAAAATGACACTTAGAATTAAAAACAGGCCGTTAAAGGGTGAAAACCCAAATCGGCCCCCAATCGACCCCGTAGGAGGCACGAACACCTCGCATGAAACCAATGTAACTTGTAGGAAGTGACCGCGAAGTGCCGGGTCTCCCAGTTTAAGAGTATGACGATAATTTGCAAAAACACACTTAGTTAAAAACAAGCCGTCAAAGGGTGAAAACCCAAACCAACCCCCAAACGACCCCGTAGGAGGCACGACCACCTCGCACGGGACCAATGTAACTTGTAGGAACTGACCGCATAGTCCCGGGTCTCCCGATTTGAGAGTATGATGATAATTTGCAAAAATCACACTTAGAATTAAAAACAGGTTGTTAAAGGGTGAAATCCCAAACATGCCCCCAATCGACCCCGTAGGAGGCACGAACACTTCGCACGGGACCAATGTAACTTGTAGGAATTGACAGCGTAGTCCCAGGTCTCCCGATTTGTGAATATGACGATAATTTGCAAAAATCAACACTTAGACTTAAAAACATGCCGTTAAAGGGTGAAAACCCAAACCAGCCCCCAAATGACCCCGTAGGAGGCACGAACACCTCGTACGGACCAATATAACTTGTAGGAACTGACCGCGTAGTCCTGGGTCTCTCGGTTTGAGAGTATGACGATAATTTGCAAAAATCACACTTAGTTTAAAACATGCCGTTAAAGGGTAAAAATCAAAACCGGTCCCCAAACGACCCCGTAGGAGGCACGAACACCTCGCACGGGACCAATGTAACTTGTAGGAACTGACCGCGTAGTCCCGGGTCTCTCGGTTTGAGAGTATGACGATAATTTGCAAAAATCACACTTAGAATTAAAAACAGGCCGTTAAAGGGTGAAAACCCAAACCGACCACCCAATCGACCCCGTAGGAGTCACGAACACCTCGCACGGGACCAATGTAACTTGTAGGAACAGACAGCGTAGTCCCGGGTCTCCCGATTTGAGAGTATGACGATAATTTGCAAAAATCAACACTTAAGTTTAAAAACATGTCGTTAAAGGGTAAAAATCAAAACCAGCCCCGGGTGTCCCGGTTTGTGAGTATGACAATAATTTCCACTCATATATGTAATTTTTTTGTTTTGAGTATTTTTTTTTTGGTAAATTATTGGGTTACTAATATCGTATCTTTTTTGTATTCTATTTTTTTGCAGGATAACAGTTTATCGTTGGCTTTTATTCACGTGGAACACACAATGAACTCAATGGTTTACAACAAGGGGTTTATTAATGATTCCATTTTTTTGTGTCATGACCTTACGGTCTTTTGTTGTTTTATTATCGACTTTTATGGCCATGTGGGCTTTTGTAAGTTATTTGTTATATTTTGTGGCCGTGCGGGCTTTATGTTAGGCAGGTTTTGTATTAACAGGTTTTGAAATGTCCAGAAAATAGAGGAAACTCTGCCCAATTTTTTTTGGGCTTGTGAACTGTAAAAGTGTTGTAATATTTTGAAGTTTGTATGTACATTTGTTTATTAATAACGCGCAATATTATTAATTTGTGAATTTTGTGTTTTCAAATAATTATTTTTTTTTAAATAAAAAAATTTGGCACAGTTCAAAACCGTGGCAAAGGTGTATCATATTTTTGCACGGTTTTGAACTGTGCCAATTTTTTTTAAACTGTGCTGAATCTGGCATAGTTAAAAACTGTGCCAAAAGTGTGCCAGAAATATCAAATTCTGGCACGGTTTAAAAGTGTGCCAAAAGTGTTCCTGTTTGGATGAATCTGGCACAGTTAAAAACTGTGCCAAAAGTGTGCCAGGAATATCAAATTCTGGCACGGTTTAAAAGTGTGCCAGAAGTGGTCTTGTTTGGCCGAATCTGGCACAGTTAAAAACTGTGCCAAAAGTGTGCCAGAAATATCAAATTCTGGCATGGTTTAAAAGTGTGCCGGAAGTGTTCCTGTTTGGCCAAATCTGGCACACTTTTGAGCCGTGCCAGAAAAAAATTGCCATTTTGGAACACCTGATTCTAGCACAGTTCAAAACCGTGCCATATTTGATCTGGCACAGTTTTAAACCGTGCCAGACTCCTGTTTTTGGTGTAGTGCTAGTTCAACAGTAAATGAATTAATATATACTTGTATATAGTAAATATAAAAATAGAACATAAACGTACATAAAGAAAATAAAGTATTAAGTATAATATATATATATATATATATATATATATATATATATATATATATATATATATATATATATATATATATATATATATATATATATAAATTGAGAAATATTTACATAATCACAAAGTAAAAGTTTGTTTCGAATAATCAAAATTAATATATTATATTAAACTAAAATCTACACTAATTACAATTATGATAATTAAATATTAATTAAGGGGTTAATTATATTTTCGTTTAACAGTTCTCTCCCAAGCCATTATGCCTTCTCAACAGATTCCCTCTCAAGCTGAGTCCTCCAGTGATAGTGATCGTGGTTCCACGACCAATGCCCTCCTAGCTAATAGTGAATTGGGTGTGAGGTTCCACTACTAAGCATTGCACCTTCAAAATTTTACCAGTAAGTGCTACAATAATGATCGTTCATTCAAGGTTACCATCTCACAGTAATAGAACAACTTATTCATCATCACTCGGATACTTTCGTTGTGGAGTGTGTAAGATACAATAGAATTATAATGGGGTATAGACTCCAAATTGTGGCTACTATTGTGGAAGAGATCATGAATATTTGAATGAATAATCTTAATAGGGCAACTATCAATCAAAACTTGAGCAACATAACGGAATTATCCAAGGATGGGTTCAACTTCAGTTGGCTCGTCAATGATATAAAACTCTTAAAGGATGCTAGCATGGAGACTCAATGCGAGCTTTACTTGAAGAATATCGAGGGTCGATGTGATGAGGAGGCAAGGCTTAACGATCTTGATCCAGCTATTGAGGAACTTAACAATAAGGTTAAGGTAGACGAAGAGGCTTTAGCCAAGGTTGGGAGTGGCAACAAGGTTAAGTTGGAACGGTGGTCCCAAGTTTAAGCGAGACTTCACACCATTGTGGAAGCTCAATAGGCGTGTGTTCAAGATTCTGCGTTGCTTCCTGAGGGCTATTTCACTTCCCCAGACATGTAGTTCCTGATAGATTAGGCAAATTTTTCTTTTTTGTATTTTCGGGCAATAGTACCCATTTGTAATGTAACTCCATTAAAGTAAAAATACATATAAGGCAATATTTTAACATTTTCATTTGTGTACACTCTTACTCATTTGCTTACTTTCAACACTTATATTTATAACATAAACTATGATTTTTAAGTATATAAGTGTTTGCTCATAATCTCTAAACATCTTTCATAGAATTTCACGATGAAACTCAAAATTAAAAGGATTTAAAATAACGAAGTATAACTAACTCTAAACATGGTAAACTTTAAACCATTTATTGTTAACCTTGTAAGGCCCGTCTTGTTTTATGTTGAAGATCAAGCAGTAACCTGAGTCGTGTGCTTCATTAACAATAAATGGTTCCTCCTAATTGGTTGTAAACTTTGACAACGGGAGTCCTCTAATGTGTAGAAAACTGCTTTTAAAACCAAATCTCCTTATACAAACTTTCTTATCTTGAATAAATTTTCATAACCCCTGGAGAGTTTCTCCTCGTACATCTAGAAATGTTGCCTCACAGCGCTTCTAGTTGAACGTTCCTATCTTAAAGGACCATGATGCTTTATAAAGAATATTTGGTTGAAGGAAATTCTATCTCAATTAGAAAAATTACTTCGGTTCCATAGACCAAAAAGAAAGGTGTCTAACTAGTTGGTTTCTTTTGGTCATTTGATATGCCCATAGTACTGTTGCAATTTTATCATCCCACGCTTCAGGTAAATCCTCCATTGTCTTGGCCAAGATATTGACCAAGATCTTGTTTGTTGCTTCCGCATAACTATTTCCTTTAGGGTAAGCTACCATTGAGGTATGATGAATAATCGAGTATTTATCTGTGAGAAAGGTCACTTACTTATTGATAAATGTAGTTCCATTATTAGACAAAATAACCTTGGGAATGTCAAAAATGGAAAATTATGTATTCTTTGATGAACTATGGCACCACTCCTATTCTTGGCCTCTTTAAGGGTATTGCCTTTGAGAACTTTGTAAAACACTCTATTACCACAAGTATCTAGATTTTTCCCCTTGGCGGAGTATTTATTGCAATAATAAGTTCAAATGAGTAAGTGTTTAATGAATAGGTAGTTGCCAAAGAATAAAGGTCTACTGATGGAGCATGGATCGAATTTTCATGAAGTTAGCATGCCTTACACTTTCGAACAAACTCAGCTAAATATTTATCCATAGTTGGCCAATAATAGCATAAATTAATAAGTTGATCATATAATTTGTCTCACCTAATGTGAGATGGATCATGTTCTTGCTTAAGGACTTCCCCGCCTCCTCTTTTATGATGCACCTCAAAGGTCAATTGAAGTATTCTCTGCAATAAAGTTTATCCTCTTGAATGTAAAACCTTGGGGCTCTCCTTCTAATCCCTATGACATCAATATTTTCAGTGATATAACAACCGTATCTTTTATTAAAAAAAAATCAGTATAAGGCTGTTTCTAGTGTATTTGGGTTTCCACAAAGTTATACTCAGCTGTGTGAAAGAAAAGTTGATAGATATCACATTCTCTTTGTATTAATGTTGCGTCCTGCCTTATCATAGGCCAAAAATATCCTCTCTTTAAATTATTTGATACATAAGGATCTCAGTAGTTTCACAATGCTCCTTATGAGTTTTCTTCAATATCTGATCTGCTTTCTCTAGGCTGATTCACCTCGCCAACTATCTTTCAATATTTATAAAGTATAAACTCCTTGTCATAACAAAACATTGTGCTAACTCTCTGAGATCTAAATTTTCTTCTTCAGACTCAAGATTCCTTCGTATTTCACCTCTCCAATTGAAGTCATGTTTAGTTGGTAATATTTCAATGATGATCGATGGATTTGTTCTTCATTGGTTCACCACAGTTGTTGACTCGTCATTTATGCGATGGTGGTGTAGACATAAAAGAATCCTTTTTCAATGTTCTAAGATTAATTTCCACTTTGACTTGATGGAACTGGACGATCAACCTCGGTATGAGTATTCTATAAGGTGCCAAGTTGAGGTGTGTCAACGTGTATTCTTCTTTCACTTTCTTGATCACTAAGTTAGAATCTCCTTTGATGTTGAACGAACGAATGCCTTTTTAAAGAGCCTCTAGTAATCCCTAAACTAAATCATCATATTCTTCCTCATTGTTGTAACAAAATAAATCCAACATAAAAGACATATAAATGTCCCATTTTCCTCTTAAAAGGATAACCCATACTCCTTATTTTCCTTAAGCCAATGAGCCATCGAACTCCATAATCGACTTCTCAAGACTCGCATCTAGGAAATTATCTTGTAAATCATCATATGGAATGTCTTTGTGTGGTGGATCAAATACCCCAAAGGAAAAAAAATTCCAGTAAATTCGCATAAGCTTAACTTTTGATCATGCAAGGAACCACACATTTCAGATCATACTCTGATAGGATAAGGAACCACCTTGTTGCCCTCCTAATCAAAATTATTCGTGCTAATAAAAACTTAATGGGTTCACATCTTGTCACAATATGAATGGTGAAAGATAGCATATAATTCCTAAATTTTTAGCAACAAATACCAAGGATAAAAAAGTCCACTCAACACTAGTGGATCTTACCTCCAGACTGTGGATGTTTCTATTAAGATAGTAGACCGATCATTCTTACCCATTAATCTCTTGTGCTAAAAAAAGCACCGATGGACCTTGTGGTAAAAGTAAGGTAAAGTTTCAATGATACTACATCTCTTGAAGGAATAATAGTTTATGCAAAGGTGAATAATTTATTAAGCTTGTTAAAAGATTCTTTATGAGGTTCCTCCCATTTAAACTTCACGATCTTTCACAATAATTCATTAATGGATGAGTAATCTCAGCCAAACCATATACAAATCTTCTTAGGTAGGAAACCTTCCTAAGGAAGCTCTTAAGCTACTTCACCATTTTTGGGTAAGGCATATCAAAGATGGCCCTATGCTTGTATTGATCTATATGGACTCCCTTGATATCCACCACAAAACCCAATAATTTCATGTTCGTTACACCAAAGGTTCACTTGAGTTGGTGCATATTCAATTTTTATTTCCTACACATGTTGCAAACTCTTCGCCGATCAACCAAGTAATATTCCTCTTTTCTTGACATGATAACCAAATCATCCATATAGAACTCCAAAATGTCATGAAAGAAGTCAAGAAAAATGGCCATTAGCATTCTTTAATAAGTTGCCCCGATATTTTTCAACCCAAATGGCATGACATTGTACATAAAATTACATAATAGAGTTCTAAATGTCTTTTTCTCTACATTGGTTGGATCCATCTTGATTTGGTTGTAGCCCACATATCCCATCTATGAAGCTATACATTTCATGACCCATCGTTGAACTTATCATATTATCAATAGATAATAGAGGAAACTCGTCCCTCGAGTAAGCTCTATTAAGATCTCTAGAGTCAACACATATGCTGATTTAATTTTTGTCCTTCTTCCTTACTGGCATAATGCTGAAAGACAAATTGGATGTCGTATTGGTTTGATGAATCTAACTGCCAACAACCTTTGTACATCCTCCTTAATCCTGAGATATAGCTCCAGCTTATACATTCGGTTTTATTACTTCATTGATATTTTTGAAGGAATTACGTGTAATCTATGAAAAATAAACTACTGGTCTAGCCTTGACATCTCTCTGTATTTTTAAGAAAAAATGTCTTTGTTCTCTCGAATGAGTTCAATCAGCCCCCATTTCTTCTCAGCATCTAGGTCCTTTGAGATGAATATTGATCTGTGATTTTCCCATCCTCAACTAGATCAATCTGCTCCAACTTTTAAACTTGTGGTTTTGGGAGATCGGTCATGCATTTCGATTCATCCTCTGTAAGAGGGAAGCCTATTAATATTGGAGTTTTATCATACAAACGCGGGCATAACCATTATTAAAATTTCATAAGTTACTAAACAAGATGCTATCAACAATGATGAGATGAAGTCAAATAATGTATGACCAAACACTTTGTATTAAACTCACAAAACACTCGTGTATATTTCAATGATAGGCAATAAATAAACCTCTAAAGAAACTTAGTTAGAGGGAGAGAAAAGAAAGAACCCTTAGATACACCTTAGGCAGGCATATCAAATAGCAAGGTCAAAAAATACAGGTCACAGCTCAATAAATGCTTGGTTCTTAGTGGAGAAAGATTGGACAAAGTGTATTAATGGTTTATGAATAAATGCTTCGAGTTTTCAATAACTATTTCTCTTTCTCGTAATCTAAGAAATCACAATGGTAATGAATCAACAACCACCCATCATGGAGTGGTTAACGTGCCTATATAGTCAGTCCTCACTCAAGTAGTCTGAGGCTAAAATAAATGTGAAAGATAACTCATCGTACCTTTATGTCACTACCATTTAATATAAATATGTGCCAACATGCCCTTGAGTCATTAGCATTGAATACTAACAAACAGTTTTTTGATGACAGACTATATATCAGGCGGCTGTCACAACAACGATAATCCACCAAACTATTTGAAAAACCCCAAACCACCACGGTTTAATCAAGTTTGGATTGGACAGTAGGTAAGTCACGTGTGACATCACTTAAGATAGATGTTACTCTTGGTAAAGGACTATCTGGAATTAAACCCAATAGGGGATGGGACTCGTGGTTGCTCTGATTATTCTCTCTCGAGTTATGCTCCCTCGATGTTTTATCTAATGTGTCTATAGTGGTTAACTCATGACTTAACATTTCCTTGCTTCTCAATCCTCCAAAAAAGTTCCCTCATAGGTTCCCACGGTGAGTACTTTTGATAGAGCACGAAATCTCTTCCAAGCCTAGACATATTTGGTCCCTCGTGGATACTGGTTAACCTTCCCCACATATTACAATACATATCATAAAGTTACAATATATCTATACAATTACATAACTTAAATAAGTACAAACAAAGAATATAAAGCTCCCTCAAACAGATCCTTTGGGAAGATTCCTCGATGTTTTCTTCATCCTTTGTCCGAACTAGCTCACGAGCTTGCTCGCTTGACTGTGTACACTCATCTAATTATAAGGGGAAAATATCTCTAATTATGAAATTATCATTAAGATCCGCCTAAATTTGTTGTGGGTCGATGCTTAGTTAGGGACCGAGTGATCTTCTAGCAAGGGAACCTAGTGAATTTTAAATTTTAAATTTCAAAGAAATAACTCCCAAAAAAAACCTCAAAAAAAATTGTTCATCAAGAAGCTTTTCTCCTTTTTCATTTGCACGTGCCCTCGATTAATGCTGATGTCCTATCATCTGACACATCTGTCGCCCAAGTGCCACATAGAAAGTTACGGTGAACTGTACCAGCTTAGTTTCTCCAAATGTCATCATGCCTTTTAAAATTCCCATGCGTGGGAAATCTAAATGTCCATCTTGTCTTTTCAGAGACTATCTCTCTTTACACTTACATGTTTCTCACTTATTTTTTCTTTCACTTATTCACTATTCTGCCATTGACGATTAGAGCTTAAGTTTTTTTAGAGAGAGAAACCTCCTTTCTGTCCTCCAAATCCTATTTCCACCACCATGAAATTCTAACTCCACCACCTTTCTTTCTTCTTTCCTTTTCTTTGTTATTTTTCTGTGTCTTCCTCTGTTAAACACTTCTCAAACACTCATGGCTTCCTCCGGTCACATACTAGAAAATTTTGACCAATCTTTAATTGCTGAGATGGCGAGGCATCATGCACAACTCTAATCCTACCATCATGCTCCTTATTTTGGGGAGGGAAATCATTTTAAAAGTGAATGCAAGGCCTTTTCTGGATAATTAAATGCCAAGTATGATTCCCTCACTTTAGGAGATGAAGTTGATGATGAGGAACTTAGGGATTTTTTTCCCCCAAAGGGACTTTGAATTTCATTTGGAACGTGGGGACTTCAGCTATTCCCACATTAACTTCGAGGGTCCTGGAGATCGGACGAATAGATTTACTACTTGGTCTAACTACTTTTAAGGCACCTACCCATTCATCCTCAAGAAGATAGGTCTTGATCGCGCTTTTTAGTTTGGGTATTTTGCCTTAGCAAAACATAATGTTATTCTCCAACTGATCTTTCTCATTGGAACACGGTGTCACATACCTTTACTACTGCCTAGGTTGAATTTGAAATCACTCTAGAAGATTTTTATGAACTGATGGGACTTGATCCCACTAGAGCTTCCACTTACAATGATGAGGCTCTATATGTCGATGAGAATTCTTGAGCTGCCATGGGCAAGATTTTTGATGACTACATTATGGAGTCAAACAAATCCACCTTCATCAAGCTCATTAAATATTACTTTTATATTCCCCCCCAAGCTTACTCTGGTTGACAAGCCCAAGGTACCACTCCTGAAATAACTTATGGTGAAGGAAAAGGTTCCTCTTTAGAGTTAGATGCTTATATTCTCTGTGTGCTTTCTCATTTATTTCTTCATGGTAAAAACAATGACCACCCACAAAGGGACCTAACCAATATCTCCATGATGCTTTCTCGTAGAGTTAGCCTTCCCCTTGTTGCCATTACACTAGGGTCCATTTACACTTGGTTGGACAAGACCTATTTGGACATAGAATATTATCTAGGCAGGTATAATATTTCAAACTTTGTAAACACCATTATTTTAATTGGTTTTATTTATACGAGATTCCTCGACTTTTCCCTTTGGAGGTTTCTCTTGTTCCCTCTGCAATAAATCCATATTATTTACTTTGTTGGAACAAGAAGCAAGGTAGGAATGATATCCTCATTTTCCTTGATAGATATTCATCCTTCGTCCCAAGGCCTTATGGTGAGGAAACAAAAGCTCATACTTGGTCATTCTTCACTGAGGCCACTCGCACGGTTGAAACAATCACTTAAAATATCATCACATATGGACCTGGTCTAGCAGTTGTACTTATCCTAACACCGGGCTATCTCCCCTCATTCAATGATTGGGGAGTTTCCACTAAGTCGTACAACCCCAATCGTTGTGCTCGCAAATTTTGGTACGATCAAGGTGCTTCTTCCCCTGTTTACCAAAATAATAATTCCCCAAAAACTTTTTCTCAAGTTTTCTCTGACTACACAACTGCGGTAGCTGCAATACGCTACGAGGAGTTTAATGGAAAACTCACCATTCATGGAAAAAATAAAAAAGGTGGCCTGTCCTGTATTTAGCTTATGATATTTTTTTCCATTCCAACTCAAGTAGTTTGATGATTGGGTCCAAACCCCACAGTTTACCCCCAGTGAACAAGTTTCTTGCCAATGAGTTAGGTATTAAGAACAACTCTGTGTTGGGGGTTGAGTTTCCTATAAGTACCACACCAAATAGGCCCCCAAGTGAATTACCTCATTTAGCTCTTATGAGCGATGTGCCTCAAAAAGTCAAGAAGAAAGTTATTATTACTATTACTGTGAAGAGGCTTGTTTCTCCCATAGTTGTCTTATCCAGTGAGGGAATATCCAACCTAACCCCAAAGAAATTCAAACCCACCAAGTATAATTCCCTAACGAGTACAACAAATCTATCTAAAATTCCTCCCAAGGTTGCTGGCCCTATATTGGCTAAACAAATGTCATTTGGAAGTTGAACGGGTATTGTGAGCATTCAGCCAGCCTGAATTGCCCCCACTTCCTCCTCCTCCTACTTCATAGGCTCTACGGGGAGCAATCTCACGTGATGTATCTTCCAATAAATGTCTTTCTTTTGGCTCCCCTTCTCAATGAAAAAAACATTTGGGCACGAAGACCTTGAGTAAATGCATCATCAAAGAGTGTGTTGCTATTCACCCAAGCCCAAGTGCATCTGCCTCACCACCAGATTCTTTTAAGCCCATAGTGCTGGATGATAGCCCTTTGGAAGAAGATGCATACATAGTTCTAATGCAGTTTGTTCCTATGCCACACACTTCCCCATTCCAAAAGGTAGTTATTTCAATAACTTTCATAAGTATTATTAATTCTTTGGATCTTCTATTGACACTTAACAAAAATAATTATTTTCTCTTTAGGGACTCCATTCTTTTAGGTACTCACCCCATCCCCAAGGAACACCCCAATACCAAATATAGAAGATCCAATTCGTGAAGAAGCTACAGTCCCTCAAACTTTTATAATTGGACTTACCTACTCCCGGTATACTGCCTCTAGCCGTGCAAGTGAGGCAGCTCACAGACTTTCCTTGGGAGAAAACAGTTCTTATCTAACAGAAAGTGTTGATGGAGCTTGCATGGTACTAGAGGAAGCTCGCCCTTATATTTCTGACTCCCCAGTCCTGAGCGTTCTTCCTTTGGTTGTGGTTCATCCTTCCAATCCACTAGAGGTAACTTACTTATTTCCAAGATTCTCACCGTTTTTTTCCTTGGGTTGTTTTATTGGGAGCTAACTGTTACATATGTTTTCCTTTTACGTGGATGTTATGACCATCATTAGGGATCTTACCAAATCCTTGCCCTATTTTCCCCTTATGATGCTAATCATAGATTTGATTCCATGAGATACCTTTGAAGGAGTAAAAAAAATCTTTAACTTGGCAACTTGCTTTATTGCATTAGCCCATGTTAACACTTATCTAAATTATTTATGATGATACAGTTCTCATAGGGTGGTCCCATCGCCTCTAGTCCTGAGATTCCTCTTCGCTCAGTGGAAGCTAGCCAATCTGGTTTTGAGGTTCCCCTACCCTCGATGGAAGCTGGCCTATCTCATTTTCATATGGATGTTTCATTATCAGAGTTTGTGTCTGTTCTAGATCTCATGCCTCTAGAAGCTGAAAATCATGTTCTATGTAAAGAAGCATCGCCTTCCAGGAAAGGCCCTTCTATTGAAATTAGGCAAGTTATCACTCCCCCAGCCCCAACTACTCATGATCAAGCTCCTGAGGTATATTTCATCTTATTCTAAAATATTTGGAAATATACTTGTATAAAGAAAACAAACATATCTCACATTGTCTTGGTGACTTAGCAAAATATTTTCTAAGATTTTAACTCAAATATCACACCTTTATGGTGACTAAGTAAAATATTTGGTAAGATTTTAACTCAAATCTCACACCTTCTTGGTGACTTAGCAAAAAATTTGCTAAGATTTTAACTCAAAACTCACTATATTTAATTATTGTTGTCGTCTCTTTGCAGGCTTCGAGGGAACCTATTGTAACACGAGAGTTACCTCATCTTGTTCACTCACAATCTACCATGACATATGCACAACCTCCTACCCAAGTTGAGTGCTCCGATGACAGTAATCATGGTTCCATAACCAATGCCCCTACTGACAGTGAATCTGGTTGTGAGTTCCCTCTACCCAGTGTTTCACCTTTAGGTTTCTACCTACAAGTGCTCTAGCAGTCCCATTTCATCCAAGGTTGTCATTGCACGGCATTAGAATAACTAATTTTCCACCGCGCATACACTTTTCTACTAGAATGCCATAGATCAAACTGTGTCATCATCGGGTACAAAGTTTAATGTCAGAAATTATGAACACCCCTAGGAGAAACCTTTATAGGGATACAATCAAACAACATCTAAGTAATCTAAGATATTTGTCTAAAGATGGGTTCAATAATGTTTGGCTTGTCAACCATTTGAAACTCTTGAAGGACTCTCGCATGGAGGATCAATGGGAGCTTTATCGTAAAAGCATGGAGGGAGGAGGCAAGGCTGAAGTAGCTTGATCCTTTGAATGAGGAACTAAACAACAAAGTTAAAGACACTAAAGAAGCTTCGGATAAAGATTTGAGTGAGCGTGAGGTAGTGTTGGGCCAACAGTCTCAAGTTCATACCAGACTCCAAGATTCCATAGAGGCTAATCAAGCTTGCATTTAAGATACCTCTGCACTACCTGCAGGCTGATTTACTTCACCATATTTATGGTTCCTCATATACTAGGCCTTACGCAATTTTCTTTGTATTTCTAGGCAGTAGTGATGGAGCGCAAAAATCGAGCGCCTGTGTGAGGACGTTGTCGTTGTTATCGGCTCCCCCTCTCATACAAAAACCTAAACTACAACTACACTTGTGATACAAGTATAGCGGTAAGTAGGGTATCGTAAGAAATCCACGGGGAATGTTGGATAGACTTTAATTGATTTATTACTTCAAGAATAAATATGTAAAATATGATAAGGGTGGAATGGAGAAAAATGGAAAATCAAGAAGTTACATTATGCAAAAGTAAAGCGAGAGTCGGGATCGCATTCGCACCACCGGGCTAAACAACTACTAATTAGAATTTAAGTTAGAAAGATATTTGACCAACATAATCAATTAAGCATAAACATCACATAATAAGAAATTCAATCCAAAGTTGAGAGATTAAACATTTAATTAAAAATGGTGATTCGCGGATTAAATTCAAATTATTTTTTAAATACTAACGTTGCATGACAAAGAGAGTTAAAATCATAATAATCCGACTTTAATACATGAGGTTTCAATTAAACACAATTTTACATAAAATCTAACTTTCAGAGATCGATGCCCATTAATGGAGGAAACGCAACCTTGACCCTATTTAACTAGGGACAATACATGAACAAAACTAATTTAACACTAATTAACTAAGAAATAAATAAATAAACACCATACAAAAATTTAACAAAGCATGAAATCTAATTAACAAAGCAAGAAATAAAGAAATACAACTATATTAATGGAGAGTGTAATGAATATTACAACTTACAACACCAAAATGGGCATCACCCAAAGAGAAATTGTAGAAGAGCTCTCAAAAACCCAACTCTAATCTATACTAAATGAATTATATATCCTTTATCTCAAATGAGAGAAAATGGTTTATATACAATCTCAATAATGGCAAACTTGTAATAAAAAGAAGAGCAAAAGATCTGTAGAGCCGAATTGATTCGGCCAAGAGAGAATTGATTTGGCATGAAATATCTTCGAAGATTGGCTTATGGTGAATCTATTCGGCAATGGTCGAATCGATTCGGTGAGGAGACATCTCAATGTTAAATGTTTCTGTAAAGATTTCAATTAGACGAATCAATTCATAGGAAACTGAATAGATTTGGTAACTGAAATAACTGACACTCCCCTCTAAGCGAATCGATTCACAAGGGGGTGAATCCATTCGCTCCCCTGTTTTTATAGTCCTTCTTCTGCTTTTCTTTTGTTGTAATTCCCTTCCGTCGAAATTCCCATAACTTCTTCGTTATGGATCGAATTCACGCACCATTTACGGCCACGAGAAGCTCGCCTAGATAGTTACAAATTCTAAGAGATTTTGGGCCAGATACCCAAGATGTGAAATGACTAAAGTGCCCTTTTGCATGCTAATTTTTACAAAAACTCGTTGAAATGCGTCTGAACTCCATACTAAGTACGAAAATAGCTACAAAAGCTCAATTAACCCCTGAAAAGCATGTATATATAGAAATCAAAGGTTATCTGGTTAATGAGCATAAATATTGGGATTAATATACTTGAGGGGGATAATAACGCGTAGGTAAACGGGTGAAATACATAATATTTGTGTCGTATCAAGTAATGTTTTTGTTGAAACTTGAAAAATGAAAGAAGTGATATTTTTTGGCATTTTCAATTGTGCATAATCTTTACTTGCTTGATTTCTATATTTACATTTCAACACAACTGTGGGATTGCTTAGTACATGATGGCTCATTTATAATCTACAATATCTTTATAGATTTTCCATCTGAGCCCCAAAACAAAATAAAGTTAAAAACTAAAAATAGTCTAGTTAACCTTAAACATGAGAAATCTTTAACCATTTGTTGTTAATCCTGAAAGGATTATATTCTTCTATCTTAAAAATTGAGTAGTAGCTTGAGTCATGTGCTTCCTTGACTATAAATGGTCTCTCCTAATTGGCTACAAACTTGGGCAATGGGAGCCTCGTGATGTGCCTAACAGCTACCTTGAGTCCCCCTCCATGAACATTCTTGGTTGCACCATTTTCTTATATGCCCTAGAGATTTTCTTCATGTACATTTGGAAGTGTTGCATCATGTTATCTTCGTTCTCATCCAATGCCTCTAATTGAACATGCATGTTCTAAGGGAGCATGTTATTTCGCAAGGCCTATCTAGTCGAAGGGACTTCTTGTTCAACCAGTAAAATTTCTTGATCACCATACACCAGCGAGAAAGGTGTATAACTAGTTGACATCCTTTTGGATGGTTGGTATGCCCATAATACTGCTGGAATATTATCATCTGATGCCCTTGGGAAATCTTCCATCAACTTGGCGAAGATGTTGACCAAGGTCTTATTTGTTGCTTCAGCTGGATTGTTGCCTTTGGGGTAGGCCACTATTGAGGTGTTGTGTATAACCGAATATTTATCTATGATTAAGTTCACCTCTTTGTTAAAAATTGGAGTTCTATTATCGGACAAAATAACCTTAGGAATGCCAAATCGATAAACTTAGTATTTTCTAATGAATGTGCCACCATGATTCTTTTTACTCATTTCAATGGTATTGCCTCAGTCATTTTGTGAAATACTCTGTGGCCACAAGTATCCATATTTTACATCTTTAAAAAGGATTGTTGCCCCTCCCTAAGAAGCATGAATCATATTTCCATATAGTTGGCATGCCTTGAACTTCTGAACAAACTCAGCTGAATCATTCTCCATAGTTATATAATAATAACCCAAGGTCATAAGTTGATCGTATAACTTAAGTCCCTTAATGTGAGCTGGATCACGGGCTAACTTGAGGACTTCCCTTTCTTCCTCTCTTGTGATGCACCACAAAGGTTTGTTAAACTATCCTCTATGATAGAGCTACTCCTCTTGAATATAAAAACTTGGTGCTCTTCTTTTAATCCCCGTGGCATCCATCTTTTTTATAGAAATAACTGCATCTTTGATGAAATCAATGTAAGGCTGCCTCTAATCTACTTGAGTTTCCACAAAGTTGCACTTAGCACATTCTCTTTGCATCATCGTTGAGTCTTCCCTCATCGTTGCCTAAAAATACCCCTCTCTTTGGATTCTTCGATATAAAGGGGTCTTTTTTGTTCACAATGCTCTTTATATGTTTTCTTCAACCTTTTCTCTGCCTTTTCTGGATCAATGCACCTTACCAAGTAGCCTCCCACGTTTCTAAAATATAAATTCCCTTATCTAATAAAATACTAAACTTACTCTCTCAGCTCCATCTTTCCTTCCCCAGACTCGAGTTACATTTTAATTTCACCCCTTCAGTCGGAGTCACCTTCCATTGGAAAATTGCTAAAACCAGAGGGATAAGTTTTTCATTAGATTTCAGTAGTTGTTGTCTCTCCATTTATGTCCAATTTTTCATAATGGTGGCATAGGTATCAGTGTGCTTGTTCATCATTCTAGGATTCCTTCTTACTTTGACAAGAAAAAATTGGTAGATCAGCAATTGAATGATTGTTAGTAGGGTGCGAGGTTGATATTATTCAACGCATATTCCCCATTCACCTGCTTATCCACCAAATTAGAATCTATTTTGATGTTTAATGAATGGATACATGTTTGAACGGCCTCTAATAGTCTTAACACCAAAGCTTGAAATTTTTCCTCTTTGTTGGAGAAAGATAAATTCAGATTCAAAGATAGGCGAATTTCATATTTTCCTTTTGAAAGGATTACTCAGGATCCCCCTTTTCCTTAGGTAAATGAACCATCAAACTCCATAGTCCACTCCTCAAGGTTGGCTTTCGAGAAATTAGGTTACAAGCCATCACCTAGGATGCTCTTATATAGTGTCTCAGATATCCCTGATGAGGAAAGTACCAATAGAGCTGCGTAAGCTTGGTTCTTGATCGCACGAGGAATGACACACTTTAAGTCATACTCTAAGAGGATAAAAACCCAACTTTATAGCATCCCAATCAAAATTATTCATGCCAATAAAACTTAATGGGATCACATATTGTCATAATGTGAATAGTGAAAGATATCATGTAATGTGTAAGTTCTATTCGAAACAAACACCAAAGCTAAACAATGCTTTTTCAATGCTAGTGTACCTTAGTTTTGGACCATGGATGATTCTACTCAAATAATAGACAGGACGGTCTTGTCCATCAATCTCTTATGATAATAAAGCATCTATTGACTCATGGTGGAAGTAAGGTAAAGCTGTAGTGGTATTCCAGTCCTTGGAGGGATCATAGTTTGTGGAGAAGTGAGCAACTTCTTGAACTTGCTAAAGGCTTCCTGGTGAGGTTTCTCCCATTTAAACTTTGTGTTCTTGCACAGCAGGTCAATCAAGGTATGAGTAATCTAGACTAATTCGGGCATAAATCTCCCCAGGTAGGAGACCTTTCTGAGGAAAGGTTTGATCTCCTTCACTATTCTTGGGCAAGGCATGTCAAGAATAGCCTTCTGCTTGTCTTGGTCCATCTGCACCTCTTGGCGATCTACTATAAAGTCTAATAATTTTCCACTCATTACACCAAAGGCACATTTGAGTGGGTTCGTCTTTAACTTATACTTCTTGCATCTGTTGAAAACCCTTCTGAGGTTAACCAAGTCAGACTCCCCTATCTTTGATTTGATCACCAAATCGTCAACATAGAACTCTAAAATATCTTGAAAAAAATCTTGTAAGATGGCCATCTTTGTTCTTTGATAAGTTTCCCTAGCATTATCTAACCTAGGTATGGCGTTGTATATAAAGTTTCCTAATGGAGTATTAAATGTTATCTTCCCTGCATCACTTAGATCCATCTTAATCTGGTTGAAGCCCATATAACCATCCATAATATTGTACATCACATGGTCTGTTATTCAGTCTGTCAAACTCTTAATAAAAGGTAGGGGGACTCATCTTTCGGGCAAGCTTTGTTGAGGTCTCTAAAATCAACACAAATGCGCACCTGATTTCTATCATTCTTACCCACTAGCATAATGTTGGAAAGCCGAATAGGATGTTATATTGGTTGATGAATCCTGCTACCAACAATGATTGTACCTAATCTTTGATCGCGTGATCCAACTTTAGCTCGTATGTCCTGATCGCCTATTTTACTAGTATGGCTGAAGGCATAACATTTAATTTTTGGCAGCTCACCTCTTAGTCAAATGCTGCCATATTTATGTACTTTCATGCAAAGACATCTTTGTATTCTTGAATGAGCTTAATTATCCCTTAATTATTCTCTCATTTAGGTCATTTGGAATAAAAATTGGCCTTTGATCTTCTCCAGCCTCAGCCAAGTCACCAACTATTGCACCCATGGTTTTGGGAGATCAGTCATACATTCTGGTTCACCTTCAACTTCCACCAGAAACTCATTAATGTTGAAATTATCAATAAGCCTTTGATTATCCACCAAAAAACATTGATATACCGGGTCAGCCTCCTCTCCAGCTTCTTTGGCTGCCTATGCACCCTTTCAAAGGTGATATCCACTCTTCCATATTCAAGTTAGGCCTTCTATCAATTTCTTTCCTCTTTCAATCATTCTCAACTTCCTCTAAACTTTCCCCAAAAGACCTGGTAAGTAAAATCTATCGCCTGTCCTCATATTCTATCAGGTCAATTCTTGGCCTCATTAAATCTCTTAGCTATTTGGAGATCACTTAAGGCTTGGGAATGGGTTTATGTGCATCCTCAAATCTTTGAATTACATTTTCCCCTACTTCCAAATGTTTTCTCACTATCCCCAACCTTTCCCTAATCGAGGGGACTCTAACTCCTTCCATATACCATATTAAAATGGGAGCATTCTCTGCTAACTCGGTGTAAAATGAAGCATGCACCAAGTGTGCCTCATCCTCGGAGAATGGCTTCTTGGTTACTTGGATGACTATCTATGTTCCCTTAATGTTAGCCTTGGCATATTAGTGATAAGCATATAGAATTATGCCATGGTTATGCATCCACACCCTTCTTATCAAAAGGTGACATGAAATGGTACTCTCTATAACATGGAATTTGATGTGCGATGTGACATTATCCATCACAATTCTAATACTCACATAACCAATGGAATTTGAAGATTGGTTATCATAACCAATAATTACTAATGACATCGGTATCAACCTTTCCTTAGACATATAAGCTGTGTCAAAATATCTAAAAGGCATAATATTTATAGAGGCACCACTTCTATTAACGCTCTGTAAAATCTTACTTCATCCACACATTTCAGGACATACTATGATCAGTTGTGGAGGAACCCTACTATTCTATCATCATCTGAGAAATTTATCTCGAATATGAACTTCCTTACTAGCCTGGCTATGGGACCCTTCAACCTCAGCGAGGGAACTACGTTCTTCTTTGCAATGTCCAATATCACCAGAGTAATTTCCAGCCTTCTTTCCAAAGGCATCCCCACTTAGTTGAAGAACCACATGAGCTTGGGGGACTGTGACACAAATTGGTAATCCAAATTGGTATCTACAACATAACTTTCCACATTGTAGACTTCCTACATATCCATGTGACTAACTTCATTGTAGGCAATCACTAAGTTTGACATCCCAATCGTGTAATCTTCTAAGGCTCATTTAAATACCACATTTTCTCTTTTAAGTTCCCTCGTATGTTATTCAACCTCTTCGTTAGAGGATACCACCAAATTTTCTCCATGGACTGGTAATGGATTGTTGTTAACATCTCCCTGAGGTATTTATAGCATTCTAGCTAACAAATGTTTATTAATAATCCTATATAATATAAAACATGAGTTTGTTGGGTGGAAGACATGCCAATGTACATGGAAATACTTAGGATCAACTTGAACACTTGGTCGTGGTTCATTTTGAGGAGCATTTATGGTCACGTAGACTGCTCCTTCAAGCAACATAGCATTATAACAACTAATGGCTTCCTGCTCCATATAAGGCAACTGCAGGGTATCTTCTCTATCTCTCCTAAACTTCCTCATATTATTTTTCCTCCGGCCTCTTCAAACTTCAGCTTCCCCGTTTGCATAACCCACCTATGGAGCGTGGCCTCTTTTTGCCCGAGTTTGTGGTCTAAACATCAGAGGGGACACAATTGGATTTGGGAGAACTACCAGTGATATGTTTCGTACGGATTTTAAGAAGGTTGGAAAGGTTCCTTCATGCGTTTCATTTATGAAATGAAAAATATATTCAAGCATCAAACCCTCTTCACAAAGTTGAAGCATCTTGGATTCCTTCACCTTCTCTGTAACATCGAGAGACCTTTCTCTAAACCACCTTCTATATGTCATTACTCTTCCCCCCATCGTTTCTTCTTGCATGCAATCTAGGTAAGAGTGAACTCATCTTTAGTTAAAAAGAACTTTTGAATAAACATGACGTGCATGTCATCCTAAGTGGCCACATTCTTTGGATCTAAGTATGAGTACCATGTGTAAGATTTATTTGTGAGGGATTTATAGAACTCCCTCAAACGTATCTTTTTGTTATTATAGTGAGCACCTAAGTGCTCCACAAATCTCTTAATGTACTCCTTCGAATTTCCCCATTTCCCAGTGTACTTCTCAAATATATGTGGAATGTAATCTTTAGGATGTGGCTCATCGTCGAACTCCTCTCGGTAAGAAGTACGAAATCATATATTGAGGCAGTCTCACTGGATGTCTGCAAAGAAGCTACCATCGTCTTCAATATTTCCTTCTTTATTTCTTCATCAGTCAAATAAGGTGAGGGAACTACCCCTATTACTATAACATTTGGACGAACGACTAAAGTTATATCATTAACTTCTATAAGTGTTCCCACAATAGGTGCAATGGGTGAAATAACTGCTGAAGGAACTCTAATCGAAGGATCTGCAGAGGAAACTATAGGAGTAACTAATGAACTGGGATCCATGGAAACCCCAAAAGTTGTCATGATTATTAGAATTTATAGAAACTCCATGAACTTACACATCAGATGGTTTGAGCTAGCACTATCACTGCACTCGCCGAAGCATGTGTCATAATGGAAGATTTTATGACAGTTGGAACTTGGGGAACCTCCACCTAAAGCACCCCGTCTCTAGGAACCTCGCGTTCCCTCACTTCTGGTTCCTCCCTACATTGAATATCATCAAAGTTGAGAGAATGGGTAACGTTTTCCTAATCCATTTACTAAAAGAATAACTCCCAAGCGGAGTTGCCAAATGTAAGAGGGGAGTCATCTTGATGATGTGGAGTTATAATACAAAAGGATGACTAACCTCTATTAAAATGGCAATAAGTTACTAAACAAGATGCTATCAACAATGATGAGATGAAATCAGATAAACTTTGACCAAATTCTTTGTATTAACTGCCAAAACACTCGTGTATATCTCAATGATAAGAAATAAATTAACCTCTTAATCAACTTAGTTAGAGGTAGAGAAAAATAAGAAAGTTTAGATACACCTTAGGCAGGTAGCTCAAACACCAAGGTTAACAAATACAGGTCACAACTTAATAAATGTTTGGTTCTTGGTGGAAAAATCTTGGACAAAGTGTATTAATGGTGGGTGAATAAATTCTCGAATTTTACAATGACTCTTCCCTCATGGAGTGGTTAATGTGCCTATATAGTCATTACTCACTCGAGTAGTCTGAGGCTCAAATAAATGCGAAAGAAAGCTTCTCGTACCATTATGTCACTAGAATTTAATGTAAAAATGTTCTAGCATGCCCATACGTCACGGTATTAATGCCAATAGAAAACTTAGGTTAACCAATTATGTGTTAGACAACTATCCTAACAGCTGTAATCCAACAAACTACTTTACAGCCCCTAAACCGCCATGGTTTACTCAAGTTTGGATTGGACAATAAGTAAGTCACATGTGACATCACTGAAGACAAATGTTGTTTTTGGTAAAGGACTGTTTGGCACTGAACCCAGTGGGGGATGTGACTCATGGTTGTTCTGATTATGCTCTCTCGGGTTATGCCCCCTAGGTGTTTTACTTAGTGTGTCTGGAGTGGTTAAGTCATGCTTCCACTTTTCCTTTCTTCTTAATTTTCCAAGCAAGTTCCCTCATAGGTTCCCATGGTGAGGTCATTAGATAGTGCATGAAATCTCTCCCAAACCCCGCCATACTTGGTCCCTCATGAATACCTATTAACCTCACCCATATATTACAATACATCTCATAAAGTTACAATATGTCTTTATAAATACATAACTTAAATAAGTAAAAATAAAAAAATACAAATCTCCCTCCAACATCTCCTTTGGGAGGCTTCCTCACTGCATTCATCATTCTTTGTTCGAACTAGCTCATGAGCCTGCTCGCTTGACTCTGTACCTTCCTATAATTATGAGTTTATCTTTAAGCTCCCCCCACGTCCTCCATTTCTTTAATAAATTCTTGATTCTTGAATTATCAATGACAATTCATTGCCCTTGATTATCAACCAGGAAACACTCATACTCCAAGTCATCTTCCTCTTCAATTTCTTTGACTGGCCACACACACCTTTATAGAATCTTCACCACCCTTCCATCCTCTAATTTTACTTTATTGCACCGGCACTTGCGAGATGCAACTGCCTTCCTCTTTCTACCTTTCTTATCTTCTTCTAACTTTGTTCTAGAAAATATGTTAAGGACACTCTGTCATTTTACTTCGTGCTCCATGGGGTCAATCCTTGGTCTCATTATATCGTTCAGTTATTTAGAAATAGTTTAACATCTAATAATGACCTCATGTGCCTCCTCAGCTCTCAGTCTCGTGTCCACCATCTCATCATCTTGGTTATTCAATGGTCCCAACCTTTCAATCATCTTTATAACTCTAAATACCTCCACATGGCGTATTAAAATGCACATATCCTTTATTTTCCTCCTCATGTTCAAAAGTCTTCTTGGTTGCTTGGATTATTATCTATGTTACCATCACATTGGCTTTGTTGCAATGATCATATGTCAAAGGAACCAAACCGTGATTGTGCATCCACACTCTTCCTATCAAAAGTTGATTATAATTAGCACTCTCAATTATGTCAAACGTAATGTGTGATATGAGATTCCCTATCACAATCCCCACATTAACGTACCTAATGGATCTTGAAGTTTGGTTATCATAAACCGAGATGGAAAGTGGCATTGAAATTAACCTTGCCTGTGACATATTAGCCTCGTAAAATGCGCTAATGGGCATGATATTAATATAGGCACCTCCATCCATTAAAGCTCTGGTAAATCTCACGCCGTTCACACTTGTCATTACAGACAACGACTGATTGTGTGGGAACCAGTCTGCTCTATCGGTGTTAGAAAAAAGATCTCTCATATGAAATTTTTCACCAGTCTAGTCATTGGTCCCTTCCATTTTAGCGAAGGAACTACATTATTATTTGCGATGTCTAATATTGTCTGAGTGACCTCAAATCTCATCCCTAGAGGCATCACGACTTGATTAAAGAGACATGCAAATTTAGATGACTTCGATACATCTTGATACTCCAAATTGTACACTTCCTCTATATCTCTAACGCTCGACTCATCATAGGCAATAACTATGTTTTCCATGCCCACCATGAAATCTACAAACTAACTCAAACTCATCTTTCTCTTATTTTAACTTCCTCATGTGATCCTTATCCTCGTCATCATAAGCTACAAACATACTTTCCTATATGCTAGCAGTTGGTTGTTATGAACGTTTCATTGCGTATTTGCAGCCTTATAACTAATAAATGCATATTGATAATTCTTTTCAATATAAATCATGAGTTGGTAGGGTGGAAAACATGCCAATGTATGTGATAATACTTAGGATCAACTTGAACGTCTTATCCTGGTGCATATTAAGGGGCTTCCATGGGTGCATAAAGTATCCTATTACGGAGCATTGTGTTATAATGGTTAATGACCTCCTCAACTGTGCAAGGTAATAGTGGAGGGTCCTCCCTCTCTCTCATAAATTTCCTCTTGTTGTCTTTCCTATACCCCCTTCTAAAGTTAA
The DNA here is from genome assembly GCA_949130495.1 of Sambucus nigra. Classification (NCBI taxonomy): domain Eukaryota; kingdom Viridiplantae; phylum Streptophyta; class Magnoliopsida; order Dipsacales; family Adoxaceae; genus Sambucus; species Sambucus nigra. Next base: position 349,733,936 of record OX422215.1, read on the forward strand.
TGCCTCCATCAAGAGAAAACATGGTTCATCGCTCCCTAAGGTACGTACTCTTATACGATCATGCCCTTCGATCTAAAAAATGCTGGTGCAACTTACCAAAAATTGGCGACAGTAATCCTATATGATCTCATACACAAGGAAGTGGAGGTCTGCATAAACGACGTGATCATTAAATCCAAAGGCCGAGAAGGACACATCCCGGTACTCCAAAAATTCTTCCAAAGGTTACACCTCTTCAAAATGAGGAAAAATTCACAAAAGCACGCGAAGGTCAAATCCATACCGAAATGGCACCTCCCAGAACTGAAAAGGAAGTCAGAGGGTTCATAGGACAACTATAATTCATAAGTCGGTTCATCAACCAACTCACTACAATTTGTGAACCCATTTTTCAAATACTCAAGAAGGATTCACCCAAAGAATGGAATGCTCAAAGCCAATATGCATTCGAGAAGATACATGATTACCTAATTCATCCATCGATGCTAGTTCTTCCTCAACCAAGACAACCACTCCCGCTTTACATGATTAACAGTAAGGGAAAATAGTGGCACAAGTGTATAAAGATATATGCCGATCATTATGCTCGCCTCTTACCACTTTGCAAAAATCTAAACTATTACTACACTCTTTTAAGGCGGTATAGCGTCCAGTCCGGGTATCGAAATCCACAGAGATTAATTATTAGAATTATATTGATTTAATACTTCAGGAATAAAAGTGTAAAAGATATCAAATAACAAAAAGAAAAGATAATATAGGCGTGGAAGTTAAACTAAGATTTTTCACGATAACAAAAACTATAGGTTGCGACTAATATCCCTCACCTCAATTTAATGCATATAAATGGTTTCTTGGGACTATGAATTTAGTAAGATTGAATCTCATTTCAACAATCAATTAAATCTAGAGTTGTCACCCCTAAATGTTCATAAAATACTAACATGATTTTGTCCTCAACAAATACCTGGAAAATTTCACACACAAGGTCGTAAATAATTAGCATACATGATATACCCTGCTAAATCTCCTAGGCATATTAACAAGAACAACCCGATCGAATTTGATACATAAAACCCATCACCATAGTAAAGCAACCCATTGAAACCAAGGTGAGTTCCATTAATCACAACTTAATTTAAGTTAGCTTGAAAGTATATTAAAAAGCATGTAATTAAAAAAATCAATAAAGGCAAGAAAGTAAAGAAAGCAAGTAAAGGAAGCAATAAATCTACACTACAAAGCAAGGGAAGGGAAGGCAAAGCAAGAACTAAAGAAAATACACGTTAAATAAAAGGTGAAGATGATGAATAGTGCTTACAATACCCAAATGGCACAAACCTTATGACAGAGAAGATCCACCCAACAAACCTCTCCTTCCAACCTAAACTAACCTAAAATACAATATATCTTCCAAAATAAACAAAACTCGCCTTATATAATAATTTACAAAAAAATAAAAGAAAAAGAAATGAAAAGGAAAAGCAGTGTCAAAATGCTGTAACCCCCAGTCGATCGCGGCCAGGGTGCTGGTCGATCGGTCCCTCAAGTAAAAACCCACTGCATCCCTCGTAGGCCAATTTCTGCTTTACTAGTCGACCGGTGGCGAGGAGACGGCTGATCGGTCCGTTGTTTCCTTGTGTACTTGGTTCATAAAAAGGGGTGAAAAGGGTGTGAAAGGGAATCGACAATATCTTCTTCGTTCGAACTCGAAACTACATGTTATTTATGGCCACACGAATTTAACCCGATGAACTACAGTTTGATGGAATCCCACTGAGTCGAAGATTAAGTGTGAAATGTCTAAACTTCCCCTGAAGTAGCGTTCGACGATGGAACTTCTTTGAAATACAACAAATCCTCACTCTAAACGTTCCAATACTTACAAAAGCTCAATTAAGCTCTGCAAAGCATATATATATATTTCTGGTTAAAGATCGTAAATATAGGCATAAGGAACACAAAACGTGCTAGAATGCGTAAAGATAACTAGTGCGCATATGTAATATTCGTGATTAATCAATGATCATCAACGACACGAATACCGGGGCCATGTTGGCCGAATGCATAGAGAGTTACCCAAAGGAATATGTAATCTACAATGTTAGCAAAAATCTAGTCACCTATGAGCTCAAATACACCGCCCTGGAAAAGATTTGTGTATCCCTCTTGTGGATCACTCATAAACTGTGGCCCTGCATGATGTCCTTCAGTATACATCTCATCTCCAGGGTGGATCCCCTGAAATACCTCTTTGAGAAACCCAATCTATTTAGCCAAATGTCTAAGTGGCTAAAAATGTTATTTGAATTCTAAATTACATATGTCATGCATAAATCCACTAAAGGGAGATCTATCTCCGACCTCCTTGTATGATAGCCCCTCATAGATGCGGAATACCAAAATAAGGCAGAATTCCCCAACGAGAATATCTTTTCCTGAAACAAAAGATAAATTTGGTAACTTTACTTCGATGGGGGCATCCAACAAAATGGGATTCATCGTAGGAATGCTACTTATATACCCGAAATTGAGACGACTGCCCACTGCTATCAAGATCACATACAAATGTACCCGCAACATGGTTGAGTACGAAGCTTGCATCATTGGCCTCGAAATTTCCTTCGTATTAAGAATAAATGAACTAAAGTCCTATGGGTATTCTGTCCTAGTCATCATTCAACTACTGGGCAAATAAAAGATCTAAGATGATAAACTGAAGCCATACTGTAAGAGAGCAGTTCTCTTTATTCTAGGGTGCTTAAATATAAACTAAGGCATAACTTCTAATCATGGTGATAATTTACCAAACAAGATGCTATTGGCAATGATAGATTGAATTCAATTCAAATGAATCAGACCCTTTAGTGTAAACTCACAAACTCTTGTGTATAACTTAACAATGGGCAATATATAATGTTTATTTAGAACAATAAATGAACTCTTGAAACAACTAGTCAGAGGGAGAAAAAAAAAGTACTTTAGATACACCCCAGGTAGGTAGCTCTAACATAGGATATGATGGAATGAAGGTTAAAAATCAATCAACCTTTATGTTCTTGGTACAAGGCCTGGGTAAAGATATCAGTGGTGAAGGATCAAAGTTATTATTTATCAAAAGTATCTTTTATCTTTCTCTAGTGTGTATTGCCTCTTTTTTTATATGTCGTCTCTCAATTGAATAACCTATTTTAATTAAATGATCTATTCCAACCTCATGAAACCTCAAATCCATTAAACTAAGTCAGTATTCCCATGTTAGTCCCTTGTCCATCGTCTAAAGAGGGACAAACTATTGGGTGTGGCCTAAAGATGTCTCTTAGTGTGGAAGGAAATATTACTTTAATGAAAAGATATCAATCGCTATACCCAATACATTATATCTCTCCCAGCATGGAACCAAGTGAAAAAGGAATATTCTTTTATGCCAGATAATGTTTCTCTACATCGCCACCCCCTCACCACTCATGAGTACTTTTGGTCGATGGGACTTATGGTTGATCGCATCCTATTTCTTTGGTTTATGCTCTCTTAGGCTAGATGGTATTATACCTGGTGTATGTAAAGGGTTTAAGTCACGCATGTGCATTGACTTGATCCTTAATCCTCCAAACCAGTTCCTTCAAAGGTTCCTTAAGTGAGGTTATTTGATAGAGCGTGGAAGCTATCCCAAGTCCCACCAGACCTGGTCCCTTGCGGATACTAATCAACCTCACCAATATTATAATACATATCATTATTACAACATGTCTTATAAATATAAATATCTTAAGTCAAAACAAAATATAAAGGTCACACGAACACCTCCTTTTGGAAGGCTTCCTCGGTGCCTTCTTCAAACATTTGGACTTATTTTCTTGCTTCCAGCTTCCTCTGCTCTTACTCCATCTTCCTTTTTGTTTCCTCCAACTTCCTCTGCCGTTACTCGAGTTGGCTTATGAGCCAGCTCACTTAACTCTTTACACTTCTTTATAGGCTCGTTTAAACTTTATTGAATCCTCCTTCTAGTTTTCTTTAATATGAAAAATTATATCTAATTACAGTTTTATCTTTATGCTCCCGAACACATACCATGCCTACTTAGAGGAGGTAGCTTCGTGATTCGAACATCTCTAATTTGACTTCCTTCTAAGAGCTAAAAAAACTTCACAGATGCACATGCCACCGTGGCCTCCATGATTAACATGTCGGAGGGCACCATGGAGATTATGTTCACAGTAATTAGTCGGAACACCCCTTATATTTCTTTTAGGTCGACACCATCAAAGAAACAACCATAGGGCACGTAGTCTGATACTATGATAAAGGGAACTTTATCAAAGAAATTAGTACCCATCAAATGCCTTATATAATTTCTAACTTACCCTACAATGATTGGAATCCCAATTCATAATTTATGGGGAACAACTCTACAAAAGAGGGTTCTATGGCATACACTTACGATGTGTCATAGGGGACAAAACCCTCAAAATCATGGACAAAATCCATAGCGGCAAATGTGGCCTATAAATGAGTAGGCACACCCTCTTTAAAAAAATCCTCAGACTATCATACTAATGCACCACCATGAAAAAGGTGTGCACTAAGTACGTCAATAGGTGCCTCAAATGTTAGTTATATTCCCCCAACAATATCTACCTCCTCGAGAAATATATTGCAAGACCTCACCCTGGTCGTTCTTCACCTGAGGGATCGACCTCATAGGGAAAGTAACTCCCAAATACTCGACAGGGCATGAGTTCATCTCAATCGCCATCAAATACTTTAGTAAATGGGTCGAGGTCAAATCCTATATAGTTCTAAATGCTAAGAAAGTAGACAAATTCATAAGACAAAATATCATCTTTCGCTTCGGCATACCTCGTGAGTTGGTATCAGACAATGCATCTCACTTCAAAAATGAGGTCTCCAACTTATTACATTAGTATGGGATCATTAGGCATGAGTCATGCCCGTATAAACCCCAAACCAATGGAGCATCAGAGCCATTAACAAAAATGTCAAAAACATAATCATCAAGATGACCAAAACCTACAATGACTTATCAGACAAACTCCCATACGCCTTCTGGTGCTATCGTATTACAGAGAAAAACTCCATTGGCGTCACCCCTACTCATTAGTTTATGGCATGGTGGCAGTCATATCCATCAAAATCGAGGTTCCCTCGCTGAGGGTTATGATCGAAAATTAAGTTGCTGAAAATAACTGGGTCCAAGTCTGTTACAACGAATTAGCTCTCCTCTACGAGAGGAGATTGAAGGTCGCTTATCATAACTAGGGTACTAACAGCATGTTGCCTGAGCATTCAATAAACGAGTCAAGAAGTTAAACATCCAAGAGGGTGACCTTGTCCTAAAAGATAATCTCAAACCTTTTCTAACTCTCGGAGATAAATTTGCACCCAACTCTATAGGACCCTATCTAGTCACCAAAATAAACTATAGCGAGGCAGCTACCTTATCTGATCTCGATGGAGTCACACTTTCTCAATCCTTCAATCTCGACCGATTGAAGAAATTATTTCCTTGAACCTGCTAGGGTGAAAACGAAAAGGAGTGAACAATCGGTTGTCAAGGAAGGAAAGACTATGCAAACCAATACAAATTCCCAACCCTACATCAGAAACCTCACTTGAGCCACCAACCTTTCGCTTGAAGTTAGATAAAACCATTTAAATCCCCAACCTTTTATTTGTTTTTAAAGATAACTATGTAGACCTGATTACCCCCTATATTATTATTACAGACGCTTAAAATTAAGGACGCACAATTCCTTTTGAATTAGAGATACGTAGGCAACCCGGTATATCACTTAGAACCCGGTCTAAATAAACACCAAAAAATCCATGTTACGGAAAAACCCTGCTTATGGCCACTGTGCACTTACTCCCAAAGAATTGGCATGATCTAAAAGGCCAAAAATCAAGTAATAAAATGATACTATAAGGGATTTTAAAGATACTACATAGTCATCCTTACTTAAAATACACACAAAGGCTAATACTATAAAAACCAAATAATCCTACAAAGGGGAAAATACGCTACCCTTATACACTACTTCCCGAATAAATAAACACAAAACACCCCTTTCTCTCAAAAAACCTTGCATCCCATCAACAAACAGACTCATCAAAGGATCCCCGCGAAATGGAACCTTATCCAGGGTGGAGGACAAAACTCCGATTTCTAAAAACATCAAATGGCTCCCATCAGTTCAAAAGCAAAGAAAGGGTAACCCCCTTACTTTACTCTCTGACGTCAGAACAAACAAATGGCTCACCATAAAGCATATGAAAGTTGTTTATCTCCAAAAAGAAAAGTCTCAAAAGGACGGGGAACTTTTGTTTCCATATATACATCGATAGATAGATATCCTTGTTCAGTTATTTTTTTTGTATATATATATATCAAGGTTATAAAAAACGCGGGGTGTGATCGAGGCATGGAGGCCAAGCCTTAAGCTTTAGAAGCCTAAGCAGGCCTTAGGTGTAAAAAGGTGTGAAAGGCGTTTAGGCATTTTTAATATATTTTAACATTTTTAACTATAACAATGCTATTAAAAATACTAAAATTGTACATACCTTAAAATATGTCTGAATGTATGCAACCTAAAATAATATTTTCTTAAATACTAAGAAAAAAAACGCATGTTTTTTTGGACGAATGGCTAAGAGGTTTGGGATATTATTTGTCTTTCAATTATTTTGAATGAGATATTGGTCCATTTTTTTTTAAAAAGTCTTTAAAAGGAGATATCGTTGCACTAAAGCGTTTTTGTTTTAAGAAAAAGTGCGCCTTTAGACTTTTACCAAGAATAAGGCGTAAAGGGATAAGGCGGGGCATTTCTCTCAAGCCTCAAGCCTAGGCGCGATATATATAGATATAAATATATAGAGAGAGAGAAAGGATCAAGTGTGGTTCCAGTTTGAGGTCCCTGAATGAGGTCTATTTTTTAAAATAGTAAAAAAGTATTTTTTTGTCTGATTTTTTTATGATTTTTAAACATTTCAGTAGGACCATAAAAAAATAATCAGTTGAAAATGAATTTTTTTGCTATTTTAAAAAAAATGATCAAAATGTGTCAGTTTTTAAGCTGTTAAAAATTGACAAAGTTTGACCGATTTTTTTTAAATAGTAAAAAAATCGTTTTGAGTTGATTTTTTTTATATGGATCTGCTGAAATGTTTAAAAACCATAAAAAAATTAGACTAAAAATATTTTTTTTATTATTTTCAAAAAATGGACCTCATTCAGGGACCTTATACTCTGGGAGCTCATGAGATCCTCTCTCTCTCTCTCTCTCTCTCTCTCTCTCTCTCTCTCTATATATATATATATATATATATATATATATATATATATATATATATATATATATATATATATATATATATATATATGTGTGTGTGTGTGTGTGTGTGTGTGTGTGTGTGTGTGTGTGTGTTTTATCACCATTTTAATAAAAATATCATAGGCTCGTTCTTTTCAAACTCATATTTGGCATTATTTACCTTATAAATAATAGTAACATTATAATTAATATCTCAAAAAATAGCTCGGTTCCCGAAATGACCTAAAATAGGGAGCCCTATGCTCCAAACCAATTCGATCCCTAACGCAATCTAAAATAAGGAGCCTTATGATCCAAAACAATTCAATACTCTACACAACCTTAAATCTAAAGCCTTGCGCTTCGAAATAACTTGGTCCCCTATTGTGACACCCCACCTAATTAAATACCGGGTGATCATTCCTTAATTAAATTTAAAACAGAATATCCAGTTGGATCAGTCTTAGCATCACTGTCGAAAACGTTTTTTTATTTATTACTAACCACCTAATATTTAAAAGTCAGATGCCAAATTTTATCTTTTAAGAAAACATGAAAGTGATTTAAATGATTAACTAAACATTCACCATCCTATATCAACTCATAGGAATTTAAAATGACATAATGAAATAAACTGAGTCTGGAGAAAACACATCCAGTTGAAATTCCAAATAAAATAGTCTGAAATGAAATAAATCCAATAACTGAAATGTAAACAACTGTTTGCAAACTACTATCTCCATATAAGAATGGGCAACATGCCCAGATTGAAATGAATGTCTCTGAATGAATCATGGATGAATGTGGAGGTGTCTAATACTGAGGTCATGTAACTTCCATAGTACCTACAACACGTTAACGAAATGGATCTCCTATGCTTGGTGTCCCTGTGGCTGGGCACCTAAAAGGTTTTTACAAAAACAAAATAGATTTGACAGAAAACGGGTCAGAGCCTGAGTTAAAAACAATCTTAAAATTGCAAGTATTTAAATGCATAAATACCAGATAATTATATACATGTTAGTCACGTGCTCTCACTTGAGATTCTCACCTCTCAACTAGTGTGCACACCCAACGCATAATTATTACCCTTCCTAGTTATGTTACCCCACCTAGCTAGATTTTAATAGTTTTCCCATCTATGCCAATTAACCTATTGTCTCCACCTTTATAGTAGAAATATACGTTACCAAGTTCCTCATACTGTGTCAATTAATTCAAATTAACTCATTAATATATTAAGTTCTTGAACACTTAATATTTATTGGCATCATTATCATGTTCTACTAAGCAACACAGTAGAATAAACATAGTATGTATATATAAATCTGACTATTATAATATATTCTAATACCTCACCCCATATAAGCGAAACTAACGGTGTGCACATACTCTGCTAACAAGTCCCAGTACCTCACGTACATAGTAAGGACTATCGAATTCGAATCTATTAAGAATCATAATAAAACAAATCACACAAACTGGAGGCGAACACGGATCATGGTGTAATGGGTCACGTTCATACCTATGCACCCACATAACCCAAACTTATCCACTCACAGATAAGTCCTCATTCGATCCTATGCTTTGAGGCACCAATCTATAATCCCCTAAAAGGGCTCCTCAAGACAAGGTTGTCCCCTTCAAAGACCTCCCGATGATAGAAAGTATGGTAGGTATGTCACACACATAAAAATCCATACAATAGGTATTCACACAACCTAAGTATTTATACTTTCAATATTGGTATTCACACATCCCATATTACAAGTTTCACACGTTGTATTAATAGCCCATATATCATACGTAAATTTAATTGATGCCCTAACTCTCGTCGTATAAATTCAGGTACCTTTCCCTATCCCAAAGGTTTACAAAGTTACCCAATTATTCCTTAGGTTAATTGAATACTATAGTGTCCCCTTACTACTAGTGTTAACTTTAAGTCATCAATTGTTTGAATTAAACCCCAGTCCATAAATTTCCAATCGTAACGCATTCAAAGAAACACTCGTAAATTTCTCCAATTAATTCCACACATAATGACACTTTTCGGGCCTTAACTATAACCCTACTGACCTTACCGAACTCCCATTATATTCAAATAATCAACATTAAGAGTTCCTAAAAATTGGGTTTGCATCGAAGCTAAAAGGGAAAAATAGGTCACAATTTTCATGGGAGTTGATCGATAGATGAAATGGGTCAATCGATCGACATTCTTGGGTCAATCGATCGATCGAACAGGTATCAGCCTGGATTTTCTGCAATTTACAGTCACAGGTTTCTTCAACAAAAATTCTATAAAACCTTCTTAATTCATTCCCAAACTCAAAAACGAAGGTGTTAAACATTAAATTAACACATATAGACAATTTCTAACGTACAAGAATCGTTTAAACATCAAGATTCATTAATTTTTCAATTGAATTCTAATTTAACCCTTAAGAACCCTAGTTATGTCTTTTCATTAAGAACATGTTCAAAACTCTAAATTCTCTACATAAAAATTCTCATAATGTACTAAATTTTATTTTTCCATGACAGTACTTCAATCCTACTCATGAATTCTACACAGAATATGATTTAATCCAAAAAAATTCCTCTACATGCATGAAAGTTAATTCCTAATCATATTCTACTAACATGGATAATTTATCTAGCTGAATTTAAGCAAGAACAATACTTGCCTTGTTTCAGTAGATTTGATCCTTTTCATAATGAAGGGTATGGCTATATTCCTCGTCTTTCGATCTACAATCCGGTGGCTTTTATTATGATAGAGGTGCAACTATGGGTGGTTTTTGTCTTGGGATCTATTCTCCTTCCTCCTCCAATAGCTTTTATTGTTTTTGTGTTTGATAATCTTAGAATACCTAACCCTACCAGCTGATATAGACTTAGGAAATTTGTGGGTTTAATTACTCCTAAAATTAAAATGACTAAAATACTCTCATGGGGTACAGGTTTGGCATAAAAATGCCCCGAGACCCAAACTGAACCCCCGAGTAGACTTTAATGACTATCTAGACCCTTCTAGACACTTTTGCGTCATACATTATATATACCCTTCTTGACTTATATTTATTTTACTTTTATTACATAACTTTTAGTCCAGACACGGCTGACATGCGCGTCCCGGCTTAATTTCTCGTAACTGCCGTATTATTACTCGACAATTTGAATAAAGTGATAATTACTTATTACTTTACTCACTAATTAATATTCAATGTAATTCACATCAATAAATACTAACTCCCGTCACGCTAGTAATAATTTAATTAAATACGGATTAATTATAAATAAATTTCCCATTTTTAAGTCAATTAATCACATAATTACCATAATTAAAATCATTAAAAATACAGGGTATTACATACTCCCCCCTAATAATGGAATTTCTTCCAGATATTAAGGCAAATAAAGGTATACCTGGTCAGAATAATTCTGGATATTTATCGCACATCTCATCCTCGCACTCCCATGTAAACTCCTCGGCAATATGATGTCGCCACTGAACACGCACCAACGGCACTACCTTTGACCTCAGTTTCCTCTCGCTACGATCTAGGATAGCAACTGTTCCTTCCTCAGAGGAACTATCTGTGACAACCCGCCTAATAAAATACCGGGCGATCACTCCTATACCAAATTAAAACATGAGTCGCATATGGTTCATTCTTAGCATCACTGTAGAAAACCAAATTAATTACTAATAACCTATTAGCCTGGCATCAAAATTTTAATTCACTACTCTTTTTAAACAAACTATTCAATAAAAACATACACATAGTTTATGCATAAATGAAACTGAGATGAAATAAAGATAACTGAACACTCAGTTTAACATAATACAACCAAATCGAATGCCGCACTAAATAGGTGATAAAAGCATAAATAAATACAATTGGGCTTTTGGCCCGAGTGTTCTACAATATCTCTTATCTAGATGACAAGGATAGAAGCATTTGCAGTAAACCTGCATGCATCCACAGCTGCTGCAGCACACATCAGACTCGAAGGAATCTTCATCCAGGCATCCCTGTGTCTGGACCTATATATATATATAGAAAAAGAGAGGAAAATAGATAAACGGGTCAGAGCCCGAGTTGTGAAAATATTTTGCAAGTGCATAAATGTTTTATTTATAAAAAAAATATATATTTTCTCATATTTAAATTGGTATCGCACTCCCATGAGATACCCTCACCCCTCTTCTAATAGTGCACACCTAACGTATCCCTCTAAATATCCTAGTTAAGCTACTCTGCCTAACAAATCATCACCCCAAAACTTTAAAAGTCCTAAGTAAACTGAGTACTAAGGGCTAAACTTCTCCCCAGTCTCAACACTATGCCATGTTCGTGCGTGGGGTGTCTCGCGAAGAAAAATCCAAACAAGGAACCCCCTGATACACTACTACTTGGCAGTGTCGATCGTTGAGATCCATTAGACCCTCAGTACACAACGTGTGTGTATATATATATATAAACATTATCATACTCACTCTCATATACATAACACAATGTACATCCGGATAGGATCTTCCGGACTGAGATTTAATCTATATTCATTTAATCTATTTACTCTAGCTATAGCAAAGATACATATATATATTCTTGCTCTCATACACAAGTAATGTACCAAACACACAAGTACAAAAACCATCCCAACGAGCTATAACTCGAGGATGTAGTATCGTAGTGCCGATCCAACTCCGGGTTTACTCACTGTACCATGGTACCAGGTCAGACTTACTCAATGGTCATGGTAAAATATACACAACGGTGGAGGCGGTCATGTTCCCTCTTCAAGTGGAGTACACACATCACACTCGAACACGGGACGAGATTACCTGGGGATATACTCACCCTGTTCCTCAAGCCAGGGGATTCACCCACATCGCGCAACCTCCCTAGATCTCACTAGAGAAAATATATAATCTAGCAGTTCCAACCCTACGCCAAAGGAAAGCCCGTGGAAATCAGCCTCTAAGATACACATATACCAATCACACATAGATATATGTATTAGCGACATATAATATATACTATAATCACATCATATAAATATATATATATATATATATATATATATATATACCTCAAATGTATACCTGGCTATCATTGCCAATCACACATAATGAAGGCCAATATCTCCAAAATATTCTCTCTCGTAACAACATTTAAGTATTCACACACCCAGAATACTAAACTCATAAATATTATCTCACTTAACGTATAACTCCCACTTTAATCACTCTTAAGGATTTACACACATCTAATCCTGAAAATATTAAATCCTAGTAATCACATCCTAAGGGTTTTACTCGGATGTATTCACCTCACATACATTCGAATAACGTAAATACCCATGGCCAACGGCAGAGTAACTCTCTCCAAAATGTTGTCCGTCCCGAACGTTTACTAAGTCCGTTTCCCCGGATTATGACCTACACCAATCCAAAGTTTTTCTTTTTCATCTAAAGGATTACCAACACTCAAAACCATCATTTAGGAGTCCCGATGTCATAACTAGGATCACCAATATAAAAGCCTAAATTACAATTTAACTCCCCATACTATTTGATGATGCTGGAAATAGCACCACCAGATAAGGTGTTGACAAGCTCAAGCAAGTGATAATAATGGGAGCACAGGAGAATATATGTATGTATATATGTAGAAAGAGGTGAGGAGAAGAGGATGAACACTTGAATATAAGTGGTTCAGCCAATCTGGCCTACGTCCACTGTGAGTGTGTGTGAGTAATATCACTAAATGAAGGCACTAATGGCTATGGATACAATCTCTCAAGTTTTCTCTCTCTACTGTGTAAAATGACAGAGTTTCAACTAGGGTTGTAATTTTGGATCCTTCTCAAGGTAGGAGAAGAGAAGTATATATAGTGTTTGGGGGTGTAGTGTACCCCCATACATGAAATGAGCATGTATGTGTTAATATAGCCAATCTGATGAAGACATCTGTCACTGTCACATGTAGAGAATGATGATGAAATATTTCCCCACATGAGGGGATTGATTCGGTTACAACTGATTTTGTCCATGTGTTCCTATCCTTGCATATCCTTGTAAATGCTCATCCTTGCCCATGACGGGTGCAACCTCAGCATGGAAGAGTACAAGGTTGGTTAAGTCTGATTGTTTCTTTATCTGAGGTTATTCGCGATGATCTCGGCTAGGTAGATCAACCGAGGTAAGACTGGAGGGGTTGAAGCATCGGCCTGGGACGGGTTTAGGAAAGTATAGTTGGAACGTTGGGTTGGGCTGATGATGACGATGAAAGGTGGTTGAACCCATAAGTCCTTACTGGCCTCGGCTTATTCCCAGTCGAGGTTGATGTAAGAGGTAGAATTGATGTCGATTGTGGATGACCCGATGGATAGTTCTGCCAATGAATTATGAGGACTTCAGTTGATTCCTAATGGTGGGGTAACCAGTAACATCGGCCGTAGCGGACCTTATGTTCGTACGAGATCATTGGTCATCAGCCTTGAGCCCTTGTTACATCGGCCCTCATGCTGACTGAGGTTGGTGCCTCCGAGCTGTCAGGTACACTCTGGGCATATAAATCACCCCCTATCCCTTAGTTACCTGTAAATAGGTGACTATGGGGTAAGCAACTCCGAGGCTGTTCTTCCTTTTATACCAATCTTTCTTTGACAAGTGTCGATTGCTGAAGTGGATTGCGTGCTGGGTAAGTGCAATGATGATGGCCTTTGGGCTCCCAAGGCAATGATGGGCCTTGGGGTTTGTGCAAGTGTGGTTAGGGTGTTTAAACCCCTTTTCTCTCTTTTTCCTCCTCATTTCTTCTCACTTTACTGCCTGAGATCCCTGTGCTCCCTTTATCTTCAAGAGCTCTACCATTATTGAGTTTTGGGATTTTCCTTTGTTTTTTACCCTCCTTTTTTTCATCTCGCACTTCCTCAGGTACTATTTCCATCTCGTCTTTCCATTTTTAGCCTTATTTCTCTATTTCTTGCATTTTTCGGTGACTGTTGGCATTTTATGGTGGTCGTATGAGTTTTCTGGTGAGACTTTGCATTTTTCGATGACCTTTGTTCTTGGCTTGAACTTGGTCAAAACCAGGTTTTGATCCTTAGTTTAGCTTGCGTCCAGTTGTTTGTCTTTAGCTTAATGTCCCAAGTGTAAGGTCATCCTCCTATGCTCAGACCTCTATATCAGCTCTTAGAAGAATTACCTTCTCTTAGAGATAAGACTTTATAAAAGATTAGGCAAATAGAACGAGCCCAAGAGGAAGCTCGTAGGGCTGAGGCCTTTCCCCTTGACCTATATTTCCCCCACCTCTAAAGGTGGCATACCTTGAACCAGTCGAGACTACTAAGTTACCAGAGGATCCAATTGATCCTTCTCCCATGTCTGAGTCTGAGTTGTCCACCTCAGACCCTATGTCTATAGATTCATTACAAGAGGCAATGGATGTATCCATTAGGCAAGATCAGGCCCCTGATCAGGCCAAGGTTGAAAGTCGTGCCTCATCCCACAACGGTTCCAACACCTCACTAACCTCTTCTGATATTGAAATTGTGGGGCCGAGTGTGGTTGTCCCACTGCCTATTGATGCTATTCCTCTATCAACCGCTAAAGGGGATGAGTTCGCTTAGAGGTTCCCTGATGGTGTTCCTATGCCTACCCAGGCCGACGTCACCAGGGACGACGGCGATGGTCATGAGAGTGACGTTGACATCTCGGAGGCAGCCGAGATAGAGAGCAATATCAATGAATTCAACCTCTTAGCTTTTAGGAACCTTTATTCCATAGGACCTTCTATCAAAATTAGGAGACCTCTGAGGGATGAGAGGGCCTTTGGTGGTCGAGATGGGGAAATCTACGTATATGAGCAGATGTTTAAGTTAGGATTTTGTCTCCCCATCCATCCAATAATTAGGACCATATTGTCCCATATTAACCTGGCCCATTCCCAATTATCCCTAATGATTGGAGGGTGATGATTGGAGCCATCGTCCTATGGAGGGTAGCCCATCACTCAGACCTTCCTGTCAGGGTCTTCACAAGTTGCTACGTTCCATCCTCTGCTAGGAATCATCTGAGCTATTACCACTTCCTAGCTAGGAAGTCTGATAATAAGATGTTGATGGTTACCCAAACCTCAAATCATAATTAGAAACCACAGTACTTCTTCGTCTCTGGGGCATGGGAATTTGGTACTTATGTCCCCTCTTCATCTCTAGAGCCGAGGACCCCTATAAGGTGGGGAAAACTGTCATTGGCTACTAAAGTCGGCCTTGGGTTAAGTCAGGATAACCTACAAAAGGTGAAAGACCTTCAAGATCAGGGGGAGATTATTTATCTGGTCAAGTACGAGCATCTGATGAACCCCTACTACCTCTTTGAGACTGGCCTGGGGGAAAGTCCTTTAGCCGAGCTTCGTAAGTGTTTATTTTGCTAAGTTGTACCTCTGATATTTAATGTCTCTTATTTACTAACTCAGCCATATTTTTTGCAGAAAGCCCCGAAGGTATATAAGACGACCTGTTGGAGATGTCTGCTCCAAGCTTGATCAAGTTGGTGAAGAAAGCTGGGCTCAATGAACCTCATCCTCCCCAACCAAAGCAGAACGTCGGCACTTCTAAGGTCGATGCTACAAAGAAGAGGAAATCCCCCACTACTGCCCCCGAGGATCAGAGGCAAAGCAAAGCCCAAAAGAGCGATCTCTCCATCCCCATATTGTCCGATGATGCACTGGTTTCTCGTCTGGAGCAATTGAAGATTGGCGAAAGCCTAATTGGTCATGGTCTGAAGGCGATGGATGTTATCGGCTCTGCGATGACCGATGCAGATAAGCATTTTCTATGCTCTATTGATACCCCTCTGCTGGACGAGTTTTTCCTTCATAGGTCTATTCGGGTATAAATTTTAGCTTTTTTGGCAAAATTATAGCCTCGTCCTTGAATTGGGCTATCTTGATCTCATACCTCTAACTTTGTGTTGCAGGGTATCCTGTCCATGCACCAGTTTATTAACTGGACCTTGAGGAAGCTACCCCTGATTGAGAAGGGAAGAGATGCCCAGAAGGTGGAGGCCACTCTAAATGCTAAAGTGGAACGTCTGAAGGCTGCCCTGGAGGGGTCTGAGAACAAAGTGAAGCAGAGGGAGAAGGAAATAACAAAGCTTCAAAAAGACCACACCTCTGCGTTAAAGGCCAAGGACGACGTCCTCCAACAAAAAGTTGATGTTGTAGTGAAAGTTGTCCTTGAGGATGTCTCTTAGAAGATCTTGGAAGAGTACAAGGTCTCTGGCCAATTTATTAGCTTTGGCTGTGAATACCTCGAAAGAGGTGTTAAAGCTACTAGCAAATGGGTGGCCTTCAAAGAAAAAGAGTTAGGGAGTTTGACAACCTTAGACTTTATTGGTCTCGGCTAAGGTAACCCTCAGTTCGCTCAGGCCTTACAAGAGGTTGAGGAGGAAGCCACTGCTCCTACAAAGACCACACAATTAGAGGTTACAGAGACTGAGGATGTCAGTCCTCAAGAAGACGGATTCGAGGTCACCAAGGCCAAAATGATCAGGCTGAGCTTATCAACCCTGCGGCTCCAGAAACTTAGAACATGACTTGTGAAGCTTGAGTTATAATTTTTATTTTTCATCTACAGTCATTTGTAACCCCTGATAGCATTTCCTTGTACTTCTAACTTCTTCATGCTATATCATCCTCTGAAGAGGATTTTGTTTCTTTTGATGAATGTTCTTTGAATGATTTTATATGCCATGCAATGGTGCGTTTTAAGGTCTGAAGCCTCAATATAATGGTGTTTTCATCACTAAGCTATGATGTGAACCTTATAATTTATCACCAACTTAATGGTTTTAAGGTCTGAGGTCATCCAAATATGATGTTTCACCTCACACCCTATCCCCAAATTATAATATTTAAGGTCTGAGGTCATCAAACTAAGATGTTACCCCCATAAATCTCACTAAGTTAATGATGTTTAAGGTCTGAGGTCATCCAAATATGATGTTTCACCTCAGACCCTATAACCAAATTATGATGTTTAAGGTCTGAGATCATCAAACTAAGATGTTACCCCCATAAATTTCACCAAGTTAATGATGTTGAAGGTCTGAGGTGATCCAAATATGATGTTTCACCTCAGACCTTGTCCCCAAATTATAATATTTAAGGTCTGAGGTCATCAAACTAATATGTTACCCCCTTAAATTTCACTAAATTAATAATGTTTAAGGTCTGATGTCATCTAAATATGATGTTTTACCTCAGACCCTATCACCAAATTTTGATGTTTAAGGTATGAGGTCATCAAACTAAGATGTTACCCCCATAAATTTCACCAATTTAACGATGTTGAAGGTCCGAGGTCATTTTAATATGATGTTTCACCTCAGACCCTGTCACCAAATTATGATGTTTAAGGTCTGAGGTCATCCACCTTAAACCCTGTCACAAAATTATGATGTTTAAGGTCCGAGGTCATCAAACTAAGATGTTACCCCCAAAAATTTCACCAAATTAATGATGTTGAAGGTCTGAGGTCATCCAAATATGATGTTTCACCTCATACCCTATCACCAAATTATGATGTTTAAGGTCTGAGGTCATCAAACTAAGATGTTACCCCCAAAAATTTCACCAAATTATTAATGTTGAAGGTCTGAGGTCATCCAAATATGATGTTTCACCTCAGACCCTGTCACCAAATTATGATGTTTAAGGTCTGATTTCATCAAACGAAGATGTTACCCCTATAAATTTCACCAACTGCAAATATGTTGAAGGTCTGAGGTCATCCAAATATAATGTTTCACCTCAGATTTTTCACTACTAAAGCATGACGAAATAAAGAATTGACACAGGAACTACTTTTCTCATTCATATTCTCTTCATAAAATGACATTTTACATAGAAATAATCGTAACATCATATGTAATACTTCTTTAGATGATCAACATTCCACGGATTGGAGAAAGGTTCCCCTTCGAGATATTTTAGTTGGTAGGTACCAGGTACAAACTCATCAATCACTTTATAAGGGCCATTGAAATTTGGATGAAGCTTGTTTGACTTCTACAACGTCTACTTCAGTACCAGGTCCCCTATAGTTATAGGTCTTGATTTCACCCTTTGATTGTAGAACTTGGCTATTCTCTGCTGGTAGGCTGCCTATCTGATCTCATCGTCTTCCCTTCTTTACTCAATCAAATTTAGGTCAAGTCTTCTCTCTTCTCCATTATTTTCGGGATCATAATCCTGAATTTTATGAGTGGGGATTCCAACTTCTATAGGTATGACGACCTCTGAGCCACGTGCTAACATAAATGGGGTCTCCCCCGTTGGTGTCCTATCCGTTGTTCTGTAGGCCCATAACACAGCATAAACCTCTTTTGTCCATCTCCCCTTAGCTTCTTCCAATCTCTTCTTAATTCCATCGAGGATCATTTGGTTCGTGACTTTGGTTTGACCGTTTGCCTGAGGTTGGCCAGGAGAGGAGAAGAATTGCTTAATCCAGACCCTCTCACAGTATTTCTCCAATGAAGAATTCTTGAACTAGGTTACGTTGTCTAAGATGAGGGTGTTTGGAAGTCCATATCTGCATATGATGCTCTTCCATATAAACTGGAAGGTCTTATGCTCTTTAATCATAATCATCAGCTCAGCTTCTACCCACTTGGAGAATTAATCAATCGCTACTATCAGGAATCGGTAATTATTTGCATCCCTTGGCAATGGTCCCACCAAGTCAATCCCCCATATCGCAAATGTCCAAGGGGAACATATCGATGCCATAAGTTGATGAGGTTGATGAGGAATAGTGGAGAATCTCTGGCACTTGTCACACCTCTTCACGTAGGCCGCAGTGTCCTTAGCCAAAGTTGGCCACTAGTATCCCTGCGTAATTATCCTCTTGGCCAAAGGTCTTCCTCTTACGTGACTAGAGAAAGAACCCTAGTGTATATCCTATAAGACGTGGAGGACCTCTATGGGATGGACACATCTGAGAAGGGCAAGCAAAAATCCTTTCTTATATAGGACATCTCCTATTATTGAGAAATTTACAGCTTTGTATCTCAACTTCCTCCTTTCTAACATGGATTATGACATCTCTCCCTCTCTGATATATTTGATAAGGGGGTCCATCCATGAGTCTCCTAGGTTAAGGTTGAGGCAAGAGCTGGCAACCTATTCTTCCTCAATGGTCGGTTTGAGCAGGATCTCTACTGGTACTGTCCCGCTGATGCTTGTCCTTGTTGCTTAAGCCAACCTTGTTAATGCATCCGCATGACTATTGGCTTGTCGAGGGACTCTCTTCATCTTTACCTCTTTGAATACTTCTAGCATCATTCTTACCCTCTTCAGGTATTTTTCCATCCTATCGTCCTTGGCCTCATACACTCCAAGTATCTGGTTGACAACCAACCTCAGGTCGCTGTGAAGTAGAAGTCGGGAAACTTTAAATGATTTTGCTAAGGAGAGGCCCGCTACTAAGGCCTCATATTTTGACTCATTGTTCAATGCCCTAAAGTTGAACCTTAGCGTATATTCAATGTCGGTACCATCCGGAGCTGATAGTATCAGCCCTGCACCACTTACACTTTCGTAAGAAGACCCGTCGACGAAGAGGTTCCAAACATCTTCTTTTAAAGAGAAGTGACCCTCTGACAGGGTTGCTTATTTGAACAGGTACCTGTCTTCCTCATTATCATCTACTCCTTTCCTAGCTCTTCCCGACACAACCTCTTCCGGGTCTCGGAAGACATTACCATTTGATTCCTCTACGATCTCTGGATTATTCTCAACCTCAACCTTTTCCCATGTGAACTCAGCAACAAAATCTGCGAATGCCTGCCCTTTGATAGCCACCCTAGGTTGGTAAATAAGGTCATACTCTCTCAACTCGATGGCCCAGTTCATCAATCTGCCTGACTTTTCAAGCTTGTGGAGGACTTGCCTTAGTGGGGAGTTGGTGAGGATGACCATAGAGTGGGCTTGGAAATAGGGTTTCATCTTCCTGGAAGAGTGTATCAAAGCGTAGGCCAACTTCTCCATCTGAGGATAGTTCTGTTCAGACCCTTGAAGGGCCTTACTATTAAAGTATACATGCCTCTGTACCCCAACGTCTTCATGTACTACGGCTGTGCTTATAGCTGGCCCTGAGACTGCTAGGTAAACATATAACTGCTCCCCTTGATGGGCTGAGATAAGAGCAGGGGGGATTCGAGATAGGACTTGAGCTACTTAAAGGCCTTATCACACTCTTCGTACCACTCAAAGGCCTTTCTAAGCACCTTAAAAAATGGAAGACACTTGTCTGTGACTCTGGAAACGAATGTGTTGAGTGTGACTACTCTTCCAGTGAGCCTCTGAATGTCTTTTATACTTCTTGGTGTCTTCATATCAAGCAAAGCCTTGATTTTCTCTAGGTTGGCCTCTATTCCCCTCTAGTTTACTATGAATCCAAGAAACTTTCTAGATCCTATTCCGAAGACACACTTGGCAGGATTGAGCTTCATCCTATATAAGTCCATGATGTCAAAAGTTCTCTCCAGGTCTGCAACATGGGTGTAGGCCTTCAAGATCTTAGTCAACATATCATCTACATATACCTCCATGGTCTTGACAATTTAATCTTTGAACATCTTATTTACAAGATGTTGATATATGGCCCCTGCATTGTTTAAGCCGAAGGGCATAAGCTTATAGCAATAGGTCCCCTTATCTGTGATGAAGGTTGTCTTCTCTGAGTCTTCAGCATCCATGAAGATCTGATTATAGCCTGAATACGTATCCATAAAGCTCATGCCCTGCCGTGGCATCTACCATCTGATCAATCTGAGGTAAGGGATATCTATCTTTAGGGCAAGACTTATTCAGGTCGGTGAAGTCTACGCACATCCTCTATTTTTTGTTGGCTTTAGGCACAATGATAGCGTTTGACAACCACTCTGGGTATATAACCTCTTTGATAAATTATTCCTCTTCCAAATTTTTGACCTCTTCTCTTATGACATCATACTTTTCCCAAGAGTAAACTCTTCGTCTTTTTTATTAGCTTAGCATCTTCCGCCACATTGAGTCTGTGGCACATAACCCCCGGGTCGATGCCGGGCATGTCCGTATGGCTCCAAGCGAAGACAATTTTCCTCGACTTTAAAAACCTTATCATCTCTTCCTTGATCTCTGCTTTTAAGGCCTTGCCAATTTGGACAATTTTTTCTTATTCGTCCTCATTGAGGACCATGGACTTTACCTCTTCTGTAGCCTCTCCTTTCTTTAACTTTGTTTCATCCCTAGGATCAAATGTATTAATGTTATATGTGGTTGTTGCCCTCTTATGGACCTCTCTCTCTTCCACCGAGTTGAAGTAGAATTCTCGTGCCGTAGTCTGGTTACCCTTCACTTCCCCTACTCCATAGGGGGTCAGGAATTTTAGCATTTGGTGGATCGTTGATGGCACGACCTCAACCTCCTTAAGGGTTACTCTTCCTATGATGAGGTTATAGGCCGAGAAGATGTTCTCATTTATAATGAAAAAATTGATCTTCCTGGTCAACCTCTTAGTCCACTCGTCTCCCATTTGTACATCCGTCTCATACCTTCCCAACGAATGGACCTTTTCGCCGCTAAAGCCCATTTACGTATGATGATAGGGTACCAACCTAGCTCTACTTAGGCCTAGTCTCTTGAAACAAGGCCAGAACTACATCTGCTGAACTTCCTCCATCTACGAGGATTCTCTGTACCTCACATCCATGAACTCTTGTTGTTATTATCAAAGGTTCATCATGCGGAGTAAAGATACCTTTGAAGTCGAGTTGGGAGAACCTTACTATAAGAGTATCCATATCCACCTTCTTTCGCTTCTGCTTGGCCTCTGAAGATGCCAGATTCACAACCTCTACTCTGGCCACTGAATTAGCCTCCGCCACATGGGCATTACGGTCATCTACTTCATATCCACCCCCTGTGAGTCCTCCATATATGGTGTTAACTCCGAAGGAGATCATACTAACCCTCTTCATAGAGGCATTTTCATCTTTCGAAGGGAGGTCTTGATCCTCCTCCTCATCACCATCGGAGTCATAATCTCTTTAAGCTAGGGTACCATCTCGACATCTGTCATTTCTCTTCATTTTAGGGTCATCTTTCCCCCTCTTAGGAGCCTTACCATCGACATACTTCCTCAGTTTTTCGGACTTCAACATCTTCTCGATTTTATCCCTCAAAGTTAATCACTTTTTTATCACATGGCCGTGGTCTTGGTGGAACTGGCACAATAGATTCTTATTCCTCTTGTGCATAGGGGCCTTCAGCTTATCCATCCATCTCACAGACCAGTCATTCTTGATCTCATTGAGGATGTGTTCGTGGCTCACAGTTAGAGGAGTATAATGTGCAAACTTGTCATCTGCAGACCTCTTTTTTCCATCTTTCTTTCTTTGGAACTTCCCGTGGCCACTTCCATTCTCATCCTCATACTTCGCGGACATAGCCTCTTTGGCGTTCATGACCTTTCCTGAAGTTGCCAATAGCTCTTTCATAGACTAGGGAGGGTCTTTCGCAAGCTTCCATAGAAACTTCCCCTTCTAGAGTCCTCCAATGAGGGTCGTCATGGCTATATTCTCTTCATAATCTTCAACCTCTAATTTCTCTTTGTTGAATCTAGCAATGTAGTCTCTTAGGCTCTCGTTCTTGCCTTGCTTGACATACAACAGATGGGTGGTCTTCTTTTGAGGTCTTACCCCAAAATAGGAATTGTGAATGAAACGTTCAGCCAAGACCTTAAAGTTCTCAATTGAGTTCTTTGGAAGAGAGTTAAACCAGATGTGTGTAGCTCCTGTTAAAGTCCTGGAGAAGGACCGACATTTCATCTCATCTGGGATTGAATAAATATATGTTGCAGACTGGTACATCTCAATATAATGTACAGGTTTGGTTCTACCATTATACTTGGGAGACACCGTAGGTGGTTTGAACTTAGCAGGGGTTGGGAATCTCACTATCCTGGCCACGAATGGAGAGCCCTTTGAGAAACCTCTTTGCAGTGGGTCTCTGCTTTTGATGAGGTCCCCTATCTTCTCTTTAAGATGTTAGATGGAGTCATTCCATGGCCTTGCAATGTTGGACTGACCGAGGTTTTCCCAATCCACCTCTAAGGGGTGGACTGAGGGTTCCCCAACCGCAGCACAACATCGGATCTTGACATACTCTTGATACCTATCTCGATTATGATGAGATCGGCCATGATGAGGTCGATGTTCCCCCTCTTCCCTTTATGACCCTACTGCACTTCTTGACCTGGATAACCTCTGCCTCAGGTCATTTACTAGGTTGAGCCTTTCTAAGGCTGACCCTCTGCTCAAGCGATCACAAGTTGATCCTCTATGTTGGGCACCACCATCTCTTTTGTCCCCACAACCTCGTGTTTAGTGGATAGGACGTATAGTGTTGTTAGAGACCTCATACAACTCCCAACAGCCCTCTGGAGAATCTTCTGCCTCTAGATCATCATACATATCCTCGGGGCAAGGGTGTCCTTGCCTCCCCAGGCATAAACGCCTAGGGTCAGCAACGTCCCTCCTCCGATGAGGAGTAGATTGGTCATTTCGCGATGCCTGGGCTAGTCCCCTGGCGTTAGGATGGGGTTGAGCAGATGTCAGAGTAATCATCTGGGCGAGACCCCGGGTGGCCTCATCATATTTTAACTGAGCTGGGCAAATTACTCCTTCATCGCTTGCTGCGTTGCAGCCAAGGACTTCAATGCCGCCGCCACTTCAGCCATTTTGGACTGGGGCGGTGCCTGACTGGAACTAGGTCCTCCAACACTAGACGGCGGAGGAGGTTATGGCAATTACAGTGCCATGTGTCAAAACTTAAGAGCTTATGAAGAAAATGAGCTTAATACCTTAAGGGACCTCTTTGAATGGTGAAACGGATCCACACAAGGGGTGAGGCCTGGTTCACCACCAGAGTCTTCAGTGAGGTTAAGCGAAAAAATAGGAAGAGAAAGCTTCTTGTTCCGACAGAAGGCGCCAAAATGATGATACTGGAAATAGCACCACCAGATAAGGTGTTGAAAATCTCAAGCAAGTGATAACAATGGCAGCACAGGAGAATATATGTACGCATATATATTGAAAGAGGTGAGGAGAAGAGGATGAACACTTTAATATAAGAGGTTCAGCCAATCTGGCCTACATCCACTGTGAGTGTGTGTGAGTAATATCACTGAATTAAGGAACTAATGGACATGGATACAATCTCTTAAGCTTTCTCTCTCTACTCTGTAAAATGATAGAGTTTTAGTTAGGGATGTAATTTTGGATCCTTCTCAAGATAGGAGAAGAAAAGTTTATATAGTGTTTAGGGGGTGTAGTGTACCCCCCATACATACAATGAGCATGTGTGTGTTGATCTAGCCAATCTGATGAAGACATCTGTCACTGTTACATGTAGAGAATAATGATGAAATATTCCCCCACGTGAGGGAATTGATTCGGTTACAACTGATTTTGTCCACGTGTTCCTATCCTTGCATATGCTTGTAAATGCTTGGCCTTGCCCATGACGGGTGCAACCTCGGCATGGAAGAGTACAAGGTTGGTTAAGTCTAACTATTGCTTTATCCGAGGTTATTTATGATGATCTCGGCCAGGTAGAGCAGCCAAGGTAAGACTGGAGGGGTTGAAGCGTCAGCCTGGGCTGGGGTTAGGCAAGTATAGTTGGAATGTCGGCCTGGGTCGAAGATGAAGATGAAAGGTGGTTGAACCCATGAGTCCTTGCTGGCCTCGGCTG
Organism: Sambucus nigra; assembly: GCA_949130495.1. NCBI lineage: Eukaryota > Viridiplantae > Streptophyta > Magnoliopsida > Dipsacales > Adoxaceae > Sambucus > Sambucus nigra. The sequence continues at coordinate 349,759,080 of OX422215.1, forward strand.
TTTCCCAGCCGAGGTTGATGTAAGAGGTAGAATTGATTTCGGCTATGGATGACCCGATGGATAGTTCTGCCAATGAGTTATCAAGACCTCGACTGACGCCTGATGGTGGGGTAACCAGTAATGTTGGTCGTAGCTGACCTTATGTTCGTACGAAATCGCTGTTCATCATCCTTGAGACTTATTACCTCAGCCCTCATACTGGCCGAGGTTGGTGCCTCCGAGATGTTAGGTACACTTTGGGCATATCACTCTTTAGGGAAGGAAACTAATAATTTTGGCCAAGGAGAATCGATTCGCCCTTATGGAGAATTGATTCAGGTAGGCAAATCAATTCGTCCCCCAATCGGAATCGATTCAGAAAGTTTTCTTCAAACAGGTCATCAAGGGCGAAACGATTGGTCTAAATCCGAATCGATTCGGCCCAAGGCACTTGATCGCAAATCACTAATTTAACCCAACACAACTTAATGTGGGTTTTCCCATAAAAATATTATCCTCTATCGATTTACCCAGCTCCGACATATAATTAAAATACTTCAACTCATTTACTTAATTCCAAAAGTAATTTTAACATACATCCAAAATCATTTAAGCCTTGAAAACCTCAAAAATTACTATTTATGATCATTTCTTAAATTCCCAAATTACACTTACTTAAGAATTTTAATCATCCCCAAAAGTGTGGGGAGTTACACTTTCGGGCTATAGATCAATCTCCTCTAAAGCAATATAAGTGTTGGTCAACTCATCTCGGAGATATCTCCTCAACGAAAAAATATGGACCACGACATGAATCCTATGCAAGTGCTCCGATAACCCAAATCTGTAAGCCACTGACCCAATCCTCTTAATAAAAAGGAATGGCCCTACATACCTCAGCAAAAACTTCCCTTTCTTCCCAAACCGCATTATCCCCTTTATAGGCAATAATCGTAACAACACCTAGTCCCCCATATTGAACTCCTTGAAGAACCTCTTGGCATCGGCGTAGCTCTTCAGTCTATCCAGAGAAACCCGAATATGGCTCGGAATCATCTCAATCCTAGTCGAGGTATCCTAAATCACCTCTGGCCCAAGTAGCTTGTTGTCCCCCACCTTTAACCAACACGCTGGAGAACGATAAGGCCTACCATACATCGCCTAAAATGGATCCATGTCAATAATAAACTGGTAGGAGTCATTATAAGCAAACTCCACCAGTGGAAGATATTGCTCCCAGCCCCCGCCAAAATCAAGGATACACATCCGCAACATATCCTCTAGCATTTGATTCATTTATTTGGTCTTCCCATCAGTCTGTGGGTGATAGGCCGAACTCAATTGTAACTCCGTACCCATGGCCTCCTGGAAGCTCTCCTAAAATCTGGACACAAGCATCTTGTTCCGGTCAGACACAATATCAAGGGGCACCCCATGGACTCTCACTACCTCGACAATAAAGATCTGAGCGTACTACCCCGTAGTATAATCCGCCTGAACTGGGAGAAAATAAGCTAACTTGGTCTGCCGATCCACAATCATCCATATGAAATCGTGACCCCTTTGCGATGTAGGCAACCTTGTGATGAAATCCATGGAAATTCTCTCATATTTCCACATAGGGATATCTAACGGCTGTAGGAGTCCTGGAGGTCTCTGGTGGTCCACTTTTATCAGCTGATAAGGGGCACATTTCGAAACAAACTCGACGATGTCCTTTTTCATTCCACTCCATCAGTATTATCGCCTTATATCCTGGCACATCTTATTCCCTCTGGGATGTACTGCAAATCATGAACTGTGCGACTCTCCCATCACCGCATGTCGTAAATCCTCTCCTTCTGGAACTACTAGTCTGCTATTAAAGTGTAATCCCCCATTGAAACTCACAGAATACGACTCTGCCCCCTCAACCAAAATCTGTACAATCCGATCCTGACAGAATGAGTCTACTGCCTGGGCCTGTATCACCCTAGTAACGGTCTCGGGTGTAACCATCATCACTGACATGAAAGAGCGAGCAACTGCATCCTAATGTACCAGCTCCTTCCATTTCACCTTCCATAACTCGGCCACCTTACCTACTTGCCTACGGCTCAACGCATCTGCTACCACATTATCCTTCCTCGGGTGATATTGGATATCGAACTGATAGTCTTTCACAAATTCAAGCCACCTACGCTGGCGCATATTCAACTCCCGCTGCGTGAACAGGTACTGCAGTGACTTATGATCTGTGAATAAGAGAAATTTCTCCCCAAAAGATAATGTCTCCATGTCCGGAATACAAACACGACTGCCACTAACTCCTAGTCGTGGGTGGGGTAATTCCTCTCATGAGGCTTAATTTTACGGGAAGCATATGTTATAGCCTTATCCTGTAGCTAAATCACACATCCAAGTCCCAGTAAGGACGCATCAGTATAAACCAGGTATTCCACCCCTACAACTGGCACTGAAATTCACTTGTCCTTCAGCTCATCAAAAGCCATATGGCAGGCATCATCCTAGATAAATGGCACTCCCTTGCGAGTCAAATTTGTCAACGGACCCGTTATTTTTTAGAATCCCCGAATAAATCGCCTGTAGTATCCAACTAGCCCAAAGAAACTGCATATCTCAGTTAGCATTGTGGGTTTACCCCATTCCCTCACCACTTGACACCTTCTTCGGATCTATGGATATCCCTCTTTCGGAGATAATGTGCCCCAAAAACTGAACCTCCCTCAGCCAGAACCCACACTTTTCATAAGTGTATGTAAAACCTTCCTCAAATGTTCGGCATGCTCCTTCTCGATCTGGAAATAAATCAGGATGTCATCTATGAAGTTAATGACAAACTAATCTAAGAACTCTTTGAACACCCTATTCATCAAGTCCATAAACACGGTCGGTGCTTCAGTTAGCCCAAATGGCATAACCCCGAACTCGTAGGTTCCATATATTATCAAGAAGGAAGTCTTAGACACGTACTATTCTTTGATACGTAAATGATGGTATCCCGACCTCAAGTCTATCTTTAAAAAGTAGGCAGCACCTCTCAACTAGTCGAATAAGTCATTGATTCAGGACAATGAATACTGATTTCTTATCGTGACCTTATTCAACTCTCGGTAGTCAACACATAATCATAATGACCCATCTCTCTTCTTTATGTATAGTACAGGATCACCCAATGGCAAGGTACACCTACAAATGAAGCCCTGTCCTAATAACTGCTCGATCTGATCCCATAACTCCCTCATTTTCTTCGGAGCCATATGGTAGGGTACACGGGCTATCAGCCGAGTGACTGGCTCAGGTCTATCACAAACTCTATCTCTCTACTAGATGGTAGCCCTAGTATGTCCTGAAATACATCAGCAAAACTCACGAACAACCAAAATCGAATCAAGTGGAATCACCACCTCCTTAGAGGTCTCCTCCTCGATATAATACAAATGGGTGCTCAAACCTCCCTTCGGAAGAGGCATAACAACAAAAAACATTTCCTGGCCCGAAATAGGAAATACGATTGACCTCCCAAAGCAATCCACTGTAGCTCGATATCTAACCGTCCAGTCCATACCTAATATAACATCATACCCATGTATATCTAATAACCGTAAGTCGGTAGTTAAACATAATCTCCCAAAATCTATCTCGACCCCTTTACAAATAAAATGGATAAGCAACCCATCTCCCAAGGGAGATTTTACACACATTTTAACAGTTTCAGTTAAGTCTAACACTCCCACCGTATGCACGAAATGAACAGCTATAAAGGAATGGGATTATCCATTATCAAATAATACTCAACCCATATTCTCATGGATAGGGAACTTACCCTCAATAGCTGGCGGAGGCTACTGTACCTGCGGTAGCGCTACATTCGGAATATTGTACACTCGTCCATATTACAATAGACCCTGCGGAGGCGGGGCTATCTCAGTGGGATCTCGAGGTTGTAAAAGTACTTGCTGGCCCTCTTGAGATCCTTGAACCTGCACCCTATTCTACTGAGGTAAATCCACCTTCTTATGACCTACCTCACCATACACCTACCCCACCATACTAAAAACAACGGCCTATAAACTTCCCCGGTCTCTGGCCCAATTGCCCAAATTTGAGTTGTCCTTATCATTAGTTCGGATGAGCTCGGCCTGCATGGCCTTGATGAATGTTTTATTATTGATGTTGGTTCCCTTGAAGATTCTGCCTAAAACCACCACTATTAAATCATGAGCTTCTTGAACGTTTCCTTTTTTCCAAATTCCCCGAAGCGAAATCCCTCTCCTTCTACTTATTCTCTTGCTAAAGCGCATGTTGTTCCCCACTGGCACTACATGTTCCCATCTTACTGGATGATCCCGAGTCTATAAATTTCTTGCTCCCCTTCAAATACAACTGATAATGCTGACAATGTAATAGTGCAGCGTTCATCACATCTGCAAATGTTAATAGAGCTGGATTCCCAAATAAGTGTTGTCGAATCCTCCAATTTAGACCTCCCATAAACTTTAAAATTCTCTTCTCCTCGATATTAACTTCATCCAGCACAAACTTTTCTAAATGGGTCGTACTCAGCCATAGTTCGATCCACTTGGGTCACATCTAACAACCTCCTCGTCATCTCTATCTGAATTATCGGAGGAAAATACTTACGATCAAAAAGTACCCAAAAATAAGTTGTGGGCATCGTATCTCTTTGCACAGGAGTAGTAACCGACTCCCACCACTAGAGAGCCGCACCAACCAATTTAAAAGTAGCGAGTATCTATTTTTGAATGTCATTCCATTCAACCATACGTAAATGCCTTTGGATATCATTTTTTCGCTGACTGGCAAGGATAACGTCAGCTTCTCCTTGAAATTTCGGAGGGTGACCCTTTTAGAAATTTCTCGTCCCTTTCGAAATCAACTGTGCCCTCCAAATTTTTATTCGAAACTCGGAATGTAAAAATCGTCTCCCAACATCATATAATTTACTAAAACATACCACATTTTATTAATAACAAATCCCGCCGCCAATATATGTATATACAACGAAATTGCATAAAATAAGATTATATTTACCGTATCACTCTAGTAAATGTACAATTCTCATAAATACTAACTCTTCTACCCAAATCAATATTTATTTTAAACTCTTAATTTAATTCTCAATTTTATTCAATCACCCACACCCGATAATTTATTATTAAAATAAATACACAAAAGTAAGGGTTATTACAATGGGTTAATTAGTTACTTTGCTATGTTATGATAGTTTAGGTTAAATGTTCTCAGTTATGAACCTACGAGTTTTAACGGTGTATATTTTGCATGCGCCATATTTACTTCCTTTCTTGTGTAATTCCGGAAGTTTTGTTGACATCGAACTCAAATTAAGATTTTATAAGAATTTAGAGGGGGATAACTCTACATTTTTTTAATAGTCCAAATGATATTAATCTTGTTAATGCTTTTTTTCCATGTAACTGTTTATGTTATTTAGTCCATGTGAGGGATACGATTCTCAATATATAATTCTATTCTCGCTATTAATAGAGTTTCATTACTCTCCTGGTTTAATTTTTTTACCTTATACACTTTTATATGAATAGTAACAAATTAATAGAATTCTAATCAAAATTCCATGTCGATTCAACCCCTACTTGTCACTACACTCCTTAGTTAGCGCATGCCGTTTAGGTATTCTTTTTTATAGGACGTAAACATCCAGTGACATATTTTTCATACAAAGTTTACATGTTTATTAGAATGGTGTCATTTTCAGGGAGTTAAATTGTTTTAGAATTTTATTGATTTAGTATTTCATATTCTTCTTCTTTATATTTGTACTTTTTTTATGGCAGACATTCCATTTGATCCACAAGAAATATTGAATTCTCTCTCTCGCACCACATTGTTGATCTTCCATCGAAAAGCCAGATTGGGTAAGCATGTATTGCGTTAATGCTTTCGGTGATCATAACAATTTGGGTTCGTAAGTTTGTGTTAAGAATAGTTTTCATAGTCCCTCTAACCCTATAACTTTTTTGTGAATACTTGCATGTTAAGGAGAACTAAAATCGCATAATTTCATTTGGCGAGTATTTACATAATCAAAAAAATGATGTGGGGGCTTTGAAGAATTATTCAAATGACAAAATGTCGCAAACTTATTATAATATAAAGTTGAAAGATATTGTGAAATTATCTCTCTGAAATATCTTGATAATAACCTTCGAATTTGTTATAAAAATAATCTTGAAAGTTACAATAATAGTTCTCAAATTAGTATTTTCGATGAAGTTAAAAAAATCACCGAATTCATTTGGTGCACTTTTGCAAATTCAAAAAATTGAAAATTTTTACAACTTTTATTGGGAGGAAAACAATTGTTGGGATGATGAATTGGATTTTTTATTTGAAACCAACTATGATTTTTCTCTTGAAACTTTGGAAGATGACTACTGTTTTGAACTAAATGAGTAATTTGAGGTTCTTGAGACACGATGCTTACTTTGGAACAAGGTTCTAAAAAACGCGGGGCGTGATTGAGGCGTGGAGGCCAAGCCTTAAGCCTTAAAAGCCTAGGCGGGCCTAGGCGTAAAAGAGCGTGAAAAGGCGTTTAGGCCTTTTTAATATATTTTAATATTTTTTAACCATAACAAGGCTATTACAATACAAAAATTTCACATATCATAAAAATATGTCTGAATATATGCAAATTAAAATACTATTTGATTATGTTGGATGAGATAATGGTCCGGTTTGTACAGAAATTCTCTAAAAGGCGACATTGTTTCACTAAAGCATTGTTGTTTTTAGAAAAAAGTGCGCCTTAAGGGTTTTACCAAGAATAAGGCGTGAAAAGCATAAGGCGAGGCGTTTCTCCCAAGCCTTAAGCCTAGGCGTGCCTAGGCGGAGCCTAGGCGGGTTTTTTAGAACAGTGCTTTGGAACAAACCATTCTTTGTTTCTCCCAAAGCATAATAGAGAACTAAAATGGTGAAGATGTGGAGATAAAATCACCTTGTAATGAGATGATTTCTTCCCTTAACAACAAAGATGAGTTGAACACTTGTGTTTAACCTCAAAAAAATTTGTAAGAACATTTCATTGAAAGTGAATCTTTTTCTTTTAGAATTCAACATTCGAGCGATGTTGAGTCATCACTTCAGATTGAATTCATTTTCTCCCCATTTTCGTTCACCGTCATCTGACCATTACAACTTTGCTATGAGTCAGTTGAAAATTTTAATCATTTCACCGATAATGATAACTTTCTTGACTTTCTTGCGTCGATGGGATCCTCCCTTCTGTGTTCCCATTCTTCATTCTCTTTGAAAACCTTTGTGAGGAAATTAAGTTTTTCTTAGGGTCCCATGTGTACTTGTCTCCTATTCAATCCAAAATACCTGTCATCCGCCAAAAAATTTCAATTGTTGATGGTTCACTTTCCTCACCCAAACTGCGCCTTCCATTGTGCAAATGTAGTTCTTATTTTTTGGAAGGCATGAACTCAAATAAGAGACCGCCATTAATCCCTCAAAATCAAATCATCTTGTGATTGGACCCTAAAAAATTTCAACTTCTATTGTATAGTTAATTAGTAGTTAAAATGTAAGTTGTACATAGTAACTTCTTTGTTTTTTATTTTATTTTGATTTTTAGTGTAATTAGTTAAATTTTCCTTTATTCTTTTTGGCTATGCTTGGTTCTAATGTTTTTTTAGGTTCAATGGACTTTCGGAGACATCTCATCCCAAGCATGCTTTTATTAAAAAACTTGAAAAAATCCAAAAAAAATCATTATTCACATTCTCGTGGGCCCCGCATAAGGTGCCACGTAGGTCCATCTCGGGCCGATCCATTTTTGGATGGCCCAATTTCTAATTGTGATTTTTCACACACTCATACATAATTTTAAGTATATATTTTCTCATTTATGTGTGTGTGTATTTTTTCTACCCCCCCCCCCCCCCCCCCCAAATGTTAATCTCATAATTATATTTGTATTATTATCTATATTATTATATGTTTTTTCATATATTTTAGTTTTTTCCCATCCTTTTTATTATTTTTTACCCCCCCCCCCCAAACTTCAAAGGAAGCTAATCGCTAAAATTTACAGATCATCGATCGATCGATGATTTTTATCAATCAGTTATTTCATTAGATCGAAATCAGTATGCCAATTAAAGTTTCATCGATCAACCTATAAATTTCTTCGATCGATCAATCGATTAATTATTCTGTCATTCCTTTTGCTTGGTTGTTTCCTATTTTCTCACTACTCTCTCTTCATTTCCCTCATCCGTAAATCCCAGTTTTAATCCCTATGTAATACCCCGTATTTTTATGGTATTTAATTCTAGGATTAATTAAAATTAAATTGGGATAAATTAATTTAATGTTAATCCGGATTTCAAAATAAATATTTACTAGCATGACGAGAGTTAGTATTTATTGGTAAGAATTATATTGAATATTACTTAATGAGTAAAGTAATATATCACATTGAAATTATTAAAATTATCGCGAGTGAATATTACGGTAGTTATAGAAATTAAGTCGAGATGCGCGTGTGTCGTGTCGGGACGAAATTAATGGGATAAAAAGTAAATTGATTATAAGTCACCTATATGGTCATTTTGAGTGCGCTAATGTGTCCAAAAGGGTCGAGATAGTTAGAAAATTGTACCCGGGGGTTTAGTCTGGGTCTCGGAACATTTTTAGGCCTAACCAGTAACCCCGGGAGGGCGTTTTGGTAATTTCCAATTTTAGGCCTTAATTATGGACGAAAATTGAAGGGTTATATCTGATGGGAGTTAGAGTACTCGAGGGTTAGAAACATTGGAGTTGCAGAGAGGCTAAGGAAGATAGAAGAGAAAAGGCTTCCAAGGAGGAGAACCACTAACCCTACTCTATCCTCACCAATTCCACCACCAACGCGTAGATCGAAAGAAGAGGATTGTTCCTATACAACTTAAATTCGTCGGACCAGACCTTTAATTTCCAGTCAAGTATCTATCTTGCTATTATTATGTTGATACAACATCCATGTTAGAATAGGAAGATTAATTTCATGTATTTTGGAGATTTCATGTAAATGAGAAGAATTGAATTAATATGTTTAAGTAGAAACCAAACGAAGCTGACATCCTTATTATGTGTAGAACCCTAATTGAGAATTTTGCATGATATTTAGAGGAAGAAATCTGATAATGATTAAGAAGTTATGGAATTTATATGATCAACTAGGGTTTGAGGTAGCTTCTTGAATTAGTCCCCTTTAATAATGATTCCTTGAAAAATTAATTAAGCTTTTACGTTATAAATCGTTCATACTTGTTATTATAACATTTGTGATGTTTGGTTGGGAGTTTAAGCTGAATTAATAGAGGTTTTGAGGATTTTTGGTAACCAAACCCGTCGCTAAAAAATTTGCAGAAATTGGCCCAATACCTGTCGTTCGATTCAAGAATGTCGATCGTTCGACTGCATCGATTGATCGACCCTTTTCATCGATCAATCAACTCCTCGTGGAAATGGAAACTTTTTCCCCTTTTTATATAAGTAGGGTATAATGGGACTTGATAAGGACCTGTAGGGTATAAGTAGGGTCTGGGTAAGACGACTTTATATGAGATTTAAATCGTGGAATTTCGGGGGTATAAATTGAGTGGAAAATCGTGCGTACATTAAATTAGGTCTTGTGAGAATTAAGAAGGAATTAGAACAGTAGGGTGGTGAGTGTACACCTACTGATTTTATATTTATCAAGAGGATACACTTCGAGAGTCGCGAAGCACTTAAGGACTTACGGTAATTGAGAAAATAAAAAGAATGACCTAATTATACGTAGAACTCGGGCCTTATATGCGACTAATGGTTCTAATATATTATGCCTCGGAGGTGTACCTAGCTGAATAATGTGAATATATATATATATATATATATATATATATATATATATATATATATATATATATATATATATATATATATATATATATATATATATATATATATATATATATATTTCATATCTGTGTGTAATCATACCCTCGCTACTTGCTATCACAGAGGTTTCGCACTGGGGCAGTCTTATCTCGATTGGACCTTATGGGAGATATTGACTTGTACCCTAGAACATAGCATCCTCAGTATAGGCAATCTGAGAATTATAGTCAGACGGTCCTAAAAGACGTGAAGGTATGTACTAACCTCTTAGTGACTGGGAACTATGCTTCGCCTCCAATATGTGTGTCTTATGTTAATACAGTTCGAGAGTGATTCTGAATATATGAGTGATAAAATTATTTCCCTTCTATATAAGAGATATGGGGACTTGATAGCAGAGTATGCCAATACCATAGACTTATGTGGGGTGACTTATTAGTATATATATGAGTGATAAAATTATATACTTATGATTAATCTATTGTGCTTGTAAGTAGATAAAGTGGAATAATTCATAGTATATGAATTAAGTGGTTGTGAACTTAAGACTGTTTTGAGATGAACATAGCTGGCTTAATAAAATTCATAAGGAAAGGTTAACCGTTATAAACTTTAGTCATGTGATTACTTGAATCAGGATTTGGTGAGGGGAAATTTAGCTAGAATAGTTAACTGGGTTAGCTTTATCTAGATCAATTCGGTCGTACGTTAGGCGTGCACACTAGTTGAGAGGTGAGAATTCTCAAGTCAGTGTTGACGTACTAACATATATGTAATATCAACTGGTAAGCATTTTAAATACTAGATAAACTATTTTTTAAAGTTGTTTTACACTCCGGCTTTGACCCGTTTCCAGTCATCTCTTCTTTCTCTTTTGTGTGTGTGTGTGTGTGTGTGTGTGTGTGTGTGTGTGTATATATATACATTACAGGTGCCCAGCCACAGAGGCATCAAGCTTAGATCTTTGGATTGTTGACGTGCTGCAGCTAGTGTGGGAGTTGTAGGTCCTTGCAATAAACGTCTTCCTCCTTGTCTTCTCAGTCTCCTACTTAGTCATTATTAAATAGGGAATGTGTCTCCCATTTCCAGATTTTACTTAGTTCAGAGAGAGATTTGTACTCTTTATTATTTCAGTATTCAGTTATTATTGGGATTGTTTTATTTATTTCTTTGTCCTGTGATTTGGGATATATTATTTTGGATTGCTTAATCTATCTTGGATATTTTATTTGGATGGTTTGGTTTTAATATTATTATTTGTGTTCACGAAAATGGTTTCATATATTAAATCATAACAATAGAACTTAATCTATAAAATTAAATGTTTTGACACAGCTTAATTATTTATTAGGTGATTAATAAGGAAAAATAATTATTTTTCGACAGTGATTCTAATAATGAACCAACCGGACGCTTTGATTTAATTTAATAAAGGACTGATCACCTAGTATTTAATTAGGCGGGGCGTTACACCCTAGTTTCCATACCAATATTTCCACCCTAAATTATCTCTTTAACATCTAAGGTATAAATCATTATCATCTTATACTTTGATTATTTGGTTATTTTGTTGGGTATTTTCATTTCTAGGGTTTGTTGTGTTGTTATGGTTTGACTTGTGTGACACCCCGCCTAATAAAATACCGGGTGACCAGTACTATATCAAATTAACACATGAGTCTTGAATGGTTTCATTCTCACTAATAACCTATTAGGCCATGGTGCCAAATTTTAAATTTTTTCATCTTTTTAACTTAATCACACGCTTAACACCATTATTCACAAGGTAAAATAAAAGACAACTTAAATGAATAAATAAATAATCGATAACTCTCGATAAAACATCATATACAATGATCATGCTGAAATCTAGCACCACCATATAAGTGATGATGAGCTCAAATAATAGTAACCATGGCAGCCATAGAGATGTATATATATAAGTGTGTAAGTGTGTAGAAGGAGATGAGTATAAGAGGAACAAGATAATGATGTATGGTGGTTCAGCCAGTTAGGCCTACATCCACTGTGAGTGTGTGATCCACTATGTATGGGCACTAATGGCCTTGGATACAATGCACATAAACTCTCTCTCTCTCTCTCTCTACTGTGTGTACAAGCAGAGTTTTAGCTAGGTTTACAATTCTCGATCCATCCCCATATAGGGTTGTAGGTGACAAGTATATATAGGTCTTGGGGGGTGTAGTGTACCCCTCAAGTATGCATAGTGAATGTGATTGAGGATCTAGCCAATCTCTTATTGACACATGTAGATGCCAAATGATGACATAATATTCCCTCACATGAGGGGGTGATATTGTTATAACGGTCTTCCAAGTTCCATGTGAGCCTCACGCGCACTGTTCCACGCATCTCCGAAACCACGCACTGTGATGATGTCACACTCGGCCTATGATATAAGGCCGAGGGCAAAGTTCCTTCTAGTAGTGAGTCTGGCCTAATTTAGGCCTCGTACTGTTGTACCCTCAGAGGGTCGTCTGAGCCCGATGAAGGGTCGGCCCCTTGAAGGGTCGGCCAGAGCCTTATGGAGGGTCGGCCCCTCGGAGGGTCGTCTGGGCCTGATGAAGGGTCAGCCCCTTGAAGGGTCGTTTGGACCATAATGAGGGGTCAGCACCTTGAAGGGTCGTCTGGTCCTGATGAAGGGTCGACCCCTTGAAGGGTCATATGGACCATGATGAGGGGTCGGCCCCGGGCCGGGTCGTCTGAGCCCGATGAAGGGTCGGCCCCTTGAAGGGTCGTCTGGACCATGATGAGGAGTCGGCCCCTTGAAGGGTCATCTGGGCCTGATGAAGGGTCAGCCCCTTGAAAGGTCGTCTGGACCATGATGAGGGGTCAGCCCCTTAAAGGGTCGTCTGGACCATGATGAGGGGTTATGAGACCATCTTGGGTGTGCCTTGGTGGAGGTCGCCCTCGACCTAACCGAGGGTATATATGGGTATATCAATCACCCCTTAGCCCTTATCCATAGATGATGCTGAGATGGCTGAGGGATAATGTTTCTTTTGAGACAAGTGTATGGTTTGTTTGATGAGTGACACTTGTCAAGCTGTCGTGACACCTAGGCATGTACTCATTGTTGTTTCTATTTCCAAGGCATGGCGGCTTCACACTGCTTGGGACTTTGTGCCCTAATGATGCACTCCTCGTGGGGCGTGTTTTTCCTTGGTTAGCGGGCCTAATTATTAGAAAGGTATTTAAACGATTTTTGAAGTTTATTCCTCTTCTTCTTCGCGCCTGAACTCTCTCTCTCTCTAGAATTTCCACAGCTCCATAGCCGTTTCTGCGATTTCTTCTTCATCAAGCCTCGCTGTTCTTTCTCATGTAATCTCGCTGCCCTAGTGATCTCTTTATCTTCCATTGTTGTTTGCTTTCTTGCCCTAGGCTTGTAGGATTTTTCTTTGGCTATTTTACTTGCCTCCGGCGTTTTCCCCGGCGAGTTGTTCTTGAGTGTTCTTGACCAAAAAACATTAATTATTTGGTTTTGATCGAAAAATCCAACCTAGTCAACTATGAGATTGTTTGTAGTTGTCTTAGCCAAAATCTTCTAAGTGTAGGGCCTTCCCATTAATGCTTAGGAGGCTTTACAATTTAGTTGAGGAGTTTCCATCCCTGAGAGAGAAGTTCTTCGTATAGATTAAGCGAATAGAGGAAGAGGAGGAGAGGAGACGAAAGGCCAACACTAATTGGGTAGGACCCATTTTTCCCATTCCTCTTGCCACAATAAAGCCATCTGAGCCATTTGAGTCTTGTGGGTCGTCTGGTCGTCCATCCGAGAGTTACTTAGGAGAGATGGATGAGAGAGCCTCGTCGCCCATAGGTGCAGGACCTTCTGGGTGGAGAGAAACATCTGATCTTAGCATAGGCGGACAGGCTGAGGGGGTTGTCCCTTCCGAGGTTATCCCTGTGACAACTTTATCCCCCCACGCTTTTCAGATGGCATTTCCTCATGGGCCTCTGCCAGGTGATGAGGCCGAGGGAGAGGGGACTGAGGATGATGATGAGGACTCTGATGCTGACCCAGTTGACACCTCCCATGCCTCGTCCTATATTTCCTCAGTCAGGGATCGTGACCTGCTACTATGGAGGCATGCATTTGGTGTTCCCCCCAACATAAGTATTAGGGTCCCGTCTGAGTCTGAGAGGGTCTTTGAGGGTGAAGAAGGAGAGATCGCAGTATATGAACAGATGTTCAAGGTTGGTGTTAGGTTCCCTCTGCACCCTACCATTGTAAATATCTTGTCAGCCCTCGGCGTTGCCCCCTCTCAACTTCCTCCCAATTCCTGGAGGACGATCCTCGGCTACGTCTCCTTATGGAAGAATGCCTTTACTGACGAGCCTTAGGCCGATCTATTATTGGCTTGCTATAATATCACTTCCTTGTCTAAACAGCCTGGGTATTATCATCTGGGGGTGAGGAAGTCTGATAAAAAACTTCTCCACGTGGCTCAAACCTCTAACCACGACTGGAAGAAGAGGTTTTTCTTCATTTCTGGAGACTAGGAATTTACTGCCGAGGCTCAACCTATGGAAGACGGTCCGAGGGTTCCAAGGAGATGGTTTAACCCCTCGATGAAGGCTAGGTCAGACCCCAGACTTAGTCTTGATGAAAAAGACATAGTTGAGTACCTGAGAGAACGAGGGAGAGGGGGTGAACTTGCAAAGTTTGAAGATCTGATGACCCCTCGGTTCCTCAAAGAAGCTGGTCTGAGGGTCGTCCCAGTGACAGAGCTATGTGAGTTATATTATTTTTTGCCCAATCTTTTCTTTTTTCCAAGTGTTTTATCTTTGCCTCTGCATTTTTCTAATGTGTCGTCTTCTTTTCAGGTCATCCTGCAGGTATATCTGACCAACTCTGGGAAATGACTGCCCCAAGTTTGTTATCTGGCTTGGGCAAGAAGAAGGGCAAGGAGCCTCAGCAGGCTCCAAGGAAGTCGAAGGCCGTGGGGCCGACACCTGTCAAACCTTCCGTCGAGGGTTCCAAAAGAAAAGGCTCTAAAGTTCCTGTTGACCCTCGGTCGGACTCAAGGATGAGGGAAAGGGTGGAGGCATCAGAGGGGGTTGGCTCCTCTTCCATCATGGGGGCCTATTGGTCTCAGAACTTGGCATTTTTGAAGTCCGAGTCGTCTTCTCTGATTGTCAACTTGAGGGCGGCCAAGGCGTCTATGTTTTCTTCCCCCTCGGCTGCCGAATACGAATTCTTGTCAAAGATGCCCCCAGCGAAGGTGTATAACTATGGTCTGCACACACTAGCTCGGGTATTTGCTTTTACTTTTTCTTCCTTAATTGAATTTTTCTCCAACTGTTTCCTCGGCCTCTTAACAACTGTTTATCATTTTTGTGTAGGTTGTCTCTGCCTTTCCTCGGCCACCAAGTGGATGGCTGAAAATCAACAAAAATTTCATGAGGCCGAGAGGGCCATTCATCATGAGGCTGATCTACAGACAGAGCTTGAGACTGCGAGGGCTGAACTGGAGAGTGCCAGGACCGAACATGCCAGGGTCTTGGATGAGCTGACGAAGCAGTATGACGCTGACTTGAAGGCCAAAGGACTTAATTATAAAAGAGAAGGATGATGCCTTGACCAATTTGGGGGTCCAGTTCAAGACTAATCTGGAGGAGGATGTAAAGAAAGCCGAGGCTGATGCTATGGAGGCCTACAAACTCTCAAATGAGTTTTAAGGCTCCGGTATCGAATACTTGGAGAGAGGGATCAGGACAGCCTATTGGTGGGTCGTCCTCAAGTTTAATGATGTCGTCTCTTCATTCCGTACCTCTCTGGAGGCAGTTCAACTGGACGACCCATTGATTGCTGAGGCTTTAGCGCACATGGAGTCCCAGGTGCACGTCAAGGGTGTCGTCACATCTGAGGATCAGTCAGTCGTGGTCGTTGAGGAGACTTCTCTTATCGACGTTGAGGCCCTACCCTCTGATGCTGCTCAATAAGGTGGCTGTTTGTAGCCAATACCCTCTTTATGTACCCCCTGACTGTACTTTATTTTTGTAGAACACTTGTAATATTTCATTTATAATATCATCTCTCTTGTTGTCTTCCATATTCGTCTCTTGTGTGATTTGTATTATGAATTTTTTATATTAACATCACTAACCCCTCCCTGGTCTTTCTTGAGGGTGAATGAGGGGTCGTCCCCAACATTGACCCTCATTATAGCCGAGGGTGATTTCCACCAATTTTAATTGATGTTTAATAAAGTCCCCCCTCGTCTTTATTGAGGGCAAAGGTGAGGTCGTCCCCGCCATTGACCCTCATTCTAGCCGAGGGTTGTTTTTACCAAATTAATGATTTTCAAGTCCTCCCTCGTCTTTTTTTAGGGGAAATGTGGGGTCGTCTCCACCGTTGACCCTCATTATAGCCGAGGGATATTTTTACCAAATTAATGGTTTTCAAGTCCTCCCTCGTCTTTCTTGAGGGCAAAGGTGGGGTCGTCCCCACCGTTGACCCTCATTATAGCCGAGGGATGTTTTACCAAATTAATGGTTTTCGAGTCCTCCCTCATCTTTCTTGAGGACAAAGGTGGGGTCGTCCCCACCCTTGACCCTCATTATAGCCGAGGGATGTTTTTACCAAATTAATGGTTCTCAAGTCCTCCCTCGTCTTTCTTGAGGGCAAAGGTGGGGTCATCCCCACCGTTGACCCTCATTATAGCCGAGGGATGTTTTTACCAAATTAATGGTTTTTGAGTCCTCCCTCGTCTTTCTTGAGGGTAAAGGTCGGGTCGTCCCCACCCTTGACCCTCATTATAGCCGAGGGATGTTTTTACCAAATTAATGGTTTTCAAGTCCTCTCTCGTCTTTCTTGAGGGAAAAGGTGGGGTCGTCCCCACCGTTGACCCTCATTATAGCCGAGTGATGTTTTTACCAAATTAATGGTTTTCGAGTCCTCCCTCGTCTTTCTTGAGGTCAAAGGTGGGGTCGTCCCCACCCTTGACCCTCATTATAGACGAGGGATGTTTTTACCAAATTAATGGTTTTCGAGTCCTCCCTCGTTTTGCTTGAGGGAAAAGGTGGGGTCGTCCCCACCGTTGATCCTCATTATAGTCGAGGGATGTTTTTACCAAATTAATGGTTTTCTAGTCTTCCCTCGTCTTTCTTGAGATCAATGGTGGGGTCATCCCCACCCTTGCCCCTCATTATAGCCGAGGGATATTTTTACCAAATTAATGGTTGTCAAGTACTCCCTCATTTTTCTTGAGGGAAAAGGTGGGGTCGTCCCCACCCTTGACCCTCATTATAGCCGAGGGATGTCTTTACCAAATTAATGGTTTTCGAGTCCTCCCTCGTCTTTCTTGAGGGCAAAGGTGGGGTCGTCCCCACCCTTGACCCTCATTATAGCCGAGGGATGTTTATCAAAGATGGTCCCAACCTTACTAGAACTGACAAATGCAAGAAGAGAGGAAACACTGATACTTCTCATTATCATTCTAAGTGTTCTGTTGGGGCAACACCCATTAAAATTATGGTCCAATAGGACATTACAATACTACTGATAGTATTTCTTCAAATTATCTGCATTCCAGGGGTTGAAAAAGGGTTCCCCTTCTAAGTTTTCTAGTCTATAGGTCCCAGGGAAAACTTCATCAATGACCCTATACGGGCCATGCCAATTTGGATGGAGCTTGTTAGGCTTCTGCCAAGTCTTTTTGAGGACTAAGTCTCCCACTGCAATTGGTCTCTGCTTCACCCTCTGATTATAAAACCTTGCAGTCCTATGCTGGTAGGCGGCTTGCCTTATCTCGGTGTCTTCCCTCCTTTCCTCAATCAGGTCTAAGTCAAGTCTCCTCTCTTCCATATTCCTCTGCGGGTCGTACATTTGGACCCTATGAGTAGGAAACTCAATCTCAGTGGGGATGACGGCTTCTGAGCCATAAGCTAGCATGAACGGGGTTTCTCCGATAGAGGTCTTCGTCGTTGTCCTGTAGGCCCATAGTACATCATATAACTCCTCAACCCATCTTCCTTTTGCCTCTTCAAGTCTCTTCTTGATCCCATCAAGGATCGTCCTGTTTGAAACTTCTGTTTGCCCATTAGCCTGAGGTCGACCTGGGGTAGATAAAAATTGTTTGATACTCACCCTTTCACAGTACTTCTCTAGAGATGTATTCTTGAATTGAGTCCCGTTATCCGAGATGAGGGTATTGGGGAGACCATATCTTCATATAATATTTTTACAGATGAACTGGAAGGTCTTCTGCTCGGTAATCGCGACCATCGGCTCTGCCTCTACCCATTTTGAAAAATAGTCAATTACAACGATGAGGAACCGATAGTTATTAATGGCCCTAGGCAAGGGGCCTACCAGGTCGATCCCCCACACTGCAAATGGCCACGGGGACGTAATGGAGGTAAGAGGCTGATGGGGCTGGTGTGGGATGGTGGCAAATCTTTGACACTTATCACACTTTTTTACATATATACGTCGTGGCGTCTTTCCCCAAGTTCGGCCACCAGTACCCCTGGGTGATCACCCTCTTCGCCAGAGACCTGCCCCCAATGTGGCTTGAACATGACCCCTCATGCACGTCTTGCAAAATGGATGGGACTTAAGATGGTTGCACACACCTAAGTAAGGGGAAAAAAAAACCCTTTTTGTATAAGGTGTCCCCAATGACAGTGAACTTTGCAGCTCTGTATCTCAACTTCTTCCTTTCTTGCCTTGCTTCTGGCATATCCCCCTCTTTAATGTATCTGATCAGAGGCTCCATCCATGAGGCTTCCTTAGCAATATTCAGGCAAGTTCCAAGTGTTCCCTCAGTGTCTTCGATAATTGGTCGAAGTAAAATTTCCACTGGGACTGTCCTCCTAATATCTGTCCTAGTTACTGAGGCCACTCTAGCTAGGGCATCAGCTCGACCATTGTCAAGCCTAGGTATCCTCTTTAATTTTACTTCTCTGAAGCTCTTCAATAGCACCCTAACTTTCTCAAGGTACTTGGCCATCCGCTCGTCTTTGGCCTCATAGGCTCCTAGTATCTGATTTACTACTAGCCTTGAATCACTATGGACCAAAATCTGGCCGACACTAAGAGACTTGTCGAAGGAGAGTCCTGCTACCAGGGCCTCATATTCGAATTTGTTGTTGGAGGCTTTGAAGTTGAACCTCATGTCGTACTCAATGTCTGTGCCATCGGGTGCTGATACTATCAGTCCAACTCCACTTTCGCTATCGCAGGACGACCCGTCAACGAAGGGGCTCCACACAGTCTTTTCCTATGAGAAATTTCCCTCAGTGAGGGATCCCTGTCTAAAGAGGTATCTTACCTCTTCGTTTTTGGCCACTTTCCTTCTAGCGGTGCCTGTCTCAGCCTTATCTGTAGGTGTGTCGGTGAACCTGTCTTGTTGGGTATTTGTCTTCCCGAAGCTCTCATCCTCGGCTTCATCATCTTCCCAAGTAAACTCAGCCACAAAATCTGCCAATGCTTGCCCCTTAATGGTCGTCCTAGGTTAATACACAATGTCAAACTCCCCCAGCTCTATAGCCCAGGCCATTAACCTACCTCATTTTTCTGGCTTGTGTAGGACCTGCCTAAGAGGAGAGTCAGTGAGGATGACCATTGTATGGGACTGGAAGTATGGCTTCATCTTTCTTGATTCATAGATCAAGGCATAGGCTAACTTCTCCATCCTTTGGTATCTTTGCTCTTCCCCCTGGAGTGCCTTACTGTTGAAGTACACAGGCTTCTGTACCCCATCTTCGTCTCTCACAATGGTTGCGCTGATGGCTGATTCTGAGACAGCTAAGTACACAAGTAGTTGTTTGCCATGCACTAGTCGGGACAACAGCAAGGGAGACCCTAAGTATGACTTAAACTCCTTGAAAGCCTCATCACACTCTTCACTCCATTCAAAGGCCTTCCTGATAATTTTGAAGAATGGCAAACACTTATCTGTGGCTCTAGATACAAACCTGTTCGAAGCAGCCACTCACCCCGTGAGCCTCTGAACGTCTTTGATGGTCTTGGGGGTCTTCATTTCCAGGAGGGCCTTTATTTTCTCACGGTTGGCCTCGATGCCTCTTTGGTTGATAATGAACCCCAAGAATTTCCCTGCTCCGACCCCGAAGACACACTTGGCCGGGTTGAGCTTCATCTGGTACTTGTCCATTGTATTAAAGGTCCTCTCTAGGTCAGCTACATAATCATCTGCCTTCAGGCTCTTAGTCAGCATGTCATCTACATATACTTCCATAGATTTCCCAATTTGGTCTTCAAACATTTTATTTACAAGGCGCTGATATGTTTCCCCTGCATTCTTCAGGACAAAGGGTATGACCCTATAACAGTATGTCCCCTTGTCGGTGATGAAGGCCATTTTCTCCAAGTCTTCAGGGTCCATGAAGATCTGGTTGTACCTTGAATAGGCATCCATGAAGCTCATGAGCTCATGGCCTGATGTAGCGTCTACCGTCTGGTCAATGCGGGGGAGAGGGAAGCTGTCTTTGGGATAATGCTTGTTGAGGTCGGTGAAGTCCACACACATTCTCCTATTCCTGTTGGCCTTTGGGATAATGACTGCAATGGACAGCCATTTAAGGTAGATGACCTCTCTGATAAACTCAACATCTCCTAATTTTTTGACCTCATCCCTTATGACCTCATACTTCTCTCTAGAGTAAATTCTCGTATTCTTCTTTACCACATTGAGCTTATGGAACATGATTTCAGGATCGATCCCAGACATATCTGCATGACTCCATTCAAAGATGCTCTGTCTTCTCCTTAACAGCTTGATGAGGTCTTCCTTGATGTTTGGCTTTAGAGTCTTGCCGACTTGGACGGTTTTTTCTGGGTCATTCTCATTGAGGATGATGGATTCTACCTCTTTCGCGGCCTCTCCTTTCTTCAGCTTTGTCTCATCCCTGGGGTCAAGGGTGTCAATATTGTAAGTGGTTGTTGCCTTCTTGTGTGCCTCTCTTGCTTCAACAGAGTTTTAATAACATTCCCGTGCTGCCGTCTGGTCTCCCTGAACTTCCCCCACCCCGTAAGGGGTTAGAAATTTACTCATCTGATGGACCGTAGACGGCACAGCTTCGAACCCCTTGAGGGATACCCGCCCCAGTATAATATTGTAGGCCAAAAAGACATGTTCATCCATCACAAAGAAGCTAACCTTATTTGTAAGCCATCTTGGCCACTTGTCCCCCATCCTGACATCGACCTCATACACTCCGAGGGGATGAACCTTTTCCCCACTGAAACCCAATTAATGGGTGATGGTATGGGACAAGCCTTGCACGGCTGAAACCTAAGGCTTTGAAGCATGGCAAAACATCACGTCTGCAGAGCTACCCCCATCTACCAAGATCCTTGGCACCTCGCATCCGTGCACCCCAGTAGTGATGACGAGAGGGTCATCATGTGGGGCTAAGAGGCCTTTGAATTCTATTCTTGAGAACCCCACTATCAGAGTATCCATGTCAACCTTCTTTCTTTTTTCTGACTTTGCTTCCAGAGAGGTTGAGTGCACAGATTTTGTCACTGCCTTGGCCTCAGCCACATGGGCCTTCCTGTCGACGACCTCTGACCCTCCTCCTGCTAGACCCCCGAAGATCATTCCCACTCTGAGCGAGATCATATTAAGCCTCTTGACAGGGCCTTGGTCATCTCTCGGTGGGAGGTCAGGGTTGTCCTCATCGTCAGAAGGGTCGTCCCCTCTTTTTTGAGGATCTTCTCTACATGCATCGCCTCGATTCTTTCTGGGGTCGTCCCCTCGGCCCCTCTTGAAGGCACCTTTGTCAACGTACTTCCTGATTTCCCTTCTTTTAGCATCTTCTCAATCTCATCTTTCAGAGCAAAGCATTTGTCTGTCACGTGGCCATGGTCTTGGTGAAATTCACACCACATGTTTTTGTTCCTCTTGTTGGGGGCTTCCCTCAACTTCTCAGGCCACTTCAGGGATCGGTCACTCTTTATCTCATTGAGAATATGTTCACAGCTGACCATTAGAGGGGTGTAACCAGCGAACTTGTCGTCCGTAGACCTCTTCTTCCCCTCTTTGTTCTTCTTAGGGTACTTACCCCCACTAGCGCATCCTTTTTCATCTTCGTATTTTGCGGCCATCGCCTCTTCGGTGTTCATCACCTTTTCTGCTGTTGACAGCAATTCAGCCATCATCTTCGGAGGGTCTTCAGCAAGATTCCATAACAGCTTCCCCTTTTGGAGTCCTCCAATCAGGGCTGTCATAGTTATGCTCTCCTCATAGTCTTCCACCTCCAACTTTTCTTTGTTGAATCTGGCTATGTAGTCTCTTAGACTCTCATTCTTCCCCTACTTAACATAAAGCAGGTGGGTGGTCTTCTTCTATGGCCTCACCCCAAAGCAAAAGTTGTGGATAAACTGGTCTGCCTACTGCTTAAAGCTTTCAATGGAATTTTTTGGAAGAGGCATATACCAGACATGTGCAGCCCCCGTCAGAGTGCCAGAAAAGGTACGACACCTCATCTCATCTGAGATAGAGTATATGTCTACCGCTGATTGATACATCTCAATATGATGGACAAGGTTAGTACTCCCGTCATACAGTGGGGTGACCACAAGTGGCTTAAACTTTGATGGCGTAGGAAAGTTGACTATCTTCACCACAAAGGGAGAGCCTATGGAGTATCTCTCTGAAGAGGGTCCTGGCTCTTCAGAATATCACCGATCTTGTCCTCCAGTCGTTGGATTGAGTTATTCCAGGGCCTCGTAGGGTCGGCCTAGCCGATGTTATCCCCCGCCGCCTCTTTGTGGTGGACGGAGGATTCTGCGGCGGCTGGCCTGTGTCGGCTATTTACTTCCCCCTGACCATCGTCTCGTCCCAGGGGTCGGCCATCTGCTGCCTCCCTTATGGAACTCGCAGCGCTCCTTGATCTGGAAAATTTTTCTCGCAGGTCATTTACTGGGCACAGCTTCTCAAAGGCCGACCCCCCTGCTCAAGCGATCAAAAGCAGAGCCTCTTGGGCGATCGTCAGGATTTTGCCTCCCGCACTTCTCTCTACTCTCCTGGAGAGGTCGTACAGTATTGTTGGAGACCTCATATGGCTCCCAGCATTCTATGGGGGCCTCCTCTACCTCCAGATCATCATACATGTCCTCAGGGTAAGGGTTTCCTTGCCTCCCCAGGCATAGACGTCGGGGGTCAGCAACATCCCTACGCCGCTGAGGGGGTGGCAGGTCTTTGCGTGGTGCCTGGGGTGGTCCCCTGGCCTCATGCTCCCTGGAGCCGCTGCCGGAGTAATCATCTTAGGTGAGACCCCTGGTGGTCTTAGTATGTTATGGGTTAGAGCTGTGAACTTCTCTTGCATGATCCGCTGGCTTGCTGCCAGAGACTTCAAGGCTGCCGCCACATCAGCCATCTCAGACTGAGGTGGTGGCTGACTGGAACTGGGTCCCACTCCACTATCCGGTGGAGGGAGTGGTGGTGGTGGCATTTCCTATGCCATGTGTTTGAGCTATGAAAAACTGAACTGAAGAAAAGACTCGTGAGCTTGAGAACCTTAATGGGTCTCTTTCAATGGTGAAATATCTTCTCTCAGGGGGAGAGCTGGTTCACCACCAGGGTGCCCAGTGAGGTCAAGCTATACAAAGGAAGAGATGTCTTCTCGTTCCCACAGTCGGCGCCAAAATGATGATGCTGAAATCTAGCACCACCAGATAAGTGATGATGAGATCAAACAGTAGTAACCATGGCAGCCATAGAGATGTACATATATAAGTGTGTAAATGTGTATAAGGAGATGAGTATAAGAGGAACAAGATAATGATGTATGGTGGTTCAGCCAGTTAGGCCTACATCCACTGTGAGTGTGTGATCCACTAAGTATGGGCACTAATGGCCTTGGATACAATGCACATAAACTCCCTCTCTCTCTCTCTCTCTCTCTACTTTGCGTACAAGAAGAGTTTTAGCTAGGGTTACAATTCTCGATCCATACCCATATAGGGTTGTAGGTGCAAGTATATATAGGTCTTGGGCGGTGTGGTGTACCCCTCGAGTATGCGTGGTGCATGTGAATGAGGATCTAGCCAATCTCCTGTTGACACCTATAGATGCCAAATGATGACATAATATTCCCTCACATGAGGGGGTGATATTATTATAACGGTCTTCCACGTGCCATGTGAGCCTCACGCGCACTGTTCCACGCGTCTCCCAAACCACGCACTGTGATGATGTCACCCTCGGCCTATGATACGAGGCCAAGGTCAAAGTTCCTTATGGTAGTGAGTCTGGCCTAATTTAGGCCACGTACTGTTGTACCCTCGGAGGGTCGTCTGAGCCCGATGAAGGTCGGCCCCTTGAAGGGTCGTCCGGAACCTGATGGAGGGTTGGCCCCTCGGAGGGTCTTCCAGGCCTGATGAAGGGTCGTCTGGACCATGATGAGGGGTCATCCCCTTGAAGGGTCGTCTGGGCCTTATGAAGGGTCGACCCCTTGAAGGGTCATCTGGATCATGATGAGGGGTCGACCCCTTGAAGGGTCATCTGAGCCCGATGAAGGGTCGGCCCCTTGAAGGGTCGTCTGGACCATGATGAGGGGTCGGCCCCTTAAGGGGTCATCTGAACCATGATGAGGGGTTACGAAACCATCTTACACACGCCTTGGTGGAGGGCTCCCTTGGCCTAGCCGAGGGTATATATGGGTATATCATACAACCATATCGAATGAGCGTAAAACAAAAACACTGTAAATAAAATAAATGACGTTAATTGGGCAACATGCAAATATACTTTCCGTACCTCCTATCTAGATCACAAAGGTGGAAGTTTCTATACAATCTCCTGCCCACATCCACAGCTGTGGCAGCAATGTCTGACTCGAAATAATAGTCATCCGGACGTCCCTGTGTCTGTACACCTAAAATGTATAACAAAGAAGAGAAAAAAAATATAGATACGGGTCAAAGCCCGAGGTTTAAAAATATTTTATCAAGGGTTTAAAATGCTTTTACGCTACCCAGCCTGACTAGCACTTTTAAAACCTCCTATTAACCATACGCTAACACATTACCCGCGTATATAATAACCTAAACTTACTTCCGGGTTATACATAATAATATTTCACTTATAATTTAACCATTTATGATGTATAACTTTGATTTCACCGTTATAACTACGCGCATAAACAATAACTGAGGTACCTAACCCATGTATTAGAGACCAAACATCTTCTCACTTCCAATGTTGCGTCAAGTTTCATGCGTGGGATGTCTCGCAAAGCAAAATCCAAATAAGGAAACCTCCCAATACACTACTATTTAACACTTCGGGTCGTTGAGATTTGTTTGGCTCTCAGTCCATAGTATGTACCTCTAACTTCCAGTCTCCCATTATAAAAGTATACTCGTGTAAATTCTAACTCTTCCCATTGACAATTTAAGTCTCATGTCGTCAAGGGGATACACTAAATCCCATCAAATTACACTAAGAACAATAATCTAAAATAACCTAGGGTCTAACAACCCTCAACTCTCGACCTTTACTACTTTTGTGCGTGGGACGTCTCACAAGCCAAAATCCAAACAAGGAACCATCCCGATACACTACTACGTAGCTCTATCGATTATTGAGATTTGTCGGTCCAGGACCTATGTCTATTACTCAATCCAAATAGAATAACTTCCACTAGTCATTACACTATCCACATCTTAGTTTTATTTATCCCGTATATAGCAATCTCATCTTATAAATGTATATCACATTTTATTCCAGATTTTATATTCCCCGATGCTCTAGAAATTATCTCACATGACATCCTTTAGCTTAATCTATGTATATATATATAGGTTTTCACATCTCATATGCGTAAGCATATTATACTATACACATCTAGTATATCCACGCTTATATATCACATACTACAGAAGTATAATAACCATCCTCAGAGCTATAACGCAATGGATGCAGTCTCTATAATTCTATCATCTTCCAAGGAATTACTCACATTTCATCCTAGGTACCAGCAGTCGGACTCTCACACTGACTTGGTAAAAACAAAATCACAGCGTACGGGAAGCGGTCATGGCTCCTCATCTGAAAGTGAGATCGAATCATACCCAAGACATCTCACCCAGAATAAAGTCACAGAATATGAATAATGGACAACTATGACCTGGGGACTATACGCTCCCTGCTCCTCAAGCCAGGGGCCTCACCCACATCGCTCAACTTTCCAGGATATCACTAGAGGGGTATGCTTCATATAAATATACCATTCGCACATAGATATATTTATAATCATTTCATATATGTATATTGTCTCTACACTCGTGTATATATATATATCATCAAATCTGGCTATTCATTCCTATCTCTTGTAACATTAGCCTATAATTCCAAATATACAAATTCGTATAATTAATAAGTATTCACTCACTTATTTTAATCTCATAAGTATTTACTCACTTATGTTAGAATCCTTGCATTCATAAATTTTCAAATATTAGCTTATCATCCTAGCTAGTATTCTAAATCCATCCTACTCACACATTCGGATTCACCCTAGCTAGTATTCTAAATCCATCCTACTAACACATTCAGATTCACTCAATAATAATCGGCATATATATATATATATATATATATATATATATATATATATATATATATATATATATGCTACTCGCATAAACATATATATAAATACCCGTTGAATAATCTCAAGAGTTCAGTTCGTCCTAAACAGTCTTAAAATTAATATCCTGAATTTATTTTCATCTAACTCGAGTTAAACAATACCCCTAAATATTCGTCAAAGTCCTTCACTCATCAATGGACATCCCAAATTGATTTCCCAATGATTATTTCGGTCTCAAACACTCTTCAGTAATAAATTCATAACTCATTCAAAAAAATCAAAAAAATATGGGGTCAGTGCTCACGCGACCATATAAAAAAGATCAACAACTTTCCTTTTTTAACAAACTGCTACCGATCCAGGGAGGGCGTATCGGTCCAGCCCTATGAAATTCTAAAGGGACTGCCATGGCTGTTTTGGTTTTTCTCCCAATTTATTCACCAAAATCACTCCCAAAAGTCATCCCAACATCATCAGCCATCAATATAATCATCTACACACTATTATAGACCAAACACATCAATTAATTCATGGGATTCGTCAATCTATACAAGAATTAAACCCTAATTCTTATTTTTAATTCAATCCTCCAAATTTCTCACCATTAACATGAATTTTTGTTTAGATTACACATAGAGTTGTTATCACATCATTTACATGAGATTAATACCCCAAAATCCCATTTTTATTCAAGAATTCCAAACCCAAAATCCAAAATTTTCATCTCTCCAACTTTGATAAGGAAAATAAACACACTAAATTATTATAGCAAGATAAACACTTGCCTCGCGAATAAAATTCGACGACCTCGAGCCGAATCCCACGGAGTTTGGTCTTGAAATCTTATCTTTCTCCTCTCCTTTCTTCATTTCCTCTTTTCCTTCTTTCTTTTATTTCTTCTCTCCCTCTTCCGTGGCTTATAAGAAGAAATAAGGGGTTATCCCCTTTTTTATAAATCCATAATTGGCTCGTATACTCAATTACGAGTTTCGACTAGTCCAAAATGCCCCGGAACCCAAATACTACCCCTGGGTACTCTATTCAGACCATTTCGACCATTTCGAGACCAACTGTGCACTTGAAATCCCCATACAAGTCACTTATCAAAAATTTATTGTTTAAACCCAACACAACTTCCCACGTGTTTTTGAATAAATTAACACTTGTCGCTTTACCCAACTGCGACGTGATAAAAAAATAATCCAACCTCATTTACTTATTCCCGTAAATTAATATAGCCCGCATAAATATTGATCCATAACTTTGCAAATTAATATTTACTCCTTCACTAAATTTCTTAAATTGTTAAATTACACCCAGTCATGTAATTTAAATATCCATAAAAGTACGGGGGGAAATGTCCATAAAAGTACGGGGTATTACTTACTTCCCCTTATAAAGGAATTTTGTCCTCAAAATTCATATAAAACCAGTACTAATATTCCTCTAGTACTCAAAATCAATCTGTGGGTTATGGGCCCACTATATACCGCTAGTGGTACACGTCTGTCTAAAGGCTAAATCACTATAGCTCCAACTTCAGTGCAAGCTTGTTCGATTTTATTCGTAATGATATAATCCAACAGTCATAAGGTCTCACCTCAAAAATGGTACATCACACATTGAGCTTCTACTAACGGCATTTGAATAAAACGAATTCATACATCACTGGCCCTATTGTCTCAATTTTATTGGGAAATTTCACATCACGAAGTGCCATCTTCCCATATCAATCCCAACATAACATTCGCATATAGAGAGATAGACCACACTAACACCTGACCACTCCGGTCAGTTCTTCATAACATCAGTTCGTGATGACGTAACTCTTACGACAGTCAAAAGTCACCCAAACAGTTTGTCGTTAATGCCCCTCTCGACAATGGACCTTAAATCATGTTCGATCAAAAGTCTAGTTATTCGATCACCTCTAAGCAACCAGAGGAAGGATGACCAAGCTTTCCCACACAAAATATTAATAGGCACCTTGTCTAAGGCAAACAAGTACAAGCGTTTACACACCACTCTACCAATCGGAAATTTCTCCTCCCAATTACCGTACTATGCTTTACTTCACTTACAAGCTATATCAGTTGTGAAAGTGAAATAATCGCAGTGATTCTCAAATCACCTTCATACAACTTTACTAGTCGGCAATCACCTCTCCTCTACTCATCGGTTATCAGTAACACAACTTGACCTAAACAAAACTCCATCCCCACTGCTTCCTGAAAATCTTTTTCAGAGGTGGGGTTCAAGGATCTCATCCTAATCCACAATAGTATTGGACGGAACCTTGCACCGATCACTCACCCCACAGAATAACAATTACTTTGTCTCGATCAATTTGCCTTACACATTCGAAGGAAGTCGTGACCTTATCTTAATGTTCACAAACCATCAAAAAAATTTACCAACCTAACTTCCCCATCTGTCACTGGTATCTTCAGCTCAAAACAAAATATCTGGTTGGTCTTCTCGAACCAACCTATTTCCACCTATGAGTGGTGCACCCGGAGACAAATTCATTATTTCCTGCTTCTCACCAACTTCCACTTATAACACCTCACATCAAGTGGTACCTTATACTGTCCTTCTTCTTCTGGGATATACCAAAGTCCAGACCCGTGCACCTTTCACCACAATGTGCACTTCTGGGCCCTCTTTACCTTATAAGCATCAACATTTTATTTACGTGCAAATCATTTATGAAATAAAAGTTATATCTCCTTCCGTAGTTCCATTTAAACAAAGGACTTCCCCCAATTGCACAATCACTCAACATTGGTGGTAAACAATTTCCATCAACCTCGAATACACAATCGGGACCCTCAAAATCCTTTCCTCGGACATATAAATATAAATCTCATCTCCCACGTCTCTAAAGGAGTGATATGATAGCGCGCTCTTTATATCACTAAATCCTGAGCATTAAACATAATAATGAGCTAAATCTCTCTCCGCTCAATAGTGGATCCAATATACCTTAGAATCATATTAATAAAGTCCCTACACACTGGGATCAACATCTAGAGACAAATATATTGTCCGAAGTCTCTATAATAATATAATATAGTTGCGAGCTTGATCCTCTCACAAGTGAGGCACCGCCAAAACAACACATTCTGCCCTAGAGCCGCAACCCAGATAGCCTTGCAATATCTGCCCATTATCGTTTTAGCCATTACTATAAACCATAACCAGAATAATATTATACTCATATAACACACCACTAAAATGAGTAATCTCAATAAAAATATATACCACTATCAATACACCGGCTCACCACAGATGATACCCGGATAACCCCAATCTACCAAGGAAACATACACCTAATAATAATTTTATTGATATACGCACTAAACTCGTCTCACACGCAAATCTAGAGAAAATCTAAGTACCGTGACTCATTCGTGTCACATAAAACATATCTCATTCACCCGAGGACAGAACTGATATTTTCTACCTTGCCAATCGCCCTAGCTATTGAAATGGTCCCCGAACATAACATGCTTATTCGAACTGAACTAAAAACATTATTAATCATCGCCCCTGTTAGGCACCATACTCTTGTCCCTTTATTCGCTTCGGACAAAATACATACATGTTATCTTACTCTGCACACAAAATGTCTCTCCATGACATCCCTATTCCTGGCCATATCGACCATATTAGGGTTGTCCTTTTCTCAAACTCTGGTAGTCTCAACTCTGATGGCTACTCCCATTATTACCTTCACTTCGCTAGACCTAAGGAACACACTGTTGGCTTTAACATAGCTAACTGAATCCACCATGAATTGGTAAGAACTCAGTTATCCTAATCATTTACATGGGTCCCCCGACGGGTCTCACCTTGCAATATTCACTAGCACAATAACATCCAATCTCACTTATTGACTAAATACTTTAACTCTGATAACTCCCTTCATATAGAGGCGTTAACCTCCTTATTGATAAAACACAACATTGATCGTCATCTGCCTCAATCGCCCCAGCAGAATATCCCTTATGTGCTAGTGACTCTTCTTTAAAGAGCCCTCAGACTCTCTCCCATTTTAACCACCCTAGGTGAGTCTAATTTGGTAAAACTTTCTATTATTACAGTTTTTGAACAATATACACGTTGCACTCTAGCAGTCCTCATAGCCCCAACTACCAAAGCAACAATAGGGGTGACCTCAACTATGGTCATTATCCCCAAAACATCTTACAACTTCAACGGAGCCCTGCCTCCTGCTATTCTCCCATTGGCCTCTCACCCATCGTATTTAAATGTTCGGCATACGAACACACCCGAACGCATTTAAGATCCACTATATATATATATACATATATATATATATATATATATATACATATATATATATACATATACATATATATATACATATACATATATATATATATATATATATACATATATATATATATATACATATATATAGCACGAGAACGAAATCTCACCATAGAAACCAACAATCTGAAATATAGGGCTCTATATAAATCAGAAAGCAACACTGAAAGCGTAGTACGTCCACACTAATTCCTAAGAACACTAAAAACTGATTCTCTGATACCATCTGTGACACCCCTCCTAATAAAATACCGGGTGATTATTCCTATATGAAATTAACACAGGAGTCTTGTATGGTTTCATTCTCAGCATCACTGTCGAAAACCATTTAATTACTAATAACCTATTAGGCCATGATGCCAAATTTTAAAAATTTTAATCTTTTTAACTTAATCTCACGCTAAAACCCATTCACATGGTAAAATAAACAAAAACTTAAATGAATAAATAAATAATCCATAACTCTCGGTAAAAACATCATATACAACCATATCAAATGAGCATAAAATAAAAACACTGGAAATAAAATAAATGATGTCAATTGGGCAACAAGCCCGAATATACTTTTCGTACCTCCTATCTAGATCACAAAGGTGAAAGTGTCTATAAAATCTCCTTCCCACATCCATAGCTACGGCAGCAAAGTCTAACTCGAAAGAATAGTCATCCGGACGTCCCTGTGTCTGGACACCTAAAATGTATAACAAAGGAGAAAAAAATAAAATATAGATACGGGTCAGAGCCCGAGGTTTAAAAATATTTTAGTAGGGGTTTAAAATCTTTAACAAATTAAATATGATTTACTCCATATTTAAACTGGTGTCACACTCACATGAGATCCTCCTCACCTCTCATCTAACACTTCACACCTAACACATGTATTTTAAACATCCTAGTTACGCTACCCAGCCTGACTAGCACTTTTAAAACCTCCTATTAACCATACGCTAACACATTACCCGCGTATATAATAACCTAAACTTACTTCCGGGTTATACATAATAATATTTCACTTATAATTTAACCATTTATGATGTATAACTTTGATTTCACCGTTATAACTACGCGCATAAACAATAACTGAGGTACCTAACCCATGTATTAGAGACCAAACATCTTCTCACTTCCAATGTTGCGTCAAGTTTCATGCGTGGGATGTCTCGCAAAGCAAAATCCAAATAAGGAAACCTCCCAATACACTACTATTTAACACTTCGGGTCGTTGAGATTTGTTTGGCTCTCAGTCCATAGTATGTACCTCTAACTTCCAGTCTCCCATTATAAAAGTATACTCGTGTAAATTCTAACTCTTCCCATTGACAATTTAAGTCTCATGTCGTCAAGGGGATACACTAAATCCCATCAAATTACACTAAGAACAATAATCTAAAATAACGTAGGGTCTAACAACCCTCAACTCTCGACCTTTACTACTTTTGTGCGTGGGACGTCTCACAAGCCAAAATCCAAACAAGGAACCATCCCGATACACTACTACGTAGCTCTATCGATTATTGAGATTTGTCGGTCCAGGACCTATGTCTATTACTCAATCCAAATAGAATAACTTCCACTAGTCATTACACTATCCACATCTTAGTTTTATTTATCCCGTATATAGCAATCTCATCTTATAAATGTATATCACATTTTATTCCAGATTTTATATTCCCCGATGCTCTAGAAATTATCTCACATGACATCCTTTAGCTTAATCTATGTATATATATATAGGTTTTCACATCTCATATGCGTATGCATATTATACTATACACATCTAGTATATCCACGATTATATATCACATACTATATAAGTATAATAATCATCCTCAGAGCTATAACTCAATGGATGCAGTCTCTACAATTCTATCATCTTCCAGGGAATTACTCACATTTCATCCTAGCTACTAGCAGTCGGACTCTCACACCGACTTGGTAAAAACAAAATCACAGCGTACGGGAAGCAGTCATGGCTCCTCATCTGAAAGTGAGATCGAATCATACCCAAGACATCTCACCCAGAATAAAGTCACAGAATATGAATAATGGACTACTATGACCTAGGGACTATACGCTCCTTGCAACTCAAGCCAGGGGCCTCACCCACATCACTCAACTTCCCAGGATATCACTAGAGGGGTATGCTTCACATAAATATACCATTCACACATAGATATATTTATAATCATTTCATATATGTATATTATCTCTACACTCGTATATATATATATATATATATATATATATACTAGGGTATGCCCGTGCCTGAAGGCACGTTGATAATTTTGAAAAGCATATAGACAAAATAAATTCATAAATCCTTAATAAGTTCCTTTATTACAATTTATCATTATTTAATTAGTTATTCAGATAAAATAAGTTGCTTTAAGTAGAGGACATGATAAGTTCCTATATAAGTTCATTTGAAAAGAGATATTGATAATATTTAGAGAAAATAAAACGAAGATCAAATATAGACAGATTGAATTCTAAATTCATATATCCATAAAGCACATAAAAGATACATTTGATGAATCTACTTTTTTGGAAGTATATGTTAGAAGTAAAATTTTGCATTACAACACAAAGACACATGTGCAATTAGGTTTGTCAAATTCATAAATCCATAGGGTGTACCCGTGTCGATGGCATGATTATAAAAACGATCTGAATGTTTTAAATAAGACGCGTGATAAAAAGATACAAAATGATACGACACGAAGACAATAACATGGCACGAAAGGGGCCAAACTGATCCAAGTTGGCATATTTGAAAAAAGTAATAATAAAACTATTTTATAAAATACAACCTTCCTTCATAAATATAAAAATTTATATTTTATAAAACATTCTCTTTATAAAGCATTTTTTTATAAATGAGTTTATTTAATAATAAAGCATCTTTTTATAAATAAAAACCCATTAATAAATTTTTATTTTTTGGAAAACAATTTTTATAACTTTATTTTTAATTTAATTTCATAAATAATTTATTTATTTTTAAATAAAAATAGACTTTTTTACAAAATATATTTTTATTGATTTTTTACAAAATAATTTTTAATAAATTCTTATAAATTTTATTTTATAAAATAGAATCACTTTTTTATGAAACACTTTTTTATTACATTTTATAAAATGTTTCTTAAAAAACTGTTTATAATTGTTGATAATTTTTTGTAAAGTGTGTGTTACATTATTAAACTTTTTTTCATAAAACGTTTTGGAAATATTATTTAAAGTGAAAATTAAAAAAAAAATGTTTTATTTTATTTTTTTATGAAATAATCAAAAAAAAATATATATATATATATATATATATATAAAATATTTGTTTATAAAAGTATAGTAGCCTAGGTCACCTGCTAGATAATCATAGCACTGCCAATTATCTTTTATTTATAATCATAAGCTTAAAGTATTAGTACATTTATCATAGTGTTTCCTTTGATGTTAGGTTTGCGTATCTAGGCAATCAATGTCTTCGGTTCTATCATCACTAACTATTTAATTAAATCATCGATATCTTTTGTTTTTTTTTTATTTACTTTATTTCAAATTAGAGATATCATTTGTCGTATTGTATTTACCATGTGAGGTATCAGTTTTGAAAACATATGTACTTTTAGTAGGCGTTTAAATTAAGGAATAGCAAAACATTACTTTGATAAAAAAACATCAATCGAATCATGGCACGATTAATTTAGTTTCTTTCAAAATCAAAGTTGGCTTAAAGAATAGTCACAAATCGACATGATGCTGTAAAATCAAATCTAATACTTTCAAGCAAATCTCGACACTAATCCTTGTGAAAGTAGTTCCCCTGGTCCCATTCACCCGAGTCATGTGTTGTTATATTGAGTTAACATAGATGACATATGTTGTCCTATCAAGTTAGTGGGTCTATAATTTTTTTTAATATATTCACAATTCAAACACCTCAGTTGAAAGCTAATTTGAGTACCTTACGAATAAATGACCGACAAAAAATCAATATAATTGTCTTCCCATTTATTCTTCTCAAATGCAGTGTAGATAAAAAAAAATTACATACATAGAAAACCTTAACGCACCACCTCACTCCTAATTCAATGTAGGATAGAAATTACTAATTCAATGTACAACAGAAATTACAGCTGATTACAGACAAAAAACCCAGATGAGATATGGAAAATAATATCCAAACAGATAATAAAATCTCACCATCAATCCAAAGCCCCATAACAAACCAACTATAGACCCTACACCCACCCCAAAAGGGGGAAACCTAAAAATGTCTGTCACTCGAAAAACTCAAAATCTAATTTTAAAATTTGAATCGATAAAAACAAAAAGGAATATGGAATAATATTCTAATCTTAAAATTAGAATAAATTTATTAACCTAATTATTTATCTGTGCTTAAAACTGATAAACACTCATGTCTAGAACTTCAGGGTAACAAAATAAGAAAATTTACATATAGAATAGACCAAAAAGTAAAAAAAAACTTTTGATAGAACACGAAAACTTGTGTGTGATAAATAAAATAAGCATAACAAAAATTGACCACATCGTTATTTAGCTCTTTTTTTTTTGGATAGTAATGAAAGAATTAATTGTAAAAAAAATTAAGGGCATGATAATATCTGCAAAGTTTCGAAACAAATAGATCCACTTACCAAAAGTTAATGAAGAAGTAAAATTCATATGGTAGAATGAAAAAATAGATAAAAATGAAAGACCCAAATGCAACTCATCACTCCATTATCGTGTCAAGAAAAAAATTATGTTGGTAGCTATCACCCAAAAAAGGGGAAAATGGAAGCATACATGTCTTCTTCCTTCCATGAGTTTTGGCTCAGTGGATCAAACACCACATCAACAACCTTACACCCAAACCCCAACATGTGTATTGATGCGTCGTATCCCTGTAAGACACAAAAAACACAAATAAAGTTGAGAAATGCAACCCTAAAACCTCTTTTTCGATGAGTTTAGTGAGGGTGAGTACCTAAAATAGAACTGTTTTTCCAAATACAACACACATATATTGAGAATGAATGAAATATAAAGCATAGAAAACCTATTTTTTGATGAGTTTAGTGAAAAATCGCTCCGCTTGAAAAATCGCTCGACTAGTCACAACATAAAACTTCAAACATAATAGCTGTCAGCGAAAAAAAATCAAGAGAAAGAAGTATAAAATATTTCGAACCTTACAGAAACCAAGAGAAAAGGATGTAGCAAATAAAACATACATAGTAGCAATAAACTCATCGAGCGACGTTGGTCAGGCGGCAAGAGAAAGGGAGATAGAGGTTGAAGGTAAACACAATGGACTTTATTTTTTTATATAGTGGCGTTGGTTAGGGCTGAACGTAAGCGTTGTTCAGACGCCAACGCAGAAGATGGGGTTAGAATACGCAGGAGGTTGAGGGATAGGGAGTAACAGCCCAGCATCACTGAAGATGGAGGTCGGTTGGAGGTTGAGGGAAAAAGATGGGTGGAGGTGTAGGGATAGCAGCTGCGAGCGATCCGAATGTATTTGCAATTGCTAAGCACTGAGGATGCACATGGGGTGAGAGAGGGTGATGTATTTGTGACTCTGACAGAGGATTTTAAGAGTGTGAGACACACTTGCAGAACAATGATAAATGTGCAAAGCTTATGGGAGAAGCTTGATCCAATATAATCTGAGTCGTTGATTTTTTGCCTAGGTAGCTTTACTCTCAGCCACAAATCAGAGGTGAAAACACCATCCTTATTATATAGATTTTAAGGGGTAAAAAAATAAATGCAAAAAAAAATCATAATGATGACATCATCTGTCAAGCTTATGACATATATCAATTTTCTACTTTATTATATATATATATATATATATATATATATATATATCATCAAATCCGGCTATTCATGCCTATCTCTTATAGCATTAGCCTATAATCCCAAATATACAAATTCGTATAATTAATAAGTATTCACTCACTTATTTTAATCCCATAAGTATTTACTCA
The DNA here is from genome assembly GCA_949130495.1 of Sambucus nigra. Classification (NCBI taxonomy): domain Eukaryota; kingdom Viridiplantae; phylum Streptophyta; class Magnoliopsida; order Dipsacales; family Adoxaceae; genus Sambucus; species Sambucus nigra. Next base: position 349,795,931 of record OX422215.1, read on the forward strand.
CTTATGTTAGAATCCTTGCATTCATAAATTTTCAAATATTAGCTTGTCATCCTAGCTAGTATTTTAAATCCATCCTACTCACACATTCAGATTCACCCTAGCTAGTATTCTAAATCCATCCTACTAACACATTTGGATTCACTCAATAATAATCGGCATATATATTTATATGCTACACGCATAAGCATATATATAAATACCCGTTGAATAATCTCCCGAGTTCAGTTCGTCCTAAACAGTCTTAAAATTAATATCCTGAATTTATTTTAATCTAACCCGAGTTAAACAATACTCCCAAATATTCTTCAAAGTCCTTCACACATCAACGAACATCTCAAAATAACCCAAAATTGATTTCCCAATGATTATTTCAGTCTCAAACACTCTTCAGTAATAAATTTATAACTCATTAAAAAAATTAGAAAAATACGAGGTCGGCGCCCACGCGACCGTATCGAAAGGATCTACAACTTTCATTATTTGACAAACTGCTAAATCGGTCCGATATGGTTCTGGAAGGGAGGACCAATCCCGCCTTGGGAAAACTCTAAGACGTGACTACCATGGCTGTTATGGTTTTTCTCCCAATTGCTTCACCAAAATCACTCCAAAAAGTCATCCCAACATCATCAACCATCAATATAATCAACTACACACTATGATATACCGAAAACATCAATTAATTCATGGGATTCATCAATCTATACAAGAATTAAACCCTAATTCTTATTTTTATTTCAATCCTCAAAATTTCTCACCATTAACATGAATTTTTGTTTAGATTACACTTAGAGTTGTTATCACATCATTTACATGAGATTAATACCCCAAAATCCCATTTTTATTTAAGAATCCCAAACCCAAAATCCAAAGTTTTCATCTCACCAACTTTGATATGGAAAATAAACACACTAAATTATTAAAGCAAGATAAACACTTGCCTCGCGGATAAAATTCGACGACCTCGAGCCGAATCCCGTAGAGTTTGGTCTGCAAATCTTCTCTTTTTCCATTCCTTTCTTCATTTCCTATTTTCCTCCTTTATTTTCTTTCTTCTCTCCCTCTTTCATGGCTTATAAGAAGAAATAAGGGGTTATCCCCTTTTTGTTTAGAACACAAAATTGACTCGTACACTCAATTATGAGTTTTGACTAGTCCAAAATGCCTCGAAACCCAAACACTACCCCCGGGTACACTATTCTGACTATTTCAGTCATTCTGAGACCAACTGTGCACTCAAAATCCCCATCCAAGTCACTTATCAAAATTCATTGTTTAAACCCAACACAACTTCACACGTGTTTTTCGAATAAATTAACACCGATCGCTTTACCCAACTGCGACATGATAAAAAAATAATCCAACCTCATTTACTCATTATTAATATATCCAACGAAAATATTAATCCATAACTTCGTAAATTAATATTTACTCCTTCACTAAATTTCTCAAAATTTTAAATTACACCCACTCGTGTAATTTAAATATCCATAAAAGTACGGGGTATGACAACTTGTTTAATATGCATGCCACCCATAAATTGTTTGTTAATTTCTCAATGTTATTTCCATGTATACACGGATTGCACTTGATTATATTCTTATATTGTATTCTTGGTTGATGTTTCACTATTCTTGGGTTGAATTGGATTCATGTTGATAGTTTAACGAGTATGTTGAAACTTTTGTCCCAAATTTCCAATGACTACAATCAAATGATACTATTTCTCTTCAAATAAAACAATATCATATGATTCTTATGTTGTTTGAGGAGTTGAATTTTTTGGCTAGTTCATCACTATTTTATTAGTTATTTGAGACTATTTTTATCCATTTGTGAGGTGTTTAAATCAGTATACATGCTGAAGCTTTGTCCAACTTGTTTTACAATTGCTAAATGCTATATTTTTTTTTATAAAAACTCATCTAAGGACATATTGATGCTCTATTCTTGAGTTTTTTGTGGATGAGGGTTGGTCATTGGTTTAAATTTCACCCCCAACCCTTTTATCACACTATGCACACCAAGTGCTTATTAAAATTCCTAAACCATTTTTATTCATCATGTTTAGCCTACACTTGCGTGTTTATCTTTCGTTATCGAACTTTGATATATTTTGTTACAATGTGGTATGTTTTCACTTGCTTTCACACACTTTCACACACCATTTCAATTGTTTCACCACATAACTCTTTATTATGCTCTACAATTTATATTGTTCTGCCTAATTATTTTTTTATAGGTTGCAATGGCCGCAATTAAAAAATACGAATCAACGAAGTGTATTCCATCAAGGGGGTTTAAAGGATTTTGATGCGAGCGAGAAAATAATTGGTTTGAATCATATTTTCAAAATGAATGAAGGTCGTTGGCCTACCACTGTGCTTGGTACCTAGAATAAATAACCAAAAAAATCCATGTGCTCCTTTGTCGCCATAACTGGGATCTCTTTCTTGCGACCAATGGGCCCATAAATTAAGAATGTGTAAGGATGTTCTATGCATCCTTGTTTTTTGAAGGGTAAAATAGTTTCATATGAGTCCGTGGTGAGGGGAGTAAGAATTTATTTCACGAATAGGGACTAGGCTCAATTTCTAGGTGGCATAGACCACCCCGACACTTTTCTTAAGTTCAAGGATTTTCATCTCGACAAAATGATCCAATCTTTAGCACCGGGTGATGTTTTGATTGACAAGAAAGAAATAAAGGAATTTGGCATGGAGGATTTTCCTACGCACTACATTACATCAATGTACACTCCTTTATGGTCACGTCGAATCGATCTGAGGTTCATCAGAAATATGTTGCATTTATCTATGCACTGATCAATCACTCATGCAATATTAATTTTCCCAATATATTTTTGTATCTAGTGTATACGACTTCAAGAGTGAAGGACAAAATTTGCTCCCTTCCTTTTCCTTCCCTCATCACTTAGATTTTCCTTAACCATGGTTGCATTGATGAGCCAAGTGATCGAAAAGTTGACCAAATCGATCTCCTAGGTGAAAAAAATATCAATAGATTTTTAGGTCACCCATAGGGAAAATTGGGTACAAATGAGGTAAGGTGGAGGATTATTCTGATTCAAAGGAGATGAGAAAAACCGAGCAGGGCCACATGGATCGGGATGATCTCGTACCCCTCGATGCCCATTTTGTCATGTTGGACGTGTGATTTGACCGTAGATTTGATGTGTTTGAGGCTAAATACCAACGAGACTACAAAATAAGAACTCGATGATGACGAATATCTATAGTTTTCATAGGGTACGAGATGCGTATATGCCACCATATTACAGAATTCGTATTCGCTGGTTGATCCTGATGTGCCAAAACCCTTTTATGGTTCCAGTTTCAGAGTTATTTCTTCTATTGTTGGGATTTCTATCATTATTTTTATTTTGTTAACTCTTTAGGATCGTTTTAGGTTGGTTGATTGTGTTTTAGTTATTTTGTTGAAATTATAAAATTTGAAATGGTGATTGATGATGCTAGAATTAGCACCACTAGGTAAGGTGTTTTCAAGCTCAATCTAAGAACAACAATGGCAGCATAGTTACGTAAAAGGTAGGAGAATGAGATGAGGAGAAGAGGAGAGAGCACCAGAGTATAAGTGGTTCAGCCTAAATTGGCCTACGTCCACTGTGTGTGAATAACCTCACTGTAATAAGGCACTGATGGCCATGGATACAATACACATAAGCTCACTTTCTCTCTCTACTATGTGTATAAGACAGAATTTCAGCTAGGGTTACAAATTTCGGATCCTTTGCAAGGTAGAGGATGACCTCTATATATAGTACCTAGGGGATGTAATGTACCCCCCATGCATGTAATGTGCATGTGTGTGTTTGCCTCACCAATATGGGAAAGCCATCTGTCACTGTCACAAGTAGAGAATGATGACGAAATATTCTCCCCTCGTGTGGGGAATAATCTTGTTATAACTGATGTGTCCACGTGCCATTATCCAAATGTCAACAGATGCTCGGCTATTGTGCTTGGTGTATGACCTCGACCTGGGATAGGTCGAGGTTGGTAAGTCTAGATGCTCGTTCAGTCCGAGGTGACCATGGAGGTCTCGGCTTAATCCTAGCCGAGACAATGGATAAGGTCGGCCTGAGACGAGATTGAGCTAGTGTGTTTGGAGCATCGACTAATGTCTTGATGAGGTTGCTGGTGGCTTCTTGCGAGCTCGGCCTATATCTGGCTGAGGTTACCATTCCAAGGTATACGAGAATGCTGTTGTTCCTTGTGATGCATGCGATGTCCCTTTGAGAGGCTGGTGGTAGTGTCGGCCTGGGCCGACCCTTATATGGCCGAGAGTTGCTATCGCGTGCCCAAGTCTTTTCTAGTGTCGGCCATAATCTCGGCCGAGGTTGGAATCTCCGAGCCGAGGTCACACTTGGGGCATATCAATCACCCCCCAGCCCTTAGTTATATGTGAAAGCAGGTGACTATGGGGTCTACAACTCCGAAGTCCTATTGCTCTGTACCAATATTCTTTTTCTGACACTTGTCAATTACTGAAGTGGCACGCGTGTCTGACAAGGGTAATTATGCTGGTTGTTCGTTGGTCTCCCAAGGCCATGATGGGCCTTGGGGAGTGTGCATTCATATTTAAGGGTAAAAGTCCCACTTTCTCCTATCTTCTTCATTTCTCTCCTTCTCCGAACTTAGCCATTTCTGCAACTCTCTCTCTCTCTAGAAGAACTCGTGATTGGAAGTACATTTGGGGGCTTCTTTACTGGGATTCATTCCTTGCTTTTCCTCACCTTTCTTCAGGTACCCCTCGTTATCTCTTCCTCTCCATTTTTCTGTCTGTTTTGCTCTTTGCATTTTCCGGCTGGTTCATGCATTTTTCGGTGATCTCATGCATTTTCTGGTTAGCTTATGAATTTTTCGATTGATTGTTCATACACTGTTCTTGCTCAAAAACCTAGCTTTGATCTTTAGTCAAATCACCAGCATTGTTTGTTACTTAGGAGAGTTGGGTAAGTGTATAGTCTGCCTCGTATGCTCAGACCCCTTTACCAACTTCTTGAGGAGTTCCCCTCCCTTAGGGAGAAGACTTTAGAAAAAATTAGACAAATAGAAAGATCCCAGGAGGAGGCTCGTAAGTCACAAGAATTCCCTATTAGACCTATCTTTCCACCACCCCTGATGGTGATATATCCTGACCCCTCGAAGTCTTTCAATCAGATAGAGGATCCTGTCGATCCTATACCAATGTTTGAGTCTGAGTCTTCCACCTCAGACCCCATGTCCGTGGATTCCTTCCAGGAGGCCATGGACTTCTTAATTCGGGAAGATTAGGCCCCTGATCAGGCTGAGGTCTCTAGCCGGGCATCATCTCATAACAACATAAGCACCTCAACCTCTTCCTCAGAGGTTGAGATCGTTGATCCGAGTGTGGCCATTCCACCACCACTTAACCCCATTCCTCTGTCGGCCTTCACCGGTGCTGAGTTTGCTCAGAGATTCTCGGGTAACCCATCAACATCTACTCCGGCCGACGTTGAGCTAGATGATGATGACGTTGAAAGTGATGTCGACGTCTCTGAGACGGCCGAGATCGAGAGTACTGTAACTGAGGTAGACCTCTTTTTCTTCAGATATTTGTATTCCATTAGTCCCTCCATAAAGCTAAGAAGACCTCTGAGGTAAGAGAGGGCTTTTCACGGCCGATACGGCCAAATCTTCTTGTACGAGCAAATGTTCAAGTTGGGGTTTCGTCTGCCCATCCATCCCATTATCAATTCTATACTTTCCTATATCAATTTGGCCCCCTCTCAACTATCCCCTAATGCCTGGAGGGTCATAATAGGGGCCATAGTCTTATGGAAGGCTTTCCACCACTCAGACCTCCCAGTTCAGGTCTTTGTAGGTTGCTATGTCCCTTCCTCAGCCAAAAATCATCCGAGCTACTATCATTTTATAGCTCAGAAGCCTGAAAAAAAATGCTTCAAATAACTCAGACTTCCAACCACAACTGGAAGCCACGATACTTTTTTGCTTCTGGACCATGGGAATTTGGCCCGTGTGCTCCCTCGTCCATTCTAGAGCCGAGGATGCCCCTGAGGTGGGGTAAGGTCACAATGTCTGTGAGGGATGACCCTGGCCTGAGCCCACAAAATCTTTAGAAGGTGAAATCCCTTCAAGATCAGGGGGTACATGGTCTATTCGTTAGGTTCGAACACTTGATGACCCCCCACTACCTCTCTGAGACAGGTCTGGGTGGAAGTCCTCTTTCCGAGCTTGGTAAACGCTTTCTATTTGAAGTTGAACCTCTGAGTTTATTTATGTCTGATTTTCTAACTCAGATCTATTAATTTTCCAGAGCGTCCAAAGGATATCTCAGACAAACTCTGGGAAATGGCTGCTCCTAGCTTGACGAGACTTGCAAAGAAAGTGGGCATTAATGCTCCTCCTACAGCTCCCTATGCCTCAAAGCCCTAAGCCACAAAGAAGAGGGCTTAAACTGAACATGCTCGTGAGGATCAGAGGCAGAAGAAAAAGAGTGCCGATACTGCCATCCCAATCTCTTCAGCAGATGCCTTGTCGGCTCGTCTAGAGCAGTTGAAGATTACTGACAACATGGTCGACCATAGTCTGCATGCCCTAAATGCCTTCGGCTCTACAATAACCGAGGATGATAAGCGCTTCTTTCGGTCACTTGATAATCCCTTTCTGGTTGAGTTCGGCATCCACAGATCCATCCAGGTATGACCTAATATTTCTTTATAATTTCTAAGCGTAACCTCTTATTTGTCTTTGACTCGTTTCTGATCGCAAAATCTACAGGGCCTGGCAGCGATGCACCACCTCTCCAATTGGACTCTGAGGAAGTTGCCCCTCATCCAAAAGGGTCAAGAGGCCGAGAAGGTCCAAAGTTCTTTGAACGCAGAAATTGGCCGGCTGAAGTCTGAGTTCGGTGAGTTCGACAAAAAGGTGAAGGGGCTGGAGAAGGAGGTCTCTCGGCTTAACAAGGACCATGCTGCGGCTCTGAAGGCCAAGGATGATGTTCTGCAGCAAAAGGTCAGGTAGATCGTGAAGGCAGCCCTTGATGATGCCTCAGAGGTGATAATAGCCGAGTACAAAAGCTCTAATGAGTTTATGGGCTTTGGCTTTGAATACCTCGAGAGAGGTATTAAGGCTACTACCAAGTGGGCGACTATTAAGGAGAAGGAGGCTGGCACTTTGAAAGCCTATGACTTTATAGGCCTTGGCTTTGCTAATCCTCAGCTTGCCCAGGCCCTTCAGGAGGCTGCCGCGCCTGCCAAGACTACCACATTAGACGGAACAGAGGTTGGAGGGGCAGACCACCACGATGATGTTGCCAAGGTTACCAACGTCGTCAAGCTTAATCAAACCGAAGGCACCAGCATTCCTCCCTCAAACCCTTAAATAGAATCTCTAAATATTTTTGTAGCCCCTGAAATTGTAATCCCTGCACATTTATAATTTCTGAATGAGAATGGCTCTTACTTTTCCATTCTTTGTAACCTCTGAATAATTATAATCTCTGAATGTGTTATTCTTTGAATGTGTTATTCTCTGAAGAGGACCATCTTTTGTTGTATGTATGTCATGATGTTTTTGCTCTAAAGCTTATGCAATGGTGTTTGCTTAAACCAAATTAGTAGTCTGAGCTCAGACCTCGTCACCATTGAATGGTGTTATGAAGGTCTGAGGTCGCCACCTAAGGTGTTATCCCAGCAATTAATCTCACCAAATTAATGATGTTAAGGGTCTGAGGTCACCTCATTATGGTATCTGAGCTCAGACCTCATCACCACTGAATGGTGTTATGAAGGTCTGAGGTCATCATCTAAGGTGTTATCCCCATTAATGAATCTCACCAAATTAATGATGTTAAGGGTCCGAGGCCATCCAATTATGGTGTCTGAGCTCAGACCTCGTCACCACTAAATGGTGTTATGAAGGTCTTAGGTCACCACCTAAGGTGTTATCCCCATTAATGAATCTCACCAAATTAATGATGTTAAGGGTCTGAGGTCACCCCATTATGGTGTCTGAGCTCAGACCTCGTCACCACTGTGGTGTTATGAAAGTCTGAGGTCGCCACCTAAGGTGTTATCCCCGTAATTAATCTCACCAAATTAATGATGTTAAGCGTCTGAGGTCACCCCATTATGGTGTCTGAGCTCAGACCTCGTCACCACTGAATGGTGTTATGAAGGTCTGAGGTCATCACTAATATGTTAGCCCCATTAATGAATCTCACCAAATTAATGATGTTAAGGGTCTGAGGTTATCCCATTATGGTGTCTGAGCTCAGACCTCGTCACCACTGAATGGTGTTATGAAGGTCTGAGGTCATCACCTAAGATGTTAGGCCCATTAATGAATCTCACCAAATTAATGATGTTAAGGGTCTGAGGTCATCCCATTAAGGTGTCTGGGCTCAGACCTAGTCACCACTGAATGGTGTTATGAAGGCCTGAGGTCATCACCTAAGGTGTTATCCCCATTAATGAATCTCACCAAATTAATGATGTTAAGGGTCTGAGGTCATCCCATTATGGTGTCTGAGCTCAGACCTCATCACCACTGAATGGTGTTATGAAGGCCTGAGGTCATCACCTAAGGTGTTATCCCCATTAATCAATCTCACCAAATTAATGATGTTAAGGGTCTGAGGCCATCCCATTATGGTGTCTGAGCTCAGACCTCGTCACCATTGAATGGTGTTATGAAGGTCTGAGGTCATCACCTAAGATGTTAGCCCCATTAATGAATCTCACCAAATTAATGATGTTAAGGGCCTGAGGTCATCCCATTATGGTGTCTGAGCTCAGACCTCATCACCACTGAATGGTGTTATGAAGGTTTGAGGTCATCACCTAAGATGTTAGCCCCGCAATTAATCTCACCAAATTAATGATGTTAAGGGTTTGAGGTCACCCCATTATGGTGTCTGAGCTCAGACCTCGTCACCACTGAATGGTGTTATGAAGGTCTGAGGTCATCACCTAAGATGTTAGCCCCATTAATTTCTGACAAGTGTAAAATGAAGCAAGGGCCACTATGGGAACTGATCTTTTATTAATAACCTCTTCATTACAAGATGGTTCATTTACACAACTTCATGCAACATCATATGTAATACTTCTTTAGGTGATCAGCATTCCATGGATTAACGAAAGGTTATCCTTCTAGATTTTCTACCCTGTAAGTGCCCGGCACAACCACTTCTGTCACTTTGTAGGGACCTTGCCAGTTTGGGTGGAGTTTGTTTGCTTTCTGTAAAGTCTTCTTTAGCACTAGGTCTCCCACTGCAATGGGTCTTGACTTCACCCTCTGGTTGTAGAATTTCGCTGCCCTCTGTTGGTAGGTTGCTTGTCTGACCTTTGCATCCTCTCTTCTTTCTTCGATAAGATCTAGGTCTAGCCTCCTCTCTTCCCCATTATTATCAGGGTCATAGGTCTAAATCCTATGAGTTGGGAGCCCTACTTTCTTTGGTATGACGACCTCTGAGCCGTGTGCTAACATTAACAGGGTTTCTCCTGTCGGTGACCTTGTCGTGGTTCTGTAGGCCCATAACACATCATAAACCTCTTCAGTCCATCTTCCCTTCGCATCTTCTAACCTCTTCTTGATTCCATCGAGAATTGTTCTGTTTGTGACCTCGGTATGACCATTTGCCTGAGGTCGGCCAGGAGATGAGAAGAATTGCTTTATTCCTGCTCTTAAGCAATACTTTTCTAAAGAGGAGTTCTTGAATTGGGTCCCATTATCCGAGATGAGAGTGTTTGAGAGGCCATATATGCATATGATATTCCTCCAAATAAATTGGAAGGTCTTCTGCTCTGTGATCGTTATCATCGGCTCTGCCTCCACCCACTTTGAAAAATAATCGATGGCAACTATCAAGAATCTATAATTGTTGGCAGCTCTTGGCAGGGGCCCTACTAAATCAATTCTCCATACTGCAAATGGCCATGGAGAAGTGATTGACATCATAGGGTGATGAGGTTGATGAGGGATGGCGGCGAACCTCTGGCATTTATCACATTTCCTCACGTAGGCTGTGGCGTCCTTGGACAGGGTTGGCCACCAGTACCCTTGGGTGATGATTCTTTTGGCCAAGGGTCTTCCCCCTATGTGGCTAGAGCAAGAACCCTCATGGACCTCCTATAAGACCCGGGTAACTTCTGTGGGGTTCTCACATCTGAGGAGAGGTAGCCGGAATCCTTTCTTATACAGGACGTCTCCTACTACCGAGAACTTGGCAGCCTTATATCTCAATTTCCGCCTTTCTAGCTTTGATTCAGGTAGCTCTCCCTCTCTGATATATTTGAAGATGGGGTCCATCCATGAGTTTCCTAAGTTCAAATTGTGACAAGGGTTATATACCTCTTCTTGATCAATGGTTTCCTTCCGCAAGACCTCGATAGGAATGGTCCTTCTAACATCTGTCTTCGTTGCCGAGGCCAACCTCGCCAATGCATCTGCGTGGCTGTTACTTTGTCAAGGCACTCTCTTCAGTCTTGCCTCTTCAAAATGTTCTAACATCGTTCTCACCCTTTTCAGATGCCATCTTTTCATCTTTGGCCTCATATATTCCCAATACTTGATTGACGACTAGCCTTGAGTCGCTGTGGAGTAGGAGTCGCTTTATGCGAAGAGTCTTTGCCAATGAGAGACCTGCTATCATGGCCTCATACTCGGACTCATTGTTAGAAGCTCGGAAGTTGAATCTTAAAGCGTATTCAATGTTGTCACCATCTGGAGCTAAGAGTATCAACCCCGCACCGCTTCCATTATCGCAAGAAGATCCATCAACGAAGAGGCTCCAAATATTTGTACCTGATGAGAAGACCCCTTCTGTCATGACTCCTTTTTTGAAGAGGTACCGATCTTCCTCGTTCTCCGCAACTTGGTTCGAGGCCCCGTTGGATGCGATCTCTTCCTGATCTTAGAAGATGTTTGGTGTCATCTCTTCCAAATTTTGGAAGACACCACGGTTTTTAACACCCTCTAGGCCATTCTCTGCCTCGAACTCTTCCCATGTAAACTTAGCGACAAAGTCTGCGAGGGCTTGCCCCTTGATGGCCGTCCTAGGTTGGTAGGTAAGATCGTACTCCCCCAACTCAATGGCCCATGTCATCAATCGCCCGGACTTCTCAGGTTTATGTAGGACCTGTCTTAGTGGGGAGTCAGTGAGGACAACCATGGAGTGGGCCTGGAAGTAAGGCTTCATCTTTCTTGAAGCATGTATCAAGGCATAAGCTAGCTTTTCCATGCATGGGTAATTTTGTTCGGCCCCTTGAAGGGCCTTACTGTTGAAATATACAGGCCTTTGGATTCCAGCGTCTTCCCGTATTATGGTTGCGCTGATGGATGATTCGGAGACTGCTAGATGCACGTATAGTTTCTCCTCTGCTACAGGCCGAGACAGCAATAAGGGAGACCCTAAATAATACTTGAGCTGGTTGAAGGCTTTTTCGCACTCTTCGTCCCATTGGAAGGCCTTTCTCAGCACCTTAAAGAATGGAAGGAACTTGTCTGTTGCCCTAGAAATAAACCTGTTAAGGGTAGCCACTCTCCCCGTAAGTCTTTGAACATCTTTGATACTCCTCGGTGTCTTCATGTCAAGTAAAGCCTTGATTTTTTCAGGGTTCGCTTCGATCCCTCTCTGGTTGACGATAAATCCTAGGAACTTCCCAGCTCCTACTCTGAAGGCACACTTCGCGGGGTTGAGTTTCATTATGTATGAGTCCATAATGTCGAAGGTCTTCTCGAGATCCGTTACATGAGTGCAAGCCTTAAAGCTCTTTATTAGCATATCATCTACATACACCTCCATAGTCTTACCTATTTTCTCTTCGAACATCTTATTAACAAGACGTTGGTATGTTGCCCCTGCATTTTTCAGGCCGAAGGGCATCACTTTGTAGAAGTACGTCCCTTTATCGGTAATGAAGGTCGTCTTCTCCGAGTCTTCTGCATCCATGAAGATCTAGTTGTAGCCTGAATACGCGTCCATGAAGCTCATGAGCTCATGTCCCGCCGTAGCATCCACCATCTGATCTATTCGAGGTAAGGGATAGCTATCTTTTGGACAAGATCTATTCAGGTCAGTGAAATCAACACACATTCTCCACTTCCCATTGGCCTTGGGTACGATGACTACATTTGATAACCATTCCGGATATGTGACTTCTCTTATAAACTTAGCCTCTTCTAATTTTTTAACCTCTTCTCGGATGACGTCGTACTTCTCCCTGGAATAGACTCTTCGTCTCTGTTTGATTGGCCTGGCATCTTTGGTCACGTTGAGCTTGTGACTCATAACTTCAGGGTCGATGCCGGGCATATCGGCGTGACTCTATGCAAAGACACTTTGTCTCCTCCTGAGGAAGTTTATCAGCTCTTCCTTGATTTCTGCCTTAAGGGCTTTACTGACCTGGATGATTTTTTTGGCTCATCCACATTGAGGATGATGGATTCTACCTCTTCCGTGGCCTCTCCCTTCTTCAACTTTGTCTCATCTCTTGGGTCAAGCGTATCAATGCTATAAGTGGTAATTGCCCTCTTATGGGCCTCTCTCTCTTCGGCCGAGTTAAAGTAACATTCTTGCGCTGTGGTATGGTCACCTTGTACTTCCCCTACCCCATAGGAAGTTGGGAATTTTAGCATCTGATGGACCATCGACGGCACAGCTTCAAACTCTTTAAGGGCCACCCTTCCTATGATGAGGTTATAGGCCAAGAACACGTTCTCGTCCATGACGAAAAAATTTATCTTCTTGGTCAGCCTCTTAGGCCACTCATCACCAATCCGTACGTCCATCTCATACGTGCCCAAGGGGTGGACCTTTTCGCCACTGAAGCCTATCAATGGGTGGTGATAGGGTACCAGTCTTGCTCTGCTAAGACTTAGGCTCTTGAAGCAAGGCCAAAACATCACGTCCGCCGAGCTCCCCCCGCCTACGAGAATCCTCTGCACCTCGCACCCATGCACCCTTGTTTTTATGACCAGAGGGTCATCATGGGGGGCTAAGATACCCTTGAAGTCAAGTTTAGAGAACCCAACTACGAGGGTGACCATGTCTACTTTCTTCCTCTTCTGTACTATATCAGAAGACGTTAGATTTACAACTTCAATCTTGGCCACTGACCTGGCCTCTGCTACGAGAGCCTTCCTATTAGCTACTTCAGAGCCACCTCCTGCGAACCCTCCGCATATGGTGTCAACACCAAATGAGATCATACCAACCCTCTTCACCGGGGTTTTATCATCTTTCAGTGGAAGATCCGGATCATCTTCGTCATCACCTTCTGAATCATCGTCTCTTCTGGTCGGGACATTGTCACGGCATCTGTCATTTCTCCTTTTCTTAGGGTCATCTCTTCCACCCTTAGGAGCCTTACCGTCCACATACTTCCTCAACTTTCCAGATTTTAGCATCTTTTCAATCTCATCCTTCAGGGCGAAGTATCTGTCCGTGACATGGCCATGATCCTGGTGGAACTCGCACCATAGGTTTTTGTTCCTCTTATGTGGTGGGGCTTTCAGTTTCTTTGGCCATCTCAGAGTCCTATCATTCTTAATCTCATTGAGAATGTGATCGCAGCTTACAGTCAGAGGAGTATAGTGAGCGAACTTGTCATCACCCGACCTCTTCTTCCCATCTTTCACTTGAACCTCTACAGATAGAATCTCACAATGTTGAATCTTGTTTATATGTTGTTGTATCAGTTTATGATTTTTTGGGCTTTTAGTGTTATTGGATATTTCTTTCAGTTTTTTGGTTTCCTTCAGTGATGATCTAACTTTCTTAGGGGATTCTTTCAATAATTTCCTGGTTTTGGGCCTTCTTTTCCTCTACATACACACCTTTTGATGTTGGCTCATATTTTTGAAGCATTCTTTATGGGATCTTTAGGTGAGGTTTTTTTTTAATAAACATTTCAACTCTTCATGGCCTTTTTTTCTTATAAAATGAACAATACTCTGGGATATTCTCATAATTCACTTATTGCCATAAACCTTTTGAGACACAACCAATCCATACTCTATTAGGGTTTTGGTTTTGGAGGTTTAGTTATACACAAACTCAGGTTATACTTGGTGTAAAGATGGAGGCAGTGGAAGAGCCCAATTTTAGAGGTTTTCCTATCAATTGGGCAATCGAGAATGAGGAAGATTTGGCAAAGATATGGATGGGGAGATTTAGAAAAGATATCCAAATAAGAATAATCGGTGATTCCTCATTTGGTCTAACATCTATAAGCCATTTGATGGTTATCATAGGGAAACGGCCTATAAACCATTTATCCCTTAGTCATAATCAAATGTAGTCTTCTTCATAATTAAATCTTATTAGAATATGTTTTTAATCCTTGAGACCTATTGCATATGCATAGTTAAGAGATAAAGATTCAAATGTTTTATGTATAACATCTACTTAAGGTCTCCCACGTGGAAACTTGCCTATGATTAAATATTTGAAAGATTCTGCACGGTCTTGAATATCATCATCTGAAAATATCACAGCAGGTTCACCCTTGAAAGATATAGGTTGTTTAAGTTCGGTTCTTTGAAGGTATTTCCAGTAACCACACTTACGAATGATCTGGAATGAGTGTTTGTTAGCATGGTATCCATACAACCCTTGGTCACCCTAGGGGGAGATAGATAGATAGATAGATAGATAGATAGATAGATAGATAGATAGATAGATAGATAGATAGATAGATAGATAGATAGATAGATAGATAGATAGATAGATAGATAGATAGATAGATAGATAGATAGATAGATAGATAGATAGATAGATAGATAGATAGAGAGAGAGAGAGAGAGAGAGAGAGAGAGTTTCAAAGTGTGTAATTGAATGAATATTTGGGGCATTTTAATCATTATATTATTTGAGATTCATTACTGAGCTCTCTACAGGAGTTGTATCTCTTCGAGTTAGCTTCATATAGCCGATGATGGTTCGTCAATCCGGTTCTTAACGATCGAGTTATGACAATTTTCCTGATGAGCATTTTCTTGGTTTTATTATCCAATTATTATCCAACTATTATCAATTATTTATAAAATTGATGTCTACTTTTAGTGTTGTGTATATATGTTAGTTGATGCCATTATATTTTTACCCTAATTAGATTCTAAGGTTATCTCAATTTATATTTTAAGTTCGTATCCATTTGTGATGTTCAAGTAGTTTGAAATGTTGGAATTATATACTATTACTTTGACCGTTAGTTTGTGCACCAAGTAAATTGAACATCACACACACACACACATCCCACCCCACCCCACCCCCTGCCCCCCTCCACCACCCCCTCCCCCACCACACACCACCACACACACACACACACCCCACCCCACCCCCTACAAGTCTAAGGATGTTCTTGATTAAACATGGGAAATCTCATATCGTTTGCAAAAAGTTCATAGATTCTTAATCCCTAGGGTTATGGATATTAAATTTCTTTCACAATCATTTCTTCGATTGCGATGGATGAAGTTCAATTATATGTTAGAACAATAGATCCTTGCAAGTTGGTCAATCATTGTGTGAATAGGTATGAGATCATAATTTGGAGGAATTCACACCCAAGAAATAATTTGGATTGTGATACCCCTTGATAGACTTATATGTTTTGTTTACCCGACCGATGAACAATTTTATAATCCTATAGAATTAAGTTTTAGAATCAAGGAATTGATCATATTCATTAAAATCGGTTAGTAGAAAATTTATTTAACCAAGAGGGTATCGAAAACATAACGTGGGGAATCATAATATACCGTAATCAACTTTAATAATAAGAACACATTCTTTCGAGTGATTTATAAATAATTAAATTTGAGTGCAATCATGATTATTTAGTGGAATGAATCGTGATTAAATAAATAAAGGATATAAATTAGACGGTTATAAATTGGGATTTCCTAGTCTTTACTTTGAATCCAGTTTATTTATTTATCTTTGGTCCGTAGTATAGTCATTGCCCAAGTAGTAGGAGAGAAACTCTATAAAACCCTAGTTTAGCTAAAGCCCGTGAATTATCCCTCCCCCACCACACACCACACACACACACACACACACACACACACACCCCACCCCACCCCACCCCCTGCCCCCCTCCACCACCTCCTCCCCCACCACACACCACCACACACACACACACACTCCACCCCACCCCACCCCCTGCCCCCTCCACCACCCCCTCCCCCAAAACACACCACCACACACACACCGCACCCCACCCCACCCCACCCCCTGCCCCCCTCCACCACCCCCTCCCCCACCCTGCCCCACCCCGCCCCACCCCCCCACCCCCCACACACGCACACACATACACACATATATATATACACATACACACATAAATATACACACAAATATATATATAAATGGAAGAGAGAGAGAGAGAGAAATTGGACCTGAAAGTAGAGAGAGAGAGAGAGCAGCGTCGAGAGAGAGAGAGAGAGAGGGGGGGGAGGGAACGGTGGGAGGGAAAAAAGAAGGGGGAAAGGGTTTTTGCTGGAAAAGTTGTCACGGTCATGTCAAGGTCATTGACCGTGACAAGACCGTGACAATTAAATTTGTCACGGACTTGTCACGGTCACTGACCGTGACAATTAGTTGCCACGGTCGTGTCAAGGTCAATGACCGTGACATAAAACGCGTGTTTTTTTGTCACGGTCAATGACCTTGACAAGGCTGGCCGGCTGAAAGGTGACAATTTTCCCATTTTGGTGTAGTGAGATAGATAGATAGATAGATAGATAGATAGATAGATAGATAGATAGATAGATAGATAGATAGATAGATAGAGAGAGAGAGAGAGAGAGAGAGAGAGAGAGAGAGAGAGAGAGAGAGAGTTTCAAAGTGTGTAATTGAATGAATATTTGGGGCATTTTAGTCATTCTATTATTTAAGATTCATTACTGATCTCTCTACAGGAGTTATATCTCTTCGAGTTAGCTTCATATAGCCGATGATGGTTCGTCAATCCGGTTCTTAACGATCGAGTTATGACAATTTTCCTGATGAGCATTTTCTTGGTTTTTGATACGAAGACTTAGGCTTGAAATAAAGTATCAATCGATCGATCAATTTAATCGATCGATCGATGGTTCTAATTTTGCGAGATAATGGACGCAACGGAAAATTTTCACTTTGATCAATCGATCGATCAATTTCATTGATCGATCGATGATGACAGAATTTTCAAGATATTTGTTTTGCTTGATTTCTTTCTCTTAGAATTTTTTCCACTCACGATAAATAGTAAGTGGAGTGGTTTTTGGTAGATATACTAGTGTTTCTTCTTGTATTAGTTGGTATTGTTGGTTTGGGTGGATTTTGGGAGCTTCTCCTCCTCTCACCTAGGGTTTAACCATTTGGGTATTGTCTACACTATCCATCGTTTTCTTTACTGAATTCAAGATTTCTTAAGTTGTTAATGCTTTATTAATTAGTTTTCTTGCTTTATTATTTTCTTTTTTATTGTTGTCATTAATTACATGCTTTTTAGGATGCTTTCTAGGTAATTTAACGTAGGTTGAGATTGTTAAACTCACATGGGTTAATTAGTTTCTTTGCTATGGTATGATAGTTTAGGTTAGTTTAAATGGGTCAATTGTTCTTGGTTTTGCACTCAAGAGCTTTAATGATGTATATCATGTATGTGCCATATTTACTTCCTTTCCTGTGTAATTCTGAAAGTATTTTTTGACACCGAACTCAAATTAAGCTTTTATGATAATTTATAGGATGACAACTGTAGGTTTAAATAATTGTACAAATGAGCTTAATCTTGTTAACGCTTTTCTTTCCATGTAACCATTTATGCGATTCAATTCATGTAAGGGATACGATTCTCAATCTATAGTTTTATTCTCATTGTCAATATAGTTTCATTACTCTCCTAGTTTAATATTTTGTTAACATATCACCTTTTACACTTTTATTTGAGAAGTATAAATTAATATAATTCTAACCGCAATTCCTTGTGGATTCGATTTCCACTACACTCTATAGTTAGTGTGCGAAGTTTTGTATTTCCTTGTACAGGGCATAAATACCCAACGACATATTTTGCACACAAAGTTTATGCATCTATCATTAGCCTTCGCAATTTATTTTCTTTTCTGTTTAATTCTGATTAATTTCACTAAGTAATTACAACTCCATCGCAGTTTAATTATCTCAAAATTACTCAAATAAAGATGATTTTTTGGCAAAGTTAGATAATACATATTATGATTCCCCGCATTAACTTAGCAATACCGTTTGGTGAAATTCTAGTTTTTGTGAATCAATTTTCACCAAAATATTATTATTCTTTGATCTCCAACTTAATTTATTTGATACTCTACCTGACTATAATCCACTAGTCAAGTTTACTAATAGAATAAAAAAACTCTAAAACTTATAAGTTTATCAAAGGGGTATCATAATCTAGTATATCTATCTTAGATGTGGATTCTTTCATAACATGAACTCGGACATATTAACATGATGATTGCCCAACTTACAAGCCTTATTAACCCAATATAATGAATCTCACCCATCCACAAATTAAAGCAATGACCATGTGAATATTTTGATCCTCATATCCCTCTAGATTAAGAACTTATGAACCCTTTACAAATGGTGAGATTTTGAAAATCTAATCTAATCGACACTTAGCCTCAAATATCATCGTGGTTCGTGTTCAATAAATTCTTGATATATTTAACTATCTTCCTTGAATTATCAAATAAGTTCCCGAACCATTAGATAGGTTCCCGTAATCAAGATAAACTATTAAATTTTGCATGCATCTCTACCAACAGGATGTGAACCCCTTATATAGGTTTTGAACAACTTAATCATACTAGAACCGATACTCCGATCTTTCGTGATCGAGCGAATTCAAGTCATCAAAATTCCTACCAAGTATAATTGATCGACATATACAATGTTTTTATAAATAAGTGTAAGGCATTCCCACAATTGTGATTCTTATTTCAAATGAGCTAATGCAATTATTTATTAATACTTAATAAATTTAATAAGAGATAATATCTCATTTAGCCTTAAATCAATGTGCATATATATCGAACACACATTCCCTCAACATGATTGTCAAAAGTCCTAGCTGGTAAGCGTTTCAGAAAAAGATCCTCCAGGTTGTCTTGAGATGCAATCTTGGTCACGATAATCTCGCCTCTTCGCGCGATCTCTCGTATTAAATGATGCTTGTGCTCAATGAACTTATCCATATAATGATTCATGGGTTCTTTCAAGTTGTAAGTGTTCTGATGTTGTCACAATAATGTTTAATAGACGATTTCAGTGAAGAAACTACTCTGAAGTCACATAGGAAGTTCATGAGATAAACACCCTACTTTGGTACCTCTGAAGCGGCAACATATTCAACTTCCATGGTGTAATCAGAAATACATGATTTCTTGATACTTCTTCAACATATGGATCCGCAACTTAGGATGCATATATATCATGAGGTCGATTTCCTAGAATCCTTATATGAATGAAAATTCAATTATGCGTAGCCTAAGAGTATAAGATTATTCGCGGAGTAAATCAACAAATTATTTGTTATCCTATTAAAGTACTTGAGAATGTGCATTACTCGATTCCAGTGCTCCTATTTATTTGTGTTTAAAGTAATGTGAATTTAACCTTTATTTATTATTGCTAATTTTTCTTTAAATTTTTATTTCTATTAGTTACTATTTAAACAAGTGTGTAATGACATTACATTAATGTAAGCATTTACGAATTTAACTAACACATTTAATTAATAAGTTAATATTATATTATATATAAATATAAATGAAAAAACCTATAAATATATTTCTCACTCTGAAGGCTTCATGGGAGTGTAGAGGTAATTACGTTAAACAAAATCTGGAGGCACTGTCCATTGGAACTTACGTGTCAGAGTCTGCATCGGCTTGAAAATCTCCAGCTTCAGTTTCGCGACTATGTTCATCTATGAAACAATCTTTGGTAGTGATATCATATCCGCTTTGTCATTGGATTGGAATATGAGAGGGGACTCGACGGCGTCGTGGATTTGTCTTCCTCGTCCACATAGTAAATAGTAATCATGCTGGGATTTATTATTATAACCATGCATAATTGTTACATTTTTAATAAGGTGTGTTCATTAATTTTTAAATAAGAATTGTGGTTATAATAATTCCTTATATTTAGTGTAAATATATTTTAAATGCGTCGATCAATAGAGTTAAGTAGGATTCTGTGTAGTCAATTTGGGGTTTATCACAAGGAGATTAGAATTTTAGTTCTTGCACTATTGAACAATTCACAACCTAGATAGGGAATTGACATCATATCAAAATGGTGGTGATGCAATCCTAGTAGTTTATCTCAAACTTCGAGAGCCAATATGATGGTTTGGGAACTTGTATGATAGTTCAATAAAGGATCGTGATCAGTACAATCCTGGAAGGTATTGAACAGGACCACCAGTGACATTTGAGTTTAAGGGTTATCTTGTTTATACTCGAGCTATCTCATAATATATGCAAAGGTTTCATAGATTCTTAATCTCAAGAATTATGATGATTGGAATACTTGCAAAAATGTCACTTTGATTGTTATGGGTGAAAAATGATTCATATCGGGTCAGATGATCTCCATGTATTATGTGACAGTTATGTAAGTAGGTCTGAGGTCATAATTCTAAAGAATCTACATCCATGGGATACCGTGGATTATGATACTCTGTTTATAGAATTATAATTTTTATTCCCACCAAGTAAATTCGGACCAGTGGAGTATCAAATAAGTGAAGTATGAGGATCAAGGAAATTGATTAGATGTTAGTTTTTGTTAATTGACAGTAAATTAATTTGATCAAGTGGGTATCCAAAACTTAATGTGGAGAATCATATTATGTACCATAATCAACTTTGCAAATAGAACCTCATTAGATCCGAGTGATTTCTGAGATAATTAAATTGCAGTGTAATTCGATTATTTAGTGGAGTTAATTCACGATTAAATAATAAAGGAACTAATTATGGTAATTGTAATTGGGATTTTTGAGTACTTATAAGGAGATAATTTCATCATTAGTCTTGGGCCCCTAATGCAGTCCATATACCCAAGCAATCAGGCCCATACTCTTAAGCAACTCAGTTTAGCCCAAGCCTGCCTTTTATACTTGTATATAAATGTGTGGGAAGGGGTTTTAATAATTATTATTCACCCTAGAGTATTGAAGGTTTAATCAAGGTTTTTTGGATACCTTGGAGAGAAACAATGATTTCATCAGCATCTAACTTAGTCTCCTCATGTGAATTACAACAACATTCATTTGGTATCTATTCTTAAAACCCTTAGTTCAATATTTAAACTTAGTTCTTATTTTCCTTTCAATGCATGATTAATCACAAATCCATAAAGCTTAAATTTTTTCGCACTTAAATGTCAATCCCAAGTATTTTTTTCCCCTATAATTGGTATCATAGCCTCGGTTGAGATTGATATTGTATTGAAAAGGTCCATGTTGTCCACAAAAAAATCCTAGTTTTGCCATGTTGTATGATTATATATCTTTATGTATGGTTTCTTACTAACATTTTTTGTCGAGATTCTAAGTTTATAACCTTGCATCCCGGTTAAGCATATATATTTTGTGTGATTGGATCCCGGGGGCTAAATTAGTAATTACTTTTATCTCTAGATTCGATATGGTTGTAATAATTAGGTTTTCTTTAATTATTTCTATATCAATGTATTTGGAGGTATTAGAAGATTATTGTAACAGTTCTTTTTAATTGAAATTATGCATATGTATAGGTTTAAGGTTTGGGCAAAGTTTCATGAAGATTCACAAAGTTTTGGATAGACTATGGAAGTTTACTCATGGAAAAATTGAATGGGTAAGAAGTTTCCCCAGGTGCCCGAGATCAATTTGAAATTAATATTATATCGATTTGATCCCTTGCGAATCGATCCGAAAGGATCCCAAATCAATATGATACATCAGAAGTAATTTGGTGTTTTATTCATATAGGATGGTGGGACCGTGGGAATTCGCTGAAACATGGGTATGTTCTAGACGAAGGCGAGACAGAGCCGTGGTCTGAAAACTATCCCAATCAGACATCATTAAGGTCTCATGCATCAGCGCTTGTTGAAGTATACTTCAAGTTCATCTCTTTCCCAAAACAAAGTCTTCTTCAAGAACTATTCTTTTGCATGAAGAGTTTTACTTCATATATAAGACTATGCCACAGTGGAAAGGGCATTTAATGTCTTTTAATTATTTATTGCTTTTATTTATTTAATCGATTGGATGTCTCTATATTTATATTACGTTGTATAATTTGTGTGCTAATTAAATGAAAAATTAGGAACATCCAATTTATGGAAAACATGAATTATTATTTTAAGACGGGCATAGATCACGGATTTTCTTCGAAAATTTGTGTCTTATTTATTCTTTGATAAATAAAATTAAATTGGGGTAATTAAATTTCAAGGCATAAATTAAATTTAGATCTCCAGATTTTAACTTTTATATCTCTCAGTTGTCTCCTAACTTTATGTCAAGGTCAATGACATTTAAATTAGGCACAGTCATTTGAGAAGAAAAGATTAAATTTGACCCAGAGGATCTTTTAGCGGTAGAGGTCATGTGTTTCATATATTCTAATTCTGTCTTCAGTGTTCTTAACTTACTATTTAACAATTCAGAGGACATATTAGTATTGTCCATTTCTTTAATGGCATAGTGCTTGTTATCAAACTTTGAGGCCAAAGATCTAAGTATTTTCTCATTTATTTATGTTCTATCATACATGACTCCAATAGAATGCAGTTTCGTGATTATATCAGTGAGTGTGATGTAAAAGTCATCAAAAGTTTCAGTGTCATCATTCACAAGGGTATTATATTGTTGAACAAGCATTTGAGGCCTCGCAGCCTTAACATGTGCATTACCTTCATGGGCAGTGACAAGTTTGTCCTAAGATTCTTTAGAAGTAATTCATATAGAAATTATTTTAAATAATGCTCATTCATAAACATGAATGTTTTTACCCTTGTTATTGTAGAGAGACAGTTGTTCTTCTTCCTTAGTAAACTTACTCAAAATTTTCTTAATCCTTCATGTGCTTCCTTCACTCATAGGTCTAGTAGGATATGAATAACGATTTCCAATAGTCTCCCAAACCTCATCCCCTAAAGTGTCATGGATGAAAGAAATCATCCTTACTTCCTAGTAAGAAAAATTATTTTTATCAAAGACAGTAGGTCTTGACAGGTTACTGAGTTTTCAAATTTCTCTTCCATTCTTGAAAAACAAAACATAATTTCAGAACCTCACTATCAAAATTAAATTAAAACCTCTCTAATACCACTTGAAATGACTGAATCTAATTATTTAAAAAGTTAAAGGAAAGATTGAGAATATGAAAATCTTACTTGAGAAACTCTTATATGTAAGACCAAGATTTGAAACAAGATGCGTTAAATCAAAACAATAATATAGATTTGATATCTAAAATCCTTGGTAACAATGTTTTAATAAATAAACTCGAATAAACCTAGTTCAAGTTATGAAGCAAGTAAGAGTTAAGATCATTCAGAATTATTCACACAGGTTTTAATATGATAAAACACCAAAGTTAGGGGAAACATCAACTCTCACCTCTAATCCAAAAAAGAAAAATCCATTAAACACATGAACAAGGTTACAAATTACAAGCATGCAATAGAACAAAATAAAATGAAAGAAATATACCTAAACCTCTAAGCTACACCTCTTAGGTAATCTTTCTGATCCAGCAAGCCTTTGAACCTCCAATCAAATAACGTTCTTTACGTCGACTTGTCAATCAAGTTCTCCACAAAACTACCACACTTAAACCACATGAAGTGCGTGAGACAGTGTAAGTGGTGCGTACTAATCTATATGAACATGCAAGAGTACTCATAGGCACTTATATTACAAATTGTCGAACAAATTACAATAGCAATCTAAATGACTAGATCTGAACACTATATTCCAAGATATCTCTTAAAACCTTAGATCTGGTTAGATGGTCCAAAAATAGATTTAATAGGATCTATATAAAGGAAAACATATTATACTAAATATAGAATCAGGTATTCAAAATAATCCAGATCTAAAATCAAAAGTGGTTTTCTGATATGAGTTGCCTTTGATCTAGAATTGTAAGTATTAAAAAGAATATATAGCATGCAAAGAGAGATCCACATTGAAATATCAGAGTTTGTAAAAAATTTGTTGCGAAATAAGATTTTGAGACTGATATTTTAAACAGACTTAACACTAGGTGCGTGCAAATGTTCCACTGTGTTAGATTCTTGATTTTGTATAAAAAATCAAGACTCAAACACTTGTGAAAGCTGTTGAAGGGAGAATAAACTTTCTAAGGAGTTTAAATGGTTAAAAACATAACTTGGACGTGTTTTCTAAAAATTTATAACTTCTAATCTCTTAAAATATTATTCTTTCAGTTTTTCAAAACTTTATCACTCGAAAAACATTTTCTCTCTGATTTTTTCTCGAGAAAATATTTTCTCTTTATCTCTCTAACCTCTCCTTTCTTTATTTTTTCTCTCCCTAGACTGAGCCAAAAATCTCAAACTTAAAGACGAAGGGTCTATTTATACATGGAGTGGAAGAGTTTGAAAGGTTACATTTAAATCAACAGCCCAGAGTAAAGTGATCGGTTAACATTCGATCCAACAATTGAAAAAGATGTGTATAAGGTAAGCTAAACGGTTTAAAGCCATTTAAAGGGTAATGGCTATGATTACATGGTTTGGCCCTCACAAGGATCATCTCATCTCATATTGATAGCATTTTATTAAAATGATCGAACGGTGTGAAGTGTGTGCAAAGATTGTGGGTGTAAACAAACACACATTTGACCAATCAGGTTGAGGCAGGTGTGCGACACGTGTTGAGCATTAACACAATCATTTAAGTGACAGTTTAATACTTCCCTTAATATAACTTTCTATCCAAAAATTTTGATATCAATATAAAAAATGTTTAACTAAATGAAAATAATTGATTTTAAATTCAAATTAATTTTTTAAAAATTGTTTTAAAAAATTTGTAAAAGCTAGAAAAATTATTTAAACAACCAATATACATGCTGGGAAATTAGAGTCCAACATGTGTATATTTTGTGGTACCTTTGTAGCCAATTTGGATAGGGTTGAATTGTTGAGGATGCCAATGTGAAGTATACTACTAGCTTGATAATACACATTACCCGTAGAGGAGCAAAAGTCTAAAAAATTAAAGATTTGTCTTAATATTCAAAGTAGAAGAAAGACCTATATAGTGTAGACTCCTAATAAGCCAACCATATAGGGTGTTTTAATCTCCTCGTTTGGATATTAGAGATAAAATCCTTTGAGTACATCAAGGGTACTTGATATAACCAAAGTACATCCTCGTACTCTGAGAAGCAACGTCGTCTAATCTCACCGCCGAGTAGTTGAAAGGGTCCAACCTGTCAAAATAAGGGTCGGCCTCATAAGCATCACCATCTGCCTCACTGACAGCCGATATCAGTAGTGGTCCAAAGACTATCAAGGGCCAGATTCATTCTCTCTGAGGTAGTCGATATCAAGAGTGATCGCTTTTACCTAACCTCGGCTGACCTATTTAGTCGAGGATCTACTTACAATGGCAATCTCAATAGTCATCTCGGAGTCAAAAACATCATACTCGGCTAGACTGAGGTTCCAGTAGAGGACGTCAAGCAGTCCAAGCATATGCGAGTATAAAAAAGACTAGGAACACGTGGACAAAATCGTTATGACTATATCACTCCATCACGTAAGGGAATATTTGGTCATCATAATCTACATGTGGCACAGCCAAGTGTCCGCACGGCGTTGGCAAGAGCCAACCATTCAAACAACATGCTTGGGGGTTACACTACAGCCCTTAAGCACTATATATACCATTTATCTTCTTCCTTGAAGGGGGTCGCATATTATAAACCCTAGCTGAAGCTCTGTCAAAATATATAGTAGAGAGAGAGTGTGAGTGTTGTATTACAAGGCCATTAGTGCCCTTCTTTTATAATGAAGATCACTCACTTGCTCATTGGACGTAGGCCTAGATAGGCTGAACCTCTTATATTAATATTTTTTTCCTCTTCTCCTCATCTCATTCTTCATTTATATGGCTTATGTGTTGCCATTGTTATACTTGAT
Organism: Sambucus nigra; assembly: GCA_949130495.1. Taxonomy (NCBI): domain Eukaryota; kingdom Viridiplantae; phylum Streptophyta; class Magnoliopsida; order Dipsacales; family Adoxaceae; genus Sambucus; species Sambucus nigra. The sequence continues at coordinate 349,822,175 of OX422215.1, forward strand.
TGAGCTCTCAAACACCATGATCTGGTGGTGTTATTTCCAGCATCATCAGTTTGGCACCATCTGTGGGAATGAGAAGATTCATCTCTTCCTTTTATAGATTGGCCTCACCGAAATCTCTGGTGGTGAACCAGTCCTCCCCCTTGTGTGGAGTTGTTTCGCCATTGAAAGAGGCCCTACAAGGTATTAAAGCTCTCAAGTCCTCTAAATCATAGCTCAGTTTTCAGGGAAACACATGGCACCTGAATTTCCACCACCTCCTCCAACAGCGTGTAGTGGAGAACCTAGTTATAGTCATGAACCACCTCTGTCCGAAATGGATGAGGTGGCAACAGCCTTAAAATCCCTAGTGTCCAGCCAATAAGTGATGCAAGATCAGTTTCGCTGCACTCAACCAAAATATGATGAGGAGGCCACCAGTAATCTCACCGGAGATGATCACTCCGGCAGTAGGGGAAGAACAACACTAGGAGACCAGGGTACCACCCTATGCACCACGCAAAGATCTGCCTCCTCCCCAACGATGGAGGGGCGTTGCTGACCCTAGGCATTTACGCCTAGGGAGGCAAGGACACCCTTGACATGAGGACCAGTATGACGATGTGGAGGTCGATGATGATCCAGTATAATGCTACGATCTATATAATATTTACAAAAATATTATATGACCCGTCCAATAGAGTCGGGGAAGGTAGGAGACAGAACCCCGATGATCGCCCAAGAGGCTCAGCATTTGATCGTTTGAGCAGAGGGTCGACCTTTGAAAGGCTTGGACCAATTAATAACCTTAAGGAGAGATTGATGAGGTCAGTAAGACTTACAGGGTCTAGAAGAGAAGGGGGTGACTGTCGACCCCAGCATGGCCAACCACACCATGGTCGAGACAGGGGTCATGGGGAAGTTAATAGCCGATAAAGGTCAGATGCAGGAAAACCCTCGGTACAACCATTGGAAGTGGCAAGGGATAATATCGGCCAGGCTAACGTTAAAAACCCTAGAAGGATTCGATTCAAAGGCCAGAAGAAAAGATTGGCGACATTCTTAAGAGCCGAGACCTAGTGTATAAGCGTTACTCAGAGGGTTCGCCCTTTATTGCAAAGACAATCAACTTCCCAACCCCGACCAAATTCAAGCCGCATGGAGTGACTCCCAGGTATGATGAAAGCACTAATCCTATCCATCACATTGAAATGTACCAATCGACAACCGATATCTACTCCATCTCAGATGAGATGAGATGTCGACCTTTTTCAAGCACTTTAATTGGGGCTACACACGTTTGGTCTACTACTCTTCCAAATAATTCTATCGAGAGCTTCAAATAATTGGCCGAGAAATTTATCCATAACTTTTTCTTTAGGGTCAGATGTCAGAAAAAGATGACTCAGTTGTTTTATGTCAAGAAGGGGAAGAATGAGAGTCTAAGAGATTACATCTCAAGGTTCAACAAAGAGAAGTTGAAAGTGGAAGATTACGTGCTGACTACACTTCATTGACTATAAGCTGTGAGCACATCTTAAATAAGATATAGAGTGATCGATCATTAAAGTGGCCTAAAAAGTTAAGAGCTCCTCCCCACAAGAGGAACAAGAACATGTGGTGTGAATTCCACCAGGACCACGACCACTTGACTGACAAATTCTTTGCTCTGAAATATGAGATGGAGAAAATGTTAAAGGCTGGAAAATTGAGAAATTATGTTGAAAAAGACGCTTCCAAAGGTGGTCGCCCTATAAAGAGGAGGAATGATAAATGCCAAGAAGATGGCCCAGCCATACGAGATGATCTTTCAGACGGGGATAGGGATGATCCAGATCTTCCACCAGAGGATTATAATGTCCTAGTAAAGAGGCTTAATATGATCTTATTTGGGGTAGGAATGTTCTGTGGTGGACTTCATAGAGGAGGCTCAGAAGTAGCCAAACATAAAGCCCATATGGCTAAGGCAAAGATGTTAACAAAGGCCGAGTTTGTGTACTCGGCCTCCATTTATGTTAAATCAGAGAAAAGGAATAAAGTGGACATAGACACCCTCATAGTCATCTTTTTAAGACAAGACTTTAAGGGTATCTTAGCTCCACATGACGACCCTCTTATCTTCACAAACAGGGTACATGGATGTGAAGTGCCGAGGATCTTAGCTGATGGGGGGAGCTTGACAGATGTTATGTTCTGGCCATGTTTGAAGGGATTGGGACTCAGCCAAGCTAGGCTCGCACCATACCATCATCCCCTCATAGGATTCAGTGGGGAGAAAGCTCATCCCTTGGAAATGTACGAGATGGATGTAAGAATGGGGGACAAGTGGCCCCATTGGTTAACCAAAAAAATTAATTTTTTTGTTATGGATGAGAACCTCATATTGGGATGAGTACCCCTCAAGTAATTTGAGGTCATGCCTTTAACTATTCACCAGATAATAAAATTCTCGACTCTATATGGAGTAGAGGAAGTTCAGGGTGATCAAACGTCGACGTGAGAATGCTACTTTAATTCGGCTAAAGAGAGAGAAGCACACAAGAAGGCAACCACCACTTATAGCATTGACACCCATGATCCTAGAGAAGAGAAAAAACTCAAGAAAGGGGAAGTCGCGAAGGAGGTAGAATCCATCATCCTCAATGAGGACGAGCCGAAAAAAACCATCCAAGTCGATAAAGCCTTAGAACCAAAGATCAAAGATGAGTGGATCAAATTGCTGAGAAGAAGACAGAGCGTCTTCGCTTGGAGTCATTCAGACAAGCTAGGCATTGATCCTCAGATAATGTATCACAAGCTCAACGTGGTAAGAAATGCAAAGACAGTTAAACAAAAGAGGAGGATTTACTCCCAGGAGAAGTATGATGTTATAAGGGACGAGGTTAAAAAGATTTAAGAGGCTGAGTTGATTAAAGAGGTCATATATCCTGAATGGCTATCCAATGCAATGATTGTGCCCAAGGCCAATAGAAAGTGGATGATGTGTGTAGACTTCATCGACCTAAACAAATCTTGCCTAAAGGATAGCTTCCCTCTCCCTCGAATTGATCAGATGGTAGATCCTACGGCAGGTCACGAGTTGATGAGCTTCACGGATGCCTATTCTGGTTACAACCAAATCTTTATGGACCCGACCGACTCAGAGAAAATAGCCTTCATCACAAATAAGGGAATATACTGTTACAAGGTTATGCCATTCGACCTAAAGAACGCTGGGGCCACGTATTAACATCTGGTAAATAAGATGTTCGAAGATCATATTGGAAATTCTATGGAGGTTTATGTTGATTGGGTGACGAAGAGTCTGAAGGACAACACTCATGTGGCCGACATTAAAAGAACCTTCGATACGATAGACGAGTACAGAATGAAGCTTAACCCAACTAAATGCATTTTTGGTGTCAGAGCTGGAAAGTTCTTGGGTTTTATTATCAATCAAAGAGGTATAGAGGCTAATCCAGAGAAGATAAAATCTTTGCTTGAAATGAAGACCCCCAAGACCATCAAAGATATTCGGAGACTTACTGGACTAGTGGTTGTCCTAAACATGTTTGTCTCTAGAGCCACAGATAAGTGCCTTCCATTTTTCAAAATTCTTAGAAAAGCTTTCGAATGGAGTGAGGAGTGTGACAAGGATTTTAGAGAGATGAAGTCTTACCTCAGCTCTCCCTTACTTCTGTCCTGGCCAATCCAAGGTGAAAAATTATATGTATACCTAGCCGTCTCAGAGTCAGCTATTAGCAGTGCTATTATGAGAGAGGAGGATGGGGTACAGAAGCCAGTGTATTTCAATAGCAAAGCACTCCAAGGGTTTGAGAAAAGGTATCCTAGGATGGAGATGTTAGTTATGCTCTGATTAACGCTTTTAAAAAGATGAAACCGTACTTCAGACTCAGTCAATGGTCGTCCTCATCAACTCACCACTCAGACAGGTCATCCACAAACCTGAGAAAATAGAGAGTCTAATGGCTTGGGCAATTAAACTATGAGATTTTGATATTGTCTACCAGCCGAGGGTGGCAATCAAAGGACAGTCATTAGAATACTTCATGGTGGAGTTAACTTGGGATGAAGCTGAGGCTGAAAATAAGAATTTTAAGAAGGTAGAGAGTCTGCAAGGAAGACCTCTCAACCCAGCCTTGGACGAGGCCGAGATAAGAACAACAAGAGAGAAAGTGTATAAAAATGAATAGGGGAGATATCTCTTCAAACAAGGATCCCTGTTAGAGGGAAACTTCTCGGAGGTCGATGTCGTATCGAACCTCTTTATTAATGGGTCCTCTTATGAGAATGAAAGTGGTGCTGGATTGAAAATGTCGACACTAGATAGCACAGACATTGAGTATGCCCTGAAATTTAACTTTCAGGCCTCCAATAATGAGTCTAAATATGAAGCTCTAATAATAAGTCTCTCCTTAGCCTGAGATCTTAGTGCCGGCCAAATCCTAGTGCATAGTGATTCAAGGCTGGTGGTAAATCAAATCTTAGGAGTATATAAGACCAAGGACAAGATAATGGCTAAATATTTTATGAAGAGTAAGATCGATGTTGAAAAGTTTCAACGAAGTAAAGATGAAGAGGATACCTCGGCTAGACAACGAGTGAGCCGGTGCACTTGCGAGACTAGCCTCGGCAATAAAAACTGACATCAGAAGAACAGTGAGAGTGGAAATATTACTTTGATCGACCATTGAAGAAGAAGATGGAGCATCTGAATCTTGCCTAAATTTGAATAGGGTAGCCTCCTGGATGGATCCTCTCATCAGATACATTCGAGAAGGGTAGTTGCCATCATCAAAAGACGAGAGAAGAAAATTGAGGTACAAAGCCACAAAATTATCGATCATAGGGGACATTTTTTATAAAAAGGGGTTTTTTTCTTCCTTTACTCAGATGTGTTCATCCATCTGAGGTACCATATATCCTTCAAGACGTGCACGAAGTCTCCTGCTATAGTCACATTGGGGTGATTGATATGACCAAAGTATACCCTCACACTCTGAGAAGCAACGTCGTTCGATCTCACCGTCAAGTCGCTGAAAGGGTCCAACCAGTCAAAAGAAAGGTCATCCTTATAAGGGTCGGCCTCATAAGCATCACCCTCGGCCTCACTGACAGTTGATATCAGCAGTGGTCCAAGGGCTATCAAGGTCCACATTCATTCTCTCTGAGGTAGACGATATCAAGAGTGATCACTTTTACCTAACCTCGGCTAACCTATTTAGTCGAGGTTCTACTTACAATGGCAAGCTCAATAGTCATCTCAGAGTCAACAACATCACACTCAGCCAGGTCGAGGTTCCAGTAGAGGACGCCAAGCAGTTCGATCATATGCGAGTACAAAAGAGACCGATAACACGTGGACAAAATTGTTATGACTATATCCTTCCCTCACGTAAGGGAATATTTGGTCATCATGATCTACATGTGGCACATCCAGGTGTCCACGTGAGGTTGGCTAAGAGCCAACCATTCATGAAAACATGCTTGGGGGGTACACTACACCCCCTAAGCACTATATATACCATTTATCTGCTTTCTTAAAGAGGATCGCATATTACAAACCCTAGTTGAAGCTCTGTCAAAATACACAGTAGAGAGAGAGAGAGAGAGAGAGAGAGAGAGAGAGAGAGAGAGAGAGAGAGAGAGAGAGAGAGAGAGTGTGTGTGTGTGTGTGTGTGAGTGAGTGTTGTATTACAAGTTCATTAGTGCCCTTCTTTTATAGTGATAATCACTCACCTGCACAGTGGACGTAGGCCTAGATAGGCTGAACCACTTGTATTGATATCTTTATCCTCTTCTCCTCATCTCATTCTTCATTTATATTGCGTATGTGCTGCCATTGTTATACCTAATTGAGCTCTCCAACACCTTGATCTAGTGGTGCTATTTCCAGCATCATCAGTACTCGTAGGCAAAAAAAATAATATCCCTATACAAATTCTAACTACCCTTTCCCTTCTTAAAATCAAAAATAAAAGTAAGAACAAAAATAATTACATTACTCAACTACAACACAGACCAATACCCTAAATTTAGGAAGAATGGAGTTCAATGTCAGCATTAAAATACTCATAATATAATGTGTTAGTTTAATTTTAAATTTTAAATCTATAGTCAATCCTTGGGATGAACTCAATCCTTCTCCCCCATTTTGTCTCAAATAAACGACGGGTAAATAATTAAGAGAGAGTATATAAAACAAAAATAACTATCAATATAATCATAGTAATGGGTAATATCAAGTTTCTCCTACATTAAATAGATAGAGCCGACATTTGTTGTCATTTGTGAAATGGTTGTACCCTAAATTCTTAGAGACATATTATAAGCATGATATATACAGGAGGATATGACAGATAAGGTAGAAAATTAATCTAATGCAATCATCCCAATGGATTTCCATAAATATTCAAATATGATGTTATCAAAGGGCTTAGTAAATAGATTTGCCAATTATTTCTAAATTTGCAAATATTCAATAAGCAGATGTTTAGATTCTATTAAATCACGAATGAAGTGATGTCAAATTTAATGTTCTTAGTTCTGGAGTGTTAAACATGATTTTTTTTTGAAATATTAATGGCACTCTGATTATCATATAATAAGATTAATTTATTTTTAACAATACCATAGTCACTAAGCATTTGTTTGATCCATAATAATTGAGCGCAATAGCTATTAGTAGCTATATATTAAAATTCGACAGTTGATAATGATAATAAATTTTATTTCTTACTCATCCAACTAACCAAGTTATTTCTTACATAGTAACAATCACTAGAGGTACTCTTACTATCGTCGGAGCACCCTGCTCAGTTAGCGTCAATATGACCAACTATAATGCTTGATGTATCTTTAGTGTACTCCATACTCTAGAGTTCCCTTAACATACTTAATGATACGTTTAATACACATTAAAGGGGACTCTTTAAGTGCACATTGTTAACATCTGCAAACATATACGACATACATAATATCATATGAATGCAGTTAGACATAGCAGGATGCCTATTAGGCTTCTATATAAGGTAGGATCAACATTTTTCCCATTATCATCTTTAGATATCTTAGACGTGGTACTCATGGGAGTTCGTGCTATTTTCGCATTGTCTAAACCCAATTTCTTATCCAAACCATTAGCATATTTAGTTTGAGAAATAAAGGCCATCACTAATCTATTTTATTTGTAAACCAATAAAGTATTATAACTCCCCCATAAGTGACATTTGGAACTCCCATGCATAATTTGATAAAAAATCATTAACTTTGTGGGAAGTTGATCCAAAAATAATGCCATCAATTTAAATTTGTGAGATCAAAACCTCGTTGTTTATTTTGCAAACAAATAATGTTTGGTCATTGCCGCCACACTTAACCCATTTATTAACTAAAAAGGTCTAAAGGCATCCGTACCAGGCCCAAAGGGATTGTTTAAATCTGTATATAGCCTTCTTCAATCAGAAGACATGATTATGGTGATAGGGATAAATAAATCCTTTAGGTTGTTCTACGTATACTTTCTCACTCATAATTCCATTCAAAAAGTCGAAATTAGCATCCATTTAAAAGGTTTGAATTACAAATGACATGTTACTGCGAGGAGAAGGCGAGCAAAATCGAGTCTTATTATCGGAGACAAAATCTCTTTAATGTCTATTTCCTCATTATGAGAGTATCCTTTCATGACTAATCCGGACTTGTTTTTAATGATTATCTTATTTTATTCATTTTATTTTTAAAAATCTAATAGGTGAAGATAACCTTTTTATTTTTTGATCAGGGAACAAGGTACCAAATATCATTACTCCTAAATTGGGCTAATTCCTCTTGCATAGCATCAATCCAGAAAGAGTCATTGAGGGCACCGTTTACATTCGTTAGTTCTACTTGAGAAACAAAGCATGTAAAGTTATCCATATTTTGAAGTTGTGATCTTATTCTCACATGCTCCTCAGGGTTACCAACTACCTTCTCAAGGGCATGGTCCTTATAAACCCAGGTTGATACCATACAGACTTCTATTGGTAGTGGAGAAATTATTTGAGGCGAGTCTATTTTTAAAAAAAATCTAACTCATCCACACTAATTAATCCACTACTAGAATTCCGACTAGCAGTGTCATTAACAATTATATTAATTGATTCAATAAGAGCTTTGGTGTGAAAATTGTAGACGCGATAGGCTCTATTGTTTTGAGGATATCCCATAAAAAATCGTTTATCACCACTAGAGTCAAATTTTGAAATGTGTTCCTTATCTTTGCAAATGTAACAAATAATCCCAAGGTTCTAAAGTATTTTAAATTGGTTTTTTTATTGTAGCAAAGTTCGTATGAAGCTTGGCATTCTTCTTAAGGTATACATGATTACTAATGTAACACAATGTCTGGACTACCTCAACCCAACAATATTTGGGAAGACCTTTGGCGTGTCACATCACCCGAGCTATTTATTGGATTATTCAATTTTTCCTTTCAGCAATACTATTTTGCTACGGAGTTTTAGGAGCACTAAACTCATACTGATATCCATTACCAAAATATTATTCTACCACTTCAGTCTCTTTCAATTCTCCATCCGTGTCACTTCTGATACGTGATACTTGGGTATCCTTTTCATTTTCTATTTTTATAAGAATTTTGATAAATTCTCGAAATGTATTCAATTTATTTTTCATAAAGACGACCCAAATATATCATGTAAAATCATGCACAATAATAAGGATACAATTGTTGCCACAAACGCTCATGGTACGAGAGGGACCCATAAGGTCTATGTGGTGAAGTTCCAGTGGTTTTGAAGCCATAATATCCTTAGCTTTCTTATGAGGTGTTTTACTTATTTTGTCAATCTTTACGGGACCACAAAGAATATTTCGAGAAGTTTTTATTTTGGGTAAACCTCTAACCAATTCTTAGGAGCTTAATCTTCTTAGGTTATCAAAATTAGTATGACCAAATCTATTGTGCCACGCATCAAAATCGTCTAATCTTGTCAAATTACGGGACTCATCACTGGGAATAACTGTGTAATAATTATCTTGAGTTCTATTTCTCCTAAGTATATAGTTACCATCTTTGTTTAAAATATTACACTATGTTTTGGAAAATATTACTGTGTGATCAACATCATAAAACTGAGATATCCTTAGCAGATTGGTCTTTAAGCCTTTCACTAGGAGAACGTCATTAAGGTAAGGTAAACCCTCTTCTTTAAGTGTCCCTTTACTAATGATTTGGGATGAGACTCTATCACCAAATAGGACATTACCTCCTAAAAAGTTAGTCACGTTTATTGGTTTAGACTCGTCCCCGGTCATGTGTTTAGAACACCCAGAATCAAGGTACTTGCCAACAGAGGTGTGTTTAGCTTTTAACGCAATTATGACAATGGTACACCTCAGTTGGGGTATCAAGTAATCTTTATTAACACAAATTACCCTAGTTTTAAAATATTTTTTAGCCCTTAATTTAGAAAAGTATTGGGCGGTTTATCTTAATGGATTTTTTTAGTTCGAAACTTATTCCTATTTTTTTATAAAGATAGAGTTTTTATTAGTCTTTCTGGCAAGAACATAAGTATTGTGTCTCTTCCTATAATATTTAAATATACTATAAACTAATATATGTATATATATAGACGCTTTTGAAAACACCCAGCAAAAGAATGTCCATAAACATTGCAGTGTCTACAGTAAATATGTGAGGATGGCTTTACACTATTTACCAAATATTTGAAAATATGTTAGGCTCATTTCAAAAATGAGGCTTAATTGCAACACATTTAGATTTTTTTCCCAAATTCTATAATGGGGGAGCACACATACTTAGATTTATTGTCAGGTTTCTACTTATGACTGTATACAGTCATTGTGTCTTGTGAGACTGGTTGTTTTAAAAAGACTTTCTAAGATTTTTCAAAGTCCTAGATTAGTAAATTTGGTATATTTCTAGATGAAACAGAAATAATTTTAAAAACATTTTGGCTAACAGCCTTTGTTCCCATGGGGGTTTTGTCAAACTCAAGGCTAGTTTTTTCTTCAGAATTTATTTTTGCTAGAACTAATAATTTTATCATATGCTTTCGCATTTGTCTCAATTTGAAGATATTTCTTGAAAATGTTTGAGACCTTTTCTTTTGATTCTTCTAGCTCATTCAAAGTAGAGTTGTATCTTTGTTCCAAAATACATTTTTTCTCAGAAAGTTAATTTATTTTGAAAATGAATTTTTTGTTTCAGTCTCATGAGCCACGCACTGACTAGCATTGTCCTCGACATTTTTCCTAACAAACTTACTAATCTTTCCCCGCATTCAGTCAAGTGTTTTACCATTTTCTCAAGTTTATAACTCTTTTTAAAGTCTTAGCATATAGTTCTTGAATATTTAGTAAATCACCATCATTGGACTCACTAGGTGAAGTGTGTGAATTTCTCCCCAACAATTCAATTTTCGGTTTGGGACTCGTGCACCCAATCAATTCGTCAGAATGATTTTCACTTTGAATCACGCACACACTTGACTCATCAAAAGTACTAGAAGTAGCATCATTGGACATACAATTCATCATAGATATGCCAGCAGGTATAGCATAAATAACATAATCAAGATGTAAGCATTGTTTATCATCAGAACACAGAATTTTATCATAAAAAACATGCATGATTCACTTAATTTCAATGACTCAAACTCATCATCTTCTGAGTTACTCGAATTGTCTCAAGTGTTACACATATGGGCCTTAGGTGCGGTCTTAATCTTAGATTTGCATCGATTGGCATAAAGACCCATATTTTAACACTTATGGCATTGAATATTATTAAGGTATTTCTTAGGCCTATGATTATTATTATTGGTCTGTTTGTCACCATTGCAGTTATGGGGTTCAGTTCCTTGAAAGTTTTGATAAATAATTTTTCCTTGTTTTGTATCCATCGCATTCCTAAACTTATTAATCTTTTTTGAGTGTTTCCTAATAAGAGCTATCTAGTTTTCACGACTCTCAAGATCACAGCCATCTCCTAACTCTATGTTAAGGTTAGGGACATTAAAATTAGACATAGTCATTTGAGAAGAAAAGACTAAATTTGACCCATGGGATCTTTTAGCAGTAGAGGTCATGTGTTTCTTATATTCTAATTACATCTTTATTGCTCTTAACTTGATATTCAATAGTTCTGGAGTCAAATTAGGATCATCCATTTCTTCAATGGCATAGCATTTGTTGTCAAACTTAAAGGGCAAAGATCTAAGTATTTTCTTAACTATTTGTATTCTATCATACATGATTCCATTAGCATGCAGTTTAATGATTATTTCAGTTAGTTTGATGTAGAAGACATTAAAATTTTCTGTGTCATCCATTATAAGGGTATTATATTATAGAACGAGCATTTGATTCTTCCTAGCCTTAACACGCTTATCACCTTCATTGGAAGTGACAAGCATGTCCAAGGATTCTTCGTAGGTAGTGCATATAAAAATTCTTCTAAACTCATGCTCATTCACAAACATAAATATACAGTCTTTACCCTTGTTATTATAGAGAGAGAGTTGTGTCTCTTCCTTAAAGAAATCACTCATTATTTTCTTAATTCTTATTGTGCTTATTTCACTCATAAGTCCAGTAGGATTTGAATAACCATTTTTAATAGTCTCCCATACCTCATTCCCTAAAGTGTCATGGATGATAACAATCATCCTTACTTTCCACTAAGGAAAATTATTCCCAACGAAGACCGGAGGCTTGGATAGGTTGCCAAGTTTTCAAATTTTTCTTTTATTTTTGAAAAACAAAAAACAATGTCAAAATCTCAGGATTAAAAAAATTAAAATCGCTCTGATACCACTTGAAATGACTCAATCTAATTATCTAACAAAGTTAAAGGCAAGATTGAGAATCCAGAAAGCTTATTGAAGAAATTCTTGTTTGTAAAATCAAGATTTGACATAAGATGTGTTAAATAAAAATAGAAATATAGATTTGATATTTAAGAACCTTGGTAACAAAGTTTTAATAAAACAAACTCTAATAAATCTAGTTCAAGTTATGAAATAAGTAAGAGTTAAGATCATACAGAGTGGTTCACATGCGGATTGTAACCTGGTAAAACTCTAATGTTTGGGGAAACATTCACGATTACCTCTACGCCACAAAACAAAAATCCACTAAACACGGGAATAAGGTTAAAAATTACAAGCATGAATAAGACAAGGTAAAATGAAAGATATATTCCTAATTTTTTGAGTTGTACCTCTTAGGTAATCTTTTTGATTCGGTAAGCCTTTGAACCTCCAATACAGCAGCATTCTTTACGTCGACTTGTCAGTCAAGTTCTCCAAGAAACAACCACACTTAAACTATGTAAAATGTGTGAGACGGTGTAAGTGGTGGTACTAATCAACGTGAACTTGCAAGAGTAATCACACACATATATATCACAATTTTTCCTAACAAATTATAATAGCAATCTAAATGACCTTATTTGAACAGTATATACCAAGATATCTCTTAAAACCATAGATCTGGTAAGATCGTTAAAAAACAGATCTAATAGGATATATACAAGAAAACAAATTTCACAAAATATAAAATCAGTTTTTTAAAATATTTCAGATCTAAAATCAAAAGTGATTTTAAAATATATATGTTGTCGTTAATCTAGAACAATATAGATCTAACATAATATATAACATGCAAATCGAGATCCATGCAGAAATATCAGAGTTTGTAAAAAAATGTGTTGCGAAAAAAGATTCTGAGACTAATATTTCTAAATATACTTAACACTAGGTGTGTACAAATGTTCCACTATGTTAGATTCTTGGTTTTATGTGAAAAATCATGACAGATATTGTTTAAGGTTATATAAGGGAGAACAAAACTTCTAAGGGGTTTAAATGGCTAAACTTACAACTCATACGTATTTTTGAAAAACCTAAAACTTCAAATATCTTGAAAGATTTTTCTCTCAAGTTTTCAAAACTTTCCCACTCAGAAAACATTTTCTTTTAAGGATTTTCTCTTTATGTTTTTTCTCGAGAAAATATTTTATCTTTCTCCCTTTATCCTCTCCTCTCTCTCTCTTTATTTTTTCTCTCTCTAAACTGTGCCAAAAATCACAAACTCAAAGATGAAGGGTCTATTTATACATGGAGTGGAAGAGTCTGGAAGGTTACATTTTACACCAATGGCAAATATTGAAGTGATCGGTTAACATTTGATCCAACAGTTGAAAACGATGCGTATAAGGTAAACTAAACGGTTTACAATCGGTTAACAAGTAATGATTCTAATAGGTTGGTTTGGCCCTCACATGGATCATCTCATCTTACATTCATAGAATTTGATTAAAATGATCAAATGGTGTGAAGTGTGTGCAAATGCTATCAGTGTAAACAAACACACATTTGCCCAATCAGGTTGAGACAGGTGTGGGACAGATTTTCCGCATTAATACAATCATTTAAGCGACGGTTTCACACTTCACATAATTGAAATTGCCACCCCAAAACTTTTATAACCAATATAAAAAATATTTAACTAAATTAAAATAATTGATTTTAAATCCAAATTAATTCTGAAAAAAAATATTTCAAAAAAAATTTAAAAGATAGAAAAATTATTTAAATGCCTAATATTTTCCTATATGTTTGGATTTTATACCTTTGTAGCTAATTTGGATAGGGTTGAATTTCTGAGGATGCCAATTTGAAGAAGACTATTAAGTTTAAAAAATTAAACTTTTGTCTTAATATCCAAATTAGATGAAAGACCTCTATAGTATAGACTCCTAATAAATCAACTATATAGGGTGTTTCAAGTATTAGCGGTGGGATATTCTTATGAATTTTAGTGTAGACATAAAGTTAATGTGGTCAGATTATTTAATGTACCCATATTTTAGAAAATTTGGTTTCGTTTTTCTAAATTAGTTTTAAACAGATATTCAATTAGTTTTATAAAATTATTTTTTTATTAGAATTTGATATCTTTTATATCTTCTAGTGAATTGAGAAAATAATTTATACACTATAAGTTTTGCCTCACCAATACTGCTAAGTACATAATTGAATATTTTGTGGGCAAAGATCATTAAAGAGAAAATTTCCTTGTAGAACCAAATACATATTTGAGACTTACGCTTAGGTTGTTTTGTTCTAAAATGAATTATAAGACTAGTTTAAAATGAACATTTTCGTTCATTGGATGTGAATACAATTTTAGTCTTGCATCCTGTTTCTTATCAAAGAGGGACAGTACCCCCCCCCCCCACCCCCACCCCACCACATTTTATTAATTATAAAAATAGAGAAAAACCCTCTCCATGGATTACAAACCCAAACTTAAATAAATCTAGAGGTTCGACCCAATACTCTAGATAAAAAGGTTAAATATAGGGATTTATAAAATATCCCCATTACAATTAAATGAAAGATTCAAAAATCAAAACTGGGGGATTTATACAATATCCCCATTATAGATAAATGAAAGCTTCAAGACTCAAAATTTGGGGATTTATAATTTATCCCCATTATAATCTTTTGGCTTTAATTCTAATATATAGGAGATTCTGCCTATCCATATTCAGATGACCTTTCACCAAATTTGACAGAGAATTGAAGCTCCAATATGTTGAATCAAAATGATTAAGGGCTACCCTTGAAGCAAAATAATCAACTCCTGAATTATGTTCTCCCCAAATATGGTTGAATTGGTAATTGATTGGATAGACAAGATCATCAATGATCCATTTGAAAGTCCATGGAGGTTTTTCTTTCTTGAAAAATATCAACAAGAGCTTTGAAATCAGATTCTATTATAACATTAAAAACATTTAATTATGAATTCAACTTTAAGACCTTCTTCAAGAGCCGTTAATTCTGCATTGAATGTGCTATGGGCACCAATTGACTTTCAAAACCTATTATGAAATGCCCTTAATAATCTCTTATAGCTCCTCCAATACCACTTGAACCAGGATTTCCTTTTAAAGATCTATATATCTTTAATTTGAAGGATCCTGTTGGAGGTTTAGTCCAAGCATATTTGAGAATCTGAATTTTCTTTCGCAAACTTTTGATGTTGAAAGTATTGATAATTTGAAGGTCTTCTTGTTTGATTTTGTCATACAACTTACAATTTTGAAGAATGTTTGTAGCAAGAGTAATAGCATTTTGAATAATCAATGTAGATGTGGTTTTAATGTTTTCAAACAAATTCTTATTTCTGGCTTCCATAATTCGTCAAAATCTATTTTTGGAATTATAGATAACAAGCATATAAGATAGTCTCTTTTAGGATTATACATTTACAAAGAGAATAATATGGACCTGCAAGAAGATAAGTTAACATTCACAACAAATAAGTTAGAAAAGATGGCCCAAACCTCTTTGGCCATTTCACATATAATAAGAACATGATGGCTATTGTCTTCTTCTGAGAAACCAACTCTCTAGATTGAAGTCATTCTGATACTTGCTCTTTGGATTTCTATTTCAATAAGAACTGAATGGTTTAGAAGTTTCCAAATAAAATTTGATATTTTCATTGAACAATCATTGTTCTAATTTATTTTTTACTAGGAGATATTGGCCATAATTTTCTATATGCATTGTAGGTTGAATTAAAAGTAAATTCTCTTGTTTTAGAGGGCTGTTAGATTTGATTTTCCTCTTGTATGAAGGTTGTAGCCTTATCTTTTATATCTAATATTCTTTTCATTATCTTTTATCCTTATTTTATGGAAAAACCTTTGTGAAGCTTGTTTCTAAGAAAGGGAGCCCATAGACCTTTGTCAAACTTGTATTTCCAATATAATTTGAAACTAGAGGATATAACCATGTCTTCTAGGTTTCTAAAATTAAGGCATACTTCTTCAAAAGGAAAGCAGAGATCTGACCATTCATTCCACTGATAAGGATTTTCTTTAGTACTACCTCCCCAATAAATTTACTGAATGAGTTGTTCAATATTTTAATAACTATTTTAGGAGGATTTATCACTAATCATGTATACATAGGTTTAGATTGGAGCACATGCCTTATGATGGCATCTCTTCCTATTTAAGAGATCAATTTGGAAGGTAAAATGACCAAAAATCCCTTCACGACCCAAAGCTAAAGAGTTAAAGATGTGTTGGAAATGGTTCACTTTAATTAGTATGGATTGATGACTGTCCGTTCAAGATGTAACTTTGAGTGTTTCATCGATTTCATTAATGATCACTCAAAGGTATGGATAAGTTAACCTTATGCACCACAAGTCTGAAGCTTTTGATTAGTTCAAAGTATGAAAGGCTAAAATGGATCATGGATGAGGTAAACTAATCTAGGTTGTACGATCTAATCGTAGAGGATTTTGCCTCTTGAGAGAGTTAAAGAATAATTGATTGGAGGTTGGGATTTTATCCTAGTTGTCTACACCGAGCATTCTACTTCAAAATGATGTAGAGGAAAGAAAGAAATAAGGCTCATTTGGGTATGATAAGGTCCATGGTGGGTTATTCAGGACTGTAACATTCTTATTGGGATTTTATGTAAGAGACAGCCATATACATTCTAATTTTTTTTTTTTTTGAATCGGTCTTTACTCCCATTGAACATTGGAGTGGACGCCATCTCATTCTAGGGCATGTTCAGATTTAGGGGTGCTTGACACTCGTGTTTTGGAAGGAGCCAAGAAAGGTTAAATTAAGGATATAAATGTGTCTTTTGTTAATTATCCCAGAAGATAAAAAGGTGTAATACCCCGCATTTTTAGCGATATTTATTTATGGGATTAATTAAATTAAAGGTGAATTAATTGAGAATTAATCCGGATAAATACTAATGAGATGTGAGTTGGTATTTGATTATAATGTGTATATATGGCAATATATGAATATTGAAAATATTGAATTTGTCGTGAGATAGAAATACGGTAATTTGGGAAATTTTGTTGGAACACGCGTGACAGTCGCGTCGGGAAAGTAATTATGTTAATTAAAAAGTGAATTTTAGTTTTATCAACCGTATGGTTATTTTGAGTGCGCCAACGTGTCCGGAAGGGTCGAAATAGTCAGAAAATACTAGCCGGGGGTTTAGTTTGGGTCCCGGGGCATTTTTGGGCCATACCGGCAACTTAAAAGGGTATTTTGGTAATTTTGAAATTTTAGGATAATTAACCAACGAATTTTGGGAGTTAAATATTAGGATATTTAATTACCCACTAACCCATTACCAGCACTTAAGTGATTAGAGGGCAACGGGAGTTAGAGGAGGAAGTTAGGGAGAGTTTCCAAAGAGAAAACACAACCTCCATCTTCAACCTTCAAACTTGGGAGAAAAGAGAGAGTGCAACCTTCATCATTCTACACCAAATTTAGAGAATAATCCAAGGCAAGTGGTTTAATTACGTTAATTTCAAGCGAATGCTTCTTCCATGCTTAGAAATTGAGATAATTGCATTGTATTGGGAGACTTGTAAAAACCCATGTAATTTGGAGTTATAAATTCAGATTTTGACATAGGTTTGCATGTAGAATTGTTATTGAGTGATTGAACTAAAAGAATTACTACTTTTTTATGTTACAAAAATGGATTTATTTATGGAAATTGAAGACTTTAAATTTCTAGGGTTCATGTTCATAAGGTTTGGGAAAAATTGAGGAGATTTGATGATTAGATGTGGTTTAGGATGATTTGATCCCATATATATGTTAATATTCGACCTAAATATGTTTAAGAATGATTAGAAACATTAAACTATTGTTGGAATGACGTTTAGATGAGATTAGAGGTGAAGAAAATTGGGAAAAACATAATAGGAAATTTATGGGCTCGAAACTGTCACCTCGTTAGAAGGCCTGCCCAGGTCGTTCGAACGAGCTTCTAACGAGTTGACAGTTTGACTTCTAACGAGTGGGATGTTCGTTCGATGCCTTTTGTTATAACGAGATCTCGTTAGATGCCCATTTAGTTCGAACGAACTCTTGTTCGAACGACCTCGTTCGAACGAGACTTCTAACGAGTTGACAGATTGGCCTTTTTGGACTGGTTTGATTTTTAGTGTCCCGTAACCTTGTTTAATTGCAGAGATAACATTACCTTGATGACTAATTGAGATAGTTGGGATATTCGGGATATATTGGGGAGTAAAATATAGAAGAATGATTTGAACCAAATGGTAATTGTGGGTTAGGACGCGAACAACTAATTACGACGTGAGGATAATGGATGATGTGTATATATAAATCGGGGACACGTGTATTGGTATAAGAATGAGAAGTATACCACTAATAAAATACGATGAGTACTAAGATGTGTGCATGCTTATTATATGTATGTGATTTTATGTGTATGACATACCTACCATACTTGCTATCACGGGAGGTTTACGTTCGCTTAGGGCCATCTAATCCTTGTGTGCCCGGATTTAGATTAGTGCCTAAAGAACATAATGCTAGAATGACTTATTTGTGAGTTAATAAGTCAGCTGACTATGGAGCGTAGGTATGTACGTGACACATGGATATGTTGAATTATGTTCGCCTCCATTTTCGTGTGTTGTGCTTATTCTAACAATTCCTGAGAGATTCGGAATTTGTAATCCTTATGTACGTGATGTACCGGGATGGATAGCAGAGTATGTGTGCACCGCAGCTTAGCCTCGGGGTGCTTATATTGTATATTTATGATGTGAATAATATACGGTTAAATGAAAAGGAATTGTTATGTTTAATTGCGAGTATGATCGTAATAACGTCTTCATAAAGATAATAAGGGGATAACCTCCAGTAAATGGTAATACTAATAATTGAGAATCCAAGTTTAAGTAAAGCTATCTAATTAAGTGATAAAATTGGGAATTCATAGTGTGAATTGAGTAGGAAGGTTAGAACTTATGTCGGTTTAGTTAGATATGAGAATCACTTGAATGGGTACGGTACGTTAGGAGTGCACAATTAGTCGAGAGGTGAGTATTTCATGTGAGAGCACGTCCTAACATGTATTTTGCATTCATTGTTTTAATGTTATTAAAGCACTTGCTGTTTTTAAAATACTCTCCACTTTCGGGCTCTGACCCGTTTGCTTTCAAATCTACTTTTTGTAAAAACCTTTTTAGGTGCCCAGCCACAAGGACACCATGCATAGGAATTTTATTCAGGTGACGAGCTGTAGCTGTTGTAGAAGTTACAGGGCCTTGATATTAGACGCCTCATTTTCTAGTCTTGACTCCATATTCAGTTTCATCATTTGTAGGGCATGTCGCCCATTTCTATTAGAGACTTTTTATATTTCAGTTATTCAGACTCTGGTTTGTAATTAATTCAGAATTCAGACTTGTTTTATTATTTCAGTTGTGGGATTGTTGTGAGGATTATTTCCTCCAGACTTATTATTATTTGTTGGTTATTCTATTGCTTCTTTATGGTGAATGGTTATGTTATCCTTCCATAATTCTTTTATTACATGTTAATCAGATTTAATTTAAAATTTGACAACTTACTTTTTAAATACTAGGTGCTTAGTAATCATTAAATGTTTTCGACAGTGATGCTATCAACTGAACTAACTTGGCATTTTGAATTAATTTAATAAAGGAGTAGCTACCCGGTATTTAATTAGTCGGGGTGTCACAAAAGGTAGTTTATATCATACTACTAAGCACAAGAAGCACGTTGATTACATCAATGTTCGATTCTTATTATAGGACTATGTAATAAATAATGGGCCCAAGTGTAAGTTAGATTTAGTAGGTATAATAGAATATCATATCACCAAATTTCTAAACCACCTGTACAAGATGAAATATGACCAAACTATAGATAATATGCTACATCATTATAGTGATAGCATTACTGATGATTGGGATACATGTACACTTACAGTGGATAGTAAATGGGGCAACACTGTAGTGGGAGCATTAGGAGTCGTTTTGAATGGCTAGTGTTTTGGGTGATCATTTCGATGGGATACCAAGCAAACACAAACCTAGTACTAGAAACTAAAATGAGGCATTCTAATACAAGGATTTTTCTTTGACTTATTACTATGGGTACAAAAAGGAATTTGATGTATTCAAATCAATTTTTTAGACTTGTACAAGAAATTAAAGAAAAATAAATGGATGGGAAGGTGCAAACCTTCGAGGAAGAGCTAGCGAAATGACTTACTTAGAAAGAAAGGGATTAAATATTATCAAATATTCTCGTTATAGCCATGTTGAAGTCTATCAGGATTCTTTTAACATCAAGACTATGTTCTTGAATGATTGTCTTGATGATCCCATAGTAAAAAGTAAGGAAAGAAAATTTATGTAAGCTTGTGGCATCCATTTATGGATTTAAGGTAACATTAAGGTCTCGGGTCATTCGGTTTGATCAGGTTATCATGTCTCGATTTTTCATCAAAGTTTGAAAGCACTTGTTTGTATAAGAAGTATGGCGAAAATGTGGTGGTATATCTAGTATAGTTTATGGATAATGCTTACTTAATCAAGAACGAAGGTTGGAGTATTATTTTACAAAGGAGCATGGTTATCCGAAAATTTTATATAAAGCACTTTGGATATGCCAGAGACATCTTTATGATCAAGATTTCGTCAGATCGGTTACAAAGGATGTTGGGCTTATCCCAAGTCGTTATATCAAAGTTGTATACACAAGTTTAACATTGTGATTCCATGAAAAAATTTCTTTTCAAGTATGGAATCACTTTATCTAGAAATCAATGTCTTAGGACACTTGATTAAATGGAAGGAAAGAGGAATATACCTAATTCTTCAGTGATAGTCATCCTTATGAATGTTATGTATTATGTGTTATGCCAAAATATGTCATGCTTTCAGCATGGTCAATTAACTCCAGTATAGCCGTTTGCCTTTTAGGCATGATGACTAAGATTTTCAGTCGGATAAGGATTCTAGGTATTTTACCTCAGAATTATGTTTATCCAAGGAAGTTGATCTATAAGAAGGAGGAGTGCGAAGAAATATTGGATTGCTGACTCGACCAAGGATGCCAAAGTTTTTATCATTCCGTAGACAACTAAAGAGGCTATATGGATTGGTTACTTCTTAAGTATTTTGGGTGAGGCTACTTCAAGTGCAATTATCTATTACATTTTTCAATGAACATAGTGTAATAATTACAAGTTCAAGATAACCAGTGACCCATAAAGGGATTAAGCATATTGAGTGTGGGTTTCACTAAGTTCAAGAGATCGAACAAAATGGTAGATATTTTATCACAAGCTTGTATTGAATATCACCCGATAATCCTTTTACCAATGGGTAACAAACTGTTGTGCTAATGGGTTGGGAGTTTGATACTTGACTTTAAGACTAAGTGAGAGATTGTTGGGATTTTATTCTTAAAACCATGTATGAAGGTTACCTTTTGGATAAGGTGTGTTAGTTCATTTTTAAATAAGAATTGTGGTTACGATATTGCCTTATATTTAGTTTAAATATATTGTAAACATATCGGCCATAGAGCATAGTAAGAATTCCCTTGAGTCAATTTCTTGTTTATCACAAGGAGATTGGAATTATGATTCTTGCACTATTAAACATTTCACAACCTAGAATGGGAGTTGACTTCCTATCAAAATGGTTGCAATGCAATCTTAGTAGTTTATCTCAAACTTTGGGAACCTGTATGATGGTCTGGGAACTTTTATAATAGTCCGGCAGTGGATTGTGATCAGTGCATCCTAGGAATGTATTAAACATGACCACCCGTGAGATTTGAGTCTAAGGGATGCCTTGATTAAACTTGGGCTATCTCATAGTATTTGCAAAGGGTGCATAGATCTTTAATCCCAAGAATTATGAGGATCGGAATACTTGCACAAATCTCACCTTGATTCTTATGAGTACAATCTGATTTATATCGGGTCAAATGACCTCCGTGTATTGTGTGATATAAGTATACGTATGTATGAGATCATAATTTGGAGGAATCTACGTCTATGATAATATGGATTGTGATACCCCCTTGATAGACTTATATATGTTTTGTTTCCAATAAGTAAAACTCGCTCGACGGATTATTTTATAATCCTGGTGGAGTAATATATAAGTTAATTTTAGGGATCAAGGAAATTGATTATATGTTGGTTAACTTAATTAACAGTAAATTTATTTGACCAAGCGGATATCAAAATCTTAATGTGGAGAATCATATTATGTACCATAATCGGCTTTGCAAATAAGATCTCATTAAATTCGAGTGATTTCTGAGATAATGAAATTGGAGTGCAATTGTGATTATTTAATGTAGTTAGTTCACAATTAAATAAAGACAAGAAATAATTATGGTAATTTTTATTGGGATTTTTGAGTATTTATTTGGAGATAATGTAATTATTTATCTTGGATCCGTGGTATAGTCCATATACCCAAGTAGTCAGGCTTATACTCTCAAGAAGCCAGTTTAGCCCAATCCCACCTTGTATACTTTTATATAAAGGTGTGTGAAGGGGTTTTAATAATTATTATTGATCATTGGGATTTGAGAGGAGTGCAAGACAACATTATTCCCTTTTTTGTAAAGAGGGATAGAGAGATCCATCATATCTCAAGTTTAAGCAATGGCTTTCATCTCAAAAGGTGCCACCCACTTACCTGACTTTAAGGAGGATCATATAATAGAATATCCTAGCGTACAAAAGGTTTAATAAAGGTTTTTAGGATAACTTGGAGGGAAGAAATGATTTTATCATCATTAACCTTTAAGTCCACATACGAATCACAATAAGATTCGCTATGGTATGTGTTGTTGAAACCCTAGGTTTAATCTATAAATATAGTTCTTATTTTCTTCTTAATGCATAATTAATCAAACATCCATAGGGCTAAAAAAATTTCGCACTAAAATTTCAAGCCCAAGTTGATTTTCCCAACAATTGGTGTTGATGTAAAAAATTAGATTATCTCTAATTAATCAATCACAGATAAAATAAATATGACAAAAGATTTTTAAAGTGGTTCAGCCTTATAAGAATGGCCTACGTCCACTATTTTTGTATTGCTGACTGTTTGTCTGGAATTCTCGATATGTGGTTTATCCAGAAATCCAGAGTCTCCTTCTAATGAGGAGGTTACAATGTATTTATAGCCATGAGGATGTACATGTGAAAGGACGATGCGCTGTTATCTAGTAGACATTACATTTGTACGATAATAATGAGCATTTAATGCGCAGTCGTCTCTTTTATTCTCTTGATTTGGATGCTCTATACGCTAAGTAGCTCGGACCGCTTAAGCTGCTCAACACGCTTAAGTTGCTCGGCACGCTTAAATTGCTTGGGGAGACTAAGTTGCTCGGTATGCTTGAGTTGCTCGGAGTGTATGAGTTGCTCATAGAACGTATTCGTACTTTCCATGTGTGTCGACTCGTGTCTTCAAGTGATTGGTCCAAGTCAGCAGATTAAATTTGGTATCAATAGAAGCCCCCAATGTTTCACAGTTGAGGTTGAAAGAGAGTGTGGGAGATTTCTCTTGAGACCTTCTTGGGTTACTGATCTTTATGGATTTTAGGAAAATTTTATAATCCCTTTTTTTAGCGCACAATATCAAACTTCATAAATATTTTGAATTTCCACGATCGTTTCGATATTTGTGCCTTTTTATTCTTCTAGCCGTCGAAAATGCAAACGTCTTTCCTTGTAATCATTATCTTTCTCTATTCCCGAGATAAAGTATTTAAGCGCGACAAAAATCCTGTCGTCTTTTACTTTTCAAATCTGTATCTTGGAACTCTTCATTTCCTCTCTATCTTGTGCCTTCGTTCTTTCCATTGTTCTTTATCAACTGATCTCTCTTTTTCTGTAAGATTTTCTTCCTTCTCTTTTATTTACTTTGTTCATCATGGTTTAACTTGTTGAATCGCTTGACAAATTTGGGTCAGAATTTTCAATCCCTTCATGGGCTATTTTGGAAGAACTTTCTGAACCTTCTGATTATTTTTTTTGGCTGAGGGACATTGGTTCCCAAGTCTCTTTGTGGCCGAATGTGGCTTTTCTTTTCCTCCAAATCCCCTATGTTTGGAGTTATGTCAATATTTTGACGTTGTACCTACAAAAATAGCTCCAAATACTTGGAGGATAGTTAATGGCGTACATAGATTGAATCAACTCCATGGAACACGTTTATGGATTCCAGAGATTATGTACTGCTATAGATAGGTTGTCAGTGATTCCATATTCTATTTAAAAACTAGGTTTTTGAATAGGGCTTTAGTTGTTAATCTTCCAAATGCCAATAGGAATTATTTTGAGCATGTGGTTGTTATGAAAAATTGGCAACACGCTCCATTAAATGGAGATGATGTATATCAAGGTCCCAGGTGTCCCCCTTATGGCAATGGAATAGGTTGTTTTTATTTTTTAAAATCTTGTTTTCTTTGTGTTTGATAAAATGTATCACTGACATTTGCTTTTGTTTGTTACAGTTGACAGTAAAAGAAAACCTCGAAAAGAAGCTAATGTTAATTTAAAGGATTTGAAACTTATCTTGGATTTACACCAATCTGTTACCGAGGAACATATTAGATCTTCCTCTTATTTGTTGCAGTACAAGAGCTATACTTCATCTTTCACTACTCGTCCTCGTCCAGTGGTAGTTAATCTTGACCAAGTACCAGCTTTTGAGACTAGTGTGGAAGGTTTTTCCTCTGATTCAAGTATTCCTATCAGTGATCTAATGAAGAGGAAAAGAGCTCCTGCCTTTTTTGACAAGTCTGCCTGTACTGCTGTGGAGGCAAAGAAAAGTAAAAAAGATGTCCCAGAAGAAGGGATAAAGACTGTAAATGTACCCCCTCCTATTGCTGCCAAGAAAATTGGCGAGAAGCCCCATGTGGCTCCGAGCAAGATTGTTGCTCTCTCTCCTCCGAGTGAGGTTATTGTCATATCACCAACAAAGACAACGTCTTTAGTTGAAAATGCTCATGCCCCTATGAGGCTGTTGAAGAAAAGCTCTTCTGAGAGACCTGTTGAACTTCTATGCCAACCTTCAAACGTTGAAGGTAGTATTCCATCTTTTGTTTCTCCGAGCTCTGCTGTGAGCTTGGTGAAATCCTGGACTATCCCAGAAGTCCAGGGCATTGAAGAGACTCTTTCTCGTGAGAGAATCACTACCCTGGTTGCTCAACACATTGCCTCAGTAAGTATTGTTAGCTTGAGTCTTTCATTTTCTAATATTATGTTCATATATTGACTCAAAGTTATTTCTTTTTCCAGCTGGTGACGTGTTTTAACAGCATTCTGAAGAAGGATGAAGCTATCAAGGCTTCAAGCTCCTCGGGAGGAGTAGAGGAAGCTTTTGTTGGGCTGACCCAATCTCTAAAATATTCTCGTCAAAAATACGAGGACGATAAAGTTACTTGGTAGAAGCAATTCAGATCCATTGAGCTAGAAATAAATCAAGCTGTGAGTGCCTCTAAGGATTTGGAGAAGAAATTGACGGAGTCTGAGCAGAGCAACAAAGTCTTCGAACAAAAAAATAAGGAGCTGAAAGTTAAACTCAAGTCTGCTGAAGAGGAAGTTGTTAAACTTCAAGATGTTGGGCGTCAGAAAATGGAGGTGGAGGAGAAGTTGAAGGTTGCTAAGGAGCTCCTTAGGGAAAGGACCTCCTCGGAGAAGACAAAAAGGAAGAAGGCAGTTAAAAAATCATTCAGCGCTGGTTGGGATAAAGGATGGAATAAGGTCCTGGCTGCCATGTCTTCTCAAATGGAGTATGCTAGCCTCAAATATTTTAGTGATGGATGGGTCGCAGCTTTGCAGGAGCTGAAAGTTGCTGAGAATTCTGAATTATTCCAGCAGTACACTCATGGCCCTCCTCCCGCTCCTGGAGAAGAATAAGAGGATGAAGCTGCTTCAGATGAATCTTCTTTGATGATTGGAGATCAGGTCCTTATTGTTCCTATTGTTCAACCTTTCGAGCAACTACAACTAACCAGCACTTCTTCCGAGTAGCTACCCTTATCCTCCGAGCAACCAGTCCCTTCCTCTAAATCTTCTGAGGACGTCGTAGGAAACAAGGAGAAGGTGTAAAGTTGCTCGGGCTTTATTTTGTTATTCTATTAAATGTAACCTCAAACTTTGTATTTTCTCTTATGATGAAATAAAAATCCAAACTTTGGTTGTTCATCTTGACCTTCTCTTTTACTTGCTCTGTCTGCACCATTATTGATACTTTTTATTTCTTCTCTTTGCTAGTTTATGGCCAGGATGGAGCTTTTATCATCTCATGACACAGAATTGATGAAGAAACGCAATGATTATTTTAAAGATGGTCATGAAGATCTTAATGAGGCCCAGATAATTGACATCCTTGGATCAGATGTTTCTGACCGAGCAGTTGAAGCTTACCAATACCTGAAGTGTTTGCTCGATCGTGCAGTTACCAACAATGTGGCCTACTATGAGATGATTGAAGATCTCCAAGGAACGATCGAGGAACTTCAGTTACAGTACAAAGAGTCCTCCATACTTTTTCATCAAGGA
Organism: Sambucus nigra; assembly: GCA_949130495.1. Classification (NCBI taxonomy): domain Eukaryota; kingdom Viridiplantae; phylum Streptophyta; class Magnoliopsida; order Dipsacales; family Adoxaceae; genus Sambucus; species Sambucus nigra. Next base: position 349,848,640 of record OX422215.1, read on the forward strand.
TACGAGAAAAAATATCAGCAATTGAGTGCTGACAAAGGGTATGACAAATTCATCTCTGCCTATGAGAAGAAAGAAAGTGTTCTAAAACTTGAAGTCGAAGAACACAGGCATATTGCTAAGCTGTTGGAGCATGAGAACATTTCCTTGCAAGAAGATATAAAACAACTTAAATCTGTCGCATCTTCCTTGGGAGCCTTGGTTCCTGTTAATGATGAAGGTTTCTCTTTCTTGGAGGTAGAAAATGCCAACTTACGAGATGAGTTAGAAACTTTGAAAAGGGCTGGATCTTCCTCATCTACTCGCGAATGAGCAAGATCTTCTCGTGGATGAGCTAGGGCTGGTCGGGTCTCTATTGAAGAAGCTAGAATGCAGGTGGTTTTAGAAAATTCGGCCTTTCAGTTGGTGGCGAAGAACCAAGCCTTAGCAAAAATGTCTAAAAAGATTCTGAACTTAAGCGAACAACTATCCACCCAGAGTTCTTCCTTGGAAAATAAAGAACTTCTGGTGAAGAATCTCCATGAGCAATTGGAGAGGTTAACTTATCAGTTCCATAAACAACCCAGAGAGTTTTGGATGGCTGGGTATAATGAAGCTCTATACCATCTAGATGCTCGGATACAGCAGTCGAATAATGAAGGGTACAAGCAGGGATGGTTAAATGCTATGTGTGCGCTATAATTGGAGCAGGGACATTATTTATGGGATTATTATGATCCTGGAGTGCTCGATTTACCCGTACCTCCTTTTAAACTTAATTTTAGCTGGATTCCTGCTCGTGCAATTCCTCGATGTCTGATTTCCAAGTATCTTGGTGATTACAGTCTTCATGCCAACTTCGAGATATCTCGCCCAAAACATTTACTTGATCGGCCATCTGTAATGAATGTTAGAATGCTTAGAGATGTAAATTTTATAAATTCTCCTTATGCCTTAGATGATCCTCCTGCTGGAGTAGAACCTGTTTCAAAGGCAAAAGGGAAAAAACCAATAGAATAGGATTTTATATGTAATGAAGTATATTTTTCACAGCATATGTAACTCTACTTGATTTGAATGAAGAAATTTTTAGCCTTTTGCCATTTTATTTTCTTCTAAATAGTTTATAGAATATCCTTATTTTCTTGTTATTTTGTTTTTGGATAATGGAACTTGTCCCATTTGTTGTTTGATTATAGTGACTTGTCACTCTTTGGGCCTAAGCAATGAAATGATTTGCATCCCGTGTTCCTGCTTAGTTTAACCAACCGGAGTTGATTGTATTTAATTTTCTGACCAACCAGAGTTGGTGGTAATTGATTCGCCAACCAATCGGAGTTGGTTGCAATTGATTCTCGACCAACCGGAGTTGGTGGTAATTAGTTCCAGACCAACCGGAGTTGGTGGTAACTGATTCCCGACCAATCGGAGTTGGTGGTAATTAGTTCCCGACCAACCGGAGTTGGTGGTAATTGATTTTTTGACCAATCAGAGTTGGTGGTAATTGATTCCCGACCAACCGTAGTTAGTGATAATTAGTTCCCAACCAACCGAAGTTGGTGGTAATTGATTCCCGACTAACCGGAGTTGGTGGTAATTAGTTCCCGACCAATCGGAGTTGGTGGTAATTGGTTCCCGACCAACCGAAGTTGGTGGTAATTAGTTCCCGACCAACCAGAGTTGGTGATAATTAGTTCTCGAACAACCGGAGTTGGTGGTAATTGATTTGCCGACCAACCGGAGTTGGTGGTAATTGTTCTGAATTTGATGTGTAGTGTGTAGCACTAATATTTCGAAAATTTTCAACAAAAAGAGAGAAAATGGGTAAAACATCCAACACTTTATTCATACTGAAGAAATTGCATTACATAGGATTTTCAATTATTGATAATACTTGCGCAGATGCTCTGCATTCCATGCATTATTGAATTCTTCTCCTTCCAATGTTTCAATCTTATATGTCCCTGGACGAACAACTTATGTTACTCTATAGGGTCCATGACAGTTGGCTTCCAATTTGTTATTCTTTTGTATTACTTTCTTCAGCACATAATCCCCTTCCTTCAAATCACACTTCTTCACTCTTTTGTTTTAGAACAAAGTTATTCGTTGTTGATATGCGGCATTTTTTATCCCTGCTTCTTCCCTGACTTCTTCGAGCATATTCAGGTCTAATCTTCTCATTTAATCACTGACAGGAGAATTGAAATTAAGCACCTTATGTGTGGGTAGACCCAATTCAGCAGGTATGACAGCTTCACTTCCAAACGCCAGAATGTATGGAGACTCTCATGTTGCTGCTCGTGGTGTGGTACGATAAGCCCACAGCACAGAATGTAGATCGTTAATCTAATTTCCTTTTGCATCATCTAGTCGTTTCTTCAAACCATTCAGCAGCGTTCTGTTTGTCACCTCAGTTTGCCCATTGCTTTGGTGATGTCCTGGTGCAGAGTGGATCTTCAGTACATTGGATTGATGACAATACGCAGAAAACTCCTCGTTGTCAAACTGGGTTCCATGGTTAGTAATGAATGCATGTGGGAGACCATATCTACAAATAATATTCTTCCAAATGAATTGATAGACTTTGTCGTATGTCATATCAATGAGAGGCTCAGCTTCCACCCATTTTGTAAAATAATCCACAGCAACCACAAGGTATTTGGATCTTCTTCTGGTCATTGGAAGTGGCTAGACCAAATCTATTCCCCACATGGAGAATGGCCAAGGAGACGTTATGGGCGTTAACAATGCTTGGGTAGTTCTTTGAATAGAGGACACTTCTTGGCATAAGCTACACAATCATCTCTCATGGTCGGCCAGTAATGCCCCTACGTGGTTATTCTTTGCAAGAGAGTCCGACCTGCTATATGGGCTCCACAAGAACCTTCATGAACTTCTTTGATCAAATCATTCACTTAGGAGGGATGGACACATCTTTGTAGCCTTGCTATAACTCCTCGTTTGTACAAAATTCCACTGGTCAATACATAACGAGCAGCTTTAAACTTTAGCTTCTTGGCTACGAGTTTATCAGTTGGTAAAGCCCCCTCTTCAATATAGGCCATGATGGGATCCATCCAAGATGGTCCCAAGTTTAGGGAAATGAAATTCATCATCAGATCTTCGTCTATGCTCCGACCAACTAGGATTTCTATTGGGATTGTTCTTCATAACTCGGTGCATGTGACTGATGCCAATCGAGCTAGTGTGTCTGCTCTTGCGTTCTCCAATCTTAGTATTCTAATCAACTGAACTGCAGTAAAATTTGATACAACCTCCATTGCTTTTGCATGATACTTGATCATTAATTCTCCTTTTGCTTTATACACTCCCAGAATTTAATTTACGATTAACTGGGAGTCACTGAACACAACGACTTGCTCAGCTTTCATGGTTTTGGCCAGGCTTAGACCCACGATCATTGCTTCATATTCGGCCTCATTATTATAAGCCTGAAATTAAAAATGCAGAGCATATTCCACATCAATCCCATCTGGACTGTTTAAGATAATCCCTGCTCTACTACCTGTAGAGCACGAAGAGCCATTTACATACAGATTCCACACAGGTACTCCATTATCAAACTCTTAGTCAGACAGAGTTCCTCGGTGAAGTATTTGATGCTTCCTTTTGTCCTCCTCTAGTACTCTTCGCTACTCGTCCCCCGACGTAAGTTGGTCGGGGTTTAAATTTGATGATCCTGTAACATCCACGGGCTGGTCTGTATTCAACTCCTGCTCGTCGGAGGAATCCTCCTGAGTGAATTTTGCGATAAAATCGGCTACTGCCTTCCCTTTGAGCGATGATCTAGGCTCATAAATTATATCATATTCTCCAAGTTCTACTGCCCAGTACATCAACCTTCCTGATTTCTCTGGTTTGTACAGAGCTTGCCTTAATGGCATATCTGTATACACAACTATAGTATGAGCTTGGAAGTATGGCCTCATCCTTCAGCTTGCTTCAATCAGTGCTACTGCCAACTTTTCCAGCCTTAGATATCTAATTTCTGCTCCTCAAAAAGCTTTGCTGGTGTAATAGACTGGTTTTTGTACTCCGTCCTCCACTCTTATTAACGTCAAGTTCACTGCATTTTCTGAAACTGCCAGGTACAAGTATAGTCTTTCTCCCATCACTGGTCTAAATAATAATGGAGGTATCCCTAGATACTTCTTCAACTCTTGAAAGGCCTCTTCGCATTCATCATTCCACTCAAAAGTTTTTCAGAGTGTTTTGAAGAATGGGAGACATCTGTCTGTTGCTCATGACATAAATCTGTTAAGTGCTGCAACGCGCCCCATGAGGCTTTGCACTTCCTTCTTCGTTGTTGGAGATCGTAGCTCCAATAGAGCCTTGATCTTTTCAGGATTCACCTCAATTCCTCATTGGTTAACAATATATCCAAGAAACATGCCTTCTCGTACACCGAATATGCATTTGGTTGGATTCAGTTTCATTTGATATTTCTCTAGTTGATCAAAGGTCTGACTTAGGTCAACTAGATGATCATCATCTTTCTTACTCTTCGTCAGCATATCTTCAACATAAACTTCCATGTTATGACTGATTTGCTCTGCAAACACCTTATTCATCAGCCGCTGATATGTCGCACCTGCATTTTTAAGTCCAAAAGGCATAACATTATAGCAATAAGTTCCCCTTGGGGTGATAAAAGAGGTACTCTCCATGTCTTCAGGCTTCATTTTAATCTGGTTGTAACCAGAATAAGCATCCATGAAACTCAACAATTCATGCCTCGAGGTAGCATCTACCAGTTGATCGATTCGGGGCAAAGGAAAATATCCTTTGGGCATGCCTTATTAAGATCAGTGAAGTCTACACACATCCTCCACTTATTATTTTTCTTCTTCACCATTACCACATTTTCTAACCAATCAGGATATTTGACATCTTCAATAAAAGAGGCTTTTTGTAGTTTCTCTACTTCTTCATGTATAGCTTAGTTCTTCTCAGGACTAAACACTCTTCTTTGTTGCTTTACTGGTTTGACTTCCTTGTTCACGTTGAGCTCGTGGCACAAGAAATTCGGGTCTATCCCTGGCATGTCTTCATGACTCCATGCAAAAGTCTGCTTTCTGCGTCTTAGAAATACTATCAGCTCTTATTTTATTGATACATTCAATGATGCACTAATTTGAGTTGTTCGTTCTGGATGTTCGTCGTCCAGAATGATATTTTCGGTAGCCTCCAGACCTGGCCCTTAACGAGCTGAGACTCATCTCTAGGGTCTAAAGTTTTAATCTCTGCATCTTCTATTTCATCCATCTGATAAGTAGTGGTCGTCTTCCTGGATTCTTCACGCTCCTCCTGCTCAGCAGATGAATAGTAGCATTCCTGAGCTACTTTCTGGTCGCCTTTCACAACTCTCACTCCAAAATTGGTTGGGAATTTTAAATATTGATGTACAGTAGATGGTACTACTTCGAACTTCTTCAGGCCTACTCTTCCCATGATGATATTGTAAGCTGATTGGACATTTTTATCCATTACAAAAAAGCGTACTCTTTATGTTCGACAAACAGGCCATGTACCAATAATAATATCCAACTGGATCATCCCAAGTGGAAAAACCTTCTCGCCAGTAAAGCCGAGGAGGGGTCTATGATAAGGCTCTAACTGGGCTAGCTTCAGATTTAAACTGTCAAAGCATGGATAGAACATGATATCTGCCGAGCTACCATTATCCACCGGTACTCATGAAATCACCACTTCCTTCATTCTCATCTTGATCACCAATGGGTCATCATGAGGATATAGTACACCTGCCAAGTCATTCTTAGAGAAACCAATGACCAGTTTGTCCTTATTCACCTTCCTCGGGCGATCATCTTCAGTCAAATTTATTCGCTGAATGTACGAGCAAGCTTGAGCCTCATTGAGGTAAGCTTTTCTTTCCGCAGTTAGATCTCCACCTCCTACATCTCCACCTGTAATAACATTATATTCAAATGATCCAAAATGGATTGAAAATACCTCACGTTCTGGCTACTTTGGTTTTTTGGGGAGATCGGGGTCATCTTGGTCATCTTCTGGGTCTTCTTCATGCCTTCTCTTCTTGTCTTCTTTTGCTCGACGAGGAGATCTAGACCTCTTCCTTGTTCAATTATTGCTCTTTCCACCATTTTGACGATCAACATATTTAGCCATCTTTCCTCTTCTGATGAGTGCTTTAATTTCATTCTGGAGAGCTATGCAATTTTTGGTCATGTGACCATGGTCTTTGTGGAACTCGCAATATTTGGATTTATCCCTCTTGTCAGGATCTGCCTTTATTTTTTCTGACCAGTTCAGCTCCTCGCTGTTCTTGATCTCTTCCAGAATGTGGTTTGTATCTACCTTCAAAGGAGTATAATTTTCAAACTTCTTCAATTGTTCCAGTGCTTGCTTTGCTTTCGACGACCTGTTTCCACCATTATTCTTCTGATCCTTCTTTTTAATCTTACCATCTTCCACCTTGACCTCCTTAGTGTCTGCATTCTTCTTCGCAGCCATAGCTTCCTCGGCATTCATGATTTTGGCTTCTTTTGCCATCAGTTCTGCCATGGTTCTGGGTGGATCTTTGGCTAAAGTGTAGTACAATTTATTTAGCAATAGTCCACTCATCAGAGCAGTAATTGTTGTCTTCTCCTCGTAATCAATTACCTCGAGCTTCTCATTATTGAAACGAGTAATATAATCCCTGGTGCTTTCACCTGCCTTTTGTCTAACACTCAACAAGTGTGCTACTCGTTTGACTGGTTTTGCTCCAAAATAGAAGTTCCCAATAAAGAGCTCGGCCAGTTGAAAGAAAGTCGCGATCTTCCCCCGAGGAAGATTATTGTACAATATTTGAGCAGATCCGGTAAGAGTTCCTAAAAATTCCTTGCATCTCATCTCTTCTGGAACTGCATAGATATCTGTAGCAGCTTGGTATTGTTCTATATGAAGGACAGGGTCAGTTTTTCCATCATATTTAGGCATCACCGTTGGAGCTTTGAATTTTGATGGTGTGGTAAAATCCACAATCGCCTGTACAAAGGGTGTCCCTTGAACAAAAGTCCTTTGTAGAGGATTCTTGGCCTTATCCATTTCGCCTAAGTTATCCTTCAACCTCTGAATAGAGCCCTTTCATGCATCATTTCCTTCCTCGGGCCTATTGGTTCGAGCAATTGATCGCATTGAATTTGCCTCTTGGGATCGTTCATTACCAGCAGTTGGTCGTAAATGGGCAGAGCCTTCCCTTAGATCGGATGGTCATGGAGAGTTCCTCGACGCAATCCTAGGAGGACTTCTATTACTCCTAGGGCCCAAACGATCAAAAGGAGAGACTCTGCTCAACCTTTCTAGAGCACTGGTCCTTTCTGGAGATAGAGTGATGTTTCGTTGAGAATCTGTAGCTCGCACTGATGAAGTCCGACTAGGTTGATAAGAAGGATCATTAGATCTCTCAGTATGATATGAATCGGTGCGTCTGGATCGAGATTCCTCTGGGAATAACGCTCTCCTAGTTCGCGAATAAGGTAAACGGATATTTTTCTAAACACTTTGTTGTCCTGATTGGGCCGGCACTCCTCCTTGAATAGTTTATATAAGTTGACTCATGGTTTCTTGCATGGTTGTTTGACCTTGGGCTAAACTAACCATTATGCCAGCCAGATCTGACACATTTGGGGGAATGGACGGATTTGGGGGGATCTCAGTGTTTCGATTACTGGATTTCGGATTATCAGCCATTGATAATGAATTATTTTAGTGAAAAACGATAAGTACAGTCGTTTCCCACAGACGGCGCCAATCTGTTGATGTAAAAAATTAGATTATCTCTAATTAATCAATGACAGATGAAATAAATAAGACAAAAGATTTTTAAAGTGGTTCAGCCTTATAAGAATGGCCTACGTCCATTGTTTTTGTATTGCTGATTGTTTGTCTGGAATTCTCGATATGTGGTTTATCCAGAAATCGAGAGTCCCCTTCTAATGAGGAGGTTACAATGTATTTATAGCCATGAGGTTGTACATGTGAAAGGATAATGCATTGTTATCTAGTAGACATATACATCTGTACGATAATAATGAGCATTTAATGCGAAGTCGTCTCTTTGATTCTCTTGATTTGGATGCTCTGTACGCTAAGTAGCTCGGACCGCTTAAGCTGCTCGGACCGCTTAAGTTGCTCGGCACGCTTAAGTTGCTCGGTACGCTTGAGTTGCTCGGAGTGTATGAGTTTCTCGTAGAACGTATTCGTATTTGCCATGTGGGTCGACTCGTGTCTTCAAGTGATTGGTCCAAGTCAGTAGATTAAATTTGGTATTAACAACTGGTATCAGAGCCTAGGTTGAGATTGATCTTGTATTGAAAAGGTGCATGTTGTTCAATAAGAAACCCTAGTTTTGGCATGTTGTATGATTATACATCTTTGCGTATGGTTTCGTAATAACATGGTCTTTTAGAGATTCTAAGTTTATAACCTTTCATCATGGTCACACATATTTATTTTGGGATTAAGATCTTACAGTGGTTTATCCATAGTTACTTTTCCTTCTAGATTCGATATGGTTGTAATAACTAGGTTTTTTATCATTATTTCTATAGCGATATATTTGGAGGTGTTGGAAGAGGGTTGTAATGGTTCTTTACATTTAGAATCATGTATATATATGGGTTTAAGGTTTGGGCAAAGTGTCATGAAGATTAATGAAGTTTTGGATGGGCTATGGAAGTTTATTCATGGCAAAAATGAGAGGAGGAAGAAGTTGTCCCAGGTGCCCCGGATTCATCCAAAATTAATATCGGGTCGATCCAGAATGAGCCTGGATCGATATTATCAATCACAAGTAGTTTGGTGTTTTGTTCATAATGAATGATATGATCGTTGGAATTCATTCTAACTTGGATATGTTCTAGATGAAGGCGAGACCAAGTTGGGGCTCGAAAATCAGCTCGATCGGACATCATTAAGGTTTCCTACATCAACCTTTAGTGAAGTTTACTTCAAGTTCGATTTTTGCCTAAAAGGAAGTCTTCTTCAACAAGGATTCTTTTGAATGAAGAGTTTTATTTCATACGGAAGTCTATGCCATGACGGAAAGAGCATTTAATGTCTTTTCATTATTTATTGTTTTTATTTATTTAATTGCTTAGATGTCTCGTTATTTATATTACGTTACATAATTAATATGCTAATTAAATGAAAAATTAGGAAAACCCAATTTATGGACAACGTGGATTATTATTTTGAGACCGACCTAGATCATCGATTTTCTCCAAAATTTTTTGTATTATTTATTCTTTTTTAAATTAAATTAAATCGGGATAATTAAATTGTAAGGTGTAAATGAAATTGAGATCTCCATATTTTAATTTTGAAAATTGAAAACTTATTTTTATTTCAAGAAAATTAAAATGTGAGGTCGACATAATTATATCACATAAGTAAATTTAAAAATTGTCATGGACTTTAATTCAAGCTTTTAGAATTGGATAAATATTTTTTCCTGTAAACCTTCAAAGTTTATAAATACTAAGTGGGAGAGGGGTTTCAACATAAACCCCACGATTTCCATCGATGTTTTAATTAATCAAGGATTTGATTAATTCCTAGAGTCAATTAAACCCCCCTCCACCCCCACCCCCCCACCCCCACCCCCACCCCCGCGGATGGAATTAATTGACATCAAGAGTTCATTAAAATTCTTAAGTGATAATTCCAAGAATTAGAGTATGAGTGAGTTTGATCCCCCACCCCAAGGAAGTCCTTTACGAGCTCTATTTTATGGAGTGTACCAGTGGTATACACTTAGATACAATTATTTATATCCTCACCCACATAGTCACTATCATTAGGAGTGGGACCAAAATTTGTCAGCTATTAATTATGTTGAACAGAAGAGTCTTGAACTGTCCGAGAGTATAATGAAATATAACAGTCTGTCTGGTTCAAGGTGGGTTGATTTAAGCTACCCACGAGAAGTCTCACATCATAAGAAAACTAGGATGCCCAACGAGATTAATTTTAAAATTAGGTGGTTGAGGGATGCCACTTTAAAATTAATCAAATTAATTCTCGCGTGTTAATCGGCATTTTATTTTTTCAATTTTATGATTCTAAGATTTCAAAACTGAATTCAATATTTTCTCATTCTTTTAGGGTTTGATCGGAATGAATTTCAATGACTAGAAAGTAATTGGACAATGTTCTAATTTAAGGGGATAAGAAACAATTTTAACCCACCATTCTCATCAATATTTTAAAATTGTGTTGTGATTAACTCGCCGAGTTAGTTAGGCTAGTCCCCTCTGGATGATTTTAATCACGGAATAACGGTATGTAAAAATATATGGTGATTCTTATAAATTAAGTGGTACATGTGTTCGATCCCCCCCCCCCCCCCCCGGGTAAGTTCTATATGTGCATATTTAATTTTAAAAAATTGACCGATGAGAATTTGTAAAGAACATTTGATTGGTTGATGACACTCAAGTAAGAATCATATTCTTAGAATGATTTTATTATTATTGAACAAATGATTCTTTGGATTAGAAATGGTGAGAAAACCCGCTACCATTTCATAATCTGAGAATGAAGGTCATCGATAACCAAATGTTGGTGTTGGTTGTTTAAGAAAGATATTTACTTATTTTTCGAAAGGGATGTAAAAGAATAAGGCTAGGTCTCAAGTACAATGATTTGGGTTAAGGAAGGTCCATATTCCTCGATAGAAGTGAAACAGCCGAAATGCATATATTATCATTACAAATAGTAAGAAATTTTATAGCAACGGTGTCTGATTTTTTTTCCTTGTTTAGTAAGGAAAAGGATATAGTAATGGTTTATCTTGTAAAAGTCATTACATGATTAATGGTCCGATCTACGATAACTTAATATGTGGACTTGGGAACCATAAATCGAGATTTTAACTCATTGTAAAGGTTCCAGGTAACCGGGCAATTACTTTGAATAGCGATGTTCTTAAGTTGTGGGAAATTTGAATAACGTAGCGGTATGAGCGATGGGATGCTCTTATGAATTTTGGTGTAACAATAAAGTTAATATAGGTAAATTATTTAATGCCTAGATTTTAGAAAAGTCAGTATCGTTTTTCTAAATTTATTTTGAACAGATATTCGATTAATTTTATAAAATTATTTTTTATCAAAACTGGATATCTGGGAAAATAATTTATACATTGTAAGTTTTGTCTCACTAATACTTCTAAGTATTGAATTGAATATTTTATGGGAAAAGATCATTTAGGAGAAAATTTCCTTGTAGGACTAAACACATTATTGACACTTAAACTTAAGTTGTTTTGTTCTAAAAGGAATTCGAAGACTAGTTTAAAATAGACATTTTAGTTCATTGAAAATGGAGAAAATTCTAGTCTTGAATCCCATTTAGAAGATATAATGAACAAAGGACCCTTCACAGCCCAAAGCTAAAGAGTCAAAGATATGTTGAAAATTGTTCACTTCGATTAGTATGGATCGATAATTGTCCGTTTAAGAGGTGACTTTGGGTGTTTCATCGATTTCATTGATGATCACTCAAAGGTATGGATATGTTAACCTTATGCACAATAAGTCTGAAACTTTTGATTAGTTCAAAGTGCGAAAGGTTAAGGTGGATCATGGGTAAAGTAAACTAATCCAAGCTCTAAGATTCAATCGTAAAGGAGTTTGCCTCTTTAAAGAGTTAAGGAATTATTAATTGGAGGTTGGAATGTTATTCCAGTTGTCTACGCCAAGCATTCTACATTAGAATGGTGTAGAGGAAATAAAGGAATAAGGCTCTTTTGGGTATCATAAGGTCCATGGTAGTTACTTCTTAATTGGTCTCTCCAACTCCCATTGAATATTAGAGTGGGCACAAGCTCATTCTAGGGCAAGTTCAATTTAGGGGTGCCCGCCACTCGTATTGTGGAAGGATCCAAGGAAGTTGAAATTAAGGATAGAGTTATGTGTCTTTGTTGGTTATCTCAAAATTTAAAAAGGTAGTTTATATCATACTCCTAAGCACAAAAAGGATGTTGATTACATCAATGATCGGTTCTTTTAGTAGGATTATGGAATAAATAATGGGCCTACGTGTAAGTTAGACTCACGAGATATAATGGAACATCATATTACCAAAGTTGTTAAACAACCCAAACAAGTTGTGCAAGTAGGTCAAAGATCATAATTCAGAGGAATCCACGTTCATGGGATACTGTGGATTGTGATACCCCCTTAATAGACTGATATATTCTGTTTTCACCATGTACAATCCGATCGATGGACTATTTTATTATCCTGGTGGAGTAGAAAATAAGTTAATTTTGGGGATGAAGGAAATTGATTAGATGTTGGTTTAAGTCAATAAAAAATAATAAACTGATTTTACCAATAGGGTATCCAAAACTTAACATGGAGAATCATACTATGTACCATAATCGACTTTGCAAATAGGGCCTCATTCAATTCGAGTGATTTCTGAGATAATTAAATTGGAGTGAAATTGTGATTATTTAGTGCAGTTAATTCATGATTAAATATAGAAAAAAATAATTATGGTAATTGGAATTGGAATTTTCAAGTATTTATTTAGAGCCAATTTAATTATTTGTCTTGGTTCCCTAGTATAGTCCATTTACCCAAATAGTCAGCCTCATACTCTCAAGAAGTCCAGTATAGCCCAAGATTACCTTTTATACTTATATATAAAGGTGTGGAAATGGGTTTTAATCATAATTATTGATTATTAGGGTTTGAGAGCGATGAGAGAAAATACTATTCACATTTTTGTGAAGAGGGATAGAGAGACACCACCACATCTCAAGTTTTAACAAGGGTTTTCATCTCAAAAGATGTCACCCACCTCCTTGACTTTAGGGAAGATCATACAGTAGAAAATCCTAGAGTACATAAGGTTTAATCAAGGTTTTTCGGATACCTTGGTGGGTATCAATGATTTCATCATCATATACCTTTCTATACTCATACAAATCACGACAAGATTCGTTATGGTATGTGTTTTTCAAACCCTAGGCTTAATCTTTCAACCTAGTTCTTATTTTCTTTTCATTGCCTTATTAATCAAATATCCATATAGTTGAATTTTTTTATCACTTAAATGCCAATCCCAAGTCATTTTTCTCAATAGGTTCAATTAACCCAGGACCCTTTCTCTAGTCGTCAAATCTCACATACGTTAAGGGTGTTTCCTCATATGTGTTGAATTTTCGGATACGTTAATCGGTATATCCATCCATCTGTCAAATAGGTATATGATGTTATCGCAAGCTCCAATATGAACCCTTTCGAATACAACAAAAAATATGGGTTCACACATTATCTAATTTGAAAATACTAAATGGGTTGGTGGCAAAACTATTTATGTGGTTGGAATTAAAAGGACGAGGAAAATTGGGACCGTTGGTGGCATGGTCTTTGGTTTGTCGCGCACACCTCTCCTTTCCTTACCACACGAAGGTCACCTTTGCCACCCTTGGGGAATCAAAATTGGGAGCATTTTGCTCCTAATTTTGCTCCCTTAAGAAAACTTTATTAATTTGTCGCTTGATGTGGAGCACCAAAATACAAAACGAGGGAGCAAAAATAGTATTTTGTAAAAATTCTCCTCGCCTTTGGAGATGATCTTGGGGTGCTAAATTTAATGATAATATACCTTTATCCTAAAAAGTATCATAAATATTTCCGAGTCTTTGTCACACTTTTGAGGATCAAAATTTATATTATTGAAAACTTCAACATCAACCATTAAGTGAAATATGCCAACTAAATGGGGGCAAGGTTATATCACCCTTATGTTAATTTTGTAATCTTATTTTGTGTCCTCACTAAGCAATAATTTAATAAGAAACACAACATATTGGATCACACACTTTTTTCATTGGTGGAACATGCAAAACAAACTCACAAAAATTTGGAGTTTGACAAAAACATCATATTTACATAAGAAATTTTCGCATTAGTCTTGTCAGAACAAATTCTCCTTGAAAGTAACTAATCATACATACAGGTAGTAAATATTTTGGAGGAAAAATATCTTTTTATGGGACATCTTGAAACAAAAAAAATAAGTAGGACATGTTTAACTACATACTTAGCAAATGAGACCGATTAATATAAAAAATATGACTAAATACAAAATAGCAATAAGAAAGCACGCACGAAATCCTATCATTGGGGGGGGGGGGGGGGGAGATTGTGGATGAAACATACCATGAGCATCTTACAATAAATGCATTTGAATACATACCTGGCCTGAGCAAGTGCCAGCTGGGCGACTGCACAGGGCCTTAAATGTTAGATGCTCTTTTACTACATTAGTGTTGAGTAGTTTTTTAAAAGGCAAGGGACATTTAGAGAGCAAAGTAGACAAGTAATCTAACAATAATAGGGGCCTATTTTAGTTAGTCAAAGTAAACCGGTATGGGTAACAAAGTAGACAAGTAATCTAACAACCAATATCCTACGGTTTGGAAATAAAACAAAAAAGATGGTACAGTTGTGCATTGCAGATTTTTTTCTTGGCAATGTAGAGTATTCACTATATATGTTATTGTCATTTTTAGTTACGAGCACAAGACTAATTATTGACGTGTGTATTTGTGTGAATAGATATATATTTGTTATATACAACAATCATACAAGAGAATAATTGTTGGGGTCTTTCTGATAAAATTGGTTTAATTTTGATCTAATCCTAATTTTTAAAAGCAATTAGTCATAACACCATGACACATATCTCATACAAATTCACACCAATTCCATGCAAATTAATACAAAATTGATGCAAAACAGCACATCTTCCGTATAAAGCAACACCTATTTCATGCAAACCGAAACCTATTGCCATGAATTTGGTGTTATGATTAATTTTCTTCAAAAACCAGGTAAGTCACGTATGGTATTACAAAATTAGAATTCTGTCAAAAAAACTTTAATTTTTATTTATATTTTTGAAGTAAACAAAAAGAGGCCCAATTTTAATCTCGCATAGGCCCTCTGAATGTCAAGACCGGCCTGTTTGAATATTTTATTCTTTGTTGAACATTTCCATGACTAAAATAGGATTATTCTTCTAAACTAAATGAATAATTAATAACCAATTTTAGGAGATCCAACGACAAGAGAAGGAGCCGAACAAGTTGTTGATCTCGATTTTTAGTAGTAACTTTGAGGAAGGATCACACTGAGGCTGACAGAGATTGCGAAAAGTAGTATTAGCAGGCCAATGAAGTTGACTATTAGTGCTTCTTGGGTACGGCGTAGGCTTAAGGAAACAAATTTCTCCATCAATCCTGTCTCGGCACTCAAGATTGCCATGAAGAATATGACTATCCCAAAAAAAACATGCCACGGACCAAACCTTGCTCTTGTTAATGATTTTGCACCAGGGAAGACAAAGGACAAGAATGCCAGAAGCCACTGATGACAAATAAAAATTGAAACATATTTTAGTTAGGTTAGGGTAATCATTTACAAAATGCTACATTTGTGTATAAAAACGTACAAAGAATGCAAAGGGAATTTTAGTGCTCAAATTGAAGCATATGTTTCTTTTATCTCCACATTTTTCTTATACTTTTCTCAATCTAAGCACAGCACACCAAAAAAAGGTTATTTCCAAACTTCCATAAACGGTGATTTGAAACTGCCCTTTTTTTTGGTCTTAGTATATGTAACCATCAAAAAGGAGAACAAAACTACGTTAAGGAGAGATGGATTCTGCCGTCTCTAAAACTCTCCAACGCACATACAATTTTGTCTCAAGTCTTGCTTCAGATATGTGTACTAATATTACCTTTTTAATCAAAAAATTTAAAGTCACGCCCTTCAGCGGTAATTATCCGCAACTTAAAACTATATCCCATATTTTCCACATACACTGCTCACTAATTCCTTGTAACTATCAAATAATAATTATTATTATTATTATTATTATAATAGAAAATTACAAAGATGATCCTATTCTTCCACATTTTTTTTTAAATCGGACCTCCAAAAAGATTTTTCAAATTGATGTAATTACGATTGATTTGGAAAATTTTATTCTCCTACAAATGGTCCTTCCTACAGGCCATTTAGTAGAATGAGCGTGATATTGTATATCTTTTAAGATAAGAATTTTTTTGTTTGGTAAATACATATCATGCAGCGATTGTTTTGACGTTAGCCTAAATAATTATTCAAATTTAGAACTTTCTTTTAAGAGTAATATTATGCGATCCAAAATATCTCCCAAAATGCATTAATTGGTTATATCTTATATGGGTTTCATCTCAATTTACAAACACTTAATACACTTTAAGGGATTTTTTGGAGTACATATTATTTTTCTTCTTTTAAATGGAAAAACACAAAATACTAAATTTAAATTACAGTTTTAGTATCGGGAGTTTACAATTTTAGCCCTTGACTGATATTTTTCTTTTTGCTTTAGCCTATTAACATATATTTTTTGCACTAAAGCTCCTAACTCTTTAATGTGTGCCTTATAAGTTATAATATATACACACTTAACGTAGGATATATTATAAGAATTCATGTATGCATTAAAAAATTCCACGTTCAGATTATAATTGTTTCCGGGAAAAAAATATAAAATGTACGTATACTTTATCAACTTTACTGTATACATTCCTGAAATTAAGGGGGAGGATATTTAATAGCCTAAAAGCCTTAAAATCTTACCACTTGATCAGGGGCGGATCTGGGGGGGTGCCAGGAGGGGCGGTGGCCCCCCCTGAGATCTAAAAAAAAAAAAAATTTAGGGGTATAAAATGTGTAATTTTTTTTTTAGGGGTGCAATTTTTAAGGGACGCCCCTCCTGAAATCTTGTCTACACTGTGTTTTGATAAAAAAATTGTATAAAACTTGAATTAACCCAAAAAAAATTTGCCTCGGGGGCTCCCGCCCCCGAACCCCCGGCACCACTCGAAACTTTCGCCCCTCCTGACAAAAAATCCTGAATCCGCCACTGCACTTGATAGTTAAACCCAAAAAAATGTTTAGTATTACCTGCAAACCAAATAAACAGATGGTGGACATTCCAAGCCAGGAATGCAAGGTATACATATCCGGAATTTTAACTTCATGATGATATTTGAAAACTGCAAAAACTCCAACGATCCCGGCAAGTAGAGCGATCAAATGCAATATCACGTGAAACAATTTCAGGGCTTTTCTTGTTGCCGGGACTGTCTTGTAGGCCATGATAGCTGAATCACAGTGACATATCAGTTACCGGATGTTTTCAGACATCCCATGGACATGAAATAATTTATCTAATTCAAAATACCAAAAAATTTAATGAATAATTGCAAAGATAGTATGTAAAGAGTATTTAGTAGCTGGGAAAAAGAGATTGGTATTGTTTTGTTAACATTATATTATCTAGACAAAGAGTAGCAAGAAACTTGGGGAAAGGATAGGCCTTTTTTAAGTAGAATATGTACTAATAATACCTTACCTTCTCCTGAAATTAAAATGAACCCAATTACCATTAGAAGTGGGTGCACCTGGAACAGATAACAGAGAATGTTAAAATCGTTGACAATTAGACATACAACACAATACAGAAGAAGTTGAGGCATATTACATTAAAAATCTTATGCTTAATATTAGATTTAAAAGCTAAGCCTTCACGAAAGTGTAGTAGCCAGACAAGTACAAGGGTGGTCACTGCAATAACCAAAAGATGTGCCAAAATGGTGACTGGTAGAGCAGACAATTGGAAGCTCGAACCACTTTTAGGCGCCATTTCACCCCTTATGTGTATGTGTATGTGTATGTTTATGTTTGGGAGAGATTAAAATTTTGGTTATATAGAATATGCACGCTCTTGTTTTCATCCCACGTGATCAAAACGCTTTAAATTTTAGCTATTAAGAATAAACCACATAAATTGGAATTTGAGAAGCCGTCCAACCGGCTAACCCAAATTATTTGGCATTGAAAATAGAGTAATTTAATGTTTAAATTAGATTTTAATCCCGCGCGATGCGACGACGTATTACAAATCTCGTATAAAAAAAATTAAAAGAAATCTTTTATTCAAATATTGTAGAAATATGTATTCAAATATTTTTAATGAGCAAATTTTTTATTAGTCGACAATTACATAAAAATTGGAGTTAAATTTGCATACAAAACTAATTGACATGAAATTCATTTATATCAAATAAATAGTATCCAAGCTTTTGTGATATAACTCTTTCCAGGGGAATCATGCTAAAAATAATTGGACATAATTCTAATCGAATAGTTCCGGGCATAATGCTACAACTTAATGTTGCAAGCTATTTAGTGATGAATATTTTGGATTTTGGTCATAGCGTCAACCAACCTAATTCTTAATGGTAATGAAATAAGATATAGCATAAAGAAAAAAAAATTATCCTTACATCTTTTTATTCTTATGCAAAATAAAATAATTAAATCATCAATTTAGTTGTGTGGAATTGTTTCTTTTATTTAAGAGAAAAATACAAATACATTTCTTATTACAAAAAGATTAAACATTCTAGTCAAACAAACACACAAATATGGTTAACTTCTCATATATATATATATATATATATATATATATATATATATATATATATATATATATATATATATATATATAGAGAGAGAGAGAGAGAGAGAGAGAGAGGCAGACTCTTGTGCACACTAAGTTTGCACATCTGCTAGCGCACACCAATTTTTTTTAAAGAGTGGTGCTATGAGTACCAAACAAATCCTCCAAATCTCCCCAAAATAGTATTAATGGGTTGTGCCCTGGCGGGATCCATACCACAAGGTATAACATTTAATGCTAATTGGGGGAGTTATTTGGGACACAAAACATTTCCCTTTTTTCAAATATTTAAGAAAATATTTTTGAGTTGATTTTTTTTATGTGATATTTAAACATTTCAACGGACCCATATAAAAAAATCAGTTCAAAAAAACTTTTTTTGCTATTTTAAAAAAATCGGTCAAACTTTCGCACCTTTTAAAGTGCTTAAAAACATCGAAAGTTTGACTGGTTTTTTTAAAATAGCAAAAAGAGTTTTTTTGAGCTGATTTTTTTTACATTCGTCCCTTGAAATGTTTAAATATCACAAACAAAAAAATCAACTCAAAAATATTTTTTTTACTATTTTAAAAAAATGATGTGCAAACTTAATATGCACAGGAACCTGTCTGTGTATATATATATATATATATATATATATATATATATATATATATATATATATATATATATATATATATATATATATATATATGTATGTATGAAAAGGATCAAGTGAGGTCCCAGTTTGAGGACCCTGAATGGGGTATATTTATTTTAAATAGTAAAAAAAATATTTTTGGGCTGATTTTTTTTTATATGGTTTTTAAACATTTCAATAGGACTATAAAAAAAATCCGCTCAAAATGAATTTTTTTGCTATTTTAAAAAAATCAGTCAAACTGTGTCAGTTTTTATGTTTTTTTAAGCCGTTAAAAACTGACAAAGTATGACCGATTTTTTTGAAATAGTAAAAAAATCCATTTTTAGCTGATTATTTTTTTGTAGTCCTACTGAAATGTTTAAAAACCACAGAAAAAAAATCAACTCCAAAATATTTTTTTTACTATTTTAAAAAAATGAACCTCATTCAGAATCCTCAAACCTCTCTCTCTCTCTCTCTCTCTCTCTCTCTCTATATATATATATATATATATATATATATATATATATTCTAATACTTAATTGATTAACAAATCCTTCCAAGAAAAAACTAAAAGAATGCACCTTAGAGTTTCTAGTCACACCTATATATTCGTTCTTGATATTGTTCATGAGTTCTGGAATGAAGAAAAAATAATAATTGGAGTACAATCTATCATATCAATAATCATCTCGATAAGTACAATATATCATATTCATAATCAACTCAATAAGTACAAGATATCATATCAATAATCATCATATCATATTCATAATCAACTCAATAAGTACAACATATCATATCAATAATTATCTCGATAAGTACAATATATGTTATTCATAATCAACTCAATAGGTACAACATATCATATCCATAATTAACTCAGTGAGTACAATATCTCATATCTATAATCAACTCGATAAATACAACATATCATATCAATAATCATCTCGATAAGTACAATATATCATATTCACAATCAACTCAATACACTACAACCAAATTATAAAATTGTCACCTTTCAGCCGGCCACCTTTGTCAAGGTCATTGACCGTGACAAAAAACACGCATTTTGTATCATGGTCATTGACCTTGACACGACCGTGACAAATAATTGTTACGGTTAATGACCGTGACAAGTCCGTGACAAATTTACTTGTCACGGTCGTGTCACGGCCATTGACCGTGACAATTCTTTAAATAATTGTCACGGTCAATGACCTTGACACGACCGTGACAACTTCTGTAGTAAAAAAAGCCCTAGGCTTCTTTTTTCCCACCCTTTTTTGGTTTTCCCCCCCTCTCTCTCTCTAAACGATTTCTTCTCTCTCTCTGTCTAAGGTATGTTTTTTTTTCCTCTCTTTCTCTTTCATTTCTATAAGTGTGTATCTGTGTGTATATATATGTGTGTATATGTATGTGTATATATGTGTGTGGTAGTGTGTGGTGGGGGAGGGAGGAAGGGGGTAGTGGGGGTGGGGTGGTGCAGGTGTGGTGGGGGTGGGGTGGGGTGGGGTGGGGGTGAGGTGGGTGGGGTGGGAACCTAACAAGCCCCCTTAAGTTAATCATAATGGATATAATAAAATGACTATAATACCTTTTTTAATCAATTTAATATAAATTCTATTGAAAAAATTAAGTGGCAACTTTATTTTTTTAAATGAAGCTATTTTTATTTTTTTCACATAACAAATATTACACAAGTCAACGCATAGTTAACAACGGTATTATTATCATTTAATAAGTCCTATTTAATATTAAAATATTGTCTAACCGTTTTATTAAAAAAGGAGTTTTGTGGTTAATTTATTGAAATTTATAGGAGGTGTGTAGTATTTTGTAATAAAAATTACACAAACAAAAATTAGGGCATTGAGGTTTTATATTATTTCTAACCTTAATTTGAAGTCAACGCACTACTATTTTATAAGGTGCGTAGTTATTTTAGCCACTTAGCATGTACTAGTATTTTGCTAAATATAAGGATCTAACACTAAAATTTTACGCATCTCTATCCGTTTCTCGAACCAAATGAGCAATTAATGTAACTCCAATTGTTACATAGTGTGTGATGGGGGTGGGGTGGTGCAGGTGTGGTGGGGGTGGGGTGTGGAGGGGGGAAGGGGATAGTGGGGGTGGGGTGGTGCAAGTGTGGTGGGGGGAGGGGGTGGGGTGGTGGGGGTGGGGGGAGGGGGTGGGAACCTAACAAGCCCCCTTAAGTTAATAATAATGGATATAATAAAATGACTATAATATCTTTTTTAATCAATTTAATATAAATTCTATTGAAAAAATTAAGAGGCAACTTTATTTTTTTAAATGAAGCTATTTTTATTTTTTCACATAACAAATATTACACGAGTCAATGCATAGTTAACAACGGTATTATTATCATTTAATAAGTCCTATTTAATATTAAAATGTTGACTAACCGTTTTATTAAAAAAGGAGTTTTGCGGTTAATTTATTGAAATTTATTGGAGGTATGTAGTATTTTGTAATAAAAATTACACAAACAAAAATTAGGGCATTGAGGTTTTCAGTTACTTCTAACCTTAATTTGAAGTCATCGCACTACTATTTTATAAGGTGCTTAGTTATTTTAGCCACCTAGCATGTACTAGTATTTTGCTAAATATAAGGATCTAACACTAAATTTTTACGCATCTCTATCCATTTCTCGAACCAAATGAGCACTTAATGTAACTCCAATTGTTACATAGTGTGTGACAACTACATTGCTGCATGTCAAGAAAAAATGCAGAAAATATTATTGGATTAATTAATGTATAGTTCATAAAACAAGGATTGATTCAACTTTTTTTAAATTTGAAAATGGCCTAATAGTGATATCAATCCAGAAATAATGACATTAACTAGACACTTAAAATTACTGACGACATAATCATGTTGCATCACCTGTCACTTGAGCATCAGTGGTGGGGGAAGGGGCAGGGGGTGTGGGGGGGGGGGGGGGGAGAGGGGGGGGGGGGAGGGGGGGGGTTTAACAATTGTATAGCTTTAATTAATAAATTGTATAGCTTTAATTGTAATTTTAATTGTATAGTTTTAGATGAAAGTAAATTAATAATTAGTGTCAATTTCATATGAAAGTAGGATTGCCCCTCATTGTAAATTAGTAAATTAATAATTGTATACTTTAATTGTTAGTTTAATTGATGAAATGAATTAATTGAGTAGATGAATTAGAAGGAGTACGGGTTACACATTTGTTATTGAAATTGCTGTTGGATTATTTTGTTTAGTAAATGTTGGGTTGGTTAGTTTTAAAAGTGGCATGACCACTGGATTATTGTCCATATGGGGGGGTGAGATTTTTCAACTTTTTTTGAAAATTACTTTGTATATCGAACAATATATACAAAGTATGATAATTAAATGAAACATACTTGAAATTAAATATGTGTATATGTGTGTGTATGGGTGTGTATATATGTGTGTGGTGGTGTGTGGTGGGGGAGGGGGGTGTGTGGTGGGAGGGGGGGGGGTGTGTACTAATAATTCCATGCTTTACATCTATTCCGGCATATATAATATATATAATAATAATTCCATGCTTTACATCTATTCCACGTTAGATGTTTTCAACTAATTTAGACATATTTATGTGTGTATGTGTATATCTGTGTGTATATATGTGTGTGTGTATATATGTGTGTGGTGGGTGTGTGTGTCTATGTGTACTAATAACATTTTTTTTATCTGTACTAATAACATTTTTTTACATCAAATGTATCCTTCAGGTATTTAGGCGAAGATGATGATGTTGTTTATGTTGATGTCATCTGGGCTCGGTGGTAGTGGAGGCGACGAGGGCTCCTCCGTCCCTAGGCTCCCCAAATATGAAAAATTTGGGATTACCATCGAGAACAAATCGGAGCTATTAGCGATATCCCTCGAGCTGCTAAAGACGGTCATCGGCCCAGGGTTTATGAGTTGGAAGGAGGTGCCATATGAGCTCAAGTTAGCTGTTTGGGCGGCACTACAGGTAATATATTTATATTTATATGAATATTTCAATTTCAATTTCAATATCGATTTCATTTTATATTTATATTTATATTTATATTTATATTTATATTTATATTTATATTTATTCGCAACTAACATTGAATTTGTTGGACAGGAACAATTCAACTTAGATCCAAAGTTACGCGATTCCGTCTTGGAGCAGTTGAGGGAGCAACACAAGACGTGGAAGAAAAATATGCGGACACGGTACTTTGGGAAAACACGAGAGTCCATTATACAATGGCGTGGATCCGTCCCGCCCAAGGAGCCGATCTCATTGGCACAATGGCAAAAGTTCATTGACAATGAGATCGAGGATCGACAATTGGCATCTCGCCAATCGGGGAGGGAAAATCGGGCAAAAAAGACGGACGTGCACTACTCCGGCCGGACCTCTTACGCCGAGGTGGAGCATAGGATGAAGGTAAGATTTAATTTTTCTATAACTACAGAAATATATTATTCTTCATTATTTTACTTTGCGTGGCCGATACTAATTTTACTTTATTTTATTTCAGGGGGTAGGGAGTGGGTCGGGGGGTAAGCCACATAGGCTCGATACTTATGTGGCTCTTCGGACGAAGAAGGTGAAAGACAAGGAGGTGTCCCCGAGCATCGCGGCCACGATTGTAAGTAATCCGACAGTTTAATTTTTGTTAATTACGTTATAATTTTTTCGTTTACTTATTTTACTAATCATGTGTTTTTTGTCGTTTCAGGCAAAGCTTAAGGAAGTGCATGAGTCGCAGTCTGATGCCGACAAGGCGTCTTTGTCCATAGACGCACTCAACCAAGTGCTTGGCTCTAATCGCAAGGGGAGGACAAGGGGGGTGAGCTCGCGGGTGGCCAAATCTAGGATCATTGGATTGGAGACGAGCGACACCGGGTTGGCTCGAACGGTAGATTCACACGACGCGAAGCTGTCCCGTTTGGAGGCGGCGGTCCAAGATATGTACGCATTCATAAAGCGTACGTTGGGCGGAGACCGTAAGGGGAAGGGGAAAGGGAAGGAGAAGGCGGTGGAGGAGGAGGAGGTGCGGGAGAACGAGACGCGGGAGGACGAGGCGCAGGAGGACGAGGAAGTGGACCTCGCTGCTTCTTCACCGTCACGTGCGTATTTCGATGATCCACTTACTTATTTGGCTCCCTTCCCCAGACCATTGTCGACACTTGGTTGGCCGAGCGTGTTCATACTGGATGTATTTGATGGCCAGCGGATAGGGCGGGGGTTGAGGGACCTGAATATCGTCGAGGGTGGAATAGTTCATGGACGTGTGCTTCAAAGGATCGAGTCCAAAGTGCTCATCACGCATGTGATACCCGAGAAGGAGAACTCCCTATTGTGGTTGCGCGAACAATGCGGCACGCTGTATATTAGTGGGTGTGTCAATTCGTATATCGTGTGGCCAACTCACCTCCTCACATTTACCCAAGACATGTAGTAACATTATTTTTAAGTTTGTCCATTTTAATTATATTTGGATTATATCGTCATGTATATTATTTCTATATTGAATATTTGAATTATATCGTCATGAATATATATTTTCACTATATTTAGCTTATTTGGATATATGATGTTTGAATAGGTACAACCAACGTTGTTATAACAAGTACAAATATACTGCTGGGCAGTGGCAGTGGCCATACTGCCCAGCAGAATTTTTTTAAATTCTGCCCAGAATTGTCACGGTCATTGACCGTGACAAGTCCTTGACAAGATTTGTCACGAACTTGTCACGGTCAATGATCGTGACAGTTTTTTTAAAATATTGTAACGGGTTTGTCACGGTTATTAACAGTGACTAAACTTGCCACGGTCCATGACCTTGACACGATCATGACAATTCTAACGGATTTGTCAAGGTCTATGACCGTGACACGTTCGTGACAAAAAAATTTGTCTTGCCTCGAATTATCACGGTCATTGACCTTGACAAGTCCAACTTGTCAAGGTCAATGACCGTGACAATAGTGCAGATTTGGTGTAGTGATAAGTACAACATGTCATATCAATAATCATCTCTATAAGTACAATATATCAAAATCATAATCAACTCAATAAGTACAACATATCATATCCATAATGAACTCAGTGAGTACAATATCTCATATCTATAATCAACTCGATAAATACAACATATCATATCATATCAATAATTAACTCGATAAACACAATATATCCATTTCATAAACATGTATGCATACATCTTACCAGTGAGTACACTCACCTTGGCCACTTAATGGATTTTTCCTGGGTCCTTATCTGACACTTGCCCAACCGGTACTCCTTCCCTTCCTATCATTCTTATAATTTTAGTATCATCATAAGAATATCAACAATAGTTATAGTCACTTTAATGAAATTCAACTCATAAGCATCATATGATTCCATTCAAATCATTTATCATAAATGAAGTCTCATCCAATTTCATGTTAAAATATTTAACATATCCAATACATATCCCAAACATACTTTAATTTCTTCTTGGTAATCCAATTCTTATCATATTAGGTTCCTAATATAAAAGACAATATGTCATTTCAAGTTTCCTAGAGCAATATGTGTCCATTTCTTTATTACAAAGCAAATCTGCCCTATAGGCTCTTTTATCGTTCAGACAAATTCCAGGAATGTTTATAATATTTATACATCATAACTTCTTGTGATATTTCACCCAATCTCCATAAAAATATTGAACAATACCAAATTAAAGTTTCATAATTTTTAAGGTTCATTTGATATATCAAGCAAAACATCGAACACCTGGTATGCATATTTACACCTTTGGGGCAGATTTTATACTTGAACTTCAAACTATCTCCAAAGATTCATTTCTTGTTATTTTCACATAATTTTTGGATATGTTATAAATATATGAGTCTATTTTTATATTCAACTAGAATTATTCAATTCTGATTAATATACAAAAAGATATAGGAGTTTGAATACACAAGGTTTCCAATGCAAGCAATATACATGATTTACACGTTCCACTTTGCTTAAACTCGCATCTATTCATACATATAAACCAAGCCATGAAAGTTCTATAAAAAATCTATGATTTATACCCTTTCAATCAGTAATACAAGAAAATTAACAAGATTTACGTATAGAATTACCTTAAGGACTCTTCTGTAATTTCCCACACATTTTACTCTCATTTTTCTCCTCAATTCTTCTTCTTCGACTTCCCACTTCTCTTCCTCTCAATCCAAACTCTTTAATGGCTGAAATATGCTAAAGGCGGAGCTTATTTCAAGCCTTTAAAGTCGGACAAAACCCACCTCCTTCCTTAACCAATCAAAATCCACAATTTGTTAGCTTAATAAGACGAAATGTTATCTAATGAATGGACAAATTTGCCCCTGCTTCGTAATTCCAGCATAACTTCTTGATCGGACCTCTGTTTTATACACCATTTGTTGTGTTACAAACTTAACTCATATATCTACAACTATCTAGTTTTCAACTCAAGTCAGTTATTATATTGTAGTGGAAAAAACTAGTCCCGAACTCAAACATTCCTACCGAAGACTTCATAAATTTGTGTTTGTGACTAATTCAATATTTCGTAAGTTATGAAGGTTGAATTTTACTAAACACAATAAATTAACATTATATATTATAATAACACATTATCCCCATCCCATAAGGTAATCATGATTTAAACATGGTTTATCATAATCATTTTCGGGTCGTCATAATTTTGATCCACTAAAATGCTCTAATGTCCTTTGGGTTCGTTGAATAATGGGAGGCTGTTATAAATCATTGACCATACATCTCCGTTTCTCAAAAAGATTCCATTAGAAATGTTTTAATTTTTATTATTTTTGGTTATGTGGTAAGGGTCATCCTCAGTACAATTTTTGCACACTGAAATTAGGTTTTCTCCTCAATCCGATCAAAGGCAAGTCATTTGTATCGAGACTAGAGGACTCATGTGACACAACAACCCCACCCATAGCCCGAACCAATGAGTGCCAAGTTAGAACCCAAGATGTATGAGTTTACAGTTCATCCAAAGAACCATTTGGACAACCCGTTGCAGTTGAATGCGTCTTTTGGAACCTTTAATAGAGATTTTGATACTTAAATTCAAATACAAAAAATTGATGTGGAATATTCTTCAACTTTAAAGTAGTGTAAAATTAGTGAAAGCTCAAGTAAGTTTGATATTAAGTTTAACTAAATGATTCTGCTATAACAATTGTTTTTATTTAATTTCTAATTTATCAAGTCCTAGTGATGGTGGAAGTGAAATTGGAAGTAGTGGTGGTGGAAATGCAAGTGCAAGTGTTGGTGGTGGTGATGGAAATGCAAGTGCAAGTGCTAGTGGTGGCTTTGAGTAGGCAAATGGAAATAAGTGATTTTGGCCCCGTTGGGGAAGATTTAAAGATGGAAGAACTTTGAGGACTCTAACGGAGAACTTTGATAGTGGAAGCTCCCCCGTCATCGATACACTTGATAAATATGACGATGACATTAATTTGGATGAAACCGAATTCTTTTGATATTGTGTTTGCTTGACTATATTTTACAAACTTGAAAATGTTTGGGGCACATGAATGTTATATGTGATGACTTATTTTGCTTATTTTTTTGGATGTCATGGTATGATAACTATGGGTTTATGTAATTGAATGTTTTGGAATATTATCTCTAGATTTAATGTCTTTAGGTTGCCAATCTTGGTTTTACTTTTCGAATGATATGGTAGGATAATTTTTTCTTTTCATTATATTATATTTTTACTTTTAAATATAAAAACCAAATACTCAAATTGCTTACTTGAACAGCAATATTGCTTACCTAATGCTACATTTTACTCTAAAAGCGACATAGTGCGCAATCACGATTTCAAACATTGGTTGGCAAAGTGTAATTTTATGTTAACTAAAGACTTTTAGACCATCCCTAGAGCATTGGAACATTTTGGCCAAATTCTCTAATTTCATTTTTTTCACAAAATATAGGAATCTATTACAGCATTGACCATATAACTACTTTTCACGGTAGACCAAATGTCACGCATCTGCCTGTAACAGGTGGAATGTCGTGGGAAGAGTTTTTATTTTCACAACGACTTTTTTTGTGTATAATAACTACTTCCCAAATTTGCTATAAAATCTTCAATTACAAACAATCGTACCCCCGTTGTCATTGAATTTAAGTGATTTTCTTAGGAGATAAGTCTTATTCATCCAGCGACTCCCTCGATAAAATTATTCACGAGTGATCGGTGAAGATTATAATAAAAAAGTACTTCATGTGATGGTATCTATATTTCCAAATTTTTAGAGGTCGAAATGGAACAAAATTTGTCGAGCCGTCAGAGCTCAATACCCGCTTAAAATATCATCAATAGAGATAGGGTGGGAGGGGACCTGCAATTAATGAAAGATTATCTTATTACGGACTCAACTTACGGAGTCTATATCTTTCGACATCATTTCATAATATGGCGCTCATTTTTTCCCATAACCTTGAAAGGGTATCTTCTTATGACAACTAGTATGTCTAAATTTAGGAGAGAACTTCCATTGAGACATTCAAGAGGTTTTTGACACGGTATAAGTCATGTATTCAAATCAATACTTAAAGACGCCTAGGACTTAGGATTTCTAAAGATTGCCAGAAAAGGTGGAGCAACATGGGTTTCCCGAGTATGCTAACTTATATAGATCGTATGCCTTGAGAGTGAAAATATTATCTGGTGGCTTGATAATCGAGGTTATCACAATAAATCTATGATCATATTGGAGGATGTAGCTGAGCATGACCTCTAGTTTTGGCATTTTTGGTAGACTGAGTTCGAACAACAATTTGAATGTTCTCGACCAGTCAGACATTTTTGAAGAGTTTTGATTTTTCTATTAGCAAACATTAATTTTTTTTTTACTTCATTTGAATACAAAAAATCCAATGTATCAAATAAAGTATATACATCGACTTTCTCGTGCAAGAACTTGAATCATAAATAAAATAATACTAATATACATGCTTTTTGGAAAATACCAGGTGTGATAACCCAATTTTTTCACTATTAAATATTGATTATTTTCCAAATCCACTAATGGGTTATTAGAATTAATAGTCACATATCATTTTAAATGATTTAAAGTTTTAAAAATTCAAAATAAAATAAAAACCCAAAAATATTAAGAAATGAACGGAAAAGAAAAGGGTATAACTGTTATCACTCCACCTAAATACTCTAGCACTCCAAAATCTTACACGGTGGCATAAAAGTCCTATAACACTTATACACTCCTATCAATTTAAATCAACTACCCTTTTAAAATCCCTTTACTATATGTGCACCAACATTCCATGACCATGACAGTTGAATCAACATGTTGAAAGTAAAACATAATAAAAAAATATTGATTCTCTTAAGACACGGACCTTCAAGAAACAAGGGCTCAGATAAATATGTAAATTACAAATATTATATCAATTATATCCCCAAAACAACATCATTTTTGTCTCAAAAATAGTTATTATACTAATATTTGCCAAAAAGTACAGAGAACATGAACATATCACCTCTTCTTAGTATAGAATCATCCCAACCCATGCAAATACCAAAATAACACAAATTTTGTCCCCAAAAAATTACAATTCCCATAAAATTTGCACACAACATATCACTTCATCTTGCACAAAATATATCACTTCCACTTTAAACATATATGAATTCAACTTCTAGAAAGTCCAAAATTCTACCGATATTATCCCCCCAAAAAATAAAAGTTCACAATCCACTATTTGACAAAACAAATATCAGAACAAAACATATCATTTGTAATTTAAGCTTGTATAGAATCTATGAAGAATAATTTGATCACGCACAAGGAGAGTTAACTGGGAGAATGGGATTTTTAAAATTCCAACGTGTCAGCTACGCCCTCGGATCACAGTGTCTATGGATGATCAAGTATTGCCAACAATCTTAATATGGACTTAATTACAGAGCGAACAAACCTTTGCACCCTCAACCATCTACAAAGTTTTAGGGAGAAATTATGAGGGATAATTTTATCATGCACAAGGAAAGGATATGTAATGATGCTAGAAAGTCACTATTTGAATGTGTATCAACAGCTCAAGCTCAAGTTCAAGAACAATAATGGAGATGTATATAATAATACATCAAAGTAAATATGAAGAAGGAGATGAGGAGAAGAGGAATAAACACTAGCATATAAGTGGTTCGACCAATGGCCTACTCCACTGTGCAGGTGAGTGTGAATTTCACTATATGAATGGGTATTAATGGCCATAGTATTACATCTCTCAATACTTTCTCTCTCTACTGTAAAATGAGCAAATCTTGGGCTAGGGTTTGTAATTATAAAAAAAATCTGGGGAAGGAGATGGGTTTAAATAGTGCACGGGGTGCACAATGCACCCCCAAGCATGCACGGTGTATGTCCTTGATGAAGCCACAAATAGGATCTTGACATATGTCCTCTAGAATGTGCAAGTAATGATGATGCAATATCCCCTCACGTGCACATTTGATTCTGTTATAACTGCCTGTCCACGTAGGATGATCACGCTAGAGACCTATTCCTCATGTGGATGTGCGTCATCGAGGGAGGTCTCAACCAGGCCGAGTATGAGGCCTCCAGTGCAACTTGACCAGCTGCTAGAAATATGCAGAAGTGTTGTCCCAGCCTCCCATGTGTACTAAGCCGAGACGAGCATATGGAAGAGTAGTGAACTGATTGTCATGTCTCGGCTATCCAGTAGGTTGGATAATATGAGATCAGAACGCCTGATAAACATGTTATAGGGTCTCAGACTAAGAGGGTGGATGAGACCGTGGTTGTTGTCGTTGGATCTCTGTAGAGGCCTCGTTTTATAAGGTCGGCCTTGGTCGAGTGAGCCATAGTCTGGGATGAGGTCACACTTGTGTATATTGTGACACCCCACTCAATTAAATACTAGGTGATCAATCATTTATTAAATTAGAACATAATATCCAGTTGGTTCATTCTTAGCATCACTATCGAAAAACAAGTAGTTATTAATCACCTAAAAGTTAATTAAGATAGTGTCAAAAAAAATTAATCCTTTAATTAATATCCAACAATATAAACCATTAACCACATTCACCATTCTCATAAATGAAAATAATAATAAATGAGAAACCATTTGACTGAATTAAATAAGACTACAATAAACGTCCCAGTTTAATATCTCCAATAAAAATAACCCATAAAAAAGTGAATCCAGACAAAATGAAATAAATGAGTACAATATCTCTGAGATAAGGAATAACTAGAAATGGGCGACATGCCCTGGCTGAAAAATATTTGCCTCAGAATCGGAATAGATAATAGTGGAGGTGACTAATAATGAGAATCTGCAACTTCCACAATAGCTGCAGCACGTCAAATCATTCAATAGCCTACGTCTGGCGTCCCTATGACTGGACACCTAAAATAGATTGCATAAAAGAAAATAAATTTACAAGAAACGGGTCAGAGGTCGAGTGAAAATAGTTTAAAACAGTTTAGTAAGTATTTAAAATGCTTAAATTCATATTTTATATACATGTTAGTTATGCGGGCTCTCTCTTGAGAAATCTCACCGCTCAACTAGTGTGCACGCCTAATGTACCGCTAACCCATTCTAGTTACTGTCGTCATGCCTAACTAGTTCAAACTCATTAATATTCAAATATATTATCTCATAATAGCTACCTGTATTTCCCACATAATACGTTAATGAATATTTTCACATCTATTATCTCGAGTGAGAGAGTTTTCAAATTCAAGGTTAAGTGTTCACGTACTTAAGTTATTTTAGATTTCCCTATCCATCTTATCTATTAAATTCACACAGCAGAACATATCACAAGTATATATATATATATATTCATCACTCTATCACATACATATACTAATACGGCACATCTAGACTCAGCTGAGGTGCGTGCATACTCTAGTATCATGTCTTGGTATAGCTCACACTATATAAAGGATTGTTGCTCCGGTATCTCCCTCGAACCATAAATACAAATCACATATATTGGAGGCGAACATAGTCCCCAGCCAAATGGATCACGCACATACCTACGCTCCCATTCAAGCATCGAAACTATCATACTCTCAGATAGCATGTTTCCAAGGTTCTATGTTCTGGATACCAGCCTAATATCCCCCCCCCCCCCCCCCCCCCAAATGGGCTCATTAGGATAAGACTGTCCATGATGTGAAACCTCCCCCCGATAACAAGCAGCGTAGGTATGTCATACACATACAAATCATAAAATAGGCATATGCACAACCTATATATGTATATCATTGATATAGGTATAGACACGTCTCATATCATAAGTCTCATACGTAGTATATTTATATCCTTAATATTCAACGTATTAATAAATTACAATTTTACTTCTAATCGTACGATCCCGAGTATCTCTCACCACTCGAAGTGATTCCTTTATTTTATACATTATATCAGTAGGTAACTCACTCACATCCTACTGGTCTAAGTCATAAGTTTCCTCGAATTCTCAAAACTCGAATTATTCACACAATTAGGTGTTTCTCTTTATTAAGCCTAATTAATTTTAGTCCTTATTTTCTCCTCAGAGGACCAAGGCTAAAACCTAACCTATGTCTACTGGTATTTCAATATAATCACCATAAAAATTAAAACTAAATTCCGCAAATGAATCCCGAACGATTTCCAAAGATTCCATACAAAAGGAAAAAAATGTGGCCAAAATTGGGCAACCGAATCGATTTGGCTCTGGTCCGAATCAATTCGCCCCTAAAGGTCTCATCTTTTCCGTTGCACTGTTACGTGTTTCCTCCATTTTTAACCTCTAAAACCTTAGTGAATCATTCCCAAACTCCAAAACAATTATACTAAACGTTATACCAACTCATATAAAATATTTCTAACATACAAGAATCATTAAATTATCAAGATTCATCAATTAATCAAATTAATTCCAATTAAATTCTCAAGAACCCTAATTCATCACTTATATTCAAGAATCATTATACAACCCAGATTTCTTCATATTTGTATAATCCCAATCCATCAATTCCATCCTACATACATTAGGGAGTTTAACCTAACATGAATTCCATCCAAAAATATAATTTAATTCTCCAAAAATTAACTCAAACTTTACATAATTATATGAATATTCATCCTATGCTAACTTGGATATTATATATGCTCAAAAATTAGCAAGTTTAAACACTTTACTTGCTAGGAAGTTCTGATCCTTTGAAAATTATGGGTATGGGGGTGTTCCTCTTCCCCCGATCTACGCGGTGGTGGTGTTGTGATTGGCGGTTCTTGGCCTTGGAACTCCTCTCCTCTTCCTCATATGGCCTCTCTGTGGCTTCTCTTTGTTTCTCACATTTATAACCCTAACTTTGTTATGTTATCAGATATATTACACTTGGAAAATTCGTAGGTATTATTTTTCCAAAATTATAAATGACCAAAATACCCTCTCGGGATGCCGGTTTGGCCAAAAACTGCCCCGGGACCCAAACTAAACCCTCGGGTAGACTTTTCTGACTATCTCAACCCTTCCGTGCACTTTGTAACTCTCTAAATGACCATTCGGATGAATTAAAAATTATTTACTTTTTATTTCCTTAAATTGAGTTTCGACACGGCTAACACGGGCGTCCCGACTAAATTACTGTAACTGTAGTATTTTTCACTCTCGACAATTTTAATAATTTCATAATACCACATTACTTTATTCACTAAGTAATATTCAATATAATTCACCTCGATAAATACTAACCCTTGTCTTGCTAGTCAATATTTATAA
Source organism: Sambucus nigra (assembly GCA_949130495.1). Classification (NCBI taxonomy): domain Eukaryota; kingdom Viridiplantae; phylum Streptophyta; class Magnoliopsida; order Dipsacales; family Adoxaceae; genus Sambucus; species Sambucus nigra. Next base: position 349,882,684 of record OX422215.1, read on the forward strand.
TAATCTGGATTAATTATCAATTAATTTCCCACATTTAATTTTAATTAATCCCATATTTAAAAATCATTAAAAATTACGGGGTGTTACATACTTCCCCCCTAATAATGAAATTTCATCCCGAAATTCAGAAAATAAAAGTATACCTGGTAAGAACAACTCTAGATATGTTTCGCTCATCTCATCCTTGTGATCCTAAGATGACTCCTTGACATTATGATGTTCCCACTGGACGCGCATAAGTGGAACTACCTTCGACCTCAATCTCCTCTCTCTGTGGTCTAAGATAGCCATCGGTCTTTCCTCATACGAATTATTAGGTTGTAAGTAAATCTCCTCCAGCACAAAGTGAATGTGAGCTAACTCATCCCAGACATACCGTCTCAGCGAAGAAATATGGAACACATCATGAATATGATGCAAGTGCTCTGAAAACCCAAGTCTATATGCTACCGGTCCAATCCTCTCGATGATAGGAAATGGCCCCACATACCACGGTGACAACTTCCCATTATTACCAAATCTCATAATCCCCTTCATATGAGATACTCACAGTAACACTTGATCCCCCACATCAAACTCTCGAAAGAATCGCTTAACATTGGCATAGAATTTCTATCTATCCTGGGATACCCGTATACGACCACAAATCATATCAATCCTGGCCATAGTGTCCTGAATTAACTCTGGCTCGAGTAGTTTGTTGTCCCCCACCTCTAGACAACAAGTAGTAGAGCGACAAGACCTACTGTATAATACCTCAAATGGATCCACGCCAATAGTAAACTGATAAGTGTTATTGTATACAAACTCCACCAGTGGAAGGTACTTCTCATAACCTCCTTAAAATCAAGGACACACATACGTAACATATCACCTAACATCCGATTCATCTTCTCGGTCTCCCTCTCAGTCTGCGAGTGATAGGCCATACATAATCGCAACTCCATACCCATGATCTCCTGGAAACTCTGTCAAAAGTGAGACACAAAGATTTCATCCCTGTCGGACACGACATCAAGTGGCACCCCATGTAATCTTACTACCTTAGTGATGTTATTCTGTTGTTTTGACTATATCTCTACTAATGACATTCTTCAGTCTAATGGTACTCCCCTACCATTCCATCTAATGACTAATTTGCTTTAGTCATCACATTATAAAATGTTCTATCACTTAATCTATCAATTCACCTTGGTACCTTCACAACACTTTGCGATTTCTTTCCCTTTTTGTCACTATTATGAGCCTTTCTACTCACGACCAAAGTATTCTCTCTACTAGGCAAAACCCTAACACCCCCATGTGTCAACTCCCTTATTCATTTGTTCTTATTAACCATATATTTCCACACCTTTCTAAAGTTTGAACCATTACGTTATACCCATTACCTTTTCACTAATGGTACTCTTTAGTCCGACTATCTATACTCCACCATTCAAACTAGTGATCATTCCGTTCCTGGAAGATATATGTAATCATGTCCGACTATTCACATCAAACCTTTACGTCTTCAGTTGGATCTGACGTAACTCTCATCATATTTCTCTTCTGCACTGGGTAACGCCTGATTTTCCCGAATATCTAAAATGTACATTCCATGTACTTTTTAACACTATAGTCACCCCATTTTTCGTTCATCCACCGGTTTCTAGTGACTCGATTCGCTCTCAATTCCAATACCTTCTCTTTATCACATTTGGTTTTAATTTCTAAGTTTCTCGTGCGTCTACGTTTGTTGGATAAATTTCCACGTCTACTCATCATGAATGATACTAAAAATCTTAACTAACTACGATGCCCATACACCCTATGTCTCGTGCATTTCTGCACAATCATAATAGACTTGTGTTAAATTAAATCTCACGTACTTGGCATGACTATACAGTAAGGTTATACTCGATCAACTTACTAGTCACAACTTAATTATTCTTTAGGTTGCCTCACCGATATACTCGTGGTATAAACATTTCGCAATGTTTCTCGCATCCATGTTGTACGAACTTATCGGTCTTAAATCATAATATAACTATTAACTCTCAGTTATAATCACGCATATGTATATTAGCTAACGTACTAAACTCATATCCTAAAGACCCAACTTCCCCAAACTCCCAACATTCGCTAGTTTCATGCATGGGATGTCTCGTAAAGAGAAATCCAAACAAGGAACCCCCGCAATACACTACTCTCTAACATTGTCGGCCGTCGAGATCTGTTAAGCCCTTAGCCCGAAGCACATACCCTTAAATTCCTAACTCTTGAAATAAAAGTATACTCGTCCATTTTATGTTACAAAAGGCCACATACATCACGGCACTCTTACTATCACTAGTTTCTTACCACAAATATATCACGGGCTATATCTCTCCGCTCGATAAAAGCTAATATACCTTGAATCACATCAGTAAACGTCCCTACTCATTGGGGTCAAATATAACTAAACAATATATACACAAAAGTCTACTACTACACCCTATTTTATAACATAAATACACATATATATAGGTTCAACCCTCTTTTAGGTGATACCTCATAGAAACAATATAATTTTCCCCGAAATAACAATTACACAAAAATAATATATATTCTCCTCTCATAACACTCAAAGGAGCAAAAATTGTTACGTAATATAAAAATTTCTCATAGTTTCCACACCTTCTCCTCCTCGCATGTGATACAAAAAGTCCTTCTACCCAACGATAATTGTATACATGATAAGTCTAATATCGCCAACACACCCACTAAACCCGACTCACATTCGAGTTTTAGTGTTTGCAATCATATATTGTGATGCACCCATGTCACCAAATCCAAATCCCATTTTCATAGGGATGATAAAATGAAGATTCTATCTCCATTTGTAATCTACCTTGCCTGGTCAACGGGTCCCTAAGCATCACTCTCGTACTCAAATGGACCCGTGACTTACTGTAATGGTTATATGTCCAGAATCTCATCCTGTAGTTGCCCCCTATCTCGCTTCGACAATCCTTCTTGATGTGGTCCCTCTTTCCACGATTGTAATAACTTTCATATAAACTCTCTTGACTCTTTTCCTGGTTGCTGGCCTTCCCCGCCATTTCCTCAGCTCTGACGTCCCTGAGGAATGGGAATAAATCTAAATCTCTTAGTCCAATTTCCTCGTATGAAATCTTGATCCCATTATTGGTGTGCCTCACTAGCACCGTTACCATTTACTTTCCCATTCTGACTGGTCTCACTCTTTCGCTATGAATAAGTTCAAAACACGTGGTCCTAATCTCCACACATAGGACACCTTTCAGTGCCATTCTTTTGTCTCTGGCCTCACTGGCCAAGTCTTGATCTAAAAGTTTAGTCTATCCCAATCCTTGGGGACTTACCATCTATAGCACCAGCTCTCAAACATGACTTTGACCTTCCCCTTGCTTTCAGTTTAGCTTTCTAACTACTTGCTAGCTTGTTTGCTTACTTTCCTATTTCTTATTCTTGAACCAGGGACTTGAACTGCAACTTCCAAATTCAAGGCCAAGTCAGAGTATCCTTCCCTCGAACTGGGTAGTTTTGGCCTTAATTACTACCCCCATTGTTCTTTGGGCTCCACTGACCCTATGAAACTCATTTTTAGTCTCGGTGGCCCTGACTGAATCCATCATCATTTGGTAGGAGTTTGATTGATCCAAATCATTTAAATGGGCTCCCTATTGGGTACACCCTCCTGTGGTGCTTCACTATCACCATCAGATATAGTCTTTCTCTTCAACTAGATCCTCCAACCCTCTTGGATCCCTTCTCACGGAAGCGTTGATATAAACTTATAAACGTACCGCCTTGATGACATCAGCATGTAATACCCCGTATTTTTATGCTATATTAATTTGGGGATTTATTAAAGTTAATGTGAATGAATTATTTAATAAAAATCGGGAAATTAATTATGTTATAATTATTAACGTGATGAGAGTTAGTAATTATGGGAAATTTGTTGAATATTACTAATGAGCAAAGTAATATATTATATTGGTTATATTGAATGTCATGAGTGAGTTAAATGACAATTTCGGAAATTTAAGTCGGAACGTGCTCGTGTCGCGTCGGGACTAAATTTTGATAAATAAAAAGTGAATATTTTATAAGTTGCTCGTATGGTCGTTTTGAGTGCTCCAACGCGTCCGGAAGGGTCGAGATAGTCAGAAAAGTGTACCCGGGGGTGTAGTTTGGGTCTCGGGGCGTTTTTAGGCCTAATTAGTAACCCGGGAGGGCATTTTGGTCATTTTACCTTTTTGGGTAATTAAACCCACGAAAATACCAAGGGTTATATCAGATATCTGGATTGTCATCTAGGTTTAGAAACTCTAAACACAAGTGACGGCCATAGGAGAGGGAAGAAGAAAGCTCCAAGGCAATCCAAGGCCCCAAAAGTCATCCGTTTGCACCACAACCACCACCACCGCGTAGGTCGCGCAACGGGCTACGCAACCACACCAAAAACATCTGCAAATCAGAACGTCAAAAATCCCAGGCAAGTGTTTATCTTGCTATTTTCGTTGGTGCAATCTCCATGTTAGTTTAGAAATGATTAGGGATGAATTATGTGGAAGAAAACCCAATTTGTGATAGGAAAATCCATGTAGTATTGGTTGTTATGATGATTCTGGAAACCCTTGCCATGTAGAGGAAATTAACCACGAAATTTTGATGATTATAAGAAAGAAATTCTGGAGAAAGATTTGTTAGAAAACTGTTTAAGAAAATTCTAGGGTTCTTGATAATTAGATGTAATTTTGGGTGGAAATTCCATGTTTAAATGATGAATATGTACATGCCTTACGTTAGAAACATCTGGTATATTGTTATAATGTTAGTAGTAGAATTCTTGGGACGTTTGGGGTTGGAAAACATGGATTTGGATGAAGAAAATTGGTAGAACCCGTAACTGTAATTCTGCAGAAATTAAAATACCTGCTTGATCAATCGATCGAGCATAGAGCTTCGATCGATCGAAGGTTCGATCGATCGAGTCCCAGACCTCGATCGATCGACCCCTCCTGGCAGATTCCTATTTCCCTTGTTTAATTAGTTAAATTAAATTTATCATGAAATAATTCTTGGGTATTCTTAATAAAATGTTTTGGGAGATACGAAAGACCAGTAGGACATATGAATAAGTGTTGGGAACTTTATTATAAGACGAGAATTTTACTTTTGGGATAATTATATAATGAACGATGAAACTACGTATTTCAAGTGAGAGATTACGGCGAATAGCTACGATAGTGAATAGAGGTATACCTACTGAATTTTTCTATTTGGAAGGATAGAGTCCACGAGTGTCACGTAATAAGTGAGAAAACCCTTCGAGTTGAGGTTAGAGATGAAACCTTATACGTAATACTAATAATATGAAATTAAGGATAAATGGTGTAATTATGGGTGACGAGAGGAACCTACATTAATATGATAAAAGTAGTATATTTATATGATTGTGTGTACATATATTATATACATGTGAAAATCATGCCAACGCTACTTGCTATCCCTGAGGTTACCGCGCTGGGACAGTCTTATCTCGATGGGACCTTTATGGGGGATATTGACTTGTATCCTAGAAGATAGATGTCCTTGGTACAGGCTATCGATGTGATAGTTCAGACGGTCCTAAGAGACGCAGGCATGTGCCATCCTCTTAGAGACTTGGAATCTATTCTTCGCCTCAATTTTGTTTGTGTATGTGTTAATACAATTCTCGAGAGTGATTCCGATTGTATTCCCCTTAATATGAGTGATATGGGGTTCTGGATAGTAGAGTATGCCCGCACCATAGTTTATTTGGGGTGCTGTTATGATATATATTATACGAGTAGTTAATATATATATGAAATTCTGAAATTTGGAACTACCTACTGTGAATTGATATGTAGGATATGGTTGATTACTCAAATTGTAAATACTTGTTTTGAGAAAGTATAGTATGACACCGGAAAACTTTATTGACTAATAAAGTTAAAATGAGAACTTTGGTTATTAATTGAAATATTCTTTTCAAACAATTGTATCGTTAAATTTTGAATCCTGTGAAATACCTAAGATAAGTTAAATCATTGGGGAAAGATAGCGTGTTATATGATGAGATAAACCATTAGGAGGGTTAGTGCGATAGGAGTGCACATTAGAAGAGAGGTGAGAATTTCTCAAGAGAGTGTCGCACTAATATGTTGTTGCATTGGCCTGTATCAATTTAAATACTTGCTAAACGTATTTTAAATCAAACACACTTTCGGGCTCTGACCTGTTTTTCTCCCTCTCTCTCTCTTGTATATATATGTATGTATTACAGGTGCCCAGCCACAGGGGTGTCTTGCTTAGGATCTGTTGGAAGGAACGCGCTGCAACTTAGGTGGGAGTTGCAGGTCTCTTGATTAGACGACTTCGTTCATTCAGATCCAGTCTTAGTACTTTCATTTAGTTGAGCATGTGTAGCTCTTTCCATTATTCCGTTGTTAGTGGACATTTGTATTTCAGTTATTTCCAGTATTGTTACTATGGGTTTTATTCAGTTTGATTGTGTTACTTTATATTTCGCATGTTGACATTCGAATGACGAATGTTTTAAATTAATTGGACTATGTTGCAAATATTTAATGTGGTGTGATTCTTACTTATTGAATGTTGTTAATAAAATAAATGATTTTCTTTAAATAAAATTTGGAAAGTACGTTTAATTATGGTTTTGACACTTAGCTTAATTATTTAGGGTGTTAAATTGGAAAGTTTATTTTTACGACAATGATGCTAAGAATGAACCAAACTGTTCACCTTGATTTAATTTAATAAAGGAGTGATCGCCCGGTATTTAATTAGGCGGGGTGTCACAGGTGGTATCAGAGCATCAGGTTCTAGTGTCCTTTAGGATCTGTGCGGCCTATTATGCTTCCAGCGCTGCTTTCTTTGATATAGAGCCCTAAATACTAGGAATGATGTGTTCCTCTCTATACATTGGGAATTCGTGCTTCTGCGATTCGTTTATTTGAATGATGAACTCGTCCAAATTTATTTAAATTTTCAGATGGACCATCAAGAAGAACTAGCTAAAACGGTTAAGGGAGTCAACGAGTAAGATCGACTCATACCTCAGGTATCCCCAGGGAAAGTATCAACCGCCGAGTTAGCAGGTATCGTGGCACAAGCAGTTACCACGGCAGTTCTACAATACCAAGAACGCAGCCTACAATTTAAAGGAGGCAAAATACCTAGAGAGGTTAACCAAATGCATGTGACTAAAGCTGAAAAATGTGTGAAGACACCGAAATTGCGACAACAAACTACCCAAGACCAAGTCAGTTCTAGTCAACAACGTGGTAAAATGAAGCAGTTTCGAAAGAGGAATAAAGTTCCAAGTCAGCAAGGCCGACACCGACAGCAGTAGGGTCAGAGGGGGAGAAACTTCGGAGGCCGATGTTTCGTGTGTGGCACACATGGCCATAAACGCCAGGATTGCCCAGAGAATGTTAGGGCCCCATAGCATCAGGGTGCCCATAATGATCCACAGGGGCCACTTTTTCCAATCGCTCTCCCAGCACCAACTCAGGTACTAGGCCTGCCAACCTTTCCAGTAGCTCCAGTGCAGCAGGGGCAGTTACAGTACAGACATATCTATGATGTCCACCAGGCAGCCACCCCACAGGCACCACCCGCGATTTGGGGTATGTTTTCTATCCATGAAACTTTGGGTCGAATTTTGTTTGTTACTGGGATAACGCATTGTTTTATAGCTACATATTATGCGAAGACCATAGGGTTATTAACCACAGTAGAGAGCACTGTAACGTAGGTAGACTCACCACTATTGAATGGTTCACTTTTCTTTATATGCCGGGGAGTGGGGGTAGAGATCGGTAGCTTGGTATTACCTGCATACATGTTAGTTTTAGACATGCACGAGCATGATGTGATTATTGGTATAGATTGGCTCGCAGCTTATAGAGCCATGATTGATTGCTTCGGTGGGAGCATTGTTTTTGCCATTCCGGGGCAAGAGATGTTTGTAGTGGCGATGCCTCGCCCAGAGGGAGGCTCGACCACTCATTTGTATTACATATAGGAGGATACCTCTAAGGAGGTTGTGATTCCCTCAGATTCGATCCCAGTTGTCAGGGAGTATTCCGATGTGTTTCAGGAAATACCAGGCCTACCCCCCAGTCGAGAGATAGACCTTGTCATAGATTTATTGCCAGATACGAGACCTATAGCACGCGCACTGTACCGTATGGATCCGGCAGAGATGCGAGAGCTACGAGATCTGATAGAGCAGCTGTTAGGTCAAGGCTTCATTCGTAGGAGTGCCTCACCTTGGGGCGCTCCAGTATTGTTTGTGAAAAAGAGAAATGGTTCACTGAGATTGTGTGTGGACTACCGGGAACTGAACAAGGTCACGATACGAAATAAGTATCTGTTGCCTCGAATCGATGATTTATTCGACCAGTTGATGGGAGCAACTTTCTTTTCGAAGATAGATCTGAGGTCGGGGTACCATCAGCTACGTATTAGGGAGCAGGATGTTTCGAAGACTGCTTTCTTGACAAGATATGGGTCTTATGAGTTCCGGGTGATGCCGTTCGAACTCAAAAATGCTCCAGTCATTTTCATGGACTTGATGAACCGAGTATTCAGAGAGTTCTTGGATCAGTTTGTCATCGTTTTCATATATGACATTTTGATATATTCACACTCCGAGGAGGAGCATGCCGAGCACTTGAGGCAGGTTCTTCAGACTCTACGAAAGCATCAGTTGTATGTTAAGTATGAGAAGTGTGGATTCTGGTTGCGAGAGGTACAGTTCTTGGGGCATGTTGTTTCTGAGCAGGGGATAGCAATTGACCCGAGTAAAGTATCAGCGGTGAGGGAGTGGGGACAGCCCACGACACCGACGGAAGTGCGTAGTTTCTTGGGATTAGCCGGATACTACAGGAGATTCATTCGGGGATTCTCCAAAATAGCGGGTCCATTGACCAATCTGACTCGCAAGGGGGTACCATATATTTGGGATGACGCTTGTCAATTGGCTTTCGACGACCTGAAAGACAAGCTTACTTCAGCACCAGTCCTTGCGTTACCGAAGCCGGGTATGGAGTACCTGGTTTACACCGATGCGTCCTTACGGGGACTTAGGGGAGTACTTCAGCAGGAAGAGAAGGCTATAGCTTTTGCCTCCCGCAAGCTTAAGCCGCATGAGAGGAATAACCCCACCCAGGACCTGGAGTTAGAAGCTGTCGTCTTTGCATTTAGGATATGGAGGCACTATGTGTTGGGAGAGAAATTCCGTTTGTTCACAGACCACAAGTCGTTGCAGTACCTATTCACTCAGCGAGAGCTGAATATGCGTCAGCGCAGATGGCTAGAGTTTGTGAAGGACTACCAGTTCGATATACAGTATCATCCGGGAAAGGCCAACGTAGTTGCTGATGCGTTGAGTCGTAGACCGGTAGACGAAGTAGCAGACGTCTGGAAAGCAAAGTGGAAGGAGTTAGGCCACCAGGACGCAGTAGCCCGTTCCTTCGTATCTGTTATGACAATCACACCCGAGATTGTTATGAGGGTAATACAGGCCGAGACCACAGACCCGTTTTTCCAGGAGCAGATTGTATGACTTTTAGCCGAGGGTGCTGAGTCTTATTCTGTTAGTTCTGATGGGGGTTTGAGGTTTAATGGGAGATTGGTGGTTCCAGATGGAGCAGAATTACGTCATGCAGTGATGACCCAGTCTCACGGGTCCCAATTTGCAGTACATCCTGGAGGAGATAAGATGCACCAGGATATGAGGAAGCAATACTGGTGGAGTGGGATGAAGAAGGACATTGCTGAGTTCGTGTCCAAGTCTTCTACCTGCCAGCTGGTGAAGGTGGACCATCAGAAACCGTCAGGATTGCTTCATCCATTGGAAGTACCCGCGTGGAAGTGGGAGAGCATTTCCATGGATTTTATTATAGGGTTGCCTACATCACAGCGGGGCCACGATTCTATCTGGGTGATTGTAGACCGTTTGACCAAGGTGGCTCATTTTTTGCCGGTGCGGACAGATTACACCACGGGTCAGTATGCTCAGTTGTTCATCGCTGAGATTGTCAGATTACACGGGGTGCCCCTGAATATTGTGTCAGATAGAGACAAGATTTTTGTGTCACGTTTTTGGGAAAGCTTTCAGGAGGCTATGGGTACTGAGTTGAGGCTGAGTCCAGCTTACCACCCACAGATAGATGGACAGACAGAGCGTACTAATCAGATGTTAGAGGATATGCTACGCATGTGTGTTCTCGATTTTGGAGGAGGTTGGGAGCCACATCCACCACTGGTAGAGTTTGCCTATAATAACTCTTATCAGTTCACGATTGGCATGGCTCCATTTGAGGCTTTTTATGGCAGGCCTTGTCTTTCCCCAGCTTGTTGGCTCGAAGTGGGGGATAACAAGTTGATAGGACCAGAGGTAATTCAGGAGACCTCCGCGAGGATTGAGATAATCAGGAGTCGCATTCGAATAGCCCAGGACAAGCAGAAGAGCTACACCGATGAGAAACGGTTCTTCTGGGAGTTTAGTGTGGGGGACCAAGTGTTATTGCGTGTATCTCCTATAAAGGGAGTGATGAGGTTCGGGAAGAAGGGGAAGTTGGCTCCGAGGTACGTGGGACCATTTCCCATCATCGAGAGGATTGGGTCGATTGCATACAGGTTGGGACTACCAGAACATTTACATCGCATCCACGATGTATTCCACATCTCGTCATTGAGACGATACCTTCGGGATGATATGGCCCATACTCACATTTCGATAGATGAGATCGACTTACAGCCTGATAGCTCTTACGAAGAGAGACCGGTGGCTATCCTAGACTATAGTGAGAGGAGATTGAGGTCAAAGATTGTTCCACTTGTGCGGGTCCAGTGGGAGCATCATAATGTGGAGGAATCCACTTGGGAGCGCGAGGCAGATATACGCGAGAGATATCCAGAGTTGTTTTACCAGGTATGCCTTATTTTCCGAATTTCGGGACGAAATTCCGTTATTAGGGGGGAAGTATGTAATACCCCGTATTTTTATGCTATATTAATTTGGGGATTTATTTTAGTTAATGTGAATGAATTATTTAATAAAAATCGGGAAATTAATTATGTTATAATTATTAACGTGACGAGAGTTAGTAATTATGGGAAATTTGTTGAATATTACTAATGAGCAAAGTAATATATTATATTGGTTATATTGAATGTCATGAGTGAGTTAAATGACAATTTCGGAAATTTAAGTCGGAACGTGCTCGTGTCGCGTCGGGACTAAATTTTGCTAAATAAAAAGTGAATATTTTATAAGTTGCTCGTATAGTTGTTTTGAGTGCTCCAACGCGTCCGGAAGGGTTGAGATAGTCAGAAAAGTGTACCCGGGGGTGTAGTTTGGGTCTCGGGGCGTTTTTAGGCCTAATTAGTAACCCGGGAGGGCATTTTGGTCATTTTACCTTTTTGGGTAATTAAACCCACGAAAATACCAAGGGTTATATCAGATATCTGGATTGTCATCTAGGTTTAGAAACTCTAAACACAAGTGACGGCCATAGGAGAGGGAAGAAGAAAGCTCCAAGGCAATCCAAGGCCCCAAAAGTCATCCGTTTGCACCACAACCACCACCACCGCGTAGGTCGCGCAACGGGCTACGCAACCACACCAAAAACATCTGCAAATCAGAACGTCAAAAATCCCAGGCAAGTGTTTATCTTGCTATTTTCGTTGGTGCAATCTCCATGTTAGTTTAGAAATGATTAGGGATGAATTATGTGGAAGAAAACCCAATTTGTGATAGGAAAATCCATGTAGTATTGGTTGTTATGATGATTCTGGAAACCCTTGCCATGTAGAGGAAATTAACCACGAAATTTTGATGATTATAAGAAAGAAATTCTGGAGAAAGATTTGTTAGAAAACTGTTTAAGAAAATTCTAGGGTTCTTGATAATTAGATGTAATTTTGGGTGGAAATTCCATGTTTAAATGATGAATATGTACATGCCTTACGTTAAAAACATCTGGTATATTGTTATAATGTTAGTAGTAGAATTCTTGGGACGTTTGGGGTTGGAAAACATGGATTTGGATGAAGAAAATTGGTAGAACCCGTAACTGCAATTCTGCAGAAATCAAAATACCTGCTTGATCGATCGATCGAGCATAGAGCTTCGATCGATCGAAGGTTCGATCGATCGAGTCCCAGACCTCGATCGATCGACCCCTCCTGGCAGATTCCTATTTCCCTTCTTTAATTAGTTAAATTAAATTTATCATGAAATAATTCTTGGGTATTCTTAATAAAATGTTTTGGGAGATACGAAAGACCAGTATGACATATGAATAAGTGTTGGGAACTTTATTATAAGACGAGAATTTTACTTTTGGGATAATTATATAATGAACGATGAAACTACGTATTTCAAGTGAGAGATTACGGCGAATAGCTACGATAGTGAATAGAGGTATACCTACTGAATTTTTCTACTTGGAAGGATAGAGTCCACGAGTGTCACGTAATAAGTGAGAAAACCCTTCGAGTTAAGGTTAGAGATGAAACCTTATACGTAATACTAATAATATAAAATTAAGGATAAATGTTGTAATTACGGGTGACGAGAGGAACCTACATTAATATGATAAAAGTAGTATATTTATATGATTGTGTGTACATATATTATATACATGTGAAAATCATGCCCACACTACTTGCTATCCCTGAGGTTACCGCGCTGGGACAGTCTTATCTCGATGGGACCTTTATGGGGGATATTGACTTGTACCCTAAAAGATAGATGTCCTTGGTACAGGCTATTGATGTGATAGTTCAGACGGTCCTAAGAGACGCAGGCATGTGCCATCCTCTTAGAGACTTGGAATCTATTCTTCGCCTCAATTTTGTTTGTATATGTGTTAATACAATTCGAGAGTGATTCCGATTGTATTCCCCTTAATATGAGTGATATGGGGTTCTGGATAGTAGAGTATGCCCGCACCATAGTTTATTTGGGGTGCTGTTATGATATATATCATACGATTAGTTAATATATATATGAAATTCTGAAATTTGGAACTACCTACTGTGAATTGATATGTAGGATATGGTTGATGACTCAAATTGTAAATACTTGTTTTGAGAAAGTATAGTATGACACTGGAAAACTTTATTGACTAATAAAGTTAAAATGAGAACTTTGGTTATTAATTGAAATATTCTTTTCAAACAATTGTATCGTTAAATTTTGAATCCTGCGAAATACCTAAGATAAGTTAAATCATTGGGGAAAGATAGTGTGTTATATGATGAGATAAACCATTAGGAGGGTTAGTGCGATAGGAGTGCACATTAGAACAGAGGTGAGAATTTCTCAAGAGAGTGTCGCACTAATATGTTGTTGCATTGGCCTATATCAATTTAAATACTTGCTAAACGTATTTTAAATCAAACACACTTTCGGGCTCTGACCCATTTTTCTCCCTCTCTCTCTCTTGTATATATATGTATGTATTACAGGTGCCCAGCCACAGGGGCGTATTGCTTAGGATCTCTTGGAAGGAACGCGCTGCAGCTTAGGTGGGAGTTGCAGGTCTCTTGATTAGACGACTTCGTTCATTCGGATCCACTCTTAGTACTTTCATTTAGTTGAGCATGTGTAGCTCTTTCCCTTATTCCTTTGTTATTGGACATTTGTATTTCAGTTATTTCCAGTATTGTTACTATGGGTTTTATTCAGTTTGATTGTGTTACTTTATATTTCGCATGTTGACATTCGAATGACGAATGTTTTAAATTAATTGGACTATGTTGCAGATATTTAATGTGGTGTGATTCTTACTTATTGAATGTTGTTAATAAAATAAATGATTTTCTATAAATAAAATTTTAAAAGTACGTTTAATTATGGTTTTGACACTTAGCTTAATTATTTAGGGTGTTAAATTGGAAAGTTTATTTTTACGACAGTGATGCTAAGAATGAACCAATCTGTTCACCTTGATTTAATTTAATAAAGGAGTGATCGTCCGGTATTTAATTAGGCGGGGTGTCACAGGTGGTATCAGAGCATCAGGTTCTAGTGTCCTTTAGGATCTGTGCGGTCTATTATGCTTTCAGCGCTGCTTTCTTTGATATAGAGCCCTAAATACTAGGAATGTTGTGTTCCTCTCTATACATTGGGAATTCGTGCTTCTGCGATTCGTTTATTTGAATGATGAACTCATCCAAATTTATTTAAATTTTCAGATGAACCGTCAAGAAGAACTAGCTAAAAAGGTTAAGGGAGTCAACGAGTAAGATCGACTCATACCTCAGGTATCCCCAGGGAAAGTATCAACCGCCGAGTTAGCAGGTATTGTGGCACAAGCAGTTACCACGGCAGTTCTACAATACCAAGAACGCAGCCTACAACTTAAAGGAGGCAAAAGACCTAGAGAGGTTAACCAAATGCATGTGACTAAAGCTGACAAATGTGTTAAGACACCGAAAATGCGACAACAAACTACCCAAGACCAAGTCAGTTCTAGTCAACAACGTGGTAAAATGAAGCAGTTTCGAAAGAGGAATAAAGTTCCAAGTCAGCAAGGCCGACACCGACAGCAGCAGGGTCAGAGGGGGAGAAACTTCGGAGGCCGATGTTTCGTGTGTGGCACACATGGCCATAAACGCCAGGATTTCCCAGAGAATGTTAGGTCCCCACAGCATCAGGGTGCCCGTAATGATCCACAGGGGCCACTTTTTCCAATCGCTCTCCCAGCACCAACTCAGGTACTAGGCCTGCCAACCTTTCCAGTGTCACACAGCACTAGTCACCCTAATCAGATTTCCCATCCATGCTTGTACAATCTCATCATGGGTCCATTATTAACTTACAGACCCTTTAATATTCTCTGTACCCCTTTCATCGGGTACTAAGTTTACTAAACGGGGTAACTCCCTCACAATTGGTATCTATCTTGCCTAAGGATGGCAACGGGGTGGGTTTTCCAAAACCCTAACCCTCCCCATTTTATAAATAGGGCAAGGCGGTTTTTATTTAAATTAACTCCTAACCCGCCCCATTTAATAAATGGGGCGGGTCAGGGCTCCTACGAATTGGGTTAATTTTAAAAATAGTAAAATTAAAATTATTATATTATAGTCTTAGAGGTCTAAAATGGTTCGTATTTCAATACGTGAGACAATCCCTCAATTGTCAATCCATGTTTCCACATAAATATTTTACAAAATTAACATACATATAAAAAGGTTATTTAGTGTGTGGGTGTGTGGGTGTGTGGGTGTGTAATTGTAATTAACAAACATATAAAGTGTAACTATGTAGGCATAAGTTAAACAGGGCAGGGCGGGGAGATTTTATTTAGCTTGACTCCTAACCGGCCCTATTTAATAAACGTTATTTTTAAACCCATACCCACTCCTAATTCATTAATCGGGTTTTAAAACCCGCACCATTATGGGCAGGGCGGGGCGGAACTCTTATGGGTTGGGTTAAATTGATATACCTAATCTTGCCCACTTGTGAATGGTTTCAAAATTCCATCCGCATCTCTGTTTGAACAGCGGATGGAAGGTCTTACGATCAAATCGCACTCAAATTTCTCGTTATTAATTTATCCCTCTATGGTTCTGGTGGATAACTCCCATCATCACTACGATGCTCCTCTGAGCATAAATAATTTTGCTTGAAATTTAATCCTGGGCGTTGCTACACTCCACCCTACATAATTGCCTTTGGATTATCCTTCCATTGGCCAATCACACTTCTTCTTTTCTCGAAATTCTTACATGTGACTCTTCAAAAGAGTCCCTCTGCCTCTCCCTCTACCTATTATATAGGGTGAGTCTGAGTTTATTCCATCGTTATCTTTAACAATGTTTGGGAAAGCAACTGTCCCCGAATGATTATCCCATTTTCATCTGTCGGAATAATAACTATGGTGACTTCCATCTCTATCACCGTTCCCAGAATATTCCATGGATTCTACTGAGCCTTTCCTTCTCATGTCCTTCTAACATCCCTTGTTGGTTGTCCTATATTATTCGGTGTATGAATCCCAAATGAACTCGTATATGAATCATATCACTAATTTAATAGCCGAAGAACGTAGGTCGCATATGTAGAGGAATACAACAATCCTATTATAAGGCTCTATATCAAAGAACGTTAAGTTGAAATGTGAAAAGCCGCACGGATCTTAAAGACTCTATAACCTAATGCTCTATTACCACCTATGACACCCCTCTCAGTTAAATACCGGGTGATCAAACCTTTATTAAATTATAACAAAATATCCAGTTGGTTCACTATTAGCATCACTGTCGAAAAATAATAATTTATTAATCACCTAACAGTTAATTAAGCTAGTGTTAAAAACTTTTAATCCTTGTATTAATATTCAACAATATTAACCATGAACCACATTCACCATTCTCAAAAATAAAAAATGATAATAAATGAGAAACCATCTCACTGAATTAAATAAGATTGGAATAAACGTCCCAGTTTAATGTCTCAAATACAAATAACCCATAATAAAAATGAATCCAACCAAAATGAAATAAATGAGTACAATATCTCTGAGATAAGGAATAACTAGAAATGGGCGACATGCCCTGGCTGAAAAATATCTGCCTCAGAATCTGAATAGATAACAGTGGAGGCACCTAATAGTGAGAACTTGCAACTTCCACAATAGCTGCAACACGTCGTATCATCCAATAGCCTACGCCTAGCGTCCCTGTGGTTGAACACCTAAAATATATTGCACAAGAGAAAATAGATTTACAAGAAATGGGTCAGAGTTCGAGTGAACAAAGTTTAAAACAGTATAGCAAGTATTTAAAATGCTTAAAAGCAGATATTATATACATCTTAGTTATGCGGGCTCTCTATTGAAAAATCTCACCTCTCAACTCGTGTCACGCCTAATGTACCACTTACCCATTCTAGTTACTGTTGTCACGCCTAACTAGTTCAAAAACATCAATCTTCAAATCTATTACCTCATAATAGATACCCTTATTTCCACGTAATACATTAATGAATATTTTCACGTCTATTAACTCGAGTGAGAGAGTTTTCACATTCAATGTTAAGTGTTCACGTACTTAAGGTTTTTTATATTTCACTATCCATCTTATCTATTAAATTCACACAATAGAACATATCACAAGTATGTATATATATATAATCATCACTTTATCATATATGTATACTAATACGGTACCTTTAGACTCAGTTGTGGTGCATGCATACTCTACTATCATGTCCTGGTACATCTCCCACTTTATAAAGGATTGTTGGTTCCGTATCTCCCTCGAACCATAAATACAAATCACATATATTGGAGGCAAGCATAGTCCCTAGCCAAATGGGTCACGCACATACCTATGCTCCCATTAAACCGTAGAAACTATCATACTCTCAGATAGAACGTGTCCAAGGTTCTATGTTCTGGGTACGAGTCTAAAATCCCCCTAATGGGTTCATGAGGATAAGACCGTCCACGCAGCGAAACCTCCCCCCAATAGGAAGCAGCGTATGAATGTCCTACACACAGAAATCATACAATAGGCATACGCACAACCTATATATTTATATCATTGATATAGGTATACACACCCCCCATACCATAAGTCTCATACATAGTATATTTATATCCCGAATATTCCATGTATTTATAAATTACAATTTTACTTCTCATCGTACGCTTCAGAGTATCTCTCACCACTCGAAGTGATTCCTTTGTTTTATACGTAATATCAGTAGGTAACTCACTCACATCCTACTAGTCTAAGTCGTCGGTTTTATCAAATTCTCGTGACTCAAATTATTCACACAATTAGGTATTTATCTTTATTAAGCCTAATTAATTTTAGTCCTTATTTCCTCCTCATAAGACCAAGCCTAAAACCCAACCTAGGTCTATTGGTATTTAAATATAATCCCCATCATAATTAAAACTAAATTCCAAAAATGAATCCCAAATGATTTCTAAAGATTCTAAACAAAAGGAAAAAAAGGTGGCCAAAAGTGGGCAGCCAATCCGATTCGGCTCTGGTCCGAATCGATTCGCCCCTACAGGTCTCGTCTTTTCCATTGCATTGTTACGGGTTTCCTCCATTTTTAACCTCTAAAAACTTCATGAATCATTCCCAAACTCCAAAAAAAATTATACTAAATGTTATACCAACTCATCTAAATGATTTCTAACGTACAGGAATCATTAAATCATCAAGATTCATCAATTAATCAAATTAGTTCCAATAAAATTCTCAAGAACCCTAATTCATCACTTTTATTCAAGAATCATTATACAACCCAGATGTCTTCACATTTGGATAATCCTAATTCATCAATTCCCTCGTACATGCATTAGGCTGTTTATCCTAACATGAATTCCATCCAAGAACATAATTTAATTCTCCAAAAATCAACTCAAACGCTATATAAGCATATGAATATTCATCCTATACTAACATGGATATTATATAAGCTCAAAAATTTGCAAGTTTAAACACTTGCCTTCTTAGGAAGGTCTGATCTGTTGAAGATGATGGGTATGGGGGGTGTTCCTTTTCCCCCGATCTACGCGGTGGTGGTGTTGGTGGTGCAATTGGTGCCTTGGAACTCCTCTCCTCTTCCTCGTATGGCCTCTCTGTGGCTTCTCTTTATTTCTCATGTTTCTAACCCTAACTTACTTCTCTTATCAGATATATTACACTTGGAAAATTCGTAGGTATTATTTTCCTAAAATTACGAATGACCAAAATACCCCCCACCCCCCCGGATGTTGGTTTGGCCTAAAACTGCCACGGGACCCAAATTAAACCCCCGGGTAGACTTTTCTGACTATCTCAACTCTTTCGAACACTTTGGCACACTCGAAATGACCATTCAGGTGACTTAAAATTATTTACATTATTATTTCCTTTAATTGAGTCCCGACACGACTGACACGCGCATCCCGACTAAATTACTGTAACTATCCCATTTTTCACTCGCAGCAATTTTAATATTTTCATAATCCCACATTAATTTATTCACTAAGTAATATTAAATATAATTCACTCAATAAATACTAACCCTTATCTCGCTAGTTAATATTTATTTTAATTCGAATTAATTATCAATTAATTTCCCACATTTAATTTTAATTAATCCCACATTTAAAAATTATTAAAAATTACGGAGTATTACATATATCAATCACCTGCTATCCCTTACCCTTGGACGTGACTAAAAGGCTGAGGGTTAAAAATTTTTGAAGGTAGAACTTAATGTGATATCTCTAACTGATGGTTGAGATGTCCTTTCAACTTAAGGTCTGAAGTGATTAACAAAGCTGAAGTGACACTTGGCATTCATTTGATGGCTTGGCATGTTGTCCAAGGTTGGCGGATGCGGGACTTATTGAATAATTATGCCCTAATGATGAGTTTCTTGATAGTTGTGACTAATCGTTACCAATATTTAAATGTTTTTAAGACCCCTTCATTTCTCTTTCTTCTTCGTTTCTCTCATGTGTATATTCTCTCCCTACAATAACTCCATTTTCTCTTTTTCTCACTCCTCCAACCAAGCTTTTCCGACTAGTTTTAGGGCCCATCTTTGGCTCTTCAGGCGTCATCATCCACCAAGTAACCTTCCCCATCCACTTCTCTTAAGTTTTCTCCATTAATTTAGTGCCTTATAGTTTTTATTATTTTTTGGTGAGATTTTGAGTTTTTCGGTAGCCTTAGTTGCCAGCTCTAGGGTTGTGTTAAGGGGTTTTACTGGTGGTTTTGGAGTTAGGCCAATGGTTTAATTTCTTTTCCAACTTTTCTGATCTTTTTTCCCATTTTTGGGGTTATTGGAACTTCTCCAATGGCATTCAAGCCAATGTTCCTAAAATTTCTTGTTTAAACTGTCCAACTTCCCCTTTTTGATCTATATATAGAACCTGGTCAACCCATTGAATGTTTAAAACCTTGTATCAACTTCTTAATCAGCTTCCCCATCTTGAGGGTAGTCTTCTTCGAGAGATATGTAGGGTGAGGCTGAGGCTAAGGCTAAAAGAAAAGGTGGGACCTATCTCACTCGTCCTATATATACCATTCTTTTAGCTGTGATTTTTCCTCCCATTGTAGAGATTAGAGAGAACTCAATGAGTGAAAGCTCGTCCATGAGTGAGGATACCACTGAGTTCTCTTCTTCAGAGGCCTATAGTCCCTCTGCATCCAAGGTGTCGGGTGAGGCCGACTCATTTAAGGAAGTGATGGAGATCCCCTCCTCTCGTATGGCCGACACATGGGCCACAAATTCTGAGGAGGGTGTCCAGTCTGTTGTGGCTTCGGTCCCTGAGTGGCCTATAGTTACCATTACCCACCCACCAATCCAATCAGTCGCCCCTATCTCGGCTATGAACGAGGGGTAATTTCAATATACATTTCCCAGTGGAGTACCTGTTGTTCATATTGTCGATTCTAGAGACGTGATCGAGGAAACACTTGATACTTCTCATGCTCAGACTTTTTAGAGCACTGTGGGGGAATTTGACCTCATATATTGGAGGCATCTTTATGGTATCGACTCCAATATCAATATGAGGGTGCCAGACGAGTCTGAGAGGGCTTTCGATGGCCAACCTGGTAAGATTGTTCAAAGTCGGCTTTTGCCTTCCCATCCACCCCAATGTATGGGCTATCCTCGCAAGCTTGGGCCTTACCCCAGCCTAAGTCTCTCCCAATGCATGGAGAATCCTTCTCGGCTTTATCTCCCTCTAAAAGTTCTGCCATAGTATTGATCTTCTAGTTAGCATTTTCATGAGATGTTACAACGTCTTTATACCAAGGCACAACCTGGATACTACCCCTTTGTAGTTAGGAAGCCGACGAAGAAGGTCGTCTTTGTAAACCAAACGCCCAACCACCACTAGAAGTTGAGATACTTCTTTATCTTTGCGTGTGTAAGTTCCCCTCCAACGTTGCTTGTTCTGCCTCCGAGCCGTTGGTCCCCCAGAAATGGAAAAACGCCTCTATATCAGCAAAATTTTACCCCAACCTGAGTATAGACGAAATGAAGAAGGTGAACCAGATAATAATCCAAGGGGATGATGGTGGATTGGCTGAGTTTGAGAAACTGATGACCCCTGAGATTCTGGCCGAGATGGGGTTAGGTATTGACCCCCTTAATGATATTTGTATGTTTTTTTCTTCAACTGTAGTCTCGTCTTTAACTAGTCTCCGCTGTATAATTTATGAATTTATATTTTGAACTGTAGTGTAATCTATTGCTTTATTAGCTTCTAACATTGATATCTTTTGAAATTATTTGCAAATTGGCCAAATAATACTCTAAAGCATATTTGGAAGATGGTGGCCCCCAATCTCTCTATCATGCTCAATAAGTTGGGGAAGAAAATAGCTTTCCCCCTCAGACTAAAAAATCTTATGTGGGTGGCCCCGACAATACCGAGGCTTCTCAAAAGATAAAGGAAGTGGTGAACGAAACCACTGTCCCCCATGTTCAGAAAAAGAACAGGAGGGAACTCCCGGCTTCAGGAGTGTCAGATAGAGAGATTCCCATATCATCCAACAAAGCTCTTGCAGCTCATCTAGCCTAACTAAAACTCGGTGAAGGGATGTTAATAGGTTATGCTAAGAGTACCCGAACTTCCATTTTATCGATGGTGACGAGGGTCGATAAGCGTTTCCTGGATGCAATGGATGCCTCTCATCTCATAGAGTTCAGCGTTCACAGAGCTGCTTAGGTAATTACTTTAACCCTCTGTTCTCTTAAGCCTTTCTTTTTTAAAAGTGTTGTTTAATACTAACTCGTCTTCTTTTTTCTTCTTAAGTCCCTTTTTTCCCTTTCTTATCTCAGTGATTGGGTTGAGAAGAGGCTTTCGTTGATCCAGAAAGGGAAAGATGTTGTGAACGTTTAGAAGGGTTTGAGCGAGGACCTGTCTAAGAAGGACCGTGAGCCTGAAATGGCCAACCAAAAGAATTTGAATCTTGACAGACTAAAGGAATAGCATAAAAACATCTTAAAGAGTTGGCCAAGAAGAAGCAAGCTGAGATAGATGTAATTGTCCAGGTATCCTTGGACGAAGCTAAAGCACAAGAAGTGGTCAATTTTAAATCTTCTAAGGAATTTTAGAGTTATTCCTTCGAATACCTTAAGAGAGGAGTAAAGACGTCTTACCGATGTCCTAAAGCAAGTCGAGGTTGGGATGCTAACCCCCCAACACTTTGAGGACCTGGATTTCACTAATGACCTGCTCGATACGACCCTATCCAAGGTGGAGAATCCAGTCGAGGTCACTGAACAGCCTGTGTTCGAGACAACCAACAAACTAATCTAAACGCAATCGAGGGTGATGGCAACGAAGATGGGGTCGACACTGAAGCCATGGCAGAAAATGTCTCCACTCCTCCAGACGATGCTTTTCAACAAGAGATTGTTTGATCTTATTTAAACTCTATTTGAGCGACCGTCTGTGATCGCATTTTCCCTTTAAATGTAATTTTTGAATAGTTTTTTGGTTGATCT
Organism: Sambucus nigra; assembly: GCA_949130495.1. Classification (NCBI taxonomy): domain Eukaryota; kingdom Viridiplantae; phylum Streptophyta; class Magnoliopsida; order Dipsacales; family Adoxaceae; genus Sambucus; species Sambucus nigra. Next base: position 349,905,242 of record OX422215.1, read on the forward strand.
CTGGTGATTAACTCCTGAACAATATGATCTTAACCCTCATCTTCATTGCTTATATGGAATTTTTCCATGTGCTCAATGAAAATACTTGTATCCTTTTCCCAATTCTCTTATTACGTTGTGTCTGCTTGGTTTGAGTTTGCATTATTGTTATACAATTCATGAAATCTTTTATTTGGTGATGAATTCTCTTCTCCTTGGAGATATATTCTCGTCCTTCATCCAGACATAATTCAAATTAAATGACTTATTAACTCGAATCACCAAATTAATTATGTTTAATGACAAGTTTCCTCTCGTCATTTTTTAGAGTGTCGTCTCGCCGAGAGAGTTTCAACCAACTTAATTGTTTTCACGATGTTCACTCTCGTCCTTAGGCGAGAGATTAATAACCAATGAATAACCAAATTAATGGTTTTGCGATCTGTCTTCACCAAGTTAATGATGTTTGTCTAAAGTTTACTCTCTTCCTTAACCGAGAGCTAATTAACCAATTTAATGATTTTATAAATTAGAGATTTGATGTTTGTCTCAAGTTTACTCTCGTCCTTATCCAAGAGCTAATTAATCAGCTTAATGATTTTTCAAATCAGAGATCACCATAAAATGATGTTTGTCTTAAGTTCTCTCTTCCTTAGCCAAGAACTAATTAACCAACTTAATTTTTTTTAAATAGATTGTGTTTTTCACCACCTTAGTGATGTTATCACACTATTCCCCCATCTCGATATTATTGAGAATCCATGGGTGAGACGGGTCTCATATGGTTTATCGTATCATTGAGAGGGAGTTAATTCCAATCCACCATATAAATGATGTTTTTTAGCTTAGGACAACTCGAACCATGCAGTTGAACAATTTATACAAGGAAAATATGAGGGAACACTTGGAACTATTTTCATTCACCATTCACCACAATCATCTTTTCAAATATAAAGAAAGAAAATTACATAAATCGAACTGTATACATGAGACTATTGGTAGTATCTTTTCAAATGGTCAGCATTCCATGGACTGGAGAATGTCTCTCCCTCCAAATTCTCCAATCGATATGTGCCTGGGACGACCTCTTCGGTGACCTTGTAGGGTCCATGCCAATTTGGGTGTAACAGGTTTAGCTTCTACCAAACCTTATTCAGAACTAAATCTCCCACTGTTATCGGTCTGGGTCTAACCTTTTTGTTGTAAAACTTAATCGTCCTCTGTTGGTATGTTGCTTGCCTTACCTTAGCGTCTTCCCTTCCCTCTTCAATCAGATCCAAGTCCATCATCCTCTCTACATATTTTATCTCTAGTTCGTAGGTCTAGACTTTGTGGCTTGTTAGGTCGATCTCGTTAGGTATCACAGCTTCTGAACCATTGGCTATCATAAAGGGTGTCTCTCCTATTGATTTCCTCCCTATCGTCCGATAGGACCACAAAATGGTATGTACCTCTTCAGTAGGGGTGTTCACGGGTCGGTTCGGGTCGATTTTTGACCCTAATTCAAACCGAACCAATCGGTTCGATTTTGGAAAAGGTCAGACCGAAACCAAACCAACTATGAAAAAACCCGTCGGTTTGGGTTCACGGCGTTTTCGGTTCGGTTCGATTTCGGGTCGGTTTTTAACGGTTTCATGTTTGGGCCAGTTTTTTAAAGGGCGATCGGTTTGGGTCGGTTTTTAAAGGTGGGTAATGGTTTTTGGATATAAAAATATAAGTTATTTAGGTTTTTTTTAATATATATATTGGTTTCGAGTCGGTTCGGTTTGAGTCGGTTTTTCCCACGTATAAACCGATAACCGAATCGACATGGTCAGTTTTTTATATTCGTAAACCGTAGGCCGAACCGGGCTAAAAAACCGGCGGGTTCGGTTCGGCTCGGGCCGGTTCGGTTCGGTTTTCGGGTCAGGCGGTTTTTTTGAACACCCGTACTCTTTAGTCGACAGACCTTTGGCATCATCTAGCTTCTTTTTTATCCTGTCCAAAATTTTTATTTTGTGACCTTTGTCTATCCATTTGCTTGAGGTCAACCTAGAGCTAAATAAAATTGCTTGATGCCGAACCTTCCAAAGTATGCCTCCAGGGACTTACTCTTAAGCTATTTTCGTTATCCAAGATCAATATATGAGGCAGACCATATCTGCAAATGATATTCTTCTAAATGAATTTGAAGGTCTTCATGTCTGTAATGGAGATGATGGCCTCAACCTCAGCCTCAACCCATTTGGATAATTAGTGTATTTCCATAATCAGATATCTGTAGTTGCCTCTAGCCCTGGGTATAGGTCCCACCAAGTCGATCCCTCAGACTAAAAATGGCTAAGAGGTTGTGATGGACGAGAAAGGCTGATGAGGGATACAGGCGTACCTTTAACATCTATCATATTTTTCACGTAGTCAATCGTGGTTTTAGCAATGGTTGGCCACCAGTAACCCTACGTTAGTATCCATTTTTCCAAAGACCATCCCCCGATATAGCTGGAGCATGATCCCTCATGCGCATCTTTCAAAAAATAATCTACCTATGAAGGATGAACACATTGTAACAAGGGAAGCAGAAAACCCTTTTTATATAGGATGTCTCCTATGATGGAGAACTTTATTGCCCGGTATCTCAACTTCTTTCTATCAACATTTGATTTTGGGAGTTCCCCATCTCTGATATAATTGATGATAGGGTCCATCCAAGAAGCTCCCAAATTCAAATTCAATAAAAATTCAAATTTCCCGTCATCTTCCTCATTGCTCAATTTCTGTAATATATCATCGAGTCGGTTATTTTAATTTTTATTCCTATCACTGACGATAACCTCACCAATGCATCGGCTCAACTTGTATCAAGCCAAGTGACTCTTTTTTCTTTCACTACTCTGAAGTATGCCAAGATCGGTTTTACCATGGCCAGGTATTTGGCCATCTTTTCATCCTTTTCTTAATAAATTCCCAGAATCAAGTTTACTACCAGATGGGAGTCACGGTGAACTACTACGTAGCCGACATTCAACACTTTGGCCAGGGATAAACTTACAAGAGGATCTTCATACTCGGACTCATTATTGGAGGCTTTAAAGTTAAACCTCAATGCATACTCAATGTATGTTCCGTCTAGGGCAGACAGTCTGAGCCCTGCCCTATTGTCTCTTTCACACGATGAACCATAAAAAAATAGACTCCAAATTGGGTGGTCGGCCGTTAAAGACCCTTTACCTTCTACAGCATGTCTGAACAAAATATCTTCTATGTATGGTCGACTCACCCACCATTGACCATGGTCGAACTTAGTGCTTTTTTTCTCTGACAGAACTGCCATCTCATCCTCTTGAGTGTCAGCCTCGTCCCAAGTGAATTCAGCGACAAAATCGGCCAAAGCTTCCCCTTTGATTACTGGTCTCAGCTAATATATGATGTTAAACTCACTAAGCTCAATTAACCATGCCATCAACCTACCTAATTTTTTGGGTTTTAGGTGGCTTGCCTCAAAGAAGTATTAAAAGTGTGCTTAAAGGTAAGGCTTTATTTTTCTCGAGGCACGTATTAAGGCATACTCTCACTTGTCCATTCTCGAATATTTTAGCTCGGCCCCCTAAATAGCCTTACTATTAAAGTATATCGGCTTCTAAACCCCTTTATCATCTCGAATGATGGCGGCACGGATCGCAAACTCTTGCACTACCAAATAAAGATGCAGTTGTTCTCCTTGAATAGGCTGAGATAACAGCATTGAAGAACCTAGATGAGTCTTTCACACACTTCATTCCACTCAAATGCCTTTTTTCAAAACTTTAAAAAAGGGGAGACATTTATTAGTATTCCTTAAGACAAATCTGTTTTGTGAAGTGACCCCCCTGTCAGCCTCTACACATCTTTAATGGTCTTTGGAGTCTTCATCTCAAGCCGCTCTTTAATCTTTTTTGGGTTTGCCTCTATGAATCTCTAATTGATAATGAACCCAAGAAATTTACCTTCCCCCACACCGAACACACACTTGGTTGGGTTTATCTTTATTTGATAAAGATCCATTGTATCAAAGGTCCTCTCAAGGATTACCACATGGTACTCTCATTCCTTAACTAATCATATAGACATCAAATGAACCCATACCATAACGTCCCTTTCACCATTGGGATTTTTAGTGGGAGATCAGGGTTATATTTACCTTCATCATAATTAGAATCCTCATCCTTCTTATCGACCTGATTTAGTTTCCACGGTCTCTTATCTCTCGGCCCGTACTGTCTCTTGCGGGCATCGTCTTCGGAACCACTTCGATCTATGTACTTCCAAATCTTCCCTTGCTTGAGAATATTTTCAATCTCATCTTTTAACACAAAGCGGTTGTCAGTGGTATGGTTATGATCTTAGTGAAGGTTACACCATATGCTCTTGTCTCTCCTGTGAGGAAGGGTGCTAAGATTTTTAGGCCATCTCAAAGCTCTATCATTCTTAGTTCCATTTAGAATCAGATCAGGGCTTGTCGTAAGACGAGTGTAATCAGTAAACTTGTCGTCAACCGGCCTCTTTTCCCCATCCTTGACCTTAGATTTGAAGTATATACTTCCACCAGCTTCTTTCTCATTCTCTCCCTTGGATGCCATGGCCTCCTCCGCATTCATGACTCTCCCGACCATAGTCAGGAGTTCTGCCATTGCTTTTAGAGGATCTGCAGCCAACTTCCAAAGTAATTTTCCCTTTTTCCGTCCTCCCATCAGGGCAGTCATAACAATGTTCTCCTCATAGTCTTCAACTTCTAACTTCCTTTTGTTGAATCTTGTGATGTAGTCTTTAAGAGAATCGCTCTTCCTTTGCTTTACATACAGCAGATGAGTAGCCTTTTCTGGGGCTTCACGTCGAAACATAAATTATGAATGAACTTCTTGGATAATTACTTAAAGTTCTTTTTGGAGTTCTTGGGAACCAAAGTGTATCATACACGGTCTGTGCCAGTCAAAGTACTGGAGAATGCCTGGCATCTCATCTCATCGAAAATCGAGAAGATATCAGCCAAAGGGTGGAGGAGGAATCCGATGCAGAGACTGAGATGAGGCAGACCCAGCAGATGCTTATACACCACGAGGCGTCGTTTCCCCTCGATACCCATTTTATGGCCTTCGAGGTGAGATATAATCAGATATAGACAATGTTTGAGGAAATCCACGATCATGTCGAATATCATCAGGACTTTAGGATGATATTGTCTGTAATGTGTTACCTATTACATACCAGCGAGGTTAGGACGCATTGATAGCACCGTACTTTTAAGATCCATATGCAATGCATGACCCAGATGCACTGGAACCCTCTAGTGGTCCTTGTTTCTATCTTTCTTTTGTTGTGGGATATTTTTTTTTACCTTTTTGTATCTGTTAGGATGGTTTATTTATGTTCTAAAGTCTATTTCTCTACAATTGTGAAATTGGAAAGAATTATATAGTGGTTGATTGTTTATTGGATTTTGATGTTCTCTGATTAGCATTTAGTAAAATCAAATGTTTACATCGATGTATCTAATATTTATCATTTTTCCCTTCTATATTGTTGTGACATTAGCCGTAATTTCTTAAGCTTAACAATGATCTTGTATATTCTTCTTGTTTTTTCTTATGCTTGTTTAGGCTCAGTTGCATATCAAAGGGGTTGCTCCAAATTGGGGTGACTTATTTCTATCCCTCACTTTTTAATAATATATTTAATTACATTGAGGAAAATGTGCGATTTAAGTTGGGGGTGTGATTTATAATCTTGGTTTTTATTATTTGTAAGTCATTTATATTTATATTTATTTTTTACATATCTTTTATTTTAAAAAAATCAAAAAATAAAAAATATCCTCCCAGCAGTCCCTAATAGAAAAAAGTTCGTACTTTAGGAAAATTACTTTATCCAAGGGAATGTTCGTACTTTAGATAAAATCAACCTCCCCCCAAAAGATAGGTGCATACTTCGAGAAGTCACTACCTAAGATAAAGCTCCTACTTTCGAAAAGTCTCCCCCGAAAGGCTAGTCGCTAATAAATATCCTCACACTTTTCGTCAACCCGTTTAGTATATCGAATAACTTCTCTCATGTTACCAAGGTCTCAGTGATAAGGAACATTTGAAGTTTATTTAGTACCGGGGTATTGTGACAACCCGCCCAATTAAATATCGAGAGATTAGTTCTTTATTAAAATTAAATAGAATATACAGTTGGTTCATTCTTAGCATCACTGTCGAAACACGTTAATTATTAATCACCTAATAATTAATTAAGCTAGTGCCAAATTTTAAACCTCGTAAATTATCATACAATAAATTGAATTAAATAATAAATTGCATTAAATCCACAAGATAAATAATGAATGTTTGAATAATCAAATGAGACTGGATAAAACACTCCAGCCAAAAATCCCAACATAATAAATTTCTAATTAAAACTGAATCCAACAAACTGAAATAAATGGGTACAATATCTTTGAAATAAGGAATAACTAGAAATGGGCGACATGCCCGAACTGAAGTACCTGCAACAGGAGACTGAATAAATAAGAGTGGAGGCGTCTAATTTCAAGGAATTGCAACTTCCACAATAGCTGCAGCACGTCAAGCGATAGTGATCTCCTAAGATGGACGTCCCTGTGGCTGGACACCTAATATAATATGCATAAGAAAATAAATTTGCAAGAAATGGGTCAGAGCCCGAGTGGAAAACACTTTAAAATATTTTAGCAAGTATTGAAAATGCTTAACAACATATATAATAAACATGTTAGTTTTTTCGGATCTCACTTGAGAAATCTCACCTCTCAACTAGTGTGCACGCCTAACGTACTTCTAACCAATTCCAGTTATTGTTATCACAACTAACAAGCTCGAATACGTTAGCCCTTTTTAAACAATTACTCATAGTGTCCACCCGTATTTCTCTCGTAATGCATAATTGATTGTTATCATGTTTGTTTATCTCACGTAATAATTTATTATTTAGCATTTAAGTGTTCATATACTTAAACTATCTCAGATTTCACTATCTTTATTATCTACTAAGTTCACACAGTAGATTACATCACAAGTATATATATCATCACTATATATATATATATATATATATATATATATATATATATATATAGAGAGAGAGAGAGAGAGAGAGAGAGAGAGAGAGAGAGTCCCACTATTCCCACTCCAAATTTACATTCCCCCACTCCACCTTTTTGCTAAAAGACTTTACTACCCTTAAAACTTACTTTTCACATATTTGTCTTCATCTCACTCCAACTTTTATTGCTACCAACTCAATTGAGAGTACAAATTGAAGGGCAAGAAATCCTCTAATATTTCAAAAAAAATGCAAATAAACAACCACATAAATAATAAATTTCCAAAAAAAATTATTAATACATTTATTTATTAAAAAAATGCTTCTTGAAATTGTTTTTATCAAAAAAATGTTGACGATTATTATATCAAACAAAAATATCGAACAATATTTTTTTAAAGAAAAAATGGTCGGAACTTTTATTATAAACTATATTTTTAAAACCTTTATTTTTTACAATTTTTTATTAAACTTAACTTTTTTTTTTAAACTGTATTTTTTTGTAAAAAAATTAAGTTGTGACTTTGACACATTACTAATTTTGTATTTTATACTTTAATACACGACATGACACAAATAGCGTGACTTATAATTTTCACACCACATTAAATACAACATGACATGAATAAGACGAGTAAACATATGAATTTAATATTGTGTCGCTCACAACAAATTATTCGTGTCATATTGTATTCATTTTGGTATGAAAATTATAAATCACGTTATTCGTGCCGTGTCAAGCATTAAAGTTTAAAATGCAAAAAATAGTAATTTATCAAAATCACAACTTAGTTTTTTACAAAAAAATACAGTTTTATGAAAAAATTATGTTTTATAATAAAAGTTTAGTCCAGTTTGTCTTAATAAAAATGAAGTTCATTTTTTTTATATAATCATCGTCAACATTTTTTTATAAAAAGAATGTCCATTTTTTATATAAATAACAAAGCAGAATTTTTATTAACGCTTGTTTCAATAAAAATAATAACAATAAGTTTTTTTTATAAACAACCGAATGTTTTTTTAAATAAAAACTAACTTTTGTGATTTTTTATATTTTCAGAATATTAAAAAATTCTTTTCCTAAATACCAGGATTTTTATATTCAAATTGTTATGTTTTTTATTTCCAAAATATTATGTATTTAAAAACCATTTTTTGATTAACTTCCATTTCTATAAAAAAATAATAATAATTTTTTTTCCAGAATATTATGTATTTTCAGAATATTTAAAAATTATTTTCCAGAATATTAGATTTGTTTATATTCAAAATATTATATTTTTTTATTTTCAGAATATTACGTATTTGAAAATAAATAATAGATTTTTGACAAAATATTATATTTGTTCAAACTATATTTTTTTAATAAATAAGTGTATTAATAAAAAAAATTTGGAAATTTATTATTTATGTGGTTGTTTATTTGCGTTTTTTTTTTGGAAATATAAGAGGTTCTCTTGTCCTTCAATTTGTATTCTCAATTAAGTTGGTAGCAATAAAAGTTGGAGTGAGATGAAGACAAATATGTGAAAATTAAGTTTTAAGCGTAGCAAAGTCTTTTAGCAAAAAGATGGAGTGGGGAAATGTAGATTTGAAGTGGGAATAGTGAAACTCTATATATATATCTATATAATAAGTTTTAAAACTTATGTATGTCATAAGCGCACTTGATGATGTCATTTGAATAATTTTACTATTTTATAAAGAGAGAAAATAATTAGAGGCTAGGATTAATTCCTATGAACTTGAATCTAACGATTGCAAATTCTCTCAGACTGGAAAGATTCTTTGGACAAAGAAATTATTTACACCTTACAACACAAGGCTCGAGGTAATTAATTATGTGATAGAGCACAAGGCTCGAGAGGGATATCTTTGACCCTCTCTCTCCGTAAACTTAGATTTCAAGTTTCTCCCTCCTCAAATTTTTCTCTCCTTAAACCTCTCTATCTCCGTGTATTCAGATATGTAGTTTATATGGATGTGTAACTTGAGCCGAGGGAGAGAGAAATACTTGATGTCGCTAATGTGCCTCCAACCCTATTTTCATTGGAGGTGAACACATCAATTGTTGGTTTAAGATTAGGAAACGGCAAGATTTTGATGGTTTAGGTCTGAACCGAGGCAAAAACGGCAAGGGTTTGGGGATTTAGGGTTGTGACGATAGGGAGGTTTGCATTTTAAAGACTCTGTCTTTCTCAACACTTAATACCCAACATATTTATCTCGATCGTTTGAGGTTCTCTTTTTCATTTTCGTCTGATGTATGTTTTGACCAGGGAAATACTTCAAATCTGCACTTTCCCAACTCTCCTACACGTATAGGTTTTATTGATATCTTTTTGTTTTCTTCTAACTTATTTCATATGATTTATGTTCAGATATGTGATGGTTCAGGGACTTACGAACCGATTTAACTGAAGATCGTCGCTCACCCTCCAATGGTCGGTACCCTCTTCACCTCACGAACACACAAACTCTTCAAGGTTTTTTGTTTTTTATTTTTCCGAGGTCGTCTCTCTTATGTATTTTCTTAATATAATCCGATGGTTGGTTTCATTGTTATTCTGATAAAAAAATATTGTTTAAAATATAGATTTTAGGTCAAGTCTCTTTAGTTCATGTAAATATAAGTTTAGTGCATTTTTGGTATTGAGTTTTGGATGTTTTGGGTTTATATTATGATTGTTGATTTTCAGATTGGGGTTTTTTAGGTTTTCAGATTGGTATTGAGTTTTGGACGTTTTTTTGTTGTACACAGTGTTTGCCCTTTCTTAAACGTGTGACACATGGCAAGGATAATTTTCTATCATGGCCCATAACCATGGTTTTAAATAACGGTATCGGGTAACGTAACGGTTGCGGTCGCGGTGTAACGGTATCGAGAGTATCGAACGTAATGTAACGGGAATCGGTTACTGTGAGCGTGAATTTTTTTTACCATTCCCCAATCCCATAAAATGGAATGATAGTTTTATTTTGATTATATAATGCTGAATTTCAAGCTTTTGCACATGTTTTTCAATTACATTTCCCCCAAAAATCCAAACACCCCCTTTACCCTTTAATGGAGAATGTGCATCAGTGCGTATCAGTGTGTATCGACGATACGTAAAGGTGTATCGGTGTGTATCGGCGATACGTAACGGTGTATCGGTGATACATGTGTGATTTTTTTATAGTCCGATAAATCGGGGTGTATCGGAAACGGTCTCTCAAGATACCGTTACGTATCGGCCGATACGATACGTAACGGCCGTTTTTTAAAACTATGCCCATAACTTTTTTTCCCAATTATCTGTATGTTATGATTTTGACGGTATGTGTATAAAGTAGTCAAATAGCTGTAACAGAAATCCAACTCAACTATAACATGACTCATTTGTGTTTTGTGTTTGCACATGCTACATATATATTAAGATAAAAGGAGAGGGAGTTCTAAATTCCAAGAAGAATCCCATACTCCCACATATGCATTCTCTGTTATCAATAACAGCTTATATATGTATGTTTCAACCTATTAATCCAAGTGCATATAAAATTATAACAGGGAACTATAACAGGACGAGGTGAAATTCAACCAGAGTCGTATAAAACTGTAATATGAATCCAATTATAGCTCTCTTTCTACTTTTAGAATCCTCTTTTCTCAACCTTTCGCTATAATGGGGTTTTTATATAGGCGAGATGCCTATATGCTCTGCCAGTTCCGTACAAATGGCAAATGGAAATCATTGAGAAAGCAAACATGGAAATCAATGTGAGCATGTTCTTGGGATTTAATATTGTTGTTGTTGAAATATTTTTTTATTTCATAAACCGAGCGGGTAATCCTACAATCAAAGGGGATTTTGTAAAAAAATTATGAATTGTTTACACATTTGTTGTAAATTATAGGTGTACGACTTAAATTAGTATTTAATGCCCATTTGTTATTTATATTGGAGTATTTGTTTATTTTTTAAATATTATGGATAGTTCTATTAAAAAAAGTAAAATTTGCCAAAATTTTAAAAATGCTCGAACAATTGTCATAAATAGATTTGTTGCTTAAATTGTTTGCACATTCAATGTGTAAGCATTTACGTTGTAAGAAAAAATCCACTTGAATTGTTTATGCATTCAATACTTTGGATTGACTATAACTGTTGTTATTTCGAGGTTGTGGATGGACTATTGATTGTGTTGATATATAATTTTTACTACTTTAATAGTGTGGAGAGTTCTATAAATAAAAGAAGTTATTCAAAAAAATTGAGCTGTTTGTGCGTATTTACATGGTTCAATCAACGATGTATAGTTTTGAAAATTAACGTCGTGCCTTCAGGCACGGGCATACCCTAGGGATTGAAAACATTTCGCTGTTTTGCGATTATGTACTTTAAAAAAATTACGTCGCGCCTTCAGGCATGGGTATATGCTTCGTTCAAGTATTTTTTTTAATGAATTTGGACATTTCGAATATTGTACGATTGGTTGTTATCCCTTAACCAGAGTGGATAGTCCAATATACAAAAGTGACCATGCCCATTTTTTTAGAATTGGCACTTTGTCAATTTGAGATGCAATGTGAATTTGAGTGATGAATTTAGACTATTTGAATGCTCTTGGGCTATTTGTTATTTGTTAAGAAGGGCAGTTAGTCATATGAACAAAGGAGATTATGACTAATTTTTTAAATTACATTTTGTTTTCTTGGCAAACGAAAGTTTTGCTTTGCAACTACGTACTTTGAAATTTTTTGTCATTTTGCGATTATTAGCGTGCCTTCAGGCACGGGTATACCCTAGTATATATATATATATATATATATATATATATACACACTAATATGGCACACCTAGGCTTAACTGCGGTGCATACATACTTTGCTATCAAGTCCTGGTACATCTCGTACTAAACAAAAGGACTATCGGTCCAGAATCACTCCTGAACCATAAATACAAAAACATATACGTTGGAGGCAAACATAGTCCTAAGCCTTTGGACTACACACATACCTAGCGCATCCAAATGATCGGTCACACCAATGTTCCCACAAATCATGCTCAACCCTAAGTTCTATGGTCTAAGGTAGGAGTCTAAGATCCCCCAAAATGGTACATCAGGAAAACACCACCCACGATGCGAGAACCTTCTGTGATAGGAAGTATCAAAGGTATGCCCATTACACATAATTAATCATCGATATGTATTCACACCACGTATGTGTATATATATAATTCGCACAGTTATATTTATGCCAATTATTTACGAGTCTGTTCGTAATTTTTATGTCCCATATTAAATAGCAACCCCCCTGCCATTTATTATTTTATCCATGGGATTATACTTCTCGTCTCCTATATACTCGAATAGGTTCATATTGGTCTCACTAGGTCCCTATAATTTTATGTTTCAATTCTTTGGGAACGTTTTGTCACTATTTATAACTTCAAGGGCATTTTAAACCTTTCCCAATTTATGCCTAAATTATTTAATCATCGTGACAACGTACTTCATTAAACTAGCTATGCGTCGCCGTGAACGGCACGCAAATCCGAGTTCGTATGACCAAGATATTCACTTTTGAAGTTTCTCCCAAAGAGTAGGTTATTAAAAAAATAAAATAATACAATGCAATTCCCCTTACTTCTTGTACGCCTGGAATCGGACCCCCGATCGACCGGCTTTAGGACCCCGATCGATCGGTCCCTACAAATATAACACACACTGCCTTATAGAAGGTGCATTTTTCCACCATTATCAACCCCTAAAACTCTAAGGTTCCTCTTTAAACTCCCAAACGAACATCCTAAACATTACAGTAACATGTAGGGGTGATTTCTGACGTACAAGAATCCTTGAATCATCAACTTGCATCAAGAAATGTTATACATTCCAATTAATTCTTTACAAAACCCTATTTCATCTTTTTGTTCAAGAACACATACATAACCCAGAATTTCTACACATGTGAGCAACCTTAATTCATAATTTTCGTTCAACATGCATCGGGAAGTTTAACCTACCATGAAAATTCATCCAACAACACATTTTAATCCTCCAAATATTAACCCAATCTCTACATAATCATGTGAATATTCATCCTATACTAATATGGTTATCATACAAGCTATAAATTTGCAAGTTTAAACACTTGCCTTTAATAGCTGGTCTGATTCGTTGTGGATGATGGGTATGGTTGTGTTACTCTTCCTCCGATCTATGCAACGATGGTGTTTGTGGCACAAGGGGTGCAATAATGGTGGTTCTAGCCTTGGGGGTGACTCTCCTTCCTCCTCTAATGGCCTCTGTGTGTTTCAAAAGTTTCCAAACCTAATCCCCTTCTCTTATATATACACTTAGGAAATTCGTGGATAATATTTCTCCAAAAATAAAATTGACCAAAATACCCCTCCAGGGTGCCAGTTTGGCCTAAAAATGCTCCGAGACCCAAACTAAACCCTCGGGTAGACTTTTCTGACCATCTCATCCCTTCTAAACACATTGGCGTGCTCGAAATGACCATTTGGATGACTTAAAAATAATTCACTTTTTATTTCATTAAATTGAGTCCCGACACGACCGACACGCTCGTCCCGACTAGATTATTGTAACTTATCGTATTTTTTTCACTCGTGACAACTTTAATATATTCGTGAACATTTATTACTCGTTCACTGAGTAATATTCCATATAATTCACCTAAATAAATATTTATCCTTCTCTCGCTAATTAATATTTATTTATATTCCGGATTAATTTCCCATTTTAAATTAAATTAATCCCATAATTAAAATTATTAAAAATACGGGGTGTTACATACTTCCCCCCTTATAACGAAATTTCGTCTTGAAATTCGAAAAAAATTAAATTATCCTGGAGTACACAAGTTTGGATATTTCTCACGCATCTCATCCTCGCGCTCCCAAGTAGACTCCTCGACATTATGATGTTCCCACTGGACATGCACAAGTGGAACTACTTTCGACCTCAACTTCCTCTCACTATGGTCTAAGATAGCCACCGGTATCTCCTCAAGTGAAATATCAGGTTGCAAGTTAATCTCCTTTAACGCAATATGAGTATAAGCTAACTCATCAGAGAGATACCTCCTCAACGAAGAAATATGGAATACATCATGAGTCATATGCAAATGCTTCGACAACCTAAGTTTTTATGCCACTGTCCCAGTCCGCTCGATGATAGGAAATGGCCCAATGTGCCTTGGCGTTAATTTCCCTTTCTTTTTGATTATCATTATCCCCTTCATAGAGGATACACATAGAAATACTAGGTACCCACACTGAACTCCCGAAATAACTGCTTGGCATCAGCGTAGCTCTTTTGTTTGTCCTGGGCTACCCGTATGAGACTCTGAATCATCTCAATTTTGGATGAAGTATCCTTAATCAACTTCGATCTGAGTAGCTTGTTATCCCCCACCTCTATCCAACAAGAAGGAGAATGACAAGGCCTACCATACAATGCCTCAAATGGGTTCTTGCCAATAGTAAACTGATAGGAGTTATTGCACGTGAACTCCACCAGTGGAAGATACTTCTCCCAGCCTCCTCTAAAATCAGCGATATACATCCACAACATATCCTCTAACATCTGATTGGTCCTCTCCATATGCCCATCCATTTACGGGTGATACGATGTACTCAATTGCAACTCAGTACCCATAGCCTCCTAAAAACTCTCCCAAAATTGAGACACGAAAGTCTTGTTCCTGTCGAACACGATATCTAAAGGTACTCCATGCAATTGCACTATCTCGATGATAAAAATCTAGGCATATTATCCTGAAGTATAATCAGTCCGAACTGGCATAAAGTGAGCTACCTTGGTCAGTCGATCCATTATTACCTATATGGAATCGTGACCTCTCTGTGAAGTGGGAAACCCCGTAATGAAATCTATGGAAATGCTCTCCCATTTCTGCATAAGGATCTAAAACGGTTGTAGCAACCCTGATGGCCTCTGGTGGTCCACCTTTACTAACTGGAAGGTGGCACACTTCGAGACAAACTCGATAATGTCTCTCTTTATCCCACTCCACCAGTAGTGTCACCTCATATCCTAGTACATCTTATCCCCACCAGGATGTACAATAAATCTGGATCCATGCGACTCTGACATCACCGCGTGTCTCAAGTCTTCCCCAGCAGGAACAATCAGTCTCCCATTAAAGTGCAAGCCTCCCTCCGAACTCACTGAGTAAGACTTTGATCCCCTAGTTAGGAGTTGTTTGGTCCTCTCCTGACAAAATGGATCTACTGCGTGTGCGTGTACCACTCTCGTGACAATATCGGGTGCAATGGTTATAACTGACATAAATGATCGGGCAATCGAATCCTGATGTCCCAACTCCTTCCACTTCACTTTCCATATCTCATCCACCTCGCTTACTGGTCTACACCTCAATGCATCTGCTACCATGTTAGCCTTTCCTGGGTGGTATTGGATATCGAACTGATAATCCTTCGCAAATTCAAGCCACTTGCACTGGCGCATATTCAGCTCTCTCTGAGTGAACAAGTACTGCAATGACTTTTGATCTGTGAATAGGCGGAACTTCTCCCCCAATACGTAATATCTCCAAGTTCACAAAGCAAACACGACGGCTGCCAAATCCAAGTCATGGATGGGGTAACTCCTCTCGTGAGGCTTAAGCTTGTGGGAAGAATAAGTTATAGCCTGGTCCTCCTGCTGAAGTACACCTCCCAGTACTTATAGGGACGCATTATTATATACGAGATACTCCACTCCCGGACTGTCCAGTGTGAGAACTGGTGTTGATGTCAACTGACAAGTATCATACCAAAGGAACGATACCCCCTTATGAGTCAAGTTTTTCAATGGACCAGCAATCTTCGAGAATCCACAAATAAACCATCTGTAATTCCCAGCTACCCCCAAGAAACTACATATCTCTATTAATATCATGGGTTGTCCCCACTCCATCACTGCTGACACCTTAATAGGATCCACCTATATCCCCTTATTTGATACGAAAGTCCCCAAGAACTGTACTTCCCTCAGCCAAAATACACATTTCTCATACTTAGCATACAACTGATGCTCACAAAGTATCTGCAAAACTTGACGCAGATGCTCGTCATCTCTTCCTCAGTCTAGGAATAAATCAGGATGTCATCTATGAAGACAATGACAAACTAATTTAAGAACTCTCTGAACACCTTATTCATTAAGTCCATAAACACCGATGGAGTATTGGTTAGCCCGAATGGCATAACTCGAAACTCGTAAGATTCGTACATCATCAGAAATTCAGGCTTAGACACATCATGCTCTCTGATCCTCAACTGATCAAGTCTATCTTAAAGGTGATTAAATAAGTCATCGATTCGGGGCAATGGATATTTATTTCATATCATGACTTTATTTAACTCCCGGTAGTCAACATATAATCTCAGAGACCCATATCTCTTCTTCACAAACATCACTGCAATACCCTAAGGTGAGGTACTCCTACAGATTAATCCATGTCCCAAAAGATACTCAATCTGGTCTCATAACTCCCTCATCTCCACAGGAGCCATACGATATGGTGCGCGGGCTATTGGCCCAGTGTCCGGCTTCAAATCTATAACAAACTCTATCTCCCTGCTAGGAGGTAAACCCAGTATCTCCTAGAACACATCGGCAAACTCATAAACAATTAGAATTGAATCTAAGGGAGTCACCACCTCTTTAGAGGTTTCCTCCTCTATATAATACAAGTGGGTTGAGGAGCCTCCCTCGGGACGAGCCATCACCACCAAAAACATCTCGTGACCTGGTATGGTAACCACAATGCTCCTACTATAGCAATCAATTACAGCCTTATACGCGACTAGCCTATCCATACCAATAATGGCGTCATACTCTGACATATCTAACATAAGCATATCGATAGGTAAAATGAGTCTCTCTATGCTAACACCTCGAAAGATAAAGAAAATAAGAGTGTCATTCCCTAACGACGAGTCTACACATGTAATTGTACTATCAGGTGTGTCTAATAGTCCTGCGGCTCATGCAAATCCAATGGAAATAAAAGAGTGTGAAGCCCCGTGTCAAATAAAATACGCCCCAAAGTCCCCTAGATAGAAAACATACCCTCGACTATGGACGGTGACTGAGGAACTACTACCTGGTGGATCTTATATGCATGCCTACACTGTAACTGTCCCTACTGAGGTGGGACTGCACGAATGATAGGTAGTACTGGCATCTGTGGTGGTGTTGGAAGGTCTGCGGGAAAGATAAGCCTCCGGGGCTCCTGGTGAGCACCCTGAGGCTGGGGAAACTTGCTCTTGTCATGGAAATCCTGACGTTTGTGGCCATTTTTGCCACATATGAAACATCGACCCATAAAATTCCCTCATCTCTGCCCCTGCTGACCTCGGCTTGCTGGCCATTTCACCCCTCCCTTGGCCCCGATGGCCCTGATTTCCCTATTGGCCCTGATGGCCATGCTGCCCCAGTTGGCCCTGATAGCCATGTTGGCCATGATGGCTATGTCTATATCCATTATAACCCTATTTGAGACCTCTAGATTGAAAATTCTTAGCGAAATCTCCCTCTTAGGAACTCTACTCACCCTGCTTGGACTGATCCTCAGCTGATTGTGCCCCACTGGCACTGCCTCCCTTGGTCCTGCCCTACTGGTGGTCCCGACAATATAGATATTCATCATTTAACACACTGGTGTAGGTCTTTAGGGAAACATTACCTAAAAGATACTTCTTGATCCTCCAAGTAAGTCTGTCAGTAAACAACTACATCTTATTCTCCTCAGTTGTTACCTATTCTGGCACCAGATTAGTCAGCCTCGTAAACTCTTCCTCATACTATGCAATAGTCCTCCCCTCCTGGGTGAGGTTTAATGATTTCTTCCTCATCTCAGTTTGGACGGCGGATGGGAAATATTTGTTGTCAAACTGTACCCAGAAATCATGTATAGTCATGATGTCTCTCTCCTCTACGGTGGTAGTGGACTCCTTCCACTGCAATGCCACCCCGAATAGCTTGAACGTGGCTAGTATTTGTCTCTATACCTCCGTGCACTCATACATGCCCAGGTGCCTCTGGATATCTTTCTTCCATTTGTTGGCTGCAACAACATTAGAACTCCCCGAAAACTCTGGAGGATGTGCCCTCTGAAAGCCATTCCAAACTCACTCTCAAGAAGAAGGGAACACATGTGCCAGGGCTGGTGCCACTGTCTGCACCTAGGGTGGGGCCTGTTGTACTACTGATAATACTGAGTTGACCTCCCGTGCAACTATAGCAGCAACCTCTGTAGAATTCATGGTACCCTGGGCTAGAGTTGGTTGAGGCTCTAGTTGGGCATTCCTATTGGCTCGTGGTGCACGTCTGGGAGGAATTTGAAATGAGAAAGAATTTTATAAGTCCTCAGTTCAATAAATCTCAAAATAGCTAAAGATGTAAACACATAATCATGAATGAAACAATCCAAAGAATAGGGCTCCACATCAAAGAACACTATGCGAAAAGCATAATAAGTTGTACAGATCCTAAAGACTCTCGAACCTGATTCTCTAATACCCCCTGTGACACCCCGCCCAATTAAATATCCAGTGATCAGTCCTTTATTAAAATTAAATAGAATATACAGTTGGTTCGTTCTTAGCATCAGTATCGAAACACATTAATTACTAATCACCTAATAATTAATTAAGCTAGTGTCAAATTTTAAACCTCATTAATTATCATACAACAAATTGAATTAAATCATAAATTGAATTAAATCCA
Organism: Sambucus nigra; assembly: GCA_949130495.1. Classification (NCBI taxonomy): domain Eukaryota; kingdom Viridiplantae; phylum Streptophyta; class Magnoliopsida; order Dipsacales; family Adoxaceae; genus Sambucus; species Sambucus nigra. The sequence goes on from OX422215.1 coordinate 349,924,067, forward strand.
CAAGATCAAATGAGACTGGATAAAACATTCCAGCCAAAAATCCCAACATAATAAATTTCTTAATAAAACTGAAATAAATAGGTACAATGTCTCTGAAATAATGAATAACTATAATTGGGCGACATGCCCGAACTAAAGTAACTGCAACAGGAGACTGAATAAATAAGAGTGGAGGCATTTAATATCGAGGACTTGCAATTTCCACAACAGTTGAAGCACGTCAAGCGGCAGTGATCTCCTAAGCTAGACATCCGGGTGGCTGGACACCTAATATAGTATGCACAAGAAATAAATTTATGAGAAACGGGTCAGAGACTGAGTAGAAACAGTTTAAAATATGTTAGCACGTATTTAAAATACTTAATAGCGGATATAATAAACATTTTAGTTTCCCAGGCTCTCACTTGAGAATTCTTACCACTCCACTAGTGTGCATGCCTAACGCACTTCTAACCAATTCTAGTTATTGCTATCACAACTAACAAGCTCGAACACGATAGCCCTTTTTAAACTATTACTCAAAGTGTCTACCTGCATTTCTCTTGTAATGCATAATTGGTTATTAAAAAAAATAATACAATGAAATTCCCCCTAGTGCTTGTGCACCTGGAACCAGACCCCCGGTTGATCGGCCCTAGGACCCCGGTCGACCGGCCCCTACAGATATGACGCACACTACCTTATGACATGTGAATTTTTACACCATTATCAACCCCTAAAACTCCAAGGTTCCTCTTCAAACTCCCAAATGAACATCCTAAACATTAAACTAACTTGTAGGGGTGATTTCTAACGTACAAGAATCTTTGAATCATCAATTTACAACAAGAAATGTTATACTTTCCAATTTATTTATTTCCAAAACCCTAGTTCATCTTTTTGTTCAAGAACACATACAAAACCCAGAATTTCTACACATGTGAGAAACCTTAATTCAAAATTTTCGTTCTACATGCATCAGGTGGTTTAACCTACCATGAAAATTCATCCAACAACACATTTTAATCTTCCAAATATTAACCCAACCTCTACATATTCATGTGAATATTCATCCTATACTAACATGGTTATCATACATGTTATAAATTTGCAAGTTTAAACACTTGACTTTAACAATAGGTTTGATCCGTTGTGGATGATGGGCATGTTTGGGTTCAACTTCCTCCAATCTAAGCAATGACGATGTTTATGGTGCAAGGGGTGCAAGAATGGTGGTTCTAGCCTTGGGGGTGACTCTCCTTCCTCCTCTAATGGCCTCTGTGTGTTTCACAAGTTTCCAACCCTACTTCTCTTCTCTTATCAGATGATATACACTTAGGAAATTCGTGGGTATTATTAACTCAAAAATGCAATTGACCAAAATACCCCTCCAGGGTGCCGATTTGGCCTAAAAATGCTCTAAGACCCAAACTAAACCCTCGGATAGACTTTTCTTACTATCTCAGCCCTTCCAGACACATTGGCTCACTTGATATGACCATTTGGATGACTTAAAAATAATTCAATTTTTAGTTCATTAAATTGAGTCCCGACACGACTGACATGCGCGTCCCAATTAGATTATTGTAACTTGTCATTTTTTTCGCTCGCGACAACTTTAATATATTTGTGATAATTTATTACACGTTCACTAAGTAATATTCCATATAATTCACATAAATAAATATTTATCCTAGTCTCGCTAATTAATATTTATTTCTTTTTGGATTAATTTCTCATTTTAAATTAAATTAATCCCATAATTAAAATCATTAAAAATACGAGGTGTTACAAGTATATCGAATAGGCTTCCATGGATATTCAGTACTAGGGTAAAGTTATGTCACACGTGCCTTAAAGGTTGATCAGTCCAAGTAACTCGGATTATTTTGACCCATGGCAATGAAAAGTGATCCTCCGATAATCGGGTCACATCGCCCCTTTGTATATAGAAAAAGATCTAGGAACAAAACCTATGGCACAAAAAAACTAGATACTTATGGGTCGATTGCTCTAATGAAATTTCTAAAGTTTTCAAACGGACAGAGGCTGGTCCAAAACCCCTCAAATTCTCGGATGAATGTCTTACCTGCACAAGGGATCAATAATATGAATCTATAACTCATCATCAAAACAAAGGTACCTTAGGTTGGATTCCCCTAACCACTTTTTAATTTTGGGGAAATTAATGGACCTAGGTTTATTATTTCCTCCCTCCTCGTTCTAACAAAAATAATATATCACTCTTGTTCAGCTGAATCTATGGGAATCTATTAAAGTTCTTACCCTTTGAAGATACTACCAAATGAAAGAAGTCAAAAAATAAAATACCATCACAGTTAAAAATATATAAAAAGAATAGCATCTGATTAAGTTATTTATTATGTGAGTCTTTCTCCCCCTATGTACTGTCCTTCTATCAGTCCTTCTGTCGGTAAAAATCTTAACGAAGTTCCTCGACTTTTTCTGCAAGGGGTTATCACCACCAAAAGAAGAATCATAGTAAGTTCTTACCTTGGAAACCAGATTTCGTGCATCGTAAGGCCGTTTAGTCTTAATCAGTGAGCTTTCTACCCAAGATTGTTAGATCCGTATTATCGTACGATCCATGTCTATTGAAAAAGACCAAGTCTTGCTAGCTATGGGTCAGATTCTAAGATAAATTGAACACATCACCACTTTCGAGAATACTATGTAGTTCGAGATCATATAGTAAACCCACACCATAACGGGAAAGAACTTCCTTACTCCTCCAATCCCCAACATTAGTACGCCACCTACAGTGGTTGACAAGAGCATGCCCACCAACCCCCAGGATCTACCTACTCTAGTTCTAGCTCTAGATACCCCTTCTAGCATTGGTTCTCCCCACTTCCAAGTACCATTTTCCCGTATGGTTACTTTGAGCCACACCACTAGTACCTCGAGTACCCGAACGTCTCTTTCTAAGGTCTTTCGTGGGCCAAATATGTGGTCCACTCATCAGTCAAAGAGGCTATTCCTCCGCCAAACCAATAGATAACACAAGTCGACTAGGATGCCTGTCTCCTAGACAAGTTCAAAAAGCTAGTCTTCAAAACCTGAAAATCGATAAGATCTCCATCCTCATACTTATCTAACTATCACCTCTTGATGTAAGTCCAAAACCTCGACCTAGGGGTATTGGAAAGGATGAAGTCCAAAACCTCGACCTAGGGGTATTGGAAAAGATGTTCTCGTCCACACTAGTCGGGGGAGACCTCGGTGGGTACATGGGTCTTAAAAGTAAGAGGATTGCCAAGACCTGGGATAATGTATATCGCATTTTCCTTAAGAAGTATGAATACAACGAATGACTGGGCATCACCCATAAGGATATAAAAATGAAAAATAGGAAGAAAGGGTCAGTTCCATCTTCATCACTCAAAGGAGAGAGAAAGTCGGGGGATAGTCAATCATCCCATAGAGCAGAACCAGATAAAGATCGTAATCCGAAAGCATTGGAGGGAAGTAAAAAGTGAAATTGGGCTCACCAGGATTCCATGTTTAAAAGCCCTTAGTCATATAGGATGTAAAATCAAAGAAAGCCTGGATGCCAAAGCTGCCAAAACTACTTAAGAACCTCATGACACGCCCACAAATGTGTTTAAAGTGTGTGCTTTATAGGCTCAAGTGAAATCCTGTCGCGTTAGTAATAATCCGATAAGTCGGGATCGTCTCCTCAGGGAACAGAAATTGGCAATTCTGAATAACGTAGGAAAAGCTTAATTAACTTTTAGATGATTCCTAAAAAGAAAAGATGATGATTGATGGTTTGAAATTTCCAAATAATAATGAAAAGAAATTTTTGAATGAACTACGTGCACAAAAACCACTAAGAATTGTAAAGAGAATCGATATGAATATGAGAGGAAATAGGTTAGGATACAATCCCCCAATTCCTAGTCATTTACCATATAGAATACTAGAATTATAAATTAAAATCTTAACTAAATCCAGTCTTTAGAGATACTAAGCATTACATATATGAGAGAACAGGCTCGCATCATATGAAATCAAAGGTAACTATAAAGAGGTGTAGAAAAATTACACTTTCATAGTATTCTTAAACATCTCAAGTACCTAGGGCAAGAGAGATTAAAAGATCTACTATGTTTGTATACTTTCCCTATACGATTCTGTCAATTTTTAATTTAAATTCTATTTTCTACATGGGTAATTTACCTAGGGATGGGTTCATGCTTCCCAACCCTTAAAAATTTAACTAGACATGGTTTTATTAGATGAAAACAGAATTATAACTATGCATGTAATCATAGATCTAAGAAACATAGTTTCAAAAGAGAATTGCAAAACAATTGAGAATCGAATTGAAAATAAAATAGAGAAACAAATAAGATAATTGAAATTGATATTTGGAATGAAGATTTAAATCCGTCATCAAAACTTGAACTGAGAATTGAACTTGAATCTGGAATACTCCTTGTTCTCGAACTTACAAACTAAGGTTTCTAAAATATGAAATTGTCTGCCAAAAGAAAGAACTCTCCCTCTTCCTACTAGGGTTTGCCTTTTTATATCATCTAAAAAATGAATCTTTTCATTTTACAATTAATAAAAAGGAATTATACAAGAAATTTCAAGAGTTGTGACTTTTCAGCTTCCACATTAAATTCCAGAAATTCAACAGTCGGACCGGTCCGGATCCCATCGGATTGGTTCGTTTTCCATTCGTCGGATCGATTCTTTTTCCTCATACCGGACCGGTCCGATAGTGGATCAGTTCTTTTTCCATCGGTTCTGTATCGATCCGAAGGCTACTGGAATGGAGGCATTTCGGATCGGTCCGACCTCAACTGGATTGATCCGATATTTTTCAACTTTGACTTTCCATATCTTTTTATCTAGAGCTCTGATTTGACTGCCGTTTCTTCCTACGCTCTTGTGAGATGATGATCTTCAACTTTCATTTAGGCTTCAAATCCGAACTCCGGGTGTAGAGTTACGCTTTTTCCCTTTGACTTGTCTTCCTTTATTCTCTTCCTTGCTTCCAGTTTCTTTCTTTCTTTTCTTGCACTAAATACCTGTAAAATCAGTAAGAAATACACGAAACTCGGGGTACTTGTTAGAATAAGTCATTATCAATGATATGGGATAAAATCAAATTAATTACGTTATTCGAGATATTAAAATTACTAAATTAAGGGGCTAAATTTAGAAGAATTTATGCTTAGTCAAATTCCCCTAACTTAGAACTTTGCACGTCCCGGGCAATGTAAATGAATCTACCCAAATTTCCACTCTTGAGAATTCCTTTATTAAAATAAAATTCCACTTTCGCAGGCAAGCGATTGCATTGAGCATATGCAACAAGCCTTTAAACCCCTAGATTACCCTAGTAGGACGAGTTTTGTCTCGTGAGGGTTTGCAGTGAATACACCCACAAAATTCTTTATTGACTCAAATAAATATCAAAATACTTAAAAATTGTACAATTTAAACTTTTCAAAAAATAATCACTATAAATTCATATTCAAATGTCTCAAACCATAGTGTGTGTGTGTGTGTGTGTGTGTGCAAAGCCATAAATTAAACCTCAAATTTCCACCGATTGAGCATTACGTTACTTTTCGAAAGTTCTCTTTGATTCAAATTCTTACGGATGCACTCACAAACGAATCACTCGGATTGTGGTTGTTTTCTCTCGATATGCATGATATAAAGAGTAAATATAATGGACACAAATTCACTCATACAAAATTAAAAAGAAGGAAATATATGGTGAAAAGATCTCATTATCGGAATACAGTTATTAGGAAACGGGAAACATCATCTCTTAATCACACCATTTTAATCTCTTTTATTATCTTTTCATGTCTTAGCTCTCCATGCAGTAATTAACTTCGCCATTCAGACTCGGTTAGGACTTTTTGGGTTAAAAAGGGTAAAGGGTAAAAATGGGAATGAACGGAATAATTGGAATCGGAAAATGTCCTTATGACGTCCATTAGTGCTTTTTCGGGCATTTGCTCATTTTTCTCTTTCTTTTTCTATTTTCATTTTTTTCTTTTTCTTTTTCTTGCCCTTTTTTTTATTACACCCTTTGGACTTACTTGATGAATTTCCAATTTTTCACAATTCCGAGCTATTTGGGTTTTTCGGGTTATCAAACAAAAGGGAAATATATTATTAGGCTCAAAGTGGGTTGCAAAGGGATAATTTATTCACAACTTTATTATGGCTAATATTTTTGGGTTAAACAAAAGAGGGCCTACTTCATTGTTCAAATTACTAATCACATTACCATATGCATCTCGAGATTAATTAAGTTTATAGATATATTTAGCACGAATTTCGAGACAATATTTCACACATTTCCCATAACCGATCAAAACAAAGGATTGAGATCATCAACGACTTATTAAAATGCTGAAAAGGACTTTGAGTTAATCATAAACTCGAATTGATTTAAAAACTCATAAAAAATTAAAAGGCTTGAAATCTCACCGAATTTGATCAATCTCCACACTTATTCGTTAAGTCGTCAATTTTCTTTCAATTTCCATCTCTGGTCAATTTTGGCTTAGTGCATTTTGATTGTTAACAATTTGAGACTTTAAATAGAATAAAGGTGATATTTTTGAAAATTTTCAATTCTAATTTTTATTTATTTTGAACAAAAATATATATATTATTTTTTTTATATAATTGCGAAGTTTTATGAATACGCACTTAGCATCCCCCCTAACTTAGTCTTTTGCATTGTCCACAATCAAAAGGATGAAGAGCTAAATAAGATGAAATAAGGAGTGCGAGAGATAAAACAAGCAAATAACTATAACAGAAAATGATCATTAAAACATAGTTGTGTACACAAAAGATCAACACATGAAAAGAGTAACATAAGGTAAAAACAGAGGGGGAGTGTGAAATGATGAAATAGGTGGTGTTTACTGTGCTGGAGGGTGGTGGGAACTACCGGGCGCGTTGGGGTCATAAGGAAAGTAAAAATACGCAGGAAGTGGGGCTTCGGGATCCAACTGGAGGTGGTAAAGGTCATCGTGGAGGCGTAACATCATACTCATATCGCGACGGTAGGAAGACATAAAATTGTCGAAACGCGCCTCAAGAGCAACTACGCGCTCGGTGAGGGCCGCACCTTTGGAAACATAATCGAAATCAGCAACTTCATCATATTCGGCCTCGTCACCTGCTCCCATCTCAACATCTGTCGCACCAACATCCTCCACCTCCTCGGACGACTCATTATCCTAGGCATCATTATCGCCCCGACATGCTCAGATCAGCTCTATTTGTTTGTCACTCTGAGTGCGTGATTCTTGCCCAATTGGCTTTGGTAGGTGAATAATATCTTGCGGGGGAATAATACCGGCGCCCTTAAGAATGGACGTGATGAGACGACCATAAGGAAGAGGTGTCTTTCCCTTCTTTTCCAGCGCCGCGTAAATAATATCATTATAAAATGTGTGGGCCAAATTGAAAACAGTTTCATGTGCAAACAAATAATAAACCAACGTGTCCTGACTCGGTCGCATAGCCAAATCATTTGAAGTTTGTAAAATGTTGGCACAAACAATGTGAAAAGTGATTCGGGCCTTGTCGGGTAAACGACCCATGGGAAAAGTCTCGGTATTCTAAACAGAACCCGGAGTGATGCTAGACATGCAAACATCTTTTGAAATAGGTGGATCGTTACTGGGATATGAAAATTGAGCTGGAGTGACCACACCTAGGGATTCGAGTTTCTGGGCTAGAATTTCTAATGAGAACGGAATAGGTGTCGAATCGATAAAAGCTTGAGATTCAAAATCAGTTGTATGGACGAGTGAACCATAAAACGAATGTACTTGATTTTCCCACACCGCCTTGTACGGTTCATTGAAGAATCTGCACCATCCTCTGTACATGAACAAGATGATGACAGAATTAAGAAGCTCATTCCAAAGTACCTGACGCTCAATGTGGATTTTGCGCGCAGGACCAAAGAAATGGCGGCACCAAATTCCTTCACGGTGGGAGCGATATTCTCCATTACCATCGGGCAGCACTTTAATGCAATTGTATTTCTAGGGGGCATCCATTGGAGATGAAGAATTATGGACACAAGGATAGAGTAAAAAATGTAGATGGAGGTGTGAAGATAAAATAGGGATGAGAGGTTGGTATTTATAGGTGTGATGAGGGAGAGAGGGGAAGGATTTGGTGGGAAATAAGGGAGGGAAAATGAATGGGTAAGGGTTTGGACAAAAGTTTTGGGAAGTGAAAAGATTGGGAAATGAAAAGATTGGGAGGCTAAGAGGTCTTAACCTCGGGAAGGGACACAGACTGCAGATATCTGTACCGATCCGGGTTCAGATCGGACTGATTCGAGTTCAGACCGGATCGATCCGACCTTGTATTTATTTTTTAATTTTTACTGACCGCATTGGTTCTTTTTTTCAATGCTAGATCGATCCGATTTGTTGAGAATTTTTGCTTCCCCTGTTTAGATCAGTGGTCACTCTTCTTGAAAGATTTTACTAACCCAACACACTTACCAATGCACATGGACTTCGAAACTTCTCAGCACTTTCATTTAAACCCTAAATGCTCTCATGACATGTGCATGACTCCCGCCTCTAATAGTGACACACAACCATGAATTCCTAACTAGCCTACAATCCTATCACTATTATACAATAAATTCACCCCATACCCGTCGGGGGTGCGACGACCTCTCCTAATTAGCTTAATCAATCCCCATAAATGGGGTCCAACAACCAGATTATGTCGGCTTCCACAACAACTGCTTCCAGATACAGCTTGTGACGTTGTCCATTGACCTTGAATGTGTTTCCCACTTTTTGATCCTCTAATTCAATATCTCCATGGGGGAACACTTCCTTCACAAGGAATGGACCAGTCCATCACGATCATAATTTTTCGAGAAAGAAGTGTAACCTCGAGTTTTAGAGAAGTGCTTTCTATCCCGAATGAAACTCCTTACGTCAGATGATTTTATCGTGAGCTCATTTCATTCGTTCCTTTGAGATTTTAGCACTTTCATACGCATCGTTGCGTATTTCTTCTAACTCGTTCAACTGAAGTTGGCGTGCTTCACCGACTTTTTCCATGTTAAAGTTCACCCTTTTAATAGCCCAATACACCTTGTGTTTAATTTCAACAGGAAGATGACAAGATTTTCCATACACAAAACAAAATGGGGACATCCCAACGGGATTCTTGTATGCAGTTCGATAAGCCCAGAGCGCATCATTCAATCTGAGAGACCAATCTTTCCTTTTAGGTTCGACTGTCTTCTCTAAAATATTCTTAATATATCAATTTGCTAGCTCGTCCTGGCCATTCGATTGGGGGTGATAAGTCGTTCCAACTTTATGGAGGACCCCATACTTTCTCATTAGCTTTTCCATTAGCCTATTGCATAAATGAGTGTCATTATCACTAATGATAGACTTAGGAGCTCTGAAGGGAGAAAGTATGTGTTCTTGAATGAATTTTATCACCACCTTATTGTCATTCATCCTTGTAGCTATTGCCTTTACCCATTTTGAGACGTAGTCTACTGCGAAGAGAATGTATAGAAAGCCAAAAGGATGGAAAAGGACCCATGAAGTCAATTCCCCAACAATCAAACAACTCTATGGCAAGTATTGGGGTTAATGGCATCATATCACGTCGAGTAATAGCTCCCATTCTTTGGCATCTATCACATGATTTATAATAAATATTCACATCTCGGAAGATTGTGGGCCAAAAGAGATCGCTTTGCAGGATTTCAACAGCCATTTTATTTTTGGAGAAATGACCTCCACAAGCCTCCGTATGAAAAAATCGGATTACCCCTTGAATTCTTCATCGGGTACACATTTTCGGATGATTTGATCGGCGCAATACTTAAACAAATACGGATCATCATAAAAGAACATGCGTGACCAAGTAATGAACTTTTTTCTCTCTTGCGGAGTCCAATTAGAGGGAACGATCCCTGTGATAAGGTAATTTACTATATCTGCAAACCAGGGAAGAGAAGAAGTAACAAATAGATTCTCATCTGGAAAATGCTCATCTATGGGAATTGGATCAATAGGTATGTCGGACGCGAGCCGTGACAAATGGTCGGCAACGATGTTTTCTACTCCTTTCTTGTCTTGGATTAAGAGATTAAACTTTTGTAGGAGTAGGATCCACCTGATTAGATGCGGTTTGGCATCTTTCCTGGTCAGAAGATATTAGAGTGCCGAGTGATCAGTGAAGAAAATGATGGGATACCCAACAATGTAAGAGCGAAATTTATCAAGAGCAAAAACGACTGCTAGTAATTCTTTCTCCGTAGTGGAGTAGTTAAGCTGGGGGCCAGATAATGTCCTACTATTATAGTAAATAACATGAGCTTTCTTGTCTGTCCTCTGTACTAAAATAACCCTAATCGTGTAATCACTTGCATTACATATAAGCTCGAATGGGAGTGACCAATAAGGAGCTTGCATGATAGGCGCAGAAATCAGTATGCTTTTTAATTTGTCAAAATCTTCTTGACATGCATTATTCCATTCAAACGGAGTTTCCTTCATAAGAAGATTACTCAACGGTCTACCGATGGCGCTAAAGTCCTTGATAAATCTCCTGTAAAATCCCGCATGGCCTAGAAAGGACCTCACATCTTTAAGTGATTTAGGCGGGGGTAGCTCAGCTATTACTTCGATTTTTGCTCGATCAACTTCAATACCCCTAGATGAGACTATGTGGCCCAGAACTATGCCCTCAGTGACCATAAAATGGCATATTTCCCAATTGAGGACTAAGTCTTTTTCCACACACCGGAATAAAACTTTTTCAAGATTAGCTAAACATTGGTCTGAAGAGGGGCCGAAAACACTGAAATCGTCCATAAACACCTCTAGACCTTTTTCTACCATGTCTATAAAGAGACTCAACATGCACCTTTGAAAAGTCGCGGGAGCATTACATAATCCAAACGGCATACGTTTATAAGCAAATGTGCCAAACGGACATGTAAAAGTCATCTTTTCCTGATCAAGTATATCCACTTCAATCTAATTATAGCCAGAATACCCATCTAGAAAACAATAGTAAGGATGGTCTGCTACTCGTTCAATCACTTGGTCGATAAAAGGCAAGGGAAAATGGTCTTTTCTTGTTCCAGCATTGAGCTTTCGATAATCAATGCAAACACGCCACCCAGTGGTGGTGCATTGAGGTATTAATTCTCCCTTAGTATTTTCAACCACAGTCATACCCGACTTCTTCGGAATGACCTGAATTGGGCTCACCCATTTACTATTAGAAATGGGATAGATAATCCCAGCATCTAACAATTTGATGATCTTCGCTCGAACTACATCTTTCATGGTTGGGTTCAGTCGCCTTTGCATTTCTCTTGAAGGCTTCACCTCCTTCTCGAGGTGGATTTTATGGGTACAAATTAAAGGACTTATACCTTTCAAATCCTCTATTGTCCAACCAAAAGCACTTCTATGCTTCCGCAAAACATTCAACAACTTGCCCTCTTGCTCTTTTTTTAAGCTAGAAGAGACAACAACAGGAAATGTTTCATCATCTCCTAAAAAAGCATATTTTACATGCGAGGGTAGTTTATTTAACTCAAGACTAGGAAATCTATCTTCAGAGGGGATCATGAGTGACTCCGCGAGGGTAATTCCATAAATCTAAAAATCCAGTCGACATCTCTCAACTTCTCAAAAGTCACTTCTTCTTGTATTAAAACTCCCAACTCTTCCACTTCACGCTCAAACTCAGTATAGGAACTCTCACTCTCAACACCTTGCACTAGACAAACTTCAAGTGCATCCCCACCTATGATCTTCTCAATATGCTCATCTACCACCTCTTCAATAAAATCTACCGCATGAATTTCATCCTCATCACCCATTTGGTTAGCAACATTGAAAATGTTAGTCTCGAGGGTCATGTTTCCAAAAGTGAGTTGCATTTGGCCATTCCGTGTATTGATCAAAGCGTTAGTAGTAGCTAAAAATGGACGGCCTAAAATTATGGGAACATGATTAATAGAATGGGGGAAAGCTCCGTGTCCCAAATGACAAAGTCTACAGGGAAGTAGAATGTGTCCACTTGAACTATCACGTCCTTTACAATCCCTAGAGGTACTTTCACTGTTCGATCTGCTAACTGTAGAGTGATTCGTGTAGGTTTAAGATCGCCTAAATCAAGTTGCTTATAAATAGAGTATGGAAGAATATTCACACTCGCACCTAAGTCGAGCAAAGATTTTTTAACTCTACGCTCTCCAATAACACACGAGATTGTAGGTGCACTAGGATCTTTGAATTTTGGTGGAAGATCGTTAAGAAGGGCCGAGCTCACATTTTATGCCAAAAAGACGTTCTTCTTCACCTTAAGCTGTCGTTTGATAGTCAAAAGAGCTTTGATGACTTTGGCATAGGCGGGAATTTGCTCGATAGCATCCAGAAATGGCAAGTTCAACTTCACTTGCTTCAAAACATCTAACACTTCAGTACGCGAGGCTCCCTTTTTGGGTGGTGCCAAGCATTGAGGAATTGGAGCATCAGTGGGAGGTTTTACTTCAACTTCAGGCTCACCTTCTTCATACTTATCATCCATATGAAATGGGGTCTCCTCAAAGTCAAAAACTTCTTTAGCCTTAGATTCCTTAGGTGGGGGTGGTGGCGCTAGATCAATTACGCGACCACTTCGCAGGGTCGTGAAAGCTTGACATTGCTCTTGTGAAACCAATGATGTAGAGCTAACCGTAGTTTTCCGTTGAGGAGGTCTTTGGCCTTGAGCTGGGAATTTACCCTTCTCCTGAATATTCAATGCAGATTGCAACCTAGAGATGCTATTATGAATTTTCGTGAACATTCGATCATACTTAGCATTGTTCTCCTTTTGATATTGGATGATTTGATTCAGATTATCCTTAAGAGATCGCCTAGATGGAGTAACGTACAGACCAGGAGACGGTACTTGCATAGGGGTTTGCATAGGAGGCATTTGCTGAAATTGAGGAGGGGGTGGAGGCATAGCAACATGTGAATTAGGATTAATCACACCTTGTTGTTGTCCATAGTTGAAACCAGGATGATTCCTCTAAGATTGATTGTATGCAGTCCCCTGAGGTACATTAAAATTTCCTGGAAACCCTCCCATAGCTTCTACTTGCTCAGTGTACATTGCTTTGTAGGCAGGTATTCTAGGACATCCTTTGGTAGAATGACCAACAGCACAAATGGAACATACTTTCTCCTTTCCAGCTTAGGTGGGTCCGGAAACTTCTCTCAATTGCACCTCAAGTATGTCTCTAAAACTATTTTCCAATTGGTCAAATCGATGATCTAACAAAGTGTCCTTGTCCAAGTGATAAATACCGGACGCAGCAAGCGAGTTGGACACTTGTCAATTTTTGTTTTGACTATTGGGATCGAAAACATCCCATGCTTGCGTAGTCTCTGCTATGTATTTCAGATGAGCCTCAGCATCGCTCGAGTCTAGTTCCCAAAATGATCTTTCACACATTATCTGCACGAGTTGTTTAGATGCTATAGTAAGCCCTTGATGGAAGAATGAAATAAGATGATGCTTTTCAAACCCATGATGTGGACAAGCGCTAACTAACTCCTGAAAACGTTCCCAACACTTGTCGAAAGATTCATTCTCATTTTGGTGAAAAGCTTGGATTAGGGCTTTGGCAACGTTGGTTTTGTGCTGTGGAAAGAACTTGGAGAGAAACTTAGTCTGCATATCTCTCCAGGATAAAATAGAATTCAGGAGTACTGACCATAGACAGGTCTTAGCTTTATCCTTTAAGGAAAAAGAGAAGAGCTTTAACTGGATTACATATTGTGGGCAGGTTTGATCACCAAACGTCTCACACGCTTCTTCGAATTCTCTAATATGGAGATATGGCTTTTAAGAATCCATACCATGTAATGTAGGAAGAATTTGAATCATCCCATTACAAAAGTGGAACTGATCGGCATTATACGGAAGTAAAATGCAACCAGGGGTGACAATTCGCTCAGGAAATAAGAGATCTTTCATGGGAAGATATGGTAACTTTTCCTCTCCAGCACCAACACTTTCGTGCACAGACATATTGCTACCAAACTATTCAGAACCCTCACTCAGTGTTTGACTCAAATTGCGACTTGTGATTGAATTTTGAGGTGGAGGAGGTGGATGTAATACCCCATATTTTTATGACTCTTAAATTTTGGGGATTTATTAAATTATATTAGAGATATTAATTTAATATTAATTCGAAAAATCATTTAAATACTTACTAGCATGATGAGAGTTAGTAATTATTGGAATTTTGTTGTAAATTACTTTATGGGTAAAGTAAGAGTTGTGTAATTGAATTTAGTAAAATTATCACGAGAATCAAATTTGATAATTTTGGAAATTTATCAGGACGCGCCTGTGTCGTATCGGGATTAAATTTGAACTATTAAAAGTGAATAAATTATAAGTCACCCATATGGTCATTTTGAGTATGGTAATGTGTCCGAAAGGGTCGAGATAGTCAAAATAATGTACCCGGGGGTTTAGTTTGGGTCTCGGGGCGTTCGTAGGCCTAATTAACATTCCGGGAGGTCGTTTTAGACATTTTATATTTTTGGGCATGGAAACCCACAATTTTTCTAAGGTTATATCATATGGTAGAAGTCATCATCTAGGGTTAGAAGAACCATAAACCATAGACGGCCATTGGAGAGGAAGAGGAGGAGGTTTCCAAGGAGTTCTAGGCCAAGAACTCTACCGTTTGCACCGCCGTCGCCTCCAAACGTTAGATCGCGCAACGAGGATCACAACCACGCCAATCTTTTCCACAAATCTGAACCAAGAATTCCCAGTCAAGTATATATCTTTTTCTAATTCATTTAATGCTTTAATGATATTAGTCTAGGGTTGATTAGGACTAGTTCATGTGAAAGAAAGCATGTATGGGAGACTCTAATTTGCATGTTGTAGAGGTAAAAGGCATATTCTGGAAATCTAATTCATATGTAGAGGTTGAACCACGAAATTTTAATGAGTTAGGAGTAGAAAATCTGGGAAAAGAATGGGAAGAACTAAGTTAAGGGAATTATTAGGGTTCTTGTAATTTTTCTGAAGTTTAACCTTTTAATCCGTTATAATTGATGAAAACTCACATGCCTTACGTAGAATATTCGTTATTTGGGGTTATAACACTTGTGGTATAATTTGTTGGAATTTTGGAAACCAAATATGGTGATTTGAATGACTTTGGAATAGCATTCCCGTAACTGGAAATTCTGCAGTTTCGCCATACCTGCTTGATCGATCGATCGACCCAAGAGCATCGATCGATCGAGCACCTGCCATCGATCGATCGACCCCTCCTAGAAAACTCAAATTCCCCTTTTTAAATAGGTTGTTCCAACTTAAATGAATACAAATCCTTGGACATTTTGTTAGAACATTTTGGGATATAAAGAAGACCAGTAGGACTTTATAAAAATGGAACCTTTAATGTAAGACGAGATTAACATTTAACGGAGATGTTTTACATTTAAGGAACAATGGGAATGTGTGTTTAAAGGGTGAGACTCGTAAGGATGTTACGTCGTAAAGTAAAAGAGTACCTTTAGGGAGATAGGATTTCACTAGTGTTACGAAGAAGGTTTGGCATAATCCCATTTAAATAAGAAAAGAGACAAACCGTTATACGGGATAACCTAGTAATTTGCAATAAGAATAAATATCATAAGTATGGGTCGTTTGCATACCTAAATTTGAAATGGAATGGTTGTATACATATATGACTGTGTTTGTGCATATACTATTACGTGTTAAAAATCATGCCCGCGCTACTTGCTATCACTGAGGTTACCGCGCTGGGACAGTCTTATCTCGATGGGACCTTTATGGGGGATATTGACTTGTACCCTAGAACATAGGAATCCTTGGTACAGGCTATCGGATCGATAGTCAGATGGTCCTAAGATACGTGAGGGTATGTGCTGACCTCTTAGTGACTTGGAACTATGCTTCGCCTCAATTTGTATGTGTTTTGTGTTAATACAGTTCGAGAGTGATTCCGAACTATTATTTCCCTTAGTACGAGTGATACGGGGACTTAATAGCAGAGTATGCCAGCACCATAAGTTTTATGTGGGGTGCCGATAGTATATATATATTATATGAGTGATTAATATATATATATATATATATATATATATATATATATATTTGAAATCTGGGAATTTTCTATTGTGACAAAAAGGTAGGTAAGTAATAAATAATTATTTCAACTCGGGTATAAGTGTTTAAAAAGTTTGAGGCCATACTGAGAAAATTTATAATCAAGGAGGTTTATGTAAGAACTTTGCTTTTAGATGTTAATTTTCTTAACACTAGAAATTTGTCAACATGAAACCCTGTGAGTAACTTAAGATAAGCTAAACTGTTGGGATTAGTAGTGCGGTAGGTGTGCACATTAGAAGAGAGATGAGAATTTCTCAAGAGAGTGTCGCACACTAATATGATTGTTGTATTAGCCGGTAAGCATGTTAAATACTTACTAACTAAATTTTAAACTGTTTTACAATTGGGCTCTGACCCATTTCCTATTTTCTCCTCTCTCTTGTATATATGTATAAATTACAGGTGCCCAGCCACAGGGGCGTCTTGCATAGGATCCTTTGGGAGGAACGTGCTGCGGCTTAGGTGGGAGTTGCATGCCTCTTGCTTAGACGACCTCATTGTTGATTCCATTTCTAGTTTTATTTTATCCACTTGGGTATGTGTCGCCCTATTTCCATTATTCAGTTGGTTTTATCAGAGATTGTGATTAGTTTACTTCCAGTATTTATACTTTGGGATTTTATTTATCAGGATGTTTTCCTTTAAAGTTTTAAAGTTGGAATTATTTAGTTGAATGCTTAAATTGCATGGATTATCATTTCCAGTCTAGTTGTTGTGTGATTCCTAAACTATGGATTATGAAAGGTTTTTGATTGTTGGTTTAAATTAAATTTGAAATTGTTATTTTAAAAATGGTTTTGTCACTTAGCTTAATTATTTAGGTGTTTAATTTGAAAAGGTATTTTTGCGACAGTGATGCTAAGAATGAACCAACCATTCACCTTGGTTATAATTTAATAAAGGACTGATCACCCGGTATTTAATTAGGCGGTGTGTCTCAGGTGGTATCAGAGCATCAGGTTCTAGTGTCCTTTAGGATCTGTACGGCTTATTTCTCTTTCAGCTTAGCGTTCTTGCTATAGAACCTATTTTTAGGATTGTTGTATTCTTGCTCTTACGCTTACGTCTTCGGCTATTTGAGATTTAATAATAACTGTAGACTAATAAAAATTTCTTTACATTTCAGATGCCTCTGAGACGTGCACCCAAGGATAGGCGTGCCCAAGCCGAGCAGCCAGCAGCTCCGGCTTAGGGAACGATTAACTCAACTGAGGTAGCCACTATCATTACTCAGGCGGTGAATGTCGCGCTAGCGGTAGTACAGCAGGCTCCACCCAAGGTTCAGGCAGTGGCGCCAGTACCAGCACAGCTTCCATCTGCATGGGACCGAATTAGGGATGCCTTCCAGAAGGCGCATCCCCCAGAGTTTGCAGGTGGTTCGGATATTATTGTAGCCAGCCAATGGAAGAAGGACATCCAGAGGCATCTGCGCATGTACGAATGCACGGACGTGTAGAAACAGCTGTTGGCTTCCTTCAAGCTAGTGGGGGTCACTTTGCATTGGTGGGAGTCCACCACCACCTTGGAGGAGAGGGATATTATCACTATTCAATCATTTTGGACGCGATTTGAAAGCAAATACTTTCCATCCGCCATGCAGACTGAGATGAGGAGGAAGTTACTGAATTTGAAACAGGAAAATTCGACTGTTGTTGAGTACGAAGAAGAGTTCACAAGACTCCTCACTATAGTGCCAGATGAGGCACCCATTGAGGGGAAGAAGATACTATTATTTGTGGACGGGTTAGCTTGGAGGATTCGTCAGCATATCATTGGCAATCTGTCACTGAGTACCTACACAGACGTACTCAATGCTTCCTTGTTACACTGCCAGGATTACCGCTTCCATCTGCAGGGAAACAAGCGAGCAGGAGAGTCCAGCCAGCAGGGCAGGACAGGGGGTGGTGGTACTAGTGGAGCACCGACATCCAGGGGCAGACTCGTCAGCATGAGCAGAGTTCCCATCAGGGGGACCCTACCAAGTGGTTCCGATCAAGTGACTCCAGGCAGGGAGTTTGGGGATTTGGGAAGGGCTAGAAGGGCCAGTCTAATCAGCAGGGCCAGCAGGGCCAATATCGGCAGCCACAGGGTCAGCAGTAGGGCCATCAGGGCCAACATCATTTTTAGCAGGGCCAATGGTGGGGTGGTAATGGCCAACAGGGCTGTATTCAGTAGGGACAGAGGGGAGGAAATTTTAGGGGCCGATGCTTCGGGTGTGGTAAAAATGGCCATAAGCGCCATGATTATCCAGAGGGAGATAGGGCCCCACAGCAGCAGGGTGCCTGTAATGAACCACAGAGGCCACTTTTTCCAGCTGCCCTCCTAGCACCAGCTCAGGCACCAGCCCTACCAGCCATTCTAGCAGCTCCAGTACAGCAGGGGCAGTTACAGTACGGACGTGTTATTACCCACAGCAGAGAGCACTGTGACATGCGTAGACTCACCACTGGGAAATGGATCGTTAATTTTCTTTATATGTCTAGGTGTGGGAGTAGAGATTGGTAGCTTAATCTTACCAGCAGACATATTAGTTTAAGATATGCATGATCATGACGTTATTATTGGTATGGATTGGCTCGCAGCATACAGAGCCATGATAGATTATTTCGGTGAGAGTATTGTCTTTGCCATTCCGGGGTAGGAGATGTTTGTAGTGGCGATGCCTCGCCCAGATGGGGGGCTCTACCGCTCATTTGTATTACATAGAGGAGGATACCTCTAAGGAGGTCATGATTCCCTTAGACTCGATCCCATTCGTTCGTGAGTATTCTGATGTATTTCAGGAGATACCAGGCCTACCCCCAGTCGAGAGATAGATTTTGTCATAGATTTGTTACCGTATACTCGACCGATAGCACGTTCTCCATACCGTATGGCTCCAGCGGAGATGAGGGAGTTACGAGATCAGATAGAGCAGCTGTTAGGTCAGGGCTTCATTCATAGGAGTACCTCACCTTGGGACGCTGGGGCACTGGGGCGCTCCAGTCTTGTTTGTGAAAAAGAGAGATGGTTCACTGAGACTATGTGTGGACTACCGGGAGCTGAATAAGGTCAAGATATGGAATAAATATCCGTTGCCTCGAATCGATGATATGTTCGACCAACTGAGGGGAGAAACTTTCTTTTCAAAGATAGATTTGAGGTCAGGATACCGTCAGCTGCGTATTAGGGAGCAGGATGTTTTGAAGACTGCTTTCTTGACGAGATATGGGTCCTATGAGTTCAGAGTGATGCCATTTGGACTCACAAATGCTCCAGCCGTATTCATGGACTTGATGAACCGAGTATTCAGAGAGTTCTTGGATCAGTTTGTTATCGTCTTCATAGATGACATCCTGATATATTCACACACTGAGGAAGAGCATGTTGAGCACTTGAGGCAGGTTCTTCAAACTCTACGAGAGCATCAGCTATATGTTAAGTACGCGAAGTGTGAATTCTGGTTATGAGAAGTGCAATTCTTGGGACATGTGCTTTCTGAACTGGGGATAGCGGTTGACCCGAGTAATGTGTCATCAGTGAGGGAGTGGGAACAGCCCACGACACTAACGTAAGTGCGTATTTTCTTGGGGTTAGCCTGGTACTACAGGAGATTCATTCGAGGGTTCTCCAAGATAGCGGGTCCATTGACGAACTTGACTCGCAAGGGGATACCATATATTTGGGATGATACTTGTCAATTGGCTTTCGATAAGCTGAATGACAACCTGACTTCAGCATCAGTCCTTGCTTTACCCAAGCCGGGCATGGAGTATTTGGTTTACACCGACGCCTCCTTACAGGGACTGGGGGGAGTACTTCAGCAGGAAGAGAAGGCTATAGCTTTTGCCTCCCGCAAGCTTAAGTCACACTAGAGGAATTACCCCACTCACGACCTAGAATTAGTAGTGGTCATTTTTGCATTGAGGATATGGAGACACTATTTATTGGGGGAGAAATTCCGCTTGTTCACAGACCACAAGTTGCTGCAGTACCTATTCACTCAGCGAGAGCTGAATATGCGTCAGCGCAGGTGGTTAGAGTTTGTGAAAGACTATCAGTTCGACATATAGTACCATCCGAGGAAGGCCAACGTAGTTGCTGATGCATTGAGCTGTAGACCGGTAGAAGATGTAGCGAACGTCTGGAAAGAAAAGTGGAAAGAGTTGGGTCACCAAGATGAGGTAGCCCGTTCATTCATATCGGCCATGACGGTGACACCCGAGATTGTTATGAGGGTAATACAGGCACAGACAACAGACTCATTTTGTCAGGAGAAAATTGTACGGCTTTTAGCCGAGGGTGCCGAGTCCTATTCAATTAGTTTCAATGGAGGTTTGAGGTTTAATGGGAGATTGGTGGTCCCAGAAGGAGCAGACTTACGTCATGCAGTGATGACGCAGTCTCACGGGTCCCGATTTGCGGTGCATCCTGGGGGAGATAAGATGTACCAGGATATGAGGTGGCAATACTGGTGGAGTGGGATGAAAAATGACATTGTTGAGTTCGTGTCCAAGTGTTCTTCTTACCAGATGTTAAAGGTGGACCACCAGAAACCATCGGGGTTGCTTCATCCGTTGGAAATACCCATGTGGAAGTGGGAGAGTATTTCCATGGATTTCATTACGGGGTTGCCTACATCACAGCGGGGCCACGACTCCATCTGGGTGATTGTGGACCGTGACAAAGGTGGCTCATTTTCTGCCAGTAAGGACAGACTATACCACGAGCTAGTATGCTCAGTTGTTCATTGCTGAGATTGTTAGGCTACATGGGGTGCCCCTGGATATTGTGTCAGATAGAGACAAGATTTTTGTGTCGCGTTTCTGGGAGAGTTTTCAGGAGGCCATGGGTACAAAGTTAAGGTTGAGTTCAGCTTATCACCCACAGACAGATGGACAAACAGAGCGTACAAATCAGATGTTCGAGGATATGCTACGCATGTGTGTCCTTGATTTTGGGGGAGGTCGGGAGCCACATCTTCCACTGGTGGAGTTTGCTTATAATAACTCTTATCAGTTCACGATTGGCGTGACTCCATTTGAGGCATTGTATGGCAGGCCTTGTAGTTCTCCCACTTGTTGGTTAGAGGTGGGGGACAATAAGTTACTCGGACCAGAGGTGATTCAGGAAACCTCCGCTAGGATTGAGATTATCAGGAGTCGCATTCAGGTAGCCCAGGATAGACAGAAAAGCTACGCCGATGCAAAACGGTTCTTTTGAGAATTTAATGTGGGGGACCAAGTATTACTACGTGTATCTTCCATGAAAGGAGTGATGAGGTTTGGGAAGAAAGGGAAACTGGCCCCGAGGTACGTGGGATCATTTCCCATTATCGAGAGGATTGGGCCGGTAGCATACAGGTTGGGATTGCCAGAGCATTTACACTGCATTCACGATGTATTCCACATCTCGTCATTGAGACGATACCTTCAGCATGACATGGCCCACACCCACATCTCAATTGAGGAGATTGACTTACAGCCTGATAGCTCTTACGAGGAGAGGCCAGTAGTTATTCTAGACCATAGCGAGAGGAGATTGAGATCGACAGTAGTACCACTTGTACGGGTCCAGTGGGTGCATCATAATGTGGAGGAATCCTCTTGGGAACGTGAGGCTGGCATGCGTGAGAAGTACCCAGAGTTATTCTTACCAGGTATACCTTATTTTTTCGAATTTCAAGACGAAATTCCGTTATTAGGGGGGAAGTATGTAATACCCCGTATTTTTATGACTCTTAAATTTTGGGGATTTATTAAATTATATTAGAGATATTAATTAAATATTAATCCAAAAAATCATTTAAATACTTACTAGCGTGATGAGAGTTAGTAATTATTGGAATTTAGTTGTAAATTACTTTATGGGTAAAGTAAGAGGTGTGTAATTGAATTTAGTAAAATTATCACGAGAATCAAATTTGATAATTTTGGAAATTTATCGGGACGCGCCTGTGTCGTGTCGGGATTAAATTTGAACTATTAAAAGTGAATAAATTATAAGTCACCCGTATGGTCATTTTGAGTGCGTAAATGTGTCTGTAAGGGTCGAGATAGTCAAAATAATGTACTCGGGGATTTAGTTTGGGTCTCGGGGTGTTCGTAGGCCTAATTAACATATCGGGAGGGCATTTTAGACATTTTATATTTTTGGGCATGGAAACCCACGATTTTTCTAAGGTTATATCATATGGTAGGAGTCATCTTCTAGGGTTATAAGAACCATAATCCATAGACGTCCATTGGAGAGGAACAGGAGGAGCTTTCCAACGAGTTCTAGGCTAAGAACTCCACCGTTTGCACCGCCGTCGTCTCCAAACGTTAGATCGCGCAATGAGGATCACAACCACGCCAATCTTTTCCACAAATCTGAACCAAGAATTCCCAGGCAAGTATCTATCTTTCTCTAATTCAGTTAATGCTTCAATGATATTAGTCTAGGGTTGATTAGGACTAGTTCTTGTGAAAGAAAGCATGTATGGGAGACTCTAATTTGCATGTTGTAGAGGTAAAAGACGTATTCTGGAAATCCAATTCATATGTAGAGATTGAACCATGAAATTTCATAGAGTTAGGAGTAGAAAATTTGGGAAAAGAATTGGAAGAACTAAGTTAAAGGAATTATTAGGGTTCTTGTAATTTTTTTGGATTTTAACCTTTTAATCTGTTAATTGATGAAAACTCGCATGCCTTACGTAGAATATTCGTTATTTGGGGTTATAACACTTATGGTATAATTTGTTGGAAGTTTGGAAACCAAATATAGTGATTTGAATGACTTTGGAATAGCATTCCAGTAACTGGAAATTCTGCAGTTTTGCCATACCTGCTTGATCGATCGATCGACCCAAGAGCATCGATCGATCGAGCACTGCCATCGATTGTCAACCCCTCCTGGAAAGCTAAAATTCCCATTTTTAAATAGGTTGTTCCAACTTAAATGAATAGAAATCCTTGGACATTTTGTTAGAACATTTTGGGATATAAAGAAGACCAGTAGGACTTTATAAAAATGGAACCTTTAATGTAAGACGAGATTAACATTTAACGGACATGTTTTACATTTAAGGAACAATGGGAACGTGTGTCTAAGGGGTGAGACTCATAAGGAAGTTACGTCGTAAAGTAAAAGAGTACCTTTAGGGAGATAGGATTTCACTAGAGTTACGAAGAAGGTTTGGCATAATCCCATTTAAATAAGAAAAAGAGACAAACCGTTATACGGGATAACCTAGTAATGTGCGATAAGAATAAATATCATAAGTATGGGTCGTGGGCGTACCTAAATTTGAAATGGGAATGGTAGTATACATATATGACTGTGTTTGTGCATATACAATTACGTGTTAAAAATCATGCCCGCGCTACTTGCTATCACTGAGGTTACCACGCTGGGACAGTCTTAACTTGATGGGACCTTTATGGGGGATATTGACTTGTACCCTAGAACATAGGAGTCTTTGGTACAGGCTATCGGATCGATAGTCAGACGGTCCTAAGAGACGTGAGGGTATGTGCTGACCTCTTAGTGACTTGGAACTATGCTTCGCCTCAATTTGTATGTTTTTGTGTTAATACAGTTCGAGAGTGATTCCAAACTAGTATTTCCCTTAGTACGAGTGATACGGGGACTTGATAGCAGAGTATGCCAGCACCATAAGTTTTATGTGGGGTGCCGATAGTATATATATATTATATGAGTGATTAATATATATATATATATATATATATATATATTTGAAATCTGGGAATTTTCTATTGTGACAAAAAGGTAGGTAAGTAATAAATAATTATTTCAACTCGGGTATAAGTGTTTAAAAAGTTTGAGGCCATACTGAGAAAATTTATAATCAAGGAGGTTTATGTAAGAACTTTGCTTTTAGATGTTAATTTTTTTAACACTAGAAATTTGTCAACATGAAACCCTGTGAGTAACATAAGATAAGATAAACTGTTGGGATTAGTTGTGCGGTAGGTGTGCACATTAGAAGAGAGGTGAGAATTTCTCAAGAGAGTGCCGCACACTAATATGATTGTTGCATTAGCCGATAAGCATTTTAAATACTAGCTAACTAAATTTTAAACTGTTTTACAATCAGGCTCTGACCCCGTTTCCTATTTTCTCCTCTCTCTTGTATATATGTATAAATTACAAGTGCCCAGCCACAGGGGTGTCTTGCATAGGATCCCTTGGAAGGAACGTGATGCAGCTTAGGTGAGAGTTGCATGCCTCTTGCTTAGACGACCTCATTATTAATTCCACTTCTAGTTTTATTTTATCCAGTTGGGCATGTGTCGCCCTATTTCCATTATTCAGTTTGTTTTATCAAAGATTGTGATTAGTTTACTTCCAGTATTTATACTTTGGGATTTTATTTGTCAGGGTGTTTTCCTTTAAAGTTTTAAAGTTGGAATTATTTAGTTGAATGCTTAAATTGCATGGATTATCATTTCCAGTCTAGTTGTTGTGTGATTCCTAAACTATGGATTATGAAAGGTTTTTGATTGTTGGTTTAAATTAAATTTGAAATTGTTATTTTAAAAATGGTTTTGTCACTTAGCTTAATTATTTAGGGTGTTTAATTTGAAAAGGTATTTTTGCGACAGTGATGCTAAGAATGAACCAACCGTTCACCTTGGTTATAATTTAATAAAGGACTGATCACCCTGTATTTAATTAGGCGGGGTGCCTCAGTGGAACCCAAAAGTGTGGAGAGTCGGTGGTATGAGAATTGTTAGAATTAGCTTCAGCAATGGGATTTTTGTGAACTTGTGTTGAAAGGAGATTTTGCATGTAATATTATGGGAGATGAGATAAAAATATTTTTTTTATAGGAATGAATCAATTTAGGATTAATTTCACTTTTCTAAGTGTCACCTATTTAAGTGTGTTCCCCGGCAACGGCGCCAAAAACTTGACGCGACCACAAATGCGTATAAAGTGCGTGCTTTATAAGCTCAAGTGCAAGCCAGTCACGTTAGTAATAATCCGATAAGTCGGGATCGTCTCCCCAGGGAACAGAAATTGGCAATTCTGAATAATGTAGGAAAATCTTAATTAACCTTCAGAAGATTCCTAAAAAGAAAAGAAAAGATGATGATTGATGGTTTGAAATTTCCAAATGATGATGAAAAGAAATTTTTGAATGAACTACGTGCACAAAAACCACTAAGAATTGTAAAGAGAATAGATATGAATATGAGTGGAAATGGGTTAGGATACAATCCCCCAATTCCTAGTAATTTACCGTATAGAATACTAGAATTGTAAATTAAAATCTTAACTGAATCCAGTGTTTAGACATCCTAAGCATTACATATATGAGAGAACAGGCTCGCATCATATGAAATCAAAGGTAACTATAAAGCGGTGTAGAACAATTACACTTGCATAGTATTCTTAAACATCTTAAGTACCTAGGGCAAGGGAGATTAAAAGATCTACTATGTTTGTATACTTTCCCTACACGATTCTGTCAATTTTTAATTTAAATTCTATTTTTTACATGGGTAATTTACCTAGAGATGGGTTCATGCATCCCAACCCTTAAAAATTTAACTATACATGGTTTTATTAGATGAAAACAGAATTATAACTATGCATGTAATCATAGATCTAAGAAACATAGTTTCAAAAGAGAATTGCAAACCAATTGAGAATTGAATTGAAAATAAAATAGAGAAACTAATAAGAGTATTGAAATTGATACTTGGAATGAAGATTTAAATCCGTGATCAAAACTTGGACTGAGAATTGAACTTGAATCTGGAATACTCCTTGTTCTCGAACTTACAAACTAAGGTTTCTAAAATATGAAATTGTCTGCCAAAAGAAAGAACTCTCTCTCTTCTGACTAGGGTTTGCTCTTTTATATCATCTAAAAAATGACTCTTTTCATTTTGCAATTAATAAAAAGGAATTATACAAAAAATTTCAAGAGTTGTGACTTTTCATCTTCCACATTAAATTCCAGAAATTCAACAGGTTCATTTTCCATTCGTCGGATCGATTCTTTTTCCTCATACCGGACCGGTTCGATAGAAGATCGGTTCTTTTTCCATCGGTTTTGTATCGATCCGAAGGCTACTGGAATGGAAGCATTTTGGATCGGTCTGATCTCAACCGGATCGATCCGATATTATTCAACTTTGACTTTCCATATCTTTTGATCTCTAGCTCCGATTTGACTGTCGTTTCTTCCTACGCTCTTATGAGATAATGATATTCAACTTTCATTAGGCTTCGAATCCTAACTTTGGGTGTAGAGTTACGCTTTTTCCCTTTAACTTGTCTTCCTTTGTTGTCTTCCTTGCTTTCGGTTTCTTTCTTTCTTTTCTTGCACTAAATATCTGTAAAATCAGTAAGAAATACACGAAACTCAGGGTACTTGTTAAAAGAAGTCATTAGAAATGATATGGGATAAAAGCAAATCAATTACGTTATTCAAGATATTAAAATTACTAAATTGAGGGGCTAAATTCAGAAGAATTTATGCTTAGTCACCTCACTTCTTTGCTAACCAATTATCTACCTTTTGAAAACTGTCGGAGGCTTCTAATTATCACTTCGCCACTATCCTAGTCAGTCCACTTCCAAGATCACACCCGGTTGGAAAAAATACCCTGGCCATGGTACAACCATTGCTCATTTGCAATCAGGACCCACTTTTAAAAATTATCAGGCCGAACCTTCTCCTAAAGAGTTCCACGCTTGGCAGAGAACCTTCACTAACTTATAGTCCCCCCTCAATCGGGTCTTCATCGCTCTAAAGTTAGATTGTATCTTAAAACACTCAACCCCAGACTGCTCCCAGCCACTACAAATAAAAATAGGAAATCGCACTCACACTGTGAATATCATTAGGGACCCGATCACATCACCGATAACTGTTGGGTCTTAAGGTAAGCCATCCAAGACCTCATCAACATCAGAACCCTTATCCTCTAGAATCAGTGGATTGAGTGACATGAAGGAAAATATCACTCGTAATATGTAGCAAGATCCAACTCGAAGCCACACTAAAGATTGGCCAAGTGGAAAGTGCTTGGACGTGAGGTCTATACCCATAGGCAGACATACTCGAGGCATAGAAATCATAATAGAAAGAGGTAACAATGGGATAGTAACCCCAGTGGATAAAAGAATACACCTTGATAAAAGAGGGTCGCGCGTTCAAGGCCCCTAAAAAGTCAAAATCCATTAGCCATTATTAGTTAAGGACAAATGCCTAAGGAAAAGTACTCAAAGAATACCCCGCTTAAGCTAGTGGAAGCACTGGATGGGCATTGGCCGACGAACTTCTCGCCCTAGAAGAAATAATTTGGTCACGAGCAGACATAGAAAGCATAAGATATATCTATCAACAAAATCTAGAGTAAGTATAAAATATAAAAATTCAATAGATACTTTTATAAAGATTGGCAAATATATGAGAAGGGCTCGTGGCTATTGAAGAAATCCCAATAGTTATGATAAACATGATTGAAAGCTTTAAGTAAGAAAAAGTAAAGTCAATCCACAAGTACTTACATAAAAATACTTGCAACTAAGGATTCCAAAAGAGACATACCTCTCCCGCTAGGATCAAAGAAGATACCAACATAAAATTCCTCTCCCTTTGAAAGGTCCCTTGAGGAGGCCGAATGGGAGAAAAGGTACATAAAGGAACTATGCTCACTATTGGAACCCCACTCGTTCCCATAGAGGAAACTTGCCCGAGAAGATAAAAGATGACATTAATTACAGAATATAGACTAATAAGATAAACTTGAACAAGAACTGTAGTAAACACTCACAGGTCCTCTGCGATGAGTTTACCCATAAGGTAATAGCCTAGTATGTGGAATAGTTGAGGTAGGAGAATAGATATAAAGTAACGTTCCTCATGACTGATAAAAAAGATGAAGCATCGGTCGAGTGATCGTTATTAAAGGCATTTGACTTAATGTCATTTGAATATGAACTGTGACAATTATAGGAAGGAGTACTTCCATAATCAATAAGTTCCTCTTTAGATGGACATGGCATCAAGATAGCACTCTCATCTCCATTACTTTTATGTTTTTGATTCAAAGGTTAATAGAAAGAATCCTCCACATAAATGGATAAGGAAGTGGAATGGATGGCGCAGAGATAGTCTCTTCAACGGCCTCATAACCATGCTCACGAATTGTGTGAAAAGCCTCCTCAATGCCAAAAGTATCAATGTCTAAACTTTAATCCACTAAGGCAGTAGAGCCAGAGGCTTTGGTTGCTCGCTTCTTTTTCCTAACCGCTCAAGTTTTGATTGGGGATGGGGGCTAGGAAGTCATACCAATCTAAGCAGTAATAAAATTAAAAATATCTATGTCTGTATGTTTTCTTTTTGAAGACTTAACTTTGCCATTGGCCTTTGTCTATTTGACCTTGGCCCCTGGATGTTTCGAATAAATGGTTTCCTCACAGATAAGATTTTCCAAAATAGGGGTAACTTGGTCTAAGTGGTCCCTCGCAACTTGGCTATAATATCAAGCCTCTTTGCGAGTTTGATTGGTTAAATAATTATAGGATGAAGGAATCCCCTCAACGTATAACTCATGAGGAACATCTTGAATGAAATTCTTAATAAGTTCATTTGATGTTACCATAAAGAAAACCAGGAGCACCTGATATAAGGTACATAATCACGAAAAGGGATGGGGGAATTACGAAAACGAGAATTCCTATGGATCATACCCTCCTGAGTGAAATTGGAATAAGATTCTAAGTATAACTCATCAGGTAAATGGTTAGTGGGAATATCAGGTGAATAAGTGCCATGTCCAAAGCCATGTTTCCTCCTCACTCAGTTAGCATGATAATACTCTACTCTTTCTCCCAACTCAATCAAGGATGGGATAATACAAGGGACGATGAAAGCTATAACAAAGATATAAGGACAATCCTTTACAGATTCTAAATTGACATAATGATTAAAAATACCCGATATAATTGGGAACAATCTCCAAGAATATATACCCCTACTATTTTCGAGTAGGAACGGAAGGAAAACTAATCAATATTGTCCCAAAAAAGAGTAAGTGATTGCTTGACAGTCTTCTTATGCCATCTTACAATACGATCCATATAGTTGTACAACGAGTAAGGCTCTAGGGCCCAGTTCGGGAATCGATCTCATATAAATACCCAAAAGAATAAATGAATTAATGAAATTTAAAACATCATATCTCTCGTGTCATCTTTTTATGTCAACATGCATCCAGTCTAACCAAGTGTTGATAGATCCAAGTATTAGAGAGACGAGGGCCACACTTCTGCCACAAGCAAGCCTAACAGTAAGATAGAAGAGAAACTCGCGAGGGGAATTATTGGGTATCCCCTGAAATAGAAATCTTAAACCGAAAAAAAGTCACAAAGAATGCAGCAAGATGACCTTTAGACCCCAACTTTGAGCCATATTAACTTTTGGGCACTTTGGATTTCGCTTCATCTTTGGACAAGAGCTCAAAATCCTTAAACCAGTACATCTACCATTTAGCAAACACTCTCCCTGGTAAGACTGAGCCCAACATAACGGATGTAGGCACCAAGAGACTAATGTAACTCCTCACACATTTCTTTCTCTTTAGCTTCCTCATAACCATTCATAAATATATGGTTTCCCAAAACGGGTTAAACCATGAGCTCCCAAAAATCCTCGACAGTAATAGTGAACTCCCCCAACCTGTGATGAAAGTGTGAGGGTCTTTGCTACAGCAAGACACTAAGACATTGAGAAAACTTATGTTCTTATTAATGGTACAATTCTTCAAGCAGACCAAGCCTCTCAATAATCTTATGGTATCTTTCCACGAACATAGCATAGTCCACCCAAAGTTCCCACTCCTCAGGATCCCCGCCACAAACATCAACATTAATGTTAGAGAAAGGTAAATCACCTTTATCCACTTTATTGTCAAGAACACTATCATCTTCAACAACAGAAGCATCATTGGATTTTGGGAACCTAAGAAGTAGTCGCTTGACCACTATAGCAACAAACTCAGCTTCAAACCCCTCGAGCGTGGACATAAAACCATCGTCGTCCCTAAAAGGGAGGCAATATCTAATGGGTAAAGTTAATTTTCAAACTTCTTTCCAAATACCATTTTTGGGCCTTAGTAATGGAAACAAAACCACCAGAGCCTCTTTGAGAAGGTTCGGCGCCGCCTTCAGCGATAGAGGCAGTATTAAAAGTGAGGGCCAAAGTGCTAACAACAATAAAGATTCCGGCCATGGTCAAAGTAGTCACAGCAATTGGATAGGCAATGAGACCATCAACATCTAAGTGGTGATAGTGGAGATGGCAGTTGAGACAGGGTTAGACAAAGAAGACATTAAAATGAAGAAGATTTGAAGAAAATATGGAAGTAAAGTTGAAAAAAATAGGGCCAAACTAAAAAAAAAGAAACTCTCTCGAAAAATTTCAAATGAAGGTAAAAAGTTCAAGAGGAGGTAAATAGGGTATTTATACACCGAGAAGGAAAAAGGGACTGACTGTTCGAAAGTAAGGTCAACGATTACCAAAGTCATCCCTAACACGACATGTGTAACCACAAAATACTAAATGGTCGTCTTATAAAACCAAACATGTCAAAGAATTTAATGCACAATAAAAGTATTTATGACAACCACCCTCTTAAAATTCCAGAAAAAAAAAGATCTTTTCATACACAACTCTTCCTTTTCAAACCAAATAAAGTCTTTTGCACTAAGGGCTAATGTAAAGGGGTATACATATAACCCTCGAATTAAAGAAGTGTTTTTAAGAGCAATGCCCAGTCAAATGGGATTCATGAGCAACCTCATAACCACTGATGTGTTATGCGAGAATTTATTAATAAAGAATGTTACTCGAGCAAGTCCAAATCACTAGTAAGTCACACGACAAGTGATTAACAAAATGTAACACCCTGGGAGGTGCTACTGAAAAATATTGATAAATTAGAGAATTTTTTTTTATAAAAAAATACCACTTAGATTG
Organism: Sambucus nigra; assembly: GCA_949130495.1. Lineage (NCBI taxonomy): Eukaryota > Viridiplantae > Streptophyta > Magnoliopsida > Dipsacales > Adoxaceae > Sambucus > Sambucus nigra. Next base: position 349,955,280 of record OX422215.1, read on the forward strand.
AGCATAAATTTGCGAAAGCATAAATACATAAATCAACTGAATAAAATGTCCTAATTTTATTAAATCTAAATGTCTATTTACAAAACAATTTTTAATAAACAAAGCGGTACATTTAAATTTTAAAAATAAATATCCAGAGCCTCTGAAGACGACTCCAATCCCAATGATGCCAAAAATATTATCTCGCATCAAACCTGAAATACAACAAACTATGGGGGGGTGAGCGAAAAACTCAGTAGCTCATATAAATAGTCCAAGTGTAACTACACATACTCATGTGTAAGTGCATCATATACAAGAGTGTATGAATTATAAACACTCAAACTAAAATTCTAATAATATAATTTTCACCAAGGATCTCACCATGGGCACTACACAACCCAATACCCATATCAAAATTCTTGTTGCACTTTTTACAGTAAAGTATGGACTATCGTCCACTATCTTGTCAATTATCCTCGAAATAATCCAATGCCCCTTAAAAATAAGTAACATAACTTGGGCACATGACCCATCATAACCTGGCATCACCACCATAAAATCTTGTCATCATGCCATAATACCACTTGGCATACTCACCAACTGGGGTCCATGGCCTAGTCTTTGGATAATAAGCAAAATTGTAGCCGACATCACATCTCGTCCAACGAGTGGTTTGGCTAAGGAATGCCTATGTATTCCCTAATAATAATCATCATAATATCATTCTCTAAATTCATATAAATTTTAGATTCAATTCCCATAAATCAAGTGTACATATTTTCAACCAATTTCTACAACCCAATATTCTCATAAATCAACTAGTTTCGTTACCCTCTGCACAATATTTAAAATGACACATACAAATTGGGTACACCAATAAATATAATATACGAGCATACAATACATAAAAATGCAACACATGGTATGGATATAACTATATAATCATGATTGAATATGTGCAGGATACAAAATTAACAACAGGAGAATGAAACTACCTCAAGAGAGTCAAAATTCACAATTATATGCTTGCTTTAAAAACCTAAAAAATCCGATCCAAATATTTTCAATTCACCAATTCGAGTTCAGCTTTTGATTTTACACAAAAAATTGAGTGAGGTAAGTGTTTGAGTTTTTATCAAATCTCATCCGAATGCAATCAAAAAGAAGATCTAAAACACCCCAAAGTGACTCTTTTCATTTATCTCATTTTTACCTCTTTAGATTTCATTTTTGGCCTTTCTTTTTCATCTTCCTTTCCTTAAAATCATCCTTAATATTCCTTATAAAGCCTCTCTCTCAAAACCAATCTTGTAACGTAAGCTAACTATAGGAGGGTAGTGAGACTGGGGCCTATGAATATCTAGAAAGGGTGAGGCGTGACCCACGCTAATGGACACTACCTGCAAGGTCTTCAAGGTCTTCTGGTGTAACTTCTTAAGAAACCTTCTCTTTCTGGTAGCAATGAAACTCAAGCTCCCTACAAGAAGATGAACTTTCACAGCAAAAATAGTAATTCTCTTAAGGGAAACACTTGAGAATGATGGCTGTCAGTTGAGAAGTGAAAGAACAAGGAACTTAGCACTAAGAGAATGAGAAAAGATAGAATACTAGGTAGGTCTGGTGTGATTTTGGCAGAGTAACAGTGGAAATTCAATTATGTCTCTCTTTGACCTTGCCCAGAGGTCTATTTATATTTGGGCATTAGGGCTGAGTTGACACTTTTGAGCGCCAAAATTGAGAGGGTTGGTGGGGGTCAATGTCTAAAATGTACCATTTGTCCCTACCTGCAGGCAGATCTGCCTGGCCCCTCCTGCAGGCACCACCTGGCACCAACCAAAGGCAAAAAGCAAATATATCTCCCAATGAAGACAAAATATCTTATTTGGTAAATATCCTTTGAAACGATAACTTGTGGTGCAATATTTGTAAATCTTGAGGGTTGGTGGGGTTCCTTCTCATCGTGAGTTTCTGCGAAGACCTTGGGGGAAGTCCCTCTCAACAGTGGTTCCTTATCAACTTGAGTTTCTGCAGGGACCCTTGCGGTGGTCCCTCTCAACATAGGCTTGTGTTGCCACCTTGGTGGGGTTCCTTCTCAACGTGAGTTTCTATAAGGACCCTAGCGGGGGGCCTCTCAACGTAGGCTTCTGCCACCACCTTGGTGGGGTTCCTTATCAACGTGAGTTTCTGCAGGGACCCTTGCGGCCACCTTGGTGGGGTTCCCTATCAATATGAGTTTCAACAGGGACCCTTGTGGGGGGCCCTCTCAACGTAGGTTTCTGCCGCCACCTTGGTGGGCTTCCTTCTGAATACCTAAAATAGTATTTTTAGGGAAGACACCCTTCTACATTAGCCCCTCATGCAAAGTTTTTTGTGCTGGGTAGACCAAAAGGCTTTGTACGCCATAAAGTCGATTTTTAATTTTTTTTTTTAAATTTTGAGGGACCCTGGGGTCATTAAACGCACTATCCCTTCATCCTAGGTTCTTTGATTTTTTCGAGACCCCATGCGTCAATGTGGGAACTATCCACTCATCATTTGGGAAAAAATGTCATAACCATTTTGCCTTCCTGCACGTTTTCCCACTTTGATGTAAAAAAATATAAGGCCCCTTTCTTAAACCTTTCATCTTCTTCAAAACCCTCACAGAGAGTTTTTTAAGTTTATAGTGAGAGAAAGTGAGAAAAAAATTAAACACCATAGCCCCTAAAAAAAATTTCTCTATCTTTGTTTCTCCAACACACTATCAATGGCTTTTAACCCATCAAGCTTTTCTTCTAATGTTGACACCACCCTTGTTCCCCTTTTAATAGGGTCTATACCCCTTTCACTATCCACATTAGTGACCCCGACCCTTGGTACCAATGACACAACCATGGACGCCGGTGATTCCAACGTTCCCCCCCCCATGTTCTGTCGATAGCGTCACTTCTTTTCATGTGCAGCCAATGCTTCCTTCTTCTAGCGATTAAATAATTAGCAAGACTGACTTTGGGTCAAAAACCTTCGAGGGCTCCTCGCGAGCTTTTTAAGCGGGCAAGGATTTTGTAGCGACTTCTTCAACGTCCAGCCAAAGCGTGGTTTCGCAAGGTACAAATTTGTTCGAACCTTTATTGGCCTTGGGTTCCTCGATTGAGCTTTTATTGGAAACTAGGAGTGTCTCAACCCCTCATTTTGTCGAGGGTTCCTAGCTTGGCAGCACAGGGTTTGGAGAAGTTGGTGTCTCGTCTAGCGAAACTGGGTATGTGGAAATGGGTGTCTCAACCAGTGGGTATGTGGAAAGGGGGATCTCATCTGATTTCCACGCGACTTTGGGTTTTTCATTTGGGGTAGCCGCTGCTAAGGGTTCATCATGGGTGGACCCACTATCCATGGGTTCCTCACAGACTACCAATTTAGCTAAAGGTTCCTCACCCAAAATTGGTTTGGGTTCATATCTGTTGGATTCCTCGACCCTTGCTGTTGGTACCTGTGATGATTCTTTATTGGAAATGGGTGGGAACCTCCATCATGTAAGTGGTTCCTCGTGGGTTGTCCCTATATCCGAGGGTCCCTCATCAGAAGTGACGTTGGTGGCTAGTGGTTGGTGGCTAGTGGCTCCTCGCGTGTCGGAACAGGTGTTAGCGGAGTCAATCTTCCATTTTATGGAATTGGATTTATGGATAGGGTGTCTCGATCGATGGAGTTTCATTTGGAGAGAGGGGGTCTCGTCTGGTATGCCCATGTCTTTGGATTTTATATTTAAGGCAGCCGCTGCTAGGGGTTCCTCGCGGGTTGACTCAATACCCGAGGGTCCCCCGTTGGAAGCGCCATTTGCAGTTGGTATTTTCCAAGGGGGTGTCTCGACCTCCACTATTTTGGAAGGGGGTGTCTCCACCTCCACTATAGTCAAGGGTTCCTCCCGAGACCCGTCGCCCATTGGTTCCTCGCGTGTCACCCTATTGTCTGAGAGTGTCTCACTGGCTGCGAAAGCTACTAGGGGTTCCTCGTGTATTGACCTTGGGTCCGAGGGTATCTCGCCAACTGTTGGCACTATGCGGGGTGCACTACTGGCCAAGGGTTCCTCACGACCCCCTTGCTGCTTAGGGATTCTATTGGGACTTCTTGTTTGGCAACCAGGGATACCCAAGGTTCCTTGCGAGTTGACATTTCTACAGGGTTGCTGCTTCCACTTCTTTTTTGGCGGTGAGGGACACCCAGGGTTCCTCGCAAGTTGACATTTCTATAGGGGTTGCTGTTGCCACTTATTTGGTAGCGAGGGACACCCATGGTTTCTCATCTATGGGTTCCTCGCGAGTTGGTGTTTCTAGAGTTTCTGCTGCAGCGGAGAGCTCACTTGGAGTTTCTACTGCGATGAGTTCTTTTCTTGAGCCAATGGCTCTTATTACTTCTTCATCTACACCATCTTCTTCTCATGCATGGCAAGACTATGTGCGCATTCGCTAAGGGAGAGATTTTAGTATTTATCGTCGTGCTCCTTTTTGTGGTCCAGCTGACAATTTTATGGCTTCTCTTACTCAATTTGAGGAAAAAAATTCTAACAATGTTCTCGAGCGCCCTCATGTGGGGTTGAGTGTGTCTTCTGATTCTCCTAATATCTCTTCATACTCTATTCTTCGGGTTCGGGTCGACGGCAGTTATTTTTCTTATTCTAATGTTGAAGTTAAAGCTGTGGGGGTGCCATAGAGGAATGGGCTAGCTGGGTTGACTATGTTCTGAGCATTCCTGATTATAAGGTTGTTCTTAGGGGAGTGGATCTTTTTATCATTGCCAGTAGCCTGAAGTTATGCATAGTATCTAAGAACATTTCTTCGCTCAATCTTTTACTATCTCGGTGGAGTATGAAGTCTCACACATTTGTCACGGGATGGGGTGAATTTACCATCACCTTAGGGGATGTATGTGAATTGTAAGCTCTTCTTTTCTTTGGACAACAGGTCTTTTCTGATGACTATGAGGATCCTTTAGAGAGGGAGATGGTGGGGGAGCTACAATCATCTCTCAAAGAGTGATCAAAGTATGTAGCTATAAATATGACTGGTCATACCAAGCATTCCTTTGCTAAATGGCAAAGATATTAGTTCAGAGATTTTGATCAGCTTCCGAAAGGGGAGACTTCCTGACACGACTCAGAATGTGTCTCTAAAGTGTGTGCTCTCTAGGCTCAAGTGCAAGCCTATCGTTCAAGTAATAATCCGACAAGTCGGGTATCGATCCTCAGGGAAGAAGGACAACAGAAGTTGTGACGACGGGATAAGATTAAGGAATCCTAACAATGACTCTAAAAGAAAAGAAAAAGATTGATTTGGCTTTTTGGGATTGATTAAACTAAATGCAATTATGAAATAATGATGAAATATGCAACTAACTAAATTATCTAAATGCTGAATGAAGAATTAAATTGAAACTGTTAAACTTAAATGATGAGAAAACAGGATGGGAATACAATCCCCCAACCCTAGTGTAGTGTAGTGACAACTTCAATCATAAATTTATCCGATTAATTCAAACCCGGAATTTAGTACTCCCAAGCATTATGTATACGAGGTTCAAGCCCGCGTCATACCTAATCTGAGGATGAGTAAATCGGTATCGCGGTAATTACAGTCAAATTGTACTCTAAATCATCACGAGTACCCAGAGGCAAACGAGATATAAAGATCTACAATTCTTAAGAAATTACGCGATACGATTTAAATTAATCATTAAATTCAGCGGATCGACGTTATACACACGCACTAACACATCAGGTTGGGTTCATGCATCCCAACCTTGAAAAACCTAGCCGGACATGTTAAATGGACTAATGCATGAAATAATAACGTTGCATGTGTATGAATTCATGATAAAACTAAATCTAAACATGTAAATACGTATTATGAATGCGAAAACAAGTTGAATCTAATGGGAAAACAAAGCATGCAAGAACAATAATAAGAAACAAGAATTTTGAATTAAAACTAGAAAAGCAAACCCGAAACAATGAATTCTTGAAGTAAATTGTGCCCTTGATGTTCCTAGATATTTCTCCCCTTTTTCTCTATCAAAAACTCTCTAAAAATAGCCCTAAAAGCTGCTCCTAGGTTAATGCCTTCGTCCCCCACAAGTTTGGAGTGTTTAAAACCTATTAGGAGACTTGGAGACCAATCCAAATGAAAGACAAAATTCGCGTGTCAGGTACAGCGAACCGGTTCGCAGGTACAGCGAACCGGTTCGCATGTACCAGCCTGGTCTTGCTCTCAGCACTTAGATTTTTTTCTGGTTTTTCTCTTCTTTTCTTGGATTTTTCTTCAACTTCAACTGAGCATAACTTTTCAACCGTAGCTCGGATTTGGGTGCCGTTTTTTATGGTGTTCTTGTAATTGAAAGATCTTAAACTTTCTAGTTGGACCCACTTCCGGACTAAGGCTGAAAAATTACGAAAATGCCCTTGAACTTGCCTTCCTAGCTTTTCTTGCACTGTCTTGCTTCCTCCTTTGCACTGCTTGCATAATTAACCTGTAAAACCAATAGGAGAAGCACAAAACACGCAATACTCACCAAGAAGGTTAGAAGCATAAAAGTGAATCAAATCCATATATGTTACATCATTCGGGTTCACAAAAGTACTGAAATTAGGGGGATAAATATACAATATTTATGCCCAATCAAACCCCCCTAACTTAGAACTTTGCGCGTCCCGAGCAATGTAAAAGAATGAAAGTAAGAGTTAAGGACACTTCAAGGACTTTATTGGGATAGAATGCCACTTTCGCGGGCAAGCGATTGCATTTAGCATATGCAACAAGCCTTTAAACCTCTAGGTTACCCTAGTAGGACGAGTTGTGTCTCGTGAGGGTTTGCAGTGAATATACCCACAAAATTCGACTCAAAGAAAATTCAAAATACGCAAAAATTGTACAATTCAAACTTTTCCATAAAATAGTCATCATCAAGTCATATTTACAAGTCTCAAATCGTAGTGTGTGTGTGCGAAGCCGGAAATATAACCGCCAATTTTCATCGATTGATCATTACGTTACTTATCCGAAAATTCGTTTTGATTTCAATTTCTCACGGAATGCACTCACAAACGAATCTCTCGGATTATGGCTATTCTCTCGGCATGCGTGATATAAGGAGTAAATGTAGTGGAAGCAAATACACGCATGCAATTAGAAAGACGGAAATTTTATGGTGAAAGGATCTCTTCAACGGATTACGGTTTTAAAAACGGGAACATCGCCTCTATTTCGCGTATTTAACCTCTTATATTATCTTTTGGTGTATTAACTCTCCACGCGGTACTCAATTTACGCAATTTGGACTCGGTTAGGACTTTTTCGGGTTAAAGGTTGTATTGGGTAAAATGAAAATGGTAGGAAAGGTTGGAATTGGAAAAGTCATTTGTGATGTCCGTTTGTGCATTTTCCGGGCTATTGCTCATTTTTTTTTTTTTTTTTCTATTTTTTTTTTCTTTTCTATTTTTCTTTGTTGCTATTTTTGTTGAGCATTCTTCTATTTTTTTTTTCTTGCCCCCTTTTTGTTGCACTTTTCGGACTTTATTTGATAAATGTTCGATTTTCACAATTCCGGGCTATTTTGGGTTTTTCGGGTTGTCAAACGAGAGGGAAAAATATTCGGCTCAATTTGGGTTACAAAAGGGATAATTTTTCGCTACTTTTTCTGGCCAATATTTTTGGGTGACAAACGAGGGCCTACTTCATTGTCCAAAATACCAATTGCGTTACCATATGCGTTTCGAGATGAATTTAAGTTTAGAGACTAATTTGGCACGATTTTCAAGGCAATATTGCACACATTTTTCAAAACCGATCAAATGAAAAAAATTTGAGATCCTTGACAACTTATTAAGCGCTAAAAAGAACTTTGAGTTAACAATTAACTCGGATTGATTTAAAATCTCGCAAAACGTGATAGGCTCGAATCTCACCGGGTTTTGTTAATCTCCACATTTATTCGTTAAGTCGTCAATTTTCGCACAATTTCCATCTTTGGTCAATTTCGGCTTTGTGTATGTTGAATGTTTACAATTTGAGACTTTAAACTGACTTTTAATGATATTTTTGAAAAATTTGAATTCCAATTTTTATTTATTTTGAACAAAAATATTTTTGGATTTTTCAAATTTTTATGATTTTTTTTGGAAATTTTGGGCATTTTTGAAAATTTGTGAAGTTTTAGAAATACGCACTTGTGACCCCCCCTAACTTAGACTTTTGCATTGTCCTCAAGCAAAAAGGACTAAAATCTAATTCAAGGCGAATGAAAAGTGCGGAAAAATATAACAAACAAATGTGAAAAATGCAACAAGACACTATATGACACTCATGCATGACTCAAAAATACAACAAAAATCACCCCATACGCGTCGGGGGTGCGACGACCTCTCATCTCTCCATAAACTCACCCGACCCCACTTATGGGGGTTGATGCTCTCCTTGTCACTCCCGTCCTAGGATTATATTCCAACAATCGGAACAAGTTGGGACCTCGCCCATAGATAAAGGATAGACCGGGAGACTCGTCGTGACTAATTGGAAAGGGATCCTCGTGATGATGACTCAAAGCATGGTCAACGTGCATTGACTCGGAGGGGACACCTAGGTTTCTTTCAATTTTTAAGACGCATGGGTCGGGCTCTAAGTCGGATGAACCACAACTTTTCTCCTCACTCGCCTTCGGGGCCTCTAGTGTTGTGGGTGGATTGTCACAACGAAGGAATTCATCAATTTTTGCTTTTAATTCACCGTCGTCTAAGTGACTACATGAATCCAGTAGGGATTGGCCTTCAATAGTAATACTTTCATCCACCTTCCCGAATTCTCTTTCAAAATCTTCCATGCTCATGTCGCCTAGTTCTCCCTCTCTAGTAGTGCCTACATCCTCTCTTACTTGCTCGATCTCCAACTCCACTAGTTTTCTCTCTTCTACCCCCTCTCTCTCTCTTTCAATTGCGGTCACAACACACCTCTCCCCCTCTTTGCTCTCATCGTCACATCTACCACTATTACCTGATGAAATAGGGCACACCCCTAACTGCTCTCTCTTGTGGGACCTCTCATTCTCATGGCTCGACACTAAGCAGGACCCCGAAGCATCTCCACAATAATTCTCCTCGTTGTATTCCTCTACGATCTCCTCTATGAAGCTCACTGCGTGAAGGTCATCTTCTTCTCCCGTATGTTGGGCGACATGGAAGATGTTGGTCTCTAAAGTCATGTTCCCAAAAGTGAGTTGCATTCGCCCATTCCTAGTGTTGATGATTACGTTAGCCGTAGCTAAGAACGGGCGCCCAAGGATGATAGGAACATGGTTGCTTGAGGTGAAGGAGGGCTCCGTGTCCCAAATGACAAAATCTACCGGAAAGTAGAAGGTGTCAACTTGAACGATCACGTCCTCAATTATGCCTCGTGGAATCTTCACGGTTCGATCCGCTAGTTGGAGAGTGACCTTTGTGGGCTTGAGATCGCCCAAGTCAAGTTGCCTATAAATGGAGTAAGGAAGTATGTTTACACTTGCTCCCAAGTCAAGTAAGGCTTTCTCAATTTTATTATCTCCAATGATGCATGATATGGTGGGTGCACCGGGATCTTTGAATTTAGGCGGGAGATCATTTAGTAGAATGGAACTCACGTTCTGAGCTAGAAAGACATTCTTTTTAACCTTCATCTTCCTTTTTACCGTCAACAAATCTTTGATAACTTTGCCGTAGGCTGGAATTTGCTTGATGGCATCAAGGAAGGGCAAGTTTAGCTTCACTTGCTTAAGTACTTCTAGCACTTCATCACGTGGGCATCCTTTCTGTGAAGGAATCAACCTTTGAGGAAATGGTGCCGCGGTGGGTGGTTTCACTACTACCTCGGCCTCACTAGTGTCATCTTTATCACCTTCATTCAAGGGGACATCTTCGGCCTCTTTCGTGCCGGGTGAAATCTCCTTGTCTTTAAGTACGTCTCGTGGGGGAGGTGACAAGTCAACTACCCTCCCACTACGTAGAGTGGTGATTGCGCTACATTGCTCAAGATGGTCGTGGGGTGTTGAGCTAACACTAGTTTGACCTTGGGGAGGTCGTTGGCCTTGGGCAGGGAATTTGCCCTTCTCTTGGACACTCAACGAGGATTGTATCTTAGACAGGTTTGCATTTAGGTCGCCAATGAGACGATCATACTTGGCATTGGTTGCGGCCTGGCTATTGATGAATTGATTCACAGTATCCTCAAGAGTTCTCCGCTGTGGCGGAATATAATTTCCATGATGTGGTGGTGCTTGCACATGTCCTTGCATGTGTGGAGCTTGTTGAAATTGTTGTGGAGGAGGAGGGGCAACATGCGAAGGAGGGTTCATTGCGGCGTGTTGTTGCCTGTAGCTAAAACCGGGATGGTTTTTCCACGAAGGGTTGTATGAATTTCCGTGCGGGGCACCGAAATTTCCCTTAAAGCCTCCTATACCATTAACTTGCTCCTGTAATATTACTTTGCAGGCGGGTATCGTCGGGCATTCCTCAGTTGAATGTCCCGCCTCACAAATTGCACACACCTTTTCGATGGGATTCTTGATGGATCCAACTACCTCACATAAGTCTCGCAGTCCTCTCTCAATGGTGTCCAACCGACAGTCCGACATAGAATTCTTATCTACGTGGAATAGACCGGATGTCGACGGAGCGGTGGTAGATTGTCGATTTCGGTTTTGAGCGTTCGGATCAGAGGTATCCCAGGATTGGGTAGTCTCGGCAACATACCTCATGTGAAGATCAGCGTCATGGGCATCTAGATCGAAAAATGGACCACTTCCCATGGTTTCAACAAGCTGTTTAGAATTAAGATTTAACCCATTATAGATAAAGGAGATGATTTGTGATGGATCAAATCCATGATGGGGGCACGAAGCCACTAACTCGTTGAAACGTTCATAACATCGATGGAAAGGCTCATTTTCTTGTTGCCTGAATGCTTGAATTTGAGCCTTTATAGAGATTGTTCGATGTGTTGGGAAGAATTTCTTGAGAAATTTAGACTGTAGCTCATTCCAGGATGGAATCGAGCTTGGAGGTAAAGACCATAGCCAAGCTTTGGCTTTATCTTTAAGCGAGAAGGGGAAGAGTTTGAGGCGGATTACCTCTTGTGTGCAGGTTTGATCGTTGAGAGTATCACACACGTCCTCAAATTCCCTTATGTGGAGGTATGGCTTTTCAGAATCCATACCGTGATAATGTGGTAGCGTCTGGATCATCCCATTTTTGAAACGAAATTGCCCGGCATTATACGGGAGTATAATGCATCCCGGAGTGACAGTGCGCTCGGGATATAAGAATTCTCTCAACGGGCGGTACGGAGGCTCTTCCTCACCGGTAGTTGCATTACTGTGCTGCGACATGTCTCTCTCACTCGACGACTCGGCGTTCTCACTGGGTGTGCACGACGTGTGTCCTACGAAGGAGAAGGGAGTGTTGCTAGAGATGGAGTGTGACGGTGTGGGAGGTGGGATCCAGAACTGTGGGGCTTGTGGAGTGTGGGGACTGTCAGGATTATACTCAACAAGCGGATTTTCGTGAATACTGGTTGGAGTATTATGGGGTGTGGGAGTGGCTTCAGAATTTTGCATTAAGTTCAGGAGAGATGATGATTGTGAATCTTTTTGGAATTTTATTTTATTTTTTTAATTTAATTTAATTTTTTTTTTTGAATTTTTGGTCAAAGTTTTGGATTAACTTGATCTAATCCTAAGTTTACCTAATTCCCCGGCAACGGCGCCAAAAACTTGACACGACTCAGAATGTGTCTCTAAAGTGTGTGCTCTCTAGGCTCAAGTGCAAGCCTATCGTTCAAGTAATAATCCGACAAGTCGGGTATCGATCCTCAGGGAAGAAGGACAACAGAAGTTGTGACGACGGGATAAGATTAAGGAATCCTAACAATGACTCTAAAAGAAAAGAAAAAGATTGATTTGGCTTTTTGGGATTGATTAAACTAAATGCAATTATGAAATAATGATGAAATATGCAACTAACTAAATTATCTAAATGCTGAATGAAGAATTAAATTGAAACTGTTAAACTTAAATGATGAGAAAACAGGATGGGAATACAATCCCCCAACCCTAGTGTAGTGTAGTGACAACTTCAATCATAAATTTATCCGATTAATTCAAACCCGGAATTTAGTACTCCCAAGCATTATGTATACGAGGTTCAAGCCCGCGTCATACCTAATCTGAGGATGAGTAAATCGGTATCGCGGTAATTACAGTCAAATTGTACTCTAAATCATCACGAGTACCCAGAGGCAAACGAGATATAAAGATCTACAATTCTTAAGAAATTACGCGATACGATTTAAATTAATCATTAAATTCAGCGGATCGACGTTATACACACGCACTAACACATCAGGTTGGGTTCATGCATCCCAACCTTGAAAAACCTAGCCGGACATGTTAAATGGACTAATGCATGAAATAATAACGTTGCATGTGTATGAATTCATGATAAAACTAAATCTAAACATGTAAATACGTATTATGAATGCGAAAACAAGTTGAATCTAATGGGAAAACAAAGCATGCAAGAACAATAATAAGAAACAAGAATTTTGAATTAAAACTAGAAAAGCAAACCCGAAACAATGAATTCTTGAAGTAAATTGTGCCCTTGATGTTCCTAGATATTTCTCCCCTTTTTCTCTATCAAAAACTCTCTAAAAATAGCCCTAAAAGCTGCTCCTAGGTTAATGCCTTCGTCCCCCACAAGTTTGGAGTGTTTAAAACCTATTAGGAGACTTGGAGACCAATCCAAATGAAAGACAAAATTCGCGTGTCAGGTACAGCGAACCGGTTCGCAGGTACAGCGAACCGGTTCGCATGTACCAGCCTGGTCTTGCTCTCAGCACTTAGATTTTTTTCTGGTTTTTCTCTTCTTTTCTTGGATTTTTCTTCAACTTCAACTGAGCATAACTTTTCAACCGTAGCTCGGATTTGGGTGCCGTTTTTTATGGTGTTCTTGTAATTGAAAGATCTTAAACTTTCTAGTTGGACCCACTTCCGGACTAAGGCTGAAAAATTACGAAAATGCCCTTGAACTTGCCTTCCTAGCTTTTCTTGCACTGTCTTGCTTCCTCCTTTGCACTGCTTGCATAATTAACCTGTAAAACCAATAGGAGAAGCACAAAACACGCAATACTCGCCAAGAAGGTTAGAAGCATAAAAGTGAATCAAATCCATATATGTTACATCATTCGGGTTCACAAAAGTACTGAAATTAGGGGGATAAATATACAATATTTATGCCCAATCACTTCCAGCGTAGCCCCCAGAACCCAAGATGGTCCCAACCTCCACTCTCTTTCACACTTATCCTCTTTCTTAGTTACATTTCTGACTAGGTTCCTTCTTCCAGGTAAGACCGAAGATTCCCCTCGTGAACTTCTCTTTAAATTGGTTGTACGGTTATCTCATGGCAGGTTGGTACCTATAGTCGCCTTGACTTTGGTCTCCCTTTACACCTGGATGGACCGATCACATATAGATGTAGAGAGGTATTGCGATCGTATGATGCTGCTAGCTATGCAAATTCCTCACTCTTAATGGCCTTTTTATTTGAGCATTTATCGCACCTTACTTCAGAGGCTCAGGCATGTCATAATGATGTTGCACGTATTCTCCGATGGAAAAATACAACTCCCAAGAAACCTTTGGGAGCATTGATTGATGATATTGAGGAGTTTAAGTTTTGGCCTTACAGCAAGCGCCCTGGGGGCATCTTCAGCTCGCTTTCTTTTCCTGGCGATGGCGGGACTTTCTATTGTCCTTCACCAGTGGGGTCTGTTTTGACCTGTCCTCATATTAATGTGGTGATGATGCTTTTACCAGGCCTCCTTCCTTCTTGGAATGAATTGGGTTCGCGTACTGAGTTCTATCATTCTGAGAGGGCAAGACGGAAGTTTGGCTATGATCAGGGCATTCACACCCCTCCTCTTCCTTCCTACAGTGATCATTTTGAGGCATTTTTAGAGGTGTGCACCAGCTTCACTCTCCAGGGACTATTCTATAGAGTCAGTGGTCTAGGGGGACTCTACATGCCTCCCTGCAATTATCATCCCTCATTTACTTCATCTTAGTTCCTTCTTTCGAAGTGACAGGTCTGTCTGATCAAAAATTGTGTAGTTGGTCCCCCTCATGATACAAACCTAGTCAAATATATTAAGGCCCAATTTTTGGTCAAGCAGATGCAAAAGGATTCTTGGTTTCTCAGCACTACTTCGAGGACACCCTTGGAGTAGGCCATCCCTATTTTAGTGAAACCTCTTCTCGATTAGTCACTTCAGCAGCCGTCGACTGAGCTTCCCCCTGTGAAGTCTAAAAGTCGATCAAAAAGCAGAGGGAAAGTGAATACCCCTACCACAGGCAAGAGGAAGAACTCATACGCGAATGTGTATAATTTCATTTCTGCTACCGCTGCTTCTCCTCCCTCTTCTCATGTGAGGACCTGGGCTGTAAAGAATAAGAAAGGGGATAGTGTTGATGTCATCGCTTCCTTCACGATGTAACAGGGGTTCGATACTGATGATCTTGGGGTGGGGGAAACTTACCAGGCCGTGAAAGAGAAAGGTTATGGAGCATTGGGCATTTTTTCTCGGGAAGCACGGGTCACATCTATTCCCATTGCAGAAGGTAGTATATCCCAACATTCTTTACTTAGCGGAACTGGTTCTCTTGGAGTTTCACCCCTAGGTCTCCCTCCCCCTCATTGGAAGAGGAACTAGTTGACTATGGAAGCACCCCTTCCTATGATGATCATAGTTCTTCTTCGGGTGATGTGGGAGGTTTGGATTTCCATAGCGAAGGAAATACTGACACATATGCTTTGTTATCAGTCTCGAGAGAGTCTTCCAGCGATGATGAGGCATCTCATTCTCCCGAGGGAGTTAGCTCCACCACCTGACCTCTTCCTTATGGCCACACTATGTGCCCTACTACTGTAAGTGTTTCTTTTATTTGAAATTTTATGCATATGATTTTCTTTCTTTCCCCTCATTATTTTATTTACTAATGAAAGTATTTTACCATATTTTTCAGGTCACTGCCACGAAGGCAAGTAGTTCTCCACTTCCCCCACTATGACTGATGCTTTTTCAGTGGGAGAGGAACTCTATGCTCGTTTCTTCCCGAGGCCTCTTCAGAGAGGTTTGCTAACTCCTTATTCCATTTATCATGGAATGTAATTTATTAATCCACCAATTACATTTTGGTTGCATATGTTGGTATTTCCATACAGCTTTCATTTGTGCACTCTACCAGCACCAGGACCACCTCTATGACTTCTCCTTCTGCTCAGGTATGCCTCATCGTTTTATCAATTTTCATTATGCCCTTTTTCTCTTTCTTTCTTCCTTTTCTTTACCCATTTGTAATGTGTAGAGGATGGTGCCTTCTGGTGTCGTCACCTCATCTTCTCTTACTTCGACGGTGGGCACTTCTACAACTGAGCCCCTGGGCACCTCCTCATCAAAGGTGCGTATTTTTTAAAGTTTATTTTCTTTCGATAATAGGCACTTTATACTTTTTTGTCTCTTGTATTTTTTTAGGGTCTGGCAGCTTTTTGATTTTCTTCTCAGGGAGTGACTCTTCCCTTACCTGTGTAATACCCCGTATTTTTGTGATATTTATTTATGGGATTAATTGAATTAAATGTGTATTAATTGGAAATTAATCCGGATAAAAATATTAGCGAGATGCGAGTTAGTATTTGATATTAATCTGTATATATGATTATATATGAATATTGAATTATGAAATTTGTCGTGAGATTGAAATACGGCAATTTGGAAATTTTGTTGAGACACGTGTGACAGTCGCGTCAGAAATATTATTATTTAATTATAAAAGTGAATTTTATTTCTATTAACCGTATGGTCGTTTTGAGTGCGCCAATGCGTCCGGAAGGGTCGAAATAGTCAGAAAACACTAGCCGGGGGTTTAGTTTGGGTCCCGGGGCATTTTTAGGCCATACCGGCAACGTATAAGGGTAGTTTGGTAATTTTGGATTTTTGGGAATTAAAACCCACGAAAATTAGGAATTAATATCTGATTTGGAAATTACCCACTAAACCCACTAATAACCTAATGGGCTACGGAGGTTATTGAAATTAGTCCCAAAAGTTCCTAAGGCAAAAACCCTGGCCACCATTGTCACTTTGGAGAAGAAAAGCTTGGAGAGAGAGAGAGGAGAAATTCTGCAGATTCGACATCAAAATCAGAGATACACATAAGGCAAGTGGTTTAATTACATATTTTGCAGAGAATGCTTCTTCCATGCGTAGGAAATTTATAAAATTTCATTGTTCTTGGAGAATGATAAAAACCCATTGAATTGGATGTAGAGATTTATAGTTTTATGAGGAGATAGTATGTAGAACAATGTTAGGATGATTAGTCAGTGAAAAATACATCTTTTATACCATAAAAATGGATTTATTTATGCCTATGGATGAATTTAATTTCTAGGGTTCATGTTCTTGAGATTGGGGAAGAAGATGTGGAGATTTAATATTTGGATGAGATTTAGGATGAATTAATCCCACAAAATACGTTAATATATGACCTAAGTATATTTAGGATTGATACCAACCCATGTACAATTGATGGTTTGATGTTTAGAGGAGATTATAGGTGAAGAAAAGTTGGAAAAACGAGTTAAGGAATTTCTGGGCTCGAAACTGGCCTCTAGTTAGAAGACCTACCCAGGTCGTTCGAACGAGCTCATTCGAACGAGCTTCTAACGAGTGGACAGTTTGCCTTCTAACGAGTTGAATGTTCGTTCGATGTCTTTCGTTAGAATGAGATTTCGTTAGATACCCAGTTCGTTCGAACGAACTCTCGTTCGAATGAGACTTCTAACGAGCTGACAGTTTGGGCTTTTTAGCCTGTTTTAATCCCGAGTGTCCTGTAACCTTGTTTATATGTAGAGATAATACTTCCTTGTGGATTAATTGATATATTTGGGATATTTGGGATATAATGAGGAGTAAAACCTAGAAGTGTAGTTTGAACCTAAGGGAAATTATGAAGTAGGACGTGAGTGTCTATTACGATGCGAGAACTATTGACGGCCTAAATAATTATATTAACCGGGAACATATAAATTGTGTAGCATTATATGTCGGTACGAGAATGAGATGTGTACTACAAATAAATTATGATGATTACTAAGATGTGTGCATACTTAGTATATGTATTGATTTTTATGTGTATGACATACCTACCATACTTGCTATCACAGGAGGTTTACGTTCGCTTAGGGCCCTCTAATCCTTGTGTTGCCCGGATTTAGACTGGTACCTCGATGAACATAGGTCAGAGAAGGACTTATTGGGATGTTAATAAGTCTGCTGATCGTGGGAGCGCAGGTATGTGCGTGACCCATGTGATGTGACTGTGTTCGCCTCCATTATTTGTGATTTTTGTTATCTGAGAACGATTCCTGAGAGATTCGGAATGCGTGATCCTTATGTACGTGATGTACCGGGATGGATAGCAGAGTATGTGTGCACCGCAGCTTAGTCTCGAGGTGCTTGTATTGTATATTTATGACGTGAATAATATACACTTAATTAATGGGAACTTTCATGTTAGTATTGTGAATATAATTATGGTAATGTTTTGAGAAAACATAAAGGGTTAACCGATAGTGAATTGTATTACTAATTGAGAATCTGAGTTTAAGTAAATCCCTCTATTGTTTTGATAACGTTAGAATGTAATATGGGAATCGAGTAGTAAGGGGTAGAACTTATTACGGTTTGGTTAGATATGTGTGTCATTTAGATGGGTACGGTACGTTAAGAGTGCACATGTAGTCGAGAGATGAGAATTTCATGTGAGTGCACGTCCTAACATGTATTTTGCATTTAATGTTTAATGTTATTAAAACACTTGCTGTTTTTAAAATGATTTCCACTTTCGGGCTCTGACCCATTTGCTTTCAAATCTATTTTTGTAAAAACCATTTTAGGTGCCCAGCCACAAGGACACCATGCTTAGGATCCTCATTCAGGTGACGAGTTGTAGCTGTTTGTGGATGTTACAGGACTTTGCTTGTAGACGCTTCATCGATCTTGACTCTATATTTAGATTTCATCAGTTGTAGGGCATGTCGCCCATTCCTTTTAGAGACATTTCATTTATTTCAGATTTTCAGACTTTTGGCATGTAATTAATTCAGGATGCACGGTTTTACTTATTTCAGTTGTGGGATTGTTGTGAGGAGTTTTCCTCCGGATTTATAATTACTATTTGTTGGTCATTTCATTACTTCGTTATGGTGAATGGATTATGTTTTTCTTCCATTATTCTTTTATTGCTTGTTAATCAGACTTAATTTAAAATTTGGCAACTTACTTTTTTAATACTAGGTGGTTAGTAATCATTAAAATGTTTTCGACAGTGATGCTATTAACGGAACCAACTTGGCATTTTGTATTGATTTAATAAAGGAGTAGCTACCCGGTATTTAATTAGTCGGGGTGTCACAGGTGGTATCAGAGCATCAGGTTCTAGTGTCCTTTAGGATCTGTATGGCTTATTATGTTTCCGCTGAGCTTTCTTTGATATAGAGCCCTAATTCTAGGAATGTTGTGTTTATCTCTATACTCTGGAAATTCGTACTTCTGTGATTTGTTTATTTGAATGACGAACTCATCCTAATTTACTTAAATTTCAGATGAATCGTCAAGAAGAACTAGCTAAAACGGTTAGGGGAGTCAATGAGCAAGATCGACTCACACCTCAAGTATCCCCAGAGAGAATATCAACCGCCGAGTTAGCAGGTATCGTGGCACAAGCAGTTACCACTGCAATTCTACAATACCAAGAACGCAACATACAACTTAAAGGAGGCAAAAGACCTAGAGAAGTTAACCAAATGCATGTGACTAACGTTGAAAATCGTGTGAAGGCACCGAATTTGCGACAACAAAACAACCAAGATCGAGTGAGTTCCAGAAGTAACGAGATTCATGTACAGGGGCAAAAGAGTCAGGGCCAACGAAGTTGGGTTCCGAATGAAATCACTAAGAGGTATTTCGGTTGTGGAATGGACAATCACAAACGTAAATCTTGTCCAAATCAGACTAGGGATAAACTAAAATCTGACCAGCGAAGAATCTTGAAACTCTGCTATAAAAGTGTACAACCGGGTCACAAGTGGATGGATTGTCCTCGCCCTGACATAGTTTTTTCGCAAATCTCCCCCCAAGGCCAGCAAGACCAGGGAAAAAGCGAGACTAGTCAACACCGTAATGAAGTGAAGCAGTTTCGAGGGAAGTGTTTCATTTGTGGTAAGATTGGCCACAAACGTCAGGATTGTCCTGACAAGGGCAAGGCCCCACAGCAGCAGCAGCGGGGTGCTCGACACGAGCCACAGAGGCCTATGTTTTCCGCCGCCCTCCCAACACCACAGATGGCAGCATTACCACCCAATCCAGCAGTCCCAGTTCAGCAGGGACAGTTTCAGTATGGAAGAGGGTATCAGCTCCAGCAAGTCGCAGCCCCACAGAACCCACCGGCCATTGAGGGTATGTTCTCTATTCAGGGGACTATAGGGCATATTTTGTTTGACACGGGGGCCACACACTGTTTTATTGCTATGAGATTTTCACGCACCATTGGGTTGTTAGACACCGCCGAGAGTACGGTTACTTGTGTAGATTCACCTCTGAGTAGGGGTTCGGTGATTTCCCTTGTATGTAGAGGCGTGGGTATAGAGATCGGGAGGTTTACTTTACCCGCGGATATGCTAATATTAGATATGACTGAGTATGATGCCATTTTTGGCATGGATTGGCTAGTGCATACCGAGCCATAATTGACTGTTTCAGTAGGAGTATTATCTTTTCCATTCCCGAGCAGGAGATGTTTTGGTGGCGATGCCTCGTCCTGAGGGAGGATCGTCCACTCATTTGTACTTTATAGAGGAGGAGACCTCTAAGGAAGTGGTGATACCACTTGATTCGATTTCGGTTGTTCGAGAGGTTGCCGACGTATTTCAGGATATACCTGGATTACCTCCGAGTAGAGAGATAGACTTTGTGATTGACTTAATGCCGGGCACTCGGCCTATTGCCCGCGCACCTTACCGTATGACTCCAGCTGAGATGAGAGAGTTACGGGATCAGATTGAACAGTTGTTGGGTCAGGGGTTTATACGGAGGAGTACTTCGCCGTGGGGTGCCCCTGTGTTGTTCGTAAAGAACAGGGATGAATCGTTGAGGTTGTGTGTGTATTACCGAGAGTTGAATAAGGTCACGATATGGAATAAGTATCCGTTACCTCGAATCGATGACCTATTCGATCAGTTGAGAGGAGCTTCTTTCTTCTCGAAGATTGAATTTCGATTGGGATACCATCAGTTGCGTATCAGGGAGGAGGACGTCTCGAAGACTGCGTTCTTAACGAGATATGGTTCTTACGAGTTTCGGGTTAGGCCTTTTGGCTTGACCAGTGCTCCAGCCGTGTTTATGGACTTAATGACAAGGATGTTCAGAGATTTCCTTGATCAGTTCGTCATTGTCTTCATTGAGGATATCCTAGTTTACTCCCAGACAGAGGAGGAGCACGCCGAGTATTTGAGGAAAGTTTTGCAGACGCTACGTCAGAACGAGCTGTATGCAAAGTATGAGAAGTGCGGGTTTTGGCTGAAGGAGGTTCAGTTTTTGGGTCACATTATTTTCGACCGGGGAATATCTGTTGATCCAGGGAAGATATCCGCGGTGAGAGAGTGGGGACAGCCCACCACACCGACTGCAATTCGTAGTTTCTTGGGCCTAGCAGGATACTACAGGAGGTTCATTCGGGGATTTTCGAAGATAGCGGGTCCTTTGACACATCTGACTCGTAAAGGTGTTCCGTTCATCTGGAGTGATGCCTGTCAGTTGGCATTCGATGAGTTGAAGGATAAGTTGACCTCAGCACCTGTGTTAGCATTGCCGAGACTGGGAGTTGAGTATCTAGTTTACACCGATGCGTCCTTGCAAGGACTTAGAGGTGTGTTACAGCAGGAGAGTCAGGCCATAGCTTATGCTTCCCGTAAGCTTAAGCCTCATGAGAAGAAATATCCCACTCATGACTTGGAGTTGGCGGCAGTTGTATTTGCCCTTCGAATTTGGAGACATTACCTTTTGGGGAAGAAGTTTCGATTGTTCACGGACCACAAGTCCCTACAGTACCTATTCACGCAAAAGGAGTTGAATATGCGGCAGCGAAGGTGGCTTGAGTTTGTGAAGAACTATCAATTTGATATCCAGTATCACCCGGGGAAGGCTAACGTGGTAGCAGACGCGTTGAGCCGTAGGCCAGTAGATTAGGTGGCAGGGGTATGGAAGGCCAAGTGGAAGGAGTTGGGACACCAGGATGCAGTGGCCCGATCATTCATGTCTGTGATGACCGTTACACCGCATATTGTCACGAAGGTGGTAAAGGCACAGGCAAATGACTCGTTCTGTCAGGAGCAGATAGTTCGATTACTAGCAGAAGGAGCCGAATCCTACACCGTTAGCTCAGACGGAGGATTACGCCTCAATGGGAGATTGGTAGTTCCGGAAGGGGAGGAATTGCGACACGAGGTAATGGCAGAGTTGCACGGCTCACGGTTCGCAATACATCCCGGTGGGGACAAAATGTACCAAGACATGAGACGACAGTATTGGTGGAACGGGATGAAGAGAGATATTACCGTGCTTGTTTCTAGATGCGCCACTTGTCAGCCGGTAAAAGTGGATCATCAGAGATCGGCAGGACCTCTACAGCCATTGGAAGTCCCGATGTGGATGTAAGAGAGCATATCCATGGACTTTATCACGGGTTTGCCTACGTCACAGAGAGGTCATGACTCCATTTGGGTAATTGTGGACAGGTTGACCAAAGTCGCTCATTTTCTACCCGTAAGGACAGACTACACTACGGGACAATATGCCCAGCTCTTTATTTCAGAGATAGTGAGAACTCACGGTGTGCCCCTAAATATCGTGTCTGACCGAGACAAGATATTTGTTTCACGATTTTGGGAGAGTTTTCAGGAGACCATGGACACGGAATTGCGGTTGAGTACGACGTATCACCCACAGACCGATGGGCAGACCGAGCGTTCAAACCAAATGTTGGAGGACATGTTGCGTATGTGCATCATTGATTTCGAGGGTGGATGGGAGCAGTACTTTCCACTAGTGGAGTTTGCTTACAACAACTCCTACCAGCTCACCATTGGCATGGCTCCATTTGAGGCGTTGTACGGTAGAACTTGTCGTCCCCCAGCATGTTGGTTGGAGGTGGGGGACAACAAACTACTTGGGCCGGAAGTGATTCAGGATACTTCGGCGAGGATATAATTGATTCGGAGTCGCATTCGGGTAGCTCAGGATCGGCAGAAAAGCTATGCTAAGGCGAAGAGGTTCTTCAGAGAGTTCCAAGTGGGGGACCAGGTTTTGCTCAGAGTATCTCCTATGAAGGGGATTATGCATTTTGGGAAGAAAGGGAAGTTGGCACCGAGATATGTGGGACCATTTCCTATTATTGAGCGGATTGGACCGGTTGCGTATAGACTTGGGTTACCGGAGCATTTGCATCGGATTCACGATGTGTTTCATATTTCCTCGCTAAGGAAATATCTTAGAGACGATTTGTCACTTTCTCACATTGCCTTGGAGGACATCGATCTCCAGCCTGATAGCTCCTACGAGGAGGGGCCGATTGCTATTTTGGACCGAAGTGAGCGGAAACTGCGGTCAAAGATAGTTCCTTTAGTGCGTGTTCAGTGGCGACATCATAATGTCGAGGAGTCCACATGGGAGCGCGAGGATGAGATGCGCGAACGTTATCCGAAGTTGTTCTTACCAGGTACTTTCTAGTTCTGAATTTCGGGACGAAATTCAGTTATTAGGGGGGAAGTATGTAATACCCCGTATTTTTGTGATATTTATTTATGGGATTAATTGAATTAAATGTGTATTAATTGGAAATTAATCCGGATAAAAATACTAGCGAGATGCGAGTTAGTATTTGATATTAATGTGTATATATGATTATATATGAATATTGAATTATGAAATTTGTCGTGAGATTGAAATACGGCAATTTGGAAATTTTGTTGAGACGCGCGTGACAGTCGCGTCAGGAATATTATTATTTAATTATAAAAGTGAATTTTATTTCTATTAACCGTATGGTCATTTTGAGTGCGCCAACGCGTCCGAAAGGGTCGAAATAGTCAAAAAACACTAGCCGGGGGTTTAGTTTGGGTCCCGGGGCATTTTTAGGCCATACCGGCAACGTATAAGGGTAGTTTGGTAATTTTGCATTTTTGGGAATTAAAACCCACGAAAATTAGGAATTAATATCTGATTTGGAAATTACCCACTAAACCCACTAATAACCTAATGGGCTACGGAGGTTATTGAAATTAGTCCCAAAAGTTCCTAAGGCAAAAACCCTAGCCACCATTGTCACTTTGGAGAAGAAAAGCTTGGAGAGAGAGAGAGAGGAGAAATTCTGCAGATTCGACATCAAAATCAGAGATACACATAAGGCAAGTGGTTTAATTACATATTTTGCAGAGAATGCTTCTTCCATGCGTAGGAAATTTATAAAATTTCATTGTTCTTGGAGAATGATAAAAACCCATTGAATTGGATGTAGAGATTTATAGTTTTATGAGGAGATAGTATGTAGAACAATGTTAGGATGATTAGTCCGTGAAAAATACATCTTTTATACCATAAAAATGGATTTATTTATGCCTATGGATGAATTTAATTTCTAGGGTTCATGTTCTTGAGATTGGGGAAGAAGATGTGGAGATTTAATATTTGGATGAGATTTAGGATGAATTAATCCCACAAAATACGTTAATATATGACCTAAGTATATTTAGGATTGATTAGAACCCATGTACAATTGATGGTTTGATGTTTAGAGGAGATTAGAGGTGAAGAAAAGTTGGAAAAACGAGTTAAGGAATTTCTGGGCTCGAAACTGGCCTCTCGTTAGAAGACCTACCCAGGTCGTTCGAACGAGCTCGTTCGAACGAGCTTCTAACGAGTGGACAGTTTGCCTTCTAACGAGTTGAATGTTTGTTCGATGTCTTTCATTCGAACGAGATTTCGTTAGATACCCAGTTCGTTCGAACGAACTCTCGTTCGAACGAGACTTCTAACGAGCTGACAGTTTGGACTTTTTAGCCTGTTTTAATCCCGAGTGTCCCGTAACCTTGTTTATATGTAGAGATAATACTTCCTTGTGGATTAATTGATATATTTGGGATATTTGGGATATAATGAGGAGTAAAACCTAGAAGTGTAGTTTGAACCTAAGGGAAATTATGAAGTAGGACGTGAGTGTCTATTACGATGCGAGAACTATTGACGGCCTAAATAATTATATTAACCGGGAACATATAAATTGTGTAGCATTATATGTCGGTACGAGAATGAGATGTGTACTACAAATAAATTATGATGATTACTAAGATGTGTGCATACTTAGTATATGTATTGATTTTTATGTGTATGGCATACCTACCATACTTGCTATCACGGGAGGTTTACGTTCGCTTAGGGCCCTCTAATCCTTGTGTTGCCCGGATTTAGACTGGTACCTCGATGAACATAGGTCAGAGAAGGACTTATTGGGATGTTAATAAGTCTGCTGATCGTGGGAGCGCAGGTATGTGCGTGACCCATGTGATGTGACTGTGTTCGCCTCCATTATTTGTGATTGTTGTTATCTGAGAACGATTCCTGAGAGATTCGGAATGCGTGATCCTTATGTACGTGATGTACCGGGATGGATAGCAGAGTATGTGTGCACCGCAGCTTAGTCTCGAGGTGCTTGTATTGTATATTTATGACGTGAATAATATACACTTAATTAATGGGAACTTTCATGTTAGTATTGTGAATATAATTATGGTAATGTTTTGAGAAAACATAAAGGGTTAACCGATAGTGAATTGTATTACTAATTGAGAATCTGAGTTTAAGTAAATCCCTCTATTGTTTTGATAACGTTAGAATGTAATATGGGAATCGAGTAGTAAGGGGTAGAACTTATTACGGTTTTGTTAGATATGTGTGTCATTTAGATGGGTACGGTACGTTAGGAGTGCACATGTAGTCGAGAGATGAGAATTTCATGTGAGTGCACGTCCTAACATGTATTTTGCATTTAATGTTTAATGTTATTAAAACACTTGCTGTTTTTAAAATGATTTCCACTTTCGGGCTCTGACCCATTTGCTTTCAAATCTATTTTTGTAAAAACCATTTTAGGTGCCCAGCCACAAGGACACCATGCTTAGGATCCTCATTCAGGTGACGAGCTGTAGCTGTTTGTGGATGTTACAGGACTTTGCTTGTAGACGCTTCATCGATCTTGACTCTATATTCAGATTTCATCAGTTGTAGGGCATGTCGCCCATTCCTTTTAGAGACATTTCATTTATTTCAGATTTTCAGACTTTTGGCATGTAATTAATTCAGGATGCACGGTTTTACTTATTTCAGTTGTGGGATTGTTGTGAGGAGTTTTCCTCGGGATTTATAATTACTATTTGTTGGTCATTTCATTACTTCGTTATGGTGAATGGATTATGTTTTTCTTCCATTATTTTTTTATTGCTTGTTAATCAGACTTAATTTAAAATTTGGCAACTTACTTTTTTAATACTAGGTGATTTGTAATCATTAAAATGTTTTCGACAGTGATGCTATTAACTGAACCAACTTGGCATTTTGTATTGATTTAATAAAGGAGTAGCTACCCGGTATTTAATTAGTCGGGGTGTCACAACCTGATGTTACCATCCCAGGGTTATCCTCTTTGGGGAGGATTTCTATTCCTCGAATCCGTATATCTATGGACGGCAGGCCCTTGGTTCAGGCAATCTCTCGCTGCCCGATATTGACTGCGGCTACTATTGAGACCTCACATTAGGTTAGGCATTTCCATTCGATCGTGGAATCTCCTTTTTCTTGGACATGTGACAAATAACCTGTTTTGACATTTGCAGGCCTTCAGCACAGCCCCTGTTGCACCGACCGTCCTTTTTCTCTCCTCCTCATTGGATGGGGCTCAGGTACTTTAATATCTTCTAGTTAGAAATTTTTTTTCTAACCCGCTTGTAGTTATCATAGCCCTCTTTTACTTCTTTTCCAGCTATCCCTTGGTATTATTTCGACAGTGGCTCCTGCTACTATCTCTTCAGCAGCCCCTGTGCACGGGCCAGCTTTCCCTGTTACCGCACCCCATCAGGTAGCTATCTTTGTTGCGCAATCTTAAAATTTCCCTCTTTTTTTTTAATTGAGGTGTCCTTTCATTTATGAGGTAGGCGATTTATTAACTCTTAACCCCTTCTTCTCATTTACAGCCTCACCTATCCACTGCAACTGCCATCATTGACGTTGCTCCTTCGAAAGCACCTGCAACTGAGGTAGCCCCTTTAGGAGCACTGGTTACTGAGATAGCCCCTTCAGGAGCATCTGTTGTGACTACCATCTTTAAGGTATCTCTTTTAGGATCACCTGAGACTAAGGCAACCCCCTTAGAAGTATCAGTTGCTGAGATGGCCCTTTTAGGAGCACCAACCACTGAGGCGGGCTCTTTGGAAGCCCCTGCACCTCCTCCTTTAACTTCTATGGAGGGCATTACTCAGGTGCAGTATATAAGGATATCCATATTTCTTATGCCATTCTTACATCTCTATTATTATTATTATTTGTTTAAACTGTGCAGGCTCCCTCATCTTCACCATTGTTGCATTGTTTCTAGGTGAGTGATGTTTCCCCTGTGACTATGGAGTATGATGAGGTTTCTCCGATATTTGTGGAGTCTGAGAGTGGGATAGCTGTGAGAGAGGTATTAAACTAGCATACCCTCTTATTTTCTATTCCCCTCTTTCCGTCTTGTGTATACTATGCAAGTGTTATCATACTACCTTTGTTTCATTGTTTCCAGGTGAATGAGGTTACTCCGATGACTATGGAGTCTGGCAGTGGGTGGCTGCGAGAGAGGTATTAAACCAGCATATCCCTTTTTTTACTATTCCCCTCTTTTTTTCTTGCGTATACAGTTCAAATGTTCTCATTTCCCTTTTGTCTTATTGTTTCCAAGTGAGTGAGATTACTCTGATGACTGTGCAGTTTGAGAGTGGGATGGCTGCGAGGGAGGTATTAAACTGTCATGCCCCCTCTTTTTACTATTCCCCTCTTTTATTCTTGCGTATACTGTGCAAGTGTTCTCATTTCACCTTTTTCTCACTGTTTCTAGGTGAGTGAGATTACTCTGATGATTGTGTAGTCTGGCAGTGGGGTGGCTGCGAGAGAGGTATTAAACTAGCATACCCCCTCTTTTTACTATTCCCCTCTTTTCTTCTTGCGTATACTGTGCAAGTGTTCTCATCTCACCTTTGTCTCATTGTTTCTAGGTGAGTGAGATTACTCCGATGACTGTGGAGTTTGAGAGTGGGATGAATGCGAGGGAGGTATTAAACTGTCATACCCCCTCTTTTTACTATTCCCCTATTTTCTTTTCTCTTTTTTTTATACTGTGCAAATGCTCTCATTTCACCTTGGTCTCATTGTTTCCAGGTGAATGAGATTACTCAGATGACTGTGGAGTCTGGAGGTGGGATGGCTGTGGAGAGAGATCATAGTTCTGAGGCCACTCCTATGGTCGGTGACGCTGATTCTGGTGGGGAGTCTTCTTTTCTCCCCTCTGAGGTAGGGTCTCACCATTCCGATGGCGATGGTGAAGTAGAGGTTGCTACAACCATTGCGGGTAGACTATGGCATGAGGAGTTACCTGGACAATTCAGGACACATGAGCGTCATCTCTTGGATCTGATCTTAGAGCACCACCCCGAGATATTCACTCCTCAGAGCATACTTCAGATTGACAGTCTCACGGTATTCAACCTGAAGGCTCTTGCCAACCATGTTCATGAGTTCTTAGCTACCTCCCCTGCTAAGTTGACTAACTCTTCTATTTTACTATTCTTGGATGCTCTCCATGACTTGCAGCAGTTCTATCATTTTCATTTTGATTGGCTTGATATACGGGGTTTTCCACTTTCTAAGTGTTCCTTTTCGAAATATGGTGAGACTTCACACTTCCAGACAGTCTAGGGTCGAGCAGCGGTAGGCTGAGGCCACGAGAATCCAGAATCAAATCGCATTACTCAGGTGAAGCTCGCCAGACTTGAGTCTGGTGACCAGGAGGACGAGACTAAATTCGTCAGGTTGGAGGAAGAGTTTCTGCAAGAGGCTGGTCCGTCATATGTTGGCGCCATCACTCATGATGACTTATTTTTTGTTATTTCTAGCGGATAGACTACTTCTTTCTTTGTAGTATTTTGAATTCTATCTGTACATCACTGATCATTCATGAATGAGATAAATGACACTTTGTTTCTCCTGCACTTTTCTTTTCCTTTGCTCTCCATCTATATTGTCGGTGTTTGTTTTTTATGACCTGCTCTAATTTATGTGAGCATTTGGCCTAGTGATGGTTGCCCCATATACTATGGGGTACTTGCATTAATATGAGAAAGTTATGTATTGTATACATTGTTCTTTTATTTTTTGAAAATGTACCTCTTGTGACTGTGAGGTATTCGCATGTTACTGTCTTAGATCACCCCTCCCGTCTGTGGGAGTAATCCTGTACACTATTACTTATGTTCATAAAGGCTAGGTTGGAGAGGGGGGTGACCCCTGTCTCCTTCCTTCAAGTTTTGTATCATTGAAAACTATTTGAATTAGCTAGCCCCTAGTCTTTGGGGTCCTTGCTCTACGTTCTCTTTAAGAGATTCATTCTTCTTCAAAATATTAAAGAGGAGGAATTTAACCCCCTCTATATTTTCTATTAATTTAGTCAAATGAAGTCATTATTACTTGGATGTTGCCCTCTTTTATGTCTGGGAGGACTTTGCTCAGTATACTTTCCTTTAGGATGGAGTTCCCCGAAGTGTAGTGAGCAAAGTTCCTCTTTTTTTGTGTACTCTCTTCTAGCTTAGTAGATAGATAGAGAGAGAGAGAGAGAGAGAGAGAGAGAGAGAGAGAGAGAGAGAGAGAGAGAGTGTGTGTGTGTGTGTGTGTGTGTGTGTGTGTGTGTGTATATATGAGTAAACAAGGCAAACATCAGCAATGATCAAAAGCATTGCTATTTCATTTCTTTACTTTTGTGTGTTGTTTACAATGTGGTATTGCTCTATAATTTTTTTTACAAAAAAAACTTTTTTGGTGTTGGAGCAATCCTCAAAATCCACTACAGAAATGAAAAACACAAAAAAAATTATTAGCTCTTACTAAGCGTAGTACCTCTTCAGCCACTTGCAGTTGATGGACTGGAGGCAATCACTCTCTGGTTCTGAGATCTGACAGTAACCCGACTTCCCCACCCCTCTGACGACAAATCGTCCTTCCCAGTTGGGTTTGAATTTTGATACCGACATGTTGCGGAGATGGTGGGTGGATGCTCGTAGGACTAAATATCCAACCTGGAACTCCTAGGCTTGACCAAGTTCTCATAATCACTGGACAGTTGTTGGGTGTAGACTTTGAAATTCTCCTTCGCCTTATCTCTATGCTCGTCCAGTGCCTCCAGTTGCACGTTCCTTGGGTCAGGGATGAGCCCATTGCTGAGAGAAACTCTGGCTGAGGGTACCACCAACTCCACTGGTAGGACAGCTTCGATCCCGTATACTAGGGAGAATTGGGTGAACCCCGTCGACTTTTTTTTCAAAGTACGATAAGCCAACAACACCATGGGAAACTTCTCATCTCATGCCCCTGGCATGTCCTTCAGCATTTTCTTCAAAATGTTTAACAGGGTCTTATTGGTATCTTCTGCTTGGCCATTGCCCTTAGGGTAGGAGATGGTTGAGCTATTATGCAGAATTTTATATCTGTCTGTGAGGAGGGCCATATCCTTGCATACGAATTTCTTCCCATTATATGTTAAGATTACCATGGGTATACTAAACGTGCATATGATATACTCCTTTATAAATTGGGTTACCACTTGGGCAGTCACTCTCCTTAGAGGGATGGCTTCTGCCCATTTGGTGTACAATTCTGTAGCCACAATAATAAAAGCCTTATCGTGAGAAGTCGGGGTGATCTTTCCAACCAGATTGAATGCCCATGTATGGAAAGGATAAGGAGCTGTCAGGCTTTGCAGGCTGATGGAAGGAGCATGCACCATGTTTCCATGCACTTGACAGGCTTTTCACTTCTTCACATATCCAATGGAGTCGGCCTCCATGGTCAGCCAATAGTACCCCAGCATCATCAGCTGGCCATACAGTTTAGTTCTCCCATCTTCTTTCAACACCCTTTCCATGTCCCCTTTGGCTATGAACCTCAGTTCCTTCTCATTGTACCCCAACCTGTATAACTCTCCTTCGACCGGGTAGAAATGAGCTATTCTTTTTCTAAGATAAATTTCATCCGCTCTCTCTACGGGTAGCTCCCCACCTTTCAGGTATGCTATGTATGGTTGTCTCCAATCTTTGAAGGCTTCCACAAAGTTGGCCTCCGCTGGTTGGTCAAAATTGGATTGGCACTTTAAGCATCTTTGTTGCAAGTGGGTGGATTCTGTGATCATGGAAGGCCAATAGTACCCGCCTCGCTGCAGTCGTCCACAGAGAGGAATGTCAGTATCTCCGTAATGCTTTTGGTGCATTTCTATCAATCTTTCATTGGCTTCTTACTCACCGATGCAGCTTGCTAGAAACCCTCCGGGACTCTTGAAGTAAAGAGTTCCCTACAGCACATGATAGTTAGCTAGTCCTAATATCTTCATTGTCCCTTCTATAATTTCAAGTTACTTCACCACTAGATGCCTCCAATATTCCGGCTCGTTACTGGGGAACAAAGATTTTACTGTAGTGGGTATTGTTCTCCACCATACCGTGATGGTTGTTTTTTACTCCTCCATGTCTAGATTTTGCACTATGGTTGCAAGCGCATCGGGGTTCCTGTTCATCGTCCGCGTCTTCCTCTCCACAGTTACTTCTAAGAATTATCCCAGCAGCCTTTGGATGATGTGTCTGTAGGGTGCCAAATTGGCATGCTTAAGGAAGAACTCCCCATTGACCTGCCTCACTACTAAGTTGGAGTCCCCTTATATACACAACACTCTGACCCCTGTTCTAAGTGCTTCTAACATCCCTAGAATGAGGACCTCGTATTTAGCTTCATTATTTCAGCATTTGAAGTTCAACTTGAAGGAGAGAGTGATCTTCTCTTTCCCATCTGATAGTATGACGCTGGCCCCACCCGTTCCTTGAGTGCTGGAACCATCAAACTCCATAGACCATTTCTTCACCTCCTCCGCCATGCATGCTTAAAATCTCTCCCTGGGTAGCTCTTTTCAAGGTGGTTCAAAAATTCCACTTGGGAAGTGAGCAAGCAGATCTTCCACTGCCTGGCTCTTAATAGCCTTGGGCACTATACATTTTAGATCATATTCTGATAAGATCAAAAACCACCTTGTTGCTCATCCCATGAGTACAGTCCGTGCTAGGAGGTACTTAATGGGGTCGCACTTAGTGACTATGTGAACTGTGAAGGCTGGAAGATAATGTCTCAACTTTTGGTCTACAAAAACTAACACTGGACAATGCCTCTCCACGTTGGTGTACCTAGATTCTATTCCAGAGATTACTCTTGACATGTAGTAGACCAGCTTTTCCACTCTTTCCTTCTCTTGTGCCAAGAGAGCCCCTATCGATCTCTCTGTTGAAGTGAGGTAGAGAAGCAATGGCGCTTCGGCCTCTGGGGGGATCATGGTGGACGGAGAAGCTATAATTTATTTAATCTTCCCAAACGCTTCTTTTTTTCTTCTCCCCAAATCCACTCGGCCTTGACTTTCAATAGGGGAGCAAATGGATGAGTTACTTCTGCTAGCGCGGGTATAAACCTTCGTTGGTAGGATACCTTTCCCAAGAAGCTCTTAATCTGCCTCTGACTCTTGGGCGGTGGCATCATCACAATGGATTTCATATTCGCTGCATCTACTTGCACCCCTTGTCTATTCACAACAAAGCCTAAGAACTTCACTACGGTAACCCTAAAGGCATACTTTGAGGGGTTCATCCTCATTTTATACCTACATCACCTCTCGAATACTTTCCTAAGATCCTGCATATGTTTACTTTCTTTCTTAGATTTCACCACTAGGTCATCCACATAGAATTCTAGTATATCATGAAATAGGTCATGAAAAATCACCATCATGGTCCGTTGGTATGTGACCCCAGCATTCTTCAGTCCGAAAGGCATAACTGTGTAGTGAAAGTTCCCTAATAGTGTGCAGAAGGGAGTTTTCTCCACGTCTGCAGGATTCATTTTAATCTGGTTGTAGCCAATGTACCCGTCCATGAAACTATACATATCATGTCCTGCGGTGGCGTCAACTAAGCTATCTATGCTTGGTAAGGGAAATTCATCTTTAGGACATGCCCTGTTCAAGTCACGAAAATCTACGCAGATTCTGATTTGGCTCTTGTCTTTTTTCGCCACTGGCACTATGCTGGAAAGCCATATGGGGTGCTGGATAGGCTTGATGAACCCTGCCGCTAACAAATTCTCCACCTCATCTTTTATCTTCAAGTCAAGGTCTTCTTTGTATGTGCGTGTGGCTTGCCTTACCGGGAGGGCATTGGGGAGGATGTTCAATCTATGGGAGCTCACTTCTGTATCTATTCCTGGCATCTTTATGTACTTCCAGGAAAACACATCAGTGAACTCTCTAAGTAACCCAACGATCTCTTCCTTCTGTTTTGGTTCCAGACCCTTGAAGATTATAATGGGTCTCCTCTCACCCCCTTTTGGCCCCAAATTGATCTCTTCTAATTCTTGCAACTGTTATCTGGGTTCATCTTGCTTGCATTCTGGAGCTTCTTTTAATTCCTCAACATGATCAACGATATGGGATTCATCAATAATAAAACACTCAGGTATCGGGTTGATGATCTCATCCCAGAACACCGCCTGCGCAGACCGTTATAAGTGGTAGATGACCTTTCCATCTGTAAAGATCACCATCTTGTAAGTTCGAGGGGGCTTAGCCACCTCTTCTACTTTCCTCTTTCCCTTTGCTATGTGGGGGATCACCCTCCCCCCTAGATGATCATGAACGGACTTCTTCTGCGGGACATTTCCTTCGACTACTTGTCTCCCTTATAGATTTCTTGTAGAGACCTTTCTTTCCTCATTTAACTCAGTGTAGAATTCAGTATCCACCATATGGGCCTCCTCAACGGTGAATGGTCTCTGCGTGGCCTTCTTCACTATCTATGTACCTCTAATGTTGACCTTTGCACATTGATGGTAGGTGGACGGTACTATGTTGTGGGCGTGCATCCATACCCTCCCATTGAGTAATTGGTAGCTAGTGTTAGCATTGATAATGTGGAACTTAATGTGGGAGGTGAAATTTCCCAACTTGATTCCCACATTCACATATCTAATAGATTTTATTCCAGCATTGTCAAATCCGGAAATTACTAGTGGTACCGGCACCACCTTCCCCTGGTCAATTCATGTTTCATACAATGTACTGATGGGCATGATGTTAATAAATGCTTGCCCATCCATTAATGCCCTAGGAAATGAGATTCCAATGACCATGGCTGTAACATACAGTGGGCGATTGTGGAAGTAAGGCACCTGCATATATGCTTCTGAAAACACCACCTCAGAAGTATACTTCTTAATCAGCCTTCATATTGGCCCCTACCAATTTAGCGAAGGATCTCCATGTTGTTGCACTGCCTCTAAGACTTTCCTCGTGATGGCTATCCTTGTGTCATACTTCACCCCTATCTGATCAAAAAAACAATTGAACTTAGGGCTCCTTGATATGGCTTCACATTCAGATTCTAGGTCTACCTCATACGTCTGGGCATTGCAAACATACTCTACCTCAGAGGTCCTCCCCCCCCCCCCCCCTCATCTAGAGCGAGAATGACATCTACCTCACCTTCTGACAGGGTCACTTCCTCAACTTACCCATTTTAATCTACTTTTTCTGGAGTGAATAATCACTCCTCTTGCATCCTTTCTAGCTCAAATATGTTAAGTGATAGCTTTTCCAACTCCTCACATAACTGATCGCCACTCTCCCACTCCATCAGATCTTTGGCAGCTTCTTCATCATAAGCAACTACCATATTGGTGGTACCGAAGTGATGTGCTGGAAGTGGATTCACATTAACATCCACAGAGAGGATCTGCAAGGTACTATTGGCCACCTGCTCGCCAATGATCCTTCGTAAGTAGAAACAATCTTTGGTGGATTGCTGCACCCGCTAGTGCAACTCACAGTACTTTGGATTGGCTGTGTTAGCTGTAGTCGGGATTTCTCCTTTCAAGTGAGGAGGACCTGCCACCCCTTCTCGTACTAAGGTACGGTAACAATCCATAGCCTCGGCTACACAGTAGGGTAGTGGCGGTGGGGCATCTTCCCCAAACTTTCTCTTGTTGCTGGGATCGTTATTCTTGGCCGCAGAGACTCCCTTATTTCCTTTGGGGTTCCCATCTATATAGTTGACTGCTTGCCTCCTTAAAACTTGAAACCTCTCGGAATTCAGTGGAACCTGCATCCTCCATCCTGAGGCCCTTGGTTTGATTATCATAGCTATGTTGCTAGCGGCCCTGGTGAACTCTCTAAAAGTTTTATCTCTAGTTTCGTTGATCAAGTGCAACTTGTACTCCTCTAAGAGTCCTTCCACATATATCTGCAGCAACCTGTCCTCCGCCACATCCTCGTGGACATCTAAGGCTCTCTCACGAAATCATTTAATATAGTGCATTAACTCTTCTCCTGGTTTCTGACCCTCTTGTGCTAGGTACCTCAATGTGAATTCATCCTTCGCTACAAAGAACTTCTGGAGGAACTGCCTGTGCATCTCTTACCAAGTAGGGATGCTATTAGGTACTAAATGGGAATACCATGTATAAGCCTTCCCAGTGAGGGTCTTAGAGAATTCCCTCAACCTGAGGTTCTTGTCACCAGCGTGCACTCCCAAGTACTCGACAAACCTCTTCACATGCTCTCTAGGTTTCTCCCCATTGTCTCTAAAGTTGATGAATTTTTGTGGGATATACCCCTCAGGGTATGGCTTCTCATTTACTTCCGACGGATAGGGGTCTTGTAACTCCTCATAGAGGTGAGGACCCTCCCTCTGGGAGGAGGAGAGCAGCTTCCTCACTTCCTCCATGGTAACACCCTTAGAGGGTGACTCCTCCAAACGCATGCTTTTAGCAGCTGGTGAGCCTGATTATGCCATAGCCTGCTCCGGCACCACCTTTCAGGACGAAATCATCTCCACCGAAATTACGACAGGGGTGGCTACCCCTCCAGAAGGGGCAACAGCTGGTGTCACACAACCTTGACCCAAACTTGATAGGTCTACATTATTTTTCTTCAAGAACTTAAAAAACATTGCCATAAGATTCATACCAACCATTGGAGCAGCTGCCGGCGAACTGGTCTGCTCTCCCTGAGGAGCAGGTGCCTTGGCTCCGATCACCACCATTTCTTCCTGAGTAGTCTGGTC
Source organism: Sambucus nigra (assembly GCA_949130495.1). Lineage (NCBI taxonomy): Eukaryota > Viridiplantae > Streptophyta > Magnoliopsida > Dipsacales > Adoxaceae > Sambucus > Sambucus nigra. Next base: position 349,990,870 of record OX422215.1, read on the forward strand.
ACTGTGATCTCCATTACCAAATAGAGTGTCCTCAAAAACTATCTGCTTAGAGATGTTGAAACCTTATTTATCCATTAAATCAAGAATACCACCCCAGCGGAGTCGCTAAATGTAGGAGGGTAGTGAGACTGGGGTCTATGAATATCTGGAAAGGGTGAGGCATGACCCACTCCTATGGACACTTCCTTCAAGGTCTTCTGGTGCAACTTCTTAAGAAACCTTCTCTTTCTGGTAACAATGGAACTCAAGCTTCAACTCACTCCCTGCAAAAAGATGAACTTTCACAGCAAAAATAGTAATTTTCTCAAGGGAAACACCTGAGAATGATGGTTGTCAGTTTAGGAGTGAAAGAACAAGGCACTTAGCACTAAGAGAATGAGCAGGGAGAGAATACTAGGTAGGTCTGGTGTGATTTTGGCAGAGTAATAGTGCAAATTCAATTATGTCTCTCTTTGACCTTGCCCATAGGTCTATTTATACTTGGGCATTAGGGCTGAGTTGGCACTTTTGAGCGCCAAAATTGAGAGGGTGGGTGGGGGGCAATGTCTGAAATGTACCATTTGTCCCTACCTACAGGCAACTCTGTCTGTCCCCTCCTGCAGGCGTCACCTGGTGCCAACCAAAGTCAAAAAGAAAATATGTCTCCCAATGAAGACAAAATATCTGATTTGGTAAATATCCTTTGAAACGGTAACTTGTGGTGCAATATTTGTAAATCTTGAGAGATGAGGCCTTAAGGACACCTCTCTTCTAAAAAGTCATTTTTGTAAAGAGTTTATTCCTTGTGAGCAGCCAGCTCTTTGATTGCTCACTTCACTTGTGACCAAGTGTGATGTGTGTGTAGTCTTGAGTGACTTCTGGGTCTTCCTACTAGTATTCTCTCAATCCTATAGTGCTAAGTGGTTGAGCTTGCTCAACATACCTTTTCCCTCAGTCGCCAAGCCAAAACTCCCAAGAGATCCCAAATGGCCTACTTGATCCATGCTTGCTCGACCAGGCAACCTGTACATGAAAATAAGTGTTAGTACTTTTGTTCTTTTTCATGATGAGGGTTTTCTTATGGTAGACACCTCATCATCCTAACTTGGTTTGCTGGGAGCTGAGGGGGGAGGACCTTGCGAGTCCCTCCTCCCATGTAAGTTTCTGCTATTAAGGAAGCCTTGGGGGGTTCCTTCTCAAATGTCATTTATGCGGGGACCCTGGGGGGAGTCCTTCTCAACCTGGGCTTCTACCTCCATTTAAGTGAAGTTCCTTCTCAATGTGAGTTTCTGCGTAGACCTTGGGGGAAGTCCCTCTCAACAGAGGTTCCTGCTCAACTTGAGTTTCTGCAGGGACCCTTGCGGGGGACATCTCAACGTAGGCTTTTGCCGCCACCTTGGTGGGGTTCCTTCTCATTGTGAGTTCCTGGGGAGACCTTGGGGGAAGTCCCTCTCAACAGCGGTTCCTTCTCAATTTGGGTTTCTACAGGGACCCTTGCGGTGGTCCCTCTCAACATAGGCTTTTGCTACCACCTTGGTGGGGTTCCTTCTCAACGTGACTTTCTTCAGGGATCCTTGCGGGGGGGCCTCTCAACATAGGCTTATGCCACCACCTTGGTGGGGTTCCTTCTCAACATGAGTTTCTGCAGGGACCCTTGTGGTGGTCCCTCTCAACATAGGCTTCTGCTGCCACCTTGGTGGGGTTCCTTCTCAACATGAGTTTCTGTAGGGGGCCTCTCAACATAGGCTTTTGTCGCCATCTTGGTGGGGTTCCTTCTCAATACCTAAAAAAGTATTTTTGGGGAAGACACCCTTCTACACTAACGCATATTACCATATTGTTGTTTAATTTAAAATTGTCTATCTTTCATTTAAATCATTATAAAATTTCTAAAAATCATTTTTATTTTAAATAAAATATTTCGATTAATAAAATAATAATAATACTACTGAAATCTTATATATTATTCCTAAATAATCCCTTAAAATAACGGGCTATTACATTCTTCTCCCTATAAAAGGAATTTCCTCCTCCAAATTCAACCATAATTTTCTTCCATTAAATCCAACTATAAATGCTCTGATAAGATACAACATCAATAATATCTCTCTTAGCAGACAATGTAACGAACCAATAATCCCAAGCCTGAGAATACGAACAATATATGCTCTGATACCACTTTGTAATAACCCGGGAGGTGCTACTGAAAAATATTGATAAATTAGAGAATTTTTTATAAAAAAAATTCATTTGGATTGAACATAAATTTTTGAAAGCATAAATACATAAATCAACTGAATAGAATGTCTCAATTATATTAAATCTCAAATGTCCTTCTATAAAATTATTTATAATAAACAAAAAGGTACATTTAAATTTTGAAAATAACAATAAAGAGCTTATAATGACAATCCCAATCTCAATGATGTCATAATTATCATCTCGCACCAAACTTAACATTCAGTAAACTATGGGAGGTGAGCAGAAAACTCAGTAGTTCATATAAATGCTCCAAACATAAATACACATACTCGTGTGTGCGTGTATCATATACAATAGTGTATGAAATATGAACACTCAAACTAAAATTTCAATAATATAATCATCACCTTGGATCTCACCACGGGCACTACACAACCCAATACCCTATACTAAAATTTCAGTCGCACTTCCCACAGTACAGTATAGACTACCGTCCATTATCCTGTCAATTATCCTCGGAACAATCCAATGCAACCTAAAAATAAGTAATATAACTTGGGGACACGACCCATCATAACTGGCATCACCACCATAAATTCTTGGCATCATGCCATAACAACACTTGGCATACTCGCCAACCGGGGTCCATGGCCTAGTCTTTGGATAATAAACAAAATAATAATCGACAGCACACCCTATCCAGAGGTAGTTTGGCTAAGGAATGACTATGAATTTTTCAATAATAATCATCATAATAGCATTCTCTCAATTCAAATAAATTTCATACTCAACTCCCATAAATCAAGTATATATATTTTCTACCCAATTTCTATAACCCAACATGCCCGTAAAATCAACTAGTTTGGTTACCCCAAACTACATGGCATTAAAATAGCACATACAAACTGGGTGCACAACAATTATAATATATGAGAATATAATATATATAAATTCAACACAGAGCATGGATATAATTATACAATCAATGTTGAATATGTGTAGCACAAAAAATTAACAACTAGAGAACGAAACTACCTCAAGAGAGTCAAAATCTACAATTATAGACCTTTTTAAATACCCAGAGAAATTCGATCTAAATATTATTCAAATCACCAATCTGACTTCAAATTTAGATTCTACATGAAAAATTGAGTGAGTTATGTGTTATGAGTTCTTCTCAAATCTCATCTGAATGCACTCAAAAAGAAGATCTAAAACACCCCAAAGTGACTGTTTTCATTCATCTCATTTTTGTCTCTTTGGATTTCGTTTTTTGCCTTTCCTTTTCGTCTTCCTTTCCTTAAAATCATCCCTAATATTCCTTATAAAGTCTCTCTCTCAAAACTTATCTTGTAACGTAAGCTAGCGCATACTATCATTTTGCCGTTTAATTTAAAATTGTTTATTTTACATATTTAAATCATTTTAAAATGTCTAAAAACCATTTTCATTTTAAATGACGTGCTATGATTAATAAAATAATAATATTACTGAAATCTATTATATTATTCATAAATAAGCCCTCAAAATAACTGGATATTATAGAAAAATATTGGATGAGCAAGTCATTAGTGAGTCACACGAGCAGTGACCAACAAAACTTATTGGACGAGAAAGTCCAAGGAGCAGTGACCAATGAAGGGGTTGCACGACCAAACCCAAGTTACAAAATATTTATTCAAGAAACAAAGAGGCTTTGAGAGAAATCTTAAGTCACATAAACATCAAGAAGAAGAAAGTGCACGACCAGTACGGTCTACATAGTAAAGTAAACTCATTTACTAAAACTTAGTTTTGTTGTTTTTACACAGGTTTACTTAGCAATAATACTTAGTCAAGCAATCAAGGCTCAAGAAGATGGCCAGTTAGGACCTCTTAAGTGTTTTGGTTTTGAGGTTGAAAGGTAAGCTTTGTTGAGAAAGATAAGGCTCCACCACTTTAATATCTTAGAAAATAGAGAATACTGAAGCGGGGGTCCCAAAAGGTCACTCACATTACACAGTCCGCACTTATTTATTAGCGAGAAATCAGTGACTTGATCACAAGGAATATTAAAATCCAATGGTGAGTGACCCTCAAGGACACTCACAAGTTTCCAAAAGTCTCACCAAGCAACTGTTTACAAGAAAAAAAATATTATTTTTTGGCATTATGGACGACAACATTACTTTTTGTCCACTATTATACCAAGTGCCACTCCATAATAGATAAACCATGGAAGACAGTGACAAATAGTAATAAGGACAAAAGTTATTTTTAGATATTTATCACATGGGAATATTCTTTGGTGTGCACGTGCCACGTCATGCCTAATGTTTTACTATATATAAAGCACTTGGGTCAGAGTTACAAGGATCTTCATCTTCTCATTAGCATTGTTACTCTGGAAAAATTCTCACAGATATTCTCTCTTATAGATATTAAGGTGCTTATCTCGACACTCTGAGAGAATCGTTGTTCTCAGAAGGTTTATTCCTTTTTTATTATTGCAAAGTTGTATTCAATTATTATCTGATCATTAATATCACCAAAAGCATTATTATTATATTAAAAAGTTAGTTTTTGCTATCTTATATCTTCTTGAAATATTATTACCGTGAAGATAGTTTCCATTCGAGTGGGTCTTGTCTCAACCATTTATAGTTATTTATGGACCCCAATACCACTATCCTCCTACACCAGTAACCCTTTTTCATTTCATCCCAACCCTAGAACGAATATCCTCTCAAATTGTCAAGTCCTAGAGACTGATTCTTCCACTTTGATAGTCCCAATCCATCACAAGCCATGGATGAGTACGCATGCCCCCTTCCAAATAACTAACCCCAGGGCACACCATCTCCTGCTATAGATATCATCACCGAGACTAAACCCACCATAGGCCATATGACCTTCAAAATGTCCATACACATACTACAGACTAAACACTATAGCCCAAACCTACTCTTAATCATGGAATTTATGCTTTCTAAAGAGCCAGGACTCATTACCCCCTTTTTAGGAGAGGTTAGTCAGTCGGTCGAATGGGAAGAAAAATATAATGAAACCCTACAAGAAACTGAGCATATCACTTGTGTAGTGTCGATTCAGTCCACTGGATGGGAGGTGTTAATCTCTAAGGCTCACTTGTTCACTCTCTCAAATTCAAAAGCTAACAGCAATACCCACCCACCCACAACTGGAAACACACTCTTGATTAACTTTTCGAGAAATGTCAGAAGCACCATATCAACTTGCCACTAAACAACAAACCCATTAGATAAGTTCAAAGCTCATCACCATTACAAATGAGTGAAAGAAATTTATAACTCGGGGAAAATTATTACATCGCCTATAAGTTCAAAGCTCATCACCAATTATTGTATGAAGAAGAAGAAGAAGAAGAAGAAGAAGAAGAAGAAGAAGAAGAAGAAGAAGAAGAAGAAGAAGAAGAAGAAGAAAGAATGAGGGTCCACATCCATAAAAGGATGTTGCTTGGGAGTCTAAATGACAAGTTAACTCTATCCTAGTGATATACACCCCACACATGAGCCTTTCCAGAGAAAGGTGGAACCTCCTTTGTGAGGAACAAAGGGTTATAGCCACCCAGATAATAGTTGCCACTAGATACGACATGCAACAAGGAATGACCACCTCGGTCAACCACCCAGGAGACGAATCATGAACTCTTCCCATTGATACCATCCATATGATGCGAATAGACACCAGGAGGGATATTGACCCCTCATTGTTAATTGACTCAAAAACCCTTACTGTCCATATATATGAGGGACACCACCTTCAGCCTGCCAGCGACGTTTACTTAGAGACCTCCTGCACCTAGTCCCCACTATGTGTAAAATGTTGGCCTACCAGAATTTGGAGCACGGATTACTCTGACCACCTCCTAATCGCCTAAGGAAACACTTCCTTAGGTCCTGAGATGAGTTCCCCCCCAACCCTCAAGTTTAGGAAATATTGTCATAGTGGGACTACTCCCTTGGAAAAGAATTCTGGATACATGAGAAAGGACCCACATCTTTTGAAGCCCTAGACCTTCGAGACTTCAGATTCGGGGTCAATTACAAAGATACAAAAGAAGAGCTGAATCATCTAGAATAACACAATCACTGACCTGTCGCGTGAAAAAATGAGGTTACTTAGCAAACAGTCTACAGTCCAGCCTCTCATCGAGGTAATGCCTCTCTATTTTTTTAATAGCAAGGGAAGGCTCTGCATCCCAACACTGATGTATATTAGACCATCTGATCCATTGGATGGGGTGATGCACCAGTAAAAATAAATGATATTGTGTGAAACTATATGGAAATATACAATGAGCCCCTTAATCTCCCCCACTCGAAGAAGACCCCATCAGTCCTCAAGATCTACTAGACTTTCTAGTCTCATAGTTGGCCTTCGATCTCTTTGCCCTGGAGATATTAACATGGTTCCACCACCATCATATAAACACTAGGCACAGTTACAGGATCTCATACTTAAATGCGGCCCATATCATTGGTATCATCAAATTTTAAGAAATGATAACCCACCGAGGTCGTCCCCATTAGAAGATCCTCGCTTACAAAGATATTCGTGCATGGTCAAAATGGAACTTGTCCACTACTCTCCCCATGTACATGATCAAGGGAAATTTTAGATCATGAAAAATGTGGTATCTATATTAAATCTCACCCGGTTTATTAATGGGATCTCGGCTTGGGGCCCGAATACGTTGAATACCGATAATACTAGGATGACATCTTCTGCAAAGTCACTAGCATCATTACAAAAATAAATCCAGGAAAGCCAGAACCCCCCGCCAATGATGAAGGTTAATAAGAAACTACCTCGGATGATGACATCTGGTCGAGACCCTCCATGTCCACCGAACCTTTAGTCAGGTCACCTGAACAGACAAGATGGCTAGGTCCTAGCCACAGTAGAAGATATTCCCACTACCATTCCCTGCTGTAACGTAGTTGTATGGTGGGTAGATAACTCCATGTCCTGAGCTCCCTAAAAGACCCATAATGAGGCTCTCAAGAATAGGTACAGAAGCCCAGTTTAGACTAGGATAAGATAATATCCCCCAAGATAACACTACCTGCCTTCGGCCCTGTATCCCTAGTTCATCTTTTGATACGTCTAGAGAGAGCTGAATGAAAGATCCAGTTAAAACTTGCACCCACTCCAAATAAAGAAGTCGACTTCCTCACTAGGTCAGGTCAACAATCTACTCCACCTAACCCTGCTCACTATACCTCCCCGGAAAAACATCAAATTCTAGGAGCAAATCCATAGATCCTCATCTAACATCACCATCTGGGAATTTCTATCTATATCCCATGAGAACCGAGTTGCTCTCCTTAACTTACTATATCAAGCCTCTGTGCTTACAAATCTAATTTCGAATGAAATGTCGGACACTATCAAATCCATCACCATGCGATAACATATCAGCTTGTGTAGGACACAAACATTGATTCACATCGCACATCACTACTGAGAACTGTCCAGCTTTAACCTCCTACTCTAAAGAGCTTGGATACATTCTATGGGGGAATCGACCTCTTAAATCCATGTGAAAGTCAGGTTCTCGCTCGATATTGAGGTCATCACCATCCAAAGAGATGATAGTTGGGCCACTGGGGCCAATATAAACACTACCCCTCTCCAAGACACTCATCATAACAATAGCGATAACTACTTTAGTACATTTCGAGTTATCCCACTCATTCACCTGATAAAAAAATGATACAGTCATTCATAATTTGGATTCTCGAATCATCCAAAAGATTGGAAACATTTCATGGTATGGTCTCAGAAAAAATCAACAAAGAACCCTCGAAGTTGTCACTACTATAGGACACAAGGCAAAAGTCAGCCTTAGGCAGAGCAATGATCTCAAAGAGATAAATAAATGCCTTAAAGACCCCCATCAAGGGTGGGATGGACACTTCCATTTTTAGAGAGAAAACTTCCCCAATAACAAGATCCTCAAGACGTGGTGGGACAAAGTAAAGATATCCTGACATCTAGGAATGGGAATCCTCTACGAAGAGGGATTGTACGTAAATTACGAAAAATTCTACACATTCCACCGAAGAGAAATGAATGTATCATGGGTCACCGTTGAGGACATTGAAACCTCCAAGCCGAAGCCCAAATGGGATTTATAGTTATATTATGTGATGAGACTGCTCTAGTAACTATGTTAGGAACCACTGACGTAACCCTCCCTGAATTCTCCCATGATTGGTACATCACCTCAAATGATCAAGATAATGCTACAAAGAAAGGATGGTTGGTCAGCATCCTTGAACTCAATTTCTACCTCCGTGTACCAAATTCAACCATTCCCCCACCTGAAACACTGTCTTCAGTCAAACCTTAGGACACACCCAATAAACCCCCATGGGACTATCAGTGAAATAAGGAAAATCACCAGCATTTGTTGAAATCCCTCTGTGAGGCACCTCCTTGCACCACCCATGTTACGAACTATACTAAAGACCCTAAATATACCCTAAAGATAAGAAAGTCCCATCCTAAAAAATATCTCCTGTCCTATCTTGAAGTCAGTACTGAGGACACACCAAAATTACCTCGATAGGACCCAGTGCACTTAATCTCCAATATCAAGGGAATCGTGAACTGAAGAACTTGACATCTACTGGATGCACCCCAGCACCCGTTATACAGAGGCCCTTTGAGTATGACATGTTAGAGAAAGAGTCCTCTATAATCCCCTCTCCTAATATATCCTTTTATAAAACATACTGTGGCCATCCCCGATCCTCATGGCGGGCGAGTAGCATGAGGATCCTAGGTCCTGCGCGTCCCTCTCGGGAGCGCTTCGGTCGGCGTCGTTGATGAGGTGGAAAATGTAGAGAGATGGAGTCGCTAGTCTATTTTACTCAAAATAGACAAAAGAAAGGGAGCCATCCTGAAGGACAGCATCCAAATACATACTAATGCATACGAAACCAAAATGATTCAAAAAGGGTCCGGAGGCTAAGTTACGAAATGGGAAGGTGTTAGGCACCCATTCCGCCCTTACGGTATCTCATGGCTTTTATCTATTTTCCTTTATTTTCCCCATGATATGTGTGCATGTGTATATATAATGGAGATAAGAGTCATCGACTTGTACCATGGAAGAGATAAAGTGAGTCATCCGTAGGAATGTAAAAATAATATTAGAAAATAGGATTTATGCGGTTATCCTTACGTTGATCGTTACGATGGAACGAAAATGCATATGGGATAACACGCTACAAAGAACAAATATATAGAATATAAGATAATTGAGATTATAGAAAAATAGAAAATGAGAGAAAAAGTAAAAATAGGACTCGAATCTCGGATTTTACCCCGAGACGCCTACGTAACCTATAGAGGCATCAAAGTCCACGTAGTTCGCATGCAAAATGAGGGGTGGGGTTTATCCCATAAATCCAATCGGTGGATTCTCTTATTTGTGTGTATATGTGTGTCAAAAAAGTGCTTTAGTTGTGAGAGAAGTGTAAGTAAAGTGTGATAATTCCCATTTGGAATTTATGAGCAAACCCTCTTTTTCTTATTTTTTGGATTTTCATTTGTATGAAAATAAGAGATGTGCAATAATACTAAATAAAAAATATATTAGGATATGTGAGATGAGAGAATAAAAGTGCTAAGTAATAAAACAAGTTAATGTGAATTTATGGGAATTTAAGTAGAGAATTGAGAAAATTGGACCTTCTTGAAGATCTTGAGATTGTACTTGAATGTTGGAGAGCAGCCCTTGCACTTGGATGATGGAGGGTAGTGAATTCACCAAGTTTGATGAAAATGATGATGAAAAGTGAAGGTTGGAAAGTGATTTGGATGTGGAAATCACGCTGACTTCGAGAGTGGTTTTTTGGATTTACTAAGAGTGATATGTTTCAAATCTGGGCTCCCCTTGAAAATGAGGTCAAGCCCTCCTTTTTATAGGCCCGGGCCATTACCAATAAGTATAGACCTAGTCCTACCAATTGGCAGGAGCGTTTAGGCACACTGCCGATAGACAAGGCCTGGGACCTTCCGTTTGACAGTATCTTTCTCGCCTTTTTGGAAAATTGGCCGCAGAGTGCAAACGATTGATCCGAATTGTGCACGGGGTAAACCATTAGAAAGGTCATTCAGAGACCTTAGAAAGTCCTTCGGATTGCTCCCAGGTTCAGGAGTTGACTTTGGGTCAAATATGGCTCAGAAGCGCTCGTCGGTCCATTGGACGGGGAATCGTCGGACGCAAACGGAACGTTCATCCGTATGGTAAGTCCAAATTACGCACGGGGTGGACCGTTGGAAAGGTTATGAGATGTACTTCGACATTCCAAAGAGTTTGATCCGGTTTGAGGAGTGGACTTTGGTCAAACGAGCCTGGGAAGCATTTGGTGACCTCTGAGAGTAAAATAGATCGTTCGTCCGCACCGTAAGTCAGAATCGCACACGGGACGGACCGTTGGAAAGGAGTTTCAGTGCCCTTTGAAAATTCATTCAGTCTTGGTTGAGCTGAAGAGTTTGACTTAGGTAAAATGGAGCTCGGGAGCGTTCGGTGGCCTTTTGATCGAGTTTTGAGGAAAATGAGTCATTTGTTCGCTTGGTAAGTCAGAATCACGCACGGGATGGACCATTAGAAAGGGGATTTAGTGCCATTCGAAGATTCATTCAGTCTTGGTTGAGCTAAAGAGTTTGACTTTTTGGTCAAATGGAGACGAGGAGCGCCCAATGGCTTCTAGGTCGGTACTCGGGGTATGACCTCGGTCTGTAGTGATGGAGGGAGGTGCTAGGGACCTAATGAGAGTTTAAAGGGTAAGAGAATGGGGTGTCTATAGATCCCCTAGACGTTTGAGTTTGAAACAAACGATAGCCGTCGAATAGACACCACTTGATGCTTTGAAATAGGATGACCAGTTTTAGGGGGTCGAGGCCGATTCTGAGGACCTGGGGGAATAAGGATGACCAATTTAGAGGGTCGAGGTTGATTCTGAGGATCTAAAGGGGTAAGGATGACCAATTTAGAGGGTCGAGGCCAATTCTGAGGACCTAAGGGGGTAAGGATGACCAATTAAAAGGGTCAAGTCCGATTCTGAGGACCTACAGAGTGTGCTGGGGATAACCAATTCTGCGGGTCGAAGCCAAGTATGAGGGCTTGAAGACGAGGGTGACCGATTCTACGGGTCGAAGCCAATCCTGCGAGCTTAAGGGGGGGAATACCAGGGATGGTTTGGAGGAAAGATTAAGATCAATTCCTAAGGAGGTGCTGGGGATGACCGATTCTACGAGTCAAAACCAATTCTGAGGGCTTGAAGATAAGGGTGACCGATTCTGTGGGTTGAAGCCAATTCTGTGGGATTAAGTTGAGATGACCAATTTTGTGGGTCGAAGTCAATTCTGCGGGCTTAAGTTGAGATGACCAATTCTACTAGTCAAAGCCAATTCTGAGGGCTTAGGTTGCGATGACCAATTCTGCGGGTCGAAGCCAATTCTGAGGGCTTAGGTTGCGATGACCAATCCTGCGGGTCGAAGCCAATTCTGCGGGCTTAGGTAGAGATGACCAATTCTACGGGTCGAAGCCAATTCTGTGGGCTTAGGTAGAGATGACCAATTCTGTGGGTCGAAGCCAATTCTGTGGGCTTAAGTAGAGATGACCAATTCTGCGGGTTGAAGTCAATTCTGCGGGATTAGGTAGAGATGACAAATTCTGCGGGTCGAATCCAATTCTGCGGGCTTAGGTTACGATGAACAATTCTGTGAGTCGAAGCTAATTCTACGGGCTTAGGTCATGATGACCAATACTGCGGGTCAAAGCTAATTCTGCGGGCTTAGGTTGTGATGACCAATTTTACGAGTCAAAGCCAATTCTGCGGGCTTAGGTTGTGATGACCAATTATGTGGGGCGAAGCCAATTCTGTGGGCTTAAGGTGACGATGCAAGATCGAGGTCAATTCTGACCTAAGAGAGGTGACGATCGAGGACCGAGGTAAATTCTGACCTAAGAGAGGTGACAACCAAGGACCGGGGTCAATTCTGACCTAACTATGGTGACGATCTAAGACCGAGGTCAATTCTGACCTAAGAGAGGTGACGATCGAGGACCGAGGTCAATTCTGACCTAACTAAGGTGACGATCCAAGACCGAGGTCAATTCTGACCTAAGAGAGGTGACGATCGAGGACCGAGGTCAATTCCGACCTAAAGAGAGGTGGACATTTCCTTCGGGAAAATTAGAGACTTTATTGGGGATAAATATTGAATTTTGGGTTCCGCAGGGGAATAGTGAATGAGCTGGGGAAAATTTAGAGCATCCTTTGGAGATATTGCATGGGGAGAATGATTCTTTAGAATTTCGCTCGGGAAAATTACCTTGCGATGTTGTTTTGGGGATCCGATGGCTGGGGAAATCCTTGTGTATTTTGGAGACTTTACGGAGGAAAGGCCAATTTGATGCTGTAAACTCCACTGGTGAAGTGATTAGGTGGTCCAAGTATTGGACGTATTGCTCGGGGAGGTTTGAGACCTTTGGGGATATAGGGGGCGATCCTTAGAGATTCTCCGAGGACGTTGCAGGGAGAAGATTCACTTGGCCTTTGAGAGTTTCGCTGGGGAAATAGGGGTTCCTCTTAAGGGAATACGAAATTTTCTTGGCAAAAATGTTCTAAATCTTTTCGGGGATTTTTAGGATTTTTTTGAGGATTTTTCAGTATTTTTTGGGAATTTTGGTAAAAACATTTAAGGGGGTACCGATCGGCATGGTGCATAGGGTGTCATTCGGCAATGGCACGGACTTTTGGACTGCCTTTGGAAGGTAAAGAGGTAGTGCCAATCGGTGGGGGGGTCAATGACGATCGGCATGACCCTTGGCATCCTATATGAAGGGGGCAAATTCCCTTCATTTTTCACAGCTTCTTGCTTTCTCTCTTTCTGCGATTTTCCTCTGTAAATCGTTCTAGCATTTCGATCTCTAAAAAATGGCCACTTTTGTGAGCACTGCAGCACATAGAGAATGGTTGACGGTTGATGACTGGGTAAACGTGAAGTGGAGGGTCGGGCGCCTCTTGCTTTGGGGAGCGAGAATTCCTTTGATGCGTTCGATTCGGTTGCGGATGAGAGGATCTTATTGCGGGAACTATCGCGTCATCGCTCTTCGAGGGTGGTGAGCCACGGCGGTTATGTAAGTAGCCTGACTTTTGGCATTCTTCTTTTTTGGTGATTTTTACTTCCTTCTTGAATTTTGACAAGGTTTTTTCTTTTGACAGTCTGATATCTCTTTAAAGAACATGCGTGCCTGTGGGACGATGGGGCTTAAGGATGTTTGGGAGCATCTTCCACCTGTGGTACGTTGGGTGGTATCATCAGTGGGTTTTGGGAGGTTGGCGTCTGCGCTGGATGAGACACCTCATTCGACAGCAGTTTTATACGCTTTGGGGGAGAGATGGTGGGATACTACCCATATTTTCCATTTCGGCTTTGGGGAGATGATCGTGACTCCCATAGATTGCAGCAGCTGTTGGGGCTAGATTACGATGGGGAGCAGATAGAGGTGGATCGCTCCCTGAGGGTGAGACCGAAGGCAGTACGAGCGGCGCTCGGTGACGTAGGGAGGATAGTTTCTAGGAATTCCATCTGGTTGTCCTTACTGAAGGATGTTTTGTTACGTAGGGTGGTTAATGTGGAGGATGGGCTGCATGTGAGGCAGATGGGCCGATTGTTTATCTTATTGGTGCTGGGATGTTTTATAGTGGTATCGAGCGGCGACGTCGTCCATTTGTGGTTCTTGTCGTACTTGAGGATGTTTTCAAACATCCCTTTCTATGATTGGGGGAGCGTGACTTTGGCGACCCTCTATTTTTCTTTGGATGCATTCAGTCGGTGCTGTCGACAAACTTTTAGTGGAGCCACGTATCTTCTTGAGGTATTCTTTAATTTTCGCATTTTCCTTTCATGAATTTGCACGTTCCTTATGCGTCTCATTTTTTTATTACAAGTTCTTATCTTTGGCAGACGTGGTTCTATGAGGTGATTGGGTGCAATTCCAAGTTGATTACCCTAAAAGACGAGACTATTAGGGACTTCTGCCGATTGTATCGATAGCGGAAGGCCAATCGGCAGTCGACGGGATCTTTTTCTCTAGAGGCGGTGCGTCAGGTCTTGAATGGCTTGAGCAGTGGTAGGGTAAGACACTTTCCTTTTCAGTCTTAGTTTTTACATGCTCTGATTCTGTATTGACTTATGCCTGCTGGGTATTTTTAGGTGACTTTTTACCCTTGAGGATAGCCATTCAGGATACGGGGGCGACTGGGGTGAGCGCACAGATGAGGCATTTGATGGCGTATGAGTTTGGCCATTCTTGGTATCTTGGGGAAAGGGTGGCTCAACAGATTGCTGAGGAGGAGGTGATTGTTCCACCTGCGCAGCCTCCTACATCCATGAGGCGGGAGTGTCTGTTGCAGGAGGATGTGAGGATCGCGGCAATGATCAGTGAGTCCTACATGTTGTACATTGATATGGCTGCGCCGTATCACTATATGGACTTTGTGATGAGCTAGTTGATGGCGCCCTGCATATATGATGCCTTGCCTTTCCCTCTTGTGGGTTCGAGTCGGGCGGTGGGGTCTTCCCATAGCGGCGGTGGTCCATCGGCGTTTACGGTAGCAGCGACTTCAGAGGTTCCTTTTGTGTGGTTGCACACTCCTTCCTACAATATTCGGCGGGCTGATGGAGGGATGGTCCCCATGTTGCACCGTCCTCATGCGGTGGATTCCGAGGAGCTGGGTTTGACAAAGGAGGTTCTTTGACCTGAGGTATATCTTTTCTTATTCCTCTATGTCTTTCTTTTCTGTTTTGATCCTTTTCCCTTTGATACTGATTTTGCCTTTTACTTGCAGCAAGTCCGAGTGTTGACCACTTGGCTGAGGGACATCCGAGACTAGATATCTTCGGTGACTGCCCATATTTGGGATGAGGTCCCGGTTCCTTCTTGCTTGGTGCCGTCTACTTCGTTCGGGGAGGACTCTAGCTCGGGTAGTGGTGGTGCATCGTCTCTCCGTAGGGGAAAGAGAGCGTGTCGCAGGGGTGGAAACTCTTAGAGAGAGAGAGAGAGAGAGAGAGAATGTGGGTTCGAGCTGAGTCCCGTTGTTTTTTGCTTTTCTTCATTTCCTGAAAAATTTGATGTAACACAGAAGAATATTTATATGCAATGCAATGGAAGTTTTTATTATCTTTTGTTAATGGTGAATGCATGCACATGCGCTTTTACTTTGCTGCTGAGACCGTAAAAAGAGATATTTTTGGGATTTTGGAGAAAAGTTTTAGAAATGAGAAATTATATAGGGGTGGAAGAGGATTTTTGAAATTCTTTTGAGAATATCAATTTGTTTTTTGTTGAGCTTCTGATTTTGACAAAAGAGGAAAAAGGAGAATTTCCAAAAATAGGGGGCTGCCGATTGGCAAGCCCCTTGTCCTGCCTATCGGCAGTCAAGTCCAGTCCCATCAATTCAAATCATTGATTAGTTCCCTCTTCAGCCTCTTGTGCTTTGTGGGGTAAGATTTCCTCTGATTTTTGCATGGGTCATGTCTTTTGTGAGGGTTTTCAAGTAGAAAAAGGGGTAAGGGTGGAGTGTTTTCATCACACCTTCACATTCTTACTTACTTTCTTACTATTTCTTAGTCTTGCAAGATGGCTCTCCCTGTTAGCATTGAGTTTACTAACTACCTCGAAGCCTTGGAAGCAATGTTCTCTTCTAATGTTAACTACGATGCTTTCAATATGCGTCGAGTTTCTTTGTGGCGCAACCGACCCATTGAGTGGAACATGTTGATGGTGGCGGTATAATTTTGGTATCCTGAAGACCATGTATTCCGCTTTGGGTTGGATGAAGTTTGTCCTTCCTACAAGGAATTTTCTGCCATGCTGGAGATAAATTCCAGTGTTGTTGCATCTCTTCCTGAGTTTTCCCGTTCTCCCAGGGATTTATTGTCCGGGATTCTTATCATTTCGCCTTCGGCGTCCAGACCATTGGTTGTTGGGGGAATGATCTCCCTTTAAATGGTGTTACAGTCTGTGCATTTGCAGGAGGCTGGTGATGCTGGATATGCCGGAGCCATTTTTCTGGGCTTAGTATCAAAATTACTGCTGGTGATTGGGGAACTGCTGGTGGACCCACAACTTGTGGCTATTATTTCCTGGATATCATATCATCAAAATCCTACGGCGGTGATACTGGCGGAGACTTTGAATGGCCTGGATGCCTAGCGAGAAGATCGTTCTGACTTCTTGAGGGGTAGCACCGTGATGCTGTCTGAGAGACTCCGCCTGGTGACTCCTCCGGAATACCCTTTGTCGATTGTACCCAACTTCTTTTCATGTTATTTCATCAGTGTTGACTTAGACATCGAGAGTTGGGAGAACTGGTTTGTGGAGCATGGGGCTCTAAACCTGTGTTGGTCCGTGCCTTGGTGGGGATAGTTTCTGCCTATTCTGGAGCTAGGAGAATACCCTTATGTCTGGCTGGTTGGTCTCAGACAGACCTCTTTCTATTTCCCTTAGCGGCTTCTATGTCAATTTGGTTGGGATCAGGTCATGCCACCTCGAACACTAGACTTCTTTCCAGTAGAAGTTCTGACTGAGAGTCTGCGCATGCGGCTTAGCTCTATGTGGGAGAAACGGTGTCCGTTGATCCGTCTTTCTCAGTCTGTTGGGAGAGTTTGGCATATCCTCGAGGATTATATGAAGTGGTTATGGACGAGAGTGGTCAGCAAGATGTTGGCAGTGGAGACTGGACAAAGGTGGCTTGTCTTATTTAATACCATGGAGGGAGGTGTTGTGGTTTTTCTGAAGCTGGTTTGGGCTTATCGATCCATAGAGAACCTGTGGCACTCGATTCAGGCAGGGGAAGCTTAGGGACCCCAGGATGTAAATGATGATGACGGAGCGGGCTCCTCTGGTAGCTGCGGATAGGACTTTTGGAGAGTTTATAATGGGGAATAAATGTGGGGATTTTATTTGGCTTTTTACGAAAGTGGGGGGAAGGGAGTTATCCGTTCCTTTTTCTCATGAAATTTGTACCGTAATTTCTTATTAGACAAATAAACAAGTTTTTTATCATCTAGATGTGCCATTTTGATGAGTTTTGTATTTTTTTAATTATCTATACCGATCCCTAAGGCATACGTAATCCTTTTGTTCAAGTATATGTTAGAATGGACTGTTGTTCTCGAATATAAGAAAAGAATAGTATTTTGTGAAAAGGAAAGGGTCGTGCTCATGTAAGGTGAATGAGTTACCTACGTACCTCAGGGGTTTTTGAAAAAAATTTAATTTGCTTGAAAATGGTTTATTGCAGAGGACCAGGCCCACGTAGTTCTGGGTAGAGAGAAATGAAGAGATTTTTTTTTCTTAAGAATAGAAGGGCGATGAGAAGAGTCATAGAGTGCCGAGATTTTAGACTAGGGGTAAAACTTCTTGAGACGGTCCAGGTTGACTGGATGAGCCATCTCTTCTCCATCTAAGTCAGTGAGTATGGCGGCACCGCCGGACAGGATCTTCTTGACAATGTAGGGGCCGCTCCAGTTGGTCTTGAATTTCCCTCTGGGGTCCCAGATGGGTTCTATGATCTCTTTGAGGGCTAGGTCCCCTTCTCGAACACCGTGGTCCTTGACTCTCTTATTGAATGATCGCGCTATTCGGCGATGGTACCCTTGTATATGGTACAGTTCTTTTAATCTCCTTTCGTCTAGGAGGGTCATCTCGTCAAGACAGCTTTGGCACTAGTCTTCTTCACTGACCTTGCTTTAAAGCGTGATGCGCAATGAGGGTATTTCCAGCTCCACGGGTAGGAATGCTTCCATGACGTAAAATAGAGAGTAAGGGGTAGCCCCAATAGAGGTTCGAATTGAGGTTCGGTAGGGAGAATATTTATGTCTCTGAATCCCATTTTCGTTGACCACTTCTGTGACTTTTGCCTCAAAATGCAACCCATTATCTGATACTAGCTCGTGCGGGACCCTATACTGGCAGATGATGTTTTTCTTGATGAATTTGGCCACTTTCTTGGCATTCAGCATTGCGTATGACTCAGCTTCGACCCATTTGGTGAAGTAATCAATGGAAATTAGGATAAACTCATGCCCGTTGGTAGCCTTTGGTGTAACTTTACCTATGATGTCGATACTCCAGGTGGAGAATGGCCAGGGAGAAGTCATGTTGTATCATTCATGCGGAGGCAGATGCTGAAGGTTGGAGAATTATTGGCATTTGAGGCATCTCCGGACATAGGCGGTGCAATCCTGGGCTATGGTCGTCCAGTAGTAGCCTTGTCGGATGATCTTCTTGGTAATCATGTGACCGTTCATGTGGGGTTCGCATTCCCCACTGTGGATCTTCTGCATTATCTTTTCAATTTCGGCCCCTACGATACAGTGCAGATGAGGTCCATCGAAGTTCCTTTTAAGCAGTGCTTTGTGACAGATGATGTACTAGGCAGCTAGTCTTCGAAGGGTTGCTCGATCTTTCTTATTGGAACCCTCGAGATATTTACCATACTTGAGGAGGTGCCAAATATCATAGTACCAGCAATTGGATAGCTCGAGATCTTCTGTGGAGATAAGCTCAATATGGTAGCAATGGGTTGGTTTGTCTTGCTTTTGAACAAAGAGGGGGGTCATTATGATTCCTTCGAACATGTTGACCATGGAGGCCAAGGTAGAAAGGGCATCGGCTAGGTTATTCTTTGCCCGAGGTAGGTAATGGAAGGTGATGTCTTAGAATTGGGAGGCTAGTTCTTCTAAGCGGGCATGGAAGGGTTGGAGTTTCTCGTCCTTAACTCTCCATTTTTTGAGAACTTGACCGATGATGAGGGCGAAATCCCCATAAACGTCTACGCATTGAATACCTTTCTTGAGAGAAACTTTGAGGCCAACTGTGCATGCCTCATATTCAGTCATGTTGTTGGTACAAGGGAAATCCAGCTTGATGGCGATGGGAGTGTGGGAGTCATCTGAGGCGATCAGAATTATCCCAATGCCATATCCCTTTTTTTTGGCAGCGCTGTCAAAGAATATTTGCCATTTGAGATTGTCATGGGCAGTTGAGAGGATGTTTTCATCTGGGAATTTAGAGATCCAGACATCGGCTTCATCCATGGGGTAATCAGTGAGGGAGTCAAAGATGGCTCTTCCTATTATATCTTTTTGTGTGATGAGCATCAACCATCAGGCCATTCAGCTGGACAAGGGGGGTTTCTCAAGCACATATTTGATGGGGTCCATTCGGGATACAAGTTTGATGGGTAAGGCAATCATGTAGTGCCACAACTTTTGAGTGACCTAGACAAGTGCGACACACGCCTTTTCCAAAGCTGTGTAGTTGACCTCGTATCTGACCAATTTTTGATTGGCATAATAGATGGCTCTTTCTTTATGGGAATCCTCAAGGTATTGGGCTAGTAAAGCCCCAACTGCAGTGTCGGTTATGGTTAGGTATAGGAGCAAGGGGAAACTAGGCGATGGTGGCATGAGTACTAGGGGTTGGGTCAAATATTGTTTGATTTGGTCAAAAGCTTCTTGGAAAGCCTCGTTACAAACCTTGGTTGAATCCTTTCAAAGGAGCTTGAAGATAGGTTCGCAGATAGAGGTTAGTTGGCTGATGAACCAGTTGATGTATTACAATTTCCCAAGGAAACCTCGAACTTCTTTCACTGTTCGGGGAGGTGGCATCTCAAGTATGGCTTTTAGCTTGGCAGGATCTGCTTTTATCCCCTTCTCACTGACCATGAATCCCAAGATTTTTCCCTTTATAATGCCGAAGATGCATTTCTGCGAATTGAGTCTCATCTGATACTGTCGCAGTCATTCGAAGAACTTTCGGAGAGCG
Source organism: Sambucus nigra (assembly GCA_949130495.1). NCBI lineage: Eukaryota > Viridiplantae > Streptophyta > Magnoliopsida > Dipsacales > Adoxaceae > Sambucus > Sambucus nigra. The sequence goes on from OX422215.1 coordinate 350,010,932, forward strand.
GGAACATGACCTTATCTAGTCTTGGATTTGATAATCATATCATCCACATAGACCTCAACTTCTTTGTGAATCAGATCATGCAAGATGGTTGTGGCAGCCCTCTGGTAGGTAGCCCCAATGTTCTTGAGACCAAATGGCATGACAGTGTAACAAAAGGTTCCCCATGGGGTGATGAACGCGATCTTTTCTTGGTGATCTGGGTGCATTTTGATTTGGTTGTATCCAAAAAACCCATCGACGAATGAATTGAGAGCATGAATGGATGTGTTGTCCACGATCATGTCGATATTGGATAACGGATAATCATCCTTTGGAGAGGCTTTGTTCAAGTCCCGGTAGTCTACAGACATCCGAACCTTCCCTCCTAATTTCATTACAGACACTATGTAGGCTAGCCATGTGGGATATTCGATCACATGAATGAAGCCCACGTTCAATTGTTTGACGACCTCTTATTTGACCTTGAGCGACCATTTGCTGCAGAGCTTTCTCAACTTTTGTTTAACCGACTTGTAATCTGGGAGAGTGGGAATCTCATGCTGAGCTATTTCAGGATCAATGTCGGGAATATCGTCATAGGACCATGCAAAGACATCCATGAATTCCTTTAGTAATTCTTCGAGTTGTGCACGCTCATGCTCGTCAAGGGTAGCCTCTATCCTAATCTCGCGCAGTTGGCTACTAGAACCGAGGTTAATAACAACAGTCTCTTCTTCATTAACTTGAACGTGGTCATGTTGTTTATTATTAACCTTATTTAGATCAGTTAAGAATTGTTCATTTGAAAAATCATCATCATCAAAAGTTTGATTAGAATCCAAACAGTTAATGTAAGGCACAGCAAGATACTCAAAATCTTCGTTTATTTCACTGATAGGAAAAATAGCATTGAGAACCTCATCAAAGGAGGTCTCGATTACATTTGAGCAAGGATAAACAATAGAATAAGAAATGGGATAAACATTAGGATTAGGTGGGATTTTAACAGGTAGAACTGGCGCATCATGCCAGTTGAGGAGAGGTGTATCAGCAGCTTTAATCAGTTGGGATGGATCTAGTGATGTAGTACCTGAGTGAACCATGAAGAGTGTCAGCCCTAGTGTCTATAAGTTGAAGGAATCTTAGAAGTCACTTTCCTCAGTCTCTTCGGTATCTTTGATGAGCAGTTATACATGGTGTTAGGAACTCTCGGCCCATGGGTAGCCGTCTTGGAAAAATATCTCCATTCTAGGCTTCATCTTCTCGTATGTATGGTCATACCATGGTTCATGAAAGCCGTAAAAAGGGAAGTCTTAGCCCTCTTTGATGAATCATCCATTTAAGGAGTCACCTGGGATAGTCTGGATGCAGTCTAGTCCTCTCTTTGGTCGATACTGGCAGATCATTTTGAGCTCTTGTTCTGATGGTTGATACCCCAAATTACAACGAGGTAAAGCTTTCTTCAGTTCAATCGGCTCAAGTATACCTTATTGTCTTTGTCCTAGCCCCAGTCCGGGCATGAAGTGCATGTTTCTAAACATCTGAATCACATTGATGTTGCCATGAGGGTCGTATTCTGGACAAAACCTTTCTTTGAAGTCATCCCCTGCAGGGAGTAGAAGTGGTTCAACTCAAAATCCTGATAGGATCATATCATTTGACCCGTGTTATATCTCAAGAATTGGATTGTTGGTACTTGCACCCTTGGCATTATTGTCATCGCCCAAAATGGTGATGACTCGTTCATTAGCAAAGAACTTCAATTTCTGATGGAGTGAGGTAGAAACACCCTTGATACTGTGAAGCCAAGGTCGTCCGAGCAACAGATTGAAACAAGATGGGATGTCAATAACTTGGAATTCGATGACATGGTTTATAGGTCCAGCCCCTATTATAAGATTTATGAATCCCATCACCTCCCGATGGGTATTATTGTAGACACGTACAGCAGCGAAGGTTGGATCGAGGTCACTTTCTTTTAGGCCTAAACATTTGAAGGTTCTTAGTGGTCATACATTCAAGGCGGATCCATTATCGACAAGAGAGAGTGGTACGACCTAACCCATAACTTTGATGGAGATGTTCAGTGCATGATTGTGGTTTGACCCAATCATGGGGATTTCTTCTTCAGAAAAGGATAACATTCGAGTAGAGGTCAAGGATCCGACCAAATGTACCACTTCTTTTGGTGGGGTAGAGGGAGGAACTGTTGGTCCATTGAGCAACTTGATCAAAGCATTTATGTGCAGCTAAGAAGACATGAAAAACCCCCATAGAGTGCTGTTAGCTTGAGTTTTCTTTAGTTGATCGAGGAACTTGCTTTCCTCGATGGTCATTTCTGGCAAAGGAAGGTTTTCAGCGCCCCTCCATTTGTCATTTGCTGGTAGTGAGCTTGGGATCTGGTAATGCCTCCCTGATCTGGTCATACGATTTACTGAAGAAGGGAATAACATGAATCTCATTTCCTCGTCGATCTCAAGTTGTTCGGACACCTTGTTTATTTCTTTGAGAAGTTCTTCAAATGATATCATCCCACACATGTCAGCTACCGGGCCAGTTTTCTCTGAAGCTTGTTCTTCATTTGAATCTTCGAACTCTTCCCCCCATCCGGTGGCAATAATTCTGTCTTTCCATGTAAAGTCGATGCATTCCATAACTTTAACGGCTTCTTCATATAGGTATTCCCATTTTGTGGGGATATGTAAGGGTGAAGGGACTAGGCGCCCTTGTAGCTTCAAATTATCAAGTAACTCAGTCATACTGCAAATATCATTGGTTTGTCTGAATATCTCTGCCATAACCTGGACAACATCATCTAAGCTGACTTCATCGGTTGGTACTACCCAACTGTCTAACTCTCGAGCCCATTTTCGTGCTTCCAAGAACAACGTACTGAATCTCTGGCAATTAATGACCATCTGTGCGGGCAATTTCAGCCCAAACTCTAGGAGTTGGTTTAACACTTCTCATAATTCCATGCTTCTATTTTCAAAATGGGTACGGACAGCGATGCATGCTCTAGTAAGGAGTGACAGTGCCTGATTAGCGAGGTTAGTAGGTTGTAGGAGGAAATATGGGCAAATTTGGAGAGGTTTAGGAGAGTATATGGGTGTGATTTGAGTTAAAGGATCAAATTTGGCATGATTTGGGAGTGGGTTGTGAGTAGTGTTTGGCTTAGGATTGGCTGGTGGGGCAATGGTACCCTGGTCAATTAGACCTTGGATTACGTTTCGAAGGTGAAAGCATTGGTCAGTGGTATGGCCAGTGGTTTGGTGAAAGGCGCAATGGGCATCTTCCTTGAAGTTTCTTGGGAGTGGATTTGCTAATGGACGGGGATCCGAGGGTTTGATAAGGTTTCAGCTTAACAGGGCTTGGTAAACTTTAGAGAGGGGAGTATGGAGCTCGATGTATTCTTTTCGGACCGAGAAAGGATTGATTTCTGGTGCCCACGAGGTGGTTGGTTGAGAGATGTTGTTAATGGTTGAGACTGTAGCACTGTCAGGCTCATCATATTTCTTAGGGATGAATTGTCCGGACACCTTCTTTGGTTCGACATCGGTTTTAGCAAGACCTTCCTCAATTTCTACTCCTGCTTCTCTGAGGGCTCAAAAGTGGGGGTAGTATTATCCTCCCATCATTGCTCGGACATGGGGTAAGAAGTTCTTCTTCACTATATTGACTTGTTCTTCCTCGGATGGCCAATTGGTCATGGTAGATGCTTTTTCCCTCCATCGGGCTATGAAGTTACTGACTGATTACCCAGGGTTCTATTTGAGCATCTCTAAATCACGGCGGGTGACCTCAAGCTCTTCATTGTATTTATATTGTGACATTAATTCTCGGGCTACATCCTCCCAACTATAAATTCTGGACTCTTCGAGAGACAAAAACAATTAGAGGGCGCTATCCTTCAGAGTTTGCTAAAACAATTGGGCCATCACCTCTTCAGAAGCCCGTAGTAGAGTCATGGAATGGTGATAGCTGCGGAGATGAACAATCAGGGGTCCACTTCCTCCAAATTTCTCGACATTTGGCATCTTAAACTTCTCGGTTAACCTCGCTTTAGGATAAGGAGACATGTGGGTGTAGTCCACGTAATTCCTCAAGATTCTGACTTGGTCAAACTTCTTGGTGAGCATCTTGAGGTCCTCTTTGACTTTGTTCAACTCTTCCTCCTTCAGATCAATGATCACAGGTAAATTAGCCCCAGTCTGGGCAAAAGTTCAGCATCAAAAGCTGGATAGGCGGCGACCCATTAGCAGGAGGGGCACGTGGAGCGTACTGATACTCTTCGGGAACCCAAATAGTCTCAGGCAGATCCATAGTATGAGGGAATAGGGCCTCAGGTTCTTGTGGAATGAGAATCTGATTTCTTTTCATCTCTCGGACCTCAGTCTAGAGGTTATCAATCTTGGACACGAGCTGAGATAGGATTATCGTCAGATTCGACTACACAACTGGTACTTGATCTGTGTTATCCATGGAAAGCGGATGGATTTCAGACTCAGAAGAAGTAACAGGGGAACGGACGAAACTCTGGGGTGATTTGACTAAGGACCGAAGCTAATAAGGATCCAGGCCAAGGGTCAGGTGTAAAAATGGGATTTATTTTTGAGAAAAAAATTCCTTTTCTTTTTCAGATGGAAAGACAAAATATTTTTGGATTTTTTATAAAGAGAGGAGAAATGTTTTTGACTTTTTGATAAATAAGGGAGAAATGTTTTTGGATTTTTTTTTTGGGAGATGGATCTCAGTATGATTATTATAATTATTATGTTCTCACTGGAATTAAATTCACCTAAATGCAAAATGAAATGTCGTATGGGACCCGAGCCTGGAAAAATTAGGTTTGTAATATATGCAAAGTTATGGTTGGACTTGTGACCAAGCTCATGGACAGGGTCCCGTTTTAAAAATGCGCAAAAATTTAGGCGGCAAGCCGACTCAGAATTTTGGTAGAGTTTCGGGTAGAAACCGAAAATCTAACATGTGTGTCCTAGGATTGACACCTATATGCGGGTATGAAGTTGGTTGGGTGAATCGGAAAGGGTTCCCCCCTTTGGCGTGACTTCCACGATATACGTCTTGTTCTTGCGGGAAATCGGTACGTGTGGACAAGCCATTTGATATACCTGAGTGTACGTGAATTGCCTCACTATATACCTCATGGGGACGGTACGTGTGAGAGAGAATTCGATATAATCGACGTATGTGAACGAAATCCCTACGATATACCTCCCATCATGACTTCTGTCAAGCAGTACGATGCGGGGGAACCGTTCAATATACGTCGAAGGTACTTGGCCAATGGAAGGTGAGAGTCATATCGCTTAGGCTAAATGCGCCCTGCCGAACCAGCGCCCATCACGAAGTGACCCTCCAGTTACTGGACAAAATTTGGTCAATAACAATGCTCTTTGGTGATGTTGTGTGAATCATGCATGATTCTCTTATTAGTATCTTATAAGATTATCTTTTTTTATCATGCCAAATAGGGAGCAAAGTACGAGCGCCAATGGTTCACCAAGTATGGGTGATGCGTGAAGCATGTGGACATATGTGATCCTAGGTGCACGTGGTGCGAAGTGTACATGGAGAATTTTCTACAAGTGTGTGAATAGAATCATAAGTATGGGATACACATGGGTAGTAAAGGGGAATATGCAAATAGGGGAATATATAAGAAAATAAAACACCCATGTAAATAGAGTCTAGCCCTCAAAATAAAAATATTCCTCAGCGGAGTTGCCACTGTGGCCATCCCCGATCCTCACGGCGGGCGGGTAGGATGAGGATCTTAGGTCCCACGCGTCCCTCTCGGGAGCGCTTCAGTCGGCATCGTTAATGAGGTGGAAAATATAGAGAGATGGAGTCTCCAGTCTATTTTACTCCAAACAGACAAAATAAAGGGAGCCATCTCGAAGGACAGCATCCAAAGACATACTGATGCATACGAAACCAAAATGATTCAAAAACGGTCCGGAGGCTAAATTACAAAATGGGAAGTGTTAGGTCCTCCCTTACAGTCTCTCATGGGTTTTTGCTCTTTTCCTTTATTTTCCCCGTGATATGTGTGCATGTGTGTATATAATGGAGATAGGAGTCATCGACTTGTACCATGGAATAGATAAAGAGAGTCATCCGTAGGAATGTAAAAATAATATTAGAAAATAGGATTTACGTGGCTATCCTTATGTTGATCGTTACAATGGAACGATAACGCATATGGGATAACACGCTACAAATAACAAATATATAGAATATAAGATAATTGAGATTATAGAAAAATAGAAAATGAGAGAAAAAGTAAAAATAGGACTCGAATCTCGGATTTTACCCCGAGATGCCTACGTAGCCTATAGAGGCATCAAAGTCCACGTAGTTCGCATGCAAAACGAGGGGTGGGGTTTATCCCATAAATCCAATCGGGGGATTCTCTTATTTGTGTGTATGTGTGTGTGGAAAAAGTGCCTTAGTTGTGAGAGAGGTGTAAGAAAAGTGTGAGAATTTCCGTTTGGAATTTATGAGCAAACCCTCTTTTTCTTATTTTTTGGGTTTTTATTTGTATGAAAATAAGAGATGTGCAATAATACTAAATAAAAAATATATTAGGATATGTGAGATGAGAGAATAAAAGTGCTAAGTAATAAAATAAGTTAATGCGAATTTATGGGAATTTAAGGAGAGAATTGAGAAAATTGGACCTTCTTGAAGATCTTGAGCTTGATCTTGAATGTTGGAGAGTAGCCCCTACACTTGGATGATGATGGAGGGTAGTGAATTCACTAAGTTTTATGGAAAGGATGATAAAAAGTGAAGGTTGGAAAGGAATTTGGATGTGGAAATCACGTGATTTCGAGAGAGGTTTTCTGGATTTGCTGAGAGTGATATGTTTCAGATCTGGTCTACCCTTGAAAATGAGGTTAAGCCCTAATTTTTATAGGTCCGGGGCAATTTTCGATCATCATATCCCTAGTCCTGCCAATCGGTAGGGGCATTTAGGCACACTGCCGATAGGCAGGGTCTCGGACCTGCCGTTTGGTAGTGTCTTTCTGGCTTTTTCGGAGAATCAATCGCAGAGTGAAAACCGTTGATTCGAATCGTGCACTGGGTGAACCCTAGGAAAGGTAATTCAGAGACCTTCAAAAGTTCTTTGGACCTCTCCCAGGTTCGGGAGTTGACTTTGAGTCAAATGTGGCTTGAAAGTGCTCATCAGTCCATTAGATGGGGAATCATCGGACGCAAACGGATCGTTCGTCCGTATGGTAAGTCCAAATCATGCACGGGGAAGACCGTAGGAAAGGTTAGGAGATGTACTTTGACATTCCAATATTTTGATCCCGTTCGGGGAGTTGACTTTTTTCAACTGGGCCAGAGAAGCATTTGTTTACCTCTCGGAGTAAAATGAATCGTTCGTCCGCATCGTAAGTCAGAATCGTGTACGGTATGGACCGTTGGAAAGGGGTTTAAGTGACATTTAAAGATTCATTCAGTCTCGGTTAAGCTAAAGAGTTTGACTTAGGTCAAACAGAGCCCGGGAGCGTCCAATGGCCTCTTGATTGAGTTTCGGGGAAAATGGGTCGTTCGTTTGCATGGTAAGTTGGAATCGCGCATGGGATGGACCATTGGAAAGGGGATTCAGTGCCCTTAGAAGATTCATTCAGTCTCAGTTGAGTTGAAGAGTTTGACTTTTTGGTTAAAAGGAGCTTGGGAGCGCCCGATGGCTTCTAGGTCAGTACTCGGGGTATGACCCGGGTCTATAGTGATGAAGGGAGGTGCTAGGGACCTAAGGAGAGTTTAAGGGGTAACAGAATGGGGTGTCTACACATAATTTTCTTCTATTATCAATATTTTCGTTCCTCCTTTTGATGGCATAATAAATGAAGCTTTTTAGTATTTTCCTATGTGTGTTACTTATGATGATAATGAATCTAGCAATGGATTAAAAGTCACCCCTATTAATGATAATTCTGCAGACTTAAAATACTTAAAACATTTGTAAAAACTTGACCAAAGTAAAAATATTTATATGTCTTGTAATGAGGATGACACAAGCACCATAAACTTGGGTACTCCTGAAAACCTTAAGAAGTTACAAATAAGGTGCTCCCTAGATAAAAGCGAACAAAAGGAGCTCACGACCTCTTCACCAACATCAAGGACATTTTTTCTTGGTCTTAATCTGACATTCCCGGCATTGAAACTTCCATTGTAATGCATGAGATACCCACTATCCCTAATTTCAAATAATAAAGTAGAAACTCCATAAACTCTTATCTGAATGGTCCTTGAATGTAAAGGAGGAAGTTGAGAAGCAGCTCAGTGTCGAGTTAATACGCGTAATTGAATTACACCACTTGGCTAGACAACATCGTACCAGTACTAAAGGCAAAATTCGAATGTGTGTAGACTATAGGGATCTCAATAGGTCCTTCTCTAAATATTATTTTCCCCACCCCATAATGACCTGTTGGTAGATAGTACATCCAGAAATTCATTGACGAGTTTTATGGAAGGATTTGTCTCTATAATCAGATCAAAATGCACCCGACCATTAAGAGAAAACCAATTTCATCACCCCCTGGGGAGACGTATTGTTATGCAATTATGTCTTTCGGTCTTAAAAATGCTGGTGTAACTTACCAACGAGCAACAAAACCATCCTACAAAACCATAAACACAAGGAAGTGGAAGTTTACGTGGAAAACATTATAATTAATCCAAAGAGTGATAAGGACACGTTTTGGTACTCTGAAAACTCTTCCAAAGGTTACGCTTCGTCAAAATGAGGCTAAATTTGAAAAATTGTGTCTTCGGAGTAACTAAAGGGAAAGTGCTCGACTTTATGTTCAACAAAGATGGAATCAAGGTAGACCTCTCCAAGGTAAAATCCGTACTAGAAATTCCACCACCCATAACAGAAAAGAAAGTCAAAAGGTTTCTATGCCAAGTACAGTTCATAAGTCATTTCATCAACCAGTTCACTACCATTTGTAAAGCCATTTTCCAAATACCAAAGAATTCACATAAAGAATGGAACGCTCAATGATAAGAGGCATTCGATAAAATATAATAGTACCTCACCTCTCCATCGGTTCTAGTTCCTCCTCAGCCTGGATAACCTCTTCTACTCTAGAAGACAGTAACCAACACGACTGTCAGAGCCATGTTAGCACACATTTAAAGCTCTCAAAAAGAATGTGTCATCTACTATGTTTGTAAGAAACAAGTATCATATGCGCTCAAATACACCTTTTTGGAAAAATCTTACGTATCCTTCGTATGGATCACTCGTAAACTTCGGCACTACATAATGTCATTCAGCATAAGGCTCATCTCAATAATGGATTCCCTAAAATACCTATTCGAGAAAACCTCTCACTTCGGTAAAAATTTAAAAGGGATTGTCATGATATCAGAGTTTGAGATTGCATATGTCATGCAGAAATCCACTAAAGGGAGAGCCATCTCCAACCTCCTCGCATGATATCAGACGAGGAAGATGAAAATGAGGTATAATTAACCGATGAGAATGTCTTCACCCTAAACGATAGAAAAACCTAGGAACTATACTTCGACGGGGCATCCAATTAATAGGGGATTCAACATATTAATGATACTTATACCCTCGAACTCAACATGACTCCCCACCGCTATCAAGATCACATATGAATGCAACGGCAATATGGTCGAGTACGAAGCTTGCATTATATGTCTCGAAATCACCTTGGAAATGAAAATCACTGACATAAAACCCTGTGAAGATTCTAGAATAATTATCAGTCAAACATTGCATAAGTGTAAAATCAGAGATAACAAGCTTTAGCCATACCATGACTACTTAGAAGATGTAGCTTTGCTATTTGAGCATCTAAAATTTGACATCCTCTTGAGATATAAAAATAACTTTGTAGAATCACTTTCCACCCTAGCCTCCATAATCAACATGTGATTAGGCACATATTCTTCATATTTATCCCCTTAATTTCGGTATTTTTATGATCCCGTGCAGTGTAAATAGCTTGAATTTGTCTCGTATTTATGCTACTAACCTTTTTTGTCAATTATTTCTTGTTTTGTGTATTTCTCATGTGTTTTATAGGTATTTCATGCAAGTTTGTGTGAAGGAGAACTCAAAACAGTGAAAGAAACCAAGAAATGGAGAGCTGAAGGTCATTTTCGTAATTTTTCAGCCTTAGTCCGGAGGTGGGGCCAACTAGAGAGTTGAAGAGCTCTAAATTACAAAAATACTGGAAAAAACGGCACCTCAATTCGAGCTACGGTGAAGAAGTTACGATGTTTTGAAGTTGCGCGATAATGAAGAGTCTGGATGTGTGGATTTCTGTCATTAATTATGCAGATTTTATGGTGATTGGTTGGCAAAAACTTGTTCCACAAGCGAAATTTGATGTTAAATTCGTGCAACTTGGTGCTATAAAAGACCAAGCCCTACCTCATTTTCAAGGGAGTAGAATTCTAGAGAGAGGGAGTCAAATTCTAGAGAGTAGAATAGAATTTTAGAGAGAGAATTAGATTTTAGAGAGTCTTTTTGTAAGTTTGAAGAAGAAGAATTTTTCTTGATTCAAGTTCATCTCTTTTCCCTATTGCTGAATTCAAGTAAAATCTTTCAATTCTCTAGTTTTATTATTTGCAAATTATTTACAATGTCTTGTAGATCCATAATTTTATATGTGAATTTATTCTTGAACCAAATCATGAGTAGCTAATTTCCCAAGGGTTGGGGTACATGAACTCAATCCAAGGCAAATTATTTATGTAGGAAATAGAGGTTAAATTAAAATATTGATTGAATCGTGAAAGAAACTCATACAAACATTGTCAGTCTTTTAATCTCTCTTGCCCTAGGTACTTGAGATGTTTAAGAACGCTTTGCGAGTACAATTTATCATTCACCGCTTTATATCTATCTTTGATTTCATATGATGCGGGCTAGATCCCTCATATATGTAATGCTTAGAATTTATAAAGACCGGATCTAGTCAATAATTTTAATTTACAATTCTAGTATTCTATAAGGTAATTTGTTAAGGATTGAGGGATTGTACCCTACCCTATTTTCTCCCATTTGTCAGATCTAAAGTTTTTTGCAATTTACAGTTTGTTTTTCTTAAGTAAATTTTTATTTCACTAGAAATTTTCCCAATCATTAATCATTTTTTTGTTTCTTTTAAGAAATCATTTCAAGATTTAATAATTTTTCTTGTTACTATTTGACAATCTCGATCCCTGTGGATTCGATACCCAAACTCGCCACTATACTCCTTAAGAAGTGTAGTTACAAGTTTAGGGTTTTTTTTTTGTATTGAGGTTGGAAGCCGATAACAACGACTAGCGTATTATTACATTCATCATAACTAGTCAAAACACCTCTTCGTGTTGCTTTGATAATGACACTATCAATGAAACGATCATTGGATCGAAAGTCTAGTTCTACGACATATGAAACTTTCTCAAAAGAACTGACTACCCTCAAATGTCTCTTCTAATGACCAACATACCCTACGAAAACTGACAGCCCAATTCATCATCTATAGTGGCCAAATCTACAAAAGAGGGTTTGATGGTATACACTTATGAGGTGTCACGGGGGATGAAATCCTCAAAACTGTGGACAAAATTCATAGCGATAAATGTGTCCCGCACATGAGTGGGCACATCTTCTGTAGAAAAATACCCTGGAAGTTATTCTATTGGACCACCAGGCAAAAGGACTGCACTATGTACGTCAAGAGGTGCCTCAAATGTTAGTTAAATTCCCCCAATAACATTTACCACCTCGAGAGCTATATTTCATAACCTCACCCTCGTCGTTCTCCACCTAGGGAATCGACATCATAGGGAACGTAACTCCTAAACCTCTACGGAGCATGAGTTCAGCTTAGTCACCATCAACTACTTCACTAATGGCTCGAGGCTGAATCCTATGCAGTTTTGAATGCTAAAAAAGTGGCTAAATTCATATGACAAAACATCATTTGTCGCTTTGACGTACCTCATGGATTGATATCAGATAATGGATCTCATTTAGAAAATGAGGTCTCCAACTTATTACATGAGTACGGGATCACTTGATATAAATCATCTCCTTACCGACTTCAAACCAACAGAGCGATTGAAGGAATTAATAAGAAGGTAAAAACATTATTAGCAAAATGATCGAAACCTACAATGATTGGTCAGACAAACTCCCATGTTCCCTCTAGATTTACCATACTACAAAGTGTATCTCCATCAGGGACACCAAATACTTAGTGGTTTATGACATGGAGGCAGTCCTACCCATCAAACTTTTATTTCCCTTAGTACAGATCATGATCGAAAGTCAAGTGGTCGAAATCAACAGGGTCCAAGACCACTATGTCGAACTAGCTCTCATTGATATAAGGAGTCTAAAGTTCGCTTACCATAACTAGGGATACCAACAACATAATGCCCTAGTATTCAATAAACGAGTCAAGAAGCAAAATATCCAAGAGGGCTACCTAGTCCTAAAATAAAATCTCAAACCATCCCAGACTCTCAGAGGTAAATTTTCACTTAACTGGGGAGGACCTTATCTAGTAACCAAAATAAACTCTGACGCGGCGACTACCTTAGATGATCTCGATGGGGACATATTTTCCCAACTCTTTAATCCTAATCGATTAAATAAATTCTTTTCTTGACCCTGCTTAGGGTGAAAAGGAAAAGGACCGAACAATCAATCCTCAAAGAAGGGACGATTAAGAAATTCCATACACATTTGTAACTGTACATCAAAAATCCCACTTGAGCCACCACCCTTTCGCTAGAAGTCATCTAAAACACTTTAAGACCCCAAATTTCTATCCATTTTTAGAGGGAACTATGAGGACCTGATTATATGATATAATTTTATCGTAAATATTCAAATAAACAACTGATTGTCTTTGAATCGAAGATACGTAGGCAACTCGAGATATGACTTCGGCCACGGTCTAAATAAAAACCCAAAAAATCCTATTTACGGGAAAACCCATGTCTATGGTCGTGATGCCCTTACTCGCAAAAAGACTATCATAATCCAGGTATACTAAACATTAAGTAAAATAAAACAATGCTCTAAAGAATTATAAAGACTCTGTGGGGTCATATTTATTAACCTACACACAAAGGATAATACTATAAAAAAATAAAAAGAAGCTTGAAAGGGAGAATATGATACCCCATATATACTTCTTCCTAAAAGAGAAATACCACTCTCCCTTAAAACACCCTCAAACTCGGGACACATATTATACATACTCACTAAGGGATACCCGCTAAACGGAACCCTATTTTTGATAAAAGGATAGCGTTATTATCTCTGAATCCACCTCCAAAGGCTCTCTCTCCTCTTACTCAAAACACCTCACAACTTGGGACACATATCAAAGTAGAAAAATTCATAAATGGCTCTTCACTAAACAGAGCCCTACTCAGTTAGCAAAAGGATGACAATCCTATCTTCGAAGCTGCACCATAAGTACCTTGCCTTATCACAGTCAGGAAAAAAGGGGGGCCTCCTTAACTACTCCCACGCCCATTCAAAAAATGTAGATCATCAGCAAGACGCATGAAGTTGTCTCTCCCAAAGGAAGAAGTCTCAATAATATGGGGCATCTTTACTGTTATATATTTCCCTCCATGTGTCATTTTCCCCTTTTTTTACTCTTAGTTTTGTTTCACTTTTAATTTCATGTTATTTGGATTCCTTTACAAAAAGTGTGTCAGCGTGTATCTCTACCATTTTAAAAAAAGATATTAAGCTTGATATATTTCATACGATACTCAACATTCATTATCATTCAAATAAGGGTGAATTTCACATATAATATAAAGGTATTTACAAAAGGAAAATACAGTGGCATGATCATGAGTCAAAGTTCAATGAATGTTATATAAAATCTGAAAAAATAATAAAACATGTATCATAAAAACGAACACCAGAAAAATAGGACCAAAAGTATAAATAGGTGGGGAAAGACCCCCCACCTAGCCAATAAAATTCCATGCGCTCAATCATGAAGGGATTATTTGGCCCTCTCCGCAGCATTAGATGTATCTCCTACTGCTTCAGGATTCGCAGGACGCCTAGCGCTCAAATGTACAGGAGAAGGAATAGGACTATAAGGGTGCACCAAACCCAGTAGAAAAATCCACAACCTCATCAAGATTCTATGAGACCCCGCCTAATTAACCTCGGGTGATCAGTCCTAAATTAGATTAGAACAGGTTTCTCAGTTGGTTCATTCTTAGCATCACCGTCGCCTTTTTAATTATTATCCACCTAAGTGAGAAAAATAGACTGGTGCCAAATTTTATCTTTCATTAATTTAATGAAGTACTCATGTGAAAACAAAATAAGTTAATCAATCACAATTAACTGAAATCCACCATTCGCAATTTAAATAAACTGACCGAATAAACCATCGGGTTTAAACTAACAAAAGTAAAGACAAATAAAGATAAATCTCAACAAGTCTTACATAAACTAAATAATGTTGTGAGTGACATGCTCGAGTAACTGATAGAAATCTCTATGCTAGAAATAGAAAGAAATGAGGCGTCTATCAAACTCCCGCAACATCCACATATGTTGTAGCAATGAATCCCAGGAATGAATCAAGCCTAGCGTCCCTGTGGCTGGACACCTAAAAGGTTTTTAAAAATATTTATAGCAAGGGTTAGAACTCAAATCATTTGGAAAACATTTAGCAAATGATTAACATGCAGTAATAAATAAGTATGCATGCTCTTCATATTATAGTTAGTGTCTCACTCCCTTGAGAACATCCTCACCCCTCCTTTAATGTGCACTACTAATGCCTTAATTAATTTTCTTAGTTATTTATCCCATAACTAGATAATCGAAATAACTCTTTGCAACTACCCTACTCTAATTGAGTATGTCATAGCTATGATTTCTAAGTTATTATCAACCTTAACTTAATTAATCATTTTCCCTTTTTAAATTCATATCACTTTCACACCCGTCATACGTATAATATAATTCACTGCCTGTATTAATTAACTCGTATATAATTATTTATCTAATTATATACGTATAGTCATATTACAACATTCACACGTATGCTGGAATAATAATTAATAAAGAACATCCTCCCGAGTAATAACTCACTGGATGTATATTCTCTAAAGTGCTATCCTACTAGTTGTATTCACGTAACCTAGTTACCCAAATCAATATCGCTCACTAACTTGGTAAAGAACATAAATATTGGAGGCGGTCATATTCCTTCCCTGAAAGTGAGATGCCCCTCACCCATATAATGGATGCTATGACCTGGGGATATACTCTCCCTACTCCTCAAGCTAGGGGATTCATCCTCTACATGCAACCTCCCCTGATAGCACTAGAGTATATATAATAATAATAATATCTAGCCACAGATATTAATGCACACACCATATATATATATATATATATATATATATATATAAAATAACCCGGCTATACCGTGCACTAAGTCCGTAACACAAGCCTATACAAGTTATTATGAGTTTATGGCCCAACTCTGATTATTAATTAATTTGTACTTTAATTAAATAAATTACTTTTGCTGTCACTTAATCAATATACTCGAACTCGACCTCGTGGCCCAAATAAGATAATACCTAAGTCGAAATCCCCGACTCCAAATTAATTAGATTTCCACATAAATTAATTTAACACCTTGGTATTGCTCAACTAATATACCCGGACTCGCCCACTCGATCCGTATTTAATTATTTCGGAATATTTTTCCCAAAATTTAACCATAGTGTGTCACACATAAATTCCCTCAAATCCTAATCATTTTTTCCTCGTAATTGATTAGAATGTATGTCCTATATTTATTTCTCATTAAATAAGGTATGGGAAAGAAATTTTAATTAAATTCCCCTTATATATTAAAACTGGCCGAACTGCCAAAAATTCTCGACCACGATCGATCCCCAACCATCGATCGATCGATCGAACACGTCTTCGTCTTCTCTGAGACCCTGTTTCTGCCATGGACGAAAACCTTAATCCTCCAACTCCCTCTATAGTTCAACCCAGGTCTTAAAATAAAAATAACACATCAAGAACATCATTAGGAACCCCCATAAAGTCCCCAAAACGAATTAATTTCTCGTTCTCTACTATTTTTCTGAATTGGGGAGAAACCCGTGTTAATCGTTAGCCCGTATCAACACCTAATTATTATCTCAATTTCGTTCATAATTAGTCTGGGCTTCCACATCTGATCAGTTATACACAAATCTCATATTATACATGAATCTCTACAAGAATTTCTATTCAGGAGATTGAATTACAAAAACCCCATTTTTGTACCCTCTTTACCCCAAAACGAATTTTTGATTCCCACATCACATAATTATGAATCGAAATACAATTTAATGCTACAGCAAGTTAACCACTTGCCTTATGGTTTCGTAAGGTCTGATTCAGAGTTGTGATTCTCAAGGTTGATGATGAACTTTTCCCTTTTGGCTATTTCCTTTGTCCCCCAAATTGGTTCCTAGTGCCTTTAACTGTTCCTTAGGGTTTTCTCTCCCACTATGTGTTTTCTAATCTCTAATCAACCATTCCCCTTTTCCTTATAATTAAGTAATTAGGCTTAATCCCGTTTTTAGCCTAATGGGCCAAGCCCAAGTGACCCAAATGCCCGCGTGTGGGCCCAGCTATGCTTAAAAACGTCTCGTGACCCGTTTACTACCCCCGGGTACACTTTTCCGACTATCTTGGCCCATCCGGACTCTACCGTACCCTCAGCATTTTCATTCGAATTAATTTATAAAAATCCTTATCTCACACCCAAATTAGTCTATACCGACTCCCGGCTGAGATAAGTACATACCCCGTCACTAATACTCGAAATGACGTAAATAAATTAATACTATTCACTTAGTAATTAAATTTCCTTAAATATTAATCATTCACTCCCCGATTAATACTTAAATAAATATTACCATAATTAATTCAATTAAAATTACGAAACACAAGTAATTTAGAATTTCCGAATTAATTAGATATTAAATGCATAAAATTACGAGGTGTTACATACTCCCCACCTTACAAAGGAATTTCGTCCCCGAAATTAGGTCGTACTTGTGGTGAATAGCTCTGGATATTATTCCTGCATATCCTCCTCCCGCTCCCAGGTAGACTCATCAACGTTGTGATGACACTAGTGGAACAACCTTTGATCGTAACTTTCACTCACTACGGTCCAGAATAGCCACCGGTCTCTCCTCATACTAGATGTCTGGTTGTAAATCAATTTCCTCGAGTGAAATGTGCCAGAAGGCCCTCTCGCTCCTTCGATATTTCTTCAGCGATGCCACATGGAACACGTCGTGTATCCGTTGAAGATGTTCTTGCAATCCCAATCTATATGCTACCGGTCCCACCCTTCAATAATAGGGAAAGGTCCCACATACTTCGGTGCTAATTTACCCTTCTTGCCGAACCTCATCACCCCTTTCATAGGGGATACCCGGACTAATACCTCATCCCTAACCTCTAACTCCACATGTATCCGTGAAGCATCAGCATAACTCTTCTGCCTATCCTGAGCTATCCGAATCTGCCCTCGGGTCAATCTATCTTGGCAGACGTCTCCTGAACAATATTCGGCCCCAATAGTTTGTTGTTCCCCACCTCTAACCAACAAGCGGGTGAACGACAAGGTCTCTCGTACAGTGCCTCAAACGGTGCCATGCCAATCGTGAATTGGTAAGAGTTGTTATACGCTAACTCTACTAAAGAAAGATATCTCTCCCATCCTCCCCCAAAGTCTAAAATGCACATCCTGAGCATGTCTTCTAGCATCTGATTGACTCTCTCAGTCTGCCCGTCAGTCTGTGGGTGATAGGTTGTACTCAATCGTAACTCTGTGCCCATGGCCTCCTGAAAGCTCTGCCAAAAATGGGCCACAAAAATTTTGTCTCTGTCAGACACAATATTTATCGGTACCCCATTCAGCTTAACAATCTTCGCTATGAATAGATGTGCATAACGTATCGTCTCAAAGTCTGCGAATCGGCAGGAAATGAGCCACCTTGGTCAACCGATCCACAATGACCCATATGGAATCGTGACCTCTCTGCGATGCAGGTAACCCTGTAATAAAGTCCATGGAGATGCTCTCCCACTTACACACGGGAATCTCTAGTGGCTGTAGCATCCTTGATGGTCTCTGATGGTCAACTTTCATGAGCTGACACATGGCACATTTCGAGATAAACTCTGCTACATCCTATTTTATTGACGATTAGTATATCGAGAGAGAAATATACTAAATAATGATATTATTTTAATTACGCCTAAGAGCATACTATGAGTATGAAACTGTGTGACATATATACCTTATATGATGGTATATATTTATATGATATGATGATGTATTTATATCTTATGTGAATGGTATATGTACATAAGTGAAGCATACCCCCTCCTTGCTATCATTGGGAAGTTGTGCGATGAGGGTGAGCATCCTAGCTCGATGAGCAGGGTGTGGATATTCCCCGGGTCATAGTCGTCCATTGTGTTTTTATGTGATATACATTATATTTTGGGGGTGAGAAGTCATGGGTATGTGTCGTTCTCACTTGACCGGTTAGGAACTATGACCGCTTCCCGGACGTTGTGTGTGTGTGGCCGCGATGTCGGTGATATTGGGTCCGACTGCTGGTCCCCAGGATGATATATGAGTGATTCCATGGAATATGATAGCATTGAGAACCTGCGTCCTCGAGTTATAGCTCGTTTGGATGGTTATTATATTATTGGTGTGATTAGTTCTTTGCGTATCGAGGGCATAATGGACCTCAACGACCAACATTGCCAGAAGTAGTGTAACGGGGGGGTTCCTTGTTTGGATTTCGCTTTGCGAGACGTCCCACGCACGAAACGCGGTGTAATATTGGGAGTTAGGAGAAGTTAGTCCTTAATGCTCATATATACATATATAGTATATCTCGACGATCGATAGTGCCAGGAGTAGTGTATCGGGGGGATCCTTGTTTAGATTTCGCTTTGCGAGACGTCCTACGCACAAAACGCCGTGCACTGTTGAGAATTGGGAATAATAAATTAATTAATGAAATAATAAGAATTTGGGTTACATGCATCATGCATTGAGGGAATAATGAATCTCGAAAATCAATACTGTCAAGGAGTAGTGTAACGGGGGGTTCCATGTTTGGATTTCACTTTACGAGATGTCCCATGCACGAAACGCAGTGCAGTATTGAGAATTGGGAGAAGTTTAGTCCTTAGCACTTAGATGCTAATAACTCATATATATAATTATATATGATTATGTAAATGACTAGAATATGAGAAATTCTAGTAAAGAGAATGTTTATGTAAACTCTATATGTTAAGTAAGTGAACGAATAATTGAGATCAATAAGATTTGAAATTGAAGTATATGATTTAGATGGAATTTAGATAAGTGTAAATTAAGGGATAAGTTGGATGGTTTTAATTGAATATATAAATTGGGTTTAAGTTAGATCCGCTTGCCTAGATAGATTTGGGCGTCTATTTGGAGATCACGTGCATACGCTTAGTTGCGCGCTTTAGTTGAGAGGCGAGTTGGATTGTTATGGAGAGTGCGACTCCACCTTAATCATGTCATAATGCATTTATAATTATAATGCATTTTAATGCACTTGATATAAAATGTGTTCACCTCAGGCTCTGACCCATTTATATTTTCTCCTGCTATGTACATATTGTATTATTCTAGTTGTTCCTCCGCAAGGACGCCATTGATGTTTATCCATCCAGTGTAGTCGTGAAGTTGTGGCAGTAGCGGACTCTTGCGGCATTTTGTTATAGTCGATTCCTATCTTTTGTGCGTCTAGATTAGGATTCAGTTGTGTATTCGGGTTTATACCCAAGTGTGTAGAGTAGCACTTTTATATTTTCTTTCTCAGATTATTGTATTGTCTGTGACCCGATAGCATATTCGGGTAATTTACTTTGTACATTGTGTTGTACTCTTTTATATCATTGGAGTTTGTATGTATCACTCATCATATTTAGATGTTGTATTGTTGGTTAATGGTTGCGTGGTTGGTTTTAATTGGTGTTAAATAAAAAGTTTTAAAATTTTTGACACCCCCTTTTTATAGTGATGGGTCGTCAGCCCTGGTTATTACTAGGATCGTCTGTAGATGCAAAGAATGATCCACTTGTGATTCCTGATTATTTTAGTATAGGGCTGGCCACCTGTTATTATTTCGAGCAGGTTGTCACACCATTAAGGTGTAGGCCTCCTTCCGAGCTGATCGAGTAACCCTCTGTCCCCTCAGCTAATAGTTGACGTATCCTATCCTGGCAGATATGGTCCTCCGCCTGAGTTCTCATGACTCGCATAATGATATCAGGTGTGATGGATAGTGATGACATGCAGGCCCTGGCTACATCATCCTCATATCGAAGCTCTCTCCACTTTGATTTCCAGACTTCTGATATTTCCCCAGTTGGTCTCCGGCTCAATGCGTCTGCCACCACATTAGCCTTACCAAGATGATACTGAATATCAAACTGGTAGTCTTTCATGAATTCTAGCCACCGCCTCTGCGTCATATTCAGATCCTTCTGTGTGAAGAGATACTGAAGTAACTTGTGATTCGTGAATAAGATATACTGTTCCCCCAGCAGATAGTGTCTCCATATCCTCAAGGCAAAATCAACCGCTGCTAGCTCTAGGTCGTGAGTGGTGTAATTCCTCTCGTGGGTATTTAGATTTTTAGACGCATAAGCTATGTCCCTCTCCTCCTGCTGGAGAACACCCCCAAATCCCTATTAGGATGCATCAGTGTAAACTCGATAATCTAGTCCTCCCCTCAGTAAAGCCAGTACTGGTGCAGATGTCAACTTGTCCTTTAGCTCGTCAAAATCTAATTGGCAATGATCACTCCAAATAAAAGTCACCCCTTTCTGAGTTAGATTCGTCAAAGGGCCTGCAATCTTTGAGAACCCCTTAATGAACCGCCTATAATAGCCTGCCAATCCCAGAAAACTGCGCACCTCGATCGGTGTCATGGGCTATCCCCACTCCCTCACTACCGACACCTTACTTGGATCTACCGCAATACCCTGGTCTGATACCACATGACCAAGAAACTGTACCTCTCGCAGCCAAAATCCACACTTCCCGAATTTAGCATAAAGATGGTGATCCCACAGCGTCTGTAGAACCATACGTAGATGCTCTGCGTGCTCCCCCTTAGTGCGCGAGTAGATTAAGATGTCATCAATGAACACGATGACAAACTGGTCGAGGTACTCTCTAAAAACCCTGTTCATGAGATCCATGAACACTGCTGGAGCATTAGTGAGCCCGAATGGCATCATCCTAAACTCGTAAGATCCATACCGCAACAGGAAAGTAGTCTTAGGAACATCCTCCTCTCGAATACACAGTTGATGATACCCAGACCTCAAATCGATCTTGGAGAAGTAAGACACCCCTCTCAATTGGTCAAATAAATCATCAATCGTAGGCAACGGATACTTATTTCGTATCGTCACCTTGTTTATCTCCCTATATTCCACGGACAATCGAAGTGAACCGTCCCACTTCTTTACAAACAACACTGGTGCACCCCATGGCGATGTACTCCGCCGAATGAAACCCTGACCCAGGAGCTACTGAATCTGCTCTCTCAAATCACGCATCTCTGAAGGGGCCATACGGTAAGGTGCTCGAGCAATCGGCCTCATCCCTGGTGTTAAATCAATTATAAACTTAATTTTCCTGCTGGGTGGCAACCCTGGTATTTCCTGGAACACATCCTCGAAGTACCTCACTACCGGAATCGAATCCAACGAAACTACCACCTCCTGCGAGGTCTCCTCCTCGATATAATACAAGTGTGTGCACGACCCTCCCTCGGGTAGAGGCATCGCTATTAGGAACATCTCATGTCCCGGAATGGAGAACACGATTGTTCGTTCGTAACAATCCACCGTCACCCGATAAGCTGCCAACCAGTCCATACCTAGGATGACATCGTACCCCTCCATATTTAACACTAAGAGGTCCGCCACTAAACTAATCCTCTCAATCAAAATGTCTACTCCAGGACAAATCAAGTGAATCAATGTCCCGCTTCCTACTGGCAACTCTACACACATACGAATACTACCCACAATCTCTAGTAACCCGGACCGTTTAGCAAATTTAGATTTAATGAATGAATGAGATACTCCCGTATCAAAAAGTATACTACCCTCATGACTATGGATGAGAAACATACCCTCAACCGCTGGCGGCGCCTGCTGTGCTGGAGGATTGGGAACATCCCGGACGTTGTACATACTCCCGTAGTGAATTTGCCCCTACTATTGGGGGCCTGGTGGAGCCGGTGCTACTGGTGGCATCTATCCCTACTGCTCTTATTGGGCACCCTGATGTTGGCCTCTGCCCCTCTACGGGCACTCCCTCTTGAAGTGTCATGTTTGTCCACAAACAAAACAGCGTCTCTAACAGTCCCCCTATCGTTGGCCCTGATGTGGCTGACCCTACTGCCCCCCCCCCCCCCATTGTTCCCTTGGCCCTGACGGCCCTGAGGAACCTGCTGGTACTGATTTGGGCTCGACTGGCCCTAAATGAATCCCTATCCTCCCGGTAGGAACCCACTAGGCCTAAATTTCTTAGCCTGATTCCCTTGCTGACTGTTAGTCTGCTGCTGAGCACCACTTATGTCACTACCAACAACTGCCTTGCCCTGCTGGCTCGGCTCCCCTACCCTCTTGCTCCCCTTCGCATGGAAGCGATGATCCTGGCAATGTACAAGAGCGGCATTAATGACATCTGTATATGTCACTAACGTCGGATTCCCAATCAAGTGTTGTCTGATCCTCCAGGCCAGGCCATCCATGATCCTCCAGGCGAGGCCATCCATGAACGAACAAACACTAAGTATAAGGATGACCACAGGGTCATCACATCCTGTAGATTGACTGTGGGTACCACCACCTCTTAAAAAGTATCAAAATCAACAAAAATGGCTAGTATGAAGAAAATAGAAAGACAAATGTAACAACCCGTATTTTTAAAGAATTAAAAATGAATTAATTTGATTAAAATTTAAATTACACATGTGACGTAATTTAATAGAAACTAAATACGATGGGAGATTAAATTATTAATCGGAGAGAACTGATTAATGTTTATTGAATATAAAAGTTACTAAATGAATAGTAATTATATAATTGATGTCACAAAGAGTGATGGTGACATGATAGTACTATATCTCAACCAAATGTTGTGAGCGGACTAAATAAGGAAGAGATGGAAAATAAATTATGAGTAACTTGGATGACGATTTTGAGGTGGTGATTGAGTTCAGAAGGGCATTTTAGTCATTTTATAACTTAGGGTTAAGGGAATTTTGGGATTTTTAGTATTATATATAGTTGTTATGATGTGAGGCTAGGGTAAAGAGATAAGAAAACAATTGAAGGCTAGTAGAGAGGAGAGGAAGAGTTTTTCTTGGAGCTCAAGCAAGGATTTTGGAGAATTCAAGCTCAATTTAGCATCACAACCACTCTGGGAGAAAGGATTTGAAGAGAAGCTTCATTAAAGGGGATCAAAATCAGACCACTCCAATATAAGGCAAGTATTTATCTTGCAATTTTTTATGATTTATAATACCCATGTAGAGTAGGGTCTTTGAATTTAGTAAAATTGATGATATTTTGTGATTTAATAAAGATAGTTCATAATTAAGAATATGATTGCATGTAGAATGAATCCACTTTTATAAACAAAATGAAATCATAATTTATGAGATTTAGTTCATGAGATCCTCAATCTTTATACAAATGCAATAACATCATTCTAGGGATTGAATTGTAGAACAACTTCTTAAATTTGAGAAGTCTATGAAGTTGGGCAAATTAGGAATCATTTAAAATTCAAACCGTCATCTTAAAAACTATTTTGCATTGTTTTGGTTCCGAAAATAGTTATTCCGTCCACTGAACCCTTGTAGAAAATTCTATTTTCTGCATTTTGTTCAATGATACATTTTCTCCAAAAACGGCTCCGAAATGCCTCAAAACTGCATCTTAAAAAAATCTGGGCATATTTGAGGGAGAAATTTTAAGAAATATTATTTTTGGTTGGTAGTTCCGTCGGAGGTTGCCTCGATTGATTGATTGTGATTATTGTTCTATACTTGGATGATGAACTACAAGGTTATTTTAAAATGGTTTGAACCTCAAGAAGGTGTAAATTGTTCGAATGAGATTGTTGTGTCGCTTGAATGACCTTAGGTTTTAGGTCTTGAAAATAGATCTTTTTATTGCGAATGCGTGGCTGCCAGTTCGTATTTTAAACTAGTGATATTAAGTAAGGGGTAAATAGGACCCTTAGAGTATTGAGAGATAATTGAAATTATGTGAAATGGAAGTTTAATTGAAAATTATGGTACCTTGAATATACGACTGAAATATATACTACGTACGAGTTGATGAAATTAGGTTGTGTGTATTCCTACTGAATAATTTATAAATAGGTTGTGTGAATACCTATAGATATGATTTGATTATGTGTGTGAACATACCTACACTGCCTGCTATCAGGAGGTTTACGCGTAGAGGGCTATCCCACCTTGACGATTTCAGTGAGGCCTGGATTAGTGCCCCAGAGCATGGAACTTATGGTGGTCCACTATGTGTCGTGTATTAGTAAGATTGGCAGGTCATTTGGGTTCATTAGGTATGTGCTTATCCTAAAGTCTTAGAACAATGTTCGCGTCCACTATGATGTTGATTTATAATGGTTTCAAGGAAACTTGTCGAACCAATAGTCCTTTATTGAGTATGAGAGATACATGGACTTGATAGCAGAGTATGCCAACATCACGAGGGACCATTCTGGGGATGATATATATATGTGTGTATATATTCTATGTATGATGAATATATATACCCGTGTACTATACCCACTACTGTGAAACAGTAGAATTGATAAATGATGAATATCTGAAAAAGGAAATTAAATGGCAAAATTTAAATAAGTGGCTCAATAATAAAATGTGAATAAATAATTTATTATTGAAATCGTTGTACCGTATAGTATGGGGATATACGTGAGAATCAAACTTATCGATAGTAGTGAGATACTTTAGCTAGTTGGATAGGGGATACTAGTTAGGTAGAATATGATAGGCATGCACATTAGTTGAGAGGTGATAATCTCAAGTGAGTGTGCGTGAATAATACATGTGTAAAAAATAATTGATTTAAATACTTGAAAAATGTTTTACTTGGGCTCTGACTCGTGTCAAAATATTTTCAAAACATATTAGGTGTCCAACCACAGGGATGCCCAGTTTAGAGATCATATCCAGTGATATGTAGCTACAGCAGTGTGAAGGCTTGCAGGATATTTTCTTAGACTCTTCAGCTCGTTCTTTCTAGATAAGAGATTTCATTATCAGTTCATCTGGGCGTGTTGCCTTCAGACTATTTATTTATTTATTTTAGTTATGCATCAGATTGTATTTAGATATTATTTACTTATTTCAGATTATGGTTGGATTATTTTACTTAGAGAACCGATGGTTTATTCGGTCTCCTTCATTTAATTATTTATATCTGTCATGGGATTGTTCAGATTAGATTTGTGTATGATTGGTTTAATTCATTTAAATTATTATTGCAAGTGTTAATAATAAAAGAAAAAAATGGCACCAACTTAATTTGACATAAGTGATTAGTAAACAACAAGTTTTCGATGGTGATCCTAAGAATGAAGCCATTAATGATTCTTGTTTAATTTAATAATGGACTGATCACCCAGGATTAAAATAGGTGGGTGTCACAACAAAGAAAAGGAAAATTAAAAGGCGAGAGGGAAGAAAATAAGCGTAACCCCTAAGCCTCTAAGTTATTTCAAAATCCCGGGTACAAGCGGTCTAAGTGATGAGTCGACATTGGGATCAGGGACATGATCACATAACCATCATTCAAATACTCCACCTCTGGAAAAATCACGGGAAGATCCACCCTTGTAATAGTCATTCCTCCCTAAAAGGAACTTCTCCATGAGCGGTGGCCTCCTTCAGAGCCCTCCTTTGGGCTTCCTCCTCTAGGTCCTTCACACTAGCCTACATGGAAGAAATAAGAACAACAACTAACCCTTCCATATCATCCCCCCCATGGTATATGTCCTCCTCTATGGCTTGGTCCCTCTCCACCTCGGCCAACGGAAGATCCTGGGCACATAAGTCTCCTAGATTTTCCAAAGATAAAAGGTTTATAAAAAAAAGGGTATCCCTACTCTCCTGAGACCGCCCTGATGGACCCGCATTTTCCCCTTCTAGCTATAAGTCTTCTTCCATTGCATCATTCGGCCCTAAGAAATCCCTCGACAACGGTGGGTAAGCCCTCCTCCAAGGCTTAGGCTCCTCCCTATCTCCACCACCCATGGTTGGGACCTTCCCCCAAGTCCTCGAACCCTCTGTTGGGACCTCCATCGGTACATTTACCCTTGAGATTATCTTTCGAGCCCTTGAACCCTCCATCAAGACCTCCCATGGTACGTCCCTAGACATATCAGGCACTATCACCTTAACCCCCTCCTTGATCACCTAGACGTCATCATCCTGCCCTCCACTGGCTCTCTTTAGCTCCCTCTCTGGGGCTACCCACTCCCTTTTCCCTCCTATAAGCACCTCCTCTATTAATATCACCCCAGCTCAGGCTAACAAAATCTTCCTAGTCAAGGGGAGTGGCATTGAAATTACCCATTGTCCCATAAAACCCTAGTAATCCAAGTCACCCCACAATAAGTCCACCATCGTTAATCCCTCTATAAAAACATACTTGTCCGCATCAACCAACCCTTTCGCATGCCTCATACAGTAAGGAGGGGGAAAGGTACTCTCACCGATGTGTCCCATGTATATTGGAGAGTCACTCTCTCTCCCAGATAAAAGACGACCATATATGGCTCATTACTCAACAATCTCCTCCTAGATATCACCTCAATTGCCACCCTAACTCCTGATATGTGGCGAGTCTAGTCCAAGGCACCTAAAATAATAAAAAAATACCAAAAGAGAAAATAAAATCATTATAAACATATAAATGCTAAATCATAAAAGAAACAGAACCATTATTTGCAAGAAAACTCTAAAAATAATTACAATATCAACTGTCATCTCGCTGATGAGAGCCCTCACTCCATCTGTGATCATAGATGACCCCACATTCAGATTCCCCCTAGCATAATAAGTAAAACGAGGAAAGATACCCTCCATCGACACTCGGGCCCAATACTGCTTAGTATAAGTAGCCACGGAAGCAAAAAAACCACAATTTCACAAACATAGAAACTAAAAGAAAGTATTAGTAAAAATGTGCAAATAAATAAACAATTAAACTATAAAGAAAGGCGAAAAACATGCACCTTCCACAAATAAGAAAAACCCATGAAGTTATCCATGCGATACCACAAGTTTAAAGACATGGGCCGGTACTATTCCTCCAATATCAATCGTCCCCAAGAGTATCCAAGAATGGTGTAAAGTCCATCAAAAATGGCAACCACCAGAGATAAATCCCACCCGAGGTCCCTAGCACTAGAATCTCCCCTATCACTAACAAAGACAAACACCTATCATACTGGTGCACTACCACCTCATCCATATATGGTTCATCCACAACCTCCTCCAAATAATGTTCCAAGGTGATGGCCTTTACATACTCTCCTCGGCGGGAAGGAAGCATTATCCTATAAGTGGTAGTCAAACCCTCTGCAGTAATGGTAACTGTTTGGTCCACGGTGAGTTTCACTTCGTCAAATGGTAGCCCAGTGAATGTAAAAAAATCCAAAGGGTTCATAGTCATCTCCCCTACTGGAAAACGAAAATGCTCGTCACGTCCCACAAACACTCGCCCAGAACCATAAAAATCAGCTCACTCCTCGTAAAATCCCCAATAATCAGGCAACTAAACAATAAACCAAAACCAACAGCATACCTAAGGGCACAAATGAAGGGAGAAGCACTCACCCAGGCCCTAGCATAATAGACCATCGATCCCCTAAGCATCCCTCGGGCTGAAAAGGGTAGGAAACACAAAAATCAAAACATATCAGTTATATGGAAAAGGCAATGTCTATATTTAATATTTTAGGGTCACACCATACATTTAAACTTAATCAACTAAACCTCAGTCCCCGTTAACTATGCAGGATAACCATTCGTGAGGTGGTACCAAATCCTTAAAGATGTGATCAAACCCATGTGCTTCTACGCCTGCCCTCCACCCCCCAACCCCAACCCCCACCCCCCTTTGCGACCTTAAATAGAAAGAGGTTGGAATATTTTTAATCATTGATAAAACTAAAGTCTAAAATCAAGATACTTTTAAACCTCGATTCCTACTAACCAAGAAGGATAACCAGTCGTGAGGTGGTCATGAATTTTAAAAGATGCCATCAAAACCCCGCATTTATACGTCTAGTCCCTTTTATGACCTTAAATAGAAAGAGGTTAGAATGTTTTGAATCTTTGCTAAAACCAAAGTCTAAAATCACGATAACGTATATCTCTACGAATCTCTCTCCCTCTCGGTGTTTGAATCACCATTCATTCACACTTAACAGCCTAAACCTCGGGCCCCTCTAATCAGTAAGGATAATCGGTCGTGAGGTGACAAGATAAAAATCCCAGATCTTTCTCCCTCCCGGTGCGTACACCATATATTTCAAAGGGATGTGCCTGAGACGTACGGTCCTACCCTATCTTCATAAATATCCCTCGGATAGTTTATTGTCTCGTCAACTACACCCCATCCTATCGTTACAGACCTCTAAAGGTTTAGCTTCCCTTCTTCATGGACTACTACACACCCATTACCCCCGTCGCTTTTCTTTCAAACTCTTATTGATCATTAATAATAATACCATATTAATTGAATAATAGTATCTTTATTATCATTATTATTATCACACCATTATCATCACTACTATAATATCATTATTATTATTATTATTATTATTATTATTATTATCTTATCATTATTTTTCATTATCACATTACCCTCATTATTATTACCACTATCCTAATATTAACATCCATCACTATTATCATTTCATTATCACGTTATCATAAAAATATGTACACATATATCCTTATGCTCGGTCATATCAAAAAAATCCATATTTCATCTTTTTTTAGGTGAAGATGACAAATTCCATCAATTTAGAACATGCGTGTCAAAGGTATAACTTTTAAAGCATAAACCCTATTAAACATACAGAATTTTAGAAATTATTAACTCTAAATTTAAGTCTGTATCATCTACTATCAAATCTCAATTGTCAAATTCTACAAATGTAGTCCAAACCATAAATATCATTTTTCATGCTTTGGGGTCTATAAATAATTTTCGTAAAATAAAAGTGCTCAATAAGTAAGTTCGAGTATATAAAACCATTTAAATTCACCTACTCACAATATAATTAGGAGTAAGCAATTTCCTAAAGGTTACTAATTAATTTTAACATTAAAAATCAATTTAAGTGAATTTAACAACTTTGAATATAAATAAATGAGAGTAAAATGTCACTTGCCTCAAAAATGTGTTCCCAATCCGTGATGGTGAAGAAATCCCCTTGAAAGTTCCTTCGAAAATGGTCTCGAAATCCTCTTTTAAAATTATATAAATAAATTTGGGGTTTGATTTGTAAATTAGTTTAATTTTAAGCAGAGTAGTTGAAAACAAGGGAGTTAGTGGAGATAATTATGAGAAAAAAGAAAAAAAATAGTGGGTTACTATTATGCCGATGATCGGCAATAATCAGTTGTCAAAATCTCCTCATTTCCCCCTTTTACCTAACTAGCATCCAAAATTAATATATATATATATATATATATATATATAGAGAGAGAGAGAGAGAGAGAGAGAAATCCACCCTGATTTCCTCTTAGCTACCAATCTCAGTCATGAATCCCTTGGTTCCCCTTTTCATTGATTTCGGTGATACCCAACCAACCATTTTGCCCTGACCACCCAAAGACTAAAACCCTCCTATCTAAAATCCTTTCCCTTCTCCCAAATGGAAAAAAAGTGTCTACCCCAAAACCCTTAAATCTAGTAACAACCCAACCTTCTTCCAACTAACAACTGCCCTTCCTTTTTAAGAAACCTCCAGTGCCCAAAGCTCACTCCTCCAATTAATATAACCCAAAAATAAAACCCTGACAATTATAAGGCCATAGCCCACTAACATATAACCACACGTCTAGTTTTCTTTTCTTTATTAACTAAATTGTTTTAAATTATTAAACCCATTAAAATAATTAGATTAATTTAAACCCATTTTAAACCATTAAACTATTTATACTAATTAACCATTAAAGTTAGCATAAAAATTTAAATTTCACTTCCATAGAATTCATAAACTCATTGCGTTAATTTAATCTAATATATTGACACATGAATCACTTCTTAATTAATTATTTAATTAAATAATAAATACTAAAAAATAATGGGGTATTACATTTGAGAGTAGCGATCTCAACGTCCTTGTCCTTGATTAAAACATCATTCTACTTGGCCTTCTTCTAAGCAACTTCTAAGGCCTTTTATGCCTTATCTAGAACCTTCCCTAGATTGACCATATTCTTTTTCTCATCAAAAATCCTATCAAAAAGATTGAGAAAGTACTCCAAGAACTACAGAATAAGGAAAAAGAAAGATGGTTAGTACAAAAAAAGTCTAAAGTTACCAAAACCTGAATGAAGAAAAACAACACTTATAAAAGACAGATTTTGGACTACATGTAAATCTAACTTATCATTAGGAAGGTTTCTAACCAAAGCCTAGATGGTAAGCAAAACAAGCTCCCCTAAGCAGGCTAAGATCCAAGTCTAGTTGTTTAGCCACTGACCCTTCAGTAGGGCCCTTCCCATTATTATTGAAGCCACCCACCATCTTTTGGGTGGGTAGCTAAATAGTAATATCGGTGTTATCCTTGCTCTTCTTCATAGGATATAACTACGTCTTGTTAGACGAATCTCCCAAATTCACGAGATCAGATGAATCCCCAACCCCCTTTCTTTTAGAAGTTTGATCAGTTGGTTAAGTAAGGGCACCCCTATTAAATTAGGGATCCTTGTAAGGACATATTTTCCATCGTTGTCCCTAGTTCCTAGTTTACATTATGTATGGCATATCCCGTTCCAACCGTTGAAGCAATTCACGTTCACACGTTCAAGAAGATGAATTCGAATATCAAACATCTTCAATAAAGTTCCACGATGAGACTTAATTTTGGTATGTATTTAGTTTTGTGTAAGATTTTTTACTAAGTATTGGGATACTTTTTTAAACTATTTTTCATCAAAAAGAGGCATTTATAAACTTAAAAATATTTTTTGAGTTTTCTATAAGTGGAGTTTTAAAAATCGTTTATGTCATTCAAACCACATTGAGATGTCGTTCTAAATACATTGACACGTCATTCTAACCACATTGGTATGTCGTTGTAACGTCATTGACATGTCGTTAGAAAGGTCATTTGAAGCCCAGGTTCTCATATGGATCAAATGAACCCGTATTGTTTCATGTTTTAAAGGTCGTTTGAAGCCACTTCAAACGAGAAGTCAATATCGTTCTAATGACATCAAGATCTCATTTGAATGACTTTCCATCGCCTCAAAGAGGCTAGGCAGAAACAACTGATCGTCTAATATTTTTTTAAGGCAATTTAAAATTTGGTCCCTCGCAAACAATTTTTAAACACTTAAAAAGGACAAATTACTATTAGGTCCACTTGTTATGCAAATAGCGTGGACTTCTACAAGAAGAGAATTAGTGGACCTAAGTGTTTAAAATTTGTCAAAATTCCTTTAATGTTTAAAATTTATTTGCAAGGGACCTGAGAGTACTTTCTCCTATTTTTTATTTATATTGCTCGAAAATTATGGTCTCATTGAACATTTGTTGGGTATTATAATTAAACAATCAATAATTTGTCTTAATCTTATATCATGGTGCTTGGTTGCGGGATCGAGAAATGTCATTTTTGTTATTAGTGGCATTATGTCAGCCTCATTACTTTGGAGATATGATAAGGTCTCAATAGATAAACTTTTAAAGAGTCAATCTGGACGCTCTGCAAATTATTTATTTGATGTTAAAGGTGATGCATGATGTGTTTAAATATTTTCCTTATAAATTTCATTGAGCTCGCCATGATTTTGGTTTTCTTCATGAGTTTTTGTTGTGATTGTATTTTAAAATACAAATG
Source organism: Sambucus nigra (assembly GCA_949130495.1). Taxonomy (NCBI): domain Eukaryota; kingdom Viridiplantae; phylum Streptophyta; class Magnoliopsida; order Dipsacales; family Adoxaceae; genus Sambucus; species Sambucus nigra. The sequence continues at coordinate 350,043,232 of OX422215.1, forward strand.
GGAGACCCACTTTACCCACCTCTCTCTCAACTTTCTGCTGAAAATTAGCCAACCTCCCCCACTATACCACTAAACCACATTTTATTTCCCACTTGCTACACATATAATTATTACTCTTCATCCGGCCAAATGATAATAAGTGAGTGAACTTGAGAGAGCTACACAGTTTTTTGAGTTTGTAAGGGAGAAGAAAGCATTACATGCTACAAAACTAAAAAGGAGAAATGGTTATCTCTCTCAAAATGCTCTCTACAAATTTTTATCAGAAAGAAAAATAAAACCAAAATAGAAAAATATTTTCTTCATGAAAATATTTATTTCCCCAAAATATTTTTCGGAAATTGAGCAATTTATATGGAATAGGTGTTAGTATGACATATAACTACAGTGCATGGTTATATGATACAGAGGTGATTCTGAGCATGTTTTATCCTGGGAATGACTTGACTGTAGACTATCTGCACAGAGAGGGTAGAGCCGCAAAACGTCTTAATGAGAGCGACCTAGTCCGCGACTCAACCCAAGAATCGTCTACGACAGATTTTATAAACAATTGAGGTAATATTGTTTATTTTTATTGTGCAGTAAATATTTGAATTTTACGCATGCGGTTCATATTTTCGATAATTATATGAGGTAATATTTAATTTTGAGTAGTAGACTAAACTTAAATTATGATTTTTATTTTCGATTTCTCCATAAAACTCTTTGATTTGATTTTTAATCACATTATATAAAGTGTACCAACAACTTTAAGACGTTTTATATCTACTATAGAGACTAAAAAATATTTTTTATGGGCTTATGTGATTATTTTTTTTATGCGTAAAATGAAAAAAGGCTAACAAAGTTTATATGTCTAGAAATTATAATTTTGACCTTTCACATATAGAAATTACAGTTTATTCCCCCAAACTTCCTAAATATTATATATTGCAGAGTAGAAAAATAAATTTCAGTAGTTTTGGTCAATTTGGAATCGATCAATAATTTCGTGAGAAATTAGAATTTGAACAATACTGAACCCCTTCATGGAAAACTTTTAAGTAGGTCAATCCTATTTTTTAGTTATGAATGTGAAATATTATTTCATATAAGATGTTATTGTTGGAAATGGAATTGTATACATTTTTAGACAATTCATTTAGAGCCACTTGTGCTTAAGAAAATAAATGAAAATTTGTTATATGGAATCAAATGAAAATTTGATATTTGGATTCGAAGGGTAAGTAATAACAATTTGCGCTATGTTTACGACAAAAGAAATTTGTTCAAATATTTTTTGAAGTGTTTATGTGAAAGTGTTGTCGATATTTTTCAACCACACTAAAGTGATCGATGATGAAAAAAAACTAAATTTTTTGTTATGAATTTTGTTGGAATATCATCTCAATTTTTTGATGATATATAGACTGATATTTCATGAATTTTGGCATACATATAGTGTTGAGATTATGAAAATTGGGCTTTAAAATTTCTGAAAAAAAGGGTTGTATATCTTTTATTATGATTATTTACAAAGTGATGTGCAATGTTAAATTTTTTGGACAGCTTGTAGTAAAAATGAGTTTATCTTAACTTATACTTAATATTTTTTAGTGACTCCAATTTTGGATAAGACTAGGGTCATAAGGGATGAATTCTGAAAATTTTGATAAATTTTCAATAAGCAGTTTGATCGAGGTGAAATTTCAAACTTAAAGTTTTTCCGTCAGAACAAATATTTTGGACAAGAATAATTTCTTAGAAAAATGTACTATATATTGTTCCCAACGGATTCAAAATATTTTGAAACCTTTATAAATTTCTTATTAAAAGAATTATGAACTACTCAGAAAAATTTGGACTCAAATTTATGGAAGATGAATTTTATAGAAATTGTATAAGGACTTATACAACTTTTGTGTTTGAAGCACAACCGCTAGAATTTTATTTGAATAATTCTTTGTATTATTCATTTAAATGAGTTGGAAAAGGTATATAATTAAATTGTATTCTACTATGTTGGAATCAATTGGTATGCTTTATACTGGTGTAGAAGTAATTTAGTTGGGTAAAATTATTTTAACCGTATGCTTTGTGTTGGATAGAGTATAAAGCTCTACGACAAATATTTACCTTGTGTATTTGTATATGAAATCAAACGTGTTATACTTTTAATAAGCTGTTTGATTCGTGTATGGATTTAGACATACATGAGTCTAATAATACGAGTAAAAAATCTCATATGTCAGTCTTTATACTGAGTAAATATAAATCATATGTCGAAATGATAATAATTGGAAGATTTTATCATTATTCAGTTTAGTGCAAATGTAATCTTTACTCTGGTAAATATATGTTAGTTGAATGATTTGGAATAGAGGTTTAAACTCTAATATGATGTATTATTTTGTAGATTGTGAAAAATAATATCTGAAAAATCGTATATTTCATTTTTATGAAATAGATTGTGTAATCTATATGTGACTTTCAAACACTTGAAAATCTGAATTTATAACTAGAATGAATGGACATGTATTTTTGAATCAACTATACCTGAAAGCATTAAGCATGTATTAATTTAAGAAATAAGATTAATTCTTATTTAATATTGAAACCCTATAAGTTTAGATTCCATTTTATGAATTGAAGATATAGTGGGGGCACATTACATGTAGCTTCTCAATGCGATATCTAGAGAATAGTGGGGGAACTCAATCGAGTACCTCTCAACTATAATTGATGAGAATTTAATAGAATCTAAAATTTTGGTTTTCAAGAGAACTTTTTTCCAATAGTGACTTAAACAAAAATAAAAGCTTGCTTATGTTATTGAAAAGGATTCGAAAAATCCTTAGAGAAGTCATGTCATAAATGATTGATTGAATTCCTTGGAATGAACTAGAAATTAGTTTATAATTGACTTATCTTAAAACTTTAAGATCATGAGGTGTTTACACATATTTTGAAGGAATATTGAGATAGAAATCATTTATGAATATAAGTTTTATTTAATAGCCAAGATTCGTCAATATAACTTAGTTATACATGTTGCAAGTTAAATTATTCTCATGAAAATGAAGAAGCTTCATTTAATTTTATTACCACTGATATTATATATGTTGAGTTAAAAATTAAATGTATATAATATCTCTTTTCGAATGGTGACCTCTTGGACCAACTGAAAGCTCGAGAATTTATAAATATGGAAGGCGCCAAAAAAAGGCCTGATATTTTGATAAATCATAAATTGAGAATGAATTGAGAATAATATGAATCGTGTTTATCAGTAAGCATGTTGAAATATGAATGCACTATTAGTTATTTATGCAAGAGTGATTAGCTAATATTCGGTTATAATATTTTGTTGCCCAGAAAGCCAAATTCATGCTAAGTCAAAGTGTTGGCATAAAGAGTTTCAATGAAACAAGAATATTACTTGTTAATATTACAAGGCCATATGGATCAATTAATTGATTGAGTACAATGAAATACAAGAATATCTATTTATTAGACATATTCCCATTATAAACCATCTTATACTCCACATGATCCAAGTATAAGAACACTATATATTGTGATAAGAAAAGATGAATACGCGAACATCTTAAGTAGTCTCAGCTGAGCTACTAAATACAATTGACTTGGAATTATTTTTTGTGGGAGTGATATGAAAGTTTATAATTGGAAAACAAATTGCATTCTTATGCTATTGAGAAAGGTTATGTGTTTTGATAAAAATCAAGAACCTAGAATTGATTCTTAATCAATTAATGGATATATGTCTAACACATATTATGATGTTATTTTTTGGAACTCCAAGAAAAATTAATTATTGACACAATTAATGATGGAGTTTATGGTGATACCATTAGCTATGGCTAATGAGAAATGAAAGGTTGAAAGACCTCTTATAAGATACCATTTATGGTAAAGATTGATACCAGTCAGTTTATCCACAACAATAAAACCATGGCTATTGTAAAATTTTAGAATCGTTATCATAACGGCAAGAACGACAAATATGTCATAATCACAACATAGTTTTAGAATTTAAAACTAATGAGTTGTGTGTGTGGATTATGTTTAGACTGATGAGAATAGAACCTGACTTATCCTTTGACGAAAGGACTAGTGCATGAGAAGGTGTTTAACACCTCGAAAGGGATCGGACTAAAGTCCGTTGGTATTGAATCATTTGTGGTGGTAACGAAACCTATAGACTGGAGATCCGAAGAAATAGGTTCAAAGGGTAATAACAAGTCACAGTGATATGGGTTGAATCATGTTAAGTATTGTTTATGGGGTTTTACTCCGAGTCCATCCCTATGGAGCATGATATCCTGAAGCGAGATAAGGTTGGGTTAATTATAACTCTTAATGATGATCTATAGCTCTATTTTGAGCGGGGTACCTAGCTACAGGAGTACTCTTGATAGACTCACATATGTGTATGTGGAAGTGTGGCCACTTCCTATGGTAATTTTGGGCAAATTTCTTATAGCGTTCATATACTGGGATAGAAGCACATGGTCGTAACGTGTTGACTTGAGAACTACACCCAAGTAGGGTTGTGTGTGATATGTTGTCAGAGATAGAGTTCAAAACTATGAGTTACTCTAGTATAATCCGAATCATCTTTACTACGTAAAGGTTCAAGTCGAAAGACACATTTGCTTATGTACAATTCCATTAATTATTATTGCTCAATAATTTTTCAAAATTTACTAGCAGGGGATTGTTACCGATGAATGTATTTTTAAAATACAAGTGGGGGATTGTTGTGATTGTATTTTAAAATACAAATGGGAGACCCACTTTACTTACCTCTCTCTCAACTTTCGGCTGAAAATTAGCCAACCTCTACCACTATACCACTAAACCATATTTTATTTCCCACTTGTGTACCCACTTGCTACACACATAATTATTACTCTTCATCCGACAAAATGATAAGGAGTGAGATTGAGAGAGCTACACAGTTTTTTGAGTTTGTAAGAGAGAAGAAAGCATTACATGCTACAAAACTAAAAAGGAGAAATGGTTTTCTCTCTCAAAATTCTCTCTGGGAATTTTTCTAGGAAAGAAAAATAGAAACAAAATAGAAAAATATTTTCTTCATGAAAATATTTACTTCCCCAAAATATTTTTTCGGAAATTGAGCAATTTATATGGAATTGGTGTTAGTATGACATATAACTACAGTGCATGGTTATATGATACAGAGGTGATTTGGGGCTTATTTTATCCTGGGGACGACGTGATTATAGACTACCTGCACAAAGAGGGTAGAGCCGTGAAACGTCTTAAAGAGAGCGACCTAGTCTGCGACTCAATCCAAGAATCGTCTACGACAGATTTTATAAACAATTGAGGTAATATTGTTTATTTTTATTGTGCAGTAAATATTTGGATTCAATGCATGTCGTTCATATTTGCGATAATCATATGAAGTAATAATTTAATTTTGAGTAGTAGACTAAAATTAAATTGTGATTTTTATTTTCGAATTCTCCTTAAAACTCTTTGATGTGATTTTTAATCTCATTATATAAAGTGTACTAACAGTTTCAAACCGTTGTTGCAAGGTCTAGATGATCTTCATAGGATCACTAAAAAAAATTATAGATTCTTATTGAGAGATAGGACTTGTATCAATTTTTTTGCATTTTGTAAGCCATACGGTAGAGGTGTGTCTTCCAGTGTAAATAAGTGATAATTTTGGGGTATCATTGTTCTTAAAAAAGAGGTGGTTAATGTAGAGAATTAATTTAAATTCAAACCAGAAGTTACTTGGAGTCAAATGGAGTTAAATACTGCATAAAATTATAAACTTAGACCTTGAGGAAGGAGAAGAGGATCTTAAACATTTCCAACAACACCATGTTTTTACGTTTTATCATTTCATTTATGTATTTATTTAATTTCCAGCATTATACTTTTACTTTCCTTTAAAATGTAAGTTTATTCAATTTATAGCATTTACGTACTTTCTAGTTTCCATATTATTAAATTAAGTTTTCTCATGTGTTAAAAGTACCCATAATCATTTTGCAGGGACGATCCTATATCTTTTTCTAGACAAAATTCCCAGCAAACATATAATGGTGACCATAATAAGAGGAATCAAACTATGGAAGCGACAAAAGGATTCATTATCGTTCCAGATCAAACTATGTTGGGACATTTTGTTGCCATGCAAAGGAATGATGAACAATTGGCACAAAATCTTAATGATTGGATCTACAATTCTTAAAACTTGGTTGCGACATCACTTGTTACACCCAACAACTACAGTGAACCCATTTTATGAAAAAAAATAGAGAAGAAAATCTCATGGATTTTTATAGCAGATTTAATGACAATCCACCATGTTTCCCATTACAAATTCACAATGCTAAACTAGAACTCCGGGTGTGGGAACAAAACTCGAGAGTCAAAAAATTTGGAGTTCAAAGCAAAATTAGGGTTGTAATAAGATGTAAAGAAGTATTTAGATTTGTGATCAAGATTTACCTTTAATTTTTTTTTCTTTTAACAAAATCACGATGATCCTTCAAAGCTCCTTATGAATCTATGTACAAGAGACAATTGACTATTTATCTAAAATCAGGTAATGGGGGTCGAATTACATTCTCATAAAGCATAATATCATTAATTTGTTATTTACTTCAGAGTCATGTGAGAAAGATGTGTTCCATGGAGGACATTACAAAATTCTAGTCAAGCCCCACAATGTTCATCATTTGAACTAGCCCTTACGGATGGATGGTGAATATAAGGGCGGTTGGAAGGAATTGGTTGTCCATTATTTTGGGAAAATTTATAAACCATCTGAATTGGAAAAATATGAAGCCATTATCATGTATAATATATATATATATATATATATATATATATATATATAGTAGTGCTCTTATGCGGACCAGCCCGCATTTTAAGAGTGTGGACCGGACATGTGTCACCTGATGGTGAGCCCAGAAAAGAGAGAGAGTGTGCTTATAAATTAGCTGCTAATTTCTAGGCTCACTGCCAAGTGACACATGTCCGATCTGCACTTTTAAAATGCGGACTGGTCCGCACAAGAGCACTATTGTGTGTGTGTGTGTGTGTGTGTGTGTGCGTGTGCGTATATATATATATATGGGGGGGAATCAACAATTCGAATCATATTATCTTGATAATATCTTTGATTCAATTCTTGAGTGTTTTAGGCAACCAAAATGAAGTTTAGTAACATGGCCATAACCCTCTCTATAAATTTCCAAATAATGAATTATTTCATACGTTAGAAACTTAATTTTCGGAGATTTTTCTATGTAGGTATCATTCTCTAATTCGATGTACACAGATAACTCCAAGCTATTGAAATAAAGGAAAAATTATCGACAGTTACATTGGCTTTTGAAGTTAGCTAAAACACACTTAAAAATGAACCATTTTGTATTGAAAGCTTGATTTCCATAGCTCTGTTTTTATATATGGCTCGTGTTCTAATTCAGTGTATACATAAAATACCAATATTGGGAAGTCATGGAAAATTGTGTAACTATTATAATGGGTTTTGTTGTCAACCAAAACACACTTATTAGAACTGTCACAACTCTCTCTATAATGCAAATAAAGAACCATTTGATGTGCTGCAAACTTAAATTTCAGGTTTTTCTTTTTATATATGCTTCATTTTCAAATTCTATGTAAAAAAATAATGACAAACTTGGGAAGTTAGACCAAAACTTATATTTTTACATTATCTTCCCATAGTATTCTTCAAATTGAACCTCTATTGGGTAATGAGTCATTCATTCCATTTTGTCCATATGTTGATTATTAATTATTGTACATGTACCCGTAGATAAAGACCTTCATATTTGAAAAGGCTCAAATAAATTACCATGATTAGTGATTATAAATGATGAAAGATAATGAAGTTATTCGCCATGCTTGGTGACCCTAAAAGATCAAAGAGACTTGAGATTATTCACCATCCTTATTGACCTTAGAAGTTAAAAGAGGCTAATATTATTTACGATCCTTAGTGATCTTCAAAATTGAAAGAGTATGAAATTGTTGACCATAATTGTTGACCTTTGAAGTTGAAAGGGGATAAAGTTATTTCCAATCCTCGGTGATCTTCGAAGTTTAAACCAAAAAATGAAGTATGACATTATAATGATAAGTTTTAGTAAGTTAAAGTTTGCTCATTCAAGATATCCTAGGGAGTTTATTCAAGGATGAAATTATCAAGACTCCACCATCTACATCGTTACTCAAAATTCATATGGTGCGGAGGATTGATTACACCATATTTTTTATTGTGTATATCCTAATAATTTCTGATACATGACTAGAATTGGCGATAGTTGGAGTCATATATATGAAAATTATTTTAGTATTTTAAATCTAAGTTGTGGGTGATTCAATATGGTTATTATTCGAATTAACCTCGGAGGTTATTTGATGAAAATTAGATATGGTTATTGTATAGAATTAAATGGAGTTAGTTATTGTAGACAATTATAAATTCAAACCTTGAGGAAGAATAAGAGGATGTTAAATAAATCAAAAAATACATGTCATTACATTTCAGCTTGTCCTTTATGTGTTTCCCCTCATTTCCAGGAATTTACTTTTATTTTCCTTTAATTCACTGCAAGATTTTACACTATATCCTTTATTTTTTCTAATTTGCAATCACTTCTATTTAGTTTTTTCGTTTACAAAAGTCCTCTCAATTGATTCATGCTTATAAATCGAGGATCATTTTTCATGGATGATCTTATGTTAGTCTATGGATAAAATTTTCAACAAACAATTTTAGGCATTTTCCATAATCAAAAGATGAATAATTTATTTTTTATAACATTGGGTGGTGCTCTAAATAATTATTCATAGACTATGTTACTACAATAATTAGAGTGCCATGACAAAATTCTTCCCACATAACATGGATTTCCATTGGGAGAGAAGCTACATTGCAATGTCTCTTTCACTCTCCCTTCCACCATTGGTAATATATTTATAAATAAAGTTTAAATGAGTTTCACCAAGAAACCCAATCTCAATCTCATTGTCATTCCTCTCAAATTCATTCTCTCTTACTTTAATGTTTTTAATTACAAAACTGAGAACCCAAAGTGTAACTCCTTAACCCAGATTTGGGTCTCATGGATCAATCTGACTCTAAATGACCACATTAGTGAAATTTGTGACACCGCCTATTCAGTTGATATTTGATTTAATTAATTAATAAATTACCAAGTAAGCATACCAACTTCATTTACAATAAAAATATAATAAAAAAAGTGTGTCGAGGTCGTGAGAATATTTTTTTAAAATGTGTGCATCAAAGAAAGTAAACATAAATACATATCATGCATAATGAACTTCACATCATGAAGACCCTGAGATACCTTTGGAATTTCACTAATAATATGTGAATGAGTAGTTTTTTCACTAAGTTTATTATATTACACTCATATATTGCTTATTTTTCCCTTTATTAACTCCACTAACCTCTAGTATGGAAAAGTGATCCGTTTATAGGGTGGTCTGGTTATATATAGAAATCGTAGAGTAGGTCACACATAAGCCAAATTCAATTTTAATCTAAATTTTATCTTAATTAATTAGTTGAATTTAAATATGCAAGATAATGAATCTAAATTGAAGAGAATAAATCACAAAACGGGATACGAGAAAAAAATCCCTTTCAAAAAAAATTATTTTGCAGCACTGTTACAACTAGGTATTAAAGAATGACATGAACAGAATTACAGAGGTGTACACCATTAATTATTACAGTTATGTCTTTCTTCCTTATTATTGACAGAAAGCGATGTAGATCTCGCAACGCCCTATACAGCAAGCTCCACTTGCCTCGGTGTCCATCGATCAACTTTAGAATATTTTCCTATTTTCAACAGTGAAGAATTAACTCCATAAGGATTAGAATATATGATGTATTTTTCATGTCTGATAAAGTAATCACAAAACATCTAAAGGGTTTAGATTTTAAAAACAAAGTGCTTGATTATAAAAATATGTCTAAAAGGCTTGATAGAATTTGTAAGTCTGTTTATAGAGAAAAATATCCAAGAGATAAATTTGAAAGATTGCATTTGAAATCAGGTAAAAAATAAATTTTTGCCAGCTTGTTCGAATGAGGAACATCTCGTTCAAAAGAAGCACATGATCTCGTTCGAAACAGAAACACCTCGTTTGAACAAAGTGCCTGATTTTGGTCGACCCAATTCTAACGATGTATACAACGAGATTTCAGAACAGGCCAAAAATTGCCAAAACTGATCTCGTTCGAAGTTATTCTAACGAGTCATGTGCACTCATTCAAACGACATCCAATGTCGTTCTAACGACTTTTTAATTTTTTTTAAGAAATATATTAAAAATATATTATCAAACACATTTAAAAATGCCCCTGAATAAATTGATTACACAAAATTAACCCCATATACCCTTTCCATATGATTATATTGACGATCTCAACTCCTTGATCTTCGATTACGTTCACTCACCAACTTGTCTTTGATTGAAACTCTTGAGAATGTACATGATGATGTAGATGCGTAACGAAATAGGCCAAACTGAAAAAATAATGAGCAATTTTAAATTTTCCTCTTACAAATCTTCCCCTTTGGCTATTTCACTACAAAATACAAAATCAAGAAAATAAACTCTAAGAGAAGTTCAACTATTGTCCCTCCCAAACTCGAAAAGGAAAAAACTTGTAAAATTGTATATACCGAAAATCTTCATCGTGTAGTCCATGATATCATCAATGCGGAAAAATACCTACACACGTGAAATAAGAAAATACCGTGATGCATGGAGTTTAATGGTAAAAAACTCCCCATAAATATGTTCTTCCCCTTTTTGTCCGTAATAGACAAAAGGTTAGAAGCTCAACCTAAAAAGTTAGCATCACTAGCATCATGAGAGTCCAAATTTAAAATATCATCACAAAGAATAGACAATGAAGCATGTACGATGAAACTTCAATAAACCAACAAATTATTTTTAAAATTTTTGAAATTTTTTAGTATATCAATATACATATAAATGTAAATACAAATAATCACACCATGAAGCTTGAAAACATCTGAATCATGAATATGGAATGAATGGGTGTGAATATACGATAAAGTCAACATAGACATATGTAGTGATGGTGCACGAAGTCAAAATTAAACTCCTAAAGAAAGAAGTGAACTCAACCTTTTGTAAAACAAAATTAAACAAAGTGAAATTGACTCAACTCATACAAAATGTCACGAAATTCATTGCTTCTCAAATCAATAATGCCAAACTATTTAAAAAAATTGAAGGAATTTTATTGTGAAAATACATTGATCTTCAACTTATAAAACCCTCAAAGCTCACATTTTAAGCATAAACTTTCAATCCATGAAACAAAATTAGCCTTTACACTTCTATTTTTATGTGTCAAATCATATTTTAGGCTCTTGCTAATGGTGGCCTTCAACACAAAGAAGACTGCTTCTTTCGTAGCCCCTTTCCATTAGTTAAACATATATCAATTTTCGATTAAAAAAATTAGCAATGGCTTTCCATGCACAATTAATTCCAAGTACATTTGGTTCGTTATTAAGCATCATTAAGATGACAACATCCTATTCAATATATGATAAACTAGGGGTCATTTCAAGAAATAATAAACGAATTCAATCCATTAGATTTTCTCCTACATGACATCTCATTATGATCCTCTTTTCTCTTATGTTTTCTCTCTTTAAGTCTTATGCAATTCCTTGTAAATGCCACCTAGGTAGGGATCTTCTACCTATTTGAATAAAATCTCCTTTTTTTTTTAAATACGTTTAGCAAGTACAATGTTCAAAAAGTTCATGCATGTGTGCAATCAAGGTGATATATTGAGTCTACTATGAAGGAAGTAATCAACATTGAACGACGCAATGTTAAACATGCATTATTAAGCACAAAAAACAAAACCAAGTATCATGACACCATTTTTTAATGTTTAAAATTGGTATGGATAATTTTATAGTCACAGATATATATAAATAAAGAATGAACAAAGTAAGCACGACAACAAAGGTTTTTAACGTGGTTCGGCTAAAGAACAAGCCTACGTCCACGGTTATGTTATTGATGTTGGAGGGTAGTTACATAAAACTTAATACCAACTCATTTGAACTGATTCCTCCCCCCTTGCGCTAAGGGATACAATGTATTTATAGTGGTCAGGAGACCAAGGGATGGAATGCCTTTATATATTCAAGCATTTACACCCATATACAATAAATGAGACTATTAATATTCTAATGCATGTGTGGAATGTCGGTTGGTAGCCCCATGTGAGTGACCCTTCCCATTCTTGATGATTCACCTTCCTGGATGTGGTCGGCTAAGCCGATCAAGTATCTCTGGAGACGACCAAGTATATGTGAAGTGCTGAGGTAGATATGTATGAGGATTGGTGTCCACATCTCAATGGTCCATGTGGATGAATAATTTAACCTACAACAAAAGCCCCCCAATACTCCATGCTTGATGAAATCCATGGAACCCACATAAGGATCAATGAATTAAGGTGCTATTATAAGTGGGGAACCATAGCAGATAGCGAAACAGATTACCTAAAGACCAGACAAGCTAATAGGGCTTTAGTAGTCAATATGCCTGGTTCCTTTAGGTAGTAGCGTATCGGGGGGGTTCCTTGTTTGGATTTCGCTTGCGAGACACCCCGCGCATGAAACTAATAACCGTTGGGAGTCGAAATAAGATAGGTCTTTAGGATATGAGTTTATAACCTTTGCTATTATAATGAAAGTTGTACGATAGGGTGTATGGGCGACGTGGATGATTGGATTGTAGTAGTTTTCAAAATTGTGAAACAGTAAGTAGTTGTGACTTCAGGATTTATTTATTTAATAAGTGAGGATCATTTTTCTCAAACTTTGTCACGAGGACGGTATAGGGAAGATTGGGTATAATTTAAATTTGATTCAGTTGGAACTATATGGTGAGACTTAGTGTAACATCGATGGGGATTTTCGTTAATGTACTGTATGGGCGGTACTACTTAGATTTCTTGCGATGTGAGATTTATACTCGGAGTTGACCTTATGAGTATGGTTCATTTTTCTGAATTTCGGGACGAAATTCTGTTAAAAGGGGGGGAGTATGTAATACTCCGTAATTTTAATGACTTTTAAAATGGGTTATATTTTAAATAAATGGATTAATTGGATCTTATTATAAATTAATTCATTTGGGTTTTATCCGAATTGTGGATATTAAAATGGATGATTCTGAATATTACTTAAAGATATTTAGGTAATATATGAATGTGATGTCATTGATATGACGGTATGATATAAATTCGGTAATTTGAATTTTTAGTCAGACGCGGTATGGGACGTGTCGGGACTAATTTATTAAATTAAAAAGGAAATTTATTTTCTATCGACCTTATAGTCATTTCGACTGCGTCGTTGCGTCCGGAAGGTTCGAAATAGTCAGAAAAGTCTATTTGGATGTTAATTTTGAGTCTCGGGTCATTTGGAAATGAAAAGACAACCCAAAAAGGCATTTTGGTTATTTTTACAAGGGGGATGAATAGTGATTTAGGGTATTGTCTTATTATAAGTATTTGGAGATTAGTGTATGTGGGTTCATTCTTCTCTTCTACACAAAATTGAAAGGTCATCTTCTTAGAGAGAGTGGAAGGTTGCTTGGAAAGAAAAAGAAGTTTGCTTGGGAAGGAGGAGAACCAAAGGTCAAAGGTCACCACCACCATCACCACCTGTGTTATTCAACTCCAAAGGATCAGATCTTCATTAGAGGCAAGTGTTTGATATTTTCAATTTAAGTTCGTATATTTTCCATGTTAGGATAGTTATAAAAAGAGATGGTTTTCATGCTTGGAAGATGAAAGGATATAGTTGTTAATGGATTTTTGGAATCTAAAAATATATAGGAATTAAACTCATGTTATAGGTAGTTAGTAATCCAATAAATATTCATCAATCTGTGGAAGAAATTCTGAAAATAATTTAGTGTTCTTGAAGATAATATGTTGATAATTTTCTGGAAAAAGAGGCAAAAACGAGTGGAATGAGAAGAGCCAATTTGGAATGTTTAGATCTTCTTTTTGAGTGCATTTGGATGAGATTTAAGAAAAACTCAAAACACATACCTTACTCAATTTTTCGTGTAGAATCCAAATCTGAAGTCGGATTGATGATTTGAATAATTTTGGATCTGATTTTTCTGAGTATTTAAAATATGAGAATTCATGATGTTGTTTCTTTTTAATGTTGGTTCTTATCCCAAAACTATCGTAGATCTTCGGTGATTATTAATTGGATATTATGGGACTTAGAGAAGATCAGTAAGCCCTAGTTAAGATTTGAATTAATTTGATTTGGATTTAATTGATTAGAATTATGATAATTAAAGTTAAAGAGATATCGGTTGCTAGATTCATGTGTTGGATTCTAATCTGTTTGTATGAGGATTAAGGATAGTTCCAGTAGGGGAGATTTAATATAACACCTGGGTAGCCTTAGGGTTACAATTTAAACATCAAGGACTGAGTTTAAGCTCATTATTGATTTCGCAAGGGCTGAGTGTAGTACAAGAGCGTAGTGGTATGGCTCCTGGATAGAGATGGGGGTTTAGAACACATTTGGTTGAAAGAGGGGATGAGGTTATTTCGATCGCATATTTGAAGTTGACGAACCTCCTCGATCGACAAAGTTAAGTAGTAGTGTATTGGAGGGGTTCCTTGTTTGGATTTCGCTTTGCGAGACGCTCCGCGCATGAACCTTAACGACGTCGGGAGTGGAGAGATGTTATAGGATGCGAGGATAATTAAATTATGAAGTAAAGATATGACATTTTAATACGTGGGATTTAAAGAGATATAATGCTACGTAAGGGAATAATCTAAGGTTAATGTGAGTACCTTGTTGTTAGTATACTATAGGTATGATAATACCTATTTGATTGATTAATGATTATGTGTATGACATACCTAGCTTACTTGCTATCGGTGGGAGGTTTGCGCGTGAGGGCAGTCATATCCTGATGAATCCATGGGATCGTTGATTTGTCGCTCGAGAACATAGGTCTATGAAAGACTTATCGGGGAGTTGATAAGTCCACTGACTATGGGTACGTAGGTATGTGCGTGACCCATGGGTATGAGAACTATGTTCGCCTCCAATGATTGTGTTGTTGTTAATGGTTCGAGGTATCCTCACCGAACCTTTTGTCCCCTTTTCGGCGACCAGCGATGATGGGACATGATAGCAGAGTAATGCATTGCACCGCAGCTGTGACTCGGGGTGCCGTATTATATATGAATATATATATATATATATAATGGATTAAATGAATGAATGGATATTTATTAAGGTTAAATCTATCTAGGGTGATAATTGTAGATGACGGTGAATAGAGAAAGATAATTGAATTAAGTTAATGAATGTTTATTGAAAAACTTAATTCATATTAATGAGAAATGATTCATGTTAATGAGAAACGATGAGAAATGTATAAGAATGATTATATAACGTATGGTATGGGACATACGGGGATTATGATATTGGGATGGAATTATAATATGGAGACTAGAAAAGAGGAACCATTAACTAGGAGGTTAATAAAAAACGTTAAGTGTGCACTCTAGTTGAGAGGTGAGAATGGCAAGTGAGAGTTGGGTCTAACATGTACATAATAAAAGATTTATTGCACTTATTAAATACTTGTTGTTTTAAAAATCATTTTCACAATCGGGCTCTGACCCGTTTCCTTGCATATTTTCTTTTCTATTGTATCTTCTATATCATGTGTCCAGCAGCAGGGATGCCAACCTTAGCGGATTATGACAAGCTATGGATTTATGGAGTTTTGCTTAGACGCCTGTCATCATTTGATTCACAGTATTCTCTTAGTAGGGCATGTCGCCCAAAGGATTCAGTTATCTTCTTCTATCGGGGTCAAATACTATGGTATTCGTGTCATTTTAACACATTTGATATTGTTGGGATTACTGTAATGGATTAATATTATTTGGGAATGTTTATTCCAATTGCATTCAAATTATTTGGTGTTATCTAATTGGTTATCAGTGTTGTAGAATAAAATATGTTGTGTTATTCTTAAACTCAAAATGGATTTTGTTAAATTAAAATTTGAAAAGTTTTTAACACCAGCTTAATTGAGTATTGGGTGAGTTGTAAATGTTTTCGACAGTGATGCTAAGAATGAGCCAACTGTATATTCTGTTTTAATTTGGTATGGGACTGGCCACCTGGTATTTAATTAGGCGGTGTGTTACAAGTGGTATCAGAGCATCAGGTTCTAGTGTCCTTTAGGATCTGTACGGCTTACTGTGTTTTCAGCTTAGCGTTCTTTGATATAGAGCCCTATGTTTAGGATTGTTGATATCTTTGGTAAGATTCCGTATATATCAGTGAATATTATTTACGTTCGGGAGTGATCGAACAAAGAAGTATGTCAGATGAGGGCCATTGAATGGATAGCGGAGATCGTACTTAGGAGGTTATGAAGTATGTTCGGGTGTGATGACCGTAGTCGAGGTCACCCCTATTATGGAAAATTTAGGAGAGACATCAGTAGAAGTTCTTGAAATGCGGGAATTGTGTGTGTTACCTAACGAAGGCAATATATTCAAAGGCTTGGGCATATAGTGGAGTGTGGTTAACTAGAACTGAAAATTTGGGGTAAAATTTTTCTTGACTTATCGGAGCAAAGTTATAATAGTGGGATTCAACAACCACCACCCACGAATGAGGGTATGTTCTCTATCTAAGGAATTATAAGGCGTATAATTATTTTTGTAGCGATTAATATTATATGGGAAAATGGGTTGCTAAACTTTGACAATAGCACTGTTATTTACGTAGACTCACCGACGGGTGTAGGATACCTATATTTTCATGTCATCACGTGGGTTTGATTTTTATCGCGGAATTACTTACTTTGGGCATGTCCGAGCATGATATGACTATCGGCATGCATTGACTTGTGGTATAGGAGAGCGTATGTACTACTACTATAGCTAGCATCTTGTCTTTTATAAAAGGGTAGATGAGTAGACTTTATTCGAAATAATAAAACCAGTAGAGAGGTTATAAACTATTGACTAAAGACCTGAGGAGTTTCGATGACCGAATACTTTAGGTAGTAGTGTATCGGGGGGGTTCCTTGTTTGGATTTCGCTTGCGAGACACCCCACGCATGAAACTAATAACCGTTGGGAGTCGAAATAAGATAGGTCTTTAGGATATGAGTTTATAACCTTTGCTATTATAATGAAAGTTGTACGATAGGGTGTATGGGCAACCTGGATGATTGGATTGTAGTAGTTTTCAAAATTGTGAAACAGTAAGTAGTTGTGACTTAAGGATTTATTTATTTAATAAGTGAGGATCATTTTTCTCAAACTTTGTCACGAGGACGGTATAGGGAAGATTGGGTATAATTTAAATTTGATTCAGTTGGAACTATATGGTGAGACTTAGTGTAACATCGATGGGGATTTTCGTTAATGTACTGTATGGGCGGTACTACTTAGATTTCTTACGATGTGAGATTTATACTCGGAGTTGACCTTATGAGTATGGTTCATTTTTCTGAATTTCGGGACGAAATTCTGTTAAAAGGGGGGGAGTATGTAATACTCCGTAATTTTAATGACTTTTAAAATGGGTTATATTTTAAATAAATGGATTAATTGGATCTTATTATAAATTAATTCATTTGGGTTTTATCCAAATTGTGGATATTAAAATGGATGATTCTGAATATTACTTAAAGATATTTAGGTAATATATGAATGTGATGTCATTGATATGACGGTATGATATAAATTCGGTAATTTGAATTTTTAGTCAGACGCGGTATGGGACGTGTCGGGACTAATTTATTAAATTAAAAAGAAAATTTATTTTCTATCAACCTTATAGTCATTTCGACTGCGTCGTTGCGTCCAGAAGTTTCGAAATAGTCAGAAAAGTCTATTTGGATGTTAATTTTGAGTCTCGGGTCATTTGGAAATGAAAAGACAACCCAAAAAGGCATTTTGGTTATTTTTACAAGGGGGATGAATAGTGATTTAGGGTATTGTCTTATTATAAGTATTTGGAGATTAGTGTATGTGGGTTCATTCATCCCTTCTACAAAAAATTGAAAGGTCATCTTCTTAGAGAGAGTGGAAGGTT
This sequence comes from Sambucus nigra, assembly GCA_949130495.1. Lineage (NCBI taxonomy): Eukaryota > Viridiplantae > Streptophyta > Magnoliopsida > Dipsacales > Adoxaceae > Sambucus > Sambucus nigra. The sequence continues at coordinate 350,061,468 of OX422215.1, forward strand.
GCTTGGAAAGAAAAAGAAGTTTGCTTGGGAAGGAGGAGAACCAAAGGTCAAAGGTCACCACCACCATCACCACCTGTGTTATTCAACTCCAAAGGATCAGATCTTCATTAGAGGCAAGTTTTTGATATTTGCAATTTAAGTTCGTATATTGTCCATGTTAGGATAGTTATAAAAAGAGATGATTTTCATGCTTGGAAGATGAAAGGATATAGTTGTTAATGGATTTTTGGAATCTAAAAATATATAGGAATTAAACTCATGTTATAGGTAGTTAGTAATCCAATAAATATTCATCAATCTGTGGAAGAAATTCCGAAAATAATTTAGTGTTCTTGAAGATAATATGTTGATAATTTTCTGGAAAAAGAGGCAAAAACGAGTGGAATGAGAAGAGCCAATTTGGAATGTTTAGATCTTCTTTTTGAGTGCATTTGGATGAGATTTAAGAAAAACTCAAAACACATACCTGACTCAATTTTTCGTGTAGAATCCAAATCTGAAGTCGGATTGATGATTTGAATAATTTTTGGATCTGATTTTTCTGAGTATTTAAAATATGAGAATTCATGATGTTGTTTCTTTTTAATGTTGGTTCTTATCCCAAAACTATCGTAGATCTTCGGTGATTATTAATTGGATATTATGGGACTTAGAGAAGATCAGTAAGCCCTAGTTAAGATTTGAATTAATTTGATTGGGATTTAATTGATTAGAATTATGATAATTAAAGTTAAAGAGATTTCGGTTGCTAGATTCATGTGTTGGATTCTAATCTGTTTGTATGAGGATTAAGGATAGTTCAAGTAGGGGAGATTTAATATAACACCTAGGTAGCCTTAGGGTTACAATTTAAACATCAAGGACTGAGTTTAAGCTCATTATTGATTTCGCAAGGGCTGAGTGTAGTACAAGAGCGTAGTGGTATGGCTCTTGGATAGAGATGGGGGTTTAGAACACATTTGGTTGAAAGAGGGGATGAGGTTATTTTGATCGCATATTTGAAGTTGACGAACCTCCTCGATCGACAAAGTTAAGTAGTAGTGTATTGGAGGGGTTCCTTGTTTGGATTTCGCTTTGCGAGACGCTCCGCGCATGAACCTTAACGACATCGGGAGTGGAGAGATGTTATAGGATGCGAGGATAATTAAATTATGAAGTAAAGATATGATATTTTAATACGTGGGATTTAAAGAGATATAATGCTACGTAAGGGAATAATCTAAGGTTAATGTGAGTACCTTGTTGTTAGTATACTATAGGTATGATAATACCTATTTGATTGATTAATGATTATGTGTATGACATACCTAGATTACTTGCTATCGGTGGGGGGTTTGCGCGTGAGGGCAGTCATATTCTGATGAATCCATGGGATCTTTGATTTGTCGCTCGAGAACATAGGTCTATCAAAGACTTATCGGGGAGTTGATAAGTCCGCTGACTATGGGTACGTAGGTATGTGCGTGACCCATGGGTATGAGAACTATGTTCGTCTCCAATGATTGTGTTGTTGTTAATGGTTCGAGGTATCCTCACCGAACCTTTTGTCCCCTTTTCGGCGACCAGCGATGATGGGACATGATAGCAGAGTAATGGATTGCACCGCAGCTGTGACTCGGGGTGCCGTATTATATATGAATATATATATATATATATATATATATATATATATATATATATATATATATATATATATATATAATGGATTAAATGAATGAATGGATATTTATTATGGTTAAATCTATCTACGGTGATAATTGTAGATAACGGTGAATAGAGAAAGATTATTGAATTAAGTTAATGAATGTTTATTGAAAAACTTAATTCATATTAATGAGAAATGATTCATGTTAATGAGAAACGTTGAGAAATGTATAAGAATGATTATATAACGTATGGTATGGGACATACGGGGATTATGATATTGTGATGGAATTATAATATGGAGACTAGAAAAGAGGAACCATTAACTAGGAGGTTAATAGGAAACGTTAAGTGTGCACTCTAGTTGAGAGGTGAGAATGGCAAGTGAGAGTTGGGTCTAACATGTACATAATAAAAGATTTATTGCACTTATTAAATACTTGTTGTTTTAAAAATCATTTTCACAATCGGGCTCTGACCCGTTTCCTTGCATATTTTCTTTTCTATTGTATCTTCTATATCATGTGTCCAGCAGCAGGGATGCCAACCTTAGCGAATTATGACAAGCTATGGATTTATGGAGTTTGGCTTAGACGCCTATCATCATTTCATTCACAGTATTCTCTTAGTAGGGCATGTCACCCAAAGGATTCAGTTATCTTCTTCTATCGGGGTCAAATACTATGGTATTCGTGTCATTTTAACACATTTGATATTGTTGGGATTACTGTAATGGATTAGTATTATTTGGGAATGTTTATTCCAATTGCATTCAAATTATTTGGTGTTATCTAATTGGTTATCAGTGTTGTAGAATAAAATGTGTTGTGTTATTCTTAAACTCGAAATGGATTTTGTTAAATTAAAATTTGAAAAGTTTTTAACACCAGCTTAATTGAGTATTGGGTGAGTTGTAAATGTTTTCGACGGTGATGCTAAGAATGAGCCAACTGTATATTATGTTTTAATTTGGTATGGGACTAGCCACCCGGTATTTAATTAGGCGGTGTGTTACAGGAGAATGTTGTGGTTTTTATGTTGTTTTGGGGGTTTACCAATCAGTTATAATATTATTACCAAATATATTTCTTTATTCATTCGATTGTTGATTCCATATGTATTGTGTTTCGGGGTATCAAATTTCATATATTTTGTTCAGGTTCTCTTATCTTATATCAGGGAACAATTGAGAGTTTAAAATTAATGGTATCTTCCTTTTACATTAAGGATCTTGCTCTGTTGGTGGTAGAATATGGTATTAGCATCAATCTTGTTGAGGTCATATAAAAATCAAAGCTTGAAGCTCAGGTAAAACTAAATTGGCTCCGTAAATTATTGAAACTCCCCAAGATACCCCACCAATTGCAAATAACTCCTAAATTATAAAACGAACCACGTGACCCCCTCACATGATGCCAAAAATTGGCGTCGTTAAACCCTTTTTAGCAATAAATAGTGCAATGGTGACAAAATTGTTGTATTACGATGCCTATTTGTTTGTTGTCCTGTTAATTAATTGATGTCCTGTTAATTATTTGGACTGCATTAATTTGTGAATGTTGGAAAATTTTAAGACATTCACAAACATTCACTGTTTTAATTTTCAAACATTCACACTATTAATGCATATTTATTTGTTGCCCTTCAGTATTAAAGCATATCTTTCCATCTTTATTGTATTATATTCTTTATTTCCTCATTTAATATTTTAATTGAGTTACCTTTTTTAGGTAAGATTAACCTTCTTTTATAATTTAATTTATAGAGAATTAAGATAAAAGTCATGTTATTTCCTATATTTGGATTTTTAGGACAATGTTTTTCAAGTTTATAAATTTATTCCATGTGGTACAATAGCATTTACTTGTGTGGTCCCTTTAGAGTTAGGAGTTCATTTTTTTGGTCCGCGCGAGCGGCACCATTTTTCATGGGGGGTTTAGTACAGGGACTATATTTATAAAATTATTTGGAGTGTCCTATTTTTATACACTTTGAGAATTATAAGGACCTTTTCCCAAAACCCCCTTTAATTTAATGTTTCACACATTCTCTATATCTTAAGTGGGGAATTATATATTTAATTCAGTGATTAAATTAGTTTTTAATAAGCTATGTATGTCTTAATGAATCTTAAATAATAAAAATGGATAAGGATATTATCCGAATTCGGGAAATCCGAGAGGATACGAATAAGAAGAGCTGAAATTATTATACGAACGGATACGGATAGTGAGAGGAGTTAACGGATACAGATATGGATACTATGGTATCCGCTCCGTATCCGTCCATTTTACACCCCTAGGGCGTGGCATACGTCGGCCATCATTTTGACCTGCTTTTCTTTTATACTTGTTAACTGTTTGATAATATGTTGACTAACAATATTTACTTGGTTTTCTCTGCAAAGGAAAGGAAAAAAGAAGTGTCCCCGTGATTCAGAAGTCAATTTTGACGAGTTGAAATTTATTTGGTCAATTCATCAAAGAATAAGATAAGAACACCCAAGGTCGGTGTCAGTGTTGGTGGAATATTGAAGCTCGATCACCACTTACGTTGCCCGATTAACAGAAGATATACTTCAAGCCCCCATCAATTTAAAAGAACAACCAGTTTCTACCTCTTCAGTTGCAGAATCTTTTGGGGAAAAGAGAGAGTTAGCTCTTGGAGGAACTTCCTCTTCCTTTGACTCCTTTGACATTGCCACGATCCAAACTTCACTTACTGAAGACATGGGAAAGAGGAAAATTCCTAATTTGAGGTTTGGCTTGCCTTCTCCCCCGCCCAAGAAAACTATTGATAGTGATAAGAGGGCAGTAGTTATCAATATTGACGAAATAAAAACTACAGAACCTCAATAAAAGAGATTAAAGAGGGGACCTACTCCTCTACAGGAATTGACATAAAAGAACTCAATCGAATAGGCTGCTACTAAATCTACATCTGTGGCAGTGAACCCTGGTTTGGCCAGAGGATTGATCTATTCGGGAGTTCTTTCAGCTGACAGGTCGATGGTAACTCCTTTATCTAGAGCTCGTTTATTGGAGAAGGCTAATCAAAATTTGGCACGGGTAGCTTTCTTAACCACTTACTTTCAGTAATTATTATTTTCTTCACGTGTAGTTGATACTTACATTATTTTTTCCCTATTTTGCAGTTTCTGGTTGGCTATGACCAATTATTGATAAGGGATGATATGCTAAGGTCATCCTCGACTGAGGTGAGGATGCCTTCAAAGGCTTAAAATAATCCCTTGATGATGCTAAGGAGGCCTAAGAGAGGGAAGAAAAAAGTGGTAGGAGCAGGTAAATCAGGCCAAAGAGAAGGTGAAAGCAGGTGAGCAAAATCTATAAACAGCTGAGCAAATGGCTATTAACTCGACTGTAGAAGTTGCTACTGAGAAGAAGAAGTTTTGGGAGGTGAAGTCTCGGAGTAAGAAGGATAAGAATGATACCTTCAACAGGGGATGGGACAAGACCTTCGTTGTTGCTATTGTGCGGATAGATTATATGAAAAAGGTGTCCTAAAAGGATGGTTGGATCAATGCTCTGAAGAAGATCGACACTACTGCCGACTCAGAATTATTTTTGAGACATGACCCTAGTACCCCCTCCTAATTTGGAAGAGGAATTTGAGGAGGAGGAGGAGGAGGAGGGTACAATTAAGTCCTCATTAGTTCAAATCACTGAAATTGATCCCATTCCTCCAAAAGAAGCAGTAAAAAATAAAGAAAATGTGTAACTCTCTCCAAGTCTGCTGGATAGTCCTTTTCCCTCCTGTATTTCCCTATTGTTTGATTGTTGATTTTTTTTTTTTTATGTTTTGGCTATAAGGAAACAATCAATTGTGACACCTTTCTTTTGCAATGAATGAAATTTTTGACTTGGTCGGCTATCTGGTTTTATCTGTATAACTATCCACCATTTTTGCTAGGCTTTTATCCTTATACTCCAATTTCTCAATTTAATTCCAGGAAAAATGCAATCATATCTACTGAGACAAATTTGCTGAAATGCGGCATGGGACTTTTTAGTTTTGGGCATGTAAGCCTAACAGAGGTCGAGCTAGAAGGGTTACTCAGAGATGAGGTATTCGACCAAGTTAAAGAGGCCTACATTGGTATGCATAATTTTTTTTATCAGGTTATGGCTATTATGAAATAATTGAATAGTTGCAATACGATCACAACCTATCCTTGACTCTACTTCATTCGAATTATGAAGCTAAATATGAGGCATTGAGTGCAGGCTGGTGTTTTGATAAAAAGCTCCAAGATATCACCTCGTCCTTCAAAAATAAAGATTTTTTGTTGAAAAGAGAAGTGGAAAGTGCTCGGGAGGTGGCCAATATTATAGAGAAGGAAAATAATACCCTCGGGAATGAACTAAAGATTTTGAAGAAGTCTTCCAAAATTATCCCAAGTGAGGGAGCGTCATTTTTAGAGATTGAGAATGTTAGGCTGAAGGAAGATCTAGAGAAATTGAAGAAAATAAATTCTGGCCAGTCTTCTAAATAATTAATTATTACTTGTCCAACAATGGATGACGAGAGGAGCGAAAAGACCTTAGCCGACCAAGCAGCCTTAGTTAAAGATAAAGATGCAACCATTAAGAAACTGACTGAAAAGTAAGTCGGCTGACCTTTTATTTTAACAAGCAACCTAGGGAAGTTTGGATGGATGGATATGACGCATCTCTGGCTCACTTTGAATATGAATTGGAACAATACCAAAATGAGGGTCACAAGTGGGGATGGTTGAATGCACTGGCATTTTTAAAGATTCCCTGATCCAATGAACTTTGGTATTGGCATGACCCGGGTGTGTTAGATTATCCAAATCCTCCTTTAAAAATTTATGCTAGCAGGATTCCTACTGATGCCAATTCTCAGAGTCTTGTTATAAAGTATTTAGGTGATTTTGACTTATAAGAAGAGGATACTTATGTTCTCCCCAAACACTTATTGAACAAATTCAGCTCAAACAATCAAGACAGGCTAAGAGACTTGACTTTTACCATTCTTTCCTCAACTCTTGATGTTCCTCCTGCTGGGATGGATAAGTGTAAGGGTAAAATTCCAATCGAGTAAATTTGTTTGTAATTGTCTTAATTCTGGAAAAAATTGTTTAAGTCATAGCACAGTCTTTAAGTTGTGACCCCGTAAAAACTATGATGTTTAGTGTTGAAGATTTTACGACAAAGCTTTGAAGATGATATATGTGCCGTGTTTCATTTTTACATATTTATTTACACTTGGTTTATTCTAGATCACATAGGTATGGATGCTTATGGATAATGAGATTTAGAATCTTAATTAAGGATGATTTTTTAGATTAAATTTTGTTGGTAATTTGAAAAAATATTTTCAAAAATGTACTTTTAAAATATTTTCTGAGTTAATTTTGTTTTAGAAAATTCGAGGTTGTTTTTAAAATAAATATAATTTTCCATGTCGTTCAAACGACATTTAGATTCGTTCAAAAGAAATTTATTTCTTATTCAAATGACAGCTATTTATCATTTGAACAACGTGCCTCCTCGAAAATTGTATTTTTGTATTTGAGGACTTCTCTCACTCAGAAAACAGAAGAACTTTTGCAAAAATTATTTATGCATCTGATTTGCAAAAGTTTTGAAAAGTTTCCCATCATCCTGAGTTTCAAGATCAAATTTGATAGTTCTAAAGTTCTGTGATCTTGATTTTGGCTCCGAAGAAATTATTCTATCACTTTGAACAATCATTTTCATGCGGTGGATTTCGTGTTTGCTGATTACGAAGAAGAAGTGGTGGATTTCGTGTTCGGATTTGTAGACGTTGTTGAGGCTACATCGGTGGATACCGAGGTGCATGTGGACTCGTGTACTGTGGACACTATTATGGGTAGACTCCTATGTGGCACTGTGGAGGAGCGGTAGAAGAGAAAAAGAGGTGTCAAGGCTTGTGGTTGATCGAGTCATTGTGTAAGACTAATTTCTCTCTTTGTAATTTTTCCTATCATAGTGATTGTATGACCTAGACGTCCAAAAAAAATCCCCTAGTAGTTTCCTCATACTTCGGGTTGTCTTGAGTTTGATTTATTTACTTTATCTGCTTAATCACATAGATTCATGCTATAGGATTAACAAGATAAAATTGGTAAATCAAATTGGTTTTCACAAGATAAGTTTGTGGTTTCTAAAGATAAATTTTGGAAAATTCAAAAATATTTCATTTGCCTAGAGATAACTTCTTAGGAGCCTTCTCAAATTTGTATCAGAGCTAGAACACTATTTTACTGTGTCTAATCTTTAGGCATGAATCCAGGAGGGTTTGAGGTTATTAGAACACCTATGTTTGATAAGACTAATTACGCCTATTGGAAAATGCGTATGAAGTCAGTCGAATTGGGAGAAACTGTAGGTATTATTGCAGGTCAATCTATTGGAGAACCAGGTACTCAATTAACATTAAGAAATTTTATTATCGGTGGAGTATTCACAGGGAGTGTGGTTAGCCTAGTTAAGTGGTGGAAACCACCAGTCACGAGAGATGGAGAAGTTATTCAGTTAAAACCTGTTGAGTCGTGGACTGGTGTTGAGCATAAACTTGCACAATACAATTCTAAGGGTTTGAATGAACTCTTTTGTCCAGTATCCCAGGGGAATTTCGTCATATTATGACATGTGAGACGTCTAAAGAGGCTTGGGATATACTCCAACTTACCCATGAAGGAGCCAACATTATTAAGGCTTCCAAACTCCAAAACCTGACCACCCAGTTTGAGACGACTAAGAAGTTAGAGAGTGAGACGTTTGATGAGTTCTAGGCTAGATTATTCGATATAATTAACTCGTCGTTTAACTTGGGAGAGAAGATACCCGACAACTGATTCATAAAGAAAATCTTAAGGTCGTTGCCCGATAGATTTAATCCAAAAGTGATTGTTTTAAACTCTTTGAGTATGCCTGACTCGATGAAACTAGAAGAGTTTGTAGATGACCTACAAACTTACGAGCTTGACATGTTTACCTCCAAGCAAGTGCCGAAAAAAGAAAAGGGCATTTTTTTGAAAGCCCAGAAGGAGGAAACTAAAGTTTCGGATGATGAGTCTAACATCGAGTTCGAAAATATGGCAATGTTGTCGAAGAAGTTTAGGAAGTTTCTTAAGTTCTAAAAGAAATCGAAAGTTGCAAAAAGACTTGAGAAATCCAAGAACAACAAGGTTGATTACCCCCTTGTGACACCCTGTCTAATTAAATACCGGGTAGCTACTCCTTTATTCAAATTAATACAAAATGTCAAGTTGGTTCAATTCATAGCATCACTGTCGAAAATATTTTTAAACAATTACTAGCCACCTAATATTTAAAAAGTGAGTTGCCAAATTTGATTAAATTAAATTAACATGCAACCAATTAAATTATAAGCTAACTATACCATGATCACATCACAATCACAATATAATAATAATGGAATAAATAAAATGAGTCAGGAGTAACACTCCCCTAAATAATCCAAATACTGAATAAATCCCAATACAAAGTTTTAATAAATAATTAAATCCAAAACTAAAATGAAACTGAAAGTCTGAGAAATTTGTCTCTAAATGGAAAGGGGTGACATGCCCTAACTGATGAATGACCCAGAATAGAATCAAATACAGAATGTGGAGGTATTTAATGTCGAGATCCTGTAACTTCCACAACAGCTACAGCGCGTCAATGTAATGGAACTCCTATGCTTAGCGTCCCTGTGGCTGGGCACCTAAAAAGGTTTTTCAAGAAAAATATATTTGAAAGCAAACGGGTCAGAGCCCGAGGTGAAAACAGTTTAAAAATATAGCAAGTGTTTAATTACATTAAACAGTGAATATTATATACATGTTAGTTACGTGCTCTCACATGAGTTTCTCACCCCTCAACTAATGTGCACGCCTAAAGTATATCCTTGACCCGTTCTAGTTATGCCGTTAACTAACTAGTCTGAACCACTTCCTACCCTCACATATAATATTGAGGTCTATTGATATCATTCTAATATATATCCTGAGTGTAACTCACCTTTTCACTGATCAGATTAATTTATAACAATTACGATAGGAAATTCTCATTTAAAATCCCATTCAAAATGTCTCAATTATTTATATTCACACTTTAACAAAGAGTTCGTTATAATCACAAGTATATTATCCTCAGCACAAATATACAAATAGGGCACCCCTAGTCTAAGCTGCGGTGCACACATACTCTGCTATCGAATCCCGGTACATCGCGTACATAAGGACTACATGTTTCGAATCTCTCAGGAACCGTTTCAATCATCAAAATCACACATATTGAAGGTGAACATAGTTCACATACCCATAGGTCACGCACATATCTATGCTCCCATGTTCATCTGACTTATTAACTCACAAATAAGCCATTCACAACCCTATGTCCTTAAGGTACTAATCTAAATCCCCCCGTAGGCACACAAAGATTAGATGGCCCTGTTCCGAAAGCTGACCTCCCGTGATAGCAAGTATGGTAGGTATGTCATACACATAATAATCCATATACTAAGCATTCACACAACTTAGATAACTTGTTATATTATTAAAGGTGTATTCTCCGCCCTATACCATTTGTCTAATTCATAGACTATGATTATTTCGGATAATATATAATATATTTTGCCGATATGTCTCACGTCGTATAGTTTCGAGTACTTAAAACCTAACCGAAGAGGTTACTAAGTCTCCAATTTTTCTCACATAACAATTCAGTACTCCGAGGTCCTTGTTTATTTCCCAAATTCTAACTTATCACTCCTAAGAATTTAAATCATGTTCTCGCATCATAAAATAGGAAATTACTCGTCGAACCCTCGTAAATTCAACACTGCCTTCCAACCAAATTCTAATATGTTCCGGGCTTCAAATATATATCCTTACTGTTCTCCTTTAAGTTCTAATGTATTCACATAATCCCCAACTACAACGTTCGATGGCCGAAAACACTTAAAATCAAAAAGGGGATAAAGGTCTCAGTTTCTGGGGAGATCGATCGATCGACCTTGAGTATGTGGATCGATCGATCAAGCAGGTGCAGGCTACGGTTTTCCTTCGTTTTTAGTCCCAATTTTATCCCAAATATTCATTACATGATGTTCAATCCTAAAGTAAACATATTGGGTCATTATACTACCTAATTACATGATTATTAACGTGTGGAACTCTCAAATCATTATCAAATAGACTTTTCTTGGATCAAAACATCATATTATCATAAAAATCCTATTTTTCTATTTTCTTCAAGAACCATCATACTTCTCTTCCTAAATACGTTTTTAATTCATCAAGGGTTATGATTTGGTTAATGAAATACTTCCAGAATTAAACTACATGCAAATCATATCCAAAATTTAGGTTTCTTCTCCAAATTTCATGAGTTTCAATCATTGTTCATGGCTATCATCAAATCCTACTATATCATGGATAAACTATTTACTGAATCTTAATGAAATCAAATCACTTGCCTGGGAATTGAAGTTCTGGTCCGTTGGTGATGTTAAGGGTTGGTTCTCTTCCTCTCTCAGATCACGATTCCGGCGAATAGTGGTGGTGTGTGGTGGTTATGGCCTTGAGAACTTCTTGTAACTTCTCCTCTTTCTCACGTTGCCCATTCCTTGCTTTTTGACAGATAATGGCCCTAATATTGGCTGATAAATAAATCCTAAAATTCGTGGGTTTAAAAATTAAAATGACTAAAATACCCTCCCGGATTGTCGGTTTGGCCTATAAATGCCCCGGGACCCAAACTAAACCCCCGACTAGTGTTTTCTGACTATTTCGACCCCTCCGGACATGTTAGCGCACTCAAAATGACCATACAGATGATAAAATTATAATTTACTTTTAAATCCAATTAAATTGATTCATGACGCGACTGACATGCGCGCTTCAACTTAATTTTTTGAATTGTCGTATTTATGACTCGTGATAATTTAAATAAATTCAATAATCATATATTACCATATTCACCGAGTAATATTCAACATTATCATCATAATCAAATACCAACTCACGTCTCGCTAGTATTTAAATCTGAATTAATTTTTAATTAATTCCCATTTAATTTAATTAATCCCATTAAATAAAATCAATAAAATTACGGGGTATTACATACTCCCCCCCTAATAACATAATTTCATCCCGAAATTCGGAAATAAAATTTACCTGGCAAAAATAACAGAAAAAAACACCTGGGTGGTCCCTTAATGCGTGTGTTTCAAATCAAACCAATTTATTACCAAAAATTATTCAACTCTTAATGTGCACCAAATCAAGTTGTGAAAATCCAATTCTTACCTTAAACCAATTTTATCTTGATTAATCCTAAACATGCATCTAGTGATTAAAGCAAGTAAAGTAAAGTAAAGGATACTCACAATGCTAGATGTACGAGGAAAAAATCCAAAACGAGAAAACAACCTCGGACGGCTTAAGCCAGACAATCACTATGAACAAAGGTTTTACAAAGATAGATTAGCCTTACTCAATGACTCGATCCCCACGGGTATTGACGCTCCTTCTGATCTTTTTGATATATACATAGGAAATATCAAAAAGGTTGGTCTCAAGAGAATTTGGACTTTTCACCTACGAGCTCTTATCACTAGAATACCCCTTGGGTTTCTTATAATAATATCATTCTTCAATTTTGAGTTCGATACACCTCAAACGCCTTAACTATACTCATTTGTTTCTATGAAATTGTTTTCTTCTTCTTTTTCTTTCTTTTCTCTATTACTTTTTCATTTTTTTTCTTTCATTTTCTGTTGGCTGCATATTTGATCGGGATTTTAAGTATACAGTCCCATTTTTAAAGATTCACTTATAGTCATTTCCATATTTTTTTTATTTCTTTAGTTATTGGTCATATTGTAATAACTATGAGAGAAGTGTCAAGAGGGGCGGTTATAGTGCGATTTTGGGTGATTATGGAACTTATTATACGTTTAAAAATATTGAGAAACATCAATAACTACTTGATCCACTCAATAGACCAACTTGTCTTACTTTATTAGAAGATTTGAATGGGACTTCTCAATAACTAGATCACAACTAAGTCCTAGTTTGTTTCTTTATTTCATGGCATTCAGTAGTATGGCCGTGTGTATATATTTATGTACTTTTTGTTATTTGTCTAATGAGAATAATACTAAATCTCTCATTCCTCAAATAATATAATTCTACATCGTATCAAAGCAGTAAAACTCTAGCGAATAATTTAGATCCTGATAGTCCACATCGGTATACCATTTATGCGGCGACGGTAGCAACCATTAATTACTACCATCCGTTGAGTAGAAAGTTAGAGAAGGAAATTGCTCGGAGGTGGAAACACTTCTGGTTAACTTTGCGGGAAAAAAAATCTTTTTTATAGCATGTGGTGGATGAGTTACAAAACACCATACTCACTTCTAAGAAATATAATTGCTTTAACAATGTCTCACACAACCTTACTAGCTGTTGCCAAGAATTGCTTCAATGCCTCTGCCAGAAAGTGCAAAAAGGCATTGTTGCAATCAGATGTTCAATCAAAACTTGATAAGAGTCCTGTCATGGTGGTGGATTATGGCTCACAAGTTGTGGTTAACAATATTTTGGAGAAAGAATTTCCTTCTGAGGCATTCTTGTTTGTGTTTGAGGAGGACTTCCAGGATCTTCTTTATCTAAAGATTACATGATTGTCCTATTCACTAAACAGATTTGTTTGCCTATTTTCAAAAAAAAAATCGGATTTTAGGAAGTTGACCTACATTGAATAGATGATCATGTACCCTGTTTGCATGATCCAAAAACTCAACGGACCCTGAATTCATCGTAACAAACCCAAGAAGTAAAAGCCTATTAATCCATTGTGATCAGGTTCATTTTGCCCCAATAGGCCCATTACTGGTGTCGGTCCGGTCAAAACCGATAATCAAGTCTCTGAAACAATTTTTGATCAAACTCATTATGGTCTAAGAGACCTTATATTTTTTTGGGGGAAGGTGAATACCGTGCCCTTGTGTCTACCGTGGCGAAAATCATATTGGTTATGTTTTTTTCCCTCAAGGATCATGGTGTTAGTGTTGATCTTCTTACTCAGTTTAATCGCACTCATCATCAGCCCCCCAACATTCTAATCAAACCTTGTCTACTCCGCAATTAGAGAACCTACTATTCAACTTCGGTATCTGCTCTGCAACCCACCTTTATTAGAAGGGGAGTATTGAGAAACATCAATAAAGACTTGGTCCACTCAATAAACCACCTCATCCTACATTATTCAAAAATTTGAACGAGACTTCTCAACATCTAGATCGCAACTAAGTCCTAGTTTGTTTCCTTATTTATGGCATTAAGTTGTATAGCAGCGTTTATATATAAATACTTTTTTACTCTTCGTTATTTGTCAAGTGGGAATAATACTAAATCTCTCTCCTCAAATCATAAAATTCTACAAAAAAATATGTGGAATGGGAGCCTAAAAATGAACTAAAGCCAAAAAATTATATTTTATATACTTATAACTTTAAATATGAATATAAAGTCCATAATTCTTTAGTTATAATACTAGAGAGGTTTGAGTGACGCACACATCTCCGAGGCTACCTTGAGAATATTTAGTATATTACGCACTTTGTAGAAAGTGTAGTGTTTATTTATGATATACCAAGTGCATTATTCTTTACTTCATTCCTTCATCAGTCATCACCATTCTTTTGTTAATTTATGATTATCTTATCTTTCATTAATCCATTTTTCCTTTTTTTTCTCGGTGATTCCTCTTTATACAAAAAGATTACTCATCCAGCAGTTATATTTTGGAACGTGTATATCCATTCACCAATCAATTGATTATTATCGCAATCCTCTCACTGTTGAATTTCCAAAATTATCCAAAAACTGACACTCGCACGCTCTTGCTCAATGCTGATTTAGTAATGTTCAAATTCTGAATGTTAAAAGTTTTTGTTTGTTTTTATTTAAATATATTTTTTGTTAAAATATATTTATTTTTTGATGTTGAATATATGTAATTTGACCCAAGTTTATTTATTAAATTGTTTTATACCTGTTTTTTTTAGGATCAAATACCAAAAAATCCATCAAACATTTTTTAATACAGACTTAGTCCAAGCCTTTTATTTTATACCAAAAAGTTACTTATTCTCTTATCAGTAAAGATCGGCGCCACCGACATGGTGAACCCTTTTTGGCATGGTGAAGGTCTTTTTGGTGCAAAATAAAAAAGCTTGGACTAAACGTGTATTAAAAAAAATTGAGGGACTATCGTTAGTTATAATACTAGAGAGGTTTGAGTGACGCACACATCTCCGAGGCTACCTTGAGAATATGTAGTATATTACGCACTTTGTAGAAAGTGTAGTGTTTATTTATGATATACCAAGTGCATTATTCTTTACTTCATTCCTTCATTAGTCATCACCATTCTTTTGTTAATTTATGATTATCTTATCTTTCATTAATCCATTTTTTCTTTTTTTTTCTCGGTGATTCCTCTTTATACAAAAAGATTACTCATCCAGCAGTTATATTTTGGAACGTTTATATCCATTCACCAATCAATTGATTATTATCGCAATCCTCTCACTGTTGAATTTCCAAAATTATCCAAAAACTCACACTCGCACGCTCTTGCTCAATGCTGATTTAGTAATGTTCAAATTCTGAATGTTAAAAGTTTTTGCTTGTTTTTATTTAAATATATTTTTTGTTAAAATCTATTTATTTTTTGATGTTGAATATATGTAATTTGACCCAAGTTTATTTATTAAATTGTTTTATACCTGTTTTTTTTAGGATCAAATACCAAAAAATCCATCAAACATTTTTTAATACAGACTTAGTCCAAGCGTTTTATTTTATACCAAAAAGTTCTTTATTCTCTTATCTGTAAAGATCCGCGCCACCGACATGGTGAACCCTTTTTGGCATGGTGAAGGATTTTTTGGTGCAAAATAAAAAAGCTTGGACTAAACGTGTATTAAAAAAAATTGAGGGACTATCTTTAGTTATAACACTAGAGAGGTTTGAGTGACACACACATCTCCGAGGCTACCTTGAGAATATGTAGTATATTACGCAGTTTGTAGAAAGTGTAGTGTTTATTTATGATATACCAAGTGCATTATTCTTTACTTCATTCCTTCATCAGTCATCACCATTCTTTTGTTAATTTATGATTATCTTATCTTTCATTAATCCATTTTTCCTTTTTTTTTCTCGGTGATTCCACTTTATACAAAAAGATTACTCATCCAGCAATTATATTTTGGAACGTGTATATCCATTCACCAATCAATTGATTATTATCGCAATCCTCTCACTATTGAATTTCCAAAATTATCCAAAAACTAACACTCGCACGCTCTTGCTCAATGCTGATTTAGTAATGTTAAAAGTTTTTGTTTGTTTTTATTTAAATATATTTTTTGTTAAAATCTATTTATTTTTTGATGTTGAGTATATGTAATTTGACCCAAGTTTTTTTATTAAATTGTTTTATACCTGTTTTTTTTAGGATCAAATACCAAAAAATCCATCAAACATTTTTTAATACAGACTTAGTCCAAGCCTTTTATTTTATACCAAAAAGTTCTTTATTTTCTTATCTGTAAAGATCCGCGCCACCGACATGGTGAACCCTTTTTGGCATGGCGAAGAATTTTTTGGTGCAAAATAAAAAAGCTTGGACTAAACGTGTATTAAAAAAAAATTGAGGGACTATCTTTAGTTATAACACTAGAGAGGTTTGAGTGACGCACACATCTCCGAGGCTACCTTGAGAATATGTAGTATATTACGCACTTTGTAGAAAGTGTAGTGTTTATTTATGATATACCAAGTGCATTATTCTTTACTTCATTCCTTCATCAGTCATCACCATTCTTTTGTTAATTTATGATTATCTTATCTTTCATTAATCCATTTTTCCTTTTTTTTTTTCTCGGTGATTCCACTTTATACAAAAAGATTACTCATCCAGCAGTTATATTTTGGAACGTGTATATCCATTCACCAATCAATTGATTATTATCGCGATCCTCTCACTGTTGAATTTCCAAAATTATCCAAAAACTGACACTCGCACGCTCTTGCTCAATGCTGATTTAGTAATGTTAAAAGTTTTTGTTTGTTTTTATTTAAATATAACTTTTTGTTAAAATCTATTTATTTTTTGATGTTGAATATATGTAATTTGACCCAAGTTTATTTATTAAATTGTTTTATACCTGTTTTTTTTAGGATCAAATACCAAAAAATCCATCAAACATTTTTTAATACAGACTTAGTCCAAGCCTTTTATTTTATACCAAAAAGTTCTTTATTTTCTTATCTGTAAAGATCCGCGCCACCGACATGGTGAACCCTTTTTGGCATGGCGAAGGATTTTTTGGTGCAAAATAAAAAAGTTTGGACTAAACGTGTATTAAAAAAAAATTGAGGGACTATCTTTAGTTATAACACTAGAGAGGTTTGAGTGACGCACACATCTCCGAGGCTACCTTGAGAATATGTAGTATATTACGCACTTTGTAGAAAGTGTAGTGTTTAATAATGATATACCAAGTGCATTATTCTTTACTTCATTCCTTCATCAGTCATCACCATTCTTTTGTTAATTTATGATTATCTTATCTTTCATTAATCCATTTTTCCTTTTTTTTTTTCTCGGTGATTCCTCTTTATACAAAAAGATTATTCATCCAGAAGTTATATTTTGGAACGTGTATATCCGTTCACCAATCAATTGATTATTATCGCGATCCTCTCACTGTTGAATTTCCAAAATTATCAAAAAACTGACACTCGCACGCTCTTGCTCAATGCTGATTTAGTAATGTTCAAATTCTGAATGTTAAAAGTTTTTGTTTGTTTTTATTTAAATATATTTTTTGTTAAAATCTATTTATTTTTTGATGTTGAATATATGTAATTTGACCCAAGTTTATTTATTAAATTGTTTTATACCTGTTTTTTTTAGGATCAAATACCAAAAAATCCATCAAACATTTTTTAATACAGACTTAGTCCAAGCGTTTTATTTTATACCAAAAAGTTCTTTATTCTCTTATCTGTAAAGATCCGCGCCACCGACATGGTGAACCCTTTTTGGCATGGTGAAGGATTTTTTGGTGCAAAATAAAAAAGCTTGGACTAAACGTGTATTAAAAAAAAATTGAGGGACTTTCTTTAGTTATAATACTAGAGAGGTTTGAGTGACGCACACATCTCCGAGGCTACCTTGAGAATATGTAGTATATTACGCGCTTTGTATAAAGTGTAGTGTTTATTTATGATATACCAAGTGCATTATTCTTTACTTCATTCCTTCATTAGTCATCACCATTCTTTTGTTAATTTATGATTATCTTATATTTCATTAATCCATTTTTCCTTCTTTTTTTCTCGGTGATTCCTCTTTATACAAAAAGATTACTCATCCAGCAGTTATATTTTGGAACGTGCATATCCATTCACCAATCAATTGATTATTATCGCGATCCTCTCACTGTTGAATTTCCAAAATTATCCAAAAACTGACACTCGCACGCTCTTGCTCAATGCTGATTTAGTAATGTTCAAATTCTGAATGTTAAAAGTTTTTGTTTGTTTTTATTTAAATATATTTTTTGTTAAAATCTATTTAATTTTTTGATGTTGAATATATGTAATTTGACCCAAGTTTATTTATTAAATTGTTTTATACCAGTTTTTTTTAGGATCAAATACCAAAAAATCCATCAAACACTTTTTAATACAGACTTAGTCCAGGCTTTTATTTTATACCAAAAAGTTCTTTATTCTCTTATCTGTAAAGATCCGCGCCACCGACATGGTGAACCCTTTTTGGCATGGTGAAGGATTTTTTGGTGCAAAATAAAAAAACTTGGACTAAACGTGTATTAAAAAAAAATTGAGGGACTATCTTTTGTTATAATACTAGAGAGGTTTTAGTGACGCACACATCTCCGAGGCTACCTTGAGAATATGTAGTATATTACGCACTTTGTAGAAAGTGTAGTGTTTATTTATGATATACCAAGTGCATTATTCTTTACTTCATTCCTTCATTAGTCATCACCATTCTTTTGTTAATTTATGATTATCTTATCTTTCATTAATCCATTTTTCCCTTTTTTTTTCTCGGTGATTCCTCTTTATACAAAAAGATTACTCATCCAGCAGTTATATTTTGGAACGTGTATATCCATTCACCAATCAATTGATTATTATCGCAATCCTCTCACTGTTGAATTTCCAAAATTATCCAAAAACTGACACTCGCACGCTCTTGCTCAATGCTGATTTAGTAATGTTAAAAGTTTTTGTTTGTTTTTATTTAAATATATTTTTTGTTAAAATCTATTTATTTTTTGATGTTGAATATATGTAATTTGACCCAAGTTTATTTATTAAATTGTTTTATACCTGTTTTTTTTAGGATCAAATACCAAAAAATCCATCAAACATTTTTTAATACAGACTTAGTCCAAGCTTTTTATTTTATACCAAAAAGTTCTTTATTCTCTTATCTGTAAAGATCCGCGCCACCGACATGGTGAACCCTTTTTGGCATGGTGAAGGACTTTTTGGTGCAAAATAAAAAAGTTTGGACTAAACGTGTATTAAAAAAAAATTGAGGAACTATCTTTAGTTATAATACTAGAGAGGTTTGAGTGAC
This sequence comes from Sambucus nigra, assembly GCA_949130495.1. NCBI lineage: Eukaryota > Viridiplantae > Streptophyta > Magnoliopsida > Dipsacales > Adoxaceae > Sambucus > Sambucus nigra. The sequence goes on from OX422215.1 coordinate 350,080,829, forward strand.
GCACACATCTCCGAGGCTACCTTGAGAATATGTAGTATATTACGCACTTTGTAGAAAGTGTAGTGTTTATTTATGATATACCAAGTGCATTATTCTTTACTTCATTCCTTCATTAGTCATCACCATTCTTTTGTTAATTTATGATTATCTTATCTTTCATTAATCCATTTTTCCTTTTTTTTTCTCGGTGATTCCTCTTTATACAAAAAGATTACTCATCCAGCAGTTATATTTTGGAACGTGTATATCCATTCACCAATCAATTGATTATTATCGCAATCCTCTCATTGTTGAATTTCCAAAATTATCCAAAAACTGACACTCGCACGCTCTTGCTCAATGCTGATTTAGTAATGTTCAAATTCTGAATGTTAAAAGTTTTTGTTTGTTTTTATTTAAATATATTTTTTGTTAAAATCTATTTATTTTTTGATGTTGAATATATGTAATTTGACCCAAGTTTATTTATTAAATTGTTTTATACCTGTTTTTTTTAGGATCAAATACCAAAAAATCCATCAAACATTTTTTAATACAGACTTAGTCCAAGCTTTTTATTTTATACCCAAAAGTTCTTTATTCTCTTATCTGTAAAGATCCGCGCCACCGACATGGTGAACCCTTTTTGGCATGGTGAAGGACTTTTGGTGCAAAATAAAAAAACTTGGACTAAACGTGTATTAAAAAAAAATTGAGAAACTATTTGGTATATGCCCCTTTTTTTGAAGTTATGGGGCCGGGGGATATCCTTGAGGCGGCTTTCGTTTATCGAGATCAATTTCCCTCTCTGGTCCGGTGAAAGGCTCCACCAATAATATGTTTTCAAAGGAGTTGCCAAGTTTTGAACTTAGGAAGTTTCGGTTTAAAGCTCATCCAAGAACCACTTGGACAATCCCTTGGAGTTATTAAATTGTTTGATATCAATGCCCTTTACTAAATACAATAAGGCTAAGCGGAAACGATATTTTATTATTAAAAAATCAGCATTCAGTAGGGGCATACACGATGCTGCAAAATGTTGAATTTTTAACTATTTTTAGCATCAAGAGTAAAGAATAAAAACTAGATATTAGATTTTAATGCTATATGTAAAAACAAACACCCAATCATCTAAAGCTTAAGAGACTGTTTTTACTTAAAAATATATTAGGATAAAAGCATAATCCCCCTCAAATTATCACACTGATTGCAAATGTTTTAATTTTGCAAATATATCCTTAAAATTAAGAAGAAAATTTAGTAATTCCCTCTTATATGTCACAAAAGAATAAAGAAGAAAAAGGTAAACCGAAAGAAACACTTCAAGGAGTTCTCTGCAAATTAATAATCGGAGGGGAGGTTTACAATTGTACTGTTAAAAGCGTGCGGTATAATAAACTGGCTACTATTAGTTAATTTGGTTCGCTCTGATTATACCTTTGCAAAAGCTCAAAGTCTCTCACTTCATACCAAACCCAACACATCAAGCAATTCGAAAACAGTGTCGTCGTTTTTTGTAACTTTTGGCCAGAGCCTTATATAACCCCATTAAACACAGTTTCAGAATCAAAAGCCATACAAATTTTAACTCCATTTTTCCTTCCCTTCATCAACCTCAACCCGCTTTTTTCCACCTACCATGGATTATTCCATTGACAGGGCACCATTTAAGAGGTCAGCCTCTGGTGTAACGGTGTTAGCTCACTTGTTTGGTGTAATAGCAATTATCCTACTGGTCATCTGGTTGCTGCATTATCGTGAGGGACTCGACCTTGATTCGGACAATGCAAACCGTATATTCAATGTAAATAAATTTTACTTTTTCCAGCATACCTGAATTTTTAAGAAAACTATGAAGTGTACACGTGTTCCCTTATTTCTATTCATGTCAAAAAGTTATTGATTCATGTTTTGTCAGGTCCACCCGTTTCTCATGTTCTTTGGGTTTATCTTTCTCGCTGGGGAAGGTACAAATTTCTACTGATTTTTCTGTGACTTTACAATTTTTTCTAGAGGGAAGATTGCAAAAAAAAATAGCTTTAAATATATAATTTTTGCATCACCATGTACTAACTATGCATTTCATTGCAAGCATTCCTCCAGAGCAATTTGTAGCAATGAATTGCACCGACACATAGAGAGTGTTTGCAAGAGAATGTACAATTCTAGAAATTTTTTGTACAAGAAATAATTTGATTTGCGTGGGTGGTATGAGCAGCGATGATGGCTTACAAGACAGTGAGAGCAACGCACGAAGTGCAGAAAATTGTTCACATGTTCATAAACACGGTGGCAATCTGTCTGGGGATAATTGGGATACATGCTGCCTTCAAGTTTCATGATAGACGGGACATAGGGGATATGTCTAGCTTGCATTCATGGATAGGGATGGGCACCTTCTGCTTGTTTATCTTACAGGTAACAACAAAAACCTACATAATCACATTATTCAACCAAATTCAGTTATTGAAGTTTTTTTCAAATTTCAGTTCTGCCAGTTGTTATTAAACGTAAGCCCCCATTGTTTTATCTACAATTGGACCATAATAAGGATGTTTTGGTCATAAATTGAAAGTTGCTTGGTTGACACAATTCACAGTATGCACCAGTTCATCAATCAACCTACTTGGTATCAGCCTTGAAGTAGTTGCTTCATTTTCAAATCCTCCCTCCCCTTCTTTTTTACGATTTCCGTCTTCATTTTGCTGAATTTTTTCCCAAATTAATGACACTGTATTGAAAGAAACATCCACACACAAACACACACAAAAAAAAAAAGGAAGGTAGAAAGAAGAAGAAGAATTGGGTAGTGAACATCTCACGAAACCTTAAAAAAAATGCTCAATCACGACCACATGGTTAAATCATTATTTAATTCATTATTGCCTTGTTTAAAATCTCCTTTTCCATTGCTAAAAATCTCTTGACATCCTTTTTCTTTTCCTTGGACCTGTGATATTCGTCTACTACTTATTTCCTTCCCTGCGGAACAAAAAAATTTCCTGCACCTCTTGCCATCTTAAACTCATTTTTTGTATTTGATTCATTCTATGATCGCTATAGATCTTCTCCTGCAAATTAACTACCCCGGGCATATGTGTCGATGATCAATAATTAGACTCATGAGACATCTTTATACTCTAATATTCATGCAGGACAGTATTGTATCTCCTAATTAATGCCTTCCATGACCAATGAGAGGAATGTAAATCCTAAAGGATTCTGGCATCTTGGTAATAGTCTCCGACCTTATAGCATATAGAGCAGATTAATTTTTAAATGTAATGAAGGGCATGTTTGGCAAACAGTGTAATATAATGTATTTGTATGGTTTGTTAGTGATATGCATTTTCTTAGTATGTGAACCAACTATGCATCATCATTATCTAGCTTCAGAACTCACATAATTGAAGCACTCAAAACCCACATCTATTTATAAGAAACCTCAAAGCATTCGCTAAATCGTACACGTGGCCAGTATATGACCAGCAGTTGCCATCATTCTTCATGCTTGCATTCGTGGCTTTAAAACTTACTATTATTTTATCCAAAAAATTATTGCCATGAGTTGAAATTCTTACCCTCAATTGACCCAGTGGCTGTTTGGGTTATGCCTATTTCTCTTCCCACAAGCTTCAATGGCAACAAGGGCGAGGGCGCTCCCATGGCACATATGCGGGGGTAGGGCACTCTTATACATGGCAATCTGTACAGCTGAGACCGGGTTGATGCAGAAAGTCACATTCATGCAGCTCAAGAATAACAGGGAATTACATTTGATCAATTTCCTTGCACTAGCGATCCTCCTGTTTGGCATTACAGTTGATCTCTCCGTTGCTCTTGCTCGCCAGATATAGTTTCTGCTCTTGATTAATTTAAGAGAACTCCATTTTTCATGTCATTATAATTACAATTACTTTGCTTTCTTATATTACTTTAAGCTTCACCAGATGGAGTTCAGTTTGTATTCTGATTTACCATAAGAAATCATTGGATTGTTAACTGTGTGCTTCCATGTTTTCGGGTGCCTAACGTTGTACTCTAGTAGTTGTGGTGGATGTGTAGGATTTGGGTTTTATCCTCAGATGTTGAGTTCGGATGGAAAATTTCAAACGTGGTAACAGTATTACACCCAACATTGTATGCGCATAGTGAGAAATTCATTTAAGTAAATGACCAAATAATTACCCTTCCGACACACGCAAGAATCAAGGGTGTGTTTGATTTCAATGTTAGAAAAAGACGGAGAAAAAAAAGTTCATTTTCATGAAAGCTAGAAAAAAGACTGTAAAAGGATGGCGAGACATACACGATAGGTGTGTTGATTGGAGTAGATGTAAACCTTTGAAGGAAAAATTTTACATGAAATGTTTTTCTTACTCCCCCAGCCGCACCCCCCAAGAAATATTTTTCATAGGAAATGCCGCCAAAATACACATTATCAAACAATCAAACACATTAAAAGTTGAAAATACAGAATCTTCCATAATTTCCATGTAATATATGATCAATCCAACACACCCTTACTTTTAAACTTTTCCATAGAATTGAATTCTTTGGGGTAGGTAAAAATCAGGCGTCAGATTTAAGACTATTGTTCCCATAGAATATACATAGGATAGGATAAAACACCACAAAAAAGTAACGAGTGAAATGCGTGATTTTCCACGGGAAAAAATGCAATGTTAATCAAATACACCCCAAGTGAATTAAACAAGTGGAAAAAAACAATGCTACATAACCTTCACATACATCCTCAATCCAAGATAATAATTGAACACTACAAAATCTGCTACCTACCAAACACAAATTTTGGATTCATTATAAAATTCACATATTCCTATCTAAAATTACATGGTTATGTGGGCATACCTGCATCAACTGATGTGACTATGATTCTTCTGAAAAGCAGCCAACATGATAAGCCTGGATGGAATCCATGCTCTGAGCCTTTGTTGAGGAACTTTGTTGACTTGACGGAATTTTACTGACAGAAAAGTTTCGATAGGGATGTTGAACAGGAGGTAACAGCAGGGAAGATTGTTTGTCCATTACCAATAGCCGTCCACATTTACTGCACCACAAACACTGTAAAATTCCACATCCAAAAGCAACTACAGAAATCAATAAAACTGAAAGAAGAGAATTACACCTGCAAACTTTTGTAAACAGTGATTCATAGCTGCAGATCCAGTGCTACAACAACAAATACAAAAGATGTTAAGAACTTGCATATACTAAAAGTGAACATTGTAAATCCTTGAATGTAAAAGATTATACCAAAAGAGAATGTAGAGCTGCTTCAGTATTGGTACCGAGAAAATACTGCAGAGCCATAGCAGCGTGTTCCTGATATAGGGCAATATAAGTTAAAACTCTTCTAAAAGCCCTTGAAAATAGGTATATACATATACATGTATATCTACAAAGGTTGCAAAAAATTGTTACCGTGATGTGTCTGAATGCATGATGAACTGAAAAACCTCTCGAATGTATATAGCTTCCCCCCTTTTGAGCAAAGTTAAAAAGGATAATGAGTCACCATGGGAATACAAGTAAAACAATGAAGTACAAAGAAATAATAAGAGGGTTCAAGCATTTGCAAAGAAACATTCACATCTTGACAAGACAAAACTCATTGAAGAACTGAAAGATTAAAGAGAATCAGACAAATTACAAAACCAGAAACATTATGAAGCTCACTGCCACACAGAAATGATTTATCTAGTGTTCAAGAATTGTTGTCAGTTATTTACATGGAACTTACTTCAAATACAACCGCTGTCTCTTGTAAAAGTACTGATCTTAGAAAAGAAAGAAAAAACAAGCTTCATAGATGATAAACTTCTAATCACAAAGCTCAACCCACAGGCAAATTTTAGAAGACTCAAGGAGTCACCTCTAATGACATTCGTGTATGAAATCATACATAAAAAACAGAGTCACTAATACTACCCTTAAGATGCTTGTGTTTTTCTTAATTCGCAGAAGTGAGGGAGTTTAGACCTAATGTTGGATTAAATAACTCATCAAACATTACTGTCATTCAAAATACATGCAAGTGTTCCACCATGTCTTCATTCACCACCACTCTTAACACGACATAAGGCCTCGACGATGCTATATATATATATATATATATATATATATATATATATATATAGAGAGAGAGAGAGAGAGAGAGAGAGAGAGAGAGGTTCTCATGAATACCCCAGTTTGCATACCACTGGTGCGGACCATTTTTGATAAAATAGTAAAAAATATATTTTGGGGATAATTTTTTTTTATGGTTTCTAAACATTTCAATAGGATCATATAAAAAAATCAACTCAAAATGATTTTTTTTTGCTATTTTAAACAAATAAGTCAAACTGTCAGTTTTTTTTTTCTCACCATAAAAAAAACAGCTCAAAAATATTTTTTTTACTATTTTAAAAAAATGGTCCACACAGAGGGTATGCAAACTAGGTATGCATGAGATCCCTTTTCTCTCTCTCTCTCTCTCTCTCTATATATATATATATATATATATATATATAGAGAGAGAGAGAGAGAGAGAGAGAGAGTATAAATTACATCGGTGTGGCCCCTGGCAGTGTAACATTATGGCCCTCAATTTTTTTTTGTAACAATTAGCTCTTGAACTATGTTATGTTTGCACCAGTGGCCTTACTAATTTTTCATTAAATCTAAAGGAATTCATTGACAAAAATATTTTTTATTACCCACATACCCAAAACCCATACCTCAAATAACTCCAAACCATACACAACCCATTATTTGTAAAGTAATAACATGCTCTATCAATGTTTTTTTGTTCATTTGGGTTTTATTTAGAATATTTGGGGTGTAGGGGTTGGGTATGGGGGTGATAAAAGATATATATGCACTGACATACCAATCAAGTGGACAAATTTCATTAAAATTAATTGAAAGTGGACGGGTGGGCCACCAGTGAAAACATAACATAGTTTAGGGGCTCAAATGTTACAAAAAAAAAAGGTTTTGAGGGCCAAAACGTTACACCATCCAAGGTTCGTTCACAGGCCACTAGTGTAATTTACTCACATATATATAGCCAGTTTCACGATATGATACACAATGCCATAAGCCTAATTTTTTAACCGAGGCCCAAACCATAAATAAATTTGTGTAGTGTATAGTTTCTGAGAAGGTATCTCTCTCTCTCTCTCTCTCTCTCTCTCTCTCTCTCTCTCTCTCTCTCTCTCTCTCTCCGCGTCAAAGGCCCAAAACAAAACAAACATCAACTCTAGAGAGATAAACTAAGAATTTTTTATATTCAAAAATGGAGGAATTTTCCTCAAATGAGGAGTAGATGAGGTAAATATGGGGGGAATTACTTGCTATTCAAGTAAATTATTAAGAAAAGAATGCCTAATTAGTCCAAACATGCTTGGAGACCAATTAAAAGACATAAAAGGAAATAAAAGGAAAACTAATAAGAAATACTAAAATGACAAATATGTCCTAATATGAATTCATTCTCAACATTCTCCCCGGCTTCAAAAAAGTCCATCCTCGAATTTGATGGGTAAGCGGTAACATGGTTAGGCCTCATTCCATGAATTCTTCAATTTGAAACGGGAGGCGCCCTCGTACGCGACTCGCGTACCTACTTGCAAGAAACCCAAGAAATATAGGCAAGAAATGCAAAGGCTTAGATTTTCTTGATTTTGAGTCTATCCGCACGGGTCGGAGAACTGAATCTGACCGCATGGGCCCCTTGGACCGCCGAGGAGGTCGAAGTTTTTCTGGTTCGGGGTTCTTGAATTTGCGCCGAAGCGTTCGGTATGCATGGGTAGGCCGGGCATTAGGGTTTTTCTAACGGGGTCAAAAATCTCCATTTGGCCGAGTGCTAGTTTTTCAGGATTGCCAGAGAGGTTCGGGTTTCAGACCATTTTCACGTAGTTCATCTGTTTCGTCGGGCCGAGAAGGCCGTAATCATCGTAAATTTTCTTGGAGAGGAGTTGGAAGAGGGCATCAATTTTTTGTTGAGTTCTTAAATGCTCTCTCAATTCTTGATGCCTTCAATTCTTGAATCTCCTCTTGTTGTTTGGATTTCTTCGGAGCCATTGATAATGTAGCATACGACTTGTTGATAATCTAAACATCGATACACCAATACACCAATGTTGGAGCGACACCAGCTTTGATACCAATTTGACGTAAACTACACGTCAATGGCACAAAACAAGACAAACACCAACTCTAGAGAGAGAAACTAAGAATTTCTTATATTCAAAAATGAAGGAATTTCCCTGAGGAGTACATGGGGTATTTATATGGGAGGAATTACTTGCTAATCAAGTAATAGCCTAAATGACTAAAAAGGCCAATTATTAACAAAAGAATGCCTAAATAATCCCAAACATGCTTGGAGACCAATTAAAAGACATAAAAGGAAATAAAAGGAAAATTAACAAGAAATACTAAAATGACAAATATGCCCTAATATGAACTCATTCCCATCACTCTCTCTCTCTCCTTTGTCAGATCTTCTTCAAAGATTTTATTTTTTTGTTGTTGATTTTTGTGTGGGTTTTGCAGATTTAGGCTTCGCCAAACAATATTCCTCTTCGATTCAAGTCTTTTTCCCAAAAGTAGAGATCAGCTTTAACTACTGGACCATATCTTTTTTTCTTCTGAAACTAGGATTGAATTTAATTTTTACCCCAAGGCTTTACCCATTCAAAGATAAATATACCACCTTAGTTGGTAAATTTAGCCCCCAACGCCACCTCAAAAAAAAAAAACTATCATAATAATAAACATAGTGACTACTCTTGACCTATACGCATCCACAGAGAATTATAAGGACCAAAATAACCGTCTATGGTATAAAATAAAAACAAATAAATATATGAAAATAGCAGTGTAACTATCTTCGAACTCCTTAGCCTCAAAATAGAGAAGTCAACTACCTCAATACTCTCGAGTTCCTCTCTCTCTCTCTCTCTGAACACACAACATCAAGCTTAACAAAGATATCCTCCATATTATCTCCCCTCCCCCAGCACTCCTGGCATAACCAAGAAACTCCAAAAAGGGACAAAACCAAGTTCCAAAGTGTACAGCCAACGTAATTGAATTACCAGAGGATCAACACTGTTCCTTGTTCCTTTGGAGACAAAACAGCAATTAGCATAAATCATCCTCTATTTTCTATCCAATTCTGCTTTCCTGACAAAATAAAGCAACACTTTCCAAGATTCGTACACCAAGCAGAATTTTACAAGAATGAAGCCTCGAGCACTAAAACTTTTCCTCCCCTCCAAAAACAAATGATCAAACATAAACTAAGAAGTGTTCTAAATGAACACCATCCAACCCTCCTTCCAGGGAAAACCAACTGCCTATAAAAATTCTAAATTTTCCATAGCCCAGGAAACTCCAAGAAGAAAAGACAAATTCAGGTTCCAAAACTCTGTTGACCAAATCACCGACACTCTCCTTTGCTCCTTTGAAGGCAAAGCATCAATTTACATAAATCCTTCTCCTCCTCCACTATCGCTAATAAACCGGTCCGAATCTGCTTCCATAAAAAAATCCTTGCACAATTGACTCGAGCATGATTTAACACGTCATATGTGTCAATTTTTTATTGCAGCGAATGGTTGACACTTAATACACTCGTCGACGCTTATTCATGATATCCAACCCTGTTTTCTCTTAATTTCAGACATGCAGGCAGCACTCCTTAAACACTCCATCAGTACATGACCCGGTCAACAGAAGATATAAAGGTGAGACATGCAGAAGATATATAGCTGCAACACACAATCAGATTAAAATTTTCTTGTGACATAGAATAGTGTGAACACATGAAGGAAGAGAAGCCACCGCATTTATTTGTATTACTACTTTGGATATGTATTTTATAAGTAAAGAAAGGAAAAATTAGAATCCGCAAAAGGGGAGCACTTGCATACAAAATTACAAGGCCCCTTAACTGAAGAGCCTCTCGGTAAAGAAAGATCAAAGTTGGCCAAAAAAAAAAATCTCACACAAACTCCACAGAAATAAAAGCAGAATTTGTGCAAGACACCACAAAAATAAAACGCTCAACATATCACACGCTTGTCTGGGAAGGTTGGCCGCAATAGTAAAAACATCTTCTATTTCTTTCCTTCCAAACTGATCAAAAAAGGCAAAGTGGAACGACTTTCACCTATACATTTACCCCTAATATTCAAATTACCTAAAATTAGTATAGCTCCTCAAGCCGTGGACAAGTCAAAAATGTCACTTTCAACTAGGCCTGTCAACGGGTCGGAGCCGGGTCAGGTTTGAGGAGATCCAAATCCGTTTAATCGGATCTTCATCGGTTTCGGGTTCGGGTTCAGGTCTTCATCGGGCCTAGATCCAGATTCGGATCCGACGGGTCTTCGGGTTCGGGTCGGGCCAGATATATACATTTTTTTTATTTTATCCCTTTCCTTTATTTTTTAATCTTAGATTAAAATATTTTGTAATGTATTATAGTATATGATTAGTATAAAAAAACATATATTACTTATATTTATTATATACATAAATATATATTTTTATATATAATACTTGCTCGTTATATTGATAAGATATATATATATATATATATATATATATATATATATATATATAGAGAGAGAGAGAGAGAGGGGCAGGCTCCTGTCCACACTAAGTTTGCACAGTGCTAGTGCACACCAATTTTTTTAAAGCATTAAAAAAAATATTTTTGAGTTTATTTTTTTATGTGATATTTAAACATTTCAACGGACCCATGTCAAAAAATCCACTCAAAAAAACTTTTTTTACTATTTTTAAAAAATCGGTCAAACTTTCGCAGCTTTTAAAGTGCTTAAAAGTAGCAAAAGTTTGACCGATTTTTTAAAAATAATAAATAAATAAATTTGAGCTGATTTTTTTTACATGGGTCCGTTGAAATGTTTAAATATCACAAAAAAAAAAATCAACTCAAAAATATTTTTTTTTACTATTTTAAAAAAATGATGAGCAAACTTAGTGTGCACATGAGCCTGGCTATATATATATAATGATGTACAATTCGGGTCGGGTCTTCGGGTCCAGATTTTGTATAAGATCCAATCCCTACCCGTGTAATAAATGGGTCTTCGGGTTTTCGGGTCTTCAGGTCCAAAAAAAATATGCTCAGACCCTATCCGGGTCCTGATCCGACCCATTGGCAGGTTTCAACGGACCCTAGTCTTCCACACCCTTTCCTAAGGAAAACCAAAGTGGTTATACCTTGAAGACGAGTAGTAGGACTTCAGAGAACAAGCCATTGTCTCTACCACAGTTCCACATCAGATCATCTCATCTCTGCCACCTCTTGGAGCGTCTAGCTCATATATGAGGCCTGGAAACTCCACCTCCTCTAACTCCAAGTCATTCTGAATCTTGGATTCCAAACTAGCCTAACACCATCAGTCACATAACCCACTACACAACTGGAACGATCAACAACAATGTTTCTCATGCTGCAAAATTTCTTGCCAAGCTCTCTTCAGCCAACCACTGAAATTTAACCAACCCAAATCTTGCGACTACCACTCCCTCCTCCCATGTTCCCTTGTGAACCCAAAAATCCGTCACCCTACAAAATTATACTTGAAATCCTCCTCGATATATTCCCTAGGGAGCCCCTTTTACGTTATTCAGCTTCTTCTTAATTTTGTGTGTGTGTGTGGTGGGGGGGGGGGGGGGGGGGGGGGGCTATAGACGTAGGCAAACCTGAGTGTCAACCTACCATCCTCGGACACATACATCGCTTCCACCCTGCCAATCGCCTTTCAAACCTCCCAATAACTGGCTCTCAAACCGCTGTTGAATAATGTGAAGCTCATAGTGGCACAAACAATGCATGCACACGAAAGAAACCATACTGAATCATAGCTCCCTAGCCAAAGCATATCTAAAACAATCCCATGGTTCAAAGATGCGGTTTTGGTCAAAGACTTGGCGGTTCAATTTTCGACTCGGTGGTTTTGGGCTAGACAAAACAATACATTAGTTAAAGGATCAAAAAATAATTGAAAAGTATTGGCTATGAATCGGCGAGTAGACTCGAAAAATCGCCAAATCTCGGCTGTTTCGGGAAAAAACTCAACATGCTTGTTTTGTTGACATATAGGTACAGGTAAACGGTTTCGGGTCGGTTGGTACCAAAACCTAATCAACTAAGCCGTATCGTCTCGGTTTCAACTTTCACTTTGAAGTTACAATCCCTTCTAGAATAGTGCCCATCTTATGAAAGTCAATCTTCGAACCAGAAACTGCCAAAAAATTAGATTAGCATCATTTTGAGAGATTTACCTGAACCTCGTTTACCCCGCCAAAAAAAATCATGACATTCGTGAATAAATGGATATCTACTTCCACCCCAACTATCAATGGCAAACCTGATGTGAATTAGAGGATAATTAAGGAGTTTTATTTATTTTGTTGGGTTTTAGGAGATATCTTAGGTCGATTTGATAGGAAAGTGAGCAAATGGCTTGCATGGCAAAATTTTCCATGGCAAATCCTATCAATTTCCCGATGGGGCTGTTTGACAGCATTAATTTTTCAGGTGGCAAATAGGCATGCTCTACAACACGTGTTTAATAGGGTAAGCCTACCCGCGGGTGAGAAGAGTCACGCTTTCCATCCTTCCAATTTCAATTTCACCTTAGATATGAATTGTCAAAAAGATGGCAGGTTTCAAGTCCCAAATATAAAGTGCACCCGAGGTATGAAGTTGGCAGGAGTTTGGAATAAATCCCGAGATGTTTTCCCGAAATCAGCTTAAACCATTTCAGAAAAGTATCAAGGTGGCGCACCGATTTCTTGCGCCCATTTGCAAAAACTAAGAGATCATCGGCGTAAGACAGGTGCGAGAATAGAGGGCAGCCTCTCAGGGTGCTAAACTGCATAAAGTTCTTTTGGGAGAACAAATCTTTCAAGCCTCGAGAGAGACTCGTTAACAACGATGAAAAGAAGCAGTGAGATGGGGAACCCCTTCCATAATCCCCAGCTAGACTTCAAGAGCCCACTATTTTCTCCATCAATAGCAATAGTAAACCAATTATTAGAAATACAAGGCCACAACAGGTCTACCCAACCTTTTGAAAAGCCAAATCGTCCGTGCACTTAGATGATATGAAGCCGAGAAACGCGGTCGTAGTCTTTCGCAATGTCGAGTTTAGATATAACATTATCACCAAATGACTTCTTGTTGAGGTACATCACCATTTCTTGGGCCAACCAAATATTATCAATAATGTTCGTCCATCTGACAAAGGCGCATTGCTTTATAGAAATAATTTATACGCAGAATCCGAGCCCAAAAGACATCAACTTTGTCATAAATTGATTCAGCGCCGTACGCAAGCTAATAGGTCTCTCTAGTCTCCTAATTTGGAAGTAGAGGAGGCTTTCAGAATCAAGATAATGATTGTTTTAGAGTCGACCGGTGATCCATCATAGCTGACTGCTACCTTTTGTTTAGATTTTCTAGTTTTCTTTTCTTTGTAATGTTGACTATTTTATAATCAACTCTCTAGTTTTTAAGAGTTTCTTGGTGTGTCAGGTATATGCCCCCCCTCCCATCTCTTGTAAGCCATCTGGGTGATGCCTTTTCACCCCACATGATCGAATAAAATTGGGGGTATTGTCCCTCTTCCCTCCCACACACACACACAACCACCAAAAAAAAAAAAAGATTGTTACAAACAGTTATGCCATGAAGGCTTGGCAATTATTTAAGCCTTTTTAATAAGGCCAGGTTGGGGTAATGATTGTGGACTTTTTCGAAGGAGGGGCGACTCTAGAGATAAATGGTACTTTGGCCTATCTTGTTTCGGGTGGAAGGAGTCAAGTTTACAGACACCCCTGGAGTGGGCATGTGGAAGTTAACTAGTAGGGTTCAATGTTTAAAAAGGCGAGAGGCGAGGTGTTTTGGCTTCAGCAAGGCGAGGCTTAAGCCTCGAGGCGTAAGCCTCACAAAAAAAAAAAAAAAGCAAAATAATATTATAGAAATACTAATAAAACCATAAAAAAATAAAGTAACAAAGAAATATAAAATAAAACTGCAAAAAAAACATATTTGAGCACTTTCTCACATAGTTAAACATTTTTTTGTTCCCCTGAGATGACTTTTTTACATATTGTTAATTTTATAATATGACAATAAATTAATTAATGAAAAATCAAATTGACCAAATCACTTTTTTAGTCTCATTCACAATGGTTATTTTATAATATGACAATAAATTAATCAATGCAAAATCAAATTGACAAAATCAGTTTTTTAAGTTTCATTCACATATTGATTATTTTTTAAAAATTTCTTTCAAGTTACAATAGTAAATAGTATAAGTTAAGTGCAATTTTAAAACAAAAAAAAAAAGAATAAGAGGTAGTAGATTAAAACAACATTGTTTTAAAGTTAAGTGCAATTTTAGAAAAATAAAGAACTTTAACCTTTAAAAAAAAACAGACTTCGTGATGGAAGAAGAAAATGAGTTTTTTTTTTCGCCTCAGCAAAAAGGCGTGAGGCACATCGAGGCATCAGCCTCGAGGCGCATTGAGGCGTAAGACTCAAATTCAAACCTGAGTCTTACACCTCGAGGCATTTTTTACCCGCCTCGCCTCGAGGCGTAAGCCTCAAATGCCTTTTTAAACATTGGTAGGGTTGGAATATTTTTCCAAGTTTGTATCTTTTAAAGTCAGAGATTGTAGTAGAGTCATATTTTGGAACGATGAGTGGTGTGGAGGACTTACATTGGGGAGGTGCTTTCCTAAGCTTCTTAGTTTTGCGGTGAATGAGGACTGCTGTGTAATTGTTGGTGTGGCTTTGGTAAATAGTCGTCACGTGTGGACCCCTTTTTTAGGAGAAACTTCCAAGATTAGGAGTTATAGGCAGTACATGGTTTGTTTATACACAAGGCGCGATTTTCTTCAAGGAACAAGGATGTGCTGAGTTGGAAGGGAGATAGAGAGGCAAACTCTCCTACTATATGTTACTCCCACGAGGGCGTTGTGTATCGTTCCCATGGAGGAGTATTTAGAGGATGACTGGTCCACAGAAGACTGCATTTTTTGTGTGGTGCGGCCCGGAGTTCAATTTTGACATTGGGAAATCTAAAGAAGAGTTGAAAGTGATTTGCAAGTAGATGTGGCTTTTCAAGCGTGAGGGGGAGACTGTTGGTCACCATTTGTTCCCTTGTGAGTTTTCCCGTTTTGTGTAGTCCACCATATTCACCTTGTTCGGGATTCTTTTGATCATGTCGGGGGTCAGTTACTGAAGTGATGGATGGTTAGAAGAGTATTGAGTCAGAAAAGTGATTCGGAAGATCTGAGCAGCTGCTCCTATTTGCGTTATGTACAATATTTGGAAGGAAAGAAATAGAGGATGCTTTAGTAGGGTTGAGGCTCCTCCGTGGAGATTGAACAACATTGTTTTGAGTTCCTTATTCTTTTCGACTTGTAAAATGTATCTTGGGAATGTGTGTGGTCTTGTAGACTATTTGGTTTCCCTTATCCCGTGACCATAATTTTTTGGTTTGAACCTTGATTGTTCTTTGTATACGCCCCCTTTTGCAGTGTTATAATATAATCTGTTATTATCCATTACAAAAATTATGGATCTGAAACATGTGTGCTTGTCTAAGATCTTAGTTTAGGTTTAAAAGAATATGCAAAACCATCACCCATTTTTGCAATGGCTCGTAATTTTAGTGGAAATGTGAGTCGAGGTAAACATGAAATTGACCCAAATCCAATATTTCGTCCAAGGCTGAGGAGATGATCAAACTCAAGTAGACTCGTACACAAGCTTACTCTGTCTTATCTACAAGTATAATGTCTGAAAGATGCTTGCTGTGCTTGAATCAAACTCGAAAATGTGTCCAGCTTTAAGCAAATGAAGCACAAACAGAGCAAGACATGACTCGGGACACATTATATATATGAAAAAGATAATACAACATATACAAAGATATTCCAATTTATATTTCCAAGAAACAAAGAACCACTTTCTCTTTTACCAAAATTATGACAGTTTAAGCTTCAGATGAGGTAATTATCATTTGATAGAAAAAAAACTAAGAATAGCTAGTGAATTTCAATAATTCCTCCATTAAGTTTGTTTGATTATCATATAATAATTTTCAGATCATTTCTGACATTCAGTCATAGAGAAAGAGAGAGACCGTTCACAAATCACTAAATAAACTGAGTTCAAAGTATTTCTATAATCAATTAAAATTGACATATTCACCCTTCATGAACTTAGAGACCAAAATGCAAGATATTCTAAAAGTGGAACAACCAAACTAATAGAGAGAATTTGAAAATAAACTGAGAGTTGGCTTGGGTAAACAAAATTACCTCATCCGGAGAAAAGAAAGCTACCGCGTCAGGATCATCAGAACCACCTGGATGCAATGATATTACAGCTCTGAAAACCGAAGGAAACAGTAACTCAATTACAGCAATCTTATCTGCAGCAATCACATCCGTTGATCCTTGCCTAAGTTTATTTGAACCGGGGAAATTATGCTCTTTTACTGACTCTATGGAAGTCCCGTTAGAAGAAGAAGAAGAAGAAGAAGAAGAAGAAGAAGAAGAAGAGGGCAGTGAAGAAGCTCTTTTTAACCAATCTAAACGTTGGTAAGTAAAAGATTTCACGTTTGGAACTGCTTTTTCCAGGTCTAAAAGAATATCTGACACTGTTCTCAAATCACCAAGATCTTCCTGCTGACGCTCAGACGATGTATGAGCACCACAATGTTTCTTGGATACTAACGACTCTATTCCAGTACCATCATCAAGATGTGGAAAGAATCGCCGCTTCTGATCAGTAAATGCCTTCAGAGCCAACCTGCAAACATTCAGATCCTATGTATGTTGGAGTTCCACAACTGAAAACACGTATAGGGGAGAGCGAGAGAGAGAGAGGTACAAAAATACTCTTGAAAAGGAGAAATCATCAATACAATGAAGAAAATTTGTTAAAGACATCAGTGGTTAGGTTGACATATGACATAACTTCATTAGCCATATTTTTTGCACATGCAGGTGAAAGTCCATGTGAAATCCCACGGCTCCTCGAGTACCATTGTCAGCTTTTACATAATATATAATCATGAGATATTTTGATGGAAGATAAAATACATACAGGCAAATCGTTTGCACTTAAAATATGAAACGCTTGAGCATGATACACGTGCTGACCCTAACCCGTTAAGATAACAATAATTCTATTAATGTTATAGTAACTTGCACAGAAACATATATACCACACACACTAATGGTTTTTAATCCAAACTATATGATAATCTGAGTGCCATCAGAAAATCCACGGATGCATTCCATTTGCCTATAGAACCTCTAATCTTGCCGAGGTATGAATTTGTAGGAGAGGCAAAGCAAAGGAAGAACTATAGGCTTTGCAGACAGAAAAGAGCTGAAAGGTACTTGTTATCTACGTTGACTGTTGGCACTTGGCAAGACCTTCAGAAGAAGTGTGCAAGGATTTTTGTACAGCGATGATATTTTGTTTTAATATTAAATTTGAGCTCAAAGAAGAAGGAAATGGGTTAGGGTCGTTTGCGCCTACTATAGTACTAATTGGGAATGAAATTGGGGTTGATTTGGGATAGTAACTCCGTATAAGTAATTTGGGGAGGTGAAATTTAGGGGATGAAAGTAGAAAAAGAACCATGCTTTACCCTCAAAAAGTCGATAAAATAATTTAGACACATTTTCACAACTCAAATATACAATAAACCGACAACGCACGTATTTATAGGATGCTAGATTTCTGTTAAAAGAACTAGGACCCGCATAAGAAAGATTGACCCTTTTAACTCTAAGATTACCCTATACTTTTTTTTTTTAATTGCCCTAAATGACTGAGAACTTCATATGCAACCTAAATAAAATGACACGATACGAACCAAGACCCATGGACGATAAATGTTGCCCATGTCTAGTGTTGTACCCCAAATATCACAGAACACGAGTACACCACATGTCACCCATACAGCTCGGCTCCATCCACCTATGAGGAAAACCTCCTACCAAGTGGACACTGGAGGTAACCCCGAGAGAGCTCAGCTTCGACCTTAGCCGAGATGAACATTGTTGTTTAGGGATCACTCTGTTAATAGAGTCCGCTAGCGCAGACAGGAACACCACGTGACAATGTGACGTCCGCTTGAAAGATATGGAGATATTCTCACCCATGTGCAACAATTAACTTATGATCATTCCCTCACCTTTATGACAAGTGTGATCTCACCTCACTCGGTGAGAGTGAGCCACATGTCTGTAACACCCCGCACTTTTAGGGATTATTAAATTACATTAGTGGGCGTAATTTGGAGATTAAGGGAAATCATGTTAATAGAAATTTTGGGATTTATGAACATTTGATTATTACTGGTGTGTGTTTCATTTACTTTTGAGACTAAGTAAATGAGTTGGATTATTTTAATTACATGTCGCAGTTGGGTAAAGCAACAACGGATAATATTTTAAATTGGAACCGTATCGAGATGTGTTAGGTTTAATTAGCGAATTGCAGTTAAGTGACTCGGATGAAGCCTTCGAGTGCGTGGTTGTTTTTAGAATGGCCGAGATAGTCAGAATAGAGTATCCGGGGTAGTGTTTAGGTTCCGAAAATTTTGGGGCTAAAAGGGACTCGTAATTGAGTAAACGAGTCATTTTTGGGTTTAATAAGGGATAAATCCTTATTTCTCCCTATATAAGGCATGGGAGAGGGAAAGAAAGAAAGAAAGAAAGAAAAGAGAGAGAAGAGGAAAGTAAGAGAGAAAAGAGGAAAAAAATGGAGATTCCGGCCAAACTCCGCAGGATTCGACTCGAGATCGTCGGATTTTATCCACGAGGCAAGTGTTTACTTGCTTATTTCATTTAAAGCATAAATCTCATATTGTAGTTGGTAGAGATAAACCACAGATTTTCGGGATGGGTTTTCGTGAACCAAAACGGGTTTTTGGAAAGTTTAATGGATTAACCCCGGAAAATATCCAAATTGGAAAACTTAGGATTTCATCGAAATTTGTTGTTAGTTATGGGTTCTAGGATGTTTAAAACCCTTTTTCATGTGTGTCTATGTAGTTGATTGAGGTTGGAGGACGTTAGGAGAGGAGGTAAAAGCTTGGGGGAAGCTTTAACGGCCGAAACAGCTTCTCGGAGAAGAAGCTGTCCAAGTCGATCGATCGATCGATGCGCCAAAAATTTTGACAATTTCGGCTAGGGTTGTTTAAATGAAAAAATTCCGATTGAGTTGGTTCCTAGTTTATTTATTTGAGGAAATAAGTATTCATTTACAAATTAAACATTTAGCCATTGGGGGATAATTGTAGGGACTAAGAGGGTGCTAAGATTTTGTGGCACTAAAAATATATTTTCGAGGAAAATAAATGGACTAAGAAATTAAATGTTTGGGGTTCCTAAAATAGAGTGGGGACCTCTAAATTAAATTTTGAGTGAAATGTAAACTTTTGAGTTTATGGAAATTAGGATCCCTGACTAACTAATTTAATTGGGGGTGTTTGGGATGAGTAACACTCGAGGGATTATTCGTCGGGCGATTATACATAGATAATGTGACTATAATTGAGTAAATCCTATGAGGTGAGTAGGATGGAATTTGGGTTATAGGCTAAAGATAATTAAGGGTATACTATTAAATGGTTATGAATTGGGATATTTGGAGAGTATATAAATCCCTAACAGTGATCGAGGTGCGAGGTATATTTATGTAAGAGAATACTTATGGGATTAGTATTTAAGTAGGAGAATACTTAAATATCATTATGAGATTGGCAATAATAGCCATGTATACATATGAGGAGTGATAAATGTATATGTGTACGAGGTGATTATAGGGTATATTATATGATACAAATACATATATATATCTGTGTGTGAATGGTATATGTATATTTATGTGAAGCATACCCCCTCTAATGCTATCATGGGAAGTTGCGCGATGTGGGTGAGGCCCCTGGCTTGAGGAGCAGGGAGCGTATAGTCCCCGGGTCATAGCGTCCATTGTCATATTGTGTGATTTTTATTAGGGGCGAGACGTGGTGGGTATGTTTCGTCTCATTTCCGGGGAGGAACTATGACCGCTTCCCATACGTTGTGATTTGATTTTTACCATGTCGGTGTTATTTAGTCCGACCGCTGGTACCCAAGATGGTATGTGAGTAATTCCTTGGAAGATGATAGCATTGAGAGATTGCATCCTCGAGTTATAGCTCGGAGGGATGGTTATTGTACTTATGTTGTGATAGGTATAATTATATTTGTGTGTATAGTATATTACTTGTATAAGAATATGAGATATCATACAAAGTAAAAATATGTATATAAAGTGAAAAGACTGATAAGAAGTAATATTCCCTTTCGGGTAGAGATGTGTATCCGGATCTATATGATTATGAATCAGAGGTTATACATAGATCTATATATTTATATATGAGTTTTTATATATATACGTTGTGTATTGAGGACCTAATGGATCTCGACGATCGACACTGCCAAGTAGTAGTGTATAGGGAGGGTTCCTTGTTTGGATTTCGCTTCGCGAGACACCCCACGCACGAACATGGCACAGTGTTGAGACTGGGGAGAAGCTTAGCCCTTAGTACTCGGGTTAATTAGGATTTTTAAAGTTTTAGTGAAGCGGGTTAGTTAGGCAGGGTAGGTTAACTAGGTTATGTTGTAGATATGCGTTATGTGTGCACTATTAGAAGAGAGCTGAGGGGTATCTCATGGGAGTGCGATACCAATTCAAATATGAGATAAATCATATTTTAAAAATATAGCATTTATACACTTGCAAAATATTTTCACAACTCAGGCTTTGACCCGTTTATCTATTTTTCCTCTCTTTTGCTATATATATATATATATATTTTATAGGTGTCCAGACACAGGGACGCATGGATGATGATTCCTTTGAGTCAGACGTGTGCTGCAACAGCTGTGGATGCATGCAGATTTTTCCAAAATATTTTCTATATAAAAAATGTCATTTTTATTATTAAAAAAAAGGCAAGTTTTTTCCAAAAATGTTTTCTTCCCAAAATGACAAAATGTTTTCTATATATCATTCAATATATGTGAGTAGTGGCGGAGCCAGAAATCTAGAGTAAGTGGAGCACAATCCATTGACGGGGGTTTGGTGCCTACCGCCCCCGAAAAAAAAATTTAAGCTTATTTTTAACTTTTTACAATTATAACTAAAAAACAACATTGAATACAATATCTTTTTTTGAGTAGATTCCTTTTGGACATCGATTTTATCTGTTGAAGGCACCACATTTTCGCGAGTTCTTTTATAATATTTTTTCATAACTGAAATTGCAAGTTTAAATATTAAATTATTTTAGCTCACCAAATATTAAATTATATAAAAGAAAAAAACAAGTTGCAAGTTTAAATAAAAATTAAATCCCAAAAAACAAATAAATGGTAATAAATAATTGTTTTTTTTTTTAAACTTCTTGGTGCACCCTACAAAGTGGCTCTGCCATTGGATGTGGGTCCACGCCAGCGCAACAAACCACATCAATTTTATTTTACAAAAACTGTACAGGTTTTTAAAAACTAATTTATAAAAAAAACATTCTTACATTGTTTTCCATAAATATATATAAAAATTAGGGAAACAATTGTTTTTAAAAAACCAAATTTTTTAAGAAGAAAACAGTTTCTTAACGGTTAAAACAATTTGTTATATAAAAAATAATAACATTGTTATTCTTAAAAAAAAGTTTTTTTAAAATAACTTTTTACATTTTAGAAACAACGTTTTACAAATGGGTGATATTCCCATAACTCACTGTTTTGGGGTTAGCAAATCTTTCATTTCTCTAAATTTATGTGGTGGAATGAAAGCATAATATAAGTTTAGCAAATAAGAACTCTAACATGTAAAATGCTAATATTTATTTCATGAATAAATTAAACACATAAAAAACTTTCAAAGTTGTGAAAAAAATAAAAATCACAAAAATAAAAGTTGTTTCTAAAATGTAAAAAGTTGATTTTATAAAAATAATAAAAATAAAAATGTTGTTTTTTTTATATCTGTTGATACCAAAAATTATCCACCCACGTGGACCAATCAGAAGTGGACAAGTGTCTCCAACGTGGCATAAATCCTAGTCAGCAGATAGTTGCTCGACGAGCATGCCGACCAATATGAAGAATGCATACCATCAATATAAATGAAAAGCCACCATACGGGAAGTACAACCAAAGGTCTTATCACACGTGGTTCATACAACCAATCATCACATTCATTATGTACGGGTGTAAATGCTTAAATGTATAAAAGCGTTTCAACCCTTGATCCTCGGGTCACTATAAATAAATTGCATTCCTTTCATCAAAGGCAAGATAGAACGAATTCTAGGATATTCTTATTAACAAGAGTACCTAGCTTTCTGTAATCACTTAAATCAATACAATAACAGTGGACGTAAGCTTCCTTATAACAGGCAAGATAGAACGAATTTGCTATATATATATATATATATATATATATATATATATATATATATATATATATATATATTATAGGTGTCCAGACACAGGGACGCCTGGATGATGATTCCTTTGAGTCAGACGTGTGCTGCAACAGCTGTGGATGCATGCAGATTTACTGTAGACGCTTATATCCTTGCAATCTAGATAGGAGGTATTCGGGCCGAAAGCCCAATTGTATTTATTTATTCTTTTACCGCCTTTTTGTGCGGCATGCGATTTGGTTGTATTATTCTAAACCGAGTGTTCAGTTATTTTATTTCATTTCAGTTTCATTTATATTGTGGAATGTTTTAATTGAATAATTTGTTTAAAAAGATTAGTTAAAAGAAAAACAAAAATTGACGTCAGCTTAATAGGTTATTAGTAATTAGTTTGGTTTTCGACAGTGATGCTAAGAATGAACCATATGCGACTCCTGTTTTAATTTGGTACAGGAGTGATCGTCCGGTATTTTATTAGGCGGGGTGTCACAGATGGTATCAGAGCTAGGTTTCGATCGTGGGACCTGTGGGTTATGGGCCCACTACGCTTCCGAAGTACGAGAACTCGGTGGTGTGGCTCCTGGAAAGAAATAGGAGTTCGGGCCGCAATTTGTTGAAAGAGGGGATAGTGTTATCCCAATTATACATTAAAGCTAACGGACCTCCACGACCGACAAAGTTAAGTAGTAGAGTATTAGAGGGGTTCCTTGTTTGGATTTCACTTGCGAGACACTCCACGCATGAACCTTAACGACGTCGGGAGTGGAGAGATGTTATAAAATGCAAGGAGGATGGTTTTGACGATAAGTTATAGTGTGAAGGAAACACTATAGACTGGAAGCCGTATGATGATGGTATGCTTAAGGAAATACAAGTGCTATGGAGAAGCACTGACATGGTTCTCTCACCGCAAGTATCTGGGTGAGGCAGGAGTTAGAGAAATTGATTTGAGGCTTATAGGCAGGCCTTGGATGAAAAGGCAAATTTTCGAGGTAGTTTGTTTTGGATATGATGTTCAGAATATATTAGAAGAGAGTAGGCGCCTCGATTAGTTAGACTTTCCATTTCGCCAAGGTGGAAGGGTAGAGGGGTAGAGGTACGTTAATAGGTTAGCGAGGTAGGATTTAGGGCGTCCCGCTGGTGAGTCTTAGGTCGTTATGTCTTGATGACCGTTATGTCTTGATGCGAGGAAGTAGTGTGTAACGGGAGGGTTCCTTGTCTGGATTTCGCTTTGTGAGACGTCGCACGCATGAAACCGAGCAAATGTCGGAAGTTGAGAAGGCCTGGGGCACTAGGGACATAGTTAGAATAGTATTATTTTACGTATGTAGGAAACGCTTCGATCTTAGAATTATTGGGAAGTAAGGCCAGTAGAGTTAGTGGCACCGATATAAAAAGATTGTTGGGAGTTAACCACAAGAAGATTGGTTAGTTAACCTTGAGAAGGATTGGATTTCCAAGTATAGGAAGAATTAAATTTTGCGGGTTAGGAAAACCCATGTGGGAGTATTACGCCGAGGAAATAAGGCCCATTGTTTAGAGAGAGTGTACGTGTTGGACGTTTACAATAGTTGGTAAGTTGATTTTATATACCCTCTAAATAGAAGGGGGCATAGTATATAAAACGGAAGATTAGGCCGTGAGGCAGTCATAAATGGATTTAGAGGGTGTTGGATGGGGTCGTAAGAGGTACGCGATAATCCAATTGTTTAGGGCAATAAGAGGTACCGTGCCCAAGTTAAGCGATGAGACTGATGGGAATAGTCAAGCGTTAGAGTAATTACATGCGAACGCTTAGAATTAGATGTCCCGATGTGAACAAGCGGACGCTTAGAATAGCGGATCTCCGATGGGATCGATAAGTTAGAGCGGTGGGTATAGGCTCGTTTTAATTACATGCGGCTATAGAAGCATCAAGTATAATGTGACGTTAGAGTCAACCTTACGACCGAGGTAGCGTTGTAGCATACGGAGATTTAGATAAGCTTATGGTGAAGCTAGTAGATTTGAGCACACGCCTTGAGATAAGTGGAATATGGTAGGGGACCATTGTGTTAGCGCCTTTCGACTTTGGTGTACTAGGACGTAGTGTAATTAGTGATCCTAGCTAGGTGGTGCAGGTTATATCCGAATTTCGAGGGCGAAATTCCGTTGCAAGGAGGGGAGTATGTAACACCCCGCACTTTTAGGGGTTATTAAATTACATTAGCGGGCGTAATTTGGAGATTAAGGGAAATCCTGTGAATAGAAATTTTGGGATTTATGAACATTTGATTACTACTGGTGTGTGTTTCATTTACTTTTGAGACTAAGTAAATGAGTTGGATTATTTTAATTACATGTCGCTGTTGGGTAAAGCGACAACGGATAATATTTTAAATTGGAAAAATCCGTATCGAGATGTGTTGGGTTTAATTAGCGAATTGCAGTTAAGTGACTCGGATGAAGACTTCGAGTGCGCGGTTGTTTTTAGAATGGCCAAGATAGTCAGAATAGAGTATCCGGGGGTAGTGTTTAGGTTCCGGGAACTTTTGGGCTAATAGGGACTCGTAATTGAGTAAACGAGTCATTTTTGGGTTTAATAAGGGATAAATCCTTATTTCTCCCTATAAAAGGCACGGGAGAGGGAAAGAAAGAAAGGAAAAGAAGAAAAAAGAGAGAAGAGGAGAGGAAGAGAGAGAAGAGGAGAGGAAGAGAGAAAAGAGGAAAAAAAGGGAGATTCCGGCCAAACTCCGCGGGATTCGACTCGAGATCGTCGGATTTTATCCACGAGGCAAGTGTTTACTTGCTTATTTCATTTAAAGCATAAATCTCATATTGTAGTTGGTAGAGATAAGCCACAAAGATTTTCAGGATGGATTTTCGTGAACCAAAATGGGTTTTGGGAAAGTTTAACGGATTAACCCCAGAAAATATCCAAATTGGAAAACTTAGGATTTAATCGAAATTTGATGTTAGTTATGGGTTATAGGATGTTTAGAACCCTTTTTCATGTGTGTATATGTAGTTGATTGAGGTTGGAGGACGTTAGGAGAGGAGGTAAAAGCTTGGGGGAAGCTTTAACGGCCGAAACAGCATCTCGGGGAAGAAGTTGTCCGGGTCGAACGATCGATCGATGGCCCAGGATCAATCGATCGATGGCCCAGAAATTTTGAAAATTTCAGCTAGGGTAGTTTAAATGGGATAAATTCCGATTGAGTTGTTCCTAGTTTATTTATTTGAGGAAATAAGTATTCATTTAGGAATTAAACATTTAGCCATTGGGGGATAATTGTAGGGACTAGGAGGGTGCTAAGATTTTGTGGCACTAAAAATATATTTTCGAGGAAAATAAATGGACTAAGAAATTAAAGGTTTGGGGTTTTTAAAATAGAGTGGGGACCTCTAAATTAAATTTTGAGTGAAATGTAAACTTTGAGTTTATGGAAATTAGGATCCCTGACTAACTAATTTAATTGGGGGTGTTTGGGATGAGTAACACTCGAGGGAGTATTTCGTCGGGCGATTATATATAGATAATGCGACTATAATTGAGTAAATCCTATGAGGTGAGTAGGATGGAATTTGGGTTATAGGCTAAAGATAAGTTAAGGGTATACTATTAAATGGTTATGAATTGAGATATTTGGAGAGTATATAACTCCCTAACAGTGATCGAGGTGCGAGGTATATTTATGTAAGAGAATACTTATGGGATTAGTATTTAAGAAGGAGAATACTTAAATATCATTATGAGATTGGCAATTATAGCCATGTATACATTTGAGGAGTGATAAATGTATATGTGTACGAGGTGATTATAGTATATATTATATGATACGAATACATATATATATTTGTGTGTGAATGGTATATATATATTTATGTGAAGCATACCCCCTCTAATGCTATCATGGAAAGTTGCGCGATGTGGGTGAGGCCCCTGGCTTGAGGAGCAGGGAGCGTATAGTCCCCGGGTCATAGCGTCCATTGTCATATTGTGTGATTTTTATTAGGGTGAGACGTGGTGGGTATATTTCCTCTCATTTCCGGGGAGGAACTATGACCGCTTCCCATACGTTGTGATTTGGTTTTTACCATGTCGGTGTTATTTAGTCCGACCGCTGGTACCCAATATGGTATGTGAGTAATTCCCTGGAAGATGATAGCATTGAGAGACTGCATCCTCGAGTTATAGCTCGGAGGGATTGTTATTGTACTTATGTTGTGATAGGTATAATTATACTTGTGTGTATAGTATATTACTTGTATAAGAAGATGAGATATCATACAAAGTAAAAATACGTATATAAAGTGAAAAGACTGATAAGAAGTATTATTCCCTTTCGGGTAGAGATGTGTATCCGGATCTATATGATTATGAATCAGAGGTTATACATAGATCTATATATTTATATATGAGTTTTTATATATATACGTTGTGTACTAAGGACCTAATGGATCTCGACGATCGACACTGCCAAGTAGTAGTGTATCGGGGGGTTCCTTATTTGGATTTCGCTTCACGAGACACCCCACGCACGAACATGG
The DNA here is from genome assembly GCA_949130495.1 of Sambucus nigra. Classification (NCBI taxonomy): domain Eukaryota; kingdom Viridiplantae; phylum Streptophyta; class Magnoliopsida; order Dipsacales; family Adoxaceae; genus Sambucus; species Sambucus nigra. The sequence goes on from OX422215.1 coordinate 350,107,909, forward strand.
CACAGTGCTGAGACTGGGGAGAAGTTTAGTCCTTAGTACTCGGGTTAATTAGGATTTTTAAAGTTTTAGTGAAACGGGTTAGTTAGGCAGGGTAGCTTAACTAGATTATGTTATAGATATGCGTTAGGTGTGTACTATTAGAAGAGAGGTGAGGGATATCTCATGGGAGTGTGATACCAATTCAAATATTAGACAAATCATATTTTAAAAATATAGCATTTATGCACTTGCAAAATATTTTCACAACTCGGGCTCTGACCCGTTTATCTATTTTTCCTCTCTTTTGCTTTATATATATTTTTATAGGTGTCCAGACACAGGGACGCCTGCATGATGATTCCTTCGAGTCAGACGTGTGCTGCAGCAGCTGTGGATGCATGCAGATTTACTGTAGACGATTCTATCCTTGTAATCTAGATAGGAGGTATTGTAGAACATTCGGGCCAAAAGCCCAATTATATTTATTTATTCTTTTACCGCCTTTTTGTGCGGCATGCAATTTGGCTGTATTATTCTAAACCGAGTGTTCAGTTATTTTATTTCATTTCAGTTTCATTTATATTTACATTGTGTGAATGTTTTAATTGAATAATTTGTTTAAAAAGATTAGTTAAAAATAAAAAATAAAAAATAAAAAAATTGACGACAGCCTAATAGGTTATTAGTAATTAATTTTGTTTTCGACAGTGATGCTAAGAATGAACCATATGCGACTCCTGGTACAGGAGTGATCGCCCGGTATTTTATTAGGCGGGATGTCACGATGTCCTATAGAGGCATGTTTCTCTCACCTCACACACGTATAAATAGAGGCTATGAACTCCTCAAATGCTACGTGATATTGAGCATTGTACCGTTATGCCGTCCAAGTGAGATCAGAGATAGATCTTGTAATCATGCTCCAATGGAGTGTTTTTACTGATTTAGTGAGATTTGCACCACCTGTGGATATAGGCGGGGCCGAACCACGTTAAATTCGGTTTCCATCTTTCCTCTCATCATTAATCTCTGCATTTCAATTAGACTTAATTCATTCCGTAATTGTTGATTTGTTAGCTAATTGTTGAATACTAATTAAGATTGGCTCATAGTTAATTCTTAGCATCAACATCTAGTAGCTATTGAAACAACCAAAATACCTTCGACTCCTGACACCCAGATAAACATATCGGTCTACTATTTTCAGAACTTAGCAATGCTGTGTGTGTTCAGGCAATCCTGCTTCATATTTGGCTTCTGTTTGGGGCTTCAGCTCTTTTTTTTTTAAACCTTGTATTGACTTGGTCCATTGTAGCTTGATTGAGGGTACTACTGATCCTCTTCTATGGTCTACACATTTTTCAATTGTATAATTACAATGCCAATTGTTTACGATTGAAAAAACGATAAACATAGGGCAAAGGACGGGGGAAAAACTAAACTCAACGGCCTCATGTATGCAATTTTTTGCAAGAAATCCATCTGAATTATTCTTAGTGCAAAAAAAAAAACTGCATTTTTTGCAAGAACACGGTCTGTTTGATGCACATAAGGCGGCAGTTTTCCCTCAGCCTATGTCCTCACAATTCACTATTAATATTTTAAGGTTGTGATGAAAAACTCGAGATACTAAGTGTGTAAAGAAAAATCTCTATTAAACTCTCATTAATATTAAATGAATAAAATACAGGGCCAAGAGCCTTATCTATAATGAAAATAATATAGTCCTAATTCTACCACCTAACTAAGAGATAATCCCAAATAAATAAGGAATTTGATTAATCGAACCTAATAAACTAAGGATAACTAAAAGATAACATAATATAACAAAATAAGATAAAATCGAAAATAAATAAATCTTTATCCCCAACTCCAACTAAGCCCCCACCCCCCAAGAAAAAACTCGTCCTCGAGCTCAAGTCAAAAATTGAGGAAGCTCGAACCACTTGAAGAGGCACTTCGAAAAAATTCTAACTTGATCGCTGCTCCGGCATGAAATCTCGCGACGTGAGTCATCCCAAAATAATATTCCACATCAAATATTGTACAATGAGAAGATTAATATTTTTCTACTCCCATAAAATCAATATGGGAAATTTCAGTGACCAATTTTGCTGCACTTTAAGAACTTCAAGGGCTATTTCAAGATCTCTGATAATTAGTTCAAAAGTAAGGGGGGGCTAGAGTGTAATTTTCGATATGCGAAGGAAGTGGTTTGTAAACTATGTTGAAAGCGCAATGAATTAAGTTATGCATATTGTCAAATTGGCAAACGGTGATAAATATTGTCGATCGCTCGGTCATAGTATTTTTCTCACCGACTTTATGGTAAAAAGGCCATTTGTATATGGTCACTATTGACGATTATCCTAATGATAACTTGGTTTCGCAAGAAATGGCTATCAAGTTGCAACTTCATGTTCAATTGTTAACAACAAAACCTCGTAAGATCTGTTGGTTAACTAATGGAGAGGCAATTCAGCTAGACAAACTACGTTTGTGCCCCATCGGCTCTTATACATATGAGGTTATGCATATTGTCAAACCTCTGGATCATAGTCACATATTATTAAGAAGGTCAACATCCCCGATGGGAGGACCAAGAGTTTTATCTTTTTATCAATCAGGGAGCAGATTTAATTGTTACCCGTACGAGAGCTTCTTCCCTAGATCCATCGACAATCCTAGTTTATGGTTTAGTGTTACAAGCTAAGTAAATTAGCAATAAATTAAGAGGAAGTAGACTTAGGCGGTACGAAAATGTGTTGCGTAGACCCCCTATAACAAGAGGGAGATTGTTGGAAATACGGGGTAAAAGAAAAAGAGATCGCCCTAAGCTATTGTGGAAGGAAATCATTAGGAGAGACCTTAAGGAATTAAACTTGAATGATAATAATGCGTATAATAGATTAGAATTAAAAAGGAGAATCCATGTGGCCGACCCCATATGATGGGATTAAGGCAAGGATGATGATGATGTCATCACTAAACCCATCACACCAAACATGAAATGTTAACCTCCGCAGCTACAATTCATGTTGGGCATCGTCTAACATTTGTAAGGAACTATAAAAGGGACATGTACCCCCTTTATGAGACATACAGAATGCCATAGATATTATCCCGAGATTTAGTCAATTGTGGATTGATCTACGCCTACCTCACAATCTGACGTTCGTAGATTCCATGGTTTAGTAGTGGGGCTCCAAAGCATAATTATTCGTGATTTCGATACCCTCATAGCAGCAGCCATTCACAAGGATGGGCACGACTGCATCCAGAGTATGTGTGCATCCTACAAGGATGTCGCTAATCAACTCCGTTGACAGTTAATTTTCAGTATGGAAAATTTCGTAAGGATATAACTGCAGAAGGAGAGGTATCATGGGAGATCCCGCCACAAGCTTCAGATATGGTATGGCATTATGTTCCTTTTCTAGTTGCATGTTGCGATAATAATGCATAAGAAACTTATTCCCCCCATTAAATTCAATTAAGGAGCACCTTTAACGTGCCTAATCCAGTTGCTTCGCCTTTAGATCAGGGCAGTGGCGGACCCAGGATTTTAGCGATGGGTGGGCGAAAAATAAAATATTATTTAATTAAATTAAATAATATTAAAAAAATCATATTATCAAAAATACCATATATAAATAGTCAAATTGTCTTTCATTACAAACACTAGATATCAAACATCAAATTACAATAAACTAATTTAACAATGTTTTTACAATAAACTAGTTTTTTTCAATAAACTAATTTTTACAACATACTAATTTTTTTCAATGCTTTTACAATAAACTAAAAATGTTTTGACAATAAACTAATTTCAACAATCTAATTTTCACAGTAAACTAATAATGTCAAAAATTAGTTTTTTCAATAAACTAATTTTTACAACAAATTAATTTTTTTCAATGTTTTCACAATAAACTAATAATGTTTTTACAATAAACTAATTTCAACAATTTAATTTTTAGATTAAACTAACAATGTCAAAAATTAGTTTTTTCAATAAATTAATTTTTACAATAAACTATATTTTTCCAATGTTTTTACATTAAATTAATAATTCCAAGAAGAACTCAACTCAAGAATGTAAAAAAAATAAAACTTCAACAATGTAAAAAAATTACCTGTTTGCTTCTTGAGGCCGGAGTGGATGAATGCTTGAAGTTGAAGCAGCAGAAGGCTGGAGCCTGGAGGGGAGACGCAGGAGCAGGGCGGCAGGAGCAAGGCTGTAGGCTGTAGCAGAGGCTGGAGTGGAGGGAGACGCAGCGGCAGGGTGGCAGGAGGCTAGAGGGGCTGGAGGGAGATGCAGGGAGGCAGGAGGCTGGAGGGAGACGCAGCGCAGGGCGGCAGGAGGCTGCGCCGCTGGAGAGGAGAAAGAAGAGAGCGGGGGTAAGAGAGAAGAAAGAGGGACGGGACGGCTGTTTGTTAGGGTTAAAATGAAAACGCGTGCTGGTTGTGTAAGTGTAGAAAAAAAGAAAAGGGTTATTTTCATTTCTGCCCCCAAAACATTACACCTTCTATTGTTAAATATTACACATAGGTCCAAAAAAAAACTATACTAGGGAAAAAATTCCGAAAACCCTAGGTGGGCGGCCGCCCACCTTCGGGACCACCTAGGTCCGCCCCTGGATCAGGGGCCTCGTGGATTCAGAGCCTAAAGATAGCCCTGATGGGCATTGCACTCAATATTTCCTTAATGGGTTAATCGCTCTTTTAGTAAGAAATGTTATTTTTAGGTTGTATCTGATTTGATTGCCATACCTTTCCAAGACTATAATCTAGTTGCTTCGCCTTTAGATCAGGGGACTCGTGGATTCAGAGCCTAAAGATAGCCCTGATGGGCATTGCACTCAATATTCCCTTAATGGGTCTCTTTTAGTAAGAAATGTTATTTTTTAGGTTGTATCTGATTTGATTGACATACCTTTCCAAGACTATACTTCAGGGTAGAGTGACGGGTGCATCTAGTTACATGATTGTTATTTATTTATTTTATATATACTTTTTCTACACCCTTCTACTACAAAAGAGGCATCCCTACACCTATGTACTCATTATTCACTTTTATTAATATGAGGATAAGATGAACGAGAAGAGTCCGTGATTGAAACCTAACGTAGGACTTGTCATCATATGCGCTTGCATTTATTTGAATAAAACACCTGTCCTAAGAAGAAGATCAACTCAACACATAATCCAGGGGGAATTCAATTATAATAGTACCTAGATTCTTGCAAACCGCATAATCCATAGAGGTTTTTTGCACCTTCCTTAGAAAATACACGGAACCTAACAACAACTTATTAGATACGACTTAAAATATCCATAAGAGTTCATTAGACCATCTCCAACCCTTTAGCTATTGTGTCAACATAACCATAATTTCAAGTTTGCTAAAATATAAACACGATGAGCTCCAGGTGTGGGTGGCATTCATGTTGGTCGAGCCCGGAGGCTCTACAATCACCACACAAGAGTCGTGTGGCTATGGTTCAAAGTCATGATATTGGTGTATGACTTGGTTGGGTATTCAATTTTCAACTCAATATCAATTTCGAATGATATGAAAAAAAATATGATGTTTAGATAGCCCAAATATATTTTTTTTAAACATAGAAAAATTCAGAAAAATAAGTATAATTACATATATCAATTCGATAATTACATAATTATCATTTAGTATGTCTAGCATTGCCTAATTAATTATACTAGCGCATGTGCACTTGACCATTGCATTGTTCCAAAAGTTACAAGATCACAATCTCCAAATATTTTTCCTTAAAAAATAAATTTCAAGGGAATTGCAAATTATAAATTTATATATACAAGTATATATTAAGATTATACATATGTAATTTGATTAATACATATCAATAGTTGAAACGCCTATAACCAAATGAGAGCAATCGAATAGGAAAGGAACGAGCGGATGGCGATTCAATTTGCCGATATTTAAGGAGTTCTCTAATATTTAGTCCGCAAGCAAGTCTAGTTCCATCCAAACCAAATATGTCAGAGGGAACTAGCATATTTCTAAGCAAAATGAAAATTGCTAATCTTCAATTCAGTTCAAAGCTAAAATAAGAGATGGCATGGAGCAAGCAACTACCAATTCTGACTTGCTTAGTCTTATATAATATCCTAAATGTTCTATAAGAGAATCTTGATAAGCCATTACTCATGTTAGCACCATCTTTATCAGTGATAGAAATAGAATTTAAATTTTTCGTGTTTCACACCTTTGTTATCATGACACTTCAAAAATGCCAGACATGTCCCACACTTGGAGACAGACACTTCAAAGAAGTCAGCACAACATAACCCGCATACCGTGTAATAACTTGAGCAAGGTGTCACATGACACTCAGCCAAATAATTCCTCTTTTTCAGGTTCAAAGCATTTTTCAATCTCATGGGATATCCCTTCCTCTTAGAGCACCTAACTAATCCCCAAGGGTACGTTCAGACCCTCTAATCCTCACGCATCATGACACATTATGAGAGGTGGCCCCAAGGAGATTTGAACGCTTTACCTCCAAGTGTGAGATAAGAGCTCATGCCACTAAGCTGCCCCCTATGGGTTTTTAGGTTCAAAGCACTTTACTCCTCAACAGATGTTATTTCAGTAACCGAGTGTAACACGGAAAGGAAAAAGACGAAAATTTAATTAAAATGATATAAGAAAGGAAATGATAATATGTGGTCTAATAGGGGATATGGTCCTGTAGTAAGCAAAAAGGAAAAAGTTGATTCATCTAATCAAATCCAAGTAGTTGGGACAAGACGTTATTGAGCTGAGTTGCTTTCCCTATTAAGGGTAGCTTTGAAAGTATAGTCTCACAATTTAATATTCTAAAATTGATCCTCTAAAATTCCACAACATATATAATAAGAAATCAAAAATATGGCAACTCAAATATAAGATCCATTTCTGGAAAAAGATCAATTGACTTGGTAAATATGCGTCATTACTTTATTTAATTGAAACTGAATAACTGTGCACAAGTTATCATTTGTGAAATATATGAAGTTAATATGCAATGATTATTAATTTAAAAAAAATTGGATGTCTCAAGATTAATGAATATTAAAGGGTCACGTGCGTATATAATTCTGTTCGATACTATTATACGGTGTCTCTGCACATCTGTGCCATGTAACTATAACTCAAATATAAGATCCATTTCTGGAAAAAGGTCAATTGGCTTATTAAATATGTGTCATTACTTTATTTTATTGAAACTGAACTGTGCACAAGTTGTCATTCGTGAAAAATATGAACTTAATACGCAATGATTATTAATTAAGAAAAATTGGATGTCTCAAGATTAATGAATTGCATTCATAGTTCTTTTTAACATTATTATACGGTGTTTCTGCACATCTGTGCCATGTAACTATGTCATACTGATGGAAATTAACGTATGAACCCAAATTGTTGCATATTTGATTGAATGCATGCAGCTGTCCCAAACGCAGCTCCACCACGTTGTTCAGATTGTATAATATTTGGTGACTAATTTTTCCTTTAAATGAGCATACTTTAGCAATTTTTGGAGTGACTTCTATGCATTTCAATCATATTATTCCTACCAAGAGCAGTCTAGGATACAAAGCTTATCCTCTTCAAATGAAAATTTAGTGGTACTAGGAGTTTGCATAAATAAAATCTTGTAGTTAATAAAAAATACTTATACTTTGACAAATATTAGACTTTTATATGCACATGTTCATTCACTAGCTTAAATTAGAAGTACCATACATGTTAAACAGACTTATGCTTTTTGAATGCATACTCCATTAACGAGATACCGGATTCTATCAAAAGAATTGACAACAGAATACTCCCTAGAAGAATCCATATAAAGGCATAAAACTAAAAAATATTAAGAGGAATATCTTCGATGGCAGATTCAATTTACAGTAAACAGAATGCTAGGGTTCAAAAGAGTGTCAAAAAAAGCCAAGATGTTGTTATATCCCACCTGGTCCTGTCAACAGCTGATGCACCAGCCTGACCAGCAAGTTGGCGTTTCCAAGCATACGCAACAACAGCACCATCTGGACAAACCAAAGGCATGTGTAGGCCCCAAGAATTACTTCGCGACCGAAGAGATTCATTGAGAACCCCAGAATCTTCCAATTGCCTTCCTAACAAAAGCAAAAAATATTCAAAATTTAAGCATGCCAAACACCTAATATGTTAATCTTAACACGCTTTACCATCATTTAATTAATCACCGTGACTCTTAAATCTACACAAACAAAAGGGGCAGATGACAACTAGGAAGATTTGAAGTAGCGAGAATGCAAAATAAATATCTCTTGCCTGTTATCATTTTCATCTCTGGAGAAGCATTGTCTATTGACGTTTAGTTACCTGTGATATTGATGTAAACTCGCAGAAGCATACACAACAACAACTAGAAATTAGGGTTTCTCTCTCTCATATCATTCTCATTCAATATATCAAGTTAAATTAGAAGAGCGAAAACAATGAAGTATATAGGAGCCAAGGGGTTTGGTCTCCAAGAAACCCTAATGGCTCAAGAGATTAGACTACTCTATATGGATAACCACCTAAGCAACCCTAGAATATTCTCAAGAAATGTTGATTTATTGTTCGCTAAATAAAACAAATAAAAAATTACAATTACAAATACAAATACTTTGCACAAGGATGAGTTCATTAAGATTGGAAACAGCATTTTCCCAGTCAAGTCTTACTACTCTCTTATCCTTGGAAAAGCCACTTTGAACCATGAGGGGTTCGGAAGACTAGGCTCCCCCAAAGGTACATTTCTTTGCCTAGACAGAGGCTATGAGAGCGATTATTACTTTAGAGAATTTTGAAGAGAAGGGGGAACGGGCCTGCTAATAGATGTTGGATCTGCAAATGACAGGAAGAATCTGTGGAGCACCTTTTATGCACTGTATGGTTGTGTGCAAGCAATGGGAGATTTTCTTTTCCCATTTGGGGGTGTATTGGGTTATGCCGAAAACTGGTGATAATTAATTTCGAGAATGATGTGGATTTTGAAATAGGATGAGGTCGAGGAGCTTAATATAGAAGCTGATTTCGAGGGAGTTTCCCCTGTTAACCTGTTACTTTCATTGTTTAAGCGAGAGCTTTCTGGTCTCTACCATTTCTTTTATAGATTTTTTCTGTTGATAAATTAAAAAATTTATTGAGGTAAAGAACCCCAATAGAGGGGGTGGAACCGGGGGCAAAGCGTATACAAGTAAAACAAGGGACAAATCATTAAGAGCTCAAAAGGAGAAACAACATATTACACCTCAACAAAAAAGGAACCTAAAAGAAGTCGATAGGAACATCTCCCTAGTCCAAATAAACAATGAGACCAGCATTAAAGATTTAATCCGCTAGGAGGTGCCTCGACACCCTCAAAGCATTTGCGGTTACGCTCCCTCCAAATGGACCACATATTGTAAAGAAAAAATCAACATTCAACCCTTTCGCACCTCCTTTTGAACTCGACCATCCAGCCAAGATGCCAACGAATGAATTAAGTAGTAGGTGATCCCCAACTTCAACACACAAGCCAGCGCCCTCTCTTCTGCAAATTATCGGAGGTCAGCATAGCCTTTTGTGCTGAACTCCAACACAAAGAACGCTATCTATCGAGGAGCCCCGTCCATCCAAACGACTCTCCAAGGGAGCGACCCCAATGCACCTGAATGAAACAAGGAATAGAAGGATCAAACATAAACCTTCCCACTCCTGCAACCCTTCCATCTCATCACGTCCGTATTACCCATGGGAACCCCTATATCTCATAGTAAAACCCCAATAACTCATCCATTGCATCCAACTCCCATTAAAAGTACTGAAACTTTATTCGAAACCACATATTCCACTGAACTCTACCTCCTTCAAATGAAACATAATCAGCCACACTAGCCACCTAGCGCCTTGAAAGCACGCAATCTGAAAAAGATTGAGAAACATTCCCTGTGCGGGGTACAACCACATCAAACATGAATCCAGAATCTGGATTTGCGCCCATACCCAATATTATAGGACAGAAACTTGCTGAAATTCGCTCATCCTTGGCCAATGTATTTCCACAAACCCACCTCGTGAGGCCATTGAAATCAGCCCCTCCAACCAAAACCCAACAAACTGCACTTCGCCACAAATAGTGCGCCAAAGGCTGTCTTCCTCCATCGGAAACCAGCCATTTACTCAACAACAGCTTATTAAAAAGGCTCAAATCCCTAATCCACAACCCACCATGCTTGGTCGGACGACAACAATCTTTCCAACTAACAAGGTGATATATAGGATGATCCTCATTGCCATTCCAAAGGAAATCAGCCATAAATTTTTCAAGCCTCTTTCCGATCAAAACCGGGAAAGGGAGTATCGATAAGTAGTGTGCAGGGAGGTTGGCAAGAGTACTCTTAATCAAAGCCAACCTTCCGCCCTTCAACGAGTAAGCTTTCTCCCAACTCACAAGCCCGCGGAAGGGAACCTACCTCGCACCTGAGAATAGCCTCTAGGGATCTACGATCCTGCACTTAAAGTACACATGACTGACACTTTCCAATGTTGATTCTTAGACCCGAAACTGCCACAAAATACATCAATATCATCTTAAGAGAGTTTAGTTGTTCCACTTCTTGGCCCACGAAACAAAATAGTCATCTGCATAAAGTAAAAGCTCTATCAGAAAAATTAAAGAAAAGGGGGACGTGCTCTTGCTTGTGCCCAAGTCCACTGGAACTTGTGAAAAAGTCCTAAGGTGCGCCATTCACAAGAAAGAAAAATCGAGTGAGGGAAATACAAGCCCATATCCATCCCCTTCATTTACTCTCGAACCAGCTTACAAACAACTCCGGGAATGTTGGAATGAATACTCGCCTCTACACGTTCATTTGATGTCAACACTGCATTTAAAATACGTCTCACTTCAAGAAGGCATTTTGAGAATCAGTAATAATCGGATCAACCACTCCTGATGTGGAATGAGAGAACCTTAACAATTAGAGTATAAATGCCCCCCACCAAGCTGATTGATTTGAAATCCATGGGTCTACCGCACCACCCTTCTTAGTAACAGGAGTGATGAAGGTAGAGTTAAGACTCCTCTCAAACTGACTGCTTAAAAATTGCCATCACATCTGCCCTGAACAATCCCAACAAGTTTAGCCATATGCTAAACCACCGACCCAGTGCTTTATCACCACAGCAATCTTGGATAGCCGCCAACACATCCTCCTCGGTACAAGGGGCGCACAAGACGCACAAAATCAGATTCAAAAATGGAATTAAGCTGAAGGCTATCTAATGATAGCCTCCAATTTGGTACTACCACTAATAAAACTGCCAAATATCACTCTTCGGCATCTCGACTTTGGATATGGATTCTCCTATTAATGAGGACTCCCACTCCCAGTATGATTGTTTTGGTGATGAGTTAGCCACTCAGTGAAAGATCATGGTAACTTTATCTCCTTCGAGCTCAAAGAGATTTCCTACTTCTTAAGTTTCCTCTTTACTTCAACTTTGAAATTTTCCCTTGGATGACAGGGCTCATGTCTAACTCCTCAAGGCGCCCTGCAATGCTTATTTGTACATTGGTAAAGGGTTTTTTGTTCCATTATAATAAAACATTTGAGCATGTTAGTTTTGATAGTGTCAGTACAGAGATGAAAGGAACTCAGCATAGTTAGTCAGCTCTGACAGTAGAATGGCTACAGCCATTTAGAGAATGGACAGCTGTTATATTGTTAGTAGTCAGTTTTATAGTTAGTTAGAAGTTGTTAGTTGAGTAGTTAGTTGGTTGAATTTGTTAATAACAGTTGTATGTGAATTCTGTATAAAAAGAGATGCGATGCCAAGTATTAAGGCAATTTTTAAGGTAATGAAATAATCCTTCTTTCGCCCTATCTTCCTCTATCTCTATTCTTTTCTTCCTCATTATCTCTTCTTTAATACATCATACCTGTTATTCTTAGTATCCTCCAACTGTTTGATCAATTACCCAACTCAAGTCTGCCATTAACTTCCATGGCATGACAAATTGGTATCAGAGCATTATGATCCTGAATGTCCAATAGAAACCAGAAAACCAAAATGACAGACACTCGTTGGCAATCCACAGAAAATAAGTTGGGAGAAATCAATGAAAGGCAAGACACCGTTAAAGACAAGGTTACCCAAGTCCAAGATACCCTTGAAATCTTGATGAATGGAATGAACAAAATAAACCAACAAATAGAGAAACTCAACAAGCATAATGAAGAATCCAGAGGAATTTTGGGAACCCCCAATCTGGGTCAATCTTGATGGAGTCGGGAAGGAGACAAGTGCCTAACTTTCATGGTGGTGGTGGTCATTTTGGACCCAAAATAGAATGCTCAAAGTTTAATGGAGAAGATCCCCTAGGATGGCTACAAAAGATTCAATGGTATTTTATGCTTAACCCCATTCCCGAGGAGCAGAAAGTCCTGTTCGCAGCCCTCCATCTAGAAGGAAGACCTGTTGTGTGGTTCCAAGCTGAGTATGAAGAACCAAGCCAAGTGAAATGGGAGGTGCTTTCCAGCCAAGTTTATGCAAGATTTTCCAATTAAGGTTATGAAGACACTGTTGAAGAATTCAACAAACTGCATTAAGAAGGTATTGTAGCCATGTATGTAGCAGTCAATCCAGGGCACAACGAAACTTATTTTGTCTCAAGCTTTCTAAGTGGATTAAAAGAAGAGATCAAGATCCCAGTGAAGATGTTTCTACTCAAAACTCTTAACCATGTTATTTTATTATCCAGATTACAAGAAACAACCCCCAAACCCAAAACACAACAAAAATGGCCTTCACATCCAAACTCAACCATTTCTCAATCAAACAATTACCCTAGCAAGTCAACCCAAAACTGGAAAACCAACAGCAATAACCAAAACCCGAAAATAAGTTCTAACAATTCCACCAAGAACCCAACCACCCTCAAGAAAATTACCACTTCTAAAATGCAGAATAGAAGGGAAAAAGGGCAATGTTATTATTGAAAGGAACCCTATTTCTTTGGCCACAAATGCAAAAAGATGAATGTCCACACGTTGATTACTGATGAGGAAGAATCTGATCAATCAGAAAATGAAAAACAGCTACCCACACAATTGGAAAACCAAGAAGAGACAGTGAACATCTCTCTCCATGCAATGAGTGGATCTAAAACTCCAAAGACCGTGATAATTAAAGGAAGGGCAAATAAACAGCAGTTGACAATTTTGATTGACACAGGAATTTCTCAGAACTTCTTAGACCCAAAATTTGCTAAGAAAATTGGGTGTATTCTTGAACCAACCAAAGTAATGGGAGTAACAGTGGCTCATGGAAGCAAGGTCAACAGTACAGCCAAGTGTAAGAAATTTCAGTGGGCAATGCAAGGCATAGAGTTTCAAACTGAAGTGAGAATACTACCCTTGGGAGGCTATGATATGGTCTTAGGCGTACACTGGTTGATGGAGGTCAGTCCTATATGGTTGGATCTCAATAAGCTCATTCTCAAGTTTAACATGAATGATCAAGAGGTGGAACTACAAGGTTCGAGGGGAGGACTACAGTTGAATATGATTAGTGGGAAGGCACTCCAACAAGGACAAATATTGCATCATGGGTCAACTCTACTCCATTTCTTCACCAAGCATAGAGGAAAACCCCTGCTCAACTAGCCAATTTACTTAAACAATACTCGTTTTTCCTGAACCAAAAAGGCTTCCCCCTAGTAGAGCCTTTGATCACCACATCCCATTGAAGAAAGGAAGTGAACCTATCAACATAAGACCTTATGGGTACCCACACAAAATAGCGAAATTAGTTGAAGAAATGCTGAAATCAAGAGTTATTAGACATTCTTGTAATCCATTTACCTCTCCAGTGCTTTTAGTCAAAAAGAAAGATAACACTTGGAGGATGTGCATTGACTATAGAGAGGTGAATAACTTGACAATTAAGGACATATTCCCTATACCAATTATAGAAGAGCTTCTAGATGAATTACATGGAACTAGTGTGTATTCTAAATTGGATTTGAAGTCAAGTTACCACAAGATTAGGGTTCATGAGTAAGATATACCCAAAACAGCATTCAAAACTCATGAGGGACACTATGAGTTTCTGGTTATGCCTTTTGGGTTAACCAATGCTCCCGCCTCCTTCCAATCTCTCATGAACAGTGTGTTTAAACCTTACTTGAGAAAATTTATTCCAGTGTTTTTTTATGACATTTTAGTGCACAATGCTATCATGGAAGAGCATAAACTACACTAGACTTGCTCAAGTAACATCAGTTGTATGCCAAACAGTCCAAGTGTTCCTTTGGACAAGACCAACTTGAATATTTAGGGCACATTGTGTCCAAATAAGGGGTGTGTACTGATAAAGCAAAAATTGAAGCTATGACCACATGGCCCTTACTTAAAATTATCAAAGGATTGAGAGGCTTCTTGGGCTTTACTGGACACTACAGAAGATTTGTGAAAGGCTATGGCTTACTAAGCAAACCATTGACCAACATGTTGAGAACCAACCAGTTCCAGTCGACAGAAGAATCTAAGGAAGCATTTGACAAGCTGAAACAAGCCATGACCACTACCTAGTACTTGGGCTACCTAACTTTAATAAACCTTTCATTGTTGAGACTGAAGCCAACAATGAAGGTATTGGAGCAGTCCTCATAGAACAATAGACCACTAGCTTTCATAAGCAAGACAACAGTACCAGATAGGAAAAGGGGGCTTTCTACCTACGAAAGGGAGTTGTGGGATATAGTATATGCAGTAGAGAAATGGAGAACATATCTTTATGGGCATCATTTCATAATCATGACGGACCATCAAAGCTTGAAATATCTTTTGGAGCAAAGAGTTTCTTCAATGTTACAACAGAAATGGCTCACCAAGTTAATGGTGTTTTATTATGAGATTGTTTACAAGAAGGGGTGTAAAAATAAGGTTGCAGATGCCTTATCCAGAATTCCGGAAGGGAAAGGATCATGTAATGCCATTTCAACAATCCAATCAGCTTGGCTAGAAGAAATCAACCACAGCATTGAAGGTGATGCACTAGCTCAACAAGTATTTGTGAAGCTCCTCGCACAACCAGCTGATGCACCAGGTTACACTCACACCCAAGGAACCCTGAGATTTAATGGGAAACTATATGTTGGAGACCAAGGCCAGCTAAGACAAAAGATTATAGAAGAGATGCATTCTTCTGGATCAGGTGGACACTCCGGAACCAAAGCTATCATTAAGGGAGTAGGGCAATATTTTTTTTGGCCAAACCTCAAACAACAAATAAATGACTTTGTTGCGTCTTGTGATATTTGTCAAATAAGCAAATCAGAAAATGTCCCTTACCCCGGTCTACTTCAACCTCTTCCCATTCCCAATGCTCCTTGGTCAGAAATATATATGGATTTCATTGAAGGCTTGACCACATCCAATGGTTATGCTATCATCTTTGTCATTATTAATAGGTTGACCAAGTATGATCATTTTATTCCTCTAAACCACCCCTTCTCAGCTTCACATGTGGCTCAAATATTCTTTGAGAACATTAATAAGCTACATGATCTTCCCACAACCATTGTTTCAGATAGAGACACTATCTTCCTTAGTCAGTTCTGGAATCAACTCTTTAAATTGCTAGGCACTAACCTACACCACTCCACTTCCTACCATCCACAAAGTGATGGTCAAACGGAGAGGCTCAACCAGTGTTTGGAGAACTACTTGAGGTGCGTGACAAGTGATAGACCAACTAGATGATCCAAATGGTTAGCCTTGGCGGAATGGTGGTACAACACTACCCACCATTCAAGCACTCAAACCACCCCCTTTGAAGCTCTATATAGTTATCCACCCCCTCACCTTCTTATTCCTCAACAACCCTCCACCCGAAATTCAGAAGTGGGTCAATTTCTAGAAGAGAGAAGAACAATGATACAAATTTTAAAGGAGAGGCTTCAACAAGCTAGACACCGGATGAAGACCTACGCAGACCAGAAAAGGTGTGAAAGAACCTTTGAAGTTGGTGAGCGGGTATTTCTTAGACTGCAGCCCTACAAATAAGCCTCTATTGGTATGACTCGTCACACGAAGCTTTCATTTAAGTACTACGGGCCATTTCAGATTACAGCCAAGATTGGTACAGTGGCCTATAGGCTCAACCTACCTCCTAACTCTCTTATTCACCCTGTGTTTCATGTCTCTATGCTCAAACGCAAATTGGGAAAATAAGTCACTACCGAGGCAAAGTTACCAATAACAAGTCACCAAGGGCAGATTTTAATTGAATCTCATGTAATCTTGGACAGAAGGATGATAAAAAGGGGAAACATCGTGCAGATGCGACTTGGGAAGATTGCTCGCAGATTTCCGCAGTTTGATCCTTGAGGACAAGAATCTCAAAAGGGGGAGGCTTTGTCATAGCTGACAGTAGAATGGCTACAGCCATTTAGAGATGGACAGGTAGTCAGTTTTATAGTTAGTTGGTTGGTTCTGTGAATAACAGTTGTATGAGAATTCTGTATAAAAAGAGATGCGATGCAAAGTATTAAGGCAATTTTGAAAGTAATGAAATAATCCTTCTTTTGCTCTATCTCTATTATCTCTTCTCTAATACATCATATCTGTTATTCTTAGTATCCATCCTCCAACTGTTTGATCAATTAGCCAACTCTTCCATGGCATGACAGATAGGAAACTGTGAGTCCGACCGAAGTGTGTAAGAGAAAAGAAAGATACCGATGGTTCGGAGGTGTTGGAGGTAGTCACGCATAGAGGCTTCTTCTTTGATGATTAAATGCAAGGGTTTGGATGAGTGATGAGCCTCTCCCGCTACGAATAGGGCTTCCAGGAGTCGATCGGCTCCAAGTCTAATGTCTGCTATTAGACGCCCAGCCTCACCCAGACGCTCCATTGCCAGCGCCACTTGCTTCGGAGGTGCCTCCGTCGTTAATTGCTCCTGCTGCTGCTGCTGCATTTTCTTTTCTTTTCTTTTCCAACTAAAATTTTTTATAGGGACTTTCTCTCTCTAATTTATTTTCGGTCTCCACTTGTACTTCAATTTAATTACATTAAAGTAAGGGGCATATTCCACATAGTTCTTCGGACTTTTTTTAATATACGTTTAGTCCAATTCTTTTTTAATTTAGGTTTTTATTCTGCAGCGGCGCGAGAGTCACCTACGCGCCGGTCGTTTTGAATTCAGCTCACCTGAACTATACAAAAACCTAAATTACGACTACACTCAACGGGTGAGTATAGCGGTAAGTCGGGTATCGAAAATCCACCGAGACGAGTTGCTAGAATTTATATGATTTAATATTCCGAAATAAAAGTGTAAAAGGTAATTTTAACAAAGAGGAAAAGATAATAAAGAGAAAAGATTAAACTAGGCGAGTGTAATTAAACTATGTTAACAAAGTGAATAAAAACTATAGGTTGCGTCGAATATCCCTCACCCCGAGTTAATTAGTATAAAATGGTTACATGGGTCGATGAGTTATTAAGATTGCGTCTCGTTTCGACAGTTAATTAAATCAAGAGTTGTCGCACCCCTAAATTCGCATAAAAGTCTAATAAGATTTTGGTGTCAACAAATATCCCGAAAATTACGCACGCAAGGTCGTAAGCACGGAGCATACATGATATACCCCGTCAAATCCCCTAGGCGTAATAACTAGGACAACACACTCGAAATAGACCCTTAAACTCCATCACCAAAGCAAAGCAACACGTCAACCCTAGGTGAGTTCAATCCGACACAACCTAATTTAACCTAGCTAAAAAGCATGGTAAATAGCAAGAAATAAATCAAAGAAAGTAAATCTACACTAGAAGGCAATAAATAGAAAGCAAGTAAATAAAGCAATAAACCTAAATTAGAAAGCTAGAAATGAACAACACAAAGCTTAAACAAAGAAACAACAATTAATAACAATGGAGGAGATAATGAATAGTGCTTACAATACCCAAGTCGGTGCAAACCCTAGGAAGAGAAGCTCCGTCCCAAAACCCCCTATCCCCAACCTAAAATGAAATATCTCCCACAAATAAAAGCCCCCAACATTCTATTTATACCCCAAAACAAACCCCAAACAAAACCAAGCCAAAAAACCCAAAATAAGTCAATTTTCGTCCATATCTGATGGGACCGGTCGACCTCTGTTTTGGGACCGGTCGACCGCACTTTTGGAATTTGCCTGGGGCTGGAGACAACCCACTTTTTCCTCCGAACCAATTTTGACGTGTTGCACGGAAACGACCATAACTCCCTCATACGGAATCGAAATGAGGCGTGGTCGGAACCGACGCGAAGCTAATTCAATTCTCTACATGATTCTGTTTTGAAACCCTCCAAATTATGCAGTATGAAATTACGAAAATGCCCTTGAAGTATAAGAAAATACCGAAACCTTCCGGAAATGGGCATAACTTCCACATACGGAGTCAGAATGACGCACGGTCAGTGGCCACGGAAGGATAATTTGATGATCTACATGTTGGTAACTTCATTCCATAAAAAATAGTGAGTTTGAAAAGACCAAATTGCCCTTGAAGTAGCATTCGACGATGGAACTTCTCTGAAATGCAACTGAACCTCACTTTTAGCGTTCCAATACCTACAAAAACACAAATAACCCCTGTAAAGCATGTATATATCCAAATCCAAGGTTGTCTGGTTAATGAGCATAATTATAGGCATTTAGGACCGTAAAAGTGCTAGAATGCATAAAGATAAAGGGCAAAAATTGCAATATTCGATACGAATCACCAATATATTAATGTCATTAATATATAGTGAAGGGCTATTATCACACCCCTTTTACTGTTTTTCGTATCTTTTATTGTTTCATGATAATAATATCTCCATTTTTTATCATCTTTTATCATTAATTACTCAACATAAAATACCACTTTTTAAAACTGCTTTCTAAAAATAAAAAATATTTTCTATATAAAAAATGTCATTTTTATTATTAAAAAAAAGGCAAGTTTTTTCCAAAAATGTTTTCTTCCATAAATGACAAAATATTTTCTATATATCATTCAATATGTGTGGGTAGTGGCGGAGCCAGAAATCTAGAGTAGGTGGAGCACAATCCATTGAAGGGAGTTTGGGGGCTACCACCCCTGGAAAAAAAAATTTAACCTTATTTTTAACTTTTTACAATTATAACTAAAAAACAACATTGAATACAATATCTTTTTTTGAGTAGGTTCCTTTTGGACATCGATTTTATCTATTGAAGGCACCACATTTTCGCGAGTTCTTTCATAATATTTTTTCATAATTGAAATTGCAAGTTTAAATATTAAATTATTTTAGCTCACCAAATATTAAATTATATAAAAGAAAAAAACAAATTGCAAGTTTAAATAAAAATTAAATCCCAAAAAACAAATAAATGGTAATAAATAATTGTTTTTTTTTTTTAAATTTCTTGGTGCACCCTACAAAGTGGCTCCGCCATTGGATGTGGGTCCACGCCAGCGCAACAAACCACATCAATTTTATTTTACAAAAACTGTACAGGTTTTTAAAAAAAAAACATTCTTACATTATTTTCCATAAGGATAAACATACACGGACACGATTTCCATACCCGATTTCCATACCTGCTGCTTTAAAATGCTATACCTTATTGTTGTGGGTCCCGCCAGGGCACAGAGTACAACCTTTACAACCTTGTCTTATTAGCGGGTATGAAAGTGTGTATGAGTAGTGTGTATGTGTAGTGGTGTTCTTTCCATAAATATATATAAAAACTAGGGAAACAGTTGTTTTTAAAAAACCAAATTTTTTAAGAAGAAAACAGTTTCTTAACGGTTAAAACAAATTGTTATATAAAAAATAATAACATTGTTATTCTTAAAAAAAAGTTTTTTTAAAATAACTTTTTACATTTTAGAAACAACGTTTTACAAATGGGTGATATTCCCATAACTCACTGTTTTGGGGTTAGCAAATCTTTCATTTCTCTAAATTTATGTGGTGGAATGAAAGCATAATATAAGTTTAGCAAAAAAGAACTCTAAAATGTAAAATGCTAATATTTACTTCATGAATAAATTAAACACATAAAAAACTTTTGAAATTGTGAACAAAATAAAAATCACAAAAATAAAAGTTGTTTCTAAAATGTAAAAAGTTGTTTTTATAAAAATAATAAAAATAACAATGTTTTTTTTTATATCTGTTGATACCAAAAATTATTCACCCTCGTGGACCAATCAGAAGTGGACAAGTGTCTCCAACGTGGCATAAATCCTAATCAGCAGATAAATGCTCGGCGAGCATGCCGACCAATATGAAGAATGCATACCATCAATATAAATGAAAAGTCACCATACGAGAAGTACAACTAAAGGTCTTATCACACGTGGTTCATACAACCAATCATCACATTCATTATGTACGGGTGTAAATGCTTAAATGTATAAAAGCGTTTCAACCCTTGATCCTCGGGTCACTATAAATAAATTGCATTCCTTTCATCAAAGGCAAGATAGAATGAATTCTATGATATTCTTATTAACAAGAGTACGTAGTTTTCTGTAATCACTTAAATCAATACAATAACAGTGGACGTAAGCTTCCTTACACAGCCAAACCACTTTAAAACTCTTTGTCTTTTATTTACTTATTTCATTACAATCACATATTTTATTTGTAATTAGAAAATTGGATCTAGTACATTTTTTTTACATCAACAGATTGGCACCGTCCGTGGGAACGTGTTTCTAATTGTCGTTCTCAATATCGTATATCCTTATTCAAGGGGTGAATGATCTAGAGCCCAGTGCTAGAAACGAAGGCAATGCAACCGTTCCATTTGATATGCCTATAACAACCGACCTAAATGGGATTCTTGTCAGTATTGCTAGGGGTTAAGATGCTATGTAGGAAACAATGAGACAATTGGAATAATTAATACAAGCCAGATCTTAAACCTTATCTAGGCAACATGCAATTCCTTCACCAATGAGAGAAATGTCACCTCCCCCTCCTAGGCCTAGCCGACATAGCTATTCCAAATCATCTCATTATAGGACTTATCACCCAGGAGTCAGTTCATCGATTAGAGCCACAGAGTTTTACGATGGACATTCTTTCTCTCCTGAAAGACCAAGCGTCCTTGAAATATTGAGTAGAGCTTCGCCTTTTGATCGTTTGGGACCCCGAGCAAACAGAAAGCCACCTATAGCGTTATCCAGAAACACTCAACATCCAGCCGACCATCATGAAGCCTCAATTAGTTCAAGGTCAAATGTCTGACGATCTGTACACGCCGAGTAGACTTCTCATGAAGAGAGCTCTGCGAAGACACATGGTTAGGACAGCCGAGCTACTTCGCATAAATCTGACGCGGGAAATCCATCATGAAAAGGATTGATCCAGCGATTGGAAGATCGTCTAAGAGAAATGGCAAAAGCAAATAATCCCTTGCAGAGGAACTTCATCAAAGGATCCCCTATATCCAGACGATTGTGGATTTTCCAACTCCATCTAAGTTTAAAACTCAGGTGGTTACCCCCAAATATGATGGCAAAATCGATCCAGTTTTGCACATTGAACAATAACAAGCTGCAACTGACGTTTATTCAGTCCCTGATGAAATGAGATGTGGAGCATTTTCAAGTACCGTTATGGGTTCAGCCCAAATATAGTACAATAACCTGGCACGGGGATAAATTACCAACTTCAACCAACTTATCGAGCTGTTTATCAGTAATTTCTATTTTAGGTTTAAGCCAGTGAAGAGAGTAGCCCATCTCTTGAGTGTAAGGTAGCGAGTAGGGGAAACTACCGTGGATTATATCCCTCGTTTTAACAATGAGAAATTGGAAGTGGTTGATTATAAGGACAAGACAGCCACCACTACTCTAATGAGTGGATTGTGTTCCAGAAAAAACTGTATTATGCTCTGGCCAAAGATCCTCCTAAAACCATGACTGAACTCATGGCTAAGCAGGAAAAATCATGAATATCGAGGAAGCAATGGCCGCAAAACAAAGTTCAGCCACTAAGCCTGCTATGAAGGACTAAAAGGAGCAGAAGCCAAAGAAGGATGATAAGCTCAAAAAGTATGGAAATTACACTCTGTTGACAGTTAGCATTCACCATATCCTAGAGGAAATCAAACACGATAAAGATTTACGATGGCCAAAGAGATTGCGGGCACCTCCTAATAGGAAGGACAAATCCAAATATTGTAAATTCCATAAGGATCATAGCCATACAATAAATAACCGTATCGCTTTGAAGAACGAAGTGGAATCTCTCATTCGTCGAGGAAAACTTAACAAGTTTGTTGATCGGTGAGAAGGCAGAGAAGCAAAGGGAAGGTCAAATTCTCCATGCAAGCCCAGAGATGACATGAAGAGGAACCATGAAGACGGTTATGAAGATCCCGACCTGCCGAAGAAACCTAAACAAACAGAACGTGAGGTAGCTATGATCCATTTTGGTTCATTCGATTGTCATGTTATTGCAAGTGGCGATGCAGGTGGATGAGATCGCACTGTTAAGAGAAATGCCTACTTGAATGAGGCACAAACATATTTTAATATACAGAGAATTAATTTAAACGAAGATGATCGGCCCAGGAAGGTCAACAAAGACAAACTGGTAATTGGTTTTTCCAAGAACGACCTCTCTGGGGTACTGTATCCCCAGGATGATCCATTGGTTGTCAAGTTCAGAATCCAGGACACCGTCATCGTCAGAGTTTTTATTGATAATGGGAGCTCGGCTGATATTATCTTTTACCCATGCTTTTAGAGTATAGATTTGAAACTGAACCAACAAGAACCTCACTACAGACCATTAATAGGATTTTCAGGTGAACAGTTTACCTACTGGGCACAATCAAGTTAGAAGTGTTATTCGACACCTGACCAGCAAGCCATACAGAGAAAATACATTTTTTATGATGGATAAAAACATTCAATTTACCTATAATTTGATCCTCTGCGGGGTAGGATTGTGTAACACCCCGCCTAATTAAATACCGGGTGGCCAGTCCCATACCAAATTAAAACAAAATATACAGTTGGCTCATTCTTAGCATCACTGTCGAAAACATTTACAACTCACCCAATACTCAATTAAGCTGGTGTTAAAAACTTTTCAAATTTTAATTTAACAAAATCCATTTCCAGTTTAGGAATAACACAACACATTTTATTCTACAACACTGATAACCAAATAGATAACACAAAAGAATTTAGATGCAATTGGAATAAACATTCCCAAATAATATTAATCCATTACAGAAATCCCAACAATATTAACTGTATTAAAAAGACCCGAATACAATAGTATCTGACTCCGATAGGAAAAGATAACTGAATCCTTTGGGCGACATGCCCCAACTAAGAGAATACTGTGAATCAAATGAAGATAGGCGTCTAAGCAATAATCCATAGCTCCATATCTTATCGTAATCCGCTAAGGTTGGCGTCCCTGTTGCTGGACACCTGATATAGAAGATACAGTAGAAAAGAAAATATGCAAGGAAACGGGTCAGAGCCCGAATGTGTAAATGATTTTTAAAACAGCAAGTATTTAACAAGTGCAATAAAGCATTTATTATGTACATGTTAGATCCAACTCTCACTTGCTATTCTCACCTCTCAACTAGAGTGCACACTTAACGTTTCCTATTAACTTCCTAGTTAATGGTTCCTCTTTTTCTAGTCTCCATATTATAATTCCATTCCCATATCATAATCCCCGTATGTCCCATACCATACGTCACATTATTATTCATTTACATTTCTCATCGTTTCTCATTAACATGAATCATTTCTCATTAATATGAATTAAGCTTTTCAATAAACATTCATTAACTTAATTCAATTATCTTTCTCTATTCACCGTTATCTACAATTATCACCGTAGATAATTTAACCACAATAAATCCAATCATTCATTTAATCCATTATATATATATTCATATATAATACGGCACCCCGAGTCACAGCTGCGGTGCAATGCATTACTCTGCTATCATGTCCCAATATCGCTTGTCGCCGAATAAGGGACTAAAGGTTCGTTAAGATTCCTCGAACCACAAACAACAACACAATCATTGGAGGCGAACATAGTTCTCATACCCATGGGTCACGCACATACCTACGTACCCACAGTCAACGGACTTATCAACTCCCCGATAAGTCTTTTATAGACCTATGTTCTCGAGCGACAAATCAAAGATCCCATGGATTCATCAAGATATGACTGCCCTCACGCGCAAACCTCCCACCGATAGCAAGTAAGCTAGGTATGTCATACACATAAATCATCAATCAATCAAATAGGTATTATCATACCTATAGTATACTAACAACAGGGTAATCACATTAACCTTAGATTATTCCCTTACGTAGCATTATATCTCTTTAAATCCCACGTATTAAAATGTCATATCTTTACTTCATAATTTAATTATCCTCGCATCCTATAACATCTCTCCACTCCCGACGTCGTTAAGGTTCATGCGCGGAGCGTCTCGCAAAGCGAAATCCAAACAAGGAACCCCTCCAATACACTACTACTTAACTTTGTCGATCGAGGAGGTTCGTCAACTTCAAATACGCGATCGGGATAACCTCATACCCTCTTTCAACCAAATGTGTTCTAAACTCCCATCTCTATCCAGGAGCCATACCACTACGCTCTTGTACTACACTCAGTCCTTGCGAAATCAATAATGAGCTTAAACTCAATCCTTGATGTTCAAATTGTAACCCTAAGGCTACCCTCACTCAATACACAAGATTCAAATATGTTTTTCCTCAACATATATTCAGTAAGAAGTCACTAATATCCTACTGGTCCATAACATCATTTCTCCCGAATTATAACGAGTTTAGTTCTCCTTTTAATTAAGGTTAAAATCGATAGTTTCAAATCTCTTATAAACACATCTTCTTTCACTTAGGATTAAACCCTCTTGGAAACTTAAGGATACCCAGGTGTTATATTAAATCACCCCTACTGGTCCTATCTTAAATCCTCCTACATCCCCATTTGGAATTTAACAAATGAATCTAGCAACCGAAATTCCATTCAATATAATTTTCATCATTTTAATCACTTGAATCCAAATCAAATTAATTCAAATCTTATCAAGGGTTTACTGATATTTTCTAAGTCCCATAATATCCAAATAACAATCACCAAAAATCTACCAAAGTTTTGGGATAAGAACCAACATTAAAAAGAAACAACTTCATGAATTCTCATATTTTAAATACTCAGAAAAATCAGATCAAAAAATTATTCAAATCATCAATCCGACTTCAGATTTGGATTCTACACGAAAAATTGAGTCAGGTATGTGTTTTGATTTTTTCTTAATCTCATCCAAATGCACTCAAAAAGAAGATCTAAACATTTCAAATTGGCTCTTCTCATTCCACTCGTTTTTGCCTCTTTTTCCAAAAAATTATCAACATATTATCTTCAAGAACACTATATTATTTTCAGAATTTCTTCCACAGATTGATGAATATTTATTGGATTATTATCATCCTAACATGAGTTTACTTCCTATATCATTTCAGTTTCTAGAAATCCATAGAACAACTCCATTATGTCTTCCAAACATGAAAAATCATCTCTTTTCATAATTATTATAACATGGACAATATACGAACTTAAATTGCAAATATCAAACACTTGCCTTTGCTGAAGATCTGATCCTTTGGAGTTGAATAACATAGGTGGTGATGGTGGTGGTGACCTTTGACCTTTGGTTCTTCTCCTTTCCAAGCAAGCTTTTCCCTTCCCAAGCAACCTTTCACTCTCTCTAGGAAGATGAATTCTCTAATTTGTGAAGATGAGATGTATAACCCATGTACACTTAATCTACCAATACTTATAATAAGACAAAACCCGAAATCACTATTCATCCCCCTTGTAAAAATAACCAAAATGCCCTTTTGGGTTGTCTTTTCATTTCCAAATGACCCGAGACTCAAAATTAACATCCAAATAGACTTTTCTGACTATTTCGAACCTTCCGGACGCAACGACGCAGTCGAAATGACTATAAGGTCGATAAAAAATAAATTTCCTTTTTAAATTAATAAATTAGTCCCGACACGTCCCATACCGCGTCTGACTAAAAATTCAAATTACCGAATTTATATCATACCGTCATATCAATGACATCACATTCATATATTACCTAAATATCTTTAAGTAATATTCAGAATCATCCATTTTAATATCCACAATTCGGATAAAACCCAAATGAATTAATTAATAATAAAATCCAATTAATCCATTAATTTAAAATATAACCCATTTTAAAAGTCATTAAAATCACGGGGTATTACATACTTCCCC
Source organism: Sambucus nigra (assembly GCA_949130495.1). Lineage (NCBI taxonomy): Eukaryota > Viridiplantae > Streptophyta > Magnoliopsida > Dipsacales > Adoxaceae > Sambucus > Sambucus nigra. Next base: position 350,134,292 of record OX422215.1, read on the forward strand.
CCTTATAACAGAATTTCGTCCCGAAATTCAGGAATATAAGTCATACCAGTAAGGTCAACTCCGAGTAGAAATCTCACATCGCAAGAAATCTAAGATGTACAGCCCATACAGTACATTAACGAAATACCTATTGATGTTATACGCCCAACCTCACCATGTAGTTTCAAGTGGATCGAATATAAACTTTACCCAATCTTCCTTATACCATTCACGTAACCAAGTTCAGAAAAATGATCCTCAATCATCAAGTAAATACATCCTGAAGTCACAACTACTCACTCTTTCACAATTATGAAAACTACTACCATTCAACCATCCAGGGCGCCCATACACCCTATCGTACCACTTTCATTATTAACATTTTCGCAAAGGTTATAAACTCATATCCCAAAGACCTAACTTATTTCGACTCCCAACGATTATTAGTTTCATACGTGGGGTGTCTCGCAAGCGAAATCCAAACAAGGAACCACCCCGATACACTACTTCCTAAAGTAGTCGGTCATCGAAACTCCTAAGGTCCTTAGTCAATTATATAAAAATTTGGGTTATCGGAAAAAAAACATATCAGGTTTATCGATTTAAAAAAAATTAGGTTTTAATGATTTCAAATAGAGTCTACTCATCTACTCTTCTCTATAAGACAAGATGCTGGTTAATAGTAGTACATACGCTCTCGTATACCACGAGTCAATGCATGCCGATAGTCACATCATGCTCGGACATGCCCAAAGTATAAAAATCAAACCCACGTGATAACATGTAATATATAGGTGTCTCACACTCCTCAGTGAGTCTACGTAAATAACGATGCTATAGGCTAAGTTTAGCAACCCTTTTAGCCCCCACAATATTAATCGCTACTAAAATCAATATACGCCTCATAATTCCTTAGGTAGAAAACATACCCTCATTCGCGGGTGGTGGTTGTTGACTCCCACTAATAAAACTTTGCTCCGATAAGTCAAGAAAAAATTTTACCCCAAATTTTCAGTTCTAGTTAACCACACTCCAGTATATGCCCGAGCATTTGAATATATTGCCTTCGCTAGGTAACACACAAAATTCCCGCATTTCAAGAACTTCTACTGATGACTCTCCTCAATTTTTCCATAATAGGGGTGACCTCGACTACGGTCGTCATACTCGAACATACTTCATAACCTCCTAAGTATGATCTCCGCTATCCGTCCAATGGCCCTCATCTGCCATACTTCTCGTACAAACCCGTTCGAACGCAATAAACTTCACTAATATATACGTGATCTTACCAAAGAAATCAACAATCCTAAACATAGGGCTCTACATCAAAGAACGCTAAGCTGAAAACACAGTAAGCCGTACAGACCCTAAAGGACACTAGAACCTGATGCTCTGATACCACCTGTAACACCCCGCCTAATTAAATAGCGAGTGGCCAGTCCCATACCAAATTAAAACAGAATATACAGTTGGCTCATTCTTAGCATCACTGTCGAAAACATTTATAACTCACCCAATACTCAATTAAGCTGGTGTTAAAAACTTTTCAAATTTCAATTTAACAAAATCCATTTCCAGTTTAGGAATAACACAACACATTTTATTCTACAACACTGATAACCAAATAGATAACACAAAAGAATTTAGATGCAATTGGAATAAACATTCCCAAATAATATTAATCCATTACAGAAATCCCAACAATATTAACTGTATTAAAAAGACCCGAATACAATAGTATCTGACTCCGATAGGAAAAGATAACTGAATCCTTTGGGCGACATGCCCCAACTAAGAGAATACTGTGAATCAAATGAAGATAGGCGTCTAAGCAATAATCCATAGCTCCATATCTTATCGTAATCCGCTAAGGTTGGCGTCCCTGTTGCTGGACACCTGATATAGAAGATACAATAGAAAAGAAAATATGCAAGGAAACGGGTCAGAGCCCAAATGTGTAAATGATTTTTAAAACAGCAAGTATTTAACAAGTGCAATAAAGCATTTATTATGTACATGTTAGATCCAACTCTCACTTGCTATTCTCACCTCTCAACTAGAGTGCACACTTAACGTTTCCTATTAACTTCCTAGTTAATGGTTCCTCTTTTTCTAGTCTCCATATTATAATTCCATTCCCATATCATAATCCCCGTATGTCCCATACCATACGTCACATTATTATTCATTTACATTTCTCATCGTTTCTCATTAACATGAATCATTTCTCATTAATATGAATTAAGCTTTTCAATAAACATTCATTAACTTAATTCAATTATCTTTCTCTATTCACCGTTATCTACAATTATCACCGTAGATAATTTAACCACAATAAATCCAATCATTCATTTAATCCATTATATATATATTCATATATGATACGGCACCCCGAGTCACAGCTGCGGTGCAATGCATTACTCTGCTATCATGTCCCAATATCGCTTGTCGCCGAATAAGGGACTAAAGGTTCGTTAAGATTCCTCGAACCACAAACAACAACACAATCATTGGAGGCGAACATAGTTCTCATACCCATGGGTCACGCACATACCTACGTACCCACAGTCAGCGGACTTATCAACTCCCCGATAAGTCTTTTATAGACCTATGTTCTCGAGCGACAAATCAAAGATCCCATGGATTCATCAGGATATGACTGCCCTCACGCGCAAACCTCCCACCGATAGCAAGCAAGCTAGGTATGTCATACACATAAATCATCAATCAATCAAATAGGTATTATCATACCTATAGTATACTAACAACAAGGTAATCACATTAACCTTAGATTATTCCCTTACGTAGCATTATATGTCTTTAAATCCCACGTATTAAAATGTCATATCTTTACTTCATAATTTAATTATCCTCGCATCCTATAACATCTCTCCACTCCCGACGTCGTTAAGGTTCATGCGCGGAGCGTCTCGCAAAGCAAAATCCAAACAAGGAACCCCTCCAATACACTACTACTTAACTTTGTCGATCGAGGAGGTTCGTCAACTTCAAATAAGCGATCGGGATAACCTCATACCCTCTTTCAACCAAATGTGTTCTAAACTCCCATCTCTATCCAGGAGCCATACCACTACGCTCTTGTACTACACTCAGTCCTTGCGAAATCAATAATGAGCTTAAACTCAGTCCTTGATGTTCAAATTGTAACCCTAAGGCTACCCTCACTCAATACACAAGATTCAAATATGTTTTTCCTCAACATATATTCAGTAAGAAGTCACTAATATCCTACTGGTCCATAACATCATTTCTCCCGAATTACTACGAGTTTAGTTCTCCTTTTAATTAAGGTTAAAACCGATAGTTTCAAATCTCTTATAAACACATATTCTTTCACTTAGGATTAAACCCTCTTGGAAACTTTAGGATACCCAGGTGTTATATTAAATCACCCCTATTGGTCCTATCTTAAATCCTCCTACATTCCCATTTGGAATTTAACAAATGAATCTAGCAACCAAAATTCCATTCAATATAATTTTCATCATTTTAATCACTTGAATCCAAATCAAATTAATTCAAATCTTATCAAGGGTTTACTGATATTTTCTAAGTCCCATAATATCCAAATAACAATCACCAAAAATCTACCAAAGTTTTGGGATAAGAACCAACATTAAAAAGAAACAACTTCATGAATTCTCATATTTTAAATACTCAGAAAAATCAGATCCAAAAATTAATCAAATCATCAATCCGACTTCAGATTTGGATTCTACACGAAAAATTGAGTCAGATATGTGTTTTGAGTTTTTCTTAAATCTCATCCAAATGCACTCAAAAAGAAGATCTAAACATTCCAAATTGGCTCTTCTCATTCCATTCGTTTTTGCCTCTTTTTCCAAAAAATTATCAACATATTATCTTCAAGAACACTATATTATTTTCAGAATTTCTTCCACAGATTGATGAATATTTATTGGATTATTATCATCCTACAACATGAGTTTACTTCCTATATCATTTCAGTTTCTAGAAATCCATAGAACAACTCCATTATGTCTTCCAAACATGAAAAATCATCTCTTTTCATAATTATTATAACATGGACAATATACGAACTTAAATTGCAAATATCAAACACTTGCCTTTGCTGAAGATTTGATCCTTTGGAGTTGAATAACATAGGTGGTGATGGTGGTGGTGACCTTTGACCTTTGATTCTTCTCCTTTCCAAGCAAGCTTTTCCCTTCCTAAGCAACCTTTCACTCTCTCTAGGAAGATGACTTCTCTAATTTGTGAAGAGGAGATGTATAACCCATGTACACTTAATCTACCAATACTTATAATAAGACAAAACCCGAAATCACTATTCATCCCCCTTGTAAAAATAACCAAAATGCCCTTTTGGGTTGTCTTTTCATTTCCAAATGACCCGAGACTCAAAATTAACATCCAAATAAACTTTTCTGACTATTTCGAACCTTCCGGACACAACGACGCAGTCGAAATGACTATAAGGTCGATAAAAAATAAATTTCCTTTTTAATTTAATAAATTAGTCCCGACACGTCCCATACCGCGTCTGACTAAAAATTCAAATTACCGAATTTATATCATACTGTCATATCAATGACATCACATTCATATATTACCTAAATATCTTTAAGTAATATTCAGAATCATCCATTTTAATATCCACAATTCGGATAAAACCCAAATGAATTAATTAATAATAAAATCCAATTAATCCATTAATTTAAAATATAACCCATTTTAAAAGTCATTAAAATCACGGGGTATTACAGATTGAAGAAGGTTGAAGTTGTACCGTCCACAGCCCATCAATGTTTGATATTCCCAACTCATTTTGGGGATGGGGGTGTAAAAGGTGACCAAAAGGTAGCCATATAGTGTTATTAATCCTTGGCCGAGTAAAAGGACTTGATTGATTTGAAGAAGAAGAAGAAGAAGAAGAAGAAGAAGAAGAAGAAGAAGAAGAAGAAGAAGAAGAAGAAGAAGAAGAAGACCACCACCACTTATCAAGTAGACACCACTGAGCCCAATAGTGAATCTGAAGTTGAAACCCTAGATACTCGAGATTAAACGGAGTTAATCAAAGGGAAGATTGTGGGAGCTATTGAAAGTATTGTCCTATACGACGATGAGCCAGAGAGGACTACGTGGATTGGCTCAACACTGGATCCAGTCCTTAAACATGAATTAATTATGTTCATGAGGCAGCGAAAAAATGTATTTGCTTGGAGCCATAAGGATATGCCTGAGATTTACCCCCAACTTCCTCTGTCATGAGCTCACCATCAATAAGGATTACAAGCCGATCAAGCAGAGATATAAGGTTTTCAGTCCGGAGAAAAATTAATCCATTCAAGAAGAAGTGGAGAAACTTTAAAATGCCCAATTTATTGAGGATGTTAAGTATCCAGCTTGGTTGGCCAACGTTGTGATGGTAAAAAAAATCGATAGGTGGAGAATATGCGTGGATTTTACTGACTCGAATAAAGCCTGCCCAAAAGATAACTTTCCCCTACCTATAACTAATCAATTGGTGGATGTTATGTCAGGTCATGAGCTTTAAAGCTTCGTGGATGCTTATTTTGGGTATAACCAGATAAAGATAAAACTAAAAGATAGGGAAAGCACAACCTTCATCACCAACTGAGGAACCTATTGCTACAACGTAATGCCCTTTAGGCTTAGAAATGTTGGAACAACGTACCAGAGGTTAGTGAATAAGGTATTTGAAGCGCATATAGGAAAAAATATGGAGGGATTATATGGATGATATGCTAACAAAAAGCAAGAAGGCCACAGATCATATCAGCAGTCTCAGTATACTTTTGACCAGTTAGAAAAACATCAGATGAAGTTGAATCTGACCAAGTGTGTGTTCGGTGTATAGGAATGCTCCTTGGCTTTATAGTTAATCAAAGGGGAATTGAAGTTAATCCAGTAAATATCAAAGCTTTGATAGAAATGCAGCCACCGATTTACAAGAAATATGTACAAAGGCTCACTGGTAGAGTGGCAGCTTTCAACAAATTTGTATCCCAAGCAACAGACATATGTTTGCCATTATTCAAGGTGTTGAGAAAGACTTTTGAATGGAATGCAGAATGTGAAAAAGCGTTCCAAGAGTAAAGGAAGTATATGGTATTACCACCCTTACTATCCCAACATGTTTTGTGAGAAAAATTATACTTATACTTAGTTGTTTCTGAGTCAACAATTAGCTCGACCTTGGTTCGATTGGATAATAGGATCCAAAAATCAGTTTACTACACCAACAAGGTATTCATGGGAGCTGAGATCAGGTATCCACGCTTGGAAAAATTAGCCCTATCACTCGTTGGGGCCTCCAACCGCATGAAGCCTTATTTCCAAGCACATACAATAATTGTTTATACTAATCTACCACTTCGGCAAGCGCTTCACAAACCTGAGAAGTCAGGAAGATTGATGTACTGGACAGCGGAATTGGGAGAGTATGATATTGTATATGAACCAATGTCTTCCTTAAAAGGCCAGGCTTTAGCGAATTTCATCGCTAAGCTCACCTATCCAGAGGTTCTCGACCAACAACACTTGCTTGTCGAGCTCACTTCTAAGGAAGAGAGCTCAGCTTAAAAGCAAGCTAAAGTTGCAGTCGATCAATGTGAATCATTTAAAATTCGGTAAATGGCTCAAAAGTATAGAGAGGATAGTAAGAAAGTATTCCACCATGGAGTTCTGTCTGAAGAAAGCTTCAATAGTGATATCTCTATGTGGAATCTATACGTGGATGGATCTTCATATGCGACTGGAAGTGGAGAAGGTATAATACTCAATACTCCTGATGATATTAATATTGAATATGCACTCAGGGTTAAATTCAAGGCATCAAATAATGAAGCGAAATATGAAGCTTTGATAGTCGGACTAGATTTGACCCACTCATTAGGCACCGAGCAGGATTCACAGCTAATTGTCAACCAAGTGCTTCATTTATATGAAGTCAAGGGATAATTGATAACCAAGTACTGTGCCAAATCTATGGAAGTTATTTTCAAGTTTCCAACCGTACAAATGAACAGGATCCCAAGAATAGCTAATGCCAGAGTAGATGCACTTGCTCGGCTTGCATCAATAATAAGAATGAAGCTGAGGATAACCATTCCAATGGAGATCTTAGCCAACCGGAGCATTAATGAGGACTCAATGGTCAATTTTATTACTATAAATTTGGTACCTTCTTGGATGGACCCAATCAAGGCCTATATTGAAGACGAAATCCTACCACCTGATACCAAAGAAGCCAAAAAGCTCCAGTATAAAGCAGCACGATATGTATAGGATAAAGGAGTTTTATACATAAGGGGTTAAGTGTCTTCTTATTACGCTTTATTCATCCATTAGAAGTGGAAGATTTTATTAAAGAGGTACACGAAGGTTCTCGTGGAGCTCATTCAGCAGGTCGGTCGTTGTTCCAAATAATCAACACACAGGGATATTATTGATCGACTATGAGGTCAGATTGTAAAACCTTTGCAAGAAAGTGTGACCAATGCCAGAAGTTCTATGTTATTTATAAAGCACCCAATGATGCTCTAGCACCAATAACTTCGCCTTGGCCCTTCGCTATTTGGGTAGTTGACCTGGTCGGACCACTATCGACCACCAAAGGCATGTTCAAATACTTAGTAGTTATTGTTGATTACTTCATCAAATGGGTGGAAGTAGATCCATTGATTGAAATGCCGTATGAAAAGGTGTATCAGTTCATTTGGAAGAATATAATATGTAGGTATGGGATGCCCTACGCCTTTATTACAGACTACGGAACTCAATTTGACAAAGATGAGTTTGAAGAATATTGTGTCCAATCCAAGATCTAAAAACTCCATTCTGCACCAGGTCATCCTTAAAGCAGTGGTCAAACGGAAGTAACTAACAGAACCTTGCTCAATGGATTGAAGAATTTAAAAACTCCTGGAATGTCGAACACCTCCTAAAGTATTATTAGTGATTCAAGGGATTTCCATATTGTATTTCCTTTTGCTTTATGTTCAAAATAAATTTTGTTCAAGTTTCAATAAAAAAATTTATTTCGATCCCTTCATTATTTTCGATTTTTTTCGGAGTACGGTGATATACATCCCCTAGAAACAACAAGTAAAAATGTCTCTTAGTCTTCAGCTCTTGTTGATCAATAGCACATACGTGCTTAATCAGGTTGAACTTATATTCCGATCAGCAGAATATATTTAATCAGGTTGAATTTATCAAATTCCAAATGCACCAACAGCTTAAGTCACAATCATAGTTCACCCAAGTTTAAACTTCATGTATGACTTCGTATGTACAAGTCATGAATAATAAGTAATCATTACTTCGTGTGACTCTATATTAATAAGTCACGAATAAGAAGATTTGTCCGACCAGGTTAAATACAAGAATACAATCCCACCACACTTGGTCGGCAAGAACAATTTACTTCATGTATGACTTCATCTTTGACAAGTCAAGAACAAAAAGTTTGTAAAAATTCGTATACAACTAAAATAGTTACAAATAAGTCTTACATGACTAAGTTAAATGCTTAATAACATGTAAACATCCCTAACTATTGGAATACATATATATATTCCTCATACACTTGGTCACCACTGATAACTAATGCTACAACTTGGATCAATAAATCTAAGTGCATTAGTAGAATCTATGACCCTACAATTACAGTTTAATAATTCATTATTAGACAATAACTCAGCTAACTGGTTGATTAAATAAACAATAGTTGACAACACAAATATATGGATTTGTATTCGTATATTAACTGCATTACAATCAAGGCTAAATTAAAAAATACATAAAAAGTATTCAACTGAACGCTTTCCTTGAGATTTGGAAGTAGGCTATAGTCTCTCCATTCCAGCAAGAGGATCATCCAAGGTATAAGGAGAGTTAATAAATTTAAAATCTCTTAGCATTCTCATATTACTGTTGCTCGGCGCATTAATCAGATGACGAGGATGAACTATTTAATGAATGTCATGCAAACCATAGTCTCCCAAATGGGGCTGGTTTGAATAGTGGTGAGAGAGGTCGAGTTCGAACTCAAAATTGTCAAATATACAAAAAATAAAATAAAATAAGAATGTACACATGCTAAACCAAAAATCAATGGTTGTTTGATGTGATAGTTCATGTGGGAGGTATTGATAGAGTTTATAGTGAGTAAATAGAGCTTGGGTAGTGAGAGAATGGAGAGAATATAGACAAATAGCCTAATATGGAGATATATGGGTATATAGAGTAATGTGTACAACTTTGGGAGGTGTCAATAGTTTAAAATATATGCAAAAGTTTGAGCGGGACAACCAAATTTAGGATCCAAAAAGTTTGAGCTGGATATTAAAAGTTGGGATTCCATCTCAGCCCTTAGTTTTTTTAACAGATGTCAACCGTTATTGGGCTTTTATATTTTTCAAATTCAAAAGACATATACAAAAACCACACACACGCACACACACACGCAGCACACACACACACACACACACACACACACACACACACACACACACATATATATATATATATATATATATATATATATATATATATATATATATATATATATATTGAGAGAGAGAGAGAGAGAATGGTTGTATTTATATAATGGTTGAAATATATGCAAAAGTTTGAGTGGGACAACCAAATTTAGGATTTAAAAAGTTTGAGCTGGATATTAAAAGTTGGGATTCCATCTCAGCCCTTAATTTTTTTAACAGATGTCAATCGTTATTGGGCTTTTATATTTTTCAAATTCAAAAAACATATACAAAAACCACACACACACACACACACACACACACACACACACACACACACACACACATATATATATATATATATATATATATATATAGAGAGAGAGAGAGAGAATTGTTGTATTTATATAATGGTTATATAAATGACGAATAGTGTGTGATGAAATTAAAAAAACTCTTGTATATTATTATTTCGGCCATATTTGGTTTGATGTAAGTATATTTCAAGACTATTCTATTGTTGTATATTATTTTTAGGGCCATGTGTCACTTATTAATTTGTTTTTTCACCTCTTTTGTAAGATCCAATAAAATGAACAAAAAAAGATTTTATTGTGAACAATTCCCCACGGGGAATCCGCTCATTGTTATAACAGGGTACGTGGAATCTCTAATCCAAACTAAACGGTGAATGGGAATGTATAAGGATTTCAATTTCTAACATGGACGTGGATGGAGGTGGCTCCCCTGACCCTGATCTACCTCGTTGTCATCCCTACATTTTACTAAGTTCAACCCACCAACTCATTATGCTAACTTCAACCAATCATCATCTAAGAACCCTAAACCCAAAATTGATCGAAGATTATAGAGGAAGAACCGTCAAGCTTCATTCCCTTTTTACAACAATATAAGTCACAACCCTGAGGATTAGATTAATAAAACATACGCCAAAAACCATTACATCATGTCATATCAATTGAAATCGGAGACATACATTGAGAATCACTATGGCCAATTAGTTTTGATCGATTGTGGATGGGAAATGCATTTTAATTCGAACGAACATAAATCCTAATCAATCTAATTTTTAAATTACAATTATTTAAAACCTATATAATCACAAACTCTTTATTGTTTAAAAATAAAAGGTACACCATCTTATCTCTAACTTAAGAAATTATTATTGGTCAATCATAATACTAGATTAGTGTAGGAATTGTGGGATTCTATAAAAGAGGTGATCCAACACGTGGTGTTTTAGAAAGAAATTAAATGTCATTTATGTTTAGATATTCTTCATGGAATTTGTTTTTTGTGTGCGTTCTTAATGGATTTTTGTAATGTGTGGGTCTTATATTCAAAATGTTAAGAAATGTAGAAATTTTGTGGTATTTTTTATTGCACAGTATTTTAGAGTATGAAATATATGGATATTCGTGTAATTTGATGTGGTTTGTGTGAAAAGTGTTAAAGGGTGTATTAAGAAAGTCAATTGATAATTATGGGATACCTACGCACTACAAATTTATTTGGTTGCAAAAATCCCTTGGTTGTATTTATTGAATCCTTACTAAGTCTTGCTCGGTGATCCGTGAAGCCACCCAGGCCCTACTAAAAAAGTTAGGGTCGTTTGGCCCCAAGTGATTGATTACTTGAGTACTCGAGGGGATATACCATTTTAGGGGTTGGGATAAAGTTCAATCCCCTTGTTTAGTTAAAAAGGAAATGAGACGTAAGGTCCCACAATCGATAAAGGTATGGGGTTCAAAACTTTGGTTAGGCACAAATATTGTATTTATTCACCATTATACTTATGCATTTTAGCCCCCTCGGGTAACTTAATTCCTATATTTATGCTCGTTAACTAGATAATCGTCGTTTTATATGTTTACATGCTATATGAGGTATAATTGAGCTTTTATAGGTATTAAAGTGCTTAGCAGGAAGTTTGGTCGCTTTCGAAAAAAATTCGTTGAATATTGCAGCTTTGAGAGAATTTTAATAATTTCAGAATTCGGATTTTACTCTCGAACTCTTCATGGAAGTTGATTCCCTTTGTTTTCTCTCCGCATGGCCATCGAGGGTGCATGATTCTGATGTATAATGAAGAAGTTATGGAATTTTTAGGATGATTTTGTCTTCAAAATCACACTCAAGGGCACATTCAAGGGAATTTTAGTCATTTCATCATTTGGGTTTTTGGCCTAATGTCTTATTGGATGTTGTATCCCTCTGAGTTATCTTCGCGTAGCCTCCGACCGTTCCTAATTTTGAGTTATAACGAAGAAGTTACGGTATTTTTCGTATTATTGGACAAAGCTGCACAATGCATACCTGTAGGGTGCGAATCGATTCGGTGAAAATCGAATCGATTCGATTTGCACCAGAAGCAAATTTTTTTTATTCCCCTGTTTTTTAATCGATTCGGTTTCTACCTAATCGATTCGGTCCCCTATTTTCAGCTTTCTTATTTATAAGTTTGCCACCTAGGGTTTATGTATAAATACATTTTCCTCTCATTTTGAGATAAATAATTAATTTTAGCTTAGATTATATTAGGGTTTGGGGGGTTTTGAGAGCTCATCTTCATACCCTTTCGGTGTGGCTCATTTGGGTGTTGTAAATTATACTATTCATCATCCCCACCATTAATATAGTTTGTATTTCATTTATTTCTTGCTTTGTATCTAATTTTTATTGGTTAATTACTTATTTGCGTTTGTTAATTAGGTTTATTTCATGCTTTAATTATGTCTAGTCCGTAGATAACGGGTTGGGATCGCATTTTCGCCATTAATGGGTATTGAGCTCCGAAAGTTGGGTTTTGTGTAAAATTGTGTTTAGTTGAAACCTTGCGTATCAAAGTCGGCTTATTATGCGTTTAAGTTTCATTGTTATGCAACGTTAGCGTTTATAGCGATAACTTGATTTTAAGACGCGTGTGATCATTTTTTATTAAATATTTGATCTCACATTTTTGGATTAAATTCCTTCATGCGTGATGTTTATGATTAACTAAAAATGATCGGTTAACTGTTTTCGAACCGAAATTCTAATTACACGTGTTTAGCCCATGGTGGGGATGTGACCTTGACCCTCGTTTTATTAATTCCTGTTTAGCTTTAACTTCTTAATTATTTCCTTTATCTCGTTTGAAACCCAAATCACATTTTACACTTTTATTCTTGAAATAATAAATCGATTGAAATCTATATGATATTACTTGTGTATTTCTTACGATACCCGACTTATCGCTATACTTATATCGCAAATGTAGTTGTAGTTTAGGTTTTTTTATATCGCGGTGGCGAACCGAAAATAACGACAGTGCTTCTACATGAGTATACGGTTCGCGCTCAATCAAACTTTAAAGGGAAAGATGTTATGAGAATACATTTTTGCACTAACACAAGAAAGTAAAAATAAAAATTTGCTAAGAGGAAATTTGAGAGAGAAGATAATTATTGAAGGAAACGGTGGATATTTTAAACTAGCCCAATTGGCTCATTTATAGCCACCCAAGGCCTTGCATACCACTCTTTTCCTTATCAAACACTCTATATAATCTCCTTATCAATTCAATCTCATAATGATAAGAATCTTGGTGGTTGTTTACACTGCTATCCTTACTCATTTAAACAATTAAGTGTTACCCCTTGCAATTTTTGTAAAAGCAATAAGGCACTATTGATGATACCACATTTAAATGTTGGAATTCAAAAGGTTCACAACCATTTCATCTTCACCCATGTAAGATAAGAGGTCGTGAGGTCTAGCAAAGACCTCTGCCATACCATAGCTAAGCCTCTAAGACCGAGTTTCCTTTTGATTAAGCGCGAAAAGTAGCACCGCGTCAAAACGCTAATCGTTGAATTCGTTTCACCGCGTTAATACAAAAACCTAAATTACGACTGCACTTGCGATACAAGTATAGCAGTAAGTCGGGTATCGAGAATCCACAGGGAATGTTAGTATAACTCGTAATTGATTTATCACTTCAGGAATAAAAATGTAAAAGGTGATGGGTGGTTGTAAATAAATGGAAAAAATAAGAAGTTAAGTCTAAACAATAATTAATAAAACGAGGGTCGGGATCACGTACTCGCCATGGGCTAAACACGCAAAATTAGAATTTCGGTTCGAAAACATTTAATCGAGCATTTTTAAATAATCATAAACATCACACATGAAGGAATTTAAGCCAACTATGCGAGATTAAATATTTAATAAAAAATGGTGACACGCATCTTAAAATCGGATTATCGCTTTAAATACTAACGTTGCGTGACAATTAAAGTTAAACGCATAATAATCCCATTTTAATTCGCAAGGTTTCAATTAAATACAATTTTACATGAAACTTAATTTTCGGAGCTCGACGCCCATTAATGGTGGACACTCAATCCAAACCCTATTTAACTACTCAACACACCCGATTAAAATAATTCAATATCTAATTAATAATTAAAGCAAGAAATAAATTAATTACACTACTTTTCTAGGCATGAACAATAAATACAAAGCATAAAAATAAGGGACAAAGTAATAAATAGAAGAAAGACTTATATTAACGGATAATTACACAAAGAAAAATGAGGAGAGGGGTAGTCTCCAACAAAAATCCCCAAATAGTTCCAAACCCTAGCCTAAAGAGAAAATGGGACTAAAAAAATGAAGATCCTTCAAAAAATAAACAAAGGGGTTCTTTTATACTAAGTGGAAATAAAAGAAGAAAAGAAAAAGAAATAAGAAAATAAAAAGGGATAAGTCTTGATTAAAGGTATAAAAGAAAAATAAATAAGAAATAAAAAAGGAAAATGGACACTGCAAGCCAAAATTTCGGATTGGAACAGATCACTGATCGACCGGGGCCTCAAGCCGGTTGATTGCATCAAAGGGAGAAGCCCACTGGAAATAACCCACGACAAAACACCAAACCCTGGTCGACTGGCGGTAGTAGCACGGTCGATCGATCCTGTAGAAAACCCAAAATGCTGCAATGGTGGAGACCACCACCAATACTCTAGTTCCACACACCAGTAGCCACCATTAATGGTCGGACCTGCTGTCCCGGATTTGTATGGTACCTGCCATGAAATTGAGTAGCACATAAGGCCATCCATGGCCAAAAACCTATACCCAACTGTGAGATAAAAGTAGCCGAGACCCGCAAGCCAAGCAAAATTGGCCAAAGGCCCTTATTCTCATATCTGCCATAAGCCACGACCTGCCATTTGCGAATACGAGCACCATCGCTGCTGCGGTACGTGGTGCAGACCCATCAAAATCTAAGCTCCACAACCTCCACCAAAAATGGCCAAAGCCATGGAAATACCAAAATGGGTACTCTAAAAATTCGAGCCAAACGACCCACAATTATATCCACACGCGTTCCAAGCTCCAATTTCGGACGAAAATCATCAATTTGGGACGAACCCATAACCCGAGCCAAACCCGGGCTTGGATAAAAAATCGCCCATGGAGTTTGTTGCCAAAATCGTGTTAGGGACATGGATGTCATTTATAAAATTGTTAACAAAGAAGAAAAGGGACACAAGGGGAATTATATAAATTGTTAATGAATCTCTTATAATTCTTTCCGATTAAAGGTTCGTGTTTCCTTCGTTCGGAATCCGATTCGTGTACCGTTTATGGTCACGCGAAGCTTGGCCCAAGGGCTACAACTTCTGTGAAGACTTCGGGCAAAAATCCTGAAGTGTGAAATTACAAAAATGCCCCCGAACGTGCGAATCGTGACGGAACTTAACCAGAATGCGCTCAAACTTCATACTAAGCACCGTAACACCTATAAAGGTCAATAATACCTCAAATAATATGTTAGCATATAAAACAGAGGTTGTCTGGTTATCGAGCATAATTATAGCAATTACGGTACACGAGGGGGCTAAAATGCCTAAGTTCGAGGGTAATATTGTGCAGGATTCGATACGAATCACCCTGTAGAGGAGATCATTATAGAATGATATGGCTCAGTCGCCTCACTATTATCCCAGAATGCTCAATCAGTCAATCACATCTCAAGGACCTAGCTCAGAGACATCAACACCAATATTTCTTGGTCTCAGACTTGCACACCAGACTTTAGTACGACGAAAACTAGCCTCTAGAGGTCCAATGACCCCTTTTCTAAAGAAATATTATTAAAAACGAACCATAGAAACACCCAAAGAGGACCTCTACTATACATACCTTCTAGATGTCTGGCTAAGCTTTTGTAACTTTTCTGGTAGGATGTAGAAAGTACAGTCATTGTTTTACTTACCCATCACTCATTCCCACCAGCATAGATGATTCCCATCCGCATTAAATGCTCCTATCAACTACCTTACACCACTTATAAGTCTTTCTCTCACACTTCACCTTGTTACTGTAGCCGTTGGACCTCAAAGAGGCCCTGACCATGTTACTGTCATCCACTCATTCTCTCTATAAGAGGGTGCATATATATGGGAAAGCTTGTGAATGGTTAAAGGGCATTTGATATCATCGAATATAGGCAAAACAAGAGAAAAATAAATCAACCAAATATCTACTCATTGTAGTATACGCTATTGACCCACTATTATTAGTAAAAAAGTTAGAATTCAGATCATTTCAAACTTCTTACATACTGTATACCATATTGAGTTCTAACATAAGACTGGGAACCCTTAGAGAAGTCCATAAATTACTTTCTAATTACCTTTACTTTAGTGATTAAGACCACAATTACCTCAAACTCTCTTGGCCAAAGCCCAAGAGGTCTCTAGATTGTAAAACCCTATTTTATATTCTAATATACAAAGAAACACCCTTTACAGTAGATGTAGGATCCTCGGTTGAGGCTCGAACCACTATATATAATTGTCTATCAGTTTGACACGTCCCCCAATTAACCTGTATGAGGTCTTATCGGGGGAACCTGTTAGGTATGAGGTATAAATTGATTTAAATACTCACTATATAAAAATACGAAAAGTATAATTACAATGCATATTTCATAACATGTTAATTGACACTTTATTCATAAGTCAAGATACGCAATCAAATAATAAACATCCTTAAAATTAAAAATATTATAAGGAGTGTTAAAGTTATTCATTATCACCTATTGTAAAAAAAAATTATATTAAATAACAAGTAAAATGTAAGTAAGAATTTATTATTTTTGTCAAACACAAGTTTAAAAAAACTTTGTGTCAAAAGAATATTTATACAAATGTGAGATTTTCACTAAAATAATGATATATATATATATATATTATGTACACTAAAATGTTGTGAGTCATAAAATGATAAAAAATAATGTTTATAATAATATTTATAACTTAAATAGTTACACATGAATTATTATTTACGTAAAATATTATTACACAGGGTTTGTTATCATCAATATCAAATATAATAAAAAACCAAATTCCAACAATTCGATCTCTCTCCCTCCGTCTATATTATGTCTATAGAGAGTTACATTGACGAATTTGTATATTTTATGGGTGATGCATATTGTACACAAGTGTCGGACCTGATTAATAAGATATTGGTATATTTGTAGTTAGGTGACTTGGATGACCTTTTTTAGTGCACCGGTGATTCGAAATGGGCCGAAATAGTCTAGAATAGGTACTCGGGTGTTATCGTTGTGTTCTGAGGGCTTTTTAAACGTAGCAAGACCTATATAGGGGTATAGTGGTCTTTTTACACTTAGAGCTTAACCTAAAAACGGGATTAGAGTGTAATCAATAGGTATTTAAGGGTTGGGAAGGTGGATGACAAGTCACTTTTCAATCTCTACACAATCGTGCTTAAGAGAAGATGAAAAGGGAAGTAAAGGGAGAGAATACCTCAGAAAAGATAAGGAAGGGCTAATCTATAGATTTAAATCGTTCATAAGCGTAAAAACTTCAGATTTATATCCATAAGACAAGTATTTATTTGCTTTAGATTGCAAAATTATGTAGTTAATTACATTGATAATTGAAAAGACTAAATCTGAGATTAAAGGTGTAAACTTTGAGAATTAAAGTAAGGGATTTAAGTTACGATTAATGTCTGATTATAATTGATAATGAGTGTGTAAGAATTATGTGATTAAATTTTGGGCTCAATGGAAATTCAAGTTTGATTTATTATTGGTTTAATTTAATTGATTTATGATTAGAAATCTTAGGGTTTTGATTATGAATTCGGGTGTATTTCATAGTTATAATTCTTATGGGTTGGTTAGGTATTGATTTGGGATGTTAAATTGATGTTTTGGGAGGCTTGGGACCTTCATTGGAAGATTTTGAAGGAAGAAACTCGAGGAAGAAGACGATTGGTAGCCGAACATATCAAACTGGTTCACTGGGGGAGCGAATCGGTTCGATCTGCCAAGCAAACTGGTTTTATTTCTTGGCCTGCCCAAATTTTATTTACGCATTATTTTGACTTGTTAGAGCTTGGGGAATGAGCGTAGGGACTTCCGGGATTGAGTAGGATTACTGATTTTTTTTTCAGGGTTTGATATGTGTGTTAGGCCAACGGATATATGGGTTTGGCTGAGACGAGCAGGAAATTCAAGTGAGTGAACACTCATATGCATAATTGGTAGGTCGGTTCGAACTTCGGGATTTGGGAAATTAGTACATTGTGGGACTGCATATGAGGTTAGTGTTATATAAGTACGTATTGGGGGTAATTTGTGTGTGTGTGTGTGTGTATATATATATATATATAGCTAGTGTTTGTGTGTGTATGCATGCACGTGTCTATGATTGAGTCTTGTTTATATTGAACATACCTACTTGGTAATTCTATCGTTAGGAGGTTGTGCTTGGTGGACAATCCACCCTGGCGTTGACCATCCGATGTTGGATTGATTCCTTAGGTCATAATACTGTTGCATGACCACTATCCATGTGTGAGGATAGGTGTTGGTTTGGAGACCAGTTAGGTGCGACCCCCAAACATATGTTTATTACCACATCCTTTTGTTTGTGCTTAGATTTGGGTTCATGTGACACCCCGCCTAATAAAATATCGGGTGATCAGTCATATATCAAATTAAAACAGGAATCCTAGTTGGTTCATTCTTAGCATCACTGTCAATTTTTTTTTAAAACTTACTAACCACCTAGTATTACAAAAAGCCGGTGCTAAATTTTATCTTTTTATTTAAACAAAAACAATAACATGGGGAAATATACAATGAGCCATTCACAACAACTGAATCAAATTAACTGAATAAATAAATAAACTATTTTTCGAATAAACCATCGATCACAAAAGTAAATAGTATAATAACAATCGTCCAACAACTGAATAAATGAATCCAAAAAACTGCACTGAACAGTCTGGGCGACAAGCCCTAAGTAAAACTGAAACTGATAGATGATTCCTACTCTAGGAAAGAATGCACGATGCGTCTAATCCAAGCTCCTGTTAGCATCCACATATACCGCAACTACGTGTCCCTGGAATAAAATATTAAGCCCGACGTCCCCGTGGCTGGACACCTAAAAAGTTTTGAAAATATTTTTATAGCAAGGGTTAGAACCTAAAACATTTTGAAACATTTAGGAAATGATTAACTTGCAGTAATATAAAATGCATGAATGCGCTTTATATTTAAGTTAGTGTCGCACTCCCTTGAGGACAAAATCACCTCTCAACTAATGTACACACCTAACGCTTTCTTTATATCCCACCTAGTCCTCTACCCCGAAACTAGATACTTGATATAATTTTTATCAACCGCCCTACTCAATCCCGAGTACTTTCAATGCATGATTTATAAGTTATTTACCACCTTAACTTAGTTAATCATCTTTCCTTGAAATCCATATGACATTCACTAGTTATATAAATAATACAATTTTCTCCATGTATTTGAATTACCCGTATATAATTATTCACCCCATTATATACGTAAAGTTATCTTACAACAATCACACATATATTGAATATGAATATAACCCATATATAATTATTACAATTCACTTAATGTATTTAATTACTCGTATATAACTATTTATCCCATTATATACGTAGAACCATATTACAACATTCACACATATATTGAACATAAATATAACCCATCCTCCCGAGTAATAACTCACCGGATGTATTCTCTAAAGTGTTATCCCACTAGATGTACTCGCATAACCTAATTACCCTAAGTTAGAATCGCTCACTAACTTGGACAGAATATAAACATAATGGAGGCGGTCATATTTCTTTCCTGAAAATGAGATAAGCCCCTCACCCATATAACGAACGCTATGACCTGGGGATATACTCGCCCTACTCCTCAAGCTAGGGGATTCACCCACTTCGCGCAACCTCCCTTGATAGCACTAGAGCATATAAATTAAATAAATATCTAGTCACTGATATTTAATAGCACACACAGTATATATATATATATATACACTATCACCACACCATATATATATAATAATTAGTTCCCGGCATTACCGTGCACAAAAATCCGTAGCACTAACCTATAATTTTTCCCGAGTCTATGGTCCGACTCTAATTTAATTAATTTACACATTGATTAATATAATACTTTCCCGAGTCTATATCCCGACTCCAAATTAATTAATTACACCTCAATTAATTTAATAATAATGTAGTGTCACTCAACTACTATACCCGAACATACCCAGTTCGTTATCTCATCCTTAAGAATTTATTTCGTCAAAATTCATTCGTAACGTGTCGCACATAAACACCCTCCAAATCCAAATTATATTCGCTTATAATTATTAGGAAATAGCTACCATATTTAACTTTCCTTTATTAATTATGCTAGGGGAAATTGCGACTAAAAATTTTACCCATATAAATCCCTAGGCCATACTGTCGAAAAACCTGAAGGGTCGATCGATCGACCTCCAACCGTCGATCGATCGATCGAACAGGTGGTCGCCTTCTCCGACTTACTATTTCCACCATTAACGAGTTTCTGTAAATTATAACCTTTCCATTGGTTTATCCTAGTACAATCAACAACATAACTATGTAAAAACGTGATCAGGGCCTCTCATAGAACCTCCACCATAAAATAATTCTCACAAAATTCTATTTTTATAATCTGGGAAAAATTTCGGGTTTATATTTATTAGGTCCCAATATCATCTAATTTCCCCAAATTCATTCATAATTTCTACTGGGGTTTCACATCCAAATCAATTTATCATCTCAGAACCATATAACACAATTACTTTCCCCATTGAATTTCATTCAGGTGTTTTATTTACAAAAATTCCATTTTGTACCCGTTTATACCTAAAACGAATTTCTGATTTCCACATCACAAAAATATGAATTGAATAACATCAATTAATATCACAACAAGTTAACCACTTGCCTCTAATTGTTCGTAGAGTCTGATCCGTTGAGGTAGAGGAAGGTTCGATGAATAACACCCAAATTCCTTTCTTGATTTATCTTCAAAAGCTCCCCAAATTGCTCTCAATTTGCTTCTTCTATTTCTCTCTCAAAGCCCTAGGTTTGGAGTATGATTTTTGTCGTTCAATACTCTAAGACCTAGTTTCATTATACCAAATCCCGTTTTTAGCCTAATGGGCCAAGCCCAAATGATCCGAACACTCCCGCGTGGGTCCGGTTATGCCTTAAAACCCCCCGTGACCCATTTACTACCCCGAGTACACTTTTTTGACAATCTCGGCCCATCCGGACTCAACCATGCACTCAGAATCGACATCCGAATTAATTTATAAAAATTCTTATCTCACACACAAATTAGTCTACATAAACTCCCGACTGAGATAAATTAATACCACATCACTAATACTCGTTATGACGTAATTAAATTATTACTATTCACTTATTAATTAAATTTTCCCAAATATTAACCATTACTCTCCGATTAATATTTAAATAAATATTACAATAATTAATTCAATTAAATTACGATACACAAGTAATTTAAAAAATTTCGAATTACTTAAATATTAAATGCATAGAAATACGGGTTGTTACAGTTCAGTGGTGAGATGCCGACCCGGTAGCTCGGTGTGATGCGTTTTTTGCTTGGAGCTTGATAGCACACGAGGAATGTATCTGTGAGGTCCATGCTCTGGAGATACGGTTATGCTTATATTGCGAGTGATATATGTATGCTTATGTGATACGGTGTGTATATCTATTTACAGCACGGGGGCAACTATGTTATTATATTATCTGAACATTTCTTTATAGCACGTGTGTCACTATGATATTATTTATGAACGTATACCTAGTGAGGGTAATATATACTTAGCTAATGGTGACTATTAGCGGGTTTGGGTTTGGATAACGGTTATTGTCCTAGTTAGACTGGATATTATAATTAGGATAGTAAAGTGAATGCGTTAGATGCGTCATGTAGATGAGAGGTGAGATATTATCTTATGTGAGTGTCATCGGTGAATTAATTATGAAAGTAAATACACTACGTGTTTTGTTAATTTAAAGCATTTAATTACTTGCAAAATATTTTCAAATATATTCAGGTTTTGACCCACGAGCAAATCTGTTTTCTTGTTTTCTTTTAAAAAGCCTAGGTGTGCCGTAGCAGCAGGGACAACAGGGAGTGGTTCTTTTTGCTATCGCTATAGTTGTGGATGCTACGAGATTGCTTAGCAGCCTTGGCTCTTTTTATCTAGATATGATTCTTGTTATTCTAATATTTTCCATTTGGGCCTGTCGCCCGTAGTTGTCTAGGACTTCACTTTATGTCAGAGACATTTTATTTATCAGTTTTATTTCAGTTGGATGAATATTTTTTGTGACCGATGGTTTATGCGGTTCACATTTATTTATTCATGTGGCTTATTTAGTTCATTTAGATGTATCATTTTTATCCGCTTATATTTATATTGCTTGTTACGACAGTGATGCTGATAATGAACCATGTTGGATTCCTATTTTATTTTAATAGAGGATTGTCCAACCCGTATTTAATAGGCGGGTTATCATAATCGGTATCAGAGCATTTGGTTTTTGTGTCCTTAGGATATGTGCGAACTTGCTACGTTGTCAGCGTTTCATTTATTTGATAAAAAACCTTTGTTTAGGATTGTTGTTTCATATTGCGCATTGGAGCCCTTCTACTATTGTATATAATTAAAGTTGAATCTCGTACAATTTTGATTTGATTTCAGATGCCAAATGCTAGGATAGGTAGACCAGCGCGTGCAACGAAGGTGATCGCAAAGGGGGAGGCTCAACCGAAGCCGCAGGCCGCCGAGGGGGACTGTGACCGCAACAGAGGTTGCGGCTATAGTAGCATAAGTGGTTAATTATACTTTGACCGCTATAGCATAACACTTTTCCTACGTACGTCCACAACCGCCAATGGCAGCACCGGTTCAAAATCACCCAGTGCCGTCAATGTGGGAGCAAGTTAGGAAGGCCTTTCAGAAAAGCCATCCGTAGAAGTTTCAGTCAAGTGCAGATGAAGCAGAAGCTAGCCAATGGAAGAAGGACATACAGAGACATTTCTGTACGGTTGAGTGCAACGACACTCAAAACCATATACTAGATATGTTCAAGCTAATTGGATCAGCTCTTTAGTGGTTGAAGTCAAATACCATGGTTTGATCGTAAGTACTTTATGTCGACTGTATAGATAGAAATGAGGAGGAGATTTCTAGATCTATCGCATGAGATCCGGACTGTGGCTGAGTATGAGGAGAAGTTCACTCACCTGGCGAACTTTATGCTGGATGAGGTGAACATGTATGAGAAGAGGATTATAAAATTCATGGATGGGCTTACTTAGAGGGTCCGTTAGTATTTATTGAGTAACCCGACCATAAGGACTTACACGGAGGTCGTTAACACTGAGTTGCTTAACTGTCAGGACCATCGCTTCCATCTGCTGGGAGTGAAAAGGACAAGAGAGTGAGCCAATAGGGCAAGACTGGGAGCAACAGTGCTAGCGGGGAACCGCAACAACAAGGTAGGCAGTAGGAGAGGGGTTCCTAGTAGGGGGACTCGATTAAATGATTCAGGCTGGGTAGTGGCAACTTCAGGCAGGGCCATCAAGGTGAGCAGCATGTTCCTCAAGGCCAGTAGGGCCAAAGGATCCAGACTAAAGTCTAGTAGGGCCGCAGTTATTAGGGCTAACAGGCCAAAAGTAGGGCAGTCCCGCCAGAGCCAACAGGGCCAGAGTCTGACAAATTTTATAAAGAGATGTTTCATTTGTGGATATCAGAGCTACATGCGGTGTGCATGCCCAAATAGGACTAGGGGTCAGTAACATGAGGCCCAGTCGGGTAGCAGATATAACAACTTTCAACCGATGAGACTCTAAAAGTGTCTATAGTGCGTGCTAATTTCTATTCAAGAGCAAACCGATCGCGTTAGTAATAATCCAAGTAAGTCGAGTATCGAACTCAGGGACTAAGACGAAGAATGTATCGACGAATAACCTCACGATTGACTCAAAAAGAAAGGAAAATATGATAATTTTGGAAAAAATCTATCAACTAATGCAACTTAATTAATGATTGAGGAATAACTACTCAAGCAAGAACAACTACTTTTATTTTTTTTTATCTATGTGAGAAAATAGAGTTGGAGTACATTCCCCCGAACCATCGGTAATTTTGTTGGATATAAAACGTTCAAAAATTTAATTCATAACTCAAAGAAACATTAAATATTACCTAAGCATTGGACATATGCGAATTTTACTCTTCTCAATATCAAATAAAAAAATATAATTATTGTGAATGATAAATTATCAAAACGCATATTATATTCTTAAATATTCCGATTACCCAGGGTAAATGAAATTAAAGGACCTACAACATTTGTTTCAACAAGATTTCAAACCGATGAATTAGTTAATTATTTTTTGTCCAATTTTAAGTCCATCCATAATACCCATGTACCCCAACCCTCTAAGAAACTTATCCGAACATGGTGTTACTATGATTAAGCATGATTTTTACGTCGCATAGATTCATTGTTACGTAAAGATTTCAACTAAACATATATAAAAGATTTCTAGTAAGAGAATGAAGAATTATAATCTATAAAGAAGACAAATCTTGAAAGTAATAGGATAATAATACTTGTATTGATGAATTCCATATAAAATAATGAAGACGATGAAGTTTAAATGATGATATTTTCTCCTAATGTTTCTTGACTCCAAGTAGCCTCTAAAACTAAGTTAAAAAAACTTCTTTAAACTAGGTTGAAACTCTAACTAACTCACTGGGTACAAGTTTTTACAAGTGTTTTAATAAAACCAAACTCTAATGAAAAATAGAATAAAATATAAATTTTGCGAGCATGCAATTCGAACCGGTTCGGCGTAGGGCGAATCGGTTCGCCTTGCAAACCGAATATAGAGATCCTAAACTCGTTCGCAGACTAAGAATATTATAGTATTGCCCTTGGATTCTTCTCAACTTCAAACGCGCATATCTCTTCAAACGTAACTCAGAATTGGACGTCCTTTCTTCCATTATTCTTGTGATTTCATACTCTTTAACTTTTCTTAAGGATCTGCTTTCGGGTTTAAGCTGCAAAATTACATTTCTGGCCTTGGAATTTCTTTTTTTCTTTTCCTTCTTTATTTCGGCCTCTCTCCCACATTCACTTGTACGAAACACCTGTAAAATACTCGAGAAACATACGAAACAAGATATACTTGCCATATAGGGTCACTAGCACGAATATGAGATGAATCCAACCTAATTACACTGCATGATATAATAAAAGTACCTAAATTACGGGGATAAATATGAAATATTTACGCTGAATCAAATCCCCTAACTTTGAACTTTGATCGTCCCGAGCAATGTAAAAAGAATAAGAGTAAGCTCTAAACAATTTTAAAATAATTTATTGGAATAGAATACCTTTTTCGCGGGAAATCGATTGCATTTAGCGTATGCAATAAGCTGTTAAATCCCCAAGCTACCTTAGCAGTACGAGTGGTGTCTCGTGAGGGTTTACAGAGAATATACCCACAAAATTCATTTTTTGACTCAAAGAAAACTCAAAATACTAAAAAATTGTACAACTTAAATTCCTAAAAAATAGTAACCTTAAATTCATATTCAAGAGTCTCAATTCGTAGTGTGTGTGTGTGTGCGAATACGATAATTAAACTACAAAATTACACTCATTGATCATTACGTTACCATTTGAAAATTCGTTTTAATTCAATTCTCATGGGATACTCTCACAAATGAATTTCTCAGAATGTTGTTAGTTCTTTAAGTGTGCGTGATTTTTAAGAGTAAAGGTAAGGGAATATGAGTTCACGCACACAACTTGAAAGACGAAATATTTTAGGTGAATAGATCTCATCATCGGATTACGGTTATTGAAAAATGGGAAACATTGACTTTTATCCACACCAATTAATCTTTCTTTTCTCTCCAGACGGTAATTAATTTCGTTATTCGAAGTCGATTAGGACTTTCTCGGGTTATAAGGTGCACTGGTTGAAATGAGAATGGGTGGGAAATTCAGAGTTAGAATTTTTTTTCCTACGATGTCCGTCGGTACTTTTCAGGTGTTTGCTCATTTTTTACTTATTTCATATTTTTCTCATTTTTCTATTTTTTTCATTTTCTTTATATTTTTGTTTGAACATTTTTTATTGCCCCTTTTTATATACCGTATGGACTTAATTGATGAAATTTTCGGTTTCACAACTCCGGGCTAATCGAGTTAATCAAATGAAATTGAGAAATTTATTTGGCTCAATTGGGTTTGCAAAGGGATAAATTTCACAAATTTTTATGGCTAATATTTTTAGGTAATAAACGATGGCCTAACGTCATTTATCCGAATTACTAATTATTTAATCATATGCTTCTCGAGATTCAATTAATTTAGAAATATTTTTAGCGTGTTTTCAAGAGACATCTCACTCGTTTTCCTTAACCGATCGAAACAAAAATTAGAGATCTTCAACGACTCATTTAGTGATAAATTGAACTTTAAATTAATTTTAACTCGGATTGATTTTATTACTTGAAAAAAATAATAGGCTCGAAATCTCGTCGTATTAGTCAATCTCCACATTTATTCGTTAAGTTGTCAATTTTCGCTCAATTTTCATTTTAGGTCAATCTTGGCATTGTGCATTAGATTTTTATGAATTGAGACTTCAAACAAAAATTTTAGTGATATTTTTGAAAATTTTAAATTTATTTTGAAAAAAATTATTTTTGATTTTTCGAATTTTTTCAATTTTTTTTTTCAATTTTATAATTTTTGGGGCATTTTAAAACTTGTAAGATTTTTAAAAGATGCAATGTCCCCCCTCCCCCCCCCCCCCCCCAACTTGCCATTCTTTTCTCTCCTTAGCTATTATAACCTTCTTACAGGCAGGAGTCACTACCTATAGAAGACTACTTTCACAAGAGTACGAGCTACTCTTTGATCTCTCTTCACTGAGCTAGCATCACTCTTAGTTTTTGCATTGTCTTTAATGAAAAGGAATAAAATCTAAAAGAAGAGTGCGGAATAAAAAGCGACAAATATCAAAATGCAAAACATTTATTTCCACTATAATTTATTACAATGCATTAAAGGATAAATTACAGAGTTTTTGCAATTATGAAACAATAAAGCGTAAAAGAACTACATAAATAAGCAGTGACAAAAACATCACAACACAAGAGCTAATGTGAGGGCCGGTGGTGTCGGATCACTGGTGAAAGGGGATGGATATGTGAATGAATTTTGTGGAAAAAAACAAAAGGGCCAGGACTCTGTAGCAGGTACTCAACTTGCGGTTCGGTGAAAGATTTTTGCCTCAGTTTGCTAATTCCTCATGTTTTTTCGATTTCAAGTGTGACGACCCCAAATCTCTACTCTCCAAGGTACCTCAAAAATCCCTAAACACCTCGAGACACTGGGACACCTTAACATCTCTCTCGTATGCACGTTTGCTTTCTCGTGTGTGAAAACTCAGTGTGGTGCTCCTAACTTTCCTAAATCATGACTTATACGGACCTTTAAATTACACTAAAACGGACTCTACTCACTAGTATACAATAAAAATCACCCCATACACGTCGAGGGTGCGACGCCCTTTCTCTCTCTCCCTTAAAAATTTACCTGACTCCATGAATGGGGTCCGATTCTCTCTTCATCTCCATATTCCTCACATCGTAAACCAATAATCAGAACAATTGGGGATCATCCCATAGGTATGGGGGACACCTTGAGGTTCACGATGACTGAAGTGAATGAGATCCTCATGGTGTCCAATCGAATCGCGGCATACTTGCCCCAACTTGGAGATAACATCTCGGTGAAAAATGGAGGGACATGTTAAACCTAGATTCCCCTTACACTCGAGATTTTTTGGGTCGGGCTCTAAATCGAACACAACACTAATTCTCTCTTCGATTGCTTTCGACAACTCAAGAGGCATGGGTGAATAGTCACAGATAAGGAATTTGTCTATTAGATCTTTTGAGTCCTCCTCCTTTGGGTGATAAAAGAAATCCAATAACGATTGGACTTCAACATTGAGATTCTGATCTACCAGCTCATATTATTTCTCAAAGTCCTCTAGGCTCATATCCCCTAACTTTTTTTTTTTTTATCTTCGAATACTCTCTCTTACTCTGATTAAACCTCTCTCTCACATCTACGTGCTCATTTTTTTATCTCAATAAGCGTGATTAAACATGCTTCCTCTACCTCTCACTCAACATCAGAAATATTGCTCTCACATGATGTAACAAGACATACCCCTAACGGATCTCTCATGTGATTCTTCTCAACGTGCTCATTTACTGTCTTTTTTATAGGATCCCTCTCTCGCAATTCCACCTCATCACCCTCGTGCTTGGTGACGTTGAAGATATTTATCTCGAGAGTCCCAATCCTGAATGTGAGTTGCATTTTCCCATTACATGTATTAATCAATCCATTAGCCGCAGCTAAGAATGAACGATCAAGAATCACGGGAACATGATTACTTGGGAAAGCGGAGGTCTCCTCATCCCAAATGACAAAATCTATCGGGAAGTAGAAAGTTTCAAATTGGACGATCACGTCCTCAATGACCCCTTAGGTATCTTTACGGAACGATCTGCGAGTTGGAAAGTCATCTGTGTGGGATAAAAGTCCCCCAAATCTAATTGATTATAGATGGAGTAGGGGAGGATGCTAACACTTGCCCCTAAATCTATTAGCTCTCTCTCAATTTAGTTCTTTCCCATGACGCATGAAATGGTTGGTGCACACGGATCTTTTGTAATACCCCACGATTTTGGGACTGAGAACTTAAATTTTTGGGAAAAATAAAATTTGGAAATTGAGGTCTAAAATTGAGGACGTATAAAGTATTTCGGATGATGATTCCGAGTGCGCCATAGATTCCGGATGGGTCGAGATAGTCGAAATGACTCTCCTTGGGATTTATTTCGATTTCGAAATATTTTTAAATCGGTTTGACTCGAATTGGAGTAAACGAGTCGTTAAAGTGAGTATTATAAATTAAGTTGGGTGTTTTGAAAGATTAGGCTTATAAAGCCTTTAGGAGATTTAAAATCTCATTCGTGAGATTGAAAGAGAGAAAAATAGAACCTAAAGAAATAAAGAGAGAAAGAAGAAGAGGAAAGGAAGAAAGAGAGAGGAAAAAGCTTGGAGATTCCGGCCCGTATGCGATCTTGTGGATGATTCAACCTCTATAATTCTGTGGCAAGTGTTTAATCTTGCTAAATATTTC
This sequence comes from Sambucus nigra, assembly GCA_949130495.1. Classification (NCBI taxonomy): domain Eukaryota; kingdom Viridiplantae; phylum Streptophyta; class Magnoliopsida; order Dipsacales; family Adoxaceae; genus Sambucus; species Sambucus nigra. The sequence goes on from OX422215.1 coordinate 350,163,500, forward strand.
ATTTGTGTATTTCATTTCATAATTTGTGGATAAAAGAAATGGATTTTTGGGGTTATATGTAAAAACCTAGTTTTTGGGTATTTAATCTTGAATTTGATGTTTATATATGGGATTGATGGCATTTAAATTGATGAGATGAGTTGTGGGTTGGGTTTTGATGTGAGGAATATGATTGAGTTAAAGATTGGGGGTTAGATGATGATATTTGGGTGTTTGGAAAGTTAGGGTTTTAATCAAGCATGGGAAATGGCCATGATATCTGGTATGTCCGGTCGACCGCGCCCAGGGGACCGGTCGATCGCGCCTCAAATGAATAGCCTACTGCCTTCTTCGTAAGGAAAATTTTGGACCCGCGGTCCAACGGTCCTCTGTTTTTAGCCCAAGATTTGGGATTTTTCTTCTACCCCTTTTCTTTTGGGTTTTATTCTTATGGGCTTTCTTAATGGACTTATTATGGAGGGTTATGATATTATATCAGGGGATTAGTGCCCTAGGATGAATAGGGGCTTTCGGACCGATGTTAGAATTGGATTTTGAGGGTAGGATGCCTATTTTTGTAAGGAAATGATTATGGGATTGAACGATTGGCAAATTATTTTAATATGATGGTGGTGGGCAATCATGGAATATAAATTGTAAAGATAATGCCTTTTTGCTTTGTGTATTTGAAAATAAGTGGTAGTGCGGTATATGCTTTTGAGGATTACCGAATATAAGTGTTATGTGTATATACTTCTAGCCGAGATCGTTATTACCTAAATGTGTGCAAGTAGTAATAGATATTTAAAGGTAGGATGAGGGAGATGTACGTTCGATGTTAAGGGTTCATAGGAGTAATTAAACCGTGGGTGGAATTGGGAACGATTGGACTCTACTATCGACTAGCATAGGTTGTGATATGATGTTCTTCGGGATAGTTACTATATTGTTATGAGCCCTTTCATAATGGAGATTCCCATACGTGATGGGATCATAAAAATAAATCTAGGATGAAGCTTAAGATTTTTAGACTATTAGTTAGGTGTATACCAATAGTCGAGACTCTTACTCGATATATCGATGTGCTTTCGGATATAGAGGGAATGTGTAATGAATGTTACCTACATTAAACTTTGGGTGGATAATCTTAATGTTGGATGTATTGGGAGACTATTCATATCAGAGGGGTGATGGTTGAATATGCTTCAAGTGAGGGATCATATTCATATAACAAAGATTAAGTTAATACGTTTGGAACGACGGGTAGTATATTGAGTATTATGTACATTATAGTCGAGTTTATGAATTTTATACATACGGACGAGAGCTGGTATGTATATATGTATACGTACATATATGTACAGATATGTATATATGTGTGTAATTATGACGTGAATACCTATACCGTGCGTGATGGTTTGTATATATGAGGTGATCATATGGATGTATATATATTATGTGTGTGAATGATATATATACTTATGGTGTGAAGCCTACCCGGCACATGCTATCATGGGAACTTACGCGATGAGGGTGATCACCCTGGCTTAAGGAGAAGGGTGTGGATATTCCTCAGGTCATAGTTGTCCTTTTTATTGTTGTGTGATTTTATTTTGGGGGTGAGAAGTCTTGGGTATGAGCCGTTCTCACTTGTCGGTAGGAGCTATGACCGCTTCCCATGCGTTGTGATTTGGTTTTGACCACGAAGTGGGTGACATTTAGTCCCACCGGTGGTCCCCAGGATGGTACGTGAGTGATGCCCTGGAAGATGATAGCATAGTGCAGTATGTTGGCATCATATAGCCGTTTATGTTATGTGTATTCCATAGTGTACATTATGTGTGATATGTATACTTGGTTATGGGAATGAATGATTGCTTATATATATTTAGAGTAAATATATATATTTATATATCCTATAGATGAAGAGGATATGAAGTTTTGATGATGTACATCTTGGGTAATTTTGGTGTACTAGTTCATCGGGGTCGAAGGATCGTATTTAGAGACAATTGCGGTTATGTCGACCTAAGGATTTATTAGAAATTTTAATTATGTTCTTAGATAGTAATCTATAATTATAGTAGTTTTAGTAATAGAATTTGTATGGCTGACATAATGGATCCCTACGATCAACATTGTCAAGGAGTAGTGTATCGGGGGGGTTCCTTGTTTGGATTTCACTTTGCGAGACGCCCCACGCACGAAACGTAGTGCAATATTGAGAATAGAGAGAAGTTTCGTCCTTAATACTTGTATGCATGTTAATGTAAGTAATGAACTCTTATATTGAAGTAATGTTAATGTACTAAGTCTTATAACTGGTTTAAGTTAGTGACTGGAACCAATAATAGCCTGGTAAGGCACATACATATGTATATATATATTTTATGCGGGGTTAGAATGGAAAGGATTCTTGGGTTATGTTAGAATGGAAGGCCATGCAGGTATAGACCGTGCGTATGGTAAGGTAGGATGTCCTTAAGTGAGTGGGGTAACCTAATTAAGATTCCAGGATGCGAATAGGTGCGCGCTGTTAGATGAGAGGTAAGATGGTGGTTTCGACTCCACTTTAATTATGAAATAATGCATTGATGTTTATTATGCATGGTTAACACACTTGCTAAACATTTTTACACCTCGGGCTCTGACCTGTTTATATTTCTCTTTTGCTATATATATATATATATATATATATATATTGTACTACAGGTGTCCTACGCATGGATACCGGATGCTCTTCTTTCCAGAGTCTTGGGAACCGTAGCAGTTACAGACTGTGGTGGGATTTAGATTGTAGTCGCTTCCTACTTCTTTGGAAATCTAGGTAGGATTCATGGTGTACATCGGGTCTAAACCCAAGGGTTATTTTTAGTTATTTATATTTCTTCTTTATGGATGTTGTATTGTCTGTGACCCGACAACTTATTCGGGTCTATTTTCCTTGTATGTACTCATTTCATTTTGTTCTAGTACTTTCTTTTGTCATGGTACTTGTGTACAGTTTTACCTTTGCTAGATATCTATATTATTGGTTTGTTGTCCGTGGCATATTTTATTTAATTTTGGCATCCTCTTTTATGATTTCGGGTAGTTAGCCTTATCTAGTATTTCATCATCTGTTGGTGCTGAGACTGAGCCATATGAGATTCCTGATTTAATATAGTATAGGGATGGCCACCCATTATTATTTTAAGCGGGGTGTCCCTGATGGTATCAGAGCATCAGTTTCTAGTGTCATTAGGATCTGTGCGGGTTTTCTGCGTTCTTCCGTTAACATTCTTAATATAGATCCCTACTATTAAGATTGTTGTGTTCACTACGTCTATTTCCTTTTGTGAGGTGTACTCACTTGAACGACTTTCTGACGCAGTTGCTTTCGTCTCAGACGTTGCCAAGAATAAGTCGTCCAGGAAGGGGCAAGATGAGAGATGCAATACCTATAACAGATTTTGGGTACGCTTTGATTGGAGGTATTTCTTTCAGTGACTCAGGCGGAGATAAGGAGGAAATTTTCTAGCGATGACTCTAGGTGATCTTACGGTGGTCGGTTTAGAAGGAGAATTGACTTGAATAGAGAATTCTGGGATCGATAAGGTAAGTATTGATGAGAAGTGAATAGTAAATCCCTTGGGAAGTTTAAATTGATGAATTTGCTAGCATTTATTAGGAATCTTGGTGTTGGTGATTTTCCCGATGCGAGGTGTGTGGGTTGTCCCGATGTCAGGAGTATCTTCTTCATTTAAAAAAGGAGTGAGAAATTTGGAGACTTGGGTCCATTGAGTAGGACTGAAAGAGTTGTCAGGGGGTCATAATAGCGCCTTGTCCTTCAGGATGGTTAGGAAGGATCTTCGAGAGGATGTCTCTTTGAGGATAATTAGGCCCTAGGAAGAAGGGCTTGTTCTGGAAGGAGTTGAGGGATTTATGGATGAAGTAAAACAATTGGGTTATGGAAGTATAAGATAGAATACCTTTCTTTGGGTTTAGTTCATGCTTTGCGCGACATTGGGAGCGTTGCACGTAAGGTTTTATGAGTGGTTAGATGTTATTACTATTGTGTGTGTAGAATTTTCCCTGGAGGAAGGAATATTCAAGTGCGGCCTTTGTATAGCTACTTTTGGGATCTTAGACCATCTCGTGATGAGCTAGTAGAGAGTTATGCTATTGAATTCTGGAAGAGCGGACTGATAAAGTTTGTTGAATAGTGGTTATAAGGATATTATTGTATAAATAAACTAGGAAGGGTAATTATGGTATTCTAGTGAGGGAAAGACTTATCTTGTGGCAATGCTTTGATGTAATGTAAAGGAATTGTGTAACTGAGAGGTTCAGGGTTTAGCAGGTTCATTGTTGAGCGGCGAAGTTAGCTCAGGGTTGTGCTAGTTTTGAGGACTAGCTATTGGTAGGAGTATTATATTTGTTGGGGCCTTGTGTCTTGTATATAAGATGTTTGATTGGTGTGTCGAAATGCATGAAATTATTTTATATTATATTGTTACCTAGGCCTTCGGGCCATGTCTATAATTCGAACAGCTTTTATAAAACCCTAACCCCGGTTCAACTGATCTCAATCCCCGACATAGCTACACAGTAGTGTATTGGGAGGGTTCCTTGTTTGGATTTCGCTTGCGAGACCTCCCCCACATGAAGGTAACTTATGTTAGGAATTGAGAAGAGTTCAACCGTTGGGAATTTCAAACTTTTATATACTTAGTACACTAGTATAGATAGATTTGTTCAGAGTTATATTTCGATTGGAGGCTAGTGGAGTCGGGTTATGTGTTTTTTTATGAGTTGAGCTTGGGTACGGGGTGTATGGGCGCCCTGGGTAGCTAGTATTACTTTAAAGTTATATGGTTCGTTGTGAGAATAGGAAAAGATCGGTATAGTGATCATGAGGGTAGATGTAAGGACTAGATGAGATTCGAAGTCGTAGGCATAACCTAAATTTCGAGGACGAAATTTTGTAAAGGGGGAAGATCTGTAACACCCCACGATTTTGGGACTGAGAAATTAAATTTTTGGGAGAAATAAAGTTTTATTTAAATTGGGGAATTTTAAAATTTGGCAATTGAGGTCTAAAATTAAGGACGTTATAAAGTATTTCAGATGATGATTCCGAGTGCGCCATTGATTCCGGATGGGTCGAGATAGTCGAAATGACTGTCCTTGGGATTTATTTCAGTTCCAGAATATTTTTAAGTCGGTTTGACTCGAATTGGAGTAAACGAGTCGTTTAAAGTGTGTATTATAAATTAAGTTGGGTGTTTTGAAAGATTAGGCTTATAAAGGCATTGGGAGATTTAAAATCTCATTCGTGAGATTGAAAGAGAGAAAAAAAAAACTAGAGAAAGAAAGAGAGAAAGAATAAGAGGAAAGGAAGAAAGAGAGAGGAAAAAACTTGGAGATTCCGGCCCGTACGCGATCTCGGGGATGATTCAACCACTACAATTCTGAGGCAAGTGTTTAATCTTGCTAAATATTTCATTTGTGTATTTTATTTCATAATTTATGGATAAAAGAAATGGATTTTTGGGGTTATATGTAAAAACCTAGTTTTTGGGTATTTAATCTTGAATTTGATGTTTATATATGGGATTGATGGCATTTAAATTGATGAGATGAGTTGTGGGTTGCGTTTTGATGTGAGGAATATGATTGAGTTAAATATTGGGGGTTAAATGATGATATTTGGGTGTTTGGAAAGTTCGGGTTTTGATCAAACATGGGAAATGTCCAGGATATCTGGTATGGCCGGTCGACCGCGCCAAGGGGATCGATCGACCGCGCCTCAAAGGAATAGCCTACTGCTTTCTTCGTAAGGCAAAATTTGGACCCGCGGTCGACCGGTCCTTTGTTTTTAGCCCAAGATTTGGGATTTTTCTTCTACTTCTTTTCTTTTGGGTTTTATTCTTCTGGTCTTTCTTAATGGACTTATTATGGAGGGTTATGATATTATATCAGGGGATTAGTACCCTAAGATTAATAGGGGCAGTCAGACCCATGTTAGAATTGGATTTTGAGGGTAGGATGCCTCTTTTTGTAAGGAAATGATTATGGGGTTTAACGATTGGCAAATTATTTTAATACGATGGTGGTGGACAATCATGGGATAGTATAAATTGTAGAGATAATGCCTTTTTGCTTTGTGTATTTGAAGTTAAGTGGTAATGTGGTATATGCTTTTGAGGATTACCGAATAGCAGTGTTATGTGTATGTACTTCTAGCCGAGATCGTTATTACCCAATTGTGTGCAAGTAGTAATAGATATTTAAAGGTAGGACGAGGTAGATGTACGTTCGATGTTAAGGGTTCATAGGAGTAATTGAACCGTGGGTGAAATTGGGAATGATTGGACTCTACTATCGACTAGTATAGGTTGTGATATGATGTTCATCGGGATAGTTACTATATTGTTATGAGTGATTCATAATGGAGATTCCGATACGTGATGGGATCATAAAAATAAATATAGGATGAAGCTTGAAGTTTTTAGACTATTAGTTAGGTGTATACCAATAGTCAAGATTCTTAGTTGATATATCGATGCGCTTTCGGATATAGAGGAAATGTGTAATGAATGTTACCTACATTAAACTTTGGGTGGATAATCTTAATGTTGGATGCATTGGGAGACTATTCATATAAGAGGGGTGATGGTTGAATATGCTTCAAGTGAGGGATCATATTCATATAACAAAGATTAAGTTAATACGTTTGGAACGACGGCTAGTATATTGAGGATTATGTACATTATAGTCGAGTTTATGAATTTTATACATACGGACGAGAGCTGGTATGTATATATGTATACGTACATATATGTATAGATACGTATATAGGTGTGTAATTATGATGTGTATACTTATACCGTGCGTCATGGTTTGTATATATGAGGTGATCATATGGATGTATATATATTGTGTGTGTGAATGATATATATATACTTATGGTGTGAAGCATACCCGACACATGCTATCATGGGAAGTTGCATGATGAGGGTGAGCATCCTGGCTTGAGGAGCAGGTTGTGGATATTTCCCAGGTCACAGTCATCCTTTTTATTATTGTGTGATTTTATTTTAGGGGTGATAAGTCTTGGGTATGAGCCGTTCTCATTTGTCGGTAGGAACTATGACCGCTTCCCATGCGTTGTGATTTGGTTTTGACCACGAAGTGGGTGACATTTAGTACCATCGGTGGTCCCCAGGATGGTATGTGAGTGATGCCCTGGAAGATGATAGAATGGTGCAGTATTTTGGCATTCTATAGCCGTTTATGTTATGTGTATTGCATAGTGTACATTATGTGTGATATGTATACTTGGTTATGGGAATGAATGATTGCTTATCTATATTTAGAGTAAATATATATATATATTTATATATCCTATAGATGAAGAGGATGTGAAGTTTCGATGGTGTACATCTTGGGTGATTTTGGCGTATTAGTTCGTTGGGGTCGAAGGATCGTATTTAGAGACAATTGCGGTTATGTCGACCCAAGGATTTATTAGAGATTTTAGTTATGTTCTTAGATAGTAATATATAATTATAGTAGTTGTAGTAATAGAATTTTTGTGGATGACATAATGGATCCCTACGATCAGCATTGTCAAGGAGTAGTGTATCGGGGGATTTCCTTATTTGTATTTCACTTTACGAGACGCCCCACGCACGAAACGTAGTGCAATGTTGAGAATAGAGAGAAGTTTTGTCCTTAATACTTGTATGCATGTTAATATAAGCAATGAACTCTTATATTGAAGTAATGTTAATGTGTAATGTACTAAGTCTTATAACCGGTTTAAGTTAGTGATTGGAACCAATAATAGCCTGGTAAGGCACATACATATGTATATATATATATATATTTTATGCGGGGTTAGAATGGAAAGGATTCTTGGGTTATGTTAGAATGGCAGGCCATGCAGGTATAGACCGTGCGTATGGTAAGGTAGGATGTCCTTAAGTGAGTGGGGTAACCTAATTAAGATTTCAGGACGCGAATAGGTGCGCGCTGTTAGATGAGAGGTAAGATGGTGGTTTCACGCGAGTGCGACTCCACTTTAATTATGAAATAATGCATTGATATTTATTATGCACGGTTAACACACCTGCTAAACATTTTTACACCTCGGGCTCTAACCCCTTTATATTTCTCTTTTGCTATATATATATTGTACTACAAGTTTCCTACTGCATGGATACCAGATGCTCTTCTTTCCAGAGTCTTGGGAGCCGTAGAAGTTGCAGACTGTGGTGGGATTTAGATAGTAGTCGCTTCCTACTTCTTTGAAAATCTAGGTAGGATTCATGTTGTACATAGGGTCTGCACCCAAGGGTTATTTGAAGTGATTCATATTTCTTCTTTATGGATGTTGTACTGTCTGTGACCCGACAGCTTATTCGGGTCTATTTTCCTTGTATGTACTCATTTCATGTTGTTTTAGCACTTTCTTTTGTCATGGTACTTGTGTACAATTTTACCCTTGCTAGATATTTATATTGTTGATTTGTTGTCCGTGGCGTGTTTTATTTAATTTTGGCATCCGCTTTTATGATTTTGGGTAGTTAGCCTTATCTAGTATTGCATCGTCTGTTGGTGCTGAGACTGAGCCATCTGAGATTCCTGATTTAATCTAGTATTGGGATGGCCATCCGTTATTATTTTAAGCGGGGTGTCACATCTTTATATTTTTGTGGGAGGTAACTTAACAGTACTGAACTAACGTTCTGTGCTAATAACACATTTTTATTTACCTTTAGCCTATGTTTCATCATGAGTAAGTCCTTAAGAGGCTTAGCATACGAATGAATTCGCTTTATGGTCATGAGGAAAGGTAAATAATCTTTACTGGCTTAATAACGTCTAAGACCTCACCACGGGAGGTCTCTTTTGCGTGAGAGACCAATCGTTGAGGGTATGGGACAATAAGGGGAGGTTTCACAACCACCTCGGGCCTGACTGTATCATCATTACCACTCTTTCTCTAGGGGACATCTTTGGCCATTTTTGTGCCGGGCGAAATCTCCTTCATTTTGCTCGTCATGTGGAGGAGGTGATAAGTCAACAACTCTTTCACTACATAGAGTTGTTACCCCGCTACATTGCTCTTAATTTTTCTCGGGATTAGAGCTAACACAATTTTGACCTTGGAGAGGTTGTTGGCCTTGGACGGGAAACTTACCCTTCTCTTGGACACTTAGGGAATATTAAAACTTAGACAATGACGCCTTTAAGTTGACATAATTTTGTTGTTTTGAGCATTAATCGCTGACCGAGTTTGCATGAATTGGTTTAATTGTCCTCGATATTTCTACGCGGTGGGGTAATATAGGGTGTTGGAGGTGGTGCTTGCATAGGTAGAGTTTGTTGGAAAGGCAAGAGTGGTGGATGGGGTTGGGCCACTGTGGAATTCGGGTTTAATGCTGTGCTTAGTTTCCCATAATTGAAACTGGGATGGTTCTTCCACGAAGGGTTATAGGAATTCCCGCGAGGGGCCTTAAAATTACTATTAAAAAATTTACCGCTTCCACTTGATCTTGAAGCATCACTGTGTCGGCGGGTATCGTCTGGCATTCCTTCGTTGAATGTTCCATCTCACAAATCGCTAACACCTCATCTCTTAATGCTCGAGTGGAGCTGGTTGTGTCTCTCCCTCTAAACTCAACTACGTCTTCCAACCTCTTGATAAGTTACTTCCTTATCGAATTAATAGAGTCCGTATGCAGAAGGAGTTGTGGTGGTTTATTGAGCCTGAGATTGGGTGTTTGGATCGGATGTGTCCTATGCTTGAGTAGTCTCGACGACATACTTAAGGTGAGCCTCTGCATCGTCTGTGTCTAATCCTGGAAAATCCCCGGGGCGCATGGTTATTACGAGTTGATTGGAACTAAAGTTTTGCCCGTGATGGAAAAAGGAGATGAGTCTCCATTTCTAAAAACCTTGGTGCAAGCACATATTAAGTAACTCATTGTAATGCTCCCAACATTTATCAAAAGGCTCATTTTTATTTTGTCTAAATGTTTGAATTTGAGCCTTAATGGAGTTGGTTCGATGTGCGGGATTTTTTTTTTTGAAGAAACTTCGCTTGCGTGTCCCTCCACGTTCCAATCGAGTTCGATACTAAAGACCATATCCAAGTCTTGGCCTTATCCTTCAGGGATAAAGGGAAAAGCTTGAGGTGCACAACATCTTGAGTGCAAGCTTGGTCTGTGAAAGTCTTGCACGCCTCCCTAAACTCCCTAATGTGGAGGTAGGGTTTTCTGACTCCATACTATGAAATGTTGGGAGGATTTGGATCATCCCATTTCTAAAACGAAACTCTCCCGTATTATACAGGAATATAATGCATCCCAGAGTGATGGTTCACTCGGTATATAAGAGGTCTCTTATATGGCGACACGACATCTCATCCTCACCCGTACCAAAACTTCCGTGATCCGACATCGCACTCACACTAATAGTATCACTACCCTCTCTAAACTTTCTAAACACGTGACTCGTAATGGAGATAGGTGGTGTAGGAGGTAAAATCCAAAATTGTGCAACACATGGAGTGTACGGGCTATCGGAATCGTACTCAACTACGAGATTTTCATGAATTCTAGTAGGAGTAAAGAGATTCTATATTTATTTTTATTTTATTTATTTTTTGGATTTTTCTTTTTTTTTTTGGAATTTTAAAAGTTAGAGTCAAATTTTAGATTACTTCGATTTAACCTAAATGTCTACTTAGTCCCAAGCAACGACGTCAAAAACTCGACGCGACTCAAAAAGTGTCTCTAGTGCATGCTAATTTCGGTTCAAGTGCAAACCGATCGCGTAAGTAATCATTCGAGCAAGTCGGGTATCGAATTTCGGGACTAAGACGACAAACATAATGATGTATAGGAAAGACGAATAACCTCACGATTGACTCAGAAAAATAAAGGAAAAGATGATTGTTTCGGGAAAATTCTATCAACTAATGCAACTTAATTAATGATTAAGAAACAACTACGCATGCAAGAAAAACTACTTTTCTTTTTATATATATGAGAAAATAGAGTTGGAGCACACTCTCCCGCACCATTGGTAATTACGTTGGGTATAAAACCTTCAATAATTTAATTATAATTCAAAGAATAATTAAATATTATCTAAGCATTGGACATATGCGGATTTTACTCCTCACATTATCAAATCAAAACATATTTAATGTGTATAATAAATTATCTAAACACATATTATATTCTCAAACATTCCGGTTACTCTTACTCAGGGCAAATGAAATTAAAAGACCTACAACATTTGTTTCAACAAGATTTCAAACCGCTGAATTAGTAATTAAATTTTATCCAATTTTAAGTCCACCCATAATATCTAGGTTGGGTTCATGTACTCCAATCCTCTAAGAAACTCAGTCAGACATGTTGCTACTACGATTGAGCATAATTTTTATGTTGCATGGATTCATTGTTACATAAAGATTGCAACTAAACATATATAAAAGATTTCCAGCAAGAGAATGAAGAATTATAATCTATAAAGAAGACAAAACTTGAAAGATATAGGCGAATAATACTTGTATTGATGAATTCCACATAAAATAATGAAGAAGATGAAGTTTGAATGATGATATTTTCTTCTAATATTTCTTGCCTCCATGTAGTCTCCAAAACTAGGTTAAAAAACTTGTATAAACTAGCTCTAAACTCGAACTAACTTATTGGGTACAAGTTTTTACAAGTGTTTTAATGAAACTAAACTTTAATTAAAAATAGAATAAACGATAAATTTCACGAGCAGGCAATCAAAATCAGTTCGGTGTAAGGGCAAACCGGTTCACCTTGCAAATCGAATCTAGAACTCCCAAACCGGTTCGCAAGTTGGGAAAATTATAGTATTGCCCCTGGATTTTTCTCAACTTTAAACGAACATATCTCTTCAACCGTAACTCAAAATTGGACGTCATTTCTTCCAGTATTCTCGGGATTTCATACTTTCTTTCTGCTTCTAGGTTTGGGCTGCAAAATTACATTTCCACCCTTGGACTTTTTATTTTGTTCCTTTTTTATTTCAGTCTCTCTCCCGCATTCACTTGTATGAAATACTTGTAAAATACATGAGAAATACACGAAACAAAATATACTTGCCAAATAGGGTCAACAACATGAGTATGAGATAAAAGCATCCAAATTACACCATACGAGATAATAAAAGTACCTAAATTACGGGGATACATATGAAATATTTACGCCGAATCACCAGCCCCGCTAGCAGTTCCAGCATTGTCGCCTCCGCAGGGGAAGTTGCAGTTTGGGTGTATGTATAATTTCGGTGGACCAGTTTTGCCCCGAGCACTGCAAGAAGTTGAGGGTACACTTTTCATCCATGGGCATATGGGGAGGATTTTGTTTCACACGTCACATTCTTTTATTAGCACAAGATTCGCGCATGAGACGGATTTAGTGGATAGAGCGTCAGATATCATTATGACCATAGATTCACCATTGGGTATCGGGGCTCTCATTCAATCCATCTGCAGGGGAGTGGGTGTGGACATTGGGAGGTTATGCTTAGTAGCGGATCTTCTCATTTTAGAGATGTACGAATACGATGTTATTCTGGATATGGACTGGTTAACGACATGTAGAGCGATAATGGACTGTTAGAGTAGGACTATTGTGTTTGGTATTCCAGGATAAGATATGTTTCTTATAGCGATGCCTCCTCTGGAGGGTGGGTCAAACATGCACTTATATTACATCAAAGAGGGGACTTTCGAGGGTGTAGTTGTCTCGTTAGATTCGATCCCTATGTTTAGGGACTATTATGATGTGTTTTAGAAGATGCCGAGGTTACCCGTTGAGTCGAGAGATTGAGTTTGTGTTCAACTTAGCGCCGAGAACTAGGTATGTAGTGCAAGCGCCGCATCATATGGATCCTTTAGAGATGCGGGAGTTGAGAGATCATATTTAGCTGCTTTTGGGACAGGGTTTTATCCACAGAAGTACGACACCTTATGGTGCCCCATATCTATTTGTGAAGAGGATAGATGGGTTGTTGAGATTGTGTATCGACTACCAAGAGTTGAACAAGGTCACGATTCAGAATAAGTATTCGTTGCCACGTATCGATGACTTATTCGATCAGCTGAGAGGAGCAACCTACTTCTCTAAGATTGATTTGAGATCAGGGTACCATCAGTTACATTTCATAGAGCAGGATGTCCCTATGATCATATTTTTTATAAGATACGTGTCTTATGAGTTTAAGGTTATGCCATTTGTGCTAACCAATGCACTGACAATTTTCATATATATCATGCATAGGGTGTTCATGGATTTCTTGAATTAGTTTATTATTATGTTTAAAGATGACATCTTGGCTTATTCTCAGACAGGGGGCGAGCATGCAGAGCATTTGTCTGCGGGATCACCAGTTGTATTCCAAGTTGGAAAAGTGTGGATTCTGGTTGCGAAAGGTGCAGTTCTTGGGTCATATAGTCTCCGAGAGAGGGGTTTTAGTGGATCCAAGTAATGTGTCAGCGATCAGGGAGTGGGGCTAGCCCACGACACTGATAAAGGTTTGTAGTTTTTTGGGATTACCAGGTTACTACCGTTGGTTTATCAGGGAATTTTAAAAGACTGTGGGTCCCTTGACGAATTTGACTCGTAAAGGAGTACCTTTTGCTTGGTATTACCACTGTAAGTTAGCTTTCGACGTGGTAAAGGGAAAGTTGACTTCAGCACTAGTGCTCATATTGCCTAAGGGAGGAGTGGAGTACTTTATTTTTGTCGATGTGTCCTTATAGGGACTTGGGGGAGTTCTACAGCAGGAGGAACGAGCTATAGCTTATGAATATCGCATGCTTAAGACATATAAGAAGAATTATCCCACCCATGATTTGGAGTTAGTGGCAATCGTTTTTACCTTGAGGATTTGGAGGCGCTATTTTATGGGGGAGAAGTTCTAGTTGTCCTCGGATCACAAGTCACTGCAGTATATTTTCATATAGAAGGAGCTGAATATGGGGCAGTGTGGGTGTCTTGAGTTCATGAAGGATTATCAGTACGAAATTTAATACCATCCAGGGAAGGCTAATGTAGTGGCAGGTGCATTGAGTCGTATGCCAACAAGGCAGTTGACAACAGTGTAAAAGGCGAAGTGGGTTGATCTTCGTCAGGAGGAAAAGGTAGTTCGGGAATATATAACAGTGATAACCATCACACCTGAGATCATTTTGAGTTTTGTGAAGGCACAAGCAGAGGATACTTCTTGTCAGGAGAAGATTCACCAGTTATTGACAGGTGGAGCGAAATCTTACTCAGTCGGTTCTAAGGGTGTAATACCCCAACCCAATATTTTATTCCTTTCCATGTAATTTGTAATCATATGAAGTTAATGGAATAAAATTATCATTTCATAAGTTGTTATTCCTTCTCCAATTATTTGGTGGCCTTTTATTGGTATTAATTTAAGTTTTTGGGTTGGGTTTAGAAATATTTGGAATTTAGGTGGTACGAACGAACCTATGATCGTTCGAACGAGATCCTCACCTCGTTTGAATGAGCTCATGTCGTTCGAACGAAAAAGCAAACCCATTCTAACAGGCTTCAGATGCGTATTGAACGAACCCCTTATGCATTATAGTTGACCCTCGTTCAAAGGTCGTTCAAAGGGAGGTTCGACCGAATGGCATTTTTTATTCGAACGAGATCAACCTCGTTCAAACGAATTGGCAGAGAATCAGATCTGACTCACATGCTGTCACTGTTTTATCCTTAGATCTTGGTGACGTGTCAAACTAGTGGAGCTTGATCAATCTGATAGTTATATATATATATATATATATATATATATATATATATATATATATATATATATTATGTGTTGGGATTACCAGGTTATAAGAGGGAGATCATTTTCCTTATAATTTTGAGACTTCTCCTTTCTCTCTCAACGTCCTACACCCATCTTCCACCCCAAAAGCCCTTGTTATTCCATTATTGAGTGTTGCCTACCATCCCTACACCGTAAAATACTCCATTTATTCACCCATTTTACCATTTTTAAGCTCTATTCCAAGAAGAAAGTGGTGGAGAAATTTTGTAAAGAGGATTTTTTAAAGCTTTGAAGAAGCTAAGAGTCTTGGAGTTAGGAGTCTTGGAGCTTATGAGTTTTAGGAGATTTCAAGTCGTCCATTTGTGGTTTCTCCTCTTCTAAACCTAAGGTAGGTTTTTCCTTCCATGTTATTCAAGGTTCTTCTAGCTATGAAATCCACGTAGTTACATTTTTATGATAAATGGTCTTGCAAAAATAAAATTTTCTTCAAAACAAACCTTAAATGCGTATTTTTATTAAAAAAAATGGCATTTACGTTTACATTTGGAAGAAAGTATGTGAATTTACATAAAATTAGTCTTGATTTAAATGCATATTTGAGGTATTTCTAGGTTGAAATCCTATCTTGAATATGTAGAATCATGTAGTAAGTTAAATGGTGACATGGTAGACTTGAATAAATATGTTAAAATGGGTTTTGTAATAAAATGAAAAAGTATGGAAAAAAATCCCCAAAATATGCTAAATATTGTTAGGATGATGTAAAACTAATGTTGGGGTTCACATGTGATCATAAGACAAGACTATGGATTTTTGATAAAATGGTCTTAGATGGTGAACAACATTTTATGTGGTAAAACATAAAATAGATATGTATGGTTTTGAACATGAAAGGATGGAAATGGTGTTGGAGGAAAATGATTTACTTCTTGTGCCAAAATAAATTTAATATAATGTTCTTCACAAACTTATGACAAAAATGGTACTTTGACAAACTTGAGGGTCTTAAGGGTTAGCTTCCTTCTCGAGACCCTATCGGTCTATTTTTGGGTGAAAATGAATAAAGTAAGTTTTGTCACGTTGATAATGTTAAAAATGCTTCAAAACCACGGTATAATGAAAATGATAAAAAGGGAATGGAATAATGTGTACATTGGATAAAATGTTAAAGCACATAAAAAGTTAGACTCCAATGACATCGACAAAATTAAGGAGGTCCCGGAGCCCTTGGGTGAAAGATCCAAAACCACTGGTCAGAGCATATGGTGGCGTCGCAGGCAGTGTGGATCCTATTAAAGTACGCGGTTATTGGAAGATTTCGAGAAAGATAATAAAAAAATAATTTAGTTGGTTGTACTTATAATTTCAGTAAAGCAACCTAATGGAAATGTGATAAATGAGGCTAAAGGATAAAATGTGAATAATCAGTCTCTAGACCCGGTAAAGGGCGGTAAAATCGATTAAGTGTGAGTACGAGTTTGTCGCTCGGGTGCATTGCATGTAGTTGATTTAATACTAGCTAAATTGTTAAAATTTCTCAATTAATTAAAATACACGTTATATGTATAGTATCTTTGTTGCAAACGTATAGCTTAGTTATCATACTGAGCGTTTGCTCACCCCCTACTTTTTATGTTGTAAACCCCACCCCCACCCTAGGTACATCGAGTAGAACATTGGGCACTGTAGTTATTTTCAAACAATGGACATTCGGTATTTCCACATTTGGTATTTGAACTTTTATTCGGGCCTTCAACCATAATTTGTAATAATACAGTATGGACATGATTTATTTTTTGTTTAATCAGTATTGTGGATTGAATTGAATTTTTATAAATAAATCTTGCAGATTGGTTAATTACATAAAGCGGTCAACTTAAAAAATAAAAACTAAAATAGGAACCTTAATCATTAAACAAATGACGCCATTTAAGGGATTTTATTAAATAAATAACTAGACTTTTCCCCTCCCCCTTTAACTCCCTGACTTGGTGCGGGTTGACGCAACAGTGACCTAAATTCGGGTTGGAGTGTTACAAATCGTATCAGAGCATAGTATCCTCGGGTGTGATAGAGTGTTTATGTTTCCTTAGTGAATTTCCCCGTACAGTATCGCATAGCTAATGCTTAGTACTATTTAGTAAATCGTTTTCGCTATCGTTTTCATACGAATCATTTTTATTAAACTCTCAATTCTTGTGTAGATGCCTCCACACCATGACATCGTTAGCGGGTCGGGCACCAATGAGCTTCGATGCATGGAGCAAGTCGTGTGTCAGCTCGCCAACTCCTTTAGACAACATCAACGGGCAAACCTAAGTGGGATTGTGGAGAGCACCACCTTTGCTTCTATCCTCAAAGAATTCAGGAGGTTGCACCCGCCTACTTTTAATAGGGCAGCTGGCCCCAAGGCAGCTGAGGAGTGACTCGACGAAGTCACAAGGATAATGGAGATTTTGGATGTGCCGGCAGAGCAAAAAGTCAAAATTGCCACGTTTTGACTGAAGGAACAAGCGCAACACTGATGGAGCGCCTATTCTGCCAGCAACACTAAGACAATCGACTGGAGAAGCTTCAGGGTGACCTTTCTCGATAGGTACTTTCCACAGGCATTCAAGGATACCAAAAAGGATGAGTTTGTTATATTGATTCAAGGGAAGACTTCAGTAAATGAGTATCTGGTGTAACATCGCGTAATTTTTAAATAATTCATTTTAGCATTATTAAATTATATGCGTGCTCATAATTTAATTAAAAAAAGAAAATATTGGATACCAATAAATATTAATTAGTGATAATATAATTAATATTTATGTGAAAATAAATTTACTAAGTGTGATTAAGTAAATAAAATTCGGACAATTGCTAGTACGTCATAGTGGATAAAAATGATGAGGATTGACGGTATCTCAACCGGGGCATACGAGTAAGCTATTTTTGGGATTGAGATAGGATATTGATGTTTGGTAACTCAGATGATGATTTCGAGTGCCCAATCGATCCGGAATGGGTCGAAATAGTAAAAATCAAGTACTCGGTGTCAAGATTGGTTATCGGGGGCATTTTAGACTACTCGGGACCCGAGTAAGGGCAAGAGGGTCATTTTACTCCTAGGACTTTATTAATTTCGGGATTTGGGTTAATTAAAGGGAGGCTAGGGTTAGGATGGCCACAATAACAAACTAAAAACCTATAGAGAGAGATATTAGGAGAAAAGAAGGAGGAATAACATCCAGGAGATCAAAAGGGCTAAACTAAGTGAAGAGATTGAGGAGGCTTCTTGTCAGAGTTGAAGCAACGTGTAGAGAACTCAGATTCCGACGAATTTAAGGCAAGTGTATAACTTGCTCCCTTAAATTATGTGTAGTATACTCATTAAAATTAGTAATTGACGATTTGATTTTGGGATGGGTTTGATTATATGAAAAAGGGGGTTGGGAGATAAACCTACTGAATAATGTATAGAAGGTTATTTCGAACTTTTAATGGTAAATCATTCCATTATAATATTAATTAGTGTGAAGTGAATTTATATTAGAGATGATTATTGTATAAGGTTTGGCAAAGAAAATTTCTGGAAATTTCAACATGTATGAAAGTTAAGATTTGATGAACTTGGGATTTAATTGTGTTGGATTAATGAATCTCAATATGTAATTAGATTGGTTCATGTATAAATCATTAAAATTCGTGGTATATAGTTTGATTAGGTTGGATGATGATTTGGGAGTTTTGGGCAGATAAAATCCCAACATGTTGAATCAAGATCTGGTCTCCTGCCCAAAATCGAATCGATTTGGCCTCATAGGCGAATCGATTCGGCCCAGAATCGATTCAGACTCGAATCGATTCAGACCTGTTGTAAGGGACATTTTGGTCGTTTTATATGAATAAAGGGTAAAAGTAAAATTCGGTAACTTAGGTGAGGTTAAGTTAATGATTTTTAATACGTCTGGGGATTTTGTTCAGTAAGGAAAAATCTCGAGTAGACGAGGTTTGACTCGAATTATATACGTGGGGCATTTAAGACATAATACTTGGGATGTAGGATATGTAACGGATATAGTGATTTCCGATTATGAATTTAGGACTGGTTAGGAATGTCCGAAAAAAATAAAGATGAGAAAATATATTAAATTATTTAATTAAGTAAAGAATTTAATTAAATAAGAGTCGGGATTAGACTAGGGTTGCTAAACTAGTGCTTCGGGGGAATAGGCACGGATTAGTCAGTTGATGTGATTATATATATATATATATATATATATATATATGTGTGTGTGTGTGTGTGTGTGTGTACGGATGTGGACAGTATATATATGTACTCATTTAGATATTTGAGTGTACGATATTGCATTAGAAACATACCCATCTAAGCGGATATGCTATCGGTGGAGGTTGCACGTCGTAGGGGGTCGTTCTGGCGAATCTCAGGAAAGGTAGTACCATTCCTTTGGGTCATAGGTCTGTGCACGACCGTGTGATGTAGATTTTGGAGTCCCCTAGGATAACGTGGTATGGTTATGACCACAGACTTAAGGCCATGATCGCCTCCGGTGTTCGTTTATTATTTTTGGTCAGCGGTGAGATTACGACCTATTTGCCGAGAATGTAGAGGACATTCCCGGTGTTGTTAATTTTATAAAACACCGCAAGTGCACGGGCTATTATAGAATAACGAGTGTAAGTACGGATCAAACCCATAGAGATTTGTCATTTTTTTTTCGAAGTAATTGTAATTTTACAACTAGGCTAAATGGGTTTAGAAAGGAGATGCAATTTTAAACTAATCTAACAAAATAAAAAAAATGCAACTACGAAATATATAATCAAATGAGCGAGAAAACTAGGACATTGGATTCATTTATCACATTCAACCAATATTATGTAATAATTTAAACCCATCATTCCCGATTTTATGACTCAAATTAAACCGACTCTCGTCGTATTTTAATTCGAGAGATTACACAGTTGAGTTCACACTAAAATTTAACGTCTCCAAATTTAGACGACTAAAATTCCTATTCCCTTAAAAGTTCACTTTTAATTTTCAAAGTGTAGTCTTTAAGCATAGACTATCAAAACAATCGAGTGCAAGCATAATCCATCAAAAAATACTATATTTAAAAATAAAAATATGATTTTTCTAAATAAAGCCGAAGGTTTAAAACACACTCTCGTCTCGTTTTAAATGAATATCGAATTTTTAAAACCTTTAGCACATATCGGGAACATAGACGAATTTAAATCACACACAATATTAATCAAATATGATAAATTTCGCTTAATCCTAGTAAAGAAATTAAGCTAGCATAATTGAAGATAAAATAAAAATTCAAGAATGAATATTAATTCTCATTAATAAATCAACTTAAAAAAATAATCGAGTCTTACAATTGATGTTGACAAAACTTCTCCCACAAAATAATTCTTGGCCCTCAATAAAAATATACTCTCATAATAAAGGAACCAAAAACTATCTCTCAAAGCTCTCTCTAAAATTCTACACCAAAATAATAAACCGAATGGTCTTATTTATAGGGTTATGAATGAGATGTTTGAGTTAGAGTGAAACTCTCTTTTATTGGTTGTATTTGAGCTTATAATTATCTCTTGGAGTCTTATAAAGAGTTGGAGATAATTGAGAAGCCTTTTTTATTTAAATAATTATCCCCAATTTTGGCACTATTCACGTCACTTTTCACAACACCATCTTAAAATCTCATTTTCGACTGTCTTCAAAGTTGTGAGTCTTGTCAAGACCCTTCCGAAAAGTTATGACACGGCCTCAACGGACACTCGAGCGATTTTATAAAAAATATTTAGTACATCTGTGTCAACCGTGTCGTGTCGCGTTGCGACATATCTTAGCAATTTTTGCACATCGACTCCTTTGTTGTCCAAATTTTCGGAGTACTTGTGAAAATGCAAAATAAAAATAATTAATTCAAATTTAGGGTCATAAAAATTTAAAAAATTACAGAATTGCCCCTCTTTACATTTTACCCCCGAAATTCATAACTTTTCTGTTTTAATCCGGAATACAACCAAATTTCAGGGAGAACTTTATTTTGCCTAGATAAATATTTACAAATTAAGTTCAGGCCCGTATGTTTTGAAAATTACAATATCAACCGATGGAATACTAAAATTGCATTTTGAACTCAAATTTTATTCAAACTTGCATTTTCTTTTATTTCACGAAAATGACTCTAAAAGCTCATTATTTATGATACAATGGGCCTAACAAGGTCTAGATTTGGTAATAATTCATACAAAATAATGCACTCATCACCTGGTGTTTGATAGCATGCTAGTGATTTTACATATATAGTGAGAGAGAGAAATGTGTTTACCTTTGTGCAAAATATTTACGTATATAAAGATGTGGATAATTATATACGGATACAGCTTGATAAATGAGAATGTAAAATATTTATGTATATAAAGATAAGAATAATTATATACGGGGTAGTCAAATAACTGTGACTGTGGAAATAAATAACTAGAGTAAAGTTATATCTTAAATTATGACGATTTGATAAAACACCAATTAAGCAATTGCGATAGCAAATTAATGAACCAGGGGTAGATAATATATTCGTGTCGGGGTAGTATAATTTTGATGTTAGTGGCAAGTCTAGTTGGATGGGTTAGATTAACTAAACAGGTTAAAATGCATACGTTAGGTGCGCACTTTAGATGAGGGGTGACTCACGAGAGTGCGTTACCAGTTTATAAATATGGAATTTGTTGTACATTTTCATTTATGCATCTTATACACTTGCTGAATATTTGTAGAAAGTTTTGGTCTCTGACTCGTATCAAATTTATTTTTAAAAAATTTAAGTGTCGAGCCACAGGTACATCAGTCCTATTCCTGGGATTTCGTAGCGGCAGCTGATATGGAGGCTTGCAGGATTTCGAGTAACCGATTCTACTATTCACATTATAGATTAGGTTATCTATTTCAGTATTTGTCGGACGTGTTTCCCCTTTTTATTCAGACTTATGTATTTCAGATTATTTTAGTCAGTTGAAGTGGATGTGTTGGATTTTTACCTCATTGGGGGACTTTATTTATTTATCTTATCTTCAAACTTTACTTTGTGGTTTCTTTCAAATTGATTACTATGTATGGGATTATTGTGGATGGTTTAATATTGTTGTATGTTAATGAAATAAAAAATTTGACACCAGCTTGTTTAAGTAATAGGTTGTAAGAAATTAAAATATTTTCGATAATGTTGCTAAGAACGAACCAGATGAGATTCCCGTTATATTTTAGTAGAACCGTTATTGAAATAGGCGAGGTGTCGCATATGGTAAAGTTTTTTTAAGTACGTTGATGTTGTATAGAATGATGAGGCGAAGAAAATGAGGCTCTTTGTAAAGGGCCTCAATTTGGGTATCTGGCGGATCATAACAGGTTTAGATCTGCTCGATTTTAGAACTGTAGTGAATAAGGCCATACGATTAGAGCTTGATGCGAAGTATAGTAAGGCTATATGGGAGAAGAAGAGGGAGCCCAGTGGGTCTCAGTCGGGTGGGCACAAGAAGTCCCAAAGCGGTGCACGAGGCTTCTTCGCTAAGCTTAAGGCAGTTATAGGAGTTGACTCTACCTCAGCATAGTGCACTGCAATAAGAGCCCCATCACCCCCCATAGAGAGGACCTTCTATAGCTGTTGTCTCCCATGTCACGTGAAGAGGGACTTCCCCCAACGATTTTCGAGTAGTGAGCAGGGCAGCCAACAGATCGTTAACTTTGTGCAGGGCCGAAGTTCCAGTTGTACAAGCCCTACACAACAGTAGTAGCAGTTTCCTCCAGGGTACCAACAGTCGGCAAGGCACAGCGTGGACGGTTCATGCCCCAGCCAGGGATATGGTAACCGTGGACTGGGTCAAGCACCCAGTAGTTAGACCAACATGTTTAATCTCGAGTGATTTTATGCCAATTCCCAGCATACTGCACCTTTTAGTGTTCCCTCGATAATGGAAGGTATTATTCTCCTATACAGTACTTGGGTAAAGGCAATATTATTAGACTATGGGGCATCACATTCCTTCGTCTCTAGTTCCTTAGCCTTTAGTTTGGGTTTAGTTGTAGACCGATTTCACCCACCTATCTTCTTTGGGCTTCCAGTGGGTGGTGGCATAGTCCTCAACAGGGATTACCATAAATGTGTGATCATAGCTTGAGATTTTTTTCGTAGAGTAAGACTTGATCCTTATGGACATGGATGGACTCGATGTTATCCTTGGTATGGATTGGCTATAATGTTTTAAATCCACCATCGAATGCTATCGACACAATGTCCTGCTTTCGCTTTTGGACGGGTCTCACCATTCTTTTAACAGTGAGCAGGGTATCGATTATCCTTGTAAATTATCTTCAGCCTGCGAGCAGAAGAAGTATTTCGGTTGGTTTAGCAACTTGGTGGCTCAAAATGAGCCAAAGGGTATGATTTTAGACTATCCCGTGGTGTGAGAGTTCCCTGATGTTTTTCAGATGACCTCCCCGAGTTACTGTTGGAACAAAAGTCTAAGGGTATATTGAAAATGCATATAGATTGAACTACAAAAAATATTACACATACACAAAATCCTATAGAGCGGAATAAGTATTTACCTTCAAGATCTCTTTGATTTGATCTCGTCTTAGCACAAACTATATGTGATGATAGTTGATCAAGAACGCAGGCTCGATGCACCTCACGATCTTCTACCGTATTCCTGATATGGATAGTCACAAGCAGAGTGTGGCCTCTTCCTTCAAAACCACCTTTTCTTCGCTTATTTCCTCTTTGCTGCCTTTCTTTCTCACAAGTTAGAATTTAGGTCTTTTGAGTATAAAAGATTGACGACTAGCTTAAGAAATAATGAGCCTTAGGTGCATATGTGCAGGCTACAGTAGGGACCTTATGGAGAGATAAGGATATAGCTCCTAATGGTCCTGAGAAAATCTAATCCTTCCCGGATCCTAATCTAAGTCCTGTGACACCCTGCCTAATTAAATACCGGATGATCAGTCCTTTATTAAATTATAATCAAGGTGAACGGTTGGTTCATTCTTAGCATCAATGTCGAAAAAAATAAACTTTCCAATTTAACACCCTAAATAATTAAGCTAAGTGTCAAAATCATTTAAAACATCATTCCTATTTCATTAAACCCAATTATAAAACCATTAATAGTAAACAGTTTAAGAGTCACACACTTAATAAGATTGGAAATGAACATCCAAGAATTTAAGCATTTAAAACAACAAATACTAACTTCAAAACAACAAAGGAAAACCATCCTGACAGTAAATTAATCCCAATGAGTAAAATACTAAAGATAAATGAACATAATCTCTGACAAATCCAACTAAATAAGGAAACGGGCGACACATGCCCAACTAATTAAAACTGAACTAAGAATGGAATCAACAAGGAGATCGTCAAAGCAAATGGCCTGCAATTCCCACCTAAGCTGCAGCGCGTCCAGTCCAAAGTACCTAAGCATGATGCCCCTGTGGCTTGGCACCTGTAATACATACATATATATACAAGAGAGAAGAGATAACAGAAAATGGGTCAGAGCCCGATTGTAAAAATAGTTTAAAATTTAGTTTAGCAAGTATTTAAAATGCTTACTGGCTAATGCAACAATCATAGTAGTATGCGACACTCTCTTGAGAAATTCTCACCTCTCATCTAGTGTGCACACCTACCGCACTATTAATCCTAAACGTTTAGCTTAACTTAAATTCCTCGTAAGGTTTCATGCCGACAGTTACTAGGGCTAAGATAATTTTTATCTGAAAGTAAAGCCTTCACGTGAATCACATTTCATTATAAAATATTCCAGTATTGTCTCAAACTCTTCAAAACTTATAATAAAGTCGAAATATTTATTCATTACTTAACTACTTTTATTCACAGTAGAAAGTTCCCAGTTTTATGTCTACATATATATTAATCACTCGTATAATATATATGCTATCGGCACCCCACATAAATTTTATGATGCGGACATACTCTGCTATCAAGTCCCCGTATCACTCGTACTAAGGGAAATACTAGTTCGGAATCACTCTCGAACTGTATTGACAACAAACACATACAAATTGAGGCAAAGCATAGTTCTAAGTCACTAAGAGGTCAGCACATACCCTCACATCTCTTAGGACCGTCTGACTATCAATCAGATAGCCTGTACCAAGGAGTCCTATGTTCTAGGGTACACGTCAATATTCCCCATAAAGGTCCCACAGAGATAAGACCGCCTCGGTGCGGTAACCTCAGTGATAGCAAGTAGCGCGAGCACGATTTTTTTTAGACATATATAGTATATACACAAACACAGTCATATATATATGTACTACTATTCCCATTTCTAAATTCGGTACACCCATGACCCGTACTTATGATATTCGTTCTTAGTATACATTACTAGATTATCCCGTATAACGGCTCGTCTCTTTTATTCTTATTTATGGGATTATTCCATACTTACTTCTTATCACTCGTAGTATCCTATCTCCCTAAGTATAATTTCATTAGGTACTCTCTTATTTTATAACGTAACTTCCTTACGAGTCTCCCTCCTTTAGTCACACGTTCCCATTATTTCTTAAGTGTAAATCACTCCCCGTTAACCTAAAATTCGTCTTACATTAAATGCTCCATTTTTACAAAGTCCTAATGGTCCTCTTTACGTCCCAAAATGTTCTAACAATAATGTTCAAAGGTTACTACTCATTTTAATCGAAATACACTATTTAAAAGAGGAATATGAGTTTTCCAGGAGGGGTCGATCGATCGATGTAAGGGGGTCGATCGATCGATCATCGATCGATCAATGCTCTTTGGTCGATCGATCGATCAAGCAGTTATGGCGAAACTGCAGAAAACCCAGCTACGGAAATCCTTCTCCAAACTCAACCAAATCATCATATTTAACTCCCAAACTCCTAACAAATGATACTACAAGTGTGATATACCCAAATAAATAATTTTTTACTTAAAACATGTGAATTTTCATTAAGTTTCACAAATTAAAAGGGCAAAATCTATATAAACCTCAAGAACCCTAATATTTTCTTTAACTTAATTCTTCCAATTCTTTTTCTAGATTTTCTCTTCCTAACTCAAAGAAAATTCCTGGTATATCCTCTACATGTGAATTAGATTTCTAGAATGTGATTATTACCTCTTTAACATGCGAATTCTAGTCTCCAATATATGCTTTCTTTCAAGAAACTAGTTCTAATCAACCCTAGACTAACATAATTGAAGCATCAACTAAAATAAAGCAAGATAGATACTTGCCTGTAAATCTTTGTTTCTGATTTGTGGAAGAAATTGGTGTGGTTGTGTTCCTCGTCGCGTGATCTACAATCTGGCGGTCACAGCGGTGCGAACGACGGAGGTTTTGGCCTAGAACTCCTTGAAAAGCTTCTACCCTTCCTCTCCAATGGCCGTTATTTGTTTTTGATTATGTTAACCATAGAAGACAACCCCTAACAGCTGATATAACCTTAGAAAATTCATGGGTTTCCATGCCCTAAAATACAAATTGTCTAAAATGCCCTCCCAGGATGTTAATTAGGCCTAAAAACACCCCGAGATCGAAACTAAACCCCTGGGTACATTATTTTGACTATCTCGATCCTTCTGGACACATTGACGCACTCAAAATGACTATACGGGTGACTTATAATTTATTCACTTTTAATAATGCGAATTTAATCCCGACACGACACAGGCGCGTCCCGATAAAATTTCCAAAATAATCAAATTAGATTCTCGTGATAATTTTACTAAATTTAATTACACATATTACTTTACCCATAAAGTAACTTACAACAAAATTCCAATAATTACTAACTCTCATTACGCTAGTAAATATTCAAATGATTTTCGGATTAATATTAAATTAACATCTCTAATTTATTTTAATAAATCCCCAAAATTTAACAGTCATAAAAATAAGGGGTATTACATACTTCCCCCCTAATAACTGAATTTCGTCCCGAAATTCGAAAAATAAGGCATACCTGGTAAAAAAAAATCTGGATACCTTATTAGTATGCAAACTAACTTCAAAGTAAGGAGCTCAATTACTATAGCCCCGTTTTACATCAAGTTTGTTTAACACTCTCATTAAAGACACTTCACATTGTGCTCCTATCCGACAACATTCGCATAAGACACGCCTATACATTATTAATTCCCATTATTTCAATATCATTGGGAGGCCGCACCTCACTACCTGACAACTACTCGGATTTATCTAAACACAAAACTCCCATTGTGAGAGGAACCATACGAACATCTGACCACTCTTGTTCGCCTAAAACAGTCGTGGAATTCCACCATAGTCATCAGACTCTAACTCAACCAATCCAAAATTCTGATTATCCTCCCATCTCTTAACATTGAGAGTGAGAAAAGTTAAGGTTTTTCCACACCCAAAACCTCGATAAGCACATTATTCACAATAAGTAGGTGCGAGTGCTCCCACGAAACCCTACCATTAGGTAATATATTCCCCCAATTACCGTACTATACTCCACTTGCTAGCTATAACCGTTGTGGAAATGAAACGATCATAATGAATCCAAAATTACTTTCACACTGCTCCACAAATCGTTAATCACCGTTCACCTACTCCCCGGCTATGGGTGATACATCCTACTCAAAACGTAATGTTATCCCCACTGCTTCCTGAAATCGCATTTTGGAGGTGGGATTCAAAAATCTCATCCTAATTCAGAAAAATACCGTGTAGGACCACGTACCGGCGCGATCCTTCCTTTCAAAGTGAGACTCGGGCATAATAGCTAATATTGTAAATCACCCCAAAGGAATGTCAATCACTTTCTTCTTGGGCATCTTGTTCCACACGTTCGAAGGAACTATTGATCTTACCTTGAGGTTGGCAACTCATCCAAGAAACTTTACCGACTTTACCGGCCTTTTTCATTATAGAAATTGTCGATAGCCAAAAAATTCTCTGGGTGATCCTCTTGTTCCAACCGATATCTGTCTATGAGTTGTGCATCGGAGACCACTCACTATGTCCCGCTCAACATCGACTTCTATTTGAAATGTCTCACATTAAGTGACACTTAATACTCCCCTTCTTTCCTTAGTGTATACCGAAAGTTTCGATCCGTGCGCTTTTCTATACGATGTGCACTTCTGGACCTTTTATACCTTACTAACATCTTCACTCTTTGCACGCGTCAGTTACTCTCAACATTTGACTAATTATAACTCCGCTTCGAGTGTTCTCTATAATAATTAAATTCTACCCTTATGAAGGAATACCCCCTTTTTAAATGGCTTCCCACGGCCTTCCAACCAAATTCGGGTGTGCTACTCTAATCGCACACGTATATATGGATCATCGTTCTTCATGCGATGCTTAATTCACTCTACCACTTCCACCTCGTTATGTTAGTCCCACAAACATATATTCCACACATTTTTTCCCATATCCCTACAACTCAGACGATTCTAACATCAGTTAACCAAGTTGCCCACATTTTGTAGCACCCCGCCCGCCCGGGAAGAGCGAACGGCGCGCTACTCATCGATAAAACTAACCAAATCCATCAAAATACTAGGTATAGAGCATCTACATCCCACAACAACAAAAGAGAACCACTAATCTCAAATCTCTTCAAATAAGTACAATAATTCTCTCGAATAAATACAACTAAAATAAATCACCAATGCTCTATACATCAAAATAAATACAAGTCTTCTCTCTTGTATTAAAAAACATTTCCCAAATAATCCACGTTAAAAATCATTCTTACCCTTTATTTCCCTTGTTCTCAGAACGCGATTAGAACACTTGGGTATTCTCAATCACCCCTAGAAATCGAAATTTTAAACTCCTTATCATCATTCCACCCTTCAACTCGTGGTGATAAAACAAAACTTTCAATGCTTCCTTAGAACCCCACCGGCTCCACTGGCCTTAAAACATAATTCAACTTCCAACTTATAGATATAATTACCCGCTCCTATTACGATCGAGGTACCGAACTCATGGACTAATGACTAAACATATCCGTATTTCCAACTTTACGCTAAGTTTCATGCATGGGATGTCTCGCAAAGCGAAATCCAAATAAGGAACCCCCCGATACACTACTACCTAACATCGTTAGTTATCGAAATCCGTTAGGCCCTTCGTCCATATCATGTACCCTTTATTCTCTTGATAGAAAAGTTACATCTCCTCCCGTAATTACACTTAACAAAGAACATTTCGCCAATTATTCAATCGTTCAGTATTGGGGGTAATCCGATTCCATAAACCTCGAATACAAATAATCGGGGTTCTCGAAATCCTGTCTCCAACATATGGGTATAACTCTTAACTCTCACATCTCTAAAGGATAGATATATCAATGCGCTCTTCTTATCACCAAGTCCTGAACTCTAAACATAATAATGAGTTAAATATTTTCGCTCAACAGTAAAACCAATACATACTGAATCATAATAACAAAGTCCCTACACACACCGAGATCGAATATTTAGAACCCACTATCCCCTCCGAAGTATCTAGAATAGATAATATAAGTGCGAGTTCGACCCTCTCGCAGATGAGGCCTCGCCAGAACAAAAACATGCTACACTAATGCAAATATTCCGATAGCCTTGCAATAACTGTCTAGTATCGTACTAACCATTTCTATAAAGTTGTAACCAAGACAATATCATACTCGTATATCACATCACTAAAACGAGTATTGTCACTAAAGTATATAACACTATTAATACACCCATTCATCCTCCACGAATAGCACTAAAGATAATCCCGCTACATTAGGGAAAATATTCACATAATAATAATATTTATAGTTATACGCATTAAACTCGTCTCATATGCTAATCTACCAATGAACAAAATATAGTGACTCGCTCGTGTCACATATAACACGCCTCATCCTCCGAGGATAAGACTCATACTTCTACCTTGGCAATCATCTTGACTGCACAAATGGTCCCTGGACGTAACACGCCTGTCCAAACCAGAATAAAAAGTACTTTAATTGTTGCCCTTTACTAGGCATCCTACTCTTGTCACCTTACTCACTTCGGGAAAACATTAACGCATGTGAATCATTCTTCATAAAATATCTCTACACATAATTCACTTATCATCTGTCATACTAACCATATTAGGACTGTCATTCTCTTGGACTTTGGTAGGTTCGATTCCTGATGGCGACCCCCGTTGTTCCCTTAGCCTTATTGTCCCTAAAGAACATGCTACCGGCTATAGTAATCCTTACCGAATTCACCATCGCTCGGTAAGAATTTTAGCTATTCGATTCATTTAAATGGGTCCCCTGATGTGTATCCACACCCCCTTGTGGTGCTACACTACCACCGTTGCATACAATCTTATTTTTGACTAAATTCTTCGATTTTCTTAGCTTCCCACACAAGAAGCATTATCATCTCCATTGACAAAGCACGACATTGTCAATCTCTGAATCGACCGTCCAGCAGGATTCCCTTTTAAGTGTTATTAACTATATTTACGAGTCGATCTCCCACTTGGATTCCTCTCCTCCATTTGTATCTACATCCTCCGATACAAAATTCTCTAATGGTTTAGATTCATATTCACAAATGGACCTCTGTCAGGTCCTCCTGTGATGAGTTCAGAACAACGTGCACATCTTATTTAGAACACCTGATGAAGGAACGTGCGGTTAAACTGTACCTAAGGTCCTTCTATTTACGTAACATTTCACTATTAAATGTGGTGGTTGACTTCCACCATTATAACTTTGCTCCGATGGGTCAAGAAAATTTTACCCCAAATTTTCACTTCTAGTTAGCCACACTCCGCTATATGCCCAAGCCTTTGAGTGTATTACCTTCATTGAGTGACACACACGATTCTCGCATTCCTAGAATTTTCGCTGATGACTCTCCTCAATTTGCCATTTGACCCTCTCCCAAGCATTCTATGTTGGGTGACTCTAATCTTGCACATCTTTCGACTATAGCAGCATTTGGAAATCTTAGGCTGCGCCCTAGCCGTCTTCACAGTCCTGGCTTCTCGTGCCATAATAGGGGTGACCTTAACTACGATCATTCTCCTCGAATATACTTTACCACCCCAATTAAGCCTTGCCTCCTGATGTTCGCCCAACGGCCCTCGTCTGACATCCTTCATCGCTCGACGCATGCACACATCCGAACGCAAATAGAATTCACAATTATACATTCGTTATAGCAGGAGAACGGAATCTCACCATAGATATCAATAATCCTAAACTTAGGGCTCTATATCAAACAAAGCAACGCTGGAAGCATAATAAGCCGCACAGATCCTAAAGGACACTAGAACCTGATGCTCTAATACCACCTGTAACACCCCGCCTAATTAAATATCGGGTGATCAGTACTTTATTAAATTATAATCAAGGTGAACGGTTTGTTCATTCTTAGCATCACTGTTCAAAAACTAAACTTTCCAATTTAACACCCTAAATAATTAAGCTAAGTGTCAAAATCGTTTAAAACATTATTCCTATTTCATTAAACCCAATTATAAAACCATTAATAGTAAACAGTTTAAGAGTCACACACTTAATAAGACTGGAAATGAACATCCAAGAATTTAAGCATTTAAAACAACAAATATCAACTTCAAAACCACAAAGGAAAACCATCCTGAGAGTAAATAAATCCCAATGAGTAAAACATTGAAGATAAATGAACATAATCTCTGACAAATCTAACTAAATAAGGAAATGGGCGACACATGCCCAACTAATTAAAACTGAACTAAGAATAGAATCAACAAGGAGATCGTCTAAGCAAATGACCTGCAACTCCCACTTAAGCTGCAGCGCGTCCAGTCCAAATACCTAATCATGACGCCCCTGTGGCTGGGCACCTGTAATATATACATATATATACAAGAGAGAAGAGATAACAGAAAATGGGTCAGAGCCCGATTGTAAAAACAGTTTAAAATTTAGTTTAGCAAGTATTTAAAATGCTTACCAGTTAATGCAACAATCATATTAGTATGCGATACTCTCTCGATAAATTCTCACCTCTCATCTAGTGTGCACACCTACTGCACTATTAATCCCAAACGTTTAGCTTAACTTAAATTCCTCATAAGGTTTCATGCCGACAGTTACTAGGGCTAAGATAATTGTTTTCTGAAAGTAAAGTCTTCACGTAAATCACATTTCATTATAAAATATTCCAGTGTTGACTCAAAATCTTCAAAAACTTATAATAAAGTCGAAATATTTATTCATTACTTAACTAATTTTATTCACAGTAGAAAGTTCCCAGTTTTATGTCTACATATATATTAATCACTCGTATAATATATATATATGCTATCGGCACCCCACATAAATTTTATGGTGCGGGCATACTCTGCTATCAAGTCCCCGTATCACTCGTACTAAGGGAAATACTAGTTCGGAATCACTCACGAACTGTATTAACAACAAATACATACAAATTGAGGCGAAGCATAGTTCCAAGTCACTAAGAGGTCAGCACATACCCTCACGTATCTTTGGACCATCCAACTATCAATCAGATAGCCTGTACCAAGGAGTCCTATGTTCTAGGGTACAAGTCAATATCCCCCATAAAGGTCTCATCGAGATAAGACTGTCCCGACGCGGTAACCTCAGTGATAGCAAGTAGCGCGGGCATGATTTTTTTTACACATATACAGTATATGCACAAACACAGTCATATATATATATACTATTATTTCCATTTCTAAATTCGGTACACCCACGAGCCGCACTTATGATATTCCTTCTTAGTACACATTACTAGATTATCCCGTATAACAGCTCGTCTCTTTTATTCTTATTTATGAGATTATTCCATACTTACTTCTTATCACTCGTAGTATCCTATCTCCCTAAGTATAATTTCAGTAGGTACTCTCTTATTTTATAACGTAACTTCTTACGAGTCTCCCTCCTTTAGTCACACGTTTCCATTATTTCTTAAGTGTAAATCACTCCCCGTTAACCCAAAATTCGTCTTACATTAAATTCTCCATTTTTACAAGTCCTACTGGTCCTCTTTATGTCCCAAAATGTTCTAACAATAATGTTCAAAGGTTATTACTCATTTTAATCGAAATACACTATTTAAAAGAAGAATATGAGTTTTCCAGGAGGGGTCGATCGATCGATGTAAGGGGTTCGATCGATCGATCGATGCTCTTTGGTCAATCGATCGATCAAGCAGTTATGGCGAAACTGCAGAAATCCAGCTACGAAAATCCTTCTCCAAACTCAACCAAATCATCATATTTAACTCCCAAACTCCCAACAAATGATACTATAAGTGTGATATACCCAAATAAATAATTTTCTACGTAAAACATGTGAGTTTTCATCAAGTATCACAAATTAAAAGGGCAAAATCTATATAAACCTCAAGAACCCTAATATTTTCTTTAACTTAATTCTTCCAATTCTTTTTCCAGATTTTCTACTCTAAACTCAAAGAAAATTCCGGGTATATCCTCTACATGTGAATTAGATTTCCAGAATGTGATTATTACCTCTTTAACATGCGAATTCTAGTCTCCAATATATGCTTTCTTTCATGAAACTAGTTCTAATCAACCCTATACTAACATAATTGAAGCATCAACTAAAATAAAGCAAGATAGATACTTGACTGAAAATCTTTGTTTCTGATTTGTCTAAGAAATTGGTGGGGTTGTGTTCCTCGTCGCGTGACCTACAATTTGGCGCTGACGGCGGTGCGAACGACGGAGGTTTTGGCCTAGAACTCCTTGGAAAGCTTTTGCCCTTCCTCTCCAATGGTCGTTCTTTGTTTTTGATTATGTTAACCCTAGAAGACAACCCCTAACATCTGATATAACCTTAGAAAATTCGTGAGTTTTCATGCCCTAAAATACAAATTGTCTAAAACGCCCTCTCGGGATGTTAATTAGGCCTAAAAACGCCCCGAGACCCAAACTAAACCCCCGGGTACATTATTTTGACTATCTCGACCCTTCCGGACACATTAACGCACTCAAAATGACCATACGGGTGACTTATAATTTATTTACTTTTAATAATGCGAATTTAATCCCGACACGACACAGGCGCGTCCCGATAAAATTTCCAAAATTATCAAATTAGATTCTCGTGATAATTTTACTAAATTTAATTACAAATATTATTTTACCCATAAAGTAATTTACAACAAAATTCCAATAATTACTATCTCTCACCACGCTAGTAAATATTCAAATGATTTTTGGATTAATATTAAATTAATATCTCATATTAATTTTAATAAATCCCCAAATTTAACAGTCATAAAAATACGGGGTATTACAAGTCCCTTAATTATAATTAATACCACTAAATAATTATAATTGCAACTCCACTCCGTAACTCAAAATTATATTCCGAGCTCCTCATTATTAATTACTTAATTCTCCCCACGTTAAGGTTACACATACCCATTAATAAAATAACTTACTGATAAGTTATTTGATTAACTTCTTTAAGTCCTTGAGAGATCTAACTTAACTTATTTGTAGTGTCGAATTAATATAATACACCTGCAGGGTTTGACACATAAAAAACTTATTAGCATATCAAGGAGATATCACCAGTCTCTATACCGAGACGTGGATTCCATCCATAAAAGACTTTCACCATACAATAATCACGATTACCCAATATATCAAGATTATTGATCCAATAATGAATCTCACCCGAAAGGTCAAAGCAATAAATAAGTTGTGCATGTGTTCATCAATCATACCCGGATTAAGAGCCTTACGTAAACCTAATAATCACGAGGTTTACATTGTCTTATAAAATTAGCATAAAGACAATGACCTCAATGTGGTCCCATTTAAAACACGTAAAGTTTACTAGCACAATAAGTTGAAACTATACACTTTCTCATAATCAAGATAGACCTACTAAAATATTTTGCTACAGCCCTACTGATGGTGTGTCCAGTTCCATTTAAGACAGTGAACGATAAAACTTATATTTTATAAGAATTGGTGATCTGATCCTCTGTGTTTAAGTCGTACTCTACACATCAGAACACCTAGTGATCAGAATAAAAGACATTGGCAATATATGAAATAATGCAAATATTATGTTCATACACGATTCTCATTAAAATAGGGAAAACTGATTTTATTTTAATGATAAATACATAACTAAAACTATTATATAAAGCATGGTTTTAGTCTATTTCTCTAATAGTTATCGTCCCGACGAGATGTGGACTTCACTA
Source organism: Sambucus nigra (assembly GCA_949130495.1). NCBI lineage: Eukaryota > Viridiplantae > Streptophyta > Magnoliopsida > Dipsacales > Adoxaceae > Sambucus > Sambucus nigra. The sequence continues at coordinate 350,198,611 of OX422215.1, forward strand.
TAGAGGTGCATTAGGGTGACCCACCCATCTCTATTCCACCCCATTAAATGGCCCCGACAAAATTACAGGAGCTGAGGTTTCAGCTGGAAGAATTAACCAGCAAGGGCTTCATCCGCTCCAGCATCTCCCCGTGGGGAGCCCCAGTCCTATTCGCAAAGAAAAAATATAACTCTTTACGACTTTTCATCGATTATCGGCAGTTGAATAGGGTGACCATGAAGAATAAGTACCCTATTCCCCGTAATGATGATATGTTGGACCAGTTTTGTGGGGCAGGTAGGTTCTCGAAAATCGACCTTCGGTCCGGGTATCATCAGTTCGTGTAAAAGAGGAAGATATTCCTAAGATTGCATTCATGATACACTATGGGCACTATGTGTTTCTGGTAATGCCTTTCGGGTTGACAAATGCCCGGATAATATTCATGGACCTGATAAACCACATTTATCGTCCCTATCTAGATCAGTTCATTGTAGTTTTTATGGATGACATCTTGGTGTACTCGGTGTTAGATATATATCACGAGAACCATATTCGAACGATATTGTAAGTGCTCTGAGAGAATCAGTTATATGCCAAGTTCAGTAAATAAAAATTCTGGATGAAAGAGGTGAAGTTCCTTGACCACGTGGTTTCTGGTGAGGGCATCTCCGTCGATCCTTCCAAAGTAAAAGCAGTGTCTAGTTAGAGTCAGCCGAGGACAGTTACCAAGGTGCGAAGCTTCTTGGGTCTGGATGGGTACTACCGTAGATTTGTACATGACTTCTTAAGGGTGGAAATTCCCCTCACCATGCTGACAAGGAAGGATGCACATTTTGAATGGTTTGAGGACTACAAGCTAAACTTTCAGGAATTAAAGGTCAGGTTAACCTTCATGCTCGTTCTTATCCTTTCAAAATGAGGTTACACAGTGTATTGTGACGCTTCAGGTTCAGGACTCGGAGCGGTATTAATACAGGAGGGCTGGGTGGTGGCTTATGCATCTCGCCAGTTAAAGGTGCATGAGAGGAACTACCCCACTCATGATTTGGAGTTAGCTTTCGCGATATTTGCAATAAAGAGCTAGAGGTACTATTTTTACGGGGAATGATTTGAGGTATTTTCCAATTATAAGAGCCTCTAGTACATATTCATGCAGCGAGACCTTAATCTCGGGCAGAGGAGGTGGATGGAGTTAATGGAAGACTGTGATTTCTCGCTAGAGAACCATCCTGAAAAGGCCAATGTGGTGGCCGATGCTCTCAGTAGGAAATTCAGTCTCACTGTTGCGGTAATGAAATACCACCGGGTAAAGATGTTTGGAGAGTTACAGAAGTTTTATCTGCACGTACATCGAGGCTGTGATAGGGCATAACTTTGGGGAGTAGTATCTAGGCCCCTCATCCAGTAAAAAGTTCTAAATGCTCAGTCATCTGACCCCGAGTTCATTCAGTATCATGATCGTATTTGGAATGGGGAAGCGTTCGACACTCTTACCATGGATAAGGACGACGGGGTGTGGCACAAGGGTCAGTTAATCATTCTGATTATTGAGAATATTTAGGATTAGGTAATGGTATAAGCACATTACTCGCGTTTCACTATACATCCCGAGGCCACCAAGATGTATAAGGACATATGCGGGGACTTTTGGTGGTCCTAAATGAAGAGAGATGCGACAACATATATGGCAAAATATTATACGTGTCAGCTGGTGAAGTCCGAACATAAAAAATCATCAGGGATGTTGCAATCACTACCCGTGGTTGAGCAAAAGTCGAAGCACATAACGATGGATTTCGTCACGAATTTACCATGATCTGAGCATGGCCATGATGTGGTGTGAGTGATAGTGGATCGACTCACCAAATTTGCACATTTCTTATCGATTAAGGTCACAAATAGCGTGGCTAAATTGGCAAGGTTACATGTTCGAGAGATAGTCAGGCTCCATGGTGTTTCGCTCTTGATCGTATCAGACAATGATCCTCGATTTGTTTCTCGATTTTTAAAGAAGTTCCAACCGAAATTGGGAACCGAACTGAATATGATCATTTCGTATCATCTTCAGACCGACAGGTAGTCGAAGCGGACAATCAAAATCCTAGAGGATATGCTAACGGCTTGTGCGCTTAACATTTAGGGCAATTGGGCGAGGAACTGGCATCTGGAAGAGTTCGCCTACTGATTAGGTATAAATTCTTTCGAATTTATCCCATTAATTTAGGGATTTTTATTATCTTAAATAATGTAAAATATGTTGATCTATCTCCTTTCCTTGCTAATGACTCCTTCTAACAAGTACATCTACTTTCGTGTGTTTCTCATGAATTTAACAGGCATTTAAAGTATCGAGAAAGAAATGGGAATAGCATTGAAAGAAATCAAAGGAGAAAAGTCAAAAGGGCCAAAGCGTAATTTCCATTTGGAATCTGGATGAGAATCCACAATGAAAGTTGAAGACCTCGAGTCTACAAGTTCATAGGAAGAAACGACATCCAAATTCGAGTTTCGGAGCAACAGTTACGAGGTTCTAAAGATGAGAGAAGTCAAAGAAACAAGTTCTGGAGGAAAAACTATGGCGATTCGGACCTTTTAAAAATAAAGGATCCGGACCAGTCTGGCAGCAAAAGTTCTGAATGAAAAATAGGGGCTATCCGGACCTTTTTAAAATAAAGGGTCCGGACCGCCTCTACGCAGAAGCCTGACTCAAATAAGGGGGCGATCCGGATCGCCCAGCCCTGTCGGTCCGGATCTCTTTGGATTTTCTCATAATTTCAATATCTAAGAATTTTATAATTAACTCAATATCTTGTAAATTTTGGAGACTATTTATTCAAAGTTGTTACACAATATTAGGGGTTCAAAAATTTAGGTTTCTTAATAGTAGGAGAAGGGTTTCGGAACAAAAAACCCTAGTTTTGTAAAAGAGTGAAGATTCAAGTTTTATTTCTGGGATTTCTTTAATACAAGTAATATTTTCCTTTAATCCTTCAGTTTTACTTTGATTAATTATTTGTTTTGATGCATAACCTTCTTCTTCGTACCCATTCTTCATATAGCATGATGTTTTGCTTTTCAAAAATTGCGTTTTTATTTAGCTTAGTTATGTTCGACTAGATTTTTAAGGGTTGGGATGCATGAACCCAACCCGATGTAATTCATCGTAATGGGAAATAAAATTTTGAATTAAAATCTTAAAGGAATCATGTTACGTAACCATCGCAACAGTCGTATGAATTTTGATCTCATTTGCCCTACGTAACCGGGATGCTTAAGAGTGCGACGTGCGTATTAGTTAATGTGACACCGTCGTATTCTTGCCTTTGATTTCATATGATATGGGCTCGTTCCTTCATATAAGTAATGCTTAGGATTAATAATGACCGGGTTTGTTTAAAGTTTTAATTCTGGATTCTAGTATCCTACTAGGTGAATTACTAAGGTGTGGGGGATTGTAATCCGACCTATTGTTTCCATTTGTAGTCAATTATTCCATATAATTGCCATTTGTTATTATGTTAGATAAACTAGTTGCATTTCAATAGCCTTTAATTTAGTGGTAGTTAATTTAAATCTGCATTTAGTTCGTAGAGATACTCCCATTTAGGAGCATCTTTTCGTTTCTTTTAAGAGTCAAGTTAGGATTTTCTATCTTTCCAACGTCGTCATGTATCCACGCCTTATTTCCCTGAGGATCGATACCCCATATTATCGGGTTTATTACTTCCACAACCGATTTGCACTTGAACCGTAATTAGCACGCACTTTAGACACAAGTTGAGTCGCGCCAAGTTTTTGGCGCCGTTGCCGAGCAATTGGGTACACTGTAGGTTAGAGTGAGTTAATCCGTAACCTTAACCAAAAATTCATTAAAAAAAATTACTTCATCTCTCAAAAGCCTGTTAATGCAAAATCCACACCAAACTCCTCAAAGCACTCCTACGCGCATTCATAAAAACCCGATTGTCGAGTACAACCCAGATAGCCCACACGCGCCTAACCATCCTCAATTTTGGGTCCCAGCTCCTACATGTCCAAACTCAACCGTAAGTTACCCATATGGTTACACTTCAGGTTACATGCCTAGTGGATCGAGTGAGGATACCGAGTCGTTAAGTGAGAGAGCCATGTCACAACACGGAAGCGTAGGCGCGGGTGAGGGAGAGGCACCTTATCGACCATTGAGAGAATTATTGTACCCTGAGCGGTCATTCACTCCGGGCTGCATTTTGCTCCCATATAATGCAGGGCAATTCCATTTTCGGAATGGAATGATCCAAATCCTTCCCACATATCATGGAATGGAATTGGAAAATCCCTATCTCCACATTCGGGAGTTTGAAGAGGCGTGTGAGACGTTCAATGATCAAGTATGCACGAAAGATGTGATCCGTTTCAAGCTTTTCCCATTTTCTCTCAAGGATAAAGCTAAGACTTGGCTATGGTCTTTACCTCCTAATTCGATTACGTCGTGGAACTAGTTACAATCTAAGTTTCTCGAGAAGTTCTTCCCTCCACATCGGATGAACTCCATTAAGGCTCAAATTAAAACCTTTCGATAATTAGAAAATAAGCTGTTTGATTGATGTTTTGAGCATTTTACGAGTTAGTTACTTCATGCCCTCATCATGGACTTGATAAACAACAAATAATTTCATCCTTCCGTAATGGGATAAACATCAACTCCAAACAACTTGTTGAAACAATGTGTGATGGCCCCTTTATCGAATTAGCCGTTAATGATGCTGAGCTCCCACTACACCAAATCTGTCGAATTGTCACGGTCATTGATTGTGACAAGTTTGGGGGTGATAACTTTTCTTGTCACGGACTTGACCGTGGGGGTGACAACTTTTATTGTTACAGACTTGTCACAGTCATTGACCGTGATAAGCTTTGTCACAGTCAATAACCGTGACACTTTAAAAAAATTGTCACGATCAATAACCGTGACAATTCTGAGCAGAATTGAAAAATTATCTGTTGGGTAGTATAGCCACTTCCACTGCCACTGCCCAACATTATATTTGTACCTGTTATAGCAACATTGTACCTGTTCAAACATCATATATCCAAATAAAATAGTGATAATGCAAATATACATTCAAAATAATATGCATCACGATATAATGCAAATATAATTCAAATGTAACAACTTAAAACAATCCAAAATAATTCAAATAATGTCACTGTATGTCTAGGGTAGGTTTGAGGAGGTGGATAGGCCACACGATATACGAATTGATACACCCATGAATATGCATCAGGCCGCATTGTTCGCGCAACCACAATAGGGAGTTCTCCTTCCCGGTTATCACATGCTAGACGAGCATCTTGGCCTCGATGTCTTGAAGTGCACGTCCATGAACTAGCATACCCTGGACGGTATTCAGGTACCTTAACCCCCTCCCTATCCGATCGCCATCAAATCTGTCGTGTATAAACACGCTCGGCCAACCAAGTATCGTCTTCGGTCGGTCGAAGGGAGCCAAATAGGGTACTGGATCATCAGAGTCCACACGTGTCGATGATGAAGCAGCGACGTCCATGCCCTCGTCCTCCTCCACCACCTTCTCCTTCCCTTTCCGCTTACCCTTTTCATCCAACGAACGCTTCATAAATGAGAACATCTCTTGGACCGTCACCTCCAAATGAGACAACTTCACGTCATGCGAGTCCACCGTTCGAGCCAACTCGGTGTTGCTCGTCTCTAATCCGATGATCCTAGATTTAGCCACCCGCGAGCTCGCCTCCTTGGCCTCCCCATGCGATCATCACCAAGCACTTGGTTGAGTGCATCCGTGGACAAAGATGCATTATCGGCATCAAACTGCGACTCATGCACTTTCTTAAGCTTTTCCTGAAATGACAAAAAGCACGGGATTAGTTAAATAAGTAAATAAAAAAATTATAACGTAATTAATAAAAAGTAAACTGCCGAATTACTTACAATCGTGGACGCGATAATTGGGGACACCTCCTTATCCTTTCCCTTCTTCGTCTGAATTTCCACATAAGCATTGAGCCTATGTGGCCTACCCCGAGGGCCACTCCCCGTCCCCTAAAATAAAATAATGCAAAATTAGTATCGGGCCCGCAAAGTAAAATATACGCAGAATAACATATTTCTGTAATTATAGAAAAATAAAATCTTAGCATCATCCTATGCTCCACCTAGACATAAGATGTCCGGTCGGAGTACTACACGTCCGTCTTTGGCGAGATGTCAATTGTCGCTCCCCGATCTCATTGTAAATGAACTTTTGCCATTGTGCCAATGAGATCGGCTCCTTCGAACGGACGAACTCACGCATTCAGATAATGGAGTCTCGGATCTTCCTAAAGTACCGGCCGTGTAAATTTTTCTTCCACGTCTTGTGTTTCTCTCTTAACTGCTCCAAGACGGAATCGCATAGTTCTGGGGCTAGGCTGAATTGTTCTTGTCCAACAAATACAACGTTAGTTGCGAATAAATATAAATTGAAATTTAAATTAAAATTGAAATTGAAATATTCATATTCATATAAATATAAATACATTACCTGTAGTGCCGCCCAAGTAGCTAACTTGAGAACATTTGGCCCCTCCCTCCAACTATTGTACCCCTGGTCGATGATCGTCTTTACCAGCTTGAGGGATCTCGCTAATATCCCCGTCTTGTTCTCGACGGCCATCCCTAATTTTTTCCATTTGGGGAGCCTAGGGGCCGAGGAGACCTCATCGCCTCCACTACCACCGAGCCCAGACGACATCATCATAATAAGCATCATCGTCCTCGCCTTAATACCTGAAGGAGACGTTTTTTGTAAAAAAATGTTGTTATTAGTACCAATCCAAATGAATTAGAAGAAGACATGCAAATATGTACAATTACTACAAATCCAAATGAATTATTATTGTTTAACACCTCAATTCTGAATTCCAAAACTGCAACAGCTAACTCATAACATGTACAATTACTAAAAATCCGAAACATGCCAATCGCGGGACTTACACTTATGTAAATCACGAGTAGCATAATTCACAATCCTTTACAAGTTGGAGGAAAAATTAGATGGACCCTTCAAATTATATATTGTGTCTAAAAGCACCTTATTTTCCCCACTCGTCAAAGTAAACGCACCAGGGGGAATTATTGTCCTCCCCCTACTTTCTTCTTTCAACCATAGTTATGGCTTAAGTTTCAACGATTTAAGGTCTTTTCGTACATTTTTTTCATCCTTCGAATGACTCTCCCAAAGGCAAGTGCCCACAATATGTTCATCGAGGTTCGTTTCTGCATGCATCACATTCAATACATGGCGCACCAGGTTATTTTTCCAATAAGGCAAGTCAAATAAAATTGACCTCCTAGACCATGCCTTTCTGATCTCAGTCTCATTCCCAGTTGGGGACTTCTTATGCTTGACATTCTTAAATTTAGGATTCTTACCTGACATATTAGGGCCACAATCCAAAGGTTTACTTTCAATTTCTAAACCTAAAAGTTTTCCTGGCGGCAGACTATGTTCAGCTCCGCCCGATAAAAAATGGAACCTTCTTCAAATTTGAAATTATGAGCCGGGGGTAAAAACCTCCTATGGAAATGGTATATATTTTTTGATATAGCGGAGAGACGAAGAGATTCAATCTCCTCTCCACAAATAAGACACCCTAAATAACCATGTACTACACAACCAGATAATGTCCCATAAGCTGGAAAATCATGAATTGCCCACATTAACATAACTTGCAGCGTAAGCTAATTCCTTTACAAGGGGCATTACTTGCATATGAGGGGCGATATCTAATTAACCAATCAAAATTTAATAAAAAAAAAATTAACAACCCCCCCCCCCCCCCCGCGCCCATTTCCCCCTGCCCCACCCCCTCCCCCCACCACAAATACACACGCGTAGCCCCACCCCCAGCCCTGCCCCCTCCCCCCCCCCACTGCCACTGCCCACCACATACACACACACACGTATACACACACATGCACATACATACACACACACACACATACACACGCGTGCGCGCACGCATATACACCCCCACCCCCACCCAGCCCTTCCCCCTCCCCCACCACACACACACGCGCGCGCATTTACACACACATATATACAAATGGAAGAGAAATAGAGAGATAAAACGTACTAAAATCGTAGAGAGAGAGAGCAGTCGCTTAAAGAGAGAAATAGGGAGGGAAACCAAAACGGTGGGAAACAAAGGAGGGGGATGGTCTTTTTACTGTGAACATCGTCACGGACATGTCACTGTCCTTGATCATGACAACTTTATTAGATTGTCACGGACTTGTCACGGTCAATGACCGTGACAAGCATTTGTCACGACCTTGTCATGGTCAATGACCGTGACAAAAAATACGTGTTTTTTCACGGTCGATGACCGTGACAAGGATGGCGGGCTGAAGGGTTCCAATTTGGCTTTTTGGGTGTAGTGTCCACTTGAGGTATGTCACCGTGACCACTCAAGAATGGGATACATCTGACCCTAGTGCTCAGAATCGAACTTGCCAAGCGGCCACCACTCCATCGGCGTCCGGTTTATTCATCGTCGAGAAAGATACCATGACGAACCATCGACTTGATCAAATTGAGAAAGGTATGAGAGAGTTACTCGCTATGCGCGTAAGAGAACCAACTGGCCCTATCCACATCCCCGTTGAGAAGGTATGGGCTATTTGTGAAGCGGGACATTCAACAGAGGAATGTCCGACGATTCCCGCTTACAAACTTATGCTTAATGAGAAGGTAAGTGGTGTAGGAGGATTTAAGGGTAATTTCAATTCCCCGCATGGAAATTCTTATAACCCTTCATGGACAAAACACCCAGGTTATAGCTATGGGAAACCACAGGTTGCATTGAATCCTAATTCACATGTTGCCCCTCCTCCGCCTCCACACTTTCAACAAGCACCACCTATGCAAGGACATGGGCCACCACCACATCCTCCAGCTCCATATATCACTCCACCGCGGAGAACTCTTGAGGACACGATACACCAATTCATAAACTCCCAAAGTGAAACCAATGCAAGATATGGGCGCATGTTCACCGACATAAATGCGAACATTTCAAACTTGCAATCGTTATTGAGTGTCCAAGAGAAGGGTAAGTTTTATGCTCAGGGCCAGAGACCTACCCAAGGTCAAACTAGAGTTAGCTCTACTTCCACAGAACATCAAGAGCAATGTCAAGCCGTAACCACTCTACGTAGTGGGAGGACTGTTGATTTATCACCTCCTCCACATGACGCACCAAAAGACAAGGAGATTTCGCCCGGCACAAAAGAGGTGGAAGATGTCCCCTTGAAAGAAAGTGAAAAGGAAGACACTAGTGAGCCCGAGATAGTAGTGAAGCCACCCACCGCAGCACCATTTCCTTAGCGGTTGGTGCCTTCCTAAAAAGGCAACCCATGTGATGATGTGCTAGCAATCCTTAAGCAAGTAAAGTTGAACTTACCTTTAATCGATGCCATCAAGCAAATTCTCGCTTATGCAAAAGTTATCCAAGACTTATTGACGGTGAAAATGAGGCTTAAGGTAAATAAGAGCGTGTTTCTAGCACAAAATGTGATCTCCGTCTTACTCAATGATCTCCCACCAAAGTTCAAGAATCCGGGTGCACCCACCATTTCCTGCATCATAGGAGAGAATCGAATCGAAAAATCCTTACTCGATTTAGGGGAGAGCGTCAATATCCTCCCCTAATCCATCTATAGGCAACTTTATTGGGGTGATCTCAAGCCCACAAAAATCACCCTCCAACTAGCGGACTGAACCATGAAGATACGAAGAGGTATTATAGAGGACGTGATAGACCAAGTCAACATTTTCTACTTCCCGATAGATTTTGTCATTTAGGACACGGAGCCCTCCTTCGCCTCGAGTAATCATGTTCCCATTATCCTTGGTCGTTCATTCACAATGGGCAGATGCAACTCACTTTCGGGAACATGAATTTAAAGACCAACATCTTCAACATAACCCAACATGTGGGGGAAGAAGATGATCTTCACATAGGGAGCCTTATTGATGAGATCGTATAGGAGCACATAGAGTAAAACTAGAGTGGAGACGCGCTAGAAGTTTTCCTTGCATCGAGCAATGAGAGCATGGGAGCGTACACCAACTTTGAGAAAGAAATAGAGGAGTTGAGAGAGTTACTTGATGAGAGTGCATCGAACGAGGACGTAAGAGATGTAAGTTGGGTTTTTAGATTGGAGGAACTAGCATTGAGGGAGGTACTCATGGTTCCCTCAAGTGAAAAATTTCCTACCCTCGAATTAAAGAAACTACCCTCTAATGTCGAATATGCTTATTTAGGAGGGAACGAGACATTTCCTATTGTTGTGTCATCTAACTTAGATGAAGAGCAATAGGGTAAATTGTTGAAAATTTTAAGGAAACACCAAGGTGCTCTTGGTTGGTGTCTAGCTGATTTGAAGGTTATAAGTCCTTTGATTTGTACCCAAAAAATCCACCTCGAGGAGGATGTGAAGCCCTCGAGAGAAATGTAAAGAACATTGAACCCTACCACGAAAGAGGTAGTGAGGGAAGAAATTATTAAGCTATCGGATGTCGGGATTATCTACCCAATCTCAGATAGCAAGTGGGTGAGTCCCATATAAGTTGTCCCGAAGAAGTCGGGCATGATTGTGATTTAAAATGGTAAGGGTGAGCTAGTCCCCCAACGTACCACCACCGGGTGGCGCGTTTGCATTAATTACCGAAAACTCAATGTGAGAACTAGGAAAGACCATTTCTCCTTGCCATTCATTGATCAGATGCTAGAAAGAGTGGCGAGACACCCTTATTATTGCTTCCTATATGGTTATTTCGGATATAACCAAATAGAGGTAAATGTGCTTGACCAAGAGAAGATAACTTTCACATGTCCTTTCAGTACGTTTGCCTACAAGCGTATGCCATTCGGATTGTGCAATGCGATCGCGACCTTTCAAAGGTGCAAGTTAAGTCTCTTTAGCAACACGATTGAGAGAGGACTTAAAGTATTCATGGATGTATTTTTGGCACCTCTTTCGATCTTTGTTTAGCAAATCTTGAGAAAGTACTTACTCGGTGTGTGGAAAAAAACTTAGTGCTAAATTAGGAAAATTCCATTTTATGGTTGGTCACTGAGGGAATAGTTCTTGGCCACATTGTCTCATCCAAAGGAATTGAAGTTGATAGAGCTAAGATAGATATCATAGCTGAGCTACCCCCACTGAAATCACTAAAAGATGTGCGTTCTTTCTTAGGCCATGCGGGGTTTTACAAAAGGTTTATTAAGGACTTTAGCTCCATTGCTAGACCCTTGAGTAACCTTCTCGTGAAGGATAACCCATTTGAGTGGAATGAAGCATGCCAATGCACTTTTGAAAGATTGAAAAGCATGCTTGTTTCCGCTCCCATCATGCAAGCTCCTAATTGGTCCTTGCCATTCGAGCTCATGTGTGATGCGAGTGATTTCGTAATAGAGGTTGTTTTGGGTTAAAGGAAGGACAAGATGGCCCATGTCATCTACTACGCTAGCCGGACTTTAATCGGACCATAACTTAATTACTCCACCACGGAGAAATAATTGCTAGCGGTAGTTTTTGCTCTAGATAAATTTTGTTCCTACATCATCGATTCACCCATTACTTGTTTCACCGACCACGCGGCGTTAAAATACCACCTTGCAAAGAAAGATGCAAAGCCGCGCCTCATAAGGGGAATCCTACTCCTACAAGAGTTTAATCTCTCCATTGAAGATTAAAAAGGATTAGAAAATATCGTTGCCGATCACTTATCCCGACTTTCGTCCGACGTACCTAGAGATCCTGTACCCATAGACGAATATTTCCCGAATGAACAACTCTTTACCACCTCATCTCTCTTCAGGTTTGCGGATATACTCAATTATCTTGTCACGGGGGTCGTCCCTCCCGATTGGACATCGCAAGAGAAGATAAGGTTCATTTCCTGGAAACGCATGTTTTTCTATGATGATCCATTCCTGTTTAAGTATTGTGCAGACCAAATCATCCGACGGTGAGTACCGGATGATTAAATACCCAAAGTCATCTAATTTTGTCATTCGAACGCATGTGGATGCCATTTCTCGATGAAAAAGATGGCCGCTAAAATTCTCCAAAGCAGTCTATACTAACCCACAATGTTTTAGGATGTGAGTAATAGTCGCAAATCACGCGATAGGTGTCAATGGATGGGGGCCATTACCCGACGAGACACGATGCCATTATCCCCCATACTCATTATTGAGATTTTTGACTGCTGGAGTATTGACTTCATGGGTCATTTTCCCCCGTCTTTTGAATACCTATACGACATTATTACGATAGACTACGTTTCTAAATGGGTGAAAGCTATATCTATCAAAATAAATGATAATAAAGTGGTGATATGTTTCTTACAAGAACACATACTTTCCTGCTTCGGTGCTTCGAAAGCGATAATTAGTGATAATGTCACGCATTTTTGCGACAGGCCATTTAAGAAGTATATGAGAAAGTACGGAGTCGTTCACAAGGTTGCAACGACCAATCACCCACAAACAAATAGGCAGCGCGAGTTGGTGAATCGGGAAATTAAGAACATCGTCGAGAAGACTGTTGATATTAATCGAAAAGATTAGTCCCTTCGATTGAATGATTCGCTATGGGCCTATCGTACCGTATACAAGAATCCACTCATAATGGTGAGCCTCATTGATGAGATCGTATAGGAGCACATAGAGTAAAACCATAGTGGAGACGCGCTAGAAGTTTGCCTTGCATCAATGAGAGCATGAGAGCATACACCAACTTTGAGAAAGAAATAGAGGAGTTGAGAGAGTTACTTGATGAGAGAGCGTCGAACGAGGACGTAAGAGATGTAAGTTGGGTTTCTAGATTTGAGGAACTAGCACCGAGGGGGGTACTCATGGTTCCCTCAAGTGAAAAATTTCCTACCCTCGAATTAAAGAAACTACCCTCTAATGTCGAATATGCTTATTTAGGAGGGAACGAGACATTTCCTATTGTTGTCTCATTTAGCTTAGATGAAGAGCAATAGGGTAAATTATTGAAAATTTTAAGGAAACACCAAGGTTCTCTTGGTTGGTGTCTAGCTGATTTGAAGTTTATAAGTCCTTTGATTTGTAACTAAAAAATTTACCTCGAGGAGGATGTGAAGCCCTCGAGTGAAATGCAAAGAAGATTGAACCCTACCACGAATGAGATAGTGAGGGAAGAAATTATTAACCTGTTGGATGTCAGGATTATCTACCCAATCTCAGATAGCAAGTGGGTGAGTCCCATACAAGTTGTCCCGAAGAAGTCGGACATGATTATGATTTAAAATGGTAAGGGTGATCTAGTCCCCCAACGTACCACCACCGGGTGGCGCGTTTGCATTAATTACCGAAAACTCAATGTGAGAACTAGGAAAGACCATTTCTCCTTTCCATTCATTGATCCGATGCTAGAAAGAATAGCGAGACACCCTTATTATTGCTTCCTATATGGTTATTTCGGATATAACCAAATAGAGGTAAATGTGCTTGACCAAGAGAAGACAACTTTCACATGTCCTTTTGGTACGTTTTCCTACAAGCGTATGCCATTCGGATTGTGCAATGCGCTCACGACCTTTCAAAGGTTCATGTTAAGTCTCTTTAGCAACACGATTGAGAGAGGACTTGAAGTATTCATGGATGTATTTTTAGCACCTCTTTCGATCTTTGTTTAGTAAATCTTGAGAAAGTACTTTCTCGGTGCGTGGAAAAAAACTTAGTGCTAAATTAGGAAAATTCCATTTTATGGTTGGTCACTGAGGGAATAGTTCTTGGCCACATTGTCTCATCCAAAGGAATTGAAGTTGATAGAGCTAAGATAGATATCATAGCTAAGCTACCCCCACTGAAATCACTAAAAGATGTGCGTTCTTTCGTAGGCCATGCGGGGTTTTACAGAAGGTTTATTAAGGACTTTAGCTCCATTTCTAGACCCTTGAGTAACCTTCTCATGAAGGACAACCCATTTGAGTGGAATGAAGCATGCCAATGCACTTTTGAAAAATTGAAAAACATGCCAATGCACTTTTGAAAAATTGAAAAGCATACTTGTTTCCGCTCCCATCATGCAAGCTCCTAATTGGTCCTTGCCATTCGAGATCATGTGTGATGCGAGTGATTTCGCAATAGAGGTTGTTTTGGGTTAAAGGAAGGACAATATGGCCCATGTCATCTACTACGCTAGCCGGACTTTAATCGGACCACAACTTAATTACTCCACCACGGAGAAAGAATTGCTAGCGGTAGTTTTTGCTCTAGATAAATTTCGTTCCTACCTCATCGACTCACCCATTACTTATTTCACCGACCACGCGGCGTTAAAATACCACCTTGCAAAGAAAGATGCAAAGTCGCGCCTCATAAGGGGGATCCTACTCCTACAAGAGTTTAATCTCTCCATTGAAGATAAAAAAGGAGTAGAAAACGTTGTTGTCGATCACTTATCCCGACTTTCGTCCGACGTACCTAGAGATCCTATACCCATAGACGAATATTTCTCAAATGAACAACTCTTTACCACCTCATCTCTCTCCAGGTTTGCGGATATAGTCAATTATCTTGTCACGGGGGTCGTCCCTCCCGATTGGACATCGCAGGAGAAAAAGAGGTTCATTACCTGGTAACGCATGTTTTTCAATGATGATCCCTTCCTGTTTAAGTATTGTGCAGACCAAATCATCCGACGGTGTGTACCGGATGATAAAATACCCAAAGTCATCTAATTATGTCATTCGAACGCATGTGGAGGCCATTTCTCGATGAAAAAGACGGCCGCTAAAATTCTCCAAAGCGGTCTATACTAACCCACAATGTTCTAGGATGTGAGTAATAGTTGCAAATCATGCGATAGGTGTCAACGGATGGGGGCCATTACCCAACGAGACACGATGCCATTATCCCCCATACTCATTATTGAGATTTTTTACTGGTGGGGTTTCATGGGTCATTTTCCCCCGTCTTTTGAATACCTATACAAACTTGTTACGGTAGACTATGTTTCTAAATGGGTGGAAGCTATAGCTACCAAAATAAATGATAATAAAGTGGTGATATGTTTCTTATAAGAACACATACTTTCTCGCTTCGGTGCTCCGAAAGCGATAATTAGTGATAATGGCACGCATTTTTGCGACAGGCCATTTAAGAAGCATATGAGAAAGTATGGCGTCGTTCACAAGGTTGGAACGACCTATCACCCACAAATAAATGGGCAAGTTGGTGAATAGAGAAATTAAGAATATCCTCGAGAAGACCGTTGATCTTAATCGAAAAGATTGCTCCCTTCGATTGAATGATTCGCTATGGGCCTATCGTACCGTATACAAGAATCCACTCTGAATGTCCCCGTTCTGCTTTGTGTATGGCAATCCTTATCATCTTCCCGTCGAGTTAGAACACAAATCGTATTGGGCCATTGAGAGGTTAAACTATGACATGGCAAAGCCGGCGAAGCTCGCAAGCTTCAGTTAAATGAGTTGGAGGAGATACGCAATGACGCATATGAAAATGCTAAAATATCCAAGGAAAGTATGAAACTCGCACACGATAAGATTATCCGACACAAAGAGTTTATTCCTGGGCAAAAGGTACTTCTCTACAACTCTTGACTTCATCTATTTTCGGGTAAGTTGTGGTCTCAGTGGACTTGCCCATTCGTTGTAAAGAACGTATTCCCCCACATAGCTGTGAAATTGAGAGATCCAAAGGGGGGAAGTATGTTCAAACTTAATGGACAACGCCTAAAGCCATATTTAGAAGCGTGCTTAAAGGACGTCGAGACTATTTGGTTGTCGAACCCCGATTACGAGGTTGAGTGAGATGCAGTTGAGAGGTCGTCGCACTCCCGACACGTATGGGGTCACTCTTGTGTATAGTAGAAGTGCATCGGTTAGGATAAGTAAAGTAGGGTCAGTCAATAGGTGTAGACCACACTAGCCAAGTTTGGAAGCATACCACATAGTGGGAATACGAAATTGGGTTCATGATTGAGTTGATATCACTGCAGGAAAGCCTTAAGAGTATGTGAGTGGAGTAAAAAGCCTATTAGGGAATTCTGTTGCAAATTGAGCAGCGATCCGGACCGCCCCTGGGCACCTGGTCCGGATCACCCTCTAGTTTTCCTTCGACAGTCCCTAGTTGTAACCCTTCTTCTCCCCAATCCCCTCATTTCCCTCCATTTCGTTTTCCCCACCCATAACCCCCCCAATTCATTTCCCCTTCTCCGTCCATCCACCTTCCGTCCAATTCCAACCCTTCCCCTACCCAATACCCACTTATAAATACATACCTGATTCGTATCGAATATTGCATTTAATTACCCTCGAACTTATGCATTTTATCCCCCTCGAGTACTTTAATGCTTCTAATTATACTCGTTAATTAGATAATCTTCGTTTTATATGCTAACATGTTATTTGAGGTATAATTGAGCTTTTATAGGTATTAAAGTGTTTAGTATGAAGTTTGGGCGGGTTTCGGTAAAGTTTTGTCACGATTCGCACGTTCAGAGGTATTTTTATAATTTCACACTTCGGGATTTTTGTCCGAAGTATTCACGAAAGTTTTAGCCCTCGGGACAAGTTTGCATGACCGCGAACGGTGCGCGAATCGGAGTCCGAACGAAGGAAACACGGACCTTTAATCGAAAAAGAATTATAAGTTAATTATATTATTATTTTATTTATACGTTAACTTTGTATTTAATGACACCCATGTCCTTTTCTGTTTCAATTTGCAGGAGACTCCATGTACGATTTTTGCCAAGCTCGGGTTTTAGGTTCGCCCCATTTTGGTGCCTTTCGTCCGAAATTGAAGCTTGGGTTGCGTACAGAACCAGTTGTGGGTCGTTTGGCTCGGGTTTTTGGAATGCCCACTTTGGTATTTTGTTGGTTTTGGCCATTTTGGGTGGGTTTTGGATTGAGACATTTGGGACTTCATTTTGGGCGTGGGTTTTGACAACTATCATGGTCCGAGAATGAGCCACACACACCAGCTTGGATCGTTGATTTTTGTTTCCATTTCGCAAATGGGTTTCGGGGTTTTGGTTCTCGATTTTGGCTTGTTAATTTGGTTAAAACAGGTCTTTGTTTACAACCATGGCAACTGATCCATTTCATTGGATACGTGGATTTCAATTTTTTTGCAGCATGATTACATGACTACGGCTAGGATATTAGGTTTTTGGACATCGAGGTCTCGATCCACAGTGGTTGCATTTTGGATCTGACTGGCACTGCCGGTCGACCGCACCCATGCCGTCGGTGGACCGGTAATTCCATTTTGGCCTTTCGGTCGAGACAGTGTTGTTTCCTCTTGCCACGCGGTCGACCGGTGACCACCCCCGTTCGACCAGGACTCTATTTTGGACGATTATACCTGTTGCCCATTTGCCATTTCTTTTATTTCTTTTTTATTTTTTCCTTTTATTTCATCCATTTAATTTGTAACTTATCCTTATTTCTTTTCTTTTTCCTTTTTTCTTTATTTGTTTATTCCAACTTAGTATAAAAGGAAAGTTATGTTTATTTGTAAGTAGGGACACACATAATATCTATATTTTTTCTCTCTCTCTCTCAGTTTAGGTTAGGGTTTGTAATATTTGGGGATTTTGTGGAGATAAACCCCTCTCCTCCATTTTCTTGGTGGTTGACACCCATTAATGTAAGTGGATACTTTTTCTTGCCTTGGTTATTTATTTTCATGCTTTGCATTTAATTTCTTGTCTAGATTTATTGTGTGCCCTAGTTTAATTTAGTGTTGCTTTAATTAATTAGTTAATTTATTTAATCCTTTTAATCATGCGTGGTAGCTAATTTAAATTAGGGTGAGATTAATGGAATTCACGTAGGGTTGATTTGTTGCTTCGCTTTGGTGATGGAGATTTATGTTTTTATTTCGAGTGCGTTGTCCAAGTTTTTACACCTAGGAAATTTAACGATGTATATCATGTATGCGTCGTATTTACGACCTTGCGTGCGTAATTTCCGGGGTATTTGCTGACGCCAAAATATTATTAGTCTTTTATACGAATTTAGGGGTGTGACAACTCTTAATTTAATTAATTGACGAAACAAGATGCAATCCTAATAGTTCGCAGTCCCATGTAACCATTTATACACGTTAACTCAATTTGAGGGATATTAGTTGAATCCTATAGTTTTGATTCGCTTTGTTAATTTAGTTTAAATACACTCGCCTAGTTTAATCTTTTCCTTTTGTTATCTTTTCCTTTTTGTTAGAAAATATCTTTTACACTTTTATTTTAGGAATATTAAACCAATGAAATTCTTGCAACTTGTCTTTGTGGATTCGATACCTAGACTGGTCGTTATACTCCCTTAAAAGAGTGTAGTCATAGTGTAGGTTTTTGTATAGAGTTGGTGAGCCGAATATAATAAAACGACCGACGTCGGTGACGCGATACCGCAACAAAACCCTGCTGATCAAAATGGCGTTGTTCCGGGGACTTGATGTTTTAGAATTTATTTGATTTAGTATTTCATAGTATTTTTTTCTATTTGTATTTTTTACCTAACATTTTTTATGACTTCTACATTTGAGCGCCAAGAACCGTTTGAATTTTTCGCGCGCGCATCACTTTGTGGATTTCGCCACTTCGAGCCATCTTTGGGGTAAGCATGTCTTATTCCAATCCTTTCGGTAATCATTATGATAATTCTCAAAATTCTCGTAAACCTATGACTTTTGGTCAATACTTAGAGTCCCAAAAAATTGCAAATTCAAAAATGACATTGTGTGAGTGTTACAAAAGTCAAGCTTCGGAGTGCGTGTATTTTGAGGAGGAGGATAACGATTTTGGGCCTATACTTAAAACAAATTGCAATAGCTTTAAAAATTCTTATAATAATGAGTTTGAGTATAGTTTCGATAATAATTTTCAAACTTCTCATTTCCAAGAATCCGCACCCGGCCTATGACTTTCGGCGAGGGTTTGCTCGTGCTTGAGAATGAGAGGTATGAAGACCGTTATCGAGAAGAAAATCATTTGAGGGAACATGAATTGGAGAATTTATTTGAAATTAACGACGATTTTTCTTATGAAACTTTTGAAGTCGAGGATTATTTTGAACCAAATGAGGATTTTATGCCTACTTTGGAACAAACCATTCTTGACTTGGCTCATGGTTTAATAGAGAATGAAAGTGAGGATGAAATGGATGTAGTATCCATTTGCAATGAAATAATTTCGTCTTTGGATCCCAAAGAAGAAAATTTCATTGAAAATGATCCTATTGTAATACCCCGAGATTTTTGGGACAATAATTTAATTATTTTTGGGGAGAAATAATATTATTTTATTTGGAGAATAATTAAATTGGTAATTGAGGTCAAAATTTGAAGATGTTAGAAAGTAATTCGAATGGCGATTTTGAGTGTGCGGTTGATTCCGAAAGGGTCGAGATAGTCAAAATAACTGTACTTCGCGCTTATTTGGGTTCCGAAGTATTTTAAGTTCATTTGACTCGAATTAGAGTAACTGAGTCATTTAAAGTGTGTATTGTCATTTAAAGCTATGTATTTTGGGAGATAAGGCTTAAAAGCCTACAGGGAGATAGAAATCTCATTTGAGATTAAGAGAAAGCCCTAGAAAGAAAGAGAGAAAGAGAGAAGAAGAAAGGAAGAAGAGAAAGAGAGAACAAGCTTGGGAATTCTGGCAAATTCGCAATTTCGAGGGCGATCCAACCTCTACAACTTTGAGGCAAGTGATTAAACTTGCTAAATAATTCTTGTTCATCTTTTATTTCATGATTTGTGGATAAATTTAATGAATTTTGGGTTAAAATTGTTAAAACCTAGATTTTGGGTTAAATCTTACATTTGATGAGTATAGGATGAATTTGAGGTTGTAAATTAGTTGGGTTTATACATTTGATGAGTTTTAATGTTGTGAATATGTTTGGGTTGAAGATTTGGGGTTTGTAGTAGGTATTTTGGAGTTTTTAGAAAGTTGAAATTTAGTAAAAATGGAGTTTGGACGAGGTTACTGGTAGGGCCGTTCGACCGCGGCCAGGGGGTCGGTCGACCGCGCCTCAAGGGAAAAGCCCACTGTTTTCATTTTTAGGCATAATTAAAAACTGCGGTCGATCGTGGCCGGTCGACCGGGCCTCTGTTTTTGGTCCAAGTTGGGATTTCAAGTTTATCCCCTTTCTTTTGGGTTTATATTTATGGACCTTCCTAACTATTGTATCATAGAGGATCGAGCTATCATATAAGGGGACTAATGACTTTAGAAAGGTGACTGATGTTTGGGGCGATTCTATAAATGGAATTAATTGTGTAATGTCTCTCGCATTAAGGGAATGAGAGCAAAATTAATAGATAATTGGATGTAAATGTTGGGGTTTTAGTTTTTGATTTTTGAGAGAGTGCGAATTTAAGTTATCATATCAATTTAGTGGAAAATCCTCTTAGTGTCGAGGTTAATATTTGAGGAATAATGAATGTTGATCGATGTGCATACGGATATAGAGAGTATCCTCAATGTTTGTTGAAGTGGGTGATTAATCATAATGATAGAAGTGACGGGTGAGTTTCAAGTGAGAAATCGTATCGTGTACATAAAGTGGGGAAGTTATGTGAGTTAACGATGAATAGTATATCGAGAGTAATATATACTTATAAATGAAATTATTTCATTCAATCATACGAGAGTAATAGAGTATGTATATCTATATGGGTTATATGAATACCTTGTGTGATGGTATGCATTTGTATGATGTGATTGTATATGTATATCTAGTGTGAATGATATACGTATATTTATGTGAAGCATACCCCCTCTATGCTATCATGGGAAGTTGTGCGATAGGGTGAGGCCCCTGGCTTGAGGAGCAGGGAGCGTATAGTCCCTAGGTCATAGCCTTCATTATTATTGTGTGATTTTTATTAGGGGTGAGACGTGGTGGGTGTGTTTCGTCTCATTTATGGGGAGGAACTATGACCGCTTCCCATACGTTGTGATTTTGTTTTTATCAAGGCGGTGTGAGATTCTGACCGTTGGTACCCAGGATGATATGTGAGCGATTCCCTGGTAGATGATAGCATTGAGAACCTGCGTCCTCGAGTTATAGCCCGCTGGGATGGTTATTATTATACTTGTGTGTATAGTATATTATTTGTATATGATCGTGAGATATCATATATCTGTATCTAGTGTAAAGAGATATAAGAATTTTGATTGAATCTCATTCCGAGAGATTTTATCCGGACTTAAATTGAGATGAGTATATTAAAGTGGATATGATGCGTAAATAATTATATGAGTATATATATTACGTTGGGTACCGAGGGCATAATGGACCTCAACGACCAGCATTGCCAGGAGTAGTGTATCGGGGGAGTTCCTTGTTTGGATTTCGCTTGCGAGACTTCCACGCATGAAACGCAGTGCAATGTTAGGATTGGGGATAAGTTTAGTCCTTAGTACTCATATTTATATATTAGTATACCTCGACAATCGACAGTGCCCAGGAGTACTGTATCGGGGGGGTTCCTTGTTTTCATTTCGCTTGCGAGACGTCCCACGCACGAAACGCAGTGCACTGTTGAGAGTTGGGAATAGTTGAATTATATATTAATTAAGAAATTGGGGTTATATGCGTCGTGAATTGAGGGCATAATGAATCTCGATAATCAATAATGTCAAGGAGTAGTGTATCGGGGGGTTCCTTATTTGGATTTCGCTTGCGAGACGTCCCACGCACGAAACGCAATGCAACATTTAGAATTGGGAGAAGTTTAGTCCTGAGCATTTAGATGTTAATAACTCATTTATGTCAATAACTAGAATCTGAGAAATTCTAGTAAGAGAATATGTATATGTATGATTATATGTAAAGTAAGTGACGCACATTTGGGGATTATGGTAGAATTGGAAGTTGATGGTTATGTTTTAGATGGGAGTTCAAATGAGTATAAATTTTGGGTATAGTTTAGATTATATTCCCCCTAGATAGTGTTGGGAAGTTATTTGATGATCATGTGCATACGTTTAGGTGCGCGCTTTAGTTGAGAGGTGAGTTGGATTTTCTGGAGAGTGCGACTCCTCTTTAATCATGTCATAATGCATTTATAATTATTATACATTTTAATGCAGTTGCTAAAATGTTTTCACACCTCGAGATCTGACCCGTTTATATTTTTCTTTTGCTATGTATATATTGTTTTATTTTAGGTATTCCTCCACAAGGACGCCATTGATGTTATCTATCCAGTGTATTCATGGAGATGTGGCAGTAGCGGACTGTTGCGGAATTTGGATATAGCCGATTCTTATCTTTTGTGAATCTAGATTAGGATTCATTTTGTATATCGGGTTTACACCCAAGAGTTGTAGTGGTAGTATTTCTTTTATATTTTTCTTTTCTCAGACTGTTGTATTGTCTGTGACCCGATAGCATATTCGGGTATTTTCTTTTGTACATTTTTGCTGTACTCTTGTATTATTCTCTTTTATATTGCATGTGTGTGTTATTTATCATATTCAGTAGTTGTTAAGTGGTTAGTTGGGTATTGCTTGGTATGTTTTAAATTTTTTTGGCAATATCTTTTTGTAGTAATGGGTAGTTAGTTGTGTTTGTTTTAGTATCGTCAGTAGATGCTGAGAATGATTCACTTGAGATTCATGATTATTTTAGTATAGGTCTGGCCACCCGTTATTATTTTAAGCGGGGTGTCACGCCTATCTCCTTCGAAATTCTAACTTTGAGTGATGATAACTCATCTCTTGAGTTTGAATTTCTTTCCTCCCCCTTTTATTCTCCATTATCACACCGTCACAAGTACCCGATGAATCGGTGCCGAACTTTAAAACGTTCAACCCATTCATCGACGAGGAGTACTTGCTCGAGTTGCTTTCCATGAAGGTATCTTTGCCTCCTTGTGTGCCCCCTCCCATTCCAATTTCAAAATACTTGGAAGATGATTCATTTTTCTTAGCCCCCATGTGTATTTGTCACCCGTCTGATCCAAATCCCCCATCCTCCCGCAAAAAAAATTAATTGGGGATACTTCATTTCTTACACCTTACACATGACTTCCATTGTTCAAACGGAATTATTATTTTTCGGGAGGTATGTATGAGTGGGAGGGTCCGCCGTGGATCTTTCAAAGCCAAATCGTATTTTGGGTGGACTCTCAAAATTTTCATCTTCTAGTGTATAGTTAATTAGAAGTTAAAATTACAGGTTGTATATAGTTAGTTGTTATTTTATTTATTTTTCTCCTTTATTCTTACTTATAGTCTAGTGTAATTAGTCAAAAATTTATTTTTTCTTTTTGTTATGCTTTGGTACTAACATGTTTTGTAGAATCTTTGGACTCGTACTTTTCGGAGATCGCTCCATTATGGGTAATATCGCTATTTTCCTCTCTTTAACTTAGTTCTTAATTTACATTGAGGACAATGTCAGGTTTTAAGTTAGGGGGTGTGGAATATTCTATCCATTCATTGGTAGTCCATGATTTTTTATTATATGTTATTTCCAAGCATGCTTTTCTTGTAAAAATTAAAATTTTCAAAAAGATTTTCTTTTTTTTTCTCCTTTGTTGGGTGTTTTTCCTTTGTTTTCGATGATAAATTTTAATAAATGCCCGATCCAATTGACAATTCAACGATGCATGTTCTCGATTTTAGAAGTTATTAGACTTTAGTCCCAATTATTGATATTATGAATAACTTCATGAATTAAACTTTAATCCTATGAGCACGTGTGCTTTTCTATTTCTATTGATTTGGTTTAGATTTTTATAACTCGGTAATCTTTTGTTGCATTGTGTATACTTACACCGAGTAAGCTTTGTAGCTTTCGTCATTTGTGAGTGTTATACACTATTCTTTCCTCTTTAAAAATGTTGAATTCGTTGTTAATCTCTCTATTATTTAATTTGATCATTCATTAATTGAGTTCATATATGAAATGTGTTACTTGAGAATGATTTTCAAAGTTTGTTTTGACTCGAGAATTGGGTAAACTTTATGAAATGATCATAGGCAATATTTGTTATATCACCCATATTAGCCTTGACCTCACCTTATATGTTTACCCTCGTCAACCCCTTTGAGCCTAAATATTAGCCTTTCGTTTCATAACCCCAATCCCATAACCAACTCTAAATTGGAGTTTTAACACATACTTATTACTTTCCCTACCTTTGTTTGGAATGTTACTTGGGATTGAATGATGTTCTTGTCGTGTGTTTACAATTTAGGCATGTGAGAGTAAGAAAAGTAAAGAAGAAGAAGAAAGTGTTGTAAAAAAAGAGATGTGCAAAAAGAGAAAAAGAGAAATCAAAAAGCAAAAGAAAATAAAAAATAAAAACATGAGAAAAAGAAAAAAAGAAAAGGAAAGAGAAAGTTGTACATGTTGTATATAGTTTAATAAGCTTTGATTACTCTCCAATTGTTATATTCAATGCCTATTTGGAACTTGTTTTCCAATTTTGATATTGCCCGCATTCTTCCCATTATTCTAAGTTTTCATTTCGAACACTTTGAATTCGTACATACATTCCTTTCATTTCGTACCCTAGCCAAGCCTACATTATAACCCTATACAAGTCCTATGAGATCTTAGGGTGCATTTAATTTAAAAGTCATAATAGTTTTGATAATCTGTGAAAATACATTTTGCCTCCTTTAATGAGCGGTATCTTTCATTGAGATTACAATTTTTCATTTTATATATAGCGTTCTTCATTTGTGACATATGTGCGGCCTAGTTTTCGCTTACATTTACTCTTTATGCCCACATGTTCCGTGTGTTAACTCCCTGTTTCGAGTGAATTCACTTGATGAGTGTAATGCTCGCGATGATTGAATATATGCTTGCTTTATTTAGTATCCGGTTTATATAAATTTTTGCCCAATCACACTTTGCATGTGCTCGCTCCCCTCCCACATTTTAAGGTTTCAATTCTATGAGGTGCATTGTATAATGTTAATAATATGGACTTTCATTTGAATTCGTTCATTGTGCTAATAACGTGTATGAAATCTTTTTCGCTATTGTTGGGTGTGTCACATGTTGATTGGGCATATTTTGAGGAAATCATATGATGTTTGTGATTTTCATCCCTGAAAACCCTCTCGAGACGACACTCGTCCATTAGGATAACCTAGTAGTTTAACGGCTTATTGCATATGCTAAATGCAATCGTGTTCCCTACGAAAGTGGCATTTATATTTCGATGCATATATACATGTTGTGATTTTCTTATAGTTATTCTTGCTTGGAATTTCATTACTAGGGATGTGTAAGTTAAGGGGTTTGATTCGTATTGAATATTGCATTTAATTACCCTCGAACTTATGCATTTTAGCCCCATCGGGTACTTTAATGCCTATAATTATGCCCGTTAATCAGACAACCTCCATTTTATATGATAACATGTTATTTGAGGTATAATTGAGCTTTTATAGGTTTTAAAGTGCTTAGTATGAAGTTTGGGCGCGTTATGATAAAGTTTCGTCGTGATTCGCACGTTCAGGGGCATTTTTATAATTTCACACTTCGGAATTTTTGCTCGAAGTATTCACTGAAGTAGTATCCCTCGGGAGGGCCAAGCTTCGCGTGGCCGCGAACGGTGCGCGAATTGGAGTCCGAACGAAGGAAACACGGACCTTTAATCGAAAAAGAATTATAAGTTAATTATATTATTATTTTATTTATTTATTAACTTTCTATTTAATGACATCCATGGCCTTTTCTCTTTCAATTTGCAGGAGACTCCATGGGCGATTTTTGCCAAGCCCGGGTCTGTGCTCGGGTTTTGGGTTCATCCCATTTTGGTGCCTTTCGTCTGAAATTGAAGCTTGGGTTACGTACGGAACTAGTTATGGGTCGTTTGGCTCGGGTTTTTGGAATGCCCACTTTGGTATTTTGTTGGTTTTGGCCATTTTGGGTGGGTTTTGGATTGAGACATTTGGGACTTCATTTTGGGCGTGGGTTTTGACAACTATCATGGTCCGAGAATGGACCACACACACCAGCTTGGATCGTTGATTTTTGTTTCCATTTCGCAAATGGGTTTCGGGGCTTTGGTTCTCGATTTTGGCTTGTTAATTTGGTTGCAACAGGTTTTTGTTTACAACCCTGGAAACTGGTCCATTTCATTGGATACGTGGATTTCAATTTTTTTGCAGCATGATTGCATGACTATGTCTAAGATATTAGGTTTTTGGACATGGAGGTCTCGATCCACAGTGGTTGCATTTTGGATCTGACTGGCACTGTCGGTCGACCGCGCCCATGCCGTCGGTGGACCGGGAATTCCATTTTGGCCTTTCAGCGGTGTTGTTTCCTCTTACCACGCGGTCGACCGGTGACCACCCCCGGTCAACCGGGACTCTATTTTGGACGATTATACCTGTTGCCCATTTTCCATTTCTTTTATTTCTTTTTATTTTTTCCTTTTCTTTTATCCCTTTAATTTGTAACTTATCCTTATTTATTTTCTTTTTCCTTTTTTCTTTCTTTGTTTATTCCAACTTAGTATAAAAGGCAACTTATGTTTATTTGTAAGTAGGTACACACATAATATCTATTTTTTTTTCTCTCTCTCTCTTAGTTTAGTTTAGGGTTTGTAATATTTGGGGATTTTGTGGAGATAAACCCCTCTCCTCCATTTTCTTGGTGGTTGACACCCATTAATGTAAGTGGATACTTTTTCTTGCCTTGTTCATTCATTTACATTCTTTGCATTTAATTTCTTGCCTAGATTTATCGTGTGCCCTAGTTTAATTTAGTGTTGCTTTAATTAATTTGTTCATTTATTTAATGCTTTTAATCATGCGTAGTGGTTAATTTAAATTAGGGTGCAATTAATGGAATTCACGTAGGGTTGATTTGTTGCTTCGCTTTGATGATGGAGATTTACGTTTTTATTTCGAGTGCGTTGTCCTAGTTTTTATGCCTATGAAATATAACGGTGTATATCATGTATGCGCTGTATTTTCGACCTTGCGTGCATAATTTTCGGAGTATTTGTTGACGCCAAAATCTTATTAGTCTTTTATGCAAATTTAGGGGTGTGACAACTCTTAATTTAATTAATTGACGAAACGAGATGCAATCCTAATAATTCGCAGTCCCATGTAACCATTTATACACGTTAACTCAATTTGAGGGATATTAGTCGCATCCTATAGTTTTGATTCGCTTTGTTAATTTAGTTTAATTACACTCACCCGGTTTAATATTTTCCTCTTGTTATCTTTTTCTTTTTGTTAGAAATTATCTTTTACACTTTTATTTTAGGAATATTAAACCAATTAAATTCTAGAACCTTGTCTTTGTAGATTCGATACCCGGACTGGCCGTTATACTCCCTTAAAAGAGTGCACTCATTGTGTAGGTTTTTGTATAGAGTTGGTGAGCCGAATATAATAAAACGACCGGCGTCTGTGACGCGACACCGCGATAAAACCCTGCTGATCAATACCCTTACCCCTCATCTCTTCCCCACCATATCTTCTAAACTCTCCTCCTACCTATACTCTAATTTTCTCCTCCCCCCACACCATTCTCCCACAACAGACCAAGCCCGGTCCCAAAAGTATAACTCCGTCGAGTTCATCAACAACAATCCCACACGCCACTCCGATCAAGAAAAACGGTGGTGCGAACAATTTTTCGGGCCGTCCTGCAAGATTCAAATTAAACGAGCGATGCTTTGGCAAGAGTTGCCAAACTCCGTCACTAACCTTTTTTCCTCAAAGGGTTGGTGCCTCTATCTAAACGAGCCTCACAACGCCACTTGGGCAACCGCGATTCGAGAGTTTAATGGCACCCTTGTCCGCACCGCTGAATTTATCGCAGAGGCACGTGTGGATGGCCAACACATTCCCTTTTCTGTCGTGACCATTACCGAGAAGCATGCCCGAAAGGATGTCCCAAATCCCACCAACTTCACCTACCCCAATGCTTTTTCCCCCTCGATAAAGTTGTTTGCAGCCAACGTATAGCGCCCGGTGAAGTTTGGGTTTCGGGAGTTTTTAGGGTCGGACGGATGAGCGAAAATGCGCGTCTCACCTTTCAAATCGTGTGCGCCAACATATTACAAAATTCCAACGATTTTGGCATGTGACCCTGGCAAGCTACTCTCGTTTATCACCTTTTTTACCGCTCCACCTCCATAAATCTGGCACACATAATTTATCGAGATGTTTTCTTTGCTGCGCTATGAGAAAAGGGCACTACTCCTCTTCCGTATGCGCGGCTCATTACTTATATTCTCGCCGACGTGCCTATTGTCCCGCAAGCCAGTTCTGTTTGCCTCCCAATCCCGTTTGGGCATGCCATACGAAAGAAGAGTGAGAGCCAAAGAGCGCTTTTATGTGCCCGGGAAGATGAGGACTCTGATGATGAGGAGAGGAGCGCTGAGGAGGCAGTCGATGTTGAGATGGGCGAGCGGGAAGAGGAAGCTGATTCTGATTTTGAGCTTCCCGGGATTGATTTTGCTAGGCGCCTCACGACGCTTGAAACCAAAAATGTCGGATTCATTACTCGATATACCAGGGATCAGGAGTCCAAACAACATGCTTATCGACGTGATACAAGCGTTATGCATCGTCTTCAAGCTTAAATGTATCAATTGTCATTTCGTACCCCCCCCCTCCGAGCTATTTCTATGACCCCTACGACCCAAGTGCCCCCGATAGTTCCCGCCCACTATCCAAGTGAAGCCTTTGTTGGGTGATTGTGTTGGTTGTTTATGATTAGGCTCGGTTGATTTTAATGTTTGTGTTTCCTTGCTCCAGTGTATCACAATCTTGCTTCTATATAAAATTCAGCATTTTTCTAATTTTTTGTTTTATTTATCGCACTTCTTATTTTGCCTTGTTTAGCTTTTAGTCCTCTTGATTGGGGACAATACAAAAGTCTAAGTTAGGGGGTGACTAGTAAATATTTCTAAAACTTCACAAATTTCCAAAATGCCCGGAAAAATTCAAAAAAAAAATTGAAAAATTTTGGAAAAAAAAATGAATAAATATTTTTTCTTCAAAATAAATAAAAATTGGAATTTAATTTTTCAAAAATATCATTAAAATTCGGTTTAAAGTCTCAAATTATAAAAGTCAAGAGCACAAAGCCAAAATTGACCAAATATGGAAATTGAAAGAAAATTGATGACTTTACGAATAAGTCTGGAGATTAATCAACCCAGTGAGATTTCGAGCCTATCCTTTTATCTGAGTCTTTAAATCAACCCGAGTTAATTATTAACTCAAAGTTCAATTCAGCGTTTTAATATGTCGTTTTGATCTCAAAGTTATTGTTTTGATAGGTAATGGGAAATATGTGAGATGTTGTCTCAAAACGCGTACTAACATATCTCTAAACTAAATTAATCTTGAGACGCTTATGGTAAGGCGATTAGCAATTTGGACAATGAAGTAGGCCCTCGTTTGACACCCAAAAAAATTAGCCATAAAAAGTTATGAAAAATCATCCCTTTTGCAAACCCAATTGAGCCGAGTAAATGTTTCCTTTTTCATTTGATTAACCCAAAACACCAAATTTGTCCAAAAAGGTGCAATAAAAAGGGATAAGAAAAATAGAAATTTGCTCAACAAAAATAGCAAGAAAAATGTGAATAAATAAATAAAAAATAACAAAATAAGAGAAAATGAGCAAATGCCGGAAAAAGCACCAACGGACTTCAAAAGAAAATTTTCCAATTCCAAAATTATCCAACCATGTCCTTTTACCCATTATACCTTATAACCGAAAAGAAGTCCTAACCGAGTCCGAATTGCAAATTTGGTTACCGCGTGGAGAGTTAAGGCATAACAAGATAATAAAAGAGATTAAATGTGTGAGTACGGGGCATGTTTATGTTTTCCAATAACCGTATTTCGATGATGAGATCTTTTCACCAAAAATATTTTAGTCTTTTAAATGGTGTGCGTTAATTTGTGTCCATTATATTTACTCTTTTGTCACGCATACCAAGAGAATAGACACATTCTGAGTGATTCGTTTGTGAGAGTATTCCGTGAGCATTTGAATCAAAATGAATTTTCGAAAAAGTTACGTAATGATCAATCGGTGGAAGTTAGTGGTTCAATTTTTGGCTTCGCACACACACACACTATGATTTGAGACTCTTGAATATGAATTTGTAGTGATTATTTTCTGGAAGGTTTAAATTGCACAATTTTTTAAGTATTTTGACTTTTGTTTGAGTCAATAACGAATTTTGTGGGTATATTCACTGCAAACCCTCACGAGACACAACTCGTCCTACTAGGGTAACCTGGAGTTTTAAAGGCTTATTGAATACGCTAAATGCAATCACTTACCCGCGAAAGTGGTATTCTATCTTAATAAAATGAATTTCAAGAGTTGAGCCTGATACGACGCAAATATTGCGCATTTCATCCCTCGAACCTACGCATTTTAGCCCCCTTGGGTATCTTATTCCCTATATTTATGCTCGTTAACCATACAATCTCAGATTTCTATGTTAACATGTTTTGCAAGGGTTAATTGAGCTTTTATAGGTATTTGGATGCTAAGTGTGAAGTTCGGACGCATTCCGCTCGATTTTCGTACGCGGTCGCACGTTCAAGGGCAATTTAGTATTTTCACAGCTTGGGCACCTGGCCCAACATCTCACGAAAGTTGTATCCCTCCTCGCAAGCTTCGCGTAGCCGTGAACGGTGCACGATTCCAATTCAGAACGAAGAAGTTACGGCGATTATAGCGAACGGGAAATGCAAACATGCAAAACAGAAGGCTGCCTTGGCTCATACCTGCTTGATCGATCAATCGATCCTTCATTTTTTAGCCATCATAGGGAGATAGTGGGCATCATTTTTTAGCATCAATCGAGCCCAGAGGATCGATCGATCGATCCCCTGTTTCCAGGAGATATTTTGGCCTTTTCTTTTCTCTTTTCTTTTCTATTTTAATCCCACTTACTATATAAAGCATTTTTGTTGTCATAATCAAGATATTGAGTTTTAGAATAGATTTTAGGTTAGCTTAGCTTAGGGTTTGGGAATTGAGAGCTCTTTTCTTCCTCCTCATATGGTGTGACAACATTTGGGTTTGTAAGATTGTACTTTTATCTTCCCTCTCCATTAATATAGCTTGCATTTCCTTTATTCTTGCTCTCTAGATTAATTTACATGCTTTCTAATTTAGGTTTACATGCTTTGATTTACTTGCTTTCTAGGTAGCTTTATCATATTTCTTTATCGCGTTTTACCATGTTTTCTAGCTAATTTAAATTAGGTTGTGTTCGAATTGAACTCACTTGAGTTGACACGTTGATTTGCTTTGGCGATGGCGTTTATGAGTCTATTTCGAGTGCGTTGTCCTAGTTATTGCGCCTAGGAGATTTGATGGGGCATACCATGTATGTCCCGTGTTTACGACCTTACGTGCGTAATTTTCGGGATATTTGTTGACGCCAAAATCTTATTAGGCTTTTATGCGGATTTAGGGGCGAGACAACCCTTGATTTAATTAACTGTCGAAACGAGACGCATTATAAATAACTCGTCGACTCATGTATTCATTTTATACAAATTAACTTGGGTGAGGGATATTCGACCCAACCTATAGCTTTTACCGCTTTGTTAGTCTAGTTTCAATACACTTGCCTAGATTAATCATTTCCCTTTTCGCATCTTTTTCCTTTTAGTTTGTAATCACCTTTTTTCCTTTTTATTTTGGAATATTAAATCGTATAAATTCTAGCAACTCGTCTTAGTGGATCTTTCGATACCCGACTTACCGCTAGACTTGCCCCGCAAGTGTAGTCGTAATTTAGGTTTATTTGTATTATCGCGGTGAAATGAAAACAACGACCGACATCTGTCACGCGCCACACCTTTCACGCGTTAATCAAAATGGCGCCGTTGCCGGGGATGAGTTTATTTTAGACTTTATTTGATTTAATATTTCGTAGTATTTTCTTTCTATTTGTATCATTTGCTAACCTTTTGCAGGACTTCCACATTTGATCACTTAGAAACGCTTGAATTTCTCGCGCGCGCATAACTTTGTGAAATCCTCCACTTGAACCATTTTTGGGGGTAAGCATGTCTTATTCCAATTCTTTCGGTAATTATTGTTATAATTCTCAAAATTCTCGCAAGCCTATGACTTTCGGTGAATATTTAGAATCCCAAAGTATAATAAATTCAAATATGACTTTGGGCGAGTATAACGAAAGTCAAAACGTAGGTTATTAGAATTTTGATGACGATGATAATGATTTTGGGCCTTTACCTCCTTATAATAGGAATTTTGAAACGAATTGCAATAGTTTTCAAAATTCCTATAAAAAAGAGTTTTCGTTTAAGTCCGATAGTAAATTTCAAAGTTCCCATTTTCATGCATCCGCAACTCGACCTATGACATTCGGTGAGGGTTTGCGTATTTATGAAAATGACAAAATTGAAAATCGTATGTGACACCCCGCCTAATTAAATACCAGGTGATCAATCATTTATTAAATTATAACCAAGGTGAACGGTTGGTTTATTCTTAACATCACTGTCGCAAAATAAACTTTTCAATTTAAACACCCTATATAATTAAGCTAAGTGTCAAAACCATTTAAAACATTATTTCTATTTTTAATTTAAGTCCAACAATAAAATCTTTCATAATTCACCGTTTAAGAGTCCCACAAATAACTAAACTGGAAAAGATCATCCAAGCAATTTAAGCATTCAATTAACTAATTCCAACTTCAAAACCACGAAGGAAAAACATACTAACAGTAACAAATCCCAAAGTAAAAATACTAAAAGTAAATGAATCACAATCTCTGAAAAAAACCACTAAAGAAGGAAAAAGGGCGATACATGCCAAACTCGATAAAACAGAACTAAGAGTGGAGTCAATAATGAGGTCGTCTAAGAAAAAGGCCTGCAACTCCCACCTAAGCTGCAGCACGTTCCTTCCAAAGAATCCTAAGCATGACGCCCTTATGGCTGGGCACCTGTAGTATATATATATATATATATGTACAAGAGAGAAGAGATAACTGGAAACGGGTCAGAGCCCGATTGTGAAACAGTTTAAAATTTTAGTTTAGCAAGTATTTAAAATGCTTACCGGCTAATGCAACAATCACATTAGTATGCGACACTCTCTTGAGAAATTTCTCACCTCTCTTCTAATGTGCACACCGACCGCACTATTAATCCCCACAAGTTTAGCTTATCTTAAATTTCTCATAAGGTTTCATGCCCACAATTAATAGGGCTAAGATTATTAATTTCTGAAAGCAAAGTTTTCACATAAATCTCATTTTATTATAAAGTCTTTCAGTATTGCCTCAAACATTGCAAACACTTATAAATTCGGAATATTTATTCGTTACTTAACTACTTTTAGTCACAGTAGAAAGTTCTCAATTTCAAGTCTATATATATATTAATCACTCATATAATATATATACTAACGGCAACCCACATAAAATTTATGGTGCTGACATACTCTGCTATCAAGTCCCCGTCACTCGTACTAAGGGAAATACTAGTTCGGAATCACTCTCGAACTGTATTAATGCAAAACATATACAAATTGAGGCGAAGCATAGTTCCAAGTCACTAAGAGGTCAGCACATACCCTCACGTCTCTTAGGACCGTCTGACTATCGATAAGATAGCTTGTACCAAGGATTCTTATGTTCTAGGGTACAAGTCAATATCCCCCATAAAGGTCCCATCGAGATAAGACTGTCCCGACGCGGTAACCTCAGTGCTAGTAAGTAGCGCGGGCATTATTTTTACAAGTATATAGTATATACACTAACACCGTCATATATATGTATACTACCATTCCCATTTCTAAATTAGGTACGCCCACGACCCATACTATGATATTCGTTCTTAGTACATGTTACTAGATTATCCCGTATAACGGCTCGTCTCTTTTATTCTTAATTATAGGTTATTCCATACATTCCTCATTTCACTCGTAATATTCTATTCCTCAATGTATAAATTCAGTAGGTAGTCTCTTATTTTCCAACGTAGCTTTCTTACAGGTCTTACTCATTTAATTACACGTTTTCATAATTTCCTATAAATAAATTACTCCCCGTTAACTTTAAATTCGCCATACTTTAAATGCCCCCTTTTTACTAAGTCCTACTGATCCTCTTTATGTCCTAAAATGTTCTATTAATAAGGTCCAAAGGTTGCTACTCATTTTAATCGAAATAACTATTTAAAGGAGGAATATGAATTTTCCAGGAGAGGTCGATCGATCGATGGAATGGGGTCGATCGATCGATGCTCTTTGGTCGATCGATCGATCAAGCAGTTATGACGAAACTGCAAAAAATCCAGTTACGAAAATCCTATTCCAAACTCATCCAAATCATGATGTTCCACTCCCAATATCCCAACAAATGATACTACAAGTGTTATATACCCAAATAAATAATTTTTTACGTAAAACATATGAGTTTTCATCAAGTATAACAATTGACAAGGGCAAAATCTATATAAACCTCAAGAACCCTAATCTTTTCTTTAACTTAGTTCTTCCCATTCTTTTTCCAGATTTTTTACTCCTAACTCAATGAAAATTCGTGGTTTAACCTCTACATGTGAAATAGATTTCCAGAACATGATTATTACCTCTATAACATGTGAATTCTAGTCTCCAATATATGCTTTCTTTCATGAAATTGGTTCTAATCAACTCTAGGCTAATATAATTGAAGCATTAACTAAAATAAAGCAAGATAGATACTTGCTTGGAAATCTTTGTTTCTGATTTGTGGAATAAATTGGTGTGGTTGTGTTCCTCATCGCGCGATCTACAATTTGGTGGTGACGGCGGTGCAAACGGTGGAGTTCTTGACCTAGAACTCCTTGGAAAGCTTATCCTCTTCCTCTCCAATGGTCGTTCTTGGTTTTTGGTTATGCTAACCCTAGAAGACAACCCCTAACATCTGATAAAACCTTAGAAAATTCGTGGGTTTCCATGCCCAAAAATACAAAATGTCTAAAACGCCCTCCCGGGATGCTCATTAGGCCTAAAAATGCCCCGAGACCCAAACTACACTCCCGGGTACATTATTTTGACTATCTCGACCCTTTCGGACACATTGACACACTCAAAATGACCATACGGGTGACTTATAATTTATTCACTGTTAATAATGCGAATTTAATCCCCACACGACACAGGCGCGTCCCGATAAAATTTTCAAAATTATCAAATTATATTCTCATGATAATTTTACTAAATTTAATTACACATCTTACTTTACCCATAAAGTAATTTCCAATAATTACTAACTCTCATCACGCTAGTAAATATTTAAATGATTTCCGGATTAATATTAAATTAATATCTCTAATTAATTTTAATAAATTCCCAAATTTAAAAGTCATAAAAATACAGGGTATTACATACTTCCCCCCTAATAACGGAATTTCGTCCCGAAATTCGAAAAATAAAGTATACCTGGTAAGAATAACTCTGGGTATTTCTCATGCATGTCTGTCTCATGCTCCCAAGTGAATTCCTCCACATTATGATGCTCCCACTAGACCCGTACAAGTGGAACTACCTTTGACCTCAACCTCCTTTCTCTATGGTCTAGGATAGCCACTGGCCTCTCCTCGTAAGAGCTATCGGGCTGTAAGTCAATCTCCTTAATCACGATATGGGTGTGGGCCATGTCATCCCGAAGGTATCGTCTCAAAGACGAAATGTGGAATACATCGTGAATGCGGTGTAAATGCTCTGGCAGACCCAATCTGCATGCTACCGACCCAATTCTCTCGATAATGAGAAATGGTCCCACGTACCTTGGGGCCAGTTTCCCATTCTTCCCAAACCTCATCACTCCTTTCATAGGAGATACACGTAGTAATACTTGGTCCCCCACATTAAGTTCTCGTAAAAAATTGTTTTGCATCGGCGTAGCTTTTCTGCCTGTCCTGGGCTATCCGAATGCGACTCCTGATAAGTTCAATCCTAGCGGAGGTTTCCTGAATCACTTCTGGTCCTAGCAACTTGTTGTCCCCCACCTCTAGCCAACAAGTTGGGGAATGATAAGGCCTACCATACAATGCCTCAAATGGAGTCATGCCAATCGTGAACTGATAGGAGTTATTATAAGCAAACTCCACCAGTGGAAGATGTGGCTACCATCCTCCTCCAAAATCAAGGACACACATGCGTAGCATATCTTCCAACATCTGATTGGTACGCTCTGTTTGTCCATCTCTCTGTGGGTGATAAGCTGAACTCAACCTCAATTCTGTACCCATAGCCTCTTGAAAGCTCTCCCAGAAATGTGACACGAAAATCTTGTCTCTATCTGACACAATATCCAGGGGCACCCCATGTAGTCTAACAATCTCAGCAATGAACAACTGAGCATACTGGCCCACGATATAGTCTGTCTGTACTAGTAGAAAATGAGCCACCTTAGTCAAATGGTCCACGATCACCCAGATGGAGTCGTGACCCCGTTGTGATGTAGGCAGCCCAGTAATGAAGTCCATGGAAATATTCTCCCACTTCTACGTATGTATCTCCAACGGCTAAAGCAACCCCGACGGTCTCTGGTGGTCTACCTTTACCATCTGTCAAGTAGAACACTTGGACACGAACTCAACAATGCCCTTCTTCATCCCACTCCACCAGTACTGTCGTCTCATATCCTGGTACATCTTATCTCCCCCCGGATGCACCGTAAATCTGGACCCGTGTGATTGTGTCATTACTGCATGACATAAGTCTGTTCCTTCTGGGACCACTAATCTCCCATCAAACCTCAAACCTCCATAGGAACCAATTGAATAAGACTCAACACTCTCAGCTAAAAGTCGTACAATCTTCTCCTGGCAAAATGAGTCTGCTGTCTGTGCCTGTATTACTCTTGTAACAATCTCAGGTGTCACTGTCATGACAGATATGAAATAATGGGCTACCGCGTCCTGGTGACCCAAATCTTTCCACTTTGCTTTCCAGATGTCCACTACGTCGCCTACAGGTCTACGGTTCAACGCATCAGCAACTATGTTAGACTTTCCCGGATGATACTGTATGTCGAACTGATAGTCTTTCACAAACTCTAACCACCTGCGCTGACGTATATTCAGATCTCGTTGAGTGAACACGTACTGCGGTGACTTGTGGTCTGTGAACAAGCGAAACTTCTCCCCCAGTAGATAATGTCTCCATATCCTCAATGTAAAGACGACCGCTTCTAACTCTAGGTCGTGAGTGGGGTAATTTCTCTCGTGCGGCTTAAGCTTGCGGGAGGCAAAAGCTATAGCCTTCTCCTCCTGCTGAAGTACTCCCTCGAGTTCCCGTAAGGAGGCGTCGGTGTAAACCAGGTACTCCACTCCTGGCTTGGGTAAAGCAAGAACTGGTGCCGAAGTCAGCTTATCTTTCAGCTCATCGAAAGCCAATTGACAAGCATCGTCCCAAACATATGGTATCCCCTTGCGAGTCAGGTTTATCGGACCGGCAATTTTGGAGAACCCTCAGATAAATCTCCTGTAGTACTCGGCTAACCCAAAGAAACTATACACTTCCATATGTGTCGTGGGCTGTCCCCACTCCCTCACTGCTGACACTTTACTTGGGTCAATCGTTATCCCCAATTCGGATACAACATGCCCCAAAAACTGCACCTCCCATAACCAGAATCCACACTTCTCGTACTTAGCATACAACTGATGCTCTCGTAGAGTCTGAAGAACATGCCTCAAGTGCTCAGCATGCTCTTCCTCAGTGTGTGAATATATCAGGATGTCATCTATGAAGACGATGACAAACTGATCCAAGAACTCTCTGAACACTCGGTTCATCAAGTCCATGAATACGGCTGGAGCATTTATGAGTCCAAATGGCATGACTCTGAATTCATAGGACCCATACCTCATCAAGAAAGTAGTCTTCGAAACATCCTGCTCCCTAATCCGTAGCTGATGGTATCCTGATCTCAAATCTATCTTCGAAAAGAAAGTTGCTCCCCTCAGCTGGTCGAATAGATCATCGATTCGAGATAATAAATATTTATTCTGTATCGTGACTTTGTTCAGCTCCCGGTAATCCACGCATAACCTCAGTTAACCATCTCTTTTTTTTACAAACAAAACTGGAGCACCCCAAGGTGAGGTTCTCCTACGAATGAAGCCTTGACCTAACAGCTGTTTTATCTGATCTCGTAACTCCCTTATTTTCGCTAGAGCCATGCGGTATGGAGCGCATGCTATCAGTCGAGTATCTGGTAATAAGTCTATAACGAAATGTATCTCTCGATTGGGGGTAAGCCTAGTATCTCCTGAAATACATCAGAATACTCACGAACAACTAGGATCGGGTCTAAGGGAATCACGACCTCCATAGAGGTATCATCCTCTATATAAAATAAATGAGCGGTAGAGCCTCCCTCTGGGCGAGGCATCGCCACTATAGACATCTCCTGCCCCGGAATGTCAAAAATAATACTCCCACTGAAATAATCTATCATGGCTCTGTAGGCGGCAAGCCAATCCATGCCAATAATAACATCGTGCTCATGCATCTCTAAGACTAACATGTCTGCTGGCAAAATCAAGCTACCAATCTCTACTCCCATTCCCCGACATATAAAGAAAATTAACAACCCATTCCCCAGTGGTGAGTCTACGCATGTCACGGTGCTCTCTCCTGTGGCTAATAATCCAAAAGCCTTCGTAAAATGAGTATCTATAAAATAGTGTGTCGCCCCAGTGTCAAATAAAACCCGACCCATGGTGCCATAGATAGGAAACGTGACCTCAATCGCGGGTGGTGCCTGAGGAGCTGTTGTCTGGTGGACGTTATAGACACGTCCGTACTGTAACTGTCCCTACTGTACTGGAGCTGCTGGGATGGCTGGTAGGGCTGGTACCTGAGCTGGTGCTGGGAGGGCGGATGGAAAGAGTGGCCTATGTGGCTCATTACGGGCACCCTGCTGCTGTGGATCCCTACCCCCCTCTGGACAATCCTGGTGCCTATGGACATTCTTGCCACACCCGAAACATCGGCCCCTAAAATTACCTCCCCTCTGTCCCTGCTGACCACGGCTCTGTTGGCCATTACCACCCCGACACGGGCCCTGCTGGAAACATTGTTGGCCCTGCTGCTGACGGTGCTGGCCCTGCTGATTATACTGGCCCTGCCTAAATCCCTAAAATCCCTGTCTGGAGTAACCTGATCGGAACTGCTTGGCAGGGTCCCCCTGATGGGAACTCTGCTTAATATGATGAGTCTGCCCTTGAGGTGCCGGTGCCCCACCAGTATTACTACCCCCTGTCCTGCCCTGCTGGCTGGACTCTCCTGTTCGTTTGCTTCCCTGCAGATGGAAACGGTGGTCCTGGCAGTGTAACAATGCAGCGTTAAGTACATCCGTGTAGGTACTCAGTGACAGATTGCCTATTAGGTGCTGGAAAATCCTCCAGGCCAACCCGTCCACAAACAACATCATTTTCTTACCCTCAGTGGGTGCCTCATCTGGCACTATAGTGAGAAGTCTAGTGAACTCCTTCTCGTACTCGGCAACAGTCGTATTCTCTTGTTTCAGATTCAGTAATTTTCGCCTCATCTCAGTCTGCACGGTGGATGGAAAGTATTTGCGGTCAAACCGCACCCAGAATGACTAAATAGTGATAATGTCCCTCTCCTTCTAAGTGGTGGTGGATTCCCACCATTACAAAGCGGCCCCGACTAGCTTAAAGGAAGCCAACAGCTATTTCTGCACATCCGTGCGCTCGTACAAGCGCAGATGCCTCTGGATATCTTTCTTCCATTGACTGGCTACAATGATATCCGAACTACCCGCGAACTCTGGGGGATGCGCCTTTTGGAAGGCATCCCTAACCCGCTCCCACGCAGATGGAAGTTATGTTGGTGCTGGTGCCACTGCCTGAACCTAGGGTGGAGCCTGCTGCAGTACTGCTATTGCGATATTCACCGCCTGAGCAACGCTAGCGGCTACCTCGGTTGCGTTCATCATACCTTGAGCTGGAGTTGATGGCTGCTCGGCTTGGGCACGTCTATCCTTGGTTTCGCATTTCGGAGGCATTTGAAACGAGAAAGAAGTTTATTAGTCTATAATTATTAACAAATCTCGAATAGCTGAAGAAGTAAGTGTAAATGCAAGAATACAACAATCCTAAAAATAAGGCTTTATATCAAAGACGCTAAGCTGAAAGCGAAATAAGCCATACAGATCCTAAAGGACACTAGAACCTGATGCTCTGATGCCACCTGTGACACCCCGCCTAATTAAATACCGGGTTATCAGTCCTTTATTAAATTAAAACCAAGTTTAACGGTTGGTTCATTCTTAGCATCACTGTCGCAAAATAAACTTTTCAATTTAAACACCCTAAATAATTAAGCTATGTATCTGAGAAGAGTATGCGCTCGCGTTCAAATGAGGAAATTATATATTAAACACCTTTTAACCCAAACAAATCCTAAACATGCAACAATATCTGATTGAATAAGATAATGAACTAAGCAAGAACATTCAAACACATGCAATTGAGGAAAAATCCCCCAAAGGGGCAAAACCATTTATTTTCATTATAATATTATAACTGTACAATTTCGGATTACAATGAAAATACAAGTGACTAAGAATTACCCTCAGGTGTCGAATTCTGTAGTCGGCGGTCGGAAATATCCCTTTCCAGGAGGGCTACAGTGAAAAAGAAGAACGGTCTTCTCCACAAGGGTTGAACAGCAACTGGGTTTGTGTTCTTGGGTTACAAACAGATTCACAAATGTATGAGAGGTTGTGTGAATCAATGAAAACTGGAGTCTTGGTACTCAACAGGTGAAGACTTAGAGTTTTTGTACTCTGAAAATCGTGTGGAAGTCTCCCATAAACCAACTCCTCGTAGTGGGATTAAATAAGAAGTCCCGGGCCTTGAAAATCTGAACACGATCTGTTTTGTGTTTATCCCAGGCGGACCGGTCCGGGTCTGAGGCGGATCGGTCCGGGTAGGCGGACCAGTTCTTTTTATTTTAGGCTTCTTCGGTTCGCTAGCAGTTTGGGGTATTCTGGCTTTTCATTAGGCGGACCGGTCCGCAGGCGGATCGGTTCTTTTATTCTAGGCGGACCGGTCCGACTCTGCAGAAATCTGATTCCTTCTTCTTTTTGATATTCGGATCCGTTGACGTAGATTCGGGCTTGAATATTCTTCAACGGTGTGACGGCGTATGACATAACTAATAAATGATGGACTAATTGTCCTTACAAATCTCCCCCTATGTCTATGCCGGTACAAACATAAAAACATCCGAATTATCAAGTATGAAATTGCCTATACAAATCTACCCTTCCATGAACCCAAAACTGAAAAGGTACAATTGAATAAGACTTCATCGTTTGTTCTTCAACTCTTCAGGAATCTTCAACGCTTTTCTCATCAGGGTGTGTATTTCACTAATCATCAATGTAGTACCTACACACATGAGACAAAGCAAATACCAAGTGACGTATCGAGTTTGAAATGAGATAAAAGTATATATCAATTTATGAGAAAACTCAAAAGTTCAAAAACTCCCCCATAATAAGATAATTCATTCTCCCCCTTTTTATGATGTCCCCAAATAGACAAATGAGAGAAATAATGCAAACAAGCAATGACGGGGTGTCACAAGGAAATACACAACTATTTTTTGAATTTTTCAAAAAAAAAATCAAACAAAATCACACCATGAACAAACACAGGACAACCAAGTCGATGATGACGGAAATGAATGGGTGTGATCAAATTTAATAGGAAAATCAATGCATACAAACATGACATATGTGCACGATGAATATTGGATACTCCTAACGAATGAACTCAAAGTCTTCCTTTGGTGTAAAAGAATGACAATAGAAGACATTGACTCAATACAATCAACAAATCAAAGCTAAAAATGATTTCTACACCAATAACGTCCAAAACTTTTTATGCTTTTTCAGGACTTTCAAGGAAGTGCAAACCCGTTTATATTCTCCAACCAAACTCCCTCAGATATATATTTTGAATTGAGGTATTCTAAATTCTCAAACTTTGGAGAATTGATGGTGAAACCTAAGTGGCCCATATTTGGCATGTATTGCTTTTTATTGCCTTTAAAAAAAATTTGGGCTCTTTTAACCTCTTTGGACCCCGGATAATAAAATTCCTCCATTTTTTAGGTCCTTTTGAACGGTGGCTTTTGCGCAAAGAAGAGATAATTACCTTTCGCAGCCCCTCCACGTTCTTAAATAAACACTCAGTCTCACCAAAATGGTTTTTACATGCATTCCAATATTGTCAAGTTTTATCGCATATTGTAAGTTGTACAGACAGAATTGAGATGGAAACAATCAAGCCAATATGTGATAGACAAGTGCAATAATCAAATATAGCCGTGCATGTGTGCAATAAAGGAGATAGGAGTCAAACATGTAGGAAAATATCACTAATTACATCTCAAAGACTCCATACTATGTAAAGCACATAGATGAAATGATGTAGCGTCTCAAATCTCTATCAAACGGTCACATGGATAAATGGAATGAAGGTGTGACTTGGCTATCTTAAATGTTCATCCATAAAAGGTGCAAAATAAAATACAAAAATCTTTTTGGGCTTTTTCAAAAAAAAAATTATAAAAGAAAATCTTTTTAGAATTTTTTGTTTTAACGAAATAATAAATAAACAAAAATAAAACAAACTAAAGGCACATGCTAGCAATAGGCAAAAGAAACAACATGAAAATCAACCTATGCTAGCAACCAAGACAAGATCTCAACCGGGAGTAACGGTGGAGTTTTCCAAAGATGGTAACATCTTTTGAACAAACTCCACTAAATCATGTGTTGTCTTGATCAAAAATTTCACTTGCTCATGAATATGTGCAAACTCTCTATCATAATGTGCAGGCAAAGTGTCATGAGTGGGTGTATGTGCATGAATGTGTGAAGTGGCATGATATGGTACAAAACCCAACTTGGAACAAAACTCCCTAAGATGTCCTCGCTTCTTGCACTGGGAGCAAACATAAACCGGTCTAGGAAGTAATTTGTCAAAAATTTTGGGATGAACATTTCTAGACGGGCTCCCATGGGACTCACTCACCATGGCGGATATAGGATCGGGTGCATTAAAAAAAGTGAATGTACCGTCATTACCTTTTCCAACATCATTCAAAACGGGATAGAGAACCATCTTATCAACCTTCTCAGATGCATTCTTTAATGTGACTTGGACCTCTCGTGCTTGTTTGAGATCATCCTCGAAATGTGATACACGTGTCGTCAGACTAGACACCGTGTTGGTCAAGTCACCTTTTTCCCTTTTTAGCTCAGCATTTTCTTCTTTCAACTCACAAATCCGAAGACCTAGAATTCTATTTGACCTTTTTGTTTCCATGGTCTCGATAAATAACTTTCGAAAAGCTTTTTGGATCACACTTTCATCACCATCCTCACTATCACTTAGAGAGGTGGGCATTGCATCTTTCTTACGCTCTCTACTAAGTTTAGTGGGACACTCAAATTTCTTGTTCCCTGTCCCATCGCACTTAAAACATCTCATCTTCTCAAGATCTTTCTTTCTTTCTTTTCCACTCTCACCACAACTTTCTCTTTCTCCAAACATTCTTAAATCTTTCTCTAAAGCGGTGATCCTTAGAACTAACGCTTTATTATGCTTCTTGGTATTAAATGACTCAGAATATAACTCAGCGTAGACGCGTTGAATATCACTCTCTCTCTCACTTGAGTCATCCTCCCCCTCACTCACATCGATCTCACTGTCGAGGTGTCCCTGTGAAGCATCACCCTCATCGTCGTGAAGAGAACTAGGAGTGCTCACTTGACTGGCCATGAATGCGGTAAAGTTACACTCATGTGGTGACTCATCTCCTGAATCCACCGTCTCGACCTCACTGTCGTCGCTAAGAGTAGCATTAGGGACAACTTTTCCTTTCTCTCTATTCATACGAGTGGCACACTCAAAGGCTCTATGACCCCTACCATCGCATTTAAAGAATCTCTCACTTTCTGTCTTAGGAGGATCTTTAAAATCTTTTTCATTTTTCTTTTCAAACTTTTTTTTCTCAAATTTATTTTTACCTTTAAAATTTCCATTTTTCTTAAATTTGAGAATCCTCTTGAAATTTTTTGCAAAAAGAGCCAAATCATCTAAGTCAAAATCACACTCAGAATCTGACGTGTCAGTCTCTCTCTTTCTAGATGACTCTTCCCTCTTTCTAGCCGACCCCTCACTCTTTTTCTCTTTGGCATTAAGTGCAATTCCCTTATCTTTAGACCTAGCAGTTTTAGGGAACATATCAATTTCATAAGTTTGCAAATCTCCTACAAATTCTTCCAATTTTAGCGTATTTAAATTTCCCATAGAATTTAGCACAGTGACTTTAGGGATAAAACGCTTAGGCAAAGAACGAAGAATCTTTTTAACAACCCTAGCATTAGGAATATGTTCACCAAGATTAAAGCTAGTATTAACAATGTCAGAAAGTCTAGCATAGAAATCATCAAAACATTCAGTCTCGTGCATGGTGATGGTTTCAAATTGAGTTGTCAAATTTTACAATTTAGACTCTTTCACAGCATTTGTTCCTTCATGGGTGAGTTGTAAAATATCCCATGCCTCCTTTGACGTGGTGCACGTCATTATATGTCGGAACTCATCGGGAGTGATGGAACCGGAAATAGCACTCAAACCTTTAGAGTTAAAAGAAGACCATATAAATTCATCTTCAGTCCAAGAGGTGACAAGTTTTAAATTAGTCACGTTTTCCACAGTGACGAAGGGAGGTGTCCA
The DNA here is from genome assembly GCA_949130495.1 of Sambucus nigra. Lineage (NCBI taxonomy): Eukaryota > Viridiplantae > Streptophyta > Magnoliopsida > Dipsacales > Adoxaceae > Sambucus > Sambucus nigra. The sequence goes on from OX422215.1 coordinate 350,243,477, forward strand.
CCCTCTTTCAACTAAAATCCAAACCCTTTCATCTATGGCTTTTAAAGCCGACCTCATGCGGGCTTTCCAATAAGCATAATTTGTCCCGTCAAAAATAGGCAATTTATTATATGATTTCTCCATTTGAACACGCACTTTTTCAAAAATCAATTTTTCAGAAAATTGATATCTAAGAGAAATTTTGCGGAAAAATTAGGAATACGCGATAGAATAGCGTAACCTGCTCTGATACCAATTTCAAGACGTGAGTAGACAAATTGTATCAGAAAGTAAATCCTCAAAAAATCAGGATCGCGCGATAAATTAGCGTAACCCGCTCTGATACCAATTTGAGAAGAGTATGCGCTCACGTTCTAATGAGGAAATTATATATTAAACACCTTTTAACCCAAACAAACCCTAAACATGCAACAATATCTGATTGAATAAGATAATGAACTAAGCAAGAACATTCAAACACATGCAATTGAGGAAAAATCCCCCAAAGGGGCAAAACTATTTATTTTCATTATAATATTGTAACTGTACAATTTCGAATTACAATGAAAATACAAGTGACTAAGAATTACCCTCAGGTGTCGGATTCTGTAGTCGGCGGTTGGAAATATCCCTTTCCAGGAGGGCTGCAATGAAGAAGAAGAACGGTCTTCTTCTCAAGGTTTGAACAGCGACTGGGTTTGTGTTCTTGGGTTACAAACAGATTCACAAATGTATGAGAGGTTGTGTGAATCAACGAAAACTGGAGTCTTAGGACTCAACAGGTGAAGACTTAGAGTTTTTGTACTCTGAAAATTGTGTGGAAGTCTCCCATAAACCAACTCCTCGTAGTGGGATTAAATAAGAAGTCCTGGGCCTTGAAAATCTGAACACGATCTATTTTGTGTTTATCCCAGGCGGACCGGTCCGGGTCTGAGGCGGATCGGTCCAAGGAGGTGGACCGGTTCTTTTTATTTTAGGCTTTTGCGGTTCACTAGCAGTCCGGGGTATTCTGGCTTTTTAGTAGGCGGACCGGTCCGGGTATGAGGCGGACCGATTCGCAGGCGAATCGGTTCTTTTATTCTAGGCGGACCGGTCCTACTCTGCAGAAATCTGATTCCTTCTTCTTTTTGATATTCGGATCCGTTGACGTAGATTCGGGCTTGAATATTCTTCAACGGTGTGACGGCGTATGACATAACTAATAAATGATGGACAAATTGTCCTTACAGTGTCAAAACCATTTAAAACATTATTTCTATTTTTAATTTAAGTCCAATAATAAAATCTTTCATAATTCACCGTTTAAGTGTCCCACAAATAACTAAACTGAAAACGATCATCCAAGTAATTTAAGCATTCAATTAACTAATTCCAACTTTAAAACCACGAAGGAAAAACATACTGACAGTAACAAATCCCAAAGTAAAAATACTAAAAGTAAATGAATCACAATCTCTGATAAAACCCACTGAATAAGTAAAAAGGGCGACATACGCCCAACTAGATAAAACAGAACTAAGAGTGGAGTCAATAATGAGGTCGTCTAAGAAAAAGGCCAGCAACTCCCGCCTAAGCTGCAGCACATTCCTTCCAAAGAATCCTAAGCATGACGCCCCTGTGGCTGGGCACCTGTAGTATATATATATATATATATATATATGTACAAGAGAGAAGAGATAACAGGAAACGGGTCAGAGCCCGATTATAAAACAGTTTAAAAATTTAGTTTAGCAAGTATTTAAAATGCTTACCGGCTAATGCAACAATCATATTAGTATGCGGCACTCTCTTGAGAAATTTCTCACCTCTTTTCTAATGTGCACACCTACCGCACTATTAATCCCCATAAGTTTGGATTATCTTAAATTTCTCATAAGGTTTCATGCCGATAATTAATAGGGCTAAGATAATTAATTTATGAAAGCAAAGTTTTCACATAAATCTCATTTTATTATAAAGTCTTTCATTATTGCCTTAAACATTGCAAACACTTATAAATTCGGAATATTTATTCGTTACTTAACTAATTTTAGTCACAGTAGAAAGTTCCCAATTTCAAGTCTATATATATATTAATCACTCATATACTATATATACTAACGGCACCCCACATAAAATTTATGGTGTTTGCATACTCTTTTATCTAGTCCCCGTCATTCGTACTAAGGGAAATACTAGTTAGTAATCACTCTCGAACTGTATTAATACAAAACATATACAAATTGAGACGAAGCATAGTTCCAAGTCACTAAGAGGTCAGCACATACCCTCACGTCTCTTAGGACCGTCTAACTATCGATCAGATAGCCTGTACCAAGGATTCCTATGTTCTAGGGTACAAGTCAATATCCCCCATAAAGGTCCCATCGAGATAAGACTGTCCCGGTGCGGTAACCTCAGTGATAGCAAGTAGCGCGGGCATGATTTTTACACGTATATAGTATATTCACCAACACAGTCATATCTATGTATACTCCCACTCCCATTTCTAAATTAGGTACGCCCATGACCCATACTATGATATTTTTTCTTAGCACATGTTACTAGATTATGCCGTATAACGGCTCGTCTCTTTTATTATTAATTATAGGTTATTCCATACATTCCTCATTTCACTCGTAATATTCTATTCCCCAATATATAAATTCAGTAGTTACTCTCTTATTTTCTAACGTAGCTTTCTTACGGGTCTCACTCATTTAATTACACGTTTCCATAATTTCCTATGAATAAATTACTCCCCGTTAACTTTAAATTCCCCATACTTTAAACGCCCCCTTTTTACTAAGTCCTACTGATCCTCTTTATGTCCAAAAATGTTCTATTAATAAGGTCCAAAGGTTACTACTCATTTTAGTCGAAATAACTATTTAAAGGAGGAATATGAATTTTCCAGGAGGGGTCAATCGATCGATCATCGATCGATCGATGCTCTTTGGTCGATCGATCGATCAATCAGTTATGACGAAACTGCAGAAAATCCAGTTACGGGAATCCTATTCCAAACTCATCCAAATCATCATGTTCGACTCCCAACAAATGATACTACAAGTGTTATATACCCAAATAAATAATTTTCTACGTAAAATATGTGAGTTTTCATCAAGTATAACAATTGACGAGGGTAAAATCTATATAAACCTCGAGAACCCTAATCTTTTCTTTAACTTAGTTCTTCCCATTCTTTTTCCGGATTTTCTACTCCTAACTCAATGAAAATTCATGGTTTAACCTCTACATGTGAAATAGATTTCCAGAACATGATTATTACCTCTTTAACATGTGAATTCTAGTCTCCAATATATGCTTTCTTTCATGGAATTGGTTCTAATCAACCCTAGACTAATATAATTGAAGCATTAACTAAAATAAAGCAAGATATATACTTGCCTGGAAATCTTTGTTTCTGATTTATGGAAGAAATTGGTGTGTTTGTGTTGCTCGTCGCGCGATCTACAATTTGGCGATGACGGCGGTGCAAACGGTGGGGTTCTTGGCCTAAAACTCCTTGGAAAGCTTCTCCTCTTCCTCTTCAATGGCAGTTCTTAGTTTCTGATTATGCTAACCCTAGAAGACAACCCCTAACATCTGATAAAACCTTAGAAAATTCGTGGATTTCCATGCCCAAAAATACAAAATGTCTAAAACTCCCTCTCGGGATGCTCATTAGGCCTAAAAACGCCCCGAGAACCAAACTACACCCCCGAGCACATTATTTTGACTATCTCGACCCTTCCGGACTCATTGACACACTCAAAATGACCATAAGGGTAACTTATAATTTATTCACTTTTAATAATGCGAATTTAATCCCGACATGATACAGGCGCGTCCCGATAAAATTTTCAAAATTATCAAATTATATTCTCGTGATAATTTTACTAAATTTAATTACACATCTTACTTTACCCATAAAGTAATTTACAAAAAAAAATCAATAATTACTAACTCTCATCATGCTAGTAAATATTTAAATGATTTCCGAATTAATATTAAATTAATATCTCTAATTAATTTTAATAAATCCCCAAATTTAAAAGTCATAAAAATACGGGGTATTACATCGTTATCGGGAAAAAAATAGTTGTTGGAAATATGAATTGGATTTATTATTTGAATCCGATGACGATTTTGCTTCAGAGACTTTCGAGGTCGAGGAATGTTTTAAACCAAATGAGGTACTTTTGCCTACTTTGGAACAAACCATTATAGACTTTGTCCATTGCATAATAGATATTGAAAGTGAGGATGAAAATGACGTAATATCTATTTGCAATGAAATGATTTCTTCTTTGGCCCCCAAAGAAGAACATTTCATTGAAAATGACATTATTTCATTCGAAACTCAATCTTCATGCGATGATGATTCATCTCATGAGTTTGAATTTCTTTCCTCCCCATTTTCATTCTCTGTTATCACACCATTTTAAGTACCCGATGATTCGGTTTCAAACTTTAATATTTTAAACCTTTTCGCCGATGAGGAGTACTTGCTCAAGTCTCCTTCCACGATCGCATCTTTTCCTTCGTGTGCACCGCCTCCCATTCCAATTTCAAAATCCTTGGGAGGATATTCGAGTTTTCTCGGTCCCCACATATTTTTGTCACCCGTTCAATCCAAACCCCCCATCGTCCCTCCAAAACTTTTAATTAGCGATGGTCAATTTCTTCCGTTGTTAAAACGGAATTCATATTTTTTGGAAGGCATGCTTATATGTGAAGGTACACCGATTATCCTCCAAAGTCAAATCATTTTTACGATGGACCCTCATCTATTTAGACTTCTAGTGTACATTTAGTGTGAAGCCTAAATAGTAGGTTGTATATAGTTAGCTTTTTATTTTTTCTTTCCTTTTTAATTTAGTCTATTATAATTAGTTAACTTTTTGTTATTTGTTTTTGTTATGCTCGGTGCTAACTTGTTTTGTAGATTCTTTGGACTAGTTCTTATGGGGATCGCTCCAATTTTGGGTAGTATCACTCTTTTCCTCTCTTAACTTGGTTCTCAATTCACATTGAGGACAATGTCAGGTCTTAAGTTAGGGTGTGTGGGATATTCTATCAATTCATTGGTAATGTCCACATTTTTGCTCACATGTTAGTTACTTAGTGTGATTTTCTTAGAAAAGTTAAAAATTTCAAAAAGAATTTCTTTCTTTTTTCTCCTTTTTGGGGCTTTTTGCCTTTGTTTCCGATGATAAATTTTAATAATTGCCCGATCCAATAGACAACCCAATGATGCATGTTCTCGATTTTAGAAGTTATTAGACTTTAGTCCTCGATTATTAATATTATGAATAACTTCATGAACTAAACTTTAATCCCATGAGCACATGCACTTTTATTGTTTTATTGATTTCGTTTAAGATTTTTACAATTCGGTAATCTTTTGTTGCATTGTATATACTTACACCGATTAAGATTTGTACCTTTCGTCGTTTGTGAATGTATACACTATTTTTTTCTCATTCAAAATGTTGAATTCATCGGTAATCTCTCTATTCTTTCATTTGATCGTTCATCAATTGAGTTCATACTTGAAATTTGTTACTTGATCATGATTTTCAAATATTGTTTTGACTCGAGAATTGCGTAAACTTTGTGAAATGATCATAATCATTCTTTATTATATCACCCATATTAGCCTTAACCTCACCTTCTATGTTTACCCTCTTTAACCCCTTTGAGCCTAAATATTAGTCTTTCGTTTCATAACCCAATTCCCATAACCAACTCCGAATTAGAGTTTTATCCCGTACATACACCTTACATACCCTTGTTTGGAATGTTACTTGGGATTGAATGATGTGGTTGTGTGTCGGTTGCAATTTAGGCATATGAGAGTGTGATAAGTAAAGAAAAGAAAGTAGTGAAAAAGAGAAGAAAAAGAGAAAGCAAAAAGCAAAAGAAAATAAAAGAAAACATGAGAAAAAGAAGAAAAGAAAGAGAAAGTTGTAAATGTTGTGTATATAGTTCAATAAGCTTTGATTACTCTCCAATTGTTATATCCAATGCTTGTTTGAAACTTGTTTTGCAATTTTGGTATTGCTCGTATTCTTCCCATTATTCCAAGTTTTCATTTTCAAACACTTTGAATCCGTACATACATTCCTTTCATTTCGTACCATAGCCTAACCTAAATCATAACCCTATTAAAGTCCTATGTGATCTTAGGTTGATGTAATTCAAAAGTCATAATAGTTTTGATAATCTTAGAAAATACATTTCGCCTCCTTTAATGATCAGTATCTTTCATTGAGATTACAGTTTTTCATTTTATATATAACGTTCTTCATTTGTGACATGTGCGCGGCCTAGTTTCCATTTACAATTACTCCTTATGCCCGCATGTTCCGTGTGTTACCTCCCTATTTTGAGTGAATTCACTTGACGAGCGTAAAGCCCGTGAGGATTGAATGTATGCTTGCTTTAATGTTTATCCAGTTTATATAAGTTTTTTGCTAAATCACACTTTGCATGTGCTCTCTCTCCCTCCCACATTTTAAGGTTTCAATTCAATGAGGTGAATTCTATAATGTCAATGATTTCGGACTTTTATTTGAATTCGTTCAATTTGCTAATAATGCGTATGAAATCTTATTCGCTATTGTTGGGCTTGTCGCATATTGGTTTGGGCATATTTTGAGTAAACCATATGATGTTTGTGGGTATCATCCCTGAAAACCCTCACGAGACGACACTCGTCCACTAGGGTGACCTAGGGGTTTAACGGCTTATTGCATACGCTAAATGCAATCGAATCGCCTGCAAAAGTGGCCTTTTGCTTTTATACCATATTTTTGTACTCATCCTGCTTTTGGTTTGCTTGTAGTTCTTGTTGCATCCTATTTCATTGCTAGGGACTAGCAATGTGTAAGTTGGGGGGTGTGATAATATGCAAATATTACGTATTTCATCCTCCGAACCTACGCATTTTATCCCTCTCGGGTATCTTATTCCCTATATTTATGCTCGTTAACTAGAAAACCTCGGATTTCTACGTTAACATGTTTTGCAGGGGTTAATTGAGCTTTTATAGGTATTTGGATGCTAAGTGTGAAGTTCGGGCGCATTCCGCTCGATTTTCGTACACGATCGCACGTTCAAGGGCAATTTAGTCTTTTCACATCTTGGGCACCTGGCCCAACATCCATATGGAAGTTGTAGCCCTCCTCGCAAGCTTCGCGTGGCCGTGAACGGTGCACGATTCCGATTCAGAACGAAGAAGATACGACGATTTTAGCGGACAGAAAATGCAAACATGCAAAACAGGAGGCAGCCTTGGCTCATACCTGCTTGATCGATCGATCGATCGACCCTTCATTTTTCAGCCATCGTGGGGAGACAGTGGGAATCATTTTTTAGCATCGATCGATCGAGCCCAGGGGATCAATCGATCGATCCCCTGTTTTCTACAGATATTTTGCCTTATATTTTCTTTTTCCATTTCCGTTATTTTCTTATTCCCACTTACTATATAAAGCACTTTTGTTGTAATTATCAGATATTAAGTTTTAGAATAGATTTTAGGTTAGTTTAGCTTAGGGTTTGGGTTTTTGAAGAGTTTTTCTTCATTTCTCTTTGGATTGACACCCTTTTTGGTATGTAAGTTGACTATTCATTACCCTCTCCATTAATTTAACTTGTATTTCATTCTTTCTTGCTTTGATAATTAGGTTTACAAGCTTTCATAATTAAATTCACATGCTTTGATTTACTTGCTTTCTAGTGTAAATTTATCGCGTTTTTATCATGCTTTCTAGCTAATTTAAATTAGGTTGTGTTTGAATGGAACTCACTCGAGTTGACGTGTTGCTTTGCTTTGGTGATGGTGTTTAAGGGTCTATTTCGAGTGCATTGTCCTAGTTATTGCGCCTAGGAGATTTGATGGGGCATAACATGTATGTCCCGTGCTTACGACCTTTCGTGCGCAATTTCCGGGATATTTGTTGACGCCAAAATCTTATTAGGCTTTTATGCGGATTTAGGGGAGTGACAACCCTTGATTTAATTAACTGTCGAAACGAGACGCATTTGTAATAACTCGTCGACCCATGTATCCATTTTATACAAATTAACTCGGGTGAGGGATATTCGACGCAACCTATAGTTTTACTCACTTTTCTTAATCTAGTTTCAATACACTTGCCTAGATTAATATTTCCCTTTTATGTATCTTTTCCATTTTAGTTTGTAATCACCATTTTTCCCTTTTATTTAGGAATATTAAATCATATAAATTCTAGCAACTCGTCCCTGTGGATTTTTCGATACCCGACTTACCGCTGTGTTTGCCTCGCAAGTGTAGTCATAATTTAGGTTTATTTGTATTGAGTAGACAAAACGAAAACAACGACTGTGCCTTTACACGCGCACACCTTTCGCACTCGATCAGAGCCTTAGTTGGATTCTTTTACATTGCTCGGGAAGCGCAAAGTTCTAAGTTAGGGGGATTGATTAGGCATAAATTCTTCCGAATTTATCCCATTAATTTGTGGATTTTTATTATCTCGAATAATGTAAAATATATTGATTTATCTCAGTTCCTTGCTAATGACTCCTTCTAACAAGTATATATAGTTTTGTGTATTTCTCATGAATTTTGCAGGCATTTAAAGTGTCAAGAACGAAAGAAATTAGAAGAACATTGAAAGAAACCAAAGGAGAAAAGTCAAAAGGGCAAAAGCATAATTTCTATTAGGAATCTGGACAAGAACCCAAAATAAAAGTTGGAGACCTCGACTCTACAAGTGCGTAGGAAGAAACAGCGTCCAAATCTGAGTTCTGGAGAAGAAGTTACGAGGTTCTAAAGATGATAGAAGTTTAAGAAATAAGTTCTGGAGGAAAAACTATTGCGATCCGGACCTTTTAAAAATAAAGGATCCGGATCGGTTTGGCAGCAAAAGTTCTGAATGAAAAATAGGGGGATCCGTACCTTTTTAAAACAAAGGGTAAGAACCGCCTCTACGCAGAAGCCTGACTCATATAAGGGGGCTATCCGTATCGCCCAGCACCGCCGATCAGGACCACTTTGGATTTTATCATAATTTTAATTTCTATGAATTTTACTATTGGCTCAATCTCTTGTAAATTTCGGAGACTATTTATTCAAAGTTGTTACACAATATTAGGGGTTCAAAAATTTAGGTTTCTCAGCAGTAGGAGAAGAGTTTTGGAACAAAAAACCCTAGTTTTATAAAAGAGTGAAGATTCAAGTTTTATTTCTAGGATTTCTTTAATACAAGTAATATTTTTCCTTTAATCCTTCAGTTTTACTTAGATTAATTATTTGTTTTGATGCATAACCTTCTTCTTCGTACCCATTCTTCATATAGCACGATGTTTTGCTTTTCAAAAATTGCGTTTTTATTTAGCTTAGTTATGTCCGGCTAGGTTTTTAAGGGTTGGGATGCATGAACCCAACCCGATGTAATTCATCGTAAGGGGAAATAACTTTTTGAATTAAAATCTTAAAGTAATCGTGTTGCGTAACCATCGCAACCGTCGTAGGGATTTTGATCTCATTTGCCCTAAGTAACCGGGATGCTTAAGAGTGCGACGTGCATATTAGTTAATTTGACACCGCTTTATTCTTGCCTTTGATTTCGTATGATACGGGCTCGTTCCTTCATATAAGTAATGCTTAGGATTAATAATGACCGGGTTCATTTAAAGTTTTAATTCTGGATTCTAGTATCCTACTAGGTGAATTACTAAGTGTTGATACCAAATTTAGTCTGCTGACGTGGATCAGTTAAGTGGAGACACGTGTCAATCTATATGGCACTTACAAACATTTCTGAACAACACCTTGACTTCGAGGAACTCAACCTCCCCGACCAACTCAGACACTCCGAGCAACAGGTGCTCTCCGGGGAACTTTACTGTACCGAGCAACTCATGAATACCGAGCTACTTAGGCGGTCCGAGCAACTTAGGTTGTCCGAGCTGCATCTCGTACAGAGCATTAATGTCCGGATAATCAACAAATCGACAGCGCATTAAATGCTCATTATTATCATACAGATGTATACGCCTATTGGACAACTATGTATTACCCTCTCACATTTATAGCCTGAGAGCTATAAATACATTGTATCATCCTCATTGTAAGGGGACTCGGAATCTCTTGGTAAAATCTGTTATCAAGAGTTTCCCAAACAGTCAGCAATAACAAAATAGTGGACGTAGGCCCTTCTTTCAAGGCTAAACCACTTTAAAAATCTCTTGCCTTATTTATTTTTTATCTGTGATTAAATAATTAGAGATAATCTAATTTTTTACATCAACAGATTGGCGTCGTCTGTGGGAAACGACTGAAATTCTCGTTTTTCACCAAAACAATTTATCACCAATGGCTGATAATCCTGAATCCAGTAATCGAAACGCTGGAAACCCCCCGAATCCATCCGCTCCTCCAAATGTCCAAGATCTGGCTGGAATTATGGCCAATTTGGCTCAAGGCCAGACGGCTATGCAAGAGACTATGGGACAACTCATGCAAACTATCCAGGGTGGAGCGCCGACTCATTCAGGACAACGAAGTGTTCAAAGAATTACCCGTTTAGTTTCTTCGCGTATTAGGCAAAGCGATTCATATCGCACTGAGAAATCTGATATTTTTTCTTATCAACCGGGTCGAACTTCGTCAGTACGAGCCACAGATACTGAACAACACATCACTCTCTCTCCAGAAAGGACTAGTGCATTGGAGAGATTAAGTAGGGTCTCTCCTTTTGATCGATTGGGCCCTAGGAAGAATAAAAGTCCTCCTAAGGCTGTGTCGAGAAACTTTCGACGAACATCTGATCTAAAAGAGGGTTCTTCCCAATCACAACCAGTTGCTCAACATGATAGATCCCAGGAAGCGACTTCAACACGATCAATTGCTCGAACCAATAGGCCCGAGGAGGGAAATAATGCATGGAAAGGCTCTATTCAAAGGTTGGAAGATAGACTAGGGGAAATGGCTAAGGCCAAGAATCCTCTATAAAAAACTTTTGTCCAAGGGACGCCTTTTATACAGGCAATTGTGGATTTTCCCACACCATCGAAGTTCAAAACACCTGTTGTGACCCCTAAATATGATGGAAAAACTAACCCCGTCCTTCATATAAAACAATACCAAGCTGCTGCCGACATCTATGCCGTGCCAGACGAGATGAGATGCAGGGCATTTTTGGGAACTCTTACCGGATCTGCACAAATATGGTACAATAATCTTCCTCGGGGGAAGATTTCAACTTTCTTTCAACTGGCCGAGCTCTTCATTGGGAATTTCTGTTTTGGGGCAAAACCAGTTAAACGAGTGGCACATTTGTTAAGTGTTAGACAAAAAACAGGTGAGAGCACCAGGGATTACATAACTCGTTTTAATAACGAGAAGCTCGAAGTTATTGATTACGAGGAAAATACAGTAATTACTGCTTTGATGAGTGGACTGTTGCCCAATAAATTGTACTATACTTTGGCCAAAGATCCACCTAGAACCATGTCAGAACTAATGGCAAAAGCGGTCAAGATCATGAATGCCGAGGAGGCTATGGCTACGAAGAAGAACATGGACACCAAAGAGAACAAGGTGGAGGTTGATAAGGCTAAAAAAAAGATCATAAGAACAATGGTGGTGACAAGCAGTCAAAAGCAAAGCCATCATGGGAAATATTAAAGAAATTTGAAAATTATACACCTTTGAAAGTAGACATAAACCATGTCCTGGAAGAGATCAAGAACAACGAGGAACTAAACTAGCCTAAGAAAATGAAGACAGATCCTGACGAGAGGAATAAGGCCAAATATTACGAGTTCCATAAAGACCATGGTCACACGACCAAAAATTGCATAGCTCTCCAGAATGAAATCGAAGCACTCATCAGACGAGGAAAGTTGGCTAAGTATGTTGATCGAAGAAATGAAAGAAAAAGCAACGACCGAGCAAGACAGAGGTCTAGATCTCCTCGTTGAGCAGAAGAAAACAAGAAAAGAGATCATGAAGATGATCCAGAAGGTGACCCCGATCTCCCCAAGAGACCAAGACAGTCAGAGCATGAGGTATTTTCAATTCGTTTTAGATCATTTGATTGTAATGTTATTACAGGTGGAGATGCAGGAGGTGGGGACCTTACTGCAGAAAGGAAAGCTTACCTCAATGAGGATCAAGCTTGTTCATACATTCAGCGAATAAATCTAGCTGAAGATGATCGCCCGAGGAAGGTGAACAAAGAAAAACTGGTCATTGGTTTCTCCAAGAACGACCTCGCAGGTGTACTATATCCTCATGATGATCCACTGGTAATCAAAATGAGGATGAAGGAAGTAATAATCTCAAGAGTACTGGTGGATAATGGTAGCTCGACGGATATCATGTTCTACTCATGCTTCGATAGTTTAAATCTAAAGGTGTCTCAGTTGGAACCTTATCACAGGCCCCTCCTCGGGTTTGCTGGCAAAAAAGTCTTTCCACTTGGAACGATCAAGTTGGATATGTTCATCGGTACATGGCCTGCTTGTCGAACAGAAAGAGTACATTTCTTTGTGATGGATAAGAATGTCCAATCAGCTTACAATATCATCATGGGAAGGGTAGGATTGAAGAAGTTCGAAGCAGTACCATCTACTGTACATCAATGCCTGAAATTTCCAACCAATTTTGGAGTGGGAGTTGTGAAGGGTGACCAAAAAGTAGCTCGAGAATGTTACTACTCATCTGTCGAGCAAGAAGAACTGGAGGAATCCAGGAAAAAGACTACTACCTACCAAGTGGATGAAGGTGCAGAGATTGAAACATTGGATCCTAGAGATGAGTCGCAGCTCGTGAAAGGTCAGGTGGTGGAAGCTACTGAAAATATCATTTTGGACGACGAGCACCCGGAACGAACAAATCAAATAGGTTCGTCATTATATGCCTCATTAAAACAGGAATTAATAGTTTTCCTAAGAAGAAGAAAATAAACTTTTGCTTGGAGTTTTAGGATATGCTAGGAATATACCCAAATTTATTATGTCACGAGCTCAATGTGAATAAGGAGATCAAGCCAGTGAAGCAGAGAAGAAGAGTGTTCAGCCCCAAGAAGAACCAAGCCATACAAGAGGAGGTCGAGAAGATCCAGAAAGCTTGCTTTATTGACGATGTCAAATATCCAGACTGGTTGGCAAATGTAGTAATGGTGAAGAAGAAAAACAACAAGTGGAGGATGTGTGTAGACTTTACCGACCTTAACAAGGCATGCCCAAAGGATAATTTTCCTTTTCCCCGAATTGATCAATTAGTGGATGCTACCTCGGGACACGAGTTGTTGAGCTTCATGGATGCTTATTCTGGTTACAACCAGATTAAAATGAAACCTGAAGGCAGGGAGAGTACCTCTTTCATTACCCCTAGGGGAACTTATTGTTATAATGTTATGCCTTTTGGTTTGAAAAATGCAGGTGAAACATATCAACGGCTGATGAATAAGGTATTTCCAGAACAAATCAGTTGCAATATGGAAGTTTATGTTGATGATATGCTGACAAAGAGCAAGAGAGATGTTGACCATCTAATAGACTTAGGCCAGACCTTTGATCAACTAGATAAATATCAAATGAAGATGAATCCTACCAAGTGCATATTCGGAGTACGAGAAGGCATGTTCCTCGGGTATATTGTCAACCAACGAGGAATCGAAGCAAACCCGAAGAAGATCAAGGCTCTATTGGGACTGCGATCTCCAACGACGAAGAAGGAAGTACAAAGTCTCACTGGGCGAGTTGCAGCACTTAATAGATTTGTATCACGAGCAACAGATAGATGCCTCCCATTCTTCAAAACACTCCAAAAAATGTTTGAATGGAATGACGAATGCGAGAAGGCTTTTCAAGAATTGAAGAAATATCTGGGAGCACCTCCACTGTTATCCAGGCCAGTGATGGGGGAAAGATTGTACTTGTATTTGGCAGTGTCGGAGAATACATTAGATCGGCATTGATAAGAATGGAGGATGGAGTGCAAAAACCAATCTATTACACTAGCAAAGCCTTTCGAGGAGCAGAGATCAGATATCCAAGACTGGAAAAATTGGCACTAGCATTGATCGAGGCGAGAAGGAGAATGAGGCCGTACTTCCAAGCTCATACCATAGTTGTGTATACTGATATGCCATTGAGGCAAGCTCTTCATAAACTAGAAAAATCAGGGAGATTGATGTACTGGGCAGTAGAACTTGGTGAATATGACATAGTTTATGAGCTTAGATCGTCACTAAAAGGGCAAGAAGTAGCAGATTTTATAGCAGAGTTCACCTATCCTGATACCTCTGAGGAGCAAAAGCTGCACACCTACCAACCTGTGGATGTTACCGAATCATCAAATTTAACCCCCGGTCAACTTAAGGCGGTCGGCGAGCAAGAGAAGACGGTCGACGAGCAGCAAGAAGTGCTAGAGGAGGATAAAAGGAAGCAGCAAATATTCCACTGAGGAACTCTGTCTGATGAAAAATTTGAAGATAAGGTACCTATATGGAATCTATATGTGGATGGCTCATCTTGCACTACAGGCTGTGGGGCAGGGATTATTTTGAACAGCCCGGATGAGGTTGATGTGGAGTATGCTCTGCGCTTCCAATTCAAGGCTTCTAATAATGAGGCTGAATATGAAGCTATGATTGCAGGTCTTAGTTTGGCAAAAACCATGGGGGCAGAGCAGGTTATTGTATTCAGCGACTCGCAATTGATCGTAAATCAAATGCTGGGAGTATATGTAGCCAAAGGAGAATTAATGATCAGGTATCATGCAAAAGCGATGGAGGTTTTAGTAAGCCTGATTGCAGTACAAATAATTAGAATACCAAGATTGAAGAATGCAAGAGCAGATGCCTTAGCTCGGTTAGCTTTAGCCACACGTACCGAGCTACGAAGAACAATCTCAATAGAAGTCTTGGCTAGTCGGAGCATAGATGAAGATCTGATGATGAACTTTATTACCCTTGATTTAGGACCATCTTGGATGGATCCTATCAGGGCATATATTGAAGAAGGGTATTTGCCAACTGAGAAACTCGTAGCCAAGAAACTAAAGTTTAAAGCTGCTCGTTATGTACTGACTAACGGTATTCTATATAGACGAGGAATTATAGCAGGATTGCAAAGATGTGTGCATCCCTCCGAGGTGAAAGATTTGATTGAAGAGGTCCATGAAGGGTCGTGTGGAGCCCATGTAGCAGGTCAGACGCTTTTACAAAGAATGATGACGCAAGGATACTACTGGCCAACGATGAGGGCTGATTGCATAGCCTATGCCAAAAAATGTGACAAATGTCAACGCTTCTCCACTATCCAAAGAACTCCCCAAGCATTGTTGACACCCATTATTTCCCCTTGTCCATTTGCCATGTGTGGAATTGACTTGGTCGGGCCACTTCCAAAGACCAGAGGAAGGTTTAAATATCTCGTCGTCGCAGTGGATTACTTTACTAAGTGGGCGGAAGCCGAGCCCCTTATCGATATGACATATGACAAAGTGTATTAATTTATATGGAAGAACATCATTTGTAGATATGGTCTCCCTCATGCATTCATCACAGACCATGGAACCCAATTCGACAATGAGGAGTTTGCTACGTATTGCCATCAGTCGAACATATTGAAAACCCACTCTGCACCAGGCCACCCTCAAAGCAACGGACAAACTGAAGTGACAAACAGAACGCTGCTGAATGGCTTGAAGAAAAGATTAAATGATGCAAAGGCAAATTGGATCAACGAGCTACATTCTGTACTATGAGCTTATCGTACTACTCCACGAGCAGCCACAGGAGAATCTCCATATATGCCGACATTTGGAAGTGAAGCTGTTATACCTGCCGAGCTGGGTCTCCCCACACACAGAGTGCTGAATTTCAACTCTCCTATCAGTGACTTGATGAGAAAATTAGATTTGAATATGCTCGAGGAAGTTAGAGAAGAAGCAGCAATCAGAAACGCTGCATACCAGCAATGGATAACTCTGTTCTACAACAAGAGAGTAAAGAAATGGGACCTGAAAGAAGGAGACTATGTGCTAAAGAAAGTAATTCAAAAGCACAACAAACTGGAAGCTAATTGGCATGGGCCCTACAGAGTAACAGAGGTTGTTCGACCAGGGATGTATAGAATCGAAACCTTAGAAGGAGAGGAGTTTAAGAATGCATGGAACGCAGAGCATCTACGCAAATATTATCAGTAATTTAATCTCTATCTAATGCAGTTTTCTTCGATATGAATAAAGTTTTGGATATTTCGCCCAATTCTCTCCTTTTGTTGAAAATTTTTCGGAGTATTAGTGCTACACACTACGCATCAAGCCCAGAAACACCAACTATAGTTGGTCGGGAATAAAAAAATTCCCATAAATACCAACTACGGTTGGTTGGGAAGAAAATCCACCAACTATAGTTGGTCAGGAATAAAAAATTTCCCAAAAATACCAACTACGGTTGGTTGGGAAGAAAATCCACCAACTATAGTTGGTCGGGAATACAAAAATTCCCAGAAATACCAACTACGGTTGGTTAGGAAGAAAATCCACCAACTATAGTTGGTCGGGAATAAGAAATTTCCTAGAAATACCAACTACGGTTGGTTGGGAAGAAAATCCACCAACTATAGTTGGTCGGGAATAAGAAATTTCCCAGAAATACCAACTACGGTTGGTCGGGAAGAAAATCCACCAACTATAGTTGGTCGGGAATAAAAAATTTCCCAGAAATACCAACTACGGTTAGTCGGGAAGAAAATCCACCAACTATAGTTGGTCGGGAATAAAAAATTTCCCATAAATACCAACTACGGTTGGTTGGGAAGAAAATCCACCAACTATAGTTGGTCAGGAATAAAAAATTTCCCAGAAATACCAACTACGGTTAGTCGGGAAGAAAATCCACCAACTATAGTTGGTCGGGAATAAAAAATTTCCCAGAAATACCAACTACGGTTGGTTGGGAAGAAAATCCACCAACTATAGTTGGTCGAGAATAAAAATCTGCCAACTAAGGTTGGTCGGGAACAAAAACCACCAACTCCGGTTGGTCGAAAATAATTGGTTAAACAAATGAAAGTCATTTCAGGGCTTAAAATTAAAAAGTGATAAATTTCTTGATACTTATGGCATTTTAAACTACCACCATAGTTGGTCGAGAAATAAAATATCACCAACTCTGCTTGGTCGTCAGATAAATTCAGATAGTCGACAATAAATTTTCACCAACTCTAGTTGATCGACATTTAAAATAGCACAAAATATCTTTATCTTTTCAACATATATACATGCACATTCATTAGAAATGTCTTACAAAATATTTCCAAAGACAATGACAATTAAATTGCAAAGAAAACTAGAAGTTTTTCATTAAATCCAAAACAAAATACATTGAGAATGAAATACATAAAAAATTGTTACATCAAGAATCCTATTCTATTGGTTTCTTCCCCTCTGCCTTTGAAACAGGTTCTTCACCAGCGGGAGGATCGTCTAAGGCATAGGGGGAATTGATGAAATTTAGATCTTTGAGCATCCTGACATTCATTACTGAGGTACGATCAAGTAGGTGTTCAGGGCGAGATATCTCGAAATTGGAATGAAGACTGTAGTCACCGAGATAATTTGAAATCAAACATTGAGGAATGGCCCGAGCAGGAATCCAGCTCATATCCAGTTTGAAAGGTGGCACCGGCAACTCGAGCAACCCAGGGTCATAGTAATCCCACAAATAGTGACCCTGTTCCAACTGCAGCACACCCAAGGCATTCAGCCATCCTTACTTGTAACCCTCATTATTTGCATTTTGGATCCGGTCATCTAGATGGTAGAGGGCTTCATTATAACCAGCCATCCATAACTCTCTGGGCTGCTTGTGGAATTGATAGGTTAACCTCTCCAGTTGCTCGTGGAGGTTCTTCGTTAAAAGCTCTTTACTCTCCAAGGCAGACTTTTGTGCAGAGAGCTGCTCGTCCAGATTCAGAATCTTCATGGAAATCTCAGCTAAGGCTTGATTCTTTGCCATTAACTGGAAGGCCTGATTCTCCAAAGCTGATTGAGTTCTTTGTTCTTCAACAGTAACCCGAGCAGCCCTTGCTCTTCCCCGAGAAGCTCTTACTCGTCCGCGAGCAGAGGTAGAAGGACTAGTTCTCTTCAAGGTTTCCAATTCGTCTCTCAGATTGGCATTTTCGACCTCCAAGAAAGAAAAACCTTCATCGTTGACAGGAACTAAGGCTCCCGAGGTAGAGGCTGCAGATTTCAGCTGAGATATCTCTCCTCGCAAATTATTATTTTCCTGCTCTAATAATTTGGCGATCTGCCTATGCTCTTCAACCTCGGTCTTCAAAGTCCTTTCCTTTATATCGTAAGCAGCAAACAACTTATCATATCCCTTATCAGCACTTAGTTGATGATATTTCTTCTCATATCCCTGATGCAAAAGGATAGTAGACTCCTTGTACCGTTGTTGAAGTTCCTCGAGGGTACCCTGGAGATCTTCAATCATCTCATAGTATGCCACATTATTATCAACTGCACGATCGATCAGGCATTTCAAATACTGGTAGGCTTCAACTGCTAGCTCTGAAGCATCTGGACCGAGGATATCGACGATTTGAGATTCATTCAAGTCAGCATGGCCAGCCTTGAAGTAGTCGTTACATTTTTTTATCAGTTATGTATCATGGGCTGATAAGAGTTCCATTCTAGCCATAAACTAGTAAAGAAAAGAGATGAAAAGAATTAATAAAATGCAGACAGAACAAGAAGAATAAAAGCAGAGCAAGAAAAGGGGAGTTAAGTTGCACAACCAAAAACTTTAAATTTTATTACATCATAAAAGAAGTACATAACCCAGAGTTACATTTAACAAAAAAGCAAAGAGAAAAAGTTCGAACAACTCTACACCTTCTCCTTATCTCCTAAATATTTCTCGGGAGGCTGAGACGAAGAAGTAGGTTGCTCGGATGGCATAGAAGGTTGCTCGGAGGGTGTTGGAAATTTCTCGGTTGAAATGCTGGTTGGTTGAAGTTGCTCGCAGGAGGTCTGGACAACCGGGGGATGAGAAATCTGATCCCCGATCACCATAGAGGATTCCTCGGAAGCAGCTTCGTCTTCTTCTTCTTCTTCCTCGGGAGAAGGAGGGGGGCCAGGAATGTGTCGCTGAAATAGGTCTGAATTCTCATCGACACTCATCTCTCTCAGAGCAGCCACCCAACCATCCCTGAAATATTTAAGGCTGCCATACTCCATTTGTGAGATCATGGCAGCCAAACCCGTATTCCAACCCTTGTCCCAGCCAGTACTGAAGGACTTCTTAATGGTAAGTTTTCTCTTTGCCTTCCCTGAGGAAACCTTCTCAGTCATGAGCTCCTCGGCAGCTTTTAATTTCCTTTCTGCCTCTTCCCTCTGGCGATCCGCTTCACGGAGTTTGCCTAACTCCTCTTCAGCAGCTTTAAGCTTGGTCTCAAGCTCTCTAGTATTTTTGAGCTTTTCCTCAAGCTCAGTATTCTTCTTCTCACATTCTTTTATTTTCCTCTCCAACTCCTGAGAGGCCTCCACAGCTTTCCCTTTCTCTTGCTCAATAGCTTTCAATTGCTTTTCCCAAGCAGTTTTATCTTCGTCATACTTCTGACGAGAATCCTTTAATGACTGTGTCAGACCTACAAGAGCTTCCTCCATACCTGACGAGGAGCTCGAAGCTTTAATAGCTTCGTCCTTTTTCAAAATGGTGTTGAAACAAGTTACCAACTGGAAAAAGAAAACAATTGTAAGTCAGTGGAAGTACATAATATTAAAAAGTGAAAGTTTAGATTAATAATACTTACTGAGGCAATATGTTGAGATGCCAAGGTGGTAACTCTATCCCGGGAAAGAGTGTCTTCAAGACCTTGGATTTCGGGGATAATCCAAAACTTCACAGAGCTCATGGCAGAGCTCGGAGCAACGAAAGTGGGAACACCACTTCCAGCAGTTAGAGGCTGAGAAATGAATTCAGCCACTTTATCCGAGGAGCTTTTCTTCAACTTCCTCGTGGGAGCAGGAACATTCTCGACCAAGGATGTCGTCTTGGTCGGTGATATAACTATAACCTCGCTAGGAGGGGAAATAGCTGCAATCTTGCTTGGAGCCACAGGGGGCTTCTCGGCAACCTTCTTAGTAGCAGCTGGATGAGGTGCATCAATTTGTCTTGTCCCTTCTTCTAGGACATCCTGCTTACTTTTCTTTGCCTCTCCAGCAGTAGAGGCATACTTATCGAAGAGGGCAGGAGCTCTTCTTCTCTTCATTCTGTCACTAAGAGGAATATGCGATTCAGGAGTAGAACCTTCAGAAATTGGTGTTGGTTCTATGTTACTTATCACTGGACGAGCAGTGAAAGACGAGGTGTAACTCTTGTACTGTAACAAGTACGAGGCTGATCTGATATGTTCGTCAGAAACAGTTTGATGCAAACCCCAGATAAGTTTCAGATGCTTTAAATTAACTTCTATCTCCTTTGGAGACCTTCTTTTGCTGTCAACTAAATAAAAATCAAAATATCAGTGACGCATTTTATCGAATATAAAGAAAACATGATTTTAAAAACTAAATAAAATAAAAACAACCTATCCCATTGCCATAAGGAGGGCATCTGGGACCCTGATATACGTCATTTTCAGTTAATGGAGCATGTTGCCAATTTTTCATAACCCCGTGCTCGAAGTAATTATTGTTGGCATCTGGGAGATTGACAACTAAAGCCCTATTTAAAAACCTAGTTTTCAAATAAAAAGTACTATCACTGACAGCCCATCTATAGCAAAACATAATCTTTGGAATTTCTAAACGGGTTCCATGAATCTGATTTAACCTATGGACTCCATTAACTATTCTCCATGTATTGGGGGTTATTTTTACAGGTACTACATCAAAATATTGACAGAATTCCAAACACAAGGGTTTTTGAGGAAAAAAAAAGCCACATTCGGCTACAAAGAGACTGGGGAACCAATGTCCCTCAGCCAAACAACGAAAATAATCATAAGGACCATAAAATTCTTCCAAAATGACCCAGGAAAGAATAGAAAAATTAGAACGAAATTTATCAAGCGACTCAATAAGGTAAACCATGATGAACAAAGAAAATAAAAAGAGAAGAAATAAGATCTTACAGAAGAAGGGTAGATCAGTTGATAACGAACGATGGAAGGAATGAACGTACAAGATGGAGAAGAAATGGAGAGATCAAAGATACAGATTTGAAAAAGTAAGAGACGATAGGATTTTCTGCAATGCTTAAATACCTTACTTGGGAAGGGGTAAAAATAATGATTACAAAGAAAGACGTTTGCGCTACCGGCGGCTAAAAGGACAAAAAAGGCACGGAGACCAAAGCAGTGGGAAAAATTCAAAAAGTCTGATTCTATGAATTCAAAAGGAAAATTAAATACAAGGAAAACACTCCTAAAATTCAGGATGACTATTTAATCTCGTCATATTTCGAAGAAGAATGTTCCACAATCCTCAACCTCGAACTGTGAAACATTAGGGGCTTCTGTTGATACCAAATTTAGTCTGCTGACGTGGATCAGTTAAGTGGATACACGTGTCAATCTATATGGCACTTACAAACATTTCTGAACAACACTTTGACTTCGAGGAACTCAACCTTCCCGACCAACTCAGACACTCCGAGCAACAAGTGCTCTCCGGAGAACTTTACTGTACCGAGCAACTCATGAATACCGAGCTACTTAGGCGGTCTGAGCAGCTTAGGCGGTCCGAGCTGCATCTCGTACAAAGCATTAATGTCCGGATAATCAATAAATCGACTGCGCATTAAATGCTCATTATTATCATACAGATGTATACGCCTATTAGACAGCTATGTATTACCCTTTCACATTTACAGCCTGAGAGCTATAAATACATTGTATCATCCTCATTGTAAGGGGACTCGGAATCTCTTGGTAAAATCTGTTATCAAGAGTTTCCCAAACAGTCAGCAACAACAAAATAGTGGACGTAGGCCCTTCTTTCAAGGCTGAACCACTTTAAAAATCTCTTGTCTTATTTATTTTTTATCTGTGATTAAATAATTAGAGATAGTCTAATTTTTTACATCAACACTAAGGTATGGGGGATTGTAACCCGACCTATTGTTTCCATTTGTAGTAAATTCTTCCATATAATTGTCATTTGTTATTATGTTAAACTAGTTGCATTTCAATAGCCTTTAATTTAGTTGTAGTTAATTTAAATCTGCATTTAGTTCGCAGAGATACTCCCATTCAAAGCATCTTTTCGTTTCCTTTTAGAGCCAAGTTAGGATTTTCTCTCTCCAACATCGTCACGTATCCACACTCTATTTCCCTGAGGATTGATACCCCGTCTTACCGGGTTTATTACTTCCGCGATCGGTTCGCGTCACCTACAACAATAGTTACCAGGAAAGTATTGAGATGGCCCCCTTTGAGGCTTTTTATGGGAGATCATGCCGTTTGCCAGATTATTGGGCTGAAGTGGGGGAGAAACACCTCACTAATTCAGAATTAATTCAGGAGATGACAGATAAGGTACGGGTAATTCTCCAGAGAATAATGACATCATAGAGCCGACAAAAGAATTATGTCGATAATCGTCGAACACACTTAGAATTCTAGATAGGTGATCACGTAATGTTGAAAGTGAGATCAAGAACTAGTAGCCTACAGTTTGGGCAGAATGGAATGATGGCCCCATGGTACATCGATCCCTTTGAGATCATATAGTGGATTAGGGATGTGTTGTACCACTTGGCGTTGCATCCACAGTTATCCCAGATGCATAACGTGTTCCACTTATCCATGTTGAAAAAGAATCTTCGCAACCCCCTTCATGTTATTGATTGGAATCTAATTGGGTTAGAGGAAGATGTTACATTTCCCACACGAATAATATCAATCCTAGATCGCGAGGAGAGAGTCCTACGCAATAAGGTTATTTCGTTAGTAAATGTCCTTTGGGAATTTCGAGGTGTTGAAGGAACTACTTGGGAGCACGAGTCAGAGATGCGAGAGAAGCACCCATAACTCTTCCCTTAGCCGATTATTCTTATTTCGGGGATAAAATACCCTAAGGAGTGGAAAATGTAATACCCCGACCCAATATTTTATTCATTTCCATGTAATTTGTAATCATGTGAAGTTAATGGAATAGAATTATCATTTCATAAGCTTTTATTCCCTCTCCATTTGTTTGGTGGCATTTTTTTATAATTAATTGAAATTGTTGGGTTGGGTTTGGAAAGATTTGGAATTTAGGTGGTTCGAGCAAACTTATGGTCATTCGAACGAGATCTTTGTCTCGTTCGAACGAGGTCATGTGGTTCGAACGAAAAAGCAGAGTCGTTTCTAATAAGCTTTAGACGAGCATCGAACGAACCCCTTATGCATTACAATCGACCCTCATTCGAAGGTCGTTCAAAGGGAGGTTCGAACGAATGACGTTTCTCGTTCGAATGAGATCAACCTCGTTTAAACAAATTTATCGAGAATCAGATCTGACTTACATGCTGTCACTTTTTTATCCCTAGATCTTGGAGACGTGTCGAGCTCGTGGAGCTTGATATTGGTGGGAAGGTATGAAGCGAAACATAACAAAATTTATCTCCAGATGCACCACTTGTCAGACGGTGAAGGTCGATCATTAGAGACTAGACGAAATTTTACAGTCGTTGAAGATTTTGGTATAGAAATAGGAGAGTGTATCGATGAACTTCATCACGAGGTTATCGATGTTGCAGAGGGGTCACAATTCCATCTGGGCTATTATGGGTTCATTTCTTGCTAGTTTGGGTGGATTGCATGATGGGGAAATATGCCCAAATTTCTATAGCAAAGATAGTGGGGCTCCACGGGGTGCAACTCAACATTATTTCAGAACTGGATAAGATCTTTGTGTCCCACTTCTGGGAGACTTTATAGGAGGTAATGGGGATGGATTTGCATTTGAGCACGACATATCACTCGCAGATCGATGGGAAGACGGAGAGGGCAAATCAGATGTTAGAGGATATGCCAAGGTTGTGTATTCAGGACTTTAAAGGTAGCTGGGAGCAGTATTTACCTTTGGTACAATTTGCGTATAATATCTCGTACGAGTTTACTATCAGCATGTCATCATTTGAGTCTTTGTATGGGAGACCTTGCCTTTCGCCCTCTTGATTCAGGAGATGTCAGCGAAGATCGAGTTGATCATGAGTCATATTTAGGGATAGCAACGGGTCAATTCATGGTCGGGGAAAGCGTCCCCATCCCCGTCCCCATTAGAAATATCATTCCCCGTCGCTGCCCCATTCCCCGTTATAACGGGTTCGAGGTCCCCATCCCCGTTTAAAACCGGTATCGATTTCCCCGCGAGGAACCCGTTTCTTTTTTTCTAATATAAAAAATACATTTCTTTTTTTTTTATATATAAAATTCATTTCATCTAAATATTTTCCTTATATCAACATTTATTAAAATTATAATAAAAATGTTGGTACACATAATGTTTTGATCTAATAAACAAACAAATCAATGAAATATAAGTGAGATACCAATTCATCAAGCAGACAATTATAACTAAACAAATGTTGGCAGACCGATGTAGTGGTTAATACCAAACAAATGTAAATATACAGTTATCTGATGACGAGTGAAATAGAAGTGAGATACCAAACAAATGTTATAACAAAAAAAATTGTTATACGATGATGAGTGAAATAGAAGTTATAATAGAAAAAATTATTATACCAAACAAACAAATTAATGACATAAAATATAAGTGGTTATCGATAGTACTAGGTTTATGGGTTATCAACGAGCAAGAGGGTGTTTGGCCGATCAGTAGCTGAGGCCGTTGGCAAGAGGAGGACGATCAGGGTTTGGTCATCGGTATGAGGATGCCATCGGTACGAGGAGGACGATCAGGGTTTGGTTCGTGGGGGAGTGAGAGGGAGGCGGAAGAAATAGTAGGGTTAAAAGAAATACAAGCGACAGTAAGGTCTTTATTAATTACCTTTCTTATATATTTATCAAGGTTTTAAAAAACGCGGGGTGTGACCGGGACGTGGAGGCCAAGCCTTAAGCCTGAGAAGCCTAGGCGGGCCTTAGGCGTAAAAAGGCGTTTAGGTCTTTTTTAATATTCTTTAATGTTTTCTTACTAGGACAAGGCTATTAAAAATACTAAAAATGGTACATACCTTACAAATATGACTAAATATTTGTAAGTTAAAATACTAAAAAAATTATAAAACTCGCGTTTTTTCACGCCTTACTTCTAAAAAACTCGGGCCTTACCCCCCAAAAATGTGCGTTTTTCACGCCTTACCCCTAAAAATGTTGACTACGCCTAGGGCCAAAACTTGGTGTATTTAAAAAGCCTCGTGCCTAGGCGCGTTTTTTAGAACACTGATATTTATTACATATTTTATTATATATTAATAGTTCGAGCATCCCCGTGGGGACCTGAGGCTATACCTAAAATCAACCCAATTTTTTTCGGGGATTTTTTTAACTCCCCAAACCCACCCCGATCCCCGAAACTTAATCCCCATACCCTACCCAATAGGGTCGGGTATCCGCGAGGACTCGAATTTTCGAAGAAAATTGCCATCCCTAGTCATATTCGGGTAGCTCGGGACCGGCACAAGAGTTACGCGGATGCGATTTGAAGACTTTTGGAGTTTGACGGGGGTGATTAGGTGTTGCTGCGGGTATCTCCCATGAAAAGAGTGATGAGGTTCAGGAAGAAGTGGAAGTTGGTGCCTAGGTATGTGGGGTCTTTTTCCATCATCGAGAGGGTGGAGATGGTTGCTTATAGGCCCGCCTTACTGGAGCATTTCTAGCGAATTCATGATGTGTTTCGTGTGTCATCGTTGAGCATGTATCTCAGGGATGACGTGACTTATTGACATATAGCATTGGAAGAGATTGACTTACAACCGAATATTTCTTATGAGGAGAGACCTATTGACATTTTGGGTCGTAGCGAGCGAAAGCTTCGGTCAAAGGTGGTACTGTTAGTGCGTGTACAATAGGACACCACAATGTTGTCGAGTCAGCGTGGGAGCGCGATGATGACATGTGGGAAAATATATAGAGTTCTTCGTGGCATGTACGTTCGAATTTCGGGGATGAAATTCCATTATTGGGGGGAGAATATAATACCCCGTACTTTTATGATTATTTAATTTTCGTATGTATTTAGTTATTAATTTAAGTGGGTTAAATTAAATTGGGTTAGATAAATATTAATTAGTGAGATAAGGATCAATATTTATTATTAGTAGGGGTGGCCGTGGGCCGGGCCTGGGCAGGCCCGGTCGGGCTCGGGCCGGGCTTGAAAAATTAAGTGCTATCTCAAGCCCGCTCGGGCCCAGATCGGGCCTTATTATGTAATCCCAAGCCCGCCCAGATTTGAAAGCGCTTTACCCAGGCCCGCCCGATCGGGCCTTATTATGTTAATTAAAATATTTTTTTTAAATTAAAATACCTATTTTTGTATTTAAAGACCAATTTTTTTAATTAAAAATCTATTTTAAACTCTATATATTACAAAGTCCATATATAAAGTTTCTCACTCTACATCAAAAGACTTGGTATACGTTTTTATATTTATAAAAGTTCCCCCCCCCCCAAATATATATATATATATTATATATATATTTTTCGGGCATCGGGCCGGGCCTCATCGGGCTTAAGAACTCATGCCCAAGCCCGCCCGAAAAAAAATCGGGCCTATAAAATTTTGCCAAGCCCGCTTTGCGGGCCTATTCACCTTACCCAAACCCTATTTTTTTATTGGGCGGGCTGGGCGGGCTTGGCGGGCCTCGGGCCTATGGCCACCCCTAATTATTAGTATTATTATTTACTTGTGTGTGATAAGTAAATAGAGATGTGAATTATTATATGCCGCGTATAAGTGAAAAACGACGGTTTATTATATTACGTCGATGGGGAGTTATATCAACGAATTTGTAAATTTTATGGGCGCCCGTATTATATGCACGTGTTGGGCTTGATTAATGAGATGTTGGTGTATTTATAGTTGGGTGAATTGGACGACCTTTTTAAGTGTATTAGTGATCCAGAATGGGTCGAAATAGTCCATAATAAGTACCCGGGTATTATGATTGAGTTTCGGGGACTTTTTAGACATAACATGACCCGTATAGGGGTATAGTGATCTTTTTACACATAGGTTTAACTTAAAAATGGGATTAGGGTGTGATTAAGAGGTATTTAAGGGTTGGGGAGGTGGATGACAACCCACTTTTTCAATCTCTGCATAATCATGCTTAAGAGAGAGTTTAAGATAAGAGAAAAAAGGAAGAAAAATGAGAGAAGACCTTAGAGAAGAGAAGGAAGGGTTAATTTTCGAATTCAAGTCATTCATGCGCGTGAGACTTCCGATTTAGATCCATAAGGAAGGTATTTACTTGCTTTAGATGGAAAAGTTATGTAGTTAATTACATTCATAATTGATATGACTAAATCTGATATTAAAGGTAGTAAGAGATTTAAGTTGCGACTAATATCTGATTACAATTTATAATTAATTGATGATGGATATGTAAGAATTTCATGATAAAATTTAGGGTTTACAAATAAGAACATGTAGAATGTTGATAGGATTTAGAAATAATGGAAATTCAAGTTTGATTAATTATGGATTTAATTGAATTGATTTATGATTAAGAATATCAGGGTTCTGATTATGGATTTGGGTGTATTTCGTAGTTATAATACTTTTAGGTTGGTTAGGTATGGATATAAGATGTTAATTTGATGTTTTGGGAGGTTTGGGACCTCGATTGGAGGGTTTTGGAGGAAGAAACCCAAAGAAGAAGACGATTGATAGCCCAATAAACCGAATCAGTTAGTCAGGGGACCGAATCGGTTTACTTGACGAAAACGGTTCGATCTGCCAAGCGAACTGGTTCAATTTGCTGGCATGTTCAGATTTTATTTACGTGTTGTTTTGATCCTTTAGAGCTTAGGGAATGAGCGTAGGGACTTCCGGGGTAGAGTTAGACTACTGGGGAATATTTTTCAGGGTTCGGTATTTGTGTTAGGCTAATGGATAGACGTGTTCGGGTGAGACGAACCCAAAATTTAAGTGAGTGAACACTTATATGCATAATGGGGAGGTCGGTTCGGGCTTCAGGAATTGGGAGACTAGTGCATTATGGGGCTGTGTACGAGATTGGTATTATATATATATAACGTAATGCGATGACTTGTATATATATATATATATGTGTGTGTGTGTGTGTGTGTGTGTGTGTGTGTGTGTGATTGATTCTTCTTTATATTGAATGTACCTACTCGATAGTGCTATCGTTAGGAGGTTGCGCGTAGTGGGCAATCCATTAAGGCGTTGACCAGCAAATGTTAGATTGATTCCTCGGGTCGTAATACTGTTGCATGCCCACTGTCCATGTACGAGGATAGGTGTTGGTTTGAAGATTGGCTGGGTGCAACATGGTATGTTGTGATCTCCAGACGTATGTTTATGATTGCCTCCGTGTAACACCCCGTAATTTTGAAGATTTAGTATTTAATTATTTTTTGGGGAGAAATAAAATATTTAAATTGGAGAAACTTAAATTTATGATTTGGATTGAGGATTTAGTATTTAATTATTTTTTGGGAGAAATAAAAATATTTAAATTGGAGAAACTTAAATTTATGATTTGGAGAATTTATTTGAGTGGGAAGAATTATTTTTAATTGCCGACTTTAAATTAAATTGTTCGAATTAATGTGTGTCGCATTTTTTAGGTAAAAAATTGGAGAATGTTATAAAGTATTTCGGATGACGATTCTGAGTGCGCGGTTGAGTCCGGATGGGTCGAGATAGTCAGAAAAGAGTACTTGGGGGTAGTAATCGGGTCTCGGGACATTTTTGGGCTTAGTCGGGCCCACACGGGGTGATTCAGACCATTTTAATTAGGCCCATGTGGCCAAAAACGGGATTTGGAGTTTTAATCCTAATTGGGGAAGTGTGAACGACAGTTAATACAACTCTAAACCTAGGGTTTGAGAGAGACACAGAGGAAATAATTCAAGAAGCAAGTTGGGGATCTTTTTGGAGTCAAATCGATGGACAAAGTGAGTGTTCGTCATCAACACCTTCACTACACCAACGGATCAGACTCTACGAATCATTCCAGGCAAGTGGTTAACTGTTGTGATTCTTAAAATAGGTGGTAACCAATTCATATTATAGTATGTGTATATGAAAATTCGTTTTGGGTGTGTAACCATAATTAAAATTGGATTTTCTGAATTTAGAGTAATTGACAGATTTAATTACTCAATGGAGGTTAAGTTATGATTTGGGACTGTTAAGATTGAATTATAGAGTGGATTACAATATGTATTAGTGATTAAATGGACTGAAAATGGTTATGTCAAATTCGGTAGAACGAGACCCGAGTGAAAAATCCAAATCGGATATACTTAGGGTTATGTATGAATTGGATGATGAATTAAAGTCTTTAGGATATTTAGACCCTTTTATTATGTGGGGGTAATATTGGTTGTGATTGGGTAAGGGTTTGGAATGAAAATAAAAGCTATAGGTTCATCCATGGCCGAACACGAGGATGGAGAAGACGATGACCGTATCGATCGATTGATCGACCAAGGGGGATCGATCGATCGATGGTACAGGATTTTTGGCAGTGACGCCAGTTTTTAATTGTATGGGAGATTTTCATTGGGGAAATTTCTTGGGTTGATTTAAAATATGAAAATTAATTTGGGGCATGACTACTGGTAATTATAGGTAAATATAATTGGGAAATTTGGGAGAGATGAACGCGTGACATATTATGGGAGAATATTGGGAATTAAATTTTGAGATTTAAGATACGGGCTAAGTGAATGAGTCTGGGTATGTTGGTTAAGTAACACCAAAGTATTAAATTAATTATTGAGAGAATAAATTAATTTGGAGTTAGAATATAGACTCGAGAAATATTAAGTTATGGGCCAAGTGAGCAAGTTCGGGTATAGTGGTTGGGCGACACCAAGTATTAAATTAATTGATGGGCTAATTAATTAGATTAGAGTCGGGCTGTAGACTTGGGAAGGTAATAAATTAATTAATGTGTGAATTAATTAAATTAGAGTCGAATCATAGACTCGGGCAAATATCATATAAATTAATGTGTGAAGTATTTATATTAGAGTCGGACCATAGACTCGGGGGAAATATTATAATTAATTAATGTGTTAATTAATTAAATTAGAGTCGGACCATAAACTCGGGGTAATGATACTTTAATAAGTGAGAAAATTAATTAGGTTGAGTAAGGCCAGAGACTCGGGAAATTACAGGCTAGTGTTACGTGTTTTGAGAACACGGTAAAGCCGGGGTTTATATTATATATATACGGTGTAATGATAGTATATATATATATATATATATATATATATATATATATATATATATATGTTTATATATTGTGTGTGATATTAAATATCAGTGATTAGATATTTATTTAAATTAAATACTCTAGTGCTATCAAGGGAGGTTGCGCGGTGTGGGTGAATCCCCTAGCTTGAGGAGTAGGGTGAGTATATCCCCAGGTCATAGCGTCCGATATATGGGTGAGTGATTTATCTCACTTTCAGGGAAGGAATATGACCGCCTCCGTTACGTTTATATTTTGGGCCAAGTTAGTGAGCGATTCCAACTTGGGTAACTAGGTTATGTGAGCACACCTAGTGAGATAGCACTTTAGAGGGAATCATCCGGAGAGGGTATACTCGAAGATATGGATATACATATGATATATGTGTGGATGTTGTGGTAAAAGTACGTATATAATGGTAGTAAATATTATATGCGGGTAATAATACAGTGTGTGATGAAATTGTTTTATATAATTTGTGTCATAAATATATGATATTATTCAAAGGAAATTAATTAAGTTAATTAGTGAGATAACTTATAACCCATGGATAATAATACTCGGATTAGAGTGGAAAGGCAAGGGAGGATTACAAGGACTAGTTGGACGGGGTAGTACAACTAGGTGGGGTTAAGGTAATCGTTAGGTGTGCACTTTAGTGGAGGGGTGAGATTGTCCTTAAGAGAGTGCGACACTAACTTAAATATGGAGCGCATTCATATATTTTAAATTACTGATGTTAATTCACTTGCTAAAGAATTTCAAAATGTTTTTGGTTCTAACCCTTGCTATAAAACTATTTTCAAAACCTTTTAGGTGTCCAGCCACAGGGACGCCAGGATTGATATTCTATTCCAGGGATACAGAGCTGCGGCATATGTGGATGCTAGCAAGAGCTTGGATTAGACGCATCGTTCTTTCATTCCTAGAGTAGGAATCATTTATTAGTTTCAGTTTTATTTAGGGCATGTCGCCTAGACTTTCAGTTCAATTTTCAGATTTTTATTCAGGTGTTGAATATTTGTATTGGACTATTTATTTTGGTGGTCGATGGTTTATTCGGCATGTCATTTTATTATTTGTTCAGTTCATTTAATTCAGTTGTGTGAATGGTTTACATTTATTTTCTCATGTATTGTTTTGTTTAATTAATAAGATAAAATTTGGCACCAGCTTTTTGGAATACTAGGTGGTTAGTAGTTTTTAAAATGGTTTTCGACAGTGATGCTAAGGATGAACCAACTGGGATTCCTATTTTTATTTGGTATAGGACTGATCATCCGGTATTTTATTAGGTGGGGTGTCACAGATCGTATCAGAGCATCATGTTATAGTATCCTTAGGATCTGTACGGCTTTTCACGTTTCAGCTTAGCGTCCTTCGATGCAGAGCCTTATCATAGGATTGTTGTATTCTTATACGTATGCGCATTTACGTTCTTTTGCCAATTACTTTATATTTGAGGGTGAACTCATACGTTTCGATTCTCACTTCAAATGTCGCCCAGGAGAGAGAGAGCAACTAGGGCAGCAGGGGAAGATGAGACTAGGGAGGCTCATCAGGAGACGGAGTTACCGCAGCAACTGCCAAGAGGATTTCAGCTTCACAGGTAAGTAAATTACTGGTGCAGGCAGTTGAAGCAATAATGATCGCAATGGCAATGTACTTTCCACGAGATCAACCATAGGAGTTAGTGGTACCGGATGTTCAGGCCCACTCGGGGCAGTCGCAGTGGCAGCAAGTACGAGAGGTCTTTCAAAAGGGCCACCCACCAGAGTTTCGAGGGGGTTCAGATGTGGTGCTAGCGTGTCTGTGGAAGAGAGATATCCAGCGTCACCTACGCATGATAGATTGCAATGAGGTGAAAAAGCAAATGCTAGCCACTTTTAAGTCAGTGGGAGCAGCGCTACAGTGGTGGGCGTCGATCACCACAGTTGAGGAAAGGGATACATTAGCAATTACAGAGTTTTGGGTGCGGTTCGACCGCAAGTATTTTTCACCAGCAGTGGAGATCGAAATGAGGAGAAAATTTAGAGAGGTAACTCAGGGGGACCGTTCAGTGGCCCGATTACGAGGAAGAATTCACTCGTTTGGCAAATTTTGTACCGGATGACGTAAGCGATGAAGAAAGAAAGAAGTCAAAGTTCATGGATGGGTTAGTCTGGAGGATCAGGCAACATTTGATTGGTAATCCCGCATTAGTGTCTTATACGGACGTCGTAAATGCAACACTCCTGCACTGTCAGGAATATCGCTTCCAAGTGAGAGGAAGCAAAAGGGGAGGGGAACCCAGTCAGTCGGATAAAGCGGGAGGGAATAGTACCAATGGGGTATCTCAGCAGCAGACAGGGGGACATCAGGGGCAGGATTCCCGACAGGGGAATCATGCCAAGCGATTTAGGTCTGGAGGCTATCGACAGGATGGCTAGGACTTTCGACAAGGCCAACAAGGAAGGCATCAGTGGCAGGGTGAATTTATTAGGAGGTGTTTCGTTTATGGGGAAGTAGGACACGTGAAGAGAGATTGTTCTCAGCGAGAAAGGGGGTCAACTACAGGGTGAGGTCCTGGATGTGCAGCCACTACAACAAGTCATGGGTGCGTTCGGGCAGGGGGAAGCTGCTCAGGAACCCGAGGATCAGCCATTGCATCGAGAGTATGGAGGTAATTATCTTTTTATCCTATGGGCATGGGGTATATTTTGGGTGATAGTGAGGGTGTCACAATATAAATTTATTTTTCACTAAAATTCGCGAGTTAGTTGGATTTAGTGGGTGCGCTGGTTGTAGCACCCATAGTATGTAAATAAGATTTTTCGTGGGGTAGCGAAGTCCTTTGGTGTTAACCACGAGAGAGTGGAGGTGCACACTGAGAGAAGGTTTGAATTATGCTAGGGGTCACTACTTTCGAGAATTATGGAAGCAGGGTAGATGATTTTTTATATCGACTGGATAGCGATGGATTTGAACTATTGTGAATAGTGGGGGTAAGTTTTGGTGTTCGTGACACCAGGGTACGAATGATTTTTACTAGGTATCACCTGAGAGGGCGTCTAGCCTATATATATGTGTATATATGTTGTATTGTGTGGTGCGATAGACACATAATGAGGTCTTGTGTTCTCATATTTATCCCGGTAAGTAGGGGAGTTTAGTGAAGTGAATCAGGGTGGTTAGATTTATTTTCGAGCAAGGAGAGATAGCTCGGGGGTTATTTTTCACAAGAACTAGTGATAGTAAGGGCGCGATACTTTATGTTGTCTTTTGTAGCATAAGGGTAGATGTGTATGCTTTTGTGTTAAGATATAAGTATTTGGGGGTACGTGCTATAGACTGGGGGTCTAACAGATCTCAACGACCGACAATGTTAGGTAGTAGTGTATCGGGGGTTTTTCTTGTTTGGATTTAGCTTGCAAGACGTCCCACGCATGAAACTTAGCGCAACGTTGGAAGTGGAGAGATGTTTGGTCGTTAGTACATGGGTTGGGTACCCCGATTATTATTCACATATGTGATATAACTACGGGTTGGAAGCTATATTACGGGTCACGACTAGCATAGTCGGATAAATTTCGTGCGGTAAAGCATGGGGATAGGGTGTATGGGCACCCGGGTTAATTAATGCAACTTTTGTGCGATCAAGTACGGGTAAGGGTGTATGGGCGCCCTGGTTAATTCAAATGCATATTTGTATAATTTATAGTTAGAAGCGGGAGAGATAGATATAGAGAGCTTAGATGCACATGTCTGGAAAGTGATATTCAAAGCTTGGAGCACTAGGCTCATCTTAATTTCGAGGACGAAATTTCTTTGTAAGGGGGAGTATGTAACACCCCATAATTTTGAGGATTTAGTATTTAATTATTTTTTGGGGAGAAATAAAAATATTTAAATTGGAGAAACTTAAATTTATGATTTGGATTGAGGATTTAGTATTTAATTATTTTTTAGGAGAAACAAAAATATTTAAATTGGAGAAACTTAAATTTATGATTTGGAGAATTTATTTGAGTGGGAAGAATTATTTTTAATTGGCGACTTTAAATTAAATTGTTCTAATTAATGTGTGTCGCATTTTTGAGGTAAAAAATTAGAGAATGTTATAAAGTATTTCGAATGACGATTTTGAGTGCGCAGTTGAGTCCGGATAGGTCGAGATAGTCAGAAAAGAGTACTCGGGGGATGTAATCGGGTCTCGGGGCATTTTTGGACATAGTCGGACCCACACGGGGTGATTCGGGCCATTTTAATTAGGCCCATGTGGTCAAAAACGGGATTTGGAGTTTTAATCTTAATTGGGGAAGTGTGAATGGCAGTTAATACAACTCTAAACCTAGGGTTTGAGAGAGACACATAGGAAACAATTCAAGAAGCAAATTGGGGATCTTTTTAGAGTCAAATCGATGGACAAAATGAGTGTTCGTCATCAACACCTTCACTACACCAACGGATCAGACTCTACGAATCATTTCAGGCAAGTGGTTAACTGTTGTGATTCTTAAAATAGGTGATAACCAATTCATATTATAGTATGTGTATATGAAAATTAGTTTTGGGTGTGTAACCATAATTAAAA
The DNA here is from genome assembly GCA_949130495.1 of Sambucus nigra. NCBI lineage: Eukaryota > Viridiplantae > Streptophyta > Magnoliopsida > Dipsacales > Adoxaceae > Sambucus > Sambucus nigra. The sequence continues at coordinate 350,278,445 of OX422215.1, forward strand.
TTGGGTTTTCTGAATTTAGAGTAATGGACAGATTTAATTACTCAACGGAGGTTAAGTTATGATTTGGGACTGTTAAGATTGAATTGTAGAGTGGATTACAATATGTATTAGTGATTAAATGGAATGAGAATGGTTATGTCAAATTCGGTAGAACGAGACCCGGGTGAAAAACCCAAATCGGATATACTTAGGGTTATGTATGAATTTGATGATGAATTAAGGTCTTTAGGATGTTTAGACCCTTTTATTATGTGAGGGTAATATTGGTTGTGATTGGATAAGGGTTTGGAATGAAAATAAAAGCTTTAGGGTTCATCCATAACCGAACAGGAGGCTGGAGAAGACGATGCCAGTGTCGATCGATCGATCGATGGTACAAGATTTTTGGCGGTGACGCCAGTTTTTAATTGTATGGAGATTTTCATTGGGGAACATTCTTGGGTTGATTTAAAGGATGAAAATTAATTAGGCGCTTGACTCTTGGTAATTATAGGTAAATATAATTGGGAATTTTGGGAGAGATGAACGCGTGACATATTATGGGAGAATATTGGGAATTAAATTCTGAGATTAATATACAGGCTAAGTGAACGAGTCCGGGTATGTTGGTTAAGTGACACCAACGTATTAAATTAATTATTGAGAGAATAAATTAATTTGGAGTCGGAATATAGACTCGAAAAATATTAAGTTATGGGCCAAGTGAGCGAGTCCGGGTATAGTGGTTGGGCGACACCAAGTATTAAATTAATTTATGGGTTAATTAATTAGATTAGAGTCGGACTGTAGACTCGGGAAGGTAATAAATTGATTAATGTGTGAATTAATTAAATTAGAGTCGAATCATAGACTCGGGAAAATATCATATAAATTAATGTGTGAAGTATTTATATTAGAGTCGGACCATAGACTCGAGGGAAATATTATAATTATTTAATGTGTTAATTAATTAAATTATAGTCGGACCATAGACTCGGGATAATGATAATTTAATAAGTGAGAAAATTAATTAGGTTGAGTTAGGCCAGAGACTCAGGAAATTACAGGCTAGTGTTATGGGTTTTGAGTACACGGTAAAGCCGGGGTGTATATTATATATATACGGTGTAATGATAGTATATATATGTGTATATATTGTGTGTGATATTAAATATCAATGATTAGATATTTATTTAAATTAAATACTCTAGTGCTATCAAGGGAGGTTGCGCGGTGTGGGTGAATCCCCTAGCTTGAGGAGTAGGGTGAGTATATCCCCAGGTCATAGCGTCCGGTATATGGGTGAGGGATTTATCTCACTTTCAGGGAAGGAATATGATCGCCTTCATTACGTTTATATTTTGGACCAAGTTAGTGAGCGATTCCAACTTGGGTAACGAGGTTATGTGTGACAACCCGTATATAATTATGATAAATTGTATTTAAATTATACTTATCTTATGTGATATGAATAATGTGTTATTAGTATATCTAATGTTAAGTGATTATGGTTAGTATAATTCTACTTTCATAAATCATGAAATGCAGAGTTATTTACGAACACAAGATTTGGTTATTTTCGATAGAAATGTTCCTGTTTAAGACTAGTTTTGACCCTTGTAACATTACAATTGACTTAAGGTGAAAACTACATAGTTGTAGATATGTGAGTTAGGGTTGTAACAAAACAAACGGTGCATCAAACGGATGTTCAAGTAAGAAGTTAGGTCGAAATTACGAGAAGGGGCGAATCTGTCAATTCCCTTAAGTGGTAAATTGTCTTTTATTAAACCAAATGTTTTAATTTGATTGGATGGATTGGGAGGCAGCCTTGGCCGACTTAAAACTCTCCCTTAACCTTACTTCTTCAGTAAATAAGTCCCTAGGTTCAGTTTAAGGTGTTATTAGCTTGAGGAAAGAGAGGTAGAAGTTAAGGAAGAAAGGGTTACAAGGAAAATCTAGGAAAACAATTCCAAGAAAATCCTTAAGGTGTTTCCAAGGTAATATTATGTGTTAATGTTGTTTTAATCTTCTATTATACTTATTTCAAAGTTTATAAATCATGAAGTATTGATCCAAATTCCACCCTCCTTTGTGATAATATGTATTGGTTCATATGTGAGATAAGTGGTGTTATAGGTCATATTCCTTTGTATTGAAACCCTTTGTATTCAAACTTGCATATCTCTTTGTGTACTTACTGGAATTCAGAAATTCTAATTAGATATGAAAATAGACTTATATATTCATATCATATCCGAAAATTAGAATTTAACTCCTTACGGTTAGGTCTTAGTGATGGTTGCAAGTTGGTATATAGTTTATTTTTGAATATTTCATTTCGGTATGCCCTGAGTTTGGTTAAGCTTTTGAGATAGTAAATGAAGTCCAAATATTATGAAACTTTAATTCTGTACTATTCAGTATGTCTACTGAAAGTGTGTTAAAAATCATGAAAATTTATGCCGTATAAAAATTATGAAAATTCTTGGAAGTCGAAGGAACAATAGAGGGGTTTGTAGGGCAGATTTCTTGTGTTGTAAAGAAATGGCCATAACTTGCCCTAGGAAGCTTGAAAAATTACACCGTCACTTGTAACGGAAAGTATATTCAGATGTGTTTTCAGATTGATAATCTTGAACACCTGTATGTGTACTATTTATGAATATGGGATGGTTAAGTATGGAGGACAATGATTTGACGCCATATTGGATACCCCATGAAAGAATGTTTGTATCTACTCCTTCCCAAGGGCATTTTGAGTACATGTTTCATGTGTATATACATTCAGAAGTATACTTTTATGTTTACTTGAGTTTAGTTATAAATTCCTTATGAGGTAGTTTCTAGGGTTGAATGTTCATGACCCTATCAACATATATACCATCGTTTCGTCTTTACATATGTTTCATGGAATATGACTTGAGTAGAATCATATTGTGGTTGTGTACTTATTTAAAGTTACATAATTATATTAAGATAATACTTATGATTGAGTTTTAATACTGATTTAGTTGGATTAACAGGTGTAAGGTCAAATCAACCAAGTTCAGCTCCACCCGAGGGAAACGTGAATACATAGTTGACAACACAAGGTGAGTGTACTTACTGAGTTGATTTTGGATATGACATATATGTAGCATATGTTGAGATGATATGGTTTATTTAAAAGCCAAGAGATGTTGAAATGTTATGGCTTATTTAAAAGCCAAGAGATGTTGAGATGTTATGGCTTTATAAAAGTCAGGATATGTTGAGTTGCTATGCAATTCAGGAGATGTTAGGTTTTTAAAACCTATGGATATGATTATTGCCTACGGGAAGGAGATGTGGGGTTTATTAACTCCGGATATGTATCTGGCCTAATTTGGCACAGAGATTTATATATTAATATGTTGAGATGTTAATATAGTACTTTTACTATATAGAGATGTAGTACATTCACTGAGTTTTTAAACTCATGGTTTTATATGTTTACATTTTCAGGTTTTCCAGCTGCCACTGCCAGGTCTAGGAGGTTGAGTACATAGAAGTAGGGTCTTGTTAGTTTGTTTTATAAACTGCACTAGTTGTAATTAAGTTAAATGATATGTGAGTTATGTTGAAATTATGTCTCCTTAAAACGATTGGATTTTTTTAATATTCCGCATTTTAACCTTGAAGTTGTTTAAATATGTATTACCTAAATAATAAATAAATTATAATTGTGGTTTGTAAACTATCTAGTTAATTATATCCTAATGGGGTTAGGGAGTGACAACTTGGTATCAGAGATTTAGGTTTTTATATTCTGGGGTTAGAGAGTCTAGATATGGCAGTGTCAGAAATAGCGTTGTGTGGGTCTTTTATATTAATTTGTGAGAAGTACTAACCATTATGTTAGAAATAAATGTTGTATTCATGTTTCTATAATTGTGGTTTATGACATATAGTAAGCTATGGAAGGAGCAAATGTTCATGAGAGGGTGGATGAGGAGTCTTTAAATACAGTAAACCAGCAAAATCTAAATAATGTAGAGGGGGCTCCTGATCAACTTACAGATATGCAGAAGATGGCTCGTGCCATGACTTTAATGGCAGAACAACAAAACATGTTCATGATGCAAATAGCAGAACAACAAGCCAAGTACTTGGAGGAGCAAACTTTGGCAAGAAGAGAAAGGGAAATACAACGAGAGGAGAAGAATACTCTGTACGAGAAGTTTATCAAATTGAACCCTCCAGCATTCTCAGGTTCTGTAGATCCTTTAGAAGTTGAGGCTTGGGTTAGAGACACAGAAACTATCTTCGGGGTGATGAATGTACCTGGCGCGCAGAAGGTAATTTTGGCTACTTTCATGTTAAAGGGAGAAGCTAAATATTGGTGGGAGTCTTCCAAACATTTATTGCTTACTCCGGAGGGAGGTGAGGTAATCACTTGGGATTCCTTTATTAAAGTCTTATATGAAAAGTATTTTCCTCGCATGTATCGGAAGCAAAAGGAGAGAGAATTTTTATCATTGACTCAGGGGAATATGTCGGTCAGGGAGTATGAAACTAAATGCACATCTTTGTCTCGATTTTCATTACATTTCTTACGTGATGAGGAGGATAAATGCACCAGATTTCAGGATGGGTTGAATTTGGTTATCAAGTCTAGACTCACTGCACTTGAGATGATAGATTATTCTTCCTTAGTTAACAAAGCTATGATGGTTGAAAGAGATGTTAATGATGCAATAAAGAATAGGGAACAAAGGGGAAAGAGGAGTAGATTTGATCCATTTCAGCAAAAGGAAGGCAATGTAGAATACTCGAAACAAGGGAGTCAAAGATTTCAGCGCGGTAGAGGGTCTGGAAATTTTGTTCAGAATAGGACACCAAGCAGTTTTAGGGGTGCAGGATCGATGGGCCAACAGAATAGACAGCAGGAGAATGACAATGGGCAGTCTAAGCCTGTTACATGCTATTTTTGCAAAGCTGAGGGCCATATCGGTCCAGATTGTCCCAAGTTAAAGGGGGTAGAGTGTTATCATTGTCATCAAATTGGTCATACCAAGAAGAACTATCCTATGCTACTGGGAGGGATTCAATCAGCTACTACTAGTCGAGGCTCATCACCTGGAGGCATAGGGAGAGGAGGAGGTAGAGGACATGCTAGTGGATCCAGGGCTCCGAGAAGGATATTTGCTATGACTTTACAGGATGCTAAGGCTACTCCAGAGGTGGTGACAGGTACATTTTCTGTCATGAACAAACATGCTTACGTGCTTATTGATCCCGGTTCTACTCATTCATTTGTAGCACTGTCATTTACCATGCATTTGGGTAGACCATGTTCTTATCTAGATTGTGGTTTATATATTTCTACACCTATGGGGGATGTGATGTTAGTGGAGCTTGTGTATAAAAATTGTGTATTGTATATGGGGGAGAGGGAGTGGACCATTGATTTAATTCCCCTAGATATTCGAGATTTTGATATTATCTTGGGTATGGATTGGCTATCTTCCTACCATGCATCAATTGACTATTTTCGTAAGGAGGTTACATTTAATATGCCGGGGGAGGAAGAATTCAAATTTACTGGGGAAAGAAATGTGGTTCCGAACTGTCTTATTTCAGGCCTTCGGGCGAGGAAATTGTTAAATAAGGGTTGTCAAGGCTTTTTAGCATATATTGTGGATACAAACAGGGAATTACAAAAATTAGAAGATATCCCAGTCGTAAAGGATTTTGCAGATGTGTTCCCAGATGAATTACCAGGATTGCCACCTAGCAGAGAGGTAGAGTTTACTATCGATTTAGTGCCTGGTACAGCTCCAGTTTCTATTTCTCCATATAGAATGGCACATGTGGAACTAAAGGAGTTAAAGGTTCAACTGCAAGATTTGCTTGATAGAGGTTTTATTCGACCCAGTGTTTCACCATGGGTCGCTCCAGTATTATTTGTGAAGAAGAAAGATGGAACCATGCGACTCTGCATTGATTATCGACAGTTGAACAAGGTGACTATTCGAAATAAATATCCATTGCCTCGTATTGATGATTTGTTTGATCAATTATAGGGTGCTAAAGTGTTTTCAAAAATTGATTTGAGATCGGGTTATCATCAATTAAGGGTGAGAGATTGTGACATTTCTAAGACAGCTTTTCGTTCTCGCTATGGTCATTATGAATTTTTGGTAATGCCATTTGGGTTAACAAATGCTCCTGCAGTGTTTATGGATTTAATGAATCGAGTATTTCATCCTTTCATAGATTCGTTCGTGATTGTCTTTATCGATGATGTTTTGATATACTCACCTAGCCAAGAGGAACATGAGAAGCATCAAAGAGTTGTATTGCAAGTTTTGCGAGATAGTCAATTATTTGCGAAGTTTAGCAAATGTGAGTTTTGGTTAAATAAGGTAGTATTTCTGGGGCATGTTGTTTCGGGAGATGGAATTTATATTGACCCTAAGAAGGTAGAGGCAATTGTGCAATAGGAAAGACCGAGGAATGTAACGGAGATAAGGAGTTTCCTAGGATTGGCTGGATATTATAGAAGATTCATAAAGGGGTTTTCATCTATAGCCTTGCCGTTGACTAAATTGACCCGAAAGGAAGTGAAATTTGTGTGGAGTGATGAATGCCTGCACAGCTTTGAAATGTTGAAAAATAGGCTAGTATCAGCTCCAGTTTTCACTGTTCCATCTAGTGGAGAAGGTTTTGTGATTTATATTGACGCTTCACATCAGGGCCTGGGTTGTGTTTTCATGCAACATGGAAAGGTAATTTCTTATGCATCTAGACAGTTAAAGACGCATGAACGTAATTATCCTACACATGATTTAGAACTTGCGGCTATTATTTTTGCCTTGAAATTATGGAGACATCATTTGTATGGAGAGACGTGTGAAATTTTCACTGACCATCAAAGTTTGAAGTATTTATTTACACAGAGAGATTTGAATTTGAGACAAAGACGTTGGATGGAGTTAATTAAAGATTACGATTGTACCATTCACCATCATCTCGGGAGGGCCAATGTTGTTGCACATGCTCTGAGTCGAAAGTCATTGGGGAGGTTATCTTGTATTCAATGTGCACGGGTTGGCAATATTATGGAATTAAGACTGATGGGAGTTGAGTTGAACTTATCTAAAATGGGGGCGTTATTTGCGCACGTTACAGTGAGACCTTTACTGGCAGAACGCATACGAAATTTGCAAGTCAGTGATCCATTCCTTGAAAAGAAGAAACGGGAAATCCTGGATGGTAAAGAGAGTGACTTTGAAATTAAGAAGGATGAATCATTGTGTTATAAAAACAGAATTTGTGTACCAAATGATCCGTCCTTAAAGAAGGATATATTAGAAGAGGCACATAGTTCTATTTACTCTATGCATCCGGGAGGTACCAAAATGTACAGAGATTTGAAAGAGTATTACTGGTGGAACAATATGAAACGTGAGATTGCCGAATTTATAGCTAAATGTTTAGTATGTCAACAAGTGAAAGCGGAGCATCAGAAGCCGACAGGATTATTGCAGTCATTGCCTATTCCGGAATGGAAGTGGGAGCATATAACGATGGATTTTGTTGTAGGATTGCCACGATCACCAAAGGGGCACGATTCTATTTGGGTGATTGTAGATTGATTGACAAAGTCAGCTCATTTTCTTCCAGTTAAGACGACCTACACTGTCGACAAATATGCACGTATGTACGTTGATGAGATTATCCGTTTACATGGAGCACCAGTGTCAATAGTATCAGATAGAGATCCAACTTTCACTTCTAAGTTTTGGCCTCGTTTACAGAATGCCATGGGCACAAGTTTGAAGTTCAGCACTGCATTTCATCCACAAACCGATGGGCAATCTGAAAGGGCGATTCAAATATTAGAAGACATGTTACGAGCTTGTGTATTTGACTTCAAAGGTAGTTGGGATGATCATTTGCCATTGATGGAATTTGCGTATAATAATAGTTATCAGTCCACCATTGGTATGGCTCCTTATGAAGCTTTATATGGGAGGAGATGTAGAACGCCATTATGTTGGGATGATGTGGGTGAAAGGAAAGTTTTGGGTCCTGAATTGATAGATATGACAACTGAGAAGATCAAAATGATTCGGGAACGGATAAAGATAGCGCAAAGCAGGCAAAATTTTTATGCAGATAAGAGGAAGTATCCATTGGAATTTCAGAAAGGGGATTTCGTATTCCTACGTATTTCACCATGGAAAGGCGTTATGAGATTTGGAAAGAAGGGGAAACTAAGTCCAAGATACATTGGACCATATGAAGTGTTGGAAAGAATTGGGACCCTGGCTTATAGATTGACATTACCTCCAGAGTTATCTCGTTTGCATGATGTGTTCCATGTATCAATACTTCGTAAGTATTTGGCAGATCCATCTCATCAACTGAAAACCCAACCTACTGAACTGAAAGAAGACTTGTCGTACATCGAGGAACCGGTGGAAATTCTTGATCGTAAGGAGCAAGTATTGAGGAATAAGGTTATTCCCTTAGTTAAAGTTATGTGGATGAGCCATGGAATTAAAGAAGCAACTTGGGAAACGGAGGATAGCATGAAGAAACAGTATCCCCATTTGTTTGGTAAGTGTCATTCATATTAAATTTCGGGGACGAAATTTTCTAAGGGGGGGAGGTTGTGACAACCCGTATATAATTATGATAAATTGTATTTAAATTATACTTATCTTATGTGATATGAATAATGTGTTATTAGTATATCTAATGTTAAGTGATTATGGTTAGTATAATTCTACTTTCATAAATCATGAAATGTCGAGTTATTTACGAACACAAGATTTGGTTATTTTCGATAGAAATGTTCCTATTTAAGACTAGTTTTGACCCTTGTAACATTACAATTGACTTAAGGTGAAAACTACATAGTTGTAGATATGTGAGTTAGGGTTGTAACACAACAAATGGTGCATCAAACGGATGTCCGAGTAAGAAGTTAGGTCGAAATTACGAGAAGGGACGAATCTGTCAATTCCCTTAAGTGGTAAATTGTCTTTTATTAAACCAAATGTTTTAATTTGATTGGATGGATTGGGAGGCAGCCTTGGCCGACTTAAAACTCTCCCTTAACCTTATTTCTTCAGCAAATAAGTCCCTAGGTTCAGTTTAAGGTGTTATTAGCTTGAGGAAAGAGAGGAAGAAGTTAAGGAATAAAGGGTTACAAGGAAAATCTAGGAAAACAATTCCAAGAAAATCCTTAAGGTGTTTCCAAGGTAATATTATGTGTTAATATTGTTTTAATCTTCTATTATACTTATTTCAAAGTTTATAAATCGTGAAGTATTGATCCAAATTCCATCCTCCTTTGTGATAATATGTATTGGTTCATATGTGAGATAAGTGGTGTTATAGGTCATATTGCTTTGTATTGAAACCCTTTGTATTCAAACTTGCATATCTCTTTGTGTACTTACTGGAATTCAGAAATTCCAATTGGATATGAAAATAGACTTATATATTCATATCATATCCGAAAATTAGAATTTAACTCCTTACGGTTAGGTCTTAGTGATGGTTGCAAGTTGGTATATAGTTTCTGTTTAAATATTTCATTTCGGTATGCCCTGAGTTTGGTTAAGCTTTTGAGATAGTAAATGAAGTCCAAATATTATGAAACTTTAATTCTGTACTATTCAGTATGTCTACTGAAAGTGTGTTAAAAATCATGGAAATTTATGCCGTATAAAAATTATGAAAATTCTTGGAAGTCGAAGGAACAATAGAGGGGTTTGTAGGGCAGATTTCTTGTGTTGTAAAGAAATGGCCATAACTTGCCCTAGGAAGCTTAAAAAATTACACCGTCACTTGTAACGGAAAGTATATTCAGATGTGTTTTCAGATTGATAATCTTGAACACCTGTATGTGTACTATTTATGAATATGGGATGGTTAAGTATGGAGGACAATGATTTGACGCTATATTGGATACCCCATGAAAGAATGTTTGTATCTACTCCTTCCCAAGGGCATTTTGAGTACATGTTTCATGTGTATATACATTCAGAAGTACACTTTTATGTTTACTTGAGTTTAGTTATAAATTCCTTATGAGGTAGTTTCTAGGGTTGAATGTTCATGACCCTATCAACATATATACCATCGTTTCGTCTTTACATATGTTTCATGGAATATGACTTGAGTAGAATCATATTGTGGTTGTGTACTTATTTAAAGTTACATAATTATATTAAGATAATACTTATGATTGAGTTTCAATACTGATTTAGTTGGATTAACAGGTGTAAGGTCAAATCAACCAAGTTCAACTCCACCCGAGGGAAACGTGAATACATAGTTGACAACACAAGGTGAGTGTACTTACTGAGTTGATTTTGGATATGACATATATGTAGCATATGTTGAGATGATATGGCTTATTTAAAAGTCATGAGATGTTGATATGTTATGGTTTATTTAAAAGCCAATAGATGTTGAGATGTTATGGCTTATTTAAAAGCCAAGAGATGTTGAGATGTTATGGCTTTTTAAAAGTCAGGATATATTGAGTTGCTATGCAATTTAGGAGATGTTAGGTTTTTAAAACCTATGGATATGATTATTGCCTACGGGATGGAGATGTGGGGTTTATTAACTCCGGATATGTGTCTGGCCTAATTTGGCACAGAGATTTATATATTAATATGTTGAGATGTTAATATAGTACTTTTACTATATAGAGATGTAGTACATTCACTGAGTTTTTAAACTCATGGTTTTATATGTTTACATTTTCAGGTTTTCCAGCTGCCACTGCCAGGTCTAAGAGGTTGAGTACATAGAAGTAGGGTCTTGTTAGTTTGTTTTATAAACTGCACTAGTTGTAATTAAGTTAAATGATATGTGAGTTATGTTGAAATTATGTCTCCTTAAAACGATTGGATTTTTTCAATATTCCGCATTTTAACCTTGAAGTTGTTTAAATATGTATTACCTAAATAATAAATAAATTATAATTGTGGTTTGTAAACTATCTAGTTAATTATATCCTAATGGGGTTAGGGAGTGACATTATGTGAGCACACCTAGTGAGATAGCACTTTAGAGGGAATCATCCGGAGAGGGTATACTCGAAGAGATGGATATACATATGATATATGTGTGGATGTTGTGGTAAAAGTACGTATATAATGGTAGTAAATATTATATGCAGGTAATAATACAGTGTGTGATGAAATTGTTTTATATAATTTGTGTCACAGCTATGTGGTATTATTTAAAGGAAATTAATTAAGTTAATTAGTGAGATAACTTATAAACCATGGATAATAATACTCGGATTAGAGTGGAAAGGCAAGGGAGGATTACAAGGACTAGTTGGACGGGGTAGTACAACTAGGTGGGGTTAAGGTAATCGTTAGGTGTGCGCTTTAGTGGAGGGGTGAGAATGTCCTCAAGAGAGTGCGACACTAACTTAAATATGGAGCGCATTCATATATTTTAAATTACTGATGTTAATTCACTTGCTAAAGATTTTCAAAATGTTTTGGGTTCTAACCCTTGCTATAAAACTATTTTCAAAACCTTTTAGGTGTTTAACCACAGGGACGCTAGGATTGATATTCTATTCCAGGGACACGGAGCTGCGGCATATGTGGATGCTAGCAGGAGCTTGGATTAGATGCATCGTTCTTTCATTCACATAGTAGGAATCATTTATTAGTTTCAGTTTTATTTAGGGCATGTCGCCCAGACTTTCAGTTCAGTTTTCTGATTTTTATTCAGGTGTTGAATATTTGTATTGGACTATTTATTTTGGTGGTCTATGGTTTATTCGGCATGTCATCTTTTTATTTGTTCAATTCATTTAATTCAGGTTTGTGAATGGTTTATATTTATTTTCGCATGTATTGTTTTGTTTAATTAATAAGATAAAATTTGGCACCAGCTTTTTGGAATACTAGGTGGTTAGTAGTTTTTAAAAAGGTTTTCGACAGTGATGCTAAGAATGAACCAACTGGGATTTCTGTTTTAATTTGGTATAGGACTGATCACCCGGTATTTTATTAGGCGGGGTGTCACACTCCGTTTGTATGTATTTACGTTTGGGTTCGGTGGTGAGATGCCGACCCGGTGGCTGATTGTAATACGTGATATGCTTGGAGCCTGATAGTACACGAGGGATGTATCCTGCGAGGTCCATATTCTGGGAATACGGTTATACGTATATAGCGAGCGATATATATATATATATATATATATATATATATATATATATATATATATATATATATATATATATATATATAGCACGGGGTGTAGCTATGTTATAATATTGTGTGAAGATTTATTTATAGCACGTATGTCGCTATGATATTATTTATGAACATAGACCTAGTGAGGGTAATATATACTTAGCTAATGGTGATTATTAGGGGGGTTGGGCTTGGATAGATGTTATTTCCCTAGTTAGACTAGGTAGTATAATTAGGATAATAAAATGAATACGTTAGGTGCGCATTGTAGATGATAGGTGATGTTTTATCTCATATGATTGTGACCGGTAAATTAATTGCGAAAGTAATACACAATGTGTTTTATTGATTTAAAACATTTAATTACTTGTAAAATATTTTCAAACATTTTCACGGTTTAACCCGCGGGCAAATCTGTTTTCTTGTTTTCTTTTAAAAATCCCAAGTAGGGATAAATCTTTCTTGCCATTGCAATAGTTGTGGATGCTACAAGATTGACTTAGCCGCCTCGACTCTTTCAATATAGATAGGATTCTTTTTATTCAAGTATTTTTCTTTTGGCCGTGTTGCCCGTAGTTGGATAGGACTATACTTTATGTCACGTATATTTTAGTTATCATTTTTATTTCAGTTGGATGATTACTGCTTGTGAACGATGGTTTATTTGGTTCACATTTATTTATTTATTTACGCATGTCATCTATTTTGTTCATTTAGATGTATGGTTTTTATTCGTTTAGAATAGGCTGGTTATCACCCCCTCCACACCACACCACAACCACAACCATTCCCTTATTTCCCTTTCTCATAACCTGCAAAATCAGAAAACCAACCCACTTAAATCGCAAAATCCAACCACCATGGAATCAAAAAATACAAAATCCCAAAGTGGAAATTGTAAAATCCAATGTCACGATATGCAACTAAAAAAAAATGCAAATTCATCCGATATCAAACCCTAGAAATCGTTGGGTTTATTATGGTAGTGATTGGGGGTGGGGTGGGGTGGGGTGAGTAGATTGTAAAGGTAGTAGGGTGAGGAGAGGCTAGGGATAAGGGGTGGATAGGGGGTTGAGGATGGAGAGGTCGTGCTGAGGGGGAAGGGTGCGTGGGTGTGGCTGGGACGAAGGGGCGTGGGTGGGGCTGGGACGAAGGGGCTAGGTTTTCTATTTTTTTTAAAGTTTTTTCAATAAATTAATTTTATTAAATATGTAATCAAATAAGTCATACGATATTTTTTTTCCAACAATTCCCATAAAGGTATTTATGCTCCAATATGTTCTATTCGTAAACAAATAGTGAATATTTACTACACGTATAAATATGACCTATTGAGAAAAAAATATTTTGATATGACCAATTAAGAAACGTCTTATGTAAATAAAACTTATTTATTTAAAATTATTTAATTGATTTTTTCCAATTAGGAAATGTCATATGTAAATCGAAAATGTCTTTTTTTTCTAATTATTTTTAAATTTTAAATTGTATTGTGATTTCTTTAATTGATTTTATATCTCAATTTTTTGAATAAACGGGTTTATGAAAATTTATTAAGTTTTTTTCCCTATTTTTATTTTTTTTAAAGTTCATTTTTTATGTGGTGTAATTTAATTACCTATAATGAAAACCTTTTACACGTGATCTACCACGTTAGCATTCCGTTGGCTTCAACCACCTTACCCATGCTCAAGCACGAGCTCGTTCCGAACTAATTTTTTCACCTAAGCCCGAATTCCGCTCATAAATATTACCGGCTTCGGACTCGCTTTCAATTTTCTTTTGTTAAAAAAGTTTGAACTAGTGTTTTTTTTTCTTGTATCTCCATCATGGAGAAAATGTACACACTAAAATCTAATTAACATTTCATAAAATAAAATATATAATTATGAAATATATTAAATTAAAACAAGGAAAATAATAGTAAAAAACTACAAAGACTAATTAAATTTCATGCGTTTAAAATTAGTTAGCATAAATATGTTATATTGTATACATTTATTTATTTATTTATATACTTAAAGTTCGGGCTTGACAAAGTTTGACTCAAACTTGCCTGAAATTCATTCGGACTTGAAATTTTGACTCAGGCTCGGCTCCGCTCAAACTCAAATGAAGTTCGACCCGAAAATAACAGGCCGAACGGGTGGACTTCAGGCCTGTCCGACTCAATTTATAGGGCTATCTTCAACGGACGAGCTTATTACCGATGGTGTTAATTGCCTTACTAAATTTATAAATATAAGTACACGTTGTATTGAAAAAAAAATAAAAAGAAAGATTAAGGGTATATTTGTGAGTAATATTGTGAAAAGAAAAGAAAAATGAAAGATTTTTTTTTTTTTAATTGAGAGTTTAAATAAATAAAGGATTAAATACCAAAAAGTCCTACAACACATTTTTTAATACATATTTAGCCCAACTCTTTTATTTTGTATCAAAAAGTTCAACGACATGGTAATTTTTTTTTAGTATAATGAAGGACTTTTTGATGCAAAATAATTCTTTTTAGAATAAACGTGTATTAAAAAAAGTTCGAATATTTGATATATGACCCTTAAATAAAAACGGAAGAGTATTTCTCTCCTTTGAAACAAGCCTCAACGGAAGTAGAGTGAAGGATGGGTCTGGTTTGAAAATTGAAACGAAGAAGAAAATGGGAGACGGCGAGCATCCACGTCTGATACTCGATAAATTCATCTCTCCCGTTATCTGCAAGGTTAGGTTTAGTTTGGTGGTTCATTTAATTATTTACTATGCATATATGTGATATTATTGTTATTGTAAGGTTTGGTGTTGGTGCTGCAGGAACTAGAGTTCATACACAAGAGCTGCAGCACAATTGGCTACAGACCTAATGTCTTCTCCACTACTCTCTCTCACCTCATTGCCACCAACTCTCCCCACTTGATTATGCCTTTCATCCCCATCCGAGGTATTTTTCCTGCAAATTACTTGTCTCCTTTTATCGATCTAACCTAACCTCTCTTTGTGACAGACCGCCTAAAAGAAAAGGCGGAGGACTTCTTTCACTGCCACTACGACCTCTTCATCGAGTTCACAGGTTTGATCAGGTTCAATAAATTCCCCCCTCTCCTCTCCTCTCTCTCTCTATTTATTTTTTGTTTTAAATTTTCATATATGCATTCACGTTGATGCTATGAACTCACGACTTATTTTTGTGTTTATTGGGTTAATGGGTGACACAATAATAACTCAACACAACCCTTTAATTAGGGTTTTATATGGATGAATCCCGTTTATTAAGTATGTAGTTTAATAGATCCTATCATTTTTTTTTCACTCCAACTGGTCTATAAAAAAATATTTTTGGTCCAATAGGTTCTATTTGTAAACATACAGTGAATCGTAGTATGTTTATATAAGACCTATTGGGAAAAAATGTAATGATAGGACCTATTGTAAACATACAATGAATATTCGCAGTATGTATATATAAGACCTATCGGGAAAAAAATGTAATGATAGGACTTATTAGGAAATGATTCATGTAAATATGACTTATTTGTCAAGCTCCCTTAATTAACTGGGCCCAATTAGACACATTTACTTAATGGGTTTTTGGGTTGGGTTTGTTTTGCCTCCCATGGTGGGAAATCATGTTCAATAGCTAAGGGCTCTTGGCATATTTTCTCAGTTGCCATTAAACAATTTTTATCAGAGTTGTAACTGTTACACCTCAATACCAAGAATTAAGAGTAAAATATATATATCTAATTCTATCACATAATATTATTAAGCTACTATTTAAATCTGGACTTTTAACGCTAAATAATGTGAGTAAGGTCAGAGTTGAATTCGTCTCGTCCTTTAATAAAGCTGCTAAGTAAAGTATGACGCAAGGTTTAACACAATAAGCAGATGAACAATGCGTAGAATATATGATTGGAGATCCCGTGAAGTAGGTTCATATTGGTCGTTGTCTTGACTTGAATATTGATTATATGGTTTTTAGAATTGCTTCCTTATGTCAAGATGGTTGTTATACCCTAAATAAAATACACCACATGGAACCTTCACGGTATGACACGGAACCTCTTTTAGGGCAGAGAGGTTGGCTAAGTTGCGATTTGTGCTCGCCTCAAGGGTGCTTGTGTTCGGCCTCACATTTCACCTGTTGCCCTGACAGCTGTCTCACGGTGTTAATTACCCAGCTCGCTAACTCAGTCAATACCGCTCTTGTGTCTACTTTTACACATAAGAGAAGCCCTTTAGTCACGCTGTGGACACCTGAGCACGTGATGAATATAAACACCTGCCTACTCCGTTTGTGCTGTAATAGTCACATCATGTGTAAAAGGTGTAACTGTTTGACCTATAAAGACACTCCATCTGTCCCTTATTATTCTCATGTAACTAATTATAAATGGCATAGGATCCCATAGAGATAGGGGACTGAGATCATCATCTCTGCATGAATCCAAAGGAAAAAAGTGTAACCCAGAACTTGGATCGATTCTCAGAAACTAATAACTCACCCATCACTTGACCCATGGATGTAAGTACTATTTCTGGGGCCGAACCACGTAAATACTATGTTCTCTATTTGACTCCCACCTCCATTCTTGTTTTCCCTTTATTACGCTTATAATTATTTGTTATTGTTTATTATTGACAAACCCCTAGCTAATACACAAATCCCAAAATCAATTTTAAACAATAACAAATTGGCGCAGTCTGTGGGAAATCGATAAGTCATTGTTGTTTTCTACCGTTCATAATTTCTCTCTTTTGCAATTCGCGAACTTCTGAGAATGACGGAGAACCCTGAGAGCAATCTTATGCAGAGGCCATAAGACCCTCCACCCTAGTGGGTATGGGAGACATACAAGGAATATTGACGACTCCGACAAAGGTCCAAGAAGCTATGCAAGAGAGCGTCAAGCAATTGACGCAGACACTTCAGACTGGGTAGAATAGGCCCGCCGTGGACTCTGCCACTCTGGCGGAGAGGGGAGCATCGGAAGGAAGAGGAGGAATGCTGCCGCCAGCCCCTATAGAGACTGGAGGCACGCATATAGGACTCAAGCCCTTGATGACCCTAGGAGTCTAAACCTGGGGTCATATGACAACAGATGCACGTCCCGGTATTTCAGGTCACGTAATGACCGATCGTATCGTCTCGGCGTCACATCCTCCCTCCGATCGACAGGGTATGATGACGAGCAATCCTTTTCTGAAGAAAGACCCAATGTGTTGGAAAGACCAAGTAGAGGATCAACCTTTGATCGACTGGGCCCATATCGAACAAGAGGACAGGCGTTAGTAGCTCCCAAGGAGCACAATGCGCGGCAGGAGGAATCAACCCGATTAGTTACAAGAGGATCACATCGCTTGACCAAATCCAGGACAAGCGCAATTGGCCCAGGTCGAGCAGACTTCGCAGAAAGAGAGCTCGTCTGAAAGTCGAGGTCGAACAGTGAAATCTTTCGCAATAAATGCTGAACCAGAGGATCAACCCTGAAAGGGGTTCATCCAGCGCTTAGGAGATTGATTGGGGGAAATGTCTAGTTCTATAAACCCTCGCCACAGGAACTTTGTGAAGGGATCTCCCTTCGTCCCCTCTATTGTGGGGTATCCAACGCTTGCCAAGTTCAAGCCCCTAGTGATTACATTGAAGTATGATGGAAAGATCGATCCCATCCTGCACATAGAGCAGTACCGCTGCCGCTGATATCTATTTTATTCGAGATGAAATGCGGTGTCAAGCGTTCTCCAGTTCGATCATTGGCTCAACTCAAATTTGATATAACAGTCTGCCACGGGGGCAGATATCTAGTTTTCAACAATTGGCTGATCTCTTTGTCAGCAATTTCTGCTTCGGGGCCAAACCTGGCGAGGGTGATTCATTTGCTCAACGTGCGACAGAAAGCAGACGAGACCACTCGCGACTTAATTACTCGCTTCAACACTGAGAAGCTTGAGGTAGTAGACGATAATGAGCAAATCGCCATAACCGCGCTAATGAGAGCGGGTTACAACCGGGAAAATAATTTTGGGCATTAGCCAAAGAGCCACCCAAAACTCTGACAAAACTCTTAGCCAAAGCTGGCAAGATCATGAATGCCAAAGCTGGCAAGATCATGAATGCCGAGGAAGCCATGTCGGCCAAGGAATCAGATCGTCCAAAAGCTATGTCCAATAAAAGAAGTGAGAAAGACCAGAAAGATAAGAAAATTGAGACGCCAAAAAAGTACGACGAATACACTCCCCCGATAGTAGGCATCAACCACATCCTCGAGTAGATTAGAGGAAGCGAAGACCTCAGGTGGCCTGGCAAGCTCAAGGCACCTACAAACTGACGTGACAGAGGCAAGTACTGCGAATTTCACAAGGATTATGGCCACAACACTGATAACTGAATTGCCCTCAAGAATGAGATAGAAGGCCTCATCAAAAAGGGTAAATTGTCTAGGTACGTGGATAGAGACGATTGAGCAGCTCGGACGAGCGCAAGGGCAGGAGACGATCAGAATCCCCTTGCAGGAAGGCTGGTAACAAGAAATGGGGATGGGATAAAGATGCAGAAGGTGATGCGGATCTCCCAAAGAAACCGAAGGAGCCAGTCCATGAGGTCAAGATGATCCCCTTTGGATGCTATTTCATCCCTGGTGGAGATGCCAGAGGAGGAGAAGAGTTGGCCGAAAGGAAGGCTTATCTAAACGAGGCAAAGGCTTATGCTCACATTAGGCAGATCAACCTGATAGGCAATGTGGGTGTTCGCCCAAGGAAGGTAAATAAATATCGCCTCATTGTTGGATTTTCGATGATTTATCTGGAGTTTTGTACCCACATGATGACGCTCTGGTCGTCACCATAATGATCCACGAAAGCAAGGTCGCTAGGATCATCGTAGATAATGGCAGTTTCGCAGATGTCATGTTTTACAATTGTTTTCGAAAATTGAAGCTCCGAGACAACAAATTAACGCCATACCATCGATCCTTGATCGGTTTCTCGAGCGAGAAGGTGTATCCCTTGGAAACTGTTGAATTAGAACTCATAGTTGGTGCCTAGCCGACATGCCGAACAAAAATTATCCGTTTGTTTTTTCTTGGACAAAAACGTTCTCTCGGCTTATAACGTCATCTAGGGAAGAGTGGGGCTGAAGAAATTCGAGGCAGTGCCCTCCATAGTTCATCGGTGCTTGAAGTTCCCAACCCACTATTGAGTAGGCGTGGTCAAGGAAAATCAAGAAGAGGCTTGCGAGTATTACTACACTTCAGCTGACCACCACTTACCAGATTGAGACGATCGATCCGCGAGATGAAGAAAAGTTGGTCAAAGGGACTGGTGGTCGAAGAAATTGAAATTGCTTCCTCGACGAAGAACACCCCGAGAAGACCATCCAGATCGGGCCGTCCCTAGATTGTGAAGAAGAATTTGCCCGACTTCCTTCGATAACGTAAGAACGCGTTTGCCTAGAGCCATGAAGACATGTCTGGGATCAACCCGAGATTCATATGCCACGAATTAAGTATAATTGAGGGTACTAAGCCGGTCAAGTTAAAGAGGCGAGCCTAAAATGCCAAAAAGAACATGGCAGTCAAGGAGGAAGTTCAGAAGCTGCAGAAAGCCACCTTCATAGAGGATGCCAAATATCCGGAGTCCAATGTGGTCATGGTGTGCAAAAAGAACAAGTGGAGAATGTGTGTCAATTTCATTGATTTGAACAAGGCGTGCCCCAAGAATCACTATCCCTTGCCTAGGATCGACTAATTAGTCGATGCCACTCAGGCCACGAGCTGCTCATTTTCATGGATGCTTATTCTGGTACAATCAGATTAGAATGAAGTCATCAGATAGAGAGAAAACGTCCTTCATCACCAACAGAGGTACCTGCTGCTATAATGTCATGCCCTTCGGCCTCAAGAATGCCGAAGCGACGTACCAGCTACTGTGAACAAGGTGTTTGAAGATCAGATCGGGAGGAATATGGAAGTATATGTGGACGACATGCTCACCAAGAGCAAAATAGTGGCCGACCACGTAAAGGACTTGCAACAGACCTTTGACCAGTTGGTGAAGCAACAAATGAAGCTTAACGCGACCAAATGCATGTTCGGGGTGAAGGAGGGGATGTTCTTGGGCTTCATTGTCAACCAACGAGGGATCGAAGCTAATCCCGAAAAGATCCGGGCCTTGATTAACATGCATTCCCCAACGCCAAAAAAAGAGGTGCAGAGACTGATAGGACGTGTCGCCTCGCTCAATAGGTTCGCTTTTAGAGCCACTGATAAATGTCTTCCTTTCTTTAAAGTCTTAAGGAAAACTTTTAAATGGAAAAAAGAATGTGAAGATGCGTTTCTAGAGTCAAAACGGTATTTGGGGTCTGCCCCTTTCCTATCAAGACGAATATTTGGAGAAAAACTCTACCTATACTTGGCGGTATCAGAATCTGCCGTCAGTTCGGCACTGGTGAGACAGAGGAAGGGATACAGAGGCCGGTATATTATACCAGCAAAATGTAAAAATTAAATTATTACCTCATATGATATCGCAAAATATGAACCGCATGCGTTGAATCCAAATATTTACTGCACAAAAAAAAATAAACAATATTACCTCAATCGTTTATAAATTCGTTGTAGACGATTCTTGGGTTGAGTCGCGGACTAGGTCGCGCTTTTTAAGACGTTTCGCGGCTCTACCCTCTTTGTGCAGGTAGTATTTAGTCGCGCCGTCCCCAAGATAAAACAAATCCAGAATCACCTCTGTATCATATAACCATGCACCTTAGTTATATGTTTTCTAAACCCATTCCAAATTAATTGCTCAATTTCTGAAAAATATTTTGGGGAAATAAATATTTTCATGAAGAAAATATTTTTCTATTTTGGTTCTATTTTTCTTTTCTGAAAAAAAATTCATAGAGAGCATTTTTAGAGAGAACCCCATTTCTCCTTTTTATTTTTATAGCATGTATTGCTTTCTTCTCTCTTACAAACTCAAAAAACAGTTTTTCTCTCTCAAGCGCACTCCCCTCTTATCATTTGGCCTCACATGTTTTTGCCAAAAAAAAAGCTTTGCAAAATAGCCGTTTAAAATAAGAGAGGAAGCAAGTGGGTACACAAGTCAAGTGGGTACATGTTTTTAGCCAAAAGTTTAGAAGAAGTGGGTAAAATCTGTGCAAAAGTGGGATACTGGGTAGACTTATAAGTACACCAAATCCT
Organism: Sambucus nigra; assembly: GCA_949130495.1. Lineage (NCBI taxonomy): Eukaryota > Viridiplantae > Streptophyta > Magnoliopsida > Dipsacales > Adoxaceae > Sambucus > Sambucus nigra. Next base: position 350,299,833 of record OX422215.1, read on the forward strand.
GTGAATGGTCACGGCAAGTGGGTCACGGCCTAAGTCCGCGACCAGCTCGTCGCGGACTTAGGCCGTGACCCACTCAATATTTGGCGTGACCAATTTTATTACCACATTAAATTATCCATGCTCTGGAAATGGTCACGGATTAAATCCCTGACCATATAGGGTCACGGCCCGAATCGCTGACCAGGTCGTGACCAGTTTGGCGCCAAAATTCCCTCCAAACTGGTCGCGGATCGGTCACGGCCTAAGTCCGTGACCAGGTCGTGACCAGTTTGGTGCCAAAATTCCCTCTAAACTGGTCGCGGATGGGTCACGGACTTGGGCCGTGACGAATGACGCGACGAAGCAGAAAACACACACATTAAGGGTCACGGCTATGGGCCGTGACTATTTGTGGGCATGGGTCACGGCTATGGGCCGTGACCATACATCATTCAAACACCAAGGCTGTTGGAAAAGAGTCACGCATTATGGGTCACGGCCCTAAGCCGTGACCAGATCGAAATCCCCATTGGCCTGCAAGAAAGTGATGGGTCACGCGCATGGGTCATGGCCGTTGGCCGTGACCAGTTTGGAATCGCCATCTTCAAAGTCAGTAATGGGTCACGTCTCTTGGCCGTGACCAGGTCGAAATCGCCCTCATTAATGGGTCGCGCACATTGGGTCAGGGCTATAGGCCGTGACCATAGTCTGGTCTTAAAAAGAAATGTTCCCAGCTTCTAATTTATTTCGTCCGACTTCGTTGCTGTTAGGGTTTTGGCGATTTCGAGCTCCTGCGATTTCGGTTGGATTTCTGTTGGATTTGCATTTGGATTTCAGTTGGATTTGCATTTGGCTAATCGATTTCAGTTGGTATGTATTGATTCATTTGGATTTCGTGATTTCTAACTAAAGCCCTAATTTTTGTCTATGTATGTGTAGATTTATGTTTGTATGTGTGTATGTGTGTGTATGTATAGATTGTATGTATAGATTTAAGTCAAAAAAAATATTAGGGTTTAGTAAACCTTAAATAGTATGTGTGTGTATGTATAGATTAGCAGAAATCCGGTATCCTAAGATGGAGAAACTAGCCCTTTTGCTAATTGAAGCTTCGATAAGGATGAAGTCTTACTTCCAGGCCTATACCGTTGTTGTTTATACAGATCTGTCTTTACGGAAAATTCTATATAAACTGCAGTCGTCCTGGGCAGTGGAACTGGGAGAATGGAAGAATATGATATCCAATACGAGCCTTAAACAACTATCAAAGGCTAAGCCGTGGTAGACTTTATCGCTGAGTTCACATACGAAGAGAAAACCTGACGAACAGACTCCTTCGGGAGAAAGCTCAACGCTCGCGGCAAAGCAGATTTTTTCGGAAGCGAGCTCAGCCACGAAGGAAGCTGAGCGGACTCCTATGGGAGAGAGCTTACCTGGTAAAAAGAACGAACAGAACACCCCGAGAAGTGACCCAGCTGGGCCAACGTCAAATCCCAGTATGGATGTCCCAGAATCTTCGGCCAATCGTGAAAATCTTAAGTATGACCACGAGCAATTAACAAAGTTATTTAAATTCGGAGAATTGATAGGAGGAGATTTTGAGCAAGAAATTACAATCCGGAAACTGTTCGTGGATGGATCATCTTGTACGACAGATAGTGAAGCAGGTCTCATTATCACCACACCAGACGAGATAGATGTGGATCATGTATTCCGTTTTTAGATTGAGGCCTCTGACAACGAGGCTGAGTAAGAAGCGCTGATAGCGGATTTCGGATTGACCTCATCACTTAGAGCCAAGTAGATTTTGGCACACAATGACTCACAACTGGTGGTCAATCAATTACTCGGGCTTTATGAAGTCAGAGAAGAATCCATGATCAAGTACCTACCTAAGACGAAATGGTGGCTGACCAAATTTTCAGGGGTTAAGTACTGAGAATCTCTAGAACGAAGAATTCCCGAGCAGACGCACTGGCAAGATTGGCATCAACTACCCGCACAGAATTGCGGAGATCAATCCCAATCGAAATACTTACACATCGCAGCACAGACGAAGAAACGACAAACGTTATGGAAGTAAGTCTCGGTCCATCATGGATGGACCCTATACGGGCTTACATTGAGACTAGTGCTGTGCCATTTGACCCAAAGGAAGCAAGAAAGCTATGCTATAAAGCCGCCAGTTATGTGTTGGAGGCAGGAATCTTATACAGGACAGGGTACATTGTTTCACTGTTGCATGCGCTCACCCAACAGAAGTGAACAATTTGATCAAGGAGGTATATGAAGGGTGCTGCGGGGCACATTCAACGGGAAAATCACTAGTAAAACGAGTGGCTACACAGGGCTATTATTGCCCACCATGAAAGCAGACTGCGCCGACTGTGCCAGAAAGTGCGACAAATGTCAAAAGTATGCCAAGATCCATCACACTCCGGGAGCTCCTCTAATACGGATCACATTTCCATGGCCTTTTGCAATCTGGGGGATTGATCTGGTCGGTCCGTTGCCTAAGACAGGTTCAAATACTTGGTGGTTGCTGTGGATAATTTCACCAAATGGGGGGAGGCAGAGCTCTTAGTAGAGATACCGTATGAGAGTCTTCCAATTCAATTGGAAGAACATCATTCGCCATTACGGCGTGCCCTATGCTTTCATTACCGACCGTAACACACAGTTGACAACCAAGAGTTTGAGGAGTACTGCATCCGCTCGAAGATTGAGGAGCTACATTCTGTCCCAGAGCATCCCCAGTGCAATGACCAAACTGGGCCACCAATAAAACCTTACCGGACGGAATCAAGAAAAGGCTGGATGACGCAAAGGGAAACTAGATCAACGAACTACAGAGTGTCCTATGGGCTTACAGGACCACTTTCAGGATTGCCACAGGTGAAACTCCCTACATGCTAGCCTTTGGCACAGAGGCAATAGTCCCCACCCAGATCGGCCTCCCCAACCACCGTGTACTCAATTTCAACTTGCTACGGAGTGACCTAATGAGAAGGGTGGACCTTGACCTCGTAGAAGAAGTAAGGAAAAATGCGACATTAAGGGTTGCTACTTAACAACAAAGGACAACCCGATTCTACAACCGTGGGGTGAGGCCGAACAACTTGAAGGAAGGTGATTATGTCGTAAAAAAGGTCATCCAGAAGGGGAACAAATTGTAACCTAATTGGCACGGCCCTTACCGCATTTCCTGCGTTGTTAGACTAGGAAGCTATCGCATTGAGACTCTAGAAGGTGAGCAGTTCAAAAATCAGTGGAACACCAAACATTTGAGGAAATATTATCACTAATGTTATGACAAGAATCATCCCTTTTTCGTTATCGTGTATTTCCTGTTTTTATGAATAAAATATTTAGTTTTCCCATCGTTCTTGTCATTTTTATTTTTGCGGGTATGGGATATGTACATATCAACACTTGATAAAAAAACTAACTCGTGGATAATCTCGAGATTGTGAACAAGAGATAACAATATCAACTTCACTTATGGCTTTGTGGAATAAACAAGTCAAGAACGAGAGGTCAAACTTCCCATATGACTTTGTTGAACAAACAAGTCACGAACAAGAAGGCAAATTTCATGTACGATCTTGTCATACGATAGATCGCGAACAGGAAGTACCTGTGCCACAGTAAAAGGATTCCCTGCCTTATGGACAATTGAGATCCGACCATAATCTGACGTAGGGAGAATCGCCTTTAAAACATTTTGGAACCGACCAAGGTACCTATTGTTGACACATAATTTGCTTAGCAAATTGACCCAAACACTGATAAATACCAGGTCTGGACACACTCAGAATTGGTCCACGTTTAGGATCATTAAGAGTTGACAGCCAAATAATCACTGTGCAAAAGTTTCATTTTTATCAAAGCAGATGACGAAATTAAGCTACGAGGATTGCATGAGAAGGCAAGCAGAAATGATTAAGCCATTCATAAATCACGATATAACAAAAAAGAGCAGATACAAAAGTTCCGTATTACATCCCAAGTTAAAACAACCGGACAGTAAAGAAAGCTTCACGGAAGGATTAGTCTGCAGAAGTCATCTCATTGTTGCTACCAGAAGGAGGGTTCAAATCAAAAGGCACAATCACGTCCTCACCAGCTGGCTTATCTATGGCCATCATCTGCTCGGCTGCTAGGGCGGTAGCTCACTCTCTTCTTTAGCTCCTCATACCCATCCATGAAGAAGCCCACACAATTGACATTGTAGTCGGCTGAGGATTTGTACTTGGCCACGCCTACTTCTTCAGTGGTAGCCAGAGCCCCTTTGACCTTTTCAAGATCTTGAGACAGCTGTGCATTTGCCCGGTTCGATGCAGACATGTCTTCCTTAGCTTTATTCAAAGCTTCCTCCATGCTTTTCAGTTTAGCATCATCAGTGTTCGCCTTGTCATGAAGCTTGGCATTCTCCTCTTCGGCCGAGATAAGGGCCACTGCCTTGGCCATCAGTTGGTCATCACGCTCCTGCAGTTCCTCACCAGTCTTTTTGAGGTCCTTGAAGGCCTGCTTTAACTCTGCCTTCAACTTTTTGTGCTCATCTGACAACTCGTAAGCGTAATTATTACACATGGCCTTCTCTCTCAGTATGGTGAATGCAACGACAGTCTGCCAGAAAAACAAATATGTTAAATAGTGAACAACTAAACAATATAAAATGGAAGGACAGTAGGAAAAAGTGGCCACAAAAAGTCTATGCTGAATTAGCTTCTATAGTGAGTCAGGGTCATATCCTCTTAGAAGTCCTTGCGATATCCATGATATCCTAAGAGATCGGTGGCATTATTAGCATGATGGAAAATGGACTCAGGATCGACCCTTAACTCGTGAGAAGAAATCCTGTGCGCAGGATTAAAACTTAAACTCCTCGACCTTCCCGTAACGGGGAGCAAAACCTTGACCTCTCACCAACCTATGAAGAACCTAGATTCTGTTGTCCTTGGCACCTTTGGGACGTTTTGGCTAACTGGGGGCTCAAGGGGACGTTTATTACCCACAACAGGTACATGGGAATACATGTGGGCTTTCCCCTTTGACTTTGCTAAAGCAGTAGCTGCCTCATCTGCCTTCTTCTGAGCATTCTGCTCGTCCGGAATCTTCTTTTCTTTGGCCATTTTCTTCTTGGCCTCAACTTTTCTCTTCTCGGCATTTGATCTATTTTTCTCTGCCTCTATCTTTCTCCTGCGAGCAAACTCCATGTCTTTCCCGTCGATGAGTCTGGGAGCCATTCTAGATGTAGTCTCGGAGGGATGCTCGGTGGTAGTTGGGGATAGAGTTGGACGAGCAAAAAAGTTAGTGATCCGAAAAAAAGTAGATAAGAACAGGCTAATAATCGTTGACATCGGTACCTATATCAGGTCAGCCTCGGCCTCAAAGTCAGCTAGAGCTCCTAGGTTAGTCTCAAATAAGACGTACTCTTCTAGGGGAACCACTACTTCCAACGGGGGAACTCCACCTGGAAGATTGTGATATCCAGTAGAAATGAATTTCTCCACAGAAAATAAATTTTGGGGGCTTCTTCACGCAGTATGATTCTATAAGATTCCTCACAACAACAGGTAACCGTGACATATACAGACGATAAGATTATGTAATAGCTTGAAGGTTTACCTATTCAGTTCGGCTTGTTCCATTCTCGAGGATTCCTACGAGATATATCTTGTTCGTGACTCCTAAACTCCCATACACCCTTGGCAAACACATATTGACCCTTCCAGCTGTGGTTACAGGTTTGAACTACCTTCACTATTCTCAAGTTGGACTTTCTAGGAGAAAAATAATAGCCAGGGGCTTTGGCATTGTCCTTTAGCCCATGGACATATCTGAAAATATCGCCTGTAAGGTCAAATCCGATCACTGTTTTCCAGAACATCATTGGGAGCAGGATAGCCTATATGCATTTGGAGGAAGCTGCGTCAGTGTGAGGCCGTATCCACCAAGGATGGACCTAATGATGGGATGGAGAGTCAAACTGAGTCCTATGTGGCGGGCCAAAGAGAAAGACATATCTTAGCAGAATTTGAATTGTCGTATACTCTCTCATCGCTAGTGATGATCCTAGTCTAGATACTGCTGGGGAAATTGTATTTCTCCCGAAGGTGATCAAGCTCATCATCAAGAATGTCGCTAGCATACCACCTTGCATTAGTAGTGGAAGGATCATAGGAATCTGAGGAGTCAGCAGTATCCTGGTCCTCGTTATCTATCCCTCACCAAGGGGCTCATCTACGGGAGAGGCGGAGGGGAATGGTCCCATGCTCTCGGGCCCGACGTCATCAACCCGATCAGACCTCACCTCTTCATAGGAAGATTCTAAATTTATAGCTGTCTGTTATCTAAATCTACACCCTCTTGGGGCGGCACCAAACTACCTACACCCTGGTCGTTAAAATTAGGGAAACAGAGGGAGATTCAATGTGGAATTGAGTTGAATTGCTAGAAGATGTTGTTTTGGGTGTGTATTTAGGATGTTTCAGATCGTCCTCTAGCTGGACCACCTGCAGAGGTCCTGGTAGTAATTCTAGGACTGTGGGCTCTAACTTAGCTATTATTTCAAATAAATGTTGGACGTGGGGAAGGAAGCTCATCAAGACAGCAAATAGGCCTTTTTAGCGGAGAAAATGGAGTTGGGGGCTGAACGGAAAGAAAAAAAAAATAACGAAAACAACAGGAAAACTAAAACTCCTAGGCCAACCAACTCAATGGCAATCTAAAAGCTCACATCTCTAACCCAATATTCACCAAACTAAACCCAACAACAAATTTGATTGGTACAAAGCATGGAAGTCCCAAAAACGATGGAAGAAAACCCTAAAAAGCTTTAAAAAGCAAAGGGACGCGTACCTGCTGGATGAAAATGGGAAGTCAAAAGTGAAAATTAGGAACTGCACCAGAAGAGAACGAAACGGAGAAGATGATGGGTGTTCAAGCTATGACGGGTCAAGGCTCCTTTCTTTCTGTAACTTAGTTTTCTCTCTCTAGACAGAACATTTGAGGAATTTGAACGGGGATCATAAAAAATGAAGGTACACAGCCCTTTAAATATGTTGGGTTTGTCGTTAAAGGTCACATCATTATGTGACATATGTACTGAAAAGCCAACCGGCGATACAGAGCCTTTGCACCTACGCGCATGTGTAATCATTACCTATGCATCGTTTCCAATTGCTTGACACGTGTCCTTGCAAACCAAAGTACTCCAAGTCCATCTGCTCGGCTCGGGCTGACCAGAAAGTGGGATGACCAAAATCCCGCTTTATTGACCAGAATTAACACTTCATCCATTCGTTCCATGCAACAACCACTCAGGATCAACGCAGGATCAACGCAGGTCCAGAGAAGCTGCTACAAAATTCCACTCATGCATGAAGTTGTTAATATGAGAGTGTGTGTGTGTGTGTATATGTAAGTGTGTGTGGTGTGTGAGAGAGAGTGTGTGCACGCTAGAATTCCCGGGAATATAGCATCCCCCCCATTTTAGAGGGGAAAGGAGAATTTCTTTTGTGGCAATTCTAAATTCCATGTATTCTAAGATCCCCCCAAATTTCCAACAAAACATTATAATTCTAAATGGGAGGAATTATAAATTCCAAGAATCCTAAATTCCCTTTCCAAACCTTGAACCAAACAAGCCCTTAATTGATTCCATAGCTTGAAATATTAGAGGGTGTGTGTATAATTGCGGTGCATGCTTGATGGAATACAAGATATTTATAGAGAGTACAATGTGATTTTTAATTCCCATGCTTCACGGATCGTTGGTAAAAAGAAAATACCTCGTTTCCCCGGTGCCGGGGACCATTACTTGTTATCCTAAGACAGTTTGTAGCATGAAAGGAAATGCTTCTTGTGCATTACATTCTTGTGTTTCTCTAGCATATTCTTCTTGTCTAGTTTGTATCTTTGATATAGAGAGGGATTGTTAGATGTTATACTTTATTTAAAAAAAAATTATCACCTTAAGCTCTATTTACATTGAGTAAATTATCCAAATGATCCTTAAACTATGTCTGCTTTGCAAAATGGTCAATCAAATAAATTTTATCACAATTGAATTTTCCAAGTATGAAAATGAGGCAATGTGACCCTTCCAGCCTTTCCAGATCGTTTAATTTTTTAAACAGAGTACAGGGTATTTTTTTTAACACAACCTATCCGTGCCGATGCCACAATTGTGATTTCTCCTTGAGTGTAATCCTTCTTACAATGATATTGAATGTCTCTTGTCTATGCCGCGCTTATGATCATTTTATAATTTTTCAAAAACTTAAATAGGCTATCAAATCATCTATACCTATATGATCACCTGTGGCTACTCAAAATATACGGTAATATAGAATTACCGTTGAGGTGCTAGCCCAATGAACGTGTAAAATTTCCAAACAATCTATCCACCATTATAATCCAAGCTGCGATAGAAAAGCCAAAGAGTGAAAATGATTTGGCACAGAGGAATACCTAAATTTATCAACAATGACACTATATGAAAACTCTCGTATATTGGGTTTTCTCGATAAAAAATAAAACATTAGTGCTTGTAAGTTGCAACTTTAGCTATAGTGCTTGTAAATCGCAACTTTAGCTTAAAAGTAAAATAAATATACAATTATAAACATAACCGATCCAATTTAAAATAAAATCAGCCCCTAAATGGTACACCCTATTCACAGCAATTAAATCAACCGAAACGTCTAAATTGTCACGCCTATTCAAAGCCACACATTTACTGGATTTTATCCTTCAGCAGTCTGCTGTTTCACCCATTTGAAAATCAACCCCAAAAGTTCCATTAGGAACATAGGTAATTAGCATGAAGGAGAACTTCGTAAACAAAGAAAGATGAAATATTGTCAAGTTGCTAGAGTAGATACATGTCAACAGTTGAATGATTGTTTCTCAAGTGGAAAATCTGTCCTCCATCTGCTGACAAGTGTAATGAGTATTCATTATTTTCGAAACGAGAGCAAATTCTTCTTCCATTTTAAGTAGCCCCGATAGCATGTTGTGCAATCAGGAATATTTACTTTGATTGTACATATATCCCTAATTAAATAAAGCTTCCTTTGTTTTGGCTAAAAAATGCTTCAAACTAATGTAAATAATGTTTTAATCGAACCCTTGTTTTAGCTCTAACATTAGTGTTTGATGTACATCGTATATAAATCAGCTGGACAAAAGGAGCAAGCATTGGATGGCACAGTGATGATAATAGACCTTATCTCAAACAACGTGACTTTGCGGTGCGTATGCAACTTAATGAATCTATTCACGTCATTGAATTGAATTTGTTTTCATTCACTGATTATTTACTTTCTAATCAAAATTTGTTCCCTTTATCTCATTGTTAATTAGGATAAATTACATTAAACTCCCTGAAGTATTTTGCCCCAGTAGATTGCTCCTGAACTATATTACTGAACATTTTACCTCTCACAGTTTTACACGTTTACTTGGGGTGCTTTTGATTAAAAAGCTGACAAAAGATTGAAAACAGTTAATATTTACAAGAAGTTGAAAAACGAGTGTAAAATATATAATTGGTTTGGTTGTATTTTTTTGATTTTTTATGGAATCCAAATATTGGAGAGTTGGGTAAGAAATGTTTTCCATTGAAAATGAGGGAAAGATGGAGCACTTATTACATAGATGACTATTATTCTCATTGAATATATTTGCAATCATGCAACCCAAAAGTAAAATGAGTTGACGAAAGTATTTTCGCTTGGTAAAAGTGCATCGCCAATCATACGCCCAGTTATGTTGGGTTTCATGAAAATTCAACAAATCACAACCACTTGTTGGAAGTATTTCATTAACAAATATATATACTAGGTATGACCCGCATGCTGATGGTACGATTGCAAATTTTGTGTGGTGTATTTTTTTCTGAGTTTTTACCAGTTCAAGTGAATTACCAGAGCAACTATCAGAGACAAATCCTTATGAGACGGTAATTGTTGTCATCTTGGTAGAAGGGTGTATGTTTTCGAATGACATCCAAAAAAGTATTGGGTCTTTGATATTTCTTCTTGTGAATCTAATATTTATCCTCAACATCCTATATCGGTTGGCATCTATGAATCCTTTCATAACATATGTATTATTTCATACAATGAAATTGGAGGGAAGAGAGAGCGAGCTCAAACTAGATCGTGTCGGAAGTTCACTGGAGAGGAAAAGGGGCTGGGAGTTCTGTTTCTTTTTTGATAGAAGAGAGCATTTGAGGGTCAAAGTGAGTCTTCTTGTCCTTGACATGGCTTGTGCCATGTAGGAGGATCGACAACAAGGGTCGAAAAGTGGACCACTTTAGTAATACTGAATAATTAACAACCTTTACATCCTATCCTTAATTTACTAGTGAATAGACACGTCAATGCATATGAAACCAATACATGTGCATACTCATCTAAGGAATTAAATGTAGCAACAGCTCTTGTATATCCAATATCTTGTAACCTACAAAAAATATAGGGTTATAAAAACGGTATAGTTTTAACTTATTATGCTAGTAGACTTTGTTTTTATTGAAGTGGCCACCTTAAGGTCATTGTCTTCATATCGATTTAACAAGTCAATGTACGCCTCAACTTAAATTCTTAATCTTGATATACTTATGGACATTTGCGTTGTTAAATCATTGCTTTGACCAACGATCCATTATTGGATCGATAGATTGGATGATGGTGATTATTATACGGTGAAAGTCAATTATTGATAAAATCCACGTCTATGTACAGTGTTTGATAATACCCTCTTGAGATGCTTATTATTAGTTTTATACGTGTCAAACTCTAGGTTGATTATGTTAATTCGACACTACACATAAATTAAGCTGGACCGCTCAAAAAATTAAAAGAAGTTGGTTAAAAAGTTTGTCAATAAATTTATTAAGGAGGGGATAAATTAAGTAATTAATAATGACGACCTCGATATATACTTTTGAGTTAAGGAGTTGAGTTAGAATTATAATTATTTAGTGTAATTATTTTTAATTATGGTATGGGATTAGGATTCGGTTGAATCTGGTTCTAGGCCCATTAAGAGCCACACCCTTATCTCTCCTCAGGGTCCCTACCATAGCCAATAAATATGCATCTAAAACTCCCAAGCCTTGATACTCTTGAAACCATAGAAGTTTCAGATATAGAGAGAGCAAAAGAGGGCTCAAGGAGATAAAAAAAGAGTCCACCCTTTGTTCATAATTTGGCATAACAAGGAATACAATAGATGATCGTGAGGACTATTGAGCTCGTATTCTCGATTTGACTACAAGAAATTTTTGCTCATGCCAGATCAAACCAGAGAGGTCTCGTAGGTAAACCCTTTGATTCCGCGGCGTAGGGTTAACTTGGTAAATAATTTTTGTAGTTCGATTTATACGCAAAATGAACGAATGTGGGGCTTTCGATCTGACACAATTCGCAATGAAAATCTACTACGGTATGTTAATATTCTTTTAGTGTGATCGGTGATTTACGTGGACTTTGCTGTTTGGGCATGCCTATCATGGATAATAGTCATAAAACTCTTATCCAAATCAGATCCGATCATCTGGAACTTTTAAGAAGTGCTCGATCCAATATTTTAATAAGGATTTGAATTTGATCAATCCTACAACTTACATAAAAAGTGGGATTTTTGTTGATCTGATCTGATTAAAATAAGATTGGTACATTGGTGTATGTAATATTATAGAGATTCGTAAAATTGTTTTCCTGACATCTAGTATTAAACTGGTTGATATCAGTGTTTTTAAAATTTCACTTTGTAATATGGTATTTAGTTAACAAAACTAATTTAGAACTCATGCTAACTTTTATTTTTCATAGATTATCTAAGTTGTTAACTTTTACGAATCACAGGCATAATCTGAATATTATTTCACTTACTATGTAGTTGCATGGAATCAGGTTTATTAACTCCTCTTAACTGTGTTTTCTCTGTTGATTGAAGGTAGTATGTTATTTGAACAGTTATGGAGTGGATTTTGGAGGAGGACTGTTTCACTTCCAGGATGGGGAGCCTACAACTATATATCCCATGGCCGGTGTAAGTAGTGTACTGGTTTCCTTAGATATCTATTTTCAGTAAATCTATCCATAATTTTTGCTTCTGGTAAAAGAGAAAAGAAAATATCATGACAGTTTTTAGCTTTTTTTTTTTTTCAGGGGAGAAAATGAACTAATTTAAATGTTTAGCTTCTGTTTTACTATATGGTTCCAGATATTAGTTTTGATACTCATTGATTATCGTTGCATTTTGTTAGGACGTTGTGATGTACACCGCTGACAGCCGAAACATTCATTCTGTTGATGAGGTAGATCTCAAATACTCTCGTATCTATAATACTTTTTAAATATATATAATTATATGTATGTATTTAAAGTGATGATAGTTGGGCAGTCTTTTATTTACTGTATATGTTGCTTCTATAATTATCCTCTAATTTTAACTGTTGGTTAAAATCCCGGGAGGCGATTATGCTGATCACGTCATCACGTGTTATAGGATATAACCTTTGCTCTTAAAAATATGGATTATCTGGATACTTGCATTAATTGACAGAAGTGCAGTTATTGAAATATTTTAGCTTGCTGGTTTGTGGAACTGGAAGTTATTCTGTGAACTCAAATCAGACATGATAAGATGTATGTATATGTATATGATCTAGAAAACAAGGGATCAGTTTTTCAGGTAAGCCATAACTTGTACAAATTTTACAAATATCGGAAATCTAGTTCTAGAGGTTAATATGTCTTTCAAGGTAGAAGTTTGCAATTGACAGTTGAAAGGAGTTTCTTAAGCGGCTTGTGTCTTGCACTCTAAATAGTGGCCTTGTTTTGGTGGTGGTTGTTCATTATGTCAAGGGATTATGCTGGTCAGATATCTAAAGTTTATAGTTCCACAGGGGAGGAAGCCCATGTGAACGCCAGAATGGCTTAAAGCATTTTTTCCCTTGTATACAACTTCAATGGGCTCACCTTTAGCACATTGTTTTTTCTAATTGAAGAGTAGTGAAAATCTGTTATTTAATAGCAAGAGATCAAATTATGGGCGGTGCCATTTGTCATCAAAGGGGAGAAATTGCCCCCCTTAATTTTAATAAAAAATTATACTCTTTATTAATATTGATATTGATTCCAAAAACTGAAAATTGTGCCTCTACTAGTCCAATCCCCCACCCTATAATTTTGAATAATATTATATTAGTATCAAAATTGAGCCTATAAATTGAAATGTGTATATATTAGTTAAGTTTCCTCTCTTTCATTTAGAAAAAAAATATATCAGTACCAAATTGTCTCCCATTTTACGAAAATTTCTGCATCAAATGATCCCCAACACATGCACACATTTCGTCTATCTTTTCTAATTTGCAATGCTTCCTGAATGCTAATTCTTCATTCAGCATGTATTCAGCAGATTACTGACGGAGAAAGGCTCACACTTACATTGTGGTTCAGCCGTGATGGATCCCACGACGAAGATGCTGTACTTATTTCACTTCTTTCCCAAATCCCACTGCACAGCTTGGACTGCAACTTTGATTCATACCTACCTTTGCCGGCATCCATCAACATGTACTGGTTTCCTCCAGACCAAGCTTTGAATTGCCATTCAGGATTTGACACCCGCTGTGCAAGAATTTTCCTTCTCGGATATGATCTTTATTCTTCTAGTGACAAGGGTGTTATCTCAGCTGTAGATTCATCTGATGATTTCTCAGAGCTCCTGAATGAGCCATTACAATTGGCATGGGGAGATGAGTTGTTTGAAAAGTTATTTGCCAACATATTGCATGCCCTTCAGGTATTCTTCCCACTACCTTCACCTCAATTCTTTTGGTGTTTTTTGGACGTAAGTACCTTGATAATTGGCATAATTAGACACAGATATCTCTTTAATTTATTTTAGACTTTTGTAACTTTTTCGTCTATGAATGATTAAAAGTTTTGAAAGTAACATTCAACATTGAACAGGCATCCAATTGTACAAAAACTTAAAATGCACCTTAGTCTAAATACAACAATTAGGAATGCACCCAAGTCAAAATGACTCTAGATTTTTTTGTGTTAATTGTTAGATTACAAATTGTAAGTTAACCTAATGTTATCTCAATGTGAGGACCATATTTGAAAGCTTTCTACTACATAAAGTTCGTCACCAATTCAAATTTGTAATGCATTCAGATTTCAGAGGGTTGCTATTCCTCTCCCCTCTCAGCCTACTCTCCCCTCAAGTGAAACATTACTTCATTATTTTTAAAAATTAAAGTATAAGAATCTACTTCTGTTACATTCTTGTGTGCATTTGCAGCAACATGAGCAATGTGGAAAGAAACACCTTTTCATGTGCATTTATTGAGTTGGGGTTGATTGCATTTTGTAATTATTTGTTCAGGCTTTGTTGCAAGTTTTTTCCTGTATGGCCAAAGTGCATCATTTATGTATGTTACTGGATTTTTGTTGTTACTGGATTAAAGGGTAAACTAGTCTGTGTCTCTTGTAATCTCTTGCTTCATATTTTACTGGATTTTTGTTGTTTCTGATTAAATTATTATTATTTTTTTTATCACGTCTATTTGCCACTTAATATATGGAGACTAGAGCTTTATCTGCATTATTTAAACAGCAAAAACTGAGAGATTTTTCTAATTCTGATTAGTCTTTGATATCAGTTTTCTCAATTTAAAATTTCAAAATGGCACTCAAGTCAATAAATATTTGTCACAATACCCTCAATTACTTGGCATACTATATGAATCTGGGTCAACCATTCTGCTTTGTTTGGCGAACTATCTTCTGTTAAACCACAAGCTATCAATTTTAATATTACTATATCTCTGTCAATTTGCCTTTTCCCCTACGATTACCATCAATATTAATCAGATCTTTCTTCTTTAGTGGTTCACTAAGTGATCTGAGTTGTATGCGTCCAAATTGTCTAAAGAGTATATTCTATCAGTCTCCTATACGAGTGACTTCTAATTTCTCATAAATATGTTAATTTTCAATTTTATTTTTTCTTGATTTATCTCATCCTTATGTGCAAAGAAAGTTGCACACAAAATGACATGACAACAATTATGATTGGTTAGGCAATTGGTGGGCTCCATGTCCTATCCTCATTTAACCAAGCACAATCATTTTGTGTGCACATTTTGTATTTGTAGCATCATTCTTAGTAAAATTGTTCACTCTCTCCAAAACAAAAATTCTTAGCAGTATTATTTATTAGTCCCTACCTTTTTATTGGTCTAAAACAGGTGGTTCAGTTTTATCGTTGGAAGGGCTCTGAATTGCCGTCACCTGAAGTTAAAAGGAAATCCTACAATGTGGTGCCAATATCTCCATCAGAATGGGAGAAAAATCATGGTCTAAAACTTGTGTTTGTGAAAGATCATCAACTAGCGGAGACGATTTTCAGCCAGATAAGTAGTGGCAAAAGCATTCAACATTCCTTTGATTGGGAGAATTTTTCTGCTGCTGTTGCTGCATGGGAATCTTATACCTGTAAGTTGCATCAAGAATTGATTATGAGCTTACCTTACTGGAGAACACATCAATCTGTATTTCCTTATACATCATCAAGTTTTGAGGAAGGAGCTTAAATTTTACACACTTTCTGTTAGCAACTTTAATTTTAATCCGAGTTTTTAAACTGGAGTATATGAACTGTTCATAATAAGAATATGTTGACCCAATTAGCATACCGGATGAGCAACACATGTCATTCCATGAGCAGATATGAAAGAATAGAAATAGTAAACCTTTCCTATTACCTTCAGGTCTCAGATAACGTGTTTGACAAGACTCTCCGTCTAAAGGTTGCAACAAACTTCTTAAATGTTCGGCTTCGTTCCTCAATTTGTCAAGGAAAAAGATTTGAAAATGTAGAGTAATTTCAGTTTTAACCCCCACTTTTTTAATCCATGATTTGATATAACCCCCAATTCGTACATTTGTTAGACATAACCCCAACTTTTTAATAGATGGCTAATACCGTTAAAAAAGTCATAATCTGTAATTAGACATGACACCCAACACACTTTTTTGACCAAAATACCCCTCTACACATTTAAATACTAATTTCCAAACACTCAAAATTAAGTCAGACATCCTAAAATTTATCACCAAACAGCCATCTTATTCATCACAAAACAAACCCTAACTCCCAAAATGCTCATCTTCAAAAACCATTTTGTATGTACACTAATCAAATCAAATTCTCGAAAGAAAATCTACATATGTTCAAATAGAATCTAGAAAATAAATCTATTTATGAAATCTTTTCAAAAACTTCTCCATAAAACCACCTCAAAGCTTTCAAGAATTGCACCTGAAAGTTTACAAAGCCCATTTACACGAGGGAGATTAATTCCGAAGCTTATTTATTTGGAAAATAAACCTGTTTACAAAACCCATTTACATGAAAAGATTAATTCCAAGAATCCCATTGAAACTTCTCCATAAAGCATACTCGAAGCTTTTCATTGAGTGAAGTACACGCCAAAAAGTGACGGATTTGTTGAAATCAAATCTGTCCACTCATATCTGTTCAAATCAGGTTTGTGCAAATTGATCAAGCTTGTAATGGAAGTGGTATTGAAATGTGACTGTCTAGTGGTGTTGAAAAATAGAGAGAAACTAGGTGTAAACCCGCGCGATGCGCGGGCGAGACGATTATGTACACTAATTAAAAACGTATGTTTTAGTATACTATTAAATTATAACAAAATTATATATAATTAGTTTCACCACGTTTGTGTTATTAAAAATATAAAGAAATTTTCACATAATGACTGAAAAAATTACACCAATAAATTAAATATACAATTTTTCCAATCAAAGTTAAAAATCAAAATTAATTTAAAATAAAAGAAAAATAAAAACTGAAATTTTGTATTGACTGTCGAGATATTAATACAGTGACAAATTGTAGATGTAAAAAGTAGGCACAATGACATGGCTTTTCCTGAACAACGACAAAGAAAAAAAAAGTTGGCTTCTTCTGACTTAGCATATAAACATAAAATTTAAGGGAAAAAATTCCATTCATTCCAAATAAAACCCACCAGCTCTAAACAGAGTTGAGAATGATTCCCTTCCATTCTCTCCTCAAAAACCCATTTGCAAAACAAAGATTTTTTCCTAATACTCCAAAACACTAAACCGGATAAATCCTCAATCGTCAGCAAATCAGAAAATAAAACCTAGCCAACATTCAAACCCATAACTTTACAAACCACCAAAACCAAAGAACTACTCTGAATACGGAGAGAAAACCCCAATAACCACAACACCATAAATCCCCCCCCCCCCCCCCAGCATTTCTCCAAACTCAGATCACGAAATATAGCAATAGATATAAACAATTTGACTTATAATGGTTTTCCCCAACCTATGTCAGAAAGCAATAGATTTTTGAAACCAAGTTCAAAACCCGTATCTATCTCCGCACAATCAGTCGATCTTCTCTTGGGTTGATTTGGGTGTTGGGTGTTGGGTGTTATCTGTTGTTGATTTGGGTCGATTTGAGGTTCTTGTTTTGGTTTGGGGGTTACACTATTTGGATCGTTGTTATTGCTCTTGTTTGAAGGTGGTTTCGCCCATCGAAAAGATGTCTTCTGATGGCTTGATTCCATCATGCCCCCTGTGTCAGGTTAATATTCGGCGGTGTGTTGTTGGATGGCGCCTTGTGGGTTTGTTCCTCGTTTGCCGGTGGTTTCAGTGATACCACGTTTGCATTCTGCCATTGAGTTATGTGTTGACCCATGTTGGGGCTTGTCTCTTTTGGTGGTAGCGATTGAGAAGGGAATGGGAAATTTTTAGGGTTTATGTTCAGGAGGGGCAGAATGCTACGGTTGGGTCTCAATGTGAAGATACTAATATGCATTTGTTAGGGTAGAGGAATTATATACTTATTGGGGGAAGATGAATAGATTTTGCAGTGGAAATAACAGGAATGAAGGGAGAGGGAGTAAATGGGTGAGTTAGAAAGAATAAATAGGAAAAGTATAAAAAGGGTGGAAAAGGACGTAGAGAGAGAGATAGGTGATAATAAGAGTCTCCACGTGTATATGCTCTCTTAGTATTAACACCCTCTATAGCATTTTATAGTATATAAAAGATAAATGGGGTTGGCCTGTTAATGGATTGGATTTAAGCGGATATGGATCATTTAAGCGGATATGGATCATTTATCCAAATCCGAATTCGATCCATTTAAAACGGATATGGATCATGCCTAAAATCCGATTATCCGTTTATTAAATGGAGCGGATTTGAATTCATATACTCCGATCCGTTAATAATCTGATCCGATGAATATTTTTAATATATATATATATATATAAATTATATAATATATTTTTAATTAATATATATTGTATTTAATAATATTTTAAATACATATTATAATAGTTCTTTATTTCATTATCTTTTTTGTTGGAACATTTGCAAAATAAATTTATGAAATAAGAGTTGAAAACAAATATGCTGCAAATCAAGTTTAACATAAACGAATAATCGGATAATCGGATCGGATCCGAATTCGTTTTACATAAACGGATATGGATTTGCCTGATCCGATCCGCTTATTATCTGATTAATAAACGGATCGGATCCGAATCAGATTCGTTTACATGCCTTTGGGAAATTGAGCTTTGAATTCACCATAATTGCAATGGTTTTGGTCCATGAAGAGATAAGAGGAATTCAACAGTGGTAGCGTCTAAAATGGTTGAGAGAGGAGAGAAGGGTCGTCAGCGGCAAGACTCCTCCCTCTTTTTTTTTTGGTTGTAGGTGTTTCTTTTTGAATGAAGGAGATGACTCGATGCGTGTTTGGTCATGTCGAGAAGGGTATTTTAGTCCAAAAGAAGCACTGTTCTAAAAAATCTCCCTAGGCTTGAGGCTTGGGAGAAACGCTCCGCCTTACGATTTTTACGCCTTGTTCTTGGTAAAACCTTTAAGGCACACTTTTTTCTAAACATAACAATGCTTTAGTGAAACGATATCGTCTTTTAAAGATTTTTTTACAAACCGGACCATTATCTCATCCAAAATAATTAAATAGTATTTTAATTTGCATATATTCAGACATATTTTTATGATATGTACAGTTTTAGTATTTTAATAGCCTTGTTATGGTTAAAAAATATTAAAATATATTAAGAAGGCCTAAACGCCTTTTTACGTCTTTTTACGCCTAAGGCCCGCCTAGGCTTAAGGTTTGGTCTCGATCACGCTCCACATTTTTTAAAACCTTGAAAAAAAGACATTGGGGGTTATGATTAATTAGGAAGATTTCAAATGATGTTAGCCATCTGCTAAAAAGTTGAGTGCTATGTCTTCTAAGAAATTAACAATTTGGGACGTCAAATTATGGATGAAAAATTGGGGGTTATGTAAAATACCCCATAAAATTATTCTATCAAGGTGTAGCCTCATTACGACCTGGATAAAAAAAAATCTTCCAAAAACTATATCAAGATCTATCTACAACCATAAAAGGCTTAGATCACTCTTCAACCACACATCTCCAAATCTGTGTGCGAGTCTCTCTCTCTCTAAGAGAGAGAGAGGGAGAGGCCAGATTCAATGCGGACGTACTTAAGAATCGCTTTATGTGGACCAAATTTTATAAAATATCAAACAAATTTATTTTGAGTTGTTTTATTTTGTGGGTTGTTTAAACATTTCATCTTACCACCCCTACCCCAACATTCCCCCCCCGCCCCCCACAAACAAAAAAAATTTAAAATAAAAAAAACAAAAAAAACCGGTCAAAATATGCCAATTTTTTAAAATTGGTCCGTACATTATTTTTCAGTTAATATATTTTTGTTGATTCATGACAAATTTGTTAAATTTTTAGTTTTGGATTTTATTTGACAAAAAATAAGAGGAAAATGACTATTCTTTGTCGAGCTTTAGGTAAGGAATTTGAATCATGATTCCACAAAATATTATTATCGTGTAATCTTGGATTTTTTTTTTACCAATGTTTGGTTTAGGCAAGAATTTCCCCTTCTCCCATCTTAAATTACTTGCAATTATTTGAATTACAAAAATTGAAATAGAATAACAAAAACTTCCTAAAATATCTTTTTTCAAATGTGTCCAAGTTTTATTTTTATAACTTATTAAAGCATGCACGTGACGAGTTATGGGAGCTTTTATTGAAGCCAAAGAAGATCTCTCTCTCTCTCTCTCTCTCTCTCTCATATATACGTTCATAATTACTCCGTTTTGAGTTTGATACCTTTTTTTTTATTTGACTTTGAGTTTGGTACTTCTGTTAGTGAACCGTTATATTCAATGGTCACGTGACTTTCACGTGATCTTTAAAAAAGAAAACAATTTACAAAATCAGAAAATGAAAAAAATGACAATACAAATTAAATTAAAAAAAGGAGAAATACCTAAAAGAAAGGGAAAAAAAAGAAGAAAAAGGTTACATATCTCTCTCTCGTCCCCTCCCCCTGATCGCACATTCGGTGGTCCCCCCATCGCCTATCTGCCCCCCCCACAAAACACCGACGCCCCTCTCACTCATATTTCTCGTTCGATTTATGTTCCCCTCTCTCTCTCTGCCCGCGCGCGCACACACACACACACACACACACACACACACATATATATATATATCGATTTTAGATTTTGTTAATCTATTCAAGTGTGATTGAAACTTGGGTTCAATTTTGATTTTATTTAGATCTATTTAGGGTTTTATTTTGATCTGTTTATGTCGTAATATACGTTGGGTTTTGATCTATTTAGGGTTTGGTTCCAAACTGCTTTGGTTTCAAAAATTAATTATGGTTGTCATATTTGGGTTTAGACTGTTGATTTGATACGGTTGTGATGGGGTTGAGATTGTGGTGGGTGGGAGGAGAGGTGGTTGTGGTACCACCATTTTGAATATTGCGTATTTTATGTATTGATAATGGAAACAAGTAGTTTGTTTTAAATCTTGCACCGCAAGTTTTATCATTTATTTAGGCTGGTGGGGACATCAAGGTAAGTTGGGGGCAAGGAGGGGTTAAGGCGGTGGTGGGGTGGAGTAGGGGGAGGGGACAATGGGGGCGGTGGTGGTGTTGTGGAGGGGGGGGGGGGGGGGGGGGGGGAAGGGGGCAACAATAGTTATTTCTTTTTCTTTTTTCTCTATTTTTTCTTTTTTATTATTTAATTTGTATTTCCATTTTTTTGATTTTTAAAACTGTTTTCTTATATAAAAGGTCATGTGCAAATCACATGATTGTTAAGTATAATGGTACACCAACGAAAGATGTACCGCACTCAAAGTCAATTTAAAAGAGGTACCAAACTCAAAATGGGGTAATTATAAACGTATTAAAGTAAAAACAAAACTTATCTTTTTCATTTTATATTGTAATTTGATATAATAAATTAGGAGTTTAAAATAGGAATACTCTACAATTTGTTAAGGGTAGTTAGGTTTATATCGCAATTAGGGTAACTTGGATCCGAAGAATATGGGCATCTTATAAATATCCTTTTTCGGTCTCCAATGGATCCGAAGCACATGGGCAAACTATAATTTTATTTTCAATTTTGTTTTTTCCTTAAAGTCGTTCAAACGACTAAGCATTGTCGTTCAAACAACATTATCATGTCGTTTGAAAGGGTCGTTTGAAGCCCCCTGTTCTAATATAGATCAAACGAACTCATACTGTTTTGGTTTTAAATAGGTCGTTTCTTATGTCTTTTGAAGGGCCATCTAACGAGATCCCTGTCTCGTTCTAACGACCTTAAGATGTCGTTCAAACAACATAACGCCGCCTCGATTTTTGTGTTTACCCATTTAAACTTGCTTCCTGTAGTTTTTTCATAAGTCTTTTTAACCCTGCCTCATGCAGACCTGTTGCACTTTAAGTCTTCCCTTTAAAAGGCCAAAACCATTTAGATTCACACAAACCTCCCATAATATATATGTGAATCATTGAGAAACCCTGATAGTCCTATATTCCTAT
The DNA here is from genome assembly GCA_949130495.1 of Sambucus nigra. Classification (NCBI taxonomy): domain Eukaryota; kingdom Viridiplantae; phylum Streptophyta; class Magnoliopsida; order Dipsacales; family Adoxaceae; genus Sambucus; species Sambucus nigra. The sequence continues at coordinate 350,321,827 of OX422215.1, forward strand.
CTTGGAGTGGTACTTGTGGAGAAGCTGTCTCCACTGCTGTTCTTGGAGTTCTCATGGGAACTCTTGCGGAAGAAAACAAATCGAAGCCTCGTCTGTCAAACGTTTGTATTTCTCTATTGTTGTAAGTTGCTATTTGCATATATAGTAGGGGTGGCCATAGGCCCGAGGCCCGCCAAGCCCGCCCAATAAAAAAATAGGGCCTGGGTAATGTGAATAGGCCCGCAAAACGGGCTTGGTAAAATTTTATAGGCCGACTTTTTTTCGGGCGGGCTTGGGCATGAATTCTTAACCCCGTTAAGGCCCGCCCCGGCCCGAGGCCCGGGAATTATATATATATATATATATATATATATATATATATATATATAATATTAGTATAAATATATATATTTATATTTATATATGTATTAATTTATTATTAAAGTTTGAGATTACAATATTATAATTAAATATATAAAGTGGGAACTTTTACAAATATAAAAACTTATACCTAATGGGTTAAGTTATAAAAAACACACGCTTCTTTTTCTTTCATTTATCAACCAAAAAACCCTAATGAGTTAGTCAGCCGTCGTCCCCTCTCTCTCTCTCTAATTCTTTTCTTCTCCGATCTCAACCCGCCTCTATCTTCAATCTCCTCTACACAGTACACCGACACAACACTATCGCCTCTATCTTCGATCTCAACCCGCCATGGATACAATAAATACACGAGGAGTACAAATCGGCAAGCGTCGTAAGTCTTGGGTTTTTATTTATGTTCAGTTTGGGTCAAATAATTTATTTTTGTTGATTTATGTACGATTTATGTTCGAAAATTTGAGATTGGGGTTTTATTTATGTTTATTTATGGTCGTTTGGGGTTTTATTTATGTTTCATTTATGTACAGATTTTTGCGTACAGATTTTTGTACATATTTCCGTACAGATTTTTTTTTTGTTTAATAGGAATTCTCCAATCAATAGACAATTAAATTCCCAGATCTTCATCTTACTAGAAATGAAAAAGGAAAAAAAAATATGAGAATATCAATGAAGGCCTCGATTGTTGTCCTGCTCTTCTGGGGTCTGCTCAGAAGCACCAATAATAACATGTGTTGTTACCTTTGAGCTTGATGAAATAGCATTTCCATGATTAACAGTTTGGGTGTCTGATTCAACAGTTGAACTACTGGTGTTAGATCCACTTGACACTTTGTTTGAGTTAGCCAAAAACTACTGGGGTTTGTTTTTTTAATTTAAAAAATAGATTTAATTAACAAAACAGATTTAAAACACAGATTTTTTTATTTAAAAAAAACAGCATCCGGGCTTGGCCAACGGGCCTGGTTAAAGAGTTTTTAAATTTGGGCGGGCTTGGGATTAGATAATAAGGCCCGTTTCGGGCCTGGGCGAGCTTGGGTTAGCTCGTATTTTTATAAGCCCGACCCGAGCCCGACCGGGCCTGCCCAAGCCCGACCCATGGCCACCCCTAATATATAGTGATATAAGAATTGGTTTTGCCCTGTGGGGATTTTTCTTGAATTGACCTTCTTGAATGTTTAGTTGCATGCTATATTGATTTACTGCTTTCAATCACTTAGATTGCATGAACTAGGGTTTAAAACTGGTATAACGTTGACATTTGATTAAACAAGTTTGATTATTGAACCGTAGCGCACTCTCAAATTGGTATCAAAGTCATTTACACAACTTCACGGTATAATTGTTTTTTCACAAAATTTTTTCGGTTTTTAATTTTCTGAAAAAATTAATTTTTGAAAAAGCTAAGTTCAAATGGATAACTTATATAATAGAATGCCAACTGCTGATGGATCTAATTATGCCTATTGGAAGGCTAGAATGAGATCCATGTTGAAGGCTATTGATGAACGTGTCTAGATTACATGTGAAAGAGGGTGGACACGACCCACTATGGTAAAGGGTAATGAAATTAAACCCAAACCCGCGACTCTTTGGACTGAAGACGAATTTAAATGGAGTAACTTTAATTCACGCGGTCTTAGTGCTATTTTCGGAGCCGTTACACCTGACGAGTTCAAACGTATTATGACATGTACCACGTCAAAAGAGGCATGAGATATCCTGCAGCTTACACATGATGGCACAAATGCTGTTAAGGCATCTAAACTGCAAAATTTAACTACTCAGTTTGAAACTATAACCATGCTTGAATCTGAAAGCTTTTGATGAGTTTTATGCTCATTTGTCAGATATTATTAATTCATGTTTTAATCTTGGTGAAAGAATTCCTGACACTAGAGTCGTTAAAAGATATTAAGATCATTGCCTGCTAGTTTTATCTCGAAAGTCACTGTGCTTAATTCTTTAGGAATGTTCGATTCCCTTAGGGTAGAAGAGCTCGTAGGAGACCTTCAGACTTACGAAATCAACATGTTTCCTAAAACTATAAAACCAAAAGAGAAAGGGATCACATTTAATGCCCAGTCTAGAAAGAGTGAGGAGACGTCCAGAAAGAGAGAGGAGGTAGCTAAAAAGAGAGACGAGGTGTCGTCCGATTCTGAGTACGACTTTGATTTACATGATTTAGCCCTTTTTGCTAAAAACTTTAAGAAATTTCTCAAACTTAAAATAATGGCACATCTAAAGATAAAAAGAGTTTTGAGAAAAATAAAAATGGGGAGAAATTTGAAAAAGATAAAAAGGACGCCCCAAAGAGAGAGGAAGAGAGGTGTTACGAGTGTGACGGGAGAGGTCACAGAGCATATGAGTGCCAACTAGGTTAAAGCGTCAAGGCAAGGGCAAAGCTGCCTTAAATGCCACCCTTAGTGACGAGAGAGAGACCAAGGTCGAGTCGGTGGATTCAAGAGAAGAATCACCGCATGAATGTAACTTCACCGCATTCATGGCTAGTCATGTGAGTACGTTTAGTGCACCTCACGACGACGAGGAAGCTATTTCACAAGGACACCTCGACAGTGAAAAAGACGCGAGTGAAGGTGAGGATGCAACAAGTGAGAGCGAGAGTGACCTATAGCGCGCGTACACCGAGTTATACACTGAATCCTTTAAAATGAAAAAGCAAAACAAAGGGTTAACAACTAGGATCATTGCTCTAGAGAGAGAGATTTTGAAGGGAGTGAGATAGTGCTTTCGGGGAGAGAGAGAGAGAGTGTTTTGGAGAAAGAGAGAGGACTTGATCAAACAAGTGACTAGTCTTATGAGTGAGCTCCTTGCGTACGTGGAGACTCGGAAGAAACTTGAAGCCCTTGTAGCCCAACTCGAAAAAGATCTTGAAAGAGCCTAGGAGGTCAAGGTATAGATTGAGGACACATTTGGGAAGATGGAAAAGATGTTCCTCGGCCCCGCATTAGGGTTTGCTGAGAGGCAGGGAATAGGTTTTGACGATGCTTCCATGTCACATATCGCATCGGAATTGGTTCCTGAATTCATTGTGAATCCTTGTGGCCCTCAACCAAAATCGCAAAGGAAAGTTCGGCCAAGAAAAGCAAATCAAGGTCAGCCTAAGACTGTTTATTTCTGCACTTATTGCAAAAGAAAATGCCTCCTCAGGGAGTTTTGCTATAGTTTGGGTTGGACTCGACATACAGATACTCCGTCGCACCACTTTAGCGATTTTTCTAGCGTTAAAGAGAGCAGGTTGAGTATCTGATCGCCACTTCTCACAGTTTGATGGAAGTGTTCCAAAGGATGTCTTTGCCGTTAGTGGATACTTCCAATATCCTGACTAGACCCAACAATGACAAGGGTAAACAAAAGGTCACCACTACTTGGGTGCCTAAGCGTGAGGAGAAAGCCCTTGTTGTCCATGTTGCTCTTAAGGCTCATAATACCTCCCAGTGGTATATTGGCAGTGATTGCTCCAGGCATATAAATGGTGACGTCTCATTTTTTACCAGCCTTAAGGATCGCAAGGACGGTAGAGTTACCTTTGGAGATGGGAGTAAATCTAGCTTTATATGACGAGGTACGATAGAGATACCTGAATTTACCAAGCTAGATAATGTTTTTACGTCAAAGGTTTGAAAGCAAACCTTATCAACATTAGCCAGCTGTGCGACGCAGACTTTGCTGTAAAGTTTGATCGGAACGAATGTAACGTTTACGCTCAACCCAGTAAACTTTTATTGCAAGGGATGAGGACAAAAGATAACTGTTATGGGATTGTACCCAAGTCCTCATTTGTGTGCAACAACGCCACAATATCGTCTATGGATTTGTGGTATTAGCGTATAGGTCACATTAATTCTAGAGATTTGGAGCATTTAGCGAAGAAAGACCTAGTACGGTGCTTGGAAAGCCAACTTCCACGGTTTGTGGTCCTTGCCAGTCGGGAAAACAAGTTCGTAGTCCCCATCGGAGGTTGAATTCGATTACCACTTCACGTGTGCTTGAGTTGATTCACATAAATCTTATGGGTCCTACTTGCACTGAGAGTTTGGGTGGTAAGAGGTATATCCTCGTGATGGTAGATGATTTCTCTCGTTATTCGATAGCTGGTTTCCTGAGAGAGAAATCTGACCCTGTAGAGTTTCTTACGATCAAGTGCGTGTCCTGCAAAATTAACACGGAGTCACTATCAATAGCATGCATAGTGATAACGATACAAAATTTAAAGAAGCAAAAGTGGATCATTATTGTGATAGCCTCAGAATTAAACATGAATTTTCGGCCATGAAAACTCCTCAGCAAAATGGGATTGTTGAGAGGAAGAACCGGACGATTCAAGAGATGGCTAGATCTATGCTTCTCGGCCATAAAGTTTTTAGGAGGTTTTGGGCAGAGGCGGTGTCTACCGCATGCCATACGGTAAATAGGGTATATCTTCGTCCACATACACTTAAGATGCCATATGAATTGTGGACAGGGAAAAAGCCTAACTTTTCGTATTTCCGTGTCTTTGGGAGTAAATGCTACATCCTGAGGGATAAAGAGCAATTCGAAAAGTTCGACTCTCGGAGCGACGAGGGAATTCTGTTAGGATATTCATCGACAAGCAGAGCTTACCAAATTTTTAACTTGAACAACTCTAAGGTTATGGAATCAATAAACGTCACTATTAAATATGACAAGCCACCGATGTTTGTTGATCCTGACGATTTGTGTGAGGATGATGCACCCCCTAGTGATGATCCCATTGTTCTTCACACACGTATACTCTTGACTTAGGGGACACACCTGTTTGGGTTAGCAAGAGTCATGACCCTTCTGCCATTTTAGGGGATCCTACTTTAGGTGTCAAGACTCGCGCTCAGTTAGATAACGTTGTTCTCTTTCTGTACTACACGTCAAAAGTTGAGCCCAAGACTATCAAAGAAGCACTCAAAGATGAACACTGGATATCCGTTATGCAGGAAAAGTTGCTTTCCCCCAACCTAGTGAGAAAAATGTGATTGGTACTAAGTGGATCTTCAAGAATAAAATGAATGAGAATGGTACCATTATAATAACGCTAGGTTGGTCGCTCAGGGCTACACACAGATTGAGGGTGTAGACTTTGAGGAGACATTTGCTCTTGTTGTGAGGCTCGACTCCGTCCGCTTACTACTTGCCATCGCATGTCATCTACGCGTCAAGTTATATTAGATGGATGTCAAGAGTGCCTTTCTGAATGGCATTCTACATGAGGAGGTTTACGTGGAACAACCGAAAGGGTTTGAAGACCTTAAGCATCCAAGACACGTTTATTATATGAGGAAAGCCCTATATGGTTTGAAGCAAGCACCCCGTGCTTAGTATGAGAGGCTTACTTCCTATCTCTTAGGCCCACAACTTTGAGGAGGAGATGAAGAGTGAGTTCAAGATGAGCATGGTTGGTGAGCTTACATTTTTCCCTGGTCTTCAGGTTCGTCAGCTAGAGGATGGGATGTTCATCTCCCAATCCATGTATGCAGGAGACCTCGTGAAGAAGTTTGGGTTAATCTCCGCTAAGCATTCACCCCCCCATGAGTACCTCGACGAAGCTTAACTAGTACACTTCAGGCAATAATTTAGAACAAACCTTGTATCGAAGTATGATAGGTAGCTTTCTCTACTTGACTGCCAGTTTTCCCGACATAGCCTTTAGTGTTGGAGTCTTTGCGCGATATTAGGCGTCACCGAAAGAGTCACACTTACATGCTCTTAAAGGTATTATCAAATATGTTAGTGGGCCTCTCTCATACGAAATTTGATATTCCTTTGATACCGACGACTGTTTATCCGCCTATTTGGATGCCGATTGGACCGGGGATGCAGATAGATGTACGAGCACTTCAGGAGGGTGCTTATATTTTGGTACTGTTCTTGTCTCTTAGTTGAGCAAGAAGCATGACTCCATCTCTTTGTCCATTGCGGATGTTGAGTACATCGCCGCCGGGAGTTGTTGCACGCAACTCTTGCGGATGAAGCAAATGCTGGAGGATTATGGGATATTACAGGACACCATGACTATTTCCTGTGATAACACGAGCGCTATACATATATCCCGAAATCCAGTCTAGCATTCGCGCACAAACACATTAGGATACACGAACATTTTATTCGAGGCCTAGTAGAAGAGAAAGACGTATCCTTGAGCTTTGTGGCCACCGACCGCCAGTTAGCCGACATCTTCACGAAACCTTTAGATGACCCTAGATTCGAGAGTCTTAGGAAGTCTTTAGGTATTTGCACAGTTGACTGAGGGTTGGTTACTTTGTCTTAGTATATGATGGTTTTTCATGAGCACATTCTTGATTCCTATTGCTAGACTGTATCATTTGTATTATATTTTTTTCTTATTCACATTTTAGAAAAATTCCAAAAAGATTTTCGTTTAAAAAAAATGAAAAAATACAAGAAGTTTTTGTCTTTTAAGAAAAGAGAAAAATACAAAATATTTTCGATTTTTAAGAAAAAATGAAAAAGACAAAAAGATTTTCTTTATCTATTTTTTTTGAAAAACACAAAGATTTTTGTGGTTTGTTTACACCTTTTATGGATGGACATTTAGGGTGGCCAATTCACCACATCATTCTATTATCCACGTGACTGATCGGTAGTGTTTTGAGACACAACTTCATTTCATCCACGTGCTTTGTAATGTTCAGAGTCATTGAGATGTAATTAGTGATTACTTTCTATTTGTTTGACTCATTGTCTCCTTTAATGAACAGACGCACAAATTTGTTTAATTTTTGTACTTGTCTATCACATGTTGGTCAAAGTCTTTTCATCTCAATTCTGTCTTAAAATGAACCATATGCGATAAAACGAGTAAATGAAAGTAGTGCATGTAAGAACCTTGCCCATGAGAGTTTGTTTAATATTGAAAAATAATGAGTGTACACGGGAAAAGGGTTGCGAGAGGCAAGTGAACTCGTCGTGAAAGCTATCGTTTGAAAAGAGCCCGAGAAAAAACTAAGACAATAAAAAGAAAATATGCCAAAATGCGTCCATAGAAAATCTCTTCAAGAGATATTAGCACCTTAATTGAAAAATAAAAAGAATTATTATTTATGAGGGAGTTTAGTTGGAAATCAACGGGTTTGCACGTCCTGAAAAAGACTCGAAAAAAGCATTGCATAGTTTTAGCTGTTATTGGTGTGGAAATCATTTTAGACTTTGATGTGTCGATTAGATTGAGTCAAATTCATATGAATTCACCTTTTTACACCTAAAGATGATTTTGAGTTCATTCATTAATAGTATCCAAAATTCATCGTGCACGTATGTTATGAATGTTTGAGTTGATTTTCCTATCGAATTTGTTCACACCCCTACACTTACGTTATCATGGACTTGGTTATCTATGTGTTAATTCACGGTGTGATTTATTTGTTGTATATTTTTGTGAGAAGTTTTTTTGAAAAATTCAAAAAGAGAGGTTTGATATATTTTGACACACTTCGTATTTATTGCGTATGCTTTTTTTTTTGTCTATTTGGGACATCATAAAAAGGGGAAGGACGAATTATGGGGGAGTGGAAAAGTTTGATTATTTAATGATTTGCTTGTGCTTAATTATTTCATCATTTATGCTTATCATTTTATTTTAAACTTTTGCGCATCACAGGTATTTGTTTCTTGTCTCATGTGTGTGGATACATTTGAAGATCATATTCATGGCACACTTGATGAAGACAAAGAATTTTTTGGAGTTTTAAAGTTTGAAGATTTGAAGATTTCAAGACATGTATTTTGATATTTCCATTTGGGTTTTTTGGGGATATTAGAATGTATGGATTTTTTTTGGGTTGCATAATTTGGATATTTTTATGTATGTACTAACATAGCCATAAGGGGTAATTATAAGGACAATATTTCTGTCGTTTTCTGCTAGAATCTAGATATTGCCTGTTTTGTGCTAAATCACATAAGATAAGGCGTATCCCGTTACGTTGGCACATCTACACGATCATCCACGATGTCCGCTATCCGAATCATTAGCAACGTGCTCATCATCATGCTCCCATCATCTTCAACGTGCGCCACGTTCAACTTCAACCGTTCTCCACAACTCCACTTCTTTAAGGTATAATTCTATTTGGAGTTCTTATTTTTTCGCAAAATGTATCTAGGAGAATTTTATTCGATTTAAACTTGAATTATTTTAAGTCAAAACGAGGCTGGATTTTCAAATAAAAGTTTCACTTAAAGTCATTCAAATGACTAATATGGATAAAACGAACCCGTACTGTTTTGGTTTTTAATAGGTTGTTTCTTACGTCGTTTGAAGGGTCTTCTAATGAGATCCCTGTCTCGTTCTAACGACCTTGAGATTTCGTTCAAACAAAATAGCGCCGCCTCGATTTTTGTGTTTGCCTATTTAAACCTACTACCTATAGTTTTTTCGCAGGACTTTTTAACTCCGCCTCCTGCAAACCTGCTGCACTTTAAGTCTTCCCTTTTAAAGGCCAAAAACCATTTAGATTCACACAAACCTCCCATAATATATTTGTGAATCATTTAGAAATCCTCATAGTGTAAGGACATTGTCTTGTGAGTCTCGTTACAATTTTGTATGTCGTATACTGCTACAAGTCGTCGAAGAATTGACAAGTTTAAATCTACAAAAGACGGATCCGAATATCAAGTGGTCTTCAACATTCAAGCTCAACGAGATGATTTTGGTAAGAATATGTTTAAGGTCCATTTGCATTTCATATTAAAAGTGTTGGGATATTTTTTATAAGGGCTAGAAAGTTTTTCTAAATATAAAAAATATATTTATAAAGTTTTCTGTGAACCTGTTAGTTTTCGTTCAGAAAGGTTTTCAATTTTAAGAAATTTTTCTGACGCTGATGGCAAACCTCGGGATTGTCTTTCTAATCGTTCAACCGAGATCACAATATCGTTCGAACGACACGAGTCTCGTTCGAGCGAGATCAAGATCGTTCGAGCGAGATGTCTTCTGGTTCGAGCGTTGTGCTTTTTATGCTGACATGCCACCGACTCAATGTTTGTTATATAAATAGGCTTCTGCTTTCGCTTTCAATCGTGGAGAATACTGTTTCTATCAAAATATTTTTTAATTGTTTCGATAACTGCTATGCAGTATCGTGTATGTTCTTCTCCAACAGTCTATGGGTTCAAAAGTTATTTTCAATTCATAATCCCAATTACTTTTATGTGAGTTGTTTTGTGTAACCCAAGACATATTTTGCTCGAATTTTATGCTGCTGATTTAGGTGCGTTTTATGGTATTGGGCTGATGACTGCGTGTCATTGAGGATTACTTGAGGGTGTTCCTTTGCTGAAGATTGGACTGAAGTTCGTGTGGGTTCACTGTGTCGAATCCATTACTGACTCTAGGCTGCGTGTCTATGTAGGTTTGCTGAGGTAAACTTATTGCAGATTTCATTGTGATTGTAAATTGCGATTTAATTCATAGTGATATAAAAAGTTTTTTCCCTTCGGGGATTTTTCCTGAAATCTGTGAGTTAGCATATTTGTGTTTATGATGGTTTGACACACACACACACACACACACACACACACACACACATGTAGTTGTATGTTTAGGGGTTGATATAACTTGGTTTAAAAATTGACTCTAATTAAATAAGTTTTTGATCGGAATTTGCGCATTTATTTAATCAGTATCGGACACGACACTTTTACACATAGTCCTCTATTCCTATCTTAGAGTGGTACTTGTGGAGAAGCTGTCTCCATTGCTGTTCTTGGAGTTCTCGTGGAAACTCTTGCTGAAGAAGACGAATCGAAGCCTGCGAGATATTTATCTGTCAAACGTTTACATTTCTCTATTGTTGTAAGTTACCGTTTGCATATATAGTGAAGTAAGAATTGATTTTGCCCCGCGGGGATTTTTTTTGAATTTGGCCTTCTTGAATATTTAGTTGCATGCTATATTGATTTACTGCTTTCAATCACTTAGATTGCATGAACTAGGGTTTAAAACTGGTATAACATTAGCATTTAATTAAACAAATTGATTATTGAACCGTAGCGCACTCACAAATTGGAATCAGAGCCATTTACACAACTTTACAGTGTAATTTTTTTTCGCAAAATTTTTTCGGATATTAATTTTCTGAAAAAATTAATTTTTGAAAAGGCTAAGTTCAAATGGATAACTTATATAATAGAATGCCAACTGCCGATGAATCTTATTATGCCTATTGGAAGGATAGAATGAGATCCACGTTGAAGACTATTGATGAACGTGTGTCTGGATTACATGTGAAATAAGGTGGACACCACCCACTATGGTAGAGGGTAATGAAATTAAACCCAAACCCTTGACTCTTTAGAGTGAAGGTGAATTTAAATGGAGGATCTCTCATTGACTCTCGATCTCTCATTGACTCTCCAGATCCCAATGGGGGATTCCTCCTTTTATACTGAATGAGTGTGAAGGAATGTCTATCTGCCTCAGTATGTGTTGGGTAAAAGCATCTTCTTAATGGAGCACAACCAAGATAAGAAATAGTTTAATGTTTTATCCATAAAGGAGTATTGCTGCACATGTTGGTTGTCGATGGTGCCACGCACATGCTATTGGCCACCTTTAACAACGATACTAAAGTTATAGTCCGTCAGTTAGCCTTATTGGCATCGATCTAGTCCGCCCAGAAGGAAAGGGGGACAACCTCATTGTTGTACCGAGGTCATTCCTTGATATCTGTCCGACCGGGACTTAGTTGTTTTACTTATTATTGAATGGTTTTATTATATTCTCCTCGTTTCATGTGATGTTCTACAATTATGGTATAAAAAAAGCTCCTAAGACTTTGCTCACCACTGCAAATAAGTGGGTGAGTTTTTTTCAAATGGTTTTGGGTTGGCATCTCTTGATTTAGAGATTGACAGTTATTCTGTTCGGCCGACCGAGCAGAATGACTTTTAAGTTTTCTTGACAAAATTTTCAACTGACTTAAGTAAGACACATGTCAACAATCCAGTGGGTCTTCGACAGGTGCGTTTAACGCACACATATTTTACCCTTGTAAGAGTGGAGCGAAAGATCAGCCAGCTTTTTCAAATTTTGTGCATTCAAGCTTCCTAAAGAGAGATCGATCGTGAACCTTGGAAGATTTTTGCGACTCAATTTCCAGTTCGTTTCAAATATCAGGTATTCTTCGTGCAATCTTTCTCTAGTCTTTTACTGTTATTTGGTTTTTTGGTTTGTGCTGTGTTGAGGAATTTTCTCTTATGGTTTTCCATTTCTAGGGTTTAGTGAGGTTTCTTTTGGGTGTAAGTGTGCTGTTATGAATGAATCTTCAAGAATCTGGAAACACATTACTGATTTGAACAAGATTTTCCCCGGAGCTTTCGCTGAGAGATTTCCCATTACACTCTAGGTTCTTAAACCTAAGGACGACCCAGTGAACCCAAATTTCGTCCCAAAATTTGATTCTTCATCCCATTAGCCCCTATCCCCCACGTGTTGAGTATAACAATTTTATACCTCAGAGAGTTTTGACAGCATAAACAATAGGGTTAGGGGAAAAGATTATGTTGACACCTGCAACACAACTTCATCCGATCATCTGAACTCTGAGGAGAGGGCTTTAATGGCTAATCGTTCACCTTCCACCTCACCTGTTGAGGTTCTTTTAACTGTCGAGGATGTGGAACTAGAGAGGTCCTAAGTACCTCTTACGATCCTACAACCTATGATGCCAGATGGTACTAAAGTGATATCCGAGCCTAGGAATTGGTTGACCTTAGAATTTTGTAAGCTATACTAGACGATGTGACCATTAGAATTCCTGACCGAGAGGAGAGGGCCTATGACAACAGAAATGCTAATGAGGTTTGCTTTTCCCTTTGGACATTCCAAGTGGGAGTTCGTCTTTCCCTCCATCCTTCAATAAGATCCATCTTAAAGGGGTATGGAGTGGCCCTTACCCAAGTTCCTCCAAATTCTTATAGGTCTATAGTAGGATCCATAATTTACAGGAAAAAATATAGGGGGTTTGACGTTAATGGGGATATATTTAGGTTTGTGTATGGTTTAAAGGATAACCGCAAACCCCCTGGGTAATAATATTTTTCTCCTCAGAAGTCCATACAAAAATAGTCCAAATCACCCAAAGTTACAATCACAACTAGAAAAACTAAGTTTTTCTACATCTCTGGTGCATGGGAGTTCTATCCTAATGACCCAGAAAGAGGGATCAACATTTGTATGGACTGATGATCCCCTGATTTGATTTCCAAGAAGGCCCCATCACCGGCCAAAAGGTTAGTAAAGTTTATTAGGCAAGTTTGCACCTCAGACCCTAAGTATTTTGAGGATGTATACTCCCCTAAGAAGTTTCGGGCCAAGGCCAACTGATGCTGATGAGACAATTTCTGAGGAAGAGGAGGAATATGAGGGGGAGGTCGGTCAGGTTGAAGGAAATTATGAAGAGGCCGATCAGGAGATCGAAGAAGGTGAGAAATTTCTACAAGTCTTAGGACATCCTTCTTTTTCACATGTTTCTGTACTTCATACAAACTTGATTTGTTTCTATCTTTTGTGCAACTTCAACTCCAAATTCAAATTCCTTCGTCATGGATCTAGCCAATAATTCTCGGGATAAGTTGAAAGAAATTCGATCTAAACAACTCGAAAACTTGCTCAACGAGAAAATGCTAAAAAAGCTAAGGAAGAGGCTCGTATTAAATAGAGAAATGATGATAGACATTATCTTGCAATTGTTGAGGGAAAAAAATTGGCTGTTGAAGAGGCCAAGAAGAAAAGAGTAACTGACAAAGGTAAATGCAAAGTATTTGAGGAACGGAAAAGCAGTAAGAAGAGGCCCTTGGATGGTTTGCTGTCAAGAATTCGAAACTGGCAAAGTTTAACGCCAAAGAAAGGATCTCCATTGACGGCCAACCTACTTAAAGACTGTAGAGGGGTGGACTCTTCATTTCCTTATGGTCATCTTGAGTCCTACGAGCTTGACCCTCTAATGACCAAGGATAAGCTCATTGCGGACAAAAATTCTGTTCTTTTGAATCCTACTAACACATCTGAAGTTTTGGGCTACGTGGCTATATCCATAACTTTTAGTTCATGCGAAATTTGGATGTGGATAATCTTTAGAATTTTGCTTCTCATAAGGCGTTTGCGATGAGTTGAATCTTATTAATTTCACCATTTCTCTTTCCATCCGATCTATTTTCTTCTAGCTAATTTGTTCCATTTCTTCCTATGCAGGTTATCATGGCCACAACAATTTTAAGGGAGAAGGCTCAATCTGAATTGAATTCTTATGATGATCCGAGGAATGCCAAAAAGGGGTTTGAAGATAAAATTAGACTTCTTGAGATTGACTTATCTAAGGCTCTTACCAAGCTTCAAGATGCTGATGACCAGATGGTGAAAAAAGTTAAAGAGCTTAGTAAAGCTGAAGAGGAGATCAGGTAAACGCAACAAGATCTTAAGACTACCAAAGACAAGCATGTTGATTTGGAAGTACAACTTATTGCTGTATTGGTTACTGCTTCAATGGATGGGGAAGAGGCTACCTAAGCCTCTTTAAATCATCTGAACAATATGTCAATGACACCACCATGAAATTATTAAAGGGCTATGACAAACTAAAAAATAGGGTAACTAAACATTAATTTGATAATGCTAAAGTTGTCACGTTCCGGGAATGAGATGATGATGAAACAAAATCCATGGATGGAGAAGAGGGGGCTGCCAGAAAAGCTGAAGCAGGGTTATCATCTGAGGACGAACTCCAAGTTGTTGAATGGAAATAGATCTTAGTCGAGGATGACCCTGTTGAAGTTGAGAAGCTTCCTGCTGTTGGGAATATTGAGTTGGCTCCCAAGGATACTGCTGCTTATTTTTTTGCTAAGATTGCTTTTTTTTTTTGTAATTTTTATAAACACTGTCCTTGCACTCATATATGATTTAACTGCGAATGGGAACCATTTATGCTTTTCTTTTTGTAAAAATGCAATCTCACTAGTTAGTATTAAATGAAACCAATTTGCATTGTTCATAACATATTTACTGTATATTTTTCAAGTATTTAGCTCATGGATTTGCATGATTGGATTTAGTCAACTTTGCAGTTTAATCCATGTTTTGTTTGGGTCTTGCTAGTGTTTTTTAGCCCTTTTTCTGTGTTTGTCGGATCTTGTCATCACAGCCTCAACTTACTGGCTCTTTACACTACAAAAAAACGTAACTTTTGGGACACTATTTGGGACTGCTAGGGGGTCTTTTTGATAGGGGTTATAAATACTTTTTGTGACTCCATAGCCTTCTCAAAAGATTTTTTTGAGACATGATCAAATCTGTTTAAAAAGGTCCTCATTTTATAAGACCCTTTTGAGATGACACGAGAGCTGTCACAAAAGAGTGGTTTTGAGACGAGAATTAATCTCTCTCAAAAGGTTACTATTTTAGAAGACCTTTTTGAGACGACAACATGGCCGTCTTTAATATGTTTTGGGGACAGTTTTAGCCATCCCAAAAGAGGTGAACGGATCTTAAAATTTTTGCACCAATATATCGTGGACAATAAAATCTATCGCTAAAGTTTAATGTAGAATTGAATTATATTTAAGACAACACTAACAACGAATAATAATAAAATGTAATGCATAAGATGATTTTCAACCAACACAACGAATCATTTTCATTCAACAATAGTTAAAGTTCTTACAACCATCACTAAATATTCAGAAAAACAAAAATTATAACACTAAATTAAAATATTCGACTTGACAACAAAAATACATTAATTTCTTATACTCCAAAACACGAAATATTTTTATCAAAGTAATTCCGCAACATTAAAGTATACGACCTCCAAAACCACTGATTAACATTTGCATGTTCTACAAAAATTGTTACCTGCACAAAAAAAATAGTGTCAATTGTGTCAAAATTAATACCCCACTCATCAACAATACATTGTGCAAAACAAATCAATATAGTATATTCTCATCACAAACAATATAAATATTTAACTACTATTAATTTTTTTAAAATTCGGCAGAGTCTCCTTTGTTTATTCATGAAATCCACAGGCATTCAACATATTTTAAACATTCAAATTGATTCTACGAATAATATACACCAGCTAACAGAAAATTTTGACCACCACCATAATAAATTTTCACCACCATAGCAAGTTTTCACCACCTCCACTGAAAATTTGACTTTAAACGAGAGAATTTTTAACCCAAATCTCTCTCTCTCTCTCTCAGTAATTATATGTATGCATTATATATTATTACCTAGTCGGACTGAATCGTTGAGGTAATGGAAGCATGATTTGCATTTCACTTCTCATATCATTCTTCATTTGTAATAGAGCTTATTGGTTGCGACGACGACAACGCTTCAACATCATGGATCTGTATATTTGCATTTATCATATTAAGAAGTCACATTTATGTTATATATCACATTTCAACATCAGTTATACATCAGTTATAAAACAAATCAAACATGAAAAAATAAAATAAAAGGATCCATCATTACCTTAAATTGATCATGTTCATTTTAAAATCATTTTGGGCTTATAAAAATAGTTTATGAGTGAGGCCACAGTTTTCGTTTAGAAATGAAAGGCCAACCTTGAAATTATAGCAACCTACAGGGCCAAGCCCGATTTAATTGTGTCAAACTATTTTCATTAAAGTCCATTTTGTGTTAGGATGAATATTTTTCATATTAGTCATGTGCATGCCGAAAATGGTTTTACTTTCAATTGGGAGAAAACTTTGAACTCAAACTAGACAGGGCCTAAAAGGTGAACTGTCATTCATGAAACTAGATTCCCAAAATTAAAAGTGACTAAGAGAGTATGTTTTAATTAATACGCAGTCACAATTGAAACTACTAGGTATGAAGAATCAAATAATTCCCTGCCAAATGAGTAGAGAACAAAACAACAAAAGAAAAACAATAAAAGATTTTTCGAAGTACTGAAGGTGTAAAAAGCAGCTAGGCATCTGTGCAGTAAATGGAGTAGGCAAAAGAAAAAAATCTACATTTACACTAATACTAGATTGAAATGATACGATAAGGACGCTTAATTTGAGACATCCCAAAAAGGAAAATAGGGCTCTTAATATGGGATGGAAGGAGTAATAATGAATAAAAGTTACATGAAACATACATATGAAAGAGATATTGTAACGTGATTTGATACAAATGGCTCCGTCAATAATAGCAGGTCACTAGACCTTGTGAGTAAAATCCAGCAATCCCACTGCGGGTCCATCTCGTTAGCATTTGTTGCAGTAAGAATCATTAAATTTTGACACTTGATCTACAAAAGAAAACCAATGGACAATCGGTTAGTAAAAATCCCACTTCATAAATAGTAAAATATACTTCGGTATGTATAAACGTGTCGCTTAAGAGGACAAAGAAAATATAAATCACAATCAAAATGTATTGGCAAGATGCAAAATAAATAGGCTCCAATGAAAAATTGACGTTTGAATTTAGACATAGCGAGGCACAGTCATTGCTCATCTTTTGAGTTCTCCCGCACCAATTGTGAATTTTGCTAGAACACAGTTGTTAACAGACGTAGCGAAAAATATTTATAGCAAGTACATTAACTCCTTACAAGGGCGAAGCACATTCTCCTTTCAAAAATAAAGGAAGGCAAACTTTTCATTAACTCTAAACTTAATTTTGACAAAAAAAGTAAAGAGTTTTTGTTGCCCCCGTTTTTATTTACATCATTCGTACAAACTCTTCAGCTTCAAGTTTGTTGCCAATTAATTATCTTTTGGCAACAAATAAGAACAAAATGAAGACATGCATCAACTGGAACTCAACTGTGTAGAAGCTAGCCTAAGTAAAAGAAAAAAAGAGAAATGTTTGTGAAAAGCGATGACAATCAAGGTTGTTATTTCATGCTCACTCCAAAGTTGATGGGTTATCTTATTCAGTGATTTTGCAAACTATTTTCATATAACGATCGGAGTATCTTTGTGATTAGGCATAAATTCTTCATATTTATCCCCTTAATTTTGGTATTTTTATGATCCCGTGCGGTGTAAATAGCTTGGATTTGTCTCATATCTATGCTACTAACTCTTTTTGGCAAGTATTTCGTATTTTGTGTATCTCTTATGTGTTTTACAGGTATTTCATGCAAGAAAGATGAAAAAGAGAACTCAAAATAGTGAAAGAAACCAATAATCGGGGAGTTGAAGGGCATTTTCGTAATTTTTCAGCCTTATTCCGGAGGTGGGGCCAACTGGAAAGTTGAAGAGCTTTCAATTACATGAACACTGGAAAAAACGACACCTCAATCCGAGCTACGGTGAAGAAGTTATGACAATTTGAAGTTGAGAAGAAATCCAAGAAAAAAGCTGTCAGACCCAAACCGAACCGAAGATGACGAAAAAGAACCGGCCCGCCCATTTGTCACGCACCAGATCCGTTACGAATTTAGTCACGCTCCAGATCCGTTACAAAACTAGTCACGCTTTCTAAGTGTGACAAATTGGCAGATACGAGATTTTTATTTTGTGATTATCTTTTAGCCAAAAGAATTTTATGTTTTGGGGACTCTTCTAAACGACCTCTGACCTATATATTTAGTCATTTGGACCCTTTTTATTCAGATTTCATTCATGTAAAAGCTCCATAACAAGTAGGAACATCTAGGAGAAGGATTCACATATTTTGCACCTTTAATTCAAGAGTTTTTCCAGTTTTTCTTCAATCTTTGATTTCTTCTTGCATGTTCTTGTTCTTCAATCGTGGTAACTTTTATTTCCAGCACTTTTATTATCATTCACCATGTTAGGCTAGGTTTTTAAAGGTTGGGATGCATGAACCCAACCTGATGTTGTAGTTGCCTGTGTATAAAATTAGTCCTCTAAATTTAATGGTTTGATTACGATCGTATTGCGTAGAAACGCGACAATTGTAGATCTTTAATTCTCGTTTGCTTCCGAGTAACCGGGATGCTTTAGAATACAATTCGAGTGTATCTATCGAAATACCGATTTACTCATCCTCAGATTAAGTATGATGCGGGCTTGAACCTCATATACGTAATGCTTGAGAGTACTAAATTCTGGGTCTAATTAATCACTTAAATTTACGATTAATTTTATACCATCAATACTCTAGGGTTGGGGGATTGTCTCTACCTTAATTTTCCAATTAGTTTTAGTTAACTTCTTTATTTTTCATTTTTTCCTTTATCACTAAATCATAATCTTTTACACTTTATTTTTTGAAGTAATAAATCAATTAAAATCTATCAAACATTCCTTGTGGATTCGATACCCAGACTCGCCACTATACTCCGCAAGAGTGTAGTTAAAGTTTAGTTTTTTTTTTGTATTGTGGTCGGAAGCCGATAACAACGACTAGCGTATTTACACAGACGCTCGGTTTTCAACACGATCACTTTGCATTTCTAAAATTTTAAATCTAGGCAATCAACAACTTATATTTTTAAATTGTAGTCAATTTTTTGGTTTTCTCTCGAGTCAATTTAGAAATTAATCTTGGTTATTTTTATTTTTCAGTGATTTACCCGTAAGAATATCGGTCTAACGGAGGGGTTCACTTTGCAGTTTTGTAATTTTGATATTGTATTTTGCTTATTTTGCTTGGTATAAATCTTTTCCCTCAAGAGATCAGTCCACATCACAATATATTGCCTTTCTGCCTGCAACTCATCTAAGCTCATCCCACGCCCCTCTGACTAATTTTATTAGAGAAAATTCTAAAAGAAAATGACAATGTTGTTTCCTTTATCCAGTTCCAGCATCAATAGAGCATTTGCATGATAGATGCATGTGTTGGGTCCTAAGGGTGGACCCAACACATGCATGTGTTGAACAAGTTTGTCCTCTGAAGCTTGAGTTATTCGTGCTAATTAATACACCAGCATATATACCATTATACCACTTACGCAGACACACATATGCATAGCAGATGCACGATTAGCACGAATAGGCAGACACACATTGGTTAAATTTTTTTTCTAAATATAATAATCTATAGTAGGCATATAATAAGGTCTAACACAACTAACGTTGGTGAAAAAATATAATTTATTTTTTTTAATCTGAAACAACATTGTTTATTGAAACAAAAGGTAAAATTACAAGAACGATGAAGCACGAGTCCATCCAAAGCTACTAATCAACACACTCACATAAACATACACTACTACTAAACAAGAACACACACAAACATGGATGTAATTACATATACACCTATGTAGTACCAAGCTCTCAGTAGGCTCTGCTACTACACTAGTAGTGTGCACACACAGATATATAGCAGTAGCGCACACACACACCCCACTTTACACAGATATAGCAGCAGCAGCAGCTCACTAGTGCATTACTGCTGCACAAACAGACCAAAAACAGCAACAGTGCAACACTATGCACACACACCAGTTTACACCAGTACACATACACAAACCAGTTTACACACCAGCACGATAACATCCTTATACCACTACACTCAAAAATGGAAACTAGCACACTTAAAAATTGTAGGATGAACAAATGTTGACAAATAAAAGGATCCAAACAGAGTTATCCATTTCCATCCTGGAATGAATTTGTTGCACACAAATCGATAGAGGTCAAACTACAAGAAAGGAAGACAGGGAAAGATCAGAGGGCGAAGAAGTTTGATGTCCAATATTTAGGCCAAATGACATGCTAAAAAGACCGAGGATTGTCCATAGCTAAAAAAGGAATAATTCAAACTTACTATAGTGCAATTCTTAGTGAACCGTGTTCAAGCTCTGGACATCATCTCTTCTCTTAAGCTCTATTCGATTTTGATTTGCGCTCAAACTTGTATAATTTATGAAATCGTAACTAATGCAATAACATTAACATAATTAGAATCTACTCACTCCTGTCCAAATTAAAATGTCTGCTGGAAATTGAATCCTCTCATTACCCTCTACCATATATTTGAAATAAAACTAATGCTTCTGATATCATTGAGATGAATTTGTGGAACTTGGAATATGCCTTCGTGAAGTGGCTATCTTAATTTTTCATGTTTCCCTTACTTTTATACATATTGATAATATGTCAATATGCTTCCTCTGTATAATCTAAATCTCATTCATCATCTATGTTTACATCTTCAGCAGATAAAATTTCCATTTTTTTTATTCAAAATATGAAATCAAAGGTTGATTTATGAACGTTATTAAGGGAATACAACATGAAGTTCAAACACTCAAGATCATAACAGGCTTTGACGCTCGTGAAAATAAAACTATTTACACAAACGAGGGTACATAAAAAGTTTTGGTATTGAACAATGGATCATATTTGCAAGAAGTGAGAGGGACATAAAAAGTGTTGATATTAAATGACTGTTAGGAATCTAATTGGTCAAACAGTGTTGATATTACAGAAAAAAGTATAGAATTTGATAAATTACGGTTCTGTTTTGTACACAAAAATAGATCTTATCTCACTTGATGCCATCTAAACGTTGTCCTCAGCTATCGGTTCACTAGCACTTGCTCCCATATCAAAGAATTCACCCCTCATATTTGCAAGGCTTCTCATATACTCGCGGGAACAAAACTCGGGACATGAAAGGAATACAACTCAGATGATGAAAGCAACTATATGAAGTCAACCAAGTAGATAATGCATTAGCACTTTAAGTTCTAACAATAACGAAATGATCTAATATTTTATTTCTCAGTAAGTATTTGATAATTGATGTTAGATTATCAAAAACATGAAAAACAGTATCTGCATTCGTTTTCACTTTTCGATATTGTTCTTCTATCATCCCAGCCCAACCAACAGCCGAAGGGCTTATTTTTTGCTGATTATACTCTTCTTTTTGCGGAGTTGCCATTTTTTGGCGAGTGTTTGGCTTCTGTAAATTGACTGCATATGTAAAAACATTGATATTACTTACATATAACAATTATTGTTTCTAATCATTAAGAAGATAATAATCTATGTTGCCTAAAGTAATCATTGCATATCAAGTACATAAACTAGCAAGTGGCACCAAACCCAACTTCCCAGATGTTTTTCTTAAAATACTGACCAAACAACTGGATATACATAGGGGCATATTCAATTTATAAAAGTGCAAGAATACAACTTTTACACCGGTTAATAATATGAATTATGGGTACAAAAGGGATTAATTGTAAGATAACTAACCATATATATAAGGCTCTTGGCCAACCATTGTTATCACTTTACATTAACATTTTGATATATTAGAGTCCTTACGTCAATTTTTTTTTGAATGGGAGAAGATCAGTAGAGTGGCAATTTAATTTCTGAATGAAAAATGAAGCTATCATTTATAAACCGTGATCAATCTAATGCCAATGTATTGGTCCTCTAATGCCGTTATATTGGTCCTCTAATGATTTAGTTTTTACAGTTCACAGTTTACTGAGCAAAGCCATTATAATAGATGGTGTATTGATCTGCATTGGTTTTAGTTAGTTTGGTTTGGTTTTAATTAGTTTTCTTTTCTTAATAATTCAACACAACAGTTTACTGAACAAATTCCAAAGCAGTTTAATGAACAAATTACTTTCCTTTTCTTTGGTTTTAATTAGTTTACTGAATAAATTCACCACATTTTTCTTTGCTTTGGTTTTTAATTAGTTTTCTTTTCTTACTAATGCAATACATGGCAGTTTACTAAACAAATTGTTTTGCTTTGCTTTCCAGAATAGTCAACAGAGTGGATGTTTATCGGTGAGGGTTTCTAAAGCCCAGACATGTTCAACCTTGTAGATATAAGGGTGCGCCAGTTTCAGAATAATCTAGAGACTGTAATCCGACTTCAAAGTTGAAGGCGATGATTCTTCAAGACCGAATTTGAAAATTGATTGAGAGAGAGGCATAAGCCACGTTTGGAATGAAGAGAACGTATTAAAAAATGCCGTGTAATAATTTTCATGGTATCCATTTGAAAATTTTCCCAGTTCAACTCTATTATTCAAAGAACTGTCATAATAACTCATAGCAAAGAGTTCATGTATAAATTCAGAGAGCAAATCTACAATGATTGACTTATCATATCACTTTCTGATCCACTTGGTTGTTGAATTTGGAATTACAGTCCCATCACACCACTTTGGTGATACATGAGAAGGTTCAGCTTCATTCCAGTGGGCAATAACCATCCTAATAATAGGCCTATCAATATCCCCGACTGTTCTTCCAGAACCAGTATTTTCATTGGCAATGGAGTCAAAAGTTTTAGCATTTCCATTGTTGTTTTGATTGGTTGGCATATAAGAAGACAAGATTTCTTACACCATGAACCCTTGCTCAACTAAATCTTCAGTTTCTTTCTCTGCGTGCTCAAGAGATTCTCGAAATAATTTATAAGAGTTAGAGCCTTCTTCCTTTAACATCTTCAATTGACAAAAGTTATCGACAGGGTTTAAGACTGAGTATACATATTGAGACCTAATCAATTGGTATCAAACTAATTTATTCTATTACAACTACTAACTGATAGGTGGAAGAGGTGGTCACATGGCAAGTTCATGATGGGGGAGGGGATATGGGACAATGGAGAGGCTTGTGGGAGGCAGTATTTGGTAATATACATAAGCGCGGTGGTGCCATGGACTCGCATTACTGACTAGAAGATTCAGAGCATGCTTGTTAATCGCGAACCACCATGTTCCTCTCCACAACTGATGTTGCAATAATAACAAATCCACTTTCTTCTTAACTAAATATAGAGTTCCAGTAGTAAGTTTTTGCGTAAATTTGAAGCTGAGGGAGTCCCTGAAAGAAGGTACTTTGTGCAAACTGTCCATAAATTTGTTGGTTTAGGAGATGGAAGTAGTTGGAATAATAATTGGGGTTGGAGATGATAATACACCATCGAGATAACTTTATTATGAATGGAGACCCTTAAAGCTGAATATATTGCCTTAACATCTTTTCCGTGGGATCATATATCTCTACCTTCATTTTCTTATGTTGTACTTAACATAATCTCGTGTATTCAGGGTTGCTTATTCTCATTTTATGACCGTATTTGTGATATGAGTTTGTATTTATAGTAATGAGCTTAAGATAATATTCGAGGGGTTTATGTTATAAACTACATAGGCTTTTGTATGTAAATTTATTCTTTTACATTTTTGATAAGTTATTTCACATCTGAAGTTGTGCCTCTCATGTCATCCACTCCAAGATCCTAGTTGTACTGACTCAAATTGATCACATATCACTCTAAAGCTTACAGGCCCAATAAGACTAGTAGACAATTTTTTAAAAGGGACGGTTACAAAGGTTAGGAAATTTTCATTATGAATGTAAAAAGGATAGGAAATACCAAATGTAGTGATTTTGACCCTATTTATATATAAATCCGTTAGTGTTAAATGTGTGTAAATAAGTAAGGTAATAGGTGACTAGTCATCCATTACCACATCACCATCTAATAGAATTAGTAATTAAACGTTTCTAAAATTAGCTTCACCGATTCCTTAAAAAGGTCCCAAGGGCTTCCAACACGAAGCTCATTTGACTTGGTTGATTCCCCCAATTAGTTTTGACAAAGTTGTAAGTTACAACAAACACGATGCTGGGGGAGAGAGCCTAGGGTAACCAACTCCAATCAGAAGAGCACGCAAGACCAAGATATAATTTTTAAAATAATTCCATTTAAAAGATTCAACCGTGAAGCCATCAAGATGCTAACAAAAACAACTGTGACAATTGAAATAGAACCCAAAATAGACAAGGACAACTTCAATTTCAAAGGTTGACATTAAAACTACTCGCCAAATGAGCTCACTAGAATAGAGCTAAAAAAAGTAGTTCTCACGACAAACGTTGCATGTGTTTTGTAGCTTCATAGAGGAGCCGCGTACTAACACTTGCTATATAATCCAAGAATGAGTAAAGCTTTAGAAGGAGAGGTGAACAAACCGTTATATAAAATAAACAAATAATTCCAAAAGTCGCCAAACCTCGTGAAGAAGAACCTTTAGATGTGAAAAGGCCCCTTATAACTCAAAGAAGTACAACAAGGTCAGTTTCACTACAAAAAGAAACTCCACCTACCCTTTAAAGTAGAGTTGGCTAGTCAGACACCAAAAGTGTTAACACTTAGCCATTACATTGTAGACAATTGAACATAGATTAAATAACTTTAATTTGACACAATATAAAATGGCGAGAGACTCATGTACATGTTAATAGAGTTATTATATACAAAATCACCCTAAGTGATAATAAAATCCAACTGTTAAGGATTGTCAGAGGCCAAACACTAGAGAAGATCCCCAACCCCATCCTCAATTAACAACCACATTCTGGACGTAAAGTGGGATGGAATAGGCGCCATAGTGAGGGTCAAAAGTGGTCAGTGAAACATAATATCCCGAAGACTCCGTCAGAGGTAATACTCATTAGCACATCGTGAAGAACGAACAATCTCTCGTAAGTACCATAAGATAACATGGGAAGCGTCGGATGTCACGGAATAAAGCATGCCACATTAGAGAAACGATTGAGTATCACAAATATATAAATATTTCCTTTCGCAGTTCGCAATCAAAAAATCGTGTTGGTTGTGGACTAGAAGTGGCGAAATAGGTGTCATAGTGAGCGTAAAAATGGCAAGTGAAACATAGCATCCCAGTGACCCGGTCAAAGGTAATACTCATGGGCACACTCTAAAGACCAAACAAACTCTTGAAAGTACCATATGGTGACATGTGAAGTGTACGATGTCATTCTACACGGAATGAAGCATGACACATTAGAGAAACGATCGACTATGACAAAGATAAAAATATATCCTTTCACAGTTAGCGATCAAAACATCTTATTGGCCATGGACTAGAAGGGGCGTATGAAGTCTAGTATTGGGAGTGGTATCCCTTAACTGACTAGAAAGTGTAACACTTAGGGATGGAAACGGGAAGGGTTTGGCCAAACGCGACCCCGTTACCTCGCCCCAAACCCGTTTAAAAACCACGTGAGGGCCCGAAACCGCACCAAAGCATTTTTATGATATTTTCTAACTTATTTTATTCAAGTATTTTAATGAATTTCAAGTTATTTTTAAATGTTAAACTAATAAAAATTGAAGTCTTCTAACCAAGAGTATTCATTGATTTATTATTATCCCAAACTAACTATGGTGCATAGATTTAAGTAGAGTACTTATAATAACACCCTTAAGTGGGGCGAGTTCGGGGATTTTACACCACTACACCAAAATGGATAAATTGGCACCCTTCCAGCGGCTTGACCGTGACAAAAAAATGCGCATTTTTTTATCACGGTCAATGACCGTGATAAGTTTGTGACAAGGTATTGTCACGGTCAATGACCGTGATAAGACCGTGACAACTACACTTGTCACGGACTTGGCTGCTCCTATCGAATATCAATCCATTTTTGATGATAACTCGAATTTTCAACAATTTTTCAATTTGTAATAAATATTTCAATTTGTACCGAAACATCCATTTTTAATGCTTTTAATGATTTGCACTTTATCATTTTCACTCTTGTGTGGTGTGTGTGTGTGTGGGCTGTAGGGGTGGGGGTGGTGGTGGGGATGTTTCGGATTTTTAGTAATTGTACATATTATGAGCTAGATACTGTTGTTTTGGAATTCAGAATTGAGGTGTTACCGAATATCAATTCATTTTTATTTATAGTAATTGTACATATTTACATGTCTTGTTTGAATTCATTTTGATATGTACTAATAAATTTTTTTTACAGCAAATGTCTCCTTCAGGTATTAAGGCGAGGATGAGGATGCTTGTTATGATGATGTTGTCTGGGCTCGGTGGTAGCGGAGGTGACGAGGGCTCCTCGACCCCTAGGCTCCCCAAATATGGTAAATTGGGGATGGCCATCGAGAACAAGTCAGGGCTATTAGCGAGATCCCTCGAGCTGGTAAAGATGATCATCGACTCGGGGTACATTAGTTGGCAGGAGGTACCATATGAGCTCAAGTTAGCTGTTTGGGTGGCACTACAAGTAATGTATTTATATTTATATTTATATTTATATTCATATTCATATGAATATTTCAATTTCGATTTCAATTTCAATTTCAATTTCAATTTCAATTTCATTTTATATTTATATTTATTTACAACTAACATTGTATTTGTTGGACATGAACAATTCAACCTGGATCCAAAGCTACGCGATTCCTTCTTGGAGCAGTTGAGGGAGCAACACAAGACGTGGAAGAAAAATATGCGGACCCGATACTTTGGAAAGACACAAGATTCCATTATCCAAAGGCGTGAATCCATCCCACCGAAGGAGCCGATCTCATTGGCACAATGGCAAAAGTTCGTTGATAATGAGATCGGAGAGCGACAATTGACATCTCGCCAATCAGGAAGGGAAAATCGGGCAAAAAAGACGAACGTGCACTACTCCGACCGGACGTCTTACGCCGAGGTGGGGCATAGGATGATGGTAAGATTTAATTTTTCTATAACTACAGAAATATATTATTCTGCATTATTTTACTTTGCGAGGCCGATACTAATTTTACTTTATTTTATTTCAGGGGACAGGGAGTGCCCTGGGGGTAGGCCACATAGGCTCGATACTGATGTGGCTCTTCGGACGAAGAAGAGGAAGGCAAGGAGGTGTTCCCGAGCGTCGCGGCCACGATTGTAAGTAATCCGATAGTTTACTTTTTGTTAATTACGTTATAATTTTTTAATTTACTTATTTTACTAATCATGTGCTTTTTATCGTTTCAGGAAAAGCTTAAGGAAGTGCATGAGTCGGAGTCTGATGCCGACAAGGCATCTCTGTCCACAGACGCACTCAGCCAAGTTCTTGGCTTTGATCACAAGGGGAGGACAGGGGGGTGAGCTCGCGGGTGGCCAAATCTAGGATCATCGGATTGGAGATGAGCGATACCGGGTTGGCTCGAATGATGGACTCGCATGACGCGAAGCTGTCCCGTTTGGAGGCGACTGTCCAAGATATGTTCTCATTCATGAAGCGTTCGTTGGATGGCAGAAAACACAAGGGAAAAGGGAAGGAGAAGGTGGTGGGAAAATGGTGCTGGAGGACGAGGTGAAGGATGACGAGGATGTGGACCTCGCTGCTTCATCGCCGACACGTGCGGACTTTGATGATCCACTTCCCTATTTGGCTCCCTTCGACCGATCGATGTCGACACTTGGTTGGACGAGCGTGTTTATACTGGACATATTTGATGGTCAGCGGATAGGGCGGGGGTTGAGGGACCCGAATATCGTCGAGGGTGGACTAGTTCATGGACGTGAGCTTCAAGACATCGAGTCCAAGGTGCTCTTCACGCATGTGATACTAGGGAATGAGAACTCCCCATTGTGGTTGCACAAACAATGCGGCACGATGTATATCAGTGGGTGTGTCAATTCGTATATCGTGTGGCCTACTCACCTCCTCGGATTTAACCTTACCCAAGACATGTAGTGACATTATTTGAATTGAATTGTATTATTTTTAAGTTGGTACATTTGAATTGTTTTTAAGTTGGTGCATTTGAATTATATTTGGATTATATCGTAATGTATATTGTCTCTATTTGGAATGTATATTTGCACTATCTCTATTTTATTTGGATATATAATGTTTGAACAGGTACAACGCTGTTATAACAGGTACATATATACTGCTGGGCAGTGGCAGTGGCCATACTGCCTAGCAGATTTTTTTTCAATTCTGCCCAGAATTGTCATGGTCATTGACCGTGACAAGTCCTTGACAAATAAAGTTATCACGGACTTATCACGATCAATGACCGTGACAATTTTTTATTAAATGTCATGGGCTTGTCACGATTATAAACCATGACAAAACTTGTCACGGTCAGGGATCGTGATACGACCGTGACAATTCTAACGATCTTGTCACGATCCATGATCGTGACATGATCGGGACAAAAAAAGTTATCTCGCCCAGAATTGTCACGATCATTGACCTTGACAAGTTGAACTTGTCAAGGTCAATGACCGTGACAATTCGACAGATTTGGTGTAGTGCACAGAAAACCCGTCATGCCCTGAACCCGACCTTTTTTTTATTTCAAACCCAACCCGACCCGTTTATTTACCCTAAATTCCCCCCATTAGGAGCGTGTGTGGGTGGGTCCCCACCAAAACCCGTACCGTTGAATTAAATGATCAATTATGAACAAATATATCATTAATCTAACTAAAATTCACACAAAATAGTAAATAAATATTATTTTATATTAATATAAAAACTTACTACAACAGCCAATTGGCAATTCGAGTTTTCAATTGGCTCACCCTCAACCTCCTATCACCACTACAAATCAATCTTGTTTTTAATTGGCTCACCCTCAACAAAAATGAATGATATTAATCAATAATTAAGAATTAAAATTACCTCGTATCCATATCAATTCAATATTGTAACTTGAATGGAAATGTCTCAAAATGAATGAAAAAGGGTCACGCAAGCAATAGCTCCCTGTCAAATACCCAAAAATAAAAAACATGTATATTAGGGATGGAGCCAAATATGAAAAACAAATGGGTTTTTGCACAAACTTCCATAATTTACATGCTCGAACTACAACTCACGGAATAAAGTTAAATATATTGTTCAATTTGAAATCTTCTTATACTAATTTATGTAAAATCCTTCCTTTATATAATATTTTCATAGTAAGAAGATGATGAATAGTCGTATAACAAAATGATTTACCAATACTATGAAGATTTCATTATTTTTCTTTTTTCCAATTACAAAATACAAATACAATCAATAGCATCCACAAAGGTGAATTCAAAAGAAAAATATAAACAACCCATTATCATGGGTGATATATGCTCAAATATGTAAAATTAACCTATGCGAAAAAATAAACAATTTACAATTGCTGCAAAACTTAATGTGTCTGTTTGTAAGAAAATAAATACAATAGAGTAAGATTCAAAACAAACACTTCACCTCGTAACTTATAAAAAATCAACAAACCAAATCTAAAATTTAAGACACAAAACAAATCAAAACTAAATATACCTACTTAGATCTTGAAATTAAAGGATCCATTGTCCAGATTGTCATATTCAAACCAACCACAGCTTTAAATCAAAAACCTAATCGATTCTCATATTCATCTACTGCAAAGCTTAAATGCATAAACAAAGAAACACATTTGTAGATCTTAAATTACTTAACCTAGATAAGTAGAACATGTAATGGGAATCAATATGGACGCTAAGCCAAGAGAGAAAGCTGTGTGGAGGAGAAGGAGAAGCCCGAGGCGGAGGAGAATAGCCAAAGAGGCGCGGGAGAGAATGAAAGATGAAAAAACACTGTTGACTTTTTTTGTTTGCCTTTTTTGTTTTCTTAGGATAATAGAAAGGAATGGGAGTAAAGATTTAGAAAGGGGGGAATCCAAATTAGTTTTAGCCGTCTCACATGGTATATCTTTTGAGACGGCTACTAATATACCATATCTTTAGCATTATCTTTTGAGAGGGGTAAAATTACTGGTTTTAAAAATTATACTTTTTTAGACCGATAAAATTAACGGTATTAAAAACTTCTCAAAAGGTGGATTTTAGAGACTCAGATTTTATCCGTCTCAAAAAGTCCAGTTTTAAAAAGTACTTTTTTTGTAGTGTTAAGGACAAGCTGTCTTAGTTATCCAGTTAGGAAAGGTATGTTGTTACACCCTCTTCCAAAGGTTTTGGGCAGTCAAAGACGTCTTTTAGTCATTTTGGTTGGCTTTGGCCGACCTAACCTTGAAAGAATTTTAAGCTGTCAAAGATGTGCTTTGGTCAATTGGGTTAGCTTTAATCGACTTGACCTTGAAAGAATTTTAAGAAGTCAAAGACGTGCTTTGGTCAATTGGGTTGTCTTTAGCCGGTTTGACCTTGAACAACTCTCCTTCCAAGGTTTCAATATGATAAGTACCAGGTCGTGCAATTTATACCACATGGTGACGACCGTGCCAATTAGATTTTAGCTTGTTGGATTTTTGCGTGACCTTCTTCAAAACATAGTCACCTTCTTTGAGGGTATTTGGCTTAAATTTTTTATTGTAGAATTTTGTTGTGCGTTGTCTCTTTGACCTCATCTACCAATTCTAGATCCAACTTCTCACAAAACCACTCTTGGGGGATTCGAAGTTGAGGACCCTATCGCTTGGGAGGCCAACCACAACTGGAACCACGATTTCACTACCAAAGGCTAGCATATAGATGTTTCTCCTGTTTCTGTTCGCAGTGTTATCTTATAGGCCCACAACACGCTTTGTAATTCATTTATCCAATTCCAATTGGCTGATTCTAATATATTTTTTATTCCTTTCAACAATTTTCAATTTGTGACCTTTATCTCCCTATTGCATTGTGGATGTGATGGTGACGAATGAAACTATTTGATCTTGACTTTATTGTAAAAGTTTTGGAATTCTTCATTGTCAAATTGCGTGCCGTGGCCAACAATGAAGGCTGTGGGATTCCATATCTGCATATCACATTTTTCCATATAAAATGGAAGACCTTAGCATAAGTCAATTCTGTGAGTGGTTCATCCTCCACCCATTTTGTAAAATATTCTACAGCTACCACCAGGTATCTGAATCTTCCTTTGGTCTTTGGCGATGGGACTTCCAGATCTATAACCCAGATGGTAAAAGGCCAAGGTGATGTGAACGACACCAGCTTGAATCCTGGT
Organism: Sambucus nigra; assembly: GCA_949130495.1. Classification (NCBI taxonomy): domain Eukaryota; kingdom Viridiplantae; phylum Streptophyta; class Magnoliopsida; order Dipsacales; family Adoxaceae; genus Sambucus; species Sambucus nigra. The sequence goes on from OX422215.1 coordinate 350,352,925, forward strand.
CTTTTATATTTCTCTCTAAATCTTTGGTACTTATCGCACGTCTGCATGTATTCATAGTCTTTCCTCATTATGGTCCAATAGTATTCTTGGATTGCTCTTCTTTTTACCAGTATTCGACCTATTGCGTGGGCATTTCACGATCCTTCATGTATTTCTATGACCAAGTTTGACACCTCCATCAGGTGAATACATCTCATTATCGAGATAGTAAAACCTCTTTTGTATAACACTCCATTTTTCATGACAAATTTGACCGTTTTGTAATAAAGTCTTCTTGCTTCCTTTTGATAGCTGGAAGAATACCTTCCTCATAGTATCTTATAATGGGTTCCATCCACGGTGGGCCCATGGTCAGCTCCAAAAAGTTGACTTCTTCTATGTCAATGCGCATTTGTAATAATATCTCTATAGGTAAAGTTCTCCTTAGATCAGCCTTGGTGGTTGATGCAGGACGAGCCAATGCATCTTCTATGGTATTTTCAATTATGTGGATTCTGATCATCTGGAGTGCTTTAAGCTTTGGCAGTAATAATTTCACCATGTAAAAATATTTTGACACGTTCGTTCCCCTCTCTTGCTTCATACTCTCCTAGATACTGGTTTACCACTAATTGTGAGTCACTGTGAGCCATTATCTGCTCGTCTCTAAGTGACACAACCAACTCCAATTCAATAATCAAAGCCTCGTATTTTGCTTCATTGTTGGATGCTTTAAATTTTAAACTGAGAGCATATTCTATGCCAGCTCCATCGGGTGTGTTGACTATTAATCTAGCTCCGCTATCGCTTGCACATGACAATCCATCCACGAATATCTTTCATACAGGAAAATCCTGTTTAAAGTCTCCTTATACTAAGGAATCGTCTTTAAATAGTTTTATTAAAAAATCATTTTACAGTCCATCTCATTTTATTCAGAGGAGGGCTCTGTTGATCTTTGGATCTACTCGACTGGAACTACAGTAGCTTGCTCGGCCCTAACTACAGTAGTTTGCTTGGTCGGTCTTTTCTCCTCATAAGTGAATTATGAAATAAAATCCCCTACAGATTTGCCTTTGATTGTAGTCCTTGGGTCATAGTGATACCATATTCACACAACTCTATCACCCATGCCATCAATATGCCAGACTTCTTAGATTTATGGATGGTTTATCAAAGTGAGAGTTCAGTGTAGACCACTATAAAGTGGGCTTCAAAATACTGCTTTATCTTCCTTGACACCATTATTAGAGCTAAAACCAATTTCTCCATTATGGAATATCTCACTTCTGCACCAACAAAATCTTTGCTTGTATAGTATACCAGTTTTTAAATTTCTCCAATGGTTCTAATCAGAGTCGAACTAACTACTGACTCAGACATAGCTAAATACAAGTGTAGTTTTTCTCCCAGGATTGGTCTTGACAGTAATGGGGTTGATCCTAGGAACTCTTTTAGCTCTAGGATGGTAGCTTAGCATTCCTTTGTCCATTCGAATGAGAGGCATATCGGTTTAACTGGATATGAATTTGTTTAAGGCCGCCACCCGACCTGTAAGTCTTTGAATTTTATTTTTTCTCTTATGAGGCTACATATCGAATAATGCCAGGATCTTGTCAGGGTTAACCTTTATGCCCCTTTGATTAGCAATAAAACCCAAAAACTTTCCAGCCTTGACTCAGAACACACACTTGGATGGATGCAACTTTATTTAGTACTTCTCCAGCTCGTTGAAGGTTGGCCAAGGTCTTTGATATGGTCATCTGTCTTCACACTTTTGGTTAGCATGTTGTCGACGCAGACTTCCATATTTGCTTTTTAAACACCTTGCTCACTAGCCTTTGATATGTGAAACTTGCTAATGATGTAAAAAATTGGACCGGAAAGAAACAACCATGTTATCAAAGCTATTCTAACCATTATAAAGTGTAAAACCATGATCAAGTAACAAAAGAGAGATATAACACAAGATATAGAGTGATTCGGCTATTAAATGAGCCTACATCCACTTTGATCCTCATTCTCATTATATCATCGCATTATTACAAAGGTTGATTTCCTATATGGGCATACAAGAGAGAGAGAGAGAGAGAGAGAGCTGAACACATGAATATAATGACTCTGTGCTGAGCTAAATACGACCTATAAAGCAAGGTTGTATAGGAGCTGCAGACTATAGCGACTCATGTGAATGGGGATGACCCGAGTGAGCTCCTAAAAAAGAAAATAGTTGAAGATTTTGGAAGGGATTCATTGCCAAAATATGTCCTGCTAAATGAGGGACGAGCATTTATATTTATCGAAGTCAAGGGAAGGATCACATGCATAGAGCACGTGCCATATGGATAAGTGATGTTAGTTTAGAATCCTTCTAGAAGTTGGACAGTTGGCAACTGCATGCTTTTGTTGCTAAGTCTGCAGTAGGGTATGTGTTGCTAGGGCAGTAGGTGGTCACGACCTGTTAGGGATGAGGCCGTGGCCTCTTAAGGTGCTGAAATAAGTCTGATGCCGTGGCTTATCTGAGCTTCAGGCAATGGCACCAAGCAGAAACTTTTGCGGCCGTGATACCAATATTGGGCATATCAATAAGTGCTCGAGCCTCAATGATAAGAGGTTGCAAGTTGGTACTGCACCCGTGTTTATGCCCATATGCAGCGGTTCTAAGTTAAGTCGGTTTATGGTTCCTCTGTTGGGGACGCGATAGAATGCCACGACTATTTTGTTGCGACGCTTCAATTTCCAATGCACTCTCATATAAATGGTCAGAGGCCGTAGCCTCATTTCCTTCACTAGAACGTTTAGAGCTCTTGCATTTAGGCGATTGTCAGGCTACTTTCCCAAGCGGTCTTATGGTGGTTTCAGGCGTACATATTCCTTTTCAAGCGATCTTCTTCCAATCCAGGTTGGTTCCTCTTCGATTTCTTAATTTTATTCCTCTTTAAATCCTTGCCTAATATTTCTTTGATTTCTATATTACTGCCTGTTCAACTTCTATAGAACATATAACTGCCATATATAGTTTTTTTTCCTTTCTCGCTTTTGCCCCATACTACTGTCTGAGTTTGATTTGAACTTGTGATACATAATGGCTAGGATTTTGTTTAGAATTGATAGCTGTTTGGGACTTTTATTGGGTTTATCTATGGTAGGAATATAAGGTTTCTTTTTATGGGTTTGTTATCTTGGCTCAAAATTAGGCTTGTTTGACACGAGTTTTTATGTTTTTGGGAATTAAAAATGGAGAGTTTTAATGCGTAAGGGGTTTTTAGGGTTAATTTTGGTTTTGAATCTATTTTGGCCTACCGCCTATTCACGTTGTTCTTAGATAAGAACTTAAGGTTTAGGGTTTTGATTTTCAAAAATCAAGGATTTGAATCGTTTACCTAATTACCCTCTTAGCCGCAGCCTATTATGAGTTTTGAATAACTTGACATGGCCTACAACATTAACTTCCGTTTCCACCTATCTGCGGCCTTGATTTCCTTAACCTTTCACATGGTTGTAACCTTGATTAAAACTTTTTATTTTTTTTTATTTGTCCACTTTTCTGATTTCTTTATATAACGACGCGACCTTTTAAATGAGGTTGTCTTCCTTTTTCCTCGTATTTTGATCATACTAGCTGCGACAATCTAGCTGCGGAGCCCTTCTGCTTTTACATGTCCTTGCCGTATCTATATTCATCGGAATACTTGAGAATATATGGAAGATTTTTGGAAGAGGCACTTTGGTGTTCCTCCTCCCGCGGTGATATATATAAAACCTCTGAAAACCAGTGGGAGCTATAAGTTATTTAGGGCTGTGAAAGATCGCCACATTTCTCAGTTAGAGGGTTCCAAGTTAAAAATGATAAAAATCGCTAAAAGGTCTAATACCAATTTGAGAATGCTTGGATGGTTAAAATAAACATAAGTTCAATATTTTTATGTTTTTCCAATTTTAATGATTGAGCTAAATTCACCCAATTAAACTTAGCACTAATTAAACCTTTCTCATGAAAACCGATTTAGCAAATTTTATCTTTTTACCCTAAACATGCATGTAGGTGATAGTAAATAAATTAAATAAATCAAATCACAAGACGCCGATGTATGAGAAAACCACAAAGGGAAAAAATCGGATGTCCCAGCCAGACAATCACTACTATGATACAAAAATTATAAAGGACGAATATAGTCTTACTCAACGACTCAATCCCCAAAAGACTTGATGCCTTTTCTTCTCTCCAACCGCTCCTCCACAGTGCAACGTAGGAGTCCACCAACACAAGTTCCACATAACATGAGTCCATGTGCACCTCGATATCCACCGATGTAGAATGTCAATAATCTATGATTCAGAACACGAAGTTCATCACTTCTTCACCACAAGAAGCACGTACGAAGTCCATTGCATGAAAATAGTTCTTATAATGATGGAAGAAATAAACTAGCTGCCCAAACAAGATCTCAAAGTATATGATTTATGAATCTTGGATCTTATAAACAAAAGGGTGAAACTTTTGGAGTTGAAACTTTTGAGAGCAGGTCTGCTTTTTATTTTCGTCAAAAGTTCTTCGTCTCAAAACATAAAACTGAGTTTGAAATCCTTTTATAGAAAAATCAAGGAGGCCCGTCATTTGGAAGATTTTAATCCGTCGATCAAATGAGATATAGATCTCATTCGAACGAGATTTCATCTCGCTTTTAATGACCTTATAAAAATCGATACAGAAAGCTTCGTTTGATGCACCTTTGAACGCGTACTTCGAATGAACTTATAATGTTGTTGGAACGACATTGAGATGCCATTTGAACGATCTCAATGAAATTTAAAACTCCGCCTTCAATAAACTCGGAAAACAGATTTTCAAAAAATTAAGTTCCAAACGATTTTAAAAATGAAACACCCTTATTAAAAATTCCATGGACTCATAAAATATATACGTACATACTTGCGAGATCCTTGGCATATGTGAAGACAAACGTGTCACAATAAACACGACTTAGAATATGCATTCTTTGAATCTTGGCCACTACGTCTTCATCAAACAACGTCATAGGCTCATGGGATCATCAACTCAAAGTCTATCCTATTACTTAAATGTTTTGTCTGGAATTATGCCAATTACGAAAAAATTAACTCGATTGGAAATTTGTCCTTAGAAATCTCCCCCTTTGGCTATTTCGGGTCAAAACCATAACAAACAAAAATCCTATGGGCCGTTAAGATCTCAAAAAAGACTCATTCCCCAACCCCAAAAGGAAAAAGTACAGACGATCGACAGACACAGAAACATGAGTAGCTTTGCTTTGCTTGAAATCTTTGATGTATTAAGCTCAACCTGTAATCCTGCACACTTGAACACACCTTCAAATGCAAAGAGAATAAAATAAGTATAAATCGCAAATGAATAAACATTTAACAATGTCTAAAATAATCTCAACCTAGGAAAGATGTCTCCCCCTAAGATCAAGATATCCTAATCATGCAAAGAAAATATACCCTTTCTCCCTCTTTTGTTCAGGAATAGACAAAGTAAGATTGCATAAATAAATAGTCCCCAAAATCGAATCTTCCTCTAAGCAAAGGGTAATGGGAATAAATCATGCAATGATGTAAAGTGTAGAAAGCACGCAACATGGCAAATCAAGCAGAAATAATCCAAAAAATGAAGCAAATAATAAATGTGAACTAAATGTAAACGACAAAGACTCAAAACATAATATCATAAATAATATATGCAAAATATATAAAATAAAATCTCGCACATATATATAGGTATAAACGACCACAAAACATGACACAAAACATTTAATTTTTACACACTACCATAGTATTGATGTGTCCAAACATGTGGAATGGAATAAATGAGTGTGAACTAGTAACAAAAGAATTATAACACCAATACTCAAATATGTTCAAGAAGTTCTAATTGACGACAAACTTTATCAAACTAGGCTTTAGACTCAAGTAACAAATAAAGTTGAACTTAATGAACAAAATAAGCACAATGCACACAAGCCTAGAATATTGATGATTCTACAAATCAATAGCGTCATGACAAAATAAGCATAACTAGGTATCATTATGCAAACCCATTGATCTTGAACTAAAGTCCCTTAAAAGATAAATATGATAATATTTCATTCCTTTATTTTTCTTTTGAAGTAATTTATTTTGAATGATCAATCAACCTAAACTATTTGGCCCCCTTTTGGCACATTTACTCTTTTTATTGCCTTAATTTTTTCTTGGGATCTTTTAAACGGTGGCTTTCACGACGAGTTCACTTGCCTCTTACAGCGCTTTTCCGTGTACACTCATATTTTTTCAATAATAAACAAAGTCTCACGGGAAATAGTTATTACATGCACAAATCCACCACAGTCACATAAACATTTAGATGACAAAATTGATGGGAGGACATCTCACCAATCTCAAGTATACATCATAAAGTAAAAATTCAATAACTCGTGCATGTGTGGAGGCTTATACAAAGTTGAATACGTAAAGCAAATCAAGTTAAAAACAACTCTATAAACATAGTTAAGAACAATATAATTATTAAAAGTCATGACCAAATGTCCTAGCCACATGAAAATTGCGTAGTGAATTGAATTCAAACACACCAATATGCCACACCGAATGTGTAACCCTAAAATACACAAAACTGATAATCTATTTGTATTTTTAAATGTTTTATCAAAATAAAATCTTTTTGAATTTTTCAATATGACACAATAAATGAAAAATATAGTATAAAAGGATACACACGTCATAACACTAGCAAACATATATCATGAAGAACAATTAGAGTACGACAAACAAAACATGCAAGCAATCATCCATAAGATATAACATGTGAAGCACCATGTGCAAGCATGTAAGAATCAACCAACCTAACATTTAGCATCTCCAAAACGGATTTCCTAATCCAAACAGGTGTATACGTTATGCGAGGGGTTATGAGAACTGACGAAACAATATCCTTAAACTTGATAGGACCTATTCAGGGATCATAACAAAAATGCCTAATGGGACCTTTCTGTAATACCCCGTATTTTTATGGCGTTTAAATTTAGGGATTTATTAAATTTAATTGAGATAAATTAATTTAATTTTAATCCTGAAAGTTGTATTAAATATTTACTAGCGCGACGAGAGTTAGTAATTATTGAAAGTTTGTGGATTCGTTAGATATTACTTATCGAGTAAAGTAATATGTATAATTGATTTTTGTTAAAAAAAATTGTCACGAGTGAATAAAATGGTAATTATGAAAATTTCAGTCGGGACGCGCCTGTGTCGTCTCAGGACTAAATTATTATTATTATATTAAGTGAATAAATTATAAGTTGCCCGTATGATCATTTTGAGTGTGCCAATGTGTCTGAAAGGGTCGAGATAGTCAGAAAAGTGTACTCGGGGGTTTAGTTTGGGTCTCAGAACGTTTTTAGGCCTATTTAACATCCCGGGAGGGTATTATAGACATCTTATATTTTTGGGTAATTAAACCCATGAATTTAATTAGGTTATATCAGCCATTTGGAGTTGTCTCTTAGGGTTAGAAAACACAAAATCAAAGAACGGCCATTAGAGAAGAAGATTGGAAGCTTTCCAAGCAATCCAAGGCCAAGAACTCACCCGGTTGCACCACCACCACCACCAAAACGTAGATCGCACGACGGGGAACACAACCATACCATTGCATCCATGAAATCAGAACCTTGAATTTCAGGCAAGTATTTATCGTGCTTTATTTTTGGTTAATGCCTCACCCATGTTAGTTTAGGATTGCCAAGATCATGTTTTATGAAAGAAATTGTTAATTTAGAAAACTTTAAATCGCATGTTTAGAGAGATTCAATATATTCTGGATATACCCATCACATGTAGAGGATTACCCACGAATTACTATGAGTTTAGAAACAAGAAATTTGGGAAATAATTAGAGGAATGTATATTTCTTTCAAAATTAGAGTTCTTAAAGATTATGTCAATTTTACCCCATTAATCTGATATCGTTGATGAATTTATACATGTTTCACGTAGGAAATCTTGTATATATATATATATATATATATATATATATATATAGAACTTGTAGTACTATTATTTAAGAATTCTAGAGTTATTCATGACATTTTTGGAGAAATTGGGAGATTAAACCCGTAGGTTTAATTTGCAGTTTCTGGGCAAAAACTGCTTGATCGATCAATTGATCCAAGAGCATCGATCGATCGACTGACCGATCGATCGACCCCTTTTCTTCGATCGATCGACCCCTCCTGGAAAACTACATATTTCTCATTCGTTAGTTTAATCTGATTAAGATGTATGGGAACCCTTGATTGTTGTTGTTGGAGTATAATGGGATATTGAGATGACTAGTAGGGCCTAGGTAGACCCCGTTGAGTAAAATTTTAGTGTAGGGTGAGATTTTGGGTTAACGAGAAATGATTCATGTGAATAAGAAATCATGCGTATATTTAATAAAAGATCGGGACTCGTAAGGGAGTTAGACCAGAACGTAATTGAGTGAACGCGTACTGAAATTATACTTAAAATACTTCGAGAGAGGAGAAGTGAGTATGAAGTGAATAATAAATGAGAATACAAATAACGAGTCTGTTATACGAAATAATCGAGTAAAAGGTGTAATAACGAATAATTATAATTATGGGTCGTGAGCTCACCTAATTTAGCAATGTGGATGTGTGTATATATATATATATATATATATATATATGACTATGTGATTGTGCATATATTATATCTGTATAAAAATCATACTCGGGCTACTTGCTATCATGGAGGTTTCTGCGCCGGGACGGTCTTATCTCGATTGGGCCTTTATGGGGGATATTGACTTGTACCCTAGAACATAGGATTCCTTGATTACAGACTATTTGGGTGATAGTCAAATGGCTCTAAGAGACGTGAGGGTATATTCTGACCTCTTAGGACCGGGAACTATGCTTCGCCTCCATTTGTATGTGTTTTGTGTTAATACAGTTCGAGAGTGATTCCGAACTAGTATTTCCCTTAGTATGAGCGAAACGGGGACTAAATAGCAGAGTATGCCCGCACCATAGATTGTATGTGGGGTGTAGATAGTATATATATATATATATATATATATATATATATATATATATATATATTATATGAGTGATTGGTATATATATACTTATATATGGAAACCTTGCACCATAGATTTTATGTGGGGTGCCGTTAGTATATATATTGTACGTGTAACTAATATATATACGTATATCTGTATGAGAACTTTCTACTGTGCATAATAGAAGTTAAGTAATGAATAAATTCTTCAACTTCACTATAAGTATTCGTAAACTTTATAACGGTAGTTATTCTAAATAACGTAATAAATCTTGAAGAGATTGATTTTCTAAAGTAAATATCATAACCTTATTTCCAAGTGATAAAATCGTATGGAGAATAAGTTAGAGAGACTTATGAGGTTCATTAGTACGGTAGGCGCGCACACTAGACGAGAGGTGAGAATTCTCAAGAGAGTGTCGCATACTAACATGATTGTTGCATTAGCAGGTAAGCATTTTAAATACTTGCTAAACTAATTTTAAAACTATTTGACAATCGGGCTCTGACCCGTTTTCTGTTATCTCTTCTCTTTTGTATATATATGTATATATTACAAGTGCCCAGCCACATGGGCGTCATGCATAGGTTCTTTGGACTGGACGCGCTGTAGCTTATGTGGGAGTTGCAGGTCCTTGTTGTAGATGACCTCTTCATTGATTCGGTTCTTATTATAGTTCTTCATAGTTTGGGCATGTGTCGCCCATTTCCCCATTTAGTATAGATTTGTCAGAGATGTATGTTCATTTATTTTCAGTATTCGGCACTCTTTGAGTATTAACTCTTGTCAGGATGATTTCATTTGTAGTTTAAATTTGGTTTGGTTAATCTACATGGATTAAATTCTTTTGTGTTGATTGCTATCCGTAGCACTTATGTGATTCTTAAACTGTTGGTTATTTAAAAGGTTTTCAAATTGGAATTTAATAAAAATGGAAATAAAGTTTTAAATTGTTTTGACGCTTAGCTTAATTATTTAGGGTGTTTAAATTGGGGAATTTTATTTTGCGACAGTGATGCTAAGAATGAACCAACTGTTCACCTTGATTTTAATTTAATAAAGGATTGATCGCCCGATATTTAAATAGGTGGGGTGTCACAGGTGGTATCAGAGCATCAGGTTCTAGTGTGCTTAGGATATGTGCGTCTTATTATGCTTCCAGCATTACTTTGTTTGATATAGAGCACTATGTTTAGGATTGTCGTTTTCTATGTTGAGATTCCGTTCTCCTTCTATAACGTATATACCTTAGTGAATCTTAATTGCGTTCGGACGTGTTCGAACAATTAAATATGGAAGACAAGGGCCATTGGGCGGACAACAGGAGGCATGGCTTAGTTAAGGTTGTAAAGTATATTCGAGGATGATGACCGTAGTCGAGGTCACCCTTATTATGGCACGGGAAGCCAGGACTGTAAAGAAGTCTAGGGCGCAACCTATGATTTCCAAGTGCTTCTATAGTCGAAAGAGGTGCGCGAGTAGACTTACCCAACGTGGTACAACTGGGAAAAGTGAGACGAAGCATTGTAGATAACTGTCAGTGGAAATTCTAAAAATGCAAAAATTGTGTGTGTTAGCCCAAGGAGGTAAAGTATCCAAAGGCTTCGATATAGGACGGAGTGTGGCTAACTGAAAGTGAAAATTTGGAGACAAATTTTCTTGGCTTGTCGGAACAAGGTTATCATGGTAGGAGCCAGCCACTACTTTAGAAGTGGAATGCTATGCCTGTAGGAGAATCTTAGGTACAGTTTGACCGCAAGTTCCTTTATCAGATGTTCAGGAGAAGAAGTGAATGCTATTCGGAACTCATCACAGGAGGACGTGATAGAGGTCCATTTGTGAATATGAGTCTAAACCGTTAGCGAATCTTGTATCGAAAGATGTAGATACAAATGGAGGAAAGAACTCCAAGTGGGAGTTAGACTCGTAATAATAGTTGATAACACTTAAAAAGGGAATTCTGCTGGACGGTCGATTCAGAGGTTAAAGATGTTGTACTTTATCAATGAAGATGATAATGCTTCTTGTTGAGGGAAGCTAAAAGAATCCAAGAATTTAGTCAATAATAAGACGAGATACAACGGTGGTAGTGTAGCACCTTTAGGGGATGTGGATAGACATCAGGAGACCCATTTAAATGATTCAGATAACTGAATTGTTACCAAGCGATCCTAGATTTAGTAAGGACTATTGTAGTCAGTAACATGTTCTTTAGGGCCAATAAAGCTAAAGGAACAATGGGGGTAGCCATTAGAAATTGAGCCTACCAAAGTCCGAGAGAAGGACAATCCTAATATGGTTAGTACGACAGGTGATAAGTGGATTATGTATAGCGGTATTTTGTGGAGAGTGAAATCACACGCGCTAAATTCTTCTGAAACCATTATAGGGTACAAGAGTATAGTGCCTAGTAAAGGAGAACTATTAAAGTAGTGTTGTTCTGGTTTGGACAGGCGTGTTACGTCCGAAAACCATTTGCACAGTTAAGGCGTTTGGCAAGGTAGAAATATGAGTTTTATCCTCGGAGGATGAGGCGTGTTTTATGTGACACGAGCGAGTCAATATATTTTGTTCATTGCTAGATTAACATGTGAGACAAGTTTAATGCGTATAACTATAAACATTATTATTATGTGAATATTTTCCCTAGTGTAGCGGGATTTTCTTTAGTGCTATCCGAGGAGGATGAGTGTGTGTATTAATAGTGTTATATGCTTTATGGAGGTTACTCGTTTTAGTAGTGTGATATACGAGTATGATATTATCTTGCTTATAACTTTATAGTAATGGTTAGTACGATAGTGGGAAGTAATTGCAAGGCTATCGAAATGGTTGCATAGGTGCAACATGTTTTGTTCTGGCGAGGCCTTACCTGCGAGAGGGTCGAACTCGCACTTATATATGCTATTTTAGAGACTTCTGAGGGGATTGTAGGCTCGAGATATCCGATTTTGGTGTGTGTAGGGACTTTTGTTGTTATGATTCAGTATGTATCGGGTTTGCTGTTGATCGAAAAGATTTAACTCAGTATTATGTTTAACGCTCAAGACTTGGTGATAGAAAGAGTGCATTATTATATCTATCCCTTAGAGATGTGGGAGGTAAGATTTATACCCCTCTGATTGGGGAAAGGGATTTCAAGAATCCCAATTATATGTATTCGAGTTTTATGGAATGCAATTACCACCAATACTGTACGATAGTGTAATTGGCGAAATGTTCTTTGTTAAGTGTAATTTCGGGAGGAGATGTAACTTTTCTGTCAAGAGACAGAGTAAAAGGGTACATGTTGTGGATGAAAGGGCCTAACAGATTTTGATAACCGACAATGCTAGGTAGTAGTGTATCAAGGGGGGTTCCTTGTTTGGATTTTGCTTTGCGAGACATCCCACGAATGAAACTTAGCGTAAGGTTAGAAATAGGGAGATGTTCGATCATTAGTCCATGAGTTTGATACCTCGGTCGTAATAGGAGTAGATAATTATATCTATAAGTTGGTAGTTGAATTATGATTTAAGGCCAGTGGAGCCGGTTGCGTGGTAAGAAAGCATTGAAAGTTTTGTTTTACCACCACGAGTTGAGGGGTGGAACGATGATAAGGTGGATTTAGAATTTAGATTTCTAGGGTGAGTGAGAGTACCCAAGTGTTGCAATCACATTGTGAGCACTAGGAAAATAAAGATTTGGTTATTAGGTGTGAAGCGTATGTGATGCTTACGCTAGTATGCATGGGTTATAGGGTTTGTAGACATCTTGGATAGTTGATGTTAAAAATCATTCGAGTTGAAAGGACGTGGGAATAGACGTGTGGAATATATGTTTGTGGTACTAACATAACGAAGTAAAAGTATAGAGTGGATTAAGAACCGTGTGAAAGATGATAAATCCATATATACGTGTGCAATCAGAGTAGCAAACCGAGTCTGGTTGGAAGGCTGTGGGAAGCCGTTTACAAAGGGGTATTCCTTGATAAGGGTAGAATTTAACTATATGGAGAACACTCGGGACGGAGTTGTAATTGATCAAATGTTGAGAGCGAGTTGTGCATACAAAGAGTGATAATGTTAGTATGGTATAAAAGAACCAGAAGTGCCCATCGTGGAGAAAAGTGAACGGGTCGAAACTTTCGATATACACCAAGTAAGGAAGGGGATTATTAAGTGTCACTTAATGTGTGACATTTCACGGACCGTCAATGTTGAGCGGGACATAGTGAGTAGTCTCTTCATGCACCACTCATAGATAGATATCGGTTGGAATAAGGGGATCAACTAGAGAATTTTGTGGTTATCAAACATTCCTGTAACGGAAAAGGGCGGTAAAGTCGATAAAGTCCTTGGATGGGCTGCTATCTTCAAGGTAAGATTAAGGGTTCATCCGAACATGTGGAGTAAGTCGCCCAAGAAGGAAGTGATTGACATTCCTTTGGGGTGATTTACAATATTAACAAGTGTGCCCCAGTCTTCCTTTGAAAGGAAGGGATCGCGTTGGTAAGTGGTCCTACACGGTATAATTTTCTGAATCAGGATGAAATTTGTGAATCCCACCTTCAATATGGGATTTCAGGAAACAACGGAGATAACGTTTCATTTTGAGTAGGAGGTATCACCCATAGACGAGGAGCAGGCGAACGGTGATTAACGAGTAGTAGAGCCGAGTGAAGGTGATTTTAGAATCTTGGTGATCACTTCGTTTCCACAGTGGTTATAGCTAACAAGTGGAGCAGTACGGTAATTGGGGGAGGATATTACCTAATGGTAAAGTTTCGTGGAAGCACTCGTACCTGTTTGTCGTGAACGAGGTGCTTATTGGAGTTTTGATGTGGAAAAACCTTAACTATTCTCCCTCTGCGTATGTTTAGAGGTGAGCAGATAATCAAAATTTTGGATCGATCGAGGATAATCCGATGACTATGGTGAAATTCCACGACTATTTTAGGCGAGCAAGAGTAGTCAGATGTTCGTATGGTTTCTCTCAGAATGGGAGTTTTGTGTTTAGATAAATTCGAGTAGTTGTCATGTAGTGAGGTGCGGCCTCCCAATGATATTGAAATAATGGGAATTTATAGTGTATATGCGTGTCTTATGAAAATGTTGGCGGATAGGAGCACAATGTGAAGTATCTTTAATAAAGAGTGTTAAACAGGCTTGCTGTGAGGCGGGGGCTATAGTGATTGAGCGCCTTATTATGTGGATAGGTTGCGTACTGTTAAGGTATCCAAAATGTGTTTTACAAGGTAGGCCTTATTTTCCAAATTTTAGGACGAAATTCCATTATTAGGGGGGAAGTATGTAATACCCCGTATTTTGATGGCTTTTAAATTTAGGGATTTATTAAATTTAATTGAGATAAATTAATTTAATTTTAATCCTGAAAGTTGTTTTAAATATTTATTTGCTTGACGAGAGTTAGTAATTATTGAAAGTTTGTGGATTCGTTAGATATTACTTATCGAGTAAAGTAATATGTAGAATTGATTTTTGTTAAAAAAAATTGTCACGAGTGAATAAAATGGCAATTATGAAAATTTAAGCCGGGACACGCCTGTGTCGTGTTAGGACTAAATTATTATTATATTAAGTGAATAAATTATAAGTTGCCCGTATGATCATTTTGAGTGCGCCAATGTGTCTGAAAGGGTCGAGATAGTTAGAAAAGTGTACCCGGGGGTTTAGTTTGGGTCTCGGGGCGTTTTTAGGCCTATTTGACATCCCGTGAGGGTATTATAGACATCTTGTATTTTTGGGTAATTAAACCCACGAATTTAATTAGGTTATATCAGCCATTTGGAGTTGTCTCTTAGGGTTAGAAAACACAAAATCAAAGAACGGCCATTAGAGAAGAAGATTGAAAGCTTTCCAAGCAATCCAAGGCCAAGAACTCAACCGGTTGCACCACCACCACCACCAAAACGTAGATCGCACGACGGGGAACACAACCATACCATTTCATCCATGAAATCAGAACCTTGAATTTTAGGCAAGTATCTATCGTGCTTTATTTTTTGTTAATGCCTCACCCATGTTAGTTTAGGATTGCCAAGATCATGTTTTATGAAAGAAATTGTTAATTTAGAGACTTTAAATCGCATGTTTAGAGAGATTCAATATATTCTGGATATACCCATCACATGTAGAGGATTACCCACGAATTACTATGAGTTTAGGAACAAGAAATTTGGGAAATAATTAGAGGAAAGTATATTCTTTCAAAATTAGGGTTCTTAAAGATTATGTCAATTTTACCCCATTAATCCGATATCATTGATGAATTTATACATGTTTCACGTAGGAAATCTTGTATATATATATATATATATATATATATATATAGAACTTGTAGTACTGTTATTTGAGAATTCTAGAGTTGTTAATGACATTTTTGGAGAAATTGGGAGATGAAACCCGTAGGTTTAATTTGCAGTTTCTGGGCAAAAACTGCTTGATCGATCGATCGAGCCAAGAGCATCGATCGATTGACTGATCGATCGACCCCTTTTCTTCGATCGATCGACCCCTCCTGGAAAACTACATATTTCTCATTCGTTAGTTTAATCCGATTAAGATGTATGGGAACCCTTGATTGTTGTTGTTGGAGTATAATGGGATATTGAGATGACCAGTAGGGCCTAGGTAGACCCCGTTGAGTAACATTTTAGTGTAGGGTGAGATTGTGGGTTAACGAGAAATGATTCATGTGAATAAGAAATCATGCGTATATTTAATAAAAGATCAGGACTCGTAAGGGAGTTAGACCAGAACGTAATTGAGTGAACGCGTACTGAAATTATACTTAAAATACTTCGAGAGAGGAGAAGTGAGTATGAAGTGAATAATAAATTAGAATACAAATAGCGAGTCTGTTATACGAAATAATCGAGTAAAAGGTGTAATAACGAATAATTATAATTATGGGTCGTGAGCTCACCTAATTTAGCAATGTGGATGTGTGTGTATATATATATATATATATATATATATATATATATGACTGTGTGATTGTACATATATTATATCTGTATAAAAATCATACTAGGGCTACTTGCTATCATGGAGGTTTTCGCGCCGGGACGGTCTTATCTTGATTGGGCCTTTATGGGGGATATTGACTTGTACCCTAGAACATAGGATTCCTTGATTACAGACTATCTGAGTGATAGTCAGATGGTCCTAAGAGACGTGAGGGTATGTGCTGACCTCTTAGGTCCGGGAACTATGCTTCGCCTCCATTTGTATGTGTTTTGTGTTAATACACTTCGAGAGTGATTCCGAACTAGTATTTCCCTTAGTATGAGCGATACGGGGACTTAATAGCAGAGTATGCCAGCACCATAGATTGTACGTGGGGTGCAGATAGTATATATATATATATATATATATATATATATATTATGAGTGATTGGTATATATATACTTATATATGGAAACCTTGCACCATAGATTTTATGTGGGGTGCCGTTAGTATATATATTATAAGTGTAACTGATATATATACGTATATCTATATGATAACTTTCTACTGTGCGTAATAGAAGTTAAGTAATGAATAAATTCTTCAACTTCACTATAAGTAATCGGAAACTTTATAACGGTACGGAGTTATTCTAAATAACGTAATAAATCTTGAAGAGATTGATTTTCTAAAGTAAATATCATAACCTTATTTCCAAGTGATAAAATCGTATGAAGAATAAGTTAGAGAGACTTATGAGGTTCATTAGTACGGTAGGCGTGCACATTAGACGAGTGGTGAGAATTCTCAAGAGAGTGTCATATACTAACATGGTTGTTTCATTAGCAGGTAAGCATTTTAAATACTTGCTAAACTAATTTTAAAATTGTTTTACAATCGGGCTCTGGCCCGTTTTCTGTTATCTCTCCTCTTTTGTAAATATATGTATATATTATAGGTGCCCAGCCACAGGGGCATCATGCATAGGTTCTTTGGATTGGACGCGCTGTAGCTTATGTGGAAGTTGCAGGTCCTTGTTATAGACGACATCTTCATTGATTCGGTTCTTATTATAGTTCTTCATAGTTAGGGCATGTGTCGCCCATTTCCCCATTTAATATAGATTTGTCAGAGATGTATGTTCATTTATTTTCAGTATTCGGTACTTTTTGAGTATTAACTCTTGTCAGGATGATTTCATTTGTAGTTTAAATTTGGTTTGGTTAATCTAGATGGATTAAATTCTTTTGTGTTGATTGCTATCCGTAGCGCTTATGTGATTCTTAAACTGTGGTTATTTAAAAGGTTTTCAAATTGGAATTTAATAAAAATGGAAATAAAGTTTTAAATTATTTTGACACTTAGCTTAATTATTTATGGTGTTTAAATTGGGAAATTTTATTTTGCGACAGTGATGCTAAGAATGAACCAACTGTTCACCTTGATTTTAATTTAATAAAGTATTTATCGCTCGGTATTTAATTAGGCGGGGTGTCACACTTTCCTACCGCAATGCCTGCACTTGTAAATACGACGAGAAATGGAACCTTCGGGTTGACCTTTTCTTATACCCTCGGATGTGGTTGACCCTCTAAAATAATCTATGGTTTTGGTTTTGACAACAGAAGCATTAGAACAATATAATCCATTACCACTACTACTACTCGCGTCTTTTAAATCATCTTTTAACTATAAAATTATAGACTCGAGCAAATAATTTAACTCTTTCAATTTTAGGGACTCCTTCTTCAAATTTTTAACTACCCCAAGAAGGTTATCTCGCTTCCCCTCAATGTGAGAAAACTTATTCCAAAGAGTCTTCTCACGTGCCTTACAATCATCAATCATATTATTTTTATCTTCATTGGCGTAAACACAAAATCTAGAATTTTTAAAGTCCTTTAATTCTTTCTCTAAAAACGGACTCTATCATCACTCGCTTTTTTGGACAATTTTAAAATTCTAAAGACATGGTCCGAGGCAGCAAACTTCACACGAATGATATCTCTTTGATTTGAACATTTTTCAAGAGTTACAAAACATTTTTAAAACGAGAATTTTATTTTTTAAGAATTTCAATTCTTTCAACAAACTTCAATTTCAAATGAGAACCCATCGAGAGAAAAACAAACAAACAAACCAAAAGAGACAAAACAAAATATCCACCTTGAGAATGCTTGGATGGTTAAAATAAACACAACTTCAATATTTTTATGTTTTTCCAATTTTAACGATTGAACTAAATTCACCCAATTAAACTTAGCACCAATTAAACCTTTATTGTGAAAACCAATTTAGAAAATTTTATCTTTTTATCCTAAACATGCATCTAGGTGATAGCAGATAAATTAAATAAATCAAATCACAAGACGCCGATGTACGAGGAAACCACAAAAGGAAAAAGCCTCGGACACCCAGTCAGACAATCACTATGATATAAAAATTACAAAGAAAGAATATAGTCTTACTTAATGACTCGATAACCACAAGCCTTGGTGCCACATCTTCTTTTCAACCACTCCTCCACAGTGCAACGTAGGAGTTCACCCACACAAGGTCCAAAACACACAAGTCCACATACACCTCCGTATCCACCGATGCAACTTAGCAACCGTATAGGATTCTAAACACGGAGTCCACCGCTTCTTTACTGCGATCTTCACATACGGAGTCCAACGCATGAAAATAGTTCTTCTAATGATGAAAGAAACAAACTAGGTGCCCAAAAAAGATATGAAAGTATATGATTTATGAATCTTGGATCTTGTAAACAAAAGGGTGAAACTTTTAGAGTTGGAACTTTTGAGAGGAGGTTTGCTTTTCGCTTTCGTCAGAAGTAATTCATCTTAAAACAGAAAACTAGGTTTGAAAATCCTTTTATTGAAAAATTAAGGTGGGCATCATTCGAATGATTTTAAGTTCTCGTTCAAACGAGATAAATATCTCGTTCGAATGTGATTTCATCTCGCTTCTAATGATTTTATAAAAACCAATCCATAACTTTTTGTTTGATGCACATTTGAAAGCGTACTTCGAATGACCTTATAATATTGTTTGAATGACATTGAGATGTCGTTTGAATAATCTAAACTAAATTTAAAACTCCACCTTCAGTAAACTCAGAAAACATATTTTTGAAAAATTAAGTTCCAAATGATTTTAAAAACAGAACACCCTTATTTAAAATCCCAAGGACTCATAAACTATATACGTACATACCCGCGAGATCCTAGGCATATGTGAAGACAAACGTGGCATGGTAAACACTTCTTAGAATCTGAATTCTTCGAAGCTTGGCCGCTAAGTTTTCATAAAACAACGTCATAGGCTCATGGGATTATCAACTCAAAGTCTATCCTATGACTCGAACGTTTTGTCCGTAATTATGCCAATTACATATAAATTGAATCAATTGGAAAATTATCCTTACCCAGGTCTTCTTCTTTTGAAACAGGGAAAAAGTCAGCTAAGGTTACCCTTCAAGCCTACAAAATGAACGCAGACACAAAGGTGGAGGCACCAACTAAGGCCCAAAATGAGGCTGAGCAAAATTTCAAGCAGGTTACGGAGGCACTGAAGGTTGTTGAAGCTAAAATGAGGCTGAGAACGTGCTCTGTGTTAAGGAGTTAAAGGCCGCGGAGGAGATGGCCAGAAATCAAAGAGAGGAGGCTGTAGCAGCCAAGGCTAAGGAGGAAACTGAAACTGCAGCAGATAAAGAGGAAGATGATGAAGAAGAGGATATGACCTCTTAAACTTTTTACTTTCTTTATTTCTCCAATTTTATTACCAACTCTGAACTCGTACTATATCAAACAACATAGGCGCTCCGTGGCCTGTTATTTTTATTACACAATTTTGTTCATTATAATTCCGCATCCTTGTATTTTGTTGAATGCCTTGCATGTCTTGAAAATCTTTGTTGTTTAGCTTTAGGCCGTAGATTGTTAGTAGCATAGGAACTTATATAAGCCTCCGCGAACTTTAAGAATAGAATTGGAAGTAATTAAAGGCTACTACAAACGTTTGGACTTAGGAACAAAACAAGTTGTGACTTGCCTGCGACACACTTGTAAATATTGAGTTTACCACTTGAGATGCCTGCCGCAGTATCACTGAACTGAAGTTCTTGGGTATTGAATTTCCCTTTCGCAGACTCTAGGCTGAATACTTGAACTTTTATTGTAGAATGTCTACCACTACTTTTTTAACTAGTCTTTGGGAACTGAGTTCCCTTGCTATGGTAGTTAAGTCCTCAACCCTCCTTATTGATCAAGTTGTGGCGTTCTAAATTGAGTGGAAACTCTTGTTGTTCTTGGATTGACTACTTTAGGGTATTTATATGCCTCCCCTGGATGGGTGTAATTTCAAGCCACCCACGGCTATTGGGTATTTTAACACCGCCCATGGCGGAGTATTGATCAAGACTCCCACGTTCATCCTAGGACATTTGGGGAATTATAAGCCACCTAAAACTAAGAGAGGGTATTAGTATGCCAACCAGGGTATTTTTAAGACAACATATGGCCAAAAAAGGGTATTATAAGCCAACTCGTGGCTAAATAATAGTATTATTAGTCAACCTGCAACTAAATAAGGGTACTATAATCCAACCTACGACTAAATAAGGGTATTATAAGCCAACCCATGGCTTAGAATGGGTATTATGAGCCCTCGAGGCTAAGAATGGGTATTATGAGCCCCTAAGGCCATCGCGCTAAGAGGTGTGTTATAAGCCATTAAAGGCTGTCATGCCCTTTTCTTCTAAGGTTACCTTCTCTCATTCACGTCAATCTTTAGGATAATTGGTTATTAGGGATGCAACTGTCTTAGTTAAGGGATGCATCCCCTTTGAACTTCTGGACAATCCCCTGCCTAATGAGCCTTTCAATTTTATTCTTCAAGAAAACATCCATTAGTGTGTCCATGATCTTGATGAAACCCATATAATCTGCTTTTATAATTTCATCTTCTCTGGCCACTTGAGTAGTTTCTTTTCCTTGATGTTCTCAAGGATGTCTTCCAAACTGGAATTCAACGAAGAGAAGTATTTATAGGGCCTTTCTTCCTCTTGCTCTTCCTGATTCCTCTCCTCTCAAGTGCCTTGACTGCGGCCTTTTACATGGAAGTGAAGGTTGTAGACTCCAACATTAGAATCCTCCTCCCTAGAAGGTTAATCTATATTTGAGGGAGGCTTGACCTTCATATATATGGTTGATACACCTTAAAAAGTGTGCCACATCCTCTGTCTGCTTGGCATCTCATTCAAAACTTCCATCCATGACTTTTGGAATGCTAGTCTTTAGAAATATATTCTTGTAGATGAACCAAACCATGATGAGAAAAACCAGGATATACAAAACAAGCAGGCTTAAAAGAGAAAGTATAAGGATAGGGATGCAACCATTTTATCACTAGCTGCGAACTACTTAAACCAAAGTAGACTGTTGTGGCCTTTCAAGGAAGTAAGGATGAGGCCGTGGCCTCTGGAGCCTATAAGGTTGTGATAGTGGCCTCTTAGAGGAATTATCCACTAGAAGTGATTTGAGCATGCACGTTTTTTACCCCGATACTATTTCACCAAATTGGATAATTTGTTGGCCTCTTTTTTCTAGGTGCAAAGTAACTGAAAAGTTAGTAAAAAGGGTATCGTAACCTATCTTGGAAGGTTTATCGATCCTTAAGGAGATTGCATAGTTGTATTTCGTCTGTTGAATCATCGATTTCTTAATAATGTGACCTAGCCTTTTTCAACTTAGTCTGACCTACTAGCCGTAAGCCTGTCGTGGGAGTTTTCAAGCATTTTACGGCATCGTTGATCCCGAATAAAGTAATTTTAGAAATAAAAACTTGTCGAAAATACAAAGATTGGCTATATAGCTGCATAGGGGATGGGACTTATTGGCAGACAACATGCCAGACCACATCCAATAAGGTGCAAAGATGAGTTTCTCCCAGGAATTGACCAAAAATTGATAATTAATCGAAAAGGTCTTTCGGGAGCAAATCTAAGATATAAAAGTCCTTTTATGCAAAACAGATAAGTTTGGTGGCCAAACTCGTACCATATAGGAAATGAAGTGGCATATGATGCCTAAAACTGTCGAGAAAGATAAAGAGGGATGCATCCCTAATTACCTACCTTTATGAGGCCATGACCTATCAAATTTTTCAGCATAAACTAGGTACGGTAACATCATTGGGGTAAGAAAACTTTTCCTAATGACATAGAAAAATGCCTAGAAACTATATCTAGAAAGAAGCAAGGTGTGGGCATAATAACCAAAATATCATCGATGCGACAACGACCCGGAGGTCCCCATGGATGAAATAAGGTGTTACGAACTCGATTTAAGAGGAAACTTGGTAGAGCACCTTTTTTCCCCATAGACGACGCCAAAATGATGATGTAAGAAATTGGATCGATAAGAAATAACCATACCATCAAATTTATTCTTAATCATCATAAAGTGTAAAAGCGTAATCAGGTAAGAAAATAGAGATAAAACACCAGATATAGAGTGGTTTGACTATAAAATGAGCTTATGTCCACTTTGGTGCCTCATTCTCTTTATACCATTGCATTATTAAAAATGTTGATTGCTTATATGGGAATACAAGAGAGAGAGAGGGTAATAGCTTTGTGCTGAGCTAGATGAAGCCTATAAAGCAAGGCTATAGAGGCACCGCAAACTATAGTGGCTCAGGTGACCATGAGTGACCTGAGTGAGCTTCTAGAGAGAGAAAGTGGGTGAAGAGTTTGGCAGGGCTTTTCTGCCAAAACATGTCCTACTAAATAAGGAATGAACAATTCTATTTATATAATTAAAGGGACGGATAATGTGTATAGAGAACGTAATATATGGATAAGTAATGCAAGTGTGAAATCCTTTTAAAAGTCTGAGATGGCAAGTGCATACTTATGTGGCTAAGTCAGAGGTAGGGTATGCGCTGTTGGGGAAGTAGGTGGCCGCGGAGTGTTAGGGATGAGTCCGTGGCTTCTTAAGGTGCTAAAATAATCCTTATGCCGCGGCCTGTCTAAGCCCAAAAAAATGGCACCAAGTATAAACTTTCGCGACCGTGATACTAATATTGGGCATATCACCTACGTTCTTTAGTCCGAAAGGCATACAATTATAACAAAAAGTACCTAGGATGGTGATGAAGGAGGTATTTTCTCTATCGTTTGGCTTCATTTTAATCTAGTTATAACCAGAATACGCATCCATGAAGCTTAGTAATTCCTGCCTAGCTGTTGCGTCCACCAGTTGATCAATTAGAGATAAAGGATAAAAATCCTTAGGACATGCCTTATTCAAGTCTATAATGTTCACACACATCTGTCATTTGTCACTCTTCTTTGGTACCATTACCACGTTTTCTAGCTAGTTAGGATACATCACTTCTTCAATAAAGTCAATTTTCTTCAGCTTGGCCATTTTTTCTTGAATTGCCATGTTCTTTTCCTCCGAGAATACCCATCGCTTTTATTTTACTGACTTTGCTTCCTTAACTATGTTGAGTTTATGTCTAATAATGGTTGGATCAATTCCAGGCATGTCTTCATGGCTCCAAGCAAAAATTCTTTTCCTAGCTCGTAGGAAGTCATTTAGTTACTTTATGAGGATGGGATCCAGGGATGAGCCGATATGGGTTATCCTTTTAGGATGCTCATTGTGTAAGATTACTAGTTCCGTTCTCTTGATTTCTTCTCCAGTTACTAACTTATTTTCATCTCAAGGATCTAATGTCTCAATCTAATAAGTTTGCGCTATTTTATTTTTTCTTCATTATCAATCGAAGTGTAGTAGTATTCACGTGCTTCTACCTGGTTTTCCTTTACCGTTCCTACACTGAAATTAGTGGGGAAATTTATACATTGATGAACAATCAATGTGACAACCTCATATTTCTTCAAACCCACTCTTGTAAAAATAATATCATAGGCCGATGAGACATTCTTGTCAAGGACGAAGAATCTCATCGTCTTTGTTCTACAGGTCGGGTAAGAGCCAATAACAGTATCTAATTCAATTATGCCCAGTGGGCATACATTTTCTCCTGAGAATCCGATCAGTGGGCAGTGGGAAGATTCTAATTTTCTGTCAGATATCTTCAGCTTCTTGAAGTAGGCATAAAATAATACATCCGTCGAACTCCCATTGTCCACCAGAATTCTCTTCACAATCCTTTCGTGGACTATCATGGTTGTCACCAATGGATCGTCATGAGGTTATAACAACCCTAATCGGCCGTCTTTAGAAAAACCTATCACCAGTAGATCATTTGCAACCTTATGGGGTCGGACGTCTGCTAATGTTGCCTTCTTGACGTCTCTGTTATCGGCACAAGCTCTTGCTTCATTGAGGTTTGTTTTTCTCTCAGTTGTTCCATCATCTCTATCAGCATCCCTTCCTGCTATGCAACTACATGACACATAAATCATGACCACTTCTTATAATAGCTCCTTGAGCCTTGCAGGGAGGCTGGGATATTCCTTATCATTGTTCTCTCCAGATCTTTATTTCTGATGAGAGGCGATGTTAATAATATCCCCAGCTTCCAATCATCATGAGCTGGTGACTTCCTTGCATTCTTATCCATGCACTTAGTAAGTGATATGCCCCAAGTGTGACCTCGGCTCAGAGACATCAACCTCGGCCGAGATTATGGTCGACACTGGAAAGGCCTTGGACACGCGACATCAAACCTCGGCCATGGCAAACACGGCCCAGGCCGACCCTACCACCAACCTCTCCAAGGAAACACTGCAGGCATCGTAGGTGTCAGCAATACTTCAGTTCACCTAAGGATGACAACCTCGGCCATGGGTGGGCTGAGGTCTCAAGAAGCCTTACTTCTACCAAGGCCAACATCATCAAGATATCAGTTAATTCTCCAAGCACACGCCAGCTCAACCTCGGCCTAAGTCGACCCCTATTTGTTGTCTCGGCTGAGCTTAGGCCGAGACCTTTATGGCTCATCTCAGATTAAACGAGCAACTAGACTTATTAACCTCGGCCTCTAACAGGCCGAGGTCATGCTCCAAGCATGATAGCCGAGCACCTGCTGGCATTTGGATAAGGACACGTGGACACAAGTTAGTTATAGCAAATCATTCTCCACATGTGGGGAGAATATTTCATCATCATTCTCTACATGTGACAGTGACAGATGGCTTCTTCATATTGGCTAGGGTAAACACACACATGCTCATTGCATGCATGGGGGGTACATTACACCCCATAGGTACTATATATAGAGGACATCCTCTGACTTGTAAAAGGCCCGAAAGAAGTAACTCTAGATGAAATTCTGTCAAAACACACAGTAGAGAGAGAGCTTGAGAGATTGTATCCATGGCCATCAGTGCCTTATTTCAGTGAGATTACACACACACACACACACAGTGGACGTAGGCCAATTTGGGCTGAACCACTTATATTTTGGGTGTTCCTCCTCTTTTCCCCATCTCCTTCTTTTACCTCTCATATAGCTATGCTGCCATTGTTGTTCTTATTTAGAGCTTGCAAACACCTTATCTGGTGGTGATGTTATTAGCATCATCATTTTGGCGCCGTCTGTGGGAACGAGAATATATCTCTTCCTCTTCTTCAGCTTAACCTCACCGGAGACTCTGGTGGTGAACCAAGCACCACCCTTTGCATGGAGCCGTTTCACCATTGAAAGAGGTCCTTAAAGGTAATAAGCTCACCTGATACTTAAGCTCTTACTAAGCAACACATGGCACCAGAGTTATCGCCACCTCTTCCGCCACCCGGAGGTGGGGGGCCTAGTTTCAGTCAGGCGCCGTCCCAGTCTGAAATGGCGAAAGTAGCTGCAGCCTTGAGGTCTTTGGCTGCAACACAACAAGCTATGCAGGAACAATTTGCATAGCTCAGCCAAACTATGATGAGGCCACCTGGAGTCTCACCAGATATGATCACTCTGGCGGCTGTTCAGCCTCATCTTGATGCTAGGGGACCACCCCAGGCACCGATGAAGGACCAGCCTGCACCCCAGCGGAGAAGGGACGTTGCTGACCCTAGGCGCTTAAACCTGGGGAGGCAAGGAAACCCTTGCCCAGAGGACAGGTATGACGACCTAGAGGCGGAAGAGGCACCGGAAGATTGTTGGGAGCCATATGCGGTTTCAAACAATACGGTTCGCCCTCTTCAGCAGAGCCGAGGATGTGCTGGACGAAGAGTTGAAGAGGCCCAACAACGAGGATCAGCTTTTGATCGGTTGAGCAGAGGGTCAGTCTTCGAGAGGTTGAGTCCAATGAATGACCTAAGACAGAGGTTACCCAGGTCAAGGAGTGCTGTCGGCTCGTAAAGAGGGGACAGACCAGGTCGGCCTGACCAAGGCTGACCCTGTGAAAGATGAGTTAGAGATGAGGAAGAGGTCAACAGCTGACGTTGCGTTGCGGTTGGGGAACCCTCAGTCCACCCCTTAGAGGTGGCTAGGGACAACCTCGGCCAGGCTGATGGCAGAAGACCATGTAATGACTCTATCCAATGCCTTGAGGAGAAGATAGGAGACCTCATTAAAAGTAGGGACCCGCTGCAAAGGGGTTACTCAAAGGGCTCTCCATTTGTGGCTAGGATAGTAAGCTTCCCAACTCCAGCTAAGTTCAAGCCTCCTATGGTGTCTCCAAAGTATGATGGCAGCACGAACCCTGTACATCACATCGAGATGTATCAGTCGGTAGCAGACATCTACTCGATACCCGATGAAATGAAGTGTAGGACCTTCTCTGGGACCTTAACAGGGGCAGCACACAAATGGTTTATCTCTCTTTCGAAGATCTCAATTGAGAACTTCAAAGGCTTGGCTGAATGATTCATCCAAAACTTCTGCTTTGGGGTGAGGCCTCAAAAGAAGACTACTCACCTGCTGTATGTCAAGTAGGGCAAGGATGAGAGCCTAAGGGAATACATAGCCAGGTTCAATAATGAGAAGCTGGAGGTCGAAGATTATGAAGAGAACATAGCCATAACCTCCCTCATAGGGGGTCTTCAGAAAGGAAAGCTGTTGTGGAAACTCGCGAAAGACCCTCCTAGGTCTATGGCAGAGCTCCTGGCAACTGCAGAAAAATTCATGAATGCAGAAGAGGCAATGGCCGCCAAGTATGAGGATGAGAACCGTGGTAGTAGTGGAAAGTCCCAAAGAAGGAAAGATGGAAAGAAGAGGTTGGGTGATGACAAGTTCGCCCACTATACTCCTCTGACTGTGAGCTGTGAACACATCCTCAACGAAATCAAGAATGACAGGACTCTGAGATGGACAGAGAAACTGAAGGCCCCACCACATAAGAGGAACAAAAACCTATGGTGCGAGTTCCACCAGGATCATGGCAACGTTACAGATAGATGCTTCGCCTTGAAGGATGAGATTGAAAAGATGTTAAAATCTGGAAAGTTGAGGAAGTATGTGGACGGTAAGGCTCCTAAAGGGGGAAAAGATGACCCTAAGAAAAGGAGAAATAACAGATGCCATGACAATGCTCTAGTCAAAAGGTGATGACGAGGATGATCCCGACCTTCCGTCGAAAGATGACAACACCCCAGTGAAGAGGGTTGGTATGATCTCGTTTGGTGTTGACACCATATGCGGAGGATTTGTAGGAGGTGGCTCTGAAATAGTCGACGGAAGGCTCACGTGGCAGAGGCCAAGTCAGTGTCCAAGTTGGAAGTTATAAACCTAACGTCTTCCGATACAGTGCAGAAGAGGAAGAAGGTAGACATGGACACCCTTGTAGTCAGGTTCTCCAGACTCGACTTCAAAGGTATATTAGCCCCCAATGATGACCCTTTGGTAATAACAACAATGGTGCATGGATGCGAGGTGCAGAGGATCCTCGTAGATGGGGGGAGCTCGACAGACGTGATGTTATGGCCTTGCTTAAAGAGTCTCGGTCTTAGCAGAGCAAGGCTGGTACCCTATCATCACCCCTTGATCGGCTTCAGTGGTGAAAAGGTCCACCCCTTGGTCATGTATGAGATGGACGTACGTATGGGTGATGAGTGGCCTAAGAGGTTAACCAGGAAGATAAATTTTTTTGTGATGGACGAAAACGTATTCTCGGCCTATAACCTCATCATAGGAAGAGTGGCCCTAAAAGAGTTTGAAGCTGTGCCATCGACGGTCCATCAGATGCTAAAATTACCAACTCCCTATGGGGTAGGGGAAGTTCAAGGTGACCAAACCATAGCTCGGCAATGTTACTTCAACTCGGCTGAAGAGAGAGAGGCCCATAAGAGGGCTACCACCACTTATAGCATTGATATGCTTGACCCAAGAGATGAGACAAAATTGAAGAAGGGAGAGGCAGCAAAAGAGGTAGAATCCATCGTCCTCAATGAGGACGAGCCAGAAAAGACCATCCAGGTCGGCAAAGCCCTTAAGTCGAAAATAAAGGAAGAGCTGATAAACTTCCTTAGGAGGAGGCAGAGTGTCTTCGCATGGAGTCACGCAGACATGCCCGACATCGACCCTGAGGTTATGAGTCACAAGCTCAACGTGACCAAAGATGCCAGGCCTATCAAACAGAGACGAAGAGTCTACTCCAGGGAGAAGTATGACGTCATACGGGAAGAGGTAAAAAAACTAGAAGAGGCAGAGTTTATAAGAGAAGTTACATACCCGAAATGGTTATCGAATGCAGTCATTGTGCCCAAGGCTAATGGGAAATGGAGAATGTGTGTTGATTACACTGACCTGAATAGGTCTTGTCCAAAAGACAACTATCCCTTACCCCGGATAGATCAGATGGTGGATGCTACAGTGGGACATGAGCTCATGAGCTTCATGGACGCGTATTCAGGCTATAACCAGATCTTCATGGACGCTGAAGACTCAGAGAAGACAGCCTTCATTACCGACAAAGGGACGTACTGCTACAAGGTGATGACCTTCGGTCTAAAAAATGCAGGGGCAACGTACCAACATCTTGTTAATAAGATGTTTGAAGAGAAAATAGGTAAGACTATAGAGGTGTATGTAGATGATATGCTAACAAAGAGCTTAAAAGCTTGCACTCATGTAGCAGACCTCGAGAAGACCTTCGATGTTATGGACTCATACAGAATGAAACTCAACCCCGCAAAGTGTGTCTTCGGAGTAGGAGCTGGGAAGTTCCTGGGATTTATCGTCAACCAGAGACGGATTGAAGCGAACCCTGAGAAAATCAAGGCTTTGCTTGACATGAAGATGCCGAGGAGTATCAAAGATGTCCAAAGACTCACGGGGAGAGTGGTTGCACTCAACAGATTTGTCTCTAGGGCAACGGACAAGTGTCTTCCATTCTTTAAAGTGCTTAGAAAGGCCTTCTAGTGGGACGAAGAGTGTGAAAAATCCTTAAACCAGCTCAAGTCTTACTTGGGGTCTCCCTTATTGCTGTCTCGTCCTGTTGCAAGAGAGAAATTATATGTGTATCTGGCAGTCTCCGAATCATCCATCAGCGCAACCATAATCCGGGAGGACGATGGGATCCAAAGGCCTGTGTATTTCAACAGTAAGGCCCTTCAAGGGTCTGAACAAAATTATCCTCGTATGGAAAAGCTGGCTTATGCCCTGATACATGCTTCAAGGAAGATAAAACCTTACTTTCAATCCCACTCCATGGTAGTCCTCACCGACTCCTCGCTAAGACAGGTCCTACATAAACCCGAGAAGTTCGGGAGGTTGATGACCTGGGCCATTGAGTTGGGGGAATATGATCTTACCTACCAACCTAGGACGGCCATCAAAGGGCAAGCCCTCGCACACTTTATTGCTGAGTTCACATGGGAAGAGGCTAAGGTAGAGAATGGCCTAGAGGGTGTTGAACAGACAAGCCGTGGTGTCTTTCGAGATCAGGAAGAGACGACACCAAGTGTCCTCGCATCCAACAAGGTCAGGAGCAGAGTAGCGGAGAACGAGGAGGATCGGTACCTCTTCAAATAAGGAATCATGTCGGAAGGGGGATTCTCATCGAATACAGACATTTGGGGCCTCTTCATTGATGGCTCTTCCTGCGATAGTGGAAGCGGTGCAGGGTTAATACTTTCATCCCCTGATGGTGCTAACATTGAATACGCTTTGAGATTCAACTTTGAGGCCTCTAATAACGAGTCAGAATATGAAGCCATGATAGCCGGCCTCTCATTGGCAAAGACTCTGGGTGCAAAGCGACTCCTACTTCACAACGACTCGAGGTTAGTAGTCAATCAAGTATTGGGAGTCTATGAGGCCAAAGATGAAAGGATGGTCAAGTATCTGAAGAGGGTGAGAGCGATGTTAGAATATTTCGAAGAGATAAAACTGAGGGGAGTACCTCGACAAAGTAATAGCCACGCTGATGCGTTGGCAAGGTTGGCCTCGGTGACGAAGACAGATGTCAGAAGGACAGTTTCGATCGAGGTCTTAGTAAAAGCAACCATCAAGGAAGAAGAGGTATGTAACCCATGTCACAATCTGAATCTAGGAGAATCGTGGATGGACCCCCTCGTCAGATATATCAGAGAGGGGGAGCTACCTGAATCCAAGTTAAAAAGGCGGAAATTGAGATATAAGGCTGCCAAGTTCTCGATAGTAGGAGACGTCCTATATAAGAAGGGATTTCTGTTGCCTCTCCTCAGATGTGTGCATCCCATAGAAGTTCCCCGGGTCTTACAGGAAATTCATGAGGGCTCCTGCTCTAGTCACATAGGGGGAAGAACTTTGGCCAAGAGAATCATCACACAAGGATACTGGTGGCCAACCTTGTCAAAAGACGCTGCAGCCTACGTGAAGAAGTGTGATAAATGTCAAAGATTCGCCACTATTCCTCACCAACCTCATCAACCCATGACGTCAATCACCTCTCCATGGACATTTGCAGTATGGAGGATTGATTTAGTAGGACCCCTACCAAGAGCTGCCAACAATTATCGGTTCTTAATAGTTGCCATTGACTACTTCTCAAAGTGGGTGGAGGCAGAGCCGATGATAACGATCACAGAGCAGAAGACCTTCCAATTTATTTGGAGGAACATCATATGCAGATACGGCCTCCCAAACACTCTCATCTCGGACAATAGGACCCAGTTTAAGAACCCCTCTTTAGAAAAGTACTGCCTAAGAGTTGGGATAAAGCAGTTCTTCTCATCTCCTGGCCGACCTCAGGAAAACGGTCAGACTGAGGTCACGAACAGAACAATTCTCGATGGAATCAAGAAGAAGTTAGAAGATGCGAAGGCAAGATGGACTGAAGAGGTCTACACTGTGTTATGGGCCTACAGAACCACGACGAGGACCCCTACGGGAGAAACCCCATTCATGCTTACACATGGCTCAGAGGCTGTCATACCAACAGAGGTGGGACTCCCAACTCATAGGGTTCAAACCTATGACCCCGATAAAAATGGGGAAGAGAGAAGGCTAGACCTATATCTGATTGAAGAGATAAGACATGACGCAGAGATCAGACAAGCGGCCTACCAACAGAGGGCAGTAAAATTCTACAACCAGAGGGTGAAGTCAAGACCCATCGCGGTGGGAGATTTAGTACTAAAAACGACCTTACAGAAAGCAAACAAGCTCCACCCAAACTGGCATGGTCCCTACAAAGTGACAAAAGAGGTTGTGCCTGGAACCTACAAGCTTGAAAACCTATAAGGGGAACCTTTCGCTAACCCATGGAATGCTGATCACCTAAAGAAGTATTACATATGATGTTGCAAAGAGTTTCATGTAAATGTACCATCTTATTATGAAGAGTTTAATAATAAAAGATCAGTTCCCATGGCGGATCCTACTTCATTATGCACTTATGTCAGAGATTAATTATGAGGATAACATCCTAGGTGATGACCTCAGACCCTTATAACATCACTCAGTGGTGAAAAGGTCTGAGGTTAGACACCATACGTGGATGACCTCAGACCCTTATAACATCACTCAGTGGTGACAAGGTCTGAGGTCAGACACCATACGTGGATGACCTCAGACCCTTAACATCATTAATTTGGTGAGATTAATTATGAGGATAACATCCTAGGTGATGACCTCAGACCCTTATAACATCACTCAGTGGTGATAAGGTCTGAGGTCAGACACCGTAATGGGATGACCTCAGACCCTTAACATCATTAATTTGGTGAGATTGATTATGAGGATAACATCCAAGGTGATGACCTCAGACCCTTATAACATCACTCAGTGGTGACAAGGTCTGAGGTCAGACATCGTAATGGGATGACCTCAGACCCTTAACATCATTAATTTGGTGAGATTAATTATGAGGATAACATCCTAGGTGATGACCTCAGACCCTTATAACATCACTCAGTGGTGACAAGGTCTGAGGTCAGACACCGTAATGGGATGACCTCAGACCCTTAACATCATTAATTTGGTGAGATTGATTATGAGGATAACATCCAAGGTGATGACCTCAGACCCTTATAACATCACTTAGTGGTGACAAGGTCTGAGGTCAGACATCGTAATGGGATGACCTCAGACCCTTAACATCATTAATTTGGTGAGATTAATTATGAGGATAACATCCTAGGTGATGACCTCAGACCCTTATAACATCACTCAGTGGTGACAATGTCTGAGGTCAGACACCGTAATGGGATGACCTCAAAACCTTAACACCATTAATTTGGGGAGATAAATTATGAGGATAACATCCTAGGTGATGACCTCAGACCCTTATAAGATCACTCAGTGGTGACAAGGTCTGAGGTCAGACACCGTAATGGGATGACCTCAGACCCTTAACACCATTAATTTGGGGAGATTAATTATGAGGATAACATCCTAGGTGATGACCTCAGACCCTTATAACATCACTCAGTGGTGACAAGGTCTGAGGTCAGACACCGTAATGGGATGACCTCAGACCCTTAACATCATTAATTTGGTGAGATTGATTATGAGGATAACATCTTAGTTAAGGACCTCAGACCCTTATAACATCGTTAAGGTCTAAGGTCAGACTACTAATTTGATTTAAGCAAACACCATTGTATAAGCTTCAGAGCCAAAACATCACACGACATGTATTCAACAAAGTAAAGAAGATGATCCTCCTTAGAAATTGACATATTCAGGGCTTACAAATATTCAGAGGTTACAAGATTCAAAAAATAAGAACCATGTTCATTCAGAAATTATAAATGTTCAGGGGTTACAAATAAGCTTCACAATTGGAATTCAAGGGTTTGAGGGGGGAATGCTGGTGTCTTTGGCCTGGTTAAGCTGGGCGACATTGGTCACCTCGGCAATGTCATCATTGTGGTCTTCCCCTCCAACTTCTGTGCCGTCCAACGTTGCAGTCTCGGCAGGCGCGGTAATCTCCTCCTCAACCTCCTGAAGGGCCTGGGCAAGCTGAGGATTAGCAAAGCCAAGGCCTATGAAATCAGAGGCTTTCAAAGTGCCAACCTCCTTCTCCTTGGCAGCTTCCCACTTGGAAGTAGCTTTGATACCTCTCTCGAGGTATTCAAATCCAAAGCTCATAAACTTATCGGAAGTTTTGTACTCAGCAATTACCCCCTCAGAGGCATCATCGAGGGCTGCCTTCACAGCCGAGCTGACCTTCTGCTGCAGAATGTCATCCTTGGCCTTCAGAGCCGCAACATGGTCCTTCTTAAGCCGAGAGACCTCCTTCTCTAGCCCCTTCACCTTCTTCTCAGACTCTCCCATCTCAGACTTCAGGCGGTCAATCTCTACGTTCAGAGTGCTTTGGACCTTCTCGGCCTTTTGACCCTTTTGGATGAGGGGCAACTTCCTCAGAGTCCAGTTAGAGAGGTGGTGCATGGATGCCAGGCCCTGCAGATTTTGTGATCATGGGTAAGTCGAAGACAAATCAGAGGTCATACTTGGAAATTCCAAAGAAATATGAGGTCATACCTGAATAGATCTGTGAATACCGAAATCAACCAGTAAGGGAGTATCCAGTGACCTGAAGAAACGGTTATCGACCTCGGTCATTGTAGAGCCTAAGGCATCCAGGGCCTACAGACTGTGGCCGACGATGATGTTAGTAATCTTTAATTGCTCTAGACGAGCCGACAAAGCGTCTGCTGAAGAGATTTGGATGGAAGAATCAACATTCTTTTCTTCTGCCTCTGATCCTCAGGGGCATGATCAACTGGAGCCCTCTTCTTCGTGGCTTGGGGCTTTGAGGCAGAGGGAGATGGAGGAGGAGCATTAAGACCTGCCTTTTTTCGAGCCTCATCAAGCTAGGCGCAGCCATTTCCCAAAGCACATCTAAAATATTCTCTGGGCACTCTGCAAAGATTAATAGATCTGAGTTAGAGAATCAGATATGAATAAACTCAGAGGTTCAACTGGGAATAAAAAAGGCTTACCAAGCTCAGCAAGGGGCTTCCACCTAGACCAGTCTCAGAGAGGTAGTGGGGGGTCATCAAGTGCTCGAACTTAACAAGCAGACCATGTATCCCCTAATCTTGAAGGGCTTTCACCTTCTGAAGGTTTTGCAGGCTCAGACTAGGGTCAGCTCTCGCAGACATGGTGACCTTACCCCATCTCAGAGGCATCCTCTGCTCTAGAATGGACGAGGGAACACATGGGCCAAATTACCATGACCCATAAGCGAAAAAGTATCGAGGCTTCCAGTTGTGGTTGGAAGTCTGAGTTATTTGGAGCATCTTTTTATCAGGCTTCCGAGCTACAAAATGATAGTAGCTCGGATGATTTTTGGCAGAAGAGGGAACATAACAACCAACAAAGACCTGAACGGGAAGGTCTGAGTGCTGGACAACCCTCCACAAGACTATGGACCCTATTATAACCCTCCAAGCGTTAGGGGACAGTTGGGAAGGGGCCAAATTAATGAAGGCAAGGATGGACCTAATGATGGGATGAATGGGCAAACGAAACCCTAACTTGAACATCTGCTCGTATAAGTAGATCCCACCATCTCGGCCATTGTAGGCCCTCTCTTCCCTCAGAGGTCTCCTAAGATTTATGGAGGGACTGATGGAGTACAGATATCTGAAGCAGAGAAGGTCTACCTTAGTAATGGTACTCTCAATCTCGATCGCCTCGGAGACGTCGACATCACTCTCAACGTCATCATCATCTTGCTCAGCGTCGGCCAGATTAGACGTTGATGGGTTACTTGGGAACCTCTGTGCGAATTCAGCCCCGGTGACGGACGATAGAGGAATGGCGTTAAGTGGTGGTGGAATGGCCACACTCGGCTCAATAATCTCAACCTCTGAGGAAGAGGCCGAGGTGCTTGAGTTATTAAGGGATGAGGACCGGTTGGAGACCTCGGCCTGATCAGGGGCCTGATCTTCCCGAGTTGAGAAGTCCATGGCCTCCTGGAAGGAATCCACAGACATGGGGTCTGAGGTGGAAGACTCAGACATGAACATCGGTAATGGTTCGGCAGGAACCTTTGCCCGGTTAAAAGGTGCGGGGGGATCAGGATATATTACCTTCAGAGGTGGTGGAAAGATGGATCTAATAGGGAATTCTTGTGACCTACGAGCCTCTTCCTATGCTCTCTCTATTTGTTTGATTTTTTCTAAAGTCTTCTCTCTAAGAGAAGGGAACTCCTCAAGAAGCCGGTAGAGGGGTCTGAGCATCAGAGGCAGACACTACAGTTGGAGCTTCTAAACGAAAAACAAGATTGGCTAATGAAATAAAGTAGTCCAAAGATCAAACTACCCAAACCTAACAAGAACAGTTCGCCTGAAACTATGGTGGACTCACCAGAAAACTCAGAAATTCACCGAAAAACACAAATAGAAAGGAAAAAGCAGAGAAAATGGAGGCAAATGAAGGGAAGAAGATACCTGAAGATGAAACGACAAGGGAAAGCGAAGAAAATTCGAGAAAATCACCACCAAGGACCTCTGCAGTGGAATCGTGAAGAGAATGCCTTTAGAGAGAGAAATTGTTTTAATGCAATCGTGCAGGAGATATAATTGAGGATGGAGGGAAGAATGAGGGTTCAAAACCCTTAAATATACAGGCACGATTCCCAAGGCCCATCATTGCCTTGGGAGCCCCAAAGGGTGGCTGACAGCACACGCTTGCCAAGAAAACCACACTTCAATATTGGACAAGTGTCAAACGAACATTGGCTCATATTAGAAGGGCTCGAAGATGTAAAGATCCCACAGTCACCTGCTCCCACATGTAACTAAGGGCTGGGGGGTGATTGATATGCCCCAAGTGTGACCTCGGCTCAGAGACATCAACCTCGGCCGAGATTATGGCCGACACTGGAAAGGCCTTGGACACGCGACATCAGACCTCGGCCATGGCAAACACGGCCCAGGCCGACCCTACCACCAACCTCTCCAAGGAGACACTGCAGGCATCGTAGGGGTCAGCAATACTTCAGTTCACCTGAGGACGACAACCTCGGCCAGGGGTGGGCCGAGGTCTCAATAAGCCTTACTTCTACCAAGGCCAACATCATCAAGATATCAGTTAATTCTGCAAGCACACGCCAGCTCAACCTAGGCCCAAATCGACCCCTATTTGTTATCTCGGCTGAGCTTAGGTCGAGACCTTTATGGCTCATCTCGGATTAAATGAGCAACTAGACTTATCAACCTCGGCCTCTCCCAGGC
The DNA here is from genome assembly GCA_949130495.1 of Sambucus nigra. Lineage (NCBI taxonomy): Eukaryota > Viridiplantae > Streptophyta > Magnoliopsida > Dipsacales > Adoxaceae > Sambucus > Sambucus nigra. Next base: position 350,389,543 of record OX422215.1, read on the forward strand.
CGAGGTCATTCTCCAAGCACGATAGCCGAGCACCTGCTGACATTTGGATAAGGACACATGGACACAAGTTAGTTATAGAAAATCATTCTCCACACGTGGGGAGAATATTTCATCATCATTCTCTACATGTGACAGTGACAGATGTCTTCTTCATATTGGCTTGGGTAAACACACACATGCTCATTGCATGCATGGGGGGTACATTACACCCCATAGGTACTATATATAGAGGACATCCTCTACCTTGCAAAAGTCCCGAAAGAAGCAACTCTAGATGAAATTCTGTCAAAACACACAGTAGAGAGAGAAAACTTGAGAGATTTTATCCATGGCCATCAGTGCCTTATTTCAGTGAGATTACACACACACACACACACAGTGGACATAGGCCAATTTGGGCTGAACCACTTATATTTTGGGTGTTCCTCCTCTTTTCCTCATCTCCTTATTTTTCCTCTCATATAGCTATGCTGCCATTGTTGTTCTTATTTAGAGCTTGCAAACACCTTATCTGGTGGTGCTGTTATTAGCATCATCAGTAAGATTTTGGTGGTGCTGTTATTAGCATCATCAGTAAGATTTTCTCTTTTTTGATGAGGGCCTCAATTACATCCTTCAAATATAGGTAATCTTTGGTCTCATACCCGTGGTCTTTATAGAACTTGCAAAATTTATTCTTATCTCTTCTTCTAGCGGGAGTTTTTAACTTTTTTGGCCACTTCAATTCACCATTTACTCAGATCTCATCGAGGATATGGTGTACTCCAACTGTCAAGGGAGTATACTCATCAAAATTCTGGAATGGCTTCCTAGCATTTTTCTGCTTGGGGCCCTCTTTAGGCTTTTCCTTTCTTCTTAAGCTGTTACCTTCTTTTTTGTGGTTGAACTCTTTTGCAACCATTACTTCTTCTAAGTTCATGATCTTTCTTTTTTTAGCCAAGAGCTCGACCATGTGGTTTGGAAGCTCCTTAGCTAATGTCGCTTATAACTTTCTAGGCAACCTCCCACTAATAATTGCTCTAATGGCAAATATTTTTTCGTATTTCACTACCTCTAGGTTTTTGGTATTAAATATGGTAATGTACTCCCATGTCGTTTCATCCTTGCATTGACGGACGCTTAATAAGTGAGCTATCCTCTTACTAGGTTTTTGCTCCGAAAGATAATTTTTTAACAAAGAAATCAGTCAGTTGGTTAAAATCAAAGATCTTGCCTCTCGGTAACCCATTATACCAGATCAGAGTAGGTCTTGTGAGAATGCTTGAAAAATCTTTACAACGCATCTCGTCAGCTATTGAGAATATGTCACATGCTGCCTGATATTGCTCAACATGAAAAATTAAATATGACTTTTCCTCATACTTGGGGCGATCATAGGTGGATTAAATTTTGCTAGGATGGGATAGCTTATCACGGAGGTCGTGAATGGCAATCCTTATACAAATTCCCTATGGAGTGGGTTTTAGTCTTGATGAGGCCACCCAAATGATCCTCTATTCATCAGATTGAACCCCTCTATAGTTGGACTTCGTTTGTCTATATATTGTGATACCCCGCCCAATTAAATATAGGGAGATTAGTCCTTTACCAAATTTAAAACAGAACGTTCAGTTGGTTCATTCTTAGGATCACTGTCGAAAAACTTATAACCATATTGATCACTTAATATAGAATTAATCTAGGCATCAAAACATTTTCCTTTTTACATATAACCAAATAAAACCATTTCTAAATTTAATTATTAAAATATAATCCATTCATCATACACAAGAATATACTAAATACTAAACATGAATGACACTAGTATAAATAAGACTGGGTAAAACCTCCCAGTTCAAAACTTTAATTCACATACTCCTAGTAAAACTCCATCCAACTAAAAGAACTGTAAAGTGAACTGAATAATAACTCTGATAAAAACTAGGAATGGGCGACACATGCCCTAGCTGAGATGTCTAGATCACTGAATGGAAATGATGGATGTGTCTAATGCAAGGACCTATAGATTCCACAATAGATGCAGCACGTAAAGCAATCCAAATCTCCAGTTCTGGTTTCCTTGTGGCTGAGCACCTGATATAATACATATATATAGCAAAAGAGGGAAGAATTGAAAGAAACGGGCCAGAGCTCGATGTTTTAAAAATATTTAGCAAGTATTTAAAACTGCAATGAAGCAAGTATTATGTGCATGTTAGATATCTCACTCTCACATGAGATTATCACCTCTCTTATATTGTGAATGCCTAACATACATCTAACCCACACTAGCTATACTACCCGGCCTAACTAGTTCGAAATCATAATATCACCATCTACTTTCTCCAGTAGTGTAACCGTATCGCCCATAGAATACGTTAAAGAAATAGTTTATCTCACATAACTAAAAGTTCCTTTATTCACCGTTCAAATGGTTAATCTTTTACCCACTAAGATTAATTTATTTCTCATTTATACAAAATCTACAAATTTCACAAAGTAGAGTGTTCCCAATTCTTTTCATAAATATATTGTCACATCACCCCTATATATATATATATATATATATATATATAGCAATCCCGCACCCTTAGGTTAACACCACTTGGCGCAAATCATTTTATTATTATCACTATAACTACCAGTTTCACACAGTAGAAATATGTACAAGTTCTTATATACATATATACATATAGTCACATAATCCCTATACATACATATATTGTTTCTGCACCCCCGGGCTAAGACCCATTAGCGCCCATAACCATAATAATCCTGCACCCTCGGGTTAGCACCCATTAGTGCACTTAATAACAATATCATATAATAGGTATACACACATCCTATTAAAAATTCATGGGTATTCACCTAACCTAAATTATATACATCTCATACGTATTTTATTCTCATCACTACGTATGGTATTTTTAAATGCCATTACTACCACTCATGTAATTCTTGTACCCCCGGATTATCACCCATTAGTACATTTAACAATAATAATCTTGTACCCCCGGGTTTCACCCATTAGTACACTTAACAATCATAGTATATAATAGGCATACAGACATCCTATTAAAATTAATAGGCATTTACCCCACCTAATTATATACTTCTCATACGTATTTTAATCTCATCACTACGTATAATATATTTAATTCGTTACTATCGCTCATGTAATCGCCAAGGCCAACATACCATTCCAATTATTTAAAGTATTATTTCCCAAATACTTCCTAAAAATTCTGCACTACGCTAGGTCCATCAAATAGCAGTTTTCCCACTCAAATTAATTATGTAACTTAAATTGGAGGTAAAAATGGAAATTCCCAAAAATTTGAACCTGTCGCTTGAACCAGAATGTGCTGTCGCTCGAACGACTGCCAAGTGTCATTCAAATGACTTTGCGCGAGATCCTTATCTTGCGCCAACGACCTACGCGCGACTTCGCGCGAGACTCTCTGTTGCGCCTTCTTCCCCAAAATTTCAGTGTTTTTCCACCATTTTCACCTCTAAAACCTCTGTTTTTCAATCCCAAACGCCCAAACAACAAATCCAATTTATTCTCTAATATATTTTGATGATTTCTAACCACCTAGAATCATTAAATCCTCACCATACATCAATTAATTTCAAAATCCCCAACTTAAACCAATAAACCCCTAGTTTTTCCAATTTGAATTCAAGAACCATTTTAACCCAGATTTGTTCATGGAAAATTATCATAAATCCGTGAATGTAATCCTATCTACATGAAGGCATTTAATCTCTTAAAATTTCAGTCCCAAAATAAATCGAATCATCAAATTTCCATCAAATTAATTCTCATAAATTTGAGGGGTTATCACCTACTCTAACATGAACACAATTATTACTGAAATAGGCAAGTAATAAACACTTACCTCGAATATGATGGTCTGATCCATTGGTCATGTTGGTATACACGCATTCCTCTCTTTACGATCTCGCGATGGTGGTCTCGGTGGTGGGAGATAATGCCTAAAAGCTTTGGCTCTTTGGGATTTGCTCTCCCTCACTCTCTGTGACTCTCTCTTGAGTTATGTGAATGTGAGCCCTAATTTCTCCCACATAAATGATAAAATAAACTCCTAATTTTTGTCCATTTAATTTCTCCAAAAATTAAAATTACAAAATTTCCCCTACGGGGTGTCGGTTTGGCCTAAAACCTCCCAGAGTCCAAATAATATACCCGGGTAGAGTTTTATGACTATCTCGACCCTCCCGGACTCAATGGCACACTCGAAATTACCATACGAGTTACTGAAATATAATTTACCTTTATATTCCATTCAATTAGTCCTGACATGACTCACACGCGTATCCTGACTTAATATACCAAGCTGCCGTATATTTCACTCTCGATAATTTATCAAATTTCACAATTCCATATTACATATCACATAGTAATATTCCATAATTCTCAATAATAAGTATTAACCCTTGGCACGCTAGTTAATAATTATTTTAATTCGAATTAATAAACAATTAATTTCTCGCATTTTAATTGAATTAATCCAACAATAATAATTAAACACATAATTATTTCCACAATAATAATTAATCACATAATTATTTAAATCATAAAAAATATGGGGTGTTACATACTCCCCCCCTTACTACGGAATTTCATCCCAAAATTCGAAAAAAGTATACCAGGTGCAGACAACGCTGTAAAAATATTGTGCATCACATCCTTGCGCTCCCAAGTAAGCAACTCCGTACCACCCATAGAGTACGCTATCGAATACCCTTAATAATGGACACTTAATGTTATTGTTTTAAACTCCAGGTTACCCTGTCATATAGGCTCTTGACCAAGCCTTACTGCTTAAGTTTCACTACTTAAACTTTGTTTTAGATATTCCCTATATAGCCTTCTACTATTTCACCTTAATAGATTTATCCTACTTTCGGATACATACGACCTCATCTAGTGTCGTCTGTACGAGTAAATTAATTTTGCCATAAATATTTCACACACAATATCCATGATAATCACAACTCTTCCCCATAATTTGCAGTTATAGATTGTCCCCCACCTCTAACTATCAAGTAGGACAACAACCAAGTTCACCGTGCCATACCTCTACTGGAACTCTGCTCAAATGTGAATTCATAGGAGTTATTGAACACAACTCCACTAGTGGGAGGTACTGCTCTCGTCCTCCCCGAAAATTTAAGAGTGCACTTAAAATTTTCTCTTCTGCATCCGATTAGACCGCTTGTCCTGCCCATTCATCTGTGGTTATTAGGTCGTACTCAATCGCATTTCAGCACCTATAATCTCACCATATTAGCTACATGAGAAGATCCTTAGGGATACTCTCCCATTCTCTAGTGGAAGAAGCCCTTACTGGTTTCGGATTATCCACCCCTTTTCCAACAGTCAGGTGACTCACTGCAAGACGAACTTTGTGATATTACTTTATATCATAACCTATCACCACTGTTATTTGGAACCTGATACATTTATACTCTCTTGAATGTACTTCCAACCGTGATACAAGTGATTTTGTTGCACCGCGTTACACAAATCTTGAAACGTAACTCTCTGACAAATCTTACGGAATAAGCTTCAGCTTACCTGACTAGAAGTTATAGAATTCACATGATAATCATAATACAGTGCTTGATTCAATCACCTCGGGCGCCCATACACCCTATGCCTCGCGCATCATTATACAATTGATATATAATTTTCTTACTTCAATTCTTGCATACCTGGTATGCTGATGTAGTAGGGGTGAACTCAACCACCCCATTAGCCATAACTTAATCACTTCTTCAGCGGCATCATTGCTCTATTTGGAATGATACTAAGACTAAGTGACTCTACTGGCCTTAAGTCATAATGGAATTATCAACTCTCAATTATATTCTTTTATAGGTACAATAACCAACGTACAAAACTTATGTACTATCGACCAAACTTCTCTCTAACTCCTGACATTCACTAGTTTCATGCGTGGGATGTCTCGCAAAGAAAAATCCAAACAAGGAACCCCCCCTAATACACTACTATCTAACCTAGTCGGTTGTCGAGGTCCGTAAGGCCTTCAGTCCATATTATGTACTTTTCCACGATCTTCGTATTTTGACATAAAAGTCTACTCGTCCACTCTCATGACCCCCCCAAAAATGTAACATGAAGCATGGCACTCTTACTATCCCAAGTACCTGGCACTATAAATATATAGCGAGCTATATTTCACTGCTCGATAAAGAACACAATGTATCCTGAGTCTTATCAGTCAAATAAATTGCTATGCACCGGAATCACATATAATTAGGCAACATACTCGTTGAGGCCTACAATACCATGAAAGTTTCATATATACACATATCTGGGCCCAACCCTATTTCAGGTGGCCCCGCATAAAACAAAAATTACTCCCCCTGGAGTACCCGACACGATAGTCATCACACTAAATTTGTTATCGTTCAAACATACGGTAATTAATCACTACACATTACCATAATATACTTTACTAATGCTAACTCAATGCAGTAGTAAATTGTAACAACAAAATATACCCTTAGGGTCCACCCGATTCACTCATGGGTGACATCAAAATGCTCCTCTATCAACGAGAAATACGTTTATAACAAGACTGTTATAACTAACATTCCCACTCAACTCGACCCGCACGCAAGTTTTAGGGTTTCCAATTTACATATAAGTTACGACACACCCATGTCACTAGAATTTTTTTTCTTTATTCACAAGGAAGAAGCAAAACCTCACCAGTCTCGCCAAATCACGGTGTCTCAGCACGTGGCTGCCAACACGACCCATGAACATATGCAATCGTTATACATCTAGGATTTCATCCAATAGTTGTCCTCTCTCATCGCAGAAAATTTATTCCATCATGTGGATTTCACGCCCATTATTGAAACGCTGGCCCAAAATCTCTAGGCCTCAATTATGGCTTTTCTGAACTCCCGTTTACATCCCGGGCCCCATCGACCCTGACATACTATATGTTACTCTTAACAAGGACTCCACTGGTCCAGCCTGAACCCATCACTCTAGATTTGTAAATTTCTTGGGCCTAATTATCTTGACCCAAATTCCTTCGCTGGAAGTCTCACTCCTCCAGTTGTTATGCCAAACTGGCATGATTTACCATTTCTAATCTTTTCGGTCTCACTTCTCAATTGTGGACACATTTAACACTTGTAGTTCTACTTTCTTCACATAGGGAAACTTCACGAGCCATTTCCTCATCACTGATCCCAACGACCATTTTGGAATGTCCTTCCCTCAAATCGGCAGTCTTAACTCACAATTGTTCTTCCGTTGCCCTTGGGCTATGCTGGCCTTTCGAAACTCTAGTTGGCCTCCACAGCCTTGATTGACTTCATCGTCACTTTGTAGGAAGTTAAACAATCAAAATCATCTAAATGAGTTCCCTATTTGGTACACTCTCATGTGGTGTTTTACTAACACCGTTAAGTTCAGTTTTATCTTTCGACCAGATTCTCTAACCCTCCTGGCTCACTTCTTTTGGAAAGACTGCAATAACTAGTAATTGTATAACCTTGACGACATCAACATTAGTCATCCTAGCTGGATTTCTCATCCATGCTTGTATTCTACTCACGGGTCCTTTATCAACTATACCTTTGGATGATTTATGCCCTTCTACCAGGTGCAAAGTTCACTATGTAATTCAACCTTTCTCTCACGATCGGTCTTTATCTTACACACTATGCTAAGTTTCAAAATTTCACTTACATCTCTATTACAACATCAAATGGAAAACCTCACGGTCAACTCGTACCCAAATTTCTCTTTAAATTTCAAACACACTTTCTACACGTGGTGATTGATTCTAATCACTTTATGTTGCTCCTAAGAGCTACCAATTTAATTCCAAATTTAATTCTGAGTGTCGTTACACTTCACTCTACATAAGTGCCTTTGGATTTTCTACTTCCGTTGGCCTTTTATACTATCTCTCTTTCTTCTCTGCATCTTCACTGATGGTTTTCAAAAGAGTCTCTCTGATTTCTCCCTTTTCGACTATACTAGGTGGTCTTAAAATCACTCCACCGTTATCTATGACTGTGCCTTGGGTATCTAATGTTCCCGAGTGATGATATCATTATCACTTGTTTAAGTAATACTTATGGAGATATTTGTCACGATCACCATTCTCAAATTACTTTATGTCTTCTGTCGAGTTTCTTCTCCTGTAGTCCTTCTTACGGCCTTCGCTGGTCGTCCTAAAATGTTTGGTGTTCAAATCACACAAAATTTTGTATAATGAGTCACATCCATTATAATTTGCAGCAGGATAACGTAAGTCGCATACGTAAGGGAACACAATAATCCTATCACATCAAAGAACACTACGCTGAAATGTAATAAGCCGCACAGATCCTAAAAGACTCTAGAACCTGATGCTCCGATACCACCTGTGACACCCCACCCAATTAAATATAGGGTGATCAGTTCTTTACAAAATTTAAAATAGAATGTTCAGTTGGTTCATTCTTAGCATCACTGTCGAAAAACTTATAACCATATTAATCACCTAATATAGAATTAAGCTAGGCATCAAAACATTTTCCTTTTTACATATAACCAAATAAAACCATTTCTCAATTTAATTATTAAAATATAAGTCATTCATTGTACACAAGAATATACTAAATACTAAACTTGAATCACACTAGAATAAATAAGACTGGGTAAAACCTCCCAGTTCAAAACTCCAATTCACATACACATAGTAAAACTCCATCCAACTAAAAGAACTGTAAAGTGAACTGAATAATAACTCTGATAAAAATTAGGAATGGACGACACATGCCCCCCAACTGAGATGTCTAGATCACTGAATGGAAATGATGGATGCGTCTGATGCAAGGACCTACAGCTTCCACAACAACTGCAGCATGTAAAGCGATCCAAATCTCTAGTTCTGGTATCCCTGTGGCTGAGCACCTGATATAATACATATATATAGCAAAAGAGGGAAGAGTTGCAAGAAACGAGTCAGAGCCCGATGTTTTAAAAATATTTGGCAAGTATTTAAACTGCAATGAAGCAAGTATTATGGGCATGTTAGATATCGCACTCTCACATGAGATTATCACCTCTCTTCTATTGTGCACGCCTAACGTACATCTAACCCACACTAGCTATACTACCCGGGGATAACTAGTTCGAAATCATAATATCACCATCTACTTTCTCCAGTAGTGTAACCGTATCGCCCATACAATACATTAAAGAAATAGTTTATCTCACCTAACTAAAAGTTCCATTATTCACCGTCGAATGGTTAATCTTTTACCCACTAAGATTAATTTATTTCTCATTTATACGAAATCTACAAATTTCACAAAGTAGAGTGTTCCCAATTCTTTTCATAAATATATAGTCACATCATATATCAATCTTGCACCCTTAGGTTAACACCACTTGGCGCAAAACATTTTATTATTATCACTATATCTACCAGTTTCACACCGTAGAAATATTTACAAGTTCTTATATACATATATACATATAGTCACATCATCCCTATACATATATATATAATGTTTCTTCACCCCCGAGCTAAGACCCATTAGCGCCCATAACCATAATAATCCTGCACCCTCAGGTTAGCACCCATTAGTGCACTTAAGAACAATATCATATAATAGGTATACACACATCCTATTAAAAATTCATAGGTATTCACCCAACCTAAATTATATACATCTCATATGTATTTTATTCTCATCACTACGTATGGTATTTTTAAATGCAATTACTATCACTCATGTAATTCTTGTACCCCCGGGTTATCACCCATTAGTACACTTATCAATCATAATTTGTACCCCCGAGTTATCACCCATTAGTACACTTAGCAATAATATTCTTGTACCCCCGGGTTATCACCCATTATTACATTTAACAATAATATTCTTGTACCCCCGGATTATCACCCATTAGTACATTTAACAATAATATTCTTGTATCCCCGGGTTATCACCCGTTAGTACACTTAACAGTCATAGTATATAATAGGCATACACACATCCTATTAAAATTCATAGGCATTGACCCCACCTAATTATATACTTGTCATACGTATTTTAATCTCATCACTACGTATAATATATTTAATTCGTTACTATCGCTCATGTAATCGCCAAGGCCAACATACCATTCCAATTATTTAAAGTATTATTTCCCAAATACTTCCCAAAAATTTTGCACTAGGCTAAGTCCATCAAATAGCAGTTTTCCCACTCAAATTAATTATGTAACTTAATTTGGGGGTAAAAATGGAAATTCCTAGAAATTTGAACTTGTCCCTCGAACCAGAGTGGGCTATCGCTTGAACAACTGCCACTTGTCATTCGAACGATTTCGCGTGAGATCCTTATCTCGCATGAACGACCTACGCACGACTTCGCCCGAGACTCTCTGTCTCGTCTTCTTCCCCAAAATTTTAGCGTTTTCCCACCATTTTCACCTCTAAAACCTCTGTTTTTCAATCCCAAATGCCCAAACAACAAATCCAATTGATGCTCCAATATATTTATATGATTTCTAACCACCTAGAATCATTAAATCCTCACCATAGATCAATTAATTTCAAAATCCCCAAATTAAACCAATAAAACCCTAGTTCTTCTAATTTCAATTTAAGAACCATTTTAACCTAGATTTGTTCATGGAAAATTATCATAAATCTGTGAATGTAATCCTATCTACATGAAGGAATTTAATCTCTTAAAATTTCAGTCCCTAAATAAATCAAATCATCAAATTTCCATCAAATTAATTCTCATAAATTTGAGGGGTTATCACCTACTCTAACATGAACACAATTATTACTAAAACACGTAAGTAATAAACACTTGCCTCGAATATGATGGTCTGATCCGTTGGCGATGTTGGTATAGACGCGTTCCTCTCTTTGCGATCTACGCGATGGTGGTCTCGGTGGTGGAAGATGATGCCTAAAAGCTTTAGCTCTTTGGGATTTTCTCTCCCTCACTCTCTGTGACTCTGTCTTGAGTTATGTGAATGTGAGACCTAATTTTTCCCACGTAACTGACAAAATAAAATCCCAATTTTCGTCCATTTAATTTCTCCAAGTTAAAATTACAAAATTTCCCCTACCGGGTGTCGGTTTGGCCTAAAATCTCTTGGAGTCCAAATAAAATACTCGGGTAGAGTTTTCTGACTATCTCGACCCTCTCGGACTCAATGGTGCACTCGAAATCAGCATACGAGTTACTTAAAAATAACTTATCTTTATATTCCATTCAATTGGTCCCGACACGACTCATACGCGTGTCCCGACTTAATATACCAAACTGCCGTATATTTCACTCTCGACAATTTATCAAATTTCATAATTCCATATTACATATCACACAGTAATATTCAGTAATTATCAACAATAAGTATTAACCCTTGGCATGCTAGTTAATAATTATTTTAATCAGGCTTAATAAATAATTAATTTCTCACAGTTTAATTGAATTAATCCAACAATAGTAATTAATAACATAATTATCCCCACAATAATAATTAATCACATAATTATTTAAATCATAAAAAATACGGAGTGTTACATATATCTTTATCAGCTCATCCACTACTATCGACCGATCTCTCTTCTCTTAGTCCAACTTTCTTGAACTTGTTTGATGCCCTAGCATTAGAACTTGAGCCATCTTCTCTCTATCTTCTATATTCTTCTCGTCTTGTACCTTCTTTGGGGTGCGTATGTGATCGCTCCCTTCTTATTCCTAGCTTGTCAAAGACTGGTGCTCTACTGAGCCTGTCAAAGGAACTTTTGTGTTCAGTCGAATCATATCCAGGTGATCTCATGGTTGCGGTTCTACCTGGTTGGTAAGAGGATCCTTCATGTTCTCACCTACTTTTCTGAGCAGATATTCTCATATAAGACCCCAAATTTAGCCTCCTGGGGTTTTCCATCGCTTTACCTCAGTTCTCTATCCTCCTACATCTATATGGGGAAGGAGGAGATGATTCCCTGTATTTATCTGGGTTTTTCTCCACAACTAGGGTCATTGGAATTGGTTCTGAATGAATTGGCTAGTTTTATGAGGCCAGAACACTTTGAATGAGCTGTCTCATATTTTTTTTCATAACTTTTTGGCTTTTAACCAAGATGTGTAAAAATCCTTCTATATTCCCTATTCTCATAGGGGTTGAGGGTGGCTCAGTTTCTTTTTCCTTACCACTTTCTGGGTATTCAGCCATGTTTTACAAAATTTGCAAAAAAATAGAGTATTAATGCAGAAAAATAAAGTATGATTGGACACTTGCAAAATCGAAGGTGGAGAAACTGTTTTAGGCTAGAACTCAATGTATCTAGGTTCGGATTACACAAAGTTAAGAAATGGAAAATAAATCAAGGATTTACATTGAGAAATCAAGCGAATCGATTGATTTTATCACTGAAATGATCTTCAATGGAATTTGGGGTGTTTTACAGAAACTTCAGAATTTCCGCAATTAGAAATTAGGAATTAGATAAGAAACAACTTGTCTTTAGTCTTTCCCACACATGATGCCATCCACTAGGAACATTTATATTCAAGGTTACATGCATTGCTGTTTGGGTTCCCCCAGGAAATCATTATGTTCGGAGCGCGTGACTTATGGGCATGACAATGTGACTCTCTTTCCAAGAGAGCCATCACTTCACTTGCCTTTTGGCAGTAACAACTATAAGGGGTTCAAAAAAACCTTTTGTCTCCTTACTTGAAGCCGAAGGTATGAAACATTTTCCATTCTTTTATCTCTCTACTAATAGAGTTAAATAGAAGATTTTTTCTTGCAAAAACTTCATCTTTTTAAAACTCAATTTTCACTTCGATAGTAATCCATGTTAAGGCGTTTGAGAAAGTACAAAGTGACCTCAGAGGATGACTTTGAGGCATTTCTTACTAGGTATATTATACTTGGATCAGGAAAGATATGGTCCTCACCTTATGAGGATGATGTTTAAGACCTCTCCAGCGGTGAGTTTTCTTTCATGACAGTAGCCATAATAGATGGAGGTGTTCATTTCCCCTTTCCCCGGTTATAGGTACTCCATTTTGACGAAATCTTACCTATTCAGGTAAATAAAAATTTCTTCCAGATTGTAATGGGTACAATTTCCATAAATAAATATTGTGGAACTAACTTAGGCCTTAATGAGATCAGTTTCCTTTAATTAATGTTCAAGTATAAATCTTTACATATACAAATTGACTTCATCTTTTCGATGAAGATACTTACTATAAGAGGTAGTCCAATGAATTTGAGGTCAACCTTGATTTAAAGAAAGTTTGGAGCCGGAGAACTTCTTACGGAGTAAGGTTTGATTGGAGAGTAGGTAGGGATGGCAGTTCGGGTCAACGGGTCGTGTTTTGGGCCTATACGACACGACACGATAAGGTTTTTTCGGGCGCAAACACGACACGACACGGATTCTATTTTTTTAGTTGACACGAACACGACCCGAATAACAAATAACACGGCATGAAATGACACGAATACCAGAATTTCTTAAATTTCACACCTAAAAAACATGATAACACGATAACATGACACGACATGACTCATAATTCAGACACGAACATAACACGACACTACTTCGTGTAAAAAACACGACATATTGTGTCAATTTTGGGTGAATTTTGTGTCGTTCCGTGTCATTTTTTCACGTCATTTCTAAAATTTCCACCCCTAAGAGTAGGTCCCGTTCTTCTTGGCTATGAACCGACGATTGTGTCAACTATGAACTTCACAACCGTCCTCTCTATGACTGCAACTGATTACACCGTGATCAATCACTCCTCAATCTTGATAGCCACCCCCATCCTCAACATAAAGTCAATGGGAGTTTACATATGTGAGTCATCTTCACCGAACTCCGTGATCTCCACTGATTTAAAGGATATCGAATCGATTGATCACTAGGAAGACCCCTAATACGATGACGACCTTTCCACTCTCTTTTCCTGTGAAACGAAAAGCTCCTCTAGTTATCTTTCAGAGGAATTAAAAGATGAGGAGGAATAATAATACTTTACCTTTACTACTCCTCCAACACTCCAAAGAGATGACATATCTCAGGTGTGCAGTCAATCTTAACGCCACTAGGTCAAGTTTTAAAAATAAGGGTGTTCAGTTCGATCATGCCTCGAAAGTGAAGCCAACATTAAAAAAAGAGGATCATTTTGGTTAGGGAGAAGGAGACAGAGAGAAGGTGAAAAGAAAAAAGAGAGAGTCCGAGAAGGCCAAGAAATTATTCATCGATAGAATTCCCCCAGCACATCGATCAAGAAAAATAACCCACCGACGGTGAATGCGCTCAGACAGGCGATGCCTCCAACTCCCCTTCATTGTGAAGATTCCATCCATAGCCAATGAGATTTTCGGAGGGAAAAGATCCCGTTACTAGTGACAACTCGACATATTGGAATGTCGAGGTTGGTTATTCTGTTGCTTAGGTTGCCATGTTGCCTAGAGATATGTTAGCCTTGAGAGGCTTCAATATAGAGTGCCTTCATAAGGAAGGGCTCCGCCAAATGGTGCTGGTTAGTCTAGTCTAGCTATTCTTCTTTTACCAATTTGTTAGATCGCCTGTTTTTAGACCGATCGCCTTTACTCTTATTTTATAGGTCATGCAAGCTATGCATAAGGCGACTACCCGAGATAGTCGTCTGGCGAACATAAATGATATTCTTCAAGACTAAGTCAACATCATGAAGAATATAATCATTGACAAAGACATCCAGATCACCGAGTTATCGGACAAGCTAAAACATGAGATTGGCAAAAAGAGGACCAAGTGAGTTTAAGCCTTGCAATTGGAGTATAAGAAGGTGTATTCCCAGATGATCGAGTTGAATAAGGCCTTTGCCTTTAAGACCTTTAAGAATGTAATACCCCGTATTTTTATGTATTTTAAAATTTAGGGATTTATTAAATTTAATTGAGATAAATTAATTTAATTTTAATCCGGAATGTTGTTTTTAATATTTACTAGCGTGACGAGAGTTAGTAATTATTGGAAATTTGTTATTTGTTGAATGTTACTGGATGAGTATAGTAATATATGCATTTTATTTTATAATATTGTCACGTGTGAATGAAATGGCAATTATGGAAATTTAAGTCGGGACGCGCCTGTGTCGTGTCGGGACTAAATGTTGATTAATAAAAGTGAATAAATTATTAGTTGCTCGTATGGTCATTTTGAGTGCGCCAAAGTGTCCGGAAGGGTCGAAATAGTCAGTAAAATGTACCCGGGGGTTTAGTTTAGGTCTCGGGGCATTTTTAGGCTTAATCACCACCCCGGGAGGGCGTTTTGGACATTTGGTAATTATGGGTAATTAAACCCACGAATTTGCAAGGGTTATATAAGATTTCAAATGTTATCTTCTAGGGTTAACACAATCATATACTAATGACGTCCATTGAAGAGGAAGAGGGGAAGCCCTCCAAGAGTTCTAGGCCAAAAACACTTCCGATTGCACCGCTGTCACCGCCAAATGGTAGATCGCGCAACGAGGATCTTGACCACACCAAATTCTTCCACAAATCAGAGACAAAATTTCTAGGCAAGTATCTATCTTGCTTTTATCAAGTTAATGCATCCTTTTATATTAGTCTTAGGTTGATTAGAATTAGATTTTTTGAAGAAAAATGTTAATTGAAGACAAAAATTGCATGTTGTAGAGGTAGAGATCATATTTCTGGAAATCCATTTCACATGTAGAGGTTGAACCACGGATTTCCATGGTATTAGTGATTGAAAATCTGGTAAAGAATGGAAGAAACTAAGTTAAAGAAAAAATTAGGGTTCTTGAGACTTATAAATATTTTTACCCTTTTATCGTGTTATAGATGATGAAAATTCGCATGTGTTACGTAGGATGTTGTTTATATGAGTATACAACACTTATAGTATAATTGGATGGGAGTTCGGGACTATAGCATGATGATTTGGAGGAGTTTGGGGTGAGAATCCCGTAATTGGGTTTTCTGCAGAATCTACATAACTGCTTGATCGATCGATCGAGCCCAGAGCATCGATCGATCGATGGATCGATCGATCGACCCCTCCTGGAAAACTACATTTTTGCTCGTGTTAGCTTAATTCGATTTTATACGTAGTAAAGCTTGATTAGGGTTGCTAGAACATAATGGGACATATGAAGGACCAGTAGGGTCA
The DNA here is from genome assembly GCA_949130495.1 of Sambucus nigra. NCBI lineage: Eukaryota > Viridiplantae > Streptophyta > Magnoliopsida > Dipsacales > Adoxaceae > Sambucus > Sambucus nigra. The sequence continues at coordinate 350,405,763 of OX422215.1, forward strand.
AGATAAACCCCGTTAAGTAAAACTTTAATGTGAAGGGAAATAACGGGTAAACGGGGAGACATTCATACTTTCGAAATCATATGTGCGTTGATTGAATAATCGAAATGACTAAGAAGTAGGATTAGAAGGCGAGTGAGGGCCTACTGAAATTGTACTTGGTTAATGAGAATACTTCGAGAGACGAGAAGTGGGTTGAGAATAATTTAATTACGAGAATAAAAGGGATGAGTCCGTTATATGAGATAATTGAGTAAAATGTGTAATAACAAATAATGATGAGTATGGGTCATGAGAATACCTAATTTAATAATGTGGATGTGAATACATATTTATATATATGACGGTGTGATTGTGCATATATTATTTCTGTGTAAAAATCGTACCCGGGCTACTTGCTATCACAGGGGTTTTCGCGCTGGGACAGTCATATCTCGATGTGCCTTTATGGGGGATATTGACTCGTACCCTAGAAGATAGATATCCTTGGTACAGGCTATCTGATCGATGGTCAGACGGTCCTAAGAGACGTGTGGGTATGTACTGACCTCTTAGAGACTTGGAACTATGCTTCGCCTCCATTTGTATATGTTTGTGTTAATACAGTTCGAGAGTGATTCCAAACTAGTATTTCCCTTAGTTTGTGTGATACGGGGACTTGATAGCAGAGTATGCCAGCACCATAGTTTTTATGTGGGGTGCCGATAGTATATATATAATTTATGAGTGATTGGTATATATATACTTATATATGGAAGTATAGCACCATAAATTTTATGTGGGGTGCTGTTTGTATATATATTATACGAGTAACTAATATATATACGTGTGACTATATGAGAACTTTCTACTGAGAAAATAGTAGTTAAGTAAAGTATGAAATTCATTAACTTCACTGTAAGTATTCGGAAATGTTATAACAATACAAAATTTTTCTAAATGATGTAAGAAATCTTGAAGAGATAGACCTTTCTAAAGTGAATATCATAACCTAAATTTCACGTGTTAAAACTTATAGAGAATAAGTTAGAGAGATATATGGGGTTCATTAGTACGATAGACGTGCACACTAGATGAGAGGTGAGAATCCTCAAGAGAGTGTCGCACACTAATATGGCGGTTGCATTAGCCGGTAAGCAATTTAAATACTTGCTAAACTATTTTTAAAACTATTTTACATTCGGGCTCTGACCCGTTTGTTGTTATTTATTCTCTCTTGTGTCTACAGCACGTTCCATACTTAATGTGTGACTCTTAAAATGTTAATGGTTAAAGGTTTTATAATTGGATTTAATAAAATGGAAATAAGGTCACAAATGGTTTTGACACTTAGCTTAATTATTTAGGGTGTTTAATTGGAAAAGTTATTTTTGCGATAGTGATACTAAGAATGAACCAACTGTTCACCTTGATTTTAATTTAATAAAGGAGTGATCGCCCGGTATTTAATTAGGCGGGGTGTCACAAATAATTTAATCCTCCAAAGGCAAAATCTTTCCCTCACTGTCGATCTGGAACACTAGAAGGAGAAGGCCTTTGATGAAGGCTTTAAAGTCAGCATTTAGGAGATACTTGTGCAACTTGACTATCATGATTTAGTTGCATTCAAATAAGGATGGATTGCTACCTCAAGAGGGGGAATATCCTTGATGGTGATCCTGATTACCTAGAATACCCTCTCTTGGGATGCCCATCATCAGCGATGCGGAAGCTTCCTTGGCGTCTGGCTAAGGAGTGAATCAATCGACGACTGAGCTGGTTCTTGCTTAAGGTATAGATGAACTGGGTAATGAGATCACCAAAAGCTAGAGGCAGGTCATCCCCATTGCCTTATTTTATAGGGTTTCACCTTCATATTTAACTTATGACTTAATTGGTGGAAGGTAGGTCTGTGATCGACTCCACTGGCTTATAAAAAATTAATAATAAGTTAACCTTCATATTTAACTTATAACTTAATCGGTGGAGGGTAGGTGTGTGACTGACCCCACAGAATTGTAATTTTTTGATTAATAATATAACCTTCATATTTAACATATAACATAATTGGTGGAGGGTAGGTCGTGACTGACTTCACCGAATTGTAAAATTTGATAATATGTTAACCTTTATATTTAACTTATCATTTCTCCACTAATTCTTTGGTAGATTTGTTCATGTTCTAAGCCGACCAACCCATACTTGGTTTGTACTACAATTTTTAGGTGGTTTTTTTCCTATTGTAGGTGAAATTGACTTATTCGAAGTCATACCACTCGTTCTTTGGTGGGTTTTGCCTACTCTAGGCCAACCAACCCATACTTGGGTTGTACCACCATTTTTAGATAAGTTCTTTTTTCCTATTTAAGGCGAAACTGACTTATTTAAGTCGTGCCACCTGTTCTTAGGTGGGGTTTTGCCCATTTTTAGTTGAAATCGACTTAATTTCAATCGTACAACCCGCTTTAGGTTGATTTTTGCCTATAAGGGACCAACGCATACTTGAGTTGTACCTTCATTTTTAAGTGTTTTTCCCCTCTTCTAGCTAGTGTAAAAATGAGTTGAGCCAAGTCAAGACTAAGGTTTCTCAATCTTGATTTGTAAATGTAAATGAGCCAAAAAATATGTTAAAGCTTGGTTCATTTATTTAATGAGTCGAGCTCGAATGAGCTTCTAATCAAAAGAACACGAGGTGAGCTCGAGTAGTTTGGTTATTTTACCCTAATTTAGTAATGATATTGGTGATCTAGACGAATTCGAATCATGATCAATAAGATAATGATCATAAAACTTTGTTCAAACTTAGCTCATTTATTTTATGATCTTATCTCGAATGAGTTTTTTGGGAACAAACACGAGCTGAACTCGAGTAGCTTGGTTCATTTTATAGCTCTAATTCTAAGCGAAACTGAATTATACTAAGTCATATCATCCATTCTTAGGTCAATTTTTGCTTGTTCTAGTTCTAATTCAATTGAAAGGTTCACAACCTGTACGAGGAGTTGACATCCTATCGGTAAAGCTGCGTGTATGATCTTAGTAGTTGATCTTTACTATAAAAACCTGTCTCATGGTTCCGAAACTTGTATGATATTTCAAAGAGTATCGTGAAAGTGTCCTACTTGGCAAATACTACACAAAACAAAAGATAGACCAAATTAAAATTTAGTTCAAATTTTAATCGATGTCAAAGACAACGAGTACAACCCAAAGGTATGGATGACAAAAATTACGAATGGTCTAATCTACACAACATATTCATATTCATAAAGTATTTAAGATATAAATTATGAGAAAAAGTAAATCACGCCACAACACCGGATGTACAAGGAAAAAACCCACTAAAGAAAAAAACCTCGGGCCCAAAGCGATAATCTCACTAAAACTTGGTAAATGCTTACATAGGAGATAAATGTCTTACACTCACACAATGCACTAACATGGACCTCAAATTTTTTCCACCAATCTCAATAAGCTAGAGACCTTTTTAATGTTGATGAGAATCTCAACACACCGATTTCATGATCAAACGATCAATAAGGTTTCCTTGAACCAACTTCAAAGTTGTTTTATAAAGAACCACACGCCCACAAGAATCTCCTAAGGATTATAAATTCTATCTTTAAAAAGATTTTGGTGAACACATATATTTTAAGGTTCACAAAATTTACTCCTTCTTATTTGATATTGATCACTACTAAGACAAGGATGTGCAAAGAAGGAGAAGAAATAAAAAGTCTTATTTTCTAAAAAGTTTAGCTTCTTAAAATGAAGAGCAAAAACTCAAAAAGATTTTTCTCTTTTAGAAAATTTGTCTCTTTTGAAAAATATTCAAGCTCTTTCAAAGAGGTAATGGGATATATGTCCCAATAACATTATCTCTCTTAACTTGGTAGAGAAGGAAGATCAATAAATATCCGATCAAACTCAAAAAGGTGCTTTTGGAAATATTTAAAAAAGATATTTTATTTTGAAGAAAAGTGGAAATCTGTTGTCAGCTTCGATGGTGGTTTCTTGCAGCGATAATTTTTTCATTGATGCGAAACACCCGAGGAGGTAGGTTGCGAGATCTACCAAGGATTTGTACAAGATAAAATATATAAGCACGACCACCGAATAATCATTATCGTTGCAGCGAACCACTTGCGAGAGAAGTCGTGCATAAGACTAACACAATTTTATCTTAAACCAAATACACTCGTGACCATCGAAGGTAAACCTACGCTGCAGCAAAAATTCCTGGGACTCCAATATGTGTTTTAGGAATATATTTTCATAGACAAAAATACAACGACATTTTAGAGACGATATAATGCAATAAAGCGCGCGCCAAGGTTTTGAAAAAGATATGAACAATTTGAATTTCAAAAACCATGAATACTAAATTTGCTATATCACGCTTACCTTCATCCTAAATTGATCAATGTGATATCGGGATGAAAGAAGTCGACTTTAAAGTCTTGAACGTTGATGATGCCTTCAGAGACCTCTTAGACACAAAGTATTTTTGAAATCACAATACAATAGTCTTCTAAGTGAGGGCACATCGAGTATACTATACTATTACAATCCCCTTATTTATCTATTCTGTTATAAAAACCAAAATAAAAGAAACACGTAAATAAAACCTAACACATATAACAAGTCCGACCAAAGGAAAATAAGGTAAATCTCATCACATGAATATTGGAAAGAACATGACACTATTTAAATCTTCAATGGAGTGTTTGAGCATTGATTTTCCTACGCACACTAACAAAAGCTAATCAATGCACCAATGTGTAAGGACAAAGTGTATGATAAAAGTTAGTATCAACAAGAGATATAGGCAATAGTTCATGGTCATATCTCTTATCTTAACGGGCATAATCTAATAAATTACCCCATAGATAAGGTAATCCCATATGCTAATCTGCCCAATTCTCCCCATATGGTTCTCCCTTTTTTTTTATCACACAATATAAAAGGAAATAAGTTAAGTAAACAAGAAAATGAATCATAAAAAGAGTTATACACAACATCAAGAATAAACGCGTAACTATGAGCAAATTAGAGCATCAGGTTGGATTAAAGTAAGATGATGAAATACTTACACAACCAATTCTCTAAGAAAAGGGTTTACAAGGAGATCTCCACATAGATAAGCAATTAGAGACATACTCTCAAAATATTTTTCACAAGAAAGATATAAGCATATATTCTCCTACTTACCAAAAGTTAGAGATAAATCACAATGTTCATAATTAAGAAAGGACTATCTTAAAGGCTAATAACACGATACGTTAATTTAAACCAAGAACATAATATCATATCTCGTCTATGAAACAATGAAAACCATTGAGAGAAAGATCCAAGAACAAGATCAATTAAGAATAATGAATCATAAAATAATGAACGCAAACCTCCGACTCTTGTGAAATCTCCAATATTCTTTTTGGAACTTTTTTAACTACCACTTTTCCCCTCCCAACGATAGAAATATGGTTAAAACCTTTAATGCCTTATATCCTTGGTGTAACCAAATTAAAATAGATTGACATATTTGAGACATTTCTTTGTTTAAGTTTTCGTTTGTAAGTGGTGACTTTCACTCAAGCACAAATATGGAATACTTCAAATTTTCAAAAGTAGCATCATCCAATCGGAGTTATAGTGCAAACCACTTATTCTCTCTTGATTTTTATATAACATAAGCCTTTTCAACTTATCCAAATCATTAATTAAAATACCTCACATATACATATAGGAATTTAAGCACGCTTTCACGAGTCTAATGAAGCTTTGAGCGCTTTGTAGAAGACATCATCTTTGTTATCCCTTACAAAGTGGCATCAACTTAATGTGTAATGTGGTGTAAAGTGAAAAAAGATATGAGCATGAGTTCATTAGTACAATTTCTAAAAAATTATAAGACTTAAAAGAGTAAAATAACCATGTCACGAAGCACATATAACATTTTCAACCAAAAGAAAAAGTGATAAAAAATAGCTATATGATATAGAAGATGAGAAAGGAATATATCATCTAACGAGCATATAAATGATTGTATCAAAAATCTTTTTATGGAATGATAATACAATCAACTCATGTGAAAATATGTCATTGGATATATGCCAATAGGGATATTAAGCTCAAAATTCTAAACATGTTACTAAGCAATCAATCAACAATGCAAACACCCAGTAATGATCTAAGATACTCAAATATAGTCCTATCAATATGTTTAGTTGAAATATTGATTAATTGATGCTTGTTACAAATATAACTCAAATAAGCTAGATTGTTTTCCACAAGATCTTGAATAAACTGATGGGGAATGTCAATATGCTTCATTCATGAATGTTATATAAGATTTTTTTGATAAATATATGGTACTAGTATTTTCATAATAAATAATCATGAAATCTTGATTACTACTATAATCCTTGAACATTTGTTACATCCAAAGTAGTTGAGTATAACTACTACCTGCCACAATATATTTTGCTTTAGCGGTGGACAAAGAAACACAATTTTGTTTCTTGGCTTGCCAAGAAACCAAAAAACTTCCTAAATGGAAGCAATCACCAAAGGTATTCTTTCCACCCTCCACATCTCCCTCCCAATTGAAATTGGAATACCCCAATAAAGAGGTATTAGTAATACGAGGGTACCAAATACCAAAGAGGATTGTACCACTCACATACTTGATGATGTGCTCAATCGCTTTCAAATGGGATTCCTTGGGACACGATTGGTAGCAAGCACAAACTCTTACACTAAGGGATATGTTGGGATGACTAGCCATAATGTATAATAAATTACCTATCATGCTACGATATAGTGTTTCGTCCACATCCTTCCCAAGCTTTTTAGATTCACTCATGGGAGTGCGTTTATGCTTGGAAGAGTCGAGTTTAAATTTCTTCATGAGGTCCTTTTACATATTTGTTTTGAGAAATAAATGTTCCACTTTCCACTTGTTGCACTTGAAGATTAGTAAAAAAAATTGAGTTCTACAACCATGCTCATCTCAAATTCATTTTGCAGTAATAATCCAAAGTTGTGAGCAAGATTTTCAGAATTGGAGCAAAAAATAATATCGTCTACATAGACTTGAGAAACAACTATGTTTTTCCCACAAGACTTAAGAAATAAAGTCTCATCCACACTACCTCTTTGGAAACCTTTTCCCATAATATGTGAGGTGAGCCTCTCATACCAAGCTCTCGATCCTCGTTTAAGGCCATATAAAACATTTTTGAGGTGAAAAACGTGTGTTGGGAACTTAGGGGTCTCAAAACCTTTCAATTGTGGCGCATAAACTTCCTCTTGGCGAGTGCCATTAAAAAATTCACTCTTCACACCCATTTAATGGATCTTTAAATCTAAGGCACATGCTATAACTAAGGGTAGGCGAATCGGCTCTAGTTGAGAAACTGGGGCAAAAGACTCATCAAAGTCAATATCTTCTACTTGGGTAAATCCTTGAGCCACTAGGCTTGCCTTGTTATATAATTTAATACCTTATTTGTCATATTTTTTCTTGAAGATCCATATGGTACCGATGACATGAACATCTCTAGGAAAAGTAACTCGGTTTAAAACTTCTTGATTAGAAAATTTCTCTAATTCATTTTAGGTGACATTGACCCAATATTCATCTAACAAGGTATCATTCACATTCTTGGGTTCAAGTGTAGAAGTGTAACAAAAAAAGTTAACTTCTTTGTGGAGTTGAGAATGGGTCTTAACTCCAACATTAGGACTACCCACGATCTTGGACACATGTGGGTATTTTCTAACCTAAGGAGGAGGGCCATCCAATTCAACACCCACTTGTGGTGGTGGAGTTGGTGGCACCTTAACATAATCATCCATTTCATCTTTGTTTCATTCTTCAATTATAGGAAATACAGAGAGTGTGTTTTCACAATCATCTTCATTAAATGAAAAGGGGTCTCTATCATCAATTACAACTTTCATCGACTCCATCACTTTATGAGCTCCACAATTATAATCACAATAGGCACGACTATTAAAAGAATAGTCGATAAAAATCACAACATCACTCCTAGAGTCAAGCTTTTTTAAATACTCTTTATCATTGATAACACTTGCTTCCAAAGTCTCTAAATATTTGAGTGTGGGCTTCTTTCCTTTCCTAATCTCATGGAGGTCTTAAATGTATCGTACCTCTTATAAAATCGATTCATGGTATGATAAGTAGTGTTTATCGTATTTGTTCAAAATCTTTTAAGCACAACCGTGCCTATCAATATGGACATTGCCATCTCTTGGATAATTCGAATTTTTTGTTCAATAATCTCGTTTTATTGAAGTGTGAAAAATTCACGGTGTATTCTAATGTCACCAAACCACTCAAAAATTCCGATTCCTTCAAATACAGTCCCATGGTCACTTCAGACTCTAATAACAGTGCACCCATTTTCATTTTGGAGTTGTTTGCACTTGGGAATTAAGAAGTTTATTACATCAAACTTTTTATGCAAATATCCTACAAAAGTGAACCTAGAAAAATCATCTACAATCACAAGGATTTAATATTTACCACCTATGATCTTTGTATTCATTGGAACCATGAGGTTTATGTGTAGAAGCTCTAACACTCGGGTGGTAGACATAACATTCAACTTCTTATGTGGATTTTGGATTTGTTTTCCCATCTGGAAAGTACCACACATGCAAAAAGAAGTCGATTTGAAATGAGAAAAGTCACAAACGAGTTCATTCCTAACAAGTTTGCTAAGATTCCTATACTTCACATGACCCAACATCTTATGCCAAAGATTCTCCACATCTTCCTTATAACTATTACAAAGAACTTTAGGAAATGTGTTCACTACAAAACTGTATATGTAGATTTTGTATAGGTTTTTAGATTGAATATTTCCCATGTCAAAACATTTGAGTCTATCAAGTCAAACAAACTTGATTATGAGTGAGTTGCGGTCTAGTTTAGGTTAGATGAACCTTGAAGATTAAAGATTTAAGATCATGAACCACCGCTCATTTGAAGACCTTCGTTGTTGAATTTGAAGTCTATATGCTTCTATGAAAGTTTGATTTAATTTTGTTTATATGAACACACTCATGTGTTATCCAAATTGAGAGAATGTTTCATAAAATGCTTTTGAACAATAACTTTTTTTTAGTGTTGTGTTTATTTTGGTAATTGGGTTCAAGGCAAGATTCCAGAAAATTATTTTTAAAGAGTTTTGAAGGATTTTATTTTGGAGTCGTTTGTACGGCTATAAACCGTTCGCACACTGCCATTCGCATGACTGCAAAATGCCTCTGTTCGCATAGTGTCGTTCGCACAATGCCTTTTGCACAACATCAAAATGCGTCTGTTCGCACGAACTGGTCCATTATTTCTCACTCAATGGAACCGTTCATAAAGTCATATCTTACCGTTCGATGAATGAATTTAGATTTTGAATTTTTAGTATATATGGACTTGTTTTTCCTTTATTCGGAAGTGAGCCTTTTACCCCATTCCAAAATATTTCATATATGGTAATTTTTCATGATTGTGAGGTTTTTCTTCTCTCTAAATCAAAATTCAAAATCATTTTGAGAGTTTAATATGCTTTTGGATTTGGTATGAGATTCGCACTTTTGTGAGGATTTTTTAGTGAATTGAATTCACACATCTAGCCAAAGTTGCATCTATTTCTGATTTGCTATGAACAAATACTCCATGATCTAAAATTTGAGGTGCTTTGTTTCATTAGAGGAATTGGATCATGATGTGATTCCAAGAAGAAGATTGGAGTTTCTCATTCACTTCATGAAGCTCAAAGTGGGTTTCTATCCATATGTGGGAGTAAGTTCAAAGTCCACTAGTAAATACTCACGAGTGCATGAGTGAGAGGTACCATCTTGCTTTGTGTAAAACTCTTTTTGAGTAGAACTAGAAATTGGATTGCGTCTTAGGTTTTTTACCCTAGGAGGGGGTTTTTCCTCGTAAAATATTTCTTATAGTTCGAGCGCGTTTCCTCATATTCTTATCTAACACACTTGATTGCACACTTCACTTTAGATTGTTTTAATCACTCATATTTGTGAAAAATTTCACTTAGATGTGGTTTCTTGTGCATATTCACCATAGATCTAATTTATTTGCTTGTGTGTAGAGTTTGAACAAGACATTTGGATTATTTGTGTTCTTTAAATTTGATAATTTGGATAAAAATTTAAAAATCTAAAATTTTGGAACATTGTGTAAACAAACCTATTCATCCCCTCTAGGTTATTTTTAGACATTCACACATTATTCTCAATTGGTATCAGAGTTATGTTTCTCAAATAGGGTTAATAACCTGAGCTAGATCACTGTTTATGTGTGTATATGTTTATTTATGCTAGTTTTTGACTTTGTGCCTTATTTGCCTCTTATTTGTTCTTATTTTGCTTTTGTGTCTACTTGATGGATCCTATCATGTTTGATTATCTCATAAGTGGATTTTGTTCTTATTTGCCTTGACCTTCACATGATAGAATTTTTATGATGAATGAGAAATCTAAATGTTTGATTCTAAATTTGATGCTAATCGTTGTTCTTCTTCTCATAAGAACTCTTGTGTTGCTAGTTTAAATTCTTATGTGATTGATGATTGTTGTGATGATGAAGATAGTGAATTTTTAAGTCTGGAATATCATAAGTTCATGCAAAAGTTTTTGAGATTACTAAAGAAGAATGTTAAATTGGTTACTAAACTTAAGTTATTTGAAAATGAAAAAGCTTATTTGATTAAGAAACTTGATAATTCTAGACAAATTTTCATTCAAAGATGTGCTGTAAGAGAAAATAGGAAATATATTGAAAATGAAAAACTTGGACTTTTTGACTTGACTTGTGTTTTGAAGAAAGAGATAAAAATTTTGAAAACGGAAAATGAATCTTTGAAAAATTTGAAATTGAAATTGAAAATGTTTTTAAGAATTTTGAGTTAATTGAGAAGAAGAAAAATGATGTTGTTTTGAACCTTGAAAATGTGAAAGAAAGAATTTCAAAAGTTTGAAGTGTTCAAATGTGATTTTGAGAAGAAAATTGCTTCACGTGAACATAAATTAATAATGGTTCAATTTTGTTTGAATGAGAATGAGAATGAGAAAAATCAATTTTCAAAAGAAAAAGATCAAATTGTTTCCAAAAGTCAAGTGTAGACACCACATTCTAATGCCTACTAACTCTATCCTTAGGTCCCTAGAACCTCCCCATTTCACTACGAACTCTAGGTCATACATAGAGTACCGATATAGAGCCCATTGGGGGATCCCGGGCCCCGTTTGACTCCAGTCAACTCTATCGTCAGAGTGAAAGCTCATTGAATCTTCTAAGGGCTATGAATCCCCTTTCCAATGGTCTTACTCGTGCACGAATTGACATAACGGTTCGGACGAATGCACCATTTTACTATTAAAAATTAATCTGGAGACCACGGGGCACTTTCAGGACCTGATTTGACCCCAATCAACTTTATCGTCAGAGTGAAATCTCTTTGAATCTTTGAAGGGAACTGAAACCCCTTTCCAACGGTCCACCCCAAGCGTAAAATGGAATAATCGTTTGGACAAACAATCAATTTTCCCCAAACGAAACCGAATGCTCCCAAACTCTATTTGTCCTAGGTCAACTCCTTAGCTCGAACGATACTGAATGAATCTATGAAAGGAACTGAATACGCTTTCCAATGGTCCGTATTGTGCACAATTTGGACTTATTGTATGGATGAATAATTCGTTTTACTCGAATAGGTCACCGAGCACTTTCGAGCTTCCCTTGGCCAAGGGAAACTTTTCAAACCAAGTGAATCTCTTTGGAATGTCAAAGAAAATCTCCTAACCTTTCCAACGGTCTGCCTCATGTGCAATCCTGACTTACCGTTCGGACGAACGATCCATTTTCGTCCGACGATCTCCGGTCCAAAGGACCAACGTGCACTTTCGAGCCACATTTGACCCAAAGTAAACTCTCGGACTCGGGAGAGGCACACATGACTCTTGAATGTATTTGGATCACCTTTCTAACGGTATGCCTTGTGCGCGATTTGGATCAACGGATTGCATTCTACGACCATTTTTAAAAAAATCTCCACAAGATTCTCAATTGACCGGTCCATTTCCCTGCCTATCGACAGTGTGTAAAAGGTTACTTATCGATTGGAAGGTCTAGGGACATGCCTATTAGCACCACTACAGACCCTATAAATAGAGGGCATGACCTCACTCCAAAAGCACACCTTAGATCCATCAGCATCAGTGATCTTAACAACATTCTCTTAAAATCAGCGAAGGTCCTTCATGTGAAATTCTAGTCAAGCTTACATTCCCATCCTTTTCATAACCAATTTGGAAAAATCTCATTCTCTCTCATCTAACATTCATCTCACATCCAAAGGAATTCATCCAAGATCAAAGATCAAGCTTCAAATGAGGCCCAATTTCTTCCTTATCTCTTCAAATTTCTTATTTTTTCATTAAATACATTAGTATCATAATCTAGTTATTAATTTAGTTCATAGACATTAACATTTTACACTTTCATTAGTATATTGCACATACTTTATTTTCTATAAAAAATCCAAAACAAACAAAAGAGGGTTACTCCTATAAATTTCGAACGGGATTATCCATCACACGTTTTCGAAACTAAAACACATTTTTCTACAGATGCACATATAATAAAATATCGTTCGAATCTATGGGATAAACCCCACCCTTATGCCACATGCGAACTACGTGGAGTTTTATGCCTTTATAGGCTATATAGGCATCTCAGATTAAAACTCGAGACTCGAGTCCAATATTCCTATTATCTAGTTTTCCCATTTTCCAATTTGCTAATTTTCCAAAATTCCTCATTTTCATATTTATCATATTGATTCATATCGAATATTGCATATTTTAGCCCGTTATCTTTATGCATTCTAGCACTTTTAGGGTCCTAAATGCCTATAATTATGCTCATTAACCAGACAACCTTGGATTTGGATATATACATGCTTTGCAGGGGTTATTTGTGCTTTTGTAGGTATTGGAACGCTAAAAGTGAGGTTCGGTTGCATTTCAGAGAAGTTCCGTCGTCAAATGCTACTTCAAGAGCAATTTGGTCTTTTTAAACTCACTATTTTTATGTAATGAAGTTACCAACATGTAGATCATCAAATTATCTTTCCGTGACCACTGACCGTGCGTCATTCTGACTCCGTATGTGGAAGTTATGCCCATTTCCGAAAGGTTTCGGTATTTTCTTCTACTTCAAGGGTATTTTTGTAATTTCATAATGCATAATTTTGAGGGTTTCAAAACATAATCATGTAGAGAATTGAATTAGCTTCGCGTCGGTTCCGACCACGCCTCATTTCGATTCCGTATGAGGGAGTTATGGCCATTTTTCGTGCAACGCATCAAAATTGGTTCGGAGTGGAAAAGGGGGCTGCCTCAAGCCCAAGGCAAATTCCAAAAGTGCGGTCGACCGGTCCCAAAATAGAGGTCGACCGGTCCCATCAGATATGTACGAAAATTGACTTATTTTGGGTTTTTTGGCTTGGTTTTGTTTGGGGTTTATTTTGGGGTATAAATAGAGTGTTAGGGGCATTTCTTTGGAGATATATTTCATTTTAGATAGAATAGTTAGGGTTTGGGTGATTTGCTTAGTTCTTCTTCATTTCTTCTTGGATTGACACACTTTTGGGCTTGAATGTTGACTATTCATCATCCTCTCCATTAATATAGTTTGTATTTCTTCATTTCTTGCTTTCTAGTTAATTTACAAGCTTTCTAATTTAGGTTTACATGCTTTCTTTACATGCTTTGATTACTTGCTTTGTAGTGTAATTTTATCGCGTTTATTTACCGCTTTCCATTTATCGCGTTTTTAACATGCTTTCTAGGTAACTTAAATTAGGTTGTGTTTGAATTGAACTCACTCGGGTTGACGCGTTGCTTTGCTTTGGTGATGGAGTTTACGGGTCTATTTCGAGTATGTTGTCCTAGTTATTACGCCTAGGAGATTTGATGGGGCATATCATGTATGTCCCGTGCTTACGACCTTTCGCGCGTAATTTCCTGGATATTTGTTGACGCCAAAATATTTTTAGGCTTTTATGACGATTTAGGGCGTAACAACCCTTGATTTAATTAACTGTCGGAACGAGATGCATTTGTAATAACTCGTTGACCCATGTGACCATTTTATACTAATTAACTCGGGTGAGGGATATTCGACACAACCTATAGTTTTTACTCGCTTTCATAATCTAGTTTCAACACATTGCCTAGATTAACTTTTCCTTTTAGTTTGTAATCATCTTTTACACTTTTATTTTAGGAGTATTAAATCACTTAAATTCTAACAACTTGTCCGTGTGGATTCTCGATACCCGACTTACCGCTGTGCTTGCCTCGCAAGTGTAGTAGTAACTTAGGTTTTTGTATTGAGTTGGCGAAACGAAAACAACGATTAGCGTCTTTACACGCGCTACTTTTCGCACTTGATCAAAATGGCGCCGTTGCCGGGGATGAGTTTGTTTTAGACTTTATTTGATTTAGTATTTCATAGTATTTTCTTTCTATTTGTATTATTTGCTAACTTTTTGCAGGACTTCCACATTTGAGCACTTAGAAACGCTCGAATTTTTCCCGCGCGCACTTACTTTGTGGAATTCACCACTTGAGCCATTTTTGGGGTAAGCATGTCTTATTCCAATTCTTTCGGTAATCCTTGTCATAATTTTCAAAATTCTCGCAAACCTATGACTTTCGGTGAATACTTAGAATCCCAAATTATAACAAATTCAAATATGACTTTGGGCGAGTATAATGAAAGTCAAAATTTAGGTTATTGGAATTTTGATGATGATGATAATGATTTTGGGTCTTTACCTCCTTATAATAGGAATTTTGAAACGAATTGCAATAGTTTTCAAAATTCCTATAATAATGAGTTTTCGTTTAAGTCCGATGGTAATTTTCAAAGTTCCCATTTTCATGCATCCGCACCTCGACCTATGACATTCTGTGAGGGCTTGCGTATGTATGAGAATGAGAAAATTGAAAATCGTTATCGGGAAGAAAATCGTTCGTGGGAACATGAGTTGGATTTATTATTTGAGTCCGACGACGATTTTGCTTCCGAGACTTTTGAAGTCGAGGAATGTTTTGAACCAAATGAGGTACTTGTACCTACTTTGGAACAAGCCATTCTAGACTTTGCCCATCTCGTAATAGATATTGAAAGTGTGGATGAAAATGACGTAATATCTATTTGCAATGAAATGATTTCTTCTTTGGCCCCCAAAGAAGAACATTTCATTGAAAATGATATTATTTCCTTTGAAATTCCAACTTCATGCGATGATGATTCATCTCATGAGTTTGAATTTCTTTCATCCCCGTTTTCATTCTCTATTACCCCACCGGAACAAGTACCCGATGATTCGGTTTCGAACTTTAATGTCGCCGATGAGGAGTACTTGCTCGAGTCGCCCTCCGCGATCGCATCTTTGCCTTTGTGTGCGCCGCCTCCCATTCCAACTTCAAAATCATTGGGAGGATATTCGGCTTTTCTCGGTCCCCACTTGTTTTTGTCACCCGTTCAATCCAAACCCCCCATCGTCCCTCCAAAACTTTTAATTGGCGATGGTTCATTTCTTTCGCCTTACACATGCCTTCCGTTGTTAAAACGGAATTCATATTTTTCGGAAGGCATGCTTGTATGTGAGGGTACACCGGTTATCCTCCAAAGTCAAATCGTTCTTATGGTGGACCCTCAGCTATTTAGACTTCTAGTGTACAGTTAGTGTGAAGTCTAAATAGTAGGTTGTATATATTTAGCTTTTTATTCTTTCTTTTTATTTTTTCTTTCCTTTTTAATTTAGTTTAGTGTAATTAGTTAACTTTTTGTTATTTGTTTTTGCTATGCTCGGTACTAACTTGTTTTGTAGATCCTTTGGACTTGTTCTTATGGGGATCGCTCCATTTTTGGGTAATATCGCTCTTTTCCTCTCTTTGATTTGGTTCTTAATTAACATTGAGGACAATGTCAAGTTTTAAGTTAGGGGGTGTCGGATATTCTATCCATTTCTTCATTTAGTCCATGTTTTTGCTCACATGTTAGTTACTTAGTATGCTTTTCTTAGAAAAATTAAAAATTTTAAAAAGATTTTCTTTCTTTTTTCTCATTTTTTGGGCATTTTGCCTTTGTTTCCGATGATAAATTTCAATAATTTCCCGATCCAATAGACAGCCCAATGATGCATGTTCTCGATTTTAGAAGTTATTAGACTTTAGTCTCGATTATTGATATTATGAATAACTTCATGAATTAAATTTTAATCCCGTGAGCACATGCACTTTCCTTGCTTTATTGATTTGGTTTAAGATTTTTATAACTCGGTAATCTTTTGTTGCATTGTATATACTTACACTGAGTAAGCTTTGTACCTTTCGTCGTTTGTGAGTGTTATACACTATTCTTTCCTCATTGAAAACGTTGAATTCGTCGGTAATCTCACTATTCTTTCATTTGACCGTTCATTAATTGAGTTCATACTTGAAATGTGTTACTTGAGCATGATTTTCATTTATTATTTTGACTCGAGAATTGCGTAAACTTTGTGAAATGATCATAGGCCCTCTTTGATATATCACCCATATTAGCCTTGACCTCACCCTTATATGTTTACCCTCGTTAACCCCTTTGAGCCTAAATATTAGCCTTTCGTTCATAACCCCATTACCATAACTAACTCTAAATTGGAGTTTTAGCCCATACATACACTTTCCATACCTTTGTTTGGAATGTTACTTGGGATTGAATGTTGTTGTTATGATGTCGGTTGCAATTTAGGCATATGAGAGTTTGATAAGTAAAGAAAAGAAAGTAGTGAAAAAAGTGAAGAAAAAGAGAAAGCAAAAAGCAAAAGGAAACAAAAGAGAAAATGAGAAAATGAAGAAAAGAAAAAGAAAGAGAAAGTTTGTATATGTTGTATATAGTTCAATAAGCTTTGATTACTCTCCCCGATGATATATCTAATGCCGTTTTGGAACTTGTTTTCCAATTTTGATATTGCCCGCATTTTCTCATTATCCCGAGTTTTCATCCCGAACACTTTGAATCCGTATATACATTCCTTTCATTTCATACCCTAGCCATACCTACATTATAACCCTATTAAAGTCCTATGTGATCTTAAGTAGATGTAATTCAAAGGTTTAAATAGTTATGATAATATGTGAAAATACATTTTCCCCCCTTTAATGAGTGGTATCCTTTCATTGAGATTACATTTTTCATTTTATATATAGCGTTCTTCATCTATGACATGTGTGTGGCCTAGTTTCCATTTACATTTACTCCTTATGCCCGCATGTCCCGTGTGTTACCTCCCTGTTTCGAGTGAATTCGCTTGATGAGCGTAATGCCCGTGAGGATTGAATATATGCTTGCTTTAATGTTTATCCGGTTTATATAAGTTTTTCGCCAAATCACACTTTGCATGTGCTCGCTCCCCTCCCACATTTTAAGGTTTCAATTCTATGAGGTGCATTCTATAATGTTAATGATTTGGACTTTTGTGTGAATTCATTCACTTTGCTAATAATGCGTATGAAATCCTTTTCGCTTTTGTTGGGTTGTCGCATGTTGGGTTGGGCATATTTTGAGGAAACCATGTGATGTTTGTGGGTACCATCTCTGAAAACCCTCACGAGACGACACTCGTCCACTAGGGTAACCTAGGGGTTTAACGGCTTATTGCATATGCTAAATGCAATCGTGTTCCCTACGAAAGTGGAAATTATATTTCGAAGCATATATACGTTTTGTATTTCATTTTGTGGACTAGTTTTGTTTGTTGCATCACTAGGGACTTCACACAATGTGCACGTAGGATCACCTATCTCCACTCACACACCTGTAGATATTGTACACCTGTAGATATTGTACACCTGTAGATATTGTACACCTGTAGTTTTGTTATACCACTACTCACTCACACACCTGTAGATATTGTACACATACACTTCACACAATGTGCACGTAGGATCACCTATCTCCACATGTTGCACACACCACTTAGAATATTCATGCTTAGGTGTCACTAACACACACCTTCACTTATCACACTCGTTTATATCCAAGAACACTCACACTTATCACAAACCACTTGTAGTTGATCCATGCTTAGGTTCACTACCACGCACTCACTTGTAGATATCCACACATCACTCTCTCTCACATATCCATGCTTAGTATGGATTTACTTTTTATACTTGTACTTATCCCCTGCTTAGCATTATGCTCATCAATAAAGATACTCTCTCCATAATAATTAATCAAGGTCATGCATTTTGCACACTAAATCACCAAAGTGCATGGCTATTGACCAAATTTTGTCCCGTAATTGGGGGTCATTTCGTGATGGACACTGGTCCGACAGGTCGCAATTAGCCTAAGCGATATGACTCTTACCTTCCATTGGCCAAGTACCTTCGACGTATATCGAACGGTTCCCCCCACATCGTATTGATTAATCGAAGTCATGAAGGGGGTATATCGCAGGGAACTCGTTCACGTACGTCGAGTATATCGAATTCTCTCTCACACGTACTGTCCCCATGAGGTATATAGTGAGCCAATTCACATACATTCAGGTATATCAAACTGCGCCCACACGTACGGATTGCCCTCAACAGTAAGATGTATATCTTGGAAGTCATGCCAAAGGGGGGAATCCTTCCAATTAACCCCACAACTGCATACCCTCATATAGGTGTTAAACCTAGGCCACTCATATTCATTTTGTTGGTTTCTACCCAAAACTCTGTCGAAATGACGGGTCAGCATGCCTCCCTAATTTTTGCGCAATTTTTAAAACTTGACCCTGCCCATGAGCTGGGTAACAAGTCCAAACATATTTTTACACATCTTTCAAACCCAATTCTCCCAGGCTCGAGTCCCGTTTGACATTTATTTTTTGCATTTAGGTAAACCTAATAGAAGTGAGAACATAATAAATATAATAATAATCATGCTGAGACCTGTATCTCATTTTTTTCCTGCTTTCTTTATCAAAAAGTGTCAAAAACCTTTTCCCCCTTTTATAAAAAATACCAAAAACATTTTCCCTTCCTTATACCAAAAACATTTTTTCTCCCTTTTTCCAAAAACATTTTGCCTCCCCTTTTTAAAAAAATGTCAAAAATATTTTCCTACCCTTTAAAAAAGAACAGTTTCCCTCTTCTTTTTCAAAAATAATTTTGAATTTTTCTCCTTCTTAGGTCGATTGCATACCCTTGGCCTGGATCCCTATTGGCTTCGATCTTCCATCGAATTTACCTAAGGCTGCATCAGTTTCCTCAATTCCTCCGAGTTCAGAATTCATCTTCATCCGTGTCCATGGAGAACATAGATCAAGCACCGAATGTACAATCAGATTTGATGACAGTTCTAGCCCCACTCACTGCCAGGCTTGGCAACCTTCAAACCAAGGTTCATGAGATGCAACAAAATTGGTTCTTTATTCTCGAAGAACTCGAGGTCCTCTTCTCTCATGCTATGGGTCTTCCTTCACCTGATCCTATTTGGGTTCTTGAGGAATATCAGCATGCTCCATGTGCTCCTCCTTCTAATGGGATACCTCTAGCCCAGCTCCCTATGCTGAATCTTGCCCATGCAGGGGCTAGCTTACTCATGACCATTGATTTGAATTAGAAAGAATTGAATAAGGTCAAGAAGGACCTTAAAATGTTGACCAAGAAATTTGACCAAGTCCAAATCTCTGGGAACTAAATGGATTACACCCACATTTCTCCCTATCCTAAAGCAAGGCTTTCGAAAAAAATTCAAGATGATCAACATTGAGAAATTTGGGAGTTGTGGACCCCCAATTTTTCATATCCGTAGTTACCACCAAGCCATGAATCCCCTAGGGACCTCGAGGAAATAATGGCCCAAATATTCCAGCAGACCTTGAAGGACAATGCTCTTCGCTTGTTCTTATCTCTCGAATAGTCCAAAATTTACTGCTGGGAGGATGTTGCTCACGAATTCATGTCACAGTATAAGTACAACTAAGAGTTGGAAGTCACCAACCATGATTTAGAGTTTCTCAAGAATAAACATAGGGAATCAGTCATTAACTTCATAGCAAGCTGGAGAGAGAAAGAAGCCACCATAACCAACCGACCTTTCGAAGAGGAGCAAGTCAGCATTATGAAGAAAAAATTCTTACCCCATGTTTGAGAGAATATGGGAGGATAATACTACCCATATTTCTAAGCCCTACGAGAAGTAGGAGTAAAAATCGAAGAAGGTCTTGCCAAGACAGAAGTTGAACCGAAGAAAGTGTCAGGATAGTTCACTTCCAATAAGTATGAAATGCCTATGAGTACCGCAGTTTCAACCGTTAACAACATCTCTCAGCCTTCCACTTTATGGGAACTAAAAAGCCACCCTAACCCATTCTGAGAGAAATACACCGAGCTTTACGCTCCCCTCTCCAAAGTTTACAAGGCCCTCTTAAGCCGACACCTTATCAAATCGTTGGATCCTCGTCCATTACCAAACCCACTTCCTAAAAATTTTAAACCAGATGCTAATTGTGACTTTCACCAAACTGCCGACCATACTACCGACCAGTGTTTCCACCTCCAAAATTTGATTCAAGGTCTGATCGATCGGGGTGTCATTGCCCCACCAGTTAATCCCAAACCAAACACTACCTGTAACCCACTCCCAAATCATGCAGATGCCATCTTCCTAAAAGAAGACCCATAATTTGATCCATCTACCCAGATCATACGAAGTAAATCACCCATCATACCCATATACTCTCCTAAACCTCTCCAAGTGTGCCCTTATTTTCTCCTACACCCTACTAGCTTCGCCGATCAGGCCCTGTCACTCCTTACCAAAGCATGCATCGCTGTCCGTACCCATTATGGAGGTAAATCTATGGAATTGTCAGTAGTGTTGAATCAACTCTAAAAGTTTGGCCCGAAAATGCCCTCCCAAATGACCATTAGCTACCAGAGATTTAGTAGACTATTCTTAGATGCTCAGAAATGGGCCCAGGAGTCAGATAGTTGGGTGATACCTACTGATGAAGTCAGTCTGGATGATGTCGTCCAGATAATAGAAGACTTGTTTCGATAGACCGATGATATTTGCAATATGTCCAATCTACTTGATACTTTGAAACTATAAGGGCACCTGGTCCCTTCACTTCTACATCTCCCCGTTGAATGGGAGGATCTATATGACGAGGCCGTTAAGTTTATAGAGTGTATTGACTTTTCATAGAAAGATAATGTCATTGCCATCGGATGGGGGGATAAATTCGACGATTCAGATGAAGAAGAAAGTTCAGAAATACTATCCCAATAGTTAGCATATGTGGAATGACATCGTTTGAGGAGCTACTAGGCGAAATCTACAAGGATGCTTAACAACCCGATATCGATAAGGAGACGGGGTTTCTGTTTTCCCCCTCTTCTGTGAACCATATGACTAGGTTAAGGAGGCATTACTAAGTCCTAAACCTACCACCATCAACAATCGAAAAAGGAAAAGGCGTTGAGAATCTCCCTATGCCAGAAATGACCCTCGAGGAGAGCAAGATCCTCGATCAGTTAAAGAAGACCCAAGCTAACATCACTATATATGGTTTCTTTATGTCTTCCCAACCGCATAAAAATGCCTTGATCAAGCTACTCACTGGGCCCACAGTTCCCCCTTTAACCATGCCAAAAGAAGCAGTAAATCTGGTGTAACACCCCGCTCAATTAAATACCGGGTGATCAGTCCTATACCCAATTAAAATAGAATTTATGGCTGGTTCATTCTTAGCACCACTGTCGAAAAACATTTTTAATCACCTAATATCCAATTAAGAAGGTGTTAAAATATTCAAATTTTAATATAAATAAAATTTCCACTTTTATAACATAAACCATTTAACACAATCCATTCACACAATGAATAATAACTGAGTAATATCAAAACTGAACTAAATGCAATTGGAATAAAACTCTCTAATTCAAATATCTCAATACAATAATGCCATCACAAATTAAATGTACCAAAACCAACATAAGAAATTAATCTGTTTAAGATAGAGAAAAAATAACTAGAATCCTCTTGGGCGACATGTCCTAAATGAAAGATCAACTACATAGTATGAATCAATGAATATGAAAGTGTCTAAACAAAGTCCAAGACTCCATAGTATCCATAACTCGTCAAAAATATCAATCCTCTATTGTTGGCATCCCTGTGGCTGGATACATGATATAGGAGATACCTGAGAGAAGAGAATATGCAAGAAAACGGGTCAGAGCCCCATTCTAAAAATAGTTTAGAAAATAACAAGTGAATAAATGCTATATTCAACAATTATTATATACATGTTAGATTTATCGGACTCTCTCTTAAGATTCTTACCTCTCATCTAGAGTCCACACCTAACGTACCTTAAAACCATACTAGTTACTATTCCCATGCTAACTAGTTCATATCAGTGCCAACTAACCATAGACCATATCTATCCCATGTATTTATCTCACAATACAGGTAATACATATATATCAATTTCTCTATAACATGGATATGCCCTTATTCAATTCAATATAATTAAGTATTCACCTACTTAATTATTTTCAGATTTCATTATCTTTCATGTCTACTTAATTCACACAGTAAACACTATTACAATTGTATATATACATTCACTTTATTATATATATACTAAACTGCACCCCGAGGCTTAGCTGGGGTGCATGCGTACTCTGCTATCATGTCCCAGTACATCTCGTCACTGTATAAAGTAGGGGTGGCAATTTTAGAAACGACACAAAAAAATGACACGAAATTGACCCGAAATTGACACGATGTTTCGTGTTCGTGTCGTGTTTTTTTGACACGAAGTCGTGTCATTTTCGTGTCTTAATTATGAGTCGTGTCATGTTATCGTGTTTTTTAGGCCTGAAATTTAAGAAATTATGGTTGTCGTGTCATGTCGTGTCGTGTTATTTTTTATTTGGGCCGTGTTCGTGTCAGCTGAAAAAACACGAATTCGTGTCGTGTCGTGTTCGTGTCCAAAAAACCTTATCGTGTCGTGTCGTGTCGGGCCGAAACACAACCCATTGACCCGAATTGCCACCCCTAGTATAAAGGACCATAGGTTCGATATGTCCCACAAACCATAATTAACAAATCACAAACAGTGGAGGTGAACATAGTCCTAAGCCTTTGGGCTACGCATATACCTACGCATCCAAAAGACCGTTCAATACCATTGTTCTCACTAATGGCAATCCAACCTAAGTCCTATGTACTGAGGCAACAAGTCAAAGATCCCCCTTAAGTCTCATCAGGATATGACTGTCCTCTATTCGTAAACCTCCCGTCGATAGCAAGTAGGCCAAGTATGTCATACACATAAATTAACAATCAATAGGTATACACATCAACCTATATAAAATTCGGTACGCACTCGACCAATATCATATTAGGATTTCATCCGACCCCAAGTACCTGTCGTATTTATCAATACCACCCGTACTTGTTAATCACAATTATCTTTGTATAATTATTATGTAGTTATCACTCACATCATCCCAAGTACCCATATATATATCACCAATATTTACCCGTACTTGACCATGACGATTATTTATCTCTTAATCGTATTATTATTGTGTAGATATCTCTCACATAATTTTATTCCTCAATTTCATATAATTTTCCTACATTAACCCAAGTCCCTCACTCATTGTTAATGTACCAAAATTATTCAGAACCTACCGTGGGCTAAAAATACAATTTTTCAAACTGTTATGGGCTAAAAATAGAAATTCGAGAATCTCATTAGAAACCCAGAAATCTCGTTCCAACGAGAACAACATCATTCCAGTTAGTCTTCAACCTCAGTTTTCTGCGTTTTTCTTTAAGTTTTTACACCCAAACCCTTCTGGATTATATTATACCCAAAACCCAAATTTGTTAATAGTGTTCTAACATGTTCAAGGGTGATTTTCACATAAGAATAACATCAAATTCTTGTGTTCATAAGGGTATTAGCATCAAATCCATTAAATCCTTAAAATTTCAATTTATCTAAATCCTCCATTTTTATACCTCTTAAAAACCCAGAATTTAGAATTACCATTTCATAATTAAATCATCAAATTTCCATATTCAATATGAGTAGAATTCATCTACATGCAATACCTAACATCATTTTTATTCAGAATCATCCATTTTAATATCCACAATTCGGATAAAACCCAAATGAATTAATTTATAATAAGATCCAATTAATCCATTAATTTAAAATATAACCCATTTTAAAAGTAATTAAAATTACGGGGTATTACATACTTCCCCCCTTATAACAGAATTTCGTCCCGAAATTCAGAAAAATGAAGCATACTGATAAGGTCAACTCCGAGTATAAATCTCACATCGCAAGAAATCTAAGTAGTACCGCCCATACAGTACATTAATGAAAATCCCCATCGATGTTACACTAAGTCTCACCATATAGTTCCAACTGAATCAAATTTAAATTATACCCAATCTTCCTTATACCGTCCTCGTGATAAAGTTTGGGAAAAATGATCCTCACTTATTAAACAAATAAATCCTGAAGTCACAACTACTTACTATTTCACAATTTTGAAAACTACTACAATCCAATCATCCAGGGAGCCCATACACCCTATCGTACAACTTTCATAATAATATTTATCGCAAAGGTTATAAACTCATATCCTAAAGACCTAACTTATTTCGACTCCCAACGGTTATTAGTTTCATGCGTGGGGTGTCTCGCAAGCGAAATCCAAACAAGGAACCACCCCGATACACTGCTTCCTAAAGTAGTCGGTCATCGAAACTCCTAAGGTCCTTAGTCAATAGTATATAAAAATTTGGTTTATCGAAAAAAATATCAGATTTATCGATTTAAACAAAAAAAAAATAGGTTTTATTGATTTCAAATAGAGTCTACTCATCTACTCTTCTCTAGAAGACAAGAAGCTGATTAATAGTAGTACATACGCTCTCGTATACCACAAGTCAATGCATGTCGATAGTCACATCACGCTCGGACATGCCCAAGGTAAGTAATCCCATGATAAAAATCAAACCCACGTGATAACATGTAATATATAGGTGTCCCACTCCCCTCAGTGAGTCTATGTAAATAACGATGCTATAGGCTAAGTTTAGCAACCCATTTTCCCATATAATATTAATTGCTACAAAAATCAATATACGCCTTATAATTCCTTAGATAGAAAACATACCCTCATCCGCGGGTGGTGGTTGTTGACTCCCACTAATAAAACTTTGCTCCGATAAGTCAAGAAAAATTTTTACCCCAAATTTTCAGTTCTAGTTAACCACACTCCACTATATGCCCAAGCCTTGAATAGATTGTCTTCGTTAGGTAACACACACAATTCCCGCATTTCAAGAACTTCTACTAATGACTTTCCTCAATTTTTCCATAATAGGGGTGACCTCGACTACGGTCATCATACTCGAACATACTTCATAAACTCCTAAGTATGATCTCCACTATCCGTCCAATGGCCCTCATCTGCCATACACCTTGTACGAACCCGTCCGAACGCAAATAAGATTCACTAATATATACGGAATCTTACCAAAGAAATCAACAATCCTAAACATAGGGATCTACATCAAAGAACGCTAAGCTGAAAACATAGTAAGCCGTACAGACCCTAAAGGACACTAGAACCTGATGCTCTGATACCACCTGTAACACCCCGCCTAATTAAATACCGGGTGGCCAGTCCCATACCAAATTAAAACAGAATATACAGTTGGCTCATTCTTAGCATCACTGTCGAAAACATTTACAACTCACCCAATACTCAATTAAGCTGGTGTTAAAAACTTTCCAAATTTTAACTTAACAAAATCCATTTCCAGTTTAAGAATAACACAACACATTTTATTCTACAACACTGATAACTAATTAGATAACACCAAATAATTTGAATGCAATTGGAATAAACATTCCCAAATAATATTAATCCATTACAGTAATCCCAACAATATCAAATGTATTAAAATGACACGAATACCATAGTATTTGACCCCGATAGAAGAAGATAACTGAATCCTTTGGGCGACATGCCCTACTAAGAGAATACTGTGAATCAAATGATCATAGGCGTCTAAGCAAAACTCCATAAATCCATAGCCTGTCATAATCCGCTAAGGTTGGCGTCCCTGTTGCTGGACACCTGATATAGAAAATACAATAGAAAAGAAAATATGCAAGGAAACGGGTCAGAGCCCGATTGTGAAAATGATTTTTAAAACATCAAGTATTTAACAAGTGCAATAAATCTTTTATTATGTACATGTTAGACCCAACTCTCACTTGCCATTCTCACCTCTCAACTAGAGTGCACACCTAACGTTTCCTATTAACCTCCTAGTTAATGGTTCCTCTTTTCTAGTCTCCATATTATAATTCCATCCCAATATCATAATCCTCGTATGTCCCATACCATACGTCACATTATTATTCATTTACATTTCTCATCGTTTCTCATTAACATGAATCATTTCTCATTAATATGAATTAAGTTTTTCAATAAACATTCATTAACTTAATTCAATTATCTTTCTCTATTCACCGTTATCTACAATTATCACCGTAGATAGATTTAACCATAATAAATATCCATTCATTCATTCATTTAATCCATTATATATATATATATATATATATATATATTCATATATAATACGGCACCCCGAGTCACAGCTGCGGTGCAATGCATTACTCTGCTATCATGTCCCAATATCGCTGGTCGCCGAAAAGGGGACAAAAGGTTCGGTGAGGATACCTCGAACCATTAACAACAACACAATCATTGGAGGCGAACATAGTTCTCATACCCATGGGTCACGCACATACCTACGTACCCATAGTCAGCGGACTTATCAACTCCCCCATAAGTCTTTCATAGACCTATGTTCTCGAGCGACAAATCAAAGATCCCATGGATGTATCAGGATATGACTGCCCTCACGCGCAAACCTCCCACCGATAGCAAGTAAGCTAGGTATGTCATACACATAATCATTAATCAATCAAATAGGTATTATCATACCTATAGTATACTAACAACAAGGTACTCACATTAACCATAGATTATTCCCTTACGTAGAATTATATCTCTTTAAATCCCACGTATTAAATGTCATATCTTTACTTCATAATTTAATTATCCTCGCATCCTATAACATCTCTCCACTCCCGACGTCGTTAAGGTTCATGCACGGAGCGTCTCGCAAAGCGAAATCCAAACAAGGAACCCCTCCAATACACTACTACTTAACTTTGTCGATCGAGGAGGTTCGTCAACTTCAAATATGCGATCGGAATAACCTCATCCCCTCTTTCAACCAAATGTGTTCTAAACTCCCATCTCTATCCAGGAGCCATACCACTACGCTCTTGTACTACACTCAGCCCTTGCGAAATCAATAATGAGCTTAAAATCTGTCCTTGATGTTTAAATTGTAACCCAAAGGCTACCCAGGTTTTATATTAAATCTCCCCTACTTGAACTATCCTTAATCCTCATACATACAAATTAGAATCCAACACATGAATCTAGCAACCGAAATTTCTTCCAATTTAACTAACATAATTCCAATCAATTAAATCCCAATCAAATAAATTCAAATCTTATCTAGGTCTTACTGATCTCCTATAAGTCCCATAATATACCATTAACAATCACAAAAAATCTACCAAAGTTTTGGGATAAGAACCAACATTAAAAAGAAACAACTTCATGAATTCTCATATTTTTTAAATACTCAGAAAAATCATATCCAAAAATTATTCGAATCATCAATCCGACTTCAAATTTGGATTCTACATGAAAAATTGAGTCAGGTATGTGTTTTGAGTTTTTCTTAAATCTCATCCAAATGCACTCAAAAAGAAGATCTAAACATTCCAAATTGGCTCTTCTCATTCCACTCGTTTTTGCCTCTTTTTCCAGAAAATTATCAACATATTATCTTCAAGAACACAAAATGATTTTCAGAATTTCTTCCATAGATTGATGAATATTTATTGGATTACTAACTACCTACAACATGAGTTTAATTCCTATATATTTTTAGATTCCAAAAATCCATTAACAACTATATCCTTTCATCTTCCAAGCATGAAAATCATCTCTTTTTATAACTATCCTAACATGGACAATATACGAACTTAAATTGCAAATATCAAACACTTGCCTCTAATGAAGATCTGATCCTTTGGAGTTGAATAACACAGGTGGTGATGGTGGTGGTGACCTTTGACCTTTGGTTCTCCTCCTTCCCAAGCAAACTTCTTTTTCTTTCCAAGCAACCTTCCACTCTCTCTAAGAAGATGACTTTTCAATTTTGTGTAGAAGAGATGAAATGAACCTACATACACTAATCTCCAAATACTTATAATAAGACAATACCCGAAATCACTATTCATCCCCCTAGTAAAAATAACCAAAATGCCCCTTTGGGTTGTCTTTTCATTTCCAAATGACCTGAGACTCAAAATTAATATCCAAATAGACTTTTCTGACTATTTCGAATCTTCCAGACGCAACGACGCAGTCGAAACGACTATAAGGTCGATAGAAAATAAATTTCCTTTTTAATTTAATAAATTAGTCCCGACACATCCCATACCGCGTCTGACTTAAAATTCAAATTATCGAATTTATATCATACCGTCATATCAATGACATCACATTCGTATATTACCTATATATCTTTAAGTAATATTCAGAATCATCCATTTTAATATCCACAATTCGGATAAAACCCAAATGAATTAATTTATAATAAGATCCAATTAATCCATTAATTTAAAATATAACCCATTTTAAAAGTCATTAAAATTACAGGGTATTACAATTAATTGTCTTAATTTTAATTAAACTCTTGATGATGATGATTTTACAAATGAATAATTCTTAACTGATCTAAATAAGGTTAATAACAAAAAACATAACCTCACTCAAGTTAATGAATACGAGACTGTTGTTATTAATCTCGATTCTAGTTGCCAATGACGCAAGATTCAGATAGGGGCCACACTTAACAAGCATGAGCGCGCACAACTCTAAGAATTATTGAAGGAATTTATAGATGTCTTCGAATGGTCCTACGATGATATGCCCAACATTGATCCCGAGATAGCTGAGTATGAGATTCAAACTCTCCTAGGTTGCAAACCATTTAAACAAAAACTGCAAAAGCTCCTCACCGAATTGTCGCTCAAAGTTAAAGAAGAAGTGGTCAAACAGTTGAATTTGGGTTTCATTTGTGCGATCGAATATCCAACATCTCTAGCTAATATCGTGTCCATGCCGAAATTCGGAGGGAAGTTTCGCATGTACGTTGACTATCGAGACTTGAACAAGGCCTCTCCAAAGGATGATTACCCGCTACCCAATATCGATATGATTGTGGACAACACATCCAGTCATACTCTCAAGTCATTCGTTGATGGGTTTGCAGGATATAACTGTGATACCCCGCCTAATTAAATACCGGGCGATCACTCCTTTATTAAATTAAAATCAAGGTGAACAGTTGGTTCATTGTTAGCATCACTATCGTAAAAATAACTTTTCCAAATTTAACACCCTATTTAATTAAGCTAAGTGTCAAACCACTTTTTTAACATTACTTTCCAAATTTTTATTTTGAAAATAAAGATTTAATTATCTACAACAATTCAATATTTAAAGAATAACACCACAATAATCCTGGAACATATAATCCAATTAATTTAAACATTCAACAATTAAACCCCAACATTTAAAACTTAAAGTAAAACATACATGCTGAATAAATCCCAAAGTAACAGTACTAGAAATAACTGAAATACAAATGTCCCAATAAAACAGATAAATAGTGGAAAGGGCGACACATGCCCAATAAGGAAAATGATAGAAGTGGAATCAAGTAAATGAAATCGTCTAAGCAAGTGGCCTGCAACTCCCACCTAAGCTGCAGCACGTTCCTTCCAAGGGATCCTAAACAAGACGCCCCTGTGGCTGGGCACCTGTAATATATATATATATATATACATACAAGAGAGAAAGAGGAATAGAAACGGGTCAGAGCCCGATAGTGTATATGATTTAAAAATTCATTTAGCAAGTATTTAAATTGATACAGGACAATGCAACAACATATTAGTGTGACACTCTCTTGAGAAATTCTCGCCTCTCTTCTAATGTGCACTCCTATCGCACTAACCTTCCCAATGGTTTATCTCATCATATATCACACTATCCTTCCCCAAGGATTAAACTTATCTTAGTCGACTCTCAAAATTTAAGATTTAACAACATCATGGTTTAAAAAGGATAATTTCATTTAGTACAAAACGCTCATTTTAACTTTATTGATTCATAAATTTTTTCAATATCATATTATACTTTTCAAAACAAGTATTTCCAATTTGAGTCATTATACATGTCTTACTTACCATAACACAGTAGGTAGTTTCCCATATTTCAGAAGTTCATATATATATTAAATACTCGTATAATATATATATTCTAACAGCACCCCACATAAAATTTTATGGTGCGGGCATACTCTGCTATTCAATCGCCGTATCAATCGTACTAAAGGGAATACAAGTTCGGAATCACTCTCGAACTGTATAAATACATACACAAATAATATTGAGGCGAAGCATAGTTTCCAAGTCCAAGAGGTCAGTACATACCCTCACGTCTCTTAGGACCGTGACTACCGATTCGATAGCCTGTACCTAGGATTTCTATCTTCTAGGGTACGAGTCAATATCCCCCATAAAGCACATGAGATAAGATCGTCCCAGCGCGGAAAACTCAGGGATAGCAAGTAGCGCGGGCATGATTTTCACAAGTATATAATATATGCATACACAATCATATAAATATACCACTTTTATTATATCAATTTAGGTTTATCCAATAACCCACATTCACAACATTTATCCTTATTTTCCCATTATTATTTATCAAGTATAATGGTTCGTTTCTAACTTTAATTCGAAGGGTTTTTCCAACTTACTACATAACCCTCATGGACTATATTCTTTCAAATGTACAATTCAGTAGATATCCATTTATGTTCCAACGTAACTCTCTCTTACGTGTCTCTCCCATTTAATATATACTTACATTATCCCTTATGCAAAATATCCCAAAAATATAGATTTTGCCTTACATTAAAGGATTTTGAATTTTATTTTCAAAGATGAGAATTTCAAATGGTTTCGAAATCGGAATTAAAATGGAGTTTTAATTGAATTTTTATTATCTCTAAGAGTCCTCAAAACATAAAACTGTCTAGAAAAAAAAATATTAAAAAATATTGAACGGTCCGATCGAGTTGAATTTTTTTCTGTAGCTTCCTCTCGTCTTCAGCTAATTCTCAGTAAAATTTCATCTAATTCCAACGGTCCAATCGTCCGGAATAAATTTTCTTTTTTTTATTATTTGTATCTGATTAGAACTCTTTTCTTAATCAAAGTCTTAATCCTTTACATGACAAAGGGTTTCCAGAATATCATATAAATCATCACTACATGAAAATTTCCTATCTCAAATTGGGTTTTTCTTCCATAAATCTCATCCTAATAACTCCTAAACTAATATGGATGATGCATCAACGAAATAAGCAAGATAAACACTTGCCTGGGATTTTTCAGAAATCTGGTTTGGTGTTGAATTGGGTGTGGTTGCGTTCCCCGTCTCGCGATCTACACGTTGGCGGTGGCGGCGGTGCAAACGGGTGAGTTTTGAGCCTTGGAATGCCTTGAGAGCTCTCTCCTCTCCTCTCCAATGGCCGTTCTAGTGTTTTGAGTTATCTAACCCTCGGAGATAACCTAAACATCTGATATAACCCCTTTAATTTTCGTGGGTTTAATTACCCAAAAATACAAAATGACTAAAATGCCTCCCGGGGTACTAATTAGGCCTAAAAATGCCCCGAGACCCAAATCAAACTCCCGGGTATACTTTTTTGACTATCTCGACCCTTATGGACGCATTGGCACACTCAAAACGACTATACGAACAACTTATAAAATATTTACTTTTATTTATCAATATTTGTCCCGACGCGACACGGGCGCGTCCCGACTCAAATTTCTAAAATTGTTATTTTATTCACTCGTGACATTTAATATGGACACTATTATATATTACTTTGCTCATTAGTAATATTCCCATAATTACTAACTCTCATCACGTTAATAATTATAACATAATTAAATTCTGAATTTTTATTAAATAATTAATTCACATTAATATTAATAAATCCCCAAATTAATATAGTATAAAAATACGGGGTATTACATACTTCCCCCCTAATAACGGAATTTCGTCCCGAAATTCGAAAAATAAGGCATACCTGGTAAGAACAAATCTGGATATCTCTCGTGCATATCGGCCTCGCGCTCCCAAGTGGATTCCTCCACGTTATGATGCTCCCATTGGACCCGTACAAGTGGAACTATCTT
Source organism: Sambucus nigra (assembly GCA_949130495.1). Taxonomy (NCBI): domain Eukaryota; kingdom Viridiplantae; phylum Streptophyta; class Magnoliopsida; order Dipsacales; family Adoxaceae; genus Sambucus; species Sambucus nigra. The sequence goes on from OX422215.1 coordinate 350,438,330, forward strand.
CGACCTCAATCTCCTCTCACTATAGTCTAGGATAGCCACCGATCTCTCCTCGTAAGAGTTGTCAGGCTGTAAGTCTATCTCATCTATCACGATGTGAGTATGGGCCATATCATCCCGAAGATACCGTCTCAACGACGAGATGTGGAATACATCGTGAATGCGATGTAAATGCTCTGGTAGTCCCAATCTGTATGTATTGGCCGAATCCTCTCGATAATGGGAAATGGTCCTACGTACCTCGGGGCCAATTTCCCTTTCTTCCCGAACCTTATCACTCCCTTCATAGGAGATACACGCAGTAACACTTGGTCCCCCACATTAAACTCTCGGAAGAACCATTTCGCATCGGCGTAGCTCTTTAGCCTGTCTTCGGCTACTCGAATGCGACTCCTAATCATTTCAATCCTCGCGGGGGTTTCCTGAATTACCTCTGGTCCTAGCAACTTGTTATCCCCCACCTCGAGCCAACAAGTTGGAGGACGACAAGGCCTGCCATACAAAGCCTCAAATGGAGCCATACCAATCATAAACTGATAAGAGTTATTATAAGCAAACTCTACCAGTGGAAGATGTGGCTCCCAACCTCCTCCAAAATCAAGAACACACATGCGTAGCATATCCTATAACATCTGATTAGTACGCTCTGTCTGTCCATCTGTCTGTGGGTGATAAGCTGAACTCAACCTCAACTCAGTACCCATAGCCTCCTGAAAGCTTTCCCAAAAACGTGACACGAAAATCTTATCTCTATCTGACACAATATTCAGGGGCACCCCGTGTAATCTGATAATCTGAGCAATGAGCAACTGAGCATACTGACATGTGGTATAATCTGTCCGCACCGGCAGAAAATGAGCCACCTTGGTCAAACGGTCTACAATCACCTAGATAGAGTCGTGGCCCCGCTGTGATGTAGGCAACCCTGTAATAAAATCCATGGAAATACTCTCCCACTTCCACGCGGGTACTTCCAATGGCTGAAGCAATCCTGACGGTTTCTGATGGTCCACCTTCACCAGCTGGCAGGTAGAACACTTGGACACGAACTCAACAATGTCCTTCTTCATCCCACTCCACCAGTATTGCCTCCTCATATCCTGGTACATCTTATCTCCTCCAGGATGTACCGCAAATCGGGACCCGTGAGATTGGGTCATCACTGCATGACGCAATTCTGCCCCTTTCGAAACCACTAACCTCCCATTAAACCTCAAACCCCCATCAGAACTAACAGAATAGGACTCAGCACCCTCGGTTAAAAGTCGTAGAATCTGCTCCTGGAAAAATGGGTCTGTGGTTTTGTCCTATATTACCCTCGTAACAATCTCGGGTGTGACTGTCATAACAGATATGAAGGAACGGGCTACTGCGTCCTGGTGACCCAACTCCTTCCACTTCGCTTTCCAGACTTCCGCTACCTCATTTACCGGTCTTCGGCTCAACGCATCAGCAACTAAGTTGGCTTTCCCCGGATGATACTGTATGTCGAACTGATAGTCCTTCACAAAATCTAACCATCTGCGCTGACGCATATTCAGCTCTCGCTGAGTGAACATGTACTGCAGTGATTTGTGATCTGTGAACAAACGAAACTTCTCCCCCAATAAATAGTGTCTCCATATCCTCAATGCAAAGACGACCGCTGCTAACTCCAGGTCATGGGTGGGGTAATTCTTCTCATGCGGCTTAAGCTTGCGGGAGGCAAAAGCTATAGCCTTCTCTTCCTGCTGAAGTACTCCCCCAAGTCCCCGTAAATAGGCATCGGTGTAAACCAGGTACTCCACACCCGGCTTCGGTAAAGCAAGGACTGGTGCTGAAGTAAGCTTGTCTTTCAGCTCGTCGAAAGCCAATTGACAAGCATCATCCCAAACATATGGTACCCCTTTGCGAGTCAGGTTCGTCAATGGACCCGCTATTTTGGAGAATCCCCAAATGAATCTCCTATAGTATCCGGCTAATCCCAAGAAACTACGCACTTTCGTCGGTGTCGTGGGCTGTCCCCACTCCCTCACCGCTGACACTTTACTCGGGTCAACTGCTATCCCCTGTTCAGAAACAACATGTTCCAAGAACTGTACCTCTCGCAACTAGAATCCACACTTCTCGTACTTAGCATACAACTGATGCTCTCGTAAAGTCTGAAGGACCTGCCTCAAGTGCTCGGCATGCTCCTCCTCGGAGTGTGAATATATCAAAATTTCATCTATGAAGACGATGACAAACTGATCCAAGAACTCTCTGAATACTCGGTTCATTAAGTCCATGAACACGGCTGGAGCATTTGTGAGACCAAATGGCATCACTCTGAACTCGTAAGACCCATATCTCGTTAAGAAGGCAGTCTTTGAAACATCCTGCTCTCTAATACGTAGCTGATGGTACCCCGACCTCAGATCTATCTTCGAAAAGAAAGTTGCTCCCCTCAGCTGGTCGAACAGATCATCGATTCGAGGCAACAGATACTTATTCCGTATCGTGACCTTGTTCAACTCCCGGTAGTCCACACATAACCTCAGTGAACCATCTCTCTTCTTCACAAACAAGACTGGAGCGCCCCAAGGTGAGGTACTCCTGCGAATGAAGACCTGACCTAACAGTTGCTCTATCTGATCTCGTAACTCTCTCATCTTCGCCGGAGCCATACGGTATGAAGCGCGTGCTATCGGTCTCGTATCTGGCAATAAATCTATGACAAAGTCTATCTATCGACTGGGGGGTAGGCCTAGTATCTCCTGGAATACATCGGAATACTCACGAATGACTGGGATCGAGTTTAAAGGAATCACAACCTCCTTAGAGTCCTCCTCCTCTATATAATACAAATGAGCGGTCGAACCTCCCTCTGGGCGAGGCATCGCCACTACAAACATCTCTTGCCCCGGAATGGCAAAAATAATGCTCCCACCGAAGCAATCAATCATGGCTCTATAAGTTGAGAGCCAATCCATACCGATAATAACATCATGCTCATGCATATCTAAGACTAACATGTATGCAGGTGATACCAAACTACCAATCTCTACCCCCACTCCCCGGCATATAAAGAAGATAAGCAACCCACACCCCAGTGGTGAGTCTACACATGTCACTGTGCTCTCTGCTGTGGCTAACAACCCTAAGGCCTTCGCAAAATGCATAGCTATAAAACATGTGTCGCCCCAGTATCAAACAAAACCCGACCCATAGTACCATGGATAGGAAACATACCCTCAATCGTGGGTTGTGCCTGTGGAGCTGCTGCCTGGTGGACGTTATAGACACGTCCGTACTGTAACTGCCCCTGCTGCACTGGAGCTGCTGGAATGGCTGGTAGGGCTGGCACCTGGGCTGGAGCTGGGAGGGCAGCTGGAAAAAGTGGTCTCTGTGGCTCATTACGGGCACCCTGTTGCTGTGGGGCCCTATTACCCTCTGGGCAATCCTGGCGCTTATGACCATGCTTGCCGCATACAAAACACCAGCCTCTGAAGTTACCTCCCCTCTGACCCTGCTGACCACGACCCTGTTGGCCCTGATTAGCACGCTATTGGCCCTGTTAATTAGGCTGGCCCTGCCTATAACCCCCAAATCCCTGCCTGGAATCACCTGAACGGAATCGCTTAGCAGGGTCCCCCTGATGGGAACTCTGCTCGTGTTGATGAGTCTGTCCATGAGATAGTGCCCCACTAGCACTACTACCCCCGGTCTTGCCCTGCTGGCTGAACTCTCCTGCTCTCCTGCTTCCCTGCAGATGGAAGCGGTGATCCTGACAATGTAGTAACTCCGCATTGAGTACATCAGTGAAAGTACTCAGAGATAGATTCCCTATAAGATGCTGACGGATCCTCCAAGCTAACCCGTCCACAAACAACATTATCTTCTTACTATCAGTAGGTGCCTCATCTGGAACTATGGTGAGAAGTCTCGTGAACTCCTCCTCATACTCAGCAACGGTAGAGTTCTCCTGTTTCAAATTCAGTAATTTCCGCCTCATCTCAGTCTGCACGGCAGGTGGAAAGTACTTGCGGTCAAATCGCTCCCAAAACGACTGAATAGGGACCGTGTCCCTCTCCTCCAAGGTGGTAGTGGACTCCCACCACTGCAAAGCGGCCCCCACCAGCTTAAAGGAAGCCAATAACTGCCTTTGCACGTCAGTGCACTCATACATATGAAGATGCCGCTGGATATCTTTCTTCCATTGGCTGACTGTGACGATATCTGAGCTACCAGAGAACTGGGGGGGATGTGCCTTCTGAAAAACATCCCTGACCCTCTCCCATGCAGATGGAAGCAGTGCTGGTACTGGCGCCACTGCCTGAATTTGGGGTGGAGCCTGCTGAACCACCGCTAGCGCGGCATTCACCGCCTGAGCAACAATAACGGCTACTTCATTAGCATTCATAGTGCCTTGTGCCGGAGCTGCTGGATGCTCGGCCTGGGCACGCCTATCCTTCCATGCACGTCTCGGAGGCATCTTAAACGTGAAGTATTTTATTAGTCTACAGTCATTATCAAATCTCAAATGGCTGGAGACGTAAACGTAAAAGCAGGAATACAACAATCCTAAAAATAGGGCTCTATAGCAAAAACGTTAAGCTGAAAGCGAAAATAATCCGTACAGATCCTATGGACACTAGAACCTGATGCTCTGATACCACTTGTGACACCCCGCCTAATTAAATACCGGGCGATCACTCCTTTATTAAATTAAAATCAAGGTGAACAGTTGGTTCATTCTTAGCATCACTGTCGTAAAAATAACTTTTCCAAAATTAACACCCTATTTAATTAAGCTAAGTGTCAAACCATTTTTTTAACATTACGTTCCAAATTTTTATTTTGAAAATAAAGATTTAATTATCTACAACAATTCAATATTTAAAGAATCACACCATAATAATCCTGGAACATATAATCCAATTAATTTAAACATTCAACAACTAAACCCCAACATTTAAAACTTAAAGTAAAACATACATGCTGAATAAATCCCAAAGTAACAGTACTAGAAATAACTGAATACAAATGTCCCAATAAAACAGATAAATAGTGGAAAGGGCGACACATGCCCAATAAGGAGAATGATAGAAGTGGAATCAAGTAAATGAAATCGTCTAAGCAAGTGGCCTGCAACTCCCACCTAAGCTGCAGCACGTTCCTTCCAAGGGATCCTAAACAAGACGCCCCTGTGGCTGGGCACCTGTAATATATATATAGATATATACATACAAGAGAGAAAGAGGAATAGAAACGGGTCAGATCCCGATGGTGTATATGATTTAAAAATTCGTTTAGCAAGTATTTAAATTGATACAGGACAATGCAACAACATATTAGTGTGACACTCTCTTGAGAAATTCTCGCCTCTCTTCTAATGTGCACTCCTATCGCACTAACCTTCCCAATGGTTTATCTCATCATATATCACACTATCCTTCCCCAAGGATTTAACTTATCTTAGTCGACTCTCAAAATTTAAGATTTAACAACATCATGGTTTAAAAAGCATAATTTCATTTAGTACAAAACGCTCATTTTAACTTTATTGATTCATAAATTTTTTCAATATCATATTATACTTTTCAAAACAAGTATTTCCAATTTGAGTCATTATACATGTCTTACTTACCATAACACAGTCGGTAGTTTTCCATATTTCAGAAGTTCCTATATATATATTAAATACTCGTATAATATATATATATTCTAACAGCACCCCACATAAAATTTTATGGTGCGGGCATACTCTGCCATCCAATCCCCGTATCAATCGTACTAAAGGGAATACAAGTTCGGAATCACTCTCGAACTGTATAAATACATACACAAATAATACTGAGGCGAAGCATAGTTTCCAAGTCCAAGAGGTCAGTACATACCCTCACGTCTTTTAGGACCGTGACTACCGATTCGATAGCCTGTACCTAGGATTTCTATCTTCTAGGGTACGAGTCAATATCCCCCATAAGGCACACGAGATAAGATCGTCCCAGCGCGGAAACCTCAGGGATAACAAGTAGCGCGGGCATGATTTTCACAAGTATATAATATATGCATACACAATCATATAAATATACCACTTTTATTATATCAATTTAGGTTTATCCAATAACCCACATTCACAACATTTATCCTTATTTTCCCATTATTATTTATCAAGTATAATGGTTCGTTTCTAACTTTAATTCGAAGGGTTTTTCCAGCTTACTACGTAACCCTCATGGACTATATTCTTTCAAATGTACAATTCAGTAGATATCCATTTATGTTCCAATGTAACTCTCTCTTACGTGTCTCTCCCATTTAATATATACTTACATTATCCCTTATGCAAAATATCCCAAAAATATAGATTTTGCCTTACATTAAAGGATTTTGAATTTTATTTTCAAAGATGAGAATTTCAAACGGTTTCGAAATCGGAATTAAAATGGAGTTTTAATTGAATTTTTATTATCTCTAAGAGTCCTCAAAACATAAAACTGTCTAGCAAAAAAAAATATTAAAAAATATTGAACGGTCCGATCGAGCTGAATTTTTTTCTGTAGCTTCCTCTCGTCTTCAGCTAATTCTCTGTACAATTTCATCCAATTCCAACGGTCCGATCGTCCGGAATAAATTTTCTTTTTTTTAGTGTTTGTATCTGATTAGAACTCTTTTCTTAATCAAACTCTTAATCCTTTACATGACAAAGGGTTTCCAGAATATCATATAAATCATCACTACATGAAAATTTCCTATCTCAAATTGGGTTTTTCTTCCATAAATCTCATCCTAATAACTCCTAAACTAATATGGATGATGCATCAACGAAATAAGCAAGATAAACACTTGCCTAGAATTTTTCAGAAATCTGGTTTGGTGTTGAATTTGGTGTGGTTGTGTTCCCCGTCTCGGGATCTACGCGTTGGCGGTGGCTGCGGTGCAAACGGGTGAGTTTTGAGCCTTGGAATGCCTTGAGAGCTCTCTCCTCTCCTCTCCAATGGCCGTTCTAGTGTTTTGAGTTATCTAACCCTAGGAGATAACCTAAACATCTGATATAACCCCTTTAATTTTCGTGGGTTTAATTACCCAAAAATACAAAATGACTAAAATGCCCTCCCGGGGTACTAATTAGGCCTAAAAACGCCCCGAGACCCAAATCAAACTCCCGGGTATACTTTTCTGACTATCTCGACTCTTCCGGACGCGTTGGCACACTCAAAATGACCATACGAACAACTTATAAAATATTTACTTTTATTTATCAATATTTAGTCCCGATGCGACACGGGCGCGTCCCGACTCAAATTTCTAAAATTGTCATTTTATTCACTCGTGACATTTAATATGGCCACTATTATATATTACTTTGCTCATTAGTAATATTCCCATAATTACTAACTCTCATCACGTTAATAATTATAACATAATTAATTTCTGAATTTTTATTAAATAATTAATTAACATTAATATTAATAAATCCCCAAATTAATATAGTATTAAAATACGGGGTATTACAATAACCATATCAAGGTGCATCCGAATCATCAAGAGAAAATCGCATTCATCACCCCCTGAGGAACCTTTTGCTACACCGTTATACCATTTGGTCTAAAAAATATAGGGGCTACCTATCAAATGGCTGCCATAACCATCTTGCATGATCTGATACATAAAGAAGTCAAGGTCTATGTGGATGATATGATTATCAAGTCTAAGACTAAAGAAGGTCATGTTCCCATTCTTCGAAAATTCTTCAAGCGACTACGACAATATCATATGCGACTTAACCAACAAAGATATGTATTCGACATCACCAAAAGGAAGTTATTGGGATTTATGGCTAGTGATAAAGGGATAGAAGAAGATCCTTCCAAGCTAAAAGCCATACTCGAGATGCCACCACCCCAAACGGAGAAGGAAGTCCAGGGATTCCTTATAAAATTTTAGTATATCGTCCGGTTCATCAGCCAATTGACTTTTATTTGTGAGACCATCTTTAAAATCCTCCAAAAGGATTCAACCAAGGTTTGGAATGAAGCTTGCCAACAAGCCTTTTATCGAATCAAGTAATACCTAACCCGACCTCCGGTACTCATGCCACCATAGCTTGGTCTTCCCTTACTCCTATACCTAACCGTAACAGATACTTCAGCTGGGGCTTTTCTAGCCCAATACTTTTAAGAGATCCGCAAAGAAAGGGACATCTATTATGCCAGTCACAAATTGATCGGGTAAGAAGTTAACTACACTGACTTGAAAAAAGTCATGTGTCGCCCTTGTGTGGGTCTCCCAAAAGTTATAACACTACACGCTCTCCTTTCCTATCAAACTTGAATCCCAGATGGATCCAATTAAGTACCTGATTAGGCATAAATTCTTCCAAATTTATCCCTTTAAGTTTGTTACTTTTAGCACCTCGAACAATGTAATCGATTTGATTTTATCTTATAATCTTGCTACTGACTTATTCTAATGAGTACCCTGAGTTTCTGGTATTTCGTACTAATTTTACAGGTATTTGATGTCAATAAAGAAAGAAAGAAATTGGAAGAAGAAAAAAAGAAAAGTCAAAAGGGAAAAGTGTAATTTTTCCCAGAATTATGATGAGGGTTCTAAAAAAAAGTTGAAGATATCATGTTTACAATTACATAGGAAGAAACTTCACCTCAATCGGAGTCTCGATGTGAAAGTTATGAGCAGTCAAAGATGGAACAAAAAGTCAAATAATAATCGGACCGATCCGAAATACAAACGTCCAGTGAACCCCGGACCGAAGACGGATTGAAGCTGAGAGAAATTAAATGAACCGATCCGTACCGGATCGATCCGGATAAGAAATGAAATAATCAATCCGGATCAAAGCCGGACCAAACCGAAGGAATACTCGATTGGTCCGAATGTCGAAGTTTTGGTTTTTCACTCTTCCTCCAGTGGAGAGTCCTGGTTAAGCTAAAACTCTTGGAGTCTTGTAGGGTATTTAAACTCGATTTATTTTCAATTTAGAGGACGAAAAAAATCATCTAATTTTTCCTTTGACAGTTAAAACCCTAGTTTGAATATTTATTGAAATTCTATTTCCAAGATTGAAGTTTGTTCAGATTTATGTGATTACAAGTAATTTTAATTGATGCTTTTAGTGCTTTGGTAAGTTAGTTGATTACTTTCCTCTGTTTAATCTTCCTTCTACATCATTCTTCAATTATCCCTTAGATTAATCATGATTTCCTGCAATTCAACAATAGTTTTCATTAAATTCATCATGTTAGGCTAGATTTTTAAAGGTCGGGACACATGAACTCAACCTGATGGGGTAGTTGCATGTGTATAAAATTAGTCCTCTAAATTTAATGATTTATTACGACCGTATTGCGTATCAACACAACCATTATAGATCTTTGGATCTCATTTTCTTCCGGGTAACCGGGATGCTTTAGAATGGAATGCGAGTGTCGCTATCACGTGTACCGATTTACTCTTCCTCTGATTAAGTATGGTGCGGGCTTGAACCTCATATACATAATGCTTGGGAGTACTAAATTCTGGGTCTAATTAATCACTTAAATTTGCGATTAGTTTTATACCTGCACTATACTAGGGTTGAGGGATTGTATTCCCATCCTGTTTTCATCATCATATAGTCTAAATTTTAAGTCATTCATCGTTAGTATTTTAGGTAATTTAGAATAGTTTCATTTCTTTCATAATTTCAAAATTGCATTTAGTTGTAGCCAATTCCCAAAACCAATCATTTTTCCCTTTTCTTTAGAGTCAGAGTTAGGATTCCTTCGTCTGTCCAACGTTGTTACAACCCTATTGTCTATTTTCCTGAGGATCGATACCCGAATTATCGAATTATTACTTGAGCGACAGTCTTGCACTTGAGCCTAGAGAGTATGCACTTCTGAGACACATTCTTAGTCACGTCAGTACCTACTCAAGAAACCTACCCTGTCCAGCTGAATGGCCCATTGGTTAATGTTGGTAGTCAAATTTGATATTATGTATGTCACGAAGAAAGTCATAAAATTCAGACCCATCTCTGACTACCTCGATGACTACCCTATGAAAGAAGCCGATGTCAAAATTTCCATGTTCTCGAATGACAACATCCTTTGCACCTCCCAAGAAGACCTTCAATGAAAAATGTTCTTTGACGGTGCTTCCAACAAGAAATAATATGGCATTGGGATACTCCTAATTTCCTCTAATGACTCTCACACTCCCATCGCCATCAAACTGGATTTTCCCTGCACCAACAACATGATCGAATACTAGGCATGCACGTTTGGACTTAAAGTTGCTCTCAAGGAAGGAATTCGATACCTAGATGTCTATGAGGATTCAACCCTCATCGTTAGTCAAGTACTCAGGAGATGGAAAGTCAAGGACGAGAAACTCTTACCCTCCCATTCCCACCTAGAAAAGCTAGCCTCCCAATTCTAAGATATCATGTTTCACTACCTGTCCCGAGCAAAGAACAACCAAGACAATGCCCTTGCTATTTTAGCCTCCATGATTGATATGCTCGAAAGAATTACAATGGCCCCTTTCCTAGCCCAAAATCAAGATAAACCAACCTTCTTCTACCACATTGAGCTCATCACAAAAGAGGATCCCACTATAAAGGATTGCTAGTATTATGATATTTCGTGTCTCCTCAAGCTTGGTAGGTAACCCCAAGGCTTTGACAAGAAATATCGAGCAACCCTTCGTAAACTTGTTGCCCGATACATTATCTGTGATAAAGCACTGTCCAGGCAAAACTTTAATGGAACCCTTTTGCACTGTATCGCAAGGGGTGACATTGAAGAGATAATGCAGAAAATCCACAAAGGGGAATGCGTAACCCACATAAATGGCCATATGATTGCCAAGAAAATCATCCGAGAGGGTTACTACTGGACTATTATGGTTCAAGATTGCACCACATATGTTCGAAGATGTCTCAAATGTTAGCAGTTTTCCAACCTCCAACACTTGGCTCTACGGGAATTATACACATGACTTCTCCCTAGCCGTACGCTCCATGGAACGATAAGCCCGGACCACCTTAGGGAAAATAACAACAAGTCCCTCCATGGTGTCAGATATGGTGAATGACCTTTGTCCGATCTCCACAACCAACATCTTGGCAATTACTCTTCTCCACAACCACTTCATGTACTCCCTAAAAATATGCCAAACTCTTCCAATAGACTAGGATAGACGGATTGATTAATGATTCTCCCACAGAGATCCCATCCGCATGCACATACGCTCTATAAAGTCCTCCACCAAAAAGAAATCTAGTGTTCGAGCTGGCATAATATGTTCCTAGATAAATTGGTGCAAGAGCCGCTAGGGAAAGTAGAATGAGGTCTGCCTGAGGCCAACTAACCGAACAACTAGTATTCCCCCAGTTCCAGAATGGGCAGCAGCTCCCCCACCAAGCCATTGATCAATGCAAGCCTCAATCCCCGTGCTTAATAAATCATTTCTCCTAGATCTTAATATCCAGGACTACACTGATAAATTAGTGTGAAAAGAAGTTTGGAACAACCGATAAAGGTTACTCAGGTGGAACCTCCATACAGAATCTCTCTGACAGCCACATGAACAACATTACAAGGCTGCCCCTCAGAAAGTCAGAATGGCCTTCTTACCAGGCATCCAGACTGTTCAAAGTCTCCATCAGTATAACCGCCGTAGGATTAAGACGATACCACATCCAAGAAGCAATGGATTCAAGTTGTGGATCCACTAGCATTTCCCTAGTCACCAATAGAAGTTTTGAAACCAGGCCCAGAATGATGGCTCTAGCATAACTAACATCACCAACTTCTTGCAAATGCATAAAATGCATCACGATAGGAAAATAAATCATTCCTCCCGTAACCAGTGACCTAGTCGCTGAAGGTGAGATATGGAGAAGTTCCGCTAACATCTCCCTAGGGGATCAGGAAAATTTAGGCATAGCTTCCACAACACTGGTATTTATCCCAAACATGGCAAAAACTCATCATAGGTCAGGCATACCTCGTCCAACCCGAAGCGAAAGACATGGTCTTCAAGATATCAAAACTCTACTGTTGCCATCGGCATATTCCACTCTATGAGCTAATTACGCCATAAAGAGACACGTCTCATGTTGAAAGCATCGCAGTCAACATTGTATGACCACATCGCCCCCAAGGTTTCGAGGTAGTTAGGAAATTCAAAACTACCAGGGAAAGCCATTTCGCAAAGTAAGAAAGAAGAATGCAAAAGAGAAGGAATGTGGAGGTGTGAAGAAAATGCTCCACCCACACCCCCTATTTGTACATGGAAAACACCAATCAAAGACAAAAACCCGACAGAAATCAGAGAAAAACTTACCCCACTAAGTACCAAGCAATTGAAGAAAGTGTAATCAAAGCCTTGATTTGATTGGACTGGACTGACATGTTGATAGGCAGGACAAGGGGCATGCCGACTGAAAACCCCCTATTTTTGGAAAATTCTCTTTTTCATTTTTTGTCAAAATAACAAAACTCAACAAAAATAATATTTATTCTCAAATAATTTTGAAGTTCCTCTTCTTATGTTTGTACTTATTTTGTTTTAAAATAAATTCTCTCAAATCATTCTTAAATTCTTTTTACGATTTCAGCAGCAAATTAAAAAGATCATGTGCATTAAGTCACTAAAAAACAAAAATTAACAAAAACTTTATTTTATTTGCATAGATGTTGCCGTGTTACACTGATTTTACAAGAAAAAAGAAAATACAACGGGACTTAGCTCGAACCCACTTTTCTCTCTCTTTCTCTCTCCCCCTACATTTTCTCTCTCTTTCACGTACCTTCACCCACATTTTTTTCTCTCTCCCTCTCTCTCCCCCTTAAGACACTCCATCCTTGCAATGCGCCCTCTTCCCTCGATGACGAGATTCCGTACTTCCACTCTTCGAGCCATACCCTTCCTCAAACGAGGCAAACCACACCAGACAAGAAGGAATTGAAATCTCTTCTCGAATGTGGGTGGTCACCGAAGCTATTCAATCTTGAATATCCTTCAACTAGGTGGTTGATACTCGGATGTGCTACAAGAAAAACAAAAAAGAGAAAATCAATCAGTCTAAGGCAAAGAAAGAAATAAGGAAATCAGAAGACAAAGAGATGAAAAGTATACCGCTGGATGGAGAACCTCCTCTATCAAGCCCAGATCCTCCGGATCCATCGCATTTGGATGGTTCAGCATACACACCGATCCTCCATCATCCCGTCGAATATTATAAGAAGCAGGGGCCAATCGCACAAAGGAAACTCTGAGGTCGTCGCCGCCGCCGATGTTGAAGCACCTCCTGCACTATGGGAGGATCCCACTGGCCAAATTAAACCCTCTTGGGGGAGAAGCATCACATCATATATGCTGGGCAACATCAACCATCTCAACACAAAATCTAAATAATCTTATGTCACCACCAAGTCGGCATATGACAAGTAAGGCTCGCCCGTCATCGCCGCTACCCGTGCATCATCCGCCATCTCTCGTACTCGCCCCATGTACACCCGGGGACTCATAGGTGGCATAATCACCTCCTCTTCCACAACCTGCCAAATTACTCTCTCTTCGAGATACCAGGGGTAGCCGAACTCATGCGCCAACAGATGCCGCATTTGTGCATTCCCCCTAGTCAACCCCGTATGCTGGATGGCCGTACCCCAGGGATATAAGGTCACCTGCAAAATCCCCAGTGGATAAAAATAAATATAAAAATAATGATAAAGGAAAAATGGTCTCAGAAAAGAAAGAAGGATTTACCCCCTCGCTTGTCAAGCCGTTCAATATCTGATGCATCGCCTCCAAGGGGAGAGACTTCTTCGACTGCCGGTTGGACCTCTGCCATGGTACATCTGATAGAAGTCCCCAATAGCCTCGTATTTTAAAGTTATAAATTGGGTGTTGAACCCAATCACCTCATAGAACCACGTTTGTAAAAGTCAAAAGGTCAGTAATCAAAAAATAAAAAATAAAGCGCATAAAGGAAAATGCGCAGAATAAAGAATACCTCAAGAAGATACGTGGCTCCAGTAAAAGTTTACTAGAAGCACCGGCTGAACGCATTAAGAGAATAATAAAGGGTCGTTAAGGTAAGGCTCCTCCATTCATAAAGAAGTGGGTTCGAAAACACCCTCAAAAATGGCAAAAATAACAAGTGGACAACGTCGCCACTTGTCTCCACTAATAAGCCACCCAACACAAGCAAAATAAAAAAATGGGCCATCTACCGAACCTACCATCCGACTCAGTAACAACTCTCTCAAAAGAGAGAAACAAAGAGAGTCCCCAAAGACTACCCTCTCTACGTCACCTAACGCCGATGTCACCGCCTCCGACGTCACCCGCAATGTCTTTTCCACCTCTATCTGCACCCCATCGCAGTCTAGCCCCAACAACTACTGCACATCTATGGGAGTCACCGTCATATCTCCAAATCCAAAATGTATAGTGTGAGTGGTGTCCCACCACCTCTACCCCAGAGAATAAAGAACTACTATAGAACGAGGCGTGTCATCCAGCGCAGAGCCAGTTTCCTAAAATTGGATGATGACACCACCCCACGAACCATGGATGGAAGGTGATTCTAAACATCCTTAATCCCCATCATCCCTCGAGCATGCAAAGTCATCATAGAGACATCAAACTGTCAAAGACAAAAAGGAAAAATCCTTGTCAAAATCTAAGAAAAAGGAAATATCACACAAAAAGAAGAAAGGAATACCAAAGGTCATCAAGACTTACATAACTGCCAGGGTTCACCACCCTAAAAGAATGATGATGCATCGGCTCATGCAAGAGGGTCCGCTCATCCGCAACTGGCTCGAATGGGTCTAAGGAATTTTCACTGCCCAGTGCAAGGGCACCCTAGCCCTCCATTCCATGTTTTCCCAATCGTCAATATTGAGCCACGCCATATGTGTCTTACTGCTTGAGAAATCAACCATTTTTTGGTTTTGGAATGCTAAAATGATTTACAGAAGGTAATTGCAAAGTAAGGTAAGTCTGAAAGCTATGAAAATTGAGGAGAACCTGTCCCCTTTTTATAGGAGGCTAAGGGGCATGCCGATCAGTAGTCCCCTACTACCCACTGATCGGCACTGTCCCTTCACCTTATTGAGGTACCCCAAACGACTGTGCCACTGTAATTTAGTACCTATAGTACCATTCTGATGTTACCTTCCTGAAATTTTGTACAAAAATTCCCAAAAAATGCCAGAAAATTCCAAAAAATTGCCAAAAAAATCCTAAAATTATCAAATGAATTTTAGAACTTTTTTACCAAGAAAAAACATTTTTACTGCACTTACTTCCCTAACAAAACACTTACCCCCAATGGAATTCCCAAAATCGATTGTATATTTCCCCAACAACGTCTCCAAAGGACACCGCAAAACTAAAAAAAATTCCTAGTAAAGAAAAAATCTGACGCTCGGATTAATTACCCTTCCCCAGCGGAGCCAAAAATTCAAAATCAAATGCTTCCCCAAGATCCCCAAAATTGGCTTCAACCCCCAGAATTGTACATCTCTACTTAAGCCCTCATAATTAGGTTCGACCCTCAGAATTGGTCATCTCTACTTAAGCCCTCATAATTGGCTTCGACCCTCAGAATTGGTTATCTCTACTTAAGCCCTCAGAATTGGATTTGACCCTCAGAATTTGTCATTCTACTCAAGCCCTCAGAATTGGTTTCGACCCTCAGAATTGGTCATCTCCACTTAAACCCTAAGAATTATCTTTGACCCTCAGAATTGGTCATCTCTACTTAAGCCCTCAGAATTGGTTTCGACCCTCAGAATTGGTCATCTCCAGTTAAGCCCTTAGAATTGTCTTTCAATCTCAGAATTGGCCGCTCTCACCTCAAGCCCTCATAATTGTCTTCGACCCCCAGAATTGGTCACTCCCTACTTTAGGTCCTCAGAATCGACCTCGACCCACATAATCGTCCATTCCTAACATTTCTTTAGGTTCATAGAATTGACCTTTTTCTTAAACATCATGTGGTGTTTATTTGATGGCTTTCACTTGTTCCAAGCTCACCCATCAAGGTGCTCAGTAGACACCACATTATAGGACCCTTTAAGTCTCTCCTTAGATCCCTAAAACCTCCACATTTCACTAAAACCCTAGGTCATACTCCGAGTACCGATATAGAGACCATCGATCGCTCTTGGGCCCCATTTGACTCCGATCAACTCTATCGTTAGGGTGAAATCTAATTGAATCTTCAAAGGGATCCGAATCCCGTTTCCAACGGTCCATTTGTGCACAAATTGGCATAACGATTCTAATGAACGGACCATTTTACTACCAAAAATTAATTTGGAGGACACTGGGCGCTCCCGAACCCCGATTTAACCCCAATGAACTTCATAATCAAAGTGAAGGATCTTTGAATTTTCAAAGGGAACTAAAAACCACCCTTTCCAACGGTCTACCCCTTTCATCAAACGACATATTCGTTCGGACGAACAATCAGTTTTCCCCTAAAAATTGATTCGGAGACCACCGGGCGCTCCTGGGCTCTGTTTGACCTAGGTAAGCTCTTCATCTTGAACAAGACTGAATGAATCTCCTAAGGGAAATGAATACCCTTTCCAATGGTTCATGCCATGTGCGATTTTGACTTAGAGTATGGACGAACGATCTGTTTTACTCTAAGAGGTCACTGAGCGCTTTGAGCCTTGATTGACCAAGATTTACTTTTTGAACCAGCGAAATTCTTTGGAATGTAGAAGTAAATTTACTAAACTTTCCAAAGGTCTGCCCCATGCATGATTCTGACTTATCTCTGTTTCCGTCCACGTTCTCCAGTCCAAAGGATCGACGTGTGCTTCATAGCCACATTTGACCCAAAGTCAACTCCTGGACCCGGGAGCAATCCAGAGGACTCTTGAATGCCTCTGGATAACCTTTTTAACGGTATGCACCATGTGCGATTTGGATCAACGAATTGCATTCTATGACCATTTTTTCAAAAAATCTGCACGAGACTGCCAATTAGCCGGTCCATTTCCCTTCCTATCAGCAGTGTGCCAAGGGTTACCTACCGATTGACACCAACCTTGACCCTATAAATAGAGGTCATGACCTCACTCCAAAGCACACCTCATATCCATCAGCATCAGTGATCTTAGCAACATTCTCTCAAAATCAGCGAAGTTCCTTCATGTGAAATTCCATTCAAGCTTACATTCCCAAAATCAGCAAAGTTCCTTCATGTGAAATTCCATTCAAGCTTACATTCCTATCCCTTTCATACCCAATTTAGAAAAATCTCATTCTCTCTCATGCAACATTCATCTCACATCCAAAGGAATTCATCCAAGATCAAAGATCAAGCTTAAAAAAGGTCCAATTTCTTCCCTATCTCTTTAAATTTCTTGTTTTTACTTTAAATACATTAAATTCATAATCTAGTTCTTACTTTAGTTCATACACAATAACATCTTACACTTTTATTAGTACATTGCACATACTTTATTTTCTATAAAAAAACCTAAGACAAACAGAAGAGGGTTACGCGCATAAATTCCGAACGGGATTATCCATCAAACTTTTTCAAAAGTAAAATGCATTTTTCTACACATGCTCGTATAATAACATCCCATTCAAATCTATTAGATAAACTCCACCCTTATGCCGCATGTGAACTACGTGGACTTTGATGCCTTTGTTGGCTACATCGGAGTCTCGGATAAAAACTCGAGACTCGAGTCCATTATTCATATTTTCCCATTTTTCCATTTTCCATTTTGCCAATTTTCCATAATTCCCCATCTTCATATTTATTATATTCTTACATTACTATACATATTATAGTTGTGATCCTTATTAGCGTTTTATCCAACACATATTATCGTTTCACCATAATGATTAATATCATGATAAAAGCATAAATTGTATTTTCTATATATTATCTTGAGAACATTCCTATGGATGACCCACTCTACCTCTTCTATGGTATGAGTTGGGTAGTTCCGATCTCCATTATATATACACGTACACACACTTCAGGGAAAAATAAAGGAAACTACTAACCCTAGACCATGAGACACACCTTCCTATTTCATAACTTAGCCCCCGAACCCTTCAAACTATTAGTTTTGTAAGCATCAGTATGTCTTTGATGCCGCTCTCTTGAGGCGACGACATGTTCTTTTGACTATTTTTTGCAAAATAGGTTGGCAACTCCATCTCTTTACATTCCACTAATGACGATCGAAGCATTCCTATATCAAAGAGGGCACAAGACCTTTTCTTTTTTTTTTCCCCGACCCCCTTTCTCGACAAGGAGAGGAGGAGAGATGAGAGGGAGGACGCACGTAAATCTCCGGGATGGCCACATTAAGATTTTTGGAAAAATGTGTTTGTTGCTCCAAATGTTTTGAACAAAAAGAAAAGTCACCAAAATGTTATTATGAGTAATTGTTTTGAAAAAAGGCTAAGAAATCTTGAAAAAACCTTCAAAGCCCTACATTTGAACATTTTGTTATAAGAAGGGTCATTTGAGACATTTTTGCTACAAGTTGTTTAGTAATCAACAAAAATTGGGAATTGTTCCTAAAACTCATCCTAAGGCGATCCACTGTTAACCTTATATGTGCACTCAATGTCATAGAACTGGTCATCTTAGATATTTTTTTTTCATGCTTAGGAGGAATTCTCACATTGATTCACTTTCACATGATGTTGATTCTTTTGATGATTTAGAACATGATTTAAATGTGCTTGTGACCAAAGTCAAAGATCTGGATATGGATTGTGGTAGGAATTTTGAAAAGAAAAATAT
Source organism: Sambucus nigra (assembly GCA_949130495.1). Lineage (NCBI taxonomy): Eukaryota > Viridiplantae > Streptophyta > Magnoliopsida > Dipsacales > Adoxaceae > Sambucus > Sambucus nigra. Next base: position 350,457,105 of record OX422215.1, read on the forward strand.
TTTTGAGAAAACATGAACTTTAGACCACATGGTTTTGGTTTTCGAAGAAAGATGCTCTATGTTCCTCCTCACAAGAGCAGTAATGGATATTTTGTGAAGGGTGTGGATTTTGTGAAAAAGAAATTTTTTCAAAATGGAGGTAATGTAAAATTTATGCCTCAATTTTTTTTAGGGTTCTCACTAAATCCAAGAATTCCATTTAGAGGGATGTTTGGAAGAACAAAAGTGAGCTGGTTGTTGGTTTGTGTGTTTTCGCCTCTAAGGGTGAGTAATCTTCTATAGTTCCTCCACCTCTTTGCACTTGAACAGTTTAGTGCTTGTTATAACTAGGATCTTCTCGTTTCATGTTCCATATCAAGTCCTAGTTCATGTGTTGGATGTTGTTGGTGTTTGTGTATGGTATGTGTTGCATTCCTTATGTATACTTGTTTTGTATCTTTGATCTATTCTTATTTTTATTTGTATTTTCATTAAAGAAAAATCTAAAAAGATTTTGAGTTTGTTTTGTATGAGAGTGTTTTGTGATCAATGTGTTTTTTTTTTCTCATATCTTGGTTTGTTTGACATATTCCAAAAAAATCCAAAAAAATGTTTGTTTTTATTTTTATTTTTGGGGTGATCCATGTTATCATGGATGTTGTTGTTTGAGCTTAAGAGTTTTTGGGGCATATTATGTGATATCTAGTTATGTTCTTTAGTATAGATGTTAATCTTGATGTTCATACATGCTTTTTGATCTTATACCATGTTTCTTGAATGTTTGTGTTGAGATATTTGATCTTCTTTTATATCACATGCACATTAATGTGTTTTTGGACATATGTGCTCTTTGTGATAGATTCTCATGTTTATCCCTATGTTCTATGATTTATATTCACATGTTGTAGCGATGTTGGTATCATATGCTCATATTTATTCCTTGTGATAGTTCATCATGATTTGTAAGGACATATTTTTATAAGTCCGTTATCAATTTATTATGTCATATACCGCTACACCGTCGAAGAGCTTTCAAGAACATTCAAGCATCAAAGACGGATCCGAATATCTAGTTCTTCATCAAAAAAGACTCCACGAAGTTTACTTTGGTAAGGTTTTGTTTTAAATACCTTAACTTTACACTTAGAGCTTTTCGGATATTTTTAGAAAATATTTTCTAAGTGTTGGAGCGGACTTTTTCGTCAAAATTTGAGAATGAGTATTTTTTTAAAGTATTGGAGTGGACATTAAAATATTAATTTTTTAACGCAACAGTCGTTCAAACGACATCTGTACGTCGTTCGAATGACATGGCAGTGTCGCGTGATGTCATTCAAATAAAATCTGTCCTTCGTTCATGCGAGAACCTTATCTCGTTCGAACGAGCCTGTATTTTGAGGCGACGCATTTTTGTATAAATACTCATTAAATGGTTTCGTTTACTTTAAGAAGTCCAAGCATTTTACAGAACAGAAAAACTGCGATTTGCAGAATCCTTTTTGACTTCTTCTTTTAGGGTTTAATACCTTTTTGTTTTCAATTCACAAAACTCCCATATGCTTTAGTGAATTGTTTTGGTGTTTAAGAACACAACTTTTGCTGTTCAAGAATACAACTTTTGCTGCTGTTTATTCTTTGTGGGGAGAACTATACAACCGGAGAGCTGCATGCTATTGTGAAGGGAGTCTCTATGGAGGTTTTTTGGGCTACGGTCCTTGTAGTATAACTGCGCATGAACCACTACAGATTTCTATCCGTTGCTTTGAAGGTTTGACGAAGACACCGTGCGTTACACTTGTGGGCGATTATCAGGTTGTACGTAAGTCAATGGTCTTGTGAATTCTATAATGTTCTAGAAATAAAAGGTTTTTCCCTGCGGGGATTTTTCCTTAATTTTGTGTCACATGCTTTATTTATTTATGGTTTGACACTCGAACACATTTAGATGCATGTTTAGGGGCTAAATTGTGTTGGCTTAAAAATAGAATCCAATTAAATAATGTTTACTTGGAAACTTGCGAATAATTTTAAATCGATATCACACACCGCATTTATTACATTTTACAAATTGGTATCAGAGTAGGTTACGCTAATTTATCGCGTAATCCTAATTTTTTCAAGGATTTTTTTCATACAATTTGACTTATACGTTTTACAAATTGGTACCAGAGCGGGTTGAGTTAATTTATCGCGTATTCCTATTTTTCGCAAAATTTGTGTGATATTGATTTTTTTTGAAAAATCAGTTTTTTGAAAAATTACAATTTTTTCAATGGAACCTCCATCTAATGAGGAGCCTATTTTTGAAAAAGTTCATGACAGTACGAAAAATTTAAAACTTTTGAATTTGAATCTTTGCAAAAGAATTAAAGTTTTGGAAAAAGAAAATTCTTGTTTTGAATCCGCAATGGATCTTTTGCAAATGGTTCAAAATCAATGAGATTTTTATTGTGAAAAATTTGTTTCCTTGGACCATGACTTTGTTGCTTTAAAATTTTCCGAGAAGGAAAGTGATGATAGGGTCCTATTTTTAGAAAAAGAATTAGAGGACCTAAAAAATTTGATGGTTTGTGTTTGTGCCAAAGATGACAAAAATATTTTAATCAATGAGTTTGTGGCACGTGAAGAGACTCTTAGGGAAAAGTTTTCTTTAATTGAGGGGGAGAGAGATACCCTTTTAGGAATTGTTAAAAATTTGAAAAAGGCGTCCCTTAAATTGGAAGAGTCTAATTCTTTACTTGAGTAAATAATTTTGAAGTTGAAAATGATTTGACAGACTCGAGTAGGTTTGATAGTGATGGTAATGGCTCATCTTGTTCCATGCTTCTAGTTCCCAGGCCAAAGCCATTATTTATTTTAGAGGGTCAACCAATTTCAAGGATGTTAGAAAAGGTTAACCCATACGTGTTGTTCCACCCATTTACACATGTTCATATTGTGGTAGGAAAGTTCACCTTAGGCATTTTTGTTTTGATCTTGGAAAATGTCCTAGGAAGTTTATGTCTAGCGTTCCCTTGGTTCCTAAAACCCCCACACGATGTTTCACATCTATTTGGGTTAGGAAATCACTTTTAGAGGAATTAGATTTTAGACAAGTTGATTCCTGTTTGCTTGCATATGATTCTTCTCTTGCCATATCATATAGGTTATTGTGTTTGCATGTCTGTTATACACTAATTGTGATTTCATGATATATATTTGCTAGTGTAATGACATGTACTTTTTTATTAGATTTTTGTTTTTGAAAAATTTTGAAAAATACAAAAAGCTTTTATTTTGGTAAAATTTTTGAAAAATCCAAGAAGAGTTTTGTATTTTGTTTACACATTTTATGGATGAACACTTAAGATGACCGAGTCAAAACATCATTCCATTTTTCGTGTGACTATTTGATAGTGTTTTGCGATAATATATCATGTCATCTTTGTGCTTTATAATGTTTGGAGTCATTAAGATGTAATTCGTAGTTACTACCTACATGTTTGACTCATGTTTTCCTTTATTGCACACATGCACGAATTTATGTTATTATTGTTCTTGTCTTATCATATGTTGGCTGGGTGTTTTTACTTCAATCCTGTCCTTAAAATGAACTAAGCGCAATAAAACTTGATAAGTAAGTTGTGCATGTAAGAGCCGTTCGTGAGTTTGTGTGCTTTGTTTAAATATGGTGAAGGGCTAGGAAAGATTACCATTTATCCTTTGAGATTGAGACACCGTTTAAATTGGACCTAAAAAATTGAGGAATTTTATTATCTGGGGTCCAAAGAGGTTTAAAAGAGCTCGAAAAAATTTAAAGGCCATAAAAAGAAATTCATGCCAATTATGGGCCATTTAGATTTTTGCCCCAATTCTCCAAAGTTTGAGAATTTAGTTTAACACCTATAAAAGAAAATATATATGAGGGAGTTTGGCTGGAGAATTAAAATAGGTTTGCATGTCCTTGAAAGTCTTGAAAAAGCACTACATAGTTTGGACGTTATTGGTATGGAAATCACTTTGACTTTGATTTGTTGATTTGTATAAGTCGATGTCATCTAAATTCAACAAATTTTTACACCTAAGGATACTTTTGATGTTCATTCGTTAGAAGTACACGTATGCATCGTGCACATATGATTGATTGAGTTGATTTACCTATCGAATGTGTTCACACCCATTCATTCCATTTCCATGACTTGGTTGTTTTAGTCTAAATCCATGGTGTGATTTTTAGTATCTTATTTTTGTATGAAAAATTGAAAAATCCAAAAATAGTTTGTGAAAATTTTGAGATACTCCTTTGCATGGGCGTAGTTTGATCCATATTTTCTATGCATTTTATCGTGACACTTCATGTTTGGATTTTTTCTTCTTATCTGTCTATTTGGGGACATCATAAAAAGGTGGAGAAAGAATTATCATGTTATGGGGGGAGTTTTTGCATTATTGGGGAGATTTAATTTATTACTGATTTATTCTTATATCATTTCAAACTTGATGCGTCACGAAGGTTTTTGCTTTATCTCATGTGAGTAGGTACAAAGATTGAAGATCATGATGTTGCACACCCTGATGAGAAAAGCTTTGAAATTTGATGAAGATTTTTGACGAACAGTTTGAGATCTTGAAAATTTATTCATGGGAGGGTAGATTTGTATAGGCATTTTTGTATTTTATAATTCAAATATTTTAATATATGCCCCGACATAGACATTGGGGGAGATTTGTAAGGACATATTTTTATAAGTCCGTTATCAATTTATTATGTCATATACCGCTACACCGTCGAAGAGATTTCAAGAACATTCAAAGCATCAAAGATGGATCCGAATATCAAGTTCTTCATCAAAAAGACTCCGCGAAGTTTACTTTGGTAAGGTTTTGTTTTAAATACCTTAACTTTCCACTTAGAGCTTTTGGGATATTTTTACAAAATATTTTCTAAGTGTTGGAGCGGACTTTTTCGTCAAAATTTAAGAATGAGTATTTTTTTAAAGTATTGGAGCGGACATTAAAATATTAATTTTTTGACGGAATAGTCGTTCAAACGACATCTGTACGTCGTTCTAACGACATGGCAGTGTCGCGCGATGTTGTTCAAACGACATCTGTCCTTCATTCGTGCGAGACCCTTATGTGGTTAGAACGAGCCCGTATTTCGAGGCGACGCATTTTTGTATAAATACTCATTAAATGGTTTCATTTTCTTTAAGAAGTCCTAGCATTTTACAGAACAGAAAAACTGCGATTTGCAGAATCCTTTTTGACTTTTTATTTTGGGTTTAATCCCTTTTTTTTTCAATTCACAAAACTCCCATATGCTTTAGTGAATTGTTTTGGTGTTCAAGAACACAAATTTTGCTGTTCAAGAACACAACTTTTGCTGTTGTTTATTCTTTGTCGGGTGAACTATACGACCGGAGAGCTGCGTGCTATTGTGGAGGGAGTCTCTACGGATATTTTTTGGGCTGCGATCCTTGTGGTATAGCTGCGCGTGAACCACAGTAGATTTCTAGCCGTTGCTTTGAAGGTTTGACGAAGACACCGTGCATTACACTTGTGGGCGATTATCAGGTTGTATGTAAGTCAATGGTCTTGTGAATTCTTTAAAGTTCTAAAAATAAAAGGTTTTGCCCTGCGGGGATTTTTCCTTAATTTTGTGTCACATGCTTTATTTATTTATGGTTTGACACTCGAACACATTTAGAAGCATGTTTAGAAGATGAATTGTGTTGGTTTAAAAATAGACTCCAATTAAATAAGGTTTACTTAAAAACTTGCGAATAATTTTAAATCGATATCACACACCGTATTTATTACGTTTTACAAATTGGTATCAGACAGGTTACGCTAATTTATCGCATGATCCTAATTTTTTCAAGGATTTTTTTTATACAATTTGACTTATACGTTTTACAAATTGGTATCAGAGCAGGTTGCGCTAATTTATCACGTATTCCAATTTTTCGTAAAATTTGTGTGATGTTGATTTTTTCTGAAAAATCAGTTTTGTGAAAAATCGCAATTTTTCCAATGGAACGTCCATCTAATGAGGAGTCTATTTTTGAAAAAGTTCACGACTATGCTGAAAATTTAAAACTTTTGAATTTGAATCTTTGCAAAAGAATTAAAGTTTTGGAAAAAGAAAATTCTTGTTTTGAATCCGCAATGGATCTTTTGCAAACGGTTCAGAATCAAAGAGATTTTTATCGTGAAAAATTTGTTTCCTTGGACCATGACTTTGTTTTTTTTAAATTATCCAAGAAGGAAAGTGATGATAGGTCCTATTTTTAGAAAAAGAATTAGAGTACCTAAAAAATTCTATGGTTTGTGTTTGTGCCAAAGATGACAAAAATATTTTAATCAATGAGTTTATGGCACGTGAAGAGACTCTTAGGGAAAAGTTTGCTTTAATTGAGGGGGAGAGAGATACCCTTTTAGGAATTGTTGAAAATTTGAAAAAGGCATCCCTTAAATTGGAAGAGTCTAATTCTTTGCTTGAGTAAAAAATTTTGAAGTTGAAAATGATTTGACAGACTCGAGTAGGTTTGATAGTGATGGTAATGGCTCATATTGTTCTCATGCTTCTAGTGCTAAATTAAAAACCATTATTTGTTTTAGAGGGTCAACCAATTTCAAGGATGTTAGAAAAGGTCAACCCATAGGTGTCGTTCCACCCGTTTACACATGTTCATATTGTTGTAGGAAAGTTTACCTTAGGCATTTTTGTTTTGATCTTAGAAAATGTCGTAGGAAGTTTATGTCTAGCGTTCCCTTGGTTCCTAAATCCCCCACTCGACGTTTCACATCTATTTGGGTTAGGAAATCACTTTTACAGACACTAGATTTTAGATAAGTTGATTCCTGTTTGCTTGCAGATGATTCTTCTTTTGCCATATCATATAGATGGTTGTGTTTGCATGTTTGTCATACACTAGTTGTGATTTCATGATATATACTTTCTAGGGTAATGACATATACTTTTTGTATTAGATTTTTGTTTTTGAAATTTTTTGAAAAATGCAAAAAGATTTTATTTTGATAAAATTTTTGAAAAATTCAAAAAGAGTTTTGTATTTTGTTTACACCTTTTATGGATGAACACTTAGGATGACCGAGTCAAAACATCATTCCATTTTTCATGTGACTATTTGATAGTGTTTTGAGACAATATATCATGTCATCTTTGTGCTTTATAATGTTTGGAGTCATTAAGATGTAATTCGTAGTTACTACCTACATGTTTGACTCATGTTTTCCTTTATTGCACACATGCACGAAGTTATGTGATTATTGTTCTTGTCTTATCACATGTTGGCTGGGTGTTTTTACTTCAATCCTGTCCTTAAAATGAACCAAGCGCAATAAAACTTGATAAGTAAGTTGTGCATGTAAGAGCCGTTCGTGAGTTTGTGTGCTTTGTGTAAGAGGGTACTTTAGATTATATATGTGGAGGCGTAACCCCTATTGAGTATGGTAACCACGGGTTAAATTAGCCAACACCCTAGACTAATTATAGGAAACACACACACAAAACTCAATGAAGATGGACTCAGTTTAAACTCGCAAAGCCTCTCGTGTATGACTCAGGGAATAATAATGAACTTTAGAAGTGACTTAGCTAGAGGGAGAGGGAAAATAAGCACCCTAGGTACATCCTGGTAGGCAGGTAGCAACACACCAAACTCCCTCAAGAATCTCTGTCAAATATTAAAAGCTTCGCAATAAATGACAATGGTGAGTTAGTGAACTCTCTAGTTTGCAATGACTCTTTTTCTTAATTCTCCAAAAAGATCATCCTCTCCTCAAAGGTGGTTGGGGTCCTTAAATAGCCCCCCACACCACCCCCGAGGCAACTCAGTCATTAAAGAGTATGAAAGACATCCCTCATACTTTATGTCACAACATTAAATGCCTGATGCACTAGTTGTCTCCACGTCATAAACATTAAATGCCAAGACATGCCTTTTGCCTATCCACTGTGTGTCAGGGGTTTGTTGTCGCAGAGGTGGTTCACCAACTACCTGACAGCCCCGAATACCACAGCGGTTTACTCAAGTGTATGTCTGACAAACGTTTAGATGGCTAGTGACATCACCCATAGTAGATGTGACTTTAAGTATAGGGTTGTTTGGTCCATAACTTAATGCCCGATAGAACTCCAAGCTGCTCCGCTTGAGGTTCCACGGTCAGGGTCCTTCGGTGCTTTACCAGGTGTATCTAAGATGGTCAGGACAAGCCCCAACGGTGCCTTACTTCTCAATCCTCCAAACCAGGTCCCTCTAAAGTTCCCACAGTGAGGTCATTCGATAGAGCATGAAAGCTCTCCCAGGCCCTGCCAAGCCTGGTCTCTCGCGAGTACCGTTTGACCTCATACAAACCCTTCCATTATTATCGTTACGTCATTACAATCGTTAAAGCTTACAGAAATCAATAATGAAAGTACGATGTGATTAAAACCACAAGCTAAAATATGAGTTGCCACGCTGAGCTGCCTCACCAAGGTGTCACGCTTGAGTTGCCATGCTGAGCTGCAAGCCCCCTCTACATTTGCCCCCTCGTGGAGAGATTTATTGGGACAAGAAATGTCTGCACGAAATGGCTCATCTTGATGGATTTTTCTTTGTGTAACCGTTGGAACATCTTCTTCGTTGTGGCTCCGTTGGGTAAGTCTGACAAGGAGATTGGCGCCAAAACTCAAACTTGCTGAGCAAGGCAACGCTTCCTGTTCTCTATGCATCATTTCATTAGTGACGTGCGCTGTCTTTTCAACTGTCACAGCACTTCCCGAAGTGCCACGTGTTCTTGTGAAATGATTACAGGCGGCCGTGCACGTGCGAGGGTGGGAAAATCTAAACGCCAAACTCGAAAGTCTCAACAGCCATTTTTTTCAAAATACTTTGAACCTTAACCACGTGGGCCTAAAGGGTCTGCTTCTACTTCTTCTTTCCTACTTCATTGTTACCTTCTTTCCTCAGACTATCGCTTCTGTTCTTATAAAGAGAGAGAGAGAGGTAGATACGCCATTGTTGCAGAGAGTTATAATCACTACTTGTGATCGTTCGTCTCCAGTGTTGCCTTCAATCCCTTTTTTCTCAAAACCTTCTTTGTTACGGCTTCAAGCACCATTTCTGCCATGGCGTCTTCAAGCGACCCCACCATTTCTGCCACCAGTGTTCCGTCTGCCACCACCACTGCTGCCTCCGCCCGGGGTGCTGCTCGCCAAGAGCAGCTGAGATTTTACCGTCGCTCTCCCGTTTTTGGGGAGGGTGATGGCTTTGCTGTTGCCTGTAAGGCTGTTTGCTTTTCCTCCAAGTTTGACGCCCTGTTGCTGGGTGATGAAGACGAAGAGGTGTCTAAGTGGGGATTTTTGCCCCCAGAAGGAACTCTGAGATTTCGCTTAGAGCGAGGGGACTTTCCATGGTCCCACATTGATTTCGAAGCACCCGGGGGATCCCCCGCCCACTTTGCTGCCTGGAACTCGCACATGCAGAGTTCCTATGCTGATATTCTTACCAAGATTGGACTGCAACGGGCTAAATGGTTTGGTGAGTTCACCATTTCAAAGAACAATGCTGCCCTTCCTGTCTTGATCTCTCGATGGAACGTGGATACTCATACGTTCATTGCTGCCTGGGGTGAGTTTACCATAACTCTGGAGGATGTGTGTGAGCTCTTGGGCCTCGATGCAACAGGCCATGAGCCCTACACCGATGAAGCTCTTGATGCTCAAGAGACTGCGGATCGTTCTGAGTTGGATCGCATATGCCGAAGCTGCATCGGCTCTTCCAACAAAGCTACTTTTTCTCCCCTGATCAACTATTTCTTCCAGAGTTCCAGCGAAGGCAGCTCTTCATCAACTGCCCCTGGTCAAGGTACTTCGTTGGAGCTTGCCGCTTACATTCTTGTGATTTTGTCCCGTTTCTTTTTGACGGGCAAGCCTAATGATCAGCCCCGAAGAGACCTCATCAACCTGTCCCTTCGCCTAGCTCGAGGCATAAAGCTTCCCCTGGCTGCAATTGCCCTGGGATCCTTGTACACCTGGTTAGACAGGACTTTATTCGACATGGAACGCTCTATTGGTCGTTATAACTTAGCCAATTTCGCCAATAGCGTGCTTCTGACTAGCTTTCTTTACTTCCGCTTCCCTGCCGTAGCGGCCAAGTCCAACCGACCTCCTTCGGCTGAATCAATTCTGCCTCCTCGGTCCTTTATTTACCATAAGAGGCAAAGCCGAAAGGAGTTGATTTCAGTGATTGACCGTTTTGAGAGCTTCGTTATGAGGCCTTATCAAGAAGAGGCCTTTTTTCACACTTGTAAGTTTTTTCATCCTGATGCCCGAATGATACGGGATCCCTCTCCTGACATCGAGGACCCCTCGCTGGCCGTAGTTCTTCTTCTTTCTCCTGGATATCTGCCCTCATACACCGAGTGGGGATACTCGAGCGAGCATTACAACCCCAACCGATGCAGCCGTCAGTTTGGGTTTGACCAGGGGGTGCCACGTCCAGTTTTCCAATCGTCAAACCCCAAAGTCTCCTTTGCCGAGGCATGTTCGTTGTTTTCTTCAACTGCTGCGTGGGGGATATCCTCAGCAATGGCTGGGCGTGTCACCATTCCTAGTATTACTAGGCGTGGGGATGTGACCCCTCTTTTTGCCACCAAATATTGGCCAAGACAACTAGCTGAAATTGCTAAGTTCATCGAGCAAGAGCCAGTGTACCCTCCTGTTTGCTCATTTTCTGCCCTAGAGTTGGGGCTAAAGGGCAACTCTGTGCTTGGGATAGAGTTCCCTCTAAGTTCAACCCACAAAGCACCTCCCAAGGAGCTTCCCCCACTTTGTGCCATGGTCCCAGTTGCCACGCCTAAGTCAAAAACTGCTGCTGCAAAGAAGGCTGCCCCCTCTGCTGCAGCTACTACCGATGAGGGGGCTTCTCAACCTCTTGCTAAGAAAGCAAGAACGGCCAAGAGTGGGACATCAAAATCAAAGTCGAAGTCCCAGAAGCCCCAAACTCCCGTGGCAGCTCTTCCTATAGCATCCGTTCCTCCTCCCATGCCTGCTGAGATGGCTGAGCGTGTGAGGAAGGAGGCCCAGGCAGAACTGGACCGAATACATGCTGAGTATCAACGGCATGCGGTCGTTGCCCCTTCCCCCGCTGCTTTCCCCACGGTGGTGGTGGATCCTTCAGAGCCAACGGCCAAAAAGAGGAAGAGTTCCCGGGTTCCTCAAGGCGTCAGCATTAGTGCAGCTAGCTCGAGAAAGAAGACTCTGGGCACCAAGTCCCAGAAGAAACGGACTCCTGAAGTACGCCTGACCCCTGAGGTGCAATCAACCTCTGCCCCCTCAATTGCTGCCACTCCTCCCACTTCGCCCGTGGTTGTGCCCTCTCGTTCTCCTTCTGAATCGGAGGTATGCATTGCTGACTTAATTATTATCCCCTTTTTGCTTGAGGATGACTGTCTTTGCTTGTGTGTATGCTTATCCCTCGCCCCCTTTCTTTGACAACTGTTTTGCAGGGGGTTGAAATAGAAAAACCAGACTCGTCCAGTCCTCCCGTGAGCCCTTTTGTGGGGGGACGCTTCGGTGTATCTCATACCGATGTGACTCCTCCCCGTTCCCCCATGACAGGGCTTACGTATTCTCGTCGTTTAGTCAGCCAACGTGCGAGGGATGTCATTGCGGGAGGTGATGCCGTTGACCCTGCGAGTGCTTCCTCGCCTGAAGCGATGACCCTGCCCGAAGTGGCATCTCCCGAGATAACACCTTTGGTCCCTTCAGATTTACAGGCCTCATCCGAGGTTCCTCTGCCCCTTGTACTTACTGAGGAGAGTGAACCCGAGGTATGATGTGATCTGTAATTTGTTTGTTGTAGTTCTTTCAGTCATATTCTTTCCTTATTTGGCTTACTGAATTGTGATGTGTTTTGGGTACCCCAGGTTGAAGTGTCTTCGTTGTTGGAAAGTATTCTTCTTCGAACGATGTTGATGAGACCCCCGACTGTCATTCCTTTGTTTAGCACCATAACTGAGGTAAGCAACACGTCGAGCTATTTCTTCATATTTTCTGTGCCCATTCTTCTTTTCTAACACTTGGCTTTGTGCACAGTTTTCTCCCGATCTTGCATCAACTCCTGTAGTGAGGGCCCAGGTTGGTGTGTTTACACCCGTTCCTGATGTGGCTTTGTTTGAGGGCTCCGTGTCCTCTCGTGATGAACCCCATATGCTTGCCCTTGTGCCCTACACGGGTGATCAAGTTTGGACAAGCGTGGAGGCTTCTGCGTCCAGGGATCCCGTTATGGCATCTGGGTTAATAATTGCTCCCCCAACGGTTCCTGTCCCTGAGGCTGCCTCGAATGCTCCCATTGTGACTGAGGTATATCTTTCCTCCTATCTTTTGTTAAGATTTTCATAATCTCCATCCTATAATGTTGACTTAACAACGAAAGCGCTTGTTAAGATTTTTCACAAAACTCCACCTTATAACGGTGACTTAACAACGAAAACACTTGTTAAGATTTTTTTCCATAAAACTCCACCTTATAACGGTGACTTAACAATGAAAACACTTGTTAAGATTTTTTTCGCAAACTCCACCTTATAACGGTGACTTAACAACGAAAACACTTGTTAAGATTTTTCATAAACTCCACCTTATAACGGTGACTTAACAACGAAAACGCTTGTTAAGATTTTTCATAAACTCCACCTTATAACGGTGACTTAACAACGAAAACGCTTGTTAAGATTTTCCATAAACATCACCTTATAACGGTGACTTAACAACGAAAACGCTTGTTAAGATTTTTTTTCGCAAACTCCACCTTATAACGGTGACTTAACAACGAAAATACTTGTTAAGATTTTTCATAAACTCCACCTTATAACGGTGACTTAACAACGAAAACGCTTGTTAAGATTTTTCATAAACTCCACCTTATAACGGTGACTTAACAACGAAAACGCTTGTTAAGTTTTTTTTTTCAATAAACTCCACCTTATTTGGGCTTTTCTTTTCAGGTTGCTCGGGGAGATTCGCCCCCAGTCCTCTCACCTGTAGGCTCGCCCTTCCGAGAACCTGATGCTTCAGAAAATTCTATTCATGATGATCAAGGTTCTACGACTGGTGCTGCAGTTGAGAGCGAATCTGGGTGTGAGGTCCCTCTTCCCGACCTAGCTCCTCACTCGTTCTGTCTCATGGTGCTTCGGCAATCTCCTCAAATGCCCGTCAACCATCGGCTGGTGATTGAACAATTGGTGGATCACCATCCTGAGACCTTCACACCGGATTGCCTGCGCTCAAATATTCATGTGATGAGTCACAGGCTGCAAGGCATGGCGATCGTTGTTGCTGAAATTGCTAGTACCCCCACTGCCAGTGTTACCAGATCCCTTCTCAACCAATTTCTAGGTTTTCTGAAGGAGTTGGGGCGTGATGGTTTCCGTTTTGACTGGCTTATCACGCATCTGAAGACTTTGAAGAACCAGCAACTGATCGGCCAGAGGGAAGTGTTGATAAGGTACCAGGAGGACCAACGGGCTGAGGAGGTTAAGTTAGCCGAGCTGGCACCTCTTTTGGAATCGGCCGATGAAGAAGTAACGAAAGCCGAAGAAGCTCTGCGTTTGGCTAAGCTAAAACGGGAAAAGCTCCTTATTGAACGCGCCCAGGTGCAAACCAGGCTAGAGGTTGCTGTCAACGCTCAAAATTCGTTTGCATCAGCTTCTTCGAGCCTCCCCGGGGATTTTTTCTCTTCCCCGGATCTGTGGTTTCTCCTAGCATAGTAAAACTCCTGTACATATTTTCTTTCTTTCATTCATGTAATTCCTGGGCAGTAGTTCCCTATTTTGCTTGTAATGCTCTCTTCTTTAGTGAATGGAAGAATGTACGTTGTTTAATTTATCTCTGAGTTATGCTTGCTTTCATATCAATGTCTATATTTCATATCATCAGTAAAACTTGTATATTCATAATAAGAAGACCCAATACATCGATGGTACAAACAAACTGTCTACACATGATATACTTTCAGCCATTTATTGTTAATTTTGAATGGCCTATCTTCCTCCAACTTAGAAATTAGGCAATAACCTGAATCATGAGCTTCGTTCACGATGAAAGGCCCCTCCCAATTGGCTGCGAACTTTGGCAGAGGAAGTCCCCTAATGTGTTTCACTGCTGCCTTCAAAACGAGATCTCCCTCCACGAACCTCCTTGGTCTTACCATGTTGTCATATGCCCTAGAGAGCTGCTTTGTATACATTTGAAAATGTTGCATCGCGTTGTCTCTGTGTTCATCCAATGCCTCCAACTGCACATGCCTGTTCTGAGGGAGCATGCTGCTTCGCAAGGCGTATCGAGCCGAGGGAACTTCCAACTCTACTGGAAGAATTGCCTCAGCCCCATAGACAAGGGAGAACGGAGTGTACCCTGTGGGCTTCCTCTTCGTCGTTCGATAGGCCCACAACACTGTTGGTATCTTGTCATCCCACGATCCTGGAAAGTCCTCCATCGTTTTAGCCAAGATATTAACCAGAGTTTTGTTAGTTGCTTCAGCCTGACCATTCCCCTTCGGGTATGCTACCGTTGAAGTGTGATGAACAATGGAGTACTTGTCTGTGAGCATCGTTACTTCTGAGTTGACGAAGGGAGTCCCATTATCTGAGAGAATAACCTTTGGGATCCCAAAACGGCAAATGATATACTCTCTGATGAAGTTACTCACTACTCCAGCTGTGGCCCTTCTAAGTGGTATTGCTTCAGCCCATTTTGTAAAGCACTCCGTTGCTACCAGTATCCATATCTTACCCCTCGACGAAGGATGTATCGCCCCCACGAGGTCGAACGCCCAAGTGTGGAAAGGATAAGGCGTTGCCAGAGAGTGTAAGTCCACCGATGGGGCATGGATCATATTTCCATGAAGCTGGCAAGCCTTGCATTTTCGGACAAATTCGGCGGAGTCTTTCTCCATCGTTGGCCAATAATACCCCAACGTCATCAGCTGATCATATAACTTGGCCCCTCCCATGTGAGCTGGGTCATGGGCTTGTTTGAGGACCTCAGTTGCCTCTTCTTTTGTAATGCAACGCAACGGCCTGTTGAAGTACCCCCTTCGATAAAGCTGCCCCTCTTGGATATAGAACCTCGGGGCCCTTCGCCTTAGCCCCATCGCATCCAATTTCTCCGTTGGGACAATTCCATCCTGAATAAAGTCGATATAGGGCCGCCTCCAGTCTGTTTGGGCTTCAATGAAATGGCACTCAGCTGCTTCGAAAAATAGCTGACACTTATCACAATTCCGTTGTAGTTCTGCCGCATCCTGTTTCATTTTAGGCCAAAAATATCCCTCTCTTTGAATTCTCCTATAAAGAGGTATCTCAGTTGTTTCGCAGTGCTCCTCATGTGTTTTCTTCAACCTCCGCTCTGCTTCCTCTGGCCCAATGCATCTCGATAACCATCCCCCTGCATTTCTGAAGTAAAGATTTCCCTGGTTTGTAAAGTATTGGGCCAACTCTCTGAGTCCCATAGCTCCTTCGCCAGACTCCAGTTGCTTCCTGACCTCTCGTCTCCAACCCGCGTCTCCCTCCGTCGGTAGTATTGACTGTATCACCGAAGGAGCTGTTCTTCGTTGGATCGTAACAATAGTCGTATCGCTCCTCATGACCATCTTTTGAGCAATAGTGGCATAAGCGTCTGGATGTCGGTTCATTGTTCTGGGATGTCTTCTGATTTTGGCCCGATGGAACTGGCTGAGGAGCCTTTGAATGATCGTTCTGTATGGTGCCAAATTCATGTGTTTCAACGCATATTCTCCATTAACTTGCTGAATTACTAAGTTCGAATCACCCTTGATGCAGAGTGAACGAATTCCCCTTCGAAGAGCCTCCAGCAACCCTAGCACCAACGCTTCGTATTCTGCTTCGTTATTGGAGCAAGGGAAATCTAGTTTGTAGGAAAGGCAAATTTCCTCCGTTCCTTTTGAAAGGATGACCCCTGCCCCTCCTTTTTTTTCAGCCGAAGACCCGTCGAACTGCATCGTCCATTCCTCATCGGTTGTGTCCAGATAGTTGGCTTGTAAGTCGTCTCCCGGAATGTCTTCTTTAGGTGGTTCAAACGTTCCTGATGGAAAGATTGCCAACAGATCAGCATACGCCTGGCTCTTGATAGCACGAGGAACCACACACTTTAAATCATATTCGGAGAGAATAAGGAACCACCTAGCTGCCCTGCCAATCAAGATAGTTCTAGCCAACAAGTACTTAATAGGATCACATCTAGTTACAATATGAATTGTAAAAGACAGCATATAATGTCTAAGTTTTTGTGCTACAAAGACTAAGGCCAAACAATGCCTTTCTAGGCTGCTATATCTAATCTCCGGCCCATGTATGATTCTACTGAGGTAATACACTGGCCGTTCTTGCCCGTCGATCTCCTGTGCCAGCAAAGCTCCAACGGACCTTGTAGTGGAGGTGAGGTATAGCTGCAACGGTGCTCCTGCCTGTGGAGGAACCATGATTTGTGGTGACACGAGCAGTTTCTTCAACTCATCGAGGGACTCCTGGTGATCCTTTTCCCACCTGAACTTTGTGTTCTTTCGCAGCAGTTGCATCAACGGGTGTGTTACCTCGGCCAATCCTGGTACAAATCTTCTAAGGTAGGAGACTTTACCGAGGAAACTTTTCAGCTCCTTCGCCGTTCTTGGGTACGGCATTTCTAAGATCGCGCGTTGTTTATCCTGGTCCATCTGCACCCCTTGTCGATCAACCACAAAGCCTAGAAACTTCCCACATGTTACTCCGAAGACGCACTTCAATGGGTTCATCCTTAGTTTATACTTCCTACATCGAGTAAACACCTTCTTTAAGTCATTTAGGTGGGACTCCTCCTTCTTCGATTTGATGACCAAATCATCCACATAGAATTCTACAAATTTGTGGAGGAAATCGTGAAAAATGGCCATCATTGTTCTTTGATAAGTGGCTCCCGCGTTCTTAAGTCCAAACGGCATTACTTTGTACATGAAATTGCCCAACGGGGTTCTGAATGCCGTTTTCTCTGCGTCCACGGGGTCCATCTTGATCTGATTGTACCCAACGTACCCATCCATGAAGCTATACATCTCATGTCCAGCCGTGGCATCTATCAAGCTATCGATGGAAGGTAGAGGGAACTCATCTTTGGGGCAAGCCCTGTTCAAATCTCTAAAATCCACACAGATCCTTATTTGATTCTTGTCCTTCTTCCCTACTGGCACAATGCTAGATAGCCACAGGGGATGTTGTATTGGTTTGATGAATCCTGCTGCCAATAAACGCTGAACCTCTTCCTTGATCTTCAAATCCAACTCAGGTTTATAAGTTCTTGTTGCCTGTTTTACCGGGATGGCTGAAGGTGTCACGTTTAACTTGTGGCAGCTCACTTCCTCATCTAGCCCTTCCATTTCGGTATACTTCCACGCAAAGACATCTATGAACTCCCGGATTAGCCCAACCAGGGCTTCTTGCTTCGCCTTACCGAGATCCTTCGCGATGAAGATGGGCCTTGGGTCTTCCCCTTCTTCTGCCAGGTTCAACCGCTCCAACACTTGTGCCTGGGGCTTTGGTTGATTTGCCATGTAGTCTGGTTCTTCGGCGACCTCCTCCACGAACTCCTGTATGTTGGAGTTGTCTATCACCATACACTGTCCCTGTTAATCTATCAAGAAACACTCATATAACGGGTCAGCCCCATCCTCGGTCTCTTCGGCCGCCCGCTCACATCGTTATAAACGGTATACCACCTTCCCCTCCTCAGTGATCACCTTCTTGCATTGCCTGTTGGTAGCTGTTGCCAAGGCCTTCCTCTTCCTTTCTCTCGAAGCCTCAGCGATTATTCCTCCTGAGAAGCGACTCAGCACGCTTTGCCGTTGGACCTCATGCTCCACAGGATCCATTCTAAGCTTTACTTTGTTTTTGAGCTGCTTCGTAGTACCTTGGGGTCGAGGGATCACCTGATGGGTTTCTTCGGCCCCCACCCCTTCATTATTCGCGGCTTCTTTGCCTTGCTCGTTCAGAGGCCCCATTCTATCTCTGATCGAGGGAACCCATGCCCCCTCCATTCTTCTTGTTAGGACTCGAGCATCTTCCTCCAACTCCGTATAAAAGGCCGCATCCACAAAGTGAGCTTCCTCGATGGCGAAGGGCCTTTTTGTAGCCCTAATGGTCACTTCTGTTCCTTTAACATTCGCCTTGGCGCATTGATGATATGTTGAAGGAACTAAACCTTGATTGTGCATCCATACTCTTCCTATTAGTAAATGATAGGAAGTTGCACTTTCTATTACATGGAACTTGATGTGGGAACTCAGATTTCCCATTACAATTCCCACATTCACATACCCAATGGATTTGGAAGATTGGTTGTCATACCCTGAGATTACCAGAGGCATGGGGACCAACCTTTCTTCTGGGATATCAGCTGCGTGGAAGGAGTTGATCGGCATAATGTTGATGGAAGCACCCCCATCCATAAGCGTTCTTGCAAAACTAACCCCGTTGATACTGGCCGTCACATACAAGGGCCTGTTATGAGGGAACCTTACAGCTCTATCTGCATCGCTGAAGGTCACCTCTGATAGGAACTTTTTTACCAGCCTCGCCATGGGTCCTCTCCATTTCAGCGAGGGAACCGCGTCCTTCTTCGCGATGTCAAGGATCGCCCGAGTTATCTCCAGTCTGCTCTCCTTTGGTATCCCCACTTGATCGAAGAACCAAGCGAACTTTGGGGATTTTGAAACTGCGCTGTATTCTATGATTGGACCTGTTTCCTCGCCCTCAACGCTATAGGCGTCTTCTGCGTCCCTAGCACTTGCTTCATCATACGCCAGAACTACGTTGGCCATTCCTCTAGTGCAATACTCAAGTGCTTTATCGAACTCCCTCGTTGCCCCTCTCCCCTCTCGCTCTACCTCTTCATCATAGGCCGTCACAACATTGGCCCCGTGCGCCGGGAGCGGGTTATTGTTAACGTTTTGTGGGGGAATTTGCAGCGTTCCCGCCTTCACGTACTTGTCTATGATTCTTCGCAGCGTGAAGCAGCTTTCTGTTGGATGCTGGACCTTTCGATGCACCTGACAATATTTGGGATTGGCCCTAGTTGCCACGTCGGGCTCCTCTATCGGGACACCTTTTGGCTCGTAAACCGTTCCGCCTTGGACCATTGCGTTATAGCAACTCATAGCCTCCTCCACCGTACAAGGCAACGGTGGCGGGTCTTCCCTATCCCTTCCGAACTTTCTTTTGTTGTCCTTCCTCTGAGCCTTGCCCCCATCTTCTCTCTCGACATATCCTACCCGTGGGGCCTGTGTCCTTCCCCCGAGGGGTTGTAATGTCTGTCTGAACATCATGGGGGCTACTACCGGGCTAGGTCGCACCACCAACGATATATTTCTTGCAGATTTTAAGAAAGCTGAAAAAGTTCCCTCGCGTGTCTCATTGATCAAGTGACAGATATACTCAGGAAGTAATCCCTCAGCACAAATTTGTAGTAACCTGGCCTCCTTAGCTTCTTCCCTCACGTCAAGGGACCTTTCTCTAAATCTTCGGATATAGGCCACTACCTCCTCTCCTGGCCTTTGCCTCTCCCTGCCAAGTTGGGTTAGGGTGAACTCATCTTCTGCCAAGAAGAACTTTCGGACAAACGACACGTGCATCTCCTCCCACGTGGAGACACTATTGGGAGGCAGGTGAGAGTACCAAGTGTAGGCCTTATCAGTCAAGGATTTGGAAAACTCCCTCAGCCTAAGCTTTTTGTCATTGCAATGCGCCCCTAGGTGCTCGACGAAACGCTTGATGTGCTCCTTCGGGTTCCCCCCCTTCCCTGAATATTTTTCAAAGGTAGGGGGAATATAGTCCTTCGGGTAGGGTTCGTCATTGTACTCCTGGGGGTAAGGTGTCCGGAAGTCGTCGTAGACTGCTGCCACCTCGCCCACAGCCTGCGAGGAAGACTGCATGAACTTCAGCATCTCCTTCTGCATCTCTTTTCTCATCTCTTCCAAGGGCGAGGCCACTGGGGCCACCTGCAACGGAGCAGATGGTTGAGCGCTTGTTGCAACTGGAGCGAACGTTATCGGTTGCGCCATTGAAACGCCTGAGCCGCCCATAGTGGGATTCACAACAGAGGGTACACTTGCTGGTACCGCTCCCGTAACGCCTGCCCCTGGTGGGGCCCCTGGGGCCACTCCTGGTGTCACGAAGGCACTAGTCTCCAATCCTCCCAGCATAGTGGAAGCTACTGGGGTTTGCAAAAACTCGTAAAATTTGCTCATGAGGAGCGCCATCTGGGTAGGTCCCAGCCCTACGCTCGTGGAGGGTTGTGCAGCCCCTGGGACGCCTATCGTTATTGGAGCCAGCGGTATCTCTCCCCGAGGAGCCCCATCTCTTAAGGCCTCCTGTTCCCTTGCAGCTTGTTCTTCATTATGCTGTATGTCATCAAAATTGAGTCTTCTAGTAGCGTTATCCTGCGCCATACTCCTTCTCTAGGAGGATGCCTCCCCAGCAGAGTCGCCAAATGTAAGAGGGTACTTTAGATTATATATGTGGAGGCGTAACCCCTATTGAGTATGGTAACCACGGGTTAAATTAGCCAACACCCTAGACTAATTATAGGAAACACACACACAAAACTCAATGAAGATGGACTCAGTTTAAACTCGCAAAGCCTCTCGTGTATGACTCAGGGAATAATAATGAACTTTAGAAGTGACTTAGCTAGAGGGAGAGGGAAAATAAGCACCCTAGGTACATCCTGGTAGGCAGGTAGCAACACACCAAACTCCCTCAAGAATCTCTGTCAAATATTAAAAGCTTCGCAATAAATGACAATGGTGAGTTAGTGAACTCTCTAGTTTGCAATGACTCTTTTTCTTAATTCTCCAAAAAGATCATCCTCTCCTCAAAGGTGGTTGGGGTCCTTAAATAGCCCCCCACACCACCCCCGAGGCAACTCAGTCATTAAAGAGTATGAAAGACATCCCTCATACTTTATGTCACAACATTAAATGCCTGATGCACTAGTTGTCTCCACGTCATAAACATTAAATGCCAAGACATGCCTTTTGCCTATCCACTGTGTGTCAGGGGTTTGTTGTCGCAGAGGTGGTTCACCAACTACCTGACAGCCCCGAATACCACAGCGGTTTACTCAAGTGTATGTCTGACAAACGTTTAGATGGCTAGTGACATCACCCATAGTAGATGTGACTTTAAGTATAGGGTTGTTTGGTCCATAACTTAATGCCCGATAGAACTCCAAGCTGCTCCGCTTGAGGTTCCACGGTCAGGGTCCTTCGGTGCTTTACCAGGTGTATCTAAGATGGTCAGGACAAGCCCCAACGGTGCCTTACTTCTCAATCCTCCAAACCAGGTCCCTCTAAAGTTCCCACAGTGAGGTCATTCGATAGAGCATGAAAGCTCTCCCAGGCCCTGCCAAGCCTGGTCTCTCGCGAGTACCGTTTGACCTCATACAAACCCTTCCATTATTATCGTTACGTCATTACAATCGTTAAAGCTTACAGAAATCAATAATGAAAGTACGATGTGATTAAAACCACAAGCTAAAATATGAGTTGCCACGCTGAGCTGCCTCACCAAGGTGTCACGCTTGAGTTGCCATGCTGAGCTGCAAGCCCCCTCTACACTTTGTTTAAAAACGGTGAAGGGCTATGAAAGATTACCATTTATCCTTTGAGATTAAGCCACCGTTTAAATTTGACCTAAAAAATTGAGAAATTTTATTATCTGGGGTCCAAAGAGGTTTAAAAGAGCCCGAAAAAATTTAAAGGCAATATAAAGAAATTCATGCCAATTATGGGCCATTTAGGTTTTTGCACCAATTCTCCAAAGTTTGAGAATTTAGTTTAACACCTCTAAAAGAAAATATATATGAGGGAGTTTGGATGGAGAATTAAAATGGGTTTTCATGTCCTTGAAAGTCTTGAAAAAGCTCTACATAGTTTGGACGTTATTGGTGTGGAAATCACTTTGACTTTGATTTGTTGATTTGTATAAGTCGATGTCATCTAAATTCAACAAATTTTTACACCTAAGGATACTTTTGATGTTCATTCGTTAGGAGTACACGTATGCATCATGCACATATGATTGATTGAGTTAATTTACCTATCGAATGTGTTCACACCCATTCATTCCATTTCCATGACTTGGTTGTTTTAGTCTAAATCCATGGTGTGATTTTTAGTATCTTATTTTTGTATGAAAAATTGAAAAATCCAAAAATAGTTTGTGAAAATTTTGAGATACTCCTTTGCATGCGCATAGTTTGATCCATATTTGCTATGCATTTTATCCTGACGCTCCATGTTTGGATTCTTTCTTCTTTTCTGTCTATTTGGGGACATCATAAAAAGGGGGAGAAAGAAGTTATGGGGGAGTTTTTGCATTATGGGGGAGATTTGATTTATTACTGATTTATTCTTATATCATTTCAAACTTGATGCGTCACGAAGGTTTATTCTTTATCTCATGTGAGTAGGTACAAAGATTGAAGATCATGATGTTGCACACCCTGATGAGAAAAGCTTTGAAATTTGATGAAGATTTTTGAAGAACAGTTTGAGATCTTGCAAATTTATTCATGGGAGGGTAGATTTTTATAGGCATTTTTGTATTTTATAATTCGGATATTTTTATGTATGCCCCGACATAGACATTGGGGGAGATTTGTAAGGACATATATTTATAAGTCCTTTATCAATTTATTATGTCATATACCGCTACACCGTCGAAGAGCTTTCAAGAACATTCAAGCATCAAACACGGATTTGAATATCAAGTTCTTCATCAAAAAGACTCCGTGAAGTTTACTTTGGTAAGGTTTTGTTTTAAATACCTTAACTTTCCACTTAGAGCTTTTCGGATATTTTTACAAAATATTTTCTAAGTGTTGGAGCGGATTTTTTCGTCAAAATTTGAGAATGAGTATTTTTTAAAGTATTTGAGCGGACATTAAAATATTAATTTTTTGACGCAACAGTCATTCAAACGAAATCTGTACGTCGTTCGAACGACATGGCAGTGTCGCGCGATGTCGTTCAAACGACATCTGTCCTTCGTTCGTGTGAGACCCTTATCTCGTTCGGACGAACCCGTATTTCGTGGCGACGCATTTTTGTTTAAATACTCATTAAATGTTTTCATTTTCTTTAAGAAAACCCAACGTTTTACAGAACAGAAAAACTGCGATTTGCAGAATCCTTTTTGACTTCTTCTTTTAGGTTTTAATCCCTTTTTATTTTCAATTCACAAAACTCCCATATGATTTAGTGAATTGTTTTGGTGTTCAAGAGCAAAACTTTTGCTGTTGTTTATTCTTTGTGGGGAGAATTCTACAGCTACAGAGCTGCGTGCTATTGTGGAGGGAGTCTCTACGGAGGTTTTTTGGGCTGCGGTCCTTGTGGTATAGCTGTGCGTGAACCACTTCAGATTTATAGCCGTTGCTTTGAAGGTTTGACGAAGACACCGTGCGTTACACTTGTGGGCGATTATCAGGTTGTATGTAAGTTAATGGTCTTGTGAATTCTTCAAAGTTCTAGAAACAAAAGATTTTTCCCTGTGGGGATTTTTCCTTAATTTTGTGTCACACGCTTTATTTATTTATGGTTTGACACTCGAACACATTTAGATGCATGTTTAGGGTCTGAATTGTGTTGGTTTAAAAATAGACTCCAATTAAATAAGGTTTACTTGGAAACTTGCAAATAATTTTAAATCGATATCACACACCCCATTTATTATGTTTTACATGATTTTCTTATGCTTATCATGGTATTCATGCATTACATATTTTATATGCTTTTGAGTTTGCCAACATACTTGTATAGTGTTTGAGTTTTGTTTTTGAGATTGAGTAAGCTTATTTCTTACGAGTGTTGAGTGCATCTAAATTTACATTTATGAACATTTGAGTTTGTACATATCTTTTATGCTTCCCTTACAAAAATTCAAAAGATTTTCGTATATTTTTGATTAAATATTATGCTTAACATGTTAGTAAATCTGTAGGATTGCATAATTGGAGTTATGTTGCTTAATGGTTTCTTATTGATGTAATTGTTGAATTTTTTTTTATCAAAGTAAACTTTTCAAAAATATCATATAAACATTGACCTTAGTTTGACTTGATGACATGATACCTTTTAATCACTTTACAACTCACGAATTCATAAATGATGTCACTTACTGTCATTTTTATAAGCATTTGCGCCTTTAAAACTGAAAATCAATCTTGTATATATTTTATAAGCACTCCATGGTCTATATGTGAGAAAAGTGCGAACATCTTATGTTGGAGTTGAATATGCACCGTTTCTAAGTGTTGATAAGGGCTACCATTAGTGTGTTAACACCCAATTGGGTAGGTGTCAACTAGGTGTGTGAAAAGCCAATCAAAGGCAAAAGCCTATATGTTGGTAAGATTCACAAGCCAAGTACATAATTGGCATTAAAAATAAGATAGGGCTTAGCATTTAAAAAATAAAATTTCTATTTAGTTTATTATAAATATTTGTGGTCAACACTTGCCGAGGTAGTTTTGTAGATGGAGTTGAGCTTAAAGAAAAACTTATGATCATGATGCATTTTTCTACAAAAAAGTTTGTTAAATATTTCAAAAATGCAATTTGTTAATAACTTTGTGATTTTCCATCTATATGCACTTACAAGTTCATATGATTATTAGCATACTCTTCTTATGTTCCAAACGTGAATTGAAATTTTTTAGTTTGCATAATATTTGTAAACAATTTCGATTTTACAAATCTCTAATGATATTAAATTCTAGAGTGTGTGATTTTGTATGATTTTCATGATTGTTTGGTTTTGTGATTTGATTTTGTGTTTAACTATATATAGTAATATTTTTGGTTTGAGCTAATGATTGTTCTTTGATCTTAGTATTTGCGCATTTTGTTGGGTACATATTTTAGTTGGTTTGAGTAATATGCGTTAGTTTATGTTTGAAATGTGTGTCCTTGAGGAAGTTTTATGTTGCTTTTTGCGATTTAAGGGGAGTACTTTTAAAGGAGTGATAAGGGTGGATTTGAACCTATTTTTTCAATGGTTCACTGTGTTTTGCTTTAAAATGAATTTCTGGAATATTTTTGGTAGTTTTCGTTCACACGACCCTGATTCATGCCCGTGCGCCTAGCTATTGATTTTTCTGTTTGCACATACCTAAATGGTATCCATTCATATGTGCGGCCATCCCATTCCGGATCCCGATCCTCGCGGCGGGCGGGCCACGCGAGAGTGAGGATCCTCGGGTCCCACACGTCCCTCTCGGAAGCATTTCGGCCGACTTCATTTGAGGTGAGGTGAAAAATGAAGAGAGATTAGAGTCGCCAGTCTATTTTACTCAAAACAGACAAAAGAAAAAGAGAACCCATCCCGAAGGACAACATCCAAAGATATACTAGTGCATACGAAACCAAAGTGATTCGAAAAGGGTCCGGAGGCTAAGTTATGAAATGGGAAGGTGTTAGGCACCCATTTCGCCCTTTCGGTCTCTCATGGGTTTTTCCTATTTTCCTTTATTTTCCCCGTGATACGTGTGCATATGTATATATAGTGGAGATATGAATCATCGACTTGTACCATGGAAGAGGTAAAGAGAGTCTTCCGTAGGAAGGTATTAAAGTATTATAAAGTTGGATTTAGGCGATTATCACTAAGTTAATCGTTATGAGGGAACGATAACGTATACAGAATAATACGCCCTTAAGAAAAAAATATATGTATATATAGAGTATAAGAGAATGGATTTTAGAGAAAATAGAAAATGAGAGGAAAAGTAAAAATAGGACTCGAGTCTCGAGTTTTACCTCGAGACGCCTACGTAGCCTATAAAGGCATCAAAGTCCACGTAGTTCGCATACAAAATGAGGGGTGGTGTTTATCCCATAAATCCAACCGAAGATTCTCTTATTTGTGTGTGTGTGTAGAAAAAGTGTTTTAGTTATGAGAAAGGTGTAAGAAAAGTATGAGAATTCCCATTTGGAATTTATGAGCAAACCCACTTTTTCTTGTTTTTTGTGTTTTTATTTATATGAAAATAAGAGATGTGCAATAATACTAAATGAAAAGTGAAGGTTGGAAAGGGATTTGGGTATGGAAATCACGCTGACTTCGAGAGAGGTTTTCGAGGTTTGCTGAGAGTGATATCTACCAGATCTAGGCACTTTTTGCAAGTGAGGCCAGGCATCCTTTTTATAGGCCTAGGGCATTGCCAATCGGCATAGCCTTGTTCCTGCCATTCGGCAGGTGCGTTTAGGCACACTGCCGATAGGCAGGGTCTGGGACCTGCTGTTTGGCAGTGTCTTTCAGGCCTTTTTGGAAAATCGGTCGCAGAACGCAAACCATTGATCAAAATCCCACACAAGGTAGACTGTTGGAAAGCTAATTCAGAGACCTTCAAAAGTCCTTTGGACTTCTTCCGTGTTCGGGAGTTGACTCTGGGTCAAATATGGCTCGGAAGCATTTGTCATTCCATTGGACGGTGAATCATTAGACGCAAACGGATCATTCATCCGTATGGTAAGTCCAAATCACGTACGGGGCGGACCGTTGGAAAGGTTAGGAGATGTACTTTGACATTCCAAAGAGTTTGATCAGGTTCGGGGAGTTGACTTTGGTCAACCGAGCCCTGGAAGCATTCGGTGACCTTTCGGGGTCAAACAGATTGTTCGTCCATACCGTAAGTCGGAATGGTGCATGGAGCAGACTGTTGGAAATAGGTTTCAGAGCCCTTTGAGGATTCATTCAGCCTTGGTCGAGCTGAAGAGTTTGACTTTTGGTCGAACGGAGCCTAGGAGTGCTCGATGTCTTCCAGGTTAGTACTCGTGGTATGACCAGGATCTGTAGTGATGAGGGGAGCTACTAGTGACCTAAAAAGAGTTTAGGGGGTAGCAGAATGGGGTGTCTGATGATACGCAAATATTGCGTATTTCATCCTCCGAACCTATGCATTTTAGCCCCCTTGGGTGCCTTAATCTCTATATTTAAGCCCGTTAACCAGACAACCTCAGTTTATATTGTTAACATGCTATATGAGCTATAATTGGGCTTTTGTAGGTATTTAGGTACTAAGTATGGAGTTCAGACGCATTCCGCTCAAGTTTCATACGCAATCGCACCTTTAAGGGCATTTTAGTTATTTCACATCTTGGGCACCTGGCCCAACATGAAAGTTGTATCCCTCCTCGCTAGCTTCACGTGGCCTTGAACGGTGCGCGATTCGAATCCCTAACGAAGAAGTTAGAGCAATTTTAGCGAAGGGAAAAATAAGGAAATCAAAAGAGGAGGAGAAAAGAGAAGAAAATAATGCAGTGTGCTACTGCTTGGCTCATCCCTGCTTGATCGATCGATCGACGATTTTGGTCGATCGATCGATCCTTCTGAACTGTCAAAATTTTGCCTTGATCGATCGATCGACCATTTTGGTCGATCGATCGATCCCCTGTTTTCAGGAGATATTTTGTCTTTTCTTTTCTTTTCTCTTTTCTTTTCTAATTTAATTACAACTTACTATATAAAGCAATTTTGATGTAATAAACAGATAGACACGATTTTAGGTTAGTTTAGCTTAGGGTTTTGGGTTTTTGGAGAGTTCTTCTTCATTTCTCTTTGGTTTGACACCCCATTTGGATTGTAAGTTGACTATTCATCTCCCCTACCATTAATATAGTTGTATTTCATTAATTTCTTGCCTTGTAGTGTAATTTACATGCTTTCTAAATTAGGTTTACTTGCTTTCTTTACATGCTTTCTAGTATAGATTTACCGCATTTCTTTATCTCGTTTATTTACCGCATTTTTACGATGCTTTTTAGGTAATTTAAATTAGGTTGTGTTTGAATGGAACTCACTCGAGTTAACGCGTTGCTTTGCTTGGTGATGGTGTTTACAGGTTTATTTCGGGTGCGTTGTCCTTGTTATTATGCCTATGAGATTTGATGGGGCATATCATGTATGTCCCATGCTTACGACCTTTCGCGCATAATTTCTGGGATTTTTATTGACGCCAAAATCTTATTAAGCTTTTATGCGAATTTAGGGGGGGTGACAACCCTTGGTTCAATTAACTGTCGAAACGAGACACATTCTAAATAACTCGTCGACCCATGTAACCATTTTATACAAATTAACTATGGTGAGGGATATTCGACGCAACCTATAGTTTTACTCGCTTTCGTAATCTAGTTTCAATACCCTTTCCTAGATTAATCATTTCCTTTTATGCATTTTTACTTTTTAGTTTGTAATCAACTTTTACACTTTTATTCGAAGTATTAAATCTTATAAATTCTAACAACTCGTCCCTGTGGATTTTCGATACCTGACTTACCGCTATACTCACCAGTTGAGTGTAGTAGTAATTTAGGTTTGTTTGTATAGTCGCGACGAGATAGAAAACAATGACTGTGCACTTTACATGCGCACGCTTCTCGCACCGCTATTAGTGTCTATAGAGCCCCTAGACGAGTGAGTTTGGAACGAATGATAGCCATCGAATAGACACCGCATGATGCTTCTGAGGGAGGATGACCAATTCAGAGGGTCAAGGTCAATTTTGAGGACCTAAGGGAGCGAGGATGACCAATTTAGGGGTCGAGGTTGATTCTGAGGACCTAAGGGATGGTTTGGAGGAAAGGTTTAGGCCAATTCCTGAGGAGGTGCTATGGATGACCAATTCTGCGGGCTTAAGTTGAGATGACCAATTCTGCGAGTCAAAGCCAATTCTGAGGGCTTAAGGTGAATATCCAAGACCGAGGTCAATTCTGACCTAACAAAGGTGACAACCGAGGGTCGAGGTCAATTCTTACCTAAATAATGTGACGATCCAAGACCGAGATTAATTCTGACCTAACAGAGGTGACGACCGAGGACTGAGGTCAATTCTGACCTAACTAATGTGATGATCCAAGATCGAGGTCAATTCTGACCTAAGAGAGGTGACGATCGAGGATCGAGGTTAATTCTGACCTAAGAGAGGTGACCATCCAAGACCGAGGTCAATTCTGACCTAAGAGAGGTGACGATCGAGGACCGAGGTCAATTTTGACCTAACTAAGGTGACGATCCAAGACCAAGGTCAATTCTGAGCTAAAAGAGGTGACTACCGAGGACCAAGGTCAATTATGATCTAACTAAGGTGATAATCTAAGACCGAGGTCAATTCTGACCTAAAAAAGGTGACGACCAAGGACCAAGGTCAATTCTGACCTAACTAAGGTGACGATCCAAGACCGAGGTAAATTTTGACCAAAAAGAGGTAACGACCGAGGACCGAGGTCAATTCTGACCTAACTAAGGTGATGATCCAAGACCGAGGTCAATTTTGACCTAAAAGTGGTGAAGATTGGATTTTGGGTTCCGCTGGGGAATGAGCTGAGGAAAATGACTTTCTGGATTTTCGTTGGGGAAATTACCTCGTGATGTTGTGTTGAGCTGGGGAGCTGATTGCTGGGGAAGCGTTTGTGATTTTGGGGATTTCGCGGAGGAAAGGCAAGTTTGATGCCGTAAACTTCACTGGGAAGCGATTAGGTGGTTCAGGGATTGGACATATTTCAAGACCTTTGGGGGATAGGAGGTGATCCTTAGAGATCCTCTGGGGACGTTGCCGGGAGGAGTTTCACTTGGTTTTTTGAGAGTTCCTCTGGGGAAATGGGGGTTTTGCTTGAGGGAGTGTGAAGTTTTCTTAGTGAAATTGTTCTAAATCCTTTCTAGGATTTTTAGGAAATTTCTGAGGATTTTCTGATTTTTTTGGGAATTTTTGTTCAAAATTTTAAGGGGGTGCTGATCGGCACAGTTCAGAGGGTGCCATTCGATAGTGGCACGAACTTTTGGACTGCCTCGGGAAGGTAAGGAGACAGTGCCGATTGGTGGGTGGGTGGTCAATGCCGATCGGCATGAAGCTTAGCATCCTATATAAAGGGGGAGAATTCCTCTAATTTTTCATAGCTTCTTGCTTTCTTTATTTTTGCGATTTTCCTCTGCAAATTGTTTTAACATTTCGATCTCTAAGAAATGGCCGCCTTCGTGAGCACTGCAGCGCATAGGGAATGGTTAACTGTTGATGACTGGGCGAACGTGGAGTGGAGGGCCAGGGTGCCTCTTGCTTTGGGGAGTGAGAACTCCTTTGACTCATTCGAGCCGGTTGTGGATGAGCGGACCTTGCTACGGGAGCCATCGCGTCATCGCTCCTTGAGGGTGGTGAACCCTGTCGGTTATGTAAGTAACCTAACCTTTGGTATTCTTCTCTTTTTGGTGATTTTTTCTTTCTTCCTTGAATTTTGACAAGATTTCTTCTTTTGACAGTCTAATAACTCTTTAAAGAACATGCGTGCTAGCAGGACGACGGGGCTTAAGGATGTCTGGGAGCATCTTCCACCTGTGGTGCATTGGGTGGTATCATCAGCAGGTTTTGGGAGTTTGACATCTGCGCTAGATGAGACGCCTCTGTCGACAGTGGTCTTATGCTCTTTGGGGGAGATATGGTGGGATACTACACACACCTTTCATTTTGGTTTTGGGGAGATGACCGTGACTCCCATAGACGTCAGCAGGTTTTGGGAGTTTGACATCTGCGCTAGATGAGACGCCTCGGTCGACAGTGGTCTTATGCTCTTTGGGGGAGATATGGTGGGATACTACACACACCTTTCATTTCGGTTTTGGGGAGATGACCGTGACTTCCATAGACGTGCAGCAGATGCTGGGATTGGATTGCGATGGGGAACAGATAAAGGTGGATCACTCTTTACGGGTGAGGCCGGAGGCGGTGAGGGAGGCACCCGATAACGTAGGGAGGATAGTTTCTGGGGATTCCATTCGATTGTTCTTGCTGAAGGATGTTCTACCGATGAGGGTGGTTGATGTGGAGGACGGGCTGCGGGTGAGGCAGATGGCCCGATTGTTCATTTTGCTGGTGTTGGGAGACTTCATGGTGGCGTCGAGTGGCGACGTCGTCCATTTATGGTTCTTGCCGTACTTGAGGATGTTTTCAAACATCCCTCTCTATGATTGGGGGAGCCTGACTTTGGCCACCCTCTATTTTTCTCTGGATGCATTCAGCTGGTGCTGCCGGCAAACTTTTACTGGAGCCACGTATCTCCTTGAGGTATCCTTTAATTTTGTGCATTTTCTTTTCATGCATTCGTATTTTCCTTATGTGTCTCTTTTTGATTGTGAATTCCTGTCTTTGGCAGACGTGGTTCTATGAGGTGATTGGGTGCAATACCCCGTTGATCACTCTGAAGGATGATACTGTTGGGGACTTTTGCCGAATTGTATCTATGGAGGAAGGCCAATCGATAGTCGAAGGGATCTCTCTCTGGAGGCGGTGCATCTGGTCTTGAATGGCCTGACCAGTGGTAGGGTAAGACTCTTTCCTTTCAGTCTTGATTTTTGCACATTTTGATTCTGTATTGACTCATGCCTTCCAGGGATTTTTAGGTGACTTTTTACCCTTGGGGGACAATAATTCAGGATACGGGGGCGACCGAGGTGAACGCGCAGATGAGGCATTTGCTGGTGCATGAGTTAGGCCATTCCTGATATCTGGGGGAGCGAGTGGTTTGGTAAATTTCTAAGGAGGAGGTGGTGGTGCCACACGCGCAGCTCCCAATGTCTGTGAGGCGGGAGCGGCTGCTGCCGGAGGATGCGAGGATCGCGGCGATGATCGACGAGTCCTACCTGTTGTACACTGATACGGCTGTACCATATGATTATATGGGATTTTTGACGAGCTTGTTGATGGTAACCAGCATATATGATGCCTTGCCTTTCCCTCCTGCGGGTTCGAGTCGGGCGGTGGGGACTTCCCACAGCGACGGTGGTCCGGTGACGGCGGCGGCTTTAGAGGTTCCTTTCGTGCGATTGCACACTCCTTCGTACAACATTCGACGAGCTGATGGAGGGATTGTGCCTATGTTACATTGTCCTCATACGATGGATCCGAAGGAGTTGGGTTTAACAGAGGAGGTTCTTCGACCTGCGGTATACCTTCTTGCTCTTTTCCTCTTTTTCATTTTTTTTCTATTTTCATCCTTCTTTGATACAGATTTTTCCTTTTACTTTATAGTAAGTCCGGGTGTCGAACACTTGGCTGAGGGACATTAGAGATTGGATCTCTTCAGTGACTGCCCATATTCGGGATGCGGTCCTGATTCCTTCTTATTTGGTGCCTTCTGCTTCGTCCGGGGAGGACTCTGGCTCGGGTAGCGGGGGTGCATCATCTCGTCGTAGGGGAAAGAGAGCGCGTCGCAGGGGTGTAAGATCTTAGAGAGAGAGGTGAAGGGTAGGTGAGAGAGAGAGAGTGTGAGAATGTAGGTTCGGGCTGAGTCCCATTTTTTTTTGCTTTTTTCTATTTTCTGCAAAATTGATGCAACACAGAGAACAAATATATATGCAATGCAATGGGATTTTTTTATTATCTTTTGTTAATGATGAATGCATGCGCATGCGCTTTTTACTTTG
Source organism: Sambucus nigra (assembly GCA_949130495.1). Taxonomy (NCBI): domain Eukaryota; kingdom Viridiplantae; phylum Streptophyta; class Magnoliopsida; order Dipsacales; family Adoxaceae; genus Sambucus; species Sambucus nigra. The sequence continues at coordinate 350,489,595 of OX422215.1, forward strand.
ATGCTGAGACCGTAAAAAGAAATATTTTTGGGATTTTGAAGGAATGTTAAAAATGGGAAATTTTCTAAGGATGGAAAAGGATTTTTGAAATTCTATTGAGAATATCAATTTATTTTTATTGGGCTTTTGATTTTGATAAAAGAGGAAAAAGGAAAATTTTCAAAAATAGGGGGTTGCCGTTATGCAAGCACCTTGTCCTGCCTATCGGCAGTCAAGTGCAGTCCCAACAATTCAAAGCTTTTGATTTGTGCCCACTTCAGCCTTTTGTACCTTGTGGGGTAGGATTCCCTCCGATCTTTGCAGGGATTGTGTCTCTTGTGAGGGTTCTCAAGTATAAAAAGGGGAAGGATGGAGTGTTTCCATCACACCTTCACTTGTCTACTGTTTCTTAGTCTTGCAAGATGGCTCTCCCTGGTAGCATTGAGTTTGCTAATTACCTCAAAGCCTAGGAAGCAATGTGCTCTTATAACGTCGACTATGATGCTTTCAACATGCGTCGAGTCTCTTTGTGGCGTAATTGGTCCATTGAGTGGAACATGCTGATGGCGGCGATACAGTTTTTATACCCCGAAGACCATGTATTCCGTTTTGGGTTGGATGAAGTTTGTCCCACCTACGAGGACTTTTTATCCATGCTGGGGATTAATCCCAGTGTTGCTACGGCTTTACCCAAATTTTCATGTTCTCCCAGGGATTTACTGGCTGGTCTTCTTCGTATTTCACCTTCGACGACTAGATCACTAGTTGCTGGAGGAATGATTTCCCTCCTGGCTGTGTTGCAGTGTGTGCATTTGCAGGAAGTAGGCGATCCTGGTTATACTGGAGCCGTTGCTTTGGGCTTAGTATCAAAATTTCTGCTGGTGACTGGGGAACTGCGGGTGGATCCGCAACTTGCAGCCATTACTTCATGGATATCATATCGTCGCAATCCTGTGGAGGTGATACTGGCGGAGACCGTGAACGGTCTGGATGCCTGGTGAGAAGGTCGTTCTGACTTCTTGCGGGGTAACCCGTGATGTTGTTCATGTGGTTGTCTGAAAGACTCCGCTTGGTGGCTCTTCCAGAATATCCTTTGTCAGCTGTAACCAACTTCTTTTCTCGTCACTTCTTCTACGTTGGCCTAGATATTGTGAGCTGGGAGAATTGGTTTGTGGAGCATGGGGATCAAAATCTGTACTGGTCAGTGCCTTGGTGGGGACAGTTGCTGCCTTTTCTGGAGCTAGGAGAATACTCATATGTGCGGCTAGTTGGTCTCCGCTAGACCTCTTTTTATTTCCCTTGGCGACTTCTATGCCAATTTGGCTGGGCACAGGTCGTGCCACCTCGAACACTAAATTTCTTTCCGGTAGAGGATTTGACCGAGCATCTGCACATGCATCTTGGCTCTCTGTGGGAGAATCGGCGTCCGTCGACCCGTCCGTCTCAGTTTGTTGGGAGAGTTTGGCATATCCCTGGGGATTATATGAAGTGGTTGTGGAGGAAAGTAGTTTGCAAGATGTTGGCAGTGGAGACTGGACAAAAGTGGCTTGTTTCTTTTGACACCATGGAAGGAGATGTTGTGGTTCTTTCGAAGGTGGTTCGAGCTTATCGGTCCATGGAGTGTCTGCGACACTCTGTTCAGTCAGGGGAAATTTGGGGACCCCAGGATGTAGATGATGACGACGGAGCAGGCTCCTCTAGTAGCTTTGGATAGGACTCTTGGAGAGTTTATTATGGGGAATAAATATGGGGATTTTATTTGGCCTTTTTTAAGAGGGTAGGGGGAAGGGAGTTATCCATTCCTTTTCTTATGTAATATGTACCGTAATTTCTTATTAGTGAAATAAACAAATTTCTGATCATCCAGCTGTGCCTTTGATGAGTTTTGTGTTTGTTTGAAATATCTATACCGATCGCTAAGGCATACATAAACCTTTTGTTTAAGTATATGTTGGAATTGACTGTCGTTCTCGGAGATAAGAAAAGAAATAGTATTTTGTGAAAAAGAAAGGGCCGTGCTCATGTAAGGTGTATGAGCTGCCTACGCACCTCTAGGGTTTTTGAAAAGTTTATAATTTGTTTGAAAATGGTTATTTGCAGAGGATCAGGCCCACGTAGTTCGGGGTAGGGGGAAATGAAGAGATTTTTTTTTTTATTTTTTTTATAGAAGGGAGATAAGAAGAGTCGTAGTGAGCCGAGATTTTGGGCTAGGGGTAGAACTTCTTGAGACGGTCCAGGTTAACTGGACGAGCCATCTCTTCCCCATCTAAGTCGATGATCATGGCGGGACCATCGGATAAGATCTTCTTGACAATGTAGGGGCCGCTCTAATTGGGCTTGAATTTCCCTATGGGGTCCCAGATGTGTTCTATGATTTCTTTGAGGGCTAGGTCCTCGTCTCGGACACCACGGTCCTTGACTCTCTTGTTGAATGATCACGCTATTCGGTGATGGTATCCTTGTATGTGGTATATAGCTTTCAATCTCCTTTCGTCTAGGAGGGTCAGCTCGTCAAGACGGCTTTGGCACCAGTCTTCTTTACTTACCTTGCTTTCAAGCATGACACATAGCGAGGGTATTTCCAACTCAACGGGTAGGACTGCTTCCATTCTGTAGACTAGAGAGTAAGGGGTAGCCCCAGTAGAGGTTCAATTTAGGTTCGGTAGCCCCAGAGGGCATACGGGATTCGATCGGCCTAATCCCGACAGCTTTCGGTCATCTTGCTGATGATGGCTTTGAGGTTCTTAATGGCGGCTACAACTACACCGTTGGTCTCAGGTCGGTAGGGAGAAGATTTGTGTCTCTGAATCCCCTACTCGTTGACCACTTCTATGACTTCTGCCTCAAAATGTAACCTATTATCTGATACTAGCTCGTGCGGGACCCCATATCGACAGATGATATTTTTCTTGATGAATTTAGCCACTTTCTTGGAATTCATCACTGCGTATGACTCAGCTTTAACCCATTTGGTGAAGTAATCAATGGCAGCTAGGATGAACTCATGCCCATTAGAAGCCTTCGGTGTAACCTTCCCTATAATGTCAATGCCCCAGGTGGAGAATGGTCAGGGAGATGCCATGTTGTATAATTCGCGCGGAGGAAGATGCTGAAGGTTGGAGAATTATTGGCATTTGAGGCATCTACGGACATAGGCGGTGCAATCATAGGTCATGGTCCTCCAGTAGTAACCTTTTCGGATGATCTTCTTGGCAAGCATGTGACCGTTTATGTGAGGTTCGTATTCCCCGCTATGGATCTTTTGCCTTATCTTTTCAATGTCAGCCCCTGCGATACAGTGCAGATGAGTTCCATTAAAGTTTCTCCTGAGCAGCACTTTGTGACAGATGATGTATTGGGCAACCAGTCTTCGAAGGTTTGCTCGATCTTTCTTGTTGGAACCCTCGGGATACCTACCATGATTGAGGAGGCGCCAGATATCATAGTACCAACAATTGGATATCTCGAGATCTTCTGTGGTGATGAGCTCAATGTGGTAACAGTGGGTTGGTTTGTCTTGCATTTGAACTAGGAAGGGGGTCATAGTTATTCCTTCGGGAATGTCGGCCATGGAAGTCAAGGTAGCGAGAGAATTGGCTAGGTTATTCTTTGCTCGAGGTAGGTAATGGAAGGTGATATCTTGGAATTGGGAGGCTAGCTCTTTTAAGTGGGCATGGAAGGGTTAGAGTTTCTCATCCTTAACTTTCCACTTTTTGATCACTTGATCGATGATGAGGGCGGAATCCCTGTAGAAATCTAGGCATTGAATACCTTTCTTGAGAGCAACTTTGAGGCCTACTGTGCATGTCTCGTATTCAGTCATGTTATTAGTGCAAGGGAAATCCAATTTTATGGCGATAGGAGTGTGGGAGTCATCTGGGGCGATCAGAAGTATCCCAATGCCGTATCCTTTTTTATTAGTAGCGCCGTCAAAGAATATTTTCCATTGCCGGGTGTCTTGAGCGATGCAAAGGATGTTTTCATCTGGGAATTCAGGGACCCAGACATCGGCTTCTTCTACGGGGTAATCAACGAGGTAATCAGAGATGCCTCTTCCTTTCATGGTTTTCTGTGTGACATATACAATGTCAAACTCGACTAGTAGCATCAACCATCGGGCCATTCGACTGGATAAGGCGGGTTTCTCAAGAAAGTATTTGTTGGGGTCCATTCGGGATATAAATTTGATAGGAAAGGCGAGCATGTAGTGCCGCAACTTTTGGGTGACCCAGACAAGTGTGATACACGCCTTTTCCAAAGCGGTGTAGTTGACCTCATACCCAACCAATTTGTGACTGACATAATAGATGGCTCTTTCTTTGCTGGAATCTTCAAGGTATTGGGCTATTAGATCCCCAGCTGCAGTGTCGGTTATGGTTAGGTATAGAAACAAGGGGAGACCAGGCTGTGGTGGCATGAGTACCGGGGGTTGGTTCAGATATTATTTGATTCGGTCAAAGGCTTCTTGGCATGCCTCGTTCCAAGATTTAGTCGAATCCTTTTGGAGGAGTTTGAAGATAAGTTCACAAATGGAGGTTAGCTGGCTGATGAACCGGCTGATGCATTTCAATTTCTCAAGGAAACCTTGGACTTCTTTCTCTTCTCGGGGAGGTGGCATCTCAAGTATGTCTTTTAGCTTGGCGGGATCTGCTTCTATCCCCTTCTCACTAATCATGAATCCTAAGATTTTTCCCTTTGTAACATCGAAGATGCATTTCTGTTGATTGAGTCTCATCTGATACTATCGCAGTCGTTCGAAGAGCTTTCGGAGAGCAGGAACATGACCCTCTCTAGTTTTGGATTTGATAATCATATCATCCACATAGACCTCAACTTCTTTGTGAATCAGATCATGCAAGATGGTTGTAGAAGCCCTATGGCAGGTAGCCCCAGCGTTCTTGAGACCAAATGGCATGACAGTATAGCAAAAGGTTCCCCATGGGATGATGAATGCGGTTTTTTCTTGGTGGTCTGGGTGCATTTTGATTTGGTTGTATCCGACAAACCCATCGACGAATGACTTGAGAGCATGACTGGATGTGTTGTCCATGATCATGCCAATATTGGGTAGCGGATAATCATCCTTTGGAGAGGCTTTGTTCAAGTCTCGATAGTCTACACACATCTGAACTTTTCCTCTTGATTGTGGCACGGGAACTATGTTGGCTAGCCATGTGGGATATTCGATCACATGAACGAAGCCTAAATTTAACTGTTTAACCACCTCTTCTTTGACCTGAGCGACCATTCGGTGCGGAGTTTTCTCAACTTTTGCTTGACCTGCTTGTAATCTGGGAGAGTGGGAATCTCATGCTGAGCTATTTCCGGATCAATGCCGGGCATATCGTCATAGGACCATGCGAAGACATCCACGAATTCCTTTAGAAATTCTTTGAGTTGTGCACGCTCATGCTCATCAAGGGTAGTCCCTATCCCAATCTCGTGCAGTTGGCTATTGGAACCGAGGTTTATAACAACAGTCTCTTCCTCATTTACTTGAACGCGGTTATGTTGTTTATTATTAACCTTATTTAGATCAGTTAAGAATTGTTCATTTGCAAAATCATCATCATCAAAAGTTTGATTAGAATCCAAACAGTTAATGTAAGGCACAACAAGATACTCAAAATCTTCTTTTATTTCATTGATAGGAAAAACAACATTGAGAACCTCGTCAAAAGAGGACTTGATTACATTTGAACAAGGATAGACAAAATAAAAAGAAAGGGGGTAAACATTGGGATTAGGGGATATTTCAGCAGGTAGAACTGGTGCAGCATGCCTGTTAAGGAGAGGTGTATCAACAGCTTTAATCAGTTGGGATGGATCCAGTGATATAGTGACTGAATGAACCATGCAGAGTGTTGGCCCTAGTGTCGATAAGTTGAAGGAATCTTCGAAGTCACTTTCCTCAGTCTCTTCGGCATCTTTGATGAGCGGTTGTACATGGTGTTGGGAACTCTCACCCTATGGGTAGCTATTTTGGAAAAAGATCTCCATTCCAGGATTCATCTTCTTATCTTTATGGTCATACCATAGTTCAAGAAAGCCGCAAAAGGGTAAGTCTTAGCCTCTTTGATGAGTCGTCCATTCAAGGAATCACCTGAGATAGTCTGGACGCAGTCTACTCCTCTCTTTGGTCGAGACAGGCGGATCATTCTGAGCTCTTGTTCTGACGGTTGATACCCTAAACCCTAAGGAGGGAAGGCCTTCTTCAGTCAATCGGCTCAAGTATACATTGTTGTTTTTATCCTAGCCCCAATCCGAGCATGAAGTGCATGTTTCTGAACATCTGAATCACATTGACGTTGCCATGAGGGTCGTATTCTGGAAAAACCCTTTCTTTGAAGTCGTTCCCTGTCGGGAGTAGAAGTGGCTTAACTTGGAATCCTGATAGAAGCATATCATTTGAACCGTGCTGTATCTCAAGGATTGGGCTGCTGGTACTTGCACCATCGGCATTATCTTCGTCGCCCAAGATGGTAATGACTCGCCCGTCGGCGAAGAATTTTAATTTTTGATGGAGTGAGGAAGACACGCCCTTGATACTGTGGAGCCAAGGTCGTCCTAGCAATAGATTGAAACAAGCTGGGATGTCAATAACTTGGAATTCAACGACATGGTTTATAGGGCCAGCCCCTATTATCATAGGCACGCACAACAACGGAAGTTGGAGGGAGGTCGCTTTCTTTCAGTCCTAAACATTTGAAGGTTCTTAGTGGGCAGATATTCAAGGTGAATCCATTATCGACAAGAGAGAGTAGTACAATCTTCCCCATAACTTCGACGGAGATGTTGAGTGCATGATTGTGGTTTGGTCCAATCTTTAGGATTTCTTCTTTGGAAAAATATAGCATTCGGGTAGAGGTCAAGGATCCGACCAAATTTACCGCTTCTTCTGGTGTGGTAGACGGATGAACTGTGGGTCCAGTGAGAAACTTAATCAAAGCATTTATGTGTAGCTGAGAAGATATGAAAAGCCCCCATAGAGTGATGTTATCTTGAGTTTTCTTTAGTTGATCGAGGATCTTGCTCGCCTTGAGGGTCATCTATGGCATAGGAAGGTTTTTAACACCCTTCCCTTTGTCATTGGCTGGTGGTGAGCTTGGAATTTGGTAATGCCTCCCTGATCTGGTCATGTGAATTACTGAAGAAGGAAAAAACATGAATCCCATTTCTTTGTTAATCTCGGGTTATTCTGCCACCTTATTTATTTCTCCGAGGAGTTATTCAAATGATATCATTCCACACATATCGGCTATCGGGCCAGTTCTCTCTGAAGCTTGCTCTTCATTCAAATCTTCGAATTCTTCCCCCCATCCGGTGGCAACAATTCTGTCTTTCTATGTAAAGTCGATGCATTCCATAACTTCAACGGCTTATTCATACACGTCATCCCATTCTGTGGGGATGTGTAAGGGTGAAGGGACCAGGCGCCTCTGTAGCTTCAAAGCATCGAGTAACTCGATGATTCTGCAAATGTTGTTGGCCTGCCTGAATAATTTTGCTATAATCTGGACGACATCATCCATGCAGACTTCATCGGTCGGTACTACCAAACTATCTGACTCTCGAGCCCATTTCGTGCTTTCAAGAATAACATATTAAATCTTTGGCAATCAATGATCATCTGTGAGGGCAATTTCAGCCCGAACTCTAGGATTTGGTTTAAGACTTCTGATAATTCCATACCTCTATTTTCAGAATGGATACGAACAGTGATGCATGCTCTGGTGAGGAGTGACAGAGCCTGATCAGTGAGGCTAGCAGGGTGTAGGAGGAAATATGGGCAAATTTGGAGAGGTTTAGGAAATTATATGGGTATGATTTGAGTTGACGGATCGAATTCCGGGTTCTTTTATAAGAAGATGGCATTGGTATGATTTAGAAGTGGGTTGTGAGTAGTGTTTGGCTTAGGATTGGCTGGTGGGGCGATGGTACCCCGGTCGATTAGACCTTGGATCATGCTCCGGAGGTGAAAGCATTGGTTGGTGGTATGGCCAGCTGTTTGGTGATAGGCGCAATGGGCATCTGCCTTAAAGTTTCTTGGGAGTGGTTTGGTAATGGACGGGGATCCAAGGGTTTGATAAGGTTTCGGCTTAGCAGGGCTTGATAGACTTTGGATAGGGGAGCATGGAGCTCAATGTATTCCTTTCGGACAAGACATGGAGGCTTTCTGGTGCCCATGATGTGGTTGGTTGAGAGATGTTGTTAATGGTTGAGACTATAGCACTGGCAGGCTTGTCATATTTTTTGGGGGTGAACTGTCCGGACACCTTCTTCGGTTCGACATCTGTCTTGGCAAGACCTTCCTCAATTTCTACTCCTGCCTCTCTAAGAGCTCGAAAATGGGGATAGTACTGTCCTCCCATCATTTCTCGGACATGGGGTAAGAAGTTATTCTTTATTATGCTGACTTGTTCTTCCTCAGAAGGCCGATTGGTCATAGTTGCTATTTTTTCCATCCATCGGGCTATGAAGTTACTGACTGATTCTCCAAGGTTCTGCTTGAGCAGCTCTAAATCACGACGGGTGACCTCAAGTTCTTAATTGTATTTATACTGTGATATGAATTCTTGGGCTACATCCTCCCAGCTACGAATTCTGGATTCTTCGAAAGACAAAAATCATCGGAGGGCGCTATCCTTCAGAGTTTGTTGAAAACATTGGTCCATCACTTCTTCAGAAGCCCCTAGTAGAGTAATGGAACGGTGATAACTACGGATATGAACAATCGGGGGTCCACTTCCTCCGAATTTCTTGATATTTGGCATCTTGAACTTCTCGGGTAACCTCGCTTTAGGATAATGAGACATGTGGGTGTAGTCCATGTAATTTCCTGAAATCCTGACTTGGTTAAACTTCTTAGTGAGCATCTTGAGGTCCTCTTTATCTTTGTTCAGATCTTCTTCCTTCGGATCAATGATCATAGGCAAGTTATCCCCATGCTGAGCAAGATTCGGCATAGGAAGCTGGGAAGGTGGCAACCCATTGACAGGAGGAGCACGTGGATTGTGCTGATACTCTTCGGGAACCCAGATAGGCTCGGGTGGATCCATAGCATGAGGAAATAGGGCCTCGGGCACTTGAGGAACGTGTGCCTAGTTTCATTGCATCTCTCGGACCTCGATTTGGAGGTTGTTAATCTTGGACACAAGATGAGCTAGAACTGCTGTCAGATCCGACTGCACAACGAGTACTTGCTCTGTGTTCTCCATGGAAAGTGAATGGATTCCGAACTCGGAAGGAGTAATAGGGGAACAGACAAAACTTCGGGGTGATTTGATTGAAGAATGAAGCCAATAAGGAGCCAGACCAAGGGTTTGTGATCGACCTGAGAAGGCATAAAATGGGATTTATTTTTGAGAAAAAGGGAAGAAGTTTTTTTTTTGACATTTTTTTTTCGAGATTGAAAGACAAAATATTTTTGGATTTTTGATAAAGAAAGGTGAAATGTTTTTGGCTTTTTGATAAATAAGGGAAAAATGTTTTTGGATTTTTTTTCTCGGGAGACGGATCTCAGCATGATTATTATAATTATTATGTTCTCACTTGTATTAATTCTCCTAAATGCAAAATGAAATGCCGTACGGGACCTGAGCCTGAAAAATTGGGTTTATAATATATGCAAAGCTATGGCTGGACTTGTGACCAGGCTCAAGGACAGGGTCCCATTTTAAAAATGCACGAGAATTTACGTGGCAGGCCGACCCAAAATTTCAGCAGAGTTTTGGGTTGAAACCGACAATCTAACATGTGTGTCCTAGGGTTGACACCTATATGCAGGTATGCAGTTGGTTGGGTGAATCGAAAAGGGTTCCCCCCTTTGGCGTGACTTCCATGATATACGTCTTGCTCTTGCGGGAAATCGGTACGTGTGGACAATCCATTTGATATACCTGAGTGTACGTGAATTGCCTCACCATATACCTCGAGGGGATGGTAGTGTGAGAGAGAATTCAATATACTCGGCGTACGTGAACGAGTTCCCTGCGATATACCTCCCGCCTTGACTTCGGTCAAGTGATACGATACGGGGGGAATCGTTTGATATACGTCGAAGGTACTTGGCCAATGGAAGGTGAGAGTTATATCGCTTAGGCTAACTGCACCCTACCGGACCAGCGCCCATTACGAAGTGACCCTCCAGTTACCCGGTAAAATTTAGTCAATAACAATGCTCTTTGGTGATGTCATGTGAATCATGCATGATCCTCTTATTAGTATCTTATGATGAGAGTATCTTTCTTGATTATGCCAAATAGGGAGAAAAGTGCAAGTACCAACGGTACACCAAGTATGAATGGGTGATGCATGCAACATGTGGATATATGTAATCCTAGGTGTACGTGGTGCGAAGTGTACATGGAGAATTTTCTATAAGTGTGTGAATAGAAGCATAAGCATGGGGGTACACATGAGTAATAAAGGGGGAACATGCAAAATTGGGGGAAAATATAAACAAACATAAAACCCATGTAAATAAATTCTAGCCCTCAAAAGACATCCCCAGCAGAGTCACCACTGTGGCCATCCCCTCCCAGATCTCGATCCTCATGGCGGGCGGGCTGCGCGAGAGTGAGGATCCTCGGGTCCCGCATGCTTCGGCATGCGTCATTTGAGGTGAGGTGAAAAATGTAGAGAGATTAGAGTCACCAGTCTATTTTACTCAAAACAGATAAAAGAAAAAGGGAAGATATCCCCGAGGACAACATCCAAAGACATACTGGTGCATACGAAACGAAAGTGATTCGAAAAGGTCCAGAGGCTAAGTTACGAAATGGGAAGGTGTTAGGCACCCATTCCGCCCTTTCGGTCTCTCATGGTTTTTTTCTATTTTCCTTTATTTTCCCTGTGATATGTGTTCATGTGTATATTTAGTGGAGATAGGAATCATCGACTTGTACCATGGAAGAGGTAAAGCGAGTCATCCGTAAGAAGGTATAAAAGTATTAGAAAATAGGATTTAGGCGATTATCACTACGTTAATCGTTATGCGGGAACGATAGCGTATACGGAATAATACGCCCTTAAGAACAAATATATGTATATATATAGTATAAGAGAATGGAGTTTAGAGAAAATAGAAAAGGAGAGGAAAAGTAAAAATAGGACTCGAGTCTCGAGTTTACCCCGAGACGCCTACGTAGCCTATAGAGGCATCAAAGTCCACATAGTTCGCATACAAAACCAGGGGTGGGGTTTATCCCATAAATCCAACCGGGGATTCTCTTATTTTTGTGTGTGTGTAGAAAAAGTGTTTTAGTTGTGAGAAAAGTGTGAGAAAAGTGTAAGAAAAGTATGAGAATTCCCGTTTGGAATTTATGAGCAAACCCTATTTTTCTTGTTTTTTGTGTTTTTATTTATATGAAAATAGGATATGTGCAATAATACTAAATAAAAAGTATATTAGGATATGTGAGATGAGATAATAAAAGCACTAAGTAATAAAACAAGTTATTGCAAATTTATGAGAATTTAAGGAGAGAGTTGAGAAAATTGGACCTTCTTGAAGATCTTGAGCTTGATCTTGAATGTTGGAGAGCTGCCCTTAGACTTGGATGATGATGGAGGTTAGTGAATTCACCGAGTTTGATGAAAAGGATGATGAAAAGTGAAGGTTGGAAACGGATTTGGATATGGAAATCATGCTGACTTCAAAAGAGGTTTTCAGGGTTTATTGAGAGTGATATCTATCAGATCTGGGCTCTTTTTGCAAGTGAGGTCAGGCCTCCTTTTTATAGGCCTAGGGAATTGACGATCGGCCTAGCTCTGTTCCTGCCGTTCGGCAGGTGAGTTTAGGCACACTGCCTATAGGCAGGGTCTGGGACCTACCGTTTGGTAGTGTCTTTCAGGCCTTTTTAGAAAATCGATTACAGAATGCAAACTGTTGATCGAAATCATGCACGGGGTGGACCGTTGGAAAGGTAATTCAGAGACCTTCGAAAGTCATTTTGACTTCTCCCGGGCTCGGGAGATGACTCTGGTTCAAATGTGGCTCGAAATCATTTGTCAGTCCATTGGACGGGGAATCGTCGGACACAAACGGATCGTTCGTTCGCATGGTAAGTCCGAATCACGAACGGGGCAAACTGTTGGAAAGGTTAGGAGATGTACTCCGACATTACAAAGAGTTTGATCAGGTTCGGGGAGTTGACTTTGGTCAATCGGGCCCTGGAAGCATTCAGTGTCCTTTCGGGGTCAAACATATCATTCGTCTGTACCGTAAGTCGCAATCGCACACAGAGCGGACTTTTGGAAAGGGGTTTCAGTGCCCTTTGAAAATTCATTCAGCCTCGGTCGAGCTGAAGAGTTTGACCTTTTGTCAAATGGAGCCTGGGAGTGACCGATGGCTTCCAGGTCAGTACTCGGGGTATGACCTGGATATGTAGTGATGAGGGGAGGTGCTAGGGACCTAAGGAGAGTTTAGGGGGGGTAACAGAATGGGGTGTCTGCAGTATGAATCCTAATTTCTAGGCTATTTTTATTTCAGTCTTGTTGATTCCTGCTCTGATCCCATCATATTTCATGCTTATATTCTAGTAGTTTACTGGTGTTATCCCTATTCTGAGGTTGCTCATGTACTTTCATAATCTTTCATTGACTTTTTGTTACTTCTTGTTGATTGTATTGTGACAAAAGGGGAAAACCTTGATTTTGAAAAGGAGATGTTTCTTTGAGGAGGAGATGATTGAGTTGAGTGATTTCTTGACCAATTATTCATGTCTATCCATGTCTATATTGTAAATGCTTTAGAATAAGGGGAGTTATTTAAATATTTTATTATTGATATATGTTTGATGACAGGGGGAGTTGTCACGTTGTTTGTTTGCCTGTGTTTGGAAATATGTTTTGTGTATTAATTATTGATATATACATGATGATTGGGTGATTTGTGTGTCTTCCATGCTACACTTTTTAGATTTCATGTTACATATTTCTTGTTGCTAACATGTGTTTATAATTTGCGTTGGCTCTTGATATCATCTGGTAAATTTTTTGTGTAAATCTTATATGCCATTGATCATCTTTTCTACCTTTGTTTATTCGTGACAAAAAGTGAGAGAAAAAAATATTTTTGATATTGTCACATTCTTACTTGTTATATGCTTTGTTTATGATCTTTAGGGAAAAAAGGAGTTTTGGTATTTGTTTGCTATTTTGGGAAGAAATGAGTTGTGTTTGTAAACAAGTTTGAAGTTTGTTGATTGATGTTCATATGTTTGATTGACGGGGAACTATGATTCATTTTTCTCTATTTCATCATTCATACTTGTTGATATCATTTTTTGAATGGTACCCAAGTATAGAGAACTACTTGATTAGCATGTCCTGCATAATTATTTCTAATTGTTTGAGATTTTGCAGGATTCCTCACATTACTACATGACCAAACAACTTACATTGGAGTATTGAGTCGGTTATTTGAATTTATACATTACTTCCTACTACATTCACTATATGGCTAGTGGAGTGTATGTCTTTTAGGGGTAATAATATACTTTTTGGGGTTTGGGAGTTTTGCCACAGAATAGCCAAAGGGGGAGATTGTAAATGTAAATTTTATATAAGTTTTTATATTGACTATTTCCTTTGTCAAAATTTGTGTTTATCAAGTCAAATAAACTTGATTTGTTATGATTGAGGAGGCATTATCTAGTTTAGGTTAGATTAGCCTTGAAAATTGAAGATCATGCACAACCGCTAATTTGAAGATTTCTGTTGTTGTATTTAATTATATATCCTTTTACAGAAGTTTGATTTAATTTTTCCTATTTGCACACACTCACGTGTTTTCGAAATTGAGAGAATTTTTCATAAAATGCTTTCGAAAAACAAATTTTTTGAGTGGTTTGTTTGTTTTGGTAATTGAATTCTAGACTAGATTTCAAAAAATCCTTTTTAAAGAGTTTTTGTAGGATTTTATTTGGAGTCGTTCGCACGGCTACAAAATGTGTCCGTTCATATGGCTATAATATGCGTCCGTTCGTATAGCCTGGTCCATGTTTCCTTACTAGATTGAACCGTCCACATGGTCATATTTTACTGTTCTAATGATGATGCCATGTTTTGAATTTTTGTATATATAGTCTTGTTTTCTCTCCATTTGGAAGTGAACATTTTCTGTTATTCCAAAATATACCATCTGAGGTGATTTTTGTCTTTGTGAGGTTTTTCTCCCCTCTTTAAACCAAAATTCAAAATCTTTTTGAGATTTTGAAATGTTTTTAGATCAAGTATGAGATCTACACTTTTGTGAGGAGTTTTGAGTGAATTAAATTCACACATCTAGCCAAAGTTACATCTATTTTGTCTTGATATGATCAAGTACTTTGCGATTCTAAAATTGGAGGTGCTTTGGTTCATTGAAGGAATTAGAGTACGACATGATTCTAAGGAGAAGATTACAGTTTTTCATTCCATTCGTAGAGCGCGAAGTGTAATTCTGATCATCTATGGGGGAAGTTCGAAGTTCATAGGTAACAAATCGTGAGTGCATGAGTGAGAGGTACCTTCTCGATTTGTATATGAATCTTTTCGAGTAGAAAAAAAAATTAGAGCACATATGAGTTTTTCCCCCTAGGTGGGGGATTTTTTCTTGTAAATTCTGTCTTGTGGTTTGTGTGTGTTTCCTTATGTTCATATCTAATGCACTTGATCACACACTTCACTTTAGAGTTCTTTGATCACTCATGTTTGTGTAAACTTTTACTTAGGTGTAATTGTGTAGGCATATTAACCATAAATCTATTTTATTTACTTGTGTGTGTGGTTTTAACAAGACATTTGAATTGTTTGTGTTCTTTGGATTTGATAATTTGGAAGAAATTTGCAGAAATCTAAAATTTGTGAACATTGTATAAACAAACCCATTCACCCCAGGTTGTTTTTAGACATTCACACATTATTCTCAATAACAATTCTCCGTGGTTCTAGTTCCCTTCAAAGTGCATTGACTTTTAGGGTAAAGAAATAGACATTCATTTGAGGTTAACAACACATTGTGATGATAATCACACAATTGACTAATGCTAATAAATTAGCGTTCAATCCATCCACAAGAAGGACATTGTCTAATATAGGATAACTAATGATTTCAATAGTGCCTTTCGCAATATGTTATACATACGTCCGTTACCAAAAGTAATCGTACCGGTTGCCTTCAACAAGTTTTAAAAACAATGATTTATCCCCATTCATATAACGAAAACACCCATCATCAAATTACCACAGTGAACAGTTCTGTGCAACTAAAGCTGTGTGTATAACAAGATGCAAAACCCCATAATTTTAGGTATTTGTTTATTATTTTTTAATTATGGAAATAAATTAATAAATGAGAATAATTATTACTTGTTTGAATTGGTAGTAATAAAAATACATAATTTAGATGACATATAAATTTGCATGTTATGTGATTTATTTGTGTCGCACACTATATTTAATTAATCGATGTAATTAATTACGTAAGATTGGACTATATACGGTTGCACATAAAATAAGCAAGTGTGCATTTTATTTTATGTTGGGAGGTACAACCATGAGTTATTAGGTACTACCTTTTTTATCGGACTCTTGAGTGATACAGATGACCAAATATGTGTTTTAATCATTTTAAGTTGGGTGTATGGGGTAGGAATACCTTTGGGCTAAGTGTTGGACTAGTTTGGGTAGTATTTTGGGCTCATTTGGAGGCCAAAATTGGGCCTAATATTGACTCACGAATTTAAGGATTAATTAGGAGAGTTAACCCTCACTAATATTCTACTTTAAAAAAGATACACAAACCCCAATAGCCTTAAACCGTTGGGAGAGCTTAATGAGAAATTGGGAGAAGAATAACAAAAAATAAACCATTCTTATCGTACATGCAAGAAATCTCTTGCTATATCACCGTAAAATCTGTAATTTGTATATGGTTTCATGCTATTTGATATTCATGATTTATATGCATGCTTAGGGATTAAATTTCCATCTTCATGGATATTAATTGGGTTTAGACTTTGAGTTATTATTTGGTTTAAATCTGATTTCAAACATTAAAGCTTTTAAGGAGAAACCTTAAATCGATTTGTTTTGAAATATGATTATGTTACTAGATTTCATGTTTAGAATTGATTTTCACATATTTGATGTTAATTTAAGGTTTAGATCTGAATTCACATGCTATTATGATTCCATTGTATGCTAAAGATTAAAGTTTAATTTAATTTGGAAATTTGTAGAATTGAACCTTTAATCACGTTTGTTTGATAAAAAAAACCTTTAAAAATGAATAATGATCTTGTTTACATAAGTTTTTAGGTTGGATGATAGGTTTTGGTGTTGTCTTGGAGCTTGAATTGAGTATCAATGGAGGTTGGGACGTTAACAATATATTTTTAAGGAAGAATCCCCGAACCGAATCGATTCAGCCTATGGGAGAATTGATTTGCCCCTGTAGACGACTGAGTTTGGGTCGTGGGGAGGATCGTTGAATGATTATCTTTATAATTGAATATTGTTATTTTTCTATACTTGAGATATAATTAGTATATGAAGAATATAAGGTTTGTTAGATAATAATCCAAGAGATTTAATAATTTGACTTTAATTAAAGTTAGAGATTGGTTAAGACTTGAATTCGATGGTACAATCCAGCATGGGGGATTAGGATGGTTGGGGTACGCTCGAGAGTTACGTGATATCCTAGATTAATATACACACTATGTGGTATATATATGTAAATTACTTGCTTATGTGAGCATACTTTTTACTCGTGGGGAATCTATCGGCCGATGTTATTTTAAAGGTTATGACTGTGTAGCACACTGTTGACTCTTGCGCAGGACTTGGTGGAGGTCTTTATGTTTTGATCATACGTTCAATCAGTATATGCTTCATGACGATATATGCGAATGATCTAATCCATTAGATGAGTTTTGGTATGGACTATCCGGTGGTGTGAATGTGTTGTGATCTCTCATTATTATGTGTGTACAACCCGCTGGTTTACCGATAAAAGCACGAGAAAGTACCCAAAGGTAGTTGCCTTCATGTGATTTGTTTGCGATTATTAAAAAGACACATGTTAGTCCAACAATTGACACTCAATTTAAATAAACCCAATGTCACGTTATATATTTTGTTATGAGATCGTGTATATCCTACTTTTCGGGTGACATGTGTGGGGGTTTGTATTTGGGTTGTAGTCTACATATGAGTAAATCCCGATTACATTTGCATTTATTAGGCTAGTGATAGAGACTTTTAGTATCATTCATGCCAAGGGTTAGGAATCTCGTGTAGTTTTTCTCTTGTGATGACGGGTGAGGTATTTCTTGCATGCGAGTGCTAACGAGATGTCAAACTTATCGTAAATGAATCATATGGTTTTACTTCTTTAATATTATAAGTCATTTATTGGAACTTTAGGGTGCTGACTTGAATTATATAAAACTATCTTCCAATCATTCATAGATAGGAACCGCTGGACTATGGAGATTCAGACTTTTCGCCCCATTTTCTATTCAGTCTTTTAAGTTGATTCCTAGTTTAGGTTGTTACTAATTTCAGTACTCCAGTTCAATTTATTTATTCATATGTTGTACGGGCCTTACATCCCCATTATTTTTATTCAGTTGGATTATTTGAGAGTTAAGACTAGTTCAATTTTAATTACGTTGGTTGATTGAGTTATTTATTCCAGTTTATATTAATAATTTAGTTATCACATGTTGTGGATGGTTTTAAATTTACTTCAACTCCTTGATTTGTATGTTGATGTTGAGAATGATATAAATTGATTAACATGCCCTATTTTTGGCATATTCGGAATGAGAAACTAGTACGTGAGGAAATAAGGGTTTGTTACACAAGACATTTGATATTTTTTTTAAATCCTTAATAGATTTACCAAAGGACTTAGTATTATTACCCTTACCCAAATCTTTCACATTTTGGTTGACATTATTTGATATATAAAAAACATTCGGTGTTGGACAAAATTATCTTAGACTTTTCAACAAGGGTCTTAAAGTCATGATGTCATGAAGAAAAATCTTCACTCTATAAAACATGGGGTCTCTTGGTCACTTTGGTTTTGTGAAGCTTGTAACAAATTTCCTTCAAGTGTCCATTCTTTTTTAAAAATGGGCACTCGTACACAACACGTGGGGCATTTTCATTATCACACTTTAAATTCATTTTCTTTTCAAGCTGAGGAGGAAACTTCTTAAAAATAGGATTATCTTGAGAAGATTTGACAAATGTGATTTTGGAGGTAACATTGGATTTTTTTAAAATTTCAAATCCAAAACTACTTTAGTTATTTGAAGATCGGTTGTGATGAAAGAATTTTACCAAATTTTTGAGACCGATCCTCGAAATCCACTTTCACACTCTTGGAGAAGAGAAGATCATTTTCAAGTATTGTGATTGTTTCATTTGAAGATCTACTAGAATTCTTACACTCTAACAACTCAATTTGCAAAACATTTAAACTTTCTTGCAAATTATCTCTCTCTTTCTTCATAGATAGGAGAGTTTCACTAAAAGTGGAACATTGCACCTCAATATTGCTCAAAATGTAACTTTCATCTTGAAAGAAATTAATTCCTTTTTGGCCTTTTTAATTTCAAGTAAACTTTTAATAAACATTTTTTATGTAGTATTTTAAAATGCTCAATTGATAAAATTCAAATCGCAAGTCCCTGTCTTCCTCATTATCCAATTCGTTCGGAGAAAAGATTGAAACACCTCTTTTTCATTTGGGTTTTCACCGTCAAAGAGCCATACATATTAGGGTAAGTAAATGCATCTTAAAAAATATCCATTCCGCGAACTATAACATTATCTTCTATAATATCCCAAAAGGTGATCTTGCCTCTAGATGGTTAAATCTAATAAAAAGAGGACCTAGATCTCTTACTAGTTAAGAGTGATCTAATGGGAAAATACTACATAAAATGAAAGATACACTGAATTAAAGTTTTTTAAAATTTTTAAAAAGACAACGAGTAGAACCTAAAGGTATATATGATAAAAATTATGAATGAAATAATCTACACAAAAAATATTCATATTAATTAAGAATTTTAGATATAAATCACGCGAGAAAGTAAATCATGCTACAACACCATACGTATGGAGAAAAAACCCACTAACGGAAAAAATCTTGATACTAAAGCAATAATCTCACTACAACTTGGAACATCTTACCATCACACGACGTGCTAACTCACACCTCACCATTTTTCGACCAATCTTAACTAGCTATAAACCTCTATAACTTCGATGAGAATCTCAACACACTGATGTCGTGATCAAATTATCAACAAATTTGCCTTATAAATAACCACATAACCATAAGAATCTCCCAAGGATTATAAGTCCCAAGTTTAGAAAGATTTTGATGAACAAAAGTAGTTTAGGGTCCACAAAATTTACTTCTTATGATTTGATATTAATCACTCCTAAGACAAGGATGATCAAGTTCAAACAAGTGAAAGAAGGAGAAAAAAGAAGAAGTCGTATTTCCAAAAAAGTTTAGGTTCTTAAAGTGAAGAACAAAAACTCAAAATATTTTTCTCTTCTAGAAAATTTTCTCTTTCGAAAAATATTCATGCTCTTTGAAAGAGAAGGGTAATGGGACTAATATATATATCCTAATCACATGCTCTCTCTAGAATTAGTAGATAAGAAAAAGTAGCAAAGGGCCCATAAAACCCCCAAAGGTGCTTTTGGAAATATTGAAAGAAGATATTTTATTTTGAAGAAAATTAGAAAACCTGCTGTCAGCTTCGCTGATGATTCGCTGTAGCGACAATTTTTGTCTCTGACTTAAAGCATCTACGAGGGCAGTTCTTGAGACACACCAGGGATTTCAATGAGATAAAACATCTAAGCATGAGGAATGAATAATCACCGTCGCTGCAGCGAACCACCCACAAGGGAGGTCGCGCATAAGACCAACGAAATTTTTCCTTAAACCAAATACACTTGCCACCAATGAATATATTTGCAATATGTATTTTATAAACATTTTGAATTTAAAAAACTATGAATACTATATCCTATGGGTCATGGTTACCTTCATCTTAAAGTGATCAATGTGATATCGGGATTGCATAAGTCAACTTCAAGGTCTTGATCGTTGATGAAGCTTTGAGAGACCTCTCCTACACAAAGTGTTTTAATAAATCGAAATAAGAAAATATTATAAATGAGGACACAAAGAGTATACTATAATCTTACAGATAATACATTACATTATAACTGAATTAAATATGACCAATGATGAGATTCAAGTCAAGGTGCTGACTAGATTAGACTTGCATAATTTCACATAATTTACAAAGGGTTCATAAATTACAATCCCAAGGGTTATTAAGATTTAAATGTTTACACAATTATTGCTTTGATTGTTATGTGTGCTATTCAATTTATTGGGTATAAATCTCTATAAGTTGGGCAATCATTATGTGGGCATGCCTAAAATATTCGCGTTTGGGAGTTATCCTAGATTGTGAAACCCGTAAGTTTTGATTCTACCAGTAAACTTGATAATGGGTTTATTATAATCACAAGAAAAATCAAATAAATTATGTTTGAGATAAAAGAACAAATAAGATGTTAGTGAAAATTATTTAGCGACAAAATAAATTTCTCCAAGAGAGTATTATATGCTTTACGTGGAGAATCATATTATGTGTTATTTAACTTTTCAAACAAGGCTTCTTTATTCGATTAATTTGAGATAAATAAATTAGAGTGAAGTTTTAATTATTTGGTGGAATAAATTACAACTAAATGAGAACGAAATAAATTATAAGGTTGTAATTTAGAATTTCCATGTTCTGTTTGGAAGCCAATTTAATTATTTAGCTTTGGGTTCCCAGTATAGTCCCTATTAAAGAAGTGAGCTTTTAATTCTCTCATTACTCTAAACGCCTTCAACATGCCTTGATTTTGACTATCTACTAAGGTTTTTTGGAACGAGGATCTTGTTTGAAATAAGGTTTCTCTCATTTGAAATTGTCCGAATGAAAGAATTTCATTCTAGGTAAAATCCTTGGTTAAATGTCATTTTCTCACGAGGTCTGCTATTGAAAAGTTCTCATTCGAACGAGGGCCTTTTTCGTTCAAACAAGGGCCTTATTATGGGGAAATGTGATTTGTTCAGAGTGTTTAATTCTTCTAAGTATAAACAACTTTCACGATGCAATTTCCTAAGTGGAAAAAACAAAATAAATTATTTTCTTAATCTCATACATATGGGAGGCTAAAGGCAGGGTGAGGAGAGAGAAAGAGTTAAACACTTCGAGAAAAAAGAGAATAAAGAGAATTATCTCCTCAAGAGCTTCAAGATCATAGGCTCAAGTGGTGATCATGAACTATTCATACATCGTAGGATCATATATTGGAAGATCTCAGCTGCCTCTATATCTTCTTCACATATTTGTCTCTGTATTGGATCACCTATGAGATTCACAAATATATGGTGATCGAGACATTAAATCTAGTTGTTTTCTTTAATTTTTAAATCACAATCAATCAATGTTGTGGGAAATAAAGGTTTTTATTATATCAATCCCCAATATTGGTATTACAGCCTTAATTGTTGATTGATCATGTTTTATAAAGGTTGACATTGTCCACCATTAAAATCATAGGTTTTCATGTTAGAAAATACGTGTTTGAATGTATATGTTTTGTACGAACATGGTTTTACAGAATTTTTTTACTCCCTCCATCATGGTCACAAATTTATATTGTGTAAATGGATCCTATGGTGGTTCATCAGTGGTTACTTTTCCTAGTTTTGATTTGGTTGTAATACTTAAGATATTTTAATTACTGAAAAACTTGGTGTATGTGGAGTAGTTTGTGAGGGTATGTAATATTTAATTCCTACAATTTATGGGGTTTTTATGGACTCGATGGATGTTCCGAGTTGATGAAAATTCTTGATGCTCTAGCTCTAGACATTAAGTTCTCATTCAAATGAGGGTTCCCTTGTTCGAATGAGATCATGATGAAGAAAAAAAAGATTTATTTTGTCATTCCTCCCAAAGACGATCCTTGGAACAACGGATTACATATACAGAAGTCGGAATCATGAAGAAGTCCAAAACAAGATCCCTTAAAAGAGAACTCTAGTTAAAAAAGGAGTCTACTTCAAATAGTTTTCTAATTCTTGGGGAATTCTACTCCAAGAAGAAGGCTTGACCATGTTGGAAAAGGACATTATTTCCTCTTTGATATATAATTGAGCATGTTTTTGATTGATTATATATTTATCATCTCATATTTATATGTTGATAATTTTGTGACCTGTTTATTAAATTAATTAGGGACTCACATTATTATGGACAACATAAATTTATTTATGCGACCAACATAGATCACGATCTTTTGGAAATATAATTTTCTTTCTAAAATGGAATTTAATTAGGTAATTAATTCAAGGTATAAATTGAATTATGGTCTCTGGATTTTATTTTAATTAAAATGGTTTTATTTTTGGAAAATTAAATTAGTGAGAAAAAAAATTCTATTTGTATAAGAAATTGGAAAATTATCATTGATTTAATTAAGGGATTTAGAAATAAATAAATATCTTTCAAAGAACCCACGGTCTTCAACATAAACTCCACGGTCTTCATCGATGTTTTAAAAATGTGATGTGATTAATTCCCAGTGTTAGCATTGACTTCAATCCCCATCGAAAGGAATTAATCACGACATCACGATATTTTTAAAAATCTTAAGTGATAATTATTTATAATTGAATATGAGTGAGTTCCATCCCCCAAATGGGGAATTTCTACACGAGAGAATTAAATTTTATGGAATGAACCGATGATATACATTTAAAAACTACTAATTATTACCGCTCCAACAAAGTCACTGTCATTAATTGTATTAAATTACACTGGATAAATATTTTCTACATTATTCGGATGACATAATTGAAAGATGAAAAGTCTGTCTAATTAAGGGTAAGGAGATTCAACTCCCAATGAGAAATGTAAATTCACAAGGGAACTAGTATGATCAACAAAATTAATTATAATTTATGGTAGAGGGAAGTTAATTAAAATTTAATCAAAAGTTTATTCTCACATAATTAGTTGTTTTTTTCAAATGATGATTCTCAGATTTCAAAAATGGGTTAAACATTTAACTCGCTTACTTCAATCTTAAAGGAAAACAAATTAAATAGAATGAATTTCATTGACTGAAAAAGGAACTTAAGCGTTGTCCGCATTATTGACAATTATAAATTTGTTTTAACAGAACCATGCCCTGCTAAGGTTGAGGAGGCATACGAGTTGAATGTCCGGGCTTTCCAACGGTGACAAAAAGCTTATCAAATGACTATTTTCTATATATTTGCCTCTATGACCAATGTTTTGCAACACCAACATCAGAATATGTTAAGCGCTTATGATATGATTCTGAACGTCAAGGACATGTTTAAGGACCAGAATCGTGTCACAAGGCTAGATGTTATGACAAGGCTAGTAAACATAAAAATGGTTGATAGCACTCACTTATGTGACTATATTCTAAAGATGATGTCTATATTATGGGAAATAGAAGTCCTTGGATCAGAAATTGATGGGAAACCCCAGATTGATTTCATGCTCCAATCACTCCCGGAGTTCTTTAAGAAGTTTCACCTAAGCTATTCAATGAACAAATTTGACTACTCCTTGGTGAAACTACTTAGATAAATCCAGGGCAGTGATAATATCATCAAACATAAGGGTGTTGTTCATGTTGTTGAGAGAAACCCCTCTTCTTCTGCCCCAAAAAATAATACGAAGAAGGCTAAGTCCCGGGTACAACATGTGATAGTTAAAATAGTGGTTAAGCCTCAGGGAGAAGGGAAATGACACTCAAGGCATTCCGGGGCTCAAAACTCAACCTTTTGCACCGCCGCCACCGCCAACGCGTAGATCGCGAGACGGGAAACGCAACCACACCAAATTCAACACCAAACCAGATTTCTGAAAATCCCAGGCAAGTGTTTATCTTGCTTATTTCGTTGATGCATCATCCATATTAGTTTAGGAGTTATTAGGATGAGATTTATGGAAGAAAAACCCAATTTGAGATAGGAAATTTTCATGTAGTGATGATTTATATGATATTCTGGAAACCCTTTGTCATGTAGAGGATTAAGAGTTTGATTAAGAAAAGACTTCTAATCAGATACAAACACTAAAAAAAAATTATTTCGGACGATCGGACCGTTGGAATTGGATGAAATTTTACAAAGATTTAGCTGAAGACGAGAGTAAGCTACAGAAAAAAATTCAACTCGATCGGACCGTTCAATATTTTTTAATATTTTTTTTGCTAGACAGTTTTATGTTTTGAGGACTCTTAGAGATAATAAAAATTCAATTAAAACTCCATTTTAATTCCGATTTCGAAACCGTTTGAAATTCTCATCTTTGAAAATAAAATTCAAAATCCTTTAATGTAAGGAGAAATCTATATTTTTGGGATATTTTGCATAAGGGATAATGTAAGTATATATTAAAGGGGAGAGACGCGTAAGAGAGAGTTACGTTGGAACATAAATAGATATCTACTGAATTGTACATTTGGAAGAATAGAGTCCATGAGGGTTACGTAGTAAGTTGGAAAAACCCTTCGAATTAAAGTTAGAAATGAACCATTATACTTGATAAATAATAATGGGAAAATAAGGATAAATGTTGTGAATGTGGGTTATTGGATAAACCTAAATTGATATAATAAAAGTGGTATATTTATATGATTGTGTTTGCATATATTATATACTTGTGAATATCATGCCCGCGCTACTTTCTATCCCTGAGGTTACCGCGCTGGGACGATCTTATCTCGTGTGCCTTATGGGGGATATTGACTCGTACCCTAGAAGATAGGAATCCTAGGTACAGGCTATCTAATCGGTAGTCACGGTCCTAAGAGACGTGAGGGTATGTACTGACCTCTTGGACTTGGAAACTATGCTTCGCCTCAATATTGTTTGTGTATGTATTTATACAGTTCGAGAGTGATTCCGAACTTGTATTCCCTTTAGTACGATTGATACGGGGATTGGATAGCAGAGTATGCCCGCACCATAGTTTTTATGTGGGGTGCTGTTATGATATATATATTATACGAGTAGTTAATATATATATGAAATTCTGAAATCTGGAACTGCCTACTGTGATTTGATATGTAGGACATGGTTGATGACTCAAATTATAAATAATTGTTTTGAGAAAGTATAATATGACACTGGAAAACTTTATTGATTAATAAAGTTAAAAGGAGAACCTTGGTTACAAATTGAAATCTTACGTTTTAAATACTTGTGTTGTTCAGTTGTAAATCCTGCGAATAACCTAAGATAAGTTAAATCATTGGGGAAAGATAGTGTGGTATATGACGAGATAGACCATTGGGAAGGTTAGTGCGATAGGTGTGCACATTAGAAGAGAGGTGAGAATTTCTCAAGAGAGTGTCGCACTAATATGTTGTTGCATTAGCCTGTAATCAATTTAAATACTTGGTAAACGAATTTTTAAATCATATACACTATCGGGCTCTGACCCGTTTCTATTTCCTTTTCTCTCTTGTATATAATATGTATGTATTACAGGTTCCCAGCCACAGGGGCGTCTTACTTAGGATCCTTTGGAAGGAACGTGCTGCAGCTTAGGTGGGAGTTGCAGGCCTGTTGTTTAGACGACTTCATCCATTTGATTCTACTCCTAGTTCAGTTTTATCCAGCAGGGGCATGTGTCACCCTCTTTCTATTATTTAGTTGGTATTGTCAGAGATTAAAATTTTTACTTTCAGTACCTTTATTTCGGGATTTATTACTGTCAGGATGTTTTCCTTTAGTGTTTTAAATGTTGGGATTTATTATTGATGATTAAATCCGTGTATGTTCAATTCTATTTTTATTCTTAATGTGTGACTCTTTACATGTTAATGGTTTAAGGTTTTATAACCGGATTTAATAAAATGAGAATAAGGTTTTAAATGGTTTTGACACTTTGCTTAATTAATTAGGGTGTTTAAATTGGAAAAGTATTTTTACGACAGTGATGCTAAGAATGAACCAACTGTTCACCTTGATTTTAATTTAATAAAGGAGTGATCGCCCGGTATTTAATTAGGCGGGGTGTCACAGGATGAGAAGCAAACGTGGTTATGAACTCATCGCAGGAGGGCATGACAGAAGTCCAATTGTGGATAAGAATCCTAATCGTTAGCAAATTTTGTATCGAAAGAGGTACATACTAGTGGAGGAAACGACTCCAAGTGGGAGACCAACTTGTAATAATAGTTGATAATACTCGAGGAGGAAATTCTTATGGATGATCGATTCAGAGGTTGACAATGTCATATTTTGTCAATATAGATGATAACGCTTCTTTGTGGGGGAAGTTAAAGGAATCGAAGAATTTAGTCGAGAATAAGACTGAATACAACGGTGGTGGTATAGCACCACAAAAGGATGTGGATACACATAAGGAAAACCATTTAAATGCTTCAGATATTTAAATTCTTACCAAGTGATGGTAAATTCAGCAAGTACTATTATAGATAGTAACATGATCTTTATGGCCTAAAAAGCTAAGGGAACAACCGGGATGGCTAATAGGAATCGAGTCTACTAAAGTCCGAGAGAAGGACAATCCTAACCTGGTTAGTAGGGTAGGTGATAAGTGGATTATGTGTTGAGGTATTTTGGTGCGGACTGAAATTGCTCGCGATAATATGTTCCAAAGTGAGAAAAAGGGACAAGAATACGGTGCCTAGTAAAGGACGACGTTAAAAAATAATTTTGTTTTGGTTTGGGCAGACGTGTTACGTCCAAAAACCATTTGTGCAGTCAAGACGATTTCTAGGATGGAAGTATAAGTTGTATCCTTAGAGGATGCGGCGTGTTTATGTGACACGAGCGAGTCACCATATTTTGTTCATTGCTAGATTAGCATGTGAGACGAGTTTAATGCATATCATTTTAAATGTTACCATTATGTGAAAATTTTTCCTTAGTATAGCGAGATTTTTCTTTGGTGCTATCCGCGGGGGATGAATGAGTATATTAACAGTGTTTTATACTTTATTGAGGTTACTCGTTGTAGTGATGCGATACACGAGTATGATATTATCTTTGTTAAAATGTTTTAGAAATGGGTAGTATGATAGTGGGCATTTATTGCAAGGCTATCGGAGTAGTTACATTAGTGCAACACGTTTTGTTTTGGCGAGGCTTTACCTTTAAGAAGGTTGGACTCGCACTTATATTATCTTTCCTAGAGACTTCGGAGGAGATAGTGGGCTCGAGATATAAGATACCAATGTATGTATAGACTTTGTCAGTATGATTCAGTATGTACCGGGATTTACCGTTGAGCAAAAAGACATGACTCGGTATTATATTTAGCACTCCGAACTTAGTGATAGGAAGAGTGCAGTGTTATATTTATCCTTAAGAGATGTGGGAGTTAAGAGTTATACCCCTAATGTTAGAAAAAGTAAATTTAGAGAATTTCGATCGTATGTATCCGAGGTTTATAGAATGTAATTACTATCAACCAATACGGGATGATAGTGAAATTGGTGAAACGTTCTTTGTTAAGCATAATTACGGGAGAAATTGTAACTTTTCTGTCAAGGGACGGAATAAAGGGGTATATACTATGGACGGAGGACCTAACGGATTTCGATAACCGATAATGCTAGGTAGTAGTGTATCGGGGGGGTTCCTTGTTTGGATTTCGCTTTGCGAGACATCCCACACATGAAACTTAGCGTAAGGTTGGAAATAGGGAGATGTTTGGTCACTATTCCATGAGTTCGGTACCCTGGTCGAAATGGGATCAAGTAATTATGTATGTAAGTTGGAAGTTGAATTTTGTTTTAAGGTCATTGGAGCCGGATTTTTGTGGTAGGAAAGCATTGAAAGTTATCCCCACGAGTTGAGGGGTGGAACGATGATAAGGAGAATTTAAGAATTTTGATTTCTAGGGTGATTGAGAGTACCCAAATGTCATAACCGCGTACAGAACACAAGGTAAATAAAGAGTTGGAATGATTTTTTAGCATGGATTATCTGGAAAGAACTTTATTATACAAAAGAGATGACTTGAAATTATTTTGATGAATATAGCGTTACTGATTTATTTTTGGTTGTAGTACCTATTTGGGAAAATTGTTGTACTTATCTGAGGAAGGTTGAGAATTATTATTCCTCTTTTATTGTCATGGAATTTAAATGCCCTATTCCTTCTATTCCGTTGAATTTAGTTAGTCCTACAGATGAGTAGCACGCCGTTCGCTCTCCCAGGGCGGTCGGAGTGTTGCAAAAATGTGGGCATCTTGGTTAACTACAGTTAAAATAGTCCGAGTCGAAGGGACGTGGTAATAGACGTGTGAAATATATGTTTGTGGGACTAGTATAACGAAGTGGAAGTGATAGATTGGATTAAACGTCACATGAGGGGCGATAATCCATACATAGGTGTGTAATTAGAATAGCACACCCAAATTTGAATTGGAAGACTGTGGGAAGTCATTTAAGAAGAGTATTCCTTGAATGGAGCAGAATTAAATGATTATGAAGAACACTCGGAGCGGAGTTGTTAGTAGGCAAGTATGAGAGCGACTTGCACATACAAAGGGTAATGATGTTAGTATAGTATAAGAGATCCAGAAGTGCGCTTCGTGGAGAGAAGAGTACGGGTCGGAACTTTCGGCATACTCCAAGGAAGGAAGGGGAGTATTACGTGTCACTTAATGTGAGACATTTCAAGGGAAGAATCGATGTTTAGCGAGACGTAGTGAGTAGTCTCTACATGCACTGCCCATAGGTAAGGTTTGGTTGAGAGAGGAGAATCAACCAAAGAATTTTGTGTTTATCGAAAATTCCTGAAATTTGAAAGAGGTCAGTAAAGTCGGTAAAGTTCTTGGATGGGTTGCCATCCTCAAAACAAGATCAAGGGTTTATCCCAAACATGTGAATTAAGTCGCCGAGAAGGAAGTGATTGATATTCCTTTGGGCTGGCTTACAATATTAACTAGTATGCCCCAGACTTCCTTTGAAAGGAAGGATCGCGCCAGTGCATGGTCCGGCGCAGTATAAATTTCTGAATCAGGATGAGATTGGTGAATCCCACCTTTGATATGGGATTTCAGGAACCAGCGGAGATAATATTTCGTTTCGAGTAGGATGTATCACCCGTAGCCAGGGAATGGGCGCACGGTGATTAAAGATTAGTGGAGCCACGTGAAGGAGATTTTGGAATCTTGGTACGATGATTTTAAGAATGCTCGGTAGAAGCACTCATACCTGTTTGTCGCGTACGAGGTACTTATTAAGGTTTTGTTATGGAAGAACCTCGACTATTCTCCTTCCGTATGTTTAGAGGAGAGTAGATAATCAGAATTTTTGGATCGGTCGAGAAACTATCCGATAACTATGGTGGAATTCCACGACTGTTTTAGGCAGTCAAGAGTGGTCAAATGTTCGTATGATCTTCTCAGAATGGGAATTTTGTGTATGAATAAATCCGAGTAGTTGTCATGTAGTGAGGTGCGGCCTCCTTATGATAGTGAGATAATGAAATTTATAACGTATAGACGTAACCTATTCAAATGTTGTCAGTTGGGAGTGCAATGTGAAGTGTCTCCAATGAGAATGTAAAACAATGTTGTTGTGATGAAAAAGCTATAGTGATTGAGCGCCGTACTATGTAGATAGTTTACGTACTGACAAGGATATCCAGAATTGTGCTACCTGGTAGGCCTTATTTTCCAAATTTCGGGACGAAATTCCATTATTAAGGGGGAAGTATGTAATACCCCGTATTTTTATAGCTTTTAAATTATGGGATTTATTAAATTTAATTGAGATAAATTAATTTAATTTTAATCCGGAATGTTGTTTTAAATATTTACTAGCGTGATGAGAGTTAGTAATTATTGGAAATTTGTTATTTGTTGAATATTACTGGATGAGTATAGTAATATATGAGATTTATTTTTATAATATTGTCACGTGTGAATAAAATGACAATTGTGAAAATTTAAGTCGGGACGCGTCTGTGTCGTGTCGGGACTAAATGTGGATTAATAAAAGTGAATATATTATAGGTTGTTCATATGGTCGTTTTGAGTGAGCCAACGCGTTCGGAAGGGTCGAGATAGTCAGAAAAGTATACCCGGGGGTTTGATTTGGGTCTCGGGGCGTTTTTAGGCCTAATTAGTACCCCGGGAGGACATTTTAGTCATTTTGTATTTTTGGGTAATTAAACCCACGAAAATTAAAGGGGTTATATCAGATGTTTAGGTTATCTCCTAGGGTTAGATAACTCAAAACACTAGAACGGCCATTGGAGAGGAGATGAGAGAGCTCTCAAGTCATTCCGAGGCTCAAAACTCAACCGTTTGTGCCGCCGACACCGCCAACGCGTAGATCGCGAGACGGGGAACGCAACCACACCAAATTCAACACCAAACCAGATTTCTGAAAATCCCAGGAAAGTTTTTATCTTGCTTATTTCGTTGATGCGTCATCCATATTAGTTTAGGAGTTATTAGGATGAGATTTATGGAAGAAAAACCCAATTTGAGATAGGAAATTTTCATGTAGTGATGATTTATATGATATTCTGGAAACCCTTTGTCATGTAAAGGATTAGGAGTTTGATTGAGAAAAGACTTCTAATCAGATACAAACACTAAAAAAAAATTTATTCCGGACGATCGGACCGTTGGAATTGGATGAAATTTTACAGAGATTTAGCTGAAGACGAGAGGAAGCTACAGAAAAAAATTCAGCTCGATCAGCTCGATCAGACCGTTCAATATTTTTTAATATTTTTTTTGCTAGACAGTTTTATGTTTTGAGGACTCTTAGAGATAATAAAAATTCAATTAAAACTCCATTTTTATTCCGATTTCGAAACCGTTTGAAATTCTAATCTTTGAAAATAAAATTCAAAATCCTTTAATGTAAGGAGAAATCTATATTTTTGGGATATTTTGCATAAGGGATAATGTAAGTATATATTAAAGGGGAGAGACACGTAAGAGAGAGTTACGTTGGAACATAAATAGATATCTACTGAATTATACATTTGGAAGAATAGAGTCCATGAGGGTTACGTAGTAAGTTGGAAAAACCCTTCGAATTAAAGTTAGAAACGAACCATTATACTTGATAAATAATAATGGGAAAATAAGGATAAATGTTGTGAATGTGGGTTATTGGATAAACCTAAATTGATATAATAAAAGTGGTATATTTATATGATTGTGTTTGCATATATTATATACTTGTGAATATCATGCCCGCGCTACTTTCTATCCCTGAGGTTACCGCGCTGGGACGATCTTATCTCGTGTGCCTTATGGGGGATATTGACTCGTACCCTAGAAGATAGGAATCCTAGGTACAGGCTATCTAATCGGTAGTCACGGTCCTAAGAGACGTGAGGGTATGTACTGACCTCTTGGACTTGGAAACTATGCTTCGCCTCAATATTGTTTGTGTATGTATTTATACAGTTCGAGAGTGATTCCGAACTTGTATTCCCTTTAGTACGATTGATACGGGGATTGGATAGCAGAGTATGCCCGCACCATAGTTTTTATGTGGGGTGCTGTTATGATATATATATTATACGAGTAGTTAATATATATATGAAATTCTGAAATCTGGAACTGCCTACTGTGATTTGATATGTAGGACATGGTTGATGACTCAAATTATAAATAATTGTTTTGAGAAAGTATAATATGACACTGGAAAACTTTATTGATTAATAAAGTTAAAAGGAGAACCTTGGTTACAAATTGAAATCTTACGTTTTAAATACTTGTGTTGTTCAGTTGTAAATCCTGCGAATAACCTAAGATAAGTTAAATCATTGGGGAAAGATAGTGTGGTATATGACGAGATAGACCATTGGGAAGGTTAGTGCGATAGGTGTGCACATTAGAAGAGAGGTGAGAATTTCTCAAGAGAGTGTCGCACTAATATGTTGTTGCATTAGCCTGTAATCAATTTAAATACTTGGTAAACGAATTTTTAAATCATATACACTATCGGGCTCTGACCCGTTTCTATTTCCTTTTCTCTCTTGTATATAATATGTATGTATTACAGGTTCCCAGCCACAGGGGCGTCTTACTTAGGATCCTTTGGAAGGAACGTGCTGCAGCTTAGGTGGGAGTTGCAGGCCTGTTGTTTAGACGACTTCATCCATTTGATTCTACTCCTAGTTCAGTTTTATCCAGCAGGGGCATGTGTCGCCCTCTTTCTATTATTTAGTTGGTATTGTCAGAGATTGAAATTTTTACTTTCAGTACCTTTATTTCGGGATTTATTACTATCAGGATGTTTTCCTTTAGTATTGTAAATGTTGGGATTTATTATTGATGATTAAATCCGTGTATGTTCAATTCTATTTTTATTCTTAATGTGTGACTCTTTAGATGTTAATGGTTTAAGGTTTTATAACCGGATTTAATAAAATGAGAATAAGGTTTTAAATGGTTTTGACACTTAGCTTAATTATTTAGGGTGTTTAAATTGGAAAAGTCTTTTTACGACAGTGATGCTAAGAATGAACCAATCAGAGATTGAAATTTTTACTTTCAGTACCTTTATTTCGGGATTTATTACTGTCAGGATGTTTTCCTTTAGTGTTGTAAATGTTGGGATTTATTATTGATGATTAAATTCGTGTATGTTCATTTTATTCTTCTACTTAATGTGTGACTCTTTAGATGTTAATGGTTTAAGGTTTTATAACCGGATTTAATAAAATGAGAATAAGGTTTTAAATGGTTTTGACACTTAGCATAATTATTTAGGGTGTTTAAATTGGAAAAGTATTTTTACGATAGTGATGCTAAGAATGAACCAACTGTTCACCTTGATTTTGATTTAATAAAGGAGTGATCGCCCGGTATTTACCTATTCCCGACTATGGATTGATAAAGCATATGCGAACGGGGTGTTAAAAATGGTATAAGAGCTTAGGTATACGGCAACCCTCGGGGCTTAGGTTTTGGGTTCATTGCGTGGTTAGCAATTTTTGGAGATAGCAAATTTTAGGTGATATTCGTGATAAGTTTCGAGATTAGAGGTGAGGAATTATTTTTGGAGACGAGATTATTTTGGAGATTGTTGGCCTGATTTTTTTAGAGTTAGGCATTCGGCGAATTTCGAGGGCGAAATTCCATTGTTAGTGGGGAAGTGTAACAACCCGCGTAATTTTGGGCTATTTTAATTAATTTTTGGAAAATGGAGGAAAATAAAGTTTTTGATAAAATTATTTTTATTGCTCAAATATGTTGGTTATTATTTTTAAAGGCGAGAATTTCAAACGATTTCGAAAACGGAGTTAAAACGGATTTTAAAATGATTTTAAAATGTTTTTAACTCTTGGAGTTGTTTTAACTTCCAACTCTTCATTTCTTTGCCTTATTTAAAGGAGTCTTTTGGATTCCAACTCTTCATTTCTTTGCATTATAAAAGAAGTCGTGGGCAACCTTTTTAACCTACTTTTGGAACAATATTTGGCAGTTATATTCCTCTTCTTTTTATATATACTTTGGCCCTTGAGATTTGTGAGTTCCAACCTTAGATTAGAGGTGTTCTTGGGGCTATTTTGTTGGAGGTTCTTGGAGGAGCTTTTGTAGATCTTTTGAGTTGATCTTGAGGATGTGATCGTTGGTTTCTCATCATGGGTTGAGGTATGGGGTTTTATACAATATGCTCCTTAAATCTCGCGAGTATCACTCTCTTTGAATTCTTGTTAATTGAACTCATATTTGAATTGTTAAATTCATTGAAATCTGGAAAATAATTGTTGAAATTATTTTGATTCATGTGGTATCACTATATTGTTGTTGAGCATGTTATCATGAGATTTTAATATGGCACGGATGTTGAGTACCCACACGAGTACAAATATTCAAATCAAAATACAAATCTCAATAGCATTTCATCATTATAATTTTTCAACAACACATCAATGGGTCACCAGGCCCCACCCCATTCGCATATGCTTTATCAAGCCATAGCCCGAGAATAGGTATTTTGGCGGGTTCACAACATCCGTGCCATATTAAAATCTCATGACAACGTGTTCAATAACAATTTAATGATACCACATGAATCAAAATAATTTCAACAATTATTTTTAAGATTTCAATGAATTTATCAATTCAAATATGAGTTCAATTAACAAGAATTCAAAGAGAATGACACTCGCGAGATTTAAGGAGCATATTGTGTAAAACCCCATACCTCAAACCATGATGAGAAACCAATGGTCACATCCTCAAGATCAACACAAAAGATCTACAAAATCTCCTCCAAGAACCTCCAACAAAATAGCCCCAAGAACACCTCTAATCTAAGGTTGGAACTCACAAATCTCAAGGGTCAATGTGTATATAAATAGAAGAGGAATATAAAATATATTGCTGCCAAAATTTGTGCCAGAAGTAGTTTAAAAGGGTTGCCCACGACTTCATTTTATAATGCAAAGAAATGAAGAGTTGGAATCCAAAAGACTCCTTTAAATAAGGCAAATAAATGAAGAGTTGGAAGTCAAAACAACTCCAAGAGTTAAAACGGACTTGGATGGGTTGCCATCCTCAAAACAAGATCAAGGGTTTATCCCGAACATGTGAATTAAGTCGCCGAGAAGGAAGTGATTGATATTCCTTTGGGCTGGCTTACAATATTAACTAGTATGCCCCAGACTTCCTTTGAAAGGAAGGATCGCGCCAGTGCATGGTCCGGCGCATTATAAATTTCTGAATCAGGATGAGATTGGTTAATCCCACCTTTGATATGGGATTTCAGGAACCATCAGAGATAAGATTTCATTTCGAGTAGGATGTATCACCCTTAGCCAGGGAATAAGCGCATGGTGATTAAAGATTAGTGGAGCCACGTGAAGGAGATTTTGGAATCTTGGTACGATGATTTCAAGAATGCTCTGTAGAAGCACTCGTACCTGTTTGTCGCGTACGAGGTACTTATTAAGGTTTTGTTATGGAAGAACCTCGACTATTCTTCTTCCGTATGTTTAGAGGAGAGTAGATAATCAGAATTTTTGGATCGGTCGAGAAAATATCCGATAACTATGGTGGAATTCAACGACTGTTTTAGGCAGTCAAGAGTGGTCAAATGTTCGTATGATCTTCTCAGAATGGGAATTTTGTGTATGAATAAATCCGAGTAGTTGTCATGTAGTGAGGTGCGGCCTCCTAATAATAGTGAGATAATGGAATTTATAACGTATAGACGTAACCTATTCAAATATTGTCAGTTGGGAGTGCAATGTGAAATGTCTCCAATGAGAATGTAAAACAATGTTGCTATGAGGAAAAAGCTATACTGATTGAGCGTCGTACTATGTAGATAGTTTGCGTACTGACAAGGATATCCAGAATTGTGCTACCTGGTAGGCCTTATTTTCCGAATTTCGGGACAAAATTCCGTTATTAGGGGGGAAGTATGTAATACCCCGTATTTTCATGGCTTTTAAATTTAAGGATTTATTAAATTTAATTGAGATAAATTAATTTAATTTTAATCCGAAATGTTGTTTTAAATATTTACTAGCGTGATGAGAGTTAGTAATTATTGGAAATTTGTTATTTGTTGAATATTACTGGATGAGTATAGTAATATATGAGATTTATTTTTATAATATTGTCACGTGTGAATAAAATGACAATTGTGGAAATTTAAGTCGGGACGCGCCTATGTCGTGTCGGGACTAAATGTGGATTAATAAAAGTGAATAATTTATAGGTTGTTCGTATGGTCGTTTTGAGTGTGCCAATGCGTCCGGAAGGGTCGAGATAGTCAGAAAAGTATACCCGGGGGTTTGATTTGGGTCTCGGGGCATTTTTAGGCCTAATTAGTACCCCGGGAGGGCATTTTAGTCATTTTGTATTTTTGGGTAATTAAACCCACGAAAATTAAAGGGGTTATATCAGATGTTTAGGTTATCTCCTAGGGTTAGATAACTCAAAACACTAGAACGGCCATTGGAGAGGAGAGGAGAGAGATCTCAAGGCATTCCGAGGCTCAAAACTAAACCGTTTGCACCGCCGCGACCGCCAATGCGTAGATCACGAGACGGGGAACGCAACCACACCAAATTCAACACCAAACCAGATTTATGAAAATCCCAGGCAAGTGTTTATCTTGCTTATTTCGTTGATGCATCATCCATATTAGTTTAGGAGTTATTAGGATGAGATTTATGGAAGAAAAACCCAATTTGAGATGGGAAATTTTCATGTAGTGATGATTTATATGATATTCTGGAAACCCTTTGTCATGTAAAGGATTAGGAGTTTGATTGAGAAAAGACTTCTAATCAGATACAAACACAAAAAAAAAAATTTATTCCGGACGATCGGACCGTTGGAATTGGATGAAATTTTACTGAGAATTAGCTGAAGACGAGAGGAAGCTACAGAAAAAAATTCAACTCGATCAGCTCGATCAGACCGTTCAATATATTTTAATATTTTTTTTGCTAGACAGTTTTATGTTTTGAGGACTCTTAGAGATAATAAAAATTCAATTAAAACTCCATTTTAATTCCGATTTCGAAACCGTTTGAAATTCTCATCTTTGAAAATAAAATTCAAAATCCTTTAATGTAAGGCGAAATCTATATTTTTGGGATATTTTGAATAAGGGATAATGTAAGTATATATTAAAGGGGAGAGACACGTAAGAGAGAGTTACGTTGGAACATAAATAGATATCTACTGAATTGTACATTTGGAAGAATAGAGTACATGAGGGTTACGTAGTAAGTTGGAATAATCCTTCGAATTAAAGTTAGAAACGAACCATTATACTTGATAAATAATAATGGAAAAATAAGGATAAATGTTGTGAATGTGGATTATTGGATAAACCTCAATTGATATAATAAAAGTGGTATATTTATATGATTGTGTATGCATATATTATATACTTGTGAAAATCATGCCCGCACTACTTGCTATCCCTGAGGTTACCGCGCTGGGACGATCTTATCTTGTGTGCCTTATGGGGGTAAATCCTGCGAATAACCTAAGATAAGTTAAATCATTGGGGAAAGATAGTGTGGTATATGACGAGATAGACCATTGGGAAGGTTAGTGCGATAGGTGTGCACATTAGAAGAGATGTGAGAATTTCTGAAAAGAGTGTCGCACTAATATTTTGTTGCATTAGCCCGTAATCAATTTAAATACTTGCTAAACGAATTTTTAAATCATATACACTATCGGGCTCTGACCCGTTTCTATTTCCTTTTCTCTCTTGTATATATATGTATGTATTACAGGTGCCCAGCCACAGGGGCGTCTTATTTAGGATCCTTTGGAAGGAACGTGCTGCAGCTTAGGTGGGAGTTGCAGGCCTGTTATTTACATGACTTCATCCATTTGATTCTACTCCTAGTTCAGTTTTATCCAGCAGGGTCATGTGTCGCCCTCTTTCTATTATTTAGTTGGTATTGTCAGAGATTGAAATTTTTACTTTCAGTACCTTTATTTCGGGATTTATTACTGTCAGGATGTTTTCCTTTAGTGTTGTAAATGTTGGGATTTATTATTGATGATTAAATTCGTGTATGTTCAATTCTATTTTTATTCTTAATGTGTGACTCTTTAGATGTTAATGGTTTAAGGTTTTATAACCGGATTTAATAAAATGAGAATAAGGTTTTAAATGGTTTTGACACTTAGCTTAATTATTTAGGGTGTTTAAATTGGAAAAGTATTTTTACGAAAGTGATGCTAAGAATGAACCAACTGTTCACCTTGATTTTAATTTAATAAAGGAGTGATCGCCCGGTATTTAATTAGGCGGGGTGTCACAGGTGTTACATCTTGCAACAGGTTAGTAATTTGGAAGAAGCAGTGCCCAATTTACTTAGCTTAACAGAGGAATGAAAATTATAATTTCTCCTTAGTCACGTATACATGTTTTGTTGTTCAATTTATCGGGACCTGGTGTGTAGATTTAGGATCTACTAATAATGTTTACAATTATTTATAGGGGTTCTAGGTAACTAGAAAGATCAGTGGAGGAGAAATGCTTATATTCATGGGTGACAACATGAAGACATCCGCGTTAGTAGAGTAACATAGTTTTAGATTTTAGTGGTGACAAAAGGATAATTTTAGAATATTATTTTTATATACCCACTATTAGAAGAAATTTAATTTCAGTTTCCAAATTATTGAGGAATGGATATTCTGCCTATTTAAATAAATATGTTTTTATCAAAAATAGAAAATCTTTTATCTATTCTAGTGCGATGAAAAATGATTTGTATGTTATAAATTTCGTTTCACCATTACTACTAAATACTAGAATGAATAACTCAAATGTTAATAACCTAAAGAGAAAGAAACCTCCAAAGTTGAACTGAACATATCTTTGAGTTATATTAATCTAAAATGAATTCAAAGATTGGTCTCAAATCGGAATTAAGTTTATTGGAAGTGAAGGCAATTCCAGCTTGTGAATTTTGTTTAGAAGGTAAAATGATAAGATGACCTTCTCGACCAAAGGCTATAGAGCAAAAGACGTGTTGAAATTGGTTCAATCTGATTTATGTGGTCCTATGACTATCCGAAAAATAGGTATTTATGTCACCACTTTCATTGATGATTACTCAAGGTATGGGCATGTTTACCTTATGCACTATAAGTCTAAATCTTTTGATAAGTTCAAGTTGTATAAGGCTGAGGTGAAGCATGGACATGGTAAACTAATCAAAACTCTACGATATAATTATAAGGGTGAGTATCCTTTTAAAGTGTTTAGGAATTATTTATCAAAGGTGGGGATCACATCACTATTTTTTACACCGGACACTCCATAACAGAATAGTATAACGGGAAGAGGAAACATGACTCTTTTAAACATAATTAAGTCTATAATGAACTATTCATATTTACCCGATTATTTTTGGGGCTCTGAACTATAGATGAATAATTATTTACTACACTTAGTTACTTCTATGTCAGTATCAACAACTCTCATGGAATTATGAACTAGGCATAGTGATAGTCTTGTAGATGTGCAGATCTAGGGTTGCTTAGAGCATGTGATGACAAATTATCCATGGAATTTGGAATCTCGGACATATTTATGTCTCTTTATAGGTTACCCCAAAGGAACCAAATGTGGTCAATTTTATGATCAGAAGGAACAGAGGGTTTTTGTTAAATGCCCGGTACTTGGAGGAAGATTATATAATGGACAACAAACCCAAGATTAAGTTGATATTACAAAAGCTAAGAGGGAAATACCAGACAATTGCTTCTGAACCATCTTTACACAATGAAATACATCTGAATATAGATGATACACTACCTACACCATATACCAAAGATGGTTATGGACCTCGACTGTGACCAGGGCCATGAGTTACGAACCTCGTCCGTGACAATTTTTGCTGTGATAAAAACAGTGGTCATGGACCTCATTTGAGACCCTCAATGGGGGTCATGGTCTCTCCCATGACGTAATATTGACCCTATAATCACGGACTTAGTTTGTGACTCCGTGGTTACGGCCTAAATCCATGACCAAAGTGGGACAATATTGACTCCATGGTCACGGCCATAATCTGTGACCCCATGGTCACAAACCTCAACCGTGACCATGGGTGGGACAATGTTCAAATTGGATCATGACTTAAGTTCGTGACCCCCAATTTTTTATAAAAACAAATAGATAAATGGTCATGGAAAAGTGATTGTCCTGAATAAGTTCATAAGCAAAGCCACAGACAAGTGCATTCCCTTACTCAAGACACTAAGAAAGGGCTTTGTTTGGACGGACGAATGGAAGCACTCCTTTTAGGATCTGAAGGCCTACTTGGTATACGTTCCCTTCCTCTCAAAACCAAGACCGAGGGAAACCCTTTATATGTATCATACCATCTCCTCCATAACGGTGAACTTAGTCTTGATCAGAGAAGACGAAGGGATTCAACGCCCAGTATACAACATGAATAGGGGGTTCGGAGGACCGAAAGCAAGATACCCAATCCTAGAGAAGTTAGCATTCGCTTTGGTTAGAACGACTCAAAAATCACAACCATATTTCCAGGAATACGTAATTGTGGTTGTAATAGATTTACCTCTGAGGCAAGTTCTCCATAAGACAAAAGTAGTTGATAGACTCATGAAGTGGTCGGTGGAGCATAGGGAATTTGATATATGGTACAATCCAAAGGTTATAGTAAAGGGGCAGGTCGTGTCCGACTTCGTCACGTAATCAAATTATGGAAGAGAGGAAATAGTGCAGAGGATGGAGAAAAATAAGCCAATTGGGATGATCCGCGTAAACGAGTCGTCAAATAAGGAAGGATGCAGAGCAGGAATAATCATCAAAATGACGTAGGGTGGCAGTATAGAATACATGTTACGATTCAACATTAAGACCTCCAAGAATGATGCCCAATATGAGACACTGATCGCAGGACTCGCCTCACCCTTGTTATCAACACCGACCAAGTAGAATTCTTGAGTGAGTCAAATGTTGTAGTCCAACAGATGATCGATGATTATGAGGCAAAAGGCAAGAATAAGATGGCATACCTAAAGAAGTTTTATCAGATTGCGGGTCAACTTAAGACATTCAACTTCAAGAACATTCCAAGGCTAGAGAACACAAAAGACAACCATCTCTTGAAATTAGCCTCAACCGATCATGGGATTCCATTGGTGGAGACCCTGGATAAGCAAAGAATTCAGATGGAAAAGGAAAAAGTAGTCGGTATCATAGGGCTTGGCCCCAGCTAGATGGATAAGCACACCTCATTCATCAGAGAAGTAACATTATCGAACGATCCTATAGAAGCTCAAAAAGTGCGCATTAAGGCCACACAATTCTTGATGTATAAAGGAATCTTATATCACCGAGGGTACTCTCGGTCGATCCTTCGGTGTGTCCATCCCACTAAGATAGAATTTTTTTGTCCAGGTTACACGAAGGAGTATACAGAGGACACCTCGGAGGGAGGTGCCCGGTGCAATAAGAACTAACCCTAGGTTACCACTTTCCAACGATGAAACGGGATGCCAAAGACTACGCATAAACTTGTGACTGGTGCTAGAGGACAACTAATGATATCCATCAACCCATCAAAGAACTGGCAGAAATCATTTCACATTAGCCATTTGTGTTGTAGAGGATGGACATTTTGGTCCCATTTCAAACAAAAAAATGTTAGTGCATATTCCTACTAGTGACGATAGAATATTTCACCAAATAGGTGGAGGCAAA
Organism: Sambucus nigra; assembly: GCA_949130495.1. NCBI lineage: Eukaryota > Viridiplantae > Streptophyta > Magnoliopsida > Dipsacales > Adoxaceae > Sambucus > Sambucus nigra. The sequence continues at coordinate 350,530,903 of OX422215.1, forward strand.
ACCACTTGCCTGAATCATGAATAAAAAGATTCACTCTTTTCTGTGGAAGTGCATCATCAGTCAATTTCATGTACCTAGTGTGATCATTACAAATAATGGGAGGCAATTTGATAGCGTTCACATTGACAAGCTATGCGGTCAGTTTCGAATCAAAGATCAATATTTTGTTCCAAGGAACCCCAAATGCAATGATCAAGTCGAAGTGATAAATAAAACACTACTCCATGGAATCAAAATCGAGTTGAACAACTATAAGGGTATTTGAACAGATATGTTAACTTCAGTCTTATGGGCATACCAAACAATAACAAGGGGCTGACGGGTTCCACACCCTTTGCTTTTATATATGGCATAGAGGCCGTTGTCCCCATAGAACTCAAAATCTAGAGGAAGAGGGTACAATGCTTTAACGATGAAGAAAATGATGAAAAGCTGCGGGAAAACCTGGATCTGTTTTTTGAACAAAAGGAGGGAACAACAGTAAGGGTGGAATTAGCTCAGCAAAAAGCCACACGATACTACAATCGAAAGGTTATGAACATAACATTTCAAGTGGTCAATCTGGTGCTTAGAAAAATGACTCAATCCACGAAGGTTGCAAGCCATTGGAAGTTACTTGACAATTGGGAAGGACCCTATATCATCGCCCGCATACGGCCTCAAAGATCACGAAGGGCAAGCCCAGCTATGCTCATGGAATGTCAAAAACATGAAATGGTACTACTAGTAAGCGATTCGAGGCGCTTCCATGCCCATGAAATGTCAAAAACTTGAAATAGTACTACTAGTAAGTGATCGGTGGCATCCCCCACTCGACAACAAAGGCGCATTCAATATTTCTTATTTATGTTATTTCATTTTTCTACTTTAATTTCTTTTTAAGAATCTATTATCCATAATTTTTATCACCATCTTTATTGTAGCCTTGAATAACCATGTTATCAATAAAGAGAGATTTATTTCGAACGTTTATTTCTCTACTTGTTCTTCTTTTACCCCCTAAGTATTCGGATCGTACCAGTTTACGAACTAACATCTAGGGAAAAGAAGGCTAACGCTGGATAGTATTTTCGTCTATCTTTCCCAAGCTCATATCCTCCAGACACAACAACATGGCTAATCCCTAAGTTTAACTCACCCTCTAGATCTGATCCAATCTGCATAGCATGGCCATTCGAGTATAGGATAAACTCAGAGACAAGAAGGGCTGTTACCGATCACTGTGTTATTTTAAAATGAAAAGGGGGTAGTATAAGGCGAATAGGGAGGACATTAGGTCGAATTACTGTTACATGGAGAAAATATTCCAAAATATTTATTACAAAAATTTAGTTTCAACAACTAGTGATCAGAGTATAAATGGTTATCCGTAGCACCCTTTGCCAATTAACCTTTGGAGTATAAATAATACGATTAATCTATCGTGTATAAATAGTGACATCAATTTAACTCAGTTGTTCTCAATAACACGACTCGTCAACCATGTATAAAAAAAATTACATGGCTCGTTGACCGTGTACAAACAAAGTTAATAATGATCTAATCAATTCGGTCTGACAACCCTGTACGAATAGGCCCTTCGATCTATTGCCTGAACTATTTAGCATAATTAAGTAAATGCGAAGGAAATTGTATTAACCATTCACCCAAAAATCATTCATAGTAAGCAACGTAGAATAAAGATTTAATAATGAGACCCATAATAATATAAAAGGGAAGGCCGAAGCCAATTGTTGTGGGGACCAAATCTAATAAAAACATTATTATAAGGCCTATGCCATTAAAAGTAAAAATAGGGCAAAGTCTGTATTACAAAATAAATTTCTAAGGGGTGGGGGGTGATGAAGAGGGGTGATGTGCAAGGATTAGGCTCATCTCTGCCAACATGGAGGTCCGTAGATCCACACCTTCAGAACCTATTGTGGGCAAGAAGAAATAAGCAACTCTAGGTACTGAGAGTAGCCAACTTTGTCCAGGAAAGTAGGAGAAGGCATGGGTTCCTCTTTGGTCTCCACATCGTTAGGATTAAAGGCCGAAAGGTACCATTCGAGATGAACTGCCTTCACTCCATTGATCAATTCACTGTACCCGTTTTGGAAAGATTGGTGTTTGATTACCTCTTAGTAGTCTAACATACTAAAGAACTTCAAGTATCTAAACCTGATTAATGGGTCTAAGTCATTTTCAACCTTCACAACCTCTCTGTTCTTCTTAGTTCGAAGATTATGGAGCCTCCATAGATGAGAAACCTCAACTACCAGCTGAGTTTTGAGCATAACAACCTCCTGATCGGAAGCCTCCCTGGCATTCTTCTCAGCATCCCGCTCCTTCTGAGCAGTTTCCAGGGAAGAACCTACCTCATCATTGACCTTTTCTGAGGCCTCCAATTCAACTTTCAGCCTAGGATTCTATCGAGCCTCGTCGGACCTCCTCTGCCATGTTTGTAACATGTAGACCCCAATATAGCTCATCTGAGCGCACGAAAAAAAGATTCACATTATTAACTGACATAACTAAAGTATGATCAAATAAGAAAAAAAAGGCTAAAGTGTTCACCTTGGCAGCCAACTAGATGAGCTCTTTAGTAGCACCGATCAACCTCCCACTCAGACGATCGAGGTCCTCTGAGAGGTAAACATTTTGGAAGGACAAATAACTCTCTTTAGAGCCATCATACCTTAAGCATGGATCCTTGGAACCATCCTCAACACGGGTAATCCTTTCTCCCTTGACCTCGGTGTCTTCACTATCAACGATCTTCCTTTGACATGCGAGAGAGTGAGAGTGCTTTCCCCCATCAAAGGCCTTTTTTCACGCCCCTTTTGCAAGTCCTCCTCCTCTATCAGCTGAATGGAGGAGATATCTTCCTCAATGACATTAAGAGGGATGAATGGTTTGGACACTCGTCCATTACCAGTTGGAGGGTTGGCTTCGACCGCTGAAGGGCTGAAGGGATAGAGGCAGGTGGGGGAGTTGGAGGATTCTAATCTAACCTTTAAAGAGCTGCTCGGTATCCCCGATGTGCCATCACCTCAGAAGCTGAAAATGTACAAAAAAAGATATCAAGAGTAAATTAGTGTGATCAAGACAAAAAAAAAATCTGATCTGAATAATTAATGAATATCTGAAGAGTGGGGAAAGTACGTACATTAAAATTGCAAAATGAGGAGACGAGCATCCTCAGTATCGACCCAAAGTCAAAGTGTGTCTTGGTTATAGACCTTTTTGCCTCTTGCTATGCAACCCAACTCCTTCAACCTCTTCAGATCACAAAGCTCTTTGAAAGGGCATTCTTTACTGATGGATTCTTCTACCTGTGACTTTCGATTAGTGAGGATGTCCAGCAGCTCATTAAAGATCTCTGAAATACAATATGTGGGAATCAGAATAACACTCAGCAAAAGAATAATATTGATAGAACCAAGAAATCAAGGAAAATAAAGTTCTCACTCATATCACATTTATTCCAGGTGAAGGGGATAACAAACTAATGGCATGTGAGGTCATTCTTCTCGTCATGTTCCAACCCCTCCCCTTGATGTAAAGGAAATAATGTCTCCAGTCTTGGTTAGATAATGGGAGATAGGTGAAAAAAACCTTCACCTTTATGCTGACTGTCTAAGGTATACCAACCCCCTTGGGAGGCCACTAGTTTATAAACAGTCAGTAGCTCGTTAATCGCCAGAGATCGAAGAAATGAACCATAGAGACGATCAAGATTCTCCATGCATTTAGTATCAATTGAGAAGGGGTAAGATTAATGAAGGCCAAGAATTCTCAAATGGGTCTCCGAAGTGTAATACCAAGGCCAGCTTGGAAGTATTGCTCATAAAAGCATAACTCTCCTTCACGGTTAATGGGGGCCCAATCGGTCTCATCAACAACACGAAAGGACAAGGCCCTAGGAAGATCTAATCTCTCCACCCATTCATTACATGTCTACCCCAAAAAATAGTTGATAGCTTTATGGGGTCCCTAGGGATTGCCTCTAATAGGAATAATGGTTAAAGACCCTAATAACACAATGGTAGAGGGTCGTCAGTCTAGGGTATTACGAACCTTAAGAGGATGGTCAGGTTCTTAAGAGTGGGTTAAAGATACCCCTCGACATATGGCCCTCTGTTTGTTATGTTTGGGTATAAAGGACTCCACTATCTTCACCATATTGGCTAAAGACCTTTGGCATTGAAGTTCGGCTTGACGTAAGGAATACCTGCATGATAGAAGCCACTCTAGATACTGGAACAGTGGTGACTGAAGGAGTATAAAGGTAAAAATATGGGGATTGCCTTCTGGTAATTAATAGACGAAATTACTAATTCTAGTAATATGGAAAACGAACCCTAGTCTAAGGTTAGCCAGAGTGAGAGATAAAAATATAAATATTGAAGTGAAGGAAGAAAGGGAAAAACAAGGATGTACCATATAGGTGGAGGTCCAAGATCAAATTTGATTCGCAAACTAGCCTTACACAAATGAAGGATTAATGATAGAAGGGAGACTGAGGTCATTCAAAAGACCTCACACAAACAAGATCATTCTCATAAGGATCAAGCTCAGTCAAGAGATGAAGATGGATTATTTGTAATAAGGATTATGATGTATTTGTATTTATTTTCCTTGTTGAAAATATTTAGTTTTTCTTTGTAATATTCATGAGGTTGATTGGTTCCTTCGAGGACCATGTCTAGCAGGGCATGGGAGAGCTTACATGCTCTATCGAATAACCTCACTCTGGGAACCTCAGAGGTAGTTGGTTTGGAGGATTGGGAACAAGGCAATGTTGGGTAAGCAAGACCAACCTATTTAGTAAACTCCAGTAAAACCTTTGTTCGAAGAGGTATAATTAAATAGATGCTCGAGATACCATCCTCTGAGGGACCTGACTCGAGGGACCTCAGTCCGAACAGTTAATGAAAATATATCCTTTTTATCTACCACAATTAGTTCTAGATTGATCGAACAACCATTATCCGAATAACCATCATCCGAACAACCACATTTGGTTGATTGTACAGCTCACCCCATACATATCACTGTTCACTAGATTTCAAGACATCATGAGTTCTGACATTTTAGTAACTCGAAAAAAGGTAGCACTCAAGTGGGTTTTTTCCCAGGGTAACTAGGTTATTTAAGGTAATTGTCCTTTTAGTCATCATAGGATAAAACTTTGGGCTGCCATGTCACATCCTAGTTAATGCCAAATGACTCTTGATAGGCCAAACAATTTTCTCGCCAAAATATCATATCTTGTGCATTTAATGCACTATCTTTGGAATTAATTGCATTATACAATTAGCATTAAATGTGATCAGATGCATTTAATGAGACCAAGGTCACTCATGCAACCTCGTCCTCATATAAATACCCCAATTGAATAGTTGGTGTGGACAGTATGGTTGGTACAGCGGTCGACATGGTCCTGGATTAAATGGCGGGTTTAATGAGCCCTTTTGCTGAGTTTATCAGAACTCTAGGTGCTAAGGCAGTGTTAAGGGTCATGGGAGGACCTAGTTCTTTTATAACATTATTGACAGTATTAACAGCTCCTTTTGTCTCAAGGTGAGTTGCTCTGGCTAAAATCAGTAATTTCGCTCCAATAACAACATTATCCAGTGTTTCTTAAATGCTCAGGCTATTAGTAGTACTATTGCTGAGCCAGTCGACTTCTCTTATAGTTATTCGGGTGGCAACGCGCCAGCTGCGCTACTTACTCCGACTGTGGTGGCTCCCGTGCATCCTAATCTTCGTCCGCATAGAATGAAAGAAGGAGCTACTATAGATGATGGGAGATTCCAAGGCTAGAGGATAGGTTTCCTCAATATAAGATGATTTTCGTACTCCTTACATGGAGGAGTACAACAATGAGCCCTGCCCAGTAGGGTATATTCCCCCAATCTTTGATATATACACATGAAAAGGGGGAATCCCAAGGAACATGTAAAAAGATTGGTTAAGAACCTTGGGGTCCACTGTAATGAAAAAAATCCGAGGTTTAGAGAGTTCTTAAAATCTCTGTCTGAAAAGGTCTATACGTGGTACTCACACCTGGCACTAGGTAGTATGGCCACATGAGAGGATTTACACGTTCAATTTGTACATAAATTTTTCTTGATAAAGGATGAGTTCACACTCACATAGTTTTTGTGGGAGAAGAAAAAGCTCAACGAGAATGTTGTGGCATATATTAGAAGGTTTTGCAAGCGCTCTCTAGATGTGTGAGAGGAAATATGAGGGAGTAAACTCTTGCAAGTTTGCGTGGCGGGTTTATTGCCTGAGTATATATGCTATTTGATAAATGAAATCAGAGAATGTGTATTTGCATCTTTTTTAAAGTCTGCGAGGAACATTGCCATGGTAGTGAAGCTTCTACCAGCACCAACTTTGTCAAGTTTGTTGCTGAGACCGTCAAGTAGCTTGGGGAGGGGATTACCCCCACGTGTGAACTTCAGTAATGACGAAGAGAAAAGTTAAGGTGGTAGAAACCGTTGCTAAAGAGGAAGAGACAGAGGTAATAAGAGGAAGTTCGATGGGAAATATGACCCTCCCAAGATACCTTAAATGGTGGAATAAGCTCTCGAGATAGACAATTATATGGTTTGTTATAAAATGTGCAGGCCCGTTGTTGCCAACACAGAGCCTTCAACGTTAGGGGATATAAATAATATAAAGTTCTGGCAGATCCACAACAAATTGGGTCACCCAACTAGCATATGTTTTTACTATGAAGGCTTATTAACACACATATCAAGAAGGGGAACACTCAACTGGCCTAGACTAAAGTGAATGATAACCCTTTGCCAGCACATGGGGAAAATATGACCAGCACTTTTAATGAGGAGGAAAAATGGTTGACGAAGGAGCAATGGATGCTTGTGGAAGATTTTTAGGAGTTTCTAGATGAGTGGCTATTCCAAATGTCCCAATTAACACTAGAAGATGAGATGGACGATGAATGGAGTCTTATTGATGACTTAAGTAGGCAGATGGAAGCTTACTCCTTAGGGATAGTGAATGTCATAATAACATATTATGAATTTGCATATAGAGATGTAAAAGAATTTTATGAGTTAGGAGAAAAATGGGTTGATCTGTGGGTGGTGTGCATCGTAGTTGCATGATCGCAGAAGTTCGGTTAGTTTTTTTTACCAAGTGGGGTTGCCAAAAGACTCCCGGCTGGAGGTCACACAAAAAATCTTGAGATTATGAAGAAAAACATGGCTCCAAACCTAAGATGGGAGGGGCTAATGACCAAGCTAGTGGTAAGGTTCCTCTAAGAAGTTACATTCTCGGAGGCAGATGGATCAGTTAGTTACCCCCATAATAGACCTCTCTATGTCACGATGAGCGTCAATGGGTGTAGTTTCAATCGTGTTTTGTTGGATGGAGGGGCTTCTAACAACATTTTGCTCATTAGGTATTTATATGCATGTAACATAAATAAAATAAGAATTGTACAAAATCCCTTGTCAATCTCAGGGTATAACGACCAATTTGCCAAATCTATTGGCTACGTTAATGTGGAGATCACTATGGGAAATATCACTTCCCACTAAAAAAATTGCACATAATGGACTGCAAGATGTCATGCCACCTCCTAGTAGGTAGGGTGTGGATGAACAACCACGGGTTGGTTCCTTCCATATATCACCAATGTACCAAGGAAAACATCAAAGGGAAGGAAGTGTTCATTCGAGGATCCAAAAAGCCATTCGCATAAGAAGAGACACACTTAGTATATGCTTCTTTTACGCCGACTTGGACGAAGAAGCTACGATACTCAGTCAATATAGTGGGGGCACTAGAATTCATAGTATTAATGAAAGGGTACACACACAATCTTGCCTAGTGGTTGCTTATGAAGAGGAAGAAACTATTAGTGAGGAAATAATACCTCCAAGCTTGTCCAGACAACTACATGATCGGATGACTCCCCGTATTGATCCCATTGAGAACCAAGTCCAATAGTATAGTGTGCTTAGAATATTCTCAGCAAGAGAATTAGAGGAAAATAGTGGCAAGAGACCTCATCAGGAGGAGAATCTTTGCCAGTGCAAAAGGGTGGTGTTGCCCAATGGCAAGATTATTTACAAACTATGAAGGTGTGATTGAGAAACTAAGGGCCTAGACGATGAAGCTGACCCAGTTTATGAATGTTTTTTTGTGGATAACCTGGGCTAGTGCTTGGTGATTGACAACTCCAATATCCAAGAGTTTTTGGAGAAAGTTGAGGAGGATCCAAAATGTATAAAAGATAGGCCAAGACCTTAAATACAAGAATTATAACATATAGATTTGGCAGAAGAGGGTGATAATCCTAGGCTAATATTCATCTCTAGAGACCTTGACGACACAACAAAGGGTGATCTAGTTAAATTGCTATGGGAGTTTAAAGATGTCTTCGCATGGAAGTATACTGAGATGCCAGGGTTAATAAGGAAGTAAGATGCTATAAGTTGAATGTGACGCCCACAAAAATCTTGATAAAATAGGACACTCGAACATACAAAGCAGAAATGGATCTGAAGATAAATGAGGAAGTTCAGAGGTTGCTCACTGTAGGTTTCATTATTCCTATCCGATATCCTATTTGGTTGTCTATTACTGTACCGATGACGAAGAAATATAAAAACTAAATCAGGATCTGTGTGGATTTTAGGGATTTAAACTAGGCCTGTCCGAAGGATGAGTTCCCATCGCCTTCTATTGACAGCTTAATAGATGTAACAGTGGAACATGAGATTTAAAGTTTTATGGAGGGCTACGTGGGGTATAAATATATCAAGATCGATCCAGCATATGTTGAGAAGACTACCTTTCATATGCCATTAAGTAGTTTCATGTACATAGTTATGCCCTTTGGACTTAAGAATGCAGGTGCTACTTACCAGAGGACTACGATGGCCATATTCCATGATCTCTTTCATGAGATCATGAAATTCTGTGTTTATTATCTAGTGATAAAATCCAAAAGGGAGGCTACTCACTTGGCAGACTTGAGGAGAGTGTTCACAAGATGCAGAAAATACAAGTTGAAGATGAACCCTCTCAAGTGTGCCTTTAGGGTGACAAGTGGGAAGTTTTTGGGATTTATGGTGAAAATAAAAGGTGTGCATATGGATCTTAACAAGAAGAAGGCCATCCTTAACATGCCATGACCTAATCTCTAAAAGAGCTAAAAAGCTTCTTGGGGAAGGTCTCCTACTTGAGAAGATTTGTACCCGAACTTACTGAGGTCACTCACCCATTGATGGAGTTGTTCTGAAAGGGGATAAAGTTTATATAGGATAAACCACATCAAGAAGTTATGAATAAGCTGAAGAATATCCTCACAGCTCCACAGACCATGATCCTTCCACAAATAAGTATTATTTTACAAGTCTACCTCACTTTCACGAGGAGGTCAATTGGGGCATTATTTGCCCAAATGGTAGATGGTGTGGAGACCTGTATATTACTTAAGCCTCATTATATAGGGGCATGAGGATAGATATACTACAATTTAGAGGCACTATTTAGCCCTTGTATTTGTTGCCTAAAACTTAGGCACTACATGTTGTCTTTTACGGTTCACATTGTAACTAAGTATGACCGTATAAAGTTTTTTTTGCTAGAATGTTACTAATTAGTAGGTAAGACAAATAGTTTCTTATACTCTTCGAGTATGATCTCAAGTGTGTGGTACCTCGGGCCATCAAAAGCCAAGCTTATGCAGATTTTCTAGCCATATTTCCATCTAGGACCTTAGGGTCACCACATGAAGAAATTCCAAGCGATGATCTTCAAGACAATTACCTGGATGCAAACTTGGAGGAATGGAATATGGAGTTTGATGGTTCCTTGGCCATATATAAAGGTGGAGCAGGGGTAATTTTGAGTAAAGGGGAGAAGAAGTTTGACTATCCTTCAAGTTGGACTTCAGTTGTTCGAATAATGAAGCTAAATAAGAGGCTCTGGTGCTAGGGCTATTAGAAGAATTGATAAGGGGCATCCAGGTGATCACAATCAAATAAGACTCCAACTTGGTGGTAAAATAATTGAATGACGAGTTTGGTCTAAGTCATATAAGTTTGGCTCCATACAAAATAATCATCCAGAGTTTGCTCGACCATTTCCTTGAAGTAAAGATAAAGAAGCACCCCCAAACAAATAATAGAAACGTTGATGCCTATGCCATGATTTCTCACAAGATTGCCATTGAAGGGAATTCAAAGGTGATTCGAATCACCAGGAGGACAACTCCCCCCACCATAACTGAAATGTTACCCACATATGATAGCAATGATGGATAGGTAAGATTAAAAAGTAGCTTAATACGGGAGAAGGACCTTTGAGACTGGTTAGACTTGCATAATATTTTGCCACAAAGGGCCACTTGTATTATATAAATAAAGTGGGGTGGTTATCAATGTGCGTGGACCTAGAAGAAGTTGAAAGGAGATTGAAAGAAGTCCATGAAGATAACTATGAGACCTCAAAAATTCCTCTGTATCGGAGAGTCTGAAGAGTAGGTTGCTTTTGGCCTATGATGAGGCAAGATGTTGCGATGATACAAAAAAACTGTAGCAAGTTCCAACTGTACTACCAAGTAGCCGACTGTAACTTCTTTGAACAACCATCCGAATGGAGGTACCATATATTGATATGCTAGTGAAAAGGTTATTCCAGCAGACAAAGATAATGCCATAAGGCTTATGAGGAGAATATCCAGTTACTATATTCAAGATGGTCAAGTTTATCAAAGGGGGACTATCATGATAGACCATTAAGATGCATCAGATGGAAGAAACAAAGGAAATTTTGAAATAAGCTCACGAGCCAGCTCACATTGAAAGGACAAAGCTCTATGATCAACTCATGACCTTGGGTATATTTGGCCAACTATGGAAAAGGACTTTACAGAATTTGTTCATACATACAGGGCGTGCCAGTTCCTTAGGAAATGATCTACACCTCCCAGTGGACTTACACTATCTCTCCACTCCTTTCCCTTTCCATACTTGGGCGTTTGATCTAGTGGGGGCAATTAATATCTCCTCTAGGGGCAAAATTTGGATCCTTGTTACCACTAAGTGTTTACCAAGTAGGGACAGGCTATACCATTGAAGAGGTCCACAATAAGGGCGGTGGCTCGCTTTATGGAAGAGTATATCATCTATCGATTCGACATGCCAAAGGTCTTTCTCTCAGACATTATCACCCCATTTGTTAACAATAAGGTGAGTTTGCTTACAGAAAAATACTCCATCATTCACCATAAGTCTACTGGAATACCCAAAATGCAACGGGTAGGCATAAGCTATCAACAAGACTTTGATAAACATTTTAGCAAAGATGCTGGAGGAATTTTTGGGGACTTAGGACGATAAGATACTGGAGGTTCTATGGGCTTATAGAACAATGAAAAGGAAACTTATAGGCTACACTCCTTTTTCCTTGGTATTTGGAGCTTAAGCAATCCTTCAAGTTGAGCTAAAAAGACTTTCTGCCCGATATAACTTATGTAGTTCAATATTCCCTCAAAATAGACATGTGCAATTCGAGGCACTAGTTGAGCATAGAGATAGTGAAAAAAGGCACTTTGAGATGTATAAAAAATAGTGGGCCCGATCCTATGACCGAATGGTGCGGCCAAGAAAGTTCAAGGAAAGGGCCTTAGTTTTAAAGGCTTATACAAGACACATGTGAGGTCTATCACTGCCAAGGTTTGAAGCTAATTGGGAAGGCTCATATATTGTAAGAAAGGTAAACGACTTAGGATATTGTGAAATCACAAATATTGAAGATGAAGTGATGTTCAAGATCAACTACAAGTTTATACAAATATATCACGTTTCAAATATTTTTCCACGTACTCTTAGATTTTCTTTCCTTGGTAATCTTTAGTTTAAATTAAAAATTATTAGAGTTGGTTGAAAGGTTGTTCTCACAACTTAGCAGAATATAAAAGTTTATGTAATACAAAGATGATTGTTTGATGAATCAGCCAAGTGTAAATTATTTTTTTCACTAAGGACAAATGAAATACACATTCAAGAAAAGTATTGGTCAAATACTTCTATTCATATCATTAAAATTTCAAAATATAAAGAAGAAGGAGCCACTGCCTCAAATTATAAAAGAGGGAAAAAAAGATATAATGCGAAGGAAAAACCTAATAATCACTAGAATCGTCTATGATAAACCATAAGTTGGTTTAATTAATCAACCTGTAGTGATGATGGGGAAAATAGAGTCCAAAGAAGTCTGCTCATTGGTCAAGTTGGCCATATCCTTTTCATAACGATCCATTTCTTACTAAAGCTTCTCGGGCGACGGTTACCTGTACTTCTACCTTGATAAACTCTGGGATCAGAATTTCCATCTTTTCAGGAATGTAAGCTTGGGAGTGATTGGTAGTTTGAAGTTTAGTATAGAAGGCAGGAAGGTCCGCTTTCTTGAATGCCCTAAGCAAGTCGATCAACCATGTCAGCGAGAAACCATTGTTGAGAAGCACATTGATTTCACCTATTAACTCCTTGATTTTAGAGGGGTTCAGTGATTGAAATGGGGTTCTTAGAACCTATCTCAAGATAATGGAAAATCCTAGCCACCTGCAGGACATCATCACAGGCAAATGCTAGATATAGTGGGAGTTGAAGGTTGAAGGACGATGCTCTAATAACTATTCGAGGAACTCATGGTGGAGTGTTATCAAAATATATGGAGAATATTAAAGAGTTTACCACACCTGTTCAGTAGAAGCAACCTCAGGAGGTTGCACCCTAAAAGTGCTATTGCTCACAGAAAGGACAATAGTGTTTGAGGCCTTGTCATCTTCTTGCAATACATGCACGATGGTTCGACCAGTTTCCTCAGTAACTGGGCTAATAAGGGGCACAAAACTTTGGTCAACAAAGTCCCTAACTGATGCATCCTCCATAACAGGCTCCTTGTGGGCACCCTCCTAGGGCACTTTCTCAATGATCGCTACATGATCCTCCATAATAATTTATTGCTGAACCTCAACTCGAAAGGAAAAAAAGAGGAATCAGAGTTAGAGGAGGGAAAAATATTGGCTTGACAGATGTTCAAAAGTACCAGTTTACTTAAATGACCTTTATGGTTGCTTGACTAAGTAAATTGGGCACACTTAAAGTTCCAGTTTACTTAAAGGGCCTTTATGTTGCTCAACTATGTAAATTGGGCATGCTTAAAGTCCTGGTTTACTTAAAAGACCTTTATGGTTGCTCGAATAAGTAAATCGGTCACACTTAAAGTTCCAGTTTACTTTAAGGACCTTTATGGTTGATCGACTAAGTAAACTGGACACGCTTAAAGTCCCAATTTATTTAAAAGACCTTTATGGTTGCTCGACTAAGTAAATTGGGCACGCTTAATGTCCCAGTTTACTTAAAGGACCTTTATGGTTGCTCGACTAAGTAAATTGGACACACTTAAAGTCCCAGTTTACTTAAAGGGCCTTTATGGTTACTTGACTAAGTAAATTGGGCACGCTTAATACCAGTTTACTTAAAGGACCTTTATGGTTGCTTAACTAAGTAAACTGGGCAAGCTTAAAGTCCCAACTTGCTTAAATGACCCTTAAGGGTTGCTCGACTAAGCAAAAATGGGTGCATTTAAGGAGGATTGATGTTGATTTCAAAAAATCAAGTGTGACATTAATATAGCTAAAAAAACAAGGGGTAAAAGAAGATGAAAGTATACCTCTTCACAAGGAGATTCCATAATATCTTCTTACTTAGCTACCTTCATTGCCCTAACAGTCTCAAGCTCTCAAACTTCTTCATTTTCCTGAGCAGCTGCTCTACATTCCAAAATAGAGGGCCCAAATAGCCTCACAAACACTTATTTGATAACCATGGGATGGGTGGGAATAACCATAAGGGCCTTACATATATTGATAGTAATATCCTTTAGGGTAGAAGTCTGTAAACATAAGGAAGTAAAAGAGGAATTATAACATACAAGCCAACTGTACAAAGTAAAAAAGTCAGCCGTTGATTAAAAACAACACTTAACCGAGAATTTGGCTCAAGAGGAGGTGGTTGCCTAGTATCCATTTCATGCTTATCTATCCTTCCTCATGTAGTGTGATCTGATGGTGTAATAAATAAGAGCTAGGGGTATAACCACTACTCATAGAATCATTAAAACAAAAATCAAAAACTTCCCCAAAGGGGGAATCCACAGTTACCTCTTGAAGGTTTGCGGCAACTGTTGACACAATGGTGATTTTTGAAGACGGAGAAAGGGTTAGGTCCACTATTTGCTCCATAATTGGTTCCAGAAATGGTTCATCATTAGCAATATGAGTACCTTATGGAGTGCAAAAGTAAGCTTCATTATGCAAGAAATAAATGAAAGGTTAGCAAATAAAACAGAAGCAACTATGAAAAGAGTAAGTAACCCTCCTAATTAGTATAGTCAGTAGGAGGAGAAGCAGGATTTTTAGTGAATACATCTTGCACAACCTATACGCTCGATGACATAGAGGGACATCTTCAACGTTGTCTTCCTCTTCCTCCTCCTACTCCTATTCCCTTTCCTCCTTTTCCTCATCCTCCTCAATTTGTTCAATATGGGATATGGCGAAGGACTTTTGAACTGTATCATGTCCTCTCTTGGTCGCTAATATTAGTTGGAGGAGTAAAGGAAAACCCTTTGGGAGCCATATATTTCTAATTAATGGCCCTGGAGGCTAAGGTACCTGATCCCATTACCTCATTTGTTCATCTAATAAGTAGAAACATTGGTTCACCAGCATAGGATCAACATCGACCCTAGGAAGAGATGTCTTGGGGGACTTGGGGCAACAATTTTCTTCTTCATCAGGTGTTTCCTCTAGGACTTTGCAACCGCCTCACTTGAAACACCAAGAGGGTTCCCTCCTCAACAACATGATGCGCTCGGGCAGGTATGTCCTTAATCTCTTCAATAGATTGGAAAGCATAATCTCCTTTTTTCTTCTTCTTCAAAATAGCTTCTTCCACAGGAGCCAATGGAGGAAGATGAGTAGACATTTTCTCATTTGCCGTGCTTAGAGGGAATCAATATTGTGGATATATAGTCTCCTCAGTCCCAATTCTGTTGGAGGAAATCGTTCAACGATGGGATAAACTAGCGAGCGATTAATAGTTTTTCGAGATTACCCAACTGGTTAGGCCAAAAGACATTAAGATAGGTGGGGGAAACTACTACCTAGAATTCCCTAGGGAGGAATAACCTGTTGGACTTATACTTGAAGGGACATTACTGCCACGATATTAGTGAGTAAATTCCAACATGCCAAGGACAAGTTAGTAGGTTTCTCGGTGGGGTTGTAATTTTAAAAGGGATACTCCTTAATTATAGCCAAATTATATAGCCGCTCGATGGGGTGAATACGTCGTGCAGTGGCTAGACCATTAAGTATAAGAAGGAATGTAAGAAGGGGTAAGAACTAGAAGAATTTTTAAAGAGGATAAATTAAGGGCATAAGACTCATTAACTGCTGTAACTAGTCGAGAGCTCTTCTTAAAGAAATTATTCAAGAAAAATTGGTCAACAGCAGAGTAAGGGAAAAATCTGAAAGACTTGACACTGAAAGACTTGACATTGTCTATCATAGGGATAAGGGGTTTCTTTGATTGCTAGTGGTTCCAATGAAGAATGCAAGGGACCTTGATTTCATGAAATGAAGGGAGAAAAGAGATAAGGGCATACTCTTGGAATCTAGCTTATATAAAGGCTATGAGGAGGACCTGGTTCACGTAATTGGAAATGTCAAACCTACCAACTGATCTAGTAGAATCAATCAGTACCCGATCAATATACAAAGAGCCAAGGGTAATAGCAGCCAAAGGAACCTTCACCCTAAAGGACATGCGAATAGTAAGGTTTATGAGATCCCTTCTCGAGAAGTCATGAAGTTCACCATAAAGGAAGATTCTAGATAATACGACCCATATATAACCAGACAGCTCAAGGTCTCTCTCATACCCATCCTCAGTGGGAGGAATTACAAACACTCGTTTGCCCTTAGGATCATGTTTTGATGACTCTCTAGCTTTAGCACTGGATCTATCCTCTATAAAATAGAAGTACCTGATGATCTCTAAAAAAGTTCACTTATTGTAAGTCTTCATACACTTTTTTTTATTACCCCTTTAGCTCCTTGTGATCAGTTACCTCTTCACCAAAAACAACCTCCTCAAAGAAGGTCTCTATACCAGTTTCCTTAACACCAAAAAGTTCACATATGTCCTCCAATGTGATGATAAACTCTCGCCACCCAGTAGTGAAAGTGTGAGTCTGGTGACTCCAACGAGAGACCAATATCCTCAAAGTATTATTATTTTTTTGCTAAAGTGAAATTACCCAGCCAAAAGGTAGAGGATAAACCTACCAAAGATAATTTTTCAACATACTTACCATGGATGTAATATGTCCATGCCCCTAATCCTTCGTAGGAATCCCCATCTAACTCAAAATCCACACTAGAATAAGGGAAATCCTCTTTTTCAATCCTAAATCTGGTAATGCTAGAACCATGAATGTATGCCCAGTTCTCAATAACATCATCTTCACCAACCAGCAGATTGGGATCGTCCTTAAAAGTGAGGGAACTGGTTAGCCACCGGCCAGAACTGGTCGGTGTCACCAAAATAGGGAGCAAGACGGTATTTTTCCCATTGATTTTGAAGGTCAATAGTACGGGGAGAAGCGCTCCTGACAGAAGGGATTTTCTTCGCAATAGGTGTCATGGATAAGTGATGGAAGGAGAAAGATTTAGAAGAAAATGGAGTTTGTGGTGAAAGGTTAAAGAAATAGTTCTCTTTGCTTGGAGGAAAAAAAGTTTTCTTAAATCGTAAAGGTAAAGTGTTTTGGAGTTTGG
This sequence comes from Sambucus nigra, assembly GCA_949130495.1. Lineage (NCBI taxonomy): Eukaryota > Viridiplantae > Streptophyta > Magnoliopsida > Dipsacales > Adoxaceae > Sambucus > Sambucus nigra. The sequence goes on from OX422215.1 coordinate 350,547,782, forward strand.
GAAGCCCTTTTATAAGGGGAAAAATTTTGAATGTGAAATGACGTTCTGCTGTTTAATGATTACAACTGCAGTGGCAATGCATGAGATTCCTCGCATGGAATACATGCACAAACCCTAGCTTGCCACATGCAAAGCTTGGGGGATGTACATCAATGGAAATTAATACAAAGCGACACCACAATGATGACGATATTGGGGGAACTCAAAAGACGCATTTGTGGATTTTTCTCACTTGGGAAAATAAATTATTTTGGGGAGAATTTTGAAAACCAATATTTTTTCCCAAGTTAACTAATCATTTTCTTTGCACACAAGTGTAATGTTTTAATTTTGAGACAACTTTATGACTAAGTTTACAGGTCACTCAAGTGTAAGCTCGTTCGAAGGGAAAATGTTGTATAGTCCCTCGCGCATATTTTTACACAGATAATTATTGATTCCATAATTATTATTTATTTGTGTAAATAACCACTGCCTACAGGTTGTTCGAAAAAAGATGATGGTATTTCGTAAAAATATTTCTTTACAGACAAAGAAATATCTCTACGAAGGGGAAAATGTAGGGGGAGTTCCAAGCGCAAAATTGATTAGCAAACTAACCTTACACAAATAAAGGATCAATGATAGAAAGGCGACTGAGGTCATTTAAAAAACCTCCATGAAGAAAACCATTCGCATAAGGATCAAACTTAGTCAAAAAAGGAAGATGACTCATTTGTAATAAGGATTATTATGCATTTGTATTTATTTTCCTTCTTGAAAATATTTAGTTTTGCTTTGTAATATTCATGAGTTTGATCAGTGTCTTCGAGGGACCACGTCTGGCAGGGCGTGGGAGAGCTTACATGCTATATCAAATAACCTCATTTTGAAAACATTGCAGTGATTTGATTTGGACAATTGGGAGCAAGGCAACATTAGGTAAACAAAACCAACGTCTTTAACAGTCTCAGGCAGAACCTTTGTTTGAACAAGCATAATTAAATAGATGCTTGAGATACCATCATCTGAGGGACCTCAGTCTAAATAGTTGGCCAAAAATATCCTTTTGATTTACCACAAACAGTTCCAAGTTTCTTGAACAACCATCATTCGAATAACCACATTTGGTTGATTAGAAAATTCACTCCATACATGTCATTGTTCACTAGCTTTCATGACGTCATGATTTCTGACATTTTAGCAACTCGAGAAAAGGTATCACTCAAGTGGGTTTATTATTAGGGTAAATAGTTATTTAAGTTAATTGTCCTTTTATTCGTTATAAGATAAACCTTTGGGCTACCATGTCACATATTAGTTAATGCCAAATGACTCTTAATGAGCCAAATAGTTTTCCTACCAAAAGTCATATCTTGAGCATTTAATGCACTATATTTAGCATTAACTGCATTATATTATTAACATTAAATGTAGTCAGATGCATTTAATGCAAGAAAGGTCACTCGCGCGACCTTGTCCTCATATAAATACCCCAGTTGAATAATTCCAAAGGGTTTTGATATCCAGAATTGCTATTGAATTTTCTCTAGACAAGATAGTTTATTGTGAGTTCATTATTGAGTGATTATTACTTTGCCTCCACTAATATTAGAATTTATTGTACTTTTTATGTTACTGCCTTGACTTTGTTGTGCTATGGTGCTTGTTCTCTATCCCTCTAACCAAGTTGATTGTGGGTTCCCTTCCATTTAATATATTCCAAGAGCATTTATGTTATAAGAATCTCATTTAATATAAGCTGTTGATATTAAGGGCTATTTATTGTGGCTTTTATTTATTGTTGGCTGTGATGGTTCTGTGCATACTAACCATCATCTTGATAAAGGGTTACACCTCGTTAAATACTAATTGTATTTTAAGAACCCATATCTTACATACTAGGTAAAGAAATACAGAAAAAGAAGCTTTTAAAGGGGAAAAATGGCAGAAAGGCAGAAAATCTTAGAGCTCACAAAAAACTTTAGTTGACGAAAATGAAAATGAAAATGAAAGTGGAAGGTCCCTCTTTATACCGAGGAGAGAAAGACCGTACAAATTCAATGACTGATGTCGATTGATCTAACGATCTAGATGTTGAGATGGGATTGCACGTGCAGTAAAATGCGTGAGATGGGAAGACATAACAAAGAATATTTTGGAGGTGCGCGAGAAATAAAAAAGTAATGATTAAAATTCTGATGGGTGACGTTTTGCATGGGGAAGATCCCACGAAGATTCATCCATCGAAAAAGAAATAATTAGGCTGCCAGCTGTCATAATTGAGCTGGGATCGCATTAATTGATGCCACATGGAGTGAAGGACATTCGGCCATTATCAAATTCCCTTCGATCCGACTTGGTGAATGTAAAAAGTCTGGAGGGTTACTAATGAAAAGCATTTCTGAATGATTTCTAAACAGGTCAGATAATATATGAACGACATTCGATCGACGATGCTGACGCGGTAGCCTTGCGAAAAGTGATCATTAACCTAGAAGGTACCGAAGTATTCCTACCCATGAAAAGGTAAATAAATGGTAAGCTTTAGCAAATAAGAGATGTAAAAAATCATGGAAGACTCTAGGGGGGTCTATCAGTAAGCCGAAGGAGTCTCCAACCTTGACCAAATGATCTCCCACAACCTTATGGTTGTTTAAAGTTTTGAAGACTTAAACGAAGATCATGCACTCAATGACTCGTACAAGCCCTATTATTACTGGCATATATCTATAAGAATATGAACACGTGTCCTTCCCAAATTCAAATGTCTCAAACACGTATGCTAAAAAATAGAATGAACATTGTACCGAGGCTGTGTATTTAAATCCTAATAGAGCGGTAGAGAAGGTAGGCCATGAATTTTACTCTAAACCTTTACGTCGACTCCATTAATAAATATGTGTCACTACTTTCCCCATGGATGTAGTTCAAACCAGACTGAAGCACGTATATAATTTGTTCCCTTTTATTCCTTATCCCCTTCTCAATTATCATAATAAATAAATTCATTGTGTTGTGTAAATTTTACATCAATAATATTCATGTGAACTCCTTTCTAATGCACAGTGTTGGATGGATACCTAAAGGCGCCATGAGAACTGGCCAATAACTTTAGTTAATTCTTAAATTATCGAAAGGGTATAACCCATCAGTTGATAATATAAGACGTATATTGCATAATTCCTTTGCAAATTCAGGGTGTTATTCATTTTAAAATTACCAAATGAGTGAATCAATCGGAAGACACATGAGATTCCCACCCACCTTGCAACGCGCATACCATGTCATGGACTCTTCTATCCATAGTACAGTGAAAAACCATTTTAATCGTAGCTCATGGGAAATATACTTCAAAACCTTATGTGTAACTTACGAGCACTTGCGATATTTTACAATCTTGTCTTTTCTATTCTTACAAGCCACCTATTTAGAATGACTGCATACATTACACTCATCATTCTCTTCGTGCTTGTTGTGGTACAATATGTAATCATACTTTCATGCATGAATATATTTTTACTTCAAACCCAAACCCTCCAAGTTCTTCTCCATGCTAGGACAATCGTCTGGTAACGTTTTCTCCTTTTGGAAAATGTCTTTAACGCACTTAAGCATTCCAGTTAAGCTGTTTCCCGACAAATCAAATTGATTCTTCAAATTATGCAAACCAATCATTGCATATAATACCAAGTGATCTTCATCGCAATCTTTATACATCAGTATAACTGCATTGACTTTTAACCGTATGTATCCCCAATCTTCAAGTAATTCAACATCAATTTGTTCATTGAGTCGATCAGAATGCATATTATTTGTATCCACAAGTTGGTTGTTTTGATTGCGATGGACTCCGCAAGAATCATCAATTAAGTCGGTTAAAGGACGATGTGTTAGTGAATCATTTACCACTTCCACTCGGTGGAGTTTTGTTATACGATCGGGAATTGATAATTCTTCTGAAACATAAGGTATATTCTTTTCACCATGGTATGTCCATATCTTACAGCCCTACAAAATTCTCCACTTAAGTAAATGCAACTCAACATCTTCTAAAGACTCATATTTTTTGTTCATAAAACGGGTCCACAGACATGAAATCTTTCCACTTTTCATATTTTTATATGTGTATTTAACAAATTCTTGAATGCGTTTTACGTGATTATCAGATATTCGATTACTCTCCCACATATACTCTTTGTATTTTGGGAAATCAGTTAAATAATCTTCAAAATTCAGTTCATTTATATTATTAGGTTTAAAGAAAGGTCATATTGCATATAAGAATGCATATTTCATAATTCATTCAAATTATTCAACACAACTTGAACTCAAGTTAAATAAGTGAAACTTAAATTCATGTTGCATACACTAAAATTGTTAACAATTGACCCCCAAAACTTATAATAACTTAAATAAAAAAAATATTACAACTTGTTCTCAAAGTAAACATTGTTCATGGTCTAGGGTTACTAATAAATAAATTGGCCAAGTGATAAAATAATTATGATAGTATTTTAGAAAGGTCCGTATCTGCTATCAATAGGCATAGGCATTTCCCCACAATCGGTGTATATATTATCAACCATTATCTATGATTCACCCATATTCAAAGGGCGGTTGTGAAAAGGATTTATGACATTCAAGGAAACGAATGTGCATGTGCAATTAATCATGATATTGGTTAAGTCCCTGATATAGTACTTTTCGCTATAGTCCCCATAAGTGGATGACGATGATCCAAGGACTATGGAAGGAGGATGCATTTGGGAGGGGACTGTGGATGGGGGAGGCATCCGGGACGGGAGTGTTCAATGACACAGCAATTAGGAGGGGTAACCATGAGACAGAGGATAGGGGAGCCGATAATAACGACAAGAGTAGGTAACACGATACTATTTTGTAATATTTTCTTTTTTATTTGCATTATTTATTTTAACTAGTTTTATAGTACTTCTACATTTGAGCGCTAAGAAACAGTTGAATCTGTCTTCCGCACATCACTTTGAGAATTTTTTCATCTTGACTTTAATGGTGTAAGAATGTATTATTCTAATATTTTTGATAATCATAACAATAATTCTTAAAATCCCCTAAACTTATGACTTTTATTCAATACTCTCAAAGTCAAAAGCTTGATACATCTAAAATGTCTTTCGGTGAGTATTGCAAAAGTCAACTAATTGATTGTGGAAATTGTAAGAACGATCTTTTTGATAATGGTCCAAAAAATCTTTATAATAAGAATGATGAAACTTGTTGTAATAATTTTCAAAATTCTTATAATAATTATTTTAGTAGCAGTTCCTAGGATAGTTCTCAATCGTTTCATTTTAAAGAATCCGCGCCTCCGCTTAGGACTTTGCATGAAGGACTTCACAGTCTTGAAAATGAAAATCTTGAAAACCATTACCGGGAAGAGAATTATTGTTAGGAACAAGAGATGAATACATTATTCAAATTCAATTATGATTTTTCTACAAAGACTTTTGAAGTTAAAGAATATTTTCAGCCAAATGAGGAATCTTAGGTTCATGATCCAAGGATACCTACTTTGAAAGAATCTATGCTTATTTTCTTCCAAAGCATAACGGAGAACAACATTGGTAAGGATATGGAGATTCAATCACTTTGCAATGAGATTATTTCTTCTTTGAAATACAAAGAGGAGGTTGAGATGTGTTCTTCACCTCAACCAATTTTAAGACAAAATTTCATTGAAAGTGATTATTTATCCTTTGAAATTCCATCTTTGAGAAATGACGAGTCATCTCTTAAGGCTGAATTTCATTTTTCCCCATTGTCATTATCCATTATTGAACGGTTACAAGTATCCCATGATTTGGTTCAAAACTTTAAATCATTTAACCCTTTAACCGATGAGGATTACTTGCTCGAGTTGCTTTCCATAAAGGCAATCTTGCCTCTATATGTGCCACTTCCCATTCTAATTGCAAAATATTTGGGAGGAAATTATATTTTTTTCGAATCTCATGTGTATTCATCCTCCATTAAATATAAACCTCCCATCATCCTTAAAAAACTTTTAATTAGTGATGATTCATTTCTTACGCTTGATCTTGCCTTTCATTGTTCAAACGAAATTCTTATTTTCCATAAGGTATGCAATCAAATGAGGGGACACCAATTATCCCTCAAAGTCAAATATTTTGTTGGGTAGACCCTCAAAAAAATTCAAATTTTAGTGTATAGTAAATAAGAAGATCAAATTTTAATTTGTACATAATATGTTGGTTTTTATTTTTACTTATTGTCTAGTGCAATAACCTAAAGTTCTTTTTTGTTATGCTTGGTGCTAGCATGTTTTGTAGAATCTTTGAACTTGTACTTTCTAGGGATCGCTCCATTTTGGGTAATATCGCTATTTTTCTCTCTTTAACTTGATTGACATTGAGGACAATGAAAAATTTAAGTTAGGGGTTGTGGGATATTCTATCCATTCATTGGTATTTTCTTTGATTTAACCACATGTTCTTACCAAGTATGCACTTTTGTCATAAAAAAATGAAAAATTTCAAAAATATTTGTTTTCTTTTTCTTCTTTGTTGGGAATTTTCCCCTTGCTTCCGATGATAAATTTCCAATAATTACCCGATACAATTGATAATTCAATGATTCGTGTTCTTGAGTTTAAAAGTTATTAGACGTTAGTCCTTAAATCATTGATGTTATGAAAAACTTCATGAATTAAACTTTGAACCCGTGAGCACATGCACTTTTCTTGTTTAAATGATTTGGTTTTAGATTTTTATAACTCGATAATCTTTTGTTGCATTTGTATATACTTACACCAAGTGAGCGTTGTTCTTTTCTTCATTTGTGAATGTTTATACATGACTCTTTCCTTCTTGAAAACGTTAAAGTTGTTAGTAATCTCACTATTATTTCATTGATTGTTCATTAATTGAGTTCACATTTAAATGTGTTACTTGAGTATTATTTTCAAAGTTATTTTGAATCGAGAATCATTTAGGAAAGGATCATTAGGTGCTCTTTGTTAGTGCACCCATTTTGACCTTGACCTCACCATATGTAGTCAACCAATTTGAGCCTAAATATTATCCTTTCATTTCAAAACCCAAAATACCATAACCCACTCCACATTGGAGTTATTAAACCAAACATTTCATCCCTACCTTTGTTTGGAATGATTCTTAAGATTTAATGATGTTTTAACCTCGTGGTTATAACTAAGCATGTGGGAGTGAGAAAGTAAAGATAAAAATGTGAACAAGAAAAAGAAAGTGAAAAATAAAGGAAAAACATGAGGAAAAGAACAAAAGAAAGAGAAAAATTTCCTTGATGTAAATAGTGTTCAATAATCTTTATCACGTTCCAAGGTCATATCTACTTCTTTTATGAAATTACATTCAATTTTGAAATTGCCCATAATTTTTCATTTTCACTACACCCAAACAGGAGATTTGTAAGTGTTTTAAACACTTACAAATGGCATTTGTAAGTGTTTAAAACACTTACAAATCTCCTGTTTGCAAAAAAATTATAAGTGTTCAAAACCGTTGCAAATGTCATTTGCAAGTGTTCATTGGGAACACATATCCGTTTCAGACAACCGTTACAAAAAAATTTGTAAGTGTTCGAAACACTTGCATATTAACTTTTGCAAGTGTTTTAAACACTTGCAAAATTTTCATTTGCAAGTGTTTAAAACACTTACAAAATTCAGCAACCTTTTTTTTTAATTTAAAACGGTTATAAACATTTACAATAGAAAATAATTTTTTTGTAACAGTTCAAAACACTTACAAATATTAATATGTAAGGAAAACAATGTTCATTTTGTAAGTGTTATGAACACTTACATAAATTAAAATATTAAAAAAAATATAAATTATCCACCTCATACCACCAACCTCACATATAACAAATAATAAAAATGGCTAAAAACATAACAATTATATCCAAACACTTTCATACAATACTTCATGATATGTTCGACATAAACAAAACTCTCATCAAGAAAGGAAGCAAGAACCAAAGGTATATATTGAATATTCTCCTTAACAAACTTCATACATCTAATTATTGTATCCAAATACACATGTGCCACAACCCTATTAGTATGACAACGAAATCGTGTTGATAAGAGCATTTTCACTAGTTCCCTTAAGAGACCACTACCAGTACTCACCGCCTCTTCGCTAAATGACTCTCCAAGTGCATAAAAAACAAAATCGAAGATTCTACCACTTCAGCATTCCTATCGACAGAAGATGAAACGACACTACCAATGAGAGTCTGTTAAAAACCTGAGTAACATCACGAAAGTCAAATTTAGTGAAGAGGACACTCTTCTTATCCATTATATCACTCGTCATGGTGAAGGCCATTGGAATTTGCTAGCAAAATTCCAAGGTACTGAAATATGACATTCAACTTATAAATGAACTAGCAGAATACTCGTGCCTAAAGGCACGGAGAAAACTTTCCAATGTATTAAATTGTCTATAATTTAAATAATCAAGTGAAGAGGATCAAAATGATTATACCATAAGTCTTGCTTGATGAAACGCACTACCGAATGTGAACCGCGGTTTGCTTTCTCAAGTGTCGTAGAAGTTCCCAAGCTGTTTAAAATTCACTTCTGTTTGGACACCAAAATGAAAAGAAAAAACCACATCAACAACATCAACCAAGAGATGGGAATAATTGAATCCTATATCTAATGCTCTGTGGATATAGACATTAACCTGTAAGTTTAAATCGATACCAATTCACAAAATTAAATTTAATATAAATATTACTACAAACTCAGAATCCCAAACACAACTCAAACAACGTTAACATGTATAATAAATGTAGAAGCATATTTATGACAAACCCAAATTAAAAGTCGTCAAACGTTAATGGTCATTTTGTCTTCCACGTAGACTACAAACTTAAATACTGAACAAATACTCGTAAAAAATTCAACTCTACAAATTCATCCGAAATTTACATTTTTCAAGCATCCGTGCAGGCAGGGACCTTTCTATATACATTTTTTGAATAAACTCATCAAAGATACTTATGACCAAATATACATAGAAAAACAAGACATAATTTTGATCCTCACTCTATGTAATACTTACAATAAAGGATTCCGTCTTTTTAACTGTTTACCTATGCAGATCCCACGTTCTTCTCACTGCAATAACTTGATAATTTGAAGTTCTATACATAAAACTCTTACTCGTTTAACCACTTGCTGCATTTTTTCTGCGTGAGCTATCATGATTATCATAAATTATACTCCCTCCATTCTAAATTAAGAGACATTTTTTAAGGAAAACTTTCACTTTCCAAATTTATACTGTTAAATATTATATTATGAATACCTATCACATTAAATCGATTAGGATGTATATGGCGCCTTTAATGATGTTTTTACTCCAGGGAATGTGTAACTTTGAAATCTCACCTTGTTTTATATACTATTTTTAGAAACGGGAGTCTTAATTTGGGACGCAGGGAATAGTAAATTATCCCCCTTTTGTCCAATGTAGGGATGATGTGAAGAATCCAAATGTCAGGAGTCATCTGAGTATATCCTTGTCTCTATCTGGGACACAGGAATCCATCTGTAGATATGCCATGTTGGTAATATGGGGCATCCACTAAGCTTAACTTGAGGTAATACTGACTTTGATCAAGTGCCTAGACCCTTGTGTTTCTTCAATTGAGCTTGTATTCATCAGAGATCACATGAATGAGGATGGCGATATCAAGTCAATTAGAGACACAATCACTCGTATTGACGAGCACCATAATCGTCTGCAAATTAATATGTCTAGAGACCTTCCCATTTCATTCTTCTATAAGTTAGGCATGCTTTGAATAGTACTATCTGGTATGATTTGAAAATTTGAGCTTCCTGGGGCATTTGGATACCCTGCAACATTGATGAGTGCTTGTGATTCATGTGCTCTCAGTCATCAAACTTATGTTCTCTTTTCCTGATAGATATATGTATTCTTTGCAGGTAACACAATACAGGAATTACAAAACAGAAAGTGAGGAAGACTACGACAACTTGTCCTGGAGACAAACAGAATACATAGAAGGTGAAGATGGGGAACTTTCCTGGTTCAATGCTGGTGTAAGGGTCGGTGTTGGTATAGGCCTCGGGGTTTGTCTGGGGATCGGAATCGGAGTTGGTTTGCTGGTTCGTACTTACCAAGCCACCTCTCGAAACTTCAAAAGACGGATTACATAGAAAGTGTATTGGATGAACTTATTTTCATCGTACTCTGTAAATCCAAAGCTTAACTTAGTCATTCTTGTGGTGTCCTTTTAACTGCAATTCTATTTGGTTAGAATTCTGAAGTCCTTTCGTGAGGCTATCCAAGTCATTTTTTTTCTTTATTTGATCATCCTTATCTTATTCTTAGGGAAAAAAAGTTGCTGTGGAATATAGTAGTTAAGAAGGGTGCATTCTGCTTAGGGGGAGTAAAATACATTGACATTAAACATGAGATTAATTTTGGTTGTTCAGCTTGTATGAATTGTATCACTCTCTCTCTCTCTGTATATATATATATATATATTATCATATTTGATTTATGAGCAAGCCTCAAGATGGAATAAGGTGAATGACTTACCAGATTCCATAAAATAATTCAAACAGGGGCAATGAAATCTCAAACCAACATACCTCTTGAATTTGGGCACAAAAAGCATCTTATCACAACACCTACAAATAGTTACACCTACACACATAAATATTGCAATCCGTAATCAACATTAACTTCCCAAATGAAAATAGCCAATATATAATAATGAAAATATTCTCATACATTTCGATTGAAAACATTACATTTAGAGTAGAGTATACCTGAGAGTGAAAGATGGAGAAAATAGTAGCTGAAATAGTAACTTTTGATATTTAAGCCGTTTTATGATTACATATTTTGGAAAGTTTCGCCGTGCCTTCAGGCATGGGCATTCCGCTAATAACCCTACAATGTACCAAAATTAAGGGGGGAAAGTCGAACAGATTACGTAAATTGTCGTCTCTATCCACCGACCACATGAACGTAATGAGTGACAATCTGTAACATCTGGTGAGTGACCAATTGAGGCTGTGCGAGTTCAGCTTCTGATATTTTGGTCCCACCAGTTGCTATAGAATTAATCAAGTCATATTCACCATCACGAACTTGAATAAAATGAGATTTATCCATTGACCTAGTTTCAGCAGAATTTTGGGAAGGCTTGGAACTTGAATACAATACGAGGGGATTTCTCTAAATGTTCGCATTGGAAAATTTCCAATAACCACGCATCTCGCATCCACATCCTAATGAAATCTTCTTCACAATTAAATCGAATCATAGTGTATTTTGGATCAATTAAACCAATATTATATCGTTATTATATTAGGACAATATCTTTATTGTTGATTTGTTCTTCTAACAGGGAGGTTGGGAAACTGATGAATCCATTAATGATGCGGCTTTACGAGAAACAATGGAAGAAGCTGGAGTATGGGGGATTGTTTGGCCTTGAACCCAAAGTATTAAAAGAATTGTTCGTGTAAAATTATACAGAAAAAATGCAAATCCCCACCTGAAGTTTCAAGTTTTTGCATACAAGGTACTCCTTAAAATTTAAGTCTGAATAAGTAAATATAATTTTTTACGTTTTCAATTTCACCCAAGTGAAACAAACATTACAGTCCGAACCAAACAAAACCTAAGAAGCATTTATACCTGGAGTTGCTTGTAATTGAGCTCATGCCTCAGAAAAATATGGCAACAGCAACCACACCCAAGCAAGTATCTATTTTATCTCTTTAATCCCAATCGCTTCAACCTCTGTTCCACTCAAAACCGAAAGAAACAATGCAAACTCTTTATAGCTTATGGCTCACAATAATCCTAACAGAAGGCAACACTATTTTGTAGTGTTGTGCTATATCACCCACCCTATAACATGTCACAACTGTTTTGAATGTGTAGCATAAAAAGTCGATGAACTGGGAATTTTTTTGGCACTTACCTAGTATGTTTCAAACACTAATTTTCAAATTAATCTCTAGAGGAAGAATTGTGCAGTTTTTAAAATAATCATAAAGTAGGGCAAAGGATGAAATCAAACTGATAGTTCCTCCTAGGTAAGACTCACAGGGGGAGGGGGGTCAGTTGAGACAAAGACATTTCCATTATTTTTAAGGCATATATATTCCACGTAGAAGAATTTGTAATGTGTGGATTATTGTGCATGTCCAAAAAAATCATTTTAATGGTGGTGGGTCATAGCGTATAATGCACCAATAATCATAGTTGACAAATTGCATACTGTACCGTAAGATTATAAAGGACACATTATAATAAATAATAAAAAATATTACGGTCTAAAATCAATTATACGATAAGATTACACCGTGAAATGGTAAGACGTTCGATTTTGTGATAAAGAGTGTTCCAATCACATTACATTCTCATAATTCAAAGGTACTGACCAATAATATGGCTACGACACAGTGCTACTTGCGATACAACCATGCTATAAGTATGTTTTTGCTGCTGTACCGCAATAGTACGGTACGTATAGTGTATCTTACGATACTAACAACAATGTCAATAATATAATGCAAGTTTATGGTTCGGTTCCCAAAGCTTGAATAAAAAGAGTGCGATCCGTGATTATTTCGACTTTATGTGGTCCGTGATTATTTCGACTTTATGTGGTCCTTCATCGTCTATGTTTAACAGTCACCGTGTGTAATATAACTAGTACTTGTGTAATATAACTATCACGAACAAACATATCTCATAATATGTCTGTGAGACGTGGTCATATAATACAAAGTAATAGTTATATTGGCAAAGTGAGGTCCCATAATATGATCTGTTGACTATAAAATTATTCACTTTAAATTTGCCATTCTTACCACAATTAGTCAAAGCATTCACAAGCATGCTGATGGCAACAGCACCCATATCATGCCCTTCTTCCTTGTAAAATAGGTAAGCTTCCTCTGGTTTAAAACATTTCGCATATTCATCAACCATTGAACTATAGAAAGCTTTTCTACAAGTAGAAGAATCTGCCCCTGCTTCAAAAACTTCTTGGGCTTGCTTCAGCTTCTTTTGCTTTCCATATGAACTTATCATAGATGCAGTCGTTCCATACTCTGGTCTGCAGCCAAGCTTGATCAATAGGTCATATCGATATTCCGCCTTTGATATGTCACCTATATAAAGAAATAACACCGACATCACGAAACCATTTCAATTTTAACACTAAGGGTGTGTTTGATTGGCAATACTTTCCAACTTTTGGTGTGATTGATTGTCTAAATTTTCCTTGGAGATTTTGTTCAGGTTTGCCTAAAGTACAGCCTGATAATGCACATTTTGAACATTTTCTAAGGAACAGTTTTCTTTAGGGGGCGGTAAGAAAAAAATTCCAGGGAAAACTATTCCTTGGAAATTTTTCGCACCTGCTCCAAAAACACACTGCATTTTATTACAGAGTTGGAAAAGGAGAGAAAAATAGTTCGTTTTATGAAAAGTTGGAAAAAGAGAAGATAGATGAGTCGCTTAATGAGATGCTCGCTAACCTTTAAGGTTTTTTATGGAATCCAATTCATACTAGCCTCCCAAAGAATTGGTTTATATGAAAGCCTGAAAAGGGTAAAAGAGCATCTCACCAAATAACTCGTCTTCTTTTTCATCTTCAGCATTTGAGTTTGAGTTTGCGTTAGCTAATAATTTCTCATTAGCTAAAATCACTATGTTGAAGTCCCCTACCACCATTTGAGTTTGCGGACGTCTATGCCAGAGAATTCAAATAATTTCTCATTAGCTGAAATCACTGTTTTGGAAACCGTTCAGTCTTTATGATGATTATATACAAGTTTTGTTGCCAAAAAAGGCTCTACTTATTCCCACTCTGAAGAGAAACATAAAAAGAGAGATAAATACCTACGGGGGGACCATAGAAAAGAACCCCCTTTGAAGGAAACATACCGAATTTCTCAAACTTTGTCGGATGCTCGACAGGGTATTGAACAGTCTATAAACAAAATGGAAGCAATTAAAATAAATTACAAAAATATCACCACTGCAGTAGAACATGGCAAAATTACATCTCAAACTTAATTCAGTTGTTATTTTTACCTCTTGAAGTACCCGCTTTAACATTTTAAAGACCTCCAATGCCCTCTCAGCTAACATTTGGAACCTTATCAACCTGCTTATTAGTTCAAAGACAAAAATGTAAATATAATAATAATATATAATGAACAGAGATTCTATCATCCACTCTTTGCTAACTTCCGATGATATTTTGTATCTTGAGCTACATTAGTAGAAAATTAATATCTACTCTTGAATACCTATATACCCAAACTATTATATATCTGCTTATGGATATGTACTTTGAAATCCACATAATTTCTAAACAAGAATACTTTGACATGCACATATGCATACATGCAAAAACAGACTAATGAGTGTTTTACGATTTGAAACCACTCGGACGTGTAAAATCTAAAGTAACTTCATTAGATCCATATAGTTAATTTTTCCCTTACTATTTGAAGGAGATTCAAAAGGACTGAAGGTATAAATTTTATGGTCAATATGATGTCTAACAATTCAACAGTCGTACATACACACACACAGAGTTGAAACACGGAAATCAATTTAAGTTATAAACATTCAATTCTTTACAAGAAAACATTAGCAAAATTAATGCACTGTAACGAACATTTCTAGATAGATACGATACCAAAATATATAATGAAAAAAGAGACTAAAAATGAACAATTTATATGATAGTGTAATTGTATAGAGACATAAATGCATAAATTCACTAGAAAGAGACTATATACGAACGAGTATGAAAAGGCTTGAATCGTTTACCACAATCCTACATAATTTTTATCTAAATGCCATCAAAAAAATTTGAAAACAACAAATGCTTGGCTTCAATATCTACTATACATAAAAGCCAAAATCATGCTAGTCAGTAAAAATAATAACATGAATCCATTTCTCAATGACTATACACACATGACTAGAAATTCACACACACACATATATATATATATATATATATATATATAGGGAGAGAGAGAGAGAGAGAGAGAGAGAGATAGAGAGTTATACCTGAATCAATTTTTAAGCTTTACGATTGAGTCCTAGATTTGAAGCTTAGCGATTGAGCCCTAGATTTGAAGCTGAGCGATTGAGCCCTGAATCGTAAAGATGTGTCGGAGTCTTCAAATCTGATTTTGGTTCCCTAGGAAGATTAGGGATTTGGGGAGGGATTTTGGGAGGGAATGAAAATTAGGGAGCGGTTTCAATAGACGGGGAAGAAATTTTTGACGAGGGAAATAGTTAAGGTGGGAAATTGTGTCTTTTACACTTTTGGGAGATGATGCTAACACTTTTAGTTTTTGGTATTAGAAAATTACATATTTTATAACGGTTTTGAACACTTACAAAATTTATAAGTGTTCAAAACCGTTGTAAAATTTGTAAGTGTTCTAAACACTTACAAATTAAATAATCTATTAGTTGTAAAATAGTCATTATGGTGTAGTGTTTGCGTGAGTATTTGTCTTCAAACACTTTTGAATCCGTAAATATCTCTTCATTTCATAACCTTATCCCAAAACCTACATTATAACCCTATAAAGTCCACTGTGATCCTTGGATGAATTTGATTCAAATGTCATAATAATTGCGATAATCTTGGAAAATGATTTTTTCCTTTCTTAATGAGCGGTATCATTAATTGAGATTGCAATTTTTCATTTTATATATAGAGTTCTTCATTGATGACATGTGCCCAACCTTGTTTCCATTTCCATTTACTCTAATGCCCGCATGCCCCGTGTGTATTATACTCTGTTCTTAGTTATTTCATTTGTTGAGTATAATATCTGAAGAGGTTTAAGATCATGCATGCTCAAATAATTATACAGCTTATGAAATTTTTTCCAAATTAATATTTTCATGTGCTCGCTTTTCTTCCCACATTTAAGGTTTGGATTATAATGAAGTTATTCTAATGTTAATGATTACGGACTTTTGGGTGATTTCATTCACCATGATAATAACTTTTTAAAACCCTTTACGTATTATTGAACATGTCTTTTTGGTTATTTGGGCATAATTTTGAGAAAGCTTAATGTTTGTGGATTTCATTCTTGAAAACCCACATGAGACAACATTTGTCCACTAGGGTAACCTGGGGGTTTAACGACTTATTGCATATGCTAAAGCAAGCATTCGTTCATGAAACTGGCATTAATCCTTCGTACATGTTTCCTCTCTTTTTGATATTTCCTTCTTATCTGTCTTCTTTGCACTTCATTGCAAGGGACTAGTAATGTGTAAGTTCTGGGGTGTGATTCGTCCTGAATATTATAATTTATACCCCTTTATTCTTGTGCATTTTAGCTCCCACGTATATGTTAGTTCCTCTATTTATGATCGTTAACCACAAAACCTCTATTCTATCTATTTATATGTTTTGTGAGGTATATTTGAGCTTTTATAGGTATTATGGATGCATGGTGTGAAGTTGGATGCCTTTCAAAAATATTTCATCATAAGATGCAACTTCAAGGGAAATTGGGTGTTAAAAACTTCATATTTTGGATGTTCTAAAAGTATCAACATATATATCATCAAATTATCATTGCGTGGTCTCTGACCGTGCATCGTTTCGATCCCGAAAGAGGAATTTGTGGCCTTTTTTGAAAGTTTTGGCATGTTCTTCTACTTTAAGGGAAATTTGGTTAATTTAATACTGGATAATTTGGAGGGTTCCAAAACACCAACATATAGACCATTGAATTATCTTTTGCACAACTTCAGACCGTGCCTCATTATGAGTTATATGAAGATTTTTTGGCTTTTTTTGCATGACGTGTCAGAATTGGATTAGAGTGAGAAAGGGGACTGTCAGGTACCGAATTGATTCAGTACTGTCTTAAGTCGATTCGGGTATTGTAAAATTCCATAAAATTCTATTTTAGGTCTTTTTTGGTTTGTTAGTTATATGTAAATATTATTTCAAGTATAGGACATATTTTATTTTAGTTTCGAAAGGGTTTATGAGATGATTTTAGGAGCTCTACCTTCTCTCCTACTGGCTATTCCATTTGTGTTGTAAGTTTACTATTCATTATCTTCCTCCATTAATTAAAGCTTCCATTTTTGTTTTCTTACTTTTTCAACATAGATTCTTGCTTTGTTATTGCTTAATTTATGGTTTTCCTTCATTTAAATGTCATTTAATATGCTTTGTAGCTAAATTAGATTAGGTTGAGATTGATTAAACTCACCTTTGATTAATTGGTTGCTTTGCTTTGGTGATGGATTAGACTAGTTTAAATGGGTTGGATTGTTCTTTATTTTATGACCAGGAGATTTAATGATGTATATCATGTATGCACTATATTTACGATCTTGCGTGTGTAATTTTTGGAATATTTATTGATGCCAAAATCAAATAGGCTTTTATGAGAATTTTGGAAGTGACAACTCTATCTTTGATTTATTCAAAAAATGATATTTAATCTTAAAACACTATTCTTCCCATGTAAACATTTATGCTAATTAACCTGAGACGAGGGGTGTTATTCCCAATCTATTATTTTTTTTTACCTTTTTATTAATCTTAGTTTCAATACATACTTGGATTAATCTTTTGTTAACACAAGGGAGTCCGTAAGCGAGGGATCCTCCTGCCAATGTTAGTGGAAATATCAATTATGAGAGGGAGTCCACAAACGAGCGATCCCTCTAGCAATCCCACCTAAAATGTGAAATAAGGCAAGGGAGTCCATAAGAGAGGGACCCCTCTACCAATCCCATATAAAATATAAAATAAGGCGATGGAGTCCACAAGCGAGGGACTGCTCTGCCAATCCCAACTAAAATGTGAAATTAGGGGAGGTAGTCCACATGCAAGGGATCCCTCTGCCAATACCAGCTGAAATATTACTTGGGCGAGGGAGTCCAGAACGAGGGATCCCTATGTCAACACCAAGTTAAGATGATATTTTGGTTATGGATTCCATAACGAGGTACCCCTATGCCAATGCCAGTTAAAATGTAAAATTAGGTGAGGTAGTCCACAACGAGGTACCCCTATGTTAATACTCAAATTCAAATGCTATCTTGCAACGAGGGTGTTCAAGCACCAGAGACCCAAGGAACAAAACAATACAGGATGAGGGGGTCTGTCTTGAGGGGACCCTTGTCATAAATAAAACTATTATTTTAAGTAACAAAAGTACTAATGTTTATGTACTTGTACACACAGCCTAGTTGAGAAAGCAGGGCTCAAATGGGCTAGTTGGAATCTTCTGGGAGTTTTGGCTTGGGGCTGAGATATAAGGTTTATTGAGCAAGACTTAACCACTTAGAGCTTTAAGATAAAGAGAAAACTAGTAGAGAGACCCATAGGAGTCACTCAAGAACTTACACATGCAACACTTAGTCATAACAGTAGTGAGTAGTCACGTGGCTGCTCTTAAAGAAATAACTTTTACAATTAATTTTAGAGAGGTTGGACCTCAAGGCAACTCTCAAGTTTACAAAAGATTGTACAACAAGTTACCATTCAAAAAGATATTTACCAAATCATATGTTTTGTCTCCATTAGGAGACGTATTTTCCTTTTGATTTTGGTTTGCACCCGGTTCCATATGTCAGAGAGGGACAGGCGACTGTAGACAGTATAGGGACAAAAGGTACACTTCAGACCTTATATCTCAAAGTTTCCTCTCATTTTTGGCGCTTAAAAAGGCCACATCAACCCTATCTTGTATCTATACATAAGACCCTTGGGCTAGATCAAATCAGATAAAAAAACTCAAGTTATACTATTACTTTATCAAAATTACACCAGACCTAGTATTCTTTCCCTATTCTCTCTTTAAGTGCTGAGTGTTTGTCTCTTCACTCCCATCGTTGTAGCCATTATTCTTAGGAGATATTCTTCTCTAAGTTGTTGTTGTTGTTGTTGTTGTTGTTGTTGTTGTTGTTGTTGTTGTTGTTGTTGTTGTTGTTGTTGTTGTTGTTGTTGTTGTTGTTGTTGTTGTTATTATTATTATTATTATTATTATTATTATTATTATCATTATTATTATCATTATTATTATTATTATTATTATTATTATTATTATTATTATTATTATTATTATTATTATTATTATTATTATTATTATTATTGTTGTTGTTGTTGTTGTTATTGTTGTTGTTGTTTGTGAAGTTTCATATTTGCAGGGGGAGGTCCACAACATTAATCCATTTTTACCAGAAATAGAAAGTTTTCATACCCAACTGCTCTTGAAAACTTGAAAGCCTTGAAAGCAGAGTCCATTGAAGTGGGCCATGTCTCACCCATTCCATTTTCTTATCAGACCCCAGTCATACGATCACATTTGGCAACTTCGCTGGGAAGGTATCCTCATTACCATTTAAAAATAAGGTTATAATATTTCTAAGCAGCTGATTTTTAAAAACACTCCAACTGGAAATGGAGTTCAGAGTGACCAGACCACCAAGAGGAGGTGGTAGTGACCGGAGCTAGAGTACCTTCTCCTTAAGGAGGATATACTGGTGCAATAACAATTGTTCCGACGATAGCTATGAATTTAATGAGCATGTTTTTTGAGTTCCTGAAGCCAAATAACATGAATCTGCCAAGTTTGAACCAAAGCTGTGTTACACGAGCAATAGCCCCTCTAGAGGGGCAGCTGCAGTAGCAAGAACAACAATGGAGGTGTCTCCTCCACAAAAGGTGGTGCAAGAGCAAGCAGTAACATCGTTGAGTTCACCAACAACAAAGAATGTGAGTTTAGAGGAGTCTCCCCCCAAGGCCGTTACTATAGAGGAAGTGAAGAAGCTACTTTCTTCTTAAAGGGGAACTTCTCATCTATATAAGGACTTACATAATCCCTACCCAGAAAGTATTAATGATAAACCGTACCCAGAAGGGTATGTTCCACCATCTTCAAATGTATGAGATGTATATGTTTCCTAAAATTGTTAAGCCTAAGGAAATACGGATTACTTTGAAAACTCAGACTAAGAAAAAGAAGAAAGAAAAAGTTTGTGAGTCCAACTATGACTTTGTTTTTGAACTGGATGACATGGCCCTGTTTGCAAAAAATTTCAAAAAGTTTCTCAAATTTTCCAAAGAAAATTCTTCCAGTGAAAATATTTTTGAGAAAAATAAAAATAAGAATGAGGGTATGTGCGAGGGAGAGAAAGGGGAAGAAATAAGGTGTTATGAGTGTGAAGGTAAAGGGCATAAGTCATTTGAGTGCACTAGGCTTAAGAGAAAGGGAAAGAAAGTTGCGAATAAAGCCACTCTTAGCGATAGTGATGTCGAGTCGATTGATTTAGGGGGGAGAATCACCACATGAACTATGCGTTGCGTTATGGGCTAGTCACGTTAGCACTTATAGTATATCTCATGCCGATGAGGACATATCTAAACCTGAAAGCCTCAATGATGTTTCGATTAATTCCATAGAGAGTGAGAGTGAGAGTGAGGATGAAAATTTGAGGGAAGGAGAAGGTGATCTCCGAAAGGTGTTTAGCGATCTTTACACTGAGACCTTGAAAACAAAAAAGGTTATAAAGATTTGTCTCTTAGGGTGTTAGATTTGGAGAAAGAATTGAAAGTTTTGAGAAAATGTGGGGCATCAGTGAGCCACCTCGAGAAGGTAAAAGTTTGTTTATGTTAGCAGTTGATCATTTTATGTAGGGAAGATCTTCAATCTTCATTAGAGACTCGTGAGAAAGTCAAAACCCTTGTATCCTAAGTCGAGATTGATTTCAAACGTTCCCAGAAGGTCAAGGTTACTTTAGAGGACACATCTAAGAAAGTTGAAAAGATTCTCCTCGGTCCCGCGTTAGGTAATGTTGAGAGGCAAGGAATAGGTTATGACGGTGCATCCACTTTCGATGCCACACCCGAGCTGGTTCCTGAGTTTGTATTGGACCCTTTATGGACCTCAACCTAACCCACCTAGGAAACATAACCCATTTAGAAGAGATCGTCCTAAATGTTTTGAGAAAGGTAGACCCAAGACCATTTATGTTTGTTCCCATTGCAAACAAAGAGGTCATTTTAAAGAGTATTGTTTTAAGGTAGGGAGAGTGTCTTATAGGTATGTTCCCCGGTATGACAAGTTCCCACACGAGTTCCCGTACACACTCCTACTCATATTACTCCCCATGCTCTCGCACATCATCATAGAAATTTTAGAGTTTTTAAGATCAAGTTGAGTTTTTTTCAAGACTTCACAAAATTTGATGGAGGAATTTCTTAGAATGTCATCTCCTTTTGAGAGCTCCTTCAGGCCTAAATGATTGGGGTTGAGACTTCTTACTAGAATATGGTGCTTATCATGATCATATCTTATATCTCTATTACTAGTGTGTACCATTGTGTATTTATATTTTTTTATTTTGATATATTTTTTGAAAAATCCAAAAGGAGTTTTATTTTTCTGAAATTTTTTTGGAAAATACAAAAAGAGTTTCAGTCTTTAAGAAAAAGATGAAAAAGGCAAAAATATTTTATTTTGATAAAATATTTGAAAAATACAAAAAGATATTTGTATTTTTTTGTCATCATATATGGATGAATCCGGATCATCCTTTAATTCCATATTTCCACGTGACTTTTTCTTAGTGTTTTGAGACATGATGTCGTTTCATTTATGTGCCTAACAATGTGTGGAGTCATTAAATTAACCATTAATGATTACTTACAACATATTTAACTCCTATCACTTTTACTGCACACGTGCATGAAGTTGTTTGAACATTTCTCTTACATGTCACTTGTTGAACATGGTGTTGTCATCTCATTGTTGCTTTAAAACGAACCAAATGTAATAATGAGACAAAAAATTGTGCATGTAAGAACCATTGCCCGGATTTACATCATTTTTTCGAGAAAATATTGTTATATATTAAGCAATGGAAAGGTGCCACAAAAGATAAAATGTATTTGCGTTAACAGACACCATTTGCAATAAAAGAGCTTAAAAAGATTACACGCACATAAAAGCAGATGTGCCAGTACAATTTTCAATCATTGATGCTTCGTTATATACGAGCACTAATTTTTACGTGTTCTTAGTTATGTGAGATTTTGAAGGATTTAAGTTGAAGATCAATGGGTTTCCACATACTATATAAATCTCGTAAAACATTAAATAGTTTTGGCGTCATTGGTGTTAGAAACACTTTTGTTCTTGATATGTTGATTAAGTCAAGTCAATTTCACATGAGTTCACAATATATACAACTAAGGAAGACTTTGAGATCTTTCATTAGTAATATCTCAAAACCTTCATGCACATGTGATTATGATTGTCAATGTTAATTTAACCTACGAAATATGTTCACACCCTTACATACACATTCGTGATTCGGGTATTTTTATGTTAATTCATGGTGTGCAGTTTTTGTAAAATTTATACTTCTGATTAATTAAAAAAAATTTGAACATTTTAAAAAGACAACCAACTTTGGGATTTTATAGTTTGCTACATGCCTTTTAGATTATCATTACATGTGCATTATTTCATTTTCTCCGTGATGCTTTATACTTCATGTTTAAATTCTACTCCTCTGTCTATTTTGGGCAAAAAAGGGGAGAATAAATTATGGGGGAGAATTGATGGGTTTGACTTATGGGGAGAACGCATTACTCATTTTATTTTATATTTCAAACTCTATGCATCACGGGTATTTTCTTTTCTTTAAGTGTGTAGGTATCTAAGTGGATGAACAAATTACACCGTATGAAGACAAAGTTGCCCAACGGAAGAACACGATGAGATTGAAAAAATAGTTTCACTATGCCATTCCATTTCTAGGGCCTGGGAGGGTATTAGAAGTTTAATATAATTTGGGTTTCGATTAATTTTTTATCGGAATAGACAAATGGGGAGATTTGTAAGCGTAAATATTTTAGCTTAGGCTTTTTATTTGTATTTATTTGCACTTTGGCAACATTGGTGCATGCCATTACAAACCGACACGTCGAACCGAACCCTAACATCTCCAAGTTCAAGACTCCTCTACATCTCATGAAGGTATAATTCTTTTAGGACTTAATAATGATTCATATTTATATTTATGATGTATTTTTTTATAAAAAACCGAGGCGTCAATTTAAAAGGATTTAAAATTAAAATATTATTTATCCTCGTTCTAACGAGATGAAATCTCTTTCTAATGAAAATGGATTTTTGTTTGATCACACTTCAAACAACCATCTAATGAAGTAAGGAATGCTCGGAAAATAATTGTCGTTAGAAGGTCGTTAAATAGCGACTTCAAACAAATTGACTTTTTTGTTTGAACTAAGAGCTTACTCATTCGAACGGACTCCTATTCTCGTTTGAACGTCCCTAATTTTTGTTTGAACGAGTTGCCGCCTCTAATTTTGTGTGATGTCTATAAATACCTGTTTTAAACCCTTTTTCATTGGGATTTTTGAAAGAATGAAAATTGCATATCTTTATCAAAAGGTTTTCATCTTTTGTGTTAACAAAATACTTTTGATTCACAAACTTTACATCCCAAGTATTTTGTGAATCGTTTTGAAACCCTAAATTTTTTTTGTATCTTTCATACACCTTGTAGAGAGGATTCTCCACAGCTAAACTTGTGACCCAAGGGATCACGATAGAAGACGGAAGATGGATGATCGGTGGATAACGAAGGTGAACCGCCACCTATGGATGACTTTGGATTGAGACGTTTTATTTAGAAGGTTTTAAAGACACTGCGCACCATACTTAGTCGATCTAAGTGATTTGTAAGTCGATAGTATTGTAAAACATTCTAAAGTCTTGATTAAAGATCTTGCCCTGTAAAGGGATTTTTTTTCTCATTCACTATATTGATTGCTTGCGTAGTTTATTTTTTGTGATTGGAATAATAATTATATGCAAACCTAATTTAAACAAAGATTAAAATTTGGAAAAATTAAATTTATTTTTGGGATAAATCAATCCATTACGTTTGCACTGTGCACTCTAAAAAATTTACAAGCATTGCTTGCATCTCAAGGAAACAAATGTAGCGGTGATACTTGGCACATGGGACTAGGATATCCTTGTAGTCAAACTTTAAAATTATTAGCTAAATCTAAGTGATTGGATATAAGCCATTAGAATAAAAACTCAACTGTGTGTGTTTAATGCTAAATGGTAAAGAGTTGTAAGCTACCTTATAATTCGAATAAGAAAATATTTTGTGAGCCTCTTACTAAAACTCATTCAGATTTATAGGGACCTTCTCTTGTCAACTCATCACAAACTATGAGATATTATGTTGTGTTTATTGATAATTATTCTAGATATACATGGCTATTTCCTTTGAAACACAAGTCTGATTTCTATGAAACATTCATTAAATTTCAAAGTATGGTTGAAACTCAATTTGATAGAAAATTAAAAAATTTCAACATGATGGAGGTGGAGAGTTTTCCAGTAATGCATTCATTGAACACTATAAAAATAACGGGACACTTAGACAAATATCTTGTCCTGATAGTCCTGAATAAAATGGTGTTGTAGGAAGGAAGCGTAGACACATTGTTGAAAATGCACTAAACCCTTGTGCTCTAAGCAAAGATTAATTTATATTTATGCGTAAATGCCTTTCTAACTATTGTGTAGATTATCAATAGGTTACTATCATCTTAACTCAAGAAAGAAACACCATTTTTCAAGTTATATCAAAGATAACCTTGCTACAACAGTCTTAGAATATTTGGTTGTGGTGTTTCCCTTACATCAAAGGAAAAACACAACACACGTTTAATCCCAAATCTTTTCCATGCATTTTTATTGGATACTATTCGTTTCATATGCAACCATCAGTAATCACACTTGAGAAAAATCCTATTACATATTTTTGAGTTCATTCACACACCATCCCATTCAATCAGTCGCAACCACAAAATAATAGACTTGATAAAAATCCAACTACACATTTATCTCCCACCATTTTTATCCTGATGGTCTTAATCTGGAAATACCCCTGCACTTTAACATACCATAAAACACTTCTGCCTACACCTCCAAAAATCACCATTCCATGACCACATAAACCAATTTAAGATAACTACCAAACACAACTCCACCTATTG
This sequence comes from Sambucus nigra, assembly GCA_949130495.1. Taxonomy (NCBI): domain Eukaryota; kingdom Viridiplantae; phylum Streptophyta; class Magnoliopsida; order Dipsacales; family Adoxaceae; genus Sambucus; species Sambucus nigra. Next base: position 350,572,940 of record OX422215.1, read on the forward strand.
TTCTTTAGGTCACTATCTCAAATACTATTAAACCTAATACTAAAAATAAACCTTACTTAATTATAGGTGATCAATGCAATGCGTGAAGAATTTGTTGCATTACACAAGAACCAGACCTGGACATTGGTGCCAAAATAATCTAACATGCACTTGATTGGCTAGGGAAGGATATACAAGACTAAACTCAAACCCAATGGCACTGTTGAAAGATATAAAGCTAGGTTAGTAGCCCAAGTCTATACCGAATAGGAGGAAGAGATTTTTTTAACACCTTTAGTGTTTACATAAAACCAACAACTAATCGAATTATTCTTGCTCTAGCTATCACCCGTGGTCAGTCTATACGGCTATTAGATATAAAGAATGCCTTCTTATATGGCAATCTCTAAGAGTGAGTGTACATGAATTAGCCACCCAAATTTGTTCATCCTTGTTGATACCAAAATTAATGTGCTGATGTGGACGAAGAAGATGAAGACACGTGTCAATCTACATGGCACAACAGCAGCGAGGAAGATCATTTCCCGACCAACCGTGTTTCTTTCCGAGAAACTCTATCACACCGAGGAACTCTATCATCCCGAGATACTCTAAGTACTCCGAGGAACTCTTGATCAACAAGCAACTAAGGCGGTCCGAACTGCATCTCGGCCGTATCATTAATTACCAGACGAACAACTGTTCAAATATCCATTGTATTCTTGACGCACACGCTGCATTAAATGTATTACCCTTTCATATGTATATCATTTAATGTATTGGACCTTTCATGTACAGCCCAGAGGCTATAAATACCTTGTATCATCCTCAATTCATAGAGACCGGAATTTCTTGAGAGAATTTGTAATCAAGAATTCCACAAACACTCAGCAATAACATAACAGTGGACGTAGGCTTTATTCCTAGCCGAACCACTTTAAAAATCTTTGTCTTATTTATTTATCTGTGATTGAAAAATTAGAGCGATCTAGTTTTTTACATCAACAGATTGGCGCCGTCTGTGGGAAACGACTGTTATTATCGTTTTTCATAAAAATCATTTGTCACCAATGGCAGATAATCCAGAATCTAGTAATCGAAATGTTGGAAATACTGGAAATCATCCAAATCCATCTGCATCCCCAGATCTGGCCGGAATTATGACGAATCTGGCTCAAGGACAAACCGCCATGCAAGAATCTATGAGGCAACTCATTCAAACTCTTCAGGGCAGTGCACCTACCTATTCAGGGCAAAGGAGTGATCATAGGCAATCGCAATCTAGACGTACTGGGTCATATCGCAATGAGGAGTCTAATGATTTTTCTTATCAACCTGGGTGAACTTCATCGATACGGGCTTCGGATACAGATCAACGTATCACTCTCTCTCCGGAGAGAACTAGCGCTTTGGAAAGGTTAAGTAGAGTATCTCCTTTCAGTCGGTTAGGACCAAGGAGGAACATGAGTCCACCTAGGGCTCCATCAAGAAGTTTTCGACCACCACAAGGTTTGAGAGAAGGATCTGCGCAATCGCGACCAACCACTCGTCGAGATAAATCTCAGGAAGCTACGTCAGAGCAATCAATTGCTCGGACTAAGCGGCCCGAGGAAGGGAATGAAGCATGGAAAGGTTCCATTCAACAGTTGGAGGATAGACTGGGAGAAATGGCTAAGGCGAGAAACCCCTTACAGAGAACTTTTGTTCAAGGAACACCTTTTGTGCAAGCCATTGTGGATTTCCCTACACCGTCGAAATTCAAAGCACCCGTAGTGACTCCCAAGTACGATGGAAAGACAGATCCCGTACTTCATATAGAACAATACCAAGCTGCTGCAGATATCTACGCTGTCCCCGACGAGATGAGGTGTAGAGCATTCTCGGGAACTCTTACCGGATCCGCACAGATATGGTACAATAATCTTCCTCGGGGTAAGATTTCAACTTTTGTTCAGTTAGCCGAGCTGTTTATTGGCAACTTTTGTTTTGGAGCAAAGCCGGTAAAGCGAGTAGCACACTTGCTAAGTGTTAGACAAAAATCAGGTGAAAGTACCAGAGATTACATAACTCGTTTCAATAACGAAAAGTTGGAAGTCATAGATTATGAAGAAAAGACAGCAATCACTGCTCTGATGAGTGGTTTGCTGCCTAACAAGCTGTATTACACTTTGGCCAAAAATCCACCTAAAAATATGTCGGAGTTGATGGCAAAGGCGACCAAAATCATGAATGCCGAGGAGGCTATGGTTGCGAAGAAGAATATGGATAAAGAAGTTAAAGTGGAGGTCGACAATTCTAAGAAGAAAGATCAGAAAAGTAATGGTGGTGACAAATATTCCAAGAATAACAGGATGAAGTTGGAAGCCCTAAAGAAGTATGATAATTATACTCCATTGAAAGTGGGTATTAATCATGTTTTGGAAGAAATCAGGAATAACGAGGAAATCAAATGGCCAGAGAAACTGAAGACAGATCCCGACCTGAGGAATAAGACCAAATATTGCGAGTTTCACAAAGATCATGGCCATATGACCAAAAATTGTATAGCCCTTCAGAACGAGATTGAAACACTCATTCGAAGAGGAAAATTGTCAAAGTACGTAGATCGCAGGAGTGAGAGGAAGAATGATGATAGAACTAGAGAGAGATCTAGATCTCCTCGTCGTGCAGAGGAGAAAAAGAGGAGGGACCATGAAGAGGATCCAGATGATGACCCCGATCTTCCCAAAAAGCCAAGGAGACCTGAACGAGAGGTATTTTCCATACGTTTTGGGTCATTTGATTGTAATGTTATTACAGGAGGAGATGCAGGAGGAGGAGACCTTACTGCAGAAAGAAAAGCTTATCTCGGAGAGGCTCAAGCTTGTTCATACATTCAGCGAATAAACCTGGCCGAGGATGATCGTCCGAGTAAGGTAAACAAAGAGAAGCTAGTGATTGGTTTTTCAAAAAATGACCTGGCAGGTGTTCTCTACCCTCATGATGATCCTCTGGTGATCAAAATGAGGATGAAGGATGTGGTCATTTCAAGGGTGTTAGTAGACAATGGTAGTTCAGCAGACATCATGTATTATTCATGCTTTGATAGCTTGAATTTAAAATTATCTCAATTAGAACCTTATCACAGACCCCTTCTGGGTTTTGCTGGCGAGAAAGTTTTTCCACTTGGGACGATCAAGTTGGATATACTCATTGGAACTTGGCCTGCTTGTCGAACAGAAAGAATACCCTTTTTTGTAATGGATAAGAATGTGCAGTCCGCCTACAACATCATCATGGGAAGAGTTGGATTGAAGAAGTTCGAAGCAGTTCCATCTACAGTTCATCAGTGTTTGAAATTCCCAACGAATTTTGGAGTAGGAATTATGAAAGGTGATCAAAAAGTAGCTCGGGAATGCTATTATTCGTCTGCCGAGCAAGAGGAACTTGAAGAATCACAGAAAAAGACTACTACTTACCAAGTGGAGGAAGGCACAGAAATTGAAACTCTTGACCCTAGGGATGAATCTCAACTCGTAAAAGGACAGGTTGTGGATTCTACAGAAATTGTTATCCTGGACGACGAGCATCCTGAACGAATAACTCAGATAGGGTCGTCGTTGGATTTTTCAATAAAACAGGAGTTGATAACTTTCTTGAGAAACAGGAAGAATACTTTTGCTTGGAGTCATGAAGACATGCCAGGAATAGATCCAAACTTCTTATGTCATGAACTCAATGTGAATAAGGAGATCAAGCCTGTGAAGCAAAGAAGAAGAGTGTTTAGTCCCGAGAAGAACCAGGCCATACAAGAGGAGGTCGAGAAACTCCAGAAAGCCCAATTCATTGAAGACGTGAAATATCCAGATTGGTTGGCGAATGTGGTGATGGTAAAGAAGAAGAACAACAAATGGAGAATGTGTGTTGATTTTACTGATCTCAACAAGGCATGTCCAAAAGATCATTTTCCATTGCCCAGAATTGATCAACTAGTGGATGCTACTTCGGGACACGAGCTACTCAGCTTCATGGATGCTTATTCTGGCTACAACCAAATCAAAATGAAACCTGAAGACAGGGAAAGTACCTCTTTTATTACCCCAAGGGGAACTTATTGTTATAATGTTATGCCTTTTGGTTTAAAAAATGCAGGTGCAACATATCAGTGGTTGATGAACAAGGTATTCACCGAACAAATCAGCCGCAATATGGAGGTCTATGTCGACGACATGCTCACCAAAAGCAAGAGAGCTGCAGATCATTTGGTTGACTTAAGTCAAACTTTTGATCAACTGGATAAATACCAGATGAAGCTTAACCCGACGAAATGTACCTTTGGAGTACGAGAAGGAATGTTCCTCGGATACATCGTCAACCAATGAGGTATTGAGGCAAATCCAGAAAAGATCAAAGCTCTTTTAGGGCTGCGATTCCCGACGACGAAGAAAGAGGTGCAAAGTCTTACCGGACGAGTTGCAGCACTCAACAGATTTGTATCCCGAGCAACTGATAAATGCCTCCCATTCTTCAAAACACTACGAAAAAGTTTTGAGTGGACTGATGAATGTGAGAAAGCCTTTCAAGATCTGAAGAAGTATTTGGGAGCCCCACCATTGTTGTCTAGGCCAATAACTGGAGAGAAGCTGTACTTGTATTTGGCAGTATCAGAAAATGCAGTTAGCTCGGCGTTGATCAGATTGGAGAATGGAGTCCAGAAGCCAATTTATTACACAAGCAAGGCCTTCCGAGGTGCGGAAATCAGATACCCAAAGCTGGAAAAATTGGCACTGGCATTAATTGAAGCAAGTAGAAGAATGAGACCATACTTCCAGGCCCATACCATCATTGTGTATACCGACATGCCGTTAAGACAAGCCCTTCACAAGCCAGAAAAATCAGGAAGATTGATGTACTGGGCAATAGAGCTCGGTGAATATGATATTGTGTATGAACCCAGATCATCGTTGAAAGGGCAAGCCGTGGCAGATTTTATAGCAGAGTTCACATACCCTGATACCCCCGAGGAGCAAAAGATGCTTGCTGACCTACCTGTGGACGATACAGGATCGACAGACACAGATCCAAACCAACCAAGGTTGGTAAAAGGACTTGTGGATGTAGAAAAATCATCATATTTAAACCCCGACCAACTCCGGTTGGTAGAGGGGCGCGAACAAATGACCGACGAGGAACGAAGGATACCCGGGGATGATGAAAGAAAGCAGATGATATTTCACCGAGGAACTCTAACAGATAAGAAATTTGAAGACGAGTTACATACATGGAGATTATATGTAGATGGATCATCTTGCACGGCTGGTTGTGGAGCATGGATTGTTTTAAATTCTCCAGATGATATTGACATGGAGTACGCCTTGAGATTCCAATTCAAAGCTTCCAATAATGAGGCTGAATATGAGGCTATGATAGCAGGTTTTCATTTGGCGAAAGTTATGGAGGCACGTCAAGTAATTGTTTTCAGTGATTCTCAGTTAATTGTGAATCAAATGATGGGAATATATGCAGTGAAGGGAGAGTTAATGGTGAAATACCATGCAAAAGTGATGGAATTATTGAAAGAATTCGATGCTATTCAATTGGTGAGGATACCGAGAATGGAGAATGCTAGAGCAGACGCATTGGCCCGACTAGCGTCAGCTACGTGCATCGAGCTGCGAAGAACAATACCAATTGAAGTACTAGAAAGTCGGAGCATAGAAGAAGATCTGACGGTGAAGATTATTACCCTTGATTTAGAACCATCTTGGATGGATCCTATCAGAGCATACATTGAAGAAGGAGTACTACCGGAGAACAAACTAGCTGCCAAGAAATTGAAGTATAAAGTCGCTCGGTATGTATTAACTAATGGTGTTTTGTATAGACGAGGAATTATGGCAGGTTTGTAGAGATGTGTGCATCCATCAGAAGTCAAAGAATTGATTGAAGAAATCCATGAAGGATCTTGTGGAGCTCATGTAGCAGGTCGGACTCTACTGCAAAGGGTGATGACACAAGGATACTACTGGCCGACGATGAGAGCTGATTGTATAGCCTATGCTAAGAAGTGTGACAAGTGCCAACGTTTTTCTTCCATCCGAAGAACTCCACAGGCATTGTTGACACCCATAACATCACCTTGGCCATTTGCCATGTGGGGGATTGATCTGGTTGGACCACTGCCGACGACCCGAGGAAGGTTCAAGTATCTCGTCGTGGCAGTAGACTATTTTACTAAGTGGGTGGAAGCTGAACCACTAATTGATATGACGTACGAGAAGGTGTATCAGTTCATATGGAAAAATATCATTTGTCGGTATGGTCTCCCCCACGCTTTCATCACAGACCATGGAACGCAATTTGATAATGAAGAATTTGCTGCCTATTGTCATCAGTCAAACGTCTTGAAGTTTCATTCAGCACCAGGCCATCCCCAAAGCAATGGGCAGACTGAAGTGACGAACAGAACATTACTAAATGGGTTGAAGAAGAGGTTAAGTGAGGCTAAAGCAAATTGGATTAATGAGCTACAGTCAGTTTTGTGGGCTTACCGAACAACTCCCCGAGCAGCAACAGGAGAATCACCATATATGCTAGCATTTGGAAGTGAGGCTGTGATACCTGCCGAGTTGGGCCTACCAACACGTAGGGTGTTAAATTTCAATTCTCCGATCAGTGATCTGATGAGAAGGATGGATTTAGATATGCTCGAGGAAGTCAGAGAAGAGGCAGCCATTAGGAATGCTGCTTATCAACAACGAACAGCTCTGTTTTACAACAAAAGGGTAAAGAACTGTGATTTAAAAGAAGGGGATTATGTGCTAAAGAAGGTCATTCAGAAGCAGAATAAACTGGAAGCAAACTGGCATGGACCTTACCGAGTTACAGAACTTGTTCGACCAGGAACTTACAGAATCGCAACTCTAGAAGGAGAGGAATTTAAAAATGCATGGAATGCTGAACACCTGCGCAAGTATTATCAGTGATGTCAAATGTAAAGCATTTCTTTCATTATGAATAAAACGAAGATGTTTCACCATTTTTCTTTCTGGATGAGAGTTTTTCGGGGAATACTAGTATAATACACTACACAACAAAAGTGCTCTAAGGAGCCAACCTCCTTTGGTTAGGAGGACAGCTCTACGGAGCAAAAGTGCTATAAGTAGCCAACCTCCTTTGGTTAGGAGGACATGCTCTAAGGAGCCAAAAAATGCAGCTCTACGGAGCAAAAGTGCTCTAAGGAGCCAACCTCCTTTGGTTAGGAGGACAGCTCTACGGAGCAAAAGTGCTCTAAGGAGCCAACCTCCTTTGGTTAGGAGGACAGCTCTATTGAGCAAAAAGTGCTATAAGTAGCCAACCTCCTTTGGTTAGGAGGACATGCTCTAAGGAGCCAAAAGCTTTAAGGATCCAGAAAGTGTACACCAGCATGATCAACTACGGTTGGTAAGATAAAATATACTCTCATATTACAACTTATGTTGGTCGGGAGGTAATATTATTACAATGAGTTTTTTGAAAAACAAAATGTTTAAAAAATACACCAAGTATAGTTGGTCGGGGATAAAAACCCAATAACTGTAGTTGGTCGGCAAGGACAAATTATTGATCTTAGTTGGTCGGACGCAATTTTATAAATAAACCAAGTATAGCTGGTCGGGAATAAAAGCCCATCAACTGTAATTGGTCGACAAACATTATTCACCCACCTTGGTTGATTGGAAATAGTTTGAACATTTTTACTCATTACTTTATTATTAAGTGATCGAGAAATATTACTAATACTTGTAACTTTTATTAAGTTGCTTATTGAACAATAATATTGTTATCTTTTTAACAGATACATAGATACATATGTACAAATATAAATGTGCTTGATAAACACAAGACTAACAAAATGGGCAAACAGAAAATGAAAATCTTTTCATTAATCTAGAATAAATTACAAATTACAAGGAGATACTAAATTGTTACATGGATATTACTATTCTATTGGTTTTTTGCCCTGTGCTTTAGAAACAAGTTCCTCGCCGGCAGGAGGGTCTTCTAGGCAAAGGGGAGAATTGATGAAATTAACATCTCTGAGCATTCTGACGTTCATAACAGAAGGTGTATCCAAAAGATGCTCAGGACGAGATAATTCAGCTTGGGAGTGAAGGCTATAATCACCAAGATATTTTGAAATTAGACTGTGAGGAATGGAACGAGCTGGAATCCATGCCATATCCAATTTGAAAGGTGGTACAGGCAGGTCTAATAATGATGGAGCATGATAGTCCCATAAAAAATGCCCTTGCTCCAACTTTAATACACCCAATGCATTTAACCATCCTTGCTTGTAACCTTCATTATTAGCATGTTCAATGCGAGCATCCAGATGAACGAGAGCTTCATTGTATCCTGCCATCCAGAATTCTCTTGGCTATTTATGGAATTGGAAGGTTAATCTATCCAATTGTTCATGAAGGCTTTTGGCAAAGAGATCTTTGTTATGCAAGGCAGATTTCGTTGATGCCAGCTGATCTTCCAGAGACAGATTTTTATTGGACATTTCAGTCAGAGCACGGTCTTTTACTTTCAACTGGAATGCTTGAGTTTCCAGAGTAGACTGAGTGCGAGCCTCTTCAACATTTTGGCTGACTCTTCCTCGCCCCCGAGAACCTCTTCCTAGTCCCCGAGCAGTTCCAGAAATGGCAGATCTTCTTAAGTCCTCCAGCTCTTGCCTCAGTTTGGCATTTTCGACCTCTAAGAACGAGAAGCCTTCATCAGTAACTGGTATTAATGCAGTAGAGGATGAAGCAACAGATTCATATTGAGCTAATTTCTTCTGCAAATTATTATTTTCTTGCTCCAGGATCTCGGCGATTTGTCTACAGGCTTCAATTTCACCTTTTAGGGTCCTCTCCCTGACGTCATACCCAGCAATGATCTTCTTGTGGCCTGTTTCTGAAGAGAGCTGCTGGTATCTATTTTCATAATCTTTATGTAACAAAGCCATTGATTCGTTATGTTGATTTTGAAGATCCTCTAAGGAACCATGAAGCTCTTCAATCAACTCATAGTAAGCGACATTGTTGGCCACTGCTCGGTCGAGTAAAGCTTTCAAGTACTGATAAGCTTCAATGGCCTGCTCTAAAGCACCGTGACCAAGGATATCAGCAATTTCCGATGTACTAAGATCTGTATGACCAGCCTTATAGTATTGATGACATTGCTGCATCAGCTCAGTATCATGAGAAGAGATCAATTCCATTCTAGCAACAAACTAATGACAAGAAAAAGACAACAATCAACAGAAAAAAGTTATCAACAACAGAGATGAGCAAAGATATATTTTATTAGATCATCAAAAAGTTACATCGTTCGATTACAAGGAAATATAGAAATGCTACCGAACAACTTCACACCTTTTCCTTGTCTCCCAAGACTTTCTCGGGAGGCTGGGACGAGGAGCTCGGTTGCTCGGTGGTAACTACAGCTTGATCGGTTGGAATCTTCTCGGGAGGAGGAGGCATGGAGGAAACTTCCTCGGTGGCAGAGGGTTGAGAGGCAGAAACTTGATCGCCCATAGCCATGGAAGACTCATCTGAAGCAGGTTCATCTTCTTCTTCTTCCACAATTGGTGGAGGAGGACCAGGGAGATGCCGTTGGAATAGCTCAGAATCGTCTTGGACTTTTAGCTCTTGCAGAGCAGCTACCCAACCATCATGGAAGTATTTTAACTCCCCATATTGGACTTGGGACGTCATTGCAGCTATCCCTCTCTCCCATCCTTTCTCCCAACCAACGCTGAAATGTTTCTTGATTGCAACTTTTTTCCTCGACTTCTCCGAGGAGAGCTTCACCTCCAGTTCCTCTTTCTTAACCTTAATATCTCGCAGAATAGATAATTCTTCTTCTGCCTTCTTCAATTTATCATCATATTCCTGATGTTTAACCTCCAAATCTTTAATTTTCTCCTCCAAATTCTTGGAGGTTTCAGCCATCTTCATCTTATCAGCCTCAGCCACAGCCAACTTTTTCTCCCAAACAGTTTTCTCCTCGATGTACTGTTGGCGAGATTCCTTCACCGATTGGGTTAAACCCAACAAAGCATCGTCAACATCGGACGATGAAGTGGAAGCTTTAATAACTTGATCTTTCTTCACGATGGTATTGAAGCAGTTCACCAGCTGAAAAATAAGAAAAAAAAATAAAGTCAACACAAATACAAGAATTCAAGAAAAAGAAAGAAAGACCAAAGGTATGAGAAATTTACTGAAGAAAGATGGCGAGCAGCTAGGGATGTCAATGTGTCCCTAGGAATTTTTTCATCAACCCCGAGAACCTCGGGTATAACTGAGCTCGTTGAAGAACTCGGAAGAATAATTTTTGAGACACCACTACCACCAGCGGGTAGAGAAGATGCAGTTCCAGCAAGATTAACTGAGGATGATTTCCTCAATTTCTTCAAAGGACGGTCAGCAGCATCAACCAAGGAAGAAGTCTTGGTCGGAGAGATGGCAATTACATCAGCAGAAGCATCTTTCTTGCTCGGGGCCACTGGGGGCTTCTCGGCAACTTTGGAGGAACCAGCATCTACTTTTTTAGTCCCCTCTGGGACATCAATTTTGCCTTTCTGGGCTCCAACAGCAGAAGAAGTGTCACCAAATAGAGCAGGAGGAGCTCTTTTCTTGCCTATTCTCTGAGATAGGGGGATATGAGAATCTGAAGATGAACTTTCTGGTGTTGAAGCTGGTTCAACAGGGCGAGCAGTATAAGAAGTTGTGTAACTCTTATACTGTAGTAAATATGAAGCAGATCTAATATGCTCGTCAGCAATGGTCTTATGCAAATTCCAGATAAGTTTCAAATGCTTAATATTCACTTCTGACTCTTTTGGAGTTTTTCTTTTGCTATCAATTGCAAATAAATACATAATGGAATATCAGTCATACATTTTGTCAAACATGATGAAAGCATAATTTCATAAGTAAAATAAAATGAAAAATAAACCTATCCCATTGCCGTATGGGGGGCATTTGGGACCGTTGTATACTTCATTCCCAGATAAAGGCGCATGTTGCCAATTTTTTATGACCAACCCATGCTCAAAATAATCCCTATTTGAGTCAGGGAGATTAACTACAAGAGCCCTATTCAAATACCTAGTTTTTAAATAATAAATATTATCTAGAACAGCCCATTTATAACAAAACATAATTTCAGGGATCCCAATACGAGTCCCATGAGTTAGATTTAATTTGTGCACCCCGTTAATTATTCTCCATGAATTGGGGGCTATTTTTGCAGGAACAAGATCAAAATATTGACAAAACTCAAGACATAATGGGTTCGGTGGAAAGGAAAAACCGCATTCAGCAACAAAAAGACTGGGGAACCAATGTCCCTCAGCCAATCGAAAGTAATCTAAAGGCTCAGAAAGAACCTCTAGAGTTACCCACGAAGGAATGGAAAAATCAGAACGGAATTTCTCAACAGATTCCACAATATAAACCATATTGAATAAAAGAGATACAGAAGAAAGAAAGAAGATCTTACAGAAAGAAAGGAGATGTGTTGACAACGAACGGAAACAAAGATGAACGCACAAGAGAAGAAGAGAAGAGAAAGCTGGAATGCAGAGAATGAAAAACGTAGACGACGGTATGGTTACCAAAGAAGTTTAAATACTTTGCATTGGGAAGCGGCGAAAGAAATGATTACCAAAAAGAAACTACTAAACTTCTGGCGGCTAAAAGGACAAAATTTGCACAAATATCAAAGCGCTTATCAAAAAGGCGGAAACTGCGAAATAAGAAGGAAATTTGAATACAATGTTCCTAAAACCCGGGAAGTACATTTAATATTGCCATATACCGAGAAAGAATGTTCCATACTCTTCAAAGTTCAAAATATGAAACATTGGGGGCTTCTGTTGATACCAAAATTAATGTGCTGATGTGGACGAAGAAGATGAAGACACGTGTCAATCTACATGGCACAACAGCAGCGAGGAAGATCATTTCCCGACCAACCGTGTTTCTTTCCGAGAAACTCTATCACACCGAGGAACTCTATCATCCCGAGATACTCTAAGTACTCCGAGGAACTCTTGATCAACAAGCAACTAAGGCGGTCCGAATTGCATCTCGGCCGTATCATTAATTACCAGACGGACAACTGTTCAAATATCCATTGTATTCTTGATGCACACGCTGCATTAAATGTATTACCCTTTCATATGTATATCATTTAATGTATTGGACCTTTCATGTACAGCCTAGAGGCTATAAATACCTTGTATCATCCTCAATTCATTGAGACCGGAATTTCTTGAGAGAATTTGTAATCAAGAATTCCACAAACACTCAGCAATAACATAACAGTGGACGTAGGCTTTATTCCTAGCCGAACCGCTTTAAAAATCTTTGTCTTATTTATTTATCTGTGATTGAAAAATTAGAGCGATCTAGTTTTTTACATCAACAATCCTTTATTTCCCAATCATCTTTGTGCTTTAAAGAAAGAAATTTATGGACTTAAATAAGCACCTAGGACTTGGTTTGATAAGCTCAACAGTTATCTTCTTAAACTTAGCTTTATATGTAGTAGGGTTGAACCTTTTTTATTTATTAGCAACTCATATCATGGCGTTATTATATTTTTGGTATATGTAGATGACATACTTATCACTACTAGTCATCCTACTTTACTTACACAAATTCTCATTAAGCCAAGCTTAGAATTCTCAATTAGGGATCTCGGTCTATTAAGCCATTTCTTGGGAATGGAACTTATTCCTATTACTGATAATTTTTTACTCACTCAAAGTGAATATGTTGAAAAAATACTTGCCATAGAACATATTCTTGGATCAAATAGTACTGCTACTACTTTTGTCTTTAAAGAACACTTTGACAATAATGCTCCTCGTCTGGCACACCCTGCTGAATTTAGGTCATTATTAGGTTCTTTCTAACATTTGACACTCACTCGACCTGATCCCACTTATACTGTCAATCATTTTTGTCAACATATGCATGCTCCTAATACTCATCATCTTAGCTTGGTTGAAATATTATTACGCTATGTGAAGGGGACTCTCACTTGTAGTTTAAAGTATCTTCAACAATCTACTATGTACTTTTATGGGTTCTTTGATGTTGATTGGGTAGGCTTTCTACAACACGCAGGTCTACATCCGACTATTGTCTTTTCCTTGGTGTAAATTTCATTTCGTGGTCTTTAAAAAGATAACACACTGTCTCCATGTCCAGTTGTGAAGCTGAGTATCATGTAATGGCAGTAGCTACTGCTGAATTAACATGGGTATCTTATGTTTTACAAGATATTGGCCTTATTATATCCTCTCATTCCATCCTATTTTATGATAACATAAGTTCCATATGTATAGCTATCAATCCAGTTCTCCATGGTCGAACAAAACAATTTGAACTAGATTACCATTTCATTCGCGAGAAGGCGGCCAGTGGAAAATTGATTAAACATTATATTCCCTCCAAATTCCAACTAATTGATATCTTCACCAAATCCTTTTCTATAGTTCTTTTCATTCATCAAGGTTCAAACTTGGTGTGTGGTGTTCACCCACTCCAAGTTTGAGGGGAATGACAAACTACATACTACATCAACACACACATATATGAATTTGTCCTACTCAGCTCCTAAACATAAACAACATTCACAATCCAAGTTAGCTCCTAAAAATGAGGAATACTCATATTCTTCACATGTAGTATTGAACAAGTATTATTTTTCATTTGATGTGCACGTGCATGTAAAGAGGGATCTATTTGTTACATGTAAACCCTATATATAGTGATCAATATAAGCTGAATAGTTAAGCTTCGTAACGTTCATACTCTCTGTATAAGTGTGACACCCCGCCTAATAAAATATCGGGTGATCAATCCTATACCAGATTAAAATAAGAATCTCATATGGTTCATTCTTAGCATCACTGTCGAAAACCAATTTAATTACTAATAACTTATTAGGCCGGCATCAAATTTTATTTAACTAATCTTTTTAACCAAACCAACCAAGTAAAACATTCACACAGTTTATATACAACAACTGAGATGAAATAAAATAACCGAACATTCAGTACAACATAGTATAACCAAATTGAATGCCGTACTAAAATGCGGTAAAAGAATAAAAGAATACAATTGGGCTATTGGCCCGTATATTTCTATAATACCTCCTATCTAGATCACAAGGATAGAAACGTCTAAAATAAACATACTTGCATCCACAGCCGCTGCAGCAAACGTCTGACTCGAAGGAATCATCATACAGGCATCCCTGTATTTGTGTATATATATATATATATATATATATATATATATATATATATATATATATAGCAAGAGAGGAAAAATAGAGAAACGGGTCAGAGCCCAAGTTTTGAAAAGGTTTAGCAAGTGCTTAAAAGCCTCATTTTAAAATATGAAATCTCTCATATTTCAACTGGTATCGCACTCTCATGAGATACACCTCACCCCTCTTCTAATAGTGCACACCTATCACGTAACTTTAAACAACCCAGTTAAGCTACCCCGCCTAACTAATCTCTTTAACCCATCTTCTAAATCCTTATAACTATCACCTACCTTGCGTGATATAATATTTTATACCGTAAGCTATTACATAAGCTTTTAGTTGATATAATCATCCATGTGATATATATATAGTCCTTGATTCTATATAAAACTACTGCTCATATACCATAACTTTCACTAGTTTTAAATACCATTTCCACTTCAACATATAATAACCCTTATCTAAATACTTCTCACTTGAACCTACAATTTACCTTAGTATTATTCCGGCTATAAAAGTACCGGAAGAAGAATAACATCATATTCATTTTAAACTTTACACAAGTCTATTTTATATGATATCTTATTATCATATACAACCAATCTACTATAAACAATGAGTATATTTATACCTATTTTACAATCATAAGTATAATAACCATCCCATCGAGTTATAACTCGAGGATGCAGTCTCAAAGTGCCAATCCACATCCAGGTTTTCTCAACTTAACCCCGGTACCAAGTTAGACTTTCTCATGATCATGGTAGAAACACTAAATGGTGGAGGCGGTCATATTCCCTCCTGAAAGTGGAATAAAATAATATCGCACCCATAGACGGGACGATATGACCTGGGGATATACTATCCCTGTCCCGTAAGCCAGGGGATTCACCCACATCACGCTACCTCCCTGGATAGCACTAGAGATGAAAACATACATAAATATATCGTTTACATACCAATGTATTCATAAACAAGTCGTATATATATACTGTAACAATACCTGTATATATAATATACCATTCCTCAATATGCTCGAGATATAATTGTTGAATTCTTTTAGCGGTAGCCAATACCCCGAATGTTCCCATTCATAATAGTATATGAGTATTCATACACTTAACATACTAAACTTATAAATATTCCATTACTTAAGGTTTAACTTACACCTTAATCACTTTTAAGGATTTTGCATAAACCCGAATATACCAATACGTAATAATTAAATAAGTATATAAATCACTTATCTCAATCCCATAGGTTTTTCACCCTCTATAATATTAGTCGTCAACTATCAAATATCTTTAGCCTATATCCTAAATTCCATCCTAGTCGCCTCGTAGGATTTACTCAAACATATAGTCAACATATAAATACATTTCCTATGCACATAATTATATATATAGTTGCCCGTCGAAATACTACCCCGAGTGTTATTTGTCCCGAACACCCCTAAATTAGTAAGTCCTGGATCGTACTTTCAACTAACCCAAGGTATACACCTCACTCGAACAATAATTTAGAAATCCCCGCACTATTTTTAGGAACCCCAAATGTCTAACTCCACAATTTGTTTCCTTCAAAACTACACATTAAGTGCCACACAATTTTGCACCCTCCTAGTCCTAATTAATTCCCTTAAATAGCTAGGTATGAATTTCCCTTAGTTGGATATTTATTTCTCAAATAAATAAGATAAAAATAATTAATTAGGAATTTATCCCATTAAAACTAAACAAGCCAAAACTGTCAAAAATCCTGAAGGGCCGATCGACCCACCCTTGGTCGTCGATCGATCGATCAAACAGGTCAGCTTCTTCTCCGAGACTCTGTTTTGGCCATTAACATACCCCCAAGCTTTTATTTCTTCTCCCAACCTAATTTAATCACAACCAACTATATATACTCAAGGAAAATAGGTTCTAATCATCCTAGAGCCAATAATGAACAACTAATTTTAATTAATTTCTAAGTTTCTCAAATCAAATATTACCCGAGCTTTATTCGTTCAACTTTCGAAATACCCGTTTTGATTCAAGAAAACCCAACCCAAAAATCATATAGTTTATTAACATCAACTATAAAATGATATACACACTCAAAATAATAAAACAAGTAAACACTTGCCTCGTGGATAAAATCCGACAACCTCGAGTCGAATCCCGCGGAGTTTGGCTTGGAATCCTCTTTCTTCCTTCCTCTCTTCTCTTCTTCCTTGTGTCTCTTCCCTTTCTCTCTCCTAGGGATTAAATGTGAGAGAAGTGAGGGTTACAAGGGTTTATAAATCTTATCCCTTATTATACCCAAAATTGACTCGTATACTAAAATGCGAGTCCCTACTAGTCCAAAAATCTCCGGAACCTAAACGCTACCCCCGGATACTCTGTTCTGACTATCTCAACCATTCTGAACCCAACCGTACACTCGAAATCTCCATCCGACTAACTTAACTAAAATTCACTAATTAAACTCAACACATTCTAATACGCGTATTTTCCAAATAAAATATTATCCTTCGTCGCTTTTCCCAACTGTGAAATTTAATTAAAATAATCCAACTCATATACTTAGTCCCATAAGAAAATATAATCCATGTAAATATTAATCCGACACTTGCAAACTAATATTTACTATTCACTTTATATTCTAAATTTATTTAATTATACTCATAAATTCCAAAATTACTATTCACAGTAATTTCCTCTAATTACCAAATTATGCCACTTATGTAATTTAAATCTCTATAAAAGTACGGGGTATTACAATACGTTCATACAATTTATCACTACAATGATATTTAAATATATGTGACTATCTAGAACACGTATGTTCAACACATAAGATACTAATCTCCATAGAGTTTCTCAGCAACTGCCGTTCCAGAAAGGTATTCTACAGATATATGGCTTAAAGTTGGTGGCTTAAAATATGGTTTATCAATTGTACTGTTGACCTCAAAACCTCATTTTTCTCCCACAAAGGGCGGAGCCGGGATTCACAAAAGCAGTGTGTTGAAACTAAGTCAAAATTTTATAACATAATATAATGAAAATAGAACCGTTAAAAGGAAAACTTTAGTAACATAATTATATTCGTATTTAAATTAACGGAATCCTTGTTGAATTTATAATTTACAATAAATTTTATCATAGCTTTGGATTAATTATATAAATTATTAACACATCTTTCTTGTCTGTTGCGTCACTAATAAACCCTCACATGTATGGGGTAGCATACAAGTAGAACCAATGTGAAGCAATTCTTTAAGGCTAATGCTACACTAACATAGGAGACCAAAATTGATCAAATGATATCAAAAGTTAAGGCCAACTCCAAACTGTCATTTTTATCTATACAAATTTTTATGATAGAATATATATATATATATAAATTATTAATTCCTTTACATAAATATAAATCTCTCTAAGACCATCCCTAATGGGTATGCCAATTTTTCAAAGATTTATGGCATAATTACCCTAAAAGAAAGAATTTTCCACAATGGGATACCCTACATTAGGTTTAACTGGGCCGAAACGACGGCGTGTGGGGGTGAACTGGAGTGCTAGATGAAGTAGCATCAGAGGCAATAGAGTGCAACCCTACTTGATGTAGCGTTTGAAACATTCTATTAATTACTTACCAACGCTAATTATTTACCATTAAACTTGTCTACCTCACGAAACACCAATTGATATCTACCAACCCTATTTAATATTTGAACCTTACAAATATCACCACATTAGCATAAAAAAATTCACCCACAAAATTAAATAAACTTGAAATATATATTAGAATAGTAGAAGGGCTTCTCACCTAAATTGTTTTCGGTTAGAAAAAAATCTGCAATTTGTATTTTTATTAAGCAAATTGAGTTTGTTTTTCATATTGTGTGGTTTACAATTTTTTGGTACAATATTTTCTTTTTCATTTTCCATATAATAAATTGTTGTTTTTTGAGTTTTTTTTTGTAATTTACATTGTTTATATAAATTTTTTAAGTTACACAAATTGATTTACATTTTTAAATCGAAGGCTAGAATTATCAAAATTTACAAGATATTTTTAGTTTTATATATATGCAGTTGGATGGAGGTTCATGGTTGTTTAATATTTTTACAGTGATTTTTTTAACCGATGTATAGTATTACGAAAGCCATATGTCGGGTAGTGGGCAATAAATGGGTTAATGAGTCAACCCAAAAATATAATCAAGGCTCGTCTTCTAGAAGTGGTGTGGAAAGTAATATGCCAATTATATTCGAAGATTATCGCAAATTATTTTCAAAGATTATCGAAGATTATGTCATAAAGATACTAACTTACAACTTAGTCTCAACACTACCAATAGATCAATTAGTCAAACCAACGTACTTCAATTTGGAAACAAATACCATAACTTTTGTAGCCTAGCCACATGGATCAATAAAATAGTGACACCTGTCAGTATTATCACAAACTCCTCAAACAACGAATAAACCTTGTTGGCTCAACTATTTTTTGATCGGCCACCTAGCTGGTCATACCCATGAATGTGAATAGTTAGTAATATGAATAGACACACACGGGGATATTCAATAGTCACCGTGCACATGCAGGTGAACAAGTAGCTTCCTATTATTGTGTAAAGATGTAAATACTTAGTGTATAAAGGTATTCCATCTGTCTCTCAGCTAAGAGACATAACTACTTTGTTCTAACCCTAGAGAGTGTTCTTGAGAGGTTTGTACCAAACCTTAAAAATATAGTGACATTACTCCCGTGAATGTAGGCACCATATTTGGGCTGAACCATGTAAAATCTTTGTGTCTCTCTACAATTCTTTTATCTCCCTAACTTATTATTTTTATCCATGGTTATAAATTTTAGGTAGTTTGAGCTAAGATTATTTCCAAATTATTGAACCCATATTTAGACATCAACAGATTGGCGCCATCTATAGGAATCGATACGTTATTGTTATTTCCTACCTATTTCTATTGATCTTTACTTTTCAATCATACTACTGAAGTATGATGGACATTCCAGAAGGTAGTCTTATTATAGACAATCCCTTCAACCCTTTTCCCCTCCCAGCATTGGAGATCTTCAAGGAATCCTATTAAACACCGCCAATGAGCAAGACGCAATGCAAGAAATAGTACGGCAACTTACTTAAATTCTTTAAGCCAGGCCAGATGTCGTGCGATCCTACAAAAGGATAACGCCACCTCCAGCTCCCTGAAATGGAAAAAATAGATCCAAGTATTCCAAATCTTCCAATGATAGGTCTTACCGCCATGACACAACCTCCTCCCTTAGATCTACTGATTATTATGATGGTCTTTCCTTATCTCAGGAAAGGTTGAGCACCCTGGATAGACTAAGCAGACTCTCTGCCTTTGATCGGCTAGGTTCCCGAGAAAATATGGGCCACAATAATAGTGATCTATCAAGATCTTGAGACTTCCGAGAAGGTTCTGTCAGGTCAAGAAATAGCGTGTGAGGATTCGCGCGTGCCGAGTAGACTTCCCAAGAAGAGAGCTCAACATGTACGTATGACCAAGCCTCTAAAATTTCTTCCCAAAAAATCCAGATAATCACCCTTAGAAAGGTTCAATCCAACGTCTAAAAGATTGTTTGGGATAAATGCCTAAGTAAAAAACCCCCTTATATAGGATTTTTGTGAAGGGATCACCTTTCATCCCGACAATTTTGAATTTCCCAACACTTACCAAATTCAAGCCACCAGTGGTTACTCCAAAATATGATGATAAAATTGATCATGTTCTCTATGTGGAATAATATCACGTTACTATTCATTTTTACTCAGTTCCATACGAGAAGTGCTGCCGAGCATTCTAAACACTATTACTAGATCGACAAAAATTTGGTCCAACAATTTACCACGTGGGCAAATCTATAGTTTCCAATAACTTTTTGAGATGTTTATCAATGATTTTTGCTTCTAAGACAAACCAATCAAGAGAGTAACCCACTTGATAAGTGTTCGTCAATAACCGAGGGAAACCACTCCTGAATATATTACTTATTTTAATAGCAAAAAATTGGAACTGGTAGACCATGAGGAGAAGATAGTGATTACTTCCTTGATGAGCGGTTTACTCCCTAAGAAGTTGTATTATGATTTGGTCAAAGATCTCCCTAAGACCATGATTGAGTTGATGGATGGATCTGGTATAATTATGAATATCGATGAG
This sequence comes from Sambucus nigra, assembly GCA_949130495.1. NCBI lineage: Eukaryota > Viridiplantae > Streptophyta > Magnoliopsida > Dipsacales > Adoxaceae > Sambucus > Sambucus nigra. The sequence continues at coordinate 350,593,423 of OX422215.1, forward strand.
GCTATGTCAGCTAAATAAGCCCCTAACTCTAAGGCCGACAACCATAAGAGCTCTGAGAAGAAAAACCAAAAATATAATAAGGATGAAAAGTCCAAGAAATATGCTGAGTATATACCCTCACTATTGGAGTAGACTACATCCTAGAACAAATCCGTGGAAGTAGGGATGGCCTGGAAAATTGAAGTCCCCTCCCAATAGGATAGATAAATTTAAATATTGTGAGTTTCATAAAGGCCAATGGCATACTACGAACAATTACATAGCCTTGAAAAATAAAATAGAAAGTCTAATCCAAAGTGGTAAGCCTTCCAAGTTCATTGACAGGATAAAAGAAAGAGACACCAAAAGACGATCCGAGTCCCCAAGCTATGGAGGAGATGACAAGAAAAGAAGTAGATATAACGATTCATAAGATGACCCAGACTTACCGGAGAAACTCCAAGGGCTTGAGCTCGAGGTAAAAATGATGTCCTTTGGTTGCCATTTCATTGCAAGGGGGGTACTCTAGTGGAGACATTGAAAAAATCAAAAAGCCTACCTAAACAAAGCCAATACATGTTTGTACATTCGGCAAATCAATTTGTTTGACGACATTGATGGTCGCCCAAGGAAGGTGAATAAAGACAAGCTGGTGATAAGGTTTTCTAGGAACGACCTATCTGGGGTACTTTATCCCCATAACGACCCTGTGGTCATCACTGTGAAGGTACATAAAGCCAGAGTGGCCAGAATTTTAGTGGATAATGGTAGTTCAATCGACGTCATGTTTTACGATTGCTTAAAAGGATTAGGATTACACGATAGCAAATTGGAGCCTTATTACAGGCCCCTCATAGGCTTTTCGGGAGAAAAGTTGTATCCTTTGGGATTTGTCAAGTTGGAAATCTTTATCATCACATGGACAACCAACTGAACTGAAAGGATCCATTTCTTTGTCTTAAATAAGAATGTCCAATCAACTTATAACATGATACTCAGTAGATTTGGCTTGAAGAAATTCGAAGCAATACCGTCTACTGTCCACCAATGCTTAAAGTTTCCCACATGGGTTCGGAATTGTCGCTGGGAATCAAATTGAAGCAAGAGAATGCTATTACATCTCAGCCGACCATAAGAAAGTAAATAAACTCATTACCACTTACCGGATTAAAACCCTAGATCCCCATGAAAAGGATGATTTGGTTAAGGTACAGGTGGTGGAAGCAACATGAACGATCATCTTAGACGATGCCCACCCAGAGAAGACTACTTCAATCAGTTTATCCTTGGATCTAACCCTCAAGAAAGAATTAATAAAATTCCTTAAACACTGATTGGTTGTCCAACATGGTAATGGTAAGTAAGAAGAGCAACAAATGGCGTATGTGTGTTGATTTTATGGATCTCAACAAAGCTTTCCCAAAAGATCATTTACCCTTACCTATAATCGATCAATTGGTTAATGCATCATCGAGGCATGGATTACTCGATTTTATGAATGCATACTCTGGGTCTAACCAAATTAAGATGAAATCGAGAGATAAGGACAAGACCTCACTTATCACCAGCTGAGGAACTTACTGCTATAACGTTATGCCCTTTGGGTAAAAAAATGTTGGAGAAACATACCAAATGTTACTGAATAAAGTTTTTGAAGAGAAGATTGGAAAAAATATATAAGTGTATGTGACTCACCAAGAGAAAGAAAGCATCCGACCACATCATGGCCCTGGGAGACGTTTAATCAGTTGAAAAAACATCATATTCAACCCAACCAAGTGCGTATTTGGAATTCAAGAAGGAATGTTTTTGGGATTCATAGTAAATAAAAGAGATATATAAGCCAATCCAGACAAGATTAAAGTGTTGATTGACATGCAGTCTCCCTCAACCAAGAAAGATGTAAAAAAGTGAACTAGAAGGGTAGCCGTCCTTAATGGGTTTATTTCTCGAGCTACTGACAGGTGTTTATACCCTTCTTTAAAGTATTGAGAAAAAAATTTGATTGGAATGAGGAGTGTGAGAATGCATTTTTAAAACAAAAAGTACCTAGGATCACCTTCGGTTCTTTTTTGACCACTCATGGCAAAAATATTATATCCATACCTTGCGATTTCTGAGTCAGTAGTTAGCTTGGCGCTTATCTGACTAGAGAATGGGGTAAAAAACCAGTCTATTACACTAGAAAAGCCTTTTGAGGAGATGAAATTCGGTACCCATGCATGGGAAAGCTTGCTTTGGTCCTTATTGAAGCTTCATGAGAATGAAACATATTTCCAAGCACGCACTAGTGCGGTCTACATAAACTTGCCGCCACGACAAGCCAATCACAAGCCAGAAAAGTTAAGAAGATTGATGGCATGGGCATTGAATCTTAGAGAATATGATATACACAATGAACCCATGATGACAATGAAAGGCCAAACGATAGTAGATTTCATATCCGAACAGACTCTGACAAAAGAAAAATCAGTGATAAAACAAAACGGGCAAACTTCTTCTAAATATAGCTCCGTAACAAATCCTCTGGATTAGACTTCTCCAAAAGATATATCTAAGATAGATAGACCAGAAATGTCCACTGTGCAAGAAGACACCGAACGTTACTTAGAGCAAAGACAAAAGATGTTGAAGTATGGGTTCCTGAGCAAAGGGTATTTCGATTAAGAGTTGCCTATATAGAAGTTGTACATAGACGGATCATCATATGCTCCTGATAGAGACACTGAATTGATAATCAACACCCTAATGATATAGATGTGGAATACATACTCAAGATTCAATTACAAGCTTTTAATAATGAGGTAGACTATGAAGCACTGATTGTAGGCTTTAAATTGGCTCTGTCATTAGGTGAGGAGAAGGTCATAACTCACAGTGATTCTTAATGGATCACCAATAAAGTGTTGGGTATATACTGAGTCAGAGGAGAGTTAATGATAAGATATATAGCCAAACCTCAAGTCAATATATATAGGTTTCCAGCGATCCGAATGGTCAAAATACCTAGAATTGAAAACACCCAAGCATATGCACTTGCTCGACTAGCTTCTACGACCAAGAAAGAACTAAAGAGGACCATTTTTATAGAAATCTTAATGAAGAGGAGCATCAAAGAAGAACATGTTAATTTAATTGCCATAGAATTGGGCCCCTCATAGATGGATCCCATCAAGGGTTATATTAAAAAAAGAAATCTTCCAGATGATCCAAGAGAAGAAACAAATCTAAGGTTTTAAAAATCCAACTATGTTTTGAAAGAAGGAGTCCTATATAAGATAGGATTCATTGTGTCATTGATCAGATGTGTTCACCCTTCAGAAGTGCAAGACCTGATTAAGTAGGTACTTGAGGGATCTTACGGAGCTCATTTAACAGGAAGATTATTGGTTCGACGAGTGGCCAACCAAGGATATTACTAGCCAACCATGAAGGTAGATTGTAATGCATATGCTAGGCGATGTGATAAATATCAGAAGTTCGCCACCATCCAAAGGAAATATGGAGCTGAACTTACACCGATCACATTCCCATGGCCTTGTGTTATGTGTGGAATTGACTTGGTTGGCCCACTGCCAAAGATAAGAGGAAGATTCAAATATTTAATCATTGCTATTGATTACTTCACCAATGGGTAGAAGTTAAACCCCTTATTGAAATAACCTATGAGAGAGTCTTCCAATTTATATGGTAGAAAATCATATATTGCTATGGTATGCCATATGTTTTCATCACATACCATGGAACTCAATTTGGCAACTAGGAGTTTAAAGATTACTGCATTCAGTTCAAAATCCAGAAATTTCACTCCACTCCTGGGCACCCTCAATCCAATGGCCAAACAGAGATAATCAAGAAAACACTACGCGATGGCTTAAAGAAAAGGGCTAGATTAAACCAAAGGGAACTGGATCAAAGAATTAAATAATGTGGTTTGGGCTTATAGATCCACGCTGAGAACAACTGCTGATGAGACTCTTACATATTAGCATTTGGGACGTAAACCGTGGTCCCTATAAAAACCATTCTGCCCAACCGTAGGGTACTCAACTTTGACTATCCTAAGAGTGACCCCATGAGGAGATAAGATTTAGACTCATTTGAAAGGGTGAGAGAAAATGTAACAATACATGTGGTCGCCTATCAATAATGTACTGTTAGATTCTATAACAAGAGAGTGAAGCCGAGAAACCGAAAGGAGGGAGACTATATTCTGAAGAAAGTAATCCAGAAAGGAAACAAGTTGGATGCAAACTGGTATTGTCCTTACCATATTTTTACGATCACTCAACCAGGTACTTATTACGTAGAAACCTTGGAAGGAGAGTAGTTCAAGAACCCCTAGAATGCCAAACACTTAAGAAAATATTACCAGTAATTATGAGTTAAATCTTTTAATATCTATGTAGCATGTATTTTCAGTCTCAATGAAAAACTATTAGTTTATCAGCAATTGAGTTATTTTTCGTGTTTTTTTGGGGAATGGGAGATGTACAAATCTCAAACAAATAAACAAAAGGTAACTCCAAGTACAAAATTATTCCAAATCTTGTAACCAATGAGAGCAACCCCAAAACTTCATGCATGACTTCGTCTTTGACAAGCCACGAACAAGAAGTTTCTAATCTTAAAACTTCCGATATAACTCCTTAAGATCAAGAACAAGAAATTTTACGAGACCAAATTAAGGAAAAATCCTGTAACATTTGGTCACCAATGGTAACTAACATAAACACTTGGTAAAAAATGACAAGATCCATTTCAAAGGCTATGAAAGGGTTAGTAGAACCTAAGGTTGGACAACTTAGGTTTGTCCAAATCAATACATCCAAGGCCGAAGGAAGAACAGTGGACCCCGACTCTCTAAGCCTATTCTGCTTACTAAAGTCGGGGTTGTCCACCAAATGCAGAGGTCAGTTGAGCGTATCATCTTTATGGAGACCATAATCACCTAGATATTTCCTGACTAGGAATATGGGAATAGCATCCGTGGGAATCACTTGGTATCCTACTTAAAGGGAGACCTATGATGATCTGAAAATCCAAGGTCATACCAATACTATAAATAATCTTTTTATGGAACCTTCAAGACTATCAGAGCATTGAGTCAACCCCAGTTATATACTTCTCTCCTGGCATACTCCACTTCATCACCCATATGTGCCAATGCTTCATCATACTCATTCATTCAAAGAGCGCACGATTGCTTATGGAAATGGAAAGTCACACGATCAACCTTCGCATTCAATCTCTTAATGTTAGCAGATTTACTCTTTATTAATTCAGCCTGATCAACCAACGTCATTTTGGTCCTTTTCTCTTCAACTATTGGGTGCCTAGATGATTGGCCACCCTTGGAATTCTTTAATCTCTCCATTTATTTCATCTACTTGGCATTATCCTATTTTAGAAAAAAACCCTTTCACTCTAATCAACACTGGTGGACTTCTTCAGTCTTTCCAAATCATCCCTCAACATGTTATTTTCCTGCTCTAACATACCAACTACTTCCCAAGTGATATTCACCTCACGCTTCATCATAAAACTTCTTATCATAATCACCTGTAAAAATGGCTAGAGCTTCCTTGTAATTATTTTGTATATAGAGTATTATTTCATTATAAGAGGAATTTATAGCCACAAATTGGTTGAATAGCTTATTTGAATGAAGACATGCTTCTCTAACTTGGTTAGAAGTATCTAAGCTTAGAATTTCTTCCAGCTCTTCCTTGCTAAGATCTTCACGACTTTTCTCAAAGATCGGAATACTCGTCTTATTTATGTCGCTCTCGACAATTGCTAGAATAACCTTCTTAGAGTTAAACTAAAAGGAATAAATAGGGAATAAGTATGAAAAAGTTAAAGAAAGTCCACAATAGGCATCAATATCGTTTGTATGAGAAGGGAAATTTCAATAGAATTATAAAAAAGAACTAAAAAAAGACCAGTTGGAATTACAAAGAAAGAAACATTACAAGCCAAAAATTATAAAAATAATCCTAGATATCTATAACTTCTCCTTGTCCGGAACCACTTCCTGATCAAGATGAATAACAGTTACAGCCATTTTTGGGGGTGAAGATGACTCGACCAATCCCCCTTCCCTGTCAATCTCCTCATAAATCATAAGAGGAGTAATGAAGTTGTATTACCGAAAAAGCTCAGAGTCTGGAGTAGTGCCGACCTTTTTTAGGGTAACATCACATCCTTCCTCGAAAGATGACTTCTTCAGAAACTCCACATGTACCACAACAGTAGATAATGCCTTATCCCAACCTCTGGTATAGGCATCCTCCGTCTCTTTCTTGACCTTCATTTTTAAACCCTTTTATTTGTCATCGGCATCTGCAGTAACTTTCTCAGCTCACTCAGCCTTCTTAATAACTTCATCAAAAACCTTCACAATTTCATCAGTAACCTTCAAAACGTCATTTTTTTCCTTTTTCTACTTTTCCAACACCTCCTTACACTTCTTCTGATTCACCACTTAGGCCTTCTTGGTGGCTTCCAGGGAGTCCTTCAGACCCTAAAAAGAAGCCTCAATGTCTGCCAAAGACTCCTTCAATTTGTCATCCCTTCTCAAAATTTGGTCATATTCAACTAAAAATGCAAAGTTCAAGAGAAGAAAGGAAGTCAGTAAACCACGTGATTAAAGAATAAATAAATGAAATACAACGAGACAATAGATGTTTACCAAGGAATAATTATGATTGGCTCATTCAAGCAATCTAGCCCTAGAAAGGGAAGCAGTAATAATTTCATCACAAGGGAGAACTCCTGAACCTATCAAACCTCTAGAAAGTCTAGGGTTCACTGCCATCGAAGAAGCACCAACTCAGCCTGACCCTTTCCTAGTAACTCCTGACGATTGGCAGGTCCTTTATTTAACCTCTTAAAGTGAGGCTCCTGGGTCTTAAATTCTTCATGTACCACGATAATAGGGTGTTTATAATAGCTTTCCTCAATGTTCATCTTCTTAGTCGAAGAAGAGGATGTGTCTCTAGCAAAAAGGTTGGGGAGCTTTATTTTCACCATTTTTGGAGAAGGAGTGATGGTCGGCACCAAGTTGATGTCCAAAGATTCGAAGGAGGATGAATTACCTCCAATAGTAGAGTTTACCTCTAACTGGGAAGAAGATTCTGAACCAATAGTCGAGAAGGATGAGGTCAACTCCTCTAAATTAATTAAGGCTAAAGGAATGTCTTCGATCAGCCAAGTGACAAATGAAGTAATTTAACTTTGGTATTCCAATAATACTAAAGCCGAGTGAGGATGATGTTCCCCAAGACTTTGTTGGATGGACCAAATGAGCTTCATAACAACAAAATTCACCTCGAACAAAGGAGGAGGATCCTTCTTTTTTTTCTCTGCCAAGCATAAAAATAATGACATGGTCAGTAACTGAGTAAAGTGAAAAGAGCAAACAGAAAATATAAAAATAATACAAGTGTCGACCTATGCCATGCCCTTGCTGAGGTCAGCGTGGCCCAATATATTCTATACCCTCAGGAAGAGGGGAAAATTGTCGATTCCTAACAAATAATACATAATCCTAATAATCTTTATTGGAGTCAGGAAAATTAACCACCAAAGCCCTGTTAGAATATCTAGTCTTCAAGTAGTAAATGTTATCAGCAGTGGTCCCCCAGCTATAAGAATCAATTATGTTATGCATATGCGGGTTCTATATAATTCATTAATGCGATTGACCCCATTTACTAATCTCTAAGTATTTGGTACCACTTGGGCTGGGACCATATGACAATACTGACAAAACTCAAGAAATAAGAAATTTGGTAAAAATTTACTCCTGACTCTGCTATAAATATATTAGGAAGAAAATGACCTTTTTAAGGCGCACAAATCACAAAGACTTATGACCAACTCAGTTTCTACCCACTTAGGGATCCTATGCTTTGTTTTAAACTCCTCCAAAGAACTCACATCAACAATATACACCATTGTAAAAAATCATAAAGGAAAATGTAAAAAGGAAAAGATTCTTACATTAAAGACAAATACTCAGCAGTAGTTCTCTTCTTAACAGCGAAGTAAATGCTGAACAGTACACAAAGGATTTTGAAATTCAAGGTGAGATAATATTGAGGGGGAATGGACCTTTTATAAGAGTGATGATGTCTCTTGAAGTCCAAATTTTGAAATGATTAAATTTACCACCATTTCAGATATCGATGGCCTCTCATTTCCACAGATATCCAAATGACCAGCGTACCTCAGAAGGTTCACTATTTTTCTAACAATTTACAAAATTTCCACCGCCTTACTACGACAAGTTGGAATGTACAAGTCCCAGAGGTCAGCAGCCGACCAAGCATCTTCTAAAAGAGAATAATCCATCCTTTCACTTATCAAACCATTCCTATAAAGAATGAAGTATTGGTGGCTTTTGTCGTAGCCTAAAATAATTAGGCCACGTGGATCAGTATAATAGTGACACTTGTCAGTATTATCACTAAATCCTCAAATAACAAATAAACTTAGTCGTCTCGGTTATTTTGTGGTCAGCTACCTAGCCAACCACACCCATGAAGATGAACAACCAGTAATATGAATAGAAAAATGTGAGGATATTCAATAGTCATCATGCACATGCACGTGAACAAGTATCCAACTGCCTATTATTGCGTAAATATTTAAATACCTAGTGCATAAAGGTATTCCATCTCTTCAATTTTTAACTACTATAAATAGATTACCACCTCTCTCAGCTAGAGACATAACTACTTCGTTTTAATCGTAGAGTATGTTCTTGAGAGGCTTGTACCAAACCCTAAAAATCTAGTGACATTACTTTAGTGGATGTAGGAATCATATTTGGGTTAAACCACATAAAATCTTCGTGTTTCTCTACAATTATTATATCTCTCTAGCTTATTATTTTTATCTATGGTTGTAAATTTTGGGTACCTTAACCTAAGATTATTTCCAAATTATCAAACCCAAATTTTGACATCAATAATGACCTTTCTTTGTATAGTACTAAAACGAGTTTGAAGGTTACCACCGGTTCGAACTTGAGTAATACCAGGAGTTGCATTTCTACTGCAATAGGATCCCAAAAAGTTATGGATTAACGATTTCTTCCGAGTATGCCATTATTGGTGTGGTTAACGTAAGCAGTGCACAAGGTGTCATCCTCGAGTTGTGAGAAATTTTCTCCGTGTACCATTTCAATTGGATTTCAAGGAAAGACAATTAATATCAATATGAACAGAAAAAAATTGATGAATCCTATTTTAATTTCTCAAATGTAGGATTCAAAATACAAAACATAAATGGTCAAAAAAATTCGATTCAAGGATTTGAATATGGAAAATAGAAAGGATAGAGTATTTATGGGGGAAATGTGTGTTAAAAATAGTCGTTGGGTCAAAATTGAACTTTAAAAACATCCGTTGGTTTCAGGCGCTACTTGATGTAGCACCCCGCTTTTTTAGTCTTTTCCCGCGCTACTTGGAGTCGCATTTGGGAGTGTTCTAGGACTTGCTATAATCTTAAAAACAACGGGAATGACAGCCAAACAAATGTTAGAAGATGGGAGTAAAGTAAAAAAAAGGTATTATGAGTATTATGTAGTTCAATAAAAGGGTGAAAGTTTTATCAAGTAAGAAATTATAACACCCACAGAGAAGATGCATACTAAGATTCTTATAAAATAGAGGATTATTAAAATCAAAATAAAATTTAACACATAATCTTGATTGGGTTTCGCAGACGGGCACGGTTAGACACATTCATTCGGATCCAATGCAAGCTCAAGTAAACACAAGGCCTCCTGCATGAAGTGTATGCGTTTAACCCATGGTCACTATTCGGATCCAATGCAAGCTCAAGTAAACACAAGGCCTCCTGCATGAAGTGTATGCGTTTAACCCATGGTCACTCCTACAAAGAGCTATTAAAGCCCAATTACAAATAAAGTTTTTTGAATTTAAAAAAAAACTAGAGAAATTAAACTTAAAAAACATTGGAAAGTTGGGAGTCCTGCTTACCACACTATACCCAAAACCAAGTAGCTCAATAGTCGGTAAAGGGCTTCTTGCCTTCATGGTGCCCTAAAATTTGTTACACTTGAAAAGGAAAATACTAGCTAGCTATTGATGCAACTACACTTGTGAGTTAATTTATGAAGTTAAATATAATCAACCTAGTTTACTGTAATGGACAAACAGAACACATTGGCCAGTAAATCTCATATCATATATGTTATACCCATATAATCCAAAAAGAGAATGAGCTCTGAATATCCAAAGGAATTAGAAAGTGTGCTCGACTTTACTTCAGAGGGAGTTTGTGTCAGAGTCAATCTGCTCGTCTGACCTGTTTAATTAAGATTGGACACGTCTATACTCCCGTGAGCGTATACATGCAAGACATCCATTATTCACCATGTGGGACTATAACAACATATCTGTTACCTCATAGTTATCCAAATTCTTATTATTGAGGCTAGTCTGTAATTCAAGTCACCCACATTTATTATGATAAACTTATATCTAGGTGTAACTACCCGACATATGAGGGCAATCCACCTATCCTCTTATAAATATTCATAAATTACATATAAATAAGGCATGAGCACACGAAACAAAGGGACTCCACTGATATCTTCGTAAGCTATGAGTTGTATTAGGAACCCTAATTATAACTTTGTCAATAAGTGCAATAGCAAATCGCAACACTGTGGACATAGGTTTCCTCAAAGGTCCGAACCACGTAAAAATCATTGTGTTATCACTGTCTCTCATTCCCATTAATTATAATTATTATTTTAATTAAATTATCTCCTTTATTATTTGTTGCTTCCACTTTTGGACATTAACAAATTAGTGTCGTCTGTGGGAACGTCGTAACAAGCCATTGCAGTTGCTAGTCAAAACCACTTATTTAGATACTTAACAGAGACAATCTGAAATGGCGGATAACCCCGAGAGCAGTTGTATAGCAGAAGTTTAGACACCACCTACCCCTACCGGGGCAGGCGACAATATCCTAATGAGCCTCACTAGAGGGCAATAAGCGATGCAGGAAAGTGTCAGGTGGTTCACACATACCCTCGAAGCGAGGCCATAGCAACTTCATCCGAATAACGTGACTCCCGAACCTAAGATATCGAGGAGCAGTGATAGGTAACTTCCTCCAGCTCCTCATAAGGAACGACATCAAGGAGACTCAACTTGGGATCTTGTGAAAAATCCAATTCCTCCCGACGAACTGAGTCGCAACGGGATAAGATGTATCGCCCCAGAGAAACCTCCTCCATTTATTCACCTAAACACTTTGATGATAAGTTATATTCATAAGAGTGCCCTAACGTGCTTGAAAAACTGAGCAGAAGCTCAACGTTTGACCGACTAGTCCCATGTTGTAACCGCTGGCAAGTACTAGTGACCTCACCCGATTACTCCCAGAGGAGCTCGTCCACTAGGGGCTCCTATCGCTCTGCTCGAACATCGATCGAAGCTGAGCAAAATTCTCAGGAAGAGATCTCAATCGAAAGTTGAGGACGAGCAAAAAATTTAGTTGGAGGCAGTACCCAAGGCAATAAGCAGCCATGGAAATGCTCCATCCAGTGCCTAGAAGACTGCCTGGGAGAGATGGCCAAATAGAGGAACCCCATTCAGTGGGATTTCACAAAAGGATCCCCTTTTTCTCCTCTGTCGTGGCGTACCCCACTCCGATGAAATTCACACCGTTGATCATCACCCTAAATTACATTGGGAAGACATATCCCATTTTGTATATTGAACAATATCAAGTCGTTGTAGACATTTATTCCATCCCGAATGAAATAAGGTGCCGAGAATTCTTCAGTAGCATAATTGGCTCTGTCCAAATTTGGTATAGCAGTTTGCCTAGGGGAAAATAATTTTTTTCAAAAACTAGCCGACCTTTTTGTCAGAAATTTTTGTTTTGGCGCCAAGTCAAGGAAGAAAGTTGGCCATCTACTCGGCATTCGCCAAAGGGCATATGTGAGCATCCATGATTATATTACCCGGTTCAATATCGAAAAGCTAGAGGTAGTAGATTACAATGAGCCAACCACCATCACGGCTCTGATGAGTGGATTGCAACCATAAAAGCTGTTCTGGGCATTAGCCATTGGGCTGCCCAAAACTATGACTGAATTGCTTGCCAAAGTTGGAAAAATCATGAATACAAAAGAAGTGATGGCGGCTAAAGAATCCGACGGCTCAAAACCATCGGACAACAAGAACCATGACAAGAAGGAGCAAATGGATAAAAGGGATGACAAGCCAAGAAAGTAATACGAGTACACGTATGTGAAACCCCACCTAATTAAATACCGGGTGATCAGTGCGTTATTAAATTAAAATCAAAGTGTCCGTTTGGTTCATTCTTAGCATCATTATCGAAAAACCATTTTTATTATTAATCACTTAATAATTAATTAAGCTAAGTGTCAAAACATTTTCCAAATTAATTATACCCAATTAATTCATTAATAAATTCCATGCTTTAAGATATAAGCCATTACCATTCCACAAGAATAAATACTGAACATGAATCAAATACTGAAATAAATGAGTTTGGATAAAGCATTCCAGTTCAAAGTCTAAAACTAATAGAAGAATAATACTCAATCCAACAGGAAAAGAAAAGCTAACAGAGAATACAATATCTGAAATTACTAAACTGGAAACGGGCGACACATGCCCTAACTGAAATGTCTGAACTAAGAACTGAATGCAAAGATAGAATCGTCTAATATCAATAACTACAGCTTCCACAACATCTGCAGCTCATCAAATGATCCACGCGTCTAAGTCTGGTGGAGACCCTATGGCTGGACACCTGGTATTATATATATATATATATATGTAGCAAAAGAGAAGAGAAATAGCAAGAAACGGGTCAGAGCTCGATTTGTAAAAATATTTGATTTAGCAAGTATTTAAAACTGTATTAATGCAATTATTATGTGCATATTAGCTCCGAACTCTCACATGAGATCCTCACGTTGTACGTCTACCCTAACATAGTTATCCATATTATCCCCAATTAGGTCATAGACATATACTACTAATTATAGATCTTAAAAGAAACCTGTATCGCCCATACAATACGTTATTTAATACGCTTTTATGCCAGTTACCCATTTTAAATTCACTATTTTGATAAGAAGTCTTTTATCCACTGGAATTACTTTATTTATCTATACTTATACATTTTTGAATTTCACAAATTAGAATCATACATTCTTAAGTATATTTATATATATATACATATAGTCACAGCATCCCTATATATATAAAACTTGCGCCCTTTGGTTAGGACCACTTGGCGCAATGCATACTTTGCTATCATGTCCCGATGCATCACTCGCTGCATAAAGGTCAATTGGTTCGGCGTCTCTTACGGATCGTAAATCTCATAACACAAATATTGGAGGCGAGAATACGCCCCAGCTGAATGGGTCACGTACATACCTACGCTCCCATTCAACCGTCAAAATTATCCTACGTAACGGATAACACGTATCCAAGTTCATATGATCTGGGTACAAGTCAAATATCCCCCCATCGGGTCACCCAGGATAAGACTGTCCACTGCGCAAAACCTCCTCCCGATAGCAAGCAGCGTAGGTATGCTATACACATAATAATGATAAATATATAATAATAGGCATTCCCGAAGCCTTAAAACAATTTAGGTATTCACCCAACCCATATTTATTTTTCTTCACGTAGTATATTTCTCCTTACTACTTATGCAATTTACTCGATTATTCACTCTCTCGAATTTCCCAAGGTTAATTCACCTATTCAATACTTGAGGTTTCATTCTAGGATTAACTCCTAAATAATTCTACACTAAGTTAATATTAGTAAATGGATAAATCCCTAACATAATTAACTGGGAACCATGATCTGGGGAAAAATGGAATTTCTGGGCTGCCGTTCGAATGAGCTAGCAGGTCATTTGAATGAATCTGACTTCTCGTTCGAACAAGATTCCATCTCGTTCGAACGAGATGGGGTCTTTTTCTGCTTTGGCCAAACCTATTACATTTTACTGTTCATACTTCGTCTTCCCCAAAATTTCAGTCCTAAAACCTCAAAATTTCTCAACCCCAACACCAAAACATCAATTCTAATTAAAGTTCTAACATGTATAAATGATTTCCCTTAACTTTGAACCATTAATTCATCATAAAACAATTATAAAATCCAAAGTCCCCAATTTAACAATTCATAACCCTAGTTCATCAATTTCCATACAAGAACATAAATTTTAATTTCATCCATCGTCAATATTCATCAAACTGGGATTTTTAAACTATCTACATGAGGGATTTATCCTAATTCGTCTTTCAGATTTCAATTCATATCCGTAAATCTCCAATTTCATTAATACTCATAATTCAAAAGTGAATTTAATCTTACCTACACCAATATGAACATATTTATTGCTATGAATCGCAAGTGATAAAAACTTGCCTTAATTTCGACGGTCTGATCCTCTGTTGATATGGGTATGAGTGTGTTCCTCGTCTCACCATCTACACTTTGGTATAGTTTTTAGTGTGTGTTCTTGAGTTAGGCACTAAGAACACCAATATCTTTTTCTTCCTTCCTCTGTGCCTTTCTCTTTTCTCTCACGTAGGTTTAGGGCTGATAACTCCCCACTAACCCATGTACATCTATCTTTAATTTCCCAATTTTCGTCCATATTATTACTCCAAAATTCTAAAGGACAAAAATACCCATACGGGTGCCGGTTAGTCCTATAACTACCTCGGAGTCCAAATAAAATGCTCGGCTAGAGCTTTCCGACTATCTTGGCCCTTTCAAACTCAATGGCGCACTCAAAATTACCATAGGAGTTATAAAAAAATAATTTATCCTTTTATCCCATACAATTAGTCCCGACACGGCTCACACGCGTCTTGACTTAAATACCAAACTGTCGTATTTTGCACTCCAAAAATTTATAAAAATTATATAATTACATATTACATATACCCACAGTAATAATCAATGATTTACATCAATAAGTATTGACCCTTGGTACACTAGTTAATAGTTATCTTAAATTCGGATTAATTAACAATTAAATTTCTCGATCTTTTTAATTCAATTAATCCAACAATAATAATAAATCCCATAATTATTTAATATCATAAAAATGCGGGGTAATACAACTTCCCCCTAATCTATCACCATTATCTTTCACCGTTATTGAACCATTGCAAGTACTGTTAGATTCCTATGAGTCGGTTGAAACTTTTAAAATGTTTAAACCTTTTACTAACGATGAATATGTTTTTTATGAGTCGTTAGATTCCTATGAGTCGGTTAGAGTCCTATGAGTCGTTAGATCCCAATCTCTACGAGATGTTCAATATGTTTTTTAGCACTATTATAGACATGTGCACTATCTTGGCTTCATGAATATATACAAGAATAAACCCAAAATCTTGCTAGAAACGGCACCACTTCCTATATTCATATAGGTTAAGTTCTCTTGCATGTCCTTGCTACTTTAGACAACGAACTTCATTAAGAGTTAAACTCATCCTCTTGACGTAGCAATATGCACTGAACATCCTAGAAGGGACATGAAATTGAATAAATTTCACTGCAAAAACTAATCACTTATCAGTAACTTGTTATTACCCATTAAACTTTGGAATAGTGGTAATGCTATTACAAAGTTGGGTTACCATTACCGGTGACTATTGAAAAAATTATTTTAGTCCCATTCCACTAGATGTGTCCTTTAACAAATCTCTAGAAAGTCCTTTGGTAAGAGGGTCAGCTAGATTCTTATTTGTTCGAACATATATAATATTAATAACTCTATAAGTTATTAATTGTTTGACATATTCATGTCTTAAACTTATGTGTCTAGATATTCCATCATATACTTTGTTATACGCTCTAGACAATGTAGCTTCACTATCACAATATAAAGAAAGAGATGGCATTGGTTTTGGCCATAACTTTATGTCCAATAATAAATTTCTTAGCCACTCTGCTTCTTTTTCGGCTGCTGCCAGTGCTATAAACTCAGATTCCATTGTTGAATGTGTAATGCAAGTTTGTTTCTTAGATGCCCAAGATACCGCCCCACCCCCTAAGGTGAATATCCACCTAGATGTGGATTTATTATCACTTGCACTAGTTATCCAACTAGCATCAGAGTATCCTTCAAGAACTGCAGGAAAGTCATAATAAAATAGACCCAATTCTTTGGTCTTCTTGAGGTAACCAAAAATCCTCTCAATTGCTTTACAATGATCCATACTTGGATTATTAGTGTATCTTGACATTTTACCTACTGCAAATGCAATATCTGGCCTTGTACAATGCATCGCATACATTAAACTTCCAATTGCACTAGCATATTCAAGTTGTGCAACTGCTCTGCCAGAATTTTTTAATAATTTTATACTAGAATCATATGGGGTATTTGCTTCTTTTATTTTCAAGTGATTAAATTTGTGAATAATTTTGTCAATGTAATGAGATTGACATAATGCATAACCCCCAATATGTTTCTTAACTTTAATACCCAAGATGGTATCCACTTCATTAAGATCTTTCATCTTAAATTGTGAACGAAGGTACTTCTTAGTTTCATATACACCTCTCATGTTTGTACCAAAAATTAAGAAGTCATAAACATATAGACAAATAATTACACCATAGTCATTGGTGAATTTAGAATAAATGCACTTATCAGCATTGTTATGTCTGAAACCATCAGAAAGAATGATTGTATCAAACTTTTCATGCCACTACTTTGGTGCTTATTTCAACCCATAAAGTGACTTAATTAATTTACAAACTTTATGTTCATTTCTGGGCAAAACAAACCCTTCAGGTTGTTCCATATATACCTCTTCATCTAGGTCACCATTCAAAAATGTTGTTTTAACATCCATTTGATGCACAAACAGATTATAAATAGATGCAATTGCCATTAAAACACGTATAGATGTAATTCTAGCAACAGGTGCATAAGTATCGAAATAGTCAATCCCTTTTCTTTGTTTAAAACCTTTTGCTACCAATCTAGCCTTAAAGGTTTGAATAGAACCACCGGTATTGTATTTTCTTCTAAATACCCATTTACTACTAATAGGTTGTGATCCTTGTGGCAAGTCCACTAAAACCCGTGTCTGGTTTGATAGAATTGAATCCATCTCATCATTAATAGCTTCTTTCCAAAAAGAAGAATCTCTAGAAGTCATTGCTTCGTTAAAGGTTTTAGGATCTTCTTCTACGTTAAGTAAAATAGGCATTTTATTAAGAATATTATCTCTATCTCCTTCAACCAAAAAGGCTAAGGCTTGAGATGAAATAAAATCAGGGCCAAAAGATTTTTCTTTTCTAGCACGCTGACTTCTTCTAGGTTCTATTTCTGTTTCGGGTTCATTCCTTTTATTATTAATTGATGGTCTAGGAATCAACCTAGTGGATGTATCAGGATTGGCATCTAATTCGACAAATGAACTTTATAAAATTTATTTTCAATAAATTCAACATACCTTGATTCAATTACAACATTAGAATTTAAGTCCAACAACCTATATGCCTTAGAATTTTCCGCGTATCCTATGAAAACACTTTTAATTCCTCTTGCACCCAACTTTGAACTTTTCGGGTCATGAATTCTATAGAAAGCCAAACAACCCCAGACCCTTAGGTAGTCCAGATTTGGTTTTCGATTCTTCCATACCTCGTATGGAGAAACATGTGTTTTCATTAATGGAATTATGTTGTGTAAATGACAAGCGGTGGGTAAAGCTTCTCCCCACAAATTATTTGGTAAGTTTGAATTAATCAACATAGAATTGATCATGTTAGTAAGAGTTATATTCTTTCTTTCAGCCAAACCATTTTGTTGGGGAGTATAAGGGGCAGTTCTTTGATGTATTATTCCATGTTCTTCACAAAATGAGTCAAATTCATTTGGAAAATACTCTCCCCCTCTATCACTACGAAGAATTTTAATTTTCTTTTCCTTTTGATTTTCAACTTCTGCTTTAAAACGTTTAAACATTGAAAAAGCTTCATCCTTATGTCTTATCAAATATACATATGTGAATTTTGAACTATCATCAATGAATGTAATAAAGTATCTTTTTCTGCCTCTAGTTAAAATACCATTATATTCACATATATCAGAATGAACTAATTCTAATAATTCAGCACTTCGTTCTACTTTAGGAAAAGGTCTTTTTGTTAATTTTGCTTGAATACAGATTTCACATTTTTCATGAGAAGTACTATCACAAGTTATTAATTTATGTTTAGACATGTATTTCAATGATCTAAAATTTAAACGCGCTAATCTAGCATGCCAAACATTAAAAGACTCAACAATATAAGCAGAATTATTCATATTATTAATCAAAATACTGAGTTTGAACATTCCATCACAAGCATACCCTTTCCCAACAAATGCCCCATTCTTAGACAAAATTAACTTATCAGACTCAAAGACGGCTTTAATGCCGCTTTTACAAATCAAACTTGCAGACACTAGATTTTTTCGAATTTCTGGTACATGCAGAACATTTGTCAACGTCAACTTCTTCCCAAATGTGAATTGTAGTTCAACGTTTCCTTTTCCCAGAACTTTGGCAGAATTATGATTCCCCATTAGAACCTCTTGACCGTCCTCTACTTTTTCATATGCAGAGTACAATGATTTATCATTGCAGACATGTTTGGTAGCCCCAGAATCGAGCCACCAGTCAGAAGACTTCGTTATTGCCGCCATGTTTAGTTCGGTAATCATACCAATTTGCATGTCCGATACCATTGCTACAAGATCCTCGATCTTATTTTCCACCATATTTGCATTGTTTGTATTATTGGATTCAGTAGCATCTATCTTTCGTTTCTTGTTTCTGCAATCACGGGCATAGTGGCAATTTTTTCCACAATTGAAATAAACCCCATTGGACTGTTTCTTATTGGAATTATTTTTCTTGAACTTCTTACCATTAGGTTTGAAGTTCTTATGATATTTCTTTCCTTCAACAAAGTTAACTTTGGTGGAATTATGAGAAACATTTGTTTGATCACGGGATCTGGTTTCTTCTTCAATTCTTAAATGTTTCTGTAATTCCTTCAAACTTATATCATCTTTCCTATGTAGGAGTTTCTTACGACAATCATTCCAACTTAGTGGTAATTTTGCAATAATTGCACCAACTTGAAACGATTCAGAAATTTCCACCTTTAATTCACGAATCTTTGTGACAAGGATTTGCAACTCATGTACTTGGTCTAAAACAGTTTGGTTATCACTTATTTTGAATTCAAAATATTTCAGAATTAAGAATTTATCCGTACCTTCTTTCTCTGTTTTGTATTTATATTCAAGAGCATTCCAGATTTCCCGCGGAGAATGCATAGAGTTGTAAAGATCATATAATCGATCAGACAGTGTATTCAGAATATGCCCACGACACACCAATTCGTCTTCTTCGCGTTTCTTCCGTTGTTCTTTGACAGTTTCATTATCGTCTTCTTTTGGTTCCGGAATTGCTTGTAGTTTAGGATCTATAACATATGCAATTTTCAAAACTGTGAGAAGGAAGAATAATTTTCCTTTCCAGCGAGTGAAATTTGTTCCATCAAAGCGGTCCAAATGCACATTAGGATTTAGAAACATATTTATATTCTTTTCTGCCTCCATGAAATAACACCTTAAGATTGTTGATGAATTTTTAATTATGCAGAAAATATGAACAGATGATTGGATTTGAGTCGTAATAAACTATTGTCTTTAAGGTGTTATTTTCCCCCACTCGTACAGAGTTTGATAACAGGTCTAGGCAAATTACCTCCAAGATACAACAAATCCACGGGTTTATTCAAGTAGCAAACTTGAAGAATAACCCAGAACACTCTATGAAATTGGTAAGAAGAAATAATAGAGAAAGAAAATTTTGGGAATTAATTATGACAGGATTTTTCCTTCTATATATAGCCTCTTGTGGTGTCTGTTCATGAACAGACACCACATTCAAAGGTCATTTAATCACGGCCCTTGGATATATAACTATATTTTGAACGTTCCAGATTTGAACTAAAAAGGTGCGACTGTACGGATTAACACTTAACAAAGTGGCACCAAAATCCGACGGTTCAGATCTACTCGCGCCATAATTATGTGTCATTTATTATGAATTTAATCTGGGTCGTTTGATCTTTTGACGTTGTCAAAAATCAAAGGCTCCTACTGCTCCTCGCGACGATGCGTACGTGCAAAGTGTGCCTCTAAAGCGCCCTAAACGCCCAATCGCACTTTCGCACACGCGCGCGCGCACGTGTGCGGATGGTGCAAAGCACCATCCTTGGACCTAAGGTGTACACTATTAGCATACACTTCAATGCACACATGTAATCTCTTATGACATAAGAGCATTTATTAACCCACTAACTTTTTCACACTTTTCCAATATGGGACTTTGGTTTTCCCACTTCCCTTTGTCTTTTCTTATTCCAACTAATTTAATGGTTTTAACCTTTCATTTTCTCTAACCATTAATACCCATTAATATTAAAATCATCCAACATTTCTCTCATTTCAAAACATGGCACGATGATAAAAAAAACCTTTGAAAATTACATGAGCAGATTACTATCACAGACCTTAGTAATAATTTTTAAATTATCATATTTCTTAGCATGGATGATTTCAACAAAACTATGGATGGTGGACTGTGGTTTATACAAGACCACTATCTCTCTCTTCAACGTTGGTGTAAGAATTTCTGATCTTTTACTGCTAAAATCAAATTTATGGGCCTATCGATTCAGTTGCATGAACTGCCCATTAAATATTATGATAATTGTATTTTACAACATATTGACTATGTTTGGGGTCACTCCATTAAGATTGACATACACACCGGGTCTCTGGGTCGAGCTAGATATGCTAGTCTTTGTATACAATTTAATATACAAAATTCTCTTCCTAAGCTAATCAAAATTGGGGGAATTTTACGTAAGGATGGAGCAGGATTTACTTTTAGGGGTGGACTACAACCAAGTTAAAGTCATTATAAAATAAAATTAAATTAAAAAATGGGAAAAAAGTCAAGACAAATCTTAGTTGAATAATAGAAATCATTTTCAAATAAATAAATAAGTTTTACCGAAATTGTTCTCCGTAGTCTTTAAATATCCACATTTATTGATTACAAAAAAATCTATAAAAAAATTGCTTGAAAAGTGTCTAACAATTCAAATTCATCAATTACGGAGTCTAAATCAATATTCAAATTGAGATCTCATTCAAGGAAGAGTGACAAGAAATCGATAATAAATTCATCCCCCATAGAATTGCGAAGTGATGTTTTAACATGTTTCATACTGGAAAAGGCCCTTTCAATAGTCGTCGTAGAAATAGGAGGATTGAGGAGGAGATGAATCAAACTATTAACCAAATAGTAGTCATCAATCTTTCTTCTTACATATAAATATAAGTCGTGTGTTCTCGTGTGTTGTAATGTTAATCATAAATTTATTTAGGTTATCGTGCCTATTTCTGTTTAATTTATTGTAAAACTGAAAAAAATCATGTTATTTGTGTCATGTCATGTTATGTCGTTTTTATTTATGTCGCGTTCGTGTCAGCTGAAATAGATACAAATTTGTGTTGTGTCATGTTTTGTGTCTGAAAAACCTTGTCGTTACGTGTTGACCCGAAACACAGTCCAAAAATATGAATTGTCACCCATAATTAGAATTTACAAGATAAAATCACATACTTATCGCCCTACAAAATTCAACAAATAATTGAAATAAAAAATATTTATTAACTTAATCGTCAATAGATTGATAAACAATGAAACCCAACAAATAAAATGAGAATCATAAATGTGAATCAACCTAAAAAGTTCAAAATGGAAATTCTAATATTTCAAAAATATATATCCTCTTAAATCAAATAATCAAGCAATTAATTAAATGCATATCAATTAATTAAATTCACATTTTCGATACTTTAGAAAAAGCCCCACTTATCTAATCTTGAAAGAGAAAAAAATAAAGAAAGAAAGGCAGAAAAAGGAAAAAAGGGAAGCAAATAAACAAAAAAAAAGGATATTGAAATTATATACATCGGTAGTGCTGTAGAGGTAAATTGTAGGGGGCCTTGCTAATTTCAGGTAGGGGGAGGTATTATTTGTGAATTGTTTGGTGAGAAGCAAAGGTTTGAGGTATTGAATCTTTGATTTGATACACAACCTTTTTTTTGTTGAAAAAGTTGAAAAGACTAGATAACATAATTGAACTGTACACGTTTTGTGGAACAGCTGTACTGTGTATTTGTTTTCTTTGTTTAAATCCTTTTAAAACTACTGGATGGAAAAACGTATTGGCTCTAAACGCTTTTAAATCTGGGTAGGGCAACTTTTATATTTTCGGTCTGGTTTTCTAAAAGCTAGTATACTTTTTTTGGGGGGCTGGACTATAGCCCTGCTTAGCCCAGGTTCAGATCCGCCCTTGATTTTACGCAACATCGTTTACAACCTAAAAACAAATATTTTCTTTCATTGTGTTATTGTTAGACACAAAACCTTCACTGCCACTGCCAATTTGCTTATGACTCAAAATAATTTCTACTTCCACTCCAAATCTAGGCGCTTCTCCCCCTAAAACCTCTAAAACCTAGGCTTTGATACCAAAGTTGACACACCCCAACCCAAGTTTGAAAGTTAAAGTGAGTTAAATCATAATTACCTTAAGCAAACCATAAACACGAGTATCCTTTTCCAGTTATTAACATGAACCAATAAAACTAAAACTTTTGACAACTTTAAGCTAATTATGCTAATTCAAACTTACTGAAAAGATAAGTGTGATTAAATTACCCCATTTACGTTTAACCAAAATCATGATTTTATGCATCAATTGCTAACTCCACCGACCTTCTAGATTTGGCAGTGATATCACCATACCTAAAAAACATAAACATAGTAACCATGAGTAAAATAACTTAGCAAATGCATCACTACTACACTATTGCATAAAATTAAATGCAATAAATCATATCCTCGTGATGATATATGCATACTTATCTGGTCCATTCATAAAGAATTATCAATTATATACGTATCCGTCTCATTCATAAAGAATGACCAATTATATACTTATTCATCTCATTCATAAAGAATGACCAATTATATACTTATCCAACTCATTCATAAAGAATGACCAACTTATCTGAATCATGATTCACATATCCTGTCTGCAATAGACAACACTCACCCATTCCTAGTCGAGGAGTAACCCCTTATCTTTAAAAGATAAATATCCCCCATTCTAGGCCGGGGAGTAACCTCCCATTTCGGTAAACCGAAATGAACAAATTCATATTCAATATTATTCTGATCATATCCATAGCCATGTATAATACATCTTACCAATAAGTGATATTCAGATCATATCCATAACCCTGTATAATACATCTTACCAGTGAGTGATATGCAGATCGTATCCACAACTATGTGTAATACATTTTACCCGTGAGTGATATTCAGATCGTATCCATAACCATGTGTAATACATATTACCCATGATTCATATTCAAATTATCTCCATAATCATGTATAATACATCTATTTTTAGTGAGTACACTCACCTTGGCCACTTCATATGTGTTTCCCTTGCCTTTGTCTGGCTCTTGTTCAATCAGTTCTTCTTCCCTTTCACATATAAATTCTTAAAATATTAGTATCATCATAAGGATATTAACAATCCAAAGAATAACTTAAACTTAACCCAATTCATAAGCATCATATAACCCATTCAAATCATATATCGTAAATGAAGTCCAATCTAACTTCATGGTAAGATATTTACCACACCCAAATAATAGGCCAAATATATTTTAATTTCTTCTTAGTAGTTTCATCCTTAACATATTGGGTTTCAAATCCAAAAGACTACATATCATTTCAAGTTTCCTAGAGTAAGATATGCCTATTTCTTTACTACATAGCAAATCTGCCCTATAGGCTCCTCTATCGTTCTGTCAACTTTCAAGAATTTTCATAATTTTTATGTATCATAACTTTCTATTATATGTAACCCAACATCAATAAACGTATTAAAAATTACAAATTTAAAGTTTAATCATTTTTAAGGTTCATTTTCCATGTCAAGAAAAATATCGAACACATGGTGTGCATACTTACACTTTTGGGGCAGATTTTATACCTGAACTTCAAACTATCACCAAAGATTCATTTCTTTGTATTTTCACATAATTTTCGGATATGTTATACATATATGAGTCTATTTTCATATCCAATATAATTATTCAATTCCAAAAAATATACAAAGAGATATAGAAGTTTGAACACAGAAGGGTTATAAACAAGGCCCTATAAATGATTTACACCTTCGACTCTTTTTAAACGTGTATCCATCCATTCATACCTAAAACGGCATGAAAGTTTAATAAACAATTGATGATTTACATACTTTCAATAAGTAATATAAAAAAATAAACAAGATTAATGGATAGAATTACCTAAGGGACGTTTACGTAATTTTCTAAGGAGTTTTCTCCAAATTCTCCTCGTCCTTCTCTTCCTAAGCCTTTCGATTCTCTCTCTTCAGGCCAAACTTTTTAATGGTTGCATTTGGCTGAAGGAGGATGTTATTTAAAAGTGTCTAAGTCGTCCAAGCTTGCACCCACCTTCCAACCAATCAACTTAAGACATTTGTTGTACATAAAGGATAAAATACCATTTAAACAGATGGACAGATTTGTCCCCATTTCGTAATTTTATCATAACTCCTTACTCAGGCCTCTGTTTTACACACCGTTTATTGTGTTATAAACTTAACTCATATATCACTACAACAAAACAAGCTTTTAGTAACATACCATTTTTTTTATTACTAACAGTATTTTACCGTTACTAATTGTAACAGTAAATTTCCGTTACTAGTTTAAGTTAAGTGTTACTAATTTAAGTTTAAAAATTAAAAAAAAATTAAATTGTAAATAAATTATTTTAACACTATAACAAAATGAGAGGAGTCCCCGTAAACATATTTTCCCCACTCATTTCCCTCCATTTTTCCCCAAACAAAAAACCTAATTTTCACATCTTCTCTCCCATTATTCTCCTTAATCCTCACAGAATCTACACTCTAAACAATTAATAATCTCATTCTTTTTTCTGAAGAAATGATGGAAAAAAGACCTATCACAGTAACCCTAGCTTACCGGATAGGAAGATTGTTGGAGCGAAGATTCACAAAAACTCCTTAAACCGATGTTCAATGTAAGAACACGATTGAGAAAGCAAAGTTGATTTTCGGTAGTCACTATAAAATTGAATATGTTATATTACAATTATATTTCTTCATTCACAATGATTCATTTTTGTATGGAATAAAGTGCGGATGTATATATTTGTTTGATTTCACTTTTTTATTGCACTCTCTCTATATATAACATATTATTTTTATTTTTTAGGGTTAGTAAAAATTCCATGTACATATTCGATCTTTGTTTTTCCTTTTTAATTGACACCTAATTGATTGATTCTAATGTGGTTAGAACCATATATGCTCTTCTGTGAAATGTGTACATGAACTTAGTTTATGAAGGTTCTCTCTCTATGCTTACATGATTTTTATGTTTCTTACATTTTTTTATGAAGGTTCAAAGTGGATTATTCACATGCATATCACGTATTTGACAATATGTCACAGAGGTCAACTTTTGGATTTTATTGTGAATACTTAGTTTACATCCCAAATGTGGTAGTGTATGCAAGTTCGAGTGCATTTAAATCTTTTAATCCGATTCTGTTATAAAGAGACAGACCTGAGAAGTTTCTTTCAATGCTTTGGTTTATTGAATTTCTTTCTATGCTTTGTTATGAAGAGACAAAATTGAGATTTTTTTGAATTTCTAGACCTTCTGATTCTGTTATTGAATTTATAGACCTCAAAAAGCATTGACAGTTGTAGAGACAGCTATCCCGGAAGTTAAAGGTCTGAATGAGAGTTATTTAGTACAATTTGCAAGATTATTATTATTTTCTTTTCAATCATCCAATGCATGGTGTGAACTAATGTTGAAGAGGTCAGGATGAAAATTGAAATCATTAATTGTGCTAGGGACACCATTGTATGATCGATTTACACATTTCAATTGGTTAGAAAGGAATAAGTAATTTATAGAGAATTTATAGCTCTCTCTTTTCTTTATTTCCACATAACCATCCTTCCTATCATTCTGAGCATTATTAGTCTTCAATTTTAATTTTCATGTCAAGTGCATACTTTTGAATTCAATATTAACATTAATAAGTTC
Organism: Sambucus nigra; assembly: GCA_949130495.1. Taxonomy (NCBI): domain Eukaryota; kingdom Viridiplantae; phylum Streptophyta; class Magnoliopsida; order Dipsacales; family Adoxaceae; genus Sambucus; species Sambucus nigra. Next base: position 350,619,754 of record OX422215.1, read on the forward strand.
TAGTTGTGGACACTAGGTCATGAGTTTCTTTTTAAATTATTTTCTTTTCTTTTTCTCTAATGGCATTTTTGTAAATGTGATGAATATCCTTGATTGTTTGTTTTGTTTTCTACTTTCTGAAAATCCATATTGGTAAATTCACTTGAAACCCATCTTGTTTTTCAATTTTTTAACATGCCATTTTTGAATTCTGGGTAAGCATTAAACTTAAACCAAATGAGCATTGAAGTCCATCCTAATTTTATTGATGTGGTTTTTGAGAATGTAGATGCTTCCAATGGCGAAGAATTGGCAATTTCCATAGAGAAAGAGGTCATAGGTCAATGCTCAAAGATCTCCTTCAGAAGCTACCTATTTATTATTTATTATTATGTGTCATAGATGATCTAAACTATATGAATTTGCCATTTAAGTTTACTACTGAAAATCACAAAGGTTTTATATCTCTAATTGGTTAGTCTCTATATACCATTTTTGTTGTAGATCTAATTATGCATTCGATAAGTTGAGCCATGTCTAAAAAATAAAGGAAGATATGAAAGTTCTCCTACTTAACAAAGTTTATGTTGTTAATGTTCTAGGTAAAATATTTACCCTCTTTATCTATTGGTTTTCATAGTATTTAAGTACAATATGTAATATCTATTTGTTGCCTTATAAAGTTAAGTTATCACTGGCCAAATATTGATTTTTAAGAAATTACTTCTTTATAATATGGATGAAGAATTCAGTAATCATATTATTGTTATATATCACAGACTAATTTCTCTGATTGAATTACTCTTTGCAGGTTGCATTGCGTACAATTTTATCATAAGCCCATATTCATATTCGGGGCCAAAGGCTGGTTACAGCATATACCATATTGTAAGTTGTTACTTACCAAAAACAAGTTGTAAACTCAATGATTGTACAATTTTTAGTCGCATGCACTGTACAATTTGTTACTGTTGAATTATTAACTCATTTGAGGTTTAATAGTGATACAATTTTCCTATTTTATGGGTACTTATAGCCTCATTAGCCTACTTACGGAATCTTTCATTTCTATAATTTTTAGTGTTTTAATGGCTTGATAATTTACATGATCAGATGCTTGTAGGTTGGTACAGTGGGATGCATCGAATCTAAAGCATACAGTCCTTATTCTAAGGCGCTTGCCTGGATAAACTTGGGTCATGATTTTTGAGTTTGATACATACTTTATGGGTATTAATTTCAGTTGGAGAGGGAAATTAAGGTTCCTTATGTGGGCAGAGGCGCAGATCACGCACTGGCTGCTTTTTTAGGGTATATGCAGCTAGGGGATACTCACTCCATGCTTGGACAACTTTATTGCTCCATTGACTGTTACAAGGAAGGTTTGAAGATACAGATGCAAGCAAATCACTAAGAAATGGAAATGGGATTCAACCATGCAATTCAACCATAAAACTCTCTAGTTTTATTTAAGAATTAAAAGGAAATAAAAATCTCTAGTTTTATTTCCTTTTGTTATTTACTTCTCTACAATTCATTTCAGGTTCATTTCTCAGATCTCTAATGTCTATTTAATTTCTCGGAGTATTTAATTGTATGCCTTAACCTTATATAGTGTTTTTTTCCATGACTCATCTCAAATAAATTTATAACAAACTTTTTTCTATTTCAGGTTGGTAAAAATAAAGAGAGTAGTGGCTTAACCGCACATGGCGACGCACTTGGTGTCCATATGGCTTAACTGCAGCTCAAGCGAAGGCGATAATGGTTTAACCATAGATGGCGATGCACTTGATGTCTATATGGGTAGGATCTTAGTTTCAGGTTCCGAAAACAAAGAGAACGCTGCACCTAATTGACTAAAAACTCGGTCCATGTCGGCAAAGAAAATGCGATGACCAATAATAATGGGTCTTCTGATGTGTCAAAAAAGTACCCAAATGTAAAGTCCAATATCAAAGATAGGGTGTTGAATCCATCTTCACTTCATCTATGTACGCAAAATAATGAGCCTGGTACAGCTTTTGGGTCCAAAATTTGGGACCCACTTGATTCAGATAACACAAATTTAGTGAATGTTTGGGACTATTCGAATTCAGAGGTAGCTCTTGCATCTTCCTGGTCTACGCTTCCCAACAGGTTTGTTTTGTAAATAAAGTTTTACATATTAATCTTAATGCAGCTAAGTAATTAAATTGCCCAGACTGTCTCTCAAAAACCTCATGTAATATACATGTAACCTTTGTCCTCAAATCTGTCCACAACTCTTGATGATGACATTGAACTTTAAACCTCCACATTATCCAAATTTTCCTATTTAAATTGTTTCACCCTCCTTCAAAACCATACTTAAAGAGGAATTTTTCCAACTTCTGTTTATCTACTTTAGGTTCCATAATGGAAATGATTGGGATCTTATGAACTCTAAGCAATTTTTTAAACCTTTTGACTGATTATTTCTTAGCAATGCCTCTAATATTCCAAGAAAGCAGGTTGATCATTGAGATATGAGAGGCTTATAGAGTTTGTTACCTTTAGAATTTGATCTAGTGACTCTTTTAAAGAGGGGATCTAGAATTTTGGGATTGGATGATGGATTTGACCCCTGTATTTTCTCTTGACTCTTCTGATTTCTTAGAGTTTACTCCTTATTATTTCTACATAACTTTTCCTCCAATTTTCTGAGCAAATAATTGCATTTCTGCAATATTTGGAGGCATAAAATCTTCATCAAAATCTCCATTTATTGCATACATGTGGTCAGCAGCTAAGGCATAGTCATGGGGGTTAAGTCGGCGCTTCTGGGTGAGAGGGAATAGTTGTTGATAATTAAATCTTCCCGGTAACTGATTTTAAGGTTTTGGATTTGGTCAATGTGTTTTTTAATTTTCCATTGTCTAGCATGTTTTTTCGTAGAATCTTGATCAATCTTGGACTGTGGCTTATTAAAGGGGATAGTCTGGTCTTCTTCTTCAATATTTAATAATATTAACTCAAGAATTTAATAATACTAAGTTGGACTTATATTGGTGAAGATCTTTCCTTTAGTAATGATGCTGGCACTGCCATTTTACTACACTACATTTCTTTAAAGGGCTTAGAGGAGAAATTATGGAAAGGTGTTAAATGTGGCATTGATGCCAGTTCAGAAAACACTATTGATTATAGCTATTGTTTTGTGCCTTGCACTAGATCATCTGAATATCTTGGGTGCAGTTACAAGTCATAATTTGAATGATGTAAGTGAAACTCAACTATTGTAGTTATTGTTGCGCTTAGGTTGAATTGTATGTGAGAATCTTATGCTTTTTAAGTTATTGTATATAAGACTTGGAGAGAAACCTTTCTCATTTATTGGTCAATTATGCATTCGTCTGGTCTACCTTATGCAGGTGCACTTCCTGGATAGTCATTACCAGGAGAAATATATATATCAGGTCCTCACTCACAAGGCCCCCAGTCCTATGTGCCAGTTGTCCTTTCTCCCTCTCAAGTCATGGTACCTGTCCAAGGCTGGAATACATACACGGTCAGTAATTATAACGACAAAATTAATAAGACTATTAATATGAGTACACGGTTAGGAGTTTTCTTATATCTTATCCATTTTTGGTTCACATTTACTCTATGATATTTGGGCTGTGTGTTTTTATTTTATTATATTTTTTACTTCCATTTCCTATTCCAAGTGTTTATTCCCCTACTTCGAAACTTCTAAACTGCATTATCTTGTGATTCATTATTCACTAATCATTAGAGTCACTAAGGTTATATTTTAGAGAATGAAATTTAGCCTTGGAATTGGAATTAAATTCATATCAATTTACAATTTAACTAGTTATTGTTTCGATTCAAAATTCAAAGTAAGAATTTTATGTTTCAAACAAAACCTGAACTGAGTGCTTCCCAATTATACTATAGACTCACTAAGCTATGTTGGAGTGAAAACCAGGCCCTAGTTCATTGAACTACTTAAACTGAACTTAAGAGATTTTTAGATCAAGCCATTGCATTCTGAAATGTTCATATGATATGTCATAATTGAAGTTTTATTTTACCCTTTGCCTTTTGGTGATAGAGTCATATAAACATAAACTATTAATACTATACACTGTAATATGCATATTACAGTAGTTAACTGTAATATGATATGTTACGATTGAAGTTATCTTACGATTGAAGTTCTGTTTTAATGAAGTTGATGTTTATAATCTTAGTTTGAATGATAATAATATGTTACTTAATGGAGTTAATGATAATGAGAAGTCTGATTATGAGAATTCCAATGAACTTTTGAGTTTATCTTCTTCTTTTGAGTTAATCTTCTTCTGAAGACTATTAATATTATACACCGTAATATGCATATTATAGCAGTAATATGCATATTACAGTAGTTAACTGTAATATTATTACAGCAGTAATATCATGAGCATTGCAATAAATAGTGAATGGGCACAACTTTAACAATTAGTTTATATGTGAAATTTCCTACTTTTAAGTGCTGATGTGAAAGTGTGATATTATAAGTTTACATACTAGTGCAATTAATTTTACTGTTGGATAATTTTTTGTACTAAATTAATTTTTTATAACTAAATGTTGATATTATAACTAATATGATAATATTATTTTGTTTGACAGAATGTCATTTTTTTATCCTCATCAAGTTTCCAGCGTTGCAGGTTGTGGCATTGATGGCGATGATAATAAAACGAAAGTTGATAGTCAACAACAACGGACTTCTTTTTTATATTTTATTTGATTGGTTACAATATAAAATATCTCATTTAGGGATGATTGTATTGGGATGTTATATATTGGATGCTTTTATTAAAATAATGTAACTTTCGGGGTGATTGTATTACGATGTTTCATTTGTTTGGTTTAAGTTTCTTTTGTAAATAAAGAGTGGAGGCTTATGTAAATGTAAATATTGAATATAATTCCCTTATTTTTGTAGACTATTTTTGTATATGTTTTTAGGATTTAAATAGTATGGTAAGAATAATCAGGATATTGGATCTTGATTTTTTTTAAATATGTATTAATATTACTAACAGAATTTTACCGTTACTATTAGTAACAAAATTTTACTGTTACTAATTCTGAATTTACCGTTACTATTAGCAACATAATTTTACCGTTACTAATTCTGAATTTTACTGTTACTATTAGTAATAAAATTTTTCGTTACTAATTCTGAATTTTACTGTTACTATTAGTAACAGAATTTTTCATTACTAGCTTCGTGCCCCACTCCTTTTTTCTAACAGAAAAATTGTGTTACTAATATTTTTAGTAACGGTAAAATTATATTACTAATGGCGTGTTTTGGTGTAGTGTATCTACAACTATGTAGTTTTCACCTCAGGTCAGTTATCATATTATAAAGGTCTAAACTAGTTTCCAACTTGAAGATTCCTACCGAAAACTTCAAAATTTGTGTTTGTAACTAATTCGATACCTTATGAGTTATGAAGGTAAGATTAGACTAACCATAATAACTTAATGTTATATACACCAATAACACATTATCCCCATCCCATAAGATAAGCATGATTTAAACATGATATATCATAATTATATCTGGGCTGTCACAATTTTTCCTCCTTAGAAAATTTCATCCCCGAAATTTAGTAAGAATTTCACTTACCAAATAATTGAGGATACAATTTACTCATGCTATATTCCCTTTACCAAGTTGATTCTTTAATTTAATAGATCATTCACAATACTTTAACTACGGGACTAACCTTATTCCTTAATACTTGCTCCTTTCGATCAATAATATGCACCGATTCTTCGATGTATGACAAATCTTCTTTTATAATATCTTCAGTTTCTTTATCATATACAGGCAAGGATAATCATCTAATGATTTCTTATCAATGAAAAAAAATTCCCAACACATATATTACTACATACCTTTATATATGTATGTCGAACATTCACATATAATAGATTATCAGTTTTATCAGCAGATATTCACTATGAGTGAACATTTTTAACAAACCTAGTATTATTCTTTACCTTTCTCCCTTCATTCCTATAGTCTATCCTTATCATCGTGTAATATTTCAAATTATAAATATCATATTACCAAACTATCTTATTACACATTACATTTCCATCTTCCATCCAACACCAAATACATGTGTTTGACCTTAACTACTTTCTGTATCATTTCTGATGTTTAAGAGTATGTTAAATATCATCCTTACAATTTCTTAATTTAAATATAGCCTCACTACTATTCATATATCGAAACTGAACAATCATTCACTAAATGTTTATTCTTAACCAAGATTTCATATTCACCTTCATGTATATTCTGCAATCATGCACTATGAACTCATTCTAACTTCTCACTATATTCCCCTTTTCAGTATCACTTGATTTTTCTTTAACTAAACATACAATGACCTTAGCAAGTCATTTATCCAACACAATAACTTTACAATTATAATCTTATCTTAATGTTTATTAACATGATATTCTTATGCAATATCATTAATACACTCATCTTACCCCTTTGGTAACATGGATGTTAAATGTACCATCACCACTTAAACCTTTAACCATACTTACCAACCCCGTAATACTTCTCTAACTATTATATGTTGTATTTATTTTAAATAACCTATAAAAATACGTTAATATATCCCCTTATTGTATCTCACATAACACATTATCCTTACACATACTTCTTAATGACTCCGTATAATGTCAATCATATTCATTATATGTCATAATCTTAGTGATAACACGTACGTAAAATGACAAATACAACTCAATATCCACCCAAACTAGTTGTCGATATTCCAACCCGATTAGCATCTTTTCCATACTCATACACAACACATACTTTTAAAAGGGCTCCCTAATATTTTTAAACTTCCAACTCTTTAACACCTCGTCTAAATTTTACTATTCATATAAGCATTTTAAAATATCCCAAGAGTAATATTCACTACAAATACTCATACTATTATAAAAATACATCTCAACTCTTATTACTCTTTTCTTCTACTCATCATAATTCAGTATGAACCCATATTCAGATCAATTGTGATATATTGACTAGTAATTGAATTTCAGACCATTTCACATAATAAAATTAAACATATACAACTATTAATCTTCTCACTTCACCTTTATGATGTGAATCTTCATTTTATTCACACTCTAATAATTTACCATCTCATCATTTAACGGAATATGGGTTCCCGTACCTCACTCTCCCACATAAATGGGCACACACCAAACAATGGTTTAATAAGTGACACAACTCAATTCTACATATACCAATATAAGATAAGAAGATATCACTTCCAATACTTCACAATTTTCGTATACAATATTTTGTCTTTAAAAAATTTCCTTTAGTGACATGTTTGTTCATACCACAAATAAAATAATGCAATGATTCATATTAAAATATTTGTATTCACCGTCATCCCCGAATAAACCTTAACATCTCATTTTCTTTCTTGCAAGATCCTTACATTTCATATCCCATACAACAATATATATGTATAACTAACAAATGTTAATCAATAAAGCCAATTTGCTTATGACTCAAAATAATTTCTACTTCCACTGCCAAATCTAGGCGCTCCTCCCCCTAGAACCTCTAAAACATAGGCTCTGATACCAAAGTTGACATACCCTAACCCAAGTTTGAAAGTTAAAGTGAGTCAAATCATAATTACCTTAAGAAAACCATAAACACGAGTATCCTTTTCCAGTTATTAACATGAACCAATAAAACTAAAACTTTTGACAACTTTAAGGTAATTATTCTTATTCAGACTTACTGAATATATAAATGTGCTTAAATTACCCCATTTACGTTTGACCAAAATTATGGTTTTATGCATCCATTGCTAACCCCACTGACCTTCTAGATTGGCAGTGATATCACAATACCTGAAAAATATAAACAGATGAACCACGAGTAAAATAACTCAGCAAATGCATCACTACTACACTGATGCATAAAATTAAATGAAATAATCATATTCTCGTGATGATATATGCATACTTATCCGGTTCATTCATAAAGAATTATCAATTGTATACTTATCCGTCTCATTCATAAAGAATGACCAATTATATACTTATTCATCTCATTCATAAACAATGACCAATTATATACTTATCCGGCTCATTCATAAAGATTGGCGAACTTATCTGAATCATGATTCACATATCCTGTCTGTAATAGATAATTCTCCCCCATTCCTAGTCAAGGAGTAACCCCTTGTCTTTAATACACAAATATCCCCCATTTCGGGTCGGGTAGTAACCTTCCATTTCGATAAACCAAAATGAAAAAAATCATATTCAATATTATTCTGATCATATCTGTAACTATGTATAATACATCTTACCAATAACTGATATTCAGATCATATCCATAACCATCTATAATACATCTTACCAGTGAGTGATACTCAGATCGTATCCATAACCATGTGTAATACAACTTGATCATATCCATAACCATGTGTAATACAACTTACCTGTGAGTGATATTCAGATCGTATCCATAGCCATGTATAATACATCTTACCCGTGAGTTATATTCAAATAATCTCCATAACCATGTATAATACATCTCTTTCTAGTGAGTACAATTACCTTGGCCATTTCATGTGTATTTTCCTTGCCTTTGTCCGGAACTTGTTCAACCGGTTCTTCTTCCCTTTCACATATAAATTCTTACAATATTAGTATCATCATAAGGATATTAACAACCCAAAGAATAACTTAAACTTAACCCATTTCATAAGAATCATATAATCCCATTCAAATCATATATCGTAAATGAAGTCCAATCTAACTTCATCGTAAGATATTTACAATACCCAAATAATAGGCCAAATATATTTTAATTTATTCTTAGTAGTTTTATCCTTAACATATTGGGTTCCAATTTTAAAAGACGACATATCATTTCAAGTTTCCTATAGCAAGATATGCCCATTTTTTTTGCTACATAGCAAATCTTCCCTATAGGCTCCTCTATCGTTCAGTCAACTTTTAGGAATTTTCATAAATTTTTTGTGTCATAAATTTCTATGATATTTCACCCAACATAAATAAACATAGTGAAAAATACAAAGTTAAAGTTTCATAATTTTGAAGGTTCATTTGCTATGTCAAACAAAATATCGAACACATAGTGTGCATACTTACACTTTTGGGGCAAATTTTATACCTGAACTTCAAACTATCACCAAAGAATCATTTCTTGGTATTTTCACATAATGTTTGGATATGTTATACATATATGAGTTTGTTTTCACTTTCAACTGGAATTATTTAATTCTAACAAATATACAAAAAGATATAGAAGTTTGAACACATAAGGGTTCTAAACAAGGCCCTATAAATGATTTACACCTTCGACTCTCTTTAAACATGTATCCATGCATGCATACCCACAAAGGGATGAATTTTAATAAATAATTGATGATTTATATACTTTCAATCAGTAATATAAAAAAAGAAACAAGATTTATGGATAGAATTATCTAAGGGACGTTTACGTAATTTTCTAAGGATTTTTCTCCAACTTCTCCTTGTCCTTCTCTTCCTAAGCCTTCTGGTTCTCTCTCTTCAGGCCAAACTCTTTAATGGTTGTATTTGGCCTAAGGAGGAGGTTATTTAAAAGTGTTTAAGTCGGCCAATCTTGCACCCACCTTCCAACCAATCAACTTAAGACATTTGTTGTACGTAAAAGATAAAATACCATTTAAACAGATGGACAGATTTGTCCCTGTTTTGTAATGTCATCATAACTCCTTACTCGGGCCTCTGCTCTACACACCGTTTGTTTTTTACAAACTTAATTTATGTATCTACAACTATGTAGTTTTTGCCTCAAGTTAATTATTATATTATAAGGGTCAAAACTAGTCTCCGACTTGAACATTCCTACCGAAAACTTCAAAAATTTATGTTTGTAACTAATTCGATACCTCATGAGTTATGAAAGCAAGATTATACTAAACATAATAACTTAATGTTATATACACCAATAACACATTATCCCCATACCATAATATAAGAATGATTTAAACATGATATATCATAATTATATCCGGGTTGCCACATAGCCAAAGACAAAAAAAGGTCCCTGCCAAATCTCTCTTTCTCAAACCACTCATCATTAAATATATCCCCAAATCCTGTAGCAACCCAACTTATGTATCTAACTCTTTAACTCTATCTAGCTCCAAGTGGTGCTCCCCCTTCGAACCTGTTCTCCCAAACCAACTTTGAACGCCACGTATGATAGCCCCACCCAGCCCTAACCCCATATTTGAGCATGCCCATTGGTTAACATGGACAAAATGAATAACTACAAATTAAAAAGTGGGTTTTGACTTTTTATTTATGTATAATACACAATCACAAGTTGAGAATAGTCATGGTAGAAGGGTCATGACTCATGATTGTGACCAGACGGTCATGGACCAGGACCGTGACCATAGTCAAACCTCGTGTGACACAAGTCATGACCAAACCAAAGGGTGACATCCAACGAATATGGTCATGGACTTAGATTGTGACCCCCATAATCACGACTTTGGTTTATGACTAACCTGTGACCAACTGGACGCCAAACTCACACTAAAACTCTCGCCAAAGTGAGTCAAGGGCCCGGATCGAGATCAAGTGCACGACAAATTTAAGGTTTTCAGGTAAGTATGGTCACAGTCTAAGGTCGTGACCTTTTAAAATAGTGATGGCGGTGGTCACGGCCTTATTCCGTTACCACCCTACTATAACCATTTATTTTTTAGACGCCACACAACATGGTCACGATATATGACTGTGACCATGTTACTGATGTGTAAAAAATAAATGGTCATGATAGGGTGGTCACAGACTAGGGTCGTGACCACATCTTGTAGATATAAATAGCCCACGTTTATTTTTCATTTAACGCGTTTTCCCCCTCTCTCACAGTTCTGTAACAACCCGTCCTTTTGGAGACGATTAAATTCCCTAATTAAATATAAATTGGCAATTTGGAGAATTTCTCGAAATAGTGATTTTTGGGATTTTCGAGGATTTAATAATTTTCGAAGGATGTTATAAATTATTTTGGGACTATATAGGTCGAAGTAATTTAATTATATGTCGCCGTGGAGTATAGCGACACGAGATAAGATTTTTAATGGGAAAAACCCGCATTTATTTATTTTGGGTTGGAATAGTGATTTGCGGTCAAGTACCTCGGATGGGAATTTCGACTGCACCATAATTCTCGGAATGTCCGAAATAGTCGGAAAAGAGTGTCCGATTGTCGAAAATGAGTTTCGGATATCTTTAGAGGTAAAAGTAATTCGTAATTGGGTAAACGAGTCGTTTTTGGGTTTTAAGGGTTTAAAACCCTTTTCTCTTATATAAAGAGGGAGAGAGGGAAGAAAAGAAGAAAGAAAGAAAGGAAAGAGAGAGAAGAGAGAGAGGAAGGAGAAAGGAGGAGAAAAGGGAGGAACTCCGGCCAAACTCCGCAGGATTCGACTCGAAGTCGTCGGATTTTATCCACGAGGCAAGTGTTTACTTGCTTTATTTATCTTTTTGCATAAATATCTCATACCGTAGTTTGGTATAAACAAACCCTAATGGTTTTGGGGTGGGTTATCGTGGATAAAACGGGTTTTTGGGAGTTAAAACAATTAAACCCCACTAATAACTCAATTTTGTGGAACTTAGGTTTTAATCCAAATTAATTCATGGTTTTGGGTTCTAGGATGTTTAGAACCCTTAATATAGGTGTATTTGTAGTTGGTTGAGGTTGTAGGACGTTGAGTGAGGCGACAAAAGCTTGGGAGAAGCTTTAATGGCTGAAACCTTCTCGAAGAAGGTGATGAATAGTAACCCGCAGCCTTTAGGGTCATTTTTGACTAGGAAAAGAATTTATTTTGCTTTCGGTCAAAACACGAAAGTTGTAGATCTTTTCGATACGGTCGCGTGGGCGCCGACCGCATATTTTTATGATTTTTCTACGATTTGATATGATTTTTACAAGATGGCAGCTCCGGGTTGGAATTTCCAACTCGGAAATCAAATCGGGAATTGGAAAAATTACGGCTAGAATTAATGTCGTAGATGTTCGGGATAATTTTTAGGGTAGTTTAGAAACCCCGAAAATGAATTTGGGTTGTTAGATAAGGGACTTAAGGATTTCAGTTTTGGGTGACCTGGTGTGACCGGTCGACCGCGCCCCTATGGCCGGTCGACCGCGTCAAGGAGAAAGGGCCTACTGCTTTGTTTCGTAGGCTTATTTACAACCCGCGGTCGATCGGGGGTCTAGGACCGGTCGACCAGTGCCCTGTTTTCAGCCCAAGATTTTGGAGATTAGGATTATTTCTCCTTTTTGAGTTTATGTTTAAAGGCCTTCCAAATTAGAAATTTATGGAGGGTTATGTCCTAAAGGACTTGAGGAATTGGGAGTTTGTATATGTGTGTATTCACTTAGAGTGAATTGGTATAATTGGAGATATCCAAATGAATCCGTAGATAGGATTTAAGTATGTTCTATTTATTAAAGTAAGAGTATACTTTGGGTTTAGTATCATGCTTATATGAATGCATGATTATGATTCCTGGAGGGAATCTTTGGGATTATTGGTCATCGCTAGAGGATATAGGCCATTATGGCCGTTTATATATTCTAGGAGGACTATATGGTATGTATTTATACTATGTGAATAAAGTATATATATATGATATGATGGAAATGATTTTGAAAATATAAAAATGAATATTTTCAAAATGGAAAGATAAATGTTTTTTCATAATTGATAAATTATGGATTATGGTTACACACCTCCCTAAATCGCTATCATAAGGGAAGTTGCGCGCGTTGTGGTGAAGCCTTCCTGGCTGTTGAGCAGGTTGGATATAGTCCCTAGGCCATGTGAGCGTTTGTTGGTATATATATTTTTCTGCGCTGGTTAGGAGATTCCGGGTGTGGTCTTGACTATCCCGCAGGCACATGGCCGCTTCCCGACGTTGTTAGGTTCCCAGGTTGTCTTGGAGGCCCTGGAAGATGATAGCCATTTAGGGGCGCGTCCAGTGGGGATACCCGGAGGGACGGTCTTAGATTTATTAAAGCAATTCATGATAATGGATTGGCTTTAATTTACATTTCCTGAGTATAAAAAGGGAAATGGGATAAAGGTTTAGCTTCAGTAACACTCCCGGATGGAAGAAGGGATGTGGAAGCATATGTTATGATCAAAGCATTTTCATGATAATGAAAATGGCTTTGGGTACATTTCCTGAATATAAAAAGGGAAATGGGATGACACATAAAGGAAAAGCATTTTTTATGATAATAAAATTGGCTTTAAAAAAAGGTATATGTCTTGGTAAAGCAATTCATGCTAATGAATTGGCTTTAAATACATTTCCTGGATATGAAAAGGGAAATGGGAAGTTTTGAGAAAATAAAGGTATTGATAAATACTTGTATATAAATCCTCAGTCCGGGAGATAGATCCGGATGTATATTGTAGTATGAATATGTATATATGGATGAATCGAGTACCGAGGGTCTAATGGATCCCGACGATCGACCTTGCCGCATAGTAGTGTATCGGGGGGGTTCCTTGTTTGGATTTCGCTTCGCGAGACACCCCACGCACGAATATGGCAGTATGTTGAGACTGGGGAGAAGTTTAATCCTTAGTTCTCTTATATTATAAATTCTTATGGTATATATGTTATTATATATCTTTCTGTACTTAGGGACTGGCGGATCTCGACTATAGACCGTGCCGCGTAGTAGTGTATCGGGGGGTTCCTTGTTTGGATTTCGCTTTGCGAGACACCCCACGCACGAACATGGCATAACGTTGAGACTGGGGTGAAGCTTAGCCCTTAGTACATTACTTGGACTATCTAGGGTAGATAGTGGTTGGGTGATAGACTAGTTTAGCAGGGTAGCTTGACTAGAATGTTCTAGATAGATGCGCTAAGAGTGCACTATTAGCGGAGAGGTGAGGGGTATCTCATGGGAGTGCGATACCAACCTTAAATATGAGATAAAACCTTTTTCAAAAGGCATTTATGCACTTGCAAAATATTTTCAACATTCGGGGCTCTGACCCGTTTATCTACTTCTCCTTTCTTGCTATATTATATATATATAGGTGTCCAGACACAAGGACGCCTGGATGACAATTCTTTCGAGTCAGACGTCTGCTGCAGCAGCTGTGGATGCTTGCAGGTTATCGGTAGACGTTTCCTTCCTTGTACTCTAGATAGGAGATACTGTATAAATATTCGGGACAATGGTCCAATTGCATTTAGTTATTCTTTCAGTACAGCATTCGATATGGTTGTATATTTGGACCGAGTGTTCGGTTATTTTAGTTCCTTTCTTTTTCATTTCAGTTCATTACGCATTTAATTGTGGATGTTGTAATTTATTCGTTAAAAAGAGTAGTTAAGTAAAAGTTTTTAACGGCCACCTAATAGGATATTAGTAAATAAATGGATTTTCGACAGTGATGCTAAGAATGATCCATATGAGACTCCTGTTTTAATTTATATTGGAGTGATCGCCCGGTATCTTATTAGGCGGGTTGTTACAAGTTCTCCCTCTCTCTCTCTCTCCACTGCTTCGGTGACCCTCTGTCTCTCCGACGACTACACACTGTTCAGGTATCCTCTCTACCCACTTGTTATCTAATGAAATATGTGTGCACTATGTGTGTACCGTGTATATATGTGTATATGTTTGTATGTGTGTGTATATGCATGTGAATGTGTATGTGTGTGTATGCGAAATTGAAATGGTTATATGCTCTAATCACTTTTCACCCAAATTGTTATGAATATTTAGCCTTAATTTATCAAATTGTTATTGAAATTTACTGGCCCATATGTTAACTTAATTGATGACATTTCTTGTTACTTTCACTTGTAACTTAGTTAAAATTAAAATTCAAAGTTATACCGTTTAATTTGATTTCATGAGTTAATTAATATTTTAGGTTTTTCTCTCTTCACATTATTTAACTTTTTACCTTTGTAATCCAATAAAATGATCATTCTTTCACCAATATTTTATTACTTTGCTATTCTAGTATCATTCACTTGCTGCATAAAACTCAAGATTGTATGTTAAATTAGGTGATTTTGAGATAATTTTAAATTTACTTGTATTTATATATTTCTTATTTTATAAAAGTCAAGGAAAACCAAGGAGATGGTTAAAATACCCAGATGAACTAGGGTTGTTTGAGAGGTCCATTATTTGGATTATAAATATAGGCCTTTGCCTATATCTTTATAATCAAGTTATCAATATTAGTAAGTTGAGAATGGAGATTGAGAGGGATTATTACGATTTTTGTGTGAGTGTTGTGTGAGTCTTCCTATGTGTTTACATCAAATTTGATTAATTTCATCTGTAAAATTTGAAACTTTTTCCTTAATCAACATTCTAATAAGATGCTTAGGAGTATAACTTTGATTGTGTAAACGTATTTGGCTCAGCAAACTCATTTGTCCGTTTAATTTTTATTTTCCTTTTGACATTCAAATTATGAAGCATTCACACCATTGAATGGTAACAAAGCAAAACTAATCGACAATGAGTTAAACTTACTAGTGAAATATGACCCAAGATTCTTAATGATTATTAATGACAGTAGTAGAGTCTCAACTCAATGTGAAATGAACTTCTTATGTATCTAATACTAACAGTCATCTTCATGTTACCTTCTTCATTGTTTTGTGCTCTTATATTTATAGAATCATAAGTTATCATGTCTCATTTCACCACTCCCAGTCTCCTTTCTCTTTAACATATAACTATGATTTCAGGATATTGATCAACACACAATAACATAAGGTGGTGATTTTCAAGGTACCGATGAAATGGACAGAAAAATTGGTTATGTGTACATTTATACACACAGTTCCAATTTACATCCGTTCGCATAGGACTGAAATGTGAAAATACTGAAATGAAGTAATTGGATTTTAGACCCTAAGGTTGAAAAACTAAAATTGGATTTTAAATCCTAAGGTTAAAATAAGATAAAACTAAATTGGATCGGTTGAAAAATAATAACTAATGAATGATTATTAGATCCATTACTTGTAGGACTCATATTCACACCCTCATTTATTTTTCCCAGGAAAAATGAGGCATGGTGATAATCATTGGAAACAAGAGTATGACAGGTTTCAATTGGACCACACTTATACCTCTTTTATTAGTGCGCGCTATTTAAAGGGTACTCTTATTTCCAAGTATGAGAATAAGAAGATCGAATAGTTTAACTACCTTGAAAATCATGGAGTCCATCTCGAGTAAGAGTACATGTTCGATCGGGTTCTATTTTTCTAACTAGAATGCTGGGATAAGGCTGCAGAGAATATATTGTGTGTACATAATCCCAATGTAGCCTTGATATTACTTACACTATTAGAGAAGGCAGAAAAAAATATTCACCAATTATGGATACAACTACGTAAAGAGAGCATTGAACAAGGCTGTGATGTATCACAACATATGCACCTTAATTTGAATCTTGCCAGAAAGTTGAAGAAGAAAGGGTTTCGAGTTCATGTCACAAAAATCTATACATCAATCATAGATACACTTGCTATTAGTTGGCCACGTGCAAAAATCCAAAGATTTTTAAAAAGTAATACCGAATGGATGGAGATCAGACATATTAAATATATTTTAAAGCCTTATTATGAGAAGGTAAATACATATATATAGTCTTAAGCATGATTAGTCAGTCATAAACATATTAGTTTAATGATTTTGTCTTTTATCATTTTTTTTATTGTAGATAATGTCGAGCGGCAATGGACACCATATACTAAGTGATGACGTGATACCCCAACAAGGATTCTTATTTACTTCACCCCAATAAGGATTCGCATCACCATTATGGTGAACAAGTCTTTACTCCACCATTGGTTCTCTTTACTACTCCATCTACGAGCAAGAAATAAGACATATCCAAGACCATGACCATATGTTTATTTATTTTTTTACAAAAAAATTGGAGGTCACAGATTTGGGTTGTGACCCATTTTCAATAGCATCCCACATATGGTTACGGCCCAGGTCCGTGATCATGGGGACACGACCCAAATCCATGATTACAAAGCCATATACTGTCCCATGGACGAGGTCGTGACCCTTATTTTGGATCACGGATGAAGTCCGTGGCCACGTCTTTTGGTCACGACAAAAATGGTCATAGACCTTAGCCATGACTTGAGGGCCCGGTCACGGCCAAGGTCTATGCCCATTCTTAGTTTGTGGTGTAGTAAATTGTGATTTATAAATTCAAGAGTTTAAAAGTTCCTACGAACTTCTAAAATTTGTATCAAATATATTTTATGTTCCTATAAACTTCTGAAGCTCGTAAGAACTTCCAATGAATTCTTACGAACTTCAAAAGTTCATAGGAATATAAAATATATTTTTTACGAACTTCATTTCACTACACCAAAAAGGAGATTTGTAAATGCCATAAGCAGTTACAAATGAGCTTTGTAACTTCTACTTTCCATCACGATTTATGGAGTTACAAAAAAAATTGTCACTTTTAATAGCAGTCATTATTTTTTATCACCCTTATTATAACATGGTGACAACAATTACCCCTCACATTTTGTAATCGTTGTCAGCAGTGACGAATCTATTATTTGTAACTGATATTAGCAATAGAAAATGTTGATACCAAATTTAATCTGCTGACTTGGACCAATCATATGAAGACACGTGGCTATCTACATGGCAACAACAAGCACTTCCGAGATGATCACACGCTCCGAGGAACCATGTTACTCCGAGGAACTCATACGCTCCGAGGAACAGACCTCTCCGAGGAACTCAGACGCTCCGAGGAACAAACCTTTCCGAGGAACTCTTGAGTATCGAGAAGCTTAGGCGGTCCGAGCAACTCAGGCGGTCCGAGTTGCATCTCGAACAAAGCATTAATAGCTGGATAACCAACAGTTCAACTGATTCATTAAATGCTTATCATTCAGACACACACGCAAAAAGGGCATTAAATGTATTACCCTTTCATATGTATATTATTTAATGTATTACCCTTTCACATGACAGCCTCAGGGCTATAAATACATTGTACAATCCTCATTGTAAGAGGAGACCGAATCTAGAACGAAATTTCTTGTAATCGAGAATTCTCAAACATTCAGTAATACAACAACAGTGGACGTAGGCCATTTTTATAAGGCTGAACCACTTTAAAATCTTTTGTCTCATTTATTTATCTGTGATTGAATTATTAGAGTGATCTAATTTTTTACATCAACAGATTGGCGCCGTCTGTGGGAAACGACTGGTAGTATCGTTTTCTCATAAAAAACAATCCATTACCAATGACTGATGTTCCTGAATCCAGCAATCGAAACGCTGGAACCTCTCCAAATCCATCTGCTCCACCAATTATTCCAGATCTGACTGGAATAATGGCAAATCTGGCTCAGGGCCAGACCGTCATGCAAGAAACAATGCGACAACTTATCCAAACCCTCTAAGGCGGTGCATCAGCCCATTCCGGACCACGAAGCATTCAAAGAAATACTCGTGCGCCTTCTTCGCGTACTAATTCATATCGCAATGAGGAATCTGAATATTTTTCTTATCAACCTGGACGAACTTCGTCAGTGCGAGCCACAGATACTGAACAACGTGTCACCCTCTCCCCAGAAAGGACCAGCGCATTGGAAAGATTAAGTAGGGTTTCTCCTTTCGACCGATTAGGCCCTAGGAGGAACAAAAGTCCTCTTAATGCAGCGTCTAGGAGCTTTCGACGACCATTAGATTTAAGGGAAGGATCTGCCCAGTCGCGACCAGCTGCTCGTCAAGATAAATCCTATGACCGACCAGCTGCTCGTCAAGATAAATCCCAGGAAGCCACTTCAATGCGATCAGTTGCTCGAACCAATAGGCTCGAGGAAGGAAATGATGCATGGAAAGGATCTATTCAGAGGCTGGAGGATAGATTAGGGGAAATGGCTAAGGCCAAGAACCCTCTACAACGAACTTTTGTTCGAGGAACACCTTTTGTCCAGGACATTGTTGATTTTCCAACACCATCAAAGTTCAAAGCACCTGTTGTGACTCCCAAGTATGATGGGAAAACTGACCCTGTCCTTCATATAGAACAATACCAAGCTGCAGCCGACATCTATGCTGTCCCAGATGAGATGAGATGTAGAGCATTCTCAGGAACACTTACCGGATCTGCTCAAATATGGTATAATAATCTTCCTCGGGGTAAGATTTCAACTTTTCTTCAACTGGCCGAGTTATTCATTGGGAATTTCTGCTTTGGAGCAAAGCCAGTTAAATGAGTAGCCCGTTTATTAAGTGTTAGACAAAAAGCTGGTGAGAGTATCAGAGATTATATAACTCGTTTTAATAACGAGAAACTCGAAGTCATTGATTATGAGGAGAAGACAACGATTACCGCTTTGATGAGTGGACTGCTGCCAAACAAGTTATACTACACTTTGGCCAAAGATCCACCTCGAACCATGTCAGACCTGATGGGAAAAGCGTCCAAGATTATGAATGCCGAGGAGGCTATGTCTGCGAAGAAGAATATGGACGCCAAAGAAACCAAGGTGGAAGGTGATAAAGCTAAGAAGAAAGAACATAAGAACAATGGTGGTGACAAACAATCCAAAAATAGGTCGTCATGGGAGGTTTTGAGGAAATTTGATAATTACACACCTTTGAAGGCAAATATCAACCACGTCCTGGAAGAAATTAAGAACAGCGAGGAGTTGAACTGGCCAAAGAAAATGAAGGCAGACCCTGACACGAGGAATAGGGAAAAATATTGCGAGTTCCACAAGGATCATGGCCATATGACTAAAAATAGCATATCTCTTCAGAATGAGATTGAAACACTCATCCGACGAGGAAAGATAGCAAAGTATGTTGATCGGGGAGGCGAAAGAAGAAACAACGACCGAACTAGAGAGAGGTCAAGATCTCCTCGTCGAGCAGAGGAGAACAAGAATAGAAACCATGAAGTTGATCCATAGGATGACCCCGATCTTCCCAAGAAACCAAGGCAGCCAGAACGAGAGGTATTTTCAATACGCTTTGGGTCATTTGATTGTAATGTTATTACAGGAGGAGATGCAGGAGGAGGAGACCTTACTGCAGAAAGAAAAGCTTACCTCGGTAAGGCTCAAGCTTGCTCGTACATTCAGCGAATAAATCTAGCTGAGGAAGATCGCCCGAGAAAGGTGAACAAGGAGAAATTGGTCATCGATTTTTCAAAAAAAGACCTTGCAGGTGTTTTATATCCTCACGATGATCCACTGGTGATCAAGATGAGAATGAAGGAGGTAATGATTTCAAGAGTGCTGGTCGACAATGGTAGCTCGGCAGACATTATTTTCTACTCGTATTTTGATAGTTTAAATCTAAAGCTATCTCAACTGGAGCCTTACCACAGACCCCTCATCGGTTTTGCTGGCGAGAAAGTATTTCCACTTGGGACAATCAAGTTGGATATATTCATTGGTACGTGGTCTCCTTGTCGGACAGAAAGAATACGCTTCTTTGTGATGGATAAGAATGTCCAATCATCGTACAATATCATCATGGGAAGAGTAGGATTGAAGAAGTTTGAGGCTGTACCATCTACAGTGCATCAATGCCTAAAATTTCCAATAAAATTTGGAGTAGGAGTTGTGAAAGGTGATCAGAAAGTAGCTCGAGAATGCTATTATTCATCCACCGAGCAAGAAGAACTGGAAGAATCAAAGAAAAAGACTACTACCTATCAAGTGGATGAAGGTGCAGAAATTGAAACATTGGACCCTCGAAATGAGTCGCAACTCGTGAAGGGTCAAGTGGTTGAAGCTACTGAAAACATCATTCTGGACGACGAACGCCCTGAGCGAACTACTCAAATAGGTTCATCGTTGGAAGCCTCATTAAAACAAGAATTGATAACTTTCCTTAGAAGCAGAAGACAAACTTTTGCGTGGAGTCATGAAGATATGCCTAGGATAGACCCAAACTTCTTATGTCACGAGCTCAATGTGAATAAGGAGATCAAGCCTGTGAAGCAGAGAAGAAGAGTATTCAGTACCGAGAAGAATCAAGCTATACATGAGGAAGTCGAGAAGCTTCAGAAAGCTTGTTTCATTGAAGATGTCAAATATCCAGATTGGTTAGCTAATGTGGTGATGGTAAAGAAGAAGAACAACAAGTGGAGAATGTGTGTAGACTTCACCGACCTCAATAAAGCATGCCCAAAGGATCACTTTCCATTGCCCCGAATTGATCAACTGGTGGATGCTACCTCGGGACACGAGTTGTTGAGCTTCATGGATACTTATTCTGGTTACAATCAAATCAAAATGAAACCTGAAGACATGGAGAGTACTTCTTTCATTACCCCCAGGGGAACTTATTGTTATAATGTTATGCCTTTTGGTTTGAAAAATGCAGGTGCGACATATCAGAGGCTGATGAACAAGGTCTTTACTGAACAAATCAGTGACAATATGGAAGTCTATGTTGACGACATGCTGACAAAAAGCAAGAAGGCTGCCGATCATCTAGTAGACTTAAGTCATACTTTTGATCAACTAGATAAATATCAAATGAAGCTGAACCTGACGAAGTGCATATTTGGAGTACGAGAAGACATGTTCCTCGGGTACATTGTCAATCAACGAGGCATTGAAGAAAATCCTGAAAAGATCAAAGCTCTATTAGGGCTACGATCTCCAACGACGAAAAAGGAAGTAAAGAGTCTCATAGGACGAGTAGCGGCACTCAACAGATTTGTGTCGCGAGCAACTGATAGATGTCTCCCATTCTTCAAGACACTCAGAAAGACTTTTGAGTGGAATGATGAATGTGAGAAGGCTTTTCAAGACTTGAAGAAATACTTGGGAGCACCTCCACTGTTGTCCAGGCCGGTGATGGGAGAAAAATTGTATTTGTACCTTGCAGTGTCCGAGAATGCAGTTAGCTCGGCGTTGATCAGAGTGGAGAATGGAGTGCAAAAACCAATTTACTACACAAGTAAGGCCTTCCGAGGAGCAGAGATCAGATATCCAAGGCTGGAGAAATTGGCACTGGCGCTGATTGAGGCGAGTAGGAGAATGAGGCCATACTTCCAGGCTCATACTATAGTAGTATATACCGATGTGCCATTGAGACAAGCCCTTCATAAGCCAGAAAAATTAGGGAGATTGATGTACTGGGCAATAGAGCTCGGTGAATATGATATAATTTATGAACCCAGATCATCATTAAAAGGGCAGGCTGTAGCAGATTTTATAGCGGAGTTCACCTATCCTGATACCGCCGAGGAGCAAAAGTTGCTCGCTGATCAACCTGTGGATGTTACAGGATTAACAAACACTAGCTTAGACCAACTCCGGTTGGTAAAAGGGCAAGTGGATGTTACAGGATCATTGAATTCGAGCTTAGACCAACTCCGGTTGGTAAAAGGGCAAGAAGAAATGATCGACGAGGAGCGAGAAAAATCCGGGGAGGATGAAAGGAAGCAGCACATATTTCACCGAGGAACTCTGACTGATTCGAAATTTGAAGATGAGTTACCTATATGGAGGCTATATGTAGATGGCTCATCTTGCACTGTAGGATGTGGCGCGGGGATAGTTTTGAGCACTCCGAACGAGGTCGACATGGAATACGCTTTGCGTTTCCAATTCAAAGCTTCCAACAATGAGGCTGAATATGAGGCCATGATTGCAGGGCTTAATTTGGCAAAAATTATGGAGGCACAACAGGTTGTGATCTTCAGTGACTCTCAATTAATTGTAAACCAAATGATGGGAATATATGCAGTTAGAGGAGAATTAATGATCAGATATCATGCAAAGGCAAAGGAGTTGGTGTCAGAATTTACCGCTATTCAGCTGGTCAGAATACCAAGAATGGAGAATGCGAGAGCAGACGCCCTAGCTCGACTAGCATCAGCTACTCGCACCGAGCTACGACGAACAATCCCAATTGAAGTGTTAGCTGGTCGGAGTATAGATGAAGATCTGACGATGAACTTTATCACCCTTGATTTAGGACCATCGTGGATGGATCCCATCAGGGCGTATATCGAGGAGGAAGAATTGCCAATTGACAAGCTCGCAGCCAAGAAATTGAAGTTTAAAGATGCTCGGTATGTATTAACTAATGGTGTTTTATATAGACGATGAATTATGGCAGGTTTGCAGAGATGCGTACATCCCTCCGAGGTGAAAGAATTGATTGAAGAAATCCATGAAGGGATACTACTGGCCGACGATGAGGGCTGATTTTATAGCCTATGCCAAGAAGTGTGACAAGTGCCAGCGCTTCTCCTCCATCCGAAGAACTCCACAAGCATTGTTGACACCCGACCACTGCCAACGACCCGAGGAAGGTTCAAGTATCTCGTCGTCGCAGTGGATTATTTTGCTAAGTGGGTAGAAGCTGAGCCACTCATTGACATGACGTACGAGAAGGTGTACCAATTTGTTTGGAAGAACATCATTTGTCGATATGGTCTACCTCATGCCTTCATCACAGACCATGGAACACAATTTGATAACGAGGAGTTTGCCGCCTATTGTCATCAGTCAAACATTTTGAAGGTTCATTCAGCACCAGGTCATCCTCAAAGCAATGGACAAACTGAAGTGACAAACAGAATGATGTTGAACGGTTTGAAGAAAAGATTGGATGATGCAAAAGCAAACTGGATCAACGAGCTACAATCAGTACTTTGGGCTTACCGAACTACTCCCCGAGTAGCAACTGGAGAATCACCATACATGCTGGCGTTTGGAAGTGAAGCTGTCGTACCTGCCGAGTTGGGCCTCCCAACACACAGGGTATTGAATTTCAATTCCCCTGTCAGCGACTTAATGAGAAGACTGGATTTAAACATGCTCGAGGAAGTTAGAGAAGAAGCAGCCATTAGAAATGCTGCTTACCAGCAGCGAACAGCTTTGTTCTACAACAAAAGGGTGAAGAAGTGCGACCTGAAAGAAGGAGACTATGTACTGAAGAAAGTAATTCAAAAACACAATAAGCTGGAAGCAAATTGGCATGGACCATACCGAGTTATAGAAGTTGTTCGACCAGGAACTTATCGAATAGCAACTTTAGAAGGCGAGGGGTTTAAGAATGCATGGAACGCAGAACATCTGCGCAAGTATTATCAGTGATGTATATGTAACGCAGTTCCATCAGTATGAATAAAACGAAGATATTCTGTCAAAGTCTCTCCTTTTTATTGAGAATTTTTCGGGGAATACTAGTGCTACACACTACTCGGCAAAGCTGCTCAGACTGCTCAATAATATATTCCTAAAAATGCTAACTTCGGTTGGTTAGGAAACGAAATATTCCTAAAAATGCCAACCTCGGTTGGTTAGGAAACAAAATATTCCTAAAAATGCCAACCTCGGTTGGTTAGGAAACAAAAATATTCCTAAAAATGCCAACCTCGGTTGGTTAGGAAACAAAATATTCCTAAAAATGCCAACTTCGGTTGGTTAGGAAACAAAATATTCCTAAAAATGCCAACCTGTTTGGCTAGGAAACGAAATATTCCTAAAAATGCCAACCTGTTTGGCTAGGAAACGAAATATTCCTAAAAATTCCAAGCTGTTTGGCTAGGAAACAAGATATTCTCACAAATGCCAACTTATGTTGGTCAGGAGGAACAACGTCGAAGTACTGACAGAATTCCAGACACAAAGAATTGGGTGGAAAAGAAAATCCACATTCAGCAAAAAAGAGACTGGGGAACCAACGTCCCTCAGCCAAATTGAAATAATCAGAAGGCTCAGAAAGCTCTTCCAAGACAACCCAAGAGGGAATGGAGAAATCAGAACGAAACTTCTTAAGAGACTCAACAGGGTAAACCATGGTGAATAAAGAAATAAAGAAGAAGGAAGAAGATCTTACAGGAAAAGAATGGATCTGCTGACAACGAACGACGAAAAAGATGAACGCACAAGAGAGTAGGAAGAGACGACGTAAAACTCAAAGATGAAAATTTGAAAAGGTAGAAGACAATGGGATTGTCTGTGAAGTTTAAATACCTTGCCTTGGGAAATGGTGAAGTAATGATTACAAAAAAGGATGATTACGTTACCGGCGGCTAAAAAGATGAAAAGTGGCGAGGGAATCAAAGCGGACAACAGCGGCTAAAAAGACGAAAAGTAATGCGGGAATCGAAGCACGTAGAAAAGTCCAAAAAAGCATGATTCTACGAATTGAGAAGGAGAAATAAATACAAAGGAAATGCTCCTAAAAATCAGGAAGGCTATTTAAAGATACCATATTCCAAGAAAGAATGTTCCATACTCCTCAAATTTCGAACTATGAAACATTGGGGGCTTCTGTTGATACCAAATTTAATCTGCTGACTTGGACCAATCATATGAAGACACGTGGCTATCTACATGGCAACAACAAGCACTTCCGAGATGATCACACGCTCCGAGGAACCATGTTACTCCGAGGAACTCATACGCTCCGAGGAACAGACCTCTCCGAGGAACTCATACGCTCCAAGGAACAGACCTCTCCGAGGAACTCTTGAGTACCGAGAAGCTTAGGCGGTTCGAGCTGCATCTCGAACAAAGCATTAATAGCTGGATAACCAAGAGTTCAACTGATTCATTAAATGCTTATCATTCAGACACACACGCAAAAAGCGCATTAAATGTATTACCCTTTCATTTGTATATCATTTAATGTATTACCCTTTCACATGACAGCCTCAGGGCTATAAATACATTGTACAATCCTCATTGTAAGAGGAGACCGAATCTAGAATGAAATTTCTTGTAATCGAGAATTCCCAAACATTCAGTAATACAACAACAGTGGACGTAGGCCATTTTTATAAGGATGAACCACTTTAAAATCTTTTGTCTCATTTATTTATCTGTGATTGAATTATTAGAGTGATCTAATTTTTTACATCAACAACAAATATTGAATTTATGAGAGCTAATGGAAGTAAAAAATATTATATTCTTAACTATTAATAGCAGTTACAAAATTGACAGTAATGACAAATTTGTGACTGCTATTAGTAGGTTAAGTTCGTCGTTGCTAGGAGCAGTCACAAATATCTTTATATTTTTAAATAATTTATTAAAATATCCTTTACATATTCTATAGACATAAAACTTGTTTAAACTTAAATTTAACATCATGAATAATATCACATAAGCCCACTTTGGGCATTATACAAGTCTAAAAAAATGACAAAATTTCATTTATATTTCGGACATTCCAAATATAATGTACACGTAAAACATATTTAAACTTGAATTTAAAATCAAATAAACCCATCTCGGGGGTCAAATACAAAATAGACATCGAATAAAAAATAAACTAAAATAAATAATGACAAAACACTTCCATGACATGAAATGCCATGAGCATATAACAAATCATCCTGAACCTAGACCAATGGTCACCACGCGTGAATACGCTTTGTGAAGTCTAGGTATATTAATTGTGGGAGTATTGATGCGGTGACAACCTCCCTCGTGCACTCGGAGTGCGCCTGCTGAGCAAGTTCAATGCACTAAATTTTTTATATGTAGGTCATCGGTATCCTTTGACTTGTGATTGTATTGCTTTCCATGAAGTGTAAACACGTGAATTTAGGATTTTGAAAACTACATATGTCGGGTATGCATTGTGTATACCTGCAAATAATAAAATATAATTATTAACATGTCGTGAAATGTTAAGTGTTGCACATAGAAACAATTTTGTACATAGTTCCACATACAGAGTACATAGTTCTAGTACTAAGCATCCAAACACACCGTAAATAAATAATATACTAAGAGAAGCACTCAAAATAACTGTAAGAACATGGAGAAATGAAAAACATACTTGGTAGTTGCTTAATGATTTCTTAAGTTGCTTCTGGTAATGCCTTTATATATATATATATATATATGTGTGTGTGTGTGTGTGTATGTGTGTGTGTGTGTGCGTGTGTGTGTGTGTGTGTGTGTGTGTGTTTGATTATCCATAAGATAAATTTGAGGTCTATTGTGTGCAAAATTATTAATTTTAGAAGGAATTTTGATTATGAGGTGAAAATTGATTTTACATTTGTTATGACGAATATTAGATTGAACCCAAATGGGTATTCTCTCTCTCTCTCTCTACACACACACACACACACACACACACACACACATATATATATATATATATTATAATACAAATATGTATGTATTTATGGCTCTCAATTTTTGGCACAACACGACTCGACTCTCAATTGACCTTGAACAATTTATGATTTATAACAAAATTATGATGTTGCAAAGCATTAAGTTATGATTGTAAAAATGCTAGCAAAAAGATTCATAGAAAATAATCTATATGTGTTATTCATTATACACTGCTTAACCAATTTATTAATCAATGTATGACTTTTTTATTAGTATCTTTCATTTGATATATTAATCTTCTATTAATTTTGTTGCCACTTTATTTTCTATTCAATATAAACATAAATGTTGTCTTGGGTGATGAGTTGGGTATAATTGATCATGTAATGTTGCCAAAATTCTGCATCTTATTGGATTTACATTTATTACTTTTAATTATTAAAGTTAATTAATAGTCTACTGCATTTGTGTAAAGTACATTAGAAATTTCAATGACCTAGAGTCATTGAATTATCAATATTCTCATTGCCATTTTCACTATAAAATGAGAAGATAGTTACCCATGTTTGCAGTTCATACATGCTTTGAAGATTCTTAGAAGGCCGGTGTAACATAGAAAATATACAGAGTACAAATTACATACCCTTTACTCTCTTACCCAATTTTCGAAATGATAGAAGAGAGCTGTGTGCCGACCTAATTATTGATTTCAATACTTCAATTGGTCCCTGGACTGTAATTGGGATTTTCAAATGTGTTTTGGGTGCTCATGAGAAATGTGATATGCATTGGAAAGAGAAAGCTAATGTGAAATGGCTGACTAAATCAACAGATTTACAAATAGGTAATTTATTCAATTATTATATTTCATAACATCTTAAACTTAGTGATATAATTCACTCATAATATTCTGCATATAAAACTTCTCCATTTTGTTAACTCTTTTTATCGAAACTAGATGTCAACAGTTAATATCATTCACAATGATATGTAATGTTTCTTCTCAGGTTAATCAACAGCTAAAAAAAATATCCTTGCTGGGAGAGGAGTCATCTTTTTCATGTATTAGAAGTTGTACCATACCCGGGTAATGAAGATAAGATAAAATTACCACCTTCATACTTCACAGAAGACACTTGCACTTCCACTCTTCAGCAATTCATCAAGAGGAGGTTCCTTCAGACTCAAAATCCACTAAACAACATCATGGTGGAATTCACCACCGAAGAAGGTTCTGTTAGGATTCCTCCTCGTATATTGAGTAACTTACTCCCATCCAAATCCTCCCTTGATTGAAGTGCGTTATGTTTACCTGCCAAAAGGAACTTACTCTAAACTACGACCAGATGAATTTGACTTTTTGGACATACTTAATCATAAGGACGTCCTCGAGACAAGCCTTCGCCAACATGCAACTCTCTCTCAAGACAATCTGCTCACAGTCAACCTTTGTCAATCAAACCCCATTTATGAATTCTCGATATCAAACCCTCCTCAAGTATATATATCTTGGAAATGGATATCGAGGTTGACATTGTGGGTCCTGATTAAGCTCTGGAGAGAATAAACCATCATGTACTGAGAGCTCTATTGTTTGGGAGGTCAGGATCCGGAGTGGTCGAGGAAGGTAATTATATGTATTACTAGTTCCCAATAGGAAATGATACATGGGGGAGAATTTCATTCGGGGATACTGCAATTGAAGCAAATATAGAATCAGAGGCACATGATGGAGATACCGATCTGTACATTTCGAGGCACACCTCTTATTCCCAAACCAGCATCAACATCAAAGGTCCTCCCATAACGTGTAAGCTCCTCATCATTTGTCTTAAATTATCTTCGAATTGTTTGAATATGTTCTCAAAAATCATCACCAATCTCTTAATTCTATAAAATTAGTTGGTTTTTGTATGTTTATCAATTGTACGTTTATGTACGTCTACCCATTGGTTCCAAGACTTGTATTTCCATATTATACATGTTAGGAGAGGATAAAGTGTGATAATTTATTATAAATGGAATTATGATTATTCTAAAATTTATCATTCTCGTATTATCTATTAAAGTTAATTGGTGACCTTGTACTAATTCATATTTGTCTATTTATGGTCTTAATAATGACCCTACACTAATTGGTGACTCTATTTGTGCTCATTGTCCTTTTAGTGAGGTAAGTTGAAATATTGTAACATTAAGTTTTTTTATTTTTTTTATTTTATCCCTAAGATATAATTACATAACTAGACTTAACCCCTTCGATGTTTCAAATGTTGACTTTTAATTCCAGTGATGCATTTGATGAAATCATTAAAATTATTACTGCAGAAAATCTGCATAGGAAAAATATATGATCTTTGGTTTGAATTTCTCTACCACATAGAACACAATTTTCATTCTCAATGAGACCATGTCTTTTTCAACTCTGTTGCATTCGTTATTATTGAGGGTATTGAGTCATTTTGTTCCTCAAGTGCGATAGTTCTTGGTGATGCTCATTAGTAAAACTAGTGAAACAATGACTAAATGTGGAGCTAGTCGATTTCTTCTACGTTTTCCATATTAAACTAGTTTGGAAGAAATTAAAACTATAATTTAATGAACCAACAATATTTAAAGATTTTTTTTTATAAATAAAAATTCAAGTATTCAAGAAGACTGAGGCAATCTGAGTGATGAAATCCAGTGTTCTTTGTCCCACCATGTAAACAGGTCTAAAACCACCCTCTCCAAGTTTATTTATTGTCGAGAAATTGTTAGCACTACACAAAAAACAGGAATCTGGCACGGATTAAAACTGTGCCAGATCAAATCTGGCACGATTTTGAACCGTGCCAGAATTAGGTGTTCCAAAATGATCAATTTTTTCTGGCAACACTCAAAAGTGTGTCAGATTTGACCAAACAGAAACACTTCTGGAACACTTTTAAACCGTGCCAGAATTTGATATTTTTGGCACAGTTTTGAGCTGTGCTAGATTGAGCACATTTTGATAAACTTTTGGCACAGTTCAAAACCGTGCCAAAATTTGATACACTTTTGGCACGGTTTTAAACTATGCCAAATTTTTGGATAAAAGAAAAAAAATTAATTATTTGAAATCATAAAATTCACAAATTGCAAATCTCGAAAGTTGTTGATAAACTAATGTGCATACAAACTTTAAAATATTACAAATAATAATAGTTCATAGACCAAAAAAATTGGGCAGAGTTTCCTCTATTTTTTGGAAATTCTAAAACCTGTTAATATAATACCTGCGTAATATAAAGCTCGCAAGACCATAAAATATAACAATAAAATTACAATAGCCCGCACGGCCATAAAAGATAACAATAAAACTACAAAAGTCTGCACGGACATAACACAAAAAAATATAATCCTGAATATTAACAACATTAAGTAAATAATCCTCTTGTTGTAGACCATTGACTTCATGTGTTCCACATTGATAAAAGGTAATGGCAAAATGTTATCCTGCAAAAAAATAAGATACAAAAGGAGATGTTGTTAGTAACCGAGTAATTTTTAAAAAAAATCTTATTGAAGTTGAAAATTTGCATATACGAATTAAAATTATTATTGTATTCACAAATCGATATTGTTGTGACTACATGGCCAGCTCCTACAAGTTACATTAGTCCCATGCGAGGTGTTAGTGCTTTTTACTAGGCCGTTTAGGGACTAATTTAAGTTTCCACCCTCAAACGACATATTTTTAAACCTAATCTAGATATTTTCAAATTGTCATCATATTCTCAAATCGAGAGACACGTGACTACACGCTCAGTTCCTACAAGTTACATTGGTCCCGTGCAAGATGCCCGTGCCTCTTATAGTGCCATTTGGGAGCTGGTTTAGAGTTTTCACCCTCAAACGACATGTTTTTAAGCCTAATCTAGATATATTCATATTATCGTCATATTCTCAAATTGGGAGAACCGTGACTACGTGGTCAGTTCCTACAAGTTATAATGGTCTCGTGAGAGGTATTCATGCCTCTTACGGTGACATTTGGGGGTTGGTTTAGGTTTTCACCCTTTAACGGCTTGTTTTTAAGCCTAATCGAGATATTTTCATATTATCGTTATATTCTCAAACCTAGAGAACCGCAACTATATGGTCCATTCCTATAAGTTACATTGGTCCCGTGTGAGGTGTCCGTGCCTCTTACGAGGACGTTTAGGGGCTGGTTTAGGTTTTCACCTCTTAACGGGGTGTTTTTAAGTCTAACGGTTGATTTTTTCAAATTATCATCATATTCTAAAATCGAGAGTCCCGAGACTATGCGGTTAGTTCCTACAAGTTACATTGGTCCCGTGCAAGGTGTCCGTACCTCTTACGGGGACGTTTGGGAGCTGGTTTAGGTTTTCACCCTTTAACGACTTGTTTTTAAGTCTAAGTGTTGATTTTTATAAATTATCGTCATATTCTCAAATCGAGAGTCCCGTGACTACACGGTCAGTTCCTACAAGTTAGATTGGTCACGTGCGAGGTGTCTGTGCCTTTTACGTGTCCATTTGGGAGCTAGTTTGGGTTTTCACCCTTTAAGTACTTGTTTTTAATCCTAATTTAGATATTTTCAAATTATTATCATATTCTCAAACGGGGAGACCCATGACTACGCCGGTAGTTCCTACAAGTTACGCTGGTCCCGTGCGAGGTGTCCGTGCCTCTTATGGGGATGTTTGGGAGCTAGTTTAGATTTTCACCCTTTAACGGCTTGTTTTTAAGTCTAAGTGTTGATTTTTACAAATTAACGTCATATACTCAAATAGGGAGTCCCATGACTAGGTGGTCAGTTCCTACAAGTTACATGAGTCCCGTGCGAGGTGTTTGCACCTCTTACGGTGACGTTTGGGGGATGGTTTATGTTTTCACCCTTTAACGGGTTATTTCTAAGACTAAACGAGATATTTTCAAATTATCATCATATTCTCAAACCGTGAGCCCCGTGACTACGCGGTCAGTTTCTACAAGTTACATTGGTCTTGTGCGAGGTGTTCGTGCCTCTTACGGGGCTGTTTGGGGGCTGGTTTAGGCTTTCACCCTTTAACGACTTGTTTTTAAGCTTAATATAAATATTTTCAAATTATCGTCATATTCACAAACACAAGTTTCGTGCCTCTTACGGGACCGTTTGGAGGCTGGTTTAGGTTTTCACCCTTTAACGGGTTATTTTTAAGTCTATGTGTTGATTTTTATAAATTATCGTCATATTCTCAAATCGGAAGACCCGTGACTACGCGATCAGTTCCTAGAAGTTACATTGGTCCCGTGCGAGGTGTTCGTGCCTCTTACAGGGACGTTTGGGGGATGGTTTAGGTTTTCTCCCTTTAACGGCTTGTTTTTAAAGTTAAGTGTTGATTTTTACAAATTATCGTCATATTCTCAAATCAGGAGTCCCGTGACTACGCGGTCAGTTCCTACAAGTTACATTGGTCCCGTGCGAGGTGTCCGTGCCTCTTACGGGGACATTTGAGGGATGGTTTAGATTTTCACCCTTTAACGACTTGTTTTTAAGCCTAATCTAGATATTTTCAAATTATCTTCATACTCACAAATTGAGAGAACCGCGACTATGCGATTAGTTCGTACAAGTTACATTGATCCCGTGCGAGGTGACCGTGCCTCTTACGGGGACGTTTGGGGATTGGTTTAGATTTTCACCCTTTAACGGGTTATTTTTAAGTCTAAGTGTTGATTTTTGCAAATTATCGTCATATTCTCAAATCGGGAGACCCGTGACTACGCGGTCAGTTCTTACAAGTTGTATTGGTCCCTTGCGAGATGTTCGTGTCTCTTATGGGGACGTTTGGGGGATGGTTTAGGTTTTCCCCCTTTAACGGTTTGTTTTTAAGTATAAGTATTAATTTTTACAAATTATCATCATATTATCAAATTGGTACTTCCATGACTATGCAGTCAGTTCCTACAAGTTACATTGGTCCCGTGAGAGGTGTTCGTGCCTCTTACGGTGATGTTCGGGGGTTGGTTTAGGTCTTCACCCTTTAACGACTTGTTTTTAAGCTTAATCTAGATATTTTTAAATTATTATCGTATTCTTAAATCGGGAGACCCGTTACTATGCGGTCAGTTCCTACAAGTTACATTGGTTCCGTGCGAGTTGTTCGTGTCTCTTACGGGTCCATTTGGGAGCTGATTTGGGTTTTCACCCTTTAATAGCTTGTTTTTAAGCCTAATCTTAATATTTTCAAATTATCATCATATTCTCAAATCGGGAGACCCGTGACTATGCGGGCAGTTGCTAGAAGTTATATTGGTTCCTTATGAGGTGTCCATGCCTCTTACGAGGCCGTTTGAGGGTTGATTTAGGTTTTCACCCTTTAACGGCTTGTTTTTAGTCTAAGTGTTGATTTTTGTAAATTATCGTCATATTCTCAAATCGAGAGTCCCATGACTACGCGATCAGTTCCTCCAAGTTACATTAATCCCGTGTGAGGTGTTCATACCTCTTACGGTGACGTTTGCGGGTTGGTTTAGGTTTTCACCCTTTAACGGCTTGTTTTTAAGCCTAATCTAGATATTTTTAAATTATCGTCATGTTCTTAAATCGGGATACCCGTGACTACGCGGTCACTTCCTACAAGGTATATTTATCCCTTGTGAGTTATTCGTGCCTCTTATGGGGCCGTTTGGGGGCTGATTTAGGTTTTCACCATTTAACGTCCTGTTTTTAAGTCTAAGTGTTGATTTTTGTAAATTATCGTCATATTCTCAAATTGGGAGTCCTGTGACAACGCGATCAGTTTCTACAAGTTACATTGGTCCCTTGCGAGATGTTCGTGCCTCTTACGGTGACGTTTGAGTATTGGTTTAGGTTTTTACCTTTTAAAGACTTATTTTTAAGCGTAATCTAGATATTTTCAAATTATCGTCTTAATCTCAAACCGAGAGACCCGTGACTACGCGGTCAGTTCCTACAAGTTACATTGGTCTCGTGCCAGGTGTTCATGCCTCTTACGATGTCGTTTGGGAGCTGCACTATACCAAATTTGCACTATTATCACGGTCATTGACCTTGACAAGTTGGACTTGTCAAGGTCAATGACCGTGACAATTCGGGGCGAGACAAATTTTTTGTCACGGACGTGTCCCGGTCATTGACCTTGACAAGTTCGTTAGAATTGTCACATTCGTGTCAAGGTCATGGACCGTGATAAGTTTAGTCATGGTTAATAACCATGACAAACCCGTGACAATATTTAAAAAAATTATCACGGTCAATGACCGTGACAATTCTAAACATAATTTAAAAAAATTCTGCTGGGCAGTATGGCCGCTGCCACTGTCCAGCAGTATATATGTACCTGTTATAACAACGTTGGTTGTACCTATTCAAACATCATATATCCAAATAAACTAAAGATAGTGCAAATATATATTCATGACGATATAATCCAAATATTCAAAATAGAAATAATATACATGACGATATAATCCAAATATAATTAAAATGGACAAACTTAAAAATAATGTTACTACATGTCTTGGGTAAATGTGAGGAGGTGAGTTGGCCACACGATATACGAATTGACACACCCACTAATATACATCGTGCCGCATTATTCGCGCAACCACAATAGGGAGTTCTCCTTCCCGGGTATCACATGCGTGATGAGCACTTTGGACTCGATCCCTTGAAGCGCACGTCCATGAACTATTCCACGCTCGACGATATTCGGGTCCCTCAACCGCCGCCTTATCTGCTGGCCATCAAATACATCCAATATGAACACGCTCGGCCAACCAAGTGTCTACAATGGTCTGGGGAAGGGAGCCAAATAAGGAAGTGGATCATCGAAATACGCACGTGACGGTGAAGAAGCAGCGATGTCCACATCCTCGTCCTCCTGCGCCTCGTTCTCCCGGACCTCCTCCTCCTCCACCGCCTTCTCCTTCCCTTTCCCCTTCTCCTTACGGTCTCCGCCCAACGTACGCTTCATGAATGCGTACATATCTTAGACCGTCGCCTCCAAACGGGACAGCTTCGCGTCGTGTGAATCTACCGTTCGAGCCAACCCGGTGTCGCTCGTCTCCAATCCGATGATCCTAGATTTAGCCACCCGCGAGCTCACCCCCCTTGTCCTCCCCTTGCGATCAGAGCCAAGCACTTGTCTGAGTGCGTCTGTGGACAAAGACGCCTTCTCGGCATCAGACTGCGACTCGTGCACTTCCTTAAGCTTTGCCTGAAATGACAAAAAGCACATGATTAGTAAAATAAGTAAACTAAAAAATTATAACGTAATTAACAAAAATTAAACTGTCGGATTACTTACAATCGTGGTCGCGACGCTCGGGGACACCTCCTTGTCCTTCCCCTTCTTCGTCCGAAGAGTCACATAAGTATCGAGCCTATGTGGCTTACCCCCTGGCACACTCCCTACCCCCTAAAATAAAATAAAGTAAAATTAGTATCGGCCCCGCAAAGTAAAATAATGAAGAATAATATATTTCTGTAGTTATAGAAAAATTAAATCTTACCTTCATCCTATGCTCCACCTCAGCGTAAGAGGTCCGAACGGAGTAGTGCACGTCTGTCTTTTTTGCCCGATTTTTCCTCCCCGATTAGCGAGATGCCAATTGTCGATCCTCGATCTCATTGTCAATGAACTTTTGCCATTGTGCCAATGAGATCGGCTCCTTGGGCGGGACAGATCCACGCCATTGTATAATGGACTCTCGTATTTTCCCAAAGTACCGTGTCCGCATATTTTTCTTCCACGTCTTGTGTTGCTCCCTCAACTGCTCCAAGACGGAATCGCGTAGCTTTGGATCCAAGTTGAATTGTTCCTGTCCAACAAATTCAATGTTAGTTGCGAATAAATATAAATATAAATATAAATATAAAATGAAATTGAATTTGAATTTGAAATTGAAATTGAAATTCAAATATAAATATATTACCTATAGTGCCGCCCAAACAGCTAACTTGAGCTCATATGGCACCTCCTTCCAACTCATAAACCTCGGGCCGATGACCGTCTTTAGCAGCTCGAGGGATCTCGCTAATAACTCCGATTTGTTCTCGACGGTAATTCCAAAATTTTCATATTTGGGGAACCTTGGGGTGGAGGAGCCCTCATCGCCTCCGTTACCACCGAGCCCAAACGACATCATCATAAACAACATCATCATCTTCGCCTTAATACCTGAAGGAGACATTTGCTGTAAAAAAATATTATTAGTACAGATGAAAAAAATGTTATTAGTACACATAGATGTAATACCCCGTAATTTTAAATGACTTTTAAAATGGGTTATATTTTAAATTAATGGATTAATTAGATTTTATTATTAATTAATTCATTCGGGTTTTATCCGGACGGTGGATATTAAAATGGATGATTCTGAATATTACTTAAAGGTATTTAGGTAATATATGAATGTGATGTCATTGATATGACTGTATGATATAAATTCGGTAATTTATATTTTTAGTCAGACGCGGTATGGGACGTGTCGGGACTAGTTTATTAAATTAAAAAGGAAATGTATTTTCTATCGATCTAATAGTCATTTTGACTGCGTCGTTGCGTCCGGAAGGTTCGAAATAGTCAGAAAAGTCTATTTAGATGTTAATTTTGAGTCTCGGGTCATTTGAGAATGAATAGACAACCCGAAAGGGCATTTTGGTCATTTTTCTAGGGGGATGAATAGTGATTTCGGATTTGGAACTATTATAAGTATTGGTAGATTAAGTGTATGGGGGGGGGTTATTCATCTCCTCTTCACAAATTAGAGGAGCCATCTTCCTAGAGAGAGTGTAAGAGTGCTTGAGAAGGGAAAAACCACTTGGGAAGGAGAAGAACAAGAACCAAGATTCACCACCACCAACCACCAACGGAGTTTGACCGGAGAAGGGACAACCAACTGAAATATACTACACCAAAGGATCAGACCTACAGTAAAGGCAAGTGTTTGATAATGGAAATTTAAGTTTGTATATTGTCCATGTTAGAATAGTATGAAAAGAGAAGATTATTCATGTTTGGAAGAAATAATGGAGTATTAAATGGATTTCTGGAAAACTGAAATGATATAGGAATTTAACTCCTGTTTTAGGATGATATTAATCCACGAAATAGTTATGAATCTGTTGAAGAAATTATGAAAACCATTGATGTGTTCTTGAAGATGATATATGTTGATAATTTCTGGAAATAAGGAGATAAATATGCTTTTTAATCCAATCCCTTGATGATTCTAGGATATTTAGAGTACTGGAAATCGTTCATATATGTTGGCATATCATGTAGTAATAATTATAACTCATTTTGGAGGTTAATATGAAGGTTTGAATGAGTAAAAATGGTGAAACCCGTAGTTGCTGAAATGCAGAAAAACCAGGTTGTGACCTGAGGGATCGATCGATCGACCCCTACCTTCGATCGATCGACCTCCCCAGATTATGGAAAGTTACTTCTTTTTAAATGTTGATTCTTATCTCAAACCTTTTGTGGATATTTGGTGATTATTATTTGGAGATTCTGGGACCTAGAAAATACCAGTAAACCCTTGATAAGATTTGAATTAATCTGATTTGGATTCGAGTTATTTAAATGATGAAAATTATATTAAATGGAATTTCGGTTGCTAGATTCATTTGTTAAATTCCAAATGGGGATGTATGAGGATTTAAGATAGGACTAGTAGGGGTGATTTAATATAACACCTGGGTATCCTTAAGTTTACAAGAGGGTTTAATCTTAAGTGAAAGAATATGTGTTTATAAGAAGATTTGAAACTATCGGTTTTAACCTTAATTAAAAGGAGAACTAAACTCGTAGTAGTTCGGGAGAAATAATGTTATGGACTAGTAGGATATTAGTGATTTCTTACTGAATATAAGATGAGGAAAATACTATTTGAATCTTGTGAGATGGAAGTTTAGAACACATTTGATTGAAAGAGGGTATGAGGTTATCCCGATCGCATAGTTAAAGTTTTCGGACCTCCTCGATCGACAAAGTTAAGTAGTAGTGTATTGGAGGGGTTCCTTGTTTGGATTTCGCTTTGCGAGACGCTCCGCGCATGAACCTTAACTACGTCGGGAGTGGAGAGATGTTATAGGATGCGAGGGTAATTAAACTATGAAGTAAAGATATGGTATTTTAATACGTGGAATTTAAAAGAGATATAATGCATGAGAAATATCTTAGGGTAGTGATAATTACCTTATTGATATTATATTATAGGTATGATAATACCTATTTGATTGATTGATGATTTATGTGTATGACATACCTAGCTTACTTGCTATCGGTGGGAGGTTTGCGCGTGAGGGCAGTCATATCCTGATGAATCCATGGGATCTTTGATTTGTCGCTCGAGAACATAGGTCTATGAAAGACTTATCGGGGAGTTGATAAGTCCGCTGACTGTGGGTACGTAGTTATGTGCGTGACCCATGGATACGAGAACTATGTTCGCCTCCAATTTGTTTGTTGTTGATTATGGTTCGTGGAATCTTACCGAACCTGTAGTCCCCTATTCGGCGACCTGCGATGATGGGACATGATAGCAGAGTAATGCATTGCACCACAGCTGTGACTCGGGGTGCCGTATTATATATGAATATATATATATATATATATATATATATATATATATATATATATATATAATGGATTAAATGATTAAAGGGATATATTGTGGTTAAATCTATCTACGGTGATAATTGTAGATAACGGTGAATAGAGAAAGATAATGGAATTAAGTTAATGAATGTTTATGCTTATAGAATTGAAAAGCTTAACTCATGTTAATGTGAAACGATTCATATTAATGAGTAATGATTCATGTTAATGAGAAACTAATCATATAAAGAAGAGATGTAAATGAATAATAATGTGACGTATGGTATGGGACATACGGGGATTATGATAATGGGAATGGAATTTATATATGGAGACTAGAAAAGAGGAACCATTAACTAGGAGGTTAATAGGAAACGTTAAGTGTGCACTCTAGTTGAGAGGTGAGAATTGCAAGCGAGAGTTGGATCTAACATGTACATAATAAATGCTTTATTGCACTTGTTAAATACTTGCTGTTTTAAAAATAATCTACACATTCGGGCTCTGACCCGTTTCCTTGCATATTTTCTCTTCTATTGTATCTCTATATTAGGTGTCCAGCAATAGG
Organism: Sambucus nigra; assembly: GCA_949130495.1. Taxonomy (NCBI): domain Eukaryota; kingdom Viridiplantae; phylum Streptophyta; class Magnoliopsida; order Dipsacales; family Adoxaceae; genus Sambucus; species Sambucus nigra. Next base: position 350,659,129 of record OX422215.1, read on the forward strand.
GACGCCAACCATAGTTGATTTTGACGAGCTATGGAGCTATGGAAGTTTTGCTTAGACGCTTGTCATCTTTTTGATTCACAGTATTCTTACATAGGGCATGTCGCCCAAAGGATTTCAGTTATCATTTTCTGTCGGAGTTAAATACTATTGTATTTGTGTCTTTTAATTCATTTAACATTGTTGGGATTATTGTAAAGGATTTATATTATTTGGGAATGTTTATTCCAGTTGCATTTAAATTCTTTTGAGTTATTTATTGTGTTATCTGTGTTGTAGAATAAAATGTGTTGAGTTATTCTTAAACTGGAAATGGATTTTGTCAAATTAAAATCTGGAAAGTTTTTAACACCAGCTTAATTGAGTTTTGGGTGAGTTGTTAATGTTTTCGACAGTGATGCTAAGAATGAGCCAACTGTATATTCTGTTTTAATTTGGTATGGGACTGGCCACCCGGTATTTAATTAGGTGGGGTGTTACAATAGACACACACCCCTACCCCACCCCCACCACACATACGCACACGCACACGTACACGTACACGTACATAAATATGTCTAAATTAGTTGAAAACATCTAACGTGAAATAGATGTCAAGCATGGAATTATTATTATATATATTATATATGCCGGAATAGATGTAAAATATGGAATTATTCGTACACAAACCACCCCACCACCCTCCCCCCACCCCACCCCCTGCCCCCCTCCCCCACCACACACCACCACACACATATACACATATTTAATTTCAAGTATGTTTCATTTAATTATCATACTTTGTATATATTGTTCGATATACAAAGTAATTTAAAAAAAAATTATAATCTGCTACCATATTTGCCTATTTCGGGTGGTATTGGATATCAAAATGATAATCCTTCATAAACTCAAGCCATCGACGCTAACACATATTCAGCTCCTTCTGTGTGAAGATATATTGTAATGACTTGTGATCTGTGAACAAGAGAAATTTCTCCCCCAGGAGGTAATGTCTCCAAATCCGATGTGGAAACAACACCGTCGCCAACTCTAAATCGTGGGTGGGGTAATTCCTCTCGTGAGGATTAAGCTTAAGTTAAGCATAAGCTATAGCCTGATCCTCCTACTGAAGTACACCTCCAAGTCCTAATAAAGACGCATCACCGTAGACTAGATACTCCACTCCCATCCTAGGTAATGCTAACACTGGTGCTGAGGTTAACTTATCTTTCAACTCATCAAAGGCGAACTAACAGACGTAACTCCAGATAAACGACACTCCTTTGCGAGTCAGGTGTGTTAATGGACCCTCTATCTTTGAAAACCCTTGAATGAGCCTCTTATAATATCCGACTAAGCCTAAGAAACTGCGTATCTCGGTCAGTGTCGTGGGATGTCCCCACTCCCTCGCCGCGAACACCTTCCCCAGACCCACTGATATCCCTATGTCAGAGATGATATGCCCCCAAAGCTGGACCTCCTTCAGCCAAAACCCACATTTCTCATATTTTGCGTACAACTCATGCTGATACAATATCTGTAATACCTGCCTCAAGTGCTCATCATGCTCTTCCTCGGTCTGCGAATAAACCAGAATGTCATCTTTAAAGACGATGATGAACTGGTCTAGAAACTCTCTGAACACCCTGTTCATCAAGTCCATAAACACAACTGGGGCATTGGTTAGCCCAAAAGGCATAACCCTGAATTCATAGGAACCATATCTCCTCAAGAAGGCAGTCTTCGACACATCCCTGATACGCAACTGATGGTATCTCGAATTCAAGTCAATCTTTGAGAAAAAGGCCGCTCCCCTCAACTGGTTAAATAAGTCATTAATTTGTGGAAACAGATATTTGTTTCGTATCATTACTTTATTCAATTTCGGATAATCCACACGTAACCTCAATGATCCATCCCTCTTCTTAACAAAAAGTACGGGGTCACCCCATGGCGAATTACTCCTGAGAATAAACCCATGCCCCAATAACTACTCATTCTGGTCACGTAACTCCCTTATCTCTACTGGATCCATACGATAAGTGATTGGGCATAAATATTGTATATTTATCCCCCTAATTTCAGTACTTTTGTGAAACCGAATGATGTAACATATATGGATTTGATTCACTTTTATGCTTCTAACCTTCTTGGCGAGTGTTTTTCGTGCTTCTCCTATTGGTTTTACAGGTTAATTATGCAAGCAGTGCAAAGGAGGAAACAAGACTGTGCAAGAAAAGCTAAGAAGGCAAGTTCAAGGGCATGTCGGTAATTTTTTAGCCTGATCCGAAAGAAGAAGTCAACTGGGAAGTTGAAGAGCTCGGAACAACGAGAACACTGGAAGAAACGGCACCCAAATCCGAGCTACGGTTGAAAAGTTATGCTCAGTTGAAGTTGAAGAAAATTCCAAGAAAATAAGAGAAAAACCAGAAAAAAATCTAAGTGTTGAGAGCAAGACCAGGCTGGTACATGCGAACCCCAACCTGAACCGGTTCGGAGGGGCGAACCGCTTCGCATGTACCTGACACGCGAATTTTGTCTTTTATTTTGATTGATCTCCAAGTCTCCTGATACGTTTTAAACTCTCAAAAAAACGTGTGGGTAACGTAGGCACTAACCTAGGAGCAGCTATTAGGGTTATTTTTAGAGAGTTTTTGAGAGAAAGAAAGAGGAGGAACATCTAGGAACATCAAGGGCATAAATTACTTCAAGAATTCATTGTTTCGGGTTTGTTTTTGCAAGTTTTAATTCAAGATTCTTATTTCTTATTATTGTTCTTGCATGCTTAGTTTTTCCTATTTGATTCAGCTTATTTCCGCATTCATAATACGTATTTACATGTTTAAATTTAGTTTTATCATGAATTCATACACATGCAACTCTATTATTTCCTGCATTAGTCAAAGTAACATGTCCGGCTAGGTTTTTCAAGGTTGGGATGCATGAACCCAACCTGATGTGTTAGTGCATGTGTATACCGTCGATCCGCTGAATTTAATGATTAATTTTGATCGTATCGCGTAATTTCATAAGAATTGTAGATCTTTATATCTCGTTTGCCTATGGGTACTCGTGATGATTTAGAGTACAATTTGAGTGTAATTACCGCGATACCGATTTACTCATCCTCAGATTAGGTATGACGCGGGCTTGAACCTCGTATACATAATGCTTGGGAGTACTAAATTCCGGGTTTGAATTAATCGGATAAATTTATGATCAACGTTGTCACTGCATTACACTAGGGTTGGGGGATTGTATTCCCATCCTATTTTCTCATCATTTAGTTAAAAAGTTCAATTTAATTCTTCATTCTTCATTTAGATAATTTAGTTTGTTGCATATTTTATCATAGTTTCATAATTGCATTTAGTGTAATCAATCCCAGAAAACCAAAATCAAATCTTTTCCTTTCTTTTTAGAGTCATCGTTAGGATTCCTCCATCTTATCCCGTCGTCACAACTCCGTTGTCCTTTTTTCCTAAGGATCGATACCCGACTTGTCGGATTATTACTTGAACGACAGGCTTGCACTTGAGCCTATAGAGTACACACTTTAGAGACACATTCTGAGTCGTGTCAAGTTTTTGGCGCCGTTGCCGGGGAATTTAGGTAGACTTAGGATTAGATCGAGTTAATCCAAAACCTTGATCAAAAATTCAAAAAAAAAAATTTTTAAAAAAAATCCAAAAAGATTCACAATTGTCATCTCTCATGAGCTTTAATGCAAAATTCTGAAACCACTCCCACACCTCATAATACTCCCACCCATATTCACGAAAATCCTATAGTGGAGTATAACCCAGATAGTCCCCACACTCCAAACGCCCCACAGTTTTGGATCCCACCTCCCACACCGTCACACTCAATCTCTAGCAACACTCCCTTCTCCTTCGTAGGACACACTTCGCGCACATCTAGTGAGAGCACCGAATCGTCAAGTGAGATAGAGATGTCGCAATATAGCAATGCAGCTACCGGTGAGGAAGAGCCTCCATACCGCCCGTTGAGAGAATACTTATATCCCGAGCGCACTGTCACTCCGGGATGCATTATACTCCCGTATAATGTCGGGCAGTTCCGATTCAAAAATGGGATGATCCAGATGCTACCACACTATCACGGTATGGATTCTAAAAAGCCATACTTGCATATAAGGGAATTTGAGGACGTGTGTGATACTCTCAACGATCAAACTTGCACACAAGAGGTGATTCGCCTCAAACTCTTCCCATTCTCGCTAAAAGATAAAGCTAAGACCTGGCTATGGTCTTTACCTCCGAGCTCGATTCCATCTTGGAATGAGTTACAATCCAAATTTCTCAAGTAGTTCTTTCCACCACATCGAACAATCTCCATAAAAGCTCAGATTCAATCGTTCAGGCAATTGGATAATGAGCCATTCCATCGATGTTATGAGCGTTTCAATGAGTTAACTGCTTCGTGCCCCCATCATGGATTTGATACAGCTCAAATCATTTCCTTCCTCTATAATGGGTTGAACCTTAACTCCAAGCAACTCATTGAAACCATGGGTAGTGGTCCGTTTATCGAACTAGACTGCCATGATGCTGAGCTTCACCTGAGGTATGTCGCCGAGACTACCCAATCTTGGGATATTTCTGATCCTAATGCTCAGAATCGAAATCGTCAAGCGACCACCACTCCATCGGCGTCCGGCCTATACCATGTAGATAAGACCTCTAGGTCGGACAGTCAATTGGAAACCCTTGAGAAAGGATTTCGATATTTATGTGAGGTAGTTGGATCTATCAAAAATCCCGTCGAGAAAGTGTGTGCGATTTGTGAGGCGGGACATTCAACTGAGGAATGCCCGACGATACCCGCCTACAAAGGAATGCTTCAAGAGCAAGTTAGTAGTATAGGAGGTTTTAAGGGTAATTTCGGTGCCCCGCACAGGAATTCATACAACCCTTCGTCGAAAAATCATCCCGGTTTTAGCTACGGGCAACAACATGCCGCAATGAACCCTCCTTCGCATGTTACCCCTCCTCCACCACAATAATTCCAACAAGATCCACACATGCAAGGACATGTGCAAGCACCACCACCTCACGAAAATTATATCCCGCCACAGCGGAGAACATTCGAGGATACTGTGAATCAATTCATCACGAGCCAGACCGCAAACAATGCCAAATATGAACGTCTAATTGGCGACATAAATGCGACTCTGTCACAAATACAATCCTCATTGAGTGTTCAAGAGAAGGGAAAGTTTCCTGCCCAGGGCCAAAGACCTCTCCAAGGTCAAACTAGTGTTAGCTCGACACCCCACGACCATCCTGAGCAATGTAGCTCAATTAACACTTTACGTAGTGGGAGAGTCGTTGACTTGTCACCTCCCCCACAAGACATACGTAAAGATAAGGAGATTTCGCCTGGCACGAAAGAGGCCGAAGATGTCTCCTTGAATGAAGGTGATAAAGACGACACTAGTGAGCCCGAGGTAGTAGCAAAACCGCCCACCGCGACACCATTTCCTCAAAGGCTAATTCCCGATCAAAAGGGGACCCCACGTGATGAAGTGCTAGACGTGCTAAAGCAAGTAAAGCTGAATTTGCCCTTCCTTGATGCCATCAAGCAAATTCCAGCCTACGGCAAAGTTATCAAAGATTTGTTGACGGTAAAAAGGAAGATGAAGGTTAAAAAGAATGTCTTTCTAGCTCAGAACGTGAGTTCCATTCTACTAAATGATCTCCCGCCTAAATTCAAAGATCCCGGTGCACCCACCATATCATGCATCATTGGAGATAATAAAATTGAGAAAGCCTTACTTGACTTGGGAGCAAGTGTAAACATACTTCCTTACTCCATTTATAGGCAACTTGACTTGGGCGACCTCAAGCCCACTAAGGTCACTCTCCAATTAGCGAATCGAACCGTGAAGATCCCAAGAGGCATAGTCGAGGACGTGATCATTCAAGTTGACACTTTCTACTTCCCGGTAGACTTTGTCATTTGGGACACGGAGCCCTCATTTAACTGGAGTAACCATGTTCCCATCATCCTTGGGCGCCCTTTCTTAGCTACGGCTAACGCCATCATTAATACTCGGAATGGGCGAATGCAACTCACCTTTGGGAATATGACTTTAGAGACCAACATCTTCCATGTCACCCAACATACGGAAGAAGAAGATGACCTTCACGCGGTGAGATTTATAGACGAGATCGTAGGGGAGTACTTTGAGGAAAATGATTGTGGAAAGGCCCTAGGGTCCTGCTTAGTGTCGAGCCATGAGAGTGAGAGGTCCCACAAGAGAGAGCCATTAGGGGTGTGCCCTATTTCATCAGGTAATAGTGGTAGTTGTGACGCGGAGAGAAAAGTGGAAGAGAGGTGTGTAGTGACCGCCATAGAGACAGAGAGGGGTTAGAAGAGAGAAAAATGGTGGAGTTAGAAAGCGAGCAAGTTAGAGAGGACGTTGGCACCGCGAGAGAGAGAGAGATCTAGGGGACATGAGCATGGAATAATTTGAAAAAGAATTCGGTCCGGTGGATGAGAGCCTAGATGAGAGCCTTAACGACCAAGTCCAAACTCTAATGGATTCATTTAGACACCTAGAAGAAAGTGAATGGGAAGATAAAATCAATGAATTTCTTCTTTGTGACCATCCACCCATACCACTAGAGGTCCCGAAGGCGAGTGAGGAGAAAAGTTGTGATTCATCCGACTTAGAGCCCGACCCATGCATCTTAAAAATTGAAAGAAACCTAGGTGTCCCCTCCGAGTCAGTGCACGTTGACCATGCTTTGAGTCAGCATCACGAGGATCCCTTTCCAATTAGTCACGACGAGTCTCCCGGTCTATCCTTTATCTATGGGCGAGGTCCCAACTTGTTTCGATTATTGGAATATGATCCTCGGACGGGAGTGACAAGGAGAGCATCAACCCCCATAAGTGGGGTCGGGTGAGTTTATGGAGAGATGAGAGGTCGTCGCACCCCCGACGCGTATGGGGTGATTGTTGTCGTATTTTTGAGTCATGCATGAGTGTCATATAGTGTCTTGTTGCATTTTTCATATTTGTTTGTTTTATTTTTCCGCACTTTTCATTCGCCTTGAGTTAGATTTTCATCCTTTTTGCTTGAGGACAATGCAAAAGTCTAAGTTAGGGGGGGGGGGGTCACAAGTGCGTATTTCTGAAACTTCACAAATTTTCAAAAATGCCCAAAATTTCCAAAAAAATCATAAAATTTTGAAAAATCCAAAAATATTTTCGTTCAAAATAAATAAAAATTGGAATTCAAATTTTTCAAAAATATCATTAAAAGTCAAATTGGAGTCTCAAATTGTAAACACCCAACATACACAAGGCCGAAATTGACCAAAGATGGAAATTGTGCGAAAATTGACGACTTAACGAATAAATGTGGAGATCAACAAAACCCGGTGAGATTCGAGCCTATCACGTTTTGTGAGATTTGAAATCAATCCGAGTTAATGGTTAACTCAAAGTTCTTTTTAGCGCTTAATAAGTTGTCAAGGATCTCAATTCTTTTATTTTGATCGGTTTTGAAAAATGTGTGCAATATTGCCTTGAAAATCGTGCCAAATTAGTCTCTAAACTTAAATTCATCTCGAAACGCATATGGTAACGCAATTGGCATTTTGGACAATGAAGTAGGCCCTCGTTTGTCACACAAAATTTTGGCCAGAAAAAGTAGCGAAAAATTACCCTTTGCAACCCAATTTGAGCAGAATAATTTTCCCTTTCGTTTGACAACCCGAAAAAAAACCCAAAATAGCCTGGAATTGCGAAAAATGGAAAAAAATTCAGAATTTAAGTCCGAAAAGTGCAACAAAAAGGGGGCAAGAAAAAAAAATAGAAGAATGCTCAACAAAAATAGCAACAAAGAAAAAAAAAAGAAAAGAAAAAAAAAATGAGCAATAGCCCGGAAAATGCACAAACGGACATCACGAATGACTTTTCCAATTCCAACCTTCCATACCTCCTTCATTTTACCCTATACACCCTACAACCCGAAAAAGTCCTAACCGAGTCCAAATTGCGAAAATTGAGTACCGCGTGGAGAGATAATACACCAAAAGATAATATAAGAGGTTAAATGCGCGAAGTAGAGGCGATGTTCCCGTTTTTAAAACCGTAATCCGTTGAAGAGATCCCTTCACCATAAAATTTCCGTCTTTCTAAATGCATGCGTGTATTTGCTTCCATTATATTTACTCCTTATATCACGCATGCCGAGAGAATAGCCATAATCCGAGAGATTCGTTTGTGAGTGCATTCCGTGAGAAATTGAAATCAAAACGAATTTTCGGATAAGTAACGTAATGATCAATCGATGGAAATTGGCGGTTATATTTCTGGCTTCGCACACACACACTACGGGTTGAGACTTGTAAATATGACTTGATGATGACTATTTTATGGAAAAGTTTGAATTGTACAATTTTTGCGTATTTTGAATTTTCTTTGAGTCGAATTTTGTGGGTATATTCACTGCAAACCCTCACGAGACACAACTCGTCCTACTAGGGTAACCTAGACGTTTAAAGGCTTGTTGCATACGCTAAATGCAATCGCTTGCCCGCGAAAGTGGTATTCTATCCCAATAAAGTCCTTGAAGTGTCCTTAACTCTTACTTTCATTGTTTTAGATTGCTCGGGACGCGCAAAGTTCTAAGTTAGGGGGGTTTGATTGGGCATAAATATTGTATATTTATCCCCCTAATTTTAGTACTTTTGTGAAACCGAATGATGTAACATATATGGATTTGATTCACTTTTATGCTTCTAACCTTCTTGGCGATTGTTGCGTGTTTCGTGCTTCTCCTATTGGTTTTACAGGTTAATTATGCAAGCAGTGCAAAGGAGGAAACAAGAATGTGCAAGAAAAGCTAAGAAGGCAAGTTCAAGGGCATGTCGGTAATTTTGCAGCCCGATCCGGAAGAAGAAGTCAACTGGGAAGTTGAAGATCTCGGAACAACAAGAACACTGGAAGAAACGACACCCAAATCCGAGCTATGGTTGAAAAGTTATGCTCAGTTGAAGTTGAAGAAAATTCCAAGAAAATAAGAGAAAAACCAGAAAAAAATCTAAGTGTTGAGAGAAAGACCAGGCTGGTACATGCGAACCCCAACCTGAACCGGTTCGGAGGGGCGAACCGGTTCGCTGTACCTCCGAACCGGTTCGCATGTACCTGACACGCGAATTTTGTCTTTTATTTTGATTGATCTCCAAGTCTCCTGATAGGTTTTAAACTCTCAAAAAAACGTGTGGGTAATGTAGGCACTAACCTAGGAGCAGCTATTAGGGTTATTTTTAGAGAGTTTTTGAGAGAAAGAAAGAGGAGGAACATCTAGGAACATCAAGGGCATAAATTACTTCAAGAATTCATTGTTTCGGGTTTTTTTTTGCAAGTTTTAATTCAAGATTCTTGTTTCTTATTATTGTTCTTGCATGCTTAGTTTTTCCTATTTGATTCAGCTTATTTCCGCATTCATAATACGTATTTACATGTTTAGATTTAGTTTTATCATGAATTCATACACATGCAACATTATTATTTCCTGCATTAGTCAAAGTAACATGTCCGGATAGGTTTTTCAAGGTTGGGATGCATGAACCCAACCTGATGTGTTAGTGCATGTGTATACCGTCGATCCGCTGAATTTAATGATTAATTTTGATCGTATCGCGTAATTTTATAAGAATTGTAGATCTTTATATCTCGTTTGCCTATGGGTACTCGTGATGATTTAGAGTACAATTTGAGTGTAATTACCGCGATACCGATTTACTCATCCTCAGATTAGGTATGACGCGGGCTTGAACCTCGTATACATAATGCTTGGGAGTACTAAATTCCGGGTTTGAATTAATCGGATAAATTTATGATCAACGTTGTCACTGCATTACACTAGGGTTGGGGGATTGTATTCCCATCCTATTTTCTCATCATTTAGTTAAAAAGTTCAATTTAATTCTTCATTCTTCATTTAGATAATTTAGTTTGTTGCATATTTTATCAAAGTTTCATAATTGCATTTAGTGTAATCAATCCCAAAAAACCAAAATCAAATCTTTTCCTTTCTTTTTAGAGTCATCGTTAGGATTCCTCCGTCTTATCCCGTCGTCACAACTCCGTTGTCCTTTTTCCCTGAGGATCGATACCCGACTTGTCGGATTATTACTTGAACGACAGGCTTGCACTTGAGCCTATAGAGTACACACTTTAGAGACACATTCTGAGTCGTCTCAATAAGGTGCGCGGGATATCGGTCGAGTGCCTGGTGCTAAATAAATGACGAAGTCTATCTCTCTACTCGATGGTAACCTTGAAATCTCTTAAAACATATCGATAAAATCTCGAACAATAAGAATCTAATCAAGAGGCACCACCACCTCCATAGAGGTCTCCTCCTCTATATAATAGTATAAATGAGTGGACGATCCTCGCTAGAGAGAGGCATCGCCACCAGGAACATCTCCTGGTCGGTTATGGAAAAAACTATACTCTTACTAAAATAATCAATCATGGCCCTATACCTGACAAGCCAATCCATACCTATGATTGCGTCATACTCAGAAATATCCAATACGAGCATGTCAGTGGGTAAGATAAACCTCCCAATCTTTATACCCACTCCCCGATAAATAAAAGAAATAACGGAACCTCTAATCAACAGCGAATTCACACAAGTGACCGTACTCTCTGCTGTATCATATAATCCCATAGTACGTGAAAACCCCGTGGAAATAAAATAGTGTGTGGCCCCCGTGTCAAATAAAATGCACCCTAAAGTCCCCTGGATAGAAAACCCACCCCCAATCGCAGGTGGGTCCTGCGGGACTGCGACCTGATGAAGATTGTATACTCGTCTGTACTGAAGTTGTCCCTGCTGAACTGGGATGACTGGAATGGGTGGCAGTGCTGGCATCAGTGGGGGTGCTGGGAGAGATATGGGAAATAATGGTCTCTGGGGCTCCTGGAGAGCGCCCTGCTACTGCTGGCCTCTACCCTTCTAAGGAAAGTCTTGACGTTTGTGGCCAGTATTGCCACAAGTGAAATATCTCCCTGGAAAGGGTTCTCCCCTATGTCCCAGCTATCCCCGGACCTGATGGCAGTTACCACCCCTCCCTTGGACATTCTGGTCCTGCTGAACCTGCTGTTGGCCCTAATGGCCGTGCTAACCCTGCTGGCCATGTCAGAAGCCTCCCTGTCCATGTCTAAAACCTCCTAATCTAAACCTCTTAGTATCTCCCTGCTGGGAACCCTGGTCATTGTGCCTATGCTGACCTGAACTACCTGTGCCCCCCTGGCACTATTTCCTCCTGTCCTGCCCTGCTAGCTGGACTCTCCTACTCGCTTAACCTCTGTTAGATGAAAAGGGTGATCCTGACAGTGGAGTAGTGCTGCATTAACCACGTCCGAATAGGTGTCCAAAGAAATATTGCCTATCAAGTGCTGACGGATCCTCCATGTCAACCCATCCATAAAATGATGAATCTTCTTCTCCTAAGTCGGGATTTCATTCAGTACAAGGTTTAGAAGGTTGATAAACTCTGCCTCATATTCCTCCACGTTCTTTCCCTCCTGTTTCAAGTTTACCAATTTTCGTGTCATCTCTGTCTGGACGACCGAGGGGAAATATCTACGGCTGAACCGCACCCCAAAGTCTCGAACAGTGAGTGTGTCTCCCTCCTCAGCGGTGGTAATAGACTCCCACCACTATAGTGCTTCTCCCACTAACTTGAACGTGGCCAGTATCTGACTCTGCACCTCCGTGCACTCATGCATCCTCATGTGCCTCTGGATATCCTTCTTCCATTGGCTTGCTATCACTACATCGGAGCTCCATGTAAACTCCGGAGGATGCACCTTCTGGAAGGCATACCTAACATGTTCCCAAGAAGACAGGAAAGCCTGGGCCTGAACTGAAGCCACCACCGATGCCTGAGGTGGTGCCTCCTGCACAACTGCCAATGCTGCATTTATCGCTTGAGCTATAATGGAGGAAGCTTCAGTGTCATTCATTAGGCCCTGAGCTGGTGCAGGCTGAGGCTCAGGTTGGGCATCCCAGGGAACTCTCTCTTCACATCGAGGAGGAATCTGAAAGGAGAGAAAAGTTTCATAAGTCTACAATTATTATCTCAAAATAGCTAATGAACGTAAAATGCATAAAGAGTACAACAATCCCAAAATATAGGGCTTTATATCAAATTACGCTACGTGGAAATATAACAAGCCGTACAGATCCTAAGGACACTAGAACATGATGCTCTGATACTACCTGTGCCACCCCGCCTAATTAATTACCGCGTGATCATTCCTTAATTAATTAATTTCAGAATATCAAGTTGTTTCACATAATGCATCACTGTCAAAAACTCAAATTTTAATTTAATAAAAACTAACCACCTAATATTTAAAACGGTTGGTGTCAAAATTTTATCTTGTTATTAACCATCATCATTAAAGAGTAATATCTAAACATCACCATACATCACAATAGTATAAGGTAAGAACTAACTGAAGTAAAATAAGGAACTTGAGTAAACACATCCAGTCACAATCCCATACAATAATCCAATAACATGACATTAAAGTCTAATGATAGAATAAAATAACTCTAAATCTCTGAATGTAAAAAAGGAGGGACGACATGTCCAATTGAAATAAAAGACTGATAGATAAGGAGCAATAGACTCATAAACGTCTACTAGAAATATCATGTGGCTTTTATAGCTGCTACATCCCGACAAATGAATAGAATCTCCTATGTCTGGTGTCCCTGTGGCTGAGCACCTAAAATAATAGAATAAGAAAAGAGATTTGCAGAAAAACAGGTCAGAGCCCAAGTAGAAAACAATTTTAATATAAAAAGTTCTTAAATTGATTTAATTAGCACATATTATCCATGTTAACTTAGCGTACTCACTTGATATGCCAACCTCTCATCTAATGTGCATACCTAGCGAGTTTAACTACCCATACTAGTCTCGTCACTCTACCTGAATATATGTATGATAATCACTATGCCGGATACAATATCTAAATAACCTGAAATCAATATATAACTATTATTTAGTAATATGTTTAAGGATGTTATAACTCATTATCATAGTATTCTTTATTCCCATCTAGTGACCCAATAAGTATATACTTTAATAAAGTAGCCAACAAGAAACACAGAATAGGAACTCATTATATATATATATAAAATCTCACTATGTATACATACAAATATATCTATACAACACCCATGGTTAAGAAACCCTTGGTGCTACGCATACTCGGCTATCTAGTCCCATTGCAAAGCTCACGCATAAAGGACAACAGGTTCAATCTCTCAACAAATAATAAAATATATACACATATTAGAGGCGAACATAGTCCCAAGATGATGGGCTACGCACATACCTACGCACCCATACGACCGTCAACACTATCGTTCTCACAGATAGCCCATGCCTAGGTTCCATGCTCTAGTGGTATGACTCGAAATCCCTCGAAGGCACACAAGATATGGTCGTCCACAACGTGGGTCCCCCGTTTGATAGCTAGTAGCTAGGTATGTCATACATATGATATTCCAAGTAATAATCATGCAAACAACTAATATACATTAATAGGTAATCACATAACCCAAATACTATAATCCGTAAGTAATATTAACGCCATTACTCTCCACGATATCCGTATATATATAACCTCTTTAGGACTTACATTCTCTCCTAAGTTTTCACACAAATTCGATACCCCAAGGACCATTACACCCTTAATTTCCTAACACTTTGGAATTTAAGCCACCCGTTACTCACGTAGGTTAATACACTCACTTGGATAACCCTAGGAAGGTTTTTAACTAGAACAGACCCAAAAAACTCAATATGGAATCTCGTTAGAAGCTCTAGGATTATCATTCGAATGAGGTCCCACTTCGGATGAACTCAACAACTCATTAGAAAGGTCATTGGAAATCTCATTAGAAGTCTCATTCGAACGAGGTCGTTTGAATGACCTGGGCTAGTCTTCTAATGAGAATTTCGAGCAGGCCCAGTTCTTCCCCAAATCCGATTTTTCTCAAATTTCCATGCTTCAATCTCATTCCAAACTCATCATATTCTTAAAGAAATTCTCCTGCACTATTCCACATCACCCTAAGATACTTTCTAGTACAAATTAAAGGTCAAATCCTTATAGTATCAATTGTAATTCATCAATCTATTTAATTTCCAATAACTCTCTTAAATATGAACCCATAATTTTAATTGTCCAAAACTCTTATTATAATTCGTGATTAAGACATAAAATTCCAAGATTTTAATAGTCCAATCAGGGAAAAAATCTCTACATGCATACCCATCTCCAATTCATAAGGTTTCTTCACAATTCAGTCTAATTAAGCCTAAGTTTTTAATACACTAAGTCTATATCATCAAACCTAGATTAACAAGAACAATATATGCTAAACGATGAGAAAGATAAAGACTTGACTCGGAATGAACTTCTGATTCTTGGGCTAAAATTGGTATGGGAACGATCCTCTTGACACAATCTATGCGCTGGTGTAATTTTTGGTGTGAAAGCTCGAGTTCTTGGCTTAGGGCTCCAATGGAGTCTTCTCCTTCCTTAGTTCTCTCTCTCTTTTTCTCTCATTCTCACGTAAGTTGAAACTGACAGACCACTAACCCTCGATGCCTTTTAATTAAACCCAATTTTCGTCCATTTAATTTTCCAAAAATCCCAAAAGACCAAAATACCCCGCCGGGGTGTCGTTTTGGGCTAAAATTCCCCGGACTCCAAATAAAATACCCGAGTAGTGTTTTCTGACTATTTCGACCTTCCGGACACGCTGGCGCACTCAAAATACTCATTCGAGTTATATAAAAATAATTTATCTTTTTAACCCCTAAATACATACCGGTGACGCGACTCATACGTGCGTACCAAATAATTTTAACATGATTGTCGTGTATCTCATCCTGGCCATACTATTACTTTGATAACTACTAACTCTCGTCACGCTAGTAATTATTACCATAAAATCGGATTAATTACAAATTAAATTTTCTCCCTTTAAATTAATTAATCCCCATCTTCCATAATTTCATAAAAATAAATATGCGTAAAAATATGGGGTATTACAGAGAATTTTTATGAGGCCATGGGAACTGAGGTGAGATTGAGTACGTCCTATCACTTACAGACTAATGGACAGATGAAGCGGGCTTACCAGATGTTGGAGGATATGTTACGCATGTGTATCCTGGATTTTGGGGGAGGTTGGGAGCAATACCTTCCACTAATGGAGTTCGCATATAATAACTCCTACCATTTCACCATCAGAATGGATCCATTTGAGTCATCATATGGTAGACCTTGTCGTTCTCATACGTGTTGGTTAGAGGTAGGGGACAACAAGCTACTTGGTCCAGAGGTGATACAGGACACATCTGCCAGGATTAAAATGATTCGGGGTCGTATTCGGGTAGCCCATGACAGATAGAAGCTACGCCGATGCAAAGCAGTTCTTCTGGGAATTTAGTGTGGGGGACCAGGTGTTATTACGGGTATCTCCTATGAAGTGGATAATGAGATTTAGAAAGAAATGGAAATTGGCTCCCATATATGTAGGACCATTTCCTATAATTGAGAGAGTTGGATCGGTTGCTTATAATTTGGGGTTACCGAAGCACTTGCATAGGATACATGATGTGTTCCATATTTCTTCACTGAGGCGATATCTCTAAGATGAGTTGTCTCACACTCATATTGCATTAGAGGAGATCGATTTGCAGCCAGACAGTTCTTATGAGGAGAAACTCGTAGCGATCTTGGACCATAGTGAGAGACGGTTGAGATCGAAAGTAGTTTCATTGGTGCGTGTCCAGTGGGAATAACATAATCTTGAGGAGTCTACTTGGGAGTGCGAGGATGAGATGCACGACAAATACCCGGATTTATTTTTACGAGGTATGCTTTTATTTTTCGAATTTCGAGATGAAATTCCGTTATAAAGGGGGAAGTCTATAATACCTCCTAAATTTTAATGACTTTTAGTATGAGATAAATTAAAAGTTAATGGGCCAAATCAATGGGATTAATTGGAATTAATTATGTGAAAAATTAATTGGGATTAATCCGGATTGAATATTACCATAGATTAAAGTAATATATGATTTTGAATATTACTTAGTGATATAAAAGTGATATGTGAAAATAATAATTATTATCGGGAGCTACAAATATGAAAATAATAGTAATTAAGTCGGGACGCGCTTATGAGTAATGTCGGGACTAAAGTTGGGAAATAAAATGAGATTTATTTTTAAGTCATTCGGATGATTATTTTGAGTGCGTCATTGAGTCCGAAAGGGTCGAAATAGACATAAAAGTCTACTCGGGGGGTTTGATTTGGGTCTCAAATCAATTGGAAGATGAAAGGACACCCCAAAGGGGTATTTTAGTCATTTTTCTTGGGAGATGAATGAAACCTATATTTTTTTGTCTTTTATCTAACCTTGGAGTCTTATTATATATATATATATATGTGAGTTTAGATTGTACGTAATGTTCATTTCATCAAAATACAAGTGAGGTCTTTTGAGAGAGAGTGAAAGGACTAAGAGAAAGTGAAAGGTTATCTACAGGAGAGGAGTGGTTGCTTGGAAATGAAGAGTCGCCTAGGTAAAACTAAGGGGACAACCAACATCTCTACACCTTGCACCACTACTGGATAGTCGTCGTGAAAAGGAAGAGGAGGTGCCAAACACTTGTCTTCTCCAAAGGTTTAGACCTACACATAAAGCAAGTGTAATTCTTACTTTATTTTGGAGCTTATATTATCCATGTTAGAATATGATTTTCTTTTGGATTGATGAACTTATGAATTTGGGATTAAAATGATTGATAAATCAAGTTTAATGAATAGGTAAATTCATGTAGTTGGATATTTATACATGCAGAGACGATGAACATGAAAATGGATAGGTCTTACATGTAGAGGATATATATATATATATATATATATATATATATATATATATATGTTTATTGAAGATATGAAAATGATGATAGGTATTGCATGGATATGAATCCTACTCATGTTGAATATGAAATTTAAAGATTTAGATATGAAATGATAGTTCTAAATTCTGGATTTTTAAGAAGTATAAAAATGGAGAAGTTAGATTAATTTAAATTTTAAGGATTTAACCTTATGAACATATGGATTTGATGTTGCTCTTATGTGAAAACCACCCTTGAACATGTTAGAACAAGATTAGAATATTTGGGTTTTGGGTAGAATATAATCCAGGAAGATTTTGGGTGTAAGAAAATGAAGAAAAACGTAGAAAACTGAAGTTGAAGACAAACTGGAATGACGTTGATCTCGTTCGAACGTGACATGCAGTCATTCGAAAGAGATGCCATCTCATTTGAACGAGAATTCTGGGTTTTTGACGAGATTTCAGAAATTCTATTTTAGTCCAGAACAGTTTGGAGAATTGTATTTTAGGCCACAGTAGTTTCTGAATAATTTTGGTACATTAACAAGGAGTGAGGGACTTGGGTTAATGTTGAAAAATTATATGAAATTGAGGAATAAAATATTATGAGAGATATCTGCATAATAATAATACAATTAAGAGATGAATAATCGTCATGGTCAAGTATAGGTTAATATTGATATATATACGGGTACTTGGGATTATGTGAATGATAACTACATAATAAATATATGATGATAATCATGATTAATAAGTAAGGGTGGTATTCGAGAAATACGACGGGTACTTGGGATAGGATGAATTCCTAATTTGAGATAAAGGTTGAGCGTGTACATATTCCTATATAGGTTTAGTATATACTTATTGCTTGATTAATTTATGTGTATGACATACCTAGCCTACTTGCTATCGACGGGAGGTTTACGCGTAGAGGGCAGTCATATCCTGATGAGCCTTAAGGGGAATCTTTGACTTGTTGCCTCAGAACATATGACTTATGTTGGATTGTCATTGGTGAGAACAATGGTATTCAATAGTCTTTTGGGTGCGTAGTCCAAAGGCGTAGGACTATGTTCGCCTCTACTATTTGTGATTTGTTTATTATGGTTCGTGGGACATACCGAACCTATGGTCCTTTATACAGTAACAAGATGTACCGGGATATGATAGCAGAGTACGCATGCACCGCAGTTGAGCCTTGGGGTGCAATTTAGTATATGTATAATAGAGTGAATGTGTATATATACTTGTGATAGTGTTTACTGAGTGAATTAATTTGACATGAAAGATAATGAAATCTGGAACGAATTAAGTAAGTAAATACTTAATTATATTGAATTAGAAAAATGGCTTATTCATGTTAAAGAAAAATTGGATATATATGTATTACCTATATTACGAGAGAATTACGTGAGAAAGATATAGGTTATGGTTAGTTGTCACTGATATGAACTAGTTATTATGGGAGTAGTAACTAGTATAGTTTTAAGGTACGTTAGGCGTGCAATCTAGATGAGAGGTGAGGATATCAAGAGAGAGTCCGATAAATCTAACATGAATATAGTAATTGCTAAATATAGCATTTATTCACTTGATATTTTCTAAAATATTTTCACATCGGGCTCTGACCTATTTTTTTGCATATTCTCTCTTCTCTTGTATATACTATATCAAGTGTCCAGCCGGAGAGACGCCAACCATAGTGGATTAAGATTTTTGACGAGCTATGGATGTTATGTAGTTTTGGACTTTATTTAGACGCTTTCATATTCATTGATTCATACTTTGTCGTTGATCTTTCATTTATGGCATGTCTCCCAAGAGGATTTAAGTATTTCCATTCTATCCTAGTCAGTTAATGTATTATGTCAGTTTTTTATACATTTGGTTTTATTGGAGTTTATTGTATTGAGACATTTATACTGGAGAGTTTAATTCCAGTTGCATTTAATCCAGTTTTGATATTACTTGGTTGTTATTCAATAAGTTCTTTATACTCTTTTCTATAGAGTATACAGTAATTAGGACATGCTTGTATCTTCTGAAAGTCCATTCCAAATATCGATAAGCAACATTTTTCCTCATTATTGGATGAAGTCAATACATTGTCATTCGGAAGCATGACATCAATGATTGGCAACATATTGGAAAAGCATTTATCGAACATCCCTCCCTTATCTTTATGATTGAATAGATTCACGATAGGTAATAACTTGGTATACTTTTTACATACATCTTTCATACAATGGCTTCTTCGCATTCACAACCAACTTCTGAAAAATTTCTACATTTCCTATGAACTCTTCTTTTATAGCCTCCACCATGTAAATCAACTCTTCAACATCCTCCATGGTATTCACATTATGATCGTCACAAATAGGATCACCCATATTAACATCCGCTAGTGTTTCTTGATGATGCTCCTCTCTGTGATATTTCTGTATACTATTATTACGATCGATACCCAAATAATACAAATGTTGTCTGATTTCTTTAACACCCATTGTTAATCTATTCTCACATTGGTTACATGGGCATCGTATAAAGTTCTCATCCAAGGAGGCGTTTTGAGAAACTCCAAGAAAATTATCAACCCCTTCTATGTATTCTTTTGATAATTTTTCCTCGCTCATCCAAGACCTGACCATTCTGACCCAAGTATGTAAATCACCATGAGTGAGATATAAGCAATAAAAGATACGTAATTGTTAAACATAATGCAATATTATATAATATAGTACATTACATTATTAAAAAATATCGTAGAAAGCATAATACCCCTCTAAAACAATCACAACAACTACCAAAGACACCAACACCTAATAGTACTAAGACTCAATCAACTATAACTAACCAAATCAAGAACACTAACACAACACCCAAACACTATACAACCAAAACCAATTCCAATCATTGAAGTACTTCAATTCACAAAATGATTATCATTTAACAGGTAAAATTAAGTTATAAAAGCATATTTTCTTCAACATTAACCTCTTAATTGACCATTAGTATAAATATAATATATATATATATATATATATATATATATATATATATATATATATATATATATATATATATATATATATTCCTAAATGTACGTCAAAAAACGGTCTAGTTAGATCGAAGCTAACTCGAAGAATAATTATTTTCTTTGTTTACGAAACAACAATCCTAAATATGTTACAAACACATATGAATAGACAAATTAATGGTAGAGAACATCAACATATTTCAAACGAAATGTAACAACATATTAACCATCAATTGATAGAAAAACACATACACGCCACAACTGACTATGATAGGTAAGAAGAATAAACAAAATATCCTATTAATTTAATATCATACCTCAACAATGCACTTTAAGACGAGTTCAAAAAGATGAAATCATCGGTCCAAATGTCTAATCACAAAACATTAGATCACAAAACACAATAATCATTGAGTGTATAAGAATATTCAAGAATCCATGTAATGATTTTGATGACAAACACTTGTTTGATCATATTTTGCTCCGTACGCATACATATATGGATAAATACAATTACCATAGAGGTACATGTGACCGTGCATATTGTTATATAAGCTAAGACAATGAAACCATATGATAGTTGTTGTCCATTATCAATTTATATGTCGTACGCCGTTACACCGTTGAAGAAACTCAAGATCGCATCTACAACAACGGATCCGAATATCATAGTGTCTTCTACATCATAGCCTCTGCGAGAATGAACTTGGTAAAATTTTGTTTTTACGTTCCGAAAAGTTCATATTTAGTATTGGGAAATTTTTATAAAATGATTTTTATAAAAATAAGAAGTAAGTTTTTTCAAGCAAAATGAGGCTTTTAAAATGATTTTATTTTTCTGGGAAAACCGGATCGATCCGCCCCATACCGGACCGATCCGCTTGCTGCAGATCCAGTATACCCCGGACCTCAAGCGAACCAATGAAGGCCAAAATAAAATAACCGATCCGCCTCAGAACCGGACCGGACCGGTCCGACTGGGATAAATTCGGCCAGATTCGCTGCAGATTTTTTAGGCTCAAAGTTTTCCTATTTAAAGCCAACTTTGGGGAGTTATTTTTTAAGACTTTTCAAGACGATTTTCAGAGTCCTAATACTCTAAGTCTTCACCTTTTTGAGTCCCAAGACTTTTTTTTATTCACACCAAAAATCCCAATTACTTTTGTGAATCTTTTAGAACCCTAGAACACAAGCTTTGCTACTGTTCATCTTTGTGGAGGGATCTTTGCAACCGAGGGCTGCGTGTCATTGCTAAGGGAGTCTCTACAAAGTGTTATGACTGCGTGTCATTAGGAGAGTTGCGGTTCTACCTTTGTTGTTTGGGCTGCGTGTCCTTGGAGGGTGCTGCGTGTATTCTCTTGCTGAGTTCAAGACTGCGTGTCTTTGTGGGTTGGCTGCGCGTTGATCCATTGCAAATTTCTCTATGTAATTGTAAGTTGCGGCTTGTATATTCATAGTGAAATAAAGGTTTTACCCGAAAGGGGTTTTTTCCTGAATTCTATGTCTCAGCATATTTTTTGTGTCACATGCTTTATTTATTTATGGGTTGACACTTGCACCTTAGATGAATGATTAGGGGCTGAAATTAAATAAATGTGCTATATTAGAAAGTTGCGAAGTTAATCAATTATCACATAGTATTGTCTTTTCAAATATACTAAAGTTAAGGAAATCAAACCTCTTCACTTCACAAATAAAAATTTCACTAAAACACAGGAACTTTCATAAAGAACACCATATAATTTGATAATTTAATACCACAAACATGCACTGACCCCTTTCCAAATGAGAATCAAATGAGGGAAATTTAACTAAGTACTAACTAATAATTAAATGGCGAAAAATCAATAGTAATAAGGAGCTTTGCCTTAAATTTGAAAAACCAAAATAGGTTAAAAAACATAAATGTGAAGAGGAGCCGTCACTTTGACTAGTAGTTCTCCAAGCATAAACACGTCCATAAACTCAATTTTAAGAAATGAAAAATGAGAGAGAATAAACCTTAAGTATTAATTATATTTATACTAGTTTTTTAGGAGATCGATTCACAGAACAAATCTATTAAAGCCAAACAACTCTGAAGAAATCGATTATGAAATCGATTCACTGAACAAATTGTGTAGATTTTAGAAACCCTAGGAATTAATCCTAAGGATAAATGGTGAGTTATTTTTTGTACCTGCCGTGAATATGGAGCCTCGCCAGTGCCTCCGCCGGCGTCGCTGCCTAGAGACGTGGATCGTGCGAGAGAGATGTCAGATATGTGCACTGCTAATCGTGATTTGAGAGATGTGATGGCCGCTACTAATCATGCAAGAAAGATGAGCCAATCGCTGTTAATCTTGCGCGAGATATGAGAAGGAGAGATGCCCCTTTTGTTTTTTGTTGAATCAATTTGAGAGGGAGCCAAAATATGGGGTGGGAATGAAAAAAAAAGACCTCACTTTTTTTTTCATTCATCTCAATTTTTAATTAAAATTTAAAATAACTAAAACTTCAAAAGGGTATATATATATATATATATATATATATATATATATATATATATATATATATACTAGGGTATGCCCGTGCCTGAAGGCACGATGACAACTCTCCAAAGTATGAATCGTGTGGTTAAGCCATAAAAGACTTAACAGCAAGATCTCCCCATATCCCGAAAATTTTTATGTAAACACGCAGGTCACAACCAAAAATTAGCCTGAACAAAATCTCTTACTAACAAAAATTTCATATTATAAAATAATTAATTTAGTTAAGTTTTCTATATTTTTAATGTTAATAGAAAAATAAATACCAAAAATGCCCGTGTCAAAAGGCACGTCGAAAATTTTTCAAAGTACGTAATCGCGAGATGGTAAATTTTTTCCATAATGCGTAATTACAAAATGGAAAAAATGTCATTCCCCAACAAAACAGTGTAATTTAAATAAACAATAGTCATAATCTCTTTTGTTCATAGAACTATCCACCATACTAAACAAACAAAAAATAGTCCAAAAACATTCAAAAGTATACGTCGTTGAGAGGACATACGTCATATTTAATTCACAACAAATAAATAATTTTTTAGAGTTATACAAAAAGGCACGATGCAAATTTTTGAAAAAGGACGTCGTTGATAGGACCATAAGTCGTATTTAGTTTGCAACAGACTAATGTTCTTTGAAATAACCTATATTACGAATCTATTAGTTTAAAATAGTTGCACAATTTTGAAAACCTGTATAATTAAGTCAAAAAGTGTTTTTACAACACAATTGTAAACAATTTTAAAAAATTAGGACAATAGTAATAGTCCATTGTGAACATCGTATAAACAACAACAATAGTCCTTGTGATAGTCCTCGTCTAAACAACATAATTGATTCCAAAAATTAACAATAGTCCATCTTGGACCTCGTATAAACATCATAATTTAAGTCCAAAAATTTACCACACAACTAAATGTAAAGAATTTACAAAATTTGATCAGAAATTCATTTATTTATAGGACTGTCCACCTTGCTTACCAAAAAAAATTCCTCAAGCAATAATAGTAAATTCCACAACATGCAATTTACATCATGTCTTTCATCTCTACAATAATAATAGTTTATATTAAACTTTTAACAATATTGTAATCAAAATAAATATACAATATGATCTTAATTGAGTATCCCATGTACATCGTTGACAACATTGCGAAGATGAAGAGAACAAAATGTGCAATCCTATTAAGACTATCGACGTCCCGGATGCACAACCGATGCACGACCGACATGAATGCATCTCATTACTTCATGAAGATTATACGATACGACTCTCTCGGTGATAAATCAAAAAATATCCATGAACAATAGGCATTACAAAATAAAATTTATAATCAAACATAAACATGTTAATATAAGCCAAATTCATGAGATTTTAAGTGTTTGGATTGGTATAAGGAATGAAATGAATATTTTATACCTGAATAAATAAGTTTAATTCACGTTTTCAATGGCTCTGTCTCGAGTTTACTGTTGATTCACTTTAGCCATATTTTCTACCTCTTTAAGTTAATTTGTTTTCAAAAATGATAGAGCGACCCACATCTTAGACAAAAAATGGCAACTTAATGATGTGGACTTCCTTCCACATCATCAAAACACATCATCAAGACACTCCAAACAGATGTAGAAACACACTATAAATTCACTCCAAATAAATGCAGAAACACACTATAAATTCTTTTTTTTTAAATATATATTTTCAAATTAAAAAAATAGGTAATTAATTTTAAAAAATTATTTTGAGTTGATTTTTTTTATGTTTTACCTGAAATATTTAAATAACATACAAAAAAAAATCAACTAAAAAATAATCCGAGAATTTTTTTTCATTGGTTTAAATAATAACACACTCAAATATTCTCTTATTTTTAAAGGTTCGCGCTAGCTGCACCCCACTTCAATATTCTTTTATTTTTAAAAGTCCGTGCCAGCGACACCCCTTATTTTTAAACTTAATTATTTTTTATTTTACAACATTTAAACAAATTTTTGTATTTCTTAAAACTATTTAAAAGTCCGCGTTAAAAAACTATTCCAATGATATATTGTTTTTTTTAATTATTTTTAACTCATTTAGTCCCTTAAACACTAATTTTCCCTATATTATCTTATTTTTAAAGCCCGCGCCAGCGGCACCCCTAATTTTTAAACTTAATTTTTTTTTATTTTACAACATTTAAAATAATTTTTGTATTTCTTAAAACTATTTAAAGGTCCGCTTTTAAAAAAACTATTCTATTAACAATTTTTGTATTTTTGTATTTCGTGCTTTATCTTGTTGTATTTTAACATATATTTTTGTAGACTGTTGTAGTGCGATAAAAAAAATTTGAATTTTTTTTTTTTTTTCTTATTTTAAGAGTCTATTCGCATTTTTTTCAGGACTAAAAATTGTTTTAGAGTAAAAAAGTGTCCCTTCATGATGTCGCAAGTGCCACATCATTAAGTAGAATTTTTAAGTAGCTAGATCCGGTCGCTGTAGTCAAGCTCATTTATTTTTGTTATACAATATTTATGCTGCCTTATAATTTTTTTAAACAAAACAAAGGCCTAAAAGAACTGATTAAGAAAAATAGTATCAAATGGTTACAAAAACTACTCTACCATGAAAAAAAGTTATTTACTTGTATCATTTATGTCTACGGCTTTTTGCTACAGCAGCTACTCACCATTGAGGGGCGCAGGTTTAAGTTGTGAGTAAAGACAATCAAAAGTGGTTGGATATTTAATATCTTAACAAAATTTGTTTCATGTATCTTTAAAATAGATTTAAGAAATTGTTTCACGTAGGTTTGTGAGGGAAAGAAGAATTACATTGCCTTTTTTAATTAAAAATACCCATAGCATAAATGAGTAAAAAGAAGAGTTAAAATTTTCTTCGTTGCTCATAGTAGTACTGATTGGAACAAAGAGTGAACCTTGAATAATAATAAAAAAATAGGCTATACTCTATACGAAATATTGAGAAAATAATGTTTATAGGCTAAAACAAATACAAAACAACTAACCTAGTTTTTTTTAAATGACAGTCAATAATCACTGTTCATAAGTGTATCAACATCTTTCCAAGCTGCCTTGGAAACGCTCCTGATACAGAACGCCCATAGTCAAAGCCCATCATCTACCAAACCAAAATCATCTTATATTCATCTCAGATCTCCCACCCTGAAGAAAAAAAACCAATATCCAAGTCTCTTTGGTCCATAAAAGACATAGAGAAAGAGGAACCATAAAATCGTGTACAGCTGTAGATCTTGATAAACTCTATTTTAGAACTGGCAGAGGTTTCAAAACCAGACACATCAACCTTCCTGCTTTCTCCTTTTTCTATTACACCAATATAAAATATATTTGTAAGTGTCATAAGTTATTTCAAGTGAACAAACAAAAATTAAAAGACAAAAAAAGTATCTCACTGGATAAACTTCTGGAGCCGGTGATGGACCATCAGCTTCTCCACTACCATCGAAAGGCATTTGCACCTATTTATTGACAGAAAACTCGGTCTGCCATTAAAATAGATAGATACTTAAAAAAATTACAGTATAAGAAAAGTGTCAAAAGAGAAGTATTAAACTTCACAAAACCATATCTACACCACATCGTATCTCGAGTATTCATAAAATCTCAGTTGTATATATATATATATATATATATATATATATATATATATATATATATATATATTTTAAATGACATCTATTTCATAGTAGTTTAAAGAATGTTCTGTTGTACAAAAACCCTAGGCTGTAATCCGTTAATGGAAATGTAAAATAAAGACTAACATCGATATCACTTGCTTGTACATGTGCACACCTCAAGCTGATGATCTATCATCTTTACGGAAAAATTTGGGAGTAAGAAAAGGCCAAATAAAAAAGTGAATGAAATCAGATGCTACCTCAGAAAATAAAGAATGATGAGAGACCTTAATACCTTGCTGTATTTATTTACATGACCTCTTGATCTCTTCAGTCAATGTTCTCACAGCTACACTCCGCGTGAGGCTTCTCGAATCACTGCGCAATATTTTGTGCATTATTTTCAACTCTTCTGGATTTTCTTTCTTCAATAGTCCTCTCAAAACAGACTGCGAATCTTCGTCCAAAAAGTGATTATCACCATCTACTGTCGAATTGACTCCAAAAATTATTGGCTTATTTTCCCGTTTGGAAAATATTGATCCAAAAGGGTACTTCTCGGCATCTCTAGAACTGACTGAAGTCACAATTGGGCTTGGGATGTTTTCTAGATACTCTTCCTTCATTGTAAACTTTTGATCCCAGTACTCGACACATTAATGATTTGGGTCAAGAGCCTCAATATCCTGAATAATGGATGAGATGTTTTCTAGATACTCTGTTGTACATATATTGAAAACCCATTGAAGAATAAAATTCTCTGTTGTACACAAAATCTAAACAACAGAGAACACGTTCCAAAAACCAACAAAACAAATACACAATGAACAATAAAATGTTTAAAAAATCCACACAGGTAATAGTTCATAGATCCGCAACCCAAAAATCTAAAAAAATCTTACCTCATATAGTGCGATGTTCGGTCGATGGTGAGGGGGATTGAGATTGAGTATACGACATAGCCTGCGGATGGTCGATTTTAATGGCTCTTGGGTTTGGATGTGGGAAAATGGGAGAGAGAGAAGAGAATGAGAGGCGTAGAGAGAGAGGGTCGCATATAGGAGATGGAGAGAGAGGTAATGTAGATAAGATTGGGTTTAGTGAGAGGATGATTGGGAAAAATATACTATTCTACCCTCATTTTTCAATTTTTAAAAAAAGGGGGAAACAAATTAGAGTGTGTAAAAAGAGGGGGAATCCAAAGTTTTCAAGGGTAAAATAAAGAATGAAAAAAAAAATTATTTTGTGATGTCATGTGTCAAACTTGTGACATACATAAGTTTTATACTTTATTACACACATATATATATATATATATATATATATATATATATATATATATATATATATATATATGTGTGTGTGTGTGTGTGTGTGTGTGTGTGTGTGTGTGTCATTTATATATAAATATGAGATACATTGTTTATTTTTTTATATCGGTTTTACTTAAATTGGAATAAAAATTCACCTTCAAAGCTAAACTGATGATAAGCACCCAAAACTGTACATTTTATATCCCGAATAGACGTACTTTAGTTGCTAATTCTCGACAATATGGGTCTTATGTGCTTGATTGTTCAATATGCAGGTTTAATTACAGTTGTAGTGTCAAAAGCTATCATTCGAGGCAACTTGCAGTAAAATGGAACTAATTCACTCTTTCGTACCATAACCTTAGCCTACCCTAACCTAGCCCAAACTGTTACCCAAGCCCTGTGTGTGTTGGTTTGTTTTCTTTTTATTTTCTTTTATTATTTTTTATATTTTTAGTTTTAAGTCATTTTTATTTCTAGGATTTATTTTAGATTTATTTAGAATTTCTAAGATTTATTTTCTATTTTTTCTATTTCTTTTTATTTAGTATAATTTTATTTTGATTTTGATTTTATTAGTTTTTAGTTTTAGTTTTTATTTTATTTTATTAGGACTAGTTTTTAGGAATTTAGTTTTATTAGATTTTACTTTTTTTTAGGATTTTAGTTTTTAAGTTTAATAGATTTACATTTTTATTTTTCTTTTTAGTTTTATTTTTATTGAGTCTTTATTTTATTTTTAGAATAGGAATTTAATTTTTAAATTTTTAGTTTTTATAGTTTTATTTTATTAGTTAGTTTTAATTTTATTTTTAAGGGTTCAAATTAACACACACTCACACAAATCCTATACACCTATCCTACACCTAAAACTACCCTCACCCTCATTCTATTACCTACACCCTCACCACACAAACACACACACCTTCTTCTTCAACCTCCCAACACCCATCTCTTTCTCTCTCCTCCAACCAAAACATACTTTCACCCATCACACCTCCAAAACCAACCAACCTTTGAAACCCACATGCCATCACCTAACCTCTATCCCCTACCCGGAACCCATCGCCACCCATTCCGCCCCACTCTGGTGACGCCTACCTAACTCCTATCGACGGCTCTCCAATCCCAGCCGCCGGCGACCACCGAAACCGGCGCTGGACTCCTGCCTCCGACCTAGCTCCATCTCCTCCCAGCGCCAATCGGACCCTAGATCGACCCATAGACGAAAACCCGACAGTAAAACCAAACCGATCCCGGCGCTCTCACCGGCAGTCTGACCCCCCTCAACTCCCACCGGACCCACGAACCATTATTACCGCCCATCTCCTGCGTCAACCCGCGGTTTAAAACCCGATCCAACCCGCTCTACAATCCAAGTCCCCAAACCCATTTTCATATAAGCCAAAATCGTCTCCTGCTTTAAGCCAAAGCAAACCAAAAGCAAAATCAAGTCTTATTAAAATCCCACATGTCAAAAACCCTTTTATCCATTTAATTCCTTTTACCCATTTTACCCCCCCACCACCTATTTTACCCAATACCCAAAAATACCCTTGTAAAAAATCTGATTTATTCATTCCTATCCACTCTTCCAATCCCCTCACCCACATGACCTCACACCCCATTTCCATGCACATTAAACCTTTCCAAAAATACCCCTTAGCTCCATGTGTGTCATGCATCTTCTATAAAAGAAGAGTCAAGACCCCATTTGAGGGGACTCATCATCAAATAGAGAGAGAAAATTCTAGAGAAAAGTAGAGAGTTAGGTTAGAATAAATTAGGTAGAAATATTTATAAATAGTTTTATTTTCATTTTTTTAAAATATTTGTGAGTGATAAATGCGTGAAATTCAATTGAGTTGATTATTGTTGGATGCTCATATTGGATGGATTGTGCTTAATTTCAAAGAAATAGAAGTTCTATTTCACTTCAAGAGATTGAGGTTTGATTGTTCTCTTCTCTTCTCATTTATTTTATTCATTTGACTATTAATTTGTCATATTCCATATCATGTTAGGCGAAAACTCCTTTCAAGGGGTGATGGGAAACCCTTATTTGATGTTATTTTATTTTTATTAGTTTAATTACTTGAAAAGTCCCTTTGAGTGTTAATTTTGATCCCTCACCCTTAAATTTACACCTCGAGAGAGGGTAAATGATTTTCGAGAGAAAATCAAAATTCTTGTTATAATATTCATTTTAGATTCGAACTAAAGATAGGGGTTTCTTAAGTAGGGTATTATAACTTGAACTTCAACTCTAAATTTATTTTCTAAGATTGACATAAATTTTAATTGACCGATCCTAGTGGGTGATTAATTAAAAGGAGTGTGGAACTATTTTCTAGAGTTGTGAGGTGTTAAACTTAATTTTCTAAAATGTTACTATTAAAATTACATTTGCAACGAGAGTTGATTTGTAATTTTGATATTAATTTGGGAGAATTCAATTAATTAAATTAATTAATTAGAATAGCTAAAATTTGTGGTGTAATCCCATTCCTTGATTGTTCTCACAATTATTTACCTCACTTTATATCTTATTTTAGTTTAGACTTTATTTTTCATTTGAGTAACTTTCTAGTTAATTGTTATCATCTCTCATTTAGTTTAGTTATTAGTTTAAATCATCACCTCACCCAATTGTTTTAATATTTGAAAAAGCTAAAAAAAGTAGAAAAAGTAAAAAGCCCAAAAAGAAAATAAAAAGTGAATTCCATAACTTTCATGATTGATAAAAGTGAATTCCTCGTTCCCTTTCGTGCGAATTCCCCAGCGGAGAATTCAAGACTTGTGGCCCTATCTATTCCATCTCTCGATCCCGGAAGAAAACCCCCCTCCCCTTCGGATTCAATCTCTCTTTTGACTCTATATATGTGGGCACCTGATATCTATGAGGGTTCACCCACCCCGGTTACAGCATTCCTTTTTATTGCACCTAAAATCTCTATTTCTGCGAATATTTCACGTGTTTCTATATATGGTTCTTATGGAGATACATTGCAACAAATCTTCTTTTCTACAGCATTGCTTCTATGATCTTAAGAGCACTGGCCTCCATGGCCCAAACGAAAGTCAAAAGACTTCAAACTCATAGTTCAATTGGACATGTAGGTTATATTCGTACTGGTTTCTCATGTAAAACCATAGAAGGAATTCAATCACTACTAATTGGTATCTTTATTTATGCATCAATGACAATAGATGCATTCGCCATAGTTTCAGCATTATAGCAAACCCGTGTCAAATATATAGCGGATTTGGGAGATCTAGTCAAAACGAATCCTATTTCGACTATTACCTTCTCCATTACTATGTTCTCATATGCAGGAATACCTCCGTTAGCCGGCTTTTGTAGCAAATTCTATTTGTTCTTCGTCGCTTTAGGTTGTGGGGCTTACTTCCTAGCCCCAGTGGGAGTAGTGACTAGCGTTATAGGTTGTTGGGTGGCCGAAAGGTTGCCACGAGTAAGTCAGTTTGGGGGACCGAAGGCAGTTCTCCGTGAACCGGACACGTAGTTTACCGAATCAGTTGCGTCACAGATGGGAATGCATGCTACGAAAGATAGGATCGAGTCTGATACATCAACTGTATACTCAATATCCTCGTACGAGTCCACAATCACTACACAAGATGAACCTTGGTTTGGTGAATTAAAGTTGGCCTTATGTGTAATAGGACTCCCAGTTACTACGCGCGATCGTATACTGAGGTGTTCCCCGCCGGTTGTTGGAACGACGCGAGACGGGCCGGGTCTCGATTCAGAAAGATGAAGGGCCCAAAAGTATAAATAGGGGGTCACAAATTCCCCATCTCATTGGGGGCGGAAAAAAAATCGACATTTTCGAAGTGATACAGACTTTTCTATTTTCGCTAGGAAAGAACGGCGAAGTCCATCCGAACCGTCCAATGAAGAATAAGAGGAGAGCAAAGCGCCAATGGTGCGCGAAGTGCATGCAGAATGGGAACGAAGAAAAAGAAGTTTGGAGGAGAAGCAGCCGAGCTCATTCCCTTCGCTTCCTGGTCCCAAAGCAGTGCAATCTTTCTTGGCCAAATCAAGGATTTGGGTCTTCTTGCTACGCTACTTAACTATAGAAATATAGATCCATCCATCTATTAGATTTCTATTTTGATATCTAAAAAAGAATTGATTTCATTCAATGTTTGATTCAAAGAACTGTGCTTAGCCCCCCCCCCCCCCCCGCTCATGAAACGGCTCTGCTACAATGGATGGCAGAGGGTCTGTAGTATCCGAAGCACTGGAGTGATATAGTAGCCGGGAAGGGGCCTAGAAGTGCCTACTAATACACCATACTACACTTGGATCTACATATTTACAGAGCTAACCCCTGTCTAGTGCCTGGCAGAGCTAAGGGGGCTTCAATCCTTACTCTTTATCCCCATCTTCGCCCAGGCTAACGGGGCCTTACTTATTCAGGGGGAGAGTGGAGCCTCAAGAAGCACTGTTAAGAGGAAGATCCTTAGCCCCTCTTTATTCTCTACAGGGTTCCAAACCTTTCTTCAACATAGATGACAACGAGCGAGGCAGAGATGGAATAGATCAAATACGGGAATAAGAAGCAAGCTCGCCTTCCTTTTTGATCATTTTGATAGAGGGGGGTGGAGAACCAGACCCAACCGCAAAACAAACTCGCATTTCTCATCGAACAAATACACGAAAAGAAGAATATTGAAAACTATCCTAACCCAACCCCTTCCTTCGTAGAGCCGTGTATTGTAAGAGATCTGAACCTGCCCGGAGCGAACCCCCCATAGAGGCTAAGTTGGTGAGCCGTATGATGGGGAACTATCTCCTGCGATTCGGAGAGGACTCAGCTGTGAGTGAGTACCCCCTTTGTTTCGGGGTTTACCCTTTCACTCTATTTTATTATATACGCTCGGCGAAAAGAATGTTTTTTGATACACCTAGGACATGAATTCTATATTCTGGAATGGACCGTGAGAAGTCGTTACTACTAGCACTGACTTCATCTTTTATTACTTCATTCTTATCATATCCCTCTCATTTGTTCTCGGTGACTCATCAAATGGCACTCAGTTCATATCTTTAAGTAAGATCAATATTTCAGTTAGATCATTGAATAAGGAAAAAAGGTCCAAAGAATCGATTCCACAATGCTAGCAGATGGATGTAAATAGGGCCTGGCCCTTTCTCTCTTTCACCAGGCCAAAGAACAGGTGGGTGGGAAAAAGGTTCTTACAATGTTCGTTCAAGCTGCATTCTGAAGATAGTACGGATAGAAGAAGGGCATGGGATCTATGAGAACTAAGATGATGAAATGAAGAAGAGGGAGTAGCACTTATAGGGATCCGAGCTTGTACTTAATGGACCCCCTCACACTTTCTATCCTCTTTATACAGTGGCCAGATAGAACTGACGACTGTAAGATTCTAATATGCTTCATAGCCTTACGAAAGGCGCAACAGGCTTCTTATGCACTATAAGATAAGGATGATGATCATATTCTTCTTTCTCCCTTGACTTGTCTGTCCTAACCTGAAATAGAATCCCTCTAATGCATCCCTTCCTCATCCTTCTTAGATACATCGACTCTCAAGTCACAACATCCTTCTTAGACACATTGACTCTCAAGTCACAGCTTCCTTGTATAGTAAGGGACCAGGAGAAAAGCACAGCTATCGCGCTTCTTTCGAGGCATCCTAAAGCCACTCTCTACCTTGGGAGGGCTATGCTCATTCCAAGAGGTAAAGGCCGTAACAAAGTATGGCTATTCTTCTTCCTCCTTGTTTCATTTCCACATCTTGTTCTGGTTCCTCTTTGTTTCGTTTCCACATCCAGTTCAGGCTTGATCATAGTCCACTAGTGCAGCTTACAGCTCTATGTATGGTAGTCGATGTCGGTATTCTTCATCCCAGCTAGCTCATCCGTGCCTGGCTTTCCTTGGTCATCCTCTTTTCGATCCAGAAAGCTCTCGATCCCATTCATTAAATAGACCAGTCGTACTGTAACTATGCCAAGCCTGATCTTAGTTCATATGCTGCAGAGACAGGTTCTGGAACTAGGTATTGGTCCTGGTGCTGTGGAGATAGGTCTTTCTATTTATAAAACTTAGTACTTTGTATATTTTGATCATACAAATCGGGACTCGCTGACCCGTCTAGAGTGACTTCTTTCTTATCTCCCTCTCTCTTCTCCAGCGTAGAAGCATCCTCTTTTGTTCTTCATTTTTCACTTTTCTTGTAGGGACTCTTCCTTTGGTCGTCTCCTTAAGAGACTCTCGAGACTCCTCACTTGTGTCGATTATTCTGCTAGCTCCTCTTTGGGATGCCATCAGAAAGGAATCAGGTAAGTAAGCCTCCTACTATCTATCACCACTTCCTACTAACAATACCAGATTCAACTAGTTCCATTCCAGACTGCAAGAAAGCAAGATACGAGAACGAGAAAATCACGATCGCTTTGGCTTTCTATTCAAAGGGGAGGAAGATATTTAGTAAGGCGCCAGGGAACCCCACCCCAGCTTCGCGGATGAGAGGATTCTGTGACGCTAGAAGATTGATCTCTCTCCAGCTTTGTATCAGCTTCACTCCTCAACTGGGTTTCGAGCTCTCTGATATGATCCTGAATTAAGATTTCTCTCTCCGTGATGACTCTTCTATCTACAATCCCGACAATCAAGGCTAAAAATAAAGAGTTCTACAAGAATCTATAAGCCATCCATACAAGAAGAGATTCAAGAAGTGTCATGCTCATGGATAATAGTATCCAGGTCTCTCCTCAGCTCAGCAATTCGTGAAGCAGCCTGACCTCTTCTAATCGCTTCAACCCTATCCTCATGTGTGGAGGAAGGATAGGTCCTGTGGACACTGACGCATACCATTCCAAATAGTCCTAGCTTCAAATGCATCTTGAAGATGTCTCCTTCCAGCATTGAAGTGCCTAATCGAATCTCAAAAAGTGTACTATAAGATATATCTAGCTGCTCCAACCGTCAGCGATACATGGAAGTGCTTGGCCTAGCTCACCCATTTCCATCTCATTCCTTCTTATTCATCTTCCAGGAGGAACTAGGAGCTTTCTTAATGATACCGATCAAAAAGCCTAATCTAGTGGGAGATACCTGAATAAAGAGAACCATAAAGGAAGTTGAGCCAAGAGTGGAGTAAGAGTCAACGGCTGATCAATCCCAAACTACCGTAACACTCTCTCACCCAGGTATCGATGCGGTCCAGTCAGCTTCACTCGAGCAAGGAGGATGAAATATAGCTACAGCAGGCCTAGCAGTGTAAGCACTATCTCCAAAGGGACTTGTTATAATCTACATCCACATTGCATCAATCGATCATCCACGCACCTTACTAATATATAAGCGAAGGAAAGATCGCAGAAGTGAGGTGGAGTCAAGGTATCCTCTAGGAAAAAATAGACCTTGGTGGTGCATATCTCCCAGAAGTGGTACGACCACCTCATCCCTCTAGACACTCTACTTCTTAGGAAAAGCTTCTCACTGAACTCAATTGTAAGCTTCATTCCAAAGACAAAACTCAACTGGAGAGTAGACAATAGGATGACCTTACTT
Source organism: Sambucus nigra (assembly GCA_949130495.1). Taxonomy (NCBI): domain Eukaryota; kingdom Viridiplantae; phylum Streptophyta; class Magnoliopsida; order Dipsacales; family Adoxaceae; genus Sambucus; species Sambucus nigra. The sequence continues at coordinate 350,694,201 of OX422215.1, forward strand.
CAGGATGGGTCAGGAGCTTAATGAATTATGAACTCAAGAGCCAAAGCTCTCCTCTACAGCGAATTCGGATAAAATACAAATAGATATATCTATCAGATTGTTAACTAGTCTAATTTCCCTTCCCTTTCTTTCCCTTTGGCTTCTTACTATTCTCATTCTGCTTCTTATCATTTTCCTTCGTATCATTAGGATTCTTATCTTTCTTATTTCTTTTCTTAGCATTCTCTTTTGGCATCTTTGCATTAGGTTTCTTTGCTTCAGTCTTCATAAGTGTTTCATGTTGCTTAGCTGTCAGAGATAGAACCTTTTCACATTTTTTAGCAAGTTCTATCTCCTGTTTCTCAACATTCTTAGATTATTTCTCTAACATATCTAACTTAACTTGAAGCCTATTCATTTCTAATTTGAGAATATAGCTCTCATGTTTACCTAAGTCTATGACTTCCTTTGGTTGAGTGTCTACCCACATATTTCTATCATCATAGACTGGGATCCTTTTAGTACCTAATTTGATTCCAAGTTTATATTGGAATGATTTCTTAAATATTTCTAGTTCACTCCATTCAATTCTGAATTTGGATTCCATGATGACATTCTCAGATTGAGTTAGATCAGTGAATTGTGACTCAAACCATTTGAAATCGATTAATTCTTTAGCATGACCCTTATGTTTCATTATTTCACCACCCTCCTCTGTGATAATAACATAACTCTTAGGTGTTAAGAAGATACCTTTCTTCACTTTGTGCTCTAACTTTAACATCCCCAATTCATTGTGAGATACTACATCCTCAAGAAGAGGAGATCCTAGAGCAGCTGAGTCAGTATCTGTGTAGTAACAGTCAGATCTGGATATGAATTGGTACATGTAAATACATGAATAAGTAGTAATAGCAGATGCCAATTGAATAGCCCATATCCTTGGAGGATTCCACTCTATGTTTTCAACTTCAGGTGTATTAATTGCGTAACTTACGATATAATAATCATCGCTCAACTTATCAGATAAGTAGAAATGATACTTATGTATCAAATAGTCATATCTATTTCTTTTGCATATCTCAGTTACAATACTTTCAGGGTTTAAACCAAATCTACCGTACAACGAGTTCATCAGTAACTTGTACACATATGACATAACAGAATCTCCTGCTTTCTTAGCTTCTATTCTTTGGGAGTAGACTGTGGACATAAAGTTTTCAAAAGGACTCTCTTTATTTTCAAACAAATACCCCCTAAGTGGTATAATCTGATAACCCAATTTTTATGCAAAAATTAATTCTTCGCTATAATAAACACCTACGAATTTACCTGTTGGGAATAGTAAAGTACCATGACAATCCTTATAGGGTAAGAATGGTCTACTTATAGTACTAGGACACACTACATAAGCCTCAATAAATCCAAACAACGTGGACAAATCCTGACCTTCAAAACTATCATGCTAGATTGGTACACCACCAGGCATAGGAGAAGATTTCATGATAAATGGATATAATGAGTTCACATCGTAGTAGTATAAATCGTACCCTATTGGGATATACGTATCAGCATGCCTCCATAGTATCCACGCCTAATGAATGTATCTTCATTCCTACTTGTTATATGGATTGGCCAACTCTTTGAATCATAACAGACCGACCGAAAAATGCTCATTGAAAGTGCTAAGATTGTCAAGCATTTGACTATATCAATTTGATACAGTTTCCAATAAAGTTCTTGACCCTTCAGCATGACTCCTCCTAACGGACGAATACCCTATTTTATATAATCCAATAATTGTACACTAAGTTCCTTCAGATTCGATACTTGCACTTCATCATGATTGACGTATCCTTTGGTACCTAATTCTGGACATAAATCCTTAGACAAATTTTCTAGACTACCAAAGAGAAGATCTAATGAATCTCTTATACTGAATACCCTTTTCTTATCCATATTGACTGAGAAATCGTAAATCTTATTGTTCCTCATAAGTGGTCTGAATTGGTACTTATTACCATGAGATGTTAAATATTTCAATAATATAATACCATCGAATCGTGAAAAGTTATGGAAATATACCGTATAAATCTTAGTTTTAGCAGCAACAACAGCTAAACGCTCTATAAAATCGAACAACATACGTTGAATCCTATCTTTAAACTCTGGTATTACTATGATATGATATTCACTGAAATATGTTTCAATTGAATAATTAGGCATGGCACCAATATTGTCACCCGGCCTAACAACTAAGAATCCAGCAGCGTAAGGCGTATGAACATTATTTATTAGAACAGTCTCCAGATCAGCTACAATGAGTGGCTTCCTATTCTTACTCGTTTGTTTGAGTTCAGGTACATAATTTGGATAACGAATTTTCCTACCAATGGGTTTCACATCTTGTGGTAGACTACTATCATAGTCAAAATTCATTAATTACCAAATTTGGGTATCAATATCATTGTAGCTAAGAGTTATCTCTTTCTCATTATCCTTAAGACCATTCATATACATTCGAATGATTAGTCCTTTTATCAAACTATGTTCATATTTCTCATCAACTTTCATCATTTCTCCCAAAATACTAAGATATACTCCCATGTTAGGTACTGGTTCTCCTTTAGAATTATTTAATGAAATTGCAGTACTAATTGTATAGCTTACTAAACCAGAACTTGGTGGTATTTGGAGTGTATAACATATAGTAAACTTACCATAAAAAAATGTTCTACTGTAACCGTACATAATTAGTATTCGCATTACTAACAAAGCTATTATATCATATTCTGCACAATACAGGTAAGGATATAAAAATCGTACTTGTACCATAATCAATCCTGAATATGGGGTAGTACATTTTTCAGATTCTGTTATCATTTTGATTCTGTTTAAATTACTTTCGTATATTTCTTTCATATTACCTATAGAACAATAATATGCGGCTGATTTCTTTTTATCCATCAACCGTAAAGAATGTTTCATTGTTATCATATACATATTAATGGTGCAAGCAGTAGTTAAACTCGAAAGAATCCCAACTCTTGAGCTGTAAATAATAAGAATCCCACTTATCTGTATTACACTCCCCACTATACTGAGCATCACAACATACAGTATGTACATATTTTTTGTAACAACTAACAGTTTCATCTATCTTTTTTTCCCATTTCACCCTCTCTTTTTTATTCACTTCTTTCGGTATCAGAGATACTAAATTCTATCTAAAAGTGGCAAATGGAATATGTTCATTCATATTAAACATCTTTTGATTCAATATTTTGTATGGGTAATCTCTGAAAAGATTCGTTATAAGAAATTCATTTATTATTCGAAGTGGAGTACCCATCTCCATAAATATATTTGTATATATTTTAGGAAGCACAGACGCGTAAACAGATGTAGTTATGAAATTATCGTGTGTATACAGGGGCATTCAAATAGGTACTCAATCACTCAACAACTTTCATGGCAATGTAGACATCCGTCTGATAAATAAAGTTGACGCAGTTAGACACTTGAGTTTTTCGCTTATCCCTATCCAACGTTGGAACTCGGAGAGTAGCCCGTCTCCTCTTCTTACATACCCTATCATAAACCCATATATCTGCAGACTGACTTCGCATATAATCCTGAACTGCTGTGAAGTATGGTATACTATAGTAAACTGGTTTATCCATGACAGAACAAAACCATCCTATTTGGTTAATCAACTTCATGAAATTCGCTATATCAGGATATTTACTTATCCAAAAATTATAGTAATGTTGAGCAATGTTATAGTTATCTTTAAAACTTAGTAATGAACCATAAACATCACGAATATCACACCTCATTGTTATAACCGTCTTACCATATATCAAGGGCATAAAGAGTTGTTTAACGAGCTTTCTTGTTAATCGTGATTCAATGATTGCATACTTAATATTATCCAATCTGGAATTCAAGTACACCAAAAGTTCATCTTTCAAATGTGAATACATATCTTGGATTTCATTATTAGATGACGGGAGAAGATTAGTCTGAATACCCATTTCTATGTTAAGCAAAAGGTAACTCATGATTTGATAAGCACTCGCAGATGCATCTTGACTAACAACAACCTTTGTCAAATACCTTTTCATCATTTTTAGATAGAACCTTAGCTATGAACTGAAATGGTTCACTAGCATCCAATGCAAAGTGAATCAAACTTTTCTCAGATGTGACCATATTTACTAAATTATTATCTATATACCAGCTATAAGCTTTATTAAACGATGGAAATTTCATATACTTAAAGGATGCAGCACATGATAATTTCATTTTGAGATGTGTTTGATCAACTCTATTTATCTTTTGATAATTTGAAAATAAAATCAAACTTTTCGCTAAATCTCGCTCGTGAAAATGCAATACACCTGTGCGATAGATTATTCCTCGGAAATCCATGAATGCAGGGAGATAAAATCGATAACCAGCGTATGCATTGGCCATAAGAATAACGAATTCTTCATACCTAGCTCTCTGCACACGCTTCACTAATTCTGTTAACAAAAAGTGACAGCTACACACTATTTTCACACGTTCATCATGGATGTAACAATACCTCAATAGGTCAGAAGCTTCTTGTAGATTCACCTTTGCTAAAATTCGATTCATAAGAAGACCCACCTCACAAAATAGTCATAGTTATCCATAATGTACAACAAGAAATCATTGTTTATTTCAAATTCTTGAGACTGAAGTTTATTCAAAACATTGCACATACTCTTTGGAGATTTCAACTTGATATAGAAATGGCTATAGTCACGTGAAGTTAATAGACGAAACCTATTATAGATTTCACCTGTGAGAGAGCTTATGTACCCCCCTTCAATATCTAGTAACGTTGTAGGTACATCTATATTTACCTTATATTTCCATAGTATAGGTGGGATAACCATTGGGAGATTCAGTTTCATTGGCAGTATACTTAAGTCAAAATTATAATACACATAACAATTTAAAGGAATATACCCCTTTTTCTTAGATACAGGTAAGACATCTGTATAACTTGCTTATGTTTTCAGTGAAATCAGTTTTCTTTCTACCCAGAACTCAACCAACCCTACCCCGATAGCAAAATTCTTTCTACTTATTTTGATATGATTTTCTTTGTTCATTTGCTCCTTATCTGCGGATTTCTTGTATGCCATATTCAATTATTGAACACATACAGAAGTATCCAATTGATTGATCAAAGTAGATACCCTAACTACTGGTAATTCATTTACATAGTTGAACATAGAGCCTAGTACATGAATTATGATAGCCTCCAGTGTATATGTCCCAAATATATGAATAGAACTTAATTCTATATCAGTTAAGTTACACCTCTTCTGTTTTATATATTCTTTTGTTGTAATTATATTCTCTCCTATTAATAGTTTTATCATACTTGGATAACTTTTAAAACCACTACTCTCATCATATCCTATAGTCAGATTTTCGATTTCCATCTGTAATAACAACTCTTCCATGGTAAATTCTTCATTCAGACTTTCCTTTTCTTCCTTAGCATTTTTCAACAACAGTACTGTTTCATTATGATATTGATACACATTCGTAGACTTATGAACATTTGATAACAAATCAGTATCTTCTATTTTTTGGTAAAAAGATAACCAAAAGGCTTTCATTATTATCTGTTTTTGGGTTTCATCACAGTTGTGAATTGAATATTGACGTATTATCCATAATAAGGATAACATAGGATATTGATTTGATTACTATTTTGGATTAGGGATACTCTCCCGTTTAGTCTTCAAACATGGCCAATACCCATATAATTAGATAATGTATTCTGATACCATCCCCTATCATTAGGTAATAGATGAAGATTCCATCCTATGTCATTAGGTAATAGATGAAGATTCCATCCCATATTTTATTTATTAAGTAAATGGCCTCTTTCTCCATATTTGTTTGTTTGGTGAGATATTCTCCTCAAATCCTCCCTTTGCTTTACCCTAGATGTGATATCCCTCTCTTTAACGGTGATGAAATATAATTCAATCAACTATCTCATTGTAGAGAGTTTCCGACTATTGGGATTTTCGGGGAGGATCACCAAACTCTTGGGTAACAGGAATTACCTAATACCCTAAAGTGGAAGACATGGTACTTTTTATTTTTAACTGGAATTACCTATTACCCTAAAGAGTAAGGCTTTGTTCTTTGTATTTTGATCGAACGAATCGGGACTCGCTGACCCATCTTGAGTGCCTGATTTCTTATCTTATATGTAGTGACTTTGTTCTTCTTTCTCGTGGATCCCGTTGGGTGTTTTGGTTTTGTTAGGATGGACCATAGATTCTTCCTTGTACTGAAAGGTGAGAGAATGAGGAAGCTCATATCAATAGACTCTATCGAGGAACTCAGTTTGGCTTCAATTAAGCGAATTTCAACAATCCAAGCTACGGGTGGAATGAGTCCCTCCTTTACAAACTTACTCGCTTTGCGGGTTTTAGGCTCTGAAATCTATGTTGTTGGCTGCCACTGGAAGATTTTCTCTAGATGAGCCAAACTTGCATTTTTTCTATAAGTTCCTTGACTTCCATTTCAATCTTAAGAAAGTATAAAATGGGGAAAGCCACCAAAGAAGCCTATGATATGGATCCGGGCTAGCCGAGTTGTCGGGTTCTCAGGGATTGGCTTTTAGGTTTGACCACTTGATTGGAGGACAGCGACTCTATCCTTGATTCAAGTAGAGTTGCTTAAAGGCGCTTCTGATTCTTGATCTTTTCTTTCTTTCAATGGCAAGGTTGACTAATCTGAAATCGAAGTTTGAGATGCTTGATAGTGTAGATTTATCTATCTATTTTGCTAAAGGAAAATAGAAATAGAAGGAGATCGGATGCTCCTCGAAGAAGAAGATCGGATGAAGCAATGATATCTTGCCAATGAGTTCAGACTTCAAACAGAACGATCAGGTTAAGGATAGAGGAAGGACATGCGAGCGATACTTTAACCATTCCACCGGCTTGGCTGTCAGGCGTGACCCTTTGACTTGGTTTCCTTATCGAACCAATTCTCCAGTATGGCTCTGGCGCATATAAGGTTTCACCTCAGCAGGTTTTGACCTGATGATGCTGGAATTAGCACCACCAGGTAAGGTGTTTCCAAGGTCTATCTAAGAACAATAATGGCAACACAGTTATGTAAAGAGATAAGAGAATGAGGTGAGGAGAAGAGGAGAGTACACCAGTATATAAGTGGTTCAGCCAATCTGGCCTACGTCCACTGTGAGTGTGTGAGTAATATCACTGAATGAAGGCACTAATGCCCATGGATACAATCTCTCAAGCTTTATCTCTCTATTGTGGATCTAGACAGAGTTTTAGCTAGGGTTGAATAACTGGGGATCCTTTTACAAGGTAGGGGATGACCCCTATATATAGTACCTAGGGGGTGTAATGTACCCCCCATGCATGTAATGAGCATGTGTGTGGTAACCTCACCAATGTGGGAGTGCCATCTGTCACTGTCACATGTAGAGAATGATGATGCAATATTCTCCCCACGTGTGGGGAATAATTTTGTTATAACTGATTTGTGTCAACGTGTCCTTATCTGGATGCCAGCAGGTGCTCGTCCATCGCGCCTGGTATATGACCTCAGACTTGGAGAGGCCGAGGTTAGTGAGTCTTGATACTTGTTCAGTTCGAGTGCTCAATGGAGATCTCGGCCCAATACTAGCCGAGATAATTGGCAGGATCTGCCTGATATGAGGTTGATTTGGTGGCATCCTGCAGGCTCGGCCTTCGTATGGCCGAGGTTGCCATTTCAAGTTATATGCGAGTACTGTTGATCCTTATGAGGTCCCTTGGAGAGGCTTATGGTAGTGTCGGCCTGGGCCGACCTTGGTCTGGCCGAGGGGTGATATCGCATGTCCAAGACATGCCCAATGTCGGCCATAATATCGGCTGAGGTTGGTGTCTCTAGGCCAAGGTTGGTGTCTCTAGGCCGAGGTTGGTGTCTCTTGGCCGAGGTTACACTTGGGGCATATCAATCACCCCCCATCCCTTAGTCATATGTGAGAGCAAGTGGTTAGGGGATTACTGCACCTCCGAGGCCTGTCTGTTCCAAGCCAATACCTGCCTGACACCTGTCCAATGCTAGAACATGCCTACTTGGTAGGCGTGTGCTGTCAGCCGTCCTTTGGGGCTCCCAAGGTAATGATGGGCCTTGGGAGTCGTGCCTGAGTATATAAGGGTTTTGAACCCTTATTTCTCTCTTTCTTCTCCATTTTCCATTTCTGCTGCCAGCGTTTCTGCAATTCTCTCTCTCTAGAAAGATTTTGATTCAAGGCTTTTGGGTGGTGATCTCTCGCGTTTCCTCCTCATTTCCTTACCATTTCCTCCTCAGGTAAGGCTTTCTATACTTTTTCCTTCATTTTACCTGCAAGCACCCTTATTTTTGTACTTTCCGGCGACCTTCTTAGTTTTTCGGCGTCACTACCATAGTTTCAGGGGAGTTTTTCTTGCTAAGTTTAAGCAGTTTGATCTTTAAATTCCTTTTTTTATTAGCCAGTCTTGTTTGTAACTTTTGGAGTTTAGGAAAATCCCCAAGTGTAGTGTCGTCCTCTGATGCTCAGACCTTTATATTAGCTTCTTGAGGAGTTCCCTTCTCTTAGAAAGAAGACTTTAGAAAAGATTAGGCAAATAGAGAGAGCTCAGGAGGAGGCTCATAGGTCACAAGAGTTTCCCATTAGACCCTTGTTTCTACCACCTCTGAGGGTGATATATCCCGACCCCCCAGAGAACTTCTATCAGACATGGGTTCTTGCTGATCCTATACCTATGTCTGAGTCTGAATCTTCTACCTCAGACCCCATGTCCATGGATTCCTTTCAAGAGGCCATGGACTTCGCACCTAGGACTGATCAGGCCCCTGATCAGGATGAGGTATCCAGCCGAGCCTCGTCCCATAACCACTCAAGCACCTCAGGGTCTTCCTCAGAGGTTGAGATTCTTGAGCCGAGTGTGGCCATATCACCACCAATTGACGCCATCCCTATGTCGGCTGTTACCGGGGCAGAATTTGCTCAGAGGTTTCTTGGTAACCCATCAACATCTGCTTCGGCCGACATTGAGCTGGATGATGATGAGGTTGAGTCTGATGTCGATGTCTCTGAGGCGACAGAGCACGAGAGTACTATTACTTAGGTAGACCTTCTCTGCTTTAGATACCTGTATTCTATCAGCCCCTCAATAAAACTCAGGAGACCTCTAAGGGAAGAGAGGGCTTATCACGGCCGAGACGGGGAGATCTGCTTGTACGAGCAGATGTTCAAATTAGGGTTCCGTCTGCCCATTCACCCCATTATCAGATCCATCCTTTCTTACATTAATTTGGCCCCCTCCCAGTTCTCTCCTAATGCATGGCGAATCCTAATAGGGGCCATAGTGTTATGGAAGGCCGTCCACCATTCAGACCTTCCAGTTCAAGTATTTACGGGTTGTTACGTCCCCTCCTCGGCCAAAAATCATCTGAGCTACTACCATTTCGTAGCTCGGAGGCCTGAGAAGAAGTTGCTTCAGGTGACCCAGACTTCCAACCATAACTGGAAACCTCGGTACTTTTTTTGCCTCAGGGCCATGGGAGTTTGGCCCATGTTTTCCTTTGTCCCATCTAGAGCAGAGGATGCCCTTGAGGTGGGGTAAGGTCACCATGTCAGCCAGGGCCGACCCTGGCCTAAGTCTTTAAAACCTCCAGAAGGTGAAAGCCCTTCAGGATCAAGGGGCAAATGCCCTATTTGTCAGGTTTGAACATTTGATGACTCCCCACTTCCTCTCTAGGACAGGTCTGGGTCGAAGTCCCCTTGCTGAGCTGGGTAAGCATTTTTGTTAAGTTTAACCTCTGAGTTTATTCATATCTGATTTATCTAACTCAGGTCTATTAATTTTTTGCAGAGCGACCAAGGGATATCCCAGACGAGCTTTGGGAGATGGCTGCACCGAGCTTGACAAGACTTGCCAAAAAGGCAGGTCTGAATGCTCCTCCCCCAGCTCCCTCGGCCTCTAAGCCATCGGCCAAAAAGAAGAGGGCTCCCGAAGAACATGCCCCTGAGGATCAGAGGTCGAATAAGAAGACCACTGAGGCTACTATCCCTATCTCTTCGGCCGATATCCTGTCGGCCCGTCTGGATCAGTTGAAGTTGACTGACAGCGTAGTTGGCCACAGCATGCAGGCCGTGGATGCCATCGGCTCTGTAATGACCGAGGCTGACAAGCGCTTATACAGGGCTATGGACACCCCTCTGCTGGTTGAGTTCGTCCTTCACAGAGCCGTTCAGGTATAATTTGGTCCTTTAATACAAATTCTTCAATGTGTAACATCTGACTCTTCTTCAACTTTACTCATGTTCACTAAATATGCAGGGCTTGACCGCTATGCACCATCTATCAAACTGGGCTCTGAGGAAGTTGCCTCTCATCCAAAAGGGGCAAGAGGCCGAGAAAGTCCAGGGTGCTCTGAATGCAGAGATAGAGCGCCTCAAGTCTGAGCTGAAGGGCTCTGAGGAAAAGGTGAAGGGGTTGGAGAGGGATATCTCTCAGCTCGTCAAGGACCATGCTGCTGCACTAAAGGTTAAAGACGATGTTCTTCAGCAAAAGGTCAACTCGGCTGTCAGGGCCGCTATTAAGGATGCCTCTGAGAAGATTATTACTGACTACAAATCCTCTGATGAGTTCATGGGGTTTGGCTTTGAATACCTTAAAAGAGGTATCAAAGCCACTACTAAATGGGCTGACATCAGAGAAAGAGAGGCCGACACTCTGAAGGCCTCTGACTTCGTGGGTCTCGGCTTTGTTGATCCACAATTTGCCCAAGCTCTTCAAAAGGTTGAGGAAGAGGCTGTTGCTCCTGCCGAGACTGCTACTCTGGAGGTCACCGAGGTTGGAGGGGCAGACCCTTGTGATGATGCAGCCGAGGTCTTCAACCAAGACGAGGGTGTCAGCATTCCCCCCTCAGACTCTTAGGATATTTTTGATTTCTATTTGTAATTTATCTGTATTGTGGAACTTTTGTCTATAATAATTGAACATCAAATTTCTGAATATATATATCAACCTCTGATGAGGACCCTCTTCACTTTCTTTTCATTGAATTCCATGTGATGCTTTTCATTCTTAGTTCCATTGTTATGGTGTCTACGGGAAATAAATTTACAATGAGCTTCAACCTCTGAAGCCCTCTTTATAAGCTTGTCTTTGCAATGGTCTTGTTTAAACTCGACCAATGGTCCTGATCTCAGACCTTATCACCAGCGCATGATGTTATGCAGGTATGAGGTCATTACCTAAGAGGTTAGCTTCATAATAAATTTCACCAAATTAATGATGTTAAGGGTTTGAGGTCATCTCATTATGGTGTCTGAGCTCAGACCTGGTCACCACTGAATGGTGTTATGAGGGTCTGAGGTTATCACCTAAGATGTTAGCCTCATAATAAATTTCACCAAATTAATGATGTTAAGGGTCTGAGGTCATCTCATTATGGTGTCTGAGCTCAGAGCTCGTCACCATTGAATGGTGTTATGAGGGTCTGAGGTCATCACCTAAGACGTTATCCCCATAATATATTTCACCAAATTAATGATGTTAAGGGTCTGAGGTCATCTCATTATGGTGTCTGATCTCAGACCTCGTCACCACTGAATGGTGGGCTGTGCCCTGCCTTGGTTAATGGGCCCATTCATTACTAAGGTATTTATGAGATTTTTGAACTCTCTCTCTTCTTCTTCTTTGCGCCCAAGCTCTCTCTCTATAGCCTTTCATCAGTCTTCATTGCCATTTCTGCAGTCTTCGATCCTTCAAGCTTAGCAACTATCCTTTCTCTTCAGGTAATCCTTCTGCCCCAGTGTCCTCTTTACTTTCATTTCTTTTTCGCTTTCTTGCCTTAGGCTTGTAGGGCTGGATTTGAGTTGTTTCTTAACTTTTCCGGCGACTGGTTTTCGAATGTTCTTGAGTGTTCTTGAGTGAAACCCATTGATTCCCTTTGTTCTAATCCAAAAGTCTAATCTGGTCAACTGCCAACTTGTTTATAGCTAAGTTTAGTTAAATTCTCTAAGTGTAGGGTCCTCCCTTTAATGCTTAGGAGGCTTTATAGTTTAGCATCTGAATTCCCATCCTTGAGAGAGAGGCTCTTTGCAGAGATCAGACGAATAGAGGAAGAGGAAGAGAGGAGACGAGGGGCCGACCCTAATTAGGTATGACCCATCTTTCCCATTCGTCTTGCCACAGTAAATCCATTTGAGCCCTCTGAGTCTTGTGGGTCATCCTCTCGTCCAGCCGAGAGTCATTCAAGTGAGATGGACGAGAGAGCATCCTCGCCAACTTGCACTGGACCGTCCGGTAGGAGAGAGACATCTGACCTAAGCCCAGGCCGAGAGGCCGAGGGTATGGTCCCCTCCGAGGCTGTCCCTGTGACAACCCTATCTCCACATGCCTTCCAGATGTCCTTTCCCCTCGGTCCTCTAGCAGATGACGAGGCCGAGGGAGAGGGGACTGAGGACGAGGGCGATGATACAGATGACCAGGTTGATATCTCCCATGCCTCGTCCTATATCTCCTTCGTTAGGGATCACGACCTCTTGCTATAGAGGCATTCCTATGGAGTGTCCCCCAATATAACTATGAGGGTTCCCTCTGAGTCTGAGAGGGTCTTCGAGGGTGAAGAGGGAGAGGTTGCAGTATACGAAAAAATGTTCAAGGTTGGTGTCAGATTCCCTCTGCATCCTGCCATCGTAGATATCTTATCACCTCTTGGTGTTGCCCCCTCTTAGCTTCCTCCTAACTCTTGGAGAACGATCCTGGGCTACATCTCCCTGTGGAAGAATGCTTTCACTGATGAGCCCTCGGCTGACGTATTCTTGGCCTGCTATAATATCACCTCCTCGTCCAAACAGCCTGGGTACTATCATCTAGGGGCGAGGACGTCTGAGAAAAAACTTCTCCACGTGGCACAAAACTCCAACCAAGATTGGAAGAAGAGATTCTTCTTTATCTCTGGGGAGTGGGAGTTCACCGTCGAGGCTCAACTTGTAGACGATGGTCCGAGAGTCCCCAGAAGATGGTCTAACCCTTCAATGAAGTCCAGGTCAGACCCTGGACTTAGTCTAGAGGAGAAGGACATCGTTGACTATCTAAGAGGACGAGGGAGAGGTGGTGAGCTTGCAAAGTTTGAAGAGCTGATGACCCCTCGGTTCCTCAAGGAAGCTGGTCTCAGGGTCGGCCCCCTGACAGAACTATGTGAGTTACACTTAACGTTTCCCATTCTTTACTTTTTCAAGTGTTACCTCTTTATCTCTGCATTTTTCTGACGTGTCGTCCTCTTTCCAGGTCGTCTTGCAGGTATATCAGACTATATTTGGGAAATGACTGCTCCTAGCTTATTATCAGGCTTGGCCAAGAAGAAAGGAAAGGAGCCTCAGCAAGCTCCGCAGAAAACACAGGACGCAGGGCCGACCCCTGCTGAGCCGACCGTCGGCATGCAGAAGAGGAAAGAGCCCGAGACACCCGTAGACCCTCGGCCAAGATCACGAACGAGGGCAAGGGTTAAGGGGTCTGAGGGAACCGCCTCCTCTTCGAGCATGGGGGCCTTCTGGTCTCAGAACTTGGCACATCTGAGGGCCAAGCCATCATCACTGATCGCAAATTTGAGGGCAGCCAAGGCATCAATGTTTTCTGCTCCCTCGGCTGCTGACTACGACTTCTTGTCAAAGATGCCTCCAACCAAAGTTTATGACTATGGTCTGCACGCTCTATCCCAGGTATCGATCTTGATTTATTTCTTTTAATTGCATTCTTTCAATAACTATTTCCTCAGCCTCTTGACATCTGTTTATTTTTCTGTGCAGTCTGTGTTCGCCTTTACCTCGGCAACAAAATGGATGGCTGAAAATTAGGAGAAATTCCATGACGCCGAGAGGGCCATCCAGCATGAGGCCGACCTGCAGGCTGACTTAGATACTGCAAAGGCTGAGCTAGAGAGTGCCAGAACCGAGCATGCACGAATTAGGGACGAGCTGACGAGGCAGCATGATGAGGATCTGAGGGCCAGAGATTTTCTTCTGAAGGAGAAAGAATGAAGCCATGACCCACCGGGAGCCCAATTTAAGATTGAGCTGTTTGAGGCTGTGAAGAAAGCCGAGGCCGACGCTGTTGAAGCTTATAAACTCTCAGATGAGTTCCAAGGTTTCGGCCTTGAGTACTTGGAGAGAGGGATAAGGACGGCCTGTCGGTGGGTCATCCTCAAGTTCGGCGACGTCGTCTCTTCGGTCCGCCTGTCCCTTGAAGCAGCCCAACTGGACGACCCTCTGATCGCTGAGGCTCTGACCCAGGTGGAATCCCAACATGCAGAAGGCACAGGCACGTCTGAGGCTCAGCCTATCATAGTCACAGAGGAAACCTCTCTTATAGATGTTGAGGCCCTGCCCTCGGATGCTGTCCCATAGGGTGGCTGTCTGTAGCCCATACCCTCTTGATGTAATTAGCATTTTTGTACTCTATCTTGTATAACACTTTACATTTCATTTATATTATCATCTCCTTTACTGTCTTCCATGTTTTTGCCTTTTGTATGCTTTGTGTTGTGAATCTTTTATATTATTACTAACCCCTTCCTCGTCTTTCTTGAGGGTGAACGAAGGGTCGTCCCCTGCGTTGGCCCTCATTATAGCCGAGGGTTCAACTTACCAAATTAATGGTTTTTAAACAAAGTATTGCCTCGTCTTTCTTGAGGTCATTGGTGGGGTCGTCCCCCCCACTGGCCCTCATCATAGCCGAGGGTTAATCACCAAAGTAATGGTTTTAACAAAGTTTTCCCTCGTCTTTCTTGAGGACAGTGGTGGGGTCGTCCCCTCCACTGACCCTCATTATAGCCGAGGGTTCAACTTACCAAATTAATGGGTTTTAACAAATTTTTCCCTCGTCTTTCTTGAGGTCATTGGTGGGGTCGTCCCCCCCACTGGCCCTCATCATAGCCGAGGGTTAATCACCAAAGTAATGGTTTTAACAAAGTTTTCCCTCGTCTTTCTTGAGGACAGTGGTGGGGTCGTCCCCTCCACTGACCCTCATTATAGCCGAGGGTCACAATAACCAAACTAATGGTTTTTTAATCAAGTGGTTCCTCGTCTTTCTTGAGGACAGTGGTGGGGCCGTCCCCTCCACTGACCCTCATTATAGCCGAGGGTTCAACTTACCAAATTAATGGTTTTTAATCAAGTTGTCCCTCGTCTTTCTTGAGGACCATGGTGGGGTCGTCCCCTCCATGTGACCTCATTACAGCCGAGGGTCACAATAACCAAACTAATGGTTTTTTAATCAAGTGGTCCCTCGTCTTTCTTGAGGACCATGGTGGGTTCGTCCCCTCCATGTGACCTCATTACAGCCGAGGGTCACAATAACCAAACTAATGGTTTTTTAATCAAGTGACCCCTCGTCTTTCTTGAGGACCATGGTGGGGTCGTCCCCTCCATGTGACCTCATTATAGCCGAGGGTCACAATAACCAAACTAATGGTTTTTTAATCAAGTGGTCCCTCGTCTTTCTTGAGGACCATGGTGGGGTCGTCCCCTCCATGTGACCTCATTATAGCTGAGGGCCACAATAACCAAACTAATGGTTTTTTAATCAAGTGACCCCTCATCTTTCTTGAGGACCATGGTGGGGTTGTCCCCTCCATGTGACCTCATTATAGCTGAGGGTCACAATAACCAAACTAATGGTTTTTAATCAAGTGGTCCCTCGTCTTTCTTGAGGGAAATAGTGGGGTCGTCACCTCCATTGACCTTCATTATAGGCCGAGGGCCGTTCTCTGGAGATGTTTTCACACGTACTAGAACTGATAAACACAGGATGAGGGGAAAACTGATATTTCTCATTATTTTTATGAAGTATTCTTTCGGAACAACTCTTATTACAATTATGGTCTATCAAGACCTTACAACACTACTAATAGTATTTTTTCAAATGATCCGCATTCCAGGGGTTGGAAAAGGGTTTCCCTTCTAGGTTTTCTAGTCTATAGGTCCCAGGGACGACTTCATCGATGACCCTATATGGGCCATGCCAATTAGGATGGAGCTTGTTGGGCTTTTGCAAAGTCTTCTTAAGGACCAAGTCCCCCACTGCGATTGGCCTATGTTTCACCCTCTGATTGTAAAACCTTACGGTCCTCTGCTTGTAGGCTGCCTGCCTTATCTCAGCGTCCTCCCTCCTTTCCTCAATCAGGTCCAAGTCAAGTCTTCTCTCTTCCGCATTTCTCTGGGGGTCATACATTTGGACCCTATGAGTAGGAAGTTCAATCTCGGTGGGGATGACGGCTTCCGAGCCATAAGCTAGCATGAATGGGGTCTCTCCGGTAGAGGTCCTCACTGTCGTCATGTATGCCCACAGCACGGCATATAACTCCTCGACCCATATTCCTTTTGCCTCCTCAAGCCTCTTCTTGATTCCATCTAGGATTGTCCTGTTTGTAACTTCTGTTTGCCCATTGGCCTGAGGTCGGCCTGGGGTGGAGAAAAATTGTTTGATACTCACCCTTTCACAGTACTTCTGTAGAGAGGTATTCTTGAACTGAGTCCCGTTATCCTTGATGAGGGTGTTGGGGAGACCATATTTGCATATAACATTTTTCCAAATGAACTGGAAGGTCTTCTGCTCTGTTATCGTGACCATCGGTTCGGCCTCCACCCATTTTGAGAAATAGTCAATAGCTATGATGAGGAACCGATAGTTATTGACTGCTCTTGGTAAGGGTCCTATGAGGTCGATCCCCCACACTACAAATGGCCATGGGGATGTGATGGAGGTAAGAGGCTGATGGGGTTGGTGAGGGATGGTGGCAAATCTCTGGCATTTATCGCACTTTTTTACATATGCTGCGACATCCTTCCCCAAGGTCGGCCACCAGTACCCTTGGGTGATCACCCTCTTCGCTAGGGATCTGCCCCCGATGTGGCTTGAGCATGATCCTTCGTGCACATCTTGCAAAATGGAAGGGACTTCTGAGGGATGCACACACCTAAGTAAGGGGAGCAAAAACCCCTTTTTGTACAAAGTGTCTCCGACGACAGCAAATTTTGCAGCCTTGTACCTCAGCTTCTTCCTTTCTTGCCTTGCTTCTGGCATCTCACCCTCTTTAATTTATCTAATCATAGGGTCCATCCATGAAGCTTCTTGAGAAACATTTAGGCAATTTCTAAGTGTTCCCTCAGCGTCTTCAATAGTTGGCCGAAGCAAAATTTCTACTGGGACCGTCCTCCTGATGTCTGTCCTCGTTGCCGAGGCCAACCTAGCAAGGGCATCAGCACGGCCATTGTCGAGCCTAGGTATCCACTTTAATTTTACTTCTCTGAAGCCCTTCAGTAACGACCTCACCTTCTCAAGGTACCTAGCCATCCTCTCGTCCTTGTCCTCGTAGGCTCCTAGTATCTGATTCACTACTAGCCTTGAATCACTATGGACCAAAATCTAGCCGACACTAAGAGACTTGGCCAAGGAGAGGCCTGCTACCAAGGCCTCATATTCAGCCTCGTTGATGGAGGCTTTGAATTTGAACCTCAGGGCGTATTCAACGTCTGTGCCATCGGGTGCTGATAGTATCAGTCCAGCTCCACTTCCGTTGTCACAGGAGGACCCGTCAACGAAGAGGATCCACAGAGTCTCTCTCTGTGAAAAATTACCCTCGGAGAGGGATCCTTGTCTAAAGATGTGTCTTCCCTCTTTGTTTTCAGTCGTTTTACTTCTAGCGGTGCTTGTCTCAGCCCTATCTACGGGTGTGTCGGTGGGCCTGTCTTGTTGTGTATCTGTCATCCCGAGGGTCTCACCCTCGACTTCATCACCTTCCCAAGTAAACTCAGCCACGGAATCTGCCAGCGCTTGCCCCTTAATGGCCGTCCTAGTCTGATACACTATGTCAAACTCCCCCAGCTCTATAGCCCAGGCCATTAGTCTGCCTGATTTTTCTGGCTTGTGTAGGACCTACCTGAGAGGAGAGGAGAGTCGGTGAGGATGACCATTGTATGGGACTGGAAGTACGGCTTCATCTTCCTTGAGGCATGGATCAAGGCGTAGGCTAACTTCTCCATCCTCGGGTATCTTTTCTCTGCCCCCTGAAGTGCCTTGCTGTTAAATTATACAGGCTTCTGTACTCCATCTTCGTCTCTCACAATGGCTGCACTGATAACCGACTCTGAGACGGCGAGGTATACATAAAGTCGTTCACCCTGCATGGGTCGTGACAGCAGTAAGGGAGACCCTAAGTATTACTTTAGGTCCCTGAAAGCCTCATCACACTCTTCACTCCATTCGAAGGCCTTCCTAAGGATCTTAAATAATGGCAAACACTTGTCTATGGCCCTAGACACGAACCTGTTCAAGGAAGCAACTCTCCCTGTGAGTCTCTGAACGTCTTTAATGGACTTTGAAAAAGCTGGAACCCCGGAATGATTTTCTTAATTAAAATCTCAGTTAATAATTTCCTTTTGTATAAACTCGAAGATGATGCGGAAGCGTTAGGGAGATGGTTCAATAAAATTACTCAATTAATATATTCACTTAAACCAATTCATTAATCCAAGTCCTAGAATATGCCTAAGTCATATTTATCAATATTAGCAAATTAGGCGAAACCAAATTTTAGCAAATGACTTGAATTAAACAACATGACCTAATATTTAATTTAAGTCCAAATTAAATTGAGTGTGATGATTTAAACCGAATTTTATCTTGAATTATGCTAAGCATGCGTTCTACGTTATTTATGCAAGATAAAATAAACCAATCACACTACGCCGCGATGTACGAGGAAAAACCCAAGACGGGAAAAAACCTCGGACGGCCCTAGCCAAAAATCCACTAGATACGGAATTACAAGTATAAGACAGATAGACTTACAACGACTGACTCGATCCCTCTCAAGCCTCGACGCTTCTTCTTGTTGACACCTCTTCCTAGCGGATAACCTCGGAACACCACCACGGTCTCGGAATCCACCGATAGGGCTTTCTATGCTCACCGTCACCCGAGCAAGGAGCCTTTCTCCAAGTGGGTAGAATCATAACAAACGTCTTCTTCTTTGATGGATGTAGAAGCAAACCAAAACTTCTCTTCTTGAATTCGGTAGAGAAAAATCGGTGCCAAACTCCAAGCAATTTGATATGTATATAAGAACTTGGATAAAAAATATTTGGGTGTAAACACTAGAGTGATATATGAATTTCTCTTTGAAAAGTAGCACTCAAAACATGAACATTTTCCTAAATAATTTTTGCTCTCAAACTCTCTCTAAGAGATAAACTAGGATGGAAAAGTTATGGAAATGTTAAGTTGGAAAATGTCATTCCCGTACATATTAAAGTTTGTAAAAGTTGGTTAAAAACCAAGTGGGGAAGTGGGTGCAAAACTGCCAAAAAACTTCCAAAAACTGTTCCCGCCTGGCATCTCGTTCGAACGACATTTCGTTCGAACGAAATCTCGTTCGAACGAGACTTCTAACGACGTTCCAGATTGAACTCGTTAGAATCTCGTTGGAAATCTCGTTAGAACGAAAAATCTCGTTCGAACGACATTTCGAACAACGGACCAGTAGGAACTCGTTGGCAGGTTCGTTCAAACGACATTTTCGTTAGAAACGACAATCTCGTTCGAACGACTTTATCGAACGACAAACCAGAAAGTTTGGAAAACTCGAATTTAGCCCAGAAAACTTTATAAACTTATTTTAATGTTTTATTTAATTCTTTCTAAAAATTAAAACACAGTTTTTACAAAACCAAACACCCAATAAAGTTTGTTCCAAGCTCCTATATATATAGAATTGCATTCATACCTTGGGAGCATGGAACTATGGTTGATGACGTAGAAACGAGGCACACAAACCGGCATATTTGATGAAGCTTTATACTCTTTGTCGCTACGTCTTCAACAAACACTTCATAGGCTTGAGAATATTACAAATAAATACTATCCTATGAATAAATGTTTTTGTCCGGAATTGATCCAAAACTATATATGGACTCAATTGGAAATTTGTGTCCTTACAGACTTGGTGGTCTTCATCTCAATAAGGGCCTTTATCTTTTCAGGATTGGCCTCGATGCCTCTTTGGTTGACAATGAACCCCAAGAACCTCCCTGTTCCGACCCCGAAGACACACTTTGTCGGGTTAAGCTTCATCTGGTATTTGTCCATCGTATTAAAGGTCCTTTCCAGGTCTGCCACATGATCCTCTGCCTTCAAACTCTTAGTCAACATGTCATCTACATAGACCTCCATAGACTTCCCAATTTGGTCTTCGAACATTTTATTTACCAGGCGTTGGTACGGTGCCCCCGCATTTTTTAGGCCAAAGGGCATGACCCTATAGCAGTATGTCCCCTTGTCAGTGATGAAGGCTGTCTTCTCCGAGTCTTCAGGGTTCATGAAGATCTGGTTATACCCTGAATAGGCATCCATGAAGCTCATGAGCTCATGGCCTACGATAGCGTCTACCATCTAGTCAATGCGGTGGAGAGGGAAGCTGTCTTTGGGATAGTTCTTGTTGAGGTCTGTGAAGTCCACACACATTGTCCACTTCCCGTTGGCCTTTGGGACAATGACTGCATTGGACAGCCATTCAGGGTAGATGACCTCTCTGATAAATTCAGCGTCTTCTAATTTTTTGACCTCGTCCCTAATGACCTCATACTTTTCTCTAGAGTAAATTCTCCTCTTTTGCTTTACCGGCCTCACTCCCTCTACCACATTGAGCTTGTGGCACATGATTTCAGGGTTAATCCCTGGCATATCTACATGACTCCTTGCGAAGACGTTTCGTCTTCTCCTCAACAGTTTAATGAGGTCTTCCTTGATATTGGGCTTCAGAGACTTGCCGACTTGGACGGTTTTTTCCGGGTCATCCACATCGAGGATGATGGATTCTACCTCTTCCGCGGCCTCTCCTTTCTTGAGCTTCATCTCGTCCATAGGGTATAGGGTATCAATATTGTAAGTGGTCGTAGCCCTCTTGTGTGCCTCCCTTTCTTCAGCGAAGTTGTAGTAACATTCTCGCATTGTCGTCTGGTCTCCCTGAACTTCCCCCACCCCGTAAGGGGTAGGAAATTTGATCATCTGATGGACTGTAGACGGCACAGCTTCAAACCCCTTGAGGGCCACATTCCCCAGTATGATGTTGTAGGCCGAAAACACATGCTCATCCATCACAAAGAAACTGACCTTCTTGGTGATCCATCTTGGCCATTCGTCCCCCATCCTGACATCAGCCTCATACACTCCAAGGGGATGAACCTTTTCCCCACTGAACCCAATCAATGGATGATGGTACGGGACAAGTCTAGCACGACTGAGACCTAAGGCTTTGAAGCATGGCTAAAACATCACGTCTGCAGATGAGCCCCCATCTACTAGGATCCTCGGCACCTCGCACCCGTGCACCCTGGTAGTGATGACGAGAGGGTCATCATGTGGGGTTAAGAGGCCTTTGAAGTCCATTATTGAAAATCCCACTATCAGAGTGTCCATATCAACCTTCTTCCTCTTTTCTGACTTGACCTCAAGAGAGGTCGACTGTACCGTCTTCGTCACTGCCTTGGCCTCAGCCACATGGGCTTTCCTGTCGGCGACCTCAGACCCTCCTCCTGCTAGACCCCCGGAGAGGCCGTGGTCGTCTCTCGGTGGGAGGTCAGGGTCATCCTCATCATCAGAAGGGTCGTCCCCTCTTTTTTGAGGACCTTCTCTACATGCATCGCCTCGCTTCTTTCTGGGGTCTTCCCCTCAGACCCTCTTGAAGGCACCTTTGTCGACGTACTTTCTGAGCTTCCCTTCTTTCAGCATATTCTCAATCTCATCTTTCAGAGCAAAGCATTTGTCTGTTACGTGGCCGTGGTCTTGGTGAAATTCACACCACAGGTTCTTATTCCTCTTGCTGGGGCTGCCCTCAGCTTCTCAGGCCACTTCAGGGACCGGTCACTCTTTATCTCATTGAGAATATGTTCACAGCTGACCGTTAGAGGGGTGTAACCAGGGAACTTGTCATCCATGGACCTCTTCTTCCCCTCTTTGTTCTTTTTAGGGTATTTACCCCCACTAGCACCTCCTTTTTCGTCTTCATATTTTGCGGCCATCGCCTCTTCGGCGTTCATCACCTTTCCTGCTATCGACAACAATTCAGCCATCATCTTCGGAGGGCTTTCAGCAAGCTTCCATAACAGCTTCCCCTTTTGGAGTCCTCTAATTAGGGTTGTTATAGCTATGCTCTCCTCATAGTCTTCCACCTCCAGCTTCTCTTTATTGAAATTGCTATATAGTCCCTCAGACTCTCATTCTTCCCCTGCTTAACATAGAGAAGGTGGGTGATCTTCTTCTGTGGCCTCACCCCAAAGCAAAAGTTGTGGATGAACAGGTCTGCCAACTGCTTAAAGTTTTCAATGGAATTTTTTGGAAGAGACGTGTACCTGACATGTGCAGCCCCTGTCAGGGTACCAGAAAAGGCACGACACCTCATCTCATCTGAGATAGAGTATATGTCTGCTACTGATTGATACATCTCAACATGGTGGACAGGGTTGGTGCTCCCGTCGTATCTTGGGGTGACCACAGGTGGCTTGAACCTTGATGGCATAGGGAAGTGGACTATCTTCGCCACAAAGGGTGAGCCTATGGTGTATCCCTTCTGAAGAAGGTCCCGGCTCTTCAGTATATCACCTATATTATACTCTAGTCACTGGATTGAGTCATTCCAGGGCCTCACAGGGTCGGCTTGACCGATGTTATCCCCTGCCGCCTCTTTAAGGTGGACGGAGGGTTCTGCTGCGGCAGGCCCGTGTCGGCTGTTTACTTCCCTTTGGCCGTCATCCCGTCCTTGGGGTCGGTCATCTGCTGCCTCCCTCCTGGACCTCGCAGCACTTCTTGACCTGGACAATTTTTCCCGCAGGTCATTTACTGGGCCCAGCCTCTCAAAGGCTGACCCCCTGCTCAAGTGATCAAAATCAGAGCCTCTCGGGCGATCATCAGGATTTGGTCTCCCGCACTTTCCTCTACTTCCTGGAGAGGTCGTACAGTATTGTTGGAGACCTCATACGGTTCCCATCATTCTACTGGGGCCTTCTCTCCCTCCAGATCGGCATACCTGTCCTCAGGGCAAGGGTTTCCTTGCCTCCCCGGCGTAGACGCCGGGGGTTAGCAACATCCCTACGCCACTAAGGGGGTGGTAGGTCTTTGCGTGGTGCCTGGGGTGGTCCCCTGGCCTCATGCTATCCTGGAGCTACTGCCTGAGTAATCATCTCAGGTGAAACCCCTGGTGGTCTTAGTATGTTCTGGCTTAGAGCTGTGAACTGCTTCTGCATCATCCGCTGGCTTGCTGCCAGAGACTTTAAGGCTGCCGCCACATCAGCCATCTCAAACTGAGGCGGCGGCTGACTGGAACTGGGTCTTCCCACATCATCCGGCGGGGGAATCAGTGGCGGTGGCATTTCAGGTGCCATGTGTTTGAGCTATGAAAAGCTGAACTGAAGAAAAGACTGGTGAGCTTGGGAACCTTAGTGGGTCTCTTTCAATGGTGAAATACCTCCTCTCAGGGGGAGTGCTGGCTCACCACCAGAGTGCCCAGTGAGGTCAACCTATACAAAGGAAGAGATGTCTTCTGATTCCCACAGACGGTGCCAAACTGATGATGCTAAGATTTAGCACCACCGGATAAGTGATAATGAGCTCAAACAGTAGTAACCATGGCAGCCATAGAGATGTATAAGTGTATAAGTATGTAGAAGGGGATGAGTATAAGAGGAAATAAAACAATGATGTATAGTGGTTCAGCCAATCCACTGTGAGTGTGTGATCCACTAAGTATGGGCACTAATGTCCTTGGATACAATGCATATAAGCTCCTCTCTCTCTCTACTGGGTGTACAAGCAGAGTTTTAGCTAGGGTTACAATAAATTGATCGATCTCCTGTAGGGTTGTAGGTGACAAGTATATATAGGTCTTGGGGGGTGTAGTGTACCCCCCAAGTATGCATGGTGCATATGAATGATGATCTAGCCAATCCCCTGTTGACACCTGTAGATGCCAAATGATGACATAATATTCCCTCATGTGAGGGTGTGATTTTGTTATAACGGTCTTCCATGTGCCATGTGAGCCTCACGCGCACTGTTCCACACGTCTCCCAAACCACGCTCTGTGATGATGTCACCCTCGGCCTATGAGCCGAGGCCGAGGGAAAAGTTCCTTCCGGTAGTGAGTCTGGCCTAATTTAAGCCTCGTACTGTCGTACCCTCGGAGGGTCGTCCGGAGCCTGATGAAGGGTCGACCCTCTGAGGGGTCGTCCGGAGCCTGATGAAGGGCCGGCCCTCTGAGGGGTCGTTCGGAGCCTGATGATGGGTCGGCCCCCTGAGGGGTCCTCCAGAGCCTGATGAAGGGTCGGCCCCTGAGGGGTCGTCTGGAGCCTGATGAAGGGTCGGCCCTGAAGGGTCGTCCGGAGCCCGATGAAAGGTCGGCCCTTAAGGGTCGTCTGGGCCTGAACCAGATGGAGTACGCCCTCAGCCTGGCCGAGGGTATATGCGGGTATATCAAGGGTCTGAGGTCATCACCTAAGACGTTATCCCCGTAATATATTTCACCAAATTAATGATGTTAAGGGTCTGAGGTCATCTCATTATGGTGTCTGAGCTCAGACCTCGTCACCACTGAATGGTGTTATGAGGGTCTGAGGTCATCTCATTATGGTGTCTGAGCTCAGACCTCGTCACCACTGAATGGTGTTATGAGGGTCTGAGGTCATCACCTAATGAGATGACCTCAGACCCTTAACATCATTAATTTGGTGAAATATATTATGGGGATAACCTCAGACACCATAATGAGATGACCTCATACCCTTAACATCATTAATTTGGTGAAATATATTATGGGGATAACGTATTATGGTGTTATGAGGGTCTGAGGTCATCACCTAAGACGTCATCCCCATAATATATTTCACCAAATTAATGATGTTAAGGGTCTGAGGCCATCTCATTATGGTGTCTGAGCTTAGACCTCGTCACCACTGAATGGTGTTATGAGGGTCTGAGGTCATCACCTAAGACGTTATCCCCATAATATATTTCACAAAATTAATGATGTTAAGGGTTTGAGGTCATCTCATTATGGTGTCTGAGCTCAGACCTCGTCACCACTGAATGGTGTTATGAGGGTCTAAGGTCATCACCTAAGACGTTATCCCCATAATATATTTCACCAAATTAATGATGTTAAGGGTCTGAGGTCATCTCATTACGGTGTCTGATCTCAGACCTCGTCGCCACTGAATGGTGTTATGAGGGTCTGAGGTCATCACCTAAGATGTTATCCTCATAATAAATCCACACACATTCGCCACTTCCCATTGGCCTTAGGCACGATGACTGCATTTGAGAGCCACTCCGGATAGGTAACCTCTCTTATGAACTCGGCCGCTTCCAACTTTTTGACTTCTTCCCGGATGACATCGTATTTCTCCCTAGAGTAGAATCTTCATCTCTGCTTGATCGACTTGGCATCTCTGGTCACGTTGAGCTTGTGGCTCATCACCTCAGGGTCGATGCCAGGCATGTCCGCGTGACTCCATGCGAAGACACTCTGTCTCCTCCTGAGGAAGTTTATCAGCTCTTCCTTGATTCCTAGCTCTAGGGCCTTACCGACCTGGACGGTTTTTTTCAGCTCACCCTCATTGAGGACGATGGATTCTACCTCTTCCGCGGCCTCCCCCTTTTTCAATTTTGTTTCGTCTCTTGGGTCAAGAGTGCCAATGCTGTAAGTAGTGGTTTCCCTCTTATGGGCTTCTCTCTCTTCGGCCGAGTTGAAGTAGCACTCTCGCGCCGTGGTCTGGTCCCTTGCACTTCCCCTACTCCATAAGGAGTCAGGAATTTTAGCATCTGATGGACCGTCGATGGCACAGCTTCAAACTCTTTAAGGTCCACCCTTCCTATGATGAGGTTGTAGGCCGAGAAAACGTTTTCGTCCATAACGAAAAAGTTTATCTTCTTGGTCAGCCTCTTAGGCCATTCATCACCCATCCGTACGTCGATTTCATACATGCCCAAGGGGTGGACCTTTTCACTACTGAAGCCTATCAATGGGTGATGATAAGGCACCAGCCTTTCTCTGCTAAGACCTAGGCTCTTGAAGCAAGGCCAGAACATCACGTCTGCTGAGCTCCCCCCGTCTATGAGGATCCTCCGTACCTCGCACCCATGCACCCTTGTTGTTATGACCAGTGGGTCGTTATGGGGGGATAAGATACCCTTGAAGTCGAGTCTGGAAAACCCCACTATGAGGGTGTCCATGTATACCTTCTTCCTCTTCTACATCGCATCGGAAGACGTTAGATTCATAACTTCAGGCTTGGTCACTGATCTGGCCTCTGCTACATGAGCCTTCCTATCTTTTACTTCAGAGCCACCTCCAGGAAATCCCCCACATACGGTGATAACACCAAAGGAGATCGTACCGACCCTCTTCACCGGGGTGTTATCATCTTTTGGTGGAAGATCCGGGTCGTCTTCATCATCTCCTTCCGAATTATTGTCTCTCCTGGCCGGGACATTGCCCCGGCATCTGTCATCTCTTCTTTTCTTAGGGTCATCTCTTCCACCCTTTGGAGCCTTACCATCCACATACTTCCTCAGCTTGCCAGACTTTAACATCTTCTCAATCTCATCTTTTAAAGCGAAACATCTATCCGTGACATGGCCATGATCCTGATGGAACTCACACCAT
Source organism: Sambucus nigra (assembly GCA_949130495.1). Classification (NCBI taxonomy): domain Eukaryota; kingdom Viridiplantae; phylum Streptophyta; class Magnoliopsida; order Dipsacales; family Adoxaceae; genus Sambucus; species Sambucus nigra. The sequence goes on from OX422215.1 coordinate 350,720,970, forward strand.
AGGTTTTTGTTCCTCTTATGTGGTGGGGCCTTCAGTTTCTCTGGCCATCTCAGAGTTCGGTCAGTCTAAATCTCATTGAGGATGTGCTTGCAACTCACAGTCAGAGGAGTATAGTGAGCGAACTTGTCATCTCCTGAACTCTTCTTCCCCTCTTTCTTGGTCTGGGACCTCCCAGTGCCACCGCGGTTCTCCTCCTCATACTTGGCGGCCATTGCCTCTTCCGCATTCATTACTTTCCCTGCGGTTGCCAGCAGCTCTACCATAGACCTAGGGGGTCTTCCACCAGTTTCCACAATAGCTTCCCCTTCTGGAGGCCTCCTATAAGGGCGGTCATGGCTATGTTCTCTTCATAATCCTCCACTTACAATTTCTCTTTGTTGAATCTTGCTATGTAGTCTCTTAGGATCTCACCCTTGGCCTGCTTGACATACAGCAGGTGTGTGGTCTTCTTTTGAGGTCTCACCCAAAAGAAGAAGTTGTGGATGAACTGCTCAGCCAAGCCTTTGAATTTCTCAATTGAGTTCTTCGAAAGGGAGGTAAACCAACTGTGCGCAACCCCTGTCAAGGTCCTCGAGAAGGCCCTACACTTCATCTCATCAGGTATCGAGTAAATGTCTACTGCTGATTGGTACATCTCGATATGGTGTAAAGGATTGAAGCTTCCATCATACTTGGGAGACACTACAAGAGGCTTGAACTTAGCTTCGGTTGGGAATCCCACTATCCTAGCCACAAATGGGGAGCCCTCTGAGTAACCCCTTTGTAACGGGTCCCTACTTTTAATGAGGTCTCCTATCCTCTCCTCAAGGCATTGGATGGAATCATTCCAGGGTCTTATGTCATCAACTTGGCCGAGGTTATCCCCTGCCACCTCCCTGCGATGGACAGAGGGTTCTCCTACCACGACACGTTGGCTGTTGACCTCTTCCTGTTTCCTGCCTCTTCTTTCACAGGGTCGGCCTTGGTCTGGCTGACCCTGCCTGTTCCCTCTCTGAGAGCCTTCTGCGCTCCTTGACCTCGATAGCCTCTGTCTTAGGTCATTCACCGGGCCCAGTCTCTCGAAGTCCGACCCTCTGCTCAACCTATCAAAGGCCGACCCTCTTTGTTGGGCCTCTTCACCTCTTGGGCCGACACATCCTTGACTTTGCCTAAGAGGCCGTACAGTGTTATTTGACACCTCATACGGCTCCCAGCAGTATTTTGGGGCTTCTTCAGCTTCTAGGTCATCATACCTGTCCTCTGGGCAAGGGTTTCCCTGACTCCCCAGGCGTAAGCGCCTAGGGTCAGCAACGTCCCTTCTCCGCTGCGGTGCAGGCTGGCCCTTCATTGGCGCCTGGGGTGGTCCCCTGGTGTCAGGATGAGGCTGAACTGCTGCCGGAGTGATCATGTCTGGTGAGACACTAGGTGGCCTCATCATAGTTTGACTGAGCTGAGCAAATTACTCTTGCATGGCTTGTTGTGTTGCAGCTAAAGATCTCAAGGCTGCTGCTACCTCCGCCATTTCGGACTGGGGGGCGCCTGACTGGAGCTAGGCCCTCCACCCCCGAGCGGCGGAAGAGGCGGTGGTAAGTCTGGTGCCATATGTTAACACTATAGAGCCTAAGTAGCATATTAGCTTAGTACCTCATAGGACCTCTTTCAATGGTGAAACATCTCCGCGCTAGAGGGAGGCCTGGTTCACCACCAAAGTCTCCGGTGAGGTTAAGTAGAAAAAGAGGAAGAGATAGCTTCTCGTTCCCACAGACGGCGCCAAAATGATGATGCTGGAATTAGCACCACCAGGTAAGGTGTTTTCAAGCTCTATCTAAGAACAATAATGGCAACACAGTTATGTAAAGAGATAAGAGAATGAGGTGAGGAGAAGAGGAGAGTACACCAGTATATAAGTGGTTCAGCCAATCTGGCCTACGTTCACTGTGAGTGTGTGAGTAATATCACTGAATGAAGTCACTAATGGCCATGGATAAAATCTCTCAAGCTTGCTCTCTCTACTGTGGATCTAGACAGAGTTTTAGCTAGGGTTGAATAACTGGGGATCCTTTTGCAAGGTAGGGGATGACCCCTATATATAGTACATGGGGGTGTAATGTACCCCCCATGCATGTAATGAGCATGTGTGTGGTAACCTCACCAATGTGGGAGTGCCATCTGTCACTGTCACATGTAGAGAATGATGATGCAATATTCTCCCCACGTGTGGGGAATAATCTTGTTACAACTGATTTGTGTCAACGTGTCCTTATCTGGATGCCAGCAGGTGCTCGGCCATCGCGCCTGGTATATGACCTCGGCCTTGGTGAGGCCGAGGTTGGTGAGTCTTGATACTTGTTCAGTTCGAGTGCTCAATGGAGGTCTCGGTTCGATACTATAGCCGAGACAATGGGCAGGATATGCCTGATATGAGGTTGATCTGGTGGCATCCTGCAGGCTCGGCCTTCGTATGGCCAAGGTTGCCATTTCAAGTTATATGCGAGTGCTGTTGATCCTTATGAGGTCCCTTGGAAAGGCTTATGGTAGTGTCGGCCTGGGCCGACCTTGGTCTGGCCGAGGGGTGATATCGCATGTCCAAGACATGCCCAATGTCGGCCATAATATCGGCCGATGTTGGTGTCTCTAGGCCGAGGTTGGTGTCTCTTGGCCGAGGTTACACTTGGGGCATATCATGAACGTTTTTGGATGCCCCTCTTTTTATGTTCAAGGGTCAAGGTTTTCAGTAAAGAAACTAGCCATTTCAGCTATTCTTGAAAAACAAGACAAGGGTTCGAAGTTTAAGTCTAGGATGGTACGCATCCAACTGACTTTTGATTCGAGTCTGAAAGGTCTGCAGCGCCTGATCCAACTTAGAGGAATGGATCGGGAAGTGTACTCCCCTTTTCTGAGAGACAAGAACATCTAAGGCAAAAGGCGTGGGGAAAGAAAGATGAAGAGGGAATTGCTTGAGGATGATTTCGATTATGGAATTCGCTTTGATCGGATCAGGATTTCATTTCACGCTCTCCGAAACGGATAGCGAAATGACTCTAACATCTAGGCAAGGAATGGAAGCTAGTAAGGAATCTAGAAAGGGGGCAATGACCGCTGCTGTTGACGCTGCAGGAGCATCCAACTAGCAAGGAAATGAAGGATTTTTTTAAAAATAGATTCTCCAATAGGTGAGTTTCATCTGAACGATCAAACTTGAAGAACGTTGGTGTTTTTGGCTTCAAATCGATCTTTTTGCAATCCACTGCATCTTTGGCAGAGCAGGTCAACCAGCTGGAGTTTCTATCCATTCAAAAATCACCACCTCTTTATGTAACGAAGGTGCCTTCATTTTCTCATCCCTTATGGTGAGGGAGTCCCACTTGAAGTCGAGGAACTCATCAAAAGATCCTCGTTCTACCAGAAAGAGTGGAAACCGACTAGCCCCTAGCCTTTCCTTAGAAGAATGGAATTACATGATTTCGTATCCGCTGGCCCGAATAGAATCATTTCGATCGAATGATGAGTGCCAATCGTTGGAAAGAGCAGTCCTTCTCAGCCTATGTCCATCAATAGTCTTGCTATCCTCTCCTCAGTTACCAGTGTTCATTCCTTCTTGAAACAAGACCAGCTATCGCTTTCTCTCGTCGAATCGAGGGAGAGTAGTCATTTCAATTTGATCGCCAGTCACAAGAATAAGATGTCGATCCTTTATGGTAAAGATAGAATAGAGGGTCCAGCATTGATTTCCCCATTCATGATAGATGTCTCCCCTGGGGGATAATAGATCCGAGAGGCGGAAACCCTTCATCATCCATTAACCCCAAGCTCTCCTCCCTTCTTTCGGGCTGTGCCTCCATGAGTTCGTGATGGAGGTGCTCATCTTTTGGGGAAGGGAAGCCCACAATAAGTCCTGTAAATCCACCTGACATACGGATATCCCCTCCTCCCCTAATGTCCTTTAATCCCTCATGTTCAACCGGTTCAGAACAGAAACGAAAATATATTCATGATGTTAGGTTTCATGTAGTTCCGTCAGGGCCTTCCTCAATTCCGTAACTCATTACTCTGGATGGGAGGTATGCTTGGCGAGGTAAGACAATATGAAATTTCCACCTACGAGTCCTTAAGAAGTGGCATCTGACCACAACATACCACTAAGGGAGAGCAGTCAATCCAAAGGAGTTCCATCTGACTTGATTTGCTTGCCTTGTCTCTCCCAATACCAAGATCTGCCTGCCTAGAAACTCCTATTGATAGGCCAGTGGACTCAAGTCATTTGTCGTCCCAAAGAATAGGTTGACCCCTATCTAGATGATATTCGAAGTTCCTATGCACTCTACATCCCCCGGAGTTGCATATCACCCTAAAAAAACTCTCCTATAATATGTCAGTTATCACTCCATTTCTCCTGGAGAGTCCCAAAGTGAGGGTAATGGAGAGCAACAAAAGAAAGGTTATAGGTTGGGAGCTCCTCCTTCTTCGATTAATAGCAAATCTAGCAAGGCAGTCCACTCTCATTGAAGATGGGATGAGCCAATAACTACTACAAAATCCTCGGCTTATTCTTATTGAAAAAAGGGGGAGTGTTGGCAGGTTCCTTCATTTGAGTTGCTCCCCTATCTCTAAAGGGCGAGGGAGGCTAATTCGGATATTTTTTTATATATTCCTCATCGTCGATGATGACGCTCTTCGATGCAGGCAGCCGCGAATGACCTTTAGCAGCTGCCTGGACCTCCAACTCATTGACAAATGACCTTTGAGGGGAGGGAGCTGCTAACAACCGATCTCTTCCATAGGAGGGACGACTCTTCTTTAGGGTAGTTGATGCATAGGAAAATTTGCATGAGAAGTCCAGAGATATTTCATAGAAAGTGCATTCGTGTGAGGAGGGCTGTTTTGGTGAAAGAAAATGAGGAGTGGATAGAGCAACCATTTTCTCTTTCCATGAATCAAGGGTTAGCAGAAGAGGGAAAGGCTGGAGGGCAGATTCCACCGATAAAAGAAGCCAGGCCGCATAAAAATCTCTAGGAATGAATAAAAGAGGCTATGGGATTCGCACACTAGCAGGGCCAATCAGCGAGACTTTTACAAGAAGACTAAACAAGGAATTGACTGAATAGGACACGAGCGGGTACTTTTAAGCCTATGTGACCAATGCACTTATGATACCTTCACTCAAAGGAAATAACTTTAAAAGAAGCAAGGGATGAAGGGTAGGAGTTTCATACTGAAATGGATTAACTAAGCTAGCTTCACTCTTTCACTACTTGAACTAGAGGAACGGTATGAGCTACTAATAGGCTTACTATAAAAGAAAGGCTATTTGAGATCCTTTTTCAAGGCTCAAGTACTCTGACCCATGAGATCGAAAGACCCATTAAATAAGGGGAACTCATTCCAGATATCAATTAACTGCTTTCCAACCTATCCCTAGACCTACGGATTGACCTGTTGACCCCCCGACTTCATTGACTTCATGGACCTTGCTTTGATCTCTAAAAATAGACTTAACAAAATAAAAGACAAGATATAAGTGGTGAACGGGACAACCGTCCCTATTCGAAGCGGAAAATGTTGATTGACCGTTCCCATTGTGACCCAGTTCCTTTCTTTGCTTGTGCGCGTGTTGCCTATTCAAAATACGAGGTGAAAGAGAGACGAGTACGAGCTTCAAAACTTCTAGACAAGGGGATTATTATAGGCCAATACGCCTATTCCGATTATGACGATAGCGATTGAAGCTCTCGTTGTGTGTTTGGTCAAGCTCAAAAGAAAAGTTCCTCTTTTCGAAGGAGTCACTGTGCTCGGAACTTCAAATACCAAGTTCGATTGTTGATGCGATTTTGGTTTAGGTTGCTTTGTTATCCCTGCGCTAGATGCGGGAAGTGTGCTGTTGACTTAATGACAGTGACAAAATATGAAGTAGTCTTCTTTCATTCTCTTTTCTTCTTCTTTTTTCAGGCTGGGCGAGCGCACTTTACTAATATAATAGAAATGGGTGGACGGGGTAAACTCTTCTATCTTCCAATTCCCTTCTTCACTTAGTAACTTACAGAATAACTGCCAGCCTGACAGTCAAAGAGACAGACCGACTGCTCTATCTATAACTAGGGATGAGCTGACGACCATATTCGGGACACCTTCACCTGGACCAAACCCAGACGCCATTCGATCAAATCACTCAATTCTTACAGCTGCATGACGTGACCATACTGGGCAACTATAAAAAGCATGGACTTCATATGCTCTGACCACATCCCCTCTAAAAGCAGAAGCATTTGCTGCACTATTTTCATGTCGAGTGGCATAATCCCTACAGCCATATGAGGATTTGATAATCGAAGGAGATGCCCTGAGAATATGACAAATGCTCAGTAATCAGAAAAACTTAGCAGACTGGTCCATTTCCTCGATTCTCTCTGATATAAGAGATACGCTTCATGACCACCCCAATTGGCACTTCACCCATGTGAAACGTAAAGGCAATATGCTTGCCTATCAACTGGCCAAGTTGACTATCCGACCACCCCGAGGCATCAATCATTAGTCCTCTCTATGGTTCCCTTCCCGAATGCGAATCTCTATCCGTAGTGGGACCGGAGCGAACCAGAGCGAACCGGTTCTCAGTTAGTGAATCTTCCCGCTACTCCTTTCTTTTTTTAGTTCATACCATTCATTTCCCCTGAATCAATGCTACGCCCCTTAGGCTATTAGTGAAAGAGGAATCCAAGACAGGCAATTGACTCTTTAAAGGAAGAATTCGACTGTCACAGAAGGAGTTGCAGGACAACTCAGAATCGTATCCGCTGTGATGTTATCCACGGTTTGATAGAAAACTTATCTCAAAGAAGCAATGCGACATCTGACTCAAAAGGGATCGATAAGCCTTTTCACATGAGAAGAGGATTAGACTGAACGGGAAAAACCCCATAGGGAATGAAGATGGCATCGAAGAAGAAAATAGATGATATAGCAAGTGTGCAAGTGAAGAAGAATGCTTGAGATTCCAAGTAAGGGAATTCTCTCCTGAAGGAAGGAAAAACCTCAGTAAAGATAGCACCCACGCAAGGCACAAAGCCTCTCCCTAGATGCATCGAATCGGGGCTTAGCACCTACTTCCTTTCGTGAAAGAGGATCAACAAATCAAGTGGTTTGACTCATTTTAGTCAAAAGCGTGAAAAGCTGGCATGCTACTTCTTTTAGCGCGACAAGCTAAAGCTAAGCCCACCCTCCCAGAAGGGCGAAAGCGGCCAAGCCAAGCAGAGGAGGTAGCGCGAGGCAAATACATAAGCCCTAACACAACTCGAACTGCCCACTAGGAGCCTACAGAGACCATTCCCCCGTTACGGCTGGGATTTTTGCTGATTTTTGATCAACTTTTCCCTACTTTGTTAACAAAAAGAAAAGAAGCCTTCCCATTCCTGTCGATGTAGTCTTTCTCCCTTAGGCTCTCTGTCCTGTGTGTGTTCTTGATAAGAAGGAAGACCTACTGCTCTAACTTATTTCACTACTCTTTATCTTGGCAAAGTCCTCCCACTATTTATAGTTATAGAATTTATTACTCTACGCAGCTATTGATGTGTCCGCTGCTACGGAAGCTAGCTAGGGCTATTTTAATAAAGAAGAATCTATGGACAAGATAAGAGAGTGGGAAAGCAAAGAATAATCAGCCCGACAGCAAGGAAATCATAATCTACGGTGAATTGGATTCTAAGAGAGATTAGAACAGCATCAAATCCTGATCTTCACTCTTTTGAGATAGCCAGTCCGGGTGCGGTGCGGGGCAAGAGCTAACCGTAGAAGTCTAAGGATAGATTGAAGAAGAAATAGGGAATCTGCCCTTCTTTGGTTCCAGCAGTTCCATCGGGAGAGAAGCCTCCAGGCAAAACAGTTTAGGGAAGAGAGGAACATCCCATTCAAGGGAAGGATGGAACTGAAAGCCTTGACATCTCATGTCTTAAGTAATGCCAGCTCGAGAAGAGAAAAAGATAGAGAATCCGATTTGCAAGGCCATCAAGGCTTGCTTACTTGTTAGAGTCAGGAAAATATCCTTTCTCTGGATGAACATAAATCCTAGTAAATACTCGAGAGCATCCCCGAAAGAGACCACTTCTCACTAGCTTTTTGATCCAACGCTAGATGTTACATTTCTAAGAATTGCTTTCGATGTCAAGAGTTCCTCTTCATCTTCCTAAGACGAGGAAAAGGAAGTCAAAAACTTAGAAAGTGCTTTTCACAGACGGAGATGGATGATAAAAGTTTTATCACCAAAGACGAGACAAGGTAAGTAAGAACGCTAGTGTTATGGCCCCAATCAAGACTGCCTCTATCTTAGGCCTAGAGGATGGGGACTCAGTCACTTAAGGCTTCACGAGTTTCTTCATTTTTTGCTCTTTTGGCTGCTTCGAAAATTTCATTGAGAGCTTATGGGGCATGTTTGCTGCTTCGCCTTATTCCATGATATAGCGCAGCCCCCTGCCAGGTTACTTTAGATAACGGTATTTTATGTATAAGATTGGAATCCCCTTCTAAGGTTACTTAGGTCATGTCGTGTGTTTCGATCAACATCTTGACGATCTTAGTAGCCTTTATTCCCAACCCGCATAAGAACATTCGGTTTTTTTCCCTCTATTTCTGCTCTCCTTGCTTTAACTAAGGAACTTCCTTTAAGTATGACTCTAAGAGCTCTACCTTAGAATGAGTTAGATTTCCTGTGTTATGTTAATAAGAAGTAATGGCGGGACGCTAAAGAGATGGCTATGAAACTAGTGCAATCTGGTAATCGACCAAGTAATCCACATACATGAGAAAAGAGCATTCCTGCGTACTTATCCACTAGCATTGAAGGAGAAGAATGCCGACTATTTCCCAAGGGTACGAAATACGGCTTGCCCGATTCTTATACTATGGATTCCTCACTCCTCACCGAACCAGAATTGCACCCGATTTGTGCTTGCTGAAGAGACAAGCAAGCATTCCCTTAGTCCTGCTTTGCCCAACAATGACACTGTGTGTGCTGCTACCTCTCATACTGGGACTTTAAAACCTACTGCACTTCCTGCCAAACCACGTTTTTATACTTACTACAAAAGCTATGACCATTGACAATAACGAGTGTCCTATACTTCGTAGGAGGGTTGCAGCTTTGAAATCCAACCGAGCCCCTTAGTCCAAATAGAAAGAGTTCTCTGGGCCGATTCACCTTTCACCTAAAACACCCTCCACCCTGGATACTAATGAAAATACATTTTTTCCCTCTTAGTCTCCCAGGAGCTAAGAGACATATATTTCTCGGATTATTCGTTCACAATTAAGACCAGGTGCTCATACCCAACAACAGAAATAAAGTCAGACTTCGAAACTAAGACAAAGACGCTTTTGAGCATCATTTAGATTGATAAAGTTCGATCGAATAACCTAAGCTAAGGGAAGAGGATTTCCCCCTAAAGCAGGCTGATTGTTGTTTTGGGGCACTCAAAGTAGTTCTTAGGCTAGGCTGCGCTTTTACACCTTTCGGTAAACCCGAAGTAAAGGGACAAAAAACTTCTCACAAAAAGACCACTTAGAGCAGATGTCACGCCCTTAGGACACTACACCTATCTATGTCAATAGATACATACCATCGAGTAGTGCAACAAACAAGCGGGCACGCCATCCAAGTCTTTCAAGTCGGAGGTTGATCCAACAGATGTGACTACGCATTCCTCCTTTGGAAGGGCAGGGTTAGATCTTGAAAGGAAGCCCTATTTCACGGTAAATAGAATCGGAGCTCGTCTCCTACCGGACTTTCTTTCTAGGGCTTTCGCGGAACCCCCCGCTAACGCAGCATCAGTGGTGCTACGAGTCGGCCTCAGGAGACAAACCTCTTAGATAATTGTGCTCGCTAGCCTTTCATGCCATCGGCTTATCCGGTGAGTCAAGCTTTTCCCTTAGGTATCTCCTTTGTTGCAGCGAACAAGCATGGGATTGCCCACGCTTCCCGCTTAATAAAGTTGATTTTTTTATCCCGTCTTGAGTGCCCGATTTATTATCTTAACAGGGGACTCAACACCCATCATGAACTACGTTCATTTCTCAGGCAAGGGATATAAGAATATACCGACTGAACGAGGTGAATACCTTATTCAATTCAATGATTTTTCTAGAACCATCAGATCTGCTGAGATGCCAATAACACCTACTGAGATGAGAGTCGTTGTCCTTGAAGGCTCCTTGCTTGGTCCATGATGGATTTTTTGACCTGTAATCACAAAAACCCAATTTTAAGAGCGGAGCTCTACCAACTGAGCTATATCCCCCCTCTTCCAAGGTGAGTGGAAGGCATGACCAGGCGGAGCAGATGCCTCGACGAATAAAAAACCTCCTTTTCTTATTCATCCTTTATTATCTTGAGCAGTGTGGCGAATGGATTTTCCCAGCCAAGTTGGAGATAAACCACCAGAGTCAATTGATCTGTCCGATCAAGCCCTGCAACTCCTTTTTGCTTTTTGGGGAGTGGGATCCAGGCTCGTTGCTACCTACCTTGATTTATGGGGTTATGGGCCTTGAGGGATGTTTGATTATCTAAAAAGAATTTGGGTCTTGTTACGAGTTCAGCCCTATCAATACTCTCAAAAATGGGATCAATTAGGTCTAAATAAACAAGCACTAAGTCAATCAGAACTTCATTGCATGAAGTAGAGTTAGCGAACGGACCCTATAATTAACGCAAGCTGGGATGGCAGCGAAGTTCCTCGTGCGAGCGATGTATTTCACTCGACCCACCACCCTACTGAAAAGTAAGTCCCTTAGGACTGAGGAGAAGGAAGCATGAAGAGCCCATACCGTAGCTTAGGATTCGTATAGGTGATACGGGAAAGAGCATTTGTGTTTTTTTACTTCCTTAGAGGAGATGCCTATGAATTGTGTGATTTTACTGTTCTCGATTAAGTGGTTAAATAGATAGTGGCGTGTACCAAAGGAACTCTTGTGCGTCTGTTCACATGATATGAAAAAGGATGGATCCCTCGACTTTCTATTTTTTTGAAAAGAGTATTGATACCTTATAGTGTAAAAGTGACCGTTTACACACCTTCTTGGGATAGTGTAGTGGATCTTTCCCATTATAAGAGTTCAAGGATCAAAAGATGCCTATTAGAAAGGCAAGACCTTATAGTCTTGGTTCTCTAGCTCTACCAATCGCCAAGAGAAGAGTAGACCATAAAAAATGGAAATAAAGGCAAGGCTCGTCCAGTAAGGGGCAGAGAACCTACTAGTGCCCCTTCGTGCAACTACTCAATAAAGCTTAATACGATACGGGAAGGCTTCCAGCGAGGTCTTATGGGCCCTTACGTATGAATAGAAAGATAGAAAGACTGCTTTACCCGCTTCCATAGCCTTATAGATGACTGGTCGGTCAAAAAGCCCGAAATCACTCTCTTGCTTAGGACAGGAAGCAATGGGAGTTTCATCACAGGCTTCCCATTGGAAATACTGAAAAGAGATGGCTAATAGCTTACCGAAGTGTCTTAACGAAGTGTGGATGCTCCGCTTGCCACTGGAGCAGCTTCTCCAGGTCACTATTCACGTTCGGTCGTTCGTCAAACTTTTCACACTTCCCGCTTGAGTGGGAAAGAAAGTCTTTTCCTACTCACCGAGATGTGGAAGCTAATGGATAAAGTTAGGATCCTGCCCTTGGGACTGGACCTCAATCGGATCATTCAAACCTTCTACTCATAGAAAGATTCAAACAACTGAAAAATGACTTATTAGTTAAAATCTCCCTATAGTGAAAGTTCCTTCTCCCAGAAGCCTAGATAAGCAAAGGAAGAAAGAGCCTTATCAGTTCACTTGATCACTGAGTTAAAGTGGAAGTTCATTCGCTGATCCTGGCATGGACGTGGACATCTAAGACCCTCTCTCGTTGGTCGAGTGACGCAAGGTTCTTTGGTTCGAATTTGTTGGGACTATCAAGTCGATCATCGATTCTTGTTCCTGACTCCGAAATGCTTCCAGTCGCTACTTTTTTTTATTTGAATCGCTTAACCTTTGTGGAAGGTGCACCTATCTAATCAGGCTCCTTGTCTCGAGACCATAGGATAGGGCAAGCGGTGCTGCGTAGTATTAGGTAGGGATGAGTTTGTTTTGCTCAAGACGACCATGTTAGTTACGTGGAGTCCTGCTTCTTCTTGCTTAACTTTCATTTGAGACTGAAGCACTCTTGCTGACTACCGAGACGCTGCCCTCGGTCCTAAGAAAGAGCTTCTTTAGCCCTTAGATGAGATAGATGAAAAAGACCTTACGCTATTCCTTTAGAACGTCAGAAATGGAGGCAGAGGGGTCAAGCTACTAGCGTTAATAGATCTTCTGGAGACTACGGGGGTAGAGAAAAAGAGTTTAAAGGTCGGTCTGTCTTATTGTATTGATTTTTGAAGTGAACTTACTTTTCTTTAGATTAGCGTGATTGCTTTTGGAGTTAGCCTTCAGAATGTCGAGATGGGGATTCCCTTTCTTCTTTCTCTGATTGCTTTTGACCTTTCTTATTTTTGAAATCGTAGTTCCTCCTTCTCGCAATCAAAATCTGACTCGTAACCCTAAATATCAACTGGAACACCATAAGACATGGGGGAGGCAGTGACTCTTCCAGCTACTGTATTTCCTCATAATTCTTCCTTTCTATTTGAAAATCACAGGCCCTGAAAGGGAATTTTTTTCATGCTTCCGCGCATTGATTGGAAAGGTATCTTACTCGTGATAAACGATTAGGCTACGTAGATAGTCTCATGCTTATTCGATGCTTTCCTGATCGATCCATTGTTCTATTTTTAAGTCCCGTACCCTAAGCTGGGCGATGACTCCACTCTTAGCCAGCGAGCTTTCATGTTAGCACTCCCAAGAAAGAAAGCCATCTCAATTAAAAAGGCAACACGTAGGAACAGGCTCTTACCCTTGACTACTTCCAGTAACTCTTATAGAGACCAATAGTGCCTAGGCTAGGCTTCTTCCTACGCTTGCAGGCGTCTCATCATACCTACGAGTTCAGATAAAGGAGAGTGACTACTGACCTATTTCTGGCTTAGGGTCATGCTTCCGATTCCTAATATAATGCTAGAGCATAGATAATGAGAAGAGAAAGATTACAAGAGAGGAGCTCAGCTCCATAGACAAGAGCTGACCTTGGACCAAAGAGAGAAGATTCTTAGCCAAAGTAGATAGGGTTCAGGGGAATAGGGAGAAGTGGGAGCCGTGCCTTTACACATGCCTTTTTCTATGAGGGAGATCTTTGTAGCTATAGGAAGAGTTAAGGAGTCTCCTATGTTATGGATGGAATGAGAGATCCGCCTCGACACCCCATAAGAATACAGAAGGAGCTCGAGTTGGCCAAGTGCAAGTAGTAGTCTACTGTATCAGTTGAAGTGCCTATGAAACTATAGCAAGCAAAGTGTAGTTAAAACAATATCGCACTAATAGAATACTCCATACATATCTGAAGTGAATTGCTATTGGGTTGTTCATCCTTTTCCCATGCATACAACTCGGTATAGAAATGCTGGGCTCAAAAGCATTCGAGCATATCTTTTGTAGTTGCAAGTGATCCTTATTTTATTAGTAAAATCGCTGTCTTGATCTAAATATAGGCCTTTAGGCTAAGATATCAACGGATAGTTCTTTCTTAATGGGATGAGGGGAATAAGTAGCTGATCAAGAGAGATGTAAGAAGTAGGCTGTACTGCAATCTAACTAAGTGGTGTGTGGGATCCGGTAAAAGAGGCGCATTCTACTATTGTACCAACCTCCAGCCTCCATTACAACACCTTCTCCCTATAAAGTAAGCTCTCAAAGTCCTACCTTATTCTTCTTGGATTTCAAATTTCATGATTACAAAGGAAAAACCTACTTAATGGATAGAAATGTGGTGATCGATCAAGTCTATGCTACGCTACGGGTAGATTTGTACATGAGAAGGAGACTTCGGGCCAGTCACTTCTGTCTAATAGAAAACCACGCTTTCCCTCCCTCAAAACAATGCTCTTCTCGCTAAAAAAAATGAGCATACTCCATACATATCCGAAGTGAATTAGCTTAAAGACCCAGAATTCTAGTGTAGAGGGGTTTTAGGATAGGAATAGACACGATTCATTTTAGATCCAGTATAAATCGAATCTAATCTGATCCCTTTGAATTTTTTTCCTATTTTCACACAAATTTAGCTCTTTCCTACGTTACTTTCTGGGGATCGTCTAAGTGATGTGCCCTGTATAAAGGCCTATCAATCAGGTAAGCTCGAAACTCTTTTGATTCATCTTATTGGCTCTGCTCATCCCAAATAGATATGAGATCTTCTAGATTTAGGAATATAAATGAAGCCCTTTTTTATTCAAGAATAGAATACGAATGAGAGTACAGTTACTCTCTTTCATCGAAAACCAAAAGTAAAAATCGAATGTATGGAGTCGTATAAGTTAAGATTCATTCAATGAGCATCCTTTATTTCATAGAAATTGGGGGCAATAGAATCTCCTTGGGTAGGGGGGCCAACAGATCCAACTTTCAGTCATCAAGATAGGTTTCAAGCGTGGCTCATAATAGATTCCCAATATATAAAAATATTCTCGTTCTTGAAAGTCTGCACATTTCAAAATCCAGAAAACAGACGGGATTCTAGGATTAGATTCCTCCATTTGGCAAAGACTTATTTGCATACCTATTCCGGTTGATCCATACCATACTATATTCTCATAAGATGATACACACTAGCTAACAATCCTCCTGGTGCTACATCATAGGCACACTCGGAACGTAAAAAATTGTAATTATATACATATGAAATGAGAGTAATGGAGTACCAATTCTCGGGCTTTATTTATCAAGTCAATCTTCATTTTTAATCGAAGCCTAAAGATTTATGAAATAGCTCATGCTTGACTAGCCAAGCAGATGAACAACCAGCATTCCTTCACGTCCCACATTTTTTTTATGAGTATTTCACATTTACGATGAAATTTATGAAGATTGACCCGCTGTTTGTTATTCCGCACATCCTGCCTGATTCACTAATTCGTGGGAAGAGACTGAACTCTGGTATTTTAAAAATGCTTAAGAAGGTATCTTTGAAGTAGATGGCGATTGATAGAGTCATCCTTGATCGTCATTTCCAGTATGAGTCATGTGTCCAACATGATCATTTTTATGGGTAGTAAAACATCGAACTTCTTGTTGGGACCCTCTTCATAGATTTCTCGAGATACCTTCTTACGAAGTTTCGTTAGAGCATCTATAACTTCCTCTTATTTAGGTGGGCAGCCTGACAAATAGACATCCACATGAATTTTCTTATCCACTCCCATTGGTACTGAATGAACATCCCTCCTGTAATAGTAAAGGTCCCCATAGCAATGAAATCTTTTTGTTCAAGCATTAGTTCATAGTTTCTCACTAAAGAAGGAGCTATTTTCATTGTGCCTATATATTTCTATTATGGACGGCTGTTAAAATTAGGTCGACTTGCCTAGGACTCGATCTTGGTAACAGTCCATAACAATCAAAGTCGAATCGCGAGCCTATATAATTTAATGAAGCAAATTCCATGAAGTAGCAATTGGTACCATAAAAAAGCGGCCATAAACTGGATAGTCTTGACCAATTCGAAAGATCAACCTATGTTATAAGCACAGCTTATCAATGAACTTTAAGCTATTCGCCTAGTGACTCGCTCCTATTGAGTAAGGCGGGTTCTTCATAAAGTACTAGTAATGATGAATATTTGGCTCTCAATGAATAAGACAGACTATAGGCAGGCAGCAGGGGCTTCGGGGGGAAAGAAAGATTGAAGCTTAGAGCAGGCATGGAAAAGTAGATTGGGAAAGGGTTTTCTTATTGACGTCAGGCAGGAAAAGAAGACTTCTTCCACCTCTCCTGGGAATACTTCATCGCTCATATTTATGGTCTTTATGAAGTCATGGCAGGTGAATTAGTAGAAATTTAAGAGGGTACTACGAGATAGATAAGAGTAACAGTCTTATTCGTTAGATGGCCTGGAGGTAGGCTTCGGCTCGAAAAGCGAAGATTATAAATTGGAAGGCCTTAGTTAAAGTCTTTTATTTTAAGGGGTAAGTCAAAATATATTAAACAAAATGAAAGTACAAGCAAACAGCTGACTCCTAGCACAACAACAAGAAGACAACGAAAATACAGCTAACTAGCCAGCACAACAGGGACCAACAAGAGACCAAACAAGAGTAAAGGACACAATTCCTTTGACTTTTGTCCCCTTTGTCATAATAGTGCTTGACAGAGACAGGGACGTTCAGTATTTCAAAGTAACTGGTTTGCCCTGTAACCTAGGTTGCTCAATAACTAGCAGGAAAGGCTTCAACTTGAGGAGAAGCATTTGAAGTAAAGATCTATCTTATTCTCAGTTTCAAATTCAATATATTACCTGGTTTCTCTAGAACCCTAATGTGAGCCTAACCCACTTTCTTGCCTCAGTTCTATCCTCTGCTTTAAGAGTCACGTATGAAAAGGAAAGAGAGGGCCTACTTAGGATTACCTGAGGTAATACCTGAAGAGGGACCACTTTCAAACTATACAGCGCGGAGATCCTTAGCTTGTTGCGCTCGAGGGGAAAGGAGTTATGATTGTAAGAACTTAAGTAAGAATGACCAGCAAAATTAGATTCTATTAGTGCACTGACTGTAACCTCTAGACCCTTAGAAAAAGGCCTGCCTTTCATAAAGAACAGGGGCATACCTTTTTTCTTCAACCAGCTCGCAAGGAAAATCACTAGATGCCCATTTTTTGTTGACTAGGACTAAAGGTATTGAAATGAAAGCGGATATCTTTACCTCACCATCACCAGCTGGATTTACCTTTTCTGCTCGCTCGAGAGGGGACAGGAACTCTTGACTGTACTTTCGAGGGGTAGAGACTTAGGCATAGGCAACTACAAACACTGAATGGCAACTAGAACTTTCAAAATCTTTATCAAAATAAAATCTAACTTATAACTCTAAATGGATCTCTAATTGGCTTTTTCACTTGCTTAACACATCTATAGCACTTCCTCCCTCTAACCCTTATACAATGGATCGCCATAGAAAGGCTTAGCAGAAAGACAGGATAAAACTGGCTTTCCTCGCTTGCTCACTGTATGGATTGTCCCTTAGTGAAACTAGATATCCTTCCACCATAGACAGACTCAGAGGATTCCGGTGGGATTGAATCCTGTCAAGGAAGCGGCACTCTAGAGGGGAAGGAACTGTCTAAAAAATAGCTCATTTGCTCATTCGCTTACACCCTTACAAGAGCACTTACAGGCCCTATTACGTAAAGGAGAAAGACTAGACATATTCAAATGTGACTTTTCTACTGGTTAGCGAGTCAGAGACGATTACGAGAGCTCCCAACAAGACTATAGTAGCTAGTAAGATTCATATGTGAAATACTTTTACACTACAGAATATATGCTAGGCCTAGTACTGGTAGACACCAACTATCTATTAGTATTATTACTAGTAGTCTCACGTAAGCTCAGGTATGCTTAGTATGAAACTCCTTAGGCCCTTAGGCAAAACGCAGGGAAGAGAGAAGCAACTAAAACTGTAATTGTAACTGAATAGCCATCTTCACTAGCCTCACTGGCTTCCACAGACTCATGGGTTTTATGTACTACTAGAAATAAGATATGCTAGAATGGAAGATGCTAATACAGGAGGTAATATCCCATCGATAAGGAAGGACTTCAATTCAATTGTTTCGATGGGACTAGACAAATTATCCACATCCAAGGGATCTAAAAAAAGGGAAGTCAGAACTTGCTGGCCTTACTTGCTTTGCCTTCAAAAGAGGTTATGGTTACACTTCTCCTTTATGGCTTCCTCATATCATAAAATCACTTTGTTAACCTGGACTGGGCCGGGAGAAAGCATTAGCAAAAGGAATAGGAATGCCTAAAAAAAGAGAAACCACAAGCGCTTAGGCTGGACCCGTATCCACCTTATATATAGACCTTAGCATTCTCAATAGCTACAAGGGATTACCTTCAAACTGTAATAGGCTGAGCTGGGAATATCTTCTCTTCACTGTAAATTGGATCAAAGGTTGTAAGAAAATAAATCTATCTCTTTATATATAGATTTTTAATAGAGCCTTAGTACCAGGTGCCAGAAAAAAATTAACTGGGGGAATAACGCATACTTCCTTCACTCACTCACTTAGGAATGAAAATCGCTTAGAAATGTTAGACCCTTGGTAAGTAGAGGACTGAGACGACAAGATCCCTTTTTTCTTTGCCATTTCCCTTGATTTTTAGTTTCCACTTGATTCTTGATGGAGCTGGCTTAAAAGAAAATGGTTTAGACCGAATTGAAATGAAAGACTGCTGCTCCTTTTCAATATTCCTTCTTACCTGGTCATGTTTGAAAACTGGCTCGAAGACATTACGAATAGAATAGCGAAACACAAGAACTACTGATTACACTTGCTTTATAGGGGCATGCTCCTAAGCTAGCTTTCACACTATCATAAAAGAAAGATAACTGTCGTTACATCTATAAGGTAAGGCTTTCTCGCAGGAGGGAGGAGGGATTGCTTTTGCGATTGACCTCTTACCTATTAGATTATATTTTTTTCCAGAGAAAGAAAAAAGAAAAGGGATGCGCTTATCGATGGCTTTTTTCTGGCCTAGTAAGACGCTAGAAATAATTGGATAGACTTATCTCTTGACTGCATTTACAAGGGTTTATCTTAGTACTGGTCTGGAACTTACTGCAATTGAAAGGAACTAGCCTACAAGAGATTAGATTAGGAAAGGCATTAATTAAGAATGCTTTCTAAATGATAGTACTTTAAGATAGGACTGACTGTTAACTCTTAAGCTAGGTGGTACTGGTAGTGCTTTAGTCTCGATATTTAGTATATGTTGGTTAGTCCTGTTTTTTATTTACGATATACCTCTTCTCTTATGCCTCCTTATGCCCGGGTAAAACTCTTATGACTCGTATTCGGAGCCGGAGTATGGTATGAAATGCGACTAATTACAGGTAGATCCCTTATGACTGGTCTGCAATCGTATCATTACCTCGCTCGCAGGGATGAAATTATGAGAGCGAAGCGAGAAGGTGCAAGAACAGGCCTGCAAAAGATTAGGATAACACTTAGAGCGCTTAAGACTAGATCGAAAGGCTGGAAATCGGACTAAAACTTCCAGTATAACTCCCAATCGATGAAATGAAAGTTACAATTACAATACGAATTGCTGCTTGCCTATAACCTGCAAACTTGCCGGATTGCCTAAGAGTGTAGGAATATTATATTGGCTTGATAACTTTCTAAAGATCCTCAAGAAAACAGGCTTTATAGTTATTCTTTTTTACTTTATTTTCGCTTAGAGATCTAACTTCTTCCCTTAGTTGTATCTAATGGAAGTAGGACTTTCCTTAAACTAGTTTTCTCACTGGCTTGCCCCTTCATTTTAAATAGTGCTTCCTTCTCTTCTAATGGTGTCACTGGCCACAAACTCGTGGGAATTACTTAATGAGATTACCCTAGCACTCAAACTATAACGGGTACTCCAACAGGCACTAGCCTTAGGACTGCGGCTTATAGAAAGGAAGATTCTATAGGCGGGGTTGGGGCTTTCTTTAGTTCCTAATGGCGGTAACCCATATTCTAAGAGTACTTCCCTGGCTTGCTTGATTATCTTCTTGGAAAAAGGACTGCATGGGGGGGGGGGGTCGATTGGACCGTACACCTATGTAACAGGCTTACTATAGGAACGGAGTTACTAGCCGGCTAAGAAAAGGCCAGGCACAAGGAACTACAGCTCTAAAAGCAACTCTAACTTCTGGCCTACCTGAGAAGAGAACTAGCTTTCCTGAGAGGGAACTGGGACTATTTTTAATCCCTCTATTGGAACTTATACAAAGAAGGAACTCTAACATATTGAAATAAATAAAAAGACTGCTATTCCCACAACTGCCACTCCTCTAACTAGATCGCTGGGAATTGGCATTAGAACTCCATTGGCTTATTTTCCTTAAAATAGGACTAGAAATGCATCTGAAACTGCTTCTTTTGGATCATTTAGCTCGTTTAGACGGTTAGACACGCTAGGACGCTAGGATAGAAAAAGTATCCACGTTAGGCCTCTTAGCCAAGGTCTTACAGGTATGCCTCATATGCTCGGTATGAAACAACTTCTTTATGCCCTTCTTTAGCTATTAATCTCGTTATCATGTTATTAAAGGAAAGGTATTGCTCTGATATTCCTATCTATCTCTATTTGGCCAAGGAAAGATCTCTAGTTAGCCCTACTATTATTAGAACTAGTCGGCTATTAGGAGAAGATGATAGACCTATAGATATTCTATTAGAAACACTCTAAAATGAGAAAGTTAACATTCACTATGGAAAAATCATACTAGGGCTTTTACCCTGGCCTACTCTAGCCCTTTATCTAGCTGGCTTTCCTTCTTTCCTAGTCTGCCATCGAAAGCAAGTCAAATAAGATTATAATCCTAGCCAGCCCCAGCTCTTGATCTTTGCTATGGCTTGGAAAAAATTGCACACTTAGGAGTTACTAGAGATTTTGTCACACTATGGTATGGCCAACTGGTCGGGATGGCAGGAAACTTCCAACGACATGTAAAGCGCCAGCAACTCAAACCCCATGCAAAGAGATCCCTCTGTTAGCTAGAGCCTTCCAGAGACAGAAAGAAATTGACTGGGTGGTAAACAAAATATCGTTACACCTACCCTTACCCTTAGCTTGCTTGGTGGAACTTGATTGAATGAACTTGATTATAGGGAAGGCTCAATCGCTGGAAGGAAAGTCTCACGAGATGTAACAGAAGTCCCACGGATAAAGGTCAACTCATACTATAATTGAATAAACTAACCACTTCAACTCTATGTATAGCCCTTAGTATTATAAAGAAAGCATTCTTCGAAACTCATATGGAAATGACTACAAAAACTCGGATGGATATGGATATCGAATGGAAGCACGACTAACACTGGCTTTAAGAAAGACGAAGACTGGCTTTCCTGGCTTACGTAAGATAACTGATTTCTGGCAGGGAACTAGCTAAAAGAGAAGCTCGCCTAGAAACCTCATATGGGCCACCGGTAATTGGCAATGGTTCACAGGTAGAAGGACTTATTTTGAGGATTGTATGGAAGAATTTACCAATGAAATTGGCTGACTTTTAAATTCCATCTTTCAATTAAAATACTCCTCCAATCCAAGGTCCAAGGGGAGCAGCGGGAGAACTTATCTACTGGTGGGGAATGGGAGCCGAGCATCCAGATGCATTAATAAGACTTTTGGAGTCCCCTCATAGGATAGTTAGCTAGAAACAGGAAATTGAACAAGCTATAATATCTTCGGTACGATCCCAGGAATATTCTTCCTAAAGAAGGAGCTGTTGAGGAAGCGCTTTAAGGTAAAACCATGTTTGAAGCTGCATCAATTATACTGGCTGTTATGACACTCATTCTAGTGATGGGGAGTTTTTCTTTTGCCGCTTCTTCGGGGATGCAGATACAAACCTAAAGCCAAAGATAGAGACCAAAGCTCTAATGATCCGTCTTAGTCTAAAATGGTTAGGTTTAGCAAGGATCCTGACTATGATTTCTTACTAGGAAACAAAGAACTGAACACCCCAGACGTACTTACCTCACGTAGGGGTAAGAAAAAGTCACGATTTTCATCAATAGAAGAGGTATAGGAGTATTGTCAGGAGAAAAAAGATATGAAGGTTGCTATCAGTCAGAGAATAGAAAGAAAAGTGTCTATGATGAGTGTAGAACAGGTTAGTCTTAAATGGTATAAAAAGAAGTTTTATAAAACTATCTTGGATAGATATAGAGAGTTCAGGATTGCTAAAGAATCAAATTTGAATTATATGATAAATGCCCCAATAATAAGGATGCCTGGCGAGATCTAATTCACTTTAATCAAACTGTCCACACCCTAGAGATTACGCTGGGAAACAAGTATAGGAAATATAATGGATACCCTAAATAAAGAGATAGAGAGAAAAGCAAACTGGGCAAGGCATTATAGTAGAAAAATACCAGACAGGGGCCTGGCCGATATCTTTTCATATTGGGTTAAGGATCTTATGAACTCTAACTACCGAAATAAAATCGACTTAATGCTGAGCTTATCGTCACTATTAGGAGTAATAGCCTTTTGGGAACTAACCCCACAACTCCTCTTAGAGGTTGAACCAACCCTGATCTTCAGTCTCGAAAAGATAAAGTTTTTTAAGGAAATCATAATGCATGAGGGATGCCAATCACTAAATATAGATAAGGGTAACATTTGCACGTGCACCCAAGACCCTGTGAATAACAAGGTAGCCGAGGAATTTCAACTACAAAGTGGTCAAACCACAAAAGCAGAAAGAGCAAAAGGGAGAACCACCGCGTTAGCTATGCTCTACACTTTCCTTATGATTAGGATTATGCTTAACACCGTGACCACTTCTCATATAATGGCTTAGGAAAATAAAAAGATGTTAATAAGGATAAGTGGGAGGGTCCATTATAGGGTAAGAGTGAGTAAGATAATGAGGAAAAGAATTCCTATAAAATGTGCATAGGATCTTCTGATCCGGGTCTAGGGCTAATCAACCGTGCTGAATCAGATCCTATTCCTGCAACGCATCTCGTAACGCAAGAAGTTAGCTGTAAGAAAAGTTATGGATGGTCTGAGCATAAGTCAGTATAAAGAACAAGAGACGGCTTTGGCCAACGAATGAAGTTCTTTAGTAGGTTATCTGGGCATAGTTGAGTTAGGAGTCATGCTTAACACAAGCATAAATAAGAAATGTAATAATATCAGTCTAGGGCCCAAAAGAGGGGGCCAAGCACTGACAAGCAATCACTTAGGGAAGAATCTCTTTCTAAAATAAAGTTCAAATCTGCATGATAAAGTCGAAAGCTGTATCCTTGATTAGAGGTGAAGAAAGAGGTAATTCAACACCCTATTCTCACATAACAGTACCCTATTAAACCACCAAAACTCTTGGAGAGCGCTTTGAACAATATTTGTGAGATCGTGCCCTTTCCATATACCATGGAGGAGCTTGGCAAGGTATATGAAGTTTTCGACTGGCTAGCGGATGCTATCGTGTATGGGAGGCCAATAGGAGTTGTTCTATTTTTTAAGACTTTGTCCATCCCACACGAACAAAAGGATTTCTTGGTAGAATTGCTTTTTCCTGTGATCAGGATTCTATTTATGGCAAATCGGAATATCTCCCAAGTTCAGGAGATCTTAGATGGACCTTATGCCGACCTGGTGGAGATCTGCATTATAGATCGAGATAGGATGAGGCTAATATATAATTACTTCATTTTTTTACGTCATAAAGTTCCTTTGCTCCTGCTGGAGACCAAAGAGGCACCGGAGGATCACACAGTAATATCATGCCTAAAGGAGGAACGAGTTGTGGCTACAATATGGAATTTTATCCAAAAGAAGGTAGTAGCAGGATACCCGCGTGTTGTCTTAATTCCCAACTATGATCCCCTCGAAGTAGACTTCCCTAATACCTTGGATCCAGAAACCTACTTTCTTGAGGAAGGGGGACAGGGTACAAAAGAAAGAAGTACGTCAAACTTGATTCAATAGCCCTAATCTGAATAATGCTTGTTGGTGCTGGTAAAAGGTAAGTGGCCGGTCTGGAGTTTTTTGGGAATAGTTCGTAACAGTAAGCTACCTTAAGTAATAGGTATTTGATGTTGGAAGAAAGGTAGCCTCAGGTACTCTTGGGGATGGATTGAATCCTTTGTGCAGTAAGTTCGACAAGAAAGTTTTTGAGTCTATCTCTGAATTTCTATATACAACGCACCGTTCATAGCCCTTTCCCAACCCATCCATTCCATCATCGAGTTCGAACCTAGTAAGGGATCTCCGTGAAATCGGTTAGTCACTGAATCCCTAGCTATAGATCCAGATCCCACATGGAATCTATCATCAAGGTAACTAAACAAATCTTTTTTGTACAGAGAAATAGGCAACGAAAAAAATGACCGTTTCTGTTTCTATGATTGAGATTCACCACTATTTTGAGAAAGGGGAGATAGGCTTCCTTGGTTTACCTTACTTAGGGAAGACAACGTTGAGCTGTAAGTACATTAAGGAGACAGAGAAAAACCCTTGCCTTGATAGGGGTCTCTTATTGTCTTGATAGCTTGCAACCATACCATCTTATAGACCCTACAATCGGGACCCTCTTTCTTACCCTCAGGGTATACCGAATTCCTTTCTTTCCTTGATAGCCCATTTTATGGTTATGATTACGTAGGGTTAGTTACAATTCATTCTGTAAGCATTCTTTCCCGCCCTGCTTCCTTTGTTCCTATACTCGGTTGGGGCTTATTACCCTTCAAGTGCCTGAAGAGTTAAGAAACTAAGTTCTCGGTGGTGCTTGAACTCCACTACTTCCTTATCAAAATTAACAAAAAATACAAGGAACTCTTATCTTAGAAGCTACCTACCTTAGTGAGCTTTCAGTCAATAAAGGAGAATAAGAGCACACCTACCTCACTTCGTAAAGAGTGTAGGGGGAGTCACTCTTTGATACCTTCCCACCCCTTACATTCATAAAACCTTTTGGCGCTAATAGAAAAGAGGGAATGGGGAAGCAGGATCTAGGTACCCCATCTCCTACTCTTCAGACCATGTTGTTATAGTATACCTCCTGATATGCTTTGTATAGGGCTGTATATAATAAACCCTACTCTTTCCCTTATTCTCAACTAATCACGTTTCATATTGATTGGTGGCTTGACTTGCTTCCGTAACCTCACTTCTTTCCATGGCATGGCTTGTTTGGTTGGCTTCCTACTTCAATTACTTGCTTGCTTCTGGACTTGATGGGTTAAATATTTAGTTACTTGACTTCATGCTCCAGGCATAGTTCAGTCTGAGCTGTCTCCTAGTAGCTTCCTCTGGCCCTAATCAGCTCACTTCTATAATTTGTATCATTACATATTGGAAGAAGTGGCAGCGACCTTTAGTCCATGTATTCCTTTGTTAACGGCCACAAGGACCTATCGGAGTGGTTCTATTAGGAACTTGCTTGTAAAGCCCTTTTGAAGCAACCAACTCAACTGATTAACCAGAATTCGCTTTAGCTCTTAAAGACCTTCTTCGAAACGGATACCTTTAGTCCATCCGATGACTCAAGGAATGAATGAAGACGGGAAAAAAGTCATAGATGAGAGAAGACCCTAGAGACTAGAGACACTAGCTTACAGATCTATGCTCTTAGGGTACTAGCTACCTAGATGCCTAGCCTGATAGCTACCTGGCTACAAACTCGAACATGCCAGAACTTGCACCTTACTGACCTCTATTCATTACAAGCTTACTAGCATTTCCCAGAGATTGAGATTGAAGACAATCATCTATGCTAGTCAGAAGAATTTTATCCTTCACTTCTAATGTAGCATCAACAGTCTTCACAAACATCATACCTCGAGGTACAGGTACAGGTACAAGTAACCAGTATGAAGCACCTGCCCCTCTTGTTTGTCCATCCATGTACACTCCTCTTCTTAAGTGAGGTTTTCTGATAGTTGATAATTCCTTCTCTCCTTACTTAACCAACAAACTTCTTTTGCATAGATGTGAGTGTGTCATTCCTGTAAAGTGTAAAGAAAGAGGGGCTTCTCGAGAGGCGACTTCAATTTTTCTTATATCATTAGTTTATAGTAGATGATCTGACGATTGGATGAGGGAAATGCTCACTGAGATGCTCTTTAGTTCACCTGAAATATCTTGTCTTCCTTCCCGTAGGACCAAAGGCTTCCGTGCTATGTTCTTGTTTGGTTCATTCCTAACAGTCTGATCGATCCTAGCCCACCTCCCTTGTGGTTCATCTAACTTAATTGTCGAAGACTGAGTCAAAACATTCTTGCTATGCTTCAGAGACTACTTAGAAAAGTCTCGCTTCGGATAAAAAGAATATGGTAACATAAGCTAAGGACTTCTGACCTTAGAATTTACCCCTTAAAGAGACATCCAAATCGCTATATGCTTAACACATGAGCTTTGGAGATCCCTTTGAAGCTTCCCAATCCAATTTTCCTGTCTGTTAGTACCATATCTGTGGGATTGGGTCTTAAATCAACAGAAATAGATACCCGTAGTGGTTTCCCCAAATGAGATGGAAAAGGGGAGCAGTAGCACTTACTTCACCAGATGTCGAATTTCATCTTGTAAGAGAGGTTCCTACAACGTTATATCTTTGATCTGCAAATTAACTTCTCGAGTTGGTGGGGCTAGGGTAATAGAAGGCATTTCATAAACAGAGCGATAGACTCGGAGAGTAGGACAAGAAAGGCTAAGCTTTGGTGCCATCGTTTGTCTAGTGTGCTTAGTGTGCCTAGTGTGAAAGGAAGGCTTCAGGCAATGTCACTTCGAAAGAAAATCCTATTGGCTTAGGAGAACTTGGAACTATGGATTCTGGAGAACCTGAATTCCTTCTTTCTGTGCCTTCACCTACGCATCCCTTCTGCCTTAATTGCGTATATAAACTCATATAGTCTAGTCCCCGCTCTTCCCTCTTTCTAGTGTTTGGCTTAGGTGTAATAGGGGGATTATTTTGGAATCAACGTTCTTCTGGAATCTTCCGAGGGATCAGCCCCTTCTGAGGCTGTGCCACCCGTAAATCCAGCGGGTTCCCCAAAAGCTGGGTCGTCCAACTAAGGCCCCACTCCCTATCCGTATCAACCAGATCAGGTAATAGGGGGTGATAGTATGGAGGCCATCCAAAGACGGCTATTGTTAAGGCACGAAGGTAATTTGACCTTTGAGGCCTGCGAATTTGCCCGCATAGAGGCGGAAGACCTCTTTGAAACTAAAGTGGATATTCTCAGCAAAATGTCACGCCTCGACCCAGAAGGGCCTTGGATGGAACGCGGTGCTCAAGCTCTCGATAACCCCTTGTATAGTAAGGGCATCTACGGGGGAGGATTCTCTCGATAGACTCTTCTCTATATTGAACCATCTTAAAGAGGGCAAACGCCAGCTTTAATTGAAGTAGGAGTATTCTCAAACTTAAAAAAGTTGTAAAACGTAAGTCACTCAGTGCTCCATACAGGGGAAATGAAAGCAGAATTCGTTCGGATCCTCCCACATGTTTAATCTTTTTTTAGCGGTTTCCCCAGAGATCTTTCTCATTAATGCAACCTTCATTTTGCTCATTCATGGAGTTGTATTTAGTACCTAAAAGAAATTTGATTATCCACCGTTAGTGAGTAATGTGGGTTGGCTTGGATTACTTAATGTTACGCGCCTGGGAGGGCAGCACGCTTTGGGATGCGGAGGAGCTATTATCGCCCAGCCCCCTAACCTAATGCGGAACCGGGTTCGGATCGCAGAGAACCATAGCATGGGGGATGTCTAATCCTTTTACCACCACAAGCCTGGCTAATCGTACGCAGCAGGCTCAAAGACCCCTGGTTCTGGAAGGCACATGAGTCCGAACGCTATGTTGAATGTACGACCGAAACTACGTAGGTACTTATACAGGTGAGGCATCGGTCGGTCCTAGAAACGACGGCAGCGGTGCGAGGAGTTAACGACGGAACTTGCTGCAACCTAGGGATCACCAGGCAACTCTTTTGCTCTATAGGGATTGGGGGAAGGCATAGCACAATTCTTCTTGGAGGAGGGGGTTGGTTTTCCCGGGTGACTGATCCTTCCATAATATACTCCTACTTATAGCACCGACAACCGAAGTCGATCATACATATGATGATCTTCATGCGTGAATAGCCAGGAGGAAAGAAAGGGCGGTAGATGATAATGAGAAAGGGCGCCGCGTCTAGACGGGTGGGCGGAATGGATGAGCGAAAGGTGTCATTCCATGGAGTGGGGAATATCCCGAGTCTCATGTAAGACAACTAAATGCACCTCGAGGCCGAGGAATTGAGGGACCTTCTCGAGCACAGGATAGGTAATTGAGAGATAGAGCTAGCCTATTCGTTATGGGGAATCAATGCTCTGGACCGAATAGAGCTTACCTACGTCACCTGGCTTTCTCCGGCGCATATTAGCTTAGCTGCGCTTAATAGGCCGGCTTGACTTCCTATCTGGCGGGGTTGGGTTTGGTTCCTTACCTTACCCCCGCTACACTCTCACTCCAAGCTACGCCTGCTGAGCAAGATGCATTGCAATTTCCTATTTTAATTGGTAAGGGGACGCACCAGAGTATGACCCGGGACGGGAAGAGAAAGACTTTTTTCTTCGGCGAGCTTTCTCTCGTAAAGACAAAGACGCCCCAAGATAAGGTACAACTGTTGGTAAAGGGACATGATCAATAGAACCTGGCTGGATTCGGGCTGGGATAGTGGCGCCCATTCCTAACCAATTCCGAAAAGGTTCGCTCATGCTGGAGGTTGCATCCCCACTTAGTGATCGGTCCGCTAGTTCACGTAAATTCGAAGAAGTTATCACGGACGAGCCACATGTAGGGAAACTTGCACGTGTGGTTCTGGACGGGCTTTCCTGAGTTATCTAATAACCTTGCTTCTGCTCGTCGTTGGCGCACCTCTCCTAACTATTGCCCATTTATTCTGGAATAATCTTTTTAGGAGGGACAATTTTACATATTTCTGCCAAATCCTTCTATTATTAAGTACGGCTGGTACCATTTCGATGTGTTTCGATTCTTCTGAACAAGAGAGATTTGATGCTTCTGAATCCATTGTATTAATTCTACTTCCTACTCGCAGTATGCTCTTTATGATCTCGACTTATGATTCAATTGCCATGTATTTAGCAATTGAGCCTCAAAGTTTATGTTTTTATGTGATCGCAACATAAAAACAAAAGTCTGAATTTTCCACGGAAGTCGGCTCAAAATATTTGATCTTAGGTGCATTTCCCTCTGGAATATTATTGTTTGGGTACGACCGGACAACTACCGATATCTATGAATATCTTTTCTTAGAATGTTGTTGTTAAATATATATCTATCTATCTATCTATCTATATCGTAAACGATCGGATCGGGTATTACTTAGATTTGAAACTTGCAGACCTAATTGGTTGTGATATTGATCTTACGGGGGGAACGAAATCAAAGAATATATAGACTTATAGAGACCCTTTATGTAGTTGTCTATCTAGGGCGATCGATTTACATCTTTATCCATAGCTTGGGGTTGTGTCTCGATCTCCTATGTACGAAATCTAAGGGACTAGTTACTATGGATATTCCCCTTGGTCTAATTCCACGCCTTATGAAGAAAGGGGAGTCCGCGTGGTGTAAAGTGAAGATTGGAGGAAGTAGAGAAAAAATCCCTTCTGGGGTAGTCCGAAGGTGTAACCTAGGCAACGAAAAAGGGGCTCAATACTTCAACTAGAGGAGCGACCTGTTGGTTCACCAAACCCTGACCCATCGTCACACGTTCTCCAAGTTCGAAGGGATCCAGTGCCCAACTATCGACTCCTCCCGAAATTACATTATCGGAGCCGAACCAGGAATGGCCGTTAGTGGACACCCACCACTTTTCACCGGTTAGAGAGGCCCTCTTTAATACATTAAGAAAAGATGTTCACAGGGGCCAAAAAGACTCGGTCATAGGAACTTAGACCACCTATGCGCTGGTAAATGAAAACCACCTCGATCGGATTAGAGTAAACAACAATGTCAAATCAGGCCGCCCCTTGCCTTGAAAGAATTCACACGCGCCCAACAGCTTTCCCAAAATTAGGGAAGATCTGCTGCTTACTGCTCACGGAAACATCCGACCTATACTATAGTAAAGTCGTCCGCGTATCTTTCTGATCTCCTTTCCTTCTATTCATCCTATTTTTTGCTTTGACCAATTCAAGGTGAAAAATGGAGTTGATGGTGTTGGCTAAAAAAGGGGGAGATAGGAGAGCCTTACTAATCTAAGGGTACGCTCACATCTGCATTTTTTTTAGGTTCTCGAGATTCTCAATTGCTCTTGGGGAGGAATAGTGCGTGAATGGCGGTTCTCAGACGAGGGAATCGTTCCTCTCTAAATAAAAATAGTCTAGAATGCTTCTATTAATAGAGCTTTCACGTCTCCGCATAGAATCATTTTTTTGCCCTTCCATTCCGTTCTTACCATATCATGGGCAGTTGGGTCGGAATCCGTGTGATGGTTCGAAAGTGGTTTCAAATATTTTTTGCATACCCAAAGAGATACATTTTTTCCATTGTGACTTGGTCGTCAAAAGGGGCACGCCTTAAAGTACTATTCCATGTCCCAGAGGTCTTTGAGCCTTGGCATTTCGAATCTCGTTGAATAGTTGTGGTTCCGGGACTCAAATGCGTCTGGAGTAGCCAGGTGAGACATTCGGTTCACAAAATGGAGACCTATCTCCACAGCAAGCTCCTCAATTTGACCCGGTTCGTCACGCTTTGGACATCGCAACCGGGATCATTGAGGCCCCATAAAGACGGCTCTTCTTCCCCTATCAAGTAAAGGAAGACGCGGTACTCATTAACAAGCGTCTAGTGACCAACGATTCTTGATTCTCTTGCCTTTCTGCCATAGTCTACACTTGTCCGCCCAAATGGTCGACCTTGCCATCAAGTTGGGTCACTCGATACTTGAGTGTTTCCTTAACAATAACCGCCGCAGAGAGCGCTCCACTGCTATCGTCAAGTTTGGACATGGTGCAACAAGAAGAGAATTTGCAGAAATTAAAAGGGACCAAAACTCCGCTCTGATACCTCCTAAAGCAAAATAGGCACGCGCACGGGTAGAGAGTCTGCCTGAGTCGTACGGCCCCAGGTGACGTCTATTGTAGTGTAGCACCTGGTTTCAGCCTTCTCCTACTACTCGCTTCGTTTGTTTCGTTGAGCTCACTTTCTTTCGTTAGCTTCCTTTATTTAAAGAAAATAAAAAAAAAGAATATGAATAACAGCCAAAGACTTTTAAATGAGAGTCATCAGGGATGCTTCCAATAAGAACTTAGATGGTACGCGATTGATCAAGTATGTTGCGGTCAACACAACTTCTGTCCAAACGAGGTACATTCATCCCAAACATCATAGCTCTAATAGTTTCTAATAAATATTTATTTTTCCTCTCAGTCCAGGAGTATACGCACAAGAGCTCTGATGAACAGTGTCTCTGGAAATAAGATATTGAGAAAATTCCGTGGACATGTATTCTCCTCCAGAATCAGATCGTCAAATTCTTTTGCATTGGAAATAATGTCTGTTTTGTCGATTGTGTGTCGTTCACTCCAACATGGAAAAAATGATTTCAATTGGAGTGAAGAGGTAAAGTTCTTCTTGATGGGCCAGGAATGTTGGATAATTTTGAGTGGTGCGGAAGGTGAACCGGAGGATGTGGCGAGTAAGAAGCTATTTTCATGTTGTTCTGGTCTGGTAGGGCTATGCATGCGATCATAGTGTCTGTAGATGATGAGAAGAGCCTCCATATATGGGGGCATTACAGACCCAAGAAAGTCATGGCTTACTTTGAGGGAAGTTAATGAACATGCGACCGCAAGTAAGCATCAGTGCCTGAAGACTGAACAACATGACCTGAAGCGGGGTAGTTGGGGCTCTTTCTTGTTACTGTATTAAGGTGAAGAACCTTTGTGATCAGCTCGAGGCTTTTGGTACGAAAAACTATGATGCCGATAATCTTAGTCTGATAATGATAAATGAAAAAATATGATGGGATAAGGCAGTCCTTGCTACTGCATCAACGTAACCCTTCCTTATTTTCTTAATGCAAAGGTGCATGATAAGACGTATACGTATAGGAGGATGAACAGGCTAAGCCTGTCTGGACAAAGTTTAGATCCTAGGGATTTTGTTCACTTCTACGTCAAAATTGCATTTAAGGGGAAGGCAAAAGCAGCATCAGGGAGCTCTTCCAAGAACAATAAGTGCAAGCTGGGGTGCATGTCTTAAGTGCGGGCAGATGGGTCACTACGTGATAGAGTGCACAGTAAAAATGATTCTTATTAAGGAAGAGAATTTGGAGATAGAGAAAGAGAATTGGATTGTGATTGCGCTGGTAGTGAAGTGAAATGACAGAAGGTGCGTGAACCAATCAATGTATTCTGTCTTTCTTTGTATCTATATGTGTGGCAACGGTTGGTTTTGTAATCAAATACCTGAAGCAATGGGACCGAGTCAATTAGCTAAGCGAATAGGGTTGTTAGCGAGAAGTGGATTCGCTCTTAAACCAATGAGCTTACGGCCTAAGAAGGCATTCCTTCATTCACTGCAAGTAGCTTCCAAGCTTTCCTAAAGTTCTAATGGGTAAGGAAGGAAAAGAGAGTCTTAGATTGGATCTTTTTATATCTAGATCTTGCTCCTTTAGTTTCTGGAAAAAAACCTTTAGGCTATGTATATAGCTTATAGAATCTTACTTCTTGTCGCCGAGCTGAGGCTAGATAGAAAGTGAAACCTAGGTTGTAACAAGGACTCGGGAAGAAGTAGAGTGTCACTTTAAAAGACACACAAAGACACACCCTATACCCACATACACTTATCCTAAACCCAACTAATATATCCTACACCCTAATCCACACCTACTTTCCCAACACCCTCATTACACCCAATACCTCCCCCCTTCAGCTTCTTCCCTACACCTCTTTCTCTCTCCTCTCACCAACACCCACAACCCCCATCACCATCCACACTCTCTCTCCTCCATTACTAACCCATATCACTTCCAAACTCACTACCACAAGACCTATTAAACCCGCCACCACCAGCTGGTGGTGGCTTTCCCCAAAACCCGATCGCCAGCGTCCCAGCTCAGAACCTTCGTCGGCGACATCTCTGGCCAGCCTTAGACCCACCTCCGGCCTCTCTCCCTCTCATCGCAACCCTTCCATCACAACCCTCCTTCCCCAGCCACTCCGACGATGCCTACCTAACTCCTTCCGGCGGCGCTCCAATCCCAACCGCCGACGACCTCCTGTCAACGGTCCGACCTACCCCAATCCGGCCTCTCTCTCTCTCTCTCTCTCTCTCCTCGATCCACTTTCCATCCACCTTCACTATACCTCTTCCAATCTATCACCCAACTCCACAACCCATTACCCATGTTCATACCCATTTACAACCATAAACCTTCAACCACAAGACCCATTTTCGGGTCTGCCCCATCCGAAACCCGACCTCTATCAGACCCGAATCACCACAAACCCAAGTTTAACCCCTCTCAAATCCTATACCCATCCATCTTCCAAAACCCATTCCCTATTTCTCTACAAGCCACGACTTCTACCTGCATAAAAACTCCCCAAGCCAACAAACAAAGCAAGACGAAATAAACCCCTATGTGCCTTAAACCCACTTATTCCAAACTAAAACCCCTCTTCCCAATATACCCTAAAAACCCCCAACTAACTCTTTTAACCCAAAATTTCAAAAATACCCCAAACAAACCAATCCACTTGCACCTTTCAAAACCCATGACCAAATCAGATTTTATCACCTCACTCACCCCATGTTCCTCCACCATTTATACCACCCAATACCCAATTTACCCCTAGCCTCCATGTGCACCATATAAATTGAAGACTTGGGCCATTTTCAAAAGGATCTCAAATTTAGTTTTAAGCTTGGTGTGATAAAATTCTCACCACCCCTCTATGTTGAGTATTTGCATTTTTAGCAAATACCTCAATATAGAGGTGTGTAGTGAAAATTTTCTCTAGGACAAATTTCACCCACCCCTCTATTATGAATTTTTGCATTTTTAGCAATTAATTCAAAATAGATTGATGTAGTGAAATTTATCCCTTATAGGAGGTAAATTCTAACCCATTCCTTTATGTTGAGATTTTGCATTTTTAGCAATTATCTCAATATAAATCAATGATCTAGAATTTATTTCTTTGGGTGAGTTCTAATGTACAATTTTATAATGTTAGGATTTGCATTTTTAGCAAATCTCTTTTATTATTTAATTGTCCATTATGAATTCATCATTATCCTTTTAATTTTTAGTTTGTAATTTTTATTTTAGATTCAATAAATACATGAGTGATTGAGATTGAGAGAATTTTGATGTATAATTGAGAGAGTGTTGAAGTAATTGAAGATTCCATTCCAATTCAAGACTTAAATGGGTTTGATCTATTCCTCTCTTTTACTTTTATTTTAATCCTCACATGCTTTCAATTGTTTGTCTTATATTTTTGGATGATGATTATTGAGGGCTAATCTCCCATTTATGGGATGAAATTTTGAAGCCCTCATGAATCCAATTTAGTTAAGTTTACTTTTTAGCCGAATTTTATTTACCTCATTTTTTTATTAGCTTTTACATCTTAGTAGTACTTTAAAAATTCGTATATAGTTAGTTAATTAATATTCCCTTGAAAAATTCATAAAAAATAAAAAAAGTAAAAATAGAAAAATATAATAAAATACAAATGAATCTATATATATGTCCTCTCCAATTTTGTGTTTCACCCTTAGATTTGGATTGACTCCCTTACTTACTCTCTACACTAGTTTTGTTATAATTTTTTAGGTTCAAGGGAATTTTGATAGAAAGAAGTTGCAACAATGACAAAAATCTACATAAAGAAGCAATTTTTCTATTTATCAAATGACATAAATGTATATCATTTATGTCATTTTACATTTGTCTGTCATAACGTCAATATTCAAACAGACATAAATGATACTTTTCTTATAGTATCTCCTTATGCCAACTCAGTAAGGTACTGAAATAAAATGTATCGAATTCTAATCGGTGCAATCTCCAAACCTTCAAAACATCTCGAGTTTCTTTCTTACCAAATAGTCCAAAAGATACAGTGGGGGACCAAACGCTACACTTTGTAATCTCCCTTCCAACCCTTAGGGGCTGCCAAATCTCTAATAATACTATAACCATCTCTGGCATTACCCACGAGATCCGACTTAGGAATAGGATAAAATCCCATAAGCCTCTTGTCACCTTCCAATGAAAAAGTAATTAATAGTTCTTCTCCTCCACCTTATTGCACAACCAACAACTACTAGCCATTAACTTCCTTCTCTTTTGCAAGCCCTCAGTCATCAATATGGCCTATCTTGTCGTGGCCTAGACAAAAAAACATCACTTTTGAATGAGCCTTAGCCTTCCATATTTGCTTCCATGGGAAATAAGATCTTTAGTTCTCATTACCTCTTAAGATGGAATAATACCCACTCATTAAGAAGACCTCTTTCCCTCCTGCTTGCCATATCAATTCATCTTCCCCCTCGTCGGATGTGGGGCCAAGCCTAACCAGTCAACAAATGTCTCATCCTCCTCAAGATCCCAATCCCATATTTGTCTTCTAATCTTAGGATTCCTTACTACTCGATCACCAGTAACCGTTATGTGATATGCAACCAGACCGTCTTTGTAACCCCTAAACTGAAGATACCGAAAAATAACTTCTGAAGAGATCCATTCTTCCTCTATCTATCCTTCCAAAATCTTATGTTGTTTCTTCTCCCCAATTGAAACTCCGTGTACCTATAGAAATCTTCCCATTCCTTCCATATATGCTTCCATAATCCCACCCCATGAGCAAATCACCCCACTCCCGGACGCCACCTGAGGTGCGCACACCTCCTATCTCCAACTACTCTCCTCCATAAACTGTTATCCTCAAGTGAAAATCTCCACAACCACTTTCCTAACAGTGCTTTATTAAAATAATTTAGGTTCTTCGCTCCTGCCCCCCCCCCCCCCCCTTCCTTAATTAGCTTGCAAACCTCCTCCCACCCCACTAGATAGTATTTAAAGTTATCCTCATTACCTCTCAACAAAAATCTCTCATCATCTTCTCCATCTTCTTACGCACTGAACACGATAACGTCGTTATAATAATATTCAAGCTATATTCAATCTGGATACTGGCTAAATTATTGACCAACAAGCTATAAAACATAAATTTTGTATTATTTATTCACAACTCTTCACCTCTTCCAACCTATCTTTCCCCCCTACTTATATGGGGTTCCCTTAGATACAACCATCTGATAAAAATATGTTACTAAACTAGTTACTCATACTGAGATTTTCTTCACTATTTCTTATATGGAATAAAATAAAAGTCTGGGGACTGATGGCCATATAGAATAGTTCTTTAAAAGTCATTGGTTTATGATTGGACAATCATTTATCGCTCTTGTTCAGGCATTCTTCCACTCGAACTACCTATTGTGGTTGCTCAATAAAAGTTTTCTTATTTTTATTCCTAAAATCTAGTATCTTACTCAAGATTCTCACAATCTTCGTATTAGTCTTTGTTATGTCATATATAAATTAGTATCCTCCATTACAGTAACCAGAAAGTGCCTTATTTTCAAATATCTCATCTCACCCGTTTAAAATGCGTTTATCCCTTGATGGCATATTCTAGACAACATTCTACTAACTCATGAGATATTTCATACTATGCACAAATCTAAGTCTAAACAACGTGCATGTGCGAAAAGCTTTATCTACTATGAGCATGTACAATGGTGGGACTAAACAACAAGAGAATTTACAAGTTTACAAAATAGGACGTCTACATTGGTGGGTGTAACTCAACAAATTCTTTTCGTTGAATTGTAGTGATTCTGTAAAAATACAAACTGGGTATGGAATTTGCAAAGGGTTTCTACGAACTTCATTTGTTCGTAGGAAATCCTACGAAGAAATAAAGTTCATAGAAAATATAAATACTTTTTTTATCATATTTTTGAGTTGTTACGAACAACACAAGTCCGTAGGAGTTCCTACGAACAAATGTTGTTTGTAGATAATGTGATTTAATTCCTACGAACTACATTAGCTCGTAGGAATTGAGTTAACAAACTTGTAGTCTATTGTACACTATAAACCATAACTCCAAACGAATAGTAACTTGACTTTATTATTCTGTAAAGGGGTTTCGTAAATTTAGGACTTATTGTAATATGTACAGCGGCGAAGCCAGGAATATATTTTGGGGGGGAGCAAAAAAAATACCGGGGGTTCGGGGGCGGGAGCCCCCGAGAATTTTTTTTTAGGGTTATTTACATTTTATGCAATATTTTTACCAACAATATAATAATTGCATCACATACAAGATATCAACCGTAAGCATTTTTTTCCCAACAATATCATATATATTTACCATCAAAATATAATAATTGCACCACATACAAGATACAATTATTAGCAAAAATAGAGGTACGGCATTATAAACTAATTATTGGAATATAATACAAAAATACTAGCAAAAATATAAAGAGATGGATCAAAATTGCATACGACGTTCTTTCAAATCCCGAAATCCATCTATGATTGATTCCGCACTAAACTGTGTCGCAATGTCTTTTTCAATGTAGATAATAAGAGAATTTGTAAGATAATCATTCTCCATCTTGTTTCGAAGCTCGGATTTGACATGACTCATTGCTGAAAATGCACGTTCGGTAGTTGCAGTTGATACCGGAAGAGTTAAGACAAGCCTAATCAATCTATCAATTAGTGGATAAAAAATCGACTTTCTTGTTTTCACCAACCACTGACATATATCGGAAAGAGTGTTTAGCTTTTGAAATTCCGAATGTTGGAGAACATCAACCTCATAGTGCTTCAATTGCATTTTTAAGTCATCTCTTTCATGGGCACTGAAGTCTTCGGGATAAAACTCATCAATAAGCTTGCAGATATCATCAACATTAAAAGTAGTATGCCCATTTTGAGGATCTAATGAAGAGCTAAGAACAAGTAGCCTCACCGTATGATCACTAAATCTATAATTTAGCTCATGCAATTGAGAATCAATTGTAGCATTAAATATGTCAATCCGATAATGCTCAGTAATTGTAAAATTATCTTGTTGATGACGAGCTCGTCCCCGTCTATCAAGATATAAAGCATTCATATCTGGTACCTCTATTGCACGTCTTCCACCAAAAGACTTCACCTTCTCAATTAAAGTGTCACACCCATCATCTCTTAACTTCTGAATCAATGTCTTTGTGGTTTTCACAAGTTGCATTGCATTCAGAAGATCTTGAGATTTTCTTTGCAACGCTTGGGAAAGCATATCGGTGATTTCAAAAATGTCTTTCATAAGATGCAAGATGAATACAAACTCGAAAGTAGTCAAAAAACTATAAGTTGTATCGGCATCTCCACTTTGTTCCCCACCTCCATCATCAATGATGTTTAATAAAACTTGACAAGTAGCACTAAATATCTTTATCAAGCTAGAAAGAGATCTCACGTGAGAACTCCATCGTGTTTCTCCAGCCTTTTGTAAATTACCTACTTGATTCAGTCATGTACCAGTCTCAAGCTCTTCTATGGAAATCAAATAAGCAATATCAGAGGCATGTGCAATTTTCAATTCATCGTTACGTTTACAAGAAGCCCCCACCATATTAATAATGAAACTCAATTTTGAAAAAAAATTGATGTGCATGACCAACTTTTCGAGATGTTGCAACTAATGCCAATTGTAAACGATGAGCAAAACAATGGACATAGTACGCATATGGACAATCTTTTGCAACTAAGGCTTGTAGGCCTTTCCATTCACCTCGCATATTACTTGCCCCGTCATACCCTTGGCCTCGAATATTTTGTTTTCCAAGATCATAACGAGAAAGAATGGAAAAAATCTCATTTTTTAGAGTTAATGCCTTAGTATCAGATACATGTACAACACCAAAAAAGCTCTCCTGAACAAGACCATTTTTGTCAACAAATCTCAAAATAATGGCCATTTGCTCCTTTTTTGCAATATCTCGAGATTCATCAACAAGAATACAAAACTTAGAATCACCAATTTCCTCACATATGACCTTTCTAATTTTCATTGCATAAACACATAAGATCTCTTTTTGGACATCGGAAGAGATATATGAGGAATTCTGAGGAGCCTTTTCCAACACAACATTTGCAACATCTTTATTATTATCGGCCAAAACCTTAATCAATTCAAGAAAATTACCACGATTAATAGAATCTTTACTTTCATCATGAGCTCTTAAGGGCAAACCTTGGAGTGTAAGATAACGAACCGATGTAATCGAGGTTTTGAGTCGTAACCGATTGTTTGCAATTTGTTCGGAAGTTTGTTTCTTAAAAACTTTATCAATATGTTGTAATTGATTCATTATATCATCACATGATTTTTGAGCAATTTTATGTAATGAATTAGGATCTTTCCCTACATGATTTAAAAATGCACATTTCTTCCCATTCCTTACTTTCTTCCAAGTATTAAACCCATCCCTTGAAAAAGTATATTGCCCATGATGCGCCCCTTCCTTGTTAAAGAGATAACAAGGTAAACAAAATGCCGCATCTTTTGTTGGGGAATACTCTAACCAAGACGGAAATATGTTAAATCACGATGCTTGAAAACGACGAGGATGTTTTTCATGTACAGATAAAGGGTAGTTCGAAACAATGCATTGATATGGACCAAAGTTAATGTATGCTCGTCGAACTTCATTAAGTAGCTTATCGGGATACCTCCATATTTCGATACGTTTTTCCGGATCACGCTCTAAATTATCACGCTCTAAATTATCAATATCAAACCTCAACTTCAATTCTTGGTGATTTTAAAGTTCGGTGAACAAGTGTTTCACGTACCGAATTTTGAACATTAGCATCAGGGGAAACTGGAGACTCCTCGACATTTTGATTTTCGGCATGTTTTCTCTTGAAAAATGAATCAAGTGTCTTTGATTTTCCCATATTTCTACAACACAAAAATAAAACAATTGAAATTTGTCATTCCCCCCCCCCCCCCCCCAAAAAAAAAAAATCTAATTATCATATATTAAGCATAATCATTGAACACTCCAATAGCATATAAAAAATTAATACTAATAACAGTAAAATCAGTCCCTAAATTAGAGACCCTAATAATTAATAACAATAAAAATTAATATGGGTAATAATTTTTTAATATCCATCCTTAATAAAATCAGTCCCTATTTTTTCTTTAAACATAAGCAAATTAATTGTAATTTTAATGGAAGAATTAATACTAAATCAATTCCTATTAGTATTAATATAGTAATCAAAATGAGTTCCTAATTAATATTACATAATTAATACTTATAAAAAAGGAGAAAAAAAAAATTATATCTGAGATGTTGAAGTTCAACTTTTGGTTAATAGACTGTTCCTGCTTGGCTTTTGGTTAATAACAGTTGAAGAGTGACGGCTGCTCCTGCTTGGCTATTGTGGGTGAGTATGTTTTGGTTAGTTACGGTAGAAATAAATAAGTGTAAAAGGCTTATTTTTGGGTATAATTATGGGCCTTTAAACTTGTGGGCTTTATAAAGAAAAATCAGTATTTTTTTTCCTGGGTTTTAAAACTTTGGAGGGGACCGTGGCCCCCCCTGCCAACCTACAGCTTCGCCCCTGAATATGTATTTTGGAAATAGGACTACAAACATTTTATTTATAGTTTTAGTCCATTTTTTTAATAAAGCCACTGACGCGGATCCATATTCATAAAACGTCAATCAATCACAGCATACCACGTGTCTACTTAATTTGATAATAAGAACTAAAAATAAAAACAAAATATTTATTATTCTATATCTATAATCAATATTATTTTAAATCTTAAAATTACGTAATCAATTCTTTAAACTACCTGCTCTAAAGCTTATGACCAGGTTGAGTGTCCTTTGTTAGAATGGGACCTGATGCATCATGTCTTCCCGGCTATATGGGTCCACGGTATTATGGAGTGTCTCACTGTGCCTTCATTTCAAACACTCATTAATGGTCAGACGGACACTTTATTTAATCCCCAACGGGGCCTCCGATAAGGGGATCCACTCTCCTATTATTTGTTTATTCTG
The DNA here is from genome assembly GCA_949130495.1 of Sambucus nigra. Taxonomy (NCBI): domain Eukaryota; kingdom Viridiplantae; phylum Streptophyta; class Magnoliopsida; order Dipsacales; family Adoxaceae; genus Sambucus; species Sambucus nigra. The sequence goes on from OX422215.1 coordinate 350,761,745, forward strand.
TTCTTGACGTTCTTTTGCGCACCATTGACCATGAATGTCATACTAATAACTTGAAGGCACTTCGTTAAGCTAAACATGGCATTCTTATTACCGCCCTTGCATTCGCTGAGGACTATATTTTTTTCTTAAAAACCTCTTCGGCTATTGTTCAATGATTTAAACAAATTTTATATAACTTTCGCGTAGTGTCATGGCAATTTATTAACACCGAGGAATCCTCATTTCTCTTTAGACCCTCCACAATGCGCGCTAATAAACAGATCATGATACGTACTTTGGGCATAATTCTGTCTCCAGGAATTGATAAATATTTAGGGGTCCCGCTTATTAACGGCAGAGTCACCAAACCACTTTTTACGGATATTATTAACAGATGGATGATCGCCTTCATGCATGTATACCGTCTGTTGAAAACTATTTTGAATAAACTTCATCACAAGATTAAAATTTTATCCTTTAAAAGCTCCAAAACAACTCATAAAACACCCACCATTCCGTGGGACATTATTACATTACTTAAATATTTGGGCAGTTTGGGTATTAAGAATTTACACATCCTTAACCTGACGTACATGCTTAAGCTTTTGTGGAACATCTTTATGGATCAGGATGACATTTTGTGTCAAGCAATAAAAAATATACTTTTGTAACAACACTTTACGTGCATCTAACCTTGTTCAAAATTCTTCGTGGATTTGGAATTCGTCCTTAGATTCGTAATAGTCCTCTAGTTAATCTATGGCCTTTAATCCCAGTTCACCTTCTTAATAAACCTATTAGATTCTTAAAAATAACCAGGGTGACTGGAATCGCCCATTCACTAGCCGCCATTCTATCGCCTGATATGCTACACTCCATAAGGGTTGTTCAGTGGCCTCATAACCCTAATTTGGATACGCCATTATGGATTCCTACACAAACACATACTTTCAGTGTCAAGCATACTTATGCCTGGAGTAACTCGGATACATACGCACATCATCTCCGAACTTTTCCTATGGAAAGCCTGGTGCCCCCACAAACTTAAACTCTTACTTTGGTTTGTACTTCATAATGCAGTCCCCACTACTGATATATTACACTACTTCCACAAAATTCCTTTCATTACATGCTCCCTGTGTGAATTTTTGGATAGTAATGGTCACATCTTTAGGGAATGACCTGCTTTCAGTTAGCTTCATGCCTTTTATCCGGATCACAACATTGAGCATGCGCATATTTTTTCAACCCTTAAATCACTCACCAACAATATGCATAATTGGAAATCTACCATCACATCATATGCTATGTGGCAATTATGGAAAACTCGAAATTAGGCCATTTTTCAACGAAACCAATCCTTGTCACAGAATTTCTTATTCGACCGAATAATACAATCCACGATAATTTTTAAATATTTTTAACTAAAATCTCCCAAATTAAATCTAAGAAAATTTTCTTTATTAAATGGGAGCGACCCACTGAGGACTTTGTTAAAATTAACACTGATGATGCTAAATTCCACACGACTGGCTAGGCCGTCGTTTACAGTATTTTGCACAATCATTTTGGTCAATGACTTTATGCTTTTACAAAAAAAATTAGGACTACCACCTTGCTCATGGTCGAGCTTCGGGCTATGAAACTTGGTGTACAAATTACGTCAAGCGAAAAATATTGCATGCGTTGAACTTAAAACCTGATTGTTTGGTTACCTTTAATATGATTCCAAGGAAGGAGGATCAATTTCCAGCCCACAGAGTTTGTGGCTTCTTCAGTTCAATATATTAACTTGTCTTTATGCTATTGTGAAACTAACTTTTACGTTGATGCTCAGGCCACCTACTCGGTCTCTAGGACTTTTTTACTTTGTATTTTCAGTATGTGCCTTCGTTTATGTTTCCTTTTTTTAGAAAGGATTTTTGGCATGTTCATACTCCAAGGGCGGCTACTTATAATCAGTGTTGTAAAATATCACAAGTTTAATAAAGCTTATTTTTTCTGGTAAAAATAATGCCAGGCTGGTTGTTGCCTACTGTCAACTTTCCCATATTTGAACCCTAATAATTATATAAATAATCAAAATTTAAATTTAAATAAATAAATAAAATGTAAAGAGAGAGAAAAGGTAGATTTGATAATGTACCAAAAATGGAAGAGGAATCACGAGTTGTCTGAGCCACAGGATGATTTGTTGTTGGATGAAACTGTGGAAGTTAGAATTGAAAAAGTCAAAAGAAAAAAAAAAGAATAAAAGATTAAAGCGGGCAAGGTACTCTCTCGAGTTTCGTCTAGGGAGTGTCGTAATATGGGTCTTTGAGCGGGAAATACTCAAGAGAGGTGTTTGGGTTGGAATAGATTATTATGGTTCATTCTTTTTTTCATTTACCCTCGTCTTGGCTAATAGTAACCAATGGATTTTCTTTCTTTTTACCCTAAGCTAATCCCCCTAAATCCACCCTTGCCCACTTGAGAATAAATTATATCTACAATAAAATTAGACACCACATTTTCCTCATCTCTGAATTGTCATTTCCACTTCTAGTGCACAACTTTCTCGTTTTTTCCTCAAATTTTTAAGAATTTTTGGCTGCCCCACCCCTCTGGAACCCACCATAAGTTTGAGACAATGTTTAAGAGTACTTTTAGAGTGCCACATAGTTCCAACACATTTAAATCGACACATATCTGCATCAGTTAGTGTCTTTAATGATGATCAATGGTCTCCGAATACTAAACAATGCAGACACAAGACATCACCGTGTCAAGTAAAATGCATCCGATGTCGCTCTAGAGCTTCTCAATATTTAATTCCCCATATTTCTAAGAGTTAATGATGCGAGAAAAGAAGTTCACTTGTGAAAACTTCACTCGTAATACCCTTGAAAATTGATCTATAGATTGCTTTGTTAGCCAATAACTAAGAAGTTATTTTGTAGTGGTCATTGCTGTATAGTTGAACTACGCGATAAAATTGCCTCGTTGAGAAATAAATCTATTGGACAATAATGAATAAAGGATTTGGATATCATTTGGGTTGAGTCACGGACTATTTCTTTCTATTTAAAGTGTTTCGTTCCTCTGCCCAAGTGTCACCCATAAAACAACTTAGAATCAAAAAACATTCTCCCTTCACTAGCAGCGTAGGATGGACGGTGACACGCGTGCATAGCTAACCCTCCAGCACACATAAAATATTAATGCCCAAAGGGCTTACCCATTTGGTCTTACTATAAGGACAATAACTAATATGGTACTAGAGACATGAGTTGGGGGAGGTTTGATGATGTAAAGCATATGAGTTCCACTAGGAGTGGTCATAGGCCCGAGGCCCGCCAATCCCGCCCAATAAAAAAAGTATCGATTGGGTAGGGTGAATAGGGCCCCAAAGCGGGCTTGGCAAAATTTGATAGGCCCGATTTTTTTTTGGCGAGCTTGGGCATGAATTCTTAAGCGCGTCCTGGGCCGAGAATTATATATAATATTAATATATATACACTTATATATATATATATATATATATATATATATATATATATATATATATATATATATATATATATGTGTGTGTGTGTGTGTGTGTGTGTGTGTTAATTTATTATTAAAGTATAAGACTACAAAGTTATAAATAAATATATATAAAGTGGGTAACTTTAATAAGTATAAGAACATATACTTAGTCTTTTTATGTAGAGTGGAAAACTTTATATATAGACTTTGTAATATATAAAGTTTAAAACAGGTTTTAAATTTAAAAAAATAGGTATTTAATTAAGAAAAAATATTTTTTTTATTTAAAAAAAATAATTTGGCCAACGGGCCTGGGTAAAGAGCTTTCAAATCTGGGCGGGCTTGTGATTACATAATAAGGCCCGATCCAAACCCGAGCGGGCTTGGGATAGCTCATAATTTTATAAGCCCGGCCCGAGCGGGCTTGCCCAGGCCCAGCCCATGGCCACCCCTAGGTTCCATTATCCATGTTGTATCCCCATTTCCAAAACCTTTGCACATAAGAAATGCACATATTTGTAAATTTTTTGAAAAACATTTCTACTGAGCAATAATTAATAAAATTGTGCACATGCACATGTGCCTTTTCACTTGAATCTTTACATCGTAAAGATGATTCAGATAATACTAGAGTTATCGTAATTATGAACTATATCTCTACTAACATCCTATAGACATTCCTACTTGGGTGAAGTTATAAAGCCAACATGTTATGGTCTTGTTCTTATATCCCAATGTATTGAAAGATATAAGGAATTTTAAAAAATTACCCTATGAAGAGGCGATACTTCCACAATTACATAGGTGGTGAGTTTACCAAGGATACTCATGCAGCTAGGTCCCCACTCAATACGTAGTTATATATATCTTTAAAAGTTATAAATAAAACTCATGCTCAATAGATTTGGAATTATAGTCAAATTCCATTCCAAATAAGTATCATAATTCATCTCATATGGCATGTGACTTGTTTTGATACCCCGTAAAATTCATAACTAGATTGATCAGTTCTAAATATAAATAATATGAGAGTGAAAACAATTTATAGCATTCTAAACACGATTGAAATAAACTAAACGATAACTCGTTGACAGTGATAAAGTAAAAATTACACATCAATAGACTCCAACATAAATGATCTCAAATATAATAATCTGGCTTGACAAATACCAAAATGGAAAATTGAGTACTGAAAGGAATGCAATAAATAATTATGAACATGCACGCTCGACACCTACATCCTATGAATGGAAGCGGGAACTAGAAATGAAGTGCTAAATAAAATAAGGGTTGATACGATTGTTGTTACTACCTAGGACCTGAAATATAATTTCACAAAAATGATTAAACCCAGGAAGTCTACAGTGAGTAAGAATGTAACTAAATTTGGGCCATAATAATAATAATAATAATAATAATAATAATAATAATAATAATAATAATAATAATAATAATAATAATAATAATAATAACAACAATAATAATAATAATAATAATAATAATAATAATAATAATAATAATAATAATAATAATAATAATAATAATAATAATAATAATAATAATAATAATAATAATAATGCATCCTCCTCCCATATTTTACTTGTTTTTCATTTAACCCAACCAAAATAACCTAAATATATCATGTAGGTCTAATCCCCAAACCCAAGTGAACCCATGTTACATAATTATATATCTTCTCAAGTATTTATAATGTACACGGTCCCAAAATCTAACATCTAATCTATACATCTCTAGTATGATCTCAATATAGGAATATAAATATTTAATTAAATAACCAAGTGAGTATTTTCAACTCACATGCAAAATATGTGGGCTACACTCAAGATCATAAATAAAAGTATGAAGGCCTATCCTTAATAACTTGGAGGATCACTCGTGTATACTAGGGATAGTTATAGGTCGTCCTAATCTAATAAACTCAATGCATTAGCCAAGAGAAATAATTATACCTCATCACTTGTCGTATAGCCCCCATACCAAAGGCTATATGAAATCACACCCTTGTTTAACCCACCCAGGATAGGGTATGTCAGTGGTAGGATAGGGGTAAATAGGACCAAGATAAAGTCCATCTTAATCACTGGGAAACCAACGTGGTCAACATCGTATGCACCCTATCAAATACCTTCTAGTACATCACACACGGGCACACACTCACTCGGTATACTTTAGTCTTTAAATCTAGGTTTATAAATATCTAATTAAATATAACTTAATTTCCTGTAGTACCCCATATTTTTATGCTATATTAATTTGGGGATTTATTAAATTTAATGTGAGTTATTAATTTAATATAAATCCAGAAATTAATCACTTTATAATTATTAACGTGATGTGAGTTAGTCATTATGGGAAACTAGTTGTTGAATATTACTAATGAGTAAAGTAATATAATATTGGTTCTATTAAATGTCAAGAGTGAATAAAATGACAATTTTGGAAATTTGAGTCGGGACGCGCCCGCGTCGCGACTAAATATTGATTAATAAAAGTGAATAAATTATAAGTTACTCGTATGGTAGTTTTGAGTGCGCCAAAGTGTCCGGAAGGGTCGATATAGTCAGAAAAGTATACCCGGGGGTTTAGTTTGGGTCTCGAGGCATTTTTAGGCTTAATTAGTACCCCGGGAGGGCATTTTGGACATTTTGTAATTTTGGGTGATTAAACCCACGAAATTTCAAGGGTTATATCAGATGTCTAAGGTTGCCTTCTAGGGTTAACACAACCAAAGACAAGTGACGGCCATAGGAGAGGGGAGGAGAGAGCTTTCAAAGCAATTCTAGACCGAAAATTCATCCGGTTGCACCGCCACCACCACCAACGCGTAGATCGCACGACGAGGAACGCAACCACACCAAATTCGTCATCAAATCAGAACTTTGAAATTTTCAGGAAAGCATTTATCTTGCTTATTTTCATTAATTCATCGTTCATGTTAGTCTAGGGTGATTACGACGCGTTTGGTAGAAGAAAATCCATGTTGGAGATAGGAAAATCGCATGTCGAATTGATTTGAATGCAAATCTGGAAACCCCTTCATATGTAGAGGCTTAACCACGAAATTATGATGAATTAGAACTAGAAATTTCTGGAAAAAGACTGATTAGAACCACGTTAAAGAAATTCTAGGGTTCTTGAGATTTTTATGAAGTTTTAGCCTATTAATCCATGGCTATTGATGAAAAATTGCATGCTTTACGTAGAAGATGAATAATATGGGTGTATAGTGATTATAGTACGAACTTTAGGGAGTTTGGGTGTGAAAAGTCTGGATTTGATTGAGGTTGGATTGTGAAACCCGTAACTGTTAATCTGCAAAATTCGCATACCTGTTTGATCGATCGATCGAACCAGGAGTGTCGATCGATCGACTCATCGATCGATCGAGCTCCTGCCATCGATCGATCGACCCCTTCTGGCAGACTCATATTTCCCCTTTTTAAATTAGTTGAATTCAATTTAATGAGAAATAATCCTTGGACACCCTTATTAAAATATTTTGGGAGATAAAAAAAACCAGTAGGACTTATAAATAATTATGGGACCTTTAATGTAAGACGAGAGTTGTATTTTTGGAATATTTACATATAAGGGACGATGAAATTAGGTATTAAGGAGAGAGACGCCTAAGATAGTTATGTTGGAAATTAGATGAGTACCTACTGAATTCTACACTTGGGAAGATAGAGTCCATGAGTGTTACGTAATAAGTTGGAATGATCCCTCAACTTAAAATAAGAAATGAACGGTTATACGTGAGAACTAAATAATGAGAAATAAGGACAAATGTCGCAATTATGGGATTAGAGATGTACCTAATTTGATATGGTAATAGTAGTATAGTTATATGACTGTGTTTATGCATATACTATCTATGTGTGAAAATCGTGCCCGCGCTACTTGCTATCCCTGAGGTTACCGCGCTGGGACAGTCTTATCTCGATGGGACCTTAATGGGGGATATTGACTCGTACCCTAGAAGATAGAAATCCATGGTACGGGCTATCGAATCGATAGTTCAGACGGTCCTAAGAGAGGTGGGGGCATGTGTTATCCTCTTAGAGACTTGGAATCTATACTTCGCCTCAATATTGTTTGTGTATGTGTTAATACAGTTCGAGAGTGATTCCGAACTTGTATTTCCCTTAGTACGAGTGATACGGGGATTGGATAGCAGAGTATGCACGCACCATAATTTTTATGTGGGGTGCTGTTAGACTATATATATTAAAATAGTACTTAATATATATATATATATATATATATATATGAATTTCTGAAATTTGGAACTTCCTACTGTGTTTATGGCAAGTAAGATATGAATAATGATTTCAATTTGGAAATACTTGTTTTGAAAAGTATAATATGATACTGGGAAACTTTATTAGCGAATAAAGTTAAAATGAGAAGTTTGTTATTAAATAGAATTTACCCCTTAAACAGTTGAATCGCCAGTTTAAATCTTACGAGCATATTAAGATAAGATAAGTTAAACCGTTGGGAAGATTAGTGCGATAGGCGTGCACATTAGAAGAGAGGTGAGAGTTTCTCAAGGTAGTGCCGCACTAATATGTTGTTGCATTTGCCTGTAAACATTTTTAATACTTGTTAAACAAATTTTAAATCATTTACACTATCGGGCTCTGACCCGTTTCTATTTTCCTTTCTCTCTTGTGTATATATGTATATATTACAGGTGCCCAGTCACAGGGGCGTCTTTCATAGGATCCTTTGGAAGGAACGTGCTGCAGCTTAGGTGGGAGTTGCAGGCCTCTTGCTTAGACGACTTCATTCATTTGATTCCACTCCTAGCATATTTATTCAGTTGGGCATGTGTCGCCCATTTCCATTATTCAGTTGTTTTATTGGATATTATAATCCATTTATTTCCAGTACTTGCACTTTGGGATTTATTATTTCCAGGATGTTTTCATTTAAAGTATTAAATGTTGGATTCAACTAGTTGAATGTTTGATTATTTGGATTGTATGTTTTGACACCTAGCTTAATTATTTAGGGTGTTTAAATTGGAAAAGTATTTTTTGACAATGATGCTAAGAATGAACCAACTGTTCACCTTGATTTTAATTTAATAAAGGAGTGATCACCCGGTATTTAATTAGGCGGGGTGTCACAGGTGGTATCAGAGCATCAGGTTCTAGTATCCTTAGGATCTGTACGGCTTATCTCATTTCCCGCTTAGCGTCTTTGATTTAGAGCCCTAACATTAGGAATGTTGAATTCATCTTTATGCGTTGGAAATTCGTTCTTCTGCGATTTGTCGATATGGACGTTGAACTTATTTAGATTAAAATTTTCATTTTCAGATGGCCCGTCAGGACGAGCGAGCTAAAGCCATTGGGGAAGTTAATGAACAAGGACAACTCGCACCTCAGGTGTCTCCGAAAAGGGTACCAACCGCTGAATTTGCGGGCATTGTGGCACAAGCGATTACCACTGCAGTCCTACAATACCACGAACGCAGTATGCAACTTAGATGAGGCAAAAGACCTAGAGAGGTTGATTAAATTCATATGACTAAAGTTGACAATTGTACCAAGGAACCGAAATTTCGGCAACAAACCACTCAAGACCGAGACAGTTCCAGAGATAACAAAATTTGTGTAAAGGGCCAAAGGTGTGAGGGACAACAAGGTTGGGGTCGAACTAAAATCACAAAGCGGTGTTTCAAATGTGGAAGGAACGGTCATAAATGTCAATCTTATCTGAATCAGACTGGGGAGGAACTACAACCCGACCAACAAGGAATTTCGGAACTCTGCTATAAATGTGTACAACCAAATCACAAGTGGAAGGATTTTCCTCAACCTGACATCGTTTTTCCGCAAATTTCTGATCAAGGCCAGCTAAACCAAGAATAAAGAGAGACTAGACAACAATGTAGTAAAGTGAGACAGTTTCGAGGGAGGTGTTTCCGATGTGGCAGGAATGACCATAGGTGTCAGGATTGTCGAGAGAGGAATAAAGCCCCAAGTCAGCAGAGCCAGCAAGGCCAACACTGACAGCAGCAGGGTCAGAGGAGTAGTAACTTCAGAGGTCGATGTTTTGTGTGCGACAAGCATGGACATAAGCACCAGGATTGACCAGAGGGTGATAGGTCCCCACAGCAGCAGGGTGCCCGTAATGATCCACAGATACCACTTTTTCCAGCCGCCCTCCCAGCACCAGCCCAGGTACCAACCATTCCAGCAGCTCCAGTGCAACAGGGGCAGTTACAGTATGGACGTGTTTATAATGTCCACCAGGCAGCAGCTCCGCAGGCACCACCCGCGATTGAGGGTATGTTTCCTATCCATGGTACTATGGGTCGAGTTTTATTTGATACTGGGGCGACGCATTGTTTTATAGCTACTCATTTTGCGAAGGCCTTAGGATTATTAGCCACAACAGAGAGCACTGTGACGTATGTAGACTCACCACTTGGAAATGGTTCGCTTATTTTCTTTATATGCCGGGGTGTGGGGGTAGAGATTGGTAGCTTGGTATTACCTACAGACATGTTAGTCTTAGATATGCATGAGCATGATGCCATTATCGGTATGGATTGGCTCGCTGCTTACAGGGCCATGATAGATTGTTTTGGTAGGAGTATTCTCTTTGCCATTCTGGGGCAAGAGATGTTTGTAGTGGCGATGCCACGCCCAGAGGGAGGATCGACCGCTTATTTGTATTACATAGAGGAGGATACCTCGAAGGAGGTTGTGATTCCCTTAGACTTAATTCCAGTTGTTCGTGAGTATTCCGATGTATTTCAGGAGATACAAGGCATACCCCCCAGTCGAGAGATAGACTTTGTCATAGATTTATTACCGGATATTAGACTAATAGCACGCGCTCCATACCGTATGGCTCTGACGGAGACACGAGAGTTACGAGATCAGATAGAGCAGCTGTTAGGTCAGGGATTCATTCGCAGGAGTACCTCACCTTGGGGCGCTCCAGTCTTGTTTGTGAAGAAGAGAGATGGTTTACTGAGGCTATGTGTGGACTACCGGGAGCTGAACAAGGTCACGATACGGAACAAGTATCCGTTGCCTCGAATCGATGATCTGTTCGACCAGCTGAGGGGAACAACTTTCTTTTCGAAGATAGATCTGAGGTCGGGGTACCATCAACTACGTATTAGGGAGCATGATGTTTCAAAGACTGCCTTCTTGACGAGATATGGGTCCTATGAGTTCAGAGTGATGCCATTTGGACTCACAAATGATCCAGCCGTGTTCATGGACTTAATGAACCGAGTGTTCAGAGAGTTCTTGGATCAGTTTTTCATCGTCTTCATAGATGACATTTTGATATATTCACACTCCGAGGAGGAGCATGCCGAGCACTTGAGGTAGGTTCTTCAGACTCTACGAGAGCATCAGTTGTATGCTAAGTACGAGAAGTGCGGATTCTGGTTGCGAGAAGTACAGTTCTTGGGGCATGTTGTTTCTGAGCAAGGAATAACAGTTGACCCGAGTAAAGTGTCAGCGGTGAGGGAGTGGGGACAACCCACGACACCGACGGAGGTGCGTAGTTTCTTGGGGTTAGCCGGATACTACAGGAGATTCATTCGGGGATTCTCCAAAATAGCAGGTCCATTGACGAACCTGGCTCGCCAAGGGGTACCATATGTTTGGGATGATGCTTGTCAATTGGCTTCCGACGAGCTGAAAGACAAGCTTACTTTAGCACCAGTCCTTGTTTTACCGAAGTCGGGTGTGGAGTACCTGGTTTACACCGATGCCTCTTTACGGGGACTTGGGAGAGTACTTCAGTAGGAGGAGAAGGCTACAACTTTTGCCTCCCGCAAGCTTAAGCCGCATGAGAAGAATTACCCCACCCATGACCTGGAGTTAGCAGCGGTCATTTTTGCATTGAGGATATGGAGGCACTATTTATTGGGGGAGAAATTCTGCTTGTTCACAGACCACAAGTCACTGCAGTACCTGTTCACTCAGCGAGAGCTGAATATGCGATAGCGCAGATGGTTTGAGTTTGTGAAGGACTATCAGTTCGACATACAGTACCATTCGGGAAAAGCCAACGTAGTTGCTGACGCATTGAGCCGTAGACCGGTAGACGATGTAGAGGACGTCTGGAAAGCAAAGTGGAAGGATTTGGGTCACCGGGACACCATAGTCCGTTTCTTCATATCTGTTATGACAGCGACACCCGAGATTGTTACGAGGGTGAAACAAGCAGAGACTGCAGACCCATTTTGCCAAGAGCAGATTGTACGACCTTTAGTTGAGGGTGTTGAGTCCTATTCTGTTAGTTCTGATGGGGATTTTAGGTTTAATGGGAGATTGGTGGTTCCAGAAGGAGCAATCTTACGTCATGCAGTGATGACCCAGTCTCACGGGTCCTGATTTGCGATACATCCTGAAGGAGATAAGATGTACCAGGATATGAGGCGATAATACTGGTGGAGTGGGATGAAGAAGGACATTGCTGAGTTCGTCTCCAAGTGTTCTACCTGCCAGCTGGTAAAGGTAGACCATCAGAAACCGTCAGGGTTGCTTCAGCCATTGGAAATACCCGCGTAGAAGTGGGAGAGTATTTCCATGGATTTTATTACAGGGTTGCCTACATCACAGCGGGGCCACGACTCTATCTGGGTAATTGTAGACCGTTTGACCAAGGTAGCTCATTTTCTTCCAGTGCGGACAGACTATACGACGGGTCAGTATGCTCAGTTGTTCATTGCTGAGATTGTCAGATTACACGGGGTGCCCCTGAACATTGTGTCAGATAGAGATAAGATTTTCGTGTCGCGTTTCTAGGAAAGCTTTCAGGAGGCTATGGGTACTAAGTTGAGACTGAGTTCAGCTTATCACCCACAGACAGATGGACATACAGAGCGTACTAATCAAATGTTGGAGGATATGTTGCGCATGTGTGTTCTTAATTTTGGATGAGGTTGGGAGCCACATCTTCCACTGGTAGAGTTTGCTTATAATAACTCTTATCAGTTCAGGATTGGCATGGATCCATTCGAGGCTTTGTATGGCAGGCCTTGTCGTTCCCCAACTTGTTGGCTTGAGGTGGGGGATAACAAGTTGCTAGGACCAGAGGCAATTCAGGAAACCTCCGCGAGGATTGAGATGATCAGGAGTCGCATTCGAGTAGCCCAGGACAGGCAGAAAATCTACGCCGATGCAAAACGGTTCTTCCAAGAGTTTAATGTGGGGGATCAAGTATTACTACGTGTATCTACTATGAAAGGAGTGATGAGGTTCGAGAAGAAAGGGAAATTGGCCCCGAGGTACGTGGGACCATTTCCCATTATCGTGAGGATTGGGCCGATAGCATACAGATTGGGACTGCCAGAGCATTTACATCGCATTCACGATGTATTCCACATCTCGTCGTTGAGATGATATCTTCGGGATGATATGGCCCAAACCCACATCGTGATAGATGAGATAGACTTACAGCCTGACAGCTCTTACGAGGAGAGACCGGCGGCTATCCTAGACCATAGCGAGAGGAGATTGAGGTCGAAGATAGTTCCACTTGTACGGGTCCAGTGGGAGCATCATAATGTGGAGGAATCCACTTGGGAGCGCGAGGCAGATATGCGCGAGAGATACCCAGATTTATTCTTACCAGGTATGCCTTATTTTTCGAATTTTGGGACGAAATTCCGTTATTAGGGGGAAGTATGTAATACCTCGTATTTTTATGCTATATTAATTTGGGGATTTATTAAATTTAATGTGAGTTATTAATTTAATATAAATCCGAAAATTAATCACTTTATAATTATTAACGTGATGTGAGTTAGTAATTATGGGAAACTTGTTGTTGAATATTACTAATGAGTAAAGTAATATAATATTGGTTCTATTAAATGTCAAGAGTGAATAAAATGACAATTTTGGAAATTTGAGTCGGGACGCGCCCGTGTCGCGTCGGGACTAAATATTGATTAATAAAAGTGAATAAATTATAAGTTTCTCGTATGGTCATTTTGAGTGCGCCAAAGTGTCCGGAAGGGTCGAGATAGTCCGAAAAGTATACCCGGGGGTTTAGTTTGGGTCTCGGGGGGTTTTTAGGCTTAATTAGTACCTCGGGAGGACATTTTGGACATTTTGTAATTTTGGGTAATTAAACCCACGAAATTTCAAGGGTTATATCAGATGTCTAAGGTTGCCTTCTAGGGTTAACACAACCAAAGACAAGTGACGGCCATATGAGAGGGAAGGAGAGAGCTTTCAAAGCAATTATAGACCGAAAATTCATCCGGTTGCACCGCCACCACCACCAACGCGTAGATCGCGCGACGGGGAATGCAACCACACCAAATTCATCATCAAATCAGAACTTTGAAATTTCTAAGCAAGTATTTATCTTTCTTATTTTCATTAATTCATCGTTCATGTTAGTCTAGGGTGATTAGGACGAGTTTGGTAGAAGAAAATCCATGTTGGAGATAGGAAAATCGCATGTAGAATTGATTTAAATGCAAATCTGGAAACCCCTTCATATGTAGAGGCTTAACCACAAAATTATGATGAATTAGGAGTAGAAATTTCTGGAAAAAGACTGATTAGAACCATGTTAAATAAATTATAGGGTTCTTGAGATTTTTATGAAGTTTTGGCCTATTAATCCATGGTTATTGATGAAAAATTGCATGCTTTACGTAGAAGATGAATATTATGGGTGTATACTGATTATAGTACGAACTTTAGGGAGTTTGGGTGTGAAAAATCTGGATTTGGTTGATGTTGGATTGTGAAACCCGTAACTGTTAATCTGCAAAATTCGCATACCTATTTGATTGATCGATCGAACCAGGAGTGTCGATCGATCGACTCATCGATCGATCGACTCATCGATCGATCGAGATCCTGCCATCGATCGATCGACCCCTTTTGGCAGACTCATATTTCCCCTTTTTAAATTAGTTGAATTCAATTTAATGAGAAATAATCCTTGGACACCCTTATTAAAATATTTTGGGAGATAAAGAAGACCAGTAGGACTTATAAATAATTATGGGACCTTTCATGTAAGACGAAAGTTGTATTTTTGGGATATTTACATATAAGGGACGATGAAATTATGTATTAAGGGGAGAGACACATAAGATAGTTACGTTGGAAATTAGATGAGTACCTACTGAATTCTACACTTGGGAGGATAGAGTCCATGAGTCTTACGTAATAAGTTGGATTGATCCCTCAAATTAAAGTAAGAAATGAACGGTTATACGTGAGAACTAAATAATGAGAAATAAGGACCAATGTCGCAATTGTGGGATTAGAGATGTACCTAATTTGATATGGTGATAGTAGTATAGTTATATGACTGTGTTTATGCATATACTATCTATGTGTGAAAATCGTGCCCGCTCTACTTGCTATCCCTGAGGTTACCGCGCCGGGACAGTCTTATCTCGATGGGAGCTTATGGGGGATATTGACTCGTACCCTAGAAGATAGAAATGCTTGGTACAGTCTATCGAATCGATAGTTCAGACGGTCCTAAGAGACGTGGGGGCATGTGTTATCCTCTTAGAGACTTAGAATCTATACTTCGCCTCAATATTGTTTGTGTATGTGTTAATACAGTTCGAGAGTGATTCCGAACTTGTATTTCCCTTAGTACGAGTGATACGGGGATTGGATAGCAGAGTATGCACTCACCATAATTTTTATGTGGGGTGTTGTTAGACTATATATATTATACTAGTATTTAATATATATATATATATATATATATATATATATATATATATATATATGAATTTCTGAAATTTGGAACTTCCTACTGTGTTTATGGCAAGTAAGATATGAATAATGATTTCAATTTGGAAATACTTGTTTTGAAAAGTATAATATGATACTGGGAAACTTTATTAACGAATAAAGTTAAAATGAGAAGTTTGTTATTAAATAGAATTTACCCCTTAAACAGTTGAATCGCCAGTTTAAATCTTACGAGCATATTATGATAAGATAAGTTAAACCGTTGGGAAGATTAGTGCGATAGGCGTGCACATTAGAAGAGAGGTGAGAGTTTCTCAAGGGAGTGCCGCACTAATATGTTGTTGCATTGGCCTGTAAACATTTTAAATATTTGCTAAACAAATTTTAAATCATTTACACTATCGGGCACTGTCCCGTTTCTATTTTCCTTTCTCTCTTGTATATATATGTATATATTACAGGTGCCCAGCCACAGGGGCGTCTTACATAGGATCCTTTGGAAGGAACGTGATGCAGCTTAGGTGGGAGTTGCAGGCCTCTTGCTTAGACGACGTCATTCATTTGATTCCACTCCTAGCATATTTATTCAGTTGGGAATGTGTCGCCCATTTCCATTATTCAGTTGTTTTATTGGATATTATAATCCATTTATTTCCAGTACTTGCACTTGGGATTTATTATTTCCAGGATGTTTTCATTTAAAGTATTAAATTTTGGATTCAATTTGTTGAATGTTTGATTATTTGGATTGTATGCTTTGACACCTAGCTTAATTATTTAGGGTGTTTAAATTGGAAAAGTATTTTTCGACAGTGATGCTAAGAATGAACGAACTATTCACCATGATTTTAATTTAATAAAGGAGTGATCGTCCGGTATTTAATTAGGCGGGGTGTCACATTTCCAAACTAACCTAAATTTGTTCAAACTAAATCCTAAGTTTTTTAACAAACCCCAAAAGTCGTTCGAACCAGACCCCCTTGTCGTTCGAACAACAAGCCTAAGTCATTCCAACTAGAAATATTTTTCATTCGATCGACTTGTCCTTTCTCGTTCAAATGAAAATCCAATATCGTTCAAATGAGGTTGATGCAGTAGTTATCTTCTCCATGGTGCAGAAAGGACCATAACCCAAACCAAACCAAACCAAAGTTTTATGCCTCTAAATATACCGCAAGTACATAGTATATTATAGAATAACGAGTGTAAGTACGGGTTGAACCCACTGAGATTTGCTAATTTTTTCATTAAAAATAATTATTACTTTCCAGCTATACGAAATGAGTTTAGAGATGAGATGAAATATTAAACTAAGCTAACATAAATAAAAAGTGAAATTACGAAATATATAATCAAGTGTGTGAGAAAACTAAGACGTTGGATCCATTTATTATATTTAACTATTATTATGCAATAATTTAAAGTCATTGTCCCCAATTTTATAATAAAATTAAACCGACTATTGCCGCGTTTAATTCAAAAAATAACACGATTAAGTTCACAATAAAATTTAATATCTCTAATTTTAGTTGGCTAAAATCCCTATTCCCTTAAAAAGTTCACTTTTAAATTTTAAAGTATTGCCTTTAAGTATGAGATTTTAAAAGAAGTATAACCCGTCAAAAAGTACTCACACTAAAAAAATAAGAAAATTGATTCTTCAAACAAAATTGAAGGTTTAAAGCGTATTCTCGTGTCGTTTTAAATAAATAACGAATTTTTATAGCAATTAAAAAAAGTCAGAAACTAAAAAAGAATTTAAACTACACACAATATATTTAAACATAATAAACTTCACATAGTCCTAGTAAAAAAATTAAGCTAGCATCATTGAAGACAAAATAAATGTGCAAGAATAAATACTATTTTTTATTAATAACTTAACTTACAAAATAATAGTGCCTTATAATTAATCTTAACAAAATTTCTCCCATAAAAGAACAATTCTTGGCCATCAAAAATATAACTCTCAAACTATCAATAATTCTCTCTAAAGGATCTTGTATTTTTTTTTTTTAAATAATGAGCCAAAGATTCTATTTTTGGGCTAAGGGGTGAGATATTTGATTTGGATTAAAGCACCATTTTATTGGTTATATTTATGTTGATAATTATTTAAAAAATAATCATTAAAAATATACTCACTTTCTAGGTGTTTAACACAAAATGGGACTATTTTTTAAACAATCTGATAAGGATTTGCGTCCAAATCTGAGTCTGACAGCTGTTGAGTTTCTACTGAAAAGAATAAGGGCCAGGGAGAATTGAACCCCTAACCTCTAGGTTACGCGAGTGCATTACCACTCGACTAGGCAACATTTCAATCATAATATTGCATCCAATTATCTTTAAACTCTTCTTCAAGCCGAATTTTATATATTTTCATTTTAAATCTCATAACTTCATTATATTATCAAATGACCTCGAATCTTCACCAAACTTCACAAGTACCTATAAAAATAAAACATAACTTATATTAATTCAAATTCAGTCCAATAAAGTTAAGTAAATTATCGATTTAACCTTATTTATATTTTGGATCTCGAATTTCATAACTTTTCCATTTTAACTCCGAATTTAACCAAATTTCAGGAAAAAAAATTTATATGGCCTAGATTACCTTTAAAAAGATTAATTTTAGACTAATAAATTTTTTAAATTACGATTTTACCCCCCAAATCACTGAAATTATGTTTTTAACACGAATTTTATTCAAATTTGTATTTTTCTTTTTATTTACTAAAATAACTCTAAATGTTCCTTATTTATGACACAAAGAGCCTAATAAGGCCTAGATTTGGGCATAATCAATACAAAATTATGCACTCATTCAATACTCGTAAACCTAAACTTTGTTAGCCCTCAAATAAAATTAAATTTTTTTAAATCTAATTAACTTTCATACGAATCACGATTGCACTTGTTAAAAGTTGCACCCTAGTGGACAAGTTTTCTCTCGTGAGGGCTTGCAGTGAATATAATCACAAAATTTAAAAACTTGAGTCAATACAAATGACGCAATGTTAATATAGCCAAGTTTGAATGAAAATTTCATAAATATAGTATAACTTCACTTTCCAATCTCAACTTATCGTGTGTATGTGTATAGCGAATATAGCTGTCTATTTCAAAAGATGTAATGATTAGGTTTCTTATTCGAAAATTCATTTTGATTTTAAAATCTCACGGGACGCACTCAAAATCGAACACTCAGAGATGGTAATTTTCTCTCGATATATGTGAATAAAAGAGTAAATTTAGATGAGAAAAATCCACGTATACATGATCAAAAATGAACTTTTTATTGATCCAATGAAAGGAAAATTAATTACTTTTTAAAAAATTTGAATCGCACCATTTATCTTATTCATTTTCTCTCCACACTCTAGATAATTTCACTTGAGATCGATTAGGACTATCTCCGATTGTATTGCAAGCTCGAGTTTTGACTAGAGAGAATAGTTTTTCGAGTTTAAATTTTTTCTAACCTCCATTTTTTACTTTTACGCATTTTTTCTAACCTCCATTTTTTGTTTTCTTTCCTTTTTCATTTCAAACTCACATCTTTTTTTAATTATTTTTTTCTTGTTTTCTTTCCACACATCATTCTTGCAATCTCCTTTTCTTTTGATCTTTTTCTACAGTAATTTTACCCTAGTATTCTCAGAAAATGGGGATGGCTTCTTTTCATTCTCTTTCAAAC
Source organism: Sambucus nigra (assembly GCA_949130495.1). Taxonomy (NCBI): domain Eukaryota; kingdom Viridiplantae; phylum Streptophyta; class Magnoliopsida; order Dipsacales; family Adoxaceae; genus Sambucus; species Sambucus nigra. The sequence goes on from OX422215.1 coordinate 350,780,681, forward strand.
TCCCAAATAAAGTTGGATAAGATAATGGGTTTCAATAAAAGGATTATTATTCTTTTTATCTAAAGTAGGCTTGCAACGGAATAACGTAAAAAGGTTGGAGTTAGGATCAATTTTTGGGCTTTCAAACAATGGACTAACCTTATTTCTCAAGTTTCATTAAGTTAATTAGTGTCTCAAGACGACTTACCAAGACTTCTAGCACTTAAGATTCTATTTTTTTCGACTTTTGTTTTCAGTAATCGAACAAAACAAAGAATTTTAGATCATCAATGATTTATTACTGAAGGAAAGTTTGAGTTATTTTAACTAGGAGTGATTGAAATCTCTCGGAAATGATGAATGACACAAAATCTCACCGGATTAAAATTTTCACATATATTCATTAAGCATATTAACTTTCGCCTCGATATCTATTTTTGATCATATTGTTTCGCTAATGTGTAAAATTTCATTAGTTGAGAGATTTGTGAATTAATTCTATATTAAGAAATTGTTCCAAAACTCAATTATATTAAAAATATTTTTGGATTTTTGAAAATTTTCAAATTTTTCTATACTTTTCAATTTTTTTATATTTTTATTTTTTTTAAAAATACATAAAAACTTGTTGTCAATTTATAAAATACCGCAAGTGTATGAGCTATTATAAAATGTCGAGTGTAAATAAAGGTTGAACCCACAGAGATTTGTCAATTTTTTCTTTTGAAATAATTATGACTGTCCAATTAAACGAAATGAGTTTGGACATGAGAGGAAATATTAAAGCAACCTAACACAAATACAAAGTACAATTACGAAATATATAATTAAGTGTGCGACAAAACTAGGACGTTTGATCAATTTATCACATTTAACTAATATTGTGTAATAATTTAAACTCATCATTCCCGATTTTATAACTCAAATTAAATCGATACTCATTGTATTTAATTAAAAAATAACATAGTTTAGTTTACAATAAAATTTAACGTCTCTAATTTTGGAGAGCAAAAATCCTTATACCCTTAGAAAGATCCCTTTTAAATTTTAAAGTATTGTCTTTAAGCATGAACTATCAATTAATTTAATATAAGTATAACCCGTCAAAAAGTACTCACACTTAAAAATAAGAAAAATGATTCTTCAAAAATAGTCGAAGGTTTAAAACGCACTCTTGTGTCATTTTAAATGAAAATTGAATTTTTATAACAATTGAAACAAGTCGGGAAGACGAATTTAAACTATACACAATAATATTTAAACATAATAAACTTCACCTAGCCCTAGTAAAAAAATTAAGCTAGCATTATTGAAGACAAAATAAAAGTATAAGAATGAATAGTATTTTTTATTAATAACTCAACTTATAAAATAATAGTGCCTTACAATTGATCTTGATAAAACTTCTCCCAGAAAAGAACAATTCTTGGCTCTAAAATATAAACTCTCAAACAAGCAATAATTGTCTATAAAAGCTCTCTAAATTTTTGTGTGTTAAATGATGATCTCAACGCTCCGATTTAGAGGCTAAGGGTTGAGGTATTTGATTTGGGTCAAAACACCATTTTATTGGTTGTATTTAGGTTCGTAATTATTCCTAAAATAATCATTAAAAATATGCTGACATTTTTGGGTGTCTGACACGAAATGGTACTCTTTTTTAAACTAATCTAACAAGGATTTACATCCAAATTTAGGTCCAACAGTTGCTGAATTTTTAATAAAAAGAATAATGGTAAGGGGGAATTGAACTCCTGACCTCTGGATTCATTGCGTGCATGCATGACCACTGGACTAGGCAACATTTCAATTATATTATTACATCTAATTCTTTTTAAACTCTTATTCAATCTGAATTTCATATATTCCCATTTTGAACATTGTAATTTCATAACTTTACCAAATGATCTCGGATCTTGAGAAACTTTACAGGTACCTGTAAAAATATAAAATAACTTATATTAATTCAAATTCAGTTATATAAATTTAAAAAATTATCGATTTATACTTATTTGTATTTTAGACCTTGGATTTCATAACTTTTTCGGTTTAACTCTGAATTCAACCAAATTTTAGGAAATACTTTATATTGACTAAATAAACTTTTAAGAATTAGTTTTAGGCAAATAAATTTTCTAAAATTATAGTTGTGTCCCCAAGTTTACTAAAATTATATATTTAACTCGAATTTTATTCAAATTTGTATTTTTCTTTTTATTCACCAAAATAACTTTATATGCTCTCGATTTATGATACAACGGTCCTAACAAGGCCCAAATTTGGGCATAATTAATATAAAGTTTCTAGCAAATTTTAGATGATTAAATCTTCGATTAATAATTTTTTTCAGATTATAGTAATTGAACTCTAAGTTCATGGTTTAGACACAGTTTATCAAATTCATTCATAGATTTAATTTAATAACTAAATAAAGATGAAATATTTTATATATTATCATTACTATAACTTAGATCTAATGTTATTATAATCGAATTGCATGATTTCGTGATTCAATTAAGGGATTCAACAAAAAAACTACAATCATTCATTCATATGTGATTAAGGCTTAAACATGCAATTAAATCTAATTACGAAAATTGGATTATAATATAATCAAAATAAGATTTCATGAATTGGGTTCAGATTCTAATGCACGATTATTATTATAACATAAACTTAATTAAATTCTTAATCAAAGTAAACTTTTCTATGACTGATTGCCAAAATCGAGTCCCAAATTCTCAATCTCTTCAACCTCTTAGTCCTCTCTCAAAACTCCTTTGACGTTAGGATTAATCTCTAGGGTGATATGAGTGTTTAGGTTTTAAAAATTAAGTAATTAAATGCTCAAATTCTGAAAGTAAGCCTAGGTCCAAAAATAACCTGAGAAAGTAGGGGATTTATGGAATACTCATATCTTGGGCCAAATACACAAAATCACTTTTTAAAAATATTTATCTTGAATTAATTTATTGTGCATGCAAAATTATGTCCAAATTAAATATGCTAGACCACATAAACATACAAACCTAAATAGAAGAAGATTAAAAAAATCCCTTTCGATCAAAACCTATATTTCAACATTATAGAGAATTTGGCATACTCAACGACGTATATACTACTTAGAGATATACTAAGTATAATATGGCGTCTTCAAGTATCCAACAAATACGACACAATCTAGCACCCTCCACAGCAAGAAGCTCTTGCCTTGGAATCCACCAATCAGCCTTAGGAATCTTCAATTCCTTTCTTCTTCAGCAGTAGAGCCTTAACTCCACAATTCAGTAGTAGAGAACATCTCCACAAGAGTTTTTGCACTTGGAATACTTTCTTCTTGATTTAACAAAGTGATTCTTAAATATCCGAGGGGTTTAGAAGAAAAAAGAATAAAGTTTGATCATAAACAGAACTCTAAAAAGGCTTAGAGAAAAGACTAATCATGCTTCTCTATTTATAGGGAAAGTTATTTCAAAGAGATAGGCATTATAGATTTAGATAAGATTTATTTAAAAATAAAAACTCATGTACTCGTTTGAATGATCTGGTACCTCAATCAAATGACTCATTGACTCTCGTCCGATCGTGTTTCCAATGAAACTTTGAACGACATTCCAGAGCTTGCCAAAAGTCATCAATTCAGATTTCGTTAGAACGTGGGAAATTTGTTCTAACAACATGCCTAATCTCGTTCAATGAAACTTTGAACGACATATTAGAACTGACCAAAAAGACAACGCTCCAAATTTCATTCGAATGAAGGAACCTCGTTATAATGACACTATGTAACTCATTCGAACGACCTATCAAACTCGTTCTAACTAGTTAGCAAATTAAAAAAAACTTTTAAAATCATTTTAATCATTTTAAGAACTTTTAATGCAAACTCTTTTTAAAATATAACCCTTGGATATTTAAAGACTTTACCAAACCTCCTCATAACTCTTTTGAATGTTGTTGTGACTAACAATCTTCTAGATTTCAAAAGTCATCAAATTCTTGTCTTCGAATACGTGGAAGTAGTCATGAAGGTACAATGGTGTGTAACGGAACAAGCCAAAATAATATAAAATGAGCAATTGTAAAACTTGATCTTAAAAATATTTGTCTTGTCTATTCCTATACAAAACACATACTGAAGCCAAATTAATCCCTAAGACAAATACAAATAATTCCCTACCCAATAATTCCCTACCTAAGACAAACACATACTTCATTTTGTGCAGTCCAAGAATTCATCATCAAGGCGGAAGTGACCTACACACACGAGATAAAACAAATACCGTGACGTGTACGAGTTTAAAGAACTAAATAAACTCTCCCTTAATTTGTTCTCCCATTTTTTGTCCGTAATAGACAAAGGGTTATAAACTAAACATAAAAGTGCTAGAATCAACTGAAGAACGAAAGATTTCATCACAAAGATGATCATTTAAGAACTTGCGATGAAATTCCGAAAGCCTTACTAACTATTTTACAAATTTTTCAATTATAAAATAAATATATGTATAAGAGGTATATATAGGTTCAATAATACATCGCACCACGGAATAACACTAAAATATCTGAATCGTGAAAGCGGAATGTAATTGTGAGAAAATTTTCTATTGGAAAATCAACATAAGCATTCATAACATAGGTGCACGAGGTCATGAGATACTTCTAAAGAAAGAAATCAAGTTCAACCTTGGGTGTAAAAATGTTAAACTTAAATGAAACTGTCTTGACTTATGCAACATGCCATGAATTTAAATTATTCTCAAATCAATAACGCCAAACTATTTAATGCTTTTCAAGAGAGTCCATTATGCAAACCCCTTGATCTTCTCCTTTATAACACCCTCAAAATCTCTAATATATGAATTCACTCTTAAATATTTTTGAAAATATCATAATTCTCATATGTAGGAAAACATCAATGAATATAAAATAAATAGCCTAGGCACTTCAATGTTTGCGTGTTGTTAATCTTTTAGGCTCTTTTTGAAAAAGGTGTCTTCTAATGCAAAGAAAAATTTTCTCTTTCGTATCCCCTTTCCATTCCTTAACAGATAATAATTTTTGGGGAAACGAAATCTGGGCAATGGTTCTTACAAGCACAACTTATCTCTTTTTACAGTTGGTTCGTTATTAAGCACAACTGAGATGAAAACACCATATTCGACATATGATAAGTACAAATAATATTTAAAAAGTATGTGCACGTTCGCAATAAAGGTGATAAAGAGTCTATCATGAAGAAAGTAATCATCAATGATCGACGAAATGATATCCACACATTATTAAGTATACTAACAAAACGAAGCCATGTTTCAAAACGCTATAAAATTCGCATGAATGGATGGAATGTAGTGGTGATCCGAATATCTTAAATGTACATCCATTTATAGTGAAAAATAAAAATACATAAATATTTTTGTCTTTTTCAAAATTTTTATCACAAATAAAATCTTTTTAAATTTTTTTTCATAAAAACCAGAAACCTTTTTGGATTTTTTTAATATACATCAAAAAGAAAAAATATGTATATAAATACATATATGTACAATCTAGCAATATGGATAAAAATATGAAATGATAATTACCCTATAGTAGATAAAGTACTCAAACTCAATCAATGGAGCAAATACTCAAAGACTTCCTAAGATTATATATTATAAATGTAGCTAAAGGTTTCGTTAAAATATTGGCTAATTGACTTTCGGTGCTCACAAAGCTCATGAACTTGACCTTCTCCTCAATGAGATCCCGGATGAAATGCTCATGTATCCTAATATGCTTTGCGCAGAAGTGTTGGACCGAATTATGAGATAAATGAAATTCACTCGTATTATCACATGAAATAGTCATTGTGCCTTGAAAAATCTCATAATTTTCCAATATTTGGTTCATCTATAAGAGTTACGTGCAACAACTCTCGGTTACTATATACTCAGCCTCTGCCATGGACAAAGTTATGGAGTTTTACTTCTTGCTCAACCAAGAGAAAAGTAAAAACACCCACCCGAGGTGCTCCTATAACCATCAACATCCACGGCCCAATTAGCATATGAATATGTAGATAAATGGTTATCGATATCAAAGAAATACCAAATATCGTACGAAAGAGTGCGACTCACGTATTTGACGATACGTTTAAGTGAAATCAAGTGAGAATCTTTCGTGGACACTTCGTATCGTACAAAAACTCCAATGCTAAAGGTAATGTTAGGACAACCAAAGGTCAAATAGAGTAGACTACCTATAATAATCCTATAAAGGGATTGATCTACGTCCTTGTCTAACTCATAGGGGTGCATAAATGCTTAGAGGAGTCTAAACCAAACTTCTTCACTAGGTCCCTAGCCTATTTGGATTGTGATATAAATATCCTATCCTTAAGATGACGCACCTGGAGACCTGAGAAGAATGTAAGTTCACCAACCATGCTCATCTCAAACTCGCTTTTTATCTCCTACTCAAAAGTGTGAGCATATCAAGAGCACGTGGATCCAAATACTATGTCGTCCACATAGACTTGGGGAACCAAGATAACACCACTCTCTCTCCTCATAAACAATGTCTTATCCACTCACCCTATCTTGAATCCATTATCTAAGAGATAAGAAGTGAGCCTCTCGTACCAAGAACAGGGTGCTTGTTTCAAACCATACAAGGCCTTCTTAAGACAATGGACGTGTCTCGAGTGCTTTAGGTCTTCAAACCCGATTAGTTATTCCACGAACACTTTCTCCTGTAGAATGTTGTTAAGGAAGGTACTCTTGATGTAAAACACAATGCCAATCGAGTTCTTAGGTGTGAAGTGCAATGGAACAACCTATATAAGGTTACTAATCCAGTTTTATTTTAATTACGTTCACTTGTTAGTGTGCTATTCCAATTTCAAGATAAACTACGTGAGGGACCCAAGGGGAACACCCCAAATTCCAAGTAAATAGAGCTACTAACATAAACATAAATATAATATACTTACCTATAAAAAGCCCTCAAAGTTTGAAATCGCCCCCAACCTGCCATAACAAGTGGGGATGTATGCCTATGCCCAGTGGAATTTGTATGAGCAGTATAGAAACGAATAGCAGAAAGGAATACTCACATGCTACAACAACATGCATTCATGTAAAAGCCCGGAATCTGATTTTCTCAATTAAAATCAAAATTAAAAATATTGTAATTTCCTTTTTTAAATAAACTCGAGAATGATGCGGAAGCGTAAAGATGGTTATGGTTCAACTTTAAACAAAACAACGAATTTTAATTTCTTGAAACAAAATTAAAATAGCACCGAGTGAAGTAAACAAATGCGGAAGCGAAGATGATGGTTCACAAAAATAAACAAATGCCAAATTTTAATTTCTTTGAACAAAATTAAAATTGCAACCAAGTGAAGTGAAATAAATCAATTAATATATTCACTTAAACCAATTAATTAATTCAAGTCCTAGAATTTGCCTAAGTCATATTTATCAATATTAGCAATTTAGGTGAAACCAAATTTTAGCAAGTGACTTGAATTAAATAAACTTTACCCGATATTTAATATAGTCCCAATTAAAGTGAGTGTGATGATTTAAACCGAATTTTATCTTGAATTTTTCTAAACATGCGTTCTACGTTATTTAAGCAAGATTAAATAAATCAATCACACTACGCCGCGATGTACGAGGAAAAACCCAAGACGGGAAACAACCTCGGACGACCCTAGCCACAAATCCACTAGATACGAAATTACAAGTACAAGACATATAGACTTACAATACACGACTCGATCCCTCTCAAGCCCCGATGCTTCTTCTTGTAGACACCTCTTCCTAGTGGATAACCTTGGAATACCATCGCGGTCTCGGAATCCACCGATAGGACTTTATATGGTCACCGTCACCCGTACATGGAGCCTTTCTCCAAGTGGGTAAAACAACATTAAAAACACTTATTCTTTCTTTGTGGAAGGTAGAAGCAAAACCCGAAACTTCTCTTCAATTTGGTGCAGAGAAAATCGGTGCCAAACTCCAAGCAATTCATATGTATATATGTGAACTTGGATAAACAATATGGGTGTAAAACTAGAGTGATAAAATATTTTCTCTTGAAAAATTTCACTCAAAACATGAACATTTTCCTTAAAACAATTTGCTCTCAAACTATCTCTAAGAGATGAAAATAGATTGGAAAATGTTATTCCCGCACATAATAAAGTCTAAAAAAGTTGGTTAAAAATCAAGTGGGGAAGTGGGTGCAAAACTGCCAAAAAACTGCCAAAAACTGTTCCCGCCTGGCATCTCGTTCGAACGACATTTCGTTCGAATGAAATCTCATTCGAACGAGACTTCTAACGACGTTCCAGATTGAACTCGTTGGATATCTCGTTCGAACGACATGCCAGTGGCCTATACTGGAACCTCGTTGGCAAACTCGTTCGAACGACATCTGGTTCGAACGAAGAAACTCGTTCGAACGACATATCTAACGAACCACCAGAAAGTTTGAAAAATTCATTTTTAGCCCAGAAAACTTTATAAACATTTATTTAAAGTTTTAATTAAATCTTTCTTAAAACAAAATGCATTTTTTATTAAACCTAACACCCAATAAACTTTGTTCCAAGCTCCTATATATATATAATTGCATTCATACCTTGGGAGCATGGAACCATAGTTGATGACGTAGAAACGAGGCACGCAAATCGGCATATTTGATGAAGCTTTATACTCTTTGCTGTTACGTCTTCAACAAACACTTCATAGGATTGAGAATATTACAATTAAATACTATCCTATGAATAAATGTTTTTGTCCGGAATTGAGCCAAAACTATATATGGACTCAATTGGAAATTTGTGTCCTTACAAATCTCCCCCTTTGGCTATTCCGGGACAAAAACCAAACAAAAATCCTAAAGGGCCGTCAAGCTCACTAGACTCAAAACATAACCCACCCAAACTTGAATCAACCCAAGAATCAAACGCTTTTCCATTGAAAGATGCCGCTTTAGAAGAATTCCTGCACGCTTAAGCAAACTCATCAAATGCATAGGGAATATCAAAGTATTAAATGCAATTAATTAATTACGCCCCCTAAATTAATTCTCCCATTTATCAAACACATGACCTACTTAGAAAGACGTCTCCCCCTAAGATAAATCTCCCCCAAACTAAGATAAGATAATAATAGGATTAGATACCATTTCTCCCCCTATCATTTCTCCCCCTTTTTGTTCATGAATAGGCAAAGGATGAAGAACTAATAAACAGCATCTTGAAGCTTAAAGTGATAAGACATGAAAGCATATGGGCAATAAAAGCAAGGCAAGGGCAAACAAATATCATATATATATATATATATATATATATATATATATATATATATATATATATATATATACTATAAATAGAACAATAAGTACTTGCATATATATATAGATATAAACACGCACATGACACAAAATACAATAAGTTTGCACACTTGTATGGTAAAAATGTGTCATATGGAAATGGAAGTGTTGGGGTGTGAACTAGCAACAATTAAATTTAGACCCAAACACTTAATAAACATTCACGGAGTTCTCATTTGATTGCAAACTTTATCACATTTAAATATAACCTCATGTGACAATATGAAGATTGAACTCAATGAACAAGCATACACAATGCATACAAGCCTAGCATGATGATGATTCTACAAACCAAATAGATTCATGACATTAAAGACAACTAGGATAAACGGACATTGTGCAAACCATTGATATACCATCCAATTCTCCCTCAATAAGCATATATATTCTTTTGCTTTTGAATGAATATATCAAACAAACATAGGCCTTGGCAATTGTTTTCTTTTTAATGCCAAATATTCTGTTTTTAGGCCTTTGGATCACGTATTTCTTTTAGATCCAATAAACGGTGTCTTACTATCGCAAAGGATTTAATTCATCCTTTCGGAGCCCTTCCCTTTGCACATTTTATATTTATCATGCTTTCATTTTCACACAATTCTCACATGCAACGGATTTTGACATGCACTAGTCCTCCTAGGTCATAGATATGTAGATGACTAGATTGGTAGGAGAACACCTCAAACAGCTCAAATATAACATGTTACATTAAGATTTCAAAAGAGCTCGTGCATGTGTGAATAGAGGCATATAGAAATAGAATCCATTTAAACAACACAAAATCCAACTACTCCATATAAAACATGGTAAAGAACATTTTAAGGATTGAAAATCTAAACCAAAAGTTCTAGCCACGTGGGAGCGTAAAAGATGGGATTCAAACACAAATATATGCCACATAAAGTGTGTCAAACTAAAATACACACAAAATAAAATCTTTTTGTGTTTTTTTACATTTTTAACCAAAAATAAATATTTACTCAAAAGGACAAACAAAAATCATTTGTATTTTTCATTAAGCTTAAATGAAATAAATAAAACACAAATGATAAACAAAACACAAATGATAAACAAAAATCTTTTTATATTTTTCAATAAATTCAAACACAAAATATAATACAAAAAGATAAACAAGTCATAATTTCTAGTATGTGATATGAAATAAGGCAATGACTAGAAAATGACTAAAACAAGCATACATTTAGCATGTGAATATAGAATGAAGTACAAACGCTAAAGTATGCAACCACTAACACATCCATCCTTTAGATTTAGCAAGGGAGGAAGTATGTGATAGTACATGAGAATCAAAAACCCTATTTTGCAAAGCAACCAAGTCGGATTTCCTAACCCAAATTAATGAAGAATGACTATCTTTGGGTGTAGGAACTTAACTACCGCCGTTACTTTACTATGGGACTTTCTAGGAATTCGTTTAAGATCAAAACAAAATTTCCTAAGATGACCTTTTCGACCACAATGTGTACAAGCAAAAACATGTCGAAAAGATTTACCTAAGGAGTGATCTTTAAATGCATTCTTAGTAGATTCTCCTAAAACATTGGTCTTGGCTTTATAAGTAGATTCATTACAAGTATTGAAGCCTAAACCACAAGTGTCATTTTTAATTTGGACCGTTCCTAACATTTTATCTAGTTTTTCCGAACGACACTCCAAATCAAATTTGACATTACTAGAATCTTTTAATTTATTTTCCAATTCTAAAATGTTAGATTCTAGTAAAACATTTCGCTCTTCAAAAGCAAGAAGCTCCTTTTTCAAGGATTCCATTAAACCCCTAAGGCTATCTCTCTCGCCTTCTACATATTCAATCTTCTCTTGAAGAGTCCTCTCACGTGTCCTAAGGTCTTCTATTAAAGCACTTTCATCAATGACCTTAACACTCTCTCTTAAACTAGCTTCTAACTTCAAATTAGCCCTTTTCAATTCAATAGATTCTTTATAAAGTTCTTGAAAAGCATTTTGAGGTTCACTCTCATTAACCTCTTCTTCATTTTCACTCTCTCTTTCTTCGTCACTCTCAATATCATCAAAAACAAGAGAATCATAAACAATGACCTTGGAAGTGTCATGTGTTAAAGTTTCATCAATCGATGAGTTCTCACTATCACTCACATGACTAGCCATAAAAGCCACAAAATTTTTCTTAGTGGGGGAATCGGGCTTCTCTTCCTTATCACTATCACTAAGGGTCGCATTATATGAAATGGGTCGCTTACCCTCTTTCCTTAGTTTAATGGGGCACTCAAATGCCCTATGGCCATAACCTTCACAACCGAAACACTTATTAGACTCGTCCCTATCTAAATTTTCATTACTAGGTTTAGGGATCTTTTCAGCTCTAGGAATCTTCTCCGCTTTAGAAATCTTCACGTTCTTGTCATGCTTAGAAGATTCAAATTTCTTAAAATCATTTTTAAATTTATCTTTGTTAATTTTAAGAAATTTTCTAAATTTGCGAGCAAATAAAGCCATGTCATCCGAGTCACTATCACTATCGCTCTCTACTACTTGTTTGACCTCTTTTCGGGCTTTTAAAGCAACGCCCTTTTCGATTTTCTTATCAGTTTTAGAGGGAAACATATCCAGTTCATAGGTTTGTAAATCACCTACAAGCTCTTCTAATTTCGTAGAGACTAAAGTGGGTAAAGAATTTAAAACGGTCACCTTTGGAATAAATCTATCGGGTAGGGACCTAAAAATTTTCTTTACAACACGGTCGTCAGGTATTTTCTCTCCCAAGTTAAAAGATGAATTAACAATATCAGAAAGTCTAGCATAAAATTCATCAAAAGTTTCTTTCTCATTCATTTTGATAGTTTCAAATTGAGTGGTGAGGTTTTGGAGTTTTGAAGCTTTAACGACACTAGTTCCTTCATGAGTTAATTGAAAAATATCCCAAGCTTCTTTAGCGGTTTCACACATCATAATACGACGGAATTCATCTGGTGTGACAGCGCTAAATAAGGCATTTAAACCATGGGGATTGAAATTAGCAAGTTTAAACTCATTTTCAGTCCATCTATCGGCGGGTTTGGGACCACGTTCATTTTCAACTAAATAAGTTGGTGGGGACCACCCGTTAACAACAGACATCCAAACTCTCTCGTCGATAGATTTTAGTGCCGATCTCATACGCGCTTTCCAATACGTGTAGTTTGAACCATCGAAAATAGGAAATTTTGAAAATGGGGAAAAATCCATTTTAGCCAAAAATTATTTAAAAGATCGTTAACGAAATAATTTATCGCTTTGGCTCTGATACCAATTTGTAAAAGCCCGGAATCTGATTTTCTCAATTAAAATCAAAATTAAAAATATTGTAATTTCCTTTTTTAAATAAACTCGAGAATGATGCGGAAGCGTAAAGATGGTTATGGTTCAACTTTAAACAAAACAACGAATTTTAATTTCTTGAAACAAAATTAAAATAGCACCGAGTGAAGTAAACAAATGTGGAAGCGAAGATGATGGTTCACAAAAATAAACAAATGCCAAATTTTAATTTCTTTGAACAAAATTAAAATTGCAACCAAGTGAAGTGAAATAAATCAATTAATATATTCACTTAAACCAATTAATTAATTCAAGTCCTAGAATTTGCCTAAGTTATATTTATCAATATTAGCAATTTAGGCGAAACCAAATTTTAGCAAGTGACTTGAATTAAATAAACTTTACCCAATATTTAATATAGTCCCAATTAAAGTGAGTGTGATGATTTAAACCGAATTTTATCTTGAATTATTCTAAACATGCATTCTACGTTATTTAAGCAAGATAAAATAAATCAATCACACTACGCCGCGATGTACGAGGAAAAATCCAAGACGGGAAACAACCTCGGACGACCCTAGCCACAAATCCACTAGATACGAAATTACAAGTACAAGACATATAGACTTACAACACACGACTCGACCCCTCTCAAGCCCCGATGCTTCTTCTTGTAGACACCTCTTCCTAGCGGATAACCTTGGAATACCATCGCGGTCTCGGAATCCACCGATAGGACTTTATATGGTCACCGTCACCCGTACATGGAGCCTTTCTCCAAGTGGGTAAAACAACATTAAAAACACTTCTTCTTTCTTTGTGGGAGGTAGAATCAAAACCCGAAACTTCTCTTCAATTCGGTGTAGAGAAAACCGGTGCCAAACTCCGAGCAATTCATATGTATATATGTGAACTTGGATAAACAATATGGGTGTAAAACTAGAGTGATAAAATATTTTCTCTTGAAAAATTGCACTCAAAACATGAACATTTTCCTTAAAACAATTTGCTCTCAAACTCTCTCTAAGAGATGAAAATAGATTGGAAAAGTTAGATTGGAAAATGTTATTCCCGCACATAATAAAGTCTGAAAAAGTTAGTTAAAAACCAAGTGGGGAAGTGGGTGCCAAACTGCCAAAAACTGTACCCGCCTGGCATCTCGTTCGAACGACATTTCGTTCGAACGAAATCTCGTTCGAACGAGACTTCTAACGACGTTCCAGATTGAACTCGTTAGAATCTCGTTGGATATCTCGTTCGAACGACAATCTCGTTCGAACGACATATCGAACGACATGTCAGTGGCCTATATTGGAACCTCGTTGGCAAACTCGTTCGAACGACATCTGGTTCGAACGAAAAAACTCGTTCGAACGACATATCTTATGAACCACCAGAAAGTTGGAAAAATTCATTTTTAGCCCAGAAAACTTTATAAACATTTATTTAAAGTTTTAATTAAATCTTTCTTAAAACAAAACGCATTTTTTATTAAACCTAACACCCAATAAAATTTGTTCCAAGCTCCTATATATATATATATAATTGCATTCATACCTTGGGAGCATGGAACCATAGTTGATGACGAAGAAACGAGGCACGCAAATCGGCATATTTGATGAAGCTTTATACTCTTTTTCGCTACGTCTTCAACAAACACTTCATAGGCTTGAGAATATTACAATTAAATACTATCCTATGAATAAATGTTTTTGTCCGGAATTGAGCCAAAACTATATATGGACTCAATTGGAAATATTTGTCCTTACAATTCAAAAATACGTTTATATCTATATATGTATACCTTCGAAAAATACACATGCCATTGCATTAACCATTTTACTTTAAAAAATCTTACATATCCAGATTAATTTACCTTAATCTACTAAAAACTTCCTTTATTCATACTTAGTATTTTCATCTTAGACAACACACCCGGTTCAATACTTGAAACGATTACACTAAATTTTATTAAAATCATTCCCTTACTGGAATTTACCCTTTTATTCATTCTAATATACCTTAGTATTTTCATAGAAAAATCCCATTTCAACACACGCAATCCCCATGTTAGAAAATACTTATTTAATCTTTGAAAATTATGGGTTTAACCATTTAGGTTGCTTACCCACCCATTTACTTATTCCCTTTAACCGTTTTTCATTTCTTTATGGACAGTAATAGGTTTACGCATTTACTTGTCCATTTCACATTTATTGGAACATTTATTACATTCATTCAAGTTGGGTTATATTAACACTTTCTACCACACAATTCATTTCTTGATATGTTTCATATTTCCTTTATGTTTTCTCGGAATCTTGCAATACTACATACTTACAAGGGATCTATATTGACGGCTATGCGCACCGTATGCTCTAGTCAGTGGGTTGGAGCTTTTCACTAAAGGGCTCCGGGCCCTTCTTGCTTTATCACGGTGTCATCCGAGTACCTTTAATGTGTTTTAATATTTTATAAATGTCCACATTATTTCCTTTTCTTTTTATTCGATCGAAGCCAAAACCCGGGACTTTATCGCCCCAATATGTGTTACACTTGAAATTTTACCATTTCGTATCCTTTACACTTTAACCTTGATTTTTATTCCAAAAATCATATTCATTTAGGACCACTTTATGCAACACCCTTTCCAACATTTTTATTTTATAAAACTGTTCCACTTTAAGTAAAATTACCATTTTACCCATTTGTTTCCAAATCACACCTTTATTCCATTTTCACAAGTGTTATTTTTACCAAAACACTATCAAGTTACCTACACCAAATTAAGTGTTTAACCCTTAAACACTTTTTTACAATTGGAGTAATATTTTACTTGATTGAAAACACCTTTTATACCTTTACTTCCTTTCAATTTCATAAGTGTTAATATCTCATAACATTAGTGAGTTACACTCACTAACTATTCTATATTTTCCCATTAACACTTAATGAATGCATTTTTATCTACATTCATATTTCTTTACTTCTTTATTCAAGAAATACATTTTCACTCAAGACTACTTTGATAAGAAAATTTCCATTTTTTTTAATTTGACACGTAGTCATTTAACTTTATGTATATCATTGCCTTTAGTCCCAATTACACATACTTTGAAGACTAAAATTTCAACCTTATTTATTTCTTGTTTAAACCCGATAAATCTTCTTCAAACTTGTTTATACATTCTATATCAAAATACTATATGTTTGTATGCAAGAGAAGATGTATTTTAAACCAAAAAAAAATCATACTACATGGTTTAAACATATTTTTCATTAAAGAAAGATTTATTTTCAAACATTTTATTCTATAAAATGTTTAACACCAATATTTCTAAAATGGACATTTCGCAAAATATATCATCTTTCAATATTCCAAAATCTTGAAATATTTACTTATTCTTTATTTTTCAACAAAATATCATTTTTCCACAAAGTCACATTATTTGCCAACATTTTATTCCATAAAATATTTTTCACCAAAATTACTAGAAAATACACCATTTTCATAAAACATGAACTTTTATTTTTTCAAAGCCTTGAAATAATTATTCACTGCTCATTTTTAACAAAATAACATTTTTAGACATTTTTATTCGATATAAATGTTTATTATTTCTTTTTCACTAAAAATATGCCAAAATGACATTTCTTACATTTTTATTCTATAAAAATGTTTATTTTTAGATTAAATAGAAAACACACAATAATAACATTTCCTAACAGTTTTATTTCATAAAAATATCATTTTTCAGATTACTAGGAAACACACTAAAATATTATTTTCGAAACATTTTTATTTCCGTAAGAATGTCTAATTTTAGTTCTCTAAGAACACATAATTATTTCTCATAATCTTATTCTTAATCATACACACAACAAAGCTATAATATTTATCAAATAGAGTCACAAATATACTAAGAATAGATTAGCCACCTAAATAACTCTAAATATGGTTATGGTACCCCACCTCTAAAGGTGGCCCTAACGGGAGACACAAAAGACCACCAAATAACCTCCATGTAATGTCCAAAAATACTTCTACAAAACCCTCCTCCAATCCTCAATAATGTGTTCATCTTCTCCTAATACTATTACCTCAAATACCTATCAAAACCTTTTATAACAACTAATATTTCGTAACACCATTTGTTAACAGTGGGAAAGTGTTTATTGAGTGGTATGTGTGAAGGAGCTACACTGGAAGGAAAGTATGAAGGAAACAGATGAAGGAATGGGGATCAATTGTTGAGAGTATAACAACCCTCTCTCTTTTATGTGAAGCTGGAAGCGTGGTCCCCTAAATAAGGGAACCTTGTCACCTCAAAATTCCTTCTATATTAGGTAAGAATTATTTCTCCCATCGACAACGTGCTCAGTCCAAGTGATCTAAGGGCCATTAAGCAAACAATTCTTTGATCCAAGGGCCATTAGTTAGGAAGTCCCCCCTGGTTGTACGATATGTTATGGTAACACTTGAACTCATTCTAGCTTCTTAGTATTTTCTTTTTGAACTCTTTGCCTTATGTTCTAAATGTTCTCATCATGTTCTTTACTGGTTTTCACAGGCTTCATTCCTTTAGAAAACAACTCTTAGTTACTCTTTTTGGGTCGTCTATCCTCCATACAAAAGGAGGCGAGGTTATTGTTGTTGTCTATATAGGAGTAGGGAAAGTAGGATTTGCTGTCCTTGAGGGTTCTGCTATTGTTCCGCTAGAGCAGCGTCCTTCGGTTATTCAAGGAGGTTCTCATGAGTAAGAAGATGTGGTGCAGATGGGCACCAGGAAATTCGCCTATGTTCCTCAACCAGAAGTATGATATTGCCCCCTTTTGGGTAATGCCTACTGCATTATGCATTATTATAAGTGCCGATTACATAGGATTTTAAATCTCCCATGAGCGAGGGTCAGGCGCACCAAGTAATACTGGACTCTAATCTCCTTTAATCGAGGGTTAGGCGGGCCAAGTAAAGTTAGACTTTAAATCTCCCATAGTCGAGCATCAAGCGGGCCTAGTAATATAGGACTTTAAATCTCCAATAATCGAGGGTTAGGCGGGCCAAGTAATTTTTGAGTTTAAATCTGCCATAAGCGAGGGTCGGGTGTGCCAAGTAATGTTGGACTTTAAATCTCCTATAACTGAGGGTCAAGCTGACCTAGTAATATTGGACTTTAAATCTCCCATAATCAAGGATCAGGCAGGCCTAGTAATATAGGACTTTAAATCTCCCATAATCGAGGGTCAAGAGGGCCAAGTAGTTTTGGACTTTAATTTCTCGTAAAGAGTTTATATATTCTTCTGACTTGGTAACTTCTTATGTTTCAGTTTGAGGTTCCTCAGTTAGTTGCTCGTGAGCTAGAGCCTGGGGATGTTGTGCATGCGATTGCCTAAGTGAGGACTATGGTTGAGTTGGATGCGATGGGCGAGGCTTTTCATTTACAAAATCAACAGTCGGCCCCAACTGTTGTAGAGGTTCCTCGAACAGGTGTTTTCGGGTTACAGGAAGGTGATAGTGGTTTCAGCGTACATGCTTCAAAATTATCTCTCGAGATGATTGTGAGGAAAACCTTGCGTGATTACCCATATATACTGACTAATGTTCCTCACGAGTTGATACATAAGATTTTAGACCTATTTCCATCTACTTTTACTGCTCACGGCATCTAACCATTACCTGTGATGGTGGCTTGTAGGTTGCTTGTCATTGCAACTATTTTAGTCCTTAACACCCCTCTGGAATCTTTAAGTTCTAATGCCCTTAAGGTTTTATTGAGGAAGATCAATCTTCATATGAGCGATGGGTTTTATCTATCTTGGTTGGTTAAACTCTTGCATGACTTCAAGAAAGCATATTTACCTTATCTTTATGCTCAATTGCAAGTCTCTCATCATTCGCAGGTGTCCATCTCGGAGGAATTGGTGAGTTTAGAAGCTGAACTAATTAATTTTGAGAAAGAGGTTGAGGTTTCTCTTGAGGTGACTATCAAAGCGGAAGCCATGTTAGATGATGTTCATCAAAGAATAGAGCGCCATCATAAGGAATTAGCTGATTTGACTGCTGACTAGAGCAATCTTGAATAGCTCATGCCCTAGAATCATCACCGCCTTCTTAACTCAGCCAACTTATGGTTCATAACGGATGCCTTTACCAACTAGTTGCTCTTCCTATTTCCCCCATCTTTTATGGCTTTGTTGTCTTGAAACATTTGTTGAATGTAACTAAAAATTCTATATTATTTGAATATATTGCTTTGCATTTGATTGTCCGCCTTTTCTATTTTGACTTGATGTCGAATGAGATGACACGTCCATACAATATACATTACCTTATGCATAATAAATAAATAATTATCCATAACTTTCACAATAAATATTACTTTATACTTCCATTTAAAGTAGATAACCCAGCATTGTGGTGAACATTCTCCCGAATAAGTACCAATAAAACGTAATGAAACAAATTAGTTCATTGGAAGAAAGCCAAATACATTTAAACATAGTAAATTTTGAGACACTTGTTGTTTAATTTGAAAGTGATATCGTCCTCCATCTTAAAAATTTCACAGTAGCCTAAATCATGAGTTGTTCGAACAATATAGGGGCCTTCCTAGTTGGCTTCAAACTTAGGTAATGAAAGTTCCCTGGTATGCCTCGTGTAAGCTTTTAAGACCAAGTTTCATTCTTTGAACTTCCTTGGCCTCACCATCTGATCATAGGATTTGGATAACTATTTTATGTACATTTCAAGTGCCTCATAGCATTATCTCTATGCTATTCTAGTGCTTCAAGAAGTACACGACAGGTGTGGGGGAGCATAACCCTTTGTAAATTATATTGAGCGGAGGGTACCTTGAGCTTTGATGGTAAAACAACTTCTGCACTAAAAACCAAAGAAAAAGGGGTATACCCCGTGGGCTTTCTCTTATTTGTTCGAGAGACCCATAGGACATCTGGTATATTGCCATCCCACGTTCCTGGAAAGTCCTCTAACATTTTTTATTGGATGTTCACCAGAGTCTTGTTGGTAGCTTATGCTTTCTTGTTGCACTTTGGGTACGCTGCGGTTGACTTGTGATGAATGATGGAGTACTTGTTCATGAGCAAACTTACTTCATTGTTCATAAAAGGAGTGCATTATCTGAGAGGAAGATTTTTGGGATACCAAAATGGAAAATGATGTACTCCTTTATGAATCAAGGAACTACCTCCGTTGTGGCTCTTTTTAGTGGTATGGCCTCTGCCCACTTGGTAAAACATTCAGTGCTAACAAGTATCCAAATCTTTCCTCACGAGGAGGGGTTTATTACCCCCACTAATTCAAACGCCCATGTGTGGAATGGGAAAGGGTCGAAGAGAGAATGCAGGTCCACCGAAGAAGTGTGAATCATATTCCCATGTAACTAACAAGCCTTTTACTTACGGATAAAATCCATAAAGTCCTTTTCCATCGTAGGGCTACAATATCCCAAAGTTATGAGTTGGTCATAAAGTTTGGCTCCTCCAATATGACCCAGCTCGTGGGCCTTTTTCAATACCACCTAGACTTCTTCCCCTCTGATGCATCTCAAAGGTCTTTCATGATAGCCTCTTCGGTACAACTACCCTTCTTCAACGTAGTATGATAATACGCAAATATTGCATATTTCATCCCTCGAACCTACGCATTTTAGCCATGTCGGGTATCTTATTCCCTATATTTATGCTCGTTAACTAGAAAACCTCTTATTTCTATGTTAACATGCTTTGCAGGGGCTAATCGAGCTTTCATTGGTATTTGGATGCTAAGTGTGAAGTTCAGACGCATCCCGGCTAATTTCAATACGCAGTTACACATTCAATGGTATTTTAGTCATTTCACAGTTTGAACACCTGGCCCAACATCTCACGAAAGATGTATCCCTCCTCGCAAGCTTCACGTGGCCATGAACGGTGCATGAATTCGATCCCTAACGAAGAAGTTACGGTGATTTTAGCGAAAGAGAATTACAAATGAACCAAAACATGGGAAACTTGGCTGAGACCTGCTTGATCGATCAATCGACCAAAAGGGTCAATCGATCGATCCTTCAGATATTTGCCTTCGAGATTAGACAGAGGGATGGAACCTGATCGATCGATCGATTACGCATGAAAAGTAGCGTCGCGTCAAAAGGCTAATCGTTGTATTTGTTTCACAACGTTAATACAAAAACCTAAATTACGATTGTACTTGCGATACAAGAATAGCGATAAGTCGGGAATCGAGAATCCACAAGGAGAGTTCGACATATTTTAATTGGTTTATTATTTCATGAATACAAGTGTACAAGGTGATGTGTGCTTGTAAATAAAAGAAAAGAGAGAAGTTAAGTCTAAATAAAGTAAAAGTGAGGATCGGGATAGCATCCAACCATACGGATCGAAATAATTATTAATTAGAATTCCAGCTCGAGGGCAATTTAATCGAGCATTATCAATTAATAATAAACTTCATGCAATAAGGAATTTTAGTCAAAGTTGAGTGAATAAACATTTAATCAAAAATTAGTCGCACACGGATTAAAGTCGGATTATCGCTATAAATACTAACGTTGCATAACAGAGAAAGTAAAACGCGTAATAATGTGACTTTAATAGACGCGGGTTCAATTAAATGCAATTCTGCACAAAACCTAATTTTCGGAGCTCGAGGCCTGTAAATGGAGGAATGAAATCCCGACCCTATTCATCTAAGGGTAACACATGAATTAAACTAAATTAAACCAATTAAAATAAGAAAATAAGAAATATCACAATTAAACTAATTAACAAAGCATGAAACTACACTACAAAGTAAGAAATAAATAAGAACAACTATATTAATTAGAGAGGATGATGAATAGTGCACACTTACAAACCCACAAGTTGTCACACCAAATGAGGAAGAAGAATGAGCTCTCAAAACCCTAACCCTAAGATATTCTAAACCTAAAATGAATTTAAACTGTATATCCTTTTTATTACAACAAAAATCCCTTATCTAGTAAGTTGGGAGAAAATAAAAGAAGAAAGAAAAGAAAATGAAAATGTCTTAGAAAATAGGGGATCGATCGATCGAATCCTAGGGTCGATCGATCGATCGATCAGAAATAAGCCCACTGCTTCCCACTATTTCAGAAACAAAGAGGGATCGATCAATCAATCCTTTTGGTTGATCGATCGATCAGCCAGGTGTGAGCTAAGCTCCCCTGCTTTTGTTTCATATTAGTTCCCTTCCGCTAAAAATCCCATAACTTCTTCGTTCGGACTCGGAATCACGCACCATTCATGGCCACGCAAAGCTTGCGAGGAGGGATACCTATTTCGTGTAGATGTTGGGCCAGGTGCCCAAACTGTGAAATGACTAAAATATCCTTGAACGTGCGATTGCATACGAAAATTAGCCGAAATGCATCCGAACTTCACACTTAGCATCCAAATACTTATAAAAGCTCAATTAATCCCTGCAAAGCATGTTAACATAGAAATACGATGTTGTTTGTTTAACGAGCATAAATATAGGGAATAAGATACCCGAGGGGGCTAAAATGCGTAGGTTCGATGGATAAAATACGCAATATTTGTGTATTATCATAGTACCTAGGCACTCGCATCTTTAGCCTTATTACATCATCTTTGTATACTGGCAGCACTCCGTCTACCAGCATGTCCATATATGGTTTCCTCCAATATGGAGGTTGATCGATGAAGTTGCATTCTATCGCTTGATAAAATAATTAACATTTGCCACATTCTCTTTATATCATCTCATCATCCTACCTTATCGAAGGCCAGAAGTAACTTGATCATTGGACCCTTCTATACAAGGGATCTCAGTGGTTTTGCAGCTATATTCGTGGACTTCTATCAGTCTCATCTTAGCCTCTTCAGGATCCACACATCTGGATAGCAAAAATACTGCGCGAGGTCAACCAAACTTAGAGAGCCTACACCTATTTATAGTTGCTTCCTTATCTCACACCTCCAATCATTGCTATCATTAGTGGGTAGCTTTTAAAGTATGGTCGAGGAAGTTGTCCTCTTAGTAATTCGAATCATTATTGACTCCCCATCAAAAGCAATCTTTTGGGCAATAGTGGTGTAAGCGTCAACATGTATGTTCATCATTTGCGGGTGCCTCTTGATCTTTACCACCTCGAATTGTCAGAGAAACCTTTGTATGATTGTTAGGTAGGCTGCCAAACTCATGTGCTTCAAAGAAAACTCACGCGTCAATTATTTAACCACTTGTTTTGAGTCCCCCTTTAATATGAGAACCTAGATGCCCCTTTTGAGAGATTCGAGAAGTCCCAGCACCAGTGCCTCATATTCAGCTTCATTGTTCGAACATCTAAAGTCCATCTTAAAGGATATTCGGACTTCTTCCCCATTCTTTCTCAAAATCACACCTGCTCCTCCCTTTTTTTTGGCCGAAGAGCCATCAAATTCCATGCTCCATTCGTCCAGGTTGGTTGCCAAAAAGTTCTCCTAAAGATCATCGCCTGAAAGTTCTTCCACATGTGGATCGATCATCCCACAAGGAAAAGTGGCTAAGATATCTGCATAATCTTGACTCTTGATAGCTCGAGGAATTATGCATTTGAGGTCATACTTCGAGAGGATTAGAAACCATCTGGATACCCTATTTATTAGCATAGTTCTAGTAAGAAAAAACTTAATAAGATCACATCTAGTTACAATATGAACTGTGAACGACAACAAATAGTGCCTAAGTGTTTGTGATACGAATACAAGGGCCAAATAATGCCTCTCGATACTAGTATATCTGGTCTCTAGCCCATGTATAATCCTTCTTAAGGAATAAACAGGTTTTTTTTACACCGTCCATCTCTTGGGCAAGCAATGCCCCAATAGATCATTCAATAGATGTAAGATATATACGTAATGGAATACCTACCTTCAAAGGGATCATTATTTGATAAGATGTGAGGAGCGTATTTATCTTGTCCATGACCTCCTGATGCATCTGTTTCCATGAAAACTTTAAACCTTTTCTCAATAACTTCATTAGCAGGTGGGCCACCTCAGCCAGCCCGGGTACAAACCTCCTTAAGTATGAGACTTTTCCAAAGAGGCTCTTTAACTCATTTACCATCTTTGGCCTTGGCATATCAAGGATTGCCCACTTCCTGTACAATTCCATCTAGACGCCTTGCCGATTTACCATAAACCCGAGGAACTTCCCACTTGTCACCCCAAATGTGCATTTAAGACTATTCATTTTTAACTTGTACATTCTGCATCGGGCGAACACCTTCCTCAAATCATCTAAGTGGGAATAATCCTTTCTGAAGTTGATCACCAGGTCATCGATACAAAATTACATGGTCTTAGGGAAGAGATCATGGAAGATATCCATCATGGTCTTCTGGTAGGTGGCTCTTGCATTTTTCAAATCGAAAGGCATAATTGTGTACATGAAGTTGCCGAATGGTGTTCAAAAAGTAATCTTCTCGGCATCAGACGGATCCATTTTGATCCAGTTATACCCAACATAACCATCTCGTGGCCCACAGTTGCATCTATCAAGCTATCTATAGAGGGTAGCAGAAATTCATCTTTCGAGCATGCACAGTTCAGGTCCCGAAAATTCACACAGATCCTGATTTAGCTCTTGTCGTACTGGAACAATACTAGACAACCAAATGGGATGCTGAATAGAGATAATGAAACCAGTTATGAGCAGCCTTTAAGCTTATTCCTTGATATTTAATTCCAATTATGCTTTATATGTTTAGGTGGATTGCTTCACTGGGATAACAGATGGCAAAATATTCAACTTGTGGCAGCTCACCTCCTTATCAACTCTAGGCATCTCGATGTACTTCCATGTGAATACGTCTATAAACTCTTACAGCAACTCGAACAAACCCTCTCACGATGCCCCTTTCAAGTCCTTCGAGATAAATATGGGACTAGGGTCATCGCCCTCCTTAGCCAGATCTATCTTTTATAACTCTTAGATTTATGGCCTGGGTCTGTCTTTCATACACTCAGGTTCCTCCTCAACCTCCTCTACAAACTCTTGGAGGCTCGAGTTATCAATCTTTAAACATTGTCCTTGGTTGTCCACCAAGAAATGCTCGTAGACTGGGTTAGCTTCATCCTCCAAGCCTTCAGCTGCCCGCTCACACCTTCATAATTTGTAAATAATTCTGCAGCTAGGCAAAACTAGTCTTTTGCACTACCAGGAGTTTTCTTCTCTATAAGACCTTTTTGGGAAATTTACTTCTAACTCTCTCGCATAGTGTCTATTGAGCACGCTCTAGAATTGAATTTGGTGTTCTATAGGGTCAATACGTGGAGTCATTCAGTCCCGAAGCTACCTCGACAAATTGGGAGGCCTTAGATCATCCATCTCGCATTCTTCTTCGTAGGTCACCACCGATCGAGATGTTGCACGCACTTTTTCATGACTACTTGGGACCCTGATGCCCCCAGTATAACTTGTAACAATTGTAGCCTCTTCATCTAGCTCAGTATATAAGGCTTCTTAGATGATCGAGTCACCACCTCCTTTCCCTTTACATTTTCTTTGGCGCATTTGTGGTAAGTAGAAGGCACCAACCTGTGTTTGTGCATCCACACTCTTCCCACTAACAGTTGATATGATGGCTCGCAATCCATAATGTGGAATTTTATATGGGAAACAATATTCCCCATCATAATGCCCACGTTAACATATCCCATAGATTTTAATGACCAGTTGTCATACCCCAATATTTTCAAAGAATGTTGCACTAGCCTTTAGCCACAAGGTGGTCCTCACATTTTCCACATTTTCACTTTTTCACGTTTTCTAAACCCTTTAGCCACAAGGTGGTCCTTATATTTTCTACTTGAAATATCAAGTTTCAGTATATTTTTAAGATCTATTTACAACCAATTGTTTTATACCTTGGTGGAAGATCAACTAAATTCCAAGTCTTATTTTATTCTAAAGATTTCATTTCATCATATATAGCCTCTTTCCATAAATCAGTATCTAACGAATACAAGGCTTTTTGAAAGGGTACTAAGGTATTTAAGGTGTAATCATACAAGTTAAGTCAAAAATATTTTTCAATATAAACTCTATTATTTTTATTGTTTCTAAAACAAATTCATTATGTTTTGAAATTATAGGAATAGACACGCTAGTGAGTATCAAGCCCTTATGATTTCTCAATTTAAAAATAAATTTATCTTCGAAAAAGCAAGCATCATCTTATTCAATTATTGATTGGTTTTTCAAATCATAAAATTGATAATCTTTACTATTATTCGCATAAATAATAATACACACCCATATGTTTTACTTGCCAATTTGGATCTTTTAGGGTTGGGATTACACACACAAGCTAAACACCCCCATGTTCTAAAATGTGACACTATAAATTTATTATTTATCCAAATTTAATACAGGGATATTTTAGTCTTAGAGTTAGGAACTCTATCAATGATGTAACCTATTGTAATAATAATTTTCCCCCACGAATATGAGGCTACCCCAAAACTAAATGAAATGAGAACTACTAATTCAGCATAAGTCATATTTTTCTTTCATTTTTACCATTCATTTAAAGAGAGTAAAGGGATGTTTTTTTCATGAATAATACCTTGATTTTTATAAAATTTAATAAACGGTAAATATTTATATTAATTGTCTCTATCACTACGCAACTTTTTAATTTTCGATTGAATTGATTTCCAATATCAATAAACATGTTAAATGGTTCATATTATTTTTCAAATAAATAAATGATTCACTGGAACAATAATGAATAAAAGTAATAAAATATATTTCCATTTCTAATTATAACTCCATTAAATTCACAACACTACCCCAAAAAAGGCTATTTATAACTATTATTTACCGTCACAATTTTAGGGGTGATAAAAAATGTTTGTTTTTTGCCGATAGTGGTGATAATTGTGTCTTTGTCACCTCTGGAGGGTTATTAACATTGACGTCCAGTACATCACCCGTTTTGTCACTATTTCAAGCTTATGACATGCGACGAAGACAATGAACGTCAGTCTTTTAGCCTTATTCATCTGACTTTTAAGCCTTTGTTTCAATATAATGAATTCATTCAACTCATGGGGTATTAACTTTTTATATGTCACTCAATCCTTCAAGCCCTTTATCCAAAAAATTTCCAATCCCTTAAAATAAGTAAAGAAAAGGTTAATTCTAAATGTCTTCAAGTGAAGACCCAATTCTTTCATGGCCTCCGTCTTTCGATCAGAAGAAATTCTGAACTATGTAACGAGCATATCCTATAAGTCATCATTTTCACTTGGTCGACTACGCTCCAACTCTCATGTTTTAATCCGACAAGTGATTTTAACAAGGCCAAAGCTCGATATTTAAACACATTCTTGCTATCTATAATCCCACCACTTTGGTTAAATATTAAGTCTAAATGAGAATCAGTGGCGGATTGATCATCCGACTTGAACCTGTTAGGATGGACAATGTAATTTTACTCTCAAATGCTTGTTGACTTGCCATTTTTCACTACACCAAAATTATCGACTTGTTAAGGTCTAAAATCGTGACAAGTCAAACTTGTCAAGGTCTTTGACCATGGCAAGTTTGGGGGTGACAACTACCTTTGTCATGGACTTATCATGATCAAAGACTGTGACAAGTTCATTTGACTTTCACAAACTTTGACCTTGATAAGTTTATCATGGTCAAAGCCCATGATAAAATTAAAAAAATTATCACGGTCAAAGAACGTGACAATTCTGGGCAGAATTTATAAAAAAAAACTATTGGGCAGTATGGCCACTGCCACTGCCCAACAGTATATTTGTACCTATTATAGAAATATTGTAGTTGTCCAAACAACATATATACAAATAAAATAGAAATAATGTGCCAAATCATGGCATATATATAATCCATATCCAAATAAAATTGAAATACAAATATCCAATATCCAAATAAAATACAAATATAATCCAATATCTAAATAAAATAGATAAAAATAATGTCATGGCAAAGGGTCTTGAGCAGGTTGGAGGAGGAAGGAAGGCCACACGACATATTCATTGACACACCCATCAATTCGCTTAATGCCGCATTATTTGCACAAACAAAAAGGTGAGTTCTCCTTTTCGGACACCACATGCGTGACAAGCACCCTTGCCTCAATGTCTTGGAGGGTATTTCCATGAACCACCCCACCCGGGAGGAAGGTCGGGTCCCACAACCCCCTCTCTATCTTCTCCCCATAATATATGTTGAGTAGAAACACGTTCTACCAACCGATTGTTGACATAGGCCGCTCGACGGGAATCAATATGGGAAATGGATCATACGGAGTCGAGTTCGTTTGTATCGACGATGAAGAAGTGAGATCCTAGTTTACCTCTACCTAATTTTACTTCTCCTTACCCTGATCCTTCTCCTTCCCCTTCCCCTTCCCCTTCCCCAACTGATGCTTTATGAAAGTGTACATATCTAGGACCGTCGCCTCCAACCTTGATAGCTTATCGTCATGGGTGTCCACCTTATGATCCAATCCAATGTTGCTCGTCTCCATTACGATGATCCTCGACTTCCCCACCCGCGAGCTCATCCCTCAAGTCCACCCCTTGCGATCTGTCGCACTTGGATGAGTGCGTCCGTAGCCAAAGATGCTTTGTTGGCATCAGACTGCGACTCGTGCACATCTTTAAGCTTTGCCTGAAATGAGAAGAAGTACACGACTAGTTAATTAAGTAAATAAAAAAATTATAACGTAATTAAAAAAATTAAAAATTTATAACTTACAATTGTGGCTGTGACGCTCGGGGCTACCTCCTTGTCCTTTCCCTTCTTCGTTCGAATTTCCACATAGGCATCGAGCCTATGTGGCCTACCCCCAGGGCCACTCCCCATTTCCTTAAATAAGTAATGCAAAATTAGTAATTAATGCAAAGTAATTCTAAATTAGAATAACATAAAACTAAAATTAAAGAAAAATAAAAACTTACCATCCTGTGCTCCACCTCGGCATAAGACGTCCGCCCGGAGTAGTGCACATCCAACTTTTTTTCTCTGTTTTCCCTCCCTGATTGGTGAGATGCCAATTTTCGATCATCGATCTAATTGTGAAAAAACTTTTTCCACTGTGCCAATGAGATCGACTCCTTTGGAGGGACGATGCCACGTACTCTCAGAATGGACTCCCGAGTCTTCCAAAAGTACTGTACTCGCATATTCTTCTTCCACGTCTTATATTGATCCCTCAACTATTCCAATGTGGAGTCGCAAACATGTGTGGGCAGGCCGAATTTTTCCTATCAAATAGATACACACCATAAAGAAATTAAGTGTTAGTTTCTAATAAATATAAATACACTACCTGTAGTGCCCCTCAGATGCCAATCTTGAGCTCATTAGGGACGACCCTCCAATATATGTACCCGGGGTAATGATCGCCTTCAGCAACTCTAGGGATCTAGTCAATGATACCGTCTTATTCTCAATGACGGACCCTAATTTATCCATTTTGGGGTCCTACTGGCCGAGGAGCCCTCGTCGTCTCCGCTACCGCACTGGGATGAAGACATTTTCTGCAAAAATTGTTATTATTAGTACAAACATGTATGTGGACTTTGAATTAATGCTCAAATCTGATAATAACAAAACTTATGCCAACTTCATTTAATTTAAAGTATACATAAGACTAAAAATTATACCAATTTCAATACAAACAATATTAATTTAAATTTAAATTTCAATTTATACCATTATCAATACCAATTTATATCAATTTTAAATTATACCTATAACAATACCAATACCATTTTATACCAATACCAATTTCAATTCACACACACACGCACCCCCCACCCCGCACACTCCCCCCTCTTGGAACACACACTCCCGGGTCATGGACTCTGAATTAATGCTTAAATTGATTAAAATCCGAATTAACACATTCGCTAACCATAAAACCAATTTTGATTCAAATCCGATAATAACAAAGCACTAGAAGAATACACCAATTGGTTATCACAAGTATTAAAATGATCAAGTACAAATGAATAAAAAGCATTAAATTGTCATCCGATAATAGTAAAGAACTAGAATAATATAACCCTTGGTCATTAAAAATAATTGGCCACGACTCTTTACTGATATACTTCAGGAAAAATGCTTGCTTGAACTTTTGAAAATCACAAACAAACGGCTCATCGCTCACATGTTCGTTGCTCTTCAACTTGGAATAGTTAACCATGATCAAATTGGTGCTAGGATTAACTTTACAATCATTTTTATCCTCAACTCTTACCCAATCACAGTAAAATGCAACCTCTTTGAATATCACATAGTCCAATTCAAATATATTTCGAATTACACCATAGTAACTCACTTCAGATGCAACAAGGTTTTTATCTTTCATGCTCTCTTGAAAGAAAGTAAGAGCCTTGTATAAAATGCCCGAGTTTTGTACATTTGTATTTTCCTCGCACACCCTTGCACCGAATACGTAACCGTTCAATCGATACTTTTTGTACTCTTGTGCCATGAACAAGGGTCCAGTGGCTAGACGAGCAAGCCTTGATGTCGCATCACCTGTCTTTAAGATCTGAGAATATAGATAAATTAATTAGGCTAGTTGTAAAGTTTTCTTGTAATGTGACATTTAATAACAATCATTTTCAATATAATTATCTCGTGTGACAATCACAACCTAAATTCGTTTTCTGATTGTGTCATTATTTTTCGTCTTTTATTGTTCTCATGGGCTTTATATTTTCTGCATAGATCGTGACGAACATATTATAAAATTAATCATGTATAAAAATTAAAATAATGTAAAAGTTAAAACAATTTAAATTTAATTTTTCCATTCTTCGACATCTTCATGTGTGTCAAATAGATAACGAGCTACTTGTTCGTGTTGCAAACTTGTTAATTTCACTTGTTTTCCCATCACATGACCACCCTCATAGACAAAATCATCAATAACATCCACACTGGTCGAGTCAGGCATATATTCTCGAGTATATATTGATGACTCCACGATGATGTATTCCTTTGTAATTTATCCTTCAATGTATCGTGTATTATTAATATAATCTTTGAAAACTTTCATCTATCTTTCAAATGGATACATCCACTGATATCTTACTGGGCCGCAAAGAAGTGCCTCGTCGTGTAGGTGTACCAACAAGTGAACAATTATGTCAAATAATGATGGGGGAAAGTAGTTCTCCAACACACAAATCTCTTCGATCAATGCCAATTTTACTGCCACTGTGTGATCTCGATTAATTACCTTCTCACATAAAAATGAGAAGCAGATACTAATTTTCATAATCGCCCTCCACAAATCCTTGTTCTTGGAGAAGCAGTGCTTAAATAATATAGGAACTAATTGCATGATCACATGCCAATCGTGGGACTTACACTTATGTAAACCATGGGTAGAATAATTCACAATCCGGCAAGTTGGACAAAAAATTAGATGGGACTTTCAAATTATATATTGCGTCTAAAAGAACCTTCCTTTCCTCACTCGCCAAAGTAAATTCACCCAGGGGAATTATTATCCTTCCCCTACTATCTTCTTTCAACCATAGTTGTGGCTTAAGTTTCAACGATTTAAGCTCTTTTCGTACATTTTCTCCATCCTTCGAATGACATTCCCCGAGGCATGTGCCCACAATATGTTCAACAATGTTCTTCTCACCATGCATCACATCCAAGACATGGCTCACCGATTTATTATTTCAATAAAGAAGTCAAATAAAATTGGCCTCTTAGACCATGCCTTTATTTTCTTAGTTTCATTCCCAGTTGGGATCTTTTTATGCTTGACATTTTTAAATTTATTATTCTTACCTAGCATATTAGGGACACAATCAAAAGATTTACTTTTAATTTTTGAACTTGAAAGTTTTCTCGGCGGTAGCCTATGTTTAAATCCGCCATGTAAAAAATTGGAACCTTTCTTAAATCTAAAGATATGAGGGGGCTAAAAACCTCCTATGGCAATGGTATACCTTTTTTGAGCTAGCGGGGAGACAAAGAGATTCAGTATCCTCTCCATAAATAAGACACCCAAAATAACCATGTACTATACAATCGAATAATGTCCCATAAGCTGGAAAATCATGAAATCCCCACATCAACATAGATTTCAACGTAAACTCTTCTTTTCTAGAAGAGTCAAATGCTTGCACACCCTCTTCCAATAACTCATTGAATTCTTCTACCAAATGAGCCAGGTAGACACCGATGTTTTCGCTTGATGCCTTTGGCCCAGGTATCAATAAAGACAACATCAAAAATTTAGGTCTCATACATTGTGAAGGAGGGAGGTTGAGTGGGGCTAGGAACACTGTTTGTACACTCTGATTGGCACTTAGATTTCCAAATGGAATGAAACCATCTGTTGATATTGCCAAATGAATGTTACGTTGTTCTCGAGAAAAATCGGAATACTCAAAACTCATCCTCTTCCAAGTTGTAGAATCAATAGGATGACGCATGAGATTATCCCCTACTTTTGCCCTCTCATGCTAAGTCATTGCCTATGTTATCCATGGTACTATGAAAAAATGCTTTAATCTAAGTCCCCCCAAAAAAATATTTCAACACTTTTTGAGGAACTTTTGAGCTTGTGCCTTCCTTAACAGTAGATTGGACATATCTAAGTTCATCACATACCGGACACCGATCGAGATTTTCATCTCCTTTCGGTATAGTATGCAGTCATACACATAAGCATGAATTCATTTATACTTCATTACCAAACCTTTCAAACTATTTTTCATAGTAGGATAGTTGTTTGAAAGCGCATTCTGCTTGATTAGCAAGCCCTTCACCCAATTCAAAATTCCTGTCACGCTATTTCAAGAAAAACCATATTGGGTCTTCAAACTTTGCAAACCAACCATGGAATGTAAAGTTGTTTGATATTTATCACAATCAAAGTATGACAGTCGGGTCGCCTTAAATTTTCAACTTTGGTAGTCATCGTCAAGGTTTATCCCGATATCTTCTTGAGCAATGGAACCTTGTACATCTTCAGTGACCTCATTCTCTTCTACTTCATGAACTCCATACGTGTCATTAACTAAATCCTATAACATATTATGATTTACATTATCATCCTCCCCTTTTACATCTATCCTACTTATTGAAGGTTATTGTGAAGGTTTCTCGGGGACAAAAGGAACTTTTAATTCCCCGTGAAAAATCCAAAATCGATAACTATCTTACATACCCCATCTTAACAAATGTAGTTCAACTATTTTCCAATCAAACACCTTACCATTCTTACACTTAGCACACGAACATGAAAACTCTTCATCATTATGACATCTCTTTGCGTATTTTACAAATTCATTAGAACCTCTACGAAACTCATCCCCTAATCTATTTGCCTCACCCATCTACTCTTTGTATTTAGGATATCCAATCACAACTACTACAAACAATTACCTATTATGGGTAAAAAGCGTATATTCGTGGATTAGTATAAATAAAAGTGTGAACATTTAGTTTCCTTTAGTATAAACAATCACCTATTGGTTACGTACGCATAAGAACTAGAAGGCTAGTTTTTATGCGCACAATATGTAATATGTTTTGCATTCAAATGAGACTACATGCAGGCATGCACCCCCCGAAGCAAGTGCTATATAAGAATTTGACATAATGTAAATTTACACATGGTCTATCTATTCCGGTTCCCGTTATTTATTTATAGTATGTTTTATTTAATTATGTTTGATTTATATTTGATATTCATGTTGTTATGTTTCATTTCGCATCACAACCCTAAATGTTAGAGAAATCCTAGGGCTAACCGATCAATGGCCATCTAAGTGTTAAAATCCACCAGTTAACAACAATTCAAGAATTCAAAACAATAATGCAAATAATAATGCCTTTTATTATAAATTCCTAGGGCCAACCAACTCAATGGCCATCTAAATTCTTAAATCCACCAGTCAACAACAATTCAAAAATCCCAAACAATTCAACAATCTTTTTTTTTTTTTTTGTGTGTGTGTGTGTGTGTGTGTGTGTATATATATATATATATATATATATATATATATATATATATATATATATATATATATAGAGAGAGAGAGAGAGAGAGAGAGAGACCAAAATGTGTGTAGAGAGGGAGTCCCTGAAAGAAGTTACTTTGTGCAAACTGTCCGTCAATTTGTTGGTTTATGAGATGGAAGTAGTTGGAATAATTATTGGGGTTGGAGATGATAATACACCATCGAGATAACTTGATTATGAATGGAGACCCTTAAAGCTGAATATATTGCCTTAACATCTTCGTCGTGGGATCATCCATCTCTACCTTCATTTTCTTATGTTGCACTTAACATAATCTCGTGTATTCAGGGTCGCTTATTCTCATTTTATGACCGTATTTGTGATATGAATTTGTATTTCTAGTAATGAGCTTCAGATAATATTCGAGGGGTTTATGTTATAAACTATATAGGCTTTTGTTTGTAAATTTATTTTTTTACATTTTTGATAAGTTATTTCATATCTGAAGTTGTGCCTCTGATGTCATTCACTCCAAGAGCTAAGTTGTACTGACTGAAATTGATCACATACCACTCTAAAGCTTCTAGGCCCAATAAGACTAATAGAAAAATATTAAAAAGGGAAGGTTACAAAGGTGAGGAAATTTTCATGATGAATGTAAAAAAGATAGGAAATACCAACTGTAGTGATTTTGACCCTATTTATATGTAAATTCGCTTAGTGTTAAATGTGTGTAAATTTATTTTCAAAAAATTTATTCCATAAAATGTTTAATACTAATATTTCTAAAATTTCCATTTTCCCAAAATATATCATCTTTCAATATTACAAACCCCTGAACTATTTACTTATTCTTTATTTTTTAACAAAATCACATTATTTGCCAACATTTTATTCCATAAAATATTTTTCATCAAAATTACTAGAAAATATACCATTTTCTTAAAACATAAACTCTTAACAGTTATTTCTTAAATTCATGAAGGTATGCGGGGCTCACCAAGATGGACACAAAATGAAATGGTTGTTTAAGGAGACATGAATTTAACTAGCCCTATAACCTAAAAGATTGCATGGATTTTGTTAAAGGGAGTCAAAAGTTCCAACAACATAGCCCTTTAAAACATGTGCCTACTATTGATTTGTAATATTTGGTAAAACCTTGGCAATTTAGGGGATGGAAAATTAGTGTTATTGGTAAATTCTACCACCATATTCGAAGTGAAATAGCTTTATACTTGTAGTAACAATTATTTTACAAAATGGGTAGAACCTAAAGCCCTAAACTAAGTTACCCGTAATGAATTGGTAGACTTGTTACAAGACATTGTATATAGATTTGGTATTCTAGAAACTATAACTTCAGATAATGCAAATATTTATTAGTAAAAAATGGTGATAGAGTTCACTTCAAGGATGGTAGTAACTCTGATTAAAGTTGCACCTTATTATGCTCAATCAAATGGACGTGTAGAATCTATAAATAAAGTGATTAAAAACACCTTAGGTAAGGTGATGGAGAATAATCACACAATCTGCTGCCATAATTATTGTGTGCTTATAGGACTTCCAAAAGATCAATAAGTGAAGTAATTCTGAATGCTTTGACTTATGCACATGATGTTATCTTACCAATATAAATCACTCTGAATTCACTAAGGGTGGTATCCCAAAATGAATTAACTATGAAAGGCTATGACCAAGCTATTTATATAGAATTAGAAAATAAAAATGAAGATAGAGTTAGATCCTTTAATAACATATTAGTCCAAAACACTAAAATAGATGACAACTATAATATGAAGGTAGAAAATAAGACCTTTAATGAAGGACACATTATTTGGAAGACCATAATACCCTTATTATCAAAGCATCCAACCTATGAAAAGTGATCCCCAAAATGGGAAGGACCATTCGAAATACACAGAGTATTCAAAGGTGTATATTACCATGGAAAAGATATGAATGGACATATTCACACGTGGAAAATAAATGTTAGGTTCCTGGAAGCATATTACCCAACCATATGGGAAGTAAGGAGATAAAATAAAGGAACATACTAAATTGTACTTTCATTTATGTACCGCTAAAATGTTTAGTTACAAAAGACCTAAAGCTGGTCCAATATTCCTAATACATTGCCTTTTTTGGTGTTTATTTGAAATTGCCTCACCTAAAACAAAGTATAATTTATGGAAAATAGTTGCATCTCCCTAATTAGTTCATTTTACCTTGATTAGAAGTCAGTCTCTTCTAGATTACTCACCTCAAACTGAGCATTAACTTAAGTCAGTCTCTTCTATAATCCCTATTTTTTTGCAATTAGAGCAGCTCTCCTAGCTTGAATGGTTTTCAACTCATTAAGACAACAACTGGCTCAGCTTTTTAATGAGAATATTCGTCCTTATTAGCAAGAAAATTGGTCTCTTATATATCAGCTTGGTACACCATCTCAAGATAAACTAAAAGAGAAGAGACACTAGTCATCAACTCCTTTGGTATGTTTGATCCAATGTACCTAAGTTGAGAAAGGATAAAACAAACAAATTTTTGTCTTGTGAAAAAGGAAAACTATTATGAAGCTTAAAATGGAACCCTATCATATCTCTAAAGTAATTTTAAAGATTATAAAGAATTTAAGTGCTAAAAAAGTTGACTGAGTGTGAAGAAAAAATTATAATTCTTTCTCCACGCTAGAGGAAGATTCTATTGGTGGTTGAAAAGAGGCTTGGGACATAACTTATTGGAGTTCCTCTTGAAAAGAATTAAGCTCGTTAGAGGACATCAACCATGGAATAACTTTAAAAGAGTTGGGAGTAGCAGTTTCTCTAGTAACACCTCTGCTACTAGAGGTGGAGTTTAAATAACAACTTCAGTTTGAATAGGAGTTAGAGCAAGGGAATTAGCCCTAATAGGAGAAGAATCCATAACAAAAATTAAAATTAAAGTAAGAGAAATTACTGAAGTAGAAGTCCCAACTGGTGTAGGACTTAAGGCTAAAGGTTATGGAAAACTAGGATCCTCAATTAGAAAGGGATCCTTTAATCTAGTAGGATTATTAGCTGGGCCTGCAAAAGGGAGAAGCAATTAAAATTCAAAAATTCAGGAAATAATACTACTAAAGTATAACAAGAGATAAGAAGTATTACCAAGAATTAAAATATTAGTTATACCTCCCAAATTAACCTTAAAAGAGGCCTTTTGTCAAGGGTTTTCACCATTTTCTCCTTAGGAACCTTGAACATATCCTTTTATGGAAGTTCCATAAGCTCAGGGATAAGTGTAAAAGTAGCAGAATTATTAATTAGGCCTTAAGAAGAAGAATTATTCTTAAATTATTGAACTAGACGAACAACATCCTATTCTTCTTTATCCTCCTCCTCTATAGAAAATATAAGCCTCCACTTTTGAGAATAGGGTTAGGCAGTAAAAGAAAAGCCAACCTATGGCAAGTCTTTAGGAAAATAACTGACAACATTTATAGGATTCTTTCCCAGACCAACAACTGGAACACAAAATGGGATAGTAAAGAGCCAAAAATAATAGTTGAAAATAGGATATCAAGGTCAAGAAAATGCCTTACTGGAGGAAGAAGGGGCACATGGATCACTATCTTAACACTTTGGAGATACTTGATGTTTAACATGGAATGAGCACCTTGTTGAAAATCACCAATCACTCTAGCATTAAATTCCTCACTAGTTATGCTAAAAGTTCTTTGAACCTCAGCATAATAAAAAAATCCTCACAGAATACCTTCCCGAGGGACATTGGAATATCTAGAAAATATGGATGGATTGTCACTACTCTTCCTAAAAATCGAAATATTTTGGTATACGATGAATTATCTTTAGAATAAGCAAGTATAGCTCACCACAAGACTTGGTAACAGAAGCTTTGAGGGGTCAAAGTGACACATAATAGGACTCTCGGAATGAAAAATCTCCTTTATAGGAGTATTTTTCCTTATTGAGGGAGAGATTATTCAAAATAAAGACAAGACACTAACGGTCCTTGGTAGCATTCAACAAAGGTTGAAGGGGGATCCTAGGCCTAGGATTTATACCTCTGAACATACTCAGAAGAGCTTTGAAGCTCTTGTTGGCAGGTTTAATATTATAATAGAATGGTTGTGGTTAAAGCTACAGCTACCAGAAATATGACCAATCTCAGGAAAATAGGCACGGAGACACATTTGAAGGACTCATAATGGCCCATGTTGATTAGAGTTAAATGGGTTACTTTGGAGCTCTAAGGAACTCCTATAAGAGAACCCAAGAGGTAAGGAAAATATCCATTTCACTACCCTCAACCATAACTACTGCCGGGAAAGAATGCTCTAGCATTACACGCTAGGAATTAGTTCAAAACACAAGACTTAATAACCAAAAAAGTTAGAAATAATACTAATCTCCATCAGTCATGGAACTATAATCCTTCTTATGTTTTTTTTCATAAAAGTGGAATAGGTTGGAAGGGTGTTATCATTCTTTAATTTTATAGGTCAATCAGTTGACAACATATGAAGACGAAGATCATCTCCAATGGATTTGAAGCCTACGCAATTGGCAAATATCCAACACAATGGGCCCCGCCATCCTAAAGTTAAATTCAAAGAACTTAAAAGATGAATTTCATAAGTTAATAGAACTAGAAATGATGAAGGGATTATATTTAATGTTCCTTGGACTACATTGTAAATGCCAATCGTCTCCATCAAGCCACCCTTAACCTCTAGAATACAGTTAACACATTGGCACTAATCTTTGTTATCTTTATTCTTTAGATAAACCCTAAATTTGAAAGAAGTATG
This sequence comes from Sambucus nigra, assembly GCA_949130495.1. Classification (NCBI taxonomy): domain Eukaryota; kingdom Viridiplantae; phylum Streptophyta; class Magnoliopsida; order Dipsacales; family Adoxaceae; genus Sambucus; species Sambucus nigra. Next base: position 350,819,194 of record OX422215.1, read on the forward strand.
TGCATGGATAGAATTAGAGTTTTAAATAAGGAGATTTTTCTCCCCAAACCTATAATAATAAACTGAAAACTTCAGAGGAAGTTCACTAGAAAAAATTGACCCATAACAGAAAGAAAATCCCCATAGGACAAATGTAAGGCCCTAAAGTGTGATTAGTATTGTTAATTACATGATAAGTATAAGTTATGATTTATAAGTTTGGTGAGGGGTGTTAAAAATGTTAATTGTCATATTTAGGGGATGCATAATCATGTGATATATGTGTTGTTTGCATTAGATGTTAATCGAGCTCATGATCGGGGATAACTATTTTAGATCATATGATTAGTTATTTGGTTAAATGAATCATGAAAATAGGTTTTTCATACATCATTATGATTATAAAATATAACCAAGGTGTTGATCCAAAATTGGCAATGTTTGGTTGCCAAATGTGAAAGTTATGAATTTTTGAGTAAATTATTACTCTTTTGTTCGAGCCGCAATTAGGCTTACTAATTTTATGATTTTGGAAAAACACAAAATATGAAAGTTGTAGATATATAAGTTATCTAAATGTAGATGCAAAGTGGGAGTAAATCGGGGCTTTTAATAGGGAGTTATGGTGATTTTACAAAGGCAGGACAAATTCGTCATTAGTGAATTGCCTTATTGGACTTCTTGTCCAACCAATCACTTGCCACCACCTTAAAATGGCCACATGGGCTCATGGCCACGTTTTTTTCATTATATATCAGACATTTATCATCTTTATCATTTCATATTATATTCTTGGGAATAAATATGCCTAGGGAGAGAGGAAAAGAAAGTTAAGGAAGAATTGCTTTGAAAAATTTCCATAAATCGAGGAATTCTCATAAGGTAATTATCTATTGATTAAAGTTGCCCACATGAATGAGATTTATACTTTGTATATTTTTTTTCCTGATTTTGATAAATATTTAAAGGATATCCATTTTGCTAAATTGTGTTAAACCAATGATGGCTTAAGAACATACGTGAGGACTTGTGCTAGGATCGTAAATATTAACTTTAAAGTCCCAGATTTGAATTTACTTCTCGTGAAGATTTTCCATGTATTAATTTCATATATATGATGCGTGTATATACTAAAACATGTTTAGTATATGCTTCAATTATTGATACCTGGGGTAGAGGTGATATATGCTTAAAAAGGTTAAGTTATGCTTTAATGTTCTCTTCCGAACTAGTTATTCTAAAAAAGGCATAAATCATGGAATACTAATTGAAATTAAATGATTCAAATTGGAGATTGAAATAGACTCATATATGTATAGTATATCCAAAAATAATGTAAAAATACTGAGAAATGAATCTTGGGTGACAATTTGAAGTTCATGTATAAAATTTGCCATAAAAGTGTAAGTGCGCACACAGGTGTTCGACGTTTTGCTTGACTTAGCAACTGAACTCTAAAAATTATGCAGCTTTAATTTTATATCATTCATTGTGTTTAATATATGTTTTAATAATTCATAACCGAGGTGGAGGTTATATATGATTGAAAAATATTAAGTTATTCATTGATGGTCTTCTCAGACCTAGATGTATTAAAAGTGGCATAAATCATTGAATACTTATTGAAATCAAGAAATTTCAATTGGAAATGTTAGAGAAGATATATGAGTATGATATACTTGAAAGGGAGTATAAAATACCTTCTGTTTTGTCTTGGGGGTTGTGTTGAAGTTGAAGTTTTATTGTTGTTTTTCTCAAGAAATGATTTGAAAAATGTTGTAATAAAATGTACATAACTTTGTCTAGAGAATTCGTAATTTAATTCCACAAATTGTGTTAGAAACCTAATGAATAAGGTGTTATAGAAATGTGAAGTATCATATTCAATTAATTTTTAGTTATGCCAGATTCACCAACTGATGTGATGTGTTACTGAGCTTAATGTGATTTTATGTATTCAAATACTAATGATGTTGAATTGTTAGGTGGGGAAGAGGCTAATACTACCATACCAAGGATATAGTTTTGGTATTTATGGAAATGTGTACTTAAATACATGTGTTAAAATTCTAATGGGAGTGATGTTGTATTTATGAAACATATTCATATGATTAAAACTGTGAAGCAATGTTATATAATGTTATGGACTGTGGCAAGTCCTTTATCTAATGTTAAGGACTGTGGTGGGTCCTACGGGATGTGGCAGTCCCGTTAATCCAACTTAAAGGTTTGTTGTACTTGGGCCTAATTATGGTATGTGGTGATCCCCGGTAACTGCGGCGAGTTAATTGGACAGTGGAGGGTCCAGGCTTACGAGAGTTACACATTTCCTGTTGGGTTATAACATTTGAAAAATAAAAATGGTTATTCAAATTGGTCATATGTGTGGTGTATGTGTGGTATATGGTCATTAACTAAGCTTGTATTTCTTACAATACGATAATGTTATATTTCAGGTATGCCTATAGTTGCAGTTCACTGCCAAGTTAGGAACAAAAAATGGGGGAGTGACGGATATCTTACATGGGTTGAATATCAAGAAGCTTTTGGGGTAAATATTAAACTAAAGAATTTTTGTATGTAAAGTTGTTTAGTACTTGTAAATTACATGTTAAGGTAGTTATGATTTGATCCAAACATGCTTTTGAAAAGTAAAAGGAAAGGAAAAAAATATGGTGTTATTTTTCAGAGAGAATTAAAGTAAAGTATTGTTTAAGGGAATTTATGTCTAAATAAAAGGATGATTTTAAGTTAATTTACTTGGGGCAACTTGGTATCAGAGCATGGTCATTAGGTTCTGGATAGGGTGTGAGGGTCTAGATTGACAAATGGATGTAGAAAATGTTTAGAGTCATACGTATTCAATTTCAAGGGATAGATTTAAGTATGTTGGATTCCTGAGGTGTGGACACGAAGGGTTTATTATTAAGTTTTAAATTGGCTTTTTTGACTAACATCTGTCAGTTATACACTTATATTATTGTATGTGATATGAAATGCAAGGATCTTGCAGGAAAGGAAATCATATGTTAACGTTTATTCGGGGATGACAGCGAATACAAGTATTTTAATATAAAGCATTGCATTATTTTATATGTTATATGAACAAATGTGTCATTTAAGGAAAAAAATTATAGACACAATGTGGTATACAAATTGTAAAGTATTAGAAGTGATCTCTTTTTATACTGGTATATGTGAACTTGATAAAAATAATGAAGTATTGGAGGTGATCTCTTTATATGATGGTATATATGGACTTAAGTCGTGTTACGTATATCATTATGAATGGGTGAGCTCCTCATCTGTATGGGAGAGTGATGTATGGGAACACATATTCCATTAAAGGATGAGAAGTGAGAAGAATAATTGTTACATGATTATAATGAGACTTAAATTGTTGGAGTGTGAATAAAAATGAAGATTCACATAGTAAAGGTTAAATGAGAAGGTTAGTAGTTGTATCTGTTTATATTTAACATGTGAAAATGTATGAAATTCAATAACTAGTCGATATATAAAAAATGATCAGAATATGAATTCATAGTGAATTATTACAAGTAGAATAAATAGTAGTGAGAGTTGAGATGTACGTCTTTAATAATATGAGTACATACAGTGGACATTACTCTTGTGATGTTTTGAAACGCTTATATGAATAGTAAATTTGAGATGAGGTGTTAAAGAGTTGGAAGTTTAAAAATATTAAGGAATCCTTTTAGGAGTATGTGTTGTGTATTATGGCAAGCAATTTCTAATCGAATGAAAGGTAAGACTTATTTATGATAATTGAAGATGTAATTGGGAATGAAGGGTGGAGAATTATTGATATCTAGTGTATATGATAACTGAGTAGGAGTTATTAAATAAGAAAAAAGGGGTGAGTGTATGCTTATACTCAATATCAACAAAACTTAATGGGATGTGGACATGATGAAATATAAATGTAGTATGATGGGGTGTGATGAATTTTTTATAAAATTTAATCGGGGCTAAATTAAACTTTCACAGTTAATAAATAAATGAGATCTAAACCTTAACTAATGACAAGTAAGGAATAAGGTATGAGTATGAGAAAAATGCTAGTTGGATTTGAATATCCGTAACTAGTTTAGGGGGATATTGAGTTGTATTTGTCATTGTGCGTATGTGTTATCACTAAGAGTGAATCATAGAAAGAATATGGTTGACATTATATGGAGTTACCAAGAAGTATGTGTAAGGAGAATGTGTTATGCGAGATACCATAATATGATACATTAAGGTAGTGTATAGGTTATTTAAAAGAAATATGACATATAATAGTTAGAGAAGTATTATGGAGTTAGTAAGTATGGTTGAAGTTTTAAGTGGTGATGTTACGTTTAACATTTATGTTACCAAACGGGTAAGATGAATGTATTAATGATGTTGTGTAAGATTATAATGTTAAAAGGATTGAGGTAAGATTATGATTATAATGTTATTGTGTTGGATAAATGACTTGTTAAGGTCATTGTATGTTTAGTTAAAGAACAATCAAATGATATTGAAAATAGGAATATAGTGAGAAGTTATATTGAGTTCATAGTGCATGACTGGACAATACACATGAAAGTGAATATGGGATATTAGTTAAAAGTAAAAATTTAGTGAATAATTGTTCATTATCAATATATGGAAAGTAGTGAGGCTATGCATAGATTAAGGATCATAAGAATGATATTTAACATACTTTAAAACTTCAGATATGATACGGATAGTAGTCCAAGTCGAACACATGAATTTAGTATTGAATGCAAGTTGGAGAAATGAATTATAAAAGGTTAGTCTTGTAATAGAATATTTATTATTTGAAATGTTTCACAATGATAAGGATGGATTATGGTAATGAAGTGAGAAATGTAAAGAATGATGTTTGGTTTATTAATAATGTTCACTCGGTGTTAAAATAAGAGGATACAACCAATAATATATTATGTGTGAATTTTTGACATACGTATATAAAGGTATGGAATAATATATGAGTTGAAAATTGACTTTCATTGATAAGAAATCACTAGACGATTATCCTTATGTATGAATGATAAAGACGCTTATGTGTTGATAGATACTGGTTCTACACATTCTTTGTGTCTTTCTTTATCTATTGAATCATAATAAACCACTAAAATCATTAGATTCTAGTTTAGCTATTATTACTCTAGTGTGGGAGATTTGTTTTTATTGATAGGGTGTGTAGGGAGTGTATGGTGCGAATAAGTGAAAAGAAGTTGTTGGTTCACTTACTACCTTTCAGTATGAATGACTTTGATATGATATTGGGTATGGATTGGTTGTCCTTATATCATGTATGCTTAGATTTCTTTATAAGGGAGGTAGTGTCTCAGTTACCGCGTGAACTTGAATTTAAATTTATTGGGGAACGGAATGTCACATGTGTATTATTTTACAGACCTTGCGAGAGAAGAAGTTATATGCTAAATTTTCTAAATGTGAATTTTGTCTAGACCAAAGTAGTATTTTTGGGGCATGTTATTTCTGCTAATGGCAATTGTGTTGCTTGAAAAGAAGATGGATGGAATTTATAAAGGATTATAACTACACAATACATCACCATTCGGGTAAGGCTAATGTTGTTGCTGATGCTTTGAGTAGAAAATCTCTAGGCAAAGTATTTTATATTTAATGTGTTCGTATTAACCCGTTGAGAAAGTTAACTTTAATAAGGAAGAAGTTAACGTTAAATGAGTCTTATGGAATACTAGGGCATTTAAATGTTAGACCTATACTAATAGACTGGATACCACCATCACAAGCAGGACATTTAGAATTGGAGAAAATTAAAGACAACATGAAAAAGGGTAAAGCAAATGAATTTTATATTCTTAATAATGACATTGTTATGTATGATAACCGTTTGTGTGTACCTAATGAGCCTAATTTAAGGAGAAATACTTTAAAGGAGGCCCATTGTTCTTTATATGCTATGTATATAGGAAGCACAAAACTTTATAGAAATTTGAAACAATGTTATTGGTTGTCAGGAATCACTGTTCTACAAAACCTGTCTAGGCTTAGGGCTTGGGAGAAATGCCCCGCCTTAAGCTTTTTACGCCTTATTCTTGGTAAAACCCTCAAGGTGCACTTTTTTCTAAAAATAACAATGCTTTAGTGAAACGATATCGCCTTTTAAAGAATTTTTTTACAAACCGGACCATTATCTCATCCAAAATAATGAAATAGTATTTTAATTTGCATATATTCAGACATATTTTTATGATATGTACAATTTTAGTATTTTAATAGCCTTATTATGGTTAAAAAAAATAAAATATATTAAGAAAGCACAAACGCCTTTTTACGCCTAAGGCCCGCCTAGGCTTCTAAGGCTTAAGGCTTAAGGCTTAGCCTTCACGCCTCGATCACGTCCCATGTTTTTTAGAACCTCGTCGGGAATAAAATAAGATATTTCAGACTTTGTTGCTTGATGTCTGGTTGCCAATAAGTGAAGGTGGAGCATCAAAAGCCTAGTAGTTTACTATAGTCCTTACCTATTTCTAAGTGGAAATAAGAGCACGTTACTACCGATTTTGTTATAGATTTACCAAAATTATCATGAGCGTCTGATTATATTTAGTTTGTCATTAATAGATTGACTAAGTCGACACATTTTCTTCCTGTTAAAGTTACTTATTCCATGGATATAATTAGATTGCATGGTTCACCTGTTTCTATTATCTCTGATCGAAATCCTAATTTTACTTCACACTTTTAGCCTAGTTTACAGTAAGTTTTGGGGCTAAATTGAAATTTAGTATAGCTTTTCATCCTCAAACTGGCGAGCAGTCAGAGAGAATGATCCATACACTCGAAGACATGTTAATAATTTATATATTAGATTTTAAGAGAAGTTGGGATGAACACTTGTCACTAATAGAGTTGCTTATAATAATGGATACCATTTGAGTATTGAAACAGCTCCTTATGAAGCCTTGTATGGGAGGAAGTGCAGGGCCACAGAGTGTTGGACCAAAGTAGGAGAACGAAAAACTACTTGGTCCAAAAATTGTGCAACTAACTACTGAGAAGATAAATCTTATTTATAATCACTTGAAGGCGGTACAAAGTAGACAAAAAGGTTATGCAGACAATAGAAGAAAATAATTGAAATTTGAGGAAGGTGATTAAGTATTCCTGCATGTTTATCCTTGGAGAATGGTAATGATATTTAAGAAAAAGGGCAAATTAAGTCCTAGGTATGTTGGCCCTTATGAAATAGTGACATGAGCTGGAATTATATCTTACAAATTGTCTTAGCTACAAGAATTGTTTCGGATACACGATGTTTTTCGTGTATTAATGTTATGTAAATATGTGCCCGATCCTTCACATGTGTTTATTTCACAAATAATAGAGCTTAAAGATGACTTAACCTACGTGGAGGAACCAATCGCTATTATAGATCAAAGGAGTAGATGTTACGTAATAAAACTATTCCGTTAGTGAAGATAATGTGGGAAAGTCAAAATCTGGAGTATGCTAGCTGGGAAGGAGAGAATAAGATGAAGGAGTAATACCCTAAATTGTGATTAGGAATGTTAATTACATGATAAGTATAAGTTATGATTTATAAGTTTGGTGAGGGGTGTTAAACATGTTAATTATCATATTTGGGGGATGCATACTTATGTTATATATGTGTTGTTTGCATTAGATGTTAATCGAGCTTATGATTTAGGATAAATTGTTTAGATAATATGATTAGTTATGTGGTTAAATGAATCATGAAAATATGTTTTTCATACATCATTATGATTATAAAATATAACCAAGGTGTTGGTCCAAAATTGGCGATGTTTGGTTTCCAAATGTGAAAGTTGTGAATTTTTGAGTAAATTATTACTCTTTTATTCAAGCCGAAATTAGGCGTACTGACGATTTTGGAAAAACACAAAATATGAAAGTTGTAGATATATAAGTTATCTAAATGTAGATGCAAAGTGGGAGTAAATCGGGGCTCTTAATAGGTACTTATGGTGATTTTACCAAGGCAAGACAAATTCGTCATTAGTGAAATTGCCTTATTGGACTTCTTGTCCAACCAATCACATGCCACAACCTTAAAATGGACACATGGGCTCATGGACACGTTTTTTCCATTATATATCAGACCTTTATCATCTTTATCATTTCATATTATATTCTTGGGAATAAATATGCCTAGGGCGAGAGGAAAAGAAAGTTAAGGAAGAATTGTTTTGAAAAATTTCCATAAATCGAGGAATTCTCATAAGGTAATTATCTATTGATTAAAGTTGGCCACATGAATGAGATTTATACTTTGTATATTTTGTTTTTCCTGATTTTGATAAATATTTAAAGGGTACCCATTTTGCTAAATTGTGTTAAACCAATGATGGCTTAGGAACATACATGAGGACTTGTGCTAGGATCGTAAATATTAACTTTAAAGTCCCAGATTTGAATTTACTTCTCGTGAAGATTTTCCATGTATTAATTTCATATATATGATGTGTGTATATACTAAAACATGTTTATTATATGCTTCTATGATTGATACCTGAGGTAGAGGTGATATATGCTTAAAAAGGTTAAGTTATGCTTTAATGTTCTCTTCCGACCTAGTTGTTCTAAAAATGGCATAAATCATGGAACACTTATTGAAATCAAATGATTACAATTGGAGATTAACATATACTCATATATGTATACTATAGATGAAAATGATGTAAAGAACCCAAGAAATGAATCTTGGGTGATAGTTTTAAGTTCAAGTACAAAATATTCCCTAAAAGTGTAAGTGCGCACACCAGGTGTTCGACGTATTACTTGACTTAGCAACTGAACTCTAAAAGTTATGAAACTTTAATTTTATATTATTCAATATGTTTAATATGTGTTTTAATGATTTATAACTGATGTGGAGGTTATATATGCTTGAAAAATGTTGAGTTATTCTTTGATGGTCTACTCAGACCTAGATGTGTTAAAAGTGGCATAAATCATTGAATACTTGTTGAAATAAAGAAATTTCAATTGGAAATGTTAGAGAAGATATATGAGTATGATATACATGAAATGGATAATAAAATACCTTCTGGTTTGGCTTGGGGGTGCTGTTGAAGTTGAAGTTTTGTTGTTGTTTTTCTCCAGAAATGATTTGAAAAAGGTTGTAATAAAATGGGCATAACTTTGTCTAGAGAATTTATAATTTAATTCCACAAATTGTGTTAGAAACCTAATGAATAAGGTGTTATAGAAATTTGAAGTATCATATTCAATTAATTTTCAGTTATGCCAGATTCACCAACTAATGTGATATGTGACTGAGCTTAATATGGTTTTATGTATTTAAATACTAATGATGTTGAATTGTTAGGTGGGGAAGAGGCTAATACTACCATAACAAGGAAATAGTTTTGGTATTTATGGAAATGTGTACTTAAATACATGTGTTAAAATTCTAATGGGAGTGATGTTGTATTTATGAAACATATGCATATGATTAAGAATGTGAAGCAATGTTATATAATGTTATGGACTGTGGCGGGTCCTTTATCTAATGTTAAGGACTGTGGTGGGTCCTACAGGATGTGGCGATCCCGTTAATCCAACTTAAACGTTTGTTGTACTTGGGCCTAATTATGGTATGTGGTGGTCCCCAGTAACTGCGGTGGGTTAATTGGACAGTGGCAGGTCCAGGCTTACGAGAGTTACACATTTCCTGTTGGGTTATAACATTTGAAAAATAAAAATGGTTATTAAAATTGGTCATATGTGTGGTGTATGTGTGGTATATGGTCAATAACTAAGCTTGTATTTCTTACACTAAGATAATGTTATGTTTTAGGTATGCCTATAGTTGGAGTTCACTGCCAAATTAGGACTATAAAATGGGGGAGTGACGGATATCTTACATGGGTTGAATATCAACAAGCTTTGCGGGTAAATATTAAACTAAAAAATTTTGTATATAAAGTTGTTTTGTACTTGTAAATTACATGTTAAGGTAGTTATGTTTTGATCCAAACATGCTTTTGAAACAGTAAAAAGAAAGAAAAAAAATACAGGGCTATTTTTTAAAGAGAATTAAAGCAAAGTATTGTTTAAGGGAATTTATCTCTAAATAAAAGGATGATTTTAACTTAATTAAGTCAGGTCATGAAAACAAATGGATGGGACAGATGATGTCTCCAACCATAATAGATAAATTAGTCATGCTTTTATCAATGACCTCTTTAAATTGGTCATATACATATAGGGTTTGTGAGTTGGTAGTTATTAATAGCAAAGAAGCTGAAAGAAATTATATAATTGAGCAAAGGATTAAAGAAAGCTTTGAGAGAGAAATTAAACGGTGAAAAGAGTACAAGATCTATAAAAAATTAAATAGTTTAAAAATAGTTGTTTTGAAATAAAATTATAGTACCAAGCAAAAAGCTAACATGTCTCTTTAAGGATTTTCCACCAAAGTTAAAGTTATTGCGAAACTAAAGAGATTACAACGTTCCTTTATTGGCACAGTCAGCCAAGAACCCGCGTAATTAGACTTGTAGCTCGTGAGTGCCCCAAAAAAACTTAAATAAAGTGATGGAAATTCTAAGACTACCAAAGTTATTGGTTATAGGGAATAACAAAAGTTTTCCATTTATGCGATTTAATTATTTTAGAGAACGACAAAAAAATAATATTTGGACACTTCCACACATGTGACTAGATTTGGTGGGGACACTATCAGTAGAAAAACATGCATGCATAATAAAAAAAAATCAAGGCATTTTAGGGCTAAAATTTTAAAAATTACTAAACAGATGAAATATAACAAATTTTGCTACAAACTGGAATAATCATTTAAATGATTAAGGCAAATAATGTACCAAAGTTCCAAATTTTGTTTAATAAAAAACTAACTAGTAGGTAGAAGAATTATGAAAATGATTGATAAAAATAATTCAACACATAACACATTGGCAAAGATTTAAGCTCGAAAAGTCATCTGAAGTATAAATACCTAAATCCAAAAAGGGGTTATAAGATTGGAATATATATATATATATCATTTTCTATATATTACAAAATAGTGAGGAAATGAATAAGTTATAAATTTGTGGAGTGTATCCCACATATAGTTCGTATGTTTTTCTTATAATTCCCAATGAGTTTTATCATGTGACAAACGCAAAAGCAATTCCTCATGATGTTGGAAATTCTGAACTTCCTGCTGAACTTTTTCTCATAACTCCCCAACTCTATGAGAAACTTCCCCCGTTAAAAGAGCATCAAAATTCCAATCTTCTCAATTACCTTGTCCATTCATATAAACATTCTCAAACTCTTTCCAATCCCCAATCTCATTGGTTGTGTTACAAAGATCATCTTGATTAATAGCTCCATCCTCATAATCAGCTAAGTTAGCAAGATGGTGTCTTACCATTATAATAAAAGAGGGATACATCTTCAGGAAAGTTAATTTGAGCCTAGGGAATAGCAGGATATTCTTTAAAGTTCTGAATGACATTACACATCTAAAAAAAGTTATTTTAAGCATATCTCTTCAACAGAATATAAGGGTGAGATGAGAGAATGCATATAGAACTTCCAAAGCCTTGCCAACATCAATGGCAGAGGAAGGATAAAGCAGCACAAGTTAGACAATGTCCAGGCCATCAAAACACTACACCAAAATAGGAAAATTGCAAGGGTTTTAAGTACTGGCAAATGGCTTTTGCAACGGTTCAAAACACTTATAAATTGGCGTGTTGCAAAAATTTTCCAAATATTCGAAATTGTTGCAAATGCTATTTGCAACGGTCTATTGAGACTGAATGTTCGTTATGGATAACTGTTATAAAAAATTGCAACTGTTGCAAATGAAAATTTTGCAAGTATTTTAAACACTGACAAAATTTTTATTTGCAAGCGTTCAAAATCGTTCAAAATTTAGTAAGCATTTTTGTTTTGTAACGGTTCTAAACATTTGCATATACAAAAATATGTATTTTTTTGTAACTATTCAAAACACTTAAAAATTATAATATGCAAGGAAGAAATATTCCTTTTGTAAGTGTTTGGAATCGTTACGTTAATTAAAATATTAAAAAAATAAAAAAATTATCCACCACATGCTATCACCCTCACATATAGCAAACAATAAAAATGGATAAGAACATAACAATTATATCTAAAACTCTAAAAGTTAACAATTTGATAAAAATAAGTGAAATTCATTTACTTAATAATTTCAAACTATAGATCCCAGGAAATATAGTCTGGTGTACCATTAATGGAATAAGCCTACAACATTACAACGTAAAAATAATTCAATAAAAATAAAAAAATAGCACAACAATCACTCTCTATAAGAAATGCTTGATGAAACACATTTGTTTTCAGGAGAAAGTGGGGCTCATAATTTGATATTTGGTAGTTGTGGTGACAATTAAGTTCAACACAAATTAATAAGAAAAGACAATCACCGAAGAAAATAAAAATAATGCAAGATCACACGACACAGTATTTACGTGGTTCAGCACGAATGTCTACGTCCACGGTGGTGCTCTCAGTTTTATTTCTTTGTACTCCAAGAAGTGTTTTACATGAAATACAATACATGACTTTTTCCCCAGGCTTAGGGTTTGTTATATACATGTTTGTTCTCGGGGAGTGGGGGTGTTGGACTCCCCCATGTTAGTCCATCACTTCCTAGAATATCTCCTTATGAGATTTTAAGAAGAGACTAAGTCATAACTAATTTCAGTAGGGATGCGGGGCTCCCAGACTTTGGGACTTTATCGAGCAACTTGTCTGCGACCATGGTGGCTAAAATGGTAACCACAATTGCCCCTAAAGTTGTTAGGCCACAATTTGGGCTCAATAAATTTAAATGATTTGTTATAATGGCTTCCTTGTAAATTGTGCAGCTCTTCACAGGATTGAAAACTGATTTAGGCGGCAGTTGGCTTCGTGTCCTGTGTGCAATGATTGGAATCTTTTAAAAGTCCTCTGGAACAGTAGTTTGTAGTTATCATTTCAAACTTCTTCAGATTTTCTCATCTTCTCTAAGCTCCTACTGTTGCTCCCTCGTTCCTAGGTCATCATCTTTCAATCTCAATCTCCTCCATCGTCTTCTCTTGTGACTTCGCGTCGTCCTAAGCCAAGTTTTTATTTCGTAAGTTCTTCTTGTTATCTTTCTGTGCTTTTTTCTTTTTTAATATCCCCGCATTTATAGTCAGGGTTTTGCAAAATGGTGAAAATAAGCAATAGGTCGGTAACTGAATTTAGGAAATCTTACAACATCCCAGATTGGGTAGACATTGAGTGTGCCCATGTCCCTAAAATTGTTAAAGAAATAGAGGATGCTTACTGGATTCACGTTCTTTTACTGTCCCAAGGGGGGTTCAATTTCCCCCCAAGTAATTTGTTTTTTCACTTCTTTGGTTACTTTAATAGTATCCCCGCACAGTGTTTGCCAAATGTTTGGAAGATAGTTAATGGTGTCCATAGAATAAATCAGTTTTGTGGAACCAATCTAGGGCTTGCTGAGATATGCTTATGCTACTCTTCCTCGGGAACAAGTTTTGGTCTTCTTTACCTCAAGGCCAGGAGTCCTGACAGGGTATTGGTAGTAAATCTACCTGATTCCCACAAGGACTACTAGCAAGAGGTTTTTCTTGCTAGAAATTGGCAATTTCTTCCCTATACCGAGGGGTCGAGGTCTAATAGGTTCACGATCCCCTTTTATGGGGAGGAGTACATAGGTAGGCTTAATTTTTGTTCTTCTCTTCGATCTTCTTATTAATGTATGATTTCTCTGATATTCTTCTCTCTTCTTTTCAGTGAGGATAAAGAATTTGGAACTTGCTCTCAGTAAGGTTCGAGTTGCCGAGCTGATTAAAGCTTGGAACATCAGAGAACCTTTGGCTGATGGTGAACATCCTCGGACAGCTGCTTTTCTTCTGGATTATAAGAATATTGGGTCTAGTTTCATCACATGACCTATAGACAACATCCCTGAGTTAGACATTACTGAGGAAGTTGCTGCAGACCCCATCCAGTTGGACGAGGAAGAGAGTTTCTCTGGTGAGGACAATGAAGGTGATACTAGGGGCACTGCTGAAGGTGGTGCCAGTGAGACGAGCTCTAGCGATGAAGGTGTAACACCCCGCCCGCCCGGAGAGAGCGAACGGATCACTAATGCGATAAAATTAAACTAAATCCACAATATAACAAGGTATAGAGCATCTAAATAAACCCACAATAATATAATTCCACTAATCTCAATTCTTCAAATACAACAAGTCTCTCGAATTAAAATTACAACTATGTAACTCGAATAAAATACAAATCTCCAAAGCTCTATACATCAAAATAATACAAATCGTTCCCAAACAATCCTCGCTAAAATCAATCTCCATAGTGACCCAAAATCCGTGCTAACCTGCCACTAAAAGAAAATATGGGGAAGTACACAATACGAGAGGAAAGATGCTCAACAAATACGGATTAGCAACGAATAAAACGTAACAACACGAGTACGAATATTCAAATCAAAATGCAAATCTCAATCGCATTTCATCATTATAATTTCTCAACAACACTTTAATCGGGTCACCAGGCCTCACCACATCCGTATATGCTTTATCAAGCCATAGCCCGGGAAACAGGAATTTTGGCGGGTGCCCAACATCCGTGTCATATTAAAATCTAATGACAACGTGCTCAATACAATATAATGATACCACATGAATCAAAATAATTTCAACAATTATTTTCTAGATTTTAATGAATTTATCAATTCAAATATGAGTTCAATTAAACAAGAATTCAAAGAGAATGACACTCGCCAGATCAAAGGAGAATATTGTGTAAAACCCCATACCTCAAACCATGATGAGAAACCAATGATCACATCCTCAAGATCTACACCAAAGATCTACAAAAGCTCCTCCAAGAACTTCCAACAAAATAGCCCCAAGAACACCTCTAATCTGAGGTTGGAACTCACAAATCTCAAGGGCCAATGTGTATATAAAAAGAAGAGGAATATAAAATATATTTACTGCCAAAATTTGTGCCCAAAGTAGGTTAAAAGGTTTGCCCACGACTCCCTTTTATAATGAAAAGAAATGAAGAGTTGGAAGTCAAAACAACTCCAAGAGTTAAAAACATTTAAAAATCATTTTAAAATCAATTTTAACTCCGTTTTCGAAACCGTTTGAAATTCTCGCCTTTAAAAATAATAACCAACATATTTGAGCAATAAAAATAATTTTATCAAAAACTTTATTTTCCTCCATTTTCCATAAATTAATTAAAATAGCCCAAAATTACGCGGGTTATTACAGAAGGGTCTTCTAGCTCGAAAGAGGCTTTAGAAACTCGAGAGCCCTCTAGTGAGTCGATACTTCCAGCGAGAAAGATATGGCTCCTCCTAGGAGGAACCTGATCAGGGATGATGATAATAAGGATGATGTGCTCCTTTCTAGGCGGGTGAAGAAGCAAAAGTCTAGCAGTGGAGAAGTTGCCACTGATTCTCAGCCTGCTGCCAACGATCAGGAGAAAAAAAGGAGGGAGGAAGAACAGATGAGAGAGAAAGAGAGAAAGAAGGAAGAGGAGAGGAAGAAGATGGAAGAGAGGAGGAGATCTGAGAGGTAGAAGGAGAGGTAAGAGGAGATAAGGAGGGTGAAAGCGAGGACAAAGGTCGGGCAAGTTTTGGTGCCCGTGTCCATGTTGCCCGAGGGGGCCTCGGTCTCCACCTCTCCCCAGTTGGCTCCTGCGCTGCTCGAGAGAGAAGTTTTGCCTGTTGATCGACAGAGGGTAATGGGGACCGACCAGTTAGCTATGCAAGTGAGTCAGAGGCTAGCCTTGGTAAGTCTATTTTTGTTTTTCAATACTCATAATTTTCTACTCAATGCTTTCTTCTAATGCACCCTTTTTACTTGCAGTTCGTGACCGAATTCGTTGTTCTCTACCATACTCGCGAAGAGATAGTGAGTAGGAATGCAAATTTAGAGAAGAAGAACGTTGAACTGAAGGGGAAAGGCGTCAAGCTGGAGGCCAGTCTGAAGGCTACCAGCGAGGCCCAGAAGTCCTCTAATCTCACCCTTGTTGAAGCCAACAGAGCGAACGAAGTGGCTATTAAGGAGCTAAATGAGTTGAGGCAGTCCTACGATCTGGTTTGCATGAGCAAGCTAGTCGTGGTCGAGGAAAATAAGGTGCTATCAGAGAAGGTGAAGAAGGTCGAGTCTGAGGCTGCTACCATTAAGGAGAGTTCGTACAACTATGGGTGCGCTACCGCATATGAGGACACTAATGCTTAGATAGGCTATATCGATCGACTGAACTTCAAGAAGGGATGGAATAAGGCTCTTCTGGCTGCTGGGGTGGATATTGATTCACCCTTGTTCGATGATCATGATCTAGGCCCGAAGCTTGTTGTGGATGAGGCTCCTTCCCCGGCTATTGATAGTGGTGTTCCTGTATCTTTCACCATTCCTGCTGACACTCCCTCCGTTTAAGGAACAGTAGCTACTCCATCTGAGGGAGGTGCTCCCGTTGCTATTGACAAGGGAAAGCAACCAGCGACCTCTGAACAAACTGAGGCTTCCATCTAACCTGCTTTTAGGACATTATTTATAGTTTTTTCTTTGTTTGCACTGCTCTCCTTTAATTACCGATGTAATTAGACCTATTTTTTTGAATGAAATGAAAAGACTTTCCCTTCTTTATACTGATTCTTCTGCTTTTGAATGCTTATATGGCCTGTAAATGATTTATGTAGATGATTATATACCTGCCACCTCTTAACTGGGAAGGATCCTTAGTCCTAATGCGAGTAATCAGGTTCGCCAAGCCTTCGTTAGGATTTGCAAGTCTCTCAAGTCAAGGAATAAGATATTTAAAGACCAGTCTGAGCTCGTCACCAAACTAAAGGATAGACTTCAGGAGATGGAAGAAGTTGGTGCCTCTGTTCAAGAAGAAGTAAACACTTTGAGATCTAAGATTCTAGATGCCTCTGAAATCAATCAAGTCGAAGAAGTTCTTTAGCAGGAGAATGAGACTCTAAGGAGGGAGGTGTCGTGACTCAGGGAGCATGTGTCGAGTGTCGCACTGCATATTTTATGAGGTTCCTCTTCATCGGCTATTCCATGAGATGGTACAGGACCAAGCGGTGCCCTTCCAATTTTACGAGGTTCTACCTCATCGGCTGCTCCGCGAATTGGTCCAGATGCAGGGGGTCCAGATAGGGAGATGGATGAGCTCCAAGAAGATGTTCGTTGACCATACATGATTGATGTTGGGCTTCAAATAGATGTCACACGGTTGAGTCATCTGTTCAAGAAAGGATCTCAACGAGTGTGGATGATGGTTATGACCAAGGTTGGACAGATGCTCCGATAAAGTTGACAGAGTTTGAAGAGCTCACCTTTATTAGGGTATGGTTGGGCACCCTCAGGGAGCTGCAGGTCCCCCAAAACTCAGTACTCTGGTATCGTCATAAGATCACTCCTTCAACTCTGAGGACTGATCCTTTTAGGAGGTACGACTAGTGAGGCCCTATAGATGCTATTCCTAGGCAACTATTAGAACAAAATGCGAATGAAGTTGAGGAAGAATTGGCCCCTCATTCGGATGATGGCCAAAGATCACAAGTGCCTGATTACGAGCCCAAATCCCCTTTAACATTTTCTTACTTCAATGTAACTCTTTATGAATGTAACGAAGTAATAAAATATTGATGTTTTGGGCGTTTTGCCGACTAAACATGTGTTGTGTATTTTTACTTTATCAATTTTTCATTTGATTATCTTGGGCTCTTCGTAGCCGACTAGATTTGATGTAAGTAAAGTTTCTTTGTTGTGTGAGTATCCTCCCAGTCTAGTATGCTTATGAGATACCATTCTGTCGTACTTTACCTTTTAGGTCATGTCGTCACACTCCCTTAGGCCTAAGTATGGAAATGGCGAGGACACACCTGGTGTTGGATGTTCTATCCGATCAGGCTTTTTGAGCCAAACATTGTTTGGTGACTAATTCGATTTGGCCGAGCTACCTAAGGGTCCCCTGTAGGGCATCATATATTGCTAGGGGCAATGCTAAGAGGTTGTTTGTGTTTCATAACAAAAACCTGAGGGGGTGATCCCCTGATTTTGTATACTGAGTGATGTGCCTGTCGCTTGGAAAAGGTGTGCAAGTTATAAAGTTCATAATACAAAATTAAGACTTCATAGGATGCCACTTCCAAATAATCTTTCATTAATCAAAAGCAATTAGAAAATGAGTTTCTAATTCCAACAATGCGATAAAAGATTAATGAAAAAACTAGAAATAGAATTTTTTCAGGTTGGCTGCGTTCCATGCTCGGGGTATCTCTCTGCCCTCCAGCGTTTCCAAGTGATAGGCACCTTATAGGTTGTCCCTTGTCACCTTGAATGGTCCTTCCTAGGTTGGACCCAACTTACCATCAGATGGTTTTACTGCGCTACCAAGAACTTTCCTTAGGACGTAGTCTCCAACCTGGAATGTCCATGGATTGACCTTTTTGTTATAGTGTTTTTTGAGTTGCTGCTGATAGCTCGCTAGTCTTACTAGGGTTAGTTCTCTGCGTTCGTTGGCTAGGTCAAGTTCAGCGAGTAATGTTGCATCATTCTGGCCTTGGTCGACCAAGGTGCATCTCATGGTTGGGAGTCCAGCTTCTAGAGGGATGATTGCTTCCATTCCATATATTAGTGAGAATGGGGTTTCCCCCGTTGCTCATCGTGGGGTAGTGCGGTAAGCCCACAGAATGTGTGGCAGCTCGCTCACCCATGCGCCTTCAGCTCACTCAAGTCAGTTTTTTAACCCATCGATCACTGTTTTGTTAGAAGCTTCAGCTTGGCTGTTGCTCTCGGGGTAGGGAACCAAGCTAAAATGGTGCCTGATTCCATGGTCGTTGTAAAAACTCTGGAAGGGGTCACTCTTAAACTGCGTTCCATTATTAGTGATGATGGTTTTAGGGATCCTAAAGTGGGTAATTATGTTTTTCCATATGAATCTCATCATATCCGCGTCCCTGATGTTTGCCAGCAGCTCTGCTTCTATCCGTTTGGTGAAGTAGTCTATGGCTACCAACAGATACTTGTGATTATTAGCAGTTGTAGGAAGAGGGCCCATAATGTCCATTCCATATTGGACGAAAGGCCAAGGACTGGTAAGTGATCTTAGGTCGCTGGCAGGTTGGTGGACTATAGGAGCATGTAGCTGACATTTTTCGCACTTGCGAGCATAAACTCCAGAATCTCTCTACATGTATGGCCACCGGTAGCCTTCCTTCATTGCTCGGAAAGCTAGCGATCTCCCTCCAATATGGCTCCCGCAGGTTCTTTCATGGAGATCGCGCAACACTTGCTCGACGTCCTTTCGGTGAACACATTGGAGGTAAGGGCCGATGAATGATTTTTTCTATAACTTGTCCTCAGTAGATAAGTGAAAGCGGGCAGTTTTGACTCTTATATAATGAGCGGTCTTCTTATCGTCTGGTAGTGCACCATCCTTCAAATAATCCCTCAAGGGGTCCATCCAACTAGGTGATGATTCGACCTGGAGAATATGGCCCAAGATCTGGCAGCTCTTCGCTCTGGGTGATGCTCGGCTGGGCGCGGAAGTCTAAAGGGATTATTCTCTTCAAGTTAAAGTTGATTGTTGAACTTAAGCCTTCTAGGGCATTGATATAACAATTTTATCCTCTGGAAAACTGTTGGACACTGACTTCCTCAAAGTTGGACATTAACTTTTTTGCTGAAGCGAGGTATGATGCCATTCTTTTATCCCTTACGTTGAAGTCCTCACTTATCTGATTGGAGACTAATTGTGAGTCACCGAACACCTGCAACTATTTTGTACCCAATGCTTGTGCCTTTTGCAGGCCTGCTATCAAAGCCTCGTATTCTACCTCATTGTTGGAGGCTTCAAATCCAATCTGATGCCCTGCTCGAGAATTATGTCTTCTGGAGTAACGAGAAAAATGCCTACTCCTACCCCCTTTGAGTTGGAGGCTCCATCAATAAATAGTCACCAAATTCCTCCCATTGGGGGATTTTCTGTCTGATCCATGGGTTGGAGTTGGTCGTGAGGCTGCTCGCCTGTGAATTCCGTAATGAAGACGGCAAGCACCTGCCCCTTAATTGCATTCCTTGGTTGAAATTGGATGTCAAATCGTTCGAGCTCGATTGACCACTTGGAGAGTCTTCCAGATAGATCTGCTTTCTGCGGGACTACTTTAAGGGGGTGTGAGGTAAGGATGATGATAGTGTGAGCGTCAAAGTAGTGCTTCAGTTTCCTCGAAGCTACCACCAATGCAAAGGAGAGTTTCTCTAGTGGTAGGTACCGCTGCTCGGCATCTAATAAGGTCTTGCTCGCATAGTAAACTGGGTGCTGGATTCTTGACTTTTCGTATATCAGTGTAAAACTGACAACGTGACTGGAGACCGCGAGGTATAAGTATAGGGAATCAATTTCTTGAGGTATGACCAAAATAGGTGGTGTGTGTGACACCCCGCCTAATTAAATACCGGGCGATCACTCCTTTATTAAATTAAATCAAGGTGAACAGTTGGTCCATTCTTAGCATCACTGTCGAAAAATAAAATTTTCCAATTTAACACCCTAATTAATTAAGCTAAGTGTCAAAACCATGTTCATACATACTTTCCAAATTTTATTTAAAGAAAAATCATTTATTTTATTAACAACATTCAATAAGTAAGAATCACACCATATTAAATTCTGCAACATAATCCAATTAATTTAATACATTCCTCAATCGAATGTCAACATACGAAATCTAAAGTCACACATCCAAACTGAATAAATCCCATAGTAACAATACTGGAAATAACTGAAATACAAATGTCCAATAACAACGGAATAATGGAAAGAGCTACACATGCCCAACTAGATGAAAGTACTAAGAGTGGATCCGAATGAACGAAGTCGTCTAATCAAGAGTCATGCAACTTCCACCTAAGCTGCAGCGCATTCCTTCCAAGAGATCCTAAGCAAGACACCCCTGTGGCTGGGCACCTGTAATACATACATATATATACAAGAGAGAGAGAGAGAGAGAGAGAGAGAGAAACGGGTCAGAGCCGAATAGTGTATATGATTTAAAATTTGTTTAGCAAGTATTTAAATTGATACAAGCCAATGCAACAACATATTAGTGCGTCACTCTCTTGAGGAATTCTCACCTCTCTTCTAATGTGCACACCTATCGCACTAACCTTCCCAACGGTTTGTCTTATCATTTATCGCACTAATCTTCCCAATGATTTAACTTATCTTAGCTTACTCGTAAGATTCAAAATTTAACGATTCAATTGTTTGAAAAGGATATTTCAATTAGCAACTAAAGTTCTCATTTTTAACTTTATAAATCAATAAAGTTTTCCAGTGTCATATTATACTCTCTCAAAACAAGTATTTACAATTTGAGTCATCAACCATGTCCTACATGTCTCATCACAGTAGGCAGTTCCAGATTTCAGAATTTCATATATATATTAACTACTCATAAAATATATATATATCACAACAGCACCCCAAATAACAACTATGGTGCGGGCATACTCTACTATCCAATCCCCGTATCACTCGTACTAAGGGAATACAGATTCGGAATCACTCTCGAACTGTATCAACACATGCTCAAACAATATTGAGACAAAGTATAGATTCCAAGTCTCTCAGGACCGTCTGAACTATCACTGCGATAGCCTGTACCAAGGATACCTATACACAAATAAAATGAGGTGAAGCATAGATTCCAAGTCTCTAAGAGGAAAGCACATACCTGCATCTCTTAGGACCTTCTGAACTATCGATTCGATATCCTGTACCAAGGATATCTATCTTCTAGGGTACAAGTTAATATCCCCCATAAAGGTCCCGTCGAGATAAGACTGTCCCAGCGCGGAAACCTCAGGGATAGCAAGTAGCGTGGGCATGATTTTCACACATAGATAGTATATGCATACACAATCATATAACTATACTAACATTACCATTTCAATAATGGGTAAATTCTCAATTCCCATAATTACGACATTTGTATTTATTTCTCATTATTTAGTTATCACGTATAACCATTCACATCTTATTTTAATTTGAGGAACTTTTCCACTTACTACATCACGCTCACGGATTCTATCCTCCCAAGTATAAAATTCAGTAGGTATACACATTTGTCCCAAAGTAACTCTCTTACGTGTCTCTCTCTCTTTAACATATACTTACATTGTCCGTCATGTAAGATATCCCAAAAATATAGATTTCGCCTTACATTAAAGGATTTTGAATTTTATTTTCAAATATGAGAATTTCAAATGGTTTCGAAATCGGAATTAAAATGGAGTTTTAATTGATTTTTTTTTATTATTTAGAAGAGTCCTCAAACTATAAAACTCTCTAAGAGTCCTCAAAATATAAAACTCTCTAGTAAAAATAATATTTTTAGAAATCCGACCGTTCGATCAAACTGATTTTTTGTCAGCAGTCCAGTCTCGCCGTTCGCTACAGCATACTAAAATTTCAAGCGATTCCAATGGTCCGATCATCCGGAATAAAATTTTTAGTGTTTGTATCTAATTAAAACTCTTTTCTTAATCAATCTCTTAATCCTTTACATGACAAAGGGTTTTTAAAATATCATTTAAGCCATCACTACATGCAATTTCCTATCTCAAATTGGGTTTTTCTTCCATACAATTCATCCTAATCATTCCTAAACCAATATGAAAGATGAATCAACGAAATAAGCAAGATAAACATTTGCCTGGAATTTTTAGAAATCTGGTTTGGTGCCGAAATTGGTGTGGTTTCGTTCCCCGTCTCGCGATCTGCGCGTTGGTGGTGACGGCGGTGCAATCGGAGGTGTTCTTGGCCTAGAACTCCTTGGAGAGCTTCTCCTCTTCCTCTCCAATGGCCGTCATTTGCCTTTGGTTGTTCTAACACTAGAAGACAACCTAGATATCTTATATAACCCTTTTAATTTTCGTAGGTTTAATTATCCATAATTGCGAAATGTCCAAAACGCCCTCCCGGGGTACTAATTGGGCCTAAAAACGCCCTGAGACCCAAACTAAACCCCCAGGTACACTTTTTTGACTATCTCGACCCTTCCGGACACGTTGGCGCACTCAAAACGACCACACAAACAACTTATAAAATATTCACTTATTAATCAACATTTAGTCCCTACACGACACGGGGGCATCCCGACTTAAATTTTCATAATTGTCATTTTATTCACACGTGACAATATTATAACAATAAATCTCATATATTACTATAATCATCCAGTAATATTCAACAGATAATAAATTTCCAATAATTACTAACTCTCGTCACGCTAGTAAATATTTAAAGCAACATTCCGGATTAAAATTAAATTAATTTATCTCAATTAAATTTAATAAATCCCAAAATTTAAAAGCTATAAAAATACGGGGTATTACAGTGTGCTGAGATAAGCCTTGAGTTCTTCCAATGCTTTTGAGCAATCTTGATTCCACTCTACTGTCTTGTTTCCTTTCAAGAGCTGGAAGAATGTCTTGCACTTCTCAGAGGACTTTGAGATGAAACGATTGAAAGCGACGAGCATACCCGTGAGCTTCTGCACGTCTCTTATTGTGCGAGAAGGCTGTACCTTGTTTATTGCATCTATCTGATTCGGGTTGGCTTCAATGCCTCTCTCGCTAACTAAGTACCCGAGAAGTTTTCCTGACTGGACATCAAAAGAACACTTTCTCGCATTTAGTTTCATTCAATATTTCATGAGGATTTCAAAGGTCCTTGAAAGGTCTGAGAGATGTTCCTCATTTCGCTTACTCTTAACGAGCATATCATCAATGTAGACTTTCATGGTATCTCCCATTTGGTCTTTGAACATCTTGGTGACCAGCCGCTGGTAAGTTGCTCCTGCATTCTTGAGCCTGAAGGGCATAACTTTATAATAGTATAAACCGATGGTGGTGATGAACACTGTCTTATCTTGGTCTGGCGCTTACAGAGGAATCTGGTGATACCCGGAGTATGCGTTCAGGAAGCTCATCCTCTCATGAGCTGCTGTAGAGTCCACCAATTGGTCGATCTTTGGTAGGGGGAAACTATCCTTAGGGCATGCCCTATTAAGGTTAGTGAAGTCTATACAAACTCTCTATTTTCTATTGTTCTTTGGAACTACTACTAGGTTGGAAAGACATTTAGGGAATTGAACTTCCCGTATGGATCTTGTATCCATCAGCTTCTCTACCTCCTTTTCTACATCTTTGGCCTTCTCGGGTGCAGTTCGATGTGCCTTCTGTTCGATAGGCCTAAAAGTGGGGTCAATGTGTAACCGATGACAAACCACACTGGAGTCAATTCCAGGCAGCTCGTATGGTTCCCATGCGAAAACATCTAGATTATTTCTCAACAATACCGTCAATTCCTTCTTTTCTTGATCTGTGAGAGAAGCTCCAATTAAGAACATCCTATTTTTCTTGCTCCCACCAGCTGTGATCTCTTCCAGGTTTTTAATGACCTGCTCAGAGGGGAGGAGCCTGGTCTCCTTCACCCCGGGTCTTCTATACTTTAGTTACTATTTCAAAGGTATTAAACCTTCTTGCTCCTCGATCTTCTGTTTGGCCTTCTTAACCTTCTTCTCTGGTTTTGGGCGAATGATAACTATAAAGCACCTTCTTACCATCGCTTGATCTTCGTGGATCTCCATTACTCCTCGCTCAGTCACATACTTGAGTTTTTAATGGTAGGTCAACGAGACTTCCCTCATTGTATGTATCCATCCTCTACCGAGGATAGCTTGGTATGAAGAGTCAATGTCGACTACCAGAAACTCGATCATCTTAGAGGCACTTCCTGACCTTACTGGCAACATGATCTTTCCCAATGGGAAAGTTACTTTTCCAGTGAAACCAACTAAAGAGACAGTGGATTCCTTCAGGTTAGTAATGCTTAGCTTCAACTTTCTGAACAGGTCGAGATACAGTACCTTGAATGAGCTTCCCTGGTCAACGAGCAACTTATCGACATCATAGTTGGCTATTCTGAGGGTGATGCTCAAGGCGTCATGATGTGGGGTTCTTACTCCCACCAGATCTTCATCTGTGAACATGGTGTGTTTACTATAATTAATGTCATCTGCTCGCTGACGCTTTCCTGACTATGTCTTCGCTGGATCGATCTGAAAAGCTTACATTACTATTGTAAGCTTTTTCACTTCCATCTGAGCTTAATTCCCTTGAATCTGCTTCATATCAGATTCCCCATGAATTAATGCAAATTTATGGCCAGTATCTTCCTCGAGTACGTTATCGGGCCTCGTGTCTCCATTGGCAGTAACCTTCTTTGCCTTCATCTCCACAAACTCATTCAGATGCCCAGTCTGGGCCAATTCTTCAAGGTGAGACTTAGGAGCCTTGCAGTGCTCAGTCCTATGTCCTCCCTCTTTATGAAAAGCACATCTCAGCGCGTTATTTCTCTTTGAGAGATCTCCCCCATCTTTCTGGGCCACTAAATAAATGGCTTATCTTTGATCTTTGCTAGGATCTTGTAGATTGGTTCTTTGAAGACAGTGTTTACTGCTTGAAATGATTTCGAAACATCGTTCTTACCTCCATTCTTGGAGCTACCCTTGCCCCCATTTTTGCCTCCTTTTCCTAGTTTTTGGCCTTATCGTTGACCTTGGTAGCGAGCTTAGCCCGTCCATTCTCCCCTTCACTGAGGTGGGTCACATCTTCCACCTTGGCGTACTTCTCGATATGAGCCATCAGGTCATCGATGGTTGTGGCCTCCTTCTTCATCAGAGACTGGTGCAGAAGGCAAGAGTTGGGTACGCCAATCTTGAAAAAATCCACTACCACCTGTTCTTAGTAGTCCTCAACCTTATTGAACAGCTCCCAGTACCTCTTTACGTAGTCTCGGAGGCTCTCCTGAGGCATCTTCTTCATTGTTAGCAAAGCATCCATCCTCTTTGGATGGGAGCTGCTAGTAATGAAGCGAGTTGTGAAGAGCTCGTCCAGGGACTCAAAGCTCCTGATGGACCTGTGAGGGAGCCTCTCGAACCACTTCTGGGCCACATCATGCAGGCTCGAAGGAAAAATTCGGCACACTAGTGCATCCCTGTGGTTCCATAAGGTCATGGCCTGCCTATATTGCCTAACGTGATCGATAGGGCCAGTCTTTCCGTCATAGATCCTGAATCTAGGAATAATAAATTTCTTGGGGGCTTCTTATTCTTCCATATCCCTTGAAAAAGGGGATTTCATCTCGGTCTTGAGAGCTCGTCAGGCAAGCTCCTTAATTGATCTAGTACCCCGATGAGCTGGGTGCTGGTTCATTTCTCTTCGGACCAAATTTCGTATATCCTCATCACCTCGAGTTGGGCTCCTGTAACGGCGAACTGGTCGCTGTTGTTCGAGTAAGTCATCATCCGATAAGAGCTCCTCAAATTTATGGGATCCGCATCTAGGGCTCCTTTCTCGGCTTTGAGACTTGCTCACTTGAGGACTAGCAGTGCGGTATGGACGTCGCTTGGTGCTGCGATGGAGTTCCCTCTCCAATCTCCTTTTGAGGCGAGCATTCTCAGCCTCTTGCTTGTGAGCGGCCTCTCCTTTCTCTTGGAGCCTTGCCTCATAGGCATTGATCAACCTGGAGATTTGTGTGGACCTCGCTGGTCCCTGACTTTCTTCTGAGGCCTACCGCTCTGGGCGACCCCCTTGATCTGGACGTCGAACTTTAGATTTGATCCTGCGAGAGGCAGGCTATTCTTGGATATCCCCTGCTTGAGGGGCGTTGCTGATGTGTCCAGACATTCCAAATCCTTTGTTGGTGACGACTTTCTTAAAGGAAGATAAATGTTTCCCACAGACGGTGCCAATTGTGGTGACATATAAGTTCAACACAAATTAATAAGAAAAGACAATCACCGAAGAAAATAAAGTATGTAAAGAATGCAAGATCACACGACACAGTATTTACGTGGTTCAACAAGAATGCCTATATCCACGGTGGTGCTCTCAATTTTATTTCTTTGTACTCCGGAGAGTGTTTTACAGGAAATACAATACGTGCCTTTTGCCCCAGGCTTAGGGTTTGTTATATACATGCTTGTTCTTGGGGAGTGGGGGTGTGGGACTCCCCCACATTAGTCCATCACTTCCTAGAATATCTCCTTACAATATTTTAGGAAGAGACTAAGTCATAAATAATTTTAGTAGGGATGTGGGGCTCCCAGACTTTGGGCCTTTATCGGGCTACTTGTCTGGGCCCGTGGTGGCTAAAATGGTACCCACAGTAGTATTTCTAGACCAACTATTCAAACTTAGTCAAATAAAGATAATAATTATAAGATCTTTATTTCCTCGACATAAAACTTGTTTTCATCTTCAGTCAATGTATTCTTCTGCATCAGTAACGTCATCGTATCACCTCCAAGTAGATATTCCATAATGCAATTCATGTTAACCTCAACAAGTAGATTCCTTTATACTTTGACATGTTCAATCTAAACAATTCAAAGAAAAAGTTAAAGTAAGGATAGTAAACAAAAAGTTCAACACAAGTGTCTAATTTACCACATGGATTTGTACCAGGCCTCTACAAAGAATTTTTTACTTTGTAAGACTTTTCATAGCATACACATGGCCAGTTGCAAGAAACCGACCAATTTATGACTTTTTGAGTTTTTTCATAACATAAATTAGGACGGATGGAGTATGATTTTTTATACATGATGCTAGTATGTCTTCTGTTGTAAATACTCCATTGCTAATTTAATTACTGGACTATTTTCTCTAGTTTCTTGTGATTCTTTTGTACCTTCATGTTGAAACTCATTTCTTCATTTTCTAATAATTTTACCCTCACGGGTAGGGGAAAAAATCTTGTCCCCCTAAGTAAGGTTGTAGAACATAAGTACTTTTATTTTAATTTAAAAAAAATCATGATAAATCATGTTTTTATTAGATGGAATTGTAACGACCTGGCCTGGATTTATGGGTTACCTGTAGTCAACCCGATCCGACCCGAGCGTTAGGTGTGAAGTGCTAATGTTTGCTAGTCAGATTTTATCTTAATTAACATTTCACTTGTTTAGCATGCAATGCCAGTTTCAGGATAAACTATGTGTAGGACCCATAGGAGCACCCCAACTCCAAGTAAACAGAGCTACTACTCTAAAACAAATAAGTACACTTACGTTTATAATGCCCTCAAAATACGAACCCGCACCCAACCTGCCATAACAAAGTGAGGGTGTGAGCCTATGTCCAGTGGGAATATAGAAAGCAGTATAAAAAAATGGAAGAAAAGAATACTCACACACTACAATCACATGCGTGCGAAAATATACATGTATCTACATATATGTAGATATACCTTTATAAATACACATATTTAAATGCATTAAACGTTTTACTTTTGAAAACCTTACATGTCCAGATTAATTTACCTTAATGTAGTGAAGTACTTCCTTTACTCATAATTATCATTTCTCACATTATTTAACACACCCGTTCCAACACTTGAAACCACTACGCTTGACTTATCCGACTACATTCCTTTACCGAAATTAACCATTTTATTCATTTAAATATACTTTAGTATTTTCATTAAAAAGTATCATTTAAACGCATGCATTCACCATGTTAGAAAACACTTATTTATCATTTGAAAACCTTTTCAATACATACATATGCAAATGATGGGTTAACCACTTAGATACTTAATCACTCGTTTGCTCCCTTATGTTACCCCTTTTACCTTAACTTATGGACATTAACAGATTTACACATTTACTTATCCATTTAACCTTTATCGGAGAATTTATTACATTCATTCGAGTTAGGTTGTATTAACACATTTCACCACACAACCCGTTTTTTGACATGTTCCTAATTCCTTTTATATTTTCTTAGAATCTTCCTTTACCGCATACTTATATGGGCTCCACACCATTGGCTATGCGCACCATATTGTGTGGCCAGTGATTTAAAGATTTTAACCCAAAGGCTTTAGGACTTGTTTGCTTATTTTTAGATTAGATACGAGTCCTTATTAATGTGTTTAACACTTTAAACATGTCCACATTATTCCACTTCTTTGCTTTTATTTGGCCGAAGCCAAAATCCGGACTTAACCGTCCGCTTTTTATTAACACTTGGAAAATTGTTTCTTTTCTTCTTTAAATCCTTTATTCACAAACACGTTATTTATACTAAAATCATTCATGACTTAGGACTTAATTAATTTTCACACATACTAGTGTGAAGACAATCTTTGACATTTTTATTTCTTCTGTATTCTGAAATAAAAGAAATAATGGAGTGTTTGTGAAAAATGTCCGAATACACAAGAATAACATTTTTAACATTTTATTCCATAAAATATTTATTATTTATATTCAGAAATTTTCTATGTTTCCAAACCCATTTTAATTCATCATTTTTACTACCCATTTCATACAGATGCTAAGATGATTATTGGTCAACACTAGGATGCATGCTAATATCCTTCCTATATATATATATATATATATATATATATATATATATATATATATATATATATATATATATCTTTGTGTGTGTGTGTGTGTGTGTGCGTGTGAACAATATACTGAATCTATACTACACATTAAACTTGGATCAAAGTTATTTTTTTCCACCTCAACGAGCCCTAAATTTTTGGGGATGGTGATGAATATGGAGAACCCCCACCTCCAAAGGTGGCCTCAAGGGGTTTTTTAAACAATTTTTACAAAGTTGACTCCATGAAATCTTAAATGGCCCTCTCAAACCCCATTTTCAAGTGCCCAATACCAAGAACACCATCTTCATCTCTAGTCCAAAAATCATCATAGGTTTCTATGTTGAAGTTGGTGTGTGACACCTCTAAAACCACAGTTATAAGGGTCAATGGAGGTGAGTGTGTGGTAACAATCTGGGCAGAGTGTTTTTCTCGCATGAGAGCTCCATGCTTGAGAGAAAAGGGCTTAGATGGTCTAGTGGTTATTCCCCCCCCCCCCCCCCCCCACACACACACAACCCACACAATTTCCTCCTCTATATAACCCAAACGATTTGGATTCTTACCTTAAAAGGAATTCTCATAAGCCCACATCATTTTATATCAGGTATTAATTAAACCCCCACTCGACTGCACGTTGGTAGAAATGATCCAAGGGTCTCCACGAGGACATCGTCTAAAAGTAGAAACTGAGCTGACTTAACAAGGATGTCGTTTGAACAACTGAGTTTCCATTTCAACGACTCTGTATGTCGTTTGAACCACATTATGTAGTTTTGAACGATGTTGTATGTCATTCCTGAATGACTGATTTCCTCATAAATCCCTAACTTTCTTGATTTTTCGCATTTGTCCCAACTCAATTTCTAAAATCTTAAGAAATGCATACATAACTTAGTTAATAAAAAATCAATAAGTTCTATAATCCCTAATGATCCATAATACACTAATTCTCTTCATTTAATTCAATTTTTTACCCACAAATTTCTATAATTACAATCGATTATCCTTATATATAATCCATATAAAAATTCAATTAATTTACTAGGGCGGGATATTACAGGAATTCCATACCTAGTGACGTTGGCTCCACACGGACAACTATTCACTTTCATAATATTTAACAATTTTAGGGGACTTTTTGGAGTTAGTTGTTTGATGGCACACTAGCAAGGTACTAGTTAGTTTTGATTCCATTGGATTATTATCAATGCTTCAGCGGTATTGATCCTGCTGGAATTCGTTATACCACGAGTGTCATTTGCACCACGTGTTACCACATTTTTCACTTTCTTCAGGCATCAGTAGATAGCTAGCGATATTGAAGATATAATAATATAGAAACTATAGTACACGTATGAGAAAGGATTTATAGTAGTACCATATTCTACCAACCAACCTTAGAGAGCAGATCCCACTAAAGCCTATATTGCGACTTGGAAAATTTGACACCTTTCTTGACTCAATGTCCTCTCTATTTTTATGGAAAGATCCCACCAATTGGACAATAATCTCTTATATATTTACATCAATCTGTTGGGGCATTTACATTCACTTCTAGGGATATTTCATTGACCACTACACCAAAACATGCCTTTAGTAACGGTACTTTACCATTACTAAAAATATTAGTAGAGTAATTTTTTCGTTAGGAAAAAGGCGTGGGGCATGAAATTAAAAACGTAATTTTATCGTTACTAAAAATATTAGTACACACATGATGTGTGAAATGCAAAATAAAAGGACTTCTTAGTAAAATTATTTTTGTAAAATCAACATAAGATTGCAAAAAATAAACTTTGGGCGGAGAAATTTTCACATGCTTAAGATAAAACAGAACTTTGGGAGGAGAAATTTCTACCTTCTACCGATGAGATAAGATCTAAGCTTCGATGATAATTTAGGATTTACCTTTTGTCGATGAGACTTTGAGATCTAAGCTTCCAATGAGATGAGATCTAAGCTTCGGTGATATTTGCCGATGAGACATCTAAACTTCTATGATATCTGCCAAAAATTTGGGAGGTAACGTTTATACTTTGAGCGGTAACGAAGAAAAACTTATTAGCAAATGAGATGAGTAACACTTATATTAGATTACTGACATTATTTTAATGTGAGATATAATAATGGTATAATATTGTTAGTAATAAAAAAATAAATAGCCTACTACTAAAAGAGTGTTATGGTGTAGTGGACATCCATGATGGCAACGATCACTATTGTTGTCATGTTATCTCATGATTGTCATGTTAGCTTTGTTACACCCAACCATCGTTATTTTGAATGGTTGTGAATAATTCAATAGATCAAACTTAGACGTGTTGAACATTTGCCAAAATAACCTTAAAGGCTATCATGATATGTAAACAACCCTCGAATATTGGTTTGTTAAGGGCACATAAAACTTGAGAACATTAATCAATTCTCCAAAATAATCCCTTTCAATGCTAAAAATAAGTAATATGATAATTATAAAGAAACCACATTAAAATAGAATTCAATCTTAAATCTAGGTTATCGAACTAAATATCACAACAAAGAGTCAAAATTTGCTTGTTTAAACTTAAAAACTGCATAATTTATTAAAAACACTGCATAGTTCAGGGGATTATTTTTCATTTCATCCTTACGAAAATAATGACTGAGATAATCAATTATGGTGGGGTAAAATTACTGACGTTGTGTGCATCTGCATCAGTGTACATATGAGAAATGCCATATGATGATACAAACCCCTGAGATCTAAGGAATTTATAAGCATGTCCTCGCTTGCTTCCATTCCAGTAACTAAAGTTAAAAAGAAACATGAGAATGAGAATGTGTGTATTGGAATATTAGCATGAGAATTATCAAGCAATGATGCAATGAATCATAACTTTACCCGCAGAGTATGATTCTTAAAGGATTAAGATTTATTTCTTTCTGATATGATTCCTCATATTGCAAGATTTTGTAGATCTATCATAAAACAAGTAAACAGATTTAAAGAATATAAACAACTTGTGACAAAGATGTAACATAAGTGAAAAAATAAAAAAATAATAAAAAATTTAGTTTACTTGACGCAATCATTCTAAACATAAACTTGAGTCATGTGGAAATAATAAATGGGTGTTTACTATAAGAATTTCTTGTGAAACATTATCGTTCCGGTAATGTGAAAAGGTTACGACTAATTCAACATGTAACAACTGAGAAACACAATCTCCAAAACCACTGAAGAGCAACTAATAATGGTTTATTACCCTAAAGTAGTTCTTGTGCACATCAGTCAGCAGACCTATTAAAATCCAATCAAAGTACCTTAGCTTGTAGGAAAATAAACATTCACCATTCTCATAAGTATAGGTTGTATAGAATTTAATCACAGTTCATCACACTCGATGTAAATTATGATAAATGAATATTAACGAGACAAGTATCAATTTTGAATAATGTAGTAAATATAGGAAAACATTTCATTTACCAATATTGATAAGAACTTTATCCAGGGTGAAATAAAAAATGTTCACTACACACTTGACTATTGATTTAGGTGAGAGTGAGGAGTGCAAACAAATCGAGTGGACCTAATCCAAGATTGATCAATAAACGAGCTTAAGACCAAGCTTGTGTATATGAGGGTTGGTTATCAATGGTAACCTGACCTTTACATATCTCTCACTATTTGGTTTTGCTAAAAGAGACAAGTCAACTTTCGAATGCCTCTTAAGTGTTGAATCCCCATTATGATCATTACATGAAAGATACTCAGTATTAGTTTAGAAAAATCATATTAGTACCTACATTGACAATCCTCATCCAAACATATAGCTTCTCTTATATTCATAAAGTTCGGTATTTCAATCTGATGAAGATAGTTTATGCTTGGGAAAGAACTTTCCTCTTCCCGATGTCAGTAGCAATTATTATTGTTATTGTTCTATAATATCATAGTACTGGTAGGGGAAGTTATCAAACCCAAAACTTATTTTGTAGCTATATCCCTTCCTATGTGATATAATAGTTGTCTGGGTTGCTGCGTATTGCATAGGTTTATTTAGCACTGGCAAAAATTGTCCCGCTAACCTCAAATAACCCATATTACCCCATGTATTCTATCATAGAACCCATTTTTATATTGTAAACCAAACATAGGGCCCATATTCAAATATTACGGGTCAAAATGGGCTAACCCATCATGGGCAATATTACAACCACCACAATTATAATAAAATTTTCTTCTGCTCTCTATCTCTCTCCCTCTTCTTGAGATCTTCTACTACTTCTCTTTATCTTTTTTAGATCTGATATCTCTTTTTTATTTTTTAAATATATTTCCTTAGATAAGATAAATCAGAGATGGTTCCTTTTCAAGAAAATGTGTAGAGACGATCAGTAAAGAAAATCCCATGGCTGGACATGTGATGAACATTTGGTACATTTTTTGTAAAAACACAAATCACAAAAATGGGCTAACCGGACTGAACCTAACTCGTCTTTTACATCAACCCATATTCGTCCCTCCCATATTAGGTCCAACCCATATTAAGCCCATCTAAATTAAGCCCAAACCCACCAATTGCCACCTCTAGTCTTATTCAATCCTTAACTTGACGGGATATTTAATTAATTTCCTCAACTGCACTTGTAAAAATAGGTTATAAATAGAGTAAAAAACAACAATATTACCATATGTCTACAAACCATAATCAATCTTAATGCTACAACAACTACAACAGCCTTAAAATGTCCATGTGTACATAACTACTATCACACCCTATTGCCTTACCCCATCCTAGCTAATTACACATATACCCATATTCCATTAATCTCAAAAGGAACTCACCGAATCACACTTTTACAGATGAGAGTAATCCAAAGTGGTATTTTCGTGAAAGATTTCAATAAGGAAGTCCATAAAAAAGTCATCAGCTCCAAAGTGGTATTCAAATCCTTCTGCGAAAATAATTATTGCAACGATTTGTGGTCCGTGAAAAGACTAAATTTCTCCCCCAGGAGATAATGTCTCCAAATCTTTAAGGCAAAAGCCACTACAGTAAGTTCCAAATAATGAACTGGATAATTCTTCTCATGTGGCTTTATCTTGAGAGAAGCAGAAGCGATAGCCCAATGCTCTTGTGGTAACACACCTCCCAACCCTTGCAGAGATGCGTCAGTATAAACCAAATATTCCACCCCCGGCCTCGGTAATGCAAGTACTGGAGCAGAAGTTAACCTATCTTTCAGCTCGTCAAAAGCTAGTTGATAAGAATCATCCCAAACAAACCTCACTCCCTACCGAGTAAAATTTATCAAAGGGCTAGCAATCTTAGAAAAGCCCTTAATAAATCGGCAGTAATAGCCAGCCAAACCCATAAAACTGTGAATTTCAGTAGGCGTCATGGGCTGACCCCATTCCCTCACCGCAATAACTTTACTTGGATCCACCGAAATACCTTGAGCTGTCACAATGTAACCCAAAAACTGTACTTCCTATAGCCAGAAACAACACTTCTCAAATTTTTCATACAATTGATGATCCCTCAACGTCTGCAAAACCAACCGTAAATGCTTAGCATGATCGGCCTCAATTTGAGAATACACTAGGATGTCATCAATAAACATGATAACAAACTGGTCTAGGAGGTCTAGAAACACTCTATTCATGAAGTCCATAAACATGGCAGGAGCATTGGTTAGTCCAAAAGGCATAACTAAAAGTTAGTAGGACCCATATTTAGTTAGGAACGCAGATTTGGACACATCCTGCTCTCGTATCTATAGGTGGTGATACCCCGTCCATAAATCTATTTTGGAGAAGTACGACCCTCCCCTTAATTGATCATACAGATCATCAATCCGAGGTAATGGGTATTTATTCCTAATGGTAACCTTACTCAATTCTCGATAATCAACAGACAACCGGAGGGAACCATCTCTCTTCTTTACAAATAATATAGGAGCTCCCCATGGAGAAGTACTACGCCTAATAAATCCCTGCTCCAAAAATGTTTGAATCTGATCTATCAACTCCATCATCTCAATAGGGCCCATATGGTACGAAGCTCTAGCAATCGACCGTGTTTTCGGTGCTAAATCAATCACGAACTCAATCTCCCTACTTGAAGGCAAACCCGATATCTCTCGAAAAATATCTGTAAACTCTCTAACAATGAAAATCAAATCTAAGGGAACGAATACATCCCGAGAAGTCTCCTTCGCAATACAATATAAATACGTGCTAGAACGCCCCCTCTGAAAGAATCATAGCCACTAAAACATTTCTTGCCTCGGAATAGAAAAAACTATACTTTTCCCGCAACAATTTATTATTTCATGATATTTCATTAACAAATACATACCCAAGATGACGTCATACCCTGCCATATTAAGGACAAGAAAATCGGCCTCTAAACACAAATTGCCAAGATTTATCTCTAACCTTTTACAACTAGAGAAAATAAGGGAACCATCACCCATAGAAGATTCAATACTAGTAAAATACTCTCCGTAGATTTTATTAACCCCGTAGACTGAGCAAAACTTCTATAAATAAAGGAGTGTGTCGCCCCCATATCAAATAGTACACAATCCATATGTCCACGAATGAGAAACTTACCCTCAATTGTCGGTGGTGCTGGCAGGGCTAGAGGAAGCATAGCATCCTGTATGTGGTATACACGACCATACTGTAACTGTCCCTGTTGGGGAGGGACGACTGGATTGAGCCCTGGTGGTGGTAACTGTACCTGCTGATGCTGCGGAATTCTAGAAAATTATCCCCCAATCAACTGCGGATAAGATTTCCTATAATGTCCCGACTCCTCACAAAGAAAGCAACGACCTGCCATATTTTCCTGATTACGGCCTCTATTATTTCTGAACTACCCAAGGCCTTGACCCGGATGGCCTTGACCCCCATTGTTACCCAAACCTGCCTGGCTTACTTACTGCTATTGCTGGGCACCTTGACCATGCCTAAAATTTTTGCTACCGAAATTAAGTCCCCCGAAACGTTGTCTTTTGGACAAATCCCCTTGCTGGGCGTCCCTCTCCTTTTGCTTACCTTGCGATGATTGGGATGAGGATAGTGCTCCCCCTCCCGCACCATTTCCTCCTGGATTACTTGTTTGCCTCACAGCTGAAGCTTTCTTACTTCCTTGTACATGCAACCGATGATCTTGACAATGGAGTAAAGCGGCACAAAACTAGCCAAACGAGTGAATTCCTCCTCGTATTCAGCCACAGAACGCTCACCTTGAACTACATCTTGAAGTTTCCTCCTCATTTCCTTCTGAACTGCTAGAGGAAAGTACTTTCGATAGAACAAAGCCCAAAAGTCTGATATCATCATTGTATCTCTTTGTTCGGGAGTGGTCATTGACTCCCACCAGTGCAACACTGCTCCAACTCTAGTTTAAAGGCAGCAAGGATTTGCTTTCAGTCCTCACTATAGTCTACCATATGAAGATGGCGTTGCATATTCTTTTTCCAATGATTTGCAACTACTACATCAGAACTACCCTAGAATTCTGGGGGATGACCCTTCAAGAAATACTCTCTGACCCTTTCCCATGGAGAAGGTCCCATCTGAGCTTGCACCCCTTGCATCATCGGTTGTTGGGCTTGGGGAAATTTTTGAACCATGGAAGTCATCGCAGCATTGATCGCCTGGGCAACTATATTAGCTACCTCAGTTGCATTTATAGTTCCTTACTGTGGTGGTGGAGGACCTACATCATCTTCTACAAATCTATTTATTCTCGCAGGGCAACCCCTCTTAGGAGACATCTGAGAAAAGAAATAATAGAATTAGAATACCATGTAAAACAATTATCTTCACAGAAGATCGCAACCATACAAAATAAAACAGTCCTAATAATAGGTCTCTATATCAAAGAACACTACGGTAGAATATGATAAGTCCACATAGATCCTAAAGACTCTAGAACTTGATGCTTTGATACCATTTGTGACACCCCTCTTATTAAAATAAGAGGTGGCCAGCCCGATACTCTAATATTAACAGGAATCATAGATGGTTCATTCTTAGCATCATAGTAATATAATAATTATACGAGACAACCACACATTATTTTAGAAAACGGATTGTCAAAATTTATTTAGTAAGGTAAAGAAAGAATTTAAACAATCCCAATTGAAAAGAAGGTGGATATAACTAAAGACAGATAATCTATCAACCATCATTTACATCAAAATAATCGAATAAGCTGCCGGTTAACAGACACTTACAACAAGGTTACACTGAGTATTAAAGTATAACATTTCATAATATCATACAAGTACAAAACTTGGGCAACACGCCCGCACATGTAACCGATCACAACTAAAATACAAAAGATGGAAGCTTCTATATCAAAATATTCCGTAACATCCGCAAGGTGTTATATCTCCAAGACACTGGGATAGAAAACTTAACACGGATGTCCTTGCGACGGAGCACCTGAGAGAATATTAGATTCATGAAAAACAAAGATATATGAACAGGCCAGGGCCTGATTTTTATATGATCACAATGTGAATAAAATGCATGACAGTTATGAACAATCTAATCATCATGAATAATGATAAGAATATAACTACTCAATCTAAAAGCATGAATACATTTTAATTATGCAATAGAATATGAATAACAATATTACGAAATAGGATTCAATTCCCTTTTTAAACAATTTCATTTCAACGTTCCATATCTCTTTAGGAGACGTTTTCAAAGCTGTTTAATTCATAGAGTGCTTTGTCATCAATCATATCCCACTTTAATATGTAGTTATATTTCACAACATATAACGATTCTAAGACCACCCTTTCGGGTTTCCCCACTGGACGCGTCCCTAAATAGATATCATCTTCCAAGGCCTATCACAAAGACAACCTAGGCATCCTACATCGCATAATGTCGGGAAGCATCCATATACCTTCGATAGTGAGTCATAACCACACTCGGAATTACCTCACTTCGAATAATAATCACACAATATAATATAGCCGGTCCTATGGTCGAGGACTATATTCACCATGCATTCACTATCCAAGGGACTTCACCTCATACGCGTAACTTCCCCTATGATAGCATTTAGAGAGGTGTGTATACGCAAATTTATCATTCACAGGTTATTTACTTTATCAAGTATGCATTTCATTTTATCCGGATCTGTAAGCGTTTAATGTCATAATTATAACCTTAATGTTTAATTATCCCCAATATAAATCACCCTTAATTAACATTCCATCTATAGCCCCTCATGTATGATATTCTTCAATACAATTCTAAAAGTCGACATTAACTCACTCGAATTCTCCTTAGGTATAGACTAGTTCATTCTAATAAAGAATCATTTGTCTTCCTCCAATTTAACTAACTAAATTGATTCCCTAACTAAGCCCCAACTCTCATTTTTACTCAGGTTCTTAAATACCTTACTACTAGACTCTAATACTCCAGTTTTATTTCATTCAAGAAGGTTCCTAAGTCCCTATCTTAAAAGAAAGAAGCTAGAAAGAATTAGGGATTTAAGAGTGAAATACAGGGGACTGATCGACCGGTCATGAAACCGCGGTCGACCGTGCCTCAACGATTTTGTCTACAAAAGAATGCAGTAGTCTCAATTTGGGAAGACCGATCTACCGGTCATGGTACCTCGGTCGATCGCACTCAAATTTTATGCTTATATAAGAAAGCAGTAGGCTTTCCCCTGAAGGCCCGATTGACCGGTCCTCGGACCGCGGTCGATCGCGCCTAGCAGACCCTCGAATTTCTCTTCTTCTACAAGATTGAATCCAAAACCTAAACTCCTTATTCTTACACTTCCTTCATTCTCATCACCCAACCACATAACCACAATAATTATATACCCCAATAAGTTCATATAACTAACTTAATCCCTACAACTCCAAGATTCAAGGGTTAAACATCCAAAATTTATCAAAAGAAACTACTATTTGTTCTCATTCTCCAATTACACAACTATCACAACAAATTACTCACATTAAATCATATATTAGCAAGTTAGAAACTTGCCTTAAGCTGAAATCTCGGATTCTCGGGAGGTAGATGCAAGATCACACCCCAATTTCTTCAATTCTTCTCCTTTCTCTTCTTTTTCTACACAATTCTCTTTCTCTCTATGTTTAGGAACATATAAGAGGAATAAAAGGGGTTGGAAGACTTAAATTGTGCACTTAACACTTATTTCTAACCTTAAATGTTAATACACCATTAAAATGACTCGTAACTATACGATTATGTCATAACCTGTCAAAAATGCCCGGAACTCCAAAAATACAATATGACACTTATTTTGACTATCTCAAATATTTCGGGGCTAACTACGCCCTCTAAACTGGCATTCGGAATAATATAAATCATTTTCATATCCCACTCCATTTTAAACCATAACTGTCGTTTTTAACACACAATATTACAAAATAAAACTTGATGCTATTTACATTGACATAATAGTAAATATGCAAGAATCTAGTAAATATTATCGTTTACTCACTTGGATATTATTTACTCCATCCTCCAATATTTTATATAATTACCTCACATGGTCAATTAATATAAATTCAATTACTCAAAAGTAAGGGTTATTACAAAATCATCAACAATGACTTGACGGATATGAATATTTCTGTTGTGGTCTCTAAATGTAACTTGGTTGGAAATACCAAGGAATGGTGGGTGGACACTGGAGCCACACGACACACTTGTGCAAACAAATGTATATTTTCTACCTATAAGCCTTTGAAAAATGATTAGACCCTCTTTATGGGGAATTCTTCCACTTCTAAGGTGGTGGGACAAGGAAATATTGCTCTAAAATTACTTCTGGAAAGGAATTTACTCTCAATGATGTTCTTCACGTGCGTGATATCTGAAAGAATCTGATATCTGGATCTCTCCTGACTAAAAATGGGATCAAGCTTGTGTTTGTGTCCGATCGCTTTGTGTTGTCAAAGAATGACATGTATGTAGGAAACGGCTACCTAAATGAGGGTCTCTTTAAAATCAATGTTCTTACTGTAACCCCAAAAACATTTGTTTTAGTGAATGAATTTGCTAGTTCTTCTTACTTGAATGAGTCATCTAATATTTGGCATGCTAGATTAGAACATGTTAATTTTAATACATAGCGTAGATTAATTAACTTGGATTTTTTTACCAAAATTTAATATTGATTAAAATCATAAATGTGAAATTTGTGTGGAATTTAAATTAGTCAGATTACCTTTCCATTATGTTGAAAGAATAACTGAACCTTTAGATTTAATTCACACTAATATTTGTGATTTAAAATTTGTTCAAACTAGAGGTGGAAAAAAGTATTTTATTACTCTTATTGACGATTGCACAAAATATTGCTATGTATATTTGTTACACAGTAAATATGAAGCTATTAGTGCATTGAATCAATTAAGTAAAAAAATAAAGGCAATAAGGAGTGATAGAGGAGGAGAATATGAATCTCCTTTTGAGGAATTTTGTTCTAAGAATGGTATAATCCATAAAACAACCGCTCATTATTCTCCTCGATCAAATGGTGTTACTGAACGCAAAAATCGTACATTGAAGGAGATGATGAACTGAATGTTATTAAGTTCAGGAGCTCCCCAGAACTTGTGGGGCAAGCCTTACTTTCTGTTAATTACATTCTCAATAAAGTACCTCATAAGAAGACTCACAAGACACCTTATGAATTATGGAAAGGTCGAAGACCTTCCTATAAATATTTATGAGTGTAGGGGTGCTTAGCGAAAGTGATGGTTCCTAAACCTAAAAAAGGTAAGAATAGGGCCAAAAATCATGGATTGTGTGTTCATCGGTTATGCTACTAATAGCAGTGCATATAAATTTCTAGTTTATAAATCTGAGATATCGGATATTCATGTTAATATGGTTATTGAATCGAGAGATGCTTCATTTTTTTTAAATGAATTTTCGTATGACATGATCCGAGAATATGGTCCTTCTAAAAGGACTAATCAAGTAACTACAGGTGGGACTCATCAACCTATTGAACCAATAGAGGATGAACGAAGACGTAATAAAAGAGTAAGAACCTCGACTTCTTTCGGTACGAATTTTCTTACATATTTGCTAGAAAATGAACCTCAATCGTACAAAGAAACCATATCCTTACCCGATGCTTCTAATTGGAAAGAAGCAATTAATAGTGAAATTGAATCCATATTACAAAATCACATGTGGGAACTAGTGGATCTTCCACCAGGTTCAAAACATTAGGTTATAAATGGATCTTCAAAAAGAAGTTGAAGGCCGATGGATCAATTGATAAATATAAAGATAGACTTATAACTAAAGGTTATAGGAAAAAGGAAGGGTTGGATTACTTCGACACATATTCAATGGTAATAAGAATAACGTCCATTCGGATGTTAATAGCAATAACTTCTATTAATAGACTTAAAATACATCAAATGGATGTAAAAACTGCATTCTTAAACGGTGAACTAGATAAGGAAATTTATATGGAGCAACCTGAAGGGTTCAAGGCTCCCGAACAAGAAGGAAATGTATGTAAGCTTGTTAAATCACCTTATGGATTAAAACAAACACCTAAGCAATGGCATGAACATTTGATAATGCAATGTTATCAAATGGTTTCAAAATTAAGGAATGTGATAAATGTGTTTACTTTAAATACGTTCAAAATGGATATGTCATTGTGTGCCTCTATGTTGATGATATGCTTATCATGGGTAGTAACCTGGAAATTGTCAAAAATATAAAGAAAATGTTAAGTAGTCAATTTGACATGAAATATATGGGCATCGCCGATGTTGTATTAGGAATTAAAATTTCTAACACATCGAATGGACTTATATTATCTCAATCTCATTACATAGAGAAAGTACTTGAAAAATTCAAGAAGTATGATATCAGTTCTACCAAGACACTTGTAGATGTAAATTTACATCTAGTAAGAAGTAATGGTGAAAGCATATCTCAACTAGAATATTTTTGTATTATCGATAGTTTAATGTATATCATGAACTGTACACGAACGGACATAGCATACTCAATAAGTAAGCTAAGTTGATTTACGAGTAATCCAGGGAGAGATCACTGGAAAGCAATATTGAGAGTTTTGGGTTATTTGAAATATACTCAAAACTATGGACTGCACTACTAAAATTATCCAGTTGTTCTTGAAGGACATTGCGATGCAAGTTGGATATCCGATACAAAAGACTCCAAGTCTACGAGTGTGTATGTGTTTACTCTTGGAGGTGCATCCGTATCTTGGAAATCCTTAAAACAAACGTGCATTGCAAGATCAACAATGGAATCCGAATTCATTGCACTAGACAAAGCTGGATAAGAAGTTGAATGACTTCGAAATTTCTTAGAGGATGTTTCAAATTGGTCGAAACCTATGCCCGCAATATGTATACATTGCGATAGTCAATCGGAAATTGAAAGGGCACAAAATCACATGCATAATAGAAAGTCACAAAATATTCGTCGTAGACATAATACCGTTAGACAACTTCTCTCAAATGGAATTATCTCAATTGACTACGTAAAGTCAAATGATAATATAGCAGATCCACTAACGAAAGGTTTAAATCGAGAGCAAGTTAAAAGATCATCGAGAGGAATGGGTCTAAAGACTATAAATAAATAAGAATCATTATAGTGGCAACCTAATCTAGCTGAGTGGAGATCCCAAGATCTAGGTTCAATGGGCAAACCGAACTACATTGTATTCAGTAAGCACTAGAGGATATTTAATTATATCCATTCCAAAGATAAGACAGCGCACATCTACAGTGAAATTAGGATAAGTTATTCTTTTAATGACATCCATATCTTAGTATATCTAAGTGGGGTATTGCAAGATACTCTTTATGGAAGTCACCTACGTGAGTAACAAGGGGGCCACTTCTATGAGAATAATGAAAGGCAAATTCTCTAAAATACTCACAAAACCAAGTGGTATTCATGGATAAAATGAGCACAAACGTTAGAACCAATTGTGTTAAAGAATTATTATGTGAATACTATTGTCTAGGTTTACATAAACGGTTGACGATTTAAAGACGTGAAGTCTACTGATTAACTAAGTAAATCCGATGGTATATCACTAAGGAAAGTTCGAGGCCACTGGACTACTTCTCCCAATGCAATAAATATTCTGTTTGAATCAACCTGTGTTTGCATCTAT
Organism: Sambucus nigra; assembly: GCA_949130495.1. Classification (NCBI taxonomy): domain Eukaryota; kingdom Viridiplantae; phylum Streptophyta; class Magnoliopsida; order Dipsacales; family Adoxaceae; genus Sambucus; species Sambucus nigra. Next base: position 350,862,936 of record OX422215.1, read on the forward strand.
AGCTGCATCTACTGTGTTTATTTAAAGCGATATATCATTCATGTGGCGGATTATTGGAAAAATTGGACATAAAGCTGTCCAAATTTTCTGGACAAATTTGTGAGCAACTTTGAGCTCAATTTTGAGTGGAACCCATAACCCGATAATAGTGGGACCATATACGAATGTGTTCTCCTTAACAAGGAGATTAACGTAGTATATTCACATTTCCAATTTTAATAAGTTATGAATGATAAATATGTCCCCAAAGTGACTCACAACGCAATGAAAGTTAATGAATTGGGTATATTTTAACTCTTGTCCCACATTGGAAGAGTAGTGGGAAAATGATGAGTTAATAAAATCCAAATGATGGACTAAGGCTTGGATGTCTTGGGGTATCCCAACTCTTTGAAGGGGAGATGACCTAAGCTATGATTTGGTTAACTTTCGGTCAAAGGTCCACACACGCGCGCGCTCGCGCGTCCATCCGTCCGGCCGACTCAGATAGGTTTGGTTCGGCTCGGGCTTGGGCTCATAAAAAATCCTTAAATTTTGGGCTGAAAATTAATTAACTTTATGGGCTGGAATTAATTAATTATGAAAATTAATTAATAAACTGTTAATAGTTATTGACAACAGTCAGCAGTTAAAATTCAAAATTAATTTTTAAGCAGTTAATCCCAACAACCAGTCACTGGGTTATATATATTCTTGTCTCCCTCCAATTTTTTACTGCTGAAAAATCCTGAAATTATGCAACATCTTTTCCTAGAAAATAACCCCTCTATTACTGCTACTCCATACATCTCATACATATTATTTCTTTGGTCTAGTTGAGTATGAGTACAAAACACTGAATTGTGATCGTAGAAATTAATCATAGTTGTGCTACTTGATTAATTTGGAAATCCGTTATATCTTGGGAGATAATTATTCATTACCTTTAGCATGTTGTGGAGGGAATAAATTTGTCTTAACGAGACTGTTCTAAATAGAGCTCCGATTTTTCTTCTCTATCCTGATATTATTTCTGCAAATTCAAGTAAGTTTTAATTTTCTGTAATTTCATTTTATTTTTGTAATTATAATAATAATTCATAATTTTGTACAATTATATTTAATAAATAGTAGACATAACAAAACTTAAAATATCCCCAAAAATTAAAGAATAAAAAAGATGCCCAACATGAAAGTGAGATTGTGAAAAAGACGCTAAATGTTCAATAATTGTGTTCTGATCATTGGGATCAATGCCCGACTCATATTTTAATACTATTTGCAATGTGAGTGTCGAGTAGTTTCACATATGAACATAATGTGAAATTAAATCAAACACGGGAAAAATGATATTTGATCAACCTCGGAATATTAAAACTACCTCACTAACTTTAGTGATATCTTCGTTGGTCGATATTGATTTCCATATATATAATTGATCAATATTAGATAGATCGAGATAACTAAACACATATATATTGAAAGAATATAGCAATTTTGGTATAAAAAAAGAAGAAAATGATCCATATTAAAATTTTCCAAAAACTACCTTAATATCTAAAATAAGTACATGCTTCGACTTTGATTTTCCATCAATTAGCGATGTTGCAATTAAAGATACTAGTTAAGTAATATGGAAACCCAAACCTGGAACTTTCTTTATCAATAAAAACACTATTGCACGCCTTAAAAGAGGCTCTATAATAGAACAAATTATTGAAGAAACCTCCATTTTCAGTGTCACCTGGGGGTCAACAAGACATTCATGTTCATGCCCCAAGAATTGCGATAAAAATGTTCATTTGTAGAATTTGAAGGATTCACCTTTACTCTATAAAGAAAGACAACAAGATATCTTACTACTACATAATTATCTAAAAAATTGTCCCGGTGAATTTGTAAACATGTATTTTAGAGATTTAGAAATAAATAAAACCTATTTTGATGAAGCACCCGAATATTGAACCACACTGACGCTCGACATTCTTTTTTATCTTCTAGTCGCATCCACTTTACAGTGTGTGGCATCTATTTAGTGTCGGTTTAATATTAGAAGAAACATATAGACCTTACAGACAATTTTATTTGAGGAATAACTATTTAATTCAATTTATACCATTGCATATTGTTTATATTTTAGAATCACAACTTTATTCACTATGTAATTCAATGAATACCAATATGTCGAAGAAAATTTAACATTGGATGAAAGACATTACCTGAAATTTCAAGCAGAACCATACAACTCAACTATCAAAATATAGGTAGAATTAGATATAGAAATACTTTGTATCTTTTCAGGCTTTAAACTCATAGTTAAAGAAAAATCATTCTAAAAAACATGCCTTGGAGAGCCCACTCAATTTCTATTGAGTAAAAAATTAATGAATTCAACATTTAAAAAAATACAAGTTCAAACATTCATGGTAATCTTAGAATGGAATGGACTTCAACATTCATAGAAATTTGTTCACTCATACATGTAGTTACCTTCAATAGTTGATCTCGAACTTTTAATATTTCTACCATATAATTCTAAGGATTTAATAACACGCCATCTTCTAAAATACACAAATGTAAGAAGATAAGTTATTTTCTCAGTAGCATTCCCCCCAGTGGTTGATGGGCGTAATGCAGAAATTATAAGAACAACATATTTAAAAGTTCACAATTATAATTAAATACATGTACAATTATATATATGGAAATCAAGAGAAAATTACAACTTAAATGGAAGAAATGAACTTAAAAAGGAAAATGAATAAGAAAGATAAATATACTTTTATGAAATCATATGGTGAGAAAGACGAAAATAAAAAGAAATATTAAAGAACTATCAATCCAACTGTGTTTGGACCATTAATATACTTTTGTGGAACACTACACCAAATCTGCACTATTGTTAAGGTCATTGACCCTGACAAATCCAACTTGTCAAGGTCAATGACCGTGACATTTCGAGGCGAGATAACTTTTTTTGTCACGGTCGTGTCGTGGTCATTGACCGCGACACGTTTGTCACGGTTTATAACCGTGACAAAGCCGTGACCCTTTTTAAAAAAATTGTCACGGTCATTGACAGTGACAATTCTGGGCAGAATTTAAAAAAAATCTGCTGGGCAATATGGCCACTGCCACTGCCCAGCAGTATTTGTACCTGTTATAGCAACGTTGTACCTATTCCAAACATCATATATCCAAACAAACTAAAGATAATGCAAATATATATTCAAATAGAGACAATATGCATCACGATATAATTCAAATGTAACAACTTAAAACAATTCAATTGAAACTTATAACAATTCAATTCAAACTTAAAACAATGTCACTACATGTATGGTGTATTGTTAAAACTGAGGAGGTGAGTAGGCCACACGACATACGAATTGACGCACCCACTAATATACGTCGTGCCGCATTGTTCGCGCAACCACAATAGGGAGTTCTCCTTCCCGGGTATGACATGCGTGACGAGCACCCTGGACTCCATCTCTTGAAGCGCACGTCCATGAACTATTCCACCCTGGACGATATTCGGGTCCCTCAACCCCCGCCCTATCCGCTGGCCATCAAATACGTCCAATATGAACACGCTCGGCCAACCAAGTGTCGACATTGGTCTGTTGAAGGGCGCCAAATAGGGAAGTGTATCATCGAAGTACGAACGTGTCGGTGATGAAGCAACGAGGTCCACATCCTCGTCATCCTGCACCTCATCCTCCCGCACCTCCTCCTCCACCGCCTTCTCCTTCCCTTTCCCTTTCCCTTTACGGTCTCCGCCCAACGTACGCTTCATGAATGCGTACATATCTTGGACCATCGCCTCCAAATGGGACAGCTTCGCATCGTGTGAATCCACCATTCGAGCCAACCTGGTGTCGCTCGTCTCCAATCCGATGATCCTAGATTTGACCACCCACGAGCTCACCCCCTTGTCCTCTCCTTGCGAACAGAGCCAAGCACTTGGATGAGTGCATCTGTGGACAAAGATGCCTTGTCGGCATCAGACTGCGACTCATGCACTTCCTTAAGCTTTGCTTGAAACGACAAAAAGCACATGATTAGTAAAATAAGTAAACTAAAAAATTATAACGTAATTAACAAAAATTAAACTGTCGGATTACTTACAATCGTGGCCGCGACGCTCGGGGACACCTCCTTGTCCTTCCCCTTCTTCGTTCGAAGAGCCACATAAGTATCGAGTCTATGTGGCTTACCCCCTGGCCCACTCCCTACCCCCTGAAATAAAATAAAGTAAAGGAAAATTAGTATCGGCCCCGCAAAGTAAAATAATGAAGAATAATATATTTCTGTAGTTATAGAAAAATTAAATCTTACCTGCATCCTATGCTCCACCTCGACGTAAGAGGTCCAGCCGGAGTAGTGTACGTCCGTCTTTTTTGCCCGATTTTCCCTCCTCGATTGGCGAGATGCCAATTGTCGATCCTCGATCTCATTGTCAATGAACTTCTGCCATTTTTCCAATGAGATCGGCTCCTTGGGGAGGACGGATTCACGCAATTGGATAATCGACTCTCGTGTTTTCCCAAAGTACCGTTCCCGCATATTTTTTTCCACGACTTGAGTTGCTCCCTAATCTGCTCCAACACGGGATCGCGTAGCTTTGGATCCAAGTTGAATTGTTCCTGTCCAACAAATACAATGTTAGTTGCGAATAAATATAAATATAAATATAAATATGAAATTGAAATTGAAATTGAAATTGAAATTGAAATTGAAATTGAAATTGAAATTGAAATTGAAATTGAAATTGAAATTGAAATTGAAATTGAAATTGAAATTGAAATATTCATATAAATATAAATATAAATATATTACCTGTAGTGCCGCCCAAACAGATAACTTGAACTCATATGGCACCTCCTTCCAACTCATAAAACCCCGGGCCGATGACCGTCTTTAGCAGAACGAGGGATCTCGCTAATATCTCCGATTTATTCTCGACGGTAATCCCATATTTCCCATATTTGGGGAGCCTAGGGGAGGAAGAGCCCTCGTCGCCTCCACTACCACCGACCCCAGACGACATCATCATAAACAACATCATCATCTTCACCTTAATATCTGAAGGAGACATTTGCTGTAAAAAAATGTTATTAGTACAGATATAATATTATCACAATATGCATATCTTATAAGAGAGTCGGGTTTGGCATTAATAAAGTGAGAATTACACACACACACATAAAAATCTTTAATAAAATTCTCGTATCTTCTTTCAATTTAAACACACACACAGTAGTGACTGTCTATTTAAAATAATCTCAATGTTAATTTCAGGTATTGAATTTCTACTATTGTTTTGTGCTTTTTATAAATCATACCCCACCCCCACCCACCCCTGCCCCAGCACGTTTACGGGCTTTCATCACCCGTCATAAATTTTTCAGTCCGTGACTTACTGGACAGTTGTCTTGGGTCTTTTAGTCCCTTAACATTACTTTAAGAATTTTACCCAATCTAAATACCACATTTTCTTTCTTGTTATTCACTTGAACACGTTTTGTTATTTAGTCCTTATTAATTTATCTTTGATGTATTACCAGCATTTTTACTTTTATAAACTTTATTTAATTTTTAATTTTAAGGACTATTTTCATCACTTAGTGTTCATCTAAGTTCTAGTATAACAAGTTCCCATAAAAATCTTTAATAAAATTCTCATATATTCTTTCAATTTAAACACACACACAGTAGTCACTGTCTATTTAAAATAATCTCAATGTTAATTTCAGGTATTAAATTTCTACTATTGTTTTGTGCTTTTTATAAATCATACCCCACCCCCCACCCACCCCCACCCCCACCCCAACATGTTTACGGGCTTTCATCACCCGTCATAAATTTTTCGGTCCATGACTTACTGGCCAGTTGTCTTGGGTCTTTTAGTCCCTTAACATTACTTTAAGAATTTTACCCCATCTAAATACCACATTTTCTTTCTTGTTATACACTTGAACACGTTTTGTTATTTAGTCCTTATTAATTTATCTTTGATGTATTGCCAGCATCTTTACTTTTATAAACTTTATTTAATTTTCAATTTTAAGGACTATTTTCATCACTTAGTGTTCATCTAAGTTCTAGTATAACAAGTTCCCATAAAAATCTTTAATAAAGTATTATCACAAATATAAACTAAGAGTGATAAAATAACTTTGAGGCATATAAATTAATTGTGACAAAGTAAGATTATGGAAACCCCATTTTTCTCCATTAGTATAAGTATATAGCGATTATTTCACACTTAAATCACATATTAAGCCGGCCTTCATTTTTTTATGAAATTTGTAGAAAATTACTTATTTATTTTGAATGAAAATAAATTGTTATCCAATATTTTTGGATATTATTTACATTTACATTTTTGGATATTATTTTTGGATATTAATTACATTTACATTCCGGAAGTAAAGGAAAGAAACAACTAATAAATTTCTCGATAAGAATCACATACTTATTAAAATATCAATCAATGTGAATTGGGAGCGTAGCAATGCATAAACACATAAACGAAAACAAATTTCTTAGATTTGTATGGATTTTGATTATTAAAGAAAAGAATTACGTAAAACCCCAGCCCTATTGACCCTAAAGTTAAACCCCCAAAAATTCTCAAAGTACCTTTTATTGCTTGATGATCAGATGTGTGGTATGTCTTGTGTGTACATATATATATATATATATATATAAGATTATACATACACAGTTGCACATATATGTTTACATGTATAGACAATTGAAGGGTTTAAACTCTATAATACAGTGGTCAAATTAAGAAATGAATATGACTATCATGAACTAGAGCATAGAAATTCGATGACCCATGGCATGATTAAGCTTCATGAACATAGTCATGGATGGAGGAGAAAGAAAAGGAGGGAGAGAAAAATGGTATAGCGCTATTACGGTGGGCACCACAAAACCTACATATAAAACATGAAGATTATCAGTGCACCCAAAGGATAAATAACAACTTATGCAATAATTCAACGTAACATGTGCAAATGGAATTCAAATAAGTGTGGAAAGCTTTCAAAAGTATATATAAGAAACCGCTCGATACTAATTTCTTTATTACTCGATGTATAGATCTAGCATTTCTTCAATATGCAACAACCATGGCCCATCATTAGTTTATCAATTGATTAATAAGATATAACTACATACAATAAACCCCGTGATACCAAATTCAAAAATGCTTGGTTATTTATCATCAAGTCGTACATATTACTTCATTATATAATCAAATACTATATATAAAAAAATACAGTTATTACATCTATACACATATAATGTTCAAATTATCCCGTTTCACCTGCTATAGCGACTTAATTAGTCTAAAACATATCACTACCCTCTCTCACATATAAACAATACATTCATTTGAGGCTGATTATGAATTTTAAATTAATTGACAAAGTCTTTTTTATATGTCGTAAGAACTTACTAGAAACAAAGATTTTGCAGTTAATTCATTACTCATAATGAAGTGAAATAATCTAATACAAATAAAAAATATGTATGTGTATTACGCTATTACTACATAAAATTGATAATATCTATACCCGGACTATTCAAAATAGGGTAACCCTAACTAAGGATAATCATCCACAATACATAGTATAATCATCCATAACCTATAATACTATGTCGAATGATTTACCTTAGTTTATTTCTAACCCTAACAAAGAAAACGTAGCAAAATAATGGGAAAAAAATCACAAAATCTTACCTACAACGAAAATCATTTAAGATAGATCACATGATGATGCTATCGAAATTGGGGTTTATTGAGATTGGTGTTTTAGAGAAGGAAAAGACTTAGCGTGGAATGCAATCTTACACACCCAGGAATAATGAAAATAATGAGCGCAAGTGAAAGTATTTTGACACTTGACCTAAGGGTTAAGTTATAAGAACGTAATAGCCACATGCTTTTAGGTCCTTATATGTGTTAAATTTTTAATTTTATAACAGTTTTGAACTTATAAATTTTGCAAGTGTTTATTACAAAATTTATAAGTGTCCCGAACACTCACAAATCATTTTTGTTTATTAGTTGCAATATATTAGATTTGGTGTTGTGATAGTATACCTTTCTAGATAACGAATTCGATCCCGATATAACATACGAGGATAAACAATCAGATCAGAGGGGGGGGGAGAAATTAAAAATATGTAGTCAGTCATCGAGGCTTTGAAAGCGGACAGATCAAAGAAGTATATATGTCATTAGTAATGACATGGTTGGTGGGACATATAAAATAATGTGAAGGAATAATGACATTGTTAATACCATATCATGGGGAGGCATAATTGGTACAATGCTAAGTAGAAAAGATATTTAACTCCGCACTCTTTGTTGCATCAAAGGGATAATATCACCTACTTGGCCTTGGCCAAGCATAAGCTCCCATAGGATGAGGAGTAAAATTGGGATAGACCACCTATGATAGGTAGTCAAGTGAAAAGTGGGAATGAGGTTAAGATCATAAATAACACCCAGTTTATCACAAGGATGCTCACTAATCACCTCCAATGGGTAAGGAGGAGGAGGATCTGACAAGGAGCCATTATGGACAAAAGTGGGATATTGACCCTAGTAATTAGCTTCAGTAGTCTTTTTTCTCTTTTTTTTAACTTCATTTGCCTCATCTACCTGGTTATCATAAGTCTCAATATCTTTGGCCTTAGTTGTGACCTATGTGCCTTTAAACTGAGGTTTGCAAGCCTCATAACTTGGTTTTTCAATAGGGTTAACAACTTCCCCACAAAGATGAAGAGAATGGATGATTTTGTTAGCCTAATCCTCAAAAGGTATGAATCTTAACGAATAGGTAATGTGTGGAGGAGGTATAAATAAATCCATTGAAGGAGGATGGTTAGCACACTAATCCCCAACATTGTAAAATTCATCCAAGATGGATGAAGGTAGATATGGATCTAGAGAACAATCAGTGCCAACCATATCCCACTTCCCCCATTCATCAATATTATCCCAGTCATCATCATAAAATTAATTCGAGGTGGCAATAGTAACAGTCCAGGGGTCAAATGCATTGTTATTGTTAGTTAATTATGGGGAAAAATAAGATCCCACCTCCCAAGTTCTATTCGCAAAAACATTATCATCTCCATTATAAGTCATTTTTTATGCATGAAAGTGATGGAATGAGAAAAGACAAGAGCTTGGGTAAAAGTCCAAGAGACGAAATGTTTTAATGATGAAAAGGTTTTCACTACCAAGAAGTATATTTAAGAGCAGCAATAGCGTCAGTGTAATGAGTACCTAAATGTTGGTTCTCATATACAGAAAATAACTTTAAGGCTTCAAAATAAGCATCAAAGAACGTAGGAAAATGGCATGAGAGATATCAACAGTCCACAAATGAGTTTTTTCAAAAATTACTTAGTGGGTGGGGGGGTATGTTTACGCCTAATAATTCTCTGCTGATGACGCATCGACACATGGAAACATGAATCGATTATTACAATCGGGAAATAAAAATTATAAATACGCCAATTTACAAAAAATGCCTAAACAAGAGAGCGACACTTGTCAAAGCATCGAACATGGTGTAATCTCATATAACTATTTTGGGGCGTAATAATCACAGAAAGAACATTTAAAATATGTTAACCACATAATAGTTAGAGTTGAAGTTGCAAAGGCAAATGACTCTATGAATAAATGACTTAAGGACAGTCCAAAGGAGGACTCTCAAGCCACAAAAACCGTTTCCTCATTTAAACATTTTTTTTATTTTCAGTTTTCTAGTGTAGTGCAGTTTTTCTTCTTCAAAGTAATTTGCAAGGTAAATCCATTGTAATTCTCTTTTGATTTAATATAAAGTTCCTTTTCCTTAATTTTAAATTATTTTTACATTTCATAATGTTAATCTGCTTTACTTTCCTTGGTTTAAATTGCTTTACTTTTATTAGCTTTAAACTATTTCATTGCCTTTTGTGTTACATTACTTTACCTCATTGCTTTAATTATTTCGAATCTTATTTTTATCCTTACTTTTAATTTCTCAAATTTTTCTTAGTCAACCAAGCATTTTGGTCCAATGGTATAAGGTTTCCACTGGGACAGTCTTGGGGGTGGATTGGGTTTGGTCCCCAGTTCGATCCCTGACACTGTCAAAATAATGCTTGGCCAGCGGAAGCCACGAACCACGAATGGAGATTAGTCGAAGTGCGCGTAAGCTGGACTAAACACCTCATGGTATGCTACCAAAAAAAAACCTTTTCTTCGTCCTAGTTTAGTTAATTTACAAACTTAATTGATACTCACTCGAAAGTCTTCTTAATTGAAGCATCGAACGATTCACAATCGGCTGATTTGTTATGTCTACTATTTAATTAATAAAAAAGTACAGAAATACGAATTATAATAATTACATAAATAAAGTGAAATTACAGAAAATAAAAGGACTTACTTGAATTTGTAGAAAATTAATAGAAATAGAAAAGAATTCGAGCTGTGTGAATTGACACATTGTCCTTAAGATAATTTATTCCCTCAAATGTGCTCTGAGGTTGATGAATATTCACTACACCAAAATGGCCAAAATGTCACCTTTCAGCCGGCCACCCTTGTCAAGGTCATTGACCGTGACAAAAAAACACGCGTTTTATGTCACGGTCATTGATCTTGATACGACCATGACAAGGCCGTGACAAATTTACTTGTCACGGTCATTGACCGTGACAATTCTTTAAATAATTGTCAAGGTCAATGACCGTGACACGACCGTGACAATGTTTGCAGCAAAAACCCTTTCCCCCTTCTTTTTTCCCTCCCGCCGTTCCCTCCCTCTCTCTCTCTCTCGACGCTGCTCTCTCTCTCTCTCTACTTTCAGGTTTAATTCTCCCTCTCCCTCTCTCTCTCTTCCATTTATATATATGTTTGTGTGTATATATATGTGTGTATGTGTGTATATATATATATGTGTGTGTGTGTGTGTGTATGCGTGTGTGGGGGTGGGGCAGGGTGGGGGTAGGGTAAGGGCAGGGTGGGGGTAGGGGGTGGGGCAGGGTGGGGGGTAAGGGGTAGGTGGTTAAAAATGTAAATAAATAAGTAATTTTCTATAAATTTCCAAAAATAATATCCAAAAATGTAAATGTAAATAATATCCAAAAATGTAAATGTAAATAAAAACAATAAATAAGTAATTTTATGACGGGTGATGAAAGCCCGTAAACATGTTGGGGTGGGGGTGGGGATGGGTGGGGGTGGAGTGGGGGTGGGGTATGATTTATAAAAAGCACAAAACAATAGTAGAAATTCAATACCTGAAATTAACATTGAGATTATTTTAAATAGACAGTCACTACTCTGTGTGTGTGTGTGTGTGTGTGGTGGGTGGGGGACTATTGTGTGTGTGTGTGTATGTGGTGAGTGGGGGGTGTGGAGGGAGGTGTGTGTGTGTGTGTGTGTGTGTGTGTGTATTTGAATTAACCCATGAATTTGTATTTTTGTATTTGAATTAACCCATGAATTTATTTTTGTATTTGAATTAACCCAAGAATTTATTTTTGTATTTGAATTAACCCATGAATTTATTTTTGTATTTGAATTAACCCATTATATGAAACATACTTGAAATTAAATATAGTGCGCATAGATACTAGCCTTCTAGTTCTTATGCGTACGTATTCAATAGCCCTTAGACCCGTTCGAGAGTCATTACCCCTGTAATGAGATCTCTCGAATTGTCCCGTTTGGACAGTTTGAGACTGTATAATTTCTGTATAATATTCTTATTGGCTTAAAGTTGTTACTTTTGGAGGAAGTTCTGCAGTCGTATCTTAATGTTCTCTGGGTACATACTAGATTGACAAGTGTGACTGTTATTTCAATTGACCAATTGAAATAACACTCACACCTGCCAATCTACGTCGTCTACTTGGATGTGATGCATGCAGAGAAGAACTTTGTTGAACATATTGTGGGTACTTGCCTTGGGGGGGGTCATTCGAAGGATGGAGAAAATGCACGAAAAGACCTTAAAACGTTAAAACTTAAGCCACAACTATGGTTGAAAGAAGATAGTAGGGGAAGGAAAATAATTCCCCCTGGTGCGTTTACTTTGACGAGTGGGGAAAGGAAGGTGCTTCTAGACACAATATATAATTTGAAGGGCCCATCTACTTTTTCGTCCAACTTGCAAAGGATTGTGAATTATGCTACTCGTGATTTACATAAGTGTAAGTCCCACGATTGACATGTGATCATGCAATTGGTTCCTCTATTGTTTAAGCACTGTTTCTCCAAGCACAAGGATTTGCGTAGGGCTATTATGCAAATTAGTATTACCTTCTCCCTCTTATGTGAGAAGGTAGTGAATCGAGAACACATAGTGGCCGAAAAATTGGTTGTGAACGAAGTGATTTGTGTATTGGAGAAGTACTTTCCCCCAGCATTCTTTGACATAAGTGTTCACTTGTTGGTACACCTATGCGACGAGGCACTTCTTTGGGGTCCAGTTAGATATCAGTGGATGTATCCGTTTGAAAGATTGATGAAAGTTTTTAAAGATTACGTCAAGAATACGCGATATATTGCAGGATCAATTGCAGAGGAATACATCACCGTGGAGTCATCAATATATACTCGGGAATATATGCCTGACTCGACCAGCGTTGATGACACTGATGAATTCCTCGATGATGGTGGTAATGTGATGGGAAAACGAGTGAAATTAACGAGTTTGCAACATGAACAAGTAGCTCGTTATCTATTTGACACACATGAAGATGTCAAAGAATGGAAAAATTAAGTTTAGAATATTATTGTTGATACCAAAATTAATATGCTGATATGGACGAATAATACGAAGACACATGTCAATCTACGTGGAACAATAACAACGAGGAAGTTCATTTCCCCAACCAACTCATGTTCTCTCCGAGCAACAAGGATACATCGAGGAGCTCTAGCAATCCGAGGAACTCCAGCGCTTCGAGGAACTCTTGAGTAACGAGCAACTAAGGCGGTCTGAGCTGCATCTCGGCCCCAACATTGATTGCCAGATAATCAACAGTTCAACTATTCATTGAATGCTTATTATCTTGACGCACACGCTGCATTAAATGTATTACCCTTTCATATGTGTATCATTTAATGTAACACCCTTTCATGTACAGCCTAAAGGCTATAAATACCTTGTATCACCCTCATTCAAGGGGATGGGAAATTCTGGGTAGAACTTGTAATCAAGAATTCCCAAAACACTCAGCAATAACATAACAGTGGACGTAGGCCATTCTTATAAGGCTGAACCACTTTAAAAATCTTTGTGTCATTTTATTTATCTGTAATTGAATAATTAGAGCGATCTGATTTTTTACATCAACAGATTGGCGCCGTCTGTGGGAATCGATTATTATTATCTTTTTTCACCAAAAATCATTCATCATCAATGGCGGATAATCCAGAATCTAGCAATCGAAACGCTGGAAATACTGGAAATCCTCCAAATCCCTCTGCACCTCCAGATCTGGCCGGGATTATGACGAATCTGGCTCAAGGACAAACCGCCATGCAAGAAACAATGGGGCAACTCATACAAACCCTTCATGGCGGTGCACTTGCACGTTCAGGATAACGAAGTGGTCAGAGGCAAAATTACTTACTTTCTTCACGATCCAGGCGTACTGAGTGATATCGTAATGAGGAGTCTGATGATTTCTCTTATCAACCTGGGCAAACTTCGTCAATAAGGGCTACAGATACTGATCAACGTTTAACTCTCTCTCCAAAAAGACCCAGTGCCTTAGAAAGATTGAGTAGGGTGTCTCCTTTTAGTCGGTTAGGCCCTAGGAGGAATAGGAGTCCACCTAAGACCATGTCGAGGAGTTTTCGACAACCATCAGATCTAAGAGAAGGATCAGGACAATCACGACCAGTTGCTCGTCAAGATAGATCTCAGGAGGCTACTTCAGAACGATCAATTGCTCGAACCAATAGACCTGAGGACGAAAATGAAGCGTGGAAAGGATCCCTTCAGCGGTTGGAGGATAGATTGGGAGAAATGGCTAAGGCGAAGAATCCCCTATAACGAACTTTTGTTCAAGGGACACCTTTTGTCCAGGACATTGTGAATTTTTCTACACCGTCAAAGTTTAAAGCACCAATAGTGACCCCCAAATATGATGGAAAGACAGATCTTGTTCTTCACATAGAGAAATATCAAGCTGCTGCCGACATCTATGTTGTCCCCGACGAGATGAGATGTAGAGCATTCTCAGGAACTCTTACTGGAGCTGCCCAGATATGGTACAACAATCTTCCTCGGGGTAAGGTTTTAACTTTCTTTCAGTTGGCCGAGTTGTTCATCGGCAATTTCTGTTTTGGAGCAAAGCCAGTAAAATGAGTAGCACACTTGTTAAGTGTTAGACAAAAATCTGGTGAGAGTACTAGAGATTACATAACTCGTTTCAATAACGAGAAGCTGGAAGTTATAGATTACGAAGAGAAGACAGCAATCACCGCCTTGATGAGTGGGTTGTTGCCTAATAAATTGTATTACACCTTGGCGAAAGATCCACCTAAAACTATGTCAGAGTTGATGGCAAAAGCGGCCAAAATCATGAATGCCGAGGAAGCTATGGCTGCAAAGAAGAATATGGATAAAGACACCAAGGTGGACATCGACAAGTCTAAAAATAAAGAGCATAAGGGCAATGGCGGTGATAAGCGTTCCAGAAATAATAAGTCATCATGGGAAGTCCTAAAGAAATTCGATAATTATACTCCCTTGAAAATGGGTATTAATCATGTCTTGGAAGAAATCAAGAATAGCGAGGAGGTAAAGTGGCCGAAGAAATTGAGGTCAGATCCTGATGCGAGGAACAGGGATAAATATTGCGAGTTCCACAAAGATCATGGACATATGACTAAAAATTGCATAGCTCTTCAGAACGAGATTGAAACACTCATCCGAAGAGGAAAGCTAGCAAAGTATGTTGATCGGGGAGGTGAAAGAAGAAATAATGATCGAACTAGAGAAAGGTCTAGATCTCCTCGTCGAGCAGAGGAGAAAAAGAAGAGAGGCCATGAAGATGATGCCGAGGATGACCCCGATCTTCCCAAGAAACCAAGGCAGCCAGAACGAGAGGTATTTTCCATACGTTTTGGGTCATTTGATTGTAATGTTATTACAGGAGGAGATGCAGGAGGAGGAGATCTTACTGTAGAAAGAAAGGCTTACCTTGGAGAGGCTTAAGCTTGCTCATATATTCAGCGAATAAATTTGGCTGAGGAGGATCGCTCGAGGAAGGTAAACAAAGAGAAGCTGATCATTGGCTTTTCAAAAAACGACCTGGAAGGTGTTCTTTACCCTCACGACGACCCTTTGGTGATTAAAATGAGGATGAAAGAAGTAGTGATTTCAAGGGTGTTGGTAGACAATGGTAGTTCGGCAGACATCATGTACTATTCGTGCTTTGACAGCTTGAATTTGAAATTATCTCAATTGGAACCTTATCACAGACCCCTTCTGGGTTTTGCTGGCGAGAAAGTTTTCCCACTTGGAACGATTAAGTTGGATATATTCATTGGAACTTGGCCTGCTTGCCGAATAGAAAGAATACGCTTCTTTGTGATGGATAAAAATGTGCCGTCAGCTTACAACATCATCATGGGAAGAGTTGGTTTGAAGAAGTTCGAGGCAGTTCCATCTACAGTACATCAGTGCTTAAAATTCCCAACAAACTTCGGAGTAGGAGTTGTGAAAGGTGATCAAAAAGTAGCTCGGGAATGCTATCATTCATCTGCCGAACAAGAGGAGCTTGAAGAATCAAGGAAAAAGACTACTACCTACCAGGTAGAAGAAGATACAGAGATTGAAACTCTCGATCCCAGAGATGAATCCCAGCTTGTAAAATGACAGGTGGTGGAATCTACATAAAATGTTATTCTGGACGACGAGCACCTTGAACGAGTAACCCAGATAAGTTCAATGTTGGATGCTTCAATAAAACAGGAGTTGATAACTTTCTTGAGAAATAGGAAGAAAACTTTTGCATGGAGTCATGAGGACATGCCAGGAATAGATCCAAACTTCTTACGTCACGAGCTCAATGTGAATAAGGAGATCAAGCCTGTAAAGCAAAGAAGAAGGGTATTTAGCCCCGAGAAGAATCAAGCTATTCAAGAGGAGGTCGAAAAGCTCCAGAAAGCCCAATTCATTGAAGATGTGAAGTATCCGGACTGGTTGGCAAATGTGGTGATGGTAAAGAAGAAAAACAATAAATGGAGAATGTGTGTTGATTTCACTGATCTCAACAAGGCCTGCCCAAAGGATCACTTCCCATTGCCGAGAATTGACCAACTAGTGGATGCTACCTCGGGGCACGAGCTGCTCAGCTTCATGGATGCTTACTCTGGTTACAACCAGATCAAAATGAAACCTGAAGATAGGGAAAGCACTTCTTTTATTACCCTTAGGGGAACTTATTGTTATAATGTTATGCCTTTTGGTTTGAAAAATGCAGGAGCGACATATCAACGGCTGATGAACAAGGTTTTTGCCGAACAAATCAGTTGCAACATGGAAGTCTATGTCGACGATATGCTGACAAAGAGCAAGAAAGCTTCTGAGCATCTAGTTGACATAGGACAGACCTTTGATTAACTGGATAAATACCAGATGAAGCTCAACCCGACGAAGTGCACCTTTGGAGTACGAGAAGGAATGTTCCTCGGGTACATCGTCAACCAGCGAGGCATTGAGGCAAATCCAGCAAAGATCAAAGCTCTCTTAGGGTTGCGATCTCCAACGACGAAGAAAGAAGTGCAGAGTCTTACATGACGAGTTGCAGCGCTCAATAGATTTGTATCTCGAGCAACTGATAGGTGCCTTTCATTCTTCAAAACACTCCGAAAAACTTTCGAGTGGAATGATGAATGTGAAAAAGCCTTTCAAGACTTGAAGAAATATCTGGGAACACCTCAACTTCTGTCCAGACCAGTAATGGGAGAAAAGTTGTACTTATACCTGGTAGTATCAGAGAATGCAGTCAGCTCGGCATTGATCAGATTGGAGAATGGAGTCCAGAAGCCAATTTATTACACAAGTAAGGCTTTCCGAGGTGCAGAGATCAGGTACCCAAAGTTAGAAAAATTGGCATTGGCATTAATTGAGGCAAGTAGAAGAATGAGGCCATATTTCCAGGCCCATACCATCATCGTGTATACCGACATGCCATTAAGACAAGCCCTTCATAAACCAGAAAAGTCAGGAAGACTGATGTACTGGGCAATAGAGCTCGGTGAATATGATATTGTGTATGAACCCAGATCATCCTTAAAAGGGCAAGCTGTAGCAGACTTTATAGCAGATTTTACATATCCTGATACCCCCGAGGAACAAAAGTTGCTCGCTGACCAACCTGTGGATGTTACAGGATCAACAGACATAAGTCCAGACCAACTCCGGTTGGTAAAAGGGCTTGTGAATGTAGAAAGATCATCAGATTCAAACCCAGACCAACTCCGGTTGGTAAAAGGGCAAGAAGAGATGGTTGACGAGGAGCGAAAAATACCAGGGGAGGATGAAACAAAACAACAAATATTTCCCCGAGGAACGCTGTCAGATAAGAATTTTGAAGACGAGTTACCTACGTGGAGATTGTATGTAGATGGGTCATCTTGTACAACAAGTTATGGAGCAAGGATTGTTTTGAACACCCCAGACGAGATTGACATGGAATATGCCTTACGATTCCAATTCAAAGCTTCCAATAATGAGGCTGAGTATGAAGGCTTGATAGCAGGTCTTAATTTAGCAAAGATTATGGAAGCGCAACAAGTGATGGTATTCAGTGATTCTCAATTAATTGTGAAACAGATGATGGGAACGTATGCAGTTAAAGGAGAATTAATGGTCAAGTATCATGCAAAAGCGATGAAGTTGTTGGCAGAATTTGATGCCATTCAGTTGATCAGAATATCGAGAATGGAGAATGCGCAAGCAGACGCACTGGCCCGATTAGCATCAGCTACTCGTACCAAGTTGCGAAGAACGATACCAATTGAGGTGTTAGAAAGTCGAAGCATAGATGAAGGCCTGACGATGAATGTTATTTCCCTTGATTTAGGACCATCTTGGATGGATCCCATCAGGGCATATGTCGAGGAAGGAGAATTACCGGAGGATAAGATCGCTGCCAAGAAATTGAAGTTTAAAGTTGCTCGGTATGTACTAACTAATGGTGTTTTGTATAGACGAGGAATTATGGCAGGTTTGCAAAGATGTGTACATCCTTCCGAGGTGAAAGAATTGATTGAAGAGATCCATGAAGGGTCCTGTGGAGCCCATGTAGCAGGTCGAACACTTTTGCAAAGGGTGATGACGCAGGGATATTACTGGCCGACGATGAAGGCTGATTGTATAGCCTATGCTAAGAAATGTGATAAATGCCAACGTTTTTCTTCCATCCGACGTACTCTATAAGCATTATTGACACCCATAACTTCCCCTTGGCCATTTGCCATATGGGGAATTGATTTAGTTGGACCACTACCAACGACCCGAGGAAGATTCAAGTACCTCGTCGTCGCAGTGGATTATTTTACTAAGTGGGTAGAAGTTGAGCCTATGATTGATATGACATACGAGAAGGTGTACCAATTCGTTTGGAAGAATATCATCTGCCGATATGGTCTCCCTCATGCCTTCATCACAGACCATGGAACACAGTTTGATAACGAGGAGTTTGCCGCCAATTGTCATCAGTTAAACATTCTAAAGGTTCATTCAGCACCAGGCCATCCTCAAAGCAATGGACAGACTGAAGTGACGAACAAAACATTATTAAATGGTTTGAAGAAGAGGTTAAGTGAGGCTAAAGCTAATTGGATTAATGAGCTACAATCAGTATTGTGGGCTTACCAAACAACTTCCCGAGCAGCAACTGGAGAATCACCATATATGCTGGCGTTTGGAAGTGAGGCTGTAATACCTGCTGAGTTGGGTCTCCCAACACACAGAGTGCTGAATTTCAATTCCCCAGTCAGTGACTTGATGAGAAGATTATATTTGGACATGCTCGAGGGGGTTAGAGAAGAAGCAGCCATTAGGAATGTTGCATATCAACAACGAACAGCTCTGTTCTACAACAAGAGGGTGAAGAAATGCGATTTAAAAGAAGGAGATTACGTGCTAAAGAAGGTCATTCAGAAGCACAATAAATTGGAAGCAAATTGGCATTGACCTTACCGAGTTACAGAAGTTGTTCGACCAGGAACTTACCGAATAGAAACTCTAGAAGGAGAGGAATTCAAGAATGCATGGAATGCTGAACACCTACGCAAGTATTATCAGTAATGTAAAATGTAAAGCAGTTCTATCAATATGAATAAAACGATGATGTTTCACCATCTTCTCTCCTTTTATTAAAAGTTTTTTGGGGAATACTAGTGTACAACACTACGCTGCTCGACAGCAAAAAGAAGACGATAGTTCAGACCCACGACCAACTCCAGTTGGTAAAAGGGCGAGAACAAACTATACTCCTTTGGTTAGGAGGCATACACTAGCGTGACCAACTCCGGTTGGTAAAATAACTAGTGGACACTGATAGTTCAAGCGTGATCAACTTCGGTTGGTAAAATAGCGAGAACAAACTATACTCCTTTGGTTAGGAGGCATACACTAGCGTGACCAACTCCGGTTGGTAGAATAACTAGTGGACACTGATAGTTCAAGCGTGATCAACTTCGGTTGGTAAAATAGCGAGAACAAACTATACTCCTTTGGATAGGAGGCGTACACTAATGTGATCAACTTCGATTGGTAAAAGAGTTAGTGGACATGATAGTTCAAACCCATGACCAACTCCGGTTAGTAAAAGGGCAAGAACGACATTCTTAAAAATGTCAATTTCGGCTGGTTAAGAAATAAAATATGCCACTTTATGTTGGTCGGAAGGTAAAACTATTCCAGAAAATACAAAATATTCCAAACTGAACCAAGAATGGTTGGTCGGGGATAAAAATCCACTAACTCTAGTTGGTCGACGAGGATAAAATTAGCGACCTTGGTTGGTCGGACACATTTTATGGAAAAAATCACCAAGTATGGTTAGTCGGGGATAAAAACTCTCACTAATTGTAATTGGTCGACGAACACAATTTAACAACCTTGGTTGGTTGGACACATTTTAAACATTTTTATACTCATTACTTTATTATTAAGTGATCGAGCAACATTTTTTATACTTGTAAACTTTTATTACTAGATTGGTTGATGAACCACAAAGTATTGTTATGCAATCACAAATATAAAAGTGTTAGACAAGTACAAAACAATAGCAGTACAAATTTGCAAACAGAAAATGAAAGTCTTTCATTAAAATTCAAAACAAATTACAAATTACATGTGTACTAACTATTACATTGAGATTCCTACTCTATTGGTTTCTTTCCCTTAGCTTTTGAAACAGGCTCCTCGCCAGTAGGAGGATCTTCCAGGCAAAGAGGAGAATTAATGAAATTAATATCTCTGAGCATTCTGACGTTCATCACAGAAGGTATGTCCAGTAGATGCTCGGGACGAGATACTTTGATTTGTCAATGAAGATTATAGTCGCCGAGGTATTTTGCAATTAAGCTCCGAGGAATGGCACGAGCTGGGATCCATTCCATGTCCAATTTATAAGGTGGCACAGGCAAGTCTAGTAGCCCAGGAGTATGATAATCCCATAAATAATGCCCTTGCTCCAATTTTAATACACCTAGGGCGTTCAACCATCCCTTCTTATAACCTTCATTATTGGCATTTTCAATGCGAGCATCCAAATGATAAAGGGCTTCATTGTAGCCTGCCATCCAGAACTCACGAGGTTGTTTGTGGAATTGGAAAGTTAATTTCTCTAATTGCTCATGAAGGTTCCTGGCAAGAGCATCCTTATTATCCAGAGCAGATTTTGTCGATGCAAGTTGATCCTCCAAAGTTAGGATTTTCTTGGACATTTCAGACAAAGCCCGATCTTTGGCATTCAGTTGATACGCTTGGGTTTCCAATGTTGACAGAGTACGAGCTTCTTCAATACTACGAGGAGTTCTTGATCGACCCCGAGCAGCTGGAGTACTTCATTCCTCGTTAACATCCTGGGCAACTCTTCCTCGCCCACGAGAACCTCTTCCTCGTTCCCGAGTAGAAGTAGAAGTACCAGATCTTCGCAGGACATCCAACTCTTGCCTTAATTTGGCATTCTCAACCTCTAAAAAGGAAAATCCCTCATCGGTCACTGGGATTACCGCTGTTGAAGAAGAGGCTGCAGACTTGTATTGCGCTAGTTCTTTCTGCAAATTATTATTCTCTTGCTCCAGCAGTTCAGCAATTTGTCTGCAAGCTTCAACTTCTCCCCTCAGGGTCCTCTCCCTGACATCATACCAAGCAAGGAGTTTGTCGTATCCCTTCTCGGCAGAAAGCTGTTGATATTTCTTTTTAAACCCCTCATGCAGCAAGGAAGTTGACTCCTTGTACTGAGTCTGAAGATCTTCTAAAGTATATTGAAGATCCTCGATCATGTCATAGTAAGCCACGTTATTGGCCACTGCTCTATCAAGTAAGTCCTTCAGGTACCGATAAGCTTCGATTGCTTGCTCTGAAGCACCATGGCCAAGGATATCGGCAATTTCGGATGCACTCAGGTCTGTATGACCAGCTTTATAATATTCATGGCATTGCTGCATCAACTTTGTGTCATTAGCAGACAAAATATCCATCCTGGCCATAAACTAACAGAGAAAGAAAAAGAAAATTAAGACAAAGTGCAGATAAAGAAGATACAATCATATGGAAGAAAAGAACTCAAATTTTATTAGATCATAAGGCAAAGTTACAAAGATCTGAGATACAAAGTGCAAGTAAGAAGTAAAACAGAAAGATAGTACCGAACAACTTCACACCTTTTCCTTGTCTCCCAAGACTTTCTCGGGAGGCTGGGACGAGGAGCTTGGTTGCTCGGTGGGAACACTGATTTGATCGGCTGGAGTTGGGATTTGTTCAAGAGGAGCAAGCAAAGAAGAAATCTCCTCAGCAGATGTCTGGTTGGGTTGAGGAGCAAGGATTTGATCACCCACAATCATTGAAGATTCTTCAGATGCAGCTTCGTCTTCATCTTCGTCTTCAATAACTGGAGGAGGACCAGGGAGATGTTGTTGAAATAGCTCGGAGTCCTCGCTCACCTTCAATTCCTGTAAGGCAGCAACCCAACCATCATGGAAGTATTTCAAACTTCCATACTTCACCTGGGTCATCATTGCTGCTACCCCCTATCCCATCCTTTATCCCAACCAGTTCGAAAGGATTTTTTCACAGCTATTTTTCTCTTCATCTTCTGCGAGGAGAGCTTCTCGGATAGAAGGTCCTCGGAGGCTTTCAGCTTGGCCTCCAACTCCTCCTTCTGACGATTTGCTTCGCGCAGAAGGGTCATCTCTTCCTCAGCTGATTTCAGCTTATTTTCAAGCTCCCCGAAGGTAGTGAGCTTCTCGGAGTATTTCTTATTCTCCCTCTCCAAGTCCTTCACTTTATTTCCTAACTGCACCTTCTCTGCTTCAGATGCAGCTAATTTCTTTTCCCATTCACCTTTATCCTCGTCGTACTTCTGAAGAGATTCCTTTAGAGATTGGGCCAAACCCTGGAATGCATCCTCTACTCCAGACGAGGAGCTTGAAGCCTTGAGCGCTTCATCTTTCTTCACAATGGTGTTAAAATAACTCACCAGCTGAAAAGAGAAGGTAATGATAAGTCCTTACCGAGATACATATATTGATTGAAAGAAAAAAAATTCAAGATAAGAGAAACTTAGTGAAGCGATGTGACGAGTAGCAAGGGAGGTCAGCATATCCCTAGACATACTTTCTTCAATTCCTTGGACTTCAGGAATAGTCCAGGTCTTTACCGAGCTCATCGCAGAACTCGGAGGAATAATGGTTGGAACTCCAGCTCCACTAGCTTGGAGCTGGGGAATGGCTTCAGAAAAACTAACCGAGGAGGATTTCTTCAATCTCCTCAGTGGTACTTCAGCAGTTTCAGCCAAAGAACCTTTGATGGGGGAAATGGCGACCACTTCCACAGAAGTACTTCTCTTGCTCGGAGCCATTGGAGGCTTTTCGACAGCCTTCTGAACAGCAACAGAAGGAACAACATCAATTTTCTTGGTCCCCTTTGGGACTTCAGCCTTGTTCCTCTTTCCATCCCCGTCAGAGGAAGTCTCCTCGAAGATAGCAGGAACTCTTCTCTTGCCCGTCTTCTGACTTAGAGGAATGTGAGATTCTGGTGAAGATTCCTCGGAAGCTGGCAATAGGTCACTAATGCTGACCACAGGACGAGCAGTAAAGGATGATGTGTAGCTCCTGTACTACAGCAAATATGAAGCAGACTTGATGTGCTCGTCTGCAACTCTTCGATGCAAACTCCAGATATGTTTTAAATGCTTGATATTAACTTCTGTTTCTTTTGGAGTTTTTCTCTTGCTGTCAACTGTAAATAAAAACATAGTGAAATATCAGTCATACATTTTGTCAAACACAATGAAATCATAATTTCAAAAAACAAAATATGATGAAAATAACCTATCCCATATGGAGGGCATTTGGGACCCTCATATACTTCGTCTCCAACCAATGGGGCATGTTGCCAATTTTTTATAACTACCCCATGTTCAAAATAATCCCTGTTTGCATCAGGGAGATTGACTACTAAGGCCCTATTCAAAAACCTAGTTTTTAAATAAAAAACATTGTCTAAAACAGCCCATCTGTAACAGTACATAATCTCCGGAATTCCTATACGGGTTCCATGAGTTTGATTTAACCTATATACCCCATTAACTATTCTCCATGTGTTGGGGGCTATTTTTGCAGGGACAACATCGAAGTACTGACAGAACTCTAAACACAATGGATTTGGTGGAAAAGAAAATCCACATTCAGTAATAAATAGGCTAGGGAACCAGTGTCCCTCAGCCAAATTAAAATAAGTTGAAGGTTCAGAAAGACTCTCCAAAATTACCCAAGATGGAATAGAGAAATCAGAACGGAATTTCTCAAGAGACTCAATAATGTAAACCATGATGAATAAAAGAAGAAGGAAGAAGAGCTTACAGGAAAAAGGAGATTTGTTGACAAACAAACGAAGAAAGGGATTAACGCACAGGAGAGAGAAAAGCTATAGAAAACTCGAAAGCAGAAAGTGAAAAGGTAGAAGACGATGGGATTGCCTCTGAAGCTTAAATACTTTGCCTTGGGAAACGGTGAAAGAAATGATTACAAAAAGGAAACTATTACGCTACCGGCGGCTAAAAGAACAAAAAGGGCACGAAGATCGAAGCGCCTATAAAAATGCAAAAAGGCGGATTCTGCGAATTTGGAAGGAAATTCAAATATGAAGAAAAGGCTCCTAAAACCCAGGAAGGTCATTTAATATTGCCATATACCGAGAAAGAATGTTCCATACTCCTCAAAGTTCGAAATATGAAACATTGGGGGCTTCTGTTGATACCAAAATTAATATGCTGATATGGACGAATAATACGAAGACACGTGTCAATCTACGTGGCACAATAGCAACGAGGAAGTTCATTTCTCCGACCAACTCATGTTCTCTCCGAGCAACAAGGATACACCGAGGAGCTCTAGCACTCCGAGGAACTCCAGCGCTCCGAGGAACTCTTGAGTAACGAGCAACTAAGGCGGTCCGAGCTGCATCTCGGCCCCAGCATTGATTGCCAGATAATCAACAGTTCAACTATTCATTGAATGCTTATTATCTTGATGCACACGCTGCATTAAATGTATTACCCTTTCATATGTGTATTATTTAATGTAACACCCTTTCATGTACAGCCTAAAGGCTATAAATACATTGTATCACCCTCATTCAAGGGGATGGGAAATTCTGGGTAGAACTTGTAATCAAGAATTCCCAAAACACTCAGCAATAACATAACAATGGACGTAGGCCATTCTTATAAGGCTGAACCACTTTAAAAATCTTTGTCTCATTTTATTTATCTGTGATTGAATAATTGGAGCGATCTAATTTTTTTCATCAACAATTATAATGTTTAACATTATTTTAGATTATTTTATACATGATTAATTTTGTAATATGCAGTAAATATGAAGCATGTGAGAACAATAAAAGACGAAAAATAATGGTACAATCAGACAGCGAATTTAGGCTATGGTTGACACAAGAGGTAATTATAATGAAAACAGTCGTTATATAACGTTATATTACACTCAAATTTTACCACTAATATAATTAATTTATCTATATTCTCAGCTCCTAAAGATGGGTGATGCGACATCAAGGCTTGCTCGTCTAGCCACTGGACCCTTATTCGTGGCACAAGAGTACAAAAAGTATCGATTGAACGGTTACATTTTCGGCGCTAAAGTGTACGAGGAAAGTACAAATGTACAGAACTCAGGAATTTCATACAAGGCTCTTACTTTCTTTCGAGCGAGCGCAAAAGATAAAAACCTCGTTGAAGCTTAAATGACTTACTATGGTGTAATCCAAAATATATTTGAATTGGATTATATAAGCTTCAAAGAGGTTGTATTTTAATGTGAATGGGTAAGAGTTGAGGATAAAAATGCTTGTAAAGTTGATCCTGTCACCAATTTGATCATGGTTGACTTGTCCAAGTTGAAGAGCAACGACCACGTGAGCGATGAGCCGTTTGTTTGTGCATTTCAAAAGGTTAAGCAAGTGTTTTACTAGGAGTATATCAACAACGAGCCGTGGTCAATTGTCCAACACGCGCCAAGGCGTCTAAATAGTAGTGTGGATGACTTGGCTGCTCCTACCGAATATCAATCCATTTTTTATGATAACCCGAATTTGAAACAATTTTTCAATTTGTAATAAATATTTCAATTTGTACCAAAACATCCATTTTTAATTCTTTTAATTGATCTGCACTTTATCATTTTCACTCTTGTGTAGTGTGCGTGTGTGGAGAGGAGATTAATACATAAATATTCCAACTACATCTAAGTTTTGTTTATACTAATCCATGAATATACGCTTCTTACTTTTAATATGTGATTAATACATAGTTATTTGGAGCGATGCTCTGTAAATTTCTCTCAACCGTTATGTAGCCAAACATCACCAGTTGAAGTTATCAATTCCGCTTTCCATACCCCACCACTTGGAACTTCTAGCAAAACATAGGAGACCATTGAAAGGTGGAATTGACAACTTCAACTGTTGATTTTTGGCTACACAACGGTTGGAAGGAATTTGCAACGCATAACTCCATAGGATTATGGTATTTCTTAGTGTTTAGATATGAAGAGAATTATATTTGACACGATTGCCCGGGGGGTACATTAGTTGGAAAGAGGTGCCATATGAGCTCAAGTTAGTTGTTTGAGTGACACTACAAGTAATGTATTTATATTTATATGTCAATTTTGATTTCGATTTATATTTATCTATATTTGAGGGGCGGATACTAATTTTACTTTATTTCAATTCAGGGGACAGGGAGTGGCCCTAAGGGTAGGCCACATATGCTCTATACTTATGTGGCTATTCGGACGAGAAGGGAAGGATAAGGAGGTGTCCCCGAGCGACGCGGTACAAAATCTCTTTTCCATGCAAATAGTTTGTAGGTTTGAGATAATTGATGGTGATGTTGTTTCTTCTTAAATAGTTTCTATTTTGAATATATATTTGCATTATCTTTAGTTGGTTTGGATATATGATGTTTGGAATAGGTACAACGTTTCTATAACAGGTACAAATATACTGCTGGGCAGTGTCAGTGGCCATACTGCCCAGCAGATTTTTTTTAAATTTTGCCCAGAATTGTCACGGTCATTGACCGTGACACGTCTATGACAACTTTTTGTCACGGACGTGTCACGATCAGTGACCGCGATAATTTTTTAAAAAAGGGTCGGGGCTTTGTCACGGTTTATAACCGTGACAAACGTGTCACGGTCATTGACCGCGACACGACCGTGACACAAAACGCGAGTTTTGTGTTAAGGTCAATGACCGTGACACGACCGTGACAAAAAAATTTGTCTCGCCTCGAAATGTCACGGTCATTGACCTTGACAAGTTGGATTTGTCAGGGTCAATAACCTTGACAATAGTGCAGATTTGGTGTAGTGATTGTCTCCCAAGATAGAACGGATTTTTCAAATTAATTATATAGCACGACAATAATTAATTTTGATGAACACAATTTCTGTGTTTTTACTCAACCAAACAGTATATGTAATGCAGAAAAAATAAGATAGATTTTCTAGAGTAAGGAAATAATGCAGGAGGATTTTCGGAAATTTATGGAGGGCATTTTTAATTAGTCTAAAACTATAGGTGCAAAGCTTTATTTATAACAAAGGTTTTGACTGTTGGGAACTGTCAAAATCGAAATTAACTGTCAAAACAGTTAATTTCGTTAACTGTTGACCTTCGATAATTAACTGACAAACAGTTAATTAATAATTAATTAATTCTGTAATTAATTAATAAAAGCCTAGAAAGTTTAATTAATTCGGCCCAAAAATATAGGAGATTTTTATAAGCCCAAGCCCGAACCGAGCCGAGCCGAGCTGGCTGGACGGACGACCGGTGTGCACACGTGCGCGTGTGGGCTTTTGGCCCAAGCCCAACACATGCATAGTATAGGCTATCTCCCCTTCAAGAGTTGGGATACTTCAAAGGCATCCAAGCCTTAGTCCATCATTTGGGTTTTATTAACTTATCAATTTTCCACTATTCTTCCAATGTGGGACAAGAGTTAAAGCATACACAATTCATTAACTTTAATAGCTTATGAGACACTTAGGGACACAATTTACCATTCACATCTTAATGAAATTGGACATATGAATATACTACGTTAATTTCCTTGCGAAGGAGAACGCGTTCGTATGTGGTCCCATAATAATCATGGTGTGGGTCCCACCTAACTTTGAGCTCAAAGTTGCTCAAAATTCTGGATAGCTTTTAAGTATATGTTTAAATCTAATTTTCCAATAATCCTCCATATGAATAATATATCACTATAAATAAAAACAGAACAGATGCTAATGCAGATGCAAACATAGGTTGAGTAAAATTGAAGATTTATTGCAATGGGAGAAGCAACCTAGTGGCCTTGAACTTTCCTTAGTGATATACCATCGGATTTACTTAGTTAATCAGTAGACTTCACGTCTTTTAACCATCAACCGTTTTTGTAAATCTAGACAACAGTATTCACACAATAATTTCTTCAACACAATTAATTCTCACATTTGTGTTCATTTTGGTCATGAACACCACTTGGTTCTATGAGTATTTTAGAGAATTTACCTTTCATTATTCTCATAAAAGTGGCCCCCTTCTTACTCACGTAGGTGACATCCATAAAGAGTATCCTGCAATACCCCACTTAGACATACTAAGATATGGATGTCATTTAAAGAATAACTTATCCTAATTTCGCTGTAGATGTGTGCTGTCTTATCTTTGGAATGGATATGATTAAATATCCTCAAGTGCTTACTGAATACAATGTAATTTGGTTTTCCCATTGTACCTAGATCTTGGGATCTCCACTCAGCTAGGTTGGGTTGCCACTATACTGATTCTTATTATTTATAGGCTTTAGACCCATTCCTCTCGATGATCTTTCAACTTTCTCTCGGTTTAAACCTTTCGTTAGTGGATCCCCTATATTATCCTTTGACTTTACGTAGTCAATTGTGATAATTCCATTTGAGAGAAGTTATCTAACGGTATTATATCTACGATGAATATTTCGTGACTTTCCGTTATACATAGGATTTTGTGCCATTCCAATTGTCAATTGACTATCGCAATGTATACATATTGTGGGCACAAGTTTCGACCAATTTGGAACATCCTCTAAGAAATTTCGAAGCCATTCAACTTCTTCTCTAGCTTTGTCTAGTGCAATGAATTCGGATTCCATTTTTGATCTTGCAATGCACGTTTGTTTTGAGGATTTTCAAGATACGGCTGCACCTCCAAGAGTAAACACATACCCACTCGTAGACTTGGAGTCTTTTGTATTGTATATCCAATTTGCATCGCAATGTCCTTCAAGAACAACTGGATATTTTGAGTAGTGTTGTCCATAGTTTTGAGTATATTTCAAATAACCCAAACTCTCAATATTGCTTTCCAGTGATCTCTCCCTGGATTACTCGTAAATTGACATAGCTTACCTATTGAGTATGCTATCTCCGATCGGGTACAATTCATGATCTACATTAAACTGCCAATAATACGAGAATATTCTAGTTGAGATATGCTTTCACCATTACTTCTTACTAGATGTAAATTTACATCTACAGGTGTCTTGGTAGGACTGATATCATACTTCTTGAATTTTTCAAGTACTTTCTCAAAGTAATGAGATTGAGATAATATAAGTCCATCCAATGTTTTAGAAATTTTAATTCCTAATATAACATCGGCGATACCTAAATCTTTCATGTCAAATCGACTACTCAACATTTATTTTGTAGTTTTGACAATTTCCAAATTACTTCCCGTGATAATCATATCATTAATATAGAGGCAAACAATGACATATCCATTTTGAATGTATTTAAAATAAACACATTTATCGCATTCATTAATTTTGAAACCATTTGACAACATTGCATTATCAAATTTTTCATTCCATTACTTAGGTGCTTGTTTTAATCCATAAAGTGATTTAACTAGCTTACACACTTTTCCTTCTTGTCTGGGACCTTTGAACCCTTCAGGTATCTCTATATAAATTTCCTCGTCTAGTTCACCGTTTAAGAATGCGATTTTTACATCCATTTGATGTAGTTCAAGTCCATTAATTGCAACTATTTCTATTAACATTCAAATGGACGTAATTCTTATTACCGGTGAATATGTGTCGAAGTAATCCAACCCATCCTTTTGCCTATAGCCTTTAGCTACAAGTCTAGCTTTGAATTTATCAATTGATCCATCGGCCTTCAACTTCTTTTTGAAGATCCATTTATAACCTAATGGTTTTGAACCTGGTGGAAGATCCACTAGGTTCCATGTGTGATTTTTCAATATGGATTCAATTTCACTATTAATTGCTTCTTTCCAATTTGTAGCATCGGGTAAGGATATTGCTTCTTTGTACGATTGAGTTCATTTTTTAGCAAATATGTTAGAAAATTCGGACCGAAAGAAGTCGAGGTTCTTACTCTTTTACTACGTCTTGGTTCATCCTCTATTGGTTCAATAGGTTGATGAGTACCACTTGTAGTAGCTTGATTTGTCCTTTTGGAAGGACCAAATTCTCGGGTCATGTTATAGGGTAATTTATTTTCAAAAAATGAAGCGTCCCTCGATTCAATAACCGTATTTAAATGAATATCCGAAATCTCAGATTTACAAACTAAGAAATGATATGAACTACTGTTATTAGCATAACCGATGAATACACACTCAAAGGTCTTTGGTCATATTTTTACCTTTTTAGGTTTAGGAACCACCACTTTGGCTAAGTACCCCCACACTCGTAAATATTTATAGTAAGGTCTTCGACCTTTCCATAACTCATAAGGCGTTTTATGAGTTTTCTTGTGTGGTACTTTGTTAAGAATATAATTAGCAGATAATAAGGCTTCTGAGCTCCTGAACTTATCAACATAGAGTTCATCATCTCCTTCAATGTATGGTTTTTGCGTTCCGCAATACCATTCGATTGAGGAGAATAAGGAGTGGTAGTTTGATGAATAATTCCATTTTCAGAACAAAATTCCTCAAATGGATATTCATATTCACCTCCTCTACCACTCTTAATAGCCTTTATCTTTTTGCTTAATTGATTCTCAGCTTCATTCTTATATTGTTTAAATGCATTAATAGCCTCATCTTTACTATGTAATAAATATACATAGCAATATTTTGTGCAATCGTCAATAAAAATAATAAAATACTTTTTACCACCTCTAGTTTGTATAAATTTTAAATAATAAATATCTGTGTGAATTAAATCTAGTGGTTTGGTGACCCTTTCAATATAATGAAAAGGTAATCTAGCTAATTTTGATTTCACACAAATATCACATTTATGATTTTTATCAATATTAATTTTGAAAAAAAATCCAAGTTAATTAATTTATGCAAGGTATCAAAATTAACATGTCCTAATCTAGCATGCCAAATATTAGAAGACTCAATCAAATAAGTAGAACTAGGAATTTCATTCATAGGGGATGCCTTAGGCATCAATATCATTACATTCATTTTAAAGATCCCCTTAGACAGGTAGCCCTTTCCCATATACACATAGTTTTTAGACAATACAAATTTATCAGAAACAAACACAAGCTTAAACCCATTCTTGTTTAGAAGTGATTCGAAAATCAGATTTTTCCAGATGTCAGGCACATGCAACACATTGTTAAGGGTAAGCTCTTTTTTTGTGGTCATCTTCAGAATAATCTTTCCTTGTCCCATAACCTTATAAGTCGAAGAGTTTTCCATAAAGAGAGTCTCCTCATTTTCCAAAGCTTTATAATTAGTGAACATCCATTTGTTTGCACAAATGTGGTGAGTAGCCCCAGTATCCACCCACCATTCCTTGGTATTCCCTACAAAGTTACATTCAGAGATAACAACAAAAAGATTTAAGTCTGCGATACCATCAGAAATGTTCTCACCCTCTATGACATTTGCTTGAGCATTTTGCTTCTTAGCGTTCTTTGGTTTGCGACACTTTCTTGAACGGTGTACTGGCTTGTTACAATTGTAGCATTTGCTTTTGAACTTCTTTCTTTTCTTATATGTTCCTTCCCCATCACGCTTACGTTTGGATTTAGGACCTTCAACCACATGAGCCTTGAAATCCATGATGTTCTTCCCACTTTTCTTTTGAGATTCACGGTTGTCTTCTTCAATTCATAGTCAAACTACTAATTCTTCAACATTCATCTCCCTGCGTTTGTGCTTGAGATAATTTTTGAACAAATTCCAAGATGGACGCAATTTTTTAATTATTGCAGCCACTTGAAATGTGTCACTGATTGACATTCCTTCAGCATGAATGCCATGAAGAATAACCTTAAGTTCTTGAAGTTGTGCAATAACCGACTTGGAGTCAATCATTTTGAAGTCTCGAAAACGGCCCACAATGAATTTCTTCATACCAGTGTCTTCAGTTTTGTACTTCTTCTCCAAAAAATTCCATAATTTTTTTGCGATTTTCATAGTGTTATACACGTGATACAGTGTCTTGTCTAAGTACGTCAGGATATAGTTACTGCACAGATAATCAGAATGTTTACATGCTTCAACAGCAGCAACATTTTTAGTCTCATCTCCTTCTTTCAAAGGTGGACAATCCTCATACATGAACCTTGCCAATTGAAAAGTCGTGAGGTAAAAGTACATCTGTCCTTGTCAACGTTTGAAATCAACCTCGGTAAATTTTTTCAATTTCTCCCCATGTGGCATGGTTATGGGGAAAACAAAAAGAGCATGTGTCACATTCACCGTAGGTGGAATGTTCACGGTAGGTGGTGGAACGGTGATTGCATTTTTTGATTTCATTTCTGTTACAAAAACAGAATTTTTATCAATGATATTATTCATTTGAATTAAATTATCAAAACAGAATGCAAAATTCTGTACACCAATTTTCTCCAAATATAATTAAGATTAACTGAATTCTAACAAGAATTCTAAATAATTTCGAAATTATAAATATAGAATAAAGCAAAATTTCTACACAATATTCAGAATTTTATGTCACAGAATTAAACTAAAGTATTAAACACTAGTTTATACTAGTCTAAATTAAAAAAAATCTGTGTCACACTGTTTTTAATATTAAAAAATTCCGTACAAAATAGAATTTTAATTTTAAGATTAAAAAAAACATAAATAAACAAATTTAACAAAAAATTAAAAATATTTTTTTTTTCTAAACAGAATATATAAACAGTGTAGAAATTAATTTTCTGTAACACTAACAGTTTTATTAAATTTCTGTAATAAAATAATATTTTAATTCAAATTTTCTGTAAAAACAGATTTATTTTCTACGAATAAAATTTCTGTAATAAAAAAAATTATGTAGGCTATACAAAATAGTAGAACAAAGAATAAATTGTCTTAAGATTTTTATGTCTACTATTTAATTAATATAAAAGTACAGAATACGAATTATAATAATTACAAAAATAAAGTGAAATTACAGAAAATAAAAGGACTTACTTGAATTGGCAGAAAATTAATAGAAACGGAAAAGAATCCGAGCCCTGTGAATTGACACAGTGTCCTTAAGACAATTTATTCCCTCCAATGTACTATGAGGTTAATGAATATTGTTTTCCAAGATAGAATGGATTTTTCAAATTAATTATGTAGCATGACAATAATTAATTTCGACAAACAAAATTTATGTGCTTTTACTCAACCAAACAATATATGTAAGGCAGAAAAAATGAGACAAATTTTTTGGAGTAAGGAAATAATGATTTATAGCAAAAATATTTAATTTCGTTAACTGTTGACCTTTGATAATTAAGTCCAAGCCCAAGTCGAGCCGGCCAGCGAGAAGGTGGGCGTGCGTGCTTTTGGCCCCAGCCCAACACATGCATAATATAAGTCATCTCCCCTTCAAAGAGTTGGGATACCCCCAAAGCATTCAAGCCTTAGTCCATCATTTGAGTTTTATTAACTCATAAATTTTTCACTATTCTTCCAATGTAGGACAATAGTTAAAACATATCAAATTCATTAACTTTCATTGCTTATGAGTCACTTTAGGAACATAATTTATCATTCATATCTTAATGAAATTGGACATGTGAATATACTACGTTAATCTCCTTGCGAATGAGAACACGTTCGTATGTGATCCCACAATTATCGTAGTGTAAGTTCCCCTTAACTTTGAACTCAAAGTTGCTAAAAATTCTATCCAAAAAACTCTGGACAATTTTAAATTTATGTTTAAGTCCAATTTTTCAACTTATCACAGGCCAAGATAATCAGCTTGGCGGTACAACTATAATTCTTACCTGCCATGATCGCACCTAGTTAATAATATCAGCACCCAACCAAGCCTGCGAAACAATACCTCAATTTATTATAATTTGTTTTATATTTTGCATATTAAACTCCCCATTATAATTTTAATTATGAAAAGGAAATTGTTATATTTGTCAGTAAACTTTTACCTGGCTGAATTAATGTTATATATCCATTGGGGTGCAAAGTTTAAATTAAAATAAGTTTATGTAGGTTGATTTACACTCTAGGGGATAAAAAATTAATTATTCCCGCAATTTTCTAGATAGGACTCGAGAGTGAGGCCCTGTTTGCAAGTCGTGAACAGTAAAATGTAATGGTTGACCATTGGATTCCAATCCAATACAGTATATCATTCTTTGGAGTAAAGTTTCTTAGAATGTTTTACTTATCCTCCCGTGCTTTCTTTGAAGGTGATTCAACTCGCGAAGTGGATATTCCACCTGACAGCTTTAGTCACGAACAGCACAATAAGTCCCAAAATAATTCAATAAACCAAAAGAAAATGGGACATCATCAAATAATGCCCAAATATAAATATTAAGAACAGTCTGGGCCCACACATTTAATTTCCTCCAAACACCCTCAATCATCAACTTTGCATGAATAGAGAATTGCTGTATCTTATGAGTAGATCATCCAAGTGTGGTGGAGCAAACGACTTATGGTTTGATTGGATAGAAGTTATGAATGAAAGAATGGCAGAATTTTGGGAGGATGTGTGTTTGAGTTTAGAACCTCCTGTTGTCTATCTCAACTCCCTCTGCGAACAGTATCACAACCCACTGTCCCAACACAAAGATAAAAAGAGAAAAAATACCATTATTTAAACATACTTTTATACGTGCTTTTCATATATTATGTAATAGCTCTTCGATTATTAAAGACATATTAGACAGGATTAAGCTCGTATCTATTATTTTTCACCCCTGTTTTATTTAATAAATTGTTTAGATAAAGATTGCTGACAGTTAATCCATAATTGAACATAAATAAATGAATCAATCCTGCATTCTATCCTTTGCCACATACATACGTGCCAAAACCCCAAAAAAATATAATAAATAAATAAATAAGATGATCTCACAAGTATTGTCTACACGCAACTGCTCCTTTGTTATGAGATTTAGGTGGACTCCACTTAAACTGAGTGCCACTGTCTCGTTAATTTAGAGTTAAATAGAGAGCCAAAATATATAAGGTTGTAGCAGTAATTTAAATGGAGAAGTAAATAACGAATGAAATTATTCAATTAGAAGCTGATAAATTGAGACCGAAAAAATATAAGAAAATCGGAATTGGACAGTTTAGAAATATGGCTGAGTCGCGGACAAAGTCGCTCTTTTTAAGGTGTTTCGCGGCTCTGTCCAAATTGTGCCGACAGTCTCAATTGTTTCGTCACCCCCATGATAAAACACCCTCCAAGAAAATACGAATTGGTAGTACAGTCCAATCTCGTTCAATCAACACCCATTCAATTATATATATTGCTCGAATCTGAAACTATAATTAATCTGAGGGACGATTAATCAATTTCTGTGATGAGATAATTATTTAATGGAAGAGTAATTATGTGGAGAGGAATTTTTTGATAGCAGGAGGTTTTTTTGTTTTCTGAGAACTGTCTAAAAGACGGAGGTGTTAACCTCCTTTTATTGCGAAAAATTATTAACGTTAATGGGCAAAAACATAGGTCAAGTGGGAGAGAAAATTTCGGAAAACGTTTTGAGTTGGAGGAATTTTTCAACTGTTAATAACACATTTTTATTTCAGAAAAAATTACCGTTAATAATTAATGGGCCGGACCGTCCGCCCGGGCGGCGGCACACGCGCATGTGACTTGGTCCAATAAGTCTTCCACCCATACTCACAAAATATTTAATGTCCAAAGAATTTGCCCATTAATTTCAAATAAATTATAAATATACCCAACTCATTTTAACGAGCTTACCGATGTGGGACAAGGCAAAGTGCATTTTTCCAACTTTTCCAACTTAACAGCTCTCTAAGCTGTTTGACATCTATTAGCTGTAACCAACATATACAAATAGTAAAGCTAAAGATGTTTTTTTAATGGGATTAATGAATAACCGTCATAATTCTTTCTACACATTTTGTAAACAAATATTATATAATCACTTGACAACGACACATAAGAACAGAAGAAAATTATGAGTAGTATATGCTGACGCCAATAAAATTTGATGAACAAAATGATTTGGTAAAACTATACTAGTTTGTTAAAATATACTTATCTTCATCTTAAATTAATAATTTTGATATGTCTTGCACTTAAAAGATTTTCATCACTTTTAGAAAGGCAAAATTGAAAAGTTAAATTTATTTTTTAATGTGCATATGACCTTTACATACTAACAAGTGTGTTGAAATCATATTAGTGCGTCGACTACGTTAAATTTTGTGACAAAATGATGCAGTATATAATTAGTCTTGAAAATAATCTACGTGGGAAGCATTCAAGCATCAAGAAAAAACTACTGAGTCGTATTTTCTTATCCCAACTGTTGATGATTGCACCTCCCATTACAAAGTCTTGTATAAAATGGCCACCACCCCATAAGCTTTGTCCCTCCCTTGGCTTATTCTACTTCTCTTTTTTCTAAATTAACCACAAGAGCCATGTCTTTTGTCTACAACAAACCCAATGGGTCTCTTGTCCCTCTTAAAATAATTACTATAATTGTTGTAGCCTCGTATTTGGGAGTAGCTGTGGCTGCTCTTGAGCGGTTCCAACACCCGGCGAAATCCGATGGATCTCTTAGCGTTTTGGTGGTAGGGGATTGGGGAAGAAGAGGAACCCACAACCAGTCTTTAGTTGCTTTTCAGGTCATCTACCTTTCTCTGTCTAAACAAGTTTCCTAATATTACACAAATCATTTGGTGTTCGTTCACTTTCAGTTTTTCTCATCTTAGAAGATTCTGAATTAGTGTAAAGTTTCATCATTCATGTTTAGGAGTTTCAATCACACATTATCACTTATTTGTTACTGCTCAAATTTCTTTATATGAGTTCAATAAGTTGTATGCAGTTCAAGATGAACCGTCCCACGATCGACTGGCGATCGCATTTTGCACCTTTTTTTTTTCTCATTATTTTAAGAATCAAATACCAAAAAGTCCTCAAACATTTTTTAATACACATTTAGTCTAAGCTTCTTATTTTCTACCAAAAAGTCCCTTATCATCTTATCTTTAAAGATTCGCCCCAGCCGCATGGTAAAGCCTTTTTGATATGGTGAAAGAGTTTTTTGTGCAAAATAAAAAGACTTGGACTAAACCTGTATTAAAAAAAATTCGAGAGACTATTTGGTATATGCCCCCTTTTTTAAACAATTGATATATAAAAAAATCTATTAATGTAAAAAAAAAAATTAAGATAAACCTTTTTTTTATTAAAATTTAAAAAATATATTTTTTCCATAAATTAAAAAACTATAGTTACTAATAAAAAAATTATAAAATAGTTTTTTTTAAACTAAAAACAACATTTAGTTTCTTTTTTATTTTAATAAAAAAAATGTTTTATTTGTTGTCTTAGATTTGCAATTGATTAATGCAGCGGACGCGAATCCACATTCAACAAATGATGTGGGTCCTGGAATGTGGATGCGCGACAGCGGTACTAATCCATCGCGATTAATTAGTGTCACTGATGCAGACCCACATTCAACAAATGATGTGAGTCTAGGAATTCGGGTCCGCACCAACGGCATTAATCAATCTCGAATCTAAGACATCCAATTAAACAGCTTTTTTTTGTAAATAAAAAATCTCGAATCTAAGACATCCAATTAAACAACTTTTTTTTGTAAATAAAAAAAACTATGTTTACTAATATGCCGTTGGCGCGGACCCACATTCAACAAATGATGTGGGTCCGAGAATGTGAGTCCGCACCAGCGAAATTAATCAATCGAAATATCATGTCAATAAACATAATTTTTTTATTAAAATTAATTATTTTTTTAATTTTAGTAAAAAATTAAAAGCATAATTTCATTAAATATATTTTTTTAATTTTAGTAAAAAAACTGTTTTTTTAATATAAAAAAACTATTTTTATATTAATTATTAAAAACAAAAAAAAAGAAGAAATTTAAAAAAACGAAGAAGAAGAAGAAGAAGAAGGAACATGCAGTCGTTAAGCGGTATACAAAGGCAGTAGTGCATGTAAAGTTTTCCATGTTGTATTACCAATACGATCAAATTGTGGATATAACAATTATCAAATGTCTACAAGAGTTAATTATTAACAAGAAAGTATCTCTATAAAAAAAAATATATCATCACAAAGATGGGTTGGATAAAATTTCTATTACATAGTGATAGTCTTATCACGATCACATATTATTATAACACTATGATTATACGAGAAAGAAATGCGAAAAACAATTTTAAACAGCAAGGGAAAATGCAAAAAAATTAATTGAAGATTTCGTGTGGGTGAAAAAAAATCAAATTTATTATTTATGTAAAAACTCTGTAAAATTATGTATTTTGTTGCAATGACTCCTTAAGTTACCCATATCTTTTAGAGATATATGAGGTGATATTTGCAACAAAATACATGATTTAGGTAGTATTTGTGTCCAAATATTAAAAAAACAAAGTGGAGAGCAATTTTGCAAGAAACGCATAACCTAGCACATTTTGTTGCTTATTCTATACTATTTAAAACATAAACTTTAGTAAAAAAAATATGATCATTAATGAATGGTTAACGTTTGTTGCAATCTCCCTATTGCTTGCAAGCACTATTTTAAAAAATCGGTCTAGAATTCGCTTAAGCTTGAGGGTTGGAAAAAATGCCCCACCTTAAGATTTTGACGCCTTATGCTTGATAAAACCCTTAAGGCACACTTTTTCTCTAAAAACAACAATGTTTTATTGAAATGATATCGCCTTTTAAAGATTTTTTTTACAAATCGGACCATTATCTCATCTAAAATAATCAAATAGTATTTTAATTTGTAAATATTCAGACATATTTTTGTGATATGTACAATTTCAGTATTTTAATTGTCTTGTTATCACTAAAAAATAATACAATATATTAAAAAGGCTTAAAGGCTTTTTCACGTTTTTTTATCCCTAAAGTCTGCCTAGACTTTTAAAGCTTAAGGGTTGATCTCCACGTCTCGATCACGCCCTGCATTTTTTAAAACCTTGCTTGCAAGTATCAACTGGTGAAGGTGCATAGACTTGCTTCCGGTATATTTTTATCATAAAAGGATAAGTTATGCTTCTAGTAGCTTTGTCCCTTGTCTTTAGATTTAGAGTATAATTTAATTCAAATTCCATATATTTTTTAGAATAATGATACGAGTTTCAAAAATACCTCCATAATCTTTCTCAAAGTACATTAAATGTATGTATTTCATGTAAAATTCATTCCAATGTACTAATACTTAATGCATTTTAAAAAACATTTTTTGGATCAAATACTTTTGGGAGTCCAAAAAAATCTATCAAATCATCTCTCAACGAGCAATAAAGTATGGTATCATGAAGAAACTCATCCTATAATATACAATACTTAATTAATGCTGTTGTGAAAATAATTTGAGAATTTTTTTTAATACTCAAACCAATTCTCTTCGTTGATGTACCATTAATAATCTGTTTGATGTGAGTAGTGGGCCATGTCAAGTGAGCAGGATGGCATGATAAAATCTACTTAAACAATTTATAGTGACCGAAGAACAACCATTTGTCGTTTTGGTTTCATTATCCACTTGTCCAAACAATTTAATGGTTTTTTTTATGGAAAAATATGGGTCATCAATAATGTTGTTTTTCAAACTTGTTCCAGTCGTTACTTGCCACCATTGTAATATACGCATCCAGTTTCTTCACTCTTCTC
Source organism: Sambucus nigra (assembly GCA_949130495.1). Classification (NCBI taxonomy): domain Eukaryota; kingdom Viridiplantae; phylum Streptophyta; class Magnoliopsida; order Dipsacales; family Adoxaceae; genus Sambucus; species Sambucus nigra. The sequence goes on from OX422215.1 coordinate 350,902,884, forward strand.
CACGCCATCTATCTTCAAGTGATTTACGTCAACGCAAGAAAAACATGAGAGAGTAAAAGAAAATCCCAAATATGAATACTATTAAGAAAATGATCGTTTTTTGAATATTTTTTAATACATACTTAGTTCAAGTCTTTTATTTTATATCAAAAAGTTCCTTATTATCTTATCTTTAAAGACCCGTGTCAGCGATAAATTAAAGTCTTTTTGGCATGGTAAATGATTTTTTGGTGCAAAATAAAAAAATTTGGACTAAATGTGAATTAAAAAAAGTTTGAGGGACTATTTGGCATATGTCCCTTAAAAAAATTATATATTTAGGATATTATGTGTATATTTTGTTTTTTATTATTTCTCCGAGTACGCAAGGAACACAAAAAATGAAGTTTTACTCCTAGTTTTCATAATTTTATTATTTCTCTTTATGTACCTAATTTTTTTCATGACTCTCTAAATTTCATAAGTTATTTGTGTATATTATATAAAGTATGTGTCTTCTAGTAAGCTGTGGATTTTTTTTGTAAAGCATAAAACAGGTAGGATCCACTCAATAAAAAATCTATTTACAAGGGTCATAAAAACATTTCTAGGTAAAAACTGAAGAAGTGTTTATTTAATATTTGAAGTACATAATTGATATAAGGTCACTTTTTTAACAACTAAATATATCTTGCAGATGGGAATAATTGGAAAAAAGTTGGGAACAGATTTTATCATTTCAACTGGCGATAACTTTTATGACAACGGAATTACTGATGTTAATGATCCAGCATTTGATGAGTCATTCAGCAACATCTACACAGCCCCAAGTTTGCAAAAGCAATGGTTTTCCGGTAATATCTAGCCTAAATGTTTACTGCTTATATATATATATATATATATAAAAACAAAACGTCCGCAAAAGAAACCAAGAAAGGAAACAAACTCTAGCCCTGGAGGCTGGACCCCCAGTAACTTACAGGGCATGTGGACCCTGACTCAGTCCGCAAAAGAAACCACTAGTAATATGAGCACAGCTCAGTAAGCAAAGCGTTCAGCCTCAATCTTTATATGGATCCATATTGGCCGAATTTCACCACCTGTTAGCACTCATTGTTTTGCAATTGGCTCCCCATGTGCCCCACAAGTGGTAATATACAAACAGTAAGGAAAGTGTTAGTCCAATAATTGTGTTGCTTGCAATTGACTCCACGTGTGCACCAGAAGTCGTGTTAAATCTGAAGAGGACCCAGTGCAAGGGATGATTGAACTAACACTATTTATACTATTTTTCTTAAACTCTTTATTATAGGATGTGAAAAGAGATGGTTTGATTCATACATCTAACAGAGTGAACCATGTTAATTTTAAAACGAGCTCCTATGATTCCAAGTAACTTTGAATAAAATTGTATACAGATACTATTTTAGCCTTAATTTTTTACATGCTGTCCGAACATTGTATGTGTATCTTATAAAAAAATTCAACCCAAAACAAATTGTTTCACTATTTTATAAAGATCGGTTATATTTGTCAATTTTTAAGATGCTTTAAAACTGACAACTAATGATCGATTTTTATTAATATTAAAAAAATTAGTTTGACTATATTTTTTTATAGAGTGGTGCTATGGGTACCAAATAACTCCCCCAAATCTCCCCCAAATAACATTGATGAGTTGTGTCCTGACGGGACCCATAGCATAAGATATAACACTTAAAGCTATTTAGGGGATGATTTGGGGGAGTTGTTTGGGACACATAGTATTTTCCTTTTTTATAGGGTATTCATAGAATGTTTACATATGCTAAACACATACACACACACATATGTATATATAGGAGAAGGTTCACCTACATCATGCTCTATACATCATCCGTACATCACACCTAGTTGTAGGTCCTAAAAAACATTTTTTTTCAAATTTTTTATTTTCCCCTTGAAATTAGCCTTCCAATAAATTCATGTTCAAAAAATTAGTTTAAAATACATTTTGTAGTTATTTTTAAAAAATTCACAAAAAACTAATCAAAATACCTAATTTATAAGGGTTTGCGCCAGCAGTTTTTTGTGAATTTTTTAAAAATATATATCAAATGTATTTTGACCTAATTTTTTTGAATATGGGTTGATTAGAAGGTTAATTTCAAGAGATAAATAAAAATTTGGAGAAAAGCTTTCTTAGAACCTAGAATAGGGGTGATGTATCGCGTGATGATACATCATGATGTAGGTGAGCTCTCTCTCTCTCTCTCTCTCTCTCTCTCTCTCTCTATATATATATATATATATATATATATATATATATATATATATATATATATATATATATATATATATATATATATATAATTTTAAATCACGATGTAAGTGAGAATAATTCTCACTTACATCATGATTTATATATCATTCATACATCACACATAGTTGTAGGCCATAATTTGTTTTTCAATTTTTCTCTTTTTGTCTTGAAATTAACCTTCTAATAAACGCATGTTCAAAAAATTAGATCAAAATACATTTTGTAGCTATTTTTAAAAAAATCACAAAAACTTGCTGGCATTTTTAAAATTTGTTACAAAATTTATTTTGACATATTTTTTTGAATATGGGTTGATTGGAAGGAAAAATACAAAATTTGGAAAAAATATTTCTTAGGATCTAGAACTAGGTGTGATGTATACATCATGACGTAGGTGAGCCTCTCTCTCTCTCTCTCTCTCTATATATATATATATATATATATAGAGAGAGAGAGAGAGAGAGATAGACATGTGTGATCTGACAGTGAGCGCATAAATTATCGGTTAAATTATAAGAACACACTCTCCCTTTTCTGTGCTCACTGTCAGGTGACATATCTCCAGTCCGCACTGTTAAAATGCGGACTGATCCGCACAAGTGCAGTACTAAGTCCACATTTTAATAGTGCTGAATGGAGATATGTCACCTGGCGGTGATCCAGAAAAGTGAGAGAGATGCCTATAATTTAGCCGATAAATCTGAGCTCATCGTTAGTTGAGACATGTCTGGTCCGCACTCTTAAAATGCGGACTGATTAGCACAAGAACAGTATTATATATATATATATATATATATATATATATATATATATATATATATATATATATATAGGGAGATGTTCAAACGTGAACCAAAAGAACAAAATTTTTAATGACCCTTAACAAAAAACACATAAAAACCCGTTAATTTTAATTCCTATGTTGTAATTGGTCCCCGACAGCGGCAACGGAGACGCGCATCTGTGTTGCCGCCACTGTTCTAAAAAATCCGCCTAGGCTTAACGCTTGGGAGAAACGTCTCGCCGTAAGTTTTTTACGCTTTATTCTTGGTAAAACCCTTAAAACGTATTTTTTTCTAAAAACAACAATGCTTTAGTGAAACGATATCCCAAGTAATTTTTTTACTAACCGAACCATTATCTAATCCAAAATAATCAAATAGTATTTTAATTTGCATATATTTAGACATATTTTTATGATACGTACAATTTGTGTTTTAATACTCTTGTTATGGTTAAAAATATTAAAATATATTAAGAAGGCGTAAACTCGCCTAGGCTTTTAAGGTTAAGAGTTGACGTCCACGCCTTGATCACGCCCCCATTTTTTAGAACCTTGGTTACTGTCGGCGCCGACCAATTACAACATAGGAATTAAAATTAATAGGTTTTTATGTATTTTTTTGTTAAGATTTATTAAAAAGTTCATTCTTTTGGTTCACTTTTGAACCTCTTCATATATATATATATATATATATATATATATATGTATATATATAAAATAAAAAACAAAAAACATTCATAATTCATTTTGAAATAGGAGAAGAGGCCCTTGTACTTAACGTTACACCACATCATTTTCTCACATTTTTCGAAACAAGGGTGTATTTGAGGTTGCATTACTTTTTTTATTTTTATTTTTAAATACCTTTTTTTTTTTTTATGTTGGGGCTTGATTGAAAATATATTACGGAAATAACAGTTAAAATATGACACAGACTCCATCATTTCATCATCTTCTATCGAAAAGAATTCGTACTCACCACGTAAAGAATTGATGTTCTTTGAAAAACTGAAAAGTAATATAACATTTCATCAAGTCATTAGTACCTTTTTCTGATTGTTTTACTTTCTCTTAATATAATTTTTTTTTATAACAAACGAAAACTATGGTAAAGAAAACGGAATTTAAGACTGCTTTTCTTTGTTAATTTATGTTGCAGTTTTGGGCAACCATGATTATAGAGGTGATGTTTTGGCACAGTTGAGTCCCATCCTCGCACAAAGGGATACCAGATGGCTTTGCCTGAGATCTTATATTGTTAATGCAGGTATTTAAAGTGTATTTTAAACTTATTTTCAAACAAGAAACTATGATTTAGGAGATAATATTTCACGCCAATTTAATCTGGTTCACTCTTTTTTCATGCCATGCAGAAGTGGCAGAATTTTTCTTTGTGGATACGACTCCATTCGAAAATCATTACTTCATAAATGAAGAGGAACATACCTATGATTGGAGAGGTGTGCTTCCAAGAGAGAAATACCTTTCAAATCTCTTGAAGGTAAATGAAAATCTACTCAATAGCATCTGCAGATCAAGCATATAAAAATCGTGAAACTAATTTGGTGCTTTTTCCAACATCGTTACTTATTATAATAATTTTTACCCTTTTAATACTTTTCAAAGTAGTTTAAATGGTGAAAAAAACAAAAATAAAAAGAAGAAAGATGATAACTATGGTGCCTGTTCTAAACACCCTATGATTGCAAATAACCCCTCATAAAAAGATAATCACAAACACATTTGCGTAATGTGTCCTTCTGGCTAACGTGTGTTACAATAGACGTGTCTATTGGGGGAAAGTGCGGAGGCAATTTAAGGTCCACTAAAAGCATTGCCAATGAATGTGACACGTTTTCGTGTCACCCAAGAATTGATGATTGATTATTAAAAACATTCTTCTTGGACACGGCCGAAATATGATAACCCGTGAAATTAATTAAGGGTATATGCCAAATGATTTCTGAATTTTTTTAAATATACATTTAGTCAAATTTTTTTTATTTTGTATTAAAAAATCATTTATCATATTAAGAAGGTTTTATCATGCCGCTGGCAGTGACCTTTAAAAATAAGAGAATAAGAGAGTTTTTTGTACAAAATTAAAAATTTGGATCAAATGTATATTAAAATATGTTTGAGGGACATTTTAGTATTTGATCCATTAATCAATGAGATTTTAATTTGTTAAGCAAAATTAAACTACTTACCCTTTTCTCTTTCTTTTTAAAGTAGTAATGTTAAACATGTTTTTAGACTACTTTTAAAAATTGATATGTAATTCCATCATATTGTATTCATAAGTTTATTTGAATGCAAATATAGTCAATTATAATTACTTATTAACTTCGTACCATAACTCAAAAATGTCAAAATAAGAGATAGGCCTATGCTCAATACGGGCAACCTACATGACCCATCCGTTGTCCTAACATCTATATAATATGAGACAATGGTGTTATGAATAGTAACTTATGCATAATAAACATGCATGATAAACATCCATGGCATTTTACGTGTTGCATGCTTGCATGCATACACATGCATGCACACATATATACATTATTATTTTATTATTTTTTTAATAATATATTTTTTTTTTTTAAATATTTTTTTTAAAGTTTTTTTTCAAAAAAGGCTAATTATTATGGGCTGGGTTTTATCGGGGGAAAATTTATCTCATCCGCTAGTACATATATATATCAACATGTATATAGATGCGTTTATATACACACACATGTATATATAGGCTCTCCAACATACTTATTTAAGATACCTATAAACATATATACTTTAAAAAAATAACAAAGAAAATATATTTTTCAAGCAAATTTAATATACATGATTTACATAGTAAGAAGATCATCTACAAAAAAACTCATCAAGAAATTTGAACTGGATGACTTTTTTTTGTAGATGATCTCTTTGCTATGTAAATTATGTATACCAATTTGGTTGAATAATAAACTTTTTACTATTATTTTAAAATTAGTACGTTCATAAGTATATTAAGTGAGCGATATATATATATATATATATATATATATATATATATATATGTGTGTGTGTGTGTGTGTGTGTGTGTGTGTGTGTGTGTTTGAGAAAGAGATTGAGACCCATATGTACGCGCGCACGTGTGTATATGTGTGTTTGAGAAAGATTGGGACCGGTATTCTTTTCCATGGAATAAAAAGTAAGCTATATTAAAATAAAACCATTTCTTTTGTAATAGGATGCGAATATGGCATTAAGGGAATCAACTGCAAAATGGAAGATTGTGGTGGGTCACCATACAATGAAAAGTATTGGACATCATGGTAACACCATGGAGTTGGTAACACGTCTCCTCCCAATCCTTCAGGTACCGAGAGTCTAAATATATTTCAAGGCTTTTAGGAAGCCTTGAAATAATGTTATTTCAAACTTTATTCTCTGTAAATGAATTTTACTTGCAAGGCATAAATTAATGTTATTTATCATCAATGCTCCAACGTTTGCTTATTTTGTTACGATTTCTCAGGCGAATAATGTTGATCTTTACATAAATGGTCACGACCACTGCTTGGAACGCATGAGTAGTCCAGACAGGTAAAACTTGATCAAAATTGTGTAAAGATAATAGACAAATGTCAAACTTCCAAACGATTGTGAATTTATTTTTTCTTGTAACGACAAACCATGACAAGCTAAGGAACTTGTAAAGGTTTAAACCATTACAAATTGATTTCTCATGCATTTTTTTAGACATTTGTCTGCCACGATAAAATACCTTAAAAAAAATTATCATTTTCCGTGCGTGATCATTGAGATTGTGGCACTTCCAAATGATAGAACCATAAATATTATCATATTTTCAAAATTATCACTTGCTCATCATTCACAATGAGAATTTCATATAAAATTTCAGAAGGTATATTGATATTTAGAAGCTAGAATTGGACTTGAATGAGAACAATGATCACTATGTCTTTATCGACAGCCCAATCCAATTTTTGACAAGTGGTGGCGGATCAAAAGCATGGAGGGGTGATATGAGCAGCTCGAATCCCAAGGAAACCAATTTCTATTACGGCGGACAAGGTTTTATGTCACTACAAATCTCTAAAACAGACATTTATGTCATCTTCTATGACGTTTTTGGCAATGCAATACACAAATGGACCACTTCCAAATCCCTTTCCTTTGTCATGTAGAATCAAGACACTGATCCCAGTGGAAATACCATTCCAGTTTGCTCTAAAGAGATGTGGAAGGGTCTCATTTCTTCTCATTGTTGAAAGTTGTTCAAAACATTTAGAAATGTGGGTTAATTGTGTTGTTTCTCTGGAAGGAACCAGAATTGAAAGATGTAATCTAAGGGGGCAATGTAGTATATATAGCAAGTATTTTCCAAATTACTTCAAAGTTTTATGTTCGTTATGCATATGGCGGGAGGCTGCTTGAGTAGGAAAGTGCCCAAGTCATCACTATTTGGATCAAGGAAAAGATTCCAACTCGAAATTCATACCACAAACAAAACTAAACTACTACCAAGACACTACAACTAACGATGCACTAAGAGCAAGCATTGTTGCATACTTAGTGGAAGCGTATACAAGCACTACATTCACACGTGAAATTAGTGTTCGTCACTCGACCGCATTAACTTACCACAACAAATGACACACAAAACCAACCACAAATTAATAAATTCTTTCTGGACAAATATATTATTTATGGACTAAATGTATGGCCTAAAGAGTAAAAAGAGTAAAGGACAAGCAAAGAAAATTCAGAAGTGTTTAGGCCATCCACAATGGGTTCTCTAAACCCATTGTCGATCCTTTACTTTGTCGTTTTTGGACTTACAGTGTACGGTATCTTCATTAGTTTTTGGAGAGGATCCATTTAACGTCCCATAAGTGGAGAGGAAGGTTAAGGGATTCGGTAGAGTGGTAGAGGCGAGCAAATGATGTCCACGCCATGTCAGGCGCAAAAAAGTCGTCCGTCCCAACTCAGGCGCACAACATTTATCCGTGTGGTGGCAACGGCCATTAACGACTCTTTCCCCTTATTCCCCTATAAATATTTTACTTTCGACCCCAATTAATTTCACTCTAAAATTTCCCATAATTATTACTCTTATTTACTCCAAAAATCTATAAAATATGGCTTTTCCCTCTCAAACATTGACGCTTCCCAATTTGAGCTCGTTTGATGAAGTCGTATTGTGCCACGCATATTGTAAATATTCCATCGAGGGAAAGACAAGCACTAACCACCACGACGGAACGATGTGGGAAAAGATTCAAACGGAGTTCAATAATACCGAAGATGTGTTATATCAAGGCAAGTGGACGACCATTAATCGAGAGTGAATGTTATACCCCAAAAAGATGACTCGTGCGTTTGGCGCAACCCGTGGGAGCGGTACATCACGGGATGAGTGGGTATGCACATAATTTAATTTTTATACTAATTTTTAATTTAAAATTTAGTCTTATCATCCGTTATTATTATGAATTAATTATTTCTTATCATGTTATTTTATGGACAGATTAAACATGCAATCGACGATTTTCGAAATGAAACCGGAAGAAATTTTGCATATGATCATTATTTTGACATTTTAAAGGATGTGCGGAAGTAAAATTTCGCAAACACTTCTACCTAATTTATGGAGGAAGATTTAGGGACACCAACGGGGGGCGAGGACGTTGAGTTGGTTGAGGAATTTGAAGCCATGCACACCCCACTAGAATGGCCAATCAGGGGTAAGGCAAAAAAATAGAGGTCTAAATGCAAGGAAGTTTCTAGTAGTTTAAAAGCTCACACCGTGATGATAGAGAATTCAGAGAGCTTTACTGATTCGTATAAGGAATTTTCTGTCGCAGCACAACGCACTCAAGAGGAGCTCAATTCTAAGTTGGACGAGCTAATTGTTCTACGAAAACAGGAGATTGAGAATTCCATAATTTTCATGGATACCTCGCGCTTATCTCCGGTTCAGTTGAAACTTCATGAATTGTAAACAAACCAGATACTGCAGCGTAGACTTGCCGAAACTCGACAGAACCCACCATCCAGGGAAATTAAATGTTTAATTTTATTTGAGTTTTCTTCTTGTAAATGTTATTTAATATTTTTATTTTCCTGTTAATGAGATACTTGTTTCAAGACTGAGTAGCATTTATTATTAAAATAACGAACTGTATCGAAATACATTTCATTGCCTTCAATTTCAATACATGGGAATTAAAGAACGATAAATTAAAATTTTTACAAGTTTCACTCGTCCACTTCTGACTCCGCATGTAGATTTCATATATGTTCCATAAGGTCATCCTTATGTTGATTGTGTTTGTTGATGTAAAAAATTAGATTATCTCTAATTATTTAATCACAGATAAAAAATAAATAAGATAAGATATTTTTAAAGTGGTTCAGCCTTGAAATAATGGCCTACGCCCACTGTTTGTGTTATTGCTGACTGTTTGCAGAATTCTCGATAATGAGTTTACCAAGAAATTCTGAGTCCCCTGCTAATGAGGAGGTTACAATGTATTTATAGCCTTGAGGTTGTACATGCGAGAGAATATTACATAGTTGTCCAATAGGAGTGTACATCTGTATGATAATAATCAGCATTTAATGCGCATTCAATCCTCTTAATTATTCGATTATAAATGCTCTGTATGAGGTGCAGCTCAGACCGCCTGAGCTGCTCGGACCGCCTAAGTAGCTCGATATACATGAGTTGCTCGGCACAATAAAGTTCCTCGGAGAACACTTGCTTCTCGGAGCGACTGAGTTGGTCGGGGAGGTTGAGTTCCTCGGAGTCATTGTGTTGTCAAAAATGTTCACGGGTGCCATGTAGATTGACACGTGTCTTCACATAATTGGTCCATGTCAGCAAGTTAAATTTGGTATCAACAGAAGCCCCCAATGTTTCGTGGTTTGATGTTGAAGAAAAGTATGGAACATTTATACTGCCTAAACTTTATGAATTTTAGACAATCGTTCGTTGTACATAACTCCTTTTTTGAATACATAGTATCAGGCTTTTAAAGTATTTGGAATTTCCATAACCGCTTCGTGTTTCGTACCTTTTTCTTCTTTTCAGCCGCCGAATACGCAATCGTCCATCTGGGTAATCATTGCTTTTCTCCATTCTCGAGGTAAAGTATTTAAACGCTTCAGAAAACTCTATCGTCTTTTACTTTTTTAAATCTGCGTCTTTAGAATTTCTTCACTTCTTCTCTGTCTTGTGCGTTCGTTTCTTCCATTGTTCGTTGTCACCTGATTCATCTTTTTCCTGTAAGATCTTCTTCCTTTTCTTTTATTTCTTTTGTTCATCATGGTTTACGCCGTTGAATCTCTTGACAAATTTCGTTCTGAGTTTTCAATTCCTTCTTGAGTCATTTTGGAGGAACTCTCTGAACCTTCTGACTATTTCTCTTTAGCTGAGGGACATTGGTTCCCCAATCTCTTTGTGCCCGAATGTGGCTTTTCTTTTCCTCTAAATCCCCAATGTTTGGAGTTCTGTGAGTATTTCGATGTTGTTCCTGCAAAAATAGCACCCAATACTTGGAGAATAGTTAATGGGGTTCATAGGTTAAATCAAATTCATGGAACCCGTTTAGGAATTCCAGAAATTATGTTTTATTATAGATGGGTTGTTAGTGATAGCACATTTTATTTAAAAACTAGGTTTTCAAATAGGGCTTTAGTTGTCAATCTTCCCGATGCCAACATGGATTACTTCGAGCATGAGGTTGTTATGAAAAATTGGCAACATGTTCCCTTAAATGGAGATGATGTGTATCAGGGTCCTAGATGCCCTCCCTATGGCAATGGGATAGGTTGTTTTTATTTTATTTTATTTTTGAAATTATGTTTTCTTTGTGTTTGATAAAATGCGTCATTGACATTTTAATTTTTTTTATTTGCAGTTGATAGCAAAAAGAAATCCCCTAAAGAAACTGATGTCAATTTGAGGCACTTGAAACTTATCTGGAATTTGCACCAAACTGCTACTGACGAACATATCAGATCAGCCTCGTACTTGTTGCAGTACAAGAGTTACACTTCTTCTTTTACTACTCGTCCAATAATAATTGACATAGAACCAGCACCAGCTTCTGAAGGTTCCTGTCCTGAATCAAATATTCCTCTCAGTGACAGAATAAAGAGAAGAAGAGCTCCCTCATATTTTGACAAATCAGACTCTGCCAATGTAGAGGCAAAGAGAAATAAGCAGGATATCCCAGAAGAAGGGACAAGAAAAGTTAATGCACCCCCTCCTGCTGCTGCTAAGAAAGTTGCTGAGAAGCCCCCTGTGGCTCCGAGCAAGGTTGTAGCTATTTCTCCTCCCAGCGAGGTTATAGTTATATCACCGACCAAGATAACATCCTTGGTCGAGAATGCTCCTGCTCCCACGAGGAAATTGAAGAAAAGCTCCTCGGATAAATTGGTTGAATCCATCTCTCAGCCTCTAACTGCTGGAAGTGGTGTTCCCACTTTTGTTGCTCCGAGCTCTACCATGGGCTCTGTGAAGTCTTGGGTTATCCCAGAAATTCAAGGCCTTGAAGACACTCTTTCTCGGGATAGGGTTACCACCTTGGAAGCTCAACATATTGCCTCAGTAAGTATTACTAATCTAAACTTTTATTTTTCAATAATCTATTCTTGTACTGACTCAAAGTTATTTTTCTTATCAGCTGGTAACATGTTTCAATACTATTTTGAAAAAGGATGAAGCTCATAAAGCTTAGAGATCCTCGGGAGGTGTGGAGGAGGCTTTTGTAGGTCTGACTCAATCCTTAAAGGATTCTCGTCAGAAATATGAAGAAGATGAGGTTGTTTGGGAGAAGCAACTGAAGTCCGTCGAGCAAGAGAGAGGAAAAGCTGTGGAGGCCTCTCAAGAGTTGGAGAGGAAAATGAAAGAGTTTAAGAAGAAAAATGAAGAGCTTGAAGAAAAGCTCAAGAATGCTGGAGAGCTTGAGACCAGGCTCAAAACTGCTGAAGAGGAACTGGGCAAACTCCGTGAAGCTGATCGTCAAAAGGAAGAGGCAAAAAGGAAATTGAAAGCTGCCGAGGAACTTCTATCTGAGAAGATTTCCTCGGAGAAGGTGAAGAGGAAACTAACTGATAAAAAGTCCTTCAGTGCTGGCTGGGATAAAGGTTGGAAAAAAGGCTTAGCTTCCATGTCCTCTCAATTGGATTTTGCTAGCCTCAAATTCTTCAGGGACGGGTGGATTGCTTCTCTGTAGGAGTTGAAGGTTTTAGAGAGTTCTGAGCTGTTTCAACGTCATTGTCATGGTCCTCCTTCCCCTGGTGAAGAAGAAGAGGACGAAGCTGCCTCTGAAGAGTCTTCAATGATGGTTGGGGATCAGGTCCCTACTGTTAAACTTCTCTACGAGCAGCCCCAACCAACTATTACTCCTAACGAGCAGCTTCAATATACTAGTACCTTTGTCGAGCAACTGCCAATATCCTCCGAGCAACCAGCCTCCTCATCTCAGCCTTCCGAGGAAGTCGCAAAGCACAAGGAGAAGGTGTAAAGTTGCTCAGGCTTTAATTTTATTATTTCTTTGAATGTAACCCTAAACCTTGTACTTGTCTGTCGATGAATAAAAATTCGAGTTTTTATTGTTCATGTTAACTTTCTTTGTCTTCCTCTGCCCTTATCATTTATTAATCCTGTTTATTGCTTCTCTTTGCTAGTTTATAGCTAGGATGGAACTCTTGTCAGCTCACGATACTGAGTTGATGAAAAAATATAATGAATATTTCAAAGCTGGCCATACAGACTTGGATGAGTCATAAATTTTTGATATCCTGGGCTCAGATGCCTCTGAACGAGCAGTGGAAGCTTACCAATATTTAAAATGCTTATTCGATCGAGCTGTTGCCAATAATATGGCTTATGACGAGATGATTGAAGATCTCCAGGGTACCATCGAGGAACTTCAGCAACAATACAAGGAATCCTCTGCCCTTTTGCATCAGGGGTATGAGAAAACGTATCAGCAACAAAATTCTGACAAAGGCTATGATAAGTTAGTCGCTGCTTATGATTTTAAGGAGAGGACTTTGAAGATCGAAGTTGAAGAGCATAGGCAGATCGCGAAACTGCCGGAGCAGGAGAACAACAACTTGCAAGGAGAAATATCCCAACTAAAATCTGCAGCATCGACCTCGGGAGCCTTGGCCCTGTCAATGACGAAGTTTCTCATTTCTGGAGGTTGAAAATTCCAATTTGAGAGACGAGTTAGAAACTTTAAAGAGGTTGGGACCCTCTACATGTGCTCGCGAACGAGCAAGAGATTCTCAGGGACGAGCAAGGGCTTCTCGGGTAACTATTGAAGAAGCTAGAACACAGGCAGCCTTGGATAATCAAGCATTAGCTGAGATGTCCAAGAAGATTCAGACCTTTGATGAGCAATTTGTTGCCCAAAATTCTACCTTGGAGAATAAGACAAATCTGGTGAAGAATCTTCACGAGCAGTTAGAGAGGTTGACCTACCAGTTCCACAAGCAGCCCAGAGAATTTTGGATGGCTGGTTATAATGAAGCCCTTTACCACCTTGATGACTGGATCCAACAGTCGAATAACGAGGGGTACAAGCAAGGATGGCTGAATGCCTTGAGTGTGCTACAGTTGGAACAGGGTCACTATTTGTGGGACTATTATGATCCTGGGTTGCTCGATTTGCCAGTGCCTCCATTTAAGCTTGACATGAGTTGGATTCCTACTCGGGCCATTCCTCAGTGCCTGATCTCAAAGTATCTTGGTGACTACAATCTTCATTCAAATTTTGAGATATCTCGGCCAAAGCACCTTCTTGCTCGTCCTTCTGTGATGAATATTCGAATGTTGAAAGACATAAACTTCGTAAACTCCCCCTATGCCTTAGATGATCCTCCTGCCGGAATGGAACCTGCTTCAAAGGTAGAGGGAAAGAAACCCATAGAATAGGATTTTATGTAATGACTTGTACTTTTCACCACTTATGTAATTCTATTTAATTTGAATGAAAAATTTAATTTGTTGAATGTTTTTGCTTGTTGGTTGCTTATTTCATTGTAGTGATTTATCAATCTTTGATCTTTATGTGATAAAACATCCTTTATCTCATGATTCTGTTTAATTTAAACAATTGGAGATGATTGTAATTTGCTTACCGACCAACTATAATTTATTAAGATATTTATTTTTGACCAACCGGAGTTGGTGAACTTTTTATTTCTCGACCAACCGTAGTTGGTAAGGTTTTATTTATCGACCAACCGTAGTTAGTAGACCGACCAACCGTAGTTGGTGGGGTTTTATTTATCGACCAACCGTAGTTAGTAGACCGACCAACCGTAGTTGATGGGATTTTTATTTATCGACCAACCGTAATTGGTAGACCGACCAACCGTAGTTGGTAGGGTTTTTATTTATCGACCAACCGTAGTTGGTAGACCGACCAACCGTAGTTGGTGGGGTTTTATTTATCGACCAACCGTAGTTAGTAGATCGACCAACCGTAGTTGGTGGGATTTGTATTTATCGACCAACCGTAGTTGGTAGACCGACCAACCGTAGTTAGTAGGGTTTTATTTTGAACTTGATGCATAGTGTGTAGCACTAATACTCCGAAAAAATTTCATCAAAATGAGAGAATTGGATAAAAACTTCAACACTTTATTCATACTGAAGAAAACCTCATTTATTCATTTACATAAGAATCCCTACTATTGATAATACTTGCGTAGATGCTCTGCATTCCATGCATTCTTAAATTCTTCCCCCTCCAAGGTTTCAATCCTGTAAGTTCCTGGGTGAATAACTTCTGTTACTCTATAGGGTCCATGCCAGTTAGCTTCCAATTTATTGTGCTTTTGAATTACTTTCTTTAGCACGTAGTCTCCTTCCTTCAAATCAAACTTTTGTACCCTCTTGTTGTAGAACAGAGTTGTTCGTTGTTGGTATGCAGTATTCCTGATTGCTGCTTCTTCTCTAACTTCCTCGAGCATATCCAAGTCTAATCTTCTCATCAAGTCACTGGTAGGAGAATTGAAATTCAGCACTCTGTGTGTGGGGAGGCCCAGCTCGACAGGTATAACAGCTTCACTTCCAAATGCTAGCATATATAGATATTCTCCTGTTGCTGCTCGTGGTGTAGTACGATAAGCCCACAATACAGAATGCAGCTCATTGATCCAATTTGCCTTCGCATCATCCAGTCTTTTCTTCAACCCATTCAGCAGTGTTCTGTTTGTCACCTCAGTTTGTCCATTGCTCTGGGGATGGCCTGGTGCCGAGTGGATTTTCAAAATGTTTGACTGATGATAATATGCGGCGAACTCCTCGTTATCAAATTGGGTTCCATGATCAGCAATGAATGCATGGGGAAGACCATATCTGCAAATGATATTCTTCCAAATAAATTGATACACCTTCTCATAAGTCATATCAATTAGAGGTTCAGCTTCCACCCATTTAGTAAAATAATTCACGACGACGACGAGGTATTTGAGCCTTCCTCTTGTCGTCGGGAGTGGCCCGACCAAGTCTATTCCACACATGGCAAATGGCCAAGGGGATGTTATGGGTGTTCGCAATGCTTGGGGAGTTATTCGGATAGAGGAGAAGCGTTGACATTTATCACATTTTTTGGCATATGCTATACCATCAGACCTCATTGTTGGCCAATAGTATCCTTGAGTCATTACTCTTTGCAAAAGCGTCCGACTTCCTACATGATCTCCACAGGGCCCTTCATGGACTTCTTCAACAAAATCCTTCACCTCGGAGGGATGCACACATCTTTGCAGTCCTACTATAATTCCTCGTCTATATAAAATTCCATTAGTTAATACATAACGAGCAGCTTTAAACTTCAGTTTCTTGGCTGCGAGCTTATCAGTTGGAAAAACCCCTTCTTCAATATATGCCGTGATGGGAGCCATCAAAGATGGTCCTAAATCAAGGGTAATAAAGTTCATCATCAGATCTTCGTCGATGCTCCTGCTAGTCAAAATCTCTATTGGAATTATTCTTCGTAGCTCGGTGCGTGTGGCTGAGGCTAACCGAGCTAAAGCATCTGCTCTTGCATTCTCCAATCTTGGTGTTCTAATTAATTGCACAGCGTTAAAGCTTGATACAATTTCCATCGCTTTTACATGATACTTGATCATCAATTCTCCCTTTGTTGCATATACTCCCAGCATTTGATTTACGATCAACTGTGAGTCACTGAATACGATGACCTGCTCTGCCCCCATGGTTTTTGCTAAACTAAGACCTGCAATCATAGCTTCATATTCAGTCTCATTATTATAAGCTTTGAATTGAAACCGCAGAGAAGACTCCACATTGATTTCATCCGAGCTTCTTAAAACAATCCCTGCTCCACAGCCTGTACTGCAAGATGAGCCATTAACATACAGATTCCATATAGATACCTCTTTCTCAAATTTTTTATCGGATAGAGTTCCTCGATGGAATATTTATTGCTTCTTTATGTCCTCCCCTATCACCTTCGACTGCTCGTCAACCATCTCCTCTTGATCGTCAACCGACTTAAGTTGGTCGGTGTTGAATCTGATGATCCGGTAACATCCACAGGTCGGTCGGTGTTCAGCTTTTACTCCTCGGGGGTATCAGGGTAGGTGAACTCTGCTATAAAATCTGCTACTGCTTGCCCTTTAAGAGACGATCTAGGTTCATAAACTATGTCATATTCACCAAGTTCTACTGCCCAGTACATCAATCTCCCTGATTTTTTTGGTTTATGGAGAGCTTGCCTCAATGGCATATCAGTATACACAACTATGGTATGAGCTTGGAAATACGACCTCATTATTTTACTTGCTTCGATCAATGCTAGTGCCAACTTTTCTAGTCTTGGATATCTGATCTCTGCTCCTCGGAAGGCCTTGCTAGTGTAATAAATTAGTTTTTGCACTCCATCCTCCATTCTTATCAATGCCGAGCTAACTGCATTCTTCAAAACTGCCAGATATAAGTACAATCTTTCTCCCATCACTAGCCTGGACAACAGTGGGGGTGCTCCCAAGTATTTCTTTAACTCTTGAAAGGCCTTCTCGAATTCATCATTCCATTCAAACATTTTTTGGAGTGTTTTGAAGAATGGGAGGCATCTATCAGTTGCTCGTGATACGAATCTATTAAGTGCTACAACTCGCCCTGTGAGACTTTGCACTTCCTTCTTCGTCGTTGGAGATCGTAGTCCCAATAGAGCCTTGATCTTATCCGGGTTTGTTTCAATACCTCGTTGGTTGACAATATACCCGAGGAACATGCCTTCTCATACTCCGAATATGCACTTAGTAGGGTTCAACTTCATTTGATACTTATCTAATTGATCAAAGGTTTGACCTAGATCAATTAGATGGTCAGCAGCTTTCTTGCTCTTCGTCAGCATATCATCAACATAAACCTCCATGTTGTGACTGATTTTCTCTGCAAACACCTTGTTCATCAGCCGCTGATATGTTACACCTGCATTTTTGAAACCAAAAGGTATAACATTATAACAGTAAGTTCCTCTAGGGGGAATAAAAGAGGTAATCTCCCTGTCTTCAGGTTTCATTTTAATCTGGTTGTAACCAGAATAAGCATCCATGAAGCTCAGCAGCTCGTGTCCCGAGGTAGCATCCACTAATTGATCAATTCGGGGCAAAGGAAAATGATCCTTTGGGCATGCCTTGTTGAGGTCGGTGAAGTCTACACACATCCTCCACTTGTTGTTCTTCTTCTTCACCATCACCACATTAGCTAACCAATCTGAATATTTGACATCTTCAATAAAGCAAGCTTTTTGGAGCTTCTCGACCTCCTTTTGTATAGCTTGGGTTTTCTCGGGGCTGAACACTCTTCTTCGCTGCTTCATAAGTTTGATTTCCTTGTTTACATTAAGTTCATGACATAAGAAATTTGGGTCTATTCCTAGCATATCTTCGTGGCTCCATGCGAAAGTTTGTTTTATTCTTTTTAGGAAGGCTATGAATTCCTATTTTAGTGGGGTGTCCAACGATGAACAAATTTTAGTTGTTCGTTCTGGGTGTTCGTCGTCCATAATGTCGTTTTCAGTAGCTTCCACCACCTGACCTTTTACGAGCTGCGACTCGTCTCTAGGATCTAACGTTTCAATTTCTGCACCTTCATCCACTTGATAGGTGGTAGTCTTTTTCCTGGATTCTTCCAGTTCGTCTTGATCGGCAGATGAATAGTAGCATTCCCGAGCTACTTTTTGGTCGCCCTTCACAATTCCTACTCCAAAGTTGGTTGGGAATTCTAAACATTGATGTATAGTAGATGGTACTTCTTCAAACTTCTTCAATCCTACCCTTCCCATGATGATATTATAAGTTGATTGGACATTTTTATCCATCACGAAAAAGTGCACTCTTTCTGTTCGACAAGTAGGCCATGTACCGATGAACATATCCAACTTGATCGTCCCAAGTGGAAAAACTTTCTCGCCAACAAAACCGAGGAGGGGTCGATGATATGGCTCCATCTGGGATAGCTTTAGGTTCAAACTATCAAAACATGGGTAGAACATAATATCTGCCGAGCTACCATTATCCACCAGGACTCGCGAAATCACTACTTCCTTCATCCTCATTTTGATCACCAATAGGTCATCATGAGGATATAGCACACCTGCGAGGTCATTCTTAGAGAAACCGATGACCAGTTTATCTTTGTTAACCTTCCTCGGGCGTTCTTCTTTAGCTATATTTATCCGTTAAATATACAAACAAGAATGAGCCTCGTTGATGTAAGCTTTTCTTTCTGCAGTAAGGTCTTCACCTCCTGCATCTCCTCCAGTAATAACATTGCAATCAAATGACCCAAAACGGATAGAAAATACCTCACGTTCTGGTTGTCTTGGTCTTTTAGGGAGATCGGGGTCGTCTTCTAGATCATCTTCATGATCTCTTTTCTTACTTTCTTCTACTCGATGAGGAGATCTAGATCTCTGTCATGCTTGGTCGTTATTTTTTCCTTCATTTCTACGATCAACATACTTGACCAGCTTTCCTCGTTTGATGAGAGCTTCAATTTCATTCTGAAGAGCTATGTAATTTTTGGTCGTGTGACCATGGTCTTTATGGAACTCGCAATATTTGGCCTTATTCCTTTTGTCAGGATTTGTCTTCATTTTCTCAGGCCAGTTTAACTCCTCGCTGTTCTTGATTTCTTCCAGAACGTGGTTTATATCTACCTTCAAAGGAGTATAGTTTCCAAATTTCCTTAACTGTTTCAATGCTTGCTTTGCTTTTGACTGCTTGTTACCACCATTATTCTTATGATCCTTCTTCTCAATCTTTTCGGCTTCAACTTTGGTCTCCTTAGTGTCCATGCTCTTCTTTGCAGCCATAGCTTCCTCGGCATTCATGATTTTGGCTGCTTTTGCCATTAATTCTGACATGGTCCTAGGTGGATCTTTGGCCAGAGTATAGTACAATTTATTTGGCAACAGTCCACTCATCAGAGCAGTGATTGCTGTCTTTTCCTCGTAATCAATAACTTCGAGCTTCTCGTAATTAAAACGAGTAATATAATCCCTGGTGATCTCACCTTCTTTTTATCTAACACTTAACAAGTGTGCTACTCGCTTAACTGGTTTTGCTCCAAAATAGAAGTTTCCAATAAAGAGCTCGGCCAGTTGAAAGAAAGTTGTAATCTTCCCCCGAGGAAGATTTTTGTACCCTACATCGCATCTCGTCTGGAACAGCATAGATATCAGCAGCTGCCTGATATTGTTCTATATATAGAACATGATCAGTTTTTCCATTATATTTTGGTGTTACCACTAGGGCTTTGAACTTTAATGGTGTGGGAAAATGCACAATTGCTTGGATAAAAGGTGTCCCTTGGACAAAAGTTCTTTGTAGAGGATTTTTGGCCTTGGCCATTTCCCCTAGTCTATCCTCCAACCTATGAATAGAGCCTTTCCATGCGTCATTTTCCTCCTTGGGCCTGTTGGTCCGAGCAATTGATCGTGTTGAGTTTGCCTCTTGGGATTTTTCACGACTAGGAGTTGGTCGGGATTGGGCAGAACCTTCCTTTAAATTAGAGAATCGTTGAGAGTTCCTCGACACCATCTTAGGGGGACTTTTATTCCTCCTAGGACCCAAGCGATCAAAGGGAGAGACTCTACTCAATCTTTCAAGAGCACTGGTCTTTTCTGGAGATAGAGTGACGTTTTGTTCAGTATCTGTGGCTCGTACTGATGAAGTTCGGCCAGGTTGATAAGAAAAATCATCACATCTTTCAGTGCGATATGAACCGGTATGCCTAGTACACGAAAAAAGTAAACGGGTGTCTCTTTGAACGCTTCGTTGTCCTGACTGAGCAGGTGCTCCACCCTGGATAGTTTGCATGAGTTGTTGCTTGGTTTTTTGCATGGCGGTCTGGCCCTGAGCTAAATTAGTCATTATTCCAGCCAGATCTTGGACACTTGGAGGAGTGGATGGATTTGGGGGGTTTCCAGTGTTTCGATTACTGGATTCAGGATTATCATCCATTGGAGATGAATTGCTTTGGTGAAAAACGATAATTTCAGTCGTTTCCCACAGACGGTGCCAATCTGTTGATGTAAAAAATTAGATTATCTCTAATTATTTAATCACAGATAAAAAATAAATAAGATAAGAGATTTTTAAAGTGGTTCAGCCTTGAAAGAATGGCCTACGTCCACTGTTTGTGTTATTGCTGACTGTTTACAGAATTCTTGATAATGAGTTTACCAAGAAATTCTGAGTCCCCTTCTAATGAGGAGGTTACAATGTATTTATAGCCATGAGGCTGTACATGCGAGAGAATATTACATAGCTGTCCAATAGGAGTGTATATCTGTATGATAATAATCAGCATTTAATGCGCATTCAATCCTCTTAATTATTCAATTATAAATGCTCTGTACGAGGTGCATCTCGGACCGCCTGAGCTGATCGGACCGCCTAAGTAGCTCGGTATACATGATTTTCTCGGCACAATAAAGTTCCTCAGAGAACACTTGCTGCTCGGAGCGACTGAGTTGGTCGGGGAGGTTGAGTTCGTCGGAGTCAATGTGTTGTCAAAAATGTTCGCGGGTGCCATGTAGATTGACACGTGTCTTCACATAATTGGTCCATGTCAGCAAGTTAAATTTGGTATCAACGGTGTTTTTCCTCATTGTACATCAATGCCTCACGCACTCGGTACTTATACGCATTCCCTAGAGTGTCACGGCTAATTGGCGGCATTTCAGTAAGATCAAACTCAATACGCCAATTAGGATCCCATCGTTCGTCCTCTAGTATCATGTTATGCAATATTATGCATGATTTCATAATAACCTTAAAGTCATTGTGTTTCCATAATCTAGCCGGATTTTTTATAAAATGAAATTTTTGTTGTAATATTCCAAATGCTCGTTCAACATCTTTGCGTGTTGCCTCTTGATATCTAGTAAACACACTTTGTTTTCTAGTTGCTGATATTTTAAAACTCTTAACAATTGTAGTGTATGGTGGGTATATACCATATGCCAGGTAATAACCCATGTTGTAAGAGTTCCCATTTATTTTGTACTCTATAGGATTCGTGTTGCCCTCAAGTAGTTCATTAAGAACTATAGATTTGGCCAAGACATTTATGTCATTGCGTAAGCCCGGTAGCCCGAAGAAAGAATGCCAAATCCTACAGCCTTTAGGATTATAGTTGCACCTCCTTCATGGCCACTATATTATCCCTTCCAGGCGTGAGGACAATTGTGCCATTCCCAGTGCATATAATTAATGGTTCTTATCATTCCGAAAAATCCCCGTTTCGGATTCTCTTCTTGCATTCGTGAAACATCTTCAGCAGTAGGAGAACGACAATATTCATTTTTAAAGCTCCGCATTACAGCGTATGCAATTCTCTTCATACACTCGATGACAGTTGTTTCCCCAATGCCTATATATCCATCGGTCATATCAGCGACACATCCATATGCTAACATGCACATTGCAGCAATACATTTTTGTACACAGGAAAGACCCTTTCTCCCAAGGGCCTCACTTTTTTTAACAAAGTAATATTCTTTTGTTGTACGGCTTCCATTATTTGTGTAAATAGGGGTCATCGCATTCTGAATCGACGTCAGAATTGTTCGGGATAATAAACCGCATTGTCATCGAAGTAGTCCGCCATTATACGATTTTTGAAGCTTCCTTATCCCGGTGTATAACCATTCATTCATTTATTTCTCCCGGATTCATGATATTTTGAGATATGGAAATATTTCTTCGAAATTCATTATGCACGGCTGCTGCCATTTATGTGCCCGGACACGTTGGTTGGATGATGAAACTGTCATAATAAAATATTACTCCATTGGATCTTTCAACATTATAATGAAAATTTAAGTCGTAAATGACACTTAGCTGGTTTCCCAAATGATAACACTTAGATCACTTTTTCGAATTGTGGGTGGTTTCCCAAACTGTAATCCTTGAAGGATTTATAGTTTCCTCTCTTAAAAATTAGGAAATGACATTTGTCAGAAGTGGAAACCATTCCCGCCGGACGTAGTATGGCATGACATGAAATGACACTTTTCTGAAGTGGAAATGTGTGACACCCCGACTAATTAAATACCGGGTAGCTACTCCTTTATAAATCAATACAAAATGCCATGTTGGTCCAGTTAATAGCATCACTGTCGAAAACATTTTTAATGATTACTAACCACCTAGTATTTAAAAAGTGAGTTGCCAAATTTTAAATTAGATCTGATTAACATGCAATAAGTGAAATATAGAAATGTAACACAACCATTCACGATAAAGTCTCAATAGAGTAACCAACAAATTAATGATGAGTCTGGAGGAAATACTCCTCACAAAAATCCCAAAATAGAAATAAATGAAACAAGTTTGCATCTTGAATTAATTACAAACCCAAGTCTGAATAACTGAAATATAAAATGTCTCTAAAGGAAATGGGCGACATGCCCTACAAATATTTAAACTGAATATGGAGTCAAGACAAAAGAAACGTCTACTAGCAAGGCCCTGTAACTTCCACAACAGCTACAGCTCGTCACCTGAATTGGAATCCTATGCATGGTGTCCTTGTGGCTGGGCACCTAAAAGGTTTTTACAAAAAAAATAGATTTGAAAGCAAACGGGTCAGAGCCCGATAGTGGAGAGTATTTTAAAAATAGCAAGTGTTTTAAGAACATTAAAACAATGAATGCAAAGTACATGTTAGGACGTGCTCTCACATGAAATACTCACCTCTCGGCTATTTGTGCACTCCTAACGTACCGTACCCATACAAGTGTTTCTCATATCTAACTAGACCAAAACAAATACTGTCCTTTCTACTCGATTCGTACTATAAGTCCCAACGTTATCAATTTAATAGAGAGCTTTACTTAAATTCTCAAATTTCAAAGTATTAGTAGTACAATTTACCAAAGTTTATCTCCCATTTTATATTCTTAATGCGTTACTATAATGATTCTCACATTCAAACATAATAATTCTTTTCATTTAACCGTATATTATTCACATCATAAATATACAATATAAGCACCCCGAGGCTAAGCTGTGGTGCACTCATACTCTGCTATCCATCCCGGTACATCACGTACATAAGGATCACAAATTCCGAATCTCTCAAGAATTTTTAGAATAAGCACAACACACGAAAATGGAGGCGAACATAATTCAACATATCCATGGGTCACGTACATACCTACGCTCCATAGTCAGCTGACTTATTAACTCACAAATAAGTCATTCTAGCATTATGTTCTCTAGGCACCAATCTAAATCCGGGCACACAAGGATTAGATGGCCCTAAGCGAACGTAAACCTCCCGTGATAGCAAGTATGGTACGTATGTCATACACATAAAATCATATACATATACTAAGCATGCACACATCTTAGTACTTATCATATTTTATTAGTGGTATACTTATCATTCTTATACCAATACACGTGTCCCGGGTTTATATATACACATCATCCGTTATCCTCACGTCGTAATTAGTTATTCGTGTCCTAACCCACAATTACCATTTGGTTCAAATCATTCTTCTATATTTTACTCCCCAATATATCCTGAATATCCCAACTATCTCAATTAGTCATCAAGGTAACGTTATCTCTACAATTAAACAGGGTTACGGGACACTAGAAATCAAACCAGGCCAAAAAGGCCAATCTGTCAACTCGTTAGAAGTCTCGTTCGAACGAGGTCGTTCGAACGAAATGGCCATCTAACGAGATATCGTTCGAACGAAAGGCATCGAACAAACATCCCACTCGTTAGAAGTCAAACTGTCAACTCGTTAGAAGCTCGTTCGAACGAGCTCGTTCGAACGACCTGGGCAGGTCTTCTAACGAGGTGACAGTTTCAAGCCCAGAAATTTCCTATTACGTTTTTCACCAATTTCCTCACCTCAAAACTCCTCCAAAAATTATTCCAACAATATTTTAAGGTTCCTCAACATTCCTAAACATTCTTAGGTCGTAATCTAGCACCTTCATGGAATCAAATCCTCCTATACAACACTTAATTATTTAAATCTTCCAAAGTTTTCCCCAAACCTTATGAGTATGAACCCTAGAATTTAAAGTCATCAATTTCCATATATAAATCCGTTTTTGTAACATAAAAAGTAGTAATTCTTTCAGTCAAATCACCCAATAACAACTCTACATGCAAACCTACATCAAAATCTGAATTTATAACTCCGATTTCATGGGTTTTTATAAATCTCCCAATATAATGCAAATTTATCAATTTTCTAAGCATGGAAGAAACATTCGCTTGAAATTAACGTAATTAAACCACTTGCCTCGAATTGTTCTCTGAATTTGCTGTTGAATTGATGAAGGTTGGTCTCTCTCTTTCTCTCCCAAGGTTGAAGGTTGAAGATGGAGGTTAAGGTTCTCTCTTTGGAAACTCTTTTCTAACTTTTTCCTCTAACTCCCGTTGCCCTCTAATCACCTAAGTGTTGGTAATGGGTTAGTGGGTCATTAATTTCCTAATATTTAACTCCCAAAATTCGTTGGTTAATTATCCTGAAATTTCAAAATTACCAAAATACCCTCTTAAGTTGTCGGTATGGCCCAAAAAATGCCCCGGGACCCAAACTAAACCCCCGACTAGTGTTTTCTGACTATTTCGTCCCTTCCGGACTCGTTGGCGCACTCAAAATGACCATACGGTTGATAAAAATAAAATTCACTTTTTAATTTAAATAATTACATTCCTAACGCGACTGTCACGCGCGTCCCAACAAAATTTCCCAAATTGCCGTATTTCTATCTCACGACAAATTCAATATTTTCAATATTCATATATTGCCATATATACACATTATAATCAAATACCAACTCACATCTCGTTAGTATTTTATCCGGATTAATTCTCAATTAATTCACATTTAATTTAATTAATCCCATAAATAAATATCGATAAAAATGCGGGGTATTACAAAATGATTCCCGCTAGATGTATTATAAAATGATTGAAAAGACACTTGTCAAAAGTGGAAGTGTTTCCGCCCGACGTAATACGTGGTGTATAAATAATCGGCTTCAATAAAAATTGATTCCTCACAAAATATTTTGGACAGTACAATTGTAATCCAGAAAATGAATAGCCCGCAATGGTCAACTGCCAAGGACTACTACTTGCTCAGTGAAATTACTGAGAGATACTATTCAAAATGCACCGATGATTTTACCCCAGGAGGAATACTGTCCATTGTTGGTCGATAGTAGAATATCATAGGAATCTATTACCATCCTCGACTTGTATGTAATTTTGAATTACGGTGGTTATGGATGAAGTCTACTTTACACCTCTACCAGATGGCGATAACGAATGGCGGATGTGGGTGGAATCCCTCAACCTTCACACTGATAGTGAAAAATGAGGAACAGTGGGAACGGTTGTGTGAGCAAGTCCCGGGGTTAAGGAGTATTCATAAAGAGCCTTTTTATCTGTTTAGTGAATTCAGTAGGGCCGTGTACATTCGTCAGAATATTTTACATGTATATTTTATTATGTAGTAATGAAGTTCCTTATTTTATGTCTACTGAAATAAAAGTTGTTGTTTTTCTCTATACTTAACATTATCAAATAACTTAATAATTCGCATTATCAAATATTGAAACGACTTATAAATTTGCAGTAAAAAGATTGAGTCTCTTTTGCAGTAAAAAGAAACGGCTTCATAAGCATTAGAAACTGTCGCATTATCAAATATTAAATATCATAAATTATCAAACGAAATGAATGAAAGAGGTATGATGCTTCGCTACGTAATGCCCGAAAATGAGGATAATAGTTGCACAAAGTTTCCCATGCGCGTTCATCGTGGATTACCAATTTCTAATTCTCTTCATACCATCCACAACCACCAATGTTTATAGCTTTATCATATAAGTCAAACTTTAATTTGTGCATGAACCAGCGTGCACAGATCTAGTTAGCCTTACGCCCTATGTTAGCATTAGTAGGTGTCCTCTATATTCGCTCGATAATTATGAAAATGTTAGGCGACACCCTATAGTCAGAACTAAAAGGTAAGTCAGAATTGGTTATGGAGTTAAGAAGTTGGAAGTCTTCATTTATGAGCTATGGTTGTGAATCCATTTCTCAAGAAATTGGTAATGTAAAGAGTTCTCATATGCGTATGATTTATAATATATAAGTGTTTAAATAATCGATGTGACAAATGTCAGACGGTAAAATGTTTCCCGTATCCAACTACCTGATAAGTGGAATTATTACCTGCCCACACTGTAATATAACATGTATAAATACCCCGTATGGTCAATGAAGATAAACCAAAATATGTCTTCTCCCATTTATGGACACAATTATTTTTATCAAGACCATAGTCGTGTGGTTTGGTATGGACGGAAGCGATTGATTTGTAATGAGCCGATTGACACTTTTAGAAGGTTTAACCACCCTTCTGGTCATATTTTATTGATCCTCCACTCTGGGCGGATCAAGTTCATGTTATTCGTAGCAACCTAAGTACTTTACGATGGCCAACGAAATATAACGAACGATGCGATTTGGAACTTTTGTGTCGTTATCATCAAATACCAGTGCCAAGAGGGCGTGCTGCCCAATTTTTTGTCATGTCACCCCACATAGATAAGGATGACACAATTGATTCACATGATGAGGATATTTGGCAAATGGAGAGGAGACCACAAAGATACCATGATGCCCAACTAGCGAAGTTGGAAAAAATCAATGTTAGGGTTAGATTGGTGGAAATATATTACGATGAAACATTACAATCTGATTCTGATCTATCCGACTTCACACATTCGAAACATGATATGTTTTACAACTACGATCCTGATGTTGATGAGTAGGACTACGAAGCCATTGTAGAAAATTAGAATGTCATATATAATGACAATGCCAACAGTAAATCATACCTACCATTAAGTTTGATACGCCAAGGAAAACCAATATATTGTATGAAGGTACTTATATAGAGCACATCTAGGGATTGTTTTCCGTATTGAATCTATATAGACCTTCATCTAGTTGGACATGAATTTTGACAAAATATTTCGTACTTAGGATTGTGTCTCGCCTATCGACGCTAAGCTCTACCTGTTTATCTACATCAGACGAGCTCTCGATTCAGTCCGTCATCTCAGAAAAGGTAATTTTCATATTTTTTGGCTCATAGGATTTATTCTGTCACGTAGGACACGACACCACGTTGCATCTGCATTTTGTTTATCATATCTTATGATAGTGCTGAGTTTAGTCACAATATTTTTTTTTTTTGTACTTTAATTGAAGTTTTGATGAGAAAAATATTTTTGTGAAAATAAGTTTTGACACTAAATATTTTTAAAGAATAAAATTTACATTCATTTTTTTTAAGTTAAAAAAGAAAAGGTTTTATTAAAACTGTTTGAAAATGTATTTTGGAGTTTATCTATTAACATCTTTTTACAAAAAAATTTGGAATTATTGTTTAAAAGGTAATTTTAATGTGCGTGTCATATATATATATATATATATATATATAATATATCAAACACACATTCAATATATAACAGATGAATTACTATACACACTAAATAACACGCATACATTAATATATATATATATATATATGTATAACCGTTGGTGTGGATGCAATTACTATGCAACACAAATAAATATGAGAGAAAGATTATCAAGAAGAGAACAAGGAATAGAGGATGCCAATCACACAACAAATGATGTACGTGGTTCAGCCAAAATGTGCCTACGTCCACGGTGGTGCAGTCGATGTTATTTCTATATACTCTGGAGAGTGATTACAGAGAATACAACTTGTCCTATTGCCCCGGACCTAGGGTTCAATACATACATGTGCCTGTAGATGAGTGGAGGTGATGTGTTCCTCCATGTTTTCCATTTCCCCTATAACTTCCCTTCATGGGATCGTGGGGGGAGACCGGATCAAATATAAGGATCAATTATAAAAGAGGAGGGGCCTGGACTTTGGGCCGCCAGAACTGGGCTACTCGTCCAGGCCCATAGTTCTAATTTTCGTGTACCCACAATTGCCCCTAAATTTGTTGGGCCCTATTTATGGATCCAATGGATTTAAATGATCAGCCATTATGGCTGATTTGTGATTCTTCAAAAACTGTGAAGTTGCTTTGGTGGAACCCGCTTCGCTATCCGTGCGCTATGATTAGAATTGAAGTCTTGTTGGGATAGCCTCTTTTTCATTCATCGTTTCAGCCTTTCCATTACTCTTCCTTCTTTTGAGAACTCTAACGCCTCGTACCTTCTTCTCTGAATCCCCATTCCCATTGCTTCTTAGTCGTCTTGAGCTCATACTTCTTCATCACTCGAACCGATCTTCTGTTTTGTATGTTTATCGTTCCCTTTCTCTGCACTTTCTCTTTGGTTTGTAGAGTTTCTTTGAGTTTTTCAATGGCGAAGATTGGAAATAGGTCAATCTCTGAGTTCAGGAAGTTCTACAATATTCCTGAGTGGGTAGATATTGAATGTTGTGACTCCCCTCCTAGGAATGTTAGGGATATAGAGGATGCCCACTGGATCCATGTTTTGTTGCTCTCCCAGGGAGGACTTACTTTTCCCCCTAATGATCTATTTCTGCACTTTTTTGGTTATTTCGGTATTATTCCCGCACAGTGCTCGCCCAATGTGTGGCAGATAGTAAATGGCGTCCATAGAATAAACCAGTTGTATGGTACTAGGTTAGGACTTGCTGAGATCTGTTTCTGCTATTCCTTCTCTCGAACTAGCTCAGGTGTCTTGTACCTCAAATCTAGGAGTCCTGATAGGGTATTGGTAGTAAATCTACCTAATTCCCATAAGGACTACTGGCAAGAGGGTTTCCTTGTTAGGAATTGGCAGTTCCCTCCCCAGTTTGAAGGGTCGAGGTCTGAGAGGTTCACTGCCCCTTTTTATGGGGAAGAATATATAGGTAGACATTATACTGTTCTTTCAACTTTTGCTGACTTGCGACTTTTCTAACCTCTTTTTGCTTTTTCTTTTACAGCGAGGATAAAGAATTTGGAGCCTGCTCTCAGCGAGGTTCGTATCTCGGAGTCGGTGAAAGCTTGGAATATTAGGGAGCCTCTGGGTGACGGCGAGCATCCCAGATCTGCTACCTTTTTGCTTGAGTACAAGAACACAGGCTCCAGCTTCATAGCACGACCTGTGGATAGTGTTCCAGAGTTTGATTCTCTTGGAGAGGTTACAGCTGAGCCTATCCAGTTGGACGAAGAGGAGAGCAGCTCTGAGAGTGAGCCTGCAGGTGCTGTGAGTGGTGTAGGGAGTTCTGACAATAGTAGTTCTTCTGAAGAGGATTCCGTAGCTCAAGACTCGTCGAGCACTACCAGCAGTTCAGACGAGGATATGCCTCCAAGGAAGAACCTGATTAGAGACGATGATGATGAGGACCATGTGCTTCTTGCACAGAGGTCGAAGAAACAAAAGTCTTCTTCTGGGGCCGTGGCCATTGGTTCTCGGTCTTCCACTCAGGAGCAAGAGAGGAAGAGGAGAGAAGAAGAGCAGGTGAGGGAGAGGGAGAGAAAGAAGTAGGAGGAGAGGAAGAAGGTGGAGGAAAAGAAGAAGGTGGAGGAGAGGAAAAGGATGAAGAGGGAGAGAGAGGAAGAAAGGAGGAAGATGGAGTCGAGGACGAAGGCTGGGCAAACCTTACTCCCGATGTCATCTTTGCCCGAGGGGGCCTCGGTTGCCACTTCCCCTCAGCTGGATCCTGCACTGCTTGAGAGGGCAGTTCTTCCTGCAGATCGCCAGAGGGCACTGGGGTCTGATCAATTAGCCCTCCAAGCTAGCCAGAGACTGGCCTTGGTAAGGTTCTTTCCTTTTTCAATTCCTTAACGAGTTTTAATTATTTCTCCTTCTTGATTCCTTCTTTATTTTTGGCAGTTTGTGACGGACTTTGCTGTGCTCTACCATTATCGCGATGAGTTGGTGAGGATGAATGGCGAGGTGGAACAGCAGAAGTCCACTCTGGAAGTTAGGGGTTCTCGGCTGGAGGCTGACTTGAAGGCTGCTGATGCCGCCAGAGCTTCCTATGATCTGGCCCTTATCAATTCTAACCGAGAGAGGCATGCGGCGGTCAAGGAGCTGAGCGAGTTGAGGCAGGCCTATGACCTAGTCTGCTCGAGCAATCTGGGTGTAGTGGAGGAGAACAAGGCCCTAACCAAGCAGCTGAAGGAGAAGGAGTCCATGGTAGCCACCATCAAGGAGGATTCATACAACTCTGGATGGACTGAGGCTTATGAAGACGCCGAAGTTCAAATAGGCTATATCATCCGTTTGAACTTCAAGAAGGGCTGGAACAAGGCCCTCCTAGCTGCTGGTGTTGATGCTGAGTCTCTGCTGTTCGACGAGCATGACCCGGGTCCAAGGCCAACCGTGGACGAAGAAGCCCCTGCCCTAGCCATTCGAGGGTGTTGATCTTAGTTCTCAGACAACTCCTGCCGATGCTGGTCCTGCCCAGGAAAATGAGGGTATCTCTGTAGAGGGGGATGCCTCTGCTGCTGCTGATAAGGGGAAGCAGCCAGCCACCCCCGGGAAACCTGAGGTTGCTAGTTAATCCTCCCTTAGGACTTCTTTTGTACTTTTGTTTGTAATTTTCCATTTCCTGCTCGATGTACTTGACCTTCAATAACGAAATAAAAAGGCTTCTTTTTCCAAAGCATTGATTGATTTCACTTTCCTTTGCACTTTTATGTCTTGTAGTTGACTGATGTAGAAGACTATATTCCTACCACATCTCAATTGGGCAGGACCCTTGGTCCCAATGCCAGTCCTCAGGTTCGTCAGGCCCCTACTAGCTTGAATGTGGCTAGTATTTGACGTTGAACCTCAGTACATTCAATCATTCTCAAGTGCCGTTGGATATCTTTCTTCCACTAGCTAGCAGTCACAACATCTGATCCTCCCTGAAACTCAGGTGGGTGCGCTTTCTGAAAGGCATCCCTCGCTCGTTCCCATGCAGTAGGAAACACTTGCCTTTGCGCGGGTGGCAGAACTGGTGCCGGTGCGGGAGCCTGCTGAATAGCAGCTACAGCAGCATTGACTGCCTGAGCGACAATTGTAGCAACTTCGGCTGCAGTCATCGTACACTGAGCTGGGGCGGGCTGAGGTGCACGTCGAAGAGGCATCTGAGACGAGAGAACACTATCAGTATTTGATATCTCAAAATAGCTGAAGATCGTAAGCGTAAATAGAAAAGCAATAATCCTACTCATAGGGATCTACATCAAAGAACGCTAAGCTGAAGACACAATAAGACGTACAGATCCTAAAGGACACTAGAACCTGATGCTCTGATACCACCTGTAACACCCCGCCTAATTAAATACCGGGTGGCCAGTCCCATACAAAATTAAAACAGAATATACAGTTGGCTCATTCTTAGCATCAATGTCGAAAACATTTACAACTCACCCAAAACTCAATTAAGCTGGTGTTAAAAACTTTCCAAATAACTCAAAAGAATTTAAATGCAACTGGAATAAACATTCCCAAATAATATAAATCCTTTACAATAATCCCAACAATGTTAAATGTATTAAAAAGACACAAATACAATAGTATTTAACTTGGACAGAAAATGATAACTGAATTCCTTTGGGCGACATGCCCTATGTAAGAATACTGTGAATCAAAAAGATGACAAGCGTCTAAGCAAAACTTCCATAGCTCCATAGCTCGTCACAATCAACTATGGTTGGCGTTCCTGTTGCTGGACACCTGATATAGAGATACAATAGAAGAGAAAATATGCAAGGAAACGGGTCAGAGCCCGAATGTGTAGATTATTTTTAAAACAGCAAGTATTCAACAAGTGCAATAAAGCATTTATTATGTACATGTTAGATCCAACTCTCACTTGCAATTCTCACCTCTCAACTAGAGTGCACACTTAACATTTCCTATTAACCTCCTAGTTAATGGTTCCTCTTTTCTAGTCTCCATATTAGAAATTCCATTCCCATATCATAATCCCCGTATGTCCCATACCATACGTCACATTATTATTCATTTACATTTCTTCTTTATATGATTAGTTTGTCATTAATATGAATCATTACTCATTAATATGAATCGTTTCTCATTAACATGAGTGAAGCTTTTCAATTCTATAAGCATAAACATTCATTAACTTAATTCCATTATCTTTCTCTGTTCACCGTTATCTACAATTATCACCGTAGATAGATTTAACCACAATATATCCATGTAACCATTTAATCCATTATATATATATATATTCATATATAATACGGCACCCCGAGTCACAGCTGTGGTGCAATGCATTACCCTGCTATCATGTCCCATCATCGCAGGTCACCGAATAGGGGACTAAAGGTTCGGTAAGATTCCACGAACCACAAACAACAACAAACAAATTGGAGGCGAACATAGTTCTCGTATCCATGGGTCACGCACATACCTACGTACCCACAGTCAGCGGACTTATCAACTCCCCAATAAGTCTTTCATAGACCTATGTTCTCGAGCGACAAATCAAAGATCCCATGGATTCATCAGGATATGACTGCCCTCACGCGCAAACCTCCCACCGATAGCAGGTAAGCTAGGTATGTCATACACATAAATCATCAATCAATCAAATAGGTATTATCATACCTATAATATAATATCAATAAGGTAATTATCACTACCCTAAGATATTTCCCATATGTAGCATTATATCTCTTTTAAATTCCACGTATTAAAATACCATATCTTTACTTCATAGTTTAATTATCCTCGCATCCTATAACATATATCCACTCCCGACATCGTTACGGTTCATGCGCGGAGCGTCTTGTAAAGAGAAATCCAAATAAGGAACCCCTCCAATACACTACTACTTAACTTTGTCGATCGAGGAGGTCCAAAAACTTTAACTATGCGATCGGGATAACCTCATACCCTCTTTCAATCAAATGTGTTCTAAACTCCCATCTCACAAGATTCAAATAGGATTTTCCTCATCTTATATTCAGTAAGAAATCACTAATATCCTACTGGTCATTATTTCTCCCGAACTACTACGAGTTTAGTTCTCCTTTTAATTAAGGTTAAAACCGATAGTTTCAAATCTCTTATAAACACATATTCTTTCACTTAGGATTAAACCCTCTTGTAAACATAAGGATACCCGGGTGTTATATTCAATCACCCCTATCGGTCCTATCTTAAATCCTCATACATCCCCATTTGGAATTTAACAAATGAATCTAGCAACCGAAATTCCATTCAATATAATTTTCATCATTTAAATCGCTCGAATCCAAATCAAATTAATTCAAATCTTATATGGGTTTACTGATATTTTCTAGGTCCCATAATCTCCAAATAATAATCACCAAAGATCCACAAAAGGTTTGGGATAAGAATCAACATTTAAAAAGAAACAACTTTACATATTCTGGGGAGGTCGATCGATCGAAGGTAGGGGTCGATCGATCGATCCCTCAGGTCACAGCCTGGTTTTTTTGCATTTCAGCAACTACGGGTTTCACCATTTTTACTCATTCAAACCTTCATATTAACCTCCAAAATAACTTATAATCTTTACTACATGATATATCAACATATATGAACGATTTCCAATACTCTAAACATCCTAGAATCATCAAGGGATTGGATTAAAAAGCATGTTTATCTCCTTATTTCCAGAAATTATCAACATATCATCTTCAAGAACACATCAATGGTTTTCCTAATTTCTTCAACAGATTCATGACTATTTCGTGGATTAATATCATCCTAAAACATGAGTTAAATTCCTATATCATTTCAGTTTTCCAGAAATCCATTTAATACTCCATTATTTCTACCAAACATGAATAATCTTCTCTTTTCATACTATTCTAACATGGACAATATACGAACTTAAATTGCCATTATCAAACACTTGCCTTTACTATAGGTCTAATCCTTTGGTGTAGTATATCTCAGTTGGTTGTCCCTTCTCCGGTCAAACTCCGGTGGTGGTTGGTGGTAGTGAACCTTGGTTCTTGTTCTTCTCCTTCCCAAGTGGCGTTTCCCTTCCCAAGCACTCTTACACTCTCTCTAGGAAGATGGATTCTCTAATTTGTGAAGAGTAGATGAATAAACCCCATACACTTAATCTACCAATACTTATAATAGTGCCAAATCCGAAATCACTATTCATCCCCCCTAGAAAAATGACCAAAATGCCCTTTCGGGTTATCTATTCATTTCCAAATGACCCGAGACTCAAAATCAACATCCAAATAGACTTTTCTGACTATTTTGAACCTTCCGGACGCCACGACGCAGTTGAAATGACTATTAATTCGATAGAAAATAAATTTCCTTTTTAATTTAATAAACTAGTCCCGACACGTCCCATACCGCGTCTAACTAAAAATATAAATTACCGAATTTATATCATACAGTCATATCAATGACATCACATTCATATATTACCTAAATACCTTTAAGTAATATTCAGAATCATCCATTTTAATATCCACCGTCCGGATAAAACCCGAATGAATTAATTAATAATAAAATCTAATTAATCCATTAATTTAAAATATAACCCATTTTAAAAGTCATTTAAAATTACGGGGTATTACATACTTCCCCCCTTATAACAGAATTTTGTCCCAAAATTCAGGAATATAAGTCATACCGGTAAGGTCAACTCCGAGTATAAATCTCACATCGCAAGAAATCCAAGATGTACCGCCCATACAGTACATTAACAAAGTCCCTATCGATGTTATACGCCAAGCCTCACCATATAGTTTCAACTGAATCAAATTTAGACTTCACCTAATCTTCCCTGTATCGTCCTCGTGACAAACTTTAGGAAAAAATGATCCTCTCATAGTGAACAAATAAATCCTGAAGTCTCAATTTACTTACCTTTTTCACAAGTATGAAAAATACTACAATCCAATCATCCAGGGCGCCCATACACCCTCTCGTACCGCTTTCAATATTAAAAGTTTCGCAAAGGTTATAAACTCGTTTCCCAAAGACCTAACTTATTTCGACTCCCAACGGTTATTAGTTTCATGCGTGGGGTGTCTCGCAAGCGAAATCCAAACAAGGAACCACCCCGATACACTACTTCCTAAAGTAGTCAGTCATCGAAACTGCTAAGGACCTTAGTCAATAATATATATAAAAAAAATTAGTTTAAAAAAAATAATATCAGGTTTATCGATTTAGAAACAAAAATTTGGTTTTTATCGATTTCAAATAGGGTCTACGCATCTACTCTTTTATAGAAGACAAGATGCACACATATGCTCTCATTTACCACAAGTCAATGCATGCTGATAGTCAAATCACACTCGGATATGCTCAAGGTAAGTAATACCATGATACAAATCAAACCCACGTGATAACATGTAATATAAAGGTGTCCCACACCCCTCAGTGAGTCTACATAAATAACAGTGCTATAGGCTAAGTTTAGCAACCCTTTTGCCCACACAACATTAATCATAACAAAATCAATATACGCTTCATAATCCCTTAGATAGAAAACATACCCTCATTCGCGGGTGGTGGTTGTTGATTCACTGCCTGATGGACGTTATATACACGCCCGTACTGACCCTGCTGCGCGGGTGCTACTGGAATGGGAGGTAGTGCTAGCACTGGAGCTGGAGCTGGAAGAGAAGCTGGTGGGAACACTGGTACCTGTGGCTCCTGTCGAGCATGTTGTTGCTGAGGGAATTTGTCTTTCTCAGGACAATCTTGATGTTTATGGCCATACTTGCCACACACAAAACATTTTCCCTCAAACTTTCCACCACCTTGCCCCTGTTGACCCCGAAACTTCTGGCCATTACCTCCCTTCCCTTGGCCCTGATGAGCCTGTCTCTGGCCCTGATGGCCCAGTTGTCCTTGCCCAATACCTCTATCCTCAAATCTAGAATCTCCAGATCGCAAACGCTTAGCATAGTCCCCTGTCTGGGAACCCTGCTCACTCTGACGCTGATGACTCTGCCCTGGCTGAGTCCCACTAGAACTGCCCCCAATAGTCTTGCCTTGCAGGCCTGATCCAAACCCCCGCTTGACACCCTGAATATGGAAACGGTTATCTTGGCAGTGGATCATTGCAGCATTAAGAACATCTGCATACGTACGTAGTGAAAGATTCCCCAATAAATGTTGGCGAATTTTATAGTTCAACCCATCAGTGAACATTAGGACTCTCCTCTCCTCAGTAGGTACTTCAGCTGGTACCAAATTAGATAATCTCGTAAACTCTTCCTCCTATTCCGCCACAGTTTTCTCTCCCTGTTTCAAATCAAGTATCTTCTGCCTCATCTCTGTCTCAATGGCGGAAGGAAAATACTTCCCATCAAACCGTATCCAAAAGTCTTGGATAGTCATTGTGTCCCTCTCCTCCATAGTGGTCGTAGCTTCCCACCATTGCAAAGCTGCCCCTACTAGCTTGAATGTGGCTAGTATTTGACGTTGAACCTCAGTAAATTCAATCATTCTCAAGTGCCGTTGGATATCTTTCTTCCACTGGCTAGCAGTCACAACATCTGATCCTCCCTGAAACTCAGGTGGGTGCGCTTTCTGAAAGGCATCCCTCGCTCGTTCCCATGCAGTAGGAAACACTTGCCCTTGCGCGGGTGGCACAACTGGTGCCGGTGCGGGAGCCTGCTGAATAGCAGCTACAGCAGCATTGACTGCCTGAGCGACAATTGCAGCAACTTCGGCTGCAGTCATCGTACTCTGAGCTGGGGCGGGCTGAGGTGCACGTCGAAGAGGCATCTGAGACGAGAGAACACTATCAGTATTTGATATCTCAAAATAGCTAAAGATCGTAAGCGTAAATAGAAAAGCAATAATCCTACTCATAGGGATCTACATCAAAGAACGCTAAGCTGAAGACACAATAAGACGTACAGATCCTAAAGGACACTAGAACCTGATGCTCTGATACCACCTATAACACCCCGCCTAATTAAATACCGGGTGGCCAGTCCCATACAAAATTAAAACAGAATATACAGTTGGCTCATTCTTAGCATCAATGTCGAAAACATTTACAACTCACCCAAAACTCAATTAAGCTGGTGTTAAAAACTTTCCAAATAACTCAAAAGAATTTAAATGTATCTGGAATAAACATTCCCAAATAATATAAATCCTTTACAATAATCCCAACAATGTTAAATGTATTAAAAAGACACAAATACAATAGTATTTAACTCGGACAGAAAATGATAACTGAAATCCTTTGGGCGATATGCCCTATGTAAGAATACTGTGAATCAAAAAGATGACAAGCGTCTAAGCAAAACTTCCATAGCTCCATAGCTCGTCACAATCAACTATGACTGGCGTCCCTGTTGCTGGACACCTGATATAGAGATACAATAGAAGAGAAAATATGCAAGGAAACGAGTCAGAGCCCGAATGTGTAGATTATTTTTAAAACGGCAAGTATTTAACAAGTGCAATAAAGCATTTATTATGTACATGTTAGATACAACTCTCACTTTCAATTCTCACCTCTCAACTAGAGTGCACACTTAACGTTTCCTATTAACCTCCTAGTTAATGGTTCCTCTTTTCTAGTATCCATATTATAAATTCCATTCCCATATCATAATCCCCGTATGTCCCATACCATACGTCACATTATTATTCATTTACATTTCTTCTTTATATGATTAGTTTCTCATTAATATGAATCATTACTCATTAATATGAATCGTTTCTCATTAACATGAGTGAAGCTTTTCAATTCTATAAGCATAAACATTCATTAACTTAATTCCATTATCTTTCTCTATTCACCGTTATCTACAATTATCACCGTAGATAGATTTAACCACAATATATCCATGTAACCATTTAATCCATTATATATATATATAATCATATATAATACGGCACCCCGAGTCACAGCTGTGGTGCAATTCATTACTCTGCTATCATGTCCCATCATCGCAGGTCGCCGAATAGGGGACTAAAGGTTCGGTAAGATTCTACGAACCACAAACAACAACAAACAAATTGGAGGCGAACATAGTTCTCGTATCCATAGGTCACGCACATACCTACGTACCCACAGTCAGCGGACTTATCAACTCCCCGATAAGTCTTTCATAGACCTATGTTCTCGAGCGACAAATCAAAGATCCCATGGATTCATCAGGATATGACTACCCTCACGCGCAAACCTCCCAACGATAGCAAGTAAGCTAGGTATGTCATACACATAAATCATCAATCAATCAAATAGGTATTATCATACCTATAATATAATATCAATAAGGTAATTATCACTACCCTAAGATATTTCCCATACGTAGCATTATATCTCTTTTAAATTCCACGTATTAAAATACCATATCTTTACTTCATAGTTTAATTATCCTCGCATCCTATAACATCTCTCCACTCCCGACGTCGTTAAGGTTCATGCGCGGAGCGTCTCGCAAAGCGAAATCCAAACAAGTAACTTCTCCAATACACTACTACTTAACTTTGTCGATCGAGGAGGTCCGAAAACTTTAACTATCCGATCGGGATAACCTCATACCCTCTTTCAATCAAATGTGTTCTAAACTCCCATCTCACAAGATTCAAATAGGATTTTCCTCATCTTATATTCAGTAAGAAATCACTAATATCCTACTGGTCCATAACATTATTTCTCCCGAACTACTACGAGTTTAGTTCTCCTTTTAATTAAGGTTAAAACCGATAGTTTCAAATCTCTTATAAACACATATTCTTTCACTTAGGATTAAACCCTCTTGTAAACTTAAGGATACCCAGGTGTTATATTCAATCACCCCTACTGGTCCTATCTTAAATCCTCATACATCCCCATTTGGAATTTAACAAATGAATCTAGCAACCGAAATTCCATTCAATATAATTTTCATCATTTAAATCGCTCGAATCCAAATCAAATTAATTCAAATCTTATATGGGTTTACTGATATTTTCTAGGTCCCATAATCTCCAAATAATAATCACCAAAGATCCACAAAAGGTTTGGGATAAGAATAAACATTTAAAAAGAAACAACTTTACATATTCTGGGGAGGTCGATCGATCGAAGGTAGGGGTCGATCGATCGATCCCTCAGGTCACAGCCTGGTTTTTCTGCATTTCAGCAACTACGGGTTTCACCTTTTTTACTCATTCAAACCTTCATATTAACCTCCAAAATAACTTATAATCTTTACTACATAATATCAACATATATGAACGATTTCCAATACTCTAAACATCCTAGAATCATCAAGGGATTGGATTAAAAAGCATGTTTATCTCCTTATTTCCAGAAATTATCAACATATCATCTTCAAGAACACATCAATAGTTTTTCTAATTTCTTCAACAGATTCATGACTATTTCGTGGATTAATATCATCCTAAAACATGAGTTAAATTCCTATATCATTTCAGTTATCCAAAAATCCATTTAATACTCCATTATTTCTTCCAAACATGAATAATCTTCTCTTTTCATACTATTCTAACATGGACAATATACTAACTTAAATTGACATTATCAAACACTTTCCTTTACTATAGGTCTAATCCTTTGGTGTAGTATATCTCAGTTGGTTGTCCCTTCTCCGGTCAAACTCCGGTGGTGGTTGGTGGTGGTGAACCTTGGTTCTTGTTCTTCTCCTTCCCAAGTGGCTTTTCCCTTCCCAAGCACTCTTACACTCTCTCTAGGAAGATGGATTCTCTAATTTGTGAAGAGGAGATGAATAACCCCCATACACTTAATCTACCAATACTTATAATAGTGCCAAATCCGAAATCACTATTAGTCCCCCCTAGAAAAATGACCAAAATGCCCTTTCGGGTTGTCTATTCATTTCCAAATGACCCGAGACTCAAAATCAACATCCAAATAGACTTTTCTGACTATTTCGAACCTTCCGGACTCAACGAAGCAGCCGAAATGACTATTAGATCGATAGAAAATAAATTTCCTTTTTAATTTAATTAACTAGTCCCGACACGTCCCATACCGCGTCTGACTAAAAATATAAATTACCGAATTTATATCATACAGTCATATCAATGACATCACATTCATTTATTACCTAAATACCTTTAAGTAATATTCAGAATCATCCATTTTAATATCCACCGTCCGGATAAAAACCGAATGAATTAATTAATAATAAAATCTAATTAATCCATTAATTTAAAATATAACCCATTTTAAAAGTCATTTAAAATTACGGGGTATTACAGAGGCCACCGAGATAAATCAAGTTGGGGAATTCCTGCAGCTGGAGAATGAAAATCTGAGGAGGGAAGTCCTGCAACTTAGAGAGCATGCGCCGAGCACTGCTTCAGCGATTCTGCAAGGCTCCTCGTCTTCGCGAGCTGGATATGTTCCTCCTATGCCACGAGGTTCCACTCGTCCTCCCCTCCCGCGAGCTGGTAGGTGAACCAGGGGAAGGAACAGGGAGGCGGAAGAACAGCGGGATAAGGAGATGGAAGAGCTCCGCGATGATGTTCGCCGAGCATATGTAACTGCTGCTGGTCTTCAGAGGGACGTTACTCGACTTCGGCATTTATTCAAGAAGGGTCCTCGACAAGCATGGGCTGATGGTTATGATCAAGGTTGGTTAGATGCTCCCACAAGACTATCCGAGTTTGAAGAACTTTCTTTTATCAGAGGGTGGTTGAGTGCCTTGAAAGAACTCCAGGTCTCAAGGAACTCAGTATTGTGGTATCGTCACGAGATGTCCTCCTCCACTCTGTTGCCCAATCCATTCAGGAGGGATGATAGATGGATCCCTATTGATGCCATTCCTCGGCAACTGTTAGAGTCGGACGCAAATGAGGTTGCGGAAGAGCTGGTCCCTGCTCCTGATGATGGACGAAGAGCTAGGGTGGCAGATTATCTTGTTCGGAGGCTTCCTCCTTCTTGAATGTTTTTTCAAGTTTTTTCTTTTGATAATGTAAACGCTTTGGGCGAGCTTCGCCGACTAAACGTGTATTATCTTTGTTGTGAATATAACAAGTTGTTATTCTTTTGTATTTTTTGATAATGTAAATGCTTTGGGTGAGCTTCGCCGACTAAACATACATTATCACTGTTGTAAGTATATGAGATTAATGAAAAGTTCGTGTTTTGGGCGATTTTGCCGACTAAACGTGTTCATCCAATCTTTTTATATTCTCGCTGCTTCATCATCCTTTTTATTTTGTCATGCAAGTGTCCCCTCAGTCTAGTATAATACCAAAATACCATTATGCCCCATTTTACCTTTTAGGTTGTGTCGTCACACTCCCTTAGGCCTAAGTAGGGCAATTGGTGAGGACACACCTGGTATTGGATGTCTTCATCCGATCAGGATTTTGCTCAACGAAAGTAGGTTTGATGGCCAGTATAAAATCTGGTCGCATTGCCTAAGAATCCTCTGTAGGGCTTTATATATTGCCAAGGGCAAGTCTAAGAGGTCTTTCGTGCTTCATGACGATGACCTGAGGAGGGGTATTCCCCTGCTATATCGACCATTGTGCCTGTGATTTGGAAAAAGATGTGTGATAAAATGCAGTTTACTGATTTCATTTGTAATAAGGGGAATGAACTATTCCTTTCACATAACAGATACCAGAAAAAGATTCAACAATAGAATTCCATGAGAATTTAAAAATAGAATTTCTTGAGATTGGCTGCATTCCATGTTCGTGGTATCTCTCTGCCCTCCATTGTTTCCAAATGATATGCACCTTGCAGGTCGTCCCTAGTTACTTTAAAGGGTCCTTCCCAGTTTGGGCCTAGCTTGTCGTCTGATGACCTTATTGTGCTGCCCAGGACCTTTCTTAGAACATAGTCCCCAACTTGGAATCTTCTTGGGTTAACCCTTTTATGGTAATGCCTTGCGAGCTGTTGCTGATAGCTCGCAAGCTTCACCAGGGCTAGTTCTCTACGCTCGTCGGCGAGGTCGAGTTCAGCGAGCAACGGCCCATTATTCTGGCCTTGGTCGACAAGGTCGAATCTCATTGTTGGCAAGCCCGCTTCTAGTGGAATGACTATTTCCATGCCATATGTTAGTGAAAATGGGGTTTCTCCTGTTGCTCGCCGAGGAGTTTTTCGGTATGCCCATAGAACATGGGGTAGCTCAGTTGCCCATGCGCCCTTGTCTCGCTCTAGTCGCTTCTTCAATCCATCGATCACAGTTTTGTTGGAAGCTTCTGCTTGCCCATTGATCTATGGGTAGGCCACCGAACTAAAGTTGTGCCTGATCCCGTGCTCGTTACAGAAGTCCTGAAAGGGGCCACTCTCGAATTGTGTCCTATTATTAGTGATGATGGTTCTGGGGATTTCGAATTGAGTGATTATATTCCTCCATATGAATCTTATCATGTCAGCGTCTCGGATGTTTGCCAATGGTTCTGCCTCGATCCATTTGGTGAAGTAGTCAGTTGCAACCAACTGGTATTTGTGATTGCCGGTAGCAGTGGGTAGTGGTCCCATAATGTCCATCCCCCATTGGGCGAAGGGCCACGGGCTGGTCAGGGATTTTAGGTCGCTAGCTTGTTGGTGGACCATTGGAGCGTGAAGCTGGCATTTGGGTCATTTGCGGACATATACTGCGGAATCCTTTTGCATATATGGCCACCAATAGCCTTCTTTCATTGCTCGAAAGGCTAGAGACCTCCCTTCGACATGACTTCCACAGATTCCTTCGTGAAGCTCGCGCAGCACTTGCTCGACATCGCCTGGGTGGACACATCTAAGGTAGGGACCGGAGAACGACTTCTTATACAAGTCGCCTCCTGTGGATAAGTGAAAGCGAGCAACTTTGATTCTTATCTGGTGGGCGATTTTCTTATCCTCGGGGAGCGTGCCCTCTTTTAAATAGTCTCTTAAGGGGTCCATCCAGCTGGGGGCTGATCCCACCTGGAGTATTTGTTCCACGTTCGGCAGCTTGCTGTTGTGGTTAATGCTTGGACAAATGAGGAAATCGATGGGAATGAACCTTTTAAGACTAGAATCAACTGCCGAGCTTAGGGCTGCTAAGGCGTCGGCATGACTGTTTTGCCCTCTGGGAAACTGCTGAATGTTGATCTCCTCAAAGCTCATCATTAGTTTCCTCACCAGGGCGAGGTAGGCTGCCATCCTTTCATCCTTCGCGTTGTAATCTCCACTTATCTGTTTTGAGACTAGTTGAGAATCGCCGAATACCTGTAAACGTTTTGCTCCCAGAATTTTCTCCTTTTGGAGATCGGCTAAAGGGCTTCGTACTCTGCTTCGTTGTTGGAGACTACAAATCCAAGCCTGATTCCTTGCTCAAGGATGGTGTTTTTTGGGGTGATGAGGACGATGCCTACGCCTTCCCCCTTTGAGTTGGATGCTCCATCAATGAATAGTTTCCAGGTTTCCACTGTTGCTGGGTTCTCTTCTTGCTTTGTTGGTTGAGGTTGGTCGGGGAGTTCTTCGTCAGTGAATTCGGCTATGAAATCAGCGAGGATCTGACCCTTGATAGAGGTCCTTGGTTGAAATTGGATGTCGAACCGGCCGAGATCGACCGACCACTTAGACAATCTGCCCAACAAATCCGCTTTCCTCAGGATCGCCTTAAGGGGGTGCAAAGTAAGGACGATGATAGTATGAGCTTCAAAATAATGCTTTAGTTTCCTCGAGGCTATCACTAGTGCAAAGGCGAGCTTCTCTAATGCCAGGTACCTTTGCTCGGCGTCTAATAAGGTCTTGCTCGC
Organism: Sambucus nigra; assembly: GCA_949130495.1. NCBI lineage: Eukaryota > Viridiplantae > Streptophyta > Magnoliopsida > Dipsacales > Adoxaceae > Sambucus > Sambucus nigra. Next base: position 350,947,221 of record OX422215.1, read on the forward strand.
GTAGTAAACGGGGTGTTGGATTCCTTCGACCTCGCATATTAACGCCGAGCTAGCAGTGTGACTGGATACCGAGAGGTATATGTACAAAGAATCCATTGGTTGTGGTATGACAAGCAGCGGTGGAGAGCTTAAGTAAGACTTGAGCTCGTCCAATGCTCGCGAGCAGTCAGGGCTCCATTCTATTCGTTTATTTCCTTTTAGAAGCTGGAAAAAAGGCTTGCACTTCTCGGAGGATTTAGAAATGAAGCGATTTAAGGCAGCGAGCATTCCAGTGAGCTTATGCACGTCCCTGACCGTTCGAGGTGGTTGTACCCTTTTGATTGCATCGATCTGGTCCGGATTAGCTTCTATGCCTCTCTTGCTGACTAAGTATCCAAGAAATTTTCCTGACTGGACACCGAATGAACACTTGCTCGCATTAAGCTTCATTCGGTACTTCCTGAGGATTTCGAAGGTCTTTGACAGGTCTGAGAGGTGATTTTCCTTCTTCTTGCTCTTAACGAGCATGTCATCGATGTAGACCTCCATTGTATCTCCCATTTGATCCTTGAATATTTTTGTGACCAGCCGCTGGTAGGTTGCCCCTGCATTCTTGAGCCCAAATGGCATGACTTTGTAGCAATACAACCCAACCGTAGTGATGAACTCCGTTTTGTCTTGGTCTGGGGAATACAAGGGGATCTGGTGATATCCTGAGTATGCGTCCAGGAAACTCATTCGCTCGTGAGCTGCAGTGGCATCTACTAGTTGGTTTATCTTTGGGAGGGGGAAACTATCCTTTGGGCATGCTCTGTTGAGGTCAGTGAAGTCGATGCAAAATTTCCACTTCCAGTTGTTCTTCGGAACCACTACTGGGTTGGACAACCACTTGGGGAATTGTACTTCCCGTATGGATCCTGCATCCAATAGTTTTTTGACCTCCTTTTTGATCGCTTTAGCCTTCTCAGGTGCAACTCTTCGTACTTTCTGCGTGACTGGCTTGAACGTGGGGTCGATGTGCAGCTGATGACAGACCATACCGGGATCAATGCCAGGCAGCTCGTATGGTTCCCATGTGAAGACATCTACATTGTGTCTCAGCAAGGTCGTCAACTCCTTCTGTTCTTAATCGGTGAGAGATGCTCCAATCAAGAAGACTCTGCTACTGTTACCAACTTCGGCTATAACTTCTACCAGGTCCTCGATGACACGCTCGAAAGGGAGGAGCCTGGTCTCCTCTACTCCTAGTCTTCCATACTTTAGTTGCTATTTAGAAGGTATCACACCCTCTTCAACTTTCTCGCTGGGTTGACCGGCTTTCTTCTCTGGCTTTGGTTGGATGGCTGCTATGAAGAACTTCCTTGCCATTGCTTGGTCTCCGTGGATCTCCAATACTCCTCGCTCGGTTACATACTTGAGCTTCTGATGGTAGGTCGAGGAGAACGCCTTCATTGCATGAAGCCATCCTCTGCCGAGGATGGACTGGTACGGTGATTCGATGTCAACTACCAAAAACTCAATCATCTTGGAGACGTTCCCAGTACGAACTGGCAGCACTATCTTGCCTAGGGGCATGGTCATTTTCTCGAAGAATCCAACCAAAGGAACAGTAGCTTCCTTTAGGTCGGAGACGCTTAACTTCAATTTCCTGAACAAGTCGAGGTACATTACTTCGGATGAGCTTCCTTGATCGATGAGCAGGTTGTCGATGTCAAAGTTCGCTATCCTGAGTGTAATGACCAGAGCATCATGATGTGGGGTCCTTACTCCCATCAAATCTTCATCCGTGAAAACAATATGCTTGTTATAGTTGAAGTCCTTTGCTCGTTGACGCTTTCCTGACTGTGATTTTGCTGGATCGATTTGAAAGGCCTGCATTACCACTGTAAGTTTTTTCAGCTCCATTCGAGCTGAGTTCCCTTGTATCTGTTTGACGTCAGATACTCCATGAATTACGACAAACTCGTGTCCAACATCATCCTCCAGCACATTGTCGGGTCTCATCTCTCTGTTGGCAGTCACTTTCTCTGCCCTTTTCTCCACAAAGTCGTTCAAATGCCCGGACTGGGCCAACTCTTTTAGGTGAGACTTAAGAGCTTTGCAGTGCTCGGTCTTGTGCCCTCCCTCTTTGTGAAAAGCGTATCTCAACGCATTTTTTCTCTTCGAGGGATCTCCCCCCATCTTCCTGGGCCACTTGATGAATGGCTCATCCTTGATCTTCGCGAGAACCTTATAAATTGGTTCTTTGAAGACGGTGTTGACCGCCTGGAATGCTTTCGATGTGTCCTGGTTCCCTCCGTTTTTGGAGCCATTTTTGCCCCCGTTCTTTCCTCCTTTCCTCTGTTTCTCAGCCTTCTCACCTACCTTGGTAGTGAGCTTAGCTCGACCATTTTCTCCTGTATTAAAGCGGGTGACATCTTCCACCTTTGCGTATTTCTCGATTCGGGCCATTAGCTTCCTTCTTTGTCAGGGATTGGTAGAGGAGGGAAGAATTAGGGAGCTCAATTTTGAAGGAGGCCACTGCCACCTCCTCCGCGCAGTCTTCGATCTTATTGAATAACTCCCAGTACCTCTTTGCATATTTTTGGAGGGTTTCTTGAGGCATTTTCTTCATTGTCAGTAGAGTATCCATCCTTTTGGGATGGGAGCTACTGGTAATGAATCTGGCCGTAAAGAGTTCGGCTAGGGATTTGAAATTCTTAATCGATCGGTGGGGGAGCCTTTCGAACCACTTCAGTGCTACATCATGAAGGCTCGAGGGGAAAATACGGCACATCAGGGCATCACGGTGACTCCAGAGGGTCATTGCCTGTCGGTATTGCCTGACGTGATCGATCGGATCAGTCTTTCCATCGTAAACCTTGAACCTTGAAATATAAAATTTCTTGGGAGCTTCCTCCTCTTTGATTTCTTTTGTGAAAGGTGACTTCATCTGGGTTTTGAGAGCTCGCCTCGCGAGTTCTCTAGTTGATCTTGTCCCGTGGTGAGCCGGATGCTGGTCCATCTCCCCGCGGACCATGTTTCGTATGAGCTCGTCGCTGCGAGCAGGGCTCTAGTGACGGCGAGCTCTTCGCAGCTGTTCATGGAGGTCGTCATCTGACTCGCCTCCTACGTCCCTTTGAGATTCTCGCCTAGGGCTCCTTCCTCGGCTGCGAGACTTGCTCACCTGAGGGCTAGGAGTGCGATATGGGCGTCTCCGGTTATCAGGACGAAGCTCCTTTTCTAGTCTTTCCAGCCTTCTTTTCAAACGAGCATTCTCAGCCTCGTACCTGCGAGAATACTCTCTCTGCTCGTGGAGCCTTGCCTCGTACGCATCAATCAACATGGATATCTGCGTGGACCTCGCTGGTCCCTGACTTTCTTCTGAAGCTGGTCTTTCCAGGCGAGCTCTTCGATCTGAATGCCGGACTTCAGACCTAATCCTGCGAGGAACAGGTGGCTATTGAATATCTCCTGCTTGGGGGGCATTGCTGCTGTGACTAGACATCTTAAACTCCTTTCTTGGTGTGGGCTCTTCTCAGGGAAAAATAAACGCTTCCCACAGACAGCGCCAATTGTGGATGCAATTATTATGCAACACAAATAAATATGAGAGAAAGATTATCAAGAAGAGAACAAGGAATAGAGGATGCCAATCACACAACAAATGATGTACGTGGTTCAGCCAAAATGTGCATACGTCCACGGTAGTGCAATCGATGTTATTTCTATATACTCCGGAGAGTGATTACAGAGAATACAACTTGTCCTTTTGCCCCGGACCTAGGGTTCAATATATACATGTGCATGTAGATGAGTGGAGGTGATGGGTTCCTCCATGTTTTCCATTTCCCCTATAACTTCCCTTCATGGGATCGTTGGGGGAAACCGGATCAAATATAAGGATCAATTATAAAAGAGGAGGGGCCTAGACTTTGGGCCTCCAGAACTGGGCTACTCGTCCAGGCCCATAGTTCTAATTTTCGGGTACCCACAGTTGATATGATCAAGGACCTTAGCTTACTCGACATGACCATAGCAGGTCTAAGACTTGACAAGCCATTGGTGTTTGACCAAATCCCATACACCTTACCTATTGGTTGCATGTTCTTATAACTGATAACGATTTGACATTATGTACTTCTTTTAATATAGGTTATGTGTCACCATTTAAGAGCTCTAGGATATACCTTTAGCTAGCGGTATAGTACCAGCTACGATAGCTTTCTTAATTTTCCCATCAATAGCTGCATGTGTGTTCCCCTAATCCATTGCCATGCTAGTTGTATTTTGTCACGCCGACTTGACCCATCTAGCTAGACTTAACATCCCCTTGTTTTACAAAACTGCTCACGATTTGTTTTTGTTGGAAAAATGACGTCATCGGATTATACCAGTCTAGGGTTTTGTTTTATTAAAACTGGTTTTTGTTTTGTTTAAAACGACGTCGCCTCTTTTTATCCTAACGGTAATATTCTAGTGGATTCCATCTGGCTTCGAGTTGTTTTAAACGACATAGTTTCACGGTAATTTTTTTTTGTGGTTTACAGCTGGTTTCCAATTTTTAAAACGACTGTATTTTATAAAAAGATTTGTTTCTTATTCAGTTAGTGGGTAACAGTTGTGTATACACGTGTCTAATTTGTAATGGAGTAATTTGTGTTTCTTTGTGAACCATCAGATCTGTTTTAATCTATGGCTAAGTGTGCATCTTTGGTAATCCTTGTGACTCTATTTTACACCAATCAGCACACACTTGTGCACTCTATAAATAGTACCCTTTGGGTCTCATTTTTAGGAGTCCGAAAAAATTAATTTTGTTTCCAAACTCTGTCAAAATATCTAGAGAGAGAGAGAGAGAAATAATAAACCAAAACTATTTTTTTCATCTTCAAGGGTTGATTACTGTTCAAAAGAAAAATGAAGATTGGACATCTGTCATTTTAAATCTGCACTTACGATTTTTCAAGAGTATATAATTTTTGTAAGTGATTTCTCTCATCTTTGTGTATTTTATTTAGATCAACCTTTGGATCTAATATTTGTACACAACACACACTTGATTCATGAAATTAATTTTTGTGTGTGAATATTCTGTTTGTATCCTGTTTGTAAGATCTTGAATGTTTTCAAACATTTTATTTTAAAACATATTTTTTAGAAAAATATTTTGATAATATTCAGATTTATATTGTTTGTGGTTTAGAAAGTTAAACCAAAGTTTTTATGGGAACTAATTTGTAAAGATTTCATACCTGGACTGAATATTATTTTCTCGAGTGTTTAAGACTGTTTTGGACTAATCTGAATTTTTTGTAAAAATAGACTTGATAAGTTTTTAGATTAAAACCTGATTTAATCTAATATTTATTTTCTGAAAAATAATTGTGAGTATTTGACTTTGTGATCTTATTAAATAGATTTGTAGTCATATTATTCTGTGAATATGATTGCTTGTTATTCAAAGTGATTTCAGGATTATTCATGTGCATATCACTTAGAAATCACCCACTACACAACACTTATTCACTTAGAGACTTATTGATGTGTATATATTAGATCAACTCTGATTGTTCTATTTTTGAGAAAAGATAAAAGTAAAGTTTGAGAACATTTTGTTAAATCAAGAAATTTGATTTGAACAAAAAGAACATAATATAAGAGTTGTAGCTGATATATAGGAGAAAGATATATTGTTAAATTGCATTTGGTTATACCATTTAAGTGTGGGTGTGTCATCTAAGATAGAACACCGCACACAAATAATTCACTAAGAACTAGGACAATAGGCACTGAGCCAACATGCGCTAAAGAATCAAGAGGGGAGGCGAAGACGTGAAGAAAGCAAAGTGAGCAAGAGCTGCATTGTGATGATAATTGCGGAAAGGCAACCAGAGCGGAGAGAAGCTTGGTCGAGATAGGTAATAGCTTGTTCTGATTTATCTTGCTTTGAGTCTTGTTGCATGTTTGTATAATCGTTCCTATTTTGTTTGGTTTTAGTGAAAGTAGATTAGGTGACTCCTAGAGGAGTCCGTCATTTTTCTTGGGGAAGGGTTTTTGCGACGTTAAATAAATACCGCATGCTTTACATTTTTCGCATATCACCTCACACGAAAAAGTAGGTTTAAATAAATAAAAACTCGCCTAAAAACCGAATAGGTTATTATTTTGTAAATCACCTAGATTTAACAAAGATAATAATTTGGACTTTTAATTGACTTTGGAAATTAAATTCGTTTTCATAAAGTTAACGATTCAAGAAAAGTTTGAATTGGTCCCTCCTAGAATAACCGATAAAACTCATAGGTAAATTGCATTTAATCGACAATCGTTTACTTCCGCATATAGTCTTTTGCTCATTATTAGGTGCTTACAAGTGGTATCAGAGCTAGACTTTAAAAAGATTTATTTTCAAAACTTTTGTCAAACTCTTTTTACATTGTTTTAATGGAAGATTCTAGTCAGTTGCTTAGGTTAGGAAATTTCAGTAGACCCCTTATTTTCGATGGCACGAATTTTCCCTATTGGAAAATTAGAATGGTAGCATTTATTCAAGGCACTTTAGGAGATAATGTTTGGAATTTAATTGAAATGGTTATCGGCACCCCACTAATCCTATAGCAGAAGGTAGTACTGTTTTTAGAAAACTTAAAACATTTGAATTAAGTACTGATGAGAAAAAGATAAGTAATTTCAATAATAAGGGCAAAAATGCGATTTTCATATGTGTGAGTGAAAATGAATTGGAACGTATATGTCATTGCACTACTAGTAAGGATACTTGGGATACTTTAGTAATTGCATACGAGGGTGACGATAGAGTAAAGCAATGTAAAACACAAATGTTGGTTCAACAATACAATATGCTAGTTATGAACGATAATGAACCATTTGCTGATTTTTATATGCGTTTGACTGATATCATTATCCAATTGCATGCGAATGGTATTGAATATTTTGATAAATATGTGTGTTCTAAAATTTCGAGGTCTCTTGCACTTAGATTTGATCATAAACATTATATCATTGAAGAGATTAATGATCCATCTCTCACACCTTAATTGCTAAGCTCTAAATTGAGAACTATGGAACTTGAATTATCCTTTAGGAAGACTCTCACATCTTATGCTAAGAATAAGTTGACCAATACTTCTAAAGTTAATTTTAAAACTGCATATTCTAATAAAAATAAGCATAAGGTAGTTAAACAACAATCTGAGTCAGATGATGACTCTGATGTGGAATCGGATGAAATTGATAAGATTGACAATCAGCTTCCTGTTATGTTCTCTCAATTTAAGAAACTTTAATAAAGGCTATTACTAAGAGACGTACGCAAGTGAATAATCAATCTAGTCAGTTCACCAGGCACCATAATAGAACATCAAAGCGAACCTCTGATTATGATAGTAAAAGTAGTAAGGTTGATAAAGCTGAATTGGCTTGTCACAATTGTGGGAAACTCGGTCACTTTATTGCTGAGTGTTGGTCTAAGCCACAATCCAAGCGTTCTAAACAACACAAGGCGCACATAACTAAAACTTGGGATGACTCTTCTGATTCTGAATTAGAAGATAACTATGGAAATTCTGAATCAAATTGCCTTGCATTTTTAGGAGAAGTTTATAACTATTGCGGAGATGTGTACTTAGCAGGAATGACTGATTCTGAAGATGATTCTGATTTTGATGAAGTACTTGAAATAATTGCTCCGTTTGATGCTAAGCGTGCCATAAATGATAAGAAATCTGATGATAGCAACATTACTCACACGGACACACATGATTATGAAAATTTTATTGGTTATGATGATTACTCGAAATTGTATGTCAGGACCTTGCAAAATAGACAAGAATTATCAAATTTGGTTAAAATGCTTAGTGAGACCTTAGAGAATCAATATAAATCGTTCAACAAAAATCCATTGAAATGAAAAATGTCAAAATTGATTTTGAAAAACAGTCACTTGATTTTAAATTTCAGATCACGGCTTTAAATGAAAATTTGTCTTGTTTTAAAGAAAAATATAATGAAGTGCTTTTACAAGTTGAAAAATCAAAACAAGTTTGTGAAATAACTTTCAAATGTGTCGTAGTGGTGATGTAAAATATTTTAACCTTTACAAATTGCTTACTGAACAACGATATAAGGGTGATACTAGAGGATTTGGATATGAGCTCTTGAAATATTTAATCCAAGTAGACCAATCTTATTTGTAAAAGCCCAAGTAGAAATGGCTCTTCCGTTGGAAAGTAAGTTGTCTGAAAAGGATAAAGGAAAACAAGTTTTAATTAAAACTGATTATGTAAGTGACATTGAAAATTTCATAGAGAACTTTGTAGGACCGTCCACCTCAAAATATTTCCCCCCTGTCAAAAGACTCTATAGACCTCCTAAAGCATTTATTCGTAATGAATCTGCCAAGCGTGTAGAGGAAAAATACTACCATTCAGACCTACCTAATTCTAGTAAATTCTGTACTAGGTGTGATGTTTTTGGTCACCAAAACTGGGAATGCCATAGTAATCGCAAGAAAGGTACTCATTTTAAAAGTCATAACTGAAATGTGAAGCAATTTACAAATTTTTGTAGGCAGCGCACTAATAATAATTGGAATCATTTCTTCAATAAGTCTAGGCCTCATGTTAACAAGAAATTCTTTTCGAAAGATGAATTTTACCCAAAATTCCAAAAGGCGCAAAAACCCTTGAAAACTTTGCCTATTTGGATTAGGACTTGTGACTTGAGACCTCAAATGGATTTTTTAAAGTCAAAGAAATGCCCGACTAATGTATGTGATGCCTGCGAGAGTGAGAAAATCATTAAGTCTCCTCACAAAAAGGTTAAGGACTTAAACACCACCAAACCCTTAGATTTATTCAATTATGGGGGAGGTGAGTTTAATAAAAATGGAGTTACCAAGTCTTGTGACGCTAATGGATTTTCGTACTGTTTTAATGCTCCAAAAACTCCTAAACAAATTAGGGTAGTTCCTTTTATTGCTTGTGATTTTCAGCTTGCTGATATGCATTCTATGCCTTATGATAACTCTCATTTAGAAATAACTTCAACATTTAATTGGAGAGATTTTACTTGAATTTTTTCTTGTGTTTATTCTGCACTTTGATTACTAGATCTCTGAGGTTTTAGGATAAAGATATCTACTAATAATCGGTATCTCTTGAAGCCATTTTTAATGTAGGAGATGCTTATTTTGCAGATTATAAATGCTTATTTTTTTCTTCTTACCATTGTCAAATTTAGCCAAAATGGGGGAGAGTTGAGTTCATATTCTATTCTTGTGTTGTTGATATTCTTTATACATATTCTGTTTTGTTATTGCTGGCACATTTAATTAGGTCATTTTAATATTTTGGTAGAGCAAGTGTTACTAACATAATTTCTCGGTAAAAAGTGTATTTATGTTTTGCATGTATTCTTGTTGGTCATCATGAGTTGTGTCTTTTCTTTTATAGGATGGGTGGGTAGTTAGATACTCTTTTATAAAGGATATTTTAGTAATTATTTTACCTTAGTATATCATTTGATGTACTCAACGGTTTTGTCAAAATTAGTCCAATAGTGGAGTTTGAAGGTACCTATATAGAGCACATCTAGGGATTGCTTTTTGTGCTGTAGCTATATAGACCTTCATCTAGTTGGACGTGAATTTTGACAAAATATTTTATACTTAGGATTATGTCTTTCCTATCGATGTTAATCTCTCCTTGTTCGTCTACGTCAAATGAGCTCTCGATTCAGTTCGTCATCTCATAAAAGTTAATTTTCATATTTTTTGGATCATCAGATTTATTTTGTCATGTAGGACACGACACCTCGTTGCATCTGCATTTTATTTATCATATCTTATGATAGTGCTGAGTTTAGTCATAATAAATTTTTTTAGTACTTTAATTGAAGTTTTTATAAGAAAAATATTTTTGTGAAAATAAGTTTTGACACTAAATATTTTTAATGAATAAAACTTACAGAATTCATTTTTTTAAAGTTAAAAAAAGAAAAGGTTTTATTAAAACTATTTGAAAATGTATTTTGGAGTTTATTATTTAAATGGTAATTTTAATGTGCATGTCATATATATATACAAAAAGGATCTCATGTATACCCAGTTTGCATACCCTCTGTGCGGATCATTTTTTTAAAATAGTAAAAAAAATAATTTTGGGCTGATTTTTTTTATGGTTTTTAAACATTTCAGTAGGATCATAAAAAAAACATCAGCTCAAAATGAATTATTTTGTTGTTTTAAAAAAAAATCGGTCAAACTTTGTGAGTTTTTCAGTTATTTTAAGTTGATAAAAACTGACAAAGTTTGACCCATTTTTTTAAAATAGCAAAAAAATTCATTTTGACTTGAATTTTTTTATGGTCCTATTGAAATGTTTAAAAACCATAAAAAATTTAGCTCAAAAATGTTTTTTTTACTGTTTTATCAAAAATGGTCCATGCCAACGGTATGCATGAGAACCTCTCTCTCTCTCTCTCTCTCTCTATATATATATATATGTTAACGTATGCGTGTTATTATATGGTCGATTGGACCTTTAGTGTGTATAGTAATTCATTTGTTATATATTGTATGTGTGTTTGATATACGATATATATATATATATATATATATATATATATATATATATATATATATATATGTATAACCATTGGTATGATCATCTGTTATATATTGTATGTGTGTTTGATATACTATATATATATGTATAACCATTGGTATGATCAAGGACCTTAGCTTACTCGACATGATCATAGCAGGCCTAAGACTTGACAAGCCATTGGTGTCTGACCAAATCCAATTCACCTTAGCTATTGGTTGCATGTTCTTATAACTGATAACGATTTGACATTCTGTACTTCTTTTAATATAGGTTATGTGCCACAATTTAGGAGCTCTAGGATATACCTTTAGCTGGCGGTATAGTACCAGCTATGATAGATTTCTTAATTTTCCCATCAACAGCTGCATGAGTGTTCCCCTAATCCGTTGCCATGTTAGTTGTATTTTGTCGCGCCAACTTGACCCATCTAGCTAGACTTGACAGCCCCTTGTTTTACAAAACTGCTCACCATTTGTTTTTGTTGGAAAAATGACATCATCGGATTATACCAGTCTACGGTTTTGTTTTATTAAAACTGGTTTTTATTTTGTTTAAAACGACGTCGCCTCTTTTTATCCTAATGGTAATAGTCTAGTGGATTCCAGCTGGCTTCGAGTTGTTTTAAACGACACAGTTCCACGGTAATTTTTTTTTGTGGTTTACAACTGGCTTCCAATTTTTAAAAATACTGTGTTTTATAAAACGATTTATTTCTTGTTCAGTTAATGGGTAACAGTTGTGTATACACGTGTCTGATTTTTAATGGAGTAATTTGTGTTTCTTTGTGAACCATCATATCTGTTTTAATTAATGGATAAGTGTGCATCTTTGGTAATCCTTGTGACTCTATTTTAACCAATCAGCACACACTTGTGCACTCTATAAATAGTACCCTTTGAATCTCATTTTTAGGAGTCCGAGAAAATTAATTTTGTGGCCAAACTCTGTCAAAATATCTAGAGAGAGAGAGAGAGAGAGAAAGAGAGAGAGAATACACCATAATTATTTTTATCATCTTCAAGGGTTGATTTCTGTTCAAAACGAAAACGAAGATTGGACATCTCTCATTCTAAATCCGCACTTAAGATTTTTCAAGAGTATTTGACTTTTGCAAGTGATTTATCTCATATTTGTATATTTTATTTAGATCATACTTTGGATCTAATATTTGTAGACAACACACACTTCATTCACGAAATAAATTTTTGTGTATGAATATTTTGTTTGTATCTTGTTTGTAAGATCTTGAATATTTTTCAGAAAAATATTTTAATAGTATTCAGATTTATATTGTTTGTGGTTTAGAAGGTTAAACCTAAGTTTTTATGAGAACTAATTTGTGAAGATTTCATATCTGGACTGAATATTATTTTCTTGAGTGCTTAAGATTGTTTTGGACTAATCTGATTTTTTTTTTTAAATAGTCTTAATGAGTTTTTAAATTAAAATCTAATTTAATCTAATATTTGTTTTCTGAAAAATAAATTGTGAGTATTTGACATTGTGATCTTATTGAATATATTTGAAGTCATATTGTTCTGTGAATATGATTGCTTGGTCTTTGAAGTGATTTTTATTATTATTCATGTGCATATCGATTAGAAATCACTCACTACACAACGCTTATTCACTTATACACTTACTGATGTGTATAATAAACTTTGATTGTTCTATTTTTTAGAAAAGAGAAAAGTAAAGTTTGAGAACATTGTGTTAAATCAAGAAAGTTGATTTAAACAAAGAGAACAGAACATAAGAGTTGTAGCTGATATCTAGGAGAAGGATATATTATTGCATTGCATTTGGTTGTACCATTTAAGTGTGGGTGTGTCATCTAGGATAGAAGACCGCACATAAATAATTCACTAAGAACTAGGACAATAGGCACTGAGCCAACCTGCTCTAAAGAATCAAGAGGGGAGGCGAAGACGTGAAGAAAACAAAGTGAACAAGAGCTGCATTGTGATAATAATTACGGAAAGGCAACCAGAGCGGAGAGAAGCGTGGTCGAGATATGTAATAGCTTGTTCTGATTTATCTTACTTTGAGTCTTGTTGCTTGTTTGTATAATCGTTCCTATTTCGTTTGGTTTTAGGGAAAGTAGATTAGGTGACTCCTAGAGGAGTCCGTCGTTTTTCCTGGGGAAGGGTTTTTGTGACGTTAAATAAATATCACCTGCTTTACATGTTTCGCATATCACCTAACATGAAAAAGTAGGTTTAAATAAATAAAAACTTGCCTAAAAACTTAATTGGTTATTATTTTGTAAATCACCTAGATTTAACAAAGATTATAATTTGGACTTTTAATTGACTTTGGAAATTAAATTCGTTTTCATAAAGTTAATGATTCAAGAAAAGTTTGAATTGGTTCCTCCTAGAATAATAGGTAAAACTCGTGGGTAAATTGTGTTGAATCGAAAATCATTTACTTCCGTGTATAGTTTTTTGCGCATTGTTAGGAGCTTACATTGTACATAACATGTGACTGACTTGCGTTTTGTTCGCTTGTATTATTAGATTTCAAGTTGATGGTTTATGAACATCTTGGCTTTGTAATTTATTTATGACAATTTATAAATGCCATATGAAGCTGTCACATTTTTTATGAACATCTTGGATTCGTAAGATTTGACTTTATTTACGATGATAAATAAAGTGACAATTTATTTATAAGAACAAATTTGAGTAATAAATACTATATCGCACACAAAATAAATGCATAACAAATAATAAACATAAGTGTCACAAATTTGGATTAACACAACATAAAGAGTCATATTGGTTTTGCAATACAATAAATCATTGCCCCGACGTTTGATCGTAATATAATAGAAAAAATTCAGCCAGAAAGTCATCGTCGCTATAACTGGGTTGCGGCTGAACATATGAGGATGATGGAATATTTTGCGGCATGTAATCATCAACAAGGTTTTGAGTGGGATAGTAAGGTTGAGCATTATCGGATCCTATATACGATTGAGATGAGCCGGATCCCATGAACTGTTGAGATGAGCCGGATACCATGAACTGTTGAGATGAACTACCAACATTACGATAATTGTTTAATTCCATAAGGAGGGCCCTTTCTCTCTAATAATGCATTTTTTCTCTCTCAACATACTGTTCCCGAATGATTTTTAAACAATCTTCCCGTTCTATGAACATCGTTCTCCAATCCTCCTTCGTATATGAATTGGTCGGCGGTGCACGACTACGTATAGCAGGCCTCGCTATTTCCACTGCCATAGAATGACCTTTCGAATCCACCACATCTATTTTCCACCTCGCCAGAATTAAACGTTCAGATGATTGTGTGGTATGTTGAGTCTTATACTGGATGTTCCCTGGTGTTGACGGATATAGAAATGGAATTCTTAAGTCCGGAGGAGCTATTACTGCAAATCCGACACCATCGTGGTTAGCCCAATGGAAAAAACCAGCAACATCGGACCTCAAGATTCTATGCTCCAATATAAATCCCATTCCGCTTAATTAGTAACGACTAAATAATCTCCAACAAACACCCAATCGTTGATTCGATAAAAAAAGTAATGGCGTTCCAATTAGGACATTAGGTGCGGTGGATTGTGATGGATCGTGATGCTACCCGTCAACTGCTTATAATATCTATCGCTTAGATACCAAGTCTCCCCCAGTGATTGATCCAATAGAATGTAGCGTCGCATGCCCAATTGTCTTGCAACATTTACCGGCCCAAAATTATTTTGCGACAACATTATAAATGGTTGCCATGTATTATAATCCGGTGATCGACCCTTTAATTGTTCTTGCATTAAACTGGATTTAAACCTCACTTTTCCTGCAATTACTGCCCGATTATCTGTGGACTAGTGCAACATTTAAGCCAAACATTGGGTACAACAACAAGTTGGAGAGGAACAGTTGTATACAAGTACTCGTACACCCAATATTGAAATATAAAAAAGTTTATTAGTAAACAACTTTATTATAATTATATAATGAATAAATAATAAAATATAGCTTTACCTCCAAAACTTGTTAGAAACAGTTTAATTTCTTGACTTCCTCCCGACTAACAACATCTAAGGCAAAATATATCCTCGCCATTGTTGCAGAACCCCAGTCTAATCCCTCCATATTTTCAAAATCATCCGTGTGTGTAGCCCAATCTAGTAGAATGTAGTTTTTCGCGTTTGGGAAGAAAATAGACCCACATAGGAAAATTATAAAAACTCGGGCTATTTGTGAAGTGGTAGCTGGGTGATTAGCTCTATCCCCCCCCCCCCCCCCCCCCCCAATAAAGTAAATACTCTTTCAAAGAAGATAAAGATATATTTCTATTATGTATATGAAAATTGTTTAGATCCAAAAAATATGTGGCGTGAATATCTTCTACCGTTCGATTGGCGTAGTGGGGAAAAGGAGGGAGTTAGTTTCCCACACTGACTGTAATACCTGCAAAATATAATTAATATATTAAAAATAAAAATAATAATACAATATAATGAATATATTAACAATATAAATAAAAATAAACTAAATGAAGAAATTAAAAATGAAGTAAAGAATTTGTACCAGTTAAATGAACAAAATCTTGAGGCATAATTCCAAGCTCAACGAATGGCAAATGAATTGTGTGAGTTTCTGCTGACCAATGCGATGCTAACGCCTCGACTAATTTGTTGTCGGAATTTGGAAATCCTTTCGAAAATATATGTGATAACCCATACATATCGATATATGCCCTCACGCTTTTGTCCACTGAAAGTTGGTCATAAACCTCCCAAGCTAAGTGGATGCTACCACTCATCGTAATAAATTCTTCATCGAAAGAAGAAGTTAGTTGGGAAATTTGGGCGGTAACATTCATCGCGCCTACTTCGTATAAACGATTACGACCTTGATAGACCTCGTCTTGGTGGGGAGATTGAGGTTGGTTAATGTCACGGATTGAATTCCCTCTTTTATGACCAAAATAAATATTCAACCGAATATGCACCTCCATATTTTTTTAAGGGCTAAAAATGAAAAATGGAATAACCATTATTTTTAATTTATAATTATAAATTTATAAATTAAAAATTAATAAGAGAAGAATTGAGAAGACTTTGAAGAAATTGTGAGGTTTAATGAGTAAGAAATGGGGTATTTGTAGTAAATGTGAGGGGTTAAAAGTATATATATATATATATATATAAAATATTTACTCAACGGATATATTCGCAATGGTAATGAACGGTAACAAGAACACGTAGGCCGGGTGCAGGAAAGTTGTCCGCCTGGCTTGGGCGCCCTAACTCCAATTTTTCGATTTCCCACTGCGCGAATCACCCTTTAACTCGTCCCATAAAACCATAGGTTTATGGGATCCCATTGTGGTTAACCTAAGAGTTCTTATTTTTTAGTATCTAAATAGGGGAAATATTATAATATTCTATAACTTATCTCATAAAGTATATAATATATGGGGTGTGTATCAGGAGATACAATAAATTTTCTCTGGGAATAAATATATGAGTACTAAAAGTTTAATGGTATGAGTACCAAATAAATCCCCCAATTCATCTAAATGAGTTGTGATAGCAATAAAGTATTGTATTGTGTCATTATTTTTTTTATACGTAATGTAAATTGTATTAAATGAAGCCGTTTAAGGGGACAGAAACTCACATACAAAGTATATGTAAAGGCTAGTGTTCTAAAAAATGTACCTAGGTGGCGCCTAGGTGCGAGGCTTTTTAGATACGCTAATTTTTGTCCCTAGGTGTGGGCTAAGGCTTGGTCAACATTTTTTTGGAAAAAAGGATTAAAAAATGCGTTTTTGATGTTTAAACGCGCCTTAGAAGGCAATTTTATTTTATTTTATGGGGTTAACGAAAATGATATCATTTTGGTATCTTTTAAACCAAAAAAAAAACCACACTCGACTATAAATCGGTCTAAACCTAATATGATATCTCAAGGTCAGAAAAATAAAAACAAAACGCCCATTTTCTTCTCACGATCGTCGTTCTCCCCTTTTCTTCTCACGATCGTCGTCTTTTGTTGCCGAAACTCAAGTAACTATTTAAATCATTCGTTCCGTAATTTGTTTGGGTAACTGTTCAGCTTTAAAGATTTGTTTTTTGTATTCATTCAGCCCTATTTCATTCCCTAATAGTTATATGAGATTGTCTTTATGACTCAACTTTGTTTAAATGAACTTTGTTTGGATTTTATATTCGTTCATCCCTAATTAGTAGTCTGTAACTTTTTTTTTCTTTTTTTTAATTACAAAATTTATGGTTGTATTTTGTACCTAATAAAACTCATGATAATATTTCATTAGTGATAATTGGTTATAAAAATATAAGTTTAATTGATGAAGTGTAGAATTTATCTTCACATGTTTCACTTT
This sequence comes from Sambucus nigra, assembly GCA_949130495.1. Taxonomy (NCBI): domain Eukaryota; kingdom Viridiplantae; phylum Streptophyta; class Magnoliopsida; order Dipsacales; family Adoxaceae; genus Sambucus; species Sambucus nigra. Next base: position 350,964,191 of record OX422215.1, read on the forward strand.
TATTGCAATAACTTGTTAATTGTTAGACGAGTACAAAATACTCTTAGTCTTAGACCCGTTAACTGTAAAATCTTTGTTTTTTCGACATGTTTTTGTTTATTATTTGATTTCTATTAGTCTTACAAATCTGTTTTTGAACAAATTATTAGTCTTAGACCCATTAACTCTACAAAATACTCTAAGTCTTAGGTGTTAACTGCAATCTGTTTGTGTAAATAATTGATTTCTGTTAGTCATGTAATATTTATGAGCTTGTTTGAGAGACATGTTGTTTGGTTGAAACTTGGGTTGTATTAACTCATGGATCATTTTACTATGTTAATTTGAATTTTGGTCATATTGTTATTTATGGTTAGGTTACTACATGATTTATTGTAGTGTAAGTTTATTAGGGTGATGTGGACTCATGGAGAATGCACATGGAAGAGGGCTACCAATGAGTATATTGGTATTCAATTTTTAAGGTATGTATCATTTTCTATTTTATAAGTTACTATTTTGATTTCATTCATATTGATTAATATTATTTATTTAAATTATTTATTGACTACTTTAAATTTTGATTGCATTGATTTAGGTGATATTATGATGAGGACTTATGGAGCATGCATATGGAAAAGGCGCCCCAATTGCAAATATACAGACATATTTTTAAGTTATGTACCATTTTCAGTATTTTGTTTAACCTTGTTATAATTAAAAAATATTAAAATATATTAAAAAAGGCCTAAACGCCATTTTACGCCTAGACTTCTAAGGCTTAAGGCCTGGCCTCCACGCCTCGATCATGCCTCACATTTTTTAGAACCTTGGTAAAGGCTTTAAAAAATCCCAAAACACATAAATGGGGAAAGGAGTACTAGAACACTCCTCAGCTCCCCTCACCCCCCACGCCCATCCCATAACATAAACAATTAGGGCATGTTTTATTATTAATTATAATTTAATTTTTTGTATTTACTTCTGATAAGAATTTACGTTTAGCACACTTGTTTTTAAATACTGAATTATAGTATTTTGTGTTATGATCACGCTTTTCAGAAAACAACAAAATGATTTTTAAAAATTCTATTTTTTATTTTTCAACTCAGAATTATTCATTCTTAATATTTTATGCATTTATACCTTAATATATAATATACATACACAATACATTAATATGTGTGTAATTATAATATATAGAATTATACATACATGATACTTATATATAGTTTTACACATATATTTTGAATATATGGAATAATATAAAATAAACACATAGTACATATGTATTATATAATATTATCAATTCATGTATGTATATAATATTAATGTTGATTATACATGCAATATCATAATATATATATATATATATATATATATATATATATATATATATATATATATATATATATATATATATATATATATATATATATATATATATATATATATATATATATGTGCAAAATTTGTCAACTTTTCAAAAAATTGTATTTAAAAGTAAGTTTACAAAACGCACACCAATACTTATAAACACAAAAAACTGAATTTTAAAATAGTGTTTAAATCGAGTTTTCTGAATACATAACCAAAGGGGCCCTTAATGTACCATCCTTAATTGCTCCCCAAAAAAAGTTAACAAGAACTGGATCGTAGAATGCATCTTCTTTGTGAACCACACATGTAAAGAACTCAGAAGAGTGTAATGAAGTTGTGCTGGCTCAGTCTCTTCCTGGTCAAAGCAACTCATTTTCCTTTCGATCCAAATTCTCCAAAAATGCATAAAGGGGTCATTCTCCACACCGAATGGGCCACTTACCTCTCCCCAATCTTATAACCCTAAGTTTCCATCTCCTCACTCACTTAATCAACACACACTCATTTCACCCTAAAGATTGAATAAACGATTTTTCATAGTCCCCTAACCACGCAACAATGTGATAGTAAGTGATTGATCCTTTTCTCGGCATTTTTACACACTCAAAACCTACTAACCATACGCCTACTTTTCCTTTCCTCTTTATCCCATCTGTCGCTAAAATAGCCTACCTTACCACAGTTCAAGCAAAAAAGGTGACTTTTTGAGGGGATCTTGTAAATTGGATACTCCTCCCTGGAAAATCAACCCATCCACTACTCCCAAAAAATAAACTTGAGACTCATTAATTGATCCTCCTCTGCTCCACATTAGAGATACTTAGTCGGTTGGAAGGCCGATTAACTCCAGAATGACAACCGTTAGGAATATCAAAAGTTACTCGGATGGGCTGCCAACTAGCACTAAATTCCAAGAGTTTCATTTATTATACACGGATGTAAATGCCTGGCAATATAAAGGCGTTACATATCTAGGGTTTTACACTATTATAAATACAAAATACTCCCTCAGCTAAGGGACAACTCGAATCACTTATATGAACACCTTACTGAGATATTATACCCCTACGAAATAATACCAACAGTGGGCTTAGTCTATTTTACAGCTGAACCACTCTAAAAATCTCTTCTCTTGTGTGTTTGATTTGATTAACCTACTATATTTCAATCTGTGATTATAAACTTGGATTAAGTACATTTTTAGACATCAATAGATTGGTGCCGTCTGTGGGAACGACTACTAGTCATCGTTCTCTACCTTATAAATTTCCTTATTTGGTTTAAAGAATGACTACTGCCCCTAAAAGTAGCCTTGAGAATGCAGACAATAATTAAAAAAATATCTACTCCCCCTAGCGAGATAAAACTTCAGAGGGTCTTGTTCAATTTGTCTAAAGGACAGGAGGCTATGCAAGAATCAGTGAGAAAGTTAGCTCGCACAATGCAAGACAAATCCTCCAATTCGAGAAGAGATATGCCACCTCCCCCAGTCAAAAATGAAAGGAGTTATCATTCCCGTTCTTCTCATGCCAGATCATGCCGTCTTGGCACAACTTCTTCATTCCGATCAACAGATTACTGTGATGGTAGATCTTTTTCTAAAGAAAGCCCAAGTATCTTAGAGAGGCTAAGAAGGGAGTCTGCTTCTGATAGTCTATCTCACTGAGTAACTGGAGGTCATCATAAGGAACAAGAGTGTTATCGTGAACATAGATAAGGATCTGTGAGATCAAGAGCTAGTATGAGGGGCCTTATGCGTGCCGAGCAGACCTCTCAGTAGGAGAGTTCAACACATAGACACAATAAAGCTACAAAAACCACCTCAGCTAAATCTAAGCCAGAAGAACATTCCTGAAAGGGATCTATGCAACAGTTAGAAGATTGGCTAAGGGAAATGGCCAAAATAAAAAATCCGTTGCAAAGTAGTTTTGTTAAATGCTCACCTTTCATCAAGGCTATTATGAAAAACCCATACCCTCCAAGTTCAAGCCACTAGTGGTCACTCCGAAGTCTGATGGGAAACCTGATCCAGTCCTGCACATAGAGCAATATCAAGCTGCTTTTGATATCTACTCAGTGCCCGACGAGATGAAATGTAAAGCTTTCTCCAATTCTATCACAGGACCAACCCAGATCTGGTATAATAATCTCTTAAGAGGTAAAATCTCTAGTTTCCATCAATTAACTTTATTATTTATAGATAACTTTTTCTTTGGGGCTAAGACAATCAAGAGTGCCACTCATCTCTTGATCTTGTGACAAAAATCGAGAGAAAGTACCCGAGAGTACATTACAGATTTCAACAATGAAAAACTAGACGTGGTGGATTATGAGGAGAAGACAACCATTATAGCAGTTATGAGTGGCTTGCTCGCTAAAGATCTTTACTATACTTTAGCGAAGAATCCACCCAAAACCATGACATAATTAATGGCAAAGGCAGGAAAGATAATGAATGCCGAGGAAGCTATAGCAACTAAGGAAACTTCTGAAACCAAGGGTGAAAGTCAGAAAAACAATTCTAATTCATTTAAGAAGGATCAAAAAGATAAAAATGTTGATCGGATTACGAAATATGATGAAAATACACCCCTTAACAAAGGTGTTCACCATATCCTGGAAGAAATCAACAGGAACTGATAATTGAATTGGCTTGGAAAGTTGAAGACACTCCCTAATAAGAGGGATAAGTCTAAGTATTGTGAATTACACAGGGACCATAGACATAACACTGATAGTTGCATAGCATTAAATAATAACGTTGAAAATATTATTCGGCGGGGGAAAACTAAGCAAGTTTATTGATTAAAATGGCAATCGAAATGATCGGAGGTGGTCTGAATCTCTGTCTCGAGCAAAGGAAGACAACAAAAGAGCAAGAAACAATGATTTTAAAGAAGATCCAGACTTGCCGAAGAATCCTGATTAAGCAGAGGTGGAGGTAGGCATGATATCCTTTGGATGCCACTTCATCACGAGAGGAGATACTGGAGGAAGAGACGCGATTGCAGACATAAAACTTACTTAAATAAAGCCAAGGCCTCCCTAATTGTCAGGCAGATTGATATGGCCGAATCCAATGATAGTCGGTCAAGGAAAGTCCATAAAGACAGGCTAGTGATTGGATTCTTTAAAAATTATTTACGTGGGGTACTTTATCCTCATAATGATCCATTAGTTATCACATGCAGAGTTCATCACGACAGAGTTGCAAGGATACTAGATGATAATGGGAGTTCAGTTGATATAATGTTATATAACTATTTCCAAAGCTTAGGGCTAAAAGACAGTAAGATGGAACCATACCATAGACCTCGCATTTGATTTACAGGTGAGAAAGTATACCCCTTGGGGATGATCAAGCTGGAAGTTTCAATCGGTTCCTGGCCGGTGAGCAAGAGAGAAAGAATTTGTTTCTCTGTGTTAGATAAAAATGTGCCATCAGTTTATAATATCATCCTAGGAAGAGTGGGAATAAAACAGTTAAAGGATGTGCCATTTACAGTGCATCAATACATGAAATTTCCAACAAATTATGGAGTCGGCATAGTAAATAGCAATCAAAAAGAAGACAGAGAATGCTATCATACTTCAGCCAACCAACATGAAATATAAATGAAGGGCACAACCACTTTCCATATTTACACTCTGGATCCCCGAGAAGAGAAATAGCTGGTGAAACAGCAAGTTATGAAAAAAACATAAGCTATTGTGCTGGACAACGAGAAGCCAAAAAGAACTACCCAAATTGGTTCAAGATTGTCTCCTTCTCTCAAACAAGAATTCATAACATCCCTTAATGAAAGGAAAAATATTTCCTCTTTGATCCATGAAGATATGCGAGGGATTGATCCAAATTTTGTTTTCCATGAGCTTAATATCAACCCAGATTCTAAGCCGATTAAGCAAAAACTGAGAGTTTTCAGTCCCGAGAAGAATATGTCAATCCAAGAGGAAGTGGAGAAATTGCACCAAGTACAGTTCATTAAATATGTCAAGCATCCTATTAGTTGACCAATGTGGTAATGGTCAAGAAGAAGAATGACAAATGATGCATGTGTGTAGACTTCACATACCTCAATAAGGCATGTCCAAAAGATCATTTTCCTTTACCAAAGATTGATCAATTGGTCAATGCAATAGTAGGTCATGAATTGCTTAGTTTCATGGATGCTTATTCTGGTTATAATCAGATTAAGATGAAACCTGGAGAAACGGAAATCACTTCCTTTATTACTAGCTGAAGAACAAACTGTTACAATGTCATGCCATTTGGGTCGAAGAATGGCGAAGCAACCTATCAGAGGTTAGTGAACAAGGTTTTTGAAGACCATATTGGCAAAAACATGAAAGTGTACATTGATGATATGCTCACCAAGAGAAAATTTGCCACTGACTACATTACGAACTTAGATCAAACCTTCGATCAATTGAAAAAACATAAGATAAAGCTCAACCTAACCAAATGTATCTTCGAAGTACATAAATGAATGTTCCTATTGTACATTATCAATCAAAGGGGAATATAAGCAAACCCTGCTAAAATTAAAGCCATGCTGGAAATGCAATTCCCGAGCAACTGATAAATGTATTATATTTTTTAAGGTGCTTAACAGGTCATTTGAGTGGAATGACGAATGTGAAAAATCCTACATGGATTTAAAGAAGTACTTGGGTTCTCCCTCACTCCTCTCCTGACAAGTTTTGGGATAAAAACTATATCTATACTAGGTTATTTTAGAGTCAGCTGTTAGCTCAACTTTAATCTGACTAAATGAAAGAGTTCAAAGGCTAACATATTATACTAGTAAGACATTCCGAGGAGAGAAAATTAGATGTCCACGCCTGGAGAAGTTTTCATTAGCTCTCATTTAAGCTTCCAAGAGAATGTGGCCATATTTTCAAGCTCACACCATTATTGTCTACAGGGATTTGCCTCTACAACAACAATTGCATAAACTCGAGAAGCCTAAAAGGCTAATGTCTTGGGAAGTTGAATTGGGAGAGTATGATATTGTTTATGAATATAGAGTTACAATAAAAGGCCAAGCAGTGGCGAACTTCATAGCCGAATTTACGTATACAGCGATACAACATAATCCAAGTTTTCCTATTGAGCAGACTTCTTCGAAAGATAGCTTAGGTCAAAAGCAAACAAAGATTGTGGACGATCAACCTGAATCATCGACTGTTCAAGAAAGAATTCGATAGAGTAAGAATGTGTTCAAACATGCAGTCCTGGTAGAGGAAGATTTCTGCAAGGGCAATCCAATATAGTAATTATTTGTAGATGGATCCTCATATGCTACTAAAAGTGGAGCAGTTCTCATTATCAACACTTCAAAAAACTTATATGTGGAATATGCTATGAGATTCCAATTCAAGGCTTCCAATAATGAGGTTGAATATGAAATATTGATCACAGGATTAGAACTGGCTTCATTATTGGGCGCCGACCATGTGTTAGTTCAATGCGATTCCCATCTAAATGTCAAATAAATGCATAAAAGGGAAAACAATGATGAGATATCATAAAAATCTATGGAGGTTATTTCTTTACTCACTTCAGTCAGGATGGTGAGGATTCTTAGAATAGAGAATGCCCGAGAAGACGCTCTTACTCATGCTTGCTTCAACAACTCAAACAGAACTTCGATGAATAATCCCATTAGAAATTCTTGCTCATAGAAGCATTGATGAGCATCATCTTTGTGGAATTAGGTCCCTCATGGATGGACCCAATTAGATAGTACATTAAAAGAGGAACATTGCCGTCCGACCAGAAAGAAGCTAAGAAGATGAGGTATAAATCAGGTAGTTATGTGTTGGAAAAATGCGTTCTATATAGGCGAGGAGACATTATTTCCCTACTTTGTTGTGTTCATCCAAACGAGGTAAATGATTTGATCAAAGAGGTGCATGAAGTTTCATGTGGATATCACACAATCGGGAGGTCTCAAAGACAATGAATAATAATGCAAGGTTACTACTGGCCAATGATAAAAGTAGAGTGTTGCTTTCACCAAAAAGTGTGATAAGTGCCAAAAAATTTCCACCATCTATAGAAGACCAGGAGCAACTCTAACACCCATCACGTCTCCATGGCCTTTCGCTATCTGGGGAATTGACTTGGTCAGACCACTACCGACCACCAAGGTAAGGTTCAAATATATGGTTGTAGAAGTTAATTACTTCACTAAATGGATGGAGGCTGAGCCCTTGATTGATATGCCCTATTAGAGGGGTTTCCAATTCATATGGAAGAAGATCATTTGTAGGTATAACATTCCTTATTCCTTCATCACCAACCATGGCACTCAATTTGATAATGAGGAATTTGAAGAATATTGTATTAGGTCTAGCATCCAAAAAATTCATTCAGCACCTGGGGCTGGACAAAATCATCCATAAAACCTTACTAGATGGGATGGAAAAAGGTTGAAAGAGGCTAAATGAAGATGGATTAATGAACTCCACAGTGTCCTTTGGGAATATAGGACCACTTCCAGAACAAAAATAGGGGACATTGCATACATGCTAGCTTTTGGCATTGAGGTAGTGGTACCAGTCAAAATAGGTTTATCGATCACAGGGTATTGAACTTTGATTCACCCAAGAGTGACCTCATGAGGCGACTAGACCGGGACATAATAGAATAATTCTAAGAAGATTCCTCTATTCGGATGGCTTCTTATCAACAAAGTACTGTAAGGTTTTATAATCGATGGGTCAAGTCGACCAACTTAAAGCAAGGAGATCAGGTGCCCAAGAAAGTAAACTAGAAGAGAAATAAGATGGAGCCTAATTGGCATAGTCCATATCGTATCTTGGCGGTCATTCGACCAAGTACCTATCGCTTGGAAACTCTAGAAGGAGAGGAATTCAAGAATACTTGGAACGCAGACCATCTGTGAAAGTATTATCATTAATTCTATTTTTAATGTAATCGGTTATTCAAGTTAATGAAATTGCATGTTTTCCTCCATTATACATCCTTTTTGTGTTTTATTTTTTGGAGTATGGTGCATTACACCTTAACCATAAATTAATGAGCCATTTTAATTCAAATTCCAACTTCAGAAAAGTTAATATTGATCCAGATTTTTCCAACTTCAGAAAAGAGCATCGTTCAAACATTTCCAAACTTTTTCAACTTCAGAAAAGCTAATTTTGATTCAAAATTTTCCAACTTCAGAAAAGTGCATGGTTCAAACTTTTTCAAACATTTCAAACTTTAGAAAAGTTAAACTTCGTGTATGATTTGTCCGTGTTAAGTAAAAAATAAGAAGTTAGTAAAAAAAAATCAGTAGAGATTTTACCGGATCAGATTAAAACACAAGAATAATTATACATTCCTAATACACTTGGTCTCCACTGATAACTAATGATAAAACTTAGTACAATAAAGTTATTTATAGTTTTATCTAAGTGCATTAGTAAAATATAAGGACGTAAATGATTCAAACACAAATCAATTATTAAATATTTAAGGAGGTTATTTAGTCTATAAGGCGATTAGCAAATCATTATGCAGGTTACCTAGTCGCCAAAAAGATTAATATCAACCACAAGCTTAAATAAAGGAAATTAAATAAGAAATAACTTCATTTCATTGATCAAAATGCATTACAATAGAAAAGGAAGTATAAAACAATTCTATTGGGCACTTTCCATCAGCCTTGCTCATCCTAAGTGGAGGATCATCAAGGGTGCTCGGATGATTGATAGAATCAAAATATTTCCTCTTAGAACGTCTACTTCCACTTGGACGATCAAGAAGATACTGAGAAAACACATACTCCATTTCTCCTTCAACGCCAAAATCCCTAACATACTTTGTAATTAAACTCTAAGAAATAGCATCAGGAGGAATCCAACTGAATTCAATCGAGAAAGGAGGATCAAGATAGTCCATTATCCTTGGAGTCTTCCAGTGTCACAATTCATCATTTCTGGGTACCTTTAACAAGGCAAGCAAGTTCAACCAATCCCAATTATAACCTTTATTTTGGCTTAATCAATATGTATATTCAGATAAGTCAAAGCTTCATCATATCCATCCATCCAAATAACTATGGTTTGCTAGTGAAAATGGAAAGTATGTCGGTCCACATTATCCTGAAGCTTTTTGATGGAATTTTCTTTCTCTTTAAGTTGAGAATCTTACCCGGCTAAAGCTCTCCTGATTCTTTCCTCATCAATAGTAGACCGAGTAAATATATGTTTCCTTGATTGTTGCGTAGAGATAGATTTGGTTTTCTTTTTTTTTTTGCAAAGCCTCTAGCTCCTCTAACAACCTAACATTTTCAGCCTTTAAAATGAAACACCCTCATCTGGACTAATAGTGATTGATCTCTTCATACTGTCATGTTCATTTCTCATGGCATTATTTTCTCTCTTCATCATAGCAGCAATTGATCGAGCACTCTTCAGATCTTATTTCGTAGATAATTCTTTCTTATTCATTGCAAAAGTGATGACTTGTATTTTTTTGGTCAAAATCATTTGCTTCGCTCAAGGCCTTGTACTTAGCCTTATAATCAAAGTGAAGCAAAGCCAAGGACAACTTGTCATCATCCCACATCCTCTCAATCATCTAGTAATAAGAAACATTATTAGCTACATTCCTATATAAAAGGAAATAAAGATGGATATATGACTGCTTAACTTGGTTAGAGACATCTGGGCTGAGAAAGCCTACTAAGACTTTCCCCAGACATGGGAACATGACCATCTTTCAAAATATTTCTACATCGCCTGAATAGGTCGGATTCAGTATAGACTATGGCGCTCTTCCGGGCATCAAACTCAAAATTTACAAGTATAAGTTTATGGGGTAAATCTAGAGAAATAGACAATACAAAAAAGAACAAACCAATAAGAAATCAAAGTCATTCAAAGGTAGAAACAATTATGAAAAAGTACTTTCTTTTATTGATTAATCATGAAGTACATAGATGGATACATCAGCAAGAAAGAAAAGAGAATAAATAGAAAATGCATATGAGAAATGAGAAAAAGGAAACTAGTTAAGAAGGAGCTCAACCTTCTCCTTGTCCTTGGCTGGCAACAGGTAGGTCGGCACTTACTTCTGCCGCCACTGAAGACTCAATGAGATAATTGAAGATTATCCCGAGCCTTCTTCATTGTCAAACTCCTCATCCAAGTTAGGAGCAGTGCCTAGATCATGCCTTTGAAAAATCTTAGAGTTTACTTTTGTGTCGACCACCTTCAAAGCCTTCGACCAACTTTATTTGAAGAAGAGTTACTTGGCATACTCAATCTAGGCAGAAGATACAAAAGTGATTTGTCCCAGCCCTTATGGAAATCATCCTCTTTGTCTTTCTTACCCTTATCCTTCAAAGAGGAAACCTCAGCAATAAAGCCAACCACTTTATCTTAAGCATTTTAAGTCGTGTCCTTTAGCTCTGTCAATTTATCTGTAACAACCCTCGCTTTTGAGAACCTATTTTATATTTATTTACTATGCGAAGTAATTATATATAAAATGTTGGAATGTGGAGTGATTATTAATTTAATTAGATAAGTTAATATTTACTAAAATGTTGCATGTTTACCTTATGTGTAGGTAATGGTCACCATGTGGTGTTTTATTGTGTCATAAGATTTAAAATGACATTATGGTTTAAAATAAAACCGGAACTTGAAATGAGTTATAAAATTTTCAAATGATATTTTGAAGGGTGTAGTTAGTCCCGATGGGGACGAGATAGTCGAAATAAGTGCCATATTGTATTTTGATGTTTTGGGCACTTTTGACTGATTTTAGCATAACGTGTATTGGGAGTCATTTTAATGTGGTATTTATCATTTAAGTTGGAATATTAGACTAATGCCACTATTAAGTCTTGCAATTCAATTGTTTCTCTTAAGTTCATTTGTTAACCTAGAGTGAGAGAGAGAAGAGGAGAACTTGTGGAGAAAGAGAGAGATTGAAGATTTGGAGATTGATCTTGGATTCATCTTCCTCAAATCTGAGATTCCAACACCAAGGAAAGTTTTCCACTTGCTATTATGTGATTTAAGATGAATAATTAGTATGATAGTTGTGTATTAGTTATGGTTTAATAATTCTAGGGTTTTAAATGGATTTGTAGGTTTCAACCCTTGAAAGTTGATTTGGTTATTTATTGGAGTAAATAATTGTTGTTGGATGCATTAATAATCAGTTGGTGGTATTGTATGATCTTGGTTTGGGTAGATTGGAGTTGGGGAAATTTAGGAGTCCAAGACTCCATAGCCAAACTTGGCAAAATTCGCAGGGGCGAATCGATTCGCTTAGGGTCAGCTTATAGGTCTGTTGGGACCGAATTGATTTGGCCAAGCCGAATGGATTCGGTAGTTTATAGAGAGCCAGATTTCTTAGTCCGAACCGATTCGCCTTTTGGGCGAATCGATTCGCTATGGCAAATCGATTCGGTCCTAGGGCGAATCGATTTGTTTTCCTGCTGTTTTTGAGTTAGTTTTATAACTCAATCCCAATTCATTTTCTTTACATTTAGGACCTAGGAACCTTCTTGTATGAAGTAAACTTAGAGTCCTAGAGTTATAGTTAAGTTGAGTCACTACCCCACATTAGGATTGGGTTAAACGGGACTTATTTCCGAGGTGTACCAAGTGAGGTTAGGGCCTTTCTTTCCTTTAGTACATTCTTAGGAGGTTAGGAGTTGTAAGCCCATACTTGGAGACTTTAGGGGTTCATTGGAGGTATATAAGACCTTGGGACTTGTAGAATTATTGTGATCAGTTGGAGATTAATTCGGGACTTAAATTATGATGAATAACAATGAGAATATTCAATGATTATGGTTTCAGATAAAATGAAACAAATATGAATAATGAAAAGGAAAATGAGATTTAAAATGGTAAATGCTAATTTACTTAAACACACCTCTCTAAATGCTATCATAAGGGAAGCTCACCCATGAGGTGATATCCCCTGACTAGTGAATGCAGGGAGACTATAGTCCTCAGCCATATACGGGGTTGTTATATGTTTTATTCTGCACTAGTGAGGTGATTTTGGGTGTGGTTATGACTCACTCGCAGGCATATGGCCACTTATCGACGTGCGCTAGGTACCCAGGTTGTCTTGTTTGATGGCCCTGGAAGATGATAGTCATTTAGGGGCCCGCCCAGTGGGGAAACTCGGAAGGGCGGTCTTAGAATCGTTATATGTACAAGAATATGACCATTCTAAATCATGTTGGACATGAAATATGTGAAATGCCATAAGTGCATATGATGGTAATTATATTCCTGATAAGGAATGGAAGGATGAAATGAATTGGTAAACTGATGGAGACTTTAATTAATTTTGCCTAATTTATTCTCTTGCATAATTAAATAAAAGTATAATCCCTTAAATTGTCTTGTTATACTTTGAGATTTTGTTGATAGATTGTCATCTTCAACATTCATAATTAACTGTTCATACCTATCATGCTTCTTATTCATCTGGGAATCGTATAAAAACTGGGCCCTGACCCGTTCATTTTCCTTGTTGTGCCTGTACTTTGTGTCCTCCCAGGTGCTCTGTCACAAGGACACCCGTTTTGATTATTCCTATTCCATTGCTTTTGAGGAGCTGTAAGATTTTGCGAATATTACAGGATGTGTTGTTAGACGCTTTCTTCTTTTGTATTCTAGATATGATCTAGTCTTTCACTCGGGTGTGTGGCCCAAACTTTTGTAACTGATTAATGGATGTATTATGTAAACTATTAAATTGTTGTAATCCATTGTATGTACCTGTTGACCGACAGTATATTCAGTCCTTTATTATATATTTGTTGTTGATGTAATATAAGTTCTTTTGGAATTCCGCTTTCTCTTCAGATTGGGTTGTCTAAGCTATTTTCTCAACTTGTAATAAAACTATATTAAAATTTCTGGCAACCCGTTTTCTGAATTATTGGGTGGTTTTCCCGTATACTTATTTTATTGTTGTGATGCTGAGAATGATTTCCATCCATGATTCCGTTATGTTGGAGTATCGGGCGGGCCACCCCTTACTTCGGATTGTGGGTTATCACAGATGGTATCAGAGCATCAGTTTTTAGAGTCTTTAGGGTCTATGTGGACTTGTCACGTTCTACGGTAGCGTTCTTTGATACAAAGCCTAATGTTAGGACTGTTTTGTTTCTTATAATTGTGATTTGCTAAAAGATAGATTCTTTTGAATAGTGTTCTGAATCTATTTGTTTCTTCATTTCAGATGCCGCCTAACAGAGGTCGCCCAGCGAGACGTAATAGAGTTGTAGAGGAAGATGTTGGTCCTCCCCCACCGCCACAAGGAACAATTAATGCTCCTGATGTAGCAAATATAGTGGCCCAAGCGGTTAGTGCGACTATGACCGCAGTGGCTTAGAAAATGCCATAAGGTCAACGACGAGCACAGGATGTACAAGCTCCTACGAGACCTTTTCCATGGGAGAGAGATAGAGAGTCTTTTTTAAAGGGCCATCCCTCGAAATTTAACTTAGGTTCTGACGTTATTCGAGCAAACTAATGGAAGAAGGATATGCAATGGCATCTACGAATGGTGGAATGTAGTGAGGAGAAGAAACAAGTCCTTTCTACCTTTCAACTTGTTGGGGCCGCATTACACTAGTGGGTGTCGATGACTACACCAGAACAGAGAGATACCAATAGGATCACTGATTTCTGGGTCTTGTTTGACCAAAAGTATTTTCCTCCCGCAGTTCAAAGGGAGATGAGAAGGAGACTTTAGGATATGGTACACGGAGAGCGGTCCATTGCAGAATATGAAGAGGAGTTCACCCCGTTGGCAAGTTTTGTACCAGATGAGGTGACTCCAGCAAAGAGGAAGGCTTCAAAGTTTATGGGAGGTTTGAACTGGAGAATTCGACAACATTTGATGGGTAATCCAACCTTGCAAACTTTTAGTGAGGTAATGAATGCAACATTCCTCCATTGCCAAGAACATCGATTGTACATGCAGAGTAGCAAGAAAGCTACCGTAGTGGGGAAAGTGGGAAAGCCTGGATGTAGTGGGACTGGAGGAGGAGCTTTTCCCTCGTCCCAATCTTCGGGTAATAAGCAGAAAGAATGGGATCCCCATCAAGGGGACTTGTCAAAAAGGCAATGTTTTAGTGGGTTCAATTCGGGTGGAAATAATACTAGGCACGGTCAGGGTGCCTCGCAACAGCAACAAACATGTCGGGGTGGTTAAGTCGGTAGGGGCCATCCGGGCCAAGGTGTTAACCAGTTTAGAAACAACCGGGGTCGTGTTCCGAAGAATATGTTGGGAAGGTGCTTCCAATGTGGGGAGGCGGGTCATTACAAGAATTAGTGTCCTCAGTTGGGTTGGGGTCAACCTCCTAGGGTCCCTCAGCAGCCCCATGTTTAGTTTCCGCCACAGGCACCAAATACGGTTGTTCCTCCGCAGCAGGGTCAACTACAGTATGGGAGAGTTTATCATATCTAGGATGCCATGCTTCCTCCTGCTCCGCCAGCGCCACCAGCGATTGAGAGTAAGTTCCCTATTCAAGGGCACATGGGTCGCATTTTGTTTGATACGGGTGAGACACATTCATTCATTTCTAGAAGTGTTTCTCAGTCTATAGAGTTGATAAAATCTACAGAGAGCACTTTCACTAGCGTTGAGTCTTCTATGGGTGATGGTTCGCTCATTTTCCTTGTTTGTAAATATATAGGAATTACTCTTGGTAATTTGTGCTTTGAGGCCGATTTATTCGTCCTAGACATGGTCGGGTATGACGTGATTTTGGGCATGGATTGGCTTGTCAAGTTTCATGCAATAGTAAATTGTTATAGGAAGAGCATAGTCTTTACCGTTCCGGGGCAAGAAATGTTCTTGGTGATTATGCCTCGTTTAGAAGGAGGTACTAGTACTTATTTGTATTTTATTGTGAAAGAGACTTCTCGGGATGTAGTTGTTCCCGTAGATTCGATTCCGGTTGTTAGAGATTTTGTAGATGTATTTCGAGAAATACCGTGTTTGCCTCCGAGTCAGGAGATTGAGTTTGTGATTGATTTAGCGCCCGGGACGAGACCGATTGCGAGAGATCCATAAAGTATGGATCCCGTTGAGATGAGGGAGTTAAGAGATTAAATTCAGTAGTTGTTGGAGCAGGGATTCATTAGGCGTAGTACGTCACCATGGGGTGCGCCAGTATTGTTTGTGAAGAAAAGGGACGGTTCTCTCCGGTTATGCGTTGATTATAGAGAATTCAGTAAGATCACCATCCGGAATAAATACCCTTTGCCTCGTATTGACGATTTATTTGATCAACTTAGGGGAGCGTTGTACTTCTCTAAGATAGACTTGAGGACGGGGTATCACCAGTTGAGGATACGGGAGCAGGATGTATCCAAGACCGCTTTTCTGACTAGGAATGGGTCCTATGAATTTTTGGTTATGCCCTTTTCACTAACCAATGCCCCCGCCGTATTTATGGATCTCACGAATAGGGTATTTCGGGACTTCCTGGACCAATTTGTTATTATATTCATCGATGACATCCTTGTGTATTCTCGAACGGAATCAGACCATGCTACTCATTTGAGGTTGGTCCTACAAAGGTTGAGGGATCACCAATTATATGCTAAGTTCGAGAAGTGTGGTTTTTGGTTACAGGAAGTGCAATTTCTGGGTCATATTGTGACTTCGCAGGGCATTTCGGTGGACCCAAGCAAGGTGGTTGTGGTGAGGGAGTGGGGTTATCCCATGACACCTATCGAGATCCGTAGTTTTCTGGGTTTAGCGGGTTATTACCGTCGATTTATCAAGGGTTTCTCAAAAATTTCTATCCCCTTGATAAAATTAACCCGGAAAGGGGTGAGGTTTGTTTGAGATAACTCTTGTCAGGCTGCTTTTAACGAGCTCAAAGATAGATTGACTTCTGCTCCAGTCCTTGCATTGCTAAAGTCGGGGTTGGAATACCTAGTCTTTACTGACGTATCTCTATAGGGATTGGGAGGTGTACTTCAACAGGAGCAATGGGCTATTGCTTATTCTTCTCGCAAGCTAAATCCCCATGAAATAAATTATTCGGTGCATGACCTAGAACTGGCCGCAATGGTCTTTGCCTTGAAGATTTGGAGGCATTATCTCCTAGGGGATAAATTTAGTCTTTTCACAGACCATAAATCGCTGCAATATTTATTTTTCTCACAAATATTTAAATATAAGACAACGCCGATGGTTGGAGTTTGTGAAAGACTATCAATTTGACATTCACTATCATCCGGGCAAGGAGAATGTGGTAGCGGATGCTTTGAGTAGAAGGCCCAAAGGAGAGTTAGCTGATGTATGGAAAGTTAAATGGAAAGAGCTCAGTCACGAGGATGCGGTTGCTAGGGTGTTCATGTCAGTGATGACCGTTATGCCTACAATCATGGAAAGGGTTGTAGAAGCCCAAGGAAGAGATAAAAGTTGTCAGGACCATATACGTCGATTGTTGTTCGAGGGAGCGGAATCCTACTCGATAAGTTAAGAGGGTGGACTATGCTTCCATGGAAGACTCATTATCCCTGATGAAGGGGACTTGAGAAGGGCAGTGATGGCATAATTTCATGGGTCTAAATTTACGGTACATCCTAGTGGGGACAAGATGTATCAAGATATGAATCGTTAGTATTGGTGGCCGGTCATGAAGTGGGATATTTATGAGTTTGTATCCCAATGCACTACTTGTCAATTGGTCAAGATAGATCATCAACGACCGACAAGTTTGTTGCAACCGTTGGAGATTTCGGTATGGAAGTGGGAGAGCATATCGATGGACTTTATTACAGGCTTGCCAAGGTCACAGAGTGGTTGTGATTCTATTTGGGTGAATGTCGATCGCTTGACTAAGTCATCACACTTCCTACCCGTGCGTACCGATTATGACACTGCTCGCTATGCCCGATTATTCATCGCGGAGGTCGTCAGACTACATGGGGTACCCTTAAATATAGTTTTCGACCGCGAAAAATATTTGTTTACCACTTTTGGCAAAGTTTCCAAGAGGTTATGGGAACTGAATTGAAGTTGAGCACTTCTTATCATCCTCAAACAGATGGCTAGACTGAACGAGTAAACCAAATGTTGGAGGATATGCTCCGTATGTGTATGCTTGATTTCAAGGGTGGTTGGGAAAAATATCGCCCTTTGATCGAATTTTCTTATAACAACTAGTACCAATTTACTATTGGAATGGCGCCCTATGAAGCACTCTATGGCCGGCCTTGTAGATCACCCACGTGTTGGTTAGAAGTGGGGGATAATAAATTCCTTGGACCTGAAATGATCCAGGATACTTCTTCTAAGATTGAACTCATTCGGAATCGCATTAGGATAGCTCAAGACCGCCAAAAGAGTTATGCCGATGCAAATAGGAGACACACGGAGTTAAAGATTGGGGATCAAGTCTTGGTGCGAGTGTCACCAATGAAAGGTATCAAGCATTTCGGAAAGAAAGGGAAGCTTGCGCCTCATTTTGTTGGACCTTTTCCCATTATTGCTAAGGTGGGTCCAGTGGCGTATCAACTTGCCTTACCGAAACCTTTGCAATAAATCCACAATGTGTTCCATGACTCCTCTTTAAATAAGTATAAGAGGTGTGAAGGTGCCCTTTGGCATATCCCTTTCGAGGATATCGACTTGCAACCCGGCATTTCATATGAAGAACAACCAGTTTGTATTTTAGAGCATGGGGATCGTAGGTTGAGGTCTCGAGTGGTGCCCTTGGTGCGAGTCCAATGGAGTCATCACAACGCTAAGGAATCAATATGGGAACGTGAGGATGATATGCGAGAAAAGTACCCGCATCTCTTTATTCAAGGTACGCCTGAATTTTGGGGGCAAAATTCCGTCACAGGGGGGGAGTATGTAACAACCCTCGCTTTTGAGAACCTATTTTATATTTATTTACTATGTGAAGTAATTATATATAAAATATTGGAATGTGGAGTAAGTATTAATTTAATGAGATAAGTTAATATTTACTAAAATGTTGCATGTTTACCTTATGTGTAGGTAAATGTCACCATGTGGTGTTTTATTGTGTCATAAGATTTAAAATGACATTATGGTTTAAAATGAAACCGAAACTTGAAATGAGTTATAAAATTTCCAAATGATAATTTGGAGGGTGTAGTTAGTCCCGATGGGTACGAGATAGACGAAATAAGTGTCGTATTGTATTTTGATGTTTTGGGCACTTTTGACTGATTTTAGCATACCGCGTATTGGGAGTCATTTTAATGTGGTATTTATCATTTAAGTTGGAATATTAGACTAATTCCACGATTAAGTCTTGCAATTAAATTGTTTCTCTTAAGTGCATTTGTTAACCTAGAGTGGGAGAGAGAAGAGGAGAACTTGTGGAGAAAGAGAGAGATTGAAGATTTGGAGATTGATCTTGCATTCATCTTCCTCAAATCTGAGATTCCAACACCAAGGCAAGTTTTCTACTTGCTATTATGTGATTTAAGATGAATAAATAGTATGATAGTTGTGTATTAGTTATGGTTTTACAATTCTAGGGTTTTAAATGGATTTGTAGGTTTGAACCCTTGAAAGTTGATTTGGTTATTTATTAGAGTAAATAATTGTTGTTGGATGCATTAATAATCAGTTGATGGTATTAAATGATCTTGGTTTGGGTAGATTGGAGTTGAGGAAATTTAGGAGTCCAAGACTCCATAGCTAAACTTAGCAAATTCGCAGGGGCGAATCGATTCGGCCCTAGGGCGAATCGATTCTCTTAGGGGTAGCTTACAAGTCTGTTAGGACCGAATTGATTCGGCCAATCCAAATCGATTCGGAAGTTTACAGAGTGCCAGGTTTCTTAGTCCGAACCAATTCGCCTTTTGGCCAAATCGATTCGCTATGGCAAATCGATTCGGCCCTAGGGTGAATCGATTCGTTTTCCTGCTGTTTTTGAGTTAGTTTTATAACTCAATCCCAATTCATTTTCTTTAGGTTTAGGACCTAGGAACCTTCTTGTATGAAGTAAACTTAGAGTCCTAGAGTTATTGTTAAGTTGAGTCACTACCCCACATTAGGATTGGGTTAAACGGGACTTCTTTCCGAGGTGTACCAAGTGAGGTTAGGGTCTTTCTTTCCTTTAGTACATTCTTAGGAGGTTAGGAGTTGTAAGCCCATACTTGGAGACTTTAGGGGTTCATTGGAGGTATATAAGACATTGGTACTTGTAGAATTATTGTGATCAATTGGAGATTAATTCGCGACTTAAATTATGATGAATAACAATGAGAATATTCAATGATTATGGTTTTGGATAAAATGAAACAAATATGAATAATGAAAAGGGAAATGAGATTTAAAATGGTAAATGCGAATTTACTTAAACACACCTCTCTAAATGCTATCATTAGGGAAGCTCGCGCATGAGGTGATGTCTCCTGACTAGTGAATGTAGGGAGACTATAGTCCTCGACCATATACGGGGTTGTTATATGTTTTATTCTGCGCTAGTGAGGTAATTCCGGGTGTGGTTATGACTCACTCGCATGCATATGGCCACTTCCCGATGTGCGTTAGGTACCCAGGTTATCTTGTTTGATGGGCCCTGGAAGGTGATAGTCATTTAGGGGCGCGCCTAGTGGGGAAACTCGGAGGGGCGATCTTAGAATCGTTATATGTATAAGAATATGACCCTTCTAAATCATGTTGGACATGAAATATGTGAAATTCCATAAGTGCATATGATGGTAATTATATTCCTGATAAGGAACGGAAAGATGAAATGAATTAGTAAAATGATGGAGACTTTAATTAATGTTGCCTAATTTATTCTCTTGCATAATTAAATAAAAGTACAATCCCTTAAATTGTCTTGTTATACTTTGAGATTTTGTTGATAGATTCTCATCTTCATCATTCATAATTAACTGTTCATACCTATCACGCTTCTTATTCATCTGGGAATCGTATAAAAATCGGGCCCTAACCCGTTCATTTTACTTGTTATCCATGTAATTTGTGTCTGCCCAGGTGCTCCGCCGCAAGGACGACCGTTTTGATTATTCCTATTCCCTTGCTTTTGAGGAGCTGTAAGATTTTGGGGATATTACAGGATCTGTTGTCAGACGCTTTCTTCTTTTGTATTCTAGATATGATCGGGTCTTTCACTCGGGCGTGTGGCCCAAACTTTGTAACTGTTTAATGGATGTATTATGTAAACTATTAAATTGTTGTAACCCATTGTATGTACCTGTTGACCGACAGCATATTCTGTCCTTTATTGTATATTTGTTGTTGATGTAATATAAGTTCTTTTGGAATTCCACTTTCTCTTCAGATTGGGTTGTCTAAGCTATTTTCTTAACTTGTAATAAAACAAAATTAAAATTTCTGGCAACCCGTTTTCTTAATTATTGGGTGGTTTTCCCGTATACTTATTTTATTGTTGTGAGGCTGAGAATGATTTCCATCCATGATTTTGTTATATTGGAGTATCGGGCTGGCCACCCCTTATTTTGGATTGAGGGTTGTCACATTTTCCTTGGCAACCTCGGCCCTAGCATCACCATCCTTTTCCTTGTTCTCATCAGTCTCGGCTTTTTCATCAGCATACTTTACTTTTCCTTTTTTTATAGTTCCCTTATCATTAGCTTTCTTTAGCTCCTCCTCCTAGAACTTTTCTTTAATTGTAAAGATTGTCTCAGGCCCTCAAAGGCCTCCTCCATTTCACCAGGGGAAGTACTAAGTTGGTCATCCTTTTCCATCATTTGGTTAAAGTCAACCAAAAACTGCAAATAAGCAAACACAAGATGATTATAAGAAATTCAACGACATGGAGAAAAAAAAAGATAAGATAATTACAAGAGATAAATTATGACAAACCCTTTCAATTATCTTTTACCTGGGCATGGGGGATGATGCAGCCTGATCATTAAGGAGAGTTCTAGACTTGATTAAGCCCTTGGACAATCCAGGGTTAACGGATTAGGCCATCTTGGATTTTTCTCGCTATTTCTTATTAGTCGGCTAGAGTTTTCTTTGTAGCTAATGGTTGATAGTCGGCTTGAGTTTTTTGGGCCTGTTTCTAAGTGTCAGGAAAACCTATTTTCAATCTACTAATCAAGACTCAATAGTTGAGTCTCATTAGCACTACGAACCTGAGGCTTCTTATCACTGGACTGGAATTTCTTTTCGACTAGCTTCTTGCTTATGTCAACATTCTTCTTGGGGGGAGGAGATAATAACCCACTCATCAAATTGGGCATTTTTCTTTTCACCATGTATGTTGAAGGAGAAAATAGGATTTCATAAATATCAAAGGACTTAAATGAGTAAGAAGTTCCTCCTTAGGTGGGTTTTGCACCTGTAGATTCTACAAGTGAAGAAGTAGACATAGGGTCTTCTTCAAGATTGATGGAAACCTGAGGTAACATAAGTATTGGTCGGGTAATGAAAGAGGTGATATAACTCTTAGATTCCAATAGCAAGGAAATATCTCAGGGATGTTCCTCTATAATTCTCTAGTTAAGTCCCCACAAAAAAATGATCTTCAAGATTAATCTCACCTTCTTTGGGAGTCCTCTTCTTGATATCCTCTACATCAAAAGGAAATAACAAAGTTAGTCAGCAGAACTTAGAAACACATAACATAAGAAGAAAAAATAAAGAACAAAATTACAACCTATGCCATGCCCTACTTGGGGGCATCTAGGCCCAGTATACGACTCTCCCTATGGAACAGGAGTGTGTTGTCAGTTCTTAACAACTACGCCATAATTCAATAGTCCTTATTGGAATTTGGTAATTCACTACTAAAGGCCTATTGGCTTACCTAGTCTTTAAATAATACGTGTTCTCTCCAATAGTACCCCATTTATAATAACACATCTACTCCTAGACCTGATATAAGTCCCATAAATTTCATTCAACCTATTGACACCAGTTAGAACCCTCCAAGTCTTTGGTGCTACCCTTGCAGGAACCACATCAAAGTACTGACAAAATTGAAGAAAAAGAGGGTTTGGTAGAAAAGTGATGCCACACTCAACTGTAAATAGGGTGGGAATCCAGAGACCCTCAGGAAGAGAATATACATATATGGAACCTTGTGCTCTTTCTAAATCTATCCAAGCTCGATTTTTTTTAATCTAAACGCCTCTAATGACCCCTCATCCATAATGTGAATCATGGTGGAAATAGAGAAAGGAATGATAAAAGAGAGAAAGAGGGGAAGAAGGATTATAGGGATCTAAATATGACAGTAAAAAATGAAAAAAAATGAATAAGATGCGAATGATTGTGCAAAGAAAGCTTAAAGACGAAGGAAATACAAGGGACAAAAGGTTTGAGGTGAAAAGAAAGGAGGGAATAATTATACTTATGTATTAGTTACCTCGATAAATGAGAACGAAATGATTAGTTGAACGAACGGTTGGGCTACCGTCGGCTGCACACTTTTTGAACCTTCAATAGACTATTATGTCCTTTGGCGATTAAAAAAAATTGAAATATTTACAAAAAAGTCATTATCAAACAGTACCAAAGAAATTTGTACGAGTATGGGAGGTCGACAGCCAACCACACAATCAAAGAAATATGCCAAGCAACTTTTTGGGCCAAATACTCCGTACTTTCAATCAATTATAACAAATGGAGCACTGTTGTGTAACACCCCGTATTTTTATGATTTTAAATGTGGGATTAATTAAAATTAAATATGGGAAATTAATTGTTAATTAATCCGGATTAAAATAAATATTAACTAGCGAGATAAGGGTTAGTATTTATTGATGTGAATTATATTGAATATTACTTAGTGAGTAAAGTAATATATGATGACGAATTTATTAAAATTATCGCGAGTGAAAAATACGACAGTTATAATAATTAAGTCGGGATGCGGGTGTTAGTCGTGTCGGGACTCAATTTAATGAGATAGAAAGAATTTAATTTTTAAGTCATCCTAAGGGTCATTATGAGGGCACCAAAGTTTCCAGAAGGTTCGAGATAGTCGAATAAATCTTCCCGGGGGTTTAGTTTGGGTCCTGTGATAATTTTAAGCCAAACCGGTATCCCGAAAGGGCATTTTGGTCAATTGTATTTTTGGGTGAAAAGTACATACGAATTTTTAAATTATTATATCTGATTAGAGAAGGGGATATTGGGTATAGTTACATGAGAAACACAAAGATATTACAGAGAATCCATAAGAAGAAGAGGAAAGGAGTTCTAAAGACTAAAACCATGGTTCCTACACCTTTTGCACCATCGACACCGCAGGAGCATATATCAGAAAGAGAGGAACATCAATATACCCATCTTATTTAGAGGATCAGACCTTCATATTGAGGCAAGTGTTTAATCTTGCAAAACTATAGCATGAATGATATCCATGTTAGTGTAGGATGTATCATATAAGAAATTTGTATGTTTTGGGTTAAATTGGGAGACTTAATTCAAAATCTTGTGTTGGAAATTGATAAAGGATTGAACCCTCCATGTATGTAATATGAAACCCATGAAATTATATTGATTTTTGGTGAAGAAATCTGAGTTTTAAATTAATTCTTGAATAAAAGTGTTAAACCATGGTTTTTCAGAATTTAATTGGGATTAAAGATATTAATGGATGATTAAAGATGAGTTTGTATTCATGTACGTTAGTAATCATTCATATATGTTGGTATAACGTTTGAATTAATTGGTTGGGAGTTTGGGAACATTTGGTGAAGGTTTTGATGGTTTAAAATGGTGAATCGCGTAGGAAAAACAATGCAAATTTTGAGCCTTGTAGGTGGAGAATCAATTCGGCTCTTGGACGAATCGATTTGGTTGCCCAGTTTTGGCCAACTTCTCCCTTTTGTTGAGTATCGTTGGGGGAATGTTCGGGACTTAAACCTTAGGAATTATTTTAAACATAAAGGGAAATATATGGAAATACCAATAGGCCTAGGTGGGCTTTCGGGCTTAGTCCTAAAAGGGGGAATTAAGGGCTAAACTTAATTAGTATTTATCGAGGAAAATACCTAATTTGGAGAATAATTTGAGTAGCTGGGATTCGAGGGAAATGATGACTTACACCAGTAGGATATAGTGAGTTTACCTACTAGTATTATGAGAAGCATAAAGAGTACACTTCGGGTGGTGAGAAATACTCGAGAGAATGCAATAAAAGTCAAGTTGAAATTTAATAATACGTAGGATATTTAGGAGATAAATATACTACGTATAAGACTTGTGATATGGAACGTGTGTAAACCTATATCGATGATATAATATATAGGTGGAGAAAATACCTATTATATGATTTCGTATGTGTATGACATACCTACGCTGCTTGCTATCGGGTATGAGGTTACACATATTGGACGGTCTTATCCTGATGAGACCATTTGGGGGATTTGAGATTCGTACCCAGAACGTA
Source organism: Sambucus nigra (assembly GCA_949130495.1). Classification (NCBI taxonomy): domain Eukaryota; kingdom Viridiplantae; phylum Streptophyta; class Magnoliopsida; order Dipsacales; family Adoxaceae; genus Sambucus; species Sambucus nigra. Next base: position 350,988,955 of record OX422215.1, read on the forward strand.
GAACCTTTAACACGTGCTATCTGATAGTATGATAGTTTCAACGGTTGAATGGGAGCATAGGTATGTACGTGGCTTATTTGGATGAAGACTATGTTCGCCTCCAATATATGTGAATTTCTTTTATATTTTGAGAAAAATACTGAACCAACAGTCCTTTATACAGTGGGAGATGTACCAGGACATGATAGTAGAGTATGCATGCACCGTAGCTGAGTCTAGAGGTGTCATATTAGTATATATGTGTGATAGAGTTATGAATATATATATATATATATATATATACCTGTGATATGTTCTACTGTGTGAACTTAGTAGATAAGATGGATAGTGAAATCTAAAATAACTTACGTGTGAGAACACTTAACTTTAATTATGAAAACTCACGCACTGAAGATAAAAGATGTGAAAATATTCATTAACGTATTACGTGGGGAAATACGGGTAGTTATTATGAGATAATGAATTTGAAGATTTATGAGCTTGAACTAGTTAGGAGTGATAGTAATAACTAGAACGCTTTAGCGGTACGTTAGGCGTGCACTAAAGTTGAGAGGTGAGATTTCTCGAGAGAGATCCTACATAACTAACATCAATATAATATTTGCTTTTAAGAATTTTTAAATACTTGATAAACTGTTTTAAAATATATTAAATCGGGCTCTAACCCGTTTCTTTCAAATGTATTTTCTTTGTGCCTCTATTTTAGGTGTCCAACTACAGGGACGCCATGCATAGGCTATTGGATAATTTGACGTGCTGTTGCTATTGTGAAAGTTATAGGTCCTTGTTATTAGATGCCTTCACTCTTATCCATTCAGTTCCTTATTTAGTTACTTCAGTTAGGGCAGGTTTCCCATTTTCAGTTATCATTTATTTCATAGGGATATCATACTCCTTTATTTCAAGTTAATGGGATTCACTTTTATTATGGATTATTATATTTGAGACTTTTTAACTAGAACGTTTATTAAAATATTGTTTATCCAGACATATGCTTTCTCATTTTTATTGTTTTATTCATTAGTATGGTAAATGTGGTAAATTATTTAAATTGTTGGACAATAAATATATGATTAAATGTTTCTAGCACTAGCTTAATTAATTCGTAGGTGAGGAAAAATGAATGTTTTTCAAGAGTGATGCTAAGAATGAACCAACTAGATAATCTGATTTAATTTAATAAATGACTGATTACCTGGTATTTAATTGAGAGGGGTGTCACAGGTGGTATCAAAGCATTAAGTTCTAGAGTCTTTAGGATCTGTGCGGTTTATTATGTTTTCAGCGTAGCGTTCTTTGATTTACATCCCTATGTTTAGGACTGCTGTATTCTTATTTTCGCATTTATGCCTTAAACTATTTCAAGTCATATTGAATTATGGGCTTATAAAATTCTTTCTCATTTTATATGCCTCCTGGATGTGCAACGCGGGCCCAAAATGCCCAACAAGAGCCTCAGCCAGCGCCAGTTCAGGGTACCATGAACGCCGCAGAAGGTTTCACCATAGTTGCATAGGCGGTGAATGCAGTATTGGCAGTAGTACAACAAGCCCCACTCCAGGAACAAGTGGTGGCTCCAACACAGGCTCAGGCGTTCCCTTCTACGTGGGAGCAAGTTAGGGATGCCTTTCAGAAGACGCATGCCCTAAATTTCTCAGGGAGTTATGATGTGATGGATGTGAGCCGATGGAAAAAGGACATTCAAAGGTACTTGAGGATATACGAGTGCACCGAGGTACAAAAACAAATACTAGCTACCTTTAATCTAGTCGGGGTGGTATTATAGTGGTGGGAGTCCACTACCACAACTGATGACAGAGACGACATGACTATTCAGGGTTTCTGGATGCGATTTGACCATGAATATTTCCCTTCCACCATCTAGACTGAGATGAGAAGGAAATTACTAGACCTCACCTAAGAGGGGAGGACTATTGCTGAATACAAGGAGGAGTTTACGGGGCTGACTAATTTGGTACCAGAGGAGGTGCCTATCGAGGAGAAAAAAATACAGATGTTTATAGATGGTCTCACCAGGAGGATCCGACAGCACCTTCTGGGTAATCTTTCTCTGCAGTCATACAGTGATGTGTTAAATGCTTCTTTTTTAGACTACCAGGTCCACTGCTTCCATGTTAAGGGAAGCAAACGAGTTGGAGAGTCCAACCAGCAGGGCGGGACCACGGGAGCCAGTGCTAGTAGGGCACCATCAGCTCAAGGGCAGTCGAGGTAGGGTGAGCAGAGTTCCCAGTAGGGGGATTCTACTAAGAGTTTGAGATCAGTTTTTTTTTTGTCATGGACAGGGAAGTTTCAGACATGGACATCAGGGCCAACAAGGACAGCAGGGCAACCAGGGCCAGCAACAGCTTCATTAGTGACATCAGGGCTAAGGGAGGGGTAGTAATGGCCTGCAAGGTCGAGGTCAGTAGGGATAGAGAGGAGGACATTTCACATGCTGATGTTTTTCTTGCGGTAACACTGTCCACAAGAAATAGGATTTCCCTAATAAGGGGAAAGCTCAGCAGCAGTAGGGTGCTCACCAGGAGCCACAGAGGCCTATCTTCCTAGCCGCTCTCATAACGCCACCTCAGATGCCTGCTATACCAGTTCTAGTAACCCCACCTCAGCAGGGGCAATTGCAGTATGGGTATTTTTTGACGTCCACCAGGCAATAGTTCCTCAGGCACCGCCCGTAGTTTAGTGTATGTTTTCTATCCAGGGGACTATGGGGAGTATTTTATTTGACACGAGGGCCTCACATTATTTTTTATCCACTAGATTTGTACGGGCCGTAGGGTTGTTAGACACGACCGACATTATGATTAGTTGTGTAGATTCGTCATTGGGTAATGGAATGTTGATTTTATTTATATGCCTAGGTGTGAGTATAAATATTAGGAGTCTCATTTTAAGCGCTGATATGCTTGTATTAAATTTGTCTGAGTACGATGCCATTATTGGCATGGATTGGCTAATTACGTATAGGGCCATGATTGATTGCTATAGTAGGAGCATTATTTTTTCCATCCCTGGTTATGAGATGTTTTTGGATCGTTGTGACTGTGTGTTGACCAACGAGAACTAAATAAAGTCATGATATGGAATAAGTATCCATTGCCCCAAATAGATGACTTATTTGATAAGTTGAGAGGAGTTTCATAATTCTCGAAGATCGACTTGATATTTGGGCACCACCAGCTACATATCAGGGATTAGGATGTTTTTAAGACTACCTTCTTGATGAGCTATGAGTCCTACGAGTTCAGGGTTATGCCATTTGGGCTAACCAACGCACCGACCCTATTTATGGACTTAATGAACAAGGTGTTCAGAGAGTTCTTAGATCAGTTTGTTATCGTCTTCATTGATGACATTCTGATTTATTCCAAGACCTAGTAGGAGCACACCGAGAATTTATATCGGGTATTGCAGACACTACGTGAGCATCAGCAGTATGCAAAGTTGAAAAAATGTGGGTTCTGGTTACACGAGGTGCAGTTTTTGGGGAATATTATTTTGGAGAGGGGTATATCGGTGGGCCCGAGTAAAGTGTCAGCGATGAGGGAGTGGGGACAACCCACGACACCGTTAGAGGTACGCAATTTCTTAGGATTGGCGGGTTATCCGAGGGTTTTCGAAAATTGCGGGTCCATTGACTAATTTGACTCGTAAAGGTGTGCCGTATGTTTGGAATGATGCGTGCCAGTTAGCATTTGATGAGATAAAGGATAAGCTAACTTCAACATCGGTTCTCGGTTTACCCAAGCCAGGAGTGGAATACCTTGTTTGCATTGATGCGTCCCTATAGGGACTTGGGGGAGTACTTCAGCAGGAGGATTAGGCTATAGCTTTTTCCTCTAGCAAGCTTAAGCCTCACAGGAGGAATTACCCCACCCAAGACTTGGAGCTAGCAGCAGTCGAGTTTTTCCTTCGGCTTTGGAGATATTACTTATTGGGTGAGAAATTATGCCTATTCACGTATCACAAGTCACTACAGTATTTGTTCACTCAGAGGGAGTTGAATATGCGTCAGCGCAAGTGGCTTAAAGTTGTGAAAGACTATCAGTTTGAGATCCAGTATCACCTGGGGAAGGCTAACGTAGTAGCTGATGCATTGAGCCGTATGCCAGTGGGGAAGGTGACCGAGGTGTGGAAAGAGAAATGGAAGGATCTGGGGCATCAGGATATAGTTGCTAGGTCATTTATGTCAGTTATGACACACCCCAAATTGTGACGAGGGTGGTATTGGCTCAGGTAGCGGACTCGTTTTGTCAAGAGAGGATTAAATAAATTTTAGCCATGGAGCAGAGTCTTACTTAGTGAGTTCCGAGGGAGGCTTGTGCTTTAACGGTAGATTAATTGTTTTGCAAGGGGGAGGATTTATGACATGCAGTGAAGACAGAGTTACATAGGTCTCGATTTGCGGTACATCCCAACGGGAATAAGATCTACCAGGATATGAGGTGGTAGTATTGGTGGAGTGGGATGAAGAGGGACACTACTGAGTTCATATCGAAGTGTGCCACCTATCTTCTAGTAAAGGTGGACCACTAGAAGCCAGCAGAGCTTCTTTAGCCGCTAGATATTCCTACGTGGAAATGGGAGAGAAAATCCATGGATTTCATTACAGGGTTGCCTACTTCTTAGAGGGGTCACAATTCCATATGGGTGATAGTGAATAGTTTGACTAAGGTAGACCACTTTCTTCCAGTCTCAACGGATTATACTACGGCCGTGTATGATCAAATTTTTATTACTGAGCTAATGATATTACATGGGGTGCCCTTAGATATTATGTACGACAGTGATAATATTTTTGTGTCTCATTTTTGGGAGAGCTTCCAGGACGCCATGGGCAACGAGTTGCGTTTGAGTATGACCTATCAGCCACAGACGGATGGGCAGACTGAGCGGACTAATCAAATGCTAGAGGATATGTTGCGTATGTGTGTTATTGATTTTAGGAAAGGTTAGAAGCAACATCTTCCACTGGTGGAGTTTGCGTACTGTAACACCTATCAGTTCACTATTGGCATGGATCCATTTGAGGCGTTGTATGGTAGACCTTGTCATTCTCCTACTTGTTGGTTAGAGGTGGGGGACAATAAGCTACTCAGGTTGAAGGTGATTCAGGATACGTCAACCAGGATTGAGATGATTCGGAGTCACATATGGGTTCCCCAGGACATACAGAAAAGCTATGTTGATGATAATCAGTTCTTCTAAGAGTTTAGTGAGGTGGACCAGGTCATATTACGAGTATCTCCTATAAAAGGGATTATGTGATTCAGGAAGAAAGGGAAATTGGCACCAAGATACGTGGGGCCATCTCCTATCATTGAGAGGATTGGATCAGTAGCATATAGACTTGGGTTGTCGGAGCACTTGCACCGTATTCATGATTTGTTACACATTTCTTCACTAAGACATTATCTCTGGGATGATTTGTCTCTTACTCACATCATGCTAGATGAGATTGACTTACAACCTGAAAGTTTATATGAGAAGAGACCGGTGGCTATCTTAGACCATAGCGAGAGTAGATTGAGGTCGAAGGTAGTTCCACTTGTGAGCGTCTAATGGGCGCACATAATGTCGAGAAGTCTACTTAGGAGCATGAAGATGAAATGTGCGAAAAATATCCAGAGTTGTTTTTACCAGTTATAGTTGTATTTTTCTAATTTCGGGACGAAATTCCTCTATAAGGGGGAAGTATGTAACACCCTGTATTTTTATGATTTTAAATGTGGGATTAATTAAAATTAAATATGGGAAATTAATTGATAATTAATCCGGATTAAAATATATATTAACTAGAAAGATAAGGGTTAGTATTTATTGATGTGAATTATATTGAATATTACTTAGCGAGTAAAGTAATATAGGATGATGAATTTATCAAAATTTTCGTGAGTGAAAAATACGACAGCTATAATAATTAAGTCTGGATGCGCGTTTGTGATGTCGGGACGTGCGTTTATCGTGTCGCGACTCGATTTAATGAGATAGAAAATAATTAATTTTTAAGTTATCCAGATGGTCATTTCGAGTGCGCCAAAGTGTCCAAAAGGGTCGAGATAGTCAGAAAATTCAACTCGGGGGTTTAGTTTGGGTCCCAGGGTACTTTTAGGCCAAACTAGCATCCCAGGAGGGCCTTTTGGTCAATTGTATTTTTGGGTGTATAGTAAATACGTATTTCTAAGTTAGTATATCTGATGAGAGAAGAGGATATTAGGGCTAGTTATATGAGAAGCACAAAGAGGTTACATAGAAGCTATAAGAGGAAGAGCAGAGAAGTTCCAAAGACTAGAACCATCGTTCCTATACCTTTTACACCACCGACACCGCAAGAGTGTAGATCAGAAAGATGGGAACATCACCCATCTTCTTCAGAGGATCAGACCTTCACATTTAGGTAAGTTTTTAATCTTACGAAACTATAGCATGTATGATATCCATGTTAGTGTAGGATGTATCATATAAGAAATTTATATGTTTTGGGTTAAATTGGGAGACTTAATTCATAATCTTGTGTTGGAAATTGATAAAGGATTGAACCCTCTATGTATGTAACATGAAACCCAAGAAATTACATTGATTCTTGGTGAAAAAATCTGAGTTTTAAATTAGTTCTTGAATGAAAGTGTTAAACGAGGGGTTTTCAGAATTTAATTGGGATTAAATTTATTAATGGATGATTGTTGATGAGTTCGTATTCTTGTACATTAGGAATCATTCATATATGTTGGTATAACATTTGAAGTAATTGGTTGGGAGTTTGGGAATGTTTAGTGAAGGTTTTGATGGTTGAAAAAAGTGAAACCAATAGGAAGAATAATGCAAATTTTGAGACCTGTGGGTGGAGAATCGATTGGGCTCCTGGCCAAATTCATTCATCCAGGCGAATCGATTTAAACCAGGCTGAATCAATTCGATTGATGAGTTTTGTCCAACTTCTCCCTTTTGTTGAGTATCCTTGGGGGAACGTTTGGGATTTAAATCGTGAGAATTATTTTAAACATAAAGGGGGATATATGGAAATGCCAGTAGGCCTAGGTGGGATTTCGGTCTTAGTCCTAAAAGTTGGAATTAAGGGCTAAACTTAATTAGTATTTATCGAGGAAAATACCTAATTTTCAGAATAATTTGAGTTATGGGGATTCAAGGGAAATGTTGAATTAGACCAGTAGGATATGGTGAGTTTTCCTACTGATATTATGAGAAGCATAATGAGTAAACTTCGGGTGGTGAGAAATACTCGAGAGCATGTGATAACAGTAAAGTTGAAATTTAATTATACGTAGAATATTCAGGAGATAAATATACTACGTATAAGACTTGTGATATGGGACGTGTGTAAACCTATATCAATGATATAATATATAGGTGGAGAAAATATCTATTATATGATTTCTTATTTGTATGACATATCTACGCTGCTTAATATCGGGTAGGAGGTTTCACGTAATGGACGGATCCCGATGAGCCCATTTGGGGGATTTTAGATTCGTACCCAGAACATAGAACCTTTGACATGTGCTGTCTGAGAGTATAATAGTTTCAACGGTTGAATGGGAGCATAGGTATGTACGTGACCTATTTGGCTGGGAACTATGTTCGCCTCTAATATATGTGAATTTGTTTTATAGTTCGAGGAAAATACAAAACTAAGAGTCCTTTATACAGTGTGAGATGTACCAGGACATGATAGCAGAGTACGCATGCACCATATGTGAGTCTAGAGGTTCCACATTAGTATATATATGTGATAGAGTGTTGATATATATATATATATATATATATATATATATATATATATACACACACACACTTGTGATGTGTTCTACTGTGTGAACTTAGTTGATAAGATGGATAGTGAAATCTAAAATAACTTAAGTTTGAGAGCTCTTAACTTTAATTATGAAAACTCACACACTCGAGATAAAAGATGTGAAAATATTCATTAACGTATTACGTGTGGAAATACGGGTAGTTATTATGAGATAATGGATTTGAAGATTTATGAGCTTGAACTAGTTAGGCGTGATTGTAATAACAAGAATGGTTTAGCGGAACACTAGGCGTGCACACTAGTTGATAGGTGAGATTTCTCAAGAGAGAGTCCGCATAACTAACATGAATATAATATATGCTTTTAAGAATTTTTAAATACTTGCTAAACTGTTTTAAAATATATTCAATTGGTCTCTGATCTGTTTCTTGAAAATCTATTTTCTTTGTGCCTCTATTTTAGGTGTCCAGCCACAGGGATGCTAGGCATAGGCTATTGGATGATTTGATATGCTGCAGCTTTTGTGGAAGTTGCAGGCCCTTGTTATTGGATGCCTCTATTCTTATCCATTTAGTTCTTGATTTAGTTACTTCAGTTCGGGTAGGTTGCCCTTTCTCAGTTATCATTTATTATAGAGAGATATTATCCTCATTTATTTTAGTATAATGGAATTTAGTTTTATTATGGATTATTGTATTTGAGGCCTTTTAACTGGAACGTTTATTCATGTATTATCTATTCAGACAGATGCTTTCTCATTTTCATTATTTTATTCATTAGTATGGTGAATGTGGTAAATGGTTTAAATTGTTGGATAATAATTAAATTATTAAATATTTCTGGCACTAGCTTAATTAATTAGTAGGTGAGGAAAAATAAATGTTTTTTGACAGGGATGCTAAGAATGAGCCAACTGGATATTCTGATTTAATTTAATAAAGGAATGATCACCCGATATTTAATTGAGTTGGGTGTCACATGTTGTTGTCTGTAAAAATTACTCTCCTATGTGGACCAGTGATAAATGCACACTTGTTCTCCTACGTGTCCAACTATCCACCTTGATCGACAACAAAGATACTTAGTCGGTTAGAAGACCGACCAACTCCAAAATGCCAACATCATGAACATCAAAAGTTACTCGGATGTGATTCCAACTAACACTGAATTCCAAGAGTTTCATTTATTATACACAGATGTAAATACCTGAAAATATAAAGGTGTTCCATCTCTAGGGTTTTACACCATTATAAATACAAAATACCCCTTTGTTCAATGGACAACTCGAATCACTCATATGCACACCATACTGAGCTATTGTACCCCTACGAAACAATACCAACAGTGGATGTAGGTTATTTTACGCTAAACTACTCTAAAAACCTTTTCTCTTGCGTGTGTTTGATTTGATTAACCTACTATATTTTTATCCGTGATTTTAAATCTGGATTAAGTCCATTTTTAGACATCAACAACTTATAAATGCTTTCTACCAAAATAATTGACCGGAAGTGCCTCACATCTACCCCCACCTTTTTTGGAATCAAACAAATAAAAGAAGCATTCAAGCTTCACTCACATCTACCACTCTCTTAGAACTCCTAAAAAAAGGCTAATATGTCATCTCGAACAATGGGCCTACACTGCTGAAATAAATCCATTGAGAAACCATCGGGTCCAAGTTCCTTATCCCCCTCATACAATTCAACTCTAAACCGCCTCCTCCTTTGAAAAAGGACTCTCACTACACCAAAAATAGGAATCTGGCATGGTTTTGAACTGTGACATAATTAGGTGTTCCAAAATGGCCATTTTTTTCCTGGCACTGTTTAAAAATGTTCCAGATTTGACCAAACATGAACACTTCTGGCACACTTTTAAACCGTGCCAAAATTTGATATTTCTCGTACACTTTTGGCACAATTTTGAACTGTGCCAGACTGAGTATATTTTGGTACACTTTTGGCACAATTCAAAATCGTGCCAAAATTTGATACGCTTTTGGCACAGTTTTGAACTATGCCAAATTTTCGGATTAGTAAACAAATAATTATAAATAATATTACCCAAAAAATCGGAAACGTTTTCATTATTTTTTGTACATTTATCAACCTGGTAATTTAAAACCTATTTTAGCATAACAAAAATTCAATAATAATACAAAGCCCGCATGGCAAAAATAGTACAACAACAATACAAATAGTTCGTAACACTAATACACATCAAAACAATAAGCCCAATAAAAATTAATTGCTCAAATTCCATTAATAGAAAATTCATCTCAATACATATGAAATTCGTCTTAATACATGAGGCAATTTGGGAAATCTAAGAATTGTTCATCTCAATACATATTTTTTACCACAGAATGTTCTAACTTAGAAGTCAATTTTTGGATAGACCCATCATGAGCAAATCAAGTATCTCTTATCTAGAAGTGACGAGTTCAATTAGTCTTTCACCAACACTTTCTAAGGTTGAAGCAATAATATGAAAGTAAGAAGAGAAGATTTTTAGTTTGAAAAATGAATGCATTAAAAATAATGCTGAGAAGAAAAGAAAAAGTCAAAAGCCAGCATAATATTAATGCTATTGTGAATCAGCACTGCACAAATGAATTAAACAAGTATGTGAGGATGATCCAATACTTCATATGTTCAAATTAACAATGCATATGCTCAAGTCATCCATTGAGTGTAACAAAATGGCATATAATTTTGGGACAGAGGTAGTATAGTTGTTTGATGAACAACTGAGAAAGAGGATGCTATGAGAGAATGATGAATTAGAATTATTAATATATATATATATATATATATATATATATATATATATATATATATATATATATATATATATATATATATATATATAGATGGTTGCAATAGATTAGAAGGTCATAGATGTGTCAACTTAAACACCAATAAAATCATCGTCTCTAGAGGTTCAAAACCAATACATACACGCTATGTATTTGGTGAAAAAATGACCATTGTTGGAAGTGTGAATCAATTTTCTTGGGGTTAAATACTAATTTTGGAAACATTCACACACTTTTGAATTAACGGGCACAATTTTTTGTCCAAACTTTAATGTTTCCAAATTAGTCTTATGGTTCTCAAATAGTGAACACCAAAATCTATTTTGCCTAGGCAAAATAGATTTTGGTTCTGATCTGTTTTCAACACCCCCTACCTGGTCGCAACCCAAACACACGCACACACTTCCCACCTGCTCACACCCTTTTTCCAAAACCTACACACCCCATATACCAACTGCCCCCACTCATCTCCCCATATACCAGCTACACTATCATCCAACCAAATACCCAAACTACCTACCCCTGCTACCCAACCAGAAAACCCATACCTTACAACCTCGCGCCCATAGACCTGCTTCCCCTACTCGTTGTCACCCACAACTATACCCCTGTGTGACCCTACAAGCCCCAAACGCACCTCCTCCACAACCCCTTAACCCCCTGCTGATACCCCCCGCTGATACCATACATGTCCACCCTGCAACCTACCAAATATTCATACATGTTCTCCACCACCCTGCTACCATACCTGCCCTCCACAATCCTTTAACCCCCTGCTAATGTACATGAGACTAAACGGGAACGTGTAAAAGAGAAATGAAATGATTACACATTAACACGTTTTGATCCTAATTTTGCACAGAACAGGGATAAAATTCCTGTCCCAGTGCCTACATCAAGAACAAACTTGTCCTTAAATAAAAATGAATTTGTATATATGGCATTTTTGGTAGGTCTTAGTTCTCACTACATCCTTCAACATTTACTGCAATGTACAAAAGTTGCTATGTATGGCATTTCGGTAGTTCTTTGTGGATTAATGAAATCACCCTCAACTTTCGAGTGTAGCATAAATGAGGAAAATGTTGGCATTTAATACAATCGAATATCAAGCTATTTTAATATATTTTAAGATATCCCAAATAATTGGGGATTGAGTCAAATGATTATGAAAAGAAAGAGGAGTCTAAAATTTTGCAAATAACATATAAGTAAATGGAATGAGGTGAAGGAAATAATTACCTAATGAAGAAAGTTCTTAAGAATAGCGAGTTTGCCCATTGCGATGGCCATTTATCCCATGTAATCAACCACATTTCCAAAACCATCAAGGCCAAGAGATTTGGAAGAAAGTGTCTCTACAAAGGACTGTTGCAAAGCCTCCATCCCTTGAGATGAGTCATACTCGGCCTGCTAACAATAGGTCCATGAGTTTTCTGAATTTTATTTACCCCTTGAGACAAGGCATCCTCGACCTGCTGACAATAGCCTCCATCACATTAAATAACATACAATTATCATCTTTTATAATTATCAGATGGGTAAACATAATTACACAATTATAAATATTGAAATAATAAATAATTGGGTGATGCAATATGACAATACAACCATCCACCTTTACATATTTCTCCACAAATTAGGTGATATAATATGACAATTGTTGATGATACATCGATACGCATTTGGGTCTGTGAAGGGGAATCAATGCACGAACAAGGAACAACTTGTGATCTTCCTTTAAAGGTAAGGAAAACCCATTGATTATACTTCCCAAGATCTCAATAAACTCCATAATCCCATTATGCTTCTCCGTCTCGAAAATAAAACCGTGGTGTTTCCTCGTTTTGCATTAGATTAACATCAAAGAAGCAAGTCAAAATTAAGCCATACTTTTCATATTAAGCATGTAGAAGAACATAAATGAAAATGATACTATTTTAGTAGTTACTTCTATTGTAGATTCAACCCATGTGACAATACACACACACACACACACACACACACACACACACACACACACATATATATATATATATATATATATATATATATCCTATCTAGCCACTATTCTACGCCTAAGTTATGGCAATTCAGTTCTTTCACAACTAATAAGAATTAGATGTGTTAGTTGTGGGAATTCAGTACTTTACATTGAAGGTATCCAGCTTTTCATCCTTAGAGTAAATAATTACCAATTAAGTACCAAACATTACTAATTATATCATTTTAAAGTTATAATTCTCTGTCCAAAAAAATAATGTCCAACTGCACCTGAATGAAAAAGTGAGAATTCTCAAATAATCACTCCACGCTCGAGCTTGTGTATGGGATAGAAAAAAGTTAGTTCATAACTTATGATGTTCACTAATTAGAGAATTCGAAGATTGAGCAAAGTAAGTTTGGCCTATTAAACAGAAACTAGTAGATGCCTTCAATGTTGCTGCTATAAGTACACTATACAAGGGAAAAAAACTGCTTAAACTAAACTATATAATAAAATACGATTTTAAATACAGGTGCATGCGAACCAATACATCTTGTATGGTGTACTGTTTAGTACATTGATTTTGAATATGTAGAATAAAATCTAGGGGGAACAATTAGAATAAAATTACAGGGCTTGAACTAAAGAGAGCAGCCCTTATATCAAGGGATTACCTCTGCATCGGTTCTGAATATGTGCCAGTGGCAGCATCTGAAAGTTTAAATATTAAACATTTAATAGAGTAATCATGAATCAATAAAGAGACTAAGATAATAGAGGTATCTGGACAAGATTGTATATGTTGCAGTTTAAAGGAATGGATGACAGTGTGAGCCTCCAGAAGAATATGGAAATTTTATCAACAATATTTTTAGTCCAAATGGATTTAGAGACCAAAGACTTCCGATGATGTAATTTAATGATGCTAACTACTGATTTGAATGAGAAGTCACCTATTATAGAGGCTTTCCAAGTTGAAGAATCATCTTAAAAAAGTGGTCATCAAACAGGCATTTGAATTGGAGCATGATTTCCCAAGTAGAAGGACCCTTTAAGCAGTTGAAATTTTTATATTTCACTTTCATGAATTTAGACCACAAAGAAGAGTTTTCATGCCATTTCCACCAGTATTTCAAGTCTACTGGTTTAGACATCATATATTTCACAAAAAAATGAACATCCCAAATATATTAGCGTCTGGTGTTAAAGTTTAGACCAAGATCATAAGCAATATATATTCTTCTAAATATAGGGGCAAAATGGTGAGTAGTGGATGATGACTTATTAGAATTAATTATCTGGCCAGTATCAAGATCATAGCACTTAAGGAACTGCCAGTAGGTAAAGGACTGCATTGAGATTTGGTCCATCTAAAAAATTGAGTAATTTCATCCATCTAACAAATTCAAATCACCTCAAATATGCCAAACGAGATAGTTGGTGGTGGATCAGGATTATAGAAGCATAAATTAGGAATATAAGTAAAGATTTTGCATATTTGTACCTTAGAGGGAAGTACTTCGAATCAAGGTGGAGTAGGTGAAAGAGGATCTTGTGGAGAATCCTCTTGTCCGCATCCTTCTTAACTGTATATGTACCTCACAAGAAATAAAATTAAAAATTAATAACTAAATTGGAAAATTAATAACTAAGTTAAATGTTAAATTGGAAAATATAGATGTTAGCGTCCAACATAAATTAAACTAACCTTTCTTTAAGTTATCCATAATCGAGTCCCGAATGCTCATTTTACTGAAGCTATAATCATCATCCATGACAAAAATATTTGATGCAAAGAAAAAAAGGATGTGATAATAATATTTTATCCTAACACCACAAAAGCAAATATAATATGCAAATAAACAAAAAACAAAGATAACAGTTATATTGTCAGAAGTGATAGTTACTTTTACACTTGTGACTACAAAAGTGGATGCAATACCTAATTAACACCAAGACAGCTATTTTAACGATGTAAGAGCTCCATGTTAATCAAACACATTACCACAAAAGTTACAAAAGTTGACTCAATTACATCATTCATCGATGTCACCAATGGGAGGATAAAGGTCGTCGAGCCAATATATAATTCCATTTTTACCAACATCTTCCAAGTTCTCGCAATGATCTTGTTTTCCACCCCAAACTGGATACTCGAGCACTTTGATGTCATCGAGTAAAACTCGCACTTCATTCTTTCTCAACGTATAGAAGTGAACAGTTGAGATGGATCCTGGTTGCGTTTTCCTCCAATAACCAACAAGTTCACATGCATGGGATAGTATTTTTCATTCAATTATAGAGGTGAAATTTGGAGCCTCAAATGCAGGGGAGGAAAGAGAACATGAAGGAGTTGCAGTGCCTAAAGTAGGTAACTCCTGAACGTTATGTCCAACACATGAAAATTTCCCGATTTTGAAGTCAGTAATGAATTATGATAATGATGACTTTATCCCCTCTATGTCACTCCTTAGGTGATTAACATGATCCTTCCAATTTTCGGTGTCCTCTTTCACCTCTTCAAGCATTTCTCTAGCAAATGCCGACCCTAATATAGCGGTTCCCGAAATTATGGACCCAACACAACGAACACGTCCTCACGTATCTTTTCCAAAAACCTCAAAAATAGGCCAGAGATCCAAGGTCTCCTCCTGACCACTCGCTTTGTATACATCCAGAAGCAATTGAATTTAGTCCTGTACAAAAATATATTAACATTAGGTTTGATGATACGATACTTTTTTTAGGCAAAACAAACATTAAAAAATTTAAATTACCGCAAATATTTTATCATGAGGGGCATAACCACCTCCTTTGACTATATGAGTTGCCAACAACAATTCAGCACGAGTGGGTGCACGCCCATGCTTCTTTCTCCAATTCTCTGAAGCTCGGGCATAACCATGATGACCTGTGTTATGAGTTGTCTTTCTCACACAATTTTGTTTAGCCTCTTTGTTCTTTCTTCGCAAAGTTTTTTGAACCTCTAAAGCTTCATTATTGCAAAACACCTCCCAGTCCTCAGATTTGACATTTCGTGGAACTTTATACTTCCATTTCCAACATCACCATCCTTCAAATTAACCCTTAGCTTTGACTTGAACTTTTTCCAAGCATCGTTCGCTTTTTTCATAAAAAAATGCTTCTGACTTTTGCGCACATCTGGGAACTCTTTCCACAATATATGAAGAAATAAAATTAAAACATCACATAATTGAATTTACTAACTATTACATTATTCGTAATAGAAAGTAATAGTATACCATTAACGATGACCAAACTGAGTTCTTATATCACACATCCACTTATTTCCAACCCGTATAAGAAATGGGAACATGTGTCCTTGCTAAGTCTCCCAACCTGGTTGAGAGTGTATATGAATTTTCACCAACTAGAAGGCCGTGCTAATTTAATTTTAATTTCTTTGCGGAAGAGTCATCACCTACTCTTGAATCCCCCGAAGAAACCTTAGAACGGGAGGTTGATATGGGTGTCACCCCATTTATTGACGGTTGCGAATAATCACCAATATGGGACATTTATCTGGAAAAAGTGACTATTTGACACCAAAATAATCAGAATAAACAGTACAAGAATATATGTTCAAATATACACCAGTATATTACATGTTCAAACATCAGTAAACTTAGAATTGCAAGTTCAAACAGCCATACCTGTATTAAATGTTCAAACAACAATAAATTATTAAATGCTTACAACAACAACAAACGGAATAAATAGAATATTACCCATTCAAAATAACAAAAAATATAATATTGCATATTCAAAAACAAGTTCAGAACTAAATTATTGCACTAGAAATCCGTGTTCAAAAGCTCCAGCAATTTATCATTTTCCTCGAGAATGGAGTCGTACATCGTACGGTCAATATCAATTGCATTTATTTCTTTTGTCAGTCTCTTGGGAGAGTGTAAAACAACTGACCACCCTTCAAGTTTTCATCCCGATAATAAAATACTTGACTAGTTTTAGATGCAAGGATGAACGGATCATCGTGAATGGTATTTTTACTCATGAGCTTACTAACATTCACCATCACCAATTTTGAGGTGGGTTCAACTTTTCAAGCATTCTTATCATCAACATCCACCCAATCACAATAAAAGACAGTATGTGTGAACTCAATGTAATTGAGGTCGAGTATTTGTCTAATAACTCAATAAAAGGTTGTCATAACCCCCTTATTATTAAAGGCCTTAGTGGATACACCACTACTCTGAAAGTTATGATTTTCTTCATGTCTATAAGTACAAAAGGTGTACCCATTACATTAAAATTTCTCATAACTGGTAGCACTATGGAGCGGACCATCACCATATGGAAAAATTCCCATATCATTAAATCTTGAGGCCTGTAAGGAATTGATAATTTTTTAAAGTTTCATTAAAAATAATTATGGTTGATAAAAAAGTACATGTATAAATAAAGACTTGCCTCGTTCCTTTGCCAAGGGATGAAATCGTCAATTCTATGCCTCAATTGAGTCTCAGTTACCACTTAGTTTCAAAATTATGAAATATCACATTACAATCAATTAGTATGAATTAACATAGAACTAAGTGTGTACCTTCTCCATTCATCAACACCGTTGCATTGAGATAAAACCCATCTTCGCACTTGCTCATATTGTACATTATTTAAGATCAATTCTTTACTTTTACCCAATGGTCGTTGGCATTCCGAGTCATCACACTCATCATCAAAAAATCCTCAAGATTCCTCTTATGAGTTCCTTCACCTATTTTCGATATGTACTCCATGGCGTACAAAGAAGCTTCATGTAACAAATATGCATTAGCAATGCTCCCTTCAACGTACCTCTTGTTTTGTGACCACTTTTTATATCTTCCCATTTCTCTCTCAAATAACCACATTGCCCGATATCTTGGTGGACCAGCTGTCAAAGCTTCATCGGCTAAATGGTGCATGAGGTGGATCTTCACCACAAAAAAGGCAGGTGGAAAATAAATTTCAAAGACACAAAGTGCTTCTACCAATGTGTTTCTAGCCTTCAAAGGTTGGTCCCTAAATATCACTTCGGCACACAACACATTAAAGAATATGCTTATTCGCTGTATATCTTTAAACAAAGGCTTATCATCCGGAAATGAATGCATAAGCAACGCAGGAAGAAACCATTTCATAATGATGTGATAATCGTGGGACTTGAGATTGGTAAATTCCGGTGGATCGAGGTTAAAATTATTGCTAAAATTTGATGAAAATCTAATCGGTACGTTTAATGTTTTTAGTGTACGAAAAAACGGCTTCTTTCTCTTCCTTTCATAATGCAAAAGGTGCCTTTGGCATAAGCGTTTTGTTACTGCCTTCAACATATTTCATCCATAATTTCCTTTTAAGATTCAGATGAACTTTCAAGTCTTCACGGGCTTTGATCGTATCTTTATTTGATGAACCTTTCACCTAGAGTATTGTACCTAAAAGAGTCTCTATGACATTCTTTTCAACATGCATAACATCTAAATTATGTCTAATATCATAATCCTTCCAGTACTCTAAGTCAAAGAAAATTGACCTCCTTGAAAAACCCTCGGTACCCGCTAGATTCTCATCGTCACCCTCACTTGGATAATCATATTCTTCCATTACGACATCCTCCTTCCCCTTCCCCTTCCCATTCCCCTTTGCCTTTCCCTTTTTGTCTCCCTCTCCCTCTCTTTGAACACCTTCTCGAGCGATAAGTGACACTATCTGTTCAACTTCTACACTTGTTAACTTTCTTGGAGCCATAACATCCTCTATTTTACCATTAAATGTTTGCTTTGATGTGTCAAACCTGTAAGGATGGTCTTTAGGAAGGAACATACGAGATCATTGGTAACAACATTTCGATGACTTAGAAAGATATTGAGAAGGTGTATTTGTAGAACAAACATGACACCCATTGTAACCTTGAGTTGAACAACCTGCTAACATCCCATAAGCTGGAAAATCATGTATACCCCACATGAACATGGCTTTTAACTGAAATTTCTCATTTTTGTACGCATCCCAAGCCTCAACTCCAGACCATAAGATCTTTAACTCATCAACCAACAGTTAGAGGAAGACATCAATATTACTTGATGGTGACTTTGGTCTGGGAATCAATACAGACAACATTGGAAACTCACTTTTCATACACATTGATGGAGGAGGGTTGAGAGCACTACACCAAAATGGGCAAATTATCACCTTTCAGCCGGCCAGCCTTATCAAGGTCATTGACCGTGACAAAAAACAAGCGTTTTGTGTCACGGTCATTGACCTTGACAAGAAATTATCACGGTCATTGACCGTGACAAGGCCGTGACAAATTTACTTGTCACGGACTTGTCACAGTCATTGACCGTGATAATTATTTAAATAATTGTCAAGGTCAATGACCGTGACACGACCGTGACAATGTTAGCAGCAAAAACCCTTTCCCCCTTTTTTTCCCTCCCGCGCCGTTCCCTCCCTCTCTCTCTCTCTCTCGACGCTGCTCTCTCTCTCTCTCTCTCTCTCTCTTCCATTTATATATATGTTTGTGTGTATATATATGTGTGTATGTGTGTATATATGTGCGTGTGTGTGCGTGTGTGGGGGGTGGGGGTAGGGGGTGGGGCAGGGTGGGGGTAGGGTGGGGGTAGGGGTGGGGCAGGGTGGGGGTAGGGTGGGGGCAGGGTGGGGGTAGGGAGTTAAAAATGTAAATAAATAAGTAATTTTCTATAAATTTTCAAAAATAATATCCAAAAATGTAAATGTAAATAATATCCAAAAATAATATCCAAAAATGTAAATTTGTAGTAATTGTCATCTGAAGTTGGTAAAAGCATCCGAAGTTAAAAAAGCATGAAAAATAAAATATTTTTTAAGATTTGTGGTGAATAACTAAAGTTAAAAAAAGTATTACTTTAGTCATTAAATTACTTTTTGAATTCGGGCGATGTGCGTAAATTTGTAGTAATTGTCTTATAATAAAGATCAATTAGTCTATGTTGTTGAAAAATTTGATCAAATTGGTGAGCCCTTCATATTTTAAAAATGTTGTTTTTATTCCTATTTAACTTTTCTTTATATACACCCTTAATTATATTTAAAGTTTAATAAAATAGGAGTTATAGAAAGAAAAGTGGGGTTAAAATAAAAACACTTTTTTTTAAATTTTAGGTTCTGGTGCATAATCTTACTTTGTCACAATTAATTTATATGCCTCAAAGTTATTTTATCACTCTTAGTTTATATTTGTGATAATACTTTATGAACCACAACTTTAGGTTGATTATTTTAGAACTTAACCCATGAATTTATTTTTGTATTTGAATTAACCCATTATATGAAACATACTTGAAATTAAATATAGTGCGCATAGAAACTAGCATTCTAGTTCTTATGCGTACGCATTTAATAGCCCTTAGACCCGTTCGAGAGTCATTACCCCTGTAATTAGATCTCTCGAATTGTCCCGTTTGGACAGTTTGAGACTGTATAATTTCTATATAATGTTCTTATTGGCTTAAAGTTGTTACTTTTGGAGGAAGTTCTGCAGTCGTATCTTAATGTTCTTTGGGTACATACTAGATTAACAAGTGTGACTGTTATTTCAATTGACCAATTGAAATAACACTCACAGCTGCCAATCTACGTCGTGTACTTGGAGAACTAAGGGGATATGCTGTCGAATTTTTTTCAAATCGTAACAATGTGCATGAGCTATTAAGTATATTACAGAAAAATGCAGTCTTGAATGGGATAGGACCACTTACCCTTTAATAGGATAATTAAATGATGGGATAATTAAATAAAACATACTATAAATCTAAGTTTTGTTTACCTTTAATAGGTGTTTAGTTGTGGTAGCTGTGATGGGATATCCGAAATACAAAGAGTGGATGGGTGAGACTAATAGAATGGGGGATGTGTTTCGCAGAGGTGCTAAAGAATTTGTGAAATATGCAAAGAGATGTCGTAATGATGAAGAGTTTCCGTGTCCGTGTGCTAGGTGTAAGAATGGTAAGGTGTTTGAGTGGAAAACAGTTGAACTATATTTGTTAAGATCGGGTATGCAAGATAGTTATCGATTTTGGAGTTTTCAAGGTGAATTGAAAGTTCCTTTTGTCCCCGACCAACCTTCACAACAACCTTCAACAAGTAGAATAGATGTAGAAGGGGACGACGTAGATCATAATATGTTAGAGGATTTAGTTGATGATGCGTACGGAGTTTATGAAGCTGAGGAGAATGAGGTTACTGATGATGTAGAAGATTCAAGTGCTCTAGAAGATAACACGATAAAACTTGAAGATGACTACCAAAGTTTAAAATTTAAGGCGACCCAACCGTTATACTCTGGCTGTGAGAAAGATCAAACAACTTTACATGCCATGGTTGGTTTGCACAGTTTGAAGACGCAGTACGGTTTGTCTGGCAATAGCGTGACGAGAATTCTGAAATGGGTGAAGGGCTTATTACCCAAGGTGAATACACTTCCAAATAGCTATCCTGTTATGAAAACAGTTTGAAAGGTTTGGGAATGAAGTATAAATCGATTCATGCTTGTGTGTATGAATGCATCCTATACCGAAAGGAGTATGAAAATCTCGATCGTTGTCCGGTATGCGATGAACCTAGATATGTCCAATCTACTAGTAAGGAAGGTACAAGCTCAAAAGTGCCTCAAAAAGTATTGAAATATTTTCCCATTGGGCCTAGATTAAAGCGATTTTTCACAGTACCATGGATTGCAGAGGCAATGACTTGGCATGCTAGGGCAGAAGTAGGGGGTAATATCATGCGTCATCCTATTGATTCTACTGCCTGGCGGAGGATGAATTTTGAGTATCTCGATTTTGCTCGAGAACAACGCAACATTCGTTTGGCTATATCAACAGATGGTTTCAATCCATTTCGAAATCTAAGCACCAATCAGAGTGTATGGCCAGAGATCCTAGCCCCACTCAACCTCCCTCCTTTACAGTGTATGAGACCTGAATTTTCGATGATGGCTTTATTGATACCTGGGCCAAAGGCACCAAGTGATGACATTGATATCTACCTGGCTCCTTTGGTAGAAGAATTAAATGAGTTGTGGGAAGAGGGTGTGCAATCACTTGACTCTTTTAGAAAAGAAGAGTTTACGCTGAAAGCTATGTTGATGTGGGCAATACATGATTTTCCAGCTTATGGGACATTATCCGGATGTGTAGTACATGGTTATTTGGGGTGTCCTGTTTGTGGAGAGGAGACTGAATCTCTTCGTCTATCCTCTAGCTTAAAAAATGTATACCATTGCCACAGGAGGTTTTTACCTCCAGCTCATAGTTTCAGATTTGAGAAAGGTTCCAATTTTTTATTGGGCGGAGTTGAACATAGGCTACTTCCGAGACATCTTTCGGGTTCAAAAATTGAAAGTAAATCTTCTGAATGTGGCCCAAATATTCCAGGTAAGAATCCCAAATTTAAGAATGTCAAGCATAAGAAGACCCCAACTGGGAATGAAACTGAGATAAGAAAGGCATGGTCTCGGAGGTCAATTTTATTTGACTTGCCTTATTGGAAGAAAAACTCGGTGCGCCATGTATTGGATGTGATGCATGCAGAGAAGAACTTCGCTGAACATATGGTGGGTACTTGCCTTGGGGGGAGTCATTCGAAGGATGGAGAAAATGCACGAAAAGACCTTAAAACGTTAAAACTTAAGCCACAATTATGGTTGAAAGAAGATAGTAGGGGAAGGACAATAATTCCCCCTGGTGCGTTTACTTTGACGAGTGAGGAAAGGAAGGTGCTTCTAGACACAATATATAATTTGAAGGGCCCATCTACTTTTTCGTCCAACTTGCAAAGGATTGTGAATTATGTTACTCATGATTTACATAAGTGTAAGTCCCACGTTTGGCATGTGATCATGCAATTGGTTCCTCTATTGTTTAAGCACTGTTTCTCGAAGCACAAGGATTTGCGTAGGGCTATTATGCAAATTAGTATTACCTTCTCCCTCTTGTGTGAGAAGGTAGTGAATCAGGAACACATAGTGGCCGCAAAATTGGCTGTGAACGAAGCGATTTGTGTATTGGAGAAGTACTTTCCCCCAGCATTCTTTGACATAAGTGTTCACTTGTTGGTACACCTATGTGACGAGGCACTTCTTTATGGTCCAGTTAGATATCGGTGGATGTATCCGTTTGAAAGATTGATGAAAGTTTTTAAAGATTACGTCAAGAATACGCGATATATTGCAGGATCAATTGCAGAGGAATACATCACCGTGGAGTCATCAATATATACTCGGGAATATATGCCTGACTCAACCAGCGTTGATGACACTGATGAATTCCTCGATGATGGTGGTAATGTGATGGGAAAACGAGTGAAATTAACAAGTTTGCAACATGAACAAGTAGCTCGTTATCTATTTGACACACATGAAGATGTCGAAGAATGGAAAAAGTAAGTTTCGAATATTATAATGTTAAACATTATTTTAGATTATTTTATACATGATTAATTTTGAAAAATGCAGTAAATATGAAGCCTGTGAGAACAATAAAAGACGAAAAACAATGGTACAATCAGACAGCGAATTTAGGCTATGGTTGACACAAGAGGTAATTATAATGAAAATAGTCGTTATATAACGTTACATTACACTCAAATTTTACCACTAATATAATTAATTTATCTATATTCTCAGCTCCTAAAGATGGGTGATGCGACATCAAGGCTTGCTGGTCTAGCCACTTGACCCTTGTTCGTGGCACAAGATTACAAAAAGTATCGATTGAACGATTACATTTTCGGCACTAAAGTGTACGAGGAAAGTACAAATGTACAGAACTCGGGAATTTCATACAAGGCTCTTACTTTCTTTCGAGCGAGCGCAAAAGATAAAAACCTCGTTGAAGCTTAAATGACTTACTTTGGTGTAATCCAAAATATATTTGAATTGGATTATACCTTCAAAGAGGTTTTATTTAACTGTGAATGGGTAAGAGTTGAGGATAAAAATGCTTGTAAAGATGATCCTGTCACCAATTTGATAATGGTTGACTTGTCCAAGTTGAAGAGCAACGACCACGTGAGCGATGAGCCGTTTGTTTGTGCATTTAAAAAGGTTAAGCAAGTGTTTTACTCGGAGTATATCAACAACGAGCCGTGGTCAATTGTCCAACACGCACCAAGGCGTCTAAATAGTAGTGTGGATGACTTGGCTGCTCCTACCGAATATCAATCCATTTTTTATGATAACCCGAATTTGAAACAATTTTTCAATTTGTAATAAATATTTCAATTTGTACCGAAACATCCATTTTTAATTCTTTTACTTGATCTGCACTTCATCATTTTCACTCTTGTGTAGTGTGCGTCTGTGGAGAGGAGATTAATACATAAATATTCCAACTACATCTAAGTTTTGTTTATACTAATCCATGAATATACGCTTCTTACCTTTAATAGGTGATTAGTACATAGTTATTTGGGGTGTCCTATTTGTGGAGAGGAGACTGAATCTCTTCGTCTATCCGAACATTAAGAAATGCCATAATCCTGTGGAGTGATGCTCTGCAAATTCCTCCCAACCGTTATGTAGCCAAACATCACCAGTTGAAGTTGTCAATTCCACTTTCCATACCCCACCACTTGGAACTTCTAGCAAAACATGGGAGACCATTGAAAGGTGGAATTGACAACTTCAACTGTTGATTTTTGGCTACACAACGGTTGGAAGGAATTTGCAATGCATAACTCCATAGGATTATGGTATTTCTTAGTGTTTAGATATGAAGAGAATTATATTTGACATGATTTCCCGGGGTACATTAGTTGGAAGGAGGTGCCATATGAGCTCAAGTTAGCTGTTTGAGTGACACTACAGGTAATGTATTTATATTTATATGTCAATTTCGATTTCGATTTCAATTACGATTTATATTTATCTATATTTGAGGGGCGGATACTAATTTTACTTTATTTCAATTCAGGGGACAGGGAGTGGCCCTAAGGGTAGGCCACATATGCTCTATACTTATGTGGCTATTCGGACAAGAAGGGAAGGATAAGGAGGTGTTCCCGAGCGTCGCGGTACAAAATCTCTTTTCCATGCAAATAATTTGTTGATTTGAGATAATTGATGGTGATGTTGTTTCTTCTTAAATAGTTTCTTATTTGAATATATATTTGCATTATCTTTAGTTTGTTCGGATATATGATGTTTGGAACAGGTACAACGTTGCTATAACAGGTACAAATATACTGTTGGGCAGTGGCAGTGGCCATACTGCCCAGCAGATATTTTTTAAATTCTGCCCAGAATTGTCACGGTTAATGGCCGTGACAATTTTTTTAAAAAGGGTCACGACTTTGTCACGATTATAAATCGTAACAAACGTGTCACGGTCATTGACCGCGATACGATCGTGACACAAAATGCCAGTTTTGTGTCAAGGTCAATGACCGTGACACGACCGTGACAAAAAAAGTTGTCTCGCCTCGAAATGTCACAGTCATTGACCTTGACAAGTTGGATTTGTCAAGGTCAATGACCTTGACAAATGGGCAGATTTGGTGTAGTGGAGGTTGAATTATCATTGGCCAACAACTATACTTATGACCAAACATGTTATTCGGGCTGAAACCATCAGTTGCTATTGCAAGTCGAATATTTTGCGGATCTTTTGCAAAATCTCTCCACATAATGTTTGAATTTACCCATTCTGCTGAATCTGGGGGATGATGCAAGAATTCCATACAAGAGCTTACACGAGCATGCCAAGTAATTTTCTCTGCTATTCATTTTATGGTATACAATCTTTTTAGCCTAGGGATTAGAGCGAAATGTCACATTAACTTCTTAGGAACCCTAGAGTACTTTTTTTTCCATTTGTATTATGAATTTCTACCCCGTCCTCGTCTAGACAAGTAAACTTGTAGCGTAAAGAACCACATTTTATACATATAGTAGATTTTTCATGCTCTTTCCAAAAAAGCATACAGTTGTTAATGCATACGTCATACTTAACATAATCCATACCAAGATCTCTAACGGTGTTTTTGATTTCTGTATAACTAGTTGTCAAGGTGTTCTCTTCAGGAAGTAGTTCATTTAACAATCTAAGAATTCCACTGTAGCATCATCCGATAAATTGAATTGTGTTTTCAAATCATTCAACTTTATAACAGCATACATTGTGGTATGACGCGAAGAACTAGTAGATGAGTGCAATGGCTCCTGTGTGAGTTGATGTAAACGATCATACTTCTTGCTTTTGTATTTATGCCTATGAGAATCATTGGGAACCTCAAAGGTTGGGGGGCTTCATCACTGCCTACACAACTAGGTTCACTAGGTTCCGCTTCACCCATAAACATCTCCCAAGCATCATTCACAAGATCATTCAAAATTGGAATATTGTGCACATCAGCGTGTTCTTTCGGTGTCACAGATTGCGGTGGTGGTTAGTCTTGATCAACAACTAATGTCTCACCATGAAAATTCCATAAGGTATAGTTCATGTCCATACCATATGTCATTAAATGAACAAATATATCATCTATAACAACATGTACTTTCCCATTTCGACAACGTCTATAGGGACATGAATGTTTAGCATTCGAACTATTACTACGCACATAATGTAGAAACTGTAACACCCCATCTCTATATGTATCGGTCTCGATATTTTTCTCATTTATCCACTCTTTGTTGATTCCTGACGACATCCTGATAAGTTTAAAGAACACACATTATAATATAAACGCTTACTGTAAATATATTTAAGTTTATTCAAGTGTAAATATGTATATATTTGAGATCCTTTATTTCCTCCATCTCCTCTACAGGGTAAGGGTCCTATCCCATTCGAAAATGCATATTTTTTATTGTTCATAATGTCTCATGCCATGTCCTAATCGGAAAATTTCGCCAGCATCTCTCTACAGTTCTTCAAGTACACAACTTAAATTGGGAGTGTTCATGTGTTAATTAAGTTTTTCAACCAAGAAAACACAAAACACTACATCAATCTAGTATGCACTCAAAGAACATAAAGAGGTGCCACCAAAATTTTCAAAATAGGACATGCATAAACATTATGTACAATACAAACTTTTTCATTTCCAAACTGTCCAAAAAGGGGACAATTAAAGAGTTCTCACCAGAGTCATAGTGAGACCTATTGAACGGGTCTAAGGTTTTTTAACATGTGCAACATCATTATTGAATGTTTAGTATTAATGTCTACTTACTATTTAAATAGTTTTTTTTTCTTTTTCTTAAATTTTCAACACATAATCTCATTTATCCATTTAATTAGTGGGGTGTCTACTTTTCAATTTGTTATTTTTACATTATTATTGAATATTTAGCACTTAAATTTTCTTAAAACTCCGTAACCTATACGAATCAGATCAAATAAGCATTTTAATTAAAAGGGTAAGAACATAAAAATATAATTTACCACTAAAAGATTCCAAGGTCCAGCTAAAAATCAATGATTTATTTTTTTTTCATTATTAACATTCAATTTGCACCCCAAACTCACACATTAAAAAAAACAATAAATATTTAAAAATGTAGATATAAAACCCTAAAAAGTAAATACGAATCAAATCACGCATACCATAAACTCTAGGTTCAAAACTTATACCTAACTTAGGTTAAAAAAATACAGATGCTTTAAACAAATACCTGACTGGGATGAGTGGAGTGAGAGAACAATGCAGTGACCCAACCATCGACCTAGAGAAAGCTAATGGCCCCCGACCACTGACCTAGAGGGCAAGAGAGTGAGCTCCGACCTAGAGAGTGAGCTTTGATCATCGACTTAGAGAGAGAGTGAGCTCCGACCTACATATCTAAGAGAGAGGGAGCGGGAAATGTGAGAAAGAGCGGGCTTGGCACTCTGAGGAGTGTAATTTTTTTTTGGGTATTATATATTTTAGTAAGTTTACTCAATTTTGTCACACTTTAAAACAATGCCAAATTTTGGCACTGTTTTAAAGTGTGCCAAATTGCTATTAAACCGTGCCAAAATCTGGCACAGTTTTAAACCGTGCCAAAATCTGGCACAGTTTTAAACTGTGCCAGATTTTTAATATCAGGGTATGCCAAATTACTGTTTTTGGTGTAGTGTCTTTGAACCCTCACTACTGTCCCTAGAAATGGCACCGAACTCCAACTCATACAACGTAGGTCTCCAGTCATATTCTTTCATAAACAGAGCTTTATAGAACTCCTTAACCGTCACCCTAATATCAGTCTTTATCAAATAATACACCCCATCCATCGCGAACTTCCATATATGATTGAATATACGGTGAAAGTTGAAAACCCTATGAAAAATCTTAGTGTTCCTATCACCTTCTTTCATCCACAGTGCTCGAGATTTATGTCTTCAAGAAATCTCCTTCTAAATCATTTTCCGCCCACTTCCCTTTTTTCTCCTCCCTCCTTAACCACTCTTCTCTAGACAGCAACCCCACTGCATCCTTACAATTGAGATCCTTAATCTCTTCTAATCCTCTAATAATAAAATCCATCATGTTCCTAAAATTATCCTTATTTCACTTTTTAAAATCCTACTTAAGAAGAGAAAGCTTATTTGCCAATATAATACGAACTCTCCACATGGCAACCATCCCACTATATTTTCACCCTCACCATGAAGCCCTCCTCCTTCAACAAAATGTTGTCAAATCTAAAATGAATTATCCCCTAGTCACCGATATATTCTCTAATATGGTTGTTGTATGTAAAAATTACTCTCCTATGTGGATTAATGAAAAGTAGACACCTATCCTCCTACGTGGCCATTCAGTTATCTTGATCGGCATCAGAGACACCTAGTCGGTTAGAATGCCGACCAACTCCAAAAAAGTGAACCATTAGGAATAAAAAAGGTTACTCGGACGGAATAATGACTAGCATTGAAATATCAAGTGTCTCATTTATTGTATACAAATATAAATGCCTGGAGATATAAAGGCATTCCATTTCTCAGATTCTGAACCACTATAAATACATAATATCCCTTAGCTCAAGGGGATGATTCAATCAATTACAAGCACACCATACTGAGATATTGTATCCATATAAAATAATACCAATAGTAGACGTAGGCTTTTTGCACCTGAAAAACTTTAAAAATCGTTGTATCTTGTGTGTTTGTTTAGGTTTCTTTTGTTTAATTATCTGTGATTATAAAATTGGACCCATTCCATTTTTAGACATCAATAGATTGGCGTCGTCTGTGGGAACAACTGCTTGTCATCGTTCTCGACCTCTTGTATTTCTTTGTTCATTTTACTCTCAAGAATGACCAATGTTCCTGAAAGCAGCTTGGCTAGAGGATAGGAATCCATACAGCAGTTAGTTAGACAATTAACTCGTACGATGTAAGAAAAATCTTCCAATTCTAGGAGGGACATGCCACCCCTGCCAGCCAGGAATGAGAGCATTTGTCACTCAAAGTCTTCTCGTAACAGATCGTACCGTCCTGGAGCAACATCATCATTTTCATTAACTGATTATTATGATGGAAAGTCTTTCTCCAACGAGAGACCAAGCATGTGGGAACAGCTAAATAGGGAATTTTCCTTTGATCGCTAAGGTCCCCAAAAAACTAAAGGTTATCGCAAAGAGCAAGAATGTACTCGCAGCCACAAAGATTGATCCATGATATCTATAACTAACATCAGGGTCTTTTTGTGTGCCGAGTCGACTTCTCAGGAAGAAATCTCAAAATATGTGCATAATAATGTCACAAAATCTACTTCTGCTATTTCTAAGCCAGAGGAACATTATTAGAAGGGACTTATGCAATGACTAGAAGATTGTCTAGGAGAAATGGCCAAAAAAAATTATTTGCAAAGAAGTTTTCTCAAAGGATCACCTTTTATCCAGGCTATTATGGACTTCCCCACGCCCTCCAAATTCAATCCACTAGTTGTTACTCCCAAATATGATGGAAGGACTGATCCAATCCTCCATATTAAATAGTAATAGACTACTGCTGATATCTATTATGTCCCTGATGAAATGAGGTGCATGGCTTTCTCTAGTTCGATCACAAGACTAGTCCAAATACGGTATAATAATCTTCCCAAAGCTAGATCTCTAGTTTTCATCAGTTCGTCGAAATGTTTATCGATAACTTCTTCTTTGGGGCTAAGTTGGTCAAAGTGTTACTCATCTTTTGACCGTGTATCAAAAGCTTGTGGAAACCACACAAGAGTACATCACGTGATTTAATAATGAGAAACCAGAAGTGGTAGATTATGAAGAAAATACAAGCACTGTAATACTGATGAGTAAACTACTCGATATGGATCTTTACTATGCACTAGAAAAGAATCATACCAAAACAATAACAAATTTGATGGCTAAAGCTGGGAAGATCATGAATGTCGAGGAAGCTATGACTGCTAAAGAAATTCCAGAGGTGAAAACTGAAATCCAAAAGAATTCATTCAAAAGGCATAAGAAGTACAATAAGGTTGATAGGATCAAGAAGTACGATGAACATACTCCTCTCACCAAGGGTGTCCATCACATATTGGAGGAAAATCAAAGGCGGTAATGATTTAAATTGGTCTAGAAAATTAAAGTCACCTCCCAACAAGAAAGATATATCCAAGTATTGCAATTTTCACAGAGACTATGGGGACACCATTAACAATTGCATTGCCTTTAATAATGAAATGGAGAATCTTATTCGGGGAGGAAAATTACCTAAATTTTTTTATCGAAATTGTAGCCAAGATGCCAGAAAAAGATCTGAGTCACCTGGATGAGGAAATAATGACGCACAAAGAGAACGCCATAATAACTATAAGGATGATCTTGACCTTCTGAAAAAACTAATGAACTAGAAGTGGATGTAGGGATGATCTATTTTGACTTTCATTTCATTACGGGAGCCGATGCTACTAGAGAAGACGGACTTGCCGAGAAGAAAGCTTTCCTAAATAAAGCCAAATCGTGTCCTACTATCAGACAGATTGACATGTCCGGGAGCAATGATCGTCCGACTAAGAAAGTCAACAAATATATATTGGCGATAGTCTTCTCCAAAAATGATTTGAGTGGATTGATAGACCCTTATGATGATCGATTAGGCATCACTTACAAGGTTCACCATGGTAGAGTGGCAAGAATTCCAGTCGATAATGGGAGTTCTGCAGACTTAATGTTATACAACTGTTTCCTTAACCTAGGGCTTCAATATAGTAATCTAGAACCTTATCACATGCCTCTCATAAAGTTCTTAAGAGAAAGGGTGTATCCCTTAGGAATAATCAAGCTGGATGTGTTGGTCGGCACTTGGCCAGTGAGCAGAAAGGAATGAATTTATTTCTTTATATTAGACAAAAATATCCTTTCAGCTTAAAACATAATTCTCGATAAAATGGAAATAAAGCAGTTAGAGGTAGTGCCATCTACTGTGCATAAGCGCATGAAGTTTTCTACCAATTATGGAGTTGGCATCATAAATTACAACCAGATCGAAACTAGAGAATGCTACTATACTTCGACCGACCATCAGGAAATACAAAAGGGCATTACTGCTTATTATATTGACACTTTGGATCCTTGGGAAGAGGAAGATTTGGTGAAGGGACTGGTTATGTAAGAAACATAGACTGTCATACTTGATAATGAGAAGCCAAAGAGAACCACTCCAATTGGTTCAAGATTAACAATTTATCTCAAATAGGAATTGATTACATTCCTTAGAGAGAGGAGGAATGTGTTCTCCTGGAGCCATAAAGATATGCCAGGGATTGATCCTAGCTTCATCTGCCACAAGATTTATATTTATAAGGATTCTAAACTGATCAAGTAGAAGCGCAGAGTTTTTAGTCCCAGGAAGAATGTAGAAATCCAAGAGGAAGTAGAAAAGATGAAAAAACACAGTTTATAGAAGATGTCTAATATCCGACTTGGTTGGTCAATGTGGTGATGGTAAAAATAAAGAATAACAAATGGCACATGTGTGTAAACTTCACTGACCTCAACAAAGCATGACCAAAATATCACTTTTATTTACCAAGGATTGATGAATTTGTAGATATAACTACATGTCATGAGCTACTCAGCTTCATGGTCACTTATTCTGGTTACAACCATATTAAAATGAAGCCAGATGATAAGGAGAGCACGTCCTTCATCACCAGCTGAGGAAAATACTGCTATAACGTTATGCTCTTTGGGCTAAAAAATTCTTGAGCAACATATCAGGGGTTGGTAAACAAAGCATTTGAATACCAGATTGGCAAGAACAAGGAAGTATATATAGATGACATGCTTAACTGGAGCAGGATTATTACCGACCATATTGCTAATTTGGCCCAAACCTTAACCAGTTAGAGAAACACAAAATGAAGCTCAACTCGACCAAGTGTTAATGGGAGTACATGAAGGAATGTTCTTGGAGTATATTGTAAATTAATGGGGAATTAAATTCAATCCTGAAAAAATAAAGGCTTTATTGGAAATGCAGTCCCGAACTAGTAAGAAGGATATGGAAAAATTAACTTGAAGAGTGGAAACTTTGAATCATTTTGTTTCTTGAGTAACATATCAATTTCTCCCTTTCTTTAAAGTGCTTAAAAATACTTTTAAATGGAATTAAGAATGCGAGAAAGCTTCTCTAGATTTGAATAAGTACTTAGGATGTCCTCCACTACTCTCTCGACTATTTTTGCGCGAAAAATTATATTTGTACTTAGATGTTTCAGAGTCCACTGTTATCTAGCCCTTGATCTGACTAGAGGGAGGAGTTTAAAAGATAGTATACTACACCAGCAAGGCATTCCAAGGAAAAAAAATCAGATACCCACATTTAGAGAAGGTAGCGTTGGCTCTTATTGATACTTCTAGATTAATGAGACCTTATTTCCAAGGCCATACCCTTTTAGTATACACTGACTTAACTCTGCAACAAGCTTTGCATAAACTTGAAAACTCAGGAAGACTGATGTCTTGGGAAGTTGAGATTTATGAGCCGAGAACCTCCTTGAAAGAACAAGTAATGGCCAATTTTATAGAAAAATTCACTTATGTAGAGGTGCCAATCCATGTTTGCTTGTCGAGCAGACTTCTTCGAAAGATAGCCTAACAGAATTCACTTTGTACATTCTTGGTTTTGACAGTGAGGTTGTGGTACCAATTGAATAGGTCTATTGACTCATAGGATGCTGAATTTTGATTCCCCTGAGAGTGATCTTATGAGGCGACTAGATCTGGACATGATTAAAGAAATCAGAGAGGATGCTAAAATTTGGATGGATGCTTATCAATAAAGGTCTTCTAGGTTCAATAACTGGAGGGTCAAGACGACTAACTTGAAACAAGGAGATCTTGTCCTTAAGAAAGAAATTCAGAAGAACTACAAGTTGGAGCCTAGTTAGCACAGTTTATATTGTATCTCTACAGTTATTAGACTAGGAACATATAGCCTAGAAACACTAGAACAAGAAGAATTTATGAACCCTTAGAACACTGGGTATCTCCACATATATTACCAATAATTTTGTTTTTGATGTAATCAATTATTCAATTTAATGAAGTTGCACTTTTTTCTTAATTATGCTCCATTTCTAGTTTTCTTTTTCGAAGTATGATGTGATATAACCTCTTACTAAAAGGTTCTAGTTTTAGTTTAAAATTTTCCAACTACAAAAAAGTTTAATTTGAAATAATTTCTAATTCAGACATTCCAACTTCTTCTAACTTCAAAAAGGTTTAGTTTGGTATTCTTTCTAATCCAAACTTTTCTAACTTTATAAAAGTTAATATTTAAAACTTTATATATGATTTCATCTTAGATAAATCAAGAATAAGAAGTTGGTAAAGCCTCATGTATAACTTCAAGCGAAACAGAAGAGGTTGTACCCGACCAGGTTAAACAAAGGAATAGCTATTGATTCCTAATACACTTGGTCACCACTGATAACTAATGAAAAAACTTAGTTCAACAAAACTAATCACAGTTTTATCTAAGTGCATTAGTCGAATCTTAGCCATTATTATATATAGATTCAACCAATGATCAAGCATTTAACATTTAAGCAGATTACTTAGTCGACAACTTAATTAACTAATCATAAAACAAGTTACTTAGTCAAAAAGTTAATTAAAATCGATCACAAGATTGAATAAAGACATAAATACATCACAAGGATGTTTGTTGAAAAATAAGTATATTTTATTCCAAACACTTAGTGTTACATTAAAAAAGAAAAGGAAATGTAATGCCTATCATATTGGGAATTTTCCTTTAGCTTTGCTTATCCCAAGAGGAGGTTCATCAAGGGTGCTTTGTAGGGTGGTGGATCTATAAGCCCTTAGTCTTGTACGCCTACTGCTGTTCAGTCGATCTAATAAATGTCGGAGGTTGAATATACTCATCTTTTTCTTCCAGGTCATAGTCCCCAATATGTTTTGTGATTAAATTCTAGATAACATCAATCTTGAAAGGAGGATCAGGATAATCCAACATCCCAGGATCATGCCAATACCACAGTTCATCACCTTTGGGAATCTTCAGCAGACCGAGCAAGTTCAACTAACCCCACTTATATCCCTCATTCCTATCCTGCTCCATGTGTTTATCCATGTAAGTCAAGGCCTCATCATACCCATCGATCCAAATAACCTTGGGATGCTTATGGAAGTGGAAAGTTAGTCAATCCAAGCTCTCTTGGAGTTTTTTAATAGCCTTGTCCTTCTCCTGGAATAGAGTAGCTTGGTCGGCCAAAGCCTTTTTTGGTTCTCTCTTCATTAATTGTTGGTTGAACAACTACGGCTAACCTCAAAGATTGGCCATATTTAATATTCTTCTTCTCCTTAGCGTCCAACTCTTCTAACAACATGACATTCTCCTTCTCTAAGAAAGACAATCCTTCATCCGACCCAGTATTGATTGATTTCTTCAAACTGTTCAGTTCAGTCCGTAAGGAATTATTATTTTTCTTCAAAATAGCAGCGATTAATTGGGCATTTTCAATTTCTTGGTTCAACGCTAGTTCCTTCTTATTTAGAGAAGAAGTAATATCTTGCATTTTCTTATTAAATCCTCAACCTTTACTCAAGGCCATGTACTTAACTTCATAATCAGAATGAAGTAATGTTAAGAAGAGTTTATGGTTTTCTTATATTTGTTTAATCATTTCATAATACCCATTGTTGTTCGTCACTTCTCTATCCAGAAGGCAATGAGGGTGAACATAAAAATCTTTCACTTGGTCGAAGGCATCTGGGTCGACCAACCCCATCAAGTTTTATTCAGTGAGTGGAACATGGCCAACCTTAAGAATAATCCTACATCACCTAGGTAGGTATAATTTAGTAGAAATTATCATCTTCTTCCTGGCAGCAAACTAGAAATTTAGATGTATAAGTTTATGGGCCTGACCAAGAAAAACAAACAATATAAATAGTATGGATGCTAATATTCAACAAGCAATCAACATCACAAGAAATTGGGAAAGATTGAGCAAAAATATGTCATTTCATTGATCATTCAACGGTTACAGAGTTTTTTTTTTTAAATATATATTTATTGAATAAATAGAGAGAAAATCCCTCTCTCATGGCTTACAAGCAAATATCAAACTATGAAGAAAAAATTCAAAGAGAAATTATAGAGACCTTTTCTAAATCTACTAAAATAGATGCTCTAATATCTCTAGGGAGATCACTATAATTTTGAAAGCTTAAAAAGCATTGATGATTGTTCCCATGATTGGCAACCAAGATTGATGTTTTATTGGCTTCTTAGGAACATAACTTGATGAGACAATGATTAGTCTGCAAAAAATCTTTGATTTCTTTAATATCAGCCCTTATACGCCACAGAGATATAGAAGAAGAAAATAAAAGACAGTGAAGAATATTTTCTGAATCGACTTCTATTTCTATGTTAGAAATAACCATCTCCTTGCAGAACTTGATCTCAACCAAAATAGCTTGAATTTGTGCTTCAATCGATGAATTTGTGGATAAAGTATTTGAAAAAGCCCAAATGAATCGACCCACATCAATTTGAATAATAGAGCCAATACCCATATTGTTCCATGTCTTGGCAGCACAATTGAGTTTGAGTATACCTTTTGGAGGACATTTCCAAGGTACAACTATGAAAGAAGATCTGGAAATCTTGAAATTGAGAGAAAATGCAGTTATTACCTCATTACTTAAATCATCTCTCCCACTTTTGACTTTGGAATTTTGAAATACCTCTGCAATTCTAGATATCACCCTTGAAGTAATCAAGTTAGCTCTCATTATTATACCTTTAAAAAGAGCTTTATTTCTAACAAGCCAAATTTCCCAGATGATAGTAACTGGAATGATCTTATGCAGCCATTGAGATATATGTGAATTACCTGAATTTAACCACCATTGAATTATCGAGCCATGAATAGTGGAAGGTCTTTGAGTAACTTCCAATAAGCAACAAAAATGATTCCAAACTTCAGCAACTATAGGACATGATATAAATAGATGGTTCAGAGATTCCCCATTCTTATGGCAGCACTGACATCTTGAAGCCAATTTCACTCCCACCTTTTGAATAAGATCTTCAACAGGACCACATTTAGATAATATTTTCCACACAAAAGTAGATATATTAGGAGGAATATGAGGATCCCATATATAGTTAAACACTAAAGAGGATAGTTTAGACTTTCTAATAATCTCATAAGCCGAGGAACAAGAGAAAGTTCCACTAAAAGAGGGCTTCCATATCAGAACATTATCTAACCATTAAGAATTAGCCTCCATAGTATTCCAAGCAGATTGAATTCTTCTAAAGCCATAGAGACACTTCCAGTAGAGACATTAGTATATTTAGCATTCATAAACTTTGCCCATAAGTTAGTATTCTTCTTCATATTCCAGGCCAATTTGATGTTGCAAGCTTCTTTGATATACTCCAAATTTTTTATGCCTAATCCACTTTCTTTTTGTGGAAAAAAAATAGAATCCCACTTGATCCAATGAAATTTTTTCCCATAGTCTTTGTTTATTCCCCAAAATAATGAACTAATCAATTGATTAATTGATTTGATCACCAATTTAGGAGGCTGTAGAGCAAATAATGTAAAAATAGTGATATAATTTAACACAGATTGGATCAGTGTAACTCTACCAGCTAAAGAAAGAAATTTAGACTTCCAACTCTAAATTTTGGAGGAAATAGACTGAATTAGAGATTCAAAGTACATAGCTTTCATTATACCCTTGAACATCGGGCAACCAAGATAATTCATATGGCCATTAGAAAATTTGAAACCTGTGATGGAAGCAATATTGACTCTGACAGTAACAGAAGCTTTAGAGCTTAAAGAGAAGCAACATTTCTATTTGTTAAAGAGTTGACCCGATTCCTTCTCATAACATTCAATAAACTTTAGAGTTGGCTGCATTACAAAAGACAAAGAAGAAGAAATGAAAAATACATAGTACAGAAAGAAAAATAAACTGGCTAAAAGGAGCTAAACCTTGTCCTTGTCCTTCTACTGGTCTTGGGTATTGTCCTGGTCAGCAGCAGGTATGTTGGTATCGCTTACAGGAACCATAGGAGACTCACAAGAACCCTCATCCTCATCAACAAAGTCTTCTTTTAGGTTAGGAGGGGTCCCTATGTTATGTCTCTAAGATAATTCAGAGTCTGCCTGAGTGTCAACCTCCTTCAAAGATTTCAACAACCACTCTATGCAGGATAGCTTTTGAGAATACTCTATCTGGATGGATGCAATAGAAAAATCTTTCTCCCATCCCTTATTCGCAGCCTCTCCCTTGTTCTTCTTACCCTTGGCCTTTAGCACAGTATTATTAGCAGCCAGACTGGCATTCTGGTCTTCAGTAGTCTTTTCTCAATGCTCAACTTCAATAAGTTTCTGCTCGGTCAGGATCAATTGATCAAGAAAAGTCTTTTATTGATTTTCTGTTGTCTTTTCCTTATCATTCATTTCCTTGGCCTTATTTTCTGCAGCTTTGGCTTTATCCTTAACATCTTTTAAGGAGTTTGATAAAATCTCAAAAGTTTCCTTCACATCAGCCAAGGAGGATCTTAGTTGGTCGTCTTTCTCCATCATCTGGCTGAAATCTACCTGAAACTGCAGGTGAGAAAATATGATACATTAGTTCAGAAAAAAATAATGAACATTATTGAATAAAATGAAGAGTTATAAACTTACCAAAGCCAAAGTTTGACTATCCCTTTCACTTAGTCGAGCTATGGTTAGTGAGGCTGTTGCCGAGCTATCCACTAGAAGGGTCCTAGCCCTTATCAAAACCCTAGACAACTTGAGGTTGAGAACCATAATTACATCTTATGGTCGATTTATCTTTGTAGTAAATTTCTTGGCCAACTCTGAAGTCTTTTTGGCCAACTCTTAATCTCCTAGGAGGCCTTTATTAAATCTCTTATACTGAGGTTCATGGAATTATGTCTCCTCAATGTTAACAATGTAATGCCACTTCTCAATGGCCTGAGACCTCTTATTATCATTAGTGATCTACTTAGAAGGAGGATAAGAAAATCTAGGCCCAATCAATAAGTTTGGAATCTTCATTTTCACCATCTTGGCAGTAGGGGAAGTAGGGATGGTGGTTATATCAATGGATTCAAAAGAGGAAGATTTTCCTCTATGAACAAGCTCTGCTCTAACTGACTCTTCAGCTGAAGAAGTGGATGAATGTTCCTTGCCTAGGTT
This sequence comes from Sambucus nigra, assembly GCA_949130495.1. NCBI lineage: Eukaryota > Viridiplantae > Streptophyta > Magnoliopsida > Dipsacales > Adoxaceae > Sambucus > Sambucus nigra. Next base: position 351,027,283 of record OX422215.1, read on the forward strand.
AGTTGGGCAACAAATGAAGTAATTGAACTCTTGTACTCCAACATCACATAAGCAACTTTGGGATGTTCTTCTCTTACCCTTTAATTAATGCCCCACAAGTATTTGAGGCCGTCAATGTTCACCTCAGCTTTCTTAGGACACTTCTTTTTGCCCTCCTCTGTACTAAAATCACAACAAGAAAGTTATTTGATAAATTTTTGAAGAGATAATAAGCAGAAGAAATTTAATAATAAAGTTATGACATATGCCACGTCGTTCCCCGGGGCATTTGAGATCAGTGCATATTACCTTTTTAGGAAGGGGGACATATTGCCAATTTTTTAGAACACCACCATAATCCTAGTAGTCTTTATTGGAATCTGGCAGGTTGACCACTAAATCCCTATTAGCTTGTTTAGTCTTCAAATAATATGTACTATCCCAAATGGTTCCCCATTTGTAGAAAAACATCAACTAAGGGATCCCAATATGGGTCCCATATATTTCATTTAACCTACTCTCTCCATTCACAACCCTCCATGTGTTAGGGTCTATTCTTGGTTGAATGACATTAAAGTGTTTACATAATTGAAGGAAAAGAGGGTTTGGAGAAAAAGTAATGCCATACTCTGTAATACACAGAGTGGGAATCCAGTGACCCTCAGCTAAGGAATATACATCAATAGGACCATGAGCAATTGTTAAACCTAACTAATGAGGAATTTTTCTCTTTTCCCTAAATTCCTTTAAGGAACGATCGTTTACGATGTACACCATGACTAAAATACAAGAAAATCGGAGAAAATAAGGGAAGGATAACTTATAGAGATTGAAATAAGACAACAAATAATGAAAAAATATACTGGATATCAAGCAGCAAATAGCGGAGAAGGAAAGCTTGAGAAATAAGAGAAAAATCTAGAGTGCAAAAGGTTTGAGGTAAGTAAAATAGAGGGAAATTGCCATTTTTTTATAGGGGTCCTCAAGAATAGGGACGAAATGATTAGCTGCATGAATGCTTGAGCTATCACTGACTGCACACTTCCCAATGTGTAAAAAGACAAGTATGCCCTTTGGCGGTTTGAAAAGTTTGAATTGTTTACACAAATGCCATTCTCAACAGTGCTAGTGAAAAATTTACAAGTTCGGGAGGTCAGCTGCTAAACACCTCTAAGACAATAACTTTGAGAAAATTTTGAACGAATACTCCTTATTTTCGATCAATCATCAAATATGGAGCATTGGGAGCTTTTGTTGTATGTAAAAACTACTCTCCTATGTGGACCAATGAAAAGTAGAACCCTTTCCTCCTACGTGTCCATTCAGCTATCTTGATCGGTTCATAGATATCTAGTCAGCTAGAATGTCGACCAACTCCAATAAAGTGAACCATCAGGAATAGCAAAGGTTACTCAAATGGAACAGTGACTAACACTGAATATCAAGAGTCTCATTTATTGAATACAGATGTAAGTTCCTGGAGATATAAAGGCATTCCATCTCTTGGGTTCTGAACCACTATAAATACATAATCTCCCTTAGCTCAAGGGGACGATTCAATAAATTACAAGCACTCCATGTTGAGCTATTATAATCATTAAAAATACTACCAATAGTGGACGTAGGCTTTTTATAGCTAAACCACTTCAAAAATCTTTGTCTCTTGTGTGCTTGGTTAAATTGCTTTTGTTTATTTATCTTTGATTATAAAATTGGACCCATTCCATTTTTAGACATCAATGATGAACAAAACATGACAAAAGAATTTCCTGAAAAAGAATGATTGCACCTCTCCTGGGAATTATTCCTCCAAATCAACCAATACTAGGAAATGGTCCAACCGGAACTACGTGGGTGGATCCCTATTTCTAGACAATATAAATGGACCCCCCCCCCCATAATAATGGCATGTTAACTAGCTCCATGTCATCTATGAACTTAGAAAACTCCCTCATTGGTTTAGTCAAAATTCGTCCCGTTCTTCATTATCCCATAAAGCGGACCACATGAAAATCCCCTCCCAAGCACCATGGGAACCCCAAACTCTTCCCAAAGTTCCCATTTAATAGCATCATCCACCAGCCCATAGATTCCCAAAAATCTCCATAGAAAGTAATTCTCAATAACCCCTAAATAATCTGGAAAACGAATAGATCCTAATAAGATTATCCAACATATCTATAACTCTCTTATCCCACATAATCATAATAGCCCCCTAAGTACCACAAAAATCAAGATTGCACTAGTCCTCCCACCGACCCCCCCAAACACTTTGAGCCAACACTCTACTCATCTTGCTAATTTTGGTCTCTTGCAAACACAAAATATTCAGTTTCCATTGAGAAATTAACCGCTTGATAATACTCCTCTTTCTGGAGTTACTTAGCCCCGTGACATTCTAAGATATGATATTAACATCAACTTTCCTCCAATATCATTCCCATACCCCATTTCTCCCCTATTACCCTCATAATTAATGGACCATTGCAATCTCATAAGTTCTTTCTCTCTCTCTCTCTCTCTCTCTCTCTGCGATTTCCCCTTCTAAAATATCACTACTCCCCCTTACTTTTCCCCACTCCCTAGCTATTACCTCTGAATTTTTTGAAACCACTTCCACATTATCTTCTCGTTCCCTTAATATAACACTCCCCAAAACATTCCAATCCCACCTATTATCTACTCAACCTAATGCTATGCCCCCACTGTTCTATAACCTCTATAGGTGAGTCAAACTTAGACTTCCCCCTTCACTAAAGAAAAGATGACCCTTCGGAGGGCCTTACAAAATTAGCATCTCACCATCCTCCCAAAAATCCTTTTCTCTAAATTCACAACATCCTCTAATAAAAGTTTCACTCCATGAGAATGCGAGATTCTATGTATTGATTCGTATACTAGGCTCCTTACACACAAATTCTAATTTTAATCGATTCTTATCATGATTATCAATTTAGTGTTCATGTGATGAAACAACCCAAATTAATTCTAATCAATCACACATAGTCAAAATACTGATGAAAAGCAAATAAAAAAATCCCTAAAAAGGGCAGAACCTTTTTTCAGTACTATAGAGTAAATGACGGACATAGTCGACGTACATACTACTTAGAACGACTAACTATAATGTGAAAAGTCTTAAATTTCTTCTACAAAATACGGACCAGTCCAGCTCCATCCACAGAAAGAGATCTTCCCTCGATATCCTTTGACCAACCTTCATTTTCTTCAATCCTAAAACCTCGATTCCATAAGTTAGTAATAGAGTAGAACGCTACAAGGGTTTATGCAAATGTATTTGAAAACTAGGGTTCATAAATCTCACAAATCTCATATAGGGATGAAATATTTGTTAAAGTAAAAATGGTTTTGGAAAATCAAAAAGGAAAAACTTTGGAACAGGTATGGGAAAATGATTTTTTCCAAAGTTTCCTCTAATTTCTTAACAAAATAAGTTTTTATATTAAAAACACGAATTTTGAGGCGAATGGTTCGTTCGAACGAAAATAGGCCTCATTCGAACAAAAATAGTAGTTTTTTTTAACAATATCTCATCTCGTTCTAACGACAACCCATTCTCATTTGAGTGGCCTTCTCACGTTGGATGCTCATTTTAACGAAACTACATATCTCGTTTGAACGAGACTCAATCTCATTATAATGAGGCTAAAAAACTTTTTATTTTTAAATTCCTTTTGTAAAAATCCCCGATTTTTAAAATCTAACATCCCCAAAATATATTATTCATATAAAATCATTAAAATCACAAGTTTTATACCTCCATAAAGTGTTAGTGATGAATCCATAAACGGAGCTCGGTCACTAACGTCTATTCAAATGACCTTGGAGATATTGTGTTCAGTTTGAGATGGCGATTTGTAACGAGATACGCCAAAACTATCAAATAAGCCTAAGCTAAGAGCAAATATAAACTTTTGCTCTTACAAATCTTCCCCTTTGGCTATTCTGTTACAAAACAAAACCAAAAACCAAAATACAATAAAAACCTCTATGACAATAAATACTAATGTCTTCCCAACCCTAGAAATGAATTGACATTTGAACTTTTTCTTTAATTGATTATTGTTCTCCCCTTGGATATCTTTGTATTCATCTTATGTAGCCCACGAAATCATCATCAAAGAGAAAGATGCCTAAACACATGAAAGAAGAAATACCGTGATGCCTACGAGTTTTAAAGAAAAATAAAACTCCTCTTAATTTATTCTCCCCCTTTTTATCTGTAATAGACAAAGGAGTAAAAACTAGTCATGAATATTAAGAATCACAATAAGAAGCAAGATATCATCAAAAATATAATTAAGTAAAGCACATGTAATGATAATATCAAAAGGTTTAATCAGAAAGAAACCTGGAGAATATATGCCTTTATTTTTTAAACTTTTTTCAAAATTTTCAAGTATAAGCTATAAAGAATACGTTTAGGTATAAAACATATAGTCACCATGGAATATCACTAAAATATTTGAATCATGAAAATGGAATGTAATTGTGTGAACATTTTCCATAGGTAAATCAACATATACGTTCATAACATAGGTGCATGAAGTCATGAGACACTTCTAAAGAAAGAACTTAAAGTCTATCTTAGGTGTAAAATATAGTGAACTCATATGAAATTGACTCAAATTAATCAATATTACATAAACTTAAGTGATTCTCACTCCTATAATGCCAAACTATTTAATGTTTTCAAGAAAGTCTGTTGTGCAAACCCATTGATCTTTAACTTTATTACTACCTCCAAATCTCTCATATATAAGAATTCACTCTCAAATGTTTTGAAGAAATAATAATGCTCATATGTTCAAAACCATCAATGAGTTTAAAATAAATGGCCCTGGCACTTCTGTTTATGTGTGACTATAATCTTCTTAGGCTTTTTTTATGCAAATTGTGGATTTTAACGCAAAGAGTATTTTAATCTTTCGTAGCCCCTTTCCATTGCTTAACTTATAACAATATTTTTCTAAAAGAAATTTGGTCAATATTTCTTACACACTGTAAGGACAAATTTCCAAATAGTGTCAATTTGTTTGTATTGGCATTATTCCAGACAAAATCCAATTTGAGTCATAGATAGATTTGTACTTTTTCACGATTCCCACATAATCTATAGTGTATTGTTTGAAGGTTTTGCGACCAAACTTCAAAGATAGATCATGCCGTGTTTAATGGTGCACGTTTCATATCTTCATATCACAATGCATTCCGAGATAATCTCAGGTATGAATGCATAATGTTTATGGGACTCGAAAATATTTTAAGGATGTTGTTTTATTTAAAAATGTTTTTAAATGGTTTTAACTTCGTTTATTCTGAGATAAACACTGTTTAGAGTCAAATGGTTCCTTCCCTTATGTTTTGGAGGATCAAACGACATATGATGTCATTCAAATGACATCTCAGAGTAGTTCAAATGACATGGTAAAGTCATTCAAATGACACGCCCAATTCGTTCAAACGACATAGGGATATCGTTCTAACAACGTGCCTACTTAACTTTTTTTTATTTAAGGCAAATTTTGCTCAAAATTTCGAAGTGTGCAGAACCAAAATACAATATATCATAGTTACATTTTTTCTACAATTGTTTTCTAAAAAATTCAAATCTAGAAACATCCTTAGTTTTTAAAAGATCCAAGCTTTCATACAAATGCCATAGAGATCTTGTTTGCACCATTAATTTGTTCATCCATATTGAACAAGTTGTTTTGTTGGAGTTTTGCGGTGAAAAAATGGTGAGGTTTGTGTTTTGAATCGTAGACAGTTGCCAAAGCTGCATTGCTGGACACTGAGGTGCACGTGGACACGTGTATAATGGACAAGTATCGTGGAAGGATTTCTATGTGGGCACTGTAGAAGAGCGGTTGAAGAGAAGAAGAGCGTCGAGTATTATGGGGTATTGAGTCATTGAGTAAATATGTATGTCTTCCTCTGTAATTACCGTATCATAATGATTGTCTGGCTTAAGTCGTTCGAGGTTTTTTCCCTTAATGGTTTCCTTGTACTTTCGGTGTTGTTTTTGTCAACTTGATTATTTTACTTGCTTTAGTCACCTAGATTCATATTTAGGATTAAATAAGATAAGATTGGACTTGAGTAAAATTGGTTCACAAACTTGGTGCATATTTAAATCGAAAAAAGGTTTTATGAAAGACAAGTTGCTTTCACCTAAAGCACACTTTGATAAAGGGGCCTACAAATTGGTATAAGATCTAGAAACATTTTTTATTGCGTGATCCCTTGTGCGGGTAGGTATGAATTTCAGAAATTTTGATTCTTTTCAAACTCCTATTTTTTATGGCACTAATTATGCTTATCAGAAAATGCGAATTAAAAGTGCACTTAAAACTATTGATGAGCGTGTTTGGTTAGCAGTCGAAAAAGGGTGGTCATAACCGGCCACGATAGAGGGAGAGGCCACTAGTTTCAAACCTGTTGAGTCATGAACCGAAGCTTAACATAGACTTACACTTTATAATTCTAAAGGTTTAAATGTTATTTTCTCATCGGTCACCCCAAATGAATATAATTGTATTATGATGTGTAAGATATCGAAAGAGGCTTGGAATGTTTTTTCCCTCACTCACGAGGGAACTAGCACAGTTAGGGTGTCTAAACTTTAAAACCTCACTACCCAATTTGAGACGATTAAAATGTTAGAGAGTGAGACATTTGATGAGTTTTACACTAGATTGTCCCATATTATCAACTCGTCGTTTAATTTGGGAGAGAAGATACCTGACAATCGAGTCATAAAGAAAATATTAAGGTTGTTGCCTAGTAGATTTGATCAAAAAGTGACCGTTTAAAACTCCTTGGGTATGCTTGAATCAATGAAACTAGAAGAGATTATAGGTGACTTACAAACCTATGAACTTGACATGTTTACCTCCATGTAAGTGCCAAAGAAAGAAAAGGGAATTTCTTTGAAAGCTCGAAAGGAGGAGACTAAAGTTTCGGATGATTATTCTGACGCCGATTTCTAAGACGTAGCTTTGTTGGCAATGAAGTTCAAAAAGTTTCTTATGTTGCACTACAAGAATTTGTACCATTAGCAACAATATTTAGCAACACAAGCTATTTTTGTTACCAAAGATACCCTTTTGGCAACACAATCTTAATTATGTTGCTAAAAGTCCATTTTACACTGTACTTTTGGCAACATAAAATAAATTTAAGAACAACAAAGTCGATCATGTTCCTAAGAATAGGAGTGGGAATAATATGAGGGATGAGTCAGATAGGTGTTTAGGTTGTGAGGGTTATATCCATAAGGTAGAGGAGTGCCCCACTAGATTTAAGAAGGAGGGAAAGAAACCGATAGCATATAATGCCACCTTAAGTGATAGTGAACCAGAAGAGGGAGAGAGTTCCCCTATTGAGCGTAACTTTGTAGCATTTATGGTATGTCATGTGAGCGAAGACTATAAATCTTCTCATGAATATACTCATGTGAATGATACTTCTGAGGCCGTTTTGTGTGAATCCCAAGAGAGTGAGGGTGAAAATGACGAGGAAGATGAGATAGATGTGAGAGAGTTGGAATTTGCCTTTAATGATTTGTATATGGAAGCAATAAAGGTGAAAAAGGCTAACTTGAAATTATAAGCAAAGTTGAAAGAGTGTGCCATAGAAAATAATGATGCATTGATTGAGGATCTTAGGGCAAGGGAGAAGAATCTTCGGGATAAACTAGAATATGCTGAGGGTGAGAGAGATAGACTTCATGGTTTGGTGGAGGCTTTGAAGAAATATATTCTATAGTTTGAGGAGTCTAGGCATTTTCTTGAGTTTAGGATTAGTGACCTTGAACAAAAATTGAGAGACTTGAGTAAAGTGAAGATTAATTTTGAGGTAAGGTCGGAAAATTTTGATAAGATTTTAGGTACCGTCCAAATCAAGGTTGATAGGTGTGGTATAGGCTTCGATGATCGTATTTCACCTATTCCCAAAGACAATACCAATCGTGTGACAGATACAACTAGGAACGTTAGGAGAAGTCCACATTTAGGTCATATTCCTCACTGTGTCTTCACTTACACTCATTTCTATAGGAAGGGTCACCTTAGATGTTATTGCTATGACCTTAAAAATGCTCCTAGGAAGTTTAAGAATAAAGTCGTTTCGGTTCCCAAAATTCCCATGTGTCATTTCACATCTACATGGGTTAGGAAATAAGACTTGTAGGCTTTAGGAATTAAACTTCATGACTCTTGTTTGGTTGCACTTGATTCTTCTCTTGTTAAATCTAAAGGATGATTGTGTTAGCATGTTTGTCATATGCTAGTATTTGTTTCATGATATAAATCTTGCTAGTGTTATGACATGTGTATCTCTTTGTATTATATTTTTTTCATTTATTTGAGTCTTATTTGAAAAATACATAAAGATTTATTTTTGATAAAATTTTTGAAAATATAAAAAGATTTTTAGTTCATATATTTATGAGAAAATATAAAAGGATTTTGTTTTTTAAGTAAAAAATATGTTTTGAAAATCGCATAAAGATTTTTAGTTTATTTTTGTTTCATGAGTTTTTATGTTTGATATGGCATGTTGGTGTGCTTGGACCCTCATAATTTCATTATCCATGTGGTTAGGACATTTGGTCATAATTATAGATGCTTAGAATGATCTTAACCATTGTCTAATGGGGTTGTTTCAATGTTGATTTGAATTTTAATTCGACTTTGTATATATTCCATCACAGACACATGCACGGGGTTATATGAATGTTTGACTTCTCATGCATATTGGAGTTTGGTGAGGCATTCGCTTCTCAATTTTTCATCTATGGGTAATAAGGCTTAGGAGGAGGTGTGCATGTAAGAACCATATTTTTGTGAGGATTTACATTGCTTAAATTGAAAACATAATGAGTGTTCATGGGAAAGGGCTGTGAGAGAATAATAATCTAGCCACCGTTTAAAAGATCCCAAGAAAAAATGAAGGCAATAAGAAGAATCATATGCCAAAAATGAGGACAATAAGATTTCTTTAAGGTGAGAAAAGTAGAAACCTCAAAAGATCTAAAATAGAAAATATGAATATATGAGGGTGTTTGGATGGAAAATAATAGGTTTGCATCACGAATCCTAATGTTGAAAAATCGTATCATGTCACTATTATTTGTTGAATCGTCAAAATTCTGAATTTGTGTGAATGTTGTCTGTGCAGTTCATTAAGCTCAATATATTAATTGTCACATATGGCTAAAACTAAGGTTGGTGACATTTATCTATCAATTAGCGCTTCTTGATTGTTTCGATATGTTCAAGTTGTGATTCATTTGTTGTAGTTCACGCCCATTCACTCTATATCCATGTTTGAGCACATTGATACTATGTTAGCATGAAACTCACACTTGTTTTATTTCTCTACTTTTGAGTTTGTTTTGCTACTGTTTCGTATTTCCATTTGCTGTTTTACTGAAATTGTTTCACTGGGAAAAAGATAATCAAGTTTAAAAATGGAACACAAGTTTTTGGACATCGTTCAAATGACTTCTGGAGGACGTTCGAACGACATGTCTAGGTCCTTCGAAGACTGGATCACGCGATACGAGTTTTGAGGTGTTAATTGTATCAGGTATGGTCGCAAGAGGGGTCATTAGATAGATGCTTCAAACGACACCTTACTGTTTGAGGTCATTTTTAACCTCGTTTAAACGACTTTCCTATGTCCTTCAAACGACATGGTGTAGTCATTTAAATGACCCAGAGAAGATCTGTTCTGTTTCATTACCTGATTCGTATATGCGATGATTTTACACTGTTTTGGTACATTTGGTTAGTTTATATGCAGTCGATATTGTTTATTCATGCTTCATTGATTCATTTAGTCTCATCATTTCTGGTTTTTCTTATTCACTTTGTTTGACTATTTGCTAGATACAATTTGGTACTTTGTGATTATTTTTAGCTGACTTTATATGTTTATCTACATATGCTTCATTAGTTATTCTCATTCTAGATATTTGATATTTTTTTACGTTTTTCTCTAGTTGTCTATTCGAGACAAAAAGGGGGGGGGGGGGAGATGATGTAGGGGAGTTTTTTTTGCTGAGCATGTATGTTTTATACTGGCACCATTCCATGATCAACTACTTATATATTGATATCACTGATTTGAGCTATATTGTTTATGCATCACATGTTTGACAAATGGTTTGGGTGACACCCCGCCTAATTAAATACCGGGTGATCAGTCCTTTAATAAATTAAAAATCAGGTGAACATTTGGTTCATTCTTAGCATCACTGTCGCAAAAATAAATTTCCAGTTTAAACACCCTAAATAATTAAGCTAAGTGTCAAAACAATTTAAACATTATTTCTATTTTATTTAATTCCATTATGAAACCTTTTCAATAATTAACAGTTTAAGAATCACATAAATGTTAAAGATGGCAATTAACACACAAGAATTTAACAATTCAGATAAACCAATACCAAGTTTAAAACTACAAATGAAATCATCCTGACACGAATAACATCCCAAAGAGTACCAAATACTGAAAATAAATTAATATAAATCCCTGAAAAATCCAACTGAATATGGAAACGGGCGACACATGCCCTAAATAATTAGAACTAAAATAAGACTAGAGTCAACAATGAGGTCATCTAAGCAATGGCCTGCAACTCCCACATAAGCTGCAGCGCGTCTGTTCCAAGGAATCTAAGCATGATGCCCCTGTGGCTGGGTACCTGTAATATATACATATATATACAAAAGAAAAGAAATAACAGGAAATGGGTCAGAGCTCGAGTGTAAAACAGTTTAAAAATAGTTTACCAAGTATATAAAATGCTTACCGGCTAATGAAACAACCATGTTAGTATGCGACACTCTCTTGAGAAATTCTCACCTCTCATCTAGTGTGCACGTCTACCGTACAATTAATCTCCAAAGTTTAATTTAACTTAACTTTCCCATATAGTTTCATTCCGATAAATACTATGGCTAAGATAATTAATTTCTGAAAATTAAGCTCTCTCATATATCTTATGTTATTTAAAATAACCCAATGATGTCACAAAATTCCCAAATACTTATAATAAATTTGGAGTATTTATTCATTACTTAACTACTTTTATGCATAGTATAAAGTTTCCATACTTAAGTGTGTATATATATATATATATATATATATATATTAGTCACTCATATAATATATATATATTATCGGCACCCGACATAAATCTATGGTGCTGGCATACTCTGCTATCAAGTCCCCGTATCACTCGTACTAAGCGAAATACTAGTTTAGAATCACTCTCGAACTACATTAACATAAAACACATACAATTGGAGGCGAAGCATAGTTCCAAGTCACTAAGAGGTCAACACATACCCTCACATCTCTTCGGACCATCTGACTATCACTCAAGTAGCATGTATCAATGATACTATCTTCTAGGGTACATGTTGTTATCCCCCATAAAGGCCCAATCGAGATAAAACTATCCCGGTGCGGAAACCCTCGTGATAACAAGTAGCTCGGGTATGATTTTTACACATATATATAATATATGCACCATCACACAATCATATATATATATATATATATATATATATATTCACATTTCTAAATTAGGTTCGCCCACGGCCCAAAACTATAATTATCCGTTCATAGCACATTTTACTCAATTATCTCGCATAACGGACTCGTCACTTTTATTCTCATATATAAGTTACTCCATAATTACTTCTCATCTCTAGAAGTATTCTATCTCCTTAAGTATAATTTGAGTAGGCACTCTCACTTATCTTCTAGTCTAACTTACTCACGAGCCTCGATCTTTTATTAGACGTATGCATGATTTCGTATGTGTGAATAGCTCCCCGTCAACCAATAACTTCATCCTACCTTAAATTTCACTCAGCGGGGTCTACCTAGACTCTACTGGTCTTCTTTGTAGTTCATTATGCTATATCAATGATGATCAAGGGTTCCTACGCATTTTAATCGGATTAACCTTAAAGAAGAAAAATACACAGTTTTTCAGGAGGGATCGATCGATCGAGGAATGTGGTCGATCGATCGATACCGTCGATCGATCGAGCAGTTATGACAAATTGTACCATTGACAAGTTACGGGTTTACCTCTGCAACCTCTACCAAATATCCATTATAGACCCCCAAACTCCCAAACAACATTACTATAAGTACTATATACCTAACTACATGATTTTCTACGTAAAATATGTCCGGTTTCATCAAGTATAATGATTTAATGGAGTAAAATTGACATAAATTTCAAGAACCCTAGTTTTTTTCTTTAATTTCCATTTTTCCAATTCTTTTCCATATTACTTGCTTTGAAATCCATACAAATTCGTGTCTTATCAGCTACATGTGATTTAGATGTCCAGAATATGTGTCCTTTCTCTACAACATATGATTTTAAGTCTCAAAAATATTAATTTCTTCCATGAAACATGTTCTAAACAACCCTACACTAACATCATTGAAACATTAACTAAAAGTAAAGAAAGATAGATACTTGCCTGGAATTTGAGTTTCTGATTTGTGGACGAAAGAGGTATGGTTGTGTTCCTCGTCGCGCGATCTACGCTTTGGTGGTGGTGGTGGTGCAAACGGGTGAGTCTTTGGCCTTGAGTTGCTTGGAAAGCTCTCCAACTCCTTCTCTAATGGCCGTTCTTTGGTTTTATGTTTGTTAACCCTAGAAGACAACTCGTAAAGGTTGATATATCCTTAGGAAATTCGTGGGTTTAATTGCCCAAAAATGTAAATTGTCTACAATACCCTCCCGGGATGCCAATTAGGCTTAAAAATGCCCCGAGACCCGAACTAAATCCCTGGTTACATTATTTTGACTATCTCGACCCTTACGAACACATTGGTGCACTCGAAATGATTATAGGGGTGACTTACAATTTATTCACTTTTAATAATAATAATAATTTAATCTCGACACGACACAGGCGCGTCCCGATTTAATTTCCACAATTATCAAATTATACACTCATGATAATTTTAATAAATTCGATTATACATATTACTTTACTCATTAAGTAATATTCAACAAATTCCCAATAATTACTAACATTCATCACGCTAGTGAATATTTAAAATAATGTTTGAATTAATATTAAATTAATACCTCAATTTAAATTTAATAAATCCCCAAATTTAAAAGTCATAAAAATACGGGGTATTACATACTTTCCCCCTAATAATGGAATTTCGTCCCGAAATTAAAAAAATAAGGCTTACCTGGTAAGAATAAGTCTGGGTATCTCTCGTGATTATCTACCTCACGCTCCCAAGTGGATTCCTCCACATTATGATGCTCCCACTGGACCCGTACAAGTGGGACTACCTTCCACCTCAATTTCCTCTTGCTATGGTCTAGGATAACCACTGGTCTCTCCTCGTAAGAGCTATCAGGCTGTAAATCAATATCCTCTATCGTGATGTGAGTATGGGCCATGTCATCCCGAAGATATGATTTCAACGACGAGATATGGAACACATCGTGAATGCAGTGCAAATGCTTTGGCAACACCAATTTGTATGCCACCGACTTAATACTCTCGATAATGGTAAATAGTCTCACATACCTCGGATCCAACTTCCCCTTCTTTCCAAACCTCATTACTCCTCTCATAGGAGATATACGTAGTAATACTTGGTCCCCCATGCTAAACTCACGAAAAAACTGCTTCGCATCAGCGTAGCTCTTCCATCTGTCCTGTGCTACCCGAATGCGACTCCTGATGAGCTCAATCCTAGTTGAAGTTTCCTGAATCACCTCAGGTATGAGAAATTTGTTGTCCCCCACCTCTAGCCAACAAGTGGGAGAACGGCAAGGACTTCCATATAATGCCTCAAATGGAGCCATGTCGATCGTGAACAGATAGGAGTTATTGTAAGAAAACTCCACCAGTGGAATATACGGCTCCCCTCCTCCTCCAAAATCAAGGGCAGACATGCGTAGCATATCCTCCAACATCTTATTGGTATGCTCTGTTTGTCCATCCTTCTGTGGGTGATAAGCTGAACTCAATCTCAACTCTGTACCCCTAGCCTCCTGAAAGCTCTCCCATAAGCACGACACAAAAAGCTTGTCTCTATCAGACACAATCTCCAGGGGGCACCCCATGTAGTTTAACAACCTTGGCAATGAACAACTGTGCATACTGGCACGTGGTATAGTCTATCCGTACTGGCAAAAAATGAGCCACCCTGGTTAACCGATCCACTATAACCCATATGGAGTTGTGACCACACCGTGATATAGGCAGCCCACTAATAAAGTCCATGGAAATACTCTCCCACTTCCACGTAGGTATCTCCAATGGCTGAAGGTCTCTGATGGTCTACCTTTACCATATGGCAAGTATAACACTTGCACACGAACTCAACAATGTTCTTCTTCATCCCACTCCACCAGTATTGCCTCCTCAAATCCTGGTACATCTTATCTCCTTCAGGATGTATCGCAAATCTGGACCCGTGAGGTTGTGTCATCACTGCATGACGTAAGTATTCTCCTTCTGGGACCACCAATCTCCCATTAAGCCTCAAACCTCCATCAGAACTTACTAAATAGGACTCAGCACCCTCAGCTAAAATCCGTACAATCTGTTCCTGACAAAACGAATCCACTGAATGTTCCTGTATCACCCTCGTAACAATCTCTGGTGTGACTGTCATAAAAGATACAAAGGAACGGGCTATCACATCCTGGTGACCCAACTCTTTCCATTTCGCTTTCTAGACATTCACTATATTGCCCACCGATTTATGGCTTAACGCATCAGCAACCGCGTTAGCCTTCCCCGGATGGTACTGTATCTCGAACTGGTAGTCTTTCACAAAATCCAACCATCTGCGCTGACTCATATTCAACTCTCGCTGAGTGAAGAAGTACTGCAGTGACTTGTCGTCTATGAGCAAGCGAAACTTCTCCCCCAACAAGTAATGTCTCCAAATCCTCAATGCAAAAATGACTGCTGCTAGCTCTAAGTCATGGGTGGGGTAATTCCTTTAGTGAGGCTTTAACTTGCGGGAGGCAAAAGATATAGCCTTCTCCTCCTGCTGAACTACACCCCCGAGTCCCCGTAAAGAGGCGTCAATGTACACCAAGTACTCCACTCCCAACTTGGTCAAAGCAAGAACTGGCGCCGAAGTCAACTTATCTTTCAGCTCATCAAAATCTAATTGACAAGAATCATCCCAAATATGCGGAATTCCCTGGCGAGTCAGATTCATCAACGAACCCTCTATCTTTAAAAAGCCTCGGATGAATCTCCTGTAGTACCTGGCTAACCCTAAGAAACTACACACTTCTGTCGTTATCGTGGGTTGTCCCCACTCCCTCACTACTGACATTTTTCTCGGGTCAACCAATATTCCCAATTTCAACACAACATGCCCCCAAAGTTGTACATCCCGTAGCCAGAATCTGCACTTCTCATACTTAGCATACAACTGATTCTCTCGTAAAGTCTGAAGAACCTGCCTCAAGTGCTCGTCATGTTCCTCCTCAGTGTGAGAATATATCAGGATGTCATCTACGAAGACGATGACAAACTGATCCAAGAACTTTCTGAACACTCGGTTCATCAAGTCCATGAATACAGCTGGAGCATTTGTCAGTCCAAACGGCATGATTTTGAACTCATAGGACCCATATCTCGTTAAGAAAGCAATCTTGGACACATCCTGCTCCCTAATCCGTAGCTGATGGTATCCCGATCTCAAATCTATCTTTGAAAAGAAGGTTGCTCCCCCCAACTGATCAAATGGGTCATCGATTCGAGGCAACGGATATTTATTCCGTATCGTGACCTTGTTCAGCTCCCGGTAATCCATGCATAACCTCAGTGAACTATCTCTCTTTTTCATAAACAACACTGTAGCTCCCCAAGGTGAGGTGCTCCTACAAATGAAGCCCTAACCTAATAGATGCTCTATTTGATCTCGTAACTCCCTTATCTCTGCTAGAGCCATACGATACGACGCACGTGCTATCGGTCGAGTGGCCGCTATCAAGTCTATGACGAAATCTATCTGTCGACTAGGGGGTAGGCCCGGTATCTCCTGAAATACATCGGAATACTCACAAACGACTGGAACCAAATCTAAGGGAATCACAATATCCTTAGAGGTATCCTCCTCTATATAGTAGAAATGGGTGGAAGATCCTCCCTCTGGGTGAGGCATCGCCAACAAAAACTTCTCCTGCCCGAAAATAAAAAAGATAATGCTCCCACCGAAATAATCTATCATGGCTCTATATGCAGCGAGCCAATCCATGCCAATAAAAACATCGTGCTCATGCATCTCTAAGACTAGCATGTATGCCGATATAATCAAGCCACCAATCTCTACTCCTACACCTCGGCATATAAAGAAAATCAAAGACCCATTCCCCAGGGGTGAGTCTACGCATGTCACAGTGCTCTCTGTCGTGTCTAATAACCCTAAGGCCCATGCAAAATGAGTAGATATAAAACAGTGCGATTCCCCATTATCAAATAAAACCCTACCCATAGTGCCATGGATAGGTTACGTACCCTCAATCGTGGGTGGTGCCTGAGGTTCTGCTGCCTAGTGGACGTTATAGACAGTTCCGTACTACAATTGCCCTTGCTGAACTGGAGCTACTGGGATGGCAGGTATGGTTGGAACCTGAGCTGGAAGGGAGGCTGGAAAGAGTGGCCTTTACTGCTCATTACGGGTACCCTTCTGCTGTGAGGCCCTATCTCCCTCTAGGAAATCATGGCGCCTATGACCGTTCTTTCCACATTCGAAACATCTTCCGCTGAAGTTACCTCTCCTCTGCCCCTGCTGACCACGGCCCTGTTGGCCGTTATCACCCTGCCACTGGCCCTATTGTAAACGCTATTGACCCTGATGGTCGTACTGTTGTCCCTAATGTTGATGGTGTTGGCCTTGTTGGCCATGCTAATTAGATTGGCCGTGCCAAAATCCCCCAAATCCCCATCTGGAGTCACCTTATCAGAATCGCTTGGCAGGGTCCCCTTGATGAGAATTCTGCTCACTGTAACGTGTCTGCCCCTAGGCTGCTGGTGCCCCACCAGTAATACTGCCCCTATCCTGCCCTGCTGGCTGGACTCCCCTACTCGTTTGTTCCCATGCAGATGGAAGCGGTGATCCTGACAGTGTAACAAAGCAACATTGAGTACATCAGTGTAGGTACTTAACGATAGATTACCGATGAGGTGCTGACGGATCCTCCAGGCTAATCAATCTACAAACAACAGTATCTTCTTCTCCTCAGTGGGTGCCTCTTCTGGAACTATAGTGAGAAGTCTATTAAACTCCTCCTCTTACTCAGAAACAAGCATACTCTCCTACTTCAGATTCAGTAACTTCTGCCTCATCTCAGTCTGCACGATGGATGGGAAGTACTTGTGGTTAAATCGTGCCCAGAATGACTGAATCGTGATGATATCCCTCTCTTCCAAGGTGGTGGTGGACTCGTACCACTACAAAGCAGACCCCACTAGCTTGAAGGAAGACAAAAGTTGTCTCTGCACGTCAGTGCACTCATACATGCGTAGAAGCCTCTGGATATCTTTCTTCTATTAGCTGGCGACTATTATGTCCGAAGTACCCGAGAACTCAGGGGGATGCGCCTTCTGAAAGGCATCCCTAACCCGCTCCCATGAAGATGGAAGTGTGCTGGTATTGGCACCACTGCCTGAATCTGGGGTGGATCCTGTTGCACTACCGCTAATGTGACATTCACCACCTGAGCAATAATAGCAGCTACCTCCGTTGCGTTCATCATTCCCTGAGCCAGAGCTGCTGGCTGCTCGGCCTGGGCATTCCTGTCTCAGGGTGCGCGTCTCAGAGGCATCTGAAACGAGAAGGAAGTTTATTAGTCTACAGTCATTAACAAATCTCGACTAGCTGAGGACGTAAGCGTAAATACAAGAATACAACAGTCCTAAAAATAAGGCTCTATATCAAGGACGCTAAGCTGGAAGCGAAATAAGCCGTACAGATCCTAAAGGACACTAGAACTTGATGCTCTGATACCACCTGTGAAACCCCGCCTAATTAAATACCGGGTGATCAAACCTTTATTAAATTAAAAATCAAGGTGAACGGTTGGTTCATTCTTAGCATCACTGTCATAAAAATAAATTTCCAGTTTAAACACCCTAAATAATTAAGGTAAGTGTCAAAACAATTTAAACCTTATTTCTATTTTATTTAATTCCATCATGAAAACCTTTTCAATAATTAACAGTTTAAGAATCACATAAATGTTAAAGATGGCAATTAACACACAAGAATTTAACCATCCAGATAAACCAATACCAAGTTTAAAACTACAAATCAAATCATCCTGACACGAATTACATCCCAAAGAGTACCAAATACTGAAAATAAAATAATATAAATCTTTGACAAATCCAGCTGAATATGGAAACGGGCGACACATGCCCTAACTAATTAGAACTAAAATAAGAGTAGAGTCAACAACGAGGTCATCTAAGCAATGGCCTGCAACTCCCACATAAGCTGCAGCGCGTCCGTTCCAAGGAATCTAAGCATGACGCCCCTGTGGCTGGGCACCTGTAATATATACATATATATACAAGAGAAAAGAAATAACAGGAAACGGGTCATAGCTTGAGTGTAAAACAGTTTAAAAATAGTTTATCAAGTATATAAAATGCTTACCGGCTAATGAAACAACCATGTTAGTATGCGACACTCTCTTGAGAAATTCTCACCTCTCATCTAGTGTGCACGTCCAGCGTACTATTAATCTCCAAAGTATATTTTAACTTAACTTTCCCAAAAGGTTTCATTCCGATAAATACTATGGCTAAGATAATTAATTTCTGAAAATTATGGTCTCTCATATATCTTAGGTTATTTAAAATAACCCAGTGATGTCACAAAATTCCCAAACACTTATAATAAAGATGGAGTATTTATTCATTACTTAACTACTTTTATGCACAGTAGAAAGTATCCATACTTAAGTATATATATATATATATATAAATTAGTCACTCATATAATATATATATATTATTAGCACCCCACATAAATCTATTATGCTGGCATACTCTGCTATCAAGTCCTCATATCACTCGTACTAAGGGAAATATTAGTTTGGAATCACTCTCCAACTGTATTAACATATAACACATACAATTGGAGGCGAAGTATAGTTTCAAGTCACTAAGAGGTCAGCACATACCCTCACATCTCTTAGGACCATCTCACTATCACTCAAATAGCCTATATCGAGGATATTATCTTCTACGGTACAAGTCGTTATCCCCCATAAAGGCCCAATCGAGATAAGACTATCCCGACGCGAAAACCCCCATGATAGCAAGTAGCTCGGGTATGATTTTTACACAGATATATAATATATTCACCATCACACAATCATATATATATATATATATATATATATATAAATATTCACATTTCTAAATTAGGTTCACCCACAACCCATAATTATAATTATCCGTTCTTAGCACATTTTACTCGATTATCTCGCTTAACAGACTCGTCACTTTTATTCTCATATATAAGTTACTCCATTCTTACTTCTCATCTCTCGAAGTACTCTATCTCCCTAAGTATAATTTCAGTAGGCACTCTCACTTATCTTCTAGTCTAACTTACTCATGAGTCTCGATCTTTTATTAGACGTACGCTTGATTTTGTATGTGTGAATAGCTCCCTGTCAACCCATAATTTCATCCTACCTTAAATTTCACTCAACGGGGTCTACCTAGAACCTACTGGTCCTCTTTATAATTCATTATGCTCTATAAATGATGATCAAGGGTTCCTACGCATTTTAGTTGGATTAAACTTAAAGAAGAAAAATACGCAGTTTTCCAGGAGGGATCAATCGATCGAGGAATGGGGTCGATCCATTGATACCGTCGATCGATCGATGTTCTTGATCGACCGATCGATCAAGCAGTTATGACGAATTATGCCATTGACAAGTTACAGGTTTACCTCTCCAACCTCTACCAAATATCCATTAGAGATCCCCAAACTCCCAAACAACATTACTACAAGTACTATATACCTAACTACATGATTTTGTACGTAAAATATGTCCGATTTCATCAAGTATAACGATTTAATGGAGTAAAATTGACATAAACTTCAAGATCCCTAAGTTTTTTCTTTAATTTCCATTCTTCCAATTCATTTCCAGATTACTTGCTTTTAAATCCATTAAAATTCATGGCTTTTCCTCTACATGTGATTTAGATGTCCAGAATATGTCTACTTCCTCTACAACATATGATTTTAAGTCTCAAAAATATTAATTTCTTCCATGAAACATTTTCTAAACAATCATAGACTAAAATGATTGAAACGTTAACTAAAAATAAAGAAAGATAGATACTTGCCGGGAATTTGAGTTTCTGATTTGTGGATGAAAGAGGTATGGTTGTGTTCCTCATAACGCGATATATGCTTTGGTGGTGGTGGCAGTGCAAACGGGTGAGTCTTTGGCCTTGAGTTGCTTGGAAAGATCTCCAACTCTTTCTCTAATGGCCATTCTTTGGTTTTATGTTTGTTAACCCTAGAAGACAACTCCTAAAGGCTGATATATCCTTAGGAATTTTGTGGGTTTAATTGCCCAAAAATATAAAATGTCTATAATACCCTCCCGGGATGCCAATTAGGCTTAAAACTGCCTCGAGACCCGAACTAAATCCCCGGTTACAATAATTTGAATATCTCGACCCTTCCGAACACATTGGCACCCTCGAAATGACCATACGGGCGACTTATAATTTATTAACTTTTAATAATAATAATTTAATACCGACACGACACATGCGCGTCCCGATTTAATTTCCACAATTATCAAATTATACACTCATGATAATTTTAATAAATTCGATTATACATATTAATTTAGTCATTAAGTAATATTCAACAAATTCCCAATAATTACTAACTCTCATCACGCTAGTAAATATTTAAAATAATTTCCGAATTAATATTAAATTAATATCTCAATTTAAATTTAATAAATTCCCAAATTTAAAAGTCATAAAAATACAGGGTATTACAGTTTGTTTTATATATTGGTATTTGATATATATATATATATATATATATATCATTTGTAGCTCCATACTTCATATTGTATTTGTTGCTTCGTGTGTAATGATTATTCTGAGATTGGAGTTTTTATGACTACATCACATGAAGACAAGTTCATTATGTCGGTCCGATATTTGTTTACTAGATTGTGTCCTATATTTTCTTTTTGGGTTTATGGGATGGGATTTAGGTCTTTCGGCTTGACGACTCGGCTTAGGCATATCATTGTTTTGGTATTGTCACGAAATAGCCAAAGGAGTAGATTTATAAGGACAAATTTCCAACTAGTGTCAATTTGTATGTACTGGAATTATTTCGGACAAAATCCAATTCGAGTCAAATAGATTTGTACTTGTCACGATTCCCACATAGTCTATGACGTGTTGTTTGAAGACGTTGCTACCAAGCTTCAAAGATAGATCATGCCATGTTTAATGGTGCACGTTTCACATCTTCATATCACATTGCATTCCGACAAACTCTGAAGTATGAACGCATAATGTTATGGGACTCAAAAAATATTTTAAGGACATTGTTTTGTTTAAAACTGTTTTTAAATGGTTTTAACTTCATTTATTCTGAGATCAACACTGTTTAGAGTCATATGGTTCCTTCCCTTATGTTTCGAAGGATCAAACGACATATGATGTCGTTCAAACAAAATCTCAGTGGCGTTCAAATGATAAGGCCAAGTCTTTCAAACAACATAGGGATATCGTTCTAACGACGTGCCGACTTAACTTCTTATTTAAGGCTAATTTTTCTCCGAATTTCAAAGTGTACAGAACCAAAATACAATATAGAACAATTATGTTTTTTTGCACTTATTTTTTAAGGAGTTCAAAGCTAAAACCATCCTTAGTGTTTAAAAGATCCGAGCTTTCATACATATGTTATGGAGATCTTATTTGCACCATTGGTTTGTTCATTCATATTAAACAAGTTATTTCATTAGAGTTTTGAAGTGAAGAAATGATGAAGGCCATGTTCTAAATCATAGACGGTTCCCAAAGTTGCGTCGCTGGACAGTGTGGTGCACGTGGATGCGTGTGTTGTGGACATGTATTGTGGAAGGATTTCTACATGGGCACTGTAGAGGAGTGGTTTAAGAGAATAAGAGCGTCAAGGCTTGTGCAGTATCGAGTCGTTGAGTAAGTTTATCTGTCTTCCTTTACAATTATCGTATCATAGTGATCGTTCGGTTTGGGTCGTCCGAGATTTTTTCCCTTAGTTGTTTCCTTGTACATCTTGCGTTGCTTTAGTGAACTTGATTTATTTTACTTGCTTTAGTCACCTAGATGCATGTTTAGGATTAAACAAGATAAGATTGGACTTAAGTAAAATTGATTCACAAACTTAGTTCATATTAAAATTGGAAAAAAGTTTTTTGATAGAAAAGCTGTTTTCACCTAAAGCACACTTTGATAAAGGGGCCTACACATGCACAACTTATCTCTTTTCATATTTGGTTCGTTATTAAGCAAAATTGAGGTGAGAATAACATATTTGACAAATGACAAATAGTATAATGTTTATAAAGCTCGTGAACGTATGCAAAAAAGATGACAAAGAGTCTAATATGTAGAATGTAATCTTCAATGAACAATGTAATAATATCCACATGTTATTAATCACACTATCGAAACAATGTCAAGTCTCAAAGCACTATGAAAAAGTCACATGAATGATGGAATGTAGGGGTGACTCAAATATCTTAAATGTTCATTCGGATAGGGTGAAAGATAAAAAATACATAAATCTTTTTTTCTTTTTAAAAAAATTATCAAAATAAAATATTTTTCACTTTTTCAAACTTTTTCTTAAAAATCAAAAATCTTTTTGGGATTTTTTTAAAAATTTACATAAAAACAAAACTCTTTTGGGATTTTTTTAAAATATATAAAAAATAAAAACATATCAATACAATGATAATACAATCTAGCAATAAGGATATATCTAGCAATAGGGATATAAGATATGAATATGATAATCATCCTATTCTAGAAACAAGTATCAACCTCAATCATTAGGCCTGGAGGAGTTCTCAAAAGGAGAAGACATCCTATGAAATTCCTCCACCAAATATTATGAAGTCTTGACTAAATACTTTACCTACTCTAAAAAAACTCTTAAAATATCTATGGTGATGTGCATGAGCATGTGTAAGAGTGCGTTTGGGAACATGTATAGGAACTCGTGTGGGAGCATACCGGGGAATACGCATGTGATAAACTCTCCCTAGCTTAAAACAAAACTCTAAAAGGTGACCACTTCATTTGTAACAGGAACAAATGTAAACGGGCTTGGGCCCACCTTGCTCAAAACGTCTAAGACGAGCTTTCCTAGGTAGGTTAGGTATCCTGGGTTGGTTTGGACGAGGGCCATAAAGATTTATCATAGACTCGGGAATCAACTTGGGTGGGGATGAGAAGTGGATGCACCGCCATTACCAATTTCTTGTCACTCAATATTACATAACGCAGGATCGAGGATAATCTTTCCAACCTTCTTAGATGTGTCCTCTAAAGTGATCTTGACCTTTTGAGTATGTTCAAGATCAATCTCGTGTTAGGATACATGGGCTTCAAGTTCCTCACGAGTATCCTATGAAGCTTGAAGATATATCATAATACTAACTATATTATTGGTCAAATTAGTCTTCTTCCTACCGATAACAATCAACTACTCACATAAAGAAACCTTAACCTTCTTGAGTTGACTCACCGATACCTCACACTCTCTAAAACAATTCACCTCCTTTTTTAAATATAACACCGTAAGAGACAAATCTTTATATAGATTTTTCATTTTTAAAACCTAGTGTAAAGATCACAAAACACTTTTGGAATTCACCTTCTCCCTCACTCAAATTCTCATCCTCACTCTCACTCTCTACAAAATGAATCGAAACATCTTCGAGGCTCTCACATTTAAAAAAATTCTCATCAGTGTGGGACAAACTAGAAGTACTAACATGACTATCCAGGAACACAATGAAATTATGTCCATGCGGTTATTTGTCCTAGTAATCCACTTGACATATCTCTCACTAAGCATGGCTTTGAAGTTATCTTTACCTTTAACTTATCTCTTTAATCGCTTATCATACTCGTGAGCTTTGTGACCCATACCCTCACACTCATAGCAACTCTCTTCATCTTTCTTAGGGCTTTCTCTTCTTTCATTTTCAAAATTTATCTTGCTCGATTTATATTTTTTTATCTTTCTTAAAACTTTTCTTTTCTTTGGAAGTATTTTCTTGTCCAAGTATTTGGAACGTTTTGAATTTTTTTGCAAATAGGGCCAAGTCATCCAACACAAAATCATATTCGGAGTCAAGAAAAAACTTCCTTTTTCTTTTTAGATTGTACTTTCAACGAAATTCCCCTTTTCCTTAGATTTAACCACTTTGGGAAACATATATATCTCATATGTTTGAAGGTCTCCTACGAGTTCTTCTAACCTAAGATTATCTAATATCTCCCAAGAATTAAGCACGGTAATATTAGTAATAAAACGGGTTGGAAGTGATCTCAAAATCTTCTTAACTACACCCGTCTCAGGTATTTTTTCACCTAAATTAAAATTAGAATTTACTATGTCGAAAGACTTGGACTCTAGCATGGTAATAGTCTCAAATTATGTTTGTGATAATATGTATCTTAGAAACTTTCACATCATTAGCACCCTCATGAGTGAGTTGGAGGGTATCCCAAACTTCTATAGACATGATGCATGTCATAATGCGGAAGAACTCATAAGGAGTGATGGCTCTAGAAATAGCAGCTAAGTCAAGAGAGTTGTAAGTAGTCCATTTAAGTTCATCCTCCGTCCAAGCATTGATGGATTTAAGATTCTCGACATTGTCGTTGGTAACAGTGGGTTGTGTCCACCCTCTTTCATATACAAGCCAGACCCTTTCATCAATTGATTTCAAACCAGACATCATCCTATCTTTTAATATGCATAATTTGATCCATAAAAAATAGGAAGCCTGTTATACAAATTATACATAAAATCAAAATTTTTATAGATCACCAATTTTAAAAAATTCATATCAAAATAAATTTTGTTAAAAAGGATCACACTATATTTTAGTGCAACCGATCCTGATACCAATTTGATAATGCATGATTCTACGGATTGATTTGTATACTAGGTTCCTCACACATAGTTTTAATCAATTTTTATCTTGATTAGCAATCAAGTGTTCATATGATGAAACCATCCAAATTAATTTTAATTAATCACACATAGTCAAAATATGCATGCAAATGGCAAAATTGTTATTTAGCACTATAGAGTAATTGAAAGACAAAATTGATGTACAGAGTACTTAGAACGACTCAATATAACGCAAAGAGTCTTTAATTTCTCATAGAATACATTCTAGTCCTGTGTTGTCCATAAGAAGCGATCTTCCCATAGTATCCGCCGACCAACCATCGACTTCTTTAGCAGTGAAACCTGAGTCCCACAAGTCAACAGTAGAGTAAAACTCTATAAGGATTTATTTAAGTGTATTTGGAAACTAAGGTTCATAAATCTTACAAATTATATACGGGGATGAAAGATTTGTGAAAGTAAAAATGATTTTGGGAAACCAAAAAGAAAGAACTTTGGCATTGGTATAGGAATTTTTTTCCGTTAAAGTTCACTCTAATTTATGAAAAAAATAGGTTTTTAAATTAAAAACACGAATCTTGAGGCGGTGGGGTCGTTCGAATGAAAACAGACCTCATTCGAATAAAAATAGTAGTTTTGTTTGAATGATATCTCACCATGTTCTAACGATAGCCCATTCTCGTTTGAACGACCTTATCACTTACATTGAATGAGAATTCTCTATTATGACAGGGCTATTTCATTTGAAGATCGTTAGATTCTAGGTCTTACGAGACTACATATCTCGTTTGAACGATAATCAATCTTGTTTGAACGTGGACAAAACCCTTTATTTTTAAAATTCCTTTTATAAAATGCCTCGATTTTTAAATGCTAACATCCCTAATATCTTATTCATATAAATTCGTGAAAGACACAAGTTTTATACCTCCATAAAGTGTTGGTGATGAATCCATAAAGGAAGATCAATCACTAATGTTTCATAGAATGAACTTGGAGATATTGTGTTCAATTTGAGATCTCGATCTGTAACGAGATGGCCAAAACTATAAAATAGCCTAAGATATGAGCAATTATAAATTATTCCTCTGCTAAATTTATCGGCACGTATATCCCATAACTCCTCTCAATCGTCTACTAACCACTACTTTGCATGCTCCTAATTAAAGGGTGTGTGCTAGCCCTTCCTACCCACCCCACTAGACTTGCCCACTTCAAAAGAAAATCTCACTCCCTCCTACCACTCATGCTTCTTAATATTATCTAAGGGAAATATTGCCAACTCCCTCCCATCTGACACTTCCTTATCAACATCATCCTAACCACATCAAGTTTCATCAACCTTAGAGATAGCAATAAAAGAGATATTATTTTTTGAAGAAAAAAATGCGCAATTCTCCCTACAAATAGATGCTGAATTCCTTTTGATGGCCATTTCACCTTCCACATTTTTAAGGTTTCTTCCTATTAATATCTTTAGGCCCTCCCCATAATTGGAAAAATTGTCTTTTTTACCAAATTAAAGTGGGAACCCTCCCCATAATATTTATTTTTCCAACACTCTCCAAACCCATTAATATCCATGTGGCGCATCTCGATAATTGCAAAAGGAAAGTTATTTTATTTACCTGATTCATTTACCACCTCCCCACTATATTTAGAAACCCACCCAACATAAGTAGACTCAACGGTGGTAGCCTCTCTATTTCCAGTCTTAAACTCTGTTTCCTCCACCATAAAATTGACACATGGCCTAACCTCTTGTCCCTCAAGACTACCGACAACAAATTTTTCAATCACGGTACACCTAATGTTTGCTTCCCCCTCAGGACTCTAAGAATCATGCTTCCCCATCTTCCTTCTTCCTCCACGCCGATGAACCTCTTGTAGGCAATTCCCTCCCACCTGACATGTGCCCTCTTCACCCACAAACCAACACCACACGTCCTCATCTACCCACACCATCACAGTAAACGCCCAGTCGTCGAGCTCAACTTTCACTGTGTGCGGTATCTTTGGCCCACTCCTCACCTTAACACATGCCCATCGGAGCTTGTACAACATCGTTTGGAGAGGATTTGGTGGATATTTTTAGAATCATATATTGTTCATACCAAGAGTATCCCTCAAATGATGTGGCATAGTGATAAGTGTTGTACACTGAAGTGTAATAATGATAGAGAACAATACTTTATTATTATTCTAACTCATTTGGTGGATGAGTTGGGGGATTTATTTCGTACTCGTATTATGTGACACCCTGCCTATTTTAACCATGGATGATCAGGCCTTTATTATAACAAATAAGAATCCTATTTGGTTCATCTTAGCATCACTGTCGATTTTTTTTAATTACTAATCACCAATGACAAATTTAAGCTGGTGCCAAATTTGATCTTTAATTTATTTAACAACAAGCGGAACTAAAATTAAATTGACCAAATCATCCATACAATAATAGTATGAACAACCACACGATAGTGATTACACATGAAAATTAACGTTTCATCGAAATGCTAATCGTTGAATTCGTTTCACCGAGTTAATACAAAAACCTAAATAATGACTGCACTTGCGATACAAGTATATCAATAAGTCGGGTATCGAATCCACAGGGAGTGTTCGGCAAATTTTAATCGGTTTAATATTTCTAAAATAAAAGTGTAAAAGGTAATTGGGTAACTGAAAAGAAAAGATAAGAAGTTAACTCTAAACAAGAATTAAGAAAATAAGAGTTAGAATCACGTCCCCGCTGTGGGCTAAACACGTGGAATTAGAATTTCAGTTCGAAAACATTTAACCGAGAATTTTTTTAGTTAAACATAAACATCACACATGAAGGGATTTAATTTAACGATGAGAGATTAAACATTTAATTAAAATCGAATTATCGCTTTAAACACTAACGTTGCGTGACAAATAAAGTTAAACACATAATAATCCCATTTTAATTCGTGAGGTTTCAATTAAATACAATTTTACACGAAAGCTATTTTTCGGAGCTTGACGCCCATTAATGGTGGAAATGAAATTCCAACCCGAATACTACTCACATAACAGGATTAAACTAAGTAAACAACTAAATAACACTTAAAACAAGAAATACTTAAACTACACTAATTTTCTAGGCAAGAAAATAAATACAAAGCAAGAAATAAATGAACAAGATAATAGACAAGGAAGAAGAAGAAGAAGAAGAAGAAGAAGAAGAAGAAGAAGAAGAAGAAGAGGAAGAAAAAGAAGAAGAAAATAAACTTACATTAATAGTGGAAATACCCAAAGTGGTAGAGAGGGGAGGTCTCTAACAAATAATCCCTAATGTGTACAAACCCTAAAACTAAACTATTAAGAGAGAAAAAATGAGAGAGAAGCTAGAGAAAAAAAACACATCTCACAAAAATACTCCAAGGGTGTATTTATATTAAGTTGGAAAAGGAAAGAAAAGAAAAAGGGAGATGAAATGAAAAAGGGGGTTAAGTTATAATTACAGAATAAAAAGAAAAAAGCAAAAAGAGGGTACGACAATAGCAAAAATCTCAGCCAGAATAAGAAGTACCGTTCAACCAGGTCCCGAACCGGTCCACTGCATAAACAGTGATAAAGGCCACTGGAATCGCACCAAGGCAACAACCCATTTTTCGGTCGATCGAGGTACCAAGGTCGGTCGATCGGCGTTGCTGGAACTCGAGACCCTATAAGTTTCCATAACAAAATTCGAAATGGGTTCAACTAAGAACCCACGCAAATTTGCAGCACATGCCAAAAACCAACACCCCATATGTGCGCAATTCTGCAGCACCCATCGCACGACTGCAGCAACCACACGAGACCACCAATTTCGTCAAATGTTTTCAAGATGAGACCCACCATGGATCTTAAGATAAGAAAAGCCTTAAAGCACCTCCATGGCCCATTAATGGCCAAAACTATGAAACTGTCAAAATGGGTACTCCAACAACCCGAGCCAACTGACGCACAACTGGTTCCACACGCGACTCAAGCTCCAATTTCGGACGATAGGCCCCAATTTGGGATGAACCCAAAACCGGAGCAGAAGCCCGAGCTTGGCCAAAATCTCCCATGGAAGCCTGCTGTAAAATGAAAGAGAAAAGGACATATATGGAATTAAATATATTGTTAATGAATAAATAAAATAAAAATATAATTAACTTATATTTCTTCCCTGATTAAAGGTCTGTTTTTCCTTCGTTCGGACTCCGATTCGAGAACCGTTCGCGGCCACGCGAAAATGGGACCGAGGGTTACAACTTTCGTGAATACTTCGGGAAAAAATCCTGAGTATCAAATTATAAAAATGCCATTGAATGTGCGAATCGATATGAAACTTTACCGGAACGCCCCCACTTCACACTAAGAACTTTAATACCTCTAACAGCTCAATTATACCTCAAATAAGATGTTAGCATATAAAATGGAGGTTTTCTGATTACTGAGAATAATTATAGGCGTTAAAGTACCCGAGGGGGATAAAATGCCTAAGTTAAAAGGGTATAAAGTGCAATATTCGATACGAATCACACCCCCTAACGTACACATTACTAGTGCCTAGTAATGAAATTCAAAACAAGAAGAACTATAAGAAAATAATAAAACATGAGATATATACAAATGCGATAAAAAAGATAATAAAGATAAGGCCACTTTCGCGGGCGAACAATTACATTTTGCCTATGCAATAAGCCGTTAAACCCCTAACTTACCCTAGTGGACGAGTGTCGTCTCATGAGGGTTTTCAGGGATGAAGCCCACAAACATCATATGGTTTCCTCAAAATAATGCCCAATTACATGCGACAAACCCAATAATACGAAAAAGATTTAATACACGTTATTAGAAAAGTGAATGAATTCACACAAAAGTCCGAATTATAATATTATAGTTAACACCTCATAGAACTGAAACTTTAAAAAGTGGGAGGGGAGTGAGCACATTCATAGTATGATTTGGAAAAAACTTAAATAAACCAGATAAAAATAAAATCAAGCATATATCCAATCCTCATGGGCATGACACTCAACAAATGAAATCACTATGAAACGGGAGGTAATACACGGAACATGCGGGCATAAAGAGTAAACGGAAATGGAAACTAGGTTGCGCACATGCCACAAATGAAGAACGCAATATATCAAATGAAAAGTTGTAATCTCAATGAAAGATACCGTTCATTAAAGGAGGCGAAATGCATTTTCACAGATTATCAAAACTATTTCAACTTTTAAATTAAATTCACCCTAAGATCACATAGGACTTTCTAGGGTTGTACTGTAGGTTTGGGGTTAAGGATAAGAAAGGAAGGAAATATGTATGGATTCAAAGTGTTCGGGGATAAAAACTCGGGATAAGAAAAAATATGGGAATATCAAAATTGGACAAACAACTTCCACAAAAGGCATTGGGTATACAAATGGGCGAAGTAATCAAAGCTTATTAAACACTATACAAAACATGTTCAAATATCTCTTTCTTTTTCTTTTCTTCTTTTTCTCAAGTTTTCTTCCCTTTTCTTTTGCTTTTTTCTTTTTCTTTTATTTTTTCACCGCTCTTTCTTTTCTCTTCTCACTCTTTTCATGCTCAAATTTCAACCATACTACACAACATCATTCAATCCCAATCAACATTCCAAACAAAGGCATGGAAGGTAATATGCATGGTTTAAAACTCCAATTAAGAGTTGGTTATGGGATTTTGGGTAATGAAACGAAAGGCTAATATTTAGGCTCAAAGGGGTTGACGAGGGAAAATATATAAGGTAAAGTTAAGGCTAATATGGGTGATATGACAAAGATTGCCTATGATCATTTCATAAAGTTTACGCAATTCTCGAGTCAAAATAATATATGAAAATCATGCTCAAGTAATACATTTCAAGAAAGAACTCAATTAATGAATGATCAAATGAAAGAATAGTGAGACTACCAACGACTGTAACGTTTTCAAAGAGGAAAGAATAGTGTATACACTCAAAAATGACAAAAGGTACAAAGATTACTCGGTGTAAGTATATACAATGCAACAAAATATTAATGAGTTATAAAAATCTTAAACCAAATCAATAGAATAAGAAAAGCGCATGTGCTCATGGGATTAAAGTTTAATTCATGAAGTTATTCATTATATCAATGATTCGAGAACTAAAGTCTAATAACTTCTAAAATTGAGAACATGCATCATTAAGTTGTCTATTGGATCAGATAATTATTAAAATTTATCGTCGAAAACAAAGGCAAAATGCCCAAAAAAGGAGAAAAAAGAAAGAAAATCTTTTTAAATTTTTCTAAGAAAATCATACTTAGGAATAACATGTAATCAAATCATGGAAACGACCAATGAATGGATAGAATATTCCACACCCCCTATCTTAAAACCTGACATTGTCCTTAATGTAAATTAATAACCAAGTTCAAGAGAGGAAAAGAGCAATCTTACCCAAAATGGAGCGATCTCGTAAAAGAACAAGTCCATTGATTCTACAAAACAAGTTAGTACCAAGCATAGAAAAAATAAATAACAAGATCTTAACTAACTACACTAGACAATAAGTAAAAATAAATAAAAATAGGAAAAATAAAACTAACTATTTACAACCTACAATTTTAACTTCTAACTAACTATACACTAGAAGTTGAAATTTTTTAGGGTCCACCCAAAACAAAATTTGACTTTGGAGGATAACCGGTGTACCCTTGCTTAAAAGCATGCCTCCCGAAAAATAAGAATTTCGTTTGAACAATGGAACGTATGTGTAAGGAGGAAGAAATGAACCATCCCCAATTAAAATTATTGGAGGAAAGATGGGGGATATGGATAAGACGGGTGACAAATACACAAGGGGACCAAATAAAACTGAATTTTCTCCCAAATATTTTTCAATTGGAATGGGAGATGGCGCACATGGAGGCAAAGATGCCTTTATGGAAGGCAACTCAAGCAAGTACTCCTGATCGGTGAAAAGGTTTAACACTTTAAAGTTTGGAACCGATTCATCTCGGGTACTTGTGATGGTGTGATAGAGGAGAATGAAAAGGGGGAGGAAAGAAATCCAAACTCAAGAGATGAGTCATCATCACTTGAAGATTGAGTCTCGAAGGAAATAAGATCATTTTCAATGAAACATTCTTCTTTGGGGGAAAATAAGAAATCATTTCATTGCAAATGGATACTACGTCCATTTCATCCTCACTTTCATTCTCAATTAAGCCATGGGCAAAGTGAAGAATGGTTTGTTCCAAAGTAGGCACAAAGTCCTCATTTGGTTCAAAACATTCATCGACTTCAAAAGTCTCGGAAGAAAAATCATTGTTGGACTCAAATAATAAATCCAATTCATGCTCCCACAAATGATTTTCTTCCCGATAACGATTTTCAATTTTCTCATTTTCAAGCATGCGCACACCCTCCTCGAAAGTTATAGGCCAAGGCGTGGATTCTTGAAAATGAGAACTTTGAATATTATTGTCGTGACTATACTCAAAATCATTATTATAAGAATTTTGAAAGCTATTTCAATTTGTTTAAAAATTCCTATTATAAGGAATTAGAGGCCCAAAATCGTTATCATCATCCTTAAAATACACGCACTTCAAAGCTTGACTTTTTTAATACTCCCCCAAAGTCATTTTTGAATTTGCAATTTTTTGGGACTATAAGTATTGACCAAAAGTCATAGGTTGACGGAGATTTTGAGAATTATCATAATGATTACCGAAAGGATTGGAATAAGACATGCTTACCCCAAAGATGGCTTGAAGTGGCGAAATCCACAAAGTGATCCGTGGAAGAAAAATTCAAGTAGTTCTTGGCTCTCAAATGTAGAAGTCCTAAAAAAATGTTAGGCAAAAAATACAAATAGAAAAAAAATACTTTGAAATAATAAATCATGTAAATTCTAAAACATTAAGTGCCCGAGAACGACGACATTTTGATTAAGCGTGAAAAGCAGCATCGCGTCAAAAGGCTAATCGTTGAATTCGTTTCACCATGGTAATACAAAATATAAATTATGGCTGCACTTTCGATACAAGTATAGTGCTAAGTCGGGTATCGAATCCACAAGGAGTGTTCGACATATTTTAATCGGTTTAATATTTCTAAAATAAAGTGTAAATGGTAATTGGGTAACTAAAAAGAAAGATAAGAAGTTAACTCTAAACAAGAATCAAGAAAACAAGAGTTGGAATCACGTCCCCGTCGTGAGGTAAACACGCGGAATTAGAATTTAGATTCGAAAATATTAAACCGAGAATTTTTTAGTTAAACATAAACATCATACATGAAGGGATTTAAGCCAACGATGCGAGATTAAACATTTGGAAAAAAATTATCGCACGTGACTTAAAATTGAATTATCTCTTTAAACACTAACGTTGCGTGACAAAGAAACACTAACGCATATTAATCCCATTTTAATTCGTGAGGTTTCAATTAAATACAATTTTACACGAAACCTATTTTTCAGAGCTCGACGCCCATTAATAGAGAAAACGCAATCCCAACTCGAATACTACTCACACAAGATGATTAAACTAAGTAAACAACTAAATAACACTTAAAATAAGAAATATTTAAACTACACTAATTTTCTAGGCAAGAAAATAAATACAAAGCAAGAAATAAATGAACAAGCTAATAGACAAGGAAGAAGAAGAAGAAGAAGAAGAAGAAAAAACTTACATTAATAGTGGAAATACCCACAAATAATCCCCAATGTTTACAAACCCTAAAACTAGACTATTAAGAGAGAAAAAATGAGAGAGAAACTAGAGAAAAAAAACTAGTTATCTAAAAAAAATACACCAAGGGTGTATTTATAGTAAGTTGGAAAAGGAAAGAAAAGAAAAAGGGAAAAGAAATTGAAAAAGGGGGGGTTAAGTTGTAATTAAAGAATAAAAAGAAAATAAGAAAATAAAATAAAAAAAAGGAAAAAGAAGGCTACGAAAACAGAAAAAATCTTGGCCAGAATAAGGAGTGTCGGTCGACCAGGTCCCAAATCGGTTCACCACGTAAACAGTGATATAGGCCACTGGAATTGCACCAAGGCAACAACCCAATTCTCGATCGACCGGGGTCCCAGGGCCGGTCGACCGGCGCTACTGAAACTCGCGACCATGTATGATGCCATAACAAAATTACAAATGGGTTCAACTAAGAACCCACGCAAATCTGCAGCATAGGCTAAAAACCAACACCCCATATGTGAGTAATTCTGCAGCACCCATCGCACGACAACAGCAACCACACGAGACCACCAATTTCCTCAAATGTTTTCAAGCCGAGAACCACCATGGATGCTAAGACAAGAAAAAATGCAAAGCACCTCCATGACCCATTAATGGCCAAAACCATGAAAATGTCAAAATGGGTACTCTAAAAACCGGAGCCAACTGACCCACAACTGGTTCTACACGCGACCCAAGCTCCAATTTGGGACGAAAGGCCCCAATTTGGGACTAACCCAAAACCCGAGCACAAACCCGAGCTTGACCAAAATCGTCCATGGAAGCATGCTATAAAATGAAAGAGAAAAGGACATAGATGGAATTAAATAAATTGTTAATGAATAAATAAAATAATAATATAAACTTATATCTCTTCCCCGATTAAAGATCCGTGTTTCCTTCGTTCAGACTTCGATTCGAGCCCTGTTCATGGCCACGCGAAGCTTGGCCCGAGGAATACAACTTCCGTGAATACTTGGGAAAAAATCTCAAAGTGTGAAATTACAAAAATGCCCCTAGACGTGCGAATCGAGACGTAACTTTATCGAAATGCGCCCAAACATCACACTAAGCACTTTAATACCTATAACAACTCAATTTTACCCTAAATAACATGATAGAATATAAAACGGAGGTTCTCTGATTACGGAGCATAATTATAGGCATTAAAGTAGCCGAGGGGGCTAAAATGCCAAAGTTAAAAGGGCATAAAGTATAATATTCGATACGAATCAAATAGATATATAAATATATAAGATCAAATAAATCATCAGTTCCCAAAACAAATAATTTGACTGCAATCTGAAGTAAATAAAACGGACTCTCAACAAAGTTTGATAAATAAAGTAAAGTATTGAATACTGTAAAGGGTCAACACGCCCAACTGAAATACTGAAAGAACTCCTTACTAGGAACGAATAAACTGAAGCATTTAAAGCAACTCCTGCAAGCTTCACAAGTGCTGCAGCTACGTGTCTCTGGAAAGAATGAACAAGTTGGGCGTCCTTATGTCCGGACACCTAAAAGGTTTTGGAAAAATGATTTGATATGGTCCAGATCCCAATAAAATCGTTTGAAAATATTTTTCAAGTATTTAAATCACACTTTAAATCAGTTGTTAGATACACACGTTAGTTCAACGTACACTCTCTTGAGTTCCTCACCTCTCAACTAATGTGCACACATAATGTCTCATACCTAGATGTGTTATCGAGCCCAACTAGATAATGTATCTAACTATCCACAAATGGTCTAGCTCCCTCGTATTACACATACATCATATAACCACAGTAAGAATAATTAATATTACCCACGTATTATTATTGAGTTAGTTGTTTAGGTCTCTCTACTTAAATTACGCTTAAATATACACAATCTATCAGTTCTACTTTCACACATAAGTAGATAAGTAACACTTGTATATATTTAACACACACAAAATATATACAATTATATCATCCCTGGAATGGCCCCTCGTGATGCTAGCATATACTATGCTATAAAGTCCATGTACCTCTCGTACCAAATCAAGGACTATTGATTCGGTATGTCTCCTTGAACCCAAAATCAATCAACAAAAAATGGAGGCTAATATGGTTCTAAGCCTTTGGGATATGCACATACCTAGCGTACTTAAATGACACGCCTGTCCCACTAATACACTGTACATAGTGAGCCTCCCTATGTTCCATGTTCTCGGGCACATATCTGGACCTCACTAGAATTGTCAAGGTCGGATCACCCTCTTTGTGGAACCTCCCGTGATAGCAGGCAACGTAGGTATATTTACACGCATAATGAAATCACAACCATAGGTATTCACATAACCTACACACACACACACACACACACACACACACACACACACACACACATATATATATATATATATATATGTATTTTGTAGGTATACACACAACTGATCATATTAAGCCGTACGTAGTATATATTCCCAAGTATCACTCGCTATCCAAAGGGTGCTAGTTACCCCTTAATTAATCTCAATAGCTATAACATCTCTTTACTACTAGTCTGATCTTAGGTTCACTCATACTCTCCATGACCCATTCTAATTCTCACGAATTTATTACTTTTTATATTATGCCCGATAGGTTCCAACCTTAATTCTCCCATTTTGTTACGCCTAAGCTATATCATGGTCCTACTGGAATTCACTATGTCCATCACTATAGTTTAAAAATAACCCAAAAGCTTAACTATTAGTTATTCACAAATTCGGGGCATAAATAAAAGAAACTGAGAAATTCAGGGTGACCAATTCGATTTGATGAAGAGACTGAATGGATTCTCCTACCAAATCGATTCACTCTCTGAGACGAATCGATTCAAAATGGCACAGGTCATCTTCTTTGTTTAACTGTTATATTTTCCCAATATTTTTAACCTACAACTCTTCACGCAACATACCCAAACTCCAAAATGATTTATCCCAGCATCAAATAAGAGTATATCAACAAGTTCTATCAAATTTCTATTATTAAAATATCATTAAATCCATAGCTCTAGAAATTTCATCAAGGGTTTTCAACACAAACCCTAGTTTTCCCTTTTCATGCATGTTCTTCATAAAACCTAGAAGTAATTCTCTCATATCATCATAAATATCGAATTTCGTAAATCATAAACCCATAATCATCTCCTTAATATACATTCCAATTACTACATGAATTTATCCCATTATTTTGTCACAAAAATACTTGTTCATGCTACATTTCATCAAATCCTACCATGGTTATTGCAACTCGATAAAAACATACAATATAAACACTTTCCATATCAATTATTGGTCTGATATCATGTTTTGAATGGTGGATAGGCCGCCTTTTTCTTTCGATTGCACTCCGATTAGGCTCAAATTCTTTTGAATTTAGCCCCATAATTTAAAGACTTTTACCATATCGAATAATGTAAAATGAGTGTAATTATCGCGTTTTCTTGACACTAACTCCTTCTAAAAAGTACATCTAGTTTCGTGTATTTCTCCTAAGTTTTACAGGTATTTGAAGCATTGAGGAAAAAAGAAACTAGAAAAGCAATGAGCAAAGTCAAAGAAGGAAAGTCAAAGGGTAATTTCATAAATTTGTTGCCGTCGTTCAGAGTTGAAGTCAACTAGAAAGTTGAAGAAAATTCAATTTCAAGAACTTTGGAAGAAACGGAAAGTCAATCCGAGCTTCGGTGATCAAGTTACAAAGATTTGAAGTCGAGAAGGAAATAACGAAAATACCCCTTGATGAAAAAGGGGGGTGATCTGGACCTTCTATTGGAAAAGGATCCAGACTGCCTCAAAGGAAAAGTTCTATCCCAAAATAGGGGAGATCCGGACCTTCTACTAGAAAAGGGTTCGGACCACCTTGGGAAATATCCTCTATCTCAAAAAGGGGTGTGATCTGGACCATTTTTTAGAAAAATATTTGGACCACCTTAAATGCCCAGGAACACTTTCTCGAAACAAGGGGAGATCAGGACCTCCTGCCCCGTATTTTTATGCTATATTAATTTGGGGATTTATTAAATTTAATGTGAGTTAATTATTTAATAAAAATTCAAAAATTAATTATGTTATAATTATTAACGCGACGAGAGTTAGTAATTATGGGAAATTTGTTGAATATTAATAATGAGCAAAGTAATATGTAATATTGGTTATATTGAATGTCACGAGTGAATAAAATGACAATTTTGAAAATTTGAGTCGGGACGCGCCCGTGTCGCGTCGGGACTAACTTTGATAAATAAAAGTGAATATTTTATAAGTCATTCGTTGGTCGTTTTGAGTGCACCAACGCGTCCGGAAGGGTCGAGATAGTCAGAAAAGTATACCCGGGGGTTTAGTTTGGGTCTCGGGGCGTTTTTAGGCCTAATTGGTACCCCGGGAGGGCGTTTTGGACATTTCACCTTTTTGGGTAATTAAACCCACGAAAATCACTAATCTATATCAGCCATTTAGGTTAGTCAGCTAGGGTTAGAAAACTCAAACACAAGAACGGCCATAGGAGAGGAAGGAGAGAGCTCTCAAGGCAAATTCAAGGCCCAAAAGTCATCCGTTTGCACCGCCACCACCACCAACGCGTAGATCGCACAACGGGCTACGCAACCACACCAAAATCATCTGCAAATCAGAACACGAAAAATCTCAGGCAAGTGTTTATCTTGCTTATTTCATTGGTGCATCCTTCATATTAGTTTAGGAATGATTAGGGATGAATTACATTGAAGAAAACCTAAATTGTGATAGGAATTTGCATGTAGTGATGACTTAAACCTTATTCTGGAAATTATTGGTGATGTAGAATAATAATCCACGAAATTTTAATGTTGTATTAGAAGGAAATTTTGGGAAAAACAGATTAGAACAATGATTAAGAAATTTCTAGGGTTCTTGATAATTGTATAGATCTTGGGCTGTTAATCCATGATTAAATGACTGAAATCCACATGCTTTACGTTGAAAATACCTAATATGATGATATAAGGTTAGTAGTATCAATTATGGGACCATTGGGATTAGAAAATATGGAAATTGTTGAAGTTAGGAGATGAAACCCGTAACTGTAGAATTTCAGTTTTCGCAGACCTGCTTGATCGATTGATCGAGCCCAGAGCTTCGATCGATCGAAGGTTCGATCGATCGAGCCCCAGACCTCGATCGATCGACCCCTCCTGGCAGACTCCTATTTCCCTTTTTAAATGAGTTAAATTCAATTTATCGTGAAATAATTCTTGGACATCCTTAATAAAGTGTTTTGGGAGATAGGGAAGATCAGTAGGACTTATGAATAATTTTGGGACTTTTAATATGAGACGAGAATTGTATTTTTGGGGATAATTACTTAAGGGTCGATGAATTTATGTATTAAAGGGGGAGATACATAAGAGGGTTACGTTGGAACATAAAAAGGACACCTACTGAATTTTATACTTGGGAAGATAGAGTCCATGTGAGTTACGTAATAAGATGGAAGAATCTTTCGAATTAAGGTTAGAGACGAACCCTTATATGGGATACCAATAATGTGGAAATAAGGATAAATGTCGTAACTATGGGATTTGAGATATACCTAATATTGTTATGGTAATATTAGTATAGTTATATGATTGTGTATGCATATACTATTTATGTGTGAAAATCATGCCCACGCTACTTACTATCCCTGAGGTTACCGCACTGGGACAGTCTTATCTCGATGGGACCTTTATGGGGGATATTGACTTGTACCCTAGAAGATAGATATCCTTGGTACAGGCTATCACTGTGATAGTTCAGACGGTCCTAAGAGACGCAGGCATGTGCCATCCTCTTAGAGATTTGGAATTTATACTTCGCCTCAATATTGTTTGTGTATGTATGTTAATACAATTCGAGAGTGATTCCGAATGTATTCCCCTTAATATGAGTGATATGGGGCTTTGGATAGTAGAGTATGCCCGCACCATAGTTTATTTGGGGTGCTGTTATAATATATATATTATACGAGTAGTTAATATATATATGAAATTCTGAAATTTGGAACTACCTACTGTGAATTGATATGTAGGACATGGTTGATGACTCAAATTGTAAATACTTGTTTTGAGAAAGTATAATACGACACTAAAAAACTTTATTGACTAATAAAGTTAAAATGGGAACTTTGGTTATTAATTGAAATATTCTTTTCAAACAATTGTATCGTTAAATTTTGAATCCCGCGAATCACCGAAGATAAGTTATATCATTGGGGAAAGATAGCGTGTTATATGATGAGATAAACCATTAGGAGGGTTAGTGCGATAGGAGTGCACATTATAAGAGAGGTGAGAATTTCTCAAGAGAGTGTCGCACTAATATGTTGTTGCATTGGCCTGTATCAATTTAAATACTTTCTAAACAATTTTTAAATCATATACACTATCGGGCTCTGACCCGTTTTTCTCTCTCTCTCTCTCTCTCTCTCTCTCTCTCTTGTATATATATGTATATATTACAGGTGCCCAGCCACAGGGGCGTCTTGCTTAGGATCCCTTGGGAGGAACGTGCTGCAGTTTAGGTGGGAGTTGCAGGCCACTTGCTTAGACGATTTCATTCACTTGATTCTTCTTCTATCATTCTCAGTTATTGGGCATGTGTCACCCTTTCCACCATTTATCTGTTTTATTGGGACATTTATATTTCAGTTATTTCTAGTACCGTTACTTTGGGATTTATTCAGCATGTATGTTTTACATTTAGTTTTAAATGTTGGGATTTTGGATGTTGAATGTTTAAAGTAATTGGATTATGTTTCAGGATAATTGTTGTATGATTCTTACTTATTGAAAATGTGGTTAATAATTAAATAAATAAGTTTTTCTTTAAAAATACAATTTGGTTAGAAAGGTTAAAAATGGTTTTGACACTTAGCTTAATTAATTAGGGTGTTAATTTGGAAAAGTGTATTTTTACGACAGTGATGCTAAGAATGAACCAACTATTCACCTTGATTTTAATTTAATAAAGGAGTGATCGCCCGATATTTAATTAGGCGGGGTTTCACAGGTGGTATCAGAGCATCAGGTTCTAGTGTCCTTTAGGATCTGTGCGGCTTATTATGCTTTCAGTGTTGCTTTCTTTGATATAGAGCCCTAAATATTAGGAATGTTATGTTCATCTCTATACATTGGGAATTCGTGCTTCCGCGATTTGTTTATTTGAATGATGAACTCATCCAAATTTACTTAAATTTTTAGATGGACCGTCAAGAAGAACTAGCTAAAATGGTTAAGGGAGTCAACGGGCAAGATCGACTCGCACTTCAGGTATCCCCAGAGAGAAAATCAACCGCCGAGTTAGCAGGTATCGTGGCACAAGCAGTTACCACTGCAGTTTTACAATACCAAGAACGCAGCATACAACTAAAAGGAGGAAAAAGACCTAGAGAGGTTAGCCAAATGCATGTGAATAAAGCTGACAAATGTGCGAAGACCCCGAAATTGTGACAACAAACTACCCAAGACCGAGTAAGTTCTAGTCAACAACGTGGTAAAATGAAGCAGTTTCGAAAGAGGAATAAAGTCCCAAGTCAGCAAGGCCGACACCGTCAGCAGCAGGGACAGAGGGGGAGTAACTTCAGAGGCCGATGTTTTGTGTGTGGCACGCATGGCCATAAACGCCAGGATTGCCCAGAGGATGTTAGGGCCCCACAGCAGCAGGGTGCCTGTAATGATCCATAGGGGCCACTTTTTCCAGTCGCTCTCCCAGCACCAGCTCAGGTACCAGCCCTACCAACCTTTCCATTAGCTCCAGTGCAGCAGGGGCAGTTATAGCACAGACATATCTATAATGTCCACCAAGCAG
Source organism: Sambucus nigra (assembly GCA_949130495.1). Lineage (NCBI taxonomy): Eukaryota > Viridiplantae > Streptophyta > Magnoliopsida > Dipsacales > Adoxaceae > Sambucus > Sambucus nigra. The sequence goes on from OX422215.1 coordinate 351,069,100, forward strand.
CCGCCCCACAAGCACCAACCGCGATTTGGGGTATGTTTTCTATCCATGGGACTTTGGGTCGAATTTTGTTTTGTTACTGGGGCAACGCACTATTTTATAGCTACATATTATGCGAAGACCTTAGGGTTATTAACCACAATAGAGAGCACTGTAACGTAGGTAGACTCACCACTGGGGAATGGTTCGCTTATCTTCTTTATATGCCGAGGAGTGGGGTAGAGATTGATAGTTTGGTATTACCTGCAGACATATTAGTCTTAGATATGCATGAGCATGATGTTATTATTGGTATGGATTGGCTCGCAGCTTATAGAGCCATGATTGATTGCTTCGGTGGAAGCATTGTTTTTGCCATTCCGGGGCAAGAGATGTTTGTAGTAGCGATTCCTCGCCCAGAGGGAGGTTCGACCGCTCATTTGTATTATATAGAGGAGGATACCTCTAAGGAGGTTATGATTCTGATAGACTCGATCCTAGTTGTTCGTGAGTATTCCGATGTGTTTCAGGAAATACCAGGCCTACCCCCCAGTCGAGAGATAGACTTTGTTATAGATTTATTGCCAGATACTAGACCTATAGCACGCGCTCCATACTGTATGGCTCTGGAAGAGATGCGAGAGTTACGAGATCAGATAGAGCAGCTGTTAGGTCAGGGCTTCATTCGCAGGAGTACCTCACCTTGGGGCGCTCCAGTTCTGTTTGTGAAGAAGAGAGATGGTTCACTGAGGTTATGTGTGGACTACCGAGAGTTGAACAAGGTCACGATACGAAATAAGTATCCGTTGCCTCGAATCGATGATCTGTTCGACTAACTGAGGGGAGCAACTTTCTTTTCGAAGATAGATCTGAGGTTGGGGTACCATCAACTACGTATTGGAGAGCAGGATGTTTCAAAGACTGCCTTCTTGATGAGATATGGGTCTTATGAGTTCAAAGTGATGCCATTTGGTCTCACAAATGCTCCAGCCGTATTCATGGACTTGAACCGAGTATTCAGAGAGTTCTTGAATCAGTTTGTCATCGTCTTTATAGATGACATTTTGATATATTCACACTCCGAGGAGGATCACGCTGAGCACTTGAGGCAGGTTCTTCAGAATTTACGAGAGCATCAGTTGTATGCTAAGTACGAGAAGTGTGGATTCTGGTTGCGAGAAGTACAGTTCTTGGGCCATGTTATTTCTGAGCAGGGGATTGTAGTTGACTCGAGTAAGGTGTCAGCGGTGAGGGAATGGGGAAAGCCCACGACACCGATGGAAGTGCGTAGTTTCTTGGGGTTAGCCGGATACTACAGGAGATTCATTCAGGGATTCTCCAAAATATCGGATCCATTGACGAACCTGACTCGCAAAGGGGTACCATATGTTTGGGATGACGCTTGTCAGTTGGCTTTCGACGAGTAGAAAGATAAACTTACTTCAGCGCCAGTCCTTGCTTTACCGAAGCCGGGTGCGGAGAACCTGGTTTACACCGATGCCTCGTTGCGGGGACTTGGGGGAGTACTTCAGCAGGAGGAGAAGGCTATAGCTTTTGCCTCCCCCAAGATTAAGCCGCATGAGAAGAATTACCCCACCCACGACCTGGAGTTAGCAGCGGTCGTTTTTGCATTGAGGATATGGAGGAAATACTTATTAGGGGAGAAATTCCGCTTGTTCACAGACCACAAGTCACTGCAGTATCTATTCACTCAGCGAGAGCTGAATATGCGACAACGCAGATGGTTAGAGTTTGTGAAGGACTATCAGTTTGACATACAGTATCATCCGGGGAAGGCCAACGTAGTTGCTGATGCGTTGAGCCGTAAACCGATAAACGAGGTAGCGGACGTCTGGAAAGAGAAGTGGAAGGAGTTAGGCCACCAGGACGCAGTAGCCCGTTCCTTCATATCTGCTATGATAGTCACACCAGAAATTGTTATGAGGGTAATACAGGCCCAAACCACAGACCCATTTTGCCAAGAGCAGATTGTACGACTCTTAGATGAGGGTGCTGAGTCCTACTCTGTTAGTTCTTATGGGGGTTTGAGGTTTAATGGGAGATTGGTGGTTCCAGAAGGAGCAGAATTATGTCATGCAGTGATGACCCAATCTTACGGGTCTCGATTTGCAGTACATCCTGGAGGAGATAAGATGTACCAGGATATGAGGAGGCAATACTGGTGGAGTGGGATGAAGAAGGACATTGCTGAGTTCGTGTCCAAATGTTCTACCTGCCAGCTGGTGAAGGTGGACCACAAAAAACCGTCAGGATTGCTTCAGCCATTGGAAGTACCCGCGTGGAAGTGGGAGAGTATTTCCATGGATTTTATTATAGGGCTGCCTACATCACAGCGGGTCCACGATTCTATCTGGGTGATTGTAGACCGTTTGACCAAGGTGGATCATCTTCTTCCGGTGTGGACAGACTATGCCACGGGTCAGTATGCTCAGTTGTTCATTGCTGAGGTTGTCAGATTACATGGGGTGCCCCTGAATATTGTGTCAGATAGAGACAAGATTTTTGTCTCACGTTTCTGGGAAAGCTTTCGGGAGGATATGGGTACGGAGTTGAAGTTGAGTTCAACTTATCACCCACAGACAGATGGACAGAGAGAGCGTACTAATCAGATGCTAGAGGATATGCTACGCATGTGTGTTCTTGATTTTGGAGGAGGTTGGGAGCCACATCTTCCACTGGTAGAGTTTTCTTATAATAACTCTTATCAGTTTACGATTGGTATGGCTCCATTTGAGGCTTTGTATGGCAGGCCTTGTCGTTCTCCAACTTGTTGGCTCGACATGGGGGATAACAACTTGCTAGGACCAGAGGTTATTCAGGAAACCTCCGCGAGGATTGAGATGATCAGGAGTCGCATTCGAGTAGCCCAGGACAGGCAGAAGAGCTACGCCGATGCGAAACGGTTCTTCCGAGAGTTTAATGTGGGGGACCAAGTGTTAATGCGTGTATCTCCTATGAAAAGAGTGATGAGGTTCGGGAACAGAGGGAAATTGGCCCCGAGGTACGTGGGACCATTTCCCATTATCGAGAGGATTGGGCCGGTAGCATACAGATTGGGACTACGAGAGCATTTACATCGCATTCACGATGTATTCCACATCTCGTCGTTGAGACGGTATCTTCGGGATGATATGGCCTATACTCACATCGCGATATATGAGATAGACTTACAGCCTGACGGCTCTTATGAGGAGAGACCGGTGGCTATCCTAGACTATAGTGAGAGGAGATTGAGGTCGAAGATAGTTCCACTTGTGCGAGTCCAGTGGGAAACATAATATAGAGGAATCCACTTGGGAGCGCGAGGCCGATATGCGCGAGAGATATCCAGATTTGTTCTTACCAGGTATGCCTTGTTGTCCGAATTTCGGGACGAAATTCCGTTATTAGGGGGAAGTATGTAATACCCCGTATTTTTATGCTATATTAATTTGGGGATTTATTAAATTTAATGTGAGTTAATTATTTAATAAAAATCCGGAAATTAATTATGTTATAATTATTAACGTGACGAGAGTTAGTAATTATGGGAAATTTGTTGAATATTACTAATGAGAAAAGTAATATGTAATATTGGTTATATTGAATGTCACGAGTGAATAAAATGACAATTTTAGAAATTTGAGTCGGGACGCGCCCGTGTCACGTCGGGACTAAACTTTGTTAAATAAAAGTGAATATTTTATAAGTCATTCGTATGGTCGTTTTGAGTGCGCCAACGCATCCGGAAGGGTCGAGATAGTCATAAAAGTGTACACGGGGGTTTAGTTTGGGTCTCGGGGCGTTTTTAGGCCTAATTGGTACCCCAGGAGGGCGTTTTGAACATTTCACCTTTTTGGGTAATTAAACCCACGAAAATCAGTAATCTATATCAGCCATTTAGGTTAGTCAGCTAGGGTTAGAAAACTCAAACACAAGAACGGCCATAGGAGAGGAAGGAGAGAGCTCTCAAGGCAAATTCAAGGACCAAAAGTTATCCGTTTGCACCGCCACCACCACCAACGCGTAGATCGCGCAACGGGCTACGCAACCACACCAAAATCATCTGCAAATCAGAACATCAAAAATCTCAGGCAAGTGTTTATCTTGCTTATTTCGTTGGTGCATCCTTCATATTAGTTTAGGAATGATTAGAACAGTGATTAAGAAATTTCGAGGGTTCTTGATAATTGTATAGATCTTGGGTTGTTAATCCATGATTAAATGACTGAAATCCACATGCTTTACGTTGAAAATACCTAATATGATGATATAAGGTTAGTAGTATCAATTATGGGACGATAGGGATTAGAAAATATGGAAATTATTGAAGTTAGGAGATGAAACCCGTAACTGTAGAATTTCCGTTTTCGCAGACTGGCTTGATCGATCGATCGAGCCCAGAGCTTCGATCGATCGAAGGTTCGATCGATCGTGACCCAGACCTCGATCGATCGACCCCTCCTGGCAGACTCCTATTTCCCTTTTTAAATGAGTTAAATTCAATTTATCGTGAAATAATTCTTGAACATCCTTAATAAAGTGTTTTGGGAGATAGGGAAGATCAGTAGGACATATGAATAATTTTGGGACTTTTAATATGAGACGAGAATTGTATTTTGGGGGATAATTACTTAAGGGTCGATGAATTTATGTATTAAAGGGGGAGATACATAAGAGGGTTACGTTGGAACATAAAAAGGATACCTACTGAATTTTATACTTGGGAAGATAGAGTCCATGTGAGTTACGTAATAAGATGGAAGAATCCTTCGAATTAAGGTTAGATACGAACCCTTATATGCGATACCAATAATGTGAAAATAAGGATAAATGTCGTAACTATGGGATTTGAGATATACCTAATATTGTTATGGTAATATTAGTATAGTTATATGATTGTGTATGCATATACTATTTATGTGTGAAAATCATGCCCACGCTACTTACTATCCCTGAGGTTACCGCGCTGGGATAGTCTTATCTCGATGGGACCTTTATGGGGGATATTGACTTGTACCCTAGAAGATAGATATCCTTGGTACAGGCTATCACTGTGATAGTTCAAACGGTCCTAAGAGACGCAGGCATGTGCTATCCTCTTAGAGACTTGGAAACTATACTTCGCCTCAATATTGTTTGTGTATGTATGTTAATACAATTCGAGAGTGATTCCGAATGTATTCCCCTTAATATGAGTGATATGGGGCTTTGGATAGTAGAGTATACCCGCACCATAGTTTATTTGGGGTGTTGTTATAATATATATATTATACGAGTAGTTAATATATATATATGAAATTCTGAAATTTGGAACTACCTACTGTGAATTGATATGTAGGACATGGTTGATGACTCAAATTGTAAATACTTGTTTTGAGAAAGTATAATATGACACTGGAAAACTTTATTGACTAATAAAGTTAAAATGAGAAGTTTGGTTATTAATTGAAATATTCTTTTCAAACAATTGTATCGTTAAATTTTGAATCCTGCGAATAACCTAAGATAAGTTAAATCATTGGGGAAAGATATCGTGTTATATGATGAGATAAACCATTAGGAGGGTTAGTGCGATAGGAGTGCACATTAGAAGAGAGGTGAGAATTTCTCAAGAGAGCGTCGCACTAATATGTTGTTGCATTGGCCTGTATCAATTTAAATACTTGCTAAACAATTTTTAAATCATATACACTATCGGGCTCTGACCCGTTTCTCTCTCTCTCTCTCTCTCTCTCTTGTATATATATGTATATATTATAGGTGCCCAGCCACAGGGGCGTCTTGCTTAGGATCCCTTGGGAGGAACGTGCTGAAGCTTAGGTGGGAGTTGCAGGCCAGTTGCTTAGACGATTTCATTCACTTGATTCTTCTTCTATCATTCTCAGTTATTGGGCATGTGTCGCCCTTTCCCTCCATTTATCTGTTTTATTGGGACATTTATATTTCAGTTATTTCTAGTACCGCTACTTTGGGATTTATTCAGCATGTATGTTTTACATTTACTTTTAAATGTTGGGATTTTGGATGTTGAATGTTTAAAGAAATTGGATTATGTTTGAGGATAATTGTTGTATGATTCTTACTTATTGAAAATGTGGTTAATAATTAAATAAATAAGTTTTTCTTTAAAAATACAATTTGGTTAGAAAGGTTAAAAATGGTTTTGACACTTAGCTTAATTAATTAGGGTGTTAATTTGGAAAAGTTTATTTTTACGACAGTGATGCTAAGAATGAACCAACTGTTCACCTTGATTTTAATTTAATAAAGGAGTGATCGCCCGGTATTTAGTTAGGCGGGGTGTCACACCTACCCCCACCAAAATCGCTTAAGGACGTGTGCTATTTCTTGGGCCACGTGGGGTTTTATAGAAGGTTCATTAAGGACTTTAACACCATCGCTAGACCCTTAAGAAACCTTCTTATGAAGGACACCCCATTCAAGTTGACTGAAGCATGCCAAAGTGCTTTTGAAAATTGAAAAGCATGCTTGTGTTCGCTCACAACATGCAAGCTCCATATGAGTCCTTACCATTCGGTCTTATGTGCGATGCGAGCGATTATGCAATAGGGGTTGTTTTGGGCCAAAGGAAAGATAAAAATGCTCATGTCATCTACTACGCTAGTCGGACTCTTACTGGACCATAACTCAACTACTCCACCACGTAGAAGGAATTTCTAGCGATAGTACTTTCTCTTGACAAGTTTTGGTCCTATCTTATCGGTTCCCCCATCACTTGTTTCACTGACCACGCGGCTTTAATATATCTCCTTGCAAAGAAAGATGCAAAGCCGCCCCTCATAAGGTGGATCCTATTCCTACAAGAGTTCAATCTCTCTATTATAGATAAAAAAGGAGTAGAAAATGTCATAGCCGATCACCTATCACGGCTCTCGTCCGACGTACCTAGCAATCTTATACTCATAGTTGAGTACTTCCCGGATGAGCAACTCTTTGTTACAGGAGTTATCCCTCCCGAGTGGACACTGTAAGATAAGAAGAGGTTTATCAATTAGTTGGGCATGTTTTTCTACGATGATCCCCTCCTTTTTAAATATTGCGCCGACTAAATCATCCGACAATTCGTACTGCATGACGAAATTCTAAAAGTCATCCAATTATGCCATTTGAAAGCATGTGGAGGCCAATTTTTCATGAAAACGACAGTCGCTAAAATTCTCCAAAGCGATTTATACCATCCCACAATGTTCCAGGATGTAAAAAATTATTGCAAATCTTGCGACAAGTGTCAACGGATGAGGGCGATTACCCGACGAGACATGATGCTATTAACCCCGATTCTCATCATTGAGGTTTTCGATTGCTGGGGGTATTGACTTCATGGGCCCGTTTCCATATCCTTTGGATATTTATACATCCTAGTCGTAGTAGACTATGTTTTTAAATGGGTGGAAGCTATAGCTACTAAGACCAATGATAATAAATGGTGATAAGATTCATGTAGGAACACATACTTTCTCGCTTTGGTGTGCCTAAAGCGATAATCAGTGATAATGACACATACTTTTTCAACAATCCGTTTGAGAAACTTATGAAAAATTGTGGTGTCGTTCACAAGGTTGGAATGACATATTACCCACAAACGAATGGACATGCCAAGTTGGCCAATCGTGAGATCAAAAACATCCTCGAGAAAATCATCGATCCTAACCAGAAAGATTGGTACCTTCGATTGAACGATTCGCCATAGGCCTACCATACCGCATACAAGAACCCACTTGGAATGTCCCCGCTCTGCTTTGTGTATGGACAACCTTTCCATCTTCCTATTGAGTTGGAGCAAAAAGCATACTGGGCCATCAATAGGTTAAATTATGATATCGATAAAGCCGGTGAAGCTCGCAAGCTTCAACTGAATGAGTTGGAGGATATACGCAATGATGTGTATGAGAATGCCAAGATTTCAAACGAAATGATGAAACTCGCGCATGATAAGATTATTCTATGGAAAGAGTTTCAACCCGGACAAAATGTACTTCTCTATATATCCCGACTTCATCTATTTTGAGGTAAATTATGGTCCCATTGGACTAGCCCATTCGTTGTTAAAACCTTGTTTCCTCACGGAGCTATGGAATTGGACCATACAAAAGGGGGGAACACGTTCAAAGTTAATGGACAGCACCTAAAGCCATATCTAGAGGCGTGCATGGATGAATTCGACACCATTTGGTTATTGGACCCCCGTTTACGAGGTGGATTGAGCTGAAATTGAGAGATCGTCGCACCCCCGACGTGTATGGGGTGATTCTTGTGTACATTAGTTAGGTGTAGGTTTAATAAATGGATGTAGCATACATTTATGAATAGGAAGCATGCACTTTGAGCCCACTTTGAGATTCGAAAATGAGGGTCGAGCATAATACATGGTTAAATTGAGTTGAAAGTAAGTGGGAATGAATTTAAAGTACTAGAGAGGGTAAGAAAAGGAGTAGGAAATAAGTCTATCACAAAGAGGCAACCGGTCCGGACCGCCCCTGGACACCCGATTCAGACCGCATTAGGAGAAATTAAAAAATAAAAATAAGCCCACTGATTCGGACCGCCCCTGGGCACCCAGTCCGGACTGCCTTCTGAATTTCTTCAAATAATTCCATATGTACATCCCTTCTCCCCCAACCCCCTCACTTCCCTCCATTTCGTTTCTCCCATCATTTCCCTCCCAAAAATACCTTCCCTTTTCCCTCCTAATCCACCCCTTCCCACCTCCAAACCCACTTATAAATACAACCCCTACCCCCCATCGCTCCCACACCAACTCCTCTCAAGAAATTCTCAGATCTCACATCTCAAGAAATTATTTCTATCCACTTTCTCAATCCATGGCTGCCTAAGACAGACCCACCAAATACAATTCCATCGCTATTATCGATAATAACCCCGCCAACTACCGCTCTGACTAAGAAATGCGGTGGTGTACAGAATATTTTGGGCAGACGCAAAACTTCCAAGTAGAATGAGCCATTCTTTGGGATGAACTACTCAATTATGTCACTAATTTGTTTCGTCCTAAGGGTTGGTGTCGCTTCTTTCATGAGCCTAACAACGTCGTTTGGGTTGCGAAGGTCTGGGAATTTTATGGCACCCTCATACGCACCAGTGAGTTTGTGGCTGAAGCGCGAATTTGGGGGCAACGCATCCCATTCTCTTTGTTGACAATAGCCGAGAAACTCACTGAATTTGTTGACAACGCATCCCTACCCCCCAACGCATCCCTAATCCCGCTACTTTTGTCTACCCCAACAACTCCCAACCGCTCGAAAAGGATGTCCTCATTGAGCGTCTCGCGCTCAGGGAAGTCTGGAACAAGGGCGTCTTTCGAGTCGGTAAATTGAGCAAAAAAGTGTGCCTAACTTTTTAAATTATGTGTGTAAACATACTCCAGAATACCAATGATTCCAGTATGAGCCCGCGACAAGCAACACTTATGTACCACCTATTTGACCATACCTCGTCCATCAACCTAGCGCATATCAATTTTTGTGATGTCCACTTTGCAACGGTGGATCAAAAGGGTGCCACTCCTCTTCCCTATGCCCGGTTCATTACCTCCATTCTCGTTGATCACCTCTTCCATCATCATTTCGGGACTCTTCGTCTCGCAAACCCTTTTGGGCAGACCACCCGGACTAAAAGCGAGAAACAAAGCGCCATTCTAAGAGATCGAGAAGCTGAAGAGTCCGATTAGGATAAGCGTAGAGAGGAGGAGGAAGAAGCAGTCGGTGTCGAGATGAGGGACCAAGAGGTGGGGTCCGATGAGGACGAAGACGATTATGATTTGGAGCTACCCGAGAATGATACGGACGCGCGCCTATCAGCATTGGAGGGAAAATTTGACGGGTTCCTCACGCAATATAATAGGGATCAAGTGGCCTGCAGATCGGACACGAGCATGATGCATCGTCTCCAAACTCACATGTACGTACTCAACTTTGGTGGACCCCCTCCAAGCTTCTTCTATGACACGTATGACCCTGGCGCGCCCGGTAGCTCTAACCCCCAACCCAGTGATATGTTTGATTGGTGATTGTGTTGGTTGTCTTGTTTTTGTTTTTATGTTTGTATGTTTTTTCCCTTTTTATGTACCATAGTCATTATAAATAAAAATCCTCATTTTCTTCATTTGTTTGTTTTATTTTTTTCACTCTTATTTTGTCTTATTTAGATTTTAGTACTTTTGATTGGGGACAATGCAAAAGTCTAAGTTAGGGGGGGGGGGGGGGGACGAGTGTGTATTTCTAATACTTCACAAATTTTTAAAAATGCCAAAAACATTTTTTTTAAAGAAAAACGAAGAATATTTTTCTTCAAAATAAACAAAAATTTGGAATTCAAACTTTTCAAAAATATCATTAAAATTCGGTTTAAAGTCTCAAATTGTAAAAATATAGTACACAAAGCCGAAATTGACCAAAGATGGAAATTGAGTGAACTAGACAACTTAACGAATAAATTTGGAGATTAACCAACCCGGTGAGATTTGAGCCTATCCTTTTTTTGTGAGTTTATAAATCAATCTGAGTTAATAGTTAACTCAAAGTTCTAATTCAACGTCTAAAAAGTGATCGCCATCTCAATACCCTTGTTTTGATCGGTTAAGGGAATAGTGTGTAATGTTGCCTCGAAAAATGCACTGAGATGTCTCTACACTTAAAACAATCTCAACATGCATATGGTAAGGGAATTAGTAATTTGGACAATGAAGTAGGCCCTTGTTTGTCACCCAAAAATGTTGGCCAGAAAAAGTCGTGAAAAAGTACCCCTTTTTGCAACCCGTTTTGAGCCGAATAAAAAAATTTCTTTCGTTTGACAACCCGAAAACACCCAAATGGCCCGGAATTGAGAAAGTTGGAAAATTTTAAATTTAAGTCCAAAAAATGCAACAAAAAGGGGCAAAAGAATTGAAATGCTAAAAAAAATAGCAAGAAAAGAAAAGCGTGAACAACAGAAAAAATAGAAAAAAAAATTAGCAAAAGCCCAAAAAAGCACTAATGGACATATTAAGGATAGTTTCCAATTCCAAATTTCCCAAACTCATTTCCTTATAACAATTACACTTTAAAACCGAAAAAAGTCCTAACCGAGTCCAAATTGCGAAATTGGTTACCGCGTGGAGAGCTAAAACACAAAAAGATAATAAAAGAGATTAAAGGTGTGAATTAGCGGTGATGTTCCCGTTTCTCTATAAAAATAATCCGATGATGAGATCCATTTACCATAGAATTCCGTCTTTCTATTCGTGTGTATGACTTGGTTCCAATGCATTTACTCTTTATATCACGCACACCGAAAGAGATAGCCACACTTTCGAGAGATTCATTTGAGAGAGAACTCCATGAGAATTTGAATCAAAATGAACTTTTGGATAAGTAACGTAATGGTTAATCAGTGGAATTTCGTGGTTAAATTTCTAGCTTCGCACACACACACACACACACAGTGATTTGAGACTCTTGAACATGAATTGATGATGACTATTTTCTGGAAAAGTTTGAATTATATAATTCTGTAATATTTTGAGTTTTCTTTGAGTCGAATTTTGTGAGTATATTCACTGCAAACCCTCACAAGACACAACTCGTCGTACTAGGGTGACCTAGGAGTTTAAAGACTTGTTGCATACGCTTAATGCAATCGCTTTCCTGAGAAAGTGGTAAACTATCCAATAAAATGAAATTTTTAAGAGTTGAACCATAGTACATTCTTTTACATTGCTCGGGATGCACAAAGTTCTAAGTTAGGGGTGTTTGAATAGGCTTAAATTCTTTCGAATTCAGCCCATTAATTTAGAGACTTTTACCATCTCGAATGATGTAAAATGAGTGTAATTATTGCGTCTCCTTGTCACTAACTCCTTCTAACAAGTACATATAGATTAGTGTATTTCTATAAAGTTTTGCAGGTATTTGAAGCATTGAGGAAAAAAGAAACTAGAAAAGCAATGAGAAAAGTCAAAGAAGAAAAGTGAATGGGTAATTTCATAAATTTTTAGCCATCGTCTGGAGTTGAATCTAGCTAGAAAGTTTAGGAGAATTCAATTTCAAAAACTTTGGAAGAAACAACAAGTCAATCTGAGCTCTGGTGATAAAGTTACGAAGATTTGAAGTTGAGAAGGAAATAACGAAAACACCCCTGGATGAAAAAGGGGGTGATCCAGGGCTTTTATTGGAAAAGGATCCGGACCGCCTCAAAAGAAACGTTTTTTCACAAAATAGGGGGCAAATCGGACCTTTTACTAGAAAAGAATCCTGACCGCCTTGGGAAAAATCCTTTGTCTCAACAAGGGGTGCGATCCGAACCTTTTTCAGAAAAGGATCTGGACTGCCTTAAATGCTAAGGAACACTGTCTCGAAACAAATGGAGATCCGAAACTCTTACCCCGATCAGTCCGGACCGCTTTGGATTTTCGTCAACTTTTATTCTTTTTTCAGAGTTTTATATGGTCAAACTCTTGTAAATTTCGGAGATATTTATTCTAGTTTGTTACATAATACTAGGAGTTCGATTTTTTAGGTTAGTTAATTAGGAGTAGAGGATTTTTTTAGTCAAAAACCCTAGTTTTGCATAAGAAGATTTTGCTGTAAGGGTTTGCATTTAATTTCTGCAATTCAAGTAATACCTTTGCCTTAAATTTTCAATTGCTCAGTAGTTTAATTGTTTATTTGAATTTGCAATTCTCTTTTCAATTAGTTTCTTTAGAGTTAATATTCTATTTCTTAAAAACTCCATTTTTCTCAAAGTTAATCATGTCTAGTTAATTTTCTAAGGGTTGGGGTGCATGAACCCCACCCGATGTAATTCACGATAATGGGATGTAGACTTTTGAATTAAAATCTTAGAAGAATCGTGTTGCATAACTGGTGCAACCGTCGTCGGACTTTTGATCTCGTTTGACCTAGGTAATCGGGATGCTTAAGAATGCGACACGCATATTGATTAATGCAACGTCGCTTTACTCATCCTTTGATTATAAATTGTGCGGGCTACGATCCCTCATATGTGTAATGTTTGGGAGTACTAAAGACCGGGTTCAACTAAAATTCTAATTCCAAATCTAGTATCCTACGAAGTGAATTACTAGGGTGTGGGGGAATGTAATCCAACCTCTTGTTCTCATTTCATAGTTAAATGTTTAGATCATTTATCATCAGTATTTTAGTTAATTAGCATAGTTGCATATTGTTAGTGCTTAGTTTCATTAGTAGTTACTTTAAAATTTGCATATAGTCGTATTTGTTTCATCTCCCAAATCATCTTTTTTGTTTCTTTTAAATTAAAAGTTAGGATTCTCATTCTTTCCATCGTCGTTATGTGTATTCGTCCTATTTCCCTGTGGAGAAGATCTCGACTTACCGGTTTTTTTACTAACGCGACAGGATTGCACTTGAGACTATATTAGAACGAACACTAGATACACATTTTTGGTCGCGTCACACTCCGGTGGTTAAGATGATGTAAAAAAGGGGTTGGATTTTCCAAGAAACCTCCCTTCTCCCTCTCTAATGGACTCTCCTCTCTCTCCTAATTTGATTTTTTAGGGTTTGAAAGTGATTTAATGCTGCCCCAACTAGTTAGCCTTTGGTTTATAATTCCAATTCCCAATATTAGGCTAACGAGCCAAGCCCAAATGACCTGAACACCCCCGTGTAAGCTTGATAATGAATAAAAAGGTCCTGAAACCGAATTACTATCCCGGGGTACACTATCATCCTCTTGGACGAAAATGATCAAGGAATACTCAGAAACATATATACAAAACCTTCATATAGGAATACACAAAGAAACGATCCAATTAATCAATATACACAACGAGGATCGTATCCATACGAGTTTTCACTTCTCGACAAATATAATCTAGTTCATTATTCTAAGTGGTTATTCTATTTTTGGTAATGAAGAAATTTCTTACTATTTTGACCCTTTGGAATCAACCGTGACCTTGAAATCACCATCCAAGTCACTCTAAAATAACTTCCTATATCGACCTCATATAGTCTACACTCGACAATCAGTTAAGATATACCACTATCACGTCACTGTCACTCGCTATGACATCAGAGTAAATATTTACTATTCACTTAGTAATTATATTCAATAAACATTAATTATTCTCTCTCCGATTAATATTTTAATCAACACATAATATTTAATTTCATTAAATTATGTCACACGTGCAATTTAAAAATTAACCAAATTAATTCAATTTTAAATACTCAAAAATACGGGGTGTTACATATTCCCCTTTTACAAAGAAATTCCGCCTCGATATTGGGACATACCTACCGTGAATAGCTCTATATACTCCTCACGCATGTCATCCTCCCACTACCACATTGATTCGTCAATATTGTGGTGCCCCCGCCGAACTCTAAGCAAGGGTACCACCATATACTGCAGTTTACGCTCAGTACAATCAAGTATTGCCATTGATCTCTCCTCGTACGAGATATCTGGATGCAAGTCGATATCCTCTAATGGAACATGCCAGAAGGCCCTCTCACTATTTTGGTATTTCTTCAGTGAGGACACGTGGAACACATCGTGTATCCACTATAGGTGCTCCTGTAGTCCCAACCTATATGCCACTAGTCCCATTTTCTTAATGATCAAGAATGGTGATATACCCGTATATACCCTCGGCCATGCCGAGGGGGCCCTGCACTTCATCAGGCTCCGGACGACCCTTCAGGAGGCCGACCCTTCAGCAGGCTTCGGACGACCCCTCAGGGGGCCGACCTTTCATCAGGCTTCGAACGACCCCTCGGGAGGCCGACCCTTCATCAGGCTCCGGACGACCCCTCGGGAGGCCGACCATTCAGCAGGCTCCGGATGACCCCTCAGGGGGCCGACCCTTCATCAGGCTCCGGACGACCCCTCAGGGGGCCGACCCTTCAGCAGGCTCCGGAAGACCCTCCGAGGGTACGACAGTATGAAGCCTAAATTAGGCTAGACTCACTACCGGAAGGAACTTTGCCCTCGGCCTCGTCTCATAGGCCGAGGGTGACATCATCACGGCGCGTGGTTTGGGAGATGCGTGGAACAGTGCGCGTGAGGCTCACATGGCACATGGAAGACCGTTATAACAAAATCACACCCTCAAGTGAGGGAATATTATGTCATCATTTGGCATCTACAGGTGTCAACAGGGGATTGGCTAGATCATCATTCACATGCACCATGCATACTTGGGGGGTACACTACACCCCCCAAGACCTATATATACTTGTCACCTATAACCCTAAAAGGGGATCGATCAGTTTATTGTAACCCTAGCTAAAACTCTACTTGTACACATAGTAGAGAGAGAAAGTGAGCTTATGTGCATTGTATCCAAGGCCATTAGTGCCCATACTTAGTGGATCACACACTCACAGTGGATGTAGGCCAAATTGGCTGAACCACTATACATCATTGTCTTATTTCCTCTTATACTCATCCCCTTCTACATACTTATACACTTATACATCTCTGTGGCTTCCATGTTTACTACTGTTTGAGCTCATTATCACTTATCCGGTAGTGCTAAATCTTAGCATCATCAGTTTGGCGCCGTCTGTGGGAATGATAAGACATCTCTTCCTTTATACAACTTGACCTCACTGGGCACTATGGTGGTGATCCAGCTCTCCCCCTGAGAGGAGATATTTCACCATTGAAAGATAGCCACTAAGGTTCTCAAGCTCACCAGTCTTTCCTTCAGTTCAGCTTTTCATAGCTCAAACACATGGCACCTGAAATGTCACCGCCACCGCTTCCCCCGCCGGATGATGGGGGAAGACCCAGTTCCAATCAGCCGCCACCTCAGTCTGAGTTGGATGATGTGGCAGTAGCCTTAAAGTCTCTGGCAGCAAGCCAACGGATGATGCAGGAGCAGTTCACAGCTCTAAGACAAAACATGCTAAGACCACCAGGGGTTTCACCTGAGATGATTACTCCGGCAGTAGCTCCAGGACAGCATGAGGCCAGGGGACCACCCAAGGAACCACGTAAAGACCTGCCACCCCCTCAGCGGCGTAGGGATGTTGCTGACCCCCGGCGTCTACGCCTGGGGAGGCAAGGAAACCCTTGCCCTGAGGACATGTATGACGATCTGGAAGGAGAGGAGGCCCCTATAGAATGTTGGGAACCATATGAGGTCTCCAAAAATACTGTACGACCTCTCCGGGATAGTGGAGGAAAGTACGGGAGACCAAATCCTGAAGATCGCCCGAGAGGCTCTGCTTTTGATCGCTTGAGCAGGGGATCAGCCTTTGAGAGGCTGGGCCCAGTAAATGACCTGCGGGAAAAATTATCCAGGTCAAGGAGTGCTGCGAGGTCCAGGAAGGAGGCAGCAGATGGCCGACCCCAAGTACGGGATGACGGTCAAAGGGAAGTAAACAGCCGACACAAGCCTGTCGCATCAGAACCCTCCGTCCACCTTAAAGAGGCAGCAGGGGATAACATCAGCCAAGCCGACCCTGCGAGGCCCTGGAATGACTCGATCCAGCGACTAGAGGATAAGATCGGTGATATACTGAAGAGCCGGGACCCTCTTTAGAAGGGATACACCATAGGCTCACCCTTTGTGGTGAAGATAGTCAACTTCCCTACGCCATCAAGGTTCAAGCCACCTGTGGTCACCCCAAGATACGACGGGAGCACCAACCCTGTCCATCATGTTGATATGTATCAATCAGCAGCAGACATATACTCTATCTCAGATGAGATGAGGTGTCGTGCCTTTTCTGGTACCCTGACAGGGGCTGCACATGTCTGGTACACGTCTCTTCCGAAAAATTCTATTGAAAACTTTAAGCAGTTGGCAGACCGGTTCATCCACAACTTTTTCTTTGGGGTGAGGCCACAGAAGAAGACCACCCACCTGCTCTATGTTAAGCAGGGGAAGAATGAAAGTCTGAGGGACTACATAGCCAAATTCAATAAAGAGAAGCTGGATGTGAAAGACTATGAGGAGAGTATAGCTATGACAGCCCTGATTGGAGGACTCCAAAAGGGGAAGCTGTTATGGAAGCTTACTGAAGACCCTCCGAGGACGATGGATAAATTTCTATCGACAACAGGAAAGGTGATGAACGCCGAAGAGGCGATGGCCGCAAAATATGAAGACGAAAAAGGAGGCGCTAGTGGGGGTAAATACCGTAAGAAGAACAAAGAGGGGAAGAAGAGGTCTACGGACGAAAAATTCGCTGGTTACACCCCTCTGACGGTCAGCTGTGAGCAGATACTCAATGAGATAAAGAGTGACCGGTCCCTGAAGTGGCCTGAGAAGCTGAGGGCAGCCCCCAACAAGAGGAACAAGAACCTGTGGTGCGAATTTCACCAAGACCACGTCCACGTAACAGACAAATGCTTTGCTCTGAAAATGAGATTGAGAAGATGCTGAAAGAAGAGAAACTGAGAAAGTACATCGACAAAGGTGCCTTCAAGAGGGGACGACCCCAGAAAGAAGCGAGGCGATGCATGTAGAGATGGACCTCAAAAAAGAGGGGACGACCCTTCTGATGATGAGGACGACCCTGACCTCCCGTCGAGAGACGACCAAGGTCCTGTCAAGAGGCTTAATATGATCTCGCTCGGAGTGGGAATGATCTCCGGGGGTCTAGTAGGAGGAGGGTCTGAGGTCGCTGATAGGAAGGCCCATGTGGCTGAGACCAAGGCAGTGACGAAGATGGTACACTCAACCTCCCTAGAGGCCAAGTCAGAAAAGAGGAAGAAGGTTGATATGGACACCCTGATAGTGGGGTTCTCGAGAATGGACTTTAAAGTCCTCCTAGCCCCACACGACGACCCACTCGTCATCACAACTAGGGTGCACGGATGTGAGGTGCCGAGGATATTGGTCGACGGGGGCAGTTCTACAGATGTAATGTTTTGGCCGTGCTTCAAGGCCTTAGGTCTCAGCCGTGCTAGACTCGTCCCATACCATCATCCATTGATTGGATTCAGTGGGGAAAAGGTTCATACCCTGGGAGTGTATGAGGCCGATGTTAGGATGGGGGACGAGTGGCCGAGATGGCTTACCAAGAAGGTTAGTTTCTTTGTGATGGATGAACATGTGTTTTTGGATTACAACATCATACTGGGGCATGTGGCCCTCAAGGGGTTTGAAGCTGTGCCATCTACGGTCCATTAGAGGATTAAATTTCCTACCCCTTACGGGGTGGGGGAAGTTCAGGGACACCAGACGACAGCGCGAGAATGTTACTACAACTCCACTGAAGAAAGGGAGACACACAAGAGGGATACAACCACTTACAATATTGATACCCTAGACCCCAGGGACGAGACGAAGATCAAGAAAGGAGAGGCCACGGAAGAGGTAGAATCCATCATCCTCGATGAGGATGACCCGGAAAAAACCATCCAAGTCGGCAAGTCTCTGAAGCCCAATATCAAGGAAGACCTCATTAAACTATGGAGGAGAAGACGAAGCATCTTCTCATGGAGTCATGTAGATATGCCGGGGATTGACCCTGAAATCATGTGCCACAAGCTCAATGTGGTAGAGGGAGTGAGGCCGGTAAAGCAGAAGAGGAGAATTTACTCTAGAGAAAAGTATGAGGTCATTAGGGATGAGGTCAAAAATTAGAAGACGCTGAGTTTATCAGAGAGGTCATCTACCCCGAATGGCTATCCAATGTAGTCATTGTTCCAAAGGCCAACGGGAAGTGGAGAATGTGTGTGGACTTCACAGACCTCAACAAGCATTGTCCCAAAGACAGCTTCCCTCTCCCCTGCATTGACCAGATGGTAGACGCTACCGCAGGCCATGAGCTCATGAGCTTCATGGATGCCTATTCAGGGTATAAACAGATCTTCATGAACCCTGAAGACTCGGAGAAGACAACCTTTATCACTGACAAGGGGACATACTGTTATAGGGTCATGCCCTTTGGCCTAAAAAATGC
Source organism: Sambucus nigra (assembly GCA_949130495.1). Taxonomy (NCBI): domain Eukaryota; kingdom Viridiplantae; phylum Streptophyta; class Magnoliopsida; order Dipsacales; family Adoxaceae; genus Sambucus; species Sambucus nigra. The sequence goes on from OX422215.1 coordinate 351,088,008, forward strand.
GGGGGCAATGTACCAGCGCCTCATAAATAAAATGTTCGAAGACCAAATTGGGAAGTCTATGGAGGTCTATGTAGATGACATGCTGACTAAGAGTTTGAAGGCAGAGGATCATGTGGCAGACCTGGAGAGGACCTTTAATACAATGGACAAATACCAGATGAAGCTTAATCCGGCCAAGTGTGTCTTCGGGGTCGGAGTAGGGAAGTTCTTGGGGTTCATTGTCAACCAAAGAGGCATCGAGGCCAATCCTGAAAAGATAAAGGCCCTTGTTGAGATGAAGACCCCCAAGTCCATTAAAGACGTTCAGAGGCTCACAGGGAGAGTTGCTGCCTTGAACAGGTTCGTATCTAGGGCCACAGACAGGTGCCTACCATTCTTAAAAATTCTCAGAAAAGCCTTCGAATGGAGTGAAGAATGCGATGAGGCCTTCAAGGAGTTAAAATCATACCTGGGCTCTCCCTTGCTGTTGTCACGACCCGTGCAGGGTGAACGAATTTCTGTGTACCTCTCCGTCTCAGAGTCAGCCATCAGTGCAGCCATTGTGAGAGATGAAGACGGAATACAGAAGCCTGTGTATTTTAACAGCAAGGCACTCCAGGGGGCAGAGCAAAGATATCCAATGCTCCAGCCGTGTTTATGGACTTGATGAATAGGGTGTTCAGAGAGTTCCTAGATCAGTTCGTCATTGTCTTCATTGATGACATTCTGGTTTACTCCCAGACAGACGAGGAGCACGCCGAGCATTTGAGGCAGGTTTTGCAGACGCTACGCCAGAACGAGCTGTATGCAAAGTATGAGAAGTGCGGGTTTTGGCTGAAGGAGGTTCTGTTTTTGGGACATATTATTTCGGATCGAGGGATATCTATTGATCCTAGGAAGGTATCCGTGGTGAGGGAGTGGGGACAGCCCACGACACCGACTGAGATCCGTAGTTTCTTGGGCCTAGCAGGATATTACAGGAGGTTTATTCGGGGATTTTCAAAGATAGCGGGTCCTTTGACACATCTGACTCGTAAAGGTGTGCCGTTTATTTGGAGTGATGCCTGTCAGTTGGCATTCGATGAGTTGAAGGACAAGTTGACCTCAGCACCTGTGTTAGCATTGCCGAGATCGAGAGTTGAGTATCTAGTTTACACCGATGCGTCCTTACAAGGACTTGGAGGTGTATTGCAGCAGAATAGTCATACCATAGCTTATACTTCCCCTAAGCTTAAGCCTCACGAGAAGAATTACCCCACCCATGACTTGGAGTTAGCAGCAGTGGTATTCTCCCTTCGGATTTGGAGACACTATCTTTTGGGGGAGAAGTTTCGATTGTTCATAGACCATAAGTCCCTACAGTACCTATTCACTCAGAAGGAGTTGAATATGCGATAGCGAAGGTGGCTTGAGTTTGTGAAGGATTATCAGTTCGATATCCAATATCACCCGGGGAAGGCTAACGTGGTAGCAGACGCGTTGAGCCGTAGGCCAGTAGATGAGGTGGGAGGGGTGTGGAAGGCTAAGTGGAAAGAATTGGGACACCGGGATGCAGTGGCCCGATCGTTCATATCTGTGATGACTGTTACACCACAGATTGTCACGAAGGTGGTAAGGGCACAAGCAAATGACTCGTTCTGTCAGGAGCAGATAGTTCGATTACTAGCAGAGGGAGCCGAGTCCTATACCGTTAGTTCAGACGGGGGATTACGCTTCAATGGGAGTCAGGTAGTTCCGGAAGGGGAGGAATTGCGACACGAGGTGATGGCAGAGTCGCACGGCTCACGGTTCGCGGTACATCCCGGTGGGGACAAAATGTACCAAGACATGAGACGAAAGTATTGGTGGAGCGGGATGAAGAAAGATATCGCCGTGTCTGTTTCTAAATGCGCCACTTGTTAGCTGGTAAAAGTGGATCATCAGAGACCGGCAGGACTTCTACAGCCGTTAGAGGTCCCGATGTGGATGTGGGAGAGCGTATCCATGGACTTTATCACGGGGTTGCCTACGTCACAGAGAGGTCACGACTCCATTTGGGTAATTGTGGACAGGTTGTCCAAAGTTGCTCATTTTCTACCCGTAAGGACAGACTACACTACGGGACAGTATGCCCCGCTTTTTATTGCAGAAATAGTGAGACTTCACGGTGTGCCCCTAAATATCGTGTCTGACTGAGATAAGATATTTGTTTCACGGTTTGGGAAAGTTTTCAGGAGGCCATGGGCACGGAATTGCGGTTGAGTACGGTTATCATCCGCAGACCGATGGGCAAACCAAACGTACAAATCAGATGTTGGAGGACATGTTGCGTATGTGCATCATTGATTTTGGGGGTGGATGGGAGCAGTATCTTCCACTAGTGGAATTTGCTTACAACAACTCCTACCAGTTCACCATTGGCATGGCTCCATTTGAGGCGCTGTACGGTAGAGCTTTTCGTTCCCCAGCATGTTGGTTGGAGGTGGGGGACAACAAACTACTTGGGCTGGAAGTGATTCAGGATACTTCGGCAAGGATAGAATTGATCCGGAGTCGCATTCGGGTAGCTCAAGATCGGCAGAAGAGCTATGCTGATGCGAAGAGGTTCTTCAGGGAGTTCCAAGTGGGGGACCAAGTTTTACTCAGATTATCTCCTATGAAGGGGATTATGCGATTCGGGAAGAAGGGGAAGTTGTCACCGAGATACGTGGGACCATTTCCTATCATCGAGCGGATTGGGTCTGTTGCATATAGACTTGGGTTACCGGAGCATTTGCACATGATTCATGATGTGTTTCATATTTTCTCGCTAAGGAAAAATCTTAGAGACGATTTGGCTCATTCTCACATTACTTTGGAGGACATCGATCTCCAGCCTGATAACACCTACGAGGAGTGGCCGATTGCTATTTTGGACCGAAGTGAGAGGAAACTGCGGTCAAAGATAGTTCCATTAGTGCGTGTTCAGTGGCGACATCATAATGTCGAGGAGTCCACATGGGAGCGCGACGATGAGATGCGCGAACGTTATCCGGAGTTATTTTTACCAGGTACTTTCTAGTTCCGAATTTCGGGACGAAATTATGTTATTAGGGGGGAAGTATGTAATACCCCGCATTTTTATCGATATTTATTTATGAGATTAATTAAATTAAATGTGAATTAATTGAGAATTAATCCGGATAAAATACTAACGAGATGTGATTTGGTGTTTGATTATAATGTGTATATATGGCAATATATGAATATTGAAAATATTGAAATTGTCGCGAGGCTGAAATACGACAATTTGGAAAATTTAGTTGGCACGCACGTGACAATCGCGTCAGGAATGTAATTATTTGAATTAAAAAGTGAATTTTATTTCTATAAACCATATGGTCATTTTGAGTGCGCCAACGTGTCCGGAAGGGTCGAAATATTCAGAAAACACTAGTCGGCGGTTTAGTTTGGGTCCCGGGGCATTTTCGAGCCATACCGACAACTTAAAAGGGTATTTTGGTAATTTTGAAATTTTGGGAATAATAACCAACGAATTTTGGGACTTAATATTAGGTTATTTTGTAACCCACTAAGCCATTACCAGCACTTAACCAACTAAAGGACTACGGGAGTTATAGGAGAGGTTAGAGAGAGTTTCCAAAGAGAAAACACCACCTCCATCTTCAACCTTCAACCTTGGGAGGAAAAGAGAGAGTGCAACCTTCATCATTCTACACCAAATTCAGAGAATAATCCAAGGTAAGTGGTTTAATTACGTTAATTTCAAGCGAATGCTTCTTCCATGCTTAGAAATTGATATAATTGCATTGTATTGGGAGACTTGTAAAAACCCATGTAATTTGGAGTTATAAATTCAGATTTTGATATAGGTTTGCATGTAGAATTGTTGTTGGGTGATTGAACTAAAAGAATTACTACTTTTTATGTTAGAAAAACGGATTTATTTATGCAAATTGAAGACTTTAAATTTCTAGGGTTCATGTTCATAAGGTTTGGGAAAAATTGGGGAGATTTGATGATTAGATGCGGTTTAGGATGATTTGATCCCATATATAGGTTAATATACGACCTAAGTATGTTTAAGAATGAATAGAAACCTTTAACTACTGTTGGAATGATGTTTAGATGAGATTAGAGGTGAAGAAAATTGGGAAAAACGAGATAGGAAAATTCTGGGCTCGAAACTGTCACCTCGTTAGAAGGCCTGCCCAGGTCGTTCGAACGAGCTCGTTCGAACGAGCTTCTAACGAGTTGACAGTTTGACTTCTAACGAGTGGGATGTTCGTTCGATGCCTTTCGTTCGAACGATATCTCATTAGATGGACATTTCGTTCGAACGAACTCACGTTCGAACGACCTCGTTCGAACGAGACTTCTAACGAGTTGAAAGATTGGCCTTTTTCGCCTGGTTTGATTTCTAGTGTCCCGTAACCTTGTTTAATTGTAGGGATAACATTACCTTGATGACAAATTGATATAGTTGGGATATTCGGGATATATTGAGGAGTAAAATACAGAAGAATGATTTGAACCAAATGGTAATTGTGAATTAGGACGCGAATAACTAATTACGACGTGAGGATAATGGATGATGTGTATATATAAACCGGGGACACGTGTATTGGTATAAGAATGAGAAGTATACCACTAATAAATTATGGTAATTACTAAGATGTGTGCATGCTTAGTATATGTATATGATTTTATGTGTATGACATACCTACCATACTTGCTATCACGGGAGGTTTACGTTCGCTTAGGGCCATCTAATCCTTGTGTGCCCGGATTTAGATTGGTACCTAGAGGACATAGTTCAAGGGAATGACTTAATTGTGAGTTAATAAGTCAGCTTACTATGGAGCGTAGGTATGTACGTGACCCATGGATATGTTGAATTATGTTCGCCTCCATTTTTGTGTGTTGTGCTTATTCTAACAATTCCTGAGAGATTCAGAATTAGTAATCCTTATGTACGTGATGTACCGGGATGGATAGCAGAGTATGTGTGCACCGCAACTTAGCCTCGGGGTGCTTGTATTGTATATTTATGATGTGAATGATATACGGTTAAATGAACAGAATTATAATGTTTAATTATGAGAATAATTTATAGTAACTCCTTGAGAAGATAAATAAGGGGATAACCTCCAGTATATGGTGATGCTAATAATTGAGAATCCGAGTTTAAGTAAAGCTATCTATTCAAGTGATAACATTGGGAATTCATATTGTGAATCGAGTAGAAAAGGGGTAGAACTGATGACTTTTTAGTTTGATATGAATGTCACTTAGATGAGTATGGTACGTTAGGAGTGCACAACTAGTAGAGAGGTGAGTATTTCATGAGAGGGCACGTCCTAACATGTATTTTGCATTCATTGTTTTAATGTTATTAAAGCACTTGCTGTTTTTAAAATACTCTCCACTTTCGGGCTCTGACCCGTTTGCTTTCAAATCTATTTTTGTAAAAACCTTGTTAGGTGCCCAGCCACAAGGACACCATGCATAGGATTCCCATAGGTGACGAGATGTAGCTGTTGTGGAAGTTACAGGGCCTTGATATTAGACGCCTCATTTTCCAGTCTTGACTCCATATTCAGTTTCATCATTTGTAGGGCATGTCGCCCATTTCTATTAGATACTTTTTATATTTCAGTTATTCAGACTTTGGTTTGTAATTAATTCAGGATGCAGACTTGTTTTATTTCTTTCCATATTGGGATTGTTGTGAGGAGTATTTCCTCTAGACTCATTTTTACTTGTTGATTTACTATAGTTGGACTTTATTGTGAATGGTTATGTTATCCTTTACATTTTACTTACTGCAGGTTAATCAGAGTTAACTTAAATTTTGGCAACTCACTTTTTAAATACTAGGTGGTTAGTATATATTAAAATGTTTTCGATAGTGATGCTATTAACTGAACTAACTTGGAATTTTGTATTAATTTAATAAAGGAGTAGCTACCTGGTATTTAATTAGTCGGGGTGTCACAGGTGGTATCATAGCATCAGGTTCTAGTGTCCTTTAGGATCTCTACGGATTATTATGTTTCCGCCGAGCTTTCTTTGATGTAGAGCCCTATATTATAGGACTGTTCTTTCCTTTATGTATGCTTCGCTCTTCAGCTATTTTAAGTTTATAACTGCGAACTTATAGACTTTACTCTTATTTCAGATGCCTCCACGACGTGCGCAGCGAGTTCCTAGGGATGCACAGCCAGAGCCACAGCCAGCACCAGTACAGGGCACCATGAATGCCGCTGAGGTTGTAGCCATTGTAGCCCAAGAGGTAAACGCCGCTCTTGCCGTTGTATAGCAGGAACCACCCCAGGCGCCAGTAGCCGCGCCAGTTCAGGCACATGCATTCCCGTCTGCTTGGGAACGTGTACGTGATGCTTTTCAGAAAGTGCATCCGCCGAAGTTCGCAGGTAGCTCCGATGTTGTGGTTTCAAGTCAGTGGAGGAAAGACATACAGAGGCACTTGAGGATGTATGAGTGCACCGATGTTCCGAAGTAGGTACTAGCTACTTTCAAGCTAGTGGGATCTGCACTGCAGTGGTGGGAGTCTATTACCACCGTGGAGGAGAGAGATACTCTCGCGATACAGGAGTTATGGGTGCTGTTCGATCGCAAATATTTTCCGCCAGCTGTTCACACGAAAATGAGGAGGAAGTTGATGAACCTTAATAGGAGGGAAGGATTGTGGCCGAGTATGAGGCCGAATTCACTAATTTACTGAATATTGTTTCGGATGAGATACCGACAGAAGAGAAAAAGATTCAGAAGTTTACAGATGGATTGACTTGGAGGATCCGTCAGCACTTGTTGGGGAATCTATCATTGTCCAATTACTCTGATGTGGTTAACGCTGCACTGCTCCTTGCCAGGATCCACCGCATTCACTTGACAGAGGGGTAGCGATCAGGAGAGTCCAGCCATCAGGGCAGGACTGGAGGAAGTGGTGCCAGTGGGGCACAATCTACTCAGGGGCAGAGGCAGGGTGACCAGGGTTCCCAGCAGGGGGATCATAAGAGGTTCAGATCAGGGAATTTCAGACACGGACAGGGAGGTTTTAGGCAGGTCCATCAGGGTCCGAACGGCCATCAGGGCCAGCAGGGGCAAAATGGTCAACAGCAGTTTCAGCAAGGCCAGGGCAGAAATGGTAACGGTCACTAGGGATAGCAAGGGGGAAACTTCCAGGGGAAGTGTTTCATTTGTGGTAAGATTGGCTACAAACATCAGGATTATCCTGATAGGGGCAGGGCCCCACAGCAGCAGCAGCAGGGTGCTCGACATGAGCCGCATAGGCCTATGTTTCACGCCGCCCTCCCGGCACCGCCACAGATGGCAGCATTACCACCCATTCCAGCGGTCCCAGTTCAGCAGGGACAGCTTCAGTATGGGAGAGTGTATGAGCTCCAGCAGGTCGTAGCCCCACATGATCCACCAGCCATTGAGGGTATGTTCTCTATTCAGGGGACTATGGGGCGTATTTTGTCTGACACGGGGGCCACACACTGTTTTGTTGCTATGATATTTGCACGCACCATTGGGTTGTTAGACACCGCCGAGAGTACGGTTACTTGTGTAGATTCACCGTTGAGTAGGGGTTCCGTGATTTCCCTTGTATGTAGAGGTATGGGTATAGAGATTGGGAGGTTTAGTTTACCCGCGGATATATTAGTGTTAGAGATGACCGAGTATGATGCCGTTATTGGTATGGATTGGCTAGTTGCGTACCGAGCCATGATTGACTGTTTTAGTAGGAGTATTATCTTTTCCATTCCCGGGCAGGAGATGTTTTTAGTGGCGATGCCTCGTCCTGAGGGAGGATCGTCCACTCATTTGTACTATATAGAGGAGGAGACCTCTAAAGAAGTGATGATACCACTTGATTCGATTCCGGTTGTTCGAGAGTTTTCCGATGTATTTCAGGATATACTTGGATTACCTCCGAGTAGAGAGATAGATTTTGTGATCGATTTGACGCCGGGCACTCGGCCTATTGCCCGCGCACCTTACCGTATGGCTCCAGCTGAGATGAGAGAATTACGGGATCAGATTGAGCAGTTATTGGGTCAAGGGTTTATACGGAGGAGTACTTCGCCGTGGGGTGCCCCATGTGTTGTTCGTTAAGAAGAGGGATGGATCGTTGAGGTTGTGTGTGGATTATCGGGAGTTGAATAAGGTCACGATACGGAATAAGTATCCGTTGCTCCGAATCGATGACTTATTCGACCAGCTGAGAGGATATTCTTTCTTCTCAAAGATTGATTTGCGATCAGGATACCATCAGTTGCGTATCAGGGAGGAGGACGTCTCGAAGACTGCTTTCTTAACGAGATATGGTTCCTACGAGTTTCGGGTTATGCCTTTTGGTTTGATCAATGCTCCAGCCGTGTTTATGGACTTGATGAATAGGGTGTTCAGAGAGTTCTTAGATCAGTTCGTCATTGTCTTCATTTATGACATTCTGGTTTACTCCCAGACAGAGGAGGAGCACGCCGAGCATTTGAGGCAGGTTTTGCAGACACTACGTCAGAACGAGTTGTATGCAAAGTATGAGAAGTGCGGGTTTTGGCTGAAGGAGGTTCAGTGTTTGGGACATATTATTCGGACCGAGGGATATCTGTTGATCCGGGGAAGGTATCCGCGGTGAGGGAGTGGGGAAAGCCCACGACACCGACTGAGATCCGTAGTTTCTTGGGCCTAGCAAGATATTACAGGAGGTTTATTCGGGGATTTTCAAAGATAGCGGGTCCTTTGACACATCTGACTCGTAAAGGTGTGCCGTTTATTTGGAGTGATGCCTGTCAGTTGGCATTCGATGAGTTGAAGGACAAGTTGACCTAAGCACCTGTGTTAGCATTGCCGAGACAGGGAGTTGAGTATCTAGTTTACACCGATGCGTCCTTACAAGGACTTGGAGGTGTATTGCAGCAGGAGAGTCAAGCCATAGTTAATGCTTCCCATAAGCTTAAGCCTCACGAGAAGAATTAACCCAACCATGACTTGGAGTTAGCGGCAGTGGTATTCGCGCTTCGGATTTGGAGACATTATCTTTTGGGGGAGAAGTTTGGATTTTTCACAGACCACAAGTCCCTACAGTACCTATTAACGCAGAAGGAGTTGAATATGCGACAGCGAAGGTGACTTGAGTTTGTGAAGGATTATCAGTTCGATAACCAATATCACCCGGGGAAGGCTAACGTGGTAGCAGACGCGTTGAGCCGTAGGCCAGTAGATGAGGTGGCAGGGGTGTGGAAGGCTAAGTGGAAAGAATTGGGACACTAGGATGCAGTGGTCCGATCGTTCATATCTGTGATGACTGTTACACCGCAGATTGTCACGAAGGTGGTAAGGGCACAGGTAAATGACTCGTTCTGTCAGGAGCAGATAGTTCGATTACTAGCAGAGGGAGCCGAGTCCTATACCGTTAGTTTAGACGGGGGATTACGCTTCAATGGGAGACTGGTAGTTCCAGAAGGGGAGGAATTGCGACACGAGGTGATGGCAGAGTCGCACGGCTCACGGTTCGCGGTACATCCCGGTGGGGACAAAATGTACCAAGACATGAGACGAAAGTATTCGTGGAGCGGGATGAAGAAACATATCGCCGTGTTTGTTTCTAAATATGCCACTTGTCAGCTAGTAAAAGTGGATCATCAAAGATCGACAGGACTTCTATAGCCGTTAGAGGTCCCGATGTGGATGTGGGAGAGCGTATCCATGGACTTTATCACGGGGTTGCCTACGTCACAGAGAGGTCACGACTCCATTTGGGTAATTATGGACAGGTTGATCAAAGTTGCTCATTTTCTACCCGTAAGGACAGACTACACTACGGGGCAGTATGCCCAGCTTTTTATTGCAGAAATAGTGAGACTTCATGGTGTGCCCCAAAAAATCCTGTCTGACAGAGACAAGATATTTGTTTCACGGTTTTGGGAAAATTTTCAGGAGGCCATGGGCACGGAACTGCGGTTGAGTACGGATTATCATCCGCATACCAATGATCAAACCGAACGTACAAATCAGATGTTGGAGGACATGTTGCGTATGTGCATCATTGATTTTGGGGGTGGAAGGGAGCAGTATCTTCCACTGGTGAAGTTTGCTTACAACAACTCCGACCAGTTCACCATTGGCATGGATCCATTTGAGGCGCTATACGGTAGACCTTTTCGTTCCCCAGCATGTTGGTTGGAGGTGGGGGACAACAAACTACTTGGGCCGGAAGTGATTCAGGATACTTCGGCAAGGATGGAATTGATCCGGAGTCGCATTCGGGTAGCTCAAGATCGGCAGAAGAGCTATGCTGATGCGAAGAGGTTCTTCAGGGAGTTCCAAGTGGGGGACCAAGTTTTACTCAGATTATCTCCTATGAAGGGGATTATGCGATTCGGGAAGAAGGGGAAGTTGGCACCGAGATACGTGGGACCATTTCCTATCATCGAGCGGATTGGGTCTGTTGCATATAGACTTGGGTTACCGGAGCATTTGCACAGGATTCATGATGTGTTTCATATTTCCTCTCTAAGGAAATATCTTAGAGACGATTTGGCTCATTCTCACATTACTTTGGAGGACATCGATCTCCAGCCTGATAGCTCCTACGAGGAGGGGCCGATTGCTATTTTGGACCGAAGTGAGAGGAAACTGCGGTCAAAGATAGTTCCATTAGTGCGTGTTCAGTGGCGACATCATAATGTCGAGGAGTCCACATGGGAGCGCGACGATGAGATGCGCGAACGTTATCCGAAGTTATTTTTACCAGGTACTTTCTAGTTCCGAATTTCGGGACGAAATTCTGTTATTAGGGGGGAAGTATGTAATACCCCGCATTTTTATCGATATTTATTTATGGGATTAATTATATTAAATGTGAATTAATTGAGAATTAATCCGGATAAAATACTAATGAGATGTGAGTTGGTATTTGATTATAATGTGTATATATGGCAATATATGAATATTGAAAATATTGAAATTGTCGCGAGGCTGAAATACGACAATTTGGAAATTTTAGTTGGCACGCACGTGACAGTCGCGTCAGGAATGTAATTATTTGAATTAAAAAGTGAATTTTATTTCTATAAACCATATGATCATTTTGAGTGCGCCAACGTGTCCGGAAGGGTCGAAATAGTCAGAAAAGACTAGTCGGGGGTTTAGTTTGGGTCCTGGGGTATTTTCGAGCCATACCGGCAACTTAAAAGGGTATTTTGGTAATTTTGAAATTTTGGGAATAATAACCAACGAATTTTGGGACTTAATATTAGGTTATTTTGTAACCCACTAAGCCATTACAAGCACTTAACCAACTAAAGAACTACGGGAGTTATAGGAGAGGTTAGAGTGAGTTTCCAAAGAGAAAACACCACCTCCATCTTCAACCTTCAACCTTGGGAGGAAAAGAGAGAGTGCAACCTTCATCATTCTACACCAAATTCATAGAATAATCCAAGGCAAGTGGTTTAATTACGTTAATTTCAAGCGAATGCTTCTTCCATGCTTAGAAATTGATATAATTGCATTGTATTGGGAGACTTGTAAAAACCCATGTAATTTGGAGTTATAAATTCAGATTTTGATATAGGTTTGCATGTAGAATTGTTGTTGGGTTATTGAACTAAAAGAATTACTACTTTTTATGTTACAAAAACGGATTTATTTATGCAAATTGAAGACTTTAAATTTCTAGGGTTCATGTTCATAAGGTTTGGGAAAAATTGGGGAGATTTGATGATTAGATGCGGTTTAGGATGATTTGATCCCATATATATGTTAATATACGACCTAAGTATGTTTAAGAATTAATAGAAACCTTTAACTACTGTTGGAATGATGTTTAGATGATATTAGAGGTGAAGAAAATTGGGAAAAACGAGATAGGAAAATTCTGGGCTCGAAACTGTCACCTCGTTAGAAGGCCTGCCCAAGTCGTTCGAACGAGCTCGTTCGAACGAGCTTCTAACGAGTTGACAGTTTGACTTCTAACGAGTGGGATGTTCGTTCGATGCCTTTAGTTCGAACGAGATCTCGTTAGATGCCCACTTCGTTCGAACGAACTCTCGTTCGAACGAGACTTCTAACGAGTTGACAGATTGGCCTTTTTGGCCTAGTTTGATTTCTAGTGCCCCGTAACCTTGTTTAATTATAGAGATAACATTACCTTGATGACAAATTGATATAGTTGGGATATTCGGGATATATTGAGGAGTAAAATATAGAAGAATGATTTGAACCAAATGGTAATTGTGGGTTAGGACGTGAATAACTAATTACGACGTGAGGATAATGGATGATGTGTATATATAAATCGGGGACACGTGTATTGGTATAAGAATGAGAAGTATACGACTAATAAATTATGGTAATTAATAAGATGTGTGCATGCTTAGTATATGTATATGATTTTATGTGTATGACATACCTACCATACTTGCTATCACGGGAGGTTTACGTTCGCTTAGGGCCATATAATCCTTGTGTGCCCGGATTTAGATTGGTACCTAGATGACATAGTTCAAGGGAATGACTTAATTGTGACTTTATAAGTCAGCTGACTATGGAGCGTAGTTATGTACGTGACCCATGGATATGTTGAATTATGTTCGCCTCCATTTTTGTGTGTTGTGCTTATTCTAACAATTCGTGAGAGATTCGGAATTTGTAATCCTTATGTACGTGATGTACCGGGATGGATAGCAGAGTATGTGTGCACCGCAACTTAGCCTCGGGGTGCTTGTATTGTATATTTATGATGTGATTGATATACGGTTAAATGAACAGAATTGTAATGTTTAATTATGAGAATAATTTATAGTAACTCCTTGAGAAGATAAATAAGGGGATAACCTCCAGTATATGGTGATGCTAATAATTGAGAATCCGAGTTTAAGTAAAGCTATCTATTCAAGTGATAACATTGGGAATTCATATTGTGAATCGAGTAGAAAAGGGGTAGAACTGATGACGGTTTAGTTAGATATGAATGTCACTTAGATGGGTATGGTACGTTAGGAGTGCACAACTAGTAGAGAGGTGAGTATTTCATGAGAGGGCACGTCCTAACATGTATTTTGCATTCATTGTTTTAATGTTATTAAAGCACTTGCTATTTTTAAAATACTCTCCACTTTCGGGCTCTGACCCGTTTGCTTTCAAATCTATTTTTGTAAAAACCGTTTTAGGTGCCCAGCCACAAGGACACCATACATAGAATTCCCATAGGTGACGAGATGTAGCTGTTGTGGAAGTTACAGGGCTTTGATATTAGACGCCTCATTTTCCAGTCTTGACTCCATATTCAGTTTCATCATTTGTAGGGCATGTCGCCCATGTCTATTAGAGACTTTTTATATTTCAGTTATTCAGACTTTGGTTTGTAATTAATTCAGGATGCAGACTTGTTTTATTTCTTTCCATATTGGGATTGTTGTGAGGAGTATTTCCTCTAGACTCATTTTTACTTGTTGATTTACTATAGTTGGACTTTATTGTGAATGGTTATGTTATCCTTTACATTTCACTTATTGCATGTTAATCAGAGTTAACTTAAATTTTGGTAACTCACTTTTTAAATACTAGGTGGTTAGTAATTATTAAAATGTTTTCGACAGTGATGCTATTAACTGAACCAACTTGGCATTTTGTATTAATTTAATAAAGGAGTATCTACCCGGTATTTAATTAGTCGGGGTGTCACAGTGAGCTCACCGTTACGCCTACAGATAAGGCTGAGACGAGCACCGCTAGAAGGAAAGTGGTTGAAAACAAAGAGGGAAGATATCTCTTTAGGCAGGGGTCACTCACCGAGGGAGGTTTCTGAGAAGAACACACCGTGTGGAGTCTCTTCGTCGACGGGTCCTCTTGCGAAAGCGGGAGCAGAGCTGGATTAATAGTATCAGCACCCGACGGCACAGACATTGAGTACGCCCTGAGGTTCAACTTTATGGCCTCCAACAACGAGGCCGAGTATGAGGCCTTGATAGCAGGCCTCTCCTTGGCCAAATCACTTAGTATCGGCCAGATTTTAGTTCACAGTGATTCGAGGCTAGTAGTGAATCAGATACTAGGAGCCTACGAGGCTAAGGACGAGAGGATGGCTAGGTACCTTGAGAATGTGAGGTCATTACTGAAAGACTTCAGAGAAGTTAAATTAAAGAGGATACCTAGGCTCGACAATGGCCGTACTGATGCCCTTGCGAGGTTGGCCTCGGCAACTAGGACAGACATCAGGAGGACGGTCCCAGTAGAAATTTTGCTTCAGCCAACTATTGAAGACGCTGAGGGAACACTTAGCAATTGCCTAAATGTTTCTCAGGAAGCTTCGTGGATGGACCCTCTGATCAGGTACATTAAAGAGGGGGAAATGCCAGAAGCAAGGCAAGAAAGGAAGAAGTTGAGATACCGGGCTGAAAAGTTCACCGTCATTGGGGATACCTTATACAAAAAGGGGTTTTTACTCCCCTTACTCAGGTGCGTGCACCCATCTGAGGTCTCATCCCTTTTGCAAGATGTGCACGAAGGATCGTGCTCAAGCCACATCGGGGGCTGATCCTTAGCGAAGAGGGTGATCACCCAGGGGTACTGGTGGCCGACCTTGGGGAAAGACTCCGCAGCATATGTAAAAAGGTGCGATAAATGCCAGATATTTGCCACCATCCCTCACCAACTCCATCAGCCTCTTACCTCCATTACATCCCCATGGCCATTTGCAGTGTGGGGGATCGACCTCGTACCAAGAGCGGTCAATAACTATCGGTTCCTCATCGTAGCTATTGACTATTTCTCAAAATGGGTGGAGGCCGAACCAATGGTGACAATTACAGAGCAGAAGACCTTCCAGTTTATCTGGAAAAATGTTATATGCAGATATGGTCTCCCCAACACCCTCATCTTGGATAACGGGACTCAGTTCAAGAATAACTCTCTACAGAAGTACTGTGAAAGGGTGAGTATCAAACAATTTTTCTCCACCCCAGGCCGACCTCAGGCCAATGGGCAAACAGAAGTTACAAACAGGACAATCCTAGATGGAATCAAGAAGAGGCTTGAGGAGGCAAAAGGAAGATGGGTCGATGAGTTATATGTCGTGCTGTGGGCATATAGGACGACAGTGAGGACCTCTACCGGAGAGACCCCATTCATGCTAGCTTATGGCTCAGAAGCCTTCATCCCCACCGAGATTGAGTTTCCTACTCATAGGGTCCAAATGTATGACCCCCAGAGAAATACAGAAGAGAGGAGACTCGACTTAAACCTGATTGAGGAAAGGAGGGAGGACGCTGAGATAAGGCAGGCCGCCTACCAGCACAAGACCGCAAGGTTTTACAATCAGAGGGTGAAACAGAGGCCAATCGCAGTGGGGGACATGGTCCTCAAGAAGACTTGGCAAAAGCCCAACAAGCTCCATCCTAATTGGCATGGCCCATATAGGGTCATCGATGAAGTCGTCCCTGGGACCTATAGAAGGGGAACCCTTTTCCAACCCCTGGAATGCAGATCATTTGAAAAAATACTATCAGTAGTGTTGTAAGGTCTTGATAGACCATAATTGTAATAAGAGTTGCTCCAACAAAAACACTTGGAAAATTAATGAGAAATATCAGTGTTTTCCCTCATCCTGTGGTTATCAGTTCTAGTACGCGTGAAAACATCTACTAGAGAACAACCCTCGGCTATGATGAGGGCCAGTGGAGGGGACGACCCCACCATTGTCCTCAAGAAAGACGAGGGATGACTTTATTAAAAACCATTAATCTGGTAATTGGAACCCTCGGCTATGATGAGGGCTAGTGGAAGGGACAACCCCACCACTGTCCTCAAGAAAGACGAGGGAATACTTTGTTCAAAACCATTAATTTGGTAATTATAACCCTCGGCTATAATGAGGTCCCATGGAGGGGACGACCCCACCATGGTCCTCAAGAAAGACGAGGGAAAGCTTTGTTCAAAACCATTAATTTGGTAATTATAACCCGCGGCTATAATGAGGTCCCATGGAGGGGAAGACCCCACCATGGTCCTCAAGAAAGACGAGGGAAAACTTTGTTTAAAACCATTAATTTGGTAATTATAACCCTCGGCTATAATGAGGTCCCATGGAGGGGACGACCCCACCATGGTCCTCAAGAAAGATGAGGGAAAACTTTGTTTAAAACCATTAATTTGGTAATTATAACCCTCGGCTATAATGAGTCCCATGGAGGGGACGACCCCACCATGGTCCTCAAGAAAGACGAGGGAAAACTTTGTTTAAAACCATTAATTTGGTGATTATCACCCTCGGCTATAATGAGGTCCCATGCAGGGGACGACCCCACCATGGTCCTCAAGAAAGACGAGGGAATACTTTGTTTAAAACCATTAATTTGGTGATTAACCCTCGGCTATAATGAGGGCCAGTGGAGGGGACGACCCCACCACTGTCCTCGAGAAAGACGACGGAATACTTTGTTTAAAACCATTAATTTTGTGATTAGCCCTCGGCTATAATGAGGGCCAGTGGAGGGGACGACCCCACCACGGTCCTCAAGAAAGACGAGGGAATACTGTGTTTAAAACCATTAATTTAGTGATTAATCCTCGGCTATAATGAGGGCCAACCCAGGGGACGACCCCTATTCACCCTCAAGAGAGACGAGGGAGGGGTTAGTGGCATTGACAAAGAGACAACACAAATAATACAAGAGGCAAATATGGAAGACAACAAAGGAGATGATAGTATAAATGAAATATCAAGTGTTCTACAAGATAGAGTAAAAAAATGTCAATTACATCAAGAGGGTATGGGCTACTGACAGCCACCCTATGGAACAATATCAGAGGGCAGGGCCTCAACACCCACAAGAGGGGTTTACTCAATGACCACAACTGGCTGATCTTCAGACGTGCCGACCCCCTCGACTTACACTTGGGATTCCACTTGGGTTAAAGCCTCGACAATCAGGGGGTCGTCCAGTTGAACGGCCTCCAGAGAGGGACGGATGGAAGAGACAACGTCGCTGAACTTGAGGACGACCCACCGACAAGCCGTCCTTATCCCTCTCTCCAAGTACTCAAGGCCGAAGCCTTGGAACTCATCGGAGAGTTTATAGGCTTCCACAGCGTCTGCCTCGTCTTTCTTCACAACCTTAGATAGCTCAATCTTAAACTGGGCCTCCCGATGGGTCATGGCTTCATCCTTCTCCTTCAGATTCAAGACTTTGGCCTTCAGGTCCTCATCATGCTGTCTCGTCAGCTTGTCCATAATTCGTGCATGTTCAGTTCTGGCACTCTCTAGCTCAGCCTTTGCAGTATCTAAGTCAGTCTGCAGGTCGGCCTCATGCTGGATGGCCCTCTCGGCCTTATGGAATTTCTCCTGATTCTCAGCCATCCATTTAGTTGTCGAGGTAAAGGCGCATACAGAGTGCACAGAAAAATAAACAGATGTCAAGAGGTCGAGGAAACAGTTGGTGAAAGAATGCAATTAAAGAAATGAATCAAGACCAAAACCTGGGCTAGAGTGTGCAGACCATATTCATACACTTTGGCTGGAGGCATCTTTGACAGAAAGTCATAGTCAGCAGTCGAGAGAGCAAAAAACATTGATGCCTTGGCTGCCCTCAAATTTGCGATGAGCGATGATGGCTCGGCCCTCAGATGTGCTATGTTCTGGGACCTGAAGGCCCCCATGCTGGATGAAGAAGCAGTCCATTCAGATGCTTCGACTCTGGCCCTCGTCCAAGAATCCGACCGAGGGTCAACAGGAATCTCAGGCTCTTTTCTTTTGTGGCTATCGGCTGTCGGCTCAACAACCGTCGGCCCCACAGCCTTCGACTTCCTCGGAGCCTGCTGAGGCTCCTTACCCTTATTTTTTGCCAAGCCTGATAGTAAACTGGGAGCAGTCCTTTCCCAGAGATAGTCTGATACACCAGCAGGACGACCTGAAAAGGGTACGACACGTGAGAAAAATGCAGAGATAAAAAGGAAACACTTGAAAAAAGTAAAGAAAAGTACAACTCACATAGTTCTGTAAGGGGGACGGCCTTCAGACCAGCTTCCTTGAGGAACCGAGGGGTCATCAAATCTTCAAACTTTGGAAGTTCACCCCCTCTCCCTCGTCCTCTCAGATATTCAACAATATCTTTCTCTTCGAGGCTAAGTCCAGGGTCTGACCTGGCCTTCATTGACGGGTTAGACCATCTTTGGGGGACCCTCGGACCATCGGCTACAGGATATGCCTCGGCGGAGAACTCCCACTCCCCAGAGACGAAGAAGAATCTCTTCTTCCAATCATGGTTGGAGGTTTGTGCCATGTGGAGAAGTTTTTTCTCAAACCTCCTCGCCCCTAGATGATAGTACCCAGGCTGTTTGGACGAAGAGGTGATATTGTAGCAGGCCAAGAATATGTCAGCCGAGGGCTCATCAGTGAAAGCATTCCTCTATAGGGAGATGTAACCTAGTATCGTCCTCTAGGAGTTGGGAGGAAGCTGAGAGGGGGCAATACCGAGGGCTGATAGGATATCTACGATAGCAGGATGCAGAGGGAACCTGACGCCAACCTTGAACATTTGTTCATACACTGCAACCTCACCCTCTTCACCCTTAAAAACCCTCTCAGACTCAGAGGTAACCCTCATGGTTATGCCGGGGGGCACTCTATAGGCATGTCTCCACAATAAGAGTTCGCGATACCTAATGGAGGAGATATAGGACGAGGCATGGGAGGTATCAACTTGGTCATTTGAATCATCGCCCTCGTCCTCAGTCCCCTCTTCCTCAGCCTCGTCATCTGCCAGAGGACCATGGGGAAAGGCCATATGGAAGGCATGTGGGGATAGGGTTGTCACAAGGACAGCCTCGGTGGGGACCATACCCTCGGATTATCGGCCCGGGCTTAGGTCAGATGTCTCTATTCTACCAGAAGGTCCAGCGCCAGTTGGCGAGGATGCTCTCTCGTCCATCTCTCCTGAATAACTCTCGACTGGACGATGGGACGACCCATAAGACTCAGATGGTCTAATTATGGCTAGAGGAATGGGGAATATGGGTCGTACCCAATTAGGGTCGGCCCCTCGTCTCCTCTCCTCCTCTTCCTCTATTCGTCTGATCTCAACAAACAATTTCTCTCTCAGGGAAGGGAACTCCTCAGCTAAGCTATAAAGCCTCCTAAGCATCAAGGGGGAGACCCTACACTTGGAGGAATTTGGGGAACTTAACTAGAAACAAGTTCGCAGTTGACCAAATTAGACTTTTCGATTAAAACAAAAGAAATCAAGGGTTTTACTGAAAGCCCAAGAACACTCAAAAACCATTCGTCGAAGAAGATGCCGGAAATAATATAAAACAGTCTAAGTCCGACCATACAAGCCTAAAGCAAAGAAAGAAATGAAAGTAAAAGAGGACACTGGGGTAGAGGGATTACCTGAGGAAGGAGAAAGAGGGTGCCAAACTCAAAATGTCGAAATGTGCATGTCTATCTGTTGGAAATCTAGAGAGAGAGAGCTTGGTAATGAGTGGGACCATTAACCAAGGCAGAGCACAGCCCACGAGGAGGGCATCATTAGGGTACAAAGTCCTAGGTTGCATGCAATCGCCATGCCTTGAAAACTAGAATGATATTGGATAAAAATTTGACAGCTGTCAAATTAGTTTGACAGGTGTCACTCATCAAACAGACGATACACTTAGTTTCAAAAGCAATATTATCCCTCAGCCATCTCAGCATCATCTATGGCTAAGCGATGGGGGGTAATTGATATACCCGTATATACCCTCAGCCATGCCGAGGGTGCCCTGCACTTCATTAGGCTTCGAACGACCCTTCAGGAGGCCGACCCTTCAGCAGGCTCCGGACGACCCCTTAGGGGGCCGACCCTTCATCAGGCTCCGGATGACCCCTCGGGAGGCCTACCCTTCAGCAGGCTCTGGACGACCCCTAAGGGGGCCGACCCTTCTGCAGGCTCCGAATGACCCCTCGGGAGGCCAACCCTTCATCAGGATCCGGACGACCCCTCAGGGGGCTGACCCTTCAGCAGGCTCCGGACGACCCTCCGAGGGTACGACAGTACGAGGCCTAAATTAGGCTAGACTCACTACCGGAAGGAACTTTTCCCTCGACCTCGTCTCATAGGCCGAGGGTGACATCATCACGGTGCGTGGTTTGGGAGATGCGTGGAACAGTGCGCGTGAGGTTCACATGGCACATGGGAGACCATTATAACAAAATCACACCCTCACGTGAGGGAATATTATGTCATCATTTGGCATCTATAGGTGTCAACAGGGGATTGGCTAGATCATCATTCACATGCACCATGCATACTTGGGGGGTACACTACACCCCTAAGACCTATATATACTTGTCACCTACAACCCTACAAGGGGATCGATCAATTTATTGTAACCCTAGCTAAAACTCTACTTGTACACACAGTAGAGAGAGAAAGTGAGCTTATGTGCATTGTATCCAAGGCCATTAGTGCCCATACTTAGTGGATCACACACTCACAGTGGATGTAGGCTAAATTGGCTGAACCACTATACATCATTGTCTTATTTCCTCTTATACTCATCCCCTTCTACATACTTATACACTTATACATCTCTGTGGCTGCCATGGTTACTACTGTTTGAGCTCATTATCACTTATCCGGTAGTGCTAAATCTTAGCATCATCAAATGGTCCCACATATCTTGGCACTACCTACCCCATCTTATCGAACCTCATAACCCCCTTCATAGGAGACACCCGTACCAACACTTGATCTCCAACTTCAAGTTCTATGTGTCTCCTGTCTGCATCAGCATAACTCTTCTGCCTATCATGAGCCCTTGAATCAGCTCGATCTTGGAAGTGGTATCCTAAATCATCTTTAGCCCAAATAACTTATTCTCTCCCGCCTCTAACCAGCAAGAGGGTGAATGATAAGGTCGTCCATACAATGCCTCAAATGGTTCCATGTTGATGGTGAACTGGTAGGAGTTGTTATACGCAAACTCCGTTAAAGAAAGATACTATGCCCATCCTCCCCCAAATTCAAGTATGCACATCCATAAAATATCCTCAAGCACCCGATTAACTCTCTTTGTCTTCCCATTTGTCCGTGAGTGATATGTTTTACTCAAATGTAAATTCTTGCCCATTGCCTCCTAATAGCTCTCCCAAAAATAGGACACAAAGATCTGGTCCCGATCGAACACAATTTTAATCAAAATCTCGTGTAGTCATACTATCTCAGTAATGAATAACTGTGCATACTGCCTTATATCAAAATCCATACTAACCGGTAGAAAGTGGTACACCTTAGTTAACCGATGCACTATCACCCATATGGAGTCATGACCTCGCTGTGATAACGGTAACCCGGTAATAAAATCCATGGAGATGCTCTCCCACTTTCACACTAGAATTTCTAGTGGTTGCAACAACTATGTCTCTCTTTAGTGGTATCCTTCACTAGCTGGCAGGTAGCACACTTCAAGAGAAACTTCACTATGTCCCACTTCATCACCAACCACTAATACTGTCTACGCATATCCTGGTACAATTTATCTCCACCGGGATGTACCGCGAACCTAGACTCGTGAGACTCTAACTTCACTACATGTCTTAAATCCTCATCCTCTAGAACCATTAGTATCCCATTAAAGTGAAAATCTCCATCTGAACTAATAGAATAAGACTCTGCCCCATCAACTAACAATTGGAAAACTCTTTCCTGATAATATTGATCCCTTGCCTGGGCTTTCACCACCCTCATAACAATCTCTGGCTTGACAGCTAATATGGACATATAGTCCCTGGCAATCTCATCATTGTGTCGAAGCTCTCTCCACTTTGCCTTCCAAACATCCTCTCTATCCCCTGAAGGCCGTCGGCTCAATGCGTCTGCCACCACATTAGCCTTCCGAGGATGACACTGAATATAAAACTGATAATCCTTCACAAACTCCAACCACCTCCTCTGCCCTATGTTCAGATCCTTCTGCATGAACAAATATTAAAGTGATTTGTGGTTTATGAATAGGATAAACTGCTCCCCCGACAGATAGTGCCTCTAAATCCTCAAGGCAAATTCAATCGTGGCTAACTTCAAGTCATACATGGCATAATACCTCTCGTGGGGCTTAAGCTTGCAAGATGCATAAGCTATAGCCCTCTCCTCTTACTGTAATACACCAACAAGTCCTTACAAGGATGCATCAGTATATACATATATTCTCTACTCCTACTGTATGTAGTGCAAGTACAGGTGTTGAGGTTAATTGGAATAACTTAAACACCTTAACGTGTTTTAGTTAATAAATAAAACTTAACACTTTTAATTTCAGTTTAAAGCTTTGATTGAAGTTTTTGTACACACACACACACAAATTGAAAAACAGATATGTGATGATGCTACTGAAATAAAATAATTTAGAATGGGATGAGGTAAATCAAAAAATGACACTGTATTTGTTCTCGAGGAAACCACCATGATGGAAAACCGCGTATCCTTAGTCCCAAAACAACTCACACACCCAAGTCCACTATTACCAATTATTAGTTACAGATTATAGTCCACTAGTTTACAATGAATTAAACTAAGCCAATACAAGCCGTACAACTAGCCTAGTATAAATATAACCCAACTTGACTAAAAAATAGTCAACCCAATAACACCCAGGTAATAGCCATTAGAACACACGCACAACCACACACTCAAACTCGAGAACCCGTGAAGTTGTGTAACGCATATAATTAATTAAAAGGTTTGTTTTAATCAGAACATAAAAAAATATTTTTTTTAATAAAAAAAGACTAAACACACACCAGATTATGTCTTATTTTAGATAATAAGGATAATAACAAATGATGATTAACTAAGCACGTAAAGAACCAACAACACACTCTTAAACACTATAATGAAACGGATTTTTGCACAAGCCAAACACACACAAACAATCTTATGTTAAACCATACTTAACTCAGTTTTCAATTTAACTATAATTAATCTATTTTAAAGAAAATAATTAATTTTAATCAGATCTGAAAACACGGTTAAATGCACACGAGTCAACACACTGAGTTACAACACGAGTTAACACACTGATTTAAACCCAAGTTAAACACACATTAACACAACGAGTTGAGTATCGAGTTAAGCACTGAGTTAAACCCAACTCACGCACACACCATATCTAAAAGAAAAAAAATGCACACACACACACTGAACAAATCTGAAACAAGGACAACACAAAAAAAAATCTATATGAATATATAAGTATGAAGCAGGTATTAGTAATATACATATATATAAAGAGAGAGAGAGAGAGAGAGAGAGAGAGAGAGAGAGAGAGAGAGAGGAGTGGCAAGAGACTCACGGAGCAAGACTTAATGGCTTTAATAGTACGGTTTCGAGTGAAGGAAGGCCAAGCCAGATAAGAAAATACCCAGCAACCAAGAGATCTTTAAGTATCCACGAGCGGGCCTAGGCCAAATACCCCCAAAAGAACATCCTCAACCAAAAGAAATCAACTCCAAAAGCAAAACAACCCAGAGATAACGGATCTTCAAAATAACACACCCTCACATAAACAAAACAAAAAAAAAACTTCAACATGAGCTACGAGCTCTAAAAGGTTATGGGTCAGTGTTGTGTTATTTAAGATATTTCAAACTCTCAGAAAAGATAAGGAACCATGAGAGAAAATATAGAAAGAAAATGAGATATGTATCCAGCAGCAATTTGATTGTGTTTTGAAAATAAAAGTTGTATTTTTCTAACACCCAAACACTCTCTTATATAAATCCCAAAGGGAGTACCCCGGTAGGAGACGTAAATAACCACAGCTATATGCCCACATGCATAAACTATCATGGGAGGTTGAGGGTAACAAAGTAAACCCATATAAGGAGGATAAGATCATAATCTACCATGGCAACTGAGGGACAAAGGTAAAAACAAGGTAGGAAAGAAAGATGGATAAGTCATACCAGCACAGAGCATTGAACAGACCTCCAACAGTCCTCGAGCCCAACAAAAATCAGTTGAGAAAAAGAAACGTTTGAATCCAATCAAACGACCCTAAAAACACGAATATGCTGCCATTTTGATTTAGGGACATAAAGGTTTAAGCTAAAAAAAATTTATGTTTAATTCAATGTTTTATACATCCCATTTAAAAACAAAAAATAATAAATTTAATTGGAAAAAAAAAATTAGATAGAGAAATTTATATAGATCAAAATAAAAATATCTTAGTAAAAAAAATACTAAAAATAATTTATGAAATAAAGTATATAACTAGATATTGTAAAAATAATGTTAACTGCAAAATGTTTTAAAATAAAAATAAAAACAAAGTAAAAAAAAATTGGGCAATCAATTCAACAAGGACAATTTCAATCTCCCTCTTCGGCCAATTTTGAGACAAACAAGACTTTAAGACAAAATACATAACTCAACTAACAACATTTTTCAAGCTATCCAAACATCAAAGGAGTATGTAACTCAACTATCAACAATATCCTAAAAGACCAACAAAGACACAAAGAGTCTCAAATTCTCCCTTTGTTTGCCTCAAAGGGACAAAGGGAGAAAACTAAAATTAAATTAGGTAGGAAATGTACACACACCAATAGACATTCGTAGAGTCTCAAATATATGATTATCCAATGATTTAGTAAATAAATCAGGTAGATGGTCTTTAGTGTTATGACATTCAATACAAATTTTTTTTCTCAACAAGTTCTCTAATAAAGTGTTCATGCTTTTTTGTATGTTAGTGCGTGAGTGAAAAAAGGGATTCTTTGAAATACTAATGGCACTTTGATTATCACATAAAATGAGTGAAGTAGGTTTAATTATACCATAGTCATTGAGCATTTGTTTAATCCACAAAAACTGAGTACAACAACTACTGGCAGCGATGTACTCAGCTTCGACGGTGGGAAGAGACACACAATTCTGCTTTTTAGATTACCAAGAGACTAGGTTGTGACCTAAGTAAAAGCAGCCATCGGGAGTTCTTTTTCTATCATCGGCACAACCGGCCCAATCGGCATCCGTATACCGAATTATTTTAGAATTTGTGTCAATTGTGTACATAATACCAAAACTTAAAGTACCACTAACATATTTTAGTATGCGCTTAACCGAAATCATGTGAGATTCTTTCGATTCACATTGATATCTAGCACACACACAAACATTATGCATTATACCGTGTTTACTAGCCGTTAAATAAATAAGGCTACCAATTATACTACGATAAAGTGTGACCTCAACCTTTTTATCCGATATGTCTTTCAATAGCTTGGTAATGAAACTCATATGAGCCCTAGCAGTTTTTGCATTAGTTAACCCAAAATTCTTAACTAATTTAGTAGCATATTTAGTTTGGGATATAAAAATGTAGTTCGATTTTTCATAAACTTGTAAACCCAAGAAAAATTACAACTCACCCATCATAGACATTTGAAATTCAGATTTCATAATGTTAGCAAAAATTCCAGCCTCTTGATGAGATGTTGCCTAAAAACAATGTCATGAACATATATTTGAGCAATAAGCAAACATGTTGTGTTTCTTTTAACAAACATCGTTCGATCTATTCCTCCTCGATTAAAGCCGTGGGTTAAAAGAAAATAAGTAAGATGCTCATACCAATCACGATGGGCTTGTCTGAGTCCATAAAGAGCTTTCTTTCATCTAAACACGTGATCGAAAAGAAAAGGATCAACAAAACCTTTAGGATGTTCAACATAAAATTCTTCATTTAAAAACCCATTTAAAAAAACCGATTTTACGTCCATTTTGTATAATTTAAATTTTAAATTACACAAAATGGTAAGTAAAAGTCTAATAGACTTTATTCTAGCAATCGGGGCAAATGTCTCATCAACATCAATCCCACCAATTTGGGAGTACCCTTGAGCTACTAGTCTAGCTTTGTTACGCAAAACATTACTGGTTTCATCACATTTATTTTTAAATATCCACTTAGTTCCAATGACATTAGTATGAATAGGACGAGGAACTAATAACCACACATCATGGATCTTAAATTGACCCAACTCTTCTTACATGGCAAGAAGGCGAGATTCATCAACAAGAGCATCTTTAATATTTTTAGGCTCTACTAGAGAGACAAAAGAAGACAATAAAGCATTTAGAGTTTGAGCCTCAGTTTTAATTGGTTCTTCAACATTACCCAAAATGTTC
This sequence comes from Sambucus nigra, assembly GCA_949130495.1. NCBI lineage: Eukaryota > Viridiplantae > Streptophyta > Magnoliopsida > Dipsacales > Adoxaceae > Sambucus > Sambucus nigra. The sequence continues at coordinate 351,114,170 of OX422215.1, forward strand.
TTTTTATGATAATTTCCTCTAACCCAATTGGGTACATCAAGGTCTTCCAGTGGAAGGGATTCCGATTCACTATCTGTTGATTGTTTTGGTAAATCATTTGAAGGGATGGCTTCAACAGGTAATGATTTCGGGCTATCTTCTACCAAAGGGGAAACACAATAATTTATCACAACATTAATAGATTCCATAATAGACTTAATTTTCAAATTATAAACTCCATAAGCATGACTATTTTTATAGTACCCTAGAAAAACAACCTTGTCTCCTCTAGTGTCAAATTTAGACAAGTGTTCACGGTCCTTACACACAAAGCATTGACTATCAAACACCCTAAAATAATCCAAATTAGGTTGTCTACAATACCATAATTCATAGGGAGTTTGTTTAGTATTTTGTTTCTTAAATGAACTCTACTAGTTATATGACAAGTTGTTTGAGTAACTTCAACCAAAAAGCTATTTTGGCAAATTCTCAGATGAATCAAAACACGAGCCATTTCTTGAATGGTTCAATTTTTCCTTTCTATAATACTATTTGTTGTGGTGTCTTAGGAGCACTAAATTCATGCTAATACCCATTCCTAATACAATAGTTAATAACACTTGTGTATTAAGTTCCCAACCCCTATCACTACGAATACGAGTGAATTGAGTATCTTTCTCACTTTCAATTTTCAGCAAATTTTTCAAAAAATGATTAAAGGTATTTGATTTTTCTTTCATAAAAGCAACCTATGTAAATCTAGTGAAGTCATTAACAACAACAAGAATATAGGAATTACCACATAAACTAATTATCCTAGAGGGATCCATTTAATTCATAGGCAATAATTCCAAAGGGTGAGAAATGAAAATATCAGTCACTTGCTTATGAGGTGCCTTATAAATTTTACAAAATTTGACATGGACCACAAATAGAATGTTTAACTTTGGTTATTTGGAGTACGCCACGAACAAGATTCTGACCAGTTAATTTAGACAAACTATCATAGTTTAAATGTACTAATCTTTCATGCCATAAGTCTAAATCATTCATCCTAGATGATAAAAAAATTTCAGATTCATGCTCGTATTTAATGGCCAAAAAATTGTCTAAAGTCCTAGTACCACACAAAATAACATTTCTATTTGGTTCTAAAATTTTACAATCAGACTTAGAGAAATTAACACCATGATCAGTGTCACAAAATTGACTAATACTTAATAGATTTACTTTTAATCCTTCAACAAGTAAAACTTCCTCCAAGTTCACCAACAAAAGATTTTAAGGTGGTAAATTTGGATTCATCCCCAGTCATATGCCTAGAGCAGTAAGAATCTATGTACCATTGAGAGTTTTATTATGAGCATTTAGTGATGATAAAACAACATTACATCTGAATATGTCATTTGATTCAGACTTTTTAACCCAATCGGCCTTAGTTTTGACAAAAATAGTTTTATTTTGCAAGGGTTGCCTGTTAAATAGATTAGGCTTCTTAACTAATTCAATTTCATTATAAAATCAACTCGATTTAGTCCTAGAATGCAGTCGTTTATAAAAAAATCTCCCAAATGTCCCTTTTTATGAAAAAAAATCACAACGAAAGAATTTTTTATAAGCAGGTTTAGTTGGGACAACAATTCTATAAACATGTTTAGAAATAATTTGATTTGCCTCTTTAAAACAAAACCACACTGAAAAACAGGCTTTGCAATTTGTAATTTCCTAGTTATTTTAGTTTGCCTAAATTTGCCTAAAATAGGTTTATTTTGTCCCAATTTCTGAAAATAGAATTTTTCTAAATATCCAGTTTTATGACAGAAATTGCACTCAAACACCGGTTTAGAAGAAGTAGAACATTCCTCAATTTTTACATGTTTATAAGACACCATAATTTCAGTTGATTTTGGGATTTGTTCTTTAGAATTGACAAAGTTAGTAACATCCAAATTCTTTTCCTTCAAATCCTATTACATTTGTAGATTGATCTAAATACAAATTCTTATTAATAGTTTTTACAGCATCACCAGGATTCCAATAACCTTTTAACTTTTTCAAAGCACTCTCTAGTTCTTTTTGACACTCATCATGTTTACACAAAACAGTCTTTAACTCTATTTGAGATTCATCAAATTTAAACAAAATTTCCTTGTTTTTAGTCTCAAGAGAGTGATTCCATTCAGTTAGTAAAACAGTCCTCTTTTTAAGTAAAACAACATCTTTTTTCCAATTCTTCTACGTGAAATGGTGATTCTTCATATATTAATCTGATTTGATTATTTAAAACGTCAATTTTAGCTAATAACCTAGCATTCACTTCACCTAAGTGTGTGTTGTTATCAAGTGTGTCATTTTCAAAAATATCACACATACACTCTTCAATATTTGCAAGATCCTTAATTATATCAGATTCATCCAAATCAGCATAAATATTTCCAATATAAAAAAGAGAAGTTGTGACAGTAGGGTGATTTTGAGAAGGAAAGCTATTTTGAGAATGAAAGGTGTGAGATAAATTTACAAAGTCGAAATCAAAGTTATCTTCACCCAAATCAGAAATATCAGAAAGAGTGGATAAGTTATCAAATATGTCCTCCGATATGATATTACACATGGAGGTAAACGTTATAAGGTTATCAAAAGTTTCTTTATTATCACTATTAGAACTATCATCCCAAGTTTTAGACAAATTTACTTTATTGGATGGTTCCTACTTAGGTTTAGAAAAGCACTTATCAGCATAGTGGTCATATTCATTGCACTTTCGGTACTGAAAATTGATTAAATCACTTTTAGGTCCAGATTTTTCAAAGCCTTTCTTCTAAAAATATTTGTCATGGGGTTTATTTGAATAACTAGGTGTACCCTCTTTTGAAGAAATTTATTCCTAAACTTCAAAAATTTCTTAAAGTGTTTGGTCATGAGAGAAATTTTATTATCCAAAGAGTCTAAACAGATTTCAGATTCATTTAAATTAGATAGGGAGGACACAAAAGCCAAACTACTTTCACTTGATCTAGAATTAAGTAGATTTTGAGTTTGAGTTTGTGCAGGTGCTTTTCTTGTTTGCTCATCCTTTAAAGTATTTTGATATTCAAAGGTTTTAAGTTTACTACACAAGAGAAGAGGAGTATAACTATCCAAATTACTAGGTATAGTGAGAGCAATTAAATCAAAACTTTTAGGATGAGAACTAAGGATTTTATCACATATTTCAAAGTTGGCATAAATAATACCATTAGCATGAGATTGATTTACAACATCTTGCAATTTTAAGTAAAAGTCATCAAATTTCTCATCATCTTTCATATAGAGAGAATCATAGAGTATAACTATCATTTAGGACTTGATTCTTTTAAATCCAGAGTCTCCCTTATGGGTAGTCACAAGAATGTTGTAACTCCTCGCTTAATTAAATATCGGGTGATCAGTCCTATACCCAGTTTAAAACAGAATTTACAGTTGGTTCATTCTGAGCATTACTACCGAAAAACATATTTTATTAATTAAATCACCTAATATCCAACTAAGCATGTGTTAAAATTATTCAAGTTTTAAAGTAAATAAAATATCCACTTTTGAAACATAAACTATTTAACACAATTCGTTCACACAATGAATAATAACATATTAATATCAAAACTGAATTAAATGCAACTGGAATAAAACTCCTCAGTATAAATATCTAAATACAATAATCCCATCACAAATTAAATGTGCCAAAACCAACATAAGAACTTAATATGTCTATGATAGAAAAGAAATAACTAGAATCCTCTTGGGCGACATGCCCTAAATAAAAGATCAACTAAAGAGTATGAATCTGAAAATGATAGTTTTTCTGAATCCATGCTCTGATACCAATTTGAAACGGATAGGCCCCCAATTTTAAAATTCTTTTACTACAAAAAGTAATTTTGTTTTATAAAGATGCGTAAGCGAGAGATGGTTCAATTTAAACAAATTAACAAATTTTAAATTCTTTCAAAAATTAAAATTAAACCAGGTGAAATTAAAGTTAAACAGTTAATACATTTTTCACTTAAACCAATTTAACCCAACTCCTAGAAATTTGCCTAACAAAATATTTAATCCATTTTAGAAAATTTAGGCCAAACCAATTTTATCAAATTAAATGAAATGACTTGAATTAAATTAACATAAACATTACCCAAATTAATATGTAGCAGCAAATTAAGTAAGTAATGATTTAAACCAATTTTTTTCTTTTTACTTAAGCATGCGTTCTAGGTGAATTACACGAAAGATAAAATAAACAAAGAAACCACTACGCCGCGATGTACGAGGAAAATCCCACAATGGGAAAAAAGCTCCGATGGCCCTAGCCTCAAATCCACTAAGTACGGAATTTACAATTATAAGTAAGATGACTTACAACACTCGAATCGACTCCTTCAAGCCCCGATGCATCTTCTTGTAACTACCTCTGCCTAGTGAATAACCACGGAGCTCCACTGCGGTCTCGGAATCCACCAATCGGACTTTTTTTTGTCACTGTCATCCGAACAAGGAGCCTTTCTCCAAGTGGGTATGCCGCAACAAATAATCTTCTTCTTTGAGGGATGTAGAAGGAAACCCAAAGGAACTATTCAAACGGTAGAGTAAAACCCGGTGCCAAATACTCCAAGCAAGATATATATATATTGAAACTTGGAATAAACTGTATGTGTGAGTAAACCTTGATTTTGTTCTAAGGATTAAAACATGTTAACAAAAATTCAAGAGGACATTTTATTTGGAAGAATTAACTCTCAAAACACTCTAAGTGAAGAAAAGGTTATGAAAAAGTATTAACACAAATGTTGCTCCCGCACTAGTGAAATCTATCAAAAAGTTAGTGGGGAAAAGTAGTGGAAAAAGTGGGAAAATTGTCAAAAACTGCCCAAAAAACTGTTCCCAACATTTTTCACTCTATCTTTCTTTTTCACTCTCACTACCATAAAAATCCATGGAATCAAAAACTTTGACCACGGGAGTGTCATGTAGTTGAATATCTTCATGAGAAGATTCATTATTGGTACTCACATGACTAGCCATAAAAGCCACAAAGTTGGGCTTAGTGGGGGAATTAGGTCCCTCTTCATTATCACTATCACTAAGGGTTGCATTAAAAGACATTGGTTGCTTACCCTCTCTCATTAGTTTAATGGGGTACTCAAAAGCCATATGGCCATACCCTTCACAACCAAAACACCTATTTGACTCGTCCCTATTTAAATTTTCATTAATAGTCTGAGGGAACTTCTCGACTTTGTCATGCGTAGACTTTTCAAATTTCTTAAAATCATTTTTAAATTTATCTTTGTTAAATTTAAGAAATTTTCGAAACATCCTAGCAAACATATCCATGTCATCCGAGTCACTATGACTTTCACACTCTACTACTTATTTTTCCTCTTTTTGGGCTTTTAAAGCAACGCCTTTTTCTATTTTCTTTTCAGTTTTAGAGGGAAACATGTCCAATTCATAGGTTTGTAAATCACCTATGAGCTCTTCTAATTTCGTAGAGGCTAAAGTTGGTAAAGAATATAAAACGACCACTTTTGGAATAAATCTATCGGGTAGGGACCTTAAAATTTTCTTTACTACTCGGTTGTCGGTTATTTTCTCTCCCAAATTAAAATATGAATTAACAATATCAGAAAGTCTAGCATAAAATTCATCAAAAGTTTCTTTATCGTTCATTTTCATGGTTTCAAATTGATTGGTGAGGTTTTGGAGTTTTGAAGCTTTAACGACACTTGTACCTTCATGAGTGAGTTGTAAAGTATCCCAAGCTTCTTTAGCGATTTCGCACGTCATAATGCGTCGAAATTCATCTGGTGTGACCGCGCTAAACAAGGCATTTAATCCTCGAGAATTAAAATTAGAAATTTTAAATTCGTTCTCACACCATCTATCGACGAGTTTGATAACACACTCATTATCTACTGAATGAGTAGGTGGAGACCACCCGTTAATAAAAGACATCCAAACTCTCTCGTTGATAGATTTTAGTGCCGATTTCATTCGCGCTTTCCAATACGCGTAATTAGAACCATCGAAAATAGGAAATTTTGAAAATGGGAAAAATTCCATTTTGGCTAAAAACATTTAAAGGATCTTAACGAAGTAATTTATCGTTTTGGCTCTGATACCAATTTGGAAATGATAATTTTTCTGAATCAATGCTCTGATACCAATTTGAACCGGATAGGCCCCCAATTTTAAAATTCTTTTACTACAAAAAGTAATTTCCTTTTATAAAGATCCGAAAGCGGGAGATGGTTCAATTTAAAAAAATTAATAAATTTTAATTTCTTTTTAAAAATTAAAATTAAACCAAGTGAAATTAAAGTTAAACAATTAATACATTTTTCACTTAAACCAATTTAACGCAAGTCCAAAAAAATTTCTTAACAAAATATTTAATCCATTTTAGAAAATTTAGGCCAAAAAAATTTTATCAAATTAAATTAAATGACTTGAATTAAATTAACATAAACATTACCCAAATTAATATGTAGAACCAAATTAAGTAAGTAGTGATTTAAATAAAATTTTATCTTTTTACCTAAGCATGCGTTCTAGGTGAATTATGCGAAAGATAAAATAAACAAAGAAACCACTACGCCGCGATGTATGAGGAAAAACCCACAACGGAAAAAAATCTCGGACGACCCTAGCCTCAAATCCACTAAGTACGGAATTTACAATTACAAGAAAGATGACTTACAACGCTCGACTCAACTCCTTCAAGTCCCGATGCGTCTTCTTGTAACTACCTCTACCTAGCGAATAACCACGGAGCTCCACCGCGGTCTCAAAATCCACCGATCAGACTTTTTCTGATCACCGTCGCCCGAACAAGGAGCCTTTCTCCAAGTGGGTATGCCGTAGCAAACAATCTTCTTCTTTGAAGGATGTAGAAGGAAACCCAAAGGAACTATTCAAACGGTAGAGTAAAACCCGGTGCAAAATACTCCAAGCAAGATGTATATATATTGAAACTTGGAATAAACTGTATGGGTGAGTAAACCTTGATTTTGTTCTAAGGATTAAAACATGTTAACAAAAATTCAAGAGGACATTTTCTGTGGAAGAATTTACTCTCAAAACACTCTAAGTGAAGAAAAGGTTATGAAAAAGTCTTAACAAAAATGTTGCTCCCGCACTAGTTAAATCTGTCAAAAAGTTAGTGGGGAAAAGTAGTGGAAAAAGTGGGAAAACTGTCAAAAACTGCCCAAAAAACTGTTCCCAACAAATCTCATTCGAACGAGCCTCCTAACGAAGTTCCAGCGTATAAAAGTTAAACTCGTTGGAATTCTCGTTCGAACAACCATCTCGTTCGAGCGACAATTCGAACAATGTTCCAGTGGCCAATATGGGAACTCGTTGGCAAACCTCGTTCGAACGACAAACTCGTTCGAACAAAATGCCAGAAAGCTGAAAAATCTATTTTTAGCCCAGAAACATTATTTTAAAGTTTTAATTAAATCTTTCTGAATTAAACAACAGTTTAAACATAAATTACAATAAAAATTCACCCAAAGAAAAATGTTCCAAGCTCCTATATATATATTCAAAATGCAATCATACCTTAGGAGCAATGGAACCAATGTTGTTGACATAGAAACGAGTCACATTAAACTCGGCATTTGATGAAGCTTTAATATCTTGGCCGCTACGTCTTCAACAAATACGTCATAGTCTTGAATGGATAAACTTGAACTCTATCCTATGACTCAAATGTTTTTGTCCGGAATTTAGCCAAAACTACAAAGGACTCAATTGGAAATTTATGTCCTTATAAATCTCCCCCTTTGGCTATTCCGGGACAAAAACTAAATAAAAATCCTAAAGGGCCGTCAAGCTCTACTAGACTGACAAAAATGTCCCATCCAAAATAAAAATACATATCTTGACTTAAACAACCCAATAATCAATATCTTTTCCTGATGATGAACGTTGCCATTTAGAAGAATTCCTACACACTTAAGCAAACTATCAAACGCATAGGGAATATCAAGAATATTAAATGCATAAAATAAATACTCCCCCTAAATTAATTCTCCCCTTTATCAACTATGATTAACTTAGAAAGACGTCTCCCCCTAAGATAAATCTCCCCAAACTAAGATACGATTATAATAGGAATGAATACCATTTCTCCCCTATCATTCTCCGCCTTTTTGTTCAGGAATAGACAAAGAGTAAAGAATCAAAACATTAACTTATCTCCCCCAATTAAAGTATATACTCCCCCTAAACTAAACAAGGTATGAAAAGAATGGGATAACAAGCTCAACATGCAATGGTGCATAAAGTGATGAGAACATTAAAGCACATGGGAAACAAAATCATAACTAATCCAACAAAAATTAAATGATATCAACTAAGATGCAAGAAAATGATACCAATATGATACACAAAGTATTAAACATGTGATATCAACAAAGAGTGCAACAAGATAGATACCAATTATGAATTAAGAGCATAGATTGACTAGAAAGGAAGGCAAAGACCAAATAAAATATCATATATATACATAGACTAAATATACCAATAATGCACATGCACGTATATATATAGATATAAACACACAAATGACACAAAATAAGATAAACATTTCACACTCGTATGGCAAAAATATGTCATATGGAAACGAAAGTGTTGGGGTGTGAACTAGCAACGATTAAAATTAGAACCAATCACTTAAAACATATTCACGGAGTTCTCAATTGATTGCAAACTTCATCACATTTGAATATAACCTCATGTGACAATATAAATTTAACTCAATGAACAAACATACACAATGCATACAAGCCTATACTTTTGATGATTCTACAAACCATTAGAGTCATGACATTGAAAGTACAACTAGGATAAACGGACATTGTGTAAACCGTTGATATACCATCCAATATCTCTCAATAAGCAGATATATATTTGAATAAATATATCAAAAAACATAGGGCTTGGCAATTATTTTTCTTCTTAGTTCCATAATTCTATTGTTAGGCCTTTGGACCACGTATTTCTTTTAGGTCCAAACAAACGGTGGCTTACTATTCGCAAAGGATAATAAATCCTTTCGGAGCTCTTCCCCGTGCACATTCATATATAATATTTTTATATCTCACAAATATCACGTGCAATGGATTTTGACATGCACTAGTCCTCCTAGGTCACAAGTATGTAGATGACAAGATTGGTAGGAGAACACCTCACAAAGCTCAAATATAACATGTGACGAATAAATTTCAAAAGAGCTCGTGCATGTGTGAGTTGAGGCATATAAAACTAGAATCCATTTAATGAACACAAAATCCAATTACTCCATGTAAGCATGGTAAAGAACATAATAAGTATTGACAATCTAAACCAAAAGTTCTAGCCACATGGGAGCTAAAAAGAAGGGATTCTAACACAAGTGTATGCCACATAAAGTGTGTCAAACTAAAATACACACAAAAAATCTTTTTGACTTTTTGAAAATTTTTAACCAAAAATAAAAATATATACTCAAAAGACAAACAAAAATCATTTGGATTTTTCATTAAGCTTAAATTACAAAGAAATAAAAACCCAAATCATAAACAAAAATCTTTTTGTATTTTTCATTTAATGCGAACAGAAATGAAAGAATTATAATACAAAAGATAAACAAAAATCATTATTCTAGCATGAGATTAAGCATGAAGCATAGACTAGAAAATGATTAAACAAGCATACACTTAGCATGATAATATAGCATGAAACACAAAAGCTAAAAGTATGCATATAAAACTAACACATTCAACCTTTAGATTTCGCAAGGAAGGAAGCATGTGAAAGCAAGTACGAATCAAAAACCATATCTTGTAAAGCTACCAAGTCGAATCTCCTAACCCAAACTAATGACGAATGACGATCTTGGAGCGCAGCAATCTTGGCTACCTTGGTTGCCTTACGTTGGGTTTTTCTAGGACCTCACTTAAGATCAAAACAAAATTCCCAAAGATGACCTTTTCGACCAAAATGTGCACAAGTAAAAACACGTCGAAAATTGGTACCTAAGGATTGATCTCTAAAGGCTTTCCTAGATAATTCTCCTAAAACATGGGTTTTGTCTTTAAGAGTAGATTCATTACAAGTATCAAAGCCTAAACCACAACTGTCATTTTTAATTTGGACCGTTCCTAAAATTTTATCCAATTTCTCCGAACGACACTCCAAATCAAATTTGAATTTTCTAGAGTCTTTTAATTTATTTTCTAATTATAAAATTCTAGACTCTAACACAACATTTCTCTCTTCAAGCTCTAGAAGCTCTTTTTTCATTGACTACATTAAACCTCTAAGGCTATCTCTCTCACCTTCTATATACTCAAGCTTCTCTCGAAGATTCCTCTCACCTATCCTAAGGTCTTTAACCAACACACTGTCATCAACAACCTTGACACACTCTGTTAAACTCGCTTCCAACTTCAAATTAGCTCTTTTTAATTTAATAGATTATTCGTATAATTCTTGAAAATTATTTTCAAGTTCACTCACATTAACCTCCTCTTCATTTTCACTCTATCTTTTTTTTTCACTCTCACTACCATAAAAATCAAGGGAATCAAAAACTTTGACCACGGGAGTGTCATGTAGTTGAATATCTTCATGAGAAGATTCATTATTGGTACTCACATAACTAGCCATAAAAGCCACAAAGTTGGGCTTAGTGGGGGAATTGGGTCCCTCTTCATTATCACTATCACTAAGGGTTGCATTAAAAGACATTGGTTGCTTACCCTCTCTCCTTAGTTTAATGGGGTACTCAAAATCCCTATGGCCATACCCTTCACAACCAAAACACCTATTTGACTCGTCCCTATTTAAATTTTCATTAACAGTCTGAGGGATCTTCTCGACTTTGTCATGCGTAGACTTTTCAAATTTCTTAAAATCATTTTTAAATTTATCTTTGTTAAATTTAAGAAATTTTCGAAACATCCTAGCAAACATATCCATGTCATCCGAGTCACTATCACTTTCACACTCTACTACTTATTTTTCCTCTTTTCGGGCTTTTAAAGCAACGCCTTTTTCTATTTTCTTTTCAGTTTTAGAGGGAAACATGTCCAGTTCATAGGTTTGTAAATCACCTACGAGCTCTTCTAATTTCGTAGAGGCTAAAGTTGGTAAAGAATTTAAAACGACCACTTTTGGAATAAATCTATCGGGTAGGGACCTTAAAATTTTCTTTACTACTCGGTTGTCAGTTATTTTCTCTCCCAAATTAAAATATGAATTAACAATATCAGAAAGTCTAGCATAAAATTCATCAAAAGTTTCTTTTTCGTTCATTTTGATGGTTTCAAATTGAGTGGTGAGGTTTTGGAGTTTTGAAGCTTTAACGACACTTGTACCTTCATGAGTGAGTTGTAAAATATCCCAAGCTTCTTTAGCGATTTCGCACGTCATAATGCGTCAAAATTCATCTGGTGTGACCGCGCTAAACAAGGCATTTAATCCTCGAGAATTAAAATCAGAAAGTTTAAATTCGTTCTCACACCATCTATCGACGAGTTTGATAACACTCTCATTATCTACTAAATGAGTAGGTGGAGACCACCCGTTAATAAAAGAATAATTAGAACCATCGAAAATAGGAAATTTTGAAAATGGGGAAAATTCCATTTTGGCCAAAAACGTTTAAAGGATCTTAACGAAGTAATTTATCGTTTTGGCTCTGATACCAATTTGGAAATGATAATTTTTCCGAATCAATGCTCTGATACCAATTTGAAACGGATAGGCCCCCAATTTTAAAATTCTTTTACTACAAAAAGTAATTTCCTTTTATAAAGATGCGAAAGCGAGAGATGGGTCAATTTAAACAAATTAATAAATTTTAATTTCTTTTTAAAAATTAAAATTAAACCAAGTGAAATTAAAGTTAAACAATTAATACATTTTTCACTTAAACCAATTTAACGCAAGTCCAAAAAAAATTTCTAACAAAATATTTAATCCATTTTAGAAAATTTAGGCCAAACCAATTTTATCAAATTAAATTAAATGACTTGAATTAAATTAACATAAACATTACCCAAATTAATATGTAGAACCAAATTAAGTAAGTAGTGATTTAAACAAAATTTTATCTTTTTACCTAAGCATGCGTTCTAGGTGAATTATGCGAAAAATAAAATAAACAAAGAAACCACTACGCCGCGATGTACGAGGAAAAACCCACAACAGGAAAAAACCTCGGATGACCCTAGCCTCAAATCCACTAAGTACGGAATTTAAAATTACAAGAAAGATGACTTACAACGCTCGGCTCAACTCCTTCAAGCCCCGATGCGTCTTCTTGTAACTACCTCTACCTAGTGAATAACCACGGAGCTCCACCGCGGTCTCGAAATCCACCGATCAGACTTTTTCTGATCACCGTCGCCCGAACAAGGAGCCTTTCTTCAAGTGGGTATGCCGTAGCAAACAATCTTCTTCTTTAAAGGATGTAGAAGGAAACCCAAAGGAACTATTCAAACGGTAGAGTAAAACTTGGTGCCAAATACTCCAAGAAAGATGTATATATATTGAAACTTGGAATAAACTGTATGGGTGAGTAAACCTTGATTTTGTTCTAAGGATTAAAACATGTTAACAAAAATTCAAGAGGACATTTTCTTTGGAAGAATTAACTCTCAAAACACTCTAAGTGAAGAAAAGGTTATGAAAAAGTCTTAACAAAAATGTTGCTCCCGCACTAGTTAAATCTGTCTAAAAGTTAGTGGGGAAAAGTAGTGGAAAAAGTGGGAAAACTGTCAAAAACTGCACAAAAAACTATTCCTGCCAAATCTCGTTCGAATGATATTTTCGTTCGAACGAAGTCTTGTTCGAACGAGCCTTCTAACGAAGTTCCAGTGTATAAAAGTTCAACTCGTTAGAAATCTCGTTAGAATTCTCGTTCGAACAGCCATCTCGTTCGAACGACAATTCGAACGGTGTTCCAGTGGCCAATATGGGAACTTGTTGGCAAACCTCGTTCGAACGATAATATTGAACGAAATGCCAAAAAGCAAAAAATTCTATTTTTATCCCATAAACTTTATTTTAAACTTTTAATTAAATCTTTCTGAAAATAAACAACAGTTTAAACATAAATTAAAATAAAAATTCACCCAATGAAAAATGTTCCAAGCTCCTATATATATATTCAAAATGCATTCATACCTTAGGAGCAATGGAACCAATGTTGTTGATGTAGAAACGAGGCACATTAAACTCGACATTTGATGAAGCTTTAATATCTTAGTCGCTACGTCTTCAACAAACACGTCATAGGCTTGAATGGATAAACTTGAACCCTATCCTATGACTCAAATGTTTTTGTCCGGAATTGAGCCAAAACTACAAAGGACTCAATTGGAAATTTGTGTCCTTACAATGAATGCGAAAGTATCTAAACAAAGTCCAAGACTCCATAGCATCCATTGCTCATAAAAAAATCTCAATCCTCTACGGTTGGCGTTTCTGTTGCTGGACACCTGATATAGGAGATACAAGAGAGAAAAGGATATGTAATAAAATGGGTCAGATCCCGATTGTACAAATAGTTTAGAAAATAGCAAGTGAATAAATGCTATATTCAGCAGTTATTATATACATGTTAGATTATTGGACTCTCTCTTGAGATTCTCACCTCTCATCTAGATTGCACACTTAACGTATCTTAAAATCATACTAGTTACTATTCCCATGCTAACTAGTTCATATCAGTTCCAACTAATCGTAGCCCATATCTATCCCACGTATTCCCCTCGTAATTCAGAAAATACACATATATATATATATATATATGTATATATATATCCAATTTCTCTATAACATGGATAAGTCCTTTTTCAATTTAATATAATTAAATATTCACCTACTTAATTCCTTTCAGATTTCATTATCTCTAATGTCTACTTAATTCACCCAGTAGATAATATCACAAGTATATATCCACATTCACTATATTATATATACACTAAACTTCACCCCGAGGCTTGGCTGCGTCGCGTGCGTACTCTGCTATCATATCCTAGTACATCTCATCACTGTATAAAGGACCATAGGTTCGGTATTTATCACTAACCATAATTAACAAATCACAAACAATGGAGGCGAACAGAGCCCTAAGCCTTTGGTCTATGCACATACCTAGGCACCCAAAAGACCGTTCAATACCATTGTTCTCACTAATGGAAATCCAACCTAAGCCCTATGTTCTGAGGCAACAAGTCAAAGATCCCCCTTAAGGCTCATCAAGATATGACTGCCCTCTACGCGTAAACCTTCCGTCGATAGCAAGTAGGCTAGGTATATCATACACGTAAATCAAACAAGCAATAGGAATATATATCAACCTATATAAAATTCGGTACCGACTCGACCAATATCATATTACGATTTCATCCCACCTCAAGAACCCATCGTATGTATTGATACCACCCGTACTTGTTAATCACGTTGTCACTCCCATAATCCCAAGTACCTGTATATATATATATGTGTGTGTGTGTGTGTCACCAATTTTAACCCGTACCTGACCAAAACGATTATTTTTCTCTTAATAGTAATATTATTATGTAGATATTGTAATACCCCGTATTTTTATAGCTTTTAAATTATGGGATTTATTAAATTTAATTGAGGTAAATTAATTTAATTTTAATCCGGAATGTTGCTTTAAATATTTACTAGCGTGACGAGAGTTAGTAATTATTGGAAATTTGTTATTTGTTGAATATTACTGGATGAGTATAGTAATATATGAGATTTATTGTTATAATATTGTCACGTGTGAATAAAATGACAATTATGGAAATTTAAGTCGGGACGCGCCTGTGTCGTGTCGGGACTAAATGTTGATTAATAAGTGAATATTTTATAAGTTGTTCGTATGGTCGTTTTGAGTGCGCCAACGTGTCCAGAAGGGTCGAGATAGTCAGAAAACTATACCCGGGGGTTTAGTTTGGGTCTCGGGGCGTTTTTAGGCCCAATTAGTACCCCGGGAGGGCGTTTTGGACATTTCGCAATGATGGGTAATTAAACCTACGAAAATTAAAAGGGTTATATAAGATATCTAGGTTGTCTTCTAGGGTTATAACAACCAAAGACAAATGACGGCCATTGGAGAGGAAGAAGAGAAGCTCTCCAAGGAGTTCTAGGCCAAGAACACCTCCGATTGCACCGCCGTCACCACCAACGCGTAGATCGCGAGACGGGGAACGAAACCACACCCATTTTGGCACCAAACCAGATTTTTGAAAATTCCAAGCAAGTGTTTATCTTGCTTATTTCGTTGATGCATCTTTCATATTGGTTTAGGAATGATTAGGATGAATTGTATGGAAGAAAAACCCAATTTGAGATAGGAAATTGCATGTAGTGATGACTTAAATGATATTTTAGAAACCCTTTGTCATGTAAAGGATTAAGAGTTTGATTAAGAAAAGAGTTCTAATTAGATACAAACACTAAAAATTTTATTCCGGATGATCGGACCATTGGAATCGCTTGAAATTTTAGTATGTTGTAGCGAACGGCGAGACAGGACTGCTGACAAAAATTCAGCTTGATCGAACAGTCGGATTTCTAAAAATATTATTTTTACTAGAGAGTTTTATGTTTTGAGGACTCTTAGAGAGTTTTATATTTTGAGGACTCTTAGAGAGTTTTATATTTTGAGGACTCTTCTAAATAATAAAAAAAAAATCAATTAAAACTCCATTTTAATTCCGATTTCGAAACCATTTGAAATTCTCATCTTTGAAAATAAAATTCAAAATCCTTTAATGTAAGGCGAAATCTATATTTTTGGGATATCTTACATGAGAGACAATGTAAGTATATGTTAAAGAGAGATAGACACGTAAGAGAGTTACTTTGGGACAAATGTGTATACCTACTGAATTTTATACTTGGGAGGATAGAATCTGTGAGCGTGATGTAGTAAGTGGCAAAGTTCCTCAAATCAAAATAAGATGTGAATGGTTATACGTGATAACTAAATAATGAGAAATAAATACAAATGTCGTAATTATGGGAATTGAGAATTTACCCATTATTGAAATGGTAATGTTAGTATAGTTATATGATTGTGTATGCATATACTATCTATGTGTGAAAATCATGCCCACGCTACTTGCTATCCCTGAGGTTTCCGCGCTGGGACAGCCTTATCTCGATGGGACCTTTATGGGGGATATTGACTTGTACCCTAGAAGATAGATATCCTTGGTATAGGCTATCGGAATGATAGTTCAGACGGTCCTAAGAGATGCGGGTATGTGCTTTCCTCTTAGAGACTTGGAATCTATGCTTCGCCTCATTTTGTTCGTGTATAGGTATCCTTGGTACAGGTTATCGCAGTGATAGTTCAGACGGTCTTGAGAGACTTGGAATCTATACTTCGTCTCAATATTGTTTGAGCATGTGTTGATACAGTTCGAGAGTGATTCCGAATCTGTATTCCCTTAGTACGAGTGATACGGGGATTGGATAGTAGAGTATGCCCGCACCATAGTTGTTATTTGGGGAGCTGTTGTGATATATATATATATATATATATATATATATATATATATATATATATATATATATATGAGTAGTTAATATATATATGAAATTCTGAAATCTGGAACTGCCTACTGTGATGAGACATGTAGGACATGGTTGATGACTCAAATTTTAAATACTTGTTTTGAGAAAGTATAATATGACACTGGAAAACTTTATTGATTTATAAAGTTAAAAATGAGAACTTTGGTTGCTAATTGAAATATCCTTTTTGAACAATTGAATCGTTAAATTTTGAATCTTACGAGTAAGCTAAGATAAGTTAAATCATTGGGAAGATTAGTGCGATAAATGATAAGACAAACCGTTGGTAAGGTTAGTGCGATAGGTGTGCACATTAGAAGAGAGGTGAGAATTTCTCAAGAGAGTGACGCACTAATATGTTGTTGCATTGGCTTGTATCAATTTAAATACTTGCTAAACAAATTTTAAATCATATACACTGTCGGGCTCTGACCCGTTTCTCTCTCTCTCTCTCTCTCTCTTGTATATATATGTATGTATTACAGGTGCCCAGCCACAGGGGCGTCTTGATTAGGATCTCTTGGAAGGAACGCGCTGCAGCTTAGGTGGAAGTTGCAGGACTCTTGATTAGACGACTTCGTTCATTCGAATCCACTCTTAGTACTTTCATCTAGTTGGGCATGTGTAGCTCTTTCCATTATTCCGTTGTTATTGGACATTTGTATTTCAGTTATTTCTAGTATTGTTACTATGGGATTTATTCAGTTTGGATGTGTTACTTTAGATTTCGTATGTTGACATTCGATTGACGAATGTATTAAATTAATTGGATTATGTTGCAGAATTTAATGTGGTGTGATTCTTACTTATTGAATGTTGTTAATAAAATAAATGATTTTTTTCTTTAAATAAAATTTGGAAAGTATGTATGAACATGGTTTTGACACTTAGCTTAATTAATTAGGGTGTTAAATTGAAAAAAAATTATTTTTCGACAGTGATGCTAAGAATGGACCAACTGTTCACCTTGATTTAATTTAATAACGGAGTGATCGCCCGGTATTTAATTAGGCGGGGTGTCACAGGTGGTATCAGAGCATCAGGTTCTAGTGTCCTTAGGATCTGTACGGCTTATTATGCTTTCAGCGTTGCTTTGTTTGTTATAGAGCCCTATGTTTAGGAATGTTGATTCCCTTGACGAGATTTCATTCTCCTGCTATAATGTGTATACACTAGTGAATTCTAATTTCGTTCGGATGTGTGCGTGTGCTGAGCGATGACGGATGTTAGAAGAGGACCGTTAAGCGTACATCATGAGGCAGGGCTCAGTTGATATTATGAAATATATCCGAGGATGATGACCGTAGTCGAGGTCACCTCCATTATGGCACGAGAAGCCACAACTAGAAAGGCGACTAAGGTGCAGCAATGATTTTTCAAATGCTGTTATAGTCAAATGAGGTGCGAGGGTAAACTTACCCAACGTATTACGAAAATGTGTAGAGACTGTCAATGGAAAATTTTAGAAATGCGGAAATTGTATGTGTCTTTACCAAAGGAGGTAATGTACCCAAAGGCTTAGATATAGGACGAAGTGTGGAAAACTGAAAGTGAAAATTTAGAGAAAATTTTCTTGGCTTTCGGGACGAAATTATAATGGTTGGAGTCAACCACCAATTTTAGAAGTGGAATGCTATGCCTATAGGAGAACCTTAGGTACAGTGTTGACCGTATGTTCCTTCCTCAACTGTTCAGGGTGAGAAGCAAATGTGGTTTTGAACTCATCGCGGGAGGTCATGGCAGAAGTCCGATTGTGGATATGAACCCTAATCATTAGCAAATTTTGTATCGAAAGATGTAGATACGAGTGGAGGAAACGACTCCAAGTGGGAGACCAACTCGTAATAATAATTGATAATACTCGAGGAGGAAATTCTGATGGACGGTTGATTCAGAGGTTGACAATGTTGTATTTTGTCAATAAAGATGATAATGCTCCTTGTGTGGGAAGCTTAAAGAAATCGAAGAATTTAGTCGAGAATAAGACTGAATACAATGGTGGTGATATAGCACCAAAAAGAGATGTGGATATACATCAGGGGACCCATTTAAATGATTCGGATAATGGAATTCTTACCAAGTGATGGTAAATTCAGTAAGTGCTATTATAGATAGTAACATGATCTTTATGGACTAAAAAGTTAAAGGAACAATCGGAATGGTTAACAGGAATCGAGTTTACTAAAGTCCGAGAGGAGGACAAATCCTAACCTGGTTAGTAGGACAGGTGGTAAGTGGATTATGTACTGAGATATTTTGTGCGGAGTGAGATCGCTCACGATAATATGTTCCAAAGTGAGTATAAGGACAAGAATACGGTGCCTAGTAAAAGGCAACGATTAAAATAATTTTGTTATGGTTTGGGCAGACGTGTTACGTCCGAAAACCATTTGCGCAGTCAAGACGATTGACAAGGTAGAAGTGTAAGTTGTATCCTCAAAGGATGAGGCGTGTTTATGTGACACGAGAGAGTCACTATATTTTGTTGATTGCTAGATTAGCATGTGAGACGAGCTTAATGCATATAATTATAAATGTTACCATTATGTGAATATTTTTCCATAGTGTAGCGGGATTTTTCTTTAGTGCTATCCGCGGAGGATGAATGAGTATATCAACAGTTTTTATACTTTATTGAGGTTACTCGTTGTAGTGATGCGATACACGAGTATGATATTATCTTGTTTAAAACATTACAGAAATGGTTAGTACGATAGTGGGCATTTATTGCAAGGCTATCAGAGTGGTTGCATTAGTGCAACATGTTTTATGTTTATTTTGGCGAGGCTTTACCTGTGAGAAGGTTGGACTCGCACTTATATTATCTATCCTAGAGACTTCGGAGGAGATAGTGGGCTCGAGATATTCGATGCCAAAGTATGTATAAACTTTGCCAATATGATTCCGTATGTATCGGGATTTACCGTTGAGCGAAAAGATTTGACGCAATATTATGTTTGGCACTCCGGACTTAGTGATAGGAAGAGTGCAGTGTTATATTTATCCTTAAGAGACGTGGGAGTTAAGAGTTATACCCCTAATGTTCGAAAAAGGAATTTCGAGAATTCCGATTGTATGTATTCGAGGTTTATGGAATACTATTACCACCAACCTATGCTGAACGATAGTGAAATTTGGTGAAACGTTCTTTGTTAAGCATAATTACGGGACAAATTGTAACTTTTCTATCAAGGGACGGAATAAAGGGGTATATACTATGGACGGAGGACCTAACGGATTTCGATAACCGACAATGCTAAGTAGTAGTGTATCGGGGGGGTTCCTTGTTTGGATTTCGCTTTGCGAGACATCCCACGCATGAAACTTAGCGTAAGGTTGGAAATAGGGAGACGTTTGGTCACTATTCCATGAGTTCGGTACCCTAGTCAAAATGGGATCAAGTAATTATGTATGTAAGTTAGAAGTTGAATTTTGTTTTAAGGTCATTGGAGCCGGATTTTTGTGGTAGGAAAGCATTAAAAGTTATCCCCACGAGTTGAGGGGTGGAACGATGATAAGGAGAATTTAAGAATTTTAATTTCTAGGGTGATTGAGAGTACCCAAATGTCATAACCGCGTACAGAACACAAGGTGAATAAAGAGTTGGAATGATTTTTAGCATGTATTATCTGGAAAGAACTTTATATTATACAAAAGAGATGACCTGTAATTATTTTGATGAATAGAGTGTTAGTGATTTATTTTGGTTGTTGTACCTATTTGGGAAAATTGTTGTACTTATCGGAGGAAGGTTGAGAATTATTATTCCTCTTTTATTGTCATGGAATTTGAATGCCCTATCCCTTCTATTCCGTTGAATTTAGTTAGTCCTACAGATGAGTAGCACGCCGTTCACTCTCCCGGGGCGGTCGGAGTGTTGCAAAAATGTGGGCATCTTGGTTAACTACGGTTAAAATAGTCCGAGTCGAAGGGACGTGGTAATAGACGTGTGAAATATATGTTTGTGGGACTAGTATAATGAAGTGGAAGTGATAGAGTGGATTAAAAGTCACATGAGGGGCGATAATCCATACATAAGTGTGCAATTAGAATAGCACGCCCTAACTTGATTGGAAGGCTGTGGGAAGCCATTCAAGAATTTGTATTCCTTGAATATAGTATAATTTAATTGTTACGAATCACACCCGGAGCGGAGTTGTTATTAGTCAAGTGTGAGAGCGACTCACACATATAAAGAGTAATGATGTTAGTATAGTATAAGAGATCCAGAAGTACGCTTCGTGGAGAGAAGAGCACGGGTGGAACTTTCAGCATACTACAAGGAAGGAAGGGGAGTATTACGTGTCACTTAATGTGAGACATTTCAAGGGAAGAATCGATGTTTAGCGAGACGTAGTGAGTAGTCTCTACATGCACTGCCCATAGGTAAGGTTTGGTTGAAAGAGGAGAATCAACCAAATAATTTTGTGTTTATCGAAAATTCCTGAAATTGGATGAGGTTGGTAAAGTCGGTAAAGTTCTTGGATAGGTTGCCATCCTCAAAACAAGATCAAGGGTTTATCCCGAACATGTGAATTAAGTCGCCGAGAAGGAAGTGATTGATATTCCTTTGGGCTGGCTTACAATATTAACTAGTATGCCCCAGACTTCCTTTAAAAGGAAGGATCGCGCCAGTGCATGGTCCGGCGCAGTATAAATTTCTGAATCAGGATGAGATTGGTGAATCCCACCTTTGATATGGGATTTCAGGAACCAGCGGAGATAAGATTTCGTTTCAAGTAGGATGTATCACCCTTAGCCAGGTAATAAGCGCATGGTGATTAAAGATTAGTGGAGCCACGTGAAGGAGATTTTGGAATCTTGGTACGATGATTTCAAGAATTCTCTGTAGAAGCACTCGTACCTGTTTGTCGCGTATGAGGTACTTATTAAGGTTTTGTTATGGAAGAACCTCGACTATTCTCCTTCCGTATGTTTAGAGGAGAGTGGATAATAAGAATTTTTGGATCGGTCGAGAAAATATCCGATAACTATGGTAGAATTCCACGACTGTTTTAGACGAGCAAGAGTGATCAAATGTTCGTAATATTTTCTCAGAATGGGAGTTTTGTATATGAATTAATTCGAGTATTTGTCATGTAGTGAGGTGTGGCCTCCTAAAGATAGTGAGATAATGAAATGTATAACGTACAGGCGTGACCTATGCGAATGTTGTCGGTTGGGAGCACAATGTGAAATGTCTCCAAAGAGAATGCAAAACAATGTTACTGTGAAGAAATGGCTATAGTGATTGAGCGTCGTAATGTGTAGTTAGTTTGTGTACGGAAAAGGATATCGAGAATTGTGCTACCTGATAGGCCTTATTTTCTGAATTTCGGGACGAAATTCAGTTATTAGGGGGGAAGTATGTAATACCCCGTATTTTTATAGCTTTTAAATTATGGGATTTATTAAATTTAATTGAGATAAATTAATTTAATTTTAATCCGGAATGTTGCTTTAAATATTTACTAGCGTGACGAGAGTTAGTAATTATTGGAAATTTGTTATCTGTTGAATATTAATATTGTCACGTGTGAATAAAATGACAATTATGGAAATTTAAGTCGGGACGCGCCTGTGTCGTGTCGGGACTAAATGTTGATTAATAAGTGAATATTTTATAAGTTGTTCGTATGGTCGTTTTGAGTGCGTCAACGTGTCCGGAAGGGTCGAGATAGTCAGAAAAGTGTACCCGAGGGTTTAGTTTGGGTCTCGGGGCGTTTTTAGGCCCAATTAGTACCCCGGGAGGGTGTTTTGGACATTTCGCAATTATGGGTAATTAAACCTACGAAAATTAAAAAGGTTATATAAGATATCTAGGTTGTCTTCTAGGGTTAGAACAACCAAAGACAAATGACGGCCATTGGAGAGGAAGAAGAGAAGCTCTCCAAGGAGTTCTAGGCCAAGAAAACCTCCGATTGCACCGCCGTCACCACCAACGCGTAGATCGCGAGACGGGGAACGAAACCACACCAATTTTGGCACCAAACCAGATTTTTGAAAATTACAGGCAAGTGTTTATCTTGCTTATTTCGTTGATGCATCTTTCATATTGGTTTAGGAATGATTAGGATGAAATGTATGGAAGAAAAACCCAATTTGAGATAGGAAATTGCATGTAGTGATGACTTAAATGATATTTTAGAAACCCTTTGTCATGTAAAGGATTAAGAGTTTGATTAAGAAAAGAGTTCTAATTAGATACAAACACTAAAAATTTTATTCCGGATGATCAGACCATTGGAATCGCTTGAAATTTTAGTATGTTGTAGCGAACGGCGAGACAGGACTGCTAACAAAAATTCAGCTTGATCGAACAGTCGGATTTCTAAAAATATTATTTTTACTAGAGAGTTTTATGTTTTGAGGACTCTTAGAGAGTTTTATATTTTGAGAACTCTTAGAGAGTTTTATATTTTGAGGACTCTTAGAAAGTTTTATATTTTGAGGACTCTTCTAAATAATAAAAAAAAAATTCAATTAAAACTCCATTTTAATTCCGATTTCGAAACCATTTGAAATTCTCATCTTTGAAAATAAAATTCAAAATCCTTTAATGTAAGGCGAAATCTATATTTTTGGGATATCTTACATGAGGGACAATGTAAGTATATGTTAAAGAGAGATAGACACGTAAGAGAGTTACTTTGGGACAAATGTGTATACCTACTGAATTTTATACTTGGGAGGATAGAATCTGTGAGCGTGATGTAGTAAGTGGAAATGTTCCTCAAATCAAAATAAGATGTGAATGGTTATACGTGATAACTAAATAATGAGAAATAAATACAAATGTCGTAATTATGGGAATTGAGAATTTACCCATTATTGAAATGGTAATTTTAGTATAGTTATATGATTGTGTATGCATATACTATCTATGTGTGAAAATCATGCCCACGCTACTTGCTATCCCTGAGGTTTCCGCGCTGGGACAGTCTTATCTCGATGGGACCTTTATGGGGGATATTGACTTGTACCCTAGAAGATAGATATCCCTTGTACAGGCTATCGGAATGATAATTCAGACGGTCCTAAGAGATGCGGGTATGTGCTTTCCTCTTAGAGACTTGGAATCTATGCTTCGCCTCATTTTGTTTGTGTATAGATATCCTTGGTACAGGTTATCGCAATGATAGTTCAGACGGTCTTGAGAGACTTGGAATCTATACTTTGTCTCAATATTGTTTGAGCATGTGTTGATACAGTTCGAGAGTGATTCCGAATCTGTATTCCCTTAGTACGAGTGATACGGGGATTGGATAGTAGAGTATGCCCGCACCATAGTTGTTATTTGGGGTGCTGTTGTGATATATATATATATATATATATATATATATATATATATATATATATTTATGAGTAGTTAATATATATATGAAATTCTGAAATCTGGAACTGCCTACTGTGATAAGACATGTAGGACATGGTTGATGACTCAAATTGTAAATACTTGTTTTGAGAAAGTATAATATGACACTGGAAAACTTTATTGATTTATAAAGTTAAAAATGAGAACTTTGGTTGCTAATTGAAATATCCTTTTCGAACAATTGAATCGTTAAATTTTGAATCTTACGAGTAAGCTAAGATAAGTTAAATCATTGGGAAGATTAGTGCGATAAATGATAAGACAAACCGTTGGGAAGGTTAGTGCGATAGGTGTGCACATTAGAAGAGAGGTGAGAATTCCTCAAGAGAGTGACGCACTAATATGTTGTTGCATTGGCCTGTATCAATTTAAATACTTGCTAAACAAATTTTAAATCATATACACTGTCGGGCTCTGACCCGTTCTTCTCTCTCTCTCTCTCTCTTGTATATATATGTATGTATTACAGGTGCCCAGCCACAGGGGCGTCTTGCTTAGGATCTCATGGAAGGAACGCGCTGCAGCTTAGGTGGAAGTTGCAGGACTCTTGATTAGACGACTTCGTTCATTCGGATCCACTCTTAGTACTTTCATCTAGTTGGGCATGTGTAGCTCTTTCCATTATTCCATTGTTATTGGACATTTGTATTTCAGTTATTTCCAGTATTGTTACTATGGGATTTATTCAGTTTGGATGTGTGACTTTAGATTTCGTATGTTGACATTCGATTGACGAATTTATTAAATTAATTGGATTATGTTGCAGAATTTAATGTGGTGTGATTCTTACTTATTGAATGTTGTTAATAAAATAAATGATTTTTTTCTTTAAATAAAATTTGGAAAGTATGTATGAACATGGTTTTGACACTTAGCTTAATTAATTAGGGTGTTAAATTGGAGAAAATTTATTTTTCGACAGTGATGCTAAGAATGGACCAACTGTTCACCTTGATTTAATTCAATAAAGGAGTGATCGCCTGGTATTTAATTAGGCGGGGTGTCACAGATATCTCTCACATAATTTTATTCCTCAATTTCATATAATTTTTCAACATTAACCTGAGTTCCTCATTCCTTGTTAATGTACCAAAATTATTTAGAACTTATTGTGGCCTAAAAATACAATTTTCCAAACTGTTTTGGGCTAAAAACAAAAATTCTGGAGTCTCGTCAGAAACTCAGAAATCTCATTCGAACGAGATGGAACCTCTTTCGAACAACAACATGTCTCATTCGAACGACAACAACGTCATTCCAGTTCGTCTTCATCCTCAGATTTCTGCATTTTTTCTAACTATTCTTACACCCAAACCCTTCTGGATTTCATTCTACCCAAAACCCAGATTTGTTAACAATGTTCTAACATATTCAAGGGTGATGTTCACATAAGAATAAAATCAAATTCATATGTTCATAAAGGTATTATCATCAAACCCATTAAATCCCAATTCATCTTAATTTTTTATTTTTACACCTCTGAAAAAACAAGAATTTAGAATTATCATTTCATAACTAAATCATCAAATTTCCACATTCAACATGAGTATAATTTATTTACATGAAATTTCTAACATCATCTTCATATCATCAATATATAAATAAATCCTCTACATGTATATTCTATCCATTTTCATGTTCATAGTCTCTACATGTATAAGAAACCAACTACATGAATTTGCCTACTCATTAAACTTAATTTACCAATAATTTTAATCCCAAATTCATAACTTCATCAATCCAAAAAGAAATCCTATTCTAACATGGATAATATAAGCACCAAAATAAAGCAAGAATTACACGTTCCTTATGTGTATGTCTGAACCTTTTATTAAGAAAAGTGTTTGGCACCTCCTCTTCTTTTAGGAAACAATCCGGTGGTGGTGCAAGGTGTAGAGATGGTGGTTGTCCCCTTAGTTTGTCGTGGATGACTCATCCTTTCCAAGTAACTCTTCCTCTCCTCAAGATAACCTTTCACTTTCTCTCTAAGGCTTTTCATTCTCTCTCAAAAGACCTCATTTGTGTTTAGATGAAATGAATCTTACGTACATTCAAAACCCACGTATATAATAAGCCTCCAAGGTTAGCTAAAAGAAAAAAACGTAGGTACTAATTCATCTCCAATAAAAATGAATAAAATGCCCCTTTGGGGTGTGTTTTCATATTCCAATTGACCCGAGACCCAAAACAAATTCCCGGGTAGACTTTTCTGCCTATTTCGACACTTCCAGACTCAGCGTAGTCAAAATGATCATTCGAATGACTTAAAAGTAAATCTTATTTTATTTTCCAACTTTAGTCCTGTCACGACTCATAAGCACATCCCGATTTCATTTTATTATTGTCATATTTGTAACACCCGACATTAATTATTATATTAACATACTACTTTTATATCAATAAGTAATATTCGAAATCATATATTACTTTTATCTCAAGTAATATTAAATTGGGATTAATCCCAATTAATCCCTGTGACACCCCGACTAATTAAATACCGGGTAGCTACCCGGTATTTAATTAGTCGGGGTGTCACAGGTGGTATCAGAGCATCAGGTTCTAGTGTCCTTTAGGATCTGTACGACTATTTATGTTTCCGCTGAGCTTTCTTTGATGTAGAGCCCTATATTTTAGGACTGTTGTATTCTTTTGTATATGCTACGTTCTTCAGTTATTTCGAGTTTATAACTGCGAACTTATAAACTTTATTCTTATTTCAGATGCCTCCACGACGTACACAACGGGTTCCCAGGGATGCTACGCCAGAACCACAGCCCGCACCAGTTCAGGGCACGATGAATGCCGCCGAGGTTGCAGCCATTGTGGCCCAGACGGTAAATGCCGCACTAACCGTAGTTCAGCAGGCACCACCTCAGGCGCCGGTAGCCGCGCCAGTTCAGGCACATGCATTCCCGCCTACTTGGGAACGTGTACGTGATGCTTTTCAGAAAGCACACCCACCGGAGTTCGCAGGTAGCTCCGATGTTGTGGTTTCGAGTCAGTGGAGGAAGGACATTCAGCGGCACCTGAGGATGTATGAGTGCACCGATGTCCAGAAGTAGATACTAGCTACCTTTATGCTAGTGGGGTCTGCACTGCAGTGGTGGGAGTCTATTACCACCGTGGGCGAGAGAGATACTCTCACTATATAGGAGTTTTGGGTGCGGTTCGACCGCAAGTACTTTCCGTCAGCTGTTCACACGGAAATGAGGATAAAGTTGATGAATCTCAGACAGGAAGGTAAGACTGTGGCCGAGTATGAGGCCGAATTCACTAATCTATTGAATATTGTTCCGGATGAGATACCGACAGAGGAGAAGAAGATACAGAAATTTACGGACGGGTTGACTTGGAGGATTCGTCAGCATTTGTTGGGGAACCTATCGTTGGCCACTTACTCTTATGTGGTTAACGCTGCACTGTTACACTGCCAGAATCACCGCTTTCACATGGCTGAGGGCAAGAGATCGGGAGAGTCCAGCCATCAGGGCAGGACTGGAGGACATGGTGCCAGTCGGGCACAATCTGTTCAGGGGCAGAGACAGGGTGACCAGGGTTCCTAGCAGGGGGATCATAAGAGGTTCAGATCGGGAAATTTTAGGCACGGACAGGGAGGTTTCCAGCAGGGCCATCAAGGTCCGAACGGCCATCAGGGCCAACAGGGTCATAATGGTCAACATCAACAGTTTCAGCAGGGCCAACAGGGCCAGGGGAGGAATGGTAACGTCCACCAGGGCCGGGGGCAGCAGGTACAAAGAGAGGGGAACTTCCCGAGGAAGTGTTACGTTTGTGGCAAGACTGGCCATAAATGCCAGGACTGTCCTGAGAGGAGCAGGGCCCCGCAACAGCAGGAGGGTGCTCGACAGGAGCCGCAGAGACCCGTGTTTCCCCTCGCCCTCCCGGCGCCACCACAGATGGCAGCATTGCCACCCATTCCAGCGGTCCCAGTTCAGCAGGGGCAACTGCAGTATGGGAGAGTATATCAGCTTCAGTAGGCAGCAGCTCCACAGGAACCACCCGCTATTGAGGGTATGTTTCCTATCCATGGCACTATGGGTCGGGGTTTGTTTGATACGGGGGCAACGCATTGTTTTATAGCTACACATTTTGCGAAAGCCTTAGGGTTGTTAGTCAAAGCAGAGAGCACAGTGACGTGTGTAGACTCACCATTGGGGAGTGGGTCACTTATTTTCTTTATATGCCGGGGAGTGGGGGTAGAGATTGGTAGTTTGGTATTACTTGCGGATATGTTGGTATTAGATATGCATGAGCACGATGTGATTATCGGTATGGATTGTCTCACAGCTTATAGAGCCATGATTGATTGCTTCGGTGGGAGCATTGTTTTTGCCATTCCGGGGCAAGAGATGTTTGTAGTGGCGATACCTCGCCCAGAGGGAGGCTCGATCGCTCATTTGTATTACATAGAGGAGGATACCTCTAATGAGGTTGTGATTCCTTTAGATTCGATCCCGGTTGTCAGGGAGTATTCCGATGTGTTTCAGGAGATACCAGGCCTACCCCCCCAGTCGAGAGATAGACTTTGTCATAGACTTATTACCAGATACGAGACCTATAGCACGCGCACCGTACCGTATGGCTCCGACAGAGATGCGAAAGCTACGAAATCAGATTGAGCAGTTGTTGGGTCAGGGGTTTATACGGAGGAGTACTTCACCGTGGGGTGCCCCTGTGTTGTTCGTAAAGAAGAGGGATGGAGCGTTGAGGTTGTGTGTGGATTACCGAGAGTTGAATAAGGTCACGATACGGAATAAGTATCCGTTGCCCCGAATCGATGACTTATTCGACCAGTTAAGGGGAGCTTCTTTCTTCTCATAGATTGATCTACGATCGGGATACCATCAGTTGCATATCAGGGAGGAGTACGTCTCGAAGACTGCGTTCTTAACGAGATATGGTTCCTATGAGTTTCGGGTTATGCCTTTTGGCTTGACAAATGCTCCAGCCGTGTTTATAGACTTGATGAATAGGGTGTTCAGAGAGTTCCTTGATCAGTTCGTCATTGTCTTCATTGATGATATTCTGGTTTACTCTCAGACAGAGGAGGAGCACACAGAGCATTTGAGGCAGGTTTTGCAGATGCTATGTCAGAACGAGCTGTATGCAAAATATGAGAAGTGCAGGTTTTGGCTGAAGGAGGTTCAGTTTTTGGGACACATTATTTCCGAACGGGGGATATCTGTTGATCCGGGGAAGGTATCCACGGTGAGGGAGTGGGGACAGCCCACGACACCGACTGAGATCCGTAGTTTCTTGGGCCTAGCAAGATACTACAGGAGGTTCATTCGGGGATTTTTGAAGATAGCGGGTCCTTTGGCACATCTGACTCGTAAGGGTGTGCCATTCATCTGGAGTGATGCCTGTCAGTTGGCATTTGATGAGTTGAAGGATAAGTTGACCTCAGCACCTGTGTTAGCATTGCCGAGACCGAGAGTTGAGTATCTAGTCTACATCGATGCGTCCTTGCAAGGACTTAGAAGTGTATTGCAGCAGGAGAGTCAGGCCATAGCTTATGCTTCCCGTAAGCTTAAGCCTCACGAGAAGAATTACCCCACTCATGACTTGGAGTTAGCGGAAGTGGTATTTGCCCTTCGGATTTGGAGACATTACCTTTTGGGGGAGAAGTTTCGATTGTTCACGGATTACAAGTCCCTACAGTACCTGTTCACGCAGAAGGAGTTGAATATGCGGCAACGGAGGTGGCTTGAGTTTATGAAGGACTACCAGTTTGATATCCAATATCACCCGGGGAAGGCTAACGTGGTAGGAGACGCGATGAGCCGTAGGCCAGTAGATGAAGTGGCAGGGGTGTGGAAGGAAAAGTGAAAGGAGTTGGGACACCAGGATGCAGTGGCCTGATCATTCATGTCGGTGATGACTGTTACACCATAGATTATCATGAGAGTGGTAAAGGCACAAGCAGATGACTCATTCTGTCAGGAGCAGATAGTTCGATTATTAGCAGAGGGAGTCGAGTCCTATACTGTTAGCTCAGACGAGGGATTACGCTTCAATGAGAGATTGGTAGTTCCGGAAGGGGAGGAATTGTGACAAGAGGTGATGGCAGAGTCGCACGACTCACGGTTCGCGGTACATCCCGGTGGGGACAAAATGTACCAAGACATGAGACGACAATATTGGTGGAGCGGGATGAAGAGAGATATTGCCGTGTTTGTTTCCAAATGTGCCACTTGTCAGCTAGTAAAAGTGGATCATCAGAGGCCGACTGGACTTCTACAGCCGTTAGAGGTTCCGATGTGGATGTGGGAGAGAATCTCCATGGACTTTATCACGGGGTTACCTACGTCACAGAGAGGTCACGACTCCATTTGGGTAATTGTGGACAGGTTGACCAAAGTCGCTCATTTTCTACCCGTAAGGACAGACTACACTACGGGACAGTTTTCCCAGCTCTTTATTATAGATATAGTGAGACTTCACGGTGTGCCCCTAAATATCGTGTCTGACTGAGACAAGATATTTGTTTCACGGTTTTGGGAAAGTTTTCAGGAGGCCATGGGCACGGAATTGCGATTGAGTATGGCGTATCACCCGCAGACCGATGGGCAAACCGAGCGTACAAATTAGATGTTGGAGGACATGCTACGCATGTGCATCATTGATTTTGGGGGTGGATGGGAGCAGTATCTTCCACTGGTGGAGTTTGCTTACAACAACTCCTACCAGTTCACCATTGGCATGGCCCCATTTGAGGCGTTGTACGATAGACCTTGTCGTTCCCCAGCATGTTGGTTGGAGGTGGGAGATAACAAACTACTTGGGCCAGAAGTGATTCAGGATACTTCAGCAAGGATAGAGCTGATACGGAGTCGCATTCAGGTAGCTCAAGACAAGCAGAAGAGCTATGCTGATGCGAAGAGGTCCTTCAGGGAATTTGAAGTGGGGGACCAGGTTTTGCTCAGAGTATCTCCTATGAAGGGGATTATGCATTTCGGGAAGAAAGGGAAGTTGGCACCGAGATATGTGGGACCATTCCCTATCATCGAGCGGATTGGACCGGTTGCGTATAGACTTGGGTTACTGGAGCATTTGTATCGAATTCACAATGTGTTTCATATTTCCTCGCTAAGGAAATATCTTAGAGACGATTTGGCTCATTCTCACATTTCTTTGGAGGACATAGATCTCCAGCCTGATAGCTCCTATGAGGAGGGGCCGATTGCTATTTTGGACCGAAGTGAGCGGAAACTGTGGTCAAAGATAGTTCCGTTAGTGCGTGTTCAGTGGCGACATCATAATGTCGAGGAGTCCACATGGAAGCGCGAGGATGAGATGCGCGAACGTTATCCAGATTTGTTCTTACCAGGTACTTTCTAGGTCCGAATTTCAGGACGAAATTCTGTTATTAGGGGGAAAGTATGTAATACCCCGTATTTTTATGATATTTATTTATGGGATTAATTAAATTAAATGTGAATTAATTTGGGAATTAATCCGGATAAAAATACTAGCGAGATGCGAGTTGGTATTTGATTTTAATGAGTATATATGGCTATATATGAATAATGAATCATGAAATTTGTCGTGAGATTGAAATACGACAATTTGGAAATTTTGTTGAGACGCATGTGACAGTCGCGTCAGGAATATAATTATTTTAATTAAAAAGTGAATTTTAATTCTATTAACCGTATGGTCGTTTTGAGTGCGCCAACGCGTCCGGAAGGGTCGAAATAGTCAGAAAACACTAGCCGGGGGTTTAGTTTGGGTCCCGGGGAATTTTTAGGCCATACCGGCAACGTAAAAGGGTAGTTTGGTAATTTTGAATTTGTGGGAATTAAAACCAACGAAAATTAGGAATTAAAAATCTGATTTGGTAATTACCCACTAAACCCACTAATAACCTAATGGGCTACGGGGGTTATTGGAATTAGTTCCAAAAAGTTTCCTAAGGCAAACCCTAGCCACCATTGTCACCTTGGAGAAGAAGCTTGTAGAGAGAGAGAGAGGAGAATTATGCAGAGAGAGAGAGAATCATTCATCAATTCGACATCAAAATCAGAGATATACATAAGGCAAGTGGTTTAATTTCATTAGTTGCAGAGAATGCTTCTTCCATGCATAGGAAATTGATAAAATTGTATTGTTTTTGGGAGATTGATGAAAACCTATTAAATTGGAATTAGAAACTTGTATTTTGATGAGGAATTGCATGTAGAATTGTATGTAGGTGATTAATCTGATGATAATATATTTTGGATGAAACAAAAATGGATTTAATTAGGCTCATTGGGGATTTAAGAATTTCTAGGGTTCATGTTCTTGAAATTGGGGAAAAATGTATAGATTTGATATTTGGATGATGTTTAGAATGAATTAACCCTACAAAACACGTTAGTATGTGACCTAAGTATGGTTAGGGACGATAAGAAACCTTGAACAATTGTTGGATTGATGTTTATATGAGATTAGAGAGGAAGAAAAGTTGGAAAAACGAAATAGGGAAAATCTGGGCTGGAAACTGGCCTCTCGTTAGAAGACCTGCCCAGGTCGTTCGAACGAGCTTCTAACGAGTTGACAGTCTGCCTTCTAACGAGAGGGAAGTTCGTTCGATGCCTTTCGTTCGAACAAGATCTCGTTAGATACCCAGTTCCTTCGAACAGCCTCGTTCGAACGAGACTTCTAACGAGCTGACAGTTTAGGCTTTTTGGCCTGTTTTGATTTCGCGTGTCCCGTAACCTTGTTTAATTCCAGAGATACCATTCCCTTGATGATAAATTGATATAGATGGGACATTTGGGTTATATTGAGGTGTAAAACATAGAAGTGTGATTTGAATTGAACGGAAATTGTGGAATAGGACGTGAGTGACTATTATGACGCGTGAACTATCGACGACTTAATTAATTGAATTAATAGGGATCTTATGAATTGTGCAACATTATAAGTCGGTACGAGAATGAGAAGTGTACCACCAATAAATTACGGTGATTACTAAGATGTGTGTATACTTAGTATATGTATATGATTCTATGTGTATGACATACCTACCATACTTGCTATCACGGGAGGTTTACGTTCGCTTAGGGCCCTCTAATCCTTGTGTTGCCCGGATTTAGATTGGTACCTCGAGAACATAGGTCAGAGAAGGACTTATTGGGATGTTAATAAGTTTGCTGATCGTGGGAGCGTAGGTATGTGCGTGACCCATGTGATGTGACTGTGTTCGCCTCCATTGTTTGTGATTTGCTATTATCTGAGAACGATTCCTGAGAGATTCGGAATGCGTGATCCTTATGTACGTGATGTACCGGGATGGATAGCAGAGTATGTGTGCACCGCAGCTTAGTCTCGGGTGCTTGTATTGTATATTTATGACGTGAATAATATACACTTAATTAATGAGAACTTTCATGTGGTATTGTGCATATAAATACAGAAATGCTTTGAGTAACTATAAAGGGATAACCTGTTATGAATTGTATTACTAACAATTGAGAACCTGAGTTAAGTAAAGCTCTCTATTTATTTGATAATGCTGGAACGTATAATGGGAATAGAGTAGTAAGGGGTAGAACTTATTACGGTTTGGGTAGATTTATATGTTACTTAGATGGGTATAGTACGTTAGGAGTGCACAAATTAGTCGAGAGGTGAGTATTTCATGTGAGTGCACGTCCTAACATGTATTTTGCATTCATTGTTTTAATGTCATTAAAGCACTTGCTATTTTTAAATACTCTCCACTTTCGGGCTCTGACCCGTTTGGTTTCAAATCTATCTTTTTGTAAAAACCATTTTAGGTGCCCAGCCACAAGGACACCATGCATAGGATTTTCATTCAGGTGACGAGCTGTAGCTGTTTGTGGAAGTTACAGGATTTTGCTAGTAGACGCTTCATCTATCTTGACTCTATTTAGATTTCATCAGTTGTAGGGCATGTCGCCCAATTCTATTAGAAACATTTCCTATTTCAGATTTTCAGACATTTGGCATGTAATTAATTCAGGATACTTTGTTTTATTTAGTTCAGTTGTGGGATTGTTGTGAGGAGTTTTCCTCCGGACTTATTATTATGTTGTTGGTTATTCTATTGCTTCATTATGGTGAATGGTTGTTATTCTTTCATTATCCTTTTATTGCATGTTAATCAAAGTTAACTTAAAATTTGGCAACTCACTTTTTAAATACTAGGTGGTTAGTAATCATTAAAATGTTTTTCGACAGTGAAGCTATTAACTGGACCAACTTGACATTTTGTATTAATTTAATAAAGGAGTAGCTACCCGGTATTTAATTAGTCGGGGTGTCACAATCCCCATTTAATTAGCTCATTAACTTTTAAGTAATCTCATAATAAAAGTCATTAAACTTACGGGGTATTACACACTTCCCACCTTATGATGGAATTCCGTACCGAAATTTAGAAAATAAAAGCATACCTGGTAGAAATAACTCCTGGTATTTGTCGCGCATCTCATCCTCGTGCTCCTAAGTAGACTCCTCAATGTTATGGTGATCCCACTGGACACGCACCAACGAAACTACTTTTGATTGCAACCATCACTCATATGGTCCAAGATCGCTACCGGTCTCTCCTCGTAAGAACTGTCTCGATGCAAATCGATCTCCTCTAATGCAACATGAGTGTGGGCCAACTTATCTCGGAGATATGGCCTCAACGAAGAAATATGGAATACATCATGTATCCTATGCAAGTGCTCTGGCAACCCCAATCTATAAGAAACCGATCCAACTCTTTCAATTATGGGAAATGGTCCTACATATCTGGGCACCAATTTCCCTTTCTTTTGAAATCTCATGATCCCCTTCATAGGAGATACCCATAATAACACCTAGTCCCCCACACTGAATTCTTCGAAGAATCTCTTTGCATCGACGTAGCTTTTCTGTCTATCTTGATCTTCTCGAATACCACTCTGAATCATTTCAATCCTAGAAAATGTGTCCTGAATTTCCTCTGGCCCAAGTAGCTTGTTGTCCCCTACTTTTAACCAACCTGCAGGAGAATGACAAGGTCTAGCATAAAGTGACTCAAATGGAGCCATACCGATGGTGAACTGATAAGAATTATTATATGCAAACTCCACTAGTGGAAGGCACTTCTCCCAACCTCCCCCAAAGTCCAGGATAGACATACATAAGATATCTTCTAACATCTGATTTGTACGTTCTGTCTTCCCATCTGTCTGCGGGTGATAGGTTGTACTCAAACGTACCTCGGTACCCATGGCCTCGGGAAAACTCTCTCAAAATTGGAATACAAAAATCTTGTCCCGATCATACATAATATCAAGTGGTACCCCATGTAAACTCACTATCTCGGCTATAAAAAGTTGGGCGTACTGTCCCGTAGAGTAATCAGTCCGAACTGGAAAAAAGTGAGCTACCTTAGTCAACCAATCCACATCACCCAAATAAAATCGTGACCCCTTTGAGAAGTAAGTAGTAGCCCTGCGATGAAGTCCATGGAAATACTCTCCCATTTCCACATCGGGATCTCTAATAGCTGAAGAAATCCAGCACTCTTCTGATGGTCCACTTTTACTAACTAACAAGTGGAACATTTAGAGACTACCCTGGAAATTTCTCTTTTAATCCCTTTCCACCAATATTGCCCTCACATATCTTGGTACATATTATCTCCACCGGGATGTATCGCAAATATGGATTTATGCGACTCTGTCATCACAGCATGCCGTAAATCCACACCTTCTGGAACAATCAATCTATGATTGAAGCATAAGCCCCCATCTGAACTCACTGAGTAAGACTCTTCTCCCTCAACTAAAATTTGTCGAATTTTCTCCTGATAAAATGGATCTGTTTCCTGAGCCTGAACTACCCTCATCACAATCTGAGGTGTAACAGTCATGAATGACATAAATGATCGAACAATAGCATCTTGATGTCCCAGTTCCTTCCATTTTGCCTTCCATATTACGACCAACTCACCTACCGTCCTTCGGCTCAATGTGTCTTCTAATACATTAGCCTTACCCTAGTGGTAATGTATCTCAAACTGATAATCCTTCACGAACTCAAGCCTCTTACGCTGACGTATGTTTAACTCCCGTTGAGTGAACAAATACTGCAGTGACTTATGATCTGTGAATAAGCAAAATTTCTCCCCCAATAAATAATGTCTCCATATCCAAAGATCAAACACGACTGCTGCAAGCTCCAAGTCGTGGGTGGGGTAATTCTTCTCATAGGCTTAATCTTTCTGAAGGAAAAATCTATAGCCTTCTCTTCCTGCTATAATACTCCACTGAGCCCTTGTAATGATGCATCAGTTTAAACCAAGTACTCCACTCACGGCTTGGGTCGTGCTAGCATGGGTGATGAAGTCAACTTATCTTTTAGCTCATCGAATTCCAATGACGCGCATCATCGCAAACAAATGGCACTCCCTTACGTGTTAGATTTATCATCGGACCCGCAATCTTAGAGAAACCTCAGATAAAATGTCTGTAATAATCGGCCAATCCCAAGAAACTGCGCACCTCTATCGGTGTTGTGGGTTATCCCCACTCTCTAACCACTGATACCTTGCTAGGATCCACTGATATTCCTATATCAGACACAATATGCCCCAAAAACTGAACTTCCCGAAGCTAAAACCCACACTTCTCATATTTTGCATACAGTTGATGCTCACGTAGTGTCTATAGGACCTGCTGCAAATGCTTGGTATGATCTTCCTCAGTCTAAGAATAGATCAGAATGACATCTTTGAAAATAATGGAAAACTGGTCTAAAAACTCTCTGAACACCCTATTCATCAAGTCCATGAATACCGCAGGTGCATTAGTTAGCCCAAACGGCATAACTCTAAATTCATACGATCGATATCTAGTCAAGAAGGTAGTCTTTGAGATGTTCTACTACCTAATACGCAGCTGATGATAACCAGACCTTAAGTCTATCTTCTAGAAGTAGGCTTCTCCTCTCAGCTGATCAAACAAATCATCGATTCTAGGCAACGAATACTTATTCCGTATCGTGACTTTGCTAAGCTCCCGATAATCCACGCACAGCCGTAAAGAATCATCTTGTGTCTTTACAAAAACACCGGGGCACCCCAAGGTGACGTACTCTTGCAGATAAGCCACTGCCCCAAAAGTTGTTCTATTTGGTCCCTAAGCTCCCTCATCTATGCTGGAGCCATATGGTAAGGTGCACGAGCAATAGGTCGAGTACCCAGTGCTAAATCAATCAGAAACTCAATCTCCCTGCTGAGAGGTAATCTTGGTATCTCCTAGAATACATCCGCAAACTCACAAACTACCGATATCAAATCAAGGGATATTACTACTCCCATAAAGGTCTCCTCCTCCATATAATACAAATAAGTAGACGACCCTCCCTCAGAACGAGGCATCGCCACTAGGAACATCTCATGTCCCGAAATAGCAAAAATAATGCATCGGCTATAATAGTCAATCATGGCCCTATATGCAATAAGCCAATCCATGACGATAATCGCATCATACTCGGACATGTCCAATATGAGTAAATCCTAAAGTAAAATCATACTCTCAATCTCTATAATCACTCTACGATATATAAAGAAAATAGGCGTCCCACTACCCATCGGTTAGTCTACATAAGTAACAGTGATGTCGACCAAGTCTAGTAACCTTGTGGCTCATGCAAATATAGTGGCTACAAATGAATGTGAGGCCCCCGTGTCAAACAGAATGCGCTCGATATCCCCATACATAGAAAATATACCCATAATCGCGAGTAGTGTCTGCTGAACTGCTGCCTGATGGACGTTATATACATACCCGTACTGTCCCTGCTGTGCTGGAGCTGCTGGAATGGTAGGTAATGCTGGTACCTGAGCTGGTGTTGGGAGAGCGGCTGGTGGAAATACTGGTCTCTGTGGCTCCTGACGAGCTCCATGTTCAGGAAATTTTCCTTATCAGGATAATCGTGTCTCTTATGGCCAGTCTTGCCACACACTAAACATCTACCAGTAAAATTTCCCCTATTTTATCCCTGTTGTCCCCAACCCTGGTGGTAGTTACCACCTCTACTTTAGCCCTGTTACTGACCTTGATGGCCCTATTGCCCCTGCCTATTACCCCCTTTCCCAAAATGAAATCCTCTGAATCATAAACATTTAGCATAGTCACCCAGTTGGGAACCCTGCTCACCCTGGCGCTGCTGACTCTAGTCTTGCTGTGTCCCACAAGAACTATCCACACTAGTCTTGCCCTGTTGGCTTGACTCAATCCCCCACTTACCACCCTTAGCATGTAAGCGATTATCCTGGCAGTGAAGCATCGCAGCATTAAGAACATTTGCATAAGTATTTAATGAAAGATTACCTAATAAGTGGTAGAGCATTTTCCAATCCAGGCCATCAGTGAACATATGAATTCTCTTTTCTTCAATAGGTACCTCTCTTGTCACCAAATTAGTCAACCGAGTGAATTCTTCCTCATATTCTGCCACTGTCCTTCCTTCTTAGGTTAGGTTAAGTAATTTTCACCTCATATCAGTCTGTACGGCGGATATAAAATACTTGCGATCAAACCACACCCAGAAGTCCTGGATAGTCATAGTGTCTATCTCATCGGCGGTGGTAATAGATTCCCACCACTGCAGAGCTACCCAACTAGCTTAATGTAGCTAGTATCTGACGTTGAACCTCCGTGCATTCAAACATTCGTAAGTGCCTCTAGGATATCCTTCTTCCATTGTCTAGCAGTCACGACATTAGAACCTCCCTGAAACTCGGATGGATACGCCTTCAGAAGAGCCTCCCTCACACATGCCCAAGCAGTAAGAAATTCCTGCCCTAGTGCGGATGGCACAGCAGGTGCCTGTGCTGGTACTTGCTGAACAACAGCTAAAGCTGCATTGACTTCCTGAGCAACAATGGGAGAAATCTCTGCAACATTCATTGTTCCCTGAGCTCGGGCAGGCTGAGGTTCATGCTGAGGAGGTATATGGAATGAGAGAAAAATTTCCATCAGTATTCAATTTAAATATCAAAGAATACCTAAAGATCGTATATGCGCCAATAAGGATACAACAGTCCTAATGATAGGGATCTATATCAAAGAACGCTGAGCTAAAATTATAATAAACTGTTCAAATCCTAAAAGACTCTAGAACTTGATGCTTTGATACCACCAGTAACACCCTGCTTAATTAAATACTAGGTAATCAGTCTTATACCCAATTTAAAATAGAATTTACAGTTGGTTAATTCTTAGAATCACTGCAAAAAAACATTTTTTTAATTAATTAAATCACCTAATATCCAACTAAGCAGGTGTTAAATTATTTAAGTTTTAATGTAAATAAAATTTTCACTTTTAAAACATAAACTATTTAACACAATTCGTTCATACAATGAATAATAACTGAGCAATATCAAAACTGAATTAAATGCAACTAGAATAAAACTCTCCAGTCTAAATATCTCAATATAATAATCCCATCACAAATTAAATATTCTAAAACCAACATAAAAACTTAATCTGTCTATGATAGAAAAGAAATAACTAGAATCCTCTTGGGCGACATGCCCTGAATGAAAGATCAACTATAAAGTATGAATCAAAGAATATGAAAGCGTCTAAACAAAGTCTAAGAATCCATATCATCCATAGCTCGTCAAAAACTCCCAATCCTCTACGGTTGGTGTCCCTACAGCTGGACACGTGATATAGGAGATACAAGAGAGAATAGGATATGCAAGAAAATGGGTCAGATCCCAATTGTAAAAATAGTTTAGAAAACATCAAGTGAATAAATGATATATTCAGTAATTATTATATACATGTTAGATTTATCGAACTCTAGATTGAGATTCTCATCTCTTATCTAGAGTGCACACCTAACATACCTTAAAATCATACTAGTTACTATTCCCTTGCTAAATAGTTCATATCAGTTCCAACTAACCGTATCCCATATCTATCCCACGTATTCCCTTTGCAATACATGTAATACATATATATCCAATTTCTCTTTAACATGGATAAGCCCTTTTTCAATCTAATATAATTAAGTATTCACCTACTTAATTCTTTTTAGATTCCATTATCTTTCATGTCTACTTAATTCACACAGTAGATAATATCACAAGTATATATACACATTCACTCTATTATATATATATACTAAACTGCACCCTGAGGCTTAGCTGCGGTGCGTGCGTACTCTGCTATCATGTCCCAATACATCTCGTCACCATATAAAGGACCAAAGGTTCAGTATTTCCCACGAATAATAATTAACAAATCACAAACAGTAGAGGTGAACATAGTCCTAAGCCCTTGAGATAAGCATATACCTACGCACTCAAAATACCGTTCAATACCATTGTTCTCACTAATGGAAATCCAACCTAAGTCCTATGTTCTGAGGTGATAAGTCAAAGATCCCCCTTAAGGCTAATCAGGATATGATTGTCCTCTATGCGTAAACCTCCCATCGATAGCAAGTGGTCTAGGTATGTCATACACATAAATTAAACAAGCAATAGGTATACACATCAACCTATATGAAATTCGGTACGCACTCGACCAATATCATATTAGGATTTCATCCCACCCCCAATTACCCGTCATATTTATCGATACCACCCGTACTTGTTAATCACGATTATCATCGTATATTTATTATGTAGTTGTAACTACCATAATCCCAAGTACCCCTATATATATATACTAGTATATGCCCGTGCCTGAAGGCACATCGAAAATTTTCAAAGTACGTAATCGTAAAACGACAAAAATTTTCAAAGCCCGTAATTGCAAAACGACAAAAATATTATTTCCCAACAAAACACAGTGTAATTTTTAAAACATCATCCATTATCTCCTTTATTTATAGGACTATCTACTGCGGTTAAGAAATAAAAAATTGTCCAACAATATTGAAATAGTCTTAATTCATCAAAGAAATTTACATATAACGTGAAATATACAATCTTCATCAACCGAATTCACAATCTCCAATAAAAACTGTCAATTTGTAAAAAAATTTGACATATCCAGCCTCTTTTTTTCAGCCGACAACCTCG
Organism: Sambucus nigra; assembly: GCA_949130495.1. Classification (NCBI taxonomy): domain Eukaryota; kingdom Viridiplantae; phylum Streptophyta; class Magnoliopsida; order Dipsacales; family Adoxaceae; genus Sambucus; species Sambucus nigra. The sequence goes on from OX422215.1 coordinate 351,155,212, forward strand.
ATCCCTCTCGCACTCGAGTTTACCTACAAAGAAACAATTTGATTGATAAGAATATATAACTATGAATGAAAATATAACTAAAATGAAACTATAGAGTTTTAGACTAAAGCTTACATACAAATTATGACTCCAGAAATCAAAAAACAAAATAACACAAATCCAAGCCCACAAATGCAACGCTTATAAATCCAACACCAAAAAAAATTAAATCAATTAGAAACATGGAAATAAAAGACTAATAATTACAAAGAGCACAACATAACAAAAAATCAATAACTATAATTACTTTGAAATAAAGTTCATGACATGAAATACAAAGGCAAATTACCTTAAAACAATTCCCAATGTAGGTATAACTACTATAATGTTTTACCAAACCAATGTTACTTCCTGACCCATCTAGTTCTTAAATGGATACTTACACCTAAACATTTCATCAGTGAGATCTTGAAATGGTTATGTTAAAAGACTACCATACGATGAATATGTTCACATTAACACCAATCTGCCCAAAAAATACATTGACAGTGTTGTTTAACTACATGTCAATGCTATTACACAACTGCATGGAAACAACATAAAAATAGTTCATTAATTATGTGTAGAGTACATATAAAAACATAGTAGTAGTTCATTAATTATGCGCAGAGTACATATAAAAACATTTGTTTCATTAAAAAATGAACCCCGAACTCACAAAATATCACAAAACAAAAAAAATCTATAAACTCGTCGAATATCCCAAACCGAGTAAATAATGATCGTCACAACATCCGCATAGCAACTTTAAAATAAAATTTCAGAAACACAATCACTAATATAATTTCAAAAATTAGCTTAAGAAAATACCATTATGCACACAAACTTCATTCAAAATAATAGTGGCACTATTATGGAAAAACTTTACCATTACCCAAATCCCAATTCACGTAACTATTAAAAACATTGGCAAAAGGCATATTTAGGGCTCAGATAAGATTATACCAATAAAATAATATATAGATCCATAAGGAGTGTTAGATCATAAATGCAAAAACAACATAGATTAAAAAATCAACTGTAAATCTGAAGAAATCAACGGGGTCTTTGCATGGTTGTGCCTGCATCATAGATAATAAAGAAAATCACCTAAATATCTTGTTTTGAACTTTAAGTTTTAAAATCAAAACCCAAAGAAGAAACAAATATTTAGAATCAAAGCCCAAAGAACAAACCCATGGGAGATGGAGATTCGTAAAATCCACATGGGAGAGAGCGAGCATAGAGCGCCGGAGATGGTACTCTCTGATCAACCTGGACATAATGCAAATCCAAGCATTATCGAAGGAGAAAAACAATAAGCAAGTAAGATAAATACATTATTTTCATTGATCAGTACCTCCTGAGAAATCGGCCAGGGAAACGATCAAGAAAGCGGGGTTGTGACAGATCGTCAAGGCCATACAATCATGGCTCATATGGCCCAACTGGTTCCAGGTCCGTCACGCAACACAGATAAAAACTGTACGCAAACCCCTGTAAATAACGAAACATCCGTCAAATTGCCACTGTAATTGATGTACGCAAACCCTTGTAATTGATGTATACCAAAATTGTACCTTTACGCAACATCAGTCAAATTGTATTTTCCTTTTTATTATTTTAAGAGTGGAAATTAATACACACTTTCTTCTCGGCGAAACGTTTCTGCTCACACTTTCAGCTACCGAAAAGAACTCTTCAATTTCCTCTTTCAGGGATTTTTGTGACGATTGTTTTGGTATCAATTTTGTCCGAGTCTTGGATTAAGGGAGCTGTTTCTCCGCTGAAATGAAATATTTATACAAACTTGAATTTATAGCAAGGAAAATAAATGAGACTGTTGAGTTAATTAAGCTGATGAAAGTACAATTAAACGTTCAAAAATGAGGAGTTTCAAATTTTTCAAAAAAAAAAATTAAGCTAACTGATAACTGAATTTGCAGGACGGTGGTAGGTACCACTGTGAATTGCCTTTACAACCCACTACGAATCTGCGGTATAGTGGCAGGTACCACTGGGAATCTTCACAGTGTTAATCAGAGCAGCGGGAGACGTGAACAAATGATAGTTATACTGAATATAAAGGCAAAAAGCAAGTCTGAAACAATAAAACCAATTCTCAAACAAAAAAAATCGAGTCTTAAACAGCCAAACAATGCCAATGGAGGCAGCGCAATGTCAAAAAATTGCCAAAAAAATCATCTCGCGACTATGTTAGTTTCTTTAGTTCCCCAATTATGGGTGGAATGACATCTTGCAGCTTATTTGACGTCAAATTGCTATGAAGAATCAATGAATAAGCAAATGGGAAATGGTGCGAGAAATAATTCAAATCGGAATGAAATTTAAAAACCATTACATAAGAATTGTTTGATTGGGTCATACTCAATTTCTCCGAACATAGGAACATCACGATCGTGCCAATTAATTGGTCTGCGCTCACAGCAAACTCTTTTGATGACAACACCCAACCATCCCAGAATCAAAAGTTACGGAGACCAAGTTCCGGAAACCCTACACATTAAAACATGCAATTATCGAGTTAAAATTATATAAAATAACCAATATTCATGAAAATAATTACCAAAAACTTGGGGTTGTTTATGAGGTCAAAAAATCTTAATGAAAAGCATAATTAAAGCACAACATCAAATCCAATAGTGATGATCACAATCCTAACATAAGTATTTATCATACAAACATACATTATTTAGGAGCATGTAAATTTAATGTAAGATTTACCAGGGAGTAGTTGTTTTTCAAAATAAATGGGCTGCAAGGAAGAGATGAGATGTTGAATCTTTGAAACGAACTTAGGCAGCTACGCTGGATCAAAAGGATAAAAGGAAAACAAAAAAAATAACCAAAAGCCCAATTTATAAGAAAAGTTCATTTGTAACAAAATCAATTAGATCAATGCCTGAACTTCTATGACATGAACCAAGTAGAAACCATGTAAACCTTGCATATCAAATTAGTAGACTTACATTACCTTACATGTAAACCTTGTAACTAATGTAAGGCAATGTATGTGTGTGTTTATATTTGAACCAAGTAGATCTAATCTTGGGGTCTCTTACATTACCTTACATTAGTTCTAAACACACACATACATTAGTTCAAATACCGCTGGAAGTGCAACAGTTGTACCAAATACCATAATGCCAGGGCCTACACTAATGGCGGCAAAAGTTCTAAATACACCAAAGTAACTTACTAAAAATAGGTCCGAGAGCTACAATCGAGACACTTTGTTTACAACTAAGACTGTAGTGACGATGGGAGCATAATATCCTTTAAGAAAAAGCATGGAAATGTTAAGAGACCCCAAGATTAGATCTAGAGAAAAAATAGCAAGTCGCAATAAAAACTAAGTAGTCCTTTAAAAAAATTCATCAATTGTTAGATTAATTAGACTCAAAGTTGACCTTTAAAAAAAGTTCACTTTCGCCAGTCACAGTCACAACCTCCCCATATGCCCAAAAGTGGAGTGGAGCTAGTGTCATTGAATGATAAATACCGCCATAATTCTCCAATGAAAAATTGGCCACGGAAGTCTGCACAAAACGACAAAAACTAAATGAAATCTGCACAAAATGACGGGATAAAATAACACATTGTGAGCTTTAGAGATGCTTGTAGATGTTCATCTCAATTTCTTCACGAATGTTCCTGAAAGTGGAACACGATTTAACTAATTTTAAACATATCTATGATCAGGTGGATAAAACGAAGAATTTATACTATGAAAACATTACAATGTAGATAATTTGGACTATATAAAGTGTACTCATTAGCATAAAAGTTTCTTAGTCCTACCCTTAAAAAATGGTAGTGCTAAATTTAGACTAATGCCAACCACGAATTGTAATGACAGTGGGTTAAACACAAATTATAACCCATGTTTATAAACGGTTTATATAAACCACTACGCATAATAATTATATATCATGTGCATATAACAGTTTATATAAACCTCGGTTTATAAATAGTTTATAAAAGGGGGTATATCCTAAATACTCAAAGGTGGAAGGTGTTGATACAAATTCCCCTCCAAAACTATTTATAAATGATTTGGGGCATACTCTAGTATTGAAACAGGGGTTTATAAACAGGGGTTTTCAATGAAACACAAATAATACAGGGGTTTTGTATGTAACATAAATAATCAAACACATGGTATTCACAATAAAAATACATCATACTCCCTCCAAATTAATACCAAGTTAAGCATATGTTCTCGACAATAAACAAATCTGAGAAAATAAAAAACTGTTGCCCACATAATTGATCATAAAACTATGTATAAATAAAATCGTTACATAATTGAAGATAATACTGACCGTGGAAAAAATCGCAATTGATCACAGTGCACTTCACCTCGAGTGCTTTCAACCTAACCGTCAAAGAAATTGTGTTATATGATGTAAAACAACTCCGTATATACACGATGATGAGAATGAATCTTTGGTGTGTAAAAGAATCAAAACTAATCAAATCACAGTGATTCACCTGATCAAAGTTTATTTTCATGTGACGATTATTTGCGTAGTTGGTGCAATAGGTCGTATAGAAACTTGAAACGGAAGCAAAAAACAATATGATATGAAGTTAGGTAACACACAAAAAAAGATATGATATGAGGTTGAAAGATTGTAGACAGGACAAAAAAAGATATTGAATCGTGTAAAAAATTTACAACATAAAGGTGTAAACAATTTATAAATTTTCAGATATGATATGAAATTGCAAGATATTGAATAGTTGTTGGGTTGGCTTCATTTATTTCAAAATTTTCAGAATAGTGGCGTAGCCAGTTAAAGGGCCAAGGGGACATGTAGTTGGATGAGTGGAATTTTAAGTCCCCAATGCTTTGATGGTTGTTTCCAAAAACTCTACTTGTAATCGACAGTATCAACCAAACACATCAATAATTATGACATACAAAATAACAAAATGAACAAAACATCAATTCAATAATGTATATAATAGTCATTGCATAATATCGGTTACAAAGTTTTAACTCCCAAAGATTTAACCCAAGGTGTAAAATAGACGGTTGAAACATTCGGCGATACGATAAATAGATTTAATCCTTTTCGTCCCTACTTCCTGTAAGATTTGATATATAATAAATAGGCTTAATGAGTTTCTCAACATCAAATGTTATCGATAATCTCTAACTAATCTGGAACTTATCTCTAAGTGTATTAAATCTCCAGACCTTACTTATCTCTAAGTAAGCTCTTACCTCTCACCGGTGGCAGCAACATCAATGAGGTAACCACGGCGAGGCAGCAGCTGGCATCGGCCAACATTAGGGCTGCATCAGCAGGGCCTGTCTGTGTGCAGCAGTCATCGTCAAGGTAGCAACAAACATTAATCGACAGCAGCGTTGCATCGGCAAGGCTGAATTGGATGGGCTTGAGAGTATAAGAACATCAGTTGGTGCTTTTAAAATTGCTCTATTCCTGAGCTGTAAAACCTGAAAAATTTAGATTGAATGGCATGGAACCACTGTCAAAAAGGGAATCAGGTAGAGAAAGGAACCACTTTTAAATTTGTCATTTTAACTTTTGCGCGAAGCTCTAAGGGTTAGAAATTTTACCTTTCTACTCATGTACTTTCCTCCATTCTGAGCCTTGGAAGCAGCAACCCTTGTCAATAGCTCTTTCATTTTAGGTAGAACATTGTTCCCAGCATTTTTCAATGATGGTACTATTATGTTTTTCTTCTTTTTCCACATTTTTAGATGATGATAATGCAACGACACTAATAGGTGCAACGACACTAAAGGACAACGCATATAAGTATCCCTTGCCCACCTATAATCCTTTCACATCTTCAAAACATATGCAACTACCAATGGCACTATGGCCATATCCTAAACCCCTAAAAACGTTGGACAAATCCTAAACCCCATAAATAAAGAAAGTTAAGAAAGTTATTAGTGTCGTTGATTTGTTACATTTATGGCTTACATAAAGAAAGTTAAGACACGTATGGCTTACCATAAATATCTTAGACGTTGATTTGTTATTCCGATAAACAATTAACATTGCAAAAGATATATAAAGTGAAAAGTAAACACCGTAAACCAAATAAGGATTAATGAAGATACTACAATTAGTGAACCAGATCTGGACCCTCTCACAGCTTTACCCTCTTCTGATAAACATATTCCGCAACTAATGGATTATGAACCTGGAAAAACATCATATTATCAAGCACCTATCTACTATAAAACATCAAAATAATTAGAATATGAAAGCTACATATCTGGAAAAACAGTATAGAGCTAATATCATAAATAATATCTTTGAAAACAGCGGTCAAAGTAAAAGGGCTCATTATATGGTAATTGAATTGGGATTGTGACATCGTTCCAAATAACACCAATCACACAAATGGTATGAAATTCTAACACCAAATAACATCAAACACACATTCATACACAGTAGAGTAGGTATTCACAATTCCAAACACACATTCATACACAGTACAGTAGGTATTCATAAAACTAAACACACATTTATACACACTACAGCATACATGTTAGTCTCAACCTAAAAAAACATAAGTAATCAACACACAATACACAAATAATATATTAAAGAAATACACAAAGTTCCAATCAGAAAGATACTGTATACATGTTTGTCCCAACCTGAAAAAAACATAAACAACAAAACATAAAGAGAAATTAAAATTAGAACAGCAAAACATAGAGTTTCAATAAAACCGTAGAGTTTTAATAACTCAAAAAATAATTAGATCTCAAAATAAATGTACAAAAAAAATAAAACCATAAAGTTTCAAAAAAACCATAGAAAGTGTAGATCTACAAAAAAAACTAATTAGATGTGGATACCATTACATTGTGTGATGAATCGAAGGCCAAGATCTTCAGATCTGTTGTTTTTTTGCATGTGTGCGTGTATAAGAGGGTTAGAGGGAGATGCTGGTGTGTGGTTGCGTGCGTCTCCGTGTGAGTGTGTGTGTGTGTGTGTGTGCGAGAGAGTGAGAAGGATATTATCTAAGGGCATCGACCTGCAAAGCGGAGGGCGGTGGCCTGTTAAGGGGACACCGGCGGCGTTAGAACTCCAAGCAAGAGGGTTTGGGGGAGAGCTGAAATGAGAGTGTGTGAGAATGAGGTAATCGGGTAGGTTTAGGGGTTCAAGTGAATCATTCCTTCATGTGCGACGTGGCGCTCTCTAAGACCCTTAGATCCCATTAGTGGAACAATTTGATAAGTGATGTGGCAAAATGTAGACCCTTTAATTTTTTTATAAGATAAGATAAGATGGCACTATTCATAACACCATTGTCCCATATTATATATATATATATATATATACTAGGGTATGCCCGTGCCTGAAGGCACGATGAAAATTTTCAAAATGTACGTAATCGCAAAACGATAAAATTTTTTAAAATACGTAATTGCAAAACGGAAAAAATTTCGTTCCTCAACAAACAAAGTGTAATTTCCAAAGTCGTGTGCGTGCCTGAAGGCACAACGACAATTCTCCTATGTATGAATCGTGTGGTCAAGTCATAAAATTTTTACTATAGTATAATTTTTCAAAATATCAATTATGGTCAATTTTTCTTAAGGTCAGATATTTTTTTCAAAATTATTTAATCGATGCTAATTTTCGAAAGTGTACATCATTGATAGGACCATACATCAGAATATGTTAAAACATTGACGAAAAATCCTTACACGAACCAAATTCGACAATGAAAAATAGATCTTTCGACTTTAAAGTCAATTTTGAACCCCTCAAACAATGTCGAAATTACCCAAAACGTGACTATAATTGTATATTTTCCATTTCTGGTTGTATTAATTACGTAACACTTTTTAATTTAAGGTCATTTAAACTTAAACTCCCTTTTAGAACTTAATTATTCGACACCCAAAACGTTCCACGATGTTACAAACCCATTAGATTGTTTCACCTACTTGTAAAGAATATTTTACACTTCAAAACATAAAATATTTTAGATAACACAAAATTTACACTTTAAATAAAATATAATTTATTTAATATTATTTTTTTATTTCAATTTTTTACTTTAACACATTACAAATTATTTTAATTAGACTACTTGTAAAAAAATAAAAATAGTTTATAACAAAAAGTGGTTTTGAAAATCATAAAGAATAGTTTTTTCGGGTAAAAAAGCTTATAATATAATAAAAGAGCTTTTCAACAAAATAAAAACAATTTTAACAAAAAAAAAACATTTTTAACAGAATGTCCGTGCCTGAAGGCCCGACAAAAATTTTCAAAGTAATTAATCCAAAAACGGTGAAAATTTTCCAAAATACGTAGTTGTAAAACAGAAAAAATTTCATTCCCTAACAAAACAAAGAGTAATTTAAAAATAAACGTGCCAATGTAGTTTTGTAACGACAAAAAATTCAAAAAATTGCATCGACTAAGACTTGGAATCATAGAATTTATAATAAAAACACAAAAATGCATTCATGATTTAGAAAACTTGGACAAAATTTATTCTATTTGTAAAACTATTCACCAGTTTAATAAACCAAAACAACTCATGACTATTACTTCACCCAAAACAAAACGTTGACTAGATACCTTCGTTATATCTTTGCTTTGAGACACAATCTGTTTAAAATGATTGTGGTCAATAAATTGAAAATCTTGAAGAACACAGATTACCTATGATTAAACATTTTTTAATTCTTCACCAAACATGGTTCATAAGAACATCATTGAAATTATATTTTGGTTGCATTTCAAGTTAGTTTATACTTTGGCTGGCCCAAATTATATTAATTTAGTTAACCAATTTCCAAAGTATTGAATGAAAAAATAGTTAATAAATTTTATCCTAATGAGTTAGTTTCAATTTTTCAGAAAAATATATTTAATAACTAATTGGTTGCATTTTAATATTTTGTTATTATAAATAAGGAAAGACATCATAATTTTCTTAACCTTTTGCCAGCTACTGTAACTTTGATCGCTTGAAATAGATTGAATGATGCAAAGTAACTACTACTTTATTTATTTTATTTTATTGACCACAAACAACAGATTAAAAATCTACTTGGGCCTATTTGAAATATCATGGTATGATATGTGAATTTAAATTTAGGTATGAGTCTATTTTGGAAAAAATATCAAAACATTTATTAATTTTATTAATAATAAAAACGAATTTTGGTTTATAAATTTTGTTCAATTTAAGTTATTTATTTGATATCGAAATGTTAAATTATTTGATTAAATAAAATAAGTGATGTTGGTACGTTCAATTAATGACCCACTACTACCCAAAGGTTTGTTCCCTATAAAGTGTTTTCAAGTACATCAGGTGTAGTCTATGATTGCATGGGTAGAGCATAAGCATTTGATGCAATATAGTTGGATTAGACCTCATGCCCTTCTTGTCATGTCATCTTTGTGAGGCTCAAGGCACATAAATATGTTTTGAGACTTTGTGAAATCCAACCCAACAATCTATTTTGGAACCCCAACAAAATTAAAACGGACAAACAAAAATAAACGATATTAAAAATGAGAAGACTTTTAAACTCGTTGTAAACAAACACACAGGCTCATAAACATAAACAAAAGAAACATACATCTTCTTCACGACGTCATTAAAATAGCTATCAACAGTTACCTAATATCAGTAAAGTTCAATACAAACAAACCCAGTCAATTGATTGCAAGGGTGTCTCAAGTGATCGACGTCATTAAAACAGCTATCAACAGTTACCGTCAATATAATATCAGTTAACTTCAATACAAAAAAACCCAAGTCAATTGATTGCAAGGTGTCTCGAGTGACCTGTTAAAAAAACACAAAATTTTCAGCATAAATACAGGCATATAGAATACACGCACACAGATAAAAATACACGCATATAAAAAGCTCTCATGAGTACACCCATAAAAATAACGCATGTAAACATATCACAAACACTATCTTCACCTGAGTTGAATAAAACATAAAAATTAACTCTTCACTTCACCACTTATTTTTGGCCAAGCCAGACACTATGTAACTCTCCGGTCAAACATGGCGCTATCCAATATCTATTCTCTCTATCTCTTTCTCCACCTAGGCAATAAAAAATAGAGAATCAAATGGAAAAAAATACCGTGTACTGTGTACACAATTTGTTTCGGCAATGGAACAAAAACCCTAAACAAAAGAAAGATGTATACCCATCAGTTCTGGGTCTGATAGAGATGGATCCGTCACCTACGATCCGGCGGCGACGGGGAAAGAAAGATCCATACCCACCAGAATATTCTTCAAACCTCGAAGCCTCGGTCCAATATTGAAGTCTTAATACAAAATACTAAAATTGGAAACCCCTCTGCATACAAAATACTGTTTGTGTTTGCAAAAAAACTTCAAATCAAGAAAATACCGTTTCAGGTCAAGAAAAATAAATTTTAGTCTCACCAAAAAAATTCAACGATGATAGCATGAGAGGGATGTGATTACCTCAATAAACGATCGATTATGATGTAATTACCTCAATAAATAATCGAGTGAAGGAAGTGTGTTTGTGAGAGAGAGAGAGAGTGTGGAGGGCAGCAAAATCAAAACTCAAGAAATGTGTTATCCTCTGAAAACGTCTAGTGGGTTGGGTGACATTTAGAGGCTCGAGGTAGAGAGATTGAGAGGCTGAAGAACCAATTAATGAAGTGGGTGTGATTTAGAGGCTCGAGAAGAGAGATTGCAGGTTCACATGCCTCTGCAAAACTATTTAATTGAGGTCGAGTCATCCGTCCAAAGTAATCCGAGCCCTTCACTGCGTGCCTAGTTGGCTTCAATCTCAACCGTTAAAGATCATATCTCTTATGGAACAGTAAAAAGACCCTTATAACTTATTATATATATCACCAATATTAACCCGTACTTGACCGTGACATTTAGTCGATTTGGCATAATATGATATACGGCTGGAGGGGTGTTTGTCACCAGAAGCAAGCATAATTTGAATATCGTTTATAAAGAGATCACCATCCATTGGATTTTTCCTTATGCAAACATCACCCAATCCTGGGGAACGCCATCTAGAAATAGAACTCCAAGAAAAATACCGAATGTAATATTATTTTGTAGAAATCTCTCACATAATTTTATTCCTCAATTTCATATAATTTTCCAACATTAACCCAAGTCCCTCACTCCTTGTTAATGTACCAAAATTATTCATAACTTATTATGGGCTAAAAATATAATTTTCTAAACTGTTCTGGGCTAAAAACAGAAATTCTGGAATCTCATCAGAAACTCAGAAATCTCGTTCGAACGAGATGGAACCTCGTTTAAATGACAACATGTCTCGTTTGAATGAGAACATCGTCATTCCAGTTCGTCTTCAACCTTAGTTTTCTGCGTTTTTTCTAACTGTTCTTACACCCAAACCCTTCTGGATTTCATACTACCCAAAACCCAGATTTGTTAACAGTGTTCTAACATGTTTAAGGGCGATGTTCACATAAGAATAACATCAAATTCATATGTTCATGAGGGCATTATCATCAAACCCATTAAATCCATAAAATCCCAATTCATCTAAATCCTCCATTTTTACACCTCTTAAAAACCCAGAATTTAGAATTATCATTTCATAACTAAATAATCAAATTTCCATATTCAAAATGAGTAGAATTTATCTACATGAAATTCCTAACATCATCTTCATATCACTAATAAAAAAATAAATCCTCTACATGTATAATCTATCCATTTTCATGTTCATAGTCTCTACATATATATCCATTTTCATGTTCATAGTCTCTACATGTATAAATCACCAATTACATGAATCGGACGATCCATTAAACTTGATTTATCAATCATTTTAATCCCAAATTCATAAGTTCATCAATTCAAAAAGTAGTCCTTTTCTAACATGGATAACATAAGCATCAAAATAAATCAAGAATTACACTTGCCTTATGTGTAGGTCTGAACCTTTGATGAAGAGAAGTGTTTGGTACCTCTTCTTCATTTTTTAGCGATAATACGGTGGTGCTGCAAGGTGTAGATATGATGGTTGTTCCCTTAGTTTTACCTAGATGACTTTTCCTTTTCAAGAAACTCTTCCTCTCCTCAAGATAACCTTTCACTTTCTCTCTAAGGCTTTTCACTCTTTCTTAAAAGACCTCACTTGTGTTTAGATGAAATGAATATTACATACACTCTAAACCCACATATATAATAAGTCTCCAAGGTTAACTAAAAGACAAAAAAACGTAGGTACTATTCATCTCCCAAGCAAAATGACTGAAATGTCCATTCAGGGTGTTTTTTCATCTTCCAATTGACCCGAGACCCAAAATAAATCCCTGAGTAGACTTTTCTGCCTATTTCGACACTTCCGGACTCAATGGCGTAGTCAAAATGGTCATCCAAATGCCTTAAAAATAAATCTCATTTCATTTCCCAACTTTTGTCCCGACACGACTCATAAGCGCATCTCGACTTAATTTCTATTATTCTCATATTTGTAGCTCCCGACAATAATTATTATATTCACATATTACTTTTATATCACTAAGTAATATTCGAAATCATATATTAATTTGATCTTAAGTAACATTAAATCCGGATTAATCCCAATTATTTTTTCATAATTAATTCCAATTAATCCCCATTTAATTAGCTCATTAACTTTTAATTAATCTCATATTAAAAGTCATTAAAATTACGGAGTATCACAAATGTCCCAAGCCTCTTTAGATGTAGCGTAGGATGAAATTATTTTAAATTCATATGCACCCATTGCTTAGAAAATAGCATTTTTGCCTTTGTTGTTACACTTTGAGCAAAGCTTTTCCTCTTTAGTCTATTCCGAAAGGGGTTTTTGAACGCAAATTTCAGCACCATCATCACTAGGTTTAGTACCAATTCCAGTCATATCATATACATCATCTCCTAAGTGTTTGAGGTACGTAACCATTCTTACTTTCCAGTAAACGAATTGTGACCATCAAACACAGGAGGACGTACGAAAGACGCATTCTGGTTACCCATAATAAAAAGTTGGTTACTTTAAAACAAAAGAGTTCAGGATCTTTGCGGGAAAAACTTTTAAAAAGTGAGTCCTGATGCTCTGATACCATTTGAAATAACCTAAACACCCTAACTTGTTTTAGTTAATAAATAAAACTTAACTATTTTAATTTTAGTTTAAAGATTTGATTGAAGTTGTTGTATACACACACACAAATTGAAAAACTGATTTGTAATGTTGCTACTGAAATAAAATAATTTAGAATGGGATGTGGTAAAGAAGAAAATGACACAGTATTTATTCTCGAGGAAACCACCGTGATGGAAAACCCTGTGTCCTTAGTCCCAGGACAACTCACACACCTAGGTCCACTATTACCAATTATTAGTTATAGATGACAGTCCACTAGTTTACAATGAATTAAACTAAACAAATACGAGTCGTATAACCAACCTAGTCTAAATACAACCCAAATTGACTGAAAATTAGACAACCCAATAACACCAGGTAATAGCAACTAGAGCACGCGCACAACCACACATTCAAACCCGAGAACCAGTGAAGTTGTGTAACACACAATTAATTAAAAGGTTTGTTTTAATCTATACATGAAAAAAAATATTGTTTATTAAAAGAGGATAAAAACACACCAGGTTAGGTCTAATTTTAGTTAACAAGGATAATAACAAATGGTGATTAACTAAGCAGGTAAGGAGCCAACAACACACTCTTAAACACTATAATGAAACATGTTTTTTCACACGCCAAATACACACCAACAGTCTTATGTTAAACCATGCTGATTTAAACCTAAGTTAAACACTGATTAACAAACAGAGTTGAGTAACGGATTAAGTACCGAGTTAAACCCAACTCACACACACACATACCAGATCTGAAAGAAACCAAATGCACACACACACTCAACAGATCTGAAATAAGGACAACACCAAACCAAAAAAAAAACAAATCTATATATATATATATATATATAAAGAAAGGAGTGGCAATAAACTCACGGAGCAAGAATTAATGGTGTTAACAATATGGTTTCGAGTGAGGGAAGGACAAGCCAAACAATCAAAAAACCAATAACCAAGAGAGCTTTAAGTCTCCATGAGTTGGCCTACGCCAAAGACCCCCATAAGAACAGCCTCAACCAAAAGAAATCAACTCCAAAAGAGAAACAACCCAAAGATAACGGATCTTCAAAATCACACACACCCTTACATAAATAAAACAGAAGAAAAAAACTTCAACACAAGCCACGAGCTCTAAAAGGTTATGGGTCAGTGCTGTGTTGTATGAGATATATCAAACTCTCAGAAAAGATAAGGAACCATGAGAGAAAATAGAGAGAGAAATTGAGATACATATCTAGCAGCAATTTGAATGTGTTTTGAAAATAAAAGTTGTATTTTTCTAACAGCCAAACATTCCTTATATAGAGCCCAAGGGAAGACCCCTAGTAGGAGACACAAATAATCACATACATATGCCCACATGCGTAAACTATCATGGGAGACTGAGGTAATAGGGTAAACCCATACAAGAAGGGTAAGAACATAATCTAACATGGCAATTGAGGGACAAAGAGGTAAAAGCAAGGTAGGCAAGAAAGATGTAGAAGTCACACCAGCACAAAGCATTGAACATACCTCCAACAGTCCTCGATCCCAACAAAAAATAGTAGAAAAAAGAAACATTTGAATCCAATCAAAAGACCCTAAAACACGAATATGATGTCGTTTTGATTTAGGGACATAAAGGTTTAAACTAAACAAATTTTATGTTTAATTCAATGTTTTATATATCCCATTTAAAAATGAAAAACATAAATATAATAAAAATTATTTAAATAGCACAAATTTATATAGATCAAAATAAAAATATCTTAGTAAAAAAATACTAAAAATAATTTATGAAATAAAGTATATAACTAGATATTGTAAAAATAATGTTAACTGCAAAATGTTTCGAAGTAAAAATAAAAACAAAGTAAAAAAAATTGGACAATCAATTCAACAGTGACAATTTCATTAATTTGTCCTTTAGCTCACTGAAAGCCAACTGAAAATGGTCATCCCAAACAAACAGCACCCCTTTGCGAGTTAGATTCTTCAACGGACCCGCAATCTTTGAGAAATCATGTAATAATCATCTATAGTATCCGACCACCCCCAGAAAATTACGAACTTCGATCGGTGTTGTGGGCTATCCCCAGTCCTTCACCACTAATACCTTCCTCGAATCAACTGCTATACCCCTTTCAGACACAATGTGGCCTAAAAACTGCACCTCCTGAGCCAAAACCCACACTTCTCAAATTTGGCATACAACTAGTGATCCCGTAGTGTTTATAAAGCCATTCGCAAATACTCGACATGCTCATCCTCATATCGAGAGTAAACCAAAATATCATCAATGAGATAATCTCAAATAGTTCATGGAACTATCTAAAAACCAAGTTCATCGTATCCATGAACACTGTTGGCGTGTTGGTGAGCTCGAATGGCATCACCCAAAACTTGTATGACCTATATCATGTTAGAAAAGCAATCTTAGGAACGTCCTCCTCTCTGACGCGTAACTGATGATAATCGGACCTCAAATTTATCTTGGAGAAATAAGCTTCTCCCCTCAACTGGTCGAATAGATCATCGATCTGAGGAAGTGGATACTTATTCCGAAGTGATTCGTCCCTCTTCTTAATAAACAACATCGGCGCACCCCACGGTGATGTACTCCGTCTAATGAAGCCCTACCCCAGGAGATATTGAATCTTCTCCCTCAAATACTGTATCATATATTGGGTCATGCGATAAGGCTCTCGAGTGAATGGACTCACACCCGGTGCTAGGTCTATAACAAACTCAATTTCCCGACTAGGCGGTAACTCGAGTATATCCGGGATTACGTCCTCAAACTCCCTCAGCACTAGAATCTAGTCTAAAATAAAAAGAACCTCCTATGAGGTCTCCTCCTCAATCTAATACAAATGTGTGCTCGATCATACCTTATCAAGATGCATCGCCACTAAGAACATCTCATGCCCTGGAATTAAAACACAATAGTCCTCCCGAAATCATTCACCATCGCCTGATATCTAGCTAACCAATCCATACCCAAAATGACATCATACCCCTTTATATCTAACACAAGTAGGTCGGCGGCTAAACATAATCTATCCATGTCGATGTCCACACCCCTATAGATCAAGTATATAAGAGACCCACTACCCGACGGTAACTCTTCACAAATAAAGAGAATACCGCTTATCTCTAATAGACTTACAAATCGTGCAAATCTAATTGCTATAAAAGAGTGTAATGCCCCGTACTAAATAGAATCCTACCCTCAAGCCCCTGAATAGGAAATATACCCTCTACTATTGGTGGTGCCTGTGGGGCCTGCTATATGGATGCATCTTAAAAATTGCACCTGCTTCGGTGGGGCTGGTGCTGCTGGTAGTATCTTCACCTATTGTCCCTACTGGACACCCTGCTACTGCGGTGCTCTACCCTAGTGTGGTTAGTCTCTTCTCCTGTGGCCCTTCTATCCATAAATAAAAAATTTGGCCTTGAAAATCTCTCTGCCTTTGGCCTGGATGGCCCTGATGGTGCTAACCCTTTTGTTAACCCTGATGGCCTTCTTGGCCTCCCCTATTGTTCCATTGGCCCTAAGGAACATATTGTTACTTCTAAGGACCTTGCTGGCATTGACTGAAACCACCATCTAGTCGATAGCCCCAGATCTAAACCTCTTGGCCTGATCCCCCACCCAGGAATCCTGCCCCTGGTGTCTGCCTGATTGTTGTTGCTACTGTGGTGTTATGCTAGCACCATTTCCCCCTGCCTTGCTTGGCTGGCTAGTCTCACCTCCTCTCTTGATTCACTTCACATGGAAATGATGGTCCTAGTAGTGTAAAAGTGTGGCATTGACGACATCTGTATAAGTCACCAATGTAGGGTTTCCAATCAAATGTTTCCTGATCCTCCGGGCCAGTCCATCAATAAACTTCAACTTCTTCTTTTCTTCACTGTTCACCTCATCTAGTACAAAATTTGATAAACAATTGAACTCCGCCTTACCGATTGGTCACCTTAAGTCACCTTAATAAACCTCTTTCACATCTCTATCTTAACAACTGACAAAAAGTATTGTGGTCAAACTTCACCAAGAACTGGGAAATGGACATTATGTCCTTATCCTCAATGGTGGTAACCAACTCCCACCACTGTAACGCTGCTCCAATAAACCTAAAATTGACCAACAACTTCTCTTGCACATCTCTACACTCAACCATGCGGAGGTGGCAGTGAATATCTTTCTTCCACTATCACGTAAAAATCACATCTGTGCTACCCTAGAACTTGGGTAGGTGCCCTTCTGAAATGCCTCCCTAACGTTTTGCCACTTTGACGACCCCGAGTGGGCCTGGACAACTGGTGTCACCAACTGCGATAACTATTGTTCCTGAGGGAAGTGGAGAGCCATGGAAGTCATAGGGGCATTAACTGCTTGTGCCACAATCGTTGCCACCTCTACTACTAACATTTTCCCCTATTGTGTCTATGGTTGCGGTTCTTATGGATCTTACTGAGCCTCCCTCACATTATCTATATCCATTACTCTCACTGCTCGTCCTCCCTTGGGTGGCATCTGAAAATAGATTGAATAGTAGGAGTTAATAGTCAATACAAAGAGAATAGCATAAGAACGTAATCCCAAATGCGTAATCATGAATGCAATTGTCCTAATAATAGGGCTCTATGTCAAGGAACGCTACACAAAAATCGTAGTAAGTCGTATAGATCTTATGGACACTGGAACCTGATGCTCTGTTACCATCTGTGACACCCCTCCTATTTTAACCACGAGTGATAAGCCATTTATTAAATCAAACAGGAATATCATTTGGTTCATTCTTAGCATCACTGTTGAAAAAAAAATTAATTACTAATCACCAATGTTAAATTTAAGTTGGTGCCAAATTTTATCTTTCATTTATTTAACAACAGGAGGAACTAAAAATAAATTAACCAAACCATCCACATAATACTAGTCTAAACAATCATACGACAGATATATAAATATATAAGACCAAATAAATCATCTGTTCCCAAAAAAATAATCCAACTAATATATGAAGTAAATAAAACGAAATCTCAATAAAATTTGATAAATAAACTAAAGTACTGAATAGTCTGAAGGGAAAACATTCCCAAATGAAATACTTAAAGAACTCCTAACTAGGAATGAATAAATTGATGCGTTTAAAGAAACTACAGTAAGCCTCCACAAGGGCTGCAGCTATGCATCCATGGAAAGAATCATCAAGTTGGGCGTCCCTGTGGCTGGACACCTAAAATATTTTAGAAAAAGGATTTGATACAGGTCAGAGCCTAATAAAACCATTTGAAAATATTTTGCAAGTTTTTAAATCATAGTTTAAATTAGTTATTAGATACACACGTTAGTTCAACGTACACTCCCTTGAGTTAATCTCCTCTCAACTAATGTGCACACCTAACGTCTCCTACCTAGCTACGCTACACAGCCCATATAGATAATGTATCCAACTATTCATAAACTATCTAGCTCTCTCATATTACACATACGTCACATTACCACGGTATCAATGATTAATATTACCCACTTATTATTATTGAGTCAGTTATGTAGGTCTCGCAACTTAAATTATGTTTAGGTATACACAATCTATCAGTTCTACTATCACAAATAAGTAGATAACTCACACTTGTATATATTTAACACACATATAATACATACAACTATAGCATCCCTGGAATAGCCCCTCATGATGCTAGCGTACTCTGCTATCCAGTTCATGTACCTCTCATACCAAATCAAGGACTAATGGTTCGACATGTCTCCCCGAACCCAAAATCAAACAACACATAATGGAGGCAAACATAGTTCTAACCCTTTGGGAAAAGAACATACCTAACGTACCCAAATGACACGACGGTCCCACTAATACACTGCACATAGTGAGCGACCCCAAGTTCTATGTTTTGGGGCACACATCTAAACATCACTGGAATCGTTAAGGTGGGATCGCCCTCTGTGCGGAACCTCCCCTGATAACAGACATCGTAGGTATGTTCGCACACATAATCAAATCACAACCATCAGTATTCACACAACCAATATATATATATATATATATATATATATATATATATATATATATATATATATATATATATTCAGTAGGTACACACACACACATATTATTCAGTAGGTATACACACAACCCATCATATCAAGCCGTATGTAGTATATATATCTGGCATACTAAATGTACTCATATAACCTCTTTTCTTATATTCTCGAGTATCGCTCGCTACCCGAAGGGTCCTAGTTACCCCTTAATTAATTTCAGTAGCTATAAAATCTGTTTACTACTTGTCCGATCTTAGGTTCACTCATACTCTCCGTGACCCGTTCTAATTCTCGCGTATTAATTAATTTTCATATTATGCTCGATAGGTTCCAGCCTTAATTCTCCTATTTTGTCTAAGCCTAAGTTATATCATGGGCCTACTGAAATTCACTATGTCCATCATTATAGTTTAAGAATAACCTAAAAGCTCTCAATTAGTTATTCGCAAATTCGTGTCATAAACAAAAGAAACTGGGCAATTCTGGTTAACCAAATCGATTCGTTAAAGAGAGCAAATCTATTACTCTTTTAGCCGAATCAATTCGAAATGGCATAGGTCGTCTGCTTCGTTTAACTGTTACATTTTCCCTTTATTTTTAACCCACAATTATTCATGAAACATACCCAAACTCCAACATGATTCATCCAAACATCAAATAAGAGTATATCAATAAGTTTTATCGAATATATGTCATTAAAACATCATTAAATCTATAGTTTTCAAGGTTTCATCAATGTTTTTCAATACAATCCCTAATTTTATCTTATCATGCATGTTATTCATAAAACCCAAAAATAACTCTCTCATATCATCATAAATATCAGATTTCATAAACCCAGAATCACATCTTTATTGTATATTCCAATTACTATATGAATTTATCCCATTATTTTGTTAGAAAAATACATGTTCATGGTATATTTCATCAAATCCTACCATGGGTATTATAACTCATTAAAAACATGCAAGAAAAACACTTACCTTATCAATTGTAGGGCTGATTTCGTGTTATGAGTGAGGGAGATGCCTTCCTTTCCTCCTGATTCCACTCCCGTGTAAGCTCAGTTATGACTAAAAAGTCCCCGGAACCCATTTACTACCCCGAGTACACTATTCCGACCATTTCGACCCTTCCGAAATCAACTGTGGCCTCAAAATTACCATCCGAGTCACTCTAAAATAATTTCCTATCTCGGCCTTATATAGTCTACACTCGACACCCAATTGAGATATACCACTATCATTTGCTATGACGTAAGAATAGTTATTTACTATTCACTTAGTAATTATATTCAATAAACATTAATTGTTCTCTCTTCGATTAATATTTTAATCAACACATAATATTTAATTCCATTAAATTACGTTACACATGTAATATAAAAATTATCGAATTAATTCAATTTTTTAATACTCATAAATATGGGTTGTTACACCTTACTCTTCCCTCTATCTCTCTTTCCTTCATCTTTCTTGTCAAAAATTCTAATAAAAATATTCGATTTTCCTTTTCACTTGATATAAGATAAATCAATTGAAGGACCTCCTTACTAGAAAGTAAAAGTATGAAGCAATAATATTATTTATTTCATAACTTTTGGGTAATTTCAATGCCTTGAGTAGCTTCTATAGCATGTGACCATACTAATTATAAGGATTTTTCATCCTTTTATTTTGTCTTGATGTGATTCCTTGGGTTTAGAGTGGTTCATTTGTGAGGTGGTTAGTCATACAATTATCTTTTTTTAGGTGTAGATCAAGTGGTAAGTATATCTTAGCTAGAGAGAAGCCTTAGAATACTTATATTACATACTCTCACCTCCA
This sequence comes from Sambucus nigra, assembly GCA_949130495.1. NCBI lineage: Eukaryota > Viridiplantae > Streptophyta > Magnoliopsida > Dipsacales > Adoxaceae > Sambucus > Sambucus nigra. Next base: position 351,176,272 of record OX422215.1, read on the forward strand.
ACAAGCTTATCTTACTCACGGAATGACTCCCATGGAGAAAGTCATATGCCTATATTTTTGGTGATGGTATTCGTAGTGGTTTTCATGGTGGTCATAGTAATAATTGTGTTGGTGACTAACGTAATGGTTGTCATGCTCATTGTTTCTTTAATTTTGGTTAGGAGCTAAAAATGAATGGGTTTGGGGGATGAGGGTTTGGGTCGGGTAAATAATTAGTCGAGGGTTAATGGGTTGGTCTAAGCCCACTCAATAAAATACTTTATCGGTGTCAGTCAGCCCATTCGACTCGGTTTTTCTCATTTTTTTCAATACCCAATAATATAAGGGAACAATAAAATTTACATATGGAACCTTGACCCTTTTATAAATCATAATTTTAACCTATAAACTGGTATCAATTACTTTCCTTGAATAACATTTAATCCCTGAATTTTTGTAAATTATATCTTTACCCCTAACTTGATGTAACTTGAATTTCCCTTGAAGTTTTCATAAATTACCTTTTAACCCCAAAGTTTATGTAAATATTAGTTAACTGAACCACTTAAGTAAACCAAATAATTGCAATAGAATTAGAAAAGGGAAGTTGTAGTTTGTTTAACTATTTAAGAGCAAATTTTTTTTTGCTTATAGAGGTAGAGACACATTACAAAATATGAAAGTAGTAGTAAATAACCTCTTAAAAATTTTGTGCTCTTGAATGTTAGTATTACCTCATAATAGGGGTGCAAAATAGTAAAGAAAGTATAGTAAATTCTATAAAAAATAAAAAAAATATTGCAAATTGCATTTCAAAAAAATATAGATCCGCAGTGTCCATGGCATCCTTCAAAAACTTAAAAGTGAAAAGTCCACCATTGTCCATTAACACAAAATCACATTTTTTGCTCTACAAAATAATCAAATAAACACCAAAGTTCCTACATACAACCCGAAAAAACCATAAAAAAAAAGAACTCAACAAATTAATTAGATAACATAAGAAAATGGTGAATAAGTTAACAGGACAATATTCATACATAGAAATGTCAAAATCCCACAAACATCAAAGTCTCGTGTAAAGTTTCTAGCAAAATTCAAGCAAATGTATCCCACAAAAATCCTACAAGAAGCATAAATATGTTTTACATGTACTTATATATATTACACTAGAATTCCACAAAATCAACAATAAGTTAACTGGATAAAATTTATGCGAAATCCGATAAGAAGGGTAAGAATCTGACAGAGAGACATAATCCACTGAAGATCTAACGAAAATTTGATGAAATTAGAGAGAATTTGATAGAAGGATGATTACAGATAAAGAAGCAATGGGGGTCAAAGTTATTGGGTTAAATGTGTAACCAAACCCAACCATTTAATTAACTAGGTATTATTTAGTAAGACCAATTAGACCCATTTTATTAATGGGTTTGGTTGAGTTGGGTTAGGTATTTAATGGGCAGGTTGGGAAAGGTTTGTAATGGGTGGGTTGGGTTAGTTAAATGGTCTAGGTATAATTTTTCCACTCCTAGTTGTGGAGGTTATTTTGGTCGCAGTGGACATCATAGTCATTCAGACTAAAACTGTACCTATTGTGGTCGTAAACAAAATATGGAAGATTATTATTATAATAAATGGACAGAAGCCAAACTTGATCACATAGTACCAAATACATGTATTTATTGGGAGTCATGTTGCATCTTCTGGTTCTTATGAATTTCTAATTACTCAACTTATCCAACTCATTTAGAAGATTCCACCTTTGTAGCTTAGTCAACGCATCCAGTAGTTTTCCATGCCTCCCTCGATATCTTTTCCCCACTACTACATTGGTATATACATGCAATTCGGTCTATGTGTCTAGTCAATCCTTATTCCCTAGAGTCAATCTGCCGTTAGTTCTCATATGTAATGCCCCGACCTAGATTTATGGGTTACTCATGGTTAGCCCGGTTTGACTTGAACGTTAGGTGTGAAGTGCAATGAGACAACCTAAATAATGTTGGTAGTATAGTTTTATTTAATTAACACTTCACTTTTTTAATAAGCGATTTCAAATTATATCAAGCTACATGTGGGACATGAGGGAAGCATTCCCGAAATTTAAGAATGCAGAGTAACTAATGTAAAATAAAAAGAATACGTACCTATATTACGCCTTTAAAGTTCAAAATCGCGCACAACCTACCATAACAAGGGAAGGGAAAGAGCTGAATACCCAGTGAGAAATATGATAATGCAACATCGAATTGAACGATAAGAAAGTGACCTTATAACGTATCGCCTACGTGCACATGCAAATATCGTATATATACATATATATATACGTATACTAATTCATGAATCCGTTTTTTAATTCAAAACGTCACTTGACTTGATTAAATCACATTGATCATATGAAAGGACCCTTATTCCCCTTAATACTTAGCTTAACATTGATTTTTCAATTTAACTCACCTGGTTAAATAAATAAATAAAATACCATTTTTTTTGGAAAAACCACTTCATTTATCAAAATTTCCCATTCACTCACACCAAATCCACTTTAGTATTTCCTTGAAAACCACCTTTCAACACATGCACACTCGGTACTATAAGATATTTATCTTACTTTTGAAAATCGTTCACAACACACACTAGTGTTAATTATGGGTTTAAACCACCTTAGGTGACTTGATTACCCGTTAATCACTCCACTTGTGTCATTAACTCACACTTTACATGAACTTAGTCATTTTCATAATTCTCGTCAAATTTATCCCTTTCAAATAGGAACAGTTATCAATATTATTTCACAAACTTTTATTTTCTCATTTTCTAGCACAACCAAATTTTTTATCATGTTCCACTTTTACTAGTTAGCTTTTCTCAGAATTTATCACATACCTGCATACTTTAATGGGTTCCACATCGCCAGATACGCTACCATATGCTCTGGAGAGTGATTTTAAAACCTTCTCAATCATTCCCGATCATATTCGAGTCCCTTTGTCATGTGTTTTAACACTTTTTCATGCTCACATTATTCCACTTTTACTGGACAAAGACAAAACCCCGAGAACTATGCCCCACATTAGTGTTACACTTAAAAAAATCACCATTTCATGTTCTTTACACATTTAAGTGGATTTCATTACGAAAATCACTCCCATTTAGGACTATCTTGTGTAACACATTTTTCAATATTTTTATGTCATAAAAATATTCCACTGTACGTAAAATTACTATTTTACCCTTTTATTTCCAAACTTGCAATTTGTCCATTCTCACAAATGTTATTTCCCAAAACCTTGTTAAGTCATTAACTTAACTTCTTGAATATTCTTATCTTGTTAACACTTGATTAACACATTTAGTCACATTGTGTGGTTAACACACTACCAAAGCTATAAGTCTCTCGATTTCATTATGTCCTTTAAAAAAGGAAACATTTAAAGGCCCTTTTCACTACAAAGTACCCATTTTTACCTTAACAGCACATGTAGTATTGAAAATACACATTTATCATTTTCTCTGTATTTCATTACACACTTTTGATGCGTAAATTTTATCTTTCTTATTTTAAGTTAAAACTCATTTTAATCCTTCTTAAACATATTCATATGACCATCATTAACTTACTACAAGTTTATACATATGAGAAGATGAATTTTAAGCCTAAAAATCCATAAAAATGAGTTTTACACATGATTATCATATGAAATTTCCTAACACATGTAAGCCCAATATTTTCAAGGTTAAAAAGACATTTGCTCTTAAAAAACATGCTTTAATGTCTACTTTTCACAAATCTTCACTTTTTCTACAAATCTTCAAGATTTATACTAAAAGTAGCTTATCAATGCAATTATTTTTTTGAAAACATTTTATTTCATAAAATGTTTAAACTCAAAATTTTCTTGAAAGTTATCATCTTTCTTCAACCCATTTCTTAAATATTTAAGACCATTAAGAAATCATGAATAAAGACAACCTAAACATGCAAAGATTCTACTCTCATGAACTCTAGCATATTTAACTCATATATTGCAAAATAGAGTAATTTCAAACTTAACACGAGTAGAGTTTTTCTCACCTCAAAGGAATTTTCAACAATAGTGGATGAAATGTAGAAGAAGATGAAAACCTCCCACCTCCTTACGTGGCCTTAAAGAGGCTGCTTAGCTCCACTAAGCTTGCTCATTGGAAGCTCCATGAAAACCCCCTTTCAAACTCTTTAGTTCCTTCTTCATCTTCTCTCCAAAAATCAAATAACAACATCTCGAAAAGTTATAACTTTGCTGAACAATGGTGTAGATTGGTTTTATAGGCTTACATATGGTGGAAATGGGTTAAAGTATGGTAGTTTAGGGCTGATGAGGGTTGGTGCTATAATGATGAAAGGTGGTTAGGTGGTGGTGAGGCTCCAAGAGCTTAGAGAGAGAGAGAGAGAGAGAGAGAGAGAGGAATGCCCTAGATTGGGATAAAGCATCGTTTAAATACCCAAAACCCTTAGGGTTTAAATTCTAAAAATGTCCAAAGCTTAATCCTGAGTTGATCTATTATTTTGGAGTGTGGCACATGTTAAATCCAATGGTCCAAATCTTGACAGCCTTTTCTCATTCGAACGAGATTTAGATCTCATTCGAATGACATTTATTATTGTTCAAACAAGGTTCTAATAAGAATCAAACAATGTTATAGGTGCGAACAAGTGATTTTGATTCGAAGGTCGTTTGAAGCATCATTTTAACAAGGTTTGAATCTCATTCGAATGACCAAGAGTTTCGTTCGAACAACATTACTTTTTCTCAAAATTAAATATGAGATCATTTTAATCCAGTTAATTGCACCAAGGAAATGATATTACCCAAATTTGACCCATAATTCATCTTACAGAGTCTAAAGCCAATTTGAGTGACATCATGTCACCAAATTACATGGGTGCGACCAAAATCAAGGAGGCAGTGTTATATTCTTCCCTCCTTAGGGGATATCATCCTCGAAATTATTAATACATCAATTCCTAAAGTTAATGGAGGTTATTAACTCTTATTCTATGTCACAGGGACCTTTCAAGGATGGGTCATCAGAATCCCCAATCACTAAGAAGTCATCACATGTATTTTCACAAGGAACTATCACTGAAGAACTCGACATGCAACTTTTTCTAACGCTCACCATTAGGATAGACATTAAGTCACATAAAAGTCCTTGAATCTCCTCTTACCCAATGATCACACTCAATTAAGTCCCAAGGCTTCATTTTTAACACCCAAGTCACACTGGCATGTCTATTAAGGCAAAACTCTCTAGTGATTGACACTCACTTGAGAGTGAAACGTCATATAACTAACAACTAATCCATCATCATAAATTATTTCAATTCTATGGACTACATATCTTGTGTCTCCTCGAATTACCGGGTCATCGTGATCACATAAATTCACTTAAACTTGACGTTAATGTCGCATTACTAGTCACTCACTTTGAAGAGCGACATACCAACTAAGTCACAAATTGTACATCCAACTGATTATTCTACAAGGTCCTTCTACGAATTAAGGACCACTCTAGGCATCCGATTGATGCCTTCCATAAGATACTTCTACGAACCTAGGATCACTCTAGGCGTCTAACCATGGAACACTCACCCGAGTACTACACTAATTCCCTCACTGTGGCAAGACAACACTACCTACTATGTTTCCTTGAGTTCTAACACCTTACGGTATCCTTGAATCACTGTCCTACTCTTTATAACTAGAGCCGCTAATTTCCATGTCAGCCAATCCATAAGATCGCCAATTTTAAAGAAAGTGGATACTACGTGAAAATCGTACAGCAGAGTGCGCAGCCATACATACATGAAACTTGTGGAAAAATTAAGGGATACTTCAAATCAGGGCACACCTAGTTACCGAGCTACATTGTCCATGACAGGTCCAACCGCATTCTCACTGAGCCAAATCACATCGATAAAATCCCAAGCTACTACAACCAAGGGAACGCAATTCCTGACTATTGAAACTGAAGGAACCTCGACTCCTGGAATTGAAGGAACACGGTCCTCGATTGTCAAAATTAAAGTAACATATTCCTCGACTACCCAAACTGAAGGAATATGGTCAATCAAAATGAACAAGCAACGATTTTAAGAGAATAACATCCGTAAATAATGAACTATAGTTCATGAAGGGAAGAGTTATGCATACGCTTGAAATCTATGTCTCCTTCTAGACGTCCTTATCAAATCCTTATCTAGCCATACACCTTGACTTGATCGTCACCAATCCTAATGAACATAACATATGAACCCATTATCCCTTGGGCAGTCAATGCTGGGCTTCCCTCCTTAAGAGTAACGCTTCCTCCTTTCATTATTGACTAACATGAACCGCTCTAGTCGATGAATGCCAACATTTTTGTCAATGTTGACCTTATCTATCTCTCTAGTCAATGCGACATCATGTCCAACCTAACACATATAGGTTACAATCAACCTTATCGTATGGTGATTGTATTCCAATAACTCCCTCGAGAATGCCCAACTAGACAAAACACTCACTTCATTACAACCATCAATGACATAAGATTATCACTGTACTTATCTCCTAACTCTATCTAAACTGAATTTCCGCGACGACCATACCAGTTTTCATTAGCACTCTAAGGATAACAAGTACTACACATGTCTATTCCTCCTAATCCGTACAATTATGGCAAGATATGACAACAATTAATCCTTTCCATACTAGGGTTATTCTAACTTATGATGTTGACACTCTAGTAATATTTTGATAGCCTATATAGAGTGCTATTTTCAAGTCCTTAACATGACATCAACAATCTAAGTCTCCAACGCATTACCTAGTGCCCATCAAAATCAAGTACAACACTTTCTAAACTATTCATCTTATGACAAACAAGTATCATGCCCAATAATGACACTAATCTCCAATTATCCTTAGAAGGTTGAATCACCTATTTATACCAAATTGAATGACCTTAACAAGGATTACATGATTGGATCCATTTGAACTTGACCACTAACTTGAGATCATCACATGGCACTAAATATAACCATTATTTGAACATTTGTTCTCCATAACACGTAACTAAACATGTTTCCCAAGTACACCAATCATACCCCAACATAATTGGCATGAATCACCTGATAAGATTTCATCACCTATGATCCTCTCATAGTAGGTACGCCCTATCTGTTTCCTAATATCCATCCCATAACTATTAGATACTCATAAGTACTTTAATCCCGCATTTTGATTATAAGGAAGTTGGTTACAAAGGACAAATATTAGTTATTTGGATCAAATTTAATTAAAAAGAATCTTTCAGAAGCTCGTTTGAATGACCATATATCTTATTCGAATGGCGTACCCTTTTTTGTTCGAACCAACGTCTAACGATTTATTAAAAGAAAATCTAGAAAAAGGTGAACATCGAATCGTTAGATCGTAGGAACCTCATTGTAACGACTTTGTATATCTCGTTTGAACGACCTCGCCTATCCCAATCGAACGAATAGCATCTAAGTCTCTACACAGGGCGAACTATAATCATTGTACACCTAAGGGCATCACAACAAGTTAACTACTAGTCCCAATAAAGCCACGTGCAATAAGTACCAATGGTACTCTTTCAAACAATTAATGTCATACACCACTTATTAAACACCATGTTGATGCTACGAAGAATTATGGTAGGATATAGGACGTCGTGTACAACCTATAAGCCTCTAAGTCCACACTACCGACGTCACAAGGGATCCTATTCCTCAAATGTTGCGTCATTCTTCCCAAAATCACCTCATAGAAGGCTACCTGGAGTTTATTCCTACATCACTTCAATAATTATCATTATATGCATAATACATTCACGGCCTGTTATACCGTGGCCTTGAAAATAGGTATTATCCTTATTTGATGTATTTTGTCCAAAGAAAAATTAGAGGAATAAATAATCAAAATGACACGTCAAGTAATACATAAGGTGGCGTATTACGTAAATAGTTTAAACGCGAAAAATCCCATGATGCATGTATGGCATGAAAGCATATTTAATTCCTAATAGTATTAGCTAGGATGTCCGTTAAGTTTGGGTTAAAAATATCAAGGAATAGATCTGACACGGACAAGGTTAATACGACGCGACATTTAAATGTGCGAAAAGAAAAATATCGCAATATGGATTAAATAAGAAAGTTTTACGTTGAATGGTTCGTACGAGTTTCATTACGAGATTATAATATTATTTTAAGTACTTTGGTTAAGTTTCACGCAATTCGGACAAGCAATGAGTGCTACGCGAGCTCGGGTAGAAATTGTTTGATAGTGCGTGACAATGCGAAAGTCTAGTTTTGCGCAAATTATTTAAGACCTCTCGGAAGGTCAAAAAAATATTCTGACCATATATTTAGACTCATAAAAATATAAGGAATACGATCATGCGAAGAAAAATTGAAAAAGAATATGTTTTGCTCGGAAGTCCCGTTTCTTGCGCGTATTGTTTAGGATGTCTCAGAATGTCAAAAAAATATTCTGACCATATATTTAGACTCATAAAAATATAAGAAATATTACCACGCAAAGAAAAATTGAAAAAAAATATGTTTTGCGCGGAGGTCCCAATTCTTACGCGCCTTGTATAGGACAATCCGGGAGGCCAAATGACTATTGTAAATATGATTAAAAAAATGCAAAGAATATGAATCTCAAGTTAAAAGTTTAAAAAAAAGAAAAAAATATTTTTTTAGAGAGAGAAAGTGACGAAAATGACAGCATTTTATGGGGTATTAAATGGGTGGTTAAGTGTAGTCTTATTCCATTTCAGATTTTTAGATTTTGAAAAGAGTTTTACACATTTTAGGACACTCTAATCTCTGAATTTTGGGTCAAGATTAGAAGGGTAATTCTTATAGTCTATAAGAGAGAGTGAGAGAGAGAGACTATGAATGTCCAAAGTTTGGAGCATTTTTCTTAGATTTTTCCTTCCTATTCTTATGTCCTAACAAGCTAAATTTCCTCTCAAATTAGTAACTCCTCATATATCTATATTTTCTCCACCAAAACTCCATCAAAATGACCCACAACCTCCATTAAAGCTTCCTTCTAAGGTAGGACAACTTGTTGGGGCTTTTAGGAATGGTTATTGGGAACTAAAATGGGTCTCCTTCCATTGTGTTTGAGAAGGAATAAGATGAATTTTGTGGAGCATTCTTGGAGCATTTTGAAACTTTCATTGGATCTAGCATGGTGGAACTTTTGTGAGACCCTTTAGGGCCACCTTTGGAGGTGCGGGAGTCACGCATCTTCTCCACTAACACCACCATTTGGAGTCTTGAGGTGGGAAATATGTTACCTTGTTAAAGGTTTAAAGTTTAATGAATTTTCAGTAAGTTTTATTACATGTATTTGATTTAATATATGTAGGATGTGTGTTAAATGGAAACCATGGGTTAATTTGTTTAATTATCATGACTTTATATGAAAATGGGTGTTTAAAGAGAGGTTTTGAAATGGGTTTTGAAAGAAGATAATTTCTAGAATACTTATTTACACATATTGGATGTAAAATGTGTAGAATAATTATTATATTACATCCTTATACTAGTTAAAGTTCATACTATCATCTTATGTTATGATGGGTATAAAAAGGATGATTTCAAAAGGGTTGTTAATGTGCAAAAATTTCAGAATATTATTTACTAAATATTGGGTGTAAAATGTATAGAATAATTGTTATATTGCATCCTTATACTAGTTAAAGTTCATTCTATCATCTTATGTTAAGATGTGTATAAAAATGATGATTTCAAATGCGTCATTAATGTGAAAAAATTTCAGAATATTATTTACCAAATACTGGGGATAGAAAGTGTAGAAAAATGGTTATATTGCATTAATAGACTTATTAATTGCATTCTTAATGTTTTGAATAAAAAGGGGCACTTAAAAGAAGGTTTTAAATGGGTTTTAAAGGTGTTAAAAAATTTCAGAATACTATTTATAGTCATTTTATAAAATAAAATGTGTTAAAATGATGTTTTAAAGATAAATAATGTGATTTGGAGCAAAGAAATGCATTAAGATAGTTTAAGCCATTTTATGAGATAAAAATGTGATGGTTTACTTGAATAATGAAGATAAATATAAAAGGAGAATCTTTCACTTTAAATGGGTATTTTAAAGTGTGTAAACTCATAATAAGAAAATAATATGAGTTATTGTATAAATATTTGTAACTGGGTGTAAGATGTAAAAACTCAAAAATAAAGTATGTTAATAAAATATGTGAAAAATGAGGTTTTAATATATAAAATGTATGAATTTATATATTAAAAGTGTGCGAAGTGCAAAATGTGAAAGCTGAGTAAAGTGTGTTAATAAGCAAATATTTTTAATGGTTAAGTGGGTTTAAGTGTCGAATTGGAAACTTAAACTACCTTTTTGGAAAACGACACTTGTTAAAGGACTAAATTGCATGTTTCGGCAATAAAGGGGTAAATTGGAAAATTTACTTAAAGTAGAACATTTTTATGAATTAAAAATGTTGATGAATGTTTTTACACTAATGTGGGTGAAAACGAATTAAGTCCTAAAGAGTGAATGATTTTTGGTATAAAATCAACGTGTGAGTGAACAAAGGACTTAAAGGAGAAAGTAATAATTTTCCAAGTATATATATATAAAAAAAAACGGACAGTTAAGTCTGGGATTTTGGCTTAGGCCCATAAATATGAATTATGTGAACATTGGAATAATGTTGATCACATTGAAAAGATATTGATATTGGATGATGTCGGGTTAAATAATTAAGCAGGGTTATGCTGTCAAACCAACAGGAGTTTACTTGGCGCTCGGTGCCGGATGTAGAAATTCCGTGAAACCGCGGGTGTGCGTGTGTTGGTGAATTTCCTAAAGATAATGCTAAGTAATGAATTGAATATTCGTGAAAGAGGCGTAAGTGAATGGTATTGATGTATTAATTGATTAATGCAAGAATAAAGCATTAAATGTTTAATGTTCATGCGGTAACATAGGGTGGTTAAATAAGATGACTTAATGATGTTTAACCTATGTAATGATGTTTAAATCATAATAAACATAAGCGTGTGTTATATGAGTCTTTCAAAGTAAAATGCATATTTTTCTAAACACGGTGTGTGCGTGCGTTGAATGGAAGTCCTATAATATGGTTAAGTAACCCTGGCTCGAGTTAATGAACGTTGTCTAATGAACATTTCAAAGTAAATAAAATATTTTCCCATCAATTGCTAAAACGTGTGCGTTAACAGGAAGGAATGCTAGTTTTTAAGCATAATGATACAAATGATTATTTTGTAAAGACGAGGATGATTAAAATGCGTCAAATAACGTTTTCGAAACAAAACGGTTTAATACATTGGGACATGTATTTTATAATAGTATATATGTACATATATATGTATTTTTACTTGCATGTAGTGTAGCGTGTGAGTATTCCTTTCTATCATCCGTTTCTACAATGCATTTGTATATAATCCCACTGAGCATTCAGCTCACATCCCTCTTTTGTTACGACAGGTTGCATGATGTTCCTTACTTTGAGAGTGTTATACAAGTAAGTAATTACTTGATTTTACGATTAGTAGTCCTCTTTACCTAGCATTGGGGGCACTTCCCTTGGGTCCTATCACATAGTTGAAAAAATTGGAATCACATGCTAACCAGAGTAACGTTAAATAATAATAAAGCTAGATTAGAAACATTAATTAGCTTATACACTGCACTTCACAATTAACGTACGAACTGGATCGGGTTGATCCTTCATTAACCCTTAAATTCGGGTCGGGGCCTTACACGGACAATGGCTCGTAACTCTCATCGCATATTATGATACACCCCCGTCAATCAATAATTACTAAGGCACTCATCTATAATGATAGTACCCATCAACTAAGTCATGAGTCCAAATCCTCAAGTAAAGACCAACACAGGTTTACATGCCTTTCGAATTGCCAAATACCCACAATATGACATCACCCAAAGGATCAAGTTTGCCTTATCGCATCATCATTATTAATTATCCACATTTACTTAACTAAGGAACCAAATGCATCCTTATCATAAAATCAATACGGCTTAGACATTCCACTCTAATCACCAAACCCCACAATTGGCCTTAAACAACTCAACCTTTTAACTAAATGGAGGCTATTTGTCTTTATTAACACCCTAACAGATCTCTCACATCATCAAGTGTTGGTGCAGAAGCAACTCACACTAGAGAACGCAGTGTCACCACTAATGGCTTACGCAGATACTCGTAAATTACTAACACGTCTACATCTAAAGAATCGAGAACTATTAATGGAAACTAACTTGGCCACTTGCTAATTGGCAATAAGTTAAAAGTCATGCTAATCTCCTTAACTCCGTCATCAAGAACACAAATCAAAACCATCCCTTATCTAGCATGGTCGACCCAAAACCAACACCGACGTTAAACATTCATTACCGACCTGACAATGTCACTCCCAAAAGGATCCTTGAACCTAGTGCTCTGATACTATTTGTAGTGCCCCGACCCGAATTTATGGGTTATCCAGGGTCAGCCTGGTTCGATCCAAACATTAGGTCTGAAGTGCAATGTGACAACCTAAATAATGTTGCTTGTCTAGTTTTATTTAATTAACATCTCATTTTTTTAGCATGTGATTCCAATTTATATCAAGCTATATGTTGAATGTGTGGGAAGCATCCATGGAATCAAAGCATGCAGTGGAACTAACGTAAAATAAAAAGAATACTTACTTTTATAACGCCTTCAAAGTACGAAATTGCGTACAACCTGACGTAACAAATAAAGGGAATGAGCTAAATGCCCAGAGATAAATATAATAATGCAACATAAAATCGAAAGACGAGAAAGAGACTCTATAGTGTATCGCATATGTGCACATCAAAATATCGTGTGTATAAATATACATATACACATACATATACTAATGCATGAATTCGTTTTTTAATTCAAAATATTATTTGACTTGATTAAATCAAATTAATCGTACAAAAGGATCTATCTTGCCCCGTAATACTTATCTTAACATTGATTTCCTGATTTAACACAACCAGGTAAATACATAAACAAAATACCATTTGTTTGGAAAAAGAACTTCATTTACCAAAATTTCCCATTTACTCACACCAAATCCACTTTAGTATTTCCTTGAAAACCACCTTCCAACACACGCACACTCAGTGCAAGAGAATACTTGTTTATCTTTTGAAAACCTTTTTCAACATACACTGGTGTTAATTAAGGGTTTAAACCGTCTTAAGTTACTTGATTACCCATTAACTACTTCACTTGTGTCATTAACTCACACTTTACTTCGATATAGTTATTTTCACTATTCTTGTACAAAATTTTCCTTTCTTATAGGAAAATTTATCAAGCCCATTTCACAAAGGTTATCTTTCTCATTTTCTAGCACAACCTATTTCTTTATCATGTTTCACTTTTACTCGTTATCTTTTCTCAGAATTTACAACATAACCACGTACTTTAATGGGATCCATGTCATCGTCTACGCTACCATATACTCTGGTTAATAATTTTGGGTCTTTCACCTCAGGTACTTCTTAAGTATTGTCGGTCACATCCGAGTCCTTTATCATGTATTTTAACACTTTTCTCTGTCTACATTATTCCACTTTTACCGGTTGAAGCCAAAACTCCGGGACTACACCCCATATTTATGTTACACTTTAGAAAATCACTGTTCCATGTCCTTTACACATTTATATTGATTTCATTCTTAAAATCACTCCCATTTAGGACTATCTTGTGTAACACCTATTCCAACATTTTTATTTCATAAAATTGTTCCACTTAAAATAAAATTACCATTTTACCCTTATTGCCAAACTTAAATTCTTTTCCATTCTCACAAGTGTGATTTCCCAAAATCTTGCTAAGTTACTAACTCAACTTCTTGAATATTTTTAACTTGCACATAATTAACACATTTAGTCACTCTGTGGAGTTAATACACTACCAAAGATATAAGTCTCTTGATTTCATTATGTCCTTTAACAATGAAAATATTTTGACATTTAAAGGTCATTTCACAGAAAATACCCAGTTTTCCCTAAACATCACATGTGGTCTTAAAAATACACAGTGATCATTTTCTCAATATTTCACAACACACTTTTCGGACTGAAATTTCTAGCTATCTTATTTTAAGTTAAAAATCATTTTAATCCTTCTTAAACATGCTTATATGCTCATCACTAACTTAGTACACGTTGATATATATGAGAAGATGAATTTCAAGTCTGGAAATCTATAAAAATGAGTTTTGCACATGATTATCACAAATCTTCAAGACTGATACTAGAAGTAGCTAATCAATGCAATTATTTCTTTGAAAACATTTTCTTTCATAAAATGTTAAAACTCAAGATTTTCTTGAAAGTTATCATCTTTTCTCAAACCATTTGAAAACTTATTTTTTAAATCTTCAAGACAATTAAGAAATCATGAATAAAGACTACCTAACCATGCAAAGATTCTAATCTGATGAACTCTAGCATATTTAACTCATACATTGGAAAATATAGTAATCTCAAAATTAGCAAGAGTAGAGTTTTTCCCACCTCAAAGGAAGCTTCGATAATGGTGGATGAAATGTAGAAGAAGATGAAAACCTCCTAAGGTGGCCTTAAAGAGGTTGCCTACCTCCACTAAGCTTTCTCCTTAAAATCTCCATGAAAATCCCTTCAAACTTTATAATTTCTTCTTCATCTTCCCTCCAAAAATTCGTAAACAACTTCTCCAAAATTTATAATTTACCTAACAGTGGTGTAGATGGGGTTTATAAGCTTAAATGTGGTGGAAATGGGTTAAAGTATGTTGGTTTAGGGTTGATGATGGGTGGTGATACATTAGTGGAAGGTGGTTGGGTGGTGGTGAAGCTCAAAGAGCTTAGACAGAGAGAGAGTAATGCCCTAAAATTGACAAAAGCATCATTTAAATACCCCCAAACCTTTAGGGGTTAAATTCTATAAATGCCGCAAATCTTAATCCCGAGTTGATATATTATGTGGGAGTGTGACACATGTTAAATCCAATAGTCCAAATCTTAACATCGTTTTCTCATTTGAATGAAAATATAATGAGGCTATAAATGTGAACAAGTGATTTTTGTTGGAAGATCGTTTGAATCATCGTTCTAACAAAATTTGAATCTCCTTCAAACGACCAAGAATTTCGTTTGAATGACGCTGACTTTATCTCAAAATTAAATATAAAATCATATCAATCCAATTAATTGCACCAAGAATATAATATTACCCAAATTTAACCCACTATTGATCTTACAAAGCCTAATGCTCAATTGATTCACATCGAGTTGCCAAATTATACGAGTACGGATAAAATCACGGGGGCGGGTGTTACATTATTCCTTCCTTAGGGAATTTTGTCCTCAAAATTGTGAATTTATTAATTCCTTAAGTTACTTGAGGTTATCAACTCTTATTCTAAGTCGTAGGGAGATTTTAAGGCTAGTTAATCGAAATCCCCAATCACTAAGAAGTCATCACACGTACTTTCATAATGGGATGTCACCAAAGAACTCGACATGAAACTTTATATAACACTCGCGATAAGGCCAACCATTAAGTCACATAACAGTCCTTGAGTCTCTCATTTCCCTATGATCATAATCAATAAAGTCCTAAGGCTTCTTTAACACTTTCTAGTGATCGATACTTACGTGAGAGTGAAACATCATATAACTAACACCCAATCCATCATCATAAATTATTTCAGTTCTTTGGACTACATATCTTAGGTATCCTAATATTCTCATGTCAACGTGACCACATAAATTCACTTAAACTTGACATTAACCTCTGATCACTAGTCACTTACTCTGAGGAGAGAAATACCAACCAAGTCACAAATCATACATCCAATCAATAATTTCACAAGGTCCTTTATGAACTTAGGATCACTCTAGACGTTTGACAGATGCATTACATAAGATCCTTCTATGAACCTCAGATCACTCTAGGAGTCCAACTATTGAACACTCATTTGAGTATTCCACCAATCCTCTATTATGGAAAAATAAAATTACTTGCCTTGTTTCCTTAAGTTCTAACACCTTACGGTATCCTCGAATCAAAATCCTTCTCTTTATTACTTGAGCCGCGAATTTCCATGCCAACAAATCCATAAGATCGACAATTCTAAGAGAAAAAGATACTATGAGAAAATCGTACAACCATACGTACACGAAACTCATGTTTCATGAGTTTGTTAACCAAATTTGTACAGTGTTCATGTTCCGTGAACTTTTCTACCTCTTTTATGTTTTTTAGGACCTCAAGACAAAGATGGTGATTCGTTCGAGGAATTTTAGATCCTAATGATTCTTCTACAACATTGTGCCATAATTTCTCCTTTTTGGGGTAACTATCGATTGGGTCATCCATCGTTGGTGAAGTTACATCAAGTTTTCCCAATTTAAAACATTGTTATATTTTCTAGTGTGAGGCTTGCCAATTTGGCAAGCATCATCATGGTTCATTTCCCAAAAGTCTTTATACTCAACAATCGAGTCCTTTTTAATATTGTTCATTCAAACATTTATAGTTTATCAAGAATAAAAAGTATCTATGGTTTTTAATATTTTACTATCTTATGGATTATTCTCAAAGGACATGGTCATTTCTCATAAAAAACTATTCTTAGTTGCCTAAGATTTTTGTTACTTTTTACGATGAAATTTTGGGTCAATTTGATAAGCAAATAAAGATTCTTCATTTTATCTTGAGTATACTCAAACTATTTTGTGATTATTTATGCACTGCTCATGGATTTTATCATCAAATAAGATTCACTCACATGTCTAAAAAAAATGGCATCATGGAATGAAACTTCATCGTTTCTATACTTTCTCGACTTTATGTTTGATATGCATCGTTTCTCAACTACATTGGTCCCGTATGATTTGTTCGGGCCTCTTTACGGGGCCGTTTTGTGGTCGTTTTATGTTTTCACCCTTTAACGGCATATTTTTAAGCTAACATTTAACTATTTATAAATCATAGTAATATTCTCAAACTGGAAGTCCCATGACTATATGGTTAGTTACTACTAGTTACATTGGTCCCGTGCAAGGTGTTCGTGCCTTTAATGGGGACATTTTTGGTTAGTTTGCATTTTCCTCATTTAACTACATGTTTTTAAGTCGAAGCCTAACTATTTACAAATTATCGTCATATTATCAAATAGAGAGCCCCATGACTACGCGATCCGTTCTTACAAGTTACAATGGTCCCGTGTGAGGCGTTCGTGCCTCTTACGACACCCTTTTCTGGTTGTTTTACGTTTTCACCCTTTAACAATATATTTTTAAGCCTAAGTCGAACTATTTTCAAATTATAGTCATATTCTCAAACTGAGAGTCTCATGACTACACGATCAGTTTCGATGAGTTACATTGTCTAGTGCGAGGTGTTTGTGCCTCTTACGGGGCTTTTTTATAGTTATTTTGCATTTTCTCTGTTTAATGTCATGCTTTTAAGCCGAACTCTAACTATTTGTAAATTTTCTTCTTATTCTCAAACCTCACCCGTGACTACAGGTCAATTCCTAGAAATTACATTGGTCCCAAGCGAGTTGTCCGTGCATCTAACGGGGCTGTTGTGTGGCTGTTTTGCATTTTCACCCTTTAACTTTATGTTTTTAAGCCTAAGTCTAACTACTTATAAATTTCCATCATATTCTCAAATCGAGAATTCCGTGATTATTTTCATGGGACTATTTTTTGGTTGTTTTTCTTTTCCCCCTTTAATAGCATGTTTTTAAGCTTAATTCTAATGTTTTGAAAAATGTTGTCGTAATAAAAAATTGGGAGTCCTATGACTACCTTATTAGCTCCAAAGAGTTATATTGGTCCCGTGCAAGGTGCTCATGCCTCTTTTTTGTGGAGATTTTATGTTTTCACCCTTTAATGGCATGTTTTTAAGCCCAAGTCTACCTATATCCAGATTATAATCATATTCTCAAACCGGTTTGTGCCTCTTATAAGGCCACTATGTAGTTAGTTCCTCCAAATTATATTGGCCGCGTGTAAGGTGTTTGTGCCTCTTACAGGGTCATTTTGTGATAATTTTGCAGTTTCACCCTTTAACAACATATTTGTAAGCCTAAGCCTAACTATTTGTAAATTTTGATCATATTTTCAAATCGGGAGTTCTGTGACTATGCAGGCAGTTCCTACCAGTTACATTATTCCCGTGCGAGGTGTTCATGCCTCTTATAGGACCATTTTGTGGATGTTTTACGTTTTCACCCTTTCACAACATGTTTTAAAGCCTAAGTCTAACTATTTGAAAATTATATTAATATTCTCAAAATGAGAGTCCCGTGGCTAAGAGGTCAGTTCCTCCAGGTTACACTAGTCCCGTGCGAGGTGTTTGTGCCTCTTACAAGGCCGTTTTATGGTTGTTTTTCATTTTTTCCCTTTAATGACATGTTTTTAAGCCTTAGTCTAACTATTTATAAATTATCATCATATTCTCAAACCAGGAATTTCGTGACTACGTAATTAATTCCTTCGAGTTACATTCATCATGTATGAGGTGTTTGTGATATTTACGAAACCGTTTT
The DNA here is from genome assembly GCA_949130495.1 of Sambucus nigra. NCBI lineage: Eukaryota > Viridiplantae > Streptophyta > Magnoliopsida > Dipsacales > Adoxaceae > Sambucus > Sambucus nigra. The sequence goes on from OX422215.1 coordinate 351,194,929, forward strand.
GTGATTGTTTTACGTTTTCACCCTTTAACGACATGTTTTTAATTCTAAGTCTAACAATTTGCAAATCATAGTTGTATTCTTAAACTGGGAGACTCATGACTACGTGGTTAGTTTCTGCAAATTACATGAGTCGCGTGCGAGGTGTTCGTGCCACTTGAAGGGATGTTTTGTGACTAATTTGCATTTTCATCCTTTAACGACATGTTTTTAAGCCTAAGTCTAACTATTTTCAAATTTGCTTCATATTCCCAAATCGAAAGTCTCGTGACTACACAATCAGTCTTACGAGTTACATAGTCCCGTGCGAGGTGTTAATGCCACTTATAGGAACGTTTTGTAATTATTTTATGTTTTCACCCTTTAATGACATTTTTTAAGCCTAAGGCTCACTATTTGCAAATTATAATCATATTCTCAAACCGAGAGTCCTGTGACTATGCAGTCAGTTCTTACGAGTTATATTGGTCCAGTGCGAGGTGCTCATGCCTCCTATGGGGCCATTTTATGGTTCTTATGCATTTTCTCCCTTTAACGGAATGTTTTTAAGCCTAAGTCTAATTATTTTTAAATTATCATCATATTCTCAAATCGGGAGTCCTGAGACTGCACGGTCAGTTCCTACGGGTTACGTTGGTAGGTGTCCGTGCCTCTTACAGGACCGTTTTGTGGCTATTTTACATTTTTACCCTTTAACGACATATTTTTAAGACTAAGGCTAACTATTTATAAATTTTCATCATGTTCTCAAATCGGGAGTTCCGTGACTACGTAGTCAGTTTATACGAGTTACAATTGTCCCGTATAAGGTGTTCATGCCCCTTATGGGACCATTTTTTATTATTTTACATTTTCATCCCTTAATGGCATATTTTTTAGGCCTAATCCTAACTATTTAGAAATTATAGTCATATTCTCGAACTGAGAATTCCATGACTACGTGATTTGTTCCTACGAGTTACATTGGTACCGTGCGAGGGGTTTGTACCTCTCGTGGGATTATTTTGTGGTTGTTTTCAGTTTCACCCTTTAATGGCATATTTTTAATCCTAAGTGTAAATATTTGTAAATTTTCATCATATTCTCAAACTGGAGTCCCGTTACTACGCGGTTAGTTCCTACAAGTTACATTGGTCACGTACGAGGTGTTCATGCCTCTTATAGGGCTGTTTTGTAGTTTTTTTTTTATTTTCACCCTTAAACAACATGTTTTTAAGCCTAAGTCTAACTATTTGAAAATTTTCATCATATTATCAAAACTTTAGTCCTGTGATTATGCATTCAGCTCCTACGAGTTACATTGGTCTCATGTAAGGTGTTTGTGCCTCTTATGGGACCATTTTGTGGGTGTTTAGCATTTTTGTCCTTTAATGGCATGTTATTAACCATAATCCTAACTATTTACAAATTATATTCATATTCTTAAACTTGGAGTCTTGTGACGGCATGGTCAGTTCCTACACGTTTCATTGATCCCATGCAAGGTGTTTGTGCCTCTTACATGATTATTTTCTGACTATTTTATATTTTCTCCCTTCAACGGTATGTTTTTAAGCCTAAATATTTGTAAATTTACTAATATTCTCAAACTAGGAGTCCCATGACTATGCGTCCAGTTCCTACGAGTTATATTGGTCCCGTACGATGTTTTCATGCCTCTTGTGGGATCGTTTTGTGGCCACTTTGCATTTTCACCATTTCCCATTATGTTTTTAAGCCTAAGTGTAACTATTTTCAAATTATCATCATATTCTCAAATCTGGAGTCCTATGACTATGCAATCTTACGTTGGTTCCATGGGAGTTGTTCATGCCTCTTACGAGACCTTTATATGGTTGTTTTTCATTTTCACCCTTTAGTGGCATGTTTTTAATCCTAAATCTAACTATTTACAAATTGTAGTCATATTTTCAAATAAGGAATCCTGTGACTATGCAGTTTGTTCGTACGAGTTGTATTGGTCCCGTAACTATTTACAAAATATGCAAGTTTAGAGATTTGCATATTTTCGTCATTTCTATTACTAAGTCCAGAGATTTTCAATAACGCAACAATGTTCCAATAATTTTAATCCCTTACACCAACTCAATACAATTTTATTTTTAAATGTATGTTTCAACATTAAAGTAGTTCTACCATACTTATATCCAACTTTCAACACTATGTAATATAATTGGGTAGTGATGAGAAACGAGATTACATGTTCCATATAATCGCATATTAGAAGTACTAGGGAAATCATCTGGTGGTACTAGGAATCCTGCATTTTTCATCATATGAAATAATATTTTGTTTATTTCACTACACCAAATCTTGTGAATGGTCACGCCCAGTGGGTCACGACCCAAGTTCGCAACCAGCTGGTCGCGGACTTGGGTCATGACCCACTCAATATTTGGCGTGACCATATTTATTATCACACTAAATTATCGATGCTCTAGAAGTGGTCACGGACTTGGGCCGTGACCAGGTCGTGACCATCTTGGCGCCAAACTCGCCCCAAAATTCCCTCCAAGCTTGTTCGCGGAGGGGTCACGGCCCAAGTCCGTGACCGATGACATGACGAAGAAGATAGTACACACATTGGGAGTCACGGCTTAGGGCCGTGACAATTTCTAGGTGTGGATCACGGCTATGGGCCGTGACCATACCTCATTCAAGCAATAGGGTTGATGAAAAAGGGTTTAGCATCAGTGATTGAGGGTCATGGCTATGGGCTGTGACCATTTCTTGGTGTGGGTCACGGCTATGGGCTGTGACCATTTCTTGGTGTGGGTCACGACTATGAGCCGTGACTATCCTTCAATTCAAGGTCTGAAACTAGTCGCGCATGGGGGTCACGGCTATGGGCCGTGATCATCCTTCAATTCAAGGTCTGATATTGGTGGCACATGGGGGTCATGGCTGTAGGCCGTGACCATTGGCCATTCATGTAGCAGCAACAAGGTTATGGGTTGCGAGGTGGGTCGCGGCTGATGGCCGTGACCATGTAATTCCTAAAAAAAATGCACTTTAACATTTGACCCCTTTCATTTTCATTTACCCGCTTCTCTCTCTCTCTCTCTCTCTCGTCAAAGACAAAGATGTGGCTTCTCTCTCTCGTCAAACACCTGTGGGTTTTATCTCTCTCTGCTGCCGATACCTACTGCCACCGATAAGGTTAGCTTACTTTAATTTCTATTTTGATTTGTTTGATGAGATACATATATTTGAATGAGGGTTATTGGTTTTTTGATTTCGATTTCATGAGATACAATCATATATATCTGTTTTGATTTTTGTTTGATGAGATACAAATACAGATACTTTAATTTTTGTTTTGTTCTTTTATGTGTGTAATTGTATGTGTATATATGTATAGATTTATGTCAAAAAAATATTAGGGTTTAAGTAAACCTTAGATTGTATGTGTGTATGAATAGGTTATGTCAATAAACCCTAGATTGTATGTATGTATTTTTTTGGCAAAATATTATTCAAAACTCTAGACATTATATTTTTTTTGACAAAATATAATTAAATGGATTTATAATAAATAAAATAAAGTTACATTCGCCTTTTTGTGGGTTATATATATGCATAGATTTATGTCAAAAAACTATTAGGATTTAAGTAAACCCTAGATTGTATGTGTGTATGTATAGATTATGTAAATAAATCCTAGATTGTATATGTATGTATTTTTTTTTGACAAAATATGCTTGTCTTTTTTTTTTGACAAAATATGATTAAATGATTATTTTGGCATACGAGTCGCAAACACGTGTCACATTACTATAGTAAGATATTGTTGGCTTGGTTGTTGGATACTATGTTGAATTTATTGAATTGATACTAGTGTCGATAAATGTACATGTTATTAAATTTGTTGGGTGTGCTCTTGATTTGCCTATGAAAAATTATATCACGTATCTTGCGATTAATGTGCATTTTTTTACGTTTATGTCAAGATATAAGGAGGCTACAGCTTGACATGGAACAAATACACCACCGCTGACTGATCTCTGCTCCACCACCGGTTAAATCTCCACTCCACCGACCACCATAGCAGGTTCATATATCTACCTCTCCCACACGTACAAATGCACAACGAAACACACGCACAACGGAACACACGCACGCACACCTACATCAATTTCTGTATATCGGGGTTAGATCCAGACATCAAGGTGGGCGGTCATCACCAGATCTGCATTGGGTTTGTGCCGATTGAAGATGGACAAGGGTTTGGTTGGTCGGGGGTTGCTGGTGGTAGGGTTTTGGTATGGTGGTGGTTGGTTGGAGGGAGTGCGGGGAGTAGAAGCTAAAGGTGAGGTGGTAGTTGAAATGACGGAGGAGGAATTAAAGGGATTGTGATGATGGGAGGTTTTTTTATTTATTTTTACTTTTTTATTATTTTAATTTTATTTTTGGGTTGGGATATTTTTTTTTCTCTTTTAGGTAAAAACTGGAGGGAATCCTATTTCTAGGCTTAATTACAACGAATTAATATTTAAGGGGGTGAATTTTTCGGGTATTTTTTTTAAGGGGTGTCCCATAACTCTTATGGTCCTTACTAACTTTTATGTTGTTTTATGCGCTTTTAAGATTTTGACATCTAAATGTTCAATGTTTACTAGTTCAAATTATTTAGAAGTGTTTCTCCTCAAATTATTAATTATGCAATTGATTATTTACGATTAAGTCGTAAATGTTGTCTCCTAAGTAACATGAATTCAATTGTTTAATAAAATATGAAATGATAATAATTTTAAGAAACATTCACAACATTACATTGTTATGTTTAATGTGTAGCTGATGAGAAAAAACATTTATTGTTTCAGGTGTTTGTTTTCTTTGCTTCCAGAAACTTCTCGAGAAAATGCCATGGTTAAAGTGTGAGGTGCATTGTCAACTCAATTCTTTTGGTGGATGCTCAAGGTTTGATTTATTGGCTTAATTCTTCAATTATACATTACATATATATTTACTCTCTTTGTCTTTAAACTGTTCGCTGGTTTGTTATTTTATTTTCAAAAAGTTAGACTTAGGCATAAAAAACATGCCATCGAAGGGTGTACAACGGGGATGCTGGTTTGAGTGTACGATGGGGATCCCGGTTTGAGTGTACGATCGCGTAGTCACGGGGATCCCGATTTGAGTGTACGACGTAAATTTGCAAAAAAAAAAAGGCTTAAGCATAAAAAAATGCAATCAATTGGCGAAAACGTAAAACAACCACAAAACGGTTCCGTAAGTGTCACGAACACCTCTCATGGGACCAATGTGAATCATAGGAACCGACCGCGTAGTCACGGGGCTCCCGATTTGAGTGTACGACGTAAATTTGTAAAATGTTAGACTTAAGCATAAAAATATGCCATCGAAGGGTGAAAACGTAAAACAAACACAAAACGGTCTAGTAAGAGTCACGAGCATCTCGCAGGGGACCAATGTGACTTGTAGGAACCGACCGCGTAGTCATGGGGCTCCCGGTTTGAGTGTATGATGTAAATTTACAAAAAAAATCGACTTAAGCATAAAAACATGCCATCGGATGGTGAAAACATAAAAGAACCATAAAACGGTCCCGTAAGAGTCACGAGCACCTCACACGGGACCAATGTGACTTGTAGAAACCGACTGCGTAGTCACGGGGCTCCCGATTAGAGCGTATGACTTAAATTTGTAAAAAAATAGACTTAAGCATAAAAACTTGCCATTGAAGGGTGAAAACGTAAAACAGTGACAAAACGTTCTCATAAGAGTCACGAACACCTCGCACGGCATCGATGTAACTCGTAGGAACCGGTCGGGTAGTCACAGTGCTCCCAGTTTGAGTGTACGAAGTAGATTTGCAAAAAATAAGACTTAAGCATAAAAACAAGTCGTAGAAGGGTGAAAACATAAGACAACCACAAAATGGTTCCGTAAGAGTCACGAACGCCTCGCACGGGACCAATGTGACTCGTAGGTACCGACCGGTTAGTCACAGGACTCCCGGTTTGAGTGTACGATGTAAATTTGTAAAATGTTAGACTTAAGCATACAATCATGCCATCGAAGGGTGAAAACGTAAAACAACCACAAAACAGTCTCATAAGAGTCACGAGCACCTCGCACGGGACCAATGTGACTCATAGGAACCGCGTAGTCACGGGGCTCCCGGTTTGAGTGTACGACTTAAATTTGCAAAAAAATAGACTTAAGCATAAAAACATGTCATTGAAGGGTGAAAACATAAAACAGCCACAAAACGGTCCCGTAAGAGTCACGAACATCTCGCACGGGACCAATGTAAGTCGTAAGAACTGACCGTGTAGACACGGCGCTTCCAGTTTGAGTGTACGATGTAAATTTGCAAAAAATTAGATTTAGGCATAAAAACATGCCATCAAGGTGAGAAAATGTAAAAAATCCACAAAACGGTTCTGTAAGAGTCACAAACACCTCTTAAGGGACCAATGTGACTCGTAGAAATCGACTGCGTAGTCACGGGGCTCCCGATTAGAGTGTACGACGTAAATTTGTAAGAAAATAGACTTAATCATAAAAACTTGACATTAAAAGGTGAAAACATAAAACAGTGACAAAACGGTACCGTAAGAGTCACGAACACCTCACATGGTACCAATGTAACTCGTAGGAACCGATCGCGTAGTCACGGGGATCCCGGTTTGAGTGTACGACGTAAATTTTCAAAAAAAAAATAGACTTAAGCATAAAAAATTGCAATCGATGGGTGAAAACGTAAAACATCCACAAAACGGTCCCGTAAGTGTCATGAACACCTCTCACGGGACCAATGTGACTCATAGGAATCGATTGCATAGTCACGAGGCTCCCGATTTGAGTGTACGACGTAAATTTGTAAAAATTTAGACTTAAGCAAGAAAATATGCCATCGAAGGGTGAAAACATAAAACAAACACAAAACGGTCCCGTAAAATTCACGAGCACCTCGTACGGGACCAATGTGACTCGTAGGAATTGATCGCATAGTCACGGGGATTCCGGTTTGAGTGTACGATGTAAATTTAAAAATAATTCGACTTAAGCATAAAAACATGCCATCGAATGGTGAAAATGTAAAACATCCATAAAACGGTCCGGCAAGAGTCACGAGCACCTCATACGGGACCAATGTGACTAGTAGGAATCAACCGCGTAGCCACGGGACTCCCGGTTTGAGTGTACGGCGTAAATTTGCAAAAAATTTAGACTTAAGCATAAAAACATGGCTTCGAGGGGTGAAAATGTAAAACAAACACAAAATGGTCCCGTAAGAGTCACGAACACCTCGCACGAGACCAATGTGACTCGTAGGAACTGACCGCGTAGTCAAGGCACTCCCGCTTTGAGCATACGACGTAAATTTGTCAAACGTTAGACTTAGGCGTACAAACATACTTTTATAGGGTAAAAATGTTAAAACAACCATAAAACGGTCCCGTAAGAGTCACGAACACCTCTCACGGGATCGATGTAACTCGTAGGAACCGGTAGCGTAGTCACGGCGTTCCCGGTTTGAGTGTACGACGTAAATTTGCGAAAAATTACACTTAAGAATAAAAACATGTCATCGAAGGGTGAAAATGTAAAACAACAATAAAACGGTCCCGTAAGAGTCACGAACACCTCGCACGGGACCAATGTGACTCGTAGGAACCGACCGCGTAGTCACGGGGCTCCCGGGTAAGTGTACGACGTAAATTTGCAAAAATTAGACTTAAGCATAAAAACATGCCATCGAAGGGTGAAAACGTAAAATAGCCACAAAACGGTCCCGTAAGAGTCACAAACACCTCGTACGGGATCAATGTGACTCGTAGGAACCGATCGCATAGTCATGGGGCTAACGATTTGAGTGTACGACTTAAATTTGTAAAAAATTAGACTTAAGCATAAAAACATGCCATCGATGGGTGAAAACATAAAATAGCGACAAAACGATTCGGTAAGAGTCACGAACACGTCGCACGGGACCAATGTGACTTGTAGAAACCGACCGCGTAGTCACGGAGCTCCCGATTTGAGTGTACGACGTAAATTTATAAAAAAATAGACTTAAGCATAAAAACATGCCATCGAAGGGTGAAAATGTAAAATAGCCACAAAACGGTCCCGTAAGAGTCACGAACATCTCGCACGGGACTAATGTGACTCGTAGGAGCCGACCACATTATTACGGGGCTCCCGATTTGAGTGTACGACGTAAATTTGCAAAAATAAGATTATGAAATCCCTACCTTATAATGTCATCCTGATCTTATGAATTTCAAATTGATATATAAAGACTTTCTCGGAGGTTAGTCAATTCCACTCGAGAGCATATCCATTATTGAATTCAACATACAAGTTCAGCTTCCTTGAGCCAACACTGTCGTAACTAAAAACAGTTAACCGTTCATATTATAATAGTTAATGATCAAGTGTACGTGGCAAACTTTTAGTCTGGCAATAAAACTTAGCACAATATGGTGGTCTTGTACAAGCACAAGTACACAGTGATATTCTTGACAGTATATAATGTCAACAAGTTCAACTGTTCGACAATCAATACTAACTGTTAATTTGAAAGACTCGACAAATTCTCCCATGAAGGAGCTCGCAAAATGGGTAAGATGTACTAATGAAAGGGAGTATTAAGACTGTTAACTAGAACAAACTGAAAAACATATTTCAAAGGGGCTTTAAAATATCCTCAGGATCATTGTTATCATGTTTTTTTTTCAAATTTTGTATGTTTATTTATATTGGATGAATTCAATGTTTAGAAAATAAATGTGCAACCTTCACTCATTCATTTGGAAAATGGAGACACACGTATAGTAAATAGAGACACATATATTTGATTTCATAGAGCATGATACGTTCTAGAAATCATACATACTGGTACAGGTCCTACACGCGGTTGTGCATCTTAAGTCAAGACCAAATTATGATATTAATTAAGATAGTGTTTTTCTATTGGACATACATACCGCTACATGTCCTACTCGCTGCCACACTACTGCACCTGCTACTTCCACGCTACTAAATACATATAATACACTAGATGGAGGACAACACCGGCTACTGCCTCGCTGCCACGACAGCAACACCTGCTACTGCCCCAATCCCCCTACTAGTTCTACTGCCCCTGCCCCAAGCCCCTGCTCCTCTTGCTTATGCTGCTTCTACTACCTAAACGCCTGCTTCTAAGATTTAAACACCCGCTCCTCTTACTTATATGATGCTTGAGAAAGTGATACCAAGAATTTCAAGTTACTCTAGAGTTCGACATAAAGTGATTCAACATAATGTAAAGATGGAAAGACAATATATATATATATATATATATATATATATATATATATATATATATATATATATATATATATATATATATATATATATATATATATATATATGCTGTTATATATAACTGTTATATATAACAGTTATATATAATAATATATAACTATTATATATAACAGTTATATACAGTTATATATAACAGTATAATGCCCGGTTAGTTAAAAACGAAACATCCTCATCGCCCAATTCAATCGCTTTTGTATAATGCCCAATCTCCGTATCAAAATCCTTCTTCTTATAAGCCGCATTCCCAGCCTCCTTCTCCTTCTGCGCCTCCGCTTTCCTCTCTCTAATTTCCCTCTCCTCATCCGGTACTTGTTCCGATTCCGGTTCCGACTGAGGTTCAGGCTCAGGCTTCTTGACGAGCCCGTTATTTCTCTTTGAAATTGAATCGTTCATCTCCATATCGTCGGGGATATGCGTGGAAAGTTTGACGTTCAGCAAGAGCCTGCATAACTCTCTGATCCTTTAGGTAGAGATTTAAGTTGGTGGGGTTTTTCTGAATCCCCTGCATCATTTTAACGAAGTTCTATTGTTGAAGATATGTTCTTATTGAGGGATCGAATGTTAGTTTAGCCCACATCTCGAGGCCAGAAAATGCATCCCCGAAGAGGTTTGAGGCGGCTAGGGGGAGCGTGATTTGGAGGAGGCGGATTGGGCGTCGGCGAGGCCAAATTTGAGGGGTTCATTGTTGGGGTCTATTTCAAGACCTTTTTTGTAAGAGGAAACGGCGTCGTCATAGTTGTGAAGGTCGAGATGAGCGGCACCGAGGCGGGAGTAGCCTTTGGAGCAGTCGGGTTTTAGTTGGACGGTTTTTTGAGCGCCGGTTAAGGCTTGTGTGTATTGGTTTAAGGAGGCATAGGCCGCAGATCGATTGGAGTAGAGGACGTGATTGGTTATGGGTCACGGACTTGGGCCGAACCATTTTTTTTATTTTTTTTTGCCACGGTTGTGGGTCGCGGACTTTGGCCTCGACCAATTTGTCACGGTTATGGGTCACAGATGAGGATCGCGACGAATTTTTTTTATTTTTTTGTCAGGATCGTGGGTCGCGGACATTGGCCGTGACCAATTTGTCACGGTTGTGTGTCACAGATGAGGGCCGCGACCCGTCACGGCATGGGTCACGGCCCAAGTTCGCGACCATCTGCCGTGACCCCTCTCGGCCGTGACCATTTTTTGGTCACGGACTTGGGCCGCGACCCACGAAAATGGTCACTCCTGAAATGGTCACGGCCCAAGTCCGCAACCCACAGTTTTGGTCATGGATTTTGGCCGTGACCAATCGCCAGTTTTGGTGTAGTGTTTGTGACATTAGTTCTTTCATCTCATCTATCTCTCGACGATGACGAGCCTCTCCCTCATCAATCCCTTTATCCATCTGTTGACAATGATGGTTCTATCCTTCCTCAATCCTCTTTTATAACCTTTCGATCTCACTCTCATAAAAAGTGATAAGTCATGAACCTTAGAGATGCCGATCGAATACGAACTCCCTTAAATAAATCACGTCCATGTCCATCACGACCAATAACATCCTCAAATATTTGAATCTCACTCTAGGGCCATTTTTCTGCTCTTTTAGTATTTCTTCCAACTATCTTTGTATACTTTTCTACAAATTAAGAAAAGAGTTTTTAATAGTGTGCAATACCATAAATTCTTTGTACAATATTTTTCACATTAGACAATAAGAATGGAAACTATGATATAATACTTCCATACCAACCTCTCCATCCTTCGTATTATATATCTTATCCTTTAACTTTTGAGTCTCTCTATATACACTAATCTTGTCGTTAGGCAGGTTGGCTTTTTTCATCTATTGTTTTTAAGTAAGATATGAAAAAAAAAACATATTACGTTCATAATAGTAATGATGAAATTCAACATAATCATCCTCAAACTAGAATCATAAAAGAATATGTAAAGAATGTAAAATATGGTGTTAACCATTTCTAAAACTTTATGAATTGACGTTCTCTCAATCATAGGGTTGGTACAAAGGTTTGCCCTATTTTCAGTGTTTTAAGCCACCACCCGCTATATTATAAGTTAAATCATGTTTTAATTTTTATTCATATAAACAATTAATGTACTTAAACAAAAAGTATTTCAATATAGGTTATACCATCGTATCTTTTTTACCCTAACATGTGTGACACCCCGCCTATTCTAATTCGGGGTGATCAATCCATTATTGAATTAAACAGGAATCATTAATGGTGTCATTCTTAGCATCACTGTCGAAAGTCAAGAAATTACTAATACCCTAATAGCCCGATGTAACATGAAGTAAATATAAATGGAATAAATATATCATTCACCATTTCCATTCACATAACAATGACTAAATGATATAACGATATAAGTAATTAATTCAGTCTGGAATCACACTCCAGAGCAAAATTCAAATACAGTCATCCATAAGTAATGTCTAAATCAACACTAGAAATAGCTAAAAATACAATGTCTATGAAAATAATATCCAACTAAAAATGGGCGACATGCTCGACAGAGATAAATAAGTATAATTAAGAGAAGAATAAATGTGGAGGTGTCTAATAGCAAGGCCCTACAACTTCCACAACAGTTGTAGCACGTTAAAAGTAGGAACTCCTATGCTTGGCGTCCCTGTGGCTGGGCACCTAAAATTGTTTTTACAAAAAGGATTTTAAAGGAGTCAGAGCCCTTGTAAAATCGAATGAAAAAGTTTAGCAAGTTCTTAAAATGCATCAAGATAAGTTATTAAACACATGCTAGTACTGCGTGCCCTCATTTGAGATCCTCACCGCTCAAACCAATGTGCACACCTAACGTACTTTTCTAACCCACCTAGTTATGCTACTCGCCTAACTAGTCTGACATACATCCCTTCACATCTAATAATTTATAGTGCCCACCCATATTTCGCATATGATACTAAACTACATTTCCCATTATTTTTATTTATTTAATATAACCAACTTATATGTTAGTTTTTCACACACTTAGAGTACTTTAAATATCACTATCTATTTTATCTATTAATACACCCATAGTAGATTCAATCAAGCTAATATATATATATATATATAATAAGTTACAAAACTTATGTACGTCATAAGATTCAACTATGACATCAAAAGATGAATTTTTTTTGCCCTTCCTATTTTACCCTTGAAAATTTTGATTTCCCCCTCTTTTTTTCACTTATCAAATTGATACTTCAATTCTAAATTGAGGGTAATTTGGTCAAAACCACTTCATTAATTTGTCCACTCTCTCTCATTTCACACAAACCTCTCATTCTTCGCTTTCACCCATTCTCTCATCAGCAACCCCAAATAACCCTACCTCAAACATCAACCCTTTTCCCCCACTACTTCAGCCATCGCCACACCTGCCTCCACGTCCCCGTTCCTCTCTCTCTTTGGCTTCTCTTAGGTGTCCTCAGGTGGCTTCTCTTGGTGAATTTTTTATTCTTCTTTGTTTATATGAGTTTGAAACTAATTTTTGTTCTTCTTTATTATGATTTAAGGAATCAATATATGAATTTGAAGCTAATTTATGTTGTTCTACTACTATTTTTTTTAGCTAACCTTCTTCATCTACATCTCAATCGTTTTAGCCCTAAATTTGTTCATTTAGTGTAGTTAATTTTGTGTTGTTTCATATTGTGTTGTATCGTTGGATTTCATTTTCATCTAATTTTAAGTGTTGTTTGTATTTATGTTATTAAGTTGATCTAATCCCCTGTTTTAACTAACCTTCTTCATCTACATATCAATGTTGATTTAAGTTTAAGTGTTGATTTAATCCACTGCTCTTGAAAATGTTCAGTTCATTGAATCATTTGAAAATGTTGTCGAAAATCGTTTAAGCGTTTAATCGTTTAATCTGTTGAAAATTATTTAATCAGTTTGAGAAAGTGAATTTATGTTCCATGATTTGTTACTGTTGAGAATGTACTTTCAAAAATTTTACATTTATATACAATATGCAAGGTATTTGATATACAATATATAAAGTCTTTATCTATATGGAAAGGAAAAAAGTTCACTGCTGAGATGGACATGGATTGGTGTGGAGTTAAATTTTTGTTTCGTACTTTGTCATATTTATCATAATTAATCTTGCTTCCACTACATGTTTATCTCTTTTGGTTCGGTTGTCATGCTTTACCTTTATTTATTTTTTGGCGCATATTCTACAGGTAGGGTTATGCAGAAGGCCTAATTTGTGTTGTGAACATGATTTATGGAAGACCGCCTTTAGTTTGCATAAAAAATATGATATATTCATTTACTTTTAACATGATGTTGTTGTTTGTGAATTTAACATATGCCTACTGCTAAAAAGAATATTGCCATTACGTATTTTATTTAAGAGGCTTCTTTGTATACTTGATCTGATACAACTGAGTTTATTCTTAATTACTATTAAGTTTATTCTCGATTATTGTAAACTTGATTTGCAGTTGCCACTCTTTTTGTGGTTTTATCGTAATAATTTGTGCCTACTATTATGATAGGTTCTACACCAATTTTTATGAGTTTTTTGGGCTCCATTTTAGTTTGATGTGGGGTTTCATTGGGCTTGATATCTGCTTTATTTGAATTTAAGTTTGATTTGGTTTAACAAATTTTTGTCCTAATAGGGTTCATATGATGGAATCTGCAAAAATATGTTCTAATTGTTCATTTCTATTTTGCGGTGCTATAAATGTTTCCAACAACTGTCATTTTTCAGTTCGATAACAGAGGGTAAGGTATGTCTTAAATACTATTATGATTTTATTAGTTAAATCTTATATGACACCTATGGCATTTTTATTAAACTTTTAATGGTGTGCTTGAGACTGTTTTTCCCATCGATTGTAGAAGTTGATTACGTAAATTTTAGAAATGATTTATCTCTGTAAGTTATTGCAAACTATATTGTAGATTGTTTGAGAAATATTTTAATGAAACCAATTTAGTTGTTTTGATTTTCTTAAGATTTTGTATGTGTTCTGGGGTTCAACCCACACCTGAAATCCTCCATGTGATGTGTTTTCTATTTCAGATTTTTAAAATGTACGTAATTCTTTTTGTTTTGATACTTGTATTTTGACCAAACTTGGGGATTCACTGAAATGTGAAAAAGTGTTGAAATTTTCATGATCACACATTTTTGGTTCATTTTCAATTCAGTGCATTACGTAGTTGGAGGTGGTTATAATGCATTGTTTGTAACACGTACCATAAGTAACAAGTATTTTGTTGAAGTCTGTAGGTGGTCTTAAATAAGAGTTCAGGTTCTGTGCAATTTTGGTTTAAGATGATAAACATACAGCCTTTAGTTTTCTTTTTAGAATATTGGATCAAATATATTTAATACAGTATAGTAATGTTTTGTACATGTTTTGGTATTTTAGGATTTGTTTCTTTGACCTACCCTCAAATATGAATTCAGTGACGAATCCACTAGTACAAACCTCAAAAATTGTGGTGTATGGTCTTTTAACTATGAGATTTGGATATCTAAAAGTCTATAATGGGGAAAATATTACAGATTCAATCTTATAGTTTAGTGTCATTTGTTATTTTAATATTTTCTCTAATGTTTACAATGCCTCCCATTTCTTCTTTGGAGATCTTTAACGTGGCCATGCATTCAACAGGGAGCTACAGATCCAAGGAGTAATGGTATTTTTTTTCTAAGAGGAGAACACTAAAGCTGTAAACATCAATACTAACTACAAGTTCTGATTGATTCATTATTTTATTGTAGATTTGTAAAATTGGGGATTGAAGTTCTGTATCCAAGTTCCGACTATGAAATGGATTAATGGCCTAAACTTGGTTTATTTTGGTTTTCCATTTCATGTTATGTAGTTCATTTTAGTGGATTTTATAGTTTGGCATATATGTTATTTCATCCTTCTAGTATAGTTTTTGGTAATCAGAGGTGCTATCATGGGCTTTGAAATGTTTTACTTTCCTTAATTAATTCACTCGGAAACTGACTTTATAAAACCCTGGTCCTATTCTTAATGTTTCTTTGCTTAAGTTCTATAGTTTCTATCAAATGACCCCTTATATTATTGCTTTGGGACAAATGGTTGTTGTGTCCTTACAACAAACATTTGATATCTTTTGACTAAATAATATATACATCTATGTTTTTTATTCAGGTTAGTAAAAATAGGAGCCATGGAATCAAAGATGAATGCCATTGACAGAGCTATTGCGAATCTCATATTCTGTAAGATGCATGATTTCAGCGTAAATGATCTCGCGGATTCGGCATCATTAGACTTTGAACAAGAAGCTGACAAAACAATAAGCCAACAATTCAAGTAAAACACAAATCAAACGCAATTCACGGACTGCCCTCATGTCACAATTTTAGCAGGCGATGTGAAAGTTCCAATCATCAAACAAGAGGACCCTTACAGGTATACAAATTTTCATATTGAGAAGACACTTTTTTGCAATTTCTTATAATGATTTAACCGTATTTGTTCATATGCCCATAGCGCAAGGTGGATGCCAAATTATGAAGAATTGGGGTGAAGGGTTTGCTGACTTCGAATAAAGTGCGGGGAATTGTATTTAGTATCTTCTAAAGATGACATTTTTCACACATTCAGGACAGTGAGAAGTCTTCTTGCTACCCACTAATAATAATATTTACGATATCTTGGTTTGTTTTCCCAAGTTATTTTTGACATAGGTAGAGGTATGCGACGATTACCTTTATGTTCAATTGGAATTAGTGGAGCCATATATATAAATAATTAAAGTATATAATAACTCTCTATTTTTTCTCATTTATCTCTCTCGCTTTTGTCTCTATGC
This sequence comes from Sambucus nigra, assembly GCA_949130495.1. Classification (NCBI taxonomy): domain Eukaryota; kingdom Viridiplantae; phylum Streptophyta; class Magnoliopsida; order Dipsacales; family Adoxaceae; genus Sambucus; species Sambucus nigra. The sequence continues at coordinate 351,211,089 of OX422215.1, forward strand.
AGGCCCCTCACCGTTTGTTTTTTATTAACTACCTTTGTATATTATTTTCATCAAACATTTCTATTGAAATGTGGTGTTTTCACGAGATATGAAAACACCGTTCTTGGAAAGCATTCTAATTTGGTATTTGTGATTAGTTCATTTCATTCGTGATTGTTTTCATCATTTCAATGTGATAGTAAAAAATATTTTTGTAATCTGTATATTTATGTTTCTATTGGTGGGGTTTAGTCCTTTTGGAATAACAATTGGCCCATAGGCACAAAACTAACCTTAACATGATAATTGTGGTTGATATTTCTTCAATATTTGGAGACTAAAGAAGGAGTCTATAGCTACAAAGCCTATGATGCAGATGTAACAACCTCAAATATAATATATGAGCACTGTAGAGGAATTTTGTCATGTTGGTTTTGTTAATTTTTAGATGATGATTTAATTTTATGTCACAACTCTAACCCATCATATGAGGTTTTACGTATAAAATCCATCTAGATAAAAAAAAATGAAACGTTTGATAATTCTCTTGGTACGTGGCTTCCAGTTTCAATCTTTTTATATGTGAGATAATATTAGATTTTCTTATTTAAGAGACAAATGTGGATATTGCTTGAAAAACATGTTATTTGATGTAGTATTTCTAACTCCAAGATAACAGGTCATATAACATTTGGGATTAATTTCAACTTACACAAAGTAAGAATGTCAATATATAGTTCCGTTTACGTAGTTCTTTTATTATAAATGTTAAAGCTTAACATGTCTAATCAGGAGTATGCTATAAACTAACACTATGCAGTTGATAAACTCGAAAAAATCGAATCACTATTAACATTTTATTAACTTGATATTTTGCATTCGTTTAGAAGGAAAATAAGTATGTCAAATCTGATAGTTCGATTATTGAATCATGTACTCCCTCTCTCCCAAATTAATATACTTATTTAGAAAATATATTTAGCATAAACCTGTGCAGTCGAACCACTCTAATGGAATATCATTTTTTATATTGACTTAATATGTCAATTTATTGCAGGAATTTGAAGAATTCGACGCATTAATGAAGCTAAGATCTATTTCATACCTTTTAGTTAAGTAACACGAGGAAACATCTTCTTGACCGTCAAGATTGCGAAAGATGGAACAGAGTCATCAGATAGGTTCTTAAGATCATAAGCAGATTTTTCAGCAGCCATATAAACAAGGACATGATGACTTGTAGCTTTGTGGAGATTGATAAAGTATCCACAGTCATATGAAGTGGGCGCAACATTTCCTAATGGTTCAAATGGAGTTTAGTGTGGGCAGCGAACTTATATAGGAAACATCAATGTGATCATAAACATCATGTCTTTGAAGAATCGGGAGGAGAAGTTCACGCCACACAGAGGTAATATGAGAAATCAAGAACTGTTAACGCATAGTTTTGATATCTGAAATTGTAAACACGGGATAAGAGGGATGACTCACCTCCTCCCGTATACGCTGATTAGTATTTAGGCATGGGTTTTCTTATTATGTATATTTCTGTCTCAAATATTTTTGGCTCTATCTCTATTGTAGTGCATATGATGATTGTAGATTCTTTGGTTCCAAACTTCATGATGGGAATCATAACTGAGGCTGGTGTTATTGTAAGTAGGACCACATAAACCTTTTTTAAGCTTTTTAAATTTTTTACTTCGGTTATAAGTTTATAGCCATATGGTCACCGTAGTCGTAATCAAGATTATTATACGCAGGGAATCATGGTGATGACTACTAGGTTCTTTTGATTACTGTATGATCTTCAAAACCATTTTGGCACTACCGAATTTTATACATAATTTATGGGGGTCACTGCACGTAGTTCTACTACATACAGTTTTTGAATTTCAACAATTTTAATTTTGATCTTGGTTTCCAAAAATTGTTCAATTCTAATTTAATTTTCTCATGTGATGTTCTGAATGTTTCAAATTCAAAATGTCCAAGTTTTATTCCTTTTTCCATATAGGAGTTTATAAGCTTCATAGCTAATATGTTTGCAGGGAGCATACACACGAACAATGTTTGTTTATTCCCCTAAATCTTTATTCATATTTTCATTTCTTTTATTATTCAAACATGAACTATTTAACAATAATATTAACATAGGACAATAGGAAGAGGTCCCTTTATCTAGAACTATGCTCCCACTGGCTTTTATGGCTCTTAACCCTATGTTTCCGAGATACTCTCGTTCACTCTTGATCACCTTTAACAGGAATTGGAACTTTTATGGGTCGATGCTGAGAGAATTCAGAGGCAGATGCAAGAGGTGGTAGTTGCGAACTACCGAACATTCATTTATGCTACTAATGTCATTCGAGAGGAAGTTTCTATGACTGATAAACATCTCAAAATTATGATTGATGAGTTTCTATGATTGATATTACTTCCCCACATACCTAACCTTTATTTATGAGGTTTCTGAATTTTTTAAGCTAAATTTTTTAAGATGAATTTTTTTTATTGACATGTTGAATAAATTTTAAATTGGAATTACTAAATATGAATTGCAGCTTTGGTTTTATTTTCAGGTTGGGATTCATTAACAAGAAATTCAATGCTTTATCTACATGGATGCTAAGATCAAGAGTTCGTTATTATAGTATGGCCTTTGTGAGGTGTTTGTACATGGAGTTTTTAACTTGGACAATGCAAGCCCCATTACCAATGGTAGACAATTCTTCATATTCATTGTCAAGACACCTTAGTTGGATCAAAGGAATGTTTTTTTTTGCTAAGTTCTAGAGGGCATGGGCATTGTTAATCTATCGAGTTGCAGTAGATGGACAGGGGTGATTGTCCAATACATAAGATTCTTTTTTTTTCTCTCTTGGGCGACGATCCACCACAAATTTCCCAAGAACTATGTTTTCTTACTCTCTTTTTCTCTGTCTTCATTAAAACCACCGTACCCTCCCTCATTCGTCCATTAAAACTACACTCTATCTTCACGGTTTTCCACCCCCATCGGCATTTTGTCTCCCATATCACTGAGGTAATTTTTTAAACTAAGTAATTTTTTTATTTATTTCTAATGATTCTTATGACAGTCTGCTCATAACACTAAGTCATTGTTTTATTTTCTGATGATTCATAACACCGTGGTAATGGGTGCACCCCCAAAACATGAGTTTCTTATGTATATAGATTCTTTTGTTTCATTGATTCCAAAAACCACCTTAGTATGACTAGAGCATTGGGGTTATTTGTGGTTCTGTTTGAGATCCCTTCCCCGACCCCAACCTTGATTTTAGTGGTTTTATAGTTTTTAAGCTAAATTGATTAATAAGGTTTGATTTAGAGTTTCTTATTAGAAAAATTCGATTAATTATGTTTGGATGTTTAACATTTTTTCTCTCAGAGAAATTGTAAGGAGAGAAACAACATCAGTGCCAGGAAGACAAGAAGATGACAGTGATGACTCCGATCCCCCTCGAAGAATACACATTAGAACAGTCAATACTAAAAGGTGAAGAGCTTACAAAACTTCAGACACAAAATAAGGTTAGGATTGTTCATGAAGGAAAGGAACGTCGGAGACAATGGGCTTAAAAGTTAACCCCACGACAATCACGCAAGGACAAAAGCACTAGAGATATAACAAAAACTGAAATGAAGGAGTCTCAGGGTAATAAGGGAATTCTCTCAGATGACATTGTCCAATTTCTTGTAGCTCAGAAGAAGAAAATTTACTTATCAAACTCGGAGGAAGAGAAGAATGATAAAACTCATATCTCAAAAAGGAAAAAGCGCAGAAGTTCTGGACTAGAACCTATTATCTTAAAGGAGATACCACCTGCCCAATGCTTATAGAACTCATTGGAGTTTTTAAAGAAAAGGAAAATGCAAGTTTCATGATCATCTGCAGTTTTGAACAACTCTAATAAAATAATGATGATAGTTGATTGTGCTAGAAGCCTACTTTTGGTTTATTTATTGTGTTGGTGTTGTTTCTGCGCCCTTTACACATTACAAGCATGGTATGCTGAATGCTAAGAAAGTTACATGGATTCACTGATAAAAGAACATATATATTATCTATATCGAGTCACTCATTGCATTTCTACCAAAGAAAGAAACAACAAAAAATGGTATGCAATATGCCAGTGTAGATTCTCGTTGCAAGTTTATTATCTGGATGACTCACTCTGGTATTGGAATATTGTTGGGTTACATTGTCATTTATATTGGAATATTGTTAGATAGTTGACGTATGAGTTACTATATATTTCGTTGTTGAATTGTTTTTTTATAGCTTAAACAGGTGGATAGTCCTGTAAATAAAGGGCACTTTGTCCATTTTTTTTAAATTTAACTTATTTTAATTGAAATTAAATTGGGTCGATCGTTAGTTTATTGTGATTATTTTAGCTTTCCTAAATATCATCGTGCCTTCAGGCATGGGTATACCCTAGTGTGTGTGTGTGTGTGTGTGTGTGTGTGTGTGTGTACAACATCCCTAGGTGGAGACCTGCAATGCGGGCATACTCTACTACCAAGTCCTGCTACATCACATACTAAATAAGGACATCGGTCCGGATATCACCCTCGATTCACAATTCAAATCACAAATATTGGAGGCAAACATAGTTCCAAGTCTATGGGTCATGCACCCACCAAACGTACCCAACTAACCATCCAAACTATCATACACTAAGATAACACGTACCTAGGTTTTATGTCCTTGGGGTACAAGTCATAATCCCCCACAATGGGCTTATCGGGATAAGACTGTCCACTATACGAAAAGCTTCCATGATAGCAAGTAGCCTAGGTATGTTTACATAAAAGAGTATACATAATAGGCATTCACATATCCTATGTATATATATAACACATAAATATAGGTATACCCTCAACCTATAGCATATGCCTCATACGTAGCATATATAGAATACCCGAATATCATACATATTTTAAATTCACCATTTAACTATTATTTGTATTCTTCCTGAGTGTTTTCCCCACTACTCAGAGGCTCCTACTCGCTCCACTGGAGTGTTCATTAATTAGACTATTCTTCTATCACTTGTTCGATCGTATATTTTCTCACACTTCTCCAGACACATGTAATACCTCGTATTTTTATGGCTTTTAAAATTGGGGATTTATTAAATTTAATTGAGATATTAATTTAATATTAATCCAAAATTTTATTTTAAATACTTACTAGCGTGACGAGAGTTAGTAATTATTGAGAATTTATTGAATATTACTGGATGAGTCAAGTAATATATGAGATTGGTTTTATTAATATTGTAACGAGTGAATAATTTTGCAATTATGGAAATTTAAGTCGGGGCGCGCCTGTGTCGTGTCAGATATTATATTATTATTATAAAAGTGAATAAATTATAAGTTGCTCGTATGGTCATTTCGAGTGCACCAAAGTGTTCGGAAGGGTCGATATAGTCAGAAAAGTATACCCGGGGGTTTAGTTTGGGACTCGTGGCGTTTTTAGGCCTAATTGGCATCCCAGGAGGGTATTATGGACATTTTGTATTTTTGGGTAATTAAATCCACGAATTTCCCTAAGATATATTAGCCATTAGGAGTTTTCTTCTAGGTTTATCAATCACAGAACCTAAGAACGGCCATTAGATAAGAAGGTGGAGAGTTTTCCAAGCAATCCAAGACCTATAACTCACTCGATTGCACCTCCACCACCACCAAAACGTAGATTGCACGATGAGGAATGCAACCATATCTTTTTCATCAACAAATCAGACCTTTCAATCCCAGGAAAGTATCTATCTTGCTAATTTCTAGTTGATATTCCTTCCATGTTAGTCTAGGAATAAAAATCACATGTTTTAATGGAAGAATTATATGTTTTGGAAGAGAACTTATATGTGTTGTAGGGAGAATCTAGTTTGAAATCTTGATCATATGTAGAGGATTACCCACAAATTTATGATGATATTTGGGAAGAAAATCTGGATTTAAATAGAGGTGAGTGATTATTCATGCAAAATTTTGTAGATAGAAATCGATTGGAACGATAAAACAACCAGAGAAATTTGTAGCAAACCTACGATTCCTAAAATAGAAGAGAGCAATTGTGTGAAATTTCTTGGATGCGGTGCCAACTTCAAGGTAAGGTCACGAGTTCCTTAGAATGTATGGAACAATTTGACCTAAAAGAAAGTGATAATTATTTTTTTTTTGGTGGTATACACTATTAGACAGTGTGCCACAACCTTTCTTTGAAAATAAGAATCACGACAGTAAGAGGTTCTTCCCGGTATTATTCTGAACTAGAATGGGGTCATTGAACCCCACTTTCAAACCAGGATTTCAAATAGCATTGGGGATAACGTTTCGTTTTGAGTAGGTTTTATCACCCTTAGCCGGGGAGTAGGATAGGTGATTAAAGATTAGTGGAACCACGTGAAAGTAATTTTGAATTCCTGGTGATCATTTCATTTCCACAACGGATGTATCTAGCAAGTGACGTTTAGTCTAGTAGAGTTCCGTGGAAGAACTCGTACCTGTTTATTGTGGACAAACTGCTTATTGATATTTTGCTATTATCCCTCTAGCTGTTTAGAGGTGAGTGGATAATTAGGATTTTCGATTGGCTGAGTTAGAGTCTGATGATTGTGGTGGAATTACCACAGCTGTTTTAGGTGACTTTTGAATGTCGTAAGAGTTACGTCATCGAAAATCGAGATTCGAAGAACTGATAAGAGTGGTCAAATGTTTGTATAATTTCTTTCAAAAAGGGAGTTTTGTGTTTAGATAAATAGGAGTAATTATTACTTAGTGAGGTGCGAAAACCCAACAATATTGAGAAAATGGGGGCTAATGATGTGTAGGCTCGTCTTATACGCATAGCAACGGATTGGAGCACAATGTGAAGTGTCGTTATTAAGGCGTGACTCTATAACTGATAGTATTGAGAGTGTTAAATAAGCTTATGGTGAGGCAGGGAGGACTATAGATATTCGATTTACCCAAAAGTCTATTTTGAGCATTGATAAAGTATCTAGATCTATTGTTACCTAGCATACCTTATTTTTCGAATTTCGGGACGAAATTCAGTTATTAGGGGGAAGTATGTAATACCCCGTATTTTTATGGCTTTTAAAATTGGGGATTTATTAAATTTAATTGAGATATTAATTTAATATTAATCCGGAATTTTATTTTAAATATTTACTAGAGTTATGAGAGTTAGTAATTATTGGAAATTTGTTGAATATTACTCGATGAGTAAAGTAATATATGAGATTGATTTTATTAATATTGTCACGGGTGAATAATATGGCAATTATGAAAATTTAAGTCGGGACGCGCCTGTGTCGTGTCAGAAACTAAACTATTATTATAAAAGTGAATAAATTATAAGTCACTTGTATGGTCATTTCGAGTGCGTCAAAGTGTCCGGAAGAGCCGAGATAGTCAAACAAGTATACGCGGGGGTTTAGTTTGGGTCTCATGGCATTTTTAAGCGTAATTGGCATCCCTTGAAGGTATTATGGACATTTTGTATTTTTGAGTAATTAAATCCACGAATTTCCCTAAGCTATATCATCCATTAGTAGTTGTCTTCTAGGGTTATCAATCAAAGAACCTAAGAACGTCCATTAGAGAATAAGGTGGAGAGTTTTCCAAGCAATCCAAGACCTAGAACTCACTCTATTGCACCGCCACCACCATCAAAACGTAGATCGCACGACAAGGAATGCAACCATATATTTTTCATCAACAAATCAGACCCTTCAATCCCAGGAAAGTATCTATCTTTCTAATTTCTAGTTGATATTCCTTCCATGTTAGTCTAGGAATAAAAATCACATGTTTTAATGGAAGAATTACATGTTTTGGAAGAGAACTTATATATGTTGTAGGGAGAATCCATATAGTCTGAAATCTTGATCATATGTAGAGGATTAACCACAAATTTATGATGATATTTGGGAAGAAAAAATGGATTTAAATAGAGATTAGTGATTATTCAAGAAAATTTTGGTTTTATAAAGAAATATGGGATTAAACCCCTTTTTGATTGATTCGTTGAGGATTTATTGATGTTGTTACGTTAGAACTTGTTTATATATATTGCTTCTACATTTGGATAACTTGGTTAGGAGTTTGGGATGAAATTATAGAGGTTTGGAGGGGTTATAATGATTGAACCCGTAGGTTGAAATTTGCAGAAAACTCGGCAAGAACTGCTTGATCGATCAATCGATCGACCCCATTCCACGATCGATCCATCCCTCCTAGAAAATTGTATATTTTCCCCCTTTTTGTTTAATCCGGTTAAAATACGTAAAAACCCTTTATTATTATTGATAGAGTATAATGGGTTATGAAAAGGACCAGTAGGGTCTAAGTAGACTTCGTTGAGTGAAATCTAATATGGAATGAAATTGTGGGTTAACGGGGAGTTATTCATACATTGGAACTAAAAGATTGAGACTCATGAAAGATTTAGATCAGAAGGTAAGTGAGGGTATATCTACTAAAATTATACTTAGTGAGAGAGAATACTTCAAGATATGAGAAGTAACTATGAAATAAATTATAAATGAGAATAAAAGAGACGAATTTGTTACGCGAAATAATTAAGTAAAATTTGTGCTAAGAACGGCTATTTAGAAAATGTGAATATTTTTATATATGATTGTGTGACTGTGCATATATTATGTATCCGTGTAAAAATCATACTCGAGCTACTTGCTATCACGGAGGTTTCTGCGCCGGGAGAGTCTTATCTCGATTGGACCTTTATGGGGGATATTGACTCGTACCCCAGAAGATAGTATCCTAGATACAGGCTATCAGAAAATGATAGTCAGATGTTCTAAGAGACGTGAGGGTATGTGCTGACCTCTTAGCATTTGGAACTATGCTTCACCTCCATTTGTATGTGTATTGTGTTAATACAATTCGAGAGTGATTCCGAACTAGTATTTCCCTTAGTATGAGTGATACGGAGACTTGATAGCAGAGTATGCCAGCACCAAAGATTTATGTGGGGTGCCGATAGTATATATAAATATATGTATATATTATATGAGTGATTAGTATATATATATATGGAAATTTTCTACTGTGCGTATAAGTAGTTAAGTAATGAATAAATGCTTCAACTTTATAACAAGTGTTCGTGAATTTTGTAACAATATACTGAGTGGTTCTCAGTAACGTAAGAAAATGGAAGAGACTAATTTTCTAAAACTAAATATCAAAGCATTAGAACTTCTCGGGATAACTTTATGGAAAATAAGTTAGGTAGACTTATGAAATCGGTAGTACGGTAGGCGTGCACACTAGATGAGAGGTAAACATTCTCAAGAGAGTGTCACGCACTAACATGGTGGTTATATTAGCCGGTAAGAATTTTAAATACTTGCTAAACTATTTTTAAAACTGTTTTACACTCAGACTCTGACCCATTTCCTGTCATTTATTTCTCGTGTATATATATATGTATGTATTACAAGTGCCCACCCACAGGGGCGTCACGCATAGGTTCTTTGGATTGGATGTGCTACAGCTTATGTGGGAGTTGCAGGCTATTTCTTTAGACGACCTCATCATTGACTCAGTTCTTATTTTAGATCTTTATAGTTAGGGCATGTGTTGCCCAATATCCTATTCCGGTTGGATTTGTCAGAGATTTTTATTTATTTATATTTCCAGTATTCAGTACTCCTTGGGAGTTAACTATTGTCAGGAAGATTTCATTTATGGTTCTTAAACTTGGTTTGGATTGTCTAGATGGTTTAATTCTTATGTGTTAATTTTCGTCCTTAGCATTTATGTGATTCTTAAACTGTTGTTTATTAAAAAGGTTTTCATAGCGGAATTTAATAAAGTAACAATAAGACTTTAAATTGTTTTGACACTTAGCTTAATTATTTAGGGTGTTTAAATTTGAAAATAATTATTTTGCGACAGTGATGCTGAGAATGAACCAACTGTTCACCTTGATGTTAATTTAATAAAGGACTAATCACCCGATATTTAATTAGGCGGGGTGTTACAACACATTCTATTTTACTAATGAACATTTAAATGCTAAACCAAGCCCCGTGGTTCACTCGTATTCATTATAATCTTTGTGAAATCAACTATGAAATATATCACATACATTGCTAACGAAAATACTCTTCATTTGGAAGGAGGTCATCATCTCAAACCTATCAAAATTCAACAAAAAATGAAATTCATAAATGCTAGGTCCCCCGAACTGGTTTAGGGGGACATGCAACCGATTCGAGGGTATAGCCAAGCTGGTTTGGGGTAACATGCAAACCTGTTCGTTCTACCTGGGTGTTCATCTTCTTCCAGCTACGGGTTTTCACCATTTTTACACCTCCAAACCAACATTACACTATCCATAACTCCCAACCAAAGATCTCTAACATTAAAGTAACATGTATCAATGAATTTTAACGTATTAAAATCATTAAGTCTTTACAGAAAAACCCCAAATCAGATTCAACCAAGATTTATTTCTAAAAACACTAAATAATTACTCATATTCAAGACCCTCTACATAATTTTGAATTTTTTCCCAATTTCATGATTTTTCTCATCAAAATTTATCTACATACATCAGGGATCAAATATGTTATCATTTCTACCCAATAATTTGAATTATGTCTCCAAATTTAAGATCAAAGTTCACAAATTTCATAAGAAGTTGTCCTATTCTAACATGGATGATATATCAAATCAAAAGTTAGCAATATAAACACTTGCCTTAATGTGGAAGTCTGATTTCTACGTAATTGGTGGTGAGATTTGTGTTCTCGTCTTGTCGATATAAAATCTGGTGGTGGTGGTGGTGCAAGAGGGTGATTTTTGTCCTTGGAATCCTAGGGACAACTCTCCTTCTTCTTCCTATAACTCCCCCTTTGGTTTGGTAACTATTAAACCTGATCCCCTTTACTTGTTATTAGATATAATCCCCTTATTTTCATGGGTTTATTATCTCCAAAAATTCAAAAGGCCAAAATACCCCTCTGGGTGCCAATTTTGCCTAAAAGTGTTCCGGGACTCAAACCAAACCCACGGGTAGACATTTCTGGCTATCTCGACCCTTCCGGACACACTGGCGCACTTGAAATGACCATATGGAATACCAAAAGTGAAACTACATTTTATTTCCCAAATTAAGTCCCGATACGGCTGACACGCGCATCCCGATTAAATTTATCGTAACTGCCATATTTCTTAGTCACGACAATTATATTATTTCCTTATCATTATTATTACTCACTAACTAAGTAATATTCAATATAAATAAATATTCACCCTTATCTCTCTAATTAATATTTATCTTACCAGATTAATTTTCCAAATATAACTTAATCAATCCCAATTAATTCCCAATATAAAAGTCAATGAAATTACGGGGTGTTATATATTTTTCCCCTAATAACGGAATTTTGTCCTGAAATTCGTAAAAAGGAAAAACTTGGTATGAACAACTCAAAATACTTTTTGCGCATCTCATGCTCGTGCTCCCAAGGGGACTTGTTGCATTATGATGCGCCCACTGAACCCGTATGAGTGGAACTACCTTCGACCTGAGTCTCTTCTCGCTATGGTCTAAGATAGCAATCGGCCTCTCCTCATATGAAATATCAAGCTGTAAATCAATCTCCTCTAAAGAAATGTGAGTGTGAACCAACTTATTCAGGAGATATCGCCTCAGCCAAGAAATATGAAATACATCATGAATCGGATGCAAATGCTTTGGCAACCCAAGTCTGTATGCAACTGGCCCCAATCCTCTCAGTAATAGGGAATAGCCCCACGTATCTCGGTGCCAACTTCCCTTTCTTCCCAAACCTCACTATCCCTTTCATAGGATATACACGTAGTAGCACCTGATCCCTCTCACTAAACTCTAGGAAGAATCACTTATCATCAACATAACTATTCTGTCGGTTATGGGCTATCTGTATGCGACTTCGAATTAACTCAATATTAGTCGACATATCCTGAATCAACTTCGATCTAAGAAGCTTGTTGTCCCCTACCTCCAACCAATTAGCGGGCAAAGGAGAATGTCTACTGTACAAGGCCTCAAATGGTGTCATTCTAATCATGAACTGATAGGAGTTATTATATGTGAACAACACCAGCGGAAGATACTGCTCCAAACCTCCCCCAAAATCAAGGATACACATTCGTAGCATATCTTCCAACATCTAATTAGTCCTCTCCGTCTTCCCGTCCGTCTGCGGGTGGTAAGCTCTACTTAATAGAAACTCGATACCAATAGTATCCTGGAAACTCTCCCAAATTAGCGACACATAAATTTTATCCCTGTCAGATAAAATATCTAATGGCACCCTATGTAACCTCACTATCTCAGCAATAAAAATCTGGGCATACTGTCCCGTAGTATAATCTATCCGAACTAGGAGGAAGTGATCTACCTTGGTCAATCGATCCACTATCACCCATATGGAATCACGACCTCTCTATGAAGTAGGTAACCCAGTAATAAAATCCATGGAAATGCTCTCCCATTTCCACATCGGGATATCTAATGGTTGTAGAACTCGTGCCAACTTCTGATGGTCCATTTTTACCAACTAACAAGTGGTATACCTCAAAACAAACTAAGCGGTGTCTTTCTTCATACCACTCCACCAGTACTGTCGTCTCATTATCCCCTCCAGTGTACCACAAACCGCGACCCATGTGACTCTACCATCACTGCGTGTCGTAACTCCTCCCCCTCTGGCACAACCAATATCCCATTGAATCATAATCTTCCCTCTAAACTCACGGAATACGATTCGTCTCCCCCGGCTAGAATTAATCTAATCTGATCCTGACAAAAAGAATTTGCTGCCTAGGCCTATTATACCTTCATCACAATCTGGGGGTGACAGTCATAACTGGCATAACTGATCGAGCAACTACATCCTGATGTCCTAACTCCTTCTATTTAGCCTTCCAAACTTCAGCTACATCCCCTACTGGCCTGTGGCTCAACGCGTCTGCCACCATATTAGCCTTTCCTGGGTGATATTGGATGTCAAACTCATAATCTTTTACAAATTCATTCCATCTACGCTGATCATATTCAATTCTCTATGAGTGAATAAATAATGCAATGACTTATGATCTGTAAACCGGTGAAATCTCTCCACCAACAAATAGTGTCTCCAAATCCACAACTCAAACACGATTGACGCTAACTCCAAGTCATGGGTGGAGTAATTCCTCTCATGAGTCTTAGGCTTACGGGAAGCCCAATCTATACCCTGATCCTCCTGCTGTAGCATACCCTTAAGTCCTTACTTGGACGCATTAGTGAAAACAAGATACTCCACTCCTGCCTTAGGAAGTGCGAGTATGGTTGCTAAAGTCAACTTATCCTTCAGTAAATCAAAAGCCAACAGACAAGCGTCATCACAAATAAACGGTACATCTTTGCGAGCCAAATCAGTCAATGGACCGCAATCTTCGATAATCCCTTAATAAATCGTCTGTAGCACCCGACTAACCCTAAGAAACTTCACACCTTTGTCGGTGTCATGGGCTATCCCCACTCCCTCACCACTAACAACTTACACGGGTCTACTAATATCCCCAACTCTAAAACTATGTGCCCAAAAAATTGTACCACACGAATCAAGAACTCACATTTCTCAAACTTCACATACAACTGATGCTCACACTGTGTCGGTAAAACCTGACGTAAATGCTCGACATGCTCCTCCTCAGTCATGGAATAAATTAGATTGTAATCAATCAAGGCAAAAATAATTGATCCAAGAACTCTCTAAACACTCTATTCATCAAGTCCATAAACACGATTAGCACATTGGTTAGCCCAAATGGCATAATTTGAAATTGGTAGGACCTATATCTCGTTAAGAAGGCAATCTTAAACACCTCCCGCTCCTGAATGTGCAACTAGTGATACACGGATCTTAAATCTATCTTATAGAAGTAGACAGCTCCTCTTAACTGGTCGAATAAGTCATCAATTTGGATAAAGAGATACTTATTCCGTATCGTGACTTTATTCAACTCCCAAAAGTCCACACACAAATGTAAAGACCCATATCTCTTCTTTACAAACAATACTGGGGCACCCCAAGGCGAAGTACTACAATGTATAAATCCATGCCCCAACAGCTGCTCAATCTAATCCCGTGGCTCCCTCATCTCCATAGGATCCATACGATATGGTACACGAGCTATTGACCGAGTGCTTGTCTCTAAGTCAATGACGAACTCAATCTATCTACTAGGGGAAATCCTAATATATCCTGAAACACATCAGTAAACTCACATACGATCGGGATTGAATCGGGTAAATCACCACCCCTTGAGAAGTCTCCTCCTCAATGTACTACAAATGAGTGGATGATCCTCCTTCAGGATGAGGCATCACCACTAAGAACATTAACTGATCGGGGATCACAAACACTATACTCCAACTATAGCAGTCAATCATAGCCCTATACTCAGCTAGCCAATCCATGCCTATGATGGCGTCATACTCTAACATATATAATACAAGCATATCAACAAACAAAACTAGTCTCCCAATATCTATACTCACACCCCATCATATAAAGAAAATAAGTGTCCCGCTACCCAGTGGCGAGTCTACACAAGTAACTGTACTATCTTTCATCTCTAATAACCCCGTGACTTGTGCAAATCTAGTACCTATGAATGAGTGTGAAGCCCCAGTGTCAAATAAAATTCACCCCAAAGTACCATGGATAAGACACATGCCCTCAATAGTGGGTGGAGCCTATGGAGCTACACCTTGGTGGATGTGATGCACATGCCCATACTGTAACTTCCCGACTGATGCTGTTAGCAAGGCTGGTATGGGTGTTGGTATTGGGAGGGCTTCTGGGAAGATATGTCTCTGAGGCTCATGGAGAGTGCCCTACTTCTGTTGAACCCTGCCATTATCAGGGAAATCCTATCTCTTGTGGATAGTCTTGTCATAAATGAAACACCTGCCCGCAAAATGACCTCCCCTCTAGCCTTGTTATCCTCGACCTTGTCGGGCATTACCACCTCTACCCTGGCCCTGATGAAATCCTTGGTGGCCCTTCCTGAATCCACCATGTCCATGTATATAATCCCTCGAATGGAACCTCTTAGCAGCATCCCCCTGGTGGAGGCTTTGCTCACCCTACCTCTACTGACTCTGAGTCGAATGTGCCCCATCGGCACTGCTACCCCTAGTCCTTCCTTGCTAACCAACTGGACTCTCTTGAGCACTTACTTCCCTTAGTATGGAAGAGGTGGTCCTAAAAATGTAGTACCGATGCATTCAACACCTCTGTATAAGTTTTTGGGTTGGATTACCCAACAGATTTTGTCAAATCCTCCAGGTAAGACCATATACAAACAATTGAATCATCTTATCTTCTGTCGACACCTCCTCGGGAACAAAATTTTTAGTCTGGTAAACTCCTCCTCATACTCTGCTACGGTCCTCCCCTTCTGAGAAACATCCAAAATTTTGTGCCTCATCTCAGTCTGGATAGCAGAAGGGAAATATTTATGATCTAACCACTCCCAAAACTCCTGAACAGTCAAGGTGTCTCTCTCCTGCAAAGTGGTGATGGACTCCCACCATTGTAATGTTTCCCCTACTAGCTTAAGGTAGCCAGTATCTGTTTACGTACCTCTATGCACGCATACATCCTTAAATGCCCCTGGATGTCCTTCTACCACTGGCATGTTGCGACTACATCGGGACTCCCCTTAAACTCTGGAGGATGCGCCTTCTAAAAGCATCTCGAACTCGCTCCCAAGCAGAAGGAAACGAGTGTACCAGATCTAGAGCAACCACTTGAGTCTGGGGTGGCACATGTGGTGCCTTCTAGGTGAAAGTAGTTAGGTCTACATTAATCACATGTGTTATAATGGCAGCAACCTCAACATCATTCATAGATCCTATGGCCTGAGCTGGTTGTCGCTCGGGCTATACCTCTGGGGTGGATCGTGGTGCACGTCGAGAAGGAATCTGAAACACAAAAGAATTTTGCATCAGTCCACAATTCAATATGTCTTAATAATAGCTGAAGAAGTAAATGTGTAATAAATAATACAACAGTCCTAATAATAGGGCATATGTCAAAGGAAACTACGCTGAAAATCATAGTATGCCGCACAGATCCTAAAGACACTAGAACATAATGCTCTGATACCATCTGTGACAACCCTCCTATTCTAATCTTGGGTGATCAATCCATTATGAAATTAAATGGAAATCATTAATGGTGTCATTCTTAACATCACTATCGAAATTCAATTAATTACTATTACCCTAATAGCCTGGTGTCATAATTAAAACTTAATTATTAACATGAAGTAAATATAAATGGAATAAATATATCATTCACCATTTTCATGCACATAACAATGAATAAATGAGATGACGACATAAGTATAAAAGAGTTTGGAATAACACTCCAGAGAAAAATCCCAACACAGTCATCCATAAGTAATTTATAAATCAACACTGGAAATAACTAGAAATAACTGGAAATACAAAGTCTCTACAAATAATATCCAACTAGAGATGGGCGACATGACCGACTGAGAAAAATAAGGATAACTAAGAGCTGAATAAATGTGGAGGTGTCTAATAGTAAGGTCCTGGAACTTTCACAACAGCTGCAGTACGTTAAAAGTATGAACTCTTATGCGCGTCCCTATGGTTGGGCACCTAAAATTGTTTTTACAAAAAGGATTTGAAATGGGCCAGAGCCTAAGTAAAACGGTTTGAAAAAGTTTAGCGATGCATACCCTCACTTGAGATCCTCACCCCTCAAACTAAGGTGCATGCCTAACGTACTATTCTAACCCACCTAGTTATGCTACCCGCTTAACTAGTCTTACTTACATCCCTTTACATCTAATAATTTATAGTGCCCACCCATATTTCGCATACGATACTAAACCACATTTCCCATTCTTTTTATTTATTTATAATATCACCAGTCTATATGTAAGTTTTTCACACACTTAGAGTACTTTGAATGTCACTATTTATTTTATCTACTAATACACCCATAGTAGAATCAATCACACGAATATATATATATATATATATATATATATATATATATATATATATATATATATATATATATATATATATATAGTAATATATACGTATATAACATCCCTAGGTCGAGACCTGCGATGTTAGCATACAATGTTATCAAGTTCTGGTACAATACATTCTAAATAAGGAGATCGGTCCGGATATCACCCTCGAACCACAATTGAAATCACACATATTGGAGGTGAACATAGTTCTAAGTATATGGGTAACTCACACACCAAATGTACCTAACTAAACATCGAAAGTATCATACACTAAGATAGCATGTACCTAGGTTTTATATCCTTGGGATACAAGTCATAATCCCCCACAATGGTCTCATCATGATAAGACTATCCACGGCATGAAATTCTCCTGTGATAGCAAGTAGCCTAGGTATGTCTACACATATGAGTCTACACAATAGGCAGTCACACATCCTATGTGTGTGTGTATGTGTATGTGTATATGTGTGTGTGTGTGTGTATATATATATATATAACATTATTATAGGTATACCATCAACCTATGGTGTATGCCTTATACGTAGTATATATATAATACCCGAATATCCTATGTTCTAGATTATAGTGTATGCCTTATACGTAGTATATATATAATACCAGATTAATTTTCTAAATATAATTTAATCAATCCCAATTAATTACCGATATAAAAGTCAATGAAATTAAGGGGTGTTACATATTTTTCCCCTAATTGTTTGAAGATTTAAAAAAAAAGTTTTCAAATGGTTTGAGAAAAGATCATAACTTTCAAGAAAATCTTGAGTTTCAGCATTTTATGAAAGAAAATGTTTTCAAAGAAATAATTGCATTGATAAGCTACTTCTAGTATCAGTCTTGAAGATTTGTGATAATCATGTGCAAAACTCATTTTTATAGATTTCCAGACTTGAAATTCATCTTCTCATATATATCAACTTGAACTAAGAGGCTCCTATGTATTTTAAATTCACCATTTAACTATTCATCATAGTCTTCCCGAGTGTTTTCCCTATTACTCAGAGGCTCCTACTCACTCCATTGTATTGTTTCGGTAATTAAAATATTCTTCCATCGCTGGTCCGATCGTATATTCACTCACACGTTTCGAGACTCAATCTAATTTAGTAACAAACACTTAAATGCCAAAATAAGACCCGTGGTTCACTCGTATTCAGTATATTTTTTGTGAAATCAACTATGAAATATATCACATACAATGCTAACCAAAATACTCTTCATTTGGAAGGAAGACATCAACTCAAACCTATCAAAATTCAACAATATCCGAAAATCAAAAATTCTAAGTCCATCGAACTGGTTTGTGGGGACATGTGAATCCATTCGAGGGTACAACCAAACCGATTTGTGGGAACATGCAAACCGGTTCGCTGTACCTGGGTGTTCATCTTCTTCCAGCTACAGGTTTTCACCATTTTTACACCTCCAAACCAACATTACACTATCCCAAACTCCTAACCAAAGATCTCCAACATTATAGTAACATGTATCAATGAATTTCAACGTATTAAAATCATTAAATCTATACAAAACAACCCCAAATCAAATTCAATCAAGATTTATTTCTAAAAACCCTAGATAATTACTCATCTTCAAGAACCTCTACATAATTCCAAATTTTTCCCAATTTCGTGATTTTTCTCATCAAAATCCATGTACTAACATCAGGGATCAAATATGTTATCATTCCTACCCAAGAATATGAGTTATGTCTCCAAATTTAAGATCAAAGTTGACAAATTTCATAAGAAGTCATCATATTCTAACATGGATGATATATCAAATCAAAACTTAGCAAGGTAAACACTTGCCTTAATGTTAAGGTCTGTTTTTTGTAGAATTGGTGGTGAGATTTATGTTCCCTTCTTCCCGATCTACAATCCGATGGTGGTGGTGGTGCAAGAGGGTGGTTTTTGGCCTTAAAACACGAGGAACAACTCTCCTTCTTCTTATGACCCCCCTTTGGTTTGGTAACTAATAACCCTAATCCCCTTTATGTATTCTAAGATATAATCTTCTTATTTTAGTGCGTTTATTATCTCCAGAAATTCAAATACTAAAATACCCCTCCAGGGTGCCGGTTTGGCCTAAAAGTGCCCGGGACCCAAACTAAACCCCTCGGGTAGACTTTTCTGACTATCTCGACCCTTCCAAACAAAATGGCGCAATTTAAATGATCGTATGGAATATCAAAGTGAAATTATATTTTATTTCCCAAATTAAGTCCCAACATGACTGACACACACGTCCTGACTAAATTTATCGTAACCGCCATATTTCTTACTCACGACAATTATAATATTTTCTTATCATTATTATTATTCATTCACTAAGTAATATTCAATATAAATAAATATTAACCCTTATCTTGCTAATTAATATTTATCTTATCGGATTAATTTTCCATGTATAATTTAATTAATTCCAATATAAAAATCAATTAATTATGGGGTGTTACAACGTGTCACTAATTTAGGACATATATTGGGATCAAATTAGAAAGTTGCATGAATTGTAGGTCATTCAGTGTCATATGCCTCATAATAGTCTTTTTTCATACGATACTTAATGCACCTCCATGCATTGTCAACCATTTGAAAACAAATCGGCTTAACTCCTTCAAGGTCATTTGTATTGACCTAAGAACAAGACAATATAAATTAATTATAAATAAACCATTTGAATGATTTATTAACCTAATGAAAATAGGTAAGTACCTTCACACTCTTCTAAACTACATCGACATTTTCCTTCGACACTTTTCTCCAGTCTTCCAGGAAATAATAACCCTTGTCGAGCGAGGTATCCCAACTAACTCGTAAGCTTCTTCCCGTTGGGTTTAGTTGGTTGACAGTCGTGGTTCACCCAATTATCAATTTTTGACCATTTTCCTATTCTTTCCATGGTTTGTGAAACCCTTTACATTTATTAATAATAACAGGACCATTTTGAGTTGGTAATGGGGTAGCCTCAGTACTACCTGATCAAGATTCAAACGAACAAATGACATGAATAATTATCAAAGTAAAACATAATTGGCAGATTTTTACAATTCTGGCAGATGTTTTTGCAGATATTCACATTTTTGGCAAAAATTTTGAAGCAGAATTTCATTGTAGCATAGTTTATTTATTGCAGATTTTTTGGCACATTTTTGGCATACTGTTTTACCAACTAATATGATAATCGTAGATGTGGAGGAATGGAAGAGAAAAAAATTAAGATGCACGATTTTTCCACTAGATAGGTAGACACAAATCTGCATGTGCAATCATATTATATCAGGGTTGGGATGTATTTGACTGAGATGATTTTAATTGGACTGATGTGATCCTATTCATGTTCGAGCACATGGGAGGATCATTTATGCTTGAGAATATTGTGACCCTCCTACTCCCATGTGATTATAGGGGGGTTCAGTTGGCATGATAGATCTGTATAGAAAACATATATGCTCAAATAAATAGAAGAAACAATATCCATGAAACACAAAATGAAAAGTTACACTACATCGTATTTCCTTTGATTGTATGCAATTTTATTACCTTTCTATTTCTTCTAGAAAATTTGCCAAATCCCTCATATTGAGCCAACCACAATCGCATGCCCGAGAAAAATTATGTTAGGACAAAAAACTCTCTTTTTTAGAATGTTGTATACTCGTTCTTTCTTATGCTTATGATCTCATACATATAAATTTGGGCTCATTTTATGTTGCTCAAGTTCTATTGATAAAGTATGTAACTCTCGTTCTTGATCCTCGAGTAGCTCTATTAATTTCTCTCCACATGTTGGATTATATTTTTGAAATATCTTTCCTTCTGCTTCATCCTAATACGATGGTAGCGTCTCTATTATTTTTTCAAACAAATATTATTCTGATATTTATTTCCTATGTTTTTGCAAGTAACGACATAACTCAATTTTGTGGACTCCATTCATGCTTATTGGAGTGCCCTCTTTAAAATGTGTATTTTCAAATTCTTCTAATGCCTTCTTAATATTTTCATTAAAGTTTACAGAAGGCCACATTATTTCCTATCATAGTATCAAAAATATTTAAACACAAAATTTGTAAGAAAATCACTAATATTAAAAGTAAAAGGCAAAACATAAATAGGAAAACAAAGATTTAATAAAACATCCATTTCAATCATTAATTTTTACTTCAGATACATTATCACTAACATAACGTAAAGGTAAAAAAGTTAAAACACGTCAACCATCATCTCGTCATTCTTCGATATTATCGTCCCTTTCTTATTCCATACTATCATCATCATCAAGAATGATTGTGTGAATTATGGATCCATCAGTCCCTTGCCTCACCCAAGATACATTTTGATCTTGATTTGGTTGTTCCATGCTAAATGGCTCATTCAGGTTAGTAAGAAATACTTGAAAACTATCATTTACATTTCATTCAAGTTAAGTTGTTAATTTCAATTTACAATTCATGAACATTAACAATACATTAACTCTTTAGAAATGACAGCAAAATAGAAACCAAAAGAATCAATTATGTCACACCTTATATCTTTACAAGCAGTCACAAAAAAAACTAGTGTATTTATTTATATGGAAATGTTTGAATCGATTGAGAACGAGAGAGAGATATCATACCCCTAAAATCTATCGAGACTGCAATTTATGGAATATGTGAGTCCATAAGTCCCACAAGATACGTTTAGGTGGGGCTGGGTGGGTGGGGTGGGGAGAGGTGGGGATAAGAAGGGTAGGGGTCATCGGATTGGGGGGGAGGGGGGGGGGGGGGAGAGAGAGAGAGAGAGAAACTAAAATGGAAAGGGGGAAAAGTAATGGAAAAAAAAATGAAAATAAAACCTAGGTATTAAAAAGGATGATTTTTTTTTCTATCCCCTTTATAATTTATCAAATGGGACGGGAATTCTATGTTATAAGCTATACCAAATCAGACAATTTTTAAAGTTCGTCCCTTTTGTTATTTATTAAAAGGGGTGGTTTTATAAATCCTTGTTATAAGATATACCAAATGAGACATTTTTTAAATTCCATCCCTTATATTTGCCTAGAAAAAAGCGCTAAAAAATCAACTCTACTTTAAGGGTTGGTAATTAACATTCCTCCCATATGGTATACCAAATGGGATGGTTTTTAAAATTTGTCCCTTTCGTGATTTTTCAAAAGGGACGATTTTAGTAATTTATGGTATAAGTTATACCAAATGGGGCAGTTTTTTAAATTTATCCCTTATATTTGTATGAAAAAAAGCACTAGAAATTAAACTCTACTTTAAGGGTCGGTAATTGATATCCATCCCATATGGTATACCAAATATGATGGTTTTTAAAATTTGTCCCTATTGTGATTTACCAAAAGGGACATAATTAAAATTCATCCCACATGCTACTTTTAAAGGACAAAATGACACGACCGTCATGTGTACCCCCATACCTAATAACCATTTTTCTTGTAGTATAACAAATAACTAGATCTAAGGTTTAGATCATCATTCCTTCATGGATCTTGTAGGTGATTCAATATGGAGACTAATATATGAAGAAAATGTAGATGTGGCTAAAATATTCCAGTGTACAATTTAAAACTCTTGAGAAGACACTTCTCTCATTTTCTTCAAGTATTTAATTACCTCTCACTCCTCTTCTTTCTTTTATCCTCTCTCTCTCTCTCTATATATATATATATATATATCTTTCTCTATCACTATCTCTGTCTCTGTCTCTCTCTCTCTCTCTCTATATATATATATATATATGTGTATGTGTGTGTATGAGACTAATAAAAGTAGTTTCTTCTTTTTCTTGTTGGATAAACACGTCTTGGAAGTTATTTATACTTAGCAACATTAAAAAATTTCAATAAAAACACATTTTCACATAATAAGGCCCTCGTTCGATTGAGAACTTATGACAAGAAGACCTCGTGAGAAGTTAGAATCTAACAAGAGTTTCTGTCTCAAACAAGAGGAGACCTTTTTTCAAATGAGGTCCTCATTCTAAGAAAGCTTATCAAAACATCAAAATCGAGGTTAAATGAAGGCATTTAGGTAAATAAGAGAATTAAAATCTCAATTTTTTTAATGAGCACTACACTGGGAACCCAAGGCTGAATAATTAAATTGCCTTTAAAACAGAACATGAAAATCCTAAATTACAACACCGTTATTTATTTCCTTAACACTTAGTTGTAATTAATTACACTAAAGAATTCCATCTTCACTCCAATTTATTTATCTTGGAAATAATCGAATAAAGACATCGTGTTCGCAAAGTTAGATAGTGTAGAATTTGATTCTCCACTTAAAGCATACAATACACTCTCGGCGAAATTCAATTCACCGCTAATTGATTTTCACTAACATTTAATTTATTTTTTGATCTCAAACTTAACTTATTTAATATTATACTTGATTATAAAATAATCCACTGACCAGATTTACTGGTAGAATAAAACTTTATATTTTTAAGGGTATCACAATCCCTATATCTTCTTGAGGCAAATTTCTTCGGAATATGATCTTAAAGATGTTCACACAATAATTTCCCAACTTGTATAGATTTTGACCCAATAAACTTAACTACACTCATAATAATCAAAGTAATAATTGTGTGAAAATTTCAATCATCATAATCCTCGGATTGAGTGTCTATGCACCATTTACAAACTATGTGAGATTGTGAAAGTCCAATCTTGTCAGCACATATACTTTAATCTCACCCTTGGTCATGTTCAATACATTCATGATGTACCACTACGATCCTTTTTACGCTATCAGACAACTTGTTGAACCATTATACATGTTTTTGTAGTTAAGATAAACGACTAAGATCATACACGTCGCTTTATTGATAGAATTGTAACTCATCATCTAGGTTGTGAACTATTCAATTGAATTAGAACTGGAATTTTGACATATTATGATCTTTTCAAACCTAACTCACCAGAATTCCTACTAAGTTCAATTGACCAACATACATATACAATATATTCAAAATGAATAAAATGCATTCTCTTAAACATGATTCTCATTTCAAAATGAACATAACACTCCTTCATTATTAAATAACGTTATACATGGATTTAAGAGTAAAACCTCAACATATCCCACTTAATATAAAATCCATGTGAATATGCATTTAACACCCATTCTTATATATGATGATCAAAAGCCTTAGTCATTAAGCTCTTTGTAAAAGGATTTTGCAGGTTATCCTACGATGCAATCTTAGTCACGATAACATCGCCTCTCTCCACGATCTCCTGTATCAAGTGATTCTTCTGCTAAATGTTCTAAAACCTCTTATGACTTCTTATTTATTTAGAGTTAGGATCTTAACTTTTATTATCACAAAAAAGTGTAATAGTCGATTACATTGAGGGAACCACATCCAAATCACTTTATTTCCTCTGAAGCGACAACATTTTCAGCTTCCATGGTCGAATCACCAATACATGATTTCTTTATACTCCTCGAACTTATGGATCTGCCTCCTAAAGTAAACACATATCATGAGATCAATTTACCAGAATCCTTATGTGACTAAAAATTTGAGTTTGTGTACCCTAAAGGTACAAGACTATCCGTTGAGTACACCGACACGTAATCTCGAGTCCTTTTTAGGTACTTGAGAATGTGATTTACAGCAACCAATTGCTCCTCACCTGGGTTAGACTGGAATCTACTGATCATGCCAATGATAAAGTAAATATTCAGTCTTATATATAGCATAGTATACATGATGTTGCCCACTATTGAAGCATAAGATATATTAATCAGCCTCTCCATCTAATCAGGTGTCTTAGGACAGTGATCCTTAGACAAAATTATTCCATGCGTGAAAGAAATAAATCCTTACATGGAATCCTATATGATAAATTATGTGAGCACTTTATCGATATAAGTGGCATGGGATAAAATTATCATCATATTTTTTCAATCACATAAAAGATTGATCCTAAGTATTTAATCGACTTCTCCTAAGTCCTTCATATCAAAATAACTATACAACCATAATCTTATGATGGATAATACACCCACGTTATTTTTTATTAGGATAATATCATACACATAAATATAATAAATTGGTGCCATAGTTGATTGTCTTTGATAATATCATCCACATATATGTAACAAATTGGTGCCACGTATCTGAAACAGTCATTAGTGGTAAGTCTTATTTTCTTTCTTTTAAAACAAAATCAGCATATAAACTCACTGTCATTTGTAGGACTGGTTTGCAATAAAGTGTGTTGTTGATAGAGCGATTTGTTTGGCCGAGTTGACACAAAGATAATAAGGAAAAAGGAGCAGGACAACTATCGGGATAAATTAAAGAAGAAGTAAACTGTTGGAGGTGTGGCTTAATTTAGGTATTCTTCTTGATCTTTATTTTGATTTCATGGTTTAGTTGTAATCTTGTAACCTTACCGAAATTTAGTGGATTTTTTGGTTTGTGGCATATAGGTCACCATGGATGTTTCCCTTGATTTGGGATTTTACCACCTAAGAATCTCGTGTGTATTTTACTATTTCACTTCTTTATTCTTTCTATACTAGTTAGGATTGATAAGAATTAATGATGTTTATTTTCTAAAACTAGTTAACCAAGAATCTTGAATTTGTTTCTGATTCTACTTCTTTACACATCTTGTGTTTATAATCAAAAGGTCAAAGAGTTTGATCGGAGTTTACCTAATCATTAACTTTTGAAAATAACTTGGTAAGAATTTTTCAAAACCCAGATGGCACTAGTTTATTGTTATGAGCTGGAATAAGACCCCATATCTTTGTGAGAGGTAGTTAAATGGGAAATAATATCGATGATGGTAAAGTGGGATACTACATATATCTTGATCACCAGTAATACTACACCACAAATTGAGAATGGCCACGACATGCGAAACACGGCCCATAATCGTGACCAGTGACAAAGGCCATGACCAAGCAAAAGGGTGAAATTAAATGGATGGGGTCATAGCCATAGATTGTGACCCTAGTGGCCATGGCCTTGGTCAGTGGCCACACCCGAGACGAAATAGGTGCTCAAACTCCCATTTAATGGGTGATGGCCCTAAACCGTGACCACAGGCGAGGCAAATTTAGGGTTTTAGTTGGGATGGTGTGACACCCTGCCTAATTAAATATCGGGTTCTAGGTCCTATATCCAATTAAAATAGGTATTTCATCTGGTTCATTCTTAGCATCACTTTCAATTTTTTTTTAAAACATTACTAACCACCTAGTTTTCAAAAAGTCGATGTCAAAATTTAAATCTTTTTATTTAACAATCAACAACAATAGAACATTATTACATAAAGACATCCCATGCAATAGTAATACAAATCCATCCACAATATAAAATACTTTAATGAAATAATACCGAATAAACCATTGGTTACAAAATCCAATATAAAGTCCAACCTGAATAAATACAAGGTCTGACTGTCATAAATGAAATAACTGTGGGCATCATACCCGAATAAAATACTACCCTGCACTCTACACTAGGAGTGATGTAACTAAATCGTTTAAGTCCAAATCCTACAACCATCCACTAGTGTTGCAGCTACGCATCCCTAGAATAGATCATCCTATTTGGAGTCCTTACGGCACGACACCTAAAAAGTTTTGGAAAAAGGTTTTGCAAGTACGGGTTAGAGCCTAAGTAAAAATCATTTAAAAACATTTATCATGTATTTAAATAATAGTTTAAATAAATAGTTATTAGATACATATGTTAGGTTGCGAACACTCCCTTGAGTTCCTCATCTCTCATCCATAATGCGCACCTAGCGTTTGCTACTCAACCCCACCTAGTCAATTCTAGGCAATCTAACTAGGTAGCTAGTATCTAATAAACCCAAATCAATCTAGCTCCTCCGTACCTCCCATACAGTACGCTATCGAATACCCTTAAAAATTAACATTTCTCTTATGTTATTATTAAACCCCAGTTACCCTTTCTACATAGAATATTGTTCAAGTTTTACCATTTAAGTTTCTCTACTTAAACTTTATTTTAGATATTCACTAACTATCTTCCTACTATTCACACAATAGTAGCTTCACCATTATATAGATATACCCTATCTAAGCTCCCTACTAATTACTCTTTAGTAGATTAATCGTTCTTTGGATACATACTATCTCATCTCTCTACTAGCACACATAAGTAGATTATCTGTGCTTTATATATTTTACACACCATATACACTATAAGTACACACTCTGCTATTATATCCCTATATCACACATTAAGGGCTATTGGTTCCTAATGTTACCCCGACCCCAATAGTTACTCCATATACATTGGTTCGGAATGTTACCTTGACCCTAATATTTAGATTTATTTTACTTTAGATACTCACAACTAACTGGTTTGAAATCATAAGTCTGCTAACCATAACTCATAGCGTCCACCCGTATTTCCACGCAAATACATTTATTAAATGTATATCCATTTCTCTTTAAGATGGGCAAGGATTTTCAAATTTTAGGAGTGTTCACATACTTAAGTCAAATAAGATTTCACTATCTTCTCATCCACTAATATGTCTCGGTTATTGGGTGCCGCTGGCGCGGACCCATTACACCAAGGAATTAAAATTAGTGGGTTATTAGTCTTTTTTGTTAAGTCCATTAAAAAGTCCATTCTTTTGGTCCACTTGTGATCCTCTCTCTCTCTCTCTCTATATATATATATATATATATATATATAACACGGCACCACCCAGACTCAACTGCGGTGCATACTGTAAAAAAATATCAAAGGTATATATATATTTATCATCCATTATATATATACTAGTATGACACCCCTATACACAGTTGCGGTGCATGCATACTCTGCTATCATGTCCGGGTACATCTCTCGTTGTACAGGGGAATATTGGTTCGGATTCTCTCACAAACCATATATATCAAATCACACACATTGGAGAAGAACATAGTTCCAAGTCAATGGGCTACGCACATACCTATGCACCCATATGACCTTCAACACTATCGTGATCACTGATAGCCCGTACCTAGGTTCTATGTTTTAGTGGTGCGAATCAAAATCCCCCCGAAGGCTCCTCAAGATATGATTGTCCACAACGCTCAACATCCACTCGATATCAAGCAGCGTAGATATTCCATACACACAATAAATCAAATTATAGATATTTTCTCCACGTATATATCAATAATATCAATAGGGCATACGCACATCACATATCACAAGTCTCATACGTAGTATATTTATATCCTGAATATCCCACGTATTAATGTATTATTACTTAAATCATATTATAGGTACTTGTAACAACCCTTGACTTTGGAGACTGAGAAATTAAATTTTTGGGAAAATAAAATTTAATTAAATTGGAGAATTTTAAAATTTGGGAATTGAGGTCCAAAAATAGAGGACGTTTTAAAGTATTACGGATGATGATTTTGAGGGTACCATCGATCCCGAAAGGGTCGAGATAGTCAAAATGACTGTCATTGGGATTTATTTCGGTTCCGAATTATTTTTAAGTCAGTTTGACTCGAATTGGAGTAAACGAGTCAATTAAAGTGTGTATTAACATTTAAAATTGGGTTTATTGTTTTAAGGGATTTAGAGGCTTACCGATCAAGCCATATCAATAGAGAAAGAGAGAAATAGAAAGAAAAGAGAAAGGAAGAAATAAAGAAGAAGAAAAGAAGAGACAGAGAGAGGAAGAAAAACTTGGAGATTCCGACCCAAACGCGACATCGAGGACGATCCAACCTCTATAAATCTGAGGCAAGTGTTTAATCTTGCTAAATAAGTCATTTTTGTATTTGATTTCATAATTGTGGGCGAAAGAAATGGATTTTGGGTATTGATATCAAAACCTATATTTTTGGGTTAAATCTTGAAATCAATGTTTAAATATGGATTTAATGGTGTAGAAATGGTTGGGATCAACTTTGAGTTTATTTATTTGCTTAGAATCATGTTGTGATAAAGATTTGGGGGTTAGAATAGAAATTTTAGGGTTTAGAATTCGTGGGTTTTGTTGAAGAAGAAGAACCCTTCAAATTCTACAGACCTGAATCGATTTGCCCCTTAAGAGAATTGATTCGGCTTAGGCAAAATTGGGAGGTTTGCATTGACTGAATCGATTCTGACCCAAGGCGAATCGATTCGGCCTGAGACAGAAGCCCGGGTCTTTGGACCCGAATCGATTCGCCTTGGAGGACGAATCGATTCGCTGGGCCGAATCGATTCGAAAACAGAGCATTTTGAGTAATTTTCTCTATAGTGATTTCTAACCCTTTTTGGTTGGGCTTTATCGATTTGGGGTCTACTTTTATAATGTAAGAGGTACATTTTGGAGACTTATAAGTGGGTTTCTCACTTATTATGATTATGGGGACTTCTTTAAATAGTTTAAGGAAGGTATATGTTTAGATGTATACATTGGAGTTGTGTGTGTTTATGGAGATAGTGGGAAACCTCATTGGGGTTGAAAATCCTAATTATAAATAAAAAATGAGTATAGATATGATGGGAGGTTAAGAACTCTTAGAGAGAGTTGCGAGGGTACGTTGGGAATTTCTAGTCGATAGTCATGTTGAATCCTTATAGCGATAGGATTCTATTAAGTTGCAATTGGGGACTAACGAGAGAGAAGGGTCACGTATCCTTAGAAATGTTTGAATTAAGGAACAATTGGTAAATGCGATAGGAGTGAGGGTTCATAAGAAAAATTGAACCTTAGGTAAAATTGGGAACGATTTGAATCGTACTATCATCTAGAATGAGTGGTAGTACAATTCTAGTCAGGGTAGTTTATACATAATTGAGTGGAAGTAACCATTGGAATTCCAACACTTGAAATGAAGTTGGGATAAGCTGAGGTTTCTAGATTATTAGTCATGTATATGCCAATGGTCAAATAGTACTAGAGATATTTATGTACTTTCGAATATAAATGAGATGTGTAGTGGTTTCCTACACTGAACTTTGGGTGATAACCCTAATGTTGGATATATATATATATATATATATATATATATATGGGAGAATATTCATCATAGGAAAATGGATGAATATACTTCAAGTGAGGGATTATATTCACATATCGAGGTAAATTAAATGAGTTTGTGGTGACGGCTTGTATATTGAGGATTATGTATACCTATAGCCGAGTTTATATACACACACACATATATATATGTGTGTGTGTGTGTGTGTGTGTGTGTGTGTGTGTGTGTGTGTGGATATATGTATATCTGTATAGATATGAATATATGGATATATTTATGTTGTGGATATACATGGTATGAATATCTAAACCGTATATGATGGTTTAATGTTTTATCATATGATGTAATCATATGGATGCATATACATTGTGCATGTGAATGATATATATACTTATGTGGTTAAGCATACCCCACTCATGCTATCATTGGGAAGTTTTCGTGTAGATGGTGAGAATTTTATCTCAAGGAGAAGGGTGTGGATATTCCTCAGGTCATAGTCGTCCAGTTTATTATTATGTGATTTATATTTTCGGGGTGAGGCGTGGTGGGTATGTCTCGTCTCATTGACCGGTTAGGAGCTATGACCGCTTCCCGGGACGTCGTGTGTGTGTGTATGGCCCCGATGTCGGTGATATTGAGACCAACCGTGGTCCCCAGGATGGTATGTGCGTAATGCCCTAGAAGATGATAGCATGGTGCAGTTTTATCGGCGATATATATAGCCGAGTATATTATGTGTATGGCCATTGTACATCATATGTAGTATGTACACTTGGCTATGGGAATGGATGATTGTATATATATATATGGTTAGAATAAATGCCTATATATATATATTTGTATATATCCTATAGGTGAAAGGATATGTAATCTTTATGGAGTACACCTTGGATGATTATGATGTACTAGATTGATGGGGGTTGATGTATCGCATTTAAGGATTATTTCGATTACATCATCCCAAGGATATTATTGGAGATTTTAAGTTGTTTTTATATTGTAACCTAAATTTAGTAGTTGTAGTAGTATAATATTGTGTGTATGGAATAATGGATCGATAGGATCAACATTGTCAAGTAGTAGTGTAACGGGGTGGTTCCTTGTTTGGATTTTGCTTTGCGAGACACCCCACGCATGAAACATAGTGCAGTGTTGAGATTGGAGAGAGGTTTTGTTAATAATAATTTGTATGCATGTAATTTAGTAATTAAATCATATGATTAAACCCAAATGTATATGGTTAACGTATTAAGAATTATAATTGAATAAATTATAAATCGGAATCCATTAAGCCTAGTATGGCATATATGTTTGAAAATAATCAAGTATGATTAGAAAGGGTTGGATTCTTGGGTACGCTAGGAAGGTAGGTATTGGGGGTATAGGCTATGCCTATGGTAAGTTAGGTTGTCCTTATAGGTGGGGTAACTTAACTAAAATTTCAGGACGCGAATAGGTGCGCGCCGTTAGATGAGAGGTGAGTTGGAATTTCACGAGAGTGCGATTCCACTTTAATTATGAAATAAGTGCATCGATATTTATTATGCACGGTTAACACACTTGCTAAATATTTTCACAACTCGGGCTCTGACCAGTTTACTTTTCTCTCTTGCATCTATATATATATATATATATATATATATATATATTACTACAGGTGTCCTACCGCATGGATGCCGGATGACCTTCTATCTAGAGTCTTTGGAGCCTTGACATGTGCGGACTGTTACGGGATGTAAAATGTAGTCGCTTCCCACTTATTTAAAAATCTAGGTAGGATTCATGTTGTATATCGGGTTTACACCCAAGGGATATTTATAAATGTTTATATTTATTCCATTTCAGTTATTGTACTGACTGTGACCCGACAGCTTATTCAGGTTTATTTCTTTGTGGTATATTCGGTTGTAGTTACTCATTTCATTTTATTCTAGCATTTCATTCATCATAGTTCTTATATGCATCTTTATTTTCCTTGTTAAGTAGTTTATAGAATTGATTTGTTGTCTATTTTATGTTTTATTAAATTTTAACATCTCGCTTAGATTATATCGGGTAGTTAGTCGTATATTATTTAGTAGCGTCAGTTGGTGTTGAGACTGAGGCATCTGAAACTCCTGATTTAATGTAGTATAGGGCTGGCCACCCATTATTATTTTAATCAGGGTGTTACAGATGGTATCATAGCATCAGGTTCTAGAGTCTTTAGGATCTGTGCGGGTTTTCTGCATTCTTCCGTTAACGTTCTTGATATAAAGCCCTACTATTGGGATTGTTGTGTTCACTGCGTTTATCTTTTTCTGTGAAGTGCATTCACTTGATCGACGTTCTGATAACAGTTGCTCTCATTTCAGACGTCGCCTAGATTATGTCATCTAGGAAATGACAGGATTAGAGATACAATACCCATATCAGATTTTGGGTACGCTTTGATTGGAGGTATTTGTTTTCCTCCATTCAGTCAGGAATAAGAAAGAGAACTCTAACAGTGGTTCAGGGTGTTCTAAGGGTGGTTACGTAAGAAAGGGAAATTTACTTGAATGGCGAATCTTGGACTTAGTAAGGAAAGTCTGAGGAAAGGTATATAGTGTAGTCCTTGGGAGGTTTAGATTGAGAAACCCGTCAACCTTTGTTAGGAAACTTGGTGTTGGTGACTTTTATCGATATGAGGTAGGTGGAGTTGTCCCAATATTAGGAGTATCGCCTTCTGGGATGGGGGAGAAAGAAATTGGATACTCAGTTTCGTTAAGTAGGACTAAGGGAGTTTTCGATAGTCGCAATCGCATTTTGTCCTTCAAAATGGTTATGAAGAAGTTTGAGGAAGATGTTTCTCTTGTGGAGAAATAGGTTTAGGAATAATGATTGTTCTGGAAGAAGTAGAGGACTTTAAATAAGGATCCAATGATGAAGTAAAAAAATTGGATCATGGAAGTATAGGGTAGAATACCTTTCTTTGGGTTTAAGTCATGCTTTGTGCGATATTGGGAACGTCGCGCGTATGGAATGATGAGTAGTAGCCGCAACACCGTTAGGGTGTATATAATTTCCCTGGAGGAAGGAGTGAGTAAGTATGGCCTTTGTAGGGCATCTTTTGAGAAAATAAATTGTCTCGTGAGAAGATAGTCGAGAGTTATTATATTTAATTCCGAAAGTACGGAATGTCGAGGTTTATTGAATAGTGGTTGTAAGACTATTGTCTTATGGATAGGTTCGGGTGTGAAATTGTAGTGTTCTAATGAGGGAAGAACTCATTTTATGGAAAGGTGTAGAGGTGATGTAGAGGAATTTTATACTTGAGAGGTTCAGAGTTTAGTGGATTTATTTTGAGCGGATAATTTAGCTCATGGTTGTGCTAGTTTTGAGAACTAGGTATTGGTTGGAGTCTTATATTTGTCGAGGCCTTGTGTCCTAAACATAAGGTGTTTGTTTGGCGTGTCGAAAGACGCGAAATTTATTTATATTATATTATTGTATAGGCCTTAGGGCAATATCTAAAATATGAAAATCTTTTATAAAACCTTAACCCTGGTTCAACTAATCTCAATCCCCGACCTAGCTACACAGTAGTGTGTTGGGAAGGTTCCTTGTTTGGATTTTGCTTGCGAGACCTCCCCCGCACGAAGGTGGATAGTGTCAGGAATTTAGCAGAGTTCAACCATTGGGAATTTTTCAAACTTTTATATAGTTAATATGTTGTTATAGATTATATTGGTGATAGTATATTACGATTTGAGGCTAATGGAGCCTGACTATAATTCTACGAGTGGAGCTTGGGTACGGGGTGTATGGGCGCCCTGGGTAGTTAGTTTGTTTTAAAATTTATATGGTTCGACGGAAGAACTAAGTATGATCAGTATAGTGATCTTGGAGGTAGATGTAAGGACTAGATGAGATTCGAAGTCCTAGGCATAATCTAAATTTCGCGGGCGAAACTTTTGTAAGGGGGAAGTATGTAACAACCCTTGACTTTGGAGACTGAGAAATTAAATTTTTGGGAAAATAAAATTTAATTAAATTGGAGAATTTTAAAATTTGGGAATTGAGGTAAAAAAGTAGGGGACGTTTTAAAGTATTCCGGATGATGATTTTGAGGGTACCATCGATCCCGGAAGGGTCGAGATAGTCAAAATGACTGTCATTGGGTTTTATTTCGATTCCGGATTATTTTTAAGTCAGTTTAACTCGAATTGAAATAAACGAGTCAATTAAAGTGTGTATTAACATTTAAAATTGGGTTTATTGTTTTAAGGGATTTAGAGCCTTACAGATCAAGCCATCTCATTACAGAAAGAGAGAAATAGAAAGAAAAGAGAAAGGAAGAAAGAAAGAAGAAGAAAAGAAGAGAGAGAGGAAGAAAAACTTGGAGATTTCGGACCAAACGCGACATCGAGGACGATCCAACCTCTACAAATCTGAGGCAAATGTTTAATCTTGCTAAATAAGTCATTTGTGTATTTGATTTTATAATTGTGGGCAAAAGAAATGGATTTTGGCTATTAATATCAAAACCTAGATTTTTTGGTTAAATCTTGAAATCAATGTTTAAATATGGATTTAATGGTGTAGAAATGGTTGGGATCAACTTTGGGTTGATTTGTTTGCTTAGAATCATGTTGTGATAAAGATTTGGGGGTTAGAATAGAAATTTTAGGGTTTAGAATTCGTGGGTTTTGTTAAAGAAGAAGAACCCTTCAAATTCTGGAGACCCGAATCGATTAGCCCTTTAAGCGAATCGATTCGGCTTCGGCAAATTGGCAGGTCTGCATTGACCGAACAAGGCAAATCGATTCGGCCTGAAACAGAAGCCCAGGTCTTTGGACCCGAATCGATTCGAAAAACAGGGCATTTTGAGTAATTTTCTCCATAGTGATTTATAACCCTTTTTGGTTGGGGTTTATTGATTTGGGGTCTAATTTTATAATGTAAGAGGTACATTTTGGAGACTTATAAGGGGGTTTCTAACTTATTATGATTATGGGGACTTCTTTAAATAGTTTAAGGAAGGTATATGTTTAGATGTATACATTGGAGTTGTGTGTGTTTATGGAGATAGTGGGAAACCTCATTGAGGTTGAAAATCCTAATTATAAATCAAAAGTGAGTATAGATATGATGGGAGGTTAAGAACTCTTAGAGAGAGTTGCGAGGGCACGTTGGGAATTTCTAGGCCGATATTCATGTTGAATCCTTATACCGATAGGATTCTATTAAGTTACAATTGGGGACTAACGAGAGAGAAGGTTCACGTATCCTTAGAAATGTTTGAATTAAGGAACAATTGGTAAATGCGATAGGAGTGAGGGTTCATAAGAACAATTGAACCTTAGGCAAAATTTGGAACGATTTGAATCGTACTATCATCTAGAATGAGTGGTAGTACAATTCTAGTCAGGATAGTTAATACAAAATTGAGTGGAAGTAACCATTTCAATTCCAACACTTGAAATGAAGTTGGGATAAGCTGAGGTTTATAGACTATTAGTCATGTATATACCAATGGTCAAATTTTACTAGAGGTATTTATGTACTTTCGAATATAGATGAGATGTGTAGTGATGGTTTCCTACACTAAACTTTGGGTGATAACCCTAATGTTGGATATATATATATATATATATATATATATATATATATATATAT
This sequence comes from Sambucus nigra, assembly GCA_949130495.1. Lineage (NCBI taxonomy): Eukaryota > Viridiplantae > Streptophyta > Magnoliopsida > Dipsacales > Adoxaceae > Sambucus > Sambucus nigra. The sequence goes on from OX422215.1 coordinate 351,246,853, forward strand.
ATATATATATATATATATATATATATATATATATATATATTAGGAGACTATTCATCATAGAAAAATGGATGAATATACTTCAAGTGAGGGATTATATTCACATATCGAGGTAAATTAAATGAGTTTGTGGCGAGGGCTTGTATATTGAGGATTATATATATATATATATATATACTAGGTTGTACCCGTGCCGATGGCACGGTGATAAATTTGTTCCCGTGGTATTTTGTCCCCATGCCGGTGGCACGCGATGGCACGATTGTAAAAAAAATTATGGATAACTAAGTGTATGTGTATGTCGGCTAGTGTGTGCCATCGATGGCACGATTAAGTTTTTAATCCGATCTACTATTTTTTACACGTCAAATTTGAAATTACAATTGGCTTCTATTAATTAATTTAAAAAAATAATTAACCAACAATGACATGAAATCTAAAAAAACTCAAAATCAACTAAGAAATACAAATTTACTTCATGGATTCTTCATCGTAAAAGAAATCTTACTAATTTATTGAATTCTATGACTCATTCATTTCAAAATTTATTGCATGAACTTGTCATGTTCATTTCAAAATTTTAACTCGTTTCAGAGGTCTAAGGGAGTTAGTATTTTATATATAGATTAACATAATAACATAAAAAATTGGAAGTTAATTTTTTTAAATAAGCAAAAATTTTAATACTTAATTGTTACATATCCAAATTTCAAAACATGTTTTTGCTTCCATCTACTGCAAATATAAAAAAATGATAGATGTTGCCATTGTAATTTGAACCTATTTTTAATCAGGTGTCTATTCCTAGTTTAGGGGATGAACCATTATAATTTGACCTATTTTTATTCCTATAGAAACTTGAACCTATTTTTATCTTATTTTGTCAATTAGTTTCTTTATCTAGCATGAACTAACATAAGTTTTGCTAACGTTGTGTGTAAATTTTAGGGAACCAATATTCTCACTCCAAAATATTTTTTTTCACTCCACTTTCAACTTTAAACATCAAAATGACTAAAGTGTCCTTCTATACAGTGTCCTTCTATACATATAACTTGGATTGAACAAATTATTAATACATTTATTTATAAAAAAAATCACAACTTAGTTTTATAAAACTTTGTGCCACTGACACCAAATTATTCGTGTGATATTTATCAAAATCACAACTTAGTTTTATAAAACTTTGTAAAAAAAAGGTTTCAAAAAATTTAAGCTTATAATAAAAGCTTCTTCCAGTTTTTCTTTATAAAAATGATGTCCAATTTTTTATTTGATATAATTATCGTCAACATTTTTTTTATAAAAATAATGTTCATTTTTTATATAAATAACAAAATAATTTTTTATCAACGTTCGTTTCAATAAAAAAAGAATAATACGTTTTTTAAAAAATAACAGACTATTTTTTAAATAAAAACTGACTTTTATGTTTTTTTATATTTTTAGAATATTCAAAAAAGTATTTTTCTGAATATTAGGACTTTTATATTCAAAATAAAGTAAACATGTATAGAAGGATTATTTAAAGTTAAAAGTAAAGGGGAGGAATAATCTTTTTGGAGTGGGAACAGTGTTTTCCAAACTTTATCATTAAGATGTGTGTCAGAATCTATATTTTTTTAGCCCAACTCCTCTTTTACTTACAAATTACAATTGTTTTGCATAAGTACCGGACTACAGTGAGCTACATACATATCACTTTAATGACAACTACAAAAGTGTTATGAGTAGACAAAATTTCGAACTGCACAGTAGTATTATGGCAAACTCAAACCTTGGTCTCCACAATTTTTTTGTATATCATATAAGCCACGAAATGGGCTATCTCTATTCTTTTAGCAGTTGTCCCTAGACGCTGTCAGATTTCGTGGGCTCCACGTGTAGCAGGCTGCCTCGAGCCAAGCATCTAAAATACAACTACCCATAGTTGTTATTCTTTCTTATAAGCGACGTCATATTACACATTACTTCTGAAAAGCTTTTCAACTGTTTTGAGTCGAATACAAATTCTATTGTTAATTTTTTAATTAAAAAATTAATGAACAACATTATCGAATATCACAGAAAACTAACATAAAAATTTGGAAAAAAATATTATCCATGTGTACTTAAAACTATTGGACTGAAATAATCAACATATGTGATGCCTTAGAAAATATAACCCAACCCAAGTATTACACTTCTCAAAATATAAATCCCAAGATATTTTAGATAATCAACTAAAACAAAGTACACCATTTTTTCATCTGCATTACCTGAGTTAATCAACTAAAACAAAAAAACAATCAAACACAGCGTAGGCACATTGACTAAATTCTAAGAAAAAAAGAGCCAAAAAACCCGGCAACAGGAGTGTAGAACATCTATTTAGGTTCTTTACACAATATCTAATTCACACAATATTAAATCACACAATATTAAAGAGACCAACAGTTTGGTAAAAATGAGAAAATGTAGTGATTTATACCAAATCAATAGTTTGTACATGCAGCAAGCTCAAACTCATACAATTATATTGAGATGCCCACAAAATTTCTAAAGAGTGAAAAAAATAAACAACACTACAGGCATCTATAGAAGGAAAAACATACACAATGTTACCTTTAATTATTCGAAGTCGCAGTCTTTCTCCAAATCCCCTAGATAAGTACATTGATATATGCAAGAATCAAACTCAGTAAAACAAAACAAAAATCCCAAAACCATCTCTAATTAACTAAATAAACAAAATGTCCCGTCAAATTGTCCCCTAGAATCGTCCAAAACTTCAACTTCACCCTCCACCACCCCAGATCCAAATCACAGTCCTCACCAGTGAAATATATAAATGGGTCTACAAAAAAAACAGGGAAACAAAAGTAGAACAAATGCTGAAATATCATATCCCTTATTCACCATTTCTGAATGTGTTCACATGTGAGGGGGGGAGAGAAAGAGGTAACTGAATAGTGTATACACTGAGATAAAAACTCAAGTCTTTAAGATCTACAACCCATTAAAATGTCAGATAAAAAAATTGGAGGTAGTGATGAAAAACTCGGTCAGATCTAAAAAGCATATAAGAGATGCAACAACCCAATGAGAGTCTTGTGACAATAATCTAAAAGAAATGTTAGTATTATAACTCAAATTTTCATAACTCAGATCTAAAAAGGTTATTAATGAAATTATTACCGATAGTCGATAAAAAATGCATCTTGACCCGGATGAATCTTTAACTTCTCCGGCCCAAGAAAGGGTGAGGTCGATTTCGTATCCTGGGATATTTTTTGAGATTGGCGCATGAACATACCTTGAAATCAGAGATGAACTCCTCACTATTATCGTCGAGCAGTTGGTTTAGAGAGACAGTGTAGTGTTTTTTAGATCTGATTTCAATGTATGATTTCAAGAAATCAGAGATGAACCCCTCATTATTGTCGTTGAGCAGTTGGTTTAGAGAGAGGTGTACTATTTTTTAGATCTATATGATTTCAAGGTATGTTTTTTTGGTTCTTTGGAGAAGAAGGTAGTGTTAGGATTGTGCGTAGTGGTAGAGAGAGAGTGATTTTATCTTGGGTGAAGCAACTTGATTTCCTATTTTTTTCTCGAGCCTTGCAGGTGTTGAATCTCAACCCTAAGTAGATAAACACCAAATTTATCAACTTTCAATCTCAGCCATCAGTTTGGGAGGATAAAAAGTCCCTTTTCCTTTATTTTATATATATATATATATATATATATATATATATATATATATATATATATATATATATATATATATATATATGTGTGTGTGTGTGTGTGTGTGTGTGTGTGAATATGTGGATATATGGATAGATATGAATATATGAATATATGAATATATTTATGTTGTGGATATACATGGTATGAATATCTAAACCGTATGTGATGGTTTAATGTTTTATCATATGATGTAATCATATGGATGTATATATATTGTGCATGTGAATGATATATATACTTATGTGGTTAAGCATACCCCACTCAGGCTGTCATTGGGAAGTTTTCGCACAGAGAGTGAGCATCATGTCTCAAGGAGAAGGGTGTGGATATTCCTCAGGTCATAGTCGTCCAGTTTAGTATTATGTGATTTATATTTTCGGGGTGAGGCGTGGTGGGTATGTCTCGTCTCATTGACCGGTTAGGAGCTATGACCGCTTCCCGGGACGTCGTGTGTGTGTATGGCCCCGATGTCGGTGATATTGAGACCGACCGTGGTCCCCAGGATGGTATGTGAGTAATGCTCTAGAAGATGATAGCATGGTGCAGTTTTATCGACGATATATATAGCCGGGTATATTATGTGTATGGCCATTGTACATCATATGTAGTATGTACACTTGGCTATGGAAATGGATGATTGTATATATATATGGTTAGAATAAATGCCTATATATATATATATTTATATATATCCTATAGGTGAAAGGATATGGAATCTTTATGGAGTACACCTTGGATGATTATGATGTACTAGATTGATGGGGGTTGATGTATCGCATTTAAGGAATATTTTGTAAGCACATTTTTGTCCATTAACAATTTATTATGTCGCCCGCCGTTACACCGTTGAAGAAATTCAAGATTCATACATTCTTCAACGGATCCGAATATCAAAAGAAGAAGAGGAATCAAAGTCTGACAGAACCGGACCGGTCTGCCTGGAATAAAAGAACCGATCCGATCAACCGGACCGGTCCGCCTAAGACCCGGACCGATCCGACTGCTGAAGGCCAGTATACCCCGGACCGCAAGCGAACCGATGAAGCCTGGAAAAGAACCGATCCGATCATCAACGAATCGATCCGCCTCAGAATAAAAGAACCGATCCGATCAATCGGACCGATCCGCCTCAGACCCGGACCGGTCCGCCTGGGATAAACTTAAACAGATCGTGTTCAGATCGTGTTCAGATTTTTAAAGCCCGAGAATTCTTATTTAATCCCACTACGGGAAGTGGTTTTCTAAGACTTATACACACGATTTTCAGAGTACAGAAAGCCCTAAGTCTTCACCTATTGAGCATCTAGACTCTAGGTATTTGATTCACACAAATTGCCAATCCTTTGTGAATCACTTTGCAACCCAGGAACGCACTTTTGCTGTTCACACCCTTGTGGAGAAGACCGTTCTTCTTCTCCATTGGAGCCCTACTGGAAAGGGATAGTTCCAGCCGCCGACAACAGAATCCGACACCTGAGAGTAATTCTTAGTCACTTGTATTTTCATTGTAATCCGAAATTGTACAGCCTACAATATTATAATGAAAATAAATGGTTTTGCCCCTTTGGGGGATTTTTCCTCACAAGCATGTGTTTGAATGTTCTTGCTTAGATTATCATCTTATTCAATCACATATTGTTGCATGTTTAGGGTTTGTTTGGGTTAAAAGGTGTTTAATATATAAATTGCTCATTTGAACGCAAGCACATACGTTCTCAAATTGGTATGAGAGCAGGTTACGCTAATCTATTGCGTATTCCTATTTTCCGCAAAAATTTTCTAAGATATCAATTTTCTGAAAAAAATGATTTTTGAAAAAAGTGCGTGTTCAAATGGAGAAATTATATAATAAAATGCCTGTTTTTGACGGGACAAATTATGCTTATTGGAAAGCCCGAATGAGGTTGGCTTTAAAAGCCATTGATGAACGTGTCTGGATCTTAGTTGAAAGAGGGTGGACTCCTCCCTCCGTGGCTGTTGATAATGTGATCAACTTGAAACCTAACATTTCTTGGACTGATGAAGAATTTAAATGGTCATCTTTTAATTCTAAGGGTCTAAGTGCTATTTCTGGGTCTGTCACACCTAATGAGTTCAAACGCATAATGACGTGCACCACGTCTAAAGAGGCATGGGATGTTTTATAACTCACCCATGAAGGAACTAATGCTGTGAAAGAATCTAAGTTGCAAAATTTGGCCACCCAATTTGAGACTATTACCATGTCCGAGTCTGAATGCTTTGATAATTTTTATGCTCGTCTGTCAGACATCGTTAACACAAGTTTTAATTTGGGTGAAGTGATTGATAACCCACGTGTCGTTAAAAAGATTTTGAGATCTCTCCCAAAACGCTTTATTCCTAAAGTCATTGTCTTGAACTCTTTGGGAAATTTGAAATCACTTAAGTTGGAAGAACTTGTAGGATATCTTCAGACCTATGAGATTGACATGTTTCCCAAAACCATTAAGGCTAAGGATAATGGCATTGCTTTAAAGACTCATTTTAAGAAAAAGAAAGGAAAATTTTTTGAGTCCGATTCTGAGTGTGATTTGGACTTAGTTGACTTGGCCCTATTTGCAAAAAAATTCAAAAGAATTCTCAAATTCAAGAAAAGTGGAAATTTCAATGATAAAAGGAATTTTGAGAAAAAGAATGAAAAATATTTTAAAGATCCTCCTAAGACAGACAGTGAGAGATGCTTTGAATGCGATGGTAGGGGTCATAGAGCCTTTGAGTGTGCTACTCGTCTGAATAGAGAGAAAGGGAAAGCTGTCCTAAATGCTACCCTTAGTGACGGCAGTGAGGTTGAGTCGGTGGACTATGGAGATGAGTCACCGCATGAGCATAACATCACCGCACTCATGGCAAGTCATGTGAGTACCTTCAATGCTTCTCAAGACTATGAGGATGCTACGTCACAAGGACACCTCGGCAGTGAGAGTGATGAGAGTGAGGGGGAGGATGAGGCAAGTGAGAGCGAGTGTGATCTCCCACGCACTTACACCGAGTTATATTCTGAGTTTTTTGAAACCAAGAAGCGTTATAAAGCGTTAGCTCTTAGGACCACCACCTTAGAGAGAAATTTAAGATTGTTTGGAGAAAGAGAGAGTTGTGATGAGAGTGGAAAAGAAAGAAAGAAAGAACTTGAGAAGATAAGATGTTTTGAGTGCGATGGGATAGGGCACAAGAAATTTGAGTGTCCCACTAAACTTAGGAGAGAGCGTAAGAAAAATGCAATGCCCACCTCTCTAAGTGATAGTGAGGATGAGGTTGGTGATGAAAGTGTGATCCAAAAAGCTTTTCGAAAGTTATTTATCGAGACCATGGAAACAAAAAGGTCAAATAGAATTCTAGGTCTTCGGATTTGTGAGTTGAAGGAAGAGAATGATGAGCTAAAAAAGGGATAAGGTGACTTGACCAACACGGTGTCTAGTCTGACAACACGTGTATCCCATCTCGAGGATGATCTCAAACAAGCACGAGAGGTCCAAGTCACATTAGAGAATGCATCTGAGAAGGTTGATAAGATGGTTCTCTATCCCGTTTTGAATGATGTTAGAAAAGGTAATGACGGTACATTCACTACTTTTAATGCACCTGAGCCTATATCCACCTTGGTGAGTGAGTCCCATGGGAGCTCGTCTAGGAATGTTCATCCCAAAATTGTTGACAAATTACTTCCTAGACCGGTTTATGTTTGCTCCCACTACAAGAAGCGAGGACATCTTAGGGAGTTTTGTTCCAAGTTGGGTTTAGTACCATATCATACCACTTCACACATTCATGCACAAACACCCACTCATGACACTTTGCCTGCACATTATGACGGAGAGTTTGCACACATTCGCGAGCAAGTGAAGTTTTTGATCAAGACAACACATGATTTAGTGGATTTTGTTCAAAAGATGTCACCATCTTTGGAAAACTCCACCGTTACTCCCGGTTGAGAATCTTGTCTTGGTTGCTAGCATAGGTTGATTTTCATGTTGCTTCTTCTTTTTCCTATTGCTAGCATGTACCATTAGTTTGTTTATTTTTGTTCATTTTTTTTTGTTAAAATAAAAATACAAAAAGATTTTCCTTTAAGAAAAATTTTAAGAAAAGCACAAAAAGATTTTATTTTGATAAAATTTTTGAAAAATCCAAAAAGATTTCTGATTTTGCTTCTTTTATGGATGAGCATTTAAGATAGCCAAGTCACAACTTCATTCCATATATCCATGTGACTATTTGATAGAGATTTGAGACGCTACATCATTTCATCCATGTGCTTTACTTAGTATGGATTCTTTGAGATGTAATTAGTGATATCTTCCTACATGTTTGACTCCTATATCCTTTATTGCACACATGCACGGCTATATTTGATTATTGCACTTGTCTATCTCATATTGGCTTGAGTGTTTCCATCTCAATTCTGTCTATACAATGTACAATATGCGATAAAACTTGACAAGATTGGAATGCATGTAAAAATCGTTTTGGTGAGACTGTGTGTTTTTGTATAACGGGGAGGGGCTGCGAAAGGTAATCATCTATCCTTTGCGCAAAAGCCACCGTTAAAAAGGACCTAAAAAATGGAGGAATTTTAATATCCGAGGTCCAAAGAGGTTAAAAGAGCCCCAAAAAATTTAAAGGCAATAAAAAGCACTTCATGCCAAATATGGGCCACTTAGGTTTCACCATCAATTCTCCAAAGTTTGAGAATTTAGAATGCCTCTATTCAAAATTATATTTGAGGGAGTTTGGTTGGAGTATTTTTAAACGAGTTTGCACTTCCTTGAAAGTCCTGAAAAAGCATAAAATCATTTTGGACGTTATTGGTGTGAAAATCACTTTGAGCTTTGATTTGTTGATTTGATTGAGTCAATATCTTATATTGTCATTCTTTTACACCAAAGTAAGCATTTGAGTTCATTCGCTAGGAGTATCCAATATTCATCGTGCACATATGTCATGTTTGTATGCATTGATTTTCCTATCGAATTTGATCACACCACTTCATTTACGCTATCATCGTCTTGGTTGCTTTGTGTTCATTCATGGTGTGATTTTATCATAGTGACACCCCGCACTTGCTTATTTGCTTTATTTCTCTCATTTGTCTATTTGGGGACATCATAAAAAGGGGGAGAATGAATTATCTTATTATGGGGGAGATTTGAAAGTTGAGTTTGCTCATGAATTGGTATATATGTTTATCTCATTTCAAACTCGATATGTCACTTGGTATTTTGCTTTGTCTCATGTCTGTAGGTACTACATGGATTATCATTGGATTGCACACCCTGATGAGAAAAGTGTTGAGATTCCTGAAGAATTGAAGAGCAAACGCTGTAGTCTTATACAATTTTATCTTTCCAGTTTTGGGTTCATGGAAGGGTAGATTTGTATAGGCATTTTTAGTTGTTTGATAATTCAGATGTTTTGTTTTTATGTATGTACCAGCATAGACATAGGGGGAGATATGTAAGGACATTTTTGTCCATTAACAATTTATTATGTCGCACGCCATTACACCGTTGAATAAATTTAAGATTCATACATTCATTAACGGATCCGAATATCAAAAGAAGAAGAGGAATCAAAGTCTGACAGAACCGGACCGGTCCGCCTGGAATAAAAGAACCGATCCGATTAACCGGACCGGTCCGCTAAGACCCGGACCGATCCGACTGCTGAAGGCCAGTATACCCCGGACCGCAAGCGAACCGATGAAGCCTAGAAAAGAACCGATTCGATCATCAACGGACCGATCCACCTCAGAATAAAAGAACCGATCCGGTCAATCGGACCGATCCGCCTCAGACCCGGACCGGTCCGCCTGGGATAAACTTAAACAGATCGTGTTCAGATCGTGTTCATATTTTTAAGGCCCGAGAATTCTTATTCAATCCCACTACGGGAAGTGATTTTCTAAGACTTATACACACGATTTTCAGAGTACAAAAAGCCCTAAGTCTTCACCTATTGAGCATCTAGACTCTAGGTATTTGATTCACACAAATTGCCAATCCTTTGTGAATCACTTTGCAACCCAGGAACGCACTTTTGCTGTTCACACCCTTGTGGAGAAGACCGTTCTGCTTCTCCATTGCAGCCCTACTGGAAAGGGATAGTTCCAGCCGCCGACTACAGAATCCGACACCTGAGGGTAATTCTTAGTCACTTGTATTTTCATTGTAATCCGAAATTGTACAGCCTACAATATTATAATGAAAATAAATGGTTTTTCCCCTTTGGGGGATTTTTCCTCACAAGCATGTGTTTGAATGTTCTTGATTAGATTATCATCTTATTCAATCACATATTGTTGCATGTTTAGGGTTTGTTTGGGTTAAAAGGTGTTTAATATATAATTTGCTCATTTGAACGCAAGCACATACGTTCTCATATTTCGATTACATCATCCCAAGGATATTATTGGAGATTTTAAGTTGTTTTTATATTGTGACCTAAATTTAGTAGTTGTAGTAGTATAATATTGTGTGTATGGCATAATGGATCTCTAGGATCGACATTGTCAAGGAGTAGTGTAACGTGGTGGTTCCTTGTTTGGATTTCTCTTTGCAAGACACCCCACGCATGAAACATAGTGCAGTGTTGAGATTGGAGTGAAGTTTTGTCAATAATAATTTGTATGCATGTTATTTAGTAATTAAATCATATGATTAAACCCAAATGTATGTGGTTAACGTATTAAGAATTATAATTGAATAAATTATAAATCGGAATCCATTAAGCCTAGTATGGCATATATGTTTGAAAATAATCAAGTATGATTAGAAAGGGTTGGATTCTTGGGTACGCTAGGAAGGCAGGTATTGGGGGTATAGGCTAAGCCTATGTTAAGTTAGGTTGTCCTTATAGGTGGGGTAACTTAACTAAAATTTTAGGACGCGAATAAGTGCGCGTCGTTAGATGAGAGGTGAGTTGGGTTTTCACGAGAGTGCGATTTCACTTTAATTATGAAATAAGTGTATCGATATTTATTATGCACGGTTAACACACTTGCTAAATATTTTCACAACTCGGGCTCTGACCCGTTTACTTTTCTCTCCTTCATGTATATATATATATATATATATATATATATATATATATATTACTACAGGTGTCCTATCGCATGGATGCCGAATGACCTTCTATCAAGAGTCTTGGGAGCCGTGACAGGTGCAGACTGTTGCGGGATGTAGAATGTAGTCACTTCCCACTTCTTTAAAAATCAAGGTAGGATTAATGTTGTATATAGGGTTTGCACCCAAGGGATATTTATAAATGTTTATATTTATTCCATTTCAGTTATTGTACTGGTTGTGACCCGAGAGCTTATTCGGGTTTATTTCTTTGTGGTATATTCGGTTGTAGTTACTCATTTCATTTTATTCTAGCATTTCATTCATCATAGTTCTTATATGCATCTTTCTTTTCCTTGTTAAGTAGTTTATAGAATTGGTTTGTTGTCTGTTTTATGTTTTATTAAATTTTAACATCTCGCTTAGATTATAGTTAGTCGTATACTATTTAGTACTAACAGTTGGTGTTGAGACTGAGCCATCTAAAACTCCTAATTTAATGTAGTATAGGGCTGGCCACCCGTTATTAATTTTAGTGGGGTGTTACAGTACTCACTCCACACATATATATATATAACAACAATAGGGCATACACACATCCTATATCACAAGCCTCATACGTAGTATATTTATATCCCGAATATTCTACGTATTACATAATTTATAACTTCGTTTATTACTTTGCGTTCCCGAGTATTTCTCACCACTCGAAGGGTATCCTTTATTCCACATATAGTATTAGAAGGTAAACTCTCTACCCCCCCCCCCCCCCCGCCTACTGGTTAAAGTCTTCGTTTAACTCGAATTATCCTTCAATTTAGATTTTTTTCCCTCTTTATTAATCCAAATTAATTTAGCCCCTAAACTTCCCTCGTAGGTCATGCCTAAAACACAAACTAGGCCTACTCGTGTTGTAATATAATTACGTTATAATATAAATTAAATCCCACAAATGAATTCCGAACGATTTCCAAAGGTCCTAAACAAAAAGGGAATTATTATCCAAAACTAGGCAACCGAATCGATTAGAAAATTTTCTGGAAGATTAAACACTCTGTAGTAAAATATCAATTCCTCCCTCTACATAACTCCGATTGACTTGATTCAAATCTCATTTTAAATCTAAGACGTAGAGGTTTGGAGAAATATACGGTTCCCTCTCTAATTCGAAGTATAATTGAAATGGAATACGTTTAAATTACGTTCAAAATTCTGGCAGATTACTATGCTGGAAGATTAAACACCTTATAGTAAAACATCGATTACTCCCTCTATAGAACTCCGGTTGACCTGATTCAAAGATCATTAGAAATCTAAGACATATAAATTAATAGTAATGCATGGATATCACTCTAATTATAAGTACAATTAAAATGGCATACGTTTAAATTTACGTTTAGAATTCTGGCAGATTGATATCTTATGTTCATCAATTAAACCCTAAGTCATTCAAGATTCATGTTCTTCAATCAAGAACCCATCAAGATTCAAACTTAATCATCAAATATATTCTAACATCATTTTATCTTCACATAGAGATAAAGTTCCGATGAAAAGTTTACACAGAAACATCACAGATTCAACCCAAGAATCAAATTCTCCTTTAATTAACATAAAACCCTAATTTTCTCATGTTCATCAACTTTAATAATCAAGAACTCAGATTTATCTCTTATTAATCAACCCAAACCCACTAATTTCATATTATCACCTTTAAGAAACATCTCTACATGCATTCTTACTTTAGTTTATGAATTAAACCCTCCAAAATTCATATAAAACTTCCAAAAAACATGAAATCAAACCCTATCCCGCATGGGTATTATAACATGATTGTTGATGTAAAAAACTAGATCGCTCTAATTCTTCAATCACAGATAAATAAATAAGACAAAGATTTTTAAAGTGGTTCGGCTAGGAATAAAGCCTACGTCCACTGTTATGTTATTGCTGAGTGTTTGTGGAATTCTTGATTACAAGTTCTCTCAAGAAATTCCGGTCGCTTTGAATGGGATTGATACAAGGTATTTATAGCCTCAAGGCTGTACATGAAAGGTCCAATACATTAAATGATATACATATGAATGGGTAATACATTTAATGCAGCGTGTGCGTCAAGAATCTAATGAATAGTTGAACAGTTGTCCGTCTGATAATTGATGACACGGCCGAGGTGCAGTTCGGACCGCCTTAGTTGCTCGTTGATCAAGAGTTCCTCGGAGTGCTTAGAGTATCTCGGGATGATAGAGTTCCTCGAATGGAGTTCCTCGGCATGATAGAGCTCCTCGGTGTATTCTCGTTGCTCGGTACCAACCATGGTTGTTCAGTAAATGATCTTCCTCGCTGTTATTGTGCCACGTAGATCGACACGTGTCTTCATACTATTCGTCCACATCAGCATATTAATTTTGGTATCAACAGAAGCCCCCAATGTTTCATATTTCGAACTTTGAGGAGTATGGGACATTCTTTCTCGGTATATGGTAATATTAAATGACCTTCCTGGGTTTTAGGAGCATTGTATTCAAATTTCCTTCTCATTTCGCAGTTTCCGCCTTTTTTATAAGCGCTTCGATCTTCGTGCAACTTTTGTCTTTTTAGCCGCCGGAAGTTCAGTAGTTTCTTTTTAGTAATCATTTCTTTCGCCGCTTCCCAATGCAAAGTATTTAAACTCCTTTGGTAACCATACCGTCGTCTACACTTTCCATTTTTCTGCATTCAAGTTTTCTATTCTCTTCCTCTCTCTTGTGTGTTCATCATTGTTTCTGTTTGTTGTCAACATATCTCCTTTCTTTCTGTAAGATCTTCTTCCTTTCTTCTGCATCTCTTTTATTCAATATGGTTTATATTGTTGAATCTGCTGAGAAATTTCGTTCTGACTTTTCCATTCCTTCTTGGGTAACTCTAGAGGTTCTTTCTGAGCCTTTAGATTACTTTCGATTGGCTGAGGGACATTGGTTCCCCAGTCTTTTCATTGCTGAATGTGGTTTTTCTTTTCCCCCAAACCCATTATGTCTTGAGTTTTGTCAATATTTTGATCTTGTTCCTGCAAAAATAGCCCCCAATTCATGGAGAATAATTAACGGGGTGCACAAGTTAAATCTAACTCATGGGACTCGTATAGGGATCCCAGAAATCATGTACTGCTATAAATGGGCCACTTTAGATAATGTTTATTATTTAAAAACTAGGTTTTTAAATAGAGCCCTTGTAGTTAACCTCCCTGATTCAAATAGAGATTATTTTGAGCATGGGTTGGTCATAAAAAATTGGCAACACGCGCCTTTATCTGGGAATGAAGTATACAACGGTCCCAGATGCCCCCCATACGGCAATGGGATAGGTTTATTTTTCATTTTATTTTACTTATGAAATTGCGTTTTCATCATGTTTGACAAAATGTATGACTGAGATTTATGTATTTATTTGCAGTTGATAGTAAAAGAAAAACTCCAAAAGAGTCGGAAGTGAATATCAAGCATTTAAAACTTATCTGGAATTTGCACAAGACTATTGCAGACGAGCATATTAGGTCTGCATCATATTTGCTGCAGTATAAGAGCTACACAACCTCTTATACTGCTCGCCCTGTTGAACCAGCCTCAACACCAGAAAGTTCATCTTCAGATTCTCATATTCCCCTATCTCAGAGAATGGGCAAGAAAAGAGCTCCTCCTGCTCTATTTGGTGAAATTTATTCTGCTGTTGGAGCAAAGAAAGGCAAAATTGATGTCCCAGAGGGGACTAAAAAAATAGATGTTAGTTCCTCCAAAGTTGCCGAGAAGCCCCAAGTGGCCCGGAGCAAGAAAAGTGCTAGTGCTGATGTAATTACAATCTCTCCGACCAAGACTTCTTCCTTGGTTGATGCTGCTGACCCTCCTTTGAAGAGATTGAGGAAATCATCCTCGGTTAATCTTGCTGGAACTGCATCTTCTCTACCCGCTGGTGGTAGTAGTATTTCAAAAATCATTCTTCCGAGCTCTTCAACGAGCTCAGTTATACCCGAGGTTCTTGGGGTTGATGAAAAGATTCCTAGGGATACACTGACATCCCTAGCTGCTCGCCATCTTTCTTCAGTAAATTTCTCATACCTTTGGTCTTTCTTTTCTTTTTCCTGAACTCTTGTATTTGTGTTGACTCTATTGTTTTTCTTATCTTTCAGCTGGTGAACTGTTTCAATACCATCGTGAAGAAAGATCAAGCTATTAAAGCTTCTAGTTCCTCGTCCGATGTTGACGATGCCCTCTTGGGTTTAGCCCAATCTGTGAAAGAATCTCGCCAGCAGTACGTCGAGGAGAAAACTGCCTGGGAGAAAAAATTGTCTGCAGCCGAGGCTGACAAGATGAAGATGGCTGAAACCTCCAAGAATTTGGAGGAGAAGGTGAAAAGCTTAGAGGTCAATCAGCAAAGGTGCGATGACCAACTGAAGAAGGCAGAAGAAGAACTGTCTATCCTGCGAGACATCAAAATCCAGAAAGAACAATTGGATGTCAAACTCTCCTCGGAGAAGTTGAAAAGAAAAGTTGCAGTTAGGAAACATTTCAGTGCTGGTTGGGAGAAAGGATGGGATAAAGGGATTGCTGCTATGACATCTCAAGTCAAATATGGGGAGTTGAAATACTTCTATGATGGTTGGGTAGCTGCTCTACAAGAGCTAAAAATCCAAGACGATTCTGAGCTATTCCAAAGGCATCTCCCTGGTCCTCCTCCACCAATTGTGGAAGAAGAAGAAGATGAACCTGCTTCAGATGAATCTTCCATGGCTGTGGATGTCCCAATCTCTGCTTCTCAACCCTCTGTCATTGAGGATATTTCTTCTATGCCTCCTCCTGCCGAGAAGATTTCTGCCGATCAAGCTGTTGTTATCACCGAGCAACCGAGCTCCTCGTCCCAGCCTCCCGAGAAAGTCTTGGGAGACAAGGAAAAGGTGTGAAGTTGTTCGGTATCATTTCTATCTTTTATCATTTGTAATCGAACAATGTAATCCTTTTATGATCTAATAAAATACTTCTTTACTCATCGCTGTTATTGATGATTCTTTGTTGATTGTTGTCTTTTTCTTGTCTTTAGTTTGTTGCTAGAATGGAACTAATCTCTTCTCATGATACCGAGTTGATGCAGCAATGTCACCAATACTATAGGGCTGGTCATACAGACCTTAGTTCTTCTGAAATTGCTGACATTCTTGGTCATGATGCTTCAGAACAGGCGACTGAGGCTTATCGGTACTTGAAAAATTTACTCGACCGAGCTGTAGCTAACAATGTCGCTTATTATGACTTGATTGAAGAGCTGCATTGTTCCTTAAAGGATCTCCAAGGCCAGCACAATGAATCGATGGCTTCATTACACGAGGAATATGAAAATAGATATCAACAACTTTCCTCTGATACAGGTCATAAAAAGATCATTGCTGCATATGACATTAGGGAAAGGACCCTAAAAGGTGAAGTTGAAGCTTGCCGACAAATTGCCGAGATCCTGGAACAAGAAAATAATAGTCTGCAGAAAAGATTGGCTCAATATGAATCCGTTGCCTCCTCTTCCACTACATTAGTACCAGTTACTGATGAAGGTTTTTCGTTTCTAGAGGTTGAAAACGCCAAACTAAGGCAAGAGTTGGATGACTTGAAAAAATCTATTATTCCTGTGACTGCTCGGGGACGAGGAAGAATCGTCGAGGAGCAAAATTCTCCAGTTGCTTCTCGGAGCCGATCAAGAGTTCTTAGCCGTAGTGTTGAAGAATCTCGCACCCAATCTACTCTGGAAACTCAAGCATTCCAACTGAATGTTAAGGATCGTGCTCTGTCTGATTTGTCTAAGAAAAACTTATCTTTAGAGGATCAACTGGTTGCGATGAAGTCTGCTTTGAATAATAAAGATGCTCTTATCAAGAACTTTCTCGAGCAAGTAGATAGATTAACTTTCCAATTCCATAAACAGCCTCGGGAGTTCTGGAATGCAGGCTATAATGAAGCTCTTTATCATTTGGATGCTCGCATTGAAAATGCTAACAACGAAGGTTATAAGCAGGGATGGTTGAACGCCCTGGGTGTATTAAAATTGGAACGAGGTCATTATTTATGGGATTATCATGCTCCTGGATTGCTAGACTTGCCTGTTCCTCCCTATAAATTGGATATGGCATGGATTCCTGCTCGTTCCATTCCTCGGAGTTTGATCTCTAAATATCTTGGTGATTATAACCTTCATTCTCAAGTTGAAGTATCTCGTCCTGAGCACCTGTTGGACACTCCTACAATAATGAATGTCAGAATGCTGAAGGACATGAACTTTATTAATTCTCCTCTTTGTCTAGAGGATCCTCCTGCTGGCGAGGAACCTGTCTCAAAAGATAAAGGAAAGAAACCAATAGAGTAGGAATCTTTAATGTGATAGTTAGCACATACATGTAACATGTAATACATTTTTATCTTAATGAAAGAATTTCATTTTCTGTTTTGCCAATAGCTATTTTTCTGTTTGCAAATTATATGGTTCATCAACCAACTTAGAATTTATAACAAGCATAAATTGTTCAAAATTGTTTCCAACCAACCAAGGTGGATAAATAATGTTTGTCGACCAACCACAGTTGATGGGTTTCTATCCCCGACCAGCCATACTTGGTTCAATTTTAAAATATAAACATGTGTCCGACCAACTAAGGTCAATACTTTTGTCCTCGTCGACCAACTACAGTTAGTGGGTTTTTATCCCCGACCAACCATACTTGGTACAGTTTGGAATATTTTGTTCTTCAAAGAACTTTTTGTAATAATGTTACCTCCCGACCAACATAAGCTGTAATGCGAGAGTATATAAAGTCTTACCAACCGTAGTTGATCATGCTGGTATACACCTCCTAATCAAAGGAGTAGTAGGGTTCTTTCGAACTTTTTGGCTCCTTGGAGCATGTCCTCCTAACCAAAGGAGGTTGGCTACTTATAGCACTTTTGCTCCGTAGAGCGCTCCGTAGAGCTTATCCTCCTAACCAAAGGAGGTTGGCTACTTATAGCACTTTTGCTCCGTAGAGCGCTCCGTAGAGCATGGCTTCGTAGAGCATGGCTCCGTAGAGCAGTCTGCAGTCTTCTTCTTGTTATCAAGCAGTGTAGTGTTCAACACTAATATTCCCCGAAAAACTTTCAACAGAAAGAAAATGGTGAACCATCCTCATTTTATTCATCATTTTATTTATAATGAAAGAAATACTTTACATTTGACATCACTGATAATACTTGCGCAGGTGTTCAGCATTCCATGCATTCTTGAATTCCTCTCCTTCTAGAGTTGCTATTCTGTAGGTTCCAGGTCGAACAACCTCTGTAACTCGGTAAGGTCCATGCCAGTTTGCTTCCAGTTTATTCTGTTTCTGAATGACTTTCTTCAGCACATAATCACCCTCCTTCAAATCGCATTTCTTCACCCTTTTGTTGTAGAACAGAGCTGTTCGTTGTTGATAAGCAGCATTCCTAATGGCTGCCTCTTCTCTTACTTCTTCGAGCATATCCAAATCCATTCTTCTCATCAAGTCACTGATCGGAGAGTTGAAATTCAGCACTCTATGCGTTGGGAGACCCAACTCGGCCGGTATCACAGCCTCACTTCCAAATGCTAGCATATATGGTGATTCTCCAGTTGCTGCTCGGGGAGTTGTTCGGTAGGCCCATAATACTGATTGGAGCTCATTAATCCAATTTGCTTTAGCTTCACTTAGCCTCTTTTTCAACCCATTTAGTAATGTTCTGTTCGTCACTTCAGTCTGTCCATTGCTTTGGGGATGGCCTGGTGCTGAATGAAACTTCAAAACGTTCGACTGATGACAATAGGCAGCAAATTCTTCATTATCAAATTGTGTTCCATGATCTGTGATGAAAGCATGAGGGAGACCATATCGACAAATGATATTCTTCCATACAAACTGGTATACCTTCTCGTATGTCATATTGATAAGAGGCTCAGCTTCCACCCACTTAGTAAAATAGTCCACTGCAACTACGAGATACTTGAATCTTCCTCGGGTGGTCGGCAGTGGTCCAACCAAATCAATTCCCCACATGGCAAATGGCCAAGGGGAAGTTATTGGTGTTAGCAATGCTTGTGGAGTTCGTCGGATGGAGGAAAAACGTTGGCACTTGTCACATTTCTTGGCATAGGCTATACAATCAGCCCTCATTGTCGGCCAGTAATATCCCTGTGTCATCACTCTTTGTAAAAGTGTTCGACCTGCTACATGAGCTCCACAAGATCCTTCATGGATTTCTTCAATCAATTCTTTCACCTCGGTGGGATGTACACATCTCTGCAAACCTGCCATAATTCCTCGTCTATACAAAATACCATTAGTTAATACATACCGAGCAGCTTTATACTTCAGTTTCTTGGCAGCGAGTTTGTCCTCCGGCAATTCGCCCTCTTCAACATATTTCCTGATTGGATCCATCCAAGATGGTCCTAAATCCAGGGTAATCACATTCGTTGTCAGATCTTCATCTATGCTCCGACCTTCTAATACTTCAATCGGTATGGTTCTTCGTATCTCGGTACGAGTAGCTGATGCTAGTCGGGCCAGTGCGTCTGCTTGTACATTCTCCATCCTCGGTATTCTCACCAATTGAATGGCATCAAATTCTGTCAACAATTTCATCACCTTTGCATGATATTTGATCATTAAGTCTCCTTTAACCGCATATATTCCCATCATCTGATTCACAATTAATTGAGAATCACTGAATACCATCACTTGTTGTGCTTCCATAGTCTTTGCTAGATTAAGACCTACTATCATGGCCTCATACTCCGCTTCATTGTTAGAGGCTTTGAATTGGAATCGCAAAGCATATTCCATGTCAATCTCGTCTGGAGTGATCAAAACAATTCCTGCTCCACAACCAGCTGTGCAGGATGATCCGTTTACATATAATCTCCATGTAGGTATTTCGTCTTCAAATTTCTTATCTGTCAGAGTTCCTCGATAAAATATCTGCTGTTTTCTTCCATCATCCCCCGGTATCCTTCGCTCCTCGTCAGTCATCTGCTCGTACCCTTTTACCAACCGTGGTTGGTCTGAGTTTGAATATAATGATTTCTCTAGATCCACAAGTCCTTTTACCTACCTTGGCTGGTTTGGACCTATTTCTGCTGATCCTGTATCGTCCACAGGTAGGTCAGCAAATGTTTCTGTTGATCCTGTATCGTCCACAGGTAGATCAGCAGATGTTTCTGTTGATCCTGTATCGTCCACAGGTAGATCAGCAGGCACCTTTTGCTCCTCGGGGGTATCAGGGTACGTGAACTCTGCTATAAAATCTGCTACAGCTTGCCCCTTGAATGATGATCTGGGCTCATACACAATATCGTATTCACCAAGTTCTACTGCCCAGTACATCAGTCTCCCTGATTTTTCTGGCTTATGGAGGGCTTGTCTCAATGGCATATTAGTATAAACGATGATGGTATGGGCTTGGAAATATGGCCTCATTCTTCTACTTGCTTCAATTAGTGCCAATGCCAATTTTTCTAGCTTTGGGTACCTGATTTCTGCACCTCGGAAAGCCTTACTTGTGTAATAAATTGGCTTCTGGACTCCATTCTCCAATCTGATCAACGCTGAACTGACTGCGTTCTCTGATACTGCCAAATATAAATACAACTTTTCTCCTGTTATTGGTCTGGACAACAGTGGAGGTGCTCCCAAATATTTCTTCAAGTCTTGAAAAGCTTTTTCACATTCCTCATTCCATTCAAAGGTTTTTCGAAGTGTTTTGAAGAATGGTATGCATTTATCAGTTGCTCGAGATACAAATCTGTTGAGCGCTGCAACTCGTCCGGTAAGACTCTGCACTTCTTTCTTCGTCGTCGGAGATCGCAGCCCTAGAAGAGCTTTGATCTTATCTGGATTTGCCTCAATACCTCGCTGATTGACGATGTATCCGAGGAACATTCCTTCTCGTACTCCAAAGGTGCACTTCGTCGGGTTAAGCTTCATTTGGTATTTATCCAATTGATCAAAAGTTTGACTCAAGTCAACCAAATGATCAGCAGCTTTCTTGCTTTTAGTGAGCATGTCATCGACATAGACCTCCATGTTGCGGCTGATTTGTTCGGTAAAAACCTTGTTCATCAACCGCTGATATGTTGCACCTGCATTTTTTAAACCAAAAGGCATAACATTATAACAATAAGTTCCCCTAGGGGTAATAAAAGAAGTACTTTCCCTGTCTTCAGGTTTCATTTTGATCTGGTTGTAGCCAGAGTAAGCATCCATGAAGCTGAGTAACTCGTGTCCCGAGGTAGCATCCACCAATTGATCAATTCTGGGCAATGGAAAATGATCCTTGGGGCATGCCTTATTGAGATCGGTGAAATCGACACACATTCTCCATTTGTTGTTTTTCTTCTTTACCATCACCACATTAGCCAACCAATCTGGATATTTTACATCTTCAATGAATTGGGCTTTCTGGAGTTTCTCGACTTCCTCCTGTATGGCCTGGTTCTTCTCGGGACTAAACACCCTTCTTCTCTGCTTTACAGGTTTAATCTCCTTATTCACATTGAGTTCATGACATAAGAAGTTTGGATCTATTCCTGGCATGTCGTCATGACTCCAAGCAAAAGTATTTTTCCTATTCTTCAAGAAAGTTATCAACTCCTCTTTTATTGACATATCCAACGATGAACCTATCTGGGTTATTCGTTCAGGATGTTCGTCGTCCAGAATAACATTTTCTGTAGATTCTACCACTTGCCCTTTCACAAGTTGGGACTCATCTCTAGGATCAAGAGTTTCGATTTCTGTACATTCATCCACTTGATAAGTAGTAGTCTTTTTCATCGATCCTTCTAGTTCTTCTTGCTCGGCCGACGAATAATAGCATTCCCGAGCTACTTTTTGATCACCTTTCACCACTCCAACTCCAAAATTTGTTGGGAATTTCAAACATTGATGTACTGTAGAAGGAACGGCTTCGAACTTCTTCAATCCAACTCTTCCCATGATGATGTTGTAGGCCGATTTCACATTCTTATCCATCACAAAGAATCGTATTCTTTCTGTTCGACAAACAGGCCAGGTTCCAATGAATATATCCAACTTGATCGTCCCAAGTGGAAAAACTTTCTCGCCAGCAAAACCCAGAAGGGGTCTGTGATAAGGTTCCAATTGAGATAATTTCAAATTCAGGCTATCAAAGCATGAATAGTACATGATGTCTGCCGAACTACCATTGTCTACCAACACCCTTGAAATGATCACGTCCTTCATTCTCATTTTGATCACCAAAGGATCATCATGAGGGTAAAGAACACCTGCCAGGTCGTTTTTTGAAAAACCAATTACTAGCTTCTCTTTGTTTACCTTCCTCGGACGATCATCCTCGGCCAGGTTTATTCGCTGAATATATGAGCAAGCTTGAGCCTCTCCGAGATAAGCTTTTCTTTCTGCAGTAAGGTCTCCTCCTCCTGCATCTCCCCCTGTAATAACGTTACAATGAAATGATCCAAAACGTATGGAAAATACCTCTCGTTCAGGTTTTCTTGGCTTCTTGGGAAGATCGGGGTCATCATCTGGATCCTCTTCATGGTCCCTCCTCTTTTTCTCCTCTGCACGACGAGGAGATCTAGATCTCTTTCTAATTCTGTCCTCATTTGTCCTCTCACCTCTGCGATCTACATACTTTGATAATTTTCCTCTTCGAATGAGTGTTTCAATCTCGTTCTGAAGGGCTATACAATTTTTGGTCATATGGCCATGATCTTTGTGAAACTCGCAATATTTGGCCTTATTCCTCATGTCAGGATCTGTTTTCAGTTTCTCTGGCCATTTGATTTCCTCGTTATTCCTGATTTCTTCTAAAACATGATTAATACCCATTTTCAACGGAGTATAATTATCATACTTTTTTAGGGCTTCCAACTTTATCCTGTTATTCCTGGGATGTTTGTCACCACCATTACCTTTCTTTTTAGAGTTATCGACCTCCACTTTAACTTCTTTATCCATATTCTTCTTTGCAGTCATAGCTTCCTCGGCATTCATGATTTTGGCCGCCTTTGCCATCAATTCCGACATATTTTTAGGCGGATCTTTAGCCAGAGTATAGTACAGCTTGTTAGGCAGCAAACCACTCATCAAAGCAGTGATTGCTGTCTTTTCTTCATAATCTATGACTTCCAACTTCTCGTTATTGAAACGAGTTATGTAATCTCTAGTACTTTCTCCTGATTTTTGTCTAACACTTAGCAAATGTGCTACTCGCTTTACCGGCTTTGCTCCAAAACAAAAATTGCCAATAAACAGCTCGGCTAACTGAACAAAAGTTGAAATCTTCCCCCGAGGAAGATTATTGTACCATATCTGTGCAGATCCGGTAAGAGTTCCCGAGAATGCTCTACACCTCATCTCGTCGGGGACAGCGTAGATATCTGCAGCAGCTTGGTATTGTTCTATATGAAGTACGGGATCCGTCTTTCCATCGTACTTGGGGGTCACTACAGGTGCTTTGAATTTCGACGGTGTAGGGAAATCCACAATGGCTTGCACAAAAGGTGTCCCTTGAACAAAAGTTCTCTGTAAGGGGTTCCTCGCCTTAGCCATTTCTCCCAGTCTATCCTCCAATCGTTGAATGGAACCTTTCCATGCTTCATTCCCTTCCTCGGGCTGCTTAGTCCGAGCAACTGATTGCTCTGACGTAGCTTCCTGAGATTTATCTCGACGAGTAATTGGTCGTGATTGTGCAGATCCTTCTCTCAAACCTGGTGGTGGTCGAAAACTTCCTGATGGAGCCCTAGGTGGACTCATGTTCCTCCTTGGTCCTAACCGACTG
Source organism: Sambucus nigra (assembly GCA_949130495.1). Taxonomy (NCBI): domain Eukaryota; kingdom Viridiplantae; phylum Streptophyta; class Magnoliopsida; order Dipsacales; family Adoxaceae; genus Sambucus; species Sambucus nigra. The sequence continues at coordinate 351,270,485 of OX422215.1, forward strand.
AAAGGAGATACCCTGCTTAATCTTTCTAAAGCGCTAATTCTCTCCGGAGAAAGAGAGATATGTTGATCTGTATCCGTAGCCCGTATTGATGAAGTTCGCCCAGGTTGATAAGAAGAATCATTGGATTCCCCATTGCGATATGACCCAATACGTCTGGATCGTGATTGCCCATGATCAGTCCTTTGCCCTGAATGAGTAGGTACACCGCCTTGAAGAGTTTGAAGGAGTTGCCTCATAGATTCTTGCATGGCGGTTTGTCCCTGAGCCAGATTCGTCATAATTCCGGCCAGATCTGGAGATGCAGATGGATTTGGAAGATTTCCAGTATTTCCAGCATTTCGATTACTGGATTCTGGATTATCTGCCATTGGTGATAAATGATTTTTATGAAAAACGATAACAACAGTCGTTTCCCACAGACGGCGCCAATCTGTTGATGTAAAAAACTAGATCGCTCTAATTCTTCAATCACAGATAAATAAATAAGACAAAGATTTTTAAAGTGGTTCGTCTAGGAATAAAGCCTACGTCCACTGTTATGTTATTGCTGAGTGTTTGTGGAATTCTTGATTACAAGTTCTCTCAAGAAATTCTGGTCGCTTTGAATGGGATTGATACAAGGTATTTATAGCCTCAAGGCTGTACATGAAAGGTCCAATACATTAAATGATATACATATGAATGGGTAATACATTTAATGCAGCGTGTGCGTCAAGAATCTAATGAATAGTTGAACAGTTGTCCGTCTGATAATTGATGACACGGCCGAGGTGCAGTTCGGAACGCCTTAGTTGCTCGTTGATCAAGAGTTCCTCGGAGTGCTTAGAGTATCTCGGGATGATAGAGTTCCTCGGATGGAGTTCCTCGGCATGATAGAGCTCCTCGGTGTATTCTCGTTGCTCGGTACCAACCATGGTTGTTCAGTAAATGATCTTCCTCGCTGTTATTGTGCCACGTAGATCGACACGTGTCTTCATACTATTCGTCCACATCAGCATATTAATTTTGGTATCGATATAAATTGTCATGTAAATACTTGCCTCTTAATATAAGGTCTGAAATTCGTTGATAAGATGGTGCGGTGGTTCTCCCCTCACTCCGTTCTCGATTCTGTTGCGTTCGAGGCGAAAACTGTGTAGAAAGCTTGGTTCTCCCCTCCTCTTCCTCTCCTATGGCTTCTATCCCTTTTGATTTTTGTTAACCCTACCCCCTGTAATGGGAAAATATACACTTACAAAAAATTTCGGAGTTTTCTAAATCCCAAACTCCTGAATGACTGAAATGCCCTTAAACGATGTCGGGATGGTATAAAATCATCCCAGGACCCAAACTATACACCCGAGTACACTTTTTCGACTATTTTGACCCTTACAGAACCAACCATGACCTCAAAATTACCATCTAAGTCGCTTTATAAATCCTCTTATTTTACCTCCAAATACGCCATGTGTGAAATTAAGCTTTAGACTGAATTAATTAAATCTGAATCATCGAATTAAATAATTTCTCCCAATTAAATAAATTCTTAGGTCATCAATTTAATTAATAGCCATTTTCTCCAAAAATATGGGGTGTTAGAGATGGGTCACCGTCACGGATTGTGACCATTTTGAAATTATCATATGTGTTGGTTACGATCCAAAACCGTGACTATACCCTCCATGTATAACCCCTAATCAGTTTTTCATTTCACAATATCTCTCTCTCTAAATCTGAACTCTCTCACTCTCTCTCTCTCTCTCTCTCTCTCTCTCGCGCGCGCGCGCGCGCGCCGACCACCGTGATAGCACCTCTCTTTCTATCTCCAAACTCTCTCTCTCTCTCTCTCTCTCTCTCTCTCTCTCGGGTATCTCAGGCCACCCCTAATCAGTTTTACATTTTATTATATATGGGTGTATTATGTGTGTGTGTGTGTGTGTGTGTGTGTGTGTATGAGTGTATTATGTGTGTGTATGGGTGTATTATGTGTATGCGCATAAGTGTGTTTTATTATATGCGTGTGTGTATTTTGTTATGTCTGAGTGTGTATTTTGTTATGCATTTGTGTGTATTTTGTTATATATGTTTGTGTATTCAAATCTCTATGAGTGTGTCTACAAGTGTGTGTATTTCAGAATATACACATTTATGTGTGTGTATTTTGTTATATGTATATGTATTTAAGGAATTACACATTTATATGTGTATTTTACTTTATGTGTGTATATTTTTGAAATTAAATGTGTGTGTATTTCGAATGCAAGATATCAAAATAATTAGTGGTAAACAACATGATAACACAATATGATAACATGATGACACAATATGAAATAAAATGAATAAATTGAGTTTGTGTTACGAGTATGAATTAGCGGGTTAGAGAGAGGGTGTGAGATGGATTAAACACACGTGCACATTTATAACACATATTCGCATGCCGCACATGTATAACATACGCGTGCACACATATATAACACACACGTGAGCGTGCATGTGTAACAAAATTGCACACATGTACTTGTATAACACACACGCATATATATAACACATGCACACAAGTGCACATGTATAACACATGCACACAATATAGACACGTATAATGCATACATATATGTGCACATGTATAACGCATAACCATATACGCACACGTATAAGACATACACGAATATGCACCCATGCACACGCACACACTTATAATTAAACATAACATAGTCTTTGGTTGGCTGTTATAACTACGTAAACACGTATAACACTTATAAGTCAACTTGTACATATATTTGGTTGACTGCTATAACATACATGCATTCTAGCTGCTTTCTTTTAAGTAAAATAAGAGCACATGTATAACGCGCACATTTGGTGAACATATAGTAATTTTAGGAATAATTTAAATAAAATAAACTTAATTTTTGACTTAGTGATATTGTGCGGGTTAGTAATATGGATAATACTATTTGGTTGACTGTTGAGGTCGTGTTTACCCCTCCTTAAGTGGTTGTTGTTTGGGTGAACATAAATTGGGGGAAGGAGTTTCCCATTTAATGGACATATAGTAATTTTAGGACGGATTTAAATAAAATAAACATAATTTGGACTTGCTGATATTGGTAGGGTGAATGCATATACGTAGAAGGGCACATAAAAATGTTAGAATTAAATAAAATAAGTAAAACTTGGATCGTCTGAAAAATAATAACTAGTTAATGATTAATTAGAGCCAATACTTGTAGGACTCTTATTTACACCCATGTATATTTTTCTCAGAAAAAATAAGGCACGATGATAATTACTGGAAACAAGAGTACAAGAGGTTGCAATTGGAATCCACTTATACATCTTTTAGTAGTGTGCGCCTTATAGAGGATAATCATATATACAAGTATGGGAATAAGAAGATTAAACAATTTAACTAACTTGCAAATCGTGGATTTTATCTCTCACAAGAGTAGTTGTTCAATTGTATTATATTTTCTCTACTAGAAAGCTGGTATGAATAGAGAATAAATTTCGCTTACATAATCCTAATGTATCTCTAACATTATTTACCTTGTCAAAGAAGGCAGAAACAACATCCATCCTTATTGATACAACTACGTAAAGAGAGAATTAATTAAGACTATGATATCTCGTGATATATACATGTTAAATTAAATCTTGCAAATATGTTAAAAAAGAAAGGATTCCAAGTTCATGTCACGGAGATGTATACATCAATCATAAATGCGCTTCCTGTTAGTTGGCCATGTGAAAAAATCCATTTATTTTTAAAAAACAATACCGAATGGATGGAAATCAGACACATTGAACATATGTTAATGTCTTATTATGAGAATGAATATACATAAATATAGTCGTAAGCATCATTACTTAGTTGGAAACATGTTAGTATCATTAATTCATCGCTTACTTTTTATTATAGGCAATACCGAACAACAATGGAGAAAACGCACCAAATAATGGCGGTACACCTCTTGGATTCTCATCTCCTAGATTCTCATCACCACTGGGTGAACAGTACCCTTTTTCGCCAATGGTTCACTCTACCTCCACATCTACGAGTAGGAAACAAACGCCTACTAATCCAACACCTCTACCCCCTCCTTTCAACACCGCTCTAGCAAATGATAAGAAGCCCATTGGGTTCTCCTTTCTTAGGAATAATCCTAACAGAAAAAAATGACATATTAAATCCTAGTATTTCTCGCTTGGTAAAAGGAATGTGGAATTTAGGGAAGCAAATAAATGGAATGTAGTTAGTCAAGCCATCATGGACGATATTTTTGAACAAATTTATATGAGTTTTCATTCCCCGACCCTTTAAAGTAAAAGATTTATTTCCCGGATTGATGAACAAATGAAAACATATCGGAGGAACCTTCAGCAGAGACATTTCATAATGGGGTCATCGAGGTCTGAAATTATGTTTATGAAAGGCATAGTCCCTCCGCATGTTGATATATCGGTCGATCAATGAAATAGCTTTTTGGAAAATGAGGCGATGGACAAAAAAGATAGTCCAAAGGGAGAAAAATAAACAAAACAGAGCAAAGAAAGTTAATGTACATAGGTTGGGGTCTAAAGCATATGAAGACCTGAGGAGTGAATGGTCTGAAAGGACAAAGGGTGGTCAAGATGCCTATAAAACTCCTAATCGGGATGCCTTGTACGTGCATGCCTGACGGGACAAAGATAATAAATTTCTACCACACTTGGCTCTGACTCTAGTTAGTATGACCAATTATTTATTTGTATATAAACCAATTATATAAAATATAGTTAAAAACATAAGATTAAATATACTTTCATGATACAAGAATCGATCAAAACCAATAGCAGATAGCTTTTGAGCCATTATGATGACATTGAAGATGATGCCATAATCCATACCCTTAGAAATGACAAACGAGGGAGGACGAGAGGTTGCGAATCACATATGATGAAAACCAAATTAAACACATTGCACCTCTCGTGGACGAGATCTCTTCGGTGAGAAATCTAATCTCGATCCAAGAGGCAAGTTAGTTCAGGACAGATGGGGATGGGCAAGAGATTAAGAGTAACCTCAAAGTGTTGGCAGGTGAAATCAGGAGACTTATGTCCTTATTTACTCAAGGTTTTCATCCCTCAATGCCTCCTAAAGGTTGACCCTACCCTCTTTCTCAAGGTTTACTGATGAAAAGTTGGAAACCGAGCATCCCTATTACTTACTCTTGTCTTTGTTATCGGATCCCACTGCAATACAAAATCTAAACTTTAACTACACTCTTACATGAGTATAGCGGTGAGTCTGGGTACCAAATACACAAGAAATTATCATTAGATGTTAATTAATTTACTACTTCTGAATAAAAGTGTAAAAGATAATTATTTTAGCAAAATATTAATCTTGGCATGTATTGAAACTAAGATTAATAAAAGAGTGTAAAAACTAAAGATTGAGAATAATATCGTTCACCTCGGGTTAATTATTATAAATGTTTATATGGGCAGTAAAGTGTTTCAAGATTAAATATCATTTTATCAATTAATAAATCATAGAGTTGTCACTCCCTAATTTCTCATAAAAGCCTAATTTGATTTTGGCGTCAACAAATATTCAAAAAATTACACATGCAAGTTCGTAAATACGGTGCATACATGATCTACACCGTTAAATCTCCTTGGCATAAAATCAAGAACAACCAAACCCATTTAAAATAGTTTAATCCATCACCAAAGCAAAGCAAAGTAACCAATTAATCCAAATTTCTTTCAATCAATCTCAACCTTATATAATTTATCTACAAAGCATATTAAATGACATGAAAACAAAGGAAAACAAGAAATTAAGCAACAAAAAACAAGAATCTAGGTTTAAAAATCAAGGGAATAACAATAGAAGATTTAATTAATGGGGGAACACTATGAATAGTAAACCTAAAATACAAATGGGAAAGGCCTAAGGATAGAAGGTAGAGCTCCTAAAACCAACCCCCAACCCTTCCTAAACAAATGTAAAAGATGTCCTACACTTGAAATAATACTTAAATATAAATACCAAACCAAAAAACCCCTAAAAATTTGAGTTTTACGGAATTGTACAGTACCCTAATCGATTTTGAAAAAGTCTGAATCGATTCGGTACCGGAAATTTCTCTTTATCACTTGATCCAATCTTGATATGTCATACAAAAAAAGCCATTAAATCTTCATATAGATTAGAAATGATGCATGCTCGGAAGTCACACAAAGATAATTCAATTCTCTACATGTTGGTATTTTGAAACTCTACTGATTATGCACTAGAAAATTACCAAATTACCCTTAAAGTAGAAGAACATGTCGAAATATTTCAAAAGGTAATCATAACTTCCTCATTCGGGTTTGGAATGATACATGGTCAGAGGCTACGTGAAGAATATTTGATGATATTCATATTGATACTTTTATCCCATCCAAAACATGGAGTTTAAAAAGACCAAAATGACCTTGAAGTTTCATCTCATGATGGAAAAATTCCCAAAACGCATGGAACTTCACACCATGTATCCATAATACTTACAAAAGCTCAAATATACCTTGCAAAATATATAAACAGCTAGAATAGAGGTTTTTTGGTTAAAAAGCATAAACATAGGAATTAACATACACGAAGGGGCTAAAATATGCAAGAATAAAGTGGTATAAATTTTAATATTAGGGATAAATCACACTCCTAACTTGCACATTTCTAGTTCTTAGCAATGAAGTGAAAAGCATCCAGATAAGAAACAAATACCAAAAAGGGAGAAAATATGTACAAAGGATAAATTCCACTTTCACGGGCGAACTATTGCATTTAGCATATGCAATAAAGCCATTAAACGCCTAGGTTATCTTAGTGGACGAGTGTTATCATGTGAGGTTTTTCAGGACTAAAACCCAAAAACATCAAGTTTCTTCAAAATTATGCCCAAACAACCAAAGAAAAAGTAATCACAACAATACGAAAAGGATTTCAAAATGTTATTAGCATGGTGAATGAAATCACCCAAAAATCCATAATCATTAACATTATAATAACTTCATTACAACTGAAACCTTAAATGTGGGAGGAAACACGAGCACCTGAAAATATAGATTTGGCAATACTATTATAACCTGGATAAATATTAAAGTGTGCATGATCCAAAACCTCAACAAATGAAATCATTAAGAGTGTGATGTAATGCACAGGGGACATGGGGGAATAAAGAGTAAATAGAAATGGAAACAAGGCCATTGACATGTCATAATTGAATAATGATATATATAAAATGAAAATTGTAGTCTCAATGAAAGATATCGTTCAATAAGGGAGGAGAAATGCATTTTCACATATTATTGCAATCATTATAACATTTAAATAAAATTCATCTTAGGATCACATAGGAATTTATAGGGTTATAATATAGGTTTGGGATTAAGGTTATGACATGAAAGGATATTTAAGGATTCAAAGGAGTTTGGGGAGGGATACTAGAAATAAATGGAAAATTGAGGGAAATTTCAAAATTGGCATATAATTTCCATATTAGAATTAGATATAAAATTATAGCATGACAAAGATTATTGAACACTCTTTACATCAAGTAAAACTTTCTCTTTCTCTTTCTTCTCTTCTTTTTCTCACATTTTTCTTTTGTTTGTCACTTTCGTTTTCTTTTCTTTTTCACTTTTTCTTTCTTTACCTTCTCACTCTTGCAGGCTCAATTGCAACCCAAGATAAAAGCATCAATAAACTCCAAGTATTATTCCAAAAAATGGTAGGGAATGTTATATGTATGGTCTGAAAACTCCAATTTGGAGTGGGTTATGGGATTTGGGGATTAGAAATGAAAGGTTAATATTTAAGATCAAATGGTTTGACTAGGGAAATATATAAGGTACGATAAAAATAAAAATGGGTGTACTAACAAAGAGGTCATTTAATCCGTTCCTAAATTTTACGCGATCCTCGAGTCAAAACAATTATGAAAATCATAATCAAGTAGTACTTTTCAATATGAACTCAATTAATGAACAATCAATGAAATAATAGTGAGATTACCGACAACTTTAAAAAAATTCAAGATGGAAAGAGTAATGTATAAACACTCACAAATAAGGAAAAACACAATGCTCACTTAGTGTAAGTATATGAAAATGCAACAATATAAAACTGAGTTACAAAAATCTTAAACCAAATCATTTAAAGAAGAAAAATGCATATGCTCTTGGGTTCAACGTTTAATTCATGAAGTTTTTCATAATATCAATGAGTCAAGGACAAAAGTCTATTAATTTATAAAATTGAGAATTCTATTGGATTGGATAATTATTTAAAATTTATCATCGAAAGCTAGGGCAAAATTCCCAACAAGGGAGAAAAATAGAATAAATACTTTTGAATTTTTTTAATTTTATATGACAAAAGTGCATAATAGGTAAGAACATGTGATCAAATTAAAGAAAATACTAATTAATGAGAAGAATATCCCAAGACTCCTAAATTAAACCTTGCATTGTCCTCAATGTGAATCAAGAACCAAGTTAAAGAGAGGAACATAATAATATTACCTAAAATGGAGTGATCTTAGGAAAGTACAAGCCTAAATATTGTACAAAACATGTTAGCACCAAGCATAACAAAAAAGAATAATAAAACTTTAACTAATTACACTAGATATTAAGTAAAAAGAACAATCAACCTAATATGTACATCTTAAAATTTGAACATCTAACTAAATATGCATTAGAAGTTGAAATTTTTTAGGGTCCACCCAAAAAACCATTTGACTTTGAGGGATAAATGGTGTCCCCTCATATGAGTGCATACCTCTTGAAAAATAAGATTTATGTTTGAACAACGAAAGGTATAAATAAGGCGTAAGAAATGAACCATTACCAATTAAAAGTTTTTTATGGATGATGGGAGGTGGTGCACATAGAGGCAAGATTTCCTTCATGGAAAGCAACTCGATCAATAATCCTCATTGGTGAAAGAGTTAAACATTTCAAAGATTTGAACCGGATTATGGGATATTTATAATGGTTCAATAATAGATAATGACAATGGGGAAGAAAGAAATTTAACCCCTAAAGATGACTCATCATCGCTAAAATGGAATTTGGAAAGAGAAAGAATCACTTTTAATGAAATTTTGTTCTAAAATTGGTTGAGGAGAAGAATAAGTCTCATCCTCCTCTTTGTTTTTCAAAGAAGAATAATCTTGTCAAAAAGTGATTGAATTTTCATATCCTCACCATTGTTGTTATCTGTTACGCTTTGGGAAAAAATAAGCATGGTTTCTTTCAAAGTAGGTATCCTTGGCTTATGAACCTCAGATTCCTCATTCAATTAAAAACATTCTTTAACTTCTAAAGTGTTGAAAGAAAAAATCATCATTGGATTCGAATAATGAATCCAAATATTATTTCTAACAATGATTTCCATCCCGATAACGGTTTTGAAGCTTTTAATTTTCAAGAATGTGAAGGCCCTCATGCAAAGTCCTAGGTGGAAGCATGGATGATTAAAAATAAAAAGATTGTCAACTATCATGGGAACATCGTTATTACAAGAATTTTTTTAAGTTTTTACAACAAGTTTCATCATTCTTATTATAAGGATTTTTCGGCCCATTATCGGAAATATCATTCTCAAAATTCTCATAATCCATTACTTGACTTTTGTAATACTCACCCAAAGACATTTTAGATATATCAAGATTTTGACTTTGAGAGTATTGACCAAAAGTCATAGGTTTGGGGGGATACTGAGAATTATTGTTACCATTGCCGAAAACATTAGAATACGACATGGTTACCCCCAATAAGCTCAAGATGACAAAATCCACAAAGTGATGTGAGAACGATAGATTCAAGCATTTCTTGGCGCTCAAACGTAAAAGTCCTACAAAACTAGTTAAAATAAAGAATAAAAAATACAAATAAAGTATTACGAAATACTAAATCAATTACAATTTAAAACAAACAATTCCCTGGCAGCGGAGCTATTTGATTGATAGTGGAAAACTGATCGTCCATGTCACTTACGCTTGTTGATGTTATCGGCTCCCACTGCAATATAAAAACCTAAACTTTAATCACACTCTTATGGGAGTATAGAGGCGAGTCCGGGTATCAAATCCATGGGCAATGATTGCTAGACGTTAATTGATTTATTACTTCTGAATAAATGTGTAAAAGATAATTGTTTTAACAAAACATTAATCCAGGCACGTATTGAAACTAAGATTAACAAAAAGGCATAAGAACTATAGATTGACAATAATATCCCTCATTTCGAGCTAATTAGCATAAATTTTTTCATGGGAAGAAAATTATTTCAAGATTAAATCTCATTTCGTCAATTAATCAAACATAGAGTTGTCACTCCATAAATTCTCATAAAAGCCAAATTTGATTTTGGCATCAACAAATATCCTGAAAATTACACATGTAAGGTTGTAAATATAGACATGATATACACCATTAAATCTCCAAGGAGTAAAACCAAGGAAAATCTAACCCATTTAAACTATTCTAATCCGTCACTAAAACAAAGCTACCAATTAATCCAATGTGAGTTGAATCAATCTTAACCTAATCTAATTTTTCTACACATATTAAATGACATGGAAATAAAGAAAAATAAGAAATTAAGCAATAAAAAGGTGAGAATTTATGTTAAAAAATATAAAAAACAACAATGGAAGTTTTATTTAATGGAGGAAGACAATGAATAATAAACTTACAACATAAATGGAATAAACCCTGGGAGAGGGTAGAGCTCCTAATATCTGCACCTTACCCTTCCTGAATTAAAATAAAAGATGTCCTAGACTTCAAATAATGTTTACATATAAATACCACACCAAAAACCCTAAAAACAGAGTTTTACAAAATTCCATAATACCCGAATAGATTTGGAACAATCCTAAATCTATTCGTTACCTGACAGTCCTCTTTCTCACTCCAATCCAATCCTAACACTCCATACGAAAAAAGTTATAAAATCTTTATACGAACATAAAATGAGGCACAGTTAAAAGTCATGTGAAGATAATTCAACGCTTTACATGTTAGCATTTTGAAACCCTCCAAATTGTACAGTATGAATTACAAAATTACCCTTGAAGTTGAAGAACATGCAAAAACTTTCTGAAAATGGCCATAACTTTATTCGGGATCAGAACGACACACGGTCAGTAGCTACACGAAGATAATTTGATAATTTATATGTTAGTAATTTTATACCATCCAAAATATGGAGAATTAAAAGACCAAAATGCCCTTAAATTTACATCTTAAGATGAAGCATTCTCGAAATGCATCAAACTTCACATCATGCATCCATAATACCTACAAAAGCTTAAATATACCTCGTAAACCATATAAATAGATAGAACAAAGGTTGTATGGTCAACGAGCATAAACATAGGAATTTATGTACACGAGGGGGATAAAATGCACAAAAATAAAGGGGTAAGAACACCCCATAATTTACATATTAATAGTCCATAGCAATGAAGTGAAAAAAAACTAGAAAAAAAAAAAAGAAATACCCAAAAGGGCGATATATGTACAAAGAATAAATGCAACTTTCACGGGAAAACGATTGCTTTAGCATATGCAGTAAGCCATTAAATCCCTAGGTTATCCTAGTGGATGAATGTTATCTTATGAGGGTTTTCGATAATGAAACCCATAAACATTGAGTTTCCTCAAAATTATACCCAAACAATAGAAAAGATAAGTTCAACAATATGAAATGGATTTCAACAAGTTATTATCATAGTGAATGAAATTACCCAAAAGTCCGTAATAATTAACATTAGAATAACTTGATTGCAATTGAAACCTTAAATGTGGTAAAAAAGCGAGCATATGAAAATATTGATTTGGCAAAATCTTTAGAACCCGGATAAATATATTTAAGCAAGAATGATCTCACATATCCTCGGATATTACACTCAACAAATGAAATCACTAATAATGGGATGTAATAAACATTAGGACATGTGGGCATAAAGAGCAAATGGAAATGGAAATAAGGATGCGCACATGTCATCAATGAAGAACATTATATATATAATTAAAAATTATAATCTCCATGAAAGATACCGCTCATTACGGGAGGTGACATGAATTTTTACAAATTATCCCTATTATTATGACATTTAAATCAAATTCATCCTAGGATCACACAAGACTTGATAGGGTTATAATGTAGGTTTGGGGTTAAGGTTATGAAATGAAGGGATATTAAAAGATTCAAATGTGTTTGGGGAGGAATGCTCAGGATAAATGAAAAATTACGAGTAATTCCAAAAGTTTAATATAATTTTTATAAAATGCGTGGATATGACATTGAAGCATGACAAATATTATTGAACGCAATTTACATCAAGGAAAACTTTCTCTTTTTCTTTCTTTTCTTCTTTTTTTCATCTGTTTCTTTTGTTTTTTAACTTTCTTTTTCTTTTGTTCTCTTTTTCACTTTTTCTTTTCTTTACCTTCTCACTCTCAGATGCTTAATTGTAACCATGAGATAAGAACATCATTAAATCCCAAAATCATTCCAAATAAAGATAGAAAATGTGATATATATGGTTTAAAAACTCCAATTTTGAGTGGTTTATAGTATTTTGGGTTTTAAAATGAAAGGCTAATATTTAGGCTCAAATGGGTTGACAGAGGAAATATATAAGGTGAGGTCAACGTCAAAATGGGTGTACTAACAAAGAGCTCCTATACTCCTTTCCTAAATTTTATGCGATTCTCGAGTCAAAATAAATTTGAAAATCATGCTCAAGTAACACGTTTCAATATGAACTCATCTGATGATCATTCAATGAAAGAATAGTGAGATTACTGGCGACTTTAACCTTTTCAAGAAAGAAAGAGTAATATATAAACATTTGCGAATATAAATTTTTTGAGGATAACAGGAGGCTTGGATTTAACGGGTGACGAATATACTTGGTTTTTGAGAAAAAATGATTTTTCTCCCAAAGATTTTGCAATGGGAATGGGAAGTGGCACACATGGAGGAAAGATTACCTTCATGGAAATCAAATCAAGTAAGTAATCCTCATCGGTGAAAGGGTTAAACATTTTAAATTCTTGAACCAAATTATAGGATACTTGTAACGGTTCGATAATGTATAATGACAATGGGGAAAAAAATAAATTCAATCCAAGAGATCACTCATTATCTCTCAGAGATGGAATTTCGAAGGAGAAAGAATCATTTTTAATGAAATCGTATTCTAAAATTGGTTGAGTTGAAGAACAAGTCTCAGCATCCGCTTTATTTTTCAATGAATAAATAATCTTACTGAAAAGTGATTGAATTTCCATATCCCCACCATTGTTGTTCTCCGTTACGCTTTGAGAAAAAATAAGCACTGTTTATTTCAATGTAAGTATCTTTGGCTCATGAACCTCGGATTCCTCATTTAGTTGAAAACATTATTCAACTTCAAAAGTCTCGAAATTGAATTCGAATAATGCATCCAAATCTTATTTTCAATAATGATTTTTTTTCGATAACGGGTTTCAAGATTTTCATTTTCAAGAATGGGAATTCCCTCATGCAAAGTCTTAGGTGGAGGCATGGATTCTTTAAAATAAAAAGATTGAGAACTATCTTAGGAACTACTATCAAAATCATTATTATAAGAATTTTGAATGTTATTGCAACTAGTTTCATCATTCTTATTATAAGGATTTTGCAATCCATTATCGAAAAGATCATTCTTAAAATTCTCATAATCCATTACTTGACTTTTGTAATACTCACCCAAATACATTTTAAATGCACTAAGCTTTTGACTTTGAGAGTATTTATCAAAAGTCATAGGTTTAAGGGATTTTGAGAATTATCGTTATGGTTATCAAAAACATTAGAATAAGACATGCTTACCCCAATAATCTGAAGATGACAAAATCCACAAAGTGACGTGCGACCGATAGGTTCAAGCATTTCTTGGCACTCAAATGCAGAAGTCTTATAAAACTAATTAAAATAAAGAATAAAAATATTGTATGAGTGTAGTGTGACTGGGGTATGATAAGAAATTAGAATGGGTGAAGCATGAACCACTCCAATGGACTATGCCTTCAAGGCCTTTAAGGTCTCAAGAGTAGTTGGGTATGAAAACCTTCTATTTATGATAAAAAGGAGTAAATTTTGTGGACCTACCCTTACAAATATGAAACTTCACAGATAATAATAATAATAACTTAGAGAAGAATATCTCCTAAGAATAATGCTGCAACGATAGGACTGAAGAGACACGCACTCAGCACTTAGAGAGAGCAAGGAGAGAATACTAGGTCTGGTGTGATTTTAATAGAGTAATAATATAGCTTTAGTTTCTGATCTGATTTGACCTAGCCTTTAGGTCTTATTTATAGATATAAACTAGAGCTGACATGGCCTTTTTAGGCACAAAAAATGAGAGGAAACTTTGAGGTACAAGGTCTGAAGTGTACCTTTTGTCCCTATACTGTCTTTAGTCGCTTCTCCCTCTCTAGCAGATGACACCTAGTGCAAGCCAAAGTCAAAAATCAAATATGTCTACTAATGGACACAAAACATATGATTTGGTAAATATCTTTTTGAGCGGTAACTTGATGTACAATCTTTTGTAAACTTGATAGAAGCCTTGAGGGCCACCCTCTCTAAAATCATTTGTAAAAGTTATTTTTTTATGAGTAGCCACGTGACTACTCATTGCAGTTATGACTAAGTGTTGGTTGTGTAAGTGCTTAAGTGACTCATGGGGGTCTCTCTACTAGTATTCTCTCTATCTGAAAGTGCTAAGTGGTTAAATCTTACTCAACAAACATTATATCTCAGCTACCAAGCCAAACCTCCCAGAATATCCCAACTGGCCTATTTGAGTTCTGCTTGCTCAACTTGGCTACATGTACAAGTAAATAAACATTATTACTTTTGTTATTATAAATAATAACTTTATTTATGATGAGGGACCCCTCAAGATAGATCCCCTCATCCTGACCTATTTTTTTCCTTGGATCTCTGGTGTCTTAGACCCCCTTGCTGCAAGATAACACTTGAATTTGAGTATTAATAGAGGGGTTCCTCGCTGTGGAATCCCTCGCCTAATTTTACATTTTAACTGGCATTAGCAGAGACGTCCATCGCTATAGACTCCCTCGCCCAAATATCATCTTAACTTGGTTTTGGCATAAGGTTCCCTCATTATGGACTCCCTCGCCTAAATAATATTTCAGTGGGTATTGGCAGAGAGATCCCTAGTCTAATTTCACATTTTAGCTAGGATTGGCAGAGGGGTCCGTCGCTTGTGGACTCTCTCTCCTTATTTCACCTTTTAGATGGGATTGGTAGGAGGTTCCCTTATTTGTGAACTCCCTCTCCTAATTGATATTTCCACTAACATTGGCAGGGGGTCCCTCGCTTGTGGACTCCCTAGCCTAAATAGTATTTTTTAACTTATGGAACAATGCCCCTATACATTAGACCCCTCGTGAAAAGTCGTTTGTGTTAGGAAGACCAAAAGTCTTTGTATGCCATAATTGCAATATTCAATTTTTAAGGGACCTTAGGGCTCCTTCATCATTATCCCTAGGGTCATTAAATGCTCTATCACTTCATCCCAGGTTTTGGGGTCTCGAGGAGCCACGTATCATTATGGGAGTTGACATCCCATCATTTGGGTAAAAATTTGTGCAACTTTTGGTTTTCTCACATGTCGTCCTATTTTTTATATAAAATCTCTATTTTAAACTTCATTCTTTTCACGTTCACTTTTTCATCTTCTTCATCAACAAAGATCTTGAGTGAAGTAAGACATTTTCTTCCATAGGTTTTTTTCCTAAAGCTTTTAAAAATTCATTTCAATGGCCTCATCATCTCACACCGCCTCTATTGGCGTTTCTACCACTGTTACCTAGCTTCTACTTGGCTCTTTTCCTATCTTTGTTACTATTTCTGTGGTGGTGGCCACTGGCGTAACCACTATAGCCACCACCATCCCTTATTTTGCTACCACCGTATAAAGGGTTCCCTATTTGGGATGAGTACCACTAGAGGTTCCTCGTCTGGGATAATTGGTATTAAAGGTTCCTCGTCTAAGGGGCATGCTGCCAGGGGTCCCTCATTTGGGACACGTGATACTAGGAGTCCCTCATCTGGACCAATTTTTACTAGGCTTACCTCGTTGGCACCAACTGCTACTAGGGGTTCCTCATCTGGACCAATCGTTATTGGGGGTCCTTAGTTTGGAACAATTATTATTGAGGGTCCCTAGTTTGGGACAATTGTTAATGAGGGTCCCTCGTTGGGAGAAACTACTACTCGTCTGAACCAAGTGTTACTGAGTGTCCCTCGTTTGGGATAACTACTATTAAGGATTCCTCTACTATTGCCCCCAATTTTCAATCTCATAAGGATTACTTACGCACCTGCCAACACAGAGATTTTGGCCTTTACCGATGCACACCCTATTTTGTTGAGAGTGATGGCTTCATTTCTTCCCTCACCAAATTTAAGGAAGATTTTTTTGCTAATATATGCGAGCGACCCCACGTTGGTTTGAGTGAAACAAGTGATTTTCCAACTTTTCTCCCTAACTTTATCCATTGGGTTAGGGTTCATCGTGGTGACTTTTCTCATTCTAACATAGAACTCAAGATTACTTTAGGGTCCCCTGAAGAGTGGGCTTATTGGGTTGACCATATTCTTATTGTCCCTTCATACAAGGCTATACTTGAGGGAGTTGGTCTTGTCATAGTAATTGACAGTTTGAAATCTTTTACGGTGTCCAAACATGGTTCAATTTTTAACTTGTTGGATTCTTGCTGGAGTAGGGATTCTTACATTTTTGTTATAAGTTGGGGTGAATTTACTACCACTATGGAGGATATCTACGAGCTTCTCTCCCTTTCTTACTTAAAGGGCTTATTTTTACTGATGGCTATGAGGATTCCCTCGAAAAAGAGATGGTGGGAGAACTTCATTCAACTCTTTCTATGTTTTCGAAGAATGTGTCCATTAATGTAACTGTACTACCAAACATTTCTTCACTAAATGGCAGAGATATTGGTTTAAAGATTTCGAGCAACTCCCAAAGGAAAAATCTTTTATTAGCTCCCCAAGGGTGAATATTCGAGCAGGGGCCTCAAGAGTCAGTTAGGTCCTAAGCTCAACTCTCCTTTACCTTTGGCAGCTTTCGTGGTTACTTTCTGTAGTATATTTTTACTTCTAATGAGGCCAAAGCACTCTCCTCATGAGGCTGGCATGAGGAAGGATTGTTCCCATCACCGCCTTAACACTTGGGTCTCTTTATACTTGGTTAGATCGTGCCCATGTTGATGTTAAGAGATATTATAGTCGTTACATTTTAAATAATTTTGCTAGCTTCTTTATCTTAATGGTCTTCCTATTTGAGCATTTTCTAAACTTTGCCACCGAAGCGAAGGCTTTCCATAACAAGGTTGCTCGTATCACCAGATGGCATAAAAATTCTCCTAAAAATCACTTGTGATTTAATTGACAATGTAGATGAATTCTTTTTCTATCCCTACTATAAAGGAATTGGTGGAACCTTTTCTTCGATGTCTTTTTCACGCACGGGGGGTACGTTCTACTGCCTTACTGATCCAGCGAAAATATGTTATTTCCTCTACATCGATGTTATGACCATTCTATAGTTGGTCTCCTTCCTTCCTTGATGCATTTAGCCAAGGTGTGGAGTTATAATACTCAGAGAGCGTAGTGAGGTAGTTTGGTTTTGATCAGGGTGTTCATACCTCTGCCGATTCTTCTAGAATTAATCCTTTCGAGCTATATCTGTAGGCTTATATGAACTTCACTGCCCAAGGTATGTTGCATAGAGTGAGTCACTTCGGAGGACTATATGTGCCTCCTCGTAATCACTAACCTTTTTGACCCGTTCTTGGTTCCTGCTCTGGCAGAGGCTGGTTCTTCTTATTCAAAGTTGTATGGTAGAGGTCCCTCATGAAACCATTCCTACCAAGTATGCCACTGATAAGATTATAATCAAAAGGACTCAGAAAGAAAATTGTCACCATATTACTACACCGAAGACACCTCTCGAGAAATTAACTCTTATCTTTATGAAGCCATCCTAAATAAGTCCATTTATTCAAAGAAACCTGAGCCATAGCCCGCTAAGTCTAAGGGAAAATCTAAGGGTAAGGGGAAAGCAAAGTCCTCCTATGTTTGTAAGTAAAACACACCCGACACGGATGTGTCAAATTTCATACATGCCACTGCTAATGCTCCCTCTTCTCCTTATTTGCTTTTAAGGACTAGGGCAAGTAAGAAAATAAAAGGAGTTGATACTAAGACTCCTGCTTCTTCTTCATTGGATCAGGGGTCGAACACTGATGATCTTGGAGTGGAAGAGACTTATAAATAATTAGCGAGCAGGGTTATGAGGCTCTATGTCTTTCTTCTCAAAATTCGCTCCTTACATCTATTTTGGTTCCCCTTCAAGCTCATTTGAAGAGGAACTAGTTGACTACGAAAGTACCCCTTCCTATAATGATAATCATTATTCTTCAAATGATGCAGATGGCATGAACAGTCATGGTAAAGGCAGTACTAATACTTGTTCTTTGTTATTAATTTCAAAGGAGTCTTCCAGTGAAGACCAAATTATATACTCTCCGTCAAAGACCAACCCTACTAATGCATGTATTCCCTATGGACAGGCTGCTCACCCTGATGTTGTAAGTTCTTTTTTTAGCTTACTTTACATAGCTTTTTTATTTATGTAGTCTCTTTTCTCATCATTGGTTTACTTAATATTTTTTCCTTATAATGTTTTCACATGTTTCCTCTGCTGAGACAAGTGATCCATCACCTCCTCCACTTGCTCGTGCTCCTTTCCCAGGAGTGAGGACCTCAATGCTTGCTTCCTCCTTGGGCCTTGCCATAAAGGTTTTTTTTTACCTTTACTCTAGCATATTTTCTTTTTCCTTTACTTTATTTATCTTTGCTATGACTTAATTGTGTTTTTTGTTCAGCATCATTCATCAGTATATCTTACTATTACTAGCTGTGACCTCGCATTCCATTCACGTATTTCACTGATTCAATAACATTTCTTGTTTTACCATTTTTTCTTAAACTTATTTCTCATGCCTTATATTTTCTTTATACTTACAGAAGATTGTGTCCTTGGGTCACACAACTCCACCTCCCCGCTATTTTAGTAGCAGTCCCTCCTGGAGTTTAACCCCTTGCTCCTTTATTCTTAGAGATACACCTACCCCTTTGGCATTTTTATCTTGACTATGATGCTCACCCTTATGTGCTTTACTTAGCTATCCCTTATGTGTTTTATTTACTTCAAGCTTGCCATTTTTTCCCCAGGGCCCTGTACTCCTTGGCCCATCTTCATCTGGCGGGACTCTTACTTCTCTGGGATTATTATTCTAGGGTTATAACCCTCATGGAGGATTCCTATCCCTCAGGTCCGCATTTTTATGGATAATTATCCTTTGGTCCAATCTATTTCTCATGGCCTAGTGTTTACTATGGCCTCCACTATTGGACCCGTTTCACAACCTCCCCCTTCTCTTTAGGTACTGATATATATTTTTCTTAAAGTCACCTATACTGTTTTTCTTTCTTGTGCAAAATTTTCTACACCTTTTATGATGAGCAGGTTTCCACTACGGTCCCTATTGTGCCAGTGGTCACCTTTCGACCATCTTCTTTGGCGGGGGCTCTGGTATTCAATTAGCTTTTTATCTTTGACTTCTTCGTCTAGTCTGTTAATTATCTAACTCATACTAATGATTTACCTCCTCAATCTTTAATTGTTTCATGGTACTACATCGCTAGTACCTTCCACTGCTACTTCTTAAGTAGACCCTGCTAAGGTTTAGTCACCTAACCTCGCTGCTTATAGTGAGGCCCCTATTATAGTTACTCTTCAGGTAATTATTGCAGCCTTAAGATTTTACATCCTGTTCACACTCCTCTTTTTTTATTAGGTAAGTGGTTTACTAACACTTGCCTTCTTTTCATCATTTACAGGTTAGCTTTGTAGAGACCTCTCCTTCTGCAGAACCTACTTCCCTTCATGCAGAAGTAACTCCTTAAGTGCCACTTTAATTCTCCATGTTAATTTGCTTCTCAATAGCAATTTTTTTTGCTGACTCGTTCTTCATTTGGTCATTAGGCTAGCGTTATTGGTCCTTCACCTATGTGTGTTGTTGCGAACTCTGCGGAGGTGATTCCATAGGTACTATATATTTTTATTTTCAACTCTTGTCCATTTTCTGTTGCTTTTTACTAATTTTCTCATATTCATTTTTTTAGACTAGCATGGATGAGGTCCCTTCATCAGTGGGGCCTGTTGTGAGTTATGGGGTAAAGACTCCCCAGGTATTTCTTTTTCATGCATTAGATCCTTTCAATGAATCTTTTTTTTTCATTCTTCTATAACTCTCTAAGTATTTCTAACACACTTATAGATTCGGTCCCTTGCGGGATTTATATTTTAGTTCTCATATTCGCACTGCGACGACCTCTACGTATGTGGCGCCTTTAGCAAACGTCTTGAATGAGATCATACATTTTTGTCCGGTTAGCATAACTGTTTTTATTTTTTTCGGTTAGCATAGCTAGTGCTCCGATAACTATGGAGCATCCGTAGGGGGAAGCTGTGAGTCGGTATTATATTGTCATACCATTTTCTCATTTCCTCCTCCCTTCTCTTCTTGCTTTTACTGTGAAAGTATGCTCACCTTCACTTCCCAGTTTCATTATTTTCAAGTTAGCGCGGCAGTTGTTCCTGATTCTGCGAAACGAGTGGAGAGTGATATACTGCGTACTCCCCAGGTATTTAATTGTTATACCTGATTGACTCTGAGTTGTGAGTTTCCTATTTATTTTCTTTCTATCCTTTATGAAAAACTTCATTCTAATACATATTTTTTTACTTTACTAGTCTGGTACTCTACACCCTGTGGGTTCTCCTCGTTTGGGTGGCATCATACTCACCACTCTGAGCTTTGGGGTAAGCTTTCTATCATAGTCTCTTAAGGAATATAAGTATAGTTGTCCTTTATTTTCTTTTTTCTCTAGATAGCATATCTGAGTATAGTTGTCATTTGTTTTCTTTGTTCTCCTGACTTAGCATACATGTACCATACATTTTTGTCTTTCAGGATCCTGCTAGCGATCCTATTGGGGAAGTTGATGGAGGAGGCCATAGCTCTTAATCCACTTCCTTAGCTATGGGCGCCGACTCTAGAGAGGAGTCCTCTTTCCTTCACTTGAAGATAGAGTCCCGTCATACTAGTGATAATGATGCGATGGAGGCTCTTGCGACGTTCATGAGTAGATTGTGGCATGAGAAGCGTCCTAAGCGTTTCAGGACTCATGAGCATGAGACTCTAGACTTGATTTTGGATCATCACCTTGTGACATTCACTTCTCGAAGTGTGCTTCACATTGATAGTCTAACAGTGTTCAACCTGAAGGCCCTTGCTATCCACGTCTTTAGTTTCTTAGCTACCCACACATCTAAGTTTGCTATTGCTTCTACTTTGCTTTTGCTGAAATCTCTTCCAGAATTGAAGCAATTCTATCACTTTCGGTTAGACTAGCTTGATACCGCAATCCGTCGTTTCTTGAGTGTTCCATTCCAGAAGATGGTGAGTCTTCACACATCCAGGCAGTCCAGGGCCGAGTAGCGACAGGTTGAGGCTACCAGGATTCGAGGTCAGATAGCTGGCCAAGCTTGAGGTGACTGATCAAGAGGATGAGATCAAGCTAACCAGACTGGACGATACGTTTTTGCATGAGGCAGGCCCCTCATATGCTATAACCTTTCTCGGGGTGATCTATATTTTGTTATTTCTATTGTATAGGTTGCCTCTCCTCTTTTTTTAACATGTATCTTTTGACTTGTATTTTCTTTTCTCCTTCATATATAAAGGATTTATCATTTACTAATGAAAACACCTTTTTCTTCTAGTGTATATATTTTATTCTTTTCCTTTATCTATACATTTGGCATCTATTTACAATGACTTGCTCCGATTTTTTTAGAGCGCTTGGTCCGTTTGAACTACCCCATATACAGTAGGGTACTTGCATAAGTCTGAGCAAGTTATACTTTTTAACGTAGCCCCGTGTGCTTATGGGGAATTTTTCTATGCGCATTCATTTCTTAGGGAATAACTAGGAGAAGGGGCTAGCCTTTCTCCTTCCCACAAACTTTGTATAAAATTTTGCAATTATAAGTAAAGAAAATGACTATTTCGTTATACTAAAAAAAATTCCCTTGGTCTGTGGGGTCTAAACTTTTCGTAGGAACCTTTTTATATTTAGAAATTAACAAGTTTAGAAATAGGGGTGGACCCCCTTCTCCACATTTTCTGAGAACTGGTCAAATATCATTTTTCTTGAGAATCAAGGTTAGACCATGTTCTCTATGCAATAAATCTGTTTTGAAATAATAATAAAAATGTATATTATATTTTTATTAGTACTATTAGGAGAACAACCTCCTGCTGGTTTATTATGTCTATAAGGACTTTGCTCAATATACTTTTGCATTGGGATGGATGTACACCTAAGTAAAATGAGTAAAATTCTTTTTGTTATGGACCCTCTTCTAGTCAAGTAGAAATTATTACTATTCATACCTTTTTAATATATATATATATATATATATATATATATATATATATATATATATATATATATATATATATATATATATATATATATATATATATATTAACCTGGTTCACCCACCTCACATAGAATGTAAATAAATAATGCAAAAGCTATCAGGTAATGATCAAAATAGATGTTATTCATTTCTTTCATATTTTATATTGTTTACAAGACTTTGCTTTACCAACTTTTTATAAAAAAAAAAAAAAAAAAGATTTTCTTGTATTAGAGCAAGACACTCAAACTTTTCAAAAGAAATGAACCTTAACACAAAATCTAGGAATAATACTTTTTTATCCACGTATAGTTAATAGATTGAAGATAGTCACTCTCAGACTCTAATATCTGGCAGCACCCTGACTTTCCCACCCCTTTCACCATAAAGGGGCATTCCCAGTTGGGTTTGACTATGACGCTGACATGATACGAAGATGGTGGGTGGAGGCACGTAGGACCAAGTCCCCTACTTGAAACTCCCTGGGCTTGACCAAGTTCTGATAAGCCCTGGATAACTGCTGGGTATAGACCTTGAAGTTATCCTTGGACTTATCTCTATGATTGTCTAGTGCCTCCAGCTGAACATTTAGAGTATCTTGTATGAGTTCGTTACTTAGAGAAATACTAGCTTAGGGCACTGTCAATTCCATTGGTAAGACCGCTTTAGTCCTGTATACCAGTTAAAACGGGGTAAACCCTATTGGATTTATTTTTAAAGTACGGTAGGCCCGTAGCACTATGAGTAGATTCTCATACCATGACCTGGCATGCCCTCAAGCATATTCTTCATTTAGTTGATCAAAGTCTTATTTGTGGCCTCTGCTTGCCCATTTCCCTTTGGGCAGGAGATAGTTGAGCTGTTGTGCACGATCTTTCATTTGTCAGTGAGGAGCGCCATCTCCTTGCATACAAATTATTTCCCATTATCTGTGAGGATCACCTTGGGTATACCAAACTTTCATTTGATATACTCCCTTATAAATTGGGTTACACTTGGGCAGTTACTCTCCTTAGAGGGATTGCTTTTGCCTAATTTTTGAGCTATCGTAGCTAGTGCATCCGAGTGTCTATTCATTATTCGCGCATGTCTCTCAATAGTTATTTTTAAGAACTGACTCAACAGCCTTTGGATGATGGATCTATATGGTGCTAGATTGGCATGCTTGAGGCCGAACTCCCCATTAACTTGTGTTACTACTAAGTTAGAGTTGTCTCATTACACAATACTTTGATACCTTTTCTCAATGCCTCTAACAATCCCAAAATAAGGGCTTCATAATCAGCCTCATTGTTTGAACACTTAAAATTTAGCTTGAAGGAAAGAGTGATCTTCTCCTTACCATTTTAGAGGATAATACCTCCACCCCCTGTTCCTTGTGCATAAGAGCCATCAAATTCCATCTTCCACTCCTCCATCTCCTCTGCTAAAAATGCTTGGAATTTTTTTCAAGGAAACTCCTCATTGGGAAGCTCAAAATTCTATCCTGGGAAGTGGGCTAACAAATTTGCCACTGCCTAACTCTTGATATCTTTTAGCACCATGCACTTCAAATTGTACTCTGATAAAAATAAGAACCACCTAATTGCTCGCCCTACCAAGACCGTCCGTGCTAAGATATACTTAATATGGACATATTTGGTGACAATCTGAACTGTAAAGGCCAACAAGTAGTGTCTCAACTTTTCGGATATGAAGACTAAGGTAAGACAATGCCCCAATGTTGATATATCTAGATTTTGTGCCTGAGATCACCCTTGACAAATAATACACCGTCCTCTTTATTCTTTCCTTCTCTTGATCAAGCAATGCTCCTATAGACCTCTCTATTGAGGTGAGGTAGAGCAGCAGTAGTGTTCCGGCTTTTGGAGGTATCACTATAGACGGGGATGCCAATATTTCATTGATTTTCTAAAAGGCCTTCTTCTTCTCTTCCCCCCAGATCCACTCAGATTTTTCTATTATCAAGGGTGCAAATGGGTGGGTCACCCCTTTCAGCGCTGGTATAAATCTTCTTAGGTAGGAAATATTTCTTAAGAAGCTCTTGAGATATCACTGACTCTTTAGCGGCGACATTATCACAATGGCCTTCCTCTTTTCCTCATCGACCTGCACCCCCTGTCAATTTACTACGAATCCCAAAATATTCTTGTAGTGACCACAAAGGCACACTTCGATAGATTCATTCTTATCTTATACTTGCGACATCTTTCAAATACCCGCCTGAGGTCTTGGATATGTTTGTTTTCTTTCTTTGACTTCACCATCAGGTCATCCACATAGAACTCTAATATGTCACGAAACAAGTTATGGAAGATGTCCATCATTGTTCACTGGTATGTGGCCCCTGCATTCTTCAACCCGAATAGCATGATGATGTATCGAGATTCGATAGTAGAGTATGCGTACACTGCAGCTTAGCCTAGGTATGCCATATATGTATTTATGTACTGAGAGTGATATACTTATGTACTTATGACTGGTTCATTATTGCTTAGTAGATGTGAATAACTAAGATATTTGAATGAATTAAGAATGAGAATTTAATTAAATCTTCAGATAAGTAATTTAGTGAATGTGAACATGGGTTACAAATATGGCTTATTTGGGGGTTACGTGTAGATACTCGATGTTAGAATGAGAAGGCAGGAGTGGTACAAACTAGTTAGATAGTGGTATAACTACGATGGGTTAAAGGTATACGTTAGGAGTGCACAGTAGTTGAGAGGTAAGAAACTCATGTGAGAGTACGCAACTAACGTGTTCATAATATGTGATGTTCAACTGTAATTTAAACCACTTGCTAAATTTTTAAATTGTTTTCACATCGGGCTCTGACCCGTTTTCCTCCAAATCTATTTTTGTTTTGTAAAAATATTTTAGGTGCTCAGCCACAGGGACGCCAAGCATAGGAGTTCCATTCTGATGACGTGCTGTAGCTACTGTGGAAGTTACAGGATCTTGGTAGTAGACGCTCTCATTTTATTCTTGATTCCTTCAGAGTCATTTGTATCAGTTAGGGCATGTCGCCCATTCTTATTTGGAGGTTGTAGTTGCAGACTTTCAGTATTTTAGTTTTTAGTTTATTATTTATTCGGACTCTTGTATTGAGACATTATTTACTCTGGCATCTTTATTATTGGAGTGCTTACTCCAGACTTATTTGATTTCTTCTCGTTGAGCATTTATATGAGATTGGTTATGCGATTGATGGTTTATTAAATATATTCCTGATTAATTGTTGGCTTAAGTAATAAATTTGACATCTCTCTTATTAATTATTAGGTGGCTAGTAATTAATTAAATGTTTTTCGACAGTGATGCTAAGACTGAACCAACTGGATATTCTGTATTAATTTGATAAAGGAGTAGCTACCCGGTATTTAATTAGACGGGGTGTCACAATTGCCAATGATCCTCCCTAGGTAGAAACAATCTTTGGTGGCTTATTGCCTTCTCTAATGTAACTCACAAGACTTGCAGTTAGCCTTATCTGCTGATGTTGGGACTTCCCTATTTAAGAGGGGTGGACCTGCTACCCCTTCTCACACCAAAATGCGGTTATAGTCCATCGCCTCTGTCATGCTATAAGGCAGCGGCGGTAGGACATCATCTCCAAATTTCTTTTTGCTCACTGGATTGTTGCCTTTGAACCCTAGTCCTCCCTTCTTACCCTTTGAACCTCCATCTATGTAGTTAATCACTTTCCTCCTAGAGACTTGAAACCTTCCTGAGATCAGAGGCACTTGTGTTCTCCAACTTGAGAGTCTAGGCTTGATAATCATAGCTATGTTACTGGCAGCTTGGCTGAATTTAACAGCCTTGCCTGAGTTACATCTTCATGGACATTTAGTGCCCTTTCGGGGAAAAGCTTGATATATTACATCAGCTCTTCATCAGGATTCTACACTTCCTGATCCAGGTGTCTCAATGTGAACTCGTCTTCTGCCACGAAAAATTTCTGAAGGAACTACCTGTGCATTTCCTCCCATATTAGGATGCTGTTGGGCGCCAAGTGGGAGTATGAAATGTATGCTTTTCCCATGAGGGTCTTAAAGAACTCCCGCAACTTTAAGTTCTTGTCATTCCCATGCACTCCTAAGTATTCTATAAACCTTTTCACGTGTTCTCTTGGGTTTTCTCATTTGCCATTGAATTTGATGATCTCCTATAAGTTCTTCTAATCTAAGAGTATTTACATCCCTAATAAAATTTAGCACGATAAACTTAGGAATAAAACGGGTGGGAGCGACCTCAATTTTTTTTTAACAACTCTCATCTCAGGAATTTTCTCACCCAAATTAAAACTAGAATTAACTATGTCCTACATACATGCATAAAAGTCATTAAAAGACTCGAACTCTAGTATGGTAATGGTCTCAAATAAGTCTCTCAAATTTTGAAGCTCAGATGCCTTTACAACATTGGTACCCTTGTGTCTGAGCTGGAGGGTACACCATGCTTCTTTAAATGTGGTGCACGTCTCCAGAAATAACACTTAAATCGTGAGAGTTAAAATTACTCCACTTAAAGTCGTTATATGTCCATGAATAAACAAGTTTAAGGCCAATGACATTGTCTTCAGTCACTGTGGGTGGAGTCCACCCTTTTCCACCAACTAACCAAGCACGTTCATCAATAGCTTTTAAAACCGACCTAATCCTAGCTTTCTAATATGCATAATTAGATCCATAAAAAATGGGTATTCGATTATATAAATTATCCATTAAATTCCAGGTTTTCAAAGATTGACAATTTTTCAAAAAAATTTATACAAAAAAAATTTCGCAAAAAAGACTACACAATAAATAGTGCAACCAGCTCTGATACCAATTTGAGAGTGCCCAGTGCAAACTTAATGGATTGATTTATATAGTTAAATGTCCCAAAGACAAATCCAATTTTACCAAATTTTAATCTTTGATTACATTAGGTTTGCATATGATGTTTCCATCAAGAAAATAAACTACGCGAGCAATCGACACAGTGAATGAGGAAAAAATCCATTTATAGGGAAAAACCTTTAATCAACACTTTAGAATGTTATACAAGACTATCGACATGCAAATCACTTAGACCGACTAAGTATGATGCGCAATGTCTTCAAAACCTTCTAAAGAAAACGGCTCAGTCCAGAGTCGTCCACAGTCGGAGGTTCACCTTCGATATCCCACCGATCAGCCTTCTTCCTTCTTTAGTCGTGATCCATCGGGTCATAAGTTCAGCCGTAGAGAATCCTCTCCACCAGGTGTATGCGACATACATAAAATTTCTAGGGTTTCAAAATAATTCACAAAATATTTGGGGATGTAAAGTTTGTGAATCAAAAGTGTATTGTTAACACAAAAGATGAAAACCTTTAATAAAGATATGCAGTTTTTGTTCTTTCAAAAGTCCCATGAAAAAGGGTTTAAAATAGAAATTTATAGGCCTAACACAAAATTCGAGGCATCGACCCGTAGAAACGAAAATAAGGTTCGTTAGAATGAGAACAGGAGTTTGTTCGAACAAGTAAGCTGTTAGTTCAAATGAAAAAGCTACTTCGTTGGAAGTCACTATCTAACGACCTTCTAATGACAATTATCTGCCAACCAGTCATTACTTCGTTATATGGTCGCGTGAAGTGTGATCAAATGAAAAGCCCTTTTCATTCTAACAAGATTCCACTCGTTAGAATGAGACTTAAAAATATTTTAATTTTAAATCCTTCAAAATTTCAGCCTCGGTTTTTTATGACAAATACATCCCAAATATAAATATGAATAATTATAAACTCCTAAAAGAATTATACCTTCATGAGATGTAGAGAAGTCTTGAAATTAGAGATACTGGACTTTGGTTCGATGTGTCGGTGTGTGTCGGTTCGTAACGGGATACGCCAATTATGCCAAAGTGAAAATAAATACAAATAAAAAGCCTAAGCTAAAATATTTGTGCTTACACTTTTTTTCATCAAAGGCATGCACTGATCCTTTTCTAGTTCGTTTAGTCGTCACCTACTTGGTCTTCTTGTCCTTAACAACAAAACCATTATCAATGAATTCAAGTGTGCACTCATTTTCTTTGGCTAATTGTAAGCAGATAAAGGGAATTCTTAAGTTGTGGTACCACTTGAACATCTTTGAGTTTTAGACCATTTACCACTTTTTGTCCAACATGAGTTATATCAAATTGTGAGCCATCTCCAATTAAAAGATTGTTATTTTGAAAATAAGGTCTTAAATTAGAAATATTACCTATAGTGTTGGTCATACGAGTAGAAGCACAGCCCCAACAGCAAAGACCCATCTGTAGTAGCACGTTAGGGCCTCGTGCTTATTTGACCCCCAGATTTGGTAGCCTCCTTGTGTTGTGTTTGCTTCTTCTTTGAACTGTGTGTCTTGTGATCTAGTTGGCCCACTGAAAAGTCCATTGTTTGTGTATGGTGGCCTCATATCATGTAGCGTGACTTATGAGGCTTCAATGTGGTGGTAACTATTTTGACCATACCTTCAATTGAAGTAGGTGGTGCTGTTTGCATAATAGCCTGCAAGTCTAAAGCCTCGGCTTTTAGAACTATAGCTTTCTTCGCAGTTGTTGTTTCTTCCTCCACAATTTTGCATTCCTCTACCTCGTGTATATCCCTGATAAGATCCTCATTGAGTTATAGATGCCAATAATTGATCTATTCTAGTGGATTGATGTACTTGGGAGCTAGAAATTGCTTCCTTCTCTTCTCTCATATCGAATCCTCTCAATCCTGTTATTAGTTGTCCAAGACTTGGATAGGGTGGTTTGCCAATCATAACCGTACAAAAGGTTTTGTATTTGGCTCCTAAATCTTGAACAAAACTAATAACCTTTGGTTCACCATCTAAAGGATTGTTAATGGCTGTCAAACCATCACAAATTTCCTTGAAACCCTTCACATATTCGTCAATTTTTTTGCCATCCATTGAAATGTTCCGCACTTGCTATTTTACGGCAAATTCCTTGTCTTTGGACACTTGAAGGTATTACTTGTTGTGTGTTTGTGTATAATTATTAGTGTAAATGATATATTCCTTGTCTTTGGACACTTGAAGGTATTACTTTTGAGTCTCCTTTATTTAAGGTCATGAGCTCAAATCCCTCCAATTTATTATTTTTTTGGTCGTTATACGCATATAACAATACTCCTCAAGAGCCTCCCAAGTTTGCTTGGCCGTCTGATATCCTACGAGTACGTTACATACATTGATTCCTCAGGCATAGTACCTTCTATTCAGCTTCTTAGAAGGCAGTCCTTCTCTTCCGAAGCAGCGTATGCGTCAACCTCCTTGACGACTTCTTTATTTTTTCCATTTTTGGATCGCACAGGTGGCTCATCATAAATCAAATGAGTCACCTTTAATGATTGAATCATATATAACATTTGGGTTCTCTATACGAGGTAATTGGTGGGTTTAAGTTTCATGGGCAAATGGCAATCAACTGATAGAGAGAACTGAAAGAGAGACTCAAACCAGTGGATGCCATGGAAGGGGAACCTCAAGCTCTAATACCATGATAAATTATATGAACTTATATATAGAGTAAATGTTACGAAGCTTAACTATTCGACCTTATATTTTTCACTATATATAGGGTTTACATGGAACAAACAGGTCCCTCTTTACATAAACTATTTACATACACGTGCACAGCAAACGGTAACTAAGACTTGTGAAGAATGTGAGTATTCTTTATTTGTAGGGGCTAACTTGGCGTAGTTTATCAAGTAGTATATGTGCGTAAGACTATATTCACATGGATTTTCTCTTTAGTTCGATCTTCTTTATTGCCTCGGTGTCCTCTGGAAGTTATTGAGTTTGATTCCTCAAATCTGTTGAAAATTAAACTTGTTTTTTGCAATTAAAATAATTGGGCTTTATTAGTTTGTAATTTTTGGGTTAATGTTTGGGTTGACTAATTAGTTAGTATTGGGCCTCCATAAAGTTAGATCCATTAAGAGTAATATTTTCCAAAAAACATTCTAGATCCCTCTTGTGTATTTTGGAGAGTGTAAGAAATAGTAGATTAGTGGAGATAGATGTAGAAGGTTCTAGAGATTCAATCTTGACCCTTGATGTAAATTTAATCTCCACCATTCATTTGAGTTGGAGGATAGTATAAATATGGGTGTTGTCTCCACATTTTGTATCAAGCAAAATTGAGTGAGTTCTAATAAAATAATTCCTTTCACCAAATAGTTATCCACTCCTTTTCATATATTTTGCTCCCTCTCCTAAATATATAAACAACCTCTTCCAACAAAGTGGTATCAGAGCCAAGGTTCTAAAATGGCTAATGGTATGGTTCCTTTCCAAATCCCTCAACTCACCAAAGACAACTACAACCATTGGAGTATCAAGATGAATGTGTTACTCGCTTCTAAAGATGTTTGGGAGATCGTTGAAAAAGGATACAATGAGCCTCAAGATGAAGCCACTCTATCCCAAGCTCAAAAGGATAGATTAAAAGAAGCAAGGAGGACAGATCAAAAGGCTCTCACTCTCATTCACCAAGCATTGGATGAAGGTACGTTTGAGAAAATTGCGTTTGCCACAACCGCCA
The DNA here is from genome assembly GCA_949130495.1 of Sambucus nigra. NCBI lineage: Eukaryota > Viridiplantae > Streptophyta > Magnoliopsida > Dipsacales > Adoxaceae > Sambucus > Sambucus nigra. The sequence continues at coordinate 351,301,732 of OX422215.1, forward strand.
AAGAAGCATGGGAGACTCTACAAAATTCTCATAAGGGGATTGAGAAGGTAAAGAAGGTTCGTCTCCAAACACTTAGAGGTGAGTTCGAGTCTTTACATATGAAAGATTCCGAGTTACTTTCAGATTATTTTGCTAGAGTTTTGGCTATTGTCAATCAACTGAAAACTAATGGTGAAAATATGAGCGATACACGGGTGGTAGAAAAATTCCTCTGCTATTTAAGTTCCAAGTTCGACTATGTTGTTGTTGCAATTGAAGAATCTAAAGATAAAGATTATGTGGGAATTGATGAACTCATGGGTTCCTTAAAAGCCCATGAAGAGAGATTTAACAGGAAAAGTCATGAGACTTTAGAGCATGCTCTTCAAACAAAGCTTACTCTAAAAGAAGGAAGAGAATACAACAACGAACGGAGCCAAAGAGGAAGAGGCAGATGTCAATTTCGAGGAAGAGGCGGTGTGAAGTTTTTCAACAATGAAAGGCAAAACTCATATCCAGCAAGAGGACGTGGAAGAGGGGGCAACACGAGACCAAGGTACGAAAAATCTCAAATTAAGTGTTATAATTGTAAAAAATTCGGCCATTATGCTTCGGAATGCAGAAGCAATTCGAATATTGTGGAGGAGAAGGCTAAATATGTTGAAAAGGAAAAGCACGAGGATTCGACATTGTTATTAGCATACAAAGGAGAACATAATGGAGAAACCAAGACGTGGTATCTTGACACGGTAGAAAGCAACCATATGTGTGGAAAAAAGGACATGTTTGTGGAACTTGATGAATCGGTAAAGGGCAATGTTACTTTTGGAGATGAATCAAAAGTGTCGGTGAAAGGAAAAGGTAAGATATTGATTCCTACGAAAAATGGGAAGCACCAATTTATTTCAAATGTCTACTATGTGCCAAACATGAAAACAAATATCTTAAGTGTGGGTCAACTTTTAGAGAAAGGTTATGATATCCACATGAAAGATCATTGTCTTTCTTTAAGAGACCAAAAAATGAATTTAATTGCTAAAGTACTTATGGCAAGAAATAGAATGTTTTTGCTAAACATTCAAAGTGAAGGTGCAATGTGTTTAAAAGCTTGCTTTAAAGATATGTCTTGGCTTTGGCACTTAAGGTTTGGGCATCTAAATTTTGGTGGCTTAAAATTGTTACATAACAAAAGAATGGTTAATGGGTTGCCTTGCATTAATCATCCGGATCAATTATGTGAAGGATGCTTACTTGGGAAACATTCTAGAATGAGTTTTCCAAAAGAGTCAATTAAAAGAGCAAAGAAGCCCCTAGAACTCATTCATACCGATGTGTGTGGCCCTATTACTCCTTGTTCTTTTGACAAAAATAAATACTTTCTACTTTTTATTGATGATTTTAGTAGGAAGACATGGGTTTATTTCTTAAAAGAAAAATCAGAAGTATTTTGTTCTTTTAAGAAATTTAAAGCACTTGTGGAAAAAGAAAGTGGTTATGAAATAAAATCTATGCGATCCGATAGAGGGGGCGAATTCACTTCTAAAGAGTTTGAAATTTTTTTTGAAGAAAATGGGATACGCCATCCTTTAATGGTTGCATACTCACCTCAACAAAATGGAGTTGCTGAAAGAAAAAATAAATCCATTTTAAATATGACTCGAAGCATGTTGAAAAGCAAAAGAATGCCAAAAGAATTTTGGGCCGAAGCTATGGATTGTGCCGTTTATCTATCAAATAGAAGCCCCACTAGAAGTGTGTGGAATAAAACTCCACAAGAAGCATGGAGCGGGAGAAAACCCGAAATTTCTCATTTGAGAGTATTTGGGAGCATTGCATATGCTCATGTGCCGGATCAAGAGCGGACAAAGCTTGATGACAAGAGTGAAAAATATGTATTTGTTGGCTACGATTCACTTTCCAAAGGCTACAAGTTGTACAATCCAATTAGTGGAAAAGTCATCACGAGTAGAGATGTCAAGTTTGATGAAGAAGGATCGTGGAACTGGGATGCCCATGAGGAAAACTATGACTTTCTTCCTTTGTTTGAAGAAGAAGATGAAGATAGCAACAATGGAGATGTAGAAGAGCCTGTTACGCCACCTCCATTACCACCATCATCCACTCATGGAGATCCATCATCATCATCATCAAGTCAAAGTTCACATGAAAGAACCCCACGATTGAGAAGCTAGGATGAAATATATGAGGTAATTGAAAATCAAAATGATATAACTCTCTTTTGTCTTTTTGCCGATTGTGAACCTATAGGTTTTGAAGAGGCTATACAAAGCAAGAGATGGAAGGATGCAATGGATGATGAGATAAAAGCGATTGAGAAGATGACACATGGGAGTTGACAAGTCTTCCCAAAGGGCACAAAGCTATTGGAGTCAAATGGGTGTATAAAGCCAAGAAGAATGCTAAAGGAGAAGTGGAGCGGTACAAAGCAAGGCTAGTCGCTAAAGGATTTAAGCAACGGTATGGAATTGATTATGAAGAGGTATTTGCTCCAGTTGCTCATCTTGAAACTATCAGATTAATTATCTCTTTAGCAGCTCAAAATAGATGGAAAATCCATCAAATGGATGTGAAGTCTGCTTTCTTAAATGGCCATCTTGAAGAAGAAGTATATGTAGAGCAACCCATGGGGTATGTTATGAAAGGCAACGAAGATAAGGTGTTAAAATTGAATAAGGCATTATACGGCCTAAAACAAGCACCAGGGGCATGGAATAGTAGAATTGATCAATATCTTCATAAAAATGGTTTCAAGAAATGCCCTTATGAGCATGCCCTATACACAAAGGTGAATGGAAATAAAGATATTTTAATTGTTTGCTTGTATGTGGATGATTTAATCTTCACAGGAAATGATGCAAAGATAATCGAGGAGTTTAAGAAGGTGATGACAAGAGAATTCGAGATGACCGATATTGGGCTCATGTCATACTATCTTGGAATAGAAATAAAGCAATAGAAAGAAGGAATATTTATTTCTCAAGAAAGCTATGCAAAGGAAGTTCTCAAGAAATTCAAGATGAATGAATGTCACCCCGTAAGCACTCCCGTGGAATGTGGAACCAAGTTGTCAAAGCATGAAGAATGAGAAATAGTGGATCCAACATGTTTTAAGAGCCTCATTGGAAGCTTGCGATACTTAACATGCACAAGGCCCGATATCCTCTTTGGAGTTGGACTTATCAATCATTATATGGAAACTCCAACAACAACACACTTGAAGGCTGCAAGAAGGATCCTTCGCTACGTCAAAGGTACAATTGACTATGGATTGTTTTATTCAGTCTCTAACAGTTTCAAGCTTGTTGGCTACAGTGATAGTGATTGGGGAGGAGAGTTAGATGACCGAAAAAGCACAAGTGGGTTCGTGTTCTACATGGGAGACGTTGCATTCACATGGAGTTCAAAGAAACAACCTATTATCACTCTTTCCACTTGTGAAGCTGAAAACGTCGCCACAACAAATTGTGTATGTCATGCAATTTGGTTGAAGAATTTATTGAAAGAGCTTAACATACCTGAAGATACGGTTGAGATATGCGTCGACAACAAATCGACGATTGCATTAGCAAAGAATCCAGTTTTCTATGACAGAAGCAAGCACATTGACACAAGGTATCACTACCTTCGTGAATTTGTGGAAAAGAAGGAGGTACAATTGAAGTACGTAAAGTCTCATGATCAAGTTGCCGACATCTTTACCAAGCCACTCAAGCATGAAGTGTTCCACAAGCTACGAAGACTACTTAGAGTTGCAAAACCAAGTTTAAGAGGGGGTGTTGAAAATTAAACTTGTTTTTTGCAATTAATATAATTGGGTTTTATTAGTTTGTAATTTTTGGGTTAATGTTTGGGTTGACTAATTAGTTAGTATTGGGTCTCCATAAAGTTAGATCCATTAAGAGTGATATTTTCCAAAGAACATTCTAGACCCCTCTTGTGTATTTTGGAGAGTGTAAGAAATAGTAGATTAGTGGAGATAGATGTAGAAGGTTCTAGAGATTCAATCTTGACCCTTGTTGTAAATTTAATCTCCACCATTCATTTGAGTTGGAGGATAGTATAAATAGGGGTGTTGTCTCCACATTTTGTATCAAGCAAAATTGAGTGAGTTCTAATAAAAGAGTTCCTTTCACCAAATAGTTCTCCACTCCTTTTCATATATTTTGCTCCCTCTCCTAATAATATATAAACAACCTCTTCCAACAGAATCACTATCAACTTCTCACTTCCCTTCACAAAGACAAATTCAGAAAAAGTGGGAATCTTCAAGAGAAAGCAACCCAATTTCTACTTCGAGATATTTTGGGTAACAAAACCAGACTGAGACTCTGTGAGCAGCTTATTAGAGCATCCGTAGTGGTGGTGCTAAAAAACGAAGGAAAGGGTAACTTTACATATCGGTAGGCTTGCAATGGTGTACTCAAATTAACAAATTCAGGAGTAGAAATGGTAGGCATTTTGCAAAGTTACTATTTGCCTACTGAATTTGTAAATGCTTCCTACGAACTCCATTTGTTCGTACGAATTTCCTACGAACTTCTGAAATTCGTTGGAACTCCTACGAACAAATGAAGTTCGTAGGAAGCATTTTTTTATTAGGTATACGAGTTTTTACGAACTTATATTGTTCGTAAGAAATTTTTTTCATTTCCGACAGACATAGGAACATGCCTTGCAAATTTCTCTTCATCAATCTCTATATATGATGAAAGCAAAACCCACTTTTTAGTTTACAATTATAGCTTTGATTCATGTCCACCATTAGACATGCTCTTATAAGGGAGTGTAGGTAAATAAGGGGATAAACTATCGTAGAGAGCTCACACACTCTCAAGGTGGTGGCAGATGAATTATTGCATTTGAAGAGAGTTCGATATAAGATTTAGGACACTTTTAAGCAAAGATACATGCAAAATATGGAACACGGTTTTGATAAATCAAGAAGAGATGGTAGGTGAGTTATAGGAATATTTTACTAACATATTTATTTTAGTACTTTACCAATTAGTCAAGTTGATTTTGCGCCAAATCATTTAAACCCAAAGAGAATTCTATTCATAGTCATAATAGAAATCTTAACTGGGTTTGAGTATTTCATGAGTGGGATAAAAAAAAGGAACATGTGAGGTAAGACATTTTGTAATAGGTTCTATCAAAATAATTTTCTTCATAGATCATATTTATATACGTAGTGAATATTTACTACATGTGTACAAATAGAATCTCTTAGAGCAAAAATATCTTTTTATGAGACTTGTTTGAGCAAGAAAATCCAATAAAAAAAACTTTTTTGTTCTTAAAGATTGATACGAGTAAATCTTATGATAAGGTGGAGTGGAATTACCTAAAGAAAATGAAGGAAAATTTAGGCTACTGTTCTGTGCGGGTTCAATGGATGATGAGATGTATTTCTTTTATTTGCTACTCTATTATGGTATATGAAGCAGTTGAGGGAATGGTTTGTTCTAATATGGGTTTGAGACGAGGTAACCCATTGTCCAATATCTACTACTTCTATGTGTAGGCGGCCTTATAAAGGAGGGCGTGCGGAGTAAGGCAATCGCGCAGTCAATTCCATCTTACTTCACGAGTGTTTTATGTGTGATAATTGATGAAAGTGTTTTATGTCTAGTGCTATCACATATTTAATAATGCAAGGTAGAATACTTACCCCAAATAACATGCACTCAAATATATAAAAAAAAGGTGATATAAAGCTCTTTAACTAGAAAATAATTTACCAGAGATAAAAAAATATATAAAAAATTGTATTAAGAATTAAAGATAATTTCAAATTATAAAAGGAAAAAAAATTATATTTATAAGCGATGTCACAACATTATGAAAATTTCAAAACATTAGACAAAAATTTAATTATTACTTTGAATGTTCAAAGAATTAAAAGCCTAACAATGTAAAGGATTAAAAAACTAATAATGAAATGTTGGTTGAAAGGTAAAAAAATCTTATTATGAATGATGGCAACACACAACTCGTTTTCTCATGCCTTTCCATCAAACGTGCCTTTGGCCACTCAAATTTCAACTTTACCTCTAACAGACAGAAACAACCAGAGTAAATTCTAATAACATAAGAGTTAAGGTATTTCCAGAATAACTGAAGATATCATCTATAAGGCAACAAATTTTACATGTTAAAAATAGTATTTTGGTGGTAACTTTTGGTAGAATTTTGATATGGGCCTTTGATTTAACTCAAGCCACCACCATCTTCATCTCTCACATTTCTTTAAAATTGAGTTTGGGTTTTTAAAATTGGGTTTATTACATTTCTTTTTTGTTTGTTTATTTTTTTCAAGGGTATTTTTGTTCATTTAAACTTAAAGCATGCAAAAGTCCAATTTTTGGATTGATTTGTAACAGGTTGATGGTAAGGCGTGGGTTTATCGGGTAAAATAGTTCAGAGGGTTGAACCGTAAACCTGAACTATTAGTTCAGAGGATTTGGTTTACTTTACCCTAAAATTATTTAATTAATTTATCAAACATGTAGTAAATAATTATTTGAGCATGTATTAAAACAAAATATAACACACCTAGTATTAAATCATTTAATATAAAATTAAAACGAAAGTTATTGTTATAGATATATCAAAATATATACACTTACGAGCATACCTACATATTGTTATATTCAAGTAATTAAATACCTTAGTTGCTACACACACACACACACTATCGAGGAACCCGTGCCGATGGCACATTCTTAAATGTTATTCCCTTGAGCATAAGTTATAAACAATTTAAAAAAGCATAATTTTTTTTATAATAATGTAACATTTTTTATAAAACAATTTTAACATGACATTTTAAAAAACAATAAAAATAGTTTTTTTAAATATACTCAGTTTAGGAAAAACACGTATAGTTTTTAAATAAAGAACCAATTAAAAATAGGTTTAACTAATGTGCAGTTTAAAACATGTTATAATAGTTTTTTTTAAACATGCATAGTTTTCAAAAAAGTGCGTATAGTTTTTACAAAATGGTTAAAAGTAGTTTTAATTAACGTACAATTTAAAAAATAGTTAAAATAATTTTTTTTAAACATGCACAATTGAAAAAAAATACGTATAATTTATAAAACCACTGACATGTGAGAATAATCTTAATTAATACACAATTTTTTAAATGAAAATGTTAACAAAATAATATTTATTTTTAATGAAAATTGGGTAAAAACATATACATTTGTTTATAAAGTTAAGATGCTTGTTTAAAAAAAACACCTATAGTTTTTTTAAACAAAATAATAGTTGAAAATAGTTTTAATTAATATAAAAAAATGTAAATAAAAATTGATAAAACTTTTATTTTTTAAATTAAACATTTTTTTCCTAACTCTTTTAAATTATGAAGTATTTGACATGTCCCTTAAGGAGGACATTTTCATCCAAAATACAGTAGGGGTAAAGTCAAATTTTAATTTATGAAGAGTTTATAACCGGGGATTGATGCCATCTTGTTCTAAAGAGTCGTCTCGATTTTTTAAACTTTGAGGAGGTTAATTTAAAATATGACATTATCTAAAGGGATTAAGTTTAAAAAAAACTAAGTTTTTTTGCTATTACTTTTTGATAATATTTATTTTGATGACCTTGTTATACAACATATAAAAGTAATACTTTTCAAGAATAAATCAGTAAAGAATGTAACAATTATCACCAACTGTAATGGTAACTCTCCTCTAATAAGATTTTACCAAACACAATCTAAAATTAGTACTCCACTTGGGTTTTCAACCATCAACTCAGTATATGATGTCTCTCACAAGACCACAATTATAGAATATACTTCACGGGCTTAAACCATCCAATAATCTCAAGATCTGTCATTACTGTAATAGTCTTGAGGCAAAAAATAAAAGGGTTATTTAAAATTTCTTTATAGATGTTTTTTATTAAAAACAAAAGTGTCTTATCTTTATCATAGATTTTGGGAATAATCCCATTGACCCATCTTTTTTAAATCCACGATCCTTTCCATTTTTCTTTTTGTTAATAGTCCCATATGTAGTGGGATAGTGTAAAAAAATGCAAATGTACATTTTTTTTTTGTTAGATCGTTGGTCGAGTTTTCACAGTGGGATAATGTAAAAGTTGACGTGGCATGGGAGGGGCCCACTCTGGGCAGATGATTTTTTTACGCCCAGAGCTGGGCGAATAACAGTTTGACGCCCAGCCCCCTAGCCGATATACATCCGTTACAATTTAGCCGTTGTTGCAACTACAAATTATTTATGCATTTACCCCCTATAAATACCACTTTCTCCTCTTCTATTTTTCATACTTATTACAAAATTATTCCTACAACATATTTTATCTCCTATTTTTCACTCCCAAAATTATTCTTACAACACCCTTGAATATTTTCTAAATCCCCAAAATCAAAGACATATTTTTTTCTATATTCAATACCATTTATTTTGAAAATGTTATCTATTCAAAGAAAATGGTGCTGTAAAATTGCAAAACCAAATCTGATTCCACCCCGACCACCGAATTTGCCATTTTTGTATCGGAATTATCATCAATTGTTTGATGATAGTTTTTCACATGCGAGAGACATGATTGTTGATCCTATAGTGAATCCAACCGACAGTCAATTTCATATGCGCGGTAGTGTCCAAGGTACGATAAAGGTGTATGATGTCCCAGATTCCATTTGTGCGAGCGGCCATTGGGAATTTTAGTTTTAGTCATTTATTTAGCAAATCTTTTCCTAACTCTGACAACCAATTGACTGGAGCGCTCATATGTAGGTGGTCGGAAATAACTCATACATTCCATCTACCGAGTGTGGAGTTTGGGATTACCACTTATGATTTTGTGCATTTATCAGGTAATTATTTCAGAGATATTTGTGCGCACTATAATTGTATTTTTATAAATTATTGTTGAATGTTTCCATATTTAATACTTCTAAAATTATATGGTTTTAGGAATTCCAATTAGAATCTATCAAATTTTTCCTTGTTATCTAACATCTAGTCCTTATACTATGGAGCAAATGTTCGACCTATATTTTCCCGGAATAGGCCACCCAAAGTTCAAAGGAAGAAATATTTCTTGTAGAACAGTAAAAATGTACATGTTAGATTGGTGGAAATAATTTCCGGAGCAAAGACTAGGCGATGCGACTCAGAAAGTGTCTCTAATGTGCGTTCTCTCTAGGCTCAAGTGCAAGCCTGTCGCGTTAGTAATAAACCCGATAAGTCGGGATCGTATCGACAAGGAACTAGGACAACGAAGTTGTAACGATGGGAAAGATGAATGAATCCTAACTCTGACTCTAAAAAGAAAGGAAAAATGATTTGGTTTTAGGAATGATTATACTAGATGAAATTATGAAATTATAAAAAGATGCAATTATACTAAATTACCTAAAATACTGATGAAGAATGATTTGAAACGGTAAACTATATGATGAGAAAAATCGGACGGGAATACAATCCCACAACCCTAGTGTATTTCAATTATAATACTAATCGTAAATTTAACTGATTGATTAGACCCAGAATTTAGTACTCCCAAGCATTACGTATATGAGATTCAAGCCCGCATCATACTTAATCTGAGGACGAATAAATCGGTATCACGATAGTTACACTCGAATTGCACTCTAAAGCATCCCGATTACTCAGAAGCAAGCGAGATCTAAATATCTACAATTGTCGTGTTCCTACGCAATACGATCGTAATCAATCATTAAATTTAGAGGATTAATGTTATACACATGCACTTAACACATCAGGTTGGGTTCATGCATCCCGACCTTTTAAACCTAGCCGGACATATTAAACTGAATGATGCATGAAATAGTAACGTTGCATGCGGAAGAACTTATGATGAAACTAGATTAATATATGTAAATAAGTGTTATGAACCCGAAAATTTATTCAAATCACGCAAGAAAAACTACCATGCAAGAACAAAAATTATAAGAATGAAATTTGGATTATAACTTGAAAATAAACCCGCAATTTTATCAATCTTGCAGCAATTAATTCAAATTATGTTCCTAGATGTTCTTCTCCTTTTCTCTCAACCAAAACTAAAAAAAACAATTCAGAACTGTTGTTCCTAGGTCACTAAGTACGTCCAAATCTGTTTTAGAAGGAGTTTTAACTTCGTGGGACTCTTGGGACCAATCAGAATAAAGGAACAAATTCGCGCTTTAGGACCCCCGAACTGGTTCGCATGTACCCCTAACCGGTTCTACCCCAAACCGGTTCAACATTGGGTTCGAGAAATTTCGCTGGCTTGGGTGCCTTTTTCTTCAATTCTAACACTTACAATTTTTTCTTGTTTTCTTCCTTTCTTCCTTGGATTTTTCTTCAACTTCAATTGGTCGTAACTCCTTAACCGTAACTCAGATTTGGGTGCCGTTTCTTTCAGTGTCCTCATTGTTCCAAGATTTTCAACTTTCCAGTTGAATCCTCCTTCGGGATCTGGTTGCAGAATTACCAAAATTCCCTTGAACTTGCCTTCCTAGCCTTTCTTTCATAGTTTCGACTTCTCTCTTGCTCTGCTTGCATAATTAACCTGTAAAACAAATAGGAGAAACACGAAACACGAAATACATGCCAACGAAGGTTAGTAGCATAAATGTGAGCTAAATCCATATCGATTGCATCACTCGGATTCACAAATGTACCGAAATTTGGGGAATAAATATACAATATTTATGCCCAATCAAACCCCCCTAACTTAGAACTTTGCGCGTCCCGAGCAATATAAAAGAGAAAGAATAAAGTCACAACTCCTCTAAACATATTGTGGGGATAGAATACCTTTTTCGCTGGGAAGCGATTGCATTTAGCGTATGCAACAAGCCTTTAAACCCCTAGGTTACCCTAGTAGACGAGTGGTGTCTCGTGAGGGTTTGTAGTGAATATACCCACAAAATTCGACTCAAAGAAAAATCAAAATACCTAAAAATTGTATGAATCAAACTTTCCTAGAAAATAGTCATCATCAAGCCATGTTCAATAGTCTCAAATCATAGTGCGTGTGTGCGAAGCCGGAAATATAACCGCCAATTTCCACCGATTGATCATTACGTTACTTACACGAAAATTCGTTTTGATTTCAAATTCTCACGGAATGCTCTCACAAACGAATCTCTCGGATTATGGCTATTCTCTCGGTATGCGTGATGTAATGAGTAAATGTAATGGACGCAAAATCACGCATACGAGTAGAAAAATGAAAATTTCATAGTGATAGTATCTCATCAACAGATTACGGTTTTAGAAATGGGAACATTGCCTTTTATTCGCGCATTCAATCTCTTTTATTATCTTTTGGTTTATTAGTTCTCCACGCGGTAACCAATTTTCACAATTTAGACTCGGTTAGGACTTTATCGGGTTTTAAGTTATATTGGGTAAAATGAAAATGGTAGGAAAGGTTGGAATTGGAAAAGTCATTTATGATGTCCATTTGTGCTTCTTCTGGGCTATTGCTCATTTTCTTCTTCTTTTTCTCTATTTTTTTCTGTTTTTCACTTCTTTTCTTGCTATTTTTGTTGAGCATATTTTTTTTTTCCTTGGCCCTTTTTATGCACTTTTCGGACTTAAATTCTGAATTTTTTCTTTTTTTTGCAATTCCACGCTATTTGGTTTGTTTTGGGTTGTCAAACGAAAGGAAAAAAATTTATTCGGCTCAATTTGGGTTTCAAAAGGGGTGATTTTCGCATCTTTTTCTGGCCAATATTTTTGGGTGACAAATTAGGGCCTACTTCATTGTCCAAAATGCCAATTGCATTACCATATGTGTTTCGAGATGAATTTAAGTTTAGAGATCAATTTTGGCACGTTTTTCAAAGTAATATCACACACGTTTTTCATAACCGATCAAAATAAAAGTATTTAGATCCACAACGACTTTTTTGGCACTGAAAAGAACTTTGAGTTAACAATTAACTCAGATTGATTTAAAAACTCATAAAAAATGATAGACTCGAATCTCACCGGGGTTGTTAATCTCCACACTTATTCGTTAAGTCATCAATTTTCACTTAATTTCCATCTTTAGTCAATTTCGGCTTTGTGTATGTTGAATTTTATAACTTAAGACTTTAAACCGACTTTTAATGATATTTTTGAAAATTTTAAAATCCAATTTTTATTTATTTTGAACAAAAATATTTTTGGATTTTTCAAAGTTTTGTGATTTTTTTGAGATTTTTGGGCATTTTTGAAAATTTGTGAAGTTTTAGAAATACGCACTTGTGACCCCTCCTAACTTAGACTTTTGCATTGTCCTCAAGCAAAAAGGACTAAAATCTAACTCAAAGCGAATAAAAAGTGCGAGAAAATAAAATAAGCAAATTATTAAAATGCAACAAGACACTATATGACACTCATGCATGACTCCAAAATACAACAACAATCATCCCATATGCGTCGGGGGTGCGACGACCTCTCATCTCTCCACAAACTCACCCGACCCCACTCACGGGGTTCAATGCTCTCCTCGTCTCTCCCGTCTTCATATCGTAGACCAATAATCGGAACAAGTTGGGACCTCGACCATAGATAAGGGAAAGGCCGGGAGACTCGTCGTGACTACTTGGAAAGGGATCCTTGTGATGCTTACTCAAAGCATGGCCTGTGTGCACTGATTCGTAGGGAACACCTAAGTTTCTTTTAATTTTTAGAACGCATGGGTCGGGCTCTAAGTCGGAAGAAACACAATTTTTCTCCTCAATAGCCTTCGGAATGTCTAGTGGTATGGGTGTATGGTCACAAAGAAGGAATTCCTCGATTTTATCTTTCCATTTGCTTTCTTCTAGGTGAGTACATGAATCCAATAGAGTTTGGACTTCGTCGTTAGGGCTCTCATCCACTGGACCGAATTCTTTTTCAAATTCTTCCATGTTCATGTCCCCTAACTCTCTCTCTCGAGTAGTGCCTACGTCCTTCCTTACTTGATCGATCTCTAACTCCACCATTTGTCTCTCTTCTAACCCATTTCCCTCTCTCTCAATTGCGGTCACTACATACATCTCCCCCGTTTTTCTCTCATCATCACAACTATCGCTATTGCTCGATGACATAAGGCATACCCCTAATGGCTCTCTCTTGTGGACCCCCTCATTCTCGTGGTTCGATACTAAACAGGACCCTAGGGCATATCCCAATAATTTTCCTCGAAATACTCATCTACGATCTCGTCTATTAGCTTCATCGCGTGAAGATCATCTTCTTCCCCCGTTTGTTGGGCGATATGGAAGATGTTAGTCTCTAAAGTCATATTCCCAAAAGTGAGTTTCATTCGCCCTTTCCGAGTATTAATGATGGCATTAGCTGTAGCTAAGAATGGGCGCCCAAAAATGATGGGAACATGGTTACTCGAGGTGAAGGAGTGGTCCGTGTCCCAAATGACAAAGTCTACCGGGAAGTAGAAAGTGTCAACTTGGACGATCACGTCCTCAACTATGCCTCGTGGGATCTTCACGGTTCGATCCACTAATTAGAGAGTGACCTTTGTGGGCTTGAGGTCGGCCGAGTCAAGTTGCCTATAAATGGCGTAAAGGAGGATATTGACACTTGCTCCCAAATCAAGTAAGACTTTTTCAATTTTATTTTCTCCAATGATGCAGGAAATGGTAGGTGCACCTTGATCTTTGAATTTTGGAGGGAGATCATTGAGTAGGATGGAGCTCACGTTCTGTGCTAGAAAGACATTTTTCTTTACCATCATCTTCCTCTTCACTATTAACAAGTCCTTAAAGACTTTCGCATAAGCTGGAATTTACTTAATGGAATCGAGGAAAGGTAAATTTAATTTTACTTGCTTAAGCACATATAGCACATCATCATGGGGGTTTCCTTTTTGGGAAGGAACCAACCTTTGAGGAAATGGTGCCGCAGTGGGTGGTTTCACTACTACCTCGGGCTCACTAGTGTATTCTTTATCACTCTCTTTTAAGGAGACATCTTCGGCCTCTTTCGTGTCGGTCGAAATCTCCTTGTCTTTAGGTACGTCTTATGGGGGAGGTGACAAGTCAACTACTCTCCCACTACATAGAGTGGTAATTGCGCTACATTGCTCAGGATGGTCATGGGGTGTCGAGATAACACTAGTTTGACCTTGGAGAGGTCTTTGGCCCTGGGAAGGAAACTTGCCCTTCTCTTGGACACTCAACGAGGACTGTATATTTGATAGACTTGTATTTATGCCGCTAATCAGGCGATCATATCTAGCATTGGTTGCATTCTGGCTAGTGATAAATTAATTCATAGTATCCTCGAGAGTTCTACGCGGTGGCGGAATATATGCTCCTTGAGGTGGTGGTGCTTGCACATGTCCTTGCATGTGTGGGGCTTATTGAAAGTGTTGTGGTGGAGGAGGGGCAACATGGGAAGTAGGGTTCATCGCAGCATGTTGTTGCCCATAGCTAAAACCAGGATGGTTTTTCCATGAAGGGTTGTAAGAATTCTCGTGCGGTGCACCGAAATTACCCTTAAATACTCCTATACCACTAACTTGCTCTTGAAGCATCACTTTGTAGGCGGGTATAGTCAGACATTCATCAGTTAGATGACCCACCTCATAAATTGCACACACCTTCTCGACGGGGTTTGGTATGGATCCAATTGGTCCTATTCCACATATCCCACGTAGGTCTCGCACTTCTTTCTCAAGTATATCGATTCGACTGTCCGCTATAGAACTCTTTTCTACATAAAATAGGCCGGACGCCGATGGAGTGGTGGTCACTTGACGATTTCGATTTTGAGCATTAGGGTCAGATGTATCCCAGGATTGGGTAGTCTCGGCGACATACTTTAGGTGAAGCTCAGAATCGTGGGCATCTAAGTCGACAAACGGACCACTTCCCATGGTTTAAACGAGTTACTTGGAGTTAAGGTTCAGCCCATTATAGAGAAAAGAAATGATTTGCGCTGAATCAAATCCATGATGGGGGCATGAAGTAACTAACTCATTGAAACGCTCGTAACATCGATGAAATGGCTCATTTTCAGATTGTCTGAACGCTTGAATTTGAGCCTTTATGGAGATTGTTCGATGTGGTGGGAAGAATTTCTTGAGAAATCTAGATTGCAACTCGTTCCAAGATAGGATCGAGCTTGGAGGTAAAAACCATAACCAGGTCTTAGCTTTATCTTTTAGCGAGAAGGGGAAGAGTTTGAGGCGAATCACCTCTTGTGTGCAAGTTTGATCATTAAGAGTATCACACACATCCTCCAATTCCCTGATATGGAGATATGGCTTTTCAGAATCCATACCATGGTAATGAGGTAACATTTGGATCATCCCATTTTTAAAATGAAATTTCCCGGCATTATACGGGAGTATAATGCATCCTGGAGTGACAGTGCGCTCGGGATATAAGATTTCTCTCAGCGGGCGGTATGGGGCCTCTTCCTCACCGGCTACTGCACAACCGTGTTGCAACATCTCTCTCTCTCAAAATGACTCGGTGTCCTCACTTGGTGTGCTCAAAGTGTGCTCAGAGGTGTGTCCTAAGAAGGAAAACGAAGTGTTGTTAGAGATTGAGTGTGACGGTGTGGTATGGGGAATCCAGAACTGTGGGGCGTTAGGAGTGCGAGGGCTATCGGGGTTGTACTCAACTATTGGATTTTCATGAATGCTGGTTGGAGTATTTTGGGGTGTGGGAGTGAGTTCAGGATTTTGCATTAATAGCTTATGAGAGATGGTGATGGATCTTTTTGTGCTTTTTGAAATTTTTATATGTTTTTGGATTTTTGGAAATTTTTGGTCAAAGTTTTAGATTAACTCGGTCTAATTCTAAGTCTACCTAATTCCCCGGCAACGGCGCCAAAAACTTAACGCGACTCAGAAAGTGTCTATAATGTGCGTTCTCTCTAGGCTCAAGTGCAAGCCTGTCGCGTTAGTAATAAACTCGGTAAGTCGGGATCGTATCCGCAAGGAACTAGGACAACGAAGTTTTAACGACGGGAAAGATGAATGAATCCTAACTCTGACTCTAAAAAGAAAGGAAAAATGATTTGGTTTTAGGAATGATTATACTAGATGCAATTATGAAATTATGAAAAGATGCAATTATACTAAATTACCTAAAATACTGATGAAGAATGATTTGAAACGGTAAACTATATGATGAGAAAAATCGGACGGGAATACAATCCCCCAACCCTAGTGTATTACAATTATAATAATAATCGTAAATTTAACTGATTGATTAGACCCAGAATTTAGTACTCTCAAGCATTACGTATATGAGATTCAAGCTTGCATCATACTTAATCTGAGGACGAATAAATCGGTATCACGATAGTTACACTCAAATTTGTAAGGACACAAATTTCCAATTGAGTCCATATATAGTTTTGGCTCAATTCCGGACAAAAACATTTATTCATAGGATTTTATTTTATTGTAATATTCAAGACCTATGAAGTGTTTGTTGAAGACGTAGCGGCAAAGAATATAAAGCATCATCAACATGCCGTAGTTTATGTGCCTCGTTTGTACGTCATCAACTAAGGTTCCATGCTCCCAAGGTATGAATGTATTTATATGTATATAGGAGCTTGGAACAATTTGCATTGGGTGTTAGGTTAATAAAAACTGCATTTTATTTTCAGAAAGAATCAATTAGAAACTTAAAAATTTAAGTATATAAAAGTTTATAAAAGTTTCTGGGCCAAAATCAAATTTTTCAAACTTTCTGGACGTTCGTTAGAAATGTCATTCGAACGAGTTTTTTCGTTCGAACCAGATTTCGTTCGAACGAGTTTTGTCGTTCGAACCAGGTTCGTTCGAACGAGTTTGCCAACGACCCTAATCTGGTCAGTCGTTCGATATGTCGTTCGATAGGTCGTTCGAACGAGATATCTAACGAGATTCTAACGAGCCCAGGCTGGTCGCTCGTTAGAAGTCTCGTTCGAACGAGAGTCAAGTTCGTTCGAACGAGACGTCAGGCGGGAACGGTTTTGAGCAGTTTTTGACAGTTTTTTCCCCACTTCTCCACTTGGTTTTCAACCAACTTTTTCATACTTTATTATGTGCGGGAAACACATTTTCCAAGATAACTTTTCCATTCCATATCCATCTCTTAGAGAGAGTTTGAGAGCAAATTTATTTATGGAAAATGTTCATGTTTTTGAGTGTTAATTTTTAATGGAAAATTCATACACACTCTAGTTTACACCCATTGTTGTTTATTCCAAGTTCTATATATACATATCCTTACTTGGAGTTTTTGGCACCGGTTTTCTCTACCGAATTCAAGAGACGTTTCGGGCTTGCTTCTACACCCCATCACAAAGAAGACCTTTGTTGAGATTCTACCCGTTTGGAGAAAGGCTCCATGTTCGGGTGACGGTGACCGTTTAAAGTCCTATCGGTGTATTCCGAGACCGCGGTGGAGCTCCATTGGTTATCCGCTAATTGGAGGTTGATACAAGAAGGAGCATCACGGCTTGAGAGGGTTCGAGTTTAGGAAGTAAGTCTTTTGTCTTGTATTTTGTAATACCATTTTTAGTGGATTTGAGGCTAGGGCCGTCCCGAGGTTTTTTCCCGTTAGTGGTTTTTTCCTCGTATATCGCGGTGTAGTGTGACCTTGTTTATTTTATCTTGCACAATATTTAGAACGCATGCTTAGGATAATTTCAAGATAAAATTTGGTTTTACATTCACACTAATTTAAATTGGGACTTTAATTTAATATTGGATTAAAATTGGTTTATTCAAGTCATTTGCATTAATATGGTTTCGCCTAACTTTGAATAATTGTTAATTATGACTTAGGCAAATTCTAGGACTTGAATCACATATATGTTTTAATTCGTTTTGTGAAATTAAAACTTGTTGTTATTTTTGAAAGTTGAACAATCACCTGTTTTACAACGCTTCCGCACCATCTCTTGAGTTTATATAACAAGGAAATTAAATATTTTTTTTAATCGAGATAATTATTTAAAACCCCCGGGGATTATCCTCTTCAAATTGGTATCAGAGCCAAAAACGATAAATTATTTCGTTAAGATCTTTTAATTTTTGGCTAAATATGGATTTTTCCCCATTTTCAAAATTTCCTATTTTTGATGGTTCAAACTACGCGTATTGGAAAGCGCGAATGAGATCGGCACTAAAATCTATCGACGAGAGAGTTTGGATGTCTGTTGTTAACGGGTATTCCCCACCAACTCATCTTATTGAAAATGAACGTGTTTTAAAACCCGTCGATAGATGGACTGAAAATGAGTTTAAACTTGCGAACTTTAATTCCCGTGGTTTAAATGCCTTATTTAGCGCTGTCGCACCGGATGAATTCCGACGTATTATGACGTGTGAAACCGCTAAAGAAGCTTGGGATATTTTACAATTAACTCATGAAGGAACTAGTGTCGTTAAAGCTTCAAAACTCCAAAACCTCACCACTCAATTTGAAACTATCAAAATGGATGAAAAAGAAACTTTTGATAAATTTTATGCTAGACTTTCTGATATTGTTAATTCATCCTTTAACTTGGGAGAGAAAATACCTGACGACCGTGTTGTAAAGAAAATTTTGAGGTCACTACCCGATAGATTTATTCCAAAGGTGACCGTTTTAAATTCTTTACCCACTTTAGCCTCTACGAAATTAGAAGAGCTTGTAGGTGATTTACAAACCTATGAACTAGATATGTTTCCCTCTAAAACTGAAAAGAAAATTGAAAAGGGCGTTGCTTTAAAAGCCCGCAAAGAGGTTAAACAAGTAGTAGAGAGCGATAGTGATAGTGACTCGGAAGATATGGCTTTGTTTGCTCGTAAATTTAGAAAATTTCTTAAATTTAACAAAGATAAAGTTAAAAATGATTTTAAGAAATTTGAATCCTCTAAACATGATAAAAACGAGAAGATTACTAAAGCCGATAAGATCCCTAAACCTAGTAATGAAAATATTGATAGGGACGAGTCTAATAAATGTTTTGGTTGTGAAGGTTATGGCCATAGGGCTTTTGAGTGCCCCACTAAACTAAGGAAAGAGGGTAAACAACCCATTTCATATAATGCGACCCTTAGTGATAGTGATAAGGAAGAGAAGCCCGAATCCCCCACTAAGAAAAATTTTGTGGCTTTTATGGCACATGTGAGTGATAATGAGAACTCATCGGATGATGAAATTATAGCACATGCCACTTCCAAGGTCATTGTACATGATTCTCTTATTTTTGATGATAGTAAGAGTGAAAAAGAAGAAGAGAGTGAAAATGAAGAAGAGGTTGATATGAGTGAACTTCAAAATGCTTTTCATGAATTATATAAAGAATCTATTAAATTGAAAAGAGCTAATTTGAAGTTAGAAGCGAGTTTAAGAGAGAGTGTCAAGGTCATTGATGAAAGTGCCTCAATAGAAGACCTTAGGACACATGTGAGGACTCTTCAAGAGAAGCTTGATTATGTAGAAGGCGAGAGAGATAGCCTTAGGGGTTTAATGGAATCCTTGAAAAAGGAGCTTCTTGCTTTTGAAGAGCGTAATTCTTTACTAGAATCTAACATTTTAGAATTGGAAAATAAATTAAAAGATTCTAGTAATGTCAAATTTGATTTGGAGTGTCGTTCGGAAAAACTAGATAAAATGTTAGGAACGATCCAAATTAAAAATGACACTTTTGGTTTAGGCTTCAATTCTTGTAATGATTTTAACCCTAAAGTCAAAACCAATGTTTTAGGAGAATCTTCTAGGAATGCTTTTAATGATCACTCCTTAGATAAATCTTTTGGACATGCTCTTACTTGTACACATTGTGGTCGACAAGGTCATCTTAGGAAATTTTGTTTAGATCTCAAACGAATTCCTAGAAAATCCCATAGTAAAGTAACCACGATAGATAACGTTCCTACACCCCAAGATTGTAATTCTTCATTAATTTGGGTTAGGAAATCCGACTTGGTTGCCTTACAAAATAGGGATTTTGATTCTCATTTACTTACACATGCCTCCTCCTTTGCTAAATCTAAAGGATAAATGTGTTAGTGTTTGCATACTTTAGCGTTTGTAATTCATGCTATATTCATATGCTAAATGTATGCTTGTTTAGTCATTTTCTAGTCATTGCCTTACTTCATATCACATGCTAGAAATTATGACTTGTTTATCTTTTTGAATTATCTTTTGTGTTTGATTTAACTGCAAAATATAAAAAGATTTTTGTTTATCATTTGTGTTTTATTTATTTCATTTATGCTTAATGAAAACTACAAATGATTTTTGTTTAGTCTTTTGAGTATATATCTTTATTTTTGATTAAAAATGTTAAAAACTCAAAAAGATTTTGTTTTGTGTGTATTTTAGTTTGACACACTTTATGTGGCATATACTTGTGTTTGAATCCCATCATTTACGCTCCCACGTGGCTAGAACTTTTGGTTTAGATTTTCAATCCTTAAAATGTTCTTTACCATTTTTATGGAGTAGTTGGATTTTGTATTGTTTAAATAGATTCTATTTCTATATGCCTCTATTCACACATGCACGAGCTCTTTTGAAATCTTAATGTCACATGTTATATTTGAGCTTTTTGAGGTGTTCTCCTATCAATCTAGTCATCTACATATCTATGACCTAGGAGGACTAGTGCATGTCAAAATCCGTTGCATGTGAGATTTGTGAGAAAAATGAAAACATGATAAATTAATATATGCACGGGGAAGGGCTCCGAAAGGATGAATTAAATCCTTTGCGATAGTAAGCCACCGTTGATTGGATCTAAAAGAAATACGTGATCCAAAGGCCTAAAAACATTTGGCATTAAACAGAAAACAATTGCCAAGGCCTATGTTTGTTTGATATATTCATTCAAAAAACAAAAGAATATATATGCTTATTGAGGGAGAATTGGATAATATATCAACGGTTTGCACAATGTCCGTTTATCCTAGTTGTCTTTAATGTCATGACTCTATTTGGTTTGTAGAATCATCATCATGCTAGGCTTGTATGCATTGTGTATGTTTGTTCATTGAGTTCAATCTTTATTTTGTCACATGAGGTTATATTTAACTGTGATGAAGTTTGCAATCAAATGAGAACTCCATGAACGTTTCTTAAGTGTTTGGGTCTAAATTTAATTGTTTCTAGTTCACACCCCTACACTTCCGTGTCCATATGACACATTTTTGCCATACGAGTGTGCAAACTTATTGTATTTTGTGTCATGTGTGCGTTTATATCTATATATATATATACAGTGCTTCATTGATATATTTCTAGTATATATATATATATGATATTTGTTTGTCTTTGCCTTGCTTTTAATTGCCCATATGCTTTCATGTCTTATCACTTTAAGCTTTCACATGCTGTTTATTAGTTCTTTATCCTTTGCCTATTCCCGAACAAAAAGGGGGAGAATGATGATAGGGGGAGAAATGGTATCTAATCCTATTATTATCGTATCTTCGTTTGGGGGAGATTTATCTTAGGGGGAGACGTCTTTCTAAGTAGGTCATGTGTTTAAAGGGAGAATTAATTTAGGGGGAGTAATTAATTAATTGCATTTAATATTTTGATATTCCCTATGCATTTGATGAGTTTGCTTTAGTGTGCAGGAATTATTATAAAGCGGCATCTTTCTATGGCAAAGAGTTTAATCCTTGGGTTGAGTCAAGATTGGGCGGGTTATGTTTTGAGTCTAGTAGAGCTTGACGGCCCTTTAGGATTTTTGTTTGGTTTTTGTCCCGTGTCCTATCGGTGTCATGTGTGCGTTTATATCTATATATATATATACAGTGCTTCATTGATATATTTCTAGTATATATATATATATGATATTTGTTTGTCTTTGCCTTGCTTTTTAATTGCCCATATGCTTTCATGTCTTATCACTTTAAGCTTTCACATGCTGTTTATTAGTTCTTTATCCTTTGCCTATTCCCGAACAAAAAGGGGGAGAATGATGATAGGGGGAGAAATGGTATCTAATCCTATTATTATCGTATCTTCGTTTGGGGGAGATTTATCTTAGGGGGAGACGTCTTTCTAAGTAGGTCATGTGTTTAAAGGGAGAATTAATTTAGGGGGAGTAATTAATTAATTGCATTTAATATTTTGATATTCCCTATGCATTTGATGAGTTTGCTTTAGTGTGCAGGAATTATTATAAAGCGGCATCTTTCTATGGCAAAGAGTTTAATCCTTGGGTTGAGTCAAGATTGGGCGGGTTATGTTTTGAGTCTAGTAGAGCTTGACGGCCCTTTAGGATTTTTGTTTGGTTTTTGTCCCGGAATAGCCAAAAGGGGAGATTTGTAAGGACACAAATTTCCAATTGAGTCCATATATAGTTTTGGCTCAATTCCGGACAAAAACATTTATTCATAGGATTTTATTTTATTGTAATATTCAAGACCTATGAAGTGTTTGTTGAAGACGTAGCGGCAAAGAATATAAAGCATCATCAACATGCCGTAGTTTATGTGCCTCGTTTGTACGTCATCAACTAAGGTTCCATGCTCCCAAGGTATAAATGTATTTATATGTATATAGGAGCTTGGAACAATTTGCATTGGGTGTTAGGTTAATAAAAACTGCATTTTATTTTCAGAAAGAATCAATTAGAAACTTAAAAATTTAAGTATATAAAAGTTTATAAAAGTTTCTGGGCCAAAATCAAATTTTTCAAACTTTCTGGACGTTCGTTAGAAATGTCGTTCGAACGAGTTTTTTCGCTCGAACCAGATTTCGTTCGAACGAGTTTTGTCGTTCGAACCAGGTTCGTTCGAACGAGTTTGCCAACGACCCTAATCTGGTCAGTCGTTCGATATGTCGTTCGATAGGTCGTTCGAACGAGTTTTCGTTCTAACGAGATATCTAACGAGATTCTAACGAGCCCAGGCTGGTCGCTCGTTAGAAGTCTCGTTCGAACGAGAGTCAAGTTCGTTCGAACGAGACGTCAGGCGGGAACGGTTTTGAGCAGTTTTTGACAGTTTTTTCCCCACTTCTCCACTTGGTTTTCAACCAACTTTTTCATACTTTATTATGTGCGGGAAACACATTTTCCAAGATAACTTTTCCATTCCATATCCATCTCTTAGAGAGAGTTTGAGAGAAAATTTATTTATGGAAAATGTTCATGTTTTTGAGTGTTAATTTTTAATGGAAAATTCATACACACTCTAGTTTACACCCATTGTTGTTTATTCCAAGTTCTATATATACATATCCTTACTTGGAGTTTTTGGCACCGGTTTTCTCTATCGAATTCAAGAGACGTTTCGGGTTTGCTTCTACACCCCATCACAAAGAAGACCTTTGTTGAGATTCTACCCGTTTGGAGAAAGGCTCCATGTTCGGGTGACGGTGACCGTTTAAAGTCCTATCGGTGTATTCCGAGACCGCGGTGGAGCTCCATTGGTTATCCGCTAATTGGAGGTTGATACAAGAAGGAGCATCACGGCTTGAGAGGGTTCGAGTTTAGGAAGTAAGTCTTTTGTCTTGTATTTTGTAATACCATTTTTAGTGGATTTGAGGCTAGGGCCGTCCCGAGGTTTTTTCCCGTTAGTGGGTTTTTCCTCGTATATCGCGGTGTAGTGTGACCTTGTTTATTTTATCTTGCACAATATTTAGAACGCATGCTTAGGATAATTTCAAGATAAAATTTGGTTTTACATTCACACTAATTTAAATTGGGACTTTAATTTAATATTGGATTAAAATTGGTTTATTCAAGTCATTTGCATTAATATGGTTTCGCCTAACTTTGAATAATTGTTAATTATGACTTAGGCAAATTCTAGGACTTGAATCACATATATGTTTTAATTCGTTTTGTGAAATTAAAACTTGTTGTTATTTTTGAAAGTTGAACAATCACCTGTTTTACAACGCTTCCGCACCATCTCTTGAGTTTATATAACAAGGAAATTAAATATTTTTTTTAATCGAGATAATTATTTAAAACCCCCGGGGATTATCCTCTTCAAAATTGCACTCTAAAGCATCTCGGTTACTCAGAAGCAAACGAGATCTAAAGATCTACAATTGTCGTGTTCCCACGCAATACGATCGTAATCAATCATTAAATTCAGAGGATTAATGTTATACACATGCACTTAACACATCAGGTTGGGTTCATGCATCCCGACCTTTTAAACCTAACCGGAGATATTAAACTGAATGATGCATGAAATAGTAACGTTGCATGCGAAAGAACTCATGATGAAACTAGATTAAAATATGTAAATAAGTGTTATGAACCCGGAAATTTATTCAAATCACGCAAGAACAAAAATCATAAGAATGAAATTTGGATTATAACTTGAAAACAAACCCGAAATTTTATTAATCTTGTAGCAATTAATTCAACTTATGTTCCTAGATGTTCTTCTCCTTTTCTCTCTACCAAAACTAAAAAAAACTATTCAGAACTGTTGTTCCTAGGTCACTAAGTATGTCCAAATCTGTTTTAGAAGGAGTTTTAACTTCGTGGGACTCTTGGGACCAATCAGAATAAAGGAACAAGTTCGCGCTTTAGGACCCCCGAACCGGTTCGCATGTACCCTGAACCGGTTCTACCCCAAACCGGTTCAACATTGGGTTCGAGAAATTTCGCTGGCTTGGGTGTCGTGTTCTTCAATTCTAACACTTACAATTTTTTCTTGTTTTCTTCCTTGGATTTTTCTTCAACTTCAATTGGTCGTAACTCCTTAACCGTAACTCGAATTTGGGTGTCATTTCTTTTAGTGTTCTCATTGTTCCAAGCTTTTCAACTTTCCAATTGACTCCTCCTTCGGGATCTAGCTACAGAATTATCAAAATGCCCTTAAACTTTCCTTTCTAGCCTTTCTTTCATGGTTTCAACTTCTCACTTGCTCTGCTTGCATAATTAACCTGTAAAACAAGTAGGAGAAACATGAAACATGAAATACTTGCCAACGAAGGTTAGTGGCATAAATGTGAGTTAAATCCATATCGATTGCATCACTCGGGTTCACAAATGTACCGAAATTAGGGGAATAAATATACAATATTTATGCCCAATCACTAGCGAGCGAAGAACAAATCACCAAAGCTTTTATTGTATTTGTGTTGAGCTCCATTTTTTTTTCGACGGGCCATACTACCTTGTGTGCAGATTGGGAAACTTATTTAAATGATCTTAACGACATGGCTTCTAAGGATTGGGGTTCTGCCATTTTAGCCCGTGTTTACTATGCGCATGACGCATGCACCACAAATGCGCAAAAAATAGTAAATTGTTTCTGACAACTTGTAGATGTATTTTTTCCTCTAATTTAACATTTGAATCACGATCATTAAATTAAGTTTTTTTCAATTTAATAATCTACCGAATTCTAATGAGTTTTTCCTTATACCCGCAGTACTTTGGCTACCAGTACCTTCACACGATGGTTCCCATATTGCACGACAATTTTGTGGAAAGATGGCCACATATGCTACGATGGGTGTCTGATAAACGTGGAGCTTTATTGGAACAAACGAGGTTTAAAATTCGACAATGCAAGATCAACTTGAAATGCGTTCTCGCGAATCAGTCATATGGCAACCTTTTATGGGATTAGTAGAAAACCACTTTAATGTCGTTACAGTTGCTCACAATTTGGGGGCAAAGATGGATAATGCTTTTGGATATCGATTTAGGTGGAACTTGGTATCTCGGAGATCGCTACTACCGTCAAATGACAAGTCTCGTTGCAATTCCAGAAAACCCACCATATCCAATGGCATTCATTCCAAGGGATATATATATGGAACAAATTAGCAACTTGCAACCTACAATTGCTCGTGTCGCAGTCTCATCGGAGGATAAATGGTTGACATACTAGAAGATTGTGGGTAAGGGTGCAATATTACCCTCCCTAATTCGGTGGAAAACCCATGACGGGGTAGGGTTCGCCTCGATTGCACCCTCTGATTTATGGGCACCCAGCGCACCAGCAGATAGATGGGAGTCTCCACATACATACAATACACAGGGACAATCTTCATCATCAAATTTTATACCTTTGTTAAGGGAGTTTGAAGTAGAAGATACAAGTTTATATGGCACAACAGTCATTCAACTAGACCCGCCAAGCACTCCTAATGACTTAGCTCCCGGAACATTTTACTCACCCGACCAATGGCGTGAAATGGTTTTTTTTAGAGAGGACTACATAAGGAAACTTAAATCAAGAGTGTTATAACGAGAGCTGATGTGGCAAAGGTGGGTGAGAGAGCTTAAAGGCATTGGGCCCAGTTCGTCTACCAATCATAACCCTATTCCGCAATACACACCGTCTGATATATATGGAAATGAATATCCAGATGCTTCTCCTAATATAGCCCATCCACTATCACAAGACCCCGAAGGATCGCTCAGTCAAGCCTCTCTTGCCGATGATGTTTTTGGACTATTCAACGAATTTCCTTATCAGCAATATCTTAGTAGGGGTCCGATGTAAAGTTAACATTGCAATGTAATAATTTATTTTGATAATAAAATCATTTTTATTTAATAACGATGTGTACCTTTATTTTAAAAAGTTAGTAATTGTTATAATTTGTGCGTTTATTAAAGTTATTAGATTCAAGTATAAACACCATACTCAAAGACAAAATTATTTGGATTATTTTAGATTCAAGTGCTTACATTGTTGAAATACAAACACCATAAAAACACCAACAAGCATGCTAAGCATGGTGGACAATAAACTCATACTTATGTAGTACAATTAGTTAAACGCATAGGTCGAACCTAATTAAAGTATAACAAAATGGTTTCCCATTGCGTACTAAACATTTAAGTAAGTAAGATTGTTGAGTAATAGAATCAACATATTCTTTGTTATAGTTTGATATATTTGGTTCATACTCTTCCCTATCATTTTAATATATGCATTCTGAAAAGTAATCATAACCAGAATTGGTGTAGTCGGAAATGTCGTTATCTGATGCCAACGGAGAATCGCTATATATGTTAATCATTTGTTTCGGAATGTGATGACCAGATTGCATCGCGCGTTGTGCTTTGTGATAACGTTGTAAGAGACTCTCCATCTTCCATATCTCTTCCTCTAATAAATCAAGGTAAAACATCTCCGCTTCTTCAGGATACGATATTATCCAAAGTGCGGCAACCCGATTTATCGACAATGGTATGTGATGGTAATGGCAAAGAACCTCCAAGTCACACCTTTTATCATATTTTTTCTGGCCATGACAGGTGTTCCCAAGTGTGCTCAACTCCGTCTTCTGGTTCAGAAGTAGTGGAGATTATGAAAATATGACCAAAGTCATTAAGGAAACGTCGATAAGTATAAATCGGATAAGTTTGAAATTTTTTTTCTCTCCATACCAAACGTTACCGGCAATATCTGTGTATGATCCATTATAAATGGATGAATTGTTGTGACACCCCGCCTAATTAAATACCGGGAGATCACTCCTTTATTAAATTAAAATCAAGGTGAACAGTTGGTTCATTCTTAGCATCACTGTCATAAAAATAACTTTTCCAAATTTAACACCCTATTTAATTAAGCTAAGTCTCAAAACCATATTTTAACATTACTTTCCAAATTTTATTTATTTATTTTATTAAACAATCAATCCAATAATTTAACATTTAACAACCCAATCCCAGCATTTAAAACTTAAAGTAAAACATACATCATGAATAAATCCCATAGTAACAGTACTAGAAATAACTGAAATACAAATGTCCCAATAAAACAGATAAATAGTGGAAAGGGCGACACATACCCAATAAGGAGAATGATAGAAGTGGAATCAAGTAAATGAAATCGTCTAAGCAAGTGGCCTGCAACTCCCACCTAAGCTGCAACACGTTCCTTCCAAGGGATCCTCAACAAGACGCCCCTGTGGCTGGGCACCTGTAATATATACATATATATACAAGAGAGAAAGAGGAATAGAAACGGGTCAGATCCCGATAGTGTATATGATTTAAAAATTCGTTTAGCAAGTATTTAAATTGATACAGGCCAATGCAACAACATATTAGTGCGACACTCTCTTGAGAAATTCTCGCCTCTCTTCTAATGTGCACTCCTATCGCACTAACCTTCCCAATGGTTTATCTCATCATATATCACACTATCCTTCCCTAAGGATTTTACTTATCTTAGGTGACTCTCAAAATTTAAGATTTAACAACATCATGGTTTAAAAAGGATAATTTTATTTAGTAAAAAACGCTCATTTTAACTTTATTTTTCATAAAGTTGTTTCAATATCATATTATACTTTTCAAAACAAGTATTTCCAATTTGAGTCATTATACATGTCTTACTTACCATAACACAGTAGGCAGTTTCTCATATTTCAGAAGTTCATATATAAATTAAATACTCGTATAATATATATATTCTAACAGCACCCCACATAAAATTTTATGGTGCGGGCATACTCTGCTATCCAATCCCCGTATCAATCGTACTAAAGGGAATACAAGTTCGTAATCACTCTCGAACTGTATAAATACATACACAAACAATATTGAGGCGAAGCATAGTTTCCAAGTCCAAGAGGTCAGTACATACCCTCACGTCTCTTAGGACCGTGACTACCGATTCGATAGCCTGTACCTAGGATTTCTATCTTCTAGGGTACGAGTCAATATCCCCCATAAGGCACACGAGATAAGATCGTCCCAGAGCGGAAACCTCAGGGATAGCAAGTAGCGCGGGCATGATTTTCACAAGTATATAATATATGCATACACAATCATATAAATATACCACTTTTATTATATCAATTTAGGTTTATCCAATAACCCACATTCACAACATTTATCCTTATTTTCCCATTATTATTGATCAAGTATAATCGTTCGTTTATAACTTTAATTCGAAGGGTTTTTCCAACTTACTACGTAACCCTCATGGACTATATTCCTCCAAATGTACAATTCAGTAGGTATCCATTTATGTTCCAACGTAACTCTCTCTTACGTGTCTCTCCCCTTTAATATATACTTACATTATCCCTTATGAAAAATATCCCAAAAATATAGATTTCGCCTTACATTAAAGGATTTTGAATTTTTATTTTCAAACATGAGAATTTCAAACGGTTTCGAAATCGGAATTAAAATGGAGTTTTAATTGAATTTTTATTATCCCTAAGAGTCCTCAAAACATAGAACTGTCTAACAAAAAAAATATTAAAAAATATTGAACGGTCCGATCGAGCTGAATTTTTTTCTGTAGCTTCCTCTCATCTTCAGCTAATTCTCTGTAAAATTTCATCCAATTCTAACGGTCCGATCTTCTGGAATAAAAAAAAAATTGTGTTTGTATCTGATTAGAACTCTTTTCTTAATCAAACTTTTAATCGTTTACATGACAAAGGGTTTCCAGAATATCATATAAATCATCACTACATGAAAATTTCCCATCTCAACTTGGGTTTTTCTTCCATAAATCTCATCCTAATAACTCCTAAACTAATATGAATGATGCATCAACGAAATAAGCAAGATAAACACTTGCCTGGGATTTTCAGAAATCTGGTTTGGTGTTGAATTTGGTGTGGTTGCGTTCCCCGTCTCGCGATGGACGCGTTGGCGGTGGCGGCGGTGCAAACGGGTGAGTTTTGAGCCTTGGAATGCCTTGAGAGCTCTCTCCTCTCCTCTCCAATGGCCGTTCTAGTGTTTTGAGTTATCTAACCTTAGGAGATAACCTAAACATCTGATATAACCCCTTTAATTTTCGTGGGTTTAATTACCCAAAAATAAAAAATGACTAAAATGCCCTGCCGGGGTACTAATTAGGCCTAAAAACGCCCTGAGATCCAAATCAAACTCCCCGGGTATACTTTTCTGACTATCTCGACCCTTCCGGACGCGTTGGCGCACTCAAAACGACCATATGAATAACTTATAAAATATTTACTTTTATTTATCAATATTTAGTCCCGACGCGACACTGGCGCGTCCCGACTCAAATTTCTAAAATTGTCATTTTATTCACTCGTGACATTTAATATGGCCACTATTATATATTACTTTGCTCATTAGTAATATTCAACAAATTTTCCCATAATTACTAACTCTCATCACGTTAATAATTATAACATAATTAATTTCCGGATTTTTTATTAAATAATTAATTCACATTAAATTTAATAAATCCCAAAATTAATATAGCATAAAAATACGGGGTATTACATACTTCCTCCCTAATAACGGAATTTCGTCCCGAAATTTAGAAAATAAGGCATACCTGGTAAGAACAAATCTGGATATCTCTCGCGCATATCGGCCTCGCGCTCCCAAGTGGATTCCTCCACATTATGATGCTGCCACTGGACCCGTACAAGTGGAACTATCTTCGACCTCAATCTCCTCTCATTATAGTCTGGGTTAGCCACCGGTCTCTCCTCGTAAGAGTTGTCAGGCTGTAAGTCTATCTCATCTATCGCGATGTGAGTATGGGCCATATCATCCCGAAGATACCGTCTCAACGACGAGATGTGAAATACATCGTGAATGCGATGTAAATGCTCTGGTAGTCCCAATCTGTATGCTACCGGCCCAATCCTCTCGATAATGGGAAATGGTTCCACGTACCTCGGGGCCAATTTCCCTTTCTTCCCGAACATCATCACTCCCTTCATAGGAGATACACGCAATAACACTTGGTCCCCCACATTAAACTCCCGGAAGAACCGTTTCACATCGGCGTAGCTCTTCTGCCTGTCCCGGGCTACTCGAATGCGACTCCTAATCATCTCAATCCTCGCAGAGGTTTCCTGAATTACCTCTGGTCCTAGCAACTTGTTATCCCCCACCTCGAGTCAACAAGTTGGAGAACGACAAGGCTGGCCATACAAAGCCTCAAATGGATCCATACCAATCGTAAATTGATAAGAGTTATTATAAGCAAACTCTACCAGTGGAAGATGTGGTTCCCAACCTCCTCCAAAATCAAGAACACACATGCGTAACGTATCCTCTAATATCTGATTAGTACGCTCTGTCTGTCCATCTGTCTGTGGGTGATAAGCTGAACTCAACCTCAACTCAGTACCCATAGCCTCCTGAAAGCTTTCCCAAAAACGTGATACGGAAATCTTATCTCTATCTGACACAATATTCAGGGGCACCCAATGTAATCTGACAATCTCATCAATGAACAACTGAGCATACTGACCTGTGGTATAATCTGTCCGCACCGGCAGAAAATGAGCCACCTTGGTCAAACGGTCTACAATCACCCAGATAGAGTCGTGGCCCCGCTGTGATGTTGGCAACCCTGTAATAAAATCCATGGAAATACTCTCCCACTTCCATGCGGGTACTTCCAATGGCTGAAGCAATCTTGACGGTTTCTGATGGTCCACCTTCACCAGCTGGCAGGTAGAACACTTGGACATGAACTCAGCAATATCCTTCTTCATCCCACTCCACCAGTATTGCCTCCTCATATCCTGGTACATCTTATCTCCTCCAGGATGTACCGTAAATCGGGACCCGTGAGATTGGGTCATCACTACATGACGCAATTCTTCCCCTTTCGGAACCACTAACCTCCCATTAAACCTCAAACCCCCATCAGAACTAACAGAATAGGACTCAGCACCCTCGGCTAAAAGTCGTACAATCTGCTCCTGGCAAAACGGGTCTGTGGTTTGGGCCTATATTACCCTCGTAACAATCTCGGGTGTGACTGTCATAACAGATATGAAGGAACGGGCTACTGCGTCCTGGTGACCCAACTCCTTCCACTTCGCTTTCCAGACGTCTGCTACCTCATTTACCGGTCTACGGCTCAACGCATCAACAACTACGTTGGCTTTCCCCGGATGATACAGTATGTCGAACTGATAGTCCTTCACAAATTCTAACCATCTGCGCTGACGCATATTCAGCTCTCGCTGAGTGAACAGGTACTGCAGTGACTTGTGGTCTGTGAACAAACAGAACTTATCCCCCAATAAATAGTGTCTCCATATCCGCAGTGCAAAAACGACCGCTGCTAACTCCAGGTCGTGGGTGGGGTAATTCTTCTCATGCGGCTTAAGCTTGCGGGAGGCAAAAGCTATAGCCTTCTCTTCCTACTGAAGTACTCCCCCAAGTCATCGTAAAGAGGCATCGGTGTAAACCAGGTACTCCACACCTGGATTCGGTAAAGCAAGGACTGGTGCTGAAGTAAGCTTGTCTTTCAGCTCGTCGAAAGCCAATTGACAAGCATCATCCTAAACATATGGTACCCCTTTGCGAGTCAGGTTCGTCAATGGACCCGCTATTTTGGAGAATCCCCGAATGAATCTCCTGTAGTATTCGGCTAACCCTAAGAAACTACGCACTTCCGTCGGTGTCGTGGGCTGTCCCCATTTCCTCACCGCTGACACTTTACTCGAGGCAACTGCTATCCCCTGTTCAGAAACAACATGCCCCAAGAATTGTACCTCTCGCAACCATAATCCACACATCTCGTACTTAGCATACAACTGATGCTCTTGTAAAGTCTGAAGAACCTTCCTCAAGTGCTCGGCATGCTCCTCCTCAGAGTGTGAATATATCAAAATGTCATCTATGAAGACGATGACAAACTGATCGAAGAACTCTCTGAATACTCAGTTCATTAAGTCCATGAATACGGCTGGAGCATTTGTGAGACCAAATGGCATCACTCTGAACTCGTAAGACCCATATCTCGTCAAGAAGGCAGTCTTTGAAACATCCTGCTCTCTAATACATAGCTGATGGTACCCCGACCTCAGATCTATCTTCAAAAAGAAAGTTGCTCCCCTCAGCTGGTCGAACAGATCATCGATTTGAGGCAACGGATACTTATTCCGTATCGTGACCTTGTTCAACTCCCAGTAGTCCACACATAACCTCAGTGAACCATCTCTCTTCTTCACAAACAAGACTGGAGCGCCCCAAGGTGAGGTACTCCTGCGAATGAAGCCCTGACCTAACAGCTGCTCTATCTGATCTCGTAACTCTCGCATCTCCGCCGGAGCCATACGGTATGGAGAGCGTGCTATAGGTCTCGTATCTGGCAATAAATCTATGACAAAGTCTATCTCTCGACTGGGGGGGGGGGTAGGCCTGGTATCTCCTGGAATACATCAGAATACTCACGAACGACTGGGATCGAGTCTAAAGGAATCACAACCTCCTTAGAGGTATCCTCTTCTATATAATACAAATGAGCGGTCGAACCTCCCTCTGGGCGAGGCATCGCCACTACAAACATCTCTAGCCCCGGAATGGCAAAAACAATGCTCCCACCGAAGCAATCAATCATGGCTCTATAAGCTGCGAGCCAATCCATACCGATAATAACATCATGCTCATGCATATCTAAGACTAACATGTCTGCAGGTAATACCAAACTACCAATCTCTACCCCCACTCCCCGGCATATAAAGAATATAAGCGACCCACACCCAGTGGTGAGTCTACACACGTCATTGTGCTCTCTGCTGTGGCTAACAACCCTAAGGCCTTAGCAAAATGCGTAGCTATAAAATAATGCGCCGCCCCAGTATCAAACAAAACCCGACCCATAGTACCATGGATAGGAAACATACCCTCAATCGTGGGTGGTGACTGTGGAGCTGCTGCCTGGTGGATGTTATAGACACGTCCGTACTGTAACTTCCCCTGCTGCACTGGAGCTACTAGAATGGCTGGTAGGGCTGGCACCTGGGCTGGAGCTGGGAGAGCAGCTGGAAAAAGTGGTCTCTGTGGCTCATTACGGGCACCCTGCTACTGTGGGGCCCTATTACCCTCTGGGCAATCCTGGCGCTTATGACCATGCTTGCCGCATACAAAACACCGCCCTCTGAAGTTACCTCCCCTCTGACCCTGCTGACCACGTCCCTGCTGGCCGTTACCTCCCCGCCACTGGCCCTGTTGGCCCTGATTAGCACGCTGTTGGCCCTGTTGGCCCTGTTGATTAGGCTGGCCCTGCCTATAACCCCCAAATCCCTGTCTGGAATCACCTGAACGGAATCTCTTAGCAGGGTCCCCCTGATGGGAACTCTGCTCGTGCTGACGAGTCTGTCCATGAGGTGGGGCTCCACTAGCACTACTACCCCCGGTCCTGCCCTGCTGGCTGGACTCTCCTGCTCTCCTGCTTCCCTGTAGATGGACGCGGTGATCCTGGCAATGTAGTAACGCAGCATTGAGTACATCAGTGAAAGTACTCAGAGATAGATTCCCTATAAGATGCTGACGGATCCTCCAAGCTAACCCGTCCACAAACAACATTATCCTCTTACTATCAGTAGGTGCCTCATCTGGCACTATGGTGAGAAGTCTCGTGAACTCCTCCTCATACTCAGCAACGGTAGAGTTCTCCTATTTCAAATTCAGTAATTTTCGCCTCATCTCAGTCTGCACGGCGGGTGGAAAGTACTTGCGGTCAAACCGCTCCCAAAATGACTGAATAGGAATCGTGTCCCTCTCCTCCAAGGTGGTAGTGGACTCCCACCACTGCAAAGCGGCCCCCACCAGCTTAAAGGAAGCCAACAACTGCCTTTGCACGTCAGTGCACTCATACATACGAAGATGCCACTGGATGTCTTTCTTCCATTGGCTGACTGTGACGATATCTGAGCTACCAGAGAACTCAGGGGGATGCGCCTTCTGAAAAGCGTCCCTAACCCTCTCCCATGCAGATGGAAGCTGTGCTGGTACTGGTGCCACTGCCTGAATCTCAGGTGGAGCCTGCTGAACCACCGCTAGCGCGGCATTCACCGCCTGAGCAACAATGGTGGCTACTTCATTAGCATTCATAGTGCCTTGTGCCGGAGCTGTTGGCTGCTCGGCCTGGGCACGCCTATCCTTCGGTGCATGTCTCGGAGGCATCTGAAACGTGAAGAAGTTTATTAGTCTCCAGTCATTATCAAATCCCAGATGGCTGGAGACGTAAACGTAAAAGCAGGAATACAACAATCCTAAAAATAGGGCTCTATAGCAAAAACGTTAAGCTGAAAGCGAAAATAAGCCATACAGATCCTATGGACACTGGAACCTGATGCTCTGATACCACCTGTGACACCCCGCCTAATTAAATACCGGGCGATCACTCCTTTATTAAATTAAAATCAAGGTGAACAGTTGGTTCATTCTTAGCATCACTGTCGTAAAAATAACTTTTCCAAATTTAACACCCTATTTAATTAAGCTAAGTGTCAAAACCATATTTTAACATTACTTTCCAAATTTTATTTATTTATTTTATTAAACAATCAATCCAATAATTTAACATTTAACAACCCAATCCCAGCATTTAAAACTTAAAGTAAAACTTACATGCTGAATAAATCCCAAAGTAACAGTACTAGAAATAACCGAAATACAAATGTCCCAATAAAACAGATAAATAGTGGAAAGGGCGACACATGCCCAATAAGGAGAATGATAGAAGTGGAATCAAGTAAATGAAATCGTCTAAGCAAGTGGCCTGCAACTCCTACCTAAGCTGCAGCACGTTCCTTCCAAGGGATCCTAAACAAGACGCTCCTGTGGCTGGGCACTTGTAATATATACATATATATACAAGAGAGAAAGAGGAATAGAAACGGGTCAGAGCCCGATAGTGTATATGATTTAAAAATTCGTTTAGCAAGTATTTAAATTGATACAGGCCAATGCAATAACATATTAGTGCGACACTCTCTTGAGAAATTCTCGCCTCTCTTCTAATGTGCACTCCTATCGCACTAACCTTCCCAATGGTTTATCTCATCATATATCACACTATCCTTCCCTAAGGATTTAACTTATCTTAGGTGACTCTCAAAATTTAAGATTTAACAACATCATGGTTTAAAAAGGATAATTTCATTCAGTACAAAACGCTCATTTTAACTTTATGGATTCATAAAGTTTTTTCAATATCATATTATACTTTTCAAAACAAGTATTTCCAATTTGAGTCATTATACATGTCTTACTTACCATAACACAGTAGGCAGTTTCCCATATTTCAGAAGTTCATATATATATTAAATACTCGTATAATATATATATTCTAACAGCACCCCACATAAAATTTTATGGTGCGGGCATACTCTGCTATCCAATCCCCGTATCAATCGTACTAAAGGGAATACAAGTTCGGAATCACTCTCGAACTGTATAAATACATACACAAACAATATTGAGGCGAAGCATAGTTTTCAAGTCCAAGAGGTCAGTACATACCCTCACGTCTCTTAGAACCGTGACTACCGATTCGATAGCCTGTACCTAGGATTTCTATCTTCTAGGGTACGAGTCAATATCCCCCATAAGGCACATGAGATAAGATCGTCCCAGAGCTGAAACCTCAGGGATAGCAAGTAGCGCGGGCATGATTTTCACAAGTATATAATATATGCATACACAATCTTATAAATATACCACTTTTATTATATCAATTTAGGTTTATCCAATAACCCACATTCACAACATTTATCCTTATTTTCCCATTATTATTTATCAAGTATAATGGTTCGTTTATAACTTTAATTCGAAGGGTTTTTCCAACTTACTACGTAACCCTCATGGACTATATTCTTCCAAATGTACAATTCAGTAGGTATCCATTTATGTTCCAACGTAACTCTCTCTTACGTGTCTCTCCCCTTTAATATATACTTACATTATCCCTTATGCAAAATATCCCAAAAATATATATTTCGACTTACATTAAAGGATTTTGAATTTTTATTTTCAAACATGAGAATTTCAAACGGTTTCGAAATCGAAATTAAAATGGAGTTTTAATTGAATTTTTATTATCCCTAAGAGTCCTCAAAACATAAAACTGTCTAACAAAAAAAATATTAAAAAATATTGAACGGTCCGATCGAGCTGAATTTTTTTCTGTAGCTTCCTCTCGTCTTCAGCTAATTCTCTGTAAAATTTCATCCAATTCCAACGGTCCGATCGTCTGGAATAAAAAAAAATTTAGTGTTTGTATCTGATTAGAACTCTTTTCTTAATCAAACTCTTAATCCTTTACATGACAAAGGGTTTCCATAATATCATATAAATCATCACTACATGAAAATTTCCCATCTCAAATTGGGTTTTTCTTCCATAAATCTCATCCTAATAACTCCTAAACTAATATGAATGAGCAAGATAAACACTTACCTGGGATTTTCAGAAATCTAGTTTGGTGTTGAATTTGGTGTGGTTGCGTTCCCCGTTTCGCGATCGACGCGTTGGCGGTGGCGGCGGTGCAAACGGGTGAGTTTTGAGCCTTGGAATGCCTTGGGAGCTCTCTCCTCTCCTCTCCAATGGCCGTTCTAGTGTTTTGAGTTGTCTAACCTTAGGAGATAACCTAAACATCTGGTATAACCCCTTTAATTTTCGTGGGTTTAATTACCCAAAAATACAAAATGACTAAAATGCCCTCCCGGGGTACTAATTAGGCCTAAAAACGCCCCGGGATCCAAATCAAACTCCCGGGTATACTTTTCTGACTATCTCGACCCTTCCGGACGCGTTGGCGCACTCAAAACGACCATACGAACAACTTATAAAATATTTACTTTTATTTATCAATATTTAGTCCTGACGCGACACGGGCGCGTCCCGACTCAAATTTCTAAAATTGTCATTTTATTCACTCGTGACATTTAATATGGCCACTATTATATATTACTTTGCTCATTAGTAATATTCAACAAATTTTTCCATAATTACTAACTCTCATCACGTTAATAATTATAACATAATTAATTTCCGAATTTTTTATTAAATAATTAATTCACATTAAATTTAATAAATCCCAAAATTAATATAGCATAAAAATACGGGGTATTACAATTGTATGGAGATGAAGCCATGTTTTAAATGTTAGACAAAAAGGACTTATATATATAGGTGATTTTAAATGTGAAGCTTTTGTATAAAACACTTGTTGGGGGGGACTTATTTTACCGTCTAATAAAGACTAATGGTCACACATCTATAATGTCAGACCTAATTTTGTTTTTATGTAAATGTGAAGCTTCTGTCTAAAACACTTGTTGTGCATAACTTATTAATCAAATGTCAGACCTGAAGTTACATATTAATCGTTTAACCTGAAGTTACACACAAGCACATATTAAACACATACTCAAAGACATATTAAACACACATACAAAATGAAGATACATATTAATTAATTCCTCATTTCCTAGGTAACCAGGGATCGCAACATATTGGATTCCCATCACCCATCAACGTGTTTGGTAGATGTTGTATAACATCGTTGTCGGAATCGTCCCTTTTGTAGTTCGGAAGTTCTGGATCTGATGCACACTCTCGATCGTCTAGTTCCGTACTTATCAAATGTTTACAATGCCAGTGCAATAATATTTTTTCCATTTGTTCGATTTCCCATCGCAGTTGACGGATACATTTATCACTATCTTTTGTGGGATCTTTGCAAAATTTTACAGATTTTGCTTGTGGCACGGGTAACCCATGCCAATTACAGAAACATTCTAAATCGCTGCATTTGTCATATAATCTAGGTCATTTCAAATGATCATCACAAGAACTATTCCCTTTTGTTGGAGTTAGCCATTTTATCACATGGGCATCATCACCTAAAGAATGTAGTGTGCATATAGGGATGTTTTCAAAAACCCTTTTCTCCCCAAACCAACTTATCCATAGGGATCTTCGTAGATTATGGGGTTTGTTAAAATGGATTCAACTTCCTCAACATGGCTCTCAATAAACGATGTCGATGCCTTAGATTTTTGCTTTACGTTATGGGTTTCCATTTGGTAGTTTTATAAATGAAATTACCATTTAATTTATACTAGTGTTGGGCGGGAGTTGTTTTATTGTCCAATAATGATGGTTGGTCACGTCGTGTAAAATATGAGGACTGATATTTTGTGGACAGGGATCTTTTCAGCTTTAGTCCTGTAAACTTATTGGGCGGGACTTATTTTACCGTCCAATAAGGACGATTGATCTTGTCATGTAAAATATAAGGACTGATATTTTATGGACAAGGATCCTTTCATTTTTAGTCCTGCAAACTTACTGGGCGTGACTTGTTTTACCGTCCAATAAGGACGATTGGTCATGCCAACTAATACCATTCTCAACACAACATAATAAAATATTATTATATTAAAAAGGCCGATACCTTAAACTTTATGATTATCTCACTGATAATAATTAAAATCAAATCAACACCAACTAAATAATAAATCCAACAACAAGTAAAAATCACAACTTCAGGATAATGTAAATAACAAAATAAATCTTGAGCTTATGCCCTTATAAATGTTTCCAAATAAAAGAACTACGATTGGAAAAGTACCTAAACTAGAGCCTAGAATCTAGAAAACTTCTAAGCACGAGAGATCGTAAGGCTGGTACAATAATAGTCATGCTATCACTGTCTAGAAATAACCTGGGGGGAAAAATATTTAAATTTGGGTCAGAGCCCGAGGTGTGCAAGAATTAACTTATTTAATTTATGATGAATAGTACAGCCAATGCAAAATAAATATTCCCCCTTCGTCACTCACATTCGTTTAACACCTCACCCCTCATCTAAGTGTGATATTATTCGCATCCCGATAAATCCCAAATAATAACTATGATAACGTCTCAAATTAATAATGGCTAAATGACTTAAGTGTAACAACTACATTAAATTAACCATACCCGTAATATCCCAGTCTCATAATTTTCACATAAATGGCATAAACATCTATTATGCATTAAAGAATCACAATTATCATTTATGTTCACATTCTTAGACATTTCAATTTATCTCATATAAATTCTGAGTATATATATATATATATATATATATATATGACACACAGTGGCATCTACAGTTGGTGTCTAATTCGTGCTCTATCAGTAAGTCCGTAGGAATCCCTTATCCTAAGCAGACATCAAAAAACACATACAAGTTGGGGGTGGTCCCTACGCAGGACACATGTACACGGTCCATACCCAGTGGTGACACGGGAATAATCAGCTCCAACAACTACCTCATCCATGACCACACTTGGCAGGAAACTTGACGCCATAATGGTCACGGCTGGGTCACAGTTGTTAGTTGTGACCCATGCGATTCACGGTTAAAGGCTGTGACCACCTATAAGGGGATCCATGACCACACTGGGTCTTGTAATTGGTCACGCTCATTTTGCATCTAGTCACGACTCTTGGCCATGACCCCCATTCCGTGACCATTTTCGGTTTTTGGTGTAGTGTGTGATATTATTCGCCTCCAAATAATAACTATGATAATGTCTAAAATTAATAATGGCTAAATAATTTAACTGTACCGACTATATTTAATTAACAATACCCGTAATATCCCAACCTCATAATTTTCACAAAAATGGCATGAACATCTATTATGCATTAAAGAATCACAATTTTCATTTTTGTCCACATTCTTAGACATTTCAATTTATCTCATATAAAATTTGAGTAATTATATATATATCCTTTATACATATGAAACACAAGGGCATCTACCGTTAGTGTCTAATTTGTGCTCTATTGGCAAGTCCAGAGGAATCCCTTATCCTAAAAGGACATCACAAAACACACATAATTTGGGGGTGGTCCCTATGCAGGACACCTGTACATGGCCCATACCCAGCGGTGACACAATAACGGTCATCGCCAACATCTACCTCTCTTAGGTGATGCCTCCACGTAGTACCTATATGACCTACACATCGTCAAGCCTACCTGTGCCGATGTGTGGTACACGTTCCGAACTCACGAACCCCCGAGCTGAAAGGACAGTCCACTGGTAAGTCCACATAAATACATAAGTACATATTATTATCCCATATAATATGTATAGGTAATTACTCCGTAATTACCATTAAAAGTCCAACCAAAGTCCATAACATTTTGTTCCATTTATTAATAATTTACCATCTAATAAATTATTAATTACACTCTATACAATGATTACTTAATCAACTAGTTAATTATAATTTTCCCTATTTAATGTGGGGACATCCACATTTTTTAATAAACTCCTTATTTTTTCCAAACCCTGTCCCATTCACTCACTTGGAATCATAAAAATTCTCACAACCAAAATCCCAAGCCCAACACCCTTGTTAATGTTAATATTCCTCAATACCCCCATAATTACCATAAGAATCCAACTAAATTACCTAATATTTTCATTGGTTAATAATTTACCATCTAATAAATTATTGATTTCCATCCCATAGAGTAATTAACTAACCATCTAGTTATTGATAATTTTTATCAATTGAATGTGACACATCATTTTTGTTATACTTTTTCCTCCTTTAAATTTTCTTCTTTTAACCCGTTCTTGGTATGCCCATTCTAATTCAGTAGCTCAAACCCATGCTTGTAACTAAAATCAAACCAATCCCAAGCCCAAGAAAGAGGACAAAAAAGTCAACCTCCCAGCA
This sequence comes from Sambucus nigra, assembly GCA_949130495.1. Taxonomy (NCBI): domain Eukaryota; kingdom Viridiplantae; phylum Streptophyta; class Magnoliopsida; order Dipsacales; family Adoxaceae; genus Sambucus; species Sambucus nigra. The sequence continues at coordinate 351,343,112 of OX422215.1, forward strand.
TGTCGCTCGAACGACTTGGAGGCTCGTTCGCACAACTGGGTAGGTTGCTCGAACGACCCCCTTGTCCTCTTCCCCCACGTTGGTTCCAATTTTTTCTTCCTAAAAACATTTCTAGACCCATAACGAAGATTACGAGCCTAAAAAACTGTTAATCCAGAAACAACCATTTCATCCGAAAACCAACACAAAATCGATGCATTCAAACCCAAAATTGTAGATATGTTCAAGGCTTATCCTATTAATTTGTTTCCCAATTTCCAACTATCATTTAATCGTATATATTAAGGTATCCACATCAAAATTTAGTCCACTAAGTTACAATGATATTCTATACATTAATTAGCCAACTATCTCAAATTTAACTACCAAAAATCTTACGGATTCTAACACCAAATTTTTGGATTTCATGATACATAATTTCAGAGATAAATCTCATAAAAGTCAGTCCTCTACATGTATTATTCATCATTAAATCAATCATACTCAAACCTAAATCGCAGAAATTAAAGGGTTCATTACATGCATCAAGAAATAAATTGGAAACATAAATTAAGCAAGAGAATTCTTGCCTTAAAATTGTAGAAGAAAAGCCCCTTGATTTCTTTGGTTTTCCCTATGTTCTTTCCCCCTTTCTCCTCTTTTTGGTGTTTCTCCTCTCCTCTCCCGTAACTGTTGCTTTAGTTTTTCTCTAATGATAGTAGTGGAGTGGTTTACCCCCACTTAAACTCTAATTAATCCCAAATGCCAAGTTGGGCCTAAAACCCAACTTTTGGAATGAGACCGAATCGATATCCCAATTAGCCCAAAAGTTCCCCAACTCATATACCTATGACCCCGGAACATTTATAAATATTTAAAACATTAAATCGAGTCTCTAATGCTTCCCAAAATGTGTCCCAATTAATTTTATTTCACATAGACATTTTATTATGTTAAGCGACACGTGCCCATAAATTTATTTATGTGTGATTTATTTTTCACTCGAAATGCCATTATGTCCAATTGAGTTTTACATTTATAATCATGGATAATTGTTTATTTTAAATTTAAATTCTACCCACCTAGATTTAAATTCATCCGATTTAATTTATTCCCAAATTAACATTAAATTATCAAATCTAAATTAGTAGAATATTTTATTCCAAAAATTTCGGGGTATTACATTCTCCTCCCCTTATAATAGAATTCCATCCTCGGAATTCACTAAAGCCCAACCTTATGTTTTAAACCGCGTTATTAACCCAAATTTTACACCAAATTTGTACATACCCATATCCCATGAGATAAAAGAAAGGGCTCACTCATGCCTATCATAACATCAATGGGGTGTCCATATGTTCCACATCATATGTACAAATACATAACATTAATGAAGATAGATGGCACATATACATCTAATTTGTACCATTCATACCAAGCATATCCATACACAAAGTATACCAGCATATATGTACATAAGAAAGAAAATAACGATCTTAGTATCCGACTTCCCTTAACTCCCGACTTTTGTCAATTTCATGCGTGGGCCATCTCGCAAGTGAAATCCAAACAAGGAACCCTCCCGATACACTAATGTATGGCTTAGTCGGTTATTGATGTCCATCGTCCCCTGATTAAAAGAAACAAAAATAAAAATAAATGTATGTTGTAGTAATGTAAATTCCAACTTTTACCCATTGCCAATTTAAGTCTCATGTCGCAAAAGAAATATACTAAATCCCAATAAATTTACCCATTTAATTATATTAAAATAAATAATTCAAAATGTCCTAGGGTCTAAGATCTCCCAGCTCCCGACATTTTCTACTTTCGTGCATGGGATGTCTTGCAAGCGATATCCAAACTAGGAACCCTCCCGATACACTACTATGTAGCATTGTCGATCGCTGAGATCCATCAGTGCAGGACCCATGTCTATAATATTCTCAATTAATTTTTGTAAGGATCTACATGCCTTATAGTCTCCTATTTAACCATATTTAAAACTCAAAGTATCACAATTTCCTTTAGTATTTTTCGTCGTTAAAATAAACTTTAATGCCAACTAGTTACATTACATCCGACTATAAATTTCAATTAAATCCGTAAATATCAACGAAAACCTTATGGTTTAAGTTCTCCTGAGGTAAATTCCCATACCCTTACACACGAGGCATTTTAGGTGCTTGTCCCTAAACTTGCAGGTGAAATAATGTAAAGCGTTTAAATAAAATGAAGTCTTCCCTCCCCAATGTGCAATTGAGATATCATCTACTAAGGCGTACCGTGCACTAGTACTAAACTAAACATGTCCTACAAGATAAGAAATTAGCGATCATACCATCACGGTCTATGCTAGCGCTGGTCCATCTCCTGATGTGAGGTAATACACGCACCCGTACTGTACCTACGACTGTTGTCCCTGAGGTGGAACGGTTAGCACTGGCGCGGCTGACACTTCTTCCACTGGTTGTACCTGTAGTGGTTGGCACTCCCCCTGGGGTACTTGGTGTCCCCGATGTTCCCCTAACTATTGTGTCGCTCGATTCCCCTAAGAGCACCTCATGGCGAAGTGGCCCTTCTCACCACAAACATAGAAATTGCCCTAAAATCGATGCCTGTATGGTTGTAGCCCCTGTTGGCCCTGATTTTGATGCCCTAGGCCCCGGTGGCCTCTCTGTTGTTGGTCATGTCCCTGTCTGTTCCCATTATAAAAACCCATAGATTTCTTGTGTTGCTGTGAAGGTTGAGGGCCCCAAGATTATTGGGCCTCCTGACTGTTACACCCATTCACCCTACTCTAATGGTTGGACGTCTCGGAGCGGCATCTCTTCTCCCCCTTATATTTTTGAAATACCCTATAATCCTGGAAATGCAGTAAAGTAGCATTCACTACTTGGTTATATGTAGTGAAATCCATATTCCCCAACAGTCACTATCTGATGTGTCATGTTGCCCCTGACACAAACTTATCTATCTTCCTTTGCTTTGTACTCACATCCTCCTTAGGAAAATAGGAAAGGGAGGTAAACGCTTCCTCGTATTCTTCCATTGTTCCCCTTCTTAAGGTCCAAGAACTTCTCATGCATCTCTGTATGCATTGCCTGAGGAAAATAAATCCCCTCAAATCTCTCCCAAAACTTATCTATGGTAAGACTGTCCCTCTCGACAACCGTCGTAATCACTTCCCACCATTGAAGTACGGCTCCCATTAATTGGAATGACACTAACATCTTCTTCTACATGGGTGTGCACTCTGCCATCCTTAATTGTCGCTGAGTATCTCTCTACCACTTACTCATCACTAGAATATCTGAACTGCCTGCAAAGTACGACGGTTGTCCTTTAGTAAAGGACTCCCTCGCTCTGTCCCACATGTAACCTGATGCCTATGTTGGTATAGCCACCTGCTCTGGTGGTGGATCTTAAGGTGCTTGTGGCGGTGTAAAGTGTTGAAGCATGGCTCCATAGCCGTAGAGACCGCATGAGATATGATGGTGGCTATCTCAGGGTAGGTAATAAGTTTTGATGCATGTGGTGGCTCCGGGTTAGACTCCTCCCCCTCAACTAGTGGAACTACTCGCCTCGGTCTACCCCTACATTTGTTTACCATCCGAAAGTAAACACGATTCTCATTAGTAACTGATCATAACGAATACAATAATTCCTAAACATAGGGTTCTACATTAAAGAATGCAACGTAGAATCTAACGAGCTCAAACACCGATCCTAAGGAAACTAAAACTGTGCTTTGATACCAACAGTAACAACCCCCATTTTCTCACGTACAGGCTGGCCAGACATGATACACTAAAGATGGGGCTTGTCGATCAATTAATACCATTTTCAGCACAACGTAATAAAATATTATTATATTAAAAAGGCCAATACCTTAGACTTTATGAATATCTCACTGATAATAATTAAACTCAAATCAACACTAACTAAATAATAAATCCAACAAGAAGTAAAAATCACAACTCCAACATAATATAAATAATAAAATAAATCTCGGGCTTTTACCCTTACAAATGTTTCCAAATAAAATAACTAAGACTGGAAAAGTACCTAAACTAAAGCCAATAACTAGGAAAGCTCCTAAGCACAAGAGATCGAAAGGTTGGTATAGCAACAGTCCTGCTATCCCTGTCTAAAAATAACTTGGGGAGAAATATTTAAATTTGGATCAGAGCCCGAGGTTTGCAAGAATTAACTTATTTAATTTATGATGCAATAGTATAGTCGATGCAAAATAAATATTCCCCCTTCGTCACTCACATGCGTTTAACACCTCACCCCTCATCTAAGTGTGATATTATTCGCATCCCAATAAATCTCAGATAATAACTATGATAACGTCACAAATTAATAATGGCTAAATGATTTGAGTGTAATGACTACATTAAATTAACCATACCCGTAATATTCCAGTCTCATAACTTTCACATACATGGCATAAACATCTATTATGCATTAAAGAATCACAATTGTCATTTATGTTCACATTCTTAGACATTTCAGTTTATCTCATATAAAGTCCGAGTAATTACATATATATATATATATATATATATATATATATATATATATGACACGTAAGGGCATCTACTATTGGTTTCTAATTCGTGCTCTATCAATAAGTCCGTAGGGATCCCTTATCCTAAGCAGACTTCACAAAACACACACAAGTTGGGGGCGGTCCCTACGCAGGACACCTGTACATGGTCCATACTCAGTGGTGACATAGGAACAATCTGTGCCAACAGCTACCTCTTGTAGGTGACGTCTCCACGTAATACCATATGACCTACACATGTCAAGCCCACTTGTGCCGACGTGTGGTGATGCGACTACAAATTATCTCTAGTGCGTACTAATTATGGTTTAAGTCCAAACCGGTCGCTCAAGTAATAATCTCAGTAAGTCGGGGTCGAATCCTCAGGGAATAGGACGATCCCTCGTGACACAAAGGGTAAGAAGGCTATTCCTAAGGTTGACTCTAAAAGAAAAATGATTTTGAGTTGAAAATTATCTATTAACTCAAATGCAAATCAATTGAACTAAAAATTAAAGTAAGCATGCAAGACTGAATTATGAGAAAATAGGTTAGAATACAATCACCCAAACCCTAGTATGTTTATTTGATATAAAATAAGTCGTAAATTAGATAATTGATTAAACTCGATCTTTATTAATCTCAAGCATTACATATATGAGGGTACAAGCCCGTATCATACATAATCAAGAGTAAGAATAAAGCAATGTCGACATAGCTAACATGCGCTTCGCACTCTTAAACACCCCAGTTACCTAGGGCAAATGAGGTAAAATCCCTACGACAGTTGTGACAACAAATTAACACGATTCAATCATTTATTTAATTAAGAGAAGTAATTTTATAGTCATGCAAACCACATCGGGGTGGGTTCATGTATGCCAACTCTTAGTAATCTAACTGGACATGGTATTATGAATCTCAACGTAAAAACACATTAACATGCATGAAATAATAATTAAAGTGCTGAAAATAAAGGTTACTAAGATTAAAGAACATGAACATGAAAGAAGAAATCGAATCTTAAAGAAAAATCAGAAAAGCTCTCGAATATAAGGTGTAAACTTATAAAATATTCTCCTAGATTTTCCTCCTTGATTAGGAGCTTTTACATTAATGAAATCTCCCTTAAAAGAATTCTAATATGAGTATATATATAAGGTACAAACGCTAAAACTCTTTTGGCTAAAAAATAGGGTCAAAATAAAAGTCCCACTTCTGGAAATTTGTCCCACTTTAAAAAGCACAACTAATTTTATAACGGATCTGGAATATGACAAAAGGCGAACCAGTTTAGTTCTGGTCCATAGGTTCGGTTCGGACTTAACAGTTTTGCCTTAGATTTCTTTCTCAACTTCAAATTGACATAACTTCTTCAACGTAACTCAGATTGGGGTGATGTTTTTTTTCGGTGTTCTTGTAATTTCGAGATCTTCAACTTTCTATCTGTCCCCACCTTTGGAATATTGCTGAAAAATTATGAAAATGCCTTTAAACTCCCCATTTTTTTGGCTTCATTCACAGTTTTGAGTTCTCTTTCGCACTTTCTTGCATGACATACGTGTAAAACACATAAAAGATATACAAAACACGAAATACTTGCCAAAAAGTGTTAGTAGAATAAATATGAGATAAATCCATATGAATTACAATGCATGGGAACATAAAAATACCGAAATTAAGGTGATAAATATGAAGAATTTATGCCTAATCAAATCCCCCTAACTTAGAACTTTGTGTGTCCCGAGCATTGTGAAACCATAAGAGAATGAGTCAAGGACTCTTCAAAAAAATTATTAGGATAGAATACATTTTTTGCAGGCAAGTGATTGCATTTAGCACATGCAACAAGCCGTTAAACCCCTAGGTTACCCTAGTAGGGCGAGTGTTGTCTCGTGAGGTTTTGTATACCTACAAAATTCGGTTTCGACTCAAAGAAAAATCATTATACTTAAAAATTGTATAATTTAAACTCCCCAAAAATGGTCACCATGATATTCGTAAGTCTCAACTCATAGTGTGTGTATGTGTGTGTGAAGCCGAAACTCAAATCGCCAATTTCCACCGATTAATCATTACGTTACTTTTCAAAAATTTGCTTTGATTTCAAAATCTCACGGGATGCTCTCACAAGTGAATCACACAGATTGTGGCTATTTCTCTCTGTATGTGTGATTTAAAGAGTAAATAAACTGGAATGAAAATTCACGCACACAACTTGAAAGACAAAATTTTATGGTGAAAAGTTCTCGTCATCGGAATACGGTCATTTGGAAAATGGGAAACATTGTCTCTTATTCACACCAATTAACCTCTCCTATTATCTTTTTGTGTTTTAAGCTCTCCACGCGGTAATTGATTTCTCAATTCGAACTCAGTTAGGACTTTTCTTGGGTTATAAGGTGTATTGGGTAAAATTAGAATTTGTTGGGAAAGTCAGAATTGAAAATTTTACTTAGGATGTCCATTAGTGCCTTTTTAGGCTTTTGCTCATTTTTCTCTTCTTTTTCCCTTTTTTTCTTCGCATTTTTCTTTTTATTGCTATTTTTTTGTTTAGCTTTATTTTATTATTTTTTCTTTCCCCTTTTTCTTGCCCCTTTTCGGTTTTATTGATGAAATTTTTAATTTTCACAATTCCGAGCTAATTGGGTTTTTTGGTTTACCAAACGATAGGAAAAAAATTATTAGGCTTAATTGGGTTAGCGAAAGGGAAAAAATTTCACAACTTTTTATGGCTAATATCTTTGGGTAAACCAACGAGGACCTAACTTCACTTATCCGAATTACTAATTATATTACCATATGAGTCTCGAGATTAATTTTAGTTTAGAGATATATTTAGCGCATTTTTCAAGACAACATCTCACTCGTTTCTCGTAACTGTTCAAAGTAAAAATTTAGAGATCATCAACGACTTATTTTAAACCATGAATTGAATGTTGAGCTTACCATTAACTTGGATTGATTTAATTACTCGGAAAAAGTGAAAGGCTCGAAATCTCACCGGGTTAATTAATCTCCACACTTATTTGTAAAGTCGCGAACTTTCTTTCATTTGCCATCTTTGGTCAATTTTGGCTTAGTGCATTTGATTTTTTTCAATTTGAGACTTCAAACAAAACTTCATGACATTTTTGAAAATTTTAAATTCCAAATTTTATTTATTTTCAAGAATTTTTTTTTTGGCTTTTTCAAAATTATTCAATTTTTGTGGAAACTTTTAAAATTTTCTAAAAAAAACATACTTAGAACGAACATGTGATCAAATCCATGAATCTAAATAATAAGCAGGAAGAATATCCCACACCCCCTAACTTAAATGTTGCATTGTCTTCAATGCGAATCGAGAACACAACATAAATTGAGGAAGAGAAAGATATTACCCAAATGGAGTGATCCCCAATAAGTACGAGTCCATTAAATCTACAAAACACATTAGAACTAAGCATAACAAAAAAGTAATAACAAAAACTTTAACTAATCACACTTGATTATAAAAAAAAGAAAAAGGAATAAATAAAAAACTAACTATTTACAACCTATAATTTGGACTTCTAATAAACCATACACTAAAAGTCGAAAAATTTGAGGTCCACCCAAAACAAGATTTGACTTTGAGGGATTAATGGTTTACCCTCACTAGGATATATGCCTCCCGGAAAATAAGAATTTCGTTTGAATAACGGAAGGCATGTGTAAAGAGAAAGAATTGGGCCATCACCAATTAATTTTTTTAAAGGGAAGATGGGGGATTTGGATGCTAGGGGGGACAAGTACAATTGGGATCCAAGAAAAATAGAATCACCTCCCAAATATTTTCAAGTAATATGGGAAGCGGAACACACAAAAAGGAAGAGTCCATCTTAGGAAATAATTCAAGCAAAGGGTCCTTGTCCTCAAAATCCCCTCCCCTAAAATGTTCAATTGGATTTAGAGGTGTGTCACATGTAAGTGAATAACCCATAAGGTAAAGCATTTCAAACAAACAATCGTTCAAGAATCGGGTCAACGTCCTCAAGACTTTTATCCGGTACTTGTGATGGATTTAATGGTTCGATATTAGTGGGGACACCAGGAAGCGAAGTATCTTCAACCTCAATAGATTTTGAAATATTGATAAGAGGTTGAAATTCAAAAGTACTTGGATCACTCTCAATGATTTCATCCTCAAAATATTTAGGTGAAACGCAGGTCTCGCCCTCTCGTAAGCTTTCCAAATAAGCATCAATCTCATTGCTAGTTACTTTAATTTTCAAACCTATTGAAGTAACGCCATCTAAATGATTTTTGCTAATAAGCAAGAGTTCTTCCAAAGTAGGCCTTCTTGGCTCTAAAACCTCAGATTCTTCATTTGGTTGAAAACATTCTTCAACTTCAAAAATATCGAAAGAAAAAGCCTCACTGGGTTCATATAATCCATCCAACTCTTGCTCCCCAAAATGATTTTTTTTACCGATAATCTTTTTTAAGTATTTCTTTTTCAAGCCTTTAATTTTCAAGGATTTTCATGGCTTCACCTATCGCTCGTGACGACAAAGGGTTGGAAGACCAATCCTAAGGTTGACTCTAAAAGAAAAGAAAGAAAAATAATTTTGAGTTGAAAATTATCTACAACTAAATGAAAATCAATTGAACTAAAAATTAAACTAAGCATGCAAGACTAAATTAATTAAGAACTAAGTAAAATGAATGAGAAAATAGGTTGGAATATAATTCTCCAAACCCTATTATGATTATCAGTTATGAAATAAGTTGTAAATTAGATAATTGATAAAACCCAGTCTTTATTAATCTCAAGCATTACATATATGAAGGTACAAGCCCGCATCATACATAATCAAGAGTAAGAATAAAGAAGTGTCAACATAGCTAACACAAACATCGCACTCTTAAACACCCCAGTTACCTAGGGCAAACGAGTAAAAAAGCCCTACGACGGTTGTGACAACTAATCAACATGATTTAATCATTTATTTAATTTAGAGGAGTAATTTCATAGTCATGCAAACCACATCGGGGTGGGTTCAAGCATCCCAACACTTAGAAATCTAGTAGGGCATGTTATTATAAATCTCTACGTGAAAACACATTAACATGCATGAAAACTTAATGAAATAATAATCAAAGTGCTAGAAATAAAGGTTACCAAGATTAAAGAACATGAACATGCAAGAAGAAATCGAATCTTGAAGAAAAATTGGAAAAGCTCTTGAATTTAAGGTGAAAACTTGTAAAATATTCTCCTAGATGTTCCTCCTTGATTAGGAGATTTTACATGAATGAAATATCCCTCAAAAGAATCATAATATGAGCATATATAAGTCTTAGGTCGTTTAGAAGAGTCCCCAAACGATAAAACTCTTTTGGCTAAAACATAAGGCAAAAATAAAAATTCTGCTTTTGAAAATTTGTCACACTTTAAAAAGCATAAAATTTTTTGTAATGGATCTGGAACGTGACAAAAGGCAAAAAGGTTCAGTTTTGGTCCATAGGTTCGGTTCGGCCTTAACAGTTTTGCCTTGGATTTCTTTCTCAACTTCAAATAGGCATAAATTCTTCACCGTAGCTCGGATTGGGGTACCGTTTTTTCCAGTGTTCTTGTAATTTCAAGATCTTCAACTTCATGGGTCCCAAACTTCGGAATAGGGCTGAAAATTATGAAAATACCCTTGAAATCCTGATTTCTTAGTTTCTTTTACTGTTTCGAGTTTTGTTTCGCACTTTCTTGCATGACATACATGTAAAACACATAAGAGATATAAAAAATATGAAATACTGGCAAAAAAGGGTTTGTAGCATAAATATGAGATAACTTCATATAAATTACAATGCATGGGAACATAAAAATATCGAAATTAAGGGGATAATGAGAAGAATTTATGCCTAATCATGTAGTACACGGTCCGAACGGGCGAACCCCGAGCGGATAGAACAGTGCACTGGTATGTCCACACAAATAATATGTATAGGTAATTACTATGTAATTACCATTAAAAGTCCAACCAAAGTCCAGAGCATTTTTTCCAATTATTAATAATTTATCTCTAATAAATTATTAATTACACTCTATAGAATGATTACTTAACCAACTAGTAAATTGAAATTTTTCCTGTTTAATGTGGGCACATCTGTATTTTTTAATAAATTCTTTATTTTTCCAAACCCAATTCCACTCACTCGCATGGACTCATAAAAATTCTCACAACTAAAATCCGAGGCCCAATACCCTTATTAATGTTAATATTACTCAATACCCCCATAATTACCATAAGAGTCCAACTAAATTCCCCAATATTTTCATTGGTTAATAATTTACCATCTAATAAATTATTGATTTCGCTCCCATTGAGTAATTAGCTAACCATCTAGTTATTGATAATTTTTATCAATGGAATGTGACAAATCTTTTTTGTTATAATTTTTCCTCTTTTAAATTTCCTTCTTTTAACCCGTTCTTGGTACATCCGTTCTAATTCAGTAGCTCAAACCCACGCTTGTAACTAAAGTCAAACCAATCCCAAGCCCAAGAAAGAGGACGAAAAAGTCAACCTCCCAGCACGTCGCTCGAACGAGTTGGAGGCTCGTTCGCACAACTGGGTAGGTTGCTCGAATGACCCCCTTGTCCTCTTCCCCCACGCTACTTCCAATTTGTTCTTCCAAAAAATATTTCTAAACCCATAATGAATATTACGAGCCTCAAAAACTGTTAATCCAGAAACAACATTTTTATCTAAAAACCAACACAAAATCTATGCATTCAAACCCAAAATTCTAGATATGTTCAAGGCTTATCCTATTAATTTGTTTCCCAATTTCCAACTATCATTTAATATTATCTATTAAGGGATCCACATCAAAATTTAGTACACTAATTCACAGTGATATTTTCTACATTAATTAGCTAATTATCTCAAATTTAGCTACAAAAATCTTATGGAATCTATCACCAAATTTTCAAATTTCATGATACATAATTTTTAGGATAAATCTGCATGAAAGTAAGTCCTATACATGTATTCTTCATCGTTAAATCAATCATATTCAAACCTAAATTCCATAAATTAAAGGGGTCATTACATGCATCAAGAAATAAATTGGAAATATAAATTAAGCAAGAGAATTCTTCCCTTAAAATTGTAGAAGAAAAGCCCCTTGATTTCTTCCATGGTTTTCCCTTTGTTCTTGCCCCATTTCTCCTCTTTTTGGTGTTTCTCCGATCCCCTCTAATGATAGTGGGGGGTGGTTTACCCCCACTTAAACTCTAATTAAGCCTAAATCCTGAGTTGGACCTAAAACCCAACTTTTGTACCCCCAAATGAGCACGAATCGATATCCCAATTGGCCCAAAAGTTCCCCAACTCATATACTTATGACCCGAGAAAATTTCTAAATATTTAAAACACTAAACCCACTCTATAACTCTCCCCATAATGCGTCCCAATTTTTTTTATTTCACTTAGACATTTTATTATGTTAAAATGTCACTTGCACATAAATTTATTTATGTGTGATTTATTTTTCACTCGACATCCCATTATGTCCAATTGAATTTTATATATATAATCATGGATAATTTTTTATTTTAAATTTAAATTCTATCCATCTAGATTTAAATTCATCCGATTTAATGTATTCTTAAATTAACATTAAATTATCAAATTTAAATTAGTCGAAATATTTTATTCCAAAAATTATTGGGTATTACTCATGTTGGTATCATGCTGTTTACAGGTACACAATAGGATTAGTTGTGTTCATACTATGATTTTAAATAGTAATTGAAGTGCAAATAAAGAAATTATTTATCTTACTGATCGGATGATATCTCGGAATATGCTTTCAATTTTTATTATGTCTTGTTGTCTAATAGAGGAACGAGCTTTGCATTGAGCGAGTTATGAATGTTTCTCAGTTTTTTTATGGTGCTACCTTCAAATCCCCTTATTGAATTATGCTTCGAAAGTCTTCAATCCATTCACCTGGTCTTATTGACGCAACCGATGTGTATCGATGATGATCCTCCTGATTTTCGCTAATGCTATCAACGAATCCATCTGCTGCACTTTTCTCTCTTTTTTGTTGACGCTGATATAAGTATTCCGACTTTTGGGTTGATATTTTGGTCTTACTGGTTTTTACATATAGGATGCATGTATTCAGTCAGTCAGGGTTCCCCCTAGCTGCACTACCATGTCACTGAGCATGATGATTCTTAAACGTAGCTCTTGAATTTCACTATCACTACACTACAATTGCATTCGTTGACAATCTAGTTCCTTCACGTACTTAGTTAGTTTTATATTATTCTCCTCCATAATGGTGTTCATACGTTTCGCATCCCTAGCCAGTTGTTCCATTTTTATATTCATTTTCTCAACTATACCTTCGGATGCTAATATTTTTGCCTCAACTTCTGATCATAATTTCTCTGCCTCTTTTTATGTTTCATCTAGATTTGTGTGGAGCTGATCCATCTGAGTCTCAACTGCATTTAATTGATATGTAACATGAGCAATAGTCTTTTTTCCCCTTTAACGACATCTAAATGATCTTTCTCGTCATCCACCATTTCATGCAAGTGCGTGAGCTTCTCATTCAAAGTATTTATTTTTTCCTATAGATAGTTCACAGTAGATTGTAGCTGCCTTTTTTAAACTATTTATTTGCTAAAATTTAGTTTGCAAGATGATATTGTTTCTAGCGATGTCAACTAGTTGTGCAACAACACATTTGATCTGTTAACCTCACTACTTAGCCTTTTCTCCATTTCTCCTATTACACTAACCTTTCCATTTTCTTTTCGTTCCATCGATAAATTATGGTCATTCTATGTCTCGATCTCATCTTCCATTTCTTCAATTCTTGATTTAATTCTTTTTATCTTTCCCTCGAGTTTTTCGTTTTCATCTTCTAAGCAATATATATATATATATATATTCAGTGTGTTTAAGTTGCGTTTCATACAACTCATAATCCCTCATTTTTGTTTCCATCAATTCTTGGTGTAAAGTGAGTGAATCTAGATTAAAAGTGTCGAAACCTCCAAATGACTGTACGACTTCGTGTCCATTACATTCGTTGCTTGTTCCCTCCATGGTACAATGACTAAAACCACTGATGGGGGTTAAGAGTGAAGTTATCTTCGGCTTTTGCATTTTTGGGGAGTCTAACAATGATATTACAATATCATGACGCCCATATTTCTAGCATGGTACACCTGTTTTCGTCGTACCCCGATTTAGTATTCTTTTCACCTCTTATATGAAGTCGTCATCCGATGGGGTTCCACCACACATAATAACAATCTACGAAGTTTTCCCCGATCTACCGATCATATAATGAGGTGTATGTCGTTTAACCTGTCAACACAGAGAAGTAATAAGTCAGGACGTAAAATAGATGTTTATGACATTCTTGTTTTTAAAACCGAGTTGTTAAAATCTAGTGCATTTTCAATTTTAGGTTTAAATCCCTCTAGACCCACGTGCCATTGATTACATAACCAATGCTTTGTATTACATTTGAATGCAAACTTTAAAAATTTTGATACTTCGTACAATATTCAAATTTTCACTCATGCATATGTAAATGTAAAAACCATTGTACAATTGCATATCTCACTTCCTGACAAACGGTGTTATCTACATTCATTGTTGTTATTACATGACTTTGCAAATCTGAAAATTGCATCTCATTTCGATACGAAAGTGACGTTATGATAGCAAAAAAATAGCTTCGACACGAAATAATGCCATGGAGAAATATAAGAGAATGGTTTGGGGAAATCGAGGATTTAGTCATTAATCATGAGATTAATTATTGACTGAGCCTATGGATTACACTATAAGTTGTCATTCCCACTGAAAAAACGTTCACTAGATCGTGGTTGGTGAGGAGAGTGCCATTTTTATATCAAAAGGACATTTTTTACCCTGTCAAGACACAAATTGTGGGGTGGTATAGAAAAAAAATCCTTCGAATTCAATAACCACCAGGACTGCATTCTAAATAAAATAAATGATGGGATCTATAATAGTAGGAAGGTATGAAATGTGACTGGACACATAATAATTAAATGATTTATCCTCCATTTTGTTTGCTAATATATGCCTCTGCGAAATCAAAATCTAGGCATATTACAACCTCAAATGCATAAGGCAGAACGTAAAGTTTAATAGTTTTCGAAGAACTGTTTTCACCAATCCTTTTTGGACTTCTTGATAAGCATATTGACATCAATATATCTCTGATTCAATTCAAAATTGGTTTCATCGAGCAAAACAACTATGGAACTCATCACGAATAATTAATAACATATTTTAAGAAGTAGGGATTCTTTTCACCTCCTCTATGAAATCGTCATCTGATGAGGTTCCATCACACATAACAATGTCCGACATTTTCCTCGATATATCGATCATACAACGAGGTGTATGTGGTTTAACCTATCAACACAAAGAAATAAGTGAGGATGTAAAATAAAAGTTTAAGACACAAACTTGTTTTAAAAATTGAGTTTGTTAAAATCTACCATATTTTTATTTATAGTTTTAAATCCCGCTAGACCCATATACCATCGATTACATATTCAGTGGATTTTATTACATTTGAATGTGAACTTCAAAATTTTTAATACCTAGTCCAATACCCCTCTATTCACTTTGGGAATAAGTAAATGTAGAAATCATGAGACAAAGGCATTTTTCACCTCCCCCGAAAAATGGTGCTATATAAATTTCGTGTTGCTATTAGATAATCTTGTAAATTTAAAAATTGCATCTTGATTCGGTATGATAGAAAAATGTTACTTTGAGACTAAGTAATGTCACCGACAAATATAAGAGAATGGTTTTAGGCAATTAATGATGTAGTCCTTGAACAACAGTTATCTAGTTCGTGGTTGGTGAGGAGAATGTCATTTTTTTTATTGAAATGTCATTGTAGAAAATGTCAAGCCATAAATTGTGAGGTGGTCAAGAACATAATATCCTTCGAATTCAATTACCATCGGGACTGCATTATAAACAAATAAATGATTAGTTCGATAATGGTACGAAAGTATGAAATTGGATGGGACACATAATAACTAAATGGTTTATCCTCTCTTTTTTCCTGGTATATGCATTTGTGAAATCAAAATCCGGGCATATTACAACCCCAAGCGCATCGGGAAGAATGTAAATTTTATCATTTGTTGAAGAAATATTTTCACACATCATTTTGGAACTTATTGATATGCATATTAAGATCAATATATCTTTGATTAAATTCAAACATGATTTTCGTTAAGTAAAATAACGATGGCACTGATCACAAATGATTAGTCACATATTTTGAACAATAGGACTTAAAGGAGAATAAGAATGTAGAAAATTGCACATAGGATTACAACAAATATCTTAATGGTTTTCAAATTGAATTATGTCCCTAAAAATTTCGTCATACCTGTAACTTATTGAGACTAATGTTTGTGAATCTTTTGTTCAACCGCTGTAGGTCCCAAAGGAGGAATCCATGTGCGAGGTTTTGTCGTTCCTTGATTGGGATGATTACATTAACAACCTCACAAAACCAAAACTGAACTAGTATTGTCTCAATGTTAAATGTATGACAAAGATATATTAAAATCGCTTATCATGTTCCATGCAAAAATAATACTACTATGTTACAATGCTTTGAAAGTACTACCTCTTCTCTGTGACAACCCGCACTCCGAAATAAGGGGTGGCCAGCCCGATACTCCGACATATACGATAATCATGGACAGAAATCATTCTCAGCACCACAAATATAGTAAGAGTAACCGAGAAAACCACCCAATAATTCAGAAAACGGGTGGTCAAAACAATTATGTAATTTAAAAGTTAAGTTAAGAAAATAATTTTAAACAACCCATTCTAGGACAATAGTGGGATTCCAAGAAACATAATTAATATACATCTAAAACCACTATATACTAAGGGAGAACCGAATATGCTGTCGGTCCACAGCTACACAAAAGTAATTACAACAGTTAGATGTTATGTTTTACATTCATTATACCATTACAAGTTTGGGCCGCTCGCCCGAGTAATAGACCCGATCATAACTAGATATCAAAAAGAATGATGGCGTCTAACAAAATATCCTGTAATATCCGCAATTTCATACAGCTCCTTAAAAGAAAAAGAGTGGGAATATCAACACGGGCGTCCTTGCGGAGGAGCACCTGGGCGGATACAATAACAAGCACAACATAGAGGAAAATGAACGAGTCAGGACCCGGTTTATATATAGTTCCCAGAAGAACAAAAAGCATGCTAGATATGAACAATTAATCATGATAATGGAAAACAGAAATCTAACAACCTAAGCATGAATTCTAAGAAGACAACTAACATGACATGCCTAAAGATAAACTATGCAAGAAGATGAGATGATGCAATGATTAAACTAAAAGCTTCTATTCACCAATTTCCACTTTAATCCAGTTTCAATTCCTTAACAGGAATACAGTAACATCGTTTTCTTATTTCTTTCCGATTCTTATTCCTTAGCAGGAAGGTAATTTTCATAATACAATTTAGTGGAAATAAAACAACCCTTAAGTCCCACTTGAGTTTAGAAAAGTTATATTCTTATACATATAACGATTCTAAGACCGCCCCTCCGAGTTTCCCCACTGGGCGCACCCCTAAATGACTATCATCTTCCAGGGGCCCATCAAACAAGGCAGCCTGGGTACCTAACGCACGTCGAGAAGTGGCCATATACCTGTGAGTGAGCCATAACCACAACCGGCATTACCTCACTAGCGCAAAAAAATACATATAATAAACCCGCATATGGCCGAGGACTATAGTCTCCCTGCATTCACTAGTCAAGGAACATCACCTCATGCGCGAGCTTCCCTTATGATAGCATTTAGAGAGGTGTGTTTAAGTAAATTAGCATTTACTATAAAAACCATACTTTTCATTTTCATTAGCATTTTCATGTTTCATTTGTTCGAAACTATAATCATAGGATACTTCATTACTTTCCATCCTAGGTTATGCCTCGAACAACACTCCAAGGGATTATATTAGTTTCCCGAGCTTAAGGTCTTCTATGCCTCATTTCAAGCCCCTAAAGTCTCCAAGTATGGGCCTACAATTCCCATCCATATTTATTAGGATGCACAAAGAAAAGTGATGCCTTAACATCACTTAGGACAACCTCTCCCCCGGACTTAACCCCAAGTGAAACCCATTCAACACTAGGGTGACAACCAACTCAACTAGGACTCTAAAAGCCAAGGTTTACTTCATTCAAGAAGAGTCCTAAGTTCCTAGGGGAAGAAAAGGATTAAAAACAAAAGTAGGAAATTGGGTAAGAAAATAGGGGACCGGTCGACCGCGTCTCAAATTTTAGCCTATACTGAAAAGCAGAAAACTCATTTCGGACGAGTTGGTCGACCTACAGGGGACTCGCGGTCGACCGCGCCCTTAATTCATGCCTTTGAAAGAAAGCAGTGAGCCCTCCTCCGAAGGCCCGGTCGACCGATCTGAGATACGCGGTCGACCGGCCATAGCAGACCTAGACCTTTCTCTCCTATTTACCTTCTAAACCCAAAATCAATAACCAACCCAAAATCATCCAACTACATTTAATGATACCAAAAGATCATAAATGCTCCCATTAACATTTTTCTACCTCAATCAACAATCTATCTCTACCAAAGATGTTGATACCCATAAATCCAACCAAAAACCACAATTATATTACATCAAAACTATACATATCTACCCATACTAATTATTCATCTTAAACCATATAATAGCAAGTAGAAAACTTGCCTTGGGGCTTCAATTTTAGGCTTGGTTGAAGAAGAATGCAAGATCAAACCACAAATCTTCAAGATTTCTCTCTTTCTCTCCAATCTTCCACTCTCACTCTCACTCTTAGGGCTAGAACACTTAGGGCAAATAAGAGGAAATGAAAGACTTGGGGAAAGACTAAAACATGGCTTAAGATTAAAAGTCTCCAACCTTTAAGTAAAAATACCGCAATAGTTAATTTCTAATACGCAATATGCCAAAACCAGTCAAAAGTGCCCAAAATCTCAAAATACAATATGGCACACATTTCGACTGTCTCGCACCTCCCGGAACTAACTACACGCTCCAAATTATCATTTGGAGATTTTATAAGCCATTTTAAGTTCCGGCTCCATTTTAATTCAAATTTCCATTTTAATTTTCATGACAAAATAGAACACCACATGGTAATGATCACATACCCACATGGTAATCATGCAACTTATTAGCAAATATTAACTTATTTCATCAAATTAATACTTACCCACATGCAGCATTTTATATATGCAACTACTCAACATAGTAAATAAATATAAAATGGGTTCTCAAAAGCGAGGGTTGTTACATTCTCAATCACCAGTTATGATAATTGGTTGATTCAATGATGTTTTTGTGTTTATTCAATGCATTATATCTTCTTATTCCTACCAATTATACCTCACGATTCAGATTTTAATTCACGACACTCAATTACTTCATGTTATTTTGAGTTTCGATTTTATATTGATAAAGTATAAAAATTCCATGCAATATGAAAATGATTTATCACCAGGATCACTGGGACACAAGTGGTGATGATGGATGGTTTATTCTCCTGAATCTTCTTTCTAATTGAGTCTAGAAGTCACGTATGAACTGGTACAATCCAGATGTAATTCCCTATATTCTTCACATCATTTATGTACTTTGCAAACACCCATCCAATCAAATTTCCAGTATTTGTGAAGGCGAATGAAACAAAAAAATGTAATGCTATAAGTCGGACTACATCATTTATATCTTCCTTAGCATCTCCTCCATAGCCTACTCAACCTTCATCTTTGACAGTTATACATCGGTGTTGAAATATCTAGTGATAAATGCCTCTTTAGGAACTTCTATTTTATGTATTTCTATCAAATCACCCCGGTTAGGTATTCCCAGTATCCGTGACACAAGATGTGCGTTGAATTCAACTAATTCGCCCCCAAATATGAATTTGTTTGTCGCAATATCAAATTGATTCAATATTGATATTATGTTTAAATCATGTTTCTTGTATAGCTGATATGTTATAAGTCTTTCGTTGTATGCACTAAGAATTGTCCAAAATTGTGTTTCGTGCAATAGCTCAAAATGCTCATTCTTTATGTCGTTTATCTTCAATCGACGCAACAGGGTGGTGAATGTCATCATGTTTGCCCAAAATTAATCTGATATTTCCTCAAATACTCCATATCTTTTACCATATGCATGTTGTCACTACACTTTGTTAACCAGATTCTAACGTGATATAGTAAACATTAAATAATTATCCTTTTATTATCAAAGAACCATAGTTTATTTTAATTTTTTCAGTGAATTTGAATGGTCATGCCTACTTTCAAATTTTAATGTTCCTATTACAGAATTCATATAGGATCAAATATATTTAAGTACAGACGTTATAAAATCGAAATATGACACCTTGCTTTTCACAAATTTTATCAGATGTGAAAGTGATTGAACAAGCAACATATTAAATTTTTAAAACTATTTCTCTGGTGTTTTTTATGTCATTGTTGCTCACAGTGATAAATATATCAAATAATTTGACATAAATAATGATGAATGGGTTCTTTTAGTAAATATTTTGTTTAAACTCCTATGCTCTATGTTTTGAATGGCTCCGATTCCAGCAATTATTTTTTCAGTTTGCACTCCTAACCCATATGTTCATGTAGTCATTTTGTAAAAATAATGCTCCCTTTTTCATGAGTTAGCAGTTGTTATAATCAGTATGTTTATAAGGAAAGGGACAAACATCCAAAATGAAATAACATAGGATTTCCCACTAAAAATCTTAGTAAATGGAACAAAATCCCTGCTATCCCACAAATGGGAATACATGCATTTTATCCTAAGTTAACTCCACAACTATACCATGCAAATGTCTGTGATAAATAGAGACATATAGCATACTGCATTTACAAAAACCAAAACTATTTTCAACAACTATTACCAAACTTTTTTCAACATGTATTTCTTGAGGACTAGAGGTGATATTTAAGGTATGTTTTTTATATTGGGTATGGACGGGTTCGTAATAGTGGACGATCATAGCAAGTCTATCGTGTTTGTTGTCTCAGTACCGGATGTATACTCTCTTGAGATATCCCACCTGGAAAAGGGTTGAGACGCGTAAATATCTTGTGAAGTAGACTTCAGAGGGTATAGTTGTCTAGTTATATTAGATCTCGATGCGTGGGGACTCTTACTGATGAGATTCAAGGTAGGTTGGGTTGATGTGGAGCGAAAATATTTATCTTGTCATTACTATTTAGAGATAAGGGCTTAGTGATAGTAAGAACAAAGTAGTATATGACTCCTTTAGAGATAGGGGAGTCCATGGTAGACTTGTGAGTATAGGGACAAGGTTTGTGAGTCCCAGGGATATTCTTTGGATACTGTGGAAATAAGGGATCGACAATGCTGAGGAATAGTGCATTAGAAAAAGTTCTTTTTGGCTTTGCTGGGAAGTGTTATACGCATAAGTCTTAATAAAATGTCAAAAGTGTGAAGATGACATTGGATTCTAGGTCATCTAATTTAATGATAAGTAGTGAACATGTAGAGAAAATAGTTGGGTTGAGAGCCACTAAGAGATAGGGCTAATGGAGTCAGAAAGTCTTGCGAAAGAAGCACTGCGAAGCTTTGCGCCACAAGTTGATAGGTGAGGTAATATCGGAAAGAAATTAATAGTGATGAGTAAGGTCATCCGAAATATTTGGAGGTTATAGAAACGCCGAGAATGCGGGGGCCAAAATTGAGATAAATATGGTTACGTAAGTGATGATAGTAGGTTTGTGGAATTATGTATGAAATATAGGGGCTTTGGGCACCCTGGGTGGAGCCAGAGTCTCTCCTAGTTAGATGCCTAGCAGTTTGGGGGACAAATGCAAGGGATATGATTTTGGATATATTTCGGAGGAAGGGGAATAAGTTGTCCCTCGAATTATGAAACGTTGAGTGTAGGTGTGTTAGGAGTGGCATTGAGTGTATCACAACCTATGGTTAGTTACCACTAGGATCCGTGAGTGAGACTGATATTAGTGCATGTGTTGGCCGTAATAGTCACATCATATACATATAATTACCTTGGGATAGCGGGGTTCGTTGGTATTAACCACAAGAGAGTGGAAAGTACACTAAGAGAAAGGTTGCATTATAACATATATTTCTTCTTTCGATAATTAGGGGAGTAGCGTGGATGTTTTCCAAGTTTCAACTCTGTATCTATAGTTTGGGGATATAGTGGATAGTTATAGTAAGACTGAGTGTTCGCGGTACCAGGGTATGATATATCGTTGCTAGGTTTCACCTGAGATAGGGTCAAACATATATATACGGTAATGTATGTTAAATGTGTTTCATATTAATATATTAATATTCTTAATTGAAATCCTGGGGAGAAAGGGACATTTCTAATGTGATTCAGAGTGGTTGGACTTATTTTTAAGCGGGGAGGGATAGCTTGGGTTTTATTTTCGCACAAAGAAACTAGTGATAGTAAGGGCCTGATAGTGTATGTTGTCCTTTTTAGCATAAGAGTGAATATGTATACTGTTATGCCGAGAAAATGGTAATTAGGATATTATGACTGTGAGATTTAAGTTATATTACGGTTTAGAGGCTAGTAAAAGTCGGGTTATTATTTTTTGCAGATAAGCATGGGTACAGAGTGCATGGGCGCTCTGGTTAAGTATGATCATTTAAGGACTTTGTAGCACGGCTAAGAGTAGAGGATTACGGAGCTAATTAATACTGGGAGTACTCGGCTTATCCGAATTTCGAGGACGAAATTCCGTTATAAGGGGGGAAGTATGTAACACCTCGTAAATTTAGGGACCTTTAATTAAATAAAATATTAGGAGAAAAAGAATTTATTTTATTTGGAGGAATTAAATTCATGATTTGAGAATTTTTAAATTTCAGGAATTTATTAATTTGGCGAATTGAGGATTTAATATTTTGGACTATTTTATGTCGCATTTTGAGGTCTTAAATTTGGAAGATGTTATAAATTAATTCGAATGTCGCTTTTGAGCACACGGGTGAGTAAGGTAGGATCAAAATAGTCCGAAATGAGTGAACATATATGTAAGAGAGTAGTCTAATTTTGGGGAAATACTCGATTTTAGCACGTGTTTGACTTGAGCAACTTCGGTTGCGCCTACGTATCCGTTATGCTCGGAATCAAAGTCAGCGTAGTTCGTGGGTTCGTACTATTCGCCGGAAAACTCATTGTGGTGGTTTTTTGGAGAGATGGGAGGTGTTGCCACTCTTCTCAAAGAACTCATCTCAAAACTCTCTCTAAAACCTCATAAGATAAGAAAATCACCCTCCTCTTCCAAGAAGATCCCTCTCAAATGTATGGGGGTAGGGCTTATTTATAGCAAAACCCACCCAAGTGGGTCGCCACATGTCAATTAACCCGTGGTGACACATGTCCTATTTTAAGTGGCATGTGTCCCATAACATATGTCAAAACTCTCAATACTAGAATATTTTCTAGTTAATATGTAAATAATACACAAATACGCGTGATATGTCCAACGCGCATAATAATACCTCAGTCGCATAAACACATGGACTTTTGTCAATATTAATCATCTCTAATCTCATTTAATAATTTAATGAGAGGCTTATCATTAAGCCCCTCTTACAATATATATATAGGGTTTCGGGACTTAATTAGACATAATTGAGCTTTAAATATAGAGTTTGGGCCCTTTTTAGGAGGCCCATAGGCCCAAAAAGGGATTTGAGTTATTAACCTTAATTGTGTAAGGGTAAGGCAACTTAGAGTCATTTTAGAAGACAAAAATTATGGAGAGCTTAAGAGGAAAGCCATTAGAAGAGAATCTGGGGATTTTGGGAGATTGCTTCAAGAACAAGAGGAAATCCTTAATTTCAATCCAACATCGTCATCCAAAGGCTTTGATTCTACAAATTAAGGCATGTAGTTTAATTTGCATTTACCTATTCATATTAAAGGAGGTGGTAATAAATTAATATGTTAGGGTTTGTGTTCATGAGACATTGGGAATTTCTTTGATTTGGAGTTATAAATCTGTAGAGGTGTTATGATTTGACTAATTTGATGCCCTAATTTGGTGTAATTCTGGGGTTAGATTGAATATAATAAAAGGATGGAATTAGGATGAATCTCGGGATGTTTTGATGAAGACATTTTTACAGAATGGAGGTTTTAAACATGTCAATGGAGGACTGGATTTTACTGGACAAATTAGGAATGAAGATGATACCAAGGTCGTTCGAACGACCTAGTATCTCGTTCAAATGAGAGTTATTATCATTCGAACGACATGGTTGGGCGTTTGAATGACTTGTAAACTTGTCAGATTATCTCCTTCCCCTGATTTAGACCTGTTATTTGTTTGAGATACAAAGTTCCTGCATTAGTTGATTCTCCAATTTTGGTTATGATCTAGGGTTTTAATTTGTGGATGTTTATTTATTGAATTAATTAGAAGATTAATTAATTTAAAGAATTAAAATTCATGATTGAGTGATTTGAAACCTTGTTAATTAAGTGGGTAGGCTTAAATGAATGAAATTAAACGATGGATTAGAATTATTGAATTTCGGGCCGAGAAGGAGAGTCCGGGTATAATTGGTAGGTTGACACCATGGTAATAAAAATTAATTAGCGTATAATTAATTGAAATAAAGTCGAACCATAGACTTGCATGTTTAGGCTTGTGTATGGGTATAGTACACCGATATTATGGACTTCTATATATATATATATGGAGATGTGTAGTATATATATATATATATATATATATATATATATATATATATATATGATTTATAAATATTGGTGTGAATAATATTTATATTAAAGCATACATATTCTAGTGCTATTAGGGGAGGTTGCACGATGTGGGTGAATCCCCTGACTAATGAATGTAGGGTGAGTATAGTCCCTAGGTCATAACATTCGTTTCAAGAGTGCAACGAATAGTGTCTGATTCGATCTCACTACCGTGGGAAACTGTGGCCGCCTCCGTAGAATTTGATTATTTTTTCGAAACGGGGAGCTAACCGTATCAGGTTTTTGGCTGGATGAGAATACCTGATTATGATAGCATCTAGAGAACACCTGATGAGTGCCTACTCGGGGGATAGTATATATCTACTATATGTATGTGTGAATATTATAGGATGAGTACGTATGTATGGTATTATTATATACAAGATAATACAGGATGAGAATTGTATTAATTATATAACTTGTGAAACGGTTATATGGTATTAAATGAGAATTGAATTAAATAAGTTAATGTGATTAATAACTTATAAAATGTATACTAAACTCACTTGGGTTAGTGTAGTGGGGAAGTTGTGGATTATATGTGACAAGACTAGTTACGGGGTGGTTAGCTAGGAGGGTCGTGTATATAACATTAGGCGTGCACATTAGTGGATGGATGAGGTGTCCGCAAGAGAGTGTACGACACTAACTTAAATTTTAAGAGAATAATTGTATTTTAATTTCCTGCATTTAAATTCACTTGATAAATATTTTCAAAATGTTTTAGGTTTTAAAATTTTCTATAAAAATTATTTTCAAAACTTTTTATGTGTCCAGCCATAGGGATGCCATAACTGTTCTATTCCAGGTTTACGAGCTGCGACACATATGGATGTTGAAGGACTATGGCTTAGATGTTTCGGTCTTTTCATTCCTAGAGTAGGATGCAGTCCGTATTCCATTTGGTCATGTCGCCATATTTGTTCCATTTTTGTTTCAGTTAGATGATCTATTCAGTTACTCCTCTTGTGGTTTATTTTTATTATTTGACTTGTAGCCAGTGGTTGTTTCTATAAGGATTACATCTATTCCATTTTAGTATTGATTGATTCAGTGATGGCATGATAGTTAGTTATATATTCTATCGCATGTTGTTATTGGTATGTCAAATAAAATGATAAAAATTGGCACCATGTCTTTTGAATACTAGGTGGTTAGTGAGTTTTAAAAAGTTTTTGACAGTGATGCTAAGAATGAACCAGATGAGATTCCTGTTTAATTTGATATAGGACTGATCACCCAGTATTTTATTAGGCGGGGTGTCACATTTAATTTTTTTAATTATTACTTTTTTATCTCATTCGCTAATAAAGATATTAACTCGTTCTGAATGTTGTGAACTAAATAATGATAATGAATTTCTTTATCTATAATCCGTCGTACATGTTCTTTCATTGAAGGATTAAATTTAGCAGTTCCACCTATGAAAGTTTGAAAATTCCCATTATGCATGTCAATAATTTTTCATTAGTCCCACAAAAACCAAGTTTTTCATTGAAAGAGCTTGTACTACCATAATTATTCGCGTTAATTTTTATCTCCATCAGTCCTTTTCTCCCTCAATTTAACTTGTATATTCCACATCGATGGATAATTTTTTTATGTCAACAGAAGCCCCCAATGCTCCATGCTTGATGATTTACTGAGAGGATGGAGTATTTATTCTGAAAAGTTGTGCGGCGCTCATATTTAATGAATGAGATTATTGGCCTTCTAAAACACGTGTGGAGTGAAGGACTATCTCCTTGCTTTGTTTACCATATTGGTGGGATACCTTCTGGACAATGGATGATTCAAACTTATCGATAGTTTCGGCAGGCAAGCTTGGGTTATGGTTCACTTCTGAGTATCTAATTTTTCTGGTTTATGGAACGCTTGCCGAAGAAGTAAATCACTGTATACTACGATGGTGTGTGCTCGATTTCTGCTCCTTTAAATGCTTTGATAGTGTAATATACTGGCTTTCTAACCCATCTTCTTCAGTTTGATTAATTCTGAGTGAATGTGACTCTTGATCTTCAATAGCAAAAATAATTCATGGATGATGATTGGTCAGTGCACCGACCATGTTATGATCTGGAGCCGAATCGGATGCTTGGCTGGTGATTTCATCAATTCTTCCTTGGAATGTCTTAGTAATATAAATAATAAGCCCCCGCGAATGGAATATGAGGTTTGAATACTTTCTCAGTCTTTAAGTATGCTGGTGGTTGGCAGCCGACCTAGTGGACTTTGTAGAACATTTCACTAGGATTCTTATAGTTTGCAAAACTATGAATCGTCAAAAATTACCCTGATACTCTGACTTTTTGCCCTTGTTGTTGCTCTTGTTGTGATAGATAAGGTCGAGAGAAAATGCTCATTAAATGAATCCTAAGATCTTTGTCATTTATAATAGTTTTTTATGTTGCTAAGCCATTAGTGTTGGAATAATTGGTTGATCTGTATTTAAGCTTGTGGTTAGCTTTTATTCAGCTTGCTGACTAAGTAATATGCTTAGTAATGAGTTTAATAATTGAACTTAGATTATAGGTCCTTAGATTTGAATAAGGCACTTATGTGTAACTACGAATAGTTTTATGATTTAAGTTTAGAATCGGTTATTAGTGCTTGTGATTGTAATGTCATAAATTCTACTAATGCACCTATATATATTGATCCAAGTTTAGCATTAGTTATCAGTGACGACGAAGTGTATGAGGAATATATGTTTGTATTCAAATGACTTGGAATGTTTACATGTCTTCCTGCATCGGCTAAATCTTATTTGTAGCTTTTTTAGTTGTATACGAAGTTTTACACTTCCTGTTCTTAACTTGTTTATACGAAATCATACATTAAGTGAATAACTTCTTGTTCGTGATTCGTTTTTAGAAAGTGATACATGAAGTAAATAAGTTCTTGTTTGTGACTTGTTTATACGATGTCATACATGAAGTAACGATCATTAATTAGAATTTGTGAGCTCTCTTTCGGAGAAATTTGCTCAATCTGCTTGAACTGTAAGCTCAATTGTGAGATTTGTTCTGGAAAATACTTCCCGACTGCATTTCTTCATGTGTAAATTCTATACTGATATCGGTATCTGGGTAAACGGACGAATCCCCCATTTTTTTAAAAGTATACTTAATAATAATAAGAATATCCGATAATAATAATTCCTGACTAGCTGTTGGGACTTTATTGCGGTATAATGCCGACCATATAGAGCGTTTTGAAAAGATCAAATAATAAACATGCATGAGCAGTTGGACTGAGTCACAAATATAATGCTGATGTAATCATTAGCCGCAGTAGAATTAATTATGAATAGTGGAGCCCAACAATCTGTTGTATCTAAATTGTGATGATTCACATAATATATATAATTTTCATTGAATATCCATTCATGCTAATGAGAAATCCTTCTAGATAAATAATGGAATCGCCGACCAAGAATATGTCTGGGCCTTTAAATTATGCATGAGGGGATTGAATGATCCTGCATTGTTAGGGAAAAATAGATTTATATACCATTCAATAGGGCTGAATATTAATAATAAATGTGATGTCGATTATTAATCGACTGTCGACCATTTGTCTAGGCTGAATATAGATTAGAATTGTCCCAACCAATTTTTCGTTGGTGGTAATATACAATAAATGTGGCAGATCTCTTCGGCTGAATATATGACAATAAATATTTTGTCGAGCTTCTACCGAGATGAATATAGAATATGTATAACCATCCGAATGGATATAGAGAATGATTCGTGCTCGATCATATATGTCACAGCATTAAGAAGATAAATAGCGCCTGGGTGATATGTCGAGAAAAATTATATAGTGCCGAGCATTAATAATATTTTCCAGAAGTTTAAGATTGTGGTTGAGCATTTGTCGGGACTAAATCTTGTACCTGTTGAAGTTAATAAGTTTTTCGAACACCTGTTCAGGCGCAATCACATAGAAATTATCATGAGATTGAGTTCATCAGCCAAACAATAAATGATATGAATCTGCTCAAACATCGGATAATAAAAAATTCAAAACCTGAAATAATATGTTTTGTGCCAAATGTGGGCAGATTTTTGTCAAATATATATATCGGACATAAGGATATGAATTTAATTTCGATTTTGGCAAAGTTATTTTAACTCGAGAAAATTCCCCAATATAAGTTGTTTTCAAACTATTTGTAAGGTGGTTTCACATGAGGCTTTGAAGTATAAAGAGTTAGTGTAATAAACCAAAAACTTTTGAACACCAAATGGTGATTTTAATACAGTCTAGCATATGTCGATGAAAAAAATAGCGTTACCCGAAATAATAAATTTCGTGTCGAACACAAAGTAATAAATTTTATGTCAGCATTTGGAAGTGCTCTATAATTTGTGTGTTATATAGCAGATGTAAATCATTTTAAAAATAGATTAAGAAGGGAAAGATTGGTATATATTAAAATAAGTCCCAGGTGATCCAAACCCCATTAGGTTTTGTCGACGTTATTTCTGTTGCCTTGATACTGATCGTTTCAAATCGAAACTGTGAAATACCTACCAATGACCAGTAATGGGTAGTTGTCAGAAGTCTGAATTTTTTTTCCAGAATTGTCACACCTGTGATACGTCTACAATCAAGTAAACAAGCAACAATACGAACAACAATACATAAAATCACAACAAGTAAGGCAACACAATATTTACAGGGAAAAACTCCCCAACCCAATATTTATTACTCACAAAATATAGGGAACCCTTAGAAAATAGTCTAGGTATCTCTCAATGCCTAGATAATCAGGTTACAATGATTTAAATACAAGGCAACATGTAGTTGACAACCCCAACTGCTAGGTACAGGTGTCTAGAAATAAATCTGCCAGCAATTTCTATAGGACTTGCTCAAGTAACTGCTGCATTGTCTTCTAAACATGTGTCTTTGGGAAGTTACGAGGTAGTTATCATCATTTGCCCATTCAAACTCGAGCAAACCCGTGTAGCCACCTGTTTATCCTTGTAACTTCTCCCAAAATAACCCAAAACTGCATTAAGACAAGCCCAACTCATACCTGAACGTAACCAGTAACTATACCCACATTTTTGGACACCGTCACCTTGATTCCAACAAGATTTACCCCATAAATAGCAACCTGATCCAACACGGGTATTGTAACACCCCGTATTTTTGGTACATTTAATTTAATTAATTCGGAGATTTTAAATTACTTAGTGTGTTGTAATTTAATGAATTAATTAGAACATAAATATATATATAAATATTAATCTGGGATTGAATGGTTAATATTTAGGGAAAACTTATTTACTAAGCGAATAGTAATAATGTAATTATGTCGTCTAGAGTATTAATGACGAGGTATGTACTTATCGCATCCGAAAGTCGGTATAGACTGTATTAGGTGGGGGATAAGTATTTTTAGAAATTAACTCGGGTGCAAATTCTGAGGGTACAGTTGAGTCCGGATGGGCCGAGATAGTCGGAAAAGTGTACCCGGGGGTAGTAAACAGGTCACGGGACGTTTTTAGACATAGCCGGGCCCACTCGGGGACATTTGGGTCACTTGGGCTTGGCCCATTAGTCAAAAAACGGGATTAAGTTAATTAATCTAATAAAAAGAAATAAGGGGGTGGCTGAACTTAATTAGAGAAAGCAAATTAAGGGTTAGGAAACCCTAACAGCAGCCAAAGCCAAATTGGGGATCAAAGAGAAGCCATCAAAGGTCATCTTCAACCTTGGGATTTAGCTCCAATTCAGACTCTACGAACCTTGAGGCAAGTGGATAACTTGCAATAGCATTAAATCTGTTTTCGATTCATATTCATGTGTAGTGATTATGTAGAAATCCGTTTTTGGGTGTTAATGGAATGAATATGGGATTTTGAAAACTACAATTCTGATTTACGAAACTTGGGTGATGATTCTTGTAAAATATGATAATGGTGAGTTATTGCACATTTGATAAAATGTTATCTGCATATTTGGAAACGAATCTGATGATGAAATTTGGGGTATAAATGGACCTAGGGTTTATGATGAAACTTTCCCCAAATCTAGAAACTGGAGTAAATGGACGAATTATTTATGTTGAGGAATATTTTGGAGATCCCTAATGAGTTTCCTAATATGTACAAATGCTAAAAGAGACTTAGTTTCAGTGTAGAAGGAAATTAGGGTTTGCAGATTTTCGCCCATGGCTGTCCGTCTTCGCGAAGAAGACGAGTACCTGTTCGATCGATCGATCGACGCCATGAAGTCGATCCATCGACGGTCGGCAGACACGGACAGTTCGCCCAGTTTTATTTATATAGGATGAGATTTATATAAAAAGATGTTATGCAATTAATTATTGTTGAGAAATTAATGCATGGGGTATACCTAATTAAATGTGAGTGAATTAATTAGGAGATGGGAAGGGAAATTTGGATGACACGTCAAAATTGGTTGAGTGACATCGAGGTGAATTATATTACGTAGTAATGGACTAAGAAATTTAGAGTCGGGGAATTCGGGCTAGGAGATTGAGTCCAATTAAATGATGAGGGCAACATTAAAAGTAACTGAATTTATTAATGTGCTATTATTAATAATTCGAGTTGGGTAATAACCTCATAATAAAAACGGAATAGGCTTGTGTCACGGGTTAGTACACAGTGTAGCTGGAGCACTTTTATATATGTATATGTATATACGGTGTGTGATAGTATATATATATAGTGTATGCCTTAATATCAGTGGTTAGATATTATTATACTCTAGTGCTATAGGGGGAGGTTACGCGCAGTGGATGAATCCCCTAGCTTGAGGAGTAGGGCGAGTAGATTCCCAGGTCATAGCGTCCGTTACAGGGGGTGAGGGGCATCTCACTTTCCGGGAAGGAATATGACCGCCTCCAATCGTATACTAAACCAAGTTAGTGAGCGAATCTAACTTGGATAACTGGGATATGTGAATATACCTAGTGTACTAGCACTTTAGAGAAATTATATCCGGGGAGTACTTTTACTCGGGTTGATATTAGTGGTTTATGTATTCCAGTATGTGTGTGAATGCTGCAATATTTTCTAAGTATATAATTAGGTGAATATTATATACGGGCTAAATAAATACAAGCATGAGTTGTTGTATATGTATAACGAGTGGAGTAGTTATATGAATTAAAAAGGGAAATGATTTAATTAAGTTGATGGTACTAATGACTTAGAAATCATAATCACAGTTACTCATATTGGAGTAGAAGGGATTTAAGGGACTTTAATAATTATCTAGTCATGAGATAGATAACTAGGTGATGATTAAAGCGTTAGTGGTGCACATTAGAGGAGGGGCAAGGAAAGTTCTCAAGAGAGTGCGACACTAACTAAAATATGAAGAGCATGCATATTTATTATTACTGCAAGTTAATCATTTGCTAAATGTTTTCAAATGTTTTGGGTACTAACCCTTGCTATAAAAAATTTTAAAAACCTTTTAGGTGTCCAGCCACAGGGACGCCAGACTTGACTTAATTCCAGGAACTCCGTTGCTGCAGCATATGTGGATGTTGCAGGACCTTTGATAGACGCCTCCTTCTTTCATTCATAATGTAGACTCACTATTAG
Source organism: Sambucus nigra (assembly GCA_949130495.1). Classification (NCBI taxonomy): domain Eukaryota; kingdom Viridiplantae; phylum Streptophyta; class Magnoliopsida; order Dipsacales; family Adoxaceae; genus Sambucus; species Sambucus nigra. Next base: position 351,375,158 of record OX422215.1, read on the forward strand.
TTATTCGAGCATGTCGCTCACTTTCCATTTATTTGTTTTAGACTTGTTGGGATTTCTATTCTTGTCTTTATGGGATTTATTATTTGGACCGATGGTTTATTCGGTTAATTATTTTTATTTGTGGAATGATTAGTTCAATTATCTGTGATGGTTATATTGCTTTATTTTCCGCATGGGTTTTAGTTTAAATAATGAAAGATAAAATTGGCACTAGTCTGGTTTTTCTCACTTAGGTGGTTAGTAATTTAAATAAACGACAGTGATGCTAAGAATGGACCAAATGAGAAACCTGTTCTAACTTGATTTAGGACTGATCACCCGGGATTAATTAGGCGGGGTGTCACAGATGGTATCAGAGCATCAGGTTCTAGAGTCCTTAGGATCTGTACGGCTTTCTACGTTTCAGCGTAGCGTTCGGTTGTTGTAGAGCCCTATTATTAGGATTGTTGATTATATTTTCCGCTTGTGAGATATCGTATTCCTGCTATTAATTTTTGTATAAATTGTGTACTTATACAATTCAATCTATTTCAGATGCCGCCAAAGAGACAGAGAGCGGAGAGGGCTGAGGCTAGAGATGAGGTGAGGGAGGCTCGACAGGAGCCACAGGTACCGCCACCACCACCACCGCCCGAGTTGATTTCCACCACTCAGGTGGCAGTGATAGTGGCCCAAGCGGTCGAGACAGCGATGCGAGCTATGGCAGCTCATTTTCCACAGCCCTAGGCACCGCCTCCATTGGCTCCAGCAGTTCAGGCTCCAGTGGGGCCACCATCTTGGCAGCGAGTGAAGGAGACCTTTCAGAAGGGTCACCCACCTGAGTTTCGAGGTAGCCCCAATGTGGTTGAGGCTTGTGACTGGAAGAAGAACATTCAGCGCCATCTGCGCATGTTAGAGGGTACAGAGGTGCAGAAACAGATGCTGGCTACCTTTCGTCTATCAGGGGCAGCCTTACAGTGGTGGGAGTCCGTAACCACCGCTGAGGAGCGGGATTGGATGCCGATTTCTGAATTCTGGGTGCGGTTTGACCGCAAGTACTTCCCTCCAGCAGTAGAGTCTGAGATGAGGAAGAAATTCAGCGAGTTGGTACAGGGTGACAGGTCAGTGGCAGAATATGAGGAGGAGTTCACCCGTTTGGCAAACTTTGTGCCAAACGAGGTGAGCGATGAGGAGCGGAAGAAGTCCAAGTTCATGGATGGTCTATCTTGGAGAATCAGGCAGCACTTGATTGGAAACCCGGCATTGGTGACCTATACAGATGTCGTTAATGCCGCACTTATACATTGTCAGGATCATCGTTTCCACACTAAGGGGAACAAGAAGGCAGGTGAGCCGAGGCAGCAGGGCAAGGCGGTCACTAGTAGTGAGACGAGTGGCACACAGCAGCAGGTCATCATTCACCAAGGGAATCAGGCTAAGAAGTTTAAGCCTGGTGGGTTCCGACCGGGAGGACAGGGGTTCAGACAGGGGCAACCAGGCCCTAATCAGCAACAGCAGGTTCCTCAGGGTCGTCAGGGCCAAGGAAACAACGGGGGAGGACAACCGGGCCAGCAACGTCAGGGCCAGTAGGGCCAACGACAGGGTGACGACCAGAAACGCTGTTTCTCCTGTGGCCAGCCAGGACACTTCAAGAGGGAGTGCCCGCAGAGGGGCAGAGGCCAGCAGCAGGGTGCCCAGCAAGGGCAACAGGGTCAGATACCACCAGCAGCACCAGCACCACCCGCCCCACAGCAGTAGGGGCAGATGCACTACGGGCGTGTGTATAATGTTCGGGATGTTCCCAATCCTCCAGCACAGCAGGCGCTGCCCGCGATCGAGGGTACGTTCTCTATCCATGGCACTATGGGTCGGGTATTGTTTGATACGGGAGCCACTCATTGCTTTATAGCTACACATTTTGTGAAGGCTTTAGGGTTATTAACCACCGCAGAGAGCACTGTTACGTGTGTCGACTCACCGTTGGGGAATGGGTCGCTTATATTCTTTATATGTCGGAGAGTAGGAGTGGAGATTGGCGGTTTAGTTTTACCTGCGGACATGTTGGTACTAGATATGCATGTTCATGACGTGATCATCGGTATGGATTGGCTTGCTGACTATAGAGCCATGATTGATTGCTTCGGTGGGAGCCTTATCTTCGCCATTCTGGGACAGGATATGTTTGTTGTGACGATGCCTCGCCCAGAGGGAGGCTCGACCACTCATCTATACTACATTGAGGAAGAAACCTCGCAGGAAGTGGCAGTTCCTTTAAACTCTATCCCTGTAGTGAGAGACTTTGAGGATGTATTCCAGGAGATACCAGGATTACCACCCAGCAGAGAAATCGAATTTGTTATAGACTTGGCACCGGGAACGAGGCCTATTGCTCGGGCATCTTACCGAATGGCCCCTTCAGAAATGCGGGAATTGAGGGAGCAGATTCAGCAATTACTGGTTCAGGGTTTTATTCGGCGGAGTACATCGCCGTGGGGTGCGCCGGTGTTGTTTGTGAAGAAGCGAGATGGGTCACTCCGATTGTGCGTGGATTATAGGGAGCTAAACAAGGTGACGATACGGAATAAGTATCCGTTGCCTCGGATTGATGATTTATTTGACCAACTGAGAGGGGCGTCTTACTTCTCCAAAGTCGACTTGAGGTCAGGGTATCATCAACTGGGTATCCGAGAAGAGGATGTTTCTAAGACCGCTTTCTTGTCGCGGTATGGATCGTATGAGTTCAGGGTGATGCCCTTCGGGCTCACTAATGCACCAGCAGTGTTCATGGACCTCATGAACAGGGTTTTCAGGGAGTACCTAGATCAGTTTGTCATCGTGTTCATTGATGACATCCTAATCTACTCGCGTACCGAGGAGGAGCACGCAGAGCATCTGCACCTAGTTTTGCATACACTGAGGGATCATCAGCTCTATGCCAAATTCGGGAAGTGTGGATTCTGGCTACGGGAGGTACAGTTCCTTGGTCACGTCGTGTCAGATCAGGGTATTGCAGTGGATCCGGATAAGGTGTCGGCGGTGAGGGAGTGGGGACAGCCCACGACACCGACCGAGGTGCGCAGTTTTTTGGGATTGTCCGGTTACTACAGACGATTCATTAAAGGATTCTCTAAGATTGCAGGACCTTTGACGAATCTGACTCGGAAAGGGGTGCCTTTCAAGTGGGATGATAGTTGTCAATTAGCGTTCGACGAGCTAAAGGACAAGTTGACATCTGCACCAGTGCTGGCATTGCCAAAGGGAGGGCTAGAGTATCGGGTTTACACAGACGCATCCTTACGGGGTCTTGGGGGTGTGCTCCAGTAGGAGGAAAGGGCTATAGCTTATGCTTCCAGGAAGCTAAATCCCCACAAGAGGAATTACCCCACTCACAACCTAGAGTTGGCAGCGGTCGTTTTTGCTTTGAGGATATGGAGGCATTATCTTCTAGGAGAGCAGTTTACTCTATTCACGGATCACAAGTCACTTCAGTATCTCTTCACACAGAAGGATCTGAATATGAGACAAAGGCGGTGGCTAGAATTCGTGAAGGACTACCAGTTTGATATCCAGTATCATCCTGGTAAGGCCAATGTAGTAGCAGACGCATTGAGCAGAAGACCGACTGGGAAAATATCGGAGGTATGGAAAGCGAAGTGGAGAGAGAGCTTCAATATGAAGACGACGTAGCAAAGGCTTGCATGTCGGCTTTGTCCATCACACCCGAGATCATTATACGGGTTGTGAAGGCTCAGGAAGAGGATCAGAATTGTTGGGATAGGGTGGGCCAGTTGTTAGCTGAGGGAGCGGAAGGTTACTCGATTAGCTCAGAAGGAGGCCTACGTTTTAATGGGAGGTTAATGGTGCCAGAGGATGAAGATTTAAAGCACGCAGTTATGACAGAATCCCATGGTTCGAAATTTGCAGTACATCCCGGTGGGGATAAAATGTACCAAGATATGAGGAGGCAGTATTGGTGGGCAGGGATGAAACGGGACATAGCGGAGTTTGTTTCGAAGTGTGCCACGTGTCAGCTTGTGAAAGTTGACCACCAGAGGCCATCAGGGATGCTACAGCCGTTAGAAATTCCCGTGTGGAAGTGGGAGAGCATCTCCATGGACTTCATCACAAGGTTACCGGTATCGCAGAAGGGTCACGACTCCATATGGGTTATTGTGGATCGGTTGACTAAGGTAGCCCACTTTTTGCCGGTACGCACAGACTTTGAGACGATGCGTTATGCACAACTATTCATAGCAGAGATTGTTAAGCTGCATGGAGTGCCGATAAATATCGTATCCGACCGAGATAAAATCTTTGTTGCCCACTTTTGGCAGAGCTTTCAGGAGGCAATGGGCACGGAGTTACGCTTGAGTACAGCGTATCACCCACAGACTGACGGACAGACTGAGAGAGTTAATCAGATGCTGGAAGACATGCTCAGAATGTGCATTTTGGACTTCGGGGGAGGATGGGAGAAATATCTTCCTTTGGTAGAGTTTGCGTATAACAACTCTTACCAATTCACGATTGGCATGGCACCGTTTGAGGCACTATACGGGAGACCTTGTCGTTCACCCGCTTGTTGGTTAGAGGTGGGGGACAACAAACTCTTGGGGTCGGAGATTGTCCAGGAGACATCTGCCAAGATATAGTTGATTCGAGGAAGGATTCGAATAGCTCAGGACAGGCAGAAGAGTTATGCTGATGCTTCTCGAAGACATGTGGAGCTAGAAGTTGGGGACCAGGTTTTAGTCCGGGTATCCCCTATGAAAGGGGTGATGAGGTTCGAAAAGAAGGGTAAGTTAGCACCGCGATACGTAGGACTTTTCCCTATTATTGAGAGGGTGGGACCGGTGGCGTATAAGCTTGGATTACCAGATCATCTTCAGCGGATACACGATGTATTCCATGTGACATCGCTGAAGAAATATCGAAGGAACGAGAGAGCCTTTTGGCATATTCCACTCGAGGAGATCGACTTACAGCCAGACATCTCGTATGAGGAGAGGCCGGTAGCAATTCTGGATCATAGTGAGCGGAAATTACGATCCAAGGTCGTTCCATTGGTTAGAGTACAGTGGGGTCATCACAATGTTGATGAGTCTACCTGGGAGCGAGAGGAGGATATGCGGGAACAATATCCAGAACTTTTCAACGCAGGTACGATCTAATTTCGGGGACGAAATTCCTTTATAAGGGGGGGAGTATGTAACACCCCGTATTTTTGGCACATTTAATTTAATTAATTCGGAGATTTTAAATTACTTAGTGTGTTGTAATTTAATGAATTAATTAGAACATAAATATATATATAAATATTAATCTGGGATTGAATGGTTAATATTTAGGGAAAACTTATTTACTAAGCGAATAGTAATAATGTAATTATGTCGTCTAGAGTATTAATGACGAGGTATGTACTTATCGCATCCGAAAGTCGGTATAGACTGTATTAGGTGGGGGATAAGTATTTTTAGAAATTAACTCGGGTGCAAATTCTGAGGGTACAGTTGAGTCCGGATGGGCCGAGATAGTCGGAAAAGTGTACCCGGGGGTAGTAAACAGGTCACGGGACGTTTTTAGACATAGTCGGGCCCACTCGGGGACATTTGGGTCACTTGGGCTTGGCCCATTAGTCAAAAAACGGGATTAAGTTAATTAATCTAATAAAAAGAAATAAGGGGGTGGCTGAACTTAATTAGAGAAAGCAAATTAAGGGTTAGGAAACCCTAACAGCAGCCAAAGCCAAATTGGGGATCAAAGAGAAGCCATCAAAGGTCATCTTCAACCTTGGGATTTAGCTCCAATTCAGACTCTACAAACCTTGAGGCAAGTGGATAACTTGCAATAGCATTAAATCTGTTTTCGATTCATATTCATGTGTAGTGATTATGTAGAAATCCGTTTTTGGGTGTTAATGGAATGAATATGGGATTTTGAAAACTACAATTCTGATTTACGAAACTTGGGTGATGATTCTTGTAAAATATGATAATGGTGAGTTATTGCACATCTGATAAAATGTTATCTGCATATTTGGAAACGAATATGATGATGAAATTTGGGGTATAAATGGACCTAGGGTTTATGATGAAACTTTCCCCAAATCTAGAAACTGGAGTAAATGGACGAATTATTTATGTTGAGGAATATTTTGGAGATCCATAATGAGTTTCCTAATATGTACAAATGCTAAAAGAGACTTAGTTTCAGTGTAGAAGGAAATTAGGGTTTGCAGATTTTTGCCCATGGCTGTCCGTCTTCGCGAAGAAGACGAGTAACTGTTCGATCGATCGATCGACGCCATGAAGTCGATCGATCGACGGTCGGCAGACACGGACAGTTCGCCCAGTTTTATTTATATAGGATGAGATTTATATAAAAAGATGTTATGCAATTAATTATTGTTGAGAAATTAATGCATGGGGTATACCTAATTAAATGTGAGTGAATTAATTAGGAGATGGGAAGGGAAATTTGGATGACACGTCAAAATTGGTTGAGTGACATCGAGGTGAATTATATTACGTAGTAATGGACTAAGAAATTTAGAGTCGAGATTTAGACTCGGGTGAGGTTAATTCGGGCTAGGAGATTGAGTCCAATTAAATGGTGAGGGCAACATTAAAAGTAACTGAATTTATTAATGTGCTATTATTAATAATTCGAGTTGGGTAATAACCTCATAATAAAAACGGAATAGGCTTGTGTCACGGGTTAGTACACGGTGTAGCTGGAGCATTTTTATGTATGTATATGTATATACGGTGTGTGATAGTATATATATATAGTGTATGCCTTAATATCAGTGGTTAGATATTATTATACTCTAGTGCTATAGGGGGAGGTTACGCGCAGTGGATGAATCCCCTAGCTTGAGGAGTAGGGCGAGTAGATTCCCAGGTCATAGCGTCCGTTATAGGGGGTGAGGGGCATCTCACTTTCCGGGAAGGAATATGACCGCCTCCAATCGTATACTAAACTAAGTTAGTGAGCGAATCTAACTTGGATAACTAGGATATGTGAATATACCTAGTGTACTAGCACTTTAGAGAAATTATATCCGGGGAGTACTTTTACTCGGGTGGATATTAGTGGTTTACGTATTCCAGTATGTGTGTGAATGCTGCAATATTTTCTAAGTATATAATTAGGTGATTATTATATACGGGCTAAATAAATACAAGCATGAGTTGTTGTATATGTATAACGAGTGGAGTAGTTATATGAATTAAAAAGGGAAATGATTTAATTAAGTTGATGGTACTAATGACTTAGAAATCATAATCACAGTTACTCATATTGGAGTAGAAGGGATTTAAGGGACTTTAATAATTATCTAGTCATGAGATAGATAACTAGGTGATGATTAAAGCGTTAGTGGTGCACATTAGAGGAGGGGCAAGGAAAATTCTCAAGAGAGTGCGACACTAACTAAAATATGAAGAGCATGCATATTTATTATTACTGCAAGTTAATCATTTGCTAAATGTTTTCGAATGTTTTGGGTACTAACCCTTGCTATAAAAAATTTTAAAAACCTTTTAGGTGTCCAGCCACAGGGACGCCAGACTTGACTTAATTCCAGGAACTCCGTTGCTGCAGCATATGTGGATGTTGCGGGACCTTTGATAGACGCCTCCTTCTTTCATTCATAATGTAGACTCACTATTAGTTATTCGAGCATGTCGCTCACTTTCCATTTATTTGTTTTAGACTTGTTGGGATTTCTATTCTTGTCTTTATGGGATTTATTATTTGGACCGATGGTTTATTCGGTTAATTATTTTTATTTTGTGGAATGATTAGTTCAATTATCTGTGATGGTTATATTGCTTTATTTTCCGCATGGGTTTTAGTTTAAATAATGAAAGATAAAATTGGCACTAGTCTGGTTTTTCTCACTTAGGTGGTTAGTAATTTAAATAAACGACAGTGATGCTAAGAATGGACCAAATGAGAAACCTGTTCTAACTTGATTTAGGACTGATCACCCGGGATTAATTAGGCGGGGTGTCACAGGTATGATTCGGGATTATTACGCCGATCACGACCCAAAAACCACGCACTACCAATCCCACGTTGGTCTTAGGACAATCCCACATATCCCACGAGTAAACCATAAGCCTAGGAGGACCTATGGATGAAATTCTAGTTCTGCCTCGGAGGACCCCCTCCCTTCTTATATATGTTCTTAATAAAAAATCCACAGTGGTAGGAGTGGACGTTAACTGCCAAAAGATTGTAAGCCCACACAGACAACCAACCCGACTTCGTTTTGCTCCATCACTTCTTTCCAACTCACTTACCTTAGCAAAGTGCGACTAAGGCAAGTGTGTTTCCGCATCCAAGAACTCAAGTAAGTTTGGGGTGTGACAAACCCTCCCCCACTCGAATTGATGACGTTCTCATCGAAATAGAATTCAAGTAACAGTGAATCACATTCTTAAACTGCCACAACATCGTGTCCTTCGCCCAAGTAGCTTCCTCAACTTCCTTTCCTTTCCACTTCACATGGTAGAAAGTTCTTCTATTCTTTCTACTTGCACCTTCCGTGCAGTGGTCCAGAATTCTCTCTGTAACCTCAAAGTATTGATTCCTTATCGTCGGTGGCGCCTTAACCTGATCTGCCCGATTAGCGTTTGAGTTGTCTTCATAAAATCTCTTCAAGAAACTAACATGAAAAACAGGATGTAATTTCAACCGGGAAGGTAGCTCTAACTGATAAGCAAACCTTCCAATTCTCCATGTGATCTTAAAAGGTCCATCATACCGCTGAATAAGACCCTTGTGTGCTGTTTTCCGACTCACCTTCTTCCAAACTTGTGGAATGAGCTTCAGCATTACCATGTTACCAACATCAAATTCTACGTCGCGCCTGCTTTCGTCAGCCCATTTTTTCATCCTTCTAACTGATTTTGCCAAAACATCCCTTGATTCCTCAGTTCGTTCCTACCTTCCTCTAGCATACCTGTATGCTGCTGGACAACGCCCTTAGGATTTCTGTTTTGCAATCTCGTGAGGAGTAAGAGGCTGCTGTTCGGTTGCAAGTTCAAACGGACTCTGCCCTGTCATCGAACTTTAATGCAGATTGTAACAAAACTGAGCAACATCAAGTAACTCAACCCAATTTTGTTAGTTGGCAGTTACGTAATGTCGCAAGTATTCCTCCAATAGAGCATTCACACTTTCTATTTGTCCATCCGTTTGAGGGTGATTTGATGTAGAGAACTTCAACTGTGACCCTAATAACTAAAAAAAAAGCGGTCCAGAATCGCCCAATAAATCTCGTATCCCGATCGCTGATGATGTCAAGTGGAAATCCACACAACTTTACCACGTACCGAAAGAACAAATTTTCTGTAATTTCTACCGAGCAAATCTTCGGGGCTGGAATAAACATTGCATATTTGGAAAATCGATCGACTACCACCATTAGTGAAGTGAACTCTTTCACTTTTGGCAAACCGTTGATGAATTCCATAGAGACACTTTCCTAAGGCCTTGTAGGGACTGGGAGTGGCTCTAAGGCTCCCGCTGCTTTCTTCCTTTCCGTTTTATCCTACTGGAAAACCACACAAGTTCTCACGTACAACTCCACATCTGAATCCATTCGAGGCTAATAAAAGCTTTCAGATAATAAGGCAAACGTCTTGTCTTGTCCCAGATGCCCTACGCACAAAGCATCACGTGTTTCTTTTAATAACCTCTGCATGATTCCTTCGGTTTTAGGAACATAGGGCATGTTCCCTTTTACGTAGATAACACCTTCATCTACCCAAAATCTGCGAGTAACACCTTCATCAATATGTTGAAATGAGACCTTTGTAATAGGGTCTTCTGCAGTCTTACCCTGAATTTGAGGCAGCAAGTCACTAACAGCTTTGGAAAGGGCTGCAAGTATACGCGCACCTGCTGCACTGGAATCTCATTCTTCCTGCAAATTAGGCTTTCTACTCAACGCATCTGTAACCTGATTTGCACTTTCCATCCTGTAAAGTAACTTATAATCAAACATAGACATAAAATCTTACCATCTAGCATGCTTTGGGGTCAACTTCTTCATCGAATTAAAGCAGCTTGTGGTAACATTGTTCGTGTAGATCGTAAAGTAACGCCCCAAAAAATAGTGTCTCCATGCATGAACACAATGTACAACTGTTGTCAATTCCTTCTCATGAATCGAATACCTCCGTTCAGTGTCATTCAGCTTCTTGCTTTCAAACGCTACTGGATGCCCTTCCTGAACTAAGACACCCCCAATGCAAAATCAGACGCATCGGTGTGAACTTCAAAAGTTTATCAAATTCTGGAAGCTTCAAAATAGGGCGACTCGTCACTGCCACCTTCAATTTTTTGAATGCCTCCTGGAATTCATGGGTCCAATTCCAAGCCTGGTCCTTCTTCAAAAGATCCGTGAGACACGCCAGCTTTTTGGAGAAACCCTTCATAAATTTTCTGTAGTAATTTTTTAAACCCAAAAAACTACGTAATTCCTTCACTGTTGTTGGAGCTAGCCAATCAGCTTCTTTGGGTCCATTTCCACCTTCCCCTCAGAAATTAAGTGACCAAGGAACATGATTTCCTTCTGGCCAAATTCATATTTTTCCATCTTCAAAAACAAAGTCGCTTCACGCAACTTTTTAAGGGCAACCTGTAAGTGCTCAACATGTTCCTCCAAACTGTTGCTATAGACGACTATGTCATCCAAATAGATCACCATAAATTTGTCCAAATACTCCCAAAAAACATTATTCATAACTGTACAAAAGGTATCAGGAGCATTAGTCAATCCAAAAGGCATGATTAAAAACTCAAATGAACCATACCTTATAACACAAGCCATTTTTGGTTCGTCTCCTTCTGCGATCCGCACTTGGTAGTATCCAGAACGCAAGTCCATCTTGGTGAAGTACTTCGCCTTAACCAATATATCAAATAATTCATCCGCAATGGATATCGGGTAATTGTTCTTTACCGTCACCTTATTTAGTGCACGATAATCCACACACATCCGCATGGAACCATCCTTTTTTCTTTTGGAACAAAACAGGAGCACCATAAGGCGCTTTTGAAGGCTGAATATGTCGTGCCTTCAATATCTCTATCAACTGCTTTCTCAATTCTGCCAATTCTGTTGGAGCCATCCGATAGGGAGACATTACTGGAGGTTTCACCCCAGGCAATAACTTAATAGTGTGGTTGATTTCCCATCGTGGTGGTAACTCAGCAGGTAATTCATTAGGCATAACATCCTTAAATTCCTCCAAGACTGCCCTGACTGAATCGGGAACACCAACAAGCAACTGTTCCTTCTCTTCAAATAACATCGCTAAATAAGTTTCTTCCCCTTTTCTAATACCATCTTTCACTTGCAACGCAGAACACATTTCAACTCCCTTGTAAGACTTCAATAAAGTGATGAAACAGGGATGGGCCATGTCCAAAATGAACAAGCCCTGCAAATAAGGTATCTGTTGATGCAAAAATTCTTCATCTACGAGGACCAATCAGAAAAGGACACATGCCATCCTACGTGGCAATATTTATACTTATTCGGCACCCGAGGAGAGTTGATCGGCACCCGAGAAGAGTTAGTCGGCACCTGAGGAGAGTTGGTCGGCATACCAACCAACAATAGCATACCAAGCTACTTAGCATGCAGAGCAACCAACCAAGAAGATCAAAGGATAACTATGCATTTAATGTGCATTAATGAAGATAACAACGCATTTAATGAGCCTTAATGTACATTGCTAATGTATCAATAGATGAAAACACATAGCCTTTTCATATTGACAGCCTCAAGGCTATAAATACATGCATTCCCTTAGCCAAAGAGAGGGACAACTAAGAAACACCATACACAAGATACACATTCTTTCTCTCTCTACACCATATTGTGCTATTGTAAACCCCTAGAAATAAAATAACAGTGGACGTAGGCTTTATTCATAGCCGAACCACTTTAAAAACCTTTTGTCTCTTATATGTTTGATGTGAATGTTTATCTTCATCTTCAATCTCATCCTCATCATTTATCTGCCGTTGACGCCACTAAAATGGCATAGGACATTTTCTGTCTTCAATTGATTGGCGACGTCTGTGGGAAACGTGTTATAAGCATTGTTCTCCATCAAAAGCTAAGTTTTTATTTTCTCTACGTATAATCAATTATACATACATCTTTTGATTCAATCATGATTTTTATGTTTATATACATAAATTAATTGTACAATTTTTATCTGCAAAATGTTCCATATCATGATTTTTAAATCATAACTGTTAGATTCATTCTTATTTAGAAATTTGAAAAATAGTGGATTTCATAAATCATAACTTTTTGCTTGATTCTCAAGTTTCAATTTTATATCATGGAATAAATATTTTAAATGATTACATATACCAATATATACGACGATGATAAGATTTGATAATTTTCATTATTTATTTTGATAAAATTTTTGAAAGATCTTTGATGACTATTCAAATTCCCATTATATTTTTAATCAGAGAATAGGAAAAGGTTAAAGACAAAAAAAAAAGTTTACTCATGGAAATCATGACCCAGGTCTACTTTCTCTCTCTTCAAGTTTGAATCTCTTTGTATTTATTTTTATGAACTATATAGTTAATTTGGTTCATCTTCCATCTATGTAAATAAAGTCTCATTGATTGATTTTTGATATAAATTTGGTAATAACTTCGATCATTCAGCATATTTTTATCTCTCCAAATAGGGAATGGGAAGGGATCAATATAAAAAATAATTTTCTCACCTGAAAATCCATTACCCACCTCTTGTAAAAAAGGATCAATTAAACAATCATGACCATATCAAGACTCTGGGCACAAATTTGAGATTTGGGCTCATCGTTCATCACATCACATGGTTTCTTTGTTGGAATCACACGATCTAGTGGATTATAGAATGGATCATTTAATTAGCAATCTTACTGCTTGGATTTTACATCGAATGTTATTTTTCTGATCTATTGGTTCGAGATATTTTGGCACATAGCAATCTCATGAAAAATTATTCACCGCGTCTCATATGGTTGTTCGGAATCATCCACTTACTGCCCTTATTTCTGGTCAGCCATACATATTGTTGGTCAGCATCATCTTGGGCAATCTTTTATTAAAGGGAAGCTTAACCACACCATTTTTATTTGTCGGAGATAAGATGTGAAGATCCATCAGCAACGTTGAAATAATTTTATCCAACTACGAAGTATCTTATTGTTGGTCGGAGACTCATATTGTAGCTCGGTGGAACCAATTACAGGTCGATAATCAATCACTTCTTGATCGAAGACATGTCAGTCTTGTTCGGAGGGTTCAATTTACTGTTCGGCAACTATCCAACCATCCACTTCTTGGTCGGCGACATCTGATGTTGTTCGGTGTCCATCCAACAGCCGGTCTGCAATATTAATGCACCATTTTTGTTGATCGGAGGAGTTATACTGCAATATCCCGGCCATCTGTAGCTGCTCGGCATAATTTATTATCTGTTCACGACAAATGCCCAAATGGAGAAATATCGATTTTGACTATCAAAATCCCCACCATGCTGCTAAAAAAACGAGACAACTCCCATATCCTTTATTAATTCATGACAAGGGAATTTCTAGCTGAATATTCCTATATCTGATTAGTTGCTGGAGTTTAAATAATTTTACGAAAAACTCTAGATTAAATTTTATGACTTACATATGGCACGTACTTGATCAAAATCTGCTCACATGGAACACATTTGGCACAAAACATATTATTTCATATTTTGAAATTTTTATTGCCTTGTGTCTGAATGGATACACATCATATATTGATTGGATCACAAAATTATTCTCATGACTAACTATCTGATCTAGTTTTAACAGGTGTTCAGGCAACTTATTAAAATTCCTTAGGTACAAGATTCAATCCCGACGAAATCTCGGCACAATCTTAAACCTCTGGAAATTGTTGTTGCTCGACATCAGGCAATTTCGCCTCGACAGATCAACCGAACATATATTATTTCATATTTTGAAATTAATATTTTTATTTCTTAAGCATATACATATCATATATTCATTATATTGAATATATTAATCTCATGATAACTAATCAATTCAGCCCACACATATGGTAGGGCAAGTTATTACTTTTTTCAGGTACAATTTTCGGTCTCGACTAAGTATTCGGCCATGATTGCCTGGGAATCTTATTAATGCTCCGATATATATATCCGATCGAGCACAAATATCTGCTCAGAAACAATCTTACTCTTATGAAAAATATTATCATATCTCGGCAGTATGAAATTTCACCTCAACGAGAAACTATTGATTTTATTATTGCTATGATATCTTCTCCAGCACAAATTATTCTATATATCCATTGGGATTCATATTCTATATTCATATCAACATGGAGCTCGGCGAAATACTTATTATCATATTCAGCTCCGAGGAAAATCTACAACAGTTATTATATTTCACCCCCAACGGATAGTTGGTCGGGGCAATTCTTATTTATATTCAGGCCCAGATATCGGCTCAAGAACAAATTATTCTATATATCCCTTGGGATTCATATTCTATATTCATCTCAACATGGAACTCAGCGAGATACTTATTATCATATTCAGCTCTGAGGAGAACTATAACACTTATTATATTTCACCCCCAACGGATAGTTGGTCGGGGTAATTCTTATTTATATGCAGGCCCAACAAAGTTCTCGGCCATATTCTTATATTGAAAATATTATTCTTGTTCGAAATTATGCAATAATGCCTCGACAGATCAGCAAGACAGTTTATTATTATTCTAAATCATTCTCTATGTCTATGCATATTTTATATTTATCTCAGCATGGAGCTCGAAAAATTTCTTCTCTCTATATATATTCAAGGAAGTCTTCAACATGTACTATTGTATTACTAACAATCTGTTGGTCAGCTCCGAGGAGGTCTCCAGCATTTATATTATCTTATTCCCAACAATCTGTTGAGGAGGTCTCCAGCATTTATATTATCTTATTCCCAACAATCTGTTGAGGAGGTCTCCAGCATTTATTATATCTTATTCCCAACAATCTATTGAGGAGGTCTCCAGCATTTATTATATTTTATTCCCAACAATCTGTTGGTCAGCGCCGAGGAGGTCTCCAGCATTTATAGTATCTTATTCCCAACAATCTGTTGAGGAGGTCTCCAGCATTTATTATATCTTATTCCCAACAATCTGCTAGTCAGCTCCGAGGAAGTCTCTAGCATTTATTATCAATTACCACCAACTTTAGTTGGTCGGGAACTCAATTACCACCAACTCGCGTTGGTCGGGAAGCAAATTACCACCAACTCCGGTTGGTCGGGAAGCAACACGCCACCAACTCCGGTTGGTCGGCAATTCAATTACCACCAACTTCGGTTGGTCGGGAAGCAAATTACCACCAACTCCGGTTGGTCGAGAAGCAACATCTATTACCACCTACGGTTGGTCGGTCATCTATCACCACCAATTTCGGTTGGTCGGTCAATCAGCAAATAACAAATTTGGTTGGTCGGACAGCAGACAACAACAGGTGGAGCAAATTTTATTGTCTGTGCAAAATAGGAAAATTTGTCAAATAACATACTTTAAGGCCGAGAAAGCATTCAAAGATCATATTCCACACTTGGGGGCTCTATTACAAATCCAGTTGTTCATTCGGTGGCACATTCTCATAACATCATGCAATCGAGCATCAGATTCAGCCCCGACTAATTATCATTCAAAAGTTATTTTTCTTGCTCAGGATCTAATTTTGCTTATGAAGTTCAGGAGGCATATTCAGGAGTTATTATGCACATGCTATTGAATTTCAAGAGGTATATTGAAGTTCAGGAGGCTATTGAAGTTCAGGAGGCATATTCAGGAGTTATTATGCACATGCTATTGAAGTTCAAGAGGCATATTCAGGAGTTATTATGCACATGTTATTGAAGTTTAGGAGTCAGATTCAGCATCTACATCACTGAGATCTTTACTACTACTGTCCCGACCAACATCAAAGAAGAAGTTGTATGAAAATGTTTCGAAGTCCACCACAAGCTTGGTACTAATCATATTGAAGAGTTGGGTTCAAAAGCTAGTATGTTACTCTACAAAGTATTCAGAGGAGCATAAATCAGAAAAATCAAGCACGTGAAGTTAACACTCAGTTGCTCGGCACAGGAGGCAATTGGTCGGTTAGCCAACCAACCAACATACTTAAAGATTATGATAAGCTATAAGCTACAAGCTTCATACTATGGCATAGCTGCATCCAAATTCCCAGGGGTGATACATAGCACACGGAGTTTCTGAAAAGAAAGATTAGCAACCGTCGATCAGCCTGCATCATATGTCATCCAGGAGACAATGCACTTTATGTTGAACAAATCAATAAGGCAGATCAAGAATTTCACGAGCACCGAGCAACACTGCAGAATAAATACTCCATCCTTTTAGTGAACCATCAAACATGGAGCATTGGGGGTTTCTGTTGACGCAAAAATTCTTCATCTATGAGGACCAATCAGAAAAGGACACATGTCATCCTACATGGCAATATTTATACTTATTCGGCACCCGAGGAGAGTTGGTCGGCACCCGAGGAGAGTTAGTCTGCATCCAAGGAGAGTTGGTCAGCATACCAACCAACACATAGCATACCAAGCTACTTAGCGTGCAGAGCAATCAACCAAGAAGATCAAAGGATAACTATGCATTAAATGTGCATTAATGAAGATAATAACCCATTTAATGAGCCTTAATGTACATTTCTACTGTATCAATAGATGACAACACATAGCCTTTTCATATTGACAGCCTCAAGGCTATAAATACATGTATTCCCTTAGCCAAAGAGAGGGACAACTAAGAAACACCATACACAAGATATACATTCTTTCTCTCTTTACACCATATTGTGCTATTGTAAACCCCTAGGAATAAAATAACAGTGGACGTGGGCTTTATTCATAGCCGAACCACTTTAAAAACCTTTTGTCTCTTATATGTTTGATGTGAATGTTTATCTTCATCTTCAATCTCATCCTCATCATTTAAAACCTTTGCCTTTGTGAAAAATTCCAAGCCCATAATGACCTGAAAATCATCCAGAGGCACAACCATAAAACTACACGTACCACACCATTCACCAACTTTAAGCGAAACTTCCCTAGCAACGCCACCAACAGGTTTTGCTTCTGAATTGACTGCTTTGATTCTACTATTGTCGTTCGTCAATGCCAATTTCAACCGCTGCACTTCTCGATCAGAAACAAAATTATGGGTAGCACCCGTATCCACCATTTCCATGACAGAAACATCGTTCATCTGAATCTGAACATACATCAACCCTTTTCCCCCAGCGGGTGCCTCCTCTCGACGAATAACGTTGAGAAGTTAAATAGGGTTAACCCGAGTAGGCACTCCCCCACTATTTCCATCACCATTCTCAGCAACCAAAGCGTTTAACTTCTCCTTCTTGGGACAATTTTTTGCATAACGGGGGCCTTCACAAATGAAATAGTGCACGTTCTTGGAAGAAGCCTTATCTTTTGATTGGACCGCAGCATTAGAATTGGTAGAACTGGCATTATCATTGCCCTTCTTCTTGTTCCTCCATTTTTTCTTCTTCTTCTCCTTCCCTTTATTACAATTAGCCCCTTCCTTCTCTGAGGAACCCATCTGAGTTTTGTAGTCCACCAATGCATCAGCAGCCGCCATCACTGCGGGTAAGTCTTTAACACCTTGCCGACGCAGTTCTGCTTGTGGCCAATTTTAAAGGCCCTTCATGAAGTTGAACAACTTGTCTTCCTTCGAAATATTCTTAATATCCAGTAGCAAGGATGAAAATTCCCTCACATACTCACGAACATAATCGATTTGGTTCAAACGGTGCAGGTTATCACGAGCCTGCCAAATAGTGTTTGTAGGGAGAAACTGCTCCCCAATTTCTAAAACCAACGACTCCCAAGTTGTGATTTGAGGACGAGAATTGTCCTCCATGCGTGTTCGCCACCATAATTTTTCTTCGCCAGCTAAGAACATACTAGTAAGATCCACCTTCTCAGCATTCGGTGTTCAGAGTGCTTTGAAGTAATGCGATACTTCCTTGGAATTTTGATCGCTAGAAAACGGTTTGGGTTCAAGAACCTTCGTCTTAGGAAACACTTTTGTCTTCCCACTACCAGCATTATTGAACGCAGCCTTCAATAACATAATTTCCCCATCAACTCGGTTTAATTGAAACTGAGCACCATTCGAGACATCAACAATTTCAGTGTTGATCGCAGAGTGCGAATCATCACTTTGTTGAATGTGCTGCTCTAAAATTCACATCAAATTTTTGAATTCAACCAGTAATAACTCGTAACGGGCATGAAGAGGGACGACTTCAACACCTTCAATAGGAATGCCAACAAGTTTCTCTAACCTGGAAACACGTTCTCTTGTTTCAGTTGAACTTCCACTGGCCATTGCAACCCAAAAATGCCAAAAATTAGGCTCTGATACCAAATGTCATAGGTCTGAATTTTTTTTTCAGAATTTCCACACCTATGATGCGTCTACAATCAAGTAAACCCGCAATAATACGAACAGCAATACACAAAATCACAACAAGTAAGGCAACATAATATTTACAGGGAAAAACTCCCCAACCCAATATTTATTACTCACAAAATATAGGGAACTCTTACAAAATCGCCTAGGTATCTCTCAATGCCTAGATAATCAGGTTACAATGCTTTAAACGCAAGGCAACATGCAGTTGACAACCCTAACTGTTAGGTACAGGTGTCTAGAAATAAAGTTGCCAGTAATTTCCATAGGAACAGCTCAAGTAACTAACTGTTGCATTGTCTTCTGAACAAGTGTCTTTGGGAAGCTAAGAGGTAGTTATCATCATTTCACCATTCAAACTCTAGCAAATCCGTGTAGCCACCTATTCACCCATGTAACTGCTCCAAAAACTACCCAAAACTGCATTAAGACAAACCCAACTCATACCTGAACGTAACCAGCAACTATTCCCATATTTCTGGACACCCTCACCTTGATTCCAACAAGCTTTACCCACGTAAATAGCAACCTAATCCAACACGGGTATGATTCGGGATGATTACCCCGATCACAACCCAAAAAACATGCACTACCAATCCCATGTTGGTCTTAGGATAATCCCACATATCCCACGAGTAAGCCATAAGCCTAGGAGAACCTATGGACGAAATGTCAGTTCTACCTCGGAGGACCCCCCCCCTATATATGTTCTTAACAAAAAATCCACAGTGGTAACAGTGAACGTTAACTGCCAAAAGATCATAAGCCCACATAGATAACCAACCTGATTTCGTTTTGCTCCATCACTTCTTTCCAGCTCACTTACCTTAGAAAAGTACGACTAAGGCAAGTGTGTTTCCGTATCCAAGAAATCAAGTATGTTTGGGGTGTGACAGTAGTCTCCTACCTGTGTAACACCTGCCTTCACTGTTAATAGGTCCCGTCGACTAGTAATTGGTGCCTCATACCAGCAATATATGTCGTCGACTAGTATCAGATGTCTTCAACCAATATTAGATGGTGCCGATCAGTTATAGATGAAGCCGACTAATAATAGGTTAATGGAAACCATAGCAACGAGAATTTGGGTTTTGCATAAATCATAAGCACTCTTGGTGGCTGGAGGTGATCAGGTATTTTTTCAATCTATGAAAAATCTTCCCCACGCATGTTTGTGAGCTCTAAGAACTAATGGTTGGATTGTTGGTTGGATTTTCGATCAGAGATACTTTCGTTCTTGCTGCTGAATAACTGGATACTATTTGTTCGTCCTGGGTTTATGAGTACCGACCAGAAAAGGAAGGAGAGACATAGGTCGGCTAAGAAGCAGCTTCAGGTCGCCACCGGATGTTTTGTTGAACAAGAAAACCCAGATGTATATGTTAATTATGTGCGAGATGCTTTGTCGACCTTCCTGGGGTCCCCACATCTTTCTGCCGATCATCCATAAAAATTTATAGTTGAAAAAATTGTTTCACTTTCTTACTGACCAAGAAATTATGGTCCGATGATGCCAGTTGTGAGGTATTTTTGCTTTTGTTTTCCATAAAATGGAAATTGGCGTCAAACGTTGGTCGGCCCTATTCGTGGGTTAGATCTTTGGTCGGCTGATGATATTCTTTATTGATGATTGAAATTTCTTAGGATTGGTTGGGTAATAAATAATAATCAGATGGGAGTCGTTGGTCAGCCAAAAAATCGCTAGTCGAATGAAGGTACAGAGATAATAAGTCTTCATCCATGCTATTATTACTAAATTATCCCTTCAACGAAATCTTATGCGACCTTAGTAAGTAACATATATAAACCTCCCTCCGTGCTGAGATCTCTTGTTATTGTTGTTCGACTGGATAAGGGGTTCTCCGGACTTTGGACTACGAACCGAATTGGTTTTAACAGTATATCGGATTTAATCCAAGTTGGAGAGATTGTTCACAAAAACCTAGGGCTTCGTTTGTTTCACGGGAAAAGGAAAGGAAAAGGATCAGAAAATGATTTTTCGGTACATTTTTGTTGTTTGGTTTACCAGAAAATGGTGGGACCCATTGGAAAATAACTTTCTCACAGGAATCACTTTCCCGGATTTCACGTCCGACCAAAACCATTGGAAAATGCATGACGGGAAAATGGCACCCACCCAAAACCATTCTAAAACCCATCCCTATTCTCCCTCACTTTCCACAAAATCCTCCTAAAGTACCCGTAGCTAATCTTTGAAAAGGAAGCTTTATCATCATCCATACATATTCAGTTTGAAAGAATAATACCTTTTGATAGTAATGATTCAATTTGATGAGGGATTCAAATCGAGATCTGATGGTGGACATCTAGTAATCAAAAAAATATATATGTAGGAAAAATTGTCAATGAGAGAGAAACTCGTTGATGTTTTTTTCCTGCCAATTAATATGAGGGATGACAATCAAAATATCTCATGCATATCTGTATATAAATGTGTTTGCATAAAAAATTCTTAAAACTTGTGATTATAAAATTCACGGTTATGAAGATTTATGAATAATAATTGATCAACACTTTATGAATATAAAATCATGAATAAATCAAAATATCTATGTACCGCATATAATTGGTTATACATAGAGATAGAAAAACTTAGCTTTTAGGCATCAACAGCAGATAAAGTGGACTATATCATTTTTAGGCATCAACAGCACAAAGATTTTTAAAGTGGTTCGACTGTAAGGAAAGTCTACGTCCACTATTATTTTATTCCCAAGGGTTTACAACAGTACAACATGGTGTATTGATAATGGTTGAATTGTTCTCCCTTTACCTAAGGGATAGCATGTATTTATAGGAGTTGACCTAAGAGATGGAATGCCTTTATATCTCTAGGGATTTACATTTGTACAATAAATATAACTGTTGATATTCTACACTAATGGCCTTTGATATTCTTGATGATTCATACTCGTTAGGTTGGTTGATCGGCCGATTAGTCGACCAACTGGGTGTTGATTATACATGTTGCCACGTCATATGACAGGTGTCTATTTCTAATTGGTCCACACAGATGGATCATTTTTGTCATCAACACATACTAATTCTTTTATATATATCTAAATGTTTTTTTCTAGGGGGCCATAGGCGGCCGCCTACCCCACCTAGGCCCAAAACTGCCCCTGGCCATGTATGATGTCTTTGCAATACACATGCTTATTGAATTAGACATGTTTGTGTTACTATCAAACTTATATATATCATCGAAAATTAGTGAAACGCTAATTTATAAAAGAAAAATAATAATGAAATTGTATTTAAAAAAAATATATAATTTAAGATCAAACAATAATTTACAACACTAACTAAACGAAAAAAAATGAAAATAAATATACTTTTCGGCCTTCCATAGTTTTGCTCATGCTTAACCAAACACAACA
This sequence comes from Sambucus nigra, assembly GCA_949130495.1. NCBI lineage: Eukaryota > Viridiplantae > Streptophyta > Magnoliopsida > Dipsacales > Adoxaceae > Sambucus > Sambucus nigra. The sequence continues at coordinate 351,397,122 of OX422215.1, forward strand.
GTTTATAATAAAACACGAGAAATTCTAGAGAGACTCTACTTCTGAGTCAAAACATTGACACACACTAACGTGGCAAAGAAGTTGCTAATCAGTTTAATCTTCAAAGTTATGGCTTTGTCAGGAGCTGGCTAGAGGTTGTTAAAGCTATAGGAATAATAGATAGTTATTTGGAAACACAAAAAACTAACCTTTTTTTTACAAAAGGCTATCTATAAATAAATAACGAAAAAAATAAAAATGTTTTTAATATTAAAAACTATTTTTCTATAAAAACAAATATTGTATGTTATTTATAAAAACAAAACTTTTTAACTGTTTTCTATAACTAAATATTAGGAAAAAATAATTAAAACATTTATTTTTAGTTTTCAAAGTTAAAAAACTTTTAAAAACATTTCTTTTATATATTAAAAACTTTTAAAATAGTAGTAAACCATGTTTAATAGTTTATTTATGTGAAAAACAATTTTTATATTTCTTTAAAAACAATTTTTTATTTTTTATAAAATAGTTCAAACGCGTGTTTATCTTTTTAAACAATTTAGAGAGTTCATTTACTTTTTAAAACTGCTAAAAATATTTTTTAAATTTGTTTTTGAGTTTAAACACTAGTTTATTGCAAAAAAAAATGTTATACAAATAAAATAACTTTTTTCCAATAAAAAAACGTGCTTAATTTTTTTCAATTGTTTGAATAAATAAAAAAATGTATTAAAATAAAAATATATTTATATTTTCACATCTTTTGTATATAATATTTATAAAAAATAAGAATACTATTTTTTATTTATATAAAAAACTATTTTAAAAGAATCAAAATAGTTATTTTTATAAAACATTTCTTAATAACAAAAATATTTTTATAAATAATAGTTGGTAAGTAATGAATGAGGGAAGGGTACTATAGATATTTTAGGCTTGAAAATGAGTAACTTAACAGTCCACACACGGAATTCATAAAAATAGGGGTCAAACTCCAAGAAGTGAAAATTATGAGGGTTTGACTCAATAATGAATAATTAATGGGTGTCAAACTCCAAATAACTATTTATTTACCTAACACAAACACAAGCGAAATAAATTGTGACAAAAATGATCCAATTAAAAAATAAAGTAATTTTTTTTACCTAACACGAATAGTGTCAAAATAAAATACGACATAGAGATCCATATAAAATAGGAACCGACACGAAATATTTTCTATTTAATACAAATACGATCCAAATAAAACATGACAGGATATGTTTGTGTTAGGTTGAAAAGTTATGACTTAATATTGTGTCACATTTTATTTTGTCTGTGTTCGTCTTACGTAAAAATGATATTGTCTCGTGTGTTAATTGAGTCGTATTTGTGTTAGTTTAAAAATACAATTACATGTCATGTACTGTTTTATTTTGATCATGTTCATGTTAAGTAAAGAAAATTTGTAGTATTTAATTGGGTCATATTGAATTAGAAGTTAAAAAAAATGAAGCCAATTCGAAGGAGGGAAAGTCATCTATTTGTTTATATCAAATATTATAAACTTCTTAATTTTTGACATATTTATATTGGGCTTTTCTTCTAATTGACAAATGGCAATATATACTGGAAAATGATGAATTGTATTAGCCTTTTTTACAAAATGAATCTTGATAGCTTTTACCCCTACCCTTTAATAACTTTGGCTGAAAGTCATATCTTTTGGCAATTAAAATCATTAACAACCTCACAAAACCAAAACTGAACTAGTATTGTCTAAATGTTAAATGTATGACAAAGATATATTAAAATCGCATATCATGTTCCATGCAAAAATAATACTACTATGTTATAATGCTTTGAAAGTACTACCTCTTCTCAATCACCAGTTATGCTAATTGGTTGATTCAATGATGTTTCGTGTTTATTCAATGCATTATATCTGCTTATTCCTACCGATTATACCTCACGATTCAAATTTTAATGAACAGTACTCTATTATTTCATGTTCTTTCGAGTTTTGATTTTATATTGATAAAGTGTAAAAATTCCATGCAATATGAAAATGATTTATCACCAGGATCACTGGGACACAACTGGTGATGGTGGATGGTTTATTCTCCTGAATCTTCTTTCTAATTGAGTCTAAAAGCCATGTGTGAACTGGTATAGCCCAGTTGTAATTCCCTATATTCTTCACATCACTGATGTAAAAAACTAGATTTGATTTAATTAATTAATCACAGATAAATATGAGTAAAAAAAATAAGACAAGAGATTTTTAAAGTGGGTCAACCTTAATGAAATGGCCTACGTCCACTGTTTTGTATTAGGGGGTGTCCTGCCTTGATCTCAATTATGTTTGTCTAGTTGGCTTACCCTACCATGAGGGTATTACAATGTATTTATTTCCTTTGGGCTGTCAATTTAAATAGATTATACATATTTATCGAATAGGCATATACATATGTTCATGGTAAAGAGTGATTGTAATACAATAAACATTGAATATGTCTGGTCGTTTGGTCTACCCAATAAATTGCTCGGTACGCTGAGTAGCTCAGTACTCTAAGTAGCTCGGTAATCTGAGTAGCTCGGTAGATTAAGTAGTTAATTACTTATCTTGTGTCATGTTAGATGATGCGTGTCTCCATATAATGGTCCACGTCAGCTGACTAATTTTTGTATCAATAGAAGCCCCCCAATGTTTCACAGTTGAAATTGGATGTGAGAGTGTGGAACATTTTACTCACAAAGTTGCTCGGGCCTATTTTTTATGTCTTGGTTAATTACAGACCTTCAATACTTATAAAAATTTTCCACTTTGCGTAACAGTTGTGAGCGCAAAATGACAATTTTGTAAATATTTTGAATTCTGATGACCGCTTGGGTATCTGCATCTTTTCCCCTTGATTAGTCGTCGATAACGCAACCATCGTCAGTTGTAATCATTACTTTTCTCATTTTTCGAGGCGGTATATATAAAGACGATAAAATTCGATTGTCTTCTACCTTTTTGCCATCTTGTTTTAAGAACCCTTATTTTCTCATTTTTCTTCTTATGAACGTTCTTTCTTGTCATCTGCCTTAGATGATTCCTTAATCTTCTGTACGAATTTCTTGCGTCCTTATTCTTTCTTTGCTTTAGTCATCATGGATTACCTTATCGAGTCATTAGATAAGTTTATAGACGATTTTGAGATTCCTTCTTGGGTTAATTTAGAGGAATCTACTTGTCCTTCTGACTTATTTTCTTTAGCTGAAGGACACTGGTTTCCTTCTATTTTGTAGCAGAATGTGGTTTTTCTTTCCCGCCTAATCCCTTGTGTTTGGAATTTTGCCAATATTTTGATATTTTACCTGAAAAAGTAGTTTCAAATACATGGAGGGTAGTTAATGGCGTACATAGGATGAATCAAATTCATGGAACTCATCTTCGAATTCCTGAAATTATGTTTTGTTATAAATAGGTCACCAACGACACCACCTTTTATTTAAAAACTAGGTTTTTTGACAGAGCCTTAGTGGTCAATCTCCCCAATTCTAATAGGGATTATTTTGAACATGGGTTTGTCATGAAAAATTGGCAACACCCCCATTAAATGGGAATGATGTGTACCAAGGTCCCCAGATGTCCTCCTTATGGCAATGGGATAGTTTATTCTTTATTTTTTAAACTAGCTCTGTTTTTGTTTGATAAAATGTGTCACTGAATTTTGCTTTCTTCAATTTTAATTTGTAGTTGACAGTAAAAGAAAACCCCCAAAAGAGAGTGATATTAATATAAAAGATTTGAAGTTTATCTCGGGTTTGCGTCAATCAGTTGTTGGGGAGCATGTGAGAGTTGTTTCCTATTTGTGAAATATAGGAACACCACTTCATATTTTATTGCTCGTCCTACTTCTCCTCCTTTGGTGATTGATCTTGATCAGGCTCCAGCGTCTTCTTCAGCTGTTGAAGAATCTTCCTCTGATTTGTCTACCTCCATTGTTGATTTGATGACGAAGAAGAGGAGAATGCCTGATCTCTTCGCCAAGTTTATCCCTAGTGCTGATGGGGCAAAAAAGAATAAAGAAGATGTCCCAAGTGAAGGGACTTAGAAAAAGGATGTTCCTCCATCTGGGGGAGAAATCACACCTATTAAGGAGGTCATCAAGAATCCCCTTTTGTTCAAAAATAGGTAGCACCTTTGATTGAAGAGGCTTCTCCTTTAAAAAGATTGAGAAGGGGTCTTGCTGAGAAGACCATTGATGTTGCTGCTCACCCTGCTGGGGTTGCAATACCTTCCTTGAGGGCTAGTCCTCTAACATTTATTACTCCTAGTTTGGCCAGGAAATTGATCTGGTCTGGAACTCTTCCTGATTACAGAGCTGTTGAGACCTCTACTCCTCAGGGGAAAGTCTCTGATTTAGCAGCCCAACACCTTGCATCAGTAAGGGTCATTATACCTTGTCATTTCAGTTTTGCTTTCAATTTTCATATTCTAACTTGAGTTTCTCTTTGTTTTGTAGTTTTTGGTGTATTTCAATAATATCTTGGAGAAGGATAAAGCTATCAAAGCTGCTTCCTCTTTCAGTAAAGTAGAAGAAGCCCTTGCTGGGTTATCAAAATCTTTAAAAGAGTCCCAAAAAAAATATGAGGATGATAAAACTTCTTGGGAGAATAAAATCAAGGCTGCTGAGACAGCTCAACAAATGTTGTGGATGCTGTAAAGGAGGCTGATCTAGCTCGGCAAAAAGCTGTGGATACTTCCAAGGAGGCAGAGGAGAAATTGAAGGTCATCATTACCACCAAGGAGGAAGCTGAGGGCAAGCTTGAAGAGGCTGAACGGCATAAGAAAGATCTTGAATAGAAAGTAAAATCTATTGAAGATCAACTTAGGGATAATGCTTCCTCGAAAAGGACGAAGAGGAGGTTTATTGTGAAGAATTCCTTTACATCTGGATGGGATAAAGGGTGTAATAAATCTCTAACTGTTGCCTCTTCTCAAATAGATTTTGCAAGTTTGAAGTTCTTCAAGGATAGGTGGGTTGCAACGTTGAAAGAGTTGAACGTTGCTGAAGACTCTGAATTATTTCAGAAACATATCCACAGCCCTCCTCTTGCCATTGGAGAAGAAAAAGAAGATGAAGTTGGATCTGATGAATCTTCTTTGGTGATGATAGAACAAACACCGGCTGCTATTATCCCTCCGTCTTCCGAACAAATCCAGCAAATAACGACTTCTTCCGAACAACGTCAGCTACCCTCCGAGCAACTCCAGCAACTAATTTATTTTTCAAAATTAGCTGAAAATGTAGTGGGGAATAAGGAGAAGGTGTAATGTTGTTCGATAATTTTTGTTTTCTTCTGTTTTTTCTTTTGTTTGTACTCTGGTTGTACCTTCATCTATTATGATTAATAAAATTGGCATGTTACTTATCTAAATTTCTCCTTTACTATTCAATGTAGTTGTGTTGTTATTGATCTATTTTTACTTTTCCTTGCTAGTTTATTACCAGGATGGAGTTATTATCAGTTCATGATACAGTTTTGATGAAGAAATGTACAGATTACTTCAAAGATGGTCATGCATATTTTACTGAAGCACAAATAATTGACATTCTTGGTCCTAATGCTTTTGAATGTGCAATTGAGGATTACCAGTACTTAAAATGCTTACTTGATCGTGCAGTAGAGAATAACGTATCTTACTACAAAATGATAGAATATCTTCAAGGAATGATTGGAGAACTTGAACTTCAATATAATGAAGCCACTGCTCTTCTTCATGAAGGTTATGAGAAGAAGTATCAACAGTTAAGTGTTGATCGGGGTTATGAAAAAATTATCTCTACCCATAATAAAAGAGCGAGTGTACTGAAATTTGAAATTGAAGAGCACAGAAACATTGCCAAACTGCTGGAGGAGGAAAATAACGCTTTGAGAGAAGAACTGAGACAGCTAAAATATGCTTATTCCTCTGGATCTCTAATCCCGGTTAATGATGGAGGTATTTCCTTTTTGGAGAACAAAAATGCTTCATTAAGTGAAGAATTAAAAACTTTAAAAAGAGTCAGACCTGCATCCACTATTCGGGGCAGAACAAGAGTTGGTCAGAGTAGCATTAAAGAGACTAGAACTCAGAAAGCCTTAGAAAATCAAGCTGCTCAACTGAAGGTACAAAATCAAGCTCTAGTAGAGATGTCCCAGAAGGTTCAAACTCTTACAGAGAAATTATCCAATTAGAGTTCTGCGTTGTAGAATAAAGAAAGTGTGCTGAAAAGACTTCATATACATGTTGAACGATTAACTTATCAATTTCACAAGAAGCTAGAGAATTCTGGATGGAGGGATATAATGAAACTTTATGTCATCTTAATGAAAGATTGAAATAATCAAACAATAAAGGGTGCAAGCATGGATGGATGAATGCTTTGATTGTAATGAAAATTGAGAAAGGAACGGAATTATGGGATTGGTATAAGCCTGGGCTACCTGATCTATCAGTACCAACTTTCCAGCTCGATGTTAATTGGATTCCAGTTATCTCTATTCCTCAATGTTTGATTTCTAAATACCTTGGTGATTATAATATTCACGAATAATTTGAGATATCCCGACCTCCTTATTTGATAGACCGACCAAGTTCGAGCAATACCAAAATTCTTTAGGACTTGAACTTTATCAATTCTTCTTTTGCTTTAGATGACCCTCCAGCTGGAATGGATCCTATATCTAAATCTAAAGGAAAGAAAATAATAGAATAGGCTATTTGTATCTTGTTAGTAGTTGTTGGTGGAGATGAAGAAAAATCATTATTTGGTAATTTTGTTTCCTTGGAAATAAAATAATTCAATGATGTTTATTCTGTCAATATTTGTTCATAACATGAGATCAACTATAGTAGTGTTGTACTTATAACAATAATGGGTTACTTTTTAAATGGACATGATGCCCTTTTTTATTTGATTGCCTAGACAATGAAACTTTTGCCCCATGTTTTTGTCTAGTTATAGTGACTTATCACCCATAAGTGCCTAAGCAATGGAATGTTTATCCCATGTTCGTGCTTAGTTGTAACAATCATTTAAGTAAATAATTTCCTTGGATCCTAGGCAGTGGATATTTTACCCAACTTTTTGCCTAGTTTAGATGGATCTTAGGTCACCCATAATCAAGGAGAACTTGTCTTACTCGATTGTTTTACCAATATTATTGGTATTTATGTTAATGCCGACCAACATTTAGTTGGTGGTTGCTGATGCCGACCAACTCTTAGTTGATCCAACCAACTCTTCGTTGGTGGTTGCTGATGCCGACCAACTTTTATTTGGTGGTTGCTGATGCCAACTAACTTTTAGTTAGTGCTTGTTGATGCCGACCAACTTTTAGTTGGTGATTATTATGCATTTTAAATGCATTCTGCATGCTACGAAGTTTGTTAAGTGTAGTGTGTAGCACTAGTACTCCAAAAAAATGAATGGGGAAATTATCATTTTCATTGATACTGAAATAATTGAGTACATGGGATGTTACATTACTAGTAGTGTTTTCGCAGGTTCTCTGCATTCCAAGCATTTTTTAATTCTCCCCTTCAAGAGTTTCTATTCTGTAAGTGCCAGGTCAAACAACTGTTGTGATATGATAGGGCCCAAGCCAATTGGCCTCCAACTTATTATGCTTTTGAATTACCTTATTGAGCACATAATCGCCTTCCTTTAGATCACAGTTCTTAACCCTTTTATTATAGAACATGGTTGTTGTAATACCCCGTATTTTTTATGCTATATTAATTTGGGGATTTATTAAATTTGATGTGACGGTTTATTTAATAAAAATCCGAAAATTAATTATGTAATAATTATTAACGTGACGAGAGTTAGTAATTATGGGAAACTTGTTGAATATTACTAATGAGCATAGTAATATATTATATTGGTAATATTTGATGTCATAAGTGAATTAAATGACTATTTCGAAAATTTAAGTCGGGACGTGCCCGTGTCACGTCGGGACTAATTTTGTTAAATAAAAAGTAAATATTTTATAAGTTGTTCGTATGGTCGTTTTGAGTGCGCCAACGCGTCCGAAAGGGTCGAGATAGTCAGAAAAGTATACCCGGGGGTTTAGTTTGGGTCTCGGGGCGTTTTTAGGCCTAATTGGTGCCCCGGGAGGGCATTTTAGTCATTTTACATAAGTGGGTAATTAAACCCACGAATTTCAGCCAACCTATATCAGCCATTAGGTCAGACTCTTAGGGTTAGAACATTCACAAATCAAGTGACGGCCATTGGAGAAGAGAGGAGAGAGCTCCAAGGCAATCCAAGGCCAAAAAGCCACCGGTTTGTACCGCCACCACCACCACCGTGTAGATCACGAGTCAAGGAACGTAGCCATACCAAAATCAGCCGTGAATCTGCATACCAAAATCCCAGGCAAGTGTTTAAACTTGCTATTTTCGTTGATGCAATCTTCATGTTAGTTTAGGAATGAATTGTGATAAAAACTATGGAAGAAAACCCCATTTTTGATAGGAGAACCCATGTAGTAGTGATGTATATGTTAATTCTGGAAACCCTTGCCATGTAGAGGTAATAATCCACGAAATTTGGTGATCATAATAAATAAATATTGAAGAAAGATTCATTAGAAATCTGTTTAAGAAAATTCTAGGGTTCTTGATGATTGGACATGATTTTAGGTTGAAAATCCATGTTTAATGATAGTTATACACATGCTTTACGTTATAAACACCTGATATAATGTTATGATGATAGTAGGATTTTTGGGACGATTAGAATGGAAAAACATAGTTTTGGATGAAGAAGTTTGATGAATCCCGTAACTGCATTCTGCAGAATTTTGCCCAGACCTGCTTGATCGATCGATCGAGCCTAGAGCATCGATCGATCGAAGGTTCGATCGATCGAGCCCCAAGCTTCGATCGATCGACCCCTCCTGGCAGACTCCTATTTCCCTTGTTTAATTAGTTAAATTAAGTTTATCGTGAAATGATTTTTGGGCATTCTAAATAAAATGATTTGGGAGACATTGAGGACCAGTAGGGTATATGAAATAATGTTGGAACCTTTAATATTCAACGAGAATGATATTTATGGGATATTTACCTTAGGTTGTTAGATTTATGAATTTAAAGGGTGAGGTGCGTAAGAGAGTTACGTTGGAATCTAATAAAGTCACTTACTGAATTTCAGATTTGTGGGGATATAATCCACGAGTGTTAGGTAATAAGTGAGAAAACCCTTCGAGTTAAGGTTAGGAATAAAACCTTATGCGTAATTCTATAACTGTGAAATTAAGGATAAATGGTATAATTACGGGTGATGAGAAGAACCTATATTAATATGATAAAGGGGTATATTTATATGATTGTGTGTACATATATTATATGCATGTGAAAAATCATACCCACGCTACTTGCTATCCCTGAGGTTTCCGCGCTGGGACAAGTCTTATCTCGATGGGACCTTTATGGGGGATATTGACTTGTACCCTAGAAGATAGATATCCTTGGTACAGGCTATCGATGTGATAGTTCAGACGGTCCTAAGAGACGCCGGTATGTGCCATCCTCTTAGAGACTTGGAATCTATGCTTCGCCTCAATATTGTTTGTGTATTTATGTTAATACAATTCGAGAGTGATTCCGAATGTATTCCCCTTAATATGAGTGATATGGGGCTTTGGATAGTAGAGTATGCGCGCACCATAGTTTTATTCGGGGTGCTGTTATATATATATATTATACGAGTAGTTAATATATATATGAGATTATGAAATTTGAGACTGACTACTGTGATTTGATAAGTAGGACATGGTTGTTGACTCATATTATAAATACTTGTTTTGAGAAAGTATAAAATGTCACGGGTACTTTATAAATTTTTACGAAGTTAAAAATAGAGAACTTTGGCTACAGATTGGAACATCTTTTTAAATTCAAATCGTGTATTGTAAATCTTTCGAGTAATCTAAGTTAGGTTAAATCTTTTATAAAGACTAGTATGATAAATGTTAAAACAAACCGTTGGGAAGGTTAGTGCGATAGGTGTGCACATTAGAAGAGAGGTGAGTATTTTCTCAAGAGAGGGACGTACTAATGTGTTGTTGCATTGGCCTGTATCAATTTAAATACTTGCTAAACGTATTTTAAATCAAACACACTTTTGGGCTATGATCCGTTTCTTTTTCTCTCTCTCTCTTGTATATATATGTATATTTTCAGGTGCCCAGCCACAGGGGTGTCTTGCTTAGGATCCCTTGAGAAGAACGAGTTGCAGCTTAGGTGGGAGTTGAAGGTCACTTGAGTAGACGGCTTCCGTGGTGACTCCACTCCTAGTACTCTCATTTATTGGGCATGTGTCGCCCCTTTTCATTATTTCATTTGTTGTTGGGACATTTATATTTCAGTTATTTCCAGTATTGTTCTATGGGATTTATTCAGGATGGATTTGTGATTTTAGTTTCATATGTTGACATTCGATTGACGAATGTATTATGTTATTTGGCTTTTTGTGGTGTGATTATTAATTGTAGAAATGTTGTTTTAAATAAATACATTTTTTTTTAATTAAAATTTGGAAAGTTTGTATAAAAAAATGTTTTTGACACTTAGCTTAATTATTTAGGGTGTTAAATTGGAAAATTATTTTATCGACAGTGATGCTGAGAATGAACCAACTGTTAACCTTGATTTAATTTAATAAAGGAGTGATCGCCCGGTATTTAATTAGGCGGGGTGTCACAGGTGGTATCAGAGCCAGGTTCTAGTGTCCATAGGATCTGTACGGCTTATTTCGCTTTCAACGTAACTTTATTGCTATAGAGCCCTATTTTTAGGATTGTTGTATTCTTGCTTTTACGTTTAAGTCTTCAGCTATTTGAGATTTAAAAATAACTGTAGACTAATAGACTTGTTCACATTTCAGATGCCTCGGAGACGAGCTCCGAAAGATAGGCGTGCCCAAGCCGAGCAGCCAGCAGCTCCGGCACCAGGCACAATGAATGCAAACGAAGTAGCCGCCACTGTTGCTCAGGCGGTGAATGCCGCGATAGCGGTGATTCAGCAGGCTCCACCCCAAGTTCAGGCAGTGGCGCCAGTACCAGCACAACTTCCATCCGCATGGGAGAGGGTTCGGGATGCTTTTCAGAAAGCGCATCCCCCTGAGTTTTCTGGTAGCTCCGATATTGTTACAGTTAGCCAATGGAAGAAAGACATCCAGCGGCACCTCCGTATGTATGAGTGCACTAACGTGCAAAAGCAGTTATTGGCTTCCTTTAAACTGGTGGGAGCCGCATTACAGTGGTGGGAGTCCACTACTACTTTGGAGGAGAGGGACACGATCCCTATTCAGTTGTTCTGGGAGCGGTTTGACCGCAAGTACTTTCCACCCGCAGTGCAGACTGAGATGAGGTGGAAATTACTAAATCTGAAGCAGGAGAACCTTACTGTAGCTGAGTATGAGGAGGAGTTCACGAGACTTCTCACTATTGTGCCGGATGAGGCACCCACTGAGAGCAAGAAGATTTTGCTGTTTATCGACGGGTTAGCTTGGAGGATCCGTCGGCACCTTATTGGAAATCTATCCCTGAGTACTTTCACTGATGTACTCAATGCAGCGTTACTACATTGCCAGGATCACCACTTCCACCTTCAGGGAAGAAAGAGAGCAGGGGAGTCCAGCCAGCAGGGTAGGACCGGGGGTAATAGTGCCAGTAGGGCACCAACTCAAGGACAGACTCGTCAGCACGAGCAGAGTTCCCATCAGGGGGACCCTGCTAAGCGATTCCGTTCAGGTGATTCTAGGCAGGGATTCGGGGGTTTCAGGCAGGGCCATCAGGGCCATCCTAACCAACAGGGCCAGTAGGGCCAACACCGACCACAGGGACAATAGAAGGGCCAGCAAGGCCAATAGCGTGCACATCAGGGCCAACAGGGCCAGTGGCGTGGAGGTAACGGCCAGTAGGGCCGTGGACAGCAGGGTCAGAGGGGCGGAAACTTCAAAGGCCGATGCTTTGGGTGCGGTAAACATGGCCATAGGCGCCAGGATTGCCCAGAGGGCGATAGGGCCCCACAGCAGCAGGGAGCCCGTAATGAGCCGCAGAGACCACTCTTTCCATCTGCCCTCCCAGCTCCAGCTCAGGTGCCAGCCCTACCAGCCATTCCAACAGCTCCAGTGCAGCAGGGGCAATTGCAGTATGGGCGTGTCAATAACGTCCACCAGGCAGCAGCTCCACAGGCACCACCCGCGATTGAGGGTATGTTTCCTATCCATGGTACTATGGGTCGAGTTTTGTTTGATACGAGGGCAACGCATTGTTTTATAGCTACGCATTTCGCGAAGTCCTTAGGATTGTTAGCCACAGTAGAGAGCACCGTGACGTGTGTCGACTCACCACTGGGGAGTGGGTCACTTATATTCTTTATATGCCGGGGAGTGGGGGTAGAGATTGGTAGCTTGGTATTACCTGCATACATGCTAGTCTTAGACCTGCACGAGCATGATGTGATTATTGGTATAGATTGGCTCGCAGCTTATAGAGCCATGATTGATTGCTTCAGTGGAAGCATTGTTTTTGCCATTCCGGGGCAAGAGATGTTTGTAGTGGCGATGCCTCGCCCAGAGGGAGGTTCGACCGCTCATTTGTATTACATAGAGGAGGATACCTCTAAGGAGGTTGTGATTCCTTTGGATTCGATCCCAGTTGTTAGGGAGTATTCCGATGTGTTTCAGGAGATACCAGGCCTACCGCCCAGTCGTGAGATAGACTTTGTTATAGACTTATTGCCTGATACGAGACCTATAGCACGCGCACCGTACCGTATGGCTCCAGCAGATATGCGAGAGCTACGAGATCAGATAGAGCAGCTGTTAGGTCAGGGCTTCATTCGTAGGAGTACCTCACCTTGGGGCGCTCCAGTCTTGTTTGTGAAGAAGAGAGATGGTTCACTGAGATTGTGTGTAGACTACCGGGAATTGAACAAGGTCACGATATGGAATAAGTATCCGTTGCCTCGAATCGATGATCTGTTCGACCAGTTGAGGGGAGCAACTTTCTTTTCGAAGATAAATCTGAGGTCGGGGTACCATAAGTTACGTATTAGAGAGCATGATGTTTCAAAGACTGACTTCTTGTCGAGATATGGGTCCTACGAGTTTAGGGTAATGCCGTTAGGACTCACAAACGCTCCAGCCGTTTTCATGGACTTAATGAATCGAGTATTCAGAGAATTCTTGGATCAGTTTGTCATCGTCTTCATAGATGATATCTTGATATATTCACACTCCGAGGAGGAGCATGTCGAGCACTTGAGGCAAGTTCTTCAGACTCTACGAGAGCATCAGTTGTATGCTAAGTACGAGAAGTGTGAATTCTGGTTGCGAGAGGTACAGTTCTTGGGCCATGTTGTTTCTGAGCAAGGGATAGCAGTTGACCCGAGCAAAGTGTCAGTGGTGAGGGAGTGGGGACAGCCCACGACACCGATAGAAGTGCGTAGTTTCTTGGGATTAGCCGGATACTATAGGAGATTCATTCGGGGATTCTCCAAAATAGCGGGTCCATTGACGAATCTGACTCGAAAAGGGGTACCATATGTTTGGGATGACGCTTGTCAGTTGGCTTTCGACGAGCTGAAGGACAAGCTTACTTCAGCACCATTCCTTGCCTTACCTAAACCGGGTGTGGAGTACCTGGTTTATACCGATGCGTCTTTACGGGGACTTGGAGGTGTACTCCAGCAGGAGGAGAAGGCTATAGCTTTTGCTTCCCGCAAACTTAAGCCGCATGAGAATAATTACCCCACCCACGACCTGGAGTTAGCAGCGGTCGTCTTTGCATTGAGGATTTGGAGGCACTACTTATTGGGTGAGAAATTCCGTTTGTTCACAGACCATAAGTCACTGCAGTACCTATTCACTCAGCGAGAGCTGAATATGCGTCAGCGCAGATGGCTAGAGTTTGTGAAGGACTACCAGTTCGATATACAGTATCATCCGGGGAAGGCCAACGTAGTTGCTGATGCGTTGAGCCGTAGACCGGTAGACGATGTAGCGGACGTCTGGAAAGCAAAGTGGAAGGAATTGGGTCACCAAGACGCAGTGGCACGATCTTTCATATCCGTAATGTCGGTCACGCCCGAGATTGTTACGAGGGTAATACAGGCACAGACTACAGACCCGTTTTGCCAGGAGCAGATTGTGCGACTTCTAGCCGAGGGTGTTGAGTCCTATTCTGTTAGTTCTGAAGGAGGTTTGCAGTTTAATGGGAGATTGGTGGTTCCAGAAGGCGCGGGGTTACGTCATGAAGTGATGACTCATTCTCACGGGTCCCGATTTGTAGTACATCCGGGAGGTGATAAAATGTACCAGGACATGAGGCGTCAATACTGGTGGAGTGGGATGAAGAAGGACATCGCCGAGTTTGTGTCCAAGTGTTCTACCTGCCAGCTGGTGAAGGTGGACCACCAGAAACCGTCAGGATTGCTTCAGCCGTTGGAAGTACCAGCGTGGAAGTGGGAGAGTATTTCCATGGATTTCATTACAGGGTTGCCTACATCACAGCGGGACCACGATTCTATCTGGGTGATTGTAGACCGTATGACCAAGGTGGCTCATTTTCTGCCAGTGAGGATAGATTATACCACGGGTCAGTATGCTCAGTTGTTCATCGCTGAGATTGTCAGATTACATAGGGTGCCCCTGAATATTGTGTCAGATAGGGACAAGATTTTTGTGTCACATTTCTGGGAAAGTTTTCAGGAGGCTATGGGTACTGAGTTGAGGTTGAGTTCAGCTTACCACCCACGGACAGATGGACAGACAGAGCGTACTAATCAGATGTTAGAGGATATGCTACGCATGTGTGTTCTCGATTTTGGAGGAGGTTGGGAACCACATCTTCCACTGGTAGAGTTTGCTTATAATAACTCTTAACAATTTACGATTGGCATGGCTCCATTTGAGGCTTTGTATGGCAGGCCTTGTCGTTCTCCAACCTGTTGGCTCGAGGTGGGGGACAACAAGTTGCTAGGACCAGAAGTGATTCAAGAGACCTCCGCGAGGATTGAGATAATCAGGAGTCGTATTCGGGTAGCCCAAGACAGGCAGAAGAGCTACGCCGATGCGAAACGGTTCTTCCGGGAGTTTAATGTGGGAGATCAAGTGTTATTGCGTGTATCTCCTATGAAGGGAGTGATTAGGTTCGGGAAGAAGGGTAAGTTGGCTCCGAGGTACGTAGGACCATTTCCCATCATCGAGAGGATTGGGCCGATAGCATACAGGTTGGGATTTCCAGAACATTTACATCGCATCCACGATGTATTCCACATCTCGTCATGTGGACGATATCTTCGGGATGATATGGCCCATACTCACATTGCGATAGATGAGATTGACTTACAGTCTGATAGCTCTTACGAAGAGAGACCAGTGGCTATTCTAGACTATAGTGAGAGGAGATTGAGGTCGAAAATAGTTCCACTTGTGCGAGCCCAGTGGGAGTATCATAATGTGGAGGAATCCACTTGGGAGCGTGAGGCAGATATGCGCGAGAGATATCCAGAGTTGTTTTTACCAGGTATGCCTTATTTTCCGAATTTCGGGACGAAATTCCGTTATTAGGGGGAAGTATGTAATACCCCGTATTTTTTATGCTATATTAATTTGGGGATTTATTAAATTTGATGAGACGGTTTATTTAATAAAAATTCGGAAATTAATTATGTAATAATTATTAATGTGACGAGAGTTAGTAATTATGGGAAACTTGTTGAATATTACTAATGAGCATAGTAATATATTATATTGGTAATATTGGATGTCATAAGTGAATTAAATGACTATTTCGAAAATTTAAGTCGGAACGTGCCCATGTCACATCGGGACTAATTTTGTTAAATAAAAAGTAAATATTTTATAAGTTGTTTGTATGGTCGTTTTGAGTGCGCCAACGCGTCCGGAAGGGTCGAGATAGTCAGAAAAGTATACTCGGGGGTTTAGTTTGGGTCTCGGGGCGTTTTTAGGCCTAATTGGTGCCCCGGGAGGGCATTTTAGTCATTTTACATAAGTGGGTAATTAAACCCACGAATTTCAGCCAACCTATATCAGCCATTAGGTCAGCCTCTTAGGGTTAGAACATTCACAAATCAAGTGAAGGCCATTGGAGAAGAGAGGAGAGAGCTCCAAGGCAATCCAAGGCCAAAAAGCCACCGGTTTGCACCGCCACCACCACCATCGCGTAGATCACGAGTCAAGGAACGCAGCCATACCAAAATCAGCCGTGAATCTGCATACCAAAATCCCAGGTAAGTGTTTAAACTTGCTATTTTCGTTGATGCAATCTTCATGTTAGTTTAGGAATGAATTGTGATAAAAACTATGGAAGAAAACCCCATTTTTGATAGGAGAACCCATGTAGTAGTGATGTATATGTTAATTCTGGAAACCCTTGCCATGTAGAGGTAATAATCCACGAAATTTGGTGATCATAATAAAGAAATATTGGAGAAAGATTCATTAGAAATCTGTTTAAGAAAATTCTAGGGTTCTTGATGATTGGACATGATTTTAGGTTGAAAATCCATGTTTAATGATAGTTATACACATACTTTACGTTATAAACACCTGGTATAATGTTATGATGATGATAGTAGGATTTTTGGGACGATTAGAATGGAAAAACATAGTTTTGGATGAAGAAGTTTGATGAATCCCGTAACTGCATTCTGCAGAATTTTGCCCAGACCTGCTTGATCGATCGATCGAGCCTAGAGCATCGATCGATCGAAGGTTCGATCGATCGAGCCCCAAGCTTCGATCGATCGACCCCTCCTGGCAGACTCCTATTTCCCTTGTTTAATTAGTTAAATTAAGTTTATCGTGAAATGATTTTTGGGCATTCTAAATAAAATGATTTGGGAGACATTGAGGACCAGTAGGGTATATGAAATAATGTTGGAACCTTTAATATTCAACGAGAATGATATTTATGGGATATTTACCTTAGGCTGTTAGATTTATGAATTTAAAGGGTGAGGTGCGTAAGAGAGTTACGTTGGAATCTAATAAAGTCACTTACTGAATTTCAGATTTGTGGGGATATAATCCACGAGTGTTAGGTAATAAGTGAGAAAACCCTTCGAGTTAAGGTTAGGAATAAAACCTTATGCGTAATTCTATAACTGTGAAATTAAGGATAAATGGTATAATTACGGGTGATGAGAAGAACCTATATTAATATGATAAAGGGGTATATTTATATGATTGTGTGTACATATATTATATGCATGTGAAAAATCATACCCACGCTACTTGCTATCCCTGAGGTTTCCGCGCTGGGACAAGTCTTATCTCGATGGGACCTTTATGGGGGATATTGACTTGTACCCTAGAAGATATATATCCTTGGTACAGGCTATCGATGTGATAGTTCAGACGGTCCTAAGAGACGCCGGTATGTGCCATCCTCTTAGAGACTTGGAATCTATGCTTCGCCTCAATATTGTTTGTGTATTTATGTTAATACAATTCGAGAGTGATTCCGAATGTATTCCCCTTAATATGAGTGATATGGGGCTTTGGATAGTAGAGTATGCACGCACCATAGTTTTATTCGGGGTGCTGTTATATATATATATTATACGAGTAGTTAATATATATATGAGATTATGAAATTTGAGACTGACTACTGTGATTTGATAAGTAGGACATGGTTGTTGACTCATATTATAAATACTTGTTTTGAGAAAGTATAAAATGTCACGGGTACTTTATAAATTTTTACGAAGTTAAAAATAGAGAACTTTGGCTACAGATTGGAACATCTTTTTAAATTCAAATCGTGTATTGTAAATCTTTCGAGTAATCTAAGTTAGGTTAAATCTTTTATAAAGACTAGTATGATAAATGTTAAAACAAACCGTTGGGAAGGTTAGTGCGATAGGTGTGCACATTAGAAGAGAGGTGAGTATTTTCTCAAGAGAGAGACGTACTAATGTGTTGTTGCATTGGCCTGTATCAATTTAAATACTTGCTAAACGTATTTTAAATCAAACACACTTTCGGGCTCTGACCCGTTTCTTTTTCTCTCTCTCTCTTGTATATATATGTATATTTTCAGGTGCCCAGCCACAGGGGCGTCTTGCTTAGGATCCCTTGAGAAGAACGAGCTGCAGCTTAGGTGGGAGTTGCAGGTCACTTGAGTAGACGGCTTCCGTTATTGACTCCACTCCTAGTACTCTCATTTATTGGGCACGTGTCGCCCCTTTTCATTATTTCATTTGTTGTTGGGACATTTATATTTCAGTTATTTTCAGTATTGTCCTATGGGATTTATTCAGGATGGATTTGTGATTTTAGTTTCATATGTTGACATTTGATTGACGAATGTATTATGTTATTTGGCTTTTTGTGGTGTGATTCTTAATTGTAGAAATGTTGTTTTAAATAAATAAAAAAAAAATTTAATTAAAATTTGGAAAGTTTGTATAAAAAAATGTTTTTGACACTTAGCTTAATTATTTAGGGTGTTAAATTGGAAAATTATTTTATCGACAGTGATGCTGAGAATGAACCAACTGTTAACCTTGATTTAATTTAATAAAGGAGTGATCGCCCAGTATTTAATTAGGCGGGGTGTCACATTTGTCTTTTACTGATAGGCTATATTGTGGATCACTGCACCCTCTCTGACTTCTTCGAACATGTCTAAATCTAAACATCACATCAAATCACTCAGGGGGGAATTGAAGTTTAGCACCCTATGAGTAAGTAATCCTAGTTCAGAACGTATCACTGCTTCATTCCCCAAAGCCAAAAATGTAAGGGGATTCTCCAGTTGCTGTTCGGAGAGTTATTCGGTAAGACCTTAACACTTAGTGAAACTCGTTGATCCAATTGCCTTTAGTATCATAGAATATCTTCAACCCATTCAATAAATTTATGTTCGTCACCTCTGTTTGACCATTACTTTGGGGATGACCGGGAGCAAAATGGACTTTTTGAATATTGGACTGTAGACAGTTTATTGGAAACTCATCATTATCAAATTGGGTACCGTGATCATCGATAAAGTAATGGGGAAACCATATATGCAAATAATATTCTTCCAAATGAATTGATAGACCCTTTCATAGGCCATATCGATAAGAGGTTCAGCTTCCACCCACTTTGTGAAGTAATCGACAGCTACCACCAAACATTTGAATCGTTCTCTTGTAGTTGGCAGAGGCCCAACAAAATCTATTCCCCACATATCAAATCGCTAAGGTGAAGTGATTGGTCTTAGCAACGCCTGAGGAGTTCTTCGTATAGTAGAAAATTACTGACACTTGTCGCATTTTTTAGCATAAGTCGTACAATCAGCGTTCATTGTTGGCTAGTAGTAACCTTGCGTACTCATTCTCTGTAGTATATTTCTTCCAGCTATATGATCCCCACAAGATCCTTCATGAATTTCCTCTCTGAGGTTCTTAACTTCTGCTAGATTAACACACCTCTACAAACCAGCTATCAAACTTCTCCTGTACATAACTCCATTATTCAAAACATATATGGCAACCTTGTACTTCAACCTTTTTTCTTCAAGCAGGTCGACTGGGAAAATATCTTCTTCAATATAGGCCCTAATGGGATCCATCCAAGATGGTCCCATATTCAAAGCGATAAAATTCACCATTAGATCTTCATCAATACTTCTGCTTGCAAACACTTAAATGGGGATTGTTCTTCGTAGCTCGGTGTGAGTAGCTGAGGCTAATCGATCAAGTGCATCTTCCCTTGTATTCTCTAATCTAGGTATTTTAACCACCTAAATATCTGCCAAATTAGATACAATCTCCACAACCTTGGTTAAATATCTTGACATGAACTCCATTTTTCCTGCATAAAGACTTAGCATCTGATTTACCACTAATTGTGAATCACTGAACACCACAACTTGCTCCGCATTCAATGATTTAGCTAAGTTGAGGTCCATAATCACGGCTTCATACTCAGCTTCATTATTGGAAGCTTGGAATTGGAAACGCAGAGCATATTCAATGTTTATCCCATCCAGACTATTGAGAATAATTCTAGCCCCGCAACCTGTTGCACATGAAGAACCATCAACATATAAATTATGTATAGGAATATTATCGTCAAACCCTTGGTCTGACAGAATCCCTTGATGGAATATTTTATCCTTCCTTTCTTCATACTTCTTGTTCAACTCTGGTACTTTATCAGAAGATTCTGGTTGATCGGTGGCGATCCTTTCTATCAATTATGCTATTTGGAATTGATCGGGGATATTTTCTGTTGATCCTCTAGCATCCTTGCATTACTTTGTATTAGCCCCAAGTTAATCGGAGACATTTGGGTAGGTAAACACAACAATGAAATCCGTCACTGCCTGTCCTTTGAGAGAAGATATTGGCTCATAGATAATGTCATACTCCCCTAACTCCGCTTCCCAATACATCAATCTTCTAGACTTTTCTGGCTCATGTAAAGCCTATCTAAGTGGCATGTCAGTATATACTACTATTATATGGACTTGAAAATATGATTTTATTCTCCTGCTTACTTCAATCCATGATAATGCCAACTTCTCCAGTTTTGGATACCTAATTTTTGCTCCCCTGAATGCCTTGCTAGTATAATAAACTAGCTTTTGCACTCCATCTTCTATTCTTATTGAGGTTGAATTGACTGCACTTTCTGAAACAGCTAAGCACAAGTATAGCTTTTATCCCACCACTGGTCTAGAAAATAAAGGAGGTATCCTCAAATATCTCTTCAACCCTAAGAACGCCCTTTTTCATTCATCATTCCACTCAAAGGTATTTCTAAGCACCTTGAAGAATGGAAGACATCTATCAGTTGCTCGGGATACGAATCTATTGAGAGTTATAATAAGCCCCATAAGGCTCTGCACTTCCTTCTTGGTGGTTAGAGATTTTAACTCCAGTAATACTTTTATCTTGTCAGGATTCGCTTCAATACCTCTTTGATTCATAATGTATCCGAGGAACGTGCCTTCCTCTACACCAAAAATGCACTTGGTCGGGTTTAGTTTCATCTGGTACTTCTCCAGTTGATCAAATGTTTGGCTCAGATCATCTATATGGTCAGCAACTTTCTTGTTTTTAGTCAACATGTCGTCGATATATACCTCCATATTTTTGCCAATCATCTCCGCAAACACCTTGTTCATCAGCCGCTGATACGTAGCACCTGTATTTTTAAGACCAAAAGGCATAACATTGTAACAATATGTTCCTCGAAAGGTAACGAAAGAGGTACTTTCCCTATCTTCTTGCTTCATTTTAATTTGATTATATCCCAAATCGACATCCATGAAGCTTAGCAACTCATGCCCTGAAGTTGCATCCACTAGATGATCTATTTTGGGCAGAGGAAAGTGATCTTTTGGACAAGCCTTATTCATATCTGTGAAGTCCACACACATTCTCCATTTATTACTATTCTTTTTTACCATCACAACATTAGCCAGCTAATCTGGATATTTCACGTCTTTGATAAAAGAATCTTTTTGTAGATTTTTCGCATCTTCTTGAATAGCCTGGTTCTTCTCCGAACTAAAGACTGTTCTCATTTGCTTCACTGGATTGATCTCCTTGTTGACATTGATCTCGTGACATAAGAAAGTTGGGTCTATCCCCGGCATATCCTCGTTACTCCACACAAATACCTATTTATGTGCTTCAAAAATGCCACTAGCTCTTGTTTCAATACTGGATCAAGTGAAGCACCAATCTGAGTTGTTCTTTTTGGTTGCTCCTCATCCAGAATAATACTTTATGTGGCTTCCATAACTTAGCCTTTAACGATTTTCGCTTCATCTCTTGGGTCTAAGTTTTCAATCTCAGACTCATCAGATTCATCCACTTGATAAGTGGTTATTTTATTCTTAGCATCCTTCAATTCCTCTTGCTCAGCAGATGAGTAGTAGCACTCTCGAGATACCTTTTGATCTCCTTTTATAATTCTAACCCCAAAGTTGATCGGGAACTTCAAACACTGATGTACTATGGATGGAACTGCTTCAAACTTTTTCAGACCTACTCTCCCCATAATTATATTATAGGATGATTGGAAATTTTTGTCCATCACAAAAAAATGCACCTTCTCTGTTCTGCTAGTTGTCCAAGTACCAATAAACATGTCTAACTTGATCGTTCCAAGTGGAAAAACTTTTTCTCTAGAAAACTCAATGAGGGGCCTATGATACTGCTCCAACTGACCAAGTTTTAAGTTCAAACTATCGAAACAAGGGTAAAACATGATGTCTACCGAGATACCATTATCCACCAGCACTCTCGAAATGATTACATCCTTCATTCTCATTTTGATCACTAGAGGATCATCACGAGGATACGAAATGCCTTTCAGATTATTTTTAGAAAAACCAATGACCAGCTTATCTTTGTTGACCTTCCTTAGGCGATTTCCTTCTGCCAAATTTATTCACTATATATAGGAACAAGCTTGAGCCTCATTTAATTAAGATTTTCTTTCAGCGGTACGATCACCCCCTCCTGCGTCTCCTCCTGTAATCATGTTACAGTCAAATGAACCAAAATGAATTAAAAATACCTCTCACTCAGGTTATCTTGGCCTTTTGGGGAGATCGAGATCATCTTCAGGGTCATCTTTATGGTCCCTTTTCTTATCTTCTCTTGGTTGACAGGGAGACTTGGACCTATATCGAGCTCTGTTGTTGGTCCTTCCACCGTTCTGATAATCAACAAACTTGTTTAGATTTTCTCGTCTAATGAGTGCTTCGATCTCATTTTGGAGAGATAAACACTTCTTGGTCGTATGACCATGATCTTTATGGAACTTGCAATATTTTGATTTATCCCTCCTTTCGGGAGCAGTTCTTATCTTTTCTGGCCAATTCAGTTCCTCATTGTTATTGATTTCCTACATAACATGGTTTATATCCACTTTTAAGGGAGTATAATTTGTATACTTCCTTAAGTGATCCAACATTTCTTTGCTTTTCGACTTATTTCTCCCACTGTTATTCTTATGATCTTTTTTCTCCAACTTGCCTTCAGCTTTAGCTTCTACCTTTGCCTCAACATTCTTCTTCGCTGCCATAGCCTCTTCGACATTCATAATTTTGGTTACTTTTACCATCAATCCAGCCATGGATTTGGGTGGATCCTTTGCCAAGGTTTAATACAACTTGTCTGGCAAAAGACCACTCATGAGAGCTATAATGGCCATTTTCTCCTCATAAGCTATGACCTCCAGTTTCTCATTGTTGAAATGGGTGATGTAATCCTTGGTAATTTCACCTGCTTTCTTCCTAACACTCAATAAATGTCCTACACTTTTAACTGGCTTTGCACCAAAATAGAAATTTCCTATAAAGAGCTCTTCTAGTTGGTGAAAGGTTGAAATTTGCCCCCGAGGAAGGCTGTTGTACCATATCTTAGTAGATCCGGTAATAGTCCCTGAGAACACCATGCACCTCATTTCATCTGGCACTACATAAATATCCGTTGTTGTTTGGTACTAGTCTATGTGGTAAACAGGATCGGTTTTTCCATCTTACTTCGGTGTGACCACAGGAGCCTTGAACATTACTGGTGTGGGAAAATTCATAATCGCTTGTACAAATGGAGATCCCTAAATAAAGGTTCTTTAGAGAGTACTCTTGGCCTTGGCCATCTCTCCTAACCTGTCTTCTAATCTCTGAATAGATCCTTTCCATGCGTCATTTCCAGCCCTGATTTATTTATATTTTCCCGAGTAACAGATCGCGCAGAATTCTCCTCTTAGGATCTTTCTTTGTGATCTGTAGGTCTGGGGTTAGGACATGATTGGGCTGAGCCTTCCCTTAAATCATTTGGTTGTTGAGAATTTCTCGACGCAATCGGAGGAGGATTTATGTTCCTCCTGGTGCCCAAACAGTCGAAGGGAGAGGCCCTACTCAGTCTTTCCAGAGCACTTGATCTTTTTGGAGTTAGAGTGATGTGTTCCTGAGAATCCAAAATTCTTATAGGAGAAGTCAAACTGGGTTGATAGGATGGATCACTTGAATTCCCGGAATGATGGAATTCAGTATGTCTGGATCGTGACATAGATCATGGTTGTCATGAGGATGGTGGATGCATGCTCCTTTGAACGCTTCGTTGTCCCGTTTGGACAGATGCTCCATTTTGAATAGTCTGAATGAACTGTCGCATAGTTTCATGCATAGACGTTTGTCCCCTGTATAAGCTTGCCAAGATTCCTGTTATATCATTTGTGTTTGGAGGGGCAGAAGGGTTAGGAGGATTCCCTTCATTATTCCTATTGCTAAATTCTGGGATATCAGCCATTTATGATGAGTTTTTTTGGTGAAAAATGATATGTATAGTCTTTCCCGTAGACGGAGCCAATCTTTTAATGTAAAAACTAGATTTGATATAATTAATTAATCACATATAAATATGAGTAAAAAAATAAGACAAGAGATTTTTAAAGTGGTTCAGCCTTAAAGAAATGGCCTACGTCCACTGTTTTGTATTTCGGGGTGTCCTGCCTTGATCTCAATTATGCTTGCCTGGTTAGCTTACCCTACCATGAGGGTATTACAATGTATTTATAGCCTTTGTTTTGTCAATGTGAATAGATTATACGCCTTTATCGAATAGGCATATACATCTGTTCATGGTAAAGAGTGATTGTAATACAATAAACATTGAATTTATGTGGTCGTTTGGTCTTCCCAATAAATTGTTCGGTACACTGAGTAGCTTGGTACTCTAAGTAGATCGGTACTCTGATTAGCTCGGTAGATTGAGTAGCTCGATACTTGATCTTGTGCCATGTTGGATGATGTGCGTCTCCATATAATTGGTCCACGCCAGCTGACTAATTTCTGTATCAACAACTATGTTACAACTATGTCACAAAACCAAAACTGAACTAGTATTGTCTCAATGTTAAATGTATGACAAAGATATATTAAAATCGCATATCATGTTCCATGCAAAAATAATACTACTATGTTACAATGCTTTGAAAGTACTACCTCTTCTCAATCACCAGTTATGCTAATTGGTTGATTCAATGATGTTTTAGTGTTTATTCAATGCAATATATCTGCTTATTCCTACCGATTGTACCTCACGATTCAAATTTTAATTCACAGTACTCAATTACTTCATGTTCTTTCGAGTTTTGATTTTATATTGATAAAGTGTAAAAATTCCATGCAATATGAAAATGATTTATCACCAGGATCACTAGGACACAACTGGTGATGGTGGATGTTTATTCTCCTGAAGCTTCTTTCTAAATGAGTCTAGAAGCCACGTGTGAACTGCTACAACCCGGTTGTAATTCCCTATATTCTTCACATCATTTATGTACTTTGCAAACACCCATCCAATCAAATTTCTAGTATTTATGAAGGAGAATAAAACACAAAAATGCACCGCTATAAGGCGGACTACGTCATTTATATCTTCCTTAGCATCTCCTCAATGTACGCCTATCATAGCCTACTCATCCTTCTTCTTTGACAGTTATACATCGGTGTTGAAATATCTAGTGATAAATGTCTCTTTAGGCACTTCTCTTTTATGTATTTCTATCAAAGCACACCGGTTAGGTATTCCCAGTATCTGTGACACAAGATGTGCGTTAAATTCAACTAATTTTCCCCCAAATATGAATTTGTTTGTCGCAATATCAAATTGATTCATTATTGATATTATGTTTGAATCATGTTTGTTGTACACCTGATCTGTTAGAAGTCCTTCGTTGTATGCACTAAGAATTGTCCAAAATGGTGTTTCATGCAATAGCTCAAAATGCTCATTCTTTATGACGTTTTCCTTCAGCCGACGCAATAAGGTGTTGAATTCCATCATGTTTGCCCGAAATTGATCTGAATATTTCCTCAAAGACTCCATATCTTTTACCATCTTCACGTTGTCACTACACTTTATTAACCAGATTCTAACGTGATATAATAAACATTAAATAATGATATAGTTTATTTTAATTTTTTTCTTTAAATTTGAATGGTCACGCCTACTTTTAAATTTTAATGATGCTATTACATAACTCATATACGATCAAATATATTTAAGTACAAGCTTTATAAAATCGAAATATGACACCTTGCTTTTCACAAAATTTATCAGACGTGAAAGTGAAGGAACAAGCAAAATACTAAAATTTTAAAACTATTTCTCTGGTGTTTTTACGTCATTGTTGCTCACAGTGATAAATATATCAAACAATTTGACATACATAATGACGAAAAATGGGTTATTTTAGTAGATATTTTGTTATAAGTCCTATGCTCTATGTTTTGAATGGCTCTGATCCCAGCAATTGTTTTTTCAATTTGCACTCCCAATAATTATGTTCATGTAGTCATTTTGTAAAAATAACACTCCCTTTTTCATGAGTTAGCAGTTTGTTATTGTCAGTATGTTTATGAGGAAAGGAACAAACATCCAAAATGAAATAACATAGGATTTCCCACTAAAAATCTTGGTAAATGGGACTAAATCCTTGCTATCCCACAAATAGGAATACATGCATTTAGTCATAAGTTAACTCCATAACTATACCATATAAATGCCTATGAAAAACAATGACATATAGCATACTGCATTTACAAAAACCAAAACTATTTTCAACAACTATTACCAAACTTTTTCAACATGTCGTACCTTTTTTTATTTTTATTTTTGCTCAAAGAGCAACAATAAGCCTTTACATAATTCCCTAACTAACTACAGATTACGATTGCTTCCTTTTCGTATTGGTAAATTTGTATGTAGTTTATGATAAAAATGGCAAAGTTGGTTATTGAATTGAAATGTTGTTTTTTCTATACCAGAATATCATGTCTTCTAGGAAATTCAGATATTAATGCATTCACACAGACCAAGATTTTGTTGATCATATGTTGTTCTCCTTATTAGAAAGCAAATAAAATGTCTGCGTTGCATACCCAAGAGAACCAGTTAATTTGAAATATGCAGTTTAATGTTTGGAAATGGTGTTTTGAGTTCTGAAATCATTTGTTTCATGAGGATAGTATGTCATTTAACCCACTACTGATCATGACGCTTAACTCCATGACATACAAATGCTCATGTGGGTTTTGATGTCTTCTTCTATCAAGTGGTTACTAGGGATATTTATGTCATAATGTCTTTCCCCACGATCACACGTCATGTTTGACTTTAGCAAAACATTACCGCTTTCAAATCTTACTAAACATGGGATCGGTCACTAATAAATATTGTAACTTAGGACTAAATGCCTGCATTCCCTATCTATATTAGAAACTGATTTTTTTACAAAAAAAAAATGATTTATAAATAAAGAATAACTAATGTTTAAAAAATAAGAAAAAATTATAAAATGTTGTTTTGACTATTTAAAAAATTGTTTTTCTTAAAAAAAAAACTGATTTTTATCAGTTTGATATATATAAAAATCTGTTTTCGACTTTTTTTTTTATAAAAAAATGTTTTTTATATATTGTCTTTTTAACTTTTTTTTTTATAAAAAATTCTTTTTATGTAAACTATTTGACTGTTTGTTTTCTAATAAAAAACTCTTTTCATATATATAGTATTTTTATATAAAAAAAACTTTATAAAAGTTTACTAACTCTATTAACCGCATTCAATATATTATCCCATATAACAATACCAAAACTAAATTCAAAAATTTCAAAAATATCTTCCAATAAGCCTCTAATTATAGTGTGGGCCTCATAACCGGGTTTATTACCTAAATCAATAAATATTTCTTTAATTTGTTGCATTTGGAATCTAATTGATTTAACACTTTCAATGTGACTTTCCCAACGGGTTTGAGATGATGGTTTACTGTTAGGCCTTTTTCACTTTTAATGTGTTCTTTCATAGTTTGGCACCGTTTCGCGGAAGATGCAAATGTATTATATACCCTATAAAGTTCACCTATAAGTTTCTCAACTTGTGTGGATGATCTAACAATGTCAAGAAGAGCAAGATTAAGACTATGACAGCCACATGGTGAATAAAGTGCCCGCAGATTAACTTCAAGTACCCTAGTTTGTACACATTTGTACTTTCCTTTCATATTAGCATCATAATTATATCCTTGTCCTCCCAAATAATTAATATCAAGAATTCATTGATTAAAAAGTTTGTAAGAACATTAGAAAGTTTGTAAGTATATTAAAAAATCCTTCACCAGTTATATCATCTACAATTAAAAATCCTAAATAAAATTCTTCTATTTTTATTGGACTTTTGAAGGTATCAACACAACGTATAATGATAGACATTTGTTCCTCTTTACTAATATCCAGAGTACAATCAAGAATAATTAAAAATAACATGACTTTTAATTGCTTCAATCATTACTTTTTTATCTCATTCGCTAATAAAGATATAAACTCGTTCTTAATGTTGTGAACTATATAATGATAATGAATTTCTTTATCTATATTACGTCGGCTATGTTCTTTCATAAAAGGATTAAATGTATCGGTTCTGCCTATAAAAGTTGGAAAATTCCCATTATGCATGTTGTTGATATAAAAATTAGTCAGCTGATGTGGATCAATTATATGAAGACACGTATCATCCAATATGGCACAAGGTCAAGTGTCGAGCTACTCAGCGTACTGAGCAACTTACTGGGAAGACCAAACGACCAGACAAATTTAATATCTATTTTATTATATTCATTCTATACCATGTACAGATGTATACGCCTATTCGATAAAGCCATACTATCTATTCACATTAACAACCCAAGGGCTACAAATACATAGTAACACCCTCTCAGCAGGGTAAGCGAAGTAAGCAAGCATAATCGTGATCAAAGCAAGATACCCAGTAATACAAAACAGTGGACGTAGGCCATTTCCTTGAGTCTAAACCACTTTAAAAATATCTTGTCTTATTTCTTTACTCATTTTTATCTGTGATTAATTAATTAGATCAAATCTAGTTTTTTACATCAACAGATTGGCACCGTCTGTGGAAAACGACTATACATATCGTTTTTCACTAAAAATACTCATCATAAATGGATGATATCCCAGAATCCAGTAATAGGAATAATGAAGGGAATATTACTAACCCTTTTATCCCTCCAAATACAAATGATATCACATGAATCTTAGCAAGCTTAGGCAGGGGACAAATGGCTATGCAGGAAACTATGCGATAGTTCATTCAGACTGTTCAAAATGGTGCATCTTCCCAGAAAGGCCAGCAAAACGTCCAAAGAAGCATACATCTGCCATCTTCACGACACCCATGATCTATGTCACAATCCAGACATACTAAAGTCAATTATTCCAGAAACTCAAGTGATCCATCTTTTCGCCCTGGTGTAACTTCTCCGATAAGAATTCTGGATTCACAAGAAAATGTCACTCTAATGCCAAAAAGACCAAGTACTCTAGAAAGGTTGAGCAGAGCCTCTTCCTTCGATCTTTTGGGTCCCAGGAGGAATAAAAATCCTCCTCGTTCTACGTCGAGAAATTCTCAACGACCAAATGATTTAAAGGAAGGTTTCGCCTAATCACATCCAAACCCAAGACCCGTAGCTCGAAGAGAAAGATCTCAAGAGGAAAATTCTGCGCGATCTGTTGCTCAGGCAAACATATATAAATCAGGGGCTGGAAATGATGCATGGAAAGGATCTATTCAGAGCCTGGAAGATAGGTTAAGAGAGGTGGACAAGGCCAAGAACCCTCTCCAAAGAACCTTTATTAAGGGATCAATATTTATACAAGCGATTATGGATTTTCCCACACCAGCAAAATTCAAGGCTCCTGTGGTTACACCGAAGTACGATGGGAAAATCGATTTTGTTCTTCATATAGAGAAGTACTAAGCTATAGAAGATATTTACGCAGTCCCATATGAAATAAGGTGCAGGGCGTTCTCAGCAACCATTACTGGATCTGCTCAAATATGGTACAACAACCTTCCTCGAGGATAAATTGTAATCTTCCATCAAATGGCATAGCTCTTTATAGGAAATTTTTGTTTGGTGTAAAGCCAGGTAAAAGGGTAGCACTTTTGTTGAGTGTAGGGCAAAAAGTAGGTGAAAGTACGAGAGATTACATCACTTATTTCAATAACGAGAAACTGGAGGTCATAGACTATGAAGAGAAGACAACCATCACATCTCTTATGAGTGGTATTTTGACAGACAAGTTGTATTACACCTTGGACAAGGATCCCCCCAAATCTATGGCTGAATTGATGGTAAAAGCATCCCAAATTATGAATGCCGAAGAGGCTATAGCTGCGAAGAAGAATGCTTAGGCAAAGGTAGAAGCTAAAGCTGAAGGAAAGTCAGAAAAGAAAGATCACAAGAATAACGGTGGGAGCAAGCAGGCGAAAGGCAAAGAAACGTTGGATCACTTAAGGAAGTATAGAAATTATACTCCCTTAAAGTGGATATAAATCGTGTTCTGGAGGAAATCAAAAAGAGAGAGGAACTGAATTGTCCAGAAAAGCTAAGGACGGCTCCCAAAAGGAGGGACAAATTCAAATATTATGAGTTCCATAAAGATCATGGTCATACGACCAAGAAGTGTGTAGCTCTCCAAAATGAGATCTAATCACTCATTAGATGAGGAAAGCTGAACAAATTTGTTGATCATCAGAACGGTGGAAGGACCAACAATAGAGATCGATAGAGGTCCAAGTCTCCTTACCGACCAAGAGAAGATAAGAAAAGAGACCATGAAGATGACCCTAAAGATGATCTTGATCTCCTAAAAAGGCCAAGGCAACCTATGCCAGAGGTATTTTCAATTCGTTTTGGTTCATTTGACTATAACATGATTACAGAAGGAGACGTAGGTGGGGATGATCATACCGTTGAAAGGAAAGCTTACCTCAATGAGGCTCAAGCTTGTTCCTATATATAACGAATAAATCTGGCAGAAGAATATCGCCCAAGGAAGGTCAACAAAGATAAGCTAGTCATTGGTTTTTCTAAAAATGATCTGAAAGGCGTTTTGTATCCTCATGATGATCCTCTGGTGATCAAAATGAGAATGAAGAATGTAATCATTTCGAGATGTTGGTGGATAATGGTAGCTTGACAGACATCATTTTTTACCCTTGCTTTGATAGTTTGAACTTAAAACTTGGTCAGTTGGAGCCGTATCACAGGCCCTTCATTGGGTTTTTTAGAGAAAAAGTTTTTCCCCCTTGGAATGATCAAAATAGACATGTTGATTGGTACCTGGTCACTTAACAGAACAGAGAAGGTGTATTTCTTTGTGAAGGACAAGCATGTCTAGCAGCCTGTAATATAATCATAGGAAGAGTAGGCCTAAATTTTTTTTAAAGAAGTTCCATCTACAGTACATCAGTGTTTATAATTCCCGACCAACTTTGGGGTTAGAATCGTAAAGGGAGATTAAAAAGTATCTCGAGAATGCTACTACTCATCTATCGAGTAAGAGGATTTGGAGGATTCTAGGAAGAAAATAACCACTAATTAAGTGGATGAATCTGATGAGTCTGAGATTGAAACCTTAGACCCAAGAGATAAAACGGAACTCGTTAAAGGCTAAGTAATGGAGACAACAGAAAGTATTATTCTGGATGACGAGCAACCAGAAATAATAACTCAGATTGGTGTTTCACTAAATCCAGTACTGAAGCAGGAGCTGGTAGAATTTTTAAAGCAAAGAAAACAGGTATTTGCGTGGAGTCAAGAGGATATATCAGGGATAGACCAATCTTTTTTATGCCTTGAGCTCAATGTCGACAAGGAGATCAAACCAGTGAAGCAAAGGTGACGAGTCTTTAGTCCGAAAAAGAACCAAGCTATTATAGAAGAAGTGGAAAAGCCCCAGAAAGCTTCTTTCATCAAAGACGTGAAATATGCAGATTGGTTGGCCAATGTTGTGATGGTCAAAAAGAAGAAGAATAAGTGGAGAATGTGCGTGGACTTCACAGATCTGAATAAAGCTTGCCCAAAGGGTCATTTTCCTCTGCCCAGAATAGATCAGCTAGTGGATGCAACTTCAGGGAATGAGCTGCGAAGTTTCATGGATGCCTATTCTGGATATAATCAAATTAAAATGAAGCCAGAACACGCGAAAAGTACCTCTTTCATTACCCCCAAGGAACATATTTTTATAATGTTATGCCTTCTGATCTTAAAAATACAGGTGCTACATATCAGCGACTGGTGAACAAGGTATTTACGGAGCAGATTGGCCAAAATATAGAGGTACACGTTGACGATATATTGACTAAAAGAAAGAAAGTTGTTGACCATATAATGAATTTGAGCCAAACATTTGTTCAACTGGATAAATACCATATGAAGCTGAACCCGACCAAGTGCATTTTTAGTGTACAGGAAGGAATGTTCCTCGGATACATTGTGAATCAAAGAGGTATTGAAGCAAACCCTGATAAGATAAAAGCCTTGCTAGAGTTACAATCTCTAACCACTAAAAAGGAATTGTAGAGCCTTACAGGACGTGTTGCAGCTCTCAATATATTCATCTCCCGAGCAACTGATAGATGTCTTCTATTATTCAAGGTGCTCAAAAAGACCTTTGAGTGGAATGACGAATGCGAGAGGGAATTCTTAGAGTTAAAGAGATACTTGGGGATAACTCCTTTATTATCTAGACCCGGGGTGGGAGAAAAACTATACTTGTACTTCTTTCTTTCAGAAAGCGCAGTCAATTCAGCCTTGATAAGAATAGAAGACGGAGTGAAAAATCTTGTTTATTATACTAACAAGGCATTCAGGGGAGCAGAAATCAGGTATCCAAAACTCGAGAAGTTGGCATTGGCATTGATTAAAGTAAGAAGGAGAATGAAACCATATTTTCAAGCACATACAATAGTGGTATATACTAACATGCCACTCAGACAGGTTTTACATACGCCAAAAAAGTCTGGAAGACTAATGTATTAGGTCATGGAGTTAGGAGAATATGAAATTATCTATGAACCAAGGTCTTCTCTCAAAGGACAGGCACTGGCAAATTTCAATGCTGAATTTACTTACCTATATGTCTCTGACCAATAAGGGGACAATGCATAGCAGATCAAGAACGTTAGAGGACCTACTGAAAATACCTCCGATCAACTCTAAGCAACAGAATTTCCAGAAGGGCTGGCAACCAATCAAACAGTATCCTCTGGTAAAGTACAAGAGTTGAAAAAAAAAGTATGAAGAAAAGAAGGACAATATATTCCTTCAAGGGATTTTGTCAAACCAAGGTTTTGATGATAATATTCCTATATGGCATTTATATGTTGATGGTTCTTCATGTGCAATAGGCTACGAAGCTGGATTTATTCTCAATAATTTGAATGGGATAAATATTGAATATGCTCTGCATTTCAAATTCCAAGATTCCAATAATGAAGTTGAGTATGAAGCCATGATTGTGGACCTCAACTTAGCTAAATCATTGAATGAAGAGAAAGTTGTGGAGTTCAGTGATTCATAATTAGTGGTAAATCAGATGCTAAGTCTTTATGCCGTAAAAGGAGAGTTCATGTCAAGATACTTAACCAAGGCTCTGGAGATTGTAGCTAATTTATCAGTTGTTCAGGTGATAAGAATACTTAGACTAGAGAATGCAAGGGGAAATGCACTTGCTCATTTAGCCTCAGCTACTCACACCGAACTGTGAATAACAATCCCCATTGAATACTTACAAGCAGAAGTATTGATGAAAACCTGATGGTGAATTTTATCGCCTTTGATATGAGACCATCTTAGATGGATCCCTCCAAGTCCTATATTGAAGAAGGTATTTTACCAACTGACCTACTTGCAGCCAAAAAGTTGAAGTACAAGGCTGCCAGATATGTTTTGAATAATGTAATTCTATAAAGGAGAGGTTTGATAGCTAGTTTACAGACGTGTGTTCATCCAACAGAAGTCGTGGACTTAATAAGGAAATTCATGAAGAATCTTGTGGGGCTCATGTAGCAGGATGAACTCTATTATCGAGAATTAATACGCAAGGATACTACTGGCCAACAATGCACGATGATTGTACGGCTTACGCTAAAAAATGTGACAAGTGTCAGCGATTTTCTACTATACAAAGAACTCCTCAGGCACTACTAATACCAATCACTTCACCTTAGCTATTTGCTCTGTGGGGAATAGATCCAGTTGGGCCTCTTCCAACTACGAGAGGACGTTTCAAATATTTGGTAGTAGTAGTTGATTACTTCACAAAATGGGTGGAAGTTGAACCTCTCATCGATATAGCCTATGAAAGGGTCTATCAATCCATTTGGAAGAATATTATTTACAGATATGGTATGCCCCATGCCTTTATCACTGATTATGGTACCCAATTTTACAATGACGAGTTCGCAACGTACTTCCTACAGTCCAACATTAAAATAGTTCGTTCTTCTCCAGGTCACCTCCAAAGTAACGGGAAAATAGAGGTGGCGAATAGAATTGGACTAAATGGGTTAAAGACGATATTAGATGATACTAAAGGGAATTGAATCAACGAGTTGCACTCAGTGTTATAAGCTTACCGAATAACTCCCCGAACAACAACTGGAGAAATCCCTTACATGTTGACTTTTGGGAGTGAAGAAGTGATACCTGCTGAACTAGGAATACCTACACATAGGGTGCTCAACTTTAATTCTCCAGTGAGTGATTTGATGAGATGCTTGGATTTGGATATGCGACAACAATCCAAAATGCAGCCTATCAATGAAGGACTGGTATGGTCTATAATAAAAGGGTGAAGAAATGTGAACTAAAGGAAGGTGATTACATGCTCAAGAAGGTAATTCAAAAGGACAATAAGCTGGGGGCCAATTGGCATGGGCCCTATCACATCATGGAAGTTGTCCAACCTGGCACTTACAAGATAAAAACTCTTAAAGGGGAAGACTTCAAGAATGCTTGAAATGCAAAGCACCTGTGAAAGTACTACCAGTAATGTAACAACCCATGTACTCAATTATTTCAATAAGAATGATGATTTCCCCATTCATTTTTTTAGAGTACTAGTTCTATACACTACACTCAATAGCTCGCAGCAAGCAGCATTTGCAAACGCATTAAAACGACAACGCACAACAACCATCAACTAAAAGTTGGTCGGCATCAACAAACATCAACTAAAAGTTAATAGGCATCAACAACCACCAACTAAATGTTGGTCGGAATCAATATAAACACAAATAATATTGGTAAAACAATTAAGTAAGACAAGTCCTGCTTGATTATTGATGACCTAAGAAGAGATCTAAACTGGGCAAGAAGTTGGGTAAAATATCCACTACCTGGGAACCAAGGCAATCTAAATAAGATTGTTACAACTAAGTAGGAATATGGGATAAATAATTCCATTGCTTAGGCATCTATGGGTGATAAAACAATTACTACAACTAGACAAACACATGGGGAAAAAGTTCTATTGTCTAGGGAATCAAATCAAAAGAAGGCAAACTTCCCATACAAATATATATATTCAATAACTGAAAAGTAGCCCATTACTTTTATAAGTACAGTACTATTATTCTTGATCTCATGTTATTAGCAAAGATTGACAGAATAAACATCACGCAATTCTTTTATTTCCAAGGAAACAAAATTATAAGAAGATGATTTTTCTTCATTTACAACAACAATCACTGATAAAATATGAATAGTCTATTATATTAGTTTTTTCCTTCAGATTTTGATACAGGATCTATTCCAGCTGGAGGGTCATCTAAAGTATAAGGAGAATTGATAAAATTCAAGTCCTGTAGCATTCTAGTATTGCTTAAACTTGGTCGATTTTTCAAATAAGGAGGTCGGGATATCTCAAATTCTTCATGAAGACTGTAATCACCAAGGTATTTGTAAATCAAACTGTGAGGAAAGGAGCTAACTGGAATCCAATTGACATCTAGATGAAAATGTGGTACTGGAAGATCAAGTAGTCCAGGGTCATACCAATCCCACAGTTCAGTTCCTTGTTCAACTTTTATTACAGTTAAGGCATCCACCCACCCCTGTTTATACCCTCGATTGTTTGATTATTTCAATCTGGCATCAAAATGATATAAAGCTTCATTGTATCCCTCCATCCAGAACTCTCTAGACTGCTTTTAAAACTGATAAGTTAATCGTTTAACATGTTTATGAAGTCTTTTCAACACGCTTTCTTTATTCTGCAATGCAGAACTCTTATTAGATAATTGTTTTGTAAGAGTTTGAAACTTCTGGGACATCTCTGCCAGAGCTTTATTTCTTGCTTTCATTTGAGCAGCTTGATTTTCTAAAACTTGCTGAGTTCTAGTCTCTTCAATACTACTCCGACCAGCTCTTGTTCTACCCCGGGAAGAGGATGCAGGTTTAACTCTCTTCAAAGTTTCCAACACTTTCCTTAATGCAGCATTTTCACTCTCCAAAAAGGAAAAACCTTCATCATTAACTGGGACTAGAGCTTCAGATGAAGAAGCAGATTGTAGTTGTCTCAGTTCTTCTTGTAAAGCAATATTTTCTTCCTCTAGTAGTTTGGCAATGTTTCTATGCTCCTCAATTTTAAGTTTCAACACACTCTCTTTTATTACGGGCAGAGATAAATTTGTCACAACCCCGATCAGCACTCAACTATTTGTACTTTTTCTCATAACCTTCATGAAAGAGAGCAGTAGCTTCTTTGTGTTGAAGTTGAAGTTCTTTGATCATTCCTTGAAGATCTTCAATCATTTCGTAGTAGGTTACATTATTCTCTACTACGCGATCAAGTAAACATTTCAAATACTGATAAGCCTTAATTTCTTATTCAGAGGCATCAAGACCAAAAATGTCACTTATTTGTGCCTCAGTAAAATCTGCACGACTAGCTTTGAAGTAATCTGTATATATATTCATCAACTCTGTGTCATGAGCTGAAAATAGTTCCATCTTGGCAATAAACTAGTAAGAAAAAGTAAAAAACAGATCAACAGCATCATAGCTATATTGAACAGTAGAGGAAAAATTCAGAACATAACAAGTCAATTTTATTGATCATAATGGATGAGAGTACAACCAAAGGTACAAAACGAAGAAAAAATAAGGTAAAACAAAAACGTTACCGAGAAACATTACACCTTCTCCTTGTCCCCCACTACATCCTCAGGTAATTTTGAAGAAGGAGTTGGTTACTGAAGTTGCTCGGAAGGCATCTGACATTGCTTGAAAGAAGTAGTTATCTGCTGGCTTGCTCGAAAGATTGAGGGACAGTGGTAGCAGGTGTTTGTTCTACCATAATAAAAGAAGATTCATCAGATCTAGCTTCACTTTTTCTTCTTCTTCAATGGCAGAAGGAGGGTCATGGACTTATTTATGAAATAATTCAGAGTCTTCAGTAACGTTCAACTCTTCCAACGCTGTAACCCATCCATCCCTGAATAATTTCAAACTTTCATACTCCGTTTGAGTAGAAGCAGTAGTTAGAGCTTTGTTCCACCCTTTGTGCCAGCCAGAGCTAAAGGACTTCTTCACAACAGACCTTCTCTTCGTCCTCTCCAAGGAAGTATTCTCACTAAGTAAATCTTTAAAAGATTTTACCTTCTTCCAAGGTCTTTCTTACACCGTTCAGCCTCTTCAAGCTTGACCTCGGTTTCCTCCTTACTGGTAAAGGCGACCTTCAATTTCTCCTCTGTCTCCCTGGAAGTATCCACAGCTTTTTGCCAAGCTAGATCAGCCTCTTTTGTAGCATCCCTAGCTCTTTGTTGAGCTATCTCAGCAGCCTTAATTTTATTCTCTTAAGAAGTTTTGTCATCTTCGTATTTATACCAGGAGTCCACCCAAGATTTTGATAACCCAACAAGGACTTCTTCTACTTCACTGGAAGAGGAAGCAGTTTTGATAGCTTCATCCTTTTCTAAGATGTTGTTGAAATACACCAAAAACTGAAGGATAAAGAGAAACTAAAATCAGTGCATGAACATTGAAAGCAAAAATAAAATATCAAGGTAAAATAATAACACTTACTGATTCTAGGTGTTGGGCTTCCAAATCAGAGACATTCCCCCGAGGAGTAGAAGTCTCAGCAGCTTTATGATCAGGAAGGGTTCTAGACCAGATCAATTTCCTGGCCAAACCAGGAGTAATGAATTTTGGAGGACCGGATCTCAAGGAAGGTATTTCAACCCCAGTAGGATGATCATCAACATCAATGGTCTTGTCAGCAAGACCCCTTCTCAATCTTCTCAAAGGTACAGTATCTTCAATCAAAGGTGCTCCCTTTTTTCGAACAATAGTAGCCTCTTCAATCAAAGGTGCTGTCTCTTTTTGAACAACATTGGATTTTTGGTAACCCCCTTAATAGGTGTAATCTCCCCACCAGATGGAGAAACATCATTTCTCTTAGTCCCTTCAGCTAGGACATCTTTTTTATTCTTTTTTGCCATCAGCACCAGGGATAATCTTGGCAAAGAGATCAGGCATTCTCCTCTTCTTCGTCATCAGATCAACAAGAGAAGTACCGCAATTAGAGGAAGATTATTCAACAACTGAAGAAGATATTGGATCTTTCTCAATATCAATCACCAAAGAAGGAGGAGGAGTAGGTCGAGCAATAAAACATGAAGTGGTGTTGCTATATCTCAATAAATCGGAAGCAACTCTCGCGTGCTCTCCAGCATCTGATTGATGCAAACCCCAGATAAACTTTAAACCTTTTATATTAATATCACTCTCTTTTGGGGGTTTTCTTTTACTATCAACTACAAATTAAAATTGAAGAAAGCGAAAGTCAGTGAAAAAATTTATCAAATAAAAACAGATCTAGTTTAAAAATAAAGAACAACCTATCCCATTTCCATTAGGTGGACACCTGGGACCTTGGTACACATCATTTTAATTTAATGGGGGGTGTTGCCAATTTTTCATCACAGCCCCATGTCCAAAATAATCCCTATTATAATCGGAGAGATTGACCACTAAGGCTCTGTTAAAAAACGTAGTTTTTAAATAAAAATTGGTGTCACTGGTGACCCATTTACAACAAAACATAATCTCATGAATCTTTAGATGAATTCCATGTATTTGATTCAATCTATGTACGCCATTAACTACCCTCCATGTATTTGGAACTACTCTTGCAGGTACAATATCGAAATATTGGCAAAATTTCAAGCACATGGGATTAGGTGGGAAAGAAAAATCACATTCATCTACAAAAATGGAGGGAAACCAGTTTCCCTCCGCTAAAGAAAAGAAATCACAAGGATAAGCAGGTTCCTCCAAATCAACCCAAGAAGGAATCTCACACTACACCAAAGCACGCCATTAGTAACACAATTTTACCGTTACTAAAAATATTAGTAACACAATTTTTCCGTTAGAAAAAAAGGCATAGGGCACGAAGCTAGTAACGGTAAAATTCTGTTACTAATAGCAACGGTAAAATTCAGAATTAGTAACGGTAACTTCTATTACTAATAGTAACGGTAAAATTCAGGATTCGTAACGGTAAAGTTCTGTTACTAATAGTAACTGTAAAATTCAGAATTAGTAAGGCTAAAGTTGTGTTACTAATAGTAACGAAAAATTTATGTTACTAATAGTCACAGAAAATTCATGAATAGCAACAGTGAAATTCTGTTACTAATAGTAACAGTAAAATTCAACTAATAGTAACGGTAATATTCAAAATTAGTAACGGTAAATTTATGTTACTAATCTTAGTACATATTTAAGAAATATATTTTTCAAGATTCAATATCTTGAATCAGGAACACTAATTAAATCCTAAGAACATATACAAAAATAGTGACCTAAACATATTTCAAACTAATCAATTCGAAAATAAACACGGACAATTTAAATTTTTTGGAGAGTTTCCTTTGTTTATAAAACTATTCACCTTATTTAAGAAAGAAAAAATACTCCAACAATAATACTAATAATCCGCCATAAACATCATATAAACAAATGCCAACTCAATTCGTGAAAATAACACCAATACTTAATTCAAAAATATTTATTACATAACACAAATAATTATAAATAATATAAAAAAAAATTGAACAGAGCTTCTTTTATTTATAGGACTATCCGCCCTGTTTAAAAATAAAAAAATAACACAACAATATTCAACATCTGACGCTTATGAGATTAGAGTCGAGATAGCCTGCATTGTTCATTGCCTCGTATGCATGTCCCGCGGTCCCAGCACTGTCACCTTTTTTATCAAAAAATATTTTCTCCCAATTTTCGAATCGTCGAAACATAAAATAAGTGAGCAAAGACAAATCAAAACATGCATTAGGACTTTGATAGTAATTTAAACACAAACTCAATAAAGAAATCAAATCAGTACCTTGAATTTGTAACCATAACTATTGGTAAACACAAACTCAATAAAGAAATCAAATTCAGTTGTGTAGTTACATCTAATCAGTTGTATAACTTAAACTCGGTTGTTAAACAAATTCAGTTGCGCAATTACTTCTAATCAGTTGTGCAGCACGATCCATGCACCCCCAAATCGTTGGGCCAATTTTGTTGAGTTGAGTTGAGAATGGTTAATTACATTATGTACTAGGTTTTAGCCCCGCGCGATGCGCGGGCGCTTTTAAATAGGCTTTTACAAAGTATGTGGTAAGGGAAGTGTGACATTTCATAGGTTATGTAGAGGGGATGAGTAACATATCTGCAAATGATGTGATGGTAGATATGGAAGATAATAATCCATAGGTGAATGAAAACTTAACCTTCCAGGATGTTTCTACATTATAAAATTGAATTGATTAGCTTCACAAAAGACCATAACCGAAGATGGAAAAAATTGAGCATTAAGTATATAATTTATCAAGGCTTTAATGCTTACCTCACATGGTGCCACATGCCCTCATACATTGAGGACTTCAAACCTATTGCAAGTTAAGGAAGACCAATGAATAACAGAGAAATGTGAGATGAGGTACACATCATGTTTTGATGTAGCCCAAACCAACTTCCTCAAGTGCATCACCAAACACCATGTTAGTAAATCAATCAATTCGCGGTCACTATTAAAAATATAAAAATCAAAATTTAGTTAAAAGGAGAACATTTTAATTAAATATTGTGAATGTTTACAACTGATCCTCCTGTAGCATATTTCTTTAGCTCCGTGTTTGATATTCCTATTTCCTAACTTACAATATGGGAGGTTTGTGCTTCAACCAGCGCACCATCTCATTGTCCACTGGAGCTTTACATAAAACAGCACCATCTCATTAACTACTTCCTTTTCGACCCCATCAACCTCGTTTTTATCGAATTTCAAACCCATTTTTACCATAATCTTCACTAATGTCTCCTATATCGCTGATGTAAACATCAACTTCTGCCTTTACTAAAGAGCACATATTTTCCAATGAGAAGTCCTCAGACGTAAAATTCGTGAGATATAGAGCCGACGCTTTTATATGAATATTGCGGCCACGATCTGTAGGACAAATATTTTTAAAATCTATTTCAAGCGTTTCAAGTAGAGAAGCACATATACTGAAGGTGAAGACATTATTTCAATATGTTATTTCTACATAAAGATCTTCAAGAACACGACAGCTACAAGTAGTAAGAGAATTAAGAAGATAAACTTACCTAAGTCCAGTGTGGGAAATGTCAAATTCCATATGAGTACAAGAGTGATCGAATGCATCGGTATGATCCTCCCGTGTCACAGCCACATTTGCTCTTTGTGTGTGTTGAGCATCATAGACAGCAACATTGCCATTTGATTTATTTTTAAAATTCCAACAGGGTCTTGGCAAGTGCCCAAACATACTTCGTTCAGCTGTAGAGTATTGAAGTACCAAACTATATGCATTTCACCAATAAAATAAGGGTTATTTTGAATCAATTATTTCAGCAGATAATATATTATAAATATATTTAGGAAAATATTTATAATAAACTTTATTAGATAGATGCTTTGAAAATAATATAAGCAGTGTCTATGCCCCAAAAAATATGGCAAACCTCTAGGGCCATGGGTAAACATGATCATAGAACTCTAAAGAAGAATATTTACAAACATAATCATAAAGGAAATGGATTATTGAATGAATTACATGATTGCAGTGTAATTATCCCTGTTTTGAGCTCATAACAGTGACAGTGTGCTTGGTGGCTGCAGAAGCATTTTTGAATTCCAAGTATCCCCTATAGGGTCCTTTCCCTTGTATTATCTAATATACCCATCTGTAAATCATAAAATAGAGATAACATAAGATAATGGATGCAAGTTTGTAAAACTAACCTCAACTCAAGCACTACAAGTTCTTAAAACCTCTTTAAACTACATATAATCAATCAATTTTAGCTCATAGAGTATAACTATTTACTTTTAATTGGTGGAACATAGTAAAACTATATGCTTCCAAAAATTGGGAGGCAGTTTAAATTTCTAGTACGACTTGTCAAAGTAAATATGTCGATTTCTAGTGTATATGTATTATTGCAGAACAGTTTCTTAATATGTCTAAAGACATTTTCCCCATAATGTGGTCCCCAATCACACTTTGTTGATCACTAATTGATCTCCAAAGAAGATAAAATGGATTAAACCTATCAGATTTGATGAAACTAACTTCAATCCAATGAAGCTAGTATAAGATGCTGCCAGAATGCGTCCCTAATACTAAAACCAGCACATTACCAACCATGTGTTCAGAAGAACAAATCATATGATACTATTATTAAAATCTTATAATAATTCAAGATCACGCATACATCCCTGATGTAGTATACGAGTGATTGGATCATGCTATAACTCATAATTTAATGATGAATCAATAGTCACATTTGAATTGAAATGTAAACCAGCACAAATCGTTCCAGGAATGAACTGACAAATGGTTTAGGAAAATGGACCCAACTCCTAATATGTGAATCTATAGCAAAAGGAATGATATTATCCAGTAAGAGATGAAATACACCAAAAGAGACGCGTTATGAAATGAAATCCATCCAGAAAAACATCGATTTATTGCCAAACTCCTCTAAAAGAGACAAGCCATTGGAACTGAAGGTCAATCTTAGCTTAAAATGGTAGTCTATCAAACTTTGATTTACTGCCAAAATCTTTAACTTCGAGAAACATTCACTTGGAAAAAGCATAATTTGGAAAAGGAGTTATATCCAAAATGAAACAATCAAACTACATCACATGGGATATCATGGGATACTTAAATGGTATCTCAATTACCTAATTATAATTTTATAGTTACATATTAAGTAACATACTATAAATTTTTTTAAGGTAATGTAGATTAAATAGGCC
The DNA here is from genome assembly GCA_949130495.1 of Sambucus nigra. Lineage (NCBI taxonomy): Eukaryota > Viridiplantae > Streptophyta > Magnoliopsida > Dipsacales > Adoxaceae > Sambucus > Sambucus nigra. The sequence goes on from OX422215.1 coordinate 351,440,361, forward strand.
TAAGCGAAAAACTAATAAGTTGTAGTAAAGAATTTCACCTTTTTAGAAGTCAAAATGTGTAGAATCCACAAATTCACCACTACAGTGGAGGCCTGTGAAATTTTAACAAAATGAAGTCGCCAAATGAATATCAAATCTTACATCCTTGGATCCAACTTTCGAGTTATCGATACCCTATATTCCTTAACAATCCAACAACTAATCTAATGTAATTTCAACCAAAAGGGTGACTTGCATAATATATAAGGAACATGTTTGCACTACAAAGCTGATATATGTTGGCTTCAATTAAGACCAGTAATAATTTATGAAACATCTCCTCAAACCTCAACACACATAAAACCACTTTAGACACATTGACACACTAAACATATTTGTTACTCGTCATAATAACTAATTTAATAAATCTTCAACTCATGCACAAATTAATAAAATCTTCAACTAGTTTATGAAAGCCATTATGAGAGAGAAATTATAGTTAGGGGAAATAATTTACAACTAATGTAGTTTCTACTTTTATCAACTGTATATTAGTGCCTCCAAAGGCATTAAAACCTACAAGGTTCAAATTAGATGTTAAATACTGCAACTTTTATCAATGTATATTAGACATCAGAACCTACAGCATACAAATTAAGTGTTAAATATCATTATCAACTGCAACCATTTGTTTCCTATGTGTTACTTGAATTCTTGGATCTTAACATATTAAACATAATATGTTTAAGAGTACCCATTCTCATAGACTGTCAAACACGAGTCTGATCAAATAGTGAACAGTTGTGTGTCCACAAATAGCTGCAAAAGCCAAAAGCATAGCATATATGCATCATCAATACAATTTTTAATTAACCATAATATATATATGAATCATAATCTAAACCCGACACATATAGTTGGGCTCTCAGCCCGAGCCATAGACATCATACCTCAAAACAGCCTCATCTCATTCACATCAAAATATAAACTAAACTGAAAAAATAAAACAAAAAAACAAGTTTACCTCTGCTAGGGGAGGAAATATTTGTAAAATTATTTTAAATCTTAATAATGTAGTAAAATTAGTGTAATCGAATTAAAGGAAATTTTAAGGAACTATGTGTAAATATACGAAGATGAGCATAAATGTGTTTGCTCTAGTAGTTACAGTTACAGAGACTGATTTTTATACATGTTTCCTTCTTCATGTTCATGTTTATACATAAATTTCTTTGTATAAGCAACTAAATAGTAGAAAGGAAAACCCTAATTTGATTTCCATAAGAAAGAAAGTAATAATACCTTAATAATATTGCAGACCAAGATTCATTCTCTGCAACTCCTCCTGTTGCTACAATACAAATTGTACAATTATTTACAAAACATTCATTCATTCAATCAATTGATAGCAATAAAATACAAAGTTAGGTATGTATTATCTACATATTAGCTACAAAGATGACCTTTAGGATTCAAATCTCGTTGTCGAGAAGATGAGAAGCCCTAACCACATCTGATCTACGGAGGTGGAAAAATCTAAGAGAGGGAGGAAGAAATTTTGGGCGGTGAGGAGCTAAGAGGGTTTCATGTGCGCGAGCGGGAATTTTGAGTTTTGGGAGTAAATTTTAGTCAAGAGGAATTTCCTTTGTTCGTAAAAAATATTTTTTTTTATAAAATCACTCTTTAAATATTGTATCAATATTAGTAACACTTATATGAGATTACTAACACTATTTTATTGTGAGAAATAGTAATGGTATAATACTATTAGTAATCACTAAAATAGTCTATTACTAAAAGAGTGTTTTAGTGTAGTGCCAAAATCAGTTCTAAACTTATCTAATGACTCGATAAGGTAAACCATGATGGCTAAAGCAAGGAAAGAAGAAGGAAGGAAGAAATTCTTACAGAAGATTAAGGAATCATCTTAGGCAGATGACAGAAAGAACGTTCGTAAGAAGAAAAATGAGAAGATAAAGACTTTTAAAACAAGAGGGTAAAAGGTAGAAGACAATCGAATTTTGCCACCTATATATATGCTGCCTCGAAAAATAAGAAAAGTAAAGATCACAGGTGACGACGGTTGTAGTTTTAATGGCTAATCAAAGGAAAAAGGCGCAGATACCCAAACGGTCATCAAAATTCAAAATATTTACAAATTTTTCATTTCTCGCTCAAAACTGTTACGCAAAGTGGAGGAATTTTACAAAGTGTAGAAGGTCTGTTATTAATCAAGACATGAAAAATATGCCCGAGCAACTTTTTAGGTAAAATATTCCACATTCTCACATCCAACCTCAACTGTGAAACATTGGGGGCTTCTATTGATATAAAAATTAGTCAGCTGACGTGGACCAATCATATGAGGACATGTATCATCCAATATGGCACAAGGTCAAGTATTGAGCCACTCAGCGTACCGAGCAACTTACTAAAAAGACCAAACGACCAGACATATTCAATATTTATTGTATTACATTCATTCCTTACCATGTATAGCTGTATACACCTATTCGATAAAGGCATGATATATATTCACATTGATAGCCCAAGGGCTATAAATACGTTGTAACATCCTCTCAGTAGGGTAAGCGAAGTAAGTAATCACAATCATGATCAAAGCAAGATACCCAGTAATACAAAACAGTGGACGTATGCCATTTCCTTGAGGCTGAACCACTTTAAAAATATCTTGTCTTATTTCTTTACTCAAGTTTATCTATGATTAATTATTTAGATCAAATCTAGTTTTTTACATCAACACATGTCGATAATTATTTCATTAGTCCCACAAAAACCCAACTTTTCCATTAAAAGAGCTTGTACTACCATAATTATTCGCTTTAATTTGTATCTCCATCTTTCTTTTTTCTCCGTCAATTTAATTTGTAACTTCTACGTAGATGGATAAATTTTGGTATCAACAGAAGCCCCCAATGCTCCATGCTTGATGATTTACTAAGAGGATGGAGTATTTATTCTGAAAAGTTATGCGGTGCTCGTATATAATGAATGAGATTATTGGCCTTCTAAAACACGTGTGGAGTGAAGGACTGTCTTCTTGTTTTGTTCAACATATTGGTAGGCTATCTTCTGGACAATGGATGACTCAGGCTAATCGATAGTTTTGCCATGCAAACTTAGGCTATGGTTCACTTCTGAGTATCTGATTTTTCTGGTTTGTGGAGCACTTGCTGAAGAAGTAAATCAATGTATACTACGATGGTGTGTGCCCAATTTCTTCTCCTCAAAATGCTTTGCTAGTGTAATATACTGGCTTTCGAACACCTTTTCTTCAGTCTAATTAGTGACCAGTAAATGTGAGTTTTGATCTTCAATAGAAAAAATAACTCTGAAAAAGTCGTAAGACTGTGTGATAATTGATTAAATTCGCAAATATCTAATTTGTCACACTTATTTAATTAGTGTCTATTAATTCAGCCCCTAAACATGCATTTATGGTGCGTGTGTCAAACCATAAACAAATAATGCATGTGACATAACAAATATGCTGAGACACAGATTTCAGGAAAAAAAACCTTTCAGGTAAAACCTTTATTTCACTATGAATCTGTAAATCGCAACTTACAATTACATAGAGAAATCTGCAATGGATCAACACGCAGCCAATCCATAAAGACTCATAGTCTTGAACTCAGTAAGAGAATACCCGCAGCACCCTCCAAGGACTCGCAGTCCTATCTTCAGCAAAGAATCCTCACACAGCAAGATCCTTAATGACACGCAGCCATACGGTGTAGAGACACACTCCACAAAAGATGAACAAAGGCAAAGATGTGTTCTTGAACACCAAAATAATTCACTAAAGCAAGATGGGAGTTTTGTGAATTGTAAATCAAAAAGGGATTAAAACCCTAAAAGAATAAGCCTAAAGATTACTGCTTTGGCAGTGTTTCTGTTCTGGAAAACGTATGGACTTATTAATGAAAACGTTACCATTTAATGAGTATTTATAGAAAATCGCGCCGCCTTGAAAACCAAGCTCGTTCGAACGAGAAGCAATCTCGCTCGAACGAAGTACGCATGTCGTTCAAACGACACCGCGCGACTTCCAATCTTACTCGAACGAGATGCTGATCTCGCGCGAACGACCTGGGCATCAAAATCGAGGTCCGCTACTAAACTTAGAAAAAATACTCATTCTCAAATTTTGACGAAAAAGTCCGCTCCAACACTTAGAAAATATTTTGTAAAAATATCCCAAAAGCTCTAAGTGAAAAGTTAAGGTATTTAAAACATAACCTTACCAAAGTAAACTTCGCAGAGTCTTGAATGATGAAGAACTTGAGTAATTCGTATCTGTCTTTGATGTAGATGACTCTTGAATGCTCTTCGACGGTGTAGCGGTATATGACATAATAAATTGATAACGGACCTAGAAAATATGTCCTTACAAATCTCCCCCTATGTCTAAGTCGTTACATACATAAAAAAATCCGAATTATCAAAAACCAAATTGCCTATACAAATCTACCCTCCCATGAATAAATTTACAAGACTTCAAAACTGTTCTTCAATCATCTTCGTCAAATCTCAAAGCTTTTCTCATCAGGGTGTGCAACATATAAATCTTCAATTTTGTACCTACACACATGAGATAAAGCAAAAACCTTCGTGATGCATCGAGTTTGAAATGATATAAGAATAAAGCATTAATAATCAAATCTCCCCCATAATGCAAAAACTCCCCCATAACATGATAATTCTTTCTCCCCCTTTTTATGATGTCCCCAAATAGACAGATAAGAAGAAACAATCAAAACAAGGAGTGTCACGATAAAAATGTATAGCAAAAAAAGATCAAGCTATGCGCATGCAAAGGGATATCTCAAAAAAAAATCTCACAAACTATTTTTGGATTTTTCAATTTTTCATACAAAAATAAGATACCACTTTGAACAATATGATACAAAAATCACACCCTGGATTTAAACTCAAACAACCAAGTCATGGAAACGAAGTGAATGGGTGTGAACACATTCAATAGGTAAATCAACTCAATCAATCATATGTGCACGATGAATATGTGTACCCCTAACGAATGAACATCAAAAGAATCCTTAGGTGTAAAAAATTTGTTGAATTTAGATGACATCGTCTTATACAAATCAACAAATCAAAGTCAAAATGATTTCCACCCCCATAACGTCCAAAACTATTTAGCGCATTTTCAAGAATTTCAAGGACGTGCAAACCCGTTTTAATTCTCCAACCAAACACCCTCAAATATATTTTCTTTTAGAGGTAATCTGAATTCTCAAACTTTGGAGAATTGGTGCAAAAACCTAAATGGCCCATAATTTGGCATGAATTTCTTTTTATTGCCTTTAAATTTTTTTCGGGCTCTTTTATACCTCTTTGGAGACCGGATAATAAAATTCCTCCATTTTTTATGTCCAATTTAATGGTGGCTTAGTATTCGAAAAAGGAAAAATAAACCTTTCATAGCCCTTCCCCGTTTTTTTAAACAAATCACACAAACTCACAAAACGGTTTTTATATGCACAATTTCCTTATAAAAATTATTGCGCTTGGTTCGTTTTAACGACAGGATTGAAGTGAAAATACCCAACTAACATGTGATAAGACAAGCACAATAATCAAACAAATCTGTGTATGTGTGTAATAAAGGAAACATGAGTCAAACATGTAGGAAGTAACACTTAATTACATCTTAATGACTCTAAACATTATAAAGCACAAGGATGAATTGACCTATTGTCTCAAAACACTATCAAATAGTCACATGTAAAATGGAATGATGTTGTGACTTGGTCATCCTAAGACTTCATCCATAAACGGTGCAAACAAAATACAAAAATCTTTTTGGATTTTTCTAAAGAATTTTATCAAAATAAAATCTTTTTGTATTTTTCAAAATTTTTCAAAAGAAAAAACTTATACAAAAATGATACATACTAGCAATAGGCAAACAATGTCATCATGAAAATCACCCTATACTAGTAAACAAGTCAAACCTCAATCATTAGGTGCGGCGGGGTTTTTCAAAGGTGGTGACAACTTATGAAAAAACTTCATCAATTCTTGTGAAGTTTTGACTAAAAACTTAACTTGCTCACCTAAATGTGCAAACTCTCTCATATAGTCTCCGGGAGGATGTAAAGAATCATGTGTGGGTGCATGTACATCAGAAACACATGTAGAAGCAAAACGTGACACATACCCCAACTTAAAGCAAAATTCCCTAAGGTGTCCTCTCCTTTTGCAATGTGAGCAAACATAAATAGGCCTCGGAACACCTCTCTCAAAAACTCTAGGACGCACTTTCCTAATAGGAATGGGACGCCTAGGTAGGTGAGGGTGAGACTCACATGGATTTGACACTAAAGTGGGAACCGGCTTGGGTGCTAATTGGGAAATAGAAGTACCGTCATGACTTATTCCTAACTTCTCACCTTTACCCTTAAGAACCACCTTTTCAACCTTCTTAGGTGCGTTCTCAAAAATGACATTGACCTCCCTAGCACGTTCGAGATCACTCTCGAGTTGGGATACACGTGTCGTCAGACTAGACAACGTGTTGGTCAAATCACACTTCTTCTTTCTTAAAACCTCCTTCTCTCTCTCCAAATCTAAAACCCGACAACCTAAATCACGATTATACTTATTAGTTTTCAAGGTCTCGGTGTACAAATCTCTAAAAGATTTTTGGAGTTCACTTCATCTCCACTTTCTTCCTCGCTCTCATCCTCACTAGAAGAACACAAATCACTATCATCGCTCTCGTGTGCACTCTCGTGAGACAAAGTGGGTGTGCTCATATGACTCGAAAAAGCGACAACCATCCCATGTGCTAAACCTTTATCAGACTCATCACCCTCATTATCACTAAGTGTGGCAGACATGGCTACTTTCTTCCCTTTCTTTCTAAGTCAAGTTGGACACTCAAACGACTTATGTCCCTTACCCCCACATTCAAAACAAGTCACGTTCTCAAGATCTTCCTCACACTCCTCATCTAAGACATTCTCTTTTTTTCTCTCACCGCTTTCTTTGGCCTTTCCTTTCTTTTTATTTTTCTCAAAAAATTTCTTTTTATTGGAAGAATTATTTTTGTTCATGTTGAGAAATTTTTTTAAATTTTTCGCAAACAAGGCCATATCATTAAAATCAAAGTCTCCCTCAGAATCGAACTCACAAACTTTTTCTTTCTTTTTCTTACAATGAGTCTTTAAAGCAATGCCATTATCCTTAGCCTTAATGGTTTTGGGAAACATGTCAATCTCATAGGTTTGAAGATCTCCTACAAGTTCTTCCAACTTAAGTGAATTCAAATTTCCCAAAGAGTTCAAAACAGTGACTTTAGGAATAAAGCGTTTTGGGAGAGATCTCAAAATCTTTTTAACGACACGCGTGTTATCAATAAGCTCACCCAAATTAAAGATGGTGTTAATAATGTCCGACAAACGTGCGTAAAAATCATCAAAGCATTCAGATTCAGACATGGTGATAGTCTCAAATTGGGTGGCCAAATTTTGTAACTTAGATTCTTTAACCGCGTTCGTACCCTCATGTGTCAATTTCAAAACATCCCAAGCCTCTTTAGACGTGGTGCACGTCATAATTCGGCGAAACTCATCAGGAGTGATAGCTCCAGAAATAGCACTCAAACCACATGAATTATATTTAGACATTTTATGATAATCTTCAGTCCAGGCTGACACGGGTTTTAAAGAGGAGACATTATCAACGGTGACCGTGGGAGGAGTCCACCCATTTTCGCAAAGGTACCAAACACGCTCGTCAATGGCTTTTAAACTAGATTTCATGCGAGCTTTTCAATAGGCAGAATTATACCCGTAAAAAATAGGCATCTTATTATAGAAGTGCTCCATAGACAAAATGCGATTTTTCACAAAACTGATTTAAAAAAAATCAATATCACACGATTTTGCTGAAAATAGGAATACGCGATAAATTAGCGTAACCTGCTCTGATACCAATTTGAAAAAGTCGTAAGACTGTGTGATAATTGATTAAATTCGCAAATATCTAATTTGGCACACTTATTTAATTAGTGTCTATTAATTCAGCCCCTAAACATGCATCTATGGTGCGTGTGTCAAACCATAAACAAATAACGGATGCGACATAACAAATATGCTGAGACACAGATTTCAGGAAAAAAAACCTTTCGGGTAAAACCTTTATTTCACTATGAATCTATAAATCACAACTTACAATTACATAGAGAAATCTGCAATGGATCAACACGCAGCCAACCCACAAAGACTCACAGTCTTGAACTCAGCAAGAGAATACCCGCAACACCCTCCAAGGACTCGCAGTCCTATCTTCAGCAAAGAATCCTCATGCAGCAAGATCCTTAATGACACGCAGCCATACGGTGTAGAGACGCACTCCACAAAAGATGAACAAAGGCAAAGATGTGTTCTTGAACACCAAAATAATTCACTAAAGCAAGATGGGAGTTTTGTGAATTGTAAATCAAAAAGGGATTAAAACCCTAAAAGAATAAGCCTAAAGATTATTGCTTTGGCAGTGTTTCTGTTCTGGAAAACGTATGGACTTCTTAATGAAAACGTTACCATTTAATGAGTATTTATAGAAAATCGCGTCGCCTTGAAAACCGAGCTCGTTCGAATGAGAAGCAATCTCGCTCGAATGAAGTACGCATGTCGTTCAAACGAAATCGCGCGACTTCCAATCTCGCTCGAACGAGATGCTGATCTCGCGCGAACGACCTGGGCGTCAAAATCGAGGTCCGCTACTAAACTTAGAAAAAATAATCATTCTCAAATTTTGACGAAAAAGTCCGCTCCAACACTTAGAAAATATTTTGTAAAAATATCCCAGAACCTCTAAGTGAAAAATTAAGGTATTTAAAACATAACCTTACCAAAGAAAACTTCGCAGAGTCTTGAATGATGAAGAACTTGAGTAATTCGGATCCGTCTTTGATGTAGATGACTCTTGAATGCTCTTCGACGGTGTAGCGGTATATGACATAATAAATTGATAACGGACCTATGAAAATATATCCTTACAAACTCCTAGATGATGATTGACCAATGCCTCGACCATGTTATGATCTGGAGCCGAATCTGATGCTTGGGTAGTAATTTCATCAATTCTTCCTTGGAATGTCGTAGCAATATGAAAAATAAGCCCCCACAAATGGAATATGAGCGTTGAATACTTTTTCAGTCTTTAAGTATGTTGGTGGTTGGAAACCGACCTGCTAGACGTTGTAGAATATTTCACTAGCACTCTTATAGTTTGCAAAACTATGAATCGTCAAAAATTTCTCTTATACTAAGATTTCTTTGCCCTTGCTATTACTCTTGCTGGGATGGATAAGGCTGAGAAAAAATGCCCTATGAAATGGCTCCTAAGATCTTTATCATTTGTAATAATTATTATTGTTGCTAAGGCCATTGGTGTTGGAATAATTGGTTGATTTGTATTTAAGCTTGTGATTAGCTTTTAATCTACTTGTCGACTAAGTAATCTTCTTAGTAATGAGTTCAAAAATTGAACTTAGATTCGGCTAATTCACTTATATGTAACTGCAAATAGTTTTATTAATCCAAGTTTAGCATCAATTATCAGTGGTTGTGATTGTAATGCCATAGCTTCTACTAATGCACCTAGATATATTGATCCAAATTTAGCATTAATTATCAGTGGCGACTAAGTGTATGAGGAATATATGTTTGTATTCCAATAACTAGGAAAGTTTATGCATCTTCCTACATTTAACTTAGTCAGGTAAAACTTGTTTGTAACTTTTTTAGTTGTATACAAAGCTTTACACTTCTTGTTCTTGACTTTTTTATACAAAATCATATATGAAGTGAATAACCTCTTGTTCGTGATTCATTTTTACGAAGTCATACATGAAGTAAATAACTTATTATTCGTGACTTGTTAATACGAAGTTATACATGAAGTAACGATCATTAATTTGAATTTATAAGCTCTCTTCAATAGAAGTCTGCTCAATCTGCTTAAATTATAAGCTGAATTGTGAGATTTCTTCCAGAGAAGTCTTCTCAGTTGCATTTCTTGATATGTAAATTCAATACTGATATCAGTATCTGGGTAATTGGATGGAGCCCCCCTTTTTGAAGAGAAGACTGAATAATAATATGAATATCCGATAATAATAATAATTCCCAACTAGTCGACGAGACTTTGTTGATGTATAATGCTGACTATATAGAGAGTTTTGAAAAGATCAAATAATAAGCACGCATGAGCATCTTGACTAAATTGCAAATATAATGTTGATGTAATCATTAGCCACAGTAGAATTAAGTATGAATAGTGGAGCCAAACAATCCGTTGGAGCTAAATTGTGATGATTCACATAATATATATAATTTACATCGAATATCCATCAAAGCTAATGAGAAATCCATTCAGATAAATAATGGAATCGCCGATTTTGAATATGTCTGGGCCTTTAAATAATGCATGAGGAACTGAATGATCCATAATTGTTAGAGAAAAATAGATTTCCATACCATTCAATAGTGTATATTAATAATAAATGTAATGCAGATTATCAATCGACTGTACTGACCATTTGTCTGGGATGAATATAGATAAGAATTATCCCGACCAACTGTCCGTTAGGGGGTAAAATATAATAAATGTGGAAGATCTCTTCAAGACTGAATATATGACAATAAATATTTTGCCGAGATTCTACCGAGATGAATATAGAATATTCATAACCATCTGAATAGATATAGAGAATGATTCGTGCTCGAGCATATATGTCGAAGCACTAAGAAGATAAATAGTGTCTGGCTGATATGTCGAGGCAAGTTGTATAGTGCCGAGCATTAATAATATTTTCTAGAGGTTTAAGATTATGGCCGAGCATTTGTCGAGACTAAATCTTGTACCTGTGGAAGTTAGTAAGTTTCTCGAACACATGTTGAGGATCAATAACAAAGAAATTATCATGAGAATGAGTTATTCAGCCAAACAATAAATGATATGAATACGCTCAAACATAGGACAATAAAAATTTCAAAACATGAAATAATATGTTTTGTGCCAAATGTGTGCAGATTTTTGTCAAATATATATATATCAGACGTAAGGATATGAATTTAATTCAGAATTTCGCAAAGTTATTTGAACTCCAGCAAATTCCCCAATATAAGTTGTTTTCAAACTATTTATAAGTTGGTTTCACGTGAGGATCTGAAGTACAGAGAGTTATATGTAATAAACCAAAAACTTTTGAACACTAAATGGTGATTTTAATACAGTCCAACATATGTCGGCGAACAAAATTGCATCACCCGAAATAATAAATTTAGTGTCTAACAGAAAGTTAAAAATTTTATGTCAAGCATTTGAAAGTGCTCTATAATTTTTGTGTTTTCTAGCAGATGTAAATATTTTTAAGAAGATATTAATAAGGGAAATATTAGTATATATTAAAACTAGGTTCCAACCCTGCGCGATGCGCGGGTGATTTATAGTTCTTGTGCCGAAATGGTTTTTCAAGGATTGCAACCTTTTTTGTACTAATATTTTCAATAACAACAACACATATTTTAAAGATCCATTCGTGATAAGCCCCAAAGCCTTCTCCTTAAATGCTTAAGAGCCATAAAAATATTATAATATTATCACTTGAAGATGCTTCGCTTATAAATTCTAAATGAAAGAAAGTTAATAGTTCAATAACTTTTCCACCTTCACAATAAAGTAACTCAATCAGGAAAAAAAAGTTTTTGACAAAAAATAAAACAATTTTTATAATGGAAAACAATTTTTAATGAAAAGCAATTCTTTTTAGAAAATAGTTTGAACACAAAATAAATTTTCATGAAAAACTATTTTTTTAAACAGTTTTTTCAAAAAAAATTTATAGTAAAATTTAAAAACAGTTTTTAATGAAAAACAAATCTTAACAATAAAAAAGAGTTTTGACAAAAATAAAACAGTTTTTTTTAATAAAAAACAGTTTTAGTGGAAAATTTTTTAGAAAAAACAATTTCAACACATATAACTTTAGAAAAAAGTTTTAGCAAAAAAACAGTTATAACGAAAATTAAAAAACATTTTAAAACAATTTTTCATGAAAAATAAATTTTATCAATAAAAAAACAGGTTTGATAAATTATTCAACTGAGTGGTGATTGTACATGTTGCCACGTAAGATGACGAGTGTCTATTTCTAATTGGTCCACGTAGTTGGATAATCTTTGCATCAACACATACTAATTCTTTTTTATATACCTAAATTTTTTTTCCTAGGACGTCGCCTACCCTCTAAGGCCCAAAGTTGCCCCCGACCATGTATGATGTCTTTGCAATACACATGCTTATCGAATCGGACATGTTTGTGTTACTATCAAACTTATATATATCATCGAAAATTAGTGAAACACTAATTTATAAACGAAAAATTATAATGAAATTGTATTTAACCAAAAACAAAATATTTTAAAATCAAACAATAATTTACAACACTGACTAAATGGGAAAGAAAACAAATGAAAAAAAATAAACTTTTGGGCCTTCCATAGTTTTGCTCATGCTTAACCAAACACTGAGAAACACAACACTTTATAATGAAACACGAGAAATGCAAAAGCGACTCTACTTCTCACTCAAAACATTAACACACATTAATGTGGCAAAGAAGTTGCTGATCAATTCAATCTTCAAAGTTATGGCTTTGTCAGGAACTCGCTAGAGGTTGTTAAAGCTATAGGAATAATCTCTTAATACTCTAAAATGCAAAACAAGGCATTTATTATGTTTTGCAATTAGCCTATCCACGTGGCACATCACTTCACTATCTTCTCAATACATGCATTTATCACCCTTAAACCTAAGACTATCCACCGTTCGAGGCAATTCATTTCCCCTCTCTTTCTCAATTAGGCCATCCACGTCGGCGTAATTTCATTTCTCTCACTCTCATCTATTATATACTCCCTATGTTTCTCTCTCATCTCTACACGCATCTGCCCCCTTTCTACCAACCTTTTTATCTTCCGTCTTCTCCCTCTATTGGAAAAAGACCACTGGTGAAGGGAGTGCATATGGCATCCTTCCCCGACAGGTTGATGACTGTTGTTTCTCCCTCTATTCCTTATTTGGTTTTCTTCCTCACCTATCCTTATATTTGTCCGCTTTTTTCGCTTGCCGGAACTCTTGACTTTCAACAGAATTCTGGTGTGTTGGGTTGGTGACAGATCTATCTGTGAGTGTGTGTTGGTGGTGATTAAGCCATGGGGTGTTAGTGGTGTTTGGATCATGGGTTGTTGTTGGGTTGAATTAGAAGTGGGGATGTTGGTGGTTTGGGGTTGTGTGTGTTAGAGGTGGTTTTGGGTAGAAATGGTTGTGGTGGGAAAGTAAAGAGGCGGTGGCGATGGGTACGAAAACGGTGGCGTAGAAGGTGACGACATTGGAGATGTTAATCGAGCGGGCGTTAAGACAAATCATTAAGGCTTCAAACTCTCTTCTAGCACCTAACTGGGTGAGTTCCATTCCACCTCCATTGTTCGATTTGTTACTGCACGATCGTAAGGCGCCTAAATTATAGTTGGTTTCATTTTCTTGGTTGTGTAATTTTTGGGGGTACATCTTTTGGTAATTTTTTTCTTCTCTCTGTTGCTGTTGACGAAATGGGTGTAGTAGGATGTGTTTTTCAGCCAGTGGTTTTTATGGTAATGGGTTTGTTTGCTTTGTGACATAACAGGTGTTTTTTATTTGGATTTGGGGAGAGCTTGGCTCTGCGAGATGTTTGCAATATGTTCTTTTTTGAAATTGCACATAGGAAGATTCTTATATAAATGGTTTGCAGTACTTTATATGTTTCTGTATGTTAAGGTAAAGATTTTAATAATTTTTCTTCTCCCATAATATAAAAAAGTCGTTTTATTATACTACCAATCATGTGGTGCCTCAACCGTAGCTTTTAAATTTTATTTGCTCTTCCACGATGAATATAATTTGTTTATACTGTAATCAAGTGTAGATATAAACATTACTGATTAAGATCTGTTTTACACTTAGTATTATAAACAAAAGGCCTTAGTCTCTGTTTTTCATTGTCCCTGATCCTTGAGTTGATATTAATTGACTTGATTCGTAAATGTGTGATTACACAAATAATAAAATAAGAGTAGTTCTACATACTGCCTAGCGACGACATTTCTCTTTTTTTTTTCTTTTTGGTTAAGTTTCTTATTATTTTGTAATTAACAATTGATATAAAAACAGTTTTTTATATTAAAAAAAAAGTTTTCCTATTAATATAAAAAAACATTTTTTTATCAAAATTAAAATTAAAAAATATATTTTTTTCATAAATAAAAAATAATTATGTTTATTGACATGATATCGCGATTGATTAATGTCGCTAGCACGGACTCCATTCAGACGTGGGTCCAGGAATGTGGGTCGTGCCAGTGGCACTAATTAATCGCGATATCATGTCAATAAAATATCGTGATTAATAAGTGTTGCTGGCGCGGAGCCACATTCAACAAATGATGTGGGTCCGGTAATGTGAGTCCACGCAAGCGTCACTAATTAATCGCGATATTCAAAAAAATATCGCGATTAATTAGTGCCGCTGGCGCGGACCCACATTTAACAAATGTTGTGGGTCCACGCCAGCTGCACTAATCAATCACGATATCATGTTAACAAAATATTGTGATTGATTAGTGTCGCTGACGCGGTCCTACATTCAACAAGTGATGTGCGTTCAGAAATGTGGATCCGCACCAGCGCCACTAACCAATCGCGATATCATGTCAATAAACATAATTTTTTTTATTTATGAATAAAATGTTTTTTTAATTTTAGTAAAATACAGTTTACTCTCAATTTTTTTTATATTAATAGAAAAACTGTTTTTTAATATAAAAAATGTTTTTATATCAATTGTTAAACACAAAAGAATAAGAAACTTAAAAAAAATAGAAGAGGTGGATGCGTTCCCAGGCGGTTTGAGTGGCGGGCTATTAAGAATTACTCATAAAATAAAGGAAAATATTACAATATAAAAACTGTCTAAAATACAAAACTATGATCCTTTATAATAAAACAATGTAATAAAATTTACCCACCAAATTAAATGCAGACATGGTAAATACTTTTCTTTTGAACTAAGAATAGAATAAACAATCTCTATTTTGTATAAATTATATCGAAGTTGTGATTGTCTTTTAATAATTTTATATATGCTTGAAGTATGTCTATCTTTAAAATAATTTAGTTTTTTTATTTGATTTAATATATACGTATATTTAGCATTATATTTATATTTAGTTTGTATATCATAAGATTTATAAGATGCGTGTATTATTATTATTATATATTTAAAAACAAAAGCTTTAAATTTAGCTTCACCACGCTTCAACAATCAATTCATATTAAGTACACCTAATATATATCACTCTTCCCTCAAAGTCTAAATTTTCGATCCGTATTTTTTCTTATTGCTTATGCTCCACATATTGCGTCTCGCCCGCGTATCGCGCGGGTTTACAACTAGTAGATATTTATTTTGCAACACAAAAAACTATCTTTTTTTTTACAAAAGGCTATCTATAAATAAAGAATGGAAAAAATAAAGAATGTTTTTAATATTACAAACTATTTTTCTAAAAAAAAATATTGTATGTTATTTATAAGAACAAAACTTTTTAATTGTTTCTATAAATAAATATTGGGAAAAATAGTTAAAACATTTATTTTTAGTCTTCAAAAGTTAAAGAACTGTTAAAAAATTTCTTTTATATTTAAAAACTTTTAAAATAGTAGAAAACGGTATTTAATAGTTTATTTTTGTGACAAACAGTTTTTATATTTCTTTAAAAATAACTTTTTATTTTTATAAAATAGTTCAAACGTATGTTTAGCTTTTTAAACAGTTTAGATAGTTTATTTATTTTTTAAAACTGCTAAAAATATTTTAAAAAATTAGTTTCTGATTTTAAACACTAGTTTTTTGTAAAAACAAATGTTATCAAAAATAAAAAATAAACATGCTTAAGTTTTTTCAATTGTTTGAATAATAAAAAATTGTTTTAAAATAAAAAAATATGTATATTTTAACTTTTTTATATAAATAATAATTAAAAAATAGAATATTATTTTTTATTTATATAAAAATCTATTTTAAAAAAATCAAAATAGTTATTTTTATAAAACACTTTTTAATAACAAAATATTTTTATAAATAATAGCTAGTAAGTAATGAATGGGAGAGGGGTATTATAGATATTTTAGGCCTAAAAATGAGTAACTTAATAGTCAACTGACGAAATTCGTAAAAATAGGGGTCAAACTCCAAGAAGTGAAAATTATGAGGGTTTGACTCAGTAATGAATAATTAATGGGTGTCAAACTCCAAATAACTATTTTTTTACCTAACACAAATACAAGCGAAATAAATTGTGACAAAAATGATCCAATTAAAAAACAAAGTGATTTTTTTTTACCTAACACGAACAGTGTCAAAATAAAATACGACACAGAATGACCCATTTAAAATAGGAACGGACACGAAATCTTTTTTACCTAATACAAATACGATCCAAATAAAACGTGACACAAGATGTTTGTGTTAGGTTGAAAACTTATGACTTAATATCGTATCACATTTTATTTTGTATGTGTTCGTGTTAGATAAAAATGACATTATCTCATGTGTTAATTGGGTTGTATTTGTGTTAGTTTAAAAATACGATTCCATATCATGTACTGTTTTATTTTGATCATGTTCCTGTTAAGTAAATAAAATGTGTAGTATTTAATTGGGTCGTATAAGTAAAAAAAATGAAGCCAATTTGAAGGAGGGAAAGTCCTTTATTTGTTTATATCAAATATTACAAATTTCTTAATTTTTGACATATTTATATTGGGCTTTTCTTCTAATTGACGAATGGCAATATATACAGAAAAATGATGAATTGTAATAGCCTTTTTACAAAATGAATCGTGATAGCTTTTACCCCTACCCTTTAACAGCTTTGGCTGAAAGCCATATCTTTTGGCAATTGAAATTATTGCAGCTTCTTTGCCCCTTTGTGGTTTAGCATATCCATGTTAGTGTGTCAATGTTTTGAGTCAGAAGTATGAATACACATAATTAGGTCCGGATCTGAGACTTTGAGGACCCTAGGTGAATAACAACAAATTGGGATCCCTTTATGTCCAAATTTTTTTTAATAATTATCAAAGAAAGTGTGTTCTTCTTGTATTTATTAATGTAAAATTATTAATTAAATCATCAAAATCAATGTTATATAACAAATCTTTTTCTAGTGATATTGTAGCTAATCCATATAATCTCTCTTAAGTCATGGTAGAATGAAGGTAATTTTTTATAAATTTTAATTTTAAAAAACTTCTTTCAACCGAAGCAACAGTAACGGGTATTGTCAAAATTATTTCGTATTCAATCCAAGCATTTGAAAAAATAGGGTTCATTCTATTGATATAATTTAATACCTCAATTGATTTTGTTGTTTACTTTGGCAAAGACCTTTTCAAAATTTTCAATTCGCAAAAACAATTGATGTCCATAAATATCACAACTATTATCATGTGTTAATTATTTTTCAAGATTAATACAAGAACTATTTAATCTATCATCATCTAAGGTTTTCAATTTGTGCAAATGGAGAAAACATCCCAAAAAATCCTCATATTTTTTAAATTGTTCAAATCATGTTCTAAGTGACATAAGTATTTGATCTATTACATGTAAAAAATAATTAACTCGGAATGATTCTTCCGATGTTTGTCGTATCTCGTTACTAGAATCCTCGTCAAAATGTTTTATTTCTAAAAACATCACGTTTTTACGAAATACGGCTTCAACTTCTATATCATGAGTAATATTTATAGCTTCAGTTTTAGCGGATTCATATCCATTATCTCTTTCGTTTTCAAAATAACAAATAACTCGTCTATAAAGATTCAACGCGACATGTAATACCCCATATTTTTCTAGAATGAAACAAAACTCTTTTTTTTAGATAAAATAAAATTCATTGGAATTAAATTACACTGGTAAATTTAAATTATTTAATTGCGAACAATTAATTTTTTACTATTTCATAATCATGTGAAACCTACTTTGGACGTTGAATAATTTCATTAGAAATAATTGCATGTATAGTGTAATTAATATATGATGTGTGACTCAATTGTAACTATACTTGTGGAATACAACTAATTGGAACACATTTCGGGAGACTTTATGGGCTCGTTTAGGTGTTCCCGGGGTATGGATATATAAGTTAGGAGGCTTTTGGGCTAGTTTGATTATGGCTTCGGGTCCATTAGGGGGTCCACAAATGGAGAATTAGGCTTAACTTGGGAATTGATATTATTATAAGATTAAGAGGAATACTAATACTCCCTACACTTAATCAAACACCTAACCCTAGCAGCCCCACCTCAAGAGATTAAAGGAATAGAGTCCAAAGAGGATAGGAAACAAGGGATTCAAGAGGAAATCATCAATCTCCATATCGAGATAAGAATTTTTTTTGCTTAATTTAATGTCCAATGTATTTCTTAATTCATTGTAGTAAACCCCATATAATTTCTAGGTTTTAGTATGAAAATTGGTGATTAAACAATAGCATTTAATCCTATGCATGTAGAAAAGATTAATCAGAATTTAGGTGGTTTAACCCAAAAATTTAGGATGATTAAAATCTTGGTTTGGATGATATAACTCATGTCTTAGGGTTCCTAAATAAATTGAAAATGTTGATGCATATGTATAGAATTTAAATTCATGTTTAAGGTATGGAAATCTGAAGAATTATAATACATGTGTTATGTTAAAAATAGGATTTAAATCTAGATGGATTTATGATAGAAAATCTGAGTTAGGAGTCATGATCAATTGATGTAAATTCTGGAATTTCGAAAGGATATTGATGTTAATTTATGTAATTAACCATTTTAATATGAAAGACTAAGTCATAGGGACCTGCTCTTATATTGTTGTAATTAAATTAACCATTGGGATGAACTTTGGGATGAAATTTAGAATTTGTGTATTGACAAAATGTAACAGATCTAGGCTATTGCCCAGGTCCGAACCGATTAGGCTATGAAGGCGAATCAATTCGGCTGCTAGGCGAATCAATTTGACCAAGGAGGCGAATCGATTCAGCCCTTGGGGAAGGATGAGTTGGAACCGTGGATGGATTCGGGGAATTTTTAGAAAAACCATACGAGTTGGTGGGACGGTGTTTGGGTAAAAGATTATTTTATTAAAAATGCTATTGTGGCACAAATATTAATTGGGAATCTACATTTAACAGGATGGTTGCGTAATCTTATAAAGATAAAGGAATTAATAATGAACTAGTTGGTCAATCATTAATGGGTGAATATTTATGAGTATTTATGTGGAATATCTTAGGTAATTATAGAGTAATTACCTACACATATTATATGAGAATAATATGTACTTATATTTATTTGTGTGGAAATACCTATGTTCATGGACGGTCCTATCAGTTGGGGTTACGAATATTCCAGATCGTAGCACACGTCGGCACAGATGGGTTAGACGTTGTGTATGCCGTTATTATAGGTACTATGTAGCAGTGCCACATACTAGATGTAAATATAGATGCTGGGATCCTTTGTCACCACTAAGTATGGGCCAGTTCAGTACTGCGTAGGAACCGCCTGCTTATGTGTGTTTTGTGATGTTTGATTGGATAGAGAATTCCTTTGAACTTACCGATAGAGCACGAATGAGACACCACTGGTAAAAATGGCTTTGAGTGTCGCATATATGAAAGGACATATATATATATAATTATCTGAATTAAATGAGATTTATTAAGTTATCTAAGAACATAGATAGTAAATTACATACCCATACTATGTAATGTGCATAATAGATTTTTATGTCACTTTTACGAGTAAATGAGATTGAGACACTTTGGGCATTGATAACATGAATATAGATGATTACGGTTCAGTATGTTGATTATATTTAATGCACTTGATATTAAACTATCATTTATTTATTTCGGGACTTGTTCGGATACGGGGAATATCACACTTTGTGAAAGCGATGTGATATCGATTTGAATAAATTCGCAAATTCCAATTAAACCCTTATTTAATCAATTGTCAACTTTAATACAAATTAATTAAACCTAATTTTAATTAATCATAAACCAACATCTAGGTGTAGTGAATCATGCAACATAAATAAATATTTATTGCTAACTCACAGATTTCAGGAAAAAAGCCAAAAAGAATTTTTTTTTTTATTTCACTTAATAATACTCACAATGATTACAAGCGAAATCTGCAATGAATATCAGCAGATACCCACAAGAACACGCAGTTCTGAATCAGCAATGAATCAACCTCAGAAGATCCATAAATATATGCAATCCAATCAGCCCAGGAACACCCACGAGTACTCCCTATGACACGCAGTCAACGTCAGCCCAATACCTCCCTCAAGTGGAACCTATATTAGCATTAGGTTATCCTCCCTATAAGAGAAACTCTAGCAAACATGTATCTCAGGTTCCAAAAAAATTCACCTAACTATTGAAATTTTTTTATGAATTGGAAAACAGAGGTTTGAACCCTAAAAGAAGTAGACAAAAGTATTCTACAGATTGCAGTTTTCGTGTACTGTAAAATGTCATACCTTCTTAACGAAAAAGCACTCATTTAACACGCTTTATATAGAAAAATTGAGTCAGCGTTGTCGCTCGAATGAAGTAGAGATATCGCTCGAACGATGCCAAATGTCACTCGAACGACATATCACACGACATTTCCATGTCGCTCAAATGACCAAGCACGTAAAAAATAATTTTTTGATCTATTATAAATTCTGCGTCAACACTTAGAAAAATATTTTGACGAAAAACAATGCATCAACTTTTAGAAAATATTTGAGAAAAAATATCCCAACACTCTAAATGAACCGTTAAGGTACTTAAACACATTCTTACCAAAATTAATCTCACAGAGGCTTGAATGTTGAAGAACTTTTGATATTCGGATCCGTCTTCATGTATCTTCAAACTTGAACTTTTTCTTCAACGGTTTGTAGTGGTATACGACATACACTAATATGAACATGACTTATAGATTATGTCCTTATAAGTCCCCCCATGTCTATGCCGGTACAAAATAAAAATATCTAAATTATCAGATCAAAATGCCTATACAAATCTAATACCCTCCCATGATCCCAAAACTGAAAAGCTACTAAAAATGCAAGATAAAAACTTTTCTTCAAATATCTTCAACATTAAATCTTCAAATATTCAAGATTTTCTCATCAAGGTGTGCAATATATGATCCTCAATCTTTGTACCAACACATATGAGACAAAGCAAATACCTTCGTGACGTATCGAGTTTGAAGTGAGATAAACATAACATCAAAACAAATATCGAATCTCAAATATCCCCTATAAACTCCCTATAAAATCATAATTCATTTCCCCCTTTTTTATTTATCCGAAATAGACAAGGAAAAGAATAAATAAAACAAACATGGAGTTGTCACGACAAAGAAAGCATCATAAACCAAACAACTACGATCATCCAAGATATACTCAAAAGTATTCCACAAACTATTTTTTATTTTTAAATTTTTTATACAAGAATGCAAAAATAATTTTACAAAAATCACACACCATGAATTTACACTAAGATAACCAAATCATGGAAACAGAATGAATGAGTGTTAACAAATTTGATAGAAAAATTAATGCAATCAAACATAACATAGTGCATGATGAATACGGATACTCCTAACGAATGATCTCAAAATCGTCCTTAGGTGTCAAAAATGTGAATTTATACGACATCGACTCAATCTAATCGACACATCGAAGTCTAAAATGATTTCCACACCAATAATATCTAAAACTATGTAATGCTTTTTCAAGACTTTGTTAGGACGTGCAACCCCATTTTTTCACATTTCTCCATCCGAACACCCTCATAAATAATAATGCATTTATTTTTTCTTTAAGGTGAACTATTTTTCTCTCCTTAGAGAAATCCAATTTTCCCCATTTTTGGCATATGATTATTTTTATTGCCTTAATTTTTCTTGGGCACTTTTAAACGGTAGCTTTCGCAACGAGTTAATTTTGTACTCTCGCAGCTGTTTCCCGAGAACACTCGTCATTTTTTGCAATTTAATTCCTCGCGGTAAACAATTATTGTATGCACTACTTTCATTGTCGAGTTTTATCGCATTTGGATAGTTTTACAGACAGAATTATGATGGAAACACTTCGACCAACATGTGATTTGACAAGTACAATAATCAAACAAATCCCTGCAAGTATGCATTAAAGGAAACTAAAAGTCAAACATGTAGGTAGTAATCTCAAATTACATCTTAATGACTCCAAATATTATAAATCACAAAAATAAAATGATGACACATATCAAAACACTATCAAACAATCACATGGATATGGAATGAAATTGTGACTCGGTCATCCTAAATGTCCATCCATAAATGGTGTAAATAAAATACAAAACTCTTTTTGTCTTGTTAAAAAAATTATCAAAATAAAATCTTTTTGTATTTTTTTATTTTTTCAAAAACAAAAATCTTTTTGGTTATACAAAAAAGATATCAAAAATGAAAAGTATAAATACAAAAATGTACACAATAGCAGTAGGCATAAAGTATCATCATGAAAATCATCCTATGCTAGCAAACAAGTTTGAACCTCAACCGTTATGTACGGTGGAATTTTTCAAGGGTGGTGACTAGGGCTGTCAATGGACCGGGTCTGGACCCGGACCCGATCCGCACCCGACCTAAATTAACGGATCTGAGCAAATTTTATAGACCCGATTATCCGATTACCCGTTTACCCGTTTACCCGATTAGTTAATGGATCGGATCTGGATATACATGGCTCCGATCCGATAAGGACCCGACCCGAATGTGTATATATATAATATAATAAATATATATTTATATATATATATATATATATAGTCTTACATATAGTTACTAAATATATATATATAACTAACTTATATATATATATAACAGTTTTACATACATATATATAAGTTATATTTATATAAAAACAGTTTTATTTTATATAAAAACAGTTTTATTTTATATAAAAACAGGGAGTTTTATTTTATATAAAAACTGTTTATATATATATATATATATATATATATATATATATATATATATATATATATATATAAAACAGTTTATATATATCTATATAAAACACAGTTTATATATATATATATAAATAAAACTGTTTTTATATATATATAAGTTATATTTATATAAAAACAGTTTTATTTATATATATATATATATAAAAACTGTTTTTATATATATATATATATATATAATCGGGTCGGGTATTCGGGTCGGGTCTCCGGGTCCTTAACGGATCCGGGTCTGGATCCATTTTCTGAGACCCGTCGGGTAATCGGATAAGACCCGATCCATTAAAAATATACCCGGATCGGATCTGGATATACCCAGACCCGATCCAGACCCGACCCGTTTACACCCCTAGTGGTGACATCCTATGAAAAACCTCCATCAAGTCATGTGAATTTTTGAACAAAAACTGAACATGCTCCCTAATATGTACAAACTCTCTCGCGTAATCATCTGGAGCATCATGTGTGGGTGTGGGTATCGTAGAAACACGTGTAGTAGCAAAACATGGCACATTATCCAACTTAAAACAAAACTCCCTAAGGTGTCCTCCCTTCTTACAATGGGTGCAAACATACACGGGCCTAGGAACACCTCTCTCAAAACGTCTACGATGCACTCTCCTATCAGGTACGGGACGCCTAGGTGGGTGCGATTGAGAGTCATATGGATCAATCACAAACTTGAGAACCGGATAAGGTGCAATGTAGAAAGTGAGTGAACCATTATGACCTATTCCTAGTCACTCAACAATACCCAAAGTTGGACCGAGGAATATTTGTCCTACCTTCTTAGATGTATACTCCAAAGTGAACTTTACCTCCCAGGCACATTCAAGATCTCTCTCTAATTGTGACACATAGGCTATAAGTTTACACTTCTCCCGATTCACTACGATCAACTACTCACTTAAAGAAACCTTCACCTTCTCGAGTTGACTCGTCGATTCCTCAAATCCTCTCAACCTCTCAATCTACCTATCCAAATCTATCACCCTAAGACCTAATTCCTTATACAATTTCTTCGTCTTTAAGGTCTCGGCATACAAATCTCAAAACACAATTTAGAGCTCACTATTACCCTCACTAGTACACTCACTCTCAGACTCGCTAGACATATTCAAATCATCCTCGGGGGTCTCACGTACACAAGTATCCTCACTATCGCTAAGAGTGGCCGGCATGATAATCTTTTTGCCCTTTCTCTTTTGCCTAGTGGGACTCTCAAATGCTCTATGACCTCTACCCTCACACTCAAAATATCTTTCTTCTTACTCTTTCTCACCGCACTTTTTGGCCTCATCTTTCATTTTATTTTTCTCAAAAACCCTTTTATTGGAAGAATTTTTCTTTGTAAACTTGAGAAATTTTTTTTACAAGCATGGCCATGTCAAAATCAAACACATCCTCAGACTCGGACTCACAAACTCTCACTTTCTTTTCCTTCTCACTCTTGGACACATTTTTTCCTTTCCTAGACGGGGCTCTAAGTGTTATCCCTCTATCATTAGGTTTAATAGTGTTGGGAAACTTGTCAATCTCATATGTCTAGAGGTCTCCTATTAGTTCTTTGTAATAACCCGTAATTTTGAGGGCTTTATTTATAAATACGGTATATAATTTTAATAATATTATTATTTTATTAATCGATATATTGATATTATATTTATTTTTATTTGAAATGAATCGAATATTTAAAATCAAATTTAATTGATTTTTGGACATTTTGTAATGGTTTAAATACGAAAAGTTGATCATTTTTAATTAAAGGGCAATATGGTAATATGCGTTAGCTTAGGCTCCAAGATAGGGTTTGAGAGAGGGACTATATAAGGAATATTATGGGTGATTATAAGGAAAGGGAGATGAAAAAGAGAGGCCAAAAACGATATCCAAAGAGAGAAAAACGAGTGGAATGGGAAGAGCCAATTTGGAATGTTTAGATCTTCTTTTTGAGTGCGTTCGAATGAGATTTGAGAAAAACTCAAAACACATACCTGACTCAATTTTTCGTGTAGAATCTAAATCTGAAGGTGGATTGGCGATTGGAATATTGATTGGATCTGTTTTTTCTGGGTTTTTAAAATAGAACTATTTGGGGTTATCTCGTGTTGGGACTAGAACATGATTTGATTATTTTCATGAGAGGAATGTGATGGTGCGATAAGATTTTGAGGCTGAATTTATGTGATGATTCATGCAATGATTTTGAGGTATGGGGTTTTACACAATATGCTCTTTAAATCTCTCGAGAGTTATTCCGTTGATTTCATGTTTAATTGGACTCATGTTGAATTGATAAATTCTTTGAAATCTGAAAAAATAATTGTTGAATTATTTTGATTCATGTGGTATCATTATATTGTTGTTGAGCTCGTTGTCATGAGATTTTAATATGGCACGGAGGTTGGGCACCCGCCAAAATTCTTGCTTCCCCGGACAATGGCTTGATAAAGCATATGTGGATGGGGTGAGGCCTAGTGGCCCATTGATGTGTTATGGAGAAATTTATTGATAAATGCTATTGAGATTTGCATTTGATTTGAATATTCGTACTCGTGCTGTTACGCTTTATTCATCGCTAACATATATTTGTTGAGCATCTTTCGTGTCGTATTGTGTACTTCTCCATATTTTCTTTTAGTTGGCAAGTTAGCATGGATTTGAGCCCTATGGACCAATTGGGATGATTTTAGCGTGGATTATTTTAGGAAGAATATTTTTTGAAAGATTTGTATTATTTTATTGTGTCGTATAGAGCATTGGTGATTTATATTTATTCGAGAGAATATTATTGTATTAATTTGAAGAGTTTGAGATTAGTGGTTTCCCTCTTATTTTAATTATCGGTTTTTAGATGTTATATACCTTGTATTTTGATGAATTTGGTTAGTTTTATCGTAATAGCGCGCCGCTCGCTCTCCCTGGGCGGGCGGGGTGTTACAGATGGTATCAGAGCTTAGGTATATGATAACCCTCGGGTCTTGGGTATTGGGTCTAACATGCGGGTTAGACATATTTTCTTTGGAGATAGAAAATTTTGAGGATATGTTAAGCTTCGCGGTGAGGATGTTTAGAATTGATTTGATGACTTTAGTGTGTGATTTTTGGAAAATAGAATTGAGTAGCATTTTATTTCGAGCATTAGGTTTCGTCGAATTTCGAGGACGAAATTCCTTTTCAAGGGGGGAAGTATGTAATACCCCGTAATTTGAGGGTTTTATTTATGAATACGGTATATAATTTTAATAATATTATTATTTTATTAATCGGGATATTGATATTATATTTATTTTTATTTGAAATGAATCGAATATTAAAAATCAAATTTAATTGATTTTTGGACATTTTGTAGTGGTTTGAATACGGAAAGTTGATCATTTTTAATTAAAAGGGCAATATGGTAATATGTGTTAGCTTAGGCTCCAAGCTAGGGTTTGAGAGAGGGGTTATATAAGGAATATTATGGGTGATTATAAGGAAAGGGAGATGAAAAAGAGAGGCCAAAAACGATATCCAAAGAGACAAAAACGAGTGGAATGAGAAGAGCCAATTTGGAATGTTTAGATCTTCTTTTTGAGTGCGTTCGAATGAGATTTGAGAAAAACTTAAAACACATACCTGACTCAATTTTTCGTGTAGAATCCAAATCTGAAGTTGGATTGGCGATTGGAATATTTATTGGATCTGATTTTCTGGGTTTTTGAAATAAAACTATTTGGGGTTATCTCGTGTTGGGACTAGAACATGATTTGAATATTTTCGCGAGAGGAATGTGATGGTGCGATAAGATTTTGAGGTTGAATTTATGTGATGATTTATGCAATGATTTTGAGGTATGGGGTTTTAAACAATATGCTCTTTAAATCTCTCGAGAGTTATTCCGTTGATTTCATGTTTAATTGGACTCATGTTTGAATTGATAAATTCTTTGAGAAATCTGAAAAAATAATTGTTGAATTATTTTGATTCATGTGGTATCATTATATTGTTGTTGAGCTCGTTGTCATGAGATTTTAATATGGCACGGAGGTTGGGCACTCGCCAAAATTCCTGCTTCCCCGGACTATGGCTTGATAAAGCATATGAGGATGGGGTGAGGCCTGGTGACCCATTGATGTGTTGTTGAGAAATTTATTGATAAATGATATTGATATTTGCATTTGATTTGAATATTCGTACTTGGTAGTCGTAGAGCGGGCAAGGTTTCGTTTCTTTCGCTTTATTCATCGCTAACATATATTTGTTGAGCATCTTTCCTGTCGTATTGTGCACTTCTCCGTATTTTCTTTTAGTTGGCAAGTTAAAGTGGATTTGAGCGCTATGGACCAATTGGGATGATTTTAGCGTGGATTATTTTGGGGAAAATATTTTTTGAAAGATTTGTATTATTTTATTGTGTCCTATAGAGCATTGGTGATTTATATTTATTCGAGAGAATATTGTTGTATTAATTTGAAGAGTTTAAGATTAGTGGTTTCCCTCTTATTTTAATTGTGGGTTTTTAGATCTTCTATACCTTCATATTTGTTTATTGGATGTATTTTATCACAGTAGCGCTCCGTTCGCTCTCCCCGGGCGGGCGGGGTGTTACATTCTTCCAATTTTAAATTGCTCAAATTACCTAAGGAATTCAAAACAGTTATTTTAGGGACAAAATATTTTGTCAGCGATCTCAAAATATTTTTAACCACTAGTGCATCAGGAATGTGCTCACCAATATTGAAACTAGTGTTGACAATATCGGATAAACGTGCATAAAAATCATCAAAACACTCAGATTCGAGCATGGTAATTATTTCAAATTGAGTAGTTAAAATTTTGAAGTTTAGACTCTTTGACCGCGTTCATGCCTTCATGGATAAGTTTTAAAACATATCATGCTTATTTTGATGTGGTGCACGTCGTAATACGTCGGAACTCCTCAGTAGTGATGGCACCACAAATTGTACTTAGCCCACCTGAATTAAAAGTGATCCACCTAAACTCATCCTCAGTCCAGTCTGCCACGGGTTTTAAATTAGTGACATTATTTGTGGTGACAGTGGGAGGAGTCCAGTCTATTTCACAAACTACTCAAACGCGCTCATCGATTGCTTTTAAATGTGATTTCATGCGGGATTTCCAATAGGCATAATTAGACACGTAAAAAATTGGCAACTGATTACATAAGTTTTCATTCGGAAACATTGCAATTTTTCAAAATCATATTTTTAAAAAAATCAATATTATAAAATTTTTCTAAAAAAACATCACATAATAAATTAGAGAAACCTGCTCTGATAACAATTTGTGAAAGCGGTGTGATATCGATTTTAATAATTTCACAAATACCAATTAAACCCTATTTAATCAATTGTCAACTTTAAATCAAATTAATTAAACCTGATTTTAATTAAACCTAAACAAACATTTAGGTGTAGTGAATCATGACAACACAAATAAATATTAATTGCTGACTCACAGATTTCAGGAAAAAAACCTATAAAAAAAACTTTTATTTCACTTAATAATACTCATGATGATTACAAGCGAAATCCACAATGAATATCCTCAGATACCCACAAGAATATGCAGTTATCAATCAGCAATGAATCAACCTCAGAAGATCCGTAAAGACACGCTGTCCAATGAGCCCAAGAATACCCACGAGTACTCCCTATTACACGCATTCAATGTCAACCCAGTACCTCCCTCAAGTGAAAACTAGATTAGCATTAGGTTATCCTCCCTATAAGAGAAACTCTAGTAAACATGTATCACGGGTTCCAAAATAATTCACTAAACTATTGGAATTTTTTTATGAATTGGAAAACAAAGGTTTGAACCCTAAAAGAAGAAGACAAAAGTATTTTGCAGATTGCAGTTTTCGTGTACTATAAAATGTCATACCTTGTTAACAAAAAAGGACTTATTTAACATGCTTTATATAGAAAAATTGAGTTAGTGTTGTCACTCGAACGGAGTAGATATCTCGCTCGAACGATGCCAAAAGTCACTCGAACGACATATCATGCGCCATTAACATGTCGCTTGAACAACATGTGCATGTCGCTCAAACGACCAGGCACGTAAAAAATAATTTTTTATTCTGTTAAAAATTCCACCTCAACACTTAGAAAAATATTTTGACGAAAAACAACTCCTCAACACGTAGAAAATATTTGAGAAAAAATATCCCAACACTTTAAATGAACCGTTAAGGTACTTAAACACATCCCTACCAAAAATAATCTCGCAGACGCTGGAATGTTGATAAACTTCTGATATTCGGATCCGTCTTCATGTATCTTCAAACTTGAACTTTTTCTTCGATGGTTTGTAGAGGTATACGATATACACTAATGTAAACAAGACTTATAGAATATGTCCTTACACACTTAGATAAGGGGTGAGATGTTAAATGTATAAGAGTGGCAATGGGGAATGTTTACTTTGGATTGACTGTATTTATTGAATTTTAAATTAAATAAGCTATTTCTCGCAACTCCAGGTCACTGACCCAAATTATAAATATTTTCTCCCCCAAGGTGCTCCTAGATTGGGATACCAGGATCGTTAGTGGATCAGCCTTACAGTCTCCTTTTGCTCTTCAGATTCTCCAGATTTATTGATTCTAGTTTAGGGACTACTCTGCCCTAGTTCATTTATTTTTTGGGATTTCTGTATGGAATAAGATCGGGGTTTATTTATTTCATGCTGGTTTGAGATATTTATGATTATGTTGGATTTCATTTGCAATTGGTGCATTTTGGATTTTATTGTCATTTTGGGATATTAATTCAAACTCAATTATGAATAACCACTAAATGCTTTATATGGTTTGATGCTGAGAATGGTATTAATTGATAAATAAGCCCTATCTTCGGCGTATCGTGTCTCGTAACCTTTATGTGAAAAAAATGTGGGTTGTTACACGACATTAATATCTATATCATATGTTTGTAAAAGTTTACTAACTATATTAACCACATTCACTATATTATACCGAATAATTATAACAACCCTCGCTTTTGAGAACATATTTTATATTTATTTACTATGTGAAGTAATTCTATATAAATGTTGGAATGTGGAGTAAGTATTAATTTAATGAGATGAGTTAATATTTACTAAAATGTTGCATGTTTACCTTATGTGTAGGTAAATGTCACCATGTGTTGTATTATTGTGTCATAAGATTTAAAATGATATTATGGTTTAAAATGAAACCAGAACTTGAAATGAGTTATAAGGTTTCCAAATGATAATTTGGAGGGTGTAGTTAGTCCCGAAAGGTACGAGATAGTCGAAATAAGTTTCATATTGTATTTTGATGTTTTGGGTACTTCTGACTGATTTTAGCATAACCCGTATTAGGAGTCATTTAATGTGGTATTTAACATTTAAGTTGGAATATTAGACTAATTCCACCATTAAGTCTTGCAATTCAATTGTTTCTCTTAAGTGCAATTGTTAACCTAGAGTGAGAGAGAGAAGAAGAGAACTTTGGAGAAAAAGAGGAGAAAGGAAGAAATTAAAGATTGGAGTGTTGATCTTGCCTTCACCTTCCAAAAATCTGAGATTCCTACATCAACGCAAGTTTTCTACTAGCTATTATGTGATTTAAGATGAATAATTAGTATGATAGTTGTGTATTAGTTTTGGTTTGACAATTTTAGGGTTTTAAATGGATTTGTAGGTTTGAACCCTTGAAAGTTGATTTGGATGTTTATTGGTGTTAATCATTGTTATTGGGTGCATTAATAACCAATTGGCGGCAAGAAATGATTTTGGTTTGGGTAGATTGGAGTTGGGGAAATTTAGGAGTCCAAGACTCCACAGCCAAACTTGGCAAAATTCGCAGGGGTGACTCGATTCGGCCTTAGGGCGAATCGATTTGCTTAGGGTCAGCTTACAGGTCTGTTAGGAACGAATTGATTTGGCCAAGCCGAATCGATTCGACAGTTTACAGAGTGCTTGGTTTCTTAGTCCGAACCGATTCTCTTTTTGGGCGAATCGATTCGTTTTCCTTCTGTTTTTGAGTTAGTTTTATAACTCAATCCAAACTCTTTTTCTTTAGGTTTAGGACGTAGGAACCTTATTGTATGAAGTAAACTTAGAGTCCTAGAGTTATATTTGAGTTGGTCACCACCCCACTTTAGGAATGGGTTAAACGGGGCTTATTTCTGAGGTGTACAAAGTGAGGTTAGGGCTTTTCTTTCCTTTAGTACATTCTTAGGAGGTTAGGAGTTGTAAGCCCATACTTGGAGACTTTAGGGGATCATTGGAGGTATATAAGACCTTGGGACTTGTAGCATTATTGTGATCACTTGGAGATTAATTCGGGACTTAAATATGATGAATATTAATGAGAATATTCAATGATTATGGTTTCGGATAAAATGAAACAAATATGAATAATGGAAATGAAAATGAGATTTAAAATGGTAAATACTAATTTACTTAAACAAATGTCTCTAAATGCTATCATAAGGGAAGCTCGCGCATGAGGTGATGTCCCCTGACTAGTGACTGCATGAAGACTATAGTCCTCGGCCATATACGGGGTTGTTATATATTTTATTCTGCGCTAGTGAGGTAATTCCGGGTGTGTTTATGACTCACTCGCAGGCATATGGCCACTTCTCGACGTGCATTAGGTACCCAGGTTATCTTATTTGATGGGCCCTGGAAGATGATAGTCATTTAGCCCAGTGGGGAAACTCGGAGGGGCGGTCTTAGAATCGTTATATGTATAAGAATATGATCATTCTAAATCAAGTTGGACATGAAATATGTGAAATGCCATAAGTGCATATTATGGTAATTATATTCCTGATAAGGAATGGAAAGATGAAATGAATTGGTATAATGATGGAGACTTTAACTAATGTTGCCAAATTTATTCTCTTGTATAATTAAATAAAAGTATAACCCCTTAAATTGTCTTGTTATACTTTGATATTTTGTTGATAGATTCTCATCTTCATTATTCATAATTAACTGTTCATACCTATCATTCTTCTTATTCATCTGGGAATCATATAAAAACTGGTCCCTGACCCATTCATTTTTCTTATTGTGCATGTAAATTGTATCCACCCAGGTGCTCCGCCGCAAGGACATCCGTTTTGATTATTCCTATTCCAATGCTTTTGAGGAGCTGTAAGATTTTACGGATATTACAGGATGTGTTGTTAGACGCTTTCTTCTTTTGTATTCTAGATATGATCGGGTCTTTCACTCGGGCGTGTGGCTCAAACTTTTGTAACTGTTTAATGGATGTATTATGTAAACTATTAAATTATTGTAATCCATTGTATGTACCTGTTGACCGACAACATATTCGGTCCTTTATTGTATATTTGTTGTAGATGTAATATAAGTTCTTTTGGAATTCCACTTTCTCTTCAGATTGGGTTGTTTAAGCTATTTTCTTAACTTGTAATAAAACTAAATTAAAAATTTTGGCAACCCGTTTTCTGAATTATTGGGTGGTTTTCCCGTATACTTATTTTATTGTTGTGATGCTGAGAATGATTTTCATCCATGATTTCGAAATATTGGAGTATCGGGCTGGCCACCCCTTATTTTGAATTGCGAGTTACCACAGATGGTATCAGAGCATCAGGTTCTAGAGTCTTTAGGGTCTATGTGGACTTTTCACGTTCTACCGTAGCGTTCTTTGATATAGAGCCTAATGTTAGGACTGCTTTGTTGCTTATAAATGTAATTTTCTGCAAGATATATTATTTTGAATAGTGTTCTGAATCTATTTGTTTCTTCATCTCAGATGTCGCCTAAGAGAGGTCGCCCAGCGAGACGTAATAGAGTTGTAGAAGATGATGTTGGTCCTCCGCCACCGCCACAAGGAACAATTAATGCTGCTGATGTAGCAAATATAGTAGCCCAAGCGGTTAATGCGGCTATGACAGTAGTGGCTCAGCAAATGCCACAATCTTAACAATGAGCACAGGATGTACAAGCTCCTACGGAACCTTCTCCGTGGGAGAGAGTTAGAGAGTCCTTTTTAAAGGGCCATCCCACGGAATTTGACGGAGGTTATGACGTTATTCGAGCAAACCAATGGAAGAAGGATATGCAACGGCATCTATGAATGGTGGAATGTAGTGAGGAGAAGAAATAAGTCCTTGCTACCTTTAAACTTGTTGAGGCCGCGTTACACTGGTGGGAGTCGATGACTACACCAGAACAGAGAGATTTCATGACGATCACTGATTTCTGGGTCTTGTTTGACCAAAAGTACTTCCTCCCGTAATTCAAAGGGAGATGAGAAGAAGACTTTAGGATGTGGTACAGGGAGGGCGGTCCGTTGCAGAATATGAAGAGGAATTCACCTGGTTGGCAAGTTTTGTACCGGATGAGGTAACTCCGGAAGAGAGGAAGGTTTCAAAGTTTATGGGAGGTGTGAACTGGAGAATCCGGCAACATTTGCTGGGTAATCCAGCCTTGCAAACTTTTGTTGAGGTAATGAATGCAACATTGCTCCATTGCCAAGAACATCGGTTGTACATGCAGAGTAGCAAGAAAGCTACCGTAGTGGGGCAAGCAGGAAAGCCTGGGGGTAGTGGGACTGGAAGAGGAGCCTTTCCCTCATCCCAATCATCGGGTATTAAGCAACGAGAAAGCGATCCCCACTGAGGGGACTTGTTAAAAAGGCAACGGGTTCAATTCGGGTGGAAATAATACTAGGCACGGTCAAGGTGCCTCGCAACAGCAACAATCAGGTCGGGGTGGTCAAGGGGGTAGGGGCCATCTGGGCCAAGGTGTTAACCAGTTTAGAAACAACCGGGGCCGTGTTCCGAAGAATATGTTGGGAAGGTGATTCCAATGTGGGGAGGCGGGTCATTACAAGAAGGAGTGTCCTTAGTTGGTCGGGGGTCAGCCTCCTATGGTCCCTCAGTAGCCCCATGTTCAGTTTTTGCCACAGGCACCAAATCTGATTGTTCCTCCGCAGCAGGGTCAGCTATAGTATGGGAGAGTTTATCATATCCAGGATGCTATGCTTCCTCCTGCTCCGCCAGCGCCGCCAGCAATTGAGGGTAAGTTCCCCTATTCAAGGGCACATGGGTCGCGTTTTGTTTGATACGGGTGCGACACATTCATTCATTTCTAGAAGTTTTGCTAAGTCTACAGAGTTGATAAAATTTGCAGAGAGCACTTTCACTAGCGTTCAGTCTTCTATGGGTGATGGTTCACTCATTTTCCTTTTTTGTAAACATATAGGAATTACTCTTGGTAATTTGTGCTTTGAGGCCGATTTACTCGTCCTAGACATGGTCGGGTATGATGTGATTTTGGGCATGGATTGGCTTGTCAAGTATCATGCAATAGTTAATTGTTACGGGAAGAGTATAGTCTTTTCCGTTCCGGGGCAAGAAATGTTCTTGGTGGTTATGCCTCGTTTAGAAGGAGGTACTAGTACTTATTTGTATTGTATTGCGAAAGAGACTTCTCGGGATGTAGTTGTTCCCTTGGATTAGATTTCGGTTGTTAGAGATTTTATATATGTCTTTCGAGAAATACCGGGTTTGCCTCCGAGTCGGGAGATTGAGTTTTTGATTGATTTAGGGCCCGGGATGAGACCGATTGCGAGATCTCCATATCGTATGGCTCCCACTGATATGAGGGAGTTAAGAGATATAATTCAGCAGTTATTGGAGCTGGGATTCATTAGGTGTAGTACGTCGCCATGGGGTGCTCCGGTGTTGTTTGTGAAGAAAAGGGACGGTTCTCTCCGGTTACGTGTTGACTATAGATAATTGAATAAGGTCACCATCCGGAATAAATATCCTTTGCCTCCTATTGATGATTTATTTGATTAACTTAGGGGAGCACCATACTTCTCTAAGATAGACTTGAGGACGGGGTATCACCAGTTGAGGATACGGGAGCAGGATGTATCCAATACCGCTTTTCTGATGAGGTATGGGTCTTATGAATTTTTGGTTATGCCTTTCGGACTAACCAATGTCCCCGCCGTATTTATGGATCTCATAAATAGGGTATTTCGGGACTTCCTCGACCAATTTGTTATTGTATTCATCGATGACATCCTTGTGTATTCTCAAACAGAATCAGACCATGCTACTCATTTGAGGTTGGTCCTACAAAGGGTGAGGGATCGCCAATTGTATGCTAAGTTCGAGAAGTGTGGTTTTTGGTTATGGGAAGTGCAATTTCTGGGTCATATTGTGACTTCGCAGGGCATTTCAGTGGATCCAAGCAAGGTGGTTGCGGTGAGGGAGTGGTGTCAGCCCACGACACCTACCGAGATCCGTAGTTTTCTGGGTTTGGCGGGTTATTACCGTCGATTTATCAAGGGTTTCTCAAAAATTTCTAGCCCCTTGATAAACTTAACCCGGAAAGGGGTGAGGTTTGTTTGGGATAACTCTTGTCAGGCTGCTTTTGATGAGCTCAAAGATAGATTGACTTCTGCTCCAGTCCTTGCGTTGCCAAAGCCGGGGTTAGAATACCTCGTCTTCACCGACGCATCTCTACAAGGATTGGGAGGTGTAGTTCAACAGGAGCGACGGGATATTACTTATGCTTCCCGCAAGCTAAAGCCCCGTGAAAGAAATTATTCGGTGCATGACTTAGAACTGGCCGCAGTTGTCTTTGCCTTGAAGATTTGGAGGCATTATCTCCTAGGGGAGAAATTTAGTCTTTTCAAATCGCTGCAATATTTATTTTCTCAAAAAGATTTAAATATGCGACAACGCCGATGGTTGGAGTTTGTGAAAGACTATCAATTTGACATCCACTATCATCCGGGAAAGGCGAATGTGATAGCGGATGCTTTGAGTAGAAGGCCCGAAGGAGGGTTAGCTGAAGTATGGAAAGCTAAATGGAAAGAGCTCAGTCACGAGGATGCGGTTGCTAGCGCGTTCATGTCAGTGATGACCGTTACGCCTACAATTGTGGCAAGGGTTGTAGAAGCCTAAGGAAGAGATAAAGGTTGTCAGGACCATATACGCTGATTGTTGTTTAAAGGGCAGTGATGGCAGAATCTCACGGGTTTAAATTTACGGTACATCTTGGTGGGGACAAGATGTATCAAGATATGCGCCGTCAGTATTGATGGTCGGGCATGAAGTGGGATATTTCTGAGTTTGTATCCCAATGCACTACTTGTCAATTGGTCAAGATAGATCATTAGCGACCGACATGTTTGTTGCAACCGTTGGAGATTCCGATATGGAAGTGGGACAGCATATCAATGGGATTTATTACAGGCTTGCCAAGGTCACATAGTGGTTGTGATTCTATTTGGGTGATTATCGACCTCTTGACTAAGTTGGCACACTTCCTACCCGTGAGTACCGATTTTGACACTGCTCGCTATGCCCGATTATTCATCGCGGAGGTCGTCAGACTCCATGGGGTGCCCTTAAATATAGTTTCCGACCACGACAAAATTTTTGTTTCCCACTTTTGCCGAAGTTTCCATGAGGTTATGGGAACTTAATTGAAGTTAAGAACTTCTTATCATCCTCAAACAGATGGCCAGACTGAATGAGTAAACCAAATGTTGGAGGATATGCTCCGTATGTGTATGCTTGATTTCAAGGGTGGTTGGGAACAATATCTCCCTTTGGTCGAGTTTGCTTATAACAACTCGTACCAATTTACTATTGGAATGGCGCCCTATGAAGCACTCTATGGCCGACCTTGTACATCACCCACGTGTTGGTTAGAAGTGGGGGATAATAAATTCCTTGGACCTAAAATGATCCGGGATATTTCTTATAAGATTGAACTCATTCAGAATCGCATTCGGATAGCTCAAGACCGCCAAAACAGTTATGCCGATGCAAATAGGAGGCATTTGGAGTTGGAGATTGGTGATCAAGTCTTGCTGCGAGTGTCACCAATGAAAGGTATCAAGCGTTTCGAAAAGAAAGGGAAGCTTGAGCCGCATTTTGTTGGACCTTTTCCCGTTATTGCTAAGGTTGCCTTACTGGAACCTTTACAAAAAATCCACGATGTGTTCCATGTCTCCTCTTTGAAGAAGTATAAGAGGTGTGAAGGTGCCCTTTGGCATATCCCTTTCGAGGATATCGACTTGCAACCCGACATTTCATATGAAGAACAACCGGTTGCTATTTTAGAGCATGGGGAGCGTAGGTTGAGGTCTCGAGTGGTGCCCTTGGTGCGAGTCCAATGGAGTCATCACAACGCTAAGGAATCAACATGGGAATGTGAGAATGATATGCGGGAAAAGTATTCGCATCTCTTCATTCAAGGTACGCCTGAATTTTGGGGGCAAAATTCCCTCATAAGGGGGGGAGTATGTAACAACCATCGCTTTTGAAAACTTATTTTATATTTATTTACTATGTGAAGTAATTCTATATAAAATGTTGGAATGTGGAGTAAGTATTAATTTAATGAGATAAGTTAATTTTACTAAAATGTTGCATGTTTACCTTATGTGTAGGTAAATGTCACCATGTGGTGTTTTATTGTGTCATAAGATTTAAAATGACATTATGGTTTAAAATGAAATCGGAACTTGAAATGAGTTATAATATTTCCAAATGATAATTTGGAGGGTGTAGTTAGTCCCGAAAGGTACGAGATAGTCGAAATAAGTGCCATATTGTATTTTGATGTTTTGGGCACTTCTGACTGATTTTAGCGTAACGCGTATTGGGAGTCATTTTAATGTGGTTTTTATGATTTAAGTTGGAATATTAGACTAATTCCACCATTAAGTCTTTCAATTCAATTGTTTCTCTTAAGTGCAATTGTTAACCTAGAGTGATAGAGAGAAGAATAGAACTTTGGATAAAAAGAGGAG
This sequence comes from Sambucus nigra, assembly GCA_949130495.1. Taxonomy (NCBI): domain Eukaryota; kingdom Viridiplantae; phylum Streptophyta; class Magnoliopsida; order Dipsacales; family Adoxaceae; genus Sambucus; species Sambucus nigra. The sequence goes on from OX422215.1 coordinate 351,478,377, forward strand.
AAAGGAAGAAATTGAAGATTGGAGTGTTGATCTTGCCTTCACCTTCCAAAAATCTGAGATTCCTACATCAAGACAAGTTTTCTACTTGTTATTATGTGATTTAAGATGAATAATTAGTATGATAGTTGTGTATTAGTTTTGGTTTGACAATTTTAGGGTTTTAAATGGATTTATAGGTTTGAACCCTTGAGAGTTGATTTAGATGTTTATTGGTGTTAATCATTGTTATTGGGTGCATTAATAACCAGTTGGTGGCAAGAAATGATTTTGGTTTGGGTAGATTGGAGTCGGGGAAATTTAGGAGTCCAAGACTCCATAGCCAAACTTGGCAAATTTGCAGGGGCGAATCGATTCGGCCCTAGGGCGAATCGATTTGCTTAGGGTCAGCTTACAGGTCTGTTAGGACCGAATCGATACGGAAGTTTACAGAGTGCCAGGTTTCTTAGTCCGAACCGATTCGCTTTTTGGGCGACTCGATTCGCTATGGCGAATTGATTCGACCCTAGGGCGAATCGATTCATTTTCCTGTTGTTTTTGAGTTAGTTTTATAACTCAATCCCAACTCTTTTTATTTAGGTTTAGGACCTAGGAACCTTCTTGTATGAAGTAAACTTAGAGTCCTAGAGTTATAGTTGAGTTGAGTCACTATCCCACTTTAGGAATGGGTTAAACGGTGCTTATTTCCGATGTGTACAAAGTGAGGTTAGGGCTTTTCTTTCCTTTAGTACATTCTTAGGAGGTTAGGAGTTGTAAGCCCATACTTAGAGACTTTAGGAGCTCATTGGAGGTATATAAGACCTTGGGACTTGTAGCATTATTGTGATCACTTGGAGATTAATTCAGGACTTAAATATAATGAATATTAATGAGAATATTCAATGATTATTGTTTCGAATAAAATGAAACAAATATAAATAATGGAAATGAAAATGTGATTTAAAATGGTAAATTCTAATTTACTTAAACACACCTCTCTAAATGCTATCATAAGGGAAGCTCGTCCATGAGGTGATGTCTCCTGACTAGTGAATGCAGGCAGACTGGCAGACTAGTCCTCGGCCATATGCGGGGTTGTTATATGTTTTATTCTGCGCTAGTGAGGTAATTCCAGGTGTGGTTATGACTCACTCGTAGGCATATGGCCACTTTTCGACGTGCGTTAGGTACACAGGTTGTCTTGTTTGATGGGCCCTGGAAGATGATAGTCATTTAGGGGCGCGCCCAGTGGGGAAACTCGGAGGGGCGATCTTAGAATCGTTATATGTATAAGAATATGACCATTCTAAATCAAGTTGGACATGAAATATGTGAAATGCCATAAGTGCATATGATGGAAATTATATTCCTAATAAGGAATGGAAAGATGAAATGAATTCGTATAATGATAGAGACTTTAACTAATGTTGCCTAATTTATTCTCTTGCATAATTAAATAAAAGTATAATCCCTTAAATTGTCTTGTTATACTTTGAGATTTTGTTGATAGATTCTCATCTTCATTATTCATAATTAAATGTTCATACCTATCATGCTTCTTATTCATCTGGGAATCATATAAAAATCGGGCCCTGACCCATTCATTTTCCTTGTTGTGCATGTAAATTGTATCCGCCCAAGTGCTCCGCTGCAAGGACGCCCGTTTTGATTATTCCTATTCCAATGCTTTTGAGGAGCTGTAAGATTTTGCAGAAATTACAGGATGTGTTGTTAGACGCTTTCTTCTTTTGTATTCTAGATATGATCGGGTTTTTCACTCGGGCGTGTGGCTCAAACTTTTGTAACTGTTTAATGGATGTGTTATGTAAACTATTAAATTGTTGTAATCCATTGTATGTACCTGTTGACCGATAGCATATTCGGTCCTTTATTGTATACTTGTTGTTGATGTAATATAAGTTCTTTTGGAACTCCACTTTCTCTTCAGATTGTGTTGTTTAAGCTATTTTCTTAACTTGTAATAAAATTAAATTAAAATTTTTGGCAACCCGTTTTCTGAATTATTGGGTGGTTTTCCCGTATACTTATTTTATTGTTGTGATGATGAGAATGATTTCCATCCATGATTCTGAAATGTTGGAGTATCGGGCTGGCCACCCCTTATTTCGGATTGCAGGTTGTCACAATAATAATGCAAAACAAAATTCAAAACTTCCAAACGCATCTTCCAATAAGCCTCTATTTATACTTTTTATGTGTGCCTGACAACCTGAGGTATTACCTTAATTAATCAGTGCTTCTTTAATTTGTGACATTTGGAATCTAATTGATTTGACTCTTTCAATGTGACTTTCCTAACGGGTTTGAGATAATGATTTTAGTGGTAGGACTTTTCCATTTTAATGTGTTCTTACATAGTTTTTCGCCATTTCGTAGAAGATGCAAATGCATTATACACCCTATGTAGTTCACCCAAAAGTTTCTCAACTTGTGTAGATGATCTAACAAAGTCAACAAGAGCAAGAGTAAGATTATGACAACCATATGGTATATAAAATGCCCTCAGATTAACTTATAGTACCCTATTTTGCTCACCTTTGTGTTTTCCTTTCATATTAGCACCATTATTATATCGTTGCCCTCTCAAATAATTGATATCAAGAATTCACTGATTAAAAAGTTTGTACGAACATTAAAAAGTCCTTCACCGGTTTTATCATTTACAATTAAAAATCCTAAATAAAATTCTTCTATCTTTATTGGACTTTTGAAAGTATCAACACATGGTATAATGATAGACATTTGTTCCTCTCTACTAATATCCGGATTATAATAAAGAATAATTGAAAACATTTTGACTTTTAATTGTTTTAATCATTACTTTTTTATCTCATTCGTTAATAAAGATATTAACTCGTTTTGAATTTTGTGAACTAAATAGTGATAATGAATTTATTTATCTATAATACGCCGTATATGCTCTTTCATTAAAGGATTAAATGTAACAGTTCTATTTATGAAAGTTAGAAAATTCTCATTATTCATGTCGATAATTTTTTCATTAGTCCCACAAAAAGCTAAGTTTTCCATTGAAAGAGCTTGTACTATTGCAACTATTCGCTTTTATTTGTGTCTCCATCTTTCTTTTTCCCCCTCAATTTGATTTTGGACATTTTTGTCAATTGTTTCATGTTTTTGGAATCTAGATAATAATTCGTACCATTGTTGCGTATTATCTACATGTTCATATATATTCTCATGACTCTTAAGTCGCGTACTTATATTTTTCCAATCATCAACTCCTTTATTTGCTAATTGAGTACTATTTACATTCTTCTCAAACAACTTATAAGAAAAACAATACCGCACTTTCTGCATTGACCACATTTTCATTTTCTACATTTATCACATTTTTATTTTCTATTTTTTAATTAAAATATTTATTAAGTGAACCCGCTAATTTTTATATTTCATCTTCAATTTTCTTTTGTCTTTTTCTTTAATGCAAAATGAACATAAATGTGGTATTAATTAGGTGTAAGACATTGTAGGTGGGAGTTGAGTTGGGTCGGTGGATTGGATTGAATTTTTATCAATTTGTGTTTTATGTATTTTGGACCTTTTTTATTTGTAAATTATTTAAAATGTGACAATTATATTTATTAGGGCCGACCCTGCACATGTTACTGTCCATCAAAGTTAATTAAGTTTTCTTGGTAAATTATTTTTCATTTCAATAAGTTTATTAGTAAACCCACAAGTTAGTTATATGTCTGATATGATTATCCCAAAAAAAAGAGGTCATATGTCTCCATTCTCCATGAAGATCCTCCCGTAAGTATTATTCATCGACCAACAAAGAACTCCTCTTTAAGGAACCCACCTAAATTGTATGCATAACCCAACCAAACTTTAAAAGCTATATTAAGTGAAGCCACACATATACACCTAATTACATTAATGGGTCTTTTACGATAAAATTATATACACACCTAATCAAATCTAATGCAACAATTTCACCCGAAAGAACACATTGCCAGCAGATTTTTGGCAAGAAAATGGATTAAAATTAGAGAAAGAGCAAGTGGGAGTAAAATAAGCTAAACATTGAAACAAATAGATAAATTGTATCAATTTAAACTAGGGGTGTGCAAAAAAATCGGCAACCCGAAGAACCGAACCAAACCGACCTTTGTGGGCTGGGTTGGTTCGATTTTTTTCTCCATGGGTTGGTTCTGGTTCTAAAAAAATAAGATCCGAAGTGTTCGATTCGGTTCTCGATTTTATACCTGAACCAAACCGAACTGAACCAAGAACCGAACCCATGGAACCGAACCGAAAAATCAAATAGAAGAACCGACCCTAAGAACCAACCCAATAACCGACCCACGAACCTGAACCATTAAACATAATCATTAACCATAACCATTAACCAACCCGTAAACCAGAACCATTAACGAGAACCACGAACCAAAATCGCGAACCAAAACCAAGAACCAGAACTGTGAACCGACCCGAACCAAATCGAGAACCAATGGTTCGGTTCGGTTCGGAACCGACAAATTTCAATTTTGGTTCTGGTTCCAAAACCACGAAACCGACCAATTTCGGTTCTGGTTCTGGTTTCATAGTGGAACCGAATCGAACCGAACCATGTGCACTCCTAATTTAAACCCATTAAATATAAAGATAAATAAATATTTTTAAAATGGGTCGTAGCTCATTATAAATACCATATCATCTTTCTTACAATAGAGACTATAATACCTAATTAATCTATACTACTTAAAAAGAGGAGAGTCTCATTCCATAGGTCAAAAGACAAAAAAACTCCTCAAATAATATGCAAACTCATTAATACCCTTCAAACCTCATGAAATCCAACCTTTCATCTTCACCTTCAAACCTCTTTAAACAATATCGTAATATTGTATTTTATATATAGTTGCATAATGAGGAATGATTGAGATAAAAACATGGTATTATATATATTTTTTGTACTATATATAAAATACAGTATATTATGTTTTTTTTTATTCCGTACTCAACATATATTACGTTTTTTATTTTCTATTATATATATAAAAATATCTATTATATATATATATATATATATATATATACATACATTGCGCTTTTCAAAAAAAAAAAAGGTTTTATTAAATTTTTTTCTTTATGTAAAAAATAATGAAAAAAAGTTTTTAAAATTTAATATTTAGATATTTTTATGTAGTTTAATATAGTATTCAAAGACATCATTTTAACCGCATTGAATATAAGCTATAACGGTAATAAGGGTCACAGTGCGCAGACAGTCTACGCGGTAAGGGTGTGAAAGGGTGTGGGCAATGTACCCGCGTTGATATAAATATGTTTTTTTTTCCTTTTAGCTAATTTAAAATATATAGTACGAAATTAAAAAAAGCATAATATATTTACATATAATAAATGTGATCTATATATATATATATATATATATATATATATATATATATATATATAAGTTACAAAACTTATGTATGTCACAAGATTGAAGTATGATGTCCATAAGATGAATTATTCATGCACTACCTCTTTTACCCCTAAATTTTTTTGATTCCCCCTCTTTTGACACACTATAATTTGTCCGCCTTCTTTTTAAGATTCAAAAACAAGGGTAAAAGAGCATTTGCAACCATTCTCACGCTTTACTCCCCCATTTCCCCTACCCGTCTTCACTTTTATTTGTTGGCAACGCACAACTCTGCCCTATAATCGTTTCTTTGTTCCAAGGTAATACCTCTGCAAATCGCCGTACAATTTTTTCCCTCAAACCAAGGTAATCGTTTTATTCTTTAATTGTTTTTTTGTTCGTTGTTCATCTTGTAAATCGTTTTTTCTTTAATCGTTTGTTTTTTGGCTATAATCATTTTGTTGGCTTCTTGGTTTATTTTTTTGAAACCTAGACCTGTAATCGTACAACAGCAACGAACAACAACGACGAAATCACTGTATAATTTTTCACCTTAAACCAAGGTAATCGTTTTATTCTTTAATCGTTTTTTTGTTGGCTGTTCATCTTATTAATCATTTTGTTCTTTAATCATTTATTTTTTTGCTGTAATTATTTTGTTGGCTTCTGTTTTTTTTAAACTAAACATGTAATCGTTTTATTGTCTGTTTTTTAAACCTATACCTCATTTGTTTCATATATAAATCGTTGTATAACTCATTGTACCATTTTTCCCCTTACACCAAGTTCCCTGATTTTGTTCTTTAATCATTTATTTGTTAGATGTAATCGTTTTGTTGGCTATAATCATTTCTACTCTTTTTTTTAAAACATAGACTTGTTTGGCTGTAATCGTTTGGGTCTTTTTGGGTGTAATTATTTTGTTTGTTGTAGTCCTTATTTTGCAGATTTTATCAAAGTTCAAGTTCCCTCATTTGTTTCATATAGGGTCGATTTTTTATACCTGTTTGGTCATTTTTTCATACATGTTTGGTTATTATTAACAAAGGCCCTTTCTAGTCAATTAATTAGCCGTGTTCGTAGTGTTGATTTATCAGTTTTAGTAGCAGAACTGAAAACCGCCATATTGACATACTACACATACCTTGCCGACCTACTACGCAGACCTTACTGATTTATCAGTTTGTAAGAAGTCGACTTAATTTCTTAGAGGTAGTAGTCATTATAATGACTTATTAACATAAAAACTGACCTTATTTCTTATAGGTAGTAGTCATTATAATGACATACTACAAATACCGCCGACTCACGTACTAATTTCTTTCCATATTCATGCCCTGTCTTAAATCATTTGCTATTTCATTTAAATGTTTCAAATTTTATATGTTTCCTTTAATTTTTCAGGATAAAGGGAAAGGGAAGGATAAGGCTTCCTCACAATCTTTAAGTTTTACCATACTAAAGTTGGAAAGCTATTATAATGTTTAAGTATTAACTTGCTATAGGTTGGATATGCTCTTCATTTTCCTCCTCACTTTTTTTTTTATTTTTTCCGCAGATTCATATCCCGCGTCAGAAATACAATGGTGTTGTTATTCGTGATGTTGCCCAACCTAATTGTATAGCTATTGAGGTACCTATTCATGATGTTGTTATTCATTGTATTGATATTTGTTTGCCATGAGTGTGTTGACATGAGTGGGGTTTTAGATTTGCTTTGTTGCCATGAATTTCTAGATATGAGTGTGTTAGTAGATTATTTTGGTTCAGCGCCTTCGCGTCATTGCTTGCTGTTGTCACAACCACCACAACACTGTTTAATGTTTATTTATAAATGTTAAACATTTATAAACAAGCTAAACATTTATAACGGTGTCTATTATGAAGTGATAATATATTTATTGGTATTTGTTTTCATTAACCAAGGCAAATTGTCATATAAACAAAGGAAACTCTGTCCATTTTTTTAAATTATTAGGTTTTGCACATGATGTTTTTATAGAATATTGTTAAATAAGTGACGTATGAGTCACTATTTTTGTCGTTGAAGTATTTTTTATACCTTAAACAAGTGGATAGTCATATAAACAAAGGAAATTTTGTCCATTAAAGTTAACATATTTTTATTGAATTAAATTAAGTTGACCATTATTTTGTTGTTATTATGTTAGTTTTTCCCGAATATCGTCATGATTTTTTTAAAGAAGTTTGTTTCGTTCAAGTATTTGTTTGATGAATTTGGATATTTCGAATATCGTACGATTGGTTATTACCCCTTAACCAGGGTGGATAGTCCAATATACAAAAGAGAGGATATCAATTTTTTTTTAAATTGATACTTTATTAATTTGAGGCACAATGTGACTATTTGAACGTTGTTGGACTATTTCTTATTCTTAAGCAAAGTGGTTAGTCATATAAATAAAGGAGATTATGACAATTTTTTTAAAATTATATTTTATTTTGTTGGAAAATGAAATCTTTACCACCTTGCAATTATGTACTTTAAATTTTTTCGCCATTTTGTGATTATCAGCGTGCCTTCAGGCACACACACACACTAGGGTATGCCCGTGCCTGAAGGCACGCTAATAATTTTCAAAGTACGTAATCGCAAAACGAAGAAAATTTCCAAACTACGTAATTGCAAAATGGAAAAAATTTCGTTCCCCCAATACATATAGTGTTAGACAATTTAAAATTTTTGGAGAGTTTTCTTTGTTTATAAAACTGCCCACCTTATTTAAGAAAGGAAAATACTCCAACAATATACTAATAATCTATCATAAACATCGTATAAATAAATTCAACTCAATTCGTAAAAATAACACCAATTAATTTTAAATTTTTCAGACAAAATTTCCTTTGTTTATAAGATAATTCACCCTGTTCTAAAAATAAAAATACTTCAACAACAAAACTAATAGTCCATAACAACAATACTAACATTCCATCATAAACATTGTGTAAACAAAATCATTGTTTCAATTTAATTCGCGGAAATAACATCAATATATATCAATAAATAAAATTTTCATAAAGTACTTGATAATTTTCTAAAGAGGTATTTACTTACATGAAGGAGTCGTGTTTATTTTTAAAAATTTACTCATGCTAGTGGTGTATGAGGGTTAGTATTTTAAATTAATTAAAATAAACTTTTCTAATAAAAAAATTATTAAGTACTATATATGTCCCAAATAATTTTCTATGATTTATTTGTTTTAACGATTATATAGGTTCGATTATATAGTTTCTATGATTTATTTATTTTAACGATTATATAGGTACTAATAATTTTGGACATGACACAATGACACGATAACGGTTATATAGGTACCTAAGATTTTTTCGTAACTGATTGATGTTGTGCCACTTTTACTTTGGTTGTGTTCAAAATCTGTAAAAAAACAATTGTCAGGTCGTGCCGTACTTACTTGTATAGTGCTCGAGATTGGTAAAAAAAATTATATAAAAAGTTGTAAAGGAAGACATGGAACTCTTATATTTAAATAATGAGATGTGAAACGAATAATCAACCGTCATTTTTCACACACCATTATTTTATGTACGAAAATTATCGTTTTTGTTAAATTCAGAAATTGATGGTTTAATAGATTTTTATAAAAAAAAACATGAAAATGCCAAAATCAAACAAATTTCATTAATGAGTTTTCAATATCCTATATTTTGAAATAGTTAAAACATTATATTCAAACCCCATTAAGCCAAATCTCACCCATTAAAACATTTCATTCCAGATCAGTAAAACGTTTTGATCGGAGAGAGAGATAGGAAGAGAGACTTGTAATAGACAGCAAATCATAAAAGTGCATTCCACCAAATAGGTATGTGCTTGTTATCAATTTCATTAACAACATAGTTAGAAACACGTGATAAAAAAATAAATCCTTTAACCCCTTACCAGCTGTCCATGATCCTACCAAGCCGTGTACCTAGGGTTAGCAATTTTAGAAACGACACGAAAAACGACATGGAACGACACAAAATTGATCAGAAATTGAGACGATGTTTCATGTTCGTGTCGTATTTTTTTTACATGAAGTCGTGTCATATCATGTCGTGACGTGTCGTGTTTGTGTCTTAATTATGAGTAGTGTCGTGTCGTGTTATCGTATTTTTTAGGCATGAAATTTAAGATATTCGGATATTTGTGTTGTGTCGTGTCGTGTTATTTTTTATTCGTGTCGTGTTCTTGTCAACTAAAAAAAATACGAATTCGAGTCGTGTCGTGTTCATGTCTAAAAAAGTCTTGTCGTGTCGTGTCCAAAACACGACCTGAATTGCCACCCCTACGTGTACCCACCACCAAAAACAGAACACACATCTTTGTACCCACCAACATCTATATATGCCACAAATCTCAAAATGTAAAAAGTTATTAAAGAGAGAGGAGGAACGGAGAAAAAAAAACTGTAAAAAGTTGCAAAAAAAACTCTAAAATGGGATAAATCTCAAAATGTGATTTGTCATCTATGATATCATAGTCTTTTAACAGAGACAAATCTCAAAATGGGACACAAGCTTTGCTTTCCAAACCGCAATTTCATATGCCGATCATTAATAAATACAAACACTGAATTATTATTGATTAGGTATCCTGTATCTTCTGCAACATAATCTCAACACGAGTCAGGCAAGATTTTTCATCGAAAATGGGACAAAAAAACGTAAAAAGTAACAAAAAAAACTGTAAAATGAAAGAGAACAAAGCTCAGGGCAAAACCATATTTACCTCATTTCATCCAACAAAGCCATAACCTCAATGCAGTTAAAATTAAATGATCCTGCGTCACTAAACACAACGCAATTAAAATGTTTTTATGTTTAGTGATAAATCGTTTGGGTCACACAGTTTCGATATGAAGACTCCCCGATTTGCTACATAGAATTGATAGTAAAGCATTAAGAGAGTGGGCATTCTGAAAAAGAGATCAAACCTCAAGTTTATAACAACAACAACAACAACAACAATCGAGTGTATAACTGATGAGAGATCTGAAGCAAAGTTAAAATTAGTTTATAACAACAAAAACAAAAACTGATGGAAGAAAGCTGGAGTTTATCCCTGATGAGATCTGTGTGCATATTCTGAGAGTATATACCTGATGAGAGAAAGATTTATAACAACAAAAACAAAGTTAAAATTAGTGAATCACACACAACCAAGTATAACTGATAAAACGCTAAATGACAAAAGAAGAAAAAACCCTAAATGGCGGTAGAAAAAATAGGGAGAGGGAGTATATAAAGCAACCCATCATTTTTTAACGTATGAGAGATGAAGAGGAGATTAGAGATTTAGTAGATTGGGATAGAGATGAGAGGGATCTTAAATGTTCGGTTGTGTGTCCGCCAATTCGAATTAAAGTGGAAGAGAGATGAGCGGAATCTTAAAATATTGGGGCAACCAAAAGTCATGTGAACGAGGTAAACGGGGGAGAACATAATGATCTCAACCGTTCATTTCTAAAATTGTCTAAAACTATTATACCCTTATTTTTCAATTTTGAATAAAAGGAAGACGCAATTTAGAGTGTGTCAAAAGAGGGGGAAATCAAATATTTGAGGGTAAATGGGTATTGCAAGAAAAAGTGCATATTGATGACATCATGAGTCAAACTTGTGACATACATAAGTTTTATAGTTTATTTTATATACTAGGATATACTCGTGCCTGAAGGCACGTTGATAATTGTAAAACGACAAAAAATTTAAAAGTACGTAATTGGAAAAGGCAAAAATTTCATTCCCCAACAAAACATAAATTAAATGTTAACAGCTCGACAAAATGGTATGCCCGTGCCCGAAGGCACGCTACGTAATTATAAAATGGATAAAATAGTTTATTTTTTAATGTCCACTTTGTCGTAATTGTAAAATGGATAAAATAATTTATTTTTTAACGCCCATTTTGTTATTTTTATCCATTTTAAATATATATATAATTTAAGGTTAGCTAAACTTGACCTCATCCTTCAAATATCACAAACCTCAATTCTCTAACGTCACAAACCTATACATTACCCTACAGCCAAATCCATTGACATACATGTACATAAAAATTATTAGCCTTTTTGTTAAGAGTGAAGAATAATATGTGCCTTGCATTCCCACAATTCCCCAAAAGTTTTCAAATAAAAAAACCTCTAAACACCTTCTCACACGTGGGCACCTTCTAACCTTTTCAAATAAACTTCTAACACCTTCTAACACCTTCTAACACCTTTTCATATAATAATAATGGATGGTTATATTTACGAAAATCGGAAGGGTCAAGGATGATGAACACTTAAACCCAAAAGTAGCAGCTGATATCCAAGGAGATATATTAGAGTAAATCCTCTCACACGTGGGCACCCACCCATAGACCTAGTCCCCTCCTCACACGTGTCCAAACATGGAGTGTCTCTTCACATCTCCTCAACTCCACCAAACTCAACAACCATGGCACCTTATCAACACCCAACCCCCCCGTCCGCCACTTCACATGCGTCAGATCCAAATTAACAACCATCTATTGATTTCGTATCAGAAAACGGATCATCAGGCTTCAACCTCCTCTACACCATCTCACCATCCAAACTCTCTTCCTCCCTAGATACACGCCGCCTCACGTGGCACCACGTGATTGGCCCCGACGTCGTCGGATCTCAGAAGGCATCAACCGCAGCTACAGCTTATCTGCAGTCAGAAACGTTTCAACATATGAACATAAAAAATAAGACAACTGGGAAATAAAAGTCAAAATACCAACCCAGCTAGCTACACGCTACCTCCTGTGAAAGAGTTCCCTTTGAAATATGGAAAAAAGAAGGTTCATTTAAGGTCCAACCAACCGATATTGAAAAAGGGAAAAAACATAAAAGAAAACCGTACACCTCCATGTAAAAATTTAAAATAGAAATATAGAACTTAAAATAGATTCAGGAAAAAAAAAGGAACTTAAATGAGGAGATCTTACATGGTTTTGAAAATCCTCTGTTGTAATTGTTAAGAGGTTCCCCTATCGTCTCCCATAGAAATAGATGAACCAAAACCAAGCATAAAACCAAAAGTAATGGAGATAAAGCCAAAGGTACTGCAAAACCGACAATTAGAGCAAGTAAAATTAGTTACAGCTATATATAGAAACGTAAAACTATTGAAAACATATCTCAAAATCCTTTGTAATGTAAACCAAGAAAAGCTAGTGAGTTTTTTACAATCTCATGGTGGCGGTGGTGGAGATGAAATAAGACAACAACGGTGGGGGGATGACATTGTTCATGTTCTAGATCGTGGAGAGAGTGATGTGAGGTTGGTATTTTGTTCTGATTGAGTTTTGTCCTTGGTATACACTCCCACAGGTAGAAAGAGAAAGCTACATATAGGTCGTCAGATGTCTCTTGGATGAGATATTTGAGAGGCTCGAGGTTACCATTAGATTCACACGCCACCCAAACAGATTTGTTTGGTTATTCAAATCTCACCCACGTGACTTCGTGTAAAACCATTAGCTTTGAACCCCTCACATTTAATTTCAACCGCCCCTTCACAAAGACATAAATTATTATACGATGACATCATCAAACAAACTTAAGACATACATAAGTTTGTTACTTTATTATATATATATATATATATATATATATATATATATATATATATATATATATATATATATATATATATATATATATAATGTAGGATGGTGTTTTCACTATTCACAAATTTAGAAGACAAGTTTGTCCTTTACATATTTGAGTTCCCCCTCTTTTTTACCCTTCATTTCCTTTCCTCCTTTTACCCAAAATTCAAATAGATGGATAAAATTGGAAATTAACCTTGCTGCCAAATACCAATTACCAAAGCCCCCACTCTCTCTCCCGGACCCTCATTTCACAAGCACAAGGCTCGACCTAACACAAGGCACAAGGCTCGACCCTCTCTCCATCTGTCGCCCACTAACAGAGCACAAGGCTCAAGAGTATGTCCATCACTCATTTTATCTAACTTCTCTCCGCTCTCCACTTTCATTTGAATACGGTTGTCCGTCGGAACACAAGACTCAATAAAGTGATGGTACTTATTATATCTACCACACATTTCCCTACAAAATTCAGATTAATTCAAACCCATCTCTATCTAACTTTCATATCTGTGATAGCAAGAACCTGAACGAAATCAGCTTACGGGTCTGAAATTTTATTAGATGGAGTTCTTTTCTCATCGTTTTAACTGCCCATTTCTTACGCATCTTCTTCTCTCTTTCTCTATGCAGATTCGAAGGGCGTTGACTCCCTTTTACAAAGGTATTTTTGAGTTTTGAAATGCATTTTCTTCGTACAGATCTGGTAGGATATAATTTTAGAAGTTTTTTTTCATTTTTTTCCCTTTCGAGTTGTGAAAAGGGCTTTGATTCCGTTTTTCTTACCCACGAAGGGTCTGTGTGTATTGTTTCCCCACAACAAGTGGGTATTATTTTGGATTTACACACGGTATTGTTTTGGTATTCTTTCCCCATGATTTTCGTTCTGGATTTACATTATATGGGCATTGTTTCCCCACAACACGTGGGGCTTGGGGATTTGTCGCTGTTTCCAGCCCAACTGGACATTTGGCCGCTGTTTGAAACACATCAATGACAATAAACGGGGAGGCGGCCTGATCAAACACAACAATGGGGTTTTTGTGATGAACATTGGGGAGGCGACACTTCGTCATCTTGATTAGGCATGATCAAACAAAACAATGGGTAGGCGGTGTTTGTTATAAAATATTACATTTATTGTCTCGATCTTAAGCCGCCTCCCCATTTATTGAACATCAAAGGTAATATTTCATCCAATTTGTGAGATTTTGTATGTTTCAATATGTGTGCCTGTGTTAGTTTATGGAAAATGACAAATGTGGTTTCGTTTTTGTTCTTTAGACATATGAAGAAAAATGGGGGTTTCGTTACTTTATTCCTTTTCCATATTCTTGATTTGTAATTTTTGTTCTAGCGTTAATACACCATCAGGTTTTTTTTTCTACATCTATAATATTCCTTCATAAAGTGGGTTTCATGTACACTACATGAGAACATACCAACTTGAGAGCACTACTTGAGAACATACCAACAAAGTTGGGTCAGATCTAGAAATATGAAAGGTTTTTTTTACATCTGCTCATTCTTTATTTTTTGTTCAAATCTATATACTTGGATATTGAGTTCTTTTTATATCGATCCTCACTGGTACAACCATTTTATTAGAGTTTTTTTTTTTATTGGTTGCATTATATCATAGTTAAAGTTAAATAGCTTCCATCTCAGATCATTCTACTGTATGTTTTATAGAGGATAACTTCGTGGGATTTTTTGTTAGTTTAGTATGAGTACCTTATAGCGGAATTTATTGTTTAATGTGCAGTAAAAAGAGGAGTAAAAAGAGGATGAGCAGATCATGGTCATCTTATGGGTTTCAAAGGATGAGCAAGAGGACGATGGACTGTCTTCATCTTTAATATCATTTTTTTAGATCTGTTAACGAGTGTAGGGGTGGCAATTCGGGCCAACGGACTGTGTTTTGGCCCGACACGACACGACAAGGTTTTTTCCGACACGAACACGACACGATTTCGTATTTTTTTTAGCTGACACGAACACGACCCGAATAAAAAATAACACGACACGACAACCATAATTTCTTAAATTTCAGGCTTAAAAAACACGATAACATGACACGACACGACACGACTCATAATTAAGGCACGAACACGACACGACAGGACTTCGTGTCAAAAAAATACGACACGAAACATCGTGTCAATTTCGGGTCAATTTCGTGTCGTTCCGTGTCATTTTTTCGTGTCGTTTCTAAAATTGCCACCCCTAAACGAGTGTATACTCTTTTTTTCTCCATCTATCATATCCTTTGAAAATCTTCTATATTATGCATATTACCATCAATGTATTTAAATCCGATGTGTTTGTATTATCAATTAAGTGTTATTTCAATGGCATATTACACCGAGTTGATTCATTTCAAGTGTTTTTTTGAAACTCTACAAAATTATGCATATTACCAAGGGAAATAAGTGACTTTTATTGTAGAACATGTTCCAAGGGAAGTTTTTTAATGCAAAGATTTTGCTTCTTTAAATGTAGCTACTGGAATATTAAGCATTCTACAATTTTTGTACTTTTTATTTTAATTGCTCACTTGAATGGATGATTTAGTTAAACAAGTTCGAGAACGGACTATTAGTATTGTTGTTGGAATATTTTTTATTTGTTAAACAGGGTGGATAATTGGATAAATAGAAGAAATTATGCCCAATTTTTTTAAAATTATTTATAACTATTTGTGTTAAAATTATTGTTGCAATCCAATAAATAACTAATGCTTTGAAAAGTTATTTTCGGGCCGTCACGAAGGGGAGTCGTTAGAAATACTAAGTATTGGTTCACTCACATTGGGTGCAAGTGACACTAATCATTGTTTGTCTAGACACATGATAATGTATTTGAATTATATACTTTTGTTGTTGTGGCATTTTTATTTTTTAAATAGGGTGGATAGTTCTTTAGAGAGGGAATGTTTTGTCCCAAAAATTTGAATTGTTTATAATTATTTGTATTACATAAAAAATATCGATTTAAATTATACATGACTTAATATCCATTCTTAATCAATATCCACATTTCTTATTTTCGGTACAAAGTAGTGGCGGATCCAGGATTTTTTGTTAGCAGGGGCGAAAGTCTCGAGTGGTGCCGGGGGTTCAGGGTTTTGGGGGCGGGAGCCCCTGAGGGATTTTTTTTTGGGTTAATACAAGTTTTATACAAATTTTTGATTAAAAAATAGTGTAGGCAAGATCTCAGGAGGGACCTCCCCTAAAAATTGCACCCCTAAAAAAATTACACATTTACATACCTAATTTTTTTTTTATCTCAGTGGGGGCCTCCGCCCCTCCTATCAGAAAAGCAAGGGAAAAGCAAGGGAAATGAGAAAGAAGTTTCAACACGTAAAAGGGTAAACACTTCTCAAGAACTTTTATGTTTTTCTTAAATGCTTATATTGCTTTTTATATAATATTCTTCATGACGTTATGTAATATTCTTATATTTCTTTTTTAGGCAGTATGGATGGGGAAGTATAACGTTTCGTTTTGCGACTATCAGCGTGCCTTCAGGCACGAGCATACCCTAGTATATATATATATATATATATACATACTAGTGGATACCCGTGCCTGAAGGCACGACGAAAATTTTCAAAATACGTAATCGTGAAACGGTGAAAATTTCAAAAGTTAATAATCACAAAAACGGCAATAATATCTTTCACCAACAAAACATCTATATATTGTTCCCCGACAAAACATTTAAAAAAAAATATACAAAATTTAAGTGATTTTTTTTTTTACAACAGTGTAAACAATTTAAGAATTTGGGGTAAATTTTCTGTTGTTTATAGAACTACCCTATTTAAAAAATAAAAAATACTCAAAAACAATATTAATAATACTAATAGTCCATCATGGACTTCATATAAACCGTATCGATTTAACAATATTCAAATATAAGCCTCCACGTATGAGTACACAACAAATCATTATTGGAACTTTAGCACAAAAATGCTGCAAAATATCTAATCCGGCGTCTATTATTGTTACATTGAAAAATAAAGTAACAAAGACGTCAATTGAGGTCATCTTTCATGTTCCAGTATATTTGTTGTCCATAGTCTGCAAAGAGTCCTCTGATAGACACATCATCATATATTGTTCGGTTCTAAAGCGTGCATTTTCACTATTTCAAATTATTAACCACAAAATGTAAATTACATAAACCAATGCATTACCGACACATGTAAGTTTTCTTTGAGTAAGTAGTAGACTTTGGGATTTTTAAAAATTCAACAGTTCATGTTCTTAATGATTTTTATTATGACTATTTTTTAAATTTAAACTCATTTTTTTCACTTAAGTATTTAGTGCTCAAAATGTCCCGCGATGTTACAAACCCGTTAGTTACTTCCATGCACTATCTAAAGAGCACTTATAACTTTATAAACATTACAATTGAGTCTAAATACGATTTGTTTTTAACTATATTAGAAAAAAGTTATTATAGAACTTTTATATAAATACAACATTTTTTCATAACTATAAAAATTGATTTTTTTTATAAATAAGTCTTTTTTTATTATGAAGCAACTTTTTATGAAACATTTTTTATGTATAATTTTCTAAATTAATAATTTTATTTTAAATGAAAAAAAGATGTTTGACAAAAATAGATTTGATCAGTTTTCTTCATAAAACAATTTTTAATAATTTCATTTTTTATAATGTTTTATACAAATGTTTCTTAAAAAATAGGTTAATCTTGCCAGTAACTCGCTACAGGTCTGTGAAACTAAGAAAATGTGTATGAGGCAGATATCAACACCAAGAAGGAAAATGATTGTACAGATCCATGCGTCTAAAAATGCTAAAAAAACCTAAAACTAAAACTTGTACATATGTAACCTCCATAGCCAACCTCACCACCTCCATTTAATTCACCTCCACCATCACCATAACTCACCCCATAAAACCCACTTTTACCACCTACCGCCAGCAGCCAAAAAAAAAGGTCGGCCTTAGCCTGTTACAAATCCGGCGAACTCCTGCTCCGGCCACTTTTAAACTCCGGCGAGTCACCCACCATATACCCCCATTGTAAGCCAAGACCCATCAACAACCTTCAACCCGCAAGATAAACCCGCTGCCAACAACCCGAGACTCGAGCCTCTCCTGCCTTATTCCGTAAAAAATAAATGGGTAAGTTTAGATCAAACTGCAATAAATCAATCAAAATCAACAATAAGGGGAAGAAAAATAATAAATCAACAAAAATTAACAATCAACCAAAAAAATATCAACCAAAATCAACAATCAACCAAAATTAGATCTTTCAAGGGAACCATTTTTTTAAATGGACATACCAGTTAAATGAGAACCTACCCATCAAACCCAAAAACCTTCTCTTTGTACCTCAAATTCTAGCATACCTGCAAATTACAAATAGTAAACATCAAATCTATATTACAAATAATAAACATCAAATCTAAAAAAAAACAAAAAATGTGAGGATTTCGGACGCTACCAGTGGATGGGATTCTTCGGGAGAGAATATGAATGTGAGGATAGAGGTTGTCTGCATATTTGAATTAAAGTGAAGAGGATTAGATGGGAGGCTCTCATTGAGCCTTGTGCACTGCACTGCACATTGAGCCTTGTAAACACATCCACTACATTTGTTCAGCATCAGACCTAAGAATATTGGATCTGTACACA
Organism: Sambucus nigra; assembly: GCA_949130495.1. Taxonomy (NCBI): domain Eukaryota; kingdom Viridiplantae; phylum Streptophyta; class Magnoliopsida; order Dipsacales; family Adoxaceae; genus Sambucus; species Sambucus nigra. Next base: position 351,497,098 of record OX422215.1, read on the forward strand.
AATGTCAAATCAGAATCAAGAGTAAACAATAATTTCGCATTCAAACCTTTAACCCTGATCTTAAAATAAAAGAACTACAAACATTAAACCAAAGCCACCAAAAAATAAAACCAAAAGTTTCAACAAAAAAGGTGGTTTGAAACAACTACATATTACAAATCCATACATCAAAAAAGGTTCAGCAGCAGACGTTTACAAATCCATACGTCAAAAAATGAAACAACTACATATTACAAATCCATACATCAAAAAACGTTTACAAAATACAAATCCATACACCACAAATAACCCAAATCTTAAAATGTCTCTATTTCGTGAACCATCCAAATGACTTGAAAAATAAAACTCCAATCTTAAAATGTCACTACTGTTCTGCAAATTACCTCCCAATCTGTTTCCATCTCGATACGGATGAACATGAATTTGGGGGAGAAAGACAGAGGGAGAGAGAGAGAGAGAGAGAGAGAGGGAGAGAGAGAGAGAGAGGAAGTGATGTTGGTATTTGAATTAAAGTGCAATTTCTTGTTTGTAGTTGGCAGGATAGGGTGCCATCGAGCCGTGCACTCTGATTAGGCGTACTCTGTACCACCACTTACCACAGGAAGATCACAACCCTCTATTTTTACATTGGTGGCTTCAATCTCAACTGTTAAAGATGTTATCTCTTATGGAACAGTAAAAAAGCCCTTGCCCCTTATTATATATATATATATATATATATATATATATATATATATCAGCCAGACTCTAATGCGGACGCAACTTGCGGATTCAACTTGCGGACGGATTTTTGTGTATTTTTTAAAAATAGCAAAAAATCAAATTTCAATTTGATTTTTTTTCTATGGTATTTAAACATTTCAAGGGACCCCTGTAAAAACAATCAGCTCAAAATGAAATGTTTTACTATTTTTAAAAAATTGATCAAACATATGTCAGTTTTAAAGAGCTTTAAAAACTGACATATGTTTGACTGATTTTTTAAAAATAGAAAAATAATTCATTTTGAGCTTATTTTTTTTTATAGAGGTCCCTTGGAATGTTTAATTACCACAGCAAAAAAAAATCAAGTCGAAAAAATATTTTTTACTATTTTTAAAAAATACGAAAAAAATTCGTCTGCAAGTTAAATCCCCAAATTGTGTTCGCATTTAAGCTGGCCTGATATATATATATATATATATATATATATATATATATATAGAGAGAGAGAGAGAGAGAGAGAGAGAGAGAGAAACTATATTTATAGAAAAAGAAAAAGAAAAAGAAAAAAGTTTTTTTACTACAATTTTTTAAAATTACTATAATTTTTTAAAAAGAAATTGTATTTAAAAAAATTTCACATTTTTTTTCATTTTGGAATTATTTAAACTGCTTTTTATAACTTTTTGTGACTGTTTTTTTAAATATTGCTTTTATATTTATTTTAACTGTTTTTAGTAAAAAAAAAATAACTGTTTTTTACAAAAAGAAAATACTGTTATTTTTTTAGTTTTTTCTTTTTCTTTTTCTTTTTTTTAGAATAGAGTTTTTATACATCCATATCTATAGATATCTATAATTTATATATTAAAACTATATATGCTTTTTTTCTAAATTTCGTACTATATATAAAATATTGTTTTTACATATATCTATATATGTTGTGCTTTTTAATTTTTTTTCTATATAGAAACAGTGTAGTTTTAAAAAAATCCATTTTTTACTAAAGTTTTTTTAGGAAAAATAGTTTGAAAGGATTTTTAAATTAGTTATATTTACATATTTTTGTGTAGTTTAATTTTTTTATCCATGCAAAATTATATGTGTAATTAGTTAGAGAGTTAATGATAGAGAGAGAATATATGTATTCGGTGCCACTTGGAGTTGAACGGATGGAACACATCAAAGATGATGTCTCTGAAGACATCAAATTTTTTTTAAACATGTCCGAACTTAAGGACCATTTTTTTAAGTGGTAAAAAAATTGTGCCGATTTTTTTGTGTGGCTTCCAAATATTTCTGGGAATCCTCCGAAATAAATCAGCTAAAAATATTTTTTTTTCAAAATAGTAAAAAAAATTATTTTTAGCTGATTTATTTTGGAGGTTCCCTAGAAATATTTATGAACCGCACAAAACTTATCAACTCATTTTTTTTACCATTCTAAAATTAATGGTCCAGTTATGGAGACCTCTTTTTGAGATCCACATAAGAAAATTGTGACACCCTACCTAATTAAATATCGGGTGATGAGTTCTATATCCAATTAAAACAGGTATCTCATCTGGTTTATTCTTAGCATCACTGTCGAAAACTTTTTAAAACATTAATAATCATTTAGTATTCAAAAAGACGATGTCAAATTTTAAATCTTTTCATTTAACAATCAACAACAACAGAACATTATTACATAAACACATCCCATGAAATAGTAATATAAATTCATTCACAATATAAAAGACTTTAATGAAATAATGTCGAATAAACCATCGGTTACAAAATCCATTATAAAGTCCAACCTAAATAAAAGTCTGAATACAAGGTCTGACTGTCATAAATGAAATAACTGTGGGCATCATACCCGAATAAATATTGCCCTGCATCCTACACTAGGAGTGAAGTAATTGAATCGTCTAAGTCCAAATTTTGCAACCATCCACTAGTGTTGCAGCTACGCATTCCTAGAATAGATCATCCTATTTGGCGTCCCTGTGGCTAGACACTGAAAAGTTTTGAAAAAAGATTTTGCAAGTACGGGTCAGAGACTAAGTAAAAATCATTTAAAAACATTTAGCAAGTACTTCAATAACAGTTTAAATGAATAGTTATTAGATACACATGTTATGTTGTGAACACTCCCTTGAGTTCCTCATCTCTCATCTATAATAAGCACCAAACGTTTGATACTCAACCCCACCTAGTCAATTCTAGCCAATCTAACTAGGTATACAGTATCTAATAAAACCAAATCAATCTAGCTCCTCCGTACCGACTATACAGTATACTATCGAATACCCTTAATAATTAACATCTCTCTTATGTTATTACTAAACCCCAATTATCCTTTCTACATAGGTTATTGTTCAAGCTTTACCATTTAAGTTTCTCTACTTAAACTTTATTTTAGATATTCACTAACTATCTTCCTACTATTCACACATTAGTAGCTTCACCATTATATAGATATACCCTATCTAAGCTCCCAATTAATTACTCTTTAGTAGATTAATAGTTCTTTAGATACATACTATCTTGTCTCTCTACTAGCACATAAGTAGATTATTAGTGATGTATATATTTTACACACCATATATACTATAAGTACACACTCTTTTATTATATCCTTGTATCACACATTAAGGGCTATTTGTTCGTAATGTTACCCCGACCTCAATAGTTATTCCATATACATTGGTTCGGAATGTGACATTGACCCCAATATTCAGATTAATTTTAGTTTAGATACGCACAACTAACTAGTTTGAAATCATAAGTCTGCTACCCATAACTCATAGCGTCCACCCGTATTTCCACGCAAATACATTTATTAAATGTATATCCATTTCTCTTTAAGATGGCCAAGGCTTTTCAAATTTTAGGATTAAGTGTTCACATACTTAAGTCAAATAAGATTTCACTATCTTTCTCGTCCACTAATTTCACACAGTAGATAATATCACAAGTATATATATATATATAACACGACACCACCCAAACTCAGCTGCGGTGCATATTATAAAACATATCAAAGGTATATATATTTATCACCTATTATATATATACTAGTACGGCACCCCTAGACATAGCTGCGGTGCATGCATACTCTCCTATCATGTCCGGGTACATCTCTCGCTGTACAGGGGACTATTGGTTCGGCTTCTCTCACGAACCATATATATCAAATCACACATATTTGTGGTGAACATAGTTCCAAGTCAATGGGCTACGCACATACCTACGCACCCATATGACCGTCAACACTATCGTGCTTACTGATAGTCCGTACCTAGGTTCTATGTGTTAGTGGTGCGAATCAAAATCCCCCCAAAGGCTCCTCAAGATATGATCAAATACAACGCGCAACCTCCACTCGATAGCAAGCAACATAGGTATGTCATACACACAATAAATCAAATTATAGATATTTTCTCCACATATATATCAATAATATCAATAGGGCATACGCACATCACATATCACAAGTCTCATACGTAGTATATTTATATCCCGAATATCCCACGTATTAATGTATTATTACTTAAATCATATTATAGGTATTAACTCCACCTATATACACACATCCCATATCACAAGCCTCATACGTAGTATATTTATATCTCGAACATTCTACGTATTACATAATTTATAACTTCATTTATTACCGTACATTTCTGAGTATTTCTCACCACTCGAAGGGTATCCTTTATTCCACATATAATATTATAAGGTAAACTCTCTACCCCCTACTGGTCTAAGTCTTCGTTTAACTCGAATTATCCTTCAATTTAGATTTTTTTCCTCTCTATTAATCCAAATTAATTTAACCCCTAAACTTCCCTCGTAGGTCACGCCTAAAACCCAAACTAGGCCTACTAGTGTTGCAATATAATTACCTTATATTATAAATTAAATCCCACAAATGAATTCCTAACGATTTACATAGGTCCTAAACAAAAAGGAAATTATTAGCCAAAACTAGGCAACTAAATTGATTAGAAAATTTTCTGGCAGATTAAACACCCTATAGTAAAATATCAATTACTCCCTCTACAGAACTCCGATTGACTTCACTCAAAGCTCATTTTAAAGCTAAGACATAGAGATTTTCATAAATATAAGGATCTCACTCTAATTCTAAGTACAACTGAAATGGAATACGTTTAAAGTTACGTCAAACATTCTGGTAGATTACTATGCTGACAGATTAAACACCTTATAGTAAAACATCGATTACTCCCTCTACAGAACTCCAATTGACCTGATTCAAATCTCATTATAATTCTAAGACATATAACTTTCCATGAATGTATGTATCTCACTCTAATTCTAAGTAAAATTAAAATGGCATACGTTTGAAGTTATGTTATAAATTCTGACAGATTGACATCTTGTGTTCATCAATTAAACCCTAAGTCATTCAAGATTCATGTTCTTCAATCAGAAACCTATCAAGATTCAAACTTAATTATCAAATATATTCTAATACCATTTTATCTTCACATAAAGATAGATTTCCAATGAAAATTTTACACAAAAATATCACAAATTCAACCCAAGAATCAAATTCTCCTTTAATTAACATAAACCCTAATTTTCTCATGTTCATCAACTTTAATAATCAAGAACTCAGATTTCACTCTTATTAATCAATCCAAACCCACTAATTTCATATTATCATCATTAAGGAACATCTTTACATGCATTCCTACTTTAGTTTATAAATTAAACCCTCCCAAATTCATATAAAACTTCCAAAAAACATGAAATCAAACCCTCTCCCACATGGGTATTATATCATGATTGATACAAATTATCATTTAAATACTTGTCTCTCAATAGCAGGTCCAGAATTCGTTGATAAGATGGTGTGGTGGTTCTCCCCTTCGTTCTCGATTATGTTCCATTCGGGGTGAAAAACTGTGTAGAAAGCTTGGTTCTCCCCTCCTCTTCCTCTCATATCACTTCTATCCCTTTTGATTTGTGTTAACCCTAGCCCCTCTCTCTAATGGGAAGATATGCACTTATAATTTTCGGAGATTTCTAAATCCCAAACTCCTGAATGATCGAAATGCCCTTAAACGGTATCAGGATGGTCTAAAATTATCCCGGGACCCAAACTATACACCCGAGGACACTCTTTCAACTATTTCAACCCTTTCGGAACCAACCCTGATCTCAAAATCACCATTCAAGTCACTTTATAAAATCCTCTTATTTTACCTCCAAATATGCCACGTATGAAATTAAGCTTAGACTGAATTAATTAAATCTGAATCATAAATAATTTCTCCCAATTAAATAAATTAGGTCATCAATTTAATTAATTTCCATTTTCTCCAAAATTATGGGGTGTTACAAAAATCTCCCCCAACCTCCCTCTCTCTCTCTCTCTCTCTCTCTCTATATATATATATATATATATATATATATATATATATATAGTACTGCTCTTGTGCGGATTAGTCCGCATTTTAAGAATGCGGACCGAACATGTGTCACCTAGCGATGCACCCAGAGAAGAGAGAAAGTATGCCTATAATTTAGCCGACAATTTCTAGGCTCACCACCAGTTGACACATGTCTAGTTCGCACTCTTAAAATGCGGAGTAATCCACGCAAGAGCATTATATATATATATATATATATATATATATATATATATATATATATACTAGGGTGTACCCGTGCCGATGGCACGACGATAAATTTGTTCTCGTGATATTTTGTACCCGTGCCGATGGCACAACGATAAATTTGTTCCCGTGATAAATGTGTACCTGTACAAATGGTATTTAACATCTCCAACAAACTATTATAATATGCATACATGTCCCATGATATTTAGCATCTCGGGCAAACTATTCAAAAGATTAATTTTAAAAACTTTCACTTAGTATCACACTCATACTCATGTCAATAACACGATAAAATTTAAGATTACAAATAGGTCTAAATAAACAATAAAATAAAGCAATCTTATTCGAATCATTCAAAATGAATAAAAGATGATCAATCAAATAAAAAAATTTGGCAAAACATTCTTCATTACCTAGCTGCCTGAAACCATAAAACACCATTTGAAGCATCAAAAATAAATTCAACGATTGTAAAAACGTTCCGAATATTGCGTGTCAAAATTACAAAATTAGTTCTTGTGGATTTTTGGCTTGAAAAATTGGTAGATACTAGATGGCGCGAGCTACGGATTATAGAAGATGGACAAAAAATTGACAAAAAAAATTGAAATACATAAAACTAACTATTATCCCATACATAAAACTGAAATGTTAACAACCAAAATAGAAAAATAAAAAATCCATCCCATTAAGTACATTTTCGAGTCACCATAGCTATCTTCATCAACACTTGAACCTCCGGCATCCTCAGTTTTACAAAATAGATGAAAATACACATTGTTATGTTTTTCTAATTTATTAAAACATGGAATAAAAAGATGAAAAAATGATGTCTCGTTGTTACGTGCTTAATTATATCATTATATCCACTATATTGAGACATGCATTTCCCATGGAAATGGTTTTTTGCATGTTAAGACTCAGTTCACCCAATATTCTTAGCTGGATGTTAAGACCCAGTTCTAAACGTTTTTGGTTTTTTACATGTGAGGAAATGATTTTTTAACTTATATTCATTAAAATGATGGGATCTTCAAACCTAGTTAGGAACATTATAATGACCTTTTTTTCATTCATGTGTGTCTGTACAGCTGCAATATTTTTAGACAATTCAGCTCCCTTAATTTTTCTTCAAGCGTATCAGTATAGACATTTGGAACCCATATGTGGATCTAAGTCACATTGGAAGAGCAATACGAAAAATGGGCAAATTGTTTAGAGTCCTACTCAAGTATTCTATGCAGTCACACACACACACACACACACACACACACACACACACACACACGGATATATATATATATATATATATATATATATATATATAATTTCAAAATATTAATAATATAAACTGTTTGATAAGAGCAAGATGTATATAAATGAACGTCCTAAACCTTTGAAATAATGTTTGATGAGAATTTTTTCACAACTTAAATCACACATGCTTACATGAACACAAAAACTTTCAATAACTCTCAACCATACAAAAACACAAAAACACAATTTCGTAAAGTATATGTTTATAACACACAAACCTAGTTACACAAAGCAAATGCTTACAACCCACAAACCTAGTTGCTTAAAACCCGTTACACAGTTTCGCTACACAAACCTAGTTGCTCAAGACCCGTTACAACACACAAACCTAGTTACACAGTTTCTCTACTATGTATGTTAGAAATTCTATGATACGTTAATACCTAGTTGGTAACTGAAAAACCCCTACCTTTCACCTTCCATCCACTCCTAACTTCTGTGCGTTAAAATAATCGAATGTTAAAACCTAGTAAGTGCCATTGTAATGACTGGACGGTAAGACCCCATTCCAAACTGTAAAACCCAATTCCTATAAAGAGCAAAAATATTTATCACTGTAGAACCCAAATATTATTTGAGATTAATACAAAACATTATTCGAGATTAAAACCAAAACGAAACATTATTTGAGATTAAAACCAAACATTATTTGAGATTAAAACCAAAACCAAACATTTAATATCAACAGCAAAAATAGAAGACATAATGCATATCGTATAACTGGTTAACTCGAAAGCAGAAGACAAAATGCAAAAATAGAAGATAGAAAACATGTTTTGTTCGTTTGAGTGAGTAATGGTTCCACAAAAATAATGCATAAGTTATAAACCTAGACCCCGCACCTTCTATGCGTTAAAATGACTGGATGTTAAAACCCAGTAAGGAACATTGTAATGACTGGACATTAAACCCCGCTCCAAAAGGTAAAACCCAGTTCCTATGAAAAGTAAAAATATTTGAGATTAAAACTAAGCATTCTTTGAGATTAAAATAAAAAACAAACATTTAATATGAACAACAGAACTCAGAAATAGAAGACATAAAAACCCAGTTCGATACAAACAAAACACATACAATGTTACTCCAAAAGAGGTGAATGATAGCTAACCGTAAGATTGATAGTGTACAGTTCTCTCCCAAACTCCAAACTCTTCAACTGCACCTCATTCACAGATCTATTATTCTCGAGATTGTGTGCATTAATATTGTGTGAAGATATGTAGAAAGTACACATCATAGGTTGTGGAGATATATGTACTTCAGCCACTCTAACTACTCTAGCCTCTCTGTCGCACCAGGTTCAAAGGGGACATGGGTTGGTTAATTCTAAGCCATTGGATTCTAAGCCCTCCCATTCATTATCAACCATCAGTTGATAAAGACCAAACCCATCAACTTTTAATCTCGGCCGTGAGTTGGGGGAGACAAAAAATCCCTCCTCCTTTATTATATATATATATATATATATATATATATATATATATATATATATATATATATATATATATATATAATAAAGTATGAAACTTATGTATGTCATAAGAGGGAACTACGATGTCATCTTTATGAGTTTTTCTGCACTACCTATTTTTCCCCTTACAAATTTGGATTCCCCCTCTTTTTACACACTCTACTTTATTTTACCCTTCTCTTCAAAATTCAAAATCAGGGGTAAAGTAGTAAACTTACCCATGTCAAACTCTCTCACACTCTCCAACCACACAAAACACATTCAAACCCTCCATCCCACATCTCCTCTCTCCCGATTCACCCAACCCCTAGCTTTATTCTCACCCTCTCCCTCATGCAGCTCCTCACACTCATTCGCCTTTCTCTCACACTCATGCTCCTATAGGTAATATTTTTCGCACCTTCAATTTGTTGAAAGCTTTTATATGGATGTGTTTTGGTCTACCTTTGTATTTTTTTGGTTCGATTTTGTAGAACCAATAATATTTTTCATATTTTCCACATCAGATCTCAGGTATATCTTCGTTTCTCTATCTCTTTAGCTTTCATTTTAAAAACGTCATTTGTTTGGTTTGATCGGTGAAAACAGTCTTTGTTTGGAAAGAAAATTCAAACTGTGTAATTGTAATTTAATGTTCTAAAGTACACATTTTTGTATATATATGATTTTCCCTCATTTTTTTATTGTATTTGTTTTTGGTTTATTTTGAGAAGATCTGATGTTGTTTTTCTATATTTTTCAGGAGGGTTGAAGAGAATGCTAAAGGTTTCTATAATTTTGTTAAAGGAATGTATTTATTTTTGGATTTGCTATATTTTTGTTACCTCCCTGTTTTATTATCAAGTTTGTTTATTGGGCAGGTCCTTTAATTTATTATTGTTATTGGTTTCTTTTCTATTTAGTTTTGCATTGAGATTGGGGGCATGGAAATCAAACCATTGGGGGTTTGGGACATGGACATGTTACCCGATGATTTTGCATTTACAGTTTAAGGGTGGATTAGATCAATGATACATATGCAACTTACTCGCTTATTTTATTTTCCAATTCTTGGTAGTCTCATAGGGCTATATGAAGTTTTGTGTGTCGTTGGTTGTTTGACATTCATCTATGGACTAAAGTACCCAATATGGTATACGAGGTACTTGGGTTTATTGGCACTTAAATTCACGTTTCTTGAACTTTTGAATGTGTATGAATGTCTAATTTATAATGAAACATTTTCTAATCTGATTTATGTTATAAATGTGTATGAATGTGTATTGGAACTTATGAATGTGCATGAATGTCTAATGTCTAATGTATTGGCACTTCAAAGCATGTCAAATGTTTTATAGGTCCAATACGTTAGTTGGATTTGTTGCGCCATTGTCCCTTTTTTCTTCATGTGTTGAAGGTTTAGCTGCTACTACAATTTTCATTGGGTGCTGATAAATGCGCCCCAAAAATGTCTCCCTAACATCATTCTGCATTTTTTAGACTCGATACAGATTTACTGGGTGACAATTTGCCTTAGATTAGTATTTAATTTGCATTTATCTTCAAATTTCAATCCGTTTGCGTATTTACGCCCACACCTCTTCAATTTATGCATGTTTATTTATTTCTTTGTTTTATTAATTCTCTTTCATCCCACAATGAATGTACGGGCGGTGCGATATTTTGGTACTATACTTATTAAAAAATAAAGTAAACTCAGTTTGGAACTTTTGAATGTCTATGAATGTGCATGAATGTCTAATGTCTAATTTATTGGCACTTCAAAGCATGTCTAATGTTTTATAGGTCCAATACGTTAGTTGGATTTATTGCGCCATTGTTCCTTTTTTCTTCATGTGTTGTAGGTTTAGCTGCGACTACAATTTTCATTGGGTGCTGATAAATGTGCCCCAAAAATGTCTCCCTAACATCATTATGCATTTTTTAGACTCGATACAGATTTATTGGGTGACAATTTGCCTTAGATTAGTATTAAATTTGTATTTATCTTCAAATTTCAATTCGTTTGCGTATTTACGCCCACATCTCTTCAATTTATGCATGTTTATTTATTTCTTTATTTTATTAATTCTCTTCCATCCCACAATCAATGTACGGGAGGTGCGATATTTTGGTACTATACTTATTGAAAAACAAAGAAAACTCAGTAGCACTTTCTTCAAAAACTTTGGCATGGTGCTACTGATGAAGTTTTGCAAGTTGTTACCGATTGTATGCTGCCCCAAAACGTTTGTATGTTGTTACTGATTGTATGATGCTACTTTGGTTGAGATCGACTTTGTATGCTTCTACTGATGATTGTATGCTTCTACTGTGGTTGACATTTTGCCAATTGTACGCTTTTACTCATTGTATGCTAGCATTGAACCCATTATGTGCTATCTTAAGGGAACTCTTGATTTTAGTTTAGCATGGTGTGCCTTCTTTGATGCTGAGTTGGCTTGATGTTTCAACACCATACACTTATTTTGGGATTCTGTGTTTCTTTGGCCCTAATTGGATCTGTGGAATGCCAATAAAAAACCCATGACCTCTCGATTGAGTGCCAAGTCATAGTATCACGCTTTTCCTAAGCTTTTTGCCTAGATTATTAATAGTTAGAGAAGTCACTCACATGGTGAAAGTATGAAGAAGTCATTGTTTAGTATTTACCAGTCCTGGTAAAAATTCCATTGCATGCCAGTCCTGGTAGAAATATGCATCAGATAAGTATTTACATACAAGTTATAATTACACAGAAGCAACCATTTAGAGTAAATAAGCAGACACCAATTACGGTAACTATACAAGTCTGTAAATAAAAAAACACATCATATGATACTAACATAATTAACAATCTGGTACTATGAATTTGCGGATTTTTCACATATAATTACGCGTTGATCCCTTTGTTGAGAGAGCTCCAAGAATTCGAAGGAACCGAAACGCACGCTTGAACCGAAGCCTCAGACATCTGCTACTTATCGATTCTAGCATTGCATAAATTACCAATTCAGCGCATGTGTTTCATACCATATTGCGATAAAGATCCACAATGAGTCTCAAATGTCCTCACCAATGTTTTAAGACAATCCCAATCATCGACAAGAGGTTAGCCTGCAAGTCGGACAGTATTGAGCACCTCGGGGCCCTTTTCCATTACGAATAAAAGCTTTCCAATAAGTTTTACACTTATGTCTACGTGCTAGCACTCCGGGTCATTCTTATATCCTAATTCATAAAGGAACGGAGTCATAGCATAAGTAGATAAGTAGGAAAGCCAAAGTCTAGCTGTGGATCCATGGATGACAAAAGCGTTTCCTTTTATTTCTTAGCACTGACCATAATTTTAAACCATCTATTATTGATTTATAATTTCTCTTATTATATGATGGTTTCTTTTGAAAACCTTCAACGCATTAGGTGTATAAAGAGATGTTTTAGACTGTTGTTCATGTTACATATCCGATTAATTGAAGGAAGTGTGAACACTTGCAGAGTTATAGCTTTGTTGTATGTACAGGTGAATTTGTTGTATGGATTGAGAATCCATGCGGCAAGTAATTTTGTACTTCGGTTCCTATAAAAAAATATGTATGTGTTATTTGATTAAACTTTTCTCTAACCAAACTTTTATTTCTGTCCAGATGCTATCCAAGCTTCTGCAATATATGCCCACTTCATTATATGAAAATTTATTTTTTCCTTATAAAGACAAGGCGCGTAAGGAATGGAGGTATCGTCTCTTTCCCCTATATTGCAATTTTGTATTTTTGATAATTTTTAAGTATTATATAAAAATACTTCTGCTCATTTATCAACTAAAAACACTACAGCTCCTGCTATTAAGAATATAATGCGAATTATTTTTTTACGAAGATCATGTTGAGTAGTTGAATATAATTGTACAACTCCTGCTATTTAGAATATAATTTTATTTTAGAACCTTATTGAACTGTTGCTACTATTGGGGGTGCATGTTTTTAATTTAATTTTTTTTATGTACAACTTATTGAATACTGTTACAGATTCCATTGTTGAAGGATTTCAGTGGGGTGCTTGAGAATGACCCCATCTCAAGTTCAAAATAGTTGATGCAAAGATTGCACCTGAGCCGTTGAATCGTGGAACTGGTTAAATTATACCTATAGCTTGACGTGTCGCCTAATATGCATTCCTTATGGAGACCCCACGACCTATTCTGCAGAAATTAAGAGGACATCTAGCATTGAAGATGTTTGTGTAAAAAGTGAGAAGTCGTAAAAGAGAGTTTATATGCGTGGCTGGCTGAAATTTTGATTTTCATGGATAGAATGATAGCCGGGGATAAAAAATGAAGGTTCAGCTCTAATGCTCAAAGGGTAGTCGCACAAACAAAAACTGCCATCAGCACAAACTTGATTTGTGCACATGGTAACCACATTTTTCTCGTTATACAATGTTGTGTGTATAAACAATTCAAAATCTTCTCCATGCGATGAAAATTGCTATTTTTTCCCTTTTAAACTGAGATGCTATTTGTAGTACAACTTTTTGGTTGTCCTTCATGATGTGTAAACATGTTGTCGATCAAGGTCAAGGCCAGTTTCTTCATATAAATATTATGGATTTAAGAGACCCTCATTGGCTCGTCTACATCATTAATCGATTAGGTCAGCTAAGGCATCTTCAAATTGCATTTTGTTATGGTTCACCTTACGTACCTTGATATTCGAAAAGAAGATATTGAATCTGCCGCACATGTATTTCTCATTTCTCTTCTGTTTTTTAAATATTTTATATCAATAAGCCTCAAAAGCCTGCAATCTCTTGACTCAATTTTCTTATTATTTTGATTTTTTTAACTTTGAAAACACACGTGTCTGACACCTGTCACCGTATGCAAGTTTTTTTTAACAACCATATAACTAACACATTCAAAAACTCCCTTGTACACTGCAGGTTTGTAGGCTCTCCATCTCTCCCTCTTTTCGGTTCACTCCCCATTTTTTCTACAAAGTGTGTTCAGACTATGTTTTGAAGTTTGTTATTTAGTATATTTACTTTTTTGTGTGATTTTCCCCCTTAAATGCTGTGATTTCTATTGGTGATTTACATGCATATAGAATTTAAATCATACTATGTTTTGAAGTGTGTTCAGACTTTGTCACTATTTGCCACTTATTTTGGAGACTTTTCATATAGAATTTGAACAGCTCTTTCTTTAATTCAGTCATGATCGCAATCTGAACTCACTCTCTTCCGTGATAAAACTGCCACGGCTCTCTTAACCATGGTTATACCTTCTTCTCCATTTCCTCTTGCTATCAAATGTTTTTCTCTTATTTGACTTCTGGAGTTTAGTTTCTTTTGTGTTATTAATCATTTACTATTAGCTATTTTCTATTTCTTGGAAATTTCATTATTAGTGTTGTGTGTTAAAGGTCTGACTATAAAATGTTATGTGTTATAGGTGCGTATAATCTTCTTATACTTTTCGGTCTTTTTGAAGCATCTAATGGTGAATCATAACAAAATTCAAATGTACCTTAGTGTAGGATACTTGAGAAGCACAGGGGAAGCATTAGTCACATTGAAAACAAGAAGGTTGTGAAATTTCAAATTCCAAGTTCTTATACACTGTAATAGTTAACTCGAATGTCATTTTAATTGGTTTATAAATTTACCATTAATAGATACCTGCACATCTAGACTGGTTTGGATGGTGCGCGTGGGATGCTTTCTACAAGGATGTCAATCAACAAGGAATCAAAGAGGGTCTTCCAAGGTACAATGAAAAGTCCCAAATTTCAGATTACATTTGGAACAGATGATTTACTAGCATTCGTCACTCTGTAACAATGTAAATTTCTCACATCTGTGGTAGTGAAAAGAAATTCAACTTCACATCTGTGGTTCTTAATACACAAAATAAATGAACCATCTTTATTTCACTGATTTACCTGACACAAACTTTCCATGTGAATGAGCGGCACTTTCAACATATACATGGCTTAAACA
This sequence comes from Sambucus nigra, assembly GCA_949130495.1. Lineage (NCBI taxonomy): Eukaryota > Viridiplantae > Streptophyta > Magnoliopsida > Dipsacales > Adoxaceae > Sambucus > Sambucus nigra. Next base: position 351,512,203 of record OX422215.1, read on the forward strand.
CCTGTTGTTCTTTCATGCTTATTTGTTGATGACAATTGGTGCAGTTTGTCAGTGCGTCTAAAAAGAGATGGTGCTAGGTTGTCAGTTATTTAGGTAATCCATAATCTTCCCTTACATGAATTACAGTTAATCGCCTAAATATTTTTAGGCAATTAAAATGCATAGTGATTAACTTTTTTGAGTCTTATCTTAATTGATCATTTGATTGTATTTTCATTTGGTTAATTATAATTTTTCATTTGTTTGTCTCACAGGTGTTTCAAAAAATACCATGTCGAACTAGGAAACGTGAAAAGACACTTCAGATCCCTAACCAATTTGCATATATGTATAACCAATTTGTATACATATAAAGGACTATTAATATTTTTGTTGTTTGAGTCACTATACCAAAATGGCCAAAATGTCACCTTTCAGCCGGCCACCCTTGTCAAGGTCATTGATCGTGACAAAAAACACGCGTTTTATGTCACGGTCATTGACCTTGACACGGCCGTGATAAAGAATTGTCACGGTCATTGACCGTGACAAGGCCGTGACAAATTTACTTGTCACGGTCATTAACCGTGATAATTCTTTAAATACTTGTCATGGTCAATGACCTTGACACGACCGTGACAATATTTCCAGTAAAAACCCTTTCCCCCTTCTTTTTTCCCTCCCGTCGTTCCCTGCCTCTCTCTCTCTTTCGACGCTGCTCTCTCTCTCTCTCTCTCTCTCTACTTTCAGGTTTAATTCTCTCTCTCTCTCTCTCTCTTCCATTTATATATATGTTTGTGTGTATATATATGTGTGTATGTGTGTATATATGTGCGTGTGTGTATGCGTGTGTGGGGGGTGGGGCAAGGTGGGGGTAAGGGGTAGGGGTTAAAAATGTAAATAGATAAGTAATTTTCTATAAATTTCCAAAAATAATATCCAAAAATGTAAATGTAAATAATATCCAAAAATAATATCCAAAAATGTAAATGTAAATAATATCCAAAAATATTGGATAACAATTTATTTTCATTCAAAATAAATAAGTAATTTTCTACAAATTTCATAAAAAAATGAAGGCCGGCTTAATATGTGATTTAAGTGTGAAATAATCGCTATATACTTATACTAATGGAGAAAAAAAATCATATATGGCGTTTTTTGTTGACTTTATATGGTGAAATAATCACATGACTTTATATCCATCAAATAAAAGCATGAAAACTAAAAAACTACAATAATGGTTAAAATGGCATCCGAAGTTGCTAAAAGCATCAAAAATAAAATATTTTTTAAGATTTGTGGTGAATAACTAAAGTTAAAAAAAGTATTACTTTAGTCATTAAATTACTTTTTGAATTCGGGCAATGCGCATAAATTTGTAGTAATTGTCTTATAATAAAGATCAATTAGTCTATGTTGTTGAAAAATTTGATCAAATTGGTGAGCCCTTCATATTTTAAAAATGTTGTTTTTATTCCTATTTAACTTTTCTTTCTATACACCCCTAATTATATTTAAAGTTTAATAAAATAGGAGTTATAGAAAGAAAAGTGGCGTTTCCATAATCTTACTTTGTCACAATTAATTTATATGCCTCAAAGTTATTTTATCACTCTTAGTTTATATTTGTGATAATACTTTATTAAAGATTTTTATGGGAACTTGTTATACTAGAACTTAGATGAACACTAAGTGATAAAAATAGTCCTTAAAATTGAAAATTAAATAAAGTTTATAAAAGTAAAGATGCTGGTAATACATCAAAGATAAATTAATAAGGACTAAATAACAAAACGTGTTCAAGTGTATAACAAGAAAGAAAATGTGGTATTTAGATTGGGTAAAATTCTTAAAGTAATGTTAAGGGACTAAAAGACCCAAGACAACTGGCCAGTAAGTCACGGACCGAAAAATTTATGACAGGTGATGAAAGCCCGTAAACATGTTGGGGTGGGTGTGGGGTATGATTTATAAAAAGCACAAAACAATAGTAGGAATTCAATACCTGAAATTAACATTGAGATTATTTTAAATAGACAGTCACTACTGTGTGTGTGTTTAAATTGAAAGAAGATATGAGAATTTTATTAAAGATTTTTATGGGAACTTGTTATATTAGAACTTAGATGAACACTAAGTGATGAAAATAGTCCTTAAAATTGAAAATTAAATAAAGTTTATAAAAGTAAAGATGCTGGTAATACATCAAAGATAAATTAATAAGGACTAAATAACAAAACGTGTTCAAGTGTATAACAAGAAAGAAAATGTGGTATTTAGATTGGGTAAAATTCTTAAAGTAATGTTAAGGGACTAAAAGACCCAAGACAACTGGTCAGTAAGTCACGGACCGAAAAATTTAAGACGGGTGATGAAAGCCCGTAAACATGTTGGGGGTGGGGGTGGGGTGGGGGTGGGGTATGATTTATAAAAAGCACAAAACAATAGTAGAAATTCAATACCTGAAATTAACATTGAGATTATTTTAAATAGACAGTCACTACTGTGTGTGGTGTGTGTGCGTGTACGTGTGCGTGTGTGTGGTGGGGTAGGGGGTGTATGAAAGTAAATTAATAATTAATGCTCATTTTTATTTGTAGTAATTGTACATATTTTCATGTCTTCTTCTAATTTTTTTTTATCTATACTAATAACATTTTTTTTACAGAAAATGTCTACTTCAGGTATTAAGGCGAGGATGATGATGCTGGTTATGATGATGTCATCTGGGCTCGGTGGTAGCGGAGGTGACGAGGGCTCCTCAACCCCTAGGCTCCCCAAATATGGCAGATTTGGGATTACCATCGAGAACAAGTCGGAGCTATTAGCGAGATCCCTCGAGCTGCTAAAGACGGTCATCGGCCCGGGATTTATGAGTTGGAAGGAGATGCCATATGAGCTCAAGTCAGATGTTTCGGCGGTACTACAGGTAATATATTTATATTTATATTTATATGAATATTTCAATTTCAATTTCAATTTCAATTTCAATTTCAATTTCGATTTCATATTTATATTTATATTTATTCGCAACTAACATTGTATTTGTTGGACAGGAATAATTCAACTTGGATCCAAAGCTACGCGATCCCGTGTTGAAGCAGGAAAAAAAATATGCGGGCACGGTACTTTAAAAAAACACGAGAGTCGATTATCCAATGGCGTGAATCCGTCCCTCCCCCCAAGGAGCCGATCTCATTGGCACAATGGCAGAAGTTCATTGACAATGAGATCGAGGATCGACAATTGGCATCTCGCCAATCGGGGAGGGAAAATCGGGCAAAAAAGACGGACGTGCACTACTCCGGCCGGACCTCTTACGCCGAGGTGGAGCATAGGATGCAGGTAAGATTTAATTTTTCTATAACTACAGAAATATATTCTTCTTCATTATTTTACTTTGCGGGGCCGATACTAATTTTACTTTACTTTATTTTATTTCAGGGGGTAGGGAGTGGGCCAGGGGGTAAGCCACATAGGCTCGATACTTATGTGGCTCTTCGGACGAAGAAGGGGAAGGACAAGGAGGTGTCCCCGAGCATCGCGGCCACGATTGTAAGTAATCCGACAGTTTAATTTTTGTTAATTACGTTATAATTTTTTAGTTTACTTATTTTACTAATCATGTGCTTTTTGTCGTTTCAGGCAAAGCTTAAGGAAGTGCATGAGTCGCAGTCTGATGCCGACAAGGCATCTTTGTCCACAGATGCACTCATCCAAGTGCTTGTCTCTAATCGCAAGGGGAGGACAAGGGGGGGGGAGCTCGCGGGTGGCCAAATCTAGGATCATCGGATTGGAGACGAGCGACACCGGGTTGGCTCCAACGGTGGATTCACACGACGCGAAGCTGTCCCGTTTGGAGGTGACGGTCCAAGATATGTACGCATTCATGAAGCGTACGTTGGGCGGAGACCGTAAAGGGAAAGGGAAAGGGAAGGAGAAGGCGGTGGAGGAGGAGGCGCAGGATGACGAGGATGTGGACCTCGCTGCTTCATCACCGATACGTTCGTACTTCGATGATCCACTTCCCTATTTGGCGCCCTTCAACAGACCAATGTCGACACTTGGTTGGACGAGCGTGTTCATATTGGACGTATTTGATGGCCAGCGGATAGGGCGGGGGTTGAGGGACCCGAATATCGTCCAGGGTGGAATAGTTCATGGACGTGCGCTTCAAGAGATGGAGTCCAGGGTGCTCGTCACGCATGTCATACTCGGGAAGGAGAACTGCCTATTGTGGTTGCCCGAACAATGCGGCACGACGTATATTAGTGGGTGCGTCAATTCGTATGTCGTGTGGCCTACTCACCTCCTCAGTTTTAACAATACACCAAACATGTAGTGACATTGTTTTAAGTTTGAATTGAATTGTTATAAGTTTGAATTGAATTGTTTTAAGTTGTTACATTTGAATTATATCGTGATGCATATTGTCTCTATTTGAATATAGATTTGCATTATCTTTAGTTTGTTTGGATATATGATGTTTGGAACAGGTACAACGTTGCTATAACACGTACAAATATACTGCTGGGCAGTGGCAGTGGCCATACTGCCCAACAGAATTTTTTTAAATTCTGCCCGATGAAAGTTGTCACGGACGTGTCACGGTCATTGACCGTGACAATTTTTTTAAAAAGGATCACAGCTTTGTCACGATTTATAACCATGACAAACGTGTCACGGTCATTGATCGCGACACGACCGTGACACAAAACGCGAGTTTGGTGTCAAGGTCAATGACCGTGACACGAACGTGACAAAAAAAGTTGTCTCGCCTCGAAATGTCACGGTCATTGACCTTGACAAGTTGGATTTGTCAGGGTCAATGACCTTGACAATAGTGCAAATTTGGTGTAGTGAGTATTTTTTATTTTTTAAATAGGGCGGTTAGTCCTATAAACAAAGGAGACTCTGTCAAAATTTTATAAAATGTTTATACATTGGTATTGTAAGAAAGAACTTTCTTTGACTTGAATTAGTATTTGATGTTGATGACAATGTTTATGTGAGGTCCAAGATACTATTAATATTGTTAACTATTTTTTTTATTTCAACTAAGGTGAATCGCCCTATAATCAAAGGTTATTTTGCCTGATTTTTTTTATTTGATAGTTTACCATTATTAGGAGGTCCAAGGCGGACTAATATTATTGTCATTGGAGTGTTTTGTTTTTTGTAACAAATTGGATAGTATTACAAATAGAGAAAATTTTGCCTAAATTGTTTACACTTTTAATATATAAAACATCTAATATTTATATTATACACGATTTTCTATTTTTCAAAATTATGAGCGTGCCTTCAGGCACGGGACCATCTTTTGAGGTGAAAGTTATGCCTATTTGAGGATGAATTTTTTGGACACGAACTCGAGATCAACGATAGTTTTGGCGAGAGCACTTGCTATTGCATCAAGACATGACTTTATTCTTTTCAAAATTATCAGCGTGCCTTTAGGAATGGGCATACCCTAGTATATATATAAAGGAGGAGGGATTTTTTTGTCTCCCCCAACAAACGGTTGAGATTAAATTTTGTGAATTTGGTCTTTATCAACTAACGACTCAAATTGATTGTTGAGAATGGTAAAGTGTAATGACACATGGAACGCATCAACTCCTCTATCGTACTTTGTCATAGAGCTTCCCATACTTTGTTTTTTAGTTTTACCTCATTACTGCAGCCCATCACAATTAGAAAACAGAGCACTAGGCTAAAAAAATAGGACAGTCTTTAAAGCTAAATTAACCCACCTATCACACGTTTTACATCACACCTTTCCCATACTCTTTCTAAATCATAACTCCACCGTCCGTCTCCTTATCCTTCTTTTATCTCCTCAAATTCTATAGTAACCCTTAATATCTCACTATTTTCTCTCTGTGAGTCGAGAATTACATTGCGCTGATGGCAAACCCTTAATACCTCACTCTCTTTTATTTCTATCATTTCAAATCTTTAATATTTATTCCATGATTGTGGTGTAGTGTAGGGTTCTTTCTTCATATTGTTGAAAGAGGGAAATAATTTTAGTTTCATCACAAGCGCTTCAACCCGAAAATTGACGGTCGTGAATATCTCTTCATCTTGCTTCAATCAACGAAATTGACGACTGTTGCCGACGTTAGATCGCAGTTGAAGAAATATACAAGTGTTTGATTATCTACACGGTTTCTCACATCATCTAACACATGTTCTCAGTTTTGGTTTTGGTTTTGTGGTGACTAAAACGAAAACCCACCTACATGTCGTGAATCTCTATTTTGGTTTTGTTTCCATTTCTTTTGTAGATACTGGTGCCCTCACCCTTTTCACCTTTTTTAATCCAAATCCAACTAAGAAAATGGGCCATGTTTTGTTGAATTTAACCCACTCTCCTCTTTCAATTTCGTGTCTCTCATCTTAATTTTGTAGTTTTCTAGGCTTTGATGTTTATTTGCAGATATGTAGGGGTTTGAGGTGGAATTAAAAATCTATTGTTGGTTTTGGTTGTTGGTTTTCAATTTGGGGACATTTTGTTTTTTTGTTGGTTTTCAAGTTCTCTCTCTTAGAGTTATTTTTTGGTTGTTTCAAGGTTGAATATTTTTGTAATTATTTTTCTCTGAGTACTTCTCTTCTTGGTAAAGGTAGATGGTGGATGTAACCAAGAAACACTATGGTAACTGGTTAGTATTGTTTTTATCTTTCCTCAATCTTCTCACATTCATGGAGACCATGATGAAAGAATAAAGGCTTCCACTATAGCTGCAAGGATGGTGCTGATGATTTCTAGTTTTTTGTGAGGTATTTAGCGATTTTTTTGGTGTGTTCATATCATGAGTTTGAGTATTTTTTTTTCAATGTATTTAACCATGGAAAGATGTTTAGGGAAGTGATTGGTTTAGTTTTTTTATTTTTTTATTCCCAACCGTATGAAATTAAAATACAATTGTCTGTTTCAATGGGGTTCCAAGGAGTATAAAACATGTTTGATGATGATGCTGAGATTTAGCACCACCAGATAAGTGATGATGAGATCAAACAGTAGTAACCATGGCAGCCATAGAGATGTATATGTATAAATGTGTAAGTGTGTAGAAGGAAATGAGTATAAGAGGAGTAAGACAATGATGTATAGTGGTTCAACCAATTAGGCCTACATCCACTGTGAGTGTGTGATCCACTAAGTATGGGAACAAATGGCCTTGGATACAATGCACATAAGATCACTTTATCTCTCTACTGTGTGTATAAGCAGAGTTTTTTGTTAGGGTTACAGTTATCGATTTTATTCCTCCCCTTGTAGGGTTGTAGGTGACAAGTATATATAGGTCTTGGGGGGTGTAATGTACCCTCCAAGTATGCATGGTGCATGTGAATGATCATTTAGCCAGTCTCCTGTTGACACCTGTAGATTCCAAATGATGACATAATATTCCCTCACGTGAGGGTGTGATTTTGTTATAATGGTCTTCCACGTGTCGCGGGAGCCTCACGCGCACTGTTCCACGCGTCTCCCAAACCACGCGCTGTGATGATGTCACCCTCAGCCTGTAAAATGAGGCCGAGGGAAAAGTTCCTTCTGATAGTGAATCAGGCCCAATTTAGGCCTCGTACTGTCGTACCCTCGGAGGGTCGTCTGGAGCCTGATGAAGGGTCGGCCCTCTGAGGGGTCGTTTGGAGCCTGATGAAGGGTCGGCCCCTTGAAGGGTCATCTGGAGCCTGCTGAAGGGTCGGCCCCCTGAGGGGTCATCTGGAGCCTGATGAAGGGTCGGCCCCCTGAGGGGTCGTCTAGAGCCTGATGAAGGATCGGCCCCCCTGAGGGGTCGTCTGGTTGGAGGGTGCCCTCGGCCTGGACGAGGGGATATATGGGCATATCAATCACCCCACAGCCCTTATCCATAGATGTTATTTAGATGGCTGAGGGATAGTGTTGCAGTTGAGATGGGCGTATGATCAGTAAGGTGAGTGACACCTGTTAAGCTGATATGACACCTAGGCAGGTACTCATTGTCGTTTCAGTTTCCAAGGTGTGGCGGCTGCACACTTTGCTTGGGGCTTTGTGCCCTAATGATGCCCTCCTCATGGATTGTGCTCTGCATTGGTTAGTGGGCCCACTCATTGGCAAGGTATTTAAACAATTTTTTGAAGTTTCTCTTTCTTCTTCTTCTTCTTCTTCTTCTTCGCGCCTGAACTCTCTCTCTCTAGCTTCCAGCCTTCTTGCCATTTCTGCAGTTTTGACATTTCGAGTTTGGCAGCTTTGCTATTTTTTCTCAGGTAATCTCTCTACCCCAGTGTCCTCTTTACTTTCATTTCTTTTTTGCTTTCTTATTTTAGGCTTGCAGGGCCGGATTTAGGTTATTTCATAACTTTTTCGGCGTCTTCTCCGACGACTGGTTTTTTAGTGTCCTTGAGTTTTCTTGAGAGTTCTTGATTAAAAACCCTCAATTTCTTTTATTTTAATCCAAAAGTCCAACCTGGTCAATTGCAAACTTGTTTGTAGTTAAGTTACCCAAATTCTTCCAAGTGTAGGGTCTCCCCCTTAATGCTTAGGACGTTTTACAGCCTAGATGAGGAACTCCCTTCCCTGAGAGAGAAGTTATTTGTTGAGATCAAACGAATAGAGGAAGAGGAGGAGAGAAGACAAGGGGCCGACCCTAATTGGGTACGACCCATCTTCCCCATTCCTCTTGCCACAATAAAACCCTATGAGTCTTGCGGGTCGTCCTGTCGTCCAGCCGAGAGTTATTCGAGTGAGATGGATGAGAGGACGTCATCACCAACAGGAGCTGGACCTTCTGGGAGAGTAGAGACGTCTGATCTGAGCCAAGGTCGACAGGCCGAGGGTATGGTTGCTTCCGAGGCTGTCCCTGTGACAACCCTATACCCACACGCTTTCCAGATGGCTTTTCCTCAAGGGCCTCTGATAAGTGATGAGGCCGAGGCCGAGGGTGAGGGGACTGAGGATGATGAGGACTCAGATGACCCAGTTGACACATCTCACGCCTCGTCTTATATTTCCTCGGTCAGGGATCGTGACCTTCTTCTGTGGAGGCATGCATGTGGTGTTCCTCCCACCATATCTATGAGGGTTCCCTCTGAGAACGAGAGGGTCTTTGAGGGTGAAGAGGGAGAGATAGCGGTATACGAATAAATGTTCAAGTAGGTGTCAGACTCCCTTTACATCCTGCTGTCGTAGATATTTTGTCATCCCTCGGCATAGCCCCCTCTCAGCTCCCTCCTAATTCCTGGAGGACGATCCTCGGCTTCACTTCCCTATGGAAAAATGCCTTTACTGATGAGCCTTCCTCCGATGTGTTCTTGGCTTGCTATAACATCATTTCCTCGTCCAAACAACCTGGGTACTACCATCTGGGTGCGAGGAAGTCTGATAAAAAACTTCTCCACGTGGCACAAACCTCCAACTACGATTGGAAGAAGAGATTCTTATTTGTCTCTGGAGAGTGGGAGTTCTCTGTCGAGGCACAACCTATAGCCGATGGTCCGAGGGTTCCCAAAAGATGGTCCAACCCTTCAATGAAGGCCAGGTCAGACCCCGAACTTAGTCTGGAAGAGAAAGACATAGTTGAATATCCGAGAGGATGAGGGAGAGGGGGTGAACTTCCAACATTTGAAGATCTGATGACCCCTCGGTTCCTCAAGGAAGCTGGTCTGAGGGTCGGCCCCCTGACAGAACTATGCGAGTTATATTATTTTTTGTCCATTCTTTATTACCTGTTCTTTACTTTTTTGAAGTGTTTCATCTGCCTCTGCATTTTTCTAACGTGTCGTCCTCCTTTCAGGTCGTCCTGCTGGTGTACCTGACCACCTTTGGGAAATGACTGCCCCCATTTTGTTATCAGGCTTGGCCAAGAAGAAAGGTAAGGAGCCTCAGCAAGCTTCGAGGAAGATACAGACCACGGGGCCGACACCTTCCGAGCCGACCCTCGATAGACAAAAGAAAAAGGAGCCTGAGGTTCCCATCGACCCTCGGCCAGGTTCACGAACGAGGGCAAGGGTCGAGGCGTCTAAGGGGACCGCCTCGTCTTCCAGCATGAGGGCCTTTTGGTCGCAAAATTTGGCGCTTCTGAAGGCCAAGCCATCCTCCCTTATAACGAACCTGAGAGCGGCCAAGGCGTCCATATTTTCTGCCCCCTCGGCTGCTGACTATGATTTTTTATCCAAGATGCCTCCAGCAAAAGTGTATGACTATGGTCTGCATGTCCTAGCTCAGGTATTTGTTCTCACCTCCTTCCCTTAGTTGTATTCTTTCTCCTCTTGATATATGTTTTCTCGGCCTCTTGATATCTGGTTATTATTTCTGTGCAGTCTGTATGTGGCTTTACCTCATCCACCAAATGGATGGCGGAGAATCAAGAAAATTTTCATGAGGCCGGGAGGGCCATTCAGCACGAGGCTGATTTACAGTCAGAGCTCGAAACTGCTAGGGCTAAGTTGGAGAGTGCCAGGACTGAGCATGCAAGGATCCTAGACGAGCTGACAAGGCAGCATGACGCAGACATGGCGGCCAAGGACTTGCTTCTTAAGGAGAAGGATGAAGCCATGACCCATCAGGGGGCCCAATTTAAGATTGAACTGTCTGAGGCCGTGAAGAAGGCAGAGGTAGACGCTTTGGAGGCCTATAAACTCTCAGATGAGTTTCAAGGCTTCGGTCTTGAATACTTGGAGAGAGGGATCAGGACGGCCTGTCGGTGGGTCGTCCTTAAGTTCGGCGATGTCGTCTCTTCAGTCCGTCCTTCTCTGGAGGCAGTTCAACTGGACGACCCCTTGATTGCTGAGGCTTTAACCCAGGTGGAGTCCTAGGTGCATGCCGAGGGTGTCGGCACGTCTGAGGATCAGCCAGTCATGGTCGTTGAGGAGACCTCTATTATCGACGTTGAGGCCCTGCCCTCTGACATTGCTCAATAGGGTGGCTGACTGTAGCCCATACCCTTTTCGTGTAATTAATATTTTGTATTCTTTTATCAGACGAACATCTTCATTTTGTAATGTAATATAATGCCTCTTTTTCTTCTGTATTTGTCTCTCGTATGGCTTGTATTGTGAATCTTATGTTAATATCACTGACCCCTCCACCGTCTTTCTTGAGGGTGAACGAGGGGTCGTCCCCTGCCTTGGCCCTCATTATAGCCGAGGGTTTTTAATCAATTTTAATTGATGCTCAAGTCCTCCCTCGTCTTTTTTTAGGGCAATGGTGGGGTCGTCCCCTCCATTGACCCTCATTATAGCCGAGGGTTCTAATTACCAAACTAATGGTTTTCAACAAAGTCTTCCCTCGTCTTTCTTGAGGGCAATGGTGGGGTTGTCCCCTCCATTGGCCCTCATTATAGGCCGAGGGCTATAATTACCAATTTAATGGTTTTTAACAAAGTTTTCCCTCGTCTTTCTTAAGGACAATGGTGGGGTCGTCCCCTCCATTGACCCTCATTATAGGCCGAGGGCTATAATTACCAATTTAATGATTTTTAACATAGTTTTCCCTCGTCTTTCTTGAGGACAATGGTGGGGTCGTCCCCTCCATTGACCCTCATTATACGCCGAGGGCTATAATTACCAATTTAATGGTTTTTAACAAAGTTTTCCCTCGTCTTTCTTAAGGACAATGGTGGGGTCGTCCCCTCCATTGACCCTCATTATAGGCCGAGGGCTATAATTACCAATTTAATGGTTTTTAACAAAGTTTCCCTCGTCTTTCTCGAGGACAATGGTGGGGTCGTCCCCTCCATTGACCCTCATTATAGGTTGAGGGCTATAATTACCAATTTAATGGTTTTTAACCAAGTTTTCCCTCCTCTTTCTTGAGGACAATGGTGGGGTCGTCCCCTCCATTGACCCTCATTATAGGCCGAGGGCTATAATTACCAATTTAATGGTTTTTAACAATGTTTTCCCTCGTCTTTCTTGAGGACAATGGTGGGGTCGTCCCCTCCATTGACCCTCATTATAGGCCGAGGGTCGTCCTCTGAAGATGTTTCCATGCGTACTAGAAATAACAAACACAAGATGAGAAGAAACACTGATATTTCTCATTAATTTTTCAAGTGTTCTATCGAAGAAAGACCTCTTACAACTGTCGTTCGATAGGACTTTACAAAACTAATGATAGTATTTCTTCAAATGATCTACATTCCAGGGGTTGGAAAAGGGTTCCCCCTCTAGGTTTTCTAGTCTATAGGTCACAGTGATGACTTCATCGATGACCCTATATGGGCCATGCCAATTAGAATGGAGCTTATTGGGCTTGTACCAAGTCTTTTTGAGGACCAAGTCCCCCACCGCAATTGGTCTCTGTTTCACCCTCTGATTGTAAAACCTTGCGGTCCTCTGTTGGTAGGCGTCCTGCCTTATCTCGTCATCTTCCCTCCTTTCCTCAATCAGGTCGAAGTCGAGTCTCCTCTCTTCTGTATTTCTCTGAGGGTCATACATTTGGACCCTATGAGTAGGAAACCCAATCTCGGTGGGGATGACGGCTTCTGAGCCATAAGCTAGCATGAATGGGGTCTCTCCGGTAGAGGTCCTCACCGTCATCCTGTATGCCCACAACACGGCATATAACTCCTTGACCCATCTTCCTTTTGCCTTCTCAAGCCTCTTCTTGATTCCATCTAGGATTGTCCTGTTTGTAACTTCTGTTTGACCATTGTCCTGAGGTCGGCCCGGGGTAGAGAAGAATTGTTTGATACTCACCCTTTCACAGTACTTTTATAGAGAGGTATTCTTGAACTGAGTCCCGTTATCCGAGATGAGGGTGTTGGGGAGACCATATCTGCATATAACATTTTTCCAGATGAACTAGAAGGTCTTCTGCTCTGTAGTCGTGACCATTGGTTCGGCTTCCACCCATTTTAAGAAATAGTCAATCGCTACGATGAGGAACCGATAGTTATTGACTGCTCTTAGTAAGGGTCCTACGAGGTCGATCCCCCACACTGCAAATGGCCATGGGGATGTAATGGAGGTAAGAGGCTGATGGGGTTGGTGAGGGATGGTGGCAAATCTCTGGCATTTATCGCACCTTTTTACATATGTCGTGGTGTCTTTCCCCAAGGTCGGCCACCAGTACCCTTGGGTGATCACCCTCTTCGCTAAAGATCTGCCCCCAATGTGGCTTGAGCACGATCCTTCGTGCACATCTTGCAAAATGGATGGGACTTCATATGGGTGCACACACCTAAGTAAGGGGAGTAAAAATCCCTTTTTGTACAAGGTGTCCCCAATGACAATGAACTTTGCAGCCTTGTATCTCAACTTCTTCCTTTCTTGCCTTGCTTATGGCATCTCCCCCTCTTTAATGTATCTGATCAAAGGGTCCATCCACGAAGCTTCCTGAGAAATACTTAGGCAATTGCTAAGTGTTCCCTCAGTGTCTTCAATAGTTGGCCGAAGCAAAATTTCCACTGGGACCGTCCTCCTGATGTCTGTCCTAGTTACCGAGGCCAACCTAGCAAGGGCGTCAGCTCGATCATTATCTAGCCTAGGTATCCTCTTTAACCTTACTTCTCTGAATCCCTTCAGTAACGACCTCACCTTCTTAAGGTACCTATCCATCCTCTCGTCCTTGGCCTCGTAGGCTCCTAGTATCTGATTCACTACTAGCCTCGAATCACTATGAACCAAAATCTGGCCGACACAAAGAGATCTGGCCAAGGAGAGGCCTGCTATCAAGGCCTCATATTCGGCCTCGTTCTTGGAGGCCTTAAAGTTGAACCTCAGGGCGTACTCAATGTATGTGTCGTCGGGTGCTGATACTATTAATCCAGCTCCACTCTTGCTTTCGCAAGAGTACCCGTCGATGAAGAGACTCCACACGGTATGTTCTTCTGAGAAACTTCCCTCGGTGAGTGACCCCTGTCTAAAGAGATATCTTCCCTCTTCTTTTTCAGCCACTTTCCTTCTAGCGGTGCTTATCTCAGCCTTATCTGTAGGTGTGTCGGTGAGCTCACTTTGTCGGGTATCTATCTTCCCAAGGCTCTCACCCTCGGCTTCATCATCTTCCCAAGTAAACTCGGCCACGAAGTCTGTTAATACTTGACCCTTAATGGCCGTCCTAGGCTGATACACTATGTCAAACTCCCCCATCTCTTTAGCCCAGGCTATTAACCTCCCTGATTTTTCAAGCTTGTGCAAAACCTACCTAAAGGGAGAGTCAATGAGGATGACCATTGTATGGGACTGGAAGTATGGATTCATCTTTCTCGATGCATGGATCAAAGCATAGGCCAACTTCTCCATCCTTGGATATCTTTGCTCTGCCCCCTCGAGTGCCTTGATGTTAAAATACACAGGCTTTTGTACTCCGTCTTCGTCTCTCACAATGGCTGCACTGATGGCTGACTCTGAGACGGAGAGGTACACATAAAGTCGTTCACCCTGCACGGGCCGTGACAACAGCAAGGGAGACCCCAGGTATGATTTTAACTCATTGAAGGCCTCATCACACTCTTCACTCCATTCGAAGGCTTTTCTGAGAATTTTGAAGAATGGTAGACACCTTTCTGTGGCCCTAGACACGAACCTGTTCAAGGCAGCAACTCTCCCTGTGAGTCTCAGAATGTCTTTAATGGACTTAGGGGTCTTCATCTCAACAAGGGCCTTTATCTTTTCAGGATTGGCCTCGATGCCTCTTTGGTTAACAATAAACCCCAATAACTTCCCTGATCCGACCCCGAAGACACACTTGGCCTGGTTAAGTTTCATCTGGTATTTTTCCATCGTATTAAAGGTCCTCTCCAGGTCTGCCACATGATCCTCTGCCTTCAAACTCTTAGTCAGCATGTCATCTACATAGACCTCCATAGACTTCCCAATTTAGTCTTCGAACATTTTATTTACGAGGCGCTGGTACATTTCCCCCGTATTTTTTAGGCCAAAGGGAATGACCCTATAACAGTATGTCCCCTTGTTAGTAATGAAGGTTGTCTTCTCCGAGTCCTCAGGGTTCATGAAGATCTGGTTGTACCCTGAATAGGCATCCATAAAGCTCATGAGCTCATGGCCTGCGGTTGCGTCTACCATCTGGTCAATACGGGGGAGAGGGAAGCTGTCTTTGGGACAGTACTTGTTGAGGTCGGTGAAGTCCACACACATTCTCCACTTCCCGTTGGCCTTTGGGATAATGACTGCATTGGACAGCCATTCAGGGTAGATGACCTCTATGATAAACTCAGCATCTTCTAGCTTCTTGACCTCATACTTTTCTCGAGAATAAATTCTCCTCCTCTGCTTTATCGACTTTGCTCCCTCTACCACATTGAGCTTGTGGCACATAATTTCAGGGTCTATCCCTGACATATCTACATGACTCCACGCAAAGACGCTTCGTCTTCTCCTCAGCAGTTTTATGAGGTCTTCCTTGATATTGGGCTTCATAGACTTGCCGACTTGGACGGTTTTTTTCGGGTCATCCTCATCGAGGATGATGGATTCTACCTCTTCCGCGACCTCTCCTTTCTTTAGCTTCGTCTCATCTCTGGAGTCTAGGGTATCAATATTGTAAGTGGTTGTAGCCCTCTTGTGTGCCTCTCTTTCTTCAGTGGAGTTGTAGTAACATTCTCTCACTGTCGTCTGGTCTCCCTGAACTTCCCCTACCCCGTAAGGGGTAGGAAATTTAATCATCTAATGGACCGTAGACGGCACAGCTTCAAACCCCTTGAGGGCCACACGCCCCAGTATGATGTTGTAGGCCAAAAACACATGTTCATCTATCACAAAGAAACTGACCTTCTTGGTAATCCATCTCAGCCACTCGTCCCCCATCCTGACATCGGCCTCATACACTCCAAGGGGATGAACCTTTTCCCCACTGAACCCAATCAATGGATGATGGTATGGGACGAGTCTAGCACGGCTGAGACCTAAGGCTTTGAAGCACGGCCAAAACATTACATCTACAGAACTGCCCCCGTCGACCAATATCCTCGGCACCTCACACCCGTGCACCCTAGTTGTGATGACGAGTGGGTCGTCGTGTGGGGCTAGGAGGCCTTTAAAGTCCATTATCGAGAACCCCGCTATCAGAGTGTCCATATCGACCTTCTTCCTATTTTCTGAATTGACCTCCAGAGAGGTTGAGTGTACCGTCTTCGTCACTGCCTTGGCCTCAGCCACATGGGCCTTCCTGTCAGCGACCTCAGACCCTCCTCCTGCTAGGCCCCCGAAGATCATTCCCACTCCGAGCGATATTATATTAAGCCTCTTGACAGGGCCTTGGTCGTCTCTCGACGGGAGGTCAGGGTCGTCCTCATCATCAGAAGGGTCGTCCCCTCTTTTTTGAGGACCTTCTCTACATGCATCGTCTCGCTTTTTTCTGGGGTCGTCCCCTCGGCCCCTCTTGAAGGCACCTTTGTCGACGTACTTTATGAGCTTCCCTTCTTTTAGCATCTTCTCAATCTCATCTTTCAAAGCAAAGCATTTATCTGTTATGTGGTCATGGTCTTGGTGAAATTTGCACCACAGGTTCTTGTTCCTCTTGTTGGGGGCTGCTCTCAATTTCTCAGGCCACTTCAGGGATCGATCACTCTTTATTTCATTGAGAATATGTTCACAGCTGACCGTTAGTGGGGTGTAACCAGCGAACTTGTCGTCCGTAAACCTCTTCTTCCCCTCTTTGTTTTTCTTAGGGTATTCACCCCCACTAGCGCCTCCTTTTTCGTCTTCGTATTTTGCGGCCATCGCCTCTTCGGCGTTCATCACCTTTCCTGATATTGACAGTAATTCAGCCATCGTCCTAGGGGGTCTTCAGCAAGCTTCCATATCAGCTTCCCCTTTTGGAGTCCTCCAATCAGGGTTGTCATAGCTATGCTCTCCTCATAGTCTTCCACCTCCAGCTTCTCTTTATTGAATCTGGCTATGTAGTCCCTCATACTCTCATTCTTCCCCTGCTTAACATAGAGCAGGTGGGTGGTCTTCTTCTGTGGCCTCATCCCAAAGTAAAAGTTGTGGATGAACCGGTCTGCCAACTCTTTAAGTTTTCAATGGAATTTTTTCGAAGTGACGTGTACCAAACATGTGCAGCCCCAGTCAGGGTACCAGAGAAGGCACGACACCTCATCTCATCTGAGATAGAGTATATGTCTGCTGCTGATTGATACATCTCAACATGGTGGACAGAGTAGGTGCTCCCGTCATATCTTAGGGTGACCACAAGTGGCTTGAACTTTGATGGCGTAGGGAAGTTGACTATCTTCGCCACAAAAGGTGAGCCTATGGTGTATCCCCTCTGAAGAGGGTCGCGGCTTTTCAGTATATCGCCGATCTTATCCTCCAGTTGCTGGATCGAGTCATTCCAAAACCTCGTAGGGTCGGCTTGGCCAATGTTATCCCATGCCGCTTCTTTGAGATGGACTGAGGGTTTTGCCGCGGCTAGCCTGTGTCGGCTGTTTACCTCCCCCTGACCGTCATCCCATCCTTAGGGTTTGCCATCAGCCGCCTCCCTTCTAGACCTTGCAGCACTCCTTGATCTAGATAATTTTTCCCTCAGGTCATTCACTGGTCCCATCCTCTCAAAGGTCGATCCCCTGCTCAAGCGATCGAAAGCAGAGCCTCTCGGGCGATCCTCAGGATTTTTCCTTCCACACTTCCCTCTGCTCTCCTGGAGAGGTCGTACGGTATTATTGGAGACGTCATACGGCTCCCAGCGTTCTATGGAGTCTTCCTCCTCCTCCAGATAATCATACCTGTCTTCAGGGCAAGGGTTTCCTTGCCTCCCTAGGCGTAGACGCCGGGGGTCAGCAACATCCCTACGCCGCTGAGGGGGTGGCAGGTCTTTGCGTGGTGCCTGGGGTGGTCCCCTGGCCTCATGCTGTCCTAGAGCTGCTTCCGGAGTAATCATCTCAGGTGAGACCCCTGGTGGTCTTAGTATGTTCTGGATCAGAGCTGTGAACTGCTCCTGCATGATCCGCTGGCTCGCTGCCAGAGACTTCAAGGCTGCCACCACATCAGCCATCTCAGACTGAGGTGGTGGCTGACGGGAACTGGGTCCTCCTCCATCATCCGGTGGGGGAAGTGGTGGTGGTGGAATCTCTGGTGCCATGTGTTTGAGCTATGAAGAGTTGCACTGAAGAAGGTTTGTAAGCTTGAGAACCTTAATGGGTCTCTTTTAATGGTGAAACATCTCCACACAGGGGGAGGACTGTCTCACCACCAGAGTGCCTAGTGAGGTCAAGCTGTATTCAAGGAAGAGACGTCTTCTCGTTCTCACAGACGGCGCCAAACTAATGATGCTGAGATTCAGCACCACCGGATAAGTGATGATGAGCTCAAACAGTAGTAACCATGGCAGCCATAGAGATGTATATGTATAAGTGTGTAAGTGTGTAGAAGGAGATGAGTATAAGAGGAGTAAGACAATGATGTATAGTGGTTCAGCCAATTAGGCCTACATCCACTGTGAGTGTGTGATCCACTAAGTATGGGCACTAATGGCCTTGGATACAATGCACATAAGCTCACTTTCTCTCTCTACTATGTGTATAAGGAGAGTTTTTTATTAGGGTTACAGTAATCGATTTTATTCCTCCCCTTGTAGGGTTGTAGGTGACAAGTATATATAGGTCTTGGGGGGTGTAGTGTACCCCCCCCCAAGTATGCATGGTGCATGTGAATGATCATTTAGCCAGTCTCCTGTTGACACCTGTAGATGCCAAATGATGACATAATATTCCCTCACGTGAGGATGTGATTTTGTTATAATGGTCTTCCACGTGCCGCGGGATCCTCACGCGCACTGTTCCACGCGTCTCCCAAACCACGCGCTGTGATGATGTCACCCTCGGCCTGTAAAACGAGGCCGAGGGCAAAGTTCCTTCTGATAGTGAATCAATCCCAATTTAGGCCTCGTACTGTCGTACCCTTGGAGGGTCGTTTGGAGCCTAATGAAGGGTCGACCCCCTGAGGGGTCGTCTGGAGCCTAATGAAGGATCGGCCCCCTGAGGGGTCGTCTGGTTGGAGGGTGCCCTCAGCCTGGACGAGGGGATATATGGGCATATCATTTGACAATAATTTTTTTTATTATTCAAAGCTAATGAATCTTAAGAGGGTGTATAAATAAAATACCACTGTTTTCTGGTAAGCTCACGTTGTATAAAAAATAAAAGTTATTATGTTCTAGTAAGGTAACATTAAAGTTTATTAGGAATATAGAAAAGTGTTTTAATTTCCCCAAATTTTTCACAAATCAAAATTTTAAATGAGATAATTGTATATAGCACAAACCAACATATTATTCCCCAGATTTATGGAACAAACTCATTCCAAACACGATACAATACTATAAAGTCATATTATTTGTGAACTGACCACATACTTCATCAATATTATTAGGTAGCAAAGTAATTCATCAAGTTACATTTATTAATTTCAATAAAATCGATTAGTTCTGTATTATAATTTTTGGGTATTGATTTCAATAAAATCTGACAGTTTATATTGATGGTAGTGGAAATTTGGCATCATCACTCTACATCATAGATTTGCATGCCTAGCATCATAGTGATTAGACAACTCATCTCTTAACATAAATACATTGTTAGTTTTGAACACATGGCTCGAGACAACATTTAGTAGGAGTGTGCGTTTCTTTTTTTACTTTCTCAATGAATTATTTTAAAACTTTTGAACTAAAAAGCAATGGGTAATCTGATATTTTCAATTATTAAATAAGTAGTCAAAATTTTGTCAAAGTGGGCATCATATTGTAGACATAAGTTCTAATAATAAATATAATTTATTATAAATTTTAGCACTTAAAAAAAAAATGGGATAATCCTAAATCAACTATTTTTTTATTGTAAAATCATGTGAGTGAAAATATAAAGTGTTTAGAAGAAAAAAAGATATTTGGATTTTAATATTTTTTTAATCAAAGTGGGCATACTATTTTAATTATAAGTTTTAATAATAAATGTAATTTATTATAAATTTAATATTATTCGGATGTTAATATTTTTTTGGGAGGGTACTTTTCTTTTCAGTACAATCTCGGGCCATCTATATTACTAACTCTTTTTTTACTTATTACATAAGTCCAAATTGGTGCTGCCAGCTTCTCCACGAGCCTCACAAAAATTTTGAAGAAAAAATCTCCAGTGACAAGATAGGAAGGGCATGCCCAAAAAATTGTATTGAGAGCACAAAATTGAGACTCTCACCTAATAAGTCTAGGCTATGAGAACAAGTGGAGATAGGGTGCATTTGAAGTATTAAGGGCTAGATTAACGCAGTGCATGACTTTCGAATGCACGGCGAATCTAGCCCGTTTTATATTTGTTTATTTGAATAAACAAATAAAACAAAATCTGACACGTATATTTTTTTTACCAATGTTGTGTTCCAAGTTCCTTAATATAATTACTTGGTTAGTGGTGAAAAGTTGGGTGCATTTAATACCTAAATAAAACGAGTAGTGTTTTGATTTTTTATTTATATTTTTTTTCTTATGTTATTCTACAAATTTTTGTACTCATTAGGAAAATATTGTAGCCATAATTAGCCGACGTGCACTTAGTCTGATGCATGAATTTTTTTTATGTGTATTGTTGGAGTAATGAAGAGATGAAGACATATTGCACTAAATAAATTATGTAGACATATTGCACTGAATAAATTTATAATCGTGCCATCGGCACGAGTACACCCTAAATTTGCCCATGTGAAAATTTAGATGTTCTAAAAATATTACCCAGAATTTTTTGTGGGTGACTTTTACTATTTTAAGAATAACCATGAACGTGCGAAAATGTAAATGTTCTAAAAATATAGAATTGTTTAATTCATTAAAGTTTTGTATTTGTATCCGTTGCCTACTGGGAGTTTTGGTCGTTCCTATCCAACAGTTGAAATTGAATATGGAGAACTTATATCTAATATCCACACATTAACTTATTAGGGTCCAAAATACCTGGAACGTTTTAACAACCGTGCCATCACACGGGTACACCCTAGTATATATATATATGGGGAGGATCAGTTTTTTTTAAGTACTAAAAAAAATTATTTTGATTTTGACAAAGTGCAAAATACATTAAATTTGAAGTTATTTTTTTAGCTATAAGTGTTACAGCTTCCCCTTAGTTTTTTCGCACATAATGTTGAAGAAGCCGATAAACTATCCAACCCTAATAACCGTCAAAAGAATAATATTTGATACTTTGGTTTCCATGTTATTTCTTAATACAAGTGTATTTATATTCATGTTTACATTACTTTTTGAACGTTGGATTCGTGATTATTAGTTTCATTATAAATTTATATTACATAGCATATAATGAATTTATTTTGTTCATCATCGTTTTTATGGATTTATGTTGTTATTATCATTTTCTATACTAATAATTCATTTCTAACTATTTTATATCATCACGTGGAATATCTGAACTCGCTCGCACGTGGGCATAACCAGTTAATCGAGAAGTGAGAGACAATAGGGTTTGGAAATGTTACTCTTTTACTCTTAGTAATATTCTTATATACAAAAGGTATGGTTATATTGTATTATACAATTATTACTTCACGTATCATGCACATGACACATTTTCGATCAAACTATTAAGGGTGTTACTTGAAGACATATTAAAAATTCAGTGGACTAAATTTAAAAAATAAAAATTCGAGTGGTAAAGTGAAAATGGTATTATGTTCTAGGGAAAGATGACGATCACCACCACTTTATTATCACCCCATTTTTTCAATGTCCATAGCAATGAAAAATTTCAAATTTTTCGCTAATATAAAGTTTGACAATGTTTATAGTAGCTGCAAAATTAAATTTTTCACTACTTAGAGCAGTGAAGATTTTCCTTGAAAATAACCTTTATCCATGTGTGACATTTTTGAAGAAAATAAAAATAAAATAAAATATTATTTTCATTATGAATTGTGACGAACCTAGTCATTACAAACACAAAAACATTTTTAGGTTGCTTTTGAGCATCATCTCTCCATACCTTCTTTAATTTTCATGGACTAAAGAAACTAAAGATCATATTTTCATTCCCACCTCGGAGACCATACCCTATTAATAAACTGATATGATATTGCAATATAAAATGCAAGAAATATTGTTTAAAGATACCTTTGTAGAGTTTTCTTTGTTCTCCTTTGTACATTTTTCATTGTTAATCACACTCCACGTCTTTTTAAAGAAAATCCGTGACTTCAAAAGCTTCATTAAAGTAGTATTGTTCTTTTAATAAATCTATAAAAAAAACAGCAGGTAAGGATCATAAAAATACAATAATAAAATAAAGGGTTCTATAGTCGATCCATTTCTCCTGACACTTCAAATCTATTAATAGAAGGGCCATTTCAGGGAAATAATAAAACAAAAAAATAACTATAAAAACATAAATGAAGAAGCCTTTACTAGAAAGAGAGGTGAATGAGACAACCATGAAATAAAGAAGCGGGAAGATCATGGAGCCAGTGACCGGAGGTGTGGCTTGAAATAAAAACTAAACTGCAAAAACTTTAGAAATCATAAGAGAAGGAAAGGATCTACCGGTTAATTTTTTGCAAATTCAACGGAACCGTGAGTGATTTGTGAGAGAAGGGGTTGAAGTGAGAGAATAAAGAGGGAGATAAATTTTGTTTCTCTGACGTATGAGTAATGCTACACTTATCAACAGGACTTAGTACCGAGTTAGTACCGGACACGTTTTATTTGACTTGTACCCTGACGGGACCCACACCATAGTACAAGCAAATAAAGCAAGTTCGGTACTAACTCGATACTAAGTCCCAATAAGCCTATCATTATAGGAGGAAGCCAAAAGTTAAAATAGTTAAAATATTTATGGGTACATGAATTAAAATAGAAAAAATAGGAGAAAATTAAAAAATTAAAATCAAAATTCGAATTTCGAATTTCGAATTTCGAAATATTGATGGTGGAAGGTGATCTCTACCCTCCATTTTTCTAAAATGTGTAAGGATGTGGCACTAATTCTCACCATTGATGCTCTTTTATACGTTCACATTTTCAAAAACCATCCTCTCTCTCGCGTGCTCTGAGAGAGAGAGAGAGAGAGAGAGAGAGAGAGAGAGAGAGAGATTGTTATAAGATTTACTAAATTCAAAAGTCCCATAAAAATAGATAAAACACTTCCACTCTTCTTGTAATATGATGAGCCTTGAATGGATTAAATTCTATATTGTGTCAACGAGAAAGAGTCTTGAAATGGATTAAATTCCAGATATATATGGTGTAGAGTAAGTTCCCAATGATCACGCGTTTGATTGGCGAACACAGTCCCTCTATAAAACAATATATATCTTCTCTTCCATGTTCACCTATGGGAGCCAAAACGGGTCAATGGATCGTGTTTTCATACGATCCGACGCAACACGATAAGAATTCAACAGACCCGAACACGACACGACTCGATAGCGTGTTTTTTTCTTAATCCGAACATAACACGTTAAAAACACGACACGACACGATAACACGATAAGTAAATACGGTTCGATTGGACACGATTAGATCCGACCCAACACGTTACGATTGAACACGATTAGACCAGTTAGGGAGGAATTAAAAAAATAGTGGGTTAAAATAGTGGGTTGATAATGAGTCTAAATGGGGGGTCGATAGCGGGTCTATATAGGATTTATATCGTGTCCTTAATTGTGTCATTATAATGTCCTTATCAAGTTAATTTCGTGGCAGAAATTGAATACAAACACGACAGGACTCGTTAACGGATCCAAAATTCCAAACCCGAACACAAAAGACCGTATCAATTTCGTATCATTTCGTATCATACTACCATTTCGTTCCCAAAATTTCCTCCCCTATGTTCACCCAACATCGGAAAAAAAAAGAGGTTGGTAAAGTCGTATATGTACTTTGCATCAACACAAGTTTCTTACTCCAACGACAATAATTCTCGCTTCTTTGTGTATTGAATGACATGTGTAATGTAACTTTCATAGAGAACTTCTTAGAAAATTGTGCGTAGGTCTCATAGTCATCACAGTATCTCACCACTAGAAGTCATCCTCCGCCAAGTGAAAGGTGGAAAACATATACCTTTGTACCTCATCATAGTTTAGCATCATCAATATGCCTCTCAATGTCTCTCCACCAATTCTGGGATAAGTTGAGATCGGTTAAACCAATGAACCCATATGTTCTCCCAAGTGGAGATGGTGATAATAATATTGGGTGTTGGAGAAATGGGCTTCGATATGTGTTGTAATGTTGTTGCCACTTCTAATACTATTGTTGGATAATGATGGCGTCCACGTCGGGGTTCCCCTAAGAAACCCCTCATTGACCCTTATTGGATTATGTGGATCTCTAATCTCTTCTTGATCCTCTTTTCCTGGTGTTCACCATGTGAATATATATGAACCAACATGTATATCGAAACCCAAAATCACTATAGTACAAAGTAAGACACATATAAAAATCGACATGTGGAATAAAAAATGAACCTATAGACCTACGATACCCAACAACATACTATAATATCAACTGTAAAAACTCGTATTTTCCATAATTCGAATGATAACGCCTACATATAGAAATTATAGATCGTCAAAAAATTACATATAATTCTCAATATGTAACACAATTATGAGACCGTAAAAGTAAGATATAAAAATAAAATGAGAAGCTAAAACCCAACATCCGATAAATCAATGTCATAAAACCCAAAAGGTCAACATATCATACACCTTTAGAATCCCTACATAACAAGGACCCATAAAACCAATTCTAATAAGGATTGACGTAAACAGAAAAACTGTTTCTTGACTGATGAAAAGATATTGTCACAATACCCATATTTTTTAAGGATTTAATTAATCAAATATAAAAAAATTGGAAATTTTTAAATGATTATTATAATTGGGAACATGGATTTTATAATTATTTAATCGTGAAAATAAAGTTTTATAAGAAAGTTTGAAGTTAAAATGAAATAAAGTGTGACTATGAAATTTAATTATTTTACTAATAAAGTGTAGGTGCTCAATTGTAATTTGATTAAATTAGGAACTTAAGGGTTAATATTGGTAAATAAGTGAATAATTAATATCTCTTAATACTATAAAATGCAAAATAAAGCATTTATTATGCTTTGCAATTAGCCTATCCACGTGGCACATCACTTCACTATCTCATTATACTCTTAAACTAGGTGTAAACCCGCGCGATGCGCGGAATAAACAGTTATGATAGTTATTTCGCATATAAAGTGCTTACTTTGTGTCATCTATATTCTTCTCTTTGTAGTAATAAATAATAAGAACCAACATTTTGTAGCATTATATAATATTGTAATTCTGACAAAAAATGTCTGTATTATAACATTTGTTACTTTTCAAAAAAAGACAAATTCTCCAAGGGTTCATTGAGAGCCAAAATTTATTAGAATCTTACGGTTCATATAATTAAAATAAGAAAGTCGATCTTATTACTATATCAACAAATTATCTTTAAAAAAATCAAATTTTAAACTCACAATCAAAAAACAACACCCCAAATCCATCCAAAGATTCATCACACACCACAAAACGCCATACACATCAACCACACCCCATAATCACAAACTCAGTACCCACAAAAACCATAGCCAACACAAAGAGAAACCAAACATTAATAACCAAATTTGAGAGGTTTGTGCCCATATAAGAAGTATTTAAATAGTTTTTAGTAAAAAGAAGTATTTAAATAGATGGAGAGAGAATATGAAATGGATTAAATCATCCGAAGAGGCAAACAAAAACATGACCCATGGCCACCTGATTGTTTAAAAATAAATAAGTATTTAAAGAGATAAAAGAAAGAAGTTGAAATGGATCATTCAACGGATTAAAGCATCCTAAGGGACAAAACAAAAGAGCTACCTAGATAAAGAAGTTAATGGTCCTAATTGGTTGAATTTCATGATTAACAGTTTTTATTTTTATTAAAAAAAACTTTTTTTATAAAACAGTTAAAAATATTTTTTAAATAAAAAACTATTTTTATTTAAAAATATTGTACTTAATATGTAAAAACAATAAAATAAATATGTACACATGGTGTAAAATACTGTACGTAATTTAAAAAATACTTCACGCAAGTTATTTAAAAAAATATTGTACGTGATTTATAAAAAAAAATACAAAAGATATTTTGATATAATATTGTAATTTCACCCCTTAATATAGCATTTTACCACCTTATGAGAAAACAAAAGATATTCATGTTAGACTTTGCCCCTTCAACTAAAAATTGTGGAGAATCCTCTTGCAAATATTTCTAAATTAGTGAAACCCAATTAGTTTTGGTGCTTTACAGTAAATTACCCTTGATAAGCGAATTTCCAAATCACTTCATTAGTGCCCAAAGTAGGGAATCGATCACTGTTTCATCGTGGAGGCTATTCAATTCATAAACTTAAGCATCACCTACTATTTTTTTATAGTTTATACATTTTTAGGGCCTAAAAAATATCAATTATGGATATATGACATCAAACATTTGGTTTCGATTTTTAGTCCTTATTTTTAAATTATCGATTGACGTGGCATGCTGTGATTGGTTGGCGTTTTATGGATGCGAATCTGGGCCAGCGCTTTTATTAAAAGATATGGATTGAAATTATAAATGAAATGTTTGTTGTCCTATTTCCAGAATACATATTACAATAGACCCTATATTTACAAAACCCCTTTTTTTAATCTATTTTCTCGAATAAAAAATATTATGATATTATTTACATGTTATGTTGGATATTTTTCGGAAAACTTTGGTTGTGAAAAACTGACAAAAATAAAACATAGGGAATGAATACACAACACACACACACATGTGCATATGTAATTTAAGCTGATTTTACTTGAAATTAATCTACATGTGTGAATTTCAAAAGTCAAATAAAATATAATAAAATAGTTTCATTGTCATGTAATTTACAGTTAATCATACTTATGCTAGTTGAGCAAAAACAGAAAGCTGAAGTCTAGCAATGCATAGCAAAAGCAAGCCATAAAATATATGAAAAAGTGCACTAAAAGAAAATTTGATATGGACCTGTTTCTAGCCTTTAAGCTGGATGTGAGAAGGTGCACTAAAAGAAAACGTGGATAAGGAGTATTCATTTTAGCTATGCCAACAACAATCTACCCCATTTGGACAAAATATAAGTAAAAGAAGATGTACAATGATACTGTTTTAACTTAAAAAGTGGCAAATATGAGTGCTAATATAAGTGTTATATATACCATAAACTACTATCATAAACTGTCAACTTACCTCAAATTAAAAGTGAAACACTTAATCACCACGATTAAGAAAGAAGTCAGGTTCCATAAACATATCAATCTATAGAAGAACTTAACTAACATAGGATGATTCTATTGAAATTCTCAAATAATCAAACAAACTTACAGAAGAATATAGATGGGTAGACGTATATGTATTTAAGAATATATAGTATCTCCATGACTCCATCTCAAATTAGAAGTTAATATTTCTTTTTGAAAAATAAAAATTAAAAGTCACTTTTTAAAAAAAATACATTTACTTGTGCTATAATTACACGATTTTTTATTTTGGCCGATGATTATATTAGACTTGGTATTATCGTGAACAGGTTAGGCTCGACCCACCAAGGATTTTTTTTTGGGAACTGATAGCCTACTGACTAATGACAAAAAAAAACTACCAAAGACCCAGTTTGTAAGTCAGCTAATGCAATGTATATACACACCAAGACAATAAAATCATCTCATTTTTCTCGATAAACATATTATGGGCAATCATCCAGTGACTGAATACCCAAATATTTATAACAAACTGCCTATGTTCCTAACAAATGAAATCAATAGAAAAAAAGGTCAGGAGAAACCAAATGTTACTTGTTAGTTAGCCGTTCGAATAAAATGGAAAAAAAATGGGAGAAGCAAAAAAAAAGTTCATATTGGGCCTATCTATATCTATCTCTATATTTCCATCTTACCTTTCATTTTCCCATCAACAAAACAGAAAGAAATATAAAGAGTAAAAAGCAAAGCAAAGCAAACCAAAAACACATGTAAAACGATAGACACCACATAAAAGAAAGGTAGAAAAAGAAAAAAAAGTTAAAATTGAATATAGAAGAGGAGGTGAATTACCTCTCAACTGTAGAGAAAGCTATGCAAGGAACATGGAATCTATATCTCTATTTATCATAATATCTAAAGGTTGGAATCCCAACCACACTTCTTTCTAAAAAGCCTTTTGAGATTTCGGTGTAAAAGTTAACATAACGAAAAGCCTGAAGTTAATTGGAAGCGTGTGTATTGAAGTGAGTTAATTAAAATGCTTTTATTATTACCACGTGTCATTCTCAGAGGATTTGAGTCTATAATTTTTATATAGTTATATAAAATATAGATAAAATATAGAGTGTCACGTGGACACTCTCAATGAGGAGGAGTCTTAAATGCTCATAAATGCCTTGTTTTGCATTTTATAGTATATAGAGATGCTATCCAAGCATTTAAGACTCCTAAAAAAATGAGCCTATCCACGTAAGTAAGAGATGATAGATGGGTAAGTGCATCCGTCCACATGCCAACTAAACTTGTAAACCTGAAACATCAGTCGACTTAAAGAGAGGTAAATCAACGTCTTTTCCTATTCCCTCTCCTCTACCTTTTGATTCTTTTCTTTATCTAAGTCAAAATCTAATTTGGGTTTTTTATATGGTGAATGGGAGAAGAAGCGATTCAACGCAGTATCAGCTTCATATGCTCAAGGTTTGTTGGAGCAAGCTCCGTCGATTTCTACCGGAGGTATGTCGGTATAAGATTCAAATTTATATTTTGAATCTGTCCAGTCTTGATAAGATGGATCGGTTTGGGTTGTCACAACCATGGAAGGTGGGTTTCTCGAATTTAGTCCCAGTTGACTCAGTTTTCAATCTTTAATGGTGGGTCTCTTTCTCTTTCTCCTTTTCTACTACTGTGTAACCTCCATATAAATGGTCCGTCATTTTCATGGAGGTTTTTTGGATTTCAAGCTACCATCGTGATTTGTTCGCACCTACTGAGATCTGTGGTGACTCGATTTAAATGCAACCAAATCTCATGATTTACCCATTTGAATGTTAGGTGGGTCAGTTTATACACGACTCTCTTCTCATTTTCCATTTTTATGATAAAATCAAAAACAAAATTTCATAGAGTGTCGGTTTGTTGAGTTGCAACTCATCTTTTACTTTTTGTCGTTGTTGGGGTTTGTCCTTCAACTTTGACCGGATCGGAGCAAATGGTCCGCCAGTGCTTGTGGAAGTCGTTTAGCCAAACGATGAGGACATGAGATCTCGCCGGGAAGACGAAGAAATACCATATGTGGGGGAAAACCGTGTACCAAGGATGTATACTAAAATTTGATGTTGTAAAAGTCATAGTGAAAATCATGATATGAACAGCCAACAGGAACTCCTTTAGAAGAAGCTACAGCTAATTGTCTCTCGCTCTTTCCCTTATTTTGTTTATGAATTTAGGTTTTTATACCTGTCTCCTCAAACTTTTTTGTTTAAAACAAGGTATATGTTGAAATTATGGCTTTCATTAGATTTTTATATCTCTTAAACAAAAATTACAAATTTTATTGTATATATGTGTACCTCGCTCACTCTTGGATTACATTTTGTGTTTTCAGATCACACTTTTGGACTTGGTTCCCAGGTACCATCTCTCTGCGTCTGTAAAGTTTTGTACCTACTCTGTCACCACTGCATGAACTTTGAACTGTGTATATCTTCTCTATATTTCTTTATATTCCACCATTACCATATAAATATAATTTATGATGTGCATGTTCGACTCGAATTTGAAATATGTTAGGGTGTGAAAATTTGTACCTACTATGTCACCATTGCATGAACTTTGAACTATGTATATCCTTCTCAATATTTCTTTAAATTCAACCATTACCATATAAATATAATTTATTATGCGCATGTTCTACTCGAATCTGAAATATCTTAAAGTGTGAAAATTCTTTTTTTTTTCTAGATTTGTGTTAATTTGTTCATCTATGTCATGTTGGAATATGTTTTGTATTTATTTTCCTAAATAATTCATCCGCCAAAGTTAGGTGTACCAATACAGGTATGTTTTTGTTTAGAATTAATCTTCAAATAGGTTTTGATTTCAGATTTTGAAATATGGGAGTGGTTTAGGTTGTGTTTTGGGTGGATATTTAGATACTGTCGTGTGTGGTGGTGTTATCGGGAATTCAAATTTTGGGTAGATTTAGGCTCTAGTTTTGATATACATATTGGATTGTTTTTAGGATTTGTATAAAGAATTTAATGCTTATGGGGATCTTGGAATGGTGTAATTTTTGTAGGATAGATATCTATGTTTAGGATCTCTGTTAAGATATATGTTGATTCATTTAAGGATTTTGAAATTTTGTAGTTTTTCTGGAATGGATGTTTTTCTTTAGGATTTGTGTTAAAGACATGTTGTGGCTACATTGATTTGGTAATATTTGGTGGCCATGGTGGTTAAACGGGGATATAATAAGTTAGCAAAATATATTTTTTCAAAGTTTTGGTGATG
The DNA here is from genome assembly GCA_949130495.1 of Sambucus nigra. Classification (NCBI taxonomy): domain Eukaryota; kingdom Viridiplantae; phylum Streptophyta; class Magnoliopsida; order Dipsacales; family Adoxaceae; genus Sambucus; species Sambucus nigra. Next base: position 351,542,734 of record OX422215.1, read on the forward strand.
GTATTTGTTGATTATCTTTGTTTATATGGGTGGAAAAACAAGTAGGCTTATTGTTTGCATGAAGTATCACAATGTGTTGATACCAAGTTAGTGATTCACCACATTCAGTAGATACTTGGGTATGTTAATTCTCACTTTATCTGATAAACATTATATTTTTTGTATTAAATTTAGGTACAAACTAAAATGATTTGAAATCTTAAGTTAAAAATTTAAAGTAGAAGGAAAAGCAATAGAGAACATTGATGTGTAATTATAGCGTGCTTATAGTTTTTAAAGGACTACAGTCTACATGAGTGCTTATAGTTTGAAGAGGGGGAACTTTAACTATGCTAATCTTGTGGCTAAAATGTACTAAGTAATGTTTGAATGATTCAAAGCCATGCTTTATTGTAAATATTTTGCACCATTATTATATCCAATACATGTTGGGTGTTTATTTATGTTTTGTATGTATGGTTTTGGAGTATATATATGTAATTTCTCTTAACATAAGTGGAACGCTTTGTTTTATTTTAGTTAATTAATGTGTACTAATTTAATGATTTTTGGTTTTAGGTCCTCTAATGGGTGTAAAATGAAGATTATGCCATAGATTTTAATGTTGGGTTTTAAATGAAGATTGTAAATTTAAGATGGTTTTGCAAATAATAGTGGCAGTTTTGGTTTATACACCGAGTCCTTTGCAAGTAAGTTCTTCATACACGGTAACGTTCTATTTTTTGATTACGGATATACATTCCTTCTATTTGAGTCTCTATTGTCTTTACATAACTTTTTTGAGTTTTCTAACCTTAAAATAATTATTTCACTTTCTTATCCATCCATTATGGATTTGATATTTTTTTGTGTAGATTCATTACATCAACTCGCTGCATTTCGTTTTCAAATTTCGTTTGCTCTATTCTGTTGTGGTCTTTGTTTAATTTTTGGGCTCCGAAATTTAGGAATAATGTTTTTAACTTTGGGTTTTATATTAAATTATGTCTTTTTATATCAATTTGGGTTTTGGTAATTAGGAAGTTTCTTAATATTATGTCATTGTCAGATTTTTTAGCCACGGTGAATTTATGGATCTTTTGTTAAATTAGGAATGGTATAAAGACGGCTATTGTGGATTCAAATGTGTTATACAGAAGAAAGCTTTTGATATGCTAATAAATTGGTACCACTTTTCTTTTTAGAGATGTTTAGTCTGGGTTGGAACGGTTTTAAGTTTAGAGTTTAAAGTTATTTGACAAGTACACCTAGGATAAATCAAAGTAGCAATTTTGATTTTTCCATTTTCAGATTTTCTTTATGGATTGGCATGATCTTAACAAATATTATGTGTGTAAGTTAGAATTTTAATCCCCTCTTTACATCACCTGATTATCGGATGGTATATTAACTTGATGAACAATCAAGAAACATATATTATAGAAGGTTGATCATTTGGGTTTAGGCTATTTGTGCTTTATTATATTTTTAGCTAATTATTATTCTTTTAATTGAGTTAGGTGGATTAGCTATACATTTTTGCCTATTAGAATTTTTATTTGTTACATATTATTGGACTGCATTTGTCTTTGTTAGTTTTTCATTTGGTATGAATTATTGGACTGCAGTTTTGCTTACTAACTAATTCTTACCCCGTTTTTCATTGCAAGTTATAGGAATGGTAAGATAAATGGAATCCATGTGTGTTATCGACTATGGTTATAGTATGAGTGTTTAAGGTTCATATTAATTGGACTCATTTTACCCACCATTGTTTGATGGAACTCTTGAAATTGTACAATGACTCAAAGGAAGGTGAGTGTGGTTATGTTACATTTATCTTCACTTAATTTGAGATTTAATACAATGTCATTATTTATATTACTCTTGGATTCTTCACGGTCATAGTTGTGAGATTTGAAAATTTTGATTCAATTTTTGAAATCTGGTAAAGGACAGTATAGTTGCTCATGGAATTTACAGATTTTTTGGATATGTGTATCATGTGCTATGAATTCTATTTCAACTGTTTTTTATGGATATGAAATAAAGTGTGATTATTTTATGGATATTAAATGAAATCTATTTAAGATCTGTTTTAACAGCCGATTTCATATATGTTGCAACTATCCTCTCCGGATTTTTACTGTGTACCATTTCATTGGATTTACCCGTACAACTCTCCATGTGTTGTTGAATCGATTTTAGTTTTTTTTTTGTGTATATGAATACTAATATATTCTAGATTTGTTTAGGTTCTCAACTTTGCAACTATCTCAACTCGTCATATCCAAATTTTTGTAAGGGATGTGTTAATTTTGACGTTACAATAAAATCTATTTCAGTTTTTTTTATTATACGATTTATACCTTTTAATTAGTATCTTTTGATGTTTTCTCATGATGGGAAATAATGCCGGTGGAAAGGAAGTAGAGAAAGAATTTCATAAAATTATTGTTCACCTTTCTCTTCCCCAGATTATACTTTTCTTTCCCCTAATAATGATAACTTAAATTATGAACAATGCTATAGCTTGCCCTGATGGGATTTCACATGATTCGTGCATATGATTTGATAAAATTCCCTAATATAGAAAATAATATGTCATGTTTTCTCAATTCCATTGATTTTGTTGGGTGAACATTAATGTGATGAAATCTCACAAATAAGTATATAATTGCTTTGAAAATACTCATTGGTTAAGGTTTGCTGAAGATGACAAGAAGTTACTGAAAAAACATATCATTTCACTTAGAGTTGTTATTTTTTATTCTTTGATCAATCATTTAGTTTGTAATTTCCTTGATCTTCTTGCCATTCATAGTCACATATCTTGATCTGTTTTTCTTTTCCGGTGATAAACAGTTAACCTAATTCCATTATTAGTTTTCCAAAACCTACCCTCACCCCCCCACTCCACCCCAAATGACACTCCCGATGTCAACAAAAAATCTTCAGCTCACTAGAATTAGAAAAAGTATGAGATTTTAAGGGAGTGGGTTGTTTCGATTGCTTGATTGTGTGTACATATCTATTTTAGTATATTAGGAGTTGATATATCTTCAATTTTTGGGTATAGTGATGGGGTGAGGCAAAAAATTATCTGAGGCGGATTCAAGGGTATTACTTAAATACCAGTTAGTAAGATTTTTTCCCTTTGTTTCCTACTTCCATTTTGCCAGATATTAATTTTATAACCGAGTTGTTTTATTAAGTAAAATATTCGATTTTTATATATAAATAAACTCATTTCCATATTCTTTGGGCTTTTCCGATTTGGTAACCAAAAAAGGTTTGCAATGATCGAATGTTAGTAATAACATATTATGTTTTGGTACCTAAAAAGGGTTTGTCATGATAGACTTTCTTGAAAAATTTGTATGTAATGATGATTTTTTTCTTGAGACTTTTATCATGTAGGCAATCAAAAAGAAAGTTGTGAAATGGGATCAAAATTCTCTTAATGAGTTATGATTAGATTATGCATCTATCACACTTTTTTTTCCCTTAAATACTCTTCTCTTCCATGAAAATAGATATATTCTAGAAAAAATTTATGTTTTTATGAGAAGTAGATGAAAATAGTGGAAAAACTAAATTTATTTAAATAAAATTTTAAGATCTAAAAAATGCATTATATTGAAAAAAAATCTATTAATTTCCATATTCAACTTATTATTTTGGAGATGTTTGGAGTACTTATGCAATGTTTACAAATATATTTACATCGGCGCAATTTCTCAAAATTTAAATATTATGCTATTTATTTTTTTCACTTTTCTTTAGACACTTTATACGATCAGCGTGCATATATACATAAAAATGAATATCCCAACAGCCTCGCCCGCACATCGTATGGGTTTACACCTAGTGGGAGTGATTTTTTTAGTTTGTAGAAGAACAACGACATAGAAGTCATTTAGGAGATTTAATTAAGAAAACAATTAGTTTTAGCAAAAGGGTTTAGGAGACTATGTTGGGGACCACTATAACGGCCATACTCAACTACTATAGTGGGGGTATGTATCACTATAGCATGGTTATTGGAGCGCTATAGTGGCATGGGTTTGCGACGCCAGATGGTTATAAAAAGGGGGTTAAGGCTTGAGTGTTTTTTTTAAATGATCACTCCTCTTTCATTTCCTATAAAATCCAAAAACAAACCATAGCCTTATTTATCAAACCTACAGTTTAACCCTAAATCTAAATCTAAATCTAATTCACACCCAACTCACACTATCCCAACCCTAAAAATATAGCCTATAATTCAACATCAAATTCATTTTTTCTGGAGAAATTTTTGGGAGTCAAAATTGTTCAAGTTTTGGAGCATTGGGGAATCTTTTTCAATATTTTCGTAAGGGGCTTATTCTAAACACTTTAGGGGTTTATTTTTCATCAATTGAGTCCAGATAAATCTACTCCCTCCTCTCATATAATAATGATAATTTCTACATAAATATATTTTATAAATTTCAAAAATTGTGTAGAGACCATTAGGTGTAAATCTTATGTTGATCACACCCTAAAAATGCATACTTTTATAAATAAATGAATAAACCCAAACTCATGGATTCATGTTATATATTTATTTTGGTTAATCAATATATTTAAATTGGATTTTGAAATTTTGTACATTCTAAATACAATTGCAATGACAAATATGATTTCATTCTTTAATTGAATTAACATGATTTGGATCCCTTTGTGATATGGAATTTAAGATTTCACATTCAATTTTAATTTAGAATAATTGGATTGGTTACATATTAATTCTTCATCTATTGAATTGTTTCGGAAGTATAATTTAGATAATGACTAGAAATTGGTAAAAAAAAATTAGATTAAATTCATCTCTTAGTTAGAATTGTAAATTCATCTCCCCTCCATAATACTTAACTTTGGAATTACTAAATACTCACATGGGATCTAAAGAATTATAAATCCATTTAAACTATTGAAGTTAGCAAGTTTTTGGGTATTCGTTGTCTTGATTGGATTTGGATGTGTAGTGGATACATTATAACGATCGTACACCCCATAATTTATAACATTTAAAATTTTAAGACATAATTTAAATGTTGAACTTAGCCTCTATTTTATAGTATACTTGTTATTGACCTTACACATAAAGAGGAAGAATAAAAATGATAAAAAGAAGGAAATCTAATCTTTAATTAAAATAAGATATTTCTTGTGTATTTTTAGGCTAAAAGAGATTTATTGTGTATCTTTAGGCTAACACTATGGGCCGAATATGGTTACTTTGTTATTTTCACATGGCTCGAGTTAGAGTCATGGTCTTGCTATCATATTTATTTGTTGTTATATGGATGTGGACAAAGGGGTGTGCTCCTTATTGAGTGAAGGTAAAGGGGTGTGTCGGTTATGGAGTGAGGGCATAGGGGCATGCCGATTTATTTGTTCGTGTCTGCTAAAAAATGACAAACTTACGTGATAGTGACCTCGTAATAAATGGGAGCTAGCTACGGCTTTATACATTGTTAGAATTATCTTATATAACTATTTGGGCAAATTTCAGTGATGATATTGTGGACATTGTTTATACTTGTTGTCTCTTCATTTATGGAAACTATTTGGATATTATGTACGTTCATTGAAAACACATGCAAGGACACAAGTCTTCGATTGAGTCTTAATGAAGTGTTGTCTCAATTCCGGACAAAAATGTTTGAGTCATAGGATAGAGTTCTTGACCATCCATCAAGCCTATGACATGTTAAAGTTGAAGACGTTGCTGCCTAGTTATCAAGAGAACATCATTATCGGTTTATATGTGCCTCGTTTCACGTCATCAACTTAGTTCCAATATTTCGTGAGGTATGAATGCATTACATATATATATAGGAGCTTGGAACAATTTTTTAATGGGTGTAATTTTATTTTAAACTAAAGTTCATTTCAGAAGGTTATTTTAGAACTTTGAATAAAAAGTTTTTGGGCTTAAAATGAATTTTGACCATTCTGTCACTTCGTTCGATATTGTCGTTCGAAGGAGTTTGCCAACGACTTTTCCCTTTCAGTCTCTGGAACCTCGTTAAAAGGTCGTTCGAACGAGATTTTCGGCCAAAAAACTTTTTGGCAATTTTTCTCCACTATCCCACTCTTTTGTTCCCAGTAACTTTTGCCAGAATTAAAATGTGCGGGAACCAACTTTGAAAAACCAACTTTTTCATCTTCTACAATATCTAGATAGAGTTTTTGAGAGCTTAATTCCTCTATGAAAAATTTCATGTTTTGAATGTTTATTTTTCAAGAAAATCATTCTTAAACACTTTTGTTTACACCCATATTAGTTTATTCCAAGTACCACATATATATATATATATATATATATTTCCTTGGATTTTGTTTGGTACCGGGTTCACTTTTCTACCTAAGAAGAAAAGAGTTTGGGTTTACTTCTACATCCCTCAAAGAAGAATAAGTTTGGTTTTGGTTGCGGCATTCTCATATGGTGAAAGGCACCGTGTGTGGTTGATGGGTTCCTAAAGCTTCATTAGTGGATTCAGAGGTTCCGGTGGATTTCAGAATTGTCGACTAAGCAGAGGTTGGTACAAAAAGACGCATCAGGGGCTTGAAAGGATTCGAGTCGAGTTGAGTAAGTCATTTGTCTTATACTTGTAAAATTTCGTACTTAATGGACTTAAGGCTAGGGCCGTCCGAGATTTTTTTTCGTTGTGAATTTTTCCTCGTACATCGTGGCACAGTGGTTGTGAATTTATTTTACCTTGCAAATCACCTAGAACGCATGCTTATGATTAAAAGATAAAATATTGTTTAATTCACTTATCTAGTTTTAATTTGGTGCTAAAATAAGTTTGGGTGAAACTTAAGTTGATTTAATTCAAGTCAGTAATTTATATTTGCTAAAATTTAGTTTGGCCTAATTTGGTAATATTGAAAATATTGTGTAGGCAAATTTTAGGACTTGTGTTAAATTAATTTTGGGCTAAAAGTAAATTTCTCATAGTTAACTTCATGTGTTAGTTTTGTTTGTGAGAAAATCCTAATACTAGTTTGTGTGAATTTTGTATCTGTGTGTGTTCACCATAATTCATTTATTTAGGGTTTATTTTAATTTTATTTTTAGAAATTTAAAATTGTTTTTAATTTAATTTTTCATCTTTTTAAGAAAAGAAAATCAAGTAAGATTTGAAAAATTAAATTGTTTTGTCGAACCATCTTTATTTCTCATTTAAAAGGAAATTAAAGTGCAAGATTTTACAATTGGGGTCTACGTTCCCATCAAGTTGTATTAGAGCATTATTTTAGAAAAACTCACGTTTTCAGATGGGTATTTGAGCATTGATTATGAAAAACTCACGTTTTTCAAATTGGTATCAGAGCCGGAGTGCTAATTTATTGTGTTAAGGTCCTTTTAAATATTTTTGGTTAAAATGGAATTTTTCTCATTTTCAAAATTTCCTATTTTCGATGGTTCCAACTACGCGTATTGAAAAACGCGTATAAAATCGACACTTAGGTCTATCGATGAGAGGGTTTGGTTGTCAGTTGTTAACAGATGGTCCCCACCCATATATTTGGTAGAAAATGAGCGTGTTCCCAAACCCACAGATAGATGGAGTGAGAATGAATTTAAACTTTTAAATTTTAATTCTCGAGGTTTAAATGCCTTGTTTAGCGTAGTCACACCGGATGAATTGCGACGCATTATGACGTGTGAAACTGCTAAAGAAGCTTGGGATATTTTACAACTCACTCATGAGGGAACTAGTGTCGTAAAAGCTTATAAACTCCAAAACCTCACCACTCAATTTGAAACCATCAAAATGAGTGAAAGGAAAACTTTTGATGAATTTTATGCTAGACTTTCTGATATAGTTAATTCATCTTTTAATTTGGGAGAAAATACCCGACGACCGAGTAGTAAAGAAAATTTTAAGATCCCTACCCGAGAGATTTATTCCTAAGGTGACCGTGTTAAATTCTTTACCCACTTTAGCCTCTATGAAATTAGAAGAGCTCGTAGGTGATTTACAAACCTATGAACTAGATATGTTTCCCTCCAAAACTGAAAAGAAAATAGATAAGGATGTTGCTTTGAAAGCCCCAAAGGAGGAAAAATAAGTAGTAGAGGGTGAAATTGATAGTGACTCGGAAGATATGGCTATGTGTGCTAGGAAGCAACCAATTTCCTACAATACAAACCTTAGTGATAGAAATAAGGAAGAGGGGCCCGCTTCCCCATTGAGCACAACTTTGTCACGTTCATGGCTCGTCATATGAGCACTGATAATGAATCTACCCATGAAGATATACAAATAAATGGCACTTCCAAGGCCTTTGTTTGTGAAGCTATAAAAGAGGAGGGTAGTGAGAGTAGAGAAGAAAGAGAGAATGAAAGTGAAAATGAGGTTGATGTGAGTGAACTTCAATTTGCATTTCAAGAATTATATGAAGAATCTATTAAATTAAAAAGAGAAAATTTGAAATTAGAAGTTAGTTTAAAAGATAGTGCCAAGGTCGTTGATGAGAATGCGTTAGTTGATGACCTTAGGACACGAGAGAGAGAGATCTTCGAGAGAAGCTTGAGTATGTAGAAGGCGAGAGAGATAGCCTTAGAGGTTTGAGGGAATCCTTAAAAAAGGAGCTTCTCGAGTTTGAAGAGATAAATGGTTTGCTTGAGTCTAGGATTGTAGAGATTGAGAAGAGAGTGATATACTCAAGTAGAGTCAAATTTGATTTGGAGTGTCATTCGGAAAAATTAGATAAAATCTTAGGAACGATCCAAATTAAAAATGACACGTGTGATTTAGGCTTCGATACTTGTAATGAATCAACTCATAAAGATAAAACCAAAGTGGTAAGAGACTCACCTAGGAAAGACTTTAGAGATCAATCCTTAGGTTCCAAATTTTGACATATTTTTACTTGTTCACACTACGGTCGAAAAGGTCATCTTAAGAAATTTTGTTTTGATCTTAAAAGATTTTTTAAAAAATCCCACCGTAACGTAACCGAGGTAGACAAGATTCCTATATCCCGAGATTGTCAATCATCATTAGTTTGGGTTAGGAGATCCGACTTGGTAGCTTTACAAGATAGGATTTTTTATTCTCATTTACTTTCACACGATACCTCCCTTGCTAAATCCAACAGTTGAATGTGTTAGTTGTTTGCATACTTTAGCTTTTGTACTTCATGCTATATTATCATGCTAGTTGTATGCATGTTTATCACATTTCTAGTCTATACTCCATGATTTATCTCATACTAGAAATTATGACTTGTTTATCTTTCGTATTATATTTATTTTGTTTGCATTAAATAAAAAATACAAAAAGATTTTTGTTTATCATTTGTGTTTTACCGTTTTAGTAATTTAGGCTTAATGAAAACTTCAAATGATTTTTGTTTCTCTTTTGTGTAAATATTTTTGTCTGGTTGGTTAAAATTTCAAAAACTCAAAAAGATTTTTTTTGTGTGTATTTTGGTTTTACACACCTTTTGTGGCATATGTTTGTGTTTGAATCCCTTCTTTCCACGTGGCTAGAACTTTTGGTTAAGATTGTCAATCCTTAAATGTTCTTTACCATGCTTACATGGAGTAGTTGGATTTTGTACTGCTATAATGGATTTTATTTTTATATGACTCAATTCACACATGCACGAGCTCACTTGAAATTTTAACTTCACATTTATATTTGAGATTTGTGAGGTGTTCTCCTACCAATCTAGTCATCTACGTATTCTTGACCTAGAAGGACTAGTGCATGTTAAAATTCGTTGCACATGAGATTTGTACGAGATATAAAAATGATATATATAAATGTGCACGGGAAAGGGCTCCAAAAGGAATTATTTTTCTTTGCAAGTAAGCCACCGTTTGGAATGGACCTAAAAGAAATACATGGTCCAAAGGCCTAAAAGAAAAATATGGCACTAAAAGAAAAATATTTTCCAAGGCCTATTTGTTTAGTCTGATATAGTCATTCAAAAATTAATATGCTTATTTTGAGGGAGTTTGGATGGTACATCAACGGTTTGCACAATGTCCATTTATCCTAGTTACGCTTTCAATGTCATGACTCTATTGGTTTGTAGAATCATCAACATTATAGGCTTGTATACATTATATTTGTTTGTTCAATGAGTTCAATTTATATTGTCACATAAGGCTATATCTAAATGTGATAAAATTTTGCAATCAGATGAGAACTTCGTGAACATGTTTTGAGTGATTGGGTTTTAATTCATTGGTATCTTGTTCACACCCCTTCACTTCCGTTTTCATATGATATATTTATGCTACAAGAGTGTGAAAAACTCATATTAATTTATTTTGTGTCATTTGTGAGTCTATATCTATATATGTGTGTTTGTATATATTTTATATCTATTGTGTATACATATATATGATATTATGTTTTATTTCGAGTCTTTGCCATTTTAGCTAGTTCACATTTGCATTAATTCATAATTGGTACCTAACTTGTTGCAAAATTTTGTTTGATATCACATGCCTAGTTTCTTATGTTTCAAATTGATATCATTTTTGTTTGCTTCATAGTTAGCATCCATTATTCTTGCTTGGATTAGTTTTTGTCTATTTGTTGTCCATATGCTTTCATGTCTTTAACACTTTATGCATCTTCGCTCTAATTGTTTTCCCATATTTACATCCCTTATGAAGTTTTAGGGGGAGAAAGGGTACTTAGTTAAATTGGGGGAGAATGAGTAATCAATTAATTCCTGATCCTTTGTCTATTCCTGAATAAAAAGGAGGAGAATCATGGGGGGAGAAATCGTATCTAATCCTATTATAATTGTATCTTAGTTTAATAGATTTAACTTAGGGGGAGTCGCGACCTTCTTAGGTAGATCACATTTAATAAAGGGGAATTAATTTAGGGGGAGTATTTATTTTAAATTCATTTAATATTTTGATATTCCCCATGCGTTTAATGTTTTGCTTAAGTATGTAGGAATTATTCTAGCAGCAACTTTCATCGGCAAAGATAGTCATCCTTGGGTTTTGAGTCAAGCTTGTATTTTTTATTTTGTGTGGGATGTTTTTTAGTCTAGTACGTCCCTTTAGGATTTTGTTTTGGTTTTTGTCCCGAAATAGCCAAAGGGGGAGATTTGTAAGGACACAAGTCTCCGATTGAGTCTTAATGTAGTGTTGTCTCAATTCCGAACAAAAACGTTTGAGTCATAGGATAGAGTTCTTGACCATCAATCAAGCCTATGACATGTTAAAGTTGAAGACGTTGCGGCCTACTTATCAAAAGAACATCATTGTCGGTTTACATGTGCCTCGTTTCACGTCCTTAACTTAGTTCCAATCTCTCCTAAGGTATGAATGCGTTACATATATATATAGGAGCTTGGAACATTTTTTTAATGGGTTTAATTTTATTTTAAACTGAAGTTTATTTTCAGAAGATTATTTTAGAACTTGGAATAAAAAGTTTTGGGGCTTAAAATGAATTTTGACCATTCTGTCACTTCGTTCGATATTATTGTTCGAACGATTTTGCCAACGACTTTTCCCTTTTGGCCTCTGGAACCTCTTTAGAAGTTCGTTCGAACGAGACTTCGTTCAAACGAAAATCTCGTTCGAACGATATTTTCGACGGAAAAACTTTTTGACAGTTTTTCTCCACTATCCCACTCTTTTGTTCCCACTAACTTTTGCTTGAATTAAAATGTCCGGGAACCAACTTTGAAAAATGAACTTTTTCATCTTCTACAATCTCTAGAGAGAGTTTTTGAGAGCTTAATTCCTCTATGAAAAAGTTCATGTTTTGAGTGTTTATTTTTCAAGAAAATCATTCTTAAATACTTTTCTTTACACCCATATTAGTTTATTCCAACTACCACACACACACACACACACACACACACATATATATATATATATATATTCTTGGATTTTTTGGCACCGGGTTTACTTTTCTACCTAAGAAGAAAAGCGTTTGGGTTTACTTCTACATCCCTCAAAGAAGAAGAAGTTTGGTTTTGGCTGCGGCGTTCTGATACGGTGAAAGTCACCGTGTGTGGTTGACGGGTTCCTAAAGCTTCATTGGTGGATTCCAAGATTCTGGTGGATTCCGAGATTATCGACTAAGCAGAGGTTAGTACAAGAAGATGCATCAGGGTCTTGAAAGGAGTCGAGTCGAGTTGAGTAAGTCATTTTTCTTGTACTTATAAAATTCCGTACTTAGTGGACTTAAGCCTAGGACCATTCGAGGTTTTTTTCGTTGATGGTTTTTCCTCGTACTTCACGGCGTAACGGTTGTGAATTTATTTTATCTTGCAAATCACCTAGAATGCATGCTTATGATTAAAAGATAAAATATTGTTTAATTCACTTCTCTAGTTTTAATTTGGTGCTAAAATAAGTTTGGGTGAAAGTTAAGTTGATTTAATTCAAGTAAGTAATTTATATTTGCTAAAATTTAGTTTGGCCTAATTTAATAATATTGAAAATATTATGTAGGGAAGTTTTAGGACTTGTGTTAAATTAATTTTGGGCTAAAAGGAAATTTCTCATAGTTAATTTCATGTGTTAGTTTTGTTTGTGAGAAAATCCTAATATTAGATTGGGTGATTTTTTTTTTTATGTGCGTTGACCATAATTCACTTATTTAGGTTTAATTTTAATTTTGTTTTTAGAAGTTAAAATTTGTGTTTAATTTAATTTTTTATCTTTTTAAGAAAAGAAAATCAAATAAGATTTGGAAAATTAAATTGTTGTGTCGAACCATCTTTATTCCGCATTTAAAAGGAAATTAAAGTGCAAGATTTTAAAATTGGGGTCTACGTTCCCAACAAGTGGTATCAGAGCATTGTTTTACAAAAACTCACGTTTTTAACAGAGTTGCTAAATAAAATAACACGGGTAAGGGTGGAGTATAAAAATTAAACTAATAATGATAGTATTACTATTTATACACATGATTGATAGTTTACTACTTAAGTGCGTAGTTTTTATCTTATTGCAGTGGGTTTGAGCCATCTCATTATTTCAGGTGCTCTAGTTTATCCGTCTCAGCTTTGTCACTCGATCACTCAGTCTTCCAGACCAGTCACCATCGATTTTAAAGATATAGGTATTAAAACTAATACTGGTTTTATTTACTTTATAATTGAGAGATGGGAAGTTTACTTTATTCTTATTATTGTACTTACTTTGGAGAATATTATTGTTTTGGAGATAGTAGCATGTATGAATTATTATGATTGACAGTCTTACTTTTATTTTAGTGGCGGTGATTAACTCTTATCAATTATAAATTATTATTTGAGGATTTATCATGTTGTACTTTACTTAGAGTTGTCATTATTCATTGATTCTTATTTCATGCTAAGGATGGTATATAATTATTTTAAGAATCTATATATTTTTAATAAATAGACTTGATCAACCTAATTATTAAAATATATGGGGTGTCATAGTTGATATCAGAGTATGGTCCTAGGCAACGTAGGTTCCATAGGTCAATTCTATTAGTTCGTGTAGCATTTTTTAATATGCTATTTATCCTTGTAATCTTGTCGTATTTTCTTTAGTACTAATAAGCATTATATCTCCTAGTTCAGATGGCACCAAAGAGCAAGACCCGTTCCACAATACGTGTTACCTAGTATGATCTGTAACACCACTACCACCCCAACCACCAACTTCACCATTACCAAAGATACCAATCGTCCTATCTCCGGATGCCCAGGGACAGTTTATTTTTGGAGCTCAGTAGCTTTCAAAGAAAATATCCCAAGCAATGTAGACAGAGTTGGCCATTAGTAGGCAGGAGAGCCAACTAGAGGCATCACAATCAATCGTACAGGATCCCATTATAGATTGGGAGAGGATTAAAGCATTTTTTATTAAGAATGGTTTGTCAACATTCTCAAGTCTGACAGATCCACCAGTGGCACTATAGTGGTTGCAAAATATCGAGCCCCATCTCAGTCTTTTGTCATTTACGGATGTTTAGAAGCAAGTTCTAGACACTTTCGACTAATCGGGATGTTCTCCAGAGGTGGGAGAGTATGACTACTGTTGAGGACAGGGATCAGTTGACCTATGACAAGTTTATTCAGAGGTTCAATGATAAGTACTTCTCCAAATCCATTCAGACATAAGAAAGGATGGAGTTTATTTTACTCTATCAGGGAACTTATATCACTGTATATTTCGAGGAGTTTACCAAATATTTGTTAATATTTACTCTAGAAAAGGCGAATACAGAGAAGAAAATGATTGGGTGTTTTATGAAAGGTCTCTTCTACCCTATATGATAAGAGTTTGATGGCATATCCAGCATATACTACGTATATCCATATTATGGATGCTTCAATCACTCTTTATAGAGATCGTACTAAGCATAAGAAGAGCTTTGAGAAATGGGGACAAACAGGAGGGACCAAGATTGAGGGAGGATCTGAGATTCACCGGAAGAAAGTTCTAGGCCATCAAGGCCAAGAGTCATGGAAGAAATTTTAACCCAATTAGCAGAAGCCCCGGCAAGGTGATACCTCCCAAGGACATTCTCCATTGGTTTTCTTTAAGTGTAATGGTTATGAATACATGAAGAAGGACAACCCAAGTGGCGGCAAACCGAATTAACATGGCCGATTTGGTTAGGGCCAACGGGGTTAGTATCGACAGAGCTAGTATAGGCAGGTCCAATTGGCCTTTTGGCCTAATTATCAATAATCGCAACAGAGGAAGTAGTAGATGTCAGTCCTCCCAGTCTTGAGGCAACAGTCACTAGTAACACTTCTTGCACCATACATAATACCTTAACCTAAATTATATTATTGCAGGGCCTATCAAGTGGGATCCATGGATGAACATGAGCCTATTTAGGTGATTGATAATATGTTCAATGTTCATAGCACTTTATCCTAGGTTTTATTTGACACGAGAGCTACACATTCTTTTATTGCACGACATTTTTTTGGTATATTGAGGATGATTTTGACTTCATGTATAGAGTATTATCTATAGCTACTCCATTAGGTATATCCATTGTCATTGTCGATACTTACGATGGGAGTAGGCATTGTTATTGGTACGCTACATTTTTAGTCAATTTGTTGGTTTTAGATACCCACACATACGATGTGATTTTGGGGATAGATCGGTTGTGTACCTATAGGATCAGATTGACTGTATAGGTAGGTTTATTATATTTGATATGCCGTCTCAGGAGATGTATTTAGTGGTTATGCCTAAATGTGTGAGTGGGGCTACTACACACTTGTATTTTATTGATGAGGAGATCCTGTTGTCCCTAAATATGATTCCAATAGTTCAAGATTTCTCAGATATATTCGATGAGGTTTCGAGTTTATCACCTGACTATGAGATTGATTTTGTGATAGATTTATCATCGGGCATGAATTCAATAGCTAGAGTACCATATCGTATGGCCTCTATAGATATGAATAAGCTTAGAGATATTATGAGAGCAAGGGTTATTAATTGTAACACTTCACTATGGGTGTGCGAGTATTGTTCATAAACAATAAGGATGAGTCTCTCAGGTTATGTATCGATTATCATGAAATGAATAAAAATGACGATAAAGAACAAGTACCCAATACTGAGGATTGATGATCTTTTTGATCAGTTGGAGGGAGCATCTTACTTTTCAAAGATTGATTTGTAATCCGATTACCACCATTTAAGTGGACGAGAGGAGGATGTACCCAAGATAGATTTCTTGACTCATTATGGGTCTTGTGAGCTTCGAGTGATGTCATTTGGGTTAAAGAATGCCCCAACAATATTCGTCGACTTTATGAATAGGGTGATCCAACCGTATTTGGATCAATTCATCGTAGTCTTTATTGATGATACTATTATGACACCTTGCCTAATTAAATCCCGTGTGATCAGTCCTAAATTAAATTAAAACAGGTTTCTCAGTTGGTTCATTCTTAACATCACTGCCGAAAATTTTTAATTACTAATCACCTAAGTGAAATTAGACCGGTGTCAAATTATATCTTTCATTAACCCAAAAATTACTCATGCGAAAAAAATAATTAAACATTCACAATATGCTATAATTCAAACCATATCATAATATGTAAAGAACAAAGTCTTGCCGAGCCAACAAAGAGGTGAAATCGAAACTGCTAAATAAAACTAACATAATCCAAAACTGAATATCTGAAAATGGCAATGGACAACATGTCCCAATAGAGAGTGCTAAAATAAGATCCTATAATAGATCTGAATGAATGAATCGTCTATGCAAAGTTCTTCTAGCCTCCACAATGTTGCAGCTATGAGACCCTGGACTGAATCCTCAAGTCTGGCGTTCCTGTGGTTGGACATCTAAAAGGGTTTTGAAAATATTTTGATAGAAAAAGTTAGTACTCAAAACATTTTGAAAATATTTAGCAAGTGATCATAGTAAGATGAGTTATTGATTACACATGTTAAGATTTGCGTACACCCTCTTGAGTTACCTCACCCTCCATCTATAGTGCACGCCTAACGTCCCGTACTTAGCCCACCTAGCTTTACTATCCAAGTTAATTAGACTATAGTATTCAACTGAACTTACCTAAGCGACAAAGTTCCCATACCACCCATATAATATGCAATAGTAACCATATCTCATGATTTTATATACTTATATAACTTTTGGTGCCTTTTCATCTTTAACCTTTTATAATTAGATTTCCCTGCTTAATTTTCTTTTAGATGTATTCACGGCATCTCATTATCTACTAACTCGTATAAGTAGATTATCTATACAGTATACATTTCACACACAATATGTACTTATAAATTCATTCATCACTAATATATCCTTATAACACACATCAATGATTCTTGGTTCAGAATGGTCAATCGACACCAAGTAAGAGAATTGGTTCGGAATATCACCTTGACCCTAAGTTTATTTCATGTATTCATTTGAAAAATAACCTCGACCCCACTAATGAAATTTTATACATATATTGGTTCGGAACTCTTTCATCATGACCCCAAATTTACTATTACCATATATTAGTTCGGAATCCTACCTCGACCCTAATATAGGCATATACATACTTTAGGTATTCTCTCCACCTAAGTATCTATATAATTTAGTAGGTATACACGCAACCTAATAATAGTGCTCGTACGTAATATTTTCTCTTTAATATTCACTGTACTTATTACTTTACGATTTATCTCACTATTATATTTTAATTGAGTATTCACACAACTCTAAGGGCCCTAGTTACCCCTCCATTCATTTCAGTATCTAAACTATCTCTAACCCACTGATATTAATTTGGATTGATGTTAGCTTCCCTCTTAACTCGAATTCGTAATCCTCTATACACGACTCAATCGGTTTATCTTCGTCGATCTATCTCTCCAAATCTTACACCCATGATTATAACGGAACCCCAATAAATACCTACAGGTCTTCACTAAGTCACTACATAGGTATAATATTATCTCTAAGGTTCTTCTCAAGCATTCGTAATCACTTAGAACTCAACCAATAAAATCGATCGATCAATCGATATTCATAGTTGATCGATCGATCGAGCAGTGACAGACGCAGTTCCTCTTCTTCTTCATACGTTTTTTACAATTTGTAATTATCCTACTCCCATGATAACATACTAGACTTGTAACTAACGGTTCCTAACCATTCTTAGGTACACTAGGATGATTTCCAACTATTTAAACATCATGAATCTTCATAAATTCAACCCAGAATAATTCAAATTTTCTAATTATTCAAGAACCCTAATTTAATATGTTATTCCCATACTTTCATCATAAATCTAGATTTGATCTGTTTTAATCATCAAGTCTTCTATGATTTCAAATCCTTTGCAGGTCTAAATCATTCTACATGCAAAACCCTAACCAACATGCATTTTATTCAATTCTTTTTCTCCAAGAATATTCATCAAATTATATTATTCATAAATCCTACACATGGATATTATAACTCAATTTAATTTGCAAATAACTACTTGACTTAATTACAGTAGGGTCTGATTTCATGATTGTTGGAGGATTGATGTTCTTCTTCTCCTTTATTTCTTCCCAAGATGCTTGTGGTGGAAGAACACACTCCAATCTTCTCTAAATCTCTCTCTTGGGCTTCACAATAACTCTCTCTCTCTCTATCTCCAATGGTTTTTGTGAGTTTTTTTCTCTCCTCTAACCCTAGCCTCCAACTCTTATAATATGATTTAGAGTTTGTAATTTTGTAGGTCTATTCACCCCCAAATGTCAAAAGACTAAAACTCCCCCGTATGGTCCCAGTTTAGCCTAAAAATGCCCCGGTACCCGACTAGTACCCTCGGGTATACTATTTTGACTACTTCGACCCTTTCGGAATCATCGGTGACTCTAAATTATCATTTAAGTCACTTAAAAATAATTTTCTATCTCATCCTCAATTTCGTCTACACGCGACACCCGGTTGAGGTATAATCAAGTACGTCCATATCATTAGCTATGTCATACAAATTTTACTATCAATATTTACTATTCACACTTAGTAAATTTGAATCATAATATTAATCACTGTCTATCTCTCGATTAATATTTAATAATCATAATTAGCACTTAATCACTTAATAATCATAATTATCATTAAATCGTATTAAATTACTTCACTCCCGTAATTTAAATATTCAATCACATTAAATTACTCCACTCACGTAATTTAAATTAAATCGTATTTTCCTATTTAATTACTCAATTAATTAAATTTTATATACGCAGAAATATGGGGTATTACATACTTCCCCCTTATAAAGGAATTTGTCCTCGAAATTTGGACATACATGCGGTGAATAACTCTGGATACTACTCTCGCATATCCTCCTACCGCTCCCGTGTCGACTCCTCAATATTATGATGTACCCATTGTACTCACACTAATGGCACCACCTTGGATCGTAGTTTACTCTCACTATGATTTAGAATAGCCACGAGTCTCTTCTCATACGAGACATCTGGATGCAAATCAATCTCCTCGAGTGGAATGTGCCAGAAGGCTTTCTCACTCCTCTTGTATTTTTTTCAGCGACGCTACATAGAACACCTCGTGTATCCGCTGAAGATACTCTGAGAGTCCCAATCTGTATGCTACCGGTCCCACCCTCTCTAAAATAGGGAACGATCCCACATATATCGGCGCTAACTTCCCCTTCTTATCGAACCTCATAATTCCCTTCATAGGAGATACCTGAATCAACACCTGGTCGCCCACCTCTAGCTCCACGTGTCTCCTACCGGCGTCAGTATAACTCTTTTGCCTATCCTGAACTATTTGAATACGTCCTCGAATTAACTCTATCTTGGCATAAGTCTCGTGTATCATATTCGGCCCCAATAGCTTATTGTCCCCAACCTCTAACCAGCAGGCGGGCGAATGGCAAGGCCTCCCATAAAGTGCCTCGAATGGAGCCATACCGACAGTCAATTGATAAGAGTTGTTATACGCAAACTCTACTAATGGAAGATATCGCTCCCATCCTCCTCTAAAATCTGGGATACACATCCTCAACATATGCTTAAACAGCCCTATCAGTCTGCGCGCTTGTTTGCAGGTGATATGGCGTACTCAATCGCAAGTCTGTGCCTATGGCCTGCTGAAAACTTTGCCAGAAATGCGACACAATTATTGTCTCTATCAGACACAATATTAATAGGAACCCCGTGTAGCCTAACAATCTCTGAAA
Organism: Sambucus nigra; assembly: GCA_949130495.1. Classification (NCBI taxonomy): domain Eukaryota; kingdom Viridiplantae; phylum Streptophyta; class Magnoliopsida; order Dipsacales; family Adoxaceae; genus Sambucus; species Sambucus nigra. Next base: position 351,562,426 of record OX422215.1, read on the forward strand.
TGAATAGCTGCGCATACTACATCATATCAAAATCATTACAAACCGATAAGAAATAAGCTACCTTGGTCAGCCGATCGACTATCACCCATATGTAATCGTGACCCCTCTGCGATGTCTGTAGTCAAGTAATAAAGTCCATCGAAATTCTCTCCCATTTCCACACGGAAATATCCAGTGGTTGTAGCATCCCAGGAGGTCTCTGATGGTCAACTTTCACAAACTGACACGTAACCCACTTCGAGACAAACTGTGCTATGTCTTGCTTCATACCCGACCACCAATATTGTCGCTGCATATCCTATACATCTTATCCCCTCCGATATGTACCATAAACTTCGGCACATTCGACTCCGTCATGACTGCATGCCTCAAATCTTCATCCTCGGGTAATACCAGTCTCCCATTAAACCATAGTCCTCCCTCTGAGATCATAGAGTAGGACTCTGCCCCCTCGGCTAGTAACTATCGTACTTTGTCCTGACAAAACGGGATCTCTATCTGTGCCCTCACCGCCTGCATAACACTCTCGAGAGTGATAGCTAAAACTGGCATGTATGCTCCGGCTACCTCATCCTCTTGTCGAAGTTCGCTCCACTTTGCTTTTTAAATCTCTGTCAACTCTGCCACCACGCTAGCCTTACCAGGATGATACCGTATATCAAACTGGTAATCCTTCACAAATTTGAGCCACTGCCTATGCCTCATATTCAGATCCTTCTGTGTGAAGATATACTTAAGTTACTTATGATCCGTGAACAGAGTAAACTTCTCTCCCAGAAGATAATGTCTCCATATCCTCAAAGCAAAAATGACCACTGCCAACTCGAGGTCGTGGGTGGGGTAATTCTTCTCATGTGGATTTAGCTTTCGAGACACATAAGCTATAGCCCTCTCCTCCTGCTGTAACAACCCCCAAGTCCCTGTAAGGATGCATCAGTATAGACCCGGTACTCCAATCCACTCCTAGGAAATGCAAGTACGGATGCTGACATTAACTTGTACTTTATCTCATCAAACTCTAAGGATAGTAATCGCTCCATACGAATGGTAATCCCTTCCGAGTCAAGTTTCTCAAAGGGCCAGCAATCTTTGAGAACCCCTTGATGAAGCAAAGATAGTAACCGGATAATCCCAAAAAGCTCCGAACCTCGATCGGTGTCGTGGGATGTCTCCACTCCCTCACCGCTGATACCTTACTCGGATCGATAATAATGCGTCTGTCGAGCACAATGTGGCCAAGAAACTGAACCTCCCGAAGCTAAAATCCACACTTCCCGAATTTAGCGTACAACTGATGGTCCCGTAACATCTAAAGAACCATACATAAGTGCTCGGTGTGCTCCTTCTCCATGCGAGAGTAAACCAGAATGTAGTCAATGAATATGATCACAAACTGGTCCAAAAACTCCCTGAATACCCTGTTCATGAGGTCCATAAACACTGTAGGCACATTAGTGAACCCAAACGGCATCGCTCTGAACTCGTATGACCCATACCGCGATAAAAATGCGATCTTAGGTACATCCTCCTCTCGAATGCCCAACTGGTGGTAGCCTGACCTCAAATCGATCTTTGATAAGTATTCAGCCCCTCTTCACTGGTCAATCAAGTCATCAATCCTAAGTAACGGATACTTTTTACGTATCGTCACCTTGCTCATCTCCCTGTAGTCTACACACAAACGAAGCGAACCATCCCTTTTCTTCACAAATAATACCAGCGCATCCCACGGTAGTGTACTCCATCGAATAAAACCCTATCCCAAGAGTTGTTGAATCCATTCTCTCAACTCTCGCATCTTCGACGGAGAAATGTGATATGGTGCTCTAGCAATCGGTCTCGTCCCCGGTGATAAGTCGATAACGAACTCAATCTCCCTTCTGGGTGTTAACCTATGTATGTCCTAGAAAACGTCCTCGAAATCCCTCATAACTGGGATTGAGTCCAGAGAAACAACCACCTCATGTGAGGTCTCCTCCTCAATGTAATATAAATGAGTGTGCGATCCTCCCTCGGGGAAGAGGCATCGCCACTAGGAACATCTCCTGTCCCAAAATGGCAGACATAATAGTCCTCTCATAGCAATCCGCCAACCAATCCATGTCTAGGATAACGTCATAACCCTCCATATCTAACACTCTAAGGTTTGTCGCTAGACTCAATCTCCCGATCATAATGTCCACACCCCTACAGATCGAGTGTATAAGGGACCCACTACCCATCGGTGACTCAACACACATAAGATGAGTGTCGGTTGTCTCTAAAAGACCGACTGCTCATGAAAATCTAGTGGCAATAAAAGAATGTGTCGCACCCGTGTCAAACAAAATACTACCCTCATGCCCATGGATAGGAAATGTACCTGCGACTACCGATTGCTTCTGAGGTGCTAGCTGTATAGGCACATCATGGACGTTGTACACATGCCTGTAGTGCATCTGGACCAATTGATGTTGTGGGGCTTGTGCTAGTGCTAAGGCTAACGGAGCCTGCTGCCCTTGTTGGGCACCATGATGTTGTGCCCTGTCTCCCTGTGGACAAATCCTACTCTTGTGACCCTGCTGGCCACATGTGAAACATTGACCCTAGAACTATCTCTGTCCTTGGCCCTGCTAGACTTGACATTGCCCTTGATGGTCTTGTTCCTGCTGGGCTCCCCTTGGCCCTGACGACCTTGAGGAACCTGCTGCTGGGGACCATGTTGTCCCTGTCTGTCAGATCGATCTCTCCCATACCTAAATCTCTTAGCAGTGTTCCCCTATCGGGAATCCTGTCCTAGCTGACCTGCTATCACTACCTTCATTTTCCTTGCCTGGATATCTAGGCTCACCTCTCTTGCATCCCTTCATATGAAAGCGATGATCCTGATAGTGCCCTAGTGCGACGTTGACGACATCTGTATATGTCATCAGTATTGGGTTACCGATCAAATGATGCCTGATCCTCCACTCCAATCCATTCATGAACTTTGACTTTTTTTGCTCCTCTTTGCTCACCTTCTCTGGCACAAAATTATCCAGACGGGTGAACTGCTCCTTATAGTCAACAACTGAACGATCACCCTGAACCACCTCACTAAATTTCCTCCTTATCTTTGACTCTACTATAGGCAGAAAGTACTGGCAGTCAAACCGCACCCTTAACTCAGTAATCGTCATCAAGTCCCTTTCCTTTGCGGTGGTAACTGACTCACACCACTACAAAGCTTCTCCTGACAGACGAAAAGTAGCAAGCATCTGCTTTTGTGCCTCGGTACATTCAAGCATGCGCAGATGGCGCTAAATGTTCTTCTTCCAGTCGCAAGCCTACACCACGTCAGTACTTCCCTGAAACTAGAGTGGATGGCCCATCTGAAAGGTTTCCATGTCTCGCTGCTAAGAAGGTGGTCCTACCGGGGACTGAACTGCAGGTGCCACTAGAGGCTCCTCCTGGGCTGAGGGAAATTGGCCGACATGGCCCTTATAGATGTCTCAACGTCCTGAGCCACTATCACTGCCACTTAAGTAGTAGAAATTATCTCAGGTGGGGGTAGGGGTGGTTGTATCTGTGGCTCCTAATGAGCCTCCTTAACCTCATCCCTAGCCTCAGCCCTCTTGGCTCGTTGTCTCCTCGATGGCATCTGAAAATAGATTGAATTGTATAAGTACACAGTTTATGCAAAATTTAATAGTAGAAATACGATATCTTAATCACGTAAATATAAAACAATAGTCCTAAAATAGGGCTCTATATCAAAAGAACGAAACGCTGAAATCGTAGTAAGCCGCTCAGATCCTATGGACACTAGAACCGGATGATGTGATACCATCTATGACACCTTGCCTAATTAAATCCCGGGTGATGAACCCTTAATTAAATTAAAACATGTTTCTCAATTGTTTCATTCTTAGCATGACTGTCAAAAACTTTTTAATTACTAATCACCTAAGTGAAATTAGACCGGTGTCAAATTTTATCTTTCATTAACCCAAAAATTACACATGCGGAAATAATAATTAAACATTCACAATATGCTATAATTCAAACCATCTCACAATATGAAAAGAATAAAGTCTTGTCGAGTCAAAAATCAGCTAAAATCCAAACTGCTAAATAAAACCAACATAATCCAAGATTGAATATCTGAAAATGACAATAGACAAAATGTCACAATAGAGAGTACTAAAATAAGATCCTACAATAGATCTGAATGAATGAATCGTCTATGCAAAGTCCTGCCAGCCTCCACAATACTGCAGCTACGAGTCCCTAGACTGAATCCTTAAGTCTGGCGTCCCTGTGACTGGACACCTAAAAGGGTTTTGCAACTATTTTGATAGAAAGACTTAGTACTCAAAATATTTTAAAAATATTTAACAAGTGATTATCACAGTAAGATGAGTTATTGATTACACATTTTAAGATTTGCGTACACTCTTTTGAGTTATCTCACCCCTCATCTATAGTGCACGCCCAATGTCCCCTACTTAGCCCACCTAGTTGTACTACCCAAGATAATTGGACTATAGTATTCAACTGAACTTACCTACGTGACTAAGTTCCCATACCGCCCATATAGTATGTAATAGTAACCATATCTCATGATTTTAAATACTTAGATAACTTTTCACACCTTGTCATCTTTAACCTTTTATAAATAGGTTTCGCTGCTTAATTTGCTTTCAGATGTATTCACGACATCTCATTATAAACTAACTCGTATAAGTAAATTATATATACAATATACATTTCACACACAATTTGTACTTATAAATTCATTCATCACTAATATCTCCTCATAACACACATCAGGGACTCTTGGTTCGAAATGGTCAATCGACACCAAGTAAGAGGATTGGTTTGAAATGTCACCTCGACCCTATGTTTATTTCATGTTTTGGTTCGAAAAATCACCTTGACCCCACTAACAAAATTTTATACATATATTGTTTCGGAACTCTTTCATTATGACCCCAAATTTACTATTACCATATATTAGTTAGGAATCCTACCTCGACCCTAATATAGGCATATACATACTTTAGGTATTCTCTACATCTAAGTATTTATATAATTCAATAGGTATATATGCAACCTAATTGTAAGAGGGTAGTTTTGATTAGATGGAGGCGTAACTCCTTTTGAGTATAGTAATGATAAGATAACTAATCACGCCATCGCTTAACCATAGGACACGCAAACACAACTTAGTGAAGATAAACTCAATTTGAACTCACAAATCTCTCTTGTATAGCTCAAAAGGTAATAATGAACTTAGAAATAACTTTTCTTAGAGGGGGAGAGAAAATGAGCACCATAGATACACCTTGGCAGGAAGCTAAACACCCCAACCACCCTCAATGATCTCTGTCAAGTATGAAAGCTCCGTAATAAATGATAATGGTGGGTGAGTAAACTCCCTGATTTCAATAAATCTCTCTCTGATGTATATTCTCTCTAGCAATAACTCCTGAACCCTAAAAAAGAACACCCTCTCTCCATAGGTGGTTGGGGTCCTTAAATAGCTCCCCACACCACTCCTGAGGCAACTAAGTCATTAATAATTGTGAAAGACATCCCTCATACTTTATGTCACAAACATTAAATGACTGATGCACTAGTTAGCTCCACGCCATAAACATTAAATGCCAATACATGCATTTTGCCTAATCACTGTGTGTTAGGTGGCTATCGTCACAGAGGTGGCCCACCAATTGTCTGACAGCCCCAAATACCATAGTAGTTTACTTAAGTACAGATTTGACATTATCTAGCTGGCTAGTGACATCACCTATAGTAGATGTGACATTAAGTAGAGGGTTAGTTTGTCCACAACTCAACGCCCGATAGAACTCAAGGTTGCTCCGCCCGGGGTTCCACGGTCAGGGCCGTTTGGTGTTTTACCAGGTGTATCTAAGATGGTCAGGACAAGCCCTAACGGTGCCTCACTTCTCAATCCTCCAAACCAAGTCCCTCTAAATTTCCCACGGCGAGGTCGTTCGATAGAGCATGAAAGCTCTCCCAGGCCCTACCAAGCGTGGTCTCTCGTGAGTATCGTTCGACCTCACACTAAAAATCATTATACTCATTACATCATTACAATCGTTATAGCCCACAATCAATATAAACAAAGATACAATGTGACTAAGTAACACAACAAGATAAAGTATGAGCAGCCACGCTACGTTGCCTCACTGCCCTAATCCCAAACACTGAGTTGCCATGCTGAGCTGCCTCGCTTCCTTAATCCCAAACACTGAGTTGCCACGCTGAGCTACCTTGCTGAGTTGCCTGGTTGCCTTAATCCCGAACACTGTTGTTAATGGGGGGTTATCTCTAATCTTAGGATTACCATCAATCCCACTCTACACTAAAAATAGTGTCCGTATGTAATATTTTCTCTTTAATATTCACCGTACTTATTACTTTACAATTTATCTCACTATCGCATTTCAATTGAGTATTCACACAACTCTAAGGGCCCTAGTTACCCCTCCATTCATTTCAATAGATAAATTATCTCTAACCCATCGATATGAATTTGAATTAATGTTATCTTCCCTCATAACTCGAATTCATAATCCCCGATACATGACTCAATCGGTTTATCTTCGTTGGTCCATCTCTCCAAATCTTACACCCATGATTATAACGGACCCCCAATAAATATCTACCAGTCTTCACTAAGTCCCTACATATGTATAATATTATCTCTAAGGTTCTTATCAAGCATTGGGAATCACTTAGAACTCAACCAATAAAAGCACCCAAAATCAGACAGGGTCAGTTGATCGACCATGAGCATCGATCAATCGGCTCCATCGATCGATCGATATTCATAGCCGATCGATCGATCGAGCAGTGACAGACGCAGTTCCTCTTCTTTTTCATGCATTTTTCACCATTTTTAATTATCCTACTCCCGTGATAATATACCAGACTTGTAACTAACGGTCCTTAACCATTCTTAGGTACACTAGGATGATTTCCAACGATTTAAACATCATAAATCTTCACAAATTCAACCCAGAATAATTCAAATTCTCTAATTATTCAAGAAACCTAATTTAATATGTTCTTCCCATACTTTCAATCATAAATCCAAATTTAATCTGTTTTAATCATCAAGTCTTATATGATTTCAAATACAGGTCTAAATCATTCTACATCCAAATCCCTAACCAACATGCATTTTAATCAATTCTTTTTCTATAAGAATATTCATCAAATAATATTATTCATAAATCCTACACATGGAAATTGTAACTCAATTTAATTTGAAAATAACCACTTGCCTTGATTACAGTAGGGTTTGATTTCGTGATTGTTGGAGGGTTGATGTTCTTCTTCTCCTTTCTTTCTTCCCAAGATGCTTGTGTTGGAATAACAAACTCCAATCTTCTCTAAATCTTTCTCTTAGGCTTCACAATAGCGCTCTCTTATCTCCAATGGTTTTTGTGAGTTTTTTCTCTCCTCTAACCCTAGCCTCCAACTCTTATAATATGATTTAGAGTTTGTAATTTTGTAGGTCTACTCACCCCTAAATGTTAAAAGACTAAATGCCCCCGTATGGTCCCGATTTAGCCTAAAAATGCCTTGGTAACCGACTAGTACACCCGGGTATGCTATTTTGACTAATTCAACCCTTTTGGAATCATATGTGACCTTAAATTATCATTTGAGTTACTTAAAAATAATTTCCAATCTCATCCTCAATTTAGTCTACACACGACACCCGGTTGAGGATAAATCAAGTACGTCCATATCACTCTCTATGTCCTACAAATTTTACTATCAATATTTACTATTCACACTTAGTAAATTTGAATCATAATATTAATCAGTGTCTATCTCTTGATTAATATTTAATAATCATAATTATCATTTAATTACTTAATAATCATAATTATCATTAAATCGCATAAAATTACTTCACTCGCATAATTTAAATATTCAATCACATTAAATTACTCCACTCACATAATTCAAATTAAATCGTATTTTCTTATTTAATTACTCCATTAATTAAATTCTAAATACGCATAAATTCGGGGTATTACAACTATGATATATTCACAGCTAGAGGATGATCACGACCGACATTTGTAGATTGCATTACAGACATTATGGGAGCATAAGCTTTATGTGTAGTTCTCCAAGTACAAGTTTTTGAAGTGGGAAGTGAAGTATTTGGGGCATGTTGTGTCAAAGAAGGGAGTATCCATGGATCCGAGTAAGGTGTCATCCATGTTGGATTGGGGATAGCCCACGACACCTACGGAGCTCCGAAGATTTTTGGGATTTATCAATTATTATTGGAGATTCATGTATTATTTCTCGAAGTTAGAAGGATCAGTGACTGAGTTAATGAAGAAGGGTGTGGTATTCTTTTAGGGTGAAAAGTGTTAGGAAGCACTCAACACTCTCAAGAAGTAATTAACTTATGCATAAGCTATTTCCTAGAATAGGAGTCGAGTATAATGCTTGGTTTATATTGATTCCTTTCTACAAGGACTATGTGGGGTATTGATGAAGGAAGACATGCCAATTTTGTATACCTCGGTGAAATTTGTAAGGGGTTCATTACTTGACTCATGACATGGAAATAGAGGCCATAAGATTTGTGTTGCATGCATTGACACACTATCTTTGGGGTGAGAAGTTTACACTCTTCAGAAATTATAAGATTCTATATTATCTGTTCATATAGAAAAATCTAAATATGAGGCAATGCATATGGTTTGAGTTTATCGAGGATTATTAGTTCACTATCCAGTACCACCCGAGGAAGGCTAATGTGGTGGAAGATGCTTTGAGTCGATGACACAGTGGTAGCCTATCAGTTCTTTAGTTGGTTAAATGGGGTTCAGTGGATATGATTGGTGAGTTGACCAAGGCTTTCAAGGCGTGCTCACAGTTACTCCAGAGATTATGTTATTGGTAATCACATAACAGTCGCCGGATGTGATGTGTAAAGAGCGGTGATGGAAATTCTAGCTACCAGTGTCGCTTTCTTTTTAGTAGGTTACGTTACAAGGGTAGATTGGTGGTACCCTTAGATGAGGAGTTGAGAGGGGCCATTATTAAGGAGGTGCACAAGTCACAATTTGTGGTACATTTGGGTGGGGATATAATCTACCAAGATATAGGGCGATAGTATTGGTAGGCTAGTATGAAGAAGGATACAGTAGACTTTGTATCTAGATGCACCACTTGCCAGATAAACTACACCAAAAGAGCTAAAATGTCACCTTTTTCATCCATATTGTTTGTCACGATTTTGTCATGATTAATGATCATGACTATATACACCCTATTTTGGTTCTCCACATACACCTCCATAGGTCCAAGCACTACTCCTTTAATGCTCGGACCCCTAGTCCTCCTCCAAACCCTAACTTAACTTTGGTCAACTCTCTAACCCCAAAGAATCTCAACACACTTTCATATGGCTATGAATTCCCTTTTTAATAGCCCATACCATCCGTGAATCAAACTTACGGTTCACATTTAACACCTTTTACACCCAAAAGGTCACCAAATGCTTCTCGAGTCCCGTTTGACTTTAGTTAACTCTCGAACCTAAGAGTACCTCACACACTTTCATAGAGATCTGAATTCTCTTTTAAATGGTCCATACCATGTGCAAAACGGATTTACAATTTGCATTTTTACGACCTTTATTTTTGGAAAATCCATTTTTGGATTGCCTATAGGCAAGTGATACTTTACTTGGCTACCAAGTCTGGTTGGTCTGCCTATCAGGAGGCCAAGGGCTATTCCAATTTACATACCCCACATGGGAAGCTTAGTCTTTTTCCCCTATATGTTTTCTTATTTAAGAAAAGTCTGACCTCATTGTTCAGGACTTTTTGTCTCGAAATCAATGTACAAGCTTCCAAAACATCCATTTCCATACAGTCTCTCTAACATTCCATTACCTCACTCTCACGTCACCTTTCACCAACACTTTTCCACCATTTCACCATTAATAAAAATCAACCCGCATTTCTCCAAGCTCGGATTTCAAGTTATTAATAATGTCTATATTCTATCCATTAAAGGTTTGTAATTTAGTATCATTTCTTACACATTTCTATTTTTAGCATATCATTCCATTTAGCCTCTACCTCATCACCCCTAATCACATATTTATTATCTATATACTCATAAAACTTATTTTCATAAATTCAAAAAATCTAAAAGGAGGGTGTAATCTATAAACCCCAAATTAGAGTCTTCGTACATTTCTCTACATTTTCACTACTTGATCACATTTTTCCACAAATAAAATAGAAAAATTTAGTTTCAGATTCATGGGTTAAATTCCACCCTTATGTTATTTCAAACTACGTAGAATTTGATATCGATTTATGTCTATGCAAGCATCCTCAATTTACCTTGGGATCCAAGTCCTCTTTTTCCTCATTTTTCACATTTTACTTTTCTCACCACTTTCCCATTAGTATTCTCACACATATATTAGCCTACTTATTTTTATTTTTAGCATTCCTATCAGGCATACGTACTCATTTGTTCATAATGAGTCACAATTCATTACACTTCTCATAGTATATATTTGACTTATATTACTACCTTATAGTAGTTCCGTCAGACATGCGTACTTGTTTATTCATAGTAAGTTACGAACCTATGCATCGCTAACATTCTCGATAGACTTATGATTTTCTCTTTATTTTTACACTCCTTCAATTGATTCGTTCTCGTCTTTTTCATAACGTGGACACAATAATTTTTCTCCTTACACAGTTTTCACGCATATATAGATTTTTCACCTCACATACATTGTACACAATTTAGGAGAAAAGGGAGAATATTCCCATAAGAGACTGAAAGGGAAGAATGAGTGCTTAACACCTTTCCATTTCATAACTTACACCCCAGACTTATGATCTATTTGGTTTCGTATGCATCAGTTACTCTTTTTGATGTTGTTTCTTCAGGGACGACTATATATTTTGCTTGCGACTCCATTATTTACATTTTCACCCTCTAACGATGGCTACTTTATGTCCATGGGAGATTGCGAATATCGCATGAGTGGAAAAAAGAAAGTTTTATTCCTTGACTCCATTTCCATGCAAGGCTTTTTTAGGGCGTACCTGATTCAGATGGAAATAGTGACGACTCCACTAGGAAAATCTTCATTTTTATAGGACTAGACTCTATTTTACATGGTCTTTGTTTTCATTCTTCTCTTTTTTCCCCTATATTTTTATACATGTGTATATATGTTTCCACTTGTATATTCCTCCTTTTACTTTTATGCTCACATGTAGTCAAGCTCATGTCACAATATCCATGTATATTCTTTTTTCCGTCATGCTCAGTTTCCCATCATATGTACATACCATCTTTTCTATCACATGTTTCATGATTTCTTCAGTTGTGTACATCTCATATTTCACATTCACTTGTATATATCTTCCACATTTCACTCCACTTATTCAAATTATTCATATACTCCATGTCACTTGGAGATACCCATGCTTATCCCAACTTGTATATATTCACATACTTATTCACATGCTTCACATCACTTGCATATATCCCACGATTACTCGTATATATCCCATGTCACTCACACACACTTCCACATTACTCTCACTTGCACACACTTCTAGATTATTTACATTTGAACATATCACCATGTTATTCCCACTTTGCACATACACCCATCTCTCTCACATATGTATATCCACATTCTTCACACCTTTCATATATCCCTATGCTTTGTTCGCTTATACATACTCCATGTTCCATGGTTACTTATACATACTTACTTGGTTCCTTGTATACATAGTTTTTATTCACATGCCCCTTATCTATATTATAATGCTTTATTCCATGCTTAGTAGTTGTACATACCCTTGTTAGGATAAATAATACTAATTAAGACTTGTCCATTTTTCACACTACTTCATATGAGGATTACATATTGACCTTATTATGTTCCGTATTAGGAGATCACTTCGTGATGGACTTTCGGTTCTATGGGGTGTAGTTAACCTAAGCAATATGACTCCCACCTTCCATTAGATAAGTACCTTTATCATATATCGAACAGTTCCCCCTCATCATATCGCTTGATCGAACTCATGATGGGGGGTATATAATAGAGAATTCATTCACATAAGCCAAGTATACCGAGTTCTCTCTGACACGCACCATCACCCCGAGGTATATCGTGAGGAATTTCATGTACACTCAACTTTATCAAATAACTTTTCGATACGTATCGATGAATGATTTTCCTTATAGGAAAGAGATATATCGTGGAAGCCATGCCAAGGGGGAACCCTTACTCTAACCTCCTATGCATAAACCTCGTATAGGAATCTACCCTAGGACGCTCTACCTTGGTTTCAAAGCGAAACTCTGCCAAAATTTTGGCTCTTCTTACCGCCAAATTTTGCACTATTTCACTTATTTTTAAAAAATGACTTTGTCCACGATTCTAAAAGCAAGTCAAATCATGTCTTTTATTGTGTATCCTATCCTTTCCTAGACTCAATTCTTATTAAGAATTTCACTTCCATCCTAGGCGAAACATTATACAAGTAAAACCTAATAATAACAACTACTCTGGGGGTTCTTCCTTACTCCTTTCTTCAAAAATACGAAATATTTTTCTCCCTTTTTTTAAAATATTATTTTTTAATAAAAATAAAAATGTGTTCCCTCTCAGGTGCAACCTCACTCTTTGGTCTGGCTCTCTAGTGGCTCAGATCTGTCATCAAGACATTTGAAGTTCTACACCCTTATCATCCATTTTAATGGAAACCAAATGATCTTACTAAAAATACCTTAAGGAGAACCCCAATTAGAATGACTATGTACAGCCGGACCTAATGATGTTACTTGCTCAATTCGGTGCAAAGATAGATAGTGTGCAAGCCGATGTCCAAGAAATATAGAAAAACATCGGATAGAATCCTAAGGTCCTCGAACCAGATATTACCTTCCTTTATGCTATGGAACCACAAACTCCAGAGACGATGTGGACTCCAAAAGAGTATTAACAATATCACACCCTTCGTATTTCCCATCTATCAATGGGTCGCCACCTACTCATTTACAAATGCCAAACCTTTCTCAGTAAGGGGCTAACCTGCCAACACCTGTTACTATTTATCCCAAGGACAAAGAGTTGAAATGAGTTAAGGAACACCTTAGACTTCTTTCCAATAAGTTTAACCAGATCAAAATCTTAAGAAACCATGTGGATTACACCTATATGTACCCTTACCCGAAGGCCTGGTGTTAGAGAAATTCAAGATGCTCGATATTGAGAAGTTTGGAGGTAGCGAATCTCCCATCGTGCATCTTAACAACTACCACCATTCCATGAGCCTACTTGGGTCTAACGAGGAAGTAATGGCTCAGATGTTCCAATAGACACTGAAGGAAAGAGCCATTCTCTAGTTCTTGTCACTTAAGGAATCTCTAATTCACAACTGGGAGGATGTATCCAGGGAATTCATGGCTCAGTATAAGTGTAATGAGGAGTTGAAGTTAACCCGCCGATATCTTGAACTACTTAAGAAAAGCACTGGGGAATCAGTCAATAGTTTCATCAATAGGTGGAGAGAAAAGGACACTACCATAACCAACCACCCGTCTAAGGAAGAACATTTTAGTATCATGAAGAAGAATTTTATGTCACCCATTCGAACTTCTATAGGTAGTCAATATTACTTACATTTCAGAGCCCTTTGAGAGGCCATAGTTGAGATAAAAAAATTCTCATAATCAGAAAGTTGAGTCTGAAATAAAGAAGCCAACATAAGAGTTCATTCCACGCAAGTATGACAAGCCAAATACTATCAATATTTTACCTATCAATAACATCTCTCAGCTTGCCACTTCATGGGATATTACGTGTTCTATGCTTCCATATATAAAATTTATCAAGCTCTTATATTTCAAAACCTCCTTAATCCTTTGGACCCTCGTCCCCTACCTAACCCACTTCCCAATAATTTCATATATAGTGCATGTTATAACTTCTACCAAATCATTGGCCATACCATCGATCAATGATATCACCCAAGAGATGTTTTCCAATGACTCATATACAAAGGTGTTATCTCCTCTCCTGCAAATCCTAAGCCAAATACCGCCCAAAATCCATTACGCACGCATCAAGTTGGTGTGAAGTCCATTATCATCGATGAAGACGCAAACTTTGATCAATGTACCAAAACATGACCCATGAGCAAACTTGATTCCTCCTATAGCTCTCCCAAACTCTCCAAATTTTCTAATATTTCATCTTACACCCTTCAAATGCTCCCGATCAATCTTGTTCCCTCGTGATAAGATCATGCATCATTGTTCGACCCTTCTTAGAAACAAAGAATATAGAACTTCCAGTTGTCCTGGAATAGCTCGAAAGATTTGGGATCAAGTTCTCACTACAAATGATGCTTGAAAAAGGTAATTATGAAATTATTAGTGATGTGTACATAAAATCCCATAAGTGGGACCGTCAATCGGATGAATGGTTTATGCCTCTCTAAGAATTCAGTTTAAACGTCATCATCTAAGCCCTATCAGTTGAATATGTCAAAGAGGAGAAAATATGTGAGGCTTTCGAGCTACTTATAACGCTTAAACTCAAAGGGTATTTGGTCCATTCTTTTAAACACTTCTTTACTAAATGGGAAGAGTTTTATGATGAAGCGATTGAGGTTATAGAATGCATAAACTTTTCCTATAAAAGACCACATTATTGCTCCCGGTTAGGGAGATAACTTCGACCCCTCAAATGATTCAGACGGTGAACCTGATGATGAGAACACTAGTATAATTGCCTCCTTTTATGGAATGATCTCCTTTGAATATTTGTTATTACGAATAAATGAGATATCTCATTCACCTGAGATAGATGAAGAAATTGGAAATGGCCACAGTAAATGGTTTATAGTTTTGGACCCTAGTCCGTAACTATTTACCGTATCCAAATAAGTGACCAGGGTTTAGGGTGACCTTATTAAGGGGATAGTCATGGTCAAAAATCGTGATCAACGTGGTAATGATCATCAACTGTGACTCACCCGTGACCTCAGATGGTGCAAAATGTCCCGCGCTTTTAGTGACACTGATTATCACAGTCATGACCCATGACCCACTAATGACCACAAACCATGACCAAGGATATTTTGGTACCAAAATTCCATTTATTTTGGTCCAAAGGTGGTCATGATCAGGAACTATGACCCCCCGTGACAATTACCAGTGAACGTTAGTCACGATCCAGAACCGTGACCACAATTCCTATTTTAAAATGGGCATTTCATGATGGTCAAAGTCCATAAATATGACCAGTTTTAACTCAATAAGGTGTCCCACAAAGGGTCTTAAGTTTGGACCGTGACCCCATTTAAGGTATAAATGAAATTAGAACCCTACATTTTATTTCACCCTTGGTAGAAATTTGAAAACCCTCTCACTCTCTCTCACTCTCTGTCTCTCTTTGTCTCTCGTCGACTTCATTTTCCAGCGGCCTCTCTCTCTCTCTCCCCCCTGTCATTTTTAGGTGACTTTTCTCTCTCCACATGGTACTCCTTTCATTTTTCCCCAAAATTATGGTGTGTATATATGTATTCTCTCTCTGTGTGTGTTCTTTCTCTCTGTGTGTGTGTGTGTGTGTGTGTGTATCTAGTGTTCAATGTGTGTGTATATGTTCACATGTGTGGGTGTGTTTTCTGTGTTCACTGCGTGGTTGTGGTATTAATATTCAAAAAATTATATTGGTTGTTGAATTTAGACATATATTGGAAGTTGTATTGATATTAAAAAAAATTATATTATATTAAATTCTATGAAATCCTTGATGTATAATTGTATATGAAAACTAATGATCTATAATTATATTCTTAGAAATCAATCAAGTAGACAATTTAGAAGGAGTATGAGATAATCCTGTGTTAGATTGGTTGTTTGATGGTTGTTGGGTTGATGGTTTGATAAGAATGATGGATACAACGCTCACTCTATTAATTATTTATAATAAACCTCAAATTATTTGTCTTCATGACAACCCTATTATAATAACTGAATGTTTATAATAGAGTCATTTATTGTGTTTTCACACCTTTATATATATATTTTCTCAGAAAAAATGAATCACAGTAATAATTGCTAGAAATAAGAGTATGAGATGGTGCAATTTGACCACGCTAAAACATCTTTCATTAGTGTGCGCCATATAGAGGGAACTCATATTTACATGTATGGTAATACGCATATTGAATAATTTAATTACCTTACAAATCGTGGAGTTCATCTCTCTCAAGACTAATTGTTCGATCGTATTTTGTTTTCATTGCCAAAATGCTGGGATGAGGAAATTGTGGATATATTTATCGTGAATAAACCCGAAAGGCATTGACGTTGGTGATGAAGTTTGAAAAGGCTGAAAAAAATATTCATCCTTTGTGGATACAAATCCGTAAAGAAAGCATTCACCTAGATTGTGATACCTCACGACACATGTATATTAAAAATGAGCTTGCAAATAAGTTGAAGAAGAAAGAAATCCGAATTCATGTCATGGACCTTTATACGTCAATCATATACATGCTTTCGCTTACTTAGCTGGGTTCAAAATTTCATAGATTTTTAAAACTAATACTAATTGGATGGAAATCAGATACATCAAACATCTTATATATATATATATATATATATATATAGAGAGAGAGAGAGAGAGAGAGAGAGGGAGAGAGTTGTCAACCATATTTTCTAATGATAATAAATGTCTAACAGAAACGACAAAAATAAACAAAATAGCGGAACACAACCAAATGAGTGATCTCCTATACCACAAGCTTAATTCTCTACTCCTCTGGCATATCAATACTCTACTCCTCCGGATATTCATTCTACTCCAACTCCAACACCCCAAACTAGAGACAACCCATGCTAATCTTACACCCCCAACTTATGCTACTGAGGGATCCCAAGGCAACCCTAAGAAGCGCATTACTTTCTTCATTGTGGGAATAATCCAATCGGTGAAAAAAGTGACGTTCATATTTTTAAAAGCCATTGTCTGTCTCTGGGAAAGATGACTGTGGGTGTCAAGGGCACAGCCAACTGGAAGAAGGTTGATTCTTCCCTAAAGGATGACATTTGGAATCAACTGAATAAGACATTTTCATTCCCAACCGTCGAAGTCAAAGGTTCTTTTCGAGGTAGCTAATGCTTTGAAAACCTATCAAAAGAACCTTCGGAAGAATTTTTTCCCTTTGGGGGCAACAAGTTCTGATATTTTAGGGCTGAAAGACAAAGTTCCCCAAAATATTGAAAGGCCTACTCACCAATGGAACAACTTCTTGGAGAATGAGGCCAGTGAGGGAAAACTGAATAAAAGGGTAAGAAATAAGTTGAAGAAATCAAAAAATGTTGATTCGCATAGACTCAAGGCAAAATCTTATGATGATATTAAGTGTGAATGGGTGGAACGGACCAAAGGGACTCTGAAAGAAGGGACTAAATCTAATCGGGTCAACTTGTACTTACACGCTCGACGAGAAAAGGGGTCCAATAAATTTTTAGACGGACTTGAGCTAACTTTGGTGAGTTTTAATTTAGTTATCATATATATATATATATATATATATATATATATATATATATATATATATATATATATATATATATATATATATATATATATATATATATTGTTATTGTTAAAAACATAATCCTAAATATAATATTATGTTATAGGAAATGATAAAGGGAATGTCCAGCAGTCAGTCTGAGAACAGCCCGAATGACATTCAATTAAATACCCTAACCAAGGTATTAGCAAGGAACCATAAGGGGAGGACGAGAGGTGTGGGATCACGTATTCCAAGTACCAGATTACATCACACTCCACCTTTGTATATATATATATATATATATATATATATATATATTGTTATTGTTATTGTTATTGTTATTGTTATTGTTATTGTTATTGTTATTGTTAAAAACATAATCCTAAATATAATATTATGTTATAGGAAATGATAAAGGGAATGTCCAGCAGTCAGTCTGAGAGCAGCCCCAATGACATTCAATTAAATACCCTAACGAAGGTATTAGCGAGGAACCATAAGGGGAGGACGAGAGGTGTGGGATCACGTATTCCAAGTACCAGATTACATCACACTCCACCTTTATTAGACAAGATCTTTATAGTGATTGGTGAGGTGGCAAGGGGTTTGAAGAAGGTGCTAAGACGAAAGGAGAGGTGTTAGTACTTTGAAAGGACATGGCATTCCTGACAAATGAAATCCATGGATTGGCCAAACTCTTAAGTCAACAACAAGGTTACTCCACCCATATGCCTCAAACACTCCACTATCCTCCCCTTGGAACATTTCCCTCCCAAATGCCTCCTCCTAGAACATTCCCCTCGCAAATGCTTACACCTAGAACATTTTGTGCATCATTGTAATCCACACACCCTAACTTTGGCGAGTCATATTATGTATGAAACTTGGCTGATACAAGGATTATTGGCACGTGCACTCTCATTTTCGTACTTGTCAAAATAAATGTCCACAATCATCCTTTAGTGATGGATGAAGCTTAAATTTTGGTCGATAAAATATACTCTAATTATGAAGATGAGCCTGCATATATTGACCACGGGGAAGGGCCATTGTTTTAAATTATGAAAAATATTTTATTATTTGTCTAGTTAATTTGTTGTCCAAGGCCATCTTGAACAATGTTTTTTATGAAGAAATTTCTAATATTTTAATGAATTTGGTTGTAATACCTGTTTATTTGAATGAATTTTCTTTGAATGAATTATCTTGTAATATTTCTTTTAGATAGAGTTTAATGAATTTGGTTGTAATATTTATTTCATTTGAATGAATTTTCTTTGAATGCATTTAATTGTAATATTTCTTTTTGATCGTGTTTAATGAATTTACATTGATTTTTTTTCAAAATTTTGAAGACTCCAGATTGGGTTTCCCACAATATAAAGAGTGGATGGGAGAGAGTTACAAAGTATTTAATAATCATGTGAAGGGTGTTCAGGATGTTATTAAATATGCAAATATAAATCTTAATAGTGACAAGATTTTTGTCCATGCAACCATTGTATAAATGGAAACTTTAATTCTTTGGAAGATGTTGAATTGCATTTACTAATGTGGGGTACATTGAAAGGCTATAAGATATGGACATTCCATGGGAAAAAGAATGTACCATATGTTTCGAATGAATTAACGGTATATGATCGTGTGAAGGAACCCCATTGGGTGGAATTGGTGAACGAATCTCCAACACATCGTCCTTTAACCGACCTAATTGTGAATGCTTACAGAGTCCACCATAATCAAAATCACCAGCCTATAGATATGAATAATGTGTATTATGAAGAAGTCGATGAACAAATTGATGCTGAATTATCTAAAGATCGGGAATACGTACAGTTGAAAGCTGATGGAGCAAGACATTTGAATAAAAATTAAGAATAAGGTGAGTCGATATTGTATGCAATGATCGGTTTGCATAATTTGACGAGTCAACCTGATTTTTCGGGCAACAACGTAACTGAAATTCTTAGGTGGGTTACAAATATTCCCCCAAAAGAGAACACGTTACTAGACAATTATATGAGCATGAAGAAGATCTTAAAGGGTTTGGGTTTAAAGTACAAATCTATTCATGAATGCAAGTATGATTACATATTGTACCGCAACGAGCACGAAGAGAAGGACGAGTGTTCTGTATGAAGTGAGCCTAGATATGCGCGTTCTGAGAATTGAAAAGTTAAGTCTGTAAAATATCACAAGTTCTCGCAAGTTCCACAAAAGTTTTTGATGTATTCCCCTTGGACCACGGTTAAAACGATTTTTAATTGTAACGTGGATAGCAGAGCCATGACATGGCACGCTTGATGCCAGGTAGGTGGGAATTTGACTATAATAATTTTTCACTGCAACGGGGATAGCAGAGACTATAACATGTTTTGTGATTCAGATATTTAAGACCTTTAACAAAACGTTTTCTGCATATCCTTTGTCAAAGTTCTTCAATTTTGTGTTAAAAATACTTTTTTAATTCATAAGAAAACATCCAATAATATTGTTCTTGTGAATTGTTTAGAACCTTATAAAGTTTGTATCTTTGCATACACCTTGGTGGAAAGGATCTTCGTTGCTAACTTTGATAACTTTAGGGATTCATTGCAAAACACGAAGGCTGACGGAGGACTACGATCATATGATTCTTGTGAGGATCATAGTTGTTCCTTAGAGATTTTTGAAGAATAATGTGTTATACTTGTGGCGGATATCAAGTAGTCTGTAAGTCGACTGTCTTATAAATCTCTAAGTAGATAAAAGATTTTTATCTAAAAGGGTTTTTTCCCTGAAACTTGGCCTTGTCATATTTACTTGTTTAATTTATTTGTTTTATCACATAGATGCATGCTTAGGATAAAATGATAAAATTTATTTAACAATGTCTTTCGTATTTAAATTGGTATTGAAATTTTTGTTTGGTACCACCCTTGTAATTATTTGCGTTTACAAATTGGTCTCAGAGCAGGTTGCACTAAGTTATCGTGTTTGATCTTGTTTACCTTTTGTTTGGGTGGTTGTCTATTCATCTCCCTTGTGCTTGTTTTTGTCTCTCGATGGATTCTCATTTGAATTTGAAGTTTGTCGAAAGAATTTAATATCTTAAAAATCATTTCAAAAATATTTTGGAACTTTTGCAAGCTGTTCAAAATCAAAGAGATATTGTTTGTGAGAAGTTTGGTTCTTTATATAGTGACTTTAAATCTTTATAGTTGGCCAAAAATAAGAGTGATGATAAAGTCCTTATTTTTGAAAAAGAATAAGAGGACTTGAAAAAATCTAGGGTTTGTATTTGTGCCAAAGAAGATAAAAATAATTTGATTGTTGATTTTAAGGCACATGAGAAGACTCTTAGGGATAAGTTTTCTTTTATTGAGTGTTCCGAGATAATCTTCTAGGAATGATTGAAAATATGAAGAAGGAGACCCTAAAATTGGAAGTCTAATTCTTTGCTTAAGTCTAAAATTTTAAAGTTAAAAGATGATTTAAAAGACTCGAGTAGTTCAAGTAGTGATGATAATGGCTCACATGTTTCTAGTGCTTTCATTGTTTAAGATAAGACCATTATTTATTTTAGAGGGTTAACCAAATCCAAAGACGTTAGAAAAGGTCAAACCATAGGTAACATTCCTCACATTTGCACATGTTCACATTGTGGTAGAAACGGTCACCTTAGGCATTTTTATTTTGATCTTAGAAGAGGTCCAAGGAAGTTTGTAGTGTCCCGCCGATTCCCATAACCCCTCGAATTAGGTACACACCTGTTTGGGTTAGGAAATCAGTTTTAAAGATGCTAAATGTTAGATTGGTTGACTCTCACATGCTTGCACATGATGCCTCACATGCTATTTATTATGGACGATTGCTTGCAAGATATTATTTATCACACGCTAGTTGTGCTTCATGATATATTCTTACTAGTGTTATAACATGTGTAATTTTTATGTTCTATTTGTCTTTTATTGACTGATATTGAAGAATACAAAAAGATTTTTGGTTTTATATATTTTTTAAAAAATACAAAAAGATTTTATTTTTTGAAAAATATTTTCAAAAAGATTTTTGGATCTTTGTGTATTTTAGTTTTACACATTTGGTGTGGCATATTAGAGTGTTTGAATCAAATTCATTCCATAATTTCCATGTGGCTAGGACATTTGGTTATGACTTTAGATGCTTTGATTATTCTTAACCGTGTTTATGGAGTTGTTTTGAACTTGACTTGCTTTATGGATTTGATTTTGTGTATGCCTTCATACACACATGCACGAGCGTATTGGATTTTAACTTCATGATGTATATTTGCGCTTGGCGAGGTGTTCTCCTATTAATTTTATCATCTACATATTTATTTGACTATGGATGATTTGTGTATGTAAGAACCGTTGCCCGTGAGGATTTGTTTATTATTGAAAAAATATGAGTGTACGTGGGAAAGGTCTACGAGAGTAAAATGAACTTGTCGTGAAAGCCACCGTTTGAAAAGAGCCCAAGACAAAAAAATCCAATAAAAAGAATAATATGCTAAAAATGGCCAAATAGTTTAGTTTGATTGATCTTTCAAAAGAAAAAATAGAAAATACAATCATATTTATCTTTTGAGGGAGTTTAGTTGGAAATCAAGAGGTCTGCACAATGACAATGAATCCTAGTTATGCTTATTTTTTCATGACGCTATTAATTTGTAGAATCATCAATATTCTAGGCTTGTGTGTAATGTGCTTGTTTTGTTCATTAAGTTCAAATTTATTTATCACTTGAGGCTTAATCTTAGTTTAAAAAAAGTTTTGTGGTCTGTTGATACCAAAATTAGTATGCTGATGTGGACAAATAATAAGAAGACACGTGTCAATCTACGAGGCACAATAGCAACGAGGAAGATCATTCCCCCGACCAACATACTCACTCCGAGCAACAGGTATACTCCGAGGAACATCAGTCTTTCGAGGAACACCAACCCTCCGAGGAACTCTTATCCTCCGAGGAACTCTAATGCACCGAGGAACTCTTGGACGACGAGCAACTAAGGCGGTTCGAGCTGCATCTCGACCACAGCATTAATTGCCAGATAATTAACAGTTCAACTATTCATTGAATGCTTATCATCTTGACGCACACGTTTGAAGAGCATTAAATGAATTACCCTTTCATATATGTATCATTTAATGTAACACCCTTTCATGTACAGCCTAAGGGCTATAAATACCTTGTATCACCCTCATTCAAGGGGACCGGAATTTCTTGATAGCACTTGAAATCGAGAATTCCCAAACACTCAGCAATAACATAACAGTGGACGTAGGCCATTCATATAAGGCTGAACCACTTTAAAATCTTTTGTCTCATTTATTTATCTGTGATTAAATAATTAGAGTAATCTAGTTTTTTACATCAACAGATTGGCGCCGTCTGTGGGAACGATTGTTATTATCGTTTTTCACCAAAAATTATTCATCATCAATGGCAGATAATCCGGAATCCAGCAATCGAAATGCTGGAAATGCTGGAAATCCTTCAAATCCCTCTGCACCTCCAGATCTGGCTGGGATTTTGACGAATCTGGCTCAAGGACAAACCGCCATGCAAGAAACAATGAGGCAACTCATACAAACCCTTCATGGCGGTGCACCTGCACGTTCAGGACAGCGAAGTGGTCAGAGGCAAACTTATTTACTTTCTTCACGATCCAGGCGTACTGAGTCATATCGTAATGAGGAGTCTGATGATTTCTCTTATCAACCTGGGCGAACTTCGTCAATAAGGGCTACAGATACTGATCAACGTATCACTCTCTCTCCAGAAAGACCCAGTGCCTTAGAAAGACTGAGTAGGGTGTCTCCTTTCAGTCGATTAGGCCCTAGGAGGAATAGGAGTCCACCTAAGACCATGTCGAGGAGTTTTCGACAACCATCAGATCTAAGAGAAGGATCAGCACAATCACGACCAGTTGTTCGTCAAGATAGATCTCAGGAGGCTACTTCAGAACGATCTATTGCTCGAACCAATAGGCCCGAGGAAGGAAATGAAGCGTGGAAAGGATCCCTTCAGCGGTTGGAGGATAGATTGGGAGAAATGGCTAAGGCGAAGAATCCCCTACAACGAACTTTTGTTCAAGGGACACCTTTTGTCCAGGCCATTGTGAATTTTCCTACACCGTCAAAGTTTAAAGCCCCTGTGGTGACTCCCAAATACGATGGAAAGACAGATCCTGTTCTTCATATAGAGCAATATCAAGCTGCCGCTGATATCTATGCTGTCCCCGACAAGATGGGATGCAGAGCATTCTCAGGAACTCTTACTGGAGCTGCCCAGATATGGTACAACAATCTTCCTCGGGGTAAGATTTCAACTTTCTTTCAGTTGGCCGAGTTGTTCATCGGTAATTTCTGTTTTGGAGCAAAGCCAGTAAAGCGAGTAGCACACTTGTTAAGTGTTAGACAAAAATCTGCTGAGAGT
The DNA here is from genome assembly GCA_949130495.1 of Sambucus nigra. Lineage (NCBI taxonomy): Eukaryota > Viridiplantae > Streptophyta > Magnoliopsida > Dipsacales > Adoxaceae > Sambucus > Sambucus nigra. Next base: position 351,586,485 of record OX422215.1, read on the forward strand.
ACTAGAGATTACATAACTCGTTTCAATAACGAGAAGATGGAAGTCATATATTATGAGGAGAAGACAGGAATCACCGCCTTGATGAGTGGGTTATTGCCTAATAAGTTGTATTACACTTTGGCGAAAGATCCACCTAAAACTATGTCAGAATTGATGGCAAAAGCGGCCAAAATCATGAATGCCGAGGAAGCTATGGCTGCAATGAAGAATATGGATAAAGACACCAAGGTGGAAGTCGACAAGTCTAAAAATAAAGAGCATAAGGGCAATGGCGGTGACAAGCGTTCCAGAAATAATAAGTCATCATGGGAAGTCCTGAAGAAATTCGATAATTATACTCCCTTGAAAATGGGTATTAATCATGTCTTGGAAGAAATCAAGAATAGCGAGGAGGTAAAGTGGCCGAAGAAACTGAGGTCAGACCCTGATGCGAGGAATAGGGATAAATATTGCGAGTTCCACAAAGATCATGGCCATATGACTAAAAATTGCATAGCTCTTCAGAACGAGATTGAAACACTCATCCGAAGAGTAAAGCTAGCAAAGTATGTTGATCGGGGAGGTGAAAGAAGAAATAATGATCGAACTAGAGAGAGATCTAGATCTCCTCGTCGAGCAGAGGAGAAAAAGAAGAGAGGCCATGAAGATGATGCTGAGGATGACCCCGATCTTCCCAAGAAACCAAGGCAGCCAAAACGAGAGGTATTTCCATACGTTTTGGGTCATTTGATTGTAATGTTATTACAGGAGGAGATGCAGGAGGAGGAGATCTTACTGCAGAAAGAAAAGCTTACCTCGGAGAGGCACAAGCTTGCTCGTACATTCAGCGAATAAATTTGGCTGAGGAGGATCGTCCGAGGAAGGTAAACAAAGAGAAGCTGGTTATTGGCTTTTCAAAAAATGACCTGGCAGGTGTTCTTTACCCTCACGACGACCCTTTGGTGATCAAAATGAGGATGAAAGAAGTAGTGATTTCAAGGGTGCTGGTAGACAATGGCAGTTCGGCAGACATCATGTACTATTCATGCTTTGATAGTTTAAATTTGAAATTATCTCAATTGGAACCTTATCACAGACCTCTTCTGGGTTTCGCTGGCGAGAAAGTTTTTCCACTTGGGACGATCAAGTTGGATATATTCATTGGAACTTGGCCAGCTTGTCGAACAGAGAGAATACGCTTCTTTGTGATGGATAAGAATGTGCAATCAGCCTACAACAACATCATGGGAAGAGTTGGTTTGAAGAAGTTCGAAGCAGTCCCATCTTCAGTACATCAATGTTTAAAATTCTCGACAAATTTCGGAGTGGGAGTGGTGAAAGGTGATCAAAAAGTAGCTCGAGAATGCTATTATTCATCTGCCGAGCAAGAGGAGCTTGAAGAGTCAAGGAAAAAGACTACTACTTACCATGTGGATGAAAGTACAGAAATTGAAACACTTGATCCAAGAGATGAATCCCAACTTGTAAAAGGACAGGTGGTGGAATCTACAGAAAATGTTATTCTGGACGACGAATACCCTGAACGAACAACTCAGATAGGTTCGTCGTTGGATGCTTCAATAAAATAGGAGTTGATAACTTTCTTGAGAAACAGAAAGAAAACTTTTGCGTGGAGTCATGAAGACATGCCAGGAATAGATCCAAACTTCTTATGTCATGAGCTCAATGTGAATAAGGAGATCAAGCCTGTAAAGCAGAGAAGAAGGGTATTTAGCCCCGAGAAGAATCAAGCTATTCAAGAGGAGGTCGACAAGCTCCAGAAAGCCCAATTCATTGAAGATGTGAAGTATCCAGATCGGTTGGCAAATATGGTGATGGTAAAGAAGAAAAATAATAAATGGAGAATGTGTGTTGATTTCACTGATCTCAACAAGGCCTGCCCAAAGGATCACTTCCCATTGCCCAGAATTGACCAACTAGTGGATGCTACCTCGGGGCACGAGCTGCTCAGCTTCATGGATGCTTACTCTGGTTACAACCAGATCAAAATGAAACCTGAAGACAGGGAAAGCACTTCTTTTATTACCCCTAGGGGAACTTATTGTTATAATGTTATGCCTTTTGGTTTGAAAAATGCAGGAGCGACATATCAGCGGCTGATGAACAAGGTTTTTGCCGAACAAATCAGTTGCAACATGGAAGTCTATGTCGACGATATGCTGACAAAGAGCAAGAAATCTGTTGAGCATCTAGTTGACTTAGGTCAGACCTTTGATCAACTGGATAAATACCAGATGAAGCTCAACCCGACGAAGTGCACCTTTGGAGTACGAGAAGGAATGTTCCTCGGGTACATCGTCAACCAGCGAGGCATTGAGGCAAATCCAGCAAAGATCAAAGCTCTTCTAGGGTTGCGATCTCCAACGACGAAGAAAGAAGTGCAGAGTCTTACAGGACGAGTTGCAGCGCTCAATAGATTTGTATCTCGAGCAACTGATAGGTGCCTTCCATTCTTCAAAACACTCCGAAAAACTTTCGAGTGGAATGATGAATGTGAAAAAGCCTTTCAAGACTTGAAGAAATATCTGGGGACACCTCCACTGCTGTCCAGACCAGTGATGGGAGAAAAGTTGTACTTATACCTGGCAGTATCAGAGAATGCAGTCAGCTCGGCATTGATCAGATTGGAGAATGGAGTCCAGAAGCCAATTTATTACACAAGTAAGGCTTTCCGAGGTGCAGAGATCAGGTACCCAAAGCTGGAAAAATTGGCATTGGCATTAATTGAAGCAAGTAGAAGAATGAGGCCTTATTTCTAGGCCCATACCATCGTCGTATACACCGACATGCCATTGAGACAAGCCCTTCATAAGCCAGAAAAATTAGGAAGACTGATGTATTGGGCAATAGAGCTTGGTGAATATGATATTGTATATGAACCCAGATCGTCATTAAAAGGACAGGCTGTAGCAGACTTTATAGCAGAATTTACATATCCTGATACCTTCGAGGAGCAAAAGTTGCTTGTTAACCAACCTGTGGATGTTACAGGATCAACAGACATGAGTCCAGATCAACTCCGGTTGGTAAAAGAGCTTGTGGATGTAGAAAGATCATCAAATTCAAACCCAGACCAACTCCGGTTGGTAAAAGGGCAAGAAGAGATGGTCGACGAAGAACAAAAAATACCAGGGGAGGATGAAAGGAAACATCAGATATTTCACCGAGGAACTCTGTCAGAAAAGAAATTTGAAGACGAGTTACCTACATGGAAATTATATGTAGATGGGTCATCTTGCACAACAGGTTGTGGGGCAGGGATTGTTTTGAACACCCCAGACGAGATTGACGTGGAATATGCCTTACGATTCCAATTCAAAGCTTCCGATAATGAGGCTGAGTATGAGGCCATAATAGTAGGTCTTAATTTAGCAAAGATTATGGAAGCGCAACAAGTAATGGTATTCAGTGATTCTCAATTAATTGTGAATTAGATGATGGGAACGTATGTAGTTAAAGGAGAATTAATGGTCAAGTATCATGCAAAGGCGATGGAGTTGTTGGCAGAATTTGATGCCATTCAGTTAATCAGAATACCCAGAATGGAGAATGCACAAGCAGACGCACTGGCCCGACTAGCATCAGCTACTCGTACCGAGTTGCGAAGAACGATACCAATTGAGGTGTTAGAAAGTCGAAGCATAGATGAAGGCCTGACGATGAATGTTATTTCCCTTGATTTAGGACCATCTTGGATGGATCCCATCAGGGCATATGTCGAGGAAGGAGAATTACCGGAGGATAAGATCGCTGCCAAGAAATTGAAGTTTAAAGCTGCTCGGTATGTACTAACTAATAGTGTTTTGTATAGACGAGGAATTATGGCAGGTTTACAAAGATGTGTACATCCCTCCGAGGTGAAAGAATTGATTGAAGAGATCCATGAAGGGTCTTGTAGAGCCCATGTAGCAGGGCGGACACTGTTGCAAAGGGTGATGACGCAGGGATACTACTGGCCAACGATGAGGGCTGATTGTATAGCCTATGCTAAGAGATGTGATAAATGCCAACGTTTTTCTTCCGTCCGACGAACTCCACAAGCATTATTGACACCCATAACTTCCCTTTGGCCTTTTGCCATGTGGGTAATTGATTTGGTTGGACCACTGCCAACGACCCGAGGAAGATTCAAGTACATCGTCGTCGCAGTGGATTATTTTACTAAGTGGGTAGAAGCTGAGCCTCTGGTTGATATGACATACGAGAAGGTGTACCAATTCGTTTGGAAGAATATCATCTGCCGATATGGTCTCCCTCATGCCTTCATCACAGACCATGGAACACAGTTTGATAACGAGGAGTTTGCCGCCTATTATCATCAGTCAAACATATTGAAGGTTCATTCAGCACCAGGCCATCCTCAAAGCAATGGGCAGACTGAAGTGACGAACAGAATATTATTAAATGGTTTGAAGAAGAGGCTAAGTGAGGCTAAAGCTAATTGGATTAATGAGCTACAGTCAGTATTATGGGCTTACCGAACAACTCCCCGAGCAGCAACTGGAGAATCACCATATATGCTGGCGTTTGGAAGTGAGGCTGTAATACCTGCTGAGTTGGGTCTCCCAACACACAGAGTGCTGAATTTCAATTCCCCAGTCAGTGACTTGATGAGAAGATTAGATTTGGACATGCTCGAGGAGGTTAGAGAAGAAGCAGCCATTAGGAATGCTGCATATCAACAACGAACAGCTCTATTCTACAACAAGAGGGTGAAGAAATGCGATTTAAAAGAAGTAGATTACGTGCTAAAGAAGGTCATTCAGAAGCACAATAAATTGGAAGCAAATTGGCATGGACCTTACCGAGTTACAGAAGTTGTTCGACTAGGAACTTACCGAATAGCAACTCTAGAAGGAGAGGAATTCAAGAATGCATGGAATGCTGAACACCTACGCAAGTATTATCAGTAATTTAAAATGTAAAGCGGTTCTATCAATATGAATAAAACGAGGATGTTTCACCATCTTCTCTCCTTTTATTGAAAGTTTTTTGGGGAATACTAGTGTACAACACTACGCTGCTCGACAGCAAAAAGAAGATGATAGTTCAGACCCACGACCAACTCCGGTTGGTAAAAAGGCGAGAACAAACTATACTCCTTTGGTTAGGAGGCATACACTAGCGTGACCAACTCCGGTTGGTAAAATAACTAGTGGACACTGATAGTTCAAACCCACGACCAACTCCGGTTGGTAAAAGGGCGAGAACAAACTATACTTCTTTGGTTAGGAGGCATACACTAGCGTGACCAACTCCGGTTGGTAAAATAACTAGTGGACACTGATAGTTCAAACCCACGACCAACTCCGATTGGTAAAAGGGCGAGAACAAACTATACTCCTTTGGTTAGGAGGCATACACTAGCGTGACCAACTCCGGTTGGTAAAATAACTAGTGGACACTGATAGTTCAAACTCAGACCAACTCCGGTGGGTAAAAGAGCGAGAACATGTGATTCCTAAAAATGCCAATCTCGGTTGGTTAAGAAATAAAATATGCCAACTTATGTTGGTCGGAAGGTAAAACTATTCCAGGAAATACAAAATATTCCAAACTGAACCAAGTATGGTTGGTCGGGATCAAAATCCACTAACTGTAGTTGGTCGACGAGGATAAAATTATCGACCTTGGTTGGTCGGACACATTTTATGAAAAAAATTTACCAAGTATGGTTAGTCGGGGATAAAAACTCTCACTAACTATAATTGATCGACGAGCACAATTTAACAACCTTGGTTGGTTGGAAAAATTTTAAACATTTTTATACTCATTACTTTATTATTAAGTGATCGAGCAACATTACTAATACTTGTAACTTTTTTATTACCAAGTTGGTCGGTGAACAACACAATATTGTTATCTTTTTAACTTATACATATGCACAGATGTAAAGTATTTTACAAGACAATAGCAATTAAGATTGCGAACAAAAATGAAAGTCTTTCATTAAAATCAAAAAACAAAATACATTGAGAATGAAAATGTATACTAACTATTACATTGAGATCTCTACTCTATTGGTTTCTTTCCTTCAGCTTTTGAAATAGGTTCCTCGCCAGCAGGTGGATCATTTAAAGTCTGAGGAGAATTAATAAAATTCAAGTCCTTCAGCATTATGACATTCATTACCGAAGGTGTGTCCAATAGATGCTCGGGACGAGATACCTCGATCTGAGAATGAAGATTGTAGTCACCGAGGTATTGTGCAATTAAGCTCCGAGGAATGGCACGAGTTGGGATCCATTCCTTGTCCAAATTGAACGGTGTCACAGGCAAGTCAAGTACCCCAGGGTCATAATAGTCCCACAAGTAATGTCCCTATTCAAGTTTCAACACGCATAAGGCATTCAACCAGCCTTGTTTATAGCCCTCATTAGTGGCATTCTGGATACGAGCATCTAAATGGAATAGTGCCTCGTTGTACCCATCCATCCAAAATTTCCTGGGCTGCTTATGGAATTGGGCAGTTAGTCTCTCCAACTGCTCGTGAAGGTTTTTTGCAAAAATGTCCTTATTCTCTAAAGCAGACTTCGTCGCAGTAAGTTGATCCTCCAAAGTTAGGATTTTCTTGGACATTTCAGACAAAGCCCGATCTTTTGCATTCAACTGGTACGCTTGAGTTTCCAATGTTGAAAAAGTACGAGCTTCTTCAATACTACGAGGAGTTCTTGATCGACTCCGAGCAGGTGGAGTACTTCGTTCCTCGACAACATCCTGGGCAACTCTTCCTCGCCCATGAGAACCTCTTCCTCGTCCCCGAGTAGAAGTAGAAGTACCAGACCTTCTCAGGATATCCAACTCTTGCCTTAATTTGGCATTCTCAACCTCTAAGAAGGAAAATCCCTCATCGGTCACTGGGATTACCGATGTTGAAGAAGAGTCTGCAGACTTATATTGTGCTAGCTTTTTCTGCAAATTATTATTCTCTTGCTCCAGCAGTTCAGCAATTTGTCTACAAGCTTCAACTTCTCCCTTTAGGGTCCTTTCCCTGATATCATACCCAGTAAGGAGTTTGTCGTAGCCCTTCTCGGCAGAAAGCTGTTGATATTTCTTTTCATACCCCTCATGTAACAAGGCATTTGACTCCTTGTACTGAGTCTGAAGATCTTCTAGAGTGTATTGAAGCTCCTCGATCATATCATAGTAAGCCACGTTATTGGCCACAACTCGATCAAGTAAGCCCTTCAGATATTGATAATCTTCTACTGCCTGCTCTGAAGCACCATGGCCAAGGATGTCGGCAACTTCTGATGCACTGAGGTCTGTGTGACCAGCTTTATAATATTCATGGCATTGCTGCATCAACTTTGTGTCATTAGCAAACAGAAGATCCATCCTGGCCAGAAACTAACAGAGAAAGAAAAAGAAGATCAAGACAGAGTGCAGATAAAGAAGAGACAATCATATGGAAGAAAAGAACTCAAATTTTATTAGATCATAAGGCAAAGTTACAAAGATCTGGGATACAAAGTAAAAGTAAAAGAAAAACAGAAAGAGAATACCGAACAACTTCACACCTTTTCCTTGTCTCCCAAGACTTTCTCGGGAGGCTCGGATGAGGAGCTTGGTTGCTCGGTGGAAATAATTAGTTGGTCGGCGGGAGCTGGAACTTGTTCTAGAGGAGCTGGCAGAGATGAAAGCTCCTCGTCAGCAGGCTGGGTAAGGATGATATCACCCACTACCAGTGAAGATTCTTCTGAGGCAGCTTCGTCCTCTTCTTCATCCTCGATGGCTGGGGGAGGACCAGGGAGATGCTGTTGAAATAGCTCAGAGTCCTCGCTCACCTTCAATTCTTGCAAAGCAGCAACCCAGCCATCTCGGAAGTATTTCAAACTTCTGTATTGCACCTGAGTCATCATGGCAGCTACTCCCTTGTTACACCCTTTGTCCCAACCTGTGTTGAAAGACTTCTTTATTGCCATCTTTCTTTTCATTTTCTCCGAGGATAGCTTCTCGGATAAAAGGTCCTCGGAGGCTTTCAGCTTGGCCTCCAACTCCTCCTTCTGACGATTTACTTCGCGCAGAAGGGTCAGCTCTTCCTCAGATGATTTCAGCTTATTTTCAAGCTCCCCGAAGGTAGTGAGCTTCTCGGCGTATTTCTTATTCTCTCTTTCCAAGTCCTTCACTTTATTTCCCAACTGCACCTTCTCTGCTTCAGATGCAGCCAATTTCTTCTCCCATTCACCTTTATCCTCGTCGTACTTTTGACGGGATTCCTTCAGAGATTGGGCCAAACCCTGGAAAGCATCCTCTACTCCAGACGAGGAGCTTGAAGCCTTGAGCGCTTCATCTTTCTTCACTATGGTGTTAAAGCAACTCACCAGCTGAAAAAAGAAGGTAGTGATGAGTTAGTGCCGAGATACATATATTGATAGAAGGAAAGAAGAATTCAATATAAGAAAAAACTTACTGAAGCAATGTGACGAGTAGCTAGGGATGTCAGCATATCCATAGACATGTTTTCCTCGATGTCTTGGACTTCAGTAATAGTCCAGGTCTTTACCGAGCTCATTGCAGAGCTCGGGGGAATAATGGTTGGAACACCAGCTCCACTAGCTTGGAGCTGGGGAATGACTTCAGAAAACCTAACCGAGGAGGACTTCTTCAATCTCCTCGGTGTATTCTCAACAACCTCAACCAAAGAAGAATTTTTGGTTGGAGAGATAGTGATTACTTCCACAGGCGCATCCTTCTGTACAGGAGCCACTGGGGGCTTCTCGGCGGGCTTCTGAGGAGCAGTAGAAGGGGCAGCATCCATTTTCTTTGTCCCCTTTGGGACATCAACTTTATTTCTCTTTCCATCTCCAACAGAGGAGGTCTCTTCAAAGAGAGCAGGAACTCTTCTCTTGCCCATCTTCTGACTCAAAGGAATGTGAGAGTCTGGTGAAGAGTCTTCAGAAGCTGGCAATGGTTCGCTAATGCTAGCCACAGGACGAGCAGTAAAAGAGGATGTATAGCTCCTGTACTGCAGCAAGTATGAAGCAGACCTAATGTGCTCGTCTGCAACCTTCTGATGCAAACTCCAGATATGTTTTAAATGCTTGATATTAACTTCTGTTTCTTTTGGAGTTTTTCTCTTGCTGTCAACTGCAAACAAAAACATAGTGAAATATCAGTCATACATTTTGTCAAACACAATGAAATCATAATTTCAAAAAACAAAATAAGATGAAAATAACCTATCCCATTGCCATATGGGGGGCATCTGGGACCCTCATATACTGTATCTCCAACCAAAGGGGCATGTTGCCAATTTTTTATAACTACTCCATGTTCAAAATAATCCCTGTTAGCATCAGGGAGGTTGACTACTGGAGCCCTATTCAAAAATCTAGTTTTTAAATAATAAACATTGTCTAAAACAGCCCATCTATAACAGTACATAATCTCAGGAATTCCTATACGAGTTCCATGAGTTTGATTTAACCTATACACCCCATTAACTATTCTCCATGTGTTGGGGCTATTTTTGCAGGGACAACATCGAAATACTGACAGAACTCTAAACACAAAGGGTTTGGTGGAAAAGAAAATCCACATTCAGCAATAAAGAGGCTAGGGAACCAATGTCCCTCAGCCAAATCAAAATAACTTGAAGGCTCAGAAAGAACTTCCAAAATTACCCAAGATGGAATAGAGAAATCAGAACGGAATTTCTCAAGAGACTCAATAATGTAAACCGTGATGAATAAAAGAATAAGGAAGAAGAGCTTACAGGGGAAAAGGAGAACTGTTGACAAACAAACGAAGAAAGGGATGGACGCACAGGAGAGAGAAAAGCTATAGAAAACTCGAAAGCAGAAATTGAAAAGGTAGAAGACGATGGGATTGCCTCTGAAGCTTAAATACTTTGCCTTGGGAAACGGCGAAAGAAATGATTACAAAAAGGAAACTATTACGCTACCGACGGCTAAAAGGACAAAAACGGCACGAAGATCGAAGCGCCTATAAAAATGCAAAAAGGCGGATTCTGCGAATTTGGAAGGAAATTCAAATATGAAGAAAAGGCTCCTAAAACCCAGGAAGGTCATTTAATATTGCCATATACAGAGAAAGAATGTTCTATACTCCTCAAAGTTCGAAATATGAAACATTGGGGGCTTCTGTTGATACCAAAATTAGTATGCTGATGTGGACAAATAATAAGAAGACACGTGTCAATCTACGAGGCACAATAGCAACGAGGAAGATCATTCCCCCGACCAACATACTCACTCCGAGCAACAGGTATACTCCGAGGAACACCAGTCTTCCGAGGAACACCAACCCTCCGAGGAACTCTTATCCTCCGAGGAACTCTAATGCACCGAGGAACTCTTGGACAACGAGCAACTAAGGCGGTTCGAGCTGCATCTCGACCGCAGCATTAATTGCCAGATAATCAACAGTTCAACTATTCATTGAATGATTATCATCTTGACGCACACGTTTGAAGAGCATTAAATGAATTACCCTTTCACATATGTATCATTTAATGTAACACCCTTTCATGTACAGCCTAAGGGCTATAAATACCTTGTATCACCCTCATTCAAGGGGACCGGAATTTCTTGATAGAACTTGTAATCGAAAATTCCCAAACACTCAGCAATAACATAACAGTGGACGTAGGCCATTCATATAAGGCTAAACCACTTTAAAATCTTTTGTCTCATTTATTTATCTGTGATTAAATAATTAGAGTAATCTAGTTTTTTACATCAACATGGTCAATTCAAAATTTTTCAACATATTTGAGTGTTTGGGTTATAATTATTTTGTTACTACTTCACACCCATTCATTCCATTCCACATGTTTGGACACATCGATACTATGCTAGTGTGTAAAGCTTTTGTGTTTGTGTCATGTTTTGTGGACGTTTATACCTATATATGTGTGTAGGATTTGATTTGATATATTTTGCATATCTTATATATGGTATTATAAAATATTTTTGTAAGTTTTACATTTTTTTTGAAAAAAATTAAAAAATTTCAAAAATAGTTGGTTTTGTTTTCCTTTGAGATGATCATTACACATGATTAATTTATATCTTTTGTGATGATATCTTATATTCTATGTGATACTTGGTATTTCATGTTTGTGTTTTTACTTATTTGTCTATTTGTCAATTTTGGATAAAAACAAGGGGGGAGCATATTAAAATGGAGTTTTGATGAGTTTGAATTATAGGGAGAATTTATTTATGAGTTTTACTTTGTTTCAAACTCGATGCGTCATGAGGGTATATGTTTGTTATCTCATGTGTGCAGGTATTTAAAACTGGAATTCAAGACACACGGATGAAGACAAAGTTTAACAAAGGGAAGAATAAGAAGTTTGAAGGCAAAGAGACTTATGTCATTCCGTTCTAGGGTTAGGAAGGGTATTAGTATTTTTGTCATATGAGATTTTGATTTTAATTTGGTATTCGATCATTTCGTTTATTTTGTACCAGAATAGCCAAAGGGGGAGATCTGTAAGAATAATTTTTCTAGTATTATTCATAGCATAACTTTAGGCTAGTTTGGCGTATCGCGTTACAAATCGCCATGCACCGAGAAGATGAATTGAACTCAAGCATCTTCAAGTTTTAAGACTTATCGACATCCCGATGAGGTATTAAACAATTTAGAGTTGGAATTAATTTACAAAATTGTATTTTGGGATGTTTATTTTTATTAAAAACGAATAGAAACATTTTATTTTTGAAAATATATTTTTTGATTTACTATAGGTGGAGTATTACAAAAATTATTTTTTTCACTTATGGCATTCAAACGACAGCCCTATGTCAATCAAACGACATCATAAATTCATTAGATCCCTTGTTTGAAGCTTGGATCGATTTTGTATCAAACGACATGCGACTGGTTTGATTTTGTTTACATCATTAGTAACGAGATGACATCTTGTTCAAACGACATCCCTATGTCGTTTGAATGACCTGCTCAACTCGTTTGAACGACGCGCCACCTTAAGTTTTATATAAATACCTCTTTCTTCATTCAGATGTTTAGGACTTTTGACAAAATATTTTATGCATATCCTTTGCAAAAGTTCTTCACTTTTTGTGTTGAAAAAAACTTATTTATTTCACAACAAAACATCCTGCAATATTAATCTTGTGAATTGTTTAGAACCCTAAAAATTTTGTATCTTTGCATACACCTTGGTGGAGAGGATCTCCATTGCTGAATTGGTATACCTATGGGGATTCATTGTTGAAGACAAAGGCTGAGGCTGATGAAGAACTGCGATCATGTGATTCTTGGGGGATCATAGTTGTTCCTTAGAGATTTTTGAAGAATAACACATTATACTTGTGGCTGATATCAAGTAGTCTGTAAGTCGACTGCCTTGTAAATTTCTATGTGAATAAAAGATTTTTACCCGAAAGGGGTTTTTTCCTGAAACTTGGCTTTGTCTTATTTGCTTGTTTGATTTATCTGTTTTATCACATTAGATGCATGCTTAGGATAGAAAGATAAAATTTATTTATCATTGCCTTCCGTATTTGAATTGGTATTACAATATTTTTTGAAACCACCCTTGCAATTATTTGCCTTTATATATGTCCCGTGTGTGAGGAGGAAACTAAAGTGAATTGTCTAACTCATAGTGGTAAGATGAGTTATACAGGTCATCGTAGATTTATGCCGACCAGTCACCTTTTTATGAATGATAAGTCTAACTTCTTGCCTATCGGTCACGATCATAAGACAAAACCTGCTCAGCTTTCTGGTCAGCAGATTGAGACTAAAGCAAAGGCTGCGACTACGGGGAATAGGTACGCAGGCAAACATCCTCAATTTGTAAACCTGAAATGTAAAGCTAGGGGGATTCAAATGGACCAAGAAAAATGAAGGCATTATCCATATGATTAATATTTTTTGACTTGTTACATTATAAAGATCATTGTGTGAGGCATGTAATTGATGTGATGCACACATATAAGAACGTTATGGAACATCTGAAAGGAACATGTCTGGGTGGATCTCATTCAAAGGCAGAGAGTGGGCGTATTACGATCTAAGGATATGAAAATAAAGAAGAAAGTGTTGTTAAAAAATGATCCTATAACAGGATGAATTTCTATCCCCCCGACTGCTTTCACTTTGACTACTAGTGAGAAGAAGATTCTCTTAGACACTTTGTTCAACTTGAAGACTCCAAGTGGTTACTCCTATAATTTGCGTAGGATAGCAAGCTACCAAACAAATGACCCAAAATAGTGCAAGTCTCGTGATTGGCACATCATCATTTAATTTATCTCTTTACTATTTAGGCATTGCTTATTTGATCATAAAGATCTCCATCGAGAAATTAGGCAAATCAGTTTATTCTTTACCCTACTTTGTGAAAAATGATAAATGGAAAGCACATTAGAGCCACAAAATCAACTTTAGCCGATGTAGTCTATGTAGTAGAGAAATATATCAACATCCACCTATTTGTGCATTTATGTGATGAGGCTATGTTATGAGGTCCCGTTAGGTATCGCTAGATGTATCCTTTTGAGAGCTTGATGAAAACCTTCAAGGAATATGTAAAGAATAGACAGTATATTGGAGGGTCAATTGCTGAAGAATGTGTAACTTCGGAATCATCCTATACACTTGGGAATATATGCCAAAACAAGAGCTGAGGAGGTTTAATCCTCATGGAAAATGAGTGATTGAGGAACCTGACAAGTTTGAGGATGCATTGCTTTTTGAGAAACCTAAAGAGATGAGACTCATTAATCTACAATACGAGCAAGCAGCTCGTTATATCTTCGAATCGCAAGATAAAATCGAAGAATGGAGAGAGTAAGTAGCTACATAATTAACTAAATTAATCTTGTTTGATTTTATGTATTATATATATTATGATCTAAAATATATAAATTACCTTTAGGAAGTACAAGAACGAAATTTCCCAAAATCAAAGGATTAGTCATACGACGAATGATTTTAGAGTGTAAATATCAAAAGAGAGAATTTCCTCTCTTACATATGCGGTTATTTAATCATGTATGGTGAAAACATATTCTAAAATAAATTTATTAATAAATACAACTTTTAAAAAAAGGTGATGTCTCGTCAAAGCTTGCATACCTAGTAAAAGGTCCCAAATTTTAAACAAACGAATTTAAGAAATTCTGCACCAACTATTTTGATTACGTTGCAGCCCCTTTTGAGGAAAAGATTTTGACGCAAAACTTTAGAATTTTAATTCCTGCATTAACTACTTATGTCATTTTCAAAATCTATAAAAATCTAAAAGATATGGTGCTAACATATCATTCGATTGTCTAACAAATCCTGGAAGTTGATTATTTAGATTTCATAGAAACCATATTGTATTGTGACTGGGTGAAGGTCGACACTACAAATGCTTGTAAAATTGATCATGGCTCCAAACTTATCATGGTAGATTTATCAAAGATGAAGAGTAAAGATCGCATAATCGACCAGCCTTTTATTTGTGCCTTTCAAAATGTAAAGAGGGTGTTCCACTCGAAGTGCATAAATCATAGAAATTGGTATATTGTTGTGCATGCACTGAAAGATATGACTACTAAAGTAGACGCATTAAAGGCTCCTAAAGTATTCCAGTCTGCTCTTGATGACAACCCTAATTTGAAGGATCTTGTAGTTAATTTAGATAAAGATTGAGTATCAAAACTTTATTTTATCCTTGGCATTCCAATTTGTATCCTATTATTATACTGGCCCTTGATAATCCGATTTGTATCCAAATTGTATCCTATTAATTTGATTTAAGATTGTTTATTTTGATTTATGAATGTTTAGTTTGATTTATGAACATGACCAAAATTTTCAAATAGTTAGACTTAGGCTTGAAAACATGCCGTTAAAGGGTGAAAATGCAAAATAACATCCAAACGACCCTCTAAGAGGCACGAACACCTCGCACAGGACCAATGTAACACGTAGCAACTGAATGCGTAGTGAAGGGACGCCCAGTTAGAGAACATGACCAAAAATTATAAATAATTAGACTTAGGCTTGAAAACATGTTGTTGAAGGGTGAAAATGCAAAACAACCCCAAAACAGCCTCGCAAGAGGCACGGACACCTCACATGGGACCAACATAACACGTAGCAATTGACCGCGTAGTCACCAGAGGCCCGATTAGAGAACATGATCAGAAATTACAAATAGTTAGAGTTAGGCTTGAAAACATGTCATTGAAGGGTGAAAACCTAAAACGGTCTCAAAAAGGCCCTGTCAGAGACACGAACACCTCGCATTGGACCAACGTAACACGTAGCAACTGACCGTGTAGTCACAGAATGCCCGATTAGAGAACATGACCAAAAATCACAAATAGTTAGACTTAGGGTTGAAAATATGCCATTGAAGGGTGAAAATGTAAAATAATCCCCAAACAACCCCGCAAGAGGCACGAACAGTAAGCGCGGAAATAACATAACATATAGAAACTGTTCGTATAGTCATGGGATGCCCAGTTAGAGAATATGACCAAAAATTGCAAATACTTAGACATAGGCTTTAAAACATGTCATTGGAGGGTCAAAACAACCCCTAAACACCCCAGCAAGAAGCACGGACACTCACTCGAAACCAATGTAACACATAGCAATTGACCACATAGTCACGGAATGCCTGGTTAGAGAACATAACCAAAAATTTCAAATAGTTGGACTTAGGCTTAAAACATGCCATTAAAGGGTGAAAATACAAAACGACCCCAAAACGCCCCGCAAGAGGCATATACACCTCGCAAGGGACCAACGTAACATGTAGCAACTCACCGTGTAGTCACAGAATGCTCAGTTAGATACCATGATAAAAAAATTTCAAATACTTAGACTTAGGCTTGAAAATATGTCGTTGAAGGGTGAAACACAAAACTGTCCCCAAACGGCCCCATAAGAGGGACGAATACCAAGCATGGGACCAACGTAACATGTACCAACTGACCACTTATATATAAGATGATCGATTAGAGAACATGACCAAAAATTATACACAGTTAGACTTAGGCCTAAAAGCATGCCGTTGAATGGAGAAAATGTAAAATAGGTCCCAAACACCCCGGCAAGAGACACGGACACCTCGCATGGGACCAACGTAAGACATAGCAAGTGATTGCATAGTCATGGGACTCCCAGTCAGAGAACATGATAAAAAATTGCAAATAGTTAGACTTAGGCTCAAAAATATTGCCGCTGTAAAATGAAAATGCAAAACAACCCCAAAACGGACCCGCAAGATGCCCGGACACCTCGCAAGGGACCAACGTAACATCTATCACTTGACCGCATATGGGACGCCCGGTTAAAAAACATGACTGAAAATTGCAAATAGTTAGACTTAGGCTTGAAAACATGCCGTTGAAGGGTGAAAATGCAACACCACCACCATCCCCACGCAAGAGGCACATAGACCTCGTACGGAACTAAAGTAACACGTAGAAACTGATCATGAGTCATGGGACATTGGGTTAGAGAACATGATACAAAATTGCAAATAGTTAGACTTAGGCTTTAAACATAACATTAAGTTGTGAAAATGAAAATCATCCCCCCAACACCCCTGCAAGATGTACGGACACCTTGCACGAGACCAATGTAACACATAGGAACTGATCGCCTAGTCACCTGATGCCTGGTTAGAGAACATTACCAAAAATTATAAATAGTTAGACTTAGGATTGAAAACATGCCATTGAAGGGTGAAAGCATTAAAAAAACACCCCCACAAGAGGTACGGACACCTCGTATGGGACATAACACGTAGCAACTAACCGCGTAGTCACTGGATTCCCAATTAGAGAACATGACTAAAAATTGCAAATACTTAGACTTGGGCTTGAAAAAATGCCGTTGAAGAATGAAAAAGGAAAATAGCCCCCAAAGTCCACCCCAAGAGGCACGGATACCTCGCACGAAACCAACATAACATGTAGAAACTAACCACGTAGTCAAGGGATGTCCGATTGGAGAACATGACCAAAAAATTCAAATAGCTAGACATAGGGTTGAAAACGTAAAATAGCCACCAAAGGCCTCTACAAGAGGCATAAACACCTCGAACGGGAATAATGTAACACGTAGCAACTGACCACGTTAGTACGGGATGCCAAGTTAGAGAACGTGACCAGAAATTATGAATAATTTGACTTAGGCATGAAATCATGCCATTGAAGTATAAAAGTGCAAAACAACCCCAAAACGCCCTCGCAAGAGGCATAGACACCTTGCACAGGACCAACATGACATGTAGCAACTAACCGCATAGTCAGGAGACACATGGTTAGAAAATATGATCAAAAATTACAAATAGTTAGATTTAGGATTAAAAACATGACGTCGAAGAGTGAAAACGTAAAATAACCCCCAAACGCCCGATGCAAGAGGCACGAACACCTCGCACGGGACCAACATAACACGTAGCAACTGATCGCATAGTCATGGGATGCCCTGTTAGAGAACTTGACCAAAAAATACATATAGTTAGACTTAGACTTGAAAACATATCGTTGAAGGGTAAAAATACAAAAATTCCCCCTAAATGCCCCCACAAGAGGCACGAACACCTCGCACGGGACCAATGTAACATGTAACAACTGACCGCGTAGTAATGTGATGCCCACTTAGAGAACATGACCAAAAATTTCAAATATTTAAACTTAGGCTAGAAAACATACCATTGAATGGTGAAAATGAAAAATAGCCCACAAATGTCCCCGCAAGAGACACGGACACCTTGCATGGGACCAATGTAACACATAGCAACTAAACGCGTAGTCACAAGATGCCCAGTTAGAGAACATGACCCAAAATTACAAATAGTTAGACTTAGGCTTGAAAATAAGTCGTTGAAGGGTGAAAACACAAAACAACCCTCAAACACTCTCGCGAGAGGCACAGACACCTCGCACGGGACCCATGTAATACGTAGCAACTGACCACATAGTCATGGGATGCCCTGTTAGAGAACGTGACAAAAACTTAGAAATATTTTGGATGGAAAGCATGTCGTTGAAGGGTGAAAATGCGTAACACCCCTAAATGTCCTCGCAAGAGGCACGCACACCTCACACAAGACCAATGTAATATGTAACAACTGATTGCGTAGACATAGGATCTCCAGCTAGCGAATATGATCAAAACTTATAAATATTTAGACTTAGGTTTGAAAACATGCCATTGAAAGGTGAAAACTCAAAACAGTCCCCAAATGCTCGCACAAGAGATGCGGACACCACACACAGGTTCAACATAACAAGTAGAAATTAACCGCATAGTCACGGGATATACGGTAAGAGAACATAACCAAAAATTGAAAATAGTTATACTTGGACTTAAAAACATACCGTTGAAGGTCAAAAATGCAAAATATCCCCCAATTGCCCATGTAAGAAGCACAGACGCCTCGCACGAGACCAACATAACATGTAGCAACTAACCACATAGCCAAAGGATGCTCGGTTAGGGAACATGACCAAAAATTAAAAATAGTTTAACTTAGGGTTCATAACATGACATTGAAGGGTGAAAACGAAAAATAGCCCCCAAACACCCTCGCAAGAGGCACAAACACCTCGCATGGGACCAACGTAATAGGTAACAATTGATCGCATAGTCACGGGATGTCCAGGTAGAGAACATGACCAAGAATTACAAATACTTAGACTTAGGCTTGAAAACATGTCGTTGAAGGGTGAAAATTCAAAACATCCACCAAACGCCCACGTAAGAGGCACCTTGCACGAGACCAAGGTAACATGTAGTAACTAACGTCGTAATCACGGGATGCATGGTTAGAGAACATGACGAAAAATTGCAAATAGTTAAACTTAGGCTTTAAAACATGTCGTTGAAGGGTGAAAATGAAAAAAAAATGCCCCAAATGATGCTGCAAGAGGCGCGTACACCTCACACGGAAACAATGTAACACATAGCAACTAATCGTGTAGTCACGGGATGTTCGATTAGAGAATATAACCAAAAATGAAAAATAGTTATACCTAGGCGTGAAAACATGTCGTTGAAGGGTGAAAAAGAAAAACATCCCCCAAACGCTCCTGTAAAGAGCCACGAACAACTCCCACATGACCAACGTAACATATAGTAACTCATCGCATATTCCCAGGATGCCCAATTAGAGAACATGACCTACAATTTCAAAACTTAAAAACATGTCATTGAAGGAAAAAATACAAAACAGCCCAATTTAGAGTGTTTCTCATAACTTTTTACAGTTCTAACACATATGACATAATTTTCATAAATTAAAAGAGACACCCTACATTCAAATTATTGGTTAGTCCCTTACTTTGTGCACCTTACAAACTACGTGGATTTTAATGCCATTTTTTGCTGTGTAGGTGTTCTAAAGTTATTTTTGGGATTCAAGTTCTTTGTTACTTACCACTTGCGATATTTTTAAAGTTTTGTTTACAGGCCTCACTGGAGAACGAACATATGGAACATATTCATGAAAGCATCCGTTGTATTTTTATTTATGTTGTACATATTCATGCAAAATGCTTTGTATTTTCTTTTGTGTTGTACATATTCACACAAGCATGTGTTGTATTTTATTACAGTTAACTTGTGTTCTATTATTATATATTCACGCAAGCATGCGTTTGTTAACTTTTATTATATATTGGTGAAATATTTATTTCTAAAAATGTAAACATGTTTAAAAATGTACATGTTTTTTTAGGATGCAGAAGAATAAAAAAAAAATTATTTAGTCTCGGTCCATAACCATAACCATATATATTTTTTTAAATTAAAAGAAAGCAGACCGTGACTCTATATTTTTTTTTTAAGTAAAATAAAGTGGTTGGTCACGGTCTATAACCATGACCACAAATTTATTTTTGTTTAAATATATATATATATATATATGGTCAAGGTTCTTAAGCGTGATCAAGAACTTTTTTAAAATAAAATAATTAGGGGTCACGGTTCAAGACTGTGACCAATAATAACCCCCCGTGATATTGGGGTCATGGGTCCAAACCGTGACCCAAATTCCCCTTTTTGGATCACGGGCATTGATCTTGACCAATAGTGACCCTCCATGATGTTGTGGTCAGGGGTCAAAACAATGACCTACATTCCCCATTTTAGGTCATGGGCCTAGACCGTGACCCGTCGTGGTGTCATGGTCACGGGTGGCGATCGTAACCCAAGTTCTCCCCTTTAGGTCCGAGGTACCGATTGTGACATGCAATTTTGTCATACTTAATATTGTCATGGGTGTAAGACCGTGACCCATACTAGTGGTCACATGTCAAAATTATGACCATTGGCAATATATGGTGTAATGTGTGGGCATTCTTTATGTCTTCTTAACTTCACAAAAATGCCCTCCTCAAGACTCATACTGGACCTACGGTTCTTCCATCTACCTCTCCCAAAGAGGCAGTCCACTATAACAGCTACCAGGATTATCTCATTTGACATTGAGGAGATTCCCCAATTCGGTCCAGACTACAACTATGCTCTCAATATCTCATGGATGTCATTGGGGAGATAGTTCCATTGGTGCTCATTGAAAGTGGTCATACGACGAATGTTTTTCCATTAAGAACTCTCAAATTCTTAGGATTATAATTCAACAACTTCAATCCTACAGCCATCATCGTTCTTTCCTTTAACAATACTCAATAAGAAGTTACGGGTTCAATATGTCTCACACTAGGGGTTAGCCCAATATGACCTCAAACGGAATTTTAAGTCATCGATATCCTTGCTTGCTTCAACTTTCTCCTTGGGAAACTATGGCTCCACAGTATTAGGGTAATAGCATCTTCCCTCCATTAGAAGCTAAAGTCCTTCGCAGATAATCAAGTCATTACCATTATCGAAGATGATGATTAACCCAATCTTAGAGATCCAACATAACACAAATAATATTTCCTCTCTGGCTCAAGATTTATCCTCTCCCTCTTCTAGTAGGAAAAGACTTTAAAGACAAAGTTTTCCATAAGCTTAGTCTGCATTATAATTTCAATGTGATCCAAATGTTCAAAAACATGCATTTTATTCTTAAAATGGGGTTGGGCCATCATAAACAGCGAATCCTTACCCCTGTGTGGTCTAGGGTATCAGTCATCTCCCATTGATCTTATGGCTCTTCATCAGCTTTATAGAAATATGGCATTGGAAAGGAAATAAGTAATCTCTCATGATTCTCTAAATGGACATTTTATTAAGGAGTGTGAAGACTTCCCCTTTTGTAGTTTCTCTGAGCCATGGTATGATGTTATCGAGAAAAATCTAAAACCGAGATTCGAGATATTTTCTAAAGATAAGATTACTTGGGCTGAAGGTCAAGAGCATGAGGTGAAATCACTGACCATCAAGTTTGTTGACTCAAGATCCTTTAAAAATATAAAAAGCACTCAAAGCACTGATATCGATGAATCATTTGGAATCCATGCATTGATAATGGACATGACCCAAATCGATGTATAGACATCTGTAAAGATCATCCCTGTGTATAAACCTTTCCAAACTATCGAAGTATCCCACATTCATCTCAACTCTACCCATTCAGAATCGCGTTGTCTACCTCTTAAATAATGAGCCTGAACTCGTTTATCCCTTTCTATTACTGTTAATAATGTAAATGAGGCCTCCTTTGATTAGGTTCTCAATGTTGTATTTCTACATAAATATTTCTAATGAAAGAAATGAGGATTTTAAGTATATTTATGTGTTGTGGATTAATTTCATTAATTCTAACCAAACGTTTAATGAAAATGATATAATGAATGAACAATTCTTAACTGGTCTCAATAAGGAAAAAATCAAACAACATGATAGCACTACGCGAGAGATTAGGATATCGCCAATCCTCAATGAGCATAGCGGTAGAAATTTGAAGAAATCTTAAAAGAATTCATGGACGTCTTTGCCTAGTCGCACGGACCCAGAGATCGTGAAGCACGAAAACCCCACTTATCCATAATGTAATCTTACTAAGAAGAAATTGAGAAAGATCAGGATCGAATAGTCCCTCAAAATCAAAGATGAAGTGGTCCAGCAATTAAATGTAGGTTTCATCCGCGTGGTCAAATATCAGACTTGGCTCGCTAATATCGTCCTAGTCACGAAATCAATAGAAAAGTTTATATGTGCATCGACTATCGAGATCTGAACAAAGATTCCTTGAAGGATGATTATCCTTTTTCCTAATATTGACACGATTATCGATAATAATGCCAACCATTCCCTGAAGTCTTTAATTGATGGATTTATAAGGTATAATAAGATCAAGATGCATCCCAACCACTAGGAAAATACTAATTTTACCACCCTGTGGGGTACCTTTTGCTACACTGTCATGCCTTTTGATCTAAAAATGATGGGGATACATACCAAAGATAAATTACAACCATCTTACATGATTTTATCTATAAAGAGGTCGAAGTCTATGGTGATGATATGATCATTAAACCTAAGACTCGAGAAGGTCACATTCCTGCCTTTAGAAAATTCTGTGAGTGACTACGATAATACTAGATGTGTCTTAATCTGTAAAATATGTCTTTGGGGTTGCAAAAGGTAAAATCCTTGGCTTCATGGTCAGCGAAAGAGGGATCGAGGCAGACCTTGACAAACTTAAAGCCATCCTCGAAATGCCACCTCCTAGACAGAGAAGGAAGTTCATGGTTTCTTAGGTAAGATCCAATACATTAGTACGTTCATTATCCAACTCACTTCCATCTGCCAGCCCATGTTCAAACTCCTCCCAGTGGATTCAACCAAAGTCTAGAATGAGGCATGTCAAGAAGCGTTCGATAAAGTCAAGTGATGCGTCACCCCACCTCCAGTTCTCATGCCATTATATCCAGATGTACCCCTTCTCCTATACCTTACTATCACCGATACTGCAGTTGGGGCTATGATAGCAGTCATGCAAAGAGAGAGTCATTTACTATGCTAGTAAAGAACTGTCAGGATATGAAGTAAACTACACCGTGTTCGAAAAGGCGTATGCCGACCTAGTTTGGGTTACTCAGAAACTTTAGCACTATATGCTTGCATTCCCTATTAAGTTAATGTCTCAAATGGATCCCATGAAGTACCTACTCTAGAAGACTTCCTTATCAAATCGCATGGCCCATTGGTTACTATTACTAGCCGAGTTCGACATCACACATGTCATATAAAAACCCATGAAATGAAGAGACATTTCTATTTATCTAGCTGGCCAGCATATAGTAAAAGCAAATGTGTGGATATATGAATTCCTAGATGAGGACATTTAATATACTTCTCATCAATAAATCTAGTGGAAAATGTTATTTAATGGAGTTTCCAATAACAAAGTGTATGGAATTGAGATACTCATGATCGCGTATGATGATTCCTACACTCCCATTGCCATCAAGTTAGACTTACCTTGTACCAATAACATGACTAAATATGAAGTGTGCACCAAAGACCTTGAGATTCACCTCGAGAAAGGAATTTGATACGTCGATGTCTATGAAGACTCAACCCTCATTATAGGATAAGTCCTTCAAAAATGGAAAGTCAAAGACGAGAAGCTCATACCTTTTCACGACTATCTTATAAAGATCAACTCCCAATTCAGGGATGTCACCTTCCACTACCTTTCTTGTCAAGAAATATTTTTGTCGATGAATTAATAACCTTGGCCTCCACGTTCGACATGCTCATAAAAATAACAATAGGTCCCTTCCAAGTTCAGAAGCAATCCATCGTACTCACAGTTAACACATCAAGCTCGCGATAGAAGAAGACTCAAACAAGTTGGGGGTTATGGTATTAATATATTTAGTGCCTCCTCAAACATAATCGATATCTTCAAGGGGCTTATAAGAAAGACTACACGACCCTTCGCAAGCTTACATCTCAATACATCATCTCCAACAAGGTTCTTTTTAAAAGGAACTTCGATGGTGCCTACTTACAGTGCATAATAGAGCATGATACTGATGAAATAATACAAAAGACCCACATTGGGGAATGTGGACCCCACATGAATGTTCAAATACTTGACAAGATGATTGTTTGATAGGGATACTACTGGACCACTATGGTCTATGACTACGCTACTTATGTCAGAAGGTGCCTCAAATGCCAATAATTCATCAAGATCCAATACATATCTCCTTGTGAGTTGTACAACATGACCTCTCCTTGGCCCTTCTCAACTTGGGGCATTAACATCATTGGGAAAGTTGCTCCCAAAGAATCAAATAGGAAACAATTCATTATGATCTCCATCTATTATTTTATCAAATGGGTTAAGATTATGTCATATGTGGTATTATATATGAAAAAAGAAGTCAAGTTCATCAAAAAGAATATTATATGTCGCTACAGGGCCCCTCACGAGCTAATGTTAGATAATGGGCTCCATTTTAAATCTAAAGACACATAAATAGTCATGGAGTATAAAATTCAGAGGCATAATTTTTCTCCCTACTGAGCACAAACCAATAGGGTTGTTGAAGATGCTAACAAAATCCTTAAGTCTATAATATTCAAGATGACTGAAAGTTACAGGGATTCGGATGATTAGATCTCTTTTGTCCTCTGGGTCTACCGCACATTAACTCAAGATACCCTCCCTATAGGTCATGCTTGAAAGTTAAGTCGAAGAAGTTGATTGGAAACAAAGTCATTACGACAAACTCGCACTCTTGGATGAAAAAGATCTGAAAATTTTATACCATGTACAAGGGTACCATCATCGCATTGCATGATTATTCAAAAATAAAGTCAAAGACCGCGGTGCATGAGAAGGAGACGTCACCCTCAAGGAGATTGTAGAACCATTTGGGACCCAAGAGGAAATTCTATCCTAATTGGAGTGGGTTGTACATCATAAAGAAAATCTCATCAGGTGGTGTCTCTATGCTCACAGACCTCGATAGAGAAGAAATAACACATCCAGTTAACTTGGACCGTCTCAAGCAATTTTACTCTTGATCCGAATCGTATTACGCTACGCACTTCTCATCTCAATTATATTTTATAAAAGTCTTATTTCCATCCTCTGTAAGAACTACATAGAACGTGATCCTCTCAAATCACTTTTCAAAATTCATGAACAATATTTATCCCACAGAAGTACGTAGGTAGCCCATAAAGTAACCTTGGGAATGATCCTTTTTTTGCACAAAATTTTATTCTTTTTTCCTATCAAGAAACATTAGTCTCTTACATCATTATTAATGGATAAAGAGATTATGTATGCCTTAGCAGTTAGTATAGATAGTTCAAATATAAAGAAATTATTTCAAAAGGCACAACAAGATATTTCAGAATCATCATTTATTACTTCTTTTATTTTAAAAATAGCAATTACATAAAGTATCATTAACAAGAAAAGTTACTAAAAACTTACATAAACCACTCACATACCTCCCATAATGACATAGCCTATCTAAATACATATCCAAGCACAAACATATACACACCTACTATATAACCTACACCAATAAAAGAATCATAAATCCATTTTAGTTACCAGAAGACCCTGCCTCATCATCATCACCACCACCGTCGATATTTCCCTAAGGTCCCTAAAAATCCCAATACTAATTACACTTCATTATGCACTTCATGCAGCGGTATGATTTGAAAAGGTTAGACGGCACTACGACACCTCCCTCCACATTCGCAAACATTATGATTTATATTTGCCCAGTTTCCTCAGCACTGTTCTTTTGACCACATCCCTTCGTAACCATTTTAAATAATCCCTATACCACAACAGTTTCCCCCTCAAATTAGGAAGGATGGGTGAGCGGCCTACTACACTACCACAGAGGACCCAAGAGTAACCTCAAGGATTCGTTTAACTCCTCCACAAGAAACAAATTAGTTATATGTGGAGGGACAATTTTCTCCAATACCACTTGACACAGAAGTTGCCAAGGGAAGTAGAAACAAGTCTGGTGGAGGCCTACTAATCGAATGTAATAGTTGTCATCTAACTGCAAGACGGGATGCAACTCTCTCCACCATGTCACAAACCAAAGGAGGTGTCTATCCCCCTGCTCCATAAACTAATCAACCTAATTCTCCATATAAGGACAGAAATTATGGAAATGTTATGCAAAGAAATTTGGGACCCTAGTTAGAGGATATTTAGGAGGAACCACCCTGCGAAGACCCTAGTTAGAGGATATAAGGACAACCATATGAATAGCGTCACAGGGCTACCTCGCAATAAAGAGGGTTGACCTTCCTTTCATCCATCAATACCATTATATATCTCCGCCAGTATGGTCTCATCAGGGTTGCAATCGTAATTCATCCATAGAACTATGGTAGCTACATAGGTGTTCGCACTCAAGTCGTCTATTATTAAGAGCATTTTGGCAGTCAAGTCCAATGCCACCGCACCAGCAAAGCCATTTTACATATAATCCCTCTGATGCATAGAGTTCAGCATCATATAAATAATTATACCTACTCCACACACCAATGATGGGGTGGCAAAGGAGAAATGTGTAGAAATTTAGCTAAAGACACCCGAGGAGAATGGAAAAAGTCAGGAATGGTTGCAAAAACTTGAGGGTCAACACCCAACATGGTAGAAAATTCTTCATAGGTAGGACACAGTTCATCAAAGACAAAGTGAGTCATATGGTCTTCGAGGTACCAGAATTGTAGAGCTACCTCCAAAAGATTCCAATAAATTGAGTGATTATGCCACAAAGTGGTCGAGCGAAAATTAAATGCCTTATAATTGACATTATATAAGCACATGGCCTTCAACCATTTAAGATAAGAGGCAAAAGCCTCAGTCATGAAAGTGACCATTTCAGATGAATAAAGAAACTCAATGTAAGAAAGGAGAAGAAAAGTTAAAGTGTGGTTTAAAATCTCACCCAAAGACCCCTTTTTATACTTGAAAGTTCTCACAAAGGATGAAAATAAAAATTTTGCAGTTGCAAGAGGACCACCCAAGTACTCTATGGTGCAGAGAAAGACAATCATGGTTGAAAAAAAACTATAACTATATAGTTATGCCGATAGGTAGGCCAAGCAGTATGTCGATCGGCACACCCCCCTTAGGGAAGATTCCCTATTTCCTCTCTTTTTTCCTCATTTTCAAATAAATCCCTTCCAATGTTTAACTTTATATAAAGGATTTTCTCGAGCTTTTTTTCCTTTAAAAATTAAAAAATCACATATTTATGTTTTTAAAAGCACTTTTCTTACTTTTCATCCAAAAAATATCCCTAGTGGAAAATTAAAAGTGCGTGTAGAGTCAACATAAGTCAAAAATTAAAAATGCATAATTTTATATATCTTTGTCATTGCTTTTATATTTTTCAGGAATAAAGAATGGAAAAGATGAAAAAAGGAAAAAATGATCAAAATTATCGGAGCACATCCCGAACTTTCCAACCCTAAACCAACTCTAACCCATGCATCAAGGGTCTCGATGAACGTTCTTGTCAGGACGATGAGCAGTAGATTCCCCACTTTCAGAGATCGCCTCCGGCATAAGATCATCAGCAGTCACTAGAGGTGCCATGCAAGATCAATCCATCATCCACACATGCTCGGCCAAAAAGGCTTTTCAATCCGAGATATCTCTCAACTACGATGACAAAATGAGAACAATCTGCAAAGAGAAAGAACCAAGCAAAGAATCTAGATCAGTAAAAGATAAACAAGTCGAAAAAACTCAGAGTTAAAGTATAGAAGTGAAAAAAATGGACTATTCCAGTCTCTAGAGATCCTCCTCGGGAAAAGGAAGGAAGTTATTGTCATTGCCTGAGGACCGCACTGATACAACGATACCCCTACCCAGATGAATATAATAAGAGGTTGTGGAATAATTCCAAATAATAGGAGCCTCTTTCGTTACCACGGCTCAATCTCCAGATGCCTGCGCTCAAGATCCCGGTATGCTGTTGCCTCCATCAGTCCTTGTCGATGGTGGAAGAACACCCCAAATGTCATATATTGAGGGTGGTATCAACCAACTAAATGCAAAGTCAAGGTATTCATACCCCTCCATCGTGTCAATATGGAGAGCATAACGATCCCCCTCCATTGTCGCTGCTCACGCCTCATCAGACATCTTCCCCACGTTCTTCATATGGACAGGTCGCTGGAGGGACCTCCATATCACTCTCCATCACCTATCTGACAACTCTCTTGCCCAAGTACCACACATACCCAAATTTGTGAGCCAGTAACTGCATGACTAGGCAAGAAGGCCCATTATCCCCACCGATCTCAAGGGCACACCCCAAGGATAAAACGTAACCTATCCCTAAATAAAAATAAAACATTAATATAAAAAAATACAAAAATATAAAGATATACAAAAGTCCAAAAATAGAATAAAGTTAAACCTGGTTGCTCGTAAGGGCATTCGACTTGGACCTCACATCCTTAAGGAGCAAAAACCCCTTCGATGTCATGTTAGTCTTCCTCCACTAAAACATTCTCGGCCACTCCCCCTCTACGTTCGCCAGTAGAGACACTAACCTCATGTTGTTCCCAATCACCTCAAAAAACCACATCTGAGAGAGAAACACAATTTTTCAATAAAAATCTCCAAAAAGAATTAAAAAAAAAAGAGAAAAGGAAAGAATAAAAATAAATAAAAAATATTTAAAGGTTACCTCCAAAAGATACATGGGCCCGATAAAAGACTTCTAATAGCTCAGACTGAAGATGTCAAGGGAAGTATAGAGACACATTGGTGCCAAGCTTCCCCAGTCGTATGTATGGATCTCATAAATGATCCGGTGGAATGGCAAGAACCACAAATGGATGATATCTCAACTAGTTTCCACCATAAAACCTCCCAGAAGAAGTAAGATGAGCATGCGAGTTTCCTGTCACACCTTCTGCCCATTCATAACGTCTATCCTTCATGACATAAGAGTATTCTTCAGTACCGATGTCTTCACAAACTCTCCGAAATCGATTCTTATGAAGTCTCCCAGAGTCGCTCGGATCACCATCTCAATCAAACGGAGCGACCCGTCCGCTCCATGCTACACCAAAACAGGAAGATGATCACGATTTTGGACCATGGCTAAGACCTATGGGTCACGATTTTCGACCGTGATAAAATAGTGGGTCACGATGTAAAATCGTGTCCCCAGATTGGGGTCACAAAAAAGTGGGTGACATCAATGATGTTTCTCTTATCACGGTCCAAAACTGTGACCCCCAATGTAACCATTTAAAGGAACATTATTTTTTATGAAGATTTTGAACCGCGAACAAAAATCTGACAAAAATAAAAAAATTAATATTTAGTCACGATTCTTATCCATGACCAAATATTATTTTTTAATTTTGTCACAGTTTTGGTCACGGTACAAAATCATGACCAAATTAAAAAAAATTAGCATCTCGAAAAAACATGTTTGCATTTTCAGAAATAATTATTTACCTACTACGTCATCCATAAATCAAAAAATAATAATACAGCATAACTTAACTAAATAAAGCTATCAAATTGTTCAAGACAAATAATAGCACAATGCATTCTTGCATGAATATGATAATAACATCGCAATATCTTCATCGAAATTCATTGCAGTGAATGTTTTCATCCAAAAAACAAGAATTCAAATTGTTCCTTCTCCAACTAAGCCTACAAACATGACTTCAAAATTTTGCAAATGGGGACATGAATCCCAAAATAACTTCGAGGCGCCTATATAGTTGTTGATGCAAAAAACTAGACTAGGCCTAATTAATTGATCATGGATAAACAAATGAAAACAAATAAAATAAAGATATTTTTAAAGTGGTTCAGCTCAATGGGAAAGCCTACATCCACTGTTATGTATTGACTGTTTGATTTGTTTTCGATCCCTTGCAATGAGGGTGATACAATATATTTATAGCCCAATAGGGGTACTGATAGTGTTCGTGTGAAAGGATGGAACGCCTTTATTTGTTAGGCATTTTCATCAATACATAATGAGAATTAAATATACAATTGTTGTCGCTTCACTGGTTACACAGGTTGTATGACTGTTGTCGCTTCGTTGGTTGTACAGGCTGGATTTCCAGCAGTTGGTCGGTCTTCCCAAATTCTCAGGCTTCCTTGTAGGTTGGGATTCCTTGTTGGTCGGTCTTCCTTGTTGGTCAGGCTTTTGCATCATGTTGACTTGTACTTGAGCCACACTGGATGACATGTGTCGGTTTATAATTGGTCCATGTAGGATGGTAAATTTTGGTATCAACAAAAGCCCTCAATGTTTCATATTTGGATCTAGGGTGAAAGTGTAAAATTTTATGCTTTAACAGTAGTTCGGGATGTTTGGTCTGCTGCAGACCTTCTAGACTTGTGGAATTTATCCACTTGACTGACGATTTTTGGGCACGAATGGTAATTTTGTAAATATTTCAAATCTTAGCAAACTTTTATAGGTTATCTTCATCTTTTCCTTTATTATCCGTTGTAAACTCAACCGTCGTTCACTTTAATCATCACTTTTCCCAATTTTCGATGCGTCGTATAAAAAGAGCGATAAAACTTCGATCATTTGCTACCTCTCATTTCTGATTCTTTCGTTGTGTTCTTTGATCTTTCATGCGATCTTTTTCTTTTATGTCTTCAGCTCTTACTGAATCCTGAAACCTTTGTAAGCACTTTTCTTCTCTTCTTCTTTGTTTTCTTCATCATGGTTTATTCTATTGAGTCACTTGATAAGTTCAGAATAGACTTTAACATTCCACCTTGGGTTGTATTAGCACATCTCACTATTCCTTATGATTTTTTGTCTTTTGTTGAGGGCCATTGGTTTTGTTCCATCTTTATTGCTGAATGTAGGTTCACGTTTCCTCACAATCCTCGGTGCCTGAAGTTTTGTCAATATTTTGACATTATTCCTGCAAGAGTGGCTCATAACACGTGGAGAGTCGTGAATGGAGTATATAGGTTAAATTAAATATATGGAACCCATCTAGAGATTCCATAAATAATGTTTTGTTACAAATGGGTAACTAGTGATACCACTTTTTATTTGAAAACTATGGCAGTTAGTAAAGCTTTAGTAGTTAACCTCCCTGATTCTAATAGGGATTATTTTTATCATGGGGTAGTTGTAAAAAATTGACAACATGCTCCTTCAGTTGGAGGCTATAAATATCGAGGACCTAGATGTCCGCTTTTTGGCCATGTAATAGGTTATTTTATGTTTTAGTAATTTTTCCCTATTTATATTTGATTAAAATGGCATACTGACTGTTGCTTCATAAATTGAATTTGCAGTTGACCAGAAAAGAAAATCCCATTAAAAGAGTGAAGTAAATTTCAAATAATTGAAGTTTATCTGGGGGATTCACAAGATAGTTGTTGAGGATCATGTTAGGTCCGCCTCCTATTTTCTTTAATACAGAAACACCGTTTCTTCCTTTATTTCCAGACCTTCTTCTCCTCCTGTTCTGGTAATTAATCTTGATCAAGAGGTTGCTACTGATTCTGACACGCCTCTATCTAAAATCATAAGGAAGAGAAAGTTTCCTGACCTTCTCAGTGGTAGACCTTCTAGCTCCTAAGCACCTACTGAAGGAGCCAAGAAGAAAACAATGGATGTTATAAAGCCCCCAGTTCCCAAGGACCCTGCCCCTAAAGCACCAGCCCCCAAAGATGTAGCTCCCAAAGATGATCAACTTCCTTTGAGGAGACTTAGGAGAGGACTAGCAGAGAAACTGGTTGACCAGGTGACCGATCAACTGTCATTTGTTGAATTATCCTCTTCTGATGTTGTTGCTCTGGCAGCTATTACTCCTAGTTTGTCTAAGAAGTTGATTAAGTCTAGTACTCTTCCAGACCACAGGGGTGGATGCCATGCTCCCCCGAGCGAGGGTTTTTGAATTGGTTGATCATAGCCTTGCATTAGTATGTGGTTTCCATTTTCTTAGTTTGATTGACTTTTATATTTATCATATACTCATCTTGATCTTCATCTCTTGCATTTTTTGGTACACTTCAATAATATGCTAGAGAAGGATGATGCAATTAGGGCTTCTTCTTCAAAAGATGTGGAGGAAGCCTTAGTTGGTTTAAAGAAGTATCTGCTCAAACTTTAGCAGGCCTTGGAGACTGAGAAGAGTACTTGGGAAGATAAACTGAAGACTGTTAAAATTGCTCGGTAAACGTCTAATGAGAATGCCCTTGAAGATGAGTGTACGGAGAAAGAAGCTGAGTGCAAGGGGAAGGAGGCTGAGCGTAAGGAAGAGAAAGATAAGTACAGGGCAGAGGAAGTTGAGCTCAGGGCTAAGACTACTGAAGAGCTTATATCCTCTGCCAGATCTAAGAGAAAGTCTGATGTGAAGGCGTCCTTCAGTGCAGGTTGGGACAAAGGCTGGAACAAAGCCATTTTTGCTGCCTCTGCTCAGATTGAGTATGAAAAACAAAAATGCTTTAAAGTTGTTTGGGTTGCTACCATTCAGGAGTTAAACATAGCTGACGGCTCTAAACTTTTTCAGAGATATATTCATAGTCCTCCTCCAGTCATTGAGGATGAGGTTGAAGATGAAGCTGATTCTGGAGTGTCTTCTCTAGTGGTTGAATCTGCTAGCGATCAACCCAAAATCACTGAATTCTCTCTTCCTCTAGTCGAGCAAATAAAGCAACTCCAGCATGTATTCCCTTCTTCTGATAAGGATAAGAATGTTGATAATGATAAGGAGATGGTGTAAAATTGTTCGACATTTGCCCTTTTTGCTTTTTTATTTATTTTTCTTCATTTTTATTGTACTTGAACTCTTTGTTATCAATAAAAGAAACTTTTGTTTCTTTTAGTATCTTGTTGATTATACCTATTCTCCGTTCTTATTGTTGATTGGTGGTTATTTCATTTTGCTAATTTATAGCAAAGATGGAACAACCGTCTTTAAATGATACCGAGCTATTGAGGAAGTGCAATGCTATTTTTAAAGCAGGTCATATGAACTTGTCCGAAGAAAAAATTATTTAGTTGCTCGGTGATGATGTATCAGAGCAGGCTAAAGAAGCCTACAAGTATTTGAAGTACTTACTTGATAGGGTAGTAGAAAACAATGTTGCCTATTATGAGATGATAGAAGAACTTCAAGAATAGCATAAAGAATCTACTGCACTATTGAATCAGAGCTATGAGCAAAAATATCGAAGCTTAAGTGTAGGTTGGGGCTTTGATAAATTTGTCTCTGTTTACAATAAAAAGGAATTTCTTCTTCAGCTTGAAGTTGAAGAAACTATAATTGTTGTCAAACTCCTGGAAGAGGAGAATAATAATTTGAAGGATGAAGTGAATCTTTTAAAGTCTACCTCTGGAGCGGTTGTTTCGACTACCAATGATTTTACTCCTTTTTAGAGGATGAGAATGCAACATTAAGAGATGAGTTGGTAGCCTTAAAAAAAATTAAGCTTGCATCTTCCTCCCGAGCAAGAAATAAGCCTGGACGAGGAACCACAGAAGAGGTTAGGACTCAACAGGCCCTTGCCAATCAAGTTGTTCAGTTAAAATCTAAACACCGAGCTATTGTTGAGATGTCCCAGAAGCTGGAGACCTTATCTGAATAATTATCTACTCAATATTCCTAATTACAGGTTAAGGATGGAGTACTGAAGAAGCTGCAGTCGTAGGTTGATAAATTAACCTTTCAATTCCACAAGAAGCCAAGAGAAGTTTGGAAAGATGGGTATAATGAAGCTCTGAGGCATCTTGATGATATACTTCAACAAGCTAAGAATGAGTCCTACAAATGGGGTTGGATGAATGCTTTAACCGTGATGAAGGTGGATCAGAACAACTCTTTGTGGGATTGGTATGATCCAAGCATGTTGCAGCTTGTCAATCCTCCATTCAAGTTAGATGTTAACTGGATTCATGTTGATCGTAGTCCTCAATGTTTGATTTCAAAATACTTAGGAGATTACGAGCTACATGATGAACTACAGTGTTGGGACCAGTACACCCCCAATTTTTAAAATCTTCCACTATAATTTCCTATAAATGCGGAATAAAGATGGTTACCAACAAAATTTAATTTTCAAATTTATTTGATTTTCTTTTCTTAAAAAATGAAAAATTAAATTAAACATAAATTTTAATTTCTAAAAACTAAATTAAAATTAAACCTAAAGAGGTGAATTATGGTGAACACACACACACACACACAAAATTCACACAAACTAAATTTTGGATTTTCTCAAAAACAAAAATAACACTTAAAGTTAAATATTAGAAATTTAATTTTATCCCAAAATTAATTTAACACGAGTCCTAAAATTTGCCTACACAATATTTTCAATATTACCAAATTAGGGAAAACCAAATTTTATCAAATTATATTACTGACTTGAATTAAATTAAAGAAAATTTCACCCAAATTATTTTAGCACCATTTTTAAACAAGAGAAGTGAATTAAATCATATTTTATCTTTTAATCCTCAGCATGGCTTCTAGGTGATTTGCAAGATAAAATAAATTCACAACACACTATGCCGCGATGTACGAGAAAAACCCAAATGGGAAAAACCTCGGACGGCCCTAGCCTTAAGTCCACTAAGTATGATTTTATGATTACCAGACAGATGACTTACAAAACTCGACTTGACTCCGTCCAAGCCCCTGACGTGTCTTATTATAACTACCCCCGCCTAGCCGACAATCCCGGACTCCACCGGAACCTTGTAATCCACCAATGAGGCCTTTTGGACAACCTTCAACCCGCACCCAAAGCCTTTCTCCAAGTGGGAATACCGCAGCAACAAACTTGCCTTCTTCTTTGCGGGATGTAGAAGTAAACCCAAACAACTCTTCAAACGGTAGAGTAGAACCCGGTGCCAAATGAACTCCAAGCAAGATATATATATATATATATATTTAAGAACTTGGAATAAACATAAATTGATGGGTGTATGTGTTTTGGTAGAAATTAATTCATGAAGACTTGAAAACACAAAAACATGAATTTTTTATTTTGGAAATTTTCTCTCAAAATTTCTCTCTCAAAGTGTGTCAAAAGTTAGTTTTTCAAAAGAGGTTCCCGCACTTAATAAGTCTGGTAGAAAGTTAGTGGGTAAAATAGTGGGAAAGTGGGGTAAAAACTGCCAAAATTGTTCCCGCCAGAAATCTCGTTCGAACGAGATTTTCATTCGAACGACATTTCGTTCGAACGACTTTTCTAACGAAAAGCCAGTGGCCAAAATGGGAAAACTCATTGGCAAACTCGTTCGAACGAAATTCTCATTCGAACGAAATGTCAAAATGTGCATTTTTCGATTTAAGCCCAAAAACTTTATTTTAAATAAATTTTAAATAAAATTACACCGATTAAAATTATTCCAAGTCTCCCTATATATGTATAAAATGAATTCATACCTTTTGGATACTTGAAATATGATGTTGATGACGTGAAACATGGCATTGAAACTCGACAATGATGTTCTCTTGAAAAGTAGGTCGCAATGTCTTCAACTATAACAGGTCATAGGCTTGAAGCATGCTCAAGAACTCTATCCTATGACTCAAGTGTTTTATCCGAAATTGAGCCAACACTATATTAAGACTCAATTGGAGAATTGTGTCCTTACATAGAGATTGTACGACCTCCTCATCTGCTTGATCGTCCTAGTAGCAGCAACACCAGGATGCTTCAGAATTTTTACTTCATCAACTGTCCTTATACTTTGCATGATCCTCCAGCTGGAATGGATCATGTTTCTAAGGCTGAAGGAAAACATCTCATAGAATAAGGCTTTGTATTTTGTTTTTGAATGTTCAAGCAACAATATGTAATCATTTAATTTAATGAAAAGCTTATTTTATGAATGGATCAACTTTTAGTCAATCTCTGCATATATGAATGTTCTCCTTAGTCTTTGACTATGAATGGATCAACTTTTAGTTAATTTCTATTTTTTCATCGATTCTATTGATATCCTTAGGATTATCCTAAGTATGCTGAAGGAAAATGTCCTGTAGAATAAGGCTTTGTATTTTGTTTATGCGTGTTTAAGCAACAATATGTAATCATTTAATTTAATGAAAATCTTATTTTATGAATGGATCAACTTTTAGTCAATCTCTGCATATGTGAATGTTCTCCTTAGTCTTTGACTATGAATGGATCAACTTTTATTTAATCTCTAGTTTTTCATCGGTTCTATTGATATCTATAGTATTATCCTAAGTATCATACCAATTACCAATGCTTCACCATAGCTCTACTAATGTACCTAAATTTTTAGATAATTGCATTAGTTACCTTGGTTCTCAGGTGTGAGTGGAACATATGTCCATCTTTTAGCCCAGTTTAGATGAAAATTATTCATCCGGGTCTTCATTAACCAAGTATTTGGGACTTATAATTTTTCCTTGTGTGGTTTTTTATGTATTTGGCAACCAACTTTGTTGGTGCCTTTCTTGATACCAACCAATATTGTTAGTGGTCTATGATGACAACCAACATTGTTGGTGTCTTTATTGATACCGACCAACATTTTTGGTTGCCTTTATTGTTGCCAACCAACATTGTTGGTGGCCTTTATTGATACCGACCATCTTTGTTAGGGGCCTTTATTGATACCGACTGAAGACGCCTCGGATTTTAATAATTTCAAATTAAAATATAATTTCCTTTTAAATAAATGCGGAAGCGATATAAAGGTGATGGTTCAACTTTCAAAAAATTAACATAAACAAAAGTGAATAATTAATGAAACACACCAAATTAATTATTACTCACTTAAACCGTTTAAGTCCAATAAATTAGATCCAAGTCCTAGAAATTGCCTAAGTCATAATTTTCAATTATTCAAAGTTAGGCGAAACCAATTTTAGCAAAAGACTTGAATAAACCAAATTTACCCAATATTTAATTTAGTCCCAAATTAAATGAGTGTGATAATTAAACCAAATTTTATCTTGAATTTATTCTAAGCATGCGTTCTAAATTATGATGCAAGATAAAATAAACAATATCACACTACGCCGAGATGTACGAGGAAAAACCCAAGACGGGAAACAACCTCGGACGGCCCTAGCCACAAGTCCACTAGATATGGAATTACAATTACAAGACAGATAGACTTACAACGACTGACTCGATCCCTCTCAAGCCTCGACGCTTCTTCTCGTAAAAACCTCTTCTTAGCGAACAACCTCGGAACACCACCGTGGTCTCGGAATCCACCGATGGGACTTTATATGGTCACCGTCACCCAAGCATGGAGCCTTTCTCCAAGTGGGTAGAATCTCAACAAAAGTCTTCTTTGTGATGGGGTGTAGAAGCAAACCCGAAACGTCTCTTCTTGAATTCGGTAGAGAAAACCGGTGCCAAAAACTCCAAGTAAAGATATGTATATATAGAGCTTGGATAAACAACTATTGGGTGTAAACACTTAGAGTGGTATATGAATTTTTCTTTGAAAAACAACACTCAAAACTTGAACATTTTCCTAAACTATTTTTGCTCTCAAACTCTCTCTAGGAGATAAACAAGGTTGGAAAAGTTTATTAGAAAAATGTGTTTCCCGTCCTTAATAAGTCTTGAAAAAGTTGGTTAAAAACTAAGTGGGGAAAGTGGGTGAAAACTGCCAAAAGCTGCTCAAAACTGTTCCCGCCCTGGCGTCTCGTTCGAACGAACTTGACTCTCGTTCGAACGAGACTTCTAACGAGCGACCAGCCTGGGCTCGTTAGAATCTCGTTAGATACCTCGTTAGAACGAAAAACTCGTTCGAACGACATATCGAACGACTGACCAGTTTAGGGTCGTTGGCAAACTCGTTCGAACGAAACTGGTTCGAACGAAAAACTCGTTCAAACGAAACCTGGTTCGAACGAAAAAACTCGTTCGAACGACATTTCTAACGAACGACCAGAAAGTTTGTAAAATTCGATTTTGGCCCAGAAACTTTTATATACTTATTTTAAAGTTCTAATTGATTCTTTCTGAAAATAAAATGCAGTTTTTATTACACCTAACACCCAATACATATTGTTCCAAGCTCCTATATAAATATAATTACATTCATACCTTGGAAGCATGGAACTTTAGTTGATAACGTAGAAACGAGGCACACAAATCGGCATTTTGATGAAGCTTTAAATTCTTTGCCGCTACGTCTTCAACATACACTTCATAGGCTTGAGAATATTACAATTGAATACTATCCTATGAATAAATGTTTTTGTCCGGAATTGAGCCAAAACTATATATGGACTGAATTGGAAATTTGTGTCCTTACAAATCTCCCCCTTTGGCTATTCCGGGACAAAAACCAAACAAAAATCCTAAAGGGCCGTCAAGCTCTACTAGACTCAAAACATAACCCGCCCAAACTTGACTCAACCCAAGGATCAAACGTTTTGCCATTGAAAGATGCCGCTTTAGTATAATTCCTGCACACTTAAGCAAACTCATCAAATGCATAGGGAATATCAAAATTTTAAATGCAATTAATTAATTACTCCCCCTAAATTAATTCTCCCTTTAAACACATGACCTACTTAGAAAGACGTCTCCCCCTAAGATAAATCTCCCCAAACTGAGATACGATAATAATAGGATTAGATACCATTGCTCCCCCTATCATCATTCTCCCCCTTTTTGTTCAGGAATAGGCAAAGGAAAAAGAATTAATAAACAGCATGTGGAAGCTTAAAGTGATAAGACATGAAAGCATATGGACAATAAAAGCAGGGCAAAGACAAATATCATATATATAGATACAAAAAAAATATACCAATAGAGCACTTGCATATATATATAGATATAAACACACACATAACACAAAATACAATAAGTTTGCACACTCGTATGGCAAAAATGTGTCATATGGAAACGGAAGTGTAGGGGTGTGAACTAGCAACAATTAAATTTAGACCCAAACACTTAAGAAACGTTCACGGTGTTCTCATTTGATTGCAAACTTCATCACAGTTAAATATAACCTCATGTGACAATATAAAGATTGAACTCAATGAGCAAACATACACAATGCATACAAGCCTAGCATGATGATGATTCTACAAACCAAATAGAGTCATGACATTAAAGACAACTAGGATAAACGGACATTGTGCAAACCGTTGATATACCATCCAATTCTCCCTCAATGAGCATATATATTATTTTGTTTTTTGAATGAATATATCAAACAAACATAGGCCTTGGCAATTGCTTTCTGTTTAATGCCAAATATTCTGTTTTTAGGCCTTTGGATCACGTATTTCTTTTAGATCCAATCAACGGTGGCTTACTATCGCAAAGGATTTAATTCATCCTTTCGGAGCCCTTCCCCGTGCATATATTAATTTATCATGTTTTCATTTTTCACACAAATCTCACATGCAACGGATTTTGACATGCACTAGTCCTCCTAGGTCATAGATATGTAGATGACTAGATTGATAGGAGAACACCTCAAAAAGCTCAAATATAACATGTGACATTAAGATTTCAAAAGAGCTCGTGCATGTGTGAAAAGAGGCATATGAAATAGAATCCATTTAAACAATACAAAATCCAACTACTCCATATAAAACATGGTAAAGAACATTTTTAGGATTGAAAATCTAAACCAAAAGTTCTAGCCACATGGGAGCGTAAACGATAGGATTCAAACACAAATATATGCCACATAAAGTGTGTCAAACTAAAATACACACAAAATAAAATCTTTTTGAGTTTTTAACATTTTTAATCAAAAATAAATATTTACTCAAAAGGACAAACAAAAATCATTT
Source organism: Sambucus nigra (assembly GCA_949130495.1). Lineage (NCBI taxonomy): Eukaryota > Viridiplantae > Streptophyta > Magnoliopsida > Dipsacales > Adoxaceae > Sambucus > Sambucus nigra. Next base: position 351,626,184 of record OX422215.1, read on the forward strand.
GTATTTTTCATTAAGCTTAAATGAAATAAATAAAACACAAATGATAAACAAAAATCTTTTTATATTTTTCAATTAATTCAAACACAAAATATAATACAAAAAGATAAACAAGTCATGATTTCTAGCATGTGATATGAAATAAGGTTATGACTAGAAAATGACTAAACAAGCATACATTTAGCATATGAATATAGCATGAAGTACAAACGCTAAAGTATGCAAACACTAACACATTCATCCTTTGGATTTAGCAAGGGAGGAAGGATGTGAAAGTAAATGAGAATCAACAACCCTATTTTGTAAGGCAACCAAGTCGGATTTCCTAACCCAAATTAATGAGGAATGACTATTTTGGGGTGTAGGAACGTTAACTACCGTGGTTACTTTACTATGGGGTTTTCTAGGAATTCGTTTAAGATCTAAACAAAATTTCCTAAGATGACCTTGTCGACCACAATGTGTACAAGTGAGAACATGTCGAAAAGATTTACTTAAGGAGTAATCTTTAAAAGTATTCCTAGTTGATTCTCCTAAAACATTGGTTTGGGCATTATGAGTAAATTCATTACAAGGATAGAAGCCTAAACCACAAGTGTCATTTTTAATTTGGATCGTTCCTAACATTTTATCAAGTTTTTCCGAACGACATTCCAAATCAAATTTGACATTACTAGAATCTTTTAATTTCTTTTCCAATTCTAAAATTTTAGATTCTAGTAAAATATTTCGCTCTTCAAAAGCAAGAAGCTCATTTTTCAAGGATTCCATTAAACCCCTAAGGCTATCTCTTTCGCCTTCTACATAGTTAAGCTTCTCTTGAAGAGTCCTCTCATGTGTCCTAAGGTCTTCTATTAAAGCATTTTCATCAAAGACCTTGACACTCTTTCTTAAACTAGCTTCTAACTTCAAATTAGTTCTTTTCAAATAAATAGATTTTTTATATAATTCATGAAAAGCATTTTGAAGTTCACTCACATCAACCTCTTCTTCATTTTCACTCTCTTATCCACTCTCACTATCATTAAAAATAAGGGAATCATGAACAATGACCTTGGAAGTGGCATGTGCTATCGTTTCATCAATCGATGAGTTGTCACAATCACTCACATGACTAGCCATAAAAGCCACAAAATTTTTCTTAGAGGGGGAATCGGACTTTTCTTCCTTATCACTATCACTAAGGGTTGCATTATATGCAGTGGGTCGTTTACCCTCTTTCCTTAGTTTAGTGGGGCACTCATAAGCTCGATGGCCATAACCTTCACAACCAAAACACTTGTTAGACTCGTCCCTATCTAAATTGTCATTACTAGGTTTAGGGATCCTCTCGGCTTTAGAAATCTTCTCGCTTTTATCATTTTTAGAAGTATCAAATTTCTTGAAATCATTTTTAAATTTAACTTTGTTAAATTTAAGAAATTTTCTAAATTTGCGAGCAAACAAAGCCATATCTTCCGAGTCACTTTCACTATCGCTCTCTACTACTTGTTTGACCTCTTTTCGGGCTTTTAAAGCAACACCCTTTCCAATTTTCTTTTCTGTTTTAGAGGGAAACATATCTAGTTCATAGGTTTGTAAATCACCTACAAGCTCTTCTAATTTCGTAGAGGCTAAAGTGGGTAAAGAATTTAAAACGGTCACTTTAGGAATAAATCTATCGGGTTGGGACCTCAAAATTTTCTTTATAACACGGTCGTCAGGTATTTTCTCTCCCAAGTTAAAGGATGAATTAACAATATCAGAAAGTCTAGCATAAAATTTATCAAAAGTTTCTTTTTCATCCATTTTGATAGTTTCAAATTGAGTGGTGAGGTTTTGGAGTTTTGAAGCTTTAACGACACTAGTTCCTTCATGAGTTAATTGTAAAATATCCCAAGCTTCTTTAGCGGTTTCACACGTCATAATACGTCGGAATTCATCCGGTGCGACAGCGCTAAACAAGGCATTTAAACCACGGGAATTAAAATTAGCAAGTTTAAACTCATTTTCAGTCCATCTATCGGCGGGTTTGATAACACGTTCATTTTCAACTAAGTGAGTTGGTGGGGAGTATCCGGTAACAACAGACATCCAAACTCTCTCGTCGATAGATTTTAGTGCCGATCTCATTCGCGCTTTCCAATACGCGTAGTTTGAACCATCGAAAATAGGAAATTTTGAAAATGGGGAAAAATCCATTTTAGCCAAAAATAAAAAGATCTTAACGAAATAATTTATCGTTTTTGGCTCTGATACCAATTTGAAGACGCCCCGGATTTCAATAATTTCAAATTAAAATATAATTTCCTTTTAAATAAATGCGGAAGCGATATAAAGGTGATGGTTCAACTTTCAAAAAATTAACATAAACAAAAGTGAATAATTAATGAAACACACCAAATTAATTATTACTCACTTAAACCGTTTAAGTCCAATAAATTAGATCCAAGTCCTAGAAATTGCCTAAGTCATAATTTTCAATTATTCAAAGTTAGGCGAAACCAATTTTAGCAAAAGACTTGAATAAACCAAATTTACCCAATATTTAATTTAGTCCCAAATTAAATGAGTGTGATAATTAAACCAAATTTTATCTTGAATTTATTCTAAGCATGCGTTCTAAATTATGATGCAAGATAAAATAAACAATATCACACTACGCCGAGATGTACGAGGAAAAACCCAAGACGGGAAACAACCTCGGACGGCCCTAGCCACAAGTCCACTAGATATGGAATTACAATTACAAGACAGATAGACTTACAACGACTGACTCGATCCCTCTCAAGCCTCGACGCTTCTTCTCGTAAAAACCTCTTCTTAGCGAACAACCTCGGAACACCACCGTGGTCTCGGAATCCACCGATGGGACTTTATATGGTCACCGTCACCCAAGCATGGAGCCTTTCTCCAAGTGGGTAGAATCTCAACAAAAGTCTTCTTTGTGATGGGGTGTAGAAGCAAACCCGAAACGTCTCTTCTTGAATTCGGTAGAGAAAACCGGTGCCAAAAACTCCAAGTAAAGATATGTATATATAGAGCTTGGATAAACAACTATTGGGTGTAAACACTTAGAGTGGTATATGAATTTTTCTTTGAAAAACAACACTCAAAACTTGAACATTTTCCTAAACTATTTTTGCTCTCAAACTCTCTCTAGGAGATAAACAAGGTTGGAAAAGTTTATTAGAAAAATGTGTTTCCCGTCCTTAATAAGTCTTGAAAAAGTTGGTTAAAAACTAAGTGGGGAAAGTGGGTGAAAACTGCCAAAAGCTGCTCAAAACTGTTCCCGCCCTGGCGTCTCGTTCGAACGAACTTGACTCTCGTTCGAACGAGACTTCTAACGAGCGACCAGCCTGGGCTCGTTAGAATCTCGTTAGATACCTCGTTAGAACGAAAAACTCGTTCGAACGACATATCGAACGACTGACCAGTTTAGGGTCGTTGGCAAACTCGTTCGAACGAAACTGGTTCGAACGAAAAACTCGTTCAAACGAAACCTGGTTCGAACGAAAAAACTCGTTCGAACGACATTTCTAACGAACGACCAGAAAGTTTGTAAAATTCGATTTTGGCCCAGAAACTTTTATATACTTATTTTAAAGTTCTAATTGATTCTTTCTGAAAATAAAATGCAGTTTTTATTACACCTAACACCCAATACATATTGTTCCAAGCTCCTATATAAATATAATTACATTCATACCTTGGAAGCATGGAACTTTAGTTGATAACGTAGAAACGAGGCACACAAATCGGCATTTTGATGAAGCTTTAAATTCTTTGCCGCTACGTCTTCAACATACACTTCATAGGCTTGAGAATATTACAATTGAATACTATCCTATGAATAAATGTTTTTGTCCGGAATTGAGCCAAAACTATATATGGACTGAATTGGAAATTTGTGTCCTTACACCGACCAACATTGTTGGTGGTTTATATTGATACTGACCAACATTGTTGGTGGTTTATGCTGATAACCAACATTGTTGGTTCCTTTGTAATGTTTGCTATGTAGTGCATATCAGTACTACTCCGAAAAAAATAAAAACTTTGGGGAAATCATATTCTCATTAATATTGAAATGAACTGAGTACAACATGACTACATAATTGATAATACTTACTTAGGTGTTCTGCATTCCAGGGATTCTTGAATTCTTCACCTTCCAAAGTCTCAATTCGGTATGTGTCTGGTCGGACGACTGTTGTGATACGATAAGGCCCGTTCCAATTGGCTTCAAGATTATTTCTCTTATGAATCACCTTTTTTAAAACATAATCACCTTCTTTTAAGTTACTCAGTCGTACCCTCTTATTAGAGAAATGTGTAGTTCGTTGTTGATAGGCTGTATTCCTTAACGTTGCATCTTCACTTACCTCTTCCAGCATGTCTAAGTCCAGTCTTCTCATAAAATCACTGATTAGGGTATTAAAGTTAAGTACTCTGTGCATAGGTAAACCTAGCTCGATAGGAATTATGGTTTCAGTAACGAATGCTAACAGGTAGGGAGTTTCTCCAGCAGCTATTCTGGGGGTTGTTGAGTAAGCCCACAAGACAAAATGTAGTTCATTGATCCAATTCCCTTTAGTGCTTTTGATTAAGCGCGAAAAGTAGAGTCACGAGAAAATGCTAATCGTTGAATTCGTTTCACCGCATTAATACAAAAACCTAAATTACGACTGCACTTGCGATACAAGTATAGTGGTAAGTCGAGTATCGAGAATCCACAGAGACGAGTTGCTAGAATTTAATTGGTTTAATACTTCTAAATTAAAGTGAAAAAGATATTGCTAACAAAAAATAAAAGATAATAAAGAGAAAATATTAATCTAGGCGAGTGTAAATTAAATTATGATTAACAAAGCGAATAAAAACTATAGGTTGCATTGAATATCCCCCACCCCGAGTTAATTAGTATAAAATGGTTACATGGGTTCACGAGTTATTAAGATTGCGTCTCGTTTCGTCAATTAATTAAATCAAGGGTTGTTACACCCCAAAATTCGCATAAAAGTCTACTAAGATTTTGGCGTCAACAAATACCCCAGAAATTACGCACGCAAGGTCGTAAATACAGGGCATACGTGATATACCCCATTAAATCTCCTAGGCATAATAACTAGGACAACCCACTCGAAATAAACTCGTGAGAAACCATCACCAAAGAAAATCAACCCATCAACCCTAGATGAGTTCAATCCGACATAACTTAGACTAAATTATCCGCTAAACATAATTAATGACATAATTAAAACAACTACTTAACGATTAAAACAAGAAATAATTAAACTACACTAATTTTCTAGGAAAGAAAATAAATAAGCATGGAAATTAAATAAACAAAGCAAGAAAGGAAGTAAATACAATGTAATACCCCGTATTTTTATAGCTTTTAAATTATGGGATTTATTAAATTTAATTGAGATAAATTAATTTAATTTTAATCCGGAATGTTGCTTTAAATATTTACTAGCGTGACAAGAGTTAGTAATTATTGGAAATTGTTATTTGTTGAATATTACTGGATGAGTATAGTAATATATGAGATTTATTTTTATAATATTGTCACGTGTGAATAAAATGACAATTGTGGAAATTTAAGTCGGGACGCGCCTATGTCGTGTCGGGACTAAATGTGAATTAATAAAAGTGAATATTTTATAAGTCGTTCATATGGTCGTTTTGAGTGCGCCAATGCGTCCGAAAGGGTCGAGATAGTCAGAAAAGGGTACCCGGGGGTTTAGTTTGGGTCTCGGGGCGTTTTTAGGCCTAATTGGTACCCCGGGAGGGCGTTTTGGACATTTCACCTTTTTGGGTAATTAAACCCACAAAAATTAAAAGGGTTATATCAGATATCTGGATTGTCATCTAGGGTTAGAAACTCAAAACACAAGTGACGGCCATAGGAGAGGAAGGAGAGAGCTCTCAAGGCAAATTCAAGGCCCGAAATCCACCCGTTTGCACCGCAACCACCACCAACGCGTAGATCGCGCAACGGGCTACGCAACCACACCAAAAACATCTACAAATCAGAACGTCGAAAATCCCAGGCAAGTGTTTATCTTGCTTATTTCGTTGGTGCATCCTTCATATTAGTTTAGGGATGATTAGGGATGGATTTCATTGAAGAAAACCTAAATTGTGCTAGGAATTTGCATGTAGTGATGACTTAAACCTTATTCTGGAAATTTTTGTTGATGTAGGAGAATAATCCACGAAATTTTAATGTAGTATAAGAAGGAATTTCTGGAAAAACAGATTGGAACCATGATTTAGAGATTTCTAGGGTTCTTGTATGTTTAAATGAATTATGGCATGATTAATCCGTGTTTAGTGACGTAAATTGACATGCTTTACGTTGAACATACCTAATATGATGATATAAGGTTAGTAGTATCAATTCTGGGACGATTGGGATTAGAAAATATGGAAATTGTTGAAGTTTGGAGATGAAACCCGTAACTGCAGAATTTCAGTTTCGCAGACCTACTTGATCGATCGATCGAGCCCAGAGCTTCGATCGATCGAAGGTTTGATCGATCGATCGAGCCCAGAGCTTCGATCGATCGAAGGTTTGATCGATCGAGCCCCAGACTTCGATCGATCGACCCCTCCTGGCAGACTCCTATTTCCTTTTTAAATGAGTTAAATTCAATTTATTGTGAGATAATTCTTGGGCATCCTTAATAAATGTTTTGGGAGATAGGGAAGACCAGTAGGACATGTGAATAGATTTTGGGACCCTTGATGTCGGGCAAAGATTGTATTTTGGGAGAATTACAGAAGGGTCGGTAAATTTATGATTTAAAGAGAGAGGCACGTAAGAGAGTTACTTTGGGACAAATGTGTATACCTACTGGATTTTATAATTGGGAGGATAGAATCCATGAAGCGTTATATAGTAAGTGGAAAAGTTTCTCAAATTAAAGTAAGATGTGAATGGTTATACGTGATAACTATATAATGTGAAATAAATGCGAATGACGTAAATATGGGAATTGAGAAGTTACCCATTATTGATATGGTAATATTAGTATAGTTATATGATTGTGTATGCATATACTATCTATGTGTGAAAATCATGCCCACGCTACTTGCTATCCCTGAGGTTTCCTCGCTGGGACAGTCTTATCTCGATGGGACCTTTATGGGGGATATTGACTTGTACCCTAGAAGATAGATATCCTTGGTACAGGCTATCAGAATGATAGTTCAGACGGTCCTAAGAGATGCGGGTATGTGCTTTCCTCTTAGAGACTTGAAATCTATGCTTCGCCTCATTTTGTTTGTGTATAGGTATCCTTGGTACAGGCTATCGCAGTGATAGTCCAGATGGTCCTGAGAGACTTGGAATCTATACTTTGTCTCAATATTATTTAAGTATGTGTTAATACAGTTCAAGAGTGATTCTGAATCTGTATTCCCTTAGTACGAGTGATACGGGGATTGGATAGTAGAGTATGCCCGCACCATAGTTGTTATTTGGGGTGCTGTTGTGATATATATATATATATTTTATGAGTAGTTAATATATATATGAAATTCTGAATTCTGGAACTGCCTACTGTGATGAGATATGTAGGACATGGTTGATGACTCAAATTGTAAATACTTGTTTTGAGAAAGTATAATATGACACTGGAAAAACTTTATTGATTAATAAAGTTAAAATGAGAACTTTGGTTACAAATTGAAATATTCTTTTCAAACAATTAAATCGTTAAATTTTGAATCTTACGAGTAATCTAAGATAAGTTAAATCATTGGGAAGATTAGTGCGATAAATGATAAGACAAACCGTTGGGAAGGTTAGTGCGATAGGTGTGCACATTAGAAGAGAGGTGAGAATTTCTCAAGAGAGTGTCGCACTAATATGTTGTTGCATTGGCATGTATCTATTTAAATACTTGCTAAACGAATTTTAAATTATACACACTATCGAGCTCTGACCCGTTTCTTTTTCTCTCTCTCTTGTATATATATGTATGTATTACAGGTGCCCAGCCACAGGGGTGTCTTGCTTAGGATCTCTTGGAAGGAACGCGCTGCAGCTTAGGTGGGAGTTGCAGGTCTCTTGATTAGACGACTTCGTTCATTCGGATCCACTCTTAGTACTTTCATCTAGTTGGGCATGTGTAGCTCTTTCCATTATTCCGTTGTTATTGGACATTTGTATTTCAGTTATTTCCAGTATTGTTACTATGGGATTTATTCAGTTTGGATGTGTGACTTTAGATTTCGTATGTTGACATTCGATTGACGAATGTATTAAATTAATTGGATTATGTTGCAGAATTTAATGTGGTGCGATTCTTACTCATTGAATGTTGTTAATAAAATAAATTATTTTTCTCTAAATAAAATTTGGAAAGTATGTATGAAAATGGTTTTGACACTTAGCTTAATTAATTAGGGTGTTAAATTGAAAAAAAAAAAAATTCGACAGTGATGCTAAGAATGGACCAACTGTTCACCTTAATAAAGGAGTGATCGCCCGGTATTTAATTAGGCGGGGTGTCACAGGTGGTATCAGAGCATCAGGTTCTAGTGTCCTTTAGGATCTGTACGGATTATTATGCTTTCAGCGTTGCTTTGTTTGATATAGAGCCCTATGTTTAGGATTGTCGATTCCTTTGACGAGATTTCGTTCTCCTGTTATAATGTGTATACATTAGTGAATTCTAATTTCGTTCAGATGTGTGCGTCTGCCGAGCGATGATGGATGTCAGAACAGGACCGTTAAGCGTACATCAGGAGGCAGGGCTCAGTTGAGATTATGAAATATATCCGAGGATGATGACCGTAGTTGAGGTCACCTCCATTATGGCACGAGAAGCCAAGACTAGAAAGGCGACTAAGGCGCAGCAATGATTTTCAAATGTTGTTATAGTCAAATGAGGTGCGAGGGTAAACTTACCCAACGTATTACAAAAACGTGTAGAGACTGTCAGTGGGAAATTTAGAAATGCGGAAATTGCTTGTGTTTACCAAAGGAGGTAAAGTATCCAAAGGTTTAGTTATAGGACGGAGTGTGGAAAACTGAAAGTGAAAATTTAGAGAAAATTTTCTTGGCTTTCGGGACGAAGTTATAGTGGTTGGAGTCAACCACCAATTTTAGAAGTGGAATGCTATGCCTATAGGAGAACCTTAGGTACAGTGTTGACCGTATGTTCCTTCCTCAACTGTTCAGGGTGAGAAGCAAACGTGGTTCTGAACTCATCGCAGGAGGGCATGACGGAAGTCCAATTGTGGATATAAATCCTAATCATTAGCAAATTTTGTATCGAAAGAGGTAGATACTAGTGGAGGAAACGACTCCAAGTGGGAGACCAACTTGTAATAATAGTTGATAAAACTCGAGGAGGAAATTCTGATGGACGACCGATTCGGAGGTTGACAATGTCATATCTTGTCAATATAAATGATAATGCTTCTTTGTGGGGGAAGTTAAAGAAATCGAAGAATTTAGTCGGGAATGAGACTGAATACAACGGTGGTGATATAGCACCATAAAGGGATGTGGATATACATCAGGGGACCCATTTAAATGATTCGGATAATGGAATTCTTACCAAGTGATGGTAAATTCGGTAAGTATTATTATAGATACTAACATGATCTTTATGGCCTAAAAAGCTAAGGGAACAATCGGGGTGGCTAACGGGAATCGAGTTTACTAAGGTCCGAGAGAAGGACAATCCTAACCTGGTTAGTAGTACAGGTGATAAGTGGATTATGTACTGAGGTATTTTGTGCGGAGTGAGATCGCTCGCGATAATATGTTCCAAAGTGAGTATAAGGACAAGAATATGGTGCCTAGTAAAAGGCAACGATTAAAGTAATTTTGTTTGGTTTGAGTAGACGTGTTACGTCCAAAAACCATTTGCGCAGTCAAGACGATTGACAAGGTAGAAGCATAAGTTGTATCCTCAGAGGATGAGGCGTGTTTATGTGACACGAGCGAGTCACTATATTTTTTTCCTTGCTAGATTAGCATGTGAAAGAGCTTATGGCATATCATTATAAACGTTATTAAAATGTGAATATTTCTTCCCTAGCGTAGCGGGATTTTTTCTTTGGTACTATCCGTGGAGGATGAATGTGTATATTAACAGTGTTACGTATTTTATTGAGGTTACTCGTTGTAGTGATGCGATGCACGAGTATGATATTATCTTTGCTAAAACATTATAGAAATGGTTAGTACGATAGTGGGCATTTATTGCAAGACTATCGGAGTGGTTGCATTACTGCAACATGTTTTATGTTTGTTTTGGCGAGGCTTTACCTGTGAGAAGGTTGGACTCGCACTTATATTATCTATCCTAGAGACTTCAGAGGAGATAGTGGGCTCGAGATATTCGATGCCAATGTATTTATAGACTTTGTCAGTATAATTCTGTATGTATCGGGATTTACCGTTGAGCGAAAAGATTTGACTCAGTATTATGTTTAGCACTCCGGACTTAGTGATAAGAAGAGTGCATTGTTATATTTATCGTTTAGAGATGTGGGAGTTAATATTTATACCCCTATTATTAGGGAAAGGAATTTCGAGAATTTCGATTGTATGTATTCGAGGTTTATGGAATGCTATTACCACCAACCTATACTGAACAATAGTGCAATTAGTGAAACGTTCTTTGTTAAGCATAATTACGGGAGAAATTGTAACTTTTCTGTCAAGGGACGGAATATAGGGGTATAGGCTATGGACGGAGGACCTAACTAATTTCGATAACCGAAAATGCTAGGTAGTAGTGTATCGGGGGGTTTCCTTGTTTGGATTTCGCTTTGCGAGACATCCCACGCATGAAACTTAGCGTAAGGTTGGAAATAGGGAGACGTTTGGTCACTATTCCATGAGTTCGGTACCCTGGTCGACATGGGATCAAGTAATTATGTATGTAAGTTGGAAGTTGAATTTTGAAAGCATTGAAAGTTACCCCACGAGTTGAGGGGTGGAACTATGATAAGGAGAATTTAAGAATTTTGATTTCTAGGGTAATTGAGAGTACCCAAATGTCATAACCGCGTACAGAACACAAGGTGAATAAAGAGTTGGAATGATTTTTAGCATGGATTATCTGGAAAGAACTTTATATTATACAAAAGAGATGACCTGTAATTATTTTGATGAATAGGGCGTTAGTGATTTATTTTGGTTGTTGTACCTATTTGGGAAAATTATTGTACTTATCAGAGAAGGTTGAGAATTATTATTCCTCTCTTATTGTCATGGAATTTGAATGCCCTATTCCTTCTATTCCATTGAATTTAGTTAGTCCTACATAAGAGTAGCCGTCGTTCGCTCTCCCAGGGCGGTCGGGGTGTTGCAAAAATGTGGGCATCTAGGTTAGCTGCAGTTAAAATAGTCCGAGTCGAAGGAACGTGGTAATAGACGTGTGAAATATATGTTTGTGGGACTATTATAACGAAGTGGAAGTGATAGAGTGGATTAAACGTCACATGAGGGTCGATAATCCATACATAAGTGTGCAATTATAATAGCAAGCCCTAACTTGATTGGAAGGCTGTGGGAAGCCATTCAAGAATTGGTATTCCTTGAATAGAGTAGAATTTAATTATTATGAAGCACACCCGGAGCGGAATTGTTATTAGTCAAGTGTGAGAACGACTTGCGCAAACAAAGAGTAATGATGTTAGTATAGTATAAGAGTTCCAGAAGTGCGCTTCGTGGAGAGAAGAGCACGGGTGGAACTTTCGGCATACTACAAGGAAAGAAGGGGAGTATTACGTGTCACTTAATGTGAGACATTTCAAGGGAAGAATCAATGTTTAGCGAGACATAGTGAGTAGTCTCTACATGCACTGCCCATAGGTAAGGTTTGCTTGAAAGAGGAGAATCAACCAAATAATTTTGTATTTATCGAAAATTCCTGAAATTGGAAGAGGTTGGTAAAGTCGGTAAAGTTCTTGGATGAGTTGCCATCCTCAAAACAAGATCAAGGGTTTATCCCGAACATGTGAATTAAGTCTCCGAAAAGGAAGTGATTGATATTCCTTTGGACTGGCTTACAATATTAACTAGTATACCCCAGACTTCCTTTGAAAGGAAGGATCGCGCCAGTGCATGGTCCGGCGCAGATAAATTTCTGAATCAGGATGAGATTTGGTGAATCCCACCTTTGATATGGGATTTCAGGAATCATCGGAGAAAAGATTTCGTTTTGAGTAGGATGTATCACCCTTAGCCAAAGAATGGGCGCACAGTGATTAAAGATTTGTGGAGCCACGTGAAGGAGATTTTGGAATCTTGATACGATGATTTCAAGAATGCTCTGTAGAAGCACTCGTACCTATTTGTCGCGTACAAGGTACTTATTAAGGTTTTGTTATGGAAGAAACTCGACTATTCTCCTTCCATATGTTTATAGGAGAGTAGGTAATCAGAATTTTTGGATCGGTCAAGAAAACATCCGATAAATGTGGTAGAATTCCACGACTGTTTTAGGCGAGCAAGAGTGATCAAATGTTCGTAATATTTTCTCAGAATGGGTGTTTTGTATATGAATAAATCCGAGTATTTGTCATGTAGTGAGGTGCGGCCTCCTAATGTTAGTGAGATAATGAAATTCATAACGTATAGGCGTGACATATGCGAATGTTGTCGGTTGGGAGCACAAGGTGAAGTGTCTCCAATGAGAATGTAAAACAATGTTGCTGTGAAGAAAGGGCTATAGTAATTGAGCGTCGTAATGTGTAGTTAGTTTGTGTACGGAAAAGGATATCCAGAATTGTGCTAACTGATAGGCCTTATTTTTTGAATTTCGGGACGAAATTCAGTTATTAGGGGGGAAGTATGTAATACCCCGTATTTTTATAGCTTTTAAATTATGGGATTTATTAAATTTAATTGAGATAAATTAATTTAATTTTAATCCGGAATGTTGCTTTAAATATTTACTAGCGTGACAAGAGTTAGTAATTATTGGAAATTGTTATTTGTTGAATATTACTGGATGAGTATAGTAATATATGAGATTTATTTTTATAATATTGTCACGTGTGAATAAAATGACAATTGTGGAAATTTAAGTCGAGACGCGCCTATGTCGTGTCGGGAGTAAATGTGAATTAATAAAAGTGAATATTTTATAAGTCGTTCGTATGGTTGTTTTGAGTGCGCCAATGCGTTTGAAAGGGTCGAGATAGTCAGAAAAGTGTACCCGGGGGTTTAGTTTGGGTCTCGGGGCGTTTTTAGGCCTAATTGGTACCCCGGGAGGGCGTTTTGGACATTTCACCTTTTTGGGTAATTAAACCCACGAAAATTAAAAGGGTTATATCAGATATCTGGATTGTCATCTAGGGTTAGAAACTCAAAACACAAGTGACGGCCATAGGAGAGGAAGGAGAGAGCTCTCAAGGCAAATTCAAGGCCCGAAATCCACCCGTTTGCACCGCAACCACCACCAACGCGTAGATCGCGCAACTGGCTACGTAACCACACCAAAAACATCTACAAATCAGAATGTCGAAAATCCCAGGCAAGTGTTTATCTTGCTTATTTATTTGGTGCATCCTTCATATTAGTTTAGGGATGATTAGGGATGAATTTCATTGAAGAAAACCTAAATTGTGATAGGAATTTGCATGTAGTCATGACTTAAACCTTATTCTGGAAATTGTTGGTGATGCAGGAGAATAATCCACGAAATTTTAATGTAGTATAAGAAGGAATTTCTGGAAAAACAGATTGGAACCATGATTTAGAGATTTCTAGGGTTCTTATATGTTTAAATGAATTATGGCATGATTAATCCGTGTTTAGTGACGTAAATTGACATGCTTTACGTTGAAAATACCTAATATGATGATATAAGGTTAGTAGTATCAATTCTGGGACGATTGGGATTAGAAAATATGGAAATTTTTGAAGTTTGGAGATGAAACCCGTAACTGCAGAATTTCAGTTTTCGCAGACCTGCTTGATCGATCGATCGAGCCTAGAGCTTCGATCGATCGAAGGTTCGATCGATCGAGCCCCAGACTTCGATCGATCGACCCCTCCTGGCAGACTCCTATTTCCTTTTTAAATGAGTTAAATTCAATTTATTGTGAGATAATTCTTGGACATCCTTAATAAAATGTTTTGGGAGATAGGGAAGACCAGTAGGACATGTGAATAGATTTTGGGACCCTTGATGTCGGGCAAAGATTGTATTTTGGGAGAATTACATAAGGGTCGGTAAATTTATGATTTAAAGAGAGAGGCACATAAGAGAGTTACTTTGGGACAAATGTGTATACCTACTGAATTTTATAATTGGGAGGATAGAATCCATGAAGCGTTATATAGTAAGTGGAAAAGTTCCTCAAATTAAAGTAAGATGTGAATGGTTATACGTGATAACTATATAATGTGAAATAAATGCGAATGACGTAAATATGGGAATTGAGAATTTACCCATTATTGATATGGTAATATTAGTATAGTTATATGATTGTGTATGCATATATTATCTATGTGTGAAAATCATGCCCACGCTACTTGCTATCCCTGAGGTTTCCGCGCTGGGACAGTCTTATCTCGATGGGACCTTTATGGGGGATATTGACTTGTACCCTAGAAGATAGATATCCTTGGTACAGGCTATCGGAATGATAGTTCAGACGGTCCTAAGAGATGCGGGTATGTGCTTTCCTCTTAGAGACTTGAAATCTATGCTTCGCCTCATTTTGTTTGTGTATAGGTATCCTTGGTACAGGCTATCGCAGTGATAGTTCAGACGGTCCTGAGAGACTTGGAATCTATACTTTGTCTCAATATTGTTTGAGTATGTGTTAATACAGTTCGAGAGTGATTCCGAATCTGTATTCCCTTAGTACGAGTGATACGGGGATTGGATAGTAGAGTATGCCCGCACTATAGTTGTTATTTGGGGTGATGTTGTGATATATATATATTTTATGAGTAGTTAATATATATATATGAAATTCTGAAATCTGGAATTGCCTACTGTGATGAGATATGTAGGACATGGTTGATGACTCAAATTGTAAATACTTGTTTTGAGAAAGTATAATATGACACTGGAAAAACTTTATTGATTAATAAAGTTAAAATGAGAACTTTGGTTACAAATTGAAATATTCTTTTCAAACAATTAAATCGTTAAATTTTGAATCTTACGAGTAATCTAAGATAAGTTAAATCATTGGGAAGATTAGTGCGATAAATGATAAGACAAACCGTTGGGAAGGTTAGTGCGATAGGTGTGCACATTAGAATAGAGGTGAGAATTTCTCAAGAGAGTATCGCACTAATATGTTGTTGCATTGGCCTGTGTCAATTTAAATACTTGCTAAACGAATTTTAAATCATACACACTATCGGGCTCTGACCCGTTTCTTTTTCTCTCTCTCTTGTATATATATGTATGTATTACAGGTGCCCAGTCACAGGGACGTCTTACTTAGGATCTCTTGGAAGGAACGCGTTGCAGCTTAGGTGGGAGTTGCAGGTCTCTTGATTAGACGACTTCGTTCATTCGGATCCACTCTTAGTACTTTCATCTAGTTGGGCATGTGTAGCTCTTTCCATTATTCCGTTGTTATTGGACATTTGTATTTCAGTTATTTCCAGTATTGTTACTATGGGATTTATTCAGTTTGGATGTGTGACTTTAGATTTCGTATGTTGACATTCGATTGACGAATGTATTAAATTAATTGGATTATGTTGCAGAATTTAATGTGGTGCGATTCTTACTCATTGAATGTTGTTAATAAAATAAATGATTTTTCTTTAAATAAAATTTGGAAAGTATGTATGAAAATGGTTTTGACACTTAGCTTAATTAATTAGGGTGTTAAATTGAAAAAAAATTATTTTTCGACAGTGATGCTAAGAATGGACCAACTGTTCACCTTGATTTAATTTAATAAAGGAGTGATCGCCCGGTATTTAATTAGGCGGTGTGTCACATACAACTAGATTAATGGTGGGGTAATGGAAAGTAAAACTTCAACACCCAAAGGTGCCACACCCAAAGAGAGATGAAGAAGAGCCCCAAAAAATCGTAACCCTAAACTAAACTAAGCAAAAAATGAATCTTCTACAAAAATAAACCAAAGCTTCCTTTTATACCAAGTGGAGAAAAGGAATAAATGAAAAGGTTAAAAGAAAATAAAAGAAGATAAGTCTCCTAATTAAGGAAAGAAATAAAAAGAAAGAATAAGTAAATAAAAAAAGGGAAAAGAGGAAGTAGAAGCAAAAGATCTCGGAGGAAACAGAACACCAGTCGACCGGGGCCTCAAGCGGTCGACCGCGAAAATGGGGGAGGCACACTGAAATAGCCCATGGCATAACTCAAATCACCGATCAACCGGTGGCAGGGTGAGGTCGACCGGGCATGGAAGCAGTCCCCCGTGAAATTCTGCAGCAACACCAAGACCCACTTCCATGAAAATGGCCAAAACCTGAGCCAACAGCGAGTGTGGCCAAGACCTGAGATCACCCAACATCTGCTCAAACCGAGAACTCCATATTATGGAGACCCATTTGGGTAAAGACCCACCATTGATGACCTTTTGTGTAAAGTCAAGACCCAGTTCGGGTTAAATATGAGACCCAGTCGACCCGAGTATCCAAACCAAAATCTTGTTCCAATTTCATCAAAGACATCCCAATTTGGCGCGTGACCCCAAAGCCCGAGCAAGACTTGAGAAATCACCCCAAATCTCCATTCTCAAATGTGTGTCCTGCAAATTGGCCAAAATAGAAGATATGACACAAGGGGTATTATCAAAATTGTTAGTTAATAAATAAAAAAATAATAAATAAATTCTTATATTTCTTCTCCGATTAAAGGTCCGTGTTGAATTCATTCGAACTCAAATTTGAGCATCGTTCACGTCCACGCGAAGCTTGGCCCAAGAGCTACAACTTCTGTGAATACTTCGGGCAAAAATAGCGAAGTGTAAATTATGAAAATTCCCCAGAACATGCGAATATTTACAAAACTTTATCAGAACACGCCCAAACTTCATGCTAAGAACTTTAATACCTATAACAACTCAAATAACATGTTAGCATATAAAACGGTGGTTGTCTGATTAACGAGCATAATTATAGGCATTAAAGTACCCGAGGGGGCTAAAATGCATAAGTTCGAGGGTAATTAAAGTGCAATATTCGATATGAATCAGCTTTTCAGCCTTTTCTTCAATCCATTCAAAAAAGTTCTATTGGTTACTTATGTTTGGCCATTGCTTTAAGGATAACCAGGAGTGGAGTGGATTTTTTGGACATCGGATTGAACGCAATAGTCAACAAATTTATCATTGTCAAATTGTGTGCCATGATAAGTGATAAAGGCATAGGGCAAACCATACCTTCATATGATATTTTTCCAAATAAATTGATAAACCTTATCATATGACATATCGATCAATAGTTCAACTTCCACCCATTTAGTAAAGTAATCAACACCTACAACCAGGTACTTGAATCTTCCTCGAGTGGTCGGCAGAGGCCCGACCAAGTCAATTCCCCATATAACAAAGGGCTAAGGTGAAGTGATTGGTGTTAGGAGAGATTTTGGAGTCTTGCGTATGCTGGAAAACCTCTGACACTTATCACACTTGTTGACAAAAGTTGCACAATCTGCTCGCATAGTTGGCCAGTAGTACCCCTGTGTGTGGATTCTTCGCAACAACGTTCTTCCTGCGATATGGGCTCCACGGGACCCTTCATGGACTTCTTCAATCAATTCTTTCACTTCAGTTGGATGTACATACCGATGTAGACCAACAGTTAATCCTCTTCTATATAACACACCACCATCTAGCACATATCTCGTGGCTTTGTATTTTAGCTTCTTAGCTTCTAGTAGGTCGATTGGAAGAATCCCTTCTTTAATATATGCTCTTATGGGATCCATCCAAGATGGCCCCATATCAAGTGCAATAAAATTAACCATCAGATCTTCATCAATGCTCCTATTAGCAAGTAGAACAATAAGAATAGTTCTTCGCAACTCAGTTCTGGTTACTGAAGATAGCCGAGCAAGTGCGTCTGCTCGGGAAATTTCTAATCTTAGAATTCTGATCATCTTTACAGCCAGCAAAGTGGCAATTATCTCCAAATCTTTGGCTAAGTATCTGGTCATAAATTCTCCTTTAGTTGCAAATAAGTTCAACACCTGATTTACCACCAATTGTGAGTCACTGTATACCACAACTTGCTCGACATTCAGGGATTTAGCTAGATTTAACCCAATAATCACAGCTTCATACTCTGCCTCATTATTGGAGGCTTGAAATTATAATCATAGAGCATACTCTATATCTAGTTCGTCTGGAGTATTGAGAATGATTCTAGCTCGACATCCAGTTGTACAGGATGACCTATCAACATACAAGCTCAATATGGGAATGTCATTGTCAAATGCTTTGTTTATCAGAATTCCATGATGGAAAATTTTATGCTTTACCTCCTCATATTTCTTTTTCATCTCTTGTACTCCACTGGTGGGTTCTGGTTGATCGGTGGTAGTTTTCCTTACATGGAATTGGTCGGGGGTATCTCCAGTAGGTCTACTGATTCCTGAATATTGCTCGGCTAGAATCCCTTAGTGCTCGGGGACCTCTAGGTAAGTGAATTCTGTAATAAAATTTACCACAACTTGGCCTTTAAAGTAGTCCTTGGTTCGTATACAAGGCCATATTCCCCTAACTCCACAGCCTAATACATCAATCTCCCAAATTTCTCTGGCTTATGCAAAGCTTACCTTAGTGTCACATCAGTGTATACCACTATGGTGTAAGCGTGAAAATATAGCTTCATTCATCCACTGGCCTCAATTAAGGCCAATGTTATTTTCTCCAGTCTGGGATATCTGACTTCTGCTCCTCAAAAATATTTGCTAGTGTAATAAACTGGCTTTTGAACTCCATTCTCATCCCTGATCAAGGCAGAGCTAATAGCTGATTCAGATACAACTATATACAAATACATCTTTTCTCCTAACACTGGTCGGGAGAGTAATGGTGGTGTTCCCCAGTACTTCTTCAATTCTAAGAAGGCTTTTTCACATTCATCATTCCATTCAAAGGTTTTTCTGAGTACTTTAAAGAATGGTAAACACATATCTGTTGCTCGGGACACAAATCTGTTAAGTGCTGCTACGCGCCCTGTTAGCCTTTGAGCATCATTTTTACAAGTCGAGGATTGCATTTCGATCAAAGCTTTAATTTTATCTAAATTAGCTTCAATGCCCCTTTGATTTACTATATACCCTAGGAACATTCCCTCCTAAACTCGGAAAATGCATTTGGACAGATTTAACTTCATCTGGTGTTTTTCCAATTTATCAAATGTCTGGCTAAGGTCGGTAATATGATCGGCATCTTTTTTGCTCTTAGTCTGCATGTCATCAACATACACCTCCATGTTCTTACATATCTGCTCCTCAAATACTTTGTTTACTTGTCTCTGATAAGTGGCACCTGCATTTTTTAAACCAAATTGCATAATATTATAGCAATAAGTTCCTCGGGGGGTAATAGAGGAAGTACTTTCTCTATCTTCTAGATTCATTTTGATCTGGTTATAACCAGAATATGCATCCATGAAACTAGCAGCTCATGCCCTGAAGTAGCATCCACCAGTTGATCAATTCGTGGCAAAGGGAAATGATCCTTTGGGCTCGCTTTATTTAAGTTAGTAAAATCCACACACATCCTCCACTTATTATTTTTCTTCTTGACCATAACTACGTTGGTTAATCAGTCCGGGTACTTCACATATTCAATAAAGGGAGATTTTTGAAGCTTCTCCACTTCTTCTTGTATGGCCTTGTTCTTCTCCAGACTGAAAACTCTTCCATGTTGCTTTACAGGTTTAATATCGTTATTCACATTAAGCTTATGGCATAGGAAGTTCAGGTCTATACCAGGCATATCTTCATGGCTCCATGCGAACACCTACTTTCTTTATCTTAAGAAGGCCACCAACTCCTGTTTAAGAACCGATTCCAATGACGCTCCTATTTGAGTAGTTCGTTCTCATTTATAATCATCCAGAACAATGCTTTATGTTACCTCCATCACTTGGCCTTTTATGAGCTCAGATTCATCTCTTGGATCCAAGGTTTCAACCTCAGATTCGTTATTCGGCTCAGACATATCCATTTGATAAGTGGGGGTTTTCTTCTTTACTTCTGACATATCTTCCTCCTCAGTAGATGAATATTAGCATTCCCGAGGTACTTTCTAATCTCCCTTTACTACTCCCACTCTGAAGTTGGTCGAAAATTTTAGGCATTGATGAACAGTAAAAGGTATAACTTTGAACTTCTTCAGTCCCACTCTTCCCATGATCATGTTATAGGTAGAATAAACATTTGTGTCCATTACAAAGAATCTCACTTTCTCTGTTCCGCTTGCTGGCCATGTTCTAATCAACATATCTAGCTTTATTTTTCCCAATGTAAATACTTTATCGCCAGAGAATACAATAAGTGGCCTGTGGTAAGGCTCCAATTGGCTAAGTTTCAATCCTAGACTATCAAAATAGTGATAGAACATTATGTCTGTCGAACCTCCATTATCCACTAATGTTCTTTCTACCAGTACTTCTTTCATACTGACTCTGATCACTAAAGGATCATTATGAGGATACAAGACTCCGGATAGATCATTCTTGGAAAATCCAATTACGATTTTATCCTTGTTAACTTTCCTTGGTCGGTCTTCCTCGACGAGGTTGATTCGCTGGATGTAGTAACGAGCTTGAGCCTCATTGAGGTAAGCTTTCCTTTAAGCTGTATGATCTCCTCATCTTGCATCTTCACCTGTAATCATATGGAAATTAAAGGATCTAAAACTGAGTGTGAATACCTCATGTTCAGGTTATCTAGGCTTCTTGGGGAGATTAGTATCGTCTTCTGGATCATCGTTATGGTTCCTCTTCTTATCTTCTCTAGGATTAACAGGTGATTTATGTCGACCTCTACCTCCAGTTCTTCCACCAGCCTGTCGATTAACAAATCTATCCAATTTTCCTTTTCGAATGAGTGCTTCTATCTCATTCTAGAGAGTAATACACCAGTTGGTCATATGACCATGATCTTTGTGAAACTTATAATACTTGAACTTATCCATCTTATCAGCAGGTGACCTTAACTCTTTAGGCCAACTCAAATCATTATTGTGTTTGATTTCCTCCAACACATGATGTATATCCATCGTTAAGGGGGTGTAATTAGTAAATTTTTTGAGCCGATCTATGCTTTCTTTTACTTTCGAATTCCTGTGCCCGTTGTGATTCTTGTGCTCCTTCTTATCTGACTTTCCTTCTATCTTTGCTTTCGCCTTTGCATCTGAATTATTTTTAGCAGTCATAGCTTCCTCGGCATTCATAATCTTTACTGCTTTGGCCATCAATTCTGTCATTGTCTTCAGGAGATCTTTTGCTAAATTATAATATAGTTTATCGGGGAGAAAACCGCTCATGAAGATAGTGATTGCCGTCTTCTATTCATAATCAATGACTTACAGTTTCTCATTATTGAAACGAGTTATTTAATCCCTGGTACTTTCTCCTACCTTCTATCTCACACTAAGAAAATGAGCTACTCACTTCACTGGTTTTGCTCTAAAGTAAAAATTACCAATGAATAGCTCTACGAGTTGTTGGAAGCAAGAAATCTGCCCCTGAGGAAGACTATTATACCATATTTAAGCATATCCAATGATTGTTCCTAAAAATGGCCTACACCTCATCTCATCAGGAACAGCATAGATATTAGCATTTGCATGGTATTATTTTATATGAAGAAATGGATCAGTCTTCCCATCCTACTTGGGAGTGACCATTAGAGTTTTAAACTTGGTCGACGTAGGGAAATCTATGATGGTTTGCACAAAGGGGGATCCTTAATAAAACTTCTCTGGTGAGGATTCCTGGCCTTGGCCAGTTCTCCCAACCTGTCTTCCAAACGATGGAACCTTTTCAAGAATCATTGCCAGCACCAGATCTATGGGTGTCAGCTTTTTTATGCCAACTAAGTGATCGTGCTAAGCCTTCTTCTTGTGAACATCTCTTTGACTAAACCAATCAGTTCGTCGGGTGTTCAATTTGGATTGGGCTGAACCTTCCCTTAGATCGCTTGATCGTCGAGTATTTCTCAATGCAACCCATAGGTCATTTCCCTGGGGTGCCAAAGGATAGAAAGGAGAGGCCTACTTAGCCTTTCTAAGGCACTCAATCTCTCTGGGATGAGGGACTGTCCATCAGAGGAATTAGTAATCTTGATAGAAGAAGTTTCTCCAGGAAGGTACGAAGGATCCCTTGAAGTTATGGAACAGCTATTCTCAACACTCCTTATTGGCGACGGTGCCATATTCCTTTGATAAATTATGCAGGGACTCCAATTTGCAGAGTTTGGGCCAACTGTCATATAGTATCCTGCATAGCCTCTTGACCCTTGGTCAAGCTAGCTAAAATTCCAGTTAAAACATTGTTATTTGGAGGGACAGAGGGAGTGGGCAGAATTCCCTCGTTTCTGGTGATTGATTCAGGAATTTCATCCATGGATGATGAATGCTTGAAAACATTTAGCAATGTGTTCCCACAGATGACGCCAATATGTTGATGCAAAAAACTAGACTAGTCCCAATTGATTGATTATAGATAAATAAACAAAAACAAATAAGATAAAGAGAAATTAAAAGTGGTTTGACTCAATGGGAAAGACTACGTCCACTATTTTGTATTGACTGCTTTGATTTGTTTTCGATCCCTTGCAATGAGGGTGATACAATGTATTTATAACCCAGTAGGGGTACTGATAGTTGTCATGTGAAAGGATAGAATGCCTTTATTTGTTAGGCATTTTCATCAATACATAATGAGAATTAAATATACTACTGACGTCGCTTCACTAGTTATAAAAGTTGTATGACTGTTTTCACTTCGTTGGCTGTACAAGCAGGATTTCTGGTAGTTTATCGGTCTTCCCAGTTGCTCGGGCTTCCTTATAGGTAGGGCTTCCCTGTTGGTCGGGCTTTTACATCATGCTGACTTGGATTTGAGCCACACTGGATAACATGTGTCGATTTATAATTGGTCCACGTAGGATGGTAAATTTTGGTATCAACAATAGCCAAAAATGGTATTAAAGTCCACGTAGTTCATAAAATGAACATGGTCGGGGTCTAATCTCTGTTTATTTATGAATATGTAAAATATGTTGAAAGTATAGAAAATTACGAGAACACTCTAAATTAAAAATTGTGGTGTAGGCTCCATTTTGGGGGTGGTTTATTTATAAAAATATATATGAATGTATATATGATAATAAAAATAGTAGGATTAGTGATACAAGATAAAAATGGAATAATAGCCCAAAACAAAGTAGTATTAGTTATTAAAGAATATAAGAAAATGGAATTAGTGTTACCAATAAGAGACTTTGATGCCTTCTGTCTTGATGAACATCACATAACACAAACCACTAATCGAGGCAACCACACAAATATTAAACATCAACAGAATTCATGACCATTTGTGTCATTACCTCAAATTGGCAGTTTGTTATTAGTGTCACATTCAAAACTTAAGAAGATATACATAATGATATTTTGTAAAATATGAGAGATGGGGAAGCAAGTGTAAGAGAACTAAATATATGAGTAGAAGATACACAAACGTAAGTAAATATGAGGGTTGTTTCAATATACGATACAAATAAGGTTGTCATATAAAAGTTAACTAAATGTTAATAATATAGTATTTCGAAACTCAATCTTTATCTAAATCAACTAAAAGAATGGTCAAATTAGGGTTGTCATCAAAAGCAGACTGGAACACTATATAGTCAAACCCTTCATTACATTCATAACAACAGATCAATTGTCGTTGTTTATGCATTTAGATTATAATACCTTCTTATCATTTTGAAAGTCATAAATAAAATTCATGTCAATCAAGCAATCTTTACCCTTCAACTGATGTAAATATACCAGTACAAGTTTTGAAGGAGTAACAACTTTACAACCATTCATATTGTCCTCCACCTTCACCTAGTAATGATAGAAGATGATTTCTTTAAAGTGTAAGTAATATAGTTCTAGGATTTGTTAGAGAATCCTATAATAGGTCAACACCATGTCCTTTGGATTTTTATCACTTTTCAAAATACACAAGAATTTAAGGCAAAAATTGTTACTCCGTTGTTTTGTATAAATAGTTTTTCCTCACATGGGTATGAGATGAAATCAAAACAATTGACGAATAACTTTTTAAACTCCTTCTCAAGGAAAATAAGAACTTTAGATAGGCATGCAAGCCTTGAGGACACATCACCCTTCTTTAAAAGCTGCATGTTTTAATGGATTTGTATTGGGGCATGTTTTACAACACATACGTAAATAACAACAATAGAAAAAGTGGTTATTACCTGTTTTGATACCCATGCCCTAAAATCATTTATCTTATGATTTCTGGCCATTTTGTGCTTATATTTTCTAAACATTTCCATGAAATTTTAGAGTTTATATGGTAATATAGAGAATATACATAATCAAATAAAAATAAGTTATATATGTAGTTACGTACTCTCTCTAATCTTTAACATCATCTTAGGATTCGAAGATATAACGAGCTTCTTGGTTTTATTACAGATTGGTGAGTATAACATCTTTAGGGTTCCCCAAAAGAAATTCATCCTTAAACTTGTCACCTTCCTCGATCACTCATTCTCCACAAGGATTGAATCTCATAAGCCCTTATTCTGGTATATGTTCTATGGTGTATAATGATGATTCTATTGTTATGTATTCTTTCATAACTAACCCTCCAATATGCCTTGTATTTTTAACATAGTCTTTGAACGTTTTAATCAATCACTCGAAATAATACATCTAGCAATATCTGACGGGTCCACACAACAAAACTTAATCGCATAAATGCACAAGGAGGTGGATGTTGATGTCAAAGAATGATTAAGGAAGATAATTCTCCATGACACAAGTCTCCTCGATTATAGTGCATTTTGCATCCTTAATATGCGTATTGTTTACCACTTTTGAAGAAAATAAGGTGAAGCACAAACTAATCTACATAATCTCCCCATAAAGATCCTTGTACTGAGAAAAGCATTGCCTAAACAATAGAGGGAACAATTGGATTAAGACATGCTAGTCGTAAGGCTTGCACTGTTTTATGTCATTTGTTTGGTAGCTTACAACCCTGCGCAAGTTACCGAAACAACCATTCAAACTCTTCAAGTTGAACAATGTGTTTAGGAGGATCTTTTTATCACTAGTAGTCAAAGATAAAACACCCTCGAGAATCAAATTTCTTCCAGTTGTAGGTTTAATTTTTTATTTTCATCTCCTTTAGATTGCAACATGACCTCGCTCCTCTTTTAAATGAGATCCACCCAAAAATGTTCCAACCATATTTTTTGCAATATTCTTATCCGTGTGCACCACTTCACTTACGTGCCTTACACTGTGATATTTCCAATATGACAAGTCAAATAAATTCATCGCCTAGACCATGCCTTCATTTTACCAATATCTTGTGAATTATCCCTAGATTTATGCTTCTGGCCTTCAAACTAAGGTTGTTTGCCTATAAAATTATTTTCTGAAGTCTCAACCTTCGCCTTCTCCTCGATTTGATAATCAAAAAGTCAAGCAGGTTCTGCCCTACACTCTTGATCGACAGGTAAAAAGTTAGACTTTTCATTACTAAAAGGGTGACTGATCAAGAAAAATCTACAATGATTGGCATAACTCATCTTCTCATTATCATGTATCCTAGAGGATTCAGTTTTCTCCACAGACGGGACATCCATAATAACCATGAACATTACATACGGATAAGTTCTCATAGGTCGAAAAGGCATGGATCGCCCACATAACTATTGCTTTAAGTGTGAACTTTTCACCCTTATGAGTGTCAAACACCCTCACTCATTCATCCCATAACTCTTTAAGTTCTTCGATTAACGGGGCCAAAAAAATATCAATATTTTCATCGGGAGCCTTTGGCCCGAGTATCAATAATGACAATAATGTGAACTCTTTTTTCATGCATGGTGTTGGAGCGAGACTTAAAGGCTCCATGAGAACTTACCAGTAACTCTGATTAATGCTTAAATTAATGAAAGGGTTAAACTCGTCGATTGATAATTTAAGAGAATATTGCATGGTTATTTTGTAAATTCAAGGTGTTGTGTCTTTGAAATCTTCCAGATGAGTGAATCAATCAGATGACGCATGAGATTCCCAACCATCTCGGCTCGAGCATGCCATGACATGGGCTATACTATCCACCGTATAGTGAAAAATATTTTTAACTATAGCTCAAGGGGAAATACTTTAATACCTTATGTGGAACTTGCAAGCACTTGCAAAATATTATTGTACCATATTTTCCACTCCCTTAAACCATATATTTTGTCTCCTTGTATACATGTCATACACTCTTCAGTTCGTGTTCATTATGGTACAATATTCAATCATACTTGCATGCGTGAATAGATTTGTATTTCGAACCCAAAACCTTCAAGCTCTTTTTCATTCTCGGATAACTATCTGGTAATGTTCTCTTTCGGGAGATTGTCTTTAGCTCACTTAAGAATTGAAATTGCGCTATTTCCTGACAAACCAAATTGACTCTTCAAATTATGGAAAATGATCATCGTGTACAATACCGAGTGAAATTCTTCATAACTTTGATAGAAAGGTCTAACCGCATCATCTTTCAACCATATGTATTATTAATCATTGGGGAATTTAACATCAACTTATTTATTCTCTTCGTCATAATGCATATTATCCGTATCCATAGGCCAAATATTTTGATGGTTGTGGACTATATAAGCATCATCAATTAGGTTGGTCAAAGTATGATGTGCTGGTGAATCGTTCACCACTTCTACACGGTGGGGTTCCATCACGCGATCATTTACCAAAAATTCTTCTAGAACATATGGTACATTATTTTTCTCATGGAATGTCCATATCTTATAGTCTTTCATAATACCCCATATTAGTATATGCAATTTAACGTCTTCTAAAGACTTGAATTCTTCGTTTATGCAACAGTTGCACGGACATGGAATCTTATCACTCTTAAGATTTCTATGTGCATATTTAATAAATTCCTGAACACCCTTTACATGATTAATAGATACTCTACGACTCTCTTTCATCCACTTTTTATATTATGGAAAATCCATTAAGTAGTCTTTAAAACTCAAGTCACCTATATAAATAGGTTGAAATAAAGGTCATGTTGGATACAAGAACTCTCATTTTATAATTCAAGAAAATTCATTCAACCCAAGAAAATTTAAAAAAAAATCATTTGACTCGATTATTCAGTAACTAGGGAATAAAACAAAACAGACGATCCATGTAACTAAAATATTACAAATTGGTTAAAAAAGAAAACATTGTTCAATGCCGAATCTTGTCCAATAAAAGAACTGGCAAGGTAATAAAATAAATATGATATTTTTTATAGAGGCTTTTCCCCGTGGTTAAACTACACACACTCATATCTGCAACTCTCGTATATTGTATCAATCAATATATGAGCCTCACCCACCTCCAAAGGTCGATTATGGACATGTGTTCCTACATTTAGATAAACAAGAGTGCACAAACCAATGACCCTTATATAATATGGCTCACCATAATCACTGTGCATGGATCACGATGATCCACAAATGATTGGAGGTGGCATTTGGGAGGAGAATGTACCAGGAGGAGTCATCTAGGAGGGGAATGTTCCAGGAGGAGTCATTTCGGATGAAAAACCTTGAGGCGTTTGATAGGGAAATTTTTAAGGAGTCATATAAGAAGGGTAACCAAGTTGTTAAGTAAACAATCAGACCACAATTTTATTTGTTAGGATTTCCATATTGTTGCGAACATTGCTCAAGTCCCTCAAAAGCTCTGACACTTCTCCTTTAGTCCTAGCATAGTATTTTTCCTCTCTTAACACGTGTCTCCTCATCAAAGATATCTCATCTAATAGAGGTTTATTGCGATTTATTTTTCTACTTAGAATATATAAGCCCACACATTTTTTCTCCCCTTACTATCCCTCCCAAGTACCTTGGTTAGGGCATCTACTTCAGTATCACAAGGCTACACTCGAATTGACTACTCAACATGCCTTTTATCATTTCTTGTAACATATTATTATATTTAGGACTATGATTTTAAATATATATTAGTATAATGTGTATATATATGTTAACTAATTAAATCTCATTAGAGTCGGAGCTAATTTATTTAGAAATTGATTGATCCCTTTTTCCTGCTAGGCATGCAAGTACATGTTGACTCAATTAGGTTTTTTACCTTCTTTCGAAGTCCCCTTGATATGTTCCCTCCATTCACCCTTCAGATCATCATAAAATTTTGCCGTAAATTTCTAGACATCAACTTTCTTTGACCTGTTCAGTTTATTTTTCTCCTTCTAAGTCAGCTTTCCCTCCCTGGCCATTCTCCAAAAAGTCATTCCATTAATAAGTGGACAATTAAACATTTTGGGAACTCTGTATTTGAACCCGAAAATATCTGAACTCTCTGCCGCTTCGAAAAAAATTATTTTGAATATTCTTCCAATTGGTTTTTAATTGATCAGCTACTCGGGAAATAACCTTTTCCTTCGAATAATTTGGAAATGAAAAGGTTTTATTAACAAGCCACTCTTTTAGACATGATCAAGCTTCGTCTTATTGTCTTTTCCCTCAACGCCCATAATAGTCTTTTTGAGAAATAGACAATGGCTTTTAAAAAGCTGAAGGTTAGGTTTATTGTTGGTAGGATGATTCCCAACTAAGAAGGACCCAATGAGATTCTTAGGTTTTACTTGCGATTCCTCGATAGCAGTAGGTGGGGTGTTGGATTAATAGGAGGTTCTTGAGTTTGATGACTCGAAGATGGAGTCATAGATTAAATCTCCGATGGAATAGAGTATTAATAACCGGGAGTTTGATCTCTCACAAGAGTACCTATTCAATCATATGATGTTTTCCTTGCCAGAGATTCAATATACGTCGGTAGATTGAATCTCCAATAGAGTAGAGCATTTTGGAAAGAAAAACAGCATACGATTGCACAAGTATTCTTCCCACATATCAACTCAACTATTTGTAAGGTAATTAAATTGTTCAATTTTTCTATTCCCGTACTTGATAAATATGAGTTCCCTCTATTTGGCGCACGCTAATGAAAGATGTTTTAGTGCTGTCAAATTGTACGTTCTCGTACTTTTGTTAAAAATAATTACTACCGAGACTATTTTTCCAGAGAAAATATATAGACCGGTACGAATATGGGTCATCGAGGTAATGGTTCAAATTAATCCTAAATTAATTATGGTTTTCCATTTGATCAATCATATACCAAGAAGTCCAGTTTAAGTTCATTTTAATTAAATTAAACCTAAATTTACTATTTATCCACCAATTGTGCAAGTCCTTTCACCAATTTGTATTCACCCAAATAGCAACCTATTAAGGAAGGATTGAACATCACCACAACACGTTAACCAAATGACTATATTCTAAACATTTAATGTGTGTTTGTGTGTGTGTGTGTGTGTGTGTGTATATATATATGTGTGTGTATGTGTGCGCGTGTGAGTCTGTGTCTATGTGTATGGGTGTATGGGTGTGTATGTGTATGTGTATGTGTGCGCATTTGAGTATGTATGTGTGTAGTCGTTAAGATAGGGTAGTCGTTAAGATAAATAATTAGTTAAATATTTATTATGAAGGATTAATAGAGTGGGAGTTTTAGGTATCCATCATCCGTATCCAACATAAGCCATAACGACCATTAACCAAACAATCCAACACAAGTATATCACATACTCCTTCTAAATCGTCTACTTAATTAATTCCCTTAAAGAATAAAGTGCCTTACATAATTAGTCCATTTCTCAATTCCAGTAATATAATTTAACAAGAAGTTTTAAGTAACGTTTCAAGAGTATATCATCGGGTATTCAAACATAAAATCTTCTCATGGTAACAATTTTCTATTTTTGTAAAGTATTTGGAATCAAAGGTACTACTTATGGAGTTAAAGGAATAACTACACCTAGCATGAAATTTCTCATATTTTAATTAAACTTTTAACTATATCTCAATTACTCAATATATATTCCAATTATGATAAATCCAAGAACAAGTCTAAACCCTTAATAAGTCAATTCTAAATTAAGAGTTTTATATACACTTTCTAACAATAAATAGTGTCATATTTCAACATAAAACATGTGAGAATAATCACACACACTCACAATGTAGCAGAGCCACTGTGTAGATAGGGTGGGCAAGTGTCCCACCCACGATTTGGAAACAAAACATGTTATGTACATTGATAAGGATAGATGTGTAACCGTGTAAGTCAACCAATAAACTCAATTCTCTATTCAAGTATTGTGAGTTCCAAACAATTTGACAGTGAAACGTATTGATCAACTAAGTAATAGCTAAAAATAATGTATACCTTGGAATTATTTATGCTTTCTTTTTAAAGCTCAAGTGTTTAAATAATATTTTTAAATAACTTTAAGGAGAAAAATAATGTATAAATAATTTAAACATATATATTTTAAGAATTATCTCTTAATTTTACATATCAAACATATTTCTTTTGTGACTTGTGGTTGTTTAGATTTTAATATTATGGATTGAAAATTTAGGCTATATTGAGTGTTTTTTAAAAATTATTTTTTGTTCATTTCTAACTTTGACTCAATTTGACTTTATAATATTTGATTAAAAAATTTAAAATTTTTTAAAAAGAGCTGAAAAAAATAAATGCGTGGCAAGATTATGCACCTGTCAGTTTTTTTGAGTGCCCTACCTAAAGATAATTTATGACTCCGCCATTGAATGTGTATATACACACACACAGAGAGATATACACATAATTGTATACTCCGCCACTAAATGTGTATACACACACACACACAAATAAATACACACACACACATACATAAAAATACACACGCATGCACAAATAAAAATACACACATATACAGAGAGACAAACAAAGAGTATTGTGGTGAAGAGAGGGAGGGAGGATTGCCGATTATGGAGAGGGGGAGAGAGGGTTGTTGGTTATGGGTTTAGCAAGAGAGAGGGGGAAATGTTTTCGGTGGTTTCCCAACTGACCTTAGGATTTATTTTATAGTTTTGAAATGGTCATGATCTTAGATGGTTACCCCGCATGTGGCCAATGAGACACAAATAAACGATCACGGTTCTAGACCGTGACCATGACTGTGGGAAATAACAATGGGCAACTTGGTCGTGACTCTGAACCGTTACCATTTTAAAGTGGCCATTTTAAACTAAAATAACGGGTCATAGTTATGGCATCTGACCATAATTCACTGGTATTGGTCACAGCTGGTTCACACTCAAGAACAGTGACCATTAGTGTGATATTTTTGGCGGGAACTTTAACACTTAAAGGGTCATGGATTAGTCACGATATGGAGCCGTGAACAATTTGGTCACGATCCAAAACCCATGACCAATCCTCTGTTGGTTTCAAACTTTGGCCTGGTCACATTATTGGTTACAGGTTTTGGTAGTGTGTCACAGTTTTTGACTGTGACACCAATTGACTATGACAATCTCCCTATTTTGGTGCACCCTTCATATTATAACCTCGTCAAATAACACATGTTAATCAGATTAAACGTTATCTTACCCCCACATAAGTGGAATGTGTGAGAGGTGCCCATCACCGCTCGTCCATCCATCACAACACCTTCGATGATCGTTATATGTCATTCAGAGATCTCGCTCGGTATCTGAACCTAGTGACATCCACCATAAGACTCACCTTCCTGAGAATCTTCTCCCATACATTTGTTATCCTCGTTGTGCCCTGGGAGTGGATATTCGTCTGAGCGATGTCAGTCTACAAAATTCCAAGTCAAAAAGCATCAATCCCCAGCGAAAAAATAAAATTCAGAAGAAAAACTCAAAAACAAATAAAATAAATACTCGCACAACCGTTGTCGTTATTCACCATCATATATCAATGGAGATCATACTCTCACAGTATAATCGAACATAATATAATCTCAACACACTTCAGGGCTATGAATACCCTTTCCAACGGCGTATATTGTGCATTAATCGGACTTATTGTAACGACCCCACTTTTATATGTTCATATATAGTTTTAAATGTTGTATTATTTCATATGTGATATGAATCATGTTAATTTATTATTTTAGTCTAATCCTCCCTTCATAAATCATGAAATATCAAATTAGTTACAAACATAAAATTTTAAAGTTTCCGGTAGGAATGTTCATATTAGAGACTTGTTTTGACCATTATAATATAAAAATTGAATTGAGGTAAAGAAAATTAAAAAGTTGTAGATATATGAATTAGGTTTGTAACACAACAAACAGTGTGTTAAACGGAGGTCCGAGCAAGAAGTTATACCGAAATTACGAAATAAGGGCAAATATGTCCATCCTTTAAGTCACATTTTGTCTTATTACCACACCATGTGTAATATTTTGATTGGTTGAAGGGGAGGCTGGTTTGGACGACTTAAAAACTTTGAAATAACCTACTTATTCATCAAAATGGATTAAATCAAAGTCTTATAGCATATCCTAAGCTAAATGATAAGTTTTGGGGTAGAAAATGGAATTTTATAAAACTTTAGGGACTTTATTTTGAAATAATGAAAGTTTTAGGGACTAAAATGAAAATATATAAAGGACCATTTTGTAACTAAAATATTTTTAAGGACCTCTAAAAAATATTGAAAATGTATGGTGTAAAATTACTAAAATACCCTTCATGTGTAAAATGACCCTTATACCCTTAATAACTTGACACCTCGTGCTTAACACAACGTGATGTATTATTGACACCACACCTTACACATGTCATCCATATAAATAAGGATAAAACATGTGTCATACATTTAGAAGAAGATAAAACACGTGTCCCCGTTTGGTGAATAAAGATTACAAGATAGTCCCGTTGCACGACACGTCAAATGTCGACCCACCAAAATGGATGCTTAGTCATTAAGACACGTGTCAACACCCTAATAACTTTGGAAGATTATAAATAGAGGCCTTAGGATCAGTTCTTACACGAAATTCATTCCAAAGATCAGAGAGAAATACTGAGAGAAAATACGGGAAAGTTAAGAAGAAGTTTCATCTTAAGAATTAACAAATGATCCAAGACTCGGTATCTGTAACTTTGAACTTTTGTTCTAGGTGACTAATCTGTGACATTCCTTGCGTATTTTGAACATATGATATTATGAAAACTATATCTATTTTGTGAAATGTTCTATCCTAAAAATACATCTAATACCGATGATTATGTCGTTTGTTATATGTGTATATCTCTCGATATATATATCTGATTTGATTTCTGAAATTATTGATTCGGCCTATGGAAAGTATTTTACTATGTTGGCCTTGACTACCGGGTGGAAATATTTGGGTGTTACCTTCCCAGCTGGTTTATCGCTGGTGTGCCCTAAATAAGACGTTGTTCCAGAGATCATAATTTTCTATCTGTGTTGTTGTCGGGTGGAAACATTTGGTAACACTATTTGTTTATCTGGGTATTAGAGCATATATGGCCATCAAAATAAAATTGAATAATTGAAATATTGCTCAATTGTTTTATCTGTTCTGTTCTGAACTGTTTATTCTGAAAATATATAATGTCAGTTTACTTTATATATTTTACTGCAAATTCCTATCCATATGTATATATGCCTTGTGTTGTAAATTGAGTAGGTATCAATTTTTTGAAAAACCCTGGAATGTCTGAAGATTAAATATCATTAGGATTTTAGCTGATGTTGTATAAATAACCATTTTTCAAGAAATAAGTAGGTTCGCGGAAGGAATGAAAAAGGACTGTGTTGAAGATTCAGCTTTTAGAGCTTTTTGTTATTATGTTTGTTTTATCATTTAGAGCATGTCTGGCTCTCTTGTAATAAGTTTTAAATTTTGTCTTAAGTTGTAACTCGTTGTCACTTTTAAAATAAATGAAGTTTCCTTTTAGAAAGCTCTGATGACGTAATTCATTTGCTTTCAGTATTTTACGATTCATAACCATGTGATTATATTTTCGTTGCACTTACTTAAGGAAATAATTTAAGTCAGAATATATTTTGCCTTGGTGGCATGTAATGACACTCGTTCCCTACTACTAATTTGGGTCGGGGTCGTGACACTTATGGTTCACATTTATTACCCCTTTTCACTCTAATGGTCATCAGACGCTTTCTGATTACCGTTTTGACTTTGGTCAACTCCTAGGCCCGATAGTATCATAAATAATTTCATAGAGATCTGAATATTCTTTTCAACGGTCCAAACTGTATTCGAAATAGATTTACGATTTGAATTTGATGACCGTTTTGTCAAAAAAAAACCATTTTTGGACTGCCTGTAAGCACCCCTTCCCTCGGCCTATAGGCAGGGACTACTTTACTTGTCCACTAAGTCTAGCAAGAATTCCTATTAGCAGGCCAAATCTATACCGATGGGTAGACCCCCATTTAGTCTTTTGTCGCCTTTGTGGTTTCCTATTTAAGAAAACTTTAACTTCATTGTTCAAGACCTTTTGCCTCTAAATCAATGCACAACCTTCCAAAACATCCTTTTTCATACATTCTCTCTAACATTCCATTACCTCACTCTCACCTAACCTTTCATCACCACTTTGCCAATATTACACCTTAAATCAAAATCAACCCACATTTCTCCAACATCATATTTCACATTATTTAGAAAGTCTACGTTCTATCCATTCAAGCTTACTAATTTAGTATCATTTCTTACACTTTACTATTTTTAGCATATCTTTTAATAGTTTCTACGTTATCACCCCCTAATTTACCTTTTTTATTATCTATATACTCACAAAACTTACATAAATTCAAAAAAGAAGAGGGTTTAATATATAAATCCCAAATTAGAGTTTTTTCCATTTCTCTACATTTTCACCACTTGAGCACGTTTTTCCATAAATTAAAATAAAAAACTCTACTTTCAAATTTATGGGTTAAATGCCAACCTTATGTTATTTCGAGCTATGTGGACTTTGATGTCGGTGTCCGATCACGGGTTTACCTTGGGATTTAAGTCCTTTTTTTCCTCAATTTCGCATTTTACTTTTCTCACTACTTTTCCATTAGTATTTTCACACATATATTTGCCTAATTATTTTTACTTTTAGAGGTCCCATTAGGCATACATAATCATTTGTTCATAATGAATCACAATCTGATGTAATGTTCATAGTCTATAATTTAACTTACTTTACTACTTTTCAGCGGTTCCATCGGACACACGTACTCATTTTTTCATAGTGAGTTACAATTCGATGCATCGTTAACATTCTATATACCTTTACATCTTTCTCTTTCTTTTTACACTCCTTTGACTGATTCATTCTCGTCTTTTTCATGATGCGAATACGATGTTTTCGCTCCTTACGCACTTTTCACACATATATACACATTTCACATAACATACATTATACACAATTTAGGAAAAAAGAGAGAATGTTTTTCATAGCCTATGAGAGACCAAAAGGGTGGAAAGAGTGCCTACACATTCCTATTCCATAACTTAGTATTTAGAACGGTGATTTATTTAGTTTTGTATGCATCAGTTAGTCTTTTTGATGTCGTTTCTTCAATGTTGGCTATATCTTTTTCCTTTTTTGAGTAAAATATGCTCGCGACTCCATTATTTACATTTTCACCCTTTAATGATGACCATTTTATGTCCATAGGATCCCGCGAATATCGCGCGAGTGGTGGAAAGGGAGCTTTCTTCCTTTACCCCATTTTCATACAAGCCATTTGGGGGCCATATGTATATATATTAAATGATTTGTATATATATATGTATGTGTGTGTGTGTGTGCGCGTGTATATATATATATATATGCAGTTATAATTCTTAAATACATGTGTTTATTTATTGTAAAGTAGTTATATTTACATGTATAACTTAGATACTGTTAGAAAACAGCTTGTGCAAAACTTAGGGTTGAACAATTTGACTTTGATATTTGTTTTGGATTGAATATATGTTTTGTTTATTGTAAAATAGTTGTATTTACATGTATATCTTAAAATTGTAAGAAATACTTGTGAAAAAAATCTAGGTTTGAACAATTTGACTTTAATATTTGTTTGGGCTTGAATATTTGTGTTTATTTGTTGTAAAATAGTTGTCTTTACATGTATAGCTTGATATTGTTAGAAATAATTTGTGCAAAACTGAGGTTTGAATATTCTTAAAATGTGAATATTTTTCTTTGACATTTGTTTGGGCTTGAATATATGTGTTTATTTGTTGTAAATGTAATCATTTTGGTTAAAAAAATATAATTTGTTAGTTTAATTAAAAATGCTAAGGATTTTAGGATTTTGTGGCTTTGATATTATTTGTTGTAAATGTAATTAAGAACACAATGAACTAACTACCACAATTTCCACGTTAGTACATATATGTAGTTTAAGGTTTCAGCCTAAGTTTTAAAAATTGGATTTGATTAGATTATAAAGTATATTTAAAACTAATTGGGTATGTATATGCGGCTTAGGGTTTCAACATGATAGTGTTTCGATATTGTTATTTAAACTAACTTGTAAAAACACCCAATTTGTTCACACAAGGTAGGTAACGAATTTCTAGAAGATGTTATGGGTTATCCTCTATACAAAGTGCAGTTGGGTCTCGAGAAAGTGTATTGTAGATATGCTAACGAGTTTGTAAAATTCGTAAAGAGGTGCATCAATGATGAAGGGTTTTCTTATCATTGCGCACGTTAAAGAAATGGAAATTTATTTGAGTGGAAAATAGTTGAATATCTGTTTAGATGGAGTATGCAAGACGATTATCGAGTGTGGATTTTTTACGAAAAAATACATTATCCCTGTATTCCCGAATAACCTCCACTAGAACCGTTAAGTAGGACATCGGTGGGAGGAATGGAGGATACCCTGTGGAGTATAATATGTTAGATGATCTAATATAAGATGTTTACGGAGTTTATGTAGTGGAAGATATTAAGGATTCTGATAAGGAATACAATAAATCTTGTGGTAGAGGTTATAGTGCTCATGACGGTGGTGGGATAAGGTAAAACGATTACTATAAAAGTTTAAAAGTCAAATACACCTAACCATTGTACCCTAACTATAGTAAAGATCAACTAACTCTTCATGCCATGGTTTGTTTGCATAAATTGAGGAGCCGTTTTTATTTATCTAGCAATAGCGTGACTGGAATTATGGTTGGGTGAAGGGTTTGCTCCCCAAAGAAAATGAGTTTCCAAATAACTATTTGAGTATGAATAGTAGTTTGGAAGATTTAGGAATAAAGTATAATGAAGGAGTGCGCGTTCGTTTAAATTTTTCTCCATTTTGAAAGAACCATAACTTCTTCACCCTATCTTGGATTGAGGTACTGTTTCTTCCAGTATCTTCGTGGCGTCGAGCTCTTCAACTTTCCAGTTACCCGTAACTTCTGATGATGGTTATAAAATTACCAAAATGCCCTTAAACTTTCCTGTCTTGCCTTTTTTCATTGTTTTGACTTCTCTTGCGTACCACTTGCATAAAACCCCTAACATCGTGGAACGTGAAGTCATTGAGGAAGATGTGGGGCACTTGATGGAGATGTTTAATGCTTGATTCCTAGAATTCGGATAGAAACCATCATGTGATATCGTGAAGTGACGTGCCAAATGTAGCGACGTACGACATACACAAATGTAACATATCGGACTTGAGAAAAATGTCCTTACAAATCTCTCCCTATGTCTATGCCAGTACAAAATAAAAAATCCGAATTATTATCATTCAATTGACCTATACAAATCTAACCTCCCATGAACCCAAAACTGGAAAGATACAAATGAATAAGTCTTCATCTTTGTTCTTCAAATCTTCAAGATCTCAAATCTTTTCTCATCGGGGTGTGCAATCCAGTGATCCTCTATGTAGTACCTACACACATGAGATAAAGAAAAAAAACAAGTGACGTATCGAGTTTGAAATGAGATAAACACAGATACCAATGTATGAGAAAAGCATAAGTCAAATCTCAAAAACTCTCCCAAAATTCAAACTCCCCCATAAAATGATAATTCTTTCTCCCCCTTTTTATTATGTCCCCAAATAGACAAATGAGAAGAATAAATCAAACAAGAAAAGTCGGGGTGTCACTGTATTCAAAACAAGGCATCAATCAAATGGCAAACGTGATCTTGTAAAGAGATGCTAAAAAATCTTCACAAACTATTTTTTTGAATTTTTCAATTTTTTTATACAAAAATAAGATACTAAAAATCACATCATGGATTTTAACAAAAACAACCAAGTCGTAGAAATGGAATGTATGGGTGTGAACACATTCGATAGGAAAATCAACTCAATCAATCATATGTGCACGATGCAAAATGTACTCCTTATCCTTAGGTGTAAAAATTATTGAATTTAGATGACATCGTCTTATGCGAATCAACAAATCAAATTCAAAGTTATTTTCACACCAATAATGTCCAAAACTTTTTAGCGCTTTTTCAATATTTTCAAGGATGTGAAAACCCGTTATAAAATCTCCAACCAAACTCCCTCATATATATTTTCTTTTAGAGGTGTTAAACTAAATTCTCAAACTTTGAAGAATTGGTGCAAAAATATAAATGGCCCACAATTGGCATGAATTTCTTTTTATTACCTATAAATTTTTCGGGCTCTTTTAAACCTCTTTGGACCCCGGATAATAAAATTCCTCAATTTTTTAGGTCCAATTTAAACGGAGGCTTAATCACAAAGGATAAAAAAATAATCTTTCGTAGCCCTTCACTGTTTTCAAATAAAGCACACAAACTCACAAACGGCTCTTATATGCACAAATTTCTTATCAAGTTCTATCGCGCTTGGTTCATTTTAACGATAGGATTGAAGTGAAAACACCCAACCAACATGTGATAAGAGAAGCACAATAATCAAGCAAAATCGTGCATGTGTGTAATAAAAGAAATCATGAGTCAAACATATAGGAAGTAACACTTAATTACATCTTAATGACTCCAAACATTATAAAGCACATGGATAAATTGACATATTATCTCAAAACACTATCAAATAGTCACATGAAAAAAATGAAATGATGTTGTGACTTGGTCATCCTAAGTGTCCATCCATAAACGGTGCAAACAAAAAAAACAAAAATCTTTTTGGATTTTCAAAAAATTTATCAAAATAAAATCTTTTTGTATTTTTTAAAAAATTTCAAACAGAAAAAAATATAAATACAAAATGATGCAACCAGCATTAGGCATATAATATCGATATGAGCAACATCCTATGCTACCAAACAGTAGTCACACAAGAGAATCCACAATGAAAGAAGATGTGATAAACGAGCAATGCAGCGTTATCAATTAAGCATGGATACCAAGAATAACTACATATAAACTGACCAGAAGCAGCCCATCAGTACCAAGAACCTAAGCATATGAACACCGAGTACTAAAATCAGAAGGGAAGTAAAAATAGAATTTTCAGACAGGTCGCTCAAACGACTAAGCTCTGTCGCTCGAACGATAAAGGCATGTCGCGAGATGCGACTTCGTACGAGACAGAGTTATCTCTCAATTGACATATAGATCTCGCTCGAACGAGAAAACCAAAACTTCCCAGAATGCCCAGTAAATCATAAAGTTTTGCCCAGTGCAAAAATTTCGTGAAAACAGTACCTGTAAGGGGCAAACAGATCCAAAACAGTTCTAAAACAGTAGCGAAACACACAAATGCAACAAATAAACCAATGTGCGCTACATCAAAGTGAGTCATAACACTATAAAGAATATAACATGATGCATAGCTAGTGTATGATAAACATCTAACACAATCAACCAAAAGATTTCACATGGGGTGAATCACGTGCAAGCAAACGAGAGTTGTGAACAAAAAGACCATATGCCTCTAAATCCGATTTTCTAACCCATATAGATTTCTAAAGACACGTGGGGGTTTGGGGAATCGAATTTATTCTTTTATTAACCTTCCTAGGTCCATTTAAAATCTTGTAGCAAAAGCGCCTAAGATGACCTTCCCTACCGCAATGTGTGCAAGTGTAAATCGGGAGGTGTGTGTTACCTAAAGGTTGCCCTCTCCTCAAATTTCTCGATTTCTCTCTCCGAATTTGCCTAGGTGGGTCTCTCCTAATGATCCTAGGAGGTTCTCTCACGATGTTCCTAGGGGGCTCTTTCCTAACAAACTTAGGTGCCTCTTTTATAACAATCCTAGGAGGCTCTCTCACACGTATGGGAATGGGTGCAACATATTTTTCAAGACCAATCCCACACCTATCCGTTTTGATCTCAACGGTGCCTAAAATCTTATCAAGTTTTTCAGACCTAGACTCCAAATCAAATTTCACCTTACTTGAATCTTTCAATTTCACCTCAAGTTCACCTATCCTAGATTCAAGTACACGTCTAGAATCCTCAAACTCTAAAATCTCCTTTTTTATAGTCTCCATAAACCCTCTAAGACTATCTCTCTCACCCTCGACGTACTCAAGATTCTCTTTCAAAATTCTCTCATATGCCCTAAGTTCTTCAACTAAAAAATCATTATTTTTTAAGGCACACTCTTTCAATTTCAAATTTTCTTTCTTCGTTTTCAAAGATTCAGCATAAAGTTCATTGAAAGCAGATTGCAAGTCACGCTCATCTACACTTTCATCCTCACTCCCATCACCCTCACTATCATCACTAATCACATGGGT
The DNA here is from genome assembly GCA_949130495.1 of Sambucus nigra. Lineage (NCBI taxonomy): Eukaryota > Viridiplantae > Streptophyta > Magnoliopsida > Dipsacales > Adoxaceae > Sambucus > Sambucus nigra. The sequence continues at coordinate 351,667,012 of OX422215.1, forward strand.
GGGAAGCTTTCGCCTAGAAGCATAAAAAACTTCTTCTTTCGAATCACTATCACTAAGGATAGAAACACAAGAAACCAGTTTACTCAATTTTTTCTTTAAATTTGTGGTACACGCATCTAACGTGTGACCAACACCCTCACAACAAGGACACCTCTCAGATTCGATTTCAACAGAAGATTTAAAACAAGAGTTCGTATGAATTTTCCAAACAACTTTTTCAAAAATTTGACATCGAAGATCATCAAAAGCCATTTTTGTGAAAAATAGGATCAAAACACAATAACTTAGTGCAACAGGCTCTGATACCAATTTGTAAATGTGAGTAGACAAAATGTATCAGAAAATAAATTCTCAAAAAATCAGGATAACGCGATAAATTAGTGTAACCCTCTCTGATACCAATTTGAAGGAGTGCACGTGCGTTCAAATAAGAAAATTATTTAATTAAATCTCACTTTTTCAATTAAATCGTAAAACATGCATCTAGGTGTGATTAGAAATAATATGATCATGCAAGAATATTTAATCACACACAAAAACACACAAATGAGGAAAAATCCCCCAAAGGGGCAAAACCTTTTTATTTTTCACTATAATTTTGTAAGATACAGTTACACGGATTACAATGAAAAATAAGTGTGACACAGAAATACCCGCAGGTGTCGGCTCTGACGTCATCGTCTGGAATCTCCCGTAGGAACTCTGGGTGAGCAGCAATAAAGAAGATAACGGCTTCTCCACAAATTCGTCGGTTGGAGCTTTCCCTTTCCAGGAGGGCAGCAATGAAGAAGAGAGCGGTTTCTCCACAAGTATGAACAAAAGCAAAGCAGTGTTCTTGGGTTTCAAAAGGATTCAAAAAAGTATGAGAATGATGTGTGAATCAAAACATGAGTTTTGGGACTCAAAAATATGAAGACTTGAGCTAATAGAACTCTCAAAATTGTCTCTCCGAGTCTTGAAAAATAACTCCCCCGAAGTTAGCTTTTATAGGAAACCAAAAGGAATTTTAAATTTTGGAACTCTTGCCTGCGTCAGGTACCCCAAATCGGTTAGGCTTGTACCTCGAACCGATTCTCCTGACAAACCGGTTCACCCTTCGGTTCGCTAAACTTCACTGGTTTTGCGGTAAAAATCACACAGCATTCTTCCAAGGATTTTCTCGAAATTTTCTCCATTTTTAAAGGACCATAACTTCTTTACCGTAGCTCGGATTGAGGTGTCATTTATTCCAGTATCTTCATGGCGTCGAGCTATTTAACTTTCCAGTTGACTAGATCTCCGGACGATGTCTGTAAAATTACCAAAATGCACTTGAACTTTCCTATCTTGCCTTTCTTTCATTGTTTTAACTTCTCTTGCGTACCACTTGGATAAAACCCCTAAAATCGTGGAACGTGAAGTCATTGAGGCAGATGTGGGACACTTAATGGAGATGTTGAATGCTTGATTCCTAGAATTCAGATATAAGTCATCATGTGATATCGTGAAGTGACGTGCCAAATGTAGCGGCGTACGACATACACAAATGTAACATATCGGACTTGAGAAAAATGTCCTTACATATAAATTAATTCATGCTTGCAATTATGATTGCATACTATATTGGAAGGAGTATGCAAATATCGATCATTATCCGATTTGTTGGGGAACCGATATATGTGCTAGAGCATGGTTTTAATGATATGAGAGGCGCACTTTCATAAATGCCTCAAAATGTATTAAAATATTTTTTTCGTTGGTCCCACGTTGAAGAGATTTTTCACAATACCATGAATAACGGAGTCAATGACTTACACTAGGGCAAAAGTAGGGGATAATATAATGTGTTATTTAATAAACTCAACCGTTTGGCAAAGAATAAGTTTTAGTTACATTGGTTTTTCCAATGAACATTGTAATATTCATTTGTCCATACCAACATATAGGTTTAATACATTTGGAAATCTAAGCACCAATCAAAGTGTATGGTTGGTGATCTTAGCACACATAAATCCCCCTCCTTCATTGTGCATGAGACCAGAATTTTTTATGTTGTCTTTGTTCATACCTAGGCCAAAGTCACCAAGTGATAACATTGATGTCTACTTGGTACCTTTAGTGAAATAATAGAATGAGTTGTGTGTAGCGGGTGTGAAAGCATAAACAATAAGAGTTCACGTTAAAAGATATGTTGATCTGGAAAATTCATGATTTTCCATCTTATAGGCCTAATCGAGCTGTAATGTTCATGGTTACTTTGGGTGTCCCATTTGTGAAGATGAAATTAGATCTCAACATCTCAAGATAGTGGTAAAATTGTATACCATTCTCATAGGAGATTCTTCCCTCCCGATTACAGGTTTAGATTTCATAAAGGTTATACTTTTTTACCAGGTGGAGTCGAACATAGGCTACTTCTAAGAAATCTTTCGGTTTTAAAAATTGAAAGGAAGTATTCCAAATGTGGACCTATTGTGCCGAGGAAGAATCCTAAATTCATGAATGTCAAGTATAAAAAATCCTTGTTGAGAATAAATTTGATAGAAAGAAGGCATGGTCTAGGAGATGAGTTTGCCGATGGGGGTGGTCAAGTTATGGGCAAATGAGTCAACTTGATAAGTTTACAATATAATCAAGTGACTCGTTATATGTTTAAAACCCATGAAGATGCCAATGAGTGGAGAGAGTAAATTCGTTTTGTAATATTACTTCTTGTTATTATCTTATATACTTGATCACCTTTTTGAAATTCATCTATTTAAGAAAATATAGTGCATCTAGGCACAATAAAAAATCGAAGGACATCCTCACATTCAGACTAGTGAATTTAGACTTTAGGTGTCATAGGAGGTAATTATTACGTCAAGCTTCCCTTATTAGATGATAAATAATTGCAAGCTTTAAAACTTATATAATCCATAATTTTAGTTGTTAAAGATGGGTGATGCCACGTCACGGATTGCTAGTCTTGCCACTAGGACAAATTTTATGGCATGTGAGTATAAGAAGTACCGACTCAACAATTATGTATTCTCTTCGAGTTTGTACGAGCTAAATACATTGTTACTAAATAATGGAATTTTATATAGGGCTCTTACGTATTTCAGGGCGAGTGTCAAAGATAAAAACCTCATCGAAACGTAAACTACTTACTATGGTGTAATTCAAAATATTTGTGAATTAGACTATATATATTTCAAAGATTTTGTGTTTTACTGTGATTTGGTAAGAGTCGAGGAAAAAAATTCTTGTAAAGTCAATTCAGGTTCTAATTTGATAATGGTAGACTTGTTCGAGATGAAGAGAAAGGAGCATATGAATGATGAGCCATTTGATTGTGCACGTGAAAATCCCAAGCAAGTGTTTTACTCGGAGTATATCAACAACAAACCATGGTTTGTCTCCTTAAACGTGCCCAAGTGTCTAACTAGTAGTATGGATGACCTAGTTGCACCCACCGAATATGAATTTATATTGTATGACAACCCAAACTTAAAATAATTTGTAGATACTTTACATGGGTAAAGTTATTTTGGGTTGTAAAATGTATTAGGGATTCCAATTTGTAATTTGTATTTTTTAATTTGTAATATATAGTTTGAAGCAATCTCGAATATTAATTTATTCTTCATTAACTCCAATTTCTATTTTTATATTAAAACAATCGTGTGAGTATTTCCATTTAATTCTTATATCCCGATTGAGTATTTCCGTTTGATTCAATAATGAAAATAGGTGGGTGGAATAGTTTTGTGTTATTTAAATTCTTATATCCTGAACTTGAGTATTTCCAATTGATTTATGTTATATATTATGATAGTAAAACCCATTTTTTTTGCAGAATATGATTTCATAAGGCCATCAAACCGCAAGAAAAAGTGGAGGTGACGACGGATCGTCAAACAATAAGCCCTTCAAGCTTGGAAAGTATGGGAGCTTAGTTGAAAACAAGGCTAGTCTCCAGATGAGGGAGTTAGGGTTATTAAAATCATAATTGGTCTCTGGTACGTATATTAGAGGATCATGTTTGTGGAGCTTAAGATGGCCGTTTTTAGGGCCTTAGAGGTATGAAAATATCAATATTTATATTAAATATTTGACTTTCAAATAATACTTTATTATTATGTTTTTAAATGGTAATTCACTAAATATCTTATATTATATGTTTGTTGGATAACAAAATTTTAATTTTCCCCCAGAAGCGTGGGATAATGTATTGGTAGGGCTAGGCAGTCAATGGAAGATATAGAAGAAGAACCTGTGCACCGGTTATTTTGGGAAAGATAGAGAATCTGTGCTAAAGTGTAAGGACACTGTTCTGGAGAATGAGTCACATTAGCCAACTGGTAGAGGTTTGTGGATAATGAGTAGTTCGAGAGATAATTGTGCTCCCATGGCAGGGGGAGGACTAACCGGTCAAAGAAGGTGGATGTGCACTCAGGTGGACATCTTCTAAGGAGGCGTAGGATAAGATGGTAGGTAAATTGATTTAAATGATATTTTATTTAGTGGTAGATAAATTACTTTAATTTGTTCAAATTTTGCTTTAATTTGGTCTTATTTTGTAGGAGTTTGGGAGTAGCCTAGGGGGAAATCCACATAGGATCAACTTCTATTTAAAGATTCAGATGAAGAAGGGAGAGCTTGCTAATCCACAGGTCGCCGAGATCATCATAAGTTATAATTGAAATTATATTATCAATTTTAGACTGTTTATTAATATTATTTTTTAAATTTAATAATGTGTTTTTATATTATTTCAAGAGAGGTTATAGGTAGTGCATAATACCCAGAGTGATGCCGACAAGACATCTCTGAGTGCAGATGCACTGAGCTAAGTGCTGGGCCCAGATAGAAAAGGTCTTACTCGTTGTGTCAATTTTTGGATGGGAAAGTCAAAGATGATGGGCATTGTGTGTAGTAACATTGGGTTGTCCTCCAAGTACGACACGTAAAAATCAGACATAGACTCAAAATTTAAAAGTCTCCAACAAACAATGAACCACATGTTCGAATGGGTCAAACACATTGTCACGGATAAAAGGAAATGGAAGACGAATGATAAAGAAAAGGGTAAGGAGAAGGTGGGTGAGAGGACCATTACTCTATCCCCCTCAACGAATTGGGCTAACTCATAATCCCAGTATGACATGTACTCTACCCCAACCCAACTATTCACACTCCATTTAATCCAGCTGGGGAGAAAGTATACATCCTTGAAACGCATGGAGTCAAACAAAATACCAAGGGAGTGAAGAACACGAGCATCACCCCGAATGCCATGGTGCACAACCGTCCACTATGAGATTTTCAATCCTGGTTATAGATTTTAGTTACGAAAGAGGACAAGGTATTGTGGTTGGACTAGCAAGGCATATTGACGGTGCGTTGGGGGCATCCATCATGTAGCCAACTTTTCTCCTCAAGCCTTATATAAGATTTTGTAGGATGTTACATTTGATAAAACTTGTGATGTTTTTATGTAATTAACTTGAAACGTATTTAATTTTGTTTAATATATGGAATTGGTTTAATCGTGTTATTTTATTGTATTTCTATGTCGTATTATATTATTGACCGTGTTGATTTTGTTGAACAAAAAGAGGACATTTTTTTAAACAGGTTTACGAATGGGCAGTAACTATTGCCAAACCAAATTTGTATATATTCTACAGTTTTTCCAAGGTTAAAGGCCGTGACAAAACTGTGACAAAATTAAAGGACTCGTGCACACGGCCTTAATTTGTAGTTGTTCACATAGATGCTCTACCTTTGTAAACTGGTGAACATCGTGCGTACGATTATATGAGGGCATGTGCATGGATCATGGCATGGTCGTTGACCGTGATAAGTCTTAGGCGCCCCTGCATTCTGGCTGATTATGTAGTGTAAAAATTACTATTATAAAGGGGGTTTCTCATGGTCTTTAACCGTGACGCAGTCTGTTGTCTCGCCCAGACTTTTTTAGGGTCCTTGACTATGATAACTCTTTTTTTTCACGGCCCTTATCCTTGAAAACAGGGTAAGATGTTGTAGTGATGGTTAAGGTGGATAAATAGAAGCCATATAGTATACTTCATCCTCTACCCTTTCACGAGTGGAAGTGGCATAGCATCTCAATAGATTTTATCATGTGGATACCTTTGACGCCTCGCCAACATAATTTTATTTCGATTATAGTTGAATACCTTACGAAGGTGACTCACTTTTTGGATCTGCATTTCGATTATTCGACAGAGCATCTTGTACGTTCGTATGTTTATGAGATTGTCCGATTACTGTGGTCCCATTATCTATCATCTCAGATCAGGGCCCTACATTTATGGCATATTTTTGGGAGAGTTTTTAGCAGGCTATGGGCATTCAGATGCAACATAGCATGACTTACCATCCACAGTCAGACGGACATACGAATAGGGTAAATCAGGTGTTAGAGCACATGCTATATGTATGTGAGATGGATTTTAAGGGCAATTGGGAGACACACTTTCCATTAATGGAGTTTGTGTATAATAATAGTGATGGGAATTCCATTTTCATATCCCCTTACGAGGCACTCTATGGGCGACCGTGCCGATCACCGGTGTGTTGGTTAGACCTAAGCGAGGTAAGACATTTGGGGCCTGAGTTTGTCTGAGAGACGACCGAGAAGATTAAGTTTATCGCGACAGGTAGAAAAGTTATGTAGATAAAATAAGAACCATATGGAGTTTGAGGTAGGAGAGCAGTTTGTATTTTATGTTTTCCCTATGAAAGGGGTGATGAGATTGGGAATAAAGGGAAGTTAATGCCATGGTATGTTGGACCGTTTACGATCACGGAGAGAGTGGGGAAGGTTGCGTACCGTTTAGCAATTCCAGAACACCTAATGAGGAGATACCGTTAGTATGTGTGCAATGAAGCCACCATAATGAGGAGGAGTCCACATGGAAGCGCGAGGTTTTGACTCAAATATATAAGTTTTATTTGTGAATTCCAAGGAAAAAAAAATTTATTGGGGAGGGAGATTTTAATAACTTATATTTTTGAAGGATTTAATTAATTAAATATGAAAATTTTGGAGAATTTTAAATGATTATTATAACTAAAACATGGATTTTATAAAATAAAGTTTTATTACAAAGTTTGAAGTCAAAAATTAAATTAAATGTAACTATGAAATTTAATTATTTTGCTAATAAAGTGTCGGTGCCCAATTGAAATTTAGTTAAATTAGGATCTTCAGGGGTAATATTGGTAAATAGGTGAATAATTAATATGGGAGTGATTTTGATAGTTGGTAGAAGAACAAGGGCATATAAGTCATAAGTTAATTACTTGAAGAAGAATTTAGGTAATAAGGTTAATTTAGGAAATTGAATTGAGAAAACAATTAGGATTAGCAAAAAGGGGTTTAGGCGGCTATGTTAGGGGTTTTTATAGCGGCCATACCCAGTTGTTATAGCAGGGATATTTACCGATATAGAGAGGTTGTTGGACCGCTATGGAGGCATGAGTGTGGGGTGTCAGTTGGTTATTAAAAAAGGAGGGAATTTAGGCTTCAATGTTTATCTTTAAAATAATCTCCTCTCCTCTCACACCCTACAAAATCCAAAAATAAACCTTATTGACTTATTTGTCTAACCTATAATTTAATCCTAAATTTAAATTCAATTCATACCCAAATCGCACCATTCAAACCCTAAAAATATATCCTACAATTCAACAAGAAATTAAAAAAATTTGGAAAATTTTTAGGAGTCAAAATTATTCAAGCTTTAGGAGCATTAGGGAGTCTTTTTAAACATTTTCTCAAGGGGTTTCTTCTACAACCCATCTCAACACTTTTGAGGATTTTTTTTTAATTGTGGCAAGATAAATCCACTCCATCCCCGTATGCTATAAACTATGATGTCTATTTAAAAATATTTCTATAAATTAAAAAAATTATGTAAAGATCATTAGATGTAAATATTATGGTGATCACACCTTAAAAATTAATATTTTTATAAATGAATGAACAAATCTGAATTCAAGGATTCATATGGTAGAATAATTTAGTTCAATCAATATATTTGAATTAGATTTTTAAATTTGTATATTCTTAATACAACTGCAATAAAAAATATGATTTCATTCTTTAATTGAATTTACATGATTTGGACCCCTTTGTGATATGAAATCTAGGATTTCACTTTTAATTTTAATTTAGAATAATTTGATTGGTTGCTTATTAATTCTTTCTGTATCAAAGTGTTGGGAAGTATAATTAAAAGAATGACTAGAAGTTGGTAAAAAAACATTTAGATTAATTTCTTCTCTTAGTTAGAATTGTAAATCCATCTCCCCTCCATAAATAACTTTAAAATGACTAAATAATCACATGGAATCCAGTTAATTACAAATCCCTTAAAATGATAAAAGGTGTGGAGTTTATGGGTATTTTTTATCTTGATTAGATTAGGATATGTGCAGTGGATTCGTTATAATTAATATATATCCCATGAATTATAACATTTGAAATTTTAAGACATAATTTATGTGGTGTACGTAACCTCCATTAATAGTATACTTGTTATTTCTCTTACACATAAAGGGAAAGAATAAAAATGATTCAAAGATGAAAATCTAATCACTAATTAAAGAAAGAGATATCTTATGTATCTTTAGGCTTACACTATGGTTCGGATATGGTTACTTTGATATTTTTGCATGGCTCAAGTTAGAGTCGTGGTCTTGATATACTGTTTATTTATTTTTGTATGGAGGAGGGCAGAGGGGGTTTTAGTTTATTTATCCACACCAACTAAAAAATGACGGACTTACGTGCTAGTGACCCCATAATAAGTGGGGGCTAGATATGAATTTATATATTTTTATAATGGTGTTATATAATTATTTGGATAAAATTCAGTTATGATATTGTGGACATTATTTATACTAGTTGTCTCTTCATTTATAAGAACTAGTGGGATATTATATGCGTTCATTGAAAACACACTTGCTAAATGAAATAACACTGGTAAGGGTGGAGTATAATAGTTAAACTAATAAATGTGTTTTTATAATTTATATCCGTGATTGATAGTTTTACTATGTGAGTGTGTAGCTTTTATCTTGTCGGGGTAGGCTTCACTTGCTGTGTTGTTTTAAGTCCTCCATTTTATCTAGCTTAGCTTTCTCACTTGAACACTCAGTCATCCAGCCAGTCACCACTAGTTTTGGAGATGTGGGTGATGAACTACTATTCATTTTACTTTATGTTTGAGAGATGCGAAGTTTATTTTACTCTTTGCATTATACTCAGCTTTGGGGATATTACTGTTTTGTAGATATTAAAATCTATTGATTATTATGTCTAACAGTCTTACTTCTATTTTAGTGATGGTGATTGACACTTATTAGTTATACAGTATTATTTGAGGATTTCTCATATCGTACTCTACTTGGAGTTGTCATTATTCATTTATTCTTATTACATGCTAAGGATGATATATAATTATTTTAACAACGTCTACAGATTTAATAAATAGACTTGATCAACCTATTTATTAAAATATACGAGGTATCATAACTATAAGCCTTAAAAAGTCTGATTATAGATGCTCCAGATAGTTCATTCCAAATGTCAAATTGTTATCCTATTGGCATAATAATTGGAAATGAAATTTAAGTACTTGAAAGAAACGAATAACATAGGTCAGGCCTATGGCAATAAATACCGCTATGTGATCCACAAAATAATGTGCAACCAGATTAAATTACACAATTGAATATTTTTATAAATCAATCAACATTTAACCAAATATATATGATCCCTCTATCATCATAAATCCATAACTATATAATTTCCTCCACTATGAATAAACATCCCAATGGATTTAGCACCGTGAGGCCCCATATACCATAGCGCATACCCATATAATCCCGTTCTTATGGGATACCATTCCTATTAATTTAATACCCCTTATAACCCACAAATAACATTAAGCACACAACCCTATAACTATAGCCAAAACCTAACCCCATCACACAATATGACACACTCGTCACTAAAATCCATAAGCCTTACACCCTACATATATTGTGACGGACATAAGACCTCTTCACTATAAACGAACATCATTAGGCCTTGTACATATTATGACCTAGTCATAATAGATTTGATGGACAAACAATCACGAAACATTTATTTGAGTGTCTTAGATTGAAATTCTCTAAGTTACCACCCACTACTTATACTTCTTACCATAACCTGTACTTAGTGGATTTCGAACAATCATTCTTTATTATTAGCTTGTTAAATTAGACTGCAACATTATTAACATGACAACCTCTACTCCACAAGTTAATGAAGTAATCTTTATTGTTATCTTATTCAAAGTACATGATCCGATGCTATTATCTACTCATTTTCTCATTATCATATAACTTTTTATTACTAGTATAATGAACATAACATTCATGGTTACATTTCCAAGATTAATCATTTATGAGACTTCTATTATTATAAAATTTACTATCATTTCATACATGTGTGGTGAAATACTAATTACATACAACCACTCCATTTCTGTAATCAAGGTCATTAGATGATTAGTATTGGTAAGTTTAATGCATTAAATGTGATTTAATGTGCCAAAGCTTGGGTTGTGTTATAGCTTAAGGGTGATAAAATAGAAAATATATGACCATATACCCCATTAGAAGAATACAATTTTTTCTATCTTACCTAAATGAGAGTTAACATGACCCTCCAATATAATTGGGAAAAACATGAATGACTCAACAATGGACCTCAAACTTTTAATGAGTTGTCCATGTTTTACCCAGTCACATTAGAGGGTCATGTTAACCCTTTAAATAGGGTCAAAAAATTTGAACTTCCATTATAATATGGGGAGAAGCATTGATTGCCTTCTTCTAGCTCCTCTAGGAGTCCAAGGTCTTTTGTCACTGGTTTGAGGTTCGTCTGACCTCTATGATTGTACCTCGAGATGATTGTCCCTTGATAAGGGTCTATGGAGTCGTATAGAGGTATGTTATGCTTTATTATTTATATATATATATAATCTCCTCTCCATGTTCCTTCTCTTTGTTTTTCACCTTATGTCCCTTAACCACTACCCCAAATATCGGCAATTGTCACAGTTTTAATCCATGACCACCATTACGGGTCACGGTCATTACCCGTGACAATATTCATCATGATAAAAATTGGGGACCCATGACTTATAGTCGAGAAGATGGGTAACGATCCCGACCCGTGACCATCCTCCCACAGCTGGTCACGGTTCATACACGTGACCCGTAGGGAGTAACATGGGTAACGGGGTAGACCTGTTATTGACTTGGACAATGACCCAAAAGACGAAAACGTGGGTCACGATCATAAGCCATGATCACAACACAATATATCCAGTTGGTCATGATCATGGATTGTGACCTCGATTATATTTTAATTTAAAAAATATATTTTGTGGTCATAATTTTTTATCGTGACCCAATAAAAAATTTTAAAAATAAATTTATTTATTTTCATTCTAAATAAACTTGTACATTTTTTAAACCTGTATATATGCCTAGAAATTTAATATTTCACAAATATGTAATAAAATCTAACATATGCATGCTTGTATGAATATGTAATAATACAACAAAAGTTAACTAATAGATGTTTGTGTGAATATGTAATAAAATACAACCCCATCAATATGTATCACATTAAATTAAATACAATGCATGTTTGTGTGAATATGTACAATATAAATAAAAATACAATGAATGCTTACGTGACTGTATTCCAAACCTTCCTTCTCCATTCAGGTCTGTAAACAAAACTTGAAAAAAAATCAAATGGCAAGTAACAAAGGACTTGAATCCCAAAAATAACTTCGGAGCACCTACGTAGCCAAAAAATGGCATCAAAGTCCACATAGTTCGTAATATTAACAAGGTTGGGGACTAACTAGGAAAGTTTTGGTTTGGTTCTCCAACTGAAAGTCCTGTGACTACGTATTTAGTTGGTCCCGTATGAAGTGTTTGTGCCTCTCGCAGGGAAGTTTGGGGGTTATTCTGCATTTTTTCCCTTCAACGGTATATTTCAAAGCCTAAGTATACCTACTTCCTGAAGAACCTTATACCATTGACTCACTTGAGTCTACATTGTATAAGTGTTCATCTAGTTTGGAAATAGTGATAAAATTGAGTCCCTTCCCTAGATACCAAAGAACCTCAGAACCTTCTACTTAATTCCTCTTGATTGTTGTTTAAAGGTATAATATCAACCACACACACACACTAGGATTGCATACATATCACATATTGCATCATTTGATTGTGTGTGAGTTAAATCCCTTTTAAATTGTCTTTTAATAATTTTTGGGATTTTTTAAACTTTTTTTAACTATTTTTTTCATAATAAAAATTGGATCTTAAAACATTTGGGGTCATTTTGTAATTACTGGTTGTATGGTTTCATACGTGGAAGTTGAGTTGGGAATAATCCGAAAGCGCTTGAGACTTGAGGGTGGGTGTGTAATTAAGTTTAAAACGCGCGTGTGAGAGCTCATCTCAGCCCTAAACCTGTCCATGTTATATCGGTTAGATTTGTGCTTGTTTACACACTCAAATCTTGTATGCAATCTCAACCCTTGGATCACTATTATCAATGCTCTCCATGCATTCAAACTCAATCCTTGTGAACCTCTCTAGACCAATCAGCAATTTTTTAGTCCACCGTTTCAAATCCTAAATCGTTTCAAATCCTAAAATTATTTTCCAAAATCGTTTTAAACCAAACACCATACCTGAGTGTTTGAGAGTTAATTTGGTAGAGGTTTGAAGGCAGATCGTGGTTTGAATCCTCTTGAGTTTTAGATCTTGTGTCCAACTTAAGCATTTTGGTTAGATCTGTATATCTTTTTTATAGAAATTATAGATCTGGTCATTTTATGTTATATTACACTTAGATCTGCATTATTTAATTTCTCATCTTGACAAAACACATTTGTTGATTACTGTTCTGTAAATGTTTTTCAAAACATTAGAATCAACAAATTAGTCTTTTTCTGTTTCTAGTTCTTATGAAACAAGACTTATGATCTAGTTGGAATCGCAATTGGTGATTTACAATTTCAAAAAATATTTTCAAAACCCACTGAAATTGTCTATGACCTTGGTCGTCTTCTGAACAAGGTTACCTTGCATTCTGGGTTAGTTAAAAGATCAAGAATGTCCTGTGTTTTTAAAAGAATAGAGAAATTGAAAATCACTCCATATAAATATGTTCTATAATTTGATAGGATTGTTTGTATAATATAAGTGTGCGTGTATGCATGCATGTGTTAGATCACCATCACAAACACTTGTCACACTACAACACGAAAGTGTAGGGCATAATATCTTGAAACAACAAGAGTCGACGTAAAGACTGAAACAAAGTGGAGAAGTTAGCAAGCTGGGAAAGCCACATCAACTTCAGAACTGTAGAAAAGTTAGAATTAAACCAGTGGGTACATTTCTAAACTTGTATAGGTCTGATTTGTTTGCATGTGTGTTAAATAGCTTATAACTTGTATATTTTGTTTTAGTGGATTTTTGGTTTGTGACTTAGAAGTCACCATGGATGTTTCCTCAGTTGGGTGAGGTTTTACCACGTTAAAAACTGTGTGTACTTAATCTTCCTACATCTCCTCATCTCATTCTTGATAGTGTGCTGACATAAACTGTTTTAGTTTTGTTTTTCAATACTAGTTACTTAATCTTGAACAAATCCCGTGCATGTTTTATTAAACACATCTTGTAATTAATCTATTTTAATTTAAAGAAAAGAGTTTCTTCAAAAAAATAGTTCGGAGTTACTTCAATAGTTTAATCTTGTATTAAACGGCCTAAGTAACAGCTTTTTGTAAGTTTTGGTCACATTCTCAAACCGGGACTCCCGTGACTATGCGGTCAATTGATACATGTTACTTTGATCCCGTGTGTGGTTTTTGTGAATCTTGTGGGGCCATTTGGGGTTTGTTTTGCATTTTCGTCCTTCAACGGCATGTTTTAAAACCTAAGCCTACTTAGAGTTGCAGTCGGAACAATCCAGGGATGGGGATGATTTTTTGGCGTCGCTACCAGACCCAGCCACTCCTGGTGGTGAGATAAGTACACCGCTGTTGTCATCGGAGCCAGTCGGCAACGACACGGCGGGGACGTCAGTTTTCGTTCGTGGGCGAACTAAGGCAAACGTCTCGGTTTGTCCAGTGGATCCGGAAGCTGCGGCAAAGGCGAGGTTAGGTGCAGGTCTCGAGCTGGCCAGAAAGACTGAAGGGACGTGTTTACTGGAGGCCTGCATTGAAATGAACGTGACTAGTGACAAGACTGGAATAGAAAAAGGAAGTGCTGGTAATGTTGGAACAAGTGGCCTCAACAGTTGTGTGTTTAAGGAATTCAGAAAGAAAGTTGGTAGTGGGTCAGAACTAAGGGTGATGGGAGGCGCAGACCCCTTGCCTCTATCAACTAAGGAAGGATTGGGAATAGAGCTGGGGGGACGTTTGGTTAAAAAAAAAGTCATCTAGATAATTCAGTTAAATATGGTCGTACGGGTGGATGTTCTTTTCCCTTGTTAATTAAGAGGGACTGTAATTATGTAATACCTCATAGTGGGACTGGTTTACAGACAATTGAGAGTGGTGTGCTAAGGAACGTGGTCAAAGGCGACATGCAGAAAGTGTCAGAAAATTTGGTGGAGACACAGAGGTGGGATGAGAATAAATTTAAAATTAAAATAGCGGGGTCGGAAGGTGGAAAAGCAATTCTGAAAGGAAGAAAAAATGGGTATCCGAAGTACGCTATGTTAGGACTTAGTAAGTTCAAAAAATTCGGCAACTCGGCAAAAAACATCAATAAGAATAACATCATTAGGAAGAAAAAAGTGGGGGTGGGGAAGGTGAGTGGAGGGTATTCCGTTAATCCTTCGGGGAACCACCTAGAGGGGAAAGATAATAATCAACCGAGAGGGGGTACTTTGTCAAGAGGCAAATCGGTAGTGGTGGCGAGTGAGAAGGTCATTAGGAAGGTTAGTGGGGTTGGGGTAAGTGGTGCTCGATGGGATGATTTAAAAGATTCTAGGCTGTGGGTAGACCTAGAGATCTCGAGCCAAGAGGAGAATTTTGGGGAGTCCATGGGGGGAGGGTGGGAAGAGGATCCAAATGGATGGAGGGAGGATTTGCTTGGAGCCTTTAGTACGGATGCCGGGGTTAACTTTGAAGGGGCAGATAACGAGGCCTGGGAGTTGTTTGTGAAAGTTAGAGGGGATATTAAGGATATGGAGGGGGGGGGGAAGAAAGTGAGGTAATTAATTCCGTTCAAGTCCACAATGAAGTTACGCATTATATCGTGGAACGTGAGGGGGTTAAATGACACGGGCAAAAGGGGCATCATCGGGGGGGGTTATTTCTTGGTGGAAACCTGATATTCTATGTTTACAGGAAACCAAGATGAGTGAGATGGACGTGAGGTGCATCAGGTCTATTTGGGGTGGGCGGGGGATCAATTGGGTTTGTCTAGATGCAGTGGGTGCCTCGGGGGGATAGTGATCTTATGGAAGTCAGCGGTAGTAGATCTGATTGAAAGTCTTGAAGGCAGCTGGTCGTTATCTTGTCTATTTAAAAATGTAGAGAATGGCTTCGTCTGGAGCTTTTCTGGCATCTATGGGCCAGTGGAAGATGCATGCAGGTGGGAGCTGTGGGAGGAATTGGCAGGGGTGAGTAGAGTCTGGGGCGTCCCTAATTGCATGGGAGGAGATTTTAATGTGGTGAGATTCGGTGCTGAGAGGAGTAGCGGGGGCAGAGTTAGCAGATATATGAACGAGTTCTCTGATTTTATTGATGAAGTAGAGCTGATCGATTTGCCTCTGGAAGGGGGTTTGTTTACTTGGTCCAGTCTTAGGGACGTGTCGTCGATGTCTCGTTTGGATCGCTTTCTCATTTCATAGTCATGGGAGGAGAACTTTCCCGGGGTGATTCAATCTACATTACCTAGGGTGACCTCTGATCATTGCCCTATTATGTTAGAATGCGGAGGGTGGAGTGAGGGCAGGACACCTTTCAGATTTGAGAACATGTGGCTCAAGGAGCAGGACTTCTCGGAAAGGGTAAGCAATTGGTGGGCTGGGTATGAGGTGGAGGGGAATGCAAGTTATCGATTGGCAACAAAGCTTGGTTTGATCAAAGAAGACATCAAGAGGTGGAACAGAGAGGTATTCGGCCAGGTGCGCCTGGTCACGGCTAGATATATGGAAGAGGTGAGGAGGCTAGATGAGAAAGAGGGGAGAGTCGGGCCCTCTGAGGAGGAAAGGAGGGGGAGGGCTTTAAAGAAAGAGGAATTGGGGAAGAGGCTCATTCAAGAGGAAATTAGTTGGAGACAGAAATCGAGGGTGTTATGGTTGACGGAAGGTGACTCGAATACGAAGTTTTTCCACTCTGTGGCTAACTCGCACAGGCGGGGAAACCACATTGGGAAAATTTCGGTGGGGGGTGAGGTGTTTGAAGAAGAGAGAGGGGTGAGAGAGTCCATTGCCCAGTATTATGAGGATTTATTCAGGGAAGAAGAGGAATGGAGTCCATCTCTTGATGGGGCGGAGTTCGAGTGCATTTCGGCTTCTGAGGCTGTAGCCATTGAGGCTCCCTTCTCTGAAGAAGAAGTTGTGCAGGTGTTAAAGTCTATGAGAGGGGACAAGGCGCCGGGGCCGGACGGCTTCACGATGGCTTTCTTTCAGCATTTGTGGACGGTTATCAGGATTGATGTGATGGCTTTCTTTGAGGAGTTTCATGATAGGGGTATTTTTTACCGAGGATAAATGCGACATTCATCACCCTTATTTCAAAGAAGGGGGGGTCAATTGATATTAAAGATTACAGACCGATTAGTTTGATTGGGAGTGTTTACAAGCTCCTAGCCAAAGTTTTGTCGGTTAGGCTCAGGAAGGTGATTAACCCTCTAATCTCTGAGTCTCAGAATGCCTTCGTCGGGGGGAGGCAGATCCTTGACGCGATTCTGGTGGCTAATGAGTGTGTGGAGGACAGGAGTAAAAGTGGGACTCCGGGTATTGCTTGCAAGATCGATATTGAGAAGGCGTATGACCATGTGAATTGGAAGTTTCTTCTCTATCTATTGAAAAGGATGGGATTTGGCGAAAGGTGGTGCCGGTGGATTAAGAGGTGTGTCTCCACGGCTCGATTCTCGGTATTGATTAATGGGGTGCCTGAGGGCTTCTTCCCTAGTTCGCGTGGTCTGCGCCAAGGGGATCCGTTATCTCCCTTCCTATTCATTCTGGTCATGGAGGCCTTCAGTAGGATGATGTGAAGGGTGGTGGCGTCTAGGTGGATCAGGGGATTCGAATTTGGGGCTTCGGGTAATGTCATGGTGACGGTTACTCACCTCTTATTTGCTGACGACGCGATTATATTTTGTGATTCTGACCGTAGGCAAGTCCGGTCGCTGAGGTTACTTCTTATTTGCTTTGAGGCAGTTTCGGGGCTTAGGATTAATACGGGAAAATGCGAGTTGATCCCTATTGGGGGATCGAGTGAAGTGGATGAGCTTGTGGGTATTTTGGGGGGGGGAAAAAGGGTCCTTCCCAAATACTTATCTTGGTTTGCCTCTTGGAGCTAAGTATAAGTCCAAGGCAATTTGGGACCCGGTCTTGGAAAGAATGAGGAAGAGGCTGGCAGGATGGAAGAACGGGTTTTTATCGAAAGGGGGTAGGCTTACGTTGATCAAGAGCTGCCTGTCCAGTTTGCCTACTTACTACATGTCTATCTTACCCCTTCCCGTGGGCGTGCGTAGAACTATGGAGAAGCTCATGAGAGATTTCTTGTGGAGAGGTACGGAAGACGGTTTCAAGCACAACCTTGTCAGTTGGGATGAGGTTTGCAAGCCTATCAAGGAGGGTGGGGCAGGTGTGAGGAATTTATGCCTTTTCAATAAGGCTCTTCTGGGGAAGTGGCTGTGGCGTTTCCCTAGGGAGGAACATAGTATGTGGAGAAGGGTAGTTGGAGCTAGGTGGGGTTCTTCGCAAATGGGGTGGAGACCGGTTGTGGGGCCTTTAGCCCACGGAGTGGGGCTATGGAAGCATATTACGAGGGAGTGGGAGGATTATACTAGAAATACTGAATTCATTTTAGGAAAAGGGGACAGGATTAGATTCTGGACAGATATATGGGGGAAAAATGGGTCGATTAAGGAGCTCTTTCCGGGTATCTATAATATAGGGGCAAATCAAGATGGGACGGTGTTAGAGCATGTAATTGTCAGCGGAAACGAGGTCACGTGGAACCCTCAGCTTAGGAGAAGGCTTTGGGACTGGGAACTTGAAGAGGCAGATTTGTTTTTTGATTGGTTGAGATCGGCCCCACGTACGTCTACGAGGGAGGATTCTTTGAGGTGGAGAGGGGGTGGAACTGGGGTTTTCACAGTTAAGGGGTACTATGTTATTTTAAGTGGTAGGGATACCCCCAGGTTTCGTTTTCCTTGGAAGAAGATATGGAAGGTTAAGGCGCCTCCAAAGGTTAGATTCTTCGTTTGGACGGGGGTGAGACGGGCTATTTTGACGATGGAAGGTCTGCAGAAGAGAAGATATCGCTTGGCTAGCCGGTGTTGGTTATGCAAGGAAGATGAGGAAAAGACCGACCATTTGCTGTTGCACTGCAGGGTAACGAGAGGTTTGTGGGACATTTTTTTGGCTATTTCTAGGACCCATTGGGTCATGCCGGGGTCAGTTAGGGCTCTATTAGAGGCCTGGAATCCTCCATGGGGGTGGGGGGTGACAAAAGGGTTTGGCGCATGGCTCCTCACTGCATCTGGTGGACGATATGGATGGAGAGAAACGCGCGCTGCTTCGAAGGTATTGAGACGGTGCCATCGAGACTTGGTTATCTATTTTTAAGCACCCTTCTCAGTTGGTCAAAGAGGAAGATTTACGCCACGCCCCAGGATTTGGTTAGCTTTATAGGCGAAATTCTCTCAGTATTGTAATTTGGGTGGTTGTTTAGCGGGTGTTTGTGTATGTTTATTTCCTACTTTTATTCTGTTTGCTTTGTATACTCCCTGTATACGGGTTCGCTCCCTTAGCGGTTGGCTTTATAGATACATTTAATTATCAAAAAAAAAATATGGAGAACAAGGTAATCAACATCACTATACATTCATCTGCATTTAATTTAATGACATCTGAAGCTTTTCATGTTATGTTCTTTCCTCAAATAAAATAAAGCACGGTGCATGTCACATTATATTTATCACGTGGTTTGACCAATCTTATACATGACAAGGCAGATCTAAGGGGGATGACCTGGGCTATAGCCCAGGTCAAGAAAAAAATTTCCTTCTCTAAGTGATGTCTCTAAATCCAGGGCACCAAAACAAAAATACTCCTATTACTATTACCCAACCCAAATAATTCACTATTAACCCAACTGTAATTTTATTACATGAAATGATAAATTTTAGTCTCCATTAAATTGAGGTTCTTTAATATTTTGACTTTTTATTGTTAGAGGTTTTTTTGGATATTTTCTTGCTATTTTATTATGGTGACTTTCTAGTCAATAACCATATATTTTTTTTCATTTGAGTAAACGGTTAATTTGTGAATAAATGTTTTTATCAAAAGTTGGCGAACAATATTATGATTTCAACTATTTGGGTATAAATTTCAGGTTTTCAACCAAAGTAGTGTATAAAGAACTACTATTTTTTAGTAGGTTATAAATATAATGGCAATTAATTAAACCCCATTCTTGAAAACTATTTTTATCATTTTTTAAATTGACTACTAGTTTGTAATCAATGTATTAAGTTCTAATGCTAGTCTTAATTTTGTTGTTAAATTATTTTTATGAGGCTTTTTCTTAGTGTTAGCCCACTCCCGGAAAAAATCCCAACTCTGTCCTTGTATAACTTTGTTGAATTGAATTGAGTTGCTTTGTGAAGTGTCTTTATTTTCTTTTGGACGATTTGGAGTGAGAAATTCGAGATGTTTTGAAAGAATGGAGATCGCGCCATCTAGACTTCATTACCTATTCGGAGTACATTGTTGAGTTCGTGAAAGGAGAGACGCTCCACTTCTCTTTCTAACTTTCTAGACTTTGTGGGGGGATTTCCATAGACTCATGTAGTGCTCCTAGTTTTTTGGAGCAGGCCCTTTTTGAGTCCCCTTCTTTAGGTTATAGTGTATACTCCTTGTATACGGATTTTTCTCCTTAACGGATGGTTTATAATATAATACATTTATTTACAAAAAAAAAGTGTTTTTTTCACTTTATACGTCATTTTCATAGTTATTTTGAGATACATCCCTGATAAATTAAAATTTTCACAATAACTCCATTTAAGCCTCACAAAAGATTACGAAGTGTCGGTCCCTAAAGGGAGTGTCACAATCAACCCTAGAACTGGGGTAAAGCTCCAAATAATCCCTCAAAAAAATTCAGCAACTTATTCATAATATAATACAAATTTATTGTTCCAAACGAGGCCTATACAGTAGGTCAACAATCAATAAATCATTTTTTAAAATTGGAAGCTTGATCGGCCATTACACTGATAATCATCTTTTAAAGGCATATCTAACCGGCTTGTGATTTGATCAAACCTTTCTGATAAGAAAAAGCTTTGAAACCCTCTCAACCTTCGTGAAACCCTAACTTTGATGGAGAAAACAGCCTTGACGGGTCTGTGATCCGACAACTTTGATTCAACTCTAGTGTATAAATGTTGCTTCAAACCCGTCCCAAACCACATTATCCGATCACACCTGAAACATATCCATTTTCATGAGTTTTATCCGAAACTTCTAATTTTCTGAATAAAATGATACCAAAGAATACCTTACCATGCAGGAGCACGTTTCTTTTCGCCCTTCTTTCCAACACAACAACCATAATATTCATCAGAGTCCGGATAATATTTGTAAGTAGGAGGAAATTTGACTGTTCCTTCGTCCCAACCTTCGAATGCTTGACCGTCCTTGAGTTCTGCCCTTAGCTTTATTACCATCAAAATTTGACACCAGCTTCAGAATAATAATAATATTGCTAATTTTTCAACTAACAAATAATTACTACATATATTTTTAGTAACAATTCTATTTTTATGCTTACTTTTGAGTTTACCCCCAACATTTTAATTTTCTTTCTCATCTATCAATTTTTCAAGGTCTATTATGGGCGGTACTTACTTAGTCTCGTATGCTATAGTAGGTCCGATGTTTTGTTTTGGGGTTTGGAGATTGGTCCTACACTTTTTATTTTTGTTGGATTATCACCTTCCACAATAAAATTATCTATTTATTATACTTTTAAATAATGGAGATTAGTGAATGGGTGATGAAGTTGTATTTTCTCTACGTATATATGTAGTTTAAGAAATGTTATCTCTTATTAATAAGGTTTGAAGAAATTTAATTATCAAAAAAAGGTTTGAAGAAGTTTTGGATAAATAGTAAATCTATATCGGTTCATAAGGATTGTTGATTTGTTGTGTATAATTATTCTTGGGACGATAATTATTTAAACTGATATATGTAATCTTAAATGTACTATTAAAATAATGGTTTTAAACAATTACCCCACACAAATAATTTGTTTCTTGGACTTTTGAAAACTTTTTGTATATACGTTGTATAGGAGATTTCAGCCCTTAGGTGGATATTATCAATATACTCAAATGATTTCTTATCAAAAAACAATTATATATTGAACCAATCAAATTGAATGTATTTTTATAGGACTTACGGTTTTAAATGTGTCAAACTTAGGATTCAGATATAGATTGTCCATTTTATAATGATCTTATGCGACAAATTTGATGCGTTTGGGTTCAGAGTTCAAACTCCATTTTTTTTTTATAAAAGTCTGGGGTAATTAGAAGTGCACAAAAAAGTTAGCTTATAATAACCCTAAGTTATATAACTTTATTTGACTTCTTTGGTTACCTGGTCATTTTCTAGCAGCACATCCCATTCGCCTCTATCGACTAATAACCGGGTCGATGATTCAGGTAAGGAAATCCGATAGTTCAAGTCTCCAAGCAATATTACCCGACTGACAAAAACTAAAAGTAATTAATCAACTGATGTGATCAAGATATTATGTGCTGAAATTATGTAGTTAAATTTACAGCCTCAGACTAATATTTTTTTTTTCTCCCACTAGCACAAAAGATAATAACAAAATTTATGATTTAGAAGTCAGCCTGTTTAAGGAAACAAATATTTTAATAAGAGGATTATGGTTTACCAAGAATTATATCTTCCTTTTCAGGCGGTTTCGCTACCCAAATAGCGAAACAGGCTAACAATATTCATAATATTAATCAACAACTAGCCATATAAAAATATATCTAAACGTGATTAACATAATCCGAGCAAAGTTAATCTTGTATTATCTGCAGCCTCAGTTGATCACGCCAATTTCAATCATATAAACAAGCAACAATTTGCGTTTAAGCTAATTAGTTTATTAAGTGGTCACATGTGTCTTAATTCATGATTTACAATTATATATATGGTTCTTGGAATAACATTAGTTAAGCCAACCAATTAACAACGAATCCATGTGGAAAGTTTCGCCAAATAAAATTACTCACTCATGGTCAAGAATCTTTCGTGGCAAATCATGCGAAGGGCCTCTCGGAAAGCTTGTACGTGACAATATATCCGATATGTTGGAGTTTCTTTTCCTCTCGTCTCCAAATCTACCCCCGGAAGCTAGATGGCTGCAAACAAAGCACAAGCTTGTTTCATGTAATTGAAATCTAACCGATACGGAACCCTGCAAATGAATAGTTACACAAAAGGAAATTAGGTAAGACAGTAATCTATCAAAATAAAATTTTATTTCCCTTCACACACAAAAAAAAAATCAATATCACCATATTATCATATCACATTCATTTATCACTATGTCATGAGATAGATAGATAGATAGATAGATACATATCGTGATAACAACAAATGTTGTAACAATGTTTAAGTATTTAGTATTTCCCATGATAAAGAAAATATATTAAAAGCATTTGCTTCTAAATATTAAGACTTAAATATCTTCTAGAGTGTGCAGTAATTGTTACTATCTAAACATTTGCCTTAAAAATTTGAGAAAATGAGTACCACGTGGTGTCACTCTAAAAGAGTGATCTTGGATCCATTCACAAATTTTGTAAGTACATTCAATTAAAGGTATTATTATGTATATCCATCAAAATAAGATATGTATTTGTAGGCATTCACTTTGTAGATGTCTCATTTTAGTGGATTAAATTATTAATTATGTGTTTTTTAGTGGATGTAGTTACATTATCTGTTGATGGATCCAAAATTACCCCTCTAAAATTGAAAAACTTTTATAAACGCCTCTAATTCTCATTAGTTCAATGACAATCCAAAACTAACAAATGTTTTCTTTGAAAACTCGTTTCCAAATAGTAATTAACCAGCCTCAAATCCTATTTCCAACATAGGATGGAATATAAAGTCTTGTATAAGTATATATAATGAGTAAGGGGCCGTTTGGTTGCGTAAATTATTTAATTTTATAAATTGATCAATTTGAAATGAATAGATTGTCGATGAATTAATTTCAAATGGGTTTAAATCTAATTTGTGGTGTGTTTGGAAAAGAAAAATGGAGTTATTTACTTTTGATGTGTGTGTGTGTGTGTGTGTGTGTGTGTGTAGAGAGAGAGAGAGAGAGAGAGAGAGAGAATAGTATGGTGAGAGGTACTCTATGGGAGTGGTGCATTTAAAATTCATGTTGTAATTATAAATTGTGCAATTTCAAGCTTTTGGTGAAATGAACTAATTTAAGTTTTTGTGAATCAACATGAATTGGTTCATTTTTGAATTTGTTCATTCTTGTAACCAAACACTAATAATAAGGCAATTCATGAATGAGTTAATTTTAAATAGGCTAATTTACAATTTTGGGGACAACCAAACAGGCCCTAATAGTATTAGATTGTAAATTACCTTATTTCCTAAACATCCCATGATGCCGCAACCAATACAGGAGACACTAGGGTTTTGAATATACGGACGAAGATCAGTTCGAACCCAAACTGAGATCAATATCCCAACCATTTGCTTACTAACGAGACAATGAAACTCCTGTGGCTCAATGAACTTTCCATCTTTTCCCCATAATGTAAATTGATCTTCTTCCTTTACATCACCTTCCAAGTTCCAATTTTTCTTATTTAGAGCTTCTCTAATCAAAGAATTCCATTTCATGCAAATTTTATTATTCTCAGATCCTAGGACATTTGTTGCTTTTAGAGGAACCACTTCTTGAAACCTACATGCATTAATTTTCAACTATCACTTTCCCATGTTCACGAATGTTTTTTTATTGAAAAAAAGGCAAAAGATTTTTTTAATTACAGAAATTACCCAAGAACATATATATCGCAAGAATTGTTTCGTGTATCTAGTAAATCCTCCATATTCAAATCATCCGTTGGTGCTACACCTGCAACGTTCCATGTACTCACGAAAACCCTAAACAAATAAGAGAAAGATTAAGATAAACACATTGGTCATAATTATTTAACTGCTCTATATTATGGTAAATGAAAAATAGACAAACTAAATACAAATAGACTTATAGCCGCAAAAATGAAAAAAAATATAATAATAATAATAATAATAATAATAATAATAATAATAATAATAATAATAATAATAATAATAATAATAATAATAATAATAATAATAATAATAATAATAATAATTCTTACTTGTTGTGAGTCTCCTCGTGATCAGTGAAGATGGATTTAGAACTCAGAGATTCTAGATCCAAACATGGAAGTTCTACCAAAGATTCTGTATTGCTTGGAAAATCTGCAACAAAATTGTTGCTACCAATTGTTTTTCTGAGGATCTTGCTAGCTATCAATCTGGGCCACATGGCCTTACAAGAGAAGATATGTGTGTCTTAATGAGCCATGCATGCAACCTAGCTATGATCTATTCAGAGAGAGTGCGTGTGTGTTTGTGTGTGTGTGTGTGTGTGTATGTGTGTGTGTGTGTGTGTGTGTGTGTGTGTGTGAGAGAGAGAGAGAGAGAGATGTGCGTGTTCACTTCCCCTTGTTTTTCTGGCTTGGTTACAGACTTATAGTGAAGAGTGGTGGTGGTCCTAGTGAAGGGGAAAAAGATTGAAACAGTGGCTATAAAGAGACCCGGGAGATCATGCTGAGGAAGAGATGGAGACCTTTTGCATGCAAGTTGGAATTGAAGAATGAAAATAGTGACGTGGTTGATGATGATAATGGCCTTATATATATATATATATATATATATATATATATATATATATATATATATATATATATAATAGAGAGAGAGAGAGAGAGAGGGAGAGAGTGTTAGGTAGGTGCAGAAAACATGGGCCTCTCCAGGCTTAAATCGTTCATGTTTGTTAAGGTGATTGGAGAAGGTCAATGAAAAAAAGTGGTGATTAGAGAGATTGTCATAGTCATATATAAAGTTATGAATATAAACGTTTGAGGTGATTGGAGGGATTGTCATAATCACATGTATGTTATGAATATAAACGATTGAAATGATTGGAGAGATTGTCATACTCATACATTGTTATGAATATAAATGTTTGAGTTGTGTCTCCATAGCCATAAGCTTTTGGATTTGTTGAGTTGATATGGAAGATATTTCAATTGTATAAGTAAGTTTATTTGTGGCCTCAAGTGGGCGTGGGCCTGTGACTTGGACGAATTTCAATTATAAAAACCTAGATGTGCATATGTACATGTCAGCCGATGGATGGGAACAACCCGGACAAGAAGCACACCAAGCAACTTGGGAGACTGTGTGATTCTTGATGGTTCTAATTTTGTCTATTTTTTTTCTTCGCGACAGTCTCTTGACATGTTTATAAATGGGCTGTCTTGCACCACGAGAGTATATACGATTTGACTTCATCTTCTTTGTCACGTTGTACCACAAAAATCTTTTGTTTTTCCCATTTATTTTCTCACGTTGGCTCGTGTCTAGGTTTTATTATTATTGAAATTGAACATGAATCAATGTAGACGCGACACATAAATTATATTACACTTTTGTATCGCTTTTCTGGATCGGTGTAACTATAGGTGGTAATATCCTACAATGTTTGTATTCAATGCACACAAGCTAAATAAGAAAAAACACTCAAGGATGAGGATCAAAAGCAGATTACACATGAATATACTTGGTTCGGCAACATGCTTACATCCACAGGATTTGGGGTTTCTCTTTTATTAACTTAAAGAACAGGTCGACAGAGTCGTAGTATTGCTCGGGGTTACAATCTCGCATGCTTGTCCCCAAGAGAGGCGAGTTTACATTTCTAAAGGAGCTTAGGAGAGTCCTAAGCTTCATTAACAAATATCCCTAAAAGTCGGAGCCTATCTCTTATCATCTTAAGTCGTTCCAAGGGATACACATGCGGGAATCCTGTGTAACTTGGATTCTTAATTAACTTGATGCACAAAAAGCTTGTGGGCTGTGCCGAACACATGCAGGTCATATGTCATCGAAACTCTGGTCCCCATAATTTCCCCTAAGGCTTAGTGTCGCATTGAGGTCGTTGGGCTTTATTATGCCTTAGTCGGCTGGCGACTTTTACAAGTTTTCGTGCTGGAATATTTGTTGGTTTGATCGAAGGGAAGTCTTGTAAATATATTTAAAATTAAAGGGTATTTTGATCGTAGAGTGACCCATGGCATTCTGGTAAATACTACCCTCTTTTTTTTCAGTGAACCGACGTTTCATCAATCGTCACACGCACGTGTAATCATCATTTTTTCTAGGGAATTGTGAGGGCATTTTCAACTGCAAGGTGAGGGTTCCCACACTTTTTCTCGTTTTTCAATTCATTCCAAAAACTTGCAATCTTCAATCTTTTAAGGGAGATCTTTTCATTCTTGTCATGTTCTTCATTTCACTATAAAAATTTCTTCGAAACTCTTTCTTCATTTCACTCTTTTCCACGTTCTCTATTTAGTTCTTTCATTGAGCTTGTGATCTGCGTTATTAACAATAACACTTTGGAAGAATTTAAACTTGGTCATCAAATCCCCTCGTGGGTATCAGTATAATTACTTGATGGTCCTTGTGACCTCTGCACCCTTTTCGAAGGCCACTGGTTGCCTTCAATCTTTATTGCTGAGTGCATGGTCACTTTTTCCCCAAATTGCTTATTTTTGGAGTTTTGACAATACTTTGATGGGGTTCCAGTCCAAGTTGCCCCAAACACATGGAGGATCGTTAATGAGGTCAATCGTATTAATGAGTTACATGCGACCCATCTCAATATTACTGAGATCATATACTATTACCGATGGGTGATGACTATTGGGAATATTAACTATATGAAGACAAGGGTGGCTAACCGAGCTCTGGTTGTGAACTTTTCTAATTACGAGAAAGATTATTGAGATCACGATCTAATTGTGAAAAATTAGCAATATACTCCCCGTAGTGAGGGAATGGAATATGAAGGGTTAAGATGCCCTCGGGAAGGGCAAGGAATAGGTTAGAAAGTCATTTTGTTAGCTTTTAATTCTTCCTTGATTGATGCTAATGTTATGTTCTTTTCATTACTTCTTTTTGCAACGAAGAGCATGAAGAAGATTCCTCACGACAGTAATGTTAATTTTATTTACCTTTAAGTGATTTAATCCATTCAACATAGGGTTAGAGTTATTTAGTATCCAAGGTCGGTGACATTTCTACTTGGCTATAAGAGCACCACCACTTACTATGTTGCAAGGCCAATAGAGAGAAGATCGGTCATCCCCATCACCTTAGACGACCCAAGAGCCTCCATTTCTACTGACTCAAAGATGGTTGAATTATTCGACGAGAGCACATCCCCCCAAGACTCATAGGGGGGTGATTTGTCCAAAGAAAGCATATCATCCTCTTTTTAGCCACTTAAACTTTCTCTGGTCCCTTCCACCATTTCTCCCAATGTTATGATGAAGAAGAAAGTCACTAACTTAATTAGTGCCAATAATGGTGCTGCGCATGCTGGTACCTAATCTCCTCCTGCTACTCATCCATCAGGCAAATAGAAAGAACTTGCTCGATAGCGAGCAAGAAAAGTGATGATGGGGGTTCTACCAAGCCCATGAACCTTAATGACTCCCCTTCTAAGGAGCACGAGCCTCTTTTGATGAGGAAAAAGAAGGATCATCTTCCCTAACTGGAGATTGTGGGGAAGAAGGTTGTTGATAAGGGCATGGGTTATGTCCAATCTATCGGTGCTCATCCCGATCTAACCATGGACTTGCAATACACTAAAAATGGTAATTTGGAACGCTTAGGCAAGGAGAATCTCGCACAGTTTTAAACCATGCGAGAATTTGGCGTGGTTTATTCATAATCTGGCACGATTTAAAACACTGCAAAAATCTAGCACGGTTCTAAACCGTGCCAAATATGGGTACGTTCCATTAAAAAAAACAATTTTTAGTCGGGGCCCAATCTCATACTAACCTAAGTCTCTCTCTCTCCCCAATCCATCATCCCCCTCAGAAGTTATCATCCACAAAACCATGGTGCCTCCATCATCCCCATCGACCACGGTGCCTCCATCATCCACGACATGAGGTAATTAAAAGCGTATAGGAAGATCTGATCAGTGCGCACACATATGACGATTGGATTTGGATGGTGTGCGTGTTTACAATCTATTATATTTTCTCTTATTTGGACGAGTTTTCTTCTTCACATTTTTAAGTAGGATGTGTTAGGGGTTTTAGAAATTCGGATTTTAATAGTTTAATGTTCATTTTTCTCTTCTTTGTTGCAGTTATGTTTTTATTGTTTATTAATCAAATCATTTTTTTTAATTTTAATAGTTGTAGTTATTTTTTTATAAGATTTTGCTTCATAACTATACTTGTATTGAGGTAGAGTAAAAGAATGGAAAGTATAGTAATGGCATATATAATGGATACAGTTCTACTTAGTGAACTTTTATAAAATTGTGTTGTGCAAGCTTGGATGCTCTGATTTAACTCTATGTATACACTTGTATTTTATACAGTTTAATTTTTCATATCCAAATATCTCATCATAAGAAAAGTAACAGTGTAATGATGATATTGTAAGATCATCGACCATCATAATAACAGATGTTATATTAACACATATGACATTATGCTTTGGCTAGCCTCGAGCAGCAAACAAGGCGTAAAAGGTTTGAGGCATAGGTTTCAACGGTTCCTCTGTTGCCATAGCCTCACCATGTGTAAGAGGGAAGTTTATATTAGATGGAGGCGTAACCCCTCTTGAGTATAGTAATAATAAGTTAACTAATCACGCCATCACTTAACTACAAGACACGCTAACATAACTTAGTGAAGATAGACTCAGTTTGAACTCATACTACACCAAAATGGTCAAATTGGCACCCTTCAACCGGTCAGCCTTGTCACGGTCATTGACCGTGACAAAAAATACGTATTTTTGTCACGATAAATGACCGTAACAAGGCCATGACAATACCTTGTCACGGTCATTGACCGTGACATGTCCGTGACAATTCTGTCAGTAAAACAACCCTCCCTCTTCTTTTTTCCCACCTATTCTCATTCCCTCCATTTCTCTTTCTCTCTCTATAGCGAATGCACACTGTCTCTCTCTATAACTTTGGTATGTTCTCTCTCTATTTCTCCTCCATGTATATATATGTGTATGTATCTGTGCGTGTGTGTATATATGTGTGTGTAAATGTTCGTGTGTGTGTGTGTGGTGTATATATGCTTGTGGGGGGGGGAGGGCAGGGGGGTCTTTGTGTGTGTGTATATATATGTGTGTGTGTGTTTGTGTGTGTGTGTATATATGCATGTGTGTGTATATGTGCATGTGTGTGTATATGCGTGTCTATATGTGTGTGTGTGTGTGTGTGCGTGTGGTGGGCAGCGACAGTGGGGGGAGGGGGAGGGGGAGGGGGTGTAGGACTGTGTGTATATGTGCGTATGTGTGTGTTTTTTAATTAAATTTTTATTGATTTATTAGATATTGCCCCTCATATTGTAGTCCCCCTTGTAAAAGAACTGATTGATTTAATATTGATTGGTTGTTAATTTTTTTTGTAAATTAATAATATTGTCCCTTTCATATTCAAGTAGGATTGCCCCTCATTATAAATTAGTAAAATAATAATTGTATACTTTAATTGTTAGTTTAATTGATGAAAAGAATTAATTGAGTAGATGAATTAGAAGGAGTACGAGATACACATTTGTTGTTGCCATTGCAGTTGGATTATAGTGGATTGATGTTAGGTTGATTAATTTTAAAAGTGGCATGACCACTGGATTATTGTCCATATGGGGGTGGGATTTTTTTAACTTTTTTTGAAAAGTACTTTGTATAACGAACATTATATATATAGTATGATAATTAAATGAAACATACTTGCAATTACATATAGTGCGCATAGATACTAGCCTTCTAGTTCTTATACGTACGCATTCAATAGCCCTTAGACCCGTTCGAGAGCCATTACCCCTGTAATGAGATCTCTCGAAAAGTCCCGTTTGGACAGTTTGTGACTGCATAATTTCTATATAATAATATTCTTAGTGGCCTAAAGTTGTTACTTTTGGAGAACGTTCTGCAGTCGTATCCTAATGTTCTATGGGTACATACTAGATTGACAAGTGTGACTGTTATTTCAATTGATTAATTGAAATAACACTCACACTTGTCAATCTACGTCGTGTACTTGGAGAACTACGGGGATATGCTGTCGAATTTTTCACAAATCGTAACAATGTCCATGAGATGTTAAGTATATTACAAAAATATGCGGTCTTGAATGGGATAGGACCACTCACCCTTTAGAGGAGATGGAGGAAATGGGAATTTCTACTATAAATTGAATTTGAATTTGAATTTGAATTTAAAATTTAAAATTTAAAAATCGAATATAAATAAGACATAATTAAATGAAACATACTATAAATATAAGTTTTGTTTATACTAATCCATGAATATACGCTTCTTAACCAAGTGTTTTACTTGGAGTATATCAACAACGAGCCGTGGTTAATTATCCTACACGCGTCAAAGCGTCTAAATAGTAGTGTGGATGACTTGGCTGCTCCTATCTAATATCAATCCATTTTTTATGATAACCCGAATTTGAAACAATTTTTCAATTTGTAATAAATATTCCAATTTGTACTTTATCAATCCATTTTTAATGTTTTTAATTGATTTGCACTTTATCATTTTCACTCTTGTGTAGTGTGCGTGTGTGTGGGCCATAGGGGTGAGGGTGGGGATGTTTCGAATTTTTAGTAATTGTGCATATTATGATTTGTACTGATAACAATTCATTTAGATTTGTAGTAATTGTACATATTTACATGTCTTCTTCTAATTCATTTTGATTTGTACTAATAACAACATTTTTTACAGAAAATGTCTCCTTCAGGTATTAAGGCGAGGATGATGATGATTATGATGATGTCGTCTGGGCTCAGTGGTAGCGGAGGCGACGAGGGCTCCTCGGCCCCTAGGCTCCCCAAATATGGCAAATTGGGGATGGCCATCGAGAATAAAACGGGGCTATTAGCTAGATCCCTCGAGCTGGTAAAGACGATCATTGGCCCGGGGTACACTAGTTGGAGGGAGGTGCCAAATGAGCTCAAGTTAGCTATTTTGGTGGCACTACAGGTAATGTATTTATATTTATATTTATATGAATATTTCAATTTCGATTTCAATTTCGATTTTAATTTCATTTTATATTTATATTTATATATATATTTATTCGCAACTAACATTGTATTTGTTGAACAGGAACAATTCAGCCTGGATCCAAAGCTACGTGATTCCGTCTTGGAGCAGTTGAGGGAGAAACACAAGACATGGAAGAAAAATAGACGGACCCAGTACTTTGGGGAGACTTGAGAGTCCATTATCCGAATGCGTGAATCCGTCCCGCCGAAGGAGTCGATCTCATTGGCACAATGGAAAAAGTTCATTGACAATGAGATCGGGGAGAGACAATTGGCATCTCGCCAATCGGGGAGAGAAAATCGGGCAAAAAAGACGGACGTGCACTACTCCGACCGAACGTCTTACGCCGAGGTGGAGAATAGGATGATGGTAAGATTTAATTTTCTATAACTAGAGAAATATATTATTTTGCATTATTTTACTTTGCGGGGCCGATACTAATTTTTCTTTGTTTTATTTCAGGGGACAGGGAGTGGCCCTGGGGGTAGGCCACATAGGCTCGATACTTATGTGGCTATTCGGACGAAGAATGAGAAAGATAAGGAGGTGTCCCCGAGCGTCGCGGCCACGATTGTAAGTAATCTGACAGTTTACTTTCTGTTAATTAAATTATAATTTTTTATTTACTTATTTTACTAATTATGGTCTTTTTGTCATTTCAGACAATGCTTAAGGAAGTGCATGAGTCGCAGTCTGATGCCGACAAGGCATATTTGTCCACAGACGCACTCAGCCAAGTGCTTGGCGCTGATCGCAAGGGGAGGATAAGGGGGTGAGCTCGCGGGTGGCCAAATCTAGGATCATCGGATTGGAGATGAACGACACCGAGTTGGCTCAAACGGTGGACTCGCATAACGCGAAGCTGTCCCGTTTGGAGGCGACGGTCCAAGATATGTTCTCATTCATGAAGCGTTCGTTGGGCGGAAACCATAAGGGGAAAAGGAAGGAGAAGGTGGTGTAGGAGGAGGTGAAGGGGGGCGAGGATGTGGACCTTGATGCTTCATAGCCGACACGTGCAGACTTTGATGATCCACTCCCCTATTTGGCTCCCTTCGACCGACCGATGTCGACACTTGGTTGGCCGAGCATGTTTTTACTGACCATATTTGATATCCAGTGGATAGGGCGGGAGTTGAGGGACCCGAATACCGTCTAGGGTATGCCAGTTCATGGACGTTCGCTTCAACACATCGAGTCCAAGGTGCTCGTTACGCATTTGATACCCGAGAAGGAGAACTACCCCTTGTGGTTGCGGAAACAATGCGGCACAATGTATATTGATGGGTGTGTCAATTCGTATATCGTGTGGCATACTCACCTCCTCAGAGCTAACTTTACCCCAGACATGTAGTGACATTATTTGAATTGAATTATTTTAAGTTGTTACATTTGAATTATATTTGGATTATATCGTGATGAATATTATTTTGAATGTACATTTGCATTATCTCTATTTTATTTGGATATATAATGTTTGAACAGGTACAACGTTGCTATAACAGGTACAAATACAATGTTGGGCAGTGGCAGTGGCAGTGGCCATACTGCCCAGAAGATTTTTTTTTCAATTCTGCCCAAAATTATCACGGTCATTGACCGTGACAAGTCTGTGACAAAGTATTATTATCACGGACTTATCACGGTCATTGACCGTGATAATTTTTTAAATATTGTCACGAGTTTGTCACGGTTTATGAACATGACAAAACTTGTCAAGGTCATAGATCGTGACATGACCGTGACAATTCTAACAAACTTACCACGATCAATAATCGTTACAAGTCCGTGACAACAAAAGTTGTCACCCCCAGAATTATCTCGGTCATTGACCTTGACAAGTCCAACTTATCAAGTTAATGACCATGACAATTTGACAGATTTGGTATAGTGTCACAAATCTCTCGTGTATAACTCAGAAGGTAATAATGAACTTAGAAGCAACTTTGCTTAGAGGGAGAGAAAAAATTAGCACCCTAGATACACCTTGGCACACCCTCACCACCCTCAATGAGCTCTATCAATCATTAAAGCTTCGTAATAAATGACAATGGTGGGTGAGTAAACTCTCTGGTTCGTAATAAATCTCTATCTGATGTATATTCTCTCTAGTAATGACTTATGAACTCTCAAAAAGAACATGCTCTCCCCAGAGGTGGTTGGGGTCCTTAAATATCCCCCACACCACTCTTGAGGTAACTCAGTCATTAATACATGTGAAAGACATCCCTCATAATTTATGTCACAAGCATTAAATGCCTGATGCACTAGTTAGCTCCACGTCATAAACATTAAATGCCAAGACGTGCCTTTTGCCTAACCACTGTGTGTCAAGTGGCTGTCGTCACAGAGGTGGATCACCAACTATCTGACAGCCCCAAATACCATGGTGGTTTACTCAAGTGAAGATTTGACATTGTCTAGTTGGCTAGTGACATCACCTACAGTAGATGTAACATTAAGTAGAGGGTTGTTTGGTCCACAACTCAACGCCCGATGGAACTCAAGGCTGCTTCGCCCGGGGTTCCACGGTCAGGATCTTTTGGTGTTTTACCAGGTGTATCTAAGATGGTCAGGATAAGCCCCAATGGTGCCTCACTTCTCAATCCTCCAAACCAAGTCCCTCTAAAGTTCCCACGGTAAGGTCGTTCGATAAAGCATGAAGCTCTCCTAGGCCCTGCCAAGCATGGTCTCTCGCGAGTACCGTTCGACCTCGCACTAAAAATCATTATACTCGTTACATCATTACAATTGTTATAGTCCACAGTCAACATAAACAAAGATACAATATGACTAAGTAACACAACAAGCTAAAGTATGAGTTGCCACGCTAAGCTACCACGTTGAGCTGCTACGCTGAGCTGCATCGTTGCCTTAATGCCAAACACTGAGCTACCACGCTGAGCTGTCTTATTGAGTTGTCACGTTGACCTGCCTCGCTGAGTTTCCTGGCTGCCTTAATCCCGAACACTGTTGTTAATGGGGGGATTATCTATAATCTCAAGATTACCTTCAAGCCCCCTCTACAATTGCCCCTTCGTGAAGAGATTTGTTGTGGAAACAAGAAATGTCTGCACGAAAACTTCTCAATCCGATGAACCTTCTCTGTGAAAAAATTATGGCGTCTTTTCCTTAATTGCAACCAACTGCAGTTAATGCCTCCAGGAAAAAGTAAAATTCTCCCTGATGTACCAGAGTCGAAGCGTTGTGGCTTATTGGCGCTTTGGCAAAGGGACATCGCAACTTTTTTCTCTTACTGAGTTTCAACCGTTGTAGCTTGACTATTTAAAATTCTCCCGATAGACCTACTAACTTTCTCAAATACTCATTTTGACTTTCGGGAAGTGAAATTCTCCCGTTTATGCTGTTGTGGAGTATAGTTATAAGTAGTGAGTTTTCGTTAGGACTGCCCCAATCGTTGAGACTTGTGAAATTCTCCCTTGTAACGTTTCGCCAGGTTTAAAAAAGTAGAAATTCTCCCCGATGTAGCTGAGTTACAATAACGTTTGGACTTGTTGTGAGGGGACATCGTAGCTTTTTTTAACCTTTGGGGCAGCTTATTCGTTTGGAGTTATTGGATATGTCTGACAAAAGAAAAATTTTGGAGCCAAACCCCAAAAACTTATCTTGGAAGAAACCCTTTCCATCCCCATGCGTCGCTTCATTAATGATGCACTGCCATCCTTTCAACTGTCAGGACACTTCTTGAAGTGCCACGTGTCTGTTTGAAATGATTATAGGCGGCTTCGCACGTGTGGTGGTGGGAAACTCAAAAGACGGGTTAAAGATTTCAAACGTTTATTTTTTTAAAACACTTCTCCTTTTTTCGTCTTCTTCAAACTCCCGTCTACTTTAAAGAGAGAAACTCTGCCAGAACTCCATTGCTGCCAAACTTTTCTCCTCAAGATTTTCTCCTCTGCAATCACCCTCACTTTCTAGCCATTCCATTGTTACTTCTCTGGTGTCATTTCTAAGAATTTTTTTTAATCTTCACTGCCATCTTCAATGGCCTCCTCAAGAAATCCTACTACGTCTGCCACCCATGTTCCACCTTCCACCCATGTTGCCACCACCTCTACTGCCACCTCTTTGACTGTCGACCGCCAGGACCAGCTGCGTTTCTACCGTCGGTCCCCTATATTTGGAAAGGGTGATGATTTTTTTGGGTTTTGAAAAACTTGCATTTTCAACGCTAAGTATGATCCCATGACGCTTGGTGATGAAGAAGAAAGTGCTGATGACTGGGGCTTTCTCCCCCCAAAGGGGACTCTTCCATTTCGTCTTAAGCGAGGGGACTTCCCGTGGTCCCATATTAACTTCGAAGGGCCTGGGTGCTCTCCTGCTCACTTTGCTACCTGAAACTACTATATGCAGAGTTTCCACACTGATACCCTCACTAAAATTGGGCTTCATCGGGCTAAGTGGTTTGGTGAGTTTACTCTGTCCAAGAATAATATTACCCTTCCTGTCCTGGTGTCTCGTTGGAACATTACTACTCACACCTTCATTGCTGCATAGGGTGAGTTTGTAATAACGTTGGAAGACGTGTGTGAGCTTCTGGGCCTTGAGGCAACGGGCAATGATCCCTATTCTGATGAGGCCCTGGATACCCAAGAGGATACTGACCGTTTGGAGTTGGACTGTATATGCCTAAGGTGCATCGGTTCTTTAAACAAAGCCACTTTCACTCCTCTTATCAATAATTTCTTCAAGGATCCTTCTGAAGGTAGTTCTTCTTAGGCTGCCTCTGGTCAAGCTACATTGCTAAAACTTACTGCCTATATCCTTGTCATTCTTTCTCGTTTCCTTTTAACGAGAAAACCTAATGACCAACCTCAAAGGGACCTTATCAACATATCCCTCCGTTTGACCTGGGGTATTAAGCTTCCTCTGGATGCAATTGCCCTAGGATCGCTCTACATCTGGCTTGATAGAACTCTTTTTGACATGGAACGATCTCTTGGTCATTATAACCTGGCCAAATTTGCCAACTGTGTCCTTCTGATAAGCTTCCTTTATATTCGTTTCCCCGCCGTAGCAGCCAAAACCAACCATCCTCTTTCGGGGGAAGCAATCATGCCTCTACGCTCCTTCATTTATCATAAGAAACAAAGTCGAAAGGAGTTAATCTCTGTTATTAATCAACCCGGGAGTTTTGTGATGAGGCCATAAGGAGAGGAGGTTTTCCTCCATACTTGGGGTTTTTTCCAACATGGAGCAAGGGTGGTCCAGGCAACTACTTTGGACCTCATCATTGAAAACCTTTCGCTAGATGTGGTCCTTCTATTTTCATCGGGGTACCTGCCTTCCTACATCGAGTGGTGATACACCAGTGAGCAATACAATCCCAATCGATGCAGCCATCAATTCGATTTCGATCAGGGGGCTCCTCGCCCAATTTTCTAATTATCTCACCCCCAAAGTCTCTTTCAGCGAGGCATGTTCCCTGTTCTTATCAACTTCTGCATAGGGGGTAAGTTCTACCATGGCTGGGCGAGTCACCATTTCGAGCATCACAAGGCAAGGGGATGTGACCCCCTATTTGTAACAAAGTACAAGCCGAGACAGCTGGCCTAAATTTCTGAGTTCATCCAGGGGGATCATGTGTATCCCCCAATTCTTTCGTTTTCTGCTCTAGAGCTGGGCTTGAAAGGTAATTTCGTTCTTGGTATTGAGTTCCCTCTAAGAAAAACTGCCAATAAATCTCCCACGGAGCTTCCTCCACATTTCTCCATGATTCCTGTTGCTACCCCAAAGCCCAATAAAGCCCCAACACCCAAATGACCTGCTCCTTCAAAAGGTAATTTTGGTGAAGAGGTTTCAACTGAGGTAGCCTGTGGCGAAGGATCTTATAAACCACCAGCCAAAAATACAAAGAAGTCCAAGAGTGGGGCTTCCTCCAAGTCTAAGTCTCAAGCTCAACCCCAAAATCCTTTGGAGGCATTTCCCATAGCCTCCGTTCCTCCTCATATGTCTGCAAAAGGGAGTGAGGAATTGAGAAGACAAGTTCAAGTTGAGGTGGAATAAATAAATGCTGAGTTTCAACGATGTGCTCCCATCATTCCTCCTCCTACTGCCTTCCCTGCTATCTTGGTTGATCCAACAGAATCAGGGTCAAAGAGAAAGAAGAGTTCAAAGGTTCCTTGAAGTGTTGGTGCTGCGAGTGCAAGGAAGAAGACTCTGGGTACCAAGTATCAAAGGAAACGAACTCCTAATGTGCATCTTCCCCCAGCTCCCTCTGTTATTGCCTCCTCTCCTCCTTCGCCAGTGGTTATATCCTCCCATTCTCCCTCTGGATCCGGGGTATGTATGTGTGTTGTTGTTCTTACTCCCAATTTTCTAAGGCAAGCTGCATAAGTTTAATTCTTAATAACTTTGGTGCAGGAGGTTGAAGAAGAAAGACCCAACCCCCTTGTGAGCCCTTTCATGGGGGGGCGTTTTGGTTCATCTCAGACCGATGTAACTCTTCCCCGTTCCCTCATGACCGGGCTTACTTACTCCAGCCATTTGGCCTCACAACGTGCGAAGGTTGCTGATGTGGGGGGTCATTTCGTTGAGTCTGTAAGCATCTCTTCTCAACTAAGGATGGGCCTCTGCTCGATAGGATTACGGCAGATGGTCGCGAACTTGGGCCGTGACCCACATCGCGACGGGAAAGAAAATGGTCGCGGCGCAAGTCCTTGATCCCTAACCGTGATGAAAAATAGTCGTAGCCAAACTCCGTGACCCACACCGCGATGAAAAAGAAAAGGGAAAAAATGGTCGCAGCCAAAATCCGTGACCATTTTTCATCATGATTGGGAGTCATGAACTTTGACCGCGACCATTTTAAGGCACGAAGAAAAAAATAAAAATGGCCATGGACAAAGTCCATGATATATTTAACTATAATAGGCCCAATCCATAAATTGGGGGTCCCGTGACTGCGCGGTCAGTTGCTACGTGTAATTTTGGACGCGCATGAGGTGTTTCAAATATTTATTATTAGCAAAACAATAAAAAAAATTACAAATTGCTAATCGGGAACACTATTAATAAACTAATTTACATACAAACTTAAATATATTATAAGTTTTAATAATTCATAGACCAAAAAAAAAATTGGGCAGAGTTTTCCCTATTTTTTGGACATTCCAAACCCTGTTAATATAAAACCTGTTAATTATAAAGCTCGCACGATCATAAAATTTAACAATCAAACAATAAAAGAACGCACGGCCATAAAACTAAACAATAAAACTATAAAAGCTCGCTCGACCATAACACATAAAAAAATATAATCTTGAATGTCCACAATATCATATAAACAATCTTCATGTTGTAAACCATTGCCTTCTTCATGTGTTCCACATGCAAAAAAGTAAATGATACAATGTTATACTGTAAAAAATAGGATACAAAAAAAATGATATCAATAACCAAGTAGTTTTAGAAAAATCATATTCAAGCTGAAAAATTGCATATACGAGTTATAATCACCATGTTTTTAAGTTTAAGTCCTGATATACGCAAATTATCCTCATACTCTCAAACCGGGAGTCTTGTGATCTCGCGGTCAGTTCGTACGAGTTACATTGATCCCCTGCGAGGTGTTGGTACCTCTCACGGGACCGTTCGGGGGTTGTTTTGGGGTTTCGCCCTCTAATGCCATTTTTTAAGCCTAAGTCTAGATATTTTAAAAGTATCTTCGTATTCTCAAATGGGGGATCCCGTGATCACTCGATCAATTCCTACGAGTTACATTGGTCCCGTACGAGGTATTGGTGCCTCTCATGGGATCGTTCGGGTGTTGTATTGGGTTTTTGCACTCTAAAGCCATATTTTTAAGCCTATGTCCCGATATATGCAAATTTTCATTGTATTCTCAAATTGAGGGTCCCGTGATCGCGCAGTCAGTTCCTACGAGTTATATTGGTCCTGTCTGAGGTATTAGTGCCTCTCACGGGGCCATTCGGGGGTTGGTTTGAGTTTTCACCCTCTAATGCCATTTTTTAAACCTAAGTCCAGATATTTTCAAATTATCATTATATTCTCAAACCGGGGGTCCCGTGATCGCGTGGTCTGTTCCTACGAGTTACATTGGTCCCGTGCGAGGTGTTGGTGCCTCTCACGAATCGTTCGGGGGCTGTTTCGAGTTTTTGAAAATCTAAGGCCATATTTTTAAGCTTAAGTCTTGATATTTTCAAATTATCCTCATACTCTCAAATCGGGAGTCTCGTGATCGTGCGATCAGTTCGTACGAGTTACATTGGTCCCATACGAGGTGTTGGTGCCTCTCATGGGCCCGTTCGCGGGTTGTTTTGGGGTTGCCATTTTTTAAGTCTAAGTCTAGATATTTTCTAATTATCGTCGTATTCTCAAACCGGGGTCCCTTGATCACGCGATTAGTTCCTACGAGTTACATTGGTCCCGTGTGAGGTGTTGGTGCCTCTCACGGGGTTATTCGGGTGCTGTTTCGGGTGTTCGCACTCTAAAGCCGTGTTTTTAAGCCTAAGTCCTGATATATGCAAATTATCATCGTATTCTCAAATTGGGGGTCCCGTGATCGCGCGATCAGTTCCTAAGAGTTACATTGGTCCCGTGCGAGGTGTTGGTGCCTCTCACGGGGCCGTTCAGGGGTTGTTTTGAGGTTTCGCCATCTAATTCCATTTTTTAAGCCTAAGTTTAGATATTTTCAAATTATGTCGTATTCTAAAACTGGGGGTCCCGTGATCGCGCAGTCAGTTCCTACGAGTTACAATGGTCTTGTACGAGGTGTTGGTGCATCTCACGGGACCGTTCAGGAGCTGTTTCAGATTTTGTCCATCCAAGGCCATGTTTTTAAGCCTAAGTCTTGATATTTTTAAATTATCCTCATATTCTCAAATCGAGAATCCCATGAGGATGAGTTACATTGGTCCCGTATGAGGTGTTGGTGTCTCTCACGGGACCGTTCACATGTTGTTTTGGGGTTTCGCCCTCTAATGCCATTTTTCAAGCCTAAGTATAGATATTTTCAAATTATCATCATATTCTCAAATCGGGTGTCCCGTGATCGCGCGGTCAGTCCCTACGAGTTACATTAGTCCCGTGCAAGGTGTTGGTACCTCTCACGGGGTTGTTTGGGTGTTGTTTTGAGTGTTCGTACTCTAAAGCCATGTTTTCAAGCCTAAGTCCTAATATATGCAATTTATCATCATATTCGCAAATCGGGGGTCCCGTGATCACACGGTCAGTTCCTACGAGTTACATTGGTCCCGTGAGAGGTGTTGGTGCTTCTCATAGAGTCGTTTGGGGGTTGTTTCAGGGTTTCGCCCTCTAATGTCATTTTTTAAGCCTAAGTCTAGATATTTCCAAATTATTATCGTATTCTCAAACCGGGAGTCCCGCGATCACGCGATCAGGTCCTACGAGTTACATTGATCCCGTGCGAGGTGTTGGTGCCTCTCACGAAATCCTTCGGGGGCTATTTTGGTTTTTGGCCATCTAAGGCCATGTTTTTAAGCCTAAGTCCTGATATATGCAAATTATCATCGTATTCTCAAATCGACTCGTGATTGCGCGGTCAGTTCCTATGAGTTATATTGATCCCGTGCGAGGTGTTGGTGCCTCTCACGGGGTCGTTCGGGTGTTATTTTGAGTATTCGCACTCTGAAGCCATGTTTCTAAGCCTAAGTCATAATATGTACAAATTATCACCTATTCTCAAATTGAGGGTCCCGTGATCACGTGGTCAGTTCCTACAAGTTACATTGGTCCCATGCGAGGTGTTAGTGCCTCTTACGGGGCCGTTCGGGGGTTTTGCGAGGTTTCTCCCTTTAATGTCATTTTTTAAGCATAAGTCTAGATATTTCCAAATTATCGTCGTATTCTAAAATCGAGGGTCCCGTGATCGCGCGGTTAGTTCCTACGAGTTATATTGGTCACGTACGAGGTGTTGGTGCCTCTCACGGGACCGTTCGGGGGCTGTTTCGGATTTTAGACATCTAAGGCCATATTTTTAAGCCTAAGTCCTGATATATGCAAATTCTCATCATATTCTCAAACCAGGGGTCCCGTGATCGCGCGGTTAGTTTCTACGAGTTATATTGGTCTTGTGCAAGTTGTTAGTGTCTCTCACGAGACCGTTCGGGGATTATTTTGGGGTTTCGCCCTCTAATGCCATTTTTTAAGCCTGATTCTAGATATTTTCAAATTATCATCGTATTCTAAAATCAGGGGTCCTGTTATCGCGCGGTCAGTTCATACGAGTTACATTGGTCTCGTGTGAGGTGTTGGTGCCTCTCCCAGGGTCGTTCGGGTGCTGTTTTGGGTGTTTGCACTCTAAAGCCATGTTTTTAAGCCTAAGTCCTCATATATGCAAATTATCATCGTATTCTCAAACTGGGGGTCCCATGATTGCACAGTCAGTTCCTACGAGTTACATTGGTCTCGTGCGTGGTGTTGGTGCCTCTCATGGAGCCATTCGGGGGTTGTTTCTGGGTTTCTCCCTCTAATGCCATTTTTTAAGCCTATGTCCAGATATTTTCAAATTATCATCGTATTCTCAAACCGGGGGTCCCGTGATCGCGCGGTCAGTTCCTACAAGTTACATTGGTCTCGTGCGAGGTGTTGGTGCCTCTCATGGAACCCTTCGGTGGTTATTTTAGGTTTTGGCCATCTAAGGCCATGGTTTTAAGCTTAAGTCCTGATATATACAAATTCTCATCGTATTCTCAAATCGGGGGTCCCGTGATCGAGAGATAAGTTCCTACTTGTTACATTGGTCCCGTGCGAGGAGTTAGTGCCTCTCACGAGACCGTTCGAGGGTTATTTTGGGATTTTACCCTCTAAGGTTCCCCTCAAATATGAAGATTTGTAGTTTTTTTCACCTAACAAACATTATCATTAGAGAATAGTTTTTATATGGTCCACACAAGTAAAAGATAGACATTTGCAATGGAGATGGTTTAAGTCCACACAACAATAATAATATTGATATTGAATATAA
Source organism: Sambucus nigra (assembly GCA_949130495.1). Classification (NCBI taxonomy): domain Eukaryota; kingdom Viridiplantae; phylum Streptophyta; class Magnoliopsida; order Dipsacales; family Adoxaceae; genus Sambucus; species Sambucus nigra. Next base: position 351,709,746 of record OX422215.1, read on the forward strand.
TACCTGAGATAGCGGGAAACGAGGTTGATGAATCCAGATTTCTTATTTTCACTATAAAATAAAGAATTATCCAAACGTTCATATTCAGTCGCTAGATCCATGATTCGTTGCTAAACAAAATAAAAGATCAAACAAAGTGGCAAATATATCACAAGTGAAATGAAATGAAATGAAAATGAAAATGATGACCTGATCTGATTGAGGCGAGCAATAGCATAGCGTAGTTTATTGAGTTTGTCGATATCAACAGAGCTCAAAGTGGCCATTGTAAACTAATACAAAGATCTGATCTAGAGGGAGAGATATAAGAGAATAAGAAGAAGAGTGATGATTAAGAATGGATGTAAAAAGAGAATAAAGAGTTATATATAGAAAGTGAAATGTGTTATTGGCAATGCGAAACGTAAAATAAGGCTTAGAGAGAGAATGTATTACCAAATATGAAACTAGAAGAAAGCCGCAACCTTATATAATAACAGGTATACAACTGTTATATAGTTGTTGTTATATAACTGTTAGATAATAATAGTTATGTAATTGTTATATAAACTGTTATATAACGGTTATAGCGGCTCTTCCGGATCTTCATTAGTGATTCATGATAGATCAAGGGACTGACAAAAGCATACACAAGTGGACTAGCTTAGTCTTCTTTCTTAAATTTATTATTCCTTATACGGTCAACACAATCTGAATCGTTTAGAGCCACTTTATAACGATTGTATTTTTCATGCTTGACTAGTAACACAGTCTATGAATTGCCTTTTATCGAGAGAAAGACCAGCCATCAATCACAAGATTTCTTATTTTAATGTCTAAAATGTGACAATTAAACTACTAGCAAGCGCTCGAATTCTTCTGATGTGCAACATATACATAGGAAAGTTTTTCCCTTAACAGAGGTGTCGTAAGTCGCCTTTTTCTACCCATCCGCCCAAGTAAGATAGTTCAATCACTTTATTTGATAAGAAATAAGATGATGATACACAAGTATTGCGTATTTCATCCCTCGAACCTACCCATTTTAGCCCCCTCGGGAATCTTATTCCCTATATTTATGCTCGTTAACCAAACAACCTCAGATTTCTATATTAACATGTTTTACAGGGGTTAATTGAGCTTTTATAAGTATTTGGATGCTAAGTGTGAAGTTAGGACGTATTTCGCTCGATTTCTGTACGCGATCGCACGTTTAAGGTAATTTTAGTCGATTCACAACTTAGGCACCTGGACCATCATCTCATGAAAGTTGTAGCCCTCCTCGCAAGCTTCGTGTGGCCGCGAACGGTGCACGATTCCGATTCAGAACAAAGAAGTTATGGCGATTTCAGCGGACGGGATATGCAAACAAGCCAAAACAGCATGCAGTGTGCTCATACCTGCTTGATCTATCGACCAATCAAAGGGATCGATCGATCCTTCTTATTTTTCCAAATCGTGGGAGACAGTGGGCTAGATTTCTGAGCATCGATCGATCGAGCCCAGGGGAACGATCGATCGAGCCCCTATTTTCTGTAGATATTTTGGGCTTTTCTTTTCTCTTTTCTTTTCTAATTTAATTCCTTTTACTATATAAAGGATTTTTGTTGTAAAAATAGATATAATTCGTTTTAGGTAGTTTAGGTTAGGGTTTTGGAGGTTTGAGAGCTCATTTCTTCATTTCTTCTTGGATTGACACCCAATTGGGCTTGTAATTTGTTCTACCATCTCCATTAATATAGTGAGTATTTCCTTTATTCTTGCTTTCTAGATTAATTTACATGCTTTCATAATTAGGTTTACATATTTACTGTGTTTTTAACATGCTTTCTGTGTCATATTTGTATTCATTGATTTTCCTATCGAATTCGATCACACCCATTCATTTCCATCATCATCGACTTGGTTGTCCTGTGTTTGTTCATGGTGTATTTCTTGTTTGTTTGAAAAAAATTCTAAAAAATTAACAAAAATAGTTGCTTATTCCTTGTGACACCCTGTCTTCACTTGTTTGATTTATTCTTCTCATTTGTCTATTTGGGGACATCATAAAAAGGGGGAGAAAGAATTATCACATTAAGGGGGAGTTTTGAAGTGTTGAGTTGTTTATCACCAATTAGCATATTGGCATATCTGTTTATCTCATTTCAAACTCGATACGTCACTTGGTATTTTTGCTTTATCTCATGTGTGTAGGTACCATCTGATGATCTCTGAATTGCACACCCTGATGAGAAAAGCGTTGCGATTCTTGAAGATTCGAAGAGCAAACGATGAAGTCTTATTCATTTGTATCTTTCCAGTTTTGGGTTCATGGAAGGGTAGATTTGTATAGGCATTTTTAGTTGGTTGATAATTCGGATGTTTGTTTTTATGTATGTACCGACATAGACATAGGGGGAGATTTGTAAGGACATTTTTGTCCATCATTAATTTGTTATGTCGTACGTCGTTACACCATTGAAGAAATTCAAGATACATATAGTCATCAACGGATCCGAATATCAAAGAAGAGGAGGAATCAGAATTATGCACAGTCGGACTGGTCCGCCCAGAGAAAAAGAACCGATCCGCCTACGGACCGGTTCGTCCCTCAGCCAGACAGATCCGCCTGCTGAAAAGCCAGTATACCCCGGACCGAAAGCGAACCGAAGAAGCCAAAATTAAAACGAACCGATTCGCCTACCCGGACCGATCCGCATCAGAACCGGACCGGTTCGCCTGGGATAATCTCAAACAGATCGTGCAGATATTTTTTAGGCCAAGTTACTCCTTTATAAACCCACTACGGGAAGTAGTTTCAGAAGACTTATTCACACGATTTTCAGAGTTCATAAACCTAAAAGTCTTCACTTTTATGAGTTTCAAAACTCATGGTTTGATTCACACAACTGCTCATACATTTGTGAATCACTTTTGGTAACCCTAGAACACAAACCGTTGTTGTTCAACCCTTGTGAAGAAGACCGTTCTTTTTCTTCATTACAGCCCTTCTGGAAAGGGATATTTCCAGCCGCCGACTACAGAATCCGACACCTGAGGGTAATTTTTAGTCACTTGTATTTTCATTGTAATCCGAAATTGTACAGTTACAATATTATAATGAAAATAAATGGTTTTTCCCCTTTGGGAGATTTTTCCTCAATTGTGTGTGTTTGATTAATCTTCATGATCTACTTCTTGATTCAATCACACCTAGTTGCATGTTTAGGGTTTATTTGGGTTAAACTGAATTTAATAATATAATTTGTTATTTGAGCACACGCACATACTCTTCTCAGTGCTCATACCTTCCTGATCGATCGATCGATCCTTCTTATTTTGCCAAATCGTGGGAGACAGTGGGATGGATTTCTGAGCATCGATCCCCTATTTTCTGCAGATATTTTGGGCTTTTCTTTTCTTTTCTCTTTTCTTTTCGCTTTTCTTTTCTAATTTAATTCCTTTTACTATATAAAGGATTTTTGTTGTAAAAACAGATATAATTCGTTTTAGGTAGTTTAGGTTAGGGTTTTGGAGGTTTGAGAGCTCATTTCTTCATTTCTTCTTGGATTGACACCCAATTGGGCTTGTAATTTTTGCTACCATCTTCCATCTCCATTAATATAGTGAGTATTTCCTTTATTCTTGCTTTCTTGATTAATTTACATGATTTCATAATTAGGTTTACATGCTTTGATTTAATTGCTTTCTAGTGTGGTTTTACCGCATTTATTTACTGCGTTTATTTACCGTGTTTTTAACATGCTTTCTAGCTAATTTAAATTAGGTTGTGTTTGAATGGAACTCACTCGAGTTGACGCATTGATTTGCTTTGGTGATGGTGTTTAGGGGTCTATTTCGGGTGCGTTGTCCAAGTTATTGCGCCTAGGAGATTTGACGGGGCATATCATGTATGTCACGTGCTTACGACCTTGCGTGCGTAATTTTCGGGGTATTTATTGACGCCAAAATCTTATTAGACTTTTATGCGGATTTAGGGGCGTGACAACCCTTGATTCAATTAACTGTCGAAACGAGACGCATTCATAATAACTCGTCGACCCATGTATCCATTTTATACTAATTAACTCGGGTGAGGGATACTCGACGCAATCTATAGTTTTACTCGCTTTGTTAATCTACTTTCAATACCCTTGCCTAGATTAATAATTTCCTTTTATGCATCTTTTTCCTTTAGTTTATAATTTATCTTTTACACTTTTAATCAGAAGTATTAAATCGTATAAATTCTAACAACTCGTCTCAGTGGATCTTTCGATACCCGACTTACCGCTATGCTTGCCTCGCAAGTGTAGTCGTAATTTAATTTTTTGTATTATCGCGGTGAAATAAAAATAACGATTGTGCCCTTACACGAGCAAGCATTTCACGCGACGATCATAAGCCTTTTGCTACATCTCCGAAGCTGCCAACTATAACATATTACACCTACCTATGCCTATTAGTTAACGGACGCTTTCACACCGTTGGTTGCTACTATTCATTTCATACTCGACGAGACGATCCTATTGTCAGTGTAGTAAACGAAGATGAAGCACGATCATATTTCTTTCATACTTCTTTTAGCTTTTGACCTTCCCTAGGTAGATATCCATGAAGCAGCTTTTTCAACTTAAGTGAATAGATCTGTTATTTCCTATTGTAGTGGTTCCCTAGTTATCCATGTAATTTTATTCGAACGAATATGTCCGTGTCGCCATTGCAACTTACCAGACAAAGCAGGACAAACCCCTTTACCCTTTCTCTAAGCAAAGGTTATTAATCCACCTATGTTATTGTTATGTAAGGGTTTAGTGATCGACTCTTCGAGCAATCGTTTTGATATAGCAAGGCCTCAGAAGCTGTTATATAACAATTATATAAACTGTTATATAAGGGGGTCGTGCGAGATGTTGGTGCCTCACACGGGGCCGTTTAAGGGTTGTTTCGAGCCGTCTAACGCCATGTTTTATTTTCAAATTATCCTTGTATTATCAAACTGGGAGTCCCGTGATTGCACGGTCAGTTCCTATAAGTTACATTGGTCCCGTGCGAGGTGTTGGTGCCTCTCACGGGGCCGTTCGGGGGCTGTGTCAGGTTTTCGCCCTCTAACACCATATTTTGCTTAAGTCCTGACATTTTTAAATTATCGTCGTATTTTGAAACTGGGAGTCCCGTGATCGTATGCTCAATTCCTATGAGTTACATTGGTCCCGTGATCACGCGGTTAATCCCTACGACTTACATTGGTCCCGTGTAAGGTTTCGCCCTATAACGGCATGTTGCTACGTGACTGTGCGGTCGGTTGCTACGTGATGTTAGGGTTTATTATGAGAGAGTTTAAAAGTATATGTGTGTTATCAATCCAAGAAATCCAACATAGTATTCAACAACCAAACCAACAATGAGTAATTATCCCATACTCCTTATATCATCTATATGATAAAACACATACCCATAATCACAGTATCTCTCTGTAGTAAGGTCATTTCTCATTTTATACATGATAAATTCATAAACGACGATGTTATTAATGTGCACACGTGTTTACGATTCATATTTAAAGTAGAGAAGTAAAGACATGAATAACACGAAAATACAAGTAAAATATGAATAACACGACAACAAGACACGATAAGACAATTGACACGAGTCTTGATTGATAACAAATATAATATGGAAATAAGAGTTCCAAAATTATTTCAGATATTGAATAACCAAAAATAAAGATGGCCAAAGCTACACTAGTAGGGAGGGAGAAAAAACACGTGATGAAAATCTAAACAACAAACTTGAAATCATTTTCAACTTTCTATTTCTTTGTTACTTTTTAGGATTTCAAATGGAAGACTATTAAAAGGGGAGCCACCCCAATGCAGCTAGTGAAGTGTTATAGAGTTAACCTTAACAAGCTCATTGAGAATTTCTGAAGCCAATTATTCTGCTTTGTCGGGAAAGAATCTACGAAAATGGAAAATTGTACCAAATTGCCAAAATAGCAACACAAGTCGATCACCAAAATCATCTGCTAAAAATACCAACCAATCAGTCAAATGAACCAAAATCCAACAAAGTCAAAGCATTTACATTCCAACTATAAATATATAGATACCAACTTTGGATTTCGAGTACTAATAAATCTAAATCAAGTATTTTCAATAAATTTTGTGACCATGACACCATGTGTGTGGCTAAATCCCGTTGTGCTACTGTGTCAAAAAATTGAAACCCTATTGAACAATTTGCATATACATATATAATATAAACATGAAACATACATAAATACAGGTTACAAGGAATGAAAAAAAATAGATATATAGACAAACCTTGTGTCCCCTTTCAATATATTTCATGGCAACCGGCTATTTGGTAACCCTTGTGGAACTAAACTCAACATTTACTTTGCTCCGACGACAAAGCACCCGATGGCGAAAAGATGTGCACTGTACTCAAAACACCTAAAAATATATCGGATGGCATGAATAAGAATATTAGAGAATAATGCATTAACATGGAGGAAAAAGGTTTTTTATAGGTGCCAAACACATACTATATCCCATGCATCTTCTTCCAATGGTTTTCCACAATCAATAGCTTTAAGTTTTGCCAGTTCAAATTTCCTCTCAGTTATCTACATGAGATCGAAAATAGTAAGTACTCGAGAGAAGTAAAACAAAGAAAATTAATCTTACAAATTCAAGAAACAACATAAATAGCTCAAGATGCAAATGGGCCAAAAACACTAACTGAATCGCAATAATCATATTCTGGAACCTAAGTTGTGTGATTAATAGAACTCTCTATCCTCTTAAGAGTTCAAAGTCAGATATTTCAGAGGATATATACAACTGTTCAACTTCTCATATATAATTTGATGACACAACATGCATATAACCCCCAATACAATATAAAAAAATCCATTTATTTATATTTTGTACAAAAAAATCACGATACGCATATGACCCACAATAAGGTGGATGTAATTTTTTCACTTATTAAAAATCCATTTAATTATATTTTGTCAAAAATATAATGTCTATGTGTTTGAATAATATTTTGTCAAAAAAAAAATAACCCCAATACAATGTTTAGGGTTTGTTGACATAAATATAATTTGTTCATATTTACACACATAAACAAACATACACACATATATACACAATGAGAATCAAAATACACACACATATAGAATCGAAATGGAAATGGAAATGGAAATCACACAAATCGCAAGTTCCATACCTTTCGGAGCCGAAATCGCACAAATCTGGCGACCGTCATTAACCCGAACCCCATACAAAAAACACGAAATCACCTCCTGATTGCTCTACCAACCCACCTCCGATGATAATCTAGATTGCCAAGACCCATTTCCCCTAGTCAACCCGAACTAATATCCAGTAGCCATAGTCCGAGACAAACAAACCCGTAATCGATTTCAACACCTCCGACCCAAGCTTCTGCAAACCCAATCCCAAACCCGGATGAAATCCAAAACCCCTTTGGGGAAGAAACCTCGCACCTACTATGCCCAAAATCTCACCTTTTCCACAGCTCGACCCGACCTTGTACCAACATTTCGGGAAGAAAAAAGTAAGATATGAGTGGGGAAATGAAAAAATGAGGTTCCTGGGTTTTGTTTTAGGATTGACCCTGGTCATGGCCTGTAGTCGTGACCCACCCACCTTGACCCATTATTGAAACTAAGTCGAGGGTATATCACCTGCTAGTCACGACCCATAGCCTTGACCCACGCTAAGAAATGGTCACGGCTCCCAGCTGTGACCTAATATGTGTGTGTATTGTGTTTCGTCATGCCTCTGGTCACGCCCCAAGTCCGTGACCCATTCGCGATCAAGGTTGGAGGGAAATTTGGCATGAATTTGGTCATGCCATTATCACGGCCCAAGTCCGTAACTCACGGTGGTCAGGGATTTGGGCCATGACCACTTCCAGAACATCCATAACTCAGTGTGGTAATGAATATGGTCACACCAGAAATTGAGATGGTCATAGCCCAAGTTCGCGACCAGCTGCTCGCAGAATTGGGGCATGACCAACTGGGCGTGACCATTCGCAGGATTTGGTGTATTGTTTTTTGCCTCGAGAAAAAATAAAGACGCATGATGAGTGAGGTATGGCATTCTATAGTGTGCACAATTCACTAATATTGTTTGTGCTCATTTTTAAAGACTAATTTCTTTACTGATTGTTGTTATTTATTTAAGCAGATCTATGATTGGTTTTCTAAGCAACATCTCTTTTTATCTTTTCATGGAGATGTTGATGAAAAGTTATGAGAAAAAGAGAGACTATCTTAATGAATCTAATTGAGTAAGAAATCATTTTGAAAGGGGTAAGATTCAAGATCATACATAGTCCATTCTCTGATTTATGAATGCTTTATGTAATTTATAGATTAGTGTTTTTGTGCAATCAAGCTTTGTGATGTATGACTTGCGATGAACAATCAAGAACATCTAAGTAGAAAGCTAGAGAAATAAAAGGTGAGAAAAAGATTGATCGTTATGAGGCTTTATGCTACAAAACAGTATAGTGGTTTTTCTTTTTCTTTTTTTGTGTTTCTTTGTCTTGTTATAATAAGATTCAAATAATTGATTATAAGGTGGACATTCTTCCAAGTGGTTTTGTTTGTGGCAGCATGGGAGGAGTGATTTACCTAAGTGTCATGGGGAACTACCTCGAGAATGAGTTTTCTTTTAACATTTATAAGAAATTACTCTTCAAGGTGGACCCATCAATATCTTACAAGTTAGTCCCCTCTCTTTCTCTATCTATCTCTCTCTCTCTCTCACACACACACACACACACACAAGTACTGAGTACACTAATGTTTGATCTTTTTAATAATAGTATACAAAAAGGCTTCCCAATATATCTCCATATTAAATAATTTCATCATTCATTGCGGTGATCATTCAGATATTTGAAATATATGGAGATCTATGTACACACATTTGTATCCTAGACTTAGTTCGTATATTATGGTTCCAATGGGGGACATGCCCCCATGCTCTCATTGTGTCAAAATCTATGTTAAGCCACTAGTTTTCCACCCCCACAAAAAAAATCCAAAAATTTGTTCACAAAGTCATATCCATAGGTTTGTTTAATTGGCTAGTTATGGAATCAATATAGAATAAGTTCTTATATATGGTAACTCGTGTAATAAAGGATCCAAAACAACCCCCAATTGCCGCCATAAGAGGAGCGAACACCTCGCACGGGACACATGTAACTTGTAGCAACTTTTGGAGTGGTCACAGGACCCCTGTTGTAAGAATATGATGATAATTACCCACGATTTGAGAATATGACGATAATTTGTAAATATATAGACGTATGCTTAAAAACATGATGTTAGAGGGTGAAAATCCAAAATAGCCCCCGAACGACCCTGTAAGAAGCACATACACCTCGCACGGGACTAATGTAACTCGAAGGAACTAATCTCGTAGTCACGGGACTCCAGGCTTAAAAAGTTGATAATAAGTTGTAAATATCCAGACTTGGGTTTAAAAAACATGTCGTTCAAGGGAAAAAAACCAAAATAATCCCGTAAGAGACACATACACCTTTTACGGGACCATTATATCTCGTAGGAACTAACCGCGTAGTCACGGGACTCACCGTTTGTGAATATAAAGATAATTTGTAAATATCTAGACTTAAGCTTAAAAACATGCCTTTCAAGGGCGAAAAAGCAAAACAACCCCCAAATGGACCCGTAAGAGGCACGAAAACCTCGCATGGAACCATTGTAACTTGTAGGAATTGACCATGTAGTCACGGAACTCCTGATTTGAGAATATGATGATAATTTGAAAATATCGAGATTATGCTTAAAAACATGCCGTTTGAGAGTGAAAACTCAAACCATCTCCCAAATGGTCCCGTAAAAGGCATGAACACCTAGCACGAGATCAATGTAACTCGTAGAAACTGACCGCATAGTCACGGATCTCCCAGTTTGAGAATATGATGATAATTTGAAAATATCTAGATTAGGCTTTAAAAACATGTCGTTAAAGGTGAAAACTCAAACTAACCCCAAAATGGCCCCGAAAGAGTTATGGACACCTCGATCGGGACCAATCTAACTTCTAAGAACTGACTGCGTAGTCACGGGCCTCACAGTTTGAGAATATGATGATAATTAGAAAATATCTAGATTATGATTAAAAACATGTCGTTCGGGGGTGAAAACTCAAACCATCTCCCAAACGGCCCCGTAAGAGGCATGAACACCTCGCACGGGACAGATGTAACTCGCAGGAATTGACCATGCAGTCACGGGTCTCCCAGTTTGAGAATACGATGATAATTTGAAAACATCTAGATTATGCTTAAAACATAACGATTGAGGGTGAAAACTCAAACTAGCTCCCAAACGTCCCCGTAAGAGGCACGAACACCTCGCACTGGACCATTGTAACTTGTAGGAACTGATCGCGTAGTCACGGAACTCCCGATTTGAGAATATGATGATAATTTCAAAATATCTAGATTATGTTAAAAAAACATGTCGTTTGAGGGTAAAAACTTAAACCATACCCCAAACGGCCCTATAAGAAGCATGAACACTTTGCACGGGACCAATGTAACTTGTAGGAACTGATCGCATAGTCACGAATATCTCGATTTGAGAGTATGATGATAATTTGAAATATCTAGATTAGGCTTAAAAATATGTCGTTAAAGGGTAAAAACTCAAACCAGCCCCCAAAAAGCCCTATAAGAGGCATGGGCACCTCGCACGGGACGAATGTAACTTGTAGGAACTGGTCGCGTAGTCACGAGTCTCCCATTTTAAGAATATCATGATAATTTAATAATATCTAGATTATTCTTAAAAATATACCGTTTGAGGGTGAAAACTCAAACTATCCCCCACACCTCTCACGGGACCAATGTTACTTGTAAAAACTGATAGAGTATTCATGAGACTTTCGGTTTGAGATATGATGATAATTTAAAAATATCGAGATTATGCTTAAAAACATGTCGTTTGAGGGTGAAAACTCAAACCATCTCCCAAATGGCCCCCCTAAGAGTCATGAACTCCTCGCACGGGGCCAATGTAACTCGTAGGAACTACCTCGCAGTCACGGATCTCTCAGTTTGAGAGTGTGATGATAATTTAAAAATATCTAGATTAGGCTTAAAAACATGTCATTAAAGGGTGAAAACTAAAATCAGCCCCCAAAAGGCCCTGTAAGAAGCATGAACACCTCTCACGGGACTAATGTTACTTGTACGAAATGACAGAGTATTCAAGAGACTTTCGATTTGAGAATATGATGATAATTTGAAAATATCGAGATTATGATTAAAAACATGCCATTTGAGAGTGAAAACTCAAACCAGTTCCCAAATGGCACCGTAAGAGGCATGAACGCCTCGCACGGTGCCAATGTAACTTGTAGGAATTGCCCACATAGTCACGGGTCTCCTTGTTTGAGAATATTATGATAGTTTGAAAATATCTAGATTAGCCTTAAAAACATGTCATTTGAGGGTGAAAACTCAAACCAGCCCCCATAAGGCCCCATAAGAGGCATGGAGACCTCGTACGGGACCAATATAACTTGTAGGAACTAACCGTGTATTCACAGGTCTCCCAGTTTAAGAATATGATGATAATTTAAAAATATCTATATTATACTTAAAAACATGTCATTTGATGGTGAAACTCAAATCATACCCCAAACGGCCCCGTAAGAGGCATGAACACCTCTCACGGGACCAATGTTACTTGTACAAACTGACAGAGTATTCATGAGACTTTCGATTTAATAATATGATGATAATTTGAAAATATTGAGATTATGCTTAAAAACATGCCATTTGAGGGTAAAAACTCAAACCAGCTCCCAAGTGTCCCCGTAAGAGGTATGAACACCTCGCACGGGGACAATGTAACTTGTAGGAGCTGAGCCCATTGTCACGAGTCTCCCAGTTTGAGAATATTATGATAATTTAAAAATATCTAGATTAGGCTTAAAAACATGCCATTTGAGAGTGAAACTCAAACCATCCTCCAAACGGTCCCGTAAGAGACATGAACACCTCGCACGGTACCAATATAAATACAATAACTTGAAAATATCTAGATTGAGCTTAAAAACATATCCTTTGAGGGTGAAAACTCAAATTAAGTCCCAAACGGCCCCGTAAGAGGCATGAACATCTCGCACAGATCTATGTAACTTATAGGAACCGATAGAGTATTCACGGGACTTTCGGTTTGAGAATATGATGATAATGTAAAAATATGTTGATTATGCTTAAAGCATGTCGTTTGAGGTTGAAAATTCAAATCAACCCCCAAACGGCCCCATAAGAGGCACTAACACCTCGCAAGAAACTAATATAACTCGCAGGAACTGACCACGTAGTCATGAGACTTTCGGTTTGAGAATATGGCAATAATTAGAATAAATCTAGATTAGTCTTAAAAACATGTCGTTATAGGGTGAAAATATAAACTAGTCCTCAAACAATCCCGTAAGAGGCACTAACATCTCGCACAGAGACTCGTAAAAATTTGACCATGTAATCACGGGCCTCTTTGATTTGAGAATATAATAATGATTGTAACTCATATGCAATTTTTCAACTTGAATAAGATTTTTTTTAAAATTACTTGGTTACTAATATCATCACTTTTTTGTATCCTATTTTTTTGCAGGATAACATTTTACCATTAGCTTTTATTCACATGGAGCACACGAAGAAATCAATGGTTTACAATAAGGGGATTATTTATTTAATGTCGTTAATATTAAGGATTCTAATTTTTATGTGTTATGGTCATGCCAGCTTTTGTAGTTTTATTGTTTAGTTTTATGGTCGTACAAACTTTTTAAAATTTATTATTATATTTTACGACCGTGCGGGCTTTACATTACGCAGGTTTTATATTAGCAGGTTTTCGAATGTCCAAAAAATAGAGGAAACTCCGCCCAAATTTTTGTTGGGCTATCAATTATTAAGACTTAGTAATATTTTGAAGTTTGTATGTACATTAGTTTATCACCAACGTGCGAGATTCGCAATTTGTGAATTTTCTTGATTTGTTTTTGCAAATAATAAATATTTTTCCTACCAGATTTGGAATTTGTTGATTTTCCATATTTGTTTTCAAATAATAATTCTTTTATTAATTGAAAAATCTGGCACAATTTGTAACCGTGCCAAAAGCGTGTCAGAAAATGAAAATTTGGCACGGTTTAAAAGTGTACCAAAAGCGTGTCAGATTCAATGTCTGACACGGTTTAAAAGTGTGTCAAAGCGTGCCAGATTACCCAATCTGGCACGGTTTTAAACCGTGCCAGAAAATCTGGCACCCCTGATTCTGGCACGATTTTAAACCGTGCCAGATTGAATTTGGCACAGTTTTAAATTATGCCAGATTCCTATTTTTGGTGTAGTGTTGATTAGATCTAGGATTATCCCTGTGGATAGGGAAGTTGCTTCCACCCTGCCCATTTACGGATGTTGGAGCGTGCTAACCATAACCGTTCCTTTGTAAGTTGGTCACCTCCATATTGTTCCTTTATGTCCGTCTTTTGTATTTTTATCATGTTTATTCGTCCTTTTTGTAATACCCCGTATTTTTATGCTATATTAATTTGGGGATTTATTAATATTAATGTGAATTAATTATTTAATAAAAATCCAAAAATTAATTATGTTATAATTATTAACGTGATGAGAGTTAGTAATTATGGGAAAATTTGTTGAATATTACTAATGAGCAAAGTAATATATAATAGTGGCCATATTAAATGTCACGAGTGAATAAAATGACAATTTTAGAAATTTGAGTCGGGACGCGCCCGTGTCGCGTCAGGACTAAATATTGATAAATAAAAGTAAATATTTTATAAGTTGTTCGTATGGTCGTTTTGAGTGTGCCAACGCGTCCGGAAGGGTCTAGATAGTCAGAAAAGTATACCCGGGAGTTTGATTTGGGTCTCGGGGCATTTTTAGGCCTAATTAGTACACCGTGAGGGCATTTTAGTCATTTTGTATTTTTGGGTAATTAAACCCACGAAAATTAAAGGGGTTATATCAGATGTTTAGGTTATCTCCTAGGGTTAGATAACTCAAAACACTAGAACGGCCATTGGAGAGGAGAGGAGAGAGCTCTCAAGGCATTCCAAGGCTCAAAACTCACCTGTTTGCACCGCCGCCACCGCCAACGCGTAGATCGCGAGAAGGGAAACGCAACCCCACCAAATTCAACACCAAACCAGATTTCTGAAAATTCCAGGCAAGTTTTTATCTTGCTTATTTCGTTGATGCATCATCCATATTAGTTTAGGAGTTATTAGGATGAGATTTATGGAAGAAAAACCCAATTTGAGATGGGAAATTTTCATGTAGTGATGATTTATATGATATTCTGGAAACCCTTTGTCATGTAAAGGATTAAGAGTTTGATTAAGAAAAGAGTTCTAATCAGATACAAACACTAAAATAAAAATTATTTCGGACGACCGGACCGTTGGAGTTGGATGAAATTTTACAGAGAATTAGCTGAAGACGAGAGGAAGCTACTAAAAAAATTCAGCTCGATCGGACCGTTCAATATTTTTTAATATTTTTTTTTTGCTAGACAGTTTTATGTTTTGAAGACTCTTAAAGATAATAAAAATTCAATTAAAACTCCATTTTAATTCCGATTTCGAAACCGTTTGAAATTCTCATCTTTGAAAATAAAATTCAAAATCCTTTAATGTAAGGCGAAATCTATATTTTTGGGATATTTTGCATAAGGGATAATGTAAGTATATATTAAAGGGGAGAGACACGTAAGAGAGAGTTACGTTGGAACATAAATGGATATCTACTGAATTGTACATTTGGAAGAATAGAGTCCATGAGGGTTACGTAGTAAGTTGGAAAAACCCTTCGAATTAAAGTTAGAAACAAACCATTATACTTGATAAATAATAATGGGAAAATAAGGATAAATGTTGTGAATGTGGGTTATTGGATAAACCTAAATTGATATAATAAAAGTGGTATATTTATATGATTGTGTATGCATATATTATATACTTGTGAAAATCATGCCCGCGCTACTTGCTATCCCTGAGATTTTCGCGCTGGGACGATCTTATCTCGTGTGCCTTATGGGGGATATTGACTCGTACCCTAGAAGATAGAAATCCTAGGTACAGGCTATCGAATCGGTAGTCACGGTCCTAAGAGACGTGAGGGTATGTACTGACCTCTTGGACTTGGAAACTATGCTTCGCCTCAATATTGTTTGTGTATGTATTTATACAGTTCGAGAGTGATTCCGAACTTGTATTCCCTTTAGTACGATTGATACGAGGATTGGATAGCAGAGTATGCCCGCACCATAAAATTTTATGTGGGGTGCTGTTAGAATATATATATTATACGAGTATTTAATATATATATGAACTTCTGAAATATGGGAAACTGCCTACTGTGTTATGGTAAGTAAGACATGTATAATGACTCAAATTGGAAATACTTGTTTTGAAAAGTATAATAGGATATTGAAAAAAACTTTATGAATCAAAAAGTTAAAATGAGCGTTTTGTACTAAATGAAATTATCCTTTTTAAACCATGATGTTGTTAAATCTTAAATTTTGAGAGTCACCTAAGATACGTTAAATCCTTGGGGAAGGATAGTGTGATATATGATGAGATAAACCATTGGGAAGGTTAGTGCGATATGAGTGCACATTAGAAGAGAGGCGAGAATTTCTCAAGAGAGTATCGCACTAATATGTTATTGCATTGGCCTGTATCAATTTAAATACTTGCTAAACGAATTTTTAAATCATATACACTATCGGGCTCTGACCCGTTTCTATTCCTCTTTCTCTCTTGTATATATATGTATATATTACAGGTGCCTAGCCACAGGGGCGTCTTGTTTAGGATCCCTTGGAAGGAACGTGCTGCAGCTTAGGTGGGAGTTACAGGCCACTTGCTTAGACGGTTTCATTTACGTGATTCCACTTCTATCATTCTCCTTATTGGGCATGTGTCGCCCTTTCCACTATTTATCTATTTTATTGGGACGTTTGTATTTCAGTTATTTCTAGTACTGTTACTTTGGGATTTATTCAGCATGTATGTTTTACTTTAAGTTTTAAATGCTGGGATTGGGTTGTTAAATGTTAAATTATTGGATTGATTGTTTAATAAAATAAATAAATAAAATTGGAAAGTAATGTTTAAAAATGGTTTTGACACTTAGCTAAATTAAATAGGGTGTTAAATTTGGAAAAGTTATTTTTACGACAGTGATGCTAAGAATGAACCAACTGTTCACTTTGATTTTAATTTAATAAAGGAGTGATCTCCCGGTATTTAATTAGGCGGGGTGTCACACTTTTGTTATGAAGTTCTTGATTGATTACGGTTAATTATTGGAGAGGAATTACCGAATGAAGCCATCTGCTATTTGGCTCAGAGGTTGCATTTGAAGAGTTACACAAATCTCTTTTGGTTGCTCAACGGGTCAACAAGAATCAGGCAGTTGAGAAGAAGAATGTAATGCCTCGATCTAAATTTATGGGTTACCCATGGTCAACTCGGTACAACCCGAGTGTTAGATGTGAAATGCAATGAAACAACCTACATGATGTTGCTAGTCCACTTTTATTTTATTAACGTTTCATTAGTTTATCATGTGATTCCATTTAAATCAAATTACGTGAGGGACCCATGGGAAGCGTCCATACGGAGCTACTAACATAAAAATAAAATGGTACTTACCTATACAATGCTCTCAAAATACGGAACCATGCCCAATCTGTCGTAACAAAGACGAGGGAGTGAGTCCAATACCCAGTGGAAAAAATACAACAATGCAAAATAGAATCGAACGACAAAAAAGAGACTCTAACACGATATATATACATGCATACGCAACTACCTTATATACATATATATATATATATATATATATATATATATATATATATATATATATATATATATATATATATATATATATATATATATATATATATATATATATATATATATATACTTTATTGCATGAAACTATTTTTATTTCAAAAACGTTGATTATTCCGATTAATTTGTCTTAATCATATAAAGAACCCCGTCTTACTTTACTTGGCATTTATCTATTGGTTTAACACACCCGATAAAATACTTTAAACAAATACCCTTTATCCAAGGAAAATAATTTTTGGCATCGAAATTACCCTTTTGTTCATACCAAATTTACCATAGTATTTTCATTGAAAATCACCGTTCAACACACGCAAGCACCGTGTTTGAAAATACTTATTTTTCTTTGAATGCCTTTCATAAACACAATCTTGTGTTAATTATGGGTTAAACCTCTTTAGTTTGCTTAATTACCCATTTAGTTACTTCACTTTTCCATTCCTTTCACTTCATGGACATTAATTAATTTTCTTGTATTACTTGTTCACATTATTCATTACCGGAGCGTTTATTAATTTCATTCAAGTTAGGTTGTCTTTCGTATATTCGCTACACAACCCATTTATTGACGTGTTCCACTTTTCATTAACTTTTTCTCAGAGTTCTCCAAATATGCACATGCTTTAATGGGCTCCACACCATCGGTTATGCTACTATATGCTCTAGCCAGTGATTTTGGCTCTTTTACCTAGGGCTTTGGGTCTTTCTTAATTATTTTTGCTATCATCCGAGTCCATATTAATGTGTTTTAACATTTTTCAACTGTCCACATTATCACACTTTCCTTTTTCGAGCGAAACCAAAACCTGGGGTCTCATCTCAACTTGTGCTACATTTTAAAATCATCATTTATTGTCCTTTATACACTTGCATTTATTTTATCCCAAAATCACTTTCATTTAGGATCATTTTGTGTAACACTTTTTCAACATTTTTATTGAATAAAAATGTTCCTCTTTACGTAAAATTAACATTTTACCCATTTTTTTCCAAACTTATCCCTTCCTCAATTTTCACAAGTGTTATTTCCTAAAAAAATATTATTAAGTTACGTACACTAGCTTCTTAAAATATTTTTAACCTATTAACACTTGTTTAACACCTTGGAGTAACATATATCTCAAGTTGAAAATCTCTTTATTTCATTACTTTCTTTAAGAAGAAAATTCCTTTCTTCCCCTTTGGAGACTACTTCACAAGGAAATATTATTTATCACATTTTCCACACCTTTCAACACAACTTAAAGGATGAAGTTTCTATTTTCTTTATTTAATGCTTAAACTCATTAAAACCTTCATTAAACTTGTTTATATGTTCATCATCAAAATACAACAAGTTTGTATATATGAGAAGATGAATTTTAAGTCCAATACTCCTATTAAATGGGTCTATATGGTTCATTTTATAAACTTCACAATATTGGCATAAACATGCTTTTAAAGCATAAAGCATTTTTATTTCTTCAAAACTTGAGTAAATTTCTATTTATATAAAAATCTTGATTTTCACAAGACAACCTTAAGACATTTGTTCATAAAATATTTTCAAAAATAGAAATATCATTTCAAACATTTTCTTCCATAAATTGTTTAGATATCAAGAATTCTTGAATTATATCATTTTTCTCAAAACTCTTGGGATCTTTCATAAATTATCTTCTTATTTACAAAAATATAAGAAATTACCTTCTTAAATCACATATGCATTCTACTTTAACAAACTCTAGCTACATGACCAATAATATGCAAAATAAAGATCTTAAGCTAAGAGTAGATTTTTTCCACCTCAAAGGAAGCAACAATGGTGCATGAAGTGTATAAGAAGATGGCAACCTCCCACCTCCTTAGGTGGAACTAAAGAGGTTTCATAACTCTGCCAAACTTGCCTCCATGAAATCTCCATGCAAAATTCCGTTCAAACTCAATTAATCTTCTACATTTCTTCTTTTAAAAAAACCACCAATATCTCCAAAATTCATAGCTTTTCCCAGCAATGGTGTGGATGGGTTTAAAAGCCCAAAATATGGAAGAATGTGGTTAAACTAAGTTGGTTTTGACTGGAGGGATGGTGGTGTTAGGGTGTTTTGTGGTGGAGGGGCTCTTGAGAGCTAGAGAGAGAGAGAGAGAGAGAACAAATCTGATGGAACACCCCAAATGAGCAAAAGATCAACTTAAATAATCAAAAAACCCTAAGGCTAAAATTACTCAAATGCCCCTGAACTTAACCCTCTACCCCAAGGTCAATTAAGTTTTTTGTGCCAAATTTTGATTTGAACCACTGAAAGCACGATACGTCATCCAATCAGATGCTCCACATAGTGACAGAACATTAAATTTGTACAGAATTTTCTAGATTTTATCCGATTGTTCGAACGACCATCCCCCACTTTCAAATGAGATTGCCTTCTCGTTCGAACGAGACTTCTAACGAACACTACACCAAATTAGGCGAATGGTCACGGACTTGGGCCGTTACTAGGCCCAAGGGTCACGGACCTATGTCGTGACTATATCTTGCATGACCAAATTTATGGGTCACGAACGATGTGGTCACGGATCATGGAATGAGGGACAATGGTCGTAGACGAGGACCCTGACCAACTGTTCATGGACTAAATTCGTAACTATGCCTAACTAGCCTCGAAAGCTAATCAGGGACCAGAGTCACGACCAAGCCCTTGATTTCATGAAACAAGTCATGGCCTACAGCCGTGACCAATAATTTACCCTTTAAATTTGGTCACGGCCTATATCTGTGACCATCTTTAGCTATGAAAAAAATAATAAACCACTGTCAGGGACTGCAGCCGTGACCATAATTAACAACCAAATAAATACGAGTTGTTTAGGTCCTATTTCCAAACTGGGACTGCCACCACCGATTGCTACTTGTTATGTTGGATGCGCAAGAGGTGTCCATTCCACTCGCAATGTCGTTTCGGGGTGTCCGCACCCTCACGACATTTTTTTAAGCCCAAGTGTGCCTATTTTCAAATTCATGTCATATTCCCAAACCGGGAGTCCCGCGACTATGTGGTCGATTGCTACATGTTACAATGGACGCACCCAAGGTGGTTGTACTTCCCGCGATGCCATTGAGGCGGGGGGAATCCGCCCTCTCGTGGCACGTTTTCTAGCTCAAGTGTGCCTATTTTCAAGTTCGTGTCCTATTTCAAAATCGGGAGTCCAGCGGCCAGTTTCTACATGTTACATTGGATGCGCACGATGTATTCATGCAACTCCCAGTGCCATTTGGGGAGGCTGGGGGTGTCCGCCCACTCGTTGGACACTTACAAGCCCAAGTGTGTCTATTTTAAAATTTGTATCCTATTCTAAAATTGGGAGTCTCGCGACTATGTAGACGGTTTCTACATGTCATGTTGGACACATACGAGGTGCGCGTTCCGGTCACGGTGCCCTTTGGGTGAGGTTGGTGGCGTATGCCCCTCGCGGGACATTTTCAAGCCCAAGTTCTCCTGTTATCAAATTCGTGTCCTTTTCCCAAACTGGGAGTCCTGCGATTGCAGGGACGGTCGCTACATGTTACGTTGGATGCACACAACGTTTTTGTGTTGCCCGCTGTGTCTTTTAGGGAGTGGCATCCACCGCCTAACGACACTTTTTTGAGCCCACGTGTGACTATTTTTAAATTTGTTTCCTATTCCCAATTCGGGAGTCCCGGGACTACGCGGATGGTTGTTGTGTGTTACGTTGGACGTGTTCGAGGTGTTTGTTCCACTCGTGGTGCCGTATTGGGGTTGGGGGTATTCGCTCCCTCGCGGCACATTTTCAATCCCAAATATGGATATTTTCAAATATGTACCCTATTCTCTAACCAAGAGTGTCATAATTATGTGGTCGGTTACTACGTGCTTCGTTGGATGTCCGCGAGTTGTTCGTACTGCCCATGGTGGCATTTGGGGATGTCCACCCCCTGGCGGAACGTTACAAGCCCAAGCATGAATGTTTTTAAAATCATGTCCTCTTTCCAAACCAAAATTCCCGCGATTACGCGGATAGTTGCTAAGTGTTATATTTGACACACTCGAGGTGTTTGTACCGCTCGCGGTGCTGTTTGGGGGCAGTTAGAGGTTTTCACCCCCTTGCGGCACCTTTTCAAGCCCAAGTGTGCCTATTTTTAAATTCATGTCCTATTCCCTAACCGGGAGTCCCGCTACTACGCGTCCGATTGCTACGTGTTACATTAGATGCGCACAAGATGTTCGTACCGGTCACGATGCCATTTGACGGCGGTTGGGTTGTCCGCACCCTCGCTGTACATTTTCAAGCCCAAGTGTGCCTATTTTCAAATTCGTTTCCTATTCCCAAGTTGGGAGTTCCACGACTACAGGGTCGGTTGTTATGTGTTATGTTAGATGCGCACGAGGTGTTCGTGTCACTCGTGGTACCATTTGGGGGCAGTTGGTTGTTCGCCCCTTCGCACGGACATCAATAAGTATCTCGTACTCCTTCTAACATACTATCCAACAACAAACCAATAACCAATAATTATCTAACAGCCAAACCAAACAAAACCAATAATTATCCCATACTCCTTCTAACATACTATCGAACAACAAACCAACAACCAATAATTATCCACCAGCTCTAAACCAAACAAATCAATAATTATCCCGTACTCCTTTGAACATCTAAAAGATTTAAAAGATAATGCATATCAATTATATAAAAATATTAGTTAAAGTATATAATACCTAGTTCTTGCAATCCAATAAGGCTATTAAATAGAGTCTTTTAAATGTGTTATTAAACCAAATTAATCTTGGTGTCCCCAGCATATTCTTATACATTTACATTTGCTCATTAGTTTCTTTGATACAATCTTCAAAAAATAAAGCTAAAATTAACGTCCCTTAATGGGACAAAAATCAACATTACTGATATTCTCAAAATTTGGAAACTATATGTTGGTGATGAGGTTCCATTTTAGAAATTACCCTTGATCAAACTCAAGGAGATTATTGGCTAGTAAATTTCAATTTCTGAAAATTAAAACTGCCTATCCAATGATCTCCTTGAGTTTGATCAAGGATAATTTTCAGAACAGAAAAATCTTATCAACAAACTAGAATTTTTAAATATTTAGAAAATCAATAAAGATTGAATCAATGAAACTAGTCAACAAATGTATATGTACGAGAACATGTGGAAATTGAGTTGGGTTAATTTTGGTCCAATCACAAACTCAGGAGACTCTATTCTCAAACCGAGCATCTCATGAATCATGTTTGGAAGATATTTCTTCAAATGAATAGGGTATAATTGGTATATGTCATTATAGTCTTATTACGCAACACACATGCATTACCTAAGCAAATTTTTGAAATGTCACAACTAAATATACATAAATCATATTAAACATTCGTAAATTAAACTAAACATTCATAAATCAAACTAAACACTCATTCATCAAAGTGAAGCACTAATATAGTGTCAATATCATAATATGATACACATAAGACTGATAATGATTAAATAATGTTTTGATACTCAATTTTCTTCTAAATAACCAAAATTATCCTTTAAATTAGGGTTATCATCAAGAGCTCACTAGAAATCTTTTAGAGCCTTTAATGCGTCTACTTGAGTAGTCATACCCTTTGGTGCATGCACAATAATAGACCAATTGCCATCATTTATGCACTTCGAGTTGAATACCTTCTATATGTTCTGAAAGGAACAAATAAAAGGCACGTCGACTCTGCGATCTTTACTCTTCAGCTTTGATAAATATACGAGTTAGTGTCATGGCTTATAGATAAGCTTGTGCTAAGATATGACCTTTGTGGATATATCAAAAATAGATTGATACGTATTGGGTTATACACTTGGGAAATTTTAAACACGATGACGTTCATTATGATTTTATCGATAGCACTCGGGGTGGAGTGTTAGGCTTGATTATAAAACCTACATGTGCTACTTGTGTGGTTGGTATGAATCTAGTGCGAAAAATCATTAGGTCTTAGGCATGGAAAATTATTAAAAAAATGAGGTGTCATTGTAACTAGTTCGATGGTTATGATTTGGGATCACATAGGAAGTTGCTAAGGATTGTAACGATGGACCGTATGGAAAAATTATTTGAGTGTTGTGTTTCATTGAATGAGAAAGATCTCGAGGTTTGAAAGTTAGAAATCGCACGTCGAGATTGTGGAGACTTGAGTATGTAGTGACTAACATTAAGAAATAATAAGTGTAACTTTGCTTTGATATGAAGGATAAAATAACCTCAGTCTTAGGGAGGGAAACCTAGCATTTTATCTTCCCAAGTGAATCGGTTCTCAAGTCGTTGTCTTTGAAAATGGATGGTTGTGATTAGTGATTCAAGCTAGGGCACGTGGCTAGGCTAATACTTTAGCGTACGTATAGGTCAGTGAAAATTTCGGACTTCAACTCTACATTGTGGTTCATACTTAGTGTGGCATGGTTCGCTGCCCTAATTTTAACATTTCATTTTGGTGTGGCAGTAACCTGATTCATTGCATCTTCTTATATCTTTTTATTTGGTAATGGGAAGTTGTTATTTTAGTTATGGGTCTATATTCATGTGTAGCCTTTCATAAGCTCAGTAGTGATAAGGGATAGGCTGATTTGAAGCTGATGCATCACGGTATGTGAGTATACTCTTTTGTGGAAGTACCCTTATTTTACACTGGTCGGTGTGTACGCATGGTCTCGCGATTTGTTGCATGTATTTTTCATGTGCAGTTGATAGATTTAGGTTAACACACTCGCTAGTTAACCGGTACAACTGGTTATGATTTATATCGTAGATTTGAGGTCACAATTCTAAGATATGAAGATTACAACTTGATGGAACATTAAATGCTAGTGTTGCCCTCCGTATGGGATTTGCAGATTTTGAATGTAGCCCCTCATGTGTATTTGGGTTGTCATACCTAGGATTACTCTAGGCTAATGCTTAGTCTCATAGGAGGTATCAGTTGGATAGACCATTGGAATAAAACTACTATCTCGAAATCTTTGGTGTGAATAGTTATTGATGTTGAGGATGTATCTGCCTAAGATAGTCAAGACTCAAATCGTTTAGCGAAACCTAGGATTCTAAATCCCGACGTTTGAAATAATTCATGATAATGAGTACTTTGGATGTTAGCATGATATCTGCTGACTATCAGTTACTTTGAGGTATTGTTTAGATGGACATGTTGGGCATGCTTCGGAGTTAGCAATAATAGCTTAGGACCCACCATGGTTGTATCGAATAATGGTATGAAATTTTTGGGTTAGATTATGGTGTTAAAGACATCTAGGATTGGAGTTAAAATATTGGAGGAATAATTTGTTAGCCTCATGATCATAAATTTTGAGGAAGAAATTTCCTAAGGAGGGAAGAATGTAATACCCGTCCTTGAAAATAGGAACGTAATTTGAAGTGTTTTTGTCCAAATGAAAATTTGAGGAATAATTAATTCAAGTGTAACACGTCAAGTAATACGTAAGGTGGCATATTATGTAAATAGTTTAAACGGAAAAAAAAATCACGACGCATGTGTCGCATGAATGTGTATTAAATCCCTAATAGTATTATCTAGGATGTCCATTAAGTTTGAGGGAAAAATATCATGGAATGGATGTGGCACGAACAAGGTTAATACGACACGACATTTAGATGGTACGAAAAGTAAAGTACCGTAATACGGTTTAAAAGATAAAGTTTTACATTGCATGGTTCACATGAGTTTTATTTTGAGTTTATATAATTTATTTAAGTACTTTAGTTAAGTTTCACGCGATTCGGATAAGCAACGAGTGCTACGCGAGCCTATGTACAAATTATTTGACGGTGCGCGACTCTGCGAAAGTCCAGTTTTGTGCGAATTATATAGGACAATTGGTAAGTCAAAAAAATATTCCAACCATATATTTAGACTCATAAAAATATATGGAATATTATTATGAAGAGAAAAATAAAAATAAAAAAAACTTTTGCGCGGAGGTCCCGTTTCTTCCGTGTATTGTTTAGGACATTCCGAAAGGTCAAAAAAAATATTGTGAATATGTTTTTGGCTCACAAAAATATAAGGAATATTATTATGAAGAGAAAAATCGAAAAAATAATATTTTTGTACGAAGGTCCTGATGCTTGCGCGTCTTGTACAGGACAATCCGGGAGGCCAAACGACAATTATAAATATGATTTTTTAGCCAAAAAAATGCAAAGAATATGAATTTCAAGTTAAAAGTTAAAAAAATAAAAATAAATAAAGTGACGCAAATGGCCTTTTGTAGGTGCTTTTGGGGCCTTTTGAAATGGGTTTTCTTGTTGGATGTTGATTGGTTAGCATGAGTAATATCTTTCAAGCTTCAATTCAGACCTTAGTAGACTCGTAGTTACCTCTATAATGTAAGAGAAAAGCTGCAACCTTGGCTAGTTATTTAATATTGGTGTGAAAATGGCTTATAAGTGTGTGTGTGTGTGTGTGTGTGTGTGTGTGTGTGTGTGTGTGTGTGTGTGTGTGTGTGAGAGAGAGAGAGAGAGAGAGGTCCTTTTGTGTGCATCTAGAGTACCAGATTTTTCCCATAGTTCCACCCTCTCTTGAGATCTTCCAAACCAAAAAAACTTCTGAAATTCGTAGGTCTATCTCCACCTACTTTTTCCCCCACCTAAACTCAAAAAAAAACCTCCAACCTCCATTAAAGCTCCATCTCAAAGTTGGACAACTTGTAGGAGCATTTGAAGTGGGTTTTTAGGAGCTAGAAAAGGGTTCTTTAGGAGATTTTTGGTGTGAAACTAGGAGCACCATTTTCACCACCATCATCATCTCTACATTTTAACATCTCATTTTTAGGTGGGGTTTTCCTTTCACAAACTTATGATTTTCAAGTTTGAACTCACGTGTAGGAAGTATAACTCATGCTAGATAACGTTAATCATGCCTATTTTTTACTATGTTAAAAAATATATCATTTTATGTTAAGAAAGTGGACTAAATATGGTTTAGTAAATTTTGGAATATAATGTTAGATTTAATGTATGTTCTTGAAAAATACAAGAAACGTGTTAAGAATGAAATAATACTTGAATATGTCTTGCTAGGATGCATTCATTTGGGCTTCTTGGGTAAAATTCCTTTTTCATGTTTATAACCATGTAGTAACTCTTGTACATGCCATATAATATGTTTTATGATGAAAGAAATGAATCTAAACATGTTTTAAACAAATGGAAAATTCCAGCCCTCCTTTTAGTGTTATTAAAAAAGTAAGGCTAAAAATGAAAAAGAAGACCTATTAAACTTCATATTAAGAATTCTTATGAAGTTAGTGATATTAGTTGATACATTTTTGTGAAAAAAATGGGTATAATGTGGTTAGAAACATTAAAGAGTGACAAAGTTAAGTTAATATGCTAAAAAAGACCCATTTTAAAAGGTACATTTTTGGTAAAAATGGCATAATGGCAAATTTGGTAAATATGTGGTAAACTAATAAAATATGGTATTCTTTACTTAGAAAATGCTTTGAGAACTCTTTTAAATATATGAAAGTGTGGTAATTCATTTTTAAGGAAATAAAGTAAGGAATGATGAAATATCGGTTAAATGGGTGTTAAGATGAAAATTCCAAAAAATAAAGTGTGTTTGTCAAAATTGTGGAAAATGAGGCTTTAATATATAAAATGTGTGAATTTATATGTTAAAGATGTGTGAAGTAAAAAATTTGAAAGTTGTGTAAAGTATGCTAATAAACAAGTATTTTTAATGGTTAAATGCGTTTAAGTGTTGAATTAGAAACTTAAACTACCTTTTTGGAAAATGACACTTGTTAAAGGACGAAATTGCAAGTTTTGGCAAAAAAAAAGGTAAATTGGTAAATTTACTTAAAGTAGAACATTTTTATGAATTAAAAATGTTGATGAATATTTTTACACTAGTGTGGGTGAAAACGAATTAAGTCCTAAATCGTGAATGATTTTTGGTATAAAATCAACGTGTGGGTGAATAAAGGACTTAAAGGAGAAAGTAATAATTTTCCAAGTGTTAATGAAAAAAATGAACGGTAGTTCGGGTTTTTGGATTCGGCCCGTAAATATTGAATAATGTAAACATTGGAATAATGATGAGCACATTGAAAAGATAATGATACTGGATGATGTCGGGTTAAATAATTAAGCAGGGCTACGCTATCCCTAGTGGTGAAAGATCCCAAATCAACTGCAGTTTACTGGTGCTCGGTGCCGGACGGTGAAATTTCGTGAAGCCGTGGGTGTGCGTGTGTTGTGATGGGTGAGTGTGTTGACGGAATCCCTAAAGAAAATTCTAAGTAATGAATCGAATATTCATGAAAGAGGCATAAATGAATGGCATTAATTCATTGATTTACTTATGCATGAATAACGCATTAAGTGTTTAATATTCATATGGTAACATGGAATGGTTTAATAAGATGATATAATGATGTTTAATCTACCTAATGGGGTTTGAACCATAATGAACACAAGTGTGTGTTATGTAAGGTTTTCAAAGGAAAATGAGTAGTTTTCTAAATACGGTATGTGTGTACATTGAAAGCAAGTCTTAAGTAATGATTAATAACTCGGCGTGAGTTAATGAACGTTTGAAAGTAAATGAAAGATTTTTTCCAACAATTGTAAATTGTTTAACCGTGTGCGTTAATGGGAAGGAATGTTAATTTTTAAGTATAATGATACAAAATGATTCTTTATAAAAATAAGGAGAATAAACGGGTTGAATGACGTTTTTGGAATAAAACGGTTTAATACATTGGGATATTTATTTTCAAAGGTATATACTTTCACATGCATGTAGTGTAGCGTGTGAGTATTCTTTTCTATCATTCGTTTCTATACTGCATTTGTATAGTTCCCACTGAGCATTCGGCTCACATCCCTCCTTTTATTACGACAGGTTGCATGTTGGTCCGTACTTTGAGAACGTTATATAGGTAAGTAATTATTTACATTTACGATTAGTGTCTCTGTTTACTTGGCCTTGGGGGCACTTCCCTTGGGTCTTAACACGTAGTTGATGAAAATTGGAATCGCATGCTAATAAGAGTAATATTAAATAATAATAAAACTGGACTAGAAATATTATTTAGGTTATTTCACTGCACTTCACAATTAACGTACGAACCAGATCGGATTGATCCCTTATTAACCCTTAAATTCGGGTCCGGATGTTACATGCCTATGTTACTCGGTATCCATCGCTAACATATAATTTAATTTCTAATCGAGAAATTACTATTGTGCTTTAAGCAAGAAATCAGTTTAATAAACATAGTTTTATGATACTCGTCCTCTGAGGATAGGTG
Source organism: Sambucus nigra (assembly GCA_949130495.1). NCBI lineage: Eukaryota > Viridiplantae > Streptophyta > Magnoliopsida > Dipsacales > Adoxaceae > Sambucus > Sambucus nigra. The sequence continues at coordinate 351,738,026 of OX422215.1, forward strand.
TGGGGATCAATCGCCTTTAGATTTTGAATACATCGAACGGTTCCTTGACATCTTTACCACACGGAGTCTTTCCTAGATACACTTATGTTTGATAATAGTGGGACGAAATTCATTTGAATGTTTTTGTCATTACGATGGTTATTATGTGCATAATCCATATTCATTCTTCGATTTGAGTTAAGGAAATGAATTAAAGAATTCTAAGAAACTCTTTTTCAGTATATTTTAACTGCACACAGTCATTTTTGTTTGTTTGTTATGTTGATTTTATTAACTGTGAATGCTAGTGATTTAATGGACAGATTTGTATAATAAATTGCCACACACACAAATCCATTTTTTATCAAATTTTATCTTGAATTAAATTATGCGTGCATGCAAGATTTTTCAATTTCCAATTTTCAAACTAAGTATGCATTCAAAACAAGTGATGAGGAAAAATCCCTAAAAATGGCAAAACCTTATATTCAACACTATTTAGTGTTTTGAACGACAATCAAGTTACAAAACTTAGACAAATTAAGTGAGATGTGCAGAGCCTTCAAAACCTTCAATAGAATACAACTCAATCCAAGGTCGTCCATAAGTTGTGATCTACCCTCGGTATCCATCGATCAGCCTTGTCTTCTTCTTCAGCACAAAAAACCAGGTTTCACAATTCAGCAGTAGATATTTCTCTCTGCAAAGGTTTTTCAGCAACAAACCTTCTTTATGACTTAGTAAAGTAATATAAATTATTTCAAGGGGTTTGGAATATTTATGGAGGTTTGTAATCATAAAAGAGAACTCAAAAGAGGTGTTTTTATTTTGAAAAGAGTTCTTGAGAAGTCTAATACCATTCAGTATTTCTATAGAAGGTTGGATAAAAATGATAAACACAAACTATTTGGATTAGATATCTTTTAAAAAATAAATTCCGCCCGGTCGTTCGAACGAAATGTACCTCGTTCGAATGATATGTATGTTCTCATTTGAATTAAAATCAAATGATTTCAATGAACGACATTCCAGAGGGCGATGAAAAATGAGTCGTTTGAAGTTTAAACAAACTCGTTCGAACGAAGGGTTAAACTCTTTCAAACGATGCCAGATCTCGTTCGAATGAGGCCTCGATTTTCTGACAATTTTCCTATAAAAAAAATTCAAATGCCCTTTTAGATAAAAATCCACTTTAACAATTCTTAAAACCCGAAAATAATTAATAAACCATTTAGCCAACCAAGTTCATAACTTCTTCTAAGCATGTTGAGACGAACAAATCTCCTAGGTTTCAATTGTCTTCAACTTTGCCTTTAAGTCTCGAGAAGTCAAGTGGGTGGCGTGCTTATGTAACAGGATTCGCCAAACTGAAAAAACAAAATCTGAGCAATTATAAAATTTTCTCTTACAAATATCCCCATTTGGCTATTTGGGTACAAAACATAAATCGAAGCCAAATTGTATCCTAATTACTTAAAACAGTAACTACCCTCCCAAATCAAGAAACGGAAAGTAAAATTTACAAAAGCCTTCGAATGGAATGGAACTTTTCTGTCTAGTTTTTTCTTCATCTTTTGTGGGTCCAAGTGATCATAATCTAGCTGGAACATCCTACACGGATGAGACAAAAAAAATACTGTGTCGCATATGAGTTTTAAACAAAAAATAAAAATCTCCCTCAATTTGTTCTCCCCCTTTTTGTCCGTAATAGACAAAGGAGTCAAAACTGGACATTAAATATAAGCACCACATGAAGAAGTAAGATATCATCATAAGAATAATCATAAATGCATAAGTAATGATAATATCAAAAGACATAATAAGTAGAAAATGCAGAGAAAAGATGCCCTTATTTGTTAAAAATTTTCATTTTTTCAAGTATAAAATATAATATGTACAAATACAACACACTATGGAATAACACTAAAATATCTTAATCGCGAATGCGAAATCTAATTTTGTGAACATTTTCAATAGGTAAATCAACATAAACATTCATAACAAGTGTGCACGAAGTCATGAGACACTCCTGACGAAAGAACTCAAAGCCTACCTTAACTGTAACGATTATGAACTCATATGAAATCGACTCAACTTAATCAACATTTCACAAACATAAATTATTCTCACACTAATAATGCTAAACTATGTAATATTTTTTCAAGAAAATCCATTGTGCAAACCCATTGATCTTTGACTTTAACTCCCTCAATATCTCTCATATATAAGAATTCACTCTCAATTGTTTTGAAGAAATCATAATGCTCATATGTAGTGAAGCATCAATGAATGTTAAAAAAAATTGGCCTGGCACTTTTGTTTCATGTACCTCTAATCGTTTTAGGCTCTTTTATGCAAATGTCACTTTTAACGCAAAGAATATTTTTTATCTTTCGTGGCCTCTTTCCATTGCTTAACATATAACTATATTTTTCAAAAAAATAAACGATATCCAGGCAATGGTTCTTACATGCACAACTTATCTCTTTTCACATTTGGTTTGTTACTAAGCAAAATTGAGATGAGAACATCGTATTTGAAAAATAATAAGCAAGCACAATGTTCATAAAGCTCGTGCACATGTGCAATAAAGGAGATAACGAGTCCAACATGTAGATAGTAGTCATAAAAGATCAACGTAATGATATTCACACATTATTAAGCATACTACTGAAATAAAGTCATGTCTCAAGACACTACGAAAAAGTCACATGAATGGATCAAATGAAGGGTTGATTCGAAAATCCTAAATGTTCATCAATATAAGGTGAAAAGAAAAATATAAAACCCTTTTTATCTTTTTCAAAAAATTTATAAAAATAAAATATTTTTCACTTTTTCTTCTTTTTCTAAAAAATGAAAATATTTATTATTTTTTTTTTAACTTTTTCCAGAAAAACAAAAACCTTTTTGGATCACTACAAAAAAAAGTAGTTTTTAGGACCGAAGTTTTTAAGACGGCTAAATTTAAGTATCTAAAACATACTTTTTGAGACAGAAATAATTCACTGTCTTAAAAAAAGCAAGTATTTAAAACCCCTTATATTACCCGTCTTATAAAGTCATGTTAAGAGACGGATTATTACTTGCCGTCTCAAATAGTATCAAGTATTTAAAACCCCTTATATTACCCGTCTTATAAAATACTCTTAAAAAGACAGTTTATTATTTTCCGTCTCAAATAGTATCTTACTATTTGAGATGGCTAAAAAAATTGACTCCCTCCTCAAAATTTTCTTCCGGCTTTAACGTTCTATTATCATCCAAAAAAAACGAAGGAAAAAAAAGAAATTTCATCCAACCCCCGAAACTCCCTCTCTGCTCCAAGGATTCCCCATCCCCGCCCTTCTATGCTCCCCACCCCCCGCCTTCCGCCCATCCCTCTCTGCCCCCAAACCCATCTTCCGCTCCATCCCCAACCCCTCTCCGCCCCCAAATCCCTCCACATCCTCCTCCACGCAACTACTTCTCAAGGTACTCAATTGCTATGGTATTTAGGGCTCAATATTAACTATTGATTTGTTTATATGATTTTGTTGAGGTTGTAATACCAAAAACATTCCATAAACTGTATTGCCAAAAATACATTTTTTGATTGGGGATTACAAGTGTTTAGAATTAGAATATATGTATGTTCTTCTAATTCGATTATTTGGTCAATTTTGTTAATATGGTATCTAATTGGTTTATGACTGTTTATTGAGGTTACTCTCATACTCATCAGAAGCTACCTCACTGAATCCTAGCATGCTTTTCTTAAAGTGTGTAGGGGGTATTTTGAATGTTGTAAGCATACTAACCAACTAATTTTTTCGAAACTTTAGTTTGTAGCTGTCATTAATATTTTGGTTGTGTAGATTTTTCATCTGTGAAAAATATTTGTGGTTCTTTCCAATTAAGGTATTTGAATAATTGCTTCTACGGGACAAAAAAGGTTTTCTAGATAAGGTGCTTTATATGATCTTGGATTCAAAACAATGTTATGGGCTTCTGATGGATATTTGGGATTCTTGGTTAGAATATTTTCATTGTATAGGTCCCCGGGTTGCAAATGTGTATTCATCCCGAGTATGTAAACTTATGGTGTAGGAGAATCTAGATGATTTCATTTGAATGCTACTGGGTAAGATGTGTTCACTATAATCATCTTTGTTTAGCGACATACATACTGAATTGAATAAAATTGGTATTAAGTCAAATATTTTGGTTATTGTAATTACCTAAATACGTTTGATTACATTAGAATGCTTGCACTTGATCTAAAATGTGTAAAAGTTGGTTTTCTTCCACATTTTAATCATATATCTTCTATTTCATTATATGGTTGACATGTGTTTGTATTTCTTACTTTGGTGAAAGAGAATTATGCATAACTATACTCATGGTGGGAAGTTATTACGAAGAGGAACATTAAGAGTTTGTAAATTTTTAATTTTAGTAGTCAATAATTTATTTTTGTAATAACTCTTTCATCAACTTCCTGTAGGTTACGTTTTGGCAAAGCGAGAGAGTAATTGAACTATTTGTGCACTTTAATTCGAGTAGGGGCCAATTTGTGCATATTGGTTGAAAGATCCACTTGGACACTTACCCTAAAAGGTAATTTATTCATTCATTTGAACGTAAATCATTTTTTTATGTAAGTACCTATTTGGTTACATTTTATGTTTATTTTTTTGTGCAGGTACAATTGGGTTCACTTAGTTTTCGGTTATATAGATAATGTGTTGTACACAATTATAATTGGGGCCACATAACTTGACATGGGTTGAAGTGACATGGGTAAGCTTTGGATAATGTTAATTAAATGTATTCAGTTGTTATATTTGGTTCAAGAACCGAAGTTGATATTTGGATATGTCGGGATTGCATACTTATATGATGGAAATATGATTCTATGTGTACCATCTTCTCATTTTGATGTTTGAGTTCACCAACTAAGTTACGTATTATTATGCTTAAATGTTTGATGCTTTTTTCCACTCTACATTTTCATGTATTGATTCTTTCGATTGTCTTTGGTTCAATTACTTACATGATTAGATTAGGGTCATTGGAGTATTTTATATGTTTAATAATTAAGAATGTCTTCTTTAGGTATTTAATAATTAGGGATAATGTAGTATTGCAATATTTTTGAGTTCTTCCTATTCTTTTTTTCTCCCTCTTCTCTCCTCCTATAGTATCTCTTATCTCCCACTCTTATTTCTTTAATAATTCAATCTCTATCTTTTCACATTTGAATGATTTATGTCTTCTTTGAGGACCATCCTGAGTTTGCAGAAAATTTCTTTTATATAACTGGAGAATCATGTGTTGGACACTATATTCATTTTTTTTTCTTGATTCAACACAAGAAACAAAAGTATAGAAGGGATTCATATCACTATGAAGGTATGCTCTTATTCCAACTGCATTATTGTCGTACAGTTTTCTTTCTTTTCTTTCATTTTTAAAAATATTCCACACTGTACTCATTTGGGAAGTTGTTATTGAATTCATTAGGAATTAGGAGCATGGCATGATTATGTGAAACATCGTTGGAGGTTTGTGTTGCTTAACGATGCCCCACATTATGTTTACTCTTTTTAGGTAAGTCCATAGTCCCATTCCTCTCTCACCCCCAGTCTTAGATAAATCCATAATGGCCATTTCATTTGTTTGGCCAGACTGTCGTGATATTCCATCTCCATCAACACGTTTGAGAAGCTTTTATGCAAGGAGAGGAACAATGCCTCATTCTCATCAAGAGCTCGATAGGTATTTATTGACAACTAATTTAATCATAACTGCCTTTGCATGCTGCCTGGGATTTTTTGGTGATAACACTCCACTTTTTGACACAGTATTTTGGCCTCTGACCGTGAACTCCCTACTGACTGAGTTATATTTGAATCTACTCCTCAACTCAAGAAGGAGCTCTAGTTTCGAGGTACTAAAGTGGTTGAGTATTTATATATGTAATGTTTCAATTCTAAAAAATAGGTGCGCCATAATTCAACAGATAGTGAGGTTACTTATTATGTGTTCCCATAGCAGAGCTCTATTTTGATATCTCCGTCAGAGAGAAATGAATTGAAGAAATCATGCCTGCGTGAACACCTTATTTATCGATTAGCCTTATTAGTTTTAATATTGCATACATGTACTGAACTGTAAAAATCTTTTTTTATTAGTTTTAATACAAAGTTATTTTTAAAACTAGGATTAATATATATTTTTAAAACTAGGATCAATGTATTGGTTTGCATAAGCTCATTCTCATATTGCTGACTTGCATATCATTTTTATTTGAGATGAATACATGGATTGACATAGTATAGACATAGATAAAAGGTCAGGTCGGGTCCATATGATGATATTTTTCACCTCCTTTGATGATGTTTGTTGGGTTATTGATATATATTGAACTCAATAATCAACGCTGTAAAAGGAAGAAGCTGCTAGTTTTGGACATAGATTATGCCATATTTGATCACCGCTCTATAGCATAGAATCCACTTGAACTCATGCGATAAAGTGTTTGGTTTTCTTTTATGAGAGTTGGAGCAGTTGGAAGGCTACTCTCAGTAAAACTAGGGTAAGATTGGAAATTGGGATACGAGAAAGAGGGAGTTTCATGAGATGGATAATTGTGTGGCAAGTGCTGAGGGGGCTCTTGCTGGTAGGTTTGATGTTGATAAGGCTGAGGATAGGTAGAATCGTCAGATATGTTGGTTGGAGGTTGGTGGTAATTATGGGAAGGATAATCGTTGGTAGAATTTTCGGGTCCGCTGGATGGAGGAGGTTGGTGGTAATTATGGGAAGGAAAACTATCGGTAGAATTTTCGGGTCTACTGGATGGGAGGAGGTTGGTGGTAATTATGGGATGGATACTCGTTAGAATTTTTAGATCTGTTGGTTGAAGGAGGCTGATGGAAGTTATGGGAAGGATAATCGTCGGTGGGAAAAGGATGTGATGGTGGAATATTTGAGGCACGTGATTGCGGAATATTTGTTGGAGGTGATGGAAAAACGTTTGAAAATTGAGGGTCAACTTTATCATATGAATGATGTGATAGATCAAATTCTGGGGCAGGTTTGGTAGCCCGGTCAGTGCTGCTTGGTTCAATATCGTATTCATTACTTGAAGTCCTGGATAGATCTGTATCGCCACCAGGGGGACCAGGTACATGCTTCCTTCCTTCTTTGATAGCTTTTCTTATGTCTGCGGCTTTCCATACTGCATATTTCTGTTTCTGCTCAAGATCAGGTTGAAGTTCACCAAATTGATTAAGAACTTCAAAGAAAATGCTGGCAGCGTAAAAAGTCTTTGCAGTACTCAAATCTGCTCGGCCAACCCGATCTTGCTTGTCAGCCTTTGCAAAGACACTCGAGGCAAAACCCTCGAGGTGCAGACTGTCATCGGGTCCCAACTTCAGTGACTTCTTATCCTTTTCAAGTTGTTTCATTATGGAAATAAGGAGAGAGTTGGTGGTTTTGGTACGCTCGGTCTGAGGGATCTTCAATCCTCGTTCCATGGTATACAATCGGCAGTAGTATGCGACGAGGGGTTCGTGTTTCTGCAATTCATCGGCCCGTTGTAGGTATGGTAGCAGCTGTTTTTGCTGGTTCGCTCTCGTTTGCCATTCTTAACTTCAGAGACAAGAATACGATGACTTCAATCTAATTTCTTGCAACACCAATTTTATGGAAAGACTAATCTTCAACTCTTCAATTTTGGGATAATTTTTTTCTTTGACAGTGTTTATGGATTGGTTGATAATAAACTTAGCCACCATTTTCTTCCAATCATACAAAGCTTTATTTCTGCATTTCCCCATTTCTCACATAATACATACTGGCAGAACTTCAATGAGGAACTTGATCAGGTCAGCTTTTGAAGATCTCAACAACCACCCCATATGATAGTAGAAAGAAGATGAAATAAAAGGGAGATTAGGCCAAGACCTCTACCAATACATTACCGGATCAATTTTTCCTAACTATAAAATATTCAAATCCCATGCCATCAACTCTAACAGCCCCTTTGACTCTATAACGAAGATTAATAAACCTATCATATATATTGTATATACAAGGGGTCTAATCAAACTCTTTTTTGCCTTGACAATGCTTAACAAAGGAGTCTAGCGTCCTCTGTTTTTCAGGGCTATTTCTCGGCTCCTTAGAGCTAGCTGCAACTTCCAATGAATCCTCTGATAGATAGCACTGCTGTCCTAATTGAATCATTTTCTTGAAAATCAGTAACCAAAGTTTGCCTGGACCCTGCTGAGGTACAATCGTCAATCCGAATGCAACCAATTTTTTTCTTATGATGAAATTGGTGTATCGAATCAATCATTGGTTGTTATTACCTATCACCGTTTATTTGTTAAATAAAATGATTCATTTTTTAAGGAAATTCCAGAGCCTTTTCCTCTTTCCACCGAAGCTTCAATAGTAAGGCTGCACAGGTTGGGCACATTGTGTTTCAACTACAGGTAATGCTAATTTCCTTTTTAAGATGATGTATAGTGTATTTATTGACCCTAAAATGGAGTGGTTCAGAAAATGGTGAGTTTTGTCTATTTAATTGCCTCTGTGTTAAAGATATCACGTTATTGAGTCAAATTGAAAAAGGTCCAAGTTGAGGGAACTTATTTTTATCAATTTATATATTTTTAAAGATGTACTAGGAACTTGTAGAGGTAATGTGTATAAATTGATAAGACATAGGTCTTATATAATTGGTTTCATGTATAACGTTCTTTATTATACAACGTCTATCTTCTCGCTAATAGAGTGTTGGACTAAGTAAGATTCATTCTCAAATACAAAGACTGGAGAAGTTTACACATGGGGGGTGGAAAGAGTGTGTTCCCTCTTGGAATGTCTTTGGGGAGCCATGTGAAGAAATGGATGTACTTGAGAGACAAATATCATTATTGACAGAACCAGGTAATGTTCACTTGACATCTTTCTATTAACAACAAAAGCTTCTGTTTTACAAGCTGATGAGTTATATGTACTATAGTAAGCCCTCAATCCCAGGGATCAAGATCTGGTAGTGGAACAACTTCTGCTATGGACAACAGAGGAGGCGGGGAGGAAACTACATAGCGAAGACGATTGTCATCTACTAAAATAGCAGTTGAAAACTCATCATTTGGCGATGAACCTCTCTTAGCATTACTGTGTTTGGTGGCATTGAACGTATAGTAAGAATTTGCGCAGTTGCAGCTGGTGGGCGCCATACATTAGCATTATCAGGTAATTCACTATGTCCTAGTAGATTTATTTACTCTCTCAGTTTACCTTAAATTTACTTCAAAACTAAAGTTTCTTAAAATCCAAGTGTAAATCCTAAATTTGTGAAATACCACAAAGTTTGCTTTTATTTGGATAAATTTATCAACAATCTCTCTCTGAAACGAAATAGAGCGGTATGCATACCAACTAAAACTACCGTTGTTCGTCAAAGTTATATGTTTGATTGGTTAGATTCATTAATTTTGACATATTTTTATTTTATAGGTAATGCTTGAAAGACGCCGTTGAGCAGGATGTTTGACATCAGCAAGACATTGAAGATCGACATGCTCGACATTGACAGGAGCTCGAATAATTAAAAATTAGCAACCAACAAGCTCTACTACAGCTGCAGACTGACATGAGAAGTGAAATGCAAAGTTTATTTCTTAGTATTATCCTACACCATGCTTCTAGAATCTCAACGACTCGTACCGACTAGGTAATAATACATCTTTATTATTATAAGATTGATGTAGCTCATGTTATTTAAAATGAAAAATTCTTCATTTTAAAGTTCATGTTGTTGTGTGGTGAGAATTTGCTATTGGTTGGTGTATAGTATTCTTAGAATCAATTTTAATGTTTAAAACAGGCTGGCAACCTGCGGTTTTCATGAATAAACAAAGGGGACTCTGCCAATTTTTTTAAAAAAATAATAGTAGTTAAATACTTATTAAAAAGATATCGTAGTTTAAAATTTATATTTTTTGTGATGAGAATATACTATATTGATTCATTGCACATTGTATTGTTGATGAGTGGGATATTAATTTTAATATAATTGACACTATTTTTTTTTGCAGGTGACAATTTTTGTAGAATATGCAATGATAATCAGTGATTTTGGAGGTCGTACACTTTAAGATTGCGGGATTACTTTGATAAAAGCATTTCGTGTTTTGGAGTATAAGAAATTAATGTATTTTGTTGTCAAGTCGAATATTTGAACTTAGTGTCGTCATTTTTGTTTTGATGACTATTTGGAGATGTTTGTAAGAACAACTATTGTTGAATGAAAATGATTTGTTGTGTTTGTTGGAAATCATCTTATGTATTACATTTTATGATTATTCGTTGTGTTGTGTTGTCTCAAATCTAATTCATTTCTATATTAAACTTTAACGATAGATTTTATTGTCCACAATATATTGGTGCAAAAATTTTAAGATCCCTCCACCTCTTTTGGGATGGTTAACACTGTCCCAAAAATATATTAAAGACGGCTATGTTGCCGTCTCAAAAAGATCCTCTAAAATAGTAACATTTTGAGACAGATTAATTCCCGTCTCAAAAGCACTCTTTTGGGACAACTCTCTTGCCGTCTCAAAAGGGTCATCTAAAATGGTGAGCTTTTGAGACAGATATGTTCCCGTCTCAAAAAATGCTTTTGAGACGGCTATGGCGTCACAAAGAGTATTTATAACCCCCTATCAAAAAAAAAACCCTAGCCATCCCAAATAGTGTCCCAAAAAGTATTTGAGATGGATAAACCATCTTTTGAGACTATTAGGCCACCGTCTCAAAAGTTTCTTTTTTTTGTAGTGGATCTTTTAAAAAAAATATATGAAAAAGAAAACATATAAATATACAATGATAATACAATCTAGCAACAGGGATATAAGATCCGATAAATATAATCGCCTTATTCTAAAAACAAGTCTCAACCTCAGTCATTAGGCCCAGAGGAGTTCTCAAAAGGACAATCCATCATAAGAAACTCCTTTATCAAATTTATGAAGTCTTGACTAAATAATTTACTTGCTCTCAAAAACTCTCAAAATCTCTATAGTGATTTATGGGATCATGAGGAGAAATACGTGTGGGAGTGTGTGCGAGAACATGTGTAGGAACTCGTGTGGTAGCGTACCAGGGAACAAGCATATGAGAAAGTCTCCCTAGCTTAAAATAAAACTCTCTAAGGTGACCTTTTTGTTTGTAATGGAAATGAAATTGGGTCCACCTTGATCCAATCGTTGAGGATGAGCTCTCTTGGGTGGGTTAGGTCTCTTAGGTTAGTTAGGACGAGGGCCATAAGGATCCATCACAGACTCGAGGACCGACTCAGATGCGGCTTTGGAAGTGGATTCCCCTTCATAACCTATTCCTTGCCTCTGAACGCTACCTAAAGCGGGACTGAGGAGCATCTTTCAAACCTCCCTAGATGTGTCCTCTAAAGTGACCTTGACCTCCCGGGCACGTTTAATATCACTCTTGAGTTTGGATACACAGGCTTCAAGTTTCTCACGAGGCTCTAATGAATATCGAAGATCTATCGTAAGACTAGCCAAGGTGTTGGTCAAAACGGTCTTCTCCCTACCTAAAATAATCAACTACTTACACAAAAAAATATTCTCCTTCTCGAGTTGACTCACCGATGCCTCACACTCTCTCAAAACTTTCACCTGATTTTCAAAATCACACACCCTAAAAGACAAATTTGTATTAAGCTTTTTTATTTTTAAAGTCTCGGTGTAAAGATCACTAAAATCCTTTTGGAGTCCACCTTCTCCCTCACTCAAATTCTCTTCCTCACTCTCACTCTCTCTAGAATGAATTGAAACATCATCGAGGCATTCACATTTAGAAATGTCCTCATTGGCATGGGACAAACTATAAGTACTAACGTGACTATACATGTATGAAATACGCGGTTCATGTTGTGATTCATCCTCGAAATTCATCGACTCTACTTCACTATCGCTAAGAGTGTCCTTATTTGTAACTTTCTTTCCCTGTCTCTTAAGCCTAGTGGGACACTCATGTGCCTTGTGCCCTATTCCCTCACACTCATAGTATTTTATCAAATCTTTCTCACAAACCTTCTCGCCCTCATTATTATTTTTATATTTCTCAAAATTCTTTTCTTTGGAAGAATTTTTTTTGGAACATTTAAGAAATTTTTTGATTTTTTTTTGCAAAAAGGGCTAAGTCATCCAACTTAAAATCAAACTCAGACTCGGAATCACAAAAATTTTCATTCTTTTTTTTATTAGTTTGAGTTTTCAAGCCAATCCCTATTTCCTTTGGTATAACAAATTTGGGAAACATATCTATCTCATACGTATGAAGGTCTCCTACGAGTTCTTCTAACCTATGAGTATCTAATATCCCTGATAAATTTAGCATGGTAACCTTATGAATAAAGCAGGCCGAAAGAGATCTCAAAATTTTCTCAACTACATGCATCTCAAGGATTTTCTCACCTAAATTGAAACTTGAGTTGACTATGTTCGACAAACGTGCATAAAACTCATAAAAAACTCAGACTCTAGCATGGTAATAGTCTCAAACTGTGTGGTGAGGTTTTAAAGCTTAGACGGTTTCATAACATTAGTCCCCATGTGAGTGGGTTGGAGGTCATACAAATCTTCTTTAGACGTGGTGTCCGTCATAATGCAGCGAAACTCTTCAACATGACGGCTTCAGAGATGGCACTCAGACCGTGTGATTTAAGAGGGCTCCATTTAAAATCGCACTCCGTCCAAGTTGAGCCAGATTTAAAACTATCGGAATTGTCGTTAGTCACAGTGGGTGGTGTCCACCCACTTTCACACGCAATCCAGACCCTTTTACAATTTATTTTAAAGCATAGCTCATCCTAGCTTTCCAATAGGCATAGTTTGAACCTTACAAAATCGACAGCCTATTATACAAATTCTCCAAAAATCTAAATTTTTAAAGGTCAACAATTTTTGAAAAAAAATTATATCAAATTTTTGTTTTGAAAAAAGGATCACATAGTAAATTAGTGAAACTAGCTCTCATACCAATTTGAAAAAATTAGTATCTCAAAAGAAAATCCATAAAAATTAGGATCACGCGATATTTTAGTGTAACCTGCTTTGGTACCAATTCGAGAATGCTAGTGATTTAATGGACTGATTTATATAATAAATTGCCACACACACAAATCCAATTTTAATAAATTTTATCTTCAATTAAAAAGTATGATATTAACACAAGTGATGAGGAAAAAACCCTAAAGAGAGTAAAACCTTATATTCATCATTATTAAATACTTTAAATAACAATCAACTTACAAAACTTAGACAATCTAAGTGAGACGCATAGAGCCTTTAAAACCTTCAGTAGAATACGACTCGATCCAGAGCCTTCCATAGGGAGCGATCTAACCTTGGTATCCACCGACCAACCTTGTCCTCTTCTTCGGCAGTGAAAGTCTGGTTTCATAATTCAGCAATAGAGGTTTCTCTCTACAAAGGTTTTTCAGCAAGAAACCTTCTTTGTGACTTGGTAAAGTTATCTAAATTATTCTATTGGGTTTGGAATTTCTATCAAGGTGTTTGATTACAAAAGAGAACTCAAAAGAGGTATTTTTATTTATTAAATGAGTTCTTGAGAAGTCTAATCCCATTCAGCCTCTTTTATAAGAAGGTTGGATTAAAAGGATAGACACAAAATATTTGGATTACATATCTTTTAAAAAATAATTTTTCCCGATCGTTTGAACGAAATGTACCTCGTTCGAATGACATGTATGATCTCATTCAAACTAGATCAAATGATGTCTTCGAGCGACATTCCAAAGGATGATGAAAATGGGTCATTTGAAGTTTAAACAAACTCGTTCGAACGACGCCAAGTCTCGTTCGAACGAGGCGTTGATTTTCGGACAATTTTTTTATAAAAAAATTTAAACGCCCTTTTAAATAAAAATCCACTTTAACAATTCCTAAACCCCAAATATATTTAATAAACCATTTTACCAGTTCACAACTTCTTTCAAGTATGTTGAGATGAATAAATTTTCTAGATTTCAAATGTCTTCAATTTTGTCTTCGAGTCTCGCAAGTCATGTAGGTGTCGTTTTTAGGTAACGGGAGACACCAAACTAAAAAAATAAAATATGATCAATTATAAAATTTGCTCTTACATTAACAGTGGTCAAGAACAAATTAATGTACTTAAGTTATTTTTCTGGTGAATGTGAACAATTAATATATTTTTTATAAACAAAAGAAGTGGTGAGAATAGATAATTATTTTGACAAGAAATTGTTTATGTTCATGGGTTTTGGCCTTCGTGGATTTAGAAAACCTTTGTACGACGTACTTATATAGTGCATGTAAAGGTCTACCCTTACATGTATAGTGCTTAAAGAGGACCAGTTTTTATTAACTTACAGTGAGTTGGGTATATTTTATGTACAAAACATTTATGTAGAGTTTGTGTAAGGTTGTACACTTGCATATAGGTGCTAGATGTGGACCATACTTTTTAATTAACTATAGTGAGTTTGGTATGTTTTATGTATAAAACATTTATATATTTTATATGGAAGGTTGTACCCAAAAATAAAAGGTGGTGAAAATGAACTAGGATTTTATTTAACTACAATTTTAATTACGGTTTATGGACCAAGTTTTATATACAGTTCGTGTAAGTTTGTACACTTACATTTAGGGTACTGGAAATGAACAAGACTATTAATTAACTAGTGAGTTAATTATAATTTATATGCAGGGTGCTTGAAATGGACCAAGCTTTATTTACTACAAAGATTTATTTACATTATATTTACAAAATGTTAACGTGTGTGTGTGTGAGTGTGTGTGTGTGTGTGTGCGCGCGCGCGCGCGTGTATGTGTGCACGTGTGAATAAAAATATTGTACAAAGTGGGAGAAAAGGTTTGGCTTCGAAATTTATATTTTATACATGAAAATGGGTAAAATACATTTTTAAAACAAGTTAAATGGTCCTTTGGAAAATTCATGATCACACGTGGTCAACCGTGCCTAAAGTATCGAAGATCCCATCAATAAGAGCGCGCGGGTATTTTTAAAATATTTATATGAATTGTATTTACAAATTCATGTATAAAAAATCATTTTCGATTAATGTACACCAAAAATTGATTAGGGATATTATTGGGTGTATGTGGGTACATGGGAGTTAGTGGGAGAATAATTAGAATGTGACACATGGATATTGTTTTAAGAGTCAACAATAAGGGATTTGTTTAGACGGGCTTCAATATCTATAAGAAAAAGTTAGGTTTAAATGGATTGGGTCAAACATAGAGTTAAGAGGCTACAAAACATAAACAATTAGAGGACCCACTTGGGTCTTCTCATTTTCTCTTTAGGACGCACGCAAAAAATGGAGGATGTCCCTCCTAAGAGTTAACAAAAAGGGCAGGGTGGTGTTGGTAATTATTGGAGATAAGGGAGGTTGTTCTCAATTTTTTGGCCAAGTTGTAATGGGTAATGAGAGGAGGATGAGTGGGTTGGTTGTTATTGTGAGGTGGGTCCTCTCCAGGACAACACACTATTACATACATATGTATATTTAGACACACGTGTGTGTGTGCGGGCGGGCTAGCACGTCTGCATGCGCATGTGTGTGTATTATATGTATGTATGTGTATTGTTGATGATGAAAATTGGATTTAAAAATATCTTAGATAGTTTCTACCAATTAACCAACAATCCAAACACTTAAGAGATAAACTACTGAATGATAAGCACAAAAATAAAGTAGAGAGCAAGGAGGGAAATAATGAAACCCAAATTTACATGGTTTGACCTAATTTGGTGCTTATGTTCACAAGTGTTCAGATCTATATTCCTTTAATTGATAATTTTCATGGAAATACAGTTGAGTACAAGCTCTCTCTCTCTCTGTCTCTCTCTCACTCACTCACTCATTTGGAAGCATAATAGCATAATGATATATCATACCCCTATTGAGGTTAACGGGCTTCTATGTATAGGTTACAGAGAGTGAAAGAAATTTGGGAGGGTCGGTAAAATTTATAAATAGATTGATAAGGTCTAATACAAAAATTACAAGAATAAAAAACATTTGATAATTTTCTCAGTATAACGAAATAACATAAATTGAACAAGTAATAGAAATAGATAAAAAAAATATTGAATAAAAGAACAACTCTGATACCATATAACTGTCGATACAAAATAAAATCAACACTTGAATATAAAATGTATCTCAAATAAATATCCATCTCTGAATTCAAGTACCACATGTATAAAAGCTAGCTGGGGATAAACTATACGAATATAATTGTCGAAACTGAAATATAAATCGAATAAAAAAAATATATGAGCTACACTGATCGACTTCTTCGACCGATGAAGGATGATTAGAATGCCTCTAGAGGTTCTCCTCCAACAATCAACCCAAGTCTATGACATCATCAGTGGCTTAAGACCAATGAAAATTTGATATAACAACAATGTGATGAACAAGTTTACAAAGAATAATAATTTAACTAAATTTGGGCCACAATAACAATTGTACATCTTCTTCCTATTTTAAATGTATTTTAAGTTATTTAAGTTACCCAACCCAAACAACCTAAAGTAAACATGCAGCTTTAATCCAAAGCCCATATGCAACCCATGTTTATAAAGTTCATCCCTTACTTTCATATTCATTATTTTCTCATTTTTAAACTAATATCTTATATTAAAAATCAGTTATCTCGTGGTAATATTTTACTTTAAGTGATTCGTATCAAATATTGCATATTTTCGTCCGTTATCTTTATGCATTCTAGCGCTTTTACGATCCTTAATACCTATATTTATGCCAATTAACCAGACAACCTTGGATTTGGATATATACATATTTTGCAGGGGTTAATTGTACTTTTGTAAGTATTAGGACGCTAAAAGTGAGGATCCGTTGCATTTCAGAGAAGTTCCATCGTCGAACGCTACATCAAGGGAATTTTAGTTAGTTCACATTTCTTATCCAGCTCATGGAAATTCCACGGATGCGTAGTTCATTGAGTTAGCATCGCGTGGCGGAAACGGTGCATCATTTGGAGTTCGAACGAAGAAGATATGCCCGTTTTTGTTATTGAACTTTTCTTCCATGTGATGACCAAAGGATTCCAAGAAACAGAGTATCGGTCGACCGCGTCCCTGGGACCAGTCGACCGCGGTTTCATATTTTGTCGTGGAAAGGAGATAGTGGGCTTATGCTTGAAGGACGTCCCCTGGACGGGGTCGACCGCGCATGCCAGATATTTTGAGATATTTTATTTTTCCTTTATTTTCTTTCCCACTTACTATAAATACCCATTTTTGTTGTAATATCAGATATTAAGCAGTTTAGATAGTTTTAGGTTAGGGTTTGGGGGATTTGAGAGTTCTTGTTCTGCGCCTCTTGGATTGACACCCATTAGGGTTTGTAATTGGTACTTTCATCTTCCCTCTCCATTAAAATAGTTTGTATTTCCTTATTTCTTGCTTTGTAGTTAATTTACATGCTTTCTAATTTTGGTTTACATGATTTATTTCCTTGCTTTCTAGTATAGTTTTAACGCGTTTATTTATTGCATTTATTTATCGTATTTTTACGATGCTTTCTAGGTAATTTAAATTAGGTTGTGCTTCAATTGAACTCACTCGGTTTAACACGTTGCTTTGCTTGGTGATAGTGTTTACGGGTCTATTTCGGGTGCGTTGTCCTAGTTATTATGCCTAGGAGATTTGACGGGGCATATCATGTATGTCCCGTGCTTACGACCTTTCGCGTGTAATTTTGAGATATTTGTTGATGCCAAAATCTTATTAGGCTTTTATGAGGATTTACGGGTGTGACAACTCTTGATTTAATTAACTGTCAAAACGAGACGTATTTGTAATAACTCGTCGACTCGTGTAACCATTTTATACAAATTAACTCGGGTGAGGGATATTCGACGCAACCTATAGTTTTACTCGGTTTCATACTCTAGTTTCAATACACTTGCTTAGATTAACATTTCCCTTTTATGCATCTTTTCTTTTAGTTTGTAATTCACCTTTCGCACTTTTATTTCGGAATATTAAATCTTATAAATTCTAACAACTCGTCCTTGTGGATTTTCGATACCCAACTTACCGTTGTGCTTGCCCCGCAAGTGTAGTCGTAATTTAGGTTTGTTTGTATAGTCGCGGCAAGACAGAAAACAACGACTATGCACTTACACGCGCACATTTCTCACGCGCTATCAAAATGGCGCTGTTGCCGGGGAATAGTTTGTTTTAGACTTTATTTGATTTAATATTTCATAGTATTTTCTTTCTATTTGCATTATTTGCTAACCTTTTTGCAGGACTTCCACATTTGAGCACTTAGAAACGTTCGAATTTTTCCCGCGTGCACTTACTTTGTGGGATCCGCCACTTCGAGCCATTTTTGGGGTAAGAATGTCTTATTCCAATTCTTTCGGTAATCATTGTTATAATTCTCAAAATTCTCGTAAGCCTATGACTTTCGGTTAATACTTAGAATCCCAAAGTATAACAAATTCAAATATGACTTTAGGCGAGTATAACGAAAGCCAAATTCGGTTATTGGAATTTTGATGATGATGATAATGATTTTGGGCCTTTACCTCCTTATAATAGGAATTTTGAAACGAATTGCAATAGTTTTCAAAATTCCTATAATAATGAGTTTTCGTTTAAGTCCGATGGTAATTTTCAAAGTTCTCATTTTCATGCATCCGCACCTCGACCTATGACATTCGGTGAGGGCTTGCGTATGTATGCGAATGAGAAAATTAAAAATCGTTATCGGGAAGAAAATCGTTCGTGGGAACATGAGTTGAATTTATTATTTGAGTCCGACGACGATTTTGCTTCCGAGACTTTTGAGGTCGAAGAATATTTTGAACCAAATGAGGTACTTGTGCCTACTTTGGAACAAATCATTTTAGACTTTGCCCATTACATAATAGATATTGAAAGTGAGGATGAAAATGACGTAATATCTATTTGCAATGAAATGATTTCTTCTTTGTCCCCCAAAGAAGAACATTTCATTGAAAATGATATTATTTCATTCATTGAAAATGATATTATTTCATTCGAAACTCAATCTTCATGCGATGATGATTCATCTCGTGAGTTTGAATTTCTTTCATCCCCATTTTCATCCTCTATTATCACACCAGATATCCTCCAAAGTCAAATCATTTTTACGATGGACCGTCAGTTATTTAGACTTCTAGTGTATAGTTAGTGTGAAGCCTAAATAATAGGTTGTATATATTTAGCTTTCTATTCTTTCTTTATTTTTATTTTTAGTCTAGTGTAATTAGTTAACTTTTTATTATTTGTTTTTGTTATTCTCGGTACTAACTTGTTTTCTAGATTCTTTGAAGTTGTTCTTATGGGAATCGCTCCACTTTTGGGTAATATCGCTCTTTTCCTCTCTTTGACTTGGTTCTTAATTCACATTAAGGACAATGTCAAGTTTTAAGTTAGGGGGTGTGGGATATTCTGTCCATTTCATTATTTAGTCCATGTTTTTGCTCACATGTTACTTACTTAGTATGCTTTTCTTAGAAAAATTCAATATTACTTAGTATGATTTTTTTAGAAAAATTCAAAAAATTTAAAAATATTTTCTTTCTTTTTTCTTATTTTTTGGGCATTTTGCCTTTGTTTCCGATGATAAATTTCAATAATTTCCCGATCCAATAGACAACCCAACGATACATGTTCTCGATTTTAGAAGTTGTTAGACTTTAGTCTCACTTATTGATATTATGAATAACTTCATGAATTAAACTTTAATCCCATGATCACATGCAATTTTATTGTCTTATTGATTTGGTTTAAGATTTTTATAACTCGGTAATCTTTTATTGCATTGTATATACTTACACCGAATAAGCTTTGTACCTTTTGTAGTTTGTGAGTGTATACACTATTCTTTTCTCATTGAAAACATCGGTAATCTCTCTATTCTTTCATTTGACCGTTCATTAATTAAGTTCATACTTGAAATGTGTTACTTGAGCATGATTTTCATTTATTGTTTTGACTCGAGAATTGCGTAAACTTTGTGAAATGATCATACGCCCTCTTTGTTACATCACCCATATTAGCCTTGACCTCACCCTTATATATTTACCCTCATTAACCCCTTTGAGACTAAATATGGACTTTCATTTCATAACTCAAATCCCATAACCAACTCTAAATTGGAGTTTTAGCCCATACATACACTTTCCATACCTTTGTTTGGAATGTTACTTGGGATTGAAAGATGATGTTATGATGTCGGTTGCAATTTAGGAATATGAGAGTGTGATAAGTAAAGAAAAGAAAAAGTGAAAAAAAAAAGTGATGAAAAAGAGAAAGCAAAAAGAAAAGAAAACAAAAGAAAAATGAGAAAAAGAAGAAAATAAAAGAAAGAGAAAGTTGTAAATATGTTGTATATAGTTCAATAAGCTTTGATTACTCTCCCCGATGATATATCTAATGCCTTTTTGGAACTTGTTTTCCAATTTTGATATTTCTCGCATTTTCCTATTATTTTAAGTTTTCATTCCGAACACTTTGAATCCGTACATACATTCCTTCATTTCATACCCTATCTTAACCTACATTACAACCCTAGTAAAGTCCTATGTGATCTTTGGTTGATGTAATTCAAAAGTTTAAATAGTTTTGATAATCTGTGAAAATACATTTCGCCTCTTTTAGTGTGCGGTATCCTTCATTGAGATTATAATTTTTCAGTTTATATATAGCGTTCTTCATTTGTGACATGTGTGTGGCCTAGTTTCCATTTACATTTACTCTTTATCCCGCATGTTCCGTGTGTTACCTCCCTGTTTCGAGTGAATTTTGCTTGATGAGTGTAATGTCCATGAGGATTGAATATATGCTTGCGTTAATTTATTATCCGGTTTATTTAAGTTTTTTGTCAAATCACACTTTGCATGTGCTCGCTCCCCATCCCACATTTTAAGGTTTCAATTCTCTGAGGTGCATTCTATAATGTTAATGATTCGAACTTTTGTTTGAATCCATTCAATGTGCTAATAATGTGTATGAAATCCTTTTCGCCATTGTTGGGCTTGTCGCATGTTGGTTTGGGCATATTTTGAGGAAACCATTTAATATTTGTGGGTATCATCCCAGAAAACCCTCACAAGACGACACTCGTTCACTAGGGTGACCTAGGGGTTTAACGGCTTATTGCATATGCTAAATTCAATCGTGCTCCCTACGAAAGTGGCATTTATATTTCGATGCATATATATGTCTTGTACCGCCTTCTTTGAACTGGTTTTGTTTGTTTCATTACTAGGGACTTGCAATGTTTAAGTTAGGGGGTGTGATTCGTATCAAATATTACATATTTTCGCTCGTTATCTTTATGCATTCTAGCGCTTTTACGGTCCTTAATGCCGATATTTATGCTCATTAACCAGACAACCTTGTATTTGGATATATACATGTTTTGCAGGGGTTAATTGTGCTTTTGTAGGTATTAGAACTCTAAAAGTGAGGATCCGTTGCATTTCGGAGAAGTTCCATCGTCGGACGCTACTTCAAGGGCATTTTAGTCAATTAATTTTCTTATCCAACTCATGGAAATTCCACGGATGCATATTTCGTTGAGTTAGCATCGTGTGGCCGCAAACAGTGCATCGTTTGGAGTTCAGACGAAGAAGATATGCCCGTTTCCGTTATTGAACTTTTCTTCCATGTGATGACCAAAGGATTCCAAGAAACAGAGTACCGGTCGACCGCGATTTCTTATTTTGCCGTGGAAAGGAGAAAGTGGGGTTATGCTTGAAGGACCGATCGACCGGTCCCCTAGACGCAGTCGATCGCGCATGCCAGATATTTTGAGATATTTTATTTTCTCTTTCTTTTTCCTTTATTTTCTTTCCCACATACTATAAATACCCACTTTTGTTCTGATATTAGATATTAAGTAGTTTAGATAGTTGTAGGTTAGGGTTTGGGGGATTTGAGAGTTCTTGTTCTTCCCCTCTTGGATTGACACCCTTTAGGGTTTGTAATTAGTACTTTCATCTTCCCTCTCCATTAATACAGTTTGTATTTCCTTATTTCTTGATTTCTAGTTAATTTACATGCTTTTTAATTTAGGTTTACATGCTTTATTTCCTTGCTTTCTAGTATAGTTTTATCGCGTTCATTTATTGCGTTTATTTACCACGTTTTTACGATGCTTTCTAGGTAATTTAAATTAGGTTGTGCTTGAATTGAACTCACTCGGGATAATACATTGCTTTGCTTGGTGATAGTGTTTATGGGTCTATTTCGGGTGCGTTGTCCTAGTTATTACACCTAGGATATCTGACGGGGAATATCATGTATGTCCCGTGCTTACGACCTTTCGCGCGTAATTTTTGGGATATTTGTTGATGCCAAAATCTTATTAGGCTTTTATGCGGATTTTGGGACGTGACAACCCTTGATTTAATTAAGTGTCGAAACGATACGCATTTGTAATAACTCGTCGACCCATGTAACCATTTTATACAAATTAACTCGGGTGAGGGATATTTGACGCAACCTATAGTTTTACTCGCTTTCATAATCTAGTTTCAATACACTTGCCTAGATAAACATTTCCCTTTTTATGCATCTTTTCTTTTAGTTTGTAATTCACCTTTTGCACTTTTATTTCAGAATATTAAATCTTATAAATTCTAACAACTTGTCCCTGTGGATTTTCGATACCCGACTTACCGTTGTGCTTGCCCCACAAGTGTGGTCGTAATTTAGGTTTGTTTGTATAGTCGCGGCGAGACAGAAAACAACGACTGTGCACTTACACGGGCACATTTCTCGCGCGCTATCATTAAGCACATTTTACTAACTTACCAACGTATCTCAAAAGTCTCCAGATAGGGTACTAAATATGTGTCTCAAGTGTATAAGTACCAAAGTCATCTCATACTATTAACACGGTGTATATCTCTCCAATATACTTGATGCATAAATACCGAGTCATAAGTTTATAGTTATACATCTCTAGTATAAATCATATACATATATAGTATAAGAAATAAAATCGGTACGACCAACTCAATTATCACAACACAAAATCGCATAAAGTAGAAGAAATAAAATTTCTACATCTAACATCCACATAGGTACGATCCGGTCCCTGCACGTACAATTTAAATGTACTACTCCCGAGTATGCATGTAAAGTATACGAAGGCCTATTCCTATCGCCTTTGGGGATCACTCGTGCATACTAGGTATAGTTATAGGCAATCCCAAACCTATAACCTCAAATCCATCGACAATGGATAATCACTATGCAACCCCGTCATAATGCATGGCCTCCATACCTAAGGTTATACACTAGAACTCCCTTGTATTATCGTCACTCGTGGACACGGGTACATTTGCCATAGGATCAGGGAAAAAGGACCAAGGTAAAGCCCATATCATCATCGGGATACCAGTCAATGTCATACTCGTCCAGTCAAAATCCATCCTAGTATGTCCCCTAAGAGCACTCACACACCATGGTATGCTTCTACACATAAAGTAAATAAAAAAGTATGACCCTACGTAACTGGGTCCAATCAAACAAGTATAAAACCCTACTCAATCGCGTTACACATAAAGTCTCTTAATAATATTAGTTAGTATGCACATTAACTAAAATCGTTTATTAGTAGCACTAGTCCGAACTCCCAAGGATTTCCAAGTCTAAGTATTGTCTCAAGCTTAATATATACAAGAAATAAACTTAACATAATAGTTACCTTGTTCTAGGGTTTATGACTTAATCTTAGACTCCCCATAGGATATACATCCTACCAAACATATCACTATGACAATATCAAATCACCCATCTACCCCGATTTTCTAATCCTCCAAAAGCACATATAATAATCAATTCTACCCTTGAATTTATAACTCGATGCCACATACCCAAGTTAACCTCTATAAACCAGAATGAGATCAAAACACCAAAATGTCCAAATATCAAATTTTAAACCTTCAAACATAAATATTCCTATCCCTATACATGTATAATAAATTTAAAGGACATCCTAAACAATCCTCAAGCCTAAAAATTGAACCAAACAAACCCTCAGCCCATCCTTAGGCCAAACCTAGTGGGTCAATCGATTGATTGCTATGGGGCGATCGATCGCCTTGACCTGTACGTAGTCCGTTCTTCCTAACAGGATTAACCCCAAAAAACTCCATTAAAAACACTTCAAGCTCCTCAGATAGGAAATCCAACGTCCTTCATATATAATTGTCCCAACATCAATCAAAACCTATATCTAACAATTTTATACGAGAACATGATTAAAGGTGTATATTTCAAATTCAAATTAAGAACCCTAGTTTTATGAAATCCCTTCAATTAGTTTAAGATTTACATGGAATGGTTCAACTATCATAGGAATTTTAATGGATTGACGATATTTAACCAAGTCCTAATGAATCTATAACGATTCCAACTCAAAATCATAAAGACATCAACCAATTTCATATTTTGTAATTAACATGGTTTTTAACATTATCAAGTTAACTGTGAATTTAAATAATTTAATATCAAAAATCAAAAAATACTTAAGTTAGAATCACTACTACTACCACAACACAATACCAATTAAATTCTAAAACGATGCAAAATTGCCTTATGGATTGATTGAGTAACCAATCCCCAAAATCTCTCAACTCCTCTTCTCCTCTTTGTGACTCCTCTATCTAGTCTTTGGTTTCCTCTCCAAAGTTTTAACCATGGATAATGAGGATCATAATGACCCGTCTAAGCCACTTAATCCCGAAATTAGGCTTAGGCCCCATATTGGCCTCAACCTAATAAGCCCAAATACACCTTCAAATGGTCCAAAATACTTCCTAAGCTATATACGAACCCAAATATGCCTAAAATCCACTATTTTAAGTCAAATACGGGTATTCTACGAATCCCAAAAGCCAATTCAAATATACCAAAACTAATTAATTAATTAATTAACTCAAAAACTTACTAAATTAGTCGTTACGAGACCACATATCAATTATTTAATTATATATTAATTTAGCATGACCCAGCATTATAAGAAACTACTTCAAGATCGTTGAAATCCAACATCAAGAGATAATCCAAACAAGGAAACCATCGATACTGAATCCTTGACCGTTCCATAGCCGCCCATAATACTAAGTCACTTTCAAGTATTTAGTTAATATTTATCGTGTATTAAATCGATATCAAATACAAAACAAATAACATAAAAAAAATATAGATAGTGACATTGCTTGTCACAGTAAGCACACATAATTAATTATCATAATTAAATAATATAGAGAAAATACTGGGTATTACAAAGAGGGACGTGAGTCTTACATTTATAAGTTGGATAAGATCACCTTTTATAAGTTGAGTGAGGTAAGAATCACAAATTAGTTATATCACATGCGGGAAAATATCTTCATATCTTTTTGTGTTGCACATGTATCTAGCTATTGACAGCACCCAGTCATATAGTGCACGATTCCTGAGATAATGTGAACTAACTAAGTAACCTTTTATGTTTACTCTAGGTTGAAGTCGACTTCCTACTCAAACTTTAGATCCTCAAGTTCACAAAGTCTCCTGGCATGGTCAACCCTTGTGAAAGGTGTCACCTTCTTATAGGTCCATGAGGTGTACAATGTGTATATATATAATATTTAAAGTATAATATAAACATCTATATTTATGTATAATAATGGATAAAAATCAATAAATTCTTGCCTTTTAGGAAAAAGATTCTGGTGAAATGAGAGATCCTTAACTTGTTCCCCTTTGTCTCTCCAATCCCCCCCCCCCCCCCCCCCCCCAAACATGTTTTCTTATTTGGGACATGTATATTTATAGGTCCTTTACTTTGTATTACAATTTCATATGCCCCCACGATCTCCCCTACCATTAGTTAACTCAATTTTTATCTTTCACCCATCAACTTTATTCGCAATTTCATCACTAAAGTTTTGATAGTTTGGCATATCAAATGTAACTTTCGACCTGATTCTCCGATTGATGCGTGGATTTTGTCATTAAAAATAATATTCAGAATGCCACAAATTTTGTGTTGAGATTGCACCAAAATTATTATATTTGGTGTCGCAAAAATATTAATAAAAATGGCATGATGAAAATCGTCTAATGAATCAGGCACGAGTGAGATTTGGGGTTATCTACAAGTCCCATCGGTATAGTGCATATGCTTGCAGATAATCTACATTGAAATTAGAATGAGGTTAGGATGAATGATAAAGGGGAGGTTTTGACATAACGTTAAGGAAAAGGATCTTTATTTCAAGTCACTCAAGGCACCTATGATGAAAGAGAACCTTATATGAGGCACAAAGTCAGCGATGGGCTCGACATAAGGTTGAGGCGAAGGATCTTTATAATGATAGAAAATATTATAGGGGACCTTTGATGAAAGAGGGCTTTTTGGTGGCTACTTAAAGTCACATAGGGGATCAATTGGCTTCTTAAGGTTGCATTGACAAGTGGATACCTCGCGGGTAGGGTTTTTTCTCTAGGAAGGTAGGTAGGGTTCATCGGTGCAAAGTCTGAGGATACAGGAAATAGTGTCAAAATTAGTGAAGAGATAAAATGTGATAGGGATGTGGTCTCTATATATCTCTGAGAGGTTTATGGTCAATAATATTTTCATTATGCCAAGAAAAGGTAGACACGTGTGAGAATTCCTCAATATCCCTCCAATCTTGGTCTAGCTGGGCAGACATCCGTTATGCTGGAAAGTTTGAGAGATTTATGGGATCTTTTCAATCTCTCTCCAAGTTGTTTATAGTTGTAGAGATTTATTTTATGTTGAAAATAAGTAGGGTTTTGCTTAGGAGAGTCTTTGTTGGGTTTATTGAGAGGAGTCTCAATATTTCTATGATGTGCTCGGATTCATCCTAAGGTTTTCATATAATATAAGGCTTGGTAGGGTGTTCTCAAGTTAATCCTCATGATTTGTCCAAAATGCTTATGTTGATCCCGATACTTGAAATAATTTTCTCAGGTTGATCCTAAGGATTATTTTGGTGTGCTTATGTCAATCCTAAGGCTTGGTTCAAAGTTCTCAAGTTGATCCTAAAGATTGTTTTGTTGTGATCAAATTAATCCTAATGCTTGTTAAGGAATGCACATATTGAACTTGAGGTTTGGTTCAATATTCTATTGTTGATCCCAATGCATGGTATGATGTGCTCAGGTTGATCTTGTAGCTTAATTTGATCATGAGGCTTGGTACAATGTGCTTAGGATGATCATGAGGCTTGGTACAATGTGCTTAGGATGATCATGAGGCTTGGTATGATGTGTTAGGTTAATCTTGAGTCTTGGCACGATGTGCTGAGGTTGATCTTGACGCTTGGCACAATGTGCTCAGGTTGACCATTTGGACTTTAATTGTGCGATGAGATGGGCTCTAAAATCCATATACAAGTTAATCAAATGAATTTAAGTCATGTATATGAGTTACTTTAAGCCTTGAGGCGAGTTGCTTAGATGAACCTAAGTCTTTGGAGAGAATTATGTAGAAGATTATAAGGATTGTGTAGAAGTTGCTTACATGGAGTTTATGTATTGTATACAAGTTTTTCGGAGAAACCTAAGTCATTTATACATGTTTGTTTAAGGCTTAATTCAAGTTCCTTATACCTCTGAGGATGTGGTCTGATGTGATAGGGTTAATCATAAAGCTTGATATTGTCTACTTGAGTGGATTCTGAGGCTTCAAGTTGATGTGCTCAGGTTGATCGCAAAGATTAATAGAGTTTGCTCGGTTGGAATCTGAGGTTTTAGTTTGATGTGATTAGGCTGATCCCAAGTCTTAATATGGTTTGCTGAAGTGGAGTCTAAAGCTTTAGCTTAATGTGCTTAGGTGGATCCTAAGGCTTGGTGTGGTTTGCCCGGGTGGAGTCTGAGGCGTAAATTTAATGTGCTCAGGCTGATCATAAGTCTTTATATGATTTTTTAATTGGACACCTAGGCTTCTCGTCTAATTCAATCAGTTTCATCTTAAGGCTTTATTTAGTTTACCCAAAGGAGTTTAATTCTTTTGGTCTAGTTTGCTTTTGTGGAGTCCAAGGCTTCGACGAAGTTCTCAAAATAGTCTAATGGGTGCTCAGAGGAGTTTGAGGTTTTGGTTAGGTTACTCAGAGGAGTTTGGAAATGTGCTTATATTAATTTATATAATATAGATAGGGTTACCTCATGTCAAAACAATGAGTCTTGCATTAACCAAGCCTAAAGTTTTATTTCATATAGTGAAAATGATTATAAAGTAGTCCGGCTATATGGTTAAAAGTAAAAATCGTAGACTAGGTCACTGTGACACCCCACCTAATAAAATACCAAGTGATCAGTCCTATATCAAATTAAACAGGAATCTCAAATGGTTTCATTCTCAACATCACTGTCGAAAATCAATTAATTACTAATAACCTATTAGGCCCAGTGTCAAATTTTAAACTTTCTAATCTTTTTAACTTAACCGTACAACTAAATCCATCCACACAATGATATAAACAACAATTGAAACGAATAAATAATAATCGATAATTCTCCATAAAACATTTATGCAACCATAACGAATCAACGTAAAATAAAAATGTCAAGAATAAACTAAAAAACAACAGTTGGGCAATATGCCCAAATATTACAACAGTACCTCCTATCTATATCACAAGGATAGAAGCGTCTAAATAATTTTCTGCCAACATCCACAGCAACGAAAGCAACATCTGACTCGAAGGAATAATCATCCAGGCGTCCCTGTGTCTGGACACCAAAAAAGTATAATAAAGGAGAAAATTTTGAAAAATATTTTAGCAAGTGCTTAACATACTTTAATAATTAAAACATGATACTCTCCATATTTTAAATGGTGTCGCCCTCACATGAGATACTCTTCACCTCTCATCTAACAATCCACACCCAACAAATGTATTTTCAAACACCCTAGTTATGCTACCCGTACTAACTAGCACCTTGTAAAACTCCCAAGTCATCATACGCTATAATGTACCCTGGTAATATAAAATATTCCAAGTTATCGTCTGAGCTTATACATTATAATCTCTCATTTATAATTCATCCTTACATTATGAATAACTTTCACTAGTTATTACACTATTCCCATTTTAGTGTTATCATCTCGTATATAATCTTCTCATCTTTATATACGTATATCTCATTTTTAATTCTGGATTTTATACTCCCGGATGATCTAGAAATTATTCCATATTTCATTCTTTATTTTGTTCGTATATATATGTTTCACATCTCATATACATACATATATATATACACACACACACAATATACTATGCACATCAAGTATATCCATACTTATATATCACACACGATATAAGTATAATAACCATCCCTCAGAGCTATAACTCAATAGATGCAGTCTCTACAATGATATCATCCTCCAGGCAGAACACACATTGACTTGGACAATCGGGACGGAATCTGACGCCGACCCTAAATCCAAATCACAACGTATGGGAAGCGGTCATAGTTCCTCACCGAAAATGAGAAAGAAACATACACACCCCGTCTCACCCTGATAAATGTCACACAATATAAATAATGGACGCTATGACCTGGGGACTATACGCTCCCTGCTCCTCAAGCCAGGGGCCTCACCCACATCGCGCAACTTCCCGTGATAGAACTATAGAGGTATGCTTCACATAAATATACCATTCATACACAGATATAATTATAATCATATCATATACATACTATCTTTATACTCGTATGTAATATCAAACCTTGCCATAAATTTCCTATCTCTCGTGGCATTAGCATGTAAACCCGAATGTACCAATTCGCAATAATTTATAAGTATACACAAAACTTATATTAATCCCATAAGTATTCACTCACTTATGATAGAATATCACCTTTATTTCTTCCGAATATTAGCTTATCACGTCTAGCTAGTATTCTAATTTCATCCTACTCGCACATTCTGATATTTTTCACATATACTATCGATATATATTCTACACGTGTATAAATATATATACCCCCCGAAATAATCTTTCGAGTGTTATTCATCCCAAATCACTCCTTAAATTCATACCCCGGATCGTATTCGCACTAACCCGAGATTTATACATCACTTAGAGGTCCTCACACTCTATATTGGATCCCTACTTTTTATCTCCAAAAGGAATTCTTCTTCAATCCCTTTTAGTCCAAGAAAATCTCTCAAATTTTTCTGTCAAAACCGAACCGAACCCATGACCCTAAAAAAGAACCGGTCCAGTTCCGAACAAACGAACCAAACTGATAATACCAAAAATGAACCGGTCCGGACGTGATAAGTTTGGGAGTTTCTTTTCTCCTCCAACTCTAAAATTTATGCTTTTTACCCTCACCAACCATTACTATAAACATCTTTACACTTAGATATGCCCAACACACTAATTTATTCTTGGGATTCATCAATTTAACCAAGAAAATCAACATTTTTCTTAATTAAACCTTAATTTTCATTTCTTTCAATTTCTCACCATAATTTACACCATTAACATGGATTTTAACTTAGATTTCGTATAGGATTAATATCACATTAAAATCATATGAAATTTTCTCCCAAAAACCCATTTTTGTGCAAGAATCCTAAACCCAAAATCTTATAGTTTTCATCACCAACTATAATATGAAAAATAAACACACTTAAATCTTTAAAGCCATTTAAATACTTGCCTGGTTGGATAAATCCGACGATCTCGTGCCGGAATCCATCGGAGCTTGGCCAAAAATATCCTTTTTCTCCCTTTTCATTCTTTTTCTTCTTTCTTTCCTTTCTCTCCTGCCCCCTATAAGAGAGAAATAAGGGTTATCCACTTATTAAACTCAAAATTGACTGGTATACACAAATGCGAGTCCCTACTGATCCAAAATGCCCCTGAAACTCAAGCAATCCATCCGAGTAGTCTATTTTGACTATCTCGACCCTTCCGAGACCATCCGTGCACTCGAAATCTCTATTCGAGTCACTTATAAAAAATTCACGTCTTAATCCAACACATCTCCACACGTGTTTTTCGAATAAAATTACAGTACGTGTCACTTTTGTTCACCTACGACATGAAATATAATTAATCCATCTCATTTATTTTAAAATTTCAAATTATTAAATTACACCCACTCATGTAATTTAAATATCCATAAAAGTACGGGATATTACAGTCACAAATAAGCCAAATTTAATTTAATTCAATTTTATCTTGATTAATTAAGCGAAACTATACGTGCAAGATAATGAATCTAAATCGAATCAAATAAAACACGATAGGAGATATGAAGAAAAAAATTCATTTCGAGAAAAACCTTTTTGTCAACACTGTTACAACTAAGGTATTAAAGAATGACACAAACAGACTTACAAACTTAGACATCACTAAGTAATGTAGTTATGTATCCTTCCTTGTTGATAATAGAAAGTAGTGTAGATCCTGCATCACTCCACAGCAAGCTTCACTTGCCTCAGTGTCCACCGATCAGCCTCAGGAAACTCTTCTCCTATCTTCACCAATGAAAAATTGACTACACAGGGACATAAACATATGGCGTGTTCTTCAAGATTTGATAAAGTGATCACAAAACATCCAAGGGGTTTGGATTTGAAAAATCAAAATGTTTGATCACAAAACGTGTTTTAAAAGGCATGCAAAGAGATGCAAATTCGTACTTCTTATATAGGGAGAAAAATCTCCAATAGATAGACTTGAAAAGATTGTGTTTGGAATCAAGTAAGAAACAATTTCTCGCAGGATCATTCAAAAGAACTGGACCTTGTTTGAATGAACATCGAACGAGATAATTAACAACATTACATACTGACGAGTAAATTGGGTCATTGGAATATTTGTTCGAACGCAGAACGAGATAAGGAACCTCATTCAAATGAACATTGGTACCTTATTCTAACGAGTTGCCTTAAAAAAGTTTGAACAAACATTGAACTAGATACCTAATGACATTCTAGAGAGACTATAAAATTGAGCCGTTAGAAGATTCGTTTGAACCACTAATATCGAAAGAGATAAGGAACATTGTTTGAACCAACTATGGTACCTCGTTCGAACGACCTGCCTAAAAAATATTATTAAAAACTTTTGAAAAAATATTCTATGCTTTCAAACACTTAAAAACACTCCCGAAGATAGTGATTACACCAAATCAAACTCATATACCTTCTCTGATGATTGTAGTGACAATCTCAGCTCTTCGATTGTTGCATTCGGTCATTAACTTATTTTTGACTGATGCTCTTGGGAATGTACATGATGATGAAAATGTATAAAGATATATGCCAAACTTAAAAACATAGTGAACAATTATAAATCTTGCTCTTACAAATATCCCCCTTTGACTATTCTGGTACAAAATACAAAATAAAAGAAAATTCCCCTATGACAAGCTCAACTAATGTCCCTCCCAAATTCGAAAAGGAAAAGACACTTTTAATTTATTTTTTTCTCTACTGAAAATGTTCATCGTGTAGTTCATGATATCATCAATGCAAAAAAATAACTACCGACATGAAACAAAGGAAATAGGGTGACACATGAAGTTTAAAACATAACTCCCCCTCAATATGTTATCCCCCTATTTGTCCATAATAAACAAATGGTTAGAAGATAAACCTGTACAGTTAGCATTAGGAGGAATTTTTTTTTTGAAATATCATAAAAAAGTATAGACGACTAAGCATGAGTGAAAAACTTCAACAAACTATTTTTCAATTATTTTTATAATTTTTTAATATATAAATATACGTACAAATACAAATAATCATACCATGGAGTAGCATGAAAATATACTAATCAGGGATATGGAATTAACGTGTCGAACTTAATGCATGGTAAATTAACATAGGCATTCATAGCGATAGTGCACGAAGTCAAAGAGATATTCCTAAAGAAAGATTTTAATTCTACCTTTGGTGTAAAAAATTGAACAAAGTGAAATCGACTCAACTCATACAAAATGTCATGAATTTAAATGCTTCTCAAATCAATAACACCAAACTATTTAATAAGTTTGAAGAAATTTTATTGTGCAACCATGTTGACTTCAACTTGTAACGCCCTCAAAATCTCACATTTTAAATAAAAATTCTCAAAAAAATTAACTGAATAATATTGCTCATTTTAAAGAATCAGTGAAACAAATTGGACTTGGCACTTTTGTTTTTATGTGTAGAAATCATCTTTTAGACTTTTGCCAATTGTGGCCTTTAACGCATGGAAGACTACTTCTTTCGTAGCCCCTTTCCATTGTTTTAACATATATCAATAAAAAATTTGATAAAAAAATTTGAGCAATGGTCTTTACATGCACAATTAGTTCCTAGTACATTTGGTTCGTGATTAAGCTTTATTGAGATAAGAACATCCTATTCAATATATGACAAGCAAGTACACTTTTTAAAAGTTTGTGCAAGTGTGCAATCAAGCCGATATAATGAGTCTAGCATGAAGGTAGTAACTAATAATGAATGACACAATGCTAAGCATGCATTATTCAGCACCAAAAACAATGACGCCACATATCATGACACCATGATTAAGTCACATACATGAATGGAGTGACATTGTGATTCGAACATCTTAACTGCGCATCCATATAAGGTGAAAAAATAAAAATATATATATTTTTTATAAAATTATCCTAAATGAAAAGAAAATATTTGGATTTTTCAATATATAAACATCAGAATACAATTTAATTATAGGGACAAATGATAGCAATGTGAAAATTTCCCAAAAGTATAAACAAGTCCCTGCCTCAATAATTTGTTTTGGAGGTGATCTTAAAAGGCGTAGGCATCCTTTGAAATTCCTCCCTCAAACATTTAAAAATTTTGATAAGAAACTCAACTTGCTCTCGAAGACTAGCAGGTCTCAATGGTGGTGTGTGGGAGTATGTGTGTAAGAGACTCTTCTTAGCTTGAAACAAAACTCCCTAAGGTTACCTCTTGATTTGCAATGGGTACAAACATAGATTGCTTTGGGTCGACCTTAGTTAAAATGCGTAGGGCGAGTTCTCCCTAGTGGTTTAAGTGGATGCCCATAAGGATCTAATACAAACTTCGCAACCAATTCGAGGGCGATGTTAGAAATGGATGCACTCATGTACCCTATTGCATGCCTCTCTTTAAAACCTAAGGAGGGACCTAGGAATATTTTTCCAACCTTCTTGGATGTGTCCTTTAAAGTGACCTTGACCTCTTGGGCACATTGGAAATCTTTCTTGAGTTAGGGTACGGAGATTGGAGACTACGTTCTCCCTCACTGAAATCATCACCCTCACAATCTTCCAAATGATTCGACTCATTATCGAGGCTATTAGATTTAAAAATGTCGTCGTCGGCATGAGATGTACTTGTAATGCTAATGTGACTAGCCATGAATGAATAAACATTATGTTCATGTCGTTATTCATCCCCGAAATCTATTAACTCAACATCATTATGTCTTAGAGTGGCATTATAGGCAGCTTGCCTTTTCCCCACCTCTCAAGCCTAGTGTGACTCTCATGGGCTTTGTGACCTTTCCCCTCACACTCATAATATCTCTCTGATTCAACTTTCATGGGTTGTTCACTTATATATTTATTTTAAAATTCTAACCTGCTTTCAATTTTTTATTTTTTCTCAAAATTTTTATTTTCAAATTTAGATGAATTTTAATTTTTGAATTTGAGAAAATTTTCAATTTTTTTTAGCAAACATGATAATATCATCATGATTAATTTTGGAATCGGAGTCAAAAACTTTTTTCTTTTTTTGATTTAACTTTTAAAGTTATTCCTCTTTCCTTTTTTATTTCAAAATCATGGAACATCTCTAATCCGTAAGTCTATAGATCACATACGAGCTCTTCTGGCCTAATTGTGTCTACAATTATCAAAGAATTAAGGATGCTAACTTTTGATTTAAAATGAGACGGGAGATACCTAAAAAAAATTCGTAATAGCTCTCACTTCCGAAATTTTCTCACCCAAATTAAAATAGGAATTCACAATATCAGATACACGAGCATAAAATTCATCAAAAGTGTCAAATCCAAGTATGCGTATAGTCTCAAACTGTGTGCTGAGGTGTTGAAGCTTAGAATATTTTAAAAAATTGGGACCCTCGTGTGTGAGTTGGAGAATATCCCAAGCTTCTTTAGATGTGGTACACGTTATGATACGACAAAATTCTTTGGGTGAGTAGCACTAGAAATAGCATTAAAACCTCGAGAGTTCAAATTACTCAATCTAAAATTATCCTCAGTTCAATTTGTGATTGGCTTGAGACTAATGAAATTTTCATTAGTTATAATAGGAGGAGTTCACACCCTTTTAACATCAAGACAAATACGCTCGTCGATCGATTTTAGAGAGGATCTCATTCGAACTTCTCGATAGTCAAATCATTTGAATGACCATCGAATGAGATATCGAATGACACTCTAGAATGATGAAAAAATTGAGTCTGTAGAAGATTCGTTCAAACCATTAATATCAAAAAAGATAAGGAACCTCGTTCAAAACCTATGGTACCTCGTTCTAATTAGTTACCTTAAAAAATAATTTTTTTTATTAAAAACTTATCAAAAAAAAATTATGTTTTCAAACACTTCTAAAAGTACCCCTTAACATAGAGAAAGAAACATATTGAGGGGGTAGTTTTTATGTTTTAAACTCCATGCATCAAGGTATTTATTTTGTTTCACGTGTGAAGGTATTTTTTCACATTGATGATATCATGGAATTCATAATGAATATTTTGAGTAGAGATAAGGTTGCAAATATCTTTTCCTTTACAGGTTTGGGAGGGACATTAGTTAAACTCATCATAATTTTTTTTAGTTTTGTGTTTTTGTACCGAAATAGACAAAGGGGGATATTTTTAATAGCAATATTTATAAATGACATTTACGTATTTAAGTTTGACATATTCCATTACACTTCTAAATCATCATGTACATTCTTAAGAACTTCAATCAAATACAAGTTAGTGATCGAATGCAATAATCAAAGATTGGAGAGGTGAGATCATCACTACAATCATCGAAGAAGGTATATGAGTTTGATTTTGTGTAATCATTATGTTCAGGGGTATTTTTAAAAGTGTTTGTAAACATAAAATATTTTTTCAAAAGTTTTTAATAAAATATTCTTTTTTAAGGCAGCTTTTAATAACAGTGTACCATAGGTCATTCGAACGAGGTTTATTATCTCATTTGATATTAGTGGTTCGAAAGAATCCTCTAACGATCCAATTTTCTCGTCACTCTGGAATGTCATTCAATATCTCGTTCAATGTTCGTCCAAATCACTTGGCATAGGTCATTCAAACGAGGTTCAGTTCGTTCAAATGATCCTGCAAAAACTGATTTTTACTTGATTTCAAACGTAATCTTTTTAAGTCTATCTCTTGGAGATTTTTCTTCCAATTTAAGAGGTGCGAACTTGCACTTCTTTGCGATCCTTTTAGACTAATTTATATTTTTTGTACCAGGACAAAGTAGACACCCCATCTTAGGACCCCCCCCCCCCCCCCAGCACCTCTTTAGGTTCCTAAACACTCATTCACTCACTGTAAAACCTAGGTCATACTCCGAGCATTGATCTAGGGCCACCAGGCACTCCCAAGTCCTATTTGACTCCGATCAACTTCCTTGTACGAGCAAAATCTCAATGAATCTTCGAAGGGCTCTAAATCCCCTTTCCAACAGTCTACCCCATGCACGAATCATCCTTAGAATTTGTTACTAGCTATAACTGATCTGGATGCCATCGGGCACTCCAGGGCCTCGTTTGACACCATTCACAAACGAGTCAGAGAACGAATTCCATCCTACTCCTAAAATGAAAGGCAAATGGAGAGGTTCTTCTCCATCACCATAATTGGAAGCCTCTGAATCAGAATCCTATAAATCGAAAGACTTTTCACCATCGAGAGTGTGAAATCAACCAGCTAACTCCACTTTAGGAATCACTCCGGGAAAGTCTGTAAAACGGTACAATCGGTTCTCCTAACCATCTCTGTGCCTTATTCTTCTTATATAAAAGGAATAAATAGTGGTCAGTATCCCCAATAAAATCAAGTCAAGGAGATTAGGAAGGAGAATCGTGACGGTGCTTACAACACTCCACCGTAGTAAGGCTACAAGTGTAATGCACACTGTTTTAAATAAAGCGAAGTGACCCCGATTTTCTTATCACCACTAACTTGGATATATGGTAGCGGCTAAGGGAGATTCTATCATCCACAATATCTATTCATATTTCATACTATTACTACCTCTTTTTGACGTGTCCCTTTGAAATAAGAAAGATTAGAGCAACAACACTACTGCAAGCTATAAAGGGAAGTCCTAAACTACCGCTCCCTCATATCAGGGATATAACTAGTGAATACAACTTTATCATTTGAGGTAAATATCAATGAATCTTAATAGGGATATGAATACCCTTTCCAATTTTCCATCACGTGTGCTAATCAGTCTTAAGGTTCGAGTGAACGGTCCATTTTATCCCGAAAATAGATTTGGAGGCCACCAAGTGCTCCCGTGACCCATTTAATCTGATCAACTTCCTTTACTAATCAAAATATCAATAAATATTTTAAGTAATCTTAATCCCCTTTCCAATGGTTCACCCCGTGCACGAATCAACATTACGGTCCGAACGAACGATCCGTTATATCCTGAAAACTGATTGGAGGCCACTGGCACTCTCGACCCCCGTTTGACCCTGGTCAACTCTTAAAATACAACTAAGATTAATGAATATTTGAATATTTAAGTACCCTTTCCAACGGTCCATCCCGTATGCAAATTAGCCTTACGGTACGAACAAACGACTCATTTTACTCTGAAGGTTCATCGGACACTTTCAGGACCTATTTGAACTAGGTCAACTCTTTGAACTAAATGAATCTAAATAAAATATTAAAGTTCACTGAATACCCTTTCCATTGGTTCGTCTCGTGCACAAATCGACCTTACGATTCAGACAAATGATCCTTTCCTTCGAGAATTTTATGTCGGGTGATCAACGGGTGCTTTCGGGCCCCGTTTGACTTCGGTGAACTCCCGAACCCGGGAGTGTCTCAATGGATTCTTAAATTAATCTAAATACCCTTTCCAATAATCCGCATTTTACTGTTCCTCTCGGCTTTTCGAAAAACTTATCGCAGACTATCGAATGGTAACCCCAAGACACTGCCTATCATCAGCGTGTCTAGGTTTCCATGTTGATAGGCAGGTTTAGGGCCATGACAATCAACACCATCCTTGTCCATATAAATAGAGTCCATGACCTCACTATGAAAAGTACCCCTGAATATCCCTCTCAGTAATTCAAAGAAAATTCTCTCGAATTCAGAGTTGTTCCCCTCATTAAAAAACCCATTTCCCACATTCCTTATGTTCCTTTAATACTATTTTGAGTAAATTCCCACCCATCTCCTCATACCACCATTATCTCGTCGTGATATTAGCGCTTCCACAATCAAGATCCACTTCAAGTCTTCAGAAGAAGGTCTTATTCTTCCCCTTTGTCTTTAAATTCTCTTATTTTTGCATTAGTTACTTCATTTTCACTTTAGTACTTTACTTCATTACATCACATATCTTAACTTCAAAATTTTATTAGTAGTATTTGCACATACTTTATTCTCATTAGAAAACCCAAATAATGTTTTTAATCCAATTTTATTATCATTCAACGTTACTCTTATTAGCACGTGATTCCAAATTTCATCAATTGTGTGATGTGACCCAGGAGAAGTACCCCCAAGGACAAGTACACAGAGATACTAACATAAATGCAAATTAAATACATACATGTTCAATGCTCTCAACATACAGAACTACATGCAACCTGCCGTGACAAAAAGAGTGAGTGAGTTGATGCTCAGTGGGAACTATACAAGCAGCATGTAAACAAACAATAGAATGGAATACGCACACACTACAACTAAATGCATGTGAAAATGTGTGTATATATATCTACATATATACCTTTAAAAAATACATGTCCCAATGTACTAAATCGTTTATTTATAAAACGTTACTTAATTCTGTTTATTCCCTTACAAAATAATCATTTTGTATCATTATGCTTAAAACTAGCATTGTATCCCATTAACCCACACAGTTGAACAAATTACAATTGTTGAGAAAATATTCATTAATATTGAAAGCATTATATAACACGCACACTTGTGTTATTAGGATTTTACGCCTCATTAGGTAGATTATTTACCCATTAAGTTACCTTGCTTAACTAGTTTACTTTTCTTATGGACATTAGTCGTTATTCTCAATTTAATTGTCCACATACATTAATCGAAACATTAATCATTCACACAAGTTAGGTAATTCCTATATCATAACCCATTTCTTATCATGTTCCCGATTACATCATTGTCTTTGGGGTTATCCAACAATCACGAACTTTTGGCCTCTCATCATCGGTCTCCGTCGCCATATGCTACTACAGTTACTTCGGGGTCTTTTATCACTAGGGACATCATGCCCTGCTTAATTATTTATCCAGCATCATCAGGATCTTCCACTATCCTTTCAATGTGTTCAACATTATTCCAATATTCACACTAATCCATATTACAGGCCAAGTCAAAAAGTCCGAACTTAAGCATCTGTTTTTCCATTAATACTTGGAAAATTGTTTCATTCTTTATAAGTCCTTTATTCACACATACGTTGATTTTATACCAAAAATTATTCCCTCTTAAGGAATTAATACATTTTCACCCACACTAGTGTAAAAACATTCATCAACATTTTTATTTCATAAAAATATTACACCTTAAGTAAATAACCAACTTACCCTTTATTTACCAAAACATGCAATTCGGTCCTTTTATAAGTGTCATTTTCCAAAATGGTAATTTAAGATTTCAACTCGACATTTAAACTCATTTAGCCATTTTTAACACTTGCTCAATACCTCATTTTACTAAAGTTTCACAATTAACACTCCAACACCTTTAATATATAATTCCACGCATTATGCATATTAAAGTCTCATTTGACACATATTTGATATGTTCACTTTCTTCTTGGGTTTTTACATCCTATTACCCACTTGCCAATATTCAAGAATTTGACATTCTTAATTTTCACTTGGACATTTATCTTTGCCTCTTGTGGTGATCCAGACCCATCATTATTGGCCCTAGATCACCATTGAAAGGTCTTAGGTGGTGTTCTTCAAGCTTTTCCTGAAACAGCTCATTTCTAACCTTGTAATTCATCTTTTCTCTATTTTGTTTGGTCTAAATCCTCCTGGAATGGCAACTGACCCACCATGTATGACGGAGTTGGATCCAACGATTCTTCTCCTTAGTCAGAAATAGTTGATGTGGAAGCTCCGTTGAGATCCTCGAAGGCCAACCAATAATAAATGTAGCAATGATTCATTGCCTTTAACCAAAATGTGTTGGGAAAGATGCCTGGATACCACACGGCTGAGATCATTACTCCGGCATCCAGAGATGTGGTGGACACATCATTACGGGGACTACCCCAGTTCTAATCAAAGAAACAAAACACCACTAAAAGAGGAGTGGCGTTGCTGATTCGAGGGGTTTTCACCTTGGAAAGCAGATGTAGTGATTACCAGATGACAAGGACTGTGATGCGGATGAGTATTGGGAGTCATGTGAGATTTCTAGAGAAACTCTCCATCCTAGAGCAACACCAGCATAGGGTAATAATGTCTAGCATACTCTCGAGAGTCGACAAAGAGTTTTGTCATTTGATAGGTTAATCAGAGAATCAACTTTTGATCATCTTGGTGGATCATCAGCCTTTAACCGTCTTGGACCTGGAAATGAAGTAGAATGAAACAGACACTCCCGCTCTCACAGCATAAGTGCCATAAGAGGAAACATACGCCACAAAATTAAGAGGCCGAGACAAGACCATAAAAGGGAGTACCATAGAGAAGTCAATAGTTGGTAGAGAACTGTCGACCGAGAGTCAGTCCCAGAAGTAGTTGTGAAAAAAGGGGTGGGGACAATACATTGGCAAAAAAGAAGCCATTGAACAATTCTATTCAAAATTTAGAAGAAAATATCGATAGCTTGATTGAGAGCCGAGACCCCAACCATCGAGGTTACATAGAGGGGTCACCATTTGTGCTAAAAATTGTCAGCTAGCTTACCTCGGCTAAGTTCATACTGCCAAGTGTAATGCCGAGATATGATGGGAGCACAAATCTTGTGCACTACATTGAGATGTATCAGTCAACAACCAATATTTACTCAATACCTAACGAGATGAGATGTTGAGCCTTCTCAAGCACTCTTACAGGCACACCGCGTGTTTGGGGTTTGTTCGGGGATGACAGCGAATATAGGTATTTTTATATGAATCATTGCATTGTTTTATTTGTGGTATGGACAAGCATGTCATTGAAGGAAAATTTTTGAGACAGAATGTGGTATACAAAAATTGTGAAGTATTGGAAGTAATCCCTTCTTATACTGGAATATGTAAACTTGAGTAGTGTCACTTATTAAGCCATGGTTTGGTGTGTGCACTTTTATATGGGAGTGTGAGGTACAGGAACTCATATTCCGTTAAAGGATGAGATGGTAAATTATTAGAGTGTGAATCAAATGAGGATTCACATGGTAAATGTGAAGTGAGAAGATTAATAGTTGTATATGTTTAAATTTAATATGTGAAATGGTTTGAAATTAAATTACTACTCAATATATCACAATTGATCCGAATACGGGTTCATACAGAATTATGATAAATAGAAGAAAAGAGTAATAAGAATTGAGATGTATTTTTTTTAGTATGCGTATATGTAGTGAATATTACTCCTAGGATATTTTGAAATGCTTATATGAATAGCAGAGTTGAGACGAAGTGTTAAAGAGTTGGAAGTTTAAAAATATTGGAGAGCCCTTTTAAGAGTATGTGTTGTGTATGAGTATAGGAAAGATGCTAATCGGGTTTGAATGTCGACAACTGGTTTGGGTGGATATTGAGTTATGTTTGTCATTGTACGTATGTGTTATCACTAAGAGTATGACATAATATAAATATGATTGACATTATACGGAGTCACCAAGAAGTATGTCTAAGGATAATGTGCTATGTGAGATACCGTAAGGGGATATGTTAACGTATTTGTATAGGTTATTTAAAATAAACACGACATATAATAGTTAAGATAAGTATTATGGGGTTGGTATGTGTGGTTAAAGTTTTCAATGGTGATGTTATGTTTAACATCCATGCTACCAAACGGGTATGGTGAGTGTATTAATAATGTTGCATATGACTATAATGTTAATAAGGATTGGGGTAAGATTATGAATGTAAAGTTATTGCGTTGGATAAATGACTTATTAAGGTCATTGTATGTTTAGTTAAAGAACAATCAAATGATACTGAAAAAGGGAATGTAGTGAGAAGTTAGATTGAGTTCATAGTGCATGACTGCATAATATACATGAAGGTGAATATGAAATCTTGGTTAAGAATAAACATTGAGTGAATGATTGTTCAGTTTCAATGTATGAATAGTAGTGAGGCTATATTTAAATTAAGAAATTATAAGGACGAGATTTAACACACTCTTAAACATCAGAAATGATATGGATAGTAGTTAGGGTCAAACACATGTATTTGGTGTTGAATGGAAGATGAGAAGATGGCATATAATAAGTTAGTCTTGTAATATGATATTTATGAG
The DNA here is from genome assembly GCA_949130495.1 of Sambucus nigra. Classification (NCBI taxonomy): domain Eukaryota; kingdom Viridiplantae; phylum Streptophyta; class Magnoliopsida; order Dipsacales; family Adoxaceae; genus Sambucus; species Sambucus nigra. The sequence goes on from OX422215.1 coordinate 351,780,854, forward strand.
TTGAAATATTGAATGGAAGTTGGAGAAAGGAAATATAAGAAGTTAGTCTTATAATAGAATATTTATTATTTGAAATATTACATGACAGTAAGGATGGACCTTAGGAATGAAGGTATGAAGTAATATATGAGTTGGGAATTGACTTCCATTTATAAAAAATCATTAGATGATTATTCTTACGTGTAAGTGAGAAATAAAATGAAGATGATATGAGAGAATATTTGTCGGGCATGAGGGAATATTATTCCCAATTGGTTGGTAAGTGAAATTCCCCCTAAATTTCGGGGATGAAATTTTCTAGGGGGGGAGGTTGTGACGACCCGAATATGATTATGATAAACCATGCTTACCATATGGGATGAGGATAATGTGTTATTAGAATATATAATATTAAGTTATTGTATTTAGTCTAATCCTACCTTCATAACTTATGAAATATTGAATTAGTCACAAACACAATTTTGTGAAGTCTTCGGTAGGAATGTTCGAGTTCGGGACTAGTTTTGGCCACTATAATATAATAATTGAATTGAGGTGAAAACTAGATAGTTGTATATATATGAGTTAAGTTTGTAACATAATAAACGGTGTGTAACACAGAGGTTCGAGAAAGAAGTTATGCTAGAATTACGAAGCAGGGGCAAATTTATCCATTCATTAAGTGGTATTTTGTCTTATATGTATAACAAATGGATGAATTTCATTGGTTGGAAGGGGGGGGGGGGGAAGCTTGGCCGACTTAAGACCCTTTAAAGGACCTTCTTCTTCAGACAAACTCAGCTATTAGAGAGTTTGGCCTGAAGAGAGAGAAACGGGAAGTTTAAGGAGAGAAAGTCGAGGAAAAATTGGAGAAAAATCCATAGGATATTACGAAAACATCCCTAAGGTAATTCTACCTGTAAATCTTGTATATTGTTGGAATTATTGATTTAAAGTGATATAAATAATCATTTGTTTACTAAACTTTCGTGTTTTGAGGTATACGTATGGATAGATGAGGGTTTAAGCAAAGTTGAACGTGTAAATCATGTATATTGATTCGATTGGAAACCCTGTGTATTCAAACTCCTATAACTTTTTGTATATTGATTGGAATTGAATAATTCAAGTTGGATATGAAAATAGACTCAGAAAGACTTTTGAATGGATCGAAGAGTGTGAAAAAGCATTTCACTAGTTGAAACGGTATTTGGGGTCTCGACCATTACTGTCCCGACCAATTTTTAGGAGAGAAGTTATATTTGTATTTAGCTATTTCTGAATCTGCAATTAGCGCAGTGTTACTCTGACTAGAAAATGGAGTCCAAAAACCAGTCTATTACACCAACAAAGCATTTAGAGGTGAAAAAATCAAGTATTCGCGTTTGGAAAAATTTGCATTAGCTCTTATTGAAGCCTTAAGATGAATGAAGCCTTACTTTCAAGCGCATACTATAGTTGTACACACTGATTTACCTCTTTGGCAAGCACTTCACAAACCAAAAAAATCAGGCAGACTGATGTATTGGTTAATAGACCTTGGAGAATACAATATCATTTATGATCCAGGATCATTATTGAAGGGACAAGCTATAGCAGATTTTATTATAGAATTTACATATCCAGAGGTTACCGACCAACCAAACTTGCCTACCAAGCAGACTTCTCCGGAAGAGAGCTCAGCTCCAAAACAAGCCAAGGTCGTATTTGATCAACATGAATCATTCATTGTTCAAGAGATGGCTCAGAAATATGCAGAAGAAAGCAAAATGATATTTTGATAAGGAGTTATGTCTGTAGAAAGCTTTAATAGTGAGATTCCATTATGGAGCTTATATGTGGATGGATCATTGTGTGCAATCGGTAGTGGGGCTGGTCTTATGGTTATCACTCCTGACAACATTAATGTACAATATTCTCTCAGGTTTCAATTTCAATCTTTAAATAATAAAGTCGAGTACGAGGCATTAATCACTGGCCTTAAATTAACTTTGTCATTAGGTGCCGAGAAAGTAATGAGACACAATGATTCTCAGTTAATCGTTAACCAAGTGCTTAAGATATATGGATTCAAAGGAGATTTAATGATCAGATACTTGGCTAAATATATTAAGGTTATCTCCAATTTCAAACAGTCTAGATAGTGAGAATACCAAGGATAGAGAATGCCCGAGCCAACGCACTTGCTCAGCTGACCTCAACGACCAGGATAGAACTCAGGAGAAGCATCCCTGTGGAGATCTTGGCATCGAGGAGTATAGATGAGGATCATATGGATCATATGGAGAGGAGACCCAAGTGGGTGCAAATTATCAAACTATAAGGAAATAGACCGTCTTGGTGTCTCCATAAAATCAAGTCCGCTTCCCTAAAATCACTAGCCATAAGTGGTATCACTAGCCTATACTAACTAAGTGGTATTACTAGCCTATACCACCTATACTAACTAAGTGGTATCACTAGCCATACGTGTAACGCCTTCTTCTAAAGGAACTATCTAAATGGAGGCCATATTGGAGGCCTTGTTGACCTTGCATCTATAGTCATTTATGCTAAAACTAATCTCATTGGGCTTGCTCCGATTGGTCGTGACCCTACTGGTCATAGTTTCCTTAGCCTTACTGGCCGTAACAAATTTTATTATCTACTCTTGGAACTTCTTAGGGTCTTCTTCTCGATGCGATCTCTTTTACTGGTGTGGTCTTCCCTACTTAGGTCCACGTTACACCGTCTCTAGTCATTGGTCCTACTTTGGCCTCGGTCGTCATAATCTTAGGAATATTGTCCTTAAGATACTTATGGCGGTCTTATAGATGTGGTAAGGTAACTCCCGTAATTTGAACATAAGTGGTGATTAAAGTTTTACTTAATAAAACTTACCAATCCCTCCTCGTAAGGTATATATCAATTCAAAACAAATTATTCTCGCACTAGCGCGAATAAAGTAAATATCCTTCTTCGCTTTCATATCAATCTCTCTCGGTGTATAGATGGAAAGATAATTGAACTCCTCCTCATACTGTCTACCACGCGGTCATATAGATGAGGTCGTTAAATATATACCTGTAATTCCATTACGAATAATGATAAAAATATTTCTCCTTGATCTATAAGATAAGCACTTGCTAAAGGTCTCACGCCCAAAAGTCCCTAACCTTCAAACGAAGTCGATGTCTTGCATGGGACGTCTCATAAAGGAAATCCAAATAAGGAACCCTCCCGATACACTCGTTCTTATTCAAACTGTCTGTCTAAAATAATGGTGCGAAACATCTTTAAGCAACCGTCGTTATTCATAGTCCAAATCCTAAAGAGTAAAGCTCTAAATAAAGTACAGAACGCAACGTGGGAAAGTGATAAACGCACTCAAGATCCCTAAGACACTAGAACCTGAAATGTTTTGATACCAACTATGACACCTTTTAAAATTTAATAATAGATGGATCATGTCTAATATAAACTTACGGGAATCCAAAATTTGAATATCATTCTAAGCATGACTGTAATAAAAACAAAATGCATAAGATAAATAATTCAAATATACCACAAGTGAGCCATATAAGTTTGATATTGAACCAACCAACAATATTAGTACCATCGTGTAACTATAACTCTATTAACGTAAATCCAACTACTAGAATTATATATAACTGTATCAACATATATCCAAATACTAAAATGATCTCAGGGGGGAGGCGACACGATTGCCTATGTCCTGAAAAATGTTAATAGGAGACGTTAACAACAATTCTAGGTAGCATAATAATGTAATAAATTTTGGGTTACAACATAACGACACATCTTCTTCTAGTCTTTTAGTTTTTGTTAAGTTAACCAACCCAAAAAATCCTAAATATCATATGCGTATACACCCAAGCCCATATATTCCCCGTGATTAAGTCTTAATCATCGCTATAAACTTTTATGTACCAATTCAATTTTTTTTATTTGTTCATACATCATAATTGCATGATGTCAGAGGAAAAATAGCCACTACATCTATATTCACATAATACAAGTACACGTATTCCCTATTTAATCATCTTATACATCTCAATTGTATAGTATCTTAATAGAAGTATTCGCTATACCTAGATCCACATAATACAGGCACGGTCCAATACTCGTACCTCATACAAGGGCCCTTCTCAAGCCCGCACATAACGATAGCCTATCCTACCGTCTTCGGAGATCGCTCGCATGTACTGGGCATAATTATAGACTGTCCCACACCTATAACCATCAAATCATCTCTAAAGGGATAATCACTATGCCTTCACACCAGTCATATATCCCGATATCCAAAGTTATATGAAAGGATCAACTCGAGCATCTTATTCTGGATACAATAAAATTTTTAGCACGTAGTGTCTGGGATAATTATGACTAAGGTAGACCCATCTCATCACATCAGGGTACCCACATAATCATCGTCGCTCATCAAGGTAAACTCGTCTTTCACATCAAGGTACCAACATAATCATCTTCGCTCGTGCCCTAAATGGATATCCCCTCTAGTACTTATCCGATGAGTGCACATGCCTGGTATGTCACGCATAATACATAAAACAAGTAATCCTACATAGTTAAGGGTTCCTAGTCTTAGTTTCCTCTTTATCAAATTAACTAATCAGTTAAAATCACTTTTCTAAACTGACGTCGAGTTCCCTTTGGTAAAATATTCATACTAAATTCAATAAAAATCCAAAAAAAACTGAAACCAACTTCACGCTTTCGTAGTTCAAATTTTTACAAATAATAGGTACCTAATTAATTATATTTCTATTTGAATCGATTCGCTTTAGCTAGAAAGAACATGTGTCCTAAAATGATGACTTCAACCTCAAAACCTCCATTAACAATCTTCCAATCTCTCGAAACCTAACAAAATCCAACAATAGTCATATGTAAGTGTGTCAGTATCAATCCTAACCTATATTTAAGTCTTTTAACTTAATCTTACACATATTTTATATATAAATTCCAATTATCATCTCAAGAACCCTAATAGACAAATTAATCCCAATTCGATCAAACTATAGATTAATCGATAAAATTATCAAAGGGTTTTATGCGCTCTAACATAAACTACCACAATAATATAACTAATCTAGTAAAACATACTCTAAATCACGATGGATCATCCCAATTCCATGATATATTAAGAACGTAGGTTTTAATCTAATTAAACAATTAACATGATATATATTGTCTAATTCATATTATTTTAGCAGTAGGTTGAGAATCAAATGGATAATCATATTTTAACACTACCTCAATTATAAAATTATACTAAATAAATTTTTCTAGAACAAAAATGTGAGACTTCAATCAAATTAGCACAATTTCTTCTTCTCCAAGTCGACTTGCCTCCAATTTCTTCTTCTTTAAATTCATCTCCCTTTAGCCTCTGTTTAGAGTTAGGGATTTCTTTCAAAAGTGATAGGACTGAACTAATCCTCTTTTTAACATGTTGGCCACAAAAGTAGGGTTGGACCCTTTATTATCCTTGACCCATTAAGCCCCAAATCATCTCTAATTAGTCTAAAGTCTAGCCCAAATTATACACCAACCTATGGGCCTTCAAACTCAGCCTTCTAATGTGTAATCAGAGACATTCTACACATCCCTAAAGTCACTTGAATTATTCAATCAACATATGTATTATTACTTGTTAAATAATTATTATTTCATTAGCGTATTTTAAATTCTAACAATTTCAAATAAAAACATAACTGTAGTGAGGTCGCGAGTCACGACAGATAAGTATAAACAAATATACACATATATACTTTATTTAAATTACTTTAAATTATGGGATATTACACTTCTTTCTTTTTATACCCGCATATCCAGTGTGTATTACACCTCATTCTTAGTGATTTTATTTGTTGAGTGTAATATCCGTAGAGGTTTGGGTGAATGATTACTTTAATTGTTATTTGAGTTATATGAGTTTTTACCGAATCAAAACATTTACATGTTCACACACACCACATACATTTAAAGTTTCAATTCTATGAAGTTATTCTTTTAATGTTGATAATTTTGAATTTTTGGGCAAAACTCTCATTTGATTTATTAACAGCTTGTTGAAATCTCTATTTTTGTTGTCGAGCTTGGCATAATGAATATTTGAGCAAACATTTTGAGGAAACTCGATGTTTGTGAGTTCATCCCTGAAAACCCTCACGAGACATCACTCGTCTATTATGGGTAATGTAGGGTTTTAATGACTTGTTGCATTCGCTAAATGCAATCGTGCACCAGCGAAAGTGGTATGCTATCTTTTGTACATAATACTTTTTTTGTTCCTTTCTCTCCATGGTTGGTTATCACTTTTTCTTCATCACTAGGGACTAGTAATGTGTAAGTTAAAAGGTATGATTAGTTACAAATATTGCATTTAGTATCATTTGTTCTTGTGCATTCTAGCATTCTCATGTTCATTAATTCCTATATTTAAGCTCTTGTATTTTATAACCTTCGTGCTTTATGTTTATAAGTTTGTAATGTTTATTTGAGATTTTATAAGTATTGGGGATGCACAGTGTGAAGTTAGATGTATTTCAAAAAAGTTTCCTCTCAAGATATAACTTCAAAGGCATTTTCATAATATCAGGCTTCTAAATTTGGACTTTGGTTTTTCATGATTGCGTAGATCTTTGAATTATCTTGAAATGGATGCAAAAACGCGTCATTCCAAGGCCGAATGTTCAAGTTATGCCATTTTCGTGAAGCATTTTGGTGATTTTCAGATTTTGCCTGCGGATCGATCCGCCAAATCCAAATATTCACATGAAATTTTGGCAATTGATATTTTGCCCACGGATCGATCCATCAATTTCATAGATCGATCCACTGGTTCGCAAATTGTATTTTTCCCTTTTTGTTATTTATGGTATTTGTTTTAACACTTGCTATAAATAGCAAGTGAGGTTCATTTTAGGTGATATAAATCCGATTTTTTACAGGATTTCGGTTTTTTTTGAAATCTTCTCTATCTCCCCCCCTAGGTTTTCCATTTTATGGTTACGTAAGTTATTATTCATTGTTTTCTTCCTTTAATTCAAGCTTCATTAATTAGTTTAATTCTTTGTTAATTAGTTGTTTTAATTTTTTATTGCTTTATTTTATTCCATGCTTTAACATGCTTTCTAGCTGGTTAAATTGGGTTAAGATTGTTGAAGTCACTATGAATTATTTAGTTGCTTTGCTATGATATGATGGGTTAGGTTATTCTTGGTTTTCCATCTAGGAACCTTAATGGAGTATATCACGTGTTTGCCACGCTTGCAACTTTTCGTGTGTAATCCCAAGAGTATTTTCTGATGTAAAACTCAAACTAAGCTTTTATAAGAATCTAGGAAGCGACAACTCTAGGTTTATTAATTGTCAAAATGAAATTTAATCTTGAAAATATTTTTCTTTCCATATAACCATTTATGCTAATTAGTCCGTGGTGAGGGATATGATTCTCAAGCTATAGCTTTCTTTCTTGTCAATTAATTTAATTTCAATATTTGTCTATACTAATTATAGTATAATTTTTTTAAGCCAAAATCAACTTTTACACTCTTATCTGTGAAGTAATAAATTAATTGAATTCTAAACACGTTCTTTGTGGATTCGATACCCGAACTCGCCACTATACTTATAAAATAAGTGTAGTTAAAGTTTAGATTTTTGCATTATGGTGGTAAACCAATCAACAACAGTGTCCTTACATGACCACTTGGTTTTCTCCCGATCATTAACCATCGCTGTTGAACCCCCTTTTCAGATGCTCGTGACCATTTGACTTAACATTCCTTTTGTTGTAGTGTAGAGTTCGGTCCTAGTCTCACCACCACGTTGCCCCTTGATGTAGGTGCGTGGGCAACCCTTTGGGGTCCGGTCAATGCCCCAAAACCTTGTCAAGATGTATTCTTTTCTTTCACTTTATCCTGTTATAGGTCATTAGAAAATCAATCGTAGAGTCATGGGATGACAAAGAAAGTTTTGAAGTTTGTAAGCGGACTCACTTTTCATTTAAATAAATTTTCATTACAAAAATGGAATAAAAAGTACACTCATCATCATTACTTCGCAATAACAAAATAAAAACTTTTACAAATACAAAAGGATATTCAAAGGGAGTTATTATTTGTACTCCCCGACGAATCCAACTCCATATCCTCTAAGAAGAGCGTATCCTATAAGCCACTACTTGCATTGACTACAGCTCGTTCCACTCTTCAAAAAAGCTGGTTGCCTGATCTTGTATCTGTATCTGAGCAATATTTCGAATCTCCCTCCTACCCAAGGGAAGTTAACCCCAATAATGAACAAAGACTCAATTTCCTAAGAGCTACAACATCCCCGACAACCTCCCATAGCCACAAGACGTACTCCTCCGAAAGATGAGTCACCATAGTACTAAATAAACCCGTTAGTACAAGAAGGAAAAGAGGAATGCCACTCGTTCAGAGATAAGAAATCGTACTTACTAATTAGGGAGAAAAGGCTCTACATGATACAACCACCCTACATGAGGAGGAAGCTCCCGCTGCCTGCCGTATTGATGCATCAAACTCCGAGGAAGGTAGAAGGACGTGAAACGGAGGGAGCAAAGCCAAACATAAGGAAAAGGACCCATAGATAGACGAGGTACCACAATCCCCCACTAACGAAGGAACCAACAAATATAAGAATAAACAAGTTGAAGAACCAACACATCCCCACTCTTCCTCAGTCTATATGAAGTGTAAAATTGACTCACTTAAAACAAAGTCGGACGACAAAGTTTCTTTATTTACCTCGAGTGATGGAAGAGATAAGGTAGCCCCCGAACGAGTGGCGGACACAAAAACCAAAGTTGCATTAATCTTTGCGTCTAACCTAGCACGACAAGGGATCATAACCGAAAATCACATGAAGATCGAGAGGAGTGAGGTTGTATGTCCAATAGGTATCATCACCGAAAATGCCCCTAATGACACTTTTAATAGTTTAAGAACTATTTTGAAATTATCGTAAAATTTAGGAGCCAAATGAATAATTTACTAAAAACCGAAATCCTAGTGCACCCGAGTGAGTTTGAAATTCCCTCCAAAGCCCACAAGTTGGGTTTAGTTCATTCAAAACTCTCTTTTCCTTTTTGTACGTTGATGACGAGTGATTTGCGTTCAGGTGTGCGGTTTGGAGTTTTAGAGTTCCTCATCCACTCAGCTCAAGTAAGTTTCCTAAACCCTAAATCACACATACATGTTTCCTTTTTACTATTATGGTTGATGTTTTGTACTATAAGTTCTCTGGTTTTGGCATAAAGCAACTTCAAGTTACTCCCATCGTCAAGTACTCTGCACTCTCGCTCTTCGCTGACCGTTTTTACCCATCTCTTTCCAGGTAATTGGTTACTTGTTTGTTAGTAATTTTAATAAATGATGATGAATTCAGCTTTGATCTTAACTAAATGATCTGATATTTACTAGTGTTCCCATATGGTATGCTTAATTGCTATAGGATATTTATTGGTAGTAATAACTGATCTGCTCCTAAAATTTGTTAACGCCAAATTGATGGAGGACATGGTTTTAAATATTGGTCATACCGTTACTTATTGCCGATTCGTAACGGATTTTCGACTTACCGAATCTGTTAACAAGCTTATCGACAAATAATAGTTTGACATGTGTCCAGATAACGTTATGCCGATACCACTAACGTTGCGTATCCCCAAAGCGATATTTAAAACCATGATGGAGGATCCTGGTGGATTAGTTTGAAAGCTGTCCGTTTGGTCACCTGGCCTCCCTAACAATTTCTCTCCACTTTATAGCTGATTTGATACTTGAAGTAGAATGGGGGATTGTTCTTTACAGCTCAATTTTGGGTTCGGTATAAGTTAGTTAACCCCTCTCCTTTCTTTGAATTTGCAGCATATCAGAGTTTTTTCGAGTATTTTAATCAATCCTCTGGTCTTCTTTTCATTAGTTGGGTTGCTTTCTATTTCCTTGAAAATATGAGAAACTATAGTGTATGCAATTCTTGTGAAGAGGAGAACTCTCATGTATGTGAGAGGGTGAACTTCATTGTATTTTGGAATGTGAGATTGTTCTTTCATTGTATTTGAGAGAGCACTTTGGATTTTAGAGAATTCTTGTTTGAAACTTAAGTTTTTCTTGTTAAGATTGAGTTGTACAAGGATTGAGGCTTTGAGTGGATCTCTTATTGTAATTTTCCATAGTGTACGGTTTACCATGTTAATAATGAGGACCTTGACTTTTAGTGGAGTAGGTGTGTATTGCTGAACCACATAACTTTTGGTATGTTCTCTCTTGCTTTTAGTATTAGTTGCTTCTTTTGTATCCTATAGTTTTAACTTTATTATATCCTAGAGACTTTTGTTTCGAGGGCTGTTTGCCTCAAAATTTGGCATCATAACACAAATTTTGAGGCAAACAGCCCTCGAAACAAAATTAAAAAGGCCAAAAAAGAACAGAAAGAAAGTTTAGTAATTTACCTTCCTTTTACTTTTTTAAGTTCACTATTACTTTTTATTTTTATTTTTTATGTTTACTTAATCTTTTTCTGCCTTTTTTCATGAATTATTTATGCCTTTTTTTTTTGCTTAAAAAAACGAGTAAAAACAGTCGGCCAATTACAGGGACAAATGGCACTTTATTTCTTTCTCAAAATTGACTGTAATTGACTGATGTTTTAGGTTATTTTGTTGGTAGTTTTTCTTTTTTTTGTTTTGTTTTCAAACTCATACTTGTTGGCGGTGATTGCTTTAAGACTCGCACTTGTTGAATAATTCAAGTTTATTTTTATGTTAAATATTAGTTATATTTTGAACCCAAAATTTTAATATAACTTATTTTGACTATATATCATCCCAATAACTTTGATCTCTCAATATATGAGCGATTAACCCTTGGATTATTTATTAAATAAAATATGTATTTATAATATAAATTGATATTGTGAACTTATGATATGGTAATAATATCAATATATATTTAAATTATAAATAGCACATGTTTTTTTTGTATTTTTTGTAAAAGTGCGCCTTCCTTTGGTTAGGCTCGTGCCTCGCCTTGCACCTAGGCTCTAGGGTAGGGACATCTTTGTGCAAACAACTATGACTTTGACCTTGTTAAATGAGGGCAATTGAGCCCAATGTAGCGGTTGATCCACTTTTCTTTTGTCTTCATTGACACGCATGAGTTTTGTTCTAAATATACGAACTCAATCAAAAAGTTAGTGCTCATTAGTTGTGGGAATAAAATTGGCGCGCATGTTTCTTCATCCAAGTCCATGAGTGGGTTGGGGTTTTCCCAACAGGGGCCTACTGTTGAACTAAGTCATCCCACTAAACCTTGACATAGCCTTGAGTTTCATTGCAACCAACCACACACACTTAATCCTGTTGAAGTGTTTATACTTGAAGACCTTTGCGACAAACCCTACGAGGGAGATGTCATTGAGATATTGCGGGTTTATTGCAATGGGTGCGGCTTCAAATATTTCGTGAGAGTTATTACAGACTTGTGCTCTGTTACAAAGAGGTGATGGTTGACATGGGTAAACTTGTTGATGAGGAAGCTGGCACTGAACCCCATAATTCCAGATCTTTTCATTTGTTCATAAGAACCTTAGTTGTGGTCCTGCTTGTTGCGCGCAAAGTATGGAACCATGACATTTGGCATGTTTCCCTCATGTAAATGTTAAAGGTCAACAGGGTTGACTAATGGTTCCCCGTATCTGGGGCGGGGGTTAGTGCAGTGAGCATGAATGGATATTTGACATATTCAAACATCACAACTGGAGCAATGTGTTGTTTCACCCAATGACATTTCAAATGTATGGGTCCTGGTTTCTTCCAAGGTAGCAGCAGGTCAGAGCCAATTGATCTTTGGTTGAAAGGGACAACACGGACATCTTCGGGTTCCAGGCCTGCGAGCAAATCAGTTGTCGTGTCCGAGACATCATTTACCATGATTATATTAATAGTACCTAGCCACCACCTAGGGGTGAGTTATCTGAGATGAAAGTTCGTTTTCCTTGTGTATACTATTTGAATTTGTTGCAACGATTCCCTTGTTACAACATCATTGTTTGATCCATTTGTAGGTCTGGTGAGAGAATAGGCTGGCCGAATTCATTGATCCAGGTTTGGGTTTCGTCGTGTTGAATAGAGGGAGAGGGTTTGGGCTGCGATTGGATGATACCAGCATTGGATTTGTGCCACTGAGAGAGGTATTGACAAAGAGGGCTGCACCAGTGGAGGTGTTGGAGGGAAGACAAGGCACCGCCTCATTTGCTGTGGTGACCATAGGAACTGTGGTGCTAGTCTCAGTAGCAATGGAGTGGCTGATGGTGGCTCTATCGATGCTTGGCTGCTCATGTTCTGCATATCTCACCAAGACAAGCCTTGATCCCACCAATTTTAGATTTAACAACGTCGATTTGGTTTTTCATCTTTGCTTGTGTAAGAGGCGCTTTGAGGAAGTAATTTGAAAATTTGTCACGGCTTGTGAAGATTTCGCTAAGAATGTATGAGCTTCACAAAGAACACTTGACACTCGTCAATTAAGAGAACTTCTAAAATGAACATTCATTCATAAAGTATCTGGTCAGAAATGAGATCCAAGATCTTTATATATAAGCAAGAGTGGGGGTTTCGAATTGTAAACTTAAACATATTTATCTTGTAGCTCTTATTATTTAGCTAGTGGTAAAAGAAATAACTACAAGACAGTACACTAAATATAAGTGCTAATATATAAAACAATAAAGAAGCAAAACTCCTCTCTCTCTACATATATTATATATATATCCCCTCTTTGTGTGAGCGTCAAGGGCAGACCCTAGTTGTCCGTTGATACATAAAAAAGGTAGAGACAATGAAGTATGCAAGGTCATAAGAGAAACTGAGGTGGTGATAGGAAGAAATAACCTTGAAAATTTTGAGACGGAGTCAGGACTAGGGATGATTAAAGGAGGTGCATGAATTGGTGGGCACAGATTTGAAATGCATGAGGGCATGGGAGTGGAAGCTGTTATAATATCTTATTGGGCATTTGATCGAAGGATGAAAGCAGGAAAGTGGAAGGTACTTTGAAATATGGTTATTATCACGACTAACTTTCTGTGCCAATTTTTAAGTTGTAATGAACCAGGGAAAATCCAAGTATTTTCATGTGGTAGCAAGCATGCAATGGAGCTGATCCTGTAAATGAAAATTCCAACAGATGGGTAACGTAAACTCCGTAACAATTTGTGATCTTGCTTTTCTCTGATATTTGCATATAGTGCACGTGGACGACTGACCTTCTATATGCAGTTATTGATGCGGAGTTATCAAGACGGAGGAGTTTGAATTCTTGATTGATTGATTAGGATGATCTATAATAAGCAATCATCGAGATGGAGAGGTTTGTATCTTTGTTGGGTATTGTCGAGGGAATTTCTATTCACGAGGGATTGATAAATAAGAAAGAAGTGGATTTTAGATAACCCAGGGTTATCTTGCAAATCTTATTTTCATAACCTCTTTGATAATCCATCTATTCCGATTTTCACTCCTTCCATATCTGATTTGGGCATGGGATTCCTTCCCAATTAAGGTGTTTTCTTGTTTAGTGGCTCATGAGAAGGCAGCACTTGTAACTTCAAACAAAAATACCTAATTATTGCCTTTTTCTATACCTAATTAGTGGCTCATGATAAGGTAGCACTCGGTGTCGTTTATGCAAAGACAACACATCATTCTGTATTATTCATTTGCTAGATTTTTGTGGAAGAAAATGTTTTAGGAATGGTCGTTTGTGTGGGCTTTATCATTGACCTCAATGGAAATCATGCATTTAGATATGAGAGGATTAGGGGATGGGGCTAGGGCTTCTGCTTATGTAAGTGCGTTGTTAACTATGTTTTGTCACAATTGGATTGAAAGGAAGAATTGAATATTTGATGAGAAAAAGGAAATTAAAGAATGGGGTTGGGAGAAGGTAGAAGTGGGCCTCTTTGTTAAAGCAATTTGAAGAAACTCATTTGAACCTATTTAGTTGAGTTGGGGAAAAGACTGTTTACGGGGGAATTCAGTTATTGGTCAGTAATAATTATGGTGTTGGTGCAGGAACGCAGCAAGGTGGAAATGAAGTGATTGTTTTGTATTTGATGAGTATTTGTTGCCATTTAACTGTTTTATCATGAACTGCTGGTCCACTGTTTCACTTTAATTTTCCATGTTCAGATATCTTTTTGTTAAAATTAATAGTTAATCAAAGATTCTACTATATCTTTCCTACTGAATAACCCAGGTATTCACCATGAAGCACATAGAAGACAGGTGGATCAAACTGCATGATAATAATAATTACAATTTTCGAAGTTCTCAGTTACACCTGAGTAGAAAAAGTCAAGAAAACTCCAACTTCGTATATATATTTGATAGCATCCTTTAATAAGTTTGCTGTCGAATTTTCCCCAATGAAGAGTACCATTTGAGTCGCATCTCCCTAATATCCAGCTAAAATATAATTTAGCTTCTTCCATGTTTCCATTGTCCTTTTCTTTTTAAACATATCAAGTCCTCCTTTTATGATTTCTGTTAATCTACCTTATAGGTTGTTTTGCTTAACCTTTGCAACCAAACTGTCTGCCCGATGCATTCTTCATCAAGGATCAAATCAAGTGTAAATCATTGTTGAAATGTTATTTATAGTTTCTTTAATTGTTTTATGAAAAGAATTTGTTTTCTAATGGAGGATAAAGCTTCAAAGTTCTTTTGGTCTGGACATTGATGATGTCGTCTAAGCAAAAGCGTAAATACGACAACTTATAGGAGAAAATGGGGTTCTATTCCATTCTCTTTGATTTTTTGTTTCTCACAAGTGTAGTAATGAATTACAAATTTACAAAGCTAGAGTACAAATTCACAAAGCTAGAGAGCACGGTTCAAAGTCTTGGCTGAGTCAACTCAGTCTCGGCTGAGTTGACGCAGTCTTGCAACTGTCCGCGAAGATACCGAGAGGTGATTCGATTTCAATGCTAGACTAAGCTAGATCATTGAATATCGTCGAGATATCGGCGCAGTAGTCTTGTATCGCTAATATATCGGTCGATACAACCGAAACAGGGCCAATCTTAGCCGATACTATTGTTTTCAAAACGAAAAAAAAGGAGTTAAAGAAGTAAAGACGGGAGCAATTTTGTTGTATAAGTTAGCAGAGGAGGATTCGACATGGCAACTGCATAGGGTCATGGAGTGGGGAGTTTAGCCCAACTTTTTTTTTTCCGCGGAGTATACTACCTGTAGATGCAATTGTTATGCAACACAAATAAATATGAGAGAAATATTATCAAGAAAAGAACAAGGAATACAAGATGCCAATCACACAACAAAGGATGTACGTGGTTCAGCCAAGATGTGCCTACGTCCACGGTGGTGTAGTCGATATTATTTCTATATACTCCGGAGAGTGATTACAGAGAATACAACTTGTCCTTTTGCCCCGGACCTAGGGTTTAATATATACATGTACATGTAGATGAGTGGAGGTGATGGGTTCCTCCATGTTTTCCATTTCCCCTATAACTTCCCTTCATGGGATCGTGGGGGGAGACCGGATCAATTATAAAAGATGAGGGGCCTGGACTTTGGGCCGCCAGGACTGCGCTACTCGTCCAGGCCCATAGTTCTAAATTTCGGGTACCCACACTACCGAAGATGAAATGTAAAGGCTAGGGTTTTATGGAACTTATCTTTTTTGTTTGGTGCTGGTAAGGACACTTTCCAATTTTAATTTGGGCACTTAGAGATAAGTTAAACAAAAGAATTTTACTTTTGGTAAGGGCACTTCCTAAGACATATAATAACAGTAAGTAAGAAGCCACATGTTAAATCTCAAGGACACTTAATTGCTTTCGGATGGACAGTATACAACAACAATGCTATCAAAAAACCAAAGAAAAAGGGTAAACCAAATTAAATAGTATGTTACATCCATAGTTGTCAAATCGCGAATCGTTTACCCCTTGAATCGCGAATCGTGAATCGAATCGAAACCAAATGATAAAAACGTAGTAAAACATACGTAAATGGGATTTAACACTACAGAATTGGTAATTAAACGTAATATGACAAAAAACTAATCGTAGCACATGATAATATACCAAAATATATCACAAAAATTAACCGTAGCACATGTTCTCATTCATTTTAAGCTTAAAAATGTAAAAAACAAAAATATATCATAAAACAGCCTACATATTAATTTAAAACATCCTACATATTAATTTAAAACAATAAAATAAATACTAAGGTTAATTTAAAACAGTAAAACTGTAAAACAAATACTTCCAAAAATTTTAAACAGCGTACTTACTAAGCTTAACAATATTAATTTAAAACAGCCTACAAAATTACAACAAAATTAATTTAAAACAATAAACCATATTAATTTAAAACAATAAAACAAATACTAAGATTAACTAACAATATTAATTTAAAATAGTCTTCATATTAATTTAAAGCAATAAAAAAATATACCTTCAAAGATTTTATAACAAATACAAAAGTTATATAACAAAAAAAAAAAGCAAAAGATAGAAGACACTCAGCCAAGAGAATAGACAAGAAAAGTCAGCTGATAATAACCGAGCCAAGAGAACATGTTTTTCTCTAAAACATATGAACTGTATCCTTTGTTGTTTGCTTTTTTTTTTTATTTGTTTTTATAAAACACAAGTATGGTTATAAAAAAAAATAAAAAAATAAAATTGAATCGGACCTGAATCGGAAGATTCGAATCGTGAATTGCCGATTCGGTCTGATTCTTTAGACAATTACGATTCTCAACTCGATTCGAATCGTTTTATGTGTGAATCAAATCGAATCGTACGATTTTGACAACTATAGTTGAATCTCAAGATTAAGCTCAACTTTAAAACAATATATTAAATCTATGAGTTTTCTATCCATTTTCCACTTGTTGATTGACATCTGTGGTTTGGTTAATTATCCCGACAAAATAAATTAAATGATGACACAACTACTATATGAATAATTATGTATATAGGCATGAAAGAACATTGAATTTAGTAAAATTTGAAGTGAGTGAAGGGAGACAGAGTAGAAAATCTCGAGATAGAAATAAACAAATTTTAGCTAGCTAACTATTCAAGGGAATCCCAAAAGAGTATACATCTGGGTGGTCAATGTTGAATAACAGTGGAAATGATGAGTGTAAATGGGAGTGACCAAGTTTTCGGCCATTTTGTGTCTGGTGGTGTGGTATGGACTTGAAAATACACCCACTATAAGCTTTTGTTGGTTGGCCCCAAATGTTCGGTGATTATGATGTTCTGTGGTATGGGCTTAAAAATCCCAACTTAAAGAATCTTGATGAAGCAATTCATCAAACACCTCAAGTGAAATTACTACCAAAAATAAGTAAGCCTCAAAGTCTCAATGGGTACAAAATTTTGTGCGTGTACAGAAATTTGCGTATAGAACATATGTGAGAAAATCATTGAAAAGAGTAATTGAGAAAATAGGGAGAAGAAGTTTGGGATTAGAAGTTATAATCTAGAGACAAGGAGCACCACTGATTTTACATGAGGTGGGTAGAGGGTGAAGATAAATGACAAGCTTGGGTTAATGAGGGAGTGCCCTTACTAATTAACACAATAAACAGATTTTAACCTTTTAATAAGTGTCCAAACTAAAAATGGAGAGTGCGCTTATCAGTACCTTTTTTTCCCGTTAGTCCAACTTGTACAATAAAAAAATTAAAATAGTTGACATCACTTTCTATCAAAAACAGCTGACAGGTACTTGAAAAGTGGAGTTCAGCCTGCTTTTTTTAATTTCTGAAATTGGAGTCAGCTTACCTCAGTTATTGGGGTCCAGCTGTCTTGTTTCATCTAATTTTTCCCCCTTATAAAAACAAGACATTTTACATTTTTTTCCATTTAAAGAGTTGACATTGACTTTCATTCAAAAAAAGAAAAAAGATATATTAGTCACAATTATTTTTATTAGATAAAAAAAATTATTGATCGATTTTCAGTTATAATATCAGTACTGTTTTTAGAAGAAAAAATAGTACTACTTTTTAAAATAAAAAAGTATTAATAGTTTTTTCAGTTTTTGTAAAAATGATATTTTTTGGGTTTTAATCCTACTAAAATTAACAGTTTTGTACACACATGCACACACCCCCAAAAAATAAAACGTAACAGTTGTACTATTTTTACGAAATTAGTACTTTTTTTTGAAAGTTTAAATGTTTCTGCATTTGTTGTACATTTAATTAGAATAAAAAGTGATTTCCTAAAAATTAGTAAGGACTTTCTTAAAAAATGGTTGTACAAATTTAATTTTTTTTAGCAGTCCATGCAAAAAAAATTTAATCTCTTAATTCTTTTGTACAAAATACTATGATTGTACATTTTCTAATGAAGGTTTATATGTCATTTGAATGTTCTGCTCACTTAGTTATGAAGGAATATGGAAGCTGATGAATGCCAATGTAATCAATTAGATAATGCTATGCATATCAAATAATGATTTTGAACTTATTTAATTGCTCCACATTATTAATCTTATTTTTTTTAATAATTTTCTATATTTTTTTCGAATTTTTTTGAGCTCTCTAAATAGCGTATCTTTGCGTATCGCCTGCTACCGCGACCGAGTTGAAAATCGTGCATCCGATACGGGGGGCCGAGATCGAGACTTTGAACCATGCTAGAGAGGGAACCTTTTATAAGCCAGGGCTGCATAAAAGACAACAATACCGTTAACAAAAGAAGTAGCATACTAAAGGAAAAAAGTCATAAATGATACCTAAGTCCCTAACGAGTTATGCTCCCGCATTTTTCTACCCCCTGAAAAGCTACCCATATAGTCTTGATTTAAGTGCCCTAATGTGGGTGCAGGTGCGAATTCGAGTGCGCCAATTTTCAAATTATTGGGATTTGAGAGCGCCACCAATTCGTCTATATATTTAACATATAAATATATATTTTCAATATATAATTATGATTTTTAATATATATATATATATAATATTGCTCTTGTGCTGACTGTCTCGCATATTAACAGTGCGGATTGGATATGTGTCACCTAGCGGTGAGCGCAGAAAAAAGAGAGCGCCGATAATTTAGCCGATAATTTCTGGGCTCACGGTCAGGTGACACATGTCCAGTCCGCAATGTTAATATGCGGGACAGTCCGCATAAGAGCAGTACTATATATATATATATATATATATATATATATATATATATATATATATATATATATATATATACACACACACTAATAGAGAAGTATTTTATTATTTCATTTGCTTAGTTATTAATTTATTTTTGATATTGGTGTAAATCATTATTATAATTTGTTATTTACCATTTATAGATGCATATATGTAAATAATTTCCTAAAAAAATGTATATAAATAACCATGTGAGAATATACTTTATAATACACACAACCATAAAATTCAAATTTCTATAAAGTATAAAAAGATGGAGTATTACAATTGGATTTTATAGAGTTATAGGATAAAAGAAAGAATTATGGTCATAAGCCCATTAAGGGACATAAGCTGCCTAAAGCTAAAGCTAAAGCTAATACAAATTAGTTTACATTTCTAAGAGGCATGGAATCCCAAAAGCTGCTCGTTAATTTTTTGAGCACAGAGGCAAAGAAGAAAACTATATACATAGGTGTTTACAAAAAGTTCTACCTCCACATCGCTTGAGAGAGATTAGAGTCCAGAAATAAAAGGTTTATAAATAGAGCCAAAGAAGTAGGGAACAACAAACTGCAGTATGACGTCTTAGGTCCAGCAAGGCAAATATGTGGGTTATTGGGACCTGGAAAAATTAAAAATTAGTTTAGAATTTACAAAAACCGACTTTGATTTGCCCAAGGCGCGAACTTGATATTTACAATTCCCAAATTTATAGGCGAATAGGGACGAATTGGTAAATTTGCGATTTTAGTGCTGGTACGTTTAGGTAGTTGGACGAATTAGGGCACTATCGTCTTGATACTTCTTGTAAAAGGAAGAGTGCACATGCTAGGAAATATACGTGTTCTTTGCTTTGGGGCTACCGCTTAATTAAATAAGGAAGTGTGTGTACGGACCAGAAGAAGCGTCAACGCAAAGGTCTTGGAATCAACAATGCCTTCAACGTGAAAATAGATCAGCCATAAAGGGTTAGATGACAAAGGAAGGGCAGATGTGGGTGCCCTGGAAAGGAGAAATTTTGGCCACATCAAATGTATGGTGCAATCATAAATTAACAAATAGATGGATCTCATTTGCATTGCACAACAACTTCTAACCACAAAAAATTGACCATGATGCTTCATCTGAAGTTTTTTACTGCGATCATGATGCCTCTCTATTACATAAACCATAACCAAGTCCCACAACTGAAATATTAGCTGGCGGTGATGAGTTTTTGAATCACCCTTGTAGGTGGTATACTGGCGCTGGTGGCGCTCTCAAACATTAGCATGGACGGAAGCTATGCGAGTAGCAAACTATAGAGCTGAGGGGGCCACCACTAGAATCGTCGGGGGAAGATCTACTAAATCAATGGACATGGAATATGATATGGAGACGGCCTGGTCGGTTTGTTAATTGCGTTGTTGAAGGCCATCTTTACCTAAGCTATCACTGTATCCTAACCATAGGGACCATTGTTCTCTAGTCTAAACATCTCAATAAATCTCGCGTACTTCGATTAACCACATCGTTTGTCCATCAGAGGAGGGTGGGATGTGTTAGAACACAGAGGACAGGAGAAGCTGCCACATTGTCCCAAAAATTCCCCGTAAACAAACATGCTGATCATAATTAAAATGCGCGGTATGTTATGGAGGGAAACAATCTCTTGCTAAGTACTTGGCGTACAGGGTGGTCACATGTGAGGCTTCCGATGTTTGGATGTAAGGGATGGGGAAAGGGTCATTTTAGAAATGAGCCACCATGACGAAGATGGAATCATGTTCCTTGCCTTTACGCTGAAGGTCCGCAATAAAGTTCATAATTACGTCCTCTAAATGTCACTCTGGGACACACAATGGGGTATACAGCCAGCATTTACTTGTTGACCCTTAGCTGCCTGATATGTGTAGCAATGATGGATGAAGGCAGTTTTGTCCCCCACATAGTGGCCCTCAAAACCTCTAACAATAGGGCCAAAGTGTGTGTTTCTCCCATGCCCAACTAAGGCACCAAAATGAACCTCACTGATAAAGTTTTTTCCCGTGACTCCCATGCATAGGAATCACACAAGGCTGATTCCTGGAAAGGACAATCATTGGATACCTTGTGCTGTCTGTTACAAATCTAAAAATTAGGGGCAAAATATGGATCTAGCACATCAAAATATCTAACCTCATGAAGCCCAAACACTAAACTATGGCTAGTTGGCTACTAAGGCACGAGCTCGCCTCTCAAGGCATCCGCGGCTCGGTTATGTTTCCCTTCTTGTATTGAAGGTGGAAGGTGTATTCTTGCATGAAGTTAGACTGCCGGCCTTTTCTATCATTCACCTTCCTCCGACTATTCTGAATTTATCTAAATTTCTAAGCCTCGTGATAGAATTTGATTCGAAAAACATTCATCAAGCACTCAATTTTATAACAGGCAACCCTAACAATCGTGAATAATTATAGGTTGTATGTAGAGTAGTTGAGGGCTGCTCCAGAAGCTTTCTCGTTAAATGTGACAGACCTACAGTTCGGACTGAGCACCACACCAATCCTCATCTTATTAGCATAACACGACAAGCCAAATAACTGTGTCGAATTGGGGAAAACCAAAACAAAAGCAGTGGACTAAAAAACCAATGAACCAATAAGATTTGTAAAGGGGGTATGAAGAAACTAAGCCCTAAGATGAATGAATAGTCAGTAGAAGATAGCCCACATGCGGAAAATCCATAACTAGGACATAATATTAGTTGTGGGCTACTCAACGGTCTCTTGGATCTTGAATTTGTTAGCCTGAACTTGCTTACTCGGCTCTGCGTATCCCGAGAATGAGATAGAGAATCATAAAGGAACACTTTTCCGCGCAAAGAACCTCTGAAACTTTCTCAACATGTTGAATGTGCTCTGCCTTTGACTTCTATATTATAATCACGTCAAAATGTACTACGGAAACCTCCCTAAGAAATGAATGGAGGATCTGTTATGAACGGTGGAAAGGGGGTTGGATAACCCAAATGGCATGACACTGTCCTTCATAATGTTCGCTCTCAAAACTTCGTCAATAAAGTGCCATTTGAGTTGCATCTTTTGTATCAAACTAAAATGTAATATAACCTTGACCATGATTTCCTTTGTACTTTACTTGTTCAAACATATCAAGCACTTCTCGTAAGTTTTTAAGGCTAAATCTACCTGTGGACATCCTGGCCAGGTTGCGATTTACCGGTCTCGTGGCGTGCCCTCTGCGGCGAGTAAGTGTATGCTTTCCTCTCGAAGGGAGGGATATGAGCCTATTGCGGTGTAAAGGTGCCAACCTATTTTGCTTAAAACAGGAAAAAGAAAATAAATGACCCCCGTAGGATCATAAGGCAATGGTCAAATGCTAGCAAGAGAAATGGGTACGAGGACCAAGTTACAAAGAGGGAAAGGTGTTAATCACCCTCTTAACTCTTACTGTCTCTAGTGAGTGTGAAAACAATAAGAATATACTCATGCTCTCGTGTGTGTGCGTGTGTGAGCGAATGAAATTGTGCATGCATAACTGTGCAAATACGTGAATGTGTGAGATGAAGAGAGATAACTATTCATGATATCCACATGAAGAGGATAGACATAAATAGCAAAATAGAGTATAATAATTGTAAAGTGGGTTAATAGTTGTCATAACATCACCATGACTTTGCGAGTACGAGTAATGAGCCACAAGTGTGACAAGTGATAAGAAATGCAAATTAGAGAAGGTAGATAATAAAATATGTACAAGATTGGACTTGAATTTCAGAAATGAACACAAAACGCCTACTTACCCCCGTAAGGTGATATCAAAGCCCACGTAGTTCAAAACGGGTTTTATGGACGGATTTACAGTATACGCCCAATTGAATCGTGTTTTCAAGTAATTTTGAGATAAAAGCGAGTGTGAAGACCCTTTATGTGATATAAGGGAGGAATCAAGTGCGTCTCACCACTCGATTTCTCCATGTGATATAAAATCTATTTATTTTTGAAAAATAGCTTCGAGTGTAATTTGTGAGAAAAGATAATTTAGAATACTAACTAGTGTAGTGAGAAACTTTAGGATAATTAAGAATACTAACTAGTGTAGTGAGAGAAGTAATGAGAAAGGGGTTGTCAAATGATGTAAACAAGATAAAATAAGGCTGAAAGAAGATGAAATAAAATTGAGTGAGAAATACATTTCAATCTCTAAGAAAGATTTGGCTGGGTAACGGTTTTGGAAACGTGAGTCTGGAGTCATTTTTTGAATAGAGTAATGACTGGAATGCACAATGTTCCGGAAAGCATCAGGCGGGCGTTTGACCACTGCTAGTGCCTAGGTTGCCTAGGTGCTGCTCAGGCTTTTTTATTTATTTATTTTTATTATTTATAATTTGGAATAATATATAACAATGGTGTGTGTATATATATACATACATATAATGTACCAGAGAGCTGCAAACTTTAGTTTCGACTTTGAGAGATAGAGTTGAGAGTCAAAAGAGTTTTGACTTAGCGTTTCATTCTGTTTAGGTTTAGTTTCGTTTTTTCCTCTTTTTATAATCTCACGGCATTATTTAAGGGTTTAGCAAATGGAAAAGAAAAACACTGAATTTTGAATTAGGCAATGATTAATTAAAAAAATCGGTAAAATTTTCACAATTTTTAATACCTAGACCCCTAGGCCCGCGCTGGATCGCTGCTCAGGGCCTAGGCGATGCTTAGGCCGCTTTTTAGAAAATCGGGGATGTGGGTTTCGAAACACTTCGGCAGAATGGAAGATGCTGGAAATAAAATGTGAGGTGGAATTGAGGCGTGACTGAAGTTACACAGAGTTTCGGGTTGAAAATGTGCCTAAAATGGTAAGAAGAGGCCTAGTTAACAAGGACGGCAAGGTACCTGGGTGGCACCTGAGATAACTCCGTGGAAGAAAAAGGAGAATGCCAATCAGCACCTAGGACAACATTAGGGTAGGTGCCAATCGGCACCTTGCCCAGGCCCAGCCATAAATTGTGATTCGGATGTTTGATTGGCGCTCAGTTTTCATCATTGGAAAGATAATCCAAATATCTATAACTTTCACATTTGACACTGTCTCAAATTCGGATGTCTTCACGGTTGATATTTTAGCCCAAAAGATGATTAAGCGTAGATTTCAAAGCGCATTGGATCGCTTGCATCTTGAAAGGAGGTTTTGACGTAAAATGAAAGCCGTCAAAGGCACAAAAGAGTCACACTCTAGAGAGAAAAGTAATACCCAAAAATATAATTATAATTAATGAGGGGGAAGGGGGTATATATAGGAGAGGAGAGAAGATTCTAGAACGGATCTCCTATGCTCCTATTAGTTGAAAGAGTCTTTGACCTATGTGATGTCACATGGGTCAATAACTACCTTCAATTACATCACATGCCAAAATATAACCTTCTAGAAGCTACTAGCTAAGTATGAGTTATCATGAGAGACAACTCATCTATGACAACACTAACTAATGGAACCTTCTAGAAGCTTCCTTCTCAACCCTTGCCATAATTAAAAAAATGTAGACAAAATACCGAACAACTAATAAAACGAAAAATATAATGCAATGCTGAAAAAAATGCAAGAAAATATTAAAAATAAACCCTAATTTCCATCACTCTCCTCCACTTGAAAAAGCTCGTCCTGAGCATAGGAGGTGAACGGCAAGAAAGTAAGGCAACCATCAAAGGGCTCCCCCACTTGAAAAGGGAGCCGTCTTCGAAAACATCCCTCGTACCGGCTACGAAGAAGTTCACGGAGAATATACATACAAACCAACCACGACCAATCCATAAAATCTTGGTCTTGGAGTTTCTTGATGAGCCTTCTCAAACTGAGACGCGAAAAACATCCTCCCGAGTGTATGTTACATGGCACCAAAAATGGTTCCACATACCGACCATCATGTACATCACCCTCGATAACCACCTCAACCCTGAGAGAGATAATCACTGAACCAACTCCGTCAAATCATCGTCCCCATTTCCAAAGATTGAAAAAAAATCTCCCAAATCGAACGAAAATGAGTGCGGGTCACCCAAACATCCTTAACAAAAATGTCAAAAAAATTTCCAAGACACCAACCAATTTCGCCGCTTCTATCTTTCTTGCTTGGGAGGGAGTCTTTTAGCCCCCAGTTGACCCGATTGGATGCGTGAGTGAGGGAAAATGATTGGATGGAGCAACCAATCTTGAACTTGCCGCCGATAATCTTGAATTGAGCCTCGAGAGTCAGTCGGGGAGGAAACGTAATTTTTGAGAGATTGGGGAGGTGAAAAATAATTTTCAGAAGCTGGGAGGGGTGACAAGGGTCCGGATGGGCTTGACCTGCTGGGGGTGGGGGATCCAAGTTCGAGAGGTGAAGGGAAAGGCTGGGGTGTTGGGTGGTAGGGGTTTCATGGCTGGCATGAGTCGAGTACCCCAGGCAGAGGTTAGGGCGGGAAAGGCGAGTATAAGGAGGTTCGGGTGGTGCAGTCGGGTGGGTAGGTCGGTATTGCCGGGGCGGGTTAAGGGTTTCTGGGGTTGCTACCGGAAATTGGCGGCGGGTTACCTAGGCTGGTTCCCGGTCGTGTTGGTCTGGGTAGGGTTGATGTGGGTAGGTTAGGCAAAAAAATTTTGTTGGTTAGGTTTAGGATTTTGTTGGTTTTAAATGAGAATGCCAAATCTTTCGATGAGGGTGGCCATGGCTTTTTCTAATTGAGTAGCACGTTTCTTGGCCGGGGTGAGGTTCTTTGGCGCCATTGAGTTGCTTTGTTTTTTACAATTTTTGTGTTTTTTTACAACATAAAAAAAATAATAGTGGAGCAACGAGGCTCTGATACCAATTAATGTAAAATTAAAGCTGTCAAAGGCACAAAAGAGTCACAGTCTAGAGAGAAAAGTAATATCCAAAATAAGAATTATCTTTAATGAGGGGGAAAGGGATATTTATAGGGGAGGAGATAAGATTCTAGAAGGGGTCTGCTAAACTCCTATTAGTTGAAAGAGTTTTGACCCATGTGTTGTCACATGGGTCAATAACTACCTTCAATTACATCACATGTTGAAATATAACCTTCTAGAAGCTACTAGCTAAAGTATGAATCGTCATGAGATGAGTTGTCATGACAATTCATCTCTGACAACACTAACTAATGGAACTTTCTACAAGCTTCCCTCTCAACCTTTGCCACAACTAAAAAAATGTAAACAAAATACCAAACTAACAAATGGAAAAATAAAATGCAATACTAATAATGCAAGAAAATATTAAAAATAAACCCTAGTTTCACTAGGTTTGCTCAAATGAAAATGACCCATGAGCGTGGTATAAGGTTTTGAGCAGATACTCTTTGGGACCCAGAAAGGTTTAGTGGATGATGAAAGGTGGGCATGGAATGGGGTGTCTACACTATCATAGCCTTGTTTTACTTAAACCTTTACTATCCAGGTTGCGTACCTTATGCGTTCATGACAATTCATGCTTAATCTCTCATTGTCATTAATAATAAAAAATTTAAAAGTGATTAATAGAAGCGAGTGCCAATGGCCTTATTTATAGTATAACTAGCTCGACTCCTACTATGGTAAAATCTATAATTAAGAAAGGGATAGTCAATCAATTACCTTGATTGATATCCTAGCTAGAAGGAAATTAATCAATGATACTCAACTCAACTCAACAAAGCCTTTTCCCAATTATTTGGGGTCGGCTACATGAATCCTATTTTTCCATTCCATTCTGTCCAGTGCAATATCTTCGGTTAAATCACATGACATCATGTCCTTTTTTATAATATCCCACCAAGTCAATTTAGGCCTACCTCTACTCCTTGTATTACCATCAATACTAACTAAATCACTCTTCCTTACAGGAGCATCCATTGGTCTACACTTGACGTGTCCAAACCATCTAAGTCGATTTTCTCTTAATTTATCTTCTATAGGAGCTACTTTTACCGTTTCACGAATTTGTTCATTTTTAATTTTATCCTTTCGAGTTCTACCACAAATCCATCTTAGCATTCGCATCTCCGCCACACTCATTTTCTGCACATTTTGTTTCTTGGTTGCCCAACACTCTGTCCCATATAACATGGCGGGTCTAATGGCCGTCCTATAATATTTACCTTTTAACTTCAAAGGTATACGCCTATCACACAAAACGCCGGTAGCACTTCTCCACTTAACCCAGCCTGCTCTAATCCTATGAGTAACATCATCACCAATATCTCCATCTTTTTGGATAACAGATCCTAAATAACGAAAATGATAGTTTCTAGGTATCTTTTGACCCTCCAATTTCACCACATCTCCATTTGTCCTCCTATTACTACTAAAATTGCACTCCACATATTCTGTTTTAGTTCTGTTTATTTCAAATCCTCTTGTTTCTAAAGTTTCTCTCCACAATTCCAACCTAGCATTAATCCCTGTCTTAGTCTCATCCACTAAAACAATATCATCTGCAAATAGCATACACCATGACACCTCATCTTGTATTTGTCCAGTTAACTCATCCATAACAAGCGCAAAGAGATAAGGACTTAATGCTGAATCTTGGTGTAGACCTACCGTAATTGAAAATTCACTACTTTCTCCGGCTGATGTTCTTACTGTAGTCATCGCACCATCATACATATTCTTGATCACATCAATATATCTGCGAGTCACTCCTTTTTTATGTAGAACCCACCATATTATATCTCTGGGTATCCTATCATACGCCTTCTCCAAATCTATAAAAATCATATGAAGATCCTTCTTTTTCTCCCTATACCTTTCCATTAATCTCAATAAATAGATTGCTTCCATTGTTGACCTCCCAGGCATAAACCCAAATTGATTCTCAGATACTGTTGTCTTTAATCTCAATCTATATTCAATCATTCTCTCCCAAAGTTTCATTGTATGACTCATTAACTTAATACCACAATAATTTGAACAACTTTGTATGTCTCCTTCATTTTTATAAATAGGTACTAAAATACTTTTTCTCCATTCATCGGGCATCCTATTAGTCATTAAAATTCTATTGAATAATTTTGTAAGCCATGATACTCCATCCTCCCCTAAGCACTTCCAAACCTCAATAGGGATACCATCTGGTCCTAAAGCCTTCCCTGTTTTCATCTTTTTTAGAGCAATCC
Organism: Sambucus nigra; assembly: GCA_949130495.1. NCBI lineage: Eukaryota > Viridiplantae > Streptophyta > Magnoliopsida > Dipsacales > Adoxaceae > Sambucus > Sambucus nigra. Next base: position 351,809,208 of record OX422215.1, read on the forward strand.
TGACCTCTGTTGTCCTAATTCTGCGGAAAAATATATTTTCTCGAGTCTTCATAAGTTCCTTTATATCTAATCTATTCCCATTATCTCCATTTAATAACCTCTCAAAGTAGTTTTTCCATCTTTCCATAATTTCATCATCTTTGACTAGGACTCTCGAATCATCATCACTTTTGATACACTTAACGTTATTAAAATCTTTTGTTTTCCTGTCTCTAAGTTTAGCAAGCTTATAAATATTTTTTTCCCCTTCTTGTGTACATAATTTTGCATAAAGATCATCATACGCTTTTAACCTAGCATCTCTTACCACTTTCTTAACTTCCTTTTTAGCCCATTTATATTTCTCAAAATTTTCTTCATTTCTATTTGTTTGCCATGTTATAAAGCACTCCCTTTTAATTTTTACTATATTTTGTACTTCTTCATTCCACCACCAAGTTTCTTTAGACTGCGGCCCCTTGCCTTTTGATTCTCCAAGAATTTCTTTTGATATTCTCCTAATGCATGTGGCCATCTTATTCCACATTATGTTAGTATCTTCTTCAGTATTCCATGTTGCTTCATTTAATAATTTATCTTTAAATAGTTCTAATTTCTCTCCTTTTAAGTTCCATCACCTAGTTCGTGGGTTAATCTTCACTTTTCGCACTCGTGATTGATTTTTAATATTTATATCCAACACCATTATCCTATGTTGTGAGGTTAAGCTCTCTCCCGGGATAACCTTGCAATCTTTACACGTTAATCGGTCTCCTTTTCTAGTAATAGAAAAATCTATTTGGCTCTTGTGTGTTCCACTTTTATAAGTTATTAAGTGTTCAAGCCTCTTTTTAAAACATGTATTTACTAGTACAAAATCATAAGCCATCGCAAAATCTAAGATAGACTCTCCTCCGTCGTTCCTATCTCCAAAACCATATCCTCCATGCACTATCTCATATCCTACACGATCTTCTCCTACATGGCCATTAAAATCTCCCCCTATATAGATTTTCTCACCTACGGGTATTTCTTGAATTAGTTCATCCATTTGTTCCCAAAATTGTACTTTAGTGTGCTCATCTAATCCTACTTGAGGTGCATACGTACTAACAATATTAATTATGTTTTCACCTAATACCAATTTTACAAGTATAAGTCTATATCACCTTTCCTAATAATGGTTACGATATCGTCCTTAAAGTTCTTATCTACTATTATTCCAACTTCGTTCTTATTTCTATGTTTTCCTGTATAATAAAATTTAAATCCTGTATTTTCTATTTCTCTAGCTTTCTCACCGACCCATTTAGTTTCTTGTAAACAAGCTATGTTAACTTTTCTTCTTATCATGGTATTTACCAACTCCATCCCTTTTCCTGTCATAGTCCCTATGTTCCAAGTCGCTAACCTAAGTCTAGTATCCTGGACTAACTTCTTTACCCGCACACGTCCAGCTTGTTGCAGGAACCCTTGCGTATTTATCGTCGCATCCGGGCGCCGATGTGACACCCCTTGCCTATTTTTCGAGACACCCGGTGGCAGGCGCAACGCATCGCTTAAGGGGAATGCCCTAGCATTAGCACGTATATTCATAGGATTCATGTTCATAAGGATCTGACATAGTTCAATGATAAATATGGATAATAACTAACACTATCTCCTTATTAAATGGCTGCTACACTACTACTGATAATAATAATCTTATATAAATAATACAAAATTTATCTTCCTTCAATATCTGGAAATTCCATGACCCACCGACTAAACACCTGTGCACATCAGAAAAAAGACATGAATGACACGTAAGTCCCGAAGGAGTTATGCTCCGGTTGAAGTGGTTGTCTTCTCAGAAATAGAATTGGTCCTTATCTAGTGCTGGTTCCTTTAATTGGCAGTAGTTTAATCAGTATATTTATTGGGATGTCATTGCTTGCGTTAGTACAAGTTGAACTACATCTGATGTTGACTTACTGTTTACAAGGTGTGGTAACTGAATGCTACATTCTTCTTCTAAAAAAATAAATAAATAATTGAAGGGCACGTTCAAACTAATTTTTGGATGGGTTAGTGACGTGCAGTGGATAGTTTAGATTGAAATAGATATATGGCATTAAACTAAGTCTTCATGCAAAAGTAAAAACAACAGTTTAGCAACTCAAGTGTCATAATTATTGATTATTACAAGAACTGAAATATACAATTTGGTTGTAGGCTTTCATATTTTGAAGAATGATACTCTGTTTAGAATATGAATAATATTCAGCAAGTTTAACATCAGAATTGAGTTTTAATGGGGAATCAAATGAAAAACAGTAATTTATGTGAAGATGTCTTGATTTTTAAAGTGTAGAGAAAGTGAAAAAACTTATTTGGTAGCAGTGTTATTATTGCCCAGGCATGGGAAAGTACCAGTAAATGATATGCTCACCCAAATGGTATAGATAAAGTGCAGACAGAAGGGAAGGGTTGAACGTTAATAAAGTTATGTATGGATGCTTTTGTGAACCTTTTCAATCATGTTTGTGTATAACCTTTTCAACCATTTTATTGTACTTGTGCAGGTTTGGACAGGACAATGACACAGCACATTGGCTTTTACAACCTATGAGAGAAAGCAATCTGCAGCTATTTTCTCTTGTGTCACTGTGGATCTCAAGCAAAGTATGTATAATGCCTTGCTATCATTTTCTTTTGTTTTTGGTGTCATTGTTGTTTGGACCTTCTAACTCCAAACTTTACAGATACACGATTCTCACCCCCTCTCTGTGAATGCATTGAAGTCTTTGGGAGACAAGATCATTAAGGAGCAACATTTTACAACTAGAGATTTTTTAGAAGCAGTAAGCTAGTTAATTTTTCTACAATGGGTTTAAGAATGGATAACTCTATATTTGTTATAGTCATTGTGGTTGATGGAGATATTGTGCAGGAGGTTATCTTAATGCAGGTAAATGAAAATCATAGAATAAGGAGTTTCTTGAATTTGACGGGTTTAACTGAGATACTTAATTTCTCCTTCAAGGTATTGAATTTTGAGATTGGTACATCAAATGTTGCCTTTATATTCCTTGAAGAGCTTCTTATTCATTTGAAGTGAGTTTCTTTATACATGATAAGTTGCAATTATCTTTGATTTACAAATCCATTCGATTAATTCGTTTATTCAAAAGTGCTAACTAGTGATATTGTTTTTGCCGTTTATGTGGGTTTAGGGGAATTGCAAGAGTTGGGGAACAATTGAAATTTGAAGCCTGCATGGATATTATGGATCTTCTTTATGAAAAAGAGGAGACATCGACTCTTTATAGTTCTCCCCGTTCTCTAGCTGCATCCATCTTGGCATGTTTCTTACAGTTTTTCCAATCTGAATAGTTCTAACATCGAGGTTTTTATACTTTTCTTGTTTTTTTATGAGAGTTATCAATACTTTGCAGGTGGCTTCATATGTTATTACAGTTCCTAAACAGAAGTGGGAGTTTCCTGTCCTTCCTTGGGGTAAGAGTGTATACTATCCTTTATAAATTCGTGTCCTCCATGCACTGTTTTGTACTTTTCTTACCAGAACATGTAGGTTTCCATTTTGAACAGTAAAAACTATTAGTAATCCAGGTAATCATGGATCCATACTATTCTACTGTGATCCCATGGAAAGATAGGTAAACAAACACGAACCACCATCACAAATTATATTCTGCAAAAGTGAATTTTATTTCCCATGTGAATTGAGTGAATGCTTCTATTTCCAACCAATCAAATTCCAAATATTCCCATCATAGAATATAAAAATTCCTTCCCAAAACATCATTTTCTCCACCTACAAAAAACCGTAGTCTTAACATTTCCCACACTCCACCCCCGCCAGCCACCCTCACCAACAACCACCCACTGGCACCCCTCCTCTTGCCGTCGCTTAAGCACCATCCACTTTATGATAAGATTCAGTTATGCTATAAGAATATTTCTGAAGTCTTCTATTTTGTTTTTATATATAAGAGAATATCTTCAAAGTCTTTTATATCCATCATCTTACTTTTTCACTGTCATTATACTATCCATTTTTGGAAAAAAAAATGCAAACCTTTAATTCCACTCCAACATGAACTAATTCCAATGACTTCTATCCAATGGTTGATGATTTTTTTCGTGGATGAGGCTGTCAACTGGCCATGCAATGTCCGACTTTGGCTGCAGCTTTTATCCTGGATAAAAGTATTACTACCAAAAAAAAAGGATAGGCTTTAGAGTTTACAAAGCTAGAGAAAGGATTAAGGTTTGGGGCTGCCTTCGATGCTTTAAACACTATGCGGTACTAGTTGCTAAGGCAAATGTGGGTTTTGTAGAGCCTTGGGTCGAGGAGTTTGCGTGAAGATGTGAGGAGTTTGTTGCATACTGTTACAGCAAGGTATGCAGATATGTTTTGTGTATTCGAAGGCTTTAGAGGTGAACAGTTTCAGAAGAATAGAGAAGAAATAACCTCTTAAAATTTGTGTAGGTATCAACACTTGAGAGTTAATATAACTTCAGACAACCTCCTAAAGAGCGTAACTGCTGGACAACTGTCTATTACTTGTTGAAGCTTGAATTGAAGCTTACACGGCTATATATCACTTAAAAGTAATAGAAAGGGGACATAGGATAATCTTACCCAACTTCTGGAGACATCTCCCCAAACTGTGTGTAAAAAAGTCGAACTGGGCAATTAGATTCGCTTGCTTGAAGAGTTCATGAGCTTTAGTTGGGCATTTTTTCTCACAACTCGAGCTCAAGTAGCTTGGTTTTTATACAATTTATATTATAATTCCACAGGGAAAATATCAATAAACTAATGAATGAAATTCAATGGTGAATTTCATGCAAGTGGTCAGTTTGATAATTACAAGTATCTGTTATATGCGTATACGGGAAAACCAAAAAGATAATAATAAATTGGAAGGAGTTATCTGGATGCTGAGGTGTGTGTTAGACACACAGTCCTAAGACAGAAATATCATTCGCACATTAATCAGTGATGCTTCGAGCCTCAGATAACTGTCCCTAGGATTCAACAACACAATTCATCCGATTGAAACACTCAATGGATGACTTTAAAACCACAAGAGATTATGCCCAGAATTAGAGTATGAAGAAGGACGTTTTTGAGATAGAGATATATCGAGAAAAGTGATTAGAAACTGATATGCATATCCCTTATATAAAGGGATGCAAAAACCACCCACTCCCCCAAAACGTGGATGATTACTTCACCCACTAAACCACTCCCAACGGCTAATTAAAAAAATGTGTTTTAATTTTAATCATAAAATAATTTTTAATTAATTAAATAAAACGATTTTTAATATTAATTAAAATCGAATTAAATAAAATTATTTAAAGACAAAATTAAAATTAACTGATTATTAGGACCCAAGACCCAAGTCTTGATATATAATATAATAATTATATATCTATTTAGGTATAAATACCCCAAATTCTCTTAAATGCCCTTAGTGGGACTTGAACCCATGACCTTCCCTAAAGGGGATACAAAAGTTACCACTAGGCTATAAGGTCTTATTGTGAGTATATCATTCACACCAATAGTTATACACACACACACACAACAATCCCCCACATGAATGAGATACGAGAAGAAGGAATAAAGAAAGTTTTGGGCAATAAAAATGTCATTAATGGGCAGAGGTGTCTTTTGGACTTGAACCTTGCTTAGTGTATGTCCATTGGGCTTACAAACTATTCAGTGAATTACATATCTTGAACTGACCAGTTATTTTGGTAAACCAGTTCAATAGACTGCACACATGACACTTTAATACACTTGTGGTTCACAACAGTTTTGCTCATTAAACCCATGAGCTATATCCCAGTATCATGAGCGCTTTAGTGAATTCAACCACAACTCCCATAGGTAGCGACCCCACTACCACACTCACTTAGGTGAATCTATCAAGAATATCTTGTCACATCCCGCTTGAAAATCCAAGCCATAGATTCATTAAGAGTTTAACTCAACCTTTCTCATTACAGGTAACACTAATATTATTATTAACACAATAGGGATAAGACAATGATAAGTCTTTGTAGCGCTCACATATAATCATCCACAATTAGTTTTCCCATGGAACCTATATCCTGGGATCTCCATTCAGATAGGTTGGGTATCCATTATGATCATTTTACTCATTAGGCTTTAAGCCCATCCCCTCGATGTTTTGTAAATGATATCTCTTGACAACCCTTTGGTCAACGGATCCGCTAAATTATCATTTGACCTTACAAAGTCAATGGTTATAATGCCATTAGATATGAGTTGTCTCACGCTGTTATGCCTGCGACGAATATGTCTTGACTTTCCATTGTAGGACTTGTTGCTTGCTTTTGCTATTGCCGCTTGGTAATCACAGTGTATAAGAATCGCAGATACAGGTTTAGACCACATTGGAATGTCTACCAGAAATGTCCTTAGCCACTCGGCTTCTTCGCCTGCTTTGTCTAAAGCTATGAATTCAGACTCCATTGTTGATCTCGCAATGCATGTCTGTTTTGAGGATTTCCACGATACGACAGCCCCGCCTAATGTGAATACATATCCACTTGTAGATTTGGATTCCTCTGAGTCTGAAATCCAATTAGCATCAGTATAACCTTCAATCACAGCAGGATATGAGACATAATATGAAGCATAATCCAAAGTAAATTTCAGGTATCTCAAAACTCTAATAAGTGCATTCCAGTGATCATTATTAGGATTACAAGTATATCTACTCATTCTCCCTACTGCATATGCAATATGAGGTCTAGTGCAGTTCATAATGTACATTAGGCTACCAATAATTCTTGAATATTCAAGTTGTGACACAGGTTCTCCTTTGTTTTTCTTTAGTTTACTATTTGGATCATAAGGAGTTTTAACAGGAGTAGATTTATATTGATTGAATTTCCTTAACACACTTTCTATATAATGTGATTGTGATAATTTGATTCCCATAGAATCTCGTATTATTTTAATTCCCAAAATGAAATTTGCAAGTCCCAAGTCTTTCATATCAAATTGTTCACATAACATCTTCTTAGTGGTTTTTATAATACTCATATGTGATCCAAATATTAACATATCATCAACATATAGGCAAACAATCACACAAGCATCTCTATGGCACTTAAAATACACACATTTATGAGAGTCATTTATTTTAAATCCATTATTAATCATTACTTGATCAAATTTTTCATGCCACTGCTTAGGGGCTTGTTTTAGTGCATATAAGGATTTAACTAACTTGCAAACTTTGTTTTCTAATCCCTTTACAACAAATCCTTCCGGTTGATCCATATAAATTTCCTCTTCTAATCCCCTATTTAAAAAGGCAGTTTTAACATCCATTTGATGAATTTCCAGTTTATAGATGGATGCGAGGGAAATTAGAATTCTAATAGAAGCAATTCGCGTAACCGGAGAATAAGTGTCAAAGAAATCGATTCCCTCCTTTTGTTTATATCATTTGGCTACTAACCTAGCCTTATATTTTTCTATGGATCCATCAGGTTTCATTTTTCTTTTAAAAATCTATTTACACCCTATGGTTTTACAACCTGGTGGCAAGCTAACCAAATCCCAAGTGTGATTTTGCATAATAGATTCTATTTCACTATTAACAGCCTCTTTCCAAAATGGAGTTTCGGGAGAGATAAGAGCATCGTGATAAGATTGAGGATCCCCCTCAGACAAAAATGAAATATAATCAGGCCCAAAAGATTTATCTATTGTACGTCTTTTACTTTTCCTAAGTTCCTGTATTTCCATATCATTCTCTTGCCTACTACTAGATGGCATATAAATGTTCGCAGGAGCATCCTCAAGTCTAGTAGTGGGACTATGTGGAAAAATATGTTCAAAAAATTATGCATCACGAGATTCAATAATAGTATTTGTAGATACACTATTTACATCTGATTTAAACACAAGAACCTATATGCCCTACTGTTTTGAGCATTTCCTATAAATACATAATCAACAGTTTTAGGTCCGAGTTTAGTTCGTTTAGGTGGAGGCAGGACTACTTTAGCTAAAACACCCCCACACTTTTAAGTATTTATATGAAGGCTTTCTTCCTTTCCATAATTCATAAGGAGATTTATCAGATTTCTTAGGGGGAATTTTGTTTAAAATATAACAGGCTGAAAGTACCGCTTTACCCCATAAATTGTGAGGAAGACTTGAGCTGTTTAACATAGCATTTACCATATCCTTTAGCGTTTGATTTTTACGTTCCGCCACACCATTTTGTTGTGGACAATATGGTGCCGTAGTTTGATGTATTATGCCATCTATTATACAAAAATCATTAAAAGGCTCAGAATATTCTCCTCCTCTATTTGATCTCACAATTTTAATTTTTTGAGTTAGTTGATTTTCAACTTCTGTTTTATATAGTTTGAATTTCTCAAGTGCTTCATCCTTAGATCTCAAAAGATACACATAACAGAATTTCGTGTGATCATTTATAAAGGTGATAAAATATTTTTTCCCTCCCCTTGTTTGAATTCCTTTCAAGTCACACAAATCGGTATGAATTAATCCTAAAATTTCAGTAGAGCGATGTATACTTTGAAAAGGTTTTCTTTTGAATTTTGATTCAACACATATTTCACATTTGTGTTCGACATTTGCAGGCAGTTTAGGAATATCTCCTAAATTCATTAATATTCTAAGTGAAGCAAAATTAACATGTCCAAGTCTACTATGCCATAAATATAAGGAATCAGAGAGATAAGCAGAAGAATTAACTACATTAAAAACAAAGTCAACGGTTACATTTAATTTGAATAATCCCTCACACATGTAGCCTTTTCCCACAAACACCTCATTTTTAGATAAAACAAACTGATCAGATTCAAAAACCATTTTAAAACCCTTTTTACTCAACAACGAGCCTGAGGCCAATTTTTTTCGAATGTCGGGCACGTGCAACACCTCGTTCAACGTCAGGACTTTTCCAGAAGTGAATTTTAAATCCACCTTCCCTTTTCCAGCAACAGCAGCTATTGAAGAATTGCCCATGTAGAGCTTTTCATCACTTCCCACCACCTCGTAGTGGGAAAAAACTCCTGTCTCCACATATGTGTCGGGTGGCCCCAGTGTCCACTCATCAGTCCTTAATGTTGCTAATCAGATGTGCCTCTGAAATAACAATAGAAAAATTATCAGTTTCAACAATTGAAGCTTGTGCACCCCCATTAGGTTTTTTTGAAATTCTCATTGTTTTTCCTTTTGAAGCAGTCTTGGGCTCGATGTCCAGGTTTACCACAAACAAAACAGTCTCCCTCGAATTTCTTAATCCCACCTTTAGGTTTCGTAGCATTATTTGGTGCTTTTCCTTTTCCCTTAAATATATGTTGGTACTTATTTGGCTTAAATTGATTTTTAGTCCCCCCACTACTTTCAGCAATGTTTGCTTTGGTAGCCATAGCCGTGGCAACGTCTCTTTTTTCCTTAAAGCAATTATCCTCTTCAATTCTAAGTCTAACAGTGAGATCTTCCATAGTCATATCTTTTCGTTTATGATTAAGGCCATTTCTAAATTCTTTCCCGGAAAGGGGAAGTTTCTCAATAACAAATGCGACTTGAAAACCCTCACTAATTGACATACTCTCAGCATGAATTTCATGAATAATGACTTGAAGTTCTTCTAATTGTGACAAAACATATTTTTCGTCAACCATTTTAAAATCCAGAAAACGACTAACAACAAATTTCTTACTTCCAGCATCTTCAGTTTTATATTTCTTATCTAACATCAACCATAACTCTCTAGCAGTGGGGACAGAAAAATAAATATCATACAGGGCATCATCCAAATTATTCAGAATATGATTTTTGCACATAAAATCAGATTTTTCCCAAAGTTGATTAACAACAGTTTTTGCTGGTTCGGTCTCTTCAGAATTATCTTCTTTAACTTCTAATGTGTGATCGAGTTCCAACAGGTTCAAATAAAATTGCATTTTTTGTTGCCAACGTTTAAAATTCAAACCAACAAATTTTTCAGGCCTAGCAGAGGCAATAGCGGCAGGATCAAATTTTCCCATTGTACGAATATAAAATTTTATTTCTGTCTTAAATTGTTATATGTGTACACGGGAAAACCAAAAAGATAATAATAAATTGGAGCGACTTATCTGGATGCTGAGGTGTGTATTAGACACACAGTCCTAAGACAGAAATATCGCCCGCACATTAATCAGTGATGCTTCGAGCCTCAGATAACTGTCCCTAGGATTCAACAACACAATTCATCCGATTGAAGCACTCAATGGATGACTTTAAAACCACAAGAGATTATGCCCAGAATTAGAGTATGAAGAAGGACGTTTTTGAGATAGAAAAAGTGATTAGAAACTGATCTGCATATCCCTTATATAAAGGGATGCGAAAACCACCCACTCTCCTAAAACGTGGATGACCATTTCACCCACTAAACCACTCCCAAAATCTAATTAAAAAAAACGTGTTTTAATTTTAATCATAAAACAATTTTTAATTAATTAAATAAAACAATTTTTAATATTAATTAAAATCGAATTAAATAAAATTATTTAAAAACGAAATTAAAATTAACTGATTATTAGGACCCAGGACCCAAGACCCAAGACCCAAGCCCAAGCCCAAGCCCAAGCCTAAGTCCCAAATCTTGATATATAATATAATAATTATATATCTATTTAGGTATAAATATCCCAAATCCTCTTAAATGCCCTTAGTGGAACCTGAACCCATGACCTCCCTTAAAGGGGCTACAAAAGTTACCACTAGGCTACAAGGGCTTAATGTGAGCATATCATTCACACCAATAGTTATACACACACACACACAACAATCCCCAATATGGACCTTGGACCAACTCCAAGCTTGGGCGAACCCAATTTGCCCAAAGTAAATCCAACCCATCAGCTAAAATAGATAAAACTTATTTTTGAATCCAAAATGGCCAAATTTTTGGGTAAGCAGCAACCCTCAGTAGGCAAGTGCCTATGGCCACCAGACCTAGGGCTGTCAATGGACCGGGTCTGGACCCGGACCCGGTCCCGACCCGAATTAACGGATCTGAGCAAATTTTATAGACCCGATTATCCGATTAGTTAATGGACCGGATCTGAATATACATGACTCCGATCCGATAAGGACCCGACCCGAATGTGTATATATATAATATAATAAATATATATTTATATATAATATTATATATATAACTATATATATAAACTATAATAACAGTTTACTATATATATAACTTATATATATAAACTATAATAACAGTTAACTATATATATAACTTATTTATAACTGTTATAACATACTATAACATTTATAAGTTATATATAAATATATATATATATAGGGAGAGGTTCACAAGTGGACCAAAAGAATGGACTTTTTAATGGACTTAACAAAAAAGACTAATAAGTCTCGGTTATTGAGTGCCGCTGGCGCGGACCCATTACACCAAGGAATTAAAATTAGTGGGTTATGGTCTTTTTTATTAAGTCCATTAAAAAGTCCATTCTTTTGGTCCACTTGTGATCCTTCTCCTATATATATATATATATAGTTACATGTATTCGGGGCGGGTATTTGGGTTCGGGTTTGGATCTATTTTCTGAGACCCTACGGGTAATTGGGTTAGACCCGATCTGCTAAAAAAATACCCGGATCGAATCTGGATATATCCTTACCCGGTCCAGACCCACTAGTCAGGCAAATCTTTTTTATTTTAACTTCAATCAAACTCGCACTTAACAGTCAATTAAGTATCTAATAGTGGTTAATTTTTTTAAACAAAATTTGAAATCAAATTTCAATATTTAGCAGTGGTTTGATTGCTTTCATTTTGGACTTAAAATATATGTAGCTTCTGTCATCTTTCCTTCAGCCGTCCCGAAGATATTATTGATCTCATGTTTGACCATTATGAGAAGAGGGAAAAAAGTATCAGGGTCATTCAACAATAAGACCTTTAAAACGTTTATTTTTAGTTGTAAGGACAAACAGTTAGTTTGAGACTTAGCGAAATTCCACAGTATGTAAACTCACTATTTATAAAATTCATATGCGTGGCTAAATTTCACAAATTTAAAAGACAAATGCACTATTTCATTTTGAAATATGTACAAAAAAGTATTAAGTTTCTTTCAAGAATTACAAATTTTCAGCATTTTTTGTGAGAAAATGTAACTTTGTCAGTAGAAGTCATAAAAATTGATGAAATATCTACAGATTTTGTTTTACTTCATAAATATAGTTGCAAAATTTGTAAAGTGTTAACTGACAATGTGTACATAAAAACTAATTACACGCAGTCCACTGAACTCACACTTAACAGTTGACAGTGTTATAATGAATATACTCAATATTTTTTCTTGCTTAGAACTAGGTATGTTTTCATGTGTACACAAATTTTGGTCTTTAGCTAAAACATGATAATACACCGAAGTTGGTCTTTAGATAACATTTGAATACAATACGGGACTGTAGTAATCTTCTTTCTGTAGACAGACTGTATATGACTGTCTGTATATTCATCCTTATCGAAAACGCATCTGGTGAACCACCCACTAATGACCAAGTTGATGATGTCCATTATATGACAAAATGAGTGGGGCTGCCCCTTTCGAAATCAACAATTTCCTACATTTAGTAACCTACCACTTTCTCCTGGGTAATTTTGATGTTCTTGTGCTTTTGATTTCTCTACCTACTATTCAATACTTTACTCTCTCTCTCTCTCTCTCTCTCTCTCACACACACACACACACACACACACACAACACATACATACACAGAATGACTTGGGGTAATGGAAGAATCCGTCCCGCCACACTCCCAATGAAGTTGGATGATCTTATTTGGAGTTGATCACGAGGTGCCTTCCTCGTATGATACTATTTTACGGTCACTGAATAATTGACAGGGAGACTGAAAACATAATAAAAAAACTATAACGCGATCGAGGTGTTAGTGATCAATGATGTTGACATTGAGATCCATAATGAATTCACGTCAGGATTAAGTAATGCTTTTTTGACACCTCAAATTTCTAATTTTGATATGTTTTAAGGTCTCCGTAGAATTACTATAGTTTAAGCTCCCACCCTCCATCGCTCCCACTTTCCGTCTTATTACTAAACTTATTAGATTTTTTTTTTTTGGTTAATACATTAGGGATTCGTTTGATTGACATGCAATTATTTTTTTATGAAAAATAATAATTTTAGTTCAGCTTCATTTTTGCAGTACTTGATTTCAAATGCATTCATTAAAAGTAATGACCATATATACGAAAAAGTGTTTTATAATTTTATCATTTTTCATGGAAAATAGTTGTTAATCAAATCCTAAAGAATTGATTTTCATGAAAAAATTAAGACCAGTGTTATTTTTTTCCACTCAATTTATAACTTATTGTGAAAATGACTAATTTAGAGTTCTTTTCCAACCCGGTATCAAACACACCTTAAGTATTATATATCTTAACTCTATTTTATATTTTAATCACAGAAAATATACATATGGGTTGGGATGGACTCTCTCTCTCTCTCTCTCTCTCTCTCTCTCTCTCTCATTATATATATATATATATATATATATATATATATATATAGAAGAAGGTTCACCTACATCATATTTTATGCATCATTCATACATTATACATATTTTTAGGTCCTAAGAACACCCATATTGGTGGAGGCATATGAAAGGCAGTTTTAGAGAAAGACAGTTTTACCTTTCGTTTGAGCTTACTTCCACACTGGTGGAGAGTCACAGTTTGCAAAGTTATATTCTTACGAACTATTGTTTTTTGTGGGTAACATAAAACATATTTCCCACGAAAAACATTTGTTTGTAGAAAATGCTACGGACAAATGTTGTTCGTAAGAACCCAAATCTATGATAAAAATGATTATTTATTTTTCATACGAACTTCATTTGTTCGTAGGAATTCCTACGAACAAATGAAGTTTGTAGGAAGTCTACAAATTCTCCATTTATTTTGCAAATTTGAAGAATCATTGCAAATCCTTTTACGGAATTCGTCCCTTTCAACCCAGCATTGCAGCGTTCCAAATTTGTAAAGTTACAATTTTTCTTGGATTCTATCATCCCCATTGTGGATGTTCTAAGAAACTTTTTTTCATTTTTTAAAATTTTTTCTCTTGAAATTAACTTTCCAATCAACACATGTTAAAAAAATTTAGGTTAAAATACATTTTGTAATTATTTTTAAAAAATCTAATAAAGAACTGTTGACAACACCTTATTTATAAGGGTTCGTGTTAATAGAAATTTGTGAATTTTTTAAACATAGTTACAAAATATTTTTGATCTAATTTTTTTAACATGGATCGATGGAAAGGCTATATCTAAGAGAAAAATAAAAAATTTGAATTTTTTTTCAGTCTTAGAATTAGGTATGATGCTGGTGAGAGAGTTAGGCTCTCCAACATATCTCATTAAACATACCTATGAGTATACCTATTTTTTTAAAATAGTAAAAATAATAATTTTGAGTTAATATTTTTTATATGGGGTCATGATATTTCAATGCGCCCCTATAAAAATATTCAAACCAAAATAATGTGTTTTGATATTTTAGAAAAATAGGTAAAAAAATTGGCAGTTTTAAAGGGTAAAAACTGACAGTTTTTTTTACCTATTTTTTAAAAATACCAAAAAATATTATTTTCAATTAATTATTTTTATAGGAGCACATTAAAATATCATGAACCCATATAAAAAATATCATCTCAAAATTATTTTTTTTACTATTTAAAAAAAAAGTATGTTGCTAGGAGGTATATTGGAGAGCCTGACTATATATATATATATATATATATATATATATATATATATATATATATATATATAGTTTTCTTTTAAAATAACATCAAGATTTTTGCTTCTCCTTAGTGCAAATGAAAGAGCCTAGGTCCCATTCACAAATTCCTTGTAAAAAAAGGTTTTGGTTTACTTTTATTGCTTTCTCTTATTTAATTTTAGCGGTTATATTTTATAATTATTTATTAGGAATAATTACACTTGATTCCTTCAGCTTTGTTCCTATTTTTATTTTACCACATGTACTTGAATTTTTTAGACTTAATCACTTCAATTTTTAAAAATGCTTTAACTATCACAATATTAAGTTTTCGAATAGAAAATGGTCATGTGCATAAGTGGTTGGACAAAAATACCCTCATGCGTAGTGCAAATAATTAATTTTTCGTTTAAAAATGTAATAGTGTTAGTGTTTGGGGATAAAGTAGCATGTTTTTATAAGTGGAGGGGGTTGAGTCTAAAAAATAGAAGTACGGATGGTGAAGATAAATAGAAGTAAAATTAGAGGGATCAAATGTAATTAATTATATTTATTATGTTTCAAAATAGTTCGTGGACAGTCAAACTTAAGGGTAGGGAGTTAGGCTTTGACATTTAAAATAACTAAATAATTTTGAAATATTAAAAAATTCAAAATACAAAACAAATCGCTATTAAACATCAAAGTCAATATAGATTTATTTGATGTAAATTTTTTCGGTTGCAGTGAAGTTTGTGACATCATGCAAAGAGGACGATATTGTAGAAATTGTCAGAGACATTCTAAAGCACGTGTTAGAACCTGAATATCCGGTGTTGTGAGACAACTAAAGGAAGACGGGTCCAAACACTAGACCCATGCATTAAAAGGTATTTCACATTTATATGCTCCGTATAAGGTACAACCCCCACACAAAGCCATATAATTCACCATAAACAAGAAGCGAATTAAATTCTACTTTATAGTCGTGGGCCCTAGTTTGTATTTTCTAATCATAGGGTGGAAGGATCATATCTTGAGAGAGCAAAAATAAAAAGTCGCTATAAAATGTTTTAGTGAGGTAAAGTTGTACTTCAATTTTAAAATTGTCGCTTGGTTCCTTTTATACTAAGGTATTCCATGGGAAGAAAATTTTCTTAATAAGTTTTATTATATATTTATATTATACTTTTAATATAATAGTATTAGATGTATTAATAGATTTTAATATATTTATATTCACTTAATTACGAGAGAGTGTATGTTAACTTCAAAGTTTGTATGTCTCTTTTCCTTTCATCTTATCACCTTTTTATTCTTGTACCCATTCTTCTCTCTCATCCAAGCGATACCAAGAGTCTCTCCAAAGGACTTGTATATATTAACAGTAACGAATCATCGCCCCATCAATATCCATCTTTTAAGTAACATACTACACTACCTTAATCTCAACCCACACGGAAGTCTAGCCAATGAGCATTCTCTTCGGAAATTTCGACACCACAATGATCCTACCGGAATACAAATTCCGGATCTTCTATCGGGTCCAGTGTTTTACTGCTACTCTCATAGTAGCTAATGTCCCACTGGCAAAAAAGGTAAGGTTTGAACTAGAAGGGGCCGGGTCGAACACGCCATGGCAGGAAGGAACTTGGTCCACCCACTTTTAGTTAGTAACTCATTTAGATTCCTTTATTGTTCATTCATTTTAGTCTTGACTTGAATAGGACTGTTCCAGTATGATTGGGCATGTGCGGTGAATATGAACTCATGAATTTACTTTTTATACTTTCCGCCAAGCTAACAATAAGTTTGAACTGATTTTTTTATTTGATTTGAATATTGTATGTATATTTGTTTTGGAACAATAAAGTTCTAAAGCAAATATAAAGTGTTTGCTTGCCCTTTTATTATGAGATCCATATTCATTTCTATGTTGTCAATTTCATCAAGTCATTTCCATTATTAACAAAAAGCAAAACCTTTGGACCAAAAAGCAACCCAGGTTTGTGAAACCCTAGATTCAGTCTCTTATGGCCATCGCTAGACAACTTGATCTTCGTTAAAGGTCGATAATGAGCTTAGAGGTCTGCTAGAGACGTTGATGTAGTAAGGTAGGTCCATCATACCATTTTCTTATTCAATTTTATTTTTTCCTCTTCTATTTCTGCGATGTATTCTTAGGAACTGATCGAGTTATGTTTTGGTAGATTTTACACTCCTCCTTTTGCTTTTGTTACTTTTCATCACAACCCCATGGATTTCATTAGTTAGGGTTTTCAGGGGTTGTAAAGACTTGTAGTGCTTAGGGTTTGCAGCAGAGAGGTTTCTTTTGGGTGGTAGTTATTGTTGGGTCTAATTGGGGTATTTCTCTATAAATTTCCAAATTAGGGTTTAAGATTGGGTTAGGGTTTTAATGGGAGACGTAATGGGCTAAGATGGAGTAAAAACCTCCAGTTTTGACAAAATTAAGGTTTGTTGGTTCCTTATTTGAACTATGATTTCTTTTAGGGTCGTCAGACTTTTGTTTTTAAAATCATTTTATTGAAATCTTTCTTGGGAGCCATGAATGGAGATGCAATTGGGGGAAACACGTTTCCATACCTAAAGGAACTCACATCACTTTGATACCGATTTGATGCAAATACCATCAATTGGATCAAAAGAAGAGATAAATACAAGCACAAATATGGAAATTGTATTAACACGCCATATTATAATGAGATATCTATTCCATCATCACCTATTTAAACTAGTATTATTCCTACTATAACTAGGAAACTATTAATAGACTAAGACACTCTTCACTTACTCTAATATTTGCTAAAGGGGACTAAACCCCTTTTATTACATTTAATACCCATAATTAACAAGATTAAAAGGATATCTACATCAGATGGATTAATATTTTTGAGAGGGATAAAAAATTGAACTAAAAACTTATATCATCTGGCTAATTAAGACTTTTGAAATTATAATAGTAATATTGGAGTGACGTGTAAATTGCACATGCCAATTACCGTCAGTTTTCTTAATTCAGTAAGAGTGTAAAACTATAATTACTTATATATTAAACATCTTATTTCTTTTCAAATTCAGGTATAAAGGTGACTCGGGTGGAGTTTAATGTTTTATATCAATAACGAGTGTAAAAGTGTGATGCTGATATAATGATTGTAACACCTTACCTTTAAACCCTGGAAAATTAATGTCAGATGTGAATCGTAATGTTTGAATTCTTTAATTTAGATTGATCATCTTGTTTTATCGTCATTTAGTTAGAACAAATTTTTGATTGAGTCAATTTGTATGTATTGACGTAATTCCGGACAAAACATTTGGATTCATATGTTAGGCTTTGTGTATGTTGACCTTTTAAGCCTATGACGTGTTTGATTGATGACATAGCGATAAAAATTCTGAGATTGCATTCATCGTACCATGTTTAGTGCTACGTTTCGTTTTCGTGTTTTCGAGGTTATCTCATCTATATATTTATTTTGATCATTAAAATTTTATTTTGGGTGTTTGTTTTTATAAAATGCTCGAGGGCCATTTTTAAAAGATTTTGAAATATATATGTATATATTATTTAAGTCTTCATTCGAACGAGATTAGTAGTTCGTTCAAATGAACATCAAACTAGATTTTTCTGTTAGCTGAACAAATGTCGTTCGAGGCTCGTTCGAATGAGATAAGCTGTTCGTTCGATGAGTTCCTGTTTGGTTTGAACGAGATTGTTTTTTCGTTTGAACGAACCCTTGTTTTCGTTCGAACAAGATTTCTCGAAAACGTGTCGCCTCGAAAAATGTGTTTTCTATATAAAGGGTTTTAGCTTTTGTTTTAAGAGAGACTTTTGGCGAAAATCATTTTCCTACACATTTTCAAAAGCTCCAAAACCCTAATTTCACCCAAACTCTTTAAGATCCAAGTTTCATTATCATATATGCTTTGAGATCTTATTTTTGGGCACCAAGTAGTTCATTCTTCTTATCTTGTTGAGAATCGTTTAAGGCAGTGGATTTCTTACTCGGTTTGTTGCTTATACACAATGGACTCCGTGGTGTTGGGGATTGTGTCTTTTAGTGAGTTTGACGACTCATAGTTGTTGCTTTGTGTTTTGTCTCGAAATAGCCAAATGAGGAGATTTGTAAGGACAAATTTTCGATTGAGTCAATTCTTATGTATTGGCTTAATTCCGGATAAAATATTTTGAGTCATTGGTTAGGCTTTATGTATGTCGGTCTTTCAAGTCTATGATGTGTTTGATTGAAAACATAGCGACAAAGCTTCTGAAATAGCATTCATCGTGTTGTGTTTAGTTGTAACTCCCCGACCAAAATTTATGGGTTACCCGTGGGTTAACTCGGTTCGACCTGAACGTTAAGTGTGAAGTGCAATGAGACAACCTAAATAATGTTGCTAATCCCCTTTTCTTTAATCAACATTTCACTTGTTTAGCATACGAGTCCAGTTTATATCAAGCTATGCATTGGATCTGTGGAAAGCGTCTCCGGAATTCAAGTAGACAAAGCTACTAACATAAAGTAAAAATAATACTAGCCTCTATAACGCCTTCAAAGTAATGAGTCGCTTACAACTTGCTGTAACAAAGGAAGGGAATGAGCCGAACGCCCAGTGGAAAATACAACAATGCAATATGGAATTGAACGGCAGAAAAGAGACTCTAACACGTTATACCTGCGTGCATGTATATATATATATATATATATATATATATATATATATATATATATATATATATATATATATATATATACAATACTGCTCTTGTGCATATCAGTCCGCATTTTAAGAGTGCGGACTGAACATGTGTCACCTGGTGGTGAGCCTAGAAATTATAGGCTAAATTATAGGCACCATCTCTCTCTTATTTGGGCTCACCGTCAGGTAGGGGTGGCCGTGGGCCGGGCCTGGGCAGGCCCGGTCGGGCTCGGGCCGGGCTTGAAAAATTAAGTGTTATCCCAAGCCCGGTCGGGCCTAGATCGGGCCTGATTATGTAATCCCAAGCCCGCCCAGATTTGAAAGCTCTTTACCCAGGCCCGCCCGATCGGGCCCTATTATGTTAATTAAATTTTTTTTTAAAAATTAAAATACCTATTTTTAATTAAAAATCTGTTTTAAACTCCATATATTACAAAGTCCATATATAAAGTTTCACACTTTATATGAAAAGACTTGATATACGTTTTTATATTTATAAAAGTTCCCCCCCCCCACATATATATATATATATATATATATATATATATTAATATTATATATATATATATATTTATATTTCGGGCCTCGGGCCGGGCCGGGCCTCATCGGGCTTAAGAACTCATGCCCAAGCCCGCCCGGAAAAAAATCGGGCCTATAAAATTTTGCCAAGCCCGCTTTGCGGGCCTATTCATCTTACCCAAGCCCTATTTTTTTATTGGGCGGGTTGGGCGGGCTTGGCGGGCCTCGGGCCTATGGCCACCCCTACCGTCAGGTGGCACATGTGCAGTCCGCACTCTTAAAATAGGAACTGGTATGCACAAGAGCATTACTGTAAATATATATATATATGAAGAGGTTCACTAGTGGACCAAAAGAATGAACTTTTTAATGGACCTTAATAAAAAACACATAATAACACATTAATTTTAATTCCTAGTGTAATTGGTCCGCGCCAGCAGCACCAAATAAGTGTGTCGATCGATCCCCCATCCGCCACACGCCCCCTGAACACCCCACCCCCCACGCTCTCACCCCCACCCCCATGGCAGCCCTGTTGTCATAAGGGCTGCCACAAGGGTTGCTATGGTGGTGGTTGGGGGGGTGGGGCGTTAGTGGAGTGAAGGTGTGGTCTCGGGTGCCGCTGGCGCGGACCAATTGCACTATAGAAATTAAAATTAATGTGTTATTATGTGTTTTTTGTTAAGGTCCATTAAAAAGTCCATTCTTTTGGTCAACTTGTGAACCTCTCCCTATATATGTAAATTAGTGCATGAAACCGTTTTTATTTGAAAAACATTGCTTGTCCCGATTAAATCACATTAATCCTATGAAGAAACCCCTTTTGCTTAAACTTATCCAATTTTCAGATTTAACGCACCAGGTTAAATACCTAAAACAAAATGCCATTTGTTTCGAGGGAATACTTCTTTTATTGAAATCATCTATTTCCTCGCATCGAATTTACCCCTTTTTTGAAAAGTTTGTGTTCGAACGTACCCGTTTTCTGTTGAAAACCTTTCACAAGCACACACTTGTGTTAATTATGGGTTAGAACCTCCTTAGGTTGCTTAATTACCCATTTAATCACTTCATTTTACCATTATTTTCACTTTGCATGAACATTAACCAATTTCTCATATTATTTATCAACATTATCTTTCAACAGAACGTTTATTAATTTCATTTCAAGTTAGGTTGAGGTTAACTTATCTTTTAACTCATCAAAGGCTAACTGACAAGCGTCACTCCAGATAAATGACACCCCTTTGCGAGTCCGGTGTGTTAACGGATTCGCTATCTTCGAAAACCCTCGAATGAACCTCCTGTAGTATCCGTCTAAACCCAAGAAACTGCGTATCTCGATCGGTGTCGTGGACTGTCCCCACTCCCTCACCGCTGACACCTTTCTCGGATCCACTGATATCCCTCTGTCAGAGATGATGTGCCCCAAAAACTGAACCTCTTTTAGCCAAAACTCGCATTTCTCGTATTTTGCATACAACTCATGCTGACGCAAGGTTTGCAAAACCTGCCTCAGGTGCTCGGCATGCTCTTCCTCGGTCTGCGAGTAAACCAGAATATCATCTATGAAGACCATGTCGAACTGGTCCAGGAACTCTCTGAACACGCTGTTCATCAAGTCCATGAACACGGTTGGGGCATTATTTAGCCCGAAAGGCATAATTCCGATTCATAAGAACCATATATAGTCAGGAAAGTAGTCTTCGACACGTCATGTTCCTTGATACGTAACTGATGGTATCCCGATCTCAAATCAATCTTCGAGGAGAAAGTCGCTCATCTTAACTGGTCGAATAAGTCATTGATTCGAGGTAACGGATATTTGTTCCGTATCGTGACTTTATTCAACTCCTGATAATCAACACAGAACCTCAACGATCCATCCTTCTTTTTAACAAACAGTACGGGAGCACCCTACGACGAAGTACTCCTACGGATAAACCCCTGCCCCAACAACTGCTCCATCTGGTCACGTAACTCCCTCATCTCTGCTGGAGACATACGATAAGGTGCGCGAGCTATCGGTCGAGTATCTGGCACTAAATCAATGACGAAGTCTATCTCTCTACTCGATGGTACCCCCAGAATCTCTTGAAACACATCGGCAAACTCTCGAACTACAGGAATCGAATCAAGCGGTACCACAACCTCCGTAGAGGTCTCCTCCTCTATATAGTATAATTGAGTGGACGATCCTCCCTCAGAGCGAGGCATCGCCACCAGGAACATCTCCTGCCCGGGTATGGCAAAAACTATACTCTTGCTAAAACAATCAATCATGGTCTTATACCTGACAAGCCAATCCATTCCCACAATCGCATCATACTCGGACATGTCTAATACGAGCATGTCAGCGGGTAAAATAAACCTCCCAATCTCTATACCCACTCCCCGACAAATCAAAGAAATAATGGAACCCCTACTCAACGCCGAATCCACACAAGTGACCGTACCCTCTGCTATAACAAGTAACCCCGTAGTACGTGCAAACCTCGTGGCAATAAAACAGTGTGTGGCTCCCGTGTCAAATAAAATCCGCCCCATAGTCCCCTGCACAGGAAACATACCCTCAATTGCTGGAGGGTCCTGCGGCACTGCGGCTTGGTGAAGATTATAGACTCGTCCATACTGAAGCTGCCCTTGCTGAACTGGAGCGGCTGGAATGGGTGGTAGGGCTGCCATCTGTGGAGGTGCTGGAAGAGCTGCGGGAAATAACGGTCTCTGGGGTTCCTGACGAACACCCTGCTGCTGCTGCTGGCCTCTACCCTTCTGAGGGCAGTCCTGGCGTTTGTGGCCAGTGTTGCAACATGCGAAACATCTCCCTGGGAAGTGTCCTTCCCTCTGTCCTTGCTGTCCCCGGTCCTGATGGCCGTTACCACCCCTCCTTTGGCCATTCTGGCCCTACTGAACCTGCTGCTAGCCCTAATAGCCGTGTTGGCTCTGATGGCCATGTCGAAAGCCTCCCTGCCCATGTCTAAAACCTCCTCACCCGAACCTCTTCGGATCCTCTTGCTGGGAACCATGATCACAGTGTCTATGCTGACCCTGAACTGCCCGTGCCCCATCGACACCATTCCCTCTTGCCCTGCCCTGCTGGCTGGACTCTCCCACTTTCTTAACCACGGACAACTGGAAGCGGTGGTCCTGACAGTGGAGTAGTGTTGCGTTAACCACATCTGAATAGGTGGCCAAGGAGAGATTGCCTATTAAATGCTAGCGGATCCTTCATGTCAACCCATCCATGAAGCGCTGAATCTTTTTCTCTTCGGTCGGGATCTCACTCTGTACAATGTTGAGAAGATTAGTAAAATTTGCCTCGTACTCTGCCACGGTTCTTCCCTCCTGTTTCAGATTTGCTAAATTTCGACTCATATCTGTCTGGACAGCTAAAGGAAAGTACTTGCGGTCGAAATGCACCCAAAAGTCTCGAATACTGAGTGTGTCTCTCTCCTCAAAAGTGGTGATCGACTCCCACCTCTACAGTGCTGCCCCCACCAATTTGAACGTGGCCAAAATCTGACTCTGTACCTCCGTGCACTCGTGCATCCTCAAATGCCTTTGGATGTCCTTTTTTTATTGGCTCGTTACGACTACATCGGAGCTCCCTGAAAACTTCGGAGGATGCGCCTTTTGGAAGGCATCCCTAACACGCTTCCAAGCAGACGAGAAAGCCTGGGCCTGAACTGTACCCACCACCGGTGCCTGAGGTGGTGCCTGTTGCACTACTGCCAAAGCAACATTTACCGCCTCAGCTACAATGATGGCCACTTCAGCGGCATTCATCATACCCTGAGCAGGTGCAGGCTGAGGCTCTGGCTGGGCATCCCTGGGAACTCTTTGTGCACGTTTAGGAGGCATCTGAAAAGAGAGAAAAGTTTCATAAGTCTACAGCAGAAGAACGTAAAGCGTACGAAGAGTACAACAATCCTAAAATATAGGGCTCTATATCAAAGGACGCTACGCGGAAATATAATAAGTCGTAGAGATCCTAAGGACATTAAAAGCTGATGCTCTGATACCACCTGTGACACCACCCCTAATTAATTACCGGGTGATCAGTCCTTAATTAATTAATTTTAAAATATCAAGTTGGTTCAGATAATGCATTACTGTTGAAAACTTAAATTTTAATTTAAAAAGGGTGATGTCCAAATTTTTATCTTGTCATTAACTAATATAAAAAAGAATACCAACAAATACCATGCATCACAATAACATAAATAAAGTCTAACTGAAGTAAAACACATCCAGATACAATCCCATAGAATAAATTCAATCAAAGGAAATCAAATCTAAGAGAGAATTTAAATCAACTAAATCTCTGAATGTAAACTGAAGAAAGGACGACATGTCCAACATAATAGATAACTGAAAAAGGGAGAATAGGCCGAGTCGTCTACTAGCAATTATCCTGCAGCTTCCACAGCAGCTACAACACGGCAACTGAATAGAGGCTCCTAAGGTTGGTGTCCCTGTGTCTGGGCACCTAAAAATAATGGAACAATAAAAAGATATACAGAAAAATCGGTCAGAGCCCGAGTTGAAAACAATTTAAAATAGCAAGTGTTTAAATTGATTCAATTAGCACAATTATTATTCAAGTTAACTTAGCGTACCCACTTGAGATACTTACCCCTCGATCTAGTGTGCACGTCTAACGAGTCTAACTACCCATACTAGTCATGATACCCCGACTGGGTACTAAGTACATACTATTATGCTGGAAAGACTTCCTAAATAGCTAAAAGCCGACGTACTTCAGATTTCGATATAGGTTTAGAATTACTTTAGTTTATTCTCATATTCTTCTAAATGCCCAACTGATAATACCATAAGTACACATTTAAAAAATAGAGTCATCAACATAAGACTACAAACAGGATTTCGGTATACACCCATTATTCTCTTTATGTATACATATCAATATATATATATATATATATAAACATTGCAATATTGCACCCCTGGTTGAGAAACGCTTAGTGCTACGCATACTCGGCTATCTAGTCCCATTGCAACGCTCACGCATAGAGGACAACATGTTCAATCTCTCGAGAACCAATAAAAACACAAACACGTATTGGAGGCGAACATAGTCCCAAGCTGATGGGCTACGCACATATCTACGCACCCATACGATCGTCATCACTATCATTCTCACGGATAGCCCGTACTTAGGTTCCATGCTCTAGTGGTACGACTCTAAATCCCCCGAAGGCACACAAGATCCGATCGTCCACAACGCGTTAACCTGCGTTCAATAGCTAGTAGCTAGGTATGTCATATACATAATATTTTGAGCAATAAGCATACACAACTTATATAAATTCATTGGCTTTCTCGCAGTGTAGTATTCACAGTACGTATAATATATTCCCTATTATACCCCGTACCTTATTTGTATGTATTCTCCCTTGTATTTTTGAATCTCTCTAATTCTATGAATTTCCATACCTTTTTAGGGTCTACATATTCTCCGCTCACTAATAATTATAAATTTTAAGTCACTCGACATTCATACAGGTCTAACACTCATTTAAATAGGCCTACGGAAAGTTTAAAACAAAAATCGGGCCTTAAGAGTCATTCTGGAATCTCGTTAGAAGACCCCGAAAATCTCGTTCAAACAAAGACCCCCTACTTCGAACGAACTACCAAACTCGTTAGAAGGGTTTCTGGAATCTCGTTAGAAGTCTCGTTCGAACGACCAGGGTTGGACTTCTAACGAAATTTTCGAAGTTGCCCAGTTCATCTTCAAGGTTTGTTTTTCCAGATTTTCTCCTCTTCAATCTCAACCTAAACTCATTCCAACCCAAGTACAAGGTTTTCAAACTACTCTAAGTCACCCTAGAATACTTCTTAGCATAGTTTAGGGGTCAAATCCTTCTAATCATCAAGTAAATTCAACAAATCCCTAAATTTTCCTCTGAGTCATATTAACATAAACCCATAATTATTAATCTATTAAAACCCCATTTTTTTTTTTTTGTGATTTTAACATCTAATTCACCAAATTTCACATTCCTAATAAGGGAAAAAATCCTCTACATGCAAACCCCCATCAAATCTCTAAAATTCCTACATAATCTCATTATAGGTAAACCAAATTTGCTATCAAACCAATATGACACATACCCCAATTTATATCTTGGGTCAAGGATGACCGCAACAAGTAACAACAAGTTTATCTTTTCAATATTCCAATATTTGTCCATTTTCTTAACCATGTTATCCGCCATCGAAGATATGTGATAATCCCCACTTCTTTTCAATTGGTTCAAATTGTTTTGTATTATAACAAGCTCATTGAAAAACAAATTTGAAGTAACAAATAATGAACCCGAAAATCTCAAAGTTGCATTGTAAAATATCTTTAAAAATTTCACAAGTGCCCTCACTTTCTCCCAATCAACACTCAAAGGAGGCCCTAAGATAGTCCTCCCACCCCTAACCCTCCCCCTCACTTCATCATCCTCTTAGATTTCAAATTCTCCATTAAAGTAAGAAGCATAATTTTTGTCCTCCTCCCCTACCCTTTCAAAAGCTCTCAAATTTTTCGGCTACATCTAGCATTAAATAGGTGGAGTTCCACCTTGTTTGAACATCCAAACACAACATACCCTTACTCTCAATTTTCTCTTTCTCTACACACATTTTGAACATTAACAATCTAGAAGGGGAGGACCTCACATACCTCACTGCGTTGCGCACTTTAACAACCGACTCATCCATTTCTTTTAACCCATCACCCACAATTAGGTTTAAGATATGAGCACAACATCGCATATGCAAATACTCATGTTCTAAAATAGTACCTTTCCAAGATTTGGTTTTCCTTTGCAAATATTTAATGGTACCATTATTAGAACTAGCATTGTCAACGGTTACGGTGAAAATGGTATCAATCCCCCATTCCACTAACAATGATTCAATAACCTTCCCTAGCATCTCCCCCTTATGACTTCGGACTTGACAAAAGTTTAAAATCTTTTTTTGTAACTTCCATTCATCATCAATATAATGAGCCGTGAGGCACATGTAATTGATATTTTGAATCGAAGTCCATGTGTCCGTTGTGATGCATATTCTTTTGCCCTTCAAATCACTTTGTAACTTTATTTTCTCATTCAAATATATTGTTAAGCAATCTCTTGCAACCGTAATACGACTTGGGATTTTTGTAAATTTCGGTTGAACAATTCTCATAAATTGTCGAAATCCTTCGCCCTCAACAAACTGAAAAGGCAATTCATCAATGATTAACATCTTAGCAAGAGCATCAAGACAAGCTTCTAAACTAAAACCAATTGCTACAAGACTAGGACACTCCCCATCTTCTTTTTTAAATGACAAATTTTTTTGTTTCTCATCACACCTTCCCGGAAATTTCTTACACTTGTTGATGTGGGCCAACATATTTTTAGTTCCATTTTTATTTGGATCATAAGCATATGTTGTGGGACAATAATTACATTTTGTCCTACGTTTGTTTGGATCACAACCTTGAATTTCGGTAAAATGCTCCCAAGCATTCGATTTTCGTTTCGAACATTTAACTTCTGGATTTATAGGGGGTTTAGGAGGGACATTTGTACCTTGCACAACAACTTGGGTAGAGGGAAGCCCACCTTCATTTTCATCCATTTGGGCGGCCATTACCTACAAAATATACCATATAAATTTAAACAAGTTATACCATGTGAATTATCATATGAATTTAAGCGAGTCCAAGTAACACTAAAAAATATACCAGTCAAATAAGCAAAACCCATATATCAGCCTCTAAAACTTTCAAAGAATCAAAATAGTTTTTAAAAACAGTTTTTTTTGTAACTAACTATTTTTAAAAACAGTTTTTTTGCTGCAACTCTAACAAACAATTACAGATTTTTACCCATATTGGCATGTTGTATATCAACCTCTAAAACTTTCAAAGAATAAAAAAAACAATTTTTAAAAACAGTTTTTTTTGTAACTAACTGTTTTTAAAAACAGTTTTTTTTATAGCAAACAAACAATTACAGATTTATAACAAACAATTTTTTTTATAATCAAAACAAAAATACTAACAGAAATACATCATACACTCAAAACAGTTTTTAAAAACAGTTTTTAATAACAAAACAATTTTTATAAACAGTTTTTAAAAACAGTTTTTAATAACAATTTTTAAAAACAGTTTTTAAAAACAGTTTTTCATAACAATTTTTTTAATAGCAAACAAACTATATTACATATTTTTATAACAAAACAAACATTTTTTTTTTCCAATCAAAACAAAACAACTTTGAGCCAAAAATGGATTGTTACCTTACCAGTAGCAGGGGTGTCGCGGACGGAGGGAGTAGCAGGGGCATCGCGGACGGAGGCGTTGCGGACGGACGGGGAAGGGGAAACTGAGTCGCGTCGTGGGGAGAGGTGAAGGGTAGGCTGTCGCGGCGAAGGGGAGAGGGAAGGGAAGCCGCGCAGGGGAAAGGGGAAGGGTAGGCTGTCGCCGCGCAGGGTAGAGGGGAAGGGAAGCCGCGCAGTCGGCACGATCTGGAAGGGAAGAGAAGAGTGTGCGCCGCAGGGAAGAGAAGAGAAGTGTGCGTGTGTGTAGTTGGTTTAGGGTTTTTCTTTACTTCCTTTTTTTTTTTGGGACCATTGTACCCCTAATAACTATATATGTATGTATAAATATAATTAAATGCATATATATTAGAGTAACTGGTCCGGGTCGGTCCAGACCGTGTATTTATTAAGGGAGACCGAGGATCGAAACGGTTAGACCGGTCTGAAAAAAAAAATCAGGACCGGACCGATTAAAAAAAAAACCGAAAAAATTATGACGGTCCGGGTCGGTCCGTCGGTCCATTCGATTTTCTGAACACCCCTAATTAAAACTCATTAAGGTGGGGTAAACTACTCTTACTATGTTAAGACTCTATTTGATAAATATGGTAGTCATGTTGTTGTTGATTAAGAGTCGAATTATGATGATATTTTGAAGCCTTCTTAGTAATCTGAAAATAGCCACTGTTATGGAAAAAAATGCAAGAAAATATTAATGATGTGTATTTTTTATTAAATCTGAAAATAGCCATTTTTATGGGATAAAAATGCTTGAAAATATTAGTGTTGTGTATTTTCTATTAAATCTGAAAATAGCCATTTTTATGGAATAAAAATGTTAGAAAATACTATTGTGGTGTGTTTTCTTATTAAATCTGAAAATAGCCATTTTTATGGAGTGAAAATGCTAGAAAATAATAGTGTTGTGTATTTTCTATTAAATCTGAAAAGAGCCATTTTAATGAAGTAAAAATGTTAGAAAATATTGTTGTGGTGTGTTTTCCTAATAAATTTGAAAATAGACATTTTTATGGAATAAAAATGTGTGATAACGTTATTTGGTGTATTTCTAGTGGAAAAGAAATAATATACATTTTTATGGAATAAAAATGTAAGGAAATATTGTTTTAGCATATTTCCAGTGAAAGCAATGATTGACATTTTATGAAACAAAAATATGGACTATTGTTATTATTTTCAAGATATTTATAAAATGGATATTTTTAGTTTCTTGCGAATGGAGACTTTATAAAATAATGGGCATTGTCGAGTTAAACGAAATTGATGAAATGTCTTTATTATTTGCAATACATGTTTATTCCACGTGGTAGGATTTTAGTGTTTAAAGTCTGCTTTCCATGCATATAAACTTGTAGTAATTTGATAATACACATGTGAGTAAGTTAAGACAAATGGAAATTAGGGGCTTAAAATGGAAAAAAGGTGTAATTTCAAGTGTTAAAATGTTTTATTGGAAATTTAATAACCATTTCTTGGGAAATGACAATGGTTAAGGGATTAATTTGCAAGTTTGGTAAACAATAGGGTAAATTGATAATTTACTTAAATTGGAACATTTTTATAGAATAAAAATGTTAAAGAATCTCTTTACGCTAATATGTGTGAAAATGAATTAAGTCCTAAGCGTGAATTAATTTAGGTTAAGTCACGTGTGTGTGGATGAGGGACTTAAAGTTGAAAAAAAATAATTTTCCAAGCGATTAATGGAAAAACGGATGGTTGAGTCCAGGTTTTGGCTTCGATCGGGTAAAGGTAAATAAATGGACTAATGTGAACATGTGTAAAATGTTAAAAACATTAATAAAAACTCGGATGTAACTCGAAAATAAGCAAGAAGAGCTCGGGGCCCTCGAGTGAAAAGTCATAAATCACTGGCCAGAGCATATGGTGCACATAGTCGGAGGTATGGAACTCGTTGAAGTATGTCGTTATGTGGAATGATTTTGAGAATATTGTAATAGATTGTGGAATATATGTGGTGAAACGTTTGAGTACAACCTAACTTGAAAGAATTAATAAGTGTTTGAAGAGAAACAAATTAAAATACAATTATATATTGTGTAATTTCCTGCCTCGGGAAACAATTTAAAATTATATATAGATATTTATTTAAAGAGAAAGAAATATAATTATAGGGATTTTTGGTACCACATTGGTAAATAAGAGAAATATTAAGTTCTGGATATTTTTATTGATTGTATACGAAGGAAAAATCATCATATAAAAATAATGGGTTACCATTTGTAAAACTCCCATCCCTTGGTTTAAAGTAAGATTGGTATCCTTGTGTGAGATATTAATTAAATAATATTTAATAGAATGGATATATATATATCCATGGGTACCTTTCTCATGCAATAAAAAGGGACAGACTGGGCCAGAAATAGAGATTAGTTCCTACTTCTATCGTCGTTCAAAAGACACATATGGTCGTTTAAGCGAGGGTGTGTTGTCGTTCTAACGATGAGCCCCGCCATTGGAATGACGAACTACAAAACATGGGAAGCGACTCTGGTAATCTGTTGTGTAAATGCTCAGTCATCAATCTAACTTCGATCCGCTCCTGGTAATCTGTCGTGAAAGCTGGTTGGAGTATTATGGGGTGTGGGAGTGGTTTCAGAATTTTGCATTAAGTTTGTGAGAGATGGTGGTGAATCTTTTTGTGCTTTTTATATATATATATATTTTTTTTTTTGAATTTTTGGTCAAAGCTTTGGATTGACTCGATCTAATCCTAAGTCTACTTAATTCCCCGGCAACGACGCCAAAAACTTGACACGACTCAGAATGTGACTCTAAAGTGTGTACTCTCTAGGCTCAAGTGCAAGCCTGTCGTTCAAGTAATAATCCGACAAGTCGGGTATCGATCCTCAGGGAAAAAGGACAACAAGAGTTGTGACGACGGGCTAAGATTGAGGAGTCCTAACGATGACTCTAAAAAGAAAGAAAAAGATTTGATTTTGGTTTTTGGGATTCGACTACACTAAATGCAATTACGAAAGTATGGTGAAAAATGCAGCTAACTAAATGACCTAGATTAAGAATGAAGGATTGAATTGAACTTTTAAATGAGATGATGAAAAATAGGACGGGAATACAATCCCCCAACCCTAGTGTATTGCAGTATAATATTAATCGTAAATTTATCTAATTAATTTGACCCGGAATTTAGTACTCCCAAGCATTACGTATACGAGGTTCAAGCCCGCGTCATACTTAATCAAAGGACGAGTAAATCAGTATCACGATAACGACACTCGAATTGTATTCTCAATCATCCCGGTTACCCAGGGGCAAACGAGATATTTAGACCTACAATTGTTGTATCCCTACGCAATACGGTCAAAATTAATTACTAAATTCAGATGATTAACTTTATACGTGCAATGACCACATCAGGTTGGGTTCATGTAACCCGACCTTGGAAATCTAGCCGGACATACCGAAAATGATGAAAACAATGTTTAACATGCAAGAGTTCATGATTAATCTAAAGACAATTGATAGAATACTGTAAAATAGAATCACAAAGAAGAAACAGCTTACTAAAATTACCCAAGGAACAATCGCAGCAATAGATAAAATTGGTGATCACACAAACTTGGAATAAACCTTCAATCCTTGAATAAAACTGGAAATTCTATCTACAACTAGGGTTTCTGGAAGAAAATGAGAAATTAAAATTAACTCCCCACGTTCCAGCCTGCTTTACAACGAAAATAATTCGGGTTTTTATATCCTACATGAAATTACAAGAAGTTGAGTATAAGTCGGAGTCTTTAGAGGAGAATCAGAAAACAAATCTCGATGGGCGGACCGGTCCGGCCCTTAGGCGGATCGGTCCGCTTCTAAAGCGGATCGGTTCTTTTATTTTCCAGGCGGACCGGTCCGGTGCGGATCGGCTCTTTTATTTTTTGTGCTCTTCGGTTTGCCTTCGGTTCGCAGTCCTCTGGAGTTTGTACAGCGGACCGGTCTGCCTATTTGACTTTTCCTCCAAACTTTGACTGTCCATATCTTTTGCTCCGGGTATCCGATTGAGGTGCCGTTTCTTCCTAGGTGCTTGTGAGGATGATACCTTCAACTTCTCTTTAGGTACCTCATCCGGATTCTGGGTAGAAATGACTCTTTTGCCCTTTTGACTTTTCTTGTTGACTTTTTCTTATCCTTCCGATTTCCTTCTTCCATTTCTTGACATTAGATACCTGTAAAATCATAACGAAATACCAGAAACTCGGTGTACTTGTTAGGATAAGTCAATAGCAAGATTATGAGATAAAGTCAATCCAATTACGTTGTTCGAGGTGATTAAAGTACCGAAATTAGGGGATAAATTTGGAAGAATTTATGCCTAATCAATGTGTTAAAATGAAGTATGTCCTAAGCGTGAATGAATTTAGTATAAGTCACGTGTGTGTGGATAAGGGGACTTAAAGAAGAAAACAAACAATTTTTTAAGTGATTAAGGAAAAAACGAACGATTAAGTCTGAGTTTTGGTTTCGACCGGGTAAAGGTAAATAAAGAGAATAATGTGAACATGTGTAAAATGTTAAATACGTTAATAAGGACTCAGATGTAACCGGGAAATAAGCAAGAATGGTTTGGAGCCTTTGGGTAAAAAGACATAAAAGACTGGCCAGAGCATATGGTGCATATAGCCGGTGGTGTGGAGCCCGTTAAAGTATGTGGTTATGTGGAATGATTTCGAGAATAATGCAATAAAATGTGGATCATATCATGGTACGGGTTGTGTGATGAAACATGTGAGTACAACCTAACTTGAAAGAATACTTAAGTGTTTGAAGAGAAACAATCTAAGATATAATTATATACTGTGTAATATCCTGCCCCGAAAAACAAATTAAAATTATATAAAGATTTTTTGTTGAAGAGAAACAAATATAATTATATGGATTTTGGGTACCATGTTGCTCTATATAAGAGGAATCTTAAGTTATGGATATTTTTATGGATTGTATTCGAAGGAAAGATCATCATATTCAAATAATGGGTTACCATTTGTAAAACTCCCATCCCTTCATTTAAAGTAAGATTGGAATCCCTGTGTGAGATATTAATTAAATAATATTTAAATGAAATAATATATATATATGTGTGTGTGTGTGTGTGTGTGTGTGTGACAACCCGCTCACCGAAATAAGGGGTGGCTAGCCCGATACTCAAATAAAAACAGGAATCATAGATGGATCATTCTCAGCACCACAACAATACTATAAGTATGCGGGATAACCATCCTATATTTTAAAAAAACGGGTTGCCAAAAATTTTATTTTATAAGTTAAGAAAAGAATTTAAACAACCCATTTAAAAAAGAAAGTGGGAACCCAAAAGAAGCTATATTACATCCACAACAAGTATATAATAAGGGGATCGAATATACTATCGGTCAACAGTCTATACAAACCAAGTATAACTAGTTAATTAAGTTACATAGTACATTTATTAGAAAATTATAAAAGTTTGGGCCACACGGCCGAGTAAAAGTCCCGATCATAACTAGAGTATAAAAATGAAGGCGTCTACACAACATATCCCATAATATCCGCAAAGTACCACGGCTCCCCAAAAACACCGGAATAGGAAGTCAGTACGGGCGTCCTTGCGGCGGAGCAGCTGAGCGGATACAAGATTCATGCACAACAAGAAATATGAACGGGTCAGGGCCCGGTTTTATATGATCAACAGATGAATAAAAAGCATGACAGTTATGAACAGTTAATCATGAATGATAAAGATGAGAATCTATCAGCATAATCTCAAAGTATAAAATAAAACAATTTAAATGATTATAAATTTTATTTAGTTATGTAAGAGGATATAAATGAGTAACATTAATTAAAAGCCTCCATCATTTTTCACTGTTTCATTTCATCTTTCCATTCCTTATCAGGAATATAATTACTGTCATATGCTCTTTGTGGCATTCCATTC
Organism: Sambucus nigra; assembly: GCA_949130495.1. Lineage (NCBI taxonomy): Eukaryota > Viridiplantae > Streptophyta > Magnoliopsida > Dipsacales > Adoxaceae > Sambucus > Sambucus nigra. Next base: position 351,843,588 of record OX422215.1, read on the forward strand.
CTTATCAGGAATATAATCACTGTTACATGCTCTTTGTGGCATTTATTATACATCAAGTTCCACTTGATTAAGAATAGTTATATTCATATACATATAATGATTCTAAGACCGCCAGTCCGGGTTTTCCCACTGTACGCGCCCCTAAATGACCATCATCTTCCAGGGCCTATATACCAAGACAACCTGGGCACCTATAACACAAGACGTCGGGAAGCGGCCATATGCCTGCGCGAGAGTCATAACCACACCCGAAATTACCTCTCCATCGCAGAGAAATATACAACAACGCTCATATGGCCTAGGACTATATTCACCCTGCATTCATTAGCCAGGGGGCTTCACCTCACGCACGCAACTTCCCTTATAATGGAATTTAGAGAGGTGTGTTTAAGTAAATTATCATTTACCATATTCATTTCCATTTTCCTTTGCCATGTGCATGTTTCATTTTATCCGAAACCATAATCATTTACATTTTAGTAAATACGTCATATTTTATCCGGGGCCATACGTAAATCATATCATCATTACAACCTCAAAGAATGAGTAAACTCTCAATTCATTCTCCAAACATTTTAGGGTTTTATAATAAACCACGAAGACTATCATACCTCGATTGAGCCTCTAAAGTCTCCACATACGACCTTACAACTCCTAGACTCCTAATAATTATCTAAGGGAAGGAAATGCCCTAACATCAATTTGTACACCCCCGGAATAAGCCTCATTTAATACATTTCTAGTGTAGGGTAGTGACTATATCATTCTAGGACTCTATGACACTAAGTTTACTTCATACAAGAAGGTTCCTAAGTCCTAAACCTAAAAGATATGGATCAAAATTGAGTTAGAAAAATAACTCAAAATAGTAAGGTTTCCGAATCGATTCGCCCAAAAGCGAATCGATTCGGAGGACAAATTCCAGTTTCTGCCTTGGCCGAATCGATTCGGTCTTGCAGACCTGTAACTTGACCCCTAAGTGAATCGATTCGCCCTAGGGCCGAATTGATTCGCCCCTGCGATTTGGCCAAGGATGGGGCTACGGGTTATGAACCCTAGTTTTCCCTAAAACCTATTTCTTCTTCATTTTCACACACATCCATTGACATTAATCTATCCCAAACCATCCTACATGAGCTATTCGGATGCGATTCCGGATGAGTTCAATCTTGGGAGAAGTATCATGGATCATTTCAGGTCCAAGAAACTTATTATCCCCCACCTCCAACCAACAAGTGGGCGATCTACAATGACGACCATACAAGGCTTCATAGGGTGCCATCCTGATGGTGAATTGGTATGAATTATTGTAAGCAAATTCGACCAAAGGGAGATATTGTTCCCAACTACCTTTGAAATCAAGCACACACATTCGGCGCATATCCTCCAACATTTGGTTGACTCTTTCTGTCCTCCCATCTGTTTGAGGGTGATAAGAAGTACTCAATTTCAATTCGGTTCCCATAGCCTCTTGGAAACTTTGCCAAAAGTGGGAAACAAAAATCTTGTCTCTGTCGGAGACTATATTTAAGGGCACCCCATGGAGTCTAACAACCTCCGCGATAAATAACCGGGCATAACGAGCGATATTATAATCGGTGCGTACTGGTAGGAAATGTGCTGACTTAGTCAAACGATCAACGATAACCCAAATGGAATCGTGACCATTTTGTGACGTTGGCAAGCCCATGATGAAATCCATTGATATACTCTCCCACTTCCACACCAATATTTCCAACGGCTGCAACAAACCCGTCGGTCGCTGATGATCTATCTTGACCAATTGATAAGTAGTGCATTGGGATACGAACTCAGAAATATCCTGCTTCATGCCCGCCCACCAATACTGACGGTGCATGTCTCGGTACATCTTGTCCCCTCCAGGATGCACTAAAAATTTAGACCCATGAGATTCTGTCATCACAGCCCGTCTTAAATCCCCGTCGTCCGGGACGATGAGCCTCCCGTGGAAACGCAATCCACCCTCCGAACTTATGGAGTAGGATTTCGCTCCCTCGGCCAACAATTGGCGTATATGGTCCTGACAGCCTTTATCCCTTCCTTGGGACTCTACAACCCTTGCCACAATAGTAGGCGTGACGGTCAACACCGACATAAACATCCTAGCAACTGCGTCCTCCTGACTAAGCTCCTTCCATTTGGCTTTCCATACCTCAGCCAACTCCCCCTCGGGCTTTCTACTCAAAGCATCCGCCACCACATTCGCCTTACCAGGGTGATAGTGGATGTCAAATTAATTGTCTTTCACAAAATCTAACCATCGGCGTTGTCGCATATTTAAATCTTTCTGTGAAAATAAATACTGCAACGATTTGTGGTCCGTGAAAAGACTAAATTTCTCCCCTAGGAGATAATGCCTCCAAATCTTCAAGGCAAAAACTATTGCGGCAAGTTCCAAATCATGCACCGGATAATTCTTTTCATGAGGCTCTAACTTGCGAGAGGCATAAGCAATAGCCCGCCACTCTTGTTGAAGCACACCTTCCAATCCTTGTAGAGATGCATCGGTGAAGACCAAATATTCCAATCCTGGCCTTGGTAACGCAAGAACTGGAGCAGAAGTCAACCTATCCTTGAGCTCGTCAAAAGCTGACTGACAAGAATCATCCCATACAAACCGCACCCCTTTTCGGGTTAAATTTATCAAAGGGCTAGCAATTTTAGGGAAACCCTTGATAAACCAGCGGTAATAACCCGCCAAACCCAGAAAACTATGAATCTCGATAGGTGTCGTGGGCTGACCCCACTTCCTCACCGCAACCACTTTACTTGGATCTAGCGAAATACCCTGGGCTGTCACAATATGACCCGAAAACTGTACTTCCTGCAACCAAAAACCGCACTTCTCGAACTTAACATACAATTGGTGATCTCTCAACGTTTCCAGGACCAACCGCAAGTGAGTAGCATGGTCAGATTCCGTTCGAGAATAAACTAGAATGTCATCAATGAACACATTAACAAACTGGTCTAAGAAATCCTGAAACACCCTATTCACGAGGTCCATAAACACGACGGTGGCACTGGTTAGTCCAAAGGGCAAAACCAAAAATTCGTAGGACCCATATCTCGTTAGGAAAGCAGTCTTGGACACATCTTGCTCTCGTATCCTCAACTGGTGATACCCCGTCCTCAAGTCTATCTTAGATAAGTATGACGCTCACCTAAGTTGATCAAATAAATCATCAATCCGAGGTAATGCACTACACCAAATCTGCACTATTGTTACGGTCATTGACCTTGACAAGTTGGATTTGTCAAGGTCAATGACCGTGACAATTCGGGGCGAGATAATTTTTTTTATCACGGACGTGTCACGGTCATAGACCTTGACAAGTCCGTTAGAATTGTCACGGTCGTGTCAAGGTCATGGACCGTGACAAGTTTAGTCACGGTTAATAACCGTGACAAACCCGTGACAATATTTAAAAAATTATCATGGTTGTTAACGCAAAAATTTTCCATCTACGAGGACCAATCAGAAAAAGACACATGTCATCCTACGTGGCAATATTCGACACCTGAGGAGAGTTGGTCGGCATTCGAGGAGAGTTGGTCGGCACCCGAGGAGTATTAGTCGGCACCCGAGGAGAGTTGGTCAGTACCCGAGGAAAATTAGTTGGCACCCGAGGAGTATTAGTCGGCACCCGAGGAGAGTTGGTCGGCACCCGAGGAGAGTTGGTCGGCATACCAACCAGGAAGATCAAAGGATAACTATGCATTTAATGTGCATTAATGAAGATGGCAGCGCATTTAATGAGCCTTAATGTACATTTATACTGTATTAATAGATGACAACACATAGCATACCAAGCAATTCAACAATTAGATTCGTTGAATGTAGACATAAATGTCTACATACAATGAATCTCTTTATCTCTCATCACTATAAATACATGTATTCTCTTAGCCAAGGAGGAGATCCGGGGGAACCTAGAAACCCAATACACAAGATACACATCCTTTCTCTCTCTACACCCTATGGTGCTATTGGAAACCCCTGGGAATAAAATAACAGTGGATGTAGGCTTTATTCATAGCCGAACCACTTTAAAAATCTTTGTCTCTTATGTGCTTGATTGGATTGCTTTCATCTATTTATCTGTGATCATAAAAATGGGATTCGGTCCAGTTTTTTGCATCAACAGATTGACGCCGTCTGTGGGAAACGTGTTACAAGCATTGTTCTCCATCAAAAGCTAAGTTTTTATTTTATCTACGTACGATCAATTATATATTCTACATACATCTTTTGATTCAATCATGATTTTTATGTATATATACATAAATTAATTGTCCAATTTTTATCTGCAAAATATTGCATATCATGATTTTAAAATCATAACTGTTAGGTTAATTCTTATTTAGAAATCTAAAAAATAATGGATTTCATAAATCACAGCTTTTTGCTTGATTCTCAAGTTTCAATTTTATATCATGGAATAAATATTTTAAATAATTATATATACTAATGTATATGACGGTGGTAAGATTTGGTAATTTTCATTATAAATTTTGTAAGATCTTTGATGTCTATTCAAATTCCCATTATATTTTTAATCAGAGAATGTGAAAAGGTTAAAAATAATAAAAAGTTTTCTCATGGAAATCATGACCTATATCTATTTTCTCTCTCTTCAAGTTTGAGTCTCTTTGCATTCATTTTTATGAACTATATTTGGTTCATCTTCCATCTATGTCAATAAAGTCAAATTGATTGATTTTTGATATAAATTTGGTAATAATTTCGATCATTCACCATATTTTTATCTCTCCAAATGGGGAATAGGAAAGGATCAATATAAAAAATAATTTTCTCTCACCTGATAAATTATTACCCACCTCTTGTAAAAAAGGATCAGTAAAACAAATCATGACCATATCAAGACTCTGGGCACAAATTTGATATGTTGGCCCCTCGTTCATCACATCACATGGTTTCTTTATCGGAATCACACGATATAGTGGATTAGATAATTATTCATTTAATTAACATTCTTAATGCTTAAATTTTACATCGAATGTTATTTTTCTGATCTAAGGATTCGAGATATTCTGGTCATCCATCCATATTGTTGGCCGGCATCTTCTTGGACCATAATTTATTAAAGAGAAGCTTAACCAGACCATTTTTGTTTGTCGGAGATAAGATGTGAAGATCCATCAGCAACGTTGAAATAATTTTATCCAACTACGAGGTATCTTATTATTGGTCGGAGCCCCATATTGTAGCTCGATGGAACCATTTGCAGGTCGACGATCATCTACTTCTTGATCGGTGACATCTCAGTCTTGTTCGGAGGGTTCAATTTACTGGTCGGCAACTATCCAAACATCCATTTCTTGGTCGGCGACATCTGATGTTGTTCGGTGTCCATCCAACAGCTGGTCTGCAATATCAATGCACCATTTTTGTTGATCGGTGAAATTGCTCAGCTGGTCGGGGACCATTTGCTTCTTGATCGACACCATATATTCTATAACTTGAGATATCCTTAAATGTTGGTCGGCAACATCCATGCCGTTTGTCGGCAGCAGTAGAATCTTGGGCTATTAAAAAATGCGAAGCACCCCAGATATTTCTTTAAACACGAGTTTAGCTTGGGGACAAACAGGGGGCTTAAGTCCTTTTTAACTTGCGATCACCCCAAAAATATTTTTAAGACCAAGTGATAAATAATTTTAAAACAGCAACTTATACCTGATTAGTTGTTGGAGATTAAATAACTTTACAAAAAACTCTACGTCTTATTTATGGCGCATATCTAATAATAATTTGTCTATCTCACACACATTTGGCATAAAACATATTATTTTATATTTTGAAATTTTTATTGCCTTATGCTGATACACATCACATATTGTTTGGCTGAATAATTTTTCTCATGATAATAATTATTTGATCTAGTCTCGACAGGTGCTGGGGCAGCTTATTAAGATTTCATAGGGATGATATTAAATCCCGATGAAAGCTCAGCCACAATCTTAAACCTCTGGAAACCATTATTGCTCGACATCTGGCAGTTTTACCTCAACATATCAGCCAACATATATTATTTCATTTTTTGAAATTAATATTTTTATTTCTCAAGCATATACATATCATATATTGATTGGATGAGTAAATTATTCTCATGACTAATCAATTCAGCCTACACATATGGTAGAGCGAATTATTAATTTTTACAGGTACAAGATTCAACACCGAGGAATGCTCGGAAACAATCTGGAAACTATTATCATTGCTCAGCATTATGAAATTTCACCTCAACAAGGAACTATATATTTTATTATTGCTTTGATTTGTGCTCAAGCACGAATTATTCTATATATCCGTTTGGATTCATATTCTATATTCATCTCTTCATGGAGCTCGGCGAAATACTTATTATCATATTCAGCTCCGAGGAAAAGCTACAACAGTTATTATATTTCACCCCCAACGGATAGTTGGTCGGGGCAATTCTTATTTATATTCAGGCCCAGATATCGGCTCAAGCACAAATTATTCTATATCCCTTGGGATTCATATTCTATATTCGTCTCAACATGGAACTCGGCGAGATACTTATTATCATATTCAGCTCCGAGGAGAACTATAACATTTATTATATGTCACCCCCAACGGATAGTTGGTCGGGGTAATTCTTATTTATATGCAGGCCCAGCAAAGTTCTCGGCCATATTCTTATGTTCTGGAAATATTATTCTTATTCGGCATTATGCAATTGTGCATCGACAAGATACTTATTCAGCTTTAAGGAGAATTACATCATTCTTTGTATTTCACCCGCAACGGATAGTTGGTCGGATAATTCTTATTTATATTCAAGCCTGACAACGTTCTCGGCCATATTCTTATGTTCTGGAAGATCTTATTCTTGTTCGGCATTATATAATTCTACCTCGACAGATCAACGAGGCACTTAATTATTATTCTTTATATCTATTTGGATGCATATTCTATTCTTATTTCAGCATGGAGCTCGACAAATATTTATAATCATTCAGTTCCAAGGAGGTCTCCAACATATATTATCTTATTCCCAACAATCTGTTGGTCAGGTCCAAGGATGTCTCCAGCATTTATTATATTTTATTCCCAACAATCTGTTGGTCAGCGCCGAGGAGGTCTCCAACATTGAGGAGGTCTCCAACATTTATTATATTTTATTCCCAATAATCTGTTGGTCAGCGCCGAGGAGGCCTCCGGCATTTATTATATCTTATTCTATTCCTAACAATCTGTTGGTCAGCTCCGAGGAAGTCTCTATCATTTATTATCAAAAAAACTATTCCTAAAAATGCCAACTTATATTGGTTAGGAAATATTTTCCTAAAAATGCCAACTTATGTTGGTTAGGAAGTAAATGTATTCCTCCGGGAAGTAAAACTTGTATTCCTCCGGGAAGTAAAGCTACTTGTATTCCTCCGGGAAGTAAAGCTACTTGTATTCCTCCGGGAAGTAAAACTACTTGTATTCCTCCGGGAAATAAAACTTGTATTCCTCTGGAAAGTAAAACTTGTATTCCTACGGGAAGTAAAACTATGTGTTCCTCGGGAAGTAAAAGTATTCCTAAAAATGCCAACTTATGTTGGTTAGGAAGTAAATCTATTCCTAAAAATGTCAACTCAGGTTGGTCGGAAATAAGAAGTTGTCAACTAAAGTTGGTCGGAAACATTTTATGTGTATGTGAAAGCGATCAAGCAAAAAGCATTCAAAGATCATATTCCACACTTGGGGGCTCTATTAAAAATCCAGTTGTTCATTCGGTGGCACATTCTCATAACATCATGCAGTTGAGCATCAGATTCAGCCCCAACTAATTATCATTCAGAAGTTATTTTTCTTGCTCAGGAGCTAATTTTGCTTATGAAGTTCAAGAGGCATATTCAGGAGTTATTATGCACATGCTATTGAAGTTCAGGAGGCATACTCAGGAGTTATTATGCACATGCTATTGAAGTTCAGGAGGCATATTGAAGTTCAGGAGGCATTCAGAAGTTCAGGAGGCATATTCAGGAGTTATTATGCACATACGATTGAAGTTCAGAAGTCAAATTCAGCATCTATAGCACTGAGATCTTTACTACTACTGCCCGACCAACATTGAAGAAGAAGTTGTATGAAAATGTTTCGAAGTCAACCACTAGCTTGGTACTAATCAGATTGAAGAGCTGGCTTCAAAAGCTAGTATGTTACTCGACAAAGTATTCAGAGGATCATAAATCAGAAGAATCAAGCACATGCAATGATTAACAAGCATAAATATAGGCATTAAAGTACACGAGGGGGTTAAAATTCATAAGTGTTGAGCGTATATGTGCAATGATTCGGGACGAATCACACCACCTAACTTACACAATTCTAGTACCTAGTAATGAAATTCAAATCAAGAAGAACTATAAGAAAATCACAAAACAGGAGATATATACAAAAGAGATAAAAAAGATAAAAGCCACTTTCGCGGGAGAACGATTGCATTTAGCGTATGCAATAATCTATTAAACCCCTAGGTTACCCTAGTGGACGAGTGTCGTATTGTGAGGGTTTTTAGGGATGAAACCCACAAATATCTTACGATTTTCTCAAAATTTATGCCCAATCAACATGCGACCAGCTCAACAATACGAAAAGGTTTTAAATATGTTATTGGCAAAGCGAACGAATTCACACAAAGTCCATATTATTAACATTATAGAATGAACTTATTAGAATTAAAACCTTAAAATGTGGGAGGCGAGCGAGTACATGCAAGGTTGATTTGGAAAAAATCAATATAAACCAAATAATAAACATTCAAGCGTGCATAAAAGTTTATCCTCATCGGGCTTTACGCTCAACAAATGAAATTACTATGAAAAGTGAGGTAATACACGGGACATGCGGGCATAAAGAGTAAATGTATTTAGAAACAACGCCGCGCACATGACACATATGAAGAACGCTATATATAAATGAAAAAAATGTAATCTCAATGAAAGATACCGCTCATTATAGGAGGCGAAACACATTTTCATAGATTATCAAAACTATTTAAACTTTTAAATTGAATTCACCCAAGGATCACATAGGACTTTATAGGGTTGTAATGTAGGTATGGGGTTAAATGTATGAAATGGAAGGTATATGTATGGATTTAACGTGTTCGGGGATGAAAACTTGGGATAATGGAAAATGTGGGCAATTTTAAAATTGGAAAATAAAATCCATAATATGCATTGGATATAACAATGGGGAGAGTAACCCAAGGTTATTGAACACTATATATGCAACATATACAACTTTCTCTTTCTCTTTCTTTTCTTATTTTTCTCACGTTTTATTTCTTTCTCTTTTCGTTCTTTTTTCTTCACTTTTTCTTTTCTTTTCTTTTCTACTCTTACATGCTTAAATTGCAACCACGTAATAATAACATCATTCAATCCCAAGTAACATTACAAACAAAGGTATGTAAGGTAATATGTATGGTTTGAAACTCCAATTTGGAGTTGGTTATGGGATTTTGGGGTTATGAAACGAATGACTATGTTTAAGCTCAAAGGGGTTGACGAGGAGAAACATTTAAGGTGAGGTCAAGGTCAATATGGGTGATATAACAAATAGGGCCTATGATCATTTCCTAAAGTTTACGCAATTCTCGAGTAAAAATAAACTTTGAAAATCATGCTCCAGTAACACATTTCAAGAATGAATTCAATTAATGAATGATCAAACGAAAGAATAGAGAGATTACCAATGACTGTAGCATTTTCAAAGAGGGAAGAGAAGTGTATAACCACTCACAAACGAAGAAAATCCCAAAGCTCACTTGGTGTAAGTATATACGATGCAACAAATGATTACTGAGTTTTAAAAATCTTAAACCAAATCAATAAAGCAAGAAAAATGAACGTGCTCATGGGATTAAAGTTTAATTCATGAAGTTATTCATAATATCAACTATTGAGGACTAAAGTCTAATGACTTCTAAAATCAAGAACATGCATCATTGAGTTGTCATTGGATCGAGCAATTATTGAAATTTATCATCGGAAACAAAAGCAAAATGCCCAACAAAGGAGAGAAAAGAAAGAAAATCTTTTTAAAAATTTAAATTTTTTATAAGAAAAGCATGCTTGGGAATAACATATAATCAAATCAAAGAAACTACCATTGAATGGATAGAATATCCTACACCCCCAACTTAAAATCTGACATTGTCCTCAATGTGAATTAAGAACCAAGTTAATGAGAGGAAAATAGTGATATACCCAAAATGGAGCGATCTCGTGAAAGTACAAGTCCAATGTTTCTACAAAACATGCTAGTACCAAGCATAACAAAAAATAAATAACCAAACTTTACTAATTACAGTAGACAATAAGAAAGAAAAAATAAAAATAAAAAATTAACTATGTAGAACCTACTATTTTAACTTCTAACTAACTATACACTAGAAGTTGAAATTTTGAGGGTCCACCCAAAATACGATTTGACTCTGGAGGATAACCGGTATACCCTCACTTAAAAGCATGCCTCCCGAAAAATAAGAATTCCGTTTCAACAATGGAAGGCATGTGTAAGGCGAAAGAAATGAACCATCGTTAATTAAAAGTTTTTTGGGGAAGATGGGGGATTTGGATAAAACGGGTGACAAAAACACGTGAGGTCCAAGAAAAACAGAATTTTCTCCCAAATATTTTAAAATTGGAATAGGAGGTGGCACACATGGAGGCAAATATGCCTTTATGAAAAGCAACTCGAGTAAGTACTCCTCATCGGTGAAAGGGTTAAACGTTTTAAAGTTTGGAACCGATTCATCGAGTACTTGTGACGGTGTGATAACAGAGAATGAAAAGTGGGAGGAAATAAATTCAAACTCAAGAGACGAGTTATCATCGCTCAAAGTTGGAATTTCGAAGGAGATAGGATCATTTTCAATGAAACTTTATTCTTTGGGAACCAAAGACGAAATCATTTCATTGCAAATGGATAATACATCCATTTCTTCACCACTTTCATTCTCTACTTTACTATGGGCCAAGTGAATGATGGTTTGTTCTAAACTAGGCACAAAGTCCTCTTTTTGTTTAAAACATTCCCCAACTTCAAAAGTATCGGAAGAAAAATCGTCGTCGGATTCAAATAATAAATCCAACTCATGCCCCCAACAACGATTTTCTTCCCGATAACGATTTTGAAAATTATCATTTCAAGCTTGTGCAAGCCCTCACCGAAAGTCGTAGGCCAAGGCGCGGATTCTTGCACATGAGAACTTTGAAACCTATCGTCAGACTTACAATCAAAATCATTAATATAAGAATTTTGAAAGCTAATGCATTTAGTTTCAAAATTATTATCACAAGGATCTTGCGACCCAAAATCTAAATGATCATTCCCAAAATTCCCATAATCCATACTTTGAATTTCGTAATACTCACCCAAAGTCATTTTAGTTGTTTCATTTTTTTGGGTTTGTAAGTATTGACCAAAAGTCATAGGTTTAGGGGATCTTGAGAATTATCATTACGATTATCAAAAGAATTGGAATAAGACATGCTTACCCTAAAAATTGCTCAAGATAACAAATCCCACAAAGTGATTTGCGGCCAAAGAAATTCGACCAGTTCTTGACGCTCAAAAGTAGACGTCCTACAAAAAATGTTAGCAAAAAATACAAATAGAAATAAAATACTATGAAATACTAAATAAAATAAATTCTAAAGCATCAAGTCCTCGGCAATGGTGCCATTTTGATAACAGAGGGAAACTGTGGCGTAAGAGTGACCCTAGGCCAACCGTCTGTTATATTCGGCTCACCAACTTTATGCAAAAACCTAAACTATGACTACACTCTTTTAAGGGAGTATATCGGACAGTCTGGGTATTGAATCCATAAAGACGGGTTGCTAGAATTTAATCGGTTTAATACTTCTCGAATAAAAGTGTTAAAGGTTTTGTTAACGAAAATAAAAGATAATAAAGAGAAAAGATTATTCTAGGCAAGGGTAAATTGAACTAAGATTAACAAAGCGAATAAAAACTATAGGTTGCACAAGATATCCCTCACCCCGATTTAATTGGTATAGATGGTTACATGGGTTCACGAGTTATTAAGATTGCGTCTCCTTTCGTCATTAAATTAAGAGTTGTCACACCCCTAAATTCGCATAAAAGACTACTATGGTTTTGGCGTCAACAAATACCTTGAAAATTACGCACGTAAGGTCGTAAATATGGACATACATGATATACTCCGTTAAATCTCCTAGGCGTAATACTAGGACAACCAAATCAAAATAAACGAGTAAAAACCATCACCATAGCAAAGCAACCAAATAACCCTAGGTGAGTTCAATCCAACCCAACCTATATTAAACTTAGCCACTACACATAATAAAAAACATAAATTAAACTAACTAATTAATGAAAGGAAACATCAACTAACTTAACAACTAAAATTATCTAGGCTTCAAAATAAATAACAAAGCAAAAATTAATGAATAGTCAAAGGAAGCTTAAATAAATGGGTACAAACCCACAGAAATGGAGGAGAGGGGTGAACTACAAGAAAACCCCCAAAGTTTCCAAACCCTAAACTAAACTAAACTAAGAAAGAGAGAAAAACTAGATATTATGAGTCTCCCCTACAAAAATACATTAAGGGTGCCTTTGATACTAAGTGGGAAAAAGGAATAAAAGAAAAAGGAAAAAGAAATGAAAAATGGGAGTAAGTTACAATTTAAACATAAAAGAAAAAGGAAAACTAAAAGAAAATAGAAAAAGGGGTGTAAAAAGTCTCATGAAAGGGATAACAGAGGATTGGTCGACCGGGGGTGGTGGTCGGTCGACCGGTGAAAGAGTAAATCAACGACTGTCAAAACCTCATGGAAAAAATCCAAAATCCAGTAGACCGACGATGGGGGCGTGGTCGATCGGCGCTGCCAGAAATTGCCCACGCTTCCTTGATGCTATGCCGAGACCTATATCCATGGTGGTGACCCACAATTAGACCCGCTGCTATGTATGCCGAGACCCAAAAGCCAATTTCACAAACCAAGGCTCAAAATGGTTGAATCATAAACCCGAGAACAAACCCGGGTATGGGCCAAATCGCCATTGACAAACTAAAGCAGTTTGCTGCAAAATTGGTAGAGAAGGACACATATGGCATTTATTAAATTATTAGTTAAAATTATTTTCCTTAATTTCTTCCTCGAATAAAAATCCTTAACTTCTTCGTTCGGATTTCGATTCGAGCATCGTTAGTGGCCACAAGAAGCTTGGACAATGAGCTACAAATTCCTTGAAGACTTTGGGCAAAAATCTCAAAGTATAAAATTACTGAATTGCCGCTGAACGTTCGAACTTTTACGAAACTTTATCGGAACACGACGAAACTTCACACTAAGCACCGTAACACCTATAAAAGCTCAATAATACCTTAAATAACATGTTAGCATATAAAACAGAGATTTTCTGATTAACGAGCATAAATATAGGCATTAAAGTACCCGCGGGGGCTAAAATGCATAAGTTTCGAGGGAATATGTCCAATGATTCGATTTTCACTCTAAAGGGTTACTATGCCTTTGGCCTTTTCTATTTTTGTTGAATTTGAATTTGAATCCTCAATACACATTTAACCTTTGGGATTAGGTTGATATTGTACTATAAGAAGAGGCGTATTAACCTCTTATCAATAATGGTTGAATTGTGCGAGAGTTATTTGAATCTCTTGCATGGTGCAAGCAATTTTAGAAGTGGTTGTGTCTAATTGGATCACATTTTGGGAGGATGAAAATTTCTCCTCATTGAGATTTCTATTAGCAGACACATATGGTACGGGTGAAGGCACCGCTTGAGGTTCTGGTGGATGATATTGAGGTTTCGATTCATATCAGAGTAGTTCTCGAGGTTGGTTTTGTGGAGGTGGCGGATTAGGGGGTTGGTTACCCGCCATTTAAAATCCTTAATTTTAATAATTCTTCCACCCCAAAAGATGTGGCTCGTACTCCAATTAGGATCTTAAGAGGGATTATTGGCATTGCCATCAGGGTTACGAGATAATGGCTTTTTTTAAGTCCCCATAAAATTAGCTTATTCTAGAATTGCCCCATTGATACCAAGGATTGTTGGGTTCTCCTTGGTTGGATGGCCAATCATATCATAAATAACAAATGATTCTTCCACAATATGATCCACTTGGGTGGACGCTTAGAAAAATTGCATAACATCATCTACCATTCAACACAATTGTGAATACCTTGTAAAAATGTCACTGTCTTCTTCCTTGAGGTGGAACAAGCCTTGATAACCTTAAAGGGTGGTGCTTTCTTTGATATCCCGATCGTAAGGGCTTAATGTATTCCACCCTTGTGAAGTTTTGGTTACAAACTCCAAGTGAGCCTCAACTTTTCGCCATTTAAGGTAAGCAAACTGGTATTGCTTACGCGATCTTAATTGAATGATTTATATAATTAAATGCCAGAAAATACAAATCCAATTTTATCTTGTTATCCAAAGACATGCATCTAAGTGATAAAATAGATAAAGAAAATATGCAATCACACGACAACTGAGGAAAAATTCCTTTTCAGGGCAAAACCTTTTATATCATCACCTTAGAAACTTTACAAGACAATCGGCTTACAATAATACTTGATACGACCACAAGTATAATGCGCAGTTTTCTAAGAATATCTAAAGAATGATAGTCGTTCCTGAGCACTCCATAGGTGGCGGTCTAACCTCAGTATCCACCGATCAACCTTCAGCATTCATTCTTCATTCATGATTTTTCTGGGTTCGCAAGTTAGTCGTAGAGATGATCTCTCCACAATGAGTATATAACTCAACTAAGTTCAAAAAGTATATGTAGGGATGTGTTTGTGAATAAAAAGATATTTTGTAAACATAAATGTTGAAATTTTTTAGAGTAGATATGCATAAATCGTTTTGGCAAAAGTCCCACGAAATTTGAAAATGAAACAAATATTTATATGTTGTTCACAACATTCAAGGCGATGGCTCGTTCAAACGAAATTGAAGCTCGTTTGAATGAGAAAAGCATTCGTTTGAATGAAAACAGAGTTCGTTTGAACGAGACTCCAATCTCGTTTAAACCGTCTTCTAACGAGCTTAAAATGAATTCTAACAAAAGGCCCTCATTAGTAGTTAGTTAGATGTAGAGATGAAACGACACTTCAAATGACAAGACAAATTCGTTCGAATGAGGTTTAATTTTTTTTATTTTGCGATTAAAAACCCAACCTCGGTTTAAATGAAAATAAACATTCGAAATAAATCTTATGAATAATTTTAAATACCAATTGATTTATACCTTTGCGGGATGTAGGAAAGTATACAATCTTGGAGTCGATTTGCTGTGACGGTTTGTAATGGGATACATCAAACTAGCCTAAAATATAAAAAGTCCTATGCTATGAGCAATGTTAGAAAAATTTCTCTTAGAAATATCCCCCTTTGGCTATTTCGAAACAAAACTATATAATTCTAATCGAAATACAAATTACATAAAATTCCCTTCAAAATGAAAAAATAACCTAATACCCTTCCCAATTCTAGAAATGGAACGGCATAAGATTCTTTATCTCCATTCTCTTCTTGTACTTCCCTTGGGAATCTTTGACTTCATTCATTGTGCCTTGATTTTCGCATAAGTACCTACACACATGAAGCAAATGAAAATAACGTGACTCATATAGAGTTTAAAATGAAAATAAAACTCGTAATTAAGTTCTCCCCCATTAATCAAACTCATCATGTCTCCCCTAATTTCTTCTCCTCCTTTTTGTCCGAAATAGACAAAGGAGTAGATACTTAATCATTAAATCAAAGCATCATGAATATATAGGAGATATCATCACAAAAGATATAAATAATGCACATGCAATGATAATCTCAAAGGCTTACATTCACCTACTATTTTTGAAAAAACATTTCAAGTGTAAAAATTATACAAAAACGACACACAATGAATTAACACAAAAATACTCAAATCATGGAAGTAGAATGTTGGGGTGTGAATCAACGTAGACAAACATAACACATGTGTAAGAAGATTGTGATCTCAAGATTTGCCTTAGGTGTAAAAGATTGTGAAATCATGTGAAATTGACTTAACCTAATCAACAATTCATGACCGTAAGTTATTTTTACACTAATGATGCCCAAAACTTTTTGATGTTTTTTTCGATATTTTCATAGTTTTTTCAAACCCATTGATCTTTGACTTAACTCCCGTAAAATCTCACATATAGTAATAAAACTCTTAATTATTTTGAAAAAAATTAATGCTCATTTGTAGCGAATCATCAATGTTAAAAAAAAATGTCCCGTCACTTCTGTTTTTATGTGCCTTTAATCTTTTTAGGATATTTTCATTGCAAATGACAATTTTAATTGCAAAGACTTTGTCTTTCGTATCCCTTTTCCATTGCTTTAATATTTAATAAATTTTACCAAAAAAATGATTTAAAGTCGGGCAATGGTTCTTACATGTACAACTTTTTATCTCATTTTCACATTTAGTTCGTCTTAAAGAAAAATTGAGATGAAAACACTATGAATGATATGTGAGAGGTAAGTGCAATACGCATATAAGCTCGTGGTCATGTGCATTAAAGTAGACAAGGGGTCAAATATATTGCAAGTTATCATAAATTCACAACTTAATGACTCCATAGATTATTAAGCATATATATATGTAATGATGCCACGTCTCAAAACACTACAAAGTAGTCACGTGTATATGGAAAGAATGAGTGACTCGGACATCTTAAACATTCGACCATATACGGTGAAAAAAAATACAAAACTCTTTTTGTCTTTTTTTCAAAATAAAATATTTTTCACTTTTTCTTAAAAGAAACTGCAAATCTTTTTGTAATTTTCCAATTTTTTCAGAAAACAAAACTCTTTTTCGATTTGTTTGAAAAATATCAAAATGAAAAAGATAGATATAATGGTAATACATACTGTCATTATGGGATATAGGATATGATCATGAAAATCACCCTATGCTAAAAATCAAGTCTCAACCTCAATTATTAGGCCCGAAGGAGTTCTCCAAAGGAGATGACTTCCTATGAAAAACCTCCATCAAATTTTGTGAAGTCTTGACTAAATACTCTACTTGCTCTAAAAACTCTCAAAATCTTTCAAGTGATGTGTAAGAGCATGCAAAACCACATATATGGGAGTGCATGCGGGAACTCGTGTTTGAGCATACAGAGAAACATACCTATAATATTCTCTAAGGTGACCTCTTTATTTTTAATGGGTCGACGTCCATAAGGATCCAACATAAACTCGAGGACTATCTCAAGTGTGGCATGGGAAGTGGATGCACCATCATAACCTATTCCTTGCCTCTCGACGTTACCTAAAGTGAGACTGAGGAATATTTTTCTTACCATCTTAGATGTGTCCTCTAAAGTGACCTTGACCTCCCGAATACATTCGAGATCGTTCTCGGGTTGGGATACATAAGCTTTAAGTTTCTCACGATTCTCTAATGAATATTGAAGATCTCCTCTAAGACTAGCCATGGTGTTGGTCAAATCGGTATTTTTCCTACCTAAAATAATCAACTGCTCACATAAAGAGATCTTCACCTTCTCGAGTTGACTCATCGACACCTCACACTCTCGCAAAACTTTCACCTCCTTCCCTAAATCTAACACCCAAGAGATAAATATTTATTTATCTTCTTTGTTTTCAAGATCTCAACGTAAAGATCACTAAATGCCTTTTAAAGATCACCTTCTCCCTCACTCAAATTTCCATCCTCACTCTCACTATCCCCCGAATGAATTGAAATATCATCGAGGTTTTCACGTTTAGATATGTCCTCATCGGCGTTGGACAAAGTAGAAGTACTACCGTGACTAGCAATGAACACAACGCATGGTTCATGTGGTGATTCTCCTCCTGAATCAACCGACTCGACGTCACTATCGCTAAGAGTGACTTTATTTGCAACTTTCTTGCCCTTTCTCGTTAGCCCAGTGAGACACTCACGTGCCTTGTTCCCTTTACCCTCACATTCAAAACATCTAATCTCTTCATCTTTCTCTCCCCTGTTCATGCCTTCATTCTTATTTTTATTTTTTTCAAAAATCTTTTCTTTCGAGGAATTTTCTTAGAAAAACTGAGAAACTTTTTAACTTTTTTTGCAAAAAAGGCCAAGTCATCAAAATCAAGTTCAACTTCATATTTGGACTCACAAACATTTTCTTTTTTCCTTTTCTTAGTTCGAGGCATTAAAGCAATCGCTACTTTCTTAGGTTTAATAGTTTTATGAAACATATCAATCTCATACGTTTGAGGATATCTTACAAGTTCTTCTAATCTAAGAGTATCTAGGAACCCTAACGAATTAAGTATGGTGACCTTACGAATAAAGTGAGCAGGGAGAGACCTCAAATTTTTCTTCATAACTCTCGACTTAGTAATTTTCTTACCCAAATTAAAACTAGAATTAACTATGTTCGAAAAACTCATCTAAGACTCGGACTCTAGCATGTTAATGATCTCAAATTGGGTGGCCAAATTTTGAAGCCTAGATGCCTTTACAACGTTGGTTCCCTTATGAGTGAGCTGGGGGGTGTCCCAAGCTTCTTTAGATGTGGTGCATATCATAATGCGGCGAAACTCATCAAGGGTGACGGCTTAAAAAATAGCACTTAAGCCGCAAGAGTTAAAATTACTCCACTTAAAGTCGTCATCTGTCCATTAAGAGACAAGTTTATGGCCAATGACATTATCAATAGTGACAGTGGAATGAGTCCACCCTCTTTCACAAACTAATCAGACTCGTTCATCAATTACTTTTAAGGTTGATCTCATCGTAGCTTTCCAGTTGGCATAATTGGAACCATAAAAAATGGGCATTCGATCATACAAATTATCTATCAAAATTCTGCCTTTTTCAAGATAATTTTTTTTTAAAAAAAATTGATTAAAAGAAAAAGGAGTTTTGAGATAAAAGGATCACACGGTATTTTTGTGTAACCTGCTGTGATACCACTTTAAGAGTGCTTGTGCTATCTTAATGGAATGATTTATATAATTAAATGCCACTAAACACAAATCTAATTTTATCTTATTATCCTAAGACATGCATTTAAGTAATTAAACAGATAAATAAAATATGCAATCACATGACACTTCAAACGAAAAGTCCAATTCGTTTGAACGAGATGCTAATATAGTTTGAACAAGATTTGAGATTTTTTTAAAAAAATTAAAAACCCAGCCTCGGTTTAAATAAAAATAAACACCCCAAATAAATCTTATGAAGAATTTGAAACACCATTTGATTTATAACTTTGCCGGATGTAAGAAAGTCTTCAATCTTTGAGTTAGTTTGTCGTGAAGATCCGTGACGGTTTGTAACGAAATAAGTCAAACTAGCCAAAAATACAGATACCTCATTCTCATATTGTGAGAATTTTCGAATTTGCTTCACAATGGCATTAGTCTTGTGAGATAGGAAAAATTCTTTTACACGGATCTTTCAATTATTGCAAATACCCCATAAAATTTGGGTGGGTCGGTGGGTGGGTGATTCATTACCCAAAATGTATCCTTATCCTTTACCGAGAACAACTTGAGCCATAAAATCTCAGGGGAGAAATTTTGATCGGATAAAGTGTTGCACACCTCATCAAAGTCACTCATGTGGCGATACAAATGCTCATTTTCAATAAAATGAAAGGCAGACAAAAGTCTAATCATGCTGTTTTGAAAATGAAAATTCCCGTTGTTGTATAGGAACATGATACACCTCGGCGGTGTGACCGTTTACAAGTGGAAATATCCACCAAATTTTTGGGGTGGGACGAGATGCACTTGTAGCATCGATGAATTAGAAAGAAAACGTGATGTTTTTACTGAGGGTAGTGCAGTTGGATAAGTCTATTGAGTCAGTAAGAATGATTGTGAAGCCGATATATTGATCGTAAACGTATGGTCAGACAAATACGGTGATCGCTAAAAGTCTGGGGTGCTTCCGCTATTATTTAGAATGCTAAAACTAGAAGATTAGACAATGTTAGCATCAAAGAGTTTACCATCAAAATACAGACTGGGATTGTTGTTCATCGAACACATTCGGTGCTACAAGAGAAAGAGACCTATACTTTCAGAACAACACTAGCACATATGCCTGTCAATGGATCGAATTTTGATTCGAAATCAGTGTATTTATTCGGATATGGATTGATTTTATGCAATTAGATAATCTAATTATTCGATTAATAAATGTATCGGATATGGATTGATAGATATCTGATCCACTAAGAATCCGATGCGATTTTGTTATATTAAATAAATATAAATTTAAATATTATATAATTAATACCTTTAATTTGTATCCATGATTTATATTTTTTCATGATTATTATTACACGTGGAAATCGATATTACATATCACATACTTTTATAAGCTATATTTTATTTAATATTATCTAAGTTATTATTATAGTAAAAAAATATTATGTAAGTAATGTTTATTATTAGGTTCAAATAATATCCGATCCAAATCTGTTAGGATTCAGATAAGGATTAAAATTTCCAAGATCCATTATATAATCTGATTCCGATCCGATTTGATAATTTTCTTAATAAATGGATATGGATTATTTAAGTTGTGCAAGTAAACAAAGGATGAAATCAATATTAACTTTACAATCAATCTACGACATGACAACGACATTAGAAACATGAAAGGTAAGCTAATCACGAGGGTAGTAAAATATGGGTAAGACCAAAGTCGAATTTCGCATGGATTGAAATGTATTAAGGTTAATATTAGTTTAAGGAAATTATTAAATAATAAATAAAATAAAAGAACAGATGGTAAAGGTTTGAGATAAAGAGTCCAGTAAAGATATCCAAACAAGACATTGATTAACAAGCTAATTAATGAAAATAGAAATCCGATGACTCTTAATTAATGCACGTGATTTAACTTGGGAGAAAGAGGTTTAGAGTATTCCCCCACCATGGATTAACACAAAAGATTAGGTTTTTAGATTTAAATCACAAATATATGAGAGTAATTCATGAAGGTCAACAATCAATATAGGGTGCCACCCTCATAATGAAAATGATTTGATATTACAGTAAATCCTAAATTATTTCCCTTACATGATAATTGAAGAAGAGTTTTGTGCCATCTTTCTTATTAGATAGTGACTGGTTTTAAAAAAAATAACAAAAAAACAAAGATGGAAGAGGGTTTTCATTTCACTAAAAATACTTTTGTCATTAATTGTACATGGAAATGCCTAAAGCTTTCAAGAGAGTGCAAATAGAGTTACTCACATCTAAATCCTCTAGTTCTATAATTTCGAAAGTATAATATATTTTTTATTTCAATTATCAGAAAGTATATTTTATATAATAAACATCCACATAACTTAAAACATTACTAAAAATGAAATAAAAGTTAGAGACATCTCATTCGTAAAAATATCAATAAATAATAAATTATTATCAATAGTTATGGATAAATATTTAAGTATTAGTATTTAACAACAACAACAACAATAATTTGCATGGTAACATACCAAATTTTCTTCAACTTTCGCACAAATCCCGTGTCTTTATTCGGATGTATTTTGTGAGAATTTTTTTTTTTTGGGAAAAAATATGAAAATACATTTTTCACAACAATCCTACTAACCAAACATAATCAAAAGTGTAAAAAAAATATTTCCTTACATTTTTTTTCCTCACAAACAAGGCCAAAGTAATCAAATTTAAATAAAAGTGTGAATTCCACCTTCTTTTTTCTTTTTTGGATCCATAACTCTAGAGTTCAACACGTTAGACTGTCTAGACTCAACTAAAAAACTCGCACATGGGTAAATCTAATGGAACATCATTATGAGCACGACAAATGAAAGTAAAGTGAGTTTTTGTAGGGAGGAAATTTCTTGAAAGTGAAGATGGTTCCTCCGTGAAACACAAACATGAATTGGAATCCAAAGTACTCGCACTTTCCTTTACTACCCACTTTTATAACCGTACAACTGTAGGTTTGTTAGGATTTCGAGATTTGGTATTCCCAAGTCTACCTTATAAATTTTATTATTTGTTCCAAAAAGTCTTTTAACATGTCGTTGAGTCAAATATTTAAAAATAAGAGAATTTTAATTAAATAGGTGTTTGAGTGAGTTTTTGATACAAAATAAAAAATTTAGACTAAATGTGCATTAAAAAATATTTAAGAAATTTTTTGGTATTTGACCATAAATTTAACTTGTTTTCATTGCAACCAAAAAATTATGTCAGAATATCATGTTTTAAGCATAATATATGAATATTTTTGTAGACATTGTAAATTTTTTACCACATGTAGAAGAAGGGATTTTATTTGACAAGTGTGCACGTATATGGCAATAAAAGTTTTATACAAGTTCCCCTAATACACATACTAGTCACAGTCTTCGACGGTGCCAGAAATTTTGTCTGGGTGGGACACAACCTAGTGACGAGGATTAGACTTATTTTTACGTTTTTACAAATATTTAATTAATAATTTGTATTTTTAGACAATTATAGCTCAAATGAAACAATATCGAATACAATAGCACAAATTCAATGCTCCGACTTGTATTAATAAACAACATAAAACAAACCCATCATTAAAACACCTAAATAAAATGTAAGGCTTAATAAAAATACCTCAATAGCTCCAATCCAATCAAAGAAAAAATGTCCAAGACAACTTGCAAATCCCTAAAAACAAACAAATCATAAACTAACCATACTTACCCAAATCATTAAATCATAACAACATTAAACCATAAAAATAAATTGTTTAGCAATAAAAATCCTAATTATTTTTATTTAGGTTTTTTTATTTAAACCTCATTTATTAAAAAAAGGATAGTGGATATTAAATGTTAATAATAAAAAAATCAATAGAAAGTAATGACTGGAGGCATTAAATAGAGAGATTATCTATCAACAAACAACAACATTATCAACAAACAACAAAGAGAGAGAGAGAGAGAGAGATTGATGGCATAAATATTAACTAGAGAGGGATTTAGAGTCTTTAGATTTATCATACCGGCAAATTTGAGCCTGAAGTTGGAAATGGTGTTCGAAATAGGCATTGGTGGTTGGCTAGCGGTGGACAGTGGTGGCCAGCGGATTTGTGTTGTAGCTTGGAATAAAGAAAGGAGGCCGGATGGGCTTTGGTTTATGAGTTGTTTGACAACTATAGCCTAAATGTGTGCATATGTGAGATATTAGTGGTGGAGCCCGTTTTTCGGTTTATGAGTCGTCTTGACAACTATAGCTTTGTAAAAGTGTACATATGTGAGATATTACTCTATAAAGTGGTGGGATCTTCTGAAAAAAGAAGAAAAGGTACACATAAGATTTTTTTTTTGGCATTATAGGGGTGGGACACTTGCCCTCACTCACGACTATATACCTCCGTCCCTGGTCACAGTGCACATGTCCAAAGGCGGAGCTAGAATTCTTTAGAGGGGTGAACATACATTTTTGGATGACTATACTTACTAATCTCTAATGTTATTGCCAAGTTATGTTAAGTGAGAATACACAAGGGAAGCACTCAATGCAATCGAGAACGACACGAATACCTATATCATTATAATCCACAAGGGAAGCACACTCAATGCAATCGAGATACAAAATAAACTTTTAATTACAAAACATAAATATCATTAGTTTAATATAATTAACAGGTGTACTTGTATAATTTTTCGAAGCATTTCTTTCGATAAGGAAAATAAAATTTGGGAAAAAAATATTGTCACTATCAATATATTGAGATTTCTCTAAGTAATTCGAAAAATAGAAAATTGATGGGCTGTTTATTTTTTTATTATTAGTTTGATCATTAAGGCAATTTTATTATTTTAATAGTAAATACAATAAAACTCTCATTTCTTGATGAGGCTTAGGATATAGTGATGAAATTATATATTTTAAAGTTTATATTCTAAACTTAATAATTATTATAAGTTTTCACCAACTATATAAATAAACAAATTTACAAAATGCTTAGTTTTTGAGTCCATATTTTTTTTTCAAAGCAACTTCTGAGTGATTACAATAGAAAAAAAAAAGATCTAACTCTCACGTCTCAAATTAACAATCTAGAAAACTTGTCCTCTTGTAAATTTGAGAGCATGATGCTAAATAGGTTAGTTAGCATGCCCTCCTACAACTATATGCTAATTAGGTTAGTTAACTTGCCATCTTGTAAATATGAGATAATGATGACTAAAATCTTTCCTCGGGTGAGCTGTACAGACAAATGGGTAGACAAATTTTGATGCCTTTTGACTGTAGAATTGTTCTACCTCTGTACCTCGGGCTGCAGCCCAGGCTTGCATCCGCCATTGCATGTGTAATTATTCCATCAATGCTCCAACTCCTGTTACAAAACTAGAATCGTACGAGTTACGTTTCGTAAACAGTTTTAATTCAAATTGTAAATGAGAAAGAAATTTTTATATATATGACACAACATCAAATTTTGGGATCACTAAAGTGAATCTTATTTTATATAATAGTAGACAATAATGTTTTGAACCACTTTCATAATTCTTTGGCAGGTATTGTATTTATTAAAACCAGAAGACTTGTAAAAAAAATGTTTGTAGATAAAGATGATCAGCAATCTTCTCAACGCAGTCCGACAAGTTCTGTCAGAAAAATATTCTTGACATGAAGGAAGTGCTCTATTAATTTATAAATTTTCGTTCCAGAGGGAGTGATTTTTAAGCCCCTTCTAAAACAATTCTAATTCTAAATCTACCAACAAAGTAAACTCCCATTGAACTAGGAGTGCTAGCTAATAATATTCGAAGACGGTGATATAAAGTCTAAATTTCAGTGGGACTAATTTCAGTTTTGAGCTTCAAGATAAGCAATAATAAGGTGGTTGTTGAATTATGCGTGTCTGTCTTTTCAATTCATAACCATCCTTTAGACTAGATTTAAGTACATAACAGTCTGTGAAAATGTAATTTGTGACAGTACCCTTAAAGTTTGTCTTAGGTCATATTTCATTTATTGTGTCGGCTAATAATTGTATGTAACCAACCGCACATATGGATTTAGTGCTTAATTGTACCTCCCAGTCCCCACTCATCATTCACTAACTTGTTATTCTCTCTCTCTCTCTCTCTCTCTCTCTCTCTCACACACACACACACACACACACACACACAAAAAAAAAAAACATACAAAAAAAATAATAATAATAATAAAAAACTTTTTTCTCTTTTTTCCACAAAACCCAGCTCTCACACGCACAAACGAGGTTGGTGAAGAATATATGCATATTTTCTATCACAAGAAAGACTTTAATTTTTAGTAAGAATTAGAGAAAACATTAGAATGATTATAAATTTGAATTAAAAAAATCACAAGAGACCACTCATATATATAAATAAGTGTTAATAATTAAACTTCAATTGTTAAAAAAAAAAAATAGTTTCAGCTTTCAAAAATGATATTTTATACTCTAATTAAGATGTTCAAATGCTATAAATTTTAGGTTTTTACTTAATTTTACTATACATATCTATTTCCCCCAAGGTAGGAAGCTGGTCACTTTGCTACACTCAGGTTTGTACAAAGTGTCTTACAACACTGGCGAATAAATTGCCGTTTCTCTCACATTTCTAGTTCCTATCTTCTGGATTTTGAAAGAAAGATTCCATTCCCTATCATAAAAATATACAAACACGATTGACTTTTTAAAGCAAAAAAATTAAAGAAGAGTAAAAACACCGCATCAGTCTTTTTTGTTCGTCACAATATTCTTAGCCACCAAATACTTTCTCTTCAATCGTCATGTTTTATATGTTCGAAATCACGTGGTTGTCTTTTGAAATTAATTTTAGGGTTTTTTATTTATTAATCCGGATTTTTATCATATTAGTACTATCAAAATAAAACTTATTAAATAAGTTTTATTAGGGGTTATTTATATATAAGTTTCGTGAGGTCAAAATTTTTCTAACTAAATCCTATTGACTTTTTAAACATTAAATAAGTTTTATTCATAATTTTTTGAATTTTTTTTCACAATTTTACCCTTTTAAAACCAATCACCCGTAACTTCTTAAGGAAAGTTGCATAAGTGATTGAACTTTTTTCTATTATATTTTTAATCTTCAAATGATCATAACTTTTGATTGACAAATATGTTTTTCGCAAAATTGCTATTTTTGAAATCTGCTCGCCGAGATCTATCAAACAACATTCATGAACCCTATAAAGTTTCAAAGGAAAAAAAATTACACATACCGTAAATTTTACTGCAAGAACCAGAAAATGAAATAATTTTATATCTGTGACATTTTTGTAAAAAGTAAGATTTACTGTTGTTGATGTAAAAAATTAGATTTGACCTAATTATTTTAATCACAGATAAAAAGAATAAAGAAATAATAGGCAATCGATTTTTAAAGTGGTTCGGCCTTGCAAGAATGGCCTATGTCCACTGTTTTCGTTATTGCTGACTGTTTGTTTGGAATTCTCGAGGAATGGTTTGCTCAAGAAATTTCGGCCCCCCTCCAATGAGGAGGTTACAATGTATTTATACCCTTGAGGCTGTACAAATGAAAGGACAATGCGCTGTTATCTAGTAGACATGTACATCTGTATGATAATAAATGAGCATTTTATGCGCAGTCGTCTCCTTGATTATCCTGATTAGAATGCTAAGTAGCTCGGACCGCTTAAGTTGCTCGGACCGCTTAAGTTGATCGGACCGCCTAAGTAGCTCGACACGCTCGAGCTGCTCGGGGCCCCTAAGTTCCTCGTGGCTTCTTAGTTGCTCGGTGAGCTTGAGTTGCTCGATAGAAGTATACATAATTGCCACGCTGGCAGACATGTGTCTGTAAGTGAGTGGTCCATGTCAGTAGACTAAATTTGGTATCAACAGAAGCTCCCAATGTTTCGTAGTTTGATGATGAAGAAAAGTAAGGAACATTCTGCTGCTTAGATTTTCGGTTTGTATGGATTTTAGGCAAACTTTCGTTGTATATAACTCCTTTTTTGAGTGTATAGTATCAGGCTTTTAAAGTATTTTGAATTTCCATAACCGCTTCGATTTTTGTGCCCCTTTTTCTTCTTTTTAGCCGCCGGATACGCAAACGTCCGCCTTGGTAATCATTGTTTTTCTCTACTCCCGAGGTAAAGTATTTTAACGCAACAGAAATCCTATCGTCTTTCACTTTTCAAATCTGTGTCTTCGAACTTTTCATTTCTTCTCTATCTTGTGCGTTCGTTTCTTCCATTATTCGTTGTCAACTAGTTCACTCTTCTCCTGTAAGATCTTCTTCCTTCTCTTTTACTTATTTTGTTCATCATGGTTTACCCTGTTGAATCTCTTGACAAATTTCGTTCTGAATTTTCAATTCCTTCATGGGTCATATTAGAAGAACTTTCTGAACCTACTGACTATTTTTCTTTGGCTGAGGGACATTGGTTCCCAAGTCTATTTGTAGCCGAATATGGCTTTTCTTTTCCTCTAAATCCTATATGTTTGGAGTTCTGTCAATATTTTGACGTTGTTCCTGCAAAAATAGCGCCAAATACCTGGAGAATAGTTAATGGAGTTCATAGGTTGAACCAACTTCATGGAACCCGTTTAGGGATTCCAGAGATTATGTATTGCTACATATGGGTTGTCAGCGATAGTACTTTTTATTTGAAAACTAGGTTTTTGAATAGGGCGTTAGTTGTCAATCTTCCTTATGCCAACAGGGATTATTTTGAACATGGAGTGGTAATGAAAAATTGCCAACACCCTCCATTAAATGGAGATGATGTATATCAAGGTCCTAGATGTCCTCCTTATGGCAATGGGATAGTTTTTTTTTTTTTTGAAATCTTGTTTTCTTTGTGTTTGATAAAATGTATCACTGACATTAAATTTTTGATTATTTGCAGTTGACAGCAAAAGAAAGTCTCCCAAAGAAACTGATGTTAATTTAAAGCATTTGAAACTTATCTGGAGTTTGCACCAGTCTGTGGCTGAGGAACACATTAGATCTGCTTCTTATTTGTTGCAGTACAAGAGCTATACTTCATCTTTTACTGCTCGTCTAGTGGTGGTTGACATTGGCCAAGTACCAGCTTCTGAAATTGGTGTAGAAGGTTCTTCCTCTGAATCAAGTATTCTTGTTAGTGATCTAATGAAGAAAAGAAAAGTTCCTGCTTTCTTCGATAAGTTTGCCTCTACTGCTGGAGAAGCAAAGAAAAGTAAGCAAAATGTTCTAGAAGAAGGGACAAGGAATATTGATGCACCCCTTCCTGCTGTTGCCAAGAAAATTATTGAGAAACCCCCAGTGGCCCCGAGTAAGCTTGCTGTTATTTCTCCTCCAAGTGAGGTTATTGTTATTTCACCAACCAAGACAACATCTTTGGTTGAGAATGTTCCCGCTCCTACGAGGAAGTTAAAGAAAAGTTCTTCTGAGAGACCTGTTGAACCTGTCTCTCAGTCTTTAAATGTTGAAGGTGGTATTCCCACTTTTGTTCCTCCAAGCTCTGCTATGGGCTCAATGAAGTCTTGGATTATCCCAGAAGTCCAAGATAATGAAGATGCTCTTTCCCGTGATAGAGTCACTTCCTTGGTTGCTCAACATATTGCCTCAGTAAGTATTATTAGTCTAATTTTTCACTTTTCATTCATGTGTCCCTGAACTGACTCAAAATTATTTATTTTTTCAGCTGGTAACGTGTTTCAACACTATTCTGAATAAGGATGAAGCTATCAAGGCTTCAGTCTCCTCGGGAGGTGTATAGGAGGCTTTTGTTGGTTTGACTCAATCCTTAAAAGATTCTCGTCAAAAGTACGAGGAGGATAAGGTTGCTTGGGAGAAGCAACTTAAGTTTATTGAGTCGGATAGAGATCAAGCTGCGAATGCCTCCAAGGAATTGGAGAAAAAGTTGAAAGAGTCTGATCAGAGCAACAAGGTTTTTGAGAAGAGCAACAAGGAGCTGGTAGTTAAGCTCAAATCGGCTGAGGAGGAAGTTGTTAAACTTCAAGATGTTGAACGTCAGAAGGTGGAGAAGAAATTGAAGGTTGCCGAGGAACTCCTTAGGGAAAGGACTTCCTCGGAGAAGGAAAAAAGAAAGAAATCAGTAAAAAAATCCTTCAACACTGGTTGGGATAAAGGCTGGAATAAGTATCTGGCTGCCATGTCCTCTCAAATGGAATACGCCAGTCTTAAATATTCTAAGGATGGATGGGTGGCAGCCTTACAAGAGTTGAAAGTTGCTGAGGATTCTGAATTATTCCAGCAACACACTCATGGCCCTCCTCCCTCCTCCGGAGAAGAAGAAGAGGATGAATATGTCTCAGATGAGTCTTCCATGATGATTGGAGATCGAGCCCTTTCTGTTCCAACTGTTCAATCATGCTCCGAGCAACCCCAACCAACCATTACTCCTGCCGAGCAACTACTCTTGTCCACCGAGCAACCAGTCTCTTCTCATAAGCAGATATAAATTTAACGATGAGAATAAACAACTGAAATCTGCTGCATCTTCCTCGGTAGCCTTAGATATGCCTTACAAGAAGAGAATAAACAACTGAAATTTGCTGCATCTTCCTCGAGAGCCTTGGTTCCGGCTAACGATGAAGGTTTCTCTTTCTTGGAGGTCGAAAATGCCAACTTATGAGATGAGTTGGAAACTTTAAAAAGAACTGGACCCTCCACTTCTACTCGTGGACGAGCAAGATCTTCTTATAGGGGACGAACAAGGGCTGGTCGGGTCTCTATTGAAGATGCAAGAACTTAAGAAGCTTTGGAAAATAAGGCAGTTCAATTGATGGCAAAGAATCAAGCTCTGGCGGAGATGTCTAAGAAGATTCTGAACCTCAGCGAGCAACTTTCTACCCAGAATTCTACTTTGGAAAATAAAGGACTTCTGGTGAAGAATCTTCACGAGCAACCGGAGAGGTTAACTTACCAATTTCATAAACAGCCTAGAGAGTTTTGGATGGCTGGTTATAATGAAGCACTTTGTCATCTTGATGCTTGTTTAGAACAATCGAACAACGAAGGGTATAAGCAGGGCTGGTTGAATGCTCTCTGTGTTTTAAAATTGAAGAGAGGTCATTTCTTGTGGGATTACTATACTCCTGGAGTTCTTGATCTACTAGTGCCTCCTTTCAAGCTTGACCTTAGTTGGATTCCAGTCCGAGCCATTCCTCGCGTTTTAATCTCCAAGTATCTTGATGATTATAGTCTTTATTCAATTTTTGAAATATCTCGCCCAGAACACCTGCTTGACCGTCCATCTATAATGAACGTCAGAATGCTGCAAGATCTGAATTTCATAAATTCCCCTTATAGTCTTGATGATCCTCCAGCTGGGGTAGACCCCGTGTCAAAGGCAGAGGGGAAGAAAACCATAGAGTAGAATTTATTCAATTGATATCATATGCGATCTGTAATTTATGTAATTTGTTCTGGTTTTAATAAAGAAATTTAATTTATATCATATGTAGTTTTCTTTGCAATTTAATTGTCATTGGTTTGAAAATATTTTATAGAATATCTCTTTTACTTACTGATGAACATATATGTATATCTGTAGAAAGACAAAAGTGTCTTGTTTGTTTTTAAATTGCCGACCAACCGGGGTTGGTGGTAATTGAATGTCGACCAGCTTGAGTTGGTGGTTATTGAATTGCCGATCAACCGGAGTTGGTCGTGTTTATTTCCCGACCAACCGGAGTTGGTCGTATTTATTTTTTGACCAACCGGAGTTGGTGGTAATTTGCTTCCCGACCAACCGGAGTTGGTGGTAATTGTTTCCCGACCAATCGGAGTTGGTGGTAATTTGATCCCGACCAACCGGAGTTGGAAGAGATTATATTGCCGATCAATCGGAGTTGATCGTGTTTATTTCCCGACCAACTGGAGTTGGTGGTAATTTGATCCCGACCAACCGGAGTTGGAAGAGATTATATTGCCGATCAACCGGAGTTGGTCGTGTTTATTTCCCGACCAACCGGAGTTGGTGGTAATTTGATCCCGACCAACCGGAGTTGGAATAGATTATATTGCCGATCAACCGGAGTTAGTCGTGTTTATTTCCCGACCAACCGGAGTTGGTGATAATTTGATCCCGACCGAGTTGGAAGAGATTATATTGTCGATCAATCGGAGTTGGTCGTATTTGTTTCCCGACCAACCGGAGTTGGAAGAGATTGATTCTGAACTTGATGCATAGTGTGTAGCACTAATACTCCGAAAAATTTCATCAAAAAGAGGGAACTGGGTAAAACATTCAACACTTTATTTATACTGAAGAAGACTCCATTACATAGAAATTCCAACTACTGATAATACTTGCATAAATGTTCTACATTCCATGCATTCTTAAATTCTTCTCCTTCCAAGGTTTCAATCCTGTATGTCCCTGGACGAACAACTTCTGTTACTCTCTAGGGTCCATGCCAGTTAGCTTCCAGTTTGTTGTGCTTTTAAATTACTTTCTTCAGCACATAGTTTCCCTCCTTCAAATCACACTTCTTTACCCTCTTGTTGTAAAACAGAGCTGTTCGTTGTTGGTATGCAGCATTCCTGATTGCTACTTCTTCTCTAACTTCTTTGAGAATATCTAGATCTAATCGCCTCATCAATTCACTGATAGGAGAATTGAAATTCAGCACCCTGTGTGTGGGTAGGCCCAACTCGGCAGGTATAACAACTTCGCTTTCAAATGCCAGCATGTATGGAGATTCTCCTGTTACTGCTCGTGGTGTAGTACGATAAGCCCACAGCACAGAATGTAGCTCGTTAATCTAATTTGCCTTTGCATCATCCAGTCATTTTTTAAACTATTCAGCA
This sequence comes from Sambucus nigra, assembly GCA_949130495.1. Lineage (NCBI taxonomy): Eukaryota > Viridiplantae > Streptophyta > Magnoliopsida > Dipsacales > Adoxaceae > Sambucus > Sambucus nigra. The sequence continues at coordinate 351,875,490 of OX422215.1, forward strand.
GCGTTTTGTTCGTCATCTCAGTTTGTCCATTGCTCTGGGGATGGCCTGGTGCAGAATGGGTCTTCAATATGTTTGACTGATGACAATATACAACAAACTCCTCGTTGTCAAACTGAGTTCCATGATCTGTGATGAATGCATAGGGAAGACCATATCTACAAATGATATTCTTCCAAATAAATTGAAACACCTTGCCATATGTCATATCAATAAGAGGCTCAGCTTCCACCCATTTAGTAAAGTAATCCAGAGCGACCATGAGATATTTAAATCTTCCCCTGGTTGTTGGAAGTGGCCCAACCAAGTCTATTCCCCACATAGCAAATGGCCAAGGGGACGTGATGGGTGTTAATAATGCTTGGGGAGTTCTTCGGACAGAAGAGAAGCGTTGACATTTATCACACTTCTTTGCGTAAGATGTACAATCATCTCTCATCGTCGGCCAATAATACCCCTGTGTTGTTATTCTTTGCAAAAGAGTTCGACCTGCCACATGGGCTCCACAAGACCCTTCATGGATTTCTTCGATCAAATTTTTTACCTCGGAGGGGTGGACACATCTTTGTAACCCTGCTATAATTCCTCGTCTATATAAAATGCCATTGGTCAATACATAACGAGCAGCTTTAAACTTCAATTTCTTGGCTATGAGTTTATCAGTTGTCAGAGCCCCCTCTTCAATGTAGGTCCTGATGGGATCTATCCAAGATGGTCCTAAATCAATGTTAATGAAATTCATCATTAGATCCTCGTTTATCCTCCGATCAGCTAGGATTTCTATTGGGATTGTTCTTCTTAGCTCGGTGCATGTGGCTGATGCTAACCGAGCTAGTGCATCTGCTCTTGCGTTCTCCAATCTCGGTATTCTAATCAATTGTACGGCATTAAAACTTGATACAACCTCCATTTCCTTCGCATGTTACTTGATCGTTAATTCTCCTTTTACTGTATATACCCCCAGCATTTGATTTACGATCAATTGTGAGTCACTGAATACGATGACCTGCTCTGCCTTCATGGTTTTTGCCAAACTAAGACCAACAATCATAGCTTCATATTCAGCTTCATTATTAGAAGCTTTAAATTGAAAGCGCAGAGCATAGTCCACATCGATCTCATCTGGGCTGTTTAAAATAATTCCTGCTCCACTGCCTGTATTGCAAGATGAGCCATCCACATATAGATTCCATATAAGTACTTCATCATCAAACTTTTTATCGGACAGAGTTCCTCGATGGAATATTTGTTGCTTCTTTATGTCCTCTTCTAACACTTTTTGCTATTCGTCGATCATCTTCTCTTGCTCATCAATCGACTTAAGTTGGTCGGGGTTTAAATTTGATGATCCTGTAACATCCACAGGCTGGTTGGTATTCAACTTTTTCTCTTTGGAGATGTCTGGATAAGTGAAATCTTCGATAAAATCTGCCACTGCTTTCCCTTTGAGCGACGACCTAGGCTCATAAGTTATATCGTATTCGCCCAATTCTACTGCCTAGTACATCAATCTTCCTGATTTTTCTAGTCTGTGTAGAGCTTGCCTTAACGGCATATCTATATACATAACTATAGTATGAGCTTGGAAATATGGCCTCATCCTTCTGCTTGCTTCAATCAGTACTAGCGCCAGCTTTTCCAGTCTTGGATATCTGATTTTGGCTCCTCGGAAGGCCTTGCTAGTGTAATAGATTAGTTTTTGTACTCCACCTTCCATTCTTATCAACGCCGAGCTAACTGCGTTCTCTGAAACTGCCAGATACAAGTATAATTTCTCTCCCATCACTGGTCTGGACAACAATGGAGGTGCTCCCAGGTATTTCTTCAATTCTTGAAAGGCCTTCTCGCATTCATCATTCCACTCAAAAGTCTTTCGGAGTGTTTTGAAAAATGGGAGACATCTATCAGTTGCTCGTGACACAAACCTATTAAGTGCTGCAACTCGCCCTGTGAGACTTTGCACTTCCTTCTTTGTCGTCGGAGATCGCAGCTCCAATATAAGCCTTGATCTTTTCAGGATTCACCTCAATTCCTCGTTGGTTAACAATATATCCGAGAAACATGCCTTCTCGCACTCCGAATATGCATTTGGTGGGATTCAGCTTCATTTGATATTCCTCTAGTTGATCAAAGGTCTGGCCTAAGTCAACTAGATGATCAACAGCTTTCTTGCTATTCGTTAGCATATCGTCAACATAAACCTCCATGTTATGACCGATTTGCTCTGCAAACACCTTATTCATCAATCGCTGATAGGTAGCACCTGCATTTTTAAGTCCAAAAGGCATAACATTATAACAATAAGTTCCCCTCGGGATAATAAAAGAGGTACTCTCCCTATCTTCAGGCTTCATTTTAATTTGGTTATAACCAGAATAAGCATCCATGAAACTTAATAGTTCGTGCCCCGAGGTAGCATCCACCAGTTGATCAATTCCGGGCAAAGGAAAATGATTCTTCGGGCATACCCTGTTAAGGTCGGTGAAGTCTACACACATCCTCCACTTGTTATTTTTCTTCTTTACCATCACCACATTTGCTAGCCAGTCAGGATATTTGACATCCTCAATGAAAGAGGTTTTTTGTAGCTTCTCTACTTTCTCCTGTATAGCTTGATTTTTCTCAGGACTGAACACTCTTCTTCGCTGCTTTACTGGCTTGACTTCCTTGTTCACATTGAGCTCGTGACACAAGAAATTCGGATCTATTCCTGGCATGTCTTCATGACTCCACGCAAAAGTCTGCTTTCTTCGCCTTAGAAATGCTATCAATTCTTGTTTTATTGATTCATTCAAGGATGCACCAATTTGAGTTGTTCGTTCTGGATGCTCGTCGTACAAAATGACATTCTCAGTAGCCTGTATGACCCGTCCTTTCACGAGTTGGGACTCGTCTCTAGGGTCTAATGTTTCAATCTTTGCATCTTCTATTTGGTAGGTAGTAGTCTTCTTTCTGGATTCTTCATGCCCCTCCTGCTCGGCAGATGAATAGTAGCATTCCCGAGCTAATTTCTGGTCACCTTTTACCACTCCTACTCTAAAATTGGTTGGGAATTTTAAACATTGATGTACAGTAGATGGCACTGCTTCGAATTTTTTTAGTTATACCCTTCCCATGATGATGTTGTAAGCTGATTGGATATTTTTATCCATTACGAAGAAGCGTACTCTTTCCGTTCGACAAGCAGGCCATGTACTAATAAGCATATCCAACTTAATCGTCCCAAGTGGAAAAACCTTTTTGCCAGTAAAACCAAGGAGGGGTCTATGATATGGATCCAACTCGGATAACTTCAGATTCAAACTATCAAAGCATGGATAAAACATGATATCTGCCGAGCTACCATTATCCACCAATACTCATGAAATCACCACTTCCTTGATTCTCATCTTGATCACCAATGGGTCATCATGAGGATATAGTACACCTGCCAAGTCGTTCTTAGAGAAACCAATGACCAATTTGTCCTTATTCACCTTCCTCGGGCCATCATCTTCAGCCAGATTTATTCACTGAATGTACAAGCAAGCTTGAGCCTCTTTGCGATAAGCTTTTCTCTCAGCAGTCATATCTTCGCCTCCTACATCTCCACCTGTAATGACATTACATTCAAATGATCCAAAATGGATAGAAAATACCTCACGTTCTGGCTATTTTGGTCTTTTGGGGAGATCGGGGTCGTCTTGGTCATCATCCGGGTCTTCTTCATGACTTCTCTTCTTATCTTCTTTTGCTCGATGAGGAGATCTAGACCTCTGCCTTGCTCGGTCGTTTCTCTTTCCACCATTTTGACGATCAACATACTTGGCCAGCTTTCCTCGTCTAATGAGTGCTTTAATTTCATTCTGAAGAGATATGCAATTTTTGGTCGTGTGACCATGGTCTTTATGGAACTCGCAATATTTGGACTTATTCCTCTTGTCAGGATCTGCCTTCATTTTCTCTGGCCAGTTTAGCTCCTCGCTGTTCTTGATCTCTTCCAGAATGTGGTTTATATCTACTTTCAAAGGAGTATAATTTCCAAATTTCTTCAGTTGTTCCAATGCTTGCTTTGCTTTTGACTGCCTGTTACCACCATTATTCTTTTGCTCATTCTTCTCAGCCTTATCAACCTCAACCTTGGTCTCTTTGGTGTCCATATTCTTCTTCGTAGCCATAGCTTCCTCGGCGTTCATAATCTTGGCTACCTTTGCCATTAGTTCTGCCATGGTTCTAGGCGGATCTTTGGATAGAGTGTAGTACAATTTATCTGGCAGTAGTCCACTCATCAGAGCAGTAATTCCTGTCTTCTCCTCGTAATCAATTACCTCGATATTCTCATTATTGAAACGAGTAATATAATCCCTGGTGCTCTCACCTTCCTTCCGTCTAACACTTAGCAAGTGTGCTACTCGTTTGACTGGCTTTGCTCCAAAACAAAAATTTCCAATAAAGAGTTCTGCTAGCTGAAAGAAAGTCACAATTTTCCCCCGAGGAAGGTTATTGTACCACATCTGAGCAGATCCGGTAAGGGTTCCTGAAAATGCCCTGCATCGCATCTCGTCTGGAACATCATAGATATCAGCAGCTGCCTGGTATTGTTCTATATGGAGAACATGATCAGTTTTTCCATCATATTTTAGTGTTACTACCGAGGCTTTGAATTTTGACGGTGTGGGAAAGTCAACAATCTCTTGTATGAATGGTGTTCCTCGGACAAAAGTCCTTTGTAGAGGATTTTTGGTTTAGCCATCTCCCCTAATCTATCCTCCAACCTTTGAATTGAGACCTTCCATGCATCATTTCCTTCCTCGATCCTATTGGTTCGAGCAACTGATCGTGTTGAATTTGCCTCTTGGGATCTTTCATGACGAGCAGCTGGTCGTGATTGGGCAGAGCCTTCCTTTAAATCAGATGGTCGTTGAGAGTTCCTCGACATAATCCTAGGGGGACTTCTATTCCTCCTAGGATTCAGACGATCAAAAGGAGAGATTCTACTCAATCTTTCAAGAGCACTTGTCCTTTCTGGGGATAGAGTGTTTTTTTATTGAGTGTCTGTAGCTCGCACCGAGGAAGTCCGTCCAGGCTGATAAGAAGGATCATTAGATCTCTCAGTACGATATGAATCGGTACGTCTGGACTGAGATTCCTCTGGGAACATCGTTCGCCTAGTTCGCGAAGAGAGTAAACGAGTATTTCTATGAACGCTTCGTTGCCCTGATTGGGCTGGCACTCCGCCTTGAACGGTTTGTATGAGTTGACGCATGGTTTCTTGCATGGCCGTTTGCCCTTGGGCCAAATTAGCCATTATACTAGCAAGATCTTGAACATTTGGAGGAGTCAATGGAGGATTCAGAGGGATCCCAGCGTTTCGATTGCTGGATTCGGGATGATCAGCCATTGATGATGAATTATTTTGGTGAAAAACGATAATTACAGTCGTTTTCCACAGACGGCGTCAATCTGTTGATGTAAAAAATTAGATTTGACCTAATTATTTTAATCACAGATAAAAAGAATAAAGAAATAATAGACAATAGATTTTTAAAGTGGTTCGGCCTTGCAAGAATGGCCTACGTCCACTGTTTTTGTTATTGTTGACTGTTTGTTTGGAATTCTCGAGGAATGGTTTGTTCAAGAAATTCCGGCCCCCCTCCAATGAGGAGGTTACAATGTATTTATAGCCTTGAGGCTATACAAATGAAAGGACAATGCGCTGTTATCTAGTAGACATGTACATCTGTATGATAATAAATGAGCATTTTATGCGCAGTCGTCTCCTTGATTATCCTGATTAGAATGCTAAGTAGCTCGGATCGCTTAAGCTGCTCGGACCGCCTAAGTTGATCGACATGCTCGAGCTGCTCGGGGACCCTAAGTTCCTCGTGGCTTCTTAGTTACTCGATGATCTTGAGTTGCTCGATTTAAGTATACATAATTGCCACGCTGGCAGACACGTGTCTGTAAGTGAGTGGTCCATGTCAGCAGACTAAATTTGGTATCAATAACTGTGTTAATGTTACAAAAATAATAAAATTTCTTGTGTTCACAAGAAAATGAAATCTATATATTTATTAAATAAGATCTAGGGAGTCCGCAATATTTTAATGAAAAAAATTACACAAATAGTAATATTTACTGTGTAAACCTTAAAAAATAGAACTTAATTAATATTTGAATAGTCAATAGGACTTCATTAAAAAAATCTCAAATTAGGAATTACATATACTTTTACATATTAACTAGATTGTCACATTACTTGTTAGTATTAAATAATAATACAAACAAAATAAATGGTTAATTAATGTATAAACCCATATATATATATATATATATATATATATATATATATAGTATTGTTCATGTGCGATTCATAAAGAGTAACATTTACTGTATTAATATTACGAAAACAGTAAAATTTATTGTGTTCACTGAAAAATGAAATCCATATATTTATCAAACAAGATTCATGGAGTCCATAATATTTCAATGGAAAAAATTACATAGACAGAGAAGTTTACTGTGTGCATCATTAAAAATAGAACTTAAATAATGATTGAATAGTTAATAGGACTTAATGGAAAAAAAATCTCAAAATAAGAATTACATATAATAATACATATTAGTTGGTTTGTCACATTAGTTGTCAGGCTTAAATAATAATTAGAAATAGGTTAAATAAATACACACACACACACACTCACACACACACACACACACACACACATATATATATATATATATATATATATATATATATATATATATATATATATATGTATTAAAAACGATACCTATTTTTAATTTAAGCCATTTACTCGCTCAAACCTTCATTTATCTAATATTTTCTTATTTTTGAAGGTTCGCGCCAGCGGCATCCCATGTCACCCCAAATCGGAGCTCTGATGCATCTGGCTCTCAAATACCAATTTATTCAATATTCTCATATTTTTAAAGATTTGCGCTACCAGAACCTAATCCTCATTGTCGGAGCTTCTCCGACCTTCATCAGAGCTTCGATTTCGGGTGGGTAAGGGTGTCATGGAGTGGCATTGGTGCGGACCTTTAAAAATAAGAGAATATGGTATAAATGGGGTTTGGATCCACAAGAACACGATTTGGGGTGAGTAGGGGTGGCATGGGGTGCCGCTGGCACGACCCTTTAAAAATAAGAGAATATTAGATAAATGGATGTTTGAGAGACTAAATGGTTAAAAATTAATATGGAATACCCTGCCCTAAATATTTTAGTGAATCCCCGTATAAAGTTGTGATAATACGAAAATTTGGAGAGTAATGATGATCATAGGAAAATTTGCGGGTAAAAGATTAAATTATGTTAAGAGGATTATTGGCTATATAACTCCTATTATCTCATGTAAAATGTGGGTACCTCGTCCATTATTTTAGGCCTAAAGAAGTAGCCGGGCTAAGCTCTACTGAAAATAGGGAGAACCCGACCCAAACTCCAAAGCCTAAAAAATAGTTAGTTAGCTCCTACCCACCCTGTTCCTAAAATCTCTCGTGAGATTTTTTAGGGATAGTGGGATAACGTGGGAGTGCCCAACACCCCCACTCTCCGAAGTTTACCTGTATAAATTGTATCCCTGGCCTGAGGCAAAGGGTATGTAATAGAGAATACTCCTCTGGAGAAAAGAGAAATACAAACTGAGAGCACCACCGTGGACGTAGGAAATTTGCCGAAACACGTGCATCTTGTGTTGTGTGTGATTGCTATTATTCTTATTCTTGTTCTTTACTTTTCTGGTGATTGCATTTACCTATAATTTGTGTTGCGATTTCTTGTCACCACAATTGGCGCCGTCTGTGGGTACGGTTGTTCCCCCTTTAAGAAAGCTTTCACCAACAAGAACCTATAATGTCTGATCACAGCAGCAATACCCCTCAAGCGGGGGATATTTAAGAGCAACCTATCCCTCATAGGGTTAGATTTGAAGTTCGACGCTCAAACCCAAGGCTTCGCCTGGAACGGCAAGCCTCGAAAGAAAGCCAGGGTCCAGCTAGGTCTACCCAAGTTTCCAGGCTGATCGATGCCTATGAGGCCAGGCTCTAAGAGCAAGAGGAGGCTACTCGCAAGAAGGAAGCCAAAAATGCTCGCCTCAAGAGGCAACTGGAGAGGATGGAAAAATAACTCCATCATAACACGAGGCGACACCATTATCGGACTCCTAGCCCTCAGGTAAGTAAATCTCGCCACCGAGGGGGGAGCCCAAGGTGTGGGTCTCAAAGAATTGAGGGACATGAGTCAAATGACGATTAATCCAAGAAGTAATAAATCAGTTCGATGTTACAGGAGCCCAGTCCGAAGGAACGACGATATACGAAACTTGGTTCGGAGAGAGATGGATTAACACCAAGCACATCGGGGTGCCAGATCGATAAGAGAGCTAGCTAGCTAGGCGAGCTCTCAGGAACCAAATGAAGTCCCCCTTTTCAAAGGAGATAGAAGAAGAAGAGGCCCCCAAGAAGTTTGCGATGCCCAGATTCAAAATCCACGATGGAAAGACTGATCCTATCGACTATGTCAGACCGTACAGGCAGGCCATGGCCCTTTGGAACCACAAGGACGCGCTGATGTGATGGATTTTCCCGTTGAGCTTGCACGATATGGCCCAAAACTGGTTCGAGAAACTCCCCCACAGATCCATTAGGAACTTCGAGTCCCTGGAAGAGCTCTTCACATCTCGCTTCATTACCAGTAGCTCCCATTTGAAGATGATGGATTCTTTGTTGACAATAAAGAAAAATCCCCAGGAAAACCTCAGAGACTACGCGAAAAGGTATTGGGAAGTGTTCAACGAGGTCGAGGACTGCTCGGAGCAGGTTGCCATTTCATCCTTCAAAATTGGCTTACCCAATTCCTGCCTCTTGCACCAGTCCCTCACTAAGAAGGAGGCCACAAGCATCGACGACTTAATGGCTCGTATTGAAAAATATGCCAAAGTCGAAGATGTGACCCAACTCAGTGCAGGAGAAAATGGTCGCGCCAAAGTTGCCAGCTAGGAGAGCGACAGGAATGAGGGTGAAAAGAAAGGAAGTAAAAATGGAAGTAAAAATGGCAACAAGAATGGGAACAAGAGTGATGCTTCGAAGGCATTTCAAGCATTAAATACAGTTTTCAGAGAACCAATCTAGAAGATTCTGACAAAGATTAAGGATGAACCGTTCATCAAGTGGCCTAAGAAGATGGGTGGAGACCCTTCCAAGCAGAATAATGCACTGAGATGTGATTTTCACAAGGAGGGCGGGCACAAAACTGAGCACTGCAAAGCCCTCAAGTCCCACCTTGAAGAATTAGCTCGATCTAGGCACTTGAGTGAATTCGTTAAAAAAAAGGCAGATAAGGTAGCTTTCAATGGAGATCAAAGGCCCGATAAACGTGCTCGAGGAAGACGTCGACCATGAGTTCGCAGTAATTCATGGGGCGTTCGACCTCAAACAAATTCAAGAAAATACAACTTGAAAAAGCTTACAGCAGTAATGTAAGCTTTTCAGATCGATCCACCCAAAACACAAGATGGGAAGCATTGATAGGCAAAAGATTTCAACTACAGCAAGCATATTATGTTTACAGATGAGGACCTGATGGGAGTGAGAAATCCACATCATGATGCACTGATCATTACCCTCAGGATAACTAACTATGACGTCGACAGATTTCTTGTCGACCAAGGTAGCTCATCCAAAGTAATGTATCTCGACCTATTTAGAAAGTTGAAATTAAGTATTGCCAGCCTAAAGGAGGCCACCGTTTCTTTAGTTGGCTTCGCTGGAAAGATAACCATCCCATTGGAAAAGATCGTCCTACCAGTAAGGGCAGGAAACATCTAAAAAATGATCGAATTTCTCGTGGTCGATATTGATTCACCCTACCAAGCAATCCTAATCAGAGGATGGCTACACTCGATGAAGGCCATCCCATATACCTACCATCAGAAGCTCAAATGTGTGATTGAACGAGGAGTGGTGGAGATCAGGTAATGGCAACAAATTTCTTTATAGTGGCCATCCGTCCCAAATAAGAAAAGAAGGTTGAAAAAGTTAAAAGTGAGAACGAGGAATTGGAGAGGTTAATGCCCTCAAAATAGCAACTAAAATATGGCAGACCAGGAGTGGAGGAGAACAGGCTCCTCCCTTCTAAAAGGGTCATCGAGGACCTGGAGGAAGTCACAACCATTAGCAACTCAAATGAAAGAAAGTTCTTGTTTGGAACCTCACTCACAGACCGCGAAAAAAGGGAGTTAGTCACCCTACTTCAAAGTAATTTAGATGTCTTTTCATGGGAGCCTTACAAGTTTCCCATGATTGATCCTAACATCACTTATCATCGATTGTACGTTGATCTAGCTTTCAAACCAGTAGCACAAAAAGCTCAACGAACTGCTCCAGAAAAATATAAGGAAGTCGAGAAGGAAGTTGAAAAACTGCTGGATGCAGGATCCATACGGGAAGTCCAGTTCCCCAAGTGGCTATTCATCCCAGTGGTTGTCCTTAAGAGTAACGGAAAGTGGAGAGTCTGTATCAACTTCACTGATCTCAATAGAGAATGCCCTAAAGACATCTCCCCCCTCCTTAACATCGATCAATTGTTATATGCCACGATAGCACATGAGAGGATGAGCTTCCTTGACGCATACTCCGAATATCACCATATCCCTCTACACGAGCTGGATCAAAGATAAATCAGTATTTATAATCACAGTTGGGTTATATTGCTATAAAGTTATGCCCTTTGGGCTAAAAAACGCAGGAGCAACATACCACCGGTTGGTCACCAAGATGTTCAAAGACCAAATGGGAAGCACTATGAAGGTCTACATCGATGACATGCTCGTTAAGAGCAATCTCAAAGTTGACCACCTCTCTGACCTTTGAAGGACTTTTAAAATCCTTAAGAAGTACCGAATTAAGCTCAACGTGAGTAAGTGTTCCTTCGGTGTCCATTTAAGAAAATTCGTTGGGTACTTCGTCAGCAAAAGAGGTATTGAAGCCAACCCACACCAGATTGATGCTATGACAGGGTGCAGACCCCCCGAATGATAAGATAAGTACAGAAGATCACGGGAATGCTCTCCGCCCTAAATTGGTTTATCTCAAAGTCTTCCTAAAGGTGCCAATCGTTCTTCCAGTTGTTGAAGAAAAGTAAGGACGTGGAGTGGAACGAGGATTGCTCGAGGGTGTTGGAAGGGATAAAAGCTTACCTCAGCAAACCGCCTTTGGTCATAATCCCTCAAGAGAATGATTATCTATACCTTTACCTTGCATTATCTAGTCATGATGTGAGTTCTGCACTGGTATGCGAAAAAAAAAGGATCCAGTACCCAGTCTATTACACGAACAAGACTCTTTTGGATGCCGAACAGCGGTACCTACCACTAGAAAATCTCGTCTTTGCACTAGTGGTAGCCTCAAGAAAATTAAAATACTATTTCGAAGCCCACTCCATCATCGTACTGACATCCCACCCCCTTAAAGCAGTCCTGAGGAAAGCAGACCTTCCAGGTAGATTGTCAAAGTGGTTGGTCGAGCTCGGGTGATTTCACATTCAGTTCCCGCCAAGGACAGACATCAAAGGGCAGGTCCTCGCCGATTTCATCACGAAATTTATAGGAGAACAACCTTCTGACCATCCCCAGACTAGTCATCATAGTAAAGTTCCACCAACGGCAGGCATCTGGTGATTAAACGTTAGTGGAGCCTCCAATTATAGATGGGCAAGAGTAGGCATTGTGATAGTTACCCTCGAAGATGCAATACTCGAGTAAGGAACCAGGCTTAGATTTGAAGCCTCCAATAATGAAGCAGAATATGAGGCACTGATCATCGGACTGCAGAAAGCACGGATACTAGGGACAAAACAACTACAAGTTTTTGGTGACTCACAGTTGGTCTCCAACCAGTTAAGCGATAATTTCAATGCAAAAGATGAAAGGATGGCAACCTATCTCACCACTGTCAAAAGGTTGATGGCCGACTTCGAGCACATAAATGTCTAACAGTTCCCAAGGGGTCAAAACAGTCACGTCGATGCTCTAGAAGCCTTGAGCTCAACAATCAAATCCGACTTAAAGAGGACAATTCCGATCGATTTCCTCGCATAACCAAGTATCACCAAGAACGCTGAGCTACCAAACCCGGAGCACGTTCTCCAGATCGAAATAGCCCCGAGTTAGATGGACCCCATTAAAGATTACTTAAAAAACAATGTCCTTTTAAGGGACAAGAATACCTCCCACCAGATAAGAGTCAAAGCATCTCCGGAGGGAAAGCTCTACAAAACATCTTTTGCTGGCCCTTACCTCCAGTGCGTTCATCCAAAGGACGTCTAGCAAGCCATGTATGAACTCCACGAGGGAATCCGTGGGAGTCATATTAGGGGCAGATCGCTAGCCTTTCAAGCAATGAAAGAAGGGTACTGGTGACCGTACATGCAGAAAGATGCTGGAACCTACGCTAAAAAATGCAAAAAGTGCCAACTTTATGCGCCTACGGTACACCAGCCAGCTAGCGACCTGAAGTCACTTACTAGCCCATGGCCTTTTGCCCAATGAGGTATGGATATCGTGGCCCCCTACCAACTGCAACACGTAATCGTAAGTATCTATGGGTCGCAGCAGATTACTTAACCAAGTGGATAGAGGCAGAGCCACTAGCAAACATTAGAGATGCAGACATGATAAGATTTATATGGAGAAACGTTGTCACTTGCTTTGGTATTCCTAGGACTATCATCACTAACAACGGAACCCAGTTCGAGAGCGACCATGGGATCAGGCACTACTTCAGCTCTGTGGCATACCCTCAGAGCAATGGACATGCTGAGGCTTCTAACAAAATGGTGATTGATGGGTTAAAAAAGCATTTGGAGCGAGCATGGGAAAATGAACTACCCCATATCCTATGGGCTTACCGTACCACCCCAAGACAAGCAACTGGAGAGACACCATTCTCACTTACGTATGGGATGGAGGCAACTATCCCTTTGGAAGCGGCCTCCCTACCATGAGGTCCACTCTGGTCGACCAAGGCCAAAACGATGCAGCATTGGTCGCTGAACTTGACTTAGCCGACGAGCGTAGGGAATTGGCTCTAGTGAAACTAGCAGCCTACCAACAATAACTAGCAAAGCATTATAACAAAAAAGTCAAGCCAAGAACATTCCAGGTTGGGGACTACGTCCTGAGGAAAGTTCTTGGCAGCGCTGTGAAACCATTGGATGGCAAGCTAGGACCAAACTGGGAGGGACCTTTCAAGGTGATAAAAGACGACCTACAAGGAGCCTACCACTTAGATATGCTGGAGGGCAGGGAGATACCAAGACCTTGGAATGTAGCCAACTTGAAGAAATTCTACTTCTAGATTTCTTTTTTGTTTTTTAAAACTTAATGTTAAATTTTCAATAATTTTTCGATTAATAAGACGTTTTTGGCATTGTCCTTTTATGAAGTTTGTTTTCTCAACTACATTATAGAATATGCACCATTTCCAAAGCTACATTCTCCCCTCTTAACATGCCAGACTAAGATCACAAAAAACTTATTGGTGAAATTAGCAGGGTCGATATGTAATGACCCTCCTCAGGCACGAATATTTTATTACATCACTACATGTACAAAAAATTATATATTCTAAGTGATTCAAACCCTAATGAGTAACAAGCTGCTAATCAAGGTAGTCAACTACTCGCGATCTTCGGCCATCATCTGAGCAAGGAGCGAATTCCTCATCGACTTCGTCTAAACTCGGCTCCAAAAGTTATCTTGGGATTACATTTTTAGAAATTCAGCGATCATCCCTTTTGAATGGGTTTGGCATCAAAGTTGAGGGAAAAATTTCATGCCTATACCAGAGAACAAAGTTCCTAGGGACTTATAACTCCCTGAGGGCACTCAGCCACCCTCTTAAAAAAGTTAATTCCTCGACCTCTTTCAACTTTGTTGGAGCATCAGTCCAACCTTGGTCGTAGCCATCCGCCCATGTCTGTCGTGGACCATTTTTGAAAAACTGTCGCAACCTAGTAACATCTCGTTAAAGCCCAGCCGTAATCACATACGCTTGAACAACGTCCCCTTTCAGATCGATAATTTCTCTCTGAGAAATGCTGAGGTTTCCAGCTCGCTGTGTTATTGATGATGAAGAATCTTGGATAAGTAGCAGAATCGTGGTCAGCACATTCTCCCCCAAGAGGGCAAGCTCGTACTTCAATGTATCATTTTCTTGTTGGAGCATCTCACTAACCAAGTTGATTTCAGATGCTTCTAGGAGCTAAGGACATTGACCTCTTCTTGAATACATGTGCTAATCTCACTCATCTCCTAGAGTTTAGCCTTTAACTTTGCAACTGGCTCAAATTGGTTCTTGTAATCCCGGTTCCTTGCTCGGAGAGACTTGCAAATTTTTATGAAGGCACGACAGACTTGGTCGCTCACATTAGTGCCAAGGATTTGGCCTAGATGAGAAGTAGTCGGGATATATTACTCAAAATCTATAAGCTACAAATGATACAAGCATCGAGAATAAATAGATCAGTTAATGAAAAGGAACAAAACTTTATTTCATTAAAACCAAAATACTTCACATATAACTACATCAGAAGGAAGTGAACAACAAAAACAAAAAAATACAAGGCCCCCCCAAAAAGGCTAGTTAGCAACCTCAGTCTACTCCGAGGATGCTAGCTTCTTGACCTTATCTGCAGCAGCCGTATTTATACCTCCCTCATATGGGATGACCACCATTCCCTGATCGATGAGAGCATCAGCAGCAGTAGTTGGAGCAGCTGGAATACCTTCATTGGTAGAAGGAGGAGGCACACCCTCTACAACAGGTTTTGGGCCAGGGTTGTGCTCGTCAAAGAGAGGGGAATCAACATCAACCTCGGCAGTGAGCAAAGTCCTGTCCGAACCTTTCTTAAAGTTAAACCGGTTGATGTAGCTGATTTGAGCCTCAGCATCCTCATATGCTGCGAGCCACCCAGCATTGTAAGGGCTCCCCTTGATGGTGGCAGCCTCAAATTCCCGATTTTTCACCTTCTCGACTAGCTCCTTATTCTCCTCAACCACCGCTATCTTTCTCGTACAAACTACGTCATAGGACTGCCTCAGCTCCCCCATCTTTTTAGACGCTGCCTCTTTCCCTTTATTAGCTTCAGCGAAGGCAAGATCAGAAGGTTTTTTAAAAGCGCTAAAAACTTTTAGGCTCACCTCGAGCTCAGAATTCGTCCTCGCCGGCTCGTCACGGCTGCGATAGAGGACGATAAAATCTGACACAAACTGCAGAGAAGTAAGCAGACATTAGCGAAGAAGGTATAAAATAGAAAATTGCATAGTAGAGAAGTAAAAGTAGACTTACTAAGGCTAGCCCCTGACTCTCTTTTAGGGCTAACTAATCGGTCCCCATGCTCGATGACCTCTGGCGATCTGCTGGCAAAAATGCTCTCTCGAGCACTGCCAGAGCCAGTTGGGGAGTAAGAGCGACAAAAGCCTCCTCAGCCAAGGCAGACACGAGCACCAAGAAATGTCCTTTTTTTATCCTCGCTTCTTCTCTTATCCTCTCTTCTTCTTTCTCCTTCTTCTCCATTTTAACCCCTTTCCTCTTTCTTCCTCTCTCTCTCCCTCACCAGAGCCTCCTCTTTCTTCTCCCTATCCCTTTCATGAGCCACAGTTTGGGAGCCAGTGGCAGTGTCCCCACTCCCAAACTTCTTCTTCTTTAGCTTGCGAGCCAAAGAAACATTATCCTCATCATCATCATGGATTAAATTCTTCCTAGGGGGATCCCTAGTCTCGTCGCTGGAACTCTTCGAATTCTCCAAACTCTCTGAATTCTCCAAACCCTCCGAACTCTCCTATGAACTGGAAGATCCCTCACCACTCGAACTCTTCTTGCTAGAGTCACCCTTAGCTACACTTCTGTCATCTCCTACACTGCCTTCACCATAGCTACTCTCCGAGATCAGCTACTTTCCTTTTAGAGTACAAGAACATAGGAACTAGCTTCATCGATCGACCTGTTGATATCATTTCCTTTTTTGTCCTCGCTTTTTCTCTCCTCCTCTCTTCTTCTCCATTTCAACCCTATTCCTCTTTCTTCCTCTCTCTCTCTCTCCCCCTCAACAGAGCCTCCTCCTTTTTCTTCCTCTCCCTTTTACTCGCCATAGCTTGGGAGTCAGTGACAAAGTCCCCACTCCCAGACTTCTGCTTCTATAGCCTGCGAGCCAGAGTAACATTATCCTTATCATCATCCTGGATTAAATTATTCGTAGGGGGATCCATAGTCTCCTCGCTGGAACCCTCAGAATTCTTTGAACTCTCTAAATGCTTCAAACTCCCTGAATTCTTTGAACCCTCCAAACTGAAACATCCCTCACCACTCGAACTTTCCTCACTAAAGTCACCCTCAACTCCACTTTTGTCACCTCATTCACCAGAGCTACTCTCCTTCTCGTCTAACTGAATTGGCTCAATAACCACCTCTTCTAGTATATCGAGGTGAGGAATGCTATCAACAGGTCAGGAGATGAAGCTGGTTCCTATGTTTTTATACTCTAAAAGGAAAGAAGATGATCTCGGATGCTCATCGTCAGTCATAAATTCCCTTATCTTCCAAGCTTTTATCAGATCAGCAACTTGAATTTCGTGGAGAGCAGGTTCCAAGTTCTTCGTCTTCGCTGAAAAAGGAAAAAGGAGGACATAAGAGAAAGAGTACACTAATAGAAAATCAATAAGGAGAACAAGAAAAATATCTACCTATATACTCCTCCCTGTAAAAGGGAATCGTAGGTCCCCTATACCTAGTCTCCTCAGTTTGGGGAGGGAACTGATAGTTCTTAACAATGACGCCCTCGTCCCAGTCATCCTTATGGGAATCAGGTAGATTGACTATCAACACCATGTCAGGACTCCTAACTTTCTGATATAGGAGACTGGAGCTTGTTCGAGAAAAGGTATAACAATAATAAATTTCAGCAAGACCTAAATTGGTGCCATAAAGCTGATTGATCCTATGTACGTCGTGAATAATTTTTCAAACATTTGGAGAACATTGGGTAGGTACTATGTAGAAATAACTAAAGAAATGTAAAAATAAGCGATTTGGGGGAAAGGTTAGACCCTCTTGAGACAACATGAGAGCGTTAATCCAATGCCCATCCTCAATGTCTCGAACATGATGAGGAACAGGGGAACATTTAATGTCCACCTAGTTGGGGATGTTATAAAACTCCCTAAACTCGTCTATTGACCTATTACCTATTTTAGCCATAAATAAACCCTAGCAGTGATAGAATATAAATTTCAACAGAAAAGAAAGGAGAAGAAGTTTGGAAGACTTACGAAGTAAGAATCAGCTTGAGATGACGCGAGGCCATAAGAAAAGAAGATGGAAAGATAAGGAAAAGCTCAAAGACGAAGGGTAAGACCTGGAAGTGAGAAGACGCAGTAAGGAGCGAAAGATGTCTCGAGAGTTTGAAACTTGGAAGTGACGTCAGAAATGGATCCTTCAAACAGTTTTAAACCCTCTTAATTATTACGCACAAAGAACAAAGTAGATCTGCCGCCTAAATCTCTTAGGAAGAGACTTTTCACTCCCCGAAGCTTCACGCAATTCACAAAAGTGCCATTAGAGCTATTATTTAAAATTATCGAGCCCAAATTGTGACCCAAAATTTTTAGGGGAAATTGTGGGTACCTCGTCCATTATTGTAGGCCCAAAGAAGTAGCCGGGCTAGGCTCTATTAAAAATAGAGAGAGCCCGACCCAAACTCCAAAGCTTAAAAAATAGTTAGTTAGCTGCAACCCACCCTGTTCATAAAATTTCTCGTGAGATATTCTAGGGATATTGGGATAACCTGGGAGTGCCCAACACCCCTACTCTCCGAAGTTTACCTGTATATATTGTATCCCTGGCTCGGGGTAAAGGGTATGTATCAGAGAATACTCCTCTGGAGAAAAGATAAATACAAACTGAGAGCACCACCGTGGACGTAGGCAATTTTCCGAACCACGTACATCTTGCGTTGTGTGTGATCGCCATTATTCTTATTCTTGTTCTTTATTTTTCTTGTGATTGAATTTACGTATAATTTGTGTTGAGATTTCTTATCATCACATAAACAATTAGGTGCATCTTTACCATATTTTAGAAATAGCCCGGGAAAATTCATGAATTTAGAAAGTTGGTCGTTTGAACGAACAAGGTTGTCGTGCGAATGAAGACGAAATCTCTTTTAAACGATGAGCAAAGTCGCTCGAACAACGCAAACAAAGTCAGACTGCCATCTTTGCTATCAAACGTTCAATCGCGATTTCCTTCTACGTCGGCTCATGGGCCTGACGTTATTCAGATAAGTTATGCCAAGACCCTGAGGTTTTTTGTGTATTGTGTATTATATTACTAGCGAAATGTTATCTAAATATTAGAGAGAGAGAAAAAGAGCTTAGGAATGTGTTGTCGATCTAGGAAAAATTCATACCTGTTGAGGGGAGGTTTTAGGATGATAGGGTTTCCCTTTTAAGTATGAGTATACTTTTTGGGATTATAAGACAACAAAATCGTGTAAGGTTTAGGGGAGATATTTCATCAGATTTTAAGAGTCTCCCTTTCTAGCTTTAATCTTCCATGGGATAACACATTTGGCGAATATTTCCACTCATTCCTGCCCCACCCATGCCAATCTACCACCATTAGAGACCACATCCAAACTCCTAAACATTTGTAGAAACCCTAGGACATCTTGTTAGATGGATATGATGATGTTCTTGGCGTCTTTTGTCGAGTATTAGAGGTGGCTTCCTTGGATATTGGAGAGAGCTTCCATGAAGATGAAGAATAGATTCATGGAGACAAGTTTTAGACCGATTCTAGAGACCCCCTTAAGGCCACCTTTGGAAGTGGAGGGTCCTCCATCTTCTACACCATTTCCAAAATTTTAGAGCTCATTAAGGTGGAAAAAACTAACTTTGATCCAAGTTTAATGTGTAGTATACACTCAGCATGTGGTTTACATATATTAGATTAAATATATGTAGGAGAGATATTAGCTTACATCTTAGTGTTGATTATTGACCCTCTTAGCATGTGTATGAGATGGGTGCCAAAAAGGATAATTTTAAAATGGGTCTTGAAGATATAAAAGATTTCAGAATATACTTATTCAACATTTTATGCAAAAAAATGTGTTAAAATGCTATTTGTCTGTATTTCTAGTAAACAGAAATAATGGACATTTTTATGGAATAAAAATGTAAGGAAATACTATTTTGGTGTATTTTTAGTAAAAATAAACAATGGACATTTTATGGAATAAAAATGTAATAAAATGTTGTTTTAATATGTTTCCCGTAAAGAGGAAATAATGGATATTTTTTGGAATAAAATATGGATAACGTAAAATTTGCTAAAATATTTATGAAATAAATATTTCTAAGCTTCTTGAAAAATGGAGAGTTTGTGAATAAAATGGACATTTGTTAAGTTTACAGATATTGATAAAATGTCTTTATTACTTGAATAGTATGTTTGTTGTAAATGGTATAAAAAGAAAATGTATGTTTAACCCATTGATATGACTTTAGTATTTAAATTCCACTTTCTATGCATATGAACTTGTAGTATTTTGATAACAAATTTGTGAGTAAGTTTAAAGAAAGTCTTGTTGGGTTTTAACATAGAATATGACAAAAGGAGAATTTTTGACTTCAAATTATGTGGGAATAAAGATATTTATAATGTTAATAAGGTTGAATATGAGATTGCATGTGCTAAATGAAAGAAATGATAATTTTTAATGAATAAAAATAGTCTTGTGTAAAGAGTGCTATTTTATGTATTAAAAGTGTTGAAGTGTCAAGTGTGAAAGTTAGATAAACGTGTGAAATGAACAAGTGTTTAAATGGATAAAGTGTTTTAAATATTAAGTTGGAGACCATTTGAGAGATAACACTTGTTAAAGGACTAAATTACAAGTTTGATAAATCAAGGATAAATAGGTAATTTACTTAAACTGGAACATTTTTATGGAATAAAAATGTCAAAGAATTTCTTTATTCTAGTGTGGGTGAAAATGAATTATGTCCTAAAGCGTGAATGATTTTAGTATAAATTTTGAATTTGTATAGAAGGGACTTAAAAGAGAAGAAAGAATTTTCCAAGTGTTAATGGGAAAAAACGGACGGTTAAGTACGGGTTTTGGCTTCGGCCGGGTAAAAGTAAAGAAACGAAATATTTTGTCGACATTTGTAAAATGTTAAAATATATAAAAGGAACTCGGATGACACCGAGATAAAGCAAGAAGGGCCTGGAGCCCTTGGGTGAAAAGCCCTAAATCACTGGCCAGAGCATATGGTGCGCATAGCTGACGGTGGGGAGCCCGTGAAAGTATGCGGTATAAGAAGATTCCGAGAAAAGATAAAGGAGATATGGAACATATCAAGAAATGGGTTGTGTGGTAAAATGTGTTAATACAAGATAATTTGAATTAATGTAATAAATGTTCGGGTAAAGGTGAAATGGACAAGTAAATGCATAAATCTATTAATGTCCATGAAGGAATGATAAGGAAGTAAATAAATAGGTGGATAAGCAACCTAAATGGTTAAACACATATTTAACACAAGAGTGTGTTGTCGGATTTTCAAAGATTAAATAAGTATTTTCTAACCCGGTGATTGTGTGTGTTGAAATGGTGGTTTTCAAGGAAAATACTAAAGTGTATTGAAGTGGATAAAATGGTTGATTTCGGTAAAGGAATGCGTTTGGATATAATGAACGTAATGGTTCCAAATGTCGAGTCGGGATGTTAAATAAAGTGAGAATGCTAAGTATGAATGGAGAAAACCTTTAAAAAGATCAAGGTCAATTAATCTGGATAAGTAAGGCTTTCGAAAGAAAAATTGTTAATGCATTAGAATATGTGTTTTTAAAAGGTATACGTATGTAGATATATACATATTTTCACATAAATATGGTTGTAGCATGTGAGTATTCCTTTCCGTCGTTCGTTTCTATACTGCTTGTATAAATTCCACTGGGCATAAGCTCATATCTCCACATTGTTATGGCAGGTTGGGATCGATTTCATATTTTGAGGGAATTATACAGGTAAGTATGTTCCATTTCTATTTACATTAGTAGCTCTGTTTACTTGGACTTTGGGGTGCTCCCTATGTGTCCCTCACGTAGCTCATCTTGAAACCAAAATCGCATGTTAACAAGTAAAATGTTAACCAAAATAAAACTCGACTAGCAACATGTAATACCCCGTATTTTTATGCTATATTAATTTGGGGATTTATTAAATTTAATGTGAGTTAATTATTTAATAAAAATCCGGAAATTAATTATGTTATAATTATTAACATGACGAGAGTTAGTAATTATGGGAAATTTGTTGAATATTACTATTGAGCAAAGTAATATATGATATTGATTATATTGAATGTCACGAGTGAATAAAATGTCAATTTTGGAAATTTGAGTCGGGACGCGCCCGTGTCGCGTCGGGACTAATTATTGTTAAATAAAAGTGAATATTTTATAAGTTGTTCGTATGGTCGTTTTGAGTGCGCCAACGCGTCCGGAAGGGTCGAGATAGTCAGAAAAGTATACCCGGGGGTTTAGTTCGGGTCTCGGGGCGTTTTTAGGCCTAATTAGTACCCCGGGAGGGCATTTTGGTCATTTTAGCTTTTTGGATAATTAAACCCACGAAAATTAGAGGAGTTATATCAGATACCTAGGTTACCTTCTAGGGTTAGAAACTCTAAACACAAGTGACGGCCATAGGAGAGGAAGGAGAGAGCTCTCAAGGAAAATTCAAGGCCCAAAACTCAACGGTTTGCACCGCCGCCACCACCAACGCGTAGATCGCGAGACGGGGAATGCAACCATACTGAATTCGACACCAAACCAGACCTCTAAAAATCCCAGGAAAGTGTTTATCTTGCTTATTTCGTTGGTGCATCTTTCATATTAGTTTAGGAGTAATTAAGATGAGTTTTAATGGAGGAAAACCCAATTTATGATAGGAAAATCCATGTAGTATTGGTCTAATTGATAATTCTGGAAACCCTTGCCATGTAGAGGAATTTAAACCACGAAATTATGAGGTGTATAAGAAGATAATTCTGGAAATAATTGTTAGAACCATGTTTAAGAGAATTTTAGGGTTCTTGAGATTTTGTATGAAATTGGGGGTGTTAATTCATGATTTAATCACAGAAATTCACATGCTTTACGTTGAAAATACCTAATATGATGATATAAGGTTAGTAGCATCAATTCTGGGACGATTGGGATTAGATAATATGGAAATTGTTGGTGTTTGGAGATGAAACCCGTAACTGCAGAATTTCAGTTTTCGCAGACCTGCTTGATCGATCGATCGAGCCCAGAGCTTCGATCGATCGAAGGTTCGATCGATCGAGCCCCAAACCTCGATCGATCGACCCCTCCTAGCGGACTCCTATTTTCCTTATTAAATGAGTTAAATTCAATTTATTGTGAGAAAATTCTTGGGCATCCTTAATGAAATGTTTTGGGAGATAGGGGAGACCAGTAGGACATGTGAATAGATTTTGGGACCCTCGATGTCGGACAAAGAGTGTATTTTGGGATAACTACATAAGGGTCGGTAAATTTATGATTTAAAGAGAGAGAGACACGTAAGAGAGTTACGTTGGGACAAATGTGTATACCTACTGAATTTTATAATTGGGAGGATAGAATCCATGAAGCGTTATGTAGTAAGTGGAAAGAAATCCTCAAATTAAAGTAAGATTATGAATGGTTATACGTGATAACTATATAATGTGAAATAAATGTGACTGACGTAATTATGGGAATTGAGAATTTACCCATTATTGATATGGTAGTATTAGTATAGTTATATGATTGTGTATGCATATACTATCTATGTGTGAAAATCATGCCCACGGTACTTGCTATCCCTGAGGTTTCCGTACTGGGACAGTCTTATCTCGATGGGACCTTTATGGGGGATATTGACTTGTACCCTAGAAGATAGATATCCTTGGTACAGGCTATCGGAATGATAGTTCAGACAGTCTTAAGAGATGCGGGTATGTGCTTTCCTCTTAGAGACTTGGAATCTATGCTTCGCGTTATATTATTTGTGTATAGGTATCCTTGGTACAGGCTATCGCAGTGATAGTTCAGACGGTCCTAAGAGACTTGGAACCTATAGTTTGTGTATGTGTTAATACAATTCGAGAGTGATTCCGAATTTGTATTCCCCTTAATGTGAGTGATATGGGGTTTGGATAGTAGAGTATGCCCGCACCATAGTTATTATGTGGGGTGCTGTTTTGATATATATATTTTCGAGTAATTAATATATATATATATGAAATTCTGAAATCTGGAACTGCCTATTGTGATTTGATATGTAGGACATGGTTGATGGCTCAAATTGTAAATACTTGTTTTGAGAAAGTATAATATGAAATCGGAAAACTTTATTGATTAATAAAGTCAAAATGAGAACCTTGGTTACTAATTGAAATATTCTTTCCAAACAATTAAATCGTTAAAATTGTGAATCTTACGAGTAATATAAGATAAATTAATCCATTGGGAAAGGATAGCGTGTTATATGATGAGATAGACCATTGGGAAGGTTAGTGCGATAGGTGTGCACATTAGAAGAGAGGTGAGAATTTTTCAAGGGAGTGTCGCATTAATATGTTGTTGCATTGGCCTGTATCGATTTAAATACTTGCTAAACAATTTTTAAAATCATATACACTATCGGGCTCTGACCCGTTTTCTCTCTCCCTCTCTCTCTTGTATATATATGTATGTATTACAGGTGCCCAGCCACAGGGGCGTCTTGCTTAGGATCTCTTGGAAGGAACGCGCTGCAGCTTAGGTGGGAGTTGCAGGTCTCTTGATTAGACGACTTCGTTCATTCGGACACACTCTTAGTACCTTCATCTAGTTGAGCATGTGTAGCTCTTTCCATTATTCCGTTGTTATTGGACATTTGTATTTCAGTTATTTCTAGTATTGTTACTATGTGATTTATTCAGTTTGGATGTGTGACTTTAGATTTCGTATGTTGACATTCGATTGACGAATGTATTAAATTAATTGGATTATGTTGCAGAATTTAATGTGGTGTGATTCTTACTTATTGAATGTTGTTAATAAAAGAAATGATTTTTCTTTAAATAAAATTTGGAAAGTATGTATGAAAATGGTTTTGACACTTAGCTTAATTATTTTAGGGTGTTAAAGGAAAAATTTATTTTTCGACAGTGATGCTAAGAATGAACCAACTGTTCACCTTGATTTAATTTAATAAAGGAGTGATCGCCCGGTATTTAATTAGGCGGGGTGTCACAGGTGGTATCAGAGCATCAGGTTCTAGTGTCCTTAGGATCTGTACAGCTTATTATGCTTTCAGCATTACTTTGTTTGTTATAGAGCCCTATGTTTAGGATTGTCGATTCCTTTGACGAGATTTCGTTCTCCTGCTATAATGTGTATACATTAGTGAATTCTAATTTCGTTCGGATGTGTGCATGTACCGAGCGATGACGGATGTCAGAAGAGGACCGTTAAGCGTACATCAGGAGGCAGGGCTCAGTTGAGATGATAAAATATATCCGAGGATGATGACTGTAGACGAGGTCACCTCCATTATGGCACGAGAAGCCACGACTAGAAAGGCGACTAAGGTGCAGCAATGATTTTTCAAATGCTGTTATAGTCAAATGAGGTGCGAGGGTGAACTTACCCAACGTATTACAAAAACGTGTAGAGGCTGTCAGTGGGAGATTTTAGAAACGCGTAAATTGTATGTGTCTTTACCAAAGGCGGTAAAGTATCCAAAGGCGGTAAAGTATCCAAAGGCTTAAATATAGGACGGAGTGTGGCAAACCGAAAGTGAAAATTTAGAGAAAATTTTCTTGGCTTTCGGGACGAAATTATAATGGTTGGAGTCAAACACCAATTTTAGAAGTGGAATGCTATGCCTATAGGAGAACCTTAGGTACAGTGTTGACCGTATGTTCCTTCCTTAACTGTTCAGGATTAGAAGCAAATGTGGTTCTGAACTCATTGAGAGAGGGCATGTCAGGGGTCCATTCATGAATATGAATCTTAACCGTTAGCGAATTTTGTATCGGAAGATGTAGATACAAGTGGGGGGAAACGACTCCAAGTGGAAGACCAACTCGTAATAATAGTTGATAAAACTCGAGGAGGAAATTCTGATGGACGAACGATTCAGAGGTTGACATTGTCATATTTTATCAGAATAGATGATAACTCTTCTTTGTGGGGGAAGTTAAAGGAATCGAAGAATTTAGTCGAGAATGAGACTGAATACAACGATGGTGGTATAGCACCACAAAAGGATGTGGATACACATCAGGAAAACCATTTAAATGCTTTAGATAGTTAAATTCTTACCAAGTGATGGTAAATTCAGTAAGTACTATTATAGATAGTAACATGATCTTTATGGCCTGAAAAGTTAAGAGAACAATCGGGATGGTTTACAGGAATCGAGTTTACTAAAGTCCGAGAGGAGGACAAATCCTAACCTGGTTAGTAGGACAGGTGGTAAGTGAATTATGTACTGAGGTATTTTGTGCGGAGTGAGATCGCTCACGATAATATGTTCCAAAATGAGAAAAAAAAAAGAATAAGAATACGGTGCCAAGTAAAAGGCAACGATTAAAATAATTTTGTTTTGGTTTGGGTAAACGTGTTACGTCCGAAAACCATTTGTGCAGTCAAGACGATTGCCAGGATGGAAGTATAGGTTGTATCCTTAGAGGATGCGGTGTGTTTATATGACACGAGCGAGTCACCGTAGTTTGTTCATTGCTAGATTAGCATGTGAGACGAGTCTAATGCATATAATTATAAATGTTACCATTATGTGAATATTTTTCCCTAGTGTAGCGGGATTTCTCTTTAGTGCTATCCGCGGAGGATGGATGAGTATATTAACAAGTTTTGTACTTTATTGAGGTTACTCGTTGTAGTGATGCGATACACGAGTATGATATTATCTTTGTTAAAAATGTTATAGAAATGGGTAGTATGATAGTGGGCATTTATTGCAAGGCTATCGGAGTAGTTGCATTGGTGCAACTTGTTTTATGTTTGTTTTGGCGAGGCTTTACCTGTAAGAAGGTTGGACTTTCACTTATATTATCTATCCAAGAGACTTCGGAGGAGATAGTGGGCTCGAGATATTCGATGCCAAAGTATGTATAGACTATGTCAGTATAATTCCGTATGTATCGGGATTTACCATTGAGCGAAAAGATTTGACTCAGTATTATGTTTAGCACTCCGGACCTAGTGATAGGAAAAGTGCATTGTTATATTCATCCTTTAGGGACGTGGGAGTTAAGAGTTATACCCCTATTATTAGGGAAAGGAATTTCAAGAATTCCGAGTGTATGTATTCGAGGTTTATGAAATGCTATTACCACCAACCTATACTGAACAATTGTGCAATTAGTGAAACGTTCTTTGTTAAGCATAATTACGGGAGAAATTGTAACTTTTCTGTCAAGAGACAGAATAAAGGGGTACATGCTATGGACGGAAGACCTAACTGATTTCGATAACCGACAATTCTAGGTAGTAGTGTATCGGGGGGGTTCCTTGTTTGGATTTCGCTTTGCGAGACATCCCACGCATGAAGCTTAGCGTAAGGTTGGAAATAGGGAGACGTTTGGTCACTATTCCATGAGTTCGGTACCCTGGTCGAAATAGGATCCAGTAATTATGTATGTAAGTTGGGAGTTGAATTTTGTTTTAAGGTCATTGGAGCCGGATTTTTGTGGTAGGAAAGCATTGAAAGTTATCCCCACGAGTTGAGGGGTGGAACGATGATAAGGAGAATTTAAGAATCTTGATTTCTAGGGTGATTGAGAGTACCCAAATGTCATAACCGCGTAAAAAACACAAGGTGAATAAAGAGTTGGAATGATTTTTAGCATGGATTATCTGGAAAGAACTTTATACTATACAAAAGAGATAACCTGTAATCAGTTTTATGAATAGAGCGTTAGTGATTTATTTTGGTTGTTGTACCTATTTGAGAAATTGTTGTACTTATCTGAGGAAGGTTGAGAATTATTATTACTCTTTTATTGTCATGGAATTTGAATGCCCTATTCCTTCTATTCCGTTGAATTTAGTTAGTCATACATAAGAGTAGCCGCCATTCACTCTCCCAGGGAGGTCGGGGTGTTGCAAAAATGTGGGCATCTGGGTTAGATGCAGTTAAAATAGTCCGAGTCGAAGGGACGTGGTAATAGACATGTGAAATATATGTTTGTGGGACTAGTATAACGAAGTGGAAGTGATAGAGTGGATTAAACATCACATGAGGGGCGATAATCCATACATAAGTGTGCAATTAGAATAACACGCCCTAACTTGATTGGAAGGCTGTGGGAAGCCATTCAAGAATTGGTATTCCTTGAATAGAGTAGAATTTGATTGTTATGAAGCACACTCAGAGCGGAATTGTTATTAGTCAAGTGTGAGAACGACTTGCGCATACAAAGAGTAATGATGTTAGTATAGTATAAGAGTTCCAGAAGTGCGCTTCGTGGAGAGAAGAGCACGGGTGGAACTTTCGGCATACTACAAGGAAGGAATGGGAGTATTACGTGTCACTTAATGGGAGACGTAGTGAGTAGTCTCTACATGCACCGCCCATAGGTAAGGTTTGGTTGAAAGAGGAAAATCAACCAAAGAATTTTGTGTTTATCGAAAATTCCTGAACTTGGAAGAGGTCGGTAAAGACGGTACAGTTCTTGGATGAGTTTCCATCCTCAAAACAAGACTAAGGGTTTATCCCGAACATGTGAATTAAGTCGCCGAGAAGGAAGTGATTGATATTCCTTTGGGCTGGCTTACAATATTAACTGGTATGCCCCAGACTTCCTTTGAAAGGAAGGATCGCGCCAGTGCATGGTCCAGCGCAGTATAAATTTCTGAATCAGGATGAGATTGGTGAATCCCACCTTTGAAATGGGATTTCAGAACCATCGGAGATAAGATTTCGTTTCGAGTAGGAGGTATCACCCTTAGCCAGGGAATAAGCGCATGGTGATTAAAGATTAATGGAGCCATGTGAAGGAAATTTTGGAATCTTGGTACAATGATTTCAAGCATGCTCGGTAGAAGCACTCGTATCTGTTTGTCGCGTACGAGGTGCTTATTAAGGTTTTATTATGGAAGAACCTCAAATATTCTCCTTCCGTATGTTTAGAGGAGAGTAGATAATCAGAATTTTTGGATCGGTCGAGAAAATATCCGATAACTATGGTAAAATTCCACGACTGTTTTAGGCAGCCAGGAGTGGTCGAATGTTCGTATGATCTTCTCAGAATGGGATTTTTGTGTATGAATACGAGTAGTTTGTCATGTAGTGAGGTGCGGCCTCCTAATGATAGTGAGATAAGGAAATTATAACGTGTAGGCATGACCTATGCGAATGTTGTCAGTTGGGAGCACAATGGGAAATGTCTCCAATGAGAATGTAAAACAATGTTGCTGTGAGGAAAAAGCTATAATGATTGAGCGCCGTACTATGTGGATAGTTTGCGTACTGACAAGAGATATCCAGATTTGTTCTTACCAGGTATGCCTTATTTTCCGAATTTTGGGACGAAATTCCGTTATTAGGGGGGAAGTATGTAATACCCCGTATTTTTATGCTATATTAATTTGGGGATTTATTAAATTTAATGTGAGTTAATTATTAAATAAAAATCCGGAAATTAATTATGTTATAATTATTAACGTGACGAGAGTTAGTAATTACGGGAAATTTATTGAATATTACTATTGAGCAAAGTAATATATGATATTGATTATATTGAATGTCACGAGTGAATAAAATGGCAAACTTGGAAATTTGAGTCGGGACGCGCCCATGTCGCGTCGGGACTAATTATTGTTAAATAAAAGTGAATATTTTATAAGTTGTTTGTATGGTCGTTTTGAGTGCGCCAACGCGTCCGTAAGGGTCGAGATAGTCAGAAAAGTATACCCGGGGGTTTAGTTCGGGTCTCGGGGTGTTTTTAGGCCTAATTAGTACCCCGGGAGGGCATTTTGGTCATTTTACATTTTCGGGTAATTAAACCCACTAAAATTAGAGGAGTTATATCAGATACCTAGGTTACCTTCTAGGGTAAGAAACTCTAAACACAAGTGACGGCCATAGGAGAGGAAGGAGAGAGCTCTCAAGGCAAATTCAAGGCCCAAAACTCAACGGTTTGCACCGCCGCCACCACCAACGCGTATATCGCGAGACGGGGAATGCAACCATACCGAATTCGACACCAAACCAGACCTCTAAAAATCCCAGGCAAGTGTTTATCTTGCTTATTTCGTTGGTGCATCTTTCATATTAGTTTAGGAGTAATTAAGATGAGGTTTAATGGAGGAAAACCCGATTTATGATAGGAAAATCCATGTAGTATTGGTCTAATTGATAATTCTGGAAACCCTTGCCATGTAGAGGAATTTAAACCACAAAATTATGAGGTGTATAAGAAGATAATTCTGGAAATAATTGTTAGAACCATGTTTAAGAGAATTTTAGGGTTCTTGAGATTTTGTATGAAATTGGGGCTGTTAATTCATGATTTAATCACAGAAATTCACATGCTTTACGTTGAAAATACCTAATATGATGATATAAGGTTAGTAGCATCAATTCTGAGACGATTGGGATTAGATAATATGGAAATTGTTGGTGTTTGGAGATGAAACTCGTAACTGCAGAATTTCAATTTTCGCAGACCTGCTTGATCGATCGATCGAGCCCAGAGCTTCGATCTATCGAAGGTTCGATTGATCGAGCGCCAAACCTCGATCGATCGACTCCTCCTGGCAGACTCCTATTTCCCTTATTAAATGAGTTAAATTCAATTTATTGTGAGAAAATTCTTGGGCATCCTTAATGAAATGTTTTGGGAGATAGGGGAGACCAGTAAGACATGTGAATAGATTTTGGGACCCTCGATGTCGGACAAAGAGTGTATTTTGGGATAACTACATAAGGGTCGGTAAATTTATGATTTAAAGAGAGAGACACACGTAAGAGAGTTACGTTGGGACAAATGTGTATACCTACTGAATTTTATAATTGGGAGGATAGAATCCATGAAGCGTTATGTAGTAAGTGGAAAGAAATCCTCAAATTAAAGTAAGATTGTGAATGGTTATACGTGATAACTATATAATGTGAAATAAATGCGAATGACGTAATTCTGGGAATTGAGAATTTACCCATTATTGATATGGTAGTATTAGTATAGTTATATGATTGTGTATGCATATACTATCTATGTGTGAAAATCATGCCCACGCTACTTGCTATCCCTGAGGTTTCCGTGCTGGGACAGTCTTATCTCGATGGGACCTTTATGGGGGATATTGACTTGTATCCTAGAAGATATATATATCCTTGGTACAGGCTATCGGAATGATAGTTCAGACAGTCTTAAGAGATGCGGGTATGTGCTTTCCTCTAAGAGACTTGGAATCTATGCTTCGCCTCATATCGTTTGTGTATAGGTATCCTTGGTACAGGCTATCGCAGTGATAGTTCAAACGGTCCTAAGAGACTTTGAACCTATAGTTTGTGTATGTGTTAATACAATTCGAGAGTGATTCCGAATTTGTATTCCCCTTAATGTGAGTGATATGGGGTTTGGATAGTAGAGTATGCCCGCACCATAGTTATTATGTGGGGTGCTGTTTTGATATATATATTTTCGAGTAGTTAATATATATATATGAAATTCTGAAATCTGGAACTGCCTACTGTGATTTGATATGTAGGACATGGTTGATGGCTCAAATTGTAAATACTTGTTTTGAGAAAGTATAATATGAAATTGGAAAACTTTATTGATTAATAAAGTCAAAATGAGAACTTTGGTTACTAATTGAAATATTCTTTCCAAACAATTAAATCGTTAAAATTGTGAATCTTACGAGTAATATAAGATAAATTAATCCATTAGGAAAGGATAGCGTGTTATATGATGAGATTGACCATTGGGAAGGTTAGTGCGATAGGTGTGCACATTAGAAGAGAGGTGAGAATTTCTCAAGGGAGTGTCGCATTAATATGTTGTTTCATTGGCCTGTATCGATTTAAATACTTGCTAAACAATTTTTAAAATCATATACACTATCGGGATCTGACCCGTTTTCTCTCTCCCTCTCTCTCTTGTATATATATATGTATGTATTACAGGTGCCCAGCCACAGGGGCGTCTTGCTTAGGATCTCTTGGAAGGAACGCGCTGCAGCTTAGGTGGGAGTTGCAGGTCTCTTGATTAGACGACTTCGTTCATTCGGACACACTCTTAGTACCTTCATCTAGTTTAGCATGTGTATCTCTTTCCATTATTCCGTTGTTATTGGACATTTGTATTTCAGTTATTTCTAGTATTGTTACTATGGGATTTATTCAGTTTGGATGTGTGACTTTAGATTTCGTATGTTGACATTCGATTGACGAATGTATTAAATTAATTGGATTAGTTGCAGAATTTAATGTGGTGTGATTCTTACTTATTGAATGTTGTTAATAAAAGAAATGATTTTTCTTTAAATAAAATTTGGAAAGTATATATGAAAATGGTTTTGACACTTAGCTTAATTATTTTAGGGTGTTAAATTGGAAAATTTTATTTTTCGACAGTGATGCTAAGAATGAACCAACTGTTCACCTTGATTTAATTTAATAAAGGAGTGATCGCCTGGTATTTAATTAGGCGGGGTGTCACACAACATTAGTTAGGTTGTTTCATTGCACTTCACACATAACGTTCGATTCGGACCGGGTTGCTCACAGGTAAGGCATAAATTCGGGTTAGGGCGTTACAAAATATATGACTTTTTAACAATATATATATATAATTGACCTATTTATTTAACCTATTTGGTTGTATTTTTTTTTAATCCTAACTAATGTGACAATCCAGTTAATATGTATTATTATATTTAATTCCTATTTTGATATTTTTTTAAATTATGTTCTATTAACTATTCAACCATTAATTGCTTTCTATTTATAAAGGTGTACACAGTAAATATTACAGTATGTGTAATTTTTTCCAGTGAAATATTATGGACTCCATGGATCTTCTTTAACACAGTAAATTATACTGTTTGTGTAATATGAACACAGTAAATATTACTGTTTGCAAAAATATCACAGATATAAAACTATTTCATTTTCTGGTTCGTACAGTAAAGTTCATTGTATGTGTAATTTTTTTTCTTTGAAATTTTATGGGCTTCATGAATCTTATTTGATAGATCTCAGCGAACAAATTTGAAAAATAGTAATTTTGTGAAAAATGGATTTGTCATAAGATGAAAAAAAAGTTCAACCACTTATGTAACTTCATACAAGAAGTTACAGATGTTTGGTTTTGAAAAGGGTAAAATTGTGAAATTTTTCGGCAAAAAATTAGAAATAGGAACTATTTAATGGGTGAAAAGTCAATAGAACTTAATTAGGGAAACTTTATTCTCATGGGACCTATATATAAATAACCCTTATATTTGTCTAGATTATAGGATACACATGATAAAAATACCCCTAACGTTTTAAAAAACACAAAACCCTAAATTATATATTAATACTGTTGTCGCCACCACTACCACCACCACTTGTCTCCACCACCACCACCTGATGTCGTCGCGACCTTCTCTACCACCATAACCACCACCCCCAGATCCACCACCGCCAGCTACTATCTCCTGTCCCTGTCACAACCACCATAATCACCAGATCCACCACCGCGGTACAACAACGATTGTTGTTCTTGCAACAACCACAACGTGCAACAACACATTTGATCTTATAGCATATGTTTATGAAATATCGGATCTTGAAACATAAAGGATGTTTCTAACTTTAAAAACCTTTGTAAACAAGTGCAACAAAACGAAAGGATCCTATTTTGTAATTTTGGTTCTGCAAACCTCCAAATTCTGAGTGACACAGCTAAGAACGCGTCTCAGAAGTGCGTACTCTCTAGGCTCAAGTGCAAGCCTGTCGCTCAAGTAATAATCCGATAAGTCGGGTATCGATCCTCAGGGAAATAGGACAATGGAATTGTAACGACATTGGACAAATGAAGGAATCCTAACTCTGACTCTAAAAATAAAGGAAAATATGATTTGTTTTGAGAATTAGATACAACTAAATGCAATTTTGAAAATATGAAAGAAATTCAACAATTCTAAATTACCTAAAATACTAACGATGAATGATTTAAAACTCGAACTATATGATGAAGAAAACAGGACGGGAATAAAATCCCTCAACCCTAGTGGATTGATGATATAAAACTAATCGTATATTTAAATGATTAATTAGACCCAGAATTTAGTACTCCCAAGCATTACGTATATGAGGTTCAAGCCCGCACCATACTTAATCGGAGGACGAGTAAATCGGTATTGCGATAATGACACTCAAATTGCGTTCTGAAGCATCCCGGTTACCTTGAAGCAAACGAGATTCAAAGATCTACAATTGTCGTGTTTCTACGCAATAAGGTCGTAATTAAATCATTAAATTTAGAGGATTAATTTTATATACATGAAACTACCACATCAGGTTGAGTTCATGCATCCCGATCCTTAAAAACCTAGCCTACCATGATGAAATTAATGAAAACGATTGTTGAATGGCAGGAAATCATGATTAAACTAAGGGAGAATTGAATAATGATGTATAAGGAAGATTAGACAGAAGAAAGTAATCAACTAACTTACCAAATCACTAAAAGCATCAACTAAAATTACTTGTAATCACAGAAATTTGAACAAACTTCAATATTGGAATTAAAACTGCAATAAATCTTCAAACTAGGGTTTTTACTGTAAAGGGAAAAATTAGATGATTTTTTCGCTCCTTAAAATGATAATAAATCGGGTTCAAATACCCTACAAGACTCCAAGAGTTTTAGCTTAACTAGGGTTTAAATACCCTACAAGACTCCAAAAGTAATCATTTGTCGGACCGATTCGGTCCTCCTTCGGTTCGGTTCTGCTTGGATCTGAATTGATTCTTTTAATTTTTGACCGGATCGATCCGATACGGATCGGTTCATTTAATTTCTCTCAGCTTCAATCCGTCTTCGGTCCGTGGTTCACTGGAACTTTGCAGTTCGGATCGATCCGATCCGGATCGGTCTGGTTTTTCTTTGACTTTTTCTTCTATCTTTGACTGCTCATAATTTTCACACCGGAACTCCGATTGAGGTGCCGTTTCTTCCTATGTACTTGTAAACTTGATATCTTCAATTTTTCTTTAGATGCCTCATCCGAATTTCGGGTAAAAATTACAACTTTTCCCTTTTGACTTTCCTTCTTTTCTTTCTCTATTCTTCCGATTTCCTTATTTCTTTAGTGACATCAAATACTTATAAAATTAGTACGAAATACCTGAAACTCGGGGTACTCATTAGAATAAGTCAGTAGCAAGATTATGAGATAAAATCAAATCGATTACGTTGTTCGAGGTGCTAAAAATAACTAAATTAAAGGGATAAATTAGGAAGAATTTATGCCTTATCAAATCCCCCTAACTTAGAACTTTACGCGTCCCGAGCAATGTAAAAGAATCCTAGCAAGGCTCAACTCTTGAAAATTATTTTATTGGGATAGAATACCTTTTTCGCGGGCAAGAGATTGCATTTAGCATATGCAACAAACCTTTAAACCCCTAGGTTATCCTAGTAGGACGAGTTGTGTCTTGTGAGGGTTTGCAGCGAATATACCCACAAAATTCGACTAAAAGAAAACTCAAAATACGCAAAAAATTGTATAATTCAAACTTTTTCAAAAAATAGTCTTCATCAAATCATGTTCAAGAGTCTCAAATCATCGTGCGTGTGTGCGAAGACGGAAATTTAACCGCAGAATTTCCACCGATTGACCAGTACGTTACTTATTCGAAAATTCGTTTTGATTTCAAAATCTCACGGGATGCTCTCACAAACAAATCACTCAAAATGTGTCTATTCTTTCGGTATACGTGATTTATAAGAGTAAATGTAATGGATGCAAATTCACGCACACAAGTAGAAAGACAAAAAAATTATAGTGATTGGATCTCATCAACGGAATACGATTTGAAACACGGGAACATTGCCTCTTTTTCACACATTTAATCTCTTTTATTATCTTTTGTGTTTTATCTCTCCACGCGGTAACTAATTTCGCAATTTGGACTCGGTTAGGACGTTTTCGGGTAAAAGGTGTATTGGGTAAAATTGGGAAAAGGTTAAGAATTTTGGAATTGGAAAATATTGCTTATGATGTCCGTTAGTGCTTCTTTCGGGCTTTTGCTCATTTTCTATTCCTTTTCTCTATTTTTTCTATTTTTCACATCTTTTCTTTTCTTGCTATTTTTGTCGAGCATTCTTCTATTTTTTTCTTGCCCTTTTTTGTTGCACTTTCCGGACTTTAATGAATATTCCATTTTGCAGTTCCGGGCTACTTGGGTTTTTCGAGGTACCAAACGAAAAGGATAAATTTTATTCGGATCAATTGGGTTATCAAAGGGATAATTTTTCACATCTTTTTATGGCTAATGTTTTTGGGTAACAAACGATGACCTAATTCATTGTCCGAATTACTTATTAAATTACCATATGCGTCTCGAGATTAATTTAATTTAGAGATTTGTAACGCGATTTTCGAGGCAATATCATGCACGTTTCTCAAAATCAATCAAGGTGAAAGACTTAAGATCCTCGACGACTTATTAAGCGCTGAAAAGAACTTTGAGTTAATCATTAACTCGGATTGATTTAAAATGTTCTCAACAAAAAAATATGGGCTCGAAATCTCACCGGGTATGTTAATCTCCACACTTATTCGTTAAGTCGTCAATTTTCGCTCAATTTACATCTTTGGTCAATTTCGGCTTTGTGTATTGTGTTTTTACAATCTGAGACTTTAAACGGACTTTTACTGATATTTTTGAAAAATTTGAATTCCAATTTTTATTTATTTTGAAGAAAAATATTTTTGGATTTTTTAAAATTTTATGATTTTTTTTTAAATTTCTGGGCATTTTGAAAATTTGGGAAGTTTTAGAAATACGCACTTGTGACCCCTCCTAACTTAGACTTTTGCATTGTCCTCAAGCAAAAAGGACTTAAATCTAACTCAAAGCGAATGAAAAGTGTGGAAAGATAAAACAAACAAATTATTTAAAATGCATACTTTAGTATAAAAGGACCATGGTACAATAACAGGAAGGAGCATACAACCATATGACCTAGTCAAACAACGAACAACTAACAAATAAACCAATCAAAGCTTCACTGGGGTGGTGGGTGGGAAGAGCTAGGTGCGTCGGGGCCATAAGGGTCATAAAAGTAGGATGGCAATGGCTCGTTTGGATCCCTGTGGCGTCTGTGCAAGTCTACATGGAAACGAAACAGCATACTTGTATCGCGTCGGTAGCCGATCATAAAATTTCTGAATTTCGTCTCGAGGGCCGACATTCTATTAGTGAGCTCGCCACCCGCCTATTCGAAATCTGGGTCGTCTTCTTCTTCGATCGATTCTTCATCAACGCCCACTTCTTACATCTCCACATTGGCACCGGCCTCTTCCTCGTCCTTGCTAGAGGCATCATCGATCTCGTCATCACTTCCACGCCTTGCCCGAAGGATGGCTAGCTATTTGGCACTTCGAGTGCGGGTTCCTTGTTCAAAGGGACTGGGGAGGCGAGTTCGGTCTAGCGGAGCAGCAATGCCAGCGTCTTTGAGAATGGAAGTTATCTGGGGTGCATATAGAAGTGGTTCTGTACCTTTCTTATCCATGGCTGCCACGATAATGTCAACGTATAGGGTGCGAGCCAGGTGAATTAAAGTGTTGGGATCGAAGAGGTGGTATGTCAATGTGGCTTGGCGGGGCCGCATTGTGGAATCATTAGAAGGTTGCAAAATGTTAGCACACACAATTTCGAATGTGAGGCGTGCTTTCTCGTTAAGTCGGCCAACAGGGACAGTCTCCCCCCTCCAAGCAATGTCGGGGGAAATTCGCTCCATAATCAGGTCCTTGGATATGTGTAGTCTTGAAGATCCGGAACGTCATATTCGGCCAACTTGGTAGTGAGAATGGCCAAAGAAAAGGGAACGATGGTACCATCGACAAAGGCTTGAGACTTGAAGTGGCCCATTCAAACAAGGGATCCATAGAAAGAGCGTACCTCGGTGGCCCAAACCGCCTCGTAGGGTTCATTAAAGAAATGACACCAACCCCTAGGCATGAAGAGGGCGATGACAGAATTGGGTAGCGCTACCCATTGGACTGCTCGCTCGATGTGGAGTTTGCGATTCGGACCAAAGAAACGGTTGCACCAACGCTCCTCTTGGCGGGAATGAAATTCACCATTTTCGGAGGGTAAAATTTCAGTTGAGTCGTATTTGACGGGGGCAGCTCTTTGGGCCATTATGACAAGGAGAGGGTTCTGGAAAAATAGGTAGAGAGAAGAGAAGGGAGGCAGTTGAAGGTGTGGAGAAAAATGGAGGATTTGGGTGTGTATTTATAGGTGAGGAGTGGGGGAAGGGTTGGAGATGGAGGGAAAGAGTTTGGAGGTAAAAGGGAATGTATTTGGGAGGGAAATTGAAGGGGAGGAAGTGGTTGGACGAATTTAGAGGGAAGGGAAAGGATTGGGGGGAAGGGGGTGTACCTAGGGAAGGAGCAAAGGCTGCAGAAAATCAGATCGGTCCGACTTTTCCAGGACCAGACCGATCCGGTCCTTTAATTTTTCGAGATCTTTAATCACCGGATTGATCCGGCTGTAAAAGAAATGAACCGATCCAGGATGGACTGGTCCGACTCAAAATTAAAAGAATCGATCCTGTTCTAGCATTCCTCCCCCAACTTAAATGCGATCGCTCTCTCCAAAATTTTTCGACACTCAACAATACTTCCTATAAATTTGGACTCACCACTCTCTCGATGCTTATGGCAATGCAACTAGACTCATTCTCCCGAAACATGTGCATGCTCCAACCTTATTGTATCCAAATCCTAGGGACTCTCACTACTCATGCGACTCTTATCTACTATACACAAAAATTCACCCCATACGCATCGGGGGTACGACGACCTCACAGTAGCAGCTCACTCGGCCCCGTAAACGGGGTCCGACAACCAAACAGTGTTGAATTCTTCCACACACTCCTCTAGATATGGATTTAGGCGTTGTCCATTTACCTTGAACGTATTTCCCCCTTTTAAATCGTCTAATTCAACAGCTCCGTATGGGAAAACGTTCCTTACAACGAATGGGCCACTCCATCGTGACCGCAACTTTCCCGAAAAGAGATGAAGCCGAGAGTTATAGAGAAGCACTTTTTGTTCAGGAAGAAACTCTTTGCATCGAATGATATTATCGTGAGCGAGTTTCATCCTTTCTTTGGAAATTTTTGCGTTCTCGTACGCATCATTGCGTATCTCTTCTAACTCATTTAATTGAAGCTTGCGAGCTTCACCTGCTTTATCTATGTCATAATTCACCTGCTTAATCGGCCAATACATCTTCTGCTCTAATTCCACGGGAAGATGGCAAGGTTTTCCATACACAAAGCGGAATGGGGACATGCCGATCGGATTTTTGTATGCGGTACGATAGGCCCATAATGAATCGCTCAATCGAAGTGACCAATCTTTTCGGGTGGGATTGAAAGTCTTCTCGAGAATGTTCCTGATATCCCGATTCGCTAGCTCGGCCTATCCGTTCGTTTATGGGTGATAAGTCATTCTAACCTTATGGACCACGCCATACTTTCTCATGAGCTTCTCGAATGGCCTGTTGCAAAAGTGTGTGCCATTATCGCTGATTATCGCTTTCGGAGCGCCAAAGCGATAAAGTATGTGTTCCTGTAGGAACTTAATCACCACTTTGTTGTCATTTATCTTGGTAGCTATATCTTCCACACATTTGGAAACGTAGTCGACCGCAACAAGGATGTATAGGAAACCAAAGGACGGGGGGAAATGGCCTATGAAGTCAATACCCCAGCAGTCGAAGATCTGAATAATGAGTATCGAGGTTAATGGCATCATGTCTCGTCGGGTAATAGCTCCCATCCTTTGGCACTTATTGTAAGATTTGCAAGCATTGTTCATATCCCAAAATATTGTGGGCCAATAGAGGCCGCATTACCGAATTTTAGCGACCGTCTTTTTCGTCGAAAAGTGGCCTCCACAAGCTTTCGAATGATAAAATTGGATGACTTTCGGGATCTCGTCATTCGGTACACATCGTCGGATGATTTGGTCGGTGCAATATTTAAACAGGAAAGGGTCGTCATAAAAAAACATGCGCGACCAAGTAATAAACATCTTCTTATCTTGCGGTGTCCAATTGGGAGGGACGACTCCCGTGACAAGGTAGTTCACTATATTCGCAAACCAGGGCAAAGATGAGGTGGCAAAGTGTTGCTCATCCGAAAAGTATTCGTCTATGGATATTGGATCACTAGGCACGTCGAACTAAAGCCGTGATAAGTGGTCGACAACGACATTTTCTACTCCTTTCTTATCTTTACTGGAGAGGTTAAACTCTTGTAGGAGTAGGATCCACCTTATGAGGTGCGACTTTGCATCTTTCTTCGTAAGTACGTACTTCAATGCCGCGTGGTCGGTGAAGCAAGTGATGGGAGAACCGATAAGGTAGGACCAAAATTTATCAAGAGCAAAAACTATCGCTAGTAACTCCTTTTCTGTGGTGGAGTAATTGAGTTGTGGTCCAGTAAGAGTCCGGCTAGCGTAGTAGATGACATGAGCCTTATTGTCTTTTCTTTGGCCCAAAATAGCCCCTATCGCATAGTCGCTAGCATCACACATGAGTTCTAATGGTAAGGACCAATCCGGAACTTGCATGATGGGAGCGGACACAAGCATGGTTTTCAGTTTTTCAAAAGCGTTATGGCATGATTCCGTCCATTCAAATGGGGTGTCTTTCATGAGTAGGTTGCTTAAGGGCCTAGCGATGGCGCTAAAGTCCTTAATGAACCTTCGATAAAACCCTGTATGGCCCAAGAAGGAGCGCACGTATTTGAGCGATTTTGGTGGTGGAAGATCGGCTATGAAATCTATCTTAGCTCTATCAACTTCTATCCCCTTGGATGAAACTATGTGGCCAAGAACTATTCCCTTAGTGACCATAAAATGGCATTTCTCCCAATTTAGCACTAAGTTCTTTTCCACACATCGGGCAAGTACCTTTTCTAGTTTTTCTAGACAAAGATCGAAAGAGGTGCCAAAAACGCTAAAATCATCTATGAACACTTCAAGTCCTCTCTCGACCATGTCGCTAAATAGGCTCAACATGCACCTTTGAAAGGTCGCGGGTGCATTGCACAAGCCAAATGGCATACGTTTGTAGGCAAACGTACCAAAAGGGAAAGTGAAGGTCGTTTTCTCCTGGTCAATTACATCTACCTCAATTTGGTTATATCCGGAATAACCATCAAGGAAGCAATAATAAGGGTGACCCGCTACTCTCTCAAGCGTCTGATCAATAAATGGCAAGGGGAAATGGTATTTCCTAGTTCCCGCATTGAGTTTCCGGTAATCAATGCAAACGCACCACCCAGTAGTGGTACGTTGGGGTGCTATCTCTCCCTTAGCATTCTCAATCACTGTCATGCCCGACTTCTTCGGGGCAACTTGAATAGGGCTCACCCATTTGCTATCCGAGAATGGGTAGATAATCCTGGCATTTAATAGTTTAATTATTTCGGTCCTCACCACTTCTTTCATATTGGGATTTAGCCTTCTTTGCATTTCTCTCGAGGTCTTGACATCCTCTTTGAGATGGATCTTGTGGGTGCAAATCAAAGGACTTATCCCTTTCAAATCAGCAATGCACCACCCAAAAGCACCTTAGTGTTTCCTCAGAATCTCTAGCAATTTATCCTCTTGCTCTTCGTCTAGGCTAGAGGAGACAACAACAGGAAATGTCTCGTCCTCTCCTAGGTATGCATATTTAATATGGGAGGGTAGTTTCTTCAGTTCAGGGTTAGAATTTTTCGCTGGAGGGAACCATGTGTGTCTCCCTCGGAGGTAACTCCTCGAATCGAGAAACCCAACTTACATCTCTCGCATCCTCATCCGACGCTTTTAGTAATTCTCTCAACTCCTCAACCTCCCCCTCGAATTCGGTGTACGTCCCCTCACTCTCGTGTCTTGACACTAAACAGGACCCTAGGGTATCTCCACAATAATTTTCCTCAAAATACTCCTCTATGATCTCGTCTATCAAGCTCACCGCGTGAAGATCATCTTCTTCCCCCGTGTGTTGGGCTATATGGAAGATGTTAGTCTCTAAGGTCATGTTCCCAAAAGTGAGTTGCATCTGCCCATTCCGAGTGTTGATAATAACGTTAGCTGTAGCTAAGAATGGGCGCCCAAGAATGATGGGAACATGATTGCTCGAAGTGAAGGAGGGATCCGTGTCCCAAATGACAAAGTCAACTTGGACGATCACGTCCTCAACTACACCTCTTGGGATCTTTACGGTTCGATTCGCTAATTGGAGGGTGATCTTTGTGGGCTTAAGGTTGCCCAGATCAAGTTGCCTATAGATGGCGTAAGGGAGGATACTTACACTTGCTCCCAAGTCAAGTAAGGCTTTCTCAATTTTATTTTCTCCAATAATGCAGGAAATGGTGGGTGCACTGGGATCTTTGAATTTGGGCGGGAGATCATTGAGTAGGATGGAGCTCACGTTCTGTGCTAGAAAGACATTTTTCTTTACCTTCCTCTTCCTCTTTACTGTTAACAAGTCCTTGAGGACTTTCGCATCAGCTGGAATTTGCTTAATGGCATCGAGGAAAGGTAAATTTAACTTTACTTGCTTAAGCACGTCTAGCACTTCATCACGGGGATTTCCTTTGTGGGAAGGAACCAACCTTTGAGGAAATGGTGCCATGGTGGGTGGTTTCACTACTACCTTGGGCTCACTAGTGTCTTCTCTATCACTCTCATTCAAGGGGACATCTTGGGCCTCTTTCGTGCCCAAGATGTCCTTGCATGTGTGGAGCTTGTTGAAAGTTTTATGGTGGAGGAGGGGCATCATGTGAATTAGGATTCATCGCAGCATGTTGTTGCCCGTAGCTAAAACCGAGATGGTTTTTCCATGAAGGGTTGTAAGAATTCCCGTACGGTGCACCGAAATTACCCTTAAATCCTCCTATACCACTGACTTGCTCTTGAAGCATCACTTTGTAGGCGGGTATAGTCGGGCATTCCTCAGTTGAATGACCCGCCTCATAAATCGCACACACCTTCTCGACGGGATTTGGGATGAATCCAGTTGGTCCTCTTTCAAATACCTCAAGTAGGTCTCGTAGTCCCTTGTCAAGTACATCGAGACGACTGCCCATTATAGAATTCTTTTCTACATGAAATAGGCCGAACGCCGATGAAGTGGTGTTCACTTGACGATTTCGATTTATGAGCATTAGGGTCAGATGTATCCCAGGATTGGGTAGTCTCGGCGACATACCTCAGGTAAAGCTCAGCATCATGGGCGTCTAAGTCGACAAACGGACCACTACCCACGGTTTCAACAAGTTGCTTGGAATTAATGTTCATCCCATTATGGATAAAGGAAATAATTTTCCCTTTATCAAATCCATGATGGGGGCATGAAGTAATTAACTCATTGAAACGCTCGTAGCATCAATCGAATGACTCATTTTTTAATTGTCGAAAAGTTTGAATTTGAGCCTTGATGGAGTTTGTTCGATATGGGGGAAAGATTTTCTTGAGAAATTTATATTGCAGCTCATTCTAGGATGAAATCGAGCTTGGAGGTAAAGACCATTGCCAAGTCTTAGCCTTATCTTTTAGCGAGAATGGGAAGAGTTTGAGGCGGATTACCTCTTATGTGCAAGTTTGATCATTGAGGGTTTCACACACATCCTCAAATTCCCTGATGTGGAGATATGGCTTTTCAGAATCCATCCCATGGTAGTGGGGGAGCATCTGGATCATCCCATTTTTAAAATAAAATTACCCTGCATTATACGGGAGTATGATGCATCCCGAAGTGACAGTGCGCTCGGGATATAAGATTTCTCTCAGAAGGCGGTATGGGGCCTCTTCCTCACTGGCGAATGCACTACCGTGTTGCGACATGCATCT
This sequence comes from Sambucus nigra, assembly GCA_949130495.1. NCBI lineage: Eukaryota > Viridiplantae > Streptophyta > Magnoliopsida > Dipsacales > Adoxaceae > Sambucus > Sambucus nigra. Next base: position 351,918,699 of record OX422215.1, read on the forward strand.
CTCTCTCTCTCAAAGACTTGATATCCTCACTTGGTATACTCGAAGCGTGCTCTGAAGTGTGTCCTAAAATGGAAAACGACATGTTAGTTGAGATTGAGTGTGATGGTGTGGGAGGTGGAACCCAGAATTGTGGAGCGTATGAGTGTGAGGGCTATCAGGATCGTACTCAACTATTGGATTTTCGTGAATGTGAATTGGAGTACTATGGGGACTTGGAGTGAGTTCAGAATTTTGCATTAATTGGCTTATGTGAGATGATGATGAATATTTTTATGCTTTTTCAAAATTTTATATGTTTTTTGGATTTTTGAAATTTTTTGGTCAAAGTTTGAGATTGACTTGATCTAATCCTAAGTCTACCTAGTTCCCCGGTAACGGCGCCAAAAACTTGACGCGACTAAGAATGTGTCTCAGAAGTGCGTACTCTCCAGGCTCAAGTGCAAGCCTGTCGCTCAAGTAATAATCCGATAAGTCGGGTATCGATCCTCAGGAAAATAGGACAATGAAATTGTAATTACGTTGGACAGATCAAGGAATCCTAACTCTGACTCTAAAAAAAAGGAAAAGATGATTTATTTTGAGAATTGGCTACAACTAAATGCAATTTTGAAAATATGAAAGAAATGCAACTATTCTAAATTACCTAAAATACTACGATGAATGATTTAAAACTCGAACTATATGATAAAGAAAACAGGACGGGAATAAAATCCCTCAACCCTAGTGTATTGATGATATAGAACAAATCATAAATTTAAATGATTAATTAGACCCAGAATTTAGTACTCCCAAGCATTACGTATATGAGGTTCAAACCCGCACCATACTTAATCAGAGGACGAGTAAATCGGTATTGCGATAGTGACACTCAAATTGTATTTTGAAGCATCTCGGTTACCCTAAAGCAAACGAGATCCAAAGATCTACAATTTTCGTGTTTCTACGCAATACGGTCGTAATCAATTCATTAAATTTAGTGGATTAATTTTATATACATGCAACTACCACATGAGGTTGAGTTCATGCATCCCGATCCTTATAAACCCAACCTACCATGATGAAACTAATGAAAATGATTGTTGAATGGCAGGAAATCATGATTAAACTAAGGCAGAATTGAAGAATGATGTAGAAGGAATATTAGACAGAAGAAAGTAATCAACTAACTTACCAAAGCACTAAAAGCATCAACTAAAATTACCTGTAATCATAGAAATCTAAACAAACTTCAATCTTGGAATTAAAACTGCAATAAATCTTCAAACTAGGGTTTTTACTGTAAAGGGAAAAATTAGATGATTTTTTCGTTCCTTAAAATATTAATAAATTGGGTTTAAATACCCTACAAGACTCCAAGAGTTTTAGCTTAACAAGGACTCTCTATTGGAGGAAGAGTAAGAAAACAAAACTTCGACAGTCGGACCGATCAGCTCCTCCTTCGGTTCGGTTCTGCTTGGATCTGGATCGATTCTTTTAATTTTTGACTAGATCGATCCGGTACGGATCGGTTCATTTAATTTCTCTCAGCTTCGATCCGTCTTCGGTCCGGGGTTCAATGGAACTTTGCATTTCGGATCGATCCGATCCGGATCGATCTGGTTTTTCTTTGACTTTTTCTTGTATCTTTGACTGCTCATAACTTTCACATCGGAACTTGGATTGAGGTTCCGTTTCTTCCTATATACTTGTAAACTTGATATCTTCAAATTTTCTTTAGATGCCTCATCTGAATTTCGGGTAAAAATTTCAACTTTTCCCTATTGACTTTCCTTCTTTTCTTTCTCTATTCTTCCGATTTCTTTATTTCTTTAGTGACATCAAATACCTATAAAATTAGTATGAAATACCAGAAACTCGGGGTACTCGTTAGAATAAGTCAGTATCAAGATTATGAGATAAAATTAAATCGATTACGTTATTCAAGGTGCTAGAAGTAACTAAATTAAAGGGATAAATTAGGAAGAATTTATGCCTTATCACTGAGCAAAAGTCACCTTAAATAAAAAACATTAAGTCGACGTGTCATTAGAACGATTTCACCATGTCGTTAGAACAAAGCTGTAAATATCATTTCAATGAGATAAGCATGTCGATCATTAGAATCACCTGCTGATGTCGTTTGAACGAGAGTTAATGTCGTTTAATCTTCCAAAACACAATGGAAAGATCTATACAAATCTAAAACTTATTTATCTCAGAAAAAATGAAGTTAAAACATTTTAAAATCATTTTTTGAATAAAATAACATCCTTAAAATATTTTTTGAGTCCTATAAACATTATGCGTTCATACCTGAGAGTATCTTGGAATGCAATATGATATGATGACATGAAACGTGCATTAATAAATACAGCATGATCTATCTTTGAAGCTTGGCCTCTACGTCTTGAAAACAACAGCATAGACTATGTGAGAATCGTGACAACATAAAATCTATCTATGACTCAAATTATTTTTTGTCGGGGATAATGATAATACATATAAATTGACACTATTTGGAAATTTTTCCTTACAAATCTCCCTCTTTGGCTATTCCATGATAAAACTAAAAAAGTGAAATGCCTAAGCCATGTCGTCGAGACGAATGACCTAAATCCCATCCCATAATACCTAAAAAGAAAACACAGGACACAATATAGTAAACAAATGTCGGACTAGAAACATGAACATGTCACCATGTGATGTAGTCGCAAAACTCCAATATCTGAATAATCACTACACACACTAAACAAATAAATACCATGTGAAGTATGGAGGTATAAATGATACAAAACCTTATGATACCAATTTGTAAAACAAACCATTTGTTAAATTAATCATGTGGCAAAACATATACCATTATGTGTACAAATTACTCACTATAGCTCAAATCAATTATACCAATATGTAAACAGTACGATCAAAACATGATAATCATATGTGCTCATCAAACAAAACTCCCCTTACATCATATCCTATCTCTCCCCCTTTTTTGTCTCGAATAGACAACCAAAGATAAAGATATAAACACATATTTACAATGAGAATAAATATATGAAGCATATCTGGATAAACACGGATAACCAGCTAATAATTATCACAATATACCAAATCGTAGCTAGCAAACAGTCACAAAAATGAATCATCAATATCAGGAATGATGCGACTAAACAAATCAATGTAATGTAGAAATCAATCATGAATAACCAATATCGACTACAAATAAACTATCCAAAGCAACCTAGATGTACCAAAATAGTGTAAAATCAGCATACATAAGAAGCAGATTCAAAAACGGAAAGAATTTCTCAAAAATCCATCTTGGGTCGTTCAAATGACATTGGCACCTCGTTAGAACCAGACTAAGAAACGACCTGAAATAGTGTGACGTTGCGCAAAGCATTTAAGATTCGACCTATCTCGCAACCTATCTTATGACCATACCTGACACTTTTAAGCACCTTATTTCTACTGTCGCGAGATCTACTCTTCGAACGACATGGGTATGTTGTTTGAACGACATCCAGAAGTCGTTTAAAGGGCTTTAAAAACTTCATATTCCAGTAAATGTACAGGATTTGCCCAGTGAATTTTTTTCTTCAAAATAGCAATCAAAAATACGAAACAGTAGTAAAACAGACTCAAAACTGAAAATATGAGTTTCATGCGAACATAGTATCAATGCGTCCAGATATGGATATGGAATGAATGTGCATGAGCTACAACAAATGAGTCTCAACTTAGACACATCGAAACTATCAAGAAGCTCTAATCGATAGCTAAATGTCATCAAACCAACTTTTAGCCATATGCAACAATTACTATATTTTGCTAAATGAACTAAACAAACAACATGCACAAAAATCCGTAATTTTAATGATTCTATAAACAATAGCATCATGATATGATTTTTTAATATTAGGATTCGTGGTGCAAACCCACTATAATTTTTCCATTAAAAAACCCTCGTATATTCATGTTTTCATATTCCTAGTTCTTTTGAGGTTTCTATTTTGTCAACTTAGAGAAATCCTATTGGCCCCATTTTTATTATCTTAATTTTTTTCGAGTACTTTTAAACGTTGACATTCACAACGAGTTTATTATACTCTCGTAGCCCTTTCCGGTGAACACTTATCATTTTTTCAATATAAGAAATATCTATCCTCATGACAACGGTTCTTACATGCACACATCCTCATAAGTCTAATAACGCGTAGATAACAAAATTGAGAGGAGAATGTCTCACCAAACTCAAATATGCATGAGAAATCAAACATTCATGTAATCTCGTGCATGTGTGCAATGGTGGCATATATACAAAGTCGAATCCAAAAGCAAATCAACTTCGAAACAACCCCATTAGTTAATGGTTAAGATCATTCTAAGCATCTATAAGTATGACCAAATTTCCTATCCACATGGATAATGAAATTATGGGGGTCCAAACAAACCAATATGCCATATTAAACATGTAAACTCATTACACAAAAAATAAACCAAAAAACTTTTTGTTATTTTAAAAAATAAATGAAACCAAAAATCTTTTGTATTTTTAAAATTTTATTCAAAATAAAATCTTTTTGTATTTTTGTGAATGAGACTCAAATAAACAAAAAAATATAATATGAAATGATACACATGTCATAACGCTAGCAAGATATATATCATGAAGCTGAAAAGTGCGACTGTGTGATAATTGATTTAAATTAAATTCGCAAGTTTTCAAGTAACCCTTATTTAATTAGAGTCCCTAAATATGCATCTAAGGTGCTTGTGTCAACCCATAAATAAGTAAATCATGTGACATAAAAATATGCTGAGACACAGATTTCAGGAAAAAAAATCCTTTTGGGTAAAACCTTTATTTCACTATGAATATATAAATCGCAACTTACAATTACATAGAGAAATATGCAATGGATTAACGCGCAGCCAACCCACAAAGACACGCAGTCTTGAACTCAGTAAGAGAATACACATAGCACACTCCAAGGACTCGCATCCCAAACAATAAAGGAAGAATCGCAGCTCTCCTCAATGATAGGCAGTCATAAAACTTTGAAGAGACTCCCTCAGCAATGACACGCAACCCTCGGTTGCAAAGATCTCTCCACAAAGATGAACAGTAGCAAAGCTTGTGTTGTAGGGTTCCAAAAGGATTCATAAAGGTAAATCAATGGTATGTGAATCAAACATGAGTTTGGGAACTCAAAAGGTATGAAGACTTGAGGAAAAAGGTCTCTCAAAATCGTCTCAAAAGTCTTAGAAAAATAAACTCCCCGAAGTGGTTTATATAAGAAAACCTTGAGAAGTTGCAAATATACGCGGAACTGTCCGATTTTATCCCAGGTGGACCGGTCCGGTAGGTAGGCGGATTGGTCTGAGGTCGGATCGGTTCTTTTTAATTTTGGCTTTATCGATTCGCTACCGGTTCAGGGTCTACAGGATCTTCAGCAAGCGGATCGGTCGGCGGACCGGTCCGGGGTCGAATCGGTTCTTTTAATCTGGGCGGACCGTTCCGGTTGAGCAGAAAAACGATTCCTTTCTTCTTTTGAAATTAAGATCTGTTGATGACGATACGATCTTGATTTTCTTCAATGGTGTAACGGCTTATGACATACAAATTGATAATGGACAGAAAATGTCCTTACTGAAGCAAAGACTAGCGTATGACAAACATGATTATGCAAGCAATCATCCATAAGAATTATCATGTGAAGCATCATGTGCCAGCATGTGAGAATCAAATTCAAAAGATTTAATTCGTCAAAACTATGAGAGTCCATCAAGAGAAAAACAAACCAGTAGAGAAAAACAAACACAACTACCACAAAGCACAAAAACAAGGATCTACATAATAACTAAATGCAACCCGCTCTGATACCAATTTGTAGGTTTACTTTTTATGTGTGCTTTAAATGAAAATAATTTTTCAAACAACTTTTTCCAATTTCAATTTGCACTAATTTTATTTAACCTAATTTTATATTGTTAATCCAAAATATGCATCTAGTGTGATTAAACAAGTAAAATAAATCAAGTCCACAAAACACAAAAAACTGATGTACGAGGAAACCACTAAGGAAAAAACCTCGGACAACCCAAGCCAGACAATCACTATAATACGATTTTACAAAGTACATACAGTAGACTTACTCAATGATTGATACCTAAAAAGCCTTGACGCTCTTCTATACATCAACCGCTCATCCACAATGCAACGCAGAAGTCCACATACGCAAGGTCCACAACACACGAGTCCACGTATATCTCGGGTATCCACTGAATAACTCTGTCAATCTCTTACGATTTAGAAATCGGAGTCCACCGCTTCTTCATTGCAAAACTCGATGAAATAATTTTGTTCAATAGAGATGAACAGACTCCTAATGGTGCTAAACACAATATCTCTATATCATATGTATATGAAAGATGGGATCTTGAAACACAAATGATGTTTTTAACTTTGGAAACCTTTGTAAATAAGTGCAGAAAAACGAAAGGGTTAGGTTTTGTAATTTTGGTTCTGCACACTCGAAATTCTGAGAAAAAAATCTCTTTATATAAAAAACATTAAGTCGACTCGTCGTTAGAACGATTTCACCATGTCGTTAAAAACGAACCTGTAAATCTCGTTTCAACGAGATAAGTGTGTCATTGGAAAGACTTGCTGATGTTGTTTGAACGATAGTCAATGTTGTTTGATCTTCCAAAATAACAGGGAAAGATCTATACGACTCTAAAACATATTTATCTCAGAAAAAACGAAGTTAAAACATTTTAAAATTATTTTTGAATAAAATAACATCCTTAAAATATTTTTCAAGTCCCATAAACATTATGGTTCGTGCCTGAGAGTATCTTGGAAAGCAATATGATATGAAGACGTGAAACGTGCACCAATAAACATGGCATGATCTATCTTTGAATCTTGGTCACTACGTCTTCAAAACAACGTCATAGATTATGTGGGAATCATGACAAGATAATATCTATCTATGACTCAAATTGATTTTTGTCCGGTATAATGCCAATACATACAAATTGACACCATTTGGAAAAAAAATTTATAGGAGTAAAAATTTACACTTTAAGTAAGTATTGTTCAAAATGTTTTTATATACACAATACGACCACATATCCTCGGTTTCTCTCTCTCAGCAGATCACACACATACATATACTCCTAATACACACACATAGACGTATATACATATACACACTCACACACATATACACACACTCGAACACACACACACACACACACACACACACACACCACCACACATATATACACAAAATCCAACACATATATACATATTCTCACATATACACACAAATATACATTCATGCATACATACATACATACATACATTCGGACACAAATATATACATATACACAAAATCCCATACACACACACATATATATATATATATATATATATATATATATATATATAGCAAATCGGAGATCGAAAACCAACATCGGAGAGAGAGAGAGAGAGATACTCAGTTAGAGATGAAAAAATGAAAGTGAGACTGTTCTGTTGTTGAAAATGGATAAGAGATGGGAATTAGGGTTTCTAATGAGTACAATAGATATTTTAGCTTAAGATGTTTTAAAAATAGGCTATCATCATTGAATATTGGGATGGAAAATGATCACGTGTCATGTACATGAGTGTTAACGCAAAAATTCTCCATCTACGAGGACCAATCAGAAAAGGACACATGTCATCTTACGTGGCAATATTCGACACCCGATGAGAGTTGGTCGGCATCCGAGGAGAGTTGGTCGGCACCCGAGGAGAGTTGGTCAGTACCCGAGGAGAATTAGTCGGCACCCGAGGAGAGTTGGTCGGCACCCGAGGAGTGTTAGTCGGCACCCTAGGAGAGTTGGTCGGCATATCAACCAGGAAGATCAAAGGATAACTATGCATTTAATGTGCATTAATGAAGATGGCAGCGCATTTAATGAGCCTTAATGTACATTTATACTGTAATAATAGATGATAACACATAACATACCAAACAATTCAACAATTAGATTCGTTGAATGTAGACATAAATGTCTACATACAATGAATCTCCTTATCTCCCATCACTATAAATACATGTATTCCCTTAGCCAAAAGAAGAGGAGATCCGGGAGAACCAAGAAACACCATAGACAAGATACACATCCTTTCTCTCTCTACACGATATTGTGCTATTGTAAACCCCTGGGAATAAAATAACAGTGGACGTAGGCTTTATTCATAGTCGAACCACTTTAAAAACCTTTGTCTCTTATATGTTTGATGTGAATATTTATCTTCATCTCCAATCTCATCCTCATCATTTATCTGCTGTTGACTCCACTAAAATGACAGTGGCCATTTTCTGTCTTCAACATATTGGCGCCGTCTGTGGGAACATGTTACAAGCATTGTTCTCCTTCAAAAGCTAAGTTTTTATTTTCTCTACGTATAATCAATTATACATACATCTTTTGATTCAATCATGATTTTTATGTTTATATACATAAATTAATTGTCCAATTTTTATCTGCAAAATATTGCATATCATGATTTTAAAATCATAACTGTTAGATTAGTTCTTATTTAGAAATCAGAAAAACAGTGGATTTCATAAATCATAACTTTTTGCTTGATTCTCAAGTTTCAATTTTATATCATGGAATAAATATTTTAAATGATTACGTATACCAATATATACGACGATGAAAAGATTTGATAATTTTCATTGTTGATTTTGAAATAATTTTTGAAAGATCTTTGATGACTATTCAAATTCCCATCATATTTTTAATCAAATAATGGGAAAAGGTTAAAGACATTAAAAAGTTTTCTCATGGAAATCATGACCTAGATCTACTTTCTCTCTCTTCAAGTTTGAGTCTCTTTGTATTCATTTTATGAACTATATACTTAATTTGGTTCATCTTCCATCTATGTCAATAAAGTCTCATTGATTGATTTTTTATATAAATTTGGCAATAACTTCGATCATTCAGCATATTTTTATCTCTCCAAATAGGGAACAAGAAGGGATCAATATAAAAAATAATTTTCTCTCACTAGAAAAATCATTACCCGCCTCTTGTAAAAAAGGATCAATTAAACAATCATGACCATATCGAGACTTTGGGAACAAATTTGATATGTTAGCCCCTCGTTCATCACATCACAGGGTTTCTTTGTCGAAATCACATGATCTAGTGGATTAGATGAGTATTCATTCAATTAACATTCTTAATGCTTAGATTTTACATCGAATGTTATTTTTTTTATCTAAGGATTCGAGATATTCTGGTCACCCATCCATATTGCTGGTCGGCATCATCTTGGGCCATCTTTTATTAAAGGGAAGCTTAACCAGACCATTTTTATTTGTCGGAGATAAGATGTGAAGATCCATCAGCAACGTTGAAATAATTTTATCCAACTACGAGGTATCTTATTGTTGGTCGGAGACTCATATTGTAGCTCGATGGAACCAATTGCAGGTCGACGATCATCAACTTCTTGATTGGCGACATCTAAGTCTTGTTCGGAGGGTTCAATTTACTGGTCGGCAACTATCCAACCATCCACTTCTTGGTTGGCGACATCTGATGTTGTTCGGTGACCATCCAACAGCTGGTTGGCAATATCAATGCACCATTTTTGTTGATTGGCGAAATCGCTCTGCTGGTCGGGGACCATTTGCTTCTTAGTCGGCACTATATATTCTACAACCTGAGACATCCCCAAATACTGGCTGGCAACACCCATGCTGTTGGTCAGCAACAGTAGAATCTTGGCGTATTAAAAATGCGGAGCACCCCAAATATTTCTTTAAACACGAGTTCATCTTGGGGGTAAACATGGGGCTTAAGTTTTTTTTTTTAAACTTGTGATCACCCCAAAAAATATTTTTAAAGCCAAGTGATAAATAATTTTCAAACATCAACTTATACCTGATTAGTTGTTGGAGATTAAATAACTTTATAAAAAACTCTACGTCTTATTTATGGCGCATATCTAATAATAATTTGTCCATCCCACACACATTTGTCATAAAACATATTATTTCGTATTTTGAAATTAATATTTTTTATTTCTCAAGCATATACATATCATATATTTATTGGATGAGTAAATTATTCTCATGACTAATCAATTCAGCCTACACAAATGGTAGAGCAAGATATTAATTTTTACAGGTACAAGACTCAACGCCGACGAATGCTCGGAAATAATCTGGAAACTATTATCATTTCACCTCAGCGAGGCATTATATATTTTATTATTACTCGGAGATATCGGCTCAATCACAAATTATTCTATATCCCTTGGGATTCATATTGTATATTCATCTCAACACGGAACTCGGCGAGATATTCATATTCAGCTCCTAGGAAGAACTATAACATTTATTACATTTCACCCCCAACGAATGGTTGGTCGGGGTAATTCTTATTTATATTCAGGCCCGGCAAAGTACTCGACCATTTTCTTATATTCTGGAAAATATTATCCTTATTCGGCATTATGCAATTTTGCCTCGACAGAACAGCAAGACAGTTTATTATCATTATATATGTCTATGCATATTTTATATTTATCTCAGCATGGAGCTCGGAAAATTTCTTCTCTCTATATATATTCAGCTCCGAGGAAGTCTCCAGTATTTATTATATCTTATTCCCAAAAATCTGTTGGTCAGCTCCGAGGAGGTCTCCAATATTTATATTATCTTATTCCCAACAATTTGTTGGTCAGCTCCAAGGATGTCTCCAGTATTTATTATATCTTATTCCCAACAATCTGTTGGTCAGCTCAGAGGAGGTCTCTAGCATTTATTATATCTTATTCCCAACAATCTGTTGGTCAGCTCCGAGGAGGTCTCCAGCATTTATTATATCTTATTCCCAACAATCTGTTGGTCAGCTCCGAGGAAGTCTCTATCATTTATTATCAAAAATATATTCCCAAAAATGCCAACTAAGGTTGGTTGGGAAGAAAATCTATTCCTAAAAATGCCAACTAAGGTTGGTTAGGAAGTAAATCTATTCCTAAAAATGCCAACTAAGGTTGGTTAGGAAGTAAATCTATTCCTAAAAATGTCAACTAAGGTTGGTTAGGAAGTAAATCTATTCCCAAAAATGCCAACTAAGGTTGGTTGGGACGTAAATCTATTCCCAAAAATGCCAACTAAGGTTGGTTGGGAAGTAAATCTATTCCCAAAAATTCCAACTAAGGTTGGTTGGGAAGTATATATATTCCCAAAAATGTCAACTTAGGTTGGTCGGAAATAAGAAGCTATCAACTACAGTTCGTCGGAAACATTTTATTTAAACAAAGTATGAGTATGTGAAAGCGATCAAGCAAAAAGCATTCAAAGTTCACATTCCACACTTGGGGGTTCTATTACAGATATATTTGTTCATTTGGTGGCACATTCTTATAACATCATGCAGTCGAGCATCAAATTCAACTCCACAAACTCACACGGTCGGGGCCCCGACCAATCTTCATTCAGGAGTTATTTTTCTTGCTCAGGAATTATTTTTGATATTGAAGTTCAGGAGGTATATTGAAGTTCAGGAGGCGTATTCAGAAGTTCAGGAGGTGCATTCAGAAGTTCAGGAGGCATATTCAGGAGTTATTATGCACATACTATTGAAGTTCAGAAGTCAAATTCAGCATCTACAGCACTGAGATCTTTACTACTACTGTCCCGACCAACATTAAAGAAGAAGTTGTATGAAAATGTTTCGAAGTCCACCACTAGCTTGGTACTAATCAGATTGAAGAGTTGGGTTCAAAAGCTAGTATGTTACTCGACAAAGTATTCATAGGATCATAAATAAGAAGAATCAAGTACGTGAAGTTTGCACTCAGTTGCTCGGCACAGGAGGCAGTTGGTCGGCTAGCAAACCAATCAACATACTTGAAAATTATGACAAGATACAAGCTGCATACTATGGCATGGCTGCATCCAAAATCCCAGGGGTGATATATTATTGGCCACTGCACGATCAAGCAGACACTTCAAATATTGATAGGCTTCAATTGCCTGTTCCAAAGCATCTTGGCCGAGGATGTTGACGATTTATGCTGCATTCAGATCTGTGTGACCAGCCTTAAAATATTCATTGCATTGCCGTAACAGCTTTGTATCATGAGCAGACAATAATTCCATCCTGGAAAGAAACTAGTAGAGGAAGAAAAAGCAATAATCAATAAAGAGTACCAACAGAGCATGAAGAGGAGAGACAACAGTATGCATAAACAAAAGTTCAAGTTTTATTATATCACAAAGTTCAGAGTTACATGTTCAGGGTTACATTTGGCAAAGAAAAATAAAATAGAGAGAAACCCGAACAACTCTACACATTTTCCTTGTCTCCCAAAACTTTCTCGGGAGGTTGGGACGAGGAGGTAGGTTGCTCGGAGGGAACATAAAGTGGCTCGGGGAGCGCTGGCAGTTGCTCGGATGAAGTAGCGAGTTACTGAAGTTCCTCGTTAGTAGGCTGGATGGATGGGGGATGAGAAACTTGATCTCCCATCACCATGGAAGACTCCTCAGAGGCATCTTAGTCCTCTTCTTCATCTTCAGGAGTTGGAGGGGGACCAGGGATGTGCCGCTGAAATAGTTCAGAAGTTTCATCAACTTTCATCTCTTGTAGAGCAGCGACCCACCCATCTCTAAAGTATTTGAGGCTGCCATATTCTACTTGCGAAATCATGGCAGCCAAGCCTTTGTTCCACCCTTTATCCTAGCCAGCGCTGAAAGATTTCTTCACAGCCAATTTCCTCTTTAACTTCTCCGAGGAAAGCTTCTCGGACAGAAGATTTTCAATAGCCTTCAGTTTATTCTCAACTTCTTCCTTCTGCCGACTTACTTCCCGAAGTTGACCCAACTCCTCTTCAGCAGCCTTGAGTTTATCTTCAAACTCCTCAGCATTTTTGAGCTTCCCTTCGAGCTCTTTATTCTTCTTCTCCAAGTCATTCATTTTTTCTCCAACCCCTTGGAGACCTTAATAACCTGAGCTTTCTCCTGCTCAGTCGAAGTAAGCTTTTTCTCCCAAACTGCCTTATCATCAGCATATTTCTGACGAGAATCTTTCAGAGACTGCGCCAGGCCCATCAAAGCTTCCTCTACACCAGACGAGGAAATTGAAGCTTTAATAGCTTCATCTTTCTTCAGGATTGTATTAAAGCAGCTCACTAACTGTGAAAAGAAAAACAAAGCAAATCAGTGCACAGATACAAAAAGGAAAGAATGAAAAATTAAGACTATAGGACTTACAGAAGCAATGTGACGATCTGCTAGTGTAGTAACAGTGTCCCGAGAAAGGTTTTCTTCAATACCTTGGACCTCGGGAATGATCCAAGTCTTCACCGAGCTCATAGCAGAACTCGGGGGGTACAAAAGTGAGAACTCCACTAGTCGGGGGCTGAGAGACGGTGTCAGCCAAATTGATAGAGGAGCTTTTCTTCAGCCTCCTCAGAGGAGCATCAACCTTCTCGACTAACGATGTAGTCTTAGTCGGAGAAATGATAATCACCTCGCATGGAGCAACAACCTTGCTCGGGGCCACTGGGGGCTTCTCGACCACCTTCACAGGAGCAGCCGAGGAAGATGCATCAATTTTCTTTGTCCCTTCTCCTAGTACATCAAGCTTACTTCTTTTTGCCTCTCCAGCACCAGAGGCAGGTTTCTCAAAAAGGGTGGGAGGTCTTCTTTTCTTCATCCTTTCACTCAAAGGAATATGTGATTCAGGCGAAGAACTTGTAGAGGCAGGTATTGGCTCTGCGTCGCTTATCACCGGACGAGCAGTAAAAGAGGATGTGTAACTCTTGTACTGAAGCAGATAAGAAGCTGACCTATTATGCTCGTCAGCAACAATCTGATGCAAACTCCAGATAAGTTTCAAGTGCCTTATATTAACGTCTGCCTCTTTTGGACACTTTCTTTTGTTGTCAACTGCAAATAAATAAACATTAAAATATCAGTGACACATTTTATCAAACATAAAGGAAGCATAATTTTGAAAATAAATAAAATGAAATAAAAATAACCTATCCCATTGCCATAGGGAGGGCATTTGGGACCCTGATATTCATCTCCAGATAAAGGAGCATGTTGCCAATTTTTTTATAACAACCCCGTGCTCAAAATAGTCCATATTGGCATCCGGGAGATTGACCACTAAAGCCCTATTTAAAAATCTAGTTTTTAAATAAAAAGTATTATCGCCTACAGCCCATCTATAATAAAACATGATTTCTGGAATTCCTATGCGAGTTCCATGAATTTGATTTAGTCTATGAACCCCGTTAACTATTCTCCATGTATTGGGGGCTATTCTTGCAGGAACAACGTCAAAATATTGACAGAATTCCAGACATAAAGGATTTGACGGAAAAGAAAAGCCACATTCAGCAATAAAGAGACTGGGGAACCAATGCGCCTCACCCAAACGAAAATAATCGGAAGGTTCAGAAAGTTCCTCCAGAACAACCCACGAAGGAATAGAAAAATCAGAACGAAATTTATCAAGAGATTCAACAAGGTAAACCATGATGAATAAAGGAAATGAAGAAGAAGAAGAAGGAAGAAGATCTTACAGAAAAAGAGTGGATCTGTTGACAACGAACGATGAAAAGGATGAACGCACAAGAGAGTAAGACAATGAAAAACTCGAAGATACAAATTTGAAAAAGTAGAAGACGATGGGATTGTCTGTGACGCTTAAATACCTTGGCTTGGGAAAAGAAAAAAGTAATGAGTACGAAAAGAGATGGTTACGCTACCGGCGGCTAAAAAGACAAAAAGGGGGCGGCAATCGAAGCGGTTATAAAAATTCAAAAAAGCCTGATTCTACGAATTTGGAAGGAAAAATAAATACAAAGGAAACACTCCTAAAAATCAAGAGGACCATTTAAAACTACCATATTCTGAGAAAGAATGTTCCACACTCCTCAAATTTCGAACTATGAAACATTGGGGGCTTCTGTTGATACCAAATTTAGTCTGCTGACATGGCTCAATCGAGTAAAGACACGTGGCAATCTACGTGGCAACAACAAACACTTTCGAGAAACTCATACGCTCCGAGGAACCATACTGCAACGAGGAACACTGCTTCCCCGGGGAACTCATACGCTCCGACCAACAAGAACTCTCCGAGGAACTACGAGCAACTCTTGAGTACCAAGCATTTTAGGCGGTCCGAGCTGCACCTCGAACAAAGCATTAATAGCAGGATAACCAACAGTTTGACTGTTCATTAAATGCTTATCATTAAGATGTATACACTTAAGAGGCATTGAATGTATTACCCTTTCACATGTACAACATTGAATGTATTACCCTTTCACATTACAGCCTTAGGGCTATAAATACATTGTATTACCCTCATTGTAAGGGGACCGGAATTTCTTGATTGAACTTGTAATCAAGATTTCCCAAACAGTCATCAATAACAGAAACAATGGACGTAGGCCATTCTTATAAGGCTGAACCACTTTAAAACTTCTTTGTCTCATTTATTTTATCTGTGATTAAATAATTAGATATAATCTAAACAATGAGAGTATTTTTGTATAATCTAGTCTAAAAGATTTTAAAAAATTAGAAATTACAGAAAGATATTTAAAAAATGTAAAAATCTTGGAAATTATGGAAAAATATTTTTAAAATATGAGAATTACAAAAAAATTAAAAAAAATTTTAAAATTTTGAATATTAAAAAACATTTTAATTTTTCTTACAACATATTAAAAACTATTCAAAAGTATGGGAAATACCAAAAATAGTTTTCAAGAAATTAGAAATAATATAAAAATATTTAAGACATTTGACAATTACACAAAATGTTTTTTAAAATATGAAAATTTTAAAATATTTTTTAAAAAAATAGGTAAAAAAGGAAAACATTTTAGAAAATAGTGATATGACAAAAAATATTATACCATTTGGAAATATTTAGAATATTTAAAAATTCTAAAAATTACACGAAAATGAAGAAAAAACTAAATAAAAATACTTGAAATTACTATAAAACATTTAGAACGTAAAGAGAGGAAAAAAATCAACTTAGATATCTAAGGGAAAAAATTCAAGCTAAAAAAATTCAGAAATTCAACCTTAATGAAAATTTTCTACCTTTATAATAGCTTCCCCAAATTGTAATTATACTTCAACCTCAACCAAAATCCGTTAAAAAAAGGGAAAGCGGTAGACAAAATGGGGACTTTCAGCATTAAGTTTCTCTCCCTCTCTCTCCCAATCATCCCCAAGAAACGTAATAATAACATGAGTTGATTTAACAAACCCAACCCAAAAAAATGAAGAATTTTTTTTGGCATGTGTAGATCTATTGTGTGTGTATTTAAATCTCTATGAGTGGTAGTGAGTGAGAGAGAGAGAGAGAGAGAGAGAGAGAGGATTATAAGATTCATGTATTATACCATTTGGAAATATTTAAAATATTTAAGAATGCTCCACTAAAAAAGTCATGTCGGAGTCATGTCCTTTTTTCATTCAAATATTTTTAACGGCATTAGCATTTTGGGTCTAGTTGAGGTCATTGTGGAAGTTCAAAGGGTTATGTACCGAAATAAAAGTTTGAGTGGTAAACAAAAATGAAGGTAAAGTTCAGGGGAAAAGTGCAATTAATCCATTTTTTTACCCATTAACCCCGTTTACTAAATATGTGGTCCAATAGATCTTACAATCTTTTTTTTTGCTTTAATAGGTCCCATGAAAAAAGTTTTTCCTGAAGTAGGTCGTATTTATAAACATGTAAACTACACCAAAACTGTTGACTTGTCACGGTTATTGATCGTGACAAGTTTGGGGGTGACAACTTCTTTTGTCTCGAACTTGTAACGATCAATGATACAAATAATGTCAATGCATAGAGTAATTAGTAGGTCGGAGGTGGAAGGAAGGACAAATGATATACACATTGAGACACCCCTTAATATGCGTCACGTCGCGTTGTTCACGCAACCACAATGCGGAGTTCTCCTTTCGGGGCATCACATGCGTGACGAGCACCCTGGCCTCAATGTCTTGAAGAGGACGTCCACGAATCGGCATACCCGGGAGGAATCTCGAGTCCCTCAACCCCCTCTTTATTGGTTGTCCATCATATATGTTGAGTAAAAACATGCTCGGCCAACCGATTATTGACATAGGTCGCTCGACATGAGTCAAGATGGGAACTTGATCATATAGCGGCGAGTTCGCGCGTATCAATGATAAAGTAGTGACATACACGTAATCATCCTCGTCCACCACCACCATCTTCTCCTTCGACTTGCCCTTGCCCAACTAATGCTTCATGAAGGCGTACATATCTAGGACCGTCGCCTCCAACCTTGATAGCTTCTCGTTATGCATGTCAACCTGACGAGCCAACCTGGTATTGCTTGTCTCTGTTCCAATGATCTAAGACTTCCCCACCCGCGAGCTCACCCCCTAGTCCTCTCCTTGCGATCAACAACGAGCACTTGGCTGAGTGTGTCCATAGCCAAAGATGCATTGTCGGTATCAGACTGCGACTCATGAACTTCCTTAAGCTTTGTTTGAAAAGATAAAAAGCAGACGATTAGTTAATTAAGTAAATAAAAAATTATAATGTAATTAACAAAAATTAAAAATTTATAACTTACAATCATGGCTGCTACGCTCGGGGACACCTCCTTGTCCTTACACTTCTTTGTCCGAATTGCCACATAGGCATCAAGCCTATGTGGCCTACCCCCATGGCTACTCCCCGTCTCCTAAAATAAGATAATGTAAAATTAGTAAGTAACACAAAATAAAATAATGCAGAATAACATAAAACTATAATTATAAAAAAATAAAAACTCACCATCCAGTGCTCCACCTCGGCGTAAGACGTCCACCCGGAGTAGTGCACGTCTGACTTTTTGCTTGATTTTCCCTCCTCGATTGGCGAGATGTCAATTGTCGCTCCTCAATCTCATTATTGATAAACTTTTTCCACTGTGCCAATGTTATCGTCTCCTTTGTTGGGATGGTCTCACGCAGTCTGAGAATGGAGTCCCGGGTCTTCCTAAAGTACCATACCTGCAAATTCTTCTTCCACGTCTTATGTTGTTCCCTCAACTGCTCCAACATGGGATCGTGGAGTTGTGGGGTCAAATCGAATTATTGCTGTTAAACAAATACAAAATAAAAATAAAGTATGTGTTAGTTGCTAATAAATAGAAATAGAAATAGAAATAGAAATAGAAATAGAAATAGAAATAGAAATAGAAATAGAAATAGAATTAGAAATAGAAATAGAAATTGAAATAGAAATAGAAATAGAAATTGAAATTGAAATTGAAATTGAAATTGAAATTGAAATTGAAATTGAAATTGAAATTGAAATTGAAATTGAAATATATATACTTTACCTGTAGTGCTGCCCAAATAGCCAACTTAAGCTCATTTGGCACCTTCCTCCAACTTATGTACCCGGAGTCAGTCGAGGGATCTAGCCAATAATCCCGTCTTGTTCTCAATCACCGATCCTAATTTGCCCCATTTAGGGAGCCTAGGGGGCCGAGGAGCCCTCGTCGGCTCCACTGCTGCCAAGCCCTAGAGAAGACATTTTCTGTAAAAATTGTTGTTATTAGTACAAATCCAAATGAATTAGAAGAATATAAAGCACTAACCATATTATAACAAACCACTGACAACTTTGAATTAATGCACTAAACTGATCATGTACAAATGAATTAAAAGATTTAAACTGATGTCCGATAATAATAAAACACTTTAATAATACACCTCCTGGACATGGACTTTGAATTAATGCTTAAGAATTATATCTAAATATTACATGCAGTAAACTGATCAAGTACAAATGAACTAAAAGCATTAGACCAATGTTCGATAATTGGAATACTTATCAAACTTAAAAATTATTTTAAATTTGGGTTATCATAAAAAATAGATTGATATTCGATAGGAGTAGCCAAGTCATCCACACTACTGTTTATACGCTTTGGCGCATATAGGATGATTGACCACGACTCATTGTTGATATACTCTGAGTAAAACACTTGCTTGAACTTTTAAAAATCACAAACAAATGGCTCATCGCTCACGTGTTCGTTGCTCTTCAACTTAGACAAGTCAACCATGATCAAATTGGTTCTAGGATCAACTTTACAAGCACTTTTATCCTCAACTTTTATCCAATCACATTAAAATACAACCTCTTTGAAGCTTACATATTCGAATTCAAATATATTTTGAATTACACCATAGTAAGTCATTTAAGCTTCAATGAGGTTTTTATCTTTCGCGAGAAAGAAAGTAAGAGCCTTGTATGATATGATCGAGTTCTATACATTTGTACTTTCATCGTACACCCTTGCACCGAAAACGTAACCGTTAAATCGATACTTTTTGTTCTCTTGTGTCAATAACAAGCATCCAGGGGCTAAACGAGCAAGCCTTGATGTTAAGATTATCCATTGATGGACAATATTAACATCTTGATGTCAGGACACATGTTAACATGCTAAAATTACTTTTTCCATTCTTCGACATCTTCATGTGTGTCAAATAGATAACAAGCTACTTCTTCATGTTGCAAACTCGTTAATTTCACTAGTTTGACCATCACATGAACACCCTCATCGACGAACTCATCAACGTTAGTCGGGTCAGGCATATATTCCCGAGTATAGAATAATGAATCCATGGTGATGTATTCCTCTGCAATTGATCTTGCAATATATCGTGTATTCTTAACGTAATATTTGAAAACTTTCATCAATCTTTAAAATGGATACATCCACTGATATCTAACTGGACCGCAAAGAAGTGCCTCGTCGAATAGGTGTACCAACAAGTGAACACTTATGTTAAATAATGATGGAGAAAAGTACTTCTCCAACACACAAATCGCTTCGGTAATCGCTAATTTTGTGGCCACTATGTGTTATCGATTGACTACCTTCTCACATAAAAGTGAGAAGAAGAAATTAGCATAATAGCCCTCCGCAAATCCTTATGCTTACTAATTTGCATATTTGTCTCACCAGTCCACTCTTTGTAGTTAGAATATCCCATCACAACTACTACAAGCAATCACCTATTATAGGTAAGAAGCGTATATTCGTGGATTAGTATAAACAAAAGTGTGAATATTTAATTCCTATTAGTATAAAAAATCACCTATTACTTATTGTATAAAATTTATAGTATGTTTCATTTAATTATGTATTATTTATACTCGAATTTCAAATTTCAAATTCAAATTCAATTTATAATATTAATTCCTATTTCCTCTAAAGGGTTAATGGTCCTATCCTATTCAAGACCGCATATTTATGTAATATAATTAACAACTCATACACATTTTTCTAATTTGAGGAAAATTCGGCAGCATATCCCCATAGTTCTCCAAGTACATGACGTAGATTCACAAGTGTGAGTGTTATTTCAATTGATAATTAAAATAACACTTAACATCGCATAATCTAGTATATACCCAAAGAACATTAAGATACGATTGCAGAACTTCCTCCAAAAGTAACAAGTTTAATCCACTAAGAATATTATTATACATAAACTATGCAGTCCCAAACTGTCCAAACGGGACAATTCGAGGGATCTCATTACAGGGGTAATGACTCTCGAACGATATTGAATGCATACGTATAAGAACTAGAAGGTTAGTATTTATGTGCACTGTATGTAATTTCAAGTATGTTTCATTTCATTATCATAAGTCCGTACTCGTGTCACTTTTGAACGAGTCGTGACACAAAGTAATTTTAGAAAAAAGTTAAAAACTCTCCCCCCCCCCCTTTTGGACAATAATCTAGTGGTTGTGCCACTTTCAAAATTAACTAACCCAACAAATTAAGACAATATAATTATTTAAGGATCTATTAGTGTGAATTAAATTAAGGATTTAAAAAAAAATAAGCAACCAACTTCCATATACAACCACATCAGTCCAATATATTTCAATAGGAACAACAAATCAATAAATATGTATCCCGTACTCCTTCTAATTCATCTATTGAATTAATTCATTTCCAAAAACATAAGAAATTAAATACATGTGACTAATTAGCTTTAAGCCCTAAATAATAATACCCAATCAACATTAATAATTTCTAACCAATTTCAAACCTAAGTAAGAATACACAAACAATATTTATAATGTCAAATTAATTTTATTCTCTAAAGAGTAAGATTCAATCAAGGTTTGTGTGGTCAAATAAATAGAACAAAAAAGTCTTGTGCACTTAAGGAGCATATATTTTTCTATAATTTATGTCAATAATTTAATAAATTTGTAATTATAACACACACACACACCACCACTTCCCCAATCCCCACACACCTATACCCTCCCCCCCCCCTCCCCCCCCCCCCCCAAACTTCCCCCTGCCCCCCTCACCCCACACACCTACACACACAAACACATACTGCCCCCCACCCCCTACACCCCCGCCCCCACCCCACCCCCACCCCCGCCTGCACACACACACCCATGCACACGAACCCACACACACATGCACACACACCCACCTGCACACACACACACCCCTGTACACACATACACACACACACACACACACACACACACACATATACATAGGATAGAGAGAGAGAGAGGGGAAAATGGACCTAAAAGTAGAGAGAGAGAGAGGATTTGGGGGAAAAATCGGTGGGAAAAAAGAGGCGTAAGGTTTTTTTTACTGAGAAAGTTGTCACGGTCAAAGACCATGACAACTTTCTAATGTTGTCATAGTCAATGATCGTGACAAGTCCATGACAACTGTACTTATCACTGTCAATGATCGTGACAACACCTTGTCATGGACTTGTCACGATCAAGTACCGTGACAAGTCTGGCCAGCTGAAAGGTGATAATTCAGCCTTTTTGGTGAAGTGGTAGTTTTGCCAAATAAATGTGCCACGTAAGGACTTCTATGGACTATGTTATTATCACCCTGTTATTGTTTAAAATTGATATGTGGATTTATGAGTCTTAACTTAATAAATATCAATGATGACTTATAATAGATAAAGAGATCAACAGACTAAATTAAAGAGAAAGTCGAGAAACTGATATTGAGACTGGAGATTAATGTGGTTCGGACAATATGTTGCTTATGACCACATGTGTTATCCATGAGTTTATTGTTCAATCATCAACAAAGATGGGTAAGCTCTTAAAGTTGTCTTCGTCTGTGTCTTGATCTTTCCCTCCCCCTTAGGTGGGAGTGCATGCTATTTATTGGATAGAGAGAGTAGGTGAATAGGTGGAGTTCCTTTATAAGTTAGGCAAATGCACCCTTTTACATTCGAATGGTAGTTAATGAAGATTTAATCATTGTTGATACCAAAATTAATATGCTGACGTGGACGAATAGTATGAAGACACGTGTCGATCTACGTGGCACAATAACAGCGAGGAAGATCATTTACTGAACAACCATGGTTGGTACCGAGCAACGAGAATACATCGAGGAGCTCTATCATGCCGAGGAACTCCATCCGAGGAACTCTTTCATCCCGAGATACTCTAAGTACTCCGAGGAACTCTTGATCGACGAGCAACTAAGGCGGTCCGAACTGCACCTCGGCCGTGTCATCAATTATCAGACGGACAACTGTTCAACTATTCATTAGATTCTTGACGCACACGCCGCATTAAATATATTACCCATTCATATGTATATCATTTAATGTAGTAGACCTTTCATGTACAGCCTTGAGGCTATAAATACCTTGTATCAATCCCATTCAAGGGGACCGGAATTTCTTGAGAGAACTTGTAATCAAGAATTCCACAAACACTCAGCAATAACATAACAGTGGACGTAGGCTTTATTCCTAGCCGAACCACTTTAAAAATCTTTGTCTTATTTATTTATCTGTGATTGAATAATTTGAGCGATCTAGTTTTTTACATCAACAGATTGGCGCCGTCTGTGGGAAACGACTGTTGTTATCGTTTTTCATAAAAATCATTTGTCACCAATGGCAGATAATCCAGAATCCAGTAATCGAAATGCTGGAAATACTGGAAATCTTCCAAATCCATCTGCATCTCCAGATCTGGCCGGAATTATGATGAATCTGGCTCAGGGACAAACCGCCATGCAAGAATCTATGAGGCAACTTCTTCAAACTCTTCAAGGCGGTGTACCTACTCATTCAGGGCAAAGGACTGATCATGGGCAATCACGATCCAGACGTATTGGATCATATCGCAATGGGGAATCCAATGATTCTTCTTATCAACCTGGGCGAACTTCATCAATACGGGCTACGGATACAGATCAACATATCTCTCTTTCTCCTGAGAGAACTAGCGCTTTAGAAAGATTAAGCAGGGTGTCTCCTTTCAGTCGGTTAGGACCAAGGAGGAACATGAGTCCACCTAGGGCTCCATCAGGAAGTTTTCGACCACCACCAGGTTCGAGAGAAAGATCTGCACAATCACGACCAATTACTCGTCGAGATAAATCTCAGGAAGCTACGTCAGGGCAATCAGTTGCTCGGACTAGGCGGCCCGAGGAAGGGAATGAAGCATGGAAAGGTTCCATTCAACGATTGGAGGATAGACTGGGAGAAATGGCTAAGGCGAGGAACCCCTTACAGAGAACTTTTGTTCAAGGGACACCTTTTGTGCAAGCCATTGTGGATTTCCCTACACCGTCGAAATTCAAAGCACCTGTAGTGACCCCCAAGTACGATGGTAAGACAGATCCTGTACTTCATATAGAACAGTACCAAGCTGCTGCAGATATTTATGCTGTCCCCGACGAGATGAGGTGTAGAGCATTCTCGGGAACTCTTACCGGATCTGCACAGATATGGTACAATAATCTTCCTCGGGGTAAGATTTCAACTTTTGTTCAGTTAGCCGAGCTGTTTATTGGTAATTTTTGTTTTGGAGCAAAGCCGGTAAAGCGAGTAGCACACTTGCTAAGTGTTAGACAGAAATCAGGTGAAAGTACTAGAGATTACATAACTCGTTTCAATAACGAAAAGTTGGAAGTCATAGATTATGAAGAAAAGACAGCAATCACTGCTTTGATGAGTGGTTTGCTGCCTAACAAGCTATACTATACTCTGGCCAAAGATCCGCCTAAAAATATGTCGGAATTGATGGCAAAGGCGGCCAAAATCATGAATGCCGAGGAGGCTATGACTGCGAAGAAGAATATGGATAAAGAAGTTAAAGTGGAGGTCGACAATTCTAAGAAGAAAGATCAGAAAGGCAATGGTGGTGACAAATATTCCAGGAATAACAGGATAAAGTTGGAAGCCCTAAAGAAGTATGATAATTATACTCCATTGAGAATGGGTATTAATCATGTTTTAGAAGAAATCAGGAATAACGAGGAAATCAAATGGCCAGAGAAACTGAAGTCAGATCCAGACATGAGGAATAAGACCAAATATTGCGAGTTTCACAAAGATCATGGCCATATGACCAAAAATTGTATAGCCCTTCAGAACGAGATTGAAACACTCATTCGAAGAGGAAAATTATCAAAGTATGTAGATCGCAGAGGTGAGAGGACAAATGAGGACAGAATTAGAAAGAGATCTAGATCTCCTCGTCGTGCAGAGGAGAATAAGAGGAAGGACCATGAAGAGGATCCAGATGATGACCCCGATCTTCCCAAGAAGCCAAGAAAACCTGAACGAGAGGTATTTTCCATACGTTTTGGATCATTTCATTGTAACGTTATTACAGGGGGAGATGCAGGAGGAGGAGACCTTACTGCAGAAAGAAAAGCTTATCTCGGAGAGGCTCAAGCTTGCTCATATATTCAGCGAATAAACCTGGCCGAGGATGATCGTCCGAGGAAGGTAAACAAAGAGAAGCTAGTAATTGGTTTTTCAAAAAATGACCTGGCAGGTGTTCTTTACCCTCATGATGATCCTTTGGTGATTAAAATGAGAATGAAGGACGTGATCATTTCAAGGGTGTTGGTAGATAATGGTAGTTCGGCAGACATCATGTACTATTCATGCTTTGATAGCCTGAATTTGAAATTATCCCAATTAGAACCTTATCACAGACCCCTTCTGGGTTTTGCTGGCGAGAAAGTTTTTCCACTTGGGACGATCAAGTTGGATATATTCATTGGAACCTGGCCTGTTTGTCGAACAGAAAGAATACGATTCTTTGTGATGGATAAGAATGTGCAGTCAGCCTACAACATCATCATGGGAAGAGTTGGATTGAAGAAGTTCGAAGCCGTTCCTTCTACAGTACATCAATGTTTGAAATTCCCAACAAATTTTGGAGTTGGAGTGGTGAAAGGTGATCAAAAAGTAGCTCGGGAATGCTATTATTCGTCGGCCGAGCAAGAAGAACTAGAAGGATCGATGAAAAAGACTACTACTTACCAGGTGGAGGAAGGTACAGAAATTGAAACTCTTGATCCCAGGGATGAATCTCAACTTGTAAAAGGACAGGTGATGGAATCTACAGAAAACGTTATTTTGGACGACGAACATCCTGAACGAATAACCCAGATAGGTTCATCGTTGGATATGTCGATAAAAGAGGAGTTGATAGCTTTCTTGAAGAATAGGAAAAATACTTTTGCTTGGAGTCATGAAGACATGCCAGGAATAGATCCAAACTTCTTATGTCATGAACTCAATGTGAATAAGGAGATTAAACCTGTAAAGCAGAGAAGAAGGGTGTTTAGTCCCGAGAAGAATCAGGCCATACAGGAGGAAGTCGAGAAACTCCAGAAAGCCCAATTCATTGAAGATGTAAAATATCCAGATTGGTTGGCTAATGTGGTGATGGTAAAGAAGAAAAACAACAAATGGAGAATGTGTGTCGATTTCACCGATCTCAATAAAGCATGCCCCAAGGATCATTTTCCACTGCCCAGAATTGATCAACTGGTGGATGCTACCTCGGGACACGAGCTACTCAGCTTCATGGATGCTTACTCTGGCTACAACCAGATCAAAATGAAACCTGAAGACAGGGAAAGTACTTCTTTTATTACCCCTAGGGGAACTTATTGTTATAATGTTATGCCTTTTGGTTTAAAAAATGCAGGTGCAACATATCAGCGGTTGATGAACAAGGTTTTTACCGAACAAATCAGCCGCAACATGGAGGTCTATGTCGATGACATGCTCACTAAAAGCAAGAAAGCTACTGATCATTTGATTGACTTGAGTCAAACTTTTGATCAATTGGATAAATACCAAATGAAGCTTAACCCGACGAAGTGCACCTTTGGAGTACGAGAAGGAATGTTCCTCGGATACATCGTCAATCAGCGAGGTATTGAGGCAAATCCAGATAAGATCAAAGCTCTTCTAGGGCTGCGATCTCCGACGACGAAGAAAGAAGTGCAGAGTCTTACCGGACGAGTTGCAGCGCTCAACAGATTTGTATCTCGAGCAACTGATAAATGCATACCATTCTTCAAAACACTTCGAAAAACCTTTGAGTGGAATGAGGAATGTGAAAAAGCTTTTCAAGACTTGAAGAAATATTTGGGAACACCTCCACTGTTGTCCAGACCAATAACAGGAGAAAAGTTGTATTTGTATTTGGCAGTATCAGAGAACGCAGTCAGTTCAGCGTTGATCAGATTGGAGAATGGAGTCCAGAAGCCAATTTATTACACAAGTAAGGCTTTCCGAGGTGCAGAAATCAGGTACCCAAAGCTAGAAAAATTGGCATTGGCACTAATTGAGGCAAGCAGAAGAATGAGGCCATATTTCCAAGCCCATACCATCATTGTTTATACTGATATGCCATTGAGACAAGCCCTCCATAAGCCAGAAAAATCAGGGAGACTGATGTACTGGGCACTAGAACTTGGTGAATACGATATTGTGTATGAGCCCAGATCATCATTGAAGGGGCAGGCTGTAGCAGATTTTATAGCAGAGTTCACATACCCTGATACCCCCGAGGAGCAAAAGATGCCTGCTGAGTTACCTGTGGACGATACAGGATCAACAGAAACATTTGCTGACCTACCTGTGGACGATACAGGATCAGCAGAAATAGGTCCAAACCAAACAAGGTTGGTAAAAGGACTTGTGGATGTAGAGAAATCATTATATTCAAATTCAGACCAGCCACGGTTGGTAAAAGAGTACGAGCAGATGACTGACGAGGAGCGAAAGATACCGGGGGATGATGGAAGAAAACAGCAGATATTTTATCGAGGAACTCTGACAGATAAGAAATTTGAAGACGAAATACCTACATGGAGATTATATGTAGATGGATCATCCTGCACAGCTGGTTGTGGGGCAGGAATTGTTTTGATCACCCCAGACGAGATTGACATGGAATATGCTTTGCGATTCCAATTCAAAGCCTCTAACAATGAAGCGGAGTATGAGGCCATGATAGCAGGTCTTAATCTAGCAAAGACTATGGAAGCACAACAGGTGATGGTATTCAGTGATTCTCAATTAATTGTGAATCAGATGATGGGAATATATGCGATTAAAGGAGACTTAATGATCAAATATCATGCAAAGGTGATGAAATTGTTGACAGAATTTGATGCCATTCAATTGGTGAGAATACCGAGGATGGAGAATGTACAAGCAGATGCACTGGCCCGACTAGCATCAGCTACTCGTACCGAGATGCGAAGAACCATACCGATTGAAGTATTAGAAGGTCGGAGCATAGATGAAGATCTGACAACGAATGTGATTACTCTTGATTTAGGATCATCTTGGATGGATCCAATCAGGAAATATGTTGAAGAGGGCGAATTGCCGGAGGACAAACTCGCTGCCAAGAAACTGAAGTATAAAGCTGCTCGGTATGTATTAACTAATGGTATTTTGTATAGACGAGGAATTATGGCAGGTTTGCAGAGATGTGTACATCCTACCGAGGTGAAAGAATTGATTGAGGAAATCCATGAAGGATCTTGTGGAGCTCATGTAGCAGGTCGAACACTTTTACAAAGAGTGATGACACAGGGATATTACTGGCCGACAATGAGGGCTGATTGTATAGCCTATGCCAAGAAATGTGACAAATGCCAACGTTTTTCCTCCATCCGACGAACTCCACAAGCATTGCTAACACCAATAACTTCCCCTTGGCCATTTGCCATGTGGGGAATTGATTTGGTTGGACCACTGCCGATCACCCGAGGAAGATTCAAGTATCTCGTAGTTGCAGTGGACTATTTTACTAAGTGGGTGGAAGCTGAGCCTCTTATCAATATGACGTACGAGAAGGTATACCAGTTTGTATGGAAGAATATCATTTGTCGATATGGTCTCCCTCATGCTTTCATCACAGATCATGGAACACAATTTGATAATGAAGAATTTGCTGCCTATTGTCATCAGTCGAACGTTTTGAAGTTTCATTCAGCACCAGGACATCCCCAAAGCAATGGACAGACTGAAGTGACGAACAGAACATTACTGAATGGGTTGAAAAAGAGGCTAAGTGAAGCTAAAGCAAATTGGATTAATGAGCTCCAATCAGTATTATGGGCCTACCGAACAACTCCCCGAGCAGCAACTGGAGAATCACCATATATGCTAGCATTTGGAAGTGAGGCTGTGATACCGGCCGAGTTGGGTCTCCCAACGCATAGAGTGCTGAATTTCAACTCTCCGATCAGTGATTTGATGAGAAGAATGGATTTGGACATGCTCGAAGAAGTAAGAGAAGAGGCAGCCATTAGGAATGCTGCTTATCAACAACGAACAGCTCTGTTCTACAACAAAAGGGTGAAGAAATGCGATTTGAAGGAGGGTGATTATGTGCTGAAGAAAGTCATTCAGAAACAGAATAAACTGGAAGCAAACTGGCATGGACCTTACCGAGTTACAGAGGTTGTTCGACCTGGAACCTACAGAATAGCAACTCTAGAAGGAGAAGAATTTCAGAATGCATGGAATACTGAACACCTGCGAAAGTATTATCAGTAATGAAAAATGTAAAGTATTTCCTTCATTATGAATAAAACGAGGATGGTTCACCATTTTCTTTCTGTTGAAAATTTTTCGGGGAATATTAGTGTTGAACACTACACTGCTGGACAAGAAGAAGACTGCTCTACGGAGTCATGCTCTACGGAGTCATGCTCTACGGAGTCAAGCTCTCCGGAGCGCTCTACGGAGCAAAAGTGCTATAAGTAGCCAACCTCCTTTGGTTAGGAGGATAAGCTCTCCGGAGCGCTCTACGGAGCAAAAGTGCTATAAGTAGCCAACCTCCTTTGGTTAGGAGGATAAGCTCTCCGGAGCGCTCTACGGAGCAAAAGTGCTATAAGTAGCCAACCTCCTTTGAATAGGAGGATAAGCTCTCCGGAGCGCTCTACGGAGCAAAAGTGCTATAAGTAGCCAACCTCCTTTGGTTAGGAGGATAAGCTCTCCGGAGCGCTCTACGGAGCAAAAGTGCTATAAGTAGCCAACCTCCTTTGGTTAGGAGGATATGCTCCAAGGAGCCAAAAAGTTCGAAAGAACCCTTCTATTCCTTTGATTAGGAGGTGTAGACCAGCATGATCAACTACGGTTGGTAAGACTTTATATACTCTCGCATTACAACTTATGTTTGTCGGGAGGTAACATTATTACAAAAAGTTCTTTAAAGAACAAAATATTGAAAACTGTACCAAGTATGGTTGGTCGGGGATAAAAACCCACTAATTGTAGTTGGTCGACGAGGATAAAAGTATTGACCTTAGTTGGTCGGACACATGTTTATATTTGAAAATTGAACCAAGTATGGTTGGTCAGGGATAGAAACCCCTCAACTATGGTTGGTCGACAAACATTATTTATCCACCTTGGTTGGTTGGAAACAATTTTGAACAATTTATGCTTATTATAAATTCTAATTTGGTTGATGAACCATATAATTTGCAAACAGAAAAATAGCTATTGGCAAAATAGAAAATGAAATTCTTTCATTAAGATAAAAATGTATTACATGTTACATGAATGTGCTAACTATTACATTAAAGATTCCTACTCTATTGGTTTCTTTCCTTTGTCCTTTGAGACAGGTTCCTCGCCAGCAGGAGGATCCTCTAGACACAGAGGAGAATTAATAAAGTTCATGTCCTTCAGCATTCTGACATTCATTATTGTAGGAGTATCCAACAGGTGCTCAGGACGAGATACTTCAACTTGAGAATGAAGGTTATAATCACCAAGATATTTAGAGATTAAACTCCGAGGAATGGAGCGAGCAGGAATCCATGCCATATCCAATTTATAGGGAGGAACAGGCAAGTCTAGCAATCCAGGAGCATGATAATCCCATAAATAATGACCTTGTTCCAATTTTAATACACCCAGGGCGTTCAACCATCCCTGTTTATAACCTTCGTTGTTAGCATTTTCAAGGCGATCATCCAAATGGTAAAGAACTTCATTATAACCTGCATTCCAGAACTCCCGAGGTTGTTTATGGAATTGGAAAGTTAATCTATCTACTTGCTCGAGAAAGTTCTTGATAAGAGCATCTTTATTATTCAGATCAGATTTCATCGCAGTCAATTGATCCTCTAAAGATAAATTTTTCTTAGACAAATCAGATAGAGCACGATCCTTAACATTCAGTTGGAATGCTTGAGCTTCCAGAGTAGATTGGGTGCGAGATTCTTCAACATTATGGCTAAGAACTCTTGATCGGCTCCGAGAAGCAATTGGAGAATTTTGCTCCTCGACGATTCTTCCTCGTCCCCGAGAACTCCTTCCTCGTCCCCGAACAGTTCCAGAAATGGAAGATCTTCTTAAATCCTCCAGCTCTTGCCTCAGTTTGGCGTTTTCGACTTCTAAGAATGATAAACCTTCATCAGTGACTGGTATTAATGCAGTAGAGGATGAAGCAGCAGATTCATACTGAGCTAATTTTTTCTGCAAATTGTTATTTTCTTGCTCCAGGATCTCAGCGATTTGTCTGCAGGCTTCAATTTCACCTTTTAAAGTCCTCTCCCTGACGTCATACCCAGCAATGATTTTCTTGTGGCCTGTTTCTGAAGAAAGCTGCTGGTATCTATTTTCATAATCTTCATGCAACAAAGCCATTGATTCGTTATGTTGATTTTGAAGATCCTTTAAAGAACAATGCAGCTCTTCAATCAATTCATAATAAGCGATATTGTTAGCTACAGCTCGGTCGAGTAAACTTTTCAAATACCGATAAGCCTCAGTCGCCTGCTCTGAAGCATCATGACCAAGAATGTCAGCAATTTCAGAAGAACTAAGGTCTGTATGACCAGCCCTATAGTATTGGTGACATTGCTGCATCAGCTCGGTATCATGAGAAGAGATTAGTTCCATTCTAGCAACAAACTAAAGACAAGAAAAAGACAACAATCAACAAAGAATCATCAATAACGACGATGAGTAAAGAAGTATTTTATTAGATCATAAAAGGATTACAGTGTTCGATTACAAATAATAAAAGATAAGAATGATACCGAACAACTTCACACCTTTTCCTTGTCTCCCAAGACTTTCTCGGGAGGCTGGGACGAGGAGCTCGGTTGCTCGGTGATAACAACAGCTTGGTTGGCAGAAATCCTCTCAGCAGGAGGAGGCATAGAAGAAATGTCCTCAATGACAGAGGGTTGAGAAGCAGAGATTGGGACATCCACAGCTATGGAAGATTCATCTGATGCAGGTTCATCTTCTTCTTCTTCCTCAATTGGTGGAGGAGGACCAGGGAGATGCCTTTGGAATAGCTCAGAATTATCTTGGACTTTTAGCTCTTGCAGAGCAGCTACCCAACCATCATAGAAGTATTTCAACTCCCCATATTGGACTTGGGACGTCATTGCAGCTATCCCTCTCTCCCATCCTTTCTCCCAACCAACACTGAAATGCTTCTTGATAGCAACTTTTCTCCTCGATTTCTCCGAGGAAAGCTTCACCTCCAGTTCCTCTTTCTTAACTTTAATATCTCGCAGAGTAGATATTTCTTCTTCTGCCTTCTTCAATTTATCATCAGATTCCTGATGTTTAACTTCCAGATCTTTAATTTTCTCCTCCAAATTCTTGGAGGTTTCGGCCATCTTCATCTTATCAGCCTCAGCCACAGCCAATTTTGTCTCCCAAACAGTTTTCTCCTCGATGTACTGTTGGTGAGATTCCTTGACAGATTGGGTTAAACCCAACAAGGCATCGTCAACATCGGACGAGGAAGTGGAAGCTTTAATAGCTTGATCTTTCTTCACAATGGTATTGAAACAGTTAACCAGCTGAAAGGTAAGAAAAACAATAGAGTTAACACAAATACAAGATTTCAGGAAAAAGAAAAGAAAGACTAAAGGTATGAGAAATTTACTGAAGAAAGATGGCGAGCAGCAAGGGATGTCAGTGTATCCCTAGGAATCTTTTCATCAACCCCGAGAACCTCGGGTATAACTGAGCTCGTTGAAGAGCTCGGAAGAATGATTTTTGAAATACTACTACCACCAGCGGGTAGAGAAGACGCAGTTCCAGCAAGATTAACCGAGGATGATTTCCTCAATCTCTTCAAAGGACGGTCAGCAGCATCAACCAAGGAAGAAGTCTTGGTCGGAGAGATGGCAATTACATCAGCAGGAGCATTTTTCTTGCTCGGGGCCACTGGGGGCTTCTCGGCAATTTTGGAGGAACCAGCATCTACTTTTTTAGTCCCCTCTGGGACATCAATTTTGCCTTTCTGGGCTCCAACAGCAGAGGAAGTGTCACCAAATAGAGCAGGAGGAGCTCTTTTCTTGCCCATTCTATGAGATAGGGGAATATGAGAATCTGAAGATGAACTTTCTGGTGTTGAGGCTGGTTCAACAGGGCGAGCAGTATAAGAGGTTGTGTAGCTCTTATACTGCAGCAAATATGATGCAGATCTAATGTGCTCGTCTGCAATCGTCTTATGCAAATTCCAGATAAGTTTTAAATGCTTGATATTCACTTCCGACTCTTTTGGAGTTTTTCTTTTACTATCAACTGCAAATAAATACATAAATCTCAGTCACACATTTTGTCAAACATGATGAATACGCAATTTCATAAGTAAAATAAAAATGAAAAATAAACCTATCCCATTGCCGTATGGGGGGCATCTGGGACCGTTGTATACTTCATTCCCAGATAAAGGCGCGTGTTGCCAATTTTTTATGACCAACCCATGCTCAAAATAATCTCTATTTGAATCAGGGAGGTTAACTACAAGGGCTCTATTTAAAAACCTAGTTTTTAAATAATAAATATTATCTAAAGTGGCCCATTTATAGCAGTACATGATTTCTGGGATCCCTATACGAGTCCCATGAGTTAGATTTAACTTATGCACCCCGTTAATTATTCTCCATGAATTGGGGGCTATTTTTGCAGGAACAAGGTCAAAATATTGACAAAACTCAAGACATAATGGATTTGGGGGAAAAGAAAAACCACATTCAGCAATGAAAAGACTGGGGAACCAATGTCCCTCAGCCAATCGAAAGTAATCTAAAGGCTCAGAAAGAACCTCTAGAGTTACCCAAGAAGGAATGGAAAAGTCAGAACGAAATTTCTCAGCAGATTCAACAATATAAACCATATTGAATAAAAGAGATGCAGAAGAAAGGAAGAAGAGCTTACAGAAAGAAAAGAGATGTGTTGACAGCGAACGGAAACAAAGATGAACGCACAAGAGAAGAAGAGAAGAGAAAGCTTGAAGGCAGAGAATGAAAAACGTAGACAACGGTATGGTTACCAAAGAAGTTTAAATACTTTACATTGGGAAGCGGCGAAAGAAATGATTACCAAAAAGAAATTATTAAACTTCCGGCGGCTAAAAGGACAAAATTTGCACGAATATCAAAGCGCTTATCAAAAAGGCGGAAACTGCGAAATAAGAAGGAAAATTTGAATACAATGTTCCTAAAACCCGGGAAGTACATTTAATATTGCCACATACCAAGAAAGAATGTTCCATACTCTTCAAAGTTCAAAATATGAAACATTGGGGGCTTCTGTTGATACCAAAATTAATATGCTGACGTGGACGAATAGTATGAAGACACGTGTCGATCTACGTGGCACAATAACAGCGAGGAAGATCATTTACTGAACAACCATGGTTGGTACCGAGCAACGAGAATACATCGAGGAGCTCTATCATGCCGAGGAACTCCATCCGAGGAACTCTTTCATCCCGAGATACTCTAAGTACTCCGAGGAACTCTTGATCGACGAGCAACTAAGGCGGTCCGAACTGCACCTCGGCCGTGTCATCAATTATCAGACGGACAACTGTTCAACTATTCATTAGATTCTTGACGCACACGCCGCATTAAATATATTACCCATTCATATGTATATCATTTAATGTAGTAGACCTTTCATGTACAGCCTTGAGGCTATAAATACCTTGTATCAATCCCATTCAAGGGGACCGGAATTTCTTGAGAGAACTTGTAATCAAGAATTCCACAAACACTCAGCAATAACATAACAGTGGACGTAGGCTTTATTCCTAGCCGAACCACTTTAAAAATCTTTGTCTTATTTATTTATCTGTGATTGAATAATTTGAGCGATCTAGTTTTTTACATCAACAATCATAGTCAGTTGAAGGGATTAACCCACGTGTGTGTAAGGGAGCTATACATATTCCCACATTTCACCCACACGTGTACTTGGTGATTCAAACTTGTAACATTAATTTATTGTGGTCAGCTACCCAACCGACCAAAAGTAATGCTCATCCGGCTAAGGAGATGATGTGTTGTCCAAGTCATTGAGTGAGTTGAGCATCTTCTGATGATAGGTCTCACAACATGCTAAACCACACAACCCTTTACAAGTGTCTAATCCAAGAAGCTTGATATACATTTTTGCCTAGGACACTGAAAAGACACCCTGACCCTCAGCCAAGTAGGTGCATGTCCTCAAAGCCGACTCAGACACCAAGGGATCAGCTAACTATACCCCTTAATCTTCCATTCACATTGAAGACGAAGGGATAGGGGTGATGGATATGCATAAGTGTGGCCTCACCACTGGGAAGATCACCCTCAATCGTCTCGGCCTTGTGCCACCCTGACAAACCCAGACTACACTTCTGACTCAACTTTGTAAAAGCTTGCAAATAAGGTCCCTCTGTGTTTCTCTCGGCCATGGAGGGACCTCTAAGGATGACACATACACCACGTATGGCACGCATGATTCTGGCATGGCCAGTCCACTTGGGCATACAGTTATAATAGATTTTCATAGCACGTGAGGGAATATTTTACTGGACATGTGTTGGATTCCTATTGGACTACTTACCTCACACACTCATGTTGTATGCTTGGGGGGGGGGAGGGACTGTGCACCCCTAAGCCTATATATACACTTCATCTGCTTCATTACAAATGATCTAGAATAAAAAAAAACTTAGCAAAACTTTGGCCAATTAAGAGTAGAGAGAGAGGGAGAGAGAGTTGTAATTCTAGGCCATTAGATATCTATAGCTGATATAGACATACCTAACACCTTGCACAGTGGAGTAGGCTAAATCTAGCTGAACCAATTACATCATTGTGTCTTCCTCTTTTCCTCATCTCCTTCTCTTATTTTCATACCTGCATTAATATATCTCCATTATTATATCATTCTAAGCTTGAGCTGCATATAGAAATTTAAGTGGTGATTTCATAGCATCATATATATATATATATATATACACACTCACACACATGCACACAAACATATCCACAAAAATGCAAATAAATTATGATAACCACGTAAATTTCTTTCTCACAAAATGAAAATAATCTCTCAATTTCCACAATAACAATAAATGCTCATTTTTCTATTTCTTTAATCAAAAATTGAATCCCATATTTCTTCTAAATGAAAATGTAGAGTGCTCTAAATGAAAGAAAACTTTGAACACAAATGATTAATCATCTCTTCATGGGTATCACTATTTTTTACGCAAAACATTAAAAATGAATGGATAACTAAAAGCCAAAGTTTATTATGCCAAAAATAAATGTAATCAAAGTAATTGACACGTATCAAAATCTTGTTGCTAGAGAGCATTATATAGTTATATTGTGTATTATGATTATATAAATATGATATTATAAAAGAAAATATATTTGTAATATTAATAACAATAATAAAACTAGAGATGATGTCATATTTTATTAGTAATTGGTGATGGTGAAAGTTGTAAATTCACGTTTCGACTCGAGCAAAATTTTTAAATTTTGCTTCAAATTTAGAAAAAATAATTTTAAATATTAAAATTCTATTTGAGGCAAAGTAGAACGAGGACAAACAATCATCCCATTCCCATCCATCTTTATATATTATCAATTAAAATGCCTACGCATGTGTGAAATTTCTTTTTTACACACCTTTACAGTTTTATTTCTTCGTTGGTTGGGGAAGTGGGGTGTAGATATTGAATTAGAAAGAAATTAAGAAGGCATGATTTGAATAATTTTGCGTGCGTACGAGATAAGAATTCTATGTCTTACCAACCAATATTGGTTATATATAGACAACAAATAATGTGATGACAGTGCCACGTTTGAATGATTCAATTAAGAATATTTTTTTGGAAAGTGCTAAGTTATTTTGTCTATGTTTTCGGACTAAAGTAAACTACAATTTAAAATAGAAAATTGCAGTAAAAGAAAAACAATATAATTAAAGAAGAGAAAAAACTGCATTTGGAAATTAAATGAAAGTAAACAATTCGGTAATAAAATAACCAAATTGAAATGTTGAGAACTTGAAGTTAAATTGTGAACTAAATTGTAAATTGAATTGAAATTTACTGGACAATTGAAATAATAAGTAAATCTATCCTTACAAACTAATTTAAAGAAGAAATTTGAAATAACTGGTAAAATAAAAGTTAAGTATAGCGGTTTGTTTTAGGAGAGTTATCCCTTAATTCTTTCCTCCAATTAATTATTTATAGTACTCCGAATTGTAATAGCTTTGATCAAGTAACTGCTGAAATGTTTCCTTTTAAATCTCCAAAATTGTACGCACCCATACGTGTGGTCATTTTCTTTTGGTAACTACATGTGCCTATTTTCATGTGTTTCTTTCCTAGGCATCCAAGTGTCCTTGCATGTACGTCATCGCTATATATCCTTTGGGCCATTTTAATCAAGGTATGTTCCTCTCAATTATTCCCACGTTTCACTGTTACATTGACGAGTTAGACATGGTGTAAATAATCGCACATCACTCTATCATAAGTTCATAATATTTTAAAAGAGTTTGATACAATTACCTTACTATTAATAACATTATTTAAATTTTAAATAGAGATTTAGACAAAAAAAGCATCCTTCTTAGTTTTTTTTTAATCTAAAAAAATTTATTTTCTATTTTGTAAAATAAACACTTAACACCAAAATCATTTTATGCCTAAATCGTTAATTGTATAAAATATTAAAAAAAAATCAACTACCAATTAATTTATGTTTTATTGACATTGAAAACATCATTGTTAGTATTTAGCGTCGTATTTAGGCAATGGTAACCAAGGGCGAAACTAGAGGTAGGCTGGGGGGGGGGGGGGGGGGGCTCCAGCCCGCCCCTAAAAAAAAAAAAAAAAAGTAGTGTTAATTATTAAAAAAAAAAAAAAAGTAGTGTTAAAATTTAACTTCAGCCCACCCGAAATTTAAATTCAGCCCACCCTTAATAGGAATTTTAATGATTTTCGTCAAAATGTTTTAAATAACCTCAAAAAAATTCGGCTCGGGGACTCCCGCCCCCGAACCCCCGACGTTAGCCCGTCCCAGCGTCAAATCCTGGTTCTGCCACTGATGGTAACATGCGTCGTTAATAATAATTGTTGCTAAAAATAGATTTTTTTTGTGTCTTAGCGATAGTAAAACGTGACATTACATATAAATGTTGAGAAAAATATATTTCTAACGTGTTTTACCGATGTAAAAGGTGATGTTAAAAATAAGCGTTGCAAATTTTTGTACTGACATGTTTTGGTGACGTTAACAAAAACGTGTCACTAAAAACTAACACGTTTTAGTGATGCTAAAAACGTGTCTCTCTCTCTCTCTCTATATATATATATATATATATATATATATATATATGTTTTGTGACATTAAATCGTATTACAAATGCAGATTATACTTAAAATTTGTATAATTGAGGGTTGCATTGTAATTTAATTTATACAGGGACCAACTTTGAAAAAATTATGTGATATGTCATTACTTTATAAAGTAACTTATGTTTGGGTTTTTCCCCAAACTCTAAAATTAAAATTGAGATGCTACATGACATTTCCTCCTATATCGAGGTGCCAAAAATCTATATGTTAAAGGCCTATCTTGATAAATCGTGTGCTAAAGACATATGGTAAGAATTTAAAAATATCAAGAGAACATATACATATGTTTGTCTGAATCTGAACCATTCAGACTTAAGGGTTACCAAAAGTGTTTATTTTTGAAATGATTAAGAGGCTTAATGGCTATATTTGGCTCTTAATGGTTAAGAGGTAGAATTACATCTGAAGTATGAATCAGTCTAAATACATTCATTCAGATATAAAAACAAACATATTTTTTCAGATTCGGATTTCAGATTCAGTCTTAAGATTTCAGATTCGGATGAAAAAACAAACGCAACCTTAGTGTGCTGATAAGTGCACCCAAAAAATATTTTCCTAACACAAAAAACTGATGTTTTGGCAACCACTCATCCTCTCTCGAGTCAAATGTTTGGACCAAAAAATTGTACGCACCCATACGTGTGGTCATTTTCTTTTGGTAACTACATGTGCCTATTTTCATGTGTTTCTTTCCTAGGCATCCAAGTGTCCTTGCATGTACGTCATCGCTATATATCCTTTGGGACATTTTAATCAAGGTATGTTCCTCTCAATTATTCCCACGTTTCACTGTTACATTGACGAGTTAGACATGGTGTAAATAATCGCATATCACTCTATCATAAGTTCATAATATTTTAAAAGAGTTTGATACAATTACCTTACTATTAATAACATTATTTAAATTTTAAATAGAGATTTAGACAAAAAAAGCATCCTTCTTAGTATTTTTTTAATCTAAAAAAATTTATTTTCTATTTTGTAAAATAAACACTTAACACCAAAATCATTTTATGCCTAAATCGTTAATTGTATAAAATATTAAAAAAAAAATCAACTACCAATTAATTTATGTTTTATTGACATTGAAAACATCATTGTTAGTATTTAGCGTTGTATTTAGGCAATGGTAACATGCGTCATTAATAATAATTGTTGCTAAAAATAGATTTTTTTTGTGTCTTAGCGATAGTAAAATGTGACGTTACATATAAATGTTGAGAAAAATATATTTCTAACGTGTTTTAGCGATGTAAAAGGTGATGTTAAAAATAACCGTTGCAAATTTTTGTACTGACATGTTTTGGTGACGTTAACAAAAACGTGTCACTAAAAACAAACACGTTTTAGTGATGCTAAAAACGCGTCTCTCTCTCTCTCTCTCTCTCTCTCTCTCTCTCTATATATATATATATATATATATATATATATATATATATATATTGTGAGATTAAATCGTATTACAAATGCAGATTATACTTAAAATTTGTATAATTGAGGGTTGCATTGTAATTTAATTTATACAGGGACCAACTTTGTAAAAATTATGTGATAAGTCATTACTTTATAAAGTAACTTATGTTTGGGTTTTTCCCCAAACTCTAAAATTAAAATTGAGATGCTACATGACATTTCCTCCTATATCGAGGTGCCAAAAATCTATATGTTAAAGGCCTTTCTTGATAAATCGTGTGCTAAAGACATATGGTAAGAATTTAAAAATATCAAGAGAACATATACTTAGGTGTTGTTTGTTTTTACCTCTTAAGTCTGAATCTGAATTTGAACCATTCAGACTTAAGGGGTACCAAAAAGATTTAATTTTTTAAATGATTAAGAGGCTTAATGGCTATATTTGGCTCTTAATGGTTAAGAGGTAGAATTACATCTGAAGTCTGAAGTCTAAAGTCTGAATCAGTCTAAATACATTCATTCAGAGATACATTCAGATATAAAAACAAACATATTTTTTCAGATTCAGATTTCAGACTTCAGATTCAGTCTTAAGATTTCAGATTCGGATGAAAAAACAAACGCAACCTTAGTGTGCTGATAAGTGTACCCAAAAAATATTTTCCTAACACAAAAAACTGATGTTTTGGCAACCACTCATCCTCTCTCGAGTCAAATGTTTGGACCAAAAAATACAAGAGTAAAATATGTTTAGCGAGAACATCCGACTTTTTAGAGTAGATCGAAATACCATTAATTTGTCTTTTTCTATACTCTTATTTTATCTTTTTCCATGTAAACTTTAAAATTAAATATATACCAAAATACACGCCCATTTAAGATAAGATTATATATTTAGAAAGGTCCCGACCAGATGTATAAAAAGAAATTTGTGAAGGATATATAAATTTGAAGTTTGAAATTTCGTAGTGCAATTTTTAGCGAGTTTTCAGGTGGTAAAATTTTGACATTTTGCAATTAAATAATGAGAAACTTTGGAGTGAGAAATAGCAATGGAAATTTCATAAGTATACACACACACACACACACACACACACACACATGTAATACCCCGTATTTCTGAATGTTTTATTTAATTAAATTGGAGAATTAAATGAGAAAATACAGCTTAATTTAAATTACGTAAGAGGAGTAATTTAATGGAATTTATTAAAAATTGTAATTTTGGAATATCAATCGGGAGATAGATACCAGTTTATATTGCCTCATTTTATTTACTTAGTGCGAGTGGTGAATAGTTACTTAACGCGTGTAGACCGTGTTGGGGTGAGAATGAGTAATATTTGTTAAGTGACTCAAATGATAATTTAGAGGTCACCGATGAGTCCGGAAGGGTCAAATTAGTCAAAATAGTATACCCGGGGGTACTAGTTGAGTCCCGGGGTAATTTTGGACTAAACCGAGACCGTTCGGGGGCGTTTTGGTCTTTTAACATAAGAGGGTATGGAGACCTACGAAATTGAGAGTTTTATATCAGCCGTATGATAGAGGAATTAAGGTTAAAACACCCATGACAACACCAATACCATTAGAGA
The DNA here is from genome assembly GCA_949130495.1 of Sambucus nigra. Classification (NCBI taxonomy): domain Eukaryota; kingdom Viridiplantae; phylum Streptophyta; class Magnoliopsida; order Dipsacales; family Adoxaceae; genus Sambucus; species Sambucus nigra. The sequence continues at coordinate 351,959,795 of OX422215.1, forward strand.
GAATAGAGGCACAACTTTCTAAGGCAAAAGGAAGAATTGGGAAGGATTCAAAGGGATTTTTACCATCAACTTGTTGGGGAAGGAGGATTGAAGGATGAAGATCATCAATCATCAACAACCACCACGAAATCAGACCCTACTGATCATAAGGCAAGTTGTTTATTGCAAAAATTATAAAGTTATAATACCCATGTGTAGGGTTTTTGAATAGTGTTGTTTAAATCATTATTTTGATTGGAGAAAGATGATATTTATACATGTTGGGATATGAATCGCATGTAGAATGATTTACCTTATGTAGAGGTTTAAGATTCAGATTAGACTTGATGATTTTGCGGATTAAAATCTGGATTCTGAATGATAATATGGGAAGAACACCATAACTAGGGTTTCAAGAAATTCTGGATTTTAATTCATTATTTCTTTAAAGTAATTGGAGTTTTGATGTATTTGACACGTTAGAAACTGTCCTAGTATATGTGAAAATATGTTAGGATCGTTGGATCAAAGTTTGGCGGACTATAATGGAGTTTGAAGGTTTGTTAATGGAGGAAAAATCTTAACGAATAAGACAACTGCGTCTGTCCCTGTTCGATCGATCGATCGATCTCGAACTATCGATCGATCGACTATGTCGATCGATCGAACCCAGCCGTCGATCGATCGACGCAAGCTGTTTCTCAAAAATTTTATGTTTAATTTTTCGTTGAGTTCGGGAATGAATGAGTATTCTAGGATTTACATTATACTTATATGGGAGTGAGAATAAGACCAGTAGGTATATTGTTGAGGTCCAATAAGACCATTGGGTGTAGGGCTTGGATTACGGACCGAGGAGAATAATCCGATTTAGTAGAGTATCGGGGATTTCGGAAATTGAGTTACAGGGCGAAGTAAATTCAATTTTAAGTAATAGACCAGTAGGGTAATTAAATAACTACTGAAATTATATGTAAGGGGTAACTAGGACCCTTAGAGTTGTGTGAATACTTAAATAAATACGATTAATGAGATAAATCGTAAGGCGAATATTGTACGGTAGATATATGAGATTAAAATATTACGTACGTATATGATTAATAGGTCGGGCGTGTACCTACTGAATTATGTGATCTTTTAGGTAGAGAGATTATACCTAAATTAATTATGTTAGGGTCGATGAGACATTCCGAACTAACATAAAGTTATTATATGTTTGGGGTCGATGAGAAATGCCGAACCAAACTTTGAACTGGTGTCGCGATGAGAGAGTCCCGAACCAGAATATGTGTATATATATATTTTTAAAAATAGTTGGGGTCGATGGATAATTCCGAACCAACTCTCACTTGGGGTCGATGAATCATTCCGAACCAAGAGATCTTTATTCGTGTATATAAATAATTGGGGTCGATGTATCATTCCAAACCAATTCTTACTTGGGGTCGAAGAATCATTCCGAACCAAGAGTCCTTTACGTGTATAAAAAGGGAAAAATAGCAATGACTGATATTTAGTATATATTGTGTGTGAAATATATATTCTTGATGATATCCTACTTCCGTGTGTTAGTAGATTGATACATATTATGTATTTAAAGATACATACTTAATTGGTAAGTTAAGTAATGAAACTTAATTACGAAATGCACCTTTAGATAGAGAAAATCTATTTAGTAATTCAAGTAGTGAAACTTAATTACATAAGTGGGAAGTCAACAATTGTGAGAATTGTAGTAATTTTAGTAGTGAAACTAAATGGGAAATCTTGAAAAATAACATAGATGAAATGTTACTTGAGAATTAATTAACATACGCGAGATGTTAGTGAAACGGTTGTACTGTATGGGCGGTACTGGAACTTGGGTACAGATAAGTTCAGTTGACTACTTTGATTTTAGTTAGCTTGGGAGGTATGGCTAGATAAACTAAGTGTAGAACGTTAGGTGTGCAAAAAAGATGAGGGGTGAGTAACTCAAGAGAGTGTACGAGAACCTAACATGTGTAATCAATAACCGCATTTTATATTGTGATAAACGCTTGCTAAATATTTTCAAAATGTTTTGAGTACTAACTCTTGCTATAAAATATTTTCAAAACCTTTTAGGTATCCAGCCACAGGGATGCCATGTATGATGATTCCATTCCAGAGACTCGGAGCTGTAGCACAGTGGATGCTTACAGGATTTTGACTAGACAATATCTCTCATTCAGATCTAGTACATGATCGCATACTCTTCTATGCATGGACTTGTGGTCCGGTATTAGTCTCAGATGTTAGTTTCAGACTAGTGGTTATTCTATTGTTGTTTGAGACTCGATTGCTTATTCGGTAATACTTTTGTTCTGTTGTACTTTTACTTTGTTGTTTGAATTATAGTACATGATCGTTTGTACTTTGTTCCACATGGTTGATTTATCTGTTTTAAGAAAGATAAAATTTGACACCGGTCTAATTTTACTTAGGGGATTAGTAATTAAAAAGTTTTCGACAGTGATGCTAAGAATGAACCATTTGAGAAACCTGTTTTAATTTAATAAAGGCCTGATCACCCGATGTTTAATTAGGTGGGGTGTCACAGATGGTATCAGAGCATCAAGTTCTAGTGTCTATAGGATCTGTACGGTTTACTACATTTTCAGCGTATCGTTTGATTGATATAGAGCCCTATCTTAGGATTATTGTACTCCTCTACGTACGTGTTTACGTTCTCCTGCTATTTAGTAGATGTAGTGTTATATATACGAGTTCGATTGGGCACGGTACGTCGAATATGGTGGTAGGTCCAGCATTGGCGTTAGAAGGACTGCAGGAGGGAGGATTTCGACATAAAGCATGGGGTGTTCGAAGATGGTAATCATAGGAGAGATGACCGTTGTCGAGGTCACTCCTAGCGTGTAATGGAAGTAGATGCTGCAGGGTTTGTTAAGGCATAACAGGCATTTTCCAAGTGTCACGACGGCAAGGGGGAATGCTAATCTAGACCCGCCCAATGCAGTGATAGTGGGTGGGAGTTTGAAGAAATTTTTGATGAGAACGAGCCATAATATGTGATAAAACGGCGACTGTGCATGGTAACCAATGGAAGTAGAATGTACAGAGGTTTTGGCATTTAGGGATAGAGTTGAAATACCCAGAAGTGAAAATTTGGGTAAAATGTTTGAGGCAACGTGGAGGGGATACTAGTCACCACATCCGGACCGAGGATCCGTATACAAATAGAGGAACCTTATGTATAGTTTAACCGCAAAGTTCTCCAATGATGATTCAGAAGCGAAGAGAATGGAAATATCTAAACCCCTCATGTGAAAGCCTGGTAGAGGCCAATCGTGAGAGAGAAATTTATCCTTTTAAGTGAACTTGTACCGATGAGATAGGTATAAAGGAAAAAGATCCCTTGAGAGAATGGACTCTCGAGTTATAATTCGCAATTTTGGTAAAACTCTTCTTGAACGACTTATGTATATGAAGGCAGTATGGTACTTCTTACAAGGTTGGGGTAAATGCTCCTAGGGGGCGAAGTTAAGAGAGTTTAAAGATTTAGTCAAAGAGTAAGACTGAATGTAATGGGGCTGGTGCAAGCCATAAGTGGAAACCCACTAGAGAATTTAATGATTATATTCTAAGTTGGGGTTGTTAAGTCTCATAGTGCGTTCCTCTTGGTCAGCAGAACTAAGGGAACCAGGATGATAGTGTTCAGGATTGAGACTACCCAGTCCGAGAGGAGGGATACCCCAAACCGGTCAGTGTGGCCTGGAGTAAGGGGATTTTTGTAAAGATGTCTAGTGTGGTTTATAGGGCCACACGTTTTATTTTAGCTTGAAGTTATTTGAGGAAATAATAACTCTGATAAGTTTTGCATTCCGGAGAGGACAAACGTGTTATGTCCGGAAACTATCTGAACCACCAGAGCGATGGATAAGAAAGTATATGGGTTTTAACCTCGAGTGAATGGGGTATGTGACGATACCTCACCTGAAAGAGGGTCGAGTTGTCGTTATTCATCAATAGGTGAGGGACTTCAGGGATTATGAACGTCTCATAGTAATTGATTTCGGTGTGTAGGAACCTAAATGATGTGAGTCAATGTATGTCGTATGACTGCTGAGCGGAGAGATCGAGCTCGCTGTTGTAATTAGTGCTAAGGACTTAGTGATAGTATAAGCGCAGTGCCACTTGACTCCTTTAGAAATATTGGGGTATGGTTGCACATATTGTCGAGGAATGAAATTTGAGTATCTTGACTATGTGTTGTTCTGACAATGCTCAGTAAGAATACATAGGGAGAAGCCCCTTGTTTAAGTTCGGTTGTGAAAGGGAATACGACTGAATTTTTATGCACGACGGGAGAAGAGACATTGTTAGATGCTAGGGCATCAGTGGAGCCGGTAGTGTTGTGGAGAAACACTGAAAGGCTTACCTCACCACGAAGGGATAAGTGAGACTTTGTGGGCAAGGATTTGATTTTTGGTCTATAGGGTATTGAGAATACCCACAAGATTGTAGTCACGTCGTGTAGACTAGGCTGGAGTTGAAGAAAAGCATGTTACGGGTGCGACATTTGCACTGTTTTTGCAAATGTGCACGGAGAAAAGGGTGTATGGGCGCCCTAGTCAATTGGATTCCTTAGACATCCGAGATAAAGGGATGCGGAAATATTTGTACGATGGTGGGGAAATTAGGAAACAAGTCGTATTGATGAAATGGGTTGAACGTCGTGGGAAATAGACGATGATCCAAGATTATATGTGCTGAGAGATCCAGCACACCCTATGGGATGAAAGTCGGTGGGAAACCGTTCAAAGGTTATCTCTTGATATGGGAGACCTAACTATGGTGAAGAAGTAGCGTAAGGTGCTACTTGACTGAGTGTTGTGAGTGACTTACGTGTTACTAAAATGTTGATTCTTATAAAGTGACCAACCCCCAAAAGTGCGCCAATTGCGAAGAGTGCACGGATTGTAAAGTATAATAAACCCGGAGAGAAAGGGGAATAGAGTACCACTTGAGGAAAGATGACGTAAGTGGGAAGCGATGTTGAGGAAAGACATAGTGAGATTGTCTCCAGATACACCTCTAGTTAATAGAGCGAGATAGACTCGAAATGAGCAACCAGAATGTGGTAGTGAACCTACATTTCCAATGATGGAATGAGGAGAAAGACTTATAAATTATTGATGGGTTGTGAACATCATAATTAAGACAACATTTCGTTGGGGTAGCGAAATGGGGTGATCGGGATGGATGAAAGGGAGAGTGCACGGTGCCGCCCTACATGATTGTGAATCAGGATGAAATACTAAAATTCTACCCTGTGAGAGATGGCCAGGAAGGAATAGAGATAAAGTCTTATTTTGAGTATGTTGTGTTACCTACGACTCAATGTTAGTGAGAAAGAATGATGATACACCCTTCTGATAGTGGAATTTTGGAGAAGCCCACTGATCAATTCCTAGGTTGGATGTAGGCCTATAAGAGCATATTTATAGGTAAAGTGAGTGCCTTTATGTACTGTACATGAGGATTAGGTTCGTGGGTACCGATTACGAACAATACATGTACTTTGGGTGTGGTTCGAGGAGACATTTAGAACTTTTAGTCCTTAACGCGTGATATGAGGACATTCTATTGGAGTGTGACATTTTAGGGTATATGAAATGTGAAATATATGGCTCACAAATTGTCTACTCATGTGCGATGAGATATATATACATATATTGGTGCTCGAGATGTGATTCCGAGGCAATATAACCAATCACTATTGGTGATCGAGGTAGGATTCCGAGCCAATAACCCCAAAAGTGTTATAGAAGGGGGGTGATTATAAAATAAGTGTTGATAGTATATGTTATGTGTAAGATATATATACCTATTGATTTTCCTACTTATGTGCGATAGTAAGTGTGCTTAATCTCTGTATTGGGGTCGATGATGTTCCGGACCAATACATGAGGGATCGATTTGGGGTCGATGATTTTCCGAACCAAATCGATGATAATATATTGGTATCGACGGAAGGTCTGAACCGACATGTGCTTTACATTTACCTTGGGGTCGAGGGATTCCCGGACCAATGTAAATGATAGGATTATTGGGGCCGATGATTTTTGCCGGACCAATTTTTCTTTAAAGTATATATTGTGTCTGAAATATATACCTTATAATATTCTACTTATGAGTGATAGTAGACACTTAGATGTTATATAGAGATATACATCAAATAAGTAAATTAAGTAGGGAGAAACTTAATTTCAAGAATTAACGTTGGATTGGGAAAATCTATGAGGAATTAAGTAGTGAGACTTAATTATGATATATGCGACATGGGTAACATGCGATAAGAATTTATAATGAAGCAAGGCATGTACTTGGGGCGACCGTTAGGATGTTATGATTTGGTATTGGGTATTAGAGGATGCAATTATATTTAAGGTCCTTAACCTTAATGCCAGCCTTATCCTAATTTCGAGGATGAAATTCCTTTGCAAGGGGGGAAGTATGTAATACCCTGTATTTCTGAATATTTTATTTAATTAAATTGGAGAATTAAATGAGAAAATACAGCTTAATTTAAATTACGTAAGAGGAGTAATTTAATGGAATTTATTAAAAATTGTAATTTTGGAATATCAATCGGGAGATAGATACCGGTTTATATTGCCTCATTTTATTTACTTAGTGCGAGTGGTGAATAGTTACTTAACGCGTGTAGACCGTGTTAGGGTGAGAATGAGTAATATTTGTTAAGTGACTCAAATGATAATTTAGAGGTCACCGATGAGTCCGGAAGGGTCAAATTAGTCAAAATAGTATACCCGGGGGTACTAGTTGAGTCCCGAGGTAATTTTGGACTAAACCGAGACCGTTCGGGGGCGTTTTGGTCTTTTAACATAAGAGGGTATGGAGACCTACGAAATTGAGAGTTTTATATCAGCCGTATGATAGAGGAATTAGGGTTAGAACACCCATGACAACACCAATACCATTAGAGAGAAGAGAGGCACAACTTTCTAAGGCAAAAGGAAGAATTGAGAAGGATTCAAAGGGATTTTTACCATCAACTTGTTGGGGAAGGAGGATTGAAGGATGAAGATCATCAATCATCAACAACAACCACGAAATCAGACCCTACTGATAATAAGGCAAGTTGTTTATTGCAAAAATTATAAAGTTATAATACCCATGTGTAGGGTTTTTGAATAGTGTTGTTTAAATCATTATTTTGATTGGAGAAAGATGATATTTATACATGTTGGGATAGGAATCGCATGTAGAATGATTTACCTTATGTAGAGGTTTAAGATTCAGATTAGACTTGATGATTTTGCGGATTAAAATCTGGATTTTGAATGATAATATGGAAAGAACACCATAACTAGGGTTTCAAGAAATTCTGGATTTTAATTCATTATTTCTTTAAAGTAATTGGAGTTTTGATGTATTTGACACGTTAGAAATTGTCCTAGTATATGTGGAAATATGTTAGGATCGTTGGGTCAAAGTTTGGCGGACTATAATGGAGTTTGAAGGTTTGTTAATGGAGGAAAAGTCTTAACGAAGAAGACAACTGCGTCTGTCCCTGTTCGATCGATCGATCGATCTCGAACTATCGATCGATCGACTATGTCGATCGATCGAACCCAGCCGTTGATCAATCGACGCAAGCTGTTTCTCGAAAATTTTGTGTTTAATTTTTCGTTGAGTTCGGGAATGAATGAGTATTCTAGGATTTACATTATACTTATATGGGAGTGAGAATAAGACCAGTAGGTATATTGTTGAGGTCCAATAAGACCATTGGGTGTAGGGCTTGGATTACGGACCGAGGAGACTAATCCGAATTAGTAGAGTATCGGGGATTTCGAAAATTGAGTTATAGGGCGAAGTAAATTCAATTTGAAGTAATAGACCAGTAGGGTAATTAAATAACTACTGAAATTATATGTAAGGGGTAACTAGGACCCTTAGAGTTGTGTGAATACTCAAATAAATACGATTAATGAGATAAATCGTAAGGCGAATATTGTACGGTAGATATATGAGATTAAAATATTACGTACGTATATGATTAATAGGTCGGGCGTGCACCTACTGAATTATGTGATCTTTTAGGTAGAGAGATTATACCTAAATTAATTATGTTAGGGTCGATGAGACATTCCGAACTAACATAAAGTTATTATATGTTTGGGGTCGATGAGAAATGCCGAACCAAACTTTGAACTGGTGTCGCGATGAGAGAGTCCTGAACCAGAATATGTGTATATATATATTTTTAAAAATAGTTGGGGTCGATGGATAATTCCGAACCAACTCTCACTTGGGGTCGATGAATCATTCCGAACCAAGAGATCTTTATTCGTGTATATAAATAATTGGGGTCGATGTATCATTCCAAACCAATTCTTACTTGGGGTCGAAGAATCATTCCGAACCAAGAGTCCTTTACGTGTATAAAAAGGGCAAAATAGCAATGACTGATATTTAGTATATATTGTGTGTGAAATATATATACTTGATGATATCCTACTTCCGTTTGTTAGTAGATTGATACATATTATGTATTTAAAGATACATACTGAATTGGTAAGTTAAGTAGTGAAACTTAATTACGAAATGCACCTTTAGATAGAGAAAATCTATTTAGTAATTCAAGTAGTGAAACTTAATTACGTAAGTGGGAAGTCAACAATTGTGAGAATTGTAGTAATTTTAGTAGTGAAACTAAATGGGAAATCTTGAAAAATAACATATTACTTGAGAATTAATTAACATACGCGAGATGTTAGTGAAACGGTTGTACTGTATGGGCGGTACTGGAACTTGGGTACAGATAAGTTCAGTTGACTACTTTGATTTTAGTTAGCTTGGGAGGTATGGCTAGATAAACTAAGTGTAGAACGTTAGGTGTGCAAAAAAGATGAGGGGTGAGTAACTCAAGAGAGTGTACGAAAACCTAACATGTGTAATCAATAACCGCATTTTATATTGTGATAAACGCTTGCTAAATATTTTCAAAATATTTTGAGTACTAACTCTTGCTATAAAATATTTTCAAAACCTTTTAGGTGTCCAGCCACAGGGATGCCATGTATGATGATTCCATTCCAGAGACTCGGAGCTGTAGCACAGTAGATGCTTACAGGATTTTGACTAGACGATATCTCTCATTCAGATCTAGTACATGATCTCATACTCTTCTATGCATGGACTTGTGGTCCGGTATTAGTCTCAGATGTTAGTTTCAGACTAGTGGTTATTCTATTGTTGTTTGAGACCCGATGGTTTATTCGGTAATACTTTTGTTTTGTTGTACTTTTACTTTGTTATTTGAATTATAGTACATGATCGTTTGTACTTTGTTCCACATGGTTGATTTATCTGTTTTAAGAAAGATAAAATTTGACACCGGTCTAATTTTACTTAGGGGATTAGTAATTAAAAAGTTTTCGACAGTGATGCTAAGAATGAACCATTTGAGAAACCTGTTTTAATTTAATAAAGGCCTGATCACCCGATGTTTAATTAGGCGGGGTGTCACAACAAACAAACACACACACACACACACACACACACACACACACACACACATATATATATATATATATATATATATATATATATATATAGAGAGAGAGAGAGAGAGAGAGGCTCCTGTGCACACTAAGTTTGCACAGTGTTGGCGCACACCAATCTTTTTAAAGCATTAAAAAATAATAATTTTGAGTTTATTTTTTTTATGTGATATTTAAACATTTCAACGGACCTATGTAAAAAAAACAGCTCAGGAAAACTTTTTTTACTATTTTTAAAACATCGGTCAAACTTTCGCTGCTTTTAAGCACTTTAAAAGCTGCGAAAGTTTGACCGATTTTTTAAACATAGCAAAAAGTTTTTTTGAGTTGATTTTTTTACATGGGCCCGTTGAAATGTTTAAATATCACACAAAAAAAATTCAACACAATTTTTTTTTTTTACTATTTAAAAAAAATGATGTTCAAACTTAGGGCCTGTTTGGTTTGCAACTATAATTATGTTTTCTGTGTTTAAATACATTTCTGATAATAATATTCGTTTGGCAACCTGTTTTTAAACACATAATTATAATATTCCTGTGTTATAATCAAGTTTTTCAGAAAACAGATTTTGGGTATTTTATAACATCTGTTTTTTTATTTTTCAACTCAGAATTATCATTCTTAATATTTTAAAGCAATTATACCTTAATATATAATATACATACATAATACATTAATGTGTGTAATTCTTATAAATAAAAAATATATATGTACATATACACAAAATTACGTATGGAATAATATAAAGTTAAATAATATTATAAATAGATACATGATACTTATATATAGTTTTATACATATATTATTAATGGATGGAATAATATAAAATATATATATAGTACATATGTATTAAAAAATATTATCAATTCATGTATGTATATAATTTTATAGTGAATTATACATGCGACATCATTATATATATATATATATATATATATATATATATATATATATATATATATATATATATATATATATATATATATATAGAGAGAGAGAGAGAGAGAGAGAGAGAGAGAGAGAGAGAGAGTTAAACTCCCCAGCATACCTCATTAAATATACCTAAAAATACATGATATTAAATGTACGTATATATAATTTATGATGTATGTATGTATGTATATGTATACATTCATTTATCATGTATCATGTATCATGTATCTCCCCAGCATACCTCATTAAATATACCTAAAAATACATGATATTAAATGTACGTATATATAATTTATGATGTATTTATGTATGTATATGTATACATTCATGTATCATGTATGTATGAAAGTTTTTTATATATATATATATATATATATATATGCTCATGTGCGGACTAGTCCGCATTTTAAGAATGCGGACCGGACATGTGTCACCTAACGCTGCGCTTAGAAATTATCGCCTAAATTATAGGCACACTCTCTCTTTTTTCTGGGCTCACCGCCAGGTGACACATGTTCAGTCCGCATTCTTAAAATGCGGACTAGTCCGCACAAGAGCAGGACTATATATATATATATATATATATATATATATATATATAGTTAAACTCCACAACATACCTCATTAAATATCCCTAAAAATACATGTTATTAAATGTACATGTATATAATTTATGATATATGTATGTATGTATGTATGTATGTATACATTCATGTATAATGTATGTATGAAAGTTTTATGTATGTTTATATATACATACATATATATATCCACACACACACACATACATATGTATGATATAGATATACATATTTATCAATTTTGTCAAATTTTCAAAAAACTGTATTTAAAAACAAGTTTACCAAACGCACACCAATAATTATAAACACAAAAAACTGAATTTTAAAACTGTATTTAAAAACAGTGTTTAAATCGAATTTTCTGAATAGAGAACCAAATGGGGCCTTAGTGTGCACATGACCATCTCTCTCTCTCTCTCTCTCTCTCTCTCTCTATATATATATATATATATATATAATGCTCTTGTTCGGACTAGTCCGCATTTTAAGAATGCGGACCGGACATGTGTCACGTAACGGTGCGCCTAAAATTATGGCCTAAATTATAGGCACTCTCTCTCTCTTTTCTGGGTTCACCGCCAGGTGACACATGTCCGGTCCGCATTCTTAAAATGCGGATTAGTCCGCACAAGAGCAGGACTGTATATATATATATGCGAACAACTATTCACCGTGGGATTGCTGGATCAATTATTTTTCAATTGTAAAAATAATAATTATGAACTAAGTTTTTTTTAAGGGTTGCAAATATTTCAGGGTACCCTTAAGAAACTACAACTTAAAATGATTTTTTTTATATTAAAAAAAATCGATCAAAAAACGGTTAGTTTTAATGGGCTTCAAAAGTGACAGTTTTATGACCGATTTTTTTAAATAGCAAACAAATTTATTTTGAGCTTAATTTTTTTAGGGGTACCCTGAAATATTTAAAACCCATAAAACAAAGTTCAACTCAACATTAAATTTTTAGTATTTCAAAAAAATTGATCTGTAAGTCCGCACGGTGAATTGTGGTCTGCATATGGTCCTCTCTATCTGTGAGAGAGAGAGAGAGAGCACTAAGTTTGCATGTTTGATGGTCCAAACTTATTTTTTTTAAATATTAAAATAAAATATTTTTTAGTTAAATTTTTTATGTGATATTTAAATATTTCAAGGGACTCATATAAAAAAAATCAGCTCGAAATAACTTTTTTTTCTATTTTAAAAAAATAGATAAAACTTTCACAACTTTTAAAAGTTGTGAAAGTTTTATCGATTTTTTTAAAATAGTAAAAAAATTGTTTTGAGTTGAAATACTAAAAAAAAAAAAATTCAAGTTAAAAATAATTTATTTACAATATTAAAAAATGGGTGCAAACTTTCAAGGGAATTCATTAATCACGCTAATTTTTTATATATTGTGTAGTGGTAAAAGTCATTTTTGAATGCTTTTATCTGGAGTCCAGATTCTGGACCCATATGCTTTAAGGCTTACGTGCAATTGCGGTACATTCTATGAACATCAATATACATTTGCATGTATGGATCCCGAACTAAGATTAGAGATTATATGAGATAGAGTTCAATATATACCACTACACTGATTCACTTTCATACTTAGGGTGTGTTTGATAAATAAGATAGAAAATAAGCGTTTAAAAATTAATTTTTATGGAATTGAAAACTTAAAAATATTTTTCATGGAAAAAATTTGTTGGTGTTGTTTGATCGCAATTATTATCTAAATATTTTTCATCTTTTATGTGTTTGATTCCTAATATTTTCCATGGAAAAAACTACATGCGGTCATATCGGTCTAGAATCATCATTTTATGTGTTTGTAAATTATATTTGACCCCAAATAATTAAGGAACATATCTCAAATAGTCCCGTAATTAAATAATAGGTGTCCTTTTTAAAAAATATGTATTTATGTTAGGGACTATTCGGGAATTGACCCAATAATTAAAACACTCAGAAAATAAAAACAGAAAATGCATAAAAAAACCAAGAAAACTAATTAAAAAATCTAGAAAATGAATAATAAACAAAATCCAGAAAATGCGCAGAAAATTATTTAAAAACCCAAAAATGAAGAAAACAAACACAAATTCAATAAAAACAGAAAATAAAAGTTATAAATTAAAACACGCAGATAATATTTAAAAATAGGAGATAAATAAAAAAGTAGAAAATAAATATAAAAATCAGGAAAATAATAAAAAATCCCACAAAATTAATAATAATCCTAGAAAATTAATAAAAATAACCAGAAAATTTAAAAAAACACAAAATATGAATAAAAACCCAGAAAATAAATATTAACCCCAAAATGAATTTAAAAAAAACAAATAGAAAAAAAACAGAAAAATGTACTACGAGTATTAAGAAAAACCGAAAAAGAATAAAAATGTAAACCCCATGCCCCCCCCCCCCCCCCTCGCCAAATCTGTTCTTATTTTTTATCTTGTTTTTCTAATTTTTTTTCCAACATTTGTTTTTTTACTAGTTTTCTAGGGTTTTTATTCATTTCCATTTTTAATTTTTTTAGCGTTCTTTTATTTCCTTTTAATTTTTCTTAATTAATAAATTTTCGATTGTTTAATAAATTTCTGGGTGTTTTTTAAATTAATTATGGGGTTAGTATATATTTTCTAGTTTTTATTCACTTTTTGTATTTTTTTTCATTAATTTTGGGTTTTTATTGATTCCTTTTTATTTTTTATTTTTTTCTTAATTAATAAATTTCTGACTTTTAAATAAATTTTTGGGATTTTTAAAAATTAATTATTGGTTTAATATTTATTTTCTATTTTTTATTCATTTTCTGTATTTTTTTCAATATTTTTGGGGTTTTATTGATTTTTTTTAAATTTTCTGTTATTTTTTTTGTTAATTAATAAATTTCTGGGTTTTTGTTAAATTAATTATGGGGTTAATATTTATTTTCTGTTTTATATTCATTTTCTGTATTTTTTTCAATATCTTTTGATTTTATTTATTTTAAATTTAATTTTAATTTTCTGAGCCTTTTTTTTTAAATTTTCTCGTATTTGTTTTCTTAATTAATAAATTTCTGACTTTTTAATAAATTTCTTGGCATTTTTTAAAATTAATTCTGGTGTTCATATTTATTTTCTATTTTTTATTCATTTTTTGTATTTTATCATTATTTTGGGGGTTTTATTCATTTTTTGAATTTTTTTATCATTTTTTTTTGGTGTGGGAGTTCTTTTTCCTGGAAAATGAATAACAAAATGGGAGGAGGTTTTTTAATTCCAGCTTTTTGTGAAAAAAGTGGTTATCTGGCTTGTTTTAAGGAAACCAATTTCATAGAAAATTTTGTTTATCAAACATCCAAAAGATGAAAAATAGCTCTATATATTGTATTTTTTATGAAAAATTAGTGTTATCAAACACACAATTATTTTTTATACTTGTCTAATAATGCAAGGCATTAAAAAATTGTACTTTGTATCTTGACGGACTCACAACAATAATGTATATAATTTTAAGAATAAAACTATGTTGATCCACAAAAAAAATAAAAACTCATACCAATGCATTAAAAGCTTATACTTTATTATTTTGGGTCCCGTCAGGGCATAGAATTAGGTCCCCCACTGCATTAAAAGCTTGTACCTATTTTTATCTTATTCGACGGGTACACTTTGTGATTTTTTTTGTTAGTACATATAGTTTTATTCAAATTTTAATGCACTAAGTATGAAAAATGAGTACCAAAATGAATATACATATCTTTATCTATATAATAATATCCTTATGGTTCACCAAACGAGTATGCTTCAATCAACTCAATCCTTCATATACTTGTGTGACTACGCTTGGGCCCCACGTGTTATTAATAAAAAAGACCTTTTAAACCGACATACAAAAATGAACACATTTTTTAGACACATTGATGTGTCGTATTTGTATTGACTCGTGTCTGGGGTCCTCATGGCTTCCACTGACTTGGACCTCAAATATGAACCAATGCAAATGCAACACCTTAATGTATCTAAAAAATATATCCAATTTTATAAGTTAACCTAGAATTATCCTAATAAATAATGTTAGTCTTGGACGCATTTCACTAAAAAAAAAAAAGTGGATAACACTACATGTTTGGGCCCCATAAGTAAATTATTCAAGAAAGAGTGGAATTTTCCTCACTCAACTACTTAATGATGCTTTGGTTAGCTTTTACATGAATCCTTTCTTGCCAACTCCTAAAGCTTGTCAATGCTGGATGCTCTCTACCTTTGAACGTTACAAGAAGAAAAGTTATAATCATTGTTTACTTACAAAAACAGATATAACAGTCATAATAAATCTAATCTATATCTATCTATCTATCTATATAAAATTAAATCTTGGAAGTTGGAAGCATACTAACGGACTGCAATAGTTGTAATGCCTATAGGTGTATGTAAAGAGTTATTCCAAAGAATAAATTTAGGGAGATGCACAAAAAAAATCCATTTCGTAAACCTACTGTATTAAAAGTTAATACTTTATTATTGTGGGTTCCGTCAAGACATCAAAATGTGTATTAAAAACTTGTACCAATTTTTATCTTATTCATTGAATTTACCAAATGAAAAATGAATTTTTTTGTGAGTCTCCCTACCATTACTCTACTCCAAAAGACTTCTTAAATCAGCCCAAGAGTTGAACAACAAACACTCCGTATGAAAAAGGGGAAAAAAAGGGAAATATGCTTCCAATTCCAGCAGGTCCTCAACGTTTAAAAGTACCCAAAAATAATAACAGCAAACTATTCATCCGTATGAAAAAGGAAAAAAGAGAAAAAAAAAGGGAAAAAAACAACAAAAAATTGGTTCCCCTTCTTTCATCTCCATAATTCCCCAACACAAACGATTCCGTCTTTCCATTTCCCGTCTATTCAGTAACTCTCAAACATCTCCAAACCTTACATATAATAATAATAATAATTAGGAACGGAGCCAGGTGGAAGCTTGTGGGGGCTCAAACCCCCATGTTTTTTTATAAAAAAAAAAATTATTTTTGTAGGTAAAAAAAAATTTAGAGGTAAAAAGATTTTATTTTAAAAGCTAGGGTAAAAGGGATGAATACTAATAGTTTAAATACCCATACATTAAAACCTATTTTCTCTCCTGTCAAAACACAAACACCCACCTCCCTCTTTCAAAATCTTTTCCTTCCATTCGTCTTCTCAATATATGTCCATATATGATGTGCATGCTCCCTCTTTAAAAATTACAAGAGAAGAAAACATTTGGTAAGATTCTAAGTTATTTAATTTTTTCATATATATATTATTCTATCTCATTAACTCTATTAATTAATATGATTTCATTCATTTTTTAGGGTTTCAATTTTTGTGTCAATCAAAATTTATTTATCCTCCATTAGAGATCCTTCCTCCCATTTTGACGTGTTTGTCTTCTCTTTTTTTCTCTCTATTTCTCTTGCCTATAATTTTAGGGTTAATATTGGGATAAATTTTTATGTTAATATTGGGAAAATTCTAGAACTGAATTTTAAGATATTTTTAGGACTGAATTTAAGTTGCATTGAACTAACTATATTGATGTTAAAATTTGGGGTTTATTTTAGGGTAATAATGTTATGTTTGTTAGAGTTTGATTTAATCTTGTTGGTTTGTATTTTAGGGTTAATTATAGGGGATAATTAAAGATAGTTAGTTTAAACTTGGGGCCGAAATGTTGATTTAAATATTTGTTTCTCTTTCCATTAGAATAAACAAATTATATTATTTTTTTATAAAAACAAAAAAATAACCTCAAAAAATTCGGCTCGAGGGCTCCCGCCCCTGAACCCCGGGATATCACCGCTAACTTAGCCCCCACTATCAAAAGTTCCTTGCTCCGTCCCTGATAATAATAATACATCATAACATCAACCAAAATTCCATGGATTCAGTAACTCAAAGACGCCTTCAAGCAGTTCAAAACCACCTTAACTCTACTGTTGGCGATCAAAACTCTCTTCTCCGGAAAAATGATACGGCCGACGAGTTTTTCTCCGCTACTGTTTTCTCACTCTTTATATGTTAAATTTGGAGGTGTAAAGGTTTTTATTTATGGAACTAATGGTTATGTTGGTTTGAAAAAGATGTACTTTATTGTGAAAAGGTGAAAATTCCATCGGTGTTCCTTTTTGGTGTTGAGAAAGTTATGGAAAATGAGTAGAGTGTGCTTGATTGACATGGTTTTTGTATTCTTGAAGTGTGGCTTATTTATTATGAACGATGTTGAATATTTAGATTCTCTTTTATCTCATAGCAAGTGTTTAACAAAATGTCAAAACCCAGCATTCTAAGTTTATTGTTTCTCACTTTTAACGTGATGACTTTGTTGTAGATTTCTAGTATTCAATTTTTTTAAATGTAAGTTTGATCCAAAACAATGTTAACTTAATGTACAGAAGGTGACGATTTTGGTGATAATAAATTATCATATGTTAGTTAATTGATAATTTTTTTTCAAGTCTATACCAGCCAATCCGCCACCTACTTCGAGTCTTCAAATTGTTATAATATTGTTTTATGATTGTAGAAAGTGGGCACACATATTTAGTATTATCTATAAGGATTCATTTACAATTATTTTTAAGTTCTTTATTTTTTGTAGGTCAAATATTAGACATGTGTCATTTTCTAAATAAATGAATATTTATGAAAATTGTACGATGAAGCGTGGTTATACACTCTGATTACTAACTATTGGAAATTATGGAATATGTTAGACTAAAGCGTCCAAAACTTTTGTACAAATATAATATTATGAATCAAATGGTTTTATTTGTTTTAACCAAATAATTGTAGTCCGAATTTTATTGTCTTTTGAGTATTTATTCTGACCCCGTATCATTTTCTAAAAAAAGAATATTTATGAAAATAGTTACTGTGGGTACCTTGATTTGTCACTTTGGCCCAGACGAGTATCCCAATTAAACACGACCTAAAGCCTAAAGGCCCCGCGCCTTAACCAATTCAGTTTTGACCCAGTCAGTTCCTAAAATCTCTCTTCAGAGATACTTTAGGGATTGTGGGCTAACGTGGAGGAGTCCCACTCCTCCACTATCCGAAATAACATGTATATATCAAATCCCTCGTCCGGGGTAAAGGGCATGCAATTTGTAAACACTCCCCCAGAGTAAAGAGCAATAAAATACTGAGAGCACCACCGTAGACGTAGGCCTTATTGCCGAACCACGTATATCTTGTGTTGTGTGTTGTGATTGCCATTCTTTTCAGTTCCTTACTTATTCTGGTGATTGTCTTTGCTTGTTATTTTGTGTTGAGTTTAATTGTCACCACAATTAGTGTTGTCTATGGGAAGCGTTTGTCTTTCTTTAAGAAAGCCTTCACAAAAAATAATTTAGAATGTCTGGTCAGAGCAACAATGCCCAACGAGCAAGGGATATTCAAGAGCAACCTGCCCCTCGTAGGATTAAATCTGAAGTTCGACGTTCAAATAGTAGGGCTCGCCCAGAACAATAAGATTCGGAGGAAAACCAAGGACCAACCAGGTCCACACATGTTTCCAGGCTTATCGATGCCTATGAGGCCAGGCTCCAAGAGCAAGAGGAGTCCACTCACAAGCAAGAAGCCGAGAATTCTCGTCTCAAAAGAAGATTGGAGAAAATGGAGAAGGAGCTCCATCGTAGCACCAGGCAATGTCATTATCGCACTCCTAGCTCTCAGGCGAGAAAGTCTTGCAGCCGAGGAAGGAGACCTAGACCTGGATCTTAAAAATTTGAGGAACAAAGGTCAGATGACATACAAAATTTGGTCCAAAGAGAAATGGACTAGCACCCAGCACATCGGGGTGCTAGATCGACCAGAGAGCTAGCCAGGCGAGCTCTCAGGACCCAGATGAAATCCCCTTTCTCAAGGGAGATAGAAGAAGAAGCCCCCAAGAAGTTTGAGATTACCAAATTCAAGATCTACGACGGAAAGACTAATCATATTGACAATGTTAGGCAGTACAGGTAGGCCATGACCCTCTGAAACCATAAGGACGCATTAATGTGTCGGATCTTTCCCTCGAGCTTGCACGATGTGGCCCAGAAGTGATCTAGAGACTCCCTCACAGATCCATCAGAAGATTTGAGTCCCTGGCAGAGCTCTTCACAGCTCGCTTCATTACTAGCAACTCCCATCCAAAGAGGATAGATGCTTTATTGACAATGAAGAAGACGCCTCAAGAGAGCCTCAAGGATTACGCGAAATGATATTGGGAGCTGTTCAACGAGGTCAAGGACTGCTCAGAGCAAGTCGCTGTGGCATCCTTTAAGATTGGCCTACCCATCTCCTGCCTCTTGCACCAATCCCTCACTAAGAAAGAGGCCACAACCATCGATGATCTAATAGCTCGTATCGAAAAATACGCCAAAGTTGAGGATGTGACCTGCCTTAGTGCAGGGGAGAATGGTCGCGCCAAATTCGCCAACAAGAGCAGCGACAAAGCTGAGAACCAAAAGAAAGGAAACAAAAATGGGGGCAAAAGTATCTCCTAGAGCGGAAACAAGAACAATGCTTCGAACGCATTTCAGGCAGTGAACACTATCTTTAAAGAATCAATCTACAAGATCCTAGCAAAGACCAAGGACGAGCTGTTCGTCAAGTGGCCCAAAAAAATGGGAGGAGACCCCTCGAAAAGGAACAACGCACTGAGATGTGATTTTCACAAAGAGGGTGGGCATAAGATCGAGCACTGCAAAAAATGGAGGAATGTCAACTTCACGCCCCTATGTTTCACCAACCGGCCAGCAACCTAAAGTCACTTACTAACCCATGGACTTTCGCCCAATGGGGAATGGACATCGTGGGCCCTCTTCCTAACACCGTAAAAAATTATAAGTATTTGTTAGTCGCGACAGACTACTTCACCAAATGGATAGAAGGAGAGCCGTTAGCAAACATCAGAGATGCGGATATGATGAGGTTCATATGGAAGAACATTATCACCCGCTTCGGGATCCCCAGGACCATCACTGACAACGAAACCCAATTTGAAAGTGGCCTCTTCTAGGGTTTTTATAACGACCTCGGGATCAAGCGCCATTTCATCTCTATGGCATATCCTCAGAGCAACGAACAAGCTGAAGCTTGTAACAAAACAGTGATTGATGGATTGAAGAAACGATTGGAGAAGGCCAAAGGGGCATGGGTGAGTGAGCTGCCACACATCTTATGGGCCTACCGCACTACCCCATGGCAAGAAATCGGGGAAACCTTATTCGCCCTGACATATGGTATGGAGGTAATCATTCCCTTGGAAGCCAGCCTCCCCACTATGAGGTCCACCCTGGTCGAACAAGGCCAGAACGATGCAGCATTGCTTGCTAAACTTGACCTAGCTGAGGAACGAAGAGAGCTGACTCTAGTGAAACTAGTAGGCTATTAGCAACAACTAGCAAAGCACTACAACAAGAAGGTTAATCCAAGAGCATTCCAAGTTGGGGACCACGTCCTAAGAAAAGTTCTTAGTAGCGCAGTAAAACTATCGAATGGCAAGCTAGGACCAAACTGGGAGGGACCATTCAAGGTGATAAGGGACAATCTACAAGGAGCCTATCACTTGGAAATGCTGGAGGGCAGGGAGATACCTCGAGCTTGGAACGCATCCCATTTAAAGAGATTCTATTTCTAGTTTTCTGTGTTGATCTTTTATTACAATGTTGAAATTTGCAGTTCATTTCCGATTAATGAAAGATTGTTTGATAGTAGCGTTCTACAAAGTGTTGATTTTATCTCAAATACTTTTTAATTCATGCACCTTTTCCAAGTTAAAGGCTCCACTCTTAACAAATAAAAGCAAGGTATTACCCTCCTTAGGTTTTCATTATCAAACACGAATAACCTCATAGCATTGCCCCAGGCAATATATGAAGCCCTACAGGAGACCCTCAGGCAGCTCGATCAACCCAGGTTGGTCGCCAAACAATGTTTGGCTAAAAAAACCTACTCGGGTAAAACATCCAACACTAGGTATGTCCTCGCCATTGCCACACTTAGGCCTAAGGAAGTGTGACGACACAACCTAAAAGGTAAAGTGAGGTGTAATGGTATCTTATAAGCATACTGGACTGGGGGGATACTCACTCAATAAGACAACTCTACCTATATTCAATCTAATCGTTTAAGAAAAGCCCAAGATAATTAAACAAGAAATCAATGAAGTGAAAAATACACAACACATGTTTAGTCGACAAATCGCCCAAAACATAATTTTTTTATTACTTCACTACATGAACAAAGAGTTACATCAATTGAATTGAACAAATTCTAATGAGGAATTGGTCGTCGAGCAAGATAGTCAGCTACTTACGCTCTTCGATCATCGTTTGGGTGAGGAACTAATTCCTCCTCGACCTCAATTGCATCTGGCTCCAGTAGCTGCCTGGGGATAACATCTATCTAGACCCACCGATCGTCCCTCCTAAAAGGGTTAGGCATCAAAGTTGAGGGGGAGATCTCATGGCGATACTAGAGAACCGAGTTCCTAGGGATCTCCAACTCCCTAAGAGCACTCAACCATCCTTTAATGAAGAATAACTCCTCGACCTCCTTCAACTTCGTAGGTGCATCGATCCAGCCCTGATCATAACCATCAGGCCACACCTGTCGAGAACCGTTCTTGAACAGGTGCCTCAACAGGGTAACTTCTCTTTGGAGGCCGACAGCTATCACATACGCCCTGCGAACATCACCTCGAAGCTCAAAAATCTCCCTAGCTGAGCCACTACTGTCAGTACCAGCTCGCGACCTAGTCGATGAGGAGGAGCCCCACAAAACTTCGGGGGCGATGCTCGGCGCATGCTCTCTAAGTTGTGAAACCTCTCTCCTCAGAGCGTCATTATCTTATTGAAGTACTTCTCCAACTTGATTAATCTCGGAGGCATACAGAAGTTTAGCCCTCAGAGCATTCACTTCCTGTTGAACAAAAGCGTCAACCTCTTCCATCTTCTGAAGCCTATATTTCAGTTTGGCAACAAGTTCCGACTGGTCCTTATAGTTTTGATTCCTCGACCTAAGAGAGCTGAAAATTCTTACAAAGGCTTGGCTAAATTGATTGCTCGCATTAGGACTAAGAATCTTTCCTAGTTGAGAAGTAATAGGTATATACTCATTAACATCAATCAGCTACAAACCATATAAGTATTGAAGGACAAAGAAATCTGTACGTGAAAGCAAAACGAATTTTATTTCATTAAAAAAGAGAGTCCAAGTACATCAGCAAGAAAAAAGAAAGAACAACAAAAGTGAAAAATACAAAGGGTTCCCTAAAGGAGGCTAGTTAGCAACCTTAGTTTGCTCTGAGATCGCTGGTTGTTTTCCCCTGTCTGCGGTAGCAGGAACGCCTCCCTCAGACGGAGCGGTCACTGTCCCCTGGTCAGGAGGAGTACCAACAGGAGCAGTCTGGACAACAGGAATACCCTCATTGATAGAAGGAGCAGGTGCCTCATCAATAATAGGCTTAGGGCTAGGATCTTGCTCCTCAAAGAGTGGAGAGTCAATATTCACCTCGGCCGCCAGAATAGCCTTATTCCAATCCTTCTTGAAGTTGAGACAGCTAATGTAGCCAATCTGAGCATCAGCATCCTCGTACGCAGTAACCCATCCAGCATTGTACGAGCTCTTCTTAAGGGTGGCAACCTCAGATTCGACCTTCTTAACCTTCTCTGCGAGTACCTTGTTCTCCTCCACCACAACCAGCTTGCTCGAGAAGACCAAATCATAGGACTGCCTCAGCTTCTGAAGCTCTTTGGTCACCTCCTCCTTTGCTTGATTGGCTTCCGTCAGGGCGATATCGAAAGACTTCTGAGTAGCATTGGCAGCCTTTAGACTGGCCTCCCGCTCAGCATTCTTCCTGTCCAGGTCGACGTTTCTCCTCGCCAGCTCGTCACGACTGCAGTAGAGGACAGTGAAATCGGTCACAAACTGCAGAGAAAAGGGAGATATTAGCAAAGGAAGTATTGAAAGAATATTGCAATAATGGATAAGTAAAAGCATGATTACTAAGGCAAGACTCTGACTTGCCTTCAGAGCTAACTGGTAGGCCCCCATCGCCTTCTGGCGATCAGTTGATAAAATTGCTCGCTCGAGCACTGCTGGAGCTAGCTGAGGGGAAAGGGAAACAAAAGCCCCTTTGGGAAGAGCAGACATGGGAACCAGAGACTGCCCTGCCTTCGTTCTTACCTCTTACCTCTTCTCTCCTCTTTTCTTCTTCTCTCTCCCTCTTCTCCTTCTCAACCCTCATTCTCTCCTCCATCGTCTTCCTTTCCTCTTCTTTCTTCCTCTCTCTTTCTCTCACCTGTGCCTCCTCCTCCTCCTCCTCCTCCTCCTCCTCCTCCTCCTCCTTCCTCTCCTGCTCATGAGAAGCGAACTTGGAATCGGTCGTAATATCCCCACTCCCTGATTTTTGCTTCTTCGATCAGCGAGAAAGAAGCATGTTATTTTCATCATTATCTGGAATGAAATTCTTCCTGGGAGGATCCATAGCTTCCTCGCTCGAGCTACTGGAATCCCTTGAAGACTCTTAAACTTCTAAAACCTCTTTCGAGCTGGAAGATTCTTCACTACCAGAGCTATCCTCACTGGAATTACCTTTATCATCGCCCCTGTTAGCACCCTGGCTCTCCTCACCTGAGCTACTTTCCTCCTCGTCTAATTGGATGGGGTCGACAATAACCTCTTCTATGATGTCTAGCTCAGGAATGCTATCCATAGGTCACGTAATGAAATTGGACCGAATGTTCTTGTATTCCAAAAGGAACGTCGCTGATCGAAGATGCTCACCGTTAGCTAAGAGTTTCCTAATTTTCTAGGCCTTAACCAACTCAGCAGCTCGGATCTCGCTAAGAGCAGGCTCTGAGTTCTTTGTCTTTGATAAAAAGAGAAAGAGATGAGAAAAACATGCATTAATAGAGGATCAATGAGCAAAACAAGAGCTATGCCTACCTATGTATTCCTCCCCATAAAAAGGAATCACAAATCTACCAGACCTCGACCCTTCAATATGGGGAGGGAGCTGCCAATTTTTGGCAATAAACCCCTCATGCCAGTAGCCCTTGTAGGAATCAGGTAGGTTCACTACCAATGCCCTATCAGGACTCCTGGACTTAAGGTAAAGAAGACCAGAGCTTGTTCGAGAGAAAGAATAACAGAAGCAAATTTCAGCAAGCCCTAGATTGGTGCCATAGAGCTGATTAATTCTATGCACGCCATTAACAATTTTCCAAATATTTGGCAAGCACTATGCAGGGACTATATCAAAGTAGCTAAAAAAGAGCATGAATAAACGATTTGGGGGAAAAGTAAGGCCCCTCTGGGACAATAAAAGAATATGAATCTAGTGACCATTCTCAACGTCTCTGACATTACGAGGAACAGGGGCATATTCAATGTCCACCCGGTTTGGAATGTTGTAGTATTTCCTAAACTCAGTTATCGACCTATTGCCTATCTTCGCCATAAAAAAGAGAAACCCTTGTATCGAATATGAAGAAATTCCAGCAGAAAAAGAAAATAGAAGAAGTGAGAAGAACTTACGATGTAAAGGTCAGCTTGAGATGAGGAAAAGTCGCAATCAGGAACGATGAAGAGATAAGAAAAGAGCTTGGAGATGGAAGACAGGACCTGAAAGTAAGAAAGCAACAGGGAAAACTTGGAGAAATGTAGAGAATGTGAAGAGACATGAAGCGACGATTCAGGGAATGACCTCTCCAAAATGATTTAAACCTTCCTAATTATGATGCACCAGAAACAAGGCAATCTGCCGCCTAAATCAGTTCGGGAAGGGCGCTTCAGTCCAAAAGTGTTTCACGAATCAAAAAAATGACATTAAGGAAAATCATTTAAAATTATTGAGCGCAAATTATGACCCAAAATTTTTAGGGGCAATTGTGGGTACCTCGATTTGTCACTTTGGCCCAGACGAGTAGCCCAATTAAACACGTCCCAAAGTCTAAAGGCCCCGCGCGTTAACCAATTCAGTTTTAACCCAGCCAGTTCCTAAAATCTCTCTTCAGAGATACTTTAGTGATTGTGAGCTAACGTGGAGGAGTCCCACTCTTCCACTCTCCAAAATAACATGTATTTATCAAACCCCTCGTCCGGGGCAAAGGGCATGCAATTTGTAAACACTCCCCTGGAGTAAAGAGCAATAAACTACTGAGAGCACCACCGTGGGCATATGGCTTATTGCCAAACCACGTATATCTTGTGTTGTGTATTGTGATTGCCATTCTTTTCAGTTCTTTACTTATTCTGGTGATTATCTTTGCTTGTTATTTTGTGTTGAGTGTAATTGTCACCACAGTTACGATTAAGCGTGGTTATACACTCTGATTACTAATTACCGAAAAATATACAATATGTTTGACTAAAGCGTCCCAAACTATTGTACAAATCTAATATTATTAATCAAATTGTTTCAATTGTTTTAACCAAATAAGTGTAGTGTGAATTCAATTGTCTTTTGAGTATTTAATGTGACCCCGTACATTTTTTTTCATTTTCTAAATAAATTAATATTTATAAAATAGTTACGATTAAACCCCATACCATTTTTTTACACTGTAAGTTAAGATATATTTCTTAGCTCAATCTCATTTCATTCTTCGCAAATATTATGGGACATAAGATAATAATTATCAATTATTATTTTCAAAAAATACGCCACGCATCGCATGACCTACATGCTAGTATTATAATATAAAAATATTTTTTCTAAATATTATTGCACCACATGTCTTATATTTAATGTTTGGCCTTTTAAAGCATCACTTATTACATTCAATAAATTTATAATAGGAGAAGGATTCTATCAACATAAGAAACTTTTGACGTTCTTTATAAATTTGTAAGTTTTCTCCTCTTTTTTTCCCCTTTTCCCTTCTTTTATAATTACTATTAAACCTTAGAGCTTTCATCATTTTTATCTATTGCAATTTTAATAAATTTCACAATGGATATTTTATCCATTCGTGCATTTTACTTTTCAACCTAGCACATTTTAGGTTAGTTTTTTTCATGATCTCTCTCTCTCTCTCTCTCTCTCTCTCTCTCTCTTTATATATATATATATATATATATATATATATATGAAAAGTCTCTAAAAAGAACATCACTTAACAAACCTTAAAAAACGAATCATTTCTTTAAAATAGTAAAAAAATATTTTTGAAGTGATTTTTTTATGGTTTTAAACATTTTAAGGAACCCATAAAAATATCAGTTCGATCGAAATATGTCCGTGTTTAACGTTCTTAAAAACTGACATATTTTAACCTTTTTTTAAAATAGCAAAAAAATTTATTTTAATTGATATTTTTATAGGTTCCTTGAAATGTTTAAAGATCATAAAAAAATCAACACAAAAATATTTTTTTACTCTTGTGCACACTATATATACATACATATTATTGCTCTTGTGCGGACTGTCTCGCATTTTAATAGTGCGGATTGGACATGTGTCACCTGGTGGTGAGTTCAAAAAGAGAGAAAAAGTGCCTATAATTGAGCAGATAATTTATGGGCTCACCGCCACACGACACATGTTCGGTCCGCACTGTTAGAATGCGAGACAGTCCGCACAAGAACATTATATATATATATATATATATATATATATATATATATATATATATATATATATATATATATATATATATAGAGAGAGAGAGAGAGAGAGAGAGAGAGAGAGAGAGTACAATATCCGATAATCGTAAAAAAAAGTTACTTCAATGATATTAGTTCTCTATATTTATGCTTATATATTTGATCAGACCACAATATTCTTACAATAATGATTGCAATGAAGCTGAAAACTTTGCAAGGGGAAACTTTAAACGTAAGAGGCTAAACAATTCTTTAATATCCAAGCTTCTGAAATGTTTGACATCATATTTAGTTTGTTATTGACAATTTTTTGCTTATATATTTTTTTCTTTAAAGTGAATGATTGAAGGGAAAACATGGATGAAGTGGTGAAGAAATTTTCTTTAATTGTTATCTTATGTAAAAAGGGACATGAGATAAACTTTGAAAAGAAAAATTCAATAAAATTGTAAAGATTTTTTTTTGCCTACTACAAATATATTTTTTTATTCTTAAACTAATTGGATTATCTTCCAGTTTGTAAATGTAATGTAGTCTCTTTTGATATTCTTAAACTAATTGGATAGTTGATTAATGGTCCGAAAACCTTATCCAGGTATTGGCAATGTTTTTTTTCTTCAAAAAAGTCGTTTCATACCTTAATTTGACAACGAGCCTAAATTTGGTTTCATAATATATATTATTCTCATTTTACCTTGGTATATCCCCTCTATTCTCTCCCATACCTTCTAAGAAATTATTTTAGAGTTATAAAAAATGATGGCAATATGAGAATATATTATAATTTGAAGTAGATACTTTTGATTGAATTTAGGCATTTATCAGAGAAATTATAAGAATCCACTCCATTATTACTCAAGAATTAGTTGGTCTGCCCTTCCAATATTTTCTCATTTAATTATGGCTTTATTTTTATTATTTTAATAATGTCACGTAATTTCTTTCAAATGGTGTAGGTAATTTTTTTAGTTTCATTTTGGAAAAATCATTATTATCATATTTTATTGATTTATAATTGTGGCTGACATGCATATTTACTTTTGTAAAAGAAATTATACAATGTATTACATATAAATCTTTAACAT
This sequence comes from Sambucus nigra, assembly GCA_949130495.1. NCBI lineage: Eukaryota > Viridiplantae > Streptophyta > Magnoliopsida > Dipsacales > Adoxaceae > Sambucus > Sambucus nigra. The sequence goes on from OX422215.1 coordinate 351,987,573, forward strand.
CCCCACGTATCGTGCGGGGTTTAAAACTAGTTGTTTAAATAATAATTCAGATATATGGAAACTTCTTTGACCGATACAATTTTTCAAAAAAGATCCTTTTAATTTTAATACAAAAAATACTTTTGAGCTATGAAATTGTTGAATATAACTCATTCTATTAATGTTTTAGGCGACATTAAGTGGTTAAGAGACATGATTCACATCGTCGGACTTGAGAGTTTTGGGATGTAAAGTGGGCAATTACTTGGGTCCTTTTATAAACATAAAATAATGAACAAAATTGAACATAATTATAAAGGGGTCATGCTATCAGTACCAAATAAGTCCCCCCAAAGCAATAATTTTTTGTGTGCTGATACCACAAGGCAACACTTAATAGGTAAGTGAGAGAATAAATGAAATCCACATCACTTTTGGGTGAGGTTTTGGTACCCATATCATTATTCATTATAAAATTTCTATTAAAAGATGATTGTTTATAACCAAATACGTTAAGAGTAGGGAAAAAAACCTCTCACATTCTAAGAGTCTAAATGTGTAAAAAAGAAAGACAATAAAATGGAATGTCAATGCAGATACCATTAGATCTAACAAATCACTCAAATGATCACATAAAATTCATTTATTTTGACCCGCAAAATTATGATTAAACTGCTAAGATCATTCTTATCAACATATCCCTCATTGATACCTTACTCAAAATTAAACAATGTCTAGAAAAAATCTATTCTATAGTAATGAGATAGATTTAATTCATTTATGTATTTCTTTTTCTCGCTCTAGCGAAAGACATTAAAGACAAAAAGAAAACTGATCGTCAAGCGAGAGACAAGAAAATATTAATATGAGAAAATAATAGTCAAACCTTTTTTATGTTTTTTAAGTTATAATTCGGGACCCTTTAATTTTGATATGGGCCTTGAACATTGACCCTTTTATACCAGAGATAAGAAAATATAAAAATGGTAATAAAATTTAAGATAAGAAAATTCGAGATGGTCAAAATGGTAATCACACGTTCTTTAAGTTAAGGTTTCAGCTCCAAAAAATCATTTATTTGGGGCCTTAACCAACAACCTCTTCATTAATTTTAGGTATGTGATAGTGTTTAGTTGAAGCTCTACGTTTATAACTAAAAAAAAACCTATAAAAATATTTTTTTTACAATGGGGGGCCAAGGCAACCACCTCAGTTACATTGGGTCAAAGCCTCTATTAATAATTCAAAAATGTGTTAGCAAGAATTCGTATACAATGATGCATAATTTGTAAATATATTTCACTACAATCAACAATAATACTACGAATTAATATTTCATCAATGGAATTATACAAAATCACACTATAAAATGGTTTATTAATCATCCAGTGCTTGATGTTTGGTGCATTATCACTCATTCTAATCCCCAAAATTTTAAAGGATCACTAAAAACCGTAAAATTTAGGTGATACCACATTCAAGTGAAACATTTGACTTACCATTTACAGGAATAAGGGGCATAAGGGCCTAAAAGCTATGGGATCAAAATAAATATCAAACTTCGACAATAGGAACAATTGTGAATGAATTAATTCAAACAAATATTAGTCAATGATAAAATAAAAATGAATCAAATCATACCCCTCTCGTGTCTCATTAAGGTCCCTAAAGTTGATGTTTGTATCTAACTATGATCTCTGATGATTTTTAGCCATTATGATCTTTATTAGAGATTTAATTGCTTGTAAAAAAATGGACTTGAATTAGACGATTTCCCAACTTTCGAGTTTTAAGTGATACACATTTTAACAAATTTTAAGGGACTAAAATAGTAATAACGCTTAATTATTAATTTATAATCCTCTATTGTTAATAGATATTGATAAGTGTCCAACATTTATTAATTTTGAGACACTTTTTGTTCTTTTTTCCCCTAGTGGATCCCCTATATTATCTTGCCATATTTTAGAGACTAAATGTCTTATTTTCTCCTTTAATCCTTCCCATCTCTTATATCATCTCATATTTTAATTATATTTATTTCTCCGATGTTAGAGTTTTATTCCTAAAACCATGTATTGAGACATATTTACTTATTTTTATTAATATCTTGATTTTAGACCATTTTAATTAGCATCAGGTTCTAATGATTGATATCTCTTTATTAAATATATTATTATATCAATCAATTACACTCAACAGAGCTTTGGGATCGATCTCTAGTTGGTTTGTTAGAGCTGTATACCACAGAGAGGCTTTTTCTCTTTTTTATTTTTTATGAAATCTTATGGGGGTTCCGTCCCTCTTTAGTAAAAAAATTATGTTGAGTTGAGTTCTTGTTAATCACATAAAATATGAATTTTAGTTATAATATAATTGAAACCTTCGTAGCCTAAATATAAATTTATTTCCAATCGGTAAAGGTTTGTGAACAATATTAGTAGTTTATCTTAATTATGGTAACATATTCGATGGTCCAAGAACTTATTTTATTGTTCAAATAAGATTTTACTTTCAAAGAATGCAATGAATAGGACCATAAGTGAATTTGAAGTATGTATATTAATTATCATTGACTTCATAAATTTACAGATTTGTAAAGGGAAAATGTATTTTAAATCCTACAAATGTTGAATGTTGATATGTTTGTAGAATTATCTATTTGATGTATTGATGCGTGAGATTAAATATATTGGGTAAATAAGTGTTATAAGTCGGGTAATAATCATATAAACATTGTCAATGTTATATTTCAGAGGAATCCGCGTTCAAGATTGTTAACCTTGAATCGAAATACCCCGTTGATGATCTTATATGTTTTAATTCACCTAGTAAAGTTGATCAGCGGATAATCTAATAATATGGAAGAGTATTAAATAGGTTAAACTTGATATCAAAGTCTTGTTAGTGAAATTAAATTGTTAGTAATTAAATTCCACTAAGTGGGTATTTATAACTTAACACGGGAATCATATTATGTGAAAAGATCAAATAAACATGGACTCTCAATTACTAATACGTAATTTTGAGAAAACTAAATTATAGTGAAATTATAATTATGTAATAAAATTAATTACAATTAATAATATAGTAAAAAATTGATTAGAGGGAGTATTCATGATTTTTTTATTTAAGTCAGAAGCTAATTTAATTTTAAACAGATCCCACCTCTCATAACCTTTGGGTTTCCCTTCACTATTTGTAGAGAACTGAGGAACCATTTACTCATAAATGCTTCGTTAACTCTTCATTAAAGAGAGAGAGAGAGAGGGATATCAATATTACGAAGATAATGGGGGTCGACTATAGGAGGAGATAAGATGAGAGAGAAATCTCAAGTCTTCACCAATCTTTTTGAAGGTGTGCCCACACACATATCCTTAGTGTTCGTGGATCAAATACTTGAAGATTTGAGGTGTTTGATATGCATCAATTCATCTATATGTCTCAAATTTGGTTTCCCTATAAGAACCACAAATTTACATTACATCATTCTACGGGTAAACATATTTAAAACCCAAAGTATATTTGAATATAATATTTGTTGATTTTATCCATTTTTATATTCCTCTACATTCTAATTCATTTTTTATAACTTATGACAAATAATTAATATCAAATAATGGTTGTAATTCAAACATATTCGGGTTCCATGTTCTCCAAATCAAACATTTAACGTATTTTGCATGAACTTTCATGAATTTTGAATGGATATTACGATGGTATATTCATAATTACATTTCCTAGATTCAGTGTAGTTGTAATGATTAAGGAATTAATTATTTAATTAATCAATGTATTTGAAGGAGAAAGAAGAGTGTATAACTAGTATTAATAGTCAAGTTTTAATCACAGACAAACCTCTCAGGATCAACCAGAACTAATTGGTCCTGATCCAGATTGAATAGAAGATTTAATCAAAAACCTAGGAAGGTGTGCATATGGTAGCAGTTTAATATAATGCTCATGGTCTTCTTAGTGCAGAGTTGAATGTCGGGCATATAGTGGAGTTTCATCACCATATGCATGGTATTCATTAACAAATTTGAGAAGGGAGTGTGCATGTTGATGGATTCTTATCGTATGCATATCGCATAGACCATAATGTGTTTAGATCGTAAGGGAAACAAGTCCAGAAAATGGTTTGCATTTTTTTTAAAGTTATAAATTGGTGAGTGCTAGAAATATTTGAGACCTCAACCTCAGTAGGTTCTCCCCACGGGACCTCAAATTGGTGAGTAGTCATATGTGTCAAAGTGAGAGACAAATATATAAAGTGGTTTGGACATCTACTGAGGCTCATATGTCCACTATAAAGGGTGTTACATTGTATATTATAATGTATATAAGAGTATTATAATCTAAATACCTCTTGTGTTTTAGCGAAGTTAGTTTTAGGTTTCTGTAGTCTTTGTCACTAATCAAAGGAATACTAGGGAGTAACTTATGGATTCCTCTAGGGGTTTAACACATTAGTTTAGGAATATACAGAGAATGAATAGTGTGAGAGATTAGAAATGATCCAAAGATCATCCTATATTAATCTAGCCATGGGTTAGACAAAGCTACAATGATAAACACTTGAGAAAGAAGGGCTTTTTAGGTGATCTTGGAGTTTACTTGTTAGTACCCGAATTATTTGATGATTTCTTGGATTACCTTATTCATTCCTAAGCCTTAATATATAAGCATTCCTTTGGAGAAAGAATGAGTATACTGCAACAACAAAGAAGGGGTCGCCTTGAGGTCTAATGGTTGTAGTAGCATAGTGGAGTGTTGGTGAAAGAATTTCAAGTGGTGTAAGGTAGTTCATGACAACATTAAATGTGTCTGAGAGAATTCAATGCTAGTGGGAGTGAGTGGTGGAAGTAGGTAGAACAATGCTTATATCTTCTACCTACCAACCAGAGAAGATGCATAAGATTAATCAAACGTCTGAGGGGTCCTAACTCACCGAGGTCATTTTGAAATGGATTGAGCCACCCTTATGATATATCATAGGATTCAACCTTAGAACAAGGTTCACGGGCCCAAAATAGGTGAGTTCTTACTATGCGAAGGCCCGTCAAACTAGTCTGAGATCATTAAGTTTGGCCTTCAATAACTGATAGTGCAACTAAATGTCTTGTAGCTTTGCGAGCTTTGATGTTGTCTTTTCCCCATTCGAGACACCTTTTGACATAACTCTTGGAGGATTAGTACGAATCTGGTAAATGTCTTAAGTAGACCTTAGGACCTCTTCCTCTGTATGGGAAAACGTAGGAGGTTAGGGACTTTTAGAATTCCCAAATGGCTAAATGTGGTATCACCAGAAGCCCCCTATTGCTCTTTGTAGGAATTGCGATAGGCAGTATTTATCAGTTAAATAAATAAGGGTAATAACGTAACTAACTACAGTGATTTTTGTCATTATGATATTGCATTAAGAAAGAACTTACACCGTGTATTTGAGGGGAAGAATAGTGACGTTCCAGGCCTTAGGTGGATATAAATGGGCCCTATGTGTAATTGAGATCTTCACCGTTCATTTATGCGATTATTTCTCTTTTTCTCAAGCTTTCTCTTTGCAATAAACTGTTTTATTTTTCCCTCCTAGAAATATTTCACCTGCTAATGTCTTAAAACCAACTCCTCTCTCGACCATTAGTCCCCACGTATCTTTGCCTTCCCTAGTTGATAATGGGATTAAAACTTTAGCCATGTTCCCTGCTTGTGGGATTCCATTTGGTACCCATATTAACAAATACTCAGGACCCAATGACCTCAATTTGTTAGGTGGGGCCCATGTTGCTTCATGAATCTTAAATAAAGGACTAAGATGGTATCTTTGAGAAATACCGAATTTTGAATATTGTGACTTTAAGGGATGTGAAGCTAGATAGGAGAAAATATTATTTGGTCCCAAAACACGTTTTTTCAATGAACGTTTCCTATATTATGGGGTTTGGTTTCTACTTCCACATCCAATGGTGAAGATGTTAAAGTTCAACAGGTTATCCCCCATCTAGATTGTGGATAATGCTTGGAGACCTCTAATGTTCACTGTCTTGGCCTGTAGGGAAGCTAGCATAGGTTAGTTTAACGTCTACCTTTCTCAGTTATTTAGTATGTATCGTGTCCAAGAGCATAATAATGCAATGAGCAAGGGACTGAATTACTTCTCTCCTAAAGCCCCCAACAACTTTATAGTATAGAAACACGATGCTTCCAAATAATGGAGGGAGAGGATATTGTTTGTTGGAGGTTTAGGATACCCCGAGCCCTGCGAAGAAGATTGGTTATACCACTTAGTAGTGTACTCCCCCATTTTTGGGTGAGTATTTTTTTAATTTCAAACTCTTGCTCTCTTGATCTGTAGTCATACTAACATCATTTTATTACAGGATCCTTCAACCTTAGCTGTGAGGTGTTTGATAAGGTAAAAGAGGCCCTGAATCTGGTGGCTAATGTTTTTGAGTTCTTGGTCACTCCCAACTGTCTATATAAAGATGGTCTTGATCATCGAAGCTTCTGAAGGCTCAACTCTTGCCTCTGAGGTGCTATAGGCTATCTAAAATGAGTACGAGGGACCAAGAAGGGAGCTGAGTTTCCGTAGTATAGATGAGGTCTTTCCTCTTGTAGATAGCGTGGTCATTCTTGATTTTAAGTATTCATCGAGTAAGTTTTCTAACATTTATTTATCTTTGGCCTTTGCTTATTTTCTTGTCTCTCACTTGATGATCAATTTTATTTTTGTCTTCAATGTCTTTCTCTAGAGCGAGAAAAATATATACATAAATGAATTGAATTTAGCTCATTACTATGAAATAGATTTTTTCTAGACATTATTTAATTTTGAGTAATGTATTAATGAGGGATATATTGATAAACATAATCTTAGCAGTTCAATCATAATTTTGCAGATCAAAATAAATATCTAGGTACCACGTGAAGCTGACCTATATTCCTCTATCTGTAATGAGAAGGAAGAGGTCTAAGTCCATGAGGCGTATAAAGTTTAACAATTGAATGAAGATAGTGGTTGAACCCGAGTCAAAGCTTGTGTTGAAGGAAAACCTTTCATTAGAGGCATTTAAGAAAACCCTACTTATGCTTCAAGCATTACTATAAGTAGGTGGATCCTCAGGGAAACCCAAAGTGAACCTCTAATGAGCTTGGTGAGCCTACTGAAGTGAAGGAAAGAGAGTTGAGGTTCTTTGAAGAAGACAAGCACTCTAATATGTTATTTTTTTAGGAGAAGAACTCTTATGACTATGTTATTAAAGTTTTTACATTGATAGCGTGGATAAACTGTTCTAAAATGGTGTTAATGCTAAGGGGCAAAGGGACTTCTACCAATTCTGAAGAGTTTCTCCCTATACTTGGCAAGATAACTTCATGCTTTTGTACTCCTTTAAATTATCATTTTTTTTCTTAATTTTCTTTCTTTTCACATATTCATTTTGTGTTTAATCCCCAACGTCTGACTAAGGCCCTCATAACTAATGTTATTGAGGGAGGAGGACATGTAAGAAAGATTTAGTTATATCTGTGTGGTGGTACTTGGAAAAGATGTACCTTCATCAGATGGTCTATGATCAATATCTAGAGATGGATTCTTTGGAATATGATATAGTGAGCCTTAGAGCTCAAATAAATTCTCTAGAGTAGACCCATCTCTTAAATGAAAAAACCATCCGTCATAGAGTTGCACTCATGTCTACAACATTGAGTTCATTGGCTGAAGTTGAGTACGCCAATGTTAATGCTTTGATCCAATACATGGATTTTTAGAGGCACTCTATGATGAATTGCTCAAGCTATGGGGCAAAAATGATAAGCTCTAATATGCAGTTGAAGACATGAACTCGCTGAAGAAGAAGGTCTCTAACTTCAGCAATCTAAGGGATTATATAATGGCCAATGGCTTTGATCTATGACGGAAGATATCTAGGCTTTTGGTCAAGCATACTAAGCTTTTGGGAAGATGGATTATTTGATAAGAAGCCATATTGATGGTTATATGAGTTTCGAGGCCTATCAAAGGTTCGTTTTAAAAAAAATTACTCCTCAGGATTTAAGCCTACAATGCTACGGTCTAATTGTTCTTCCCTGAATTTGATGTCTCCGATTTCTTTGATGAACATCCAAATTTTACTAAGGAGGACTCTAAAAGTCAGGGAAATATCAAAGGTGGAGCTGCTGAATCATCTAATTTTAAAATCAAGGATGGAGCCTCTGCTCTATGGAAACCAAAGTTCTGCCAAGTCCATTTGCTAAAGAATCAGCTACCAAGGATTTTGAGAACACCAAGCCTTGAAAGGATTTTTTTGTTTGTAATTTTGTTTTCGCCATGTGGATTTTGCTTATAGAACTCGTGATTCCTTTAATATCAATGCAAAAGATTGTTTTTCAAATTTTAATTTCTTTTATATTATTTATTCTTCTTTATTTTGCCAAGGAATTTTTGTTTGCATTTGTCTGAGGTACGAGAGGTAGATAATATCCCCATGTCAGGTAGGTAATAATATCCCACCTTAGTCCCCAAGATTACTTATTAAAACAACGGACAACAACCAGGAGCTCTTTCAAAGTTCTTCTCAGGGTCTATAATCCCTTGCAACAGGAGCCAGTAATGATATAATGTTTAGAGGCTAACAATTGGAGTTCTAGCAAAGGTCCTAAGACCACAGAACTGAAAACAACTAATGATAATGCCTAAGATGTTTAAAAAATGAATTTTTTCTTAGGGTTCAAAGACCTCAAAATTATAATTGAATAAGGATGAAAGCCTTAGAAGTTAAAAGGGAATTTACATTAAGGATCCTAAGACCTATGAACTATAATAAACTAAAGATGAAATGCTTAAACGTTTAAAATGAGGTTCCATCAATACTGCAAAGACCTATGAATTGTAACCAACCAAGGATGAATGCCTTAGAGGTTTAGGATTTTGGTTTTCACCTTTGTTTTATAACTATAAATTTGAAAATTTAGGCAAAAAAATCTTAGCTCTATTTTTTTTAGATCGAAGGTTTTAAAATTTGGCCTTTTTAGCCACGGATTTAAGTTATGTTTTATATTTTAAAGGCCCCACCTCCTAAAAATATTTTGAAGTAAGGACTGAAAATTTGAAAGATAATTGGCGAGTTTTTTCATAATACTTTTGGTGCAAAAAGTCATCTGAATTGACCACTTTGGTTCCTTATACCTCAACTAACTTAGGTGTAATCAGGGATGAAAGGCTTAATAATTCCATTAATCTATTTAGGGTCCTTAGACCTTAGACTGTTTGTTCATTCCTTGAGATAGTGCCAAACTGGTGAGTGTTAAAAATCTTTGAGACCTAAGCCTCAATAGGTGTTCCCCACTAGACCTTAGACTAGTTAGTAGGGAAACTTGGGTTCGAATCTCACCTGAGGATCCTACGTTCACTGAAATGGGTATATCAGGCTGCAAATGAGAATATTACAATATAAAGACCTCTTGGGCTTCGGCCAAGATGGTCTGAGGTTTTGGCAATTTTCATCACTAATCAAAGGACCACTAGGGAGTAACTAGTGGACTCCTTTATGGATTTCTTATCTTAGTTTAGGACTCTACAGAGAATACACAATGTGAGAGAGTGCAATTTAACTAAAGCTTCTCCTATATTCATCTAACCATGGGTTATCCAAAGATACGATGATAAACACTTGAGAGACAAGGTCTTTTTATCTCCTCTTGGGGTTTACTCTCTAATATCTCGGTTGTTTAATGATTTCTTGGATGCCCTTATTTTTTTCACGAGCCTTCCATATATAATTATTCATTTGGAAAGATAATGAGTGGATTGCAACAACATGGATAAGGTTTCTCTCAGGTCTAACGACTATAATAACACAGTGGAATGCTGGAGAAAGGCTAGTATGTGGTATAAGCTAGTTAATGACAATATTAAATGCATAAGTGAGCATTTAATGCTACTGGGAGTGAGTGGTAGCGATAGGTATAACAATGTATGTACCTTCTACTACCCGCCAGAGAAGTTGTAGAAGCTTTAGTAGATATCTGATCCCACCCTTGTGACATATCATTTAGTTTAAACCTTAGAAGAGGGTTCATAGGACCAAGACATTTTTTCCTATGAGAAGGTCCGCATAACTAGTCTGAGGTCTAGAATTATTCATAGTGAGGCCATTGATCTTCGCCTTCCAAGCCTAGTAGTGTGACTAAGTGCTTTTTAGCTTTGAGAGCCTTGTTGTATTCTTTACCTCATTGGGCGGCCCTTTCTAACATTTTCGTGGTCTTAGAGGATTGGTACCGATATGGAAGAGGCCTTTGCTAGATATTAGGACCTCTTACCTTGTATTGGAATGGTAGGAGGTGATGGACTCTTGGAATTTTCAAGTAACTAAATATGGTATCATCAGCAATTATATGGAGAATCAGAGCACAGAGTTTTTGATGAAATCGGGATGCTTTGGAGAAAACTAATGGGACTTTATTTCATCCGAACTTGGCCATAATGAATAAAACTTCTTATTACGTTATAATGATTCTTTATGAATTCTTGTGAATGTCTTATCTATTTATTTATCTTTGATTTTTTATGATTAATTATTGGTCAATTAATTAATTAATTTAATTGACGACTATGATTTTTATAGACAATATGGTTATATTACATATTGGCCCTAACTTGGGTACTATTTCAAAATGGAAAATTTGTACTTGTCTAATATAACCAAATGAAAGAATTTATTTAAATTTTAAAATATTGAATTAAAATAATTTGTCTTGATTTAAAAAATTAATTCTGGAAACTAGGAATTTTATTTCTAAATTATTTCTTATTTAATTGGATAATTTAGAATTGAATAAAATAATTTTAAAAAACAAGCTCTCATTTAAAATATAAAGTGGGTGATAGCATTGATGGGGCTTAAATTGGTTAAGATCTCATCCTCACAAAATGATCATCCTAGAAGGTGGAGGAGGAGTTTTTAAGTTAATAATGACAACGACAAAGGAGATAAAGTTGTTCAGTGCCTCTACTAAGGTACTTACATCCACTATGAAGGCTCTTATCTCTTGTATATACTATATAATAATAAGTAGTACACACTCGATTAGTCTTAGGCTTTGGCTAAGATGGTCTGAGGTACTATGAGGTCTTTGTAATGATTAAAAACCCATTAGGAAGTAACTGAATAACTTCTCCAAGAACTATTCGATCACTTAGGACTCAAAACTCAAAAACGTCTAGAACACTTAAGTTTAGTGCCTTGAATGCAATTTAAAGGGATGAATTGGTCTTTTCCATTTACAAATATGAATGATATTTAATATTTCATATCATTTTTCAACATAACTTGGATTACATCCCTACATATTCTCCCAAATGTTCATTAAATAGTCAGTTTCTTGGGATGGTGAGATGGACATTTATGGCACGAGAAACGATACCCTGATCTCTATCGCTATAATGGAGAGGTGGTGTGCTGATGGAAGGATTTTTAGGTTAGGAGTGGCGATTGTTAGGACCATTAAAGTCCATTTAATTCTATATGACAAACTGCATTAAAGAGCGCGACTTGGTAAGGTGTGAGATTAATTTCTCACCAACTCATTAGAATGGATGAAAGATCTTAACCTAAATATTTTGAGAATTACTAACCTTATGGTTAAAAGAATAAGATGTTAAATATGTTTTCTCTTGGTCTAACGGGTTTAGATTCTGCTGACGTCTTTGGAAAGTTCTTGAGGTTTCTATATCCCTATTGTATATGAACATGACCTCTATCGATATGCCTTTGTGTTTTAGTTCATGGGCTTGACTTGTGAGGAAGTCCAGTAATATTTCCAAGAATTTGAATACTTTATTGGATCCTCTTGTGAAGGGTATGAGGTCTCTAAAGTGTAACTCAAACCGTATCATGCGTTGTTGTGAAATATGTGATCTACTATGCCTCGTCAAGATTGACTATGGTATTCTAATGATGATTAATGTTCATTGAAGTTACCATCTTACTTATGCGGTATGAAGTTGTATGGATAAGTCCCTAAATCCCTCATTTGACCTTCGTTTGTTATTAGTGCAGCTATAGAGGGGGTTATAGTGTAGATATCTTAATTGGTACCATCATAGCCCCTATTACTTTTTTTTCATAACATAAAAGAGGTAGTAGTTTTCTTTGGATAATATAAAAATGTTTCTCAAGGGTTTCAAGTCATAGATATGTGTGGAAATAGATTGTTTGATACTTACGGACGATTCTCTTGGGTTTTATTATGAAGTGTAGTGGTCCATCATGATAAATTCTGAAGTCCATTTGAAGTTAGAGCTTAATTCCTTATAATCCATGACATTTTAAATTAAGAAGACTTTGGGTTTTAGAACCATTAGATTTGAGGATAAAATGTTTAAACCCTTCTAGGATTTTTTATCTCTAGGTTCTGATGACCTAAGTTCCTTGGAACTAAGGATGAAGTCCTTATAGTTCCTTAAAAGTCAAGTTAATGGCCAGATGACCTCAGAATTATTAGAGATAAAGATGAAATGTCTATAACTCTTAATTTTTTTTGTTAAGTCTAGGGTCTAGTGACCTTAATACCTTTTTTGTAACTAAACAGGGAATCCATATAGTTCCTAAATATTGAATTAAGGTCCGAATTCCTCGGGACCATTAGAGCTAAGGTTGAAACACTTACAACTCTGAAAGTTTTGTCAAGTTTAAGGTATTTTGACCTAAAGAAGTTTTTTATAACTAAGGATGGAATCCTTATCATTCTTAAAAAATTGAGTTACGGGCCCCGAGACCTCAAATCTTAGTGCTAAGTTTGATAGCCTTACAACTCTTAAATTTTTTGTTAAGACTAGGGTTTGTTATCCTTAATTACTTTTTAATAATGTCCTTATAATTCTTAAAATTACAAGTTAAGGAACCGAAGGCCTCAAAACTAATTTATCTAAGGATGAAATACTTAGAAGTCTTAATTTTTTAAGTACGATGTCTATTGACATCAAGACCTCTTTTTATAACTAATGTTTAGGTCCTTATAGCCCTATAAAATTTGAGTTAAATGACTAGAGAGCTCAGAACTATTAAAGAAAAGAGTAAGAGTCTTATAACTCTGAATGTTTTTAAGTATATTGTATTCTCACCTCTAAACCTCTTTTCAAATTAAGGATAAAGTATTCATAATTCCTAAAAATTTAATTTAACGTCCTAAAGACCTCATAATTATCATTGAGGATGAAAGCCTTACAACTCTTCATTTTATGTAATCTAAACTAAATGGTATATCAATCAACATATAATTACATAATAATATTACATAATTGATTGTGTTTTATTAAGTGTTCGATGTTCCAAGGTTAGAGAATTCATTCTCTATTTGGTCATTGAGGTTTTAACAACCCAGTGTCATAGTTTTTGTGACTAAATTGGGGCATCCAACTTACGGCTCAACTTTACCTCACATGGTTTTTTGGTAGCAATGGTGACCTTTTCGAGGACCAAATCACCCTCTTGAAATTATTTTTGACATGATTTATTATTGAAGTGTTAGTATTTGTGTTTTTAGGTCACCATAGTTATTTGTGGTGCTTTTCTTCTATCCTTTAGCTTATCTAGGGTGAGGTTGAGACCTTTTCTTCTGTGGCATCTTTAAAATGAGCCATTTTATAATAAGGTACTTCAATGTTAATTGGGATTACTATTTCAGTATCGTAGGATAGTGATAAAGGGGTTTATCTTGTGTAAGGATGGAAATGGGGTATGCTTCGGGTAAGGGTGCCTCCCCAACCCGACCCTCACGATGTTCTCATTTTACCCTCACCTACACTTGACCCTAACTCATTAAAAAAATCCGCAGGGCCCCACCTCGAACCCACAATTATTTTTTGAATCACTATGATAAAATTCTTATTATTTTAACAAATACCTAGATCAGTGTGATAATTTGAATTGGGAAACATATGTTGAGAGTGTGTTATCTAAAAAAATCAGCAAAAGCTTCATATCAGTGTCATCAGTACACTTAGTTCAGTGTAATAATTTCAGAGAATAATTAATACAAGTGTGAGTCTGTGATAGTATTCTTATTAATTGTGCCATATTAAATAAATTAATAAAAATGACAGCATAATTAATTTTTTGTAGATAGTAGTGCGTTTATTTAAAAATTGTGTCTTTATTCAAAGTATCTATTGCTAGAGAGAGAAATAATTGCAATGTATTTATTCAAATAATGATTGATTTAAATTTAGGATCCTAAGGATGACCCTCTTGACCAGTTCAAGGGATTTAGATATATAGTCCAATTTGGCTCCCCTGAAATCAAAGTCCAATATATATATCCAATTCCAATGTGATTATGGCCACGATACAAATTTCTGCCTTCATCTGAAGGGTTATATTCAGGCATTGATTTAGAGGGGACATCTAAGAGAATTTTTGGGTGGAAAAGGAGACAAACCGGAGGATCAATATAACGAGCAAGGGGAGGATCGACGTAGAAGACAATAAAGGAATGAGAATAGAGGCAAAAATAGCCTAAATAGGTAGTGGAAATAGAAAAATCAAGGATGATCAACATAATTTCTAATTTTGCCGAAGTGGAATAAACATCATGTCATAAAGAATTTAAGACTCAGAAAATGGAGTTGATGGAAGTCCAGATGAACAAGCCATTAGAGGATTGAAAGGAAATCACTCTCAAGAGATGTATTACTATGAACTTATTACCCCACATGCCGATCTTCTCTTGATTGAGGTATTGATATCCAATTGGATGATCGGGAGTATCATGGTTGATTAAGGGAGTTCGATAGACATCATTTATTATTTGTGTTTCTAGTATGTGAAGATGAGGGGAGTGCAACTGAAGTCAGGGAAGGTCCCGCTCTTGGGATTCACCGAGGAGCAGGTGTATTCGAAAGGGTCGATTGAATTACCATTCACAATAGGGAGGATCCCTAGGTCGATTACATTATAAGTAGAATTTTTGGTGGCCAGGTCACCTTCGCCCTATAACGTGTTGATCAGATTAATGACCCTAAGAAGACGGTATGTAGTTTTATCAATCAAATCTTTTACCATTTGGTTCCCAACACTAAACGGGATACGAATAGTATATGGGAGTCAATCACATTTTAGAAGACATTAAACTTCATCAATAATAAATAAGAAGGATATGTTCTATATAGACCGACTAGATCCAAGAGAAAAGCTAACAACAGGATCCACACTCTAAGATCTGATCATAATTCCACTATATGACAACCATCTGGAGATGATAGTGTATGTGGCATTGTCACTAATCGATAAGAGAAGGGAATAATTGGTGTCATTCCTAACGAGGCACCAGAGGACATTTGCGTGGAGGCATGAGAATATGCCACTCGTTGATGCTTCAGTAATGACTGACTAAATCTAAATGAACTAAGGGTATAACCAAATCCGAATGCACTCAGCCGATGAAGAGAAAAACTCACTCGTGACATATCGACGAATAAAGTACTATTGAGTGATTCCATTCAGGTTGAAGAACATCGAGGCAACATACTAAAGGCTTATCAACAAGATGTTTAAGGACCATATAGGGAAGACAATGGAGGTATATGTTAATGACATGCTGATGAAGAGTCTAAAGGGGTAGAATCACATAATTGTCTTAGAGAAAACCTTTAAAATCCTTAATCGGTACCAGATGAAGATGAACTCGGAGAAATTTGCTTTTAGTGTGGCATCAGGAAGTTTTTAGGTTTTAATTTTACTCAAAGGAGGATATAGTTAAACCCAGAGAAAATGTAGGCAGTATTTGGGAGTGCGCTTTCGTTCATTGTATAACCTTATTTAATTAAATTCGAATTTTATCACCAGTTTGACTTAAACCATAAGCATGCATCTAAATGTGATTGAAAGCAATAAATATAACTATCATGTAAGACAAATAATCACAAACACAATATTGCAAAAAAAATCCCCAGTAGGGGAAAAACCTTTTTATTTCACTATATGTTGTAAACCTCATCTTATAAATACTGAGAAATATAGCATGTTTTTTGATAGATGAATACCCGCAGGCATCGGTTCGTTATCGTCGCTAAGGAATCCCTTAAGAGCTCGAACGGTTAGTAATGGAGACGGGCTTCCTTCTCCCCAAGATGTACTCCAAGAGTGTGTAATATGAGTAATAAGGGTTTCTAATGATTCACGTATATATTTAGGATTTTGGGTGAATCAAAGTAGGTTAAAAACTTAAAAGATGAAGTCTTAAAATTGAAGCAGTTCAGCAGAAAACGGAGTTGGAAAAGACTTATAAAAACCTTATATGAAAGAAATAATTTTAAAAAAATTAAGTCCGTGGGGTCGTTCGAACGACATGTGGATGTCGCTCGAACAACAGTAGATGTCGTTTAATCCATAATCCCGCGACCTATTTAACGACCTATTAAAACATGAAACAATACGGGGTCGTTAGATGAAATGCTTCAAACGAGGTTCTCGCAACCTTTCTAACAACATGTAATGTCGCTTGAAGAGGTCGTTCGAACGAAATGGCTTTTTCATTTGAACGATTGATGCATCAAATTTTTTTTCTTTCTAAGTTTGCCAAGAGGTCTTTAAAAATTAATTTTAACTTAGAAAATCAACTCATTTTAATAAAAACATTTTATAAAAAAATTCCCAAATAAATATGCGAATATTTGTAACTCTAATTAAATATTTTTCCTTTAGCGTAGTGGAGTTAGAGGGAATGGATGAAGACGGACATTGCATGTTGCACGATGTTGTTGCACGGCGCATATTTAAAGATGGTGCATGATGTTGATACTTGATGCTTCGAATTCGGATTGTGGCCATCATGGGTGATCGAGTGAGAACGTGTCGAGACGTAATGGTATACGACATATTAACTATGATCTAGGACAACACAGAAATTCCTTGATTCTAGACCGTCACATATAAAACATGTCCTGACAGTATTGGAAATGAGGAGTCTGATGTCTGTTAAA
Organism: Sambucus nigra; assembly: GCA_949130495.1. Classification (NCBI taxonomy): domain Eukaryota; kingdom Viridiplantae; phylum Streptophyta; class Magnoliopsida; order Dipsacales; family Adoxaceae; genus Sambucus; species Sambucus nigra. Next base: position 352,004,536 of record OX422215.1, read on the forward strand.
GAAGTATAATCATTGACAGGGAGAGTAACATCCCTAAATCGATTAATAAGCAAGGCAACCCACAAGTGTATCCCTTTCTGAAGAATGTTAAAAAAGTGTTTGTCTGGACAAACGAATGAGAATAGGGATTTCAATCTAAAGACCTATTTAGTTGAGGTTCCACTCTTTTCAAAACTAGTTTCGAGAAAAGAATTGTATATTTACCTCATCGTCTCCTCTACGAAAGTCATCTCATATTTGACTAGATATGATGGAGGTGTTCACGATCGGTATACTATGTTAGCAGGGTGTTCAGGGGGCTAAGTCTAGGTATTTGATATTGGAGAAGTTAGACTTCATCCTTATCATAACGACCCAAAAGTTAAGATCGTATTTTCAAGCTCATATTATGGTCATCTTGATCGATTATCGACTTAGACAGGTTGTCCACAAACTAGTGTTATTAGGATGACCGATGAAGTGGTTTGTTGAGATCAGGATTTCTATCTGAATTATAAGACAAGGGTGGCTATTAAGGCATAGGCCATTGCTAACTTCATTGCAAAACTTATAGGCACTAAAGGAAGTGACACTAGTCAGTAAGTGTGGGAGGTCCATGTGGATGGATATTCTAACAAAGAAGGTTACGAGGAAGGACTAATCATATAGATGCTAGATAAATCATATGTGAAGTATGCGTTACTGTTCAACTTCAGGGCATTTAATAACATAAACGAGTACGAGGACCTGATCAGCGGAGCATCACTCATGCTATCCCTGAATCCAGACCAATTATAATTCTTCAGTAGCTCAAATTTTTTCGTTCAACAAGTCGTAGGGGAATTTGAGGCAAAGGGAAAGAACATGATGGAATACTTGAAAGGTTATAAGAAATGGAAAACTAATTCCAGACATTCATCATTAACCATATCTCATAGGAAGATAACTCGAAGGTGACCATCAAACTAGAATTTCCTCAACTAATCAGGGAAACCCCAAACACTGAACTAACCTAGCATTCAGAATAATGAAGCAAAGATGATCAATATGATAAAATGATGGCACATTTGCATGAACTAGTAAATCCAATTTATAAAATAGGGAATCCTCCCAAAGGATAGGGTAGAAAAGAAAAAATGCGAGTCAAGTCAACTAAGAACCTAATTTATAAAGGAGTCCTGTATCAACGAGAGTACGCCCGACCTGTCCTCCGTTGTGGCCATCTAATGAATGTGACGAAAGTTTTGAAAGGCCTTCGTAAAAGACTTTGCGGGGGCATCCAAAGAAAATACGCCTAGAACAACTAGCGTTGACGTGGTGTTACTATTGGATGATGATGACCAATAGAACCGAATAGTATTTAAGGAAGTGTGGCCGATGTTAGTGAACTTTGAACTACATCCACTGACCCGTCGAAGAACTTTCGATTGTTGTTTCACCATGATCATTCTTACTATAGGGGATGGAAATTCTCGGCCCATTTTTAACTAGTAAATTTAGGTGTAAGTTTATGATAGTGGCATTCGACTACTTCACAAAGTTGGTTGAGGATAAACCCTTAGAGTGGATCATAAAATGCATACGTTTGTATGGGCGTACATCATTAATTGGTTCAAAATTCCATATGCTTCGTATTGTGTCTAATAATGACTAAAAATTTGATAATGAATGGATTAACAAGCTATGTAATAATTTAGAGTGAAGCATTATTTCTCCGCACTTAGACATGGCATGCAACGGATGGGTAAAATCACAAACCATACACTACTACATGATATAAAGACCAAAATATAAACTTTCAAGGGTTTATGGGTGGAGAAATTACTCTCGGTCTTATAAGAGTATAAGACGACTATAAAAGCACCAATAAAGGTGGCACCCTTCTCTCTAACTTATGGCTTTGAAGTCTTAGTGTCGACCGCGCTTAATATACCCAATTTGTGGGTTCATTATTTTAAAATGGAGGAAAATAATGAACAATTTAGAGCTGACCTCTAACTGCTAGAGGAATGAAGAGAAAAGGAGGCATTGAAGATGGTCGCGACCCAACAAAAGGAATCTTGGTATTAAAATACGAAGGTAAAGAATCCAATATTCCAAGTCAGGGACCTGATCCTTAAAAAGATGATGTAGTGAACCAAGAATCCAAGCCATGATACGAAGGTAAAGAATCCAATATTCCAAGTCAGGGACCTGATCCTTAAAAAGACGATGTAGTGAACCAAAAATCCAAGCCATGAAAAATTGGCCGATAACTGTGAAGGTCCGTATACGAGTAAGAAGGGGTCGAGCAAGATAAACCATTGCTCAACAATTAGAACTTGTGATGAAATTTTTTATCCATTTATTTTTATTATTAAGTATTTTACTTTCGTATTCCATTTTTATCTCCTTACAATGTATCTCTCAGCAGCACCAATGTTATGGATAAAGGAAATTTTTTCCTCTAATATTATGCTTTCTTATTACGCATACCCAACTCAAAGCATACCTATTTATGCACTAGTAAATCGGTTGGATGCCCACTTAAACTGTTCGAAACCTACCAAATTATATACCAATAACTAGGTGGGAAAAGGCTCACGTAGGGATTAATCCCAGTATGCATTTTCTAGAATCACATATCTCGAAAGAACACATTAGTTCATCATCGAGTTAAATCCTAACCCCCTAAGATCTTATCTAGCCTACACGGCGTGCCAACATGAGTATAAATAATGCTAACTTTGAGTCAAGAGGGAAAGTATCCAATCACATAGTTTAATGTAAAGCAAATGGGGGTATAAGGGGGTAATAAGGAAGACATTTTAATGTTCGAAGCTTAATTTTATTTTAAACGAAATCTATTTATAAAAAATAAAATGATCATTCACATCACCCATCGTTCGTTGATATTCAGAGAGTAAATAACTCGATTCATCAAAAGAGTATAAATAACTTGATAACATAGCCTGTTTAAGGGCTTATATCAATTTGGCAGCGGTATTGCATGAATACTCATTCGACTACATCTAAATGATGATTGGTTCTAATCAATCTATTTTTTTCACTAATAATCTAACACCCGCGAAAGAGCTACTTACTCACCTAAAGAACTATCCATTCAGAAAAAGTTTTACGCCAAGACACATCATTTACACCATAAAAACTAAACAATCAATACATGCAATCAAAATAAAGGGCAATATTGATCAGTCATTTGGCAGAAATTAGTTTAGAATTACACACAGGAGAAATATTGGAACCAAAATATACTTAAATATTCAAAAAAAAATTTCACAGACTATTCAGAATTGATTTTTTTTAGTGATTTGATATATAGAAAGCCTATGAAGATAAGGATGGATCTATAGTAGTGAAAAAAGGCATAATACGGCTCAGTCATTCATGTACGGACACTTTAAGATCTTCATTCTCGGATCTAATTGAAAGCCAAGGCTCGGTAAGGAGCCTTAGGTATTTAACGCACCCTACTTAGGCCCTACATAAAGGAGAAGGCATCGACTCTTCCTCAGCACCTTCACAGTCTTTAGGGTTTAAAAAAGATAAGTCCACACCAGGATAAACTATCTTGACCCGATTCACCAGCTCACGATAGTCATTAATGACTTGAATATGATGAGAGGGGCAAGGATCCTATAGGCTTTTCCAACCTTATTTTTATATTTTTCCTTCTTTGCCAGGTGAAATTTTAGTTCGATCACTTTTATATAAAGTTGATCCTTCTTCGTAGAGATGTTCTTATTCTCAATTTTAATCCTAGAGGTTTGAGGTCCTACTCGGCCTTAGTCAAAAGCCTAATTTTGATCTCCAGATCATCCTTAAGCTTCGAAAAAGTTTTGAACTCATCTTTCCACACTTTCCACCTCTAGGCCATGTAAATCTCAAGGATACTCACTTATAAGAAATAAAAGGGATCGATCACAATCTAGAAAATAGTTGAGGATGAAATGGGTGAAAGAGATACAACCTGAGACCCCACCTCAATAATTTTCTTTGTGATTTTGATTGGTCCCACCTCACGGCACTCAATCTCACCAGGCCCTACAACTACATAAAAAACCAAGTAATTCACCTTTGGATTATCCCACCAAAGATTAAGGGGATTGTTGTTTAGTTCCCTAACATCGGGAGGCTCTTAATGATCAATAACCAATATTCTTTGAGTGGAGGTTGGAGTGATCTCAGCCTTCATGAGTCATTTTTCATCATGTCGCCTATAGAGAGGCTCTTCAACCACTAGTTGAAGGGATAATGTCCCCTCAGCCTCGTGTGACACCCCTAATAATTAAATACCGAGTAGCTACTCTTTAATTCAAATTAATACTAAATGTCAAGTTGGTTCAGTTCATAGCATCACTGTCGAAAAACGATTTAATAATTACTAGCCACCTAATATTTAAAAAGTGAGTTGTTAATTTTAATTAAATCTGATTAACATACAATCCATTTAAATTACGAAATACTAATACCACAACCACAACACAATCGTAATAAAATAATAATAGAATGACAATGAATCTGGAGGAATACACCTCTAATAATCCAAATACTGAATACAACCAAATACAAAGTCTGAATCACAAATTAATTACAACCCAAAATCTGAAATAAAACTGAGTAAGTAGGATGTCTCCAAAAGAAAAGGGGCGACATGCCCTACAGATGAGTAAAATAGAGTCAAGGTAGAAAGTGGAGGCGTCTACTATCGAGGTCCTGTAGCATCCACAACAGCTACAACACGTCACTGGAATGGAACTCCTACACTTGGTGTCCTTGTGGCTGGGAACCTAAAATGTTTTTACAAGAAAATAGATTTGAAAGCAAACGGGTCAGAGCCCGATTGTGAAAGTTTAAAATAATACAAGGGTTTAATATCATTAAACAGTGAATATAAAATACATGATAATGCGTGCACTCACATGAGTTCCTCACCTCTCAACTAATTGTGCACACCTAGTTCTAGTTATACTATCAAACTAGTCCAATCCATGACCTGGCATTACTTTTACAATTCAAAGTTCATTTCGGAATGTCTTAATATAAACTGGAGGTCTTACTGTTTTTACTCAGAATTAGTTATAATAATTACTAAGAGTTTTTCCATTTTTAACTCTACAAAGATGTTACATTAATTCACACTTGTATTTATATAAACAGTTCATTTCAATAATTCAGTATATCAATCTTATCATAATATACAATAATGGCACCCCTAGACTAAGCTGCAGTGCACACATACTCTGCTATCAAATCTCGGTACATCACGTACATAAGGATCACGTATTTCGAATCTCTCAGGAATTGTTTTGACAAGTATCAAACACACATAATGGAGTCGAACATATTCACATCACATGGGTCATGCACATACCTATGCTCCCATGATCAACGGACTTATTAACTCCTCAATAAGTCATTCTCAGACCTATGTCCTCGAGGTACCAATCTAAATCCCCCCGTAGGCACACAAAGATTAGATGACCCTGATCGAACGCCGACCTCCCGTGATAGCAAGTATGGTAGGTATGTTATACACAGATAACCACATATACTAAGCATTCACACATCTTATATATCTTATAATATCAATAGAGGTATATTTTACATTCCTATACCGTCATTAAATGTTGTACATTTACAAATCCCCGAATAATATATATTAAAGTTGTCAACCCTTATCACGTCGAAATATTTGGTACTTATTTCTTAACCCATAAATGTCATCCGGTTTCCTACAAAATCCTCAGTTTTACTCCTCAACATACTCCAATCTCACAACTATACCCACTAGTCAACAAGGGAAGGTTAACTCTCAATTAAATAAGCCTAATGGAAGTTCAAAATAAAATAAGGCCCAAAAAGGCCATTATGTTAACTCATTAGAAATCTCATTCGAACTAGTGTCGTTCGAACGAATGGCTTCGAACGAACTAACAACTCGTTATAAGGAGTACTGTCATCTCGTTAGAAGCTCGTTCGAACGACCTGGGCAGGTCTTCTAACGAGATGGCAGAAAACGCCTAAAAATTTCCTAACTCATTTTTCTTCATTTTTCTCTTCTCTAAATCCATCTTAAGATTATCCAAATTACGTTTTAATGTTTGTAAACTATTTTAAGTCATCCTAGGTCGTTCCTTAACATATTTTTGGGGTCAAATCTTAGTAATCAACACGTAACAATCATAAAATCCCAATTCTTGCCCCAAACCCTATGAACATGAACCCAGAATCAAATCATCAAAAGTTATGTTTTGTGTATTGAATTCGTCCATAAGTATTCTACATGCAATTCATATCCCAAAATCATAAGTTTCACAATAATCTCATTTGTTTTCATCAAAACATTCAAGGCAAATACAGTTTCTACACTAAACATGGAAGAAATATTCATTGAACTTAATAATATCAAATCACTTGCAATAAATCCGATGTTTTGGTTCGTTGTTGATGATCAAGGTTGGGTTTCTCTCTTCTTTTCGGTCACAAATCCTTTCCAATTTCTGGTAATGGGAGATAGTTTGGTTTGGAACCTCCTTTACCCTTTTTCTAACTTCTCTCAAAACTCCCGTAGCCCACTCTCTTGGATTTTGCTGGTAATGGCCTTAGTGGACTCTTTAAAAATATAAAAATAAACTCTAAAATTCGTGGGTTTTAATTCCTCAATTTTTAAAATTACCAAAATACTCTTCTAGGTTGTTGGTTTGGCCTAAAAATTCCCCGGGACCCAAACTAAACCCCTGGCTAGTGTTTTTGACTATTTCGACCCTTCCGGACATGTTGGCGCACTCAAAATGATCATTCGATTGATAAAAATATAATCTAATTTTTAATTTAAATAAATTCATTCCTGACGCGACTGACACGCGCGTTCCAACTAAATTTTCCAAATTGTCGTATTTGTGTCTCTTGACAATTTAAATATTTTCAATACTCATATATTACCATATATACTAAAAAATATTCAATTTTAACATCATAATAAAATACCAACTCACATCTCGCTAGTATTTATATTCAGATTAATTCCCAATTAATTCTCATTTAATTCAATTAATCCCTTAAATACAAATCAATAAAATTACGGGGTATTACACCTTATTCATTCAACGAATGGTATCTATATTCAGAGTCAACTAAATTAAGGGGGTTCTTAGTTGCCATAGAATAGTTCTATTGAGAGGAAGATGGATGGGTAGGCCGAAGATTGATTGGTTCTTACTTTTTCCTCTAAAGGGACTCCCTATACACTCAATGGGACATTTATCCAATAGATGACATGGTGTTCAGGTAAAGTTAATTAATTTGAGAAATTAAAATAAAGGGTTTTCATACGAACAAGTCAAACCTGAGGACTATGGAAAATATGAATGTTAAAATAAGAGGAGTAAAATGTATGCTTCTTTAGTTTTGGATCGAAGATGAATAACATCCTAATTATAAACCTCCCCGCCCCTTACAATGAATCCAATTTGTTTTCTCCTCTGAAGGTCACAAATTTCCTTAAATGGGAGAGGTTTCCCCATATCTTCTCTAACCCTCTATTTCCTATCCTCGGGAATACTAGAAATATTAATAAAGATCCATGCGTAGAAAAAAGAATAGAGTTATCGGTACGCACAAGATTCACATGAAGGATAAATCATAAACTTACAAACATGCGAGACTCACTTAAATCAGGATTGTTCCAAACTAGTGGAACTGTAAAGAGATGACTTGTAAGGTCATTCCTTTCATCACATGCCCATCCCTTGCCATTGACAAAGAGGCATTGGGGCCTCCATTAATGGTTGGATAAGGGAATGGAAGTAAAAAATCCTTCTCCCTTATGTCTACAAGCAATGGTGTACCACCCCCTTGTGAGTCCATGGACTTATTAACAGTCAACAGTTCGGCCATGGTCGAGGGGTAGTCAGGACTGAACAAATCATCTAAGTGAAATATGGACCCTATCAGGATCCTCCAGGAATTCGGTATCAATTTGGATGATAAATTATTGGTAAAGTAAATAATGGGTTTTGGTAAAGGAATTTTTGGTTTAGCCTAGAAGTAATGTTTGTAAAAAAAATTCACAATCATGAGTGTTAGGGACACAATCGGTCTCATCATTAGATCTGTCAACGGGTCGTGTTAACGGGTTAACGGGTCGTGTTAACGGGTTAACGGGTGAAAACACCCTTAACCCGTACACGACCCGTTAAGACTAACGGGTCAAATTATAATACCCAAACACGACCCGTTAATATTAACGGGTACACGACCCGAACCGTTAACACCCGTTAATATTAACGGGTCTAAACGGGTAACGGGTTGGGAGACCCGTTAATACCCGTTAGTACCCGTTAGTACCCGTTAGCACCCGTTAGTACCCGTTAGCACCCGTGTAATACTGGTTCGGGTCACACGACCCAATAAAACCCGGTACCACTAACGGGTGATAATGGGTATAAACGGGTTTAATCGTGTAAGAGTACAAACCCAAACACGACCCATTATGATAACGGTTCTACCGTGTTGACCCGTTAATGACCCAAAACCGATAAGACTAAACCCATTAACTTATAATTTCGTGTCGTTTCGTGTCGTGTTATCGTGTCGTGCCTCATTTTGCCAGGTCTACTCATCATCCAACTGAATAAAAAAATCCTTAGGTAGAGTGAGATGCTCACCCGAGTCGAAAGCATTTTTTTTCATGAATGTAATTTAGGGAATCATAAGGTCCTGGGGAGTTACCCCTTGTGGTCCCCTTCCGAAAGGGGTTGGAGTGGCCCATATCTAGAATAGTTTTTGTCCCTGGACGGATAGTTAGATCCCCTGATAGTTGATGAATAATCCCCTAGGTGGATCCCATTTGTTATTTATTTTTAGGTCCAAAGGCATTCACAATTTCCAACATGTTTTCTAAACCTCACCAACGATGGCGTCTATCCTAGTGACCCAGGTTAAGAGAAAGCCGAATAGGGTGAATCCAATTAATTTATTAGAGTAAAGGAGATTAAGAAGAAACTAAATTTGAAATATGGGGGTTACCTTTAGGGAAACAGCAAATTAAGTTGCTAATACTAGTAAAATGAAATGTGAAACCTAGGCTTTGAAATGCCAGAACTAAGAATTTTGAAAAGATATAAATAGGGAAAGAAGAGCATATCGATAATAGGAATAAAATGAGGAGGCGACAAAGAAAATTCACTTCTAAATGAAAAAACATAAAATTTTATCTAGAAGGGCTTAATGAAGGTCTGGAAGTGAGGAAGTGGGGGGAAGGAACCGTTGTTAAAGGGAGAATAAGAAATGTTATGATAAAAGTGAGTTTGAAAATGCGAAAGTGCAAGAGAAAAATTTATGATTGCTCATTATGTTTTTAGTTTGTCATATTTTATTACACCCCATTACATCATCATGTCTATTCTCAAGGCTTTAATTGAAGACATGTTAGTGGTTTAAATCATCAATCGAAGATTAAAGAGTTAATTTCATCACTAAAAATATACAGAAGTTATATTGAGGTTGATTTTGTGTAAACATTATGTTCTGGGGTATTCTATAAGTGTTTGAGACATAAATATTTTTTAAAAGTTAAAAAAAGAAGCAATTTAAGGTATCTCATTAGAATGAGTTATTGAAGGTCGTTCAAACGAGTTTCTTCAACTCGTTGGATATCAGTTGTTCAAATGAAACCTCAAACGAGCTCTTTTTTCTCGTCATGATGGAATGCCATTCGATCTCTCATTCGATGTGGTTCAAATGATTTTGCATAGGTCATTTGAACGATGTCTAGTTCATTCAATCGAGCCAATGAAAAATTATTTTTCACTTCGTTTCAAATAAAATCATTTCAAGTCTATCTCTTGGAGATTTTCTACATATTTAAAAGGTACAAACTTGCACTTCTACCTGTTGGATATTTTTTGAACATTTTATCAAACTTGAAAGAAAACATCTATCATTCAAATTCTTATCGAGTTCATCCTTCACTCTTGAATATAGGAAATGAGTTATCTAGGACTAGTCGGTGGACACCGAGGCAAGTGAGCTTTCTATGAGGTGTGCGATATGCATTAATTTTTTTTATCAATAAGAAATGTGACATAACTGCAATACTTAATGGGTTCTAAGTCTGTAATTATATCTTTGTCATTTGTAATACCTTTGTTGTAGTAGTATTAAAAAAGAGTTTTCTCCGAAAGTATTTTCCTCATATTTCATGTTGTTTGTTTATTTGTCTATTTGTTGTTCGATTTAGATCCAATATCTTGAATGCTTAGTTTCACCTAGTCAATCAAGATAAAATTGGATTAAATTAAACTTGGATTGGTTATGACCTAATTTATGAATTCTATCTTGGATAGTATAATCAGACCACTTTGCATGTTTTTCAAATTGGTATGAGAGTTTGTTCTACAAGTTATTTAGATGAATCCTTGAGTTTATATGGAGAATTCATACAATAGGGTACCTTTGTTTAATGATACAAATTATGCTTATTAGAAATCTCGGATGACATCTTCACTAAAATCGATCATGGAGCGCATTTGGATTGTCGTTGAAAGGGTGTGGATTTTACCTATTGTTACTAATAAAAATGTCACTAGTCTTAAGCCATTCTAAAATTAGACTTAAGATTTAATTAGATTGAGTAATTTTAACTCTCGTGGTTTGAATGTTATTTTTGGTAGTATCACACTGGACGAATTTCATCGCATGGTGATGTGTACCATGTCTAAGAATCTTGGGATATCCTCAAGCTCACACTAAGGTACTAATGATGTTAAAGAATCTAAGATTTAAATCACTACCACGTAATTTGATACGATATTGTAATACCCCGTATTTTTATGCTATATTAATTTGGGGATTTATTAATATTAATGTGAATTAATTATTTAATAAAAATCCGAAAATTAATTATGTTATAATTATTAACGTGATGAGAGTTAGTAATTATGGGAAAATTTGTTGAATATTACTAATGAGCAAAGTAATATATAATAGTGGCCATATTAAATGTCACGAGTGAATAAAATGACAATTTTAGAAATTTGAGTCGGGACGCGCCCGTGTCGCGTCGGGACTAAATATTGATAAATAAAAGTAAATATTTTATAAGTTGTTCGTATGGTCGTTTTGAGTGCTCCAACGCATCCGGAAGGGTCGAGATAGTCAGAAAAGTATACCCGGGAGTTTGATTTGGGTCTCGGGGCGTTTTTAGGCCTAATTAGTACCCCGTGAGGGCATTTTAGTCATTTTGTATTTTTTGGTAATTAAACCCACAAAAATTAAAGGGGTTATATCAGATGTTTAGGTTATCTCCCAGGGTTAGATAACTCAAAACACTAGAATGACCTTTGGAGAGGAGAGGAGAGAGCTCTCAAGGCATTCCAAGGCTCAAAACTCACCCGTTTGCACCGCCGCCACCGCCAACGCGTAGATCGCGAGACGGGGAATGCAACCACACCAAATTCAACACCAAACCAGATTTCTGAAAATCCTAGGCAAGTGTTTATCTTGCTTATTTCGTTGATGCATCATCCATATTAGTTTAGGAGTTATTAGGATGAGATTTATGGAAGAAAAACCCAATTTGAGATGGAAAATTTTCATGTAGTGATGATTTATATGATATTCTGGAAACCCTTTGTCATGTAAAGGATTAAGAGTTTGATTAAGAAAAGAGTTCTAATCAGATACAAACACTAAAAAAAAAATTATTCCGGACGATCGGACCGTTGGAATTGGATGAAATTTTACAGAGAATTAGCTGAAGACGAGAGGAAGCTACAGAAAAAAAATCAGCTCGATCGGACCGTTCTATATTTTTTTGATTTTTTTTTGCTAGACAGTTTTATGTTTTGAGGACACTTAGAGATAAAAAAAAAAATTCAATTAAAACTCCATTTTAATTCAGATTTCGAAACCGTTTGAAATTCTCATCTTTGAAAATAAAATTCAAAATCCATTCATGTAAGGTGAAATCTATATTTTTGGGATATTTTGCATAAGGGATAATGTAAGTATATATTAAAGGGGAGAGACACGTAAGAGAGAGTTACGTTGGAACATAAATGGATATCTACTGAATTGTACATTTGGAAGAATAGAGTCCATGAGGGTTACGTAGTAAGTTGGAAAAACCCTTCGAATTAAAGTTAGAAACGAACCATTATACTTGATAAATAATAATGGGAAAATAAGGATAAATGTTGTGAATGTGGGTTATTGGATAAACGTAAATTGATATAATAAAAGTGGTATATTTATATGATTGTGTATGCATATATTATATACTTGTGAAAATCATGCCCGCGCTACTTGCTATCCCCGAGGTTTCCGCGCTGGGACGATCATATCTCGTGTGCCTTAGGGGGGATATTGACTCGTACCATAGAAGATAGAAATCCTAGGTACAGGCTATCGAATCGGTAGTCACGGTCGTAAGAGACGTGAGGGTATGTACTGACCTCTTGGACTTGGAAACTATGCTTCGCCTCAATATTGTTTGTGTATGTATTTATACAGTTCGAGAGTGATTCCGAACTTGTATTCCCTTTAGTACGATTGATACGGGGATTGGATAGCAGAGTATGCCCGCACTATAAAATTTTATGTGGGGTGCTGTTAGAATATATATATTATATGAGTATTTAATATATATATGAACTTCTGAAATATGGAAAACTGCCTACTGTGTTATGGTAAGTAAGACATGTATAATGACTCAAATTGGAAATACTTATTTTGAAAAGTATAATATGATATTGAAAAACTTTATGAATCAATAAAGTTAAAATGAGCGTTTTGTATTAAATGAAATTATCCTTTTAAACCATGATGTTGTTAAATCTTAAATTTTGAGAGTCACCTAAGATAAGTTAAATCCTTGGGGAAAGATAGTGTGATATATGATGAGATAAACCATTGGTAAGGTTAGTGCGATAGGAGTGCACATTAGAAGAGAGGTGAGAATTTCTCAAGAGAGTGTCGTACTAATATGTTGTTGCATTGGCCTGTATCAATTTAAATACTTGCTAAACGAATTTTTAAATCATATACACTATCGGGCTCTGACCCGTTTATATTCCTCTTTCTCTCTTGTATATATATGTATATATTACAGGTGCCCAGCCACAGGGGCGTCTTGTTTAGGATCCCTTGGAAGGAACGTGCTACAGCTTAGGTGGGAGTTGCAGGCCACTTGCTTAGACGATTTCATTTACTTGATTCCACTTCTATCATTCTCCTTATTGGGCATGTGTCGCCCTTTCCTCTATTTATCTGTTTTATTGGGACATTTGTATTTCAGTTATTTCTAGTACTGTTACTTTGGGATTTATTTAGCATGTATGTTTTACTTTAACTTTTAAATGCTGGGATTGGGTTGTTAAATGTTAAGTTATTGGATTGATTGTTTAATAAAATAAATAAATAAAATTGGAAAGTAATGTTTAAAAAATGGTTTTGACACTTAGCTAAATTAAATAGGGTGTTAAATTTGGAAAAGTTATTTTTACGACAGCGATGCTAAGAATGAACCAACTGTTCACCTTGATTTTAATTTAATAAAGGAGTGATCGCCCGATATTTAATTAGGCTGGGTGTCACAGATATGTATGCTTGAAATCGAAACATTTGATGAATTTTATGTTCATATAAATGATAGTGTGAATTCTCATTTTAATTTGGGTGATCAAATTTTGAAAGTGAAATTTATTAAGATTTTTTTTACGAATTAGACAAGCTCCTAGAAACCCAAAAGAAAAAAGAAAAATGAATAGCTTTAATAGTTAAATCAAACGAAGAGGAGGTTTCTAATTCCGATTTTAAATTTGATCAAGATGATCTTACCGTATGTGTTAAAAAATTTGAAACGTTTTTCAAATTAAAGAATCAAACTTCATTTAAACTGAAAAATAAAACTTTTGAGAAAAAATTACAAAGCAGGTAAGAATTTTTATAAGAATGGTTAAAAGAAAGCTACAGGTGAAAATCTTAAGAAAGATGAATCGAAGAGTTGTTATGAATGTGAGGAGAAAGGTCACAAAGCCCATGCGTGTCCCAATATGATTAAGAGACAGGGCAAAGGCAAAGTTGCCTATAATGCCACTCTAAGTGACAGTGATGTTGGGTAGATGGATTTCGGAGATGAATCACCACATGATTGTAACTCCACCGTGTTCATAGCTAGTTATGTTAGCACTTCAAGTACGGCTCACACCATTGAGGAACTTTCTAAACGTGATAAACTCGATAATGAGTTGAATCATTCTGGCGATTTTGAGGGTGATGATGATAATTTAAGTCAGAGAGAATGTGGTCTCTAGTACGGATACTCTAAAATTTACACCGAGTCGTTAAAAACTAAAAAGAAAAATAAATTTTTAACTCTTAAGGAGTTATCTTTAGAGATGGAGTTGAAAGTTTCGAGAGATAGTGAAACCTCGGTTGGAATATCTTTGAGTGAAAAACTTATTTCGGTGGGTAGGGAAAAGAATGACTTATCCAACAAAGTGGCTAGTCTTATTATAGATCTTCAAGCATCATTGGAGATTCGTGAGAAACTTGAAGCCCAAATTTTCCAGCTCGAGAAATGTCTAGAATGTGCTCAAGAAATTAAAGTCACCTTAGATGACACATTCAAGAAAGTTGGAAAGATGTTCCTAGGTCCCACTTTAGGTTCTAAAGAGAGGCGTGCCATAGTTTACGAGTGTACATCCGTTTCTAATACTGAATCTGAATCGGTTTCCATGTTTGTCCTAGATCCTTATGGGCCTGCACCTAACCCACCAAGGAGAACTCATCCTAGGAAATTTACCCAAGGTCGACCTAAAAAATCTATGTCTATACCCATTGCAAACTAAGAGGTCACCTTAGGGAGTTTTATTGAGTTAGGAAGAGTCTCACACACACATGCTCCCACACACCACTATAGTGATCGAGGTCATCTTCAAGAGCAAGTTGAGTTTCTATTCAAGACTTATAAATTCTTGTAGGTGGAATTTAAAAGAATTACTACACCTTATGACAACATCTCCAAAATAAATGATCAAGTTCGGCGACTTATTTCTAGTTTAGGGTGATTTTCATGTTGCCATCATCTGTCCTTACAACTAGGTTGTACATTATTTTGTATGTTTTTATATTCTTAAGCTTATAAATTGAAAATTCAAAAAAGATTTTTGTTTTTTCGAAAACTTTCATAAAATATAAAAAGAATATATTTAAATTAAAAAATTTAAATTTTTTAAAAGATTTATTGTATATTGTTTTACACGTTATGTGGAAGCGCATTTAACATCTTAGAATCTCCATTTCATTCCATCCATTCACGTAATATAATCATGGGTTCGTGAGACTTGGCTACATTTTTTTTTTATTAATAATTCATGTTTAGCATTGCATCGTTCCTTATTGATTACTACATTCATGTTAGAGTCATTATAGCGCCTTGATTGCACACATGCATGAACTTGTGAACATTGCACTTGCTTGCCATATGTTGAATAAGTTGTTTTCATCTCTGTCGTTCCTAATAATAAACCAATGTACTAGGAACTAATTGTGCATGTAAAAATCATTGCCCAATTTTTTTTTATCGAAAAATTGTTTTTCTTTGTTTAAGCAATGGAAAGGGGATACGAAAGAGCCAATCTTCTTTGAATTAAAAATCACCATTGGTAACAGCCTAAAATATGTATTCGGTACATAAAAATATATGTCCCAAGGCCAATTTGTTTCATTGATGCTTTATTAAAATTGAAGAATATGATTCCTTTAAAAATTATGCGATTTTATGCTTAAAATGTGAGTTTTCGAGGGTGATTTAAGTTGAAGATCAATGGATTTGCACAATAAAATTGATTAAAAATATTAAATAATTTGGTATTATTGATTTGAGATGCATTAAAATTTGAGGCATTTTGTATGAGTTGAGTCAATTTCACTTTGTTCAATAATTTATATACCAAAGGTTGAATTGAGTTCTTTCTTTAAGAGTATCTATTTAACTTCCTGCATCATTGCTACGTATGCAAATGTTGACTTTCCTGTGAAATAAGTTAATACACCTTTATTCCATTTCCATGATTATGATATTTTCATGCTAATCTATGGTGTGTTTATTTGTATTTATATGTGTATATTTATATACTAACAAAATTCAAAATTTTTAAATAGTTTGTTGGTTTGCTGAAGTTTTATTGCATATGCTTAATTGTTTATACTTTGTGATGATATTTCAAATGTGTATACTCGTGACGCTAAATTTTTATGTTTAGCTTATACCCCTTTGTCTATTACGCACAAAAAGGGGTAGGATATATTAATGGGGAGTTTTGTTGTTTTAAACTCCGTGTGTCGCGGTATTTTTCTTTACATCATACGTGTAAGTCTCTTTATACATCGAAGATATCATAGACTACACGATAAAGATGTAAAGACAAAGTTGCAAGTGCCTTTTCATTTTTGGATTTGGGAGGGATATTAGTTGAACATGTCTTAGGGGTTCTTTCTTTCTTTTTTTGTTTTGTACGAAAAAAGCCAAAGAGGGTGATTAGTAAGAGAAAAAATTATGATTACTCATTATGTTTTAAGTGTGGCATATTGCGTTACACCTCACTATACCATCATGTACGTCCTTAAGGTTTCAATTGAAGATAAGATAGTGATTGAATGCATCCGTCGAAGATCGAAGATTCAATTTCATCACTACAACATATAAAGAAGGTATGTGAGGTTGATTTTGTGTAAATATTATGGTAATGGGTATTTTACAAATTATTGAAGGTCGTTCGCACGAGTTTCTTCAAGTCGCTGGATATCAGTTATTAAAATGAATCTTCAAACGAGATCTTTTTCCTCGTCATGTTGGAATGTTATTTAATATCTCACTGGATGTCATTCAAACGTCTTTTCATAGGTAATTCGGATGAGGTCTAGTTAGTTCGAACGAGCTTGCAAAAATTTATTTTTGAATTAGTTTTGAAATGCAATCGTTATAAGTTCATCTCTTGTATATTTTCCTCCTTATTTAAGAGATATGAACTTTCACTTTTTTGCAATCTTTTTCACCTATTTTGTGATCAAGCATGTTGGTTTTCCAAATCCAAACCTCTTGGATATTTTGTGATCACTTTGTCAAACTTGGAATAAAGCGTCGCTTGTTCAAATCCTTGTGGAGTTCATTATTCATTGTTGAAGATGGGAAAGGAGTTTCCTGAGGCTAATCGGTGGACACTGAGGCTAGTGAGCTTGATGTGAGGCATTATTGTATTTGCATCGCCTTCTATTATTAATAAGTAAGAAGACATAACTGAGATACTTAGTGGAATGTAAGTCTACAAGTCTATCTGCATCATCTGTAATACCTTAGTTGTAACAGTGCTGAAAAGGATTTTATAATATCCCATATTTTTGTGGACTATTAAGTGAGAATAAAGTAATAAATGGGACTAATTATTACTTGTATGGCTTAATAATATTAATTTGGTATAAAATAGATGATAATTGAATATTGCATGCAATATGATTTTTGTAACGTGTGTTAGTAATAATTAATTAATGATATTAATTATATAATTTTGGGTTATGTGTACGCGTAGAATAATTAAGTGTGACTTTTTATTGACGTTGTGAGATATAAGCGCGAGTTCTGGGTAATATCATTTAAATTGGAATTTGGGGAGACACGGACGTCTGTTTAGTATTTTATCACTTTAAATTGGTCCCGGGGGTAGGTTATACCCTTAGGAGAGATTTTGGGCTATTCTAGGTAGCCTTATGGGCTCTTTTAACGGCCCAAAATTAGGCCTCATTAAGAGATGCGGGATCAGATTTTTAAAAGGGGGTTAAACCATATTATTTAGGTATTTTCCATCCACTAAACCTAACCCTGGCATCCATAATTACTTAGGAGAAGTTAGGTAAGCTTGGAGAGGAGAAAGCAAAGGGAATTCAAGAGGGGTTCCACAATCTTCGAATTTCAAGTAAAATTTTTCTTGCAATATATTTAATGATGTGTGTCTTAATTTATAAGCATGCTTTTTCATAAGATTTTGGATTTTTAATTATGTTGAAGACTGATTAGGAATAATAGAAATTAATCTTACCTTGAAATTTAATACTTTGGTTATAAAACCCAAAACCGACGTTGGATAATTACTAAAAATTATGTTAGAATCCATTTTAGGTTTTTAGTTACTTTTTAATCGAATCCATGTCTAATAAATCTTGAATTGAAAGATATTGAGAATTTATAAATTGTTTTTGAGGAATTTAAGTTAATATTGATTATTGATTGAAATCATATTGAAAGCCCTAATTTACGATTAAAAATATTTAGGATTCTTGCCCTTAGATGTTAGTTTTATGTTCTGGTATGATTGAGATTCGATTAGAGACCTTAGTGGGGTTTTAATGGAGGTTTTTGGTGAGTTTTAGGGCTAATTTTAATAGCTTGGGGATGAAGCACAATGTCTTTCTAGTTCAAAAGTCGTTCGAATGAAGTGCCTTTCTCGTTCGAATGATGTGACTTTATCATTCAAATAAGGTGCCTTTCTTTTTTGAATAAATTGCCCTTCTCGTTCGAATGACTTTAAAATTTTTACAAGTTGCGTAAAATAGAAATACAAATGCATTAGCACTGATTTATTATTTTTATGATTTTTTTGGATTTGATGTGATTTTCGTACGAAACGGCGCGCAAGATCGAATGTTGGATTTGGTGATTTTTAGTTGGGACTGTCCTTTTGGATTACTACACCTAATTAAGTGATGGGTCATATTTGGTTGATATTGATTATAGTTATGTATGTTAGAGCTATTACCCTTGCACTATTGTACTTATATTCGGTGTTAAGGTTTGGTTAGAATGGGTAAACACACGAGTGAGTAGTATCCTATGGTTAGAATGGGTAAACACATGAGTAAGAAGTATCCTATGGTTGTATGTATATATCGAGCTTAGAGAGTAATGAGTTAAAGTTCTTGGGATAATTAATTCAGGTCTTAAGAGGTTATAGCCGGTGAAATTAATTTAGTAATTAAATGAGGGCACACTTATGTACATTACGAGAGAGAGTGTATATATAGAGATAAATGTACTCATAGTTTAGAGACGAAATAAACTCGGAGTTGAATTTAATAAGGATTAGAGTTGATATACCTAATAACGTAAATAATAATCCCACATTTAGGGATTGATATGATTTAATATACATGTGAATGTATGAGATATCCTACTTATATATTTATGTTTAGCTTGGTTTTGAGAGCTTGTAAACCTATTTTAGATAAGGATCCAACGATGTGGGGATCTCTCTCTCTCTCTCTCTCTCTCTCTCTATATATATATATATATATATATATATATATATATATATATATATATATATATATATATATAGATTATGTGTGTGTGATTATGTGAACATACCTTTACTCGTGGTAGGACCTATCGATATGGGGTTTACATTCGACATCAGTTAGTGTACCATATGCCGGCTGAGATGTGCTATTGTAGTGGAGGTCATTATTTTTTATCATGCGTTTGGGGATGTCCCCTTTATGATGAGAGAAGGTTATTTGACGGGATTCATTAGTTGGGTCAGGTATGGTCCTATTAGTGGTGCTACTGTGTATGATCGCCCCCATCATCTTGTGTGTTTTTCTTTAGCCCGTCAGGTGCTAGATTTCTACAAACTTTTCGATGGATGTAAGAGATAGACACCAAATGTAGTGGCCTTCATGTGATGTAGTATATATGTATATATATATAATAGCATTACTATTGTCTAATGGAAGACATTTGATAATGAACCCTATGTCATATTAGATATTTTATGTGGTTTACTTGTATGTTCCTTGTGAGTGATGTGGCAGGGTGTCTAGTTACATTCCTTTTTCCAGGGTAGGTAGTTGTTACGTATCCTTTAAGCTAGTTTAGATAATTCGTTTAATTAAAAATATTTAAATAGGCAGGGCATTACAGTTATGAGGCTAAGAATATGTTAATTAAAATATATGCGTGGGCCCTAGTGTGAAATCCTAATTGAGTTATTAGTAGCGTTCCATGGTAGTTGTTCATTACGTGATAGTTCATTCCATGGTAGTTGTTCATTACATCATCTTAGATACTTTATGTGGGTTAGAACATGTGCATAATGTTACACTTACATGAGAGGTGAAATACTTATTTCATGTGAAAATCGATGGGTGGCACATATTGTGAATTAAACGCATTATTATTTATCAGTATTGAAAGTTAATTATTTTAACTTTAGGGCGCTGACCCTAATTATCAAATGCTCCCCCAAGCATTATTATTATATAAACAGGTTAATAGATTTGAGCGATCAGAGTTACGGTGGTGGCGATCCATCTTGGTGTTCGCGGAGTTGGAGTCGTTATTTCATCATAGTTATCTTATATTGGGACATTGTAATTAGACGAGATTTTAGTTATACTATTTTATTTAGTTGAACAATTGTAATCAAAGATTTTTATATAGTGGATTTAGTTTTTCAAAATTTGGTATTTATATTCATTATATTTCATTGAGATCTTTACTCTGTTGGTTTTAGTTAACTGTACTTTAGTTTATCATTGACGTTATCAATGATATAAATTATTTTAGCATCCTTGGTATTTCATGTGTGGCCTAATCAACTGGACGTGGAAAATCGCAGGGTGTCACTGGTTTTTCTCTCCTCATACCTTGTGTTAATTTTTATTTGTTTCTTTGATTTAGATTTATTATCTTACATGTCTAGTTTCACTTAATTAATCAAGATAAAATTGGATAAAATTGAACTTGGCATGTTTATGACCTAATTTGCGGATTCCGCCTTTGACCATATAATCGGACCACTTTTTACGTTTCCTAGAAAGTTTAAAAACTAATAGTTCTCTGGTTTTTATACTAAGAAGAAGGGAGCCTTTTCAGAATAAACGTGTTGATTTTAATATATTCAATTAATGTAAGTGTTCGGTTGATGATACACGAGTTTAAAGTGTGTGGGGTGTGCTAAAATGCCCATGCGCATCCTGGGATTAAGTGCATCATCAGGCATACAATAGTTGTGGTAGTTCAACCAAGCGACATCTCACATAAGGATTAGATATCAACGACTCATGATTTCTTCATGGATCCTTACATGATCACGAAATTCCAAGCAGATCACATCAAATCAAAACTGAGCTAGCTATCACATCCATCGCGAGGCATCAATGAAAAGTGTGCACTTACGAAAGACATAAGCCCATTAGGCCATGAATAAGAGTATTAGGCTCAAGTCCGTCAACACAAAGAGTCTAGGGATAACTGATAAGGAATACTTCTAGTTAGCTCTTGGAAGAATGTGGATATCACATGGCTAATTCGAATAAATTTTGGCTGACTTCTGAACGTGGGGTCAATGGTCAAGTAGTTCAAGCATGTAGCCAAACATATATCCTCGTCGGAGGAATGATCGTGGGTCACTTTGAACTCTTGACTATCCATTACCTTTAATGGGCATCATGTTCCCGTTGAAGGATGACCATTATCTTGATGGATAGGAAACATTAGTACGAGCAAATCTACCAGGGGTGAACATATGTACGTCTTAACCTAACTTCCCTTAGTATGCATGCAATAGAATAAGAATAACATTGTAAGGGTATGCATATAAAGCCTCTTATAGTATTAAAATATGATGAATCTCGGATACAACATATCTCTATAACCTTCCATATTAATAAGAAGTAATCCCCTCTCCCCTTTGACCCGTGGACGTAGGCCGAGCTAGGCGAAACCACGTACATCTCGTGTTTTTTCTTTCTAACTTTTCTTTCATCATTCATATTATTGTTAATGTGGTTTCATTATTTCATTATTTTGAGTGAAAATCGTATTTTTTACCAACTTCCATACTCGAGATATTAAAAAGTCTTATGGATATTCAATTGGGAATAAGTTGGGTCAGTCATTATTATTGAATATTAGTATTATTATGTAATGTGATTGAACAGTTCACATCTCAGATATGGATATTACATCATGTCGATAAAATTGAAAGTACGATCTCAGTAGTTTATCTTGACTATGGAAACTTGTTAATCGTTCAAAGAGGATTGACCAATCGTACATAATTTATTGAATGGGACAAGGGTGAGATTCTAGTCTAGATGATGACTATATTAGACTTGCACAATCTTATAATGTTTGCAAATGGTGTATAGATTCTTGATCCTAAGGATTAGGAGGATTGGAATGTGAAAATAATTATTACTTTGATTGATATGGTTGCGATCCAATTTATTGGGTCTAAATTTTCGTAAGTTGGGAAATCATTGCGTGTACATGTTTGGGATCGTAATGCAAAGGAATTATCGTCTAGTAGATATCATGGATAGTGATACCCCCTTGACAAACTTATAATTTTTAATAATACCAGTAAACTTAATCAGTGGATTATTTTATAATTCGATAGAGTATCAAATAAGTTAAGATTGAGATCAAGGAATAAATAAGATGTTGTTGAAAATAAATTGGTGATGAATTAAATTTAACCAAACAAGTACCATATGCTTTATGCGGGGAATCATATTATGCACAATCTAACTTTGCAAACAAGACCTCATTATTCAAGTAATTTTGAGATAATTAAATTTGAGTGCAGTTATAATTATATGTGTTTGTGTTTCATTATATATCTGCCATCTCATATTTAATGCTATATAATTTGTTGAGTTGATTATTAATATAGTTAGGATCCGCATTTTATGGACAATTTGAATTAATTTATGAGAAGGGCCTCGATCAAATTTTTCTAGAAAATCAATTTTTTTATTCTTTTCTAAAATTGAATTTAATCATTTAATTAATCAAAAGTGTAAATTAAATTATGTTTTCATATTCTATTTTAACTAAAAATGATTTTATTTTTTAATTGGGAATAATGCAAAATTAACCTTACAATTTGGGGCAATTTTCAATTTTAGAACCGATATTTTAAAAGTTGCAATGTTAAGCCTAATATTTGTACCTTTTGCAATTTTACATCTCTATTAAGATACTTAACAAAATGCTAACTTAGCAAGGTATATTGAAATCTATGTGTCAAAATTTGTTAATTTAACAAATAGTTCAATAACATCTCAAATAAAAGGACACATAAGAAATTAATAACCATGAACATTTAATAAAAAAAAAGACATTACCCACGTGATATGATCTTTATTTTTTGTGGGTAATCTTAGATTCATCCACGAATTCTGTAAATACATCCACTAAGAAATAATTAATAAGTTAATCCACAAAAATGAGACATCCACAAAAGGAGTGCCCATAAATAAATGTCCCATTTTGGTGGATTAACTTAACAGTACATTTAAGTGGATATACTTATAAAAGTTGTGGATGGCTCCAAGATCACCCATTTTTGGTCCATCAACCAAGGTAGTAAAAAATTTACAAATGACCTTCCTCATATCCCCAATGTTTTCTCTCATTGTATGTAAATGTAACGAAGAAACCTTAAAGGCTTTGCATAAATCGTGAAACTCTCTCTCTCTTAAATTTTTTATTTTTATGAATTTTTTTGCTTTGTAAGATTTATTGAGTATATATTTATATTTACACGTTTGATTTCATATATATGTTTGATTTGGGTTAAATATTAGATTTTGTAGGTTTTAAGTTTTAGTACACGGTGTTCAATTTTTGCGTGAGATGATTTAGGATTTGGACAAAGTGTTGTTTCGACTCCAGATCACCTTTACTGGCTACCCAAGGGTAGAGCAATAGTAATATCGTATATGTAGGAAATTTTTTTATTGGAGATTTGGGTCGAGAAGTTCCCCAAAATAGTTGGTTGGATGTTAATAGGGTGGAGGTTTAGTGAGTTATTGTCTGGTGGTGGTGGTAGTTTATGCTTTCTTTTTTGTTGGTGGTTTCAGGATCCATAACAGAGGATGCAGGTCCATACTGGATGTGGCGGTGGTGGGTCTGTGTGAAGCGCATGTGCTACGCGGTGGTTTTAGTTTAGTTAATGGGGGGTGGATATGAATGGCTATATTTTTAATGTGATTTTAAGTATTTTGGATTTCTGAGGTGTCATTTTATTTGACGTGTCACTCAATTATTGGTTAAATTAAAAAAAAATTGCCACATAGATTGCCACATATCTTGCCAGGATAATTTTTTTGTTGGGTATTATAATGGAGGTGTAAAATCGAATTAATTACAAATATTAGGTTTAACATTACAAATTTTAAAACATTGGATCTAAATTTGAAAATCACCGCAAAATTTATGGTTAATTTTGCATTTTTACCTTTTGATTTTTTTTTTAAAAAAAGAGACAAGATAATTTAATTTGTAAAAATAATTGAAAAATTACCGGTGATTTCATTAAAGTGTTTAGAAACGGATAGACGTTTTTTTTAATAATACCCTAAAGTTCAAAATATTAAGTGTGGGGGGATTTAATATAAACCCAATGGTCTCTGTAGGGGATATTAACCCACAATAAAAGTAATAATTAGAGACTGTCTAAACAATTATGAATGAAACAAAGGTACAAGGAAGATTAGATGTACGTTATTCAAAATAGAGATCTACCTATGTCCATCGGGATGGGAGGGATAGTGGTTTTTTATTAAAAAATAACAATGGAGATTAAAGTGCTAGGGTTATTAGCTGAGAATACAAGTCACCATGCACAGGTTACAATTAATCATTCCATAATGGGTAAGGCCACCCTTATTTATAATCTTAAGGATCCTACTTTTCTAAATTTCATGTTTATCTTAATCATAAGTCATAGAGTTATATAAAGACTGGTCTTCCAACCTTCCAGTGTGATCTTTTAAGATTTGGACGTATCTCCCTATATATTTGTGGTCTTTTAAGATAAGTCATGTGATATCCACATTACATAGATTCAGTTATTCTCCCTTCAATTTTCCAAGGTTGAGGTGATCGGCCAATATGTTGTTCGTCCCGACCTTATTTTTAAGTTATTGGCCACGTGTCACTAAAATAATTATTCGAACATATTCCCCACGCTCATTTTCTTCGGCCCACATGATGGGATTTTATTCATTGCTCTAGAAATCATTTCGCATGTATTTCGATCCTTGGTCCATGCGATCCAACGCCACTTCCCTAGGTAATGATGGCCCGTGAGCGCGTGGTTTCCTGTCATGACCGATGGACGATAGTTGATTTACGGGGGGGGGGGGGGGGGGGGAATGTATAAGGACCCCAAATCATTATACCTTATCATTCTAGCATCCAAAAAGGTATTTTCGCTCTTACTCTTTCTCATTTTATAGTTTTTAGATATCAAAAAGATTTTCCCTCTTTATCTTCTCAATTTCACCAAGTCCAGACGTGGTAGAAAGTATGAGGTGTTTGCAACTGATCATTTTCGAGAATTCCGTGAAAAATATGGAATCTGTGATAATGTCAACATTAGGTTTCCCCTAGAGTAAGAAAATATTGTTGATCTTCCCATTGGTGAGATAACTTTTATGACGATGGCCATATTAGAAAGGGGTTCGTTTCCCCTTTGCCCATTGCTGGTGAGAGTACTTTGCTATTATAGAATACTCCCAGCCCAAGCAAGCAGTAGCTTCTACCAAATTATGATGGGTAAAGTTACCATCAACTAGGTTTGTGGGACAAACCAAGGTCGCGAGGATATTAGGTATTGCTCTAACTTGAGGTCTTCTTTAAGCTCAAATTTATACAATTTGCAGGTAAAGGAAATGTTCCATAACTTGGTTACATAATTATCCCGATCTTAGAAGTATACCGAAAGGAATATCCTTGTGTTATCTTGGGGTCTATATGGAAAAATATACGATGGTCTCAGAGTTCCTACACCAAAGAGTGCACCTGGTAGGTCATTCGTTCGGCTGTATTTGTTTAAGTACTTAAAAAAATTACTGACTTAGATTTTTATACAGATCATTTTCTATACTCAAAGTCGTTCGACTACCAGTTCAATCTTAAAAATATAAAAAAGGTTTGGAATTGTTAAAACCCAGAGGGTGTTTTACGCATTAGAGGGCGGCTAACATTTTGCACGGCTACACCTTGACCATTCAATAAATTAAAAACTTCACCGTCGTTTATGAATTTTTTTCATCTATTATTCTATGATTGGCGATGACTCCATTCCACCAGCCACTCCCATACCTAGTGAGACTGCAAGGGGTGTTTGCTTGGGGGAATCCTCCCCATACGTCATTTCAATTGACTCCAGTTCTGATATGGAAAAAAGTTTGAAGAAGAAATTACATCCTTCTTGGTCAATCTTGACCCACTATTTACCTATGATTCATGACACGACTTAAAAAGTGTGTCTCTAATGCGTGTGATAAAGGCTTAAGTGCAAGGTTTGCTCAATTAATAATCCGATAAATCGGGTGTCGAACTTAGAGAATAGGATGCAAAACGTTATGACGAATAGGAAGAACGATTAACTCTACGATATACTCACAAAAAAGAAGGGAACGATGATAATTTGCGACTTTCCTATCAAGTAATGCGATTTAATTAAATTAGTAAGTAAACTACATATGCAAGAATAACTAAACGAATTTTAAATGAATATAGGAAGATGGAGTTAAAGTACATTCTCCCGAATCATCGGTGATTACGTATAACATAAAAGCTTCAAAAACTATATTCTTGATTCAAAGAAACATCAAATGCTTTCTAAGCATTCGACATATGTGGATTTTACTCCTCACAATATCAAATCAAAAATTATATTTGACGAGGATTATAAATTATCAAAACGCTAATTGCACCCTTAAACATTCCAGTTACCTAGGGCAAAAGGAATTAAAAGACCTACAATCTTTATTTTGATAAAGTTCAAACCTTTGAATTGTTAATTATATTCTATTCACTTTTAATTCCATTCGTATATCCTAGGTCCAGTTCATGTACCGCAACCTGCTAAAAACATAGTCGGACATTACTATGTGGGAAATAAACAAAAATTTAACGTTGCATGGATCGAAAATCATAGTTAAACTATTGATAAACATGCGTGGGAGCTTTATAATTCCAGATTAATATAGAAACATGCAAAGATGCAGAACATGCAAGAACAAGATAGTGAGAATAAACTTGATATTAAAAACCTTGAGAATTTGATCAACAATTGTGAAATCTAGGGTCAGGAATTGAAACTAGGGTTCTTGCCTTCTTCTCTCTCTAATCATAAGGAAAAAACTATCTAAAAGATATCTAACATACTAAAGGACTAATAACTTCACATTTTCAAGTGTTTCAATTGTGTACAACTCTATTTTTTTTAATGAGAAAAAATTATCTCGCTTAGGTGACGGCGAACCGGTTCAGTTTAGCCCATAAGAAAAGGGCGAACTGGTTCAGAATTCCAGTATAAAAGACAAAATTTTAATCAACAACAAACTGGTTTGCTGAAACACAAACTGGTTCGGACCTGGAAAAATCGATCTTTTTCTTCCTTGAATTCTCTTCATTTTCATATCTCCATATCTTCTCAACCAGGGCTCAAATTTGGATGTCGTTTCTTCATATGTGCTCGTGGGATCAAGGTCTTTTATTTCTCTTTAGGCCATATGTCCTATTTCCAATTGCATAATTATGTTACTACCCTTGACTCTTCTTCTTTTTCTTTTTGATCTTCATTCCGATTTCTCTCTTTTCTTCGCATGCATGAAATATCGAAAAAATATAAGAGGAATACATGAATCTTGGTGTACTTGTTAGAAGAAGTCAGTAGCAATGATTTGAGATAAATCCGCTTTAATTTCACCACACGGGGTGAAAAAATCCTCATAATTACGGGGAATAAATATGAAAAATTTATACCCAATCAAACCCCCTAACTTAGAACTATGATCATCCCGAGAAATGTAAAAGAATTAAAGCAAAATAAAAACACATGAAAAATATTTTATTGGGATGGAATGTGTTTTCTGTCGACGATCGATTGCATTTAGCGTATGCAACAAGCCGTTAAACCCCTAGGTTACCCTAGTAGGACGAATGGTGTTTCGTGTGGGTTTGCAGTGAATATACCCACAAAATTTGTTTTTCGACTCAAAGAAAAATTAAAATACTTAAAAATTGTACAATTTAAATGCCCCAAGAATAGTCAACGCAATTTATATTCAATAGTCTCAATTTTCAATATGTGTGTGTGTGCGTGATGCCAAAAATTATACCACTAAATTCCATTGATTAATCATTACGTTACTTTTCAAAAATTTGTTTTGATTCAATTCTCACGGATGAACTCACAAACGAATATCTCGAAATGTGGCTACTTCTCTCGGTATGAGTGATTTATAAAAGTAAATATAATGGAATACAATTTCACGCACACAATTTTGAAAGACGAAATTATTTTAGGTGAAATGATCTCTACATCGGAATACGGTCATTGGAGAATAAGAAACATCGCCTTTTGTCCACACTAATTGATCTCTCTTTTTATCTTTTCGTGTCTTAGGCTCTCCATGCGGTAATTAATTTCTTTATTCGAATTCGGTTAGGAATTTTTCGGGTTATAAGGTGTAATGGGTAATTCGAAAATGGTTAGGAAATTTGGTGCTGGAGAATTGCATTGCTAACGATGTCCTAAGGCACTTTTTTGGGCAATTTCTCTTTTTCTTTACTTTTTCGAGTTTTTTTCATTGAGCAATTTTTTCCTTGCCCCTTTCATTACACCATTTGAACTTTTGATGAATTATCCGATGGTCATAACTCTGGGCTAAATGAATATTTTTCAAGTTATCAAACGGAATTGGAAATTTTTATTAGGCTCAAAATGGATAGCAAAAAGATAATTTTTCATTACTTTTTTTGGCTAATATTTTTGGGTAAACAAAACGATGACCTAATTTTTCATTACTCATTATTTTACCATGTGCGTCTTGAGAATAATTTAGTTTAGAGATATTTTTAGCGCGCTTTTCAAGACAACATCTCTCTCGTTTCCCGTAACCGATCAAAGTAAAGGAATTGAGAGCCTCAATGACTTATTTGGGCCTAAATTGAACTCTGAGTTAACCATTAACTCGAATTGATTTAATTGCTCATAAAAATGATAGGCCCAAAATCTCATAAGGTTAATAATCTCCACACTTATTCGTAAAGTCCTCAATTTTTGCACAATTTCCATCTTTGGTCAATTCGTAAAGTTGTCAATTTTCGCTCAATTTACATCTTTGGTCAATTTTAGCTAGTGCTCTTGATTTTTACAATTTTAGAATTTAAACAAAATTTTAGTGAAATTTTTGACAAATTTAAATTTAAATTTTTATTTATTTCGAAGAGAAAATTTCATTTTTTCTCTTTTTTTGGAAATTTTCTATTTTTTTTACATTTTAAAATTTGTGAAAACTTTAAAACACACGTGTACCACCCCCCCCCCCCCCCAACTTAGACGTTTGAAATGTCCTCATGCAGAAAGGGCTAAAATTTAAACAAAAGAAGAGTGCATAAAAAAATAGACAAATCGAAAAATGCAAAGTTTTTATATTAATAACCAACCAACTATGAGCAATGAGATAGGATAGGGCTTACATAGTTCTTTTGACAAAAATAGATAATAAAGACCCCAAAAAGAACAACATGGATGAAAACTAAAACAACCATCAACATCAAATACGGGGGTTACTATGGGGGTGGGTAGAAACTGTTGGGAACGCTTGGGTAATAAGGGTCATAAAAATAAGTCAGGAGTGTATCATTGGCCCGAATTGCAACTTATCCATCTTGGCTTGTAGGCGAACCATCATACTAGTGTCATGGAGATAGGCTTGTTGGTCCGCCATATATTCATTCAAAAACCCATTGAAAACTCGCCTCAAGATTTTCAATGCGGCGAGTGAGACTCTCTCCCTTCGGCTCGTAATCGGAGCCATCATCCTCATTATACTCGGGCTCCTCTTCCCCCATTTCAACATCTTTCTCCATCGGTGGAGATGGGCGCACTACCTCCATTGTTCGAACGCTCCGAGTAGGATATTCTTACCCAATGGGCTTGAGGAGTCCGGACTATGTTTGTGGTGGTTGAATCCCGACATCCTTTAAGCGTGAAGTGATGAAAAGGGCATAGGGGAGGGCGACCTTGGCTTTGCGATCCATAGCATCATAAATGATCTACCCGTAAAAAGTACGGGCGAGGTGAATGGAGCATGGCCCAGCAAGGATATGGTAAAGGAAATTACCATGGCGAATGCGAATTTCCAAGTTGTTGGAAGTTTGTAGGATGGATTTGCAAGTGATAAAAAAGGCTAGACGGTTCGTTTCATCGAGGTTGCCCATTGGGAAAGTGTCGCGATCCCAAACGTGATTGGGGGAAATGCACTTAACGCATTGGTGCTTCGGGATTGGGTTACCCACGGTGGGGTAATCGTACCGTAGGGGTTCAGGCACCCTCTCAGCTCACATTTTTTGTATGACGATGTTGAGAGTGAGAGGGATTCTTTTCTCATCGATGTAGGCTTTATAAGTATTTTTTTTACTTTGACGAGAGAGCCACAAATGGTGTGCACTTCATCAAGCCATACATCGTCCCTGGAAGTCGCGAGGAATTGGCACCACCATTGTCGGCGAAAGAGAGTATAGACTTTGGGCAGTATCTCATCCCAATTTACTTCACATTTGATATGCACGGTGCGTATGGGAGAGAAGAACATCTCTCACTATATAATCTCTTGGAGAGAGCGGTAAGGGAAATCGATTCGTATCAAATATTACATATTTCTCCCCTATTTCTTTATGCATTCTAGCGTTTTTACCGCCCTAAATTACTATATTTATGATCATTAACCAGAAAACCTCTGATTTGGATATATACATGTTTTGCAGGGGTTAATTGTGCTTTTATAGGTTTTGGAATGCTAAAAGTGAGGATCCGTTGCATTTCAGAGAAGTTCTATCACCGGATGCTACTTCAAGGGAATTTTAGTCAATTCACATTTCATCTTCAGATCATGGAATTTCCATAAATGCGTAGTTCGTTGAGCAAGCTTCGCGTGGCCACAAACGGTGCGCGATTCTGAGTCCGGACGATGAAGTTATAGCCATTTTCGTAATCAACCTTTTCTTCCTTGTGATGACCAAAGAAGGCCAAGAAATAGAGTACCGATCGACCGCGCCCAGGGGGCCGATCAACCATGGTTTCATATTTTGTCGTGGGAAGGAGACAGTGCAGTTATACAACAAGGACCGGTCGATCGCGCCCCTGCGACCGGTCGACCGGTGATTGCAGATATTCTGGGATATTTTCTTTTCTTTTCTTTTTCCTTTATTTTCTTTCCCACTTAGTATATAACCCAATTTTGGTTTCTATTTCAGATATACTTAGTTAGAATAGGTTTTCGAGAGTTGTAGGTTAGGGTTTGAGTTGTTGGAGAGTTCATCTTTCTTCCTCATTTGGTGTGATAACAATTGGGTTCGTAATTTGTACTATTCATCTTCCCTTCCATTAATATAGTTATTTTTCTCTGTTTCTTGCGTTGTCAATTAGATTTACATGCTTTGTTAAATAGTTTATATGCTTTGATTTGCTCGCTTTCTAGTATAGATTTATCGCGTTTACTTATTGCATTTATTTATCGCATTTTTATGAGGCTTTCTAGGTAATTTAAATTAGGTTGCGTTTGAATTGAACTCACTCGAGTTAACGAGTTGCTTTGCTTTGGTGATGGTGTTTACGAGTTATTTCGGGTGCATTGCCCTAGTTATTACGCCTAGGAGATTTGACGGGGCATATCATGTATGTCCCGTGCTTAGGACCTTTCATACGTAATTTTCGGGATATTTGTTGACGCCAAGGCTTTATGCTGATTTAGGGGCGTGACAACCCTTGGTTCAATTAACTGTCAAAACGAGATGCATTCTAAATAACTCGTCGACCCATGTTATCATTTTATACAAAATTAGCCCGGGTGAGGGATATTCGACGCAACCTATAGTTTTACTCACTTTCTTAATCTAGTTTCAATACCCTCGCCTAGTTAAACATTTCCCTTTATGCATATTTTCCTTTTTAGTTTGTAATCATCTTTTACACTTTTATTTCGGAATATTAAATCACTTAAATTCTAGCAACTCGTCTTTGTGGATTTTCGATACCCGACTTACCGCTATACTCACTAGTTGACTGTAGTAGTAATTTAGGTTTGTTTATATAGTCGCGGCGAGACAGAAAACAACGACTGTGCAATTACACGCGCACACCTCTCGCGTGCTATCAAAATGGCGCCATTGCCGGGGATGAGTTTGTTTTAGAATTTATTTGATTTAGTTTTTTATAGTATTTTCTTTCTATTTATATTATTTGCTACCCTTTTTACAGGACTTCCACATTTGAGCACTTAGAAACGCTCGAATTTTTCCCACGCGCACTTACTTTGTGGAATCCGTCACTTCGAGCCTTTTTTGGGGTAAGCATGTCTTATTCCCATTCTTTCGATAATCATTGTTACAATTCTCAAAATTCTCGTAAAACTATGACTTTCGGTGAATACTTAGAATCCCAAAGTATAACAAATTCAAATATGACTTTGGGCGAGTATAACGAAAGTCAAAATTTAGGTTATTGGAATTTTGATGATGATGACAATGATTTTGGGCCTTTGCCTCCTTATAATAGGAATTTTGAAACGAATTCGAATAGTTTTCAAAATTCCTATAATAATGAGTTTTCATTTAAGTCCGATGGTAAATTTCCAAGTTTCCATTTTCATGCATCCGCACCTCGACCCATGACATTTGGTGAGGGTTTATGTATGTATGAGAATGAGAAAATTGAAAATCGTTATAGGGAAGAAAATCGTTCGTGGGAACATGACTTGGATTTACTTTTTGAATCCGATGACGATTTTGCTTCCGAGACTTTGGAGGTCGAGGAATGTTTTGAACCAAATGAGGTACTTGTGCCTACTTTGGAACAAACCATTCTAGACGTTTCCCATCTCGTAATAGATATTGAAAGTGAGGATGATAATGACATAATATCTATTTGCAATGAAGTGATTTCTTCTTTGGCCCCCAAAGAAGAACATATTATTGAAAATGATATTATTTCATTCGAAACTCAAACTTCATGCGATGATGATTCATCTCATGAGTTTGAATTTCTTTCATCCCCATTTTCATTCTCTTTTAACACACCGGAACAAGTACCCGATGATTCGGTTTCAAACTTTAATATTTTAAACATTTTCGCCGATGAGGAGTACTTTCTCGAGTCGCCTTCCATGATCGCATCCGTGCCTTTGTGTGCGCCGGCTCCCATTCCAATTTCAAAATCTTTGGGAGGATATTCGGCTTTTATCGGTCCCCACTTATTTTTGTCGCCCGTTCAATCCAAACCCCCCATCGTCCCTCCAAAATTTTTAATTGGCGATGGTTCCTTTCTTCCACCTTACACATGCCTTCCGTTGTTAAAACGAAATTCATATTTTTCGAAGGGTATGCTTGTATGTGAGGGTACACCGGTTATCCTCCAAAGTCAAATCGTTCTTATGGTGGACCCTCAGCTATTTAGACTTCTAGTGTACAGTTAGTGTGAGGCCTAAATAGTCGGTTGTATATAGTTAGCTTTTTATTCTTTCTTTCTTTTTATTTTAGTTTAGTGTAATTAGTTAATTTTTTGTTATTTGTTTTTGCTATGCTCGTTACTAACTTGTTTTGTAGATGCTTTGGACTTGTTCTTATGGGGATCGCTCCAATTTTGGGTAACATTGCTCTTTTTCTTCTTAAACTTGGTTCTTAATTCACATTGAGGACAATGTCAAGTTTTAAGTTAGGGGGTGTGGGATATTCTTTCCATTTCTTTATTTTAGTCCATGTTTTTGCTCACATTTTAGTTACTTAGTATGCTTTTCTTAGAAAAATTGAAAATTTCAAAAAGATTTTCTTTCTTTTTTTCTCCTTTTTGGGACATTTTGCCTTTGTTTCCGATGATAAATTTCAATAATTGCCCGATCCAACAGACAACCCAATGATGCATGTTCTCGATTTTAGAAGTTATTAGACTTTAGTCTCCATTATTGATATTATGAATAACTTCATGAATTAAGCTTTAATCTCGTGAGCACATGCACTTTTATCATTCTATTGATTTGGTTTAAGATTTTTATAACTCGGTAATCTTTTGTTGCATTGTATATACTTACACTGAGTAAGCTTTGTACCTTTCGTCGTTTGTGAGTGTATACACTATTCTTTTCTCATTGAAAACATTGAACTCGTTGGTAATCTCTATATTCTTTCATTTGATCGTTCATTAATTGAGTTCATACTTGAAATGTGTTACTTGAGCATGATTTTCATTTACTGTTTTGATTCGAGAATTGCGTAAACTTTGTGAAATAAAAATAGGCCCTCTTTGTTGTATCACCCATATTAGCCTTGACCTCACCCTTATATGTTTACCCTCGTTAACCCCTTTGAGCCTAAATATAGCCTTTCGTTTCATAACCCAAATCCCATAACCAACTCTAAATTGGAGTTTTATACCATACATACACCTTACATACATTTGTTTGGATTGTTACTTGGGATTTAATGATGTTGTTGTGGTGTTGGTTGCAATTTAGGCATATGAGAGTTTGATCAGTAAAGTAAAGAAAGTAGTGAAAAAGTGAAGAAAAAGAGAAAGCAAAAAAAAAAGCAAAAGAAAACAAACGAGAAAAATGAGAAAAAGAAGAAAATAAAAGAAAGAGAAAGTTGTAAATATTGTGTATAGTGTTCAATAAGCTTTGATTACTCTCCCCGATGTTATATCTAATGATCGTTTGGAACTTGTTTTCCAAATTTTGATATTGCCCGCATCTTCCCATTTTTTCCAAGTTTTCATTCCGAACACTTTGAATCCGTACACACATTCCTTTATTTCATACCCCAGCCAAACCTACATTACAACCCTAGTAAAGTCCTATGTGATCTTAAGTTGATGTAATTCAAAAGTCATAATAGTTTTGATAATCTGTGAAAATACATTTCGCCTCTTTTAATGTGCGGTATCTTTCATTGAGATTACATCTTTTCAGTTTTTATATAGCGTTCATTTGTGACATGTGTGCGGCCTAGTTTCCATTTACATTTACTCTTTAGCCCGCATGTTCCGTGTGTTACCTCCCTATTTCGAGTGAATTCACTTGATGAGTGTAATGCCCGTGAGGATTGAATTTATGCTTGCTTTAACGTTTATCCAGTTTATATAATTTTTTGCCAAATCATACTTTGCATGTGCTCATTCCCCTCACACATTTTAAGGTTTCAATTCTATGAGGTGCATTCTATAATGTTAATGATTTAGACTTTTGTTTGAATTCATTCACTTTGCTAATAATGTGTATGAAATCCTTTTCGCTATTGTTGGGCTTGTTTCATGTTGGATTGGGCATATTTTGAGGAAACCATGTGATGTTTGTGGGTACCATCCCTGAAAACCGTCACGAGACAACACTCGTCCACTAGGGTGACCTAGGGGTTTAACGGCTTATTGCATACGCTAAATGCAATCGTGCTCCCTACGAAAGTGGCATTTATATTTTGATGCATATATACGTCTTGTACCACCTTTTGTGGTATGGTTTTGTTTATTTCATTACTAGGGACTAGCAATGTTTAAGTTAGGGGGTGTGATTCGTATCAAATATTGCATATTTCTCCCCTATTTCTTTTTGCATTCTAGCGCTTTTACGGTCCTAAATGCCTATATTTATGCTCATTAACTAGGCAACCTTGGATTTGGATATATACATGTTTTGCAGGGGTTAATTGTGATTTTGTAGGTATTGGAACACTAAAAGTGAGGATCCGTTGCATTTCGGATAAGTTTCATCAAGGGCATTTTAGTCAATTCACATTTCATCTTCGGATCATGGAATTTCCACAGATGCGTAGTTTGTCGATCAAGCTTCGCTTGGCCGTAAACGGTGCGCGATTCCGAGTCCGGACGGTGAAGTTATAGCCATTTCTGTAATCAACCTTTTCTTCCTTGTGATGACCAAAGGAGGCCAGGAAACAGAGTACCGGTCGACCGCGCCCAGGGGGAGGGTCGACCGCGGTTTCATATTTTTCCATGGGAAGGAGACAGTGCACTTATATAAAAAGGACCAGTCGACCACGCCCCTGCGACCGGTCGATCGGTGATTGCAAATATTTTGGGATATTTTCTTTTCTTTTCTTTTTCCCTTATTTTCTTTCCAACTTACTATATAAACCATATTTTGGTTTTTATTTCAGATATACTTAGTTAGAATTGGTTTTAGAGAGTTGTAGGTTAGGGTTTGGGTTGTTGGAGAGTTCATCTTTCTTCCTCATTTGGTGTGACAACAATTGGGTTTGTAATTTGTACTGTTCATCTTCCCTTCCATTAATATAGTTGTTTTTCTTTATTTCTTGCTTTGTCAATTAGATTTACATGCTTTGTTAAATAGTTTACATGCTTTGATTTACTCTCTTTCTAGTATAGATTTATCGCGTTTACTTATTGCGCTTATTTACTGCATTTTTACGATGCTTTCTAGGTAATTTAAATTAGGTTGTGTTTGAATTGAACTCACTCGAGTTACCGTGCTGCTTTGCTTTGGTGATGGTGTTTACGAGTCTATTTTGGGTGCGTTGTCCTAGTTATTACGCCTAGGAGATTTGACAGGGCATATCATGTATATCCCATGCTTAGAACCTTTCGCACGTAATTTTCGAGATATTTGTTGACGCCAAGGCTTTTATGCTGATTTAGGGGCGTGACAACCCTTGGTTCAATTAACTGTCGAAACGAGATGCATTCTAAATAACTCGTCGACCCGTGTAACCATTTTATACAAATTAGCCCGGGTGAGGGATATTCGATGCAACCTATAGTTTTACTCGCTTTCTTAATCTAGTTTCAATACCCTCGCCTAGTTAAACATTTCCCTTTATGCATCTTTTCCTTTTTAGTTTGTAATCATCTTTTACACTTTTATTTCGGAATATTAAAATACTTAAATTCTAGCAACTCGTCTCTTTGGATTTCGATACCAAACTTACCGCTATACTCACCAGTTGAGTGTAGTAGTAATTTAGGTTTGTTTGTATAGTCACGGAGAGACTGAAAACAACGACTGTGCACTTACACGCGCACACCTCTCGCGCTCAATTAGGGATCACTGTCATGGAGAATTTTTGTTGATTCATATTTCTCAAGAAGTTTACCATTGGACATTTGGGGAGAAAAACTGGGAATTAATTTTAAAAGGTGTATTTATAGGTGGAGGTCTGGTGGAAATAGAGAAAAAATAAATTAGAGGGAAAGGTTGGAGGGAAGAATATGGAGGGAAAATCAGTTTGGCTTGGGGTGAACTGGTTTGATTCCTTTAATTTTTTATTCGATCGGTAGGGCGAACTGGTTCAGTCCTAATAGTGAAGCCAGGGAGAACTGATTCGGAATTCTAGTATGCCCCCCCCCCCCAACTTGCATCTAAAGAAACTAAGTGTTGAAACTCCAAAAACTCACTTTTTCTAAAAATTCCAAAACACTCCCACTCACATTTTATCTTGGAAAACCTCAAAAATTCACTTTGCCTCACAACAAACTCTCCCGAAATGTCCATTTGTTCTCATATCATTTCTCGACTCGTAACCTATGGACCTCTAACTAACCTAATCTACACTACTCACTATGATACACAAGAATCACCATAATCGCATTGGGGGTGCGACAACCTCCCCTTTGAAGCTTACTCCACCCCGTAAACGGGTTCCGTCAACCAAATTGTGTTGGCTTCCTCAATGTACGCCTCAAGATATGGCTTTAGTCATTGTTCATTCACCTTAAACGTGTCTTAACCTTTAGGATCGTCTAATTCGACGACTCCATGGGGAAACACCTCTCTCACAACGAACGGGTCAGTCCATCGCGAAAGTAACTTACTGAAAAACAAGTGTAAACGTGAGTTGTATAGAAGAACATTTTGACCCAAATGAAACTCCTTTCGATGGATAATTCGCTCGTATGTGTATTTCTTTGCATAGTTTGGCATTTTAATACGCATCGTTGAGTATTTCTTCCAACCAATTGAGGTTTGCGTGCGTCACCGACTTGATTCATATTGTAATTCAACCTCTTGATTGCCCAATATGCTTTATGCTCAAGCTCCATGAGTAGATGGATTGGCTTTTCATTCACAAAGCGAAAGGGGGACTTCCCGAGGAGGTTCTTATACGCAGTTCGGTAAGCCCATCGTTCAAACGGAGAGAACAATCCTTCCGATTAGGATCAATGGTTTTCTTAGAATATGCTTAATCTCATGATTTTCTAACTCGACTTTCCCGTTCGTTTGGGGGTGATACATTATCCCATCCTTGTGAACGACCCCATACCTTTTACTTAGTTTTCAAAAGGCCTATTGCAAACGTGTTTGCCGTTATCACTAATGTTTGACTTTGGAGCTTCGAAGTGAGAAAGTACTTATTCTTGCAAAAACTTTATCACCACCTTCTTTTCATTTGTCTTTGTATCTACGGCCTCAACCCATTTTGACACATAATCTACCGCGACAAGGATGCATAAGAAACCAAATGAGGGAAGAAAGGGACCCATAAATTCAATGCCCCAACAATCAAATATCTCGATGATAATAATTGGGTTAATTGAATCATATCTCGTCATGTAATGACTCCCATCCTTTGACATCTATCGCAAGATTTACAATAAGTGATAACATCTTGAAAAATTTGTGGACCAATAGATATCACTTTGAAGAATCATAGCGGTCATCTTATTCGTCTTAAAGTGGCCTCAACAAGCTTCCATATGACAAAGGCTAATGATGTTAGGTATCTGATCATCTGGTAAACATCTTTGGATGATTTGGTCCGCACAATATTTAAACAAATAGGGATCGTCACAAAAGAACATGTGCGACCAAGTTAAGAAATTCTTCCCTTCTTGCGGTGTCCAATCAGAGGGAACAACCCCCGTGATAAAGTAATTCACTACATCTGGAAACCAAGAGAGAAAAGAAGTGGAAAATAATTGCTTATCCAAAAAAATTCGCCTATGGGTATAGGATCACGAGGTACGTCAAACGAAATCCAGGACAAATGGTTAGCTACGAAGTTTTATATTCTTTTTTATCTTTTATGGAGAGATTCAAATCTTGTAGGAGTAGGATCCACCTTATGAGGTGCGGTTTAACATCCTTTTTTGAAAGGAGATACTTAAGATCCGCATGGTCGGTAAAACATACGATAGGCGAACCAATAAGGTAAGAGAGGAATTTGTCTTGGGCAAAAATTACGACCAGTAATTCTTTTTCAGTGGTGGAGTAATTGAGTTGTGGTCCGTTTAACGTTCGGCTATCATAGTAGATAACGTGAGCCTTATTATCTTTTTTTTTTGGCCCAAAACAACCCATGTAGCATAATCAATCGCATCACACATGAGCTCGAATGGAAGGGACCAATTCGGATCTTGCACAATGGGGGAGGACATGAGCATGGTTTTAAAATTTTCAAAAGAACTTTGGCATGCTTCATTCCACTCAAAGGGGGCATCTTTCACAAGTAGGTTAATCAAGGGCCTAGCGATGGCGTCAAATCCCCTAATAAACCTTCTATAGAAACCCGCTAGCCTAAGAAAGAGCGCATATCCTTTAGTGACTTCGTAAGGGGAAGACTAGCCCTGACATTTAATTTTTCCGTATTAACTTTAATACTTTGGACGAGACTATGTGACAAGGAAAGATTCCATCGATAACCATTAAATGGCACTAATTTAGTACCAAGTTCTTTTCCACACAACGGGCTAGTACTTTTTTAAGATTAGCATGGTAAAGCTCAAAAGAGGGGTCGAAGACACTAAAGTCATTTATGAAAACCTCAAGGCCCCATTCAACCATATCGCTAAAGAGATTAAGCATGGACCTTTGAAAGGTCACAGGTGTATTACATAATCTAATGGGAATACATTCGTAGGCAAACGTGTCAAAAGGACATGTGAATGCCATATTTTCTTGACTAAGCATATCTACCTTAATTTCCTTATATTCGAAATAATCGTCTGTAGACACCACATTCTAGTACCCCCTAAGTCTCTCCTTAAGTCCCTGGAACCTCCCCATTTTACTATATATCCTAAGTCACACTCCAAGTACTGATCTAAAGGCCATCGGGTGCTTTTGGAGCTCGTTTGACTCCGATCGATCAGATCTATCATCAGAGAAAAAACTATTTGAATCTTTGTAGGGCACTAAATCCCCTTTCCAAAGATCCACCCCATTCATGAATCGGCATAACGATTCGAATGGACGAATAATTTTACTATGGAAAATTGGTCTAGAGGCCACTGGGCGCACCCGGGCCCCAATTTGACCCCAATTAACTTCATCGCCAGAGTGAAAGCTCTTTGAAGGGCACTAAAACCCCTTTTAAACGATCTGCCTCATGCCCAAAACGGCATAACCGTTCGGAGGAATAATCCATTTTCCTCTGAAAATTGATTCAAAGGCCATCGGGAGCTCTCGGGATCCATTTGACCAATGTCAACTCTTCATCTTGAATGATACTGAATGAATCTTCGAAGGCAACTTAATTCCTTTCTAATGGTCCACCCCATGAGCGAATCAGCCTTACAGTACGAACGAACGATCACTCCAAGAGATTATCGGGCACTTTCGGGCCCCGATTGACCGAGGTCAACCTTTTGAACCAAGAGAAGATCTTTGGAATGCCTAATTACATCCCTTAACCTTTCCAATGATTCGTCCTGTGTGTGATTCTGACTTATCGTTCGGACGAACGATCCATGTTCGTTTGATGATCTCCCGTCCAAAGGATTGAAGTTCTCTTTCGAGCCATATTTGACCCAAATTCAACTCCTGGACCCGGGAGCGGTCCGAAGACACTTAAAAGTATCTGAATTACC
Source organism: Sambucus nigra (assembly GCA_949130495.1). Taxonomy (NCBI): domain Eukaryota; kingdom Viridiplantae; phylum Streptophyta; class Magnoliopsida; order Dipsacales; family Adoxaceae; genus Sambucus; species Sambucus nigra. Next base: position 352,045,434 of record OX422215.1, read on the forward strand.
TTTCTAACAATATGCCTCGTGCGCGATTTGGATCAACGGATTGCATTCTACGACCATTTTTTCAGAAATATCTGCACGACACTACTGATTGGCAGGTCCGTTTCCCTGCCAATCGGTAGTGTGTCTTGGGTTACTTGTTGATTGGCACGATTGGGACCAGGCCAATCAGCACCCCCTTACCCTATAAATAGAGGGCATGGCCACACTCATAAGGCATACCTCAAGTCCATAAACATCAGTGATCTCAGCAGCATTGTCTTGCAATCAGCGAAGTTTCCTAATGTGAAATTTCATTCCATCTTAAATTCCCATCCTTTTCATTCCCAATTTGGCAAAATCTCTTTCGCTCTCCTCCAACATTCATATCATGCTTCAAGGGAGTTCATCCAAGGTCAAAATCAAACTTCAATTCTTCAAAGAAGGTCCAAATCCCTCAATTTCTCTTTTAAATTTCTTATTTTCGCATTAATTACATTAAATTCATAATTTAGTTCTTACTTTAGTTAATTCTCATTAACATACCGCTCTTTTATTAATTATATTGCACATACTTTATTTTCAATGAAAAAATCCAAAACAAACAAAAAGAGGGTTACACCTATAAATTCGAACGATATTATCCATCACATTTTCCCAAAACTAAAACACATTTTCTATACACACACATATAATAAAATCCTCTTTGAATCTATGGGGTAAACCCCAGTCCTATGTTACATGCAAACTACATGGAGTTTGATACGTAGGCATTTCGGATTAAAACTCGAGACTCGAGTCTAATTTTTAAATTTTTTGGATTCTCCATTTCTGCATTTATTATATTCTTGCATTATTGTAATAAAGTTTATATTTGTGATCCTTAGTAGCGTTTCATCCAACACATATTACCATGTCATCATAACAATCGATATCATGATAAACGCATAACTTGTATTTTCTATATATTATTTTTGGAACATTCCTATAGATGACCTCACTCTATCTCTTCCATGGTATGAGTTTGGTGATTTCGATCTCCATTATATATACATGCACACACACTTTATGGAGAAATAAAGGGAAATAGTAACACAAGTCCATGAGAGACCGAAGGGGACTGATGGGTACCTAACACCTTCCCATTTCGTAACTTATCCCCGATCCTTCGAACTATTGATTTCGTAAGCATCAACTTATATTTGATGTCACTCTCTCAAAACAGCGACATGTTCTTTTGCTTGTTTGTGAAAAATAGGCTGGTGACTCCATCTCTTTACATTCACCCCACACCGACGATGACCGAAGTTCTCATAGAGAGTATGAGAGAGTGAAGCCTTTTCTCCCCTATTTTATCCGTCTCCCTGTGGGAGGGGAGCGACAGGATAGAGATTTCAGTATGGCCATATTGGCGACTCCACTGGGGATGGTTTTTCATAAGAGGGATAGACTCTGTTTGCATGGGTGTTTTATTTTTCTTGTGTGCATATGAACCTACCTGTATATTCCTTTTCTTCTCCTCTATTATTTTTTTCACATATATAGCTCATGCTTATATCACTACTCACTCACACACTTGTAGATACTCTCCATGTACATTTGACACTATATGAACATAGGATCACTTATATCCATATATTGCACACACCACTTAGAATATCCATGCTTAGGTGTCACTAACACACACCTACATTTATCACACTTGTATAAATCCATGCTTACTCACACTTGTCACACCTGTAGTTGATCCAAGCTTAGTTTTACTATCGCACACTCACTTTTAGATAGTCACACATCACTCACTCACACACCCATGCTTAGTGTAATCTTCATATTCCATGTTATTTTACTTTTTATACTTGTACGTTCTCCCCTTCTTAGTATAATCCTCACCATAATAAATAAAGATACTCTCTCCATAAAATACTAATCAAGAATCATGCATTTTGCACACTACTTCACCAAAAAGCATGGCTATTGACCAAATTTTTTCCTATAACTGGAGGGGTCACTTCGTGATGGGCGCTGGTCCGATAGGTCGCAGTTAGCCTAATCTTCATATTCCCTTCGCAGCATATCGCTTGATGGAAGTCGTGATGGGAGGTATATCGCAGGAAACTCGTTCATGTACGACGAGTATATCGAATTTACTGTCACACATATTATCCCCACGAGGTATATAGTGAGGCAATTCACGAACACTCGAGTATATCAAATGGCTTGACCATACGTACCGATTTCCCTCAAAATCAAGATGTATATCGTGGAAGTCATGCCAAAGGAGGAAACCCTTACAATTAACCCAACAATTGCATACTCTCATATAGGTGTCAGACCTATTGCACTCATATTTATTTAGTTTTTCAGTTTCTACTCGAAACTCTGCAGAAATAACAGATCGACACGCCATCCAAATTTTCGCGTGATTTCATCTTTTTTTAAAATAGGACCTCGTCCATGCGCCTGGCGACAAGTCCAACTATGTTTTTTTACACGTTTTTCAAACCCAATTTTCACAGGCTAGGGTCTCGTCGGACATTTCTTTTTGCATTTAGGTAAGCCTAATACAAGTGAGATCATAATAATAATCATTTTGAGACCCATCTCTCATTTTTTTCCTTTTTCTTTACCAAAAGTGTCAAAAGCATTTTCCCCCTCTTTTATCAAAAATTCCAAAACCATTTCTCCTTCCTTATACCAAAAATATTTTTCCTCCATTTTACCCCACCCCCAATTTTTTTTGTCCTCCCTTTTCCGAAAAAATGTCAAAAAAATATTTTCCTTCCTTTTTAGAAATAACAGTTTCCCCTTTCTCTTTAAAAAACAAATTCAAATTTTTCTCCTTCTCTGGTCGATTGCATACTCGAATCTTGACCTGGCTCCAATTGGCTTCGGTCCACCGTCGAACCTCCCCGAGGCTTCGTTAGTTACCTGCTACTTCCTCTGAGTTCGAAATTCATCTTCATCCATTTTTCATGGAGAATACAGACCGAGTACCAAATGTATAGCCGAATTTGATGACGGTTCTGGCCCAATTCACTACTAAGATTGATAACCTTAAAAGCGAAGTTCATGAGATACAACATAATCAGGTCCCTGTTCCTGATGATCCCGAGGTCCTCTTCCCTTGCACTATGGGTCTTCCCGCACCTGAGCCTATTTGGTTCCTAGAGGAATATGAGCACACTCCACATAATCCTCCTAGTAATGGGACGCTGCCAGCCCAACTTCCTATGGCGAATCTCGCCCAGGCAGGGGATAACATACCCATAATTGTTGATCCGGAGGAGGAAGAATTGAACTAGATCAAGGAAGATCTCAAGATGTTGACTAATAAGTTTGACCAAGTTCGAATCTCTGGGAACTATATGGATTACACCTATATATCTCCCTATCCTAAAGCAAGACTGCTGAAAAATTCAATATGCCCAACATTGAGAAGTTCGGGGGCAGTGGACCCCCAGTTATTTATCTCCAAAGTTATCACCGTTCTATTACTCTCCTAGGTGCCTCCAAGGAAATATTGTCCTAAATGTTCCAACAGACTTTGAAGGACAACACTCTTTGCTAGTTCTTATCTTTCGAGGAGTCCAGAATATGCAGTTGGGAAGATATTACCCGTGAATTCATGTCACAATACAAGTATAATTAAGAATTAGAGGTTGCCCACCGTGATTTAGAACTTCTCAAACAGAACCCTTTGTAATTAGTCAACAACTTCATATCAGGGTGGAGAGAAAAAGCAACCACCATGACCAACCGACCTTCGAAAGAGGATCAAGTGAGTATCGTGAAGAAGAATTTCTTTTTCCATGTTTGAGTTAACAAATTACACCCTACTCAAATTGTCTAATTACAAGACTACAAATGCAAAACAATATTTTTACTGGCTCTAATGGTGGTTGTGGTGTAGCAGGAGCAACCCCCACCTCCTAAGGTGGCCTCAAGGGGTTATCAAAAGAATCCTCCAAAGCTCCAAAGCAGGAACTCCCTGATAACACAATATATAATTGACTTACTTAAATCTATATTATATAGGAGTTCCTACTAGTTTGGATATTGGGACAAAGTAGGTTAGATTTTATTAGTTGCTCCATTTCCCAAAGGTTCAAGAAGAAGAATCAAGCCAGTCCAAGAAATCCTCAAGAACAATATAGGGAAGTTAATTCTATCCTTAAACCACTATAGGGCACTCTCACTGCATAATATTTTATTCCTATTTGCATTGATGGTTTTTAAAACACTTTAACCATTTTTCTCTATTTAATTCATTTACAACATTTTTGAATAATTTTTGGAATTATTAAAATTTTGTTTTTAAAGGTGTTGGGGATATAAATTGAATTTCAGAAAGATTTTTATCTCATTCAAAGATAGCTTGGGTAGGACCTCAAAGCGCTAGAGACTTCAGGGGGAGTTCATAATTATTTTCAAAACACGCATTTTTTGGTTGATCTGCACCGTCCATGTGTTGGCTCCTACGGCCTACGATTTGTGTTTTCTCACAGACACAACCCCTACTGTCAATCTTAGCCCTTGGATGCTTTTAATCGACAATCTTCATGACTTTAGTTACAATCCCAGTGCTTACATTTAAACCAATGAGACTTCGTTATTACACTATTTATTATAAACCATTGGATTTTAAGTCAAAACTAGAAGACTGAATCTCTGCCCTTAGATTGCAACTAATCTTTGAGATCTTTCTTCAGCCTGTATAAAAAGGATCTAAGTCTCAGCATTTGAGGACTTTTTCCATTTCATCCAAATAAGAGAGAGAAGAGAGAGAAGAGAGAGAAGGGAATAAAAAGAGGAGGAAAAGAGAGAAAAGAGAGAAGAAGATAACCTATCCTCAAATCCTCACACCTCTGAGTGATTTCCCACAACCCATACACCTTAACCTTTAAAGATCCATTTACCAGAAACCAAAATGTTGAGTGTTAGAACCATTCTAGGGTTTCTGTGGGTTTGGTGGTGGGATAGACGTCTGTTGAAGACCTCTTTCAGTTTGAGTCTCTCTCAGAACTCATCTCTAAGAAAATATCAAGTTTCACTTGTTGAAAGTTGAGATTTTCTAAAGAGAACATCAAACACCAATTTTTTAAGTTCTTTTTTTGGATCTCTTTTTTTATATCCGTCTGTTTCTAAGGATTTTAAAAAATAAACTTCTAAGTTTTCAAGGTTATATCAGATCCTTAAGAACGTTTCTGTCTCCTGATTTATATTTCACACTTTGTGAAATAAAATTGTACAAAAATAAAAATGAGACACATAGGACCTTGGCTATTTTTAAAAGCAAGTTTGTTTTTCTAGATCCGATCTTGTATAAAAGTTTCTTTTACAAAATCGTTTGAATCAGATTTTGCATGTCATATAGAATTTATTGATTCATAGGATATTGTCTGTATAAATTCTTTGAGAGGGTGAGTTGCATAAATCTACATGTAGAGAACCTCACAAACACTTTCTCACATGAACACTTAGACGTAGTGGTTATGTTTGAGACTAAAAATTAAAAGTGGTACTGGAATCAGAATTCAAAGAAAAGGAGGTCAAGGAAAAGGAAAAGAAGCAACAAAGAGGAGATCAGTTCTAGTCATAAATACTTTGGAGTGGAGTAGCTCATGCCGGTATAACTTTGAACTTAGATTTAGGATCCTTGTGTGTTTGCTTAAGTGCTGTAAATTAATTCTTTATTTTAATGGATTTTGTTTTGTGCCGTAGAGGGCACCGTGGATGTTTCCCTTGATTAAGGGTCTTACCACATTAAAAATTCCCTTATATATTCCTTTGAATATTCTTAACAATTATTGTGATTGGTACTGCTTGGTAGCTTAAGTAGATGGTTTTTAAATTTTAAAAACTAAGGTAATCAACTATCAAATCTATACCATATATTCATAAAGTTTTTACAACACATCTTTTGTTTTATTCGAAAAGAGTTTTGCCCAAAATGTTTATTCGTAGTTTACTCAACTTATAACAATATGTTATTAATCTAGTAAACAAGTTTTTCAAGTGGTGTCAGATCAGGACCATATTTTGTGATCCTGAAACTTTAGAAATTATTTTCGAAACCTCTTTCAAAAATTTTGAATATGGAAGAAGAATTTGAGAAGTTTGGTGACCTCTCCAGACCACCACTCTTTGATGGAAACAACTTTTCATACTGGAAAGTACGAATAGTTGCTTTCATTCAAGGAACCCTCGGTGATGATGTTTGGGAAATAATGGAAAGAGGGTATGAACATACTACTAAAGCCATCTCTAAAACTAATCCAATACGGATTAAGAAACTTCTTAGTGAATTTACTAAGGAAGAGAAAAATCCATCCCTAGATAATAACAAAGGAAATAATGCCATCTTTATGTCCTTTAATGAACACGAATTCAAAAGAATATCCATATGTTCAACTTCTAAGGAGGCATGGGACACTCTTATCACTGCTCATGAAGGTGATGATAGACTTAAGGCAGGAAAAACTCAAATGCTAGTCCATAAATACAACAACCTGATAATGGATGACAATGAATCTTTTGACAATTTCTACATTAGGCTAACTGATATTTTCACAAAAATTCATGCAAATGGTATAACCTATAGTAGAAAGGAAATTTTTCCAAAGATTCTTAGGTCACTGATTTCCAAATTTGACAATAAAAGATATGCCATTGAAGAGATAGGCGACCCTAATATAACTCCTGAATTGCTTAGTAGTAAATTGAGGACCTTAGAATTGGAGTTAGATTTAGAAAGCAACTGAGCAGACATAACAAGAAACCCTATAGTTCTAATGTTGTGTTTTCATTTAAAATGCAAGTTCCTAAAATAAGTTCATTCGACTTTGACCCCGATTATGCTGATGAATGTGATTTGGATTACCTTGACAATAAAATAGCTCTTATGAGCAAGCATCGTAGCCTCTAAACAAGGCAAGTCAAATTATCAAGGAAATCAAAATTACTGACCTCATGACAGAGATAATGCCAAACACTTATATGATAATAAAAGGACCTATGACAATAACAGACCTAAGACAGACCTGAAAGATGTGAAATGTCATAGGTGTGGTAAAATGGAACATTATGCTAGTAAATGTCCAACTAATTTTAGCAGCAACAACAACAAGGATAATATGTGTAAAACTGGGGATGACTCTAATGATTCTGATGAAGATGAAACAGAGTCAACCCAGAATGATGAGTACTTCAAGTCTTTCTTTGCTAAAATTGTATATAATGATGATGATGCATGCTTACCTACTCACGAATATGTGTTGCCTGTTAATGTTGATATTAATACTGCTCCTTTAATTATTGAGAGTAATCGAAGTGTGACTCAAAGTGTTAATACTACCGATAAACTGAATGTGTGTGTTAGTCCAAAAGAACCAAGGAATGTGTTAGGGAACACTTCACATGACACACTTAGCGAGTCTGATGATGATTTGCCTGATTTACATGAGTTATACATGAAATCGATTAAGAAGAGTGCTTATCTTGAAAAAAAATGATAAAATCATTAACTGAGCCAGACCATTAGGAAGAATATTGAAGATTATACTTCCCAGGGTATAGCTCATGAGAATGAGATTCAAGAATTTGCCTTAAAAATAAAAGATTGGTCTAAGAAAAATCTTGATTTGAACAAAAATATAAGGCAACCCTTGTTGAACTAGAAGAGTCCAAGCAAAAAGTCTCAAATGTGTTTAAAAAATGTTAAAAACTTTGAAACCCAAGCTAAATCTTATGAGGAAATTATTGTTGAAAGTAAATTTGACTCTGAAGATAAGTCTGGCCTAGGCTGTAGAGAAATAGTGCACACTAGTAAGACCAAAGTTTCTTCTGAAAATGTTATTTTTGTCAAACAAGGCCAAACTGTTCAAAAAGGGGAATCTAGTCTCAATGTCTCTCAAGCAAAACATGATCAATACAATCAACAGTCTGATTCAAATGGTCATACCAAATATGTTTGTCCACCCGTTAGAGACCAAAGACAAAAACTTAAGCCCAATAAAAATTGAACGATTGTACCAAATAGAGCGAAACCCATATTTAAAGACTTTAGTAATAAAGTTAAGACCAACACCCATCAATATTGTTCTTAATGCGATGTCTTTAGCCACACTCTTGAAGAATGTTTTCAGAAAAGGTTATACACACCCACGTACCTTAACTTTAACTATTATAGAAAAGGAAGAAATACTTATGTTCTCCCTAGACAGGACATAAACAAATCTAGATATAAAAAGAAAAAGTAAGGGTCCAAGACCAAGAAAAAGCCATTTAGAAAGACCCCACAAACCCTTTATAAATCAAAAGGCCACAAAACTTATAAAACTAGACCTATTTGGATTAGAAAAGATGATATATTACCCCAGCTCAAGTGCAATATTATCATTTCTTCTTTAAAGGCACAAATCACTTCAACTGGATGGTATTTAGACTTCAGATGTTCTAAACATATAACCGGGGACGAAACCAAATTGAAAACAAGACAGACTTCTTAAGAGGTAGTGTCATGTTTGGAGATGGTGTTTCATCTCAGATCATAAGTAAGGGATGTTCTAAATGATGTACTCTTAGTCAAAGGCCTTAAAGCTAATCTCTTAAGTATATCTCAATTCTATGATTCCAATCATACCATTACTTTTTCCAAAAATGATTTCAAAATTATTGATGAAAAAGGAAACTGTATATTGACAGGAAACATAACTCATGAAAACTGTTACACAGTAATTCCTAAGTCTGCATCTTGCCGTGTTTCCAGATTAGAGGATTCTAACCTTTAACACAATAAACTGGGAAATACGAATTTTGATAATCTTAGAAGATTAAGCTCCCAAGAAATAGTTAGAGGTTTACCCAAAATCAAAATTCTTTCCATTCAATATGTGGACCATGTCAAGAAGGGAAAATAAGTAAATCCCCTTATAAGAAAGTTAAGGATGTCTTAACCACAAAACATTTAGATCTTATCAATATGGACCTCATGGGTCCCTCAAGGACTATTAGTCTCTATGGTAATAGTTATATCCTGGTTATAGTAGACGACTATACGCGATATACTTGGGTTGCTTTTATGAAACAAAAATCACATACCTTCAGTGAATTATTGAAAATTCTTTTGAAAATAGAGAATGAGAAGGACGCCCAAGTATGTCGTATTAGGAGTGACAGAGATGGAGAGTTCAAAGACTGGTGTTACTGAATAGTGCATAGTCAATGGCTATAAACATGAGTTTAGTGCTCCCAAAACCCCGCAGCAAAACAGAATAGTTGAGCGTAAGAGTAGGACTTTATAAGAAATGTCTAGGGTTATGTTACACGCTAGAGGTCTTCTCAAATATTTTTGGGTAATAGCCGTTCAAATCGCATGTCATATCATTAATCGCATATACCTTAGGAAAAATTCCAAACAAACCCCTTATTAACTTTGGTTTCACAAAAAGCCTAACTAAAACATTTTAAAACCTTCGGGAGTATTTGTTATGTCTGTAAAGACAGAGAACACCTTTCAAAATTTGACACCCGAGGAAAGAAAGGAATATTTCTTGGTTATTCCCAAAATAGTTGGGGGTTTTGTATTTTTAATTATCGAACCAAAACCATTATGGAATCTATTAATGTCATTGTAGATGATACGAGCATAGGGAGTAATGCAAGTCATTCATTGCCACAAGATGAGGATAAACCAAAATTTCCAATTAAACCCTCATAAGATAATGATTCATTGCCACTTGAGAATCCTTCTGTACCCACTTGGGTTTCTAAAGATCATCCTATTGAAACTATAGTTGGTAATCCTTCTGAACCTGTTAGAATAAGGTCCCAACTTTGAAATGTGACACAATTTGCATGTTTTATTTCCCTTAAGGAACCTCAAAATGTAAATGATGCCCTAGCTTTTTCTGGATAAATTCTATACAAGAAGAGCTTGTCGAATTTTAGAGTCATGATGTGTGGTATCTTGTTCCAAGGCCAAAAGATTCAAAGGTTATTAGAACACGATGGATTTTCAAAAACAAAATAGATGAAAATGGGTAGGTGAATAGAAATAAAGCTAGGTTAGTAGCACAAGGATTCTCACAGATAGAGGGAATTGACTTTAACGAAACTTTTGCACCTATTACTCATCTTGAGTCAGTTCGTCTCTTCCTTGCCATATCTTGTCACCTGCAATTCAAGTTATTCCAAATGGATGTTAACTCCACATTTTTTAATGGAATTTTGACCGAGGAGGTATGTAAAGAAACCTAAAGGGTTTGTAGATCCATCACACCCTGACTATGTCTTTAGGCTTAAGAAAGCCTTATACGGTTTGAAACAAGCTCCTAGAGCTTGATATGAGTGATTATCAACATTTCTATTATCTCATGGATTTGTCTAAGGTGGAAATGATCAAACTTTATAAGTTAGGAACCAATAAAAACATGTCTTAATTGCACAAGTATACGTTGACGATATAATGTTTGGATCCAATTGTTCTAAACAAGTTTAAAATTTTTCCGACATCATGCATGCTAAATTTCATATGTCACTTATGGGTGAGCTCTAATATTTTTTAGGTCTACAAGTAAAACAATGCAGTGATGGTCTATTTTTCACTCAATCCAAATACGCTTCCGAAATTATTAAAAAATTCGAATTAGAAAACGCTAAACCTTCTAGAACCCCTATGAGTACTTCAACAAAACTTTCTAAGGATGATAATGGAAAAATATTGATCCCACTCTATATAGAAGTATGATAGGGAGTCTTCTGTATCTTACGATATCTCAACCCAACATTTTCTTTGTCGTATGTATCTGTGCTAGATATCAAAGTAACCCTAAAGAATCCCACTTATTAAATGTGAAAAGAATTATTAAATATGTTAAAGGTACTCTAAAAATTTGGCATTTGGTACACAACGATACAACTAGCTCTATTATAGGGTACACCGGTGCAGATTGGGCCGGCTGTTTTGACTATAGTAAAAGCACTTCTAGTGCGTGCTACTATATAGGAAATAATCCCGTGGATTGGTCGTGTAAGAAAATTAATTGTATTTCATTATCTAGCTCATAATCTGAATATATCGTAGCAGGTAGTTGTTGTTCACAACTTTTGTGGATTAGACAGATTCTTAGAGATTATGGTATCACTAAAAATCAGTTGACCATATTTTGTGATAACCAGAGTGCCATTAATATTTTGAAGAATCCAGTGCATCACTCCCGAACTAAGCACATCAAGATTAGGCATCATTTCATCCGTGACCTTATAGAATCCAAAAATAGCTCAAAATAACCCATCATTGAATATCTGAACACTCAAAAATAGCTCGTAGATCTCTTTACCAAACCACTAGAAAATCTACGATTTGAGTATTTGCGAACAACTATAGGCATGATAACACTCACTTAGTTTTCGTCACCGTTTATCATAACCTCGTTAGTTCTCGTGATTTATTGGTTTCTGAGGTTTTAGGGCATGGTCATTTTATAAATGACAAAAGACGCCTCCTAACACTAGTTTATGTAGGAGACCCTTGATTCTGCCCTTTTTTATGGTATAATTTTTTATTGACTATGCTTCTCTATACCTGTTTTTCTCTATTTTTTTACCCCATTGTATATTTGAGAAAAATTGAGGGAGAAGATCTTGAGTAATTACTGCAAATTTATATATCTATTCCTGATTCTAACACAACAAATATGCCATTCAATGTTTACTTTATTACACGCATTTCACACCCGTTGTATAGCTTCTTATATATTTGTAGGGTATTGGTCTGTATTTAGATGAGTAATGTATTTTTTTCATCTTATTTTCGGTTTTAGGATGAGAATGGGTAGTTAAAACCTTTTGTATAGGACAACTTGGATTTTTTCATTTTTCACCCACGAGTTCAGAATACTCCAAGGAATTTTGTCTCCAATATTCAAAGGGCGAGATTGAGAACACACTATATAATTGACTTACTTGAGTGTAGATTATATAGGAGTTCCAACTAGTTTGGATATTGAGATAAAGTAGGTTGGCTTTTATGTGTTGCTCCATTTCCCAAAGGTTTAAGAAGAAGAATCAAGCCAGTCCAAGAAATCCTCAAGAACAATATAGGGAAGTTAATTATATCCTTAAACCACTATAGGGCACTCTCACTGCATAATATTTTATTCATATTTGCATTAATGGTTTTTAAAACACTTTAACCATTATTTTTTTCTTCTATTTAATTCATTTACAACATTTTAAATAATTTTTGGAATTATTAAAATTTTGTTTTTAAAAGTGTTGGGGATATAAATTGAATTTCAAAAAGAGTTTTATCTCATTAAAAGATAGCTTGGGTAGGACATCAAAGCCCTAGAGACTTCAGGGGGAGTTTGTAATTATTTTCAAAGCATGCTTATTTTCTTTGATCTGCACCGTCCATGTGTTGGCTCCTAAGGCCTTCGATTTGTGTTTTCTCAAAGATAGTCCCTCCTGTCAATCTCAGCCCTTTGATGCTTTTAATCAATGATCTGCATGTATTTAGTTACAATCCCAGTGCTTACATTTAAACCAACGAGACTTAGTTATTCCACCGTTTGTTATAAACCATTGGATTTTAAGTCAAAACTAGAAGACTCGATCTCAGCCCTTAGATTTCAACTAATCTTCGAGATCCTTCATCAACCTATATAAAAAGGATCTAAGTCTTAGAATTTGAGTAATTTTCCCATTTCGTTGAAATAAGAGAGACAGAGAGAAGAGAGAGAAGGGAAGAAAAATAGGAGGAAAAAAGAGAAGAAGATAACCTATCTTCGAATCGTCACACCTCTGAATGATTTCCCACAACCCATACACCTTAACCTTTAAAGATCCATTTACCAGAAACCAAAATGTTGAGTGTTAGAACCATTCTAGGGTTTTTGTGAGTTTGGTGGTGGGGTCGGACGTCTGTTCAAGACCTCTTTCAGTTTGAGTCTCTCTCAGAACTCATCTCTAAGAAAATAGCTAGTTTCACTTGAGATTTTCTAAATATAACATCGCACGCCAATTTTTTAAGTTCTCTTTTTGGATCTCTTCTTTTAGATCCGTCTGTTTCTAAGGATTTTGAAAAATAAACTTCAAATTTTTCAAGGCTATATTAGATCCTTAAGAACTTTTATGTCTCCTAATTTATAATTCACACTTTGTGAAATAAAATTATACAAAAATAAAAACGAGACATATAGGACCTTTACTATTTTTAAAAGCAAGGTTGTTTTTCTAGATCTGATCTTGTATAGAAGTTTCTTTTACAAAATCGATTGAATCAGATCTTGCATGTCATATAGAATTTATTGATTCATAGGATTTGTCTGTATAAATTCTTTGAGAGGGTGTGTTGCATAAATCTGCATCTAGATCACCTCACAAACACTTTTTCAAGGAAAAGGATGTCAAGGAAAAGGAAAAGAAGCAACAAAGAAGTGATCAGTTCTAGTCAGAAATCCTTTGGGGTGGAGTAGCTCATGTAGGTATAACTCTGAACTTAGATTTAGGATCCTTGTGTTTTTTCTTAAGTGCTGTAAATTGATTCTTTATTTTAGTTGAATTTTTTTGGTGTCGTAGAGGGCATCGTGGATGTTTTCCTTGATTAAGGGTTTTACCATGTTAAAAATTCTTGTGTCTATTCCTTTGAATATTCTTAATTTTTGTTGTGATTTGTACTGCATGGTAGATTTAGTAGATGGTTTTTAAATTTTAAAAACTAAGATAATCAACTATCAAATCTACATCATATATTCAGAAAGTTTTTACAACACATCTTGTGTTTTATTATAAAAGAGTTTTGCCCCAAAAGTTTATTCGAAGTTTACTCAACTTATAACAATATGTTATTAATCTAGTAAACAAGTTTTTCACTCCATTCAACTATATTAAAACCCACTTCATCTTTTTCAATAAATTACATCCCCCAAATACTTCTCCAAAATTCGTAGGTCTTCTTTGTCAAAGATGGAAATGGATATTTTTGGGTTGCACACACCATGGAAACGGTTGGAGAGTGGTGGTTTGGTGGTGGAATGGTGGTGAGTAGAGGTGGAAAACCACCCACCTCCCCCTTTCTCTCTCACTCTCTTTCCTTCTTCCAATAACAATTAAACCAAACAACACTTAATAATACCTCCCTTAATCTCAAAAATCCCATTTTACACTTCGTGAGATGATCGAGCACGGCAGCACACAAAATCAACGCTCCAAATTATGACAGCGCACAAGGGCAATCAGTTCTAAAAACTCAACCAACATAGTTCGAACGAGTTACGCTATGTCGTTACTTCCCAGCAATGCGCGACCTGCTACTTTAATTTAGTAGTACATCGTTAGAAGCCCTTCTTCTAATGACCCATCTCGCGACCTATGTACTACTGTTCGAACGACAGTACTAAGTCGTTTGAATGACCCTATTTCTTTTTTATTTTATTTTTCTCCAACTTTTCACCCATAATGCCTCCATAATTATAATTAACTCCTCCTTAATTATACTCAACCTATAATTTAATTTATTTACAGGGCAGGATATTATAGGATCGGATGTGTCCCATGCTTGATTAGTCTCCGTGACATATTTAAGGTGAGCTATAACATCATCCTCATCTAATGCTAGGAATTTCCATTGGCACATAGTTTATATGAGTTGTTTGTAACTTAAGTTTAGCTCAGAATGAATGAAGGAGATAAGTCTCCATTTCTCAAAGTAACTAATTAAATCGCTCCCAACAGTTATCTAAAGGCTCATTGTCATGTTGTTTAAAAATTTGAATTTGAGCCTTGATGGAATTGGTTTTATGTCGAGGAAAGAATTTTGGGAGAAACTTGGTTTTCATATATCTCCACAATCCAATGGGTTCGGTGACAAAGACCATAACCATGTCTTGGATTTATCCTTCAAGGACATGGGAAAAAGCTTGAGGCGAATGGCGTCTTGAGAACAAGCTTGATCACTAAAAGTTTCACACGCCTCTTCAAACTTACGGATGAGGAGGTATGGTTTGTCCGACTCCAAGCCATGGGATGTGACACAAATATGGATTATCCCATTACAAAAATAGAATTTCTCCGCATTATACGAGAATATAATGCATCCCGGAGTGAAGGTTTACTCGGGATATAAGATGTCTCTTATGGTGTGATACAGCAACTCACCCTCACCCGTACCAAAACTGGCGTTATCTGACATCTCTATCTCCTCAATTGACTCGATATCCTTACTCGATGCCCTAGAAGTGTGACTCGTGATGGAGTTGGGCAATGTAGGAGGTGGAACCCAAAATTGTGGAACGCGAGGAGTATGTGGGTTATCAGGATTGTACTCTACTATAGGGTTTTAGTGAATTCTAGTAGGAGTGGATTGCGGATTTTACATGTAAGGAGTAGAGAGATTCTATATTTTTTGTCTTTTTATTTTTTTGATTTTTTTAAAATTTTTGATTTTATGATTTTTTTGGCTTTTTAAGAATTAGAGTCAAAATTTAGATTAATTCGACCTAACCTAAATGTCTACCTACTCCCCGGGAACAGTGTCAAAAACTTGATGCGACTTTAAAAGTGTTTCTCTAACGCGTGTGATTATGTCTCAAGTGCAAGACGGTTGCTCAAATAATAATCCGATAAATCGGGTGTTGAACTCAGGGACTAGTTCGCAGAACGTTACGACGAATAAGAAGAATGATTAACTCGGCGATTGGCTCAAAAAAATAAGGAAAATATGATAATTTGTGACTTTCCTATCAACTAATGTGATTTAATTAAATTACTAAATAAACTACATATGCAAGAATAACTAATCGAATTTTAAATGAATATGGGAAGATGGAGTTAGGGTACACTCCCCCAAACCATTGGTGATTACATAGAACATAAAAGCTTCAAAAACCTAATTCCCAATTCAAAGAAATATCAAATTATTTCTAAGCATTCGACATATGTGGATTTTACTCCTTACAATATCAAATCAAAAATTGTATTTGAGAAGGATGATTAATTATCAAAACCCTAATTACACCCTTAAAAATTCCGGTTTCCTAGGGAAAATGCAATTAAAAGCCCTACAATCTTTGTTTTGATAAAGTTCAAACTTTTGAATTGTTAATTACATTTTATTCACTTTTAAATCTATTCATAAACCCTAGGTTGGGTTCATGTACCCAACCTGTAAAAAAATTATCTAGACATAACTACGTGGGAAATAAATAAAATTATAATATTTCTTGTGTTGGAAATCATAATTAAACTATTGATAAACATATGTGGGAGCTTATAAATCCCAGAAAAATAAAGAAACGTGAAAAGAGGAAGAACATGCAAGAACAAGATAGAGAGAACAAACTTGATATTAAAAACCTTGAGAATTTGATCAACAATTTTGAAATCTTGGTGCAGGAATCGAAACTAGGGTTATTGGCTTCTTATCTCTCCAATTCTAAGGTAAAAACTAGCTAAAAGATATCTATAATCTAAAAGAATAATAACACCATGTTTTTCCAAGTGTTTCAATTAAGCATAACTGTATTTTTTTAAATGAGAAAAAATTATCCTGCTCAAGTGCCGGTGAACTGGTTCAGTTTGGCCCTTAAAAAAGGGAGAACTGGTTCGAAGTTCCAGTAGCGAAGAAAAAATTCAATCAACAGCAAACCGGTTCACTGAAAACCAAACCGGTTCGGACCTGGAAAATCTATCTTTTTCTTCCTTGAATTATCTTCATTTTCATATGTCCATATCTTCTCAACCAAGGCTCGGATTTGGATATGGTTTCTTCCTATGTGCTCGTGGCATCAAGGTCTTCGACTTCTCTTTAGGTTCTACATCTGAATTTCAGCTGCAGAATTACACTACAACCCTTGACTTTTCTTATTTTTTTTCGATCTTTATTATGGTTTGTCTCTTTTCTTCGTGTGCATAAATACATAAAAATATAAGAGAAATGCATGAAACTCGATGTACTTGTTAAGAGATATCAATAGCAATGATATGAGATAAATACACTTTAATTTCATCACCGGGTGATAAAAGCCTCTAAATTATGGGGAATAAATATGAAGAATTTATGCCCAATCAATACCAACATCTTTGGTCATCCTTGGGAGGAAGTTCAAGCACAAGAAAAACTCTACGTAGAAGTCTTCTCATTCCTTCCAGTCCGTTATGACCGAAAAGATATATCTATTAGACAGAAGAGGTCGATCGATCTGGGAGATATCAAAGATAAGCTTAAAAAATAAGCGACCGGCAACAACAAGGACGAACAAAATGTTGGGAAGAGGATGAAAAAATTAATCACCCTCAAGGAAAATTTAGGCCCAAGAGTTGGAATGTCAGAAGAGGTTGAATGAATTGAAAAAATAAGGAAAGACAAAAACCAAGCAGGTGCTCTGCCTACCCTAACTACAATTCCTAGTTAATATGTAACAATCAATAAACATCAACAGTGGTAAGGGGGACGATTAAGGACTCCTCCCCTTAAGGAAACCGGTCTCTCCCTTTGAAGATACCCATTATCAAAGGAAGAGAGATAGTAACTGAGGAAAATTTATCCCACATGGATTTGGAGGTTACGTACTACGTCTCTTAGGCGGTGATGATTCAATCTAATATGCTTAATCTGAGGGGCTTCACTTTGGAGAGGCTCCATAAGGAAGGTTTGTGGTATAGTGTCCTAGTAAATGATATACCCTCTTATTTTGCTATTTGTGCCAAAATTATTTTTAACCCTTTTCCTCTTTCCAATTCAGAATTAAAAGTCGCTCAGGAACTTGACGGCTGAGTTGATCTCTATCGAAAGAACAACAACAAGCTTAAGAAATCTAATAACACCTTAAAGGGCCATCTCGTCACCCAATGCAAAAATTTGGATGACCTCATTAAGAAGTTAAATGTTGAGAAGGATGTTAAGACGAAAGTGGTGGAAGAAGTCGAGCGAACTCAAAATGAGTTCTGCACGGTGGACACCAAACTGCCTAATTTGAAGTCCTCCAATCAACGCAAGGTCTTTTAATAGTTAAATCCTTTAAAAGAAGATATGTGAAATGAAGTGAGACCGAGAGGACAATCTGGAGAAGGCCTATAGTAAAGTATCTAAGGTAGTGATCTTAGAGATCGCCTCATAGCTGGACTATTAAAGTTGGTTGCTTTTAAAAAGGGTTAGGTAGTCGACCTGCAGAGAAGAAATATCTATGAGGGAAATCCATCCTACATCGAATACCCACCTTCGATGAATACCTTGGATAATGGACCTATAAAATATCCCCCCGTTGCTGAACTTCCAATATTCCAGATCACCGATGATCAATTTCCCCTCTTGATGATGTTATTCTTGGGGGGACCACCTCCAGTCCTCCACCAACTTCGGATGTTGAGGTCAATACTGACCAATCCATCCTACTTAACGTAGCCGATCTTGGGGAGACCACCCCCAATCCTAAGTTTTTGTACTTTTTGTTTTGACCCTTAGTGGTCACACTTTTATAGGCCTATGGCAATTTTTGTTATTTAATGAAAAAATGTGTTCTCATTTTACTTGATCTCTCGTTGTGCACTTTTTTTGTTTTTGCAACATATATAGAATGTTTCTTTTTCTAATTGTGACACTATAATTTGTGCTTTAAGATCATGCTGGGCCGTTGTCAAGTGTTATTTATCTTCCTATGATTTCTTTTCCCTTAACAAAAAAAAAATAGTTCGTTTGCAACAAATTTTCCTTGGTCAGCCTATATCACTTGAATTTGATCCATCTTAGGTTGTTTAGGTCGGGTTGTTGAGCTTGGCCTATATTAAGTGGAACATTATCGTGAGTTCTACTATTAGACCGGGGTGATGTATTCAATTTTATGATCATTTAAGGTTGGCCATAAGCAGTCAATAATATGCTTGAACTCAGGCCGACCATAACTAAATGATGCTAAATTCCCGGTCGACTATAAGTAAATGATATGCCTAATTTTAGGCTGACCATTTTTAAGTAGGGTTGAACCACCGCTTTCAGGTGGTTTTAATGTCAAATGTGGGCAATCAAGTTACGTCTTCGGTCATACCACGCCGCTCTTATGTTGGTTTTTTCCTAATCTACCCCGACTATTTTATATGATACCACCTCTTAAGTAGATTTTAGGGCCAAATGCCGGCGACCAACTCTTATCTAAGTTGTACCATATAGTTCTTACATGGGTTTTTGCCTCTTCTAGTTCGATGTACTTTAGATCATACCATTTCTCAAGTGGGGTTTGGTGCGAAACGTAAATGACCAACTCATGTCTGAGTTGTACCACACAATTCTTACGTAGGTTTTTGCCTCTTCTAGACCGATTTACTTTAGATCATACCACTTCATAAGTGGGTTATTTCCTTTTTATGCTGATCGAGATTTGACCATACAACTTCTCAAGTTGTTTTTGGTTCCAAACATAGGCGACAACCTCATGTCTGAGTTGTACTACATAGTTCTTACATGGGTGTTTCCATATTCCTAGGAAACTAATCTTTCTTACCAGTCATACCACTGCTTGAGTGGGTTTAAAAAAAAGAGGCTTGAGATAATGAGTTCCAACAATTTTAGTGACTAACTCTCAATCATTTTATTGTGCATAAAAATAAGCAATGTCTTAGACTTCCTATTTAATGATAAAACTTCCTAAAGTTCATGGCAACCATGACCTTAGAAATACCCTTCCATATCATTATCCTAAATGATATGATCCTCTGCACCTTTGATACTATTCGGTAGGGTCCCTGCCAGTTAGGTGTAAGTTTCCAATCCAGTGTATTCTTAGTCATATATGGCACCTTTTTGAGGATCAAGTCTCCGACCTAGAGTTCTATGTCCTTAACCATATTATCATATTGTCTTTCCTACTCTTAACGGTAAGTGGCCAAATGTATTAGAGCTTGCAACCTTCTTTCTTCAGCCAGATCTAACTCATGAGCTATTAAATTATCCTTATGGACATCTTTTTGTATAGCCAATCTGATGATTTGAAGGCCGATATCCAATGGGATGATGGCTCCCATACCATAAATAAGAGAGTACGAAGTCTCTTTTATAGGCTTTATCAGTGTTGTTTTGTATTTTCTAAGAACAGAGAGAAGTTTTTCCACCTAGAGAGAAGTTTGTCCACCCATTTCCCTTGGGCATCTCTAATCGACACTTAATTCCTTATAGAATAGTTTTGCTAGTTATCTCGGCCTGTCCATTAAACTGGGGGAAAACTACTAATGTATAGTGGATTCTGACTCGTTATTTTACATAAAAATCATGAAATGAGTCATTGTCTAATTCCATTACATTATCGATAACCAGCGCTCTTGGGATTATGAGTCATATTATGAGGTTCATCCAAGATACTCATGGCATTTTCTTCTCTTATGTGGGTGAGTGGCTCTACATCAACCCACTTTGTGAAGTAATCGATCACCGTGATTCGATTTCTTCGATTCGTTGGTGCAACATGTAATGGACCCATTACGTCGATATGACCTATTAAGAAAAATTCCATGGACTGGTGAGGTGATTCATATCTCCCATGGGTTTCTTTATGGCTAGCAAAAACTAATGTCACTTAGCACACTTTTGGACAAACCTCAAAGCATCCTTTTGCATGGAGGGCCACTAATATCCTTGAGAGAGTTCTCTATAGGAGAGAGATCTCCCACTTGTGTGTGATCATAGCTTCCATCGTGCGTTACTCTTAATAGTCATTCCCTTTCATCCGAAGGAACACACTTTTGTAAAGGGTCGATGAATGAGTGTCGATAAATTTTTCCCTTGGAATTAAGGCATAACCTAGCTGAACTGTTCCTTAACTTGTGTGCCTCTTTACCATATAAAGGCATCTCGCCGGTCCTTAAGAAAGATAAGATGAGATCCATCCAAGATGGATCTAAATCCATTTGGAGAATGCAAAGGACTTGATTTGGTTTTTTTATGCTTGGTCGATCTTTGTATTCCACTTCGATCATCCTTTTGAGGATGGTATCGATGGTTGAAGCTAAAGTAGAAAGAGCATTTACATGACTATTGTCATTACTTGGGAATAACTCAACTAAGGAAAACTCAAACTACTGATGAAAACCACTTGCCTTATTCCTCTAAATAAGCATTCTACATTCCCTATCCTTTTATTATCCATTAGGATGGTTATCAATCAGTCTAGAGTCACAATATATAGAAATGCGAGAAGAACCTAGATTAATTGCGTTATGTAGACCATTCACCTTGGCTTTATATTCTACCTTGTTATTTATTCCTTTGAATCATAATATAATGGCTTGCTCGATTAGACTGCCTTACGGTGTTACATATATTATCCTAACCCTTGTGCCATTCTCATTTGGTGCACCATCCACAAAGAGTTTCCAAGTTTATTCATTCTCGTAGACTTCTAATGATTCCAGAATAAGATTTGACTGATCATACTACCTCTTGGTGATGTTCAAAATTATGCTACGAAAACTTCCAAGACTGGACCCTTCATCATTGTTCTAGGTTCATACCTAATGTTGAACTGCACCAACTCTAGGGACCACTTTGTCACTCTATTTAAGAGGTCAGCTTTTTTAGTACATCTTTCAAAGAATAGGTTGTGAGGATGATAACGGTATGAGCATCAAAGTAGTTCCTCATCTTTCTAGCTACGGTTACCAATACTAGAAATCCTTTTTCAATAGGCATGTTTCTACCTTAAGGAGAGTATAAGTAATGTAGTAATTCGATATTTTCTCTCCATCATGTAAGCAAACCAACCAACATTTGTCGCATGCTTTGGGATAACTAAATATAGTTACAGATCTTCCCCATCCTTTGGGGTTGATAGCTGGGGATGAGATCCCAAGTACTATCAAATTCCTTCCAAATCTTGATCACACTCTTCTATCCATATGGTGGGGCTCGACTTCTTCAATGCCAAAAAGAATGATCGACACTTATCCCAAGATCTTGAAATGAAGATATTTAAAGCGGTTAGCATTTTGATGATGACCTAGATGTCTCTAACAATGGTTGGATTCTTTATGTCTTATAAGGCCTTGATTTGATTAGGATTCCCCTCCATACCTCTCTAGGTTACCAATTAGCTAAGAAACTTACTAACGCTAACTCCGATGATGCATTTTAAGTCTTTAAGCTTAATCATGTATTCTCTGAGGATCTTATAGGTCTTAATGTGGTCTCTGATGTGATTGATTGATTTATTTCTTTTGATGATCATATTATCAATGTACACCTCCATGGCCGAGTTAATCTTCTTATTGAATATTTTGATCACAAGGCACATATAGCTTTCTCTTGCATTCTTGAAACTAAAAGACATTACCTTGTAGTAGTAAAGTCCTAGGTTTTTTCCTGAAGGTTGAACAGAGTTATTTAATGGTATTTGAAGTGAACATACATGAAGCTCATATATTAATGTCGCGCCATGGAATCCACGAGCTAATCTATCCATGGTAATGGAAAGCTGTCTTGTGGGTAGTGCCTAACAAGGTCAATGAATTATACACATGCTCTCCATTTTTTGCTATGTTTTTTTATAGTAGCAGTATTAGAAATCCAGTTTACTAATTGGACTTATCTGTTGGAGTTGTCCTGGAGTAATTTATCAACTTCTATCTCTATAGCTTTTACCTTCTCTGGGGACACCTTCCTCGGCTTTTGCTTAATAGAACTGAGACTTAGATCTACGTGCATTCGATGACAAGTGATTTACGGTTTTATCCTCAAAATGTCATATGGTTTCCATGCAAAGTCATCTTTATTGGTTATGAGGAAATGAGCGAGCTTATCTGCTTCACCTTTCGTAACTCTAGCTCGACGAGAAATGTCTTCTCAGGATGTCATGAATCTTGAGGAACAAAAATATGTTCCACCATCATGCATTCGTCAGGGATCAACCGATTTTCTTCTATCCCTGATAAATTCTCTTTGGTTTCTACTTAAGTTGATCGTCCTCTGAATCATCATCATCTTGGATTTTTCTTGAACTGGTTATATTTTGTTTTGATAAACGACATGAAGCAACTACAAGCTGCTGCTTAAACTTCCCTAATATCCACTACCCTCTGGTCACTTAAGAACTTGAGTTTGTGGTGAAGGGAATTAGGAACAACTTTCATCTTATGAATCTATCCTCTGCCCACTACGGCAATATAAGGAGAATTTGACAGGTTAATGTGGAACTCGACCTTGTTGGCTGGACCAACCTTTGTTGGTAGATTGATATTCCCTAGGTGGTATCTACATCTCCATTAAAACTAATCAGTGCCCCTATTCTAGTATCAAGGTATTTGATATTGAATCCAATCTTATATAACATTATTAGATACATGATCTCCGAAGAGCTTCTTTGATTTACCAGTATTCTTCTCATATTAAATTCCATGATTCACAGCATGAGGACTAGAGTATCCTTATATGGTAGGTTCATGCTAACTAGATTGTCATCAGTGAACATACTGGCACGATGAATGTTAAAGTATCTTCGCTACCTCTGAGAAAGGATGGATTTGGACATGATTACCTGGAAAGCTTGTTGAACGTTCGCAGTAATTCTTACTTCCTCCTGAAGCTTATTACCAGTGGACTGTGCTAGATCCGTATATCCGTAAATAGTTGTGACCATTACTACTGGGGGAAGAACCTATTCTACCTTTTGAACTGTATTTATCTTTATCCAAATCTTTGGCTTCGCTGTGTTAATTACTCCTTGATATGCCCGGCTTAAAAGATCTCTTTTAGATACTTTTTGAACATCTTATAGTTTTCAATGAGGTTCTCGTGATCCTGGTGATAAGTGCACCTGATGTTTGCATCCCTATTATTAGTATCATTGTACATCTCTAATCAATAACCTTATTTATGGTATCTTTGAACACGGTCTCCAGTGCCTTGTAGCTATTATCATTCGTCGAAGATCTGGGGAGACCTTTGGCGACTTTATTCCTTAACCCTTTATTAGCCTAAAAAGTTTGATTTCCTCCTTGGGGGAGGCCTTCTTAGGTTCGCTCTTCATATGGTCAATTTTTTCCTTGGTGTGGATGAATTTATCCTCGATTGTTGCATACTTCTCAATGTGGGACATAAAATTGTCCATTGTAGAGGTCGATTTCTTCATCAGTGACGGGAAGAGATAATTCAATCGTTCCAAGTTGAACTTAAATGAAAAGATTGCTAGCTTATCATTGCAATCATTAATTTTGTTGTATAGCTCCCAAAATCTCTATGCATACTTCCTGAGGGACTTTCCTTACTTCTTCTTGAGATAGATCGAATCAACCTCATTGATTGCCTTACTGCTAATGATAAATCGAAACGTGAACTGCTCGACCACATCTATGAAAGAAGAGATCGATAATTTTTTAAACCATTTCATCCTGATATCCCCCAAAGTAAATGGGAATACCCATCACATTAGGGTGTCATGATGATTCTAAAGAGACATAATCTTCCAATAGTGCCTAATGTGATGGGCATGATCTTCCATCCCATCAAACATTATGACCTTTGGCATGCAGAACATCTTAGGCGGTTCGAAATACTCTATTTTAACAATTAAGGGGGATGAGGAACCATGCCCAAATGCCTTTCTAGTAAAGTCCTTGGCAATTCGAGCCAGATTTGGATTTAATCTTACTTTTAATTCTTTCTAAATGATCCCCTTATGCTCGTCACTCCTTACTTTGTTCGACTGTGGCTCCGGATGGGCAAGATTAGTATTTTGCACTGACTCAGAGGGGCTAGATTTGATAGTCATCGCTATTAATGGAATTTATCCCAGAAGAATGGTTGCACACTGTTGGTTACGGTGTGTTGTATGATGGCTCCTTGAAGGAGAGGCCCTCCTGATTTGATAAGATCGGTGATTTATTAAAGAGCGAGATCTTCTCCTGTAACATTCTCGAGTTCGGTAATCAGATCTAAGATCTTTTGATTATTGAGTTAATTGTCTCCTCAATCGAGAAATTTATTGATCAAGGTCATCTCGTCTTGCCTCATAAATATTGGCAAGTCGTGAAGTAGGTCTTCCTTTTGGTTGCTAACCTGATCATGTGCGATATCAAAGACTAGGCCCTAATCTCTCGAGGGAATGCCCCTAGACGTAGAATGTCATGGAAATGAAAGGTGCCTAACAGGAGTGTGGTCCCTCCTGACGACTTGTATCTCACACTGGATATGGCTCATCACGTGCATGTGGTGATATTGATTTACACTCATGATTGTTGGTTTAAATGACTTTGATAATGGCGAAAATTTTACTTTCCTATGGACGGTGCAAAATTCTATAGGATATTGACCCACAATAAAATTAATAATTAGAGAAAGGGCCGTAAAAAATTATTAATATAAGAATGGAATAAAAAAGAATAGATGTACATGGTTAAGCTGAGAGATCTACCTAGACCCATAACGAAGGTAAGGAGATTAGTTTGTTATTCATAAATAACAATGGCAATCGGAGTGCTAGGGTTGGCAACTAAGAGTCCAAGTCACCACATACAGGTTATAATAAATTATTTCATAATGGGTGAGGTATCCCGTATTTATAATCTTAAAGATCCTTGTAAGGACATAAATTTCCAATTGAGTTCCTGTAGTGTTTTGACTCAATTCCGTGAACAACACTGTGTTTGTAATATGTCATAGGGAGATTTTATTTTGTCACGATCCCACTTGGTCTATGATGTATTGGAGAAATTGAAGACATTGCGGCAAAGATTCAAAGAATTAATCATGCCGAAGTTTAATTGGTGCAAGTTTATTCGTCTTCAAAGTTAATTGCATTCCGAGATCACACAGGTATGAATGCTTATAATTAATGGTGCTCGGAATTATTTTTATAAAAGATAAGGATGTAATTTTTATAAAGAAAATATTTTAAAATGTTTTTAAAAGTATTTGAAATGCTTACACTACGTTTTTATTCTGATAAACTCAAAAAAGAGTTTGACTTATATGGATCTCTTTTGGAAGAGACGTTTTAAACAAAAAGTCAAAAAGTCAAACTGGCAGGGCTGTCGTTCGAACGACATCTGTCCTTCATTCAAGCGAGATGGATATGTCGCACGAATAACTTACCTATCTCGTTCGAGCGACACTATTTTCGAGGCGGCGCCTAATTCCTATTTAAAGCATGTTTTCGTCTGAATTAAATGTGTGTGCATTCTGGGAAAATAGTTTACGATCCAGTACGAGTTTTGCACATGTTTTCTAAGGTTTAAAAAGCTTAAACACATCCATAGAGTTTGAAAAGATCCTAGTTATCATTATTATATATTTATGTGATCTTACTTCACCAAGAAGGTTTGTTCTACAATTGAACATCAGTGTTTTGCGGTGAAGAAAAGATAAGGACTTCTTATTCGACATCGTAGACGTATCAAAGCCATTCGGTGGATACCGAGACATACGTGGACGCGTGTGTTGTGGACAGGTATCGTGGAAGATGGAATTTCTGCGTGGGAACTATTGAAGAACGGTAGAAGATCAGAAGGAGCGTCAAGACCCGTGCGGATCGAGTAATTGAGTAAGGCTAATCTGTCTTTGTAAAACCTTTGTTCATAGTGATTGTCTGCCTTCGGCCGTCCGAGATTGTTTTCCCGTTTTAGGTTTTTTCCTCATACATCCGGCGTTGTGAGTATTCTTTACTTTACTTTACTTGTTTTAATCACTAGATGCATGTTTAGGATTAATCAAGATAAAAATGGTTTAAAGTAAACATTGGTTTTCACAACTTGGTTTGGTGATAATTAAAAGTTGGATAATTTTTGGTGAAAAATTGTTTTGATTTGAAACACGCATAGGGACCACCCCGTCATTTTCAAATTGGTATCAGATCTAGAAAACATATTTTATTTGTTTTGTGATCCCGTGTGTTTTCAAAGATGAATTTTGGATATAATGAATTTTCTCGAACTCCTATTTTTATGGCACTAATTACACTTATTGGAAGATGAGAATGAGATGTGCATTAAAATCTATTGATGAGCATCTGTAGCTAGCTGTTTAGAAAGGTTAGACACCCCCAGTCACTGTTATAGGTGACGTCACTACTTTAAAGCCCGTTGAGTAATGGACCGAAACTGAACAAAGACTTTCACAATATAATTCTAAAGGTCTACACGTTATTTCTTCACATGTCACACGGGAAGAATATAATAGAATTATGACTTGTGAAACATCAAAAGAGGCTTGTGATATTTTGGCACTCACTCACGAGGGCACTAGCATGGTTAGGGCGTCAAAACTTCAGAATCTCACTACACAGTTTGAGACCATTAGGATGTTAGAGAGTGAGACTTTTGATGAGTTTTATTCTAGGTTTTCCAATATTGTCAACTCGTCGTTTAACCTAGGTGAGAAAATTCCTGATAACCGTGTCATTAAGAAAATCCTTAGGTCATTGCCTAGTAGGTTTGATGCGAAAGTGACCATTTTAAACTCCTTGGGTAAGTTAGAGTCGACGAAACTAGAAGAGATTGTAGGTGACTTACAAACCTATGAAATCGACATGATTACCTCCAAGAAAGTGCCTAAGAAAGAAAAGTGTATTGCTTTGAAAACTCGGAAGGAGGAAATTAAAGTTTCGGATTCTGATTTCGATTCCGATTTTGAGGAGGTTGCTTTGTTGGCAAAGAAATTAAATTTTTTTATTAAGTTTCAAAAGCAATCGAAAGATGCCAAGAAATTTGAAAAATTTAAGAACAACAAAGTAGATCCCACCTCTAAGGATAAGTTTGAGAAGCCTAAGAGAGATGAGTCGGATAAGTGTTTTGGGTGCGAGGGGTATGGTCACAAAGTTAAGGAGTGTCCCACTAGTCTTAAGAAAGAGGGCAAACAACCCATTGTTTATAATTCCACCTTAAGTGATAGTGATCCAGAAGAGGGAGAGAGTTCCCCCATTGATCGTAACTTTGTTGCGTTTATGACATGTCATGTGAGAGACGACGATTCTCATGTAAATGACACTTCTGAGGAGGTTTTTAATAAATTCCCTGTTAGTGAGTGTTGATACCAAATTTAGTCTGCTGACATGGCTCAATTGGGTGAAGACACGTGGCAATCTAAGTGGCAACAACACTTTCGAGGAACTCAGACGCTCCGAGGAACCATGCTAAAACGAGGAACACTGCTTCCCCGACCAAGTCAGACGCTCCGACTTACAAGACCTCTCCGAGGAACTTTTGAGTACGAGGAACTTAGGCAGTCCGAGCAGCTTAGGCGGTCCGAGCTACACCTCGAACAAAGCATTAATAGCAGGATAACCAACAGTTTGATTGTTCATTAAATGCTTATCATTCAGATGCATACACTTAAGGGGCATTTAATACATTACCCTTTCACATGTACACCATTTAATGCATTACCCTTTCACATTACAGCCTCAGGGCTATATATACATTGTATTACCCTCATTATAAGGGGACCGGAATTTCTTGATAAAACTTGTAATCGAGAATTCCCAAACAGTCATCAATAACAAAAATAGTGGACGTAGGCCATTCTTATAGGGCTGAACCACTTTAAAACTTCTTTAAATAATTAGATACAATCTAATTTTTTACATCAACAGATTGGCGCCGTCTGTGGGAAACGACTGGTAATATCGTTTTTCATCAAGAACAACTCATCACAAATGGCTGATATTCCAGAACCCAACAATCCAAACGCTGGAAGCCCTCCAAATCCATCTGCTCCGCCTAAGATTCCAGATCTGGCTGGAATAATGACAAATCTGGCCCAGGGCCAGACAGTCATGCAAGAAATGATGCGACAACTTCTACAAACCCTCCATGGCGGTGCACCAACCCATTCAGGACTACGAAGTATTCAAAGAAATACCCGTTTACATTCTCCACGTACTAGGCGTATTGATTCATATCGTATTAAGGAATCTGAAGATTTTTCTTATCAACCTGGACGAACTTCGTCAGTACGGGCCACAGATACTGAACAACGTATCACTCTCTCCCTAGAAAGGACTAGTGCGTTAGAGAGGTTAAGTAGAGTATCACCCTTTGATCGATTAGGACCTAGAAGGAGTAGAAGTCCTCCTAAAGTCGCATCGAGGAGTTTTCGACGACCATCAGATTTAAGGGAAGGATCTGTCCAGTCGCGACCAGCTGCTGGTCAAGATAGATCCCAGGAAGCCACATCAACTCGATCAACTACTCGAACCAATAGGCCCGAGGAAGGAAATGATGCATGGAAGGGCTCTATTCAAAGGCTGGAGGATAGCTTAGGGGAAATGGCTAAAGCCAAGAACCCTCTACAACGAACTTTTGTTCGAGGAACACCTTTTGTCCAGGCCATTGTAGATTTTCCAACACCATCAAAGTTCAAAGCACCTGTTGTGACCCCCAAATATGATGGAAAGATCGACCATGTCCTTCATATAGAACAATACCAAGCTGCAGCTGACATCTATGCTGTTCCAGATGAGATGAGATACAGAGCATTCTCGGTAACTCTTACCGGATCTGCTCAAATGTGGTATAATAATCTTCCTCGGGGTAAGATCTCGACTTTCCTTCAACTGGCCGAGTTATTCATTGGGAATTTCTGTTTTGGGGCAAAGCCAGTTAAACGAGTAGCGCATTTGTTAAGTGTTAGACAAAAAACTGGTGAAAGTACCAGAGATTAAATAACTCTTTTTAATAACGAGAAGCTCGAAGTCATTGATTATGAGGAAAACACAGTGATTACTGCCTTGATGAGTGGACTACTGCCCAACAAATTGTACTACACTTTGGCCAAAGATCCACTTAGAACCATGTCAGACCTGATGGGAAAAGCGTCCAAGATTATGAATGCCGAGGAGGCTATGGCTGCAAAGAAGAATATGGATGCCAAAGAAACCAAGGTGGAAGGTGATAAAGCTAAGAAGAAAGAGCATAAGAACAATGGTAATGACAAACACTCAAAAACAAGGTCGACTTGGGAAGTATTGAGGAAATTTGATAATTATACTCCTTTGAAGAAAGACATCAACCATGTTCTAGAAGAAATCAAGAACAACGAGGAATTAAATTGGCCAGAGAAAATGAAGGCAGACCCCGAAAGAAGAAATAAGGAAAAATATTGTGAGTTTCACAAAGATCATGGCCATATGACTAAAAATTGCATAGCTCTTCAGAACGAGATTGAAACACTCATCAGACGAGGAAAACTGGCAAACTATGTTGATCGGAAGAATGATAGAAGAAACAACGACCGAGAAAGAGAGAGGTCCAGATCTCCTCGTCGGGCAGAGGAGAACAGGAAGAGAGACCATGAAGTTGATCCAGAAGACGACCCCGATCTTCCCAAGAGACCAAGGCAGCCAGAATGTGAGGTATTTTCAATATGCTTTGGATCATTTGATTATAATGTTATTATAGGTGGAGATGAAGGAGGAGGAGACCTTACTTCCGAGAGAAAAGCTTACCTCTGTGAGGCTCAAGCTTGATCATACATTCAACGAATAAATCTAGCTGAGGAGGATCGCCCGAGAAAGGTGAACAAAGAGAAATTGGTCATTGGTTTCTCAGACAATGACCTTGCAGGTGTTCTATATCCTCATGATGACCCATTGGTGATCAAAATGAGGATGAAGGAGGTAATGATTTCAAGAGTACTGGTCGACAATGGTAGCTCGGCAGACATCATGTTCTACTCATGCTTCGACAGTTTAAATCTAAAGCTATCTCAACTAAAGCCTTATCATAGACCCCTCCTCGATTTTGCTGGCGAGAAAGTATTTCCACTTGGGACGATCAAGTTGGATATATTCATTGGTACGTGGCCTGCTTGTCGAACAGAAAGAATACGCTTCTTCGTGATGGATAAGAATGTTCAATCATCATACAATATCATCATGGGAAGAGTAGAATTGAAGAAGTTCGAGGCTGTACCATTTACGGTACATCAATGCCTAAAATTTCCAATAAATTTTGGAATAGGAGTTGTGAAAGGTGATCAGAAAATAGCTCGGGAATGCTATTATTCATCCGCCGAGCAAGAGGAACTGGAGGAATCAAAGAAAAAGACTACTACTTATCAAGTGGATGAAGGGGCAGAAATTGAAACATTGGATCCTAGAGATGAGTCGCAACTCGTGAAGGGTCAAGTGATGGAAGCTACTGAAAACATCATTCTGGACGATGAGCACCCTGAACGAACTACGCAAGTAGGTTCGTCGTTATAAGTCTCACTAAAACAGGAATTGATAACTTTCCTTAGAAGCAGAAAGCAAACTTTTGCGTGGAGTCATGAGGATATGCCTGGGATAGACCCAAATTTCTTATGTCACGAACTCAATGTGAATAAGGAGATCAAGCCTGTGAAGCAGAGAAGAAGAGTATTCTGCCCCGAGAAGAATCAAGCTATACAGGAGGAAGTCGAGAAGCTCCAGAAAGCCTGCTTTATTGAAGATGTTAAATATCCTGACTAGTTAGCAAATGTGGTGATGGTGAAGAAGAAGAACAACAAATGGAGAATGTGTGTAGACTTCACCGACCTCAACAAAGCATGCCCAAAATATCACTTTTCGCTGCCCAGAATTGATCAACTAGTGGATGCTATCTCGGGACACGAGCTGCTGAGCTTAATGGATGCTTATTCTGGTTACAATCAGATTAAAATGAAACCTGAAGACAGGGAGAGTACTTCTTTCATTACCCCTAGGGGAACTTATTGTTATAATGTTATGCCTTTTGGTTTGAAAAATGCAGGTGCGACATATCAGTGGCTGATGAACAAGGTCTTTGCTGAACAAATCAGTTGCAATATGGAAGTCTATGTTGACGATATGCTGACAAAGAGCAAAAAAGCTGTCGATCATCTAGTTGACTTAAGTCAGACTTTTGATCAACTGGATAAATATCAAATGAAGCTGAACCCGACAAAGTGCATATTTGGAGTACGAGAAGGCATGTTTCTCGGGTACATTGTCAATCAATGAGGCATTGAAGCAAATCCTGAAAAGATCAAAGCTCTGCTAGGGCTGCGATCCCCAACGACGAAGAAAGAGGTGCAAAGTCTTACATGACGAGTAGCAGCACTCAACAGATTTGTATCGCGAGCAACTGATCGATGTCTCCCATTCTTTAAGACACTCCGAAAGACTTTTGAGTGGAATGATGAATGTGAGAAGGCTTTTCAAGACTGGAAGAAATACTTGGGAGAACCTCCACTGTTATCCAGCCCAGTGATAGGAGAAAAATTATATTTGTATCTGGAAATGTCCGAGAATGCAGTCAGTTCGGCATTGATAAGAGTGGAGAATAGAGTACAAAAACCAATCTACTACACAAGTAAGGCCTTCCGAGGAGCAGAAATCAGATATCCAAGGCTGGAAAATTGGCACTAGCATTGATCGAGGCAAGTAGAAGAATGAAGCCATACTTTCAAGCTCATACCATAGTAGTATATACTGATATGCCATTGAGGCAAGCCCTTCACAAACTAGAAAAGTCAGAAAGATTGATGTGCTGGGAAATATAACTTGGTGAATATGATATAGTTTATGAACCAAGATCATCGCTGAAAGGGCAAGCTGTAGAAGATTTTATAGTAGAGTTCACCTATCCTGATACCCCCGAGGAGAAAAAGTTGCTCGCTGATCAACCTGTGGATGTTACAAGATCATTAAACACAAGCTCAGACCAATGTAGGTTGGTAAAAGGGCAAGTGGATGTTACAGGATCATCAAATTCGAGCCTAGACCAGCTTAGGTTGGTAAAAGGGCAAGAAAAGATGATCGATGAAGAGCAAGAAATATCAGGGGAGGATGAAAGGAAGCAAGAAATATTTCACCGAGGAACTCTGTCAGATCAAAAATTTGAAGACGAGTTACCTATATGGAGTCTGTATGTGGATGGTTCATCTTGCACTACAGGATGTGGCACATGAATAGTTTTGATCAGTCTGGACGAGGTCGAGATCGAATACGCCCTACGTTTCCAATTCAAAGCTTCCAATAATGAGGCTGAGTATGAGGCCATGATTGCAGGTCATAATTTGGCAAAAATTATGGAGGCGCAGTAGGTTATTGTCTTCAGTGATTCTCAATTGATCGTAAATCAAATATTGGGAATATATGCATCCAAAGGAGAATTTGCTGCTATTTAGCTGGTCAGAATACCAAGAATGGAGAAGGCAAGAGCAGACGCCCTAGATCGATTATCATCAGCTACTCGTATCGAGCTACGAAGAACAATCCCAATTGAAGTTTTAGCTGGTCGGAGTATAGATGAAGATCTAACGATGAACTTTATTACCCTCGATTTAGGATCATCATGGATGGATCCCATCAGGGCATATATTAAGAAAGTGTAATTACCAACTGACAAACTTACAGCCAAGAAATTGAAGTTTAGGGTTGCTCGTTATGTACTGACCAACGGTATTCTATACAGACGAGGACTTATAGCAGGTTTGCAGAGATGTGTGCATCCCACCGAGGTGAAAGATTTAATTGAAGAGATCCATGAAGGGTCCCGTGGAGCCCATGTAGCAGGCCGGACGCTTTTGCAAAGAGTAATGACGTAAGGATACTACTGGCCGATGATGAGGGCTGATTGTATAGACTATGCCAAGAAATGTGACAAGTACGAGCGCTTTTCCTCCATCCGAAGAACTCCACAAGCGTTATTAACACCCATTACTTCCCCTTGGCCATTTGCCATATGGGGAATAGATTTGGTTGGGCCACTATCGACGACTAGGGGAAGATTTAAGTATCTCGTGGTCGCTGTGGACTATTTTACTAAGTGGGTAGAAGTTGAGCCTCTCATTGATATGACGTACGACACAGTGTACCAATTTATTTGGAAGAATATCATTTGTCGATATGGTCTTCCTCATGCCTTCATCACAGACCATGGAACACAATTTGACAACGAGGAGTTCGCTGCCTATTGCCATCAATCCAATATCTTGAAGATCCACTCGACACCAAGACATCCCCAAAGCAACGGACAGACTGAAGTGACGAACAGAACACTGCTAAATGGCTTGAAGAAAAGACTAAATGACGCAAAAGCAAACTGGATCAACGAGTTACAGTCAGTACTGTGGGCTTATCGTACTACTCCCCGAGCAGCAACTGGAGAATCACCATATATGTTGGCGTTTAGAAGTGAAGCTGTTATACCTGCCGAGTTGGGTCTCCCAACACACAGGGTACTGAATTTGAATTCCCCTGTCAGCGACTTAATGAAAAGATTGGATTTAGACATTCTCGAGGAAGTTAGAGAATAAACAGCCATCAGGAATGCTGCATACCAACAACGAACAACTTGTTCTACAATAAGAGGGTGAAGAAGTGCGACCTGAAAGAAGGAGACTATGTGATAAAGAAAGTGATTCAAAAGCATAACAAATTGGAGGCAAACTGGCATGGACCATACCGAGTTACAGAAGTTGTTCGACCAGGAACCTACAGAATAGCAACTTTAAAGGGGGAGGAATTTAAGAATGCATGGAACGCAGAGCACCTGCACAAGTATCATCAGTGATGTATGTTGTCATGTAACGCAGTTCCGTCAGTATGAATAAAATGAGGATATTCTGCCAAATTCTCTCCTTTTATTGAAAGTTTTTCGGGGAATACTAGTGTTACACACTACTCGACAAAACTCGCCAAAACTCCGATTACTCAAATTTCTTCTCGAAAATGCCAACTAAGGTTGGTCGAGAAACAAATGTATTCCTCCGGGAAGTAAAACTATGTATTCCTCCGGGAAGTAAAACTGTATTCCTCCGGGAAGTAAAACAATGTATTCCTAAAAATGCCAACTTATGTTGGTTACGAAGTAAATGTATTCCTCCGGGAAGTAAAACTATGTATTCCTCCGGGAAGTAAAACTGTATTCCTCCGGGAAGTAAAACTATGTCTTCCTCCGGGAAGTGAAACAATGTATTCCTAAAAATGCCAACTTATGTTGGTTAGGAAGTAAATGTATTCCTCCGGGAAGTAAAACTATGTATTCCTCGGGAAGTAAAAGTATTCCTAAAAATCCCAACTTATGTTGGTTAGGAAGTAAATATATTCTTGAAAACGCCAACTAAAGTTGGTCGGGAGGTAAAATTATTCCAGAAAGTGCCAAAGCTCCTCGTAGAGGAAAAATCCACTAACTATGGCTGGTCGGGGATAAAAACCCACTAACTTTAGTTGGTCGAAAAGGAAAATTTACCGACCTTGGTTGGTCGGAAACATTTTATTAATACGAGAAAGTGATTAAGCAAAAATTTTGATACTCGTGACTTTTTAAAATTATTACTAAGTTGGCCGACAACTTAGTAAGTTGGTCGAGAAACAACTTAGTAACTTTTTAATGACTACCACAAATTCAAACTACTTGACAATAAGTTGGTCGATAAATAACATAATATTGTTATCTTTTTAACAGATACACATGCACAGATGTAAAGTGTTACAAAACAATAGCAGTCAAGATTTGCAAATAAAATTATTTCATTAAATGTAGAACAGAATACATCAGGAATGAAATATAAATATTTTACATCAATACTCCTATTCTATTGGTTTCTTCCCCTCTGCTTTTGAAACAGGTTCCTCGCCAGCAGGCGGATCATTTAAAGAAAGAGGAGAATTTATGAAGTTAAGATCCTTTAACATCCTGATATTCATCACGGATGGTCGATCCAGTAGATGCTCGGGATGAGATATTTCCACATTGGAATGCAGATTGTAATCGTCGAGGTACTTAGAAATTAAACACCGAGGGATGGCCCGAGCAGGGATCCAACTCATATCGAGATTGAATGGTGGCACGGGTAGGTCGAGCAGCCCAGGATTATGGTAATCCCACAGGTAATGACCTTGTTCGAGTTGCAGCACGCCTAGGGAATTAAGCCATCCCTGTTTGTAGCCCTCATTATTTGCATTCTGGATACGGTCGTCTAAGTGGTAGAGAGCCTCGTTGTATCAAGCCATCCAGAACTCCCTGGACTGCTTATGAAATTGATATGTCAGTCTTTCCAGCTGATCGTGGAGATTTTTTATGAAGATTTCTTTATTCTCCAAGATAGATTTTTGCGCAGAAAGCTGCTCTTCCAGGTCCCTGATTTTCTTAGATATCTCAGCCAATGCCTGGTTCTTCGCCATCAGCTGGAAGGCCTGGTTCTCTAAAGCAGATTGAGTCCTCTGTTCCTCTACAGGAATCCAAGCATCTCTTGCTCGTCCCCGAGGAGCTCTTGCTCGTCCACGAGGAGATGTAGACGGGCCAGCTCTCTTCAAGATTTCCAACTCGTCCCTCAGGTTGGCGTTCTCTACCTCCAAGAATGAGAATACCTCGTCAGTCACTGGGATCAAAGCATTTGAGGTGGAGGCAGCAGATTTTAATTGAGATACTTCTCTTTGCAAGTTGTTATTTTCTTGCTCCAACAACTCGTCTATTTGCCTGTGCTCTTCGACTTCTGCTTTCAAAGTTCTTTCCCTCACATCATATGCAGCAAAACGCTTCTCGTATCCCTTGTCGGCAATGATTTGCTGATACTTCTTCTCGTACCCCTCGTGCAAGAGGGCAGTGGATTCCTTATATTGTTGTTGAAGGTCTTCAAGAGTGACTTGTAGATCCTCAATCATATCATAGTAAGCAACATTATTGGCTACCGCACGATCAAGCAGACACTTCAAATATTGGTAAGCTTCAATTGCCTATTTCGAAGCATCTTGGTCGAGGATGTCGACGATTTGTGCTGCGCTCAGATCTGTGTGACCAGCCTTAAAATATTCATTGCATTGCCGTAACAGCTTTGTATCATGAGAAGACAATAATTCCATCCTGGCCAGAAACTAGTAGAGGAAGAAAAAGCAATAATCAATAAGAGTACCAACAGAGTATGAAGAGCAGAAACGACAGTATGTATAAACAAAAGTTCAAATTTTATTTTATCATAAAGATCAGAGTTACATGTTCAAGGTTACATTTGATAAAGAGAAATAAAATAGAAAGAAACCCGAACAACTCTACACCTTTTCCTTGTCTCCCAAAACTTTCTCGGGAGGCTGGGACGAGGAGTTAGGTTGCTCGGAGGGAACAAAAAGTTGATTGAGGAGCGCTGGCAGTTGTTCGGATGAAGTAACGAGTTGCTGAAGTTCCTCATTAATAGGCTAGATGGCTGGGGGATGAGAAACTTGATCTCCCATCACCATGGAAGACTCCTTAGAGGCAGCTTCATCTTCTTCTTCGTCTTCAAGAGTTGGAGGGGGACCAGGGATGTGTCACTGGAAGAGTTCAGAAGTTTCATCAACCTTGATCTCCTGACGAGCTGCGACCCACCCATCTCTGAAGTTTTTTAGGCTGCCATATTCGACTTGCGACATCATGGAAGCCAAGCCTTTGTTCCATCCCTTATCCCAGCCAACGCTGAAAGATTTCTTCACAACCGATTTCCTCTTTAACTTCTCCGAGGAAATCTTCTCGGACAGAAGATTTTCAGCAGCCTTCAGTTTATTCTCAGCTTCTTCCTTCTGTCGACTTACTTCCTGAAGCTGACCCAACTTTTCCTCAGTAATCTTGAGTTTATCTTCAAACTCCTCAGCATTCTTGAGCTTCCTCTCAAGCTCCTTATTCTTCTCCTCCAGACTATTTAATTTTTTCTCCAACTCCTTGGAGACTTCAACAACTTGAATTTTCTCCTGCTCGGTTGAGGCAAGTTTCTTCTCCCAAGCAGCCTTGTCAGCATCATGCTTCTGACGAGAATCTTCCAAAGATCGCGTCAGACCCATCAGAGCTTCCTCTACACCAGACGAGGAGCTGGAAGCATTTATAGCTTCATCCTTCTTCAAAATTGTGTTAAAGCAGCTCACCAACTGTGAAAAGAAAATGAAAGCAAGTCAGAGACAGATATAACAAGGGAAAGATGAAAAGTTCAAAATAAAAGGACTTACAGAAGCAATGTGGCGAGCTTCCAATGAGGTAACCATGTCCCGAGAAAGGTTTTCTTCAATACCTTGTATCTCGGGAATGATCCAAGTCTTCACCAAGCTCATGGCAGAGCTCGGGGGAACAAAAGTGGGAACTCCACTAGTCGGGGGATGAGAGACGGTGTCAGCCAAATTGACGGAGGAACTCTTCTTCAGCCTGCTCGGAGGAACAGGAACAGTTTCGACCAAGGAAGAACTCTTGGTCGGTGATATGACAATCACCTCCCCTGAAGCAGCAGCTTTGCTCGAGGCCATTGGGAGCTTGTCGGCAACCTTCACAGGAGCAGTTGAAGGAGCTGCATCAATTTTCTTTGTCCCTTCTGGGACATCATGTTTACTTCTTTTTGCCTCTCCAGCACTAGAGGCAGGTTTCTCGAAAAGGGTGGGAGGTCTTCTTTTCTTCATCCTTTCACTTACTCAGGCGAAGAACTGGTGGAAGCCGGTACTGGATCTGCGCTTATCACCGAACGAGCAGTAAAAGAAGTTGTGTAACTCTTGTACTGAAGCAGATATGAAGCTGACCTAATGTGCTCGTCGGCAATAGTCTGATGCAAACTCCAGATAAGTTTTAAGTGCCTTATATTAACGTCTGCCTCTTTTGGACACTTTCTTTTGTTGTCAACTGCAAATAAATAAACATTAAAATATCAGTGGCACATTTTATCAAACATAAAGGAAGCATAATCTCAAAATAAATAAAATGAAATAAAAATAACCTATCCCATTGCCATAGGGAGGGCATCTAGGACCCTGATACACTTCATCTCCAGATAAAGGATCATGTTGCCAATTTTTTATAACAACCCCGTGCTCAAAATAATCCCTATTGGCATCCGGGAGATTGACCACTAAAGCCCTATTTAAAAATCTAGTTTTCAAATAAAAAGTATTATCACCAACAACCCATCTATAACAAAACATAATTTCTGGAATTCCTATGCGAGTTCCATGAATTTGATTTAGTCTATGAACCCCATTAACCATTCTCCATGTATTGGGGTCTATTCTTGCAGGAACCACGTCAAAGTATTGACAGAATTCTAGACATAGAGAGTTTGGGGGAAAAGAAAATCCACACTCAGCAACAAAGAGACTGGGGAACCAATGTCCCTCAGCCAAACGGAAATAATCAGAAGGTTTAGAAAGTTCCTCTAGAATAACCCGTGAAGGAATAGAAAAATCAGAACGAAATTTATCAAGAGATTCAACAAGGTAAACCATGATGAATAAAGGAAATGCAGAAGAAGGAAGAATATCTTACAGAAAAAGAAGGGATCTGTTGACAACGAACGATGGAAGAGATGAGTGAACAGGAGAGAAAGAGACGATGAAAAACTCGAAGATACAAATTTGAAAAAGAAGAAGACGATGGGATTTCCTACAGCGTTTAAATACTTTGCCTTGGGAAACGGTAAAGTTAATGATTACAAAAAGAAACGATTACGCTACCGACGACTAGAACAAAAAGTACGCGGAGATCGAGGCAGTTATAAAAATTCAAAAAAGCCTGATTCTACAAATTTGGAAGGAAAAATAAATACAAAGGAAACACTCCTAAATTTCAGGATAACCATTTAAAACCACCATACATCGAGAAAGAATGTTCCACACTCCTCAAATTTCGAACTATGAAACATTGGGAGCTTCTGTTGATACCAAATTTAGTCTGCTGACATGGCTCAATTGGGTGAAGACACGTGGTAATCTATGTGGCAACAACAAACACTTCTGAGGAACTCAGACGCTCCGAGGAACCATGCTACAACGAGGAACACTGCTTCCCCGACCAAGTCAGACGCTCCGACTTACAAGACCTCTCCGAGGAACTTTTGAGTACCGAGGAACTTAGGTGGTCCGAGCAGCTTAGGCGGTCCGAGCTGCACCTCGAACAAAGCATTAATAGCAGGATAACCAACAGTTTGACTGTTCATTAAATGCTTATCATTCAGATGTATACACTTAACGGGCATTTAATACATTACCCTTTTACATGTACACCATTTAATGTATTACCCTTTCACATTACAGCCTCAGGGCTATAAATACATTGTATTACCCTCATTATAAGGGGACCGGAATTTCTTGAGAAAACTTGTAATCGAGAATATCCAAACAGTCAGCAATAACAAAAACAGTGGACGTAGGCCATTCTTATAAGGCTGAACCACTTTAAAACTTCTTTGTCTCATTGATTTTATCTATGATTAAATAATTAGATACAATCTAATTTTTTACATCAACAGTGAGGGTGAAGAGAGTGACGAGGAGGAGATATATGTGAAAGAATTTCAAGTTGCATTTAATAAATTGTATGCCGAGACGGTTAAGGTGAAAAGGGCCAAAATCAAAATTGCAAGCTAAGTTGAATATGTTGAATGAGCGTGCCTTAGAAAATAATGATAGTTTGATTGAGGATCTTAGGGCACGAGAGAAGAAGTTTAGGGAGAAACTAGAGTTTATGGAGAAAGAGAGAGATAATATCCATAGTTTAATGGAGTCCTTGAAAAAGGAGATTTTAGCGTTTGAGGAGTCTAGGTGTTTGCTCGAGTCTAGGATTCATGAGCTGGAGGAGAGATTGAGAGACTCGCCTAAAGTCAAGTTTGATTTGGAGGCTAGGTCGGAGAAGTTAGATAAGATCCTAGGAACCGTCGAAATTAAGGGAGATAGGGGAGGTATAGGTTTTGATGAGAGAGTTGTTCCCATTCCCCCCGTATGTGTGAGAAACACTAGGAAGGTTATAAAGGTCCACATATAGGTACTCATTCCCACCATCGCTACACTTGCACGTTTTGTGGTACGAAAGGTCACCATAGGCGTTATTGTTACGACCTTAGAAAAGCTCCTAGGAAGTTTAGGAATAAAGTTTCCCCGGTTCCCCAAGCCCCCATGCGTCATTTTACACCTAGTTGGGTTAGGAAATCGGATTTAGTGGCTTTACACATATTGGTGTGCTTGGACCCCCCATTGTTTCATATCCATGTGGCTAGGACATTTGGTCATTATTATCGATGCTTAGAATGATCTTAACCATTGATTATATGGGGTTGTTTCGAAGATGATATGCATTTTTATTCGACTTTGTGTATATGCCAACATTGCACACATGCACGAGTTTATATGGATGTTTGACTTCTCTTGCATATTTGAATTTGGTGAGGCGTTCTTGTCTCAATCTTGTCATCTATGCGTAAGTAGACTTAAGGAGAAGGGTGAATGTGAGAACCGTTTACCGTGAGGATTTGAATTGGTACTTAATTGAAAAAATGATGAGTAATTCATGGGAAAAGGCTTCGAGAGTTCAAAATTGACTCATCGTGAAAGCCACCGTTTAAAAGAGCCCAAAAGAAAATGCAATATGCTAAGAAAAGGGCCAAATTAGTTTAGTTCATTCCAAAGAAAATATCATATTATTGAGGGAGTTGGATGGATTAAAATTTTTAACGGGTTTGCACAACTAATCCTAATGGTAAAACATTACAATTTGACGCTATTGTTTGTAGAATCGTTAAAATTTTAGATTTGTGTGCATGTAGTATGTTTAGTTCATTAAGCTCACACTTTAATTTTCATACGGCTATGATAAAGTTTGGTGATTTATCGCTATCAATTGAATCTTCTTGATCTTTTCGATGTGTTGTAATTATGACTCATTTGTTGTAGTTTCACGACCATTCAATCCATGTCCACGTTTGAGCACATCGGTACTATGTTTGCATGTAACTCACATTGTTAATTTTTATGCATTTTTGCGGATTTGGTAAAAAGCATACTGTTTTAGCACTGTTTTGATGCTGTCATGCCCTTTCACTATGATTTTTTTTGAAAATTTTTCACTGGGCAAAAATATATAATATTTCTGGGAAACTGTATAAGTTTGGCATGTCGTGTGATCTCGTTCCAACGACATTACTATGTTGCGCGAAGTCTCGGTCGAGCGACTTCCTCATCTCGTTTGAGCGACGTCCCTGGCTCGTTCGAATGACAGCCTAAATTCTCGCTTCTGATTGGTTTGCAGTCCACTGATTATTATGGTATATTTTTTATACTGCTAGAAGCTTTCTGGACTGACTACTTTATATGCAGGTTATACTGTGTCAATATTGATTTTTTGCATATGATTCCGTTTATCACACCTGATTAGATTTCTATATTCTTTGTGTGATTCATTGGTTTACTAGCTACTGATTTGTCATTC
Organism: Sambucus nigra; assembly: GCA_949130495.1. Classification (NCBI taxonomy): domain Eukaryota; kingdom Viridiplantae; phylum Streptophyta; class Magnoliopsida; order Dipsacales; family Adoxaceae; genus Sambucus; species Sambucus nigra. The sequence continues at coordinate 352,087,536 of OX422215.1, forward strand.
TTGATTATATTTAGCTGGTTGTTTCATGATTATCTAGCGATTTCAAATTTCAAATTGGTATATTCTCATGCTAGATACTTGTTGTTTGGTTTATCTTTTTATCGTATTGTCTATTCGAGATAAAAAGGGGGAGAGATGTATGTGATGTAGGGGGATATTTTTGAATGCATATTTTACAAATTGGTAGTACACATTGGTATCATTTTATTGCTCAAATTGTTTAACAAATGATTTTTCAGAGTTTATTCATATCGGTATCTATTATCATTTGGTATCATGTGGATATATATACTGGTTTCATTTGTTCCTCCATACTTCACTTGGTATTTGTTTGTCTTTTTCATGTGTATAGGTAGGCTTCAACGATTTGAGATTTCAAGTCTACATCTTATTCAGACAGTTCATGCTTGTCGGTGCTACATATACTAGTCCGTGTCCTGTAATTTTTTATTTTGGGTTTATGGGATGGGATTTAGGCGTCATATGGCTTGACGGCCCGACTTAGGCATTTCACTGGTTTAGTTTTGTCCCAGAATATTCAAAGGGGGAGATTTATAAGGACATAAATTTCCAATTGAGTCCCTGTAGTGTTTTGACTTAATTCCGTGAACAAAACTATGTTTGTAATATGTCCTAGGGATATTTTATTTTGTCACGATCCCACTTGGTCCATGACGTATTGAAGAAATTGAAGACGTTGCGGCAAAGTTTTAAAGAATTAATCTTGCAGAAGTTTAATTAATGCAAGTTTATTCATCTTCAAAGTTAATTGCATTCCGAGATCACACAGGTATGAATGCGTATAATTAATGGTGCTTGGAATTGTTTTTATAAAATATAAGGTTGTAATTTTTATAAAGAAAATGTTTTTAAAAGTGTTTTAAATGTTTACACTACGTTTTTATTTATGATAAACTCGAAAAGAGTTTGACTTATTTAGATCTCTTTTGGAAGATACGTTTTAAATAAAAAGTCAAAAATTCAAACTGACAGGACTGTCATTCAAATGACATATATCCTTCATTCAAGCGAGATGGCTATGTCGTGCAAACGACTTGCCTATCTCGTTCGAGCGACACTACTTTCGAGGAGGCACTTAATTCCTATTTAAAGAGTGTTTTCGTCTTAATTAAATGTGTGTGCATTCTGGAAAAAAGTTTACGATCCTGTACGAGTTTTGCACATGTTTCCTAAGGTTTAAAAATCTTAAACACATCCTTAGAGTTTGCAAAGATCCAAGTTATCATTATTATATGTTTATATGATCTTGCTTCACCAAGAAGGTTTGTTCTACCATTGAACATCTGGGTTTTGCGGTGAAGAAAAGAGAAGGACTTCTTATTCGACATCGTAGACGTATCAAAGCCATTCAGTGGACACCGAGACATACGTGGACGCGTGTGTTGTGGACAGGTATGGTGGAAGACGAAATTTCTGCGTGGGCACTATTGAAGAATGGTAGAAGATCATAAGGAGCGTCAAGACCCGTGGGGATCGAGTCATTGAGTAAGGCTAATCTGTCTTTGTAAAACCTTTGTTCATAGTGATTGTCTGGCTTGGGCTGGTCGAGGTTATTTTCCCGTTTTGGGTTTTTTCTCCGTACATCCGGCGTTGTGAGTATTCTTTACTTGACTTTACTTGCTTTAATCACTAGATGCATGTTTAGGATTAATAAAGATAAAAATGGTTTAAAGTAAAAATTGGTTTTCACAACTTGGTTTGGTGCTAATTAAAAGTTTGATAATTTTTTGTGAAAATTTGGTTTGATTTGAAACACACATAGGGACCACCCCATCATTTTCAATCCTAATCCTCTAGATCTTTTCATGTTTACCCTAAGAATAAGTCATAATATCCTATAAGGACTGGTCTTCCAACCCGCCAGTGTGATCTTCCAATATTTAGACTTATCTCCCTATATATTCATATTCTTCCATGAAAAGTCATTTGATATCCACCTGACACGGATTAACCTATTCTCCCTTCAGTGAACATTGGTGTTTTAAGAATGTGATGTGATTAGATCCTTGCATCATCTTAGTGTTTTAAGAATTTGATCTGATTAGATCCTTGCATTACCTTTTTCTTTCCTTCCTAACAGAGGGAATTAATCATAGTATTCAGTATTATTAAAAATAATTCATAATGCTTTGAATTTTAATGGTAGTGAGTACGATCACCCAATGAAAAATTTGTACACAAATGAGTGCAATTTTATGGAATGATCAAATGGCATACACTCAAACATAATTAATAATATCCACCACAACGAAGTTACTCTCATTAATTTCGGGACGAAAAGACGTTGGATATTTGATTATGTTGGACAAAGATTTATAGGATTGTCCAAATAACATATGAAAATGTAAACATTTATTGATATAGTTTGGTTAGCTCACTTTTAGGTAAAAACATTTGAGTCTTGCACAAAATTGATCCAAAAACCTTGATTCATAGTTATATGATTTATAGAAAGAGTCTTATTCATTAGAATCTATGGACATTGAAATTGAAGATCACACGACTTCTCTACATTAAAGCTTCCACACGCAAATTTTGAAGATTGAAGACTCTCCGTTGTGCGATAGTTTTGATTGAATTGTCTCAAGGCTAATACACACGCGTGCACGATTATATATTTTGTGATAAATGATTTTTGTGAATTGATCAAGTGAAATTTTTCAAAAATCATTGTTTTGTATACTTTCTTAAGATAATTTTGTATTCCACCTACAAGCATGCACATGGCTGGGTTTTGAACCCGTGCACCCAATAACATGGCTTAAGCAGGGAAATGTTTTGCTAAATCCATACACATGGGTGCTAAAACTTTTTATGAGGATGGCATGCACATTTTTTGGCTTAAAGTCCTTACTTACTAAAAGCGTGGGCACTACTGTCCCGTGTTCAACGTGACCATAGCCTCAACCCAAAATTTTGCGCATGATGTACTTTTTAACTGTGGACACGATGCTGGTAGTTTTTTTTAAATTTCTATAAATAGGATTTTTTCCTCCATTTTTTAAAGATCCTTGTTCTGAGTACTTATCACACATAGAGGAAGTATTTTTTTAGGCAAGTGATTAGATAAACTCCTTTCAACTATCAATTTCACTTGATTTACACAACTTTGAGAGGAAAACTTAAATTTATACTTTATTAATGATTTGTGAGATTGTGATTTGAGATGAAAAGGTCGAAAGGTTGGTATTTTCACTACAAATAGTTAGTTATAACATTGATTGCAACGATATCTAATTTTATTGGCTTTATAGGGAAAAAGAAAAAGGTAATCTCTTTAAAGCTAAAGGCATGATTTTTGGTTAGGTCTATAGGATCTTGATTAGTAGATTTGGGAGCTACAAATCAGGTCTACAACTCTTTGTAGTAGTTCCATATAATCAAACAACTACTTAAAAGAAATAGATTCCTAATAATGGAAAATAAGAATGAGGCAAAAATATTAGCAGTAGGGCGTTTAATATTAGATATTAATAAAGACAAAAAAAAATGTTGGAAAATTATTTTATATACCTATTTTTTGAAGAAACGTTTCATTCAGTTTCTAATTTGGTCATAAATAGATATTCGATTATTTTAATAAAATCTTTTTTTAATAAAAATTGAGATATCTTTTATCAGTTCATGTACATTGGAAAATAATTTATGCATTATAAGGTCTTTCTCACCAATTTTGTTGAACACTAAAGCGAATAATATAATGGACAATCATTAAACATGGTTTCCTTATTAGTTGAACCAAACACAATTTGATCACTTACGCTTAGGTTATTTTAAATCTAGAAGGAATTCAAATACTGGTTTACAGTGAAAAATTGTGTTCATTGAAAGTGGAGGAACTTTCAGTTTGTGAATTTTGTTTAGAAGGTAAAAAAACCAATAGGCCCTTCACCCCCAAAAGCTAAAGAGACAAATATGTGTTGAATATGGTTCATTTAAATTTATGTGGTCTTCTGACTATCAGTTCAAGACGTGTCAATGAGTACTTTATCAATTTATTTATGATTACTCAAGTTTGGATATGTTTACCTTATATGCATTACGTATGAAGCATTTTATTAATTCAAAGAGTAAAAGACTACGATGGAGCATAGTTGAGGTAAAGTAATCCAAACCTAAAGATCTGATCTTGGGAGTATTTAATTCTTGGAAAAGTTAGGGAATTATATATTATTGGGGGGATTATATCCCAATTATCTGCAATAACTATTCCACTATGAAATGGTGTAAAATGAATAAGACTATTTTAGACATGATAAGGTCCATGGTTAGTTATTCAGGTATGCGACATTCTTAATTGGATTATACATTAAAGAAAATTACATATATTTTTAATTTAGTTTCATCTAGATAAGACTTTTTACCTCCCATGGAAATGTGGAATGGGTGCAAACCAATTTTAGGAAATGTTTGGACCTGGAAGTGCCCGAAACATATGTAACAAAATGAGATAAGGAAGTTAGAATTGATGACAGAAGTATGTATCTTTGTTAGTTATCCCAAAGGTTAAAAATGAAGTTTATGTCATATTCCTAAGTGAAATAAGGTCATTTATTATATCACTACCAAGTTATTGAAAGAGTATTGTGTAATAAGATATATGCCCATGAGTAATCTACTCTTTAAAGACTTTAAGTTTAGAGAGTAACATCATATCACCTATGGTTCTAGACCACCCATACACAAAGAAACACAACCTGGTATCGATAATGCAATACTTAATGGTAGGGGGAGCATTATCAATGAATGTGTAATATGTGTCACTTATATTGGATTTCAAGTGGTGCCAAATCATAATGGGAGAATCATAAGCATCTTAACATGTTAGTATTTTGGGTGAACATTTCCATGAAATCACATGGGAACATGGACCGGGCCTCAGGAACTATACTAAGACATTCCAAGATGTGGATTTTTGTATTTAACTTGAGATTACGAAAAATAATAAGGATTAGATATATTCAAATCAAGTTCGGGAAGCATGTAAACTTACTGATGGTATAAAATCCATCGAATGCAAGTGGATCTATAAGACGAAGAAAGGGGAAAATGGGAATGTAGAAACCATTAAGGCAAGGTTTGTTGCGAATAGGGTTACTTAAAAAAGGAATTGAATATGAGGAAGCCTTCTCATCAGTATCCGTGCTAAATTCTATTCAGATTATTTTATTATTGTGGCTTATCTCGATTACGAGCTTCGTCAAATCGACATCGATATTATTTTCTTAAATTGTAGTCCTGATGAGTGTGGATATGATGCAACACAGGGGATTCATATCGAGTAGCTAGAAAATAAAAGTGTTTAAGAATAACAAATCCATTTATTGACTTAAGTAAGCATCAAGGTCTTGGAACATCCATTTTGATTTGAAAATCAAATCTTTTGGTATTAATCAATGCCCAAATGAAACTTATGTTTATAAGAAGCATGGGAAAAGATGGTATTTCTGGTACATTTATGTGGATGATATATTCGTAATCAGTAATGATGTGGGTGTGTTATCTAGCATAAAATTTTGTCTATCTAGTCTTTTCGATATGAAAGACTCAGGGTAAGCCTATCACATCCTTACGATCAAGTTCTTGTGTGCGAGAAAAAATAATATATTGGGATTATCCAATGCCACGTATATCAATGATCTGCTCACAAAATTTTGCATGTAGGATTCAAGGAAGGATTTATTCCTTTTAAGCATGGGATCTCTCTATCTAAGGGTCGGTGTCCTAAGACACGAGACTAGAAAAAAAGGATGAGAAATATTCCTTATACTTTAGTGGTGGGCAATGTCATATACTTCATGTTGGCCGTAAGACTGGATATAGTTTTTGCCATTGGCATGGTTAGTAGATTCTAGTATAACATAGGTGAGGAGCTTTAGACTGCAGTAAAGAACATTCTAAATTACTTAAAAATATTAGAGATTATGTGTTCGTTTAATTATCGAATAAACTTATACATTTATGGGACAAAAACTCAAACATTCAATCGGATTATGCTTCTAGCAAATCAACCTTTGGGTATGTATTTAGCCTAAGATGTGGACCCATAATTTGTAGGAGTATTAAGCAATCTTGTATTACTAATTCGACCATGGAAGATAAACATGTTGCTCTTTCGGAGGCAGCAAATGAGGATTTGTGGCTCTGAAACTTCCTAAGTCATTTGGGTATGGTTTCTTGAGTACGGTTGACTATTACACTTTATTATGATAATATAAAATATATTCATAACTCAAAATGACCAAGGACTCATAAGGCAAATAAGCACAATGAGTGCAAGTATGATTTGATACGGGATATCGTGCAAAAATGAGACGTCAATGTGAATAAGATTACAGTTAAGGATAAGTTGGTGGATCATGTACCAAAGAGCTTACCATCTAAGGCTTTTGATAGTCATGTAAAGGTAATGGGATTCGGATACATAGGCACATTGGCTTAAGACTGAGTGTAAGATTGTTGGGGTTTTATTCTTAAAAGCATGCATAACATTTATATAGATTAATAATGGTGTGTCGTATTCATTTTAAAATAAGAATCGCATTTGTGAGAATGGTCATTTTTAAAATATATTCCATTAATATTGGTTAACTAAACTTAGTAGGAATTCTGGTGAACTAGGTTCGTCCTGATCACATAAGTTAAGAATTCCAGGTCTGTAACAACTGAACACTTCATAACCTAGGTAGGGAGAAGACACCCTATCAGTAAATCAGTGAGTACGATTTTTTTAGTTTATCATTACCATAATGTGTACATGTATGAAGGTTTGGGAACTATTTTGATAGTTTAAAAGGATCGTATCGGTACATTAGAAATGTATTGAATGGAACAAGTGTGATATTCAAGTCTAGGTTCTAAATGGATAAAACTAGCAAAATCCCATAATGTTTGCAAATGGTGCATAGATTCTTAATCCCAATAATTATGAGGATTGGAATGTGAAAACAATTATTGCTTTGGTTGTTATGGATGAGATCCAATTTATTAGGTCTAAATCTCTATAGGTTGGGAAATTATTATGTCTACATGTCTGAGATCATAGTCCAGAGGAATTCGTGTCTGGGAGATATTATGGATTATGAAACCCCCTTGATAAACTTACAAATTTTGATTCTACCAATAAAATTGATCAGTGGATTGTTTTATAATCCGGTAGAGTATCAAATAAGTTAATTTTGATATTAAGGAATAAATAAGACGTTGTCGAAAATCAATTAGGGGAGAATTAACTTTTACCAAACTAGTATTGTATGCTTTATGCAAGGAATCATATTATGCGTTAACTTTCCATACAAAATTTTATTATTCGAGTAATTCTGAGATAATTAAATTGGAGTGCAATTATAATAATTTAGTGGGATTAATTATAGTGAAATGGGAAATAAAAAATATTACAGAACTTAATATAAGATTTTTATATTTTCATTGGAAACCAATTTAATTATGAGTATTGGGTCTCTTATATAGTCTATTTCCCAAGTAGTAAGCCCAAACTTCCTGGGAACACTAATTGGTCCAAGCCCACTTCAAGTACCTATGTACATGGGTCTTGGGGAGGGGGGTAAGGTTTAGAGAGAGAGGAAAACCCTATTCATATTTTTGTGAAGGGGTTAGGAAAGAGAAAGTGATTTCTCTCACAAATCATCCATTTACTGAGAGTACCTAGACTTACTTAAGGGATCATATAATAGAAGATTCATGTCATTCAGGGCATTCTAGCATGAATTTAGAAGATGGAGAAAATTAGCCTCTTCATCTTCTACATCAAATATTTCTCATCATTCATATGACCAACCAAATCCCTAAAGGTATCATGATTAGAACCTAGGTGTAAGATTTAGACATAGTTTTTATTCATCATTATAATTCATAATCGATCAACGATTTTAGGGCATCGAAGTTTTTTATTATATCAATCCCCAACACCTACTATAGTCCATATGCCAGTAGCAAGACCATAACTCCCTAAAACCCCTAATTTACCCAATCCCACTTCGTACCTATATATATGTCTAAGATAGTGGTTTAAACTGTATTAACACTTTTAAGGGTTATAGAGGGTGAGAAAAAAAATTATGTCCATGTTTTTGTGAAGGGATGAGGAGATAATGTAATTTTTCTCTTAATCAACATAGTTTTAATCTCTAAGAGTTCCCACATACATAATTGTGACACCCCGCGTTTTTTATGTATAAATTGGTTAGTTTTATGTATGAGAAACAAGGGATATTAAACAATTAATTACCATTTTAATCATAAATATAAATCGTGACATGAATATATGATATAAAAGTAATTTAATAAATCTCATCTAATAATGAATAAATTAAAATTCAGAAATAATAATATTACTCAACTGGAAGGAAGTAATTTGAAAGCGGCTCCAACACAGACAACATAAACTCTCAAATGCAAAGTTATAAACTAAAATAAATAGGAGATGCAACTCCTAATACATACGTAGCTGACGGCTGAAATGGAAGAAATTAAAATAGGCTGAATGCGCATACAAACTAACCTTGCCAACATTTCTTCTTGAAACATAGAAGGTCAACCCTAATAAGAACTTCATACGTATTCCCAATCAAAGTAGCCATATAATAATAATAATAATAATAATAATAATAATAATAATAATAATAATAATAATAATAATAATAATAATAATAATAATAATAATAATAATAATAATAATAATAATAAAACCATGGTTTTCATATAATGGATTAATTAGGTGATTAATAAATATCTATTAATTATATTCCATTATCGTAATCTTTGTTTATTATATAAGTAGTCAGGTAAAATATAGAGTTCACTAGAATATGGGATATATATCTTACAATGATTGCAATATTCCAATTTGGGGCAAACATATAAGTGCAATATGAAAAAGACACATAAATTAATTTGGTTCAACATGTTAGCCCATATGCATCCATGGGGAAGGGAGGAAAAATATTTATTAATGGATAAAAGAGAAGACAATTTGAAGTTCTAGGGTTTCTAGATGAGATTCCAAAATGTGGGTATAATAATGTGTTAAATCGTCCCCCAAGTTATTGGGTTCATTTCTATTAATAGATACAAGTTCTCTATAACTTTAGGTCTCTTCCATAGTGATCGGTTATATGATTTGATCTTATTTTTGAAGTAATAGAATAACAGTAGGCTTGTATCCATTCAAATTTAGTCATCATCTCCCTTGATTCTCCCTTAACAGGTCTGTGATATTTGGATGACTATGCCATCTTTTCCTTTCAATGCCACGTGTCATGCCACAATGGCATGTTAGACTAACATTCCCTTTGATTTCCCCCAAAATTGGTAAATCGGTCTTTAGACCTAGTCAGAGCTTTGTTTATTTATGCACGTGAATATATAGTTGTTTTAAATAGTTTTCCATTAACTAACATGTAGTCCACTTGTGGTTAGTGGGATCTTAATCATTGTAATGATGAACATAATCCCTTTATTTAGGGTAGTGTGAGTCGCATGTTTTATTCCCTAGCCAATCATGGCGCGTGGATCGCGTGACTTGGGGAAGAGGAGGTGAGGTTCTCTGCCCAAGATAGTCATCACTTCAGTTCCTCTTTGGCAGCATAGGGGTAGAAAGGGTTTAAATCCTCTTATACTTCCTTTACTTGAACTTTTAGAAGTTCAAATCTTCAACTTCATTTTTTTCTCCGACTGAGTTGCATATACCTGAATTATATGATCCTTCATATATCTTGTTAGCCTAGAAATATACCTAAAAGAGAGGAGAATTGGGTATATGAGTTTAATGCAAATTTCAAAAATTTCTTAACTTAGATGTAAAGATTATTTTCCATGTGATAAATAAATTTAATAACAAGAAATTCATCAACAGTAATTATAGATAGTTCAGAGAGATATATTAATAAAATTAAGCAAACTGAGATTTTAACGTATTTTGACCACTACCTACCTCCAAGATCGAGATGGTACTCGAGAACTCCACAATCTATGGTTCATTTACGGTAGAATAAAAACTTAACAAGTAAAGCTACCTTAAAAACCATAATCAATAAGATGTCACAATCCTACTTGCCCAAGCAATACCCACGTAATAGCCCAAGTAATTTAAATGCCTTGACTACCCATAATAACGACTATACCAATCGCAAAGATATAATGAAGTTTAGCCATAAGTTACAATAATAACACTATTAACCAAAATGCAAAGAAAAAGTTCTTTACTAAAACAATGATGTAGTGTGTTTACTTTCTTTCTCTATAAAAGTAAGCAAACAAGAATCACAGGTATGATGCTCAAATGGGTTTCGGGTTGAAACTTTAGCGCTAGTAGGTATTTAGTTAAAAAATTTGTTAAAGGTTGGTTGATGATGCTAATTGAATCTCAAATGGGTTTAGAGAAAAGCTTGGCTTCAAGTTGTTTCTTAGTTGAAACGGTTTTAGAATTTGGTTTCTTTCGCTTAGGGACTTTATCATATTGACTCAAGCTATGAATGGAACTCTACTAAATGGGTTTGATGTTGTAAGCTTGTGTGTTTTGGAATAGAAGTGAGAGCCTTTATTTATAGTGTGAGGAGCAACCAAAATTTGGTAATAATGTTGGTAAGGATTGGTGTATGAGGATAAAAGATTGGGAAGATTTACTAAATACAAATTTGAAATTATGGCACTTTTAGTCAACTAAAATTAAAGTTTATTCAATTAAAACTCTTGTGGTCGTAGGTTGTCCTTCTTTTGGGATTTCCCAAAACATTTAGCTGACTAAACTTCTTTTAGTAGACTAAAACTAAGGTTTAGTCTACTGAACCTCTGAGGTTTTAGGCAATAGGATTTAGGTTTATGGACATACTTTATGGAAGGTTTGGGTAGCTCTAGAATAGGACTATGTGAGAGGATTTAGTTCATATACAAGTTAAAACATGTTACTTAACTTTTGTGCAATAGTTCCTAAAGTACAACAAGAAATAAAGCAATGATCATCTATGATTCTGAGCAATCTCTTTACAAGCTTGAGTCATTCAACATAGGCTTTTGATATGATGCATGCTTGATCTTTGTCACCATAGGTTGTGGGATGTGGTAATATGATTTCTTGTATAACAGGTTAATGTTTTAATAACTCTTAATGATATTTTCCAGGGTTTGATGCAAGCTCTAAGTAAACATTGATTTCTTATGATCTTCATTGTCTTGGTTATGATCTTCACTTGTCTTGATTGAGAGCTATATTATATTGCATAAAAATCATTGCATGGTTTCATGTATTACCTATTCCTTGTAATATATTTCACAATGTATTGAGTGTGTATTTTAATCTCAAGTACATTAGAGAATATAGAGAAGTATGATCTTTTATTAACTGTACTATCATCATACTAAAACCTTTTGGTTGAAATACATTTGGTTTCACAATTTCTCCCGTCTTGATGATGACAATACATTTGATATAGTTTGATCAAATTAATAAAGACTCTCCCTTTTTTGAGACTTGGTTATTAGAAAACTATTTTTCTCCCCATTTGTTATAGAATCTCTTTTTTCTCGTTTAATATTTCTCCCTATTTGTCATTTTTGAAAAGGGAGGGGGTTCTTTTTAAAAACTATATTTTTGGTATTACAAAATTTTCTTGATATCACATGACTTGTATCCTTCCTTCCTCTCTTTATTTCAAAAAGTGAGTTAGTACATAGAATGAACATGTTTGAAGTATGGAGTAGTTCACGTTTATGTAACACCCCGCGATCCCGAAGAGACACGCGGCGTGGTACTATCGATAAAACTAATCAAATCCACCAATAGTAAGGTATAGATCATCTAAAAAAAATCCCACAATAAAAGAGAAACCACTAATCTCAATCTTCAAATTAATACAACAAAATTATTTTGAATAAATATAACTAAAGTAAATATCCAATGCTTTATACATCAAAATAAATAAATACAAGCCTTCTCATCTTGTATTAAAAATTATTCCCAAATAATCCACGCTAAAAATCATCCCAATTGGTCCATAGCGCTCAAATCCATTCTAACCTTCCAACTAAAAGAAAATACGTGGAAGTACACAATACGACTAGAAAGATGCTCAACAATTATATATTAACGATGAATAAAGCGTAACAACACGAGTACGAATATTCAAATCAAATGCAAATCTCAATAGCATTTATCAATAAATTTCTCAACAACACATTAACCGGTTCACCAGGTCTCACCTCATCCGTATATGCTTTATCAAGTCATAGACCCGGAAAGCAGGAATTTTGGTGGGTGCCCAACCTCCGTGCCATATTAAAATCATGAATAATACCACATGAATCAAAATAATTCAACAATTATTTTTCCAGATTTCCAAGAATTTATCAATTTAAACATGAGTCCAATTAAACATGAGATCAACGGAATAAACTTGCGAGATTTAAAGGAGCATATTGTGTAAAACTCCATACCTTAAAATCATTGCATGAATCGCCACATAAATTCAGCCTCAAAATCTAATCGCACCATCAGGTTCCTCTCGCGAAAATAATCAAATCATATTCTAGCCCCAACACGAGATAACCCCAAATAGTCCTATTTTAAAAACCCAGAAAAAAAAGATTAAAAAATTATTCGAATCACCAATCTGACTTCATATTTGGATTCTACACGAAATATTGAGTCAGGTATGTGTTTTGAGTTTTTCTTAAATCTCGTCCAAATGCACTCAAAAGGAAGATCTAAACATCCCAAATTGGCTCTTCTCATTCCACTAGTTTTTGCCTCTTTGGATTTCATTTTTTGCCTCTCTTTTTCATCTCCCTTTCCTTATAATCTCCCATAATATTCCTTATATAGTCTCTCTCTCAAACCCTAGCTTGGTGCCTAAGTTAACCTATATTACTATATTGCCCTTTAATTCAAAATTTTCAACTTTACATATTTAAAACATTACAAAATGTCCAAAAATAATTTAAATTTAAATGTTTGATTCAATTTCAAACCGAAATAAATTATTTTATATCCGATTAAAAAATAATAATATTACTAAAACCACATGTCATATTCATAAATAAAGCACTCAAAATTACGGGGTATTACAGTTTAATCCAAGTTTGTGGGCGTTAAAATTTTGTGGTGAAATTAAATGTGTACTTTGGGATATGTGGTACATAATATGTGTGGTGGGACATTTAGGACTAAAATTTGAAAGTTGGCAGGATACATTGATCTTCAATAATAAGAAAAAGTTACAAGGAAATCCATTCATCACTAGAACTAAGGACAATAAGAGTAACTTAGGTTAGGAACCGTGTTCTTAAATATTTTTTTAGCTCCATGATTATTATGAGATGGTGGGTTAGAAAATTGTAAGTACACCATGGGCATGTTCGGAGAGGAAAAAGGTGTGGAGAGATGAAGAATCTCTTGTGTCCAAATAGGTCATGTTGGATGTATTGTCCTGTTGAGTTTACCATATGGTTTATTATTGGGCATAGAGGTTGATGTAATTTTTTTAACATTTGAATCTTATTGGCTTGTTAATCTATTCTCCGATCTACTTATTCACGCCATTGTCGATGATCATGAGTAAGATAGGTGATAGTGTTTTCAAGGGTGTCAACACTACTCGTAAGAAGGTGATACTGAGCATGAGATGCAAGTACTCCATCGCGTCTCCAAGCAATAAAGGAAGATAACTCACAAGTTAAATTTACAACAAATTAGTGTGTGAAATTTGGATCTTGTTGGAGAATGTCATGTGCATAGGTATTTCCCTCTTCATTTTCTCCTCCTTCTCCTTCTCCTTCTCCTTCTCCTTCTTCTTCCTCTTCTTCTTCTTCTTCTTCAGTATATTCATCGTTTTCGTAAGTTTTCCATACATCATGGATTTTTGAAAGACACATGAGATTGAAGATATGTTCCAATAGGATGAATGCATCTTTTGGAGGTAAGGGGTCATGTGTGTAGGATGGCGAGAGGTCCTTATTATCTTTAAAATGTTTGGTGAGAACCATCCTTAAAGGGGGGATATATACGTCCTCTTTTTGGATAAGTCAATATGTGGTTCATGATGAAGGCAAAAAGGTTGATGCGAAAATCATTCTGGATGCACCAATTAATTAAAATGTCAAGGTAGGAGATGGCGCCATGACTACCACCTCTGGTAATGATATAATAGGGTATTAGAATGTGAATTGGCCTAAAGGGGGAGTTAAGTTCATTTAAGGAAAGATAATATGTGTTGGTTGAGTCAATATTTATTCCAACAAGGAAATTCATTTCACCAACAGGGTTGAAATCGAGAAATTTCATTCATTTGTGGGAGACATAATTATCAAACTCAAAGTTTGGAATACCAAGGATAGTATATATATCCTTGAGTGTAAATTTGAGTGGTGTCTTGAAAACAAAGGACCATAAGGTATTCTTTTTATTAGAGAGGTTGATGTACGCACTTTCAGATGTTTCAAGAAAGTTAATCCAATTTTGAGGGTCTAACATCTCGTAGAAGTGGGTAAGTTAAGTTTCAAGAAACATCGAGGGAATAAATCTTCTAAGTGTGACCGTTCTTGTGGAAAATGATGCAACGAATACCTCTTTTTGATGAGGATGTTTATAGAAGTGAAAGTTGAGGTTAGGAACACTTTCGTTTTCACTCTTGGATCTTTTGGAAGGTGTTCTTGAAGAGGAATTCATTAGAGGTTTTTTAGGAAAGGATCGTGAGTGATAAAGAGATCATATTTATGAAATAGAGGATGGTGGATATATGAGGTGAAAGCCTACGGTTTTATAGACAACATATGTGGGTATGAGTTTATTATCGTGAGAGGCATCCACATGAAGTAAACAACACAGTTAGGAAGTCATTTGGTGGTAAAACACAAATTTGGTTACTGCAGGGACTTTTAGTCAAGTTTGTGTCAACTTACAAAGTTTTAGTGGGTTTGTTTAGTCGACTAAACCCCCCATTTTTTTTAAAAAAAATTCTTCTATGATTTGACGTATGGATTTATATGGTAATTTAGATCAAATTATCTTGGCAAGGCTTAGTATATTTTTGGAACTGATAAAATGCACAAGTGTATGAGTGTAAATATGTAAGAGTATATAAGTGGGTAAATAGCTAAAGAGTAAGAAGACAAATCTGATGTGATAATTTAATATGCATTATTTGATAGGATGATAAAATTACATTCTTTATCTTGATTTTATTCAAAAAGTTTTGCATTTATCCTTAATGTTTTAGGTAATGTAAATTTCTTATCCTTTGTTTTTTATGGTTGTTTAAGTGATGCCATCTGAATGGGACTCGATCATATTTAAAGATTCTAGGTATTTTATAACCAAGGGGATTTGTTTTGTTTCTTACTTAATTTTTATTATTTGGTTAGTCTTGAATTCCTTTTCACGACTTATTTATTTGGAAATTAGATGGCTTAAATATGTGGGTTCTTGGTAGATCATGTCTTGATTTTGTGTGGGAAGGATATTCGTGTCCATTAATTGATCCATGATTGTGCATAGTCGTATGTTTGTATGAGTTGATTGTATGGTTAATTATACCACAATAGGTGCAATATTTGGAGAGATATATTAATTTACATTGAACATAAGTGTGATTTCTTTTTTCGCAAGTGATACAAAAAAGGACTTTTATTTTTAGTCTAAATTTGCATGATTCGAAAGTGTGACCCTTATTTTTGCAAAAAGTGCATTTGGCAAAGTGAATGTTTTGAGTTGGCCTTTTGGGTTTTCTCTTTAAAATTCAAACAAGAGTCTTTTGATGTACTTGGCATATTTGAGTTTTCATTAATTACAGATTTTACAAAAAGTAGGTGCATTGGGATTTTACTCAATTTTACAAAAGAGTTTCTAAGTAGGTCAACTTCTTTTTGATAATTTTTTTTTCACCTTTATAAACATGGCATGTATTTTCCTTTATTCATAGAGTCGGATTGTTTTTCAAGTTGGTTATCTTTCTGGGTTAGCAGGTTATTTTCTTTTTTTGTGTCTTTTAGTTAGATGTAAAAATATTTGTTTTCATTTTGAATGATTATATGATATCCAATAAGGTTTTTATAACTTTTAACTAATTTCATAAAGTTGTTCTAATTGGTCGTAGTCATTAATCATTTCATCCTTTGAAAGTACTTTTATATCATAAGGTCTTGAATTTAATTAATCGTCATTTTGTATACATAAAAGACATTACATTTGCTCTACAAATGACAACGTTAATCAATCTTGTAAGATAACTTTGTCCTTTAAAGTAAGATTTGTGCAAAGCACTTCTTTTATATTTTGTGAACACGAGGTTTATGATATATGATTGATTGAATCTAGATTTTCTTTGGCATTATTTTCTTCTACGAATTCCTCAATAAGGAAGTTCAACAAGTCATTTTCTTCCTCAAAGTGAGAGACCTTAGCTAAAACATCATGATCTAAGAGAGATCGTAAGATCTTCAAAGCTTCAAGGTTAAGTTCATTTTTCTAACAAGAGATATTCTAATTTTTCACATTTTGTAAAATCCTTTTGAAAATTTGAGAAGATCATATCTTCGCACAATCGTTTGAGAAATACTATCCATTTTGATCTTTAGAGTCAAAATATACTTTTCAAAAATAAGTATTTATGAGATAGGCTATTATACCAATTGTTGGCCTGAAAATATAACCAAGAGGGGGGTAAATTGGGTATATGGGTTTAATGGAAATTTCATAATGTTTTTAACTTAGATCTAAAGATTAATTGTAATATGATAAATCGATTTAATTGCAAGAAATTAATCAACAGTAATTATAATCAGTGAAGACAGAGAGATTAATGAAAGTAAGCAAATCGATATTTTAACGCTGTTCGGCCACTTCTTACGTCCACACTCAAGAAGATACTTGAAAACTCCACAATCTATGTTCACTTACGGTGGAACCAAAACCTCAAAGGACAGTTAAATTCCAAACTGCAACCAACATGACGCTAAAATATTCCTTTACCAAGTGGTACCCACGCAATAGCCCAAGGGCTTTAAACGCCTTGACTACTCATAACAACAACACTCTTGACCGAGAAGATATAATGAAGTTTAATGTAAGTTAAAATAATAATATTCATAACCAAAATGTAAAGCAAAGTTTCTTTAATAAAACAACGATGTAGTGTGTTTACTTTCTCTATCTAGAAATGTACGCAAACAAGAATAACAAGTATGATGCACAAATGGGTATCGAGTTTAAATGTCAGGATAAGTAGGTATTGGGTTGATAACTTTACTAAAGTTTGGTTGATGATGCTATTTGAAGCTGAAATGGGTTTTGGGGAAAAGCTTGGATTCAATGGTATTTATTTTGAAGTGGTTTCAGGATTTGATTTCTCTCTTTTAAAGACTTTGGGATACTGACACAAGCTAGGAATGGAACCTAACTCAATATGTTTGATGTTGAAAGCTTGTGTGTTTTGGAATGGAAGTACGAGGCTATATTTATAGTGTTATGAGGTAGACAAAAGTTTCTAATAAGGTTAGTAAGGATTAGGTTATAAGGATATAATATTGAGAAGATTTATCAAATATAAATTTGAAATTATAGCACTTTTAGTGAACTAAAAGTCAAATTTAGTCGACTAAAACTCTTTCTGTTGTAGGTTTTCTTGCTTTAGTGGGTTGACTAAAAAATTAAGTTGAGTAAACTTCTTTTAGTCGGCTAAACCTCTAAGGTTTTAGGCAATAGTATGTAGGGTTAATGTCCATACCTTAGGTACGGTTAAGGGAGCTCTAGGGAGGGTTTAGGTGAGAGGGTTTTGAGAATATACAAGTTAGAACATGTGACTTAACTTTTGTACAATAGTTCTTAAAGTATAATACGAAATATAGCAATGATCATCTGTGTTTCTGAGCATTCTCTTAACATGCTTGAGTCATCCAACGTGGTCTTATGATATCATGCATGCTCGAGATTGGTTACCATGGGTTGTGGGATGTGGTAATGTGCTTTCTTGTATAACAAGTTGATGTTTGAACATCTCTTGAAGATCTTTGTTAGTTTTTGATACAAGATTTGAGTCAATATTGATTTCTTGTGATCTTTATTATCTTAATTATGGTCTATATTTATCTTGTTTGAGAGCTTCATTATATTGCATAAATACGATTGCATGCTTGCATGGATGATGTGTTATGTGTAACATATTTATAATGTATTGAGTGCTTATTTTAATCTCAAGTACATTAGAGAAGTATGATCTTATAGTAATTGTTTTCTCATCATATAAAATCCCATAGGTTAAAATACAGTTGGTTTCACATTATTTTGTCTTCATTTCCTATCATCCATGTCTAGGCATTTGAAGAAGTTCCAAATAACTTAGAAAATGATTTTAAGGCATTTCGTACTAAATACCTCATACCTTAAAAATGTTAAAATAAGGACCTCTCATGATGATGGGGATATCTATGACACCGATAGATAGGTTTCTATCATCACATTAGCCAAATAGAGAAGGAAGTTTATGTCCCCCTTCACCTATTACTGGTGGAAATACTCCATTTTTATGGAATACTTACAATCCAATCAAACAAAAGATTTTCTTTATTGTAATGGTGAAAGTTGATATTAACTAGAATTGTCGGACTAATATGGGTTTGAATGAAATCAAATGCTGTCACGACTCAAGGATTTCTATTGGGTCTAACACATATCATTTCCAAGAACGACATAAGTCATGTAATTTGGTGACTTGGCTACCCAAATCTTAAAAGATACTAGTAAGAATGTGTTAGAGCTCTTTGGGTTGTTGTATGATGAATACTATATAAGTATTTCTATGTTTATCAAGGTCGGATCTCTGGGTAGGTCATTAACCATTTGCTTAACTTATGTTGTGAAAATCGATAATCTTCTACTAATAGGCCTTTTACTTATGTGAGGATATTTAATGCAAAAGAAATATAGAAAATAAGATGTCAACTTAGAGATAAGTCTTTGTGTAGCTCAAACACCGCTCAATGTCAGACCTCACTGGAGAGAGTGTCACGTCCTTCTTGGCTACAAACTGATAGTTATCTCTGAGATCATTATTTTTAACTTCACTAAGATCGGTGATTCCTAAATTCCATTAGCTACGCCCTCCTAAGAGAAGATATCAAAGGGGTGTACATTGGTAAATCATTATTGCCAACTATGTCATCTTATCTGATTATAAGGGAGACCTTGACGAAGAATAAGAAGATCTTTTCTTTAAATACATTCATTCACTCTTCTTATATGAAGAAGTCAACATCTCAAGATGACTTTGGGAAGAGGTAGAGGAGGAAGAAGAATGATAAAAAGGGAATTTTAACACGTTTACCCATCTTTAATAATTTTGAAGAGATGACAAGCCGACGTAGATGGATCCTGAACCTTTCTATCATCTATGCTAATAAAAAAATCCGGACGGTCAAGTCGAACAAATCCTTCACGGTGAAGTTTGAACAAGAAAATGGTGATCTCCCTTTGATAGAAATAATTCCAAGAGAAGGTAAATAAATAGAGGGGAGAGAAGAAGAGACGGTCCAAACTATCCAAAAAGAGGAAAACCGATGAGGCCACTCCTTTAACTCCCTTTGGGGGCAGTA
Organism: Sambucus nigra; assembly: GCA_949130495.1. Taxonomy (NCBI): domain Eukaryota; kingdom Viridiplantae; phylum Streptophyta; class Magnoliopsida; order Dipsacales; family Adoxaceae; genus Sambucus; species Sambucus nigra. The sequence continues at coordinate 352,107,156 of OX422215.1, forward strand.
ATTGCGTATTATTTATTGCCCCTTGTCAATACACATGCTAACCAACTCCACCACCATTATCGTCTATGTTCCACCCTTGGACGATAAATTTTATGAAGTTAGAGGAGCCCATTATCATCGACAACTCGGTGTTTTGAAACATCGAGGTCGATTATTTAGTTACTCAATTATCCATGTAACCTAGAGACATGGAGGCCTTAAGAACCTCACCGTGGAATTCCTTCATAAGGAAGGGCTAAGTCACACTATTTTAGTAATTTTAAGCTTTACTTCGCTCTTTGTAAAACTCTAGTTTCATTTTAATGATAAAGTTTGTCTTTTCTCATCTTTCAGGCCATGTAAGCTATGCATGAGGTGGCCACTTGGGCCAATTACTAGTTGGAGAAGAACGACTTTTTTTTATGATCGGGCGAGATCAAGGGGGATATTTCTTGCAAAGAGAAGTTCGTGGGAGAGACCGAACACCTTCAGTTGGAGTTTAGAAAGGACGATAGCAAGCTGGAAACCCTCATAAATTCCTTTGCCCAAAATAATTTATATAAAATGATTCTACAAAGGCATAAAAGGTTCTTTTGAGGCCAATCGGGAGGTTTAACTTGAGAAGTCCTTTGACGGGGACTTTGAGGTCAGAGTGCAAGATGTTTATGTGCAACTAGACTATCATGAGTCGATTAACTTTAACCTTAGTTTGTTTCTTATCCTTGAACATGGCAATGTCCTAGAGAATGACCCAGCATACACCGAACACGCCCACTTAGATAAGCTCATCATAAGCAAAATAAGAAAGCTTCCCTAGAATCTGGCTAGCAGGTTGAGCAGATGGTCATTGATTATATTGATCCTACACAGGTGTCCAACTAAGGAAATAATGTTTCCACCGACCAACGAAATAATACGAAGGTCATCCTTAATTGCCTTGTTTTTAATTTCTCTTTTTTGCACCTTTTTTTATTATAAAACGTTTTGGCTACTCTTAGTAGGCCTTGTGTCATTTTGTTTTTTAATTAATAAAAGCTAATTTCTTCCATATAATACCCCGTATCTTTTGAACCAGATTTATCTAATTAATTAGAATTAATATTTTAGTTAGAATTTGAAATAATTTAGGAAAAAAAGTAATTTAAATTGAATTTGGATAATTCTGGTGAATTAAATGAAAATTTTGTGCATATAATTAATATTATGGTATTTTAGTATAAACCTAGTGCAAAATTTGGTCTTTTTATATTTTCCTAAACTACTATGTTTTGAGATTTTAAAATTTAATCACTAGCAGAATTGTGGGTTGGTTTATACTTGTAATTATATTGGACTTTCAATTAATCCTAAAAAAAATAGGAGACAAGAGATAAGAGAGAGTGCGGCCCGGGGGAGCAGCAACTAAAGAGTCATTGTCACAATCGCGGCCTAGGATCTGCGACCAAGGGTTATTATTGTTTGTCTCACTTGGATTAGTTTCTGTATTTTTGTTAATTCTGAGCGTGCGAGCAAGGTTTTGGTCTTACCAATCAATTGATTATCTTACCCTTGTGATAATTTGATGATTCGGTACCATTCGATGCTTCGATTCAGAAGACTTATGCTTCCCTAAGAGAAGACTTTGATGTATTTACTAAATTATTATGATTAATTAGAACTAAAGAAGAAAAGGTCATTGGCATAAACTGAAATTAAATTAAATTTTCAAAATTGGAGAAAGACAAATGCAACAAAAGAAATAACTACACTATGAAATGTAAAATAAGATTACATAATAAAAGTAAAACAAATTGAACATAAAGGCGAGGAAACTTTTAATAAACTGCAAAGAAAGTTACAATCTACCTTACAAACTACTTCGAATGAAGACAATATGTAAACAAGTGAAAAGAAAAAGGAAATAAAAGGAAAATGGATAAAAACGAGTTAGTGTCTTTTTTTGTTGAGAGATTCCTACTTTACTTTGTCTTATAGTTGTTTATTCACAGAGTTTATTTCCATGCAACTGCTTTGTAACTATTAGGTGGTTACCTAATTAAATTTCCCCGCTTAGGTGCTTAACTTCCCCAATAACCGTCACTTAGTGCTTGATCCCACATCCAAAACCTTGATAGCTGTCAAGCATTTAAGTTTCCCTTTATATTAGACTAACACATTATATTTTGGCTATAATTTTAGGTCTATGATTCCACATGGCAAAATATTATTAGAAGCTAATAATATGGAGTAAAGATTTATTGGTGCGCCCGCAGCTTCACGCGCTTGGGTTGGACGGGGTTCCGGGTTGGTAGTTCATTAAATATATATATATATGACTTTAATAAGTTTTTTCCACATCTCAACATTATTTTCAAAACCTAAAGGTACGGACTTGTGTTGTCCATCTTTTTAACCGGAAACCTCCATTAAAATAAAACTTGAACCCTATTTTGGAGAGATTTACTCTCATATTTTGAAGAAAAAATGTTGTGTATTTTCGCGAGAGTGTGACAACCCGAATATAATGTTAAGATGTTATGTTTAGTTTAATCCTACCTTCAGAAATCATGAATATCGAATTAGTTACAAATGTAAAATTTTGAAGTTTTCGGTAGGAATGTTCATGTTTAAGACTAGTTTTGACCTTTATGACTTTACAATTTACTTGAGGTGAAAACTAGACAGTTGTAGACAGGTGAGTTATGGTTGTAACACAATAAATGGTGTGTGAAACGAAGGTCCGAGTAATAAGTTATACGGAAATTACTAACCAAGGGCAAATATGTCCATCCGTTTAAGTGGTAATTTGTCCTTTATGCCCAATAAGTGCCTTGAATTGATTGGTTGGAGGTGGAGGTTGGTTTGGATGAATTAAACCCTTGAGATATCCTCCTTTCTTCAGAAAACTAAGTTTGGAAGAGTTTGAGGTTGAGGAAAAACAATTGTGAAGGTTAGGAAGAAGAAAGTGAGGAGAAAAATTCAGAAAAAATCATAGAAATTACGTAAAAGTCCCTAAGGTAATTTCACCCATGAATCTTGTTATTTTTCTTGTATCTATGATTTATGTGATATAATTTATTGATTTTTATTGACCCTTTATGCTTGGGTGTATATGTATGGATATATGAAAGTTTAAACAATGTTGAATGTGTAAATCCTTAAATTTCTTCGTTTAGTAACCTTGTTTATTCAAAATTACATATCTTTTTGTATACTTACTGTAATTCATTAATTCCAGTTGGAAATGAACATAGACTCATATATGTGGTACCTATCCAAAATTCATGTGAAAATACCAAGGAATGAATCTTTGGTGAGAATTTGAAGTTCGGGGATAAAATCTGCCCCAAGGGTAAAAGTATGCATGCCATGTGTTCGATGTTTTTCTTGACATAGTAAATGAACCTTAAAAATTATGAAACTTTAATTTTCTATTGTTCAATATCTTTATTTATGTTGGGTGAAATATCATAGAAATTTATGATGTAGAAAAATAATGAAAATTCCTGGAAGTTGAATGAACAATAAAAGAGCCTATAGGTCAGATTTTCTATGTAGTAAAGAAATGGGCCTATCTTGCTCTTGGAAACTTGAAAGGATGTATCGTCTTTTGAATTGAAATACTAATATGATAAGGATTGAATTACAAAGATGAAATGAATATATGTTTGGTCTATAATTTGGATATGACAAATATATTAACATGAATTTGGATGGAACGTCATTTATGATGAATGATTTGAATAGAATCATATGATGCTTATGAATTGAGTTATTTTCAAGTCATTATTTCAATTGTCAATATTCTAGTGATGATACTAATATTATAATAATGATAGGAAGAGAAAAAGAACCGACTGAATAAGTACTCGATAAAGTGAAGGGAAAAGCCTAATTAAATCTCCAAGGTGAGTGTACTTATGATTTGATTCATATATAAATATGAATATAGCTCTAAGAGTGGATTTTTTTGAATACTTCGGTGTTAAGGATTTGCTATTGTCAATGGCCAAAATTATTTGGGTCTTATGATCCAGGATTTATTATTGCCAATGGGCAGACTTATTATAACTAATGGGCAGACATATTATTGCTAATGGGCAGACATATTATTGCCAATGGGCAGACATATTATTGCCATTGGGAAAACTTATTATAGACAATGGGCAGACTTATTATAGCCAATGGGCAAACATATTATTGCCAACGGGCAGGATTGTTGGATTTTATATCCACAGATTGATATATAGTATTGTTATCTCATTGCAGGGAAAAGTACCTCACTAAGTTTAATGCTTACAATTTATAATTTAATATTTTCAGGTTTGTATGTTGCCAGCTAAGATAACATATGATCGGAAATTTTGAGAGCTGCACCATTAGAGAAAAGTTGGGGTTTAAGTATTGGGATTTTGTAAGTGTCACATTGAAGATTGTACTACACTCACATTGTACATATTGAGTTAGAATGAGTTAAGTTAATGATTGTAATATTTAATCATAGATACTCATAGTATTGTATGTATGCCTAATCTTGACTCTGAGGATGATTATCTTATGGAACTAATAACAGTGTTATGTTTATTATGTACATTACACATGAAAATAGTAATAAATGAATTACATTTGAGATGGGCTGAAGATTATGATTTGATTATTATATTATAAAGAAATTATTAGAACGGTTTTAGGTTTGGGGTGTGACAAGTAGTGGTATCAGAGCGTCTAAGTTATTAATTCTAGACGTGTGTGACGATTAGATGGCAGTTGTTGATTTGATATGATATTTATGAATTTTGTATGTACTAAATAATAGTTTAGTATTATAATTGTGTTGGTTGTTATAAGTCTATTATTATAGAGGAAACCTGCGACATGGGACAAGCTATTAGTTATAGGCCAGGTGGACGAGTCTTTACGATGAAAGAAGCTCAGCAACTCTTGATGTGGTCACAAGTACACTTTCTATTACTAGTAGAAGTGCTTATGTTTTGATTGATCCCGGTTCCACACATTCCTTTGTGTCTTATGAATTTGCTATATATCTGATTAGACCATGTACTCGTTTAGATGTGGGGTTGGATATTTCCATGCCTATGGGGGATGTGATTGTAGTTGACTATATTTTTCGTGATTATGTTTTGACTGTGGGGGTTAGGGATATAGTTATAGACTTACTTCTGTTGAATATATATGATGTTTGACATAATTTTAGAAATGGATTGGTTATCTAAATATCACGCATCTATAGATTATTTTCGCAAATAAGTTATTTTTAAAATGCCTGGCGAGTTTGAATTTAAATTTGTGAGGGGGAAAGGAAAATTGTTCCTAGTTGCGTTATTTCTACTATTTAGACGAGAAAATTGTCAAGTAAGGGTTATGAGGGTTTGATTGCATATGTTATTGACACTAAGAAAGGGGATTTACAATTAGTAGATTCTCCTATTGTACGGAATTTTCTAGGGGTTTTTCCTAGTAAGTTTCTTGGGTTACCTCCAGAAAGAGAAGTTGAATTTAGTATTGAATTAGCATTGACGACATGCTCTATTTCTATGGCACCGTATAGAATGAAACCTATTGAGTTGAAAAAACTCAAGGTTCACTTATAGGAATTACTTGATTGGGGGGTTCATACGGCCTAGTGTAACCCCATGAGGTGTACCAATTTTATTTCTGAAAAGAAATATGTTACTATGCATTTTTGTATTGATTATGGGCAACTGAATAAAGCTAAATTAAGAAAAAGTATCCTTTACCTCGTATAGATGATTTGTTTGATTAGTTGCAGGGTTTTAAAGTGTTTTCAAAAAATAGACTTGCGATCGGGTTATCATCAGTTGAGGGGCAAGGATAATGATATTTCTAAAATTTCTTTACGTACTTGGTATGAACATTTTGAATTTTTGGTGATCCCTTTGGGGGTGACTAATGCCCTAGCTGTATTTATGGATCTTATGAATCGGGTATTACATCCTTTTGTTGATTCATTTGTGATAGTTTTTATTGATGATATTCTGATTTACTCACGTGATATGGTTTAACATGAAAAACAACTCAAAACTATTTTGAATGTGTTGATCCTAAAAAGGTAGAAGCTATTATAAAATGGGAGAGGCCCAATAATGTGACTGAGGTGAGGAGTTTTTTTAGTTTTGCTGGATATTATAGGAGGTTTGTTAAAGGATTTTATTCGATTTCCTTGTCGATGACTAAATTAACCCGAAAGGATGTCAAGTTTGAATGGAATTCTGATTGTGAAAAGAGTTTTAAAGCACTGAAAAAGAGATTGGTAACCACACCTGTTCTTACTATTCCACACGGTGGAGATGGTTTTATTATTTATACCTATGCTTCACATCAGGGGTTGGGTTGTGCTTTTATGTAGCATGGTAAGGTTATTATTTATGCTTCTAGGCAGTTGCTTACACATGAATGTAATTATCCTACACATGATTTGGAACTTGCCGCTATTGTGTTTGCTTTGAAATTATGGTGTCATTATCTATATGGTGAAGTATGTGAAATTTTTACTGATCATCAAAGTCTTAAGTATTTATTTACTCAGAAGAAGTTAAATTTGAGGCATAGGCGGTGGATGGAGCTAATTAAAGATTATGATTGTACAATTCACTACCATCCAGGGAAGGCAAATCTAGTTGCAGATGATTTGAGTAGAAAGGCTTTGAGCAGGTTATCTTGTACTAGATGTTCTAGAGTTGCTCACATTATGGAGTTGAGATTGATGGGAGTGGAGTTACAACTGGAAGATAGGGACAGATTCCTTGCTCATGTAAGTGTGAGGTCATTGATAGCTACTCGTATTCGTGATTTGCAAAGTCAATATCCTTTTCTTGAGAAGAAACGACAAGATGTCAGAGATGGTAAGTCTGATGATTTCTGCATTGTTAATGATGGAACTTTATTGTATAAAGAATGATTATGTGTGCCTAATGTGGATGGATTGAAAGAGGAAATTTTCAATGAGGCTCATAATTCCATTTATACTATGCATCCTGGTAGTGTTAAAATGTATAGAGATTTAAAGGAGTAATATTGGTGGAATAATATGAAGAAAGAAATAGCTAATTTTTTTGCTAGATGCCTTATATGTCAGCAAGTGAAAGTGGAGTATCAGAAACCTGCGGGTTTGCTTCACCCATTACCAATACCATAATGAAAATGGGATCATGTAACGATGGATTTTGTGATTGGGCTTCCTCGATCTCAGAAGGGATTAGATTCGATTTGGGTAGTGGTGGATAGGTTGACCAAGTCAGCTCATTTTCTAGCAATCAAGACTATGTGTACACTTAATAGATATGCTATATTGTATGTTAATGAGATTATTCAATTACTTGGAGCGCCTATTTCTACTGTTTCAGATAGGGACCCTAGTTTTCATCCAGATTTTGGGATAGTTTATAGTATGCTATGGGTACTAACTTAAAGTTTAGTAAAACTTTTCATCCTCAGACGGATGGGAATTATGAAAGAACCATACAGATTTAGGAGGATATATTTAGAGTTTGTGTGCTTAATTTCAAAGTTAATTGGGATATATAATTGCCTTTGATAGAAATTGCATATAATAGTAGTTTTCAATCTACTATTGGTATGGTGACATATGAAGCGTTGTACGATAGACGGTGTACGACACTCGTATACCGGGTTAAAGTTGGTGAACGAAAGATAGAGTGCCTAGATTTGATTGAAGTCACCATTGAAAAGGTGAAGATTATTCAAGATGGATTGAGAATAGCTCAAGCTGGAAGAAAAGTTATTCGGATAAATGGCGGAAAGATTTGGAATTCCAGAAAGGGGATTATGTGTTTCTTCGAATATCGCCATGGAAAGGAGTTATGAGGTTTGTAAGGAAAGGAAAGTTAAGTCCGCGTTATATTGGACCCTATAAAATTCTTTAAAAAGTAGGGGTGGTTGCCTACAAGTTAGAATTACCACCAGAGTTATCCCGACCGCATGATGCTTTCCATATTTCTATGTTAAGAAAGTATATATCAGATCCTTCACATGTATTGGTGAAACAACCTATTGAGTTGAAGGAAGGCCTGAGTTATGTGGAAGAACCACTTGCTATTATGGATAGGAAAGAACAAATACTGAGATCCAAAGTGATCCCGCTAGTGAAAGTTGTGTGGAGAAAGCATTTCATGGAATAAGCTACATGGGAGAGAAAGGATAGCATGAAAATGCATCATCCGTATTTGTTTTATTCGGGTAACCAAGGTTTGTCAATTTCGAGGACGAAATTTCCCAACGGGGGGAGAATTGTGACAACCCGAATATAATTATAATTAATTATTTTGAATAATGTTTAGATTATGTGATATGAGTAATGTATTATTAATATATATAATGTTAAGATGTTATGTTTAGTTTAATCCTACATTCAGAAATCATGAAATATCGAATTAGTAACAAATGTAAAATTTTGATTTTTTCGAAAGGAATGTTCATGTTTAAGACTAGTTTTGACCTTTATGACTAACAATTGACTTGAGGTGCGAACCATATAGTTGTAGACAGGTGAGTTATGGTTGTAACACAACAAACGGTGTGTGAAATGGATGTCCGAGTAAGAAGTTATACCGAAATTACTAACCAAAGGCAAATATGTACATCCGTTTAAGTGGTAATTTGTCTTTTATGCCCAATAAGTGTCTTAAATTGATTGGTTGGAGGTGGAGGTTGGTTCGGCTGACCTAAACCCTTGAGATATCCTCCTTTCTTTAGCAAACTCAGCTTGTGAGAGTTTGAGGTTGAGGAAAAACAATTGTGAAGGTTAGGAAGAAGAAAGTGAGGAGAAAAATTTAGAAAAATTCATAGAAATTATGTAAAAGCCCCTAAGGTAATTCCACCCATGAATCTTCTTATTTATCTTGAATTTATGATTTATATGATAGAATTCCTTGATTTTTATTGACCTTTGATGCTTGGGTGCATATGTATGGATATATGCAAGTTTAAACAAAGTTGAATGTGTAAACCCTTAAATTGATTTCTTTAGTAACCTTGTTTATTCAAACTTACGTATCTTTTTTATACCTACTGGAATTCATTAATTCCAGTTGGAAATGAACATAGACTCATATATGTGGGACATATACGAAAATCATGTGAAAATACCAAGGAATGAATCTTTGGTGAGAGTTTGAAGTTCAGGGATAAAATCTGCCCCAAGGGTAAAAGTATGCACGCCATGTGTTCGATGTTTTTATTGACATAGAAAATGAACCTTAAAAATTATGAAACTTTAATTTTGTATTGTTCAATATATTTATTGATGTTGAGTGAAATATCGTAGAAAGTTATGATTTAGAAAAATTATGAAAATTTCTGGAAGTTGAATGAACAATAAAAGAGCCTATAGGGAAGATTTGCTATGTAGTAAAGAAATGCGCCTATCTTGCTCTAGGAAACTTGATTTATGTGTCGTATTTTGCATTGAAATACTAATATGATAAGGATTGAATTACGAAGATGAAATGAATATATGTTTAGTCTATAATTTGGATATGACAAATATGTTAACATGAATTTGGATAGAACTTCATTTATGATGAATGATTTTAATAGAATCATATGATGCTTATGAATTGAGTTATTTTCAAGTCATTCTTTAAATTGTTAATATTCTTATGATGATACTAATAATGTAAGAATGATAGGAAGATAAGAAGAACCGACTGAATAATTACCCGATAAAGTGAAAGGAAAAGTCTAATTAAATCTCCAAGGTGAGTGTACTTGTGATTTGATTCATATATAAATATGAATATAGCTCTAAGAGCGGATTTGTTTGAATACTTCGGTATCTATGATTTTTTATTGCCAATGAGTAGAATTATTTGGGTCTTATGATCCGGGATTTATTATTGCCAATGGGCAGACTTATTATAGCCAATAGGCAGACATATTATTACCAATGGGCAGACTTATTATAGCCAGCGGGCAGACATATTATTACCAATGGGCAGACATGTTATTGCCAATGGGAAAACTTATTATAGCCAATTGTCAGACTTATTATAGCTAATGGGCAGACATATTATTGCCAATGGGCAAGATTGTTGGATTTTATATCCACAGATTGATACCATAGTACTGTTATCTCATTGCAGGGGAAAAGTACTTCACTAAGCTTAATGCTTATAATTTATAATTTAACATTTTCAATTTTGTATGTTGCCACCTAAGATAACATATGGTCAAAAAATTTTGAGAGCTGCACCGTTAGAGAAAAGTTGGGGTGTAAGTATTGGGATTTTGTAAGTGTCACACTAAATATTGTACTACACTCACATTGTACATATTGTATTACACTCACATTGTAAATATTGTATTACACAATGTACATATTGTATTACACTCACATTGTACTACACTCACATTGAGTTAGTGATTGTAATATTTAATCATAGATACTCATAGTATTGTATGTTCGCCAAATCTTGACTCTGATGATGATTATCTTATGGAACTAATAACAGTGTTATGTTCATTATGTACATTACACATGAAAATAGTAATAAATGAATTACATTTCAGATGGGCTGATGATTATGATTTGATTATTATATTATAAAGAAATGATTAGAACGGTTTTGGGTTTGGGGTGTGATAGGTACAATCCAATTTTCAGAATAATCTCATATAAGGAAAGAATATCCTTATTTTTCTCATTAAGGATTATTTGATTTAAATATTTCCTAAATATTAAATACACGCGTTTTCTAAAGTTTAGGGAAAGTGATAACCTAATTATAAACCTATTTTTATAAACTTTTAAAATCGGTGTTAATACTTAAAATATCGCATGCTTAAAGTATTAGACTTTGTTATTCTTGGGGGTGTTGTGACGAATCACATGCCAAATAATATATGTAATTTGGTAATATGTTTTTATTTATGAAATCATATATATGATTATTATTTGTGGGTATTAAAATTATAGGTGACCTCAGACCCAATAGGTGCTCCTCTCTGGACCTCAGGCGGGTTAAAAGGGAGAAGAGTTAAAGTCTAAGACGAGTATTTAAAGTGATTCAGACCTCAACATAGGATCCTACATCCACTGTCCAAGGGAATTTATATTTATTAGATCGTAATATAATTAATACAATCTAGGAGACCTCTTGGTCTTGGGCCAAGAGAGTTTGAGGTCTCCGCGGCATTTATTAACAATCTAAAGGACCCTTAAGAAGTAACTGATAGACTTCTTTAAGGATTACCAAGTATTAATTTATGGTTCAGAAAGGAGTAGAATATGTAAAATATCTGGATGTGACCCAAACTATGGTTTTATACTCACAACAGTGGGCTGGGAGTGTATAGAACAATGAGTAAATACTTGAATAAGATATAATTATATTCTCAGTGGAAATATGATGATTTGAACATGTTCTCAACCATTCTCTAGTCTTATATACATATATAAATACACACACACACATATATACATACAAACTCTAGAAGAGAATGAATAGATTGTTACAACATGGCTATGGTGTCTCTTAGGTCTAACGGCGTCAGCAAGGAGGTGGAGTATTGGAAAGTGTTTTGCAGATGGTGTAAGATAGTTGTTGAGTGGGTTTAATGTGGATGGGAGTTATCATTGCAAGTGGGGATAAGTGGTGGACGTAGGTGAATCGGTGTTATGCTTTTTACCTACCCACCAGACGAGTTGCAAGAGCTTGCCGGAGGTCTGGAACAACCATAGGGTTTCCATAGAATGTCTTGGAGGTATATTGTAATGATATACATCTGTGATAGGGGTTAGATAACCTTAGGAGGACATTTATTTTCAGATTGAGGTCTACTCTATATGTCAGACCCGGCGAAGCACAGATGCTGAGGTCTCTATGGTTGGTTACAGAGGTATGTTGGAACAACTAATCACTTTAGGAAGTTAAGAAGGTTGTTGTGGTTTATTACGGTACTATGGTCCATTCTTGAAGGATACATAGGTTTTATGGACTCAGTATTAGTTGGGAAGAGGTGTAACGCCGGCCTTAAGACCTCAGTCCTTGTATATGGGGGTTGGGGGGGCTTAAGAACTCTAAAAAACCCAGGGTTAGATATGGTATCCTCAATTATTATCTAAAATGCATTAATATATAGTTAAAAATTGTCAATATGCATGTTTATACCAGTTTATGATTTCATTCGATTAATTGTCACATGAACTGAAATACTGAATTTGAAAAACTTATGGGGATATTTTGTAGAACTCGTTTCTCACATGATATATTTGGTTTATTGTGAATGAAATCGGACTTGTATAAATGTGAAAGAATGGAATTTGATGTTGGACTAAAGAATAAAAGTAATGGAGAATTGTATATGTTATTGAAATTACATCGTTGGGACTTTTATGTTATGCAAATTATTTTTACCTTCATTATTGTTATTATTATGATTCTTTCTAGGCATGGGACTTGCAAGTAGAAATATTAATTATTTTTTATACTTTTTAGGTATGGGACTAAGGAATGCTCACTTATACATTAAGGGTATTTCCTAGGTGGGGGATTAGCTGATACGCATTTACGTTGTTTTATCCTAAGCGTGAGACTAGGAGATGGCAATAATTTTAGGTATTATCTTAGTTTGGGGAGTAGGTAATACTTATGATTGGGCGACCTTTAGGTATTGGACTAAGGATTTTTAGTTTTGATGCCCAAACTATGTTGGGGGCTAGTGGTAATTAATAAAAAATGATAATGAGAAGATAATTTATACCTAAATAATAAACAAGTATTAAACACAAATTGATGTGGCATTAATTTATGTGTACGTGTACATTGACTAGCTACACTATATGTGTGAGACTTACAATATCTTGTCTAATTTCACCATTTTTTATTTGCATCACAAGTATGTGCGGTGTCCGGTCTTAACTGACCATTACGATTTGTGTGGGACCTAGGATAACATGTTATAGTGACATGTCTTGTGTATGGAAGATCAAGGTATATGCGAGCTAAAAAATTAGGTGCACTATGAGTATGTGCAGGGCCGATAAAAAAGGCAAACTGCCTATAATGGTGTTACATTGCTAGTTTATTAATTTTGACAAAGATAATTTATTTTGAGAAAGTAAATAAAAATATATGGGTTGATTACACTTTCCCCCATAACTTTACCCTATTTTTAGCCTTGCCACTCCATATTTGATTTTTAGCCTTTAACCACCCGAATTTTCAAAACGACTTGAAATTACGCCTATTGTGAACACCGTTAATTTTGAATAGGAAAATCGCCAATGTTTATGGCATGCGACTTTTTAAAAGATATTTTTGTATTTTAACCTCTAAATAACATACCCTGTGACCTTCACCATTCTCTCTCATCTCTTCAAATAATGGTTGCCCACTTATCTCTCTCCCCTCTCTTAATCATGATGTTTGCCTTCATCTTCCTCTATCTTCACACACAAAATAAAAAACACGTGGATTCAATTATAAACACAAACACACGAACACCAGATCTCAATCGATGACACACGTAAACACTTGATTCTCACACACTAGCACCAGATCTGAGTCGATGGTGGATGGGGTTTTGGCCGATTATTTGATATGAATTTTTAATTTTTTTGGTGGTGATTGCAACAAGGTTTAAAAGGGGGTTTTGTTCAGTGGTTTGTCTACATTCAATTTTTTGGGCAATGTCTTGAAAATGGTTTTATTTGATGAGTTTTAAAGGTATTATCTAATATATATAACATTAAAAACGGTGTCTTTCTTAGATATTATGCCTTGTGGCAACATAATTGATTACCATTAATTACGTAAGTTTGAGTTCTCAAATACCACTTTTTTAAAACGGTTTCCACGATTTGACTTTTCCCCTTCTTCAGTCCTTTTACCTCTACGATTGCCTATTGATGAATCACAAAAGCCCGAATTTTCAAATGACATTCTACTGCATGCAACCCATGTTGTGTGACACCCCGCCTAATTAAATACCGGGTGATCAGTCCTTTATTAAATTAAAATCAAGGTGAACGGTTCGTTCATTCTTAGCATCACTGTCGCAAAATAAAATTTTCAATTTAAACACCCTAAATAATTAAGCTAAGTGTCAAAACAATTTTAAAACCTTATTTCCATTTTATTAAATCTGAATATGAAAACCTTTTTAAATAACCAACAATTTAAGAACTCTGATATACTAAAGATGGATAATAACACACAAGAATTAGATTCATCCAGATAAACCAAACCAGTTCAAACTATCAATAAAACCATCCTGACAGTAATTAAATCCCAAAGAGTACCAACAAATGGAAATATAAAGGAACATAAATCTCTGAAAAAAATCCAAACTGAATAGAGAAATGGGCGACACATACCCTAACTAATAAGAACTAAAAGTAGGAGTAGAATCAACAACGAGGTCGTCTAAGCAATGGCCTGCAACTCCCACATAAGCAGCAGCGCGTCCGATCCAAAGAACCTAAGCATGACGCCCATGTGGATGGGCACCTGTATTATATACATATATATATATACAAGAGAGAAGAAATAATAGGAAATGGGTCAGAGCTCGAGTGTAAAACAGTTTAAATTTAGTTTAGCAAGTATTTAAAATGCTTACATGCTAATGTAAGAACCATGTTAGTATGCGACACTCTCTTGAGAATTTTCACCTCTCATTCTAGTGTGCACGCCTACCGTACTAATAAACCTCATAAGTTTCTCTAACTTATTATCCAAAAGGTTTTATCAGGTGAAAAGTGAGTTTATGATATTTACTTTAGGAAATCATTTGCTTCAAGATTTCTACGCAATTTAGAACAAGTCATTTCCCTTATAAAGTTCCCGAACACTTACAATAAAATTGAAGCATTTATTCATTACTTATCTACTTATATGCATAGTAGGAAGTTCCCATATAAATATACGTATATATATTATTCACACGTACGATATATATACTATCGGCACCCCACATAAAACCTATGGTGCTGGCATACTCTGCTATCAAGTCCCCGTATCTCACAAACTAGGGGAAATACTAGTCCAGAATCACTCTCGAACTGTAATAACACAATACACAAACTAATGGAGGCGAAGCATAGTTCCAGGTCCTAAGAGGTCAGCATATACCCTCACGTCTCTTAGAAAATCTGACTATCAGTTTCGCATAGCCTGTATCGAGGAAACTATCCTCTAGGGTACGAGTCAATATCTCCCATAAACGTCCAATCGAGATAAGACCGTCCCGGTGCGAAACCCCCCGTGATAGCAAGTAGACCGGGCATGATTTTTTTACCCAAATATATAATATGCATAATCACACAGTCATATATATAAATATTCACATTTCTAAACTAGGTGCGCCCACAACCCATAATTATAATTATCCATTATTAACACATTTTACTCGATTATTTCGCATAACGGGCTCGTTATTTATATTTTCATTTATAATTTCCGCCATACTCACTTCTCCTCTCTCGAAGTATTCTAAGAATAATTTCAGTAGGCACACACTCACTCACCTTTTATTCTAACTTCCTTACAAGTCTCGACCTTTTATTAAATGTACGCATGATTTCATATGTGTGAATAACTCCCCGTTAACCCTTAATTTCATCTTACATTAAATTCTCACTCAACGGAGTTTACCTAGACCCTACTGGTCCTATTTATATCCCATTATGATCCACCAATAATAATCAAGGGTTAGTACGCAATTTTAATCGGATTAAACCATCATAAGGGGAATATGCAGTTTTCCAGGAGGGGTCGATCGATCGAGAAAATGGGGTCGATCGATCGATCATCGATCGATCGATGTTCTTGGGTCGATTGATCGATCAAGCAGTTATGACGAAAACTGCATTAACCCAGTTACGGGTTTGCCACTCCAACCTCAACCAAATCTCCATATATCATTCCCAAACTCCCAACAAACGTTACTACAAATTCTATATACCATAACACATAATTTTCTACGTAAAATACGTCCCAATTCATCAATTACAACAATTTAATGGGTAAAATTTTCCTGAACTTCAAGAACCCTAATTTTTCTTTTTCTTTCAATTCTACCAATTCTTTTCCATATTTTCTACTTCTAAATCCATAAAAATTCATGGTTTATCCTCTACACGCGATTTAGATGTCCAGAATATGATTACTTCTTCTACAACATGTGATTTCAAGTCTCAAAACTATACTTTCTTCCATGAAACAAGTTCTAAACAACCCTAGACTAACATGATTAAGACATCAACTAAAACTAAAGAAAGATAGATACTTGACTGAAAATTTGAGTTTCTGAATTGTGGACGAAAGTGGTATGGTTGCGTTCCTTGTCGCGCGATCTACGCTTTGGCGGTGGTGGCTGTGTAAACGGTCGAGTCCTTGGCCTTAAGTTGCTTGGGAAGCTCACCAACCTCTACTCTAATGGCCGTTCTTTGCTTTTGTTCTTGTTAACCCTAGCAGGAAACTCCTAAAGGTTGATTTATCCTTAAGAAGTTCATGGGTTAATTACCCAAAAATGTAAAATGTCCAAAATACCCTCCCGGGATGCCAATTAGGCCTAAAAACACCCCGAGACCAAACTAAACCCCCGGGTACATTATTTTGACTATCTCGACCCTTCCGGACAGATTGCCACACTCAAAATGACCATATGGGTGACTTATAATTTATTCACTTTTAATAATAATGATTTAGTCCCGACACGATACAGGCGCGTCCTGACTTAGATTTCCATAATTGCCATTTTATTCACTCGTGACAGTTTCAATAAAATAAATTTCATATATTACTTTACTCATGCAGTAATATTCAATAAATATCCAATAATTACTAACTCACATCACGTTAGTAAATATATAAAAAAATATTTTCGAATTAATATTAAATTAATAACTCAATTAAATTTAATAAATCCCCAATTTTAAAAGCCATAAAAATACGGGGTATTACATACTTCCCCCCTAATAACGTAATTTCATCCTGAAATTCGGAAAATAAGGCATACCTAGTAAAAAAAAATCTGGATACCTTATTAGTATGTAAACTAACTTGAAAGTGAAGCGCTCAATTACTATAGCCCCCGTTTCACATCAAGCTTGTTTAACACTCTCATTAACGACACTTCACAATATGCTCCTATCCGAAAACATTTGCATAAGACGAGCCTATAGATCATTGGCTCCCGTTATTTCAATATTATTGGGAGGCCGCACCTCACTACATGATAACTACTCATATTTATCTAAACACACAACTCCCATTATGAGAGAAACCACACGAACATCTTACCACAACTTGCCAAAAACAACCGTGGTAATTTCAGCATAAACATCAGACTCTAACTTGACCAACTCCAAAATATTTGATTATTCGTCCATCTCTTAACATTCAAAGTGAGAAAAGTTAAGGTTTTTCCACACCCGAAACCTCAATAAGTACCTTGTTCACAATAAGCAGATACGAGTGTTCCCACGGAACCTACCATTAGGTAATATCTTCCCTCAATTACTGTAATATACTCCGCTTGCTAGCTATAACCATTGTGGGGATTAAACGATCATAAAGAATCTAAAAAAAAATCACATTGCTCCACTAATCGTTAATCACCGTTCTCCTACTCCCCGACTACGGGTGATACGTCCTACTCAAAACGTAATGTAATCCCCGTTGCTTCCTGAAATCTCATTTTGAAGGTGGGGTTCAAAAATCTCATCCTAATTTAAAAAAAATATACCGTGTAGGACCACGTACCGGTGCGATCCTTCCTTTCAAAGGAATACTAGGGCACACTAGTTAATGTTGTCAACCATTCCAAAAGAATATCAATTACTTCCTTCTTGAGAATCTTATTCCACACATTCGAAGGAACTCTTGATCTTACCGTGGAGTTGGAAACTCATCCAAGAAACTTTACCAACTTTACTAGCCTCTTCCACTATAGGAATTGTCGATAGCCATAAAATTCTCTGGTTGGTCCTCTTGTTTAAACCGATTTCTATCTATGAGTGGTGCATGAGGAGACCACTCACTATGTCCCGCTCAACATCTACTTCTACTTGAAATGTCTCACATTAAGTGACACTTAATACTACCCTTCTTTCCTTGGTGTATATCGAAAGTTCCGACCCGTGCACTTTTCTCCACAATGTGCACTTTTGGACCCTTTTATACCATACTAACATCATCGTTCTTTGTACGCGCAACTCGCTCTCAACATTTGACTAATTACAAATCCGTTCTGAGTGTTTTCCATATATTTAAATTATACCCTTCTCAAGAAATACCCCTTTGTAAATGGCTTCCCACAGCCTTCCAACCCAATTCGGGTGTGCTACTCAAATTGCACACGTATATATGGATTATTATCTTCATGTGACGGTTAATCCACTTTGTCACTTCCACCTCGTCATGTTAGTCCCACAAACATATATTCCACACGTTTATTCCCCCATCCCTACAACTCGGAAGATTCTAACATCAGCTAAACAGGATGCCCACACACCCTATAAATCGTGCATACTAGCGTAGGCATCACATACGCTTCACACATAACACCCAATTCTTTCTTTTCATGCTCACAACGTGATTGCAACACTTGGGTAGTCTCAATCACCCTAGAAATTGAAATTTTAAATCCTCCTTATCATCGTTCCACCCTTCAACTCGGGGTGATGAGACAAAACTTTTAATGCTTTCTTTCCACACAACTGGCTCCACTGACCTTAATTCATAATTCAACTTCTGATTTACAGATATAATTACCTGCTCCTACTAAGACCGAGGTACCAAACTCATAGACTAATGACCAAACATCTTCCTACTTCCAACCTTACGCTAAGTTTCATGCGTGGGATATCTCGCAAAGAGAAATCCAAATAAGGAACCCCCCCCCCCGATACACTACTACCTATCATTATCGTTTATCGAAATCTGTTAGGCCCTCCGTCCATAACATGTACCCCTTTATTCCGTCTCTTGACAGAAAAAATTGCATCTCCTCTCGTAATTACACTTAACAAAGAACATTTCCCCAATTGTGCAATCGTTCAGTATTGGTGGAAAGCACATTCTATAAACCTTGAATACATACAATCGGGATTCTCAAAATCCCGTTCCCAATCATATGGGTGTAACTCTCAACTCCCACATCTCTAAAGGATAGGTATATCAACGCGCTCTTCCTATCACCAAGTCCTAAGCGCTAAACATAATATTGGGTTAAATCTTTTCGCTCAATGGTAAACCCAGTACACACTGAACCATGGAAACAAGGTCCCTAAACACTCTGGGATTTAAACATTTTGATACTACTATACCCTTCGAAGTCCCTAAAATAGAAAATATAAGTACGAGTTCGTCCCTCTCGCAGGTGAGGCCTCTCCAGAACAAAACATACTGCCCTAAGGCAACTACTCTGATAGCCTTGAAATCAGTGTCCACTATTGTTTTAACCATTTTTATAAACCATAATTAGTATAATGTCGTACTCGCATATCACATCACTAATATGAGAATTCTCAATAAAGAATATGAATCACTAATAGTGCACCCATTTGTCCTCCATGGAGAATACTAAAGACAATCCCACTTTACCAACGGGAACATATACATAATAATAATGCTATAAATATAAGCATTAAATTTTTCTCACATGCGAATCTAGCAATAAACAAAAATATAATGACTTGCTCGTGTCACATAAAACACGCTTCATCCTCCGAGGATAAACCTCATACTTCTACTTTGCCAATCGCCTTGGCTACTTAGTCGTCTTCCGGACATAGCGCATCTATCTGAACCAAATCGGAAATTATATTAACCATTACCCTTGTAAGCGACATGTCCTAACCCCTTATTCTCACTTCATAAAATTTTAACTCGTTTGGTTTTACTCTCCACAAAATACCTCAACACATAACCCACTTATCTCATGCAATACAGTTGAAAACTCACGAACGACTGGAATCGAATCTAGGAGAATCACAATCTCCTTAGAGGTATCCTCCTTATATAATACAACTAGGTGGAAGATCCCCCTTCTGGGAGAGGCATCTCCACCAAAACATCTCCTGCCCCATAATGGCAAAGATAATACTCCTACCGAATCAATTTATCATGGCTCTGTACGTAGCGAGCCAATCTATGCCAATAATGACATCGGGATCACGTATGACTAAACTAGCGTGACTATAGGTATAACCAAGCTACCAAACTATATACCTACACCCCGGCGTATAAAGAAAATTTATGAACCTTTCACAATGATGAGTCTACGCATGACACGTACTCTCAGTAGTGTCTAAAAATCCTAAGGTCCGTGCAAAGTGAGTATCTATGAAGCAGTATGATGCCCCAGTATTGAATAAAATGTGTCCCATAGTACTATAAGGAAGTAACATACCATCAACGGCCGAGGATAGCTGCTGGATTTCAGTATGCTAGATGTCGTACACACATTTGTGTTATTTCTGCCCTGCTGCTGGGGTATCTTACTCTTATCTGGGCAATCCTGCCTCCGGTGACCCATCCTGCCGCAATTGAAGCATCTACCTCTAAACTGTTTCATTTTACGACTCTGTTGGTTTTGGCCCAGTTGTACAGTTCCACTTTTTCCTTTGCCTTGTTGGCCTTGTTGAGCATTTTTATGAAAAATGACCTCTGGTTGAGGACAGTCCCTCCACTTATGACACGTATGTATACACTTATAGCAAAGTCCTAAAAGTTCTCGCTGGTTGGGTTGGAGTTCGTCTCCAGTCTGATCCGGACAAGTTTGACGTTCATGACCGTCCATTCCACATTTGAAACACCTCTTTGTGACTTCACTCTGACCCGGACTTCGTTGGCCCTAACGCTTTTGGGTTTCCCTGGACAATTTGTTATCTTCGTGGCTTTTATGGTCTTGAGGAGCTTATTGTTACGCTTTTAGTATCTTCACACACTTTTTATTTCTAGTCATGACAGATTGACTTTACTCTCTAGATCTTTTTCCCCTATAAGCTATATGTTGCGTTCTTGATACTGTAAGACCGCGGTGGAAACTGCCTGTGCCATAATACCTGCTAACTCGGCGATCGATACTCTCTCTGGAAACACCTGAGGTGTGAACTTACCTTGCTCATTGACTCCCCTAACGTCATTACCTTGTTCTTCTTGACGATCCATCTAAAAATTTAAATAATCCGGATGAGTTCATCATTCACGTAAATAAATCACAGAAGCACGAATTCCCAACGCATAAAGATGAATCCAATATTCCTAACATTAGGGATCTAAATTAAAGATGCTAAGCTGGAAACGAAATAAGCCGTACAGATCCTAAAGGACATTAGAACGTGATGCTCTGATACCACCTGTGGCACCCCGTCTAATTAAATACTGGGTGATCAGTCCTTTATTAAATTAAAATCAAGGTGAACGGTTGGTTCATTCTTAGCATCACTGTCGCAAAATAAAATCTCCAATTTAAACACCCTAAATAATTAAACTAGGTGTCAAAACAATTTTAAAACCTTATTTCCATTTTATTAAATCCAAATAAGAAAACCTTTCTAAACACCAACAATTTAATAACTCCGGTATACTAAAGATGGATAATAACACACAAGAATTATTCATCCAGATAAACCAAACCAGTTTAAACTATCAATAAAACCATCCTGACAGTAATTAAATCCCAAAGAGTACCAACAAATGGAAATATAAAGGAACATAAATCTCTGAAAAAAATCCAAACTGAATAGAGAAACGGGTGACACATGCCCTAACTAATAAGAACTAAAAGTAGGAGTAGAATCAACAACGAGGTCGTCTAAGCAATGGCCTGCAACTCCAACATAAGCTGCAGCGTGTCCGGTCCAAAGAACCTAAGCATGATGCCCCTGTGGTTGGGAACCTGTATTATATACATATATATATACAAGAGAGAAGAAATAATAGGAAATGGCTCAGAGCCCAAGTGTAAAACAGTTTAAATTTAGTTTAGCAAGTATTTAAAATGCTTACCCACTAATGTAACAACCATGTTAGTATGCGACACTCTCTTGAGAATTCTCACCTCTCATTCTAGTGTGCACGCCTACCATACTAATAAACCTCATAAGTTTCTCTAACTTATTATCCAAAAGGTTTTATCAGGTGAAAAGAGAGTTTATGATATTTACTTTAGGAAATCATTCGCTTCAAGATTTCTACGTAATTTAGAACAACTCATGTCCCTTATAAAGTTCCCGAACACTTCCCATAAAATTGAAGCATTTATTAATTACCTATCTACTTATATGCATAGTAGGAAGTTCCCATATAGATATACGTATATATATTAGTCACACATATAATATATATACTATCGGCACCCCACATAAAACCTATGGTGCTGGAATACTCTGCTATCAAGTTCCCGTATCACACAAACTAAGGAAAATACTAGTCCGGAATCACTCTCGAACTGTATTAACACAATACACAAACAAATGGAAGCGAAGCACAGTTCCAGGTCCAAAGAAGTCAGCACATACCCTCACGTCTCTTAGAATATCTGACTATCATTTTTGGATAGCCTGCATCGAGGATACTATCTTCTAGTGTACGAGTCAATATCCACCATAAAGGTCCAATCTAGATAAGACCATCCCGGCGCGGAAACCCCCGTGATAGCAAGTAGCCCGGGTATGATTTTTTTACACAGATATATAATATGCACAATCACATAATCATATATATAATATTCACATTTCTAAATTAGGTGCGCCCACGACCCATAATTATAATTATCCGTTATTAACACATTTTACTCGATTATTTCGCATAACGGGCTCGTTATTTATATTTTCATTTATAATTCCCGCCATACTCACTTCTCCTCTCTCGAAGTATTCTAAGAATAATTTCAGTAGGCACACACTCACTCGCTTTCTAGTTTAACTTCCTTACAAGTCTCGACCTTTTATTAAACGTACGCATGATTTCATATGTGTGAATAACTCCCCGTTAACCCTTAATTTCATCTTACATTAAATTCTCACACAACGGGGTTTACCTAGACCCTACTAGTCCTATTTATATCCCATTATGCTCCAACAATAATAACAAGGGTTACTACGCATTTTTAATCGGATTAAACCATCATAAGGGGAATATGCAGTTTTCCAGGAGGGGTCGATCGATCAAGGAAATGGGGTCGATCGATCGATCATCGATCAATCGATGTTCTTGGGTCGATTGATCGATCAATCAGTTATGACGAAAACTGCATTAACCCAGTTACGGGTTTGCCACTCCAACCTCAACCAAATCTCCATATATCATTCCCAAATACCCAACAAACGTTACTACAAGTGCTATATACCAGAACACATAATTTTCTACGTAAAATATGTCCCAATTCATCAATTATAATAATTTAATGGGTAAAATTTTCCTGAACTTCAAGAACCCTAATTTTTCTTTTTCTTTCAATTCTACCAATTCTTTTCCAGATTTCCTACTTCTAAATCCATACAAATTCATGGTTTATCCTCTACATGCGATTTAGATGTCCATAATATGATTACTTCTTCTACAACATGTGATTTCAAGTCTCAAAACTATACTTTCTTCCATGAAACAAGTTCTAAACAACCCTAGACTAACATGATTGAGACATCAACTAAAAATAAAGCAAGATAGATACTTGCCTAGAAATTTGGGTCTCTGAATTATGGACGAAAGTGGTATGGTTGCGTTCCTTGTCGCGCGATCTACACTTTGGCGGTGGTGGCGGTGTAAACGATCGAGTCCTTGGCCTTGAGTTGCTTGGGAAGCTCTCCAACCCCTTCTCTAATGGCCGTTCTTTGCTTTTGTTCTTGTTAACCCTAGCAGGAAACTCCTAAAGGCTGATTTATCCTTAAGAAATTCGTGGGTTTAATTACCCAAAAATGTAAAATGTCCAAAATACCCTCCCGGGATGCCAATTAGGCCTAAAAATGCCTCGAGACCCAAACTAAACCCCCGGGTAAATTATTTTGACTATCTAGACCCTTCCGGATACATTGGCGCACTCGAAATGATCATATAGGTGACTTATAATTTATTCACTTTTAATAATAATGATTTAGTCCCGACACAACACAGGCGCGTCCTGACTTAGATTTCCATAATTTCCATTTTATTCTCTCGTGACAATTTTAATAAAATAAATTTCATATATTACTTTACTCATCTAGTAATATTAAATAAATATCCAATAATTACTAACTCACATCACGTTAGTAAATATATAAAAAAATATTTCCGGATTAATATTAAATTAATAACTCAATTAAATTTAATAAATCCCCAATTTTAAAAGCCATAAAAATACGGGGTATTACATGTTGTCTTATTCTTTTGGGTTTAGATTTTATCATTAGTTTTTATGTTTTTAAAATTTTTCTGTTATAATAAATTCTCATAACCTATATATAAACATATGTAGACAGTCGTTTCCATGAATTTCTAATAACCATTAATTAAGGATGACAATTTGGAAAATACATTATATGGAGTATGAATCAAGCAAGTCTAAAGGTTATTTATTGAGGATGATAATTTTGACATCATAGTCGGTAATTTTTTATCTTGTTCAGTGTTTTAAGGTTATGAAGATGGTCATGTAACAAACATTCTTTCTAAAGATTCAACCATCTTCTTTTTCTTCTTTTTAAGGTTAAGGCTCATGTTCCACCCCCTTTTAGAATATTATTCATTGTCGCTACATAAGAATTATATTTCCTCAAATTATAATCCTAAATGGGTTGTTCTAAGTATTATGGTTCGATTTGCTTTAGTTTATTGCTATTAATGTTTATTTGTTATGA
Source organism: Sambucus nigra (assembly GCA_949130495.1). Classification (NCBI taxonomy): domain Eukaryota; kingdom Viridiplantae; phylum Streptophyta; class Magnoliopsida; order Dipsacales; family Adoxaceae; genus Sambucus; species Sambucus nigra. The sequence goes on from OX422215.1 coordinate 352,131,964, forward strand.
TTTATTTATTTTTAGAGATTTGCAATGTGTGGTGGAGAATTTCAACATTGGACGTATTTTCTTTGATTGGATTAGAGCTGCTGAGGTATTTGGAATATGTTTATCTCTTTTAGTGGATTGGAGCTATTGTTTTTAGGATTTTTCAATATATTTATCTCTTTTTAAGTAATGAATTGTTATCATATTCGATATTTTATTTGAGTTATAATTGTTTAAAAATACAAATTATCAATTAAATATTTATAAAAACGTAAAAAAAAACTAAATTTGTTTTTCGGGGGCGATCATTAGATTGTGCCCCACTCAGACTAAATTCCTGGCTCCGCCACTTAGTAATGTTGATATTAGTTGATAACTTCCCCCGCCTATTGGCACTTCTTTACTCAGTGCCATACTAACATATAACTATCCCCAGTTTATTGCATAGGATAACAGTACTTTCTAATTCAAACTCATATTAAAAATATTCTTTTTAAATATACAATATTTTTTAAAAATATGTTTTTTATAAATAAAATTACCTACTTCCAAAATTATCCTTTGAAAAACACATACTTATTTTTACTAATAATTTTTCTGAATAAAAAAAATCACAATGCGCCCACGTATCGCGTGGGGATTAAACCTAGTATATCATTATATGTGGGTATTGTAAAGAAAAACGCGTATGAGACGTGTGCGATATCGATTTAAATAAAGGCGCAAATTTCAACTAGAAACTAATTTAATTAAAGTCAATTTTAAATCAAATTAACTCATCCCTTAAACGAACAACTATGTGTATGCGAGTGTCAAACCATCATAAACACAAATATGCTAACTCATAGATTTCAGGAAAAATTCCCTCAGTGCAAAACCATTTATTTCACTACAATTTGTAAATCACAATTTACACGGATTACAATGAAATCTGCAATAAGTTTACCTCAGCAAACTGATCTACCGCGTGAAATGCGTGCTCATGTAAGGGCACGGTCGTTGTTTTTTGTTTCGCCGTGATAATACAAATAAACCTGAATTACGACTACACTTGTGAGGCAAGCACAGCGGTAAGTCGGGTATCGAAAATCCATAGGGACGAGATGCTAGAATTTATAAGGTTTCGTACTCCTAAATAAAATTGTAAAAAGTGAATTACAAACTAAAAAGTAAAAAAATGCAAAAAAAGGAAATGATTAACTTGGCGAGGGAAAATAAACTAGATTAACAAAGCGATAAAAACTATAGGTTGCGTCGAATATCCCTCACCCGAGTTAATTAGTATAAAATGGATACATGGGTCGACGAGTTATTACGAATGCGTCTCATTTCGACAGTTAATTAAATCAAGAGTTGTCACACCCCTAAATCCGCATAAAAGCCTAATAAGATTTTGGCGTCACCAAATACCCCGAAAATTACGCACGAAAGGTCGTAAGAACGGGACATACATGATATGCCCCGTCAAATCTCCTAGGCATAATAACTAGGGCAACGCACCCGAAATAGGCTCGTAAACACCATCACCAAAGCTAAGCAATGCGTCAACCCGAGTGATTTCCATTCAAACACAACATATACTAAATTAGCTAGAAAGCATGTTAAAAATGCAGTAAAGAAAGCGGTAAATAAACGCGATATATCTACACTAGAAAGCAAGTAAAGATAATATGTGAATCTAATTAACAAATCATGTAAATTAATCTAGAAAGCAAGAATAAAGAAAATTCAAGCTATATTAATGGAGAGGGAAGATAAAAGTACAATCTTACAAACCCAAATGTTGTCACACCATATGAGGAAGAAGAAAAGAGCTCTCAACTCCCAAACCTTAAGCTAAACTAACCTAAAAACTATTATATCTCTTCCTTTCTAATATTTACGACAAAATTGGTATTTATAGTAAGTGTAATTAAAATAGAAAAAAAAAAGAGAAAAGAAAAGTCAAAATATCAGTTGGAAACAAGGGATCGATCGATCGATCCCTTGCCATTGATCGATCGATGGTGAAAATTGAAGCCCACTGTCTCCCAACGAATTGCAAAAACAATGAAGGATCGATAGATCGATATTTTTAATCGATCGATCCTTTTGATCGATCGATCGATCAAGCAGGTCTACAACTCCTTTCCTCATACTTTGATTATTTCCATTTCTCCTTCGCTAGAATCACCGTAACTTCTTCGTTCTGAATCGGATTCGCACACCGTTCGAGGCCACGCGAAGCTTGCGAGGAGGGATACAACTTCCGTGTAGTTTTTGGGCCAGGTGACCAAGCTATGAAAAGATTAAAATGCCCTTGAATGTGCGATAGTGTACAAAAATCGAGTAGAATGCGTCCGAACTTCACACTTAGCATCCAAATACCTATAAAAGTTCAATTAACCCCTGCAAAATATGTTAACGTAGAAATCCGAGGTTGTCTGGTTAACGAGCATAAATATAGGAAATAAGATACCCGAGGGGGATAAAATGCATAGGTTCGAGGGATGAAATACGCAATATTTGCATCGTATCACAAACCTACATAGATGCATAATCTAGAGTCAGCCATGGATTTCATGCAGCGAACCCACATGAATCGCATTTCAGTCTTCAACAAAGATCCACAGGCAACGAACCTGAATGACCTCAGTCTTCAGGTGTAGAGAGGCACTTCACAAAAGTTGAACAATAGCAAAGTATGTTCTTGGGTTCCAAAAAAATTCACATAAACATTGGGATTTTGTGAATTGAAAACAAAAAGGTTTAAAAATCTAAAATTCAGAAGACATATGTTCTGCAGTAGAAGTTACGTATGAATAGAAAATCTGAGGTCTTCTAAAGAAAAACGGAGTTGTTTAACATGCTTAAATAGAAAAATTAAGGCGGCAGGTTGCTCAAATGAAATCGAATCTCACTTGGGCGGTTACACGTGTCGCTCGAACGAACTTCGCGCGAGACCTAGTGTTGCTTGAACGAACTTTGCGCGAGACCTGATGTCACTTGAATGACAGATGTTCGTTCGAACAAGAAATTAAATTAATATTTTTTTTTCTTTTTTCCAGAAAATGCTGCGCCATAAAATTTCAAAAAATAATTTTGGTGGAAAACTTAAGAACTTCACTCCAACACTTACAAAATTTTTGATAAAAAATATCCCAATATACTAAGTGAAATGCTAAGGAATAAAAATGCAACCTTTACCAAGTTTATCTCGCAGAGGCTTGATTATTGAAGAAACTTGATATTCGGATCCGTCTTGATGCACATGTGATCTTGAACATTCTTCAATGATTATAGCGGTATACGACATACACAATTGGTAACGAAAATTTAGAAAATCATGTCCTTATAAATCTCCCCCTATGTTTATGCCGGTACAAAATACATAAAAAAGCTGAATTATCAAAATATAAAATGCGTATACAAATCTAATACCCTCATGAACCCATAAATGAAAAGGTACTAAACATGTAGGTCTCAAAACTTTTCTTCAAAATCTTCAACATCAAATCTTCAAATATTCAAGCTTTTCTTATCAGGGTGTGAAATCCAATAATTTTCAACTTTGTACCTACAAACATGAGACAAAGAATATACCTCGTGACGCATCGAGTTTGAAATGATATAAAAATACATCAATAATTATAATCAAATCTCTCCCATAATTCATTCTCCCCCTTTTTATTTGACCGAAATAGAAAAGAAAATGAATAATCAAATCATGGAGTTGTCACGATTAAAGGGATACTCAAACATATTCCACAAATTATTTTTGATTTTTCAAGTTTTCATAAAAAAAAATCACACCATGAATTTGCACTAAGACAACCAAATCATGAAAATATAATGAATGGGTGTGAACATATTCAACAGGTAATAAAACTTAATCAAACATATGTGCACGATGCATAAGTGTACTCCTATCGAATGAACATCAAAGATATCCTTAGGTGTGAAATTGTTGAATTTAGATGATATCGACTAAATCAAATCATCAAATCAAAGCCTAAATGATTTCCAAACCAATAATGTCTAAAACTATTTAGTGCCGTTTTGAGAACTTTTCAAAGGACGCTCAAATCCATTGATACATATCCATCCAAAACTCCCTCATAAATAATAATCATTTTATTTTTCTAAAGAGGTTCTAAATTCTCAACTTAGAGAAAACCTATTAGCCCAAATTTTGGCATAATTCATTTTTTATTGACTTAAATTTTTTTACGGGCTCTTTTCAAACGGTGGCTTTCACGACGTGATTGTTATTCACTCCCAGCCATTTCCCGTGTCACTCATCATTTTTTCAAATTTAAATAAATTCCTCACGAACAATGGTTTTTACATGCACTAATTTTATTATTCTCATATTATTGCACTTGGTTCGTTTTAAGGACAAAACTGAGATGAAAACACTCGACCAACATGTGATACACAAGTACAATAATAATATAAAAAATCTGTGCACGTGTGTAATAAAGAAAATAATGAGTCAAACATGTAGGAAGTATCAACTAATAACATCTCAATGACTCCAAACATTATAATGCACATGGATGACATGAAATATTGTCTCAAAACACTATCAAATAGTCACATGGATATGGAATGATGTTATGAATTGATCATCATAAATGTTCATTTATAAACGGTGTAAACAAAATACAATACTCTTTTTGTCTTTTTTCAAAAAAAATTATCAAAATAAAATCTTTTTGTATTTTTTTAAAAATATATCAAAAGTATAACATAATTATAAATGGTATACACTAGTAATAGGAAAAAATATCATCATGCAAATCAACCTATGCTAGCAAATAAGTCTAGACCTCAGCCGAGAAGTGCGGTGGAGTTTTCTAAAGGTGGTGACATCCTATGAAAAACCTCCATCAAATCATGTGAAGTCTTGACTAAAAACAGTACCTACTCCCTAATATGTGAAAAATCTATCGTGTAATCATCTGGAGCATCAGGTGTGGTTGCATGCACGTGAACATGTGTAATATCAAAACATGACACATGACCTAACTTAAAGTAAAACTCTCTCAGGTGTCCTCTCTTCTTTTAGTGTGTGCACACATAAACTGACCTAAGTACACCTCTATCAAAACGTCTTTTATGCGATCTTCGAAAAGGTACAGGATGCCTAGATGGGTCAGGTTGAGAGCCATGTGTATCAGTAAAAACTCGGGAGTCGGCTCGGGTGATGCATATAAAGTGGATGCACCGTCATGACCTATTCCTAAACTCTCACCACTACCCAAAATGGGATTGAGAACCATCTTTCCAACCTTCTTAGATGTGTTATCCATAGTGACTTTAGCCTCCAGGGTGTGTTTAAGATCTTTCTCTAATTATGACACGCGAGCTATAAGTTCACTTTTCTCCCGATTCATGACGATCAATTGCTCACTCAAATTAATCTTTACCTTCTCGAGTTGACTCACCGATGCCTCAAAACCCCTCAAACTCTCTAACTCTCTCTCCAAATCTCTCACCCTAAGACCTAACTCCTTATTCCATTCCTTAGTGATAACTTTGATTTTTCGTGTGAAGTCGTTGTTGAAAGTCAAGTTAGTCAAAATCCTTAAAAATACCTACAAAATAATATCAAACTCAAGTGTAGAGCAGTAAGTAAGGACGTCAATCCACATCAAGGGTGTAAGCTAGAGACAAAATCAATTGTAATTCACTTTCTATTTTATTTTTGAAATTTTTCTTTTCTATTCTTTTTTAGCTTTTTCAAATATTAAAACAATTAGGGTGAGGATGTGAAATAACACTAAAATGAAATGAAAGATCAAATTACAAACTAAAAAGTGACTAAAATAAAAAATAAAGTCTAACACAAAAATATGAGATAAATGAGGTAAATAAATGTGAGAACAATCAAGAAGTGGGATTACACCACAAATTTTAGCTATTATAGCTATTTAATTTAATTAATTGAATTCTCCCAAATTAATATCAAAATTACAAATCAACTCTCGTTGCAAATGTAATTTTAATAGTAACTTTTTATAATATCAAGTTTAACACTCCACAACTCTAGAAAATATACCTACACTCCTTTTAATTAATCATCCGCTAGGATCGATCGATTAAAATTTATGTAAATCTTAGAAAATAAATTTAGAGTTGAAATTCAAGTAATAATTCCCCACTTAAGAAACTCCTATCTCTAGTTCGAATCTAAAATGGGTATTACAACTAGAATTTCGATTTTCTCTCGAAAATTATTTACCCTCTCTCGAAGTGTAAATGTAAGGGGGGTCAAAATTAATATTCAAAGGGAATTTTCAAGTACTCAAACTAATTAAATTAAAATAACATCAAATAAGGGTTTCTCCCCACCCCTTGAAAAGGGATTTAGCCAAACATAGTATGAAATTCGACAAATTAATAATCAAAGGCATAAAATAAATGAGAAGAGAAGAGAACAATCAAACCCAATCTCTTGAAGTGAAATTGAACTCTTATTTCCTTGAAAGCAAGCACCATCCATCCAATAATATCATCCAACAATAATAAATTTAATATAATACTCAGTTGAATTACTCACAATTTATCCTCATAAATCTCTAAAAATAAAAATAAAAACTATTTACAAAATATTTCCCTAAATTATTTTCTAATCTAACATATCTCTTTACTTTTCTCTAGAATTTTCTCTCTCTATTAACATGATAATAATGGATGAATTCAACTACATCAATCTATTATGAAATAATTGCTAAAAATACAAAAATTCATTATAGATGGGTGGGGTGAAATTCATCCTAGATATAAACTTCACTACACACCTCTATATTCATATATTTGCTAAAAATACAAATATCATCTATAGAGGAATGTAGAGACATTTATCACACGAGGTTTAAAAACTAAGTTGGAGATCCTTATCAAAATGGTCTTCTTCTTCCTTAAATAGTACGCATGGAGCATGGGGGTAATTTGGGTAGGGATTAAATGGACATGAGGGGTGTGAGGATAAGTTGGGGTTAAAATAGGAAAATGCACAAATGTGCATGGGTTGTGTGAGGTCATGTGGATGAGGGGTGAGGGAATAAAATCAGATTTGGTTAAAAGAGTGTTTGGGGGAATTTTTGGAATTGCGGTTAAAAGAGGTGTGATTTAAACATGTGGATTTAGCATGGGGATTGAGTAACCGTCGGTATTTAAATCGGGTATGAGGTTGGATAGGAATGAGAAATGGGTGAATGACGAGCAATGGATAAAAGATGGATGCGATAGAAGACTGTTTTATACTTGAAGAACAAATGTCTTTATTTCAAAATAACTAACTACAAACTCTCTTTCTTTTCTTTTCTCTCTTTTTTTCTTTTCTTTTTTTTTCTTTTTTTCTTTTTTTTCTCTTTTTTTCTATATATATATATATTTTTATACTCTCAACACTGAAGACTTTTTACACTTGGAAACACTCTTTTTATCAAACTGATGGATGATATATGAAATGAGTGGGGAATGTATATGGATGGTGGGGGGAATATATATGAAATATAGGAAAGTAATGGGTGAAGTGTATGGATAGTGTATGGGTGAAAATCTAGTGATTGGGACAAATTTCAAGACACGTGTTTCTTACAACTCGAAAGTGATGTCGTTCTCAGTGATCAAGCCAAAAATTTAGTGAAGAATAATGAGATCATACAACGATTTAAGTGTGGACCCAAAGAAAGTTGAATTAACTTGTGACTCGGAGATTACGTAAGACACTCTGAAAGGGTGAAAAGCACAAATCTCACAAGCTAAAGTCTCTACTAGAGATCCTTAAGGTTCTCTTGGGAATTATAGTACTCTTCAACTCTAAACCATAGTGGCGTGATAAGTGCGCAAATTTGGTTGAGTCTAGCAATTCATGGTGCAACATGCATTGTTATGTATTATATAAGCTATTTAGAAAAAATATTCTTTAGCTTGATTCCTAGACTTTGAAAGATGGATGATATAAAATTCACGTCAATGATTGAGATGAAAGAAACTGCACGAAAATTTTAAAAATCAGGCTTAAAAATCCAAATTTTTCAAAAGAGGTACGATTTTGATAAAATTCCCCACCTCCAAACAAAAATAAACATCGTCCTCGATGTTAAATAAAATGATTTTTAAAATTGAGAGCATAAGGTGGAAAGAGATTATCATAAATAACCACTAATGAAATGGACAGATATCGCCAAGAAGAAACCTAAATGAGTGATAAGAAAAAAAGGTGTACAGGTCTACAAACATGATAAAGCATTGGGTGGTGTGACACACCACCCCCAAATAGGATGATACTAGTACAAGAAACAACGGGCTGCCTCCCGGTAGCTCTAAGTTTAATGTCTTCAGCCAAACCGAAGGGAATCTCACCCTAAAGATAAGATCTATGAAATCACGGGGCGACAGAAAAATGGGGTGATGAGAATCACCCCCAAACAAGACTGAAGCGTCAGTCTTGTTGGATAATTTGACAAATGTGAGGGTAACTAGGGCCCTATAGGCATAATGCTCAAGGTGGATGGGGAGGCAAAATGTTTTGGCTAGTGGGATGGGGTGGGGCTCAGAAAAATTACACGACCCTTCTATGAATGGGCGATGATATTTGTTGCGTCGTGACACGCCAGGGAGCTGATGGAAAGGAAAATCAACACCACAAGGAAGTGGTGTGCATAGAGTAAAAAGCTCGGTGTCACGGTGGAGAGTAGCACCATAAATGCTCTAGTAAAAGGTGGATGATGGTTTCAGTTGATGATCTAAATATGTAGATGGAAACTTGAAATGTGTAAAATCAAGATCCAAACCTGGTGGTGGGGTGGAAGGGATAATGGGTGGGGTAAAGGGTGGATCGGGTGGGATAAACGGTGGAGGAAGATGATCCAACTCAAGCATGGGAGACACACACTCATTGGGAGGAGTAAAGGAATACTCACAAGGGAATGTGGTTTCTAAAGAAGGAGTTGTCAACTTCTCCAATAGAGAGCATCGGTGAATGTGGTGGGTGGGTAAGACGAGGCACCAAGATCAGAGATAGAGGAATCACTAGAAATATCGAGCTCAAAGGGAGCCATGCATGGTGGGACATCATCCATATCCGGATAGGTAAGAACAATCACGGATTCTATCTCGGGAAAATGGTGAGCACTCGTAGCCGAAGCTAACCTTGGATAAATTGATTCCTCGGGAACACAAATGGTGGGCTCAATAGGTCTGGACTTGGGAATTTTTTTGGATTCTTCGGGAAAGAAAATGGGAACCTAAATTGTGGGTTCATGTGGACATGGTGGGATTTGATCAGGCTCACTAATGAAACATAAGTCAACACAATTGTCGACTTGGGGACCGGACCAAGGAATGATCTCAACTTCTAGATTCTCGAGGTGGTAGGATTGGTCACACTCAAAATTCGTGTCACAAGAGGACACATCATCATCACACTCGGTTGCAACGATGGGTGGATCCATGGGAATGTCCGACTCTCTCACACACTCAAATTCATTAAGGCGTTGTTCAAGTCTTTGGAGAGCTTGAGTTTGAATTTGAGTGTCTTTTTCTTGCTCGATGATAAATTATTGCAAGAGTACCTCGAGAGCGGATGTCGATGGTGGTGGTGGTTGAGTGACGGGTGGTGGTGGTGGTGGAGTGATGGGTGGTGGTGGTGGTTGAGGTGGAAACAACTCACTATGATCATGAATATATGGATAATACTCAAATGAAGGGGGTGGATGAAGTGGGGTCAAGTTTATCATACACGAAAGGATCGCCTTCGTGATTGATGATTGGTTGATACTCTTAGGGTGCGTAGTGAGGGAACTGATCGTGAACGGGTGCACAAGGTTGCCATGACAACTATTGGAACGTGTGAGGATCCACAACATAGGGTTGGAATTCACATTGCTTGAAAGGGTGATCAGGCCTCCATGAATAACTAGGATACTCACACAACTTGGGATTAGGTATATCGGGATAATAGGCCGAGGTGGGTTTCGAAACAGTGTCATATGGATACACATGTTCTATGGTGGGTTCGGAGGGATATGAAAAGTAAGGTTACTCATGGGACATGTGATCGACATAATAGCAATGGGTGCACAACAAAGTATGAGACACATCGACACTTCACACCGAGGGTGATGGAAAATGAGGTGCTTGAATGGACGGGTCAAGAGTATCTACAGTAATCGTGAGAGAGGTTAAACCACTAAAAATATCATGAAGAGACGGCTCGGGATCACTCTCACACGTGTCGCGTGTTAATGGGAAATGACCAAAGTAGTCCCGTAAGGGATGTTATTCGGCCATGTGGAGAGAAATGTTTTTTGGATTTTTTTTATTTTTTTTAAAGAAAAAGGAAGAAAATATTTTTGGATTTTTTGGAAGAAAAAGTGGGGGAAAATATGGACTTTTTGAATGGTTGAACTAACTAAAACTCGGCTACCGAAAAATTAAATTGGACACACACACGTCAAGAAGAATTCCTAACTAGCACATAGACAATTTTTATCTTTAGATTTAGTGAAAGGGTGTCAAATTTTAATTAAGTCCGCGGGTGATAAAAAAAATCACGGAATAATCAGAGTGATCGCCTTTGTAAAATTTTCTCCTATTGGGCTACCTAGTTGATGAATTATAAATTTAATAATGGCTAAGCTAACACACAATGGTAAGCGAGTGAGTCGGGTGATGAAATCCCTTCTCGTGAGTGACCGGGTGTAGGTCTTAGTAATTTAATTCATCACACCATTCGAAAATAAATGCAAGAATAAAATCACACAAGAGCACGTAATTACACACAAGAATTGACTCGCTAACAGGAGAGGCGCGAGGGTATAAGAGATATACCTCCCACGGTTTTTAGGCCGTGGGGTGCCGAAATTTTTTAGTCGGCCGGGGGTAGATTATGCCAATCTCAGTCGGTCCCAGGAGTCCTACCGACCCAAGGTAGAGAGGCTTCAAAATCCTTGCCTTGGACGCCATCTCTCTACCTTGTCCGGTTTACCTATCAAGGTTTCTTCGATTACTACAATTTAAAAAATGAAAAATAAAATAAAGGTGTCTCTATGCATCGCAATACAAGCCAAGCATAGAATAATCCTAATACAAGCCTTCTAAAAATAAAGAAAAATGGTACGAAAAAGCAACAAAGTATAGGAAATAAATGAACTACAAAAGGAATCCCTCTCCAAGCTTCACGATCCCAATAATGACAACGGCGCCATTTGATAAAAAGAACTTTTCAGTATAGTCGTTATATCAACATAAAGGAATGATCTCAAATTTAGTTTTTAAGATTTATGTGATAAAATTCTCTCCACCCCTTTATGTTGAGTATTTGCATTTTTAGCAAATATATCAATATAGAGATGTGTAGTGAAATTTATCTCTAGGATAAATTCAAACCCACCCCTCTATAATGAATTTTTTCATTTTTAGCAATTATTTCAAAATAGATTGATGTAGATGAATTCATCCCTTATGGGAGGTAAATTCTAATCCATTACTTTATGTTGAGATTTTGCATTTTTGACAATTATCTCAACATAAAGTTATGATTTAGAATTTATTTCTTTGGATGAGCTCTAATGTCCAATTTTATAATATTAGGATTCGCATTTTTAGCAAATCTCTTTTATTATTTAATTGTCCATTATGAATTCATCCATTATCTTTTCTTTTTTTTGTAATTTTAATTTTAGATTCAATAAATATATTAGTGAGGGATTATGATTGAGAGATTTTTTTATGTATAATTGAAGATTTCGTTTCAATTCAAGGCTTAAATGGGTTTGATCTCCTCCTCTTGATTACTTTTAGTTTAATCCTCACATGCTCTTTTTTGTATACTTTTATTTTTATTTTTTTGGATGATGATTATTGAGGGTTAATCTGCCATTTATGGGATAAAATTTTGAAGCCCTCATGAGTCCAATTTTGTTAGTTTACTTATTAGGCAATTTTGTTTATCTCACTTTACTTAAATTAGCTTGTACTTCTTAATTAGTAGTTATAAAAATTAGTATAGTTGGTTAGTTAAGAAAATCCCTTGAAAAATCCATAAAAAATATAAACAGCAAAAATAGAAAAATAATAATAAAATGAAATGAATTTACCCATATGGCTTCGCTTATTTTGTGTTTCACCTTTAGATTTGGATTGATGCCATTATTTACCGCTACACTTTAGTTTGATATATATTTGTAGGTATTTTGAGGATTTTGATTAGAGGAGATTTTCAAGCAACGGCGATTTTTTGTTTGTTTGTTTGTTTTTTATTTTTTTATTATTTTTTTTAATTTAGCCTAACACGGTATGAAAAAGGGGTGAGTGTACGGAAGTAAGGTGTGAATGAGAGTATAGTCGGGTGTACTTGAGGGTATAGGGTATATGGTGAGGGTGAGGAAGAGGTGTTTGTGTGTAGGTGAGTGTAGGATAGGTGGGTGTGAGTGGGTTTATGTGTATGTTTAATTTGGACCCTAAAAAAATAAACTAAAAATAAAAATAAAATAAAACAAAACAAAAATTTAACTAAAATAAAAAATAAAAATCAACTAAAATAAGAATGACACGACACGACACACTATACAAACTCTAAAAAAAACTAAACATAACTAAAATAAAAACTATAAAAATAAAAACTAATAAATAAAAATAAAAAAATGAAATAATAATAAACTAACTAAAAATAAGAAAATAAAAGAAAATATAAAAACTAATACACAACGCGCTAAAAATATAAAAATCCTAAAATATATACATGACTCAATAAAATAAAATAATAAAATAAATCCTAAACACACACGGTTCGAGACAGATTTAGGTAGGTTTAGGGTAGGCTAGGGTAGCTCCATAATCCGCATAATTGCCTTGAAATACACGTTTGAACACCGCAACGTGCATTCGACCTACAAAATAGACAATAAAGCGCATAAGACCCAAATTGTCGAGAATTAGCAACTAAAATACGTCTATTCGGGGTATAAAATGTACACTTTTGGGTGCTTATCACTTAGTCTTTAAGGTCTCAGTGTACAAATCTCTAAAAGCCTTTTGGAGCTCACTTTTATCTCCACTTTCACACTCACTTTCAGATTCCCTAGAAATACTCAAATCCTCCTCGAGGGTCTCATATGCACAAGTGTCCTCATCGTCATGGGACAAACTGGGTTTGCTCACGTGATTAGCAGAAAAGGCAACAAACTCCTCCCCAGAATTATTCACATCTTCCTCACTATCACTAAGGGTGACTGGCATAGCAACTTTCTTGCCCTCTCTCCTAAATCTAGTGGGACACTCAAACGACTTATGCCCTCTTCCCTCACATTCAAAACATGTCACTTTTTCTAAATCTCCCTCACCCTCTTTCTCTTTCTCACCGCTTTCTTTGGCTTTATCTTTCTTTTTCTCAAAAAACTTTTTATTGGATGAACTGTGTTCACACTCGTCCTCAGACTCGGACTCAGAAAATATCACTTTCTTTTTCTTGTCACTCGTGGACACGTTATTTCCCTTTCTAGTTTGGGCTCTAAGCGCTATTTCTCTATCATTAGGTTTGATGGTGTCGGGGAACATGTCCATTTCATACGTCTGGAGGCATCCTACCAACTCTTCTAAATTAGACGACTCAAATTACCCAAGGTATTCAAAACAGTTACTTTAGGGACAAAACGTTTTGGCACTGGTTTTAAAATCTTTTTTACCACTCGTGAATCAACTATAGTCTCACCAAGAGTAAAACTAGTGTGACAATATCAGATAAACATGCATAAAATTCATCAAAACACTTAGTCTCAAGCATGGTGATTGTCACAAATTGAGTGGTCAAATTTTGAATTTAAGACTCTTTGACCGTGTTAGTGCCTCATTGAGTGAGTTTCAAAACATCCCACGCTTCTTTATATGTGGTGCATGTCATAATACGTCAAAACTCGTTGTAACACCCCGTAATTTTATGCATTTAATATTTAATTAATTCGGGAATTCTAAATTTCTTGTGTGTCATAATTTAAATTAAATTAATTATGGTAATATTAAATTAAATATTAATCGGGGAGTGAATGGTTAATATTTAGGGAAATTTAATTACTAAGTGAAAAGTAATAATTTATTTACGTCATTTCGAGAATTAGTGACGGGGTATGAACTTATCTCAGCCGAGATAAGGATTTTTATAAATTAATTTGGATGTCAATTCTGAGTATACGGTTGAGTCCCGATGGGCAGAGATAGTAAAAAAAAAGTGTACTCGGGGGTAATAAACGGGTCACGGGACATTTTTAGGCATAATCGGGCCCATACGGGGGTATTTGGGTCACTTGGGCTTCGCCCATTAGGTAAAAAAGGGATTAAGCCTAATTACTTAATTAAATGGAAAAGGAGAACTACTGATTGGAGATTAGAAAACACTTAGTGGGAGAGAAACCCCTAAGAGGCAATTAAAGGCAATTTGGGGGACAAAGGAAAGAGCAAAAAGAGGGGATTTCATCTTCAACCCTGAGAATCACAACTTCATATCAGACCCTACGAAATCATAAGGCAAGTGGTTAACTTGCTGTAGCATTTAATTGTGTTTTCGATTCATATTTATGTGATGTGAACACCTAAATTCGTTTTGGAGATAAATGGGTACAAAAATGGGGTTTTTGTAATTGGAACACAAGATGAGAATTAGTGTAAGAAATTATGGTGTAACATGATTCTGAACAGATATTTGCCTTAGTTGTAATAAACCCAGACAAATTTGGAATGAAATCGAGTTGGAAATTTGGTGTTGTGACTGATATACGAATAACCCAGCTTTTCCCCAATTTAGAACAAAAGAGTATAGAACGAAAATTAAACGAGGTTTGGGGACTTTAAGGGGGTCCTTTATGGTGTTCTTGACGTGTTATATTGATGAGAAGGCTTGGGTTGGACTGTAGAAGGAGTTTGGAATTTAAGGTTTCCGTCCATGGCTAAAACAGAGTCTCGGAAAAGACGAAGACTTGTTCGATCAATCGATCGATGGTTGGGGATCTATCGATCGATGGTCGGGGATTTTTGATAGTTCGGCCAGTTTGTATATATAAGGGGAATTTAATTAAAATTTTCTTCCCATACCTTATTTAATGAGAAATAAACATAGAATATACAATCTAATTAATTACGAGGGAAAAATAATTGAGATTGGAGGAAATTTATGTGTGACACACTATGATTACATTTTGGGAAGAATATTTTGAAATAATTAAATACGAATCAAGTGGGCGAGTCCGGGTATATTGGTTGAGCGAAACCAGGGCATTGAATTAATTTAGAGTGAAAGCCAAATAATTTGGAGCTGGAGATTTAGACTCGAGTATTGTTTTTTTCGGACCATGAGAGCGAGTCTGAATATATTGGTTGGAGCGACAACAAAAGTAATCTAATTAATTAATGTGCAAATTAATTAATAATCAGAGTTGGGCCGTAAGCTCATGATTAATTGTATGGGCTTGTGTTATGGATTTAGTACACGGTATAGCCGTGGTATTTTATATATATATATATATATATATATATATATATATATATATAATGTGTACATTAATATCAATGGCTAGATATTATTATTATATATACTCAGGTGCTACAGGGGAGGTTGCACGTAAAGGATTAATCCCCTAGCTTGAGGAGTAGGGCGAGTATATTCTCAGGTCATAGCGTTCATTATATGGGTGAGGGTCATCTCACTTTCAGGGAAGGAATATGACCGCCTCCAATATTTATGTATTAACCAAGTTAGTGAGCGATTCTGACTTGGGGTAACTAGGTTATGTGAATATACCTAGTGGGATAGCACTTTAGAGAATATACATCCGGGGAGTTATTACTCAGGAGGATGTTCATTATTGAATATTATTTCAGCATATTTGTGAATGTTGTAATATGACTATACGTATATAATGAGGTAAATAATTATATACAGGTAAATTAATACAAACCGTGAATTGTATTGTATGTATAATGGGTATGAAAGTTCTATGAATTTAAAAAGGGGAATAATTAATTAAGTTAGTGTTGATAATAACTTAGAAATCATAATTATGGCATACTCGGTTAGAGTAGGGTGGTTGCAAGGGGTTATATCAGTTATCTAGTCATGGGATAAATAACTAGATAAATTAATTAAGGCGTTAGTAGTGCACATTAGAGGATGGGTGAGGATGTCCTCAAGGGAGTGTGGCACTAACTAAAATATGAAGAGCATGCATACATATTTATTACTGCAAGTTAATCATTTGCTAAATATTTTCCAAATATTTTGGGTACTAACCCTTGCTATAAAAACTCTTAAAAACCTTTTAGGTGTCCATCCACAGGGACGCCAAGCTTGACTCATTCCAGGGTTCCGTTGCTGCAGCATATGTGGATGTTGCGGGAGTTTGATAGGCGCCTCGTTATTTTTATTTCTAGTGTAGAGATTTCCTATCAGTTACTCGAGCATGTCACTCATAGTTTATTCAGTACTTATGTCAGCCTTGTTGAGATTTATTATTTGTCTTTACTTTTGTTCGATTTCAGTCGATGGTTTATTCAGTCAGTTTTTTAGATGTGAATGGTTGATTTCAGTTAATTGTGATTGTTTAAATTAATTTGTTTCAGCATGAGTATTTCATTAGATTAATGAAAAATAAAACTTGGCACCAGTCTAATTATCTCACTTAGGTGGTTAGTAATTAAAAAGGCGACAGTGATACTAAGAATGAACCAACTGAGAAATCGGTTCTAATTTAATTTATGACTGATCACCCGGGGTTAATTAGGCGGGGTGTCACAGATGGTATCAGAGCATCAGGTTCTAGTGTCCTTAGGATCTGTGCGGCTTACTACGTTTCAGCGTAGCGTTCGGTTGATATAGAGACCTATTATTAGGACTGTTGATTCATTTTCTGCTTTTGAGATATCGTATTCCTGCTATTAGATTTTTGTATAAATTGTGTACTTATACTATTGAATCTATTTTTCAGATGCCACCGAAGAGGAAGAGAGTGGAGAGGGATGAGGCTAGGGATGAATTAAGGGAGGCTCATTAGGAGCCACAAGTACCACCACCACCTGAGTTGATCTCCACTACTCAGGTGGCTGTGATAGTGTCCCGGATAGTTGAGACCGCAATGACGGCTATGGCAACCCATTTTCCTCAGCCTTAGGCACCACCTCCAGCGGCACCAGCAGTTCAGGCTCCAGTGGGGCCACCGTCTTGGCAGTGAGTTAGGGATACCTTTCTGAAGGGTCACCCACCTGAGTTTCAGGGTAGTACCGATGTAGTAGAGGCTTATAACTGGAAGAAGAATATTCAGCGACATCTGCGTATGCTGGAGTGTACCGATGTGCAGAAACAGATGCTTACTACCTTTCGTCTATCGGGGGTAGCCTTACAGTAGTGGGAGTCAGTTACCACTGTTGGAGAGGAATTTGATGACGATATTCGAGTTCTGGGCGCGGTTTGATCGCAAATACTTCCCACCAGCAGTAGAGGCCAAAATAAGGAAGAAGTTCAGCGAGTTAGTACAGGGTGACCGTTCAGTGGAAGATTATGAGGAAGAATTCACTTGTTTGGCGAACTTTGTGCCAAATGAGGTGAGCGACGAGGAGCGAAAGAAGTCGAAGTTCATGGATGGCCTGGCCTGGAGGATCAGGCAGCAATTAATTGGTAATCCGGTGTTGGTGACATATACAGATGTCATTAATACCACTCTTGTACATTGCCAGGATCATCGCTTCCATGCGAAGGGGAGCAAGAGGGTAGGGGATCCGAGCCAGCAGGGCAAGACAGTTGTTGGTAGTGACACAAGTGGTGCTCAGCAGCAGACTAGTAGTCAGCAAGGGAATCAGGATAAGAAATTTTGGCTTGGTGGGTTTTAACCGGGAGGACATGGATTCAGGCAGGGCCAGCGGGGCCCAAATCAACAACAGCAAGTTCCTTAGGGCCGGCAGGGCCAAGGGAACAATGTGGGAGGCCAGCAGGGTCAGCCACGTTAGGTCCAATGGCAGGGGGATGGTCAGAGATGCTTTTTTGTTTGTGGCTAGACAGGACACTTCAAAAGGGAGTGCCCACAAAGGGGCAGAGGCCAACAACAGGGTGCCCAACAAGGGCAGCAGGGACAGATGCAGCCAGCAGCACCGACTCCACCAGGCCTACAGCAGCAGGGGCAAATGAACTACGGGCGTGTTTACAACGTTTAGTATGTTCCTAATCCTCCAGCACAGCAGGCGCCGCCAGCGGTTGAGGGTATGTTTCTCATCCATGGTCATGAGGGTAGTATACTTTTTTACACGAGAGCGTCTCATTCATTCATTAAATCTAAATTTACTAAACGGGTCAGGTTACTAGAGATCGCGGGTAATCTTTGTATGTGTGTAGAGTTGCCAGTAGGCAACATGGCATTGATTTACTCAATTTTTTTGGGGGGTAGACATTTTGATTGGGAGGCTTAGTTTAGCAGCGAACCTCTTAGTGTTAGATATGGAGGGTTACGATGTCATCCTATGTATGGACTAGTTGGCAGGTTATCGGGGGACACGAAAGGATAATCGTGTTATCCATTTCGGGACAGGAGATTTTCCTAATAGCGATGCCTCTACTTGAGGGAGGGTCGTGTACACACTTGTATTATATCGAGGAGGAGACCTCACAGGAGGTGGTAGTTCCGTTGGATTCGATTCCGGTAGTGAGGGACTTCGAGGATGTGTTCTAGGAAATACCAGGGTTGCCACCCAATAGGGAAATCGAGTTTGTAATCGATTTAGCCTCGATGACGAGGACGATTACTCGAGCACCTTATCGTATGGCCCCTTCAGAGATGTGTGAGTTGAGAGAGTAGATTCAGTAGCTCCTGGGTCAGGGTTTCATTCGGCGGAGTACATCATCGTGGGGTGCACCGGTGTTGTTTGTAAAGAAGTGAGATGGTTCACTTCGATTGTGCGTGGACTATAAGGAGTTGAATAAGGTGATAATACGGAATAAGTATCCATTGCCTAGGATTGATGATTTATTTGACCAATTAAGAGGGGCGTCTTACTTCTCCAAAATTAATTTGAGGTCAGGGTATCATCAGCTGCGTATTCGAGAGGAGAATGTTCCTAAGACTGCTTTCCTGTCGCGGTATGGATCTTACGAGTTCAGGGTGATGCCATTCGGGCTCACCAATGCTCCCGCAGTATTCATAGATCTTATGAACAGGGTTTGCAGAGAGTACCTCGACTAGTTTTTCATCGTATTCATTGATGACATCTTGATCTACTCGCGTACTGAGGGGGAGCACGCAGAGCATCTACATTTGGTTCTACAGATGCTGCGAGATCACCACCTTTATGCCAAATTCAGAAAGTGTGGATTTTGGCTGCAGGAGGTACAGTTTCTTGATCAGGTGGTGTCAGACCGGGGTATTGCGGTGGATCCGAGTAAGGTGTCAGTGGTGAGGGAGTGGGGACATCCCACGACACCGATTAAGGTGCGCAGCTTTCTGGGATTAGCCGATTATTACAGGCGGTTCATTAAAGGATTCTCAAAGATTGTGGGCCCTTTGACGAATATGACTAGAAAAGGGGTGCCTTTCACTTGGAATGATCATTGTCAATTAGATTTCGATGAGATGAAGGACAAGTTGACATCTGCACCTGTACTTGCTTTGTCGAAGGGAGGACTAGAGTATCGGGTTTACACGGACGCGTCCTTACAGGGACTTAGGGGTGTGCTTCAGCAGGAGGAAAGGGCTATAGCTTATGCATCCAGAAAGCTAAAGCCTTATGAGAGGAATTACTCAACTCACAACCTAGAGCTAGCAGAGATCATTTTTTCTTTGAGGATATGGAGAAATTATCTTCTAAGAGAGCAGTTCACTTTATTTATGGATCACAAGTCACTTCAGTAACTCTTCACACAGAAGGATCTGAACATGAGGCGGAGGCGGTGGCTAGAATTCATGAAAGACTACCAGTTTGATATTCAGTATCATCATGATAAGGCTAATGTGGTGGCAGATGCATTGATCCGGAGACCAACTGGGGATATATCAAAAGCCTAGAAAGTAAAGTGGAGAGAGCTTCGATATGAGGACGATGTAGCCAGGGCCTACATGTCAGCTTTATCCATCACACCGAAGATCATTATACGAGTGGTAAGGGCTCAGGCGGAGGACCAGATCTGCCAGGATAGGGTACACTAGTTATTAACTGAGGGAGCAGAGGGTTACTCGATCAACTCGTAAGGAGGCCTACGCCTAAATGGGAGGCTAATTATGCCAGAGGATGAGGAGTTGAGGCACGCTGTTATGACAGAGTCCCATGGTTTGACATTTGCGGTACATACCAACGGGGATAAAATGTACCAAGATATGAGGAGGCAGTATTGGTGGGAGGGAATGAAACGAGACATAGCAGAGTTTATCTCGAAATGTGCCACGTGTCAGCTCGTGAAAGTTGACCATCAGAGACCACCAGGGATGCTACAGCCACTAGAGATTCCCATGTGTAAGTGGGAGATAATCTCCATGGACTTTATTACAGGATTACCTGCATCGCAGAGAGGTCACGATTCGATATGGGTCATTGTGGATAGTTGACCAAGGTGGCCCACTTCCTGTCGGTTCGCACAGACTTTGAGACGATGCGTTATGTGCAGCTATTCATAGCGAAGATTGTTAAGATGTATGGGGTACCGATAAATATTGTGTCTATCAGAGAAAAAATTTGTGTGGCCCATTTTTGGCAGAGCTTTCAGGAGGCCATGGGCACAGAGTTACGTTTGGGTACAGCCTATCACCCACAGATCGACGAGCAGACTGAGAGAGTCAATCGGATGCTAGAAGACATGCTCAGGATGTGCATTTTAGACTTCGGGGGAGGATGGGAGAGATATCTTCCTTTGGTAGAGTTCGCGTAGAATAACTCTTACCAATTCACAATTGGCATGGCACCGTTCGAGGCACTGTACGGAAAACCTTGTCGTTCACTCGCTTATTGGTTAGAGGTGGGGGACAACAAACTATTGGGACCGGATATTATCCAGGAGACATCTGCCAAGATAGAGTTGATCCAAGGGCGGATTCGGATAGCTTAGGATAGGTAGAAGAGTTATGCTGATGCTTCACAGAGACATGTGGAGTTAGATGTTGGGGATCAGGTATTAGTCCGGGTGTCACCTATGAAAGGGGTGATGAGGTTCGGCAAGAAGGGTAAATTAGCACCGAGGTACGTGGGACCTTTCCCTATTATTGAGAGGGTGGTACCGGTAGCATATAGATTGGGATTTCCAGGACATCTTTAGCGGATACACGACGTGTTCCATGTGGCATCGCTGAAGAAATATCGAAGGAGCGAGAGGGACTTCTGGCACATTCCACTTGAGGAAATTGATTTACATCCAGACATCTCATATGGGGAGAGATCGATGGCTATTCTGGACCGTAGTGAGAGAAAGTTACGATCCAAGGTTGTTCCACTAGTTAGAGTACAGTAGGGTCATCACAACGTTGATGAGTCTACCTGGGAGTGGGAGGAGGATATGCGGGAACAATATCCAGAGAAATTCACCACAAGTACGACCTAATTTCGGGGACAAAATTCCTTTGTGGGGGGGAGTATGTAACACCCCATAATTTTATGCATTTAATATTTAATTAATTCAGGAATTCTAAATTTCTTGTGTGTCATAATTTAAATTAAATTAATTATGGTAATATTAAATTAAATATTAATCGGGGAGTGAATGGTAAATATTTAGGGAAATTTAATTACTAAGTGAAAAGTAATAATTTATTTACGTCATTTCGGGAATTAGTGACGGGGTATGAACTTATCTCAACCGGGAGTCGGTACAGACTAATTTGGGTGTGAGATAAGGATTTTCATAAATTAATTCGAATGCCAATTCAGAGTGTATGATTGAGTCCGGATGGGCAAAGATAGTAAAAAAAAAGTGTACTCGGGGGTAGTAAACGGGTCATGGGACATTTTTAGGCATAACCGGGCCCAGACAGGGGTATTTGGGTCACTTGGACTTTGCCCATTAGGCAAAAAATGGGATTAAGCCTAATTACTTAATTAAAAGGAAAAGGGGAACGGCTGATTGGAGATTAGAAAATACTTAGTGGGAGAGAAAATCCTAAGAGGCAGTTAAAGGCAATTTGGGGGATAAAGGAAAGAGCCAAAAGAAGGGATTTCATCTTCAACCCCTAGAATCAAAACTTCATATCAGACCCTACGAAATCATAAGACAAGTGTTGTCATTTAATTATGTTTTCGATTCATATTTATGTGATGTGAACACCTCAAATTCGTTTTGGGGATAAATGGGTAAAAAAATAAGGTTTTTGCTATTGGAACACAAGATGAGAATTGGTGTAAGAAATTATGGTGTAACATGATTCTGAACAGATATTTTCCTTAGTTGTAATAAACCTAGGCGAATTTGGAATGAAATCGAGTTGGTAATTTGGTGTTGTGACTGATATACGAATAACCTAGCTTTTCCCTAATTTAGAACAAAAGAGTATAGAACGAAAATTAAACGAGGTTTGGGGACTTTAAGGGGGTCCCTTACGGTGTTCTTGATCTATTATATTGATTAGAAGGCTTGGGTTGGACTGTAGAAGGAGTTGGAAATTTAAGGTTTTCGTCCATGGCTAAAACAGAGTCTCGAAGAAGACGAAGACCTGTTTGATCGATCGATCGATTGATGGTTGGGGATCGATCGATCGATGGTCTGGGATTTTTGGCAGTTCGTTCAGTTTGTATATATAAGGGGAATTTAATTAAAAATTTCTTCCCATACCTTATTTAATGAGAAATAAACATCGGAGATACAATCTAATTAATTATGAGGAAAAATAATTGAGATTGGAGGGAATTTATGTGTGACACACTATGATTACATTTTGGGAAGAATATTTCAAAATAATTAAATACGGATCAAGTGGGCGAGTCCGGGTATATTGGTTGAGCGATACCAAGGCATTGAATTAATTTAGAGTGAAAGTTAAATAATTTGGAGCCGGGGATTTAGATTCTGGTATTATTTTATTTTGGGGCACGAGAGCGAGTCTGAATATATTGGTTGGAGCGACACCAAAAGTAATCTAATTAATTATTGTGCATATTAATTAATAATCGGAGTTGGGCCGTAAACTCATGATAAATTGTATGGGCTTGCGTTACGGACTTAGTACACGGTATAACCAGGGTATTTTATATATATATATATATATATATATACGGTGTGCGATAGTATATATATGGTGTGTAAATTAATATCAGTGGCTAGATATTTTTATTATATATACTCTAGTGCTATAGGGGAGGTTGCCCGTAGAGGATGTATCCCCAGGCTTGAGGAGTGGAGCAAGTATTTTCTCAGGTCATAGCGTCCATTATATGGGTGAGGGTCATCTCACTTTCAGGGAAGGAATATGATTGCCTCCAATATTTATGTATTAACCAAGTTAGTGAGCGATTCTGACTTGGGTAACTAGGTTATGTGAATATACCTAGTGGGAGAGCACTTTAGAGAATATACATCCGGTGAGTTATTACTCGGGAGGATGTTCATTATTAATTATTATTTCAGCATATTTGTGAATGTTGTAATATGACTATACGTATATAATGAGGTAAATAATTATATACGGGTAAATTAATACGGACCGTGAATTGTATTATATGTATAATGGGTGTGAAAGTTATATGATTTTAAAAGGGGGAATGATTAATTAAGCTAGTGTTGATAATAACTTAGAAATCATAATTATGGCATACTCGGTTAGAGTAGGGTGGTTGCAAGGGGTTATATCAGTTATCTAGTCATGGGATAAATAACTAGGTAAATTAATTAAGGCATTAGTAGTGCACATTAGAGGAGGGGTGAGGATGTCCTCAAGGGAGTGCGGCACTAACTAAAATATGAAGAGCATGCATAGATACTTATTACTGCAAGTTAATCATTTTCTAAATATTTTTCAAATGTTTTGGGCACTAACCCTTGCTATAAAAACTTTAAAAACCCTTTTAGGTGTCCATCCGCAAGGACGCCAGGCTTGACCTATTCCAGGGATCCACTGCTGCAGCATATGTGGATGTTGCGGGAGTTTGATAGGCGCCTTATTCTTTTCATTTCTAGTGCAGAGATTTCCTATCAGTTACTCGGGCATATCGCTCACAGTTTATTCAGTACTTATGTCAGGCTTGTTGAGATTTATTACTTGTCTTTACTTCTGTTGGATTTGAGACGATGGTTTATTCAGTCAATTATTTAGATTTGAAAGGTTGATTTCAGTTAATTGTGATTGTTTAAATTAATTTGTTTCCGCATGAGTATTTCATTAGATTAATGAAAGATAAAACTTGGCACCAATCTAATTCTCTCACTTAGGTGCTTAGTAATTAAAAAGGCGACAGTGATGCTAAGAATGAACCAACTGAGAAACCTGTTCTAATTTAACTTAGGACTGATCACCCGGGTTTAATTAGGCGGGGTGTCACACTCGTCGAGGGTGACGTGTTCGAAAATTGCACTAAGCCCTTATGAATTAAAAGTGCTTTACCAAAATTAATCCTCAGTCGAGTTTGACACAGGTTTTAAATTCGTGACATTTATAGTGGTTTCAGTGGGAGGAGTCCAACCTCTTTCACAAATGACCTAAACTCTTTCATCGATTGCTCTTAAATGGGATTTCATTCGAGCCTTTCAGTAAGCATAATTAGACGCATCAAAAATTAGCAACCGACTATATAAGTTTTTGTTTGGAACCATTGCGACAAATTTTTCACAAAATGGATTTGGCAAAAAAATCAATATCACACAATTTTTGCGAAAAATAGGAATACGCAATAAATTAGCATAGCCTGCTCTGATACTAATTTGTAAAGAAAAAAGCGTATGTGGCGTGAGCAATTTCGATTTAAATAAAGGCGCAAATTCTAACTACAAACTTATTTAATTAGAGTCAATTTTAAATTAAATTAATTCACCCCTTAAACAAATAACTACGTGTGTGCGTGCGTCAAACCGTCATAAACAAAAATATGCTAACTCACATATTTCAGGAAAAATCCCCTCAGGGTAAAACTGTTTGTTTCACTTAATTTGTAAATCACAATTTACACGGATTACAATGAAATCTGTAATAAGTTTACCTCGGCAAACTTACATAAACGCACAGTCTAGAGTCAACAATGGATTCCACGCATCAAACCCACATGAACCGCAGTCCAGTCTTCAGCAAAGATCCACACGCAGCGAACCTCAATGACCTCAGTCTTCAGGTGTAGAGACGCACTCCACAAAGATTGAACAATAGAAAAGTATGTTCTTGAGTTCCAAAAAAATTCACAAAAACATTGGGATTTTGTGAATTGAAAACAAAAAGGTTTAAAAACCTAAAAGTGAGAAGACATATGTTCTACAGTAGCAGTTTCTTATGAACAGAAAATCGCAAGTCTTCTAAAGAAAAATGGAGTTGTTTAACATACTTAAATAGAAAAATTAAGGCAACAGATCTCTCGAACGAAATCGAATCTCGCTTGAACGGTTACATGTGTCACTCGAACGAACTTCGCGTGAGACCTGATGTCGCTTAAGACAACTTCGGGGAGACCTGATGTCGCTTAAAAGACAAAGGCTTTCGTTCGAACGAGAAATTAAATTAATATTTTTTGTTTTCTTTTTGCTAGAAAATGCTGCACCTTAAAATTTCGAAAAATAATTTTGACGAAAAACTTAAAAACTCCGCTCCAACACTTAGAAATTTTTTTAGCAAAAATATCTCAATATACTAAGTGAAATGGTAAGGAATAAAAACACAATCTTTACCAAGTTTATCTCACAGAGGCTTGATTGTTGAAGAAACTTGATATTCGAATTCGTCTTGATGCATATGTGATCTTGAACATTCTTCGACGGTTATAACGGTATACAACATACTCAATTGATAATGAACATTTATAAAACCATGTCCTTCTAGGTATGAAAGTGGTAAGGGATGTATGCACATCTGGTTTTGAAATTCTAGAGAGATTTAAGAAGCCTCGATTTCTTCACTTGGAGAAGAGACAACAATATGATATATTACTGTCATTCCTCTAATGAATTCAATATAAATCCGATCTGACTTAATAAAAAAATGAAACTTTGTCATTTTCATTATGTTAATGTACTAGTTACTTGTTACACTGTGATTCCGGTGTTCTTAATTTTTTGAATAACACTACACTGACCCACTTTCATACCCATTTCTCATACCCTCCTAATAAGACAAGGCAATAAAGAAATAAAAAGTTGTACTTTGTGCCTTGGTGGGACTCACAACAACAATGTATATATAAGGACAAATTTCTAATTGAGTCCATTTGTATTATTGGCTAATTCTGTTGGATAAAAAAATTTGGGTCATTAGGCGTCAATCATTTATCATCAATGAAAGTTTCGAGCATCCGGGATTTCATCTCTCTCCAATCCAATTCCGAGTGCACTTTTCCCAATGGTATATGACCCGGTTCTATTATATATGTTGGAGATAATTTTTAATATTTTTTAATGGCTTTTGATGGAACTTTAAAATCAATTTTATGTCATTTAAAATTAATTTTATTTTGGAAAATTGCCCTGGTCGTTCGAACGAACCTGTTCGAACGTCTTTGCTAACGAACTTTTTCACATTATGTTTTGAATTCTCGTTAGAAGTTAGTTCAAACATGTTGTTCGAACGAGCCTCTTCAACGAACTTCCAATGACTTTCTTCACCTTTTGTTCTGTATTTTCATTAGAAGTTTGTTCAAACATAATCGTTCGAATGACCATGTTCGAACAACCTGCTACGTTTTTTAATTTGTTTTAAATCTTTGACAGTTTCATTTCTGAACAGTTTTTATCCACTACCTTTATTTATGTAACTGCCTTTTGGATGAAATTTAGAAGAGGAACACTTTGGGCTCTAAAATAAAAAGATCTTACCCTTTTTGCAAAATAGTCTCCAACTTTTATATGACCCATGGATCATGTTTTGAGAAATCAAAACTCCATACACATCCTATAAGTTACTCATCCTTGTTGTGTGCGGTAGATCTTCGCAAGAGTGTTGGTTGGAGACAACTTTTGGGTTTCAGTGGATACCGAGTCACGGGAAGTATTGTGCACGCGTACTATGGACGGTGGTAGAGAAGATGGCTTCAACAAGTCTTGTTGTGTCAAGTCTGTAAGTCTTTTGAGTCTTTTTACAAAATCGTATTCGTAGTGGATTTGTCCAGGCCCAGTCGTCCGAGATTATTCCCATTTGGGTTTTCCTCAACATTGGCGTGTAGTGGTTGTGCTTTCTTCTTACATAATTAATAACCTTTGGTTGCTTACTTAGGAATTAGTAAGAAAGATAAATTTTGGAAAGTATTTACTCTGTGGCCTAATCTATATTTGTGTAAGGAGTGTATTCTATGAAATTAAAGTAAATCTATATAACCCTACAACTTCAGTATAAGATTTTAATGCACTGGGTATACAAAATGGGTATCAAAGTGAGTACACATATCTTTATCCTATTTTTTTTCATTAACAAATTTTCCAAAAATATAGTTTTAATTCATTTTTTATAAAAATTTTGTGCTTCTTTTTTAATTTTTTTCAACATTTATCAGTATTTTTAAATATATGTTTTGTCAAATGTTGGTAATTTTTTTTCCATTTACATATTTTCCTTCAAAAAACTATTTCTCCCAATTTTCTAGATTTTTTTTGTTTTGTTTTATATTTCTCAACATTTTTCATGTTTTTAATATACTTTTGTCATCTCTTAAGTTCTTTTTACATTTACAAATCTTGCAAAAAAAAGAATAATTTCTCCATGACTTCTAAAGAAGTTTTTATTTTATTTTTTTGCATTTTTCAGTATTTTCAAATATATTTACAGATTATCCAAAACAAAACAGTTTCTCCTTATTTTCTATAAAAAAAATTGTTTTTATGGGATCAATTACAAAAACGCCCATCAAATATTTTTTAATACTCATTTAGTCCAAACCTTTTTATTTTGTTCCAAAAAGTCCCTCAAACACCCATTTAACCAATATTCTTTTTTTTGTAAGGTCCGAGCTAGAGGCACCCCCGAGCTACCGGAGCTCCTTTTTGTTTTTAGGAACAAAATAAAAATGCTATGACTAAATGTGTATTAAAAAATATTCGAGGGATTATTTGGTATATGCCATTTTTTCTCAATTTTTTTTGCATTTTTTTAGTATTTTAAAAAAATCCTTTTTTCCTTATTTTTTGAAATATTTCTAGTATTGTTTTAATTTTTTTGCAAATTTATAATTTTTAAATATATTTTTTATCTAATGTTTAATTTTTTATCATTGCTAAAATTTTGAAAAAAAATTCTTTGTGTTTTTCTCATATTTTTAAAAAGGTTTTTAATATTTTTTGACATTTTAAATGTATTTTTATAATTTTCAAAATTTTAAAATATATTTTTCAGGATTTTTTTTGTAATTTTCATATTTTGAGTATTTTTTATGTTTTGCAAAAAGTTTTTGGGGATTTTTTCTACTATTTTAAATGATTTTTAATCAATATTTTTTTCTAGGATGAAAATGCCCTCATTTGCCATGCACATGGCACACTTTTCCGTCCAAAAAATAGTGGTGTTAACTATAAGGGTAATTTGAAGTCATTTTGGAAGTTCAGAGGGTTAAATGTCAAAAGTGTGAGTTCAAATGGCAAAATAAAAACGGGGTAAAGTTGAGAAGGGATAGTGTAATAAACCCAAATTATATTTATTTTAATGTTGAAATAAATATATTGGGACTTGAGTAGTTGGATTGGTTTACTTTATGTGGGTAGTTGTTACAGTTTTACATTATTCGCATTGTTATTATATTGCTTCGTTAATCAAAATATACTTTTGTGATATTTATCTCTTATAATACTTATGACTGGATTCATGGATCCTATTTGAGAAAAGTAGTTGGTATTATTGAGGTGGATCCTCACCTATTTTTGTTGACTTGCCTTTCAAGATAGGTTGTTGCGTAGCTTCTTAGTATTGGAGTTTAGCGGATTTGTAGCTTATTTGATTGTATTTGTCTTGTTTCCTTTCCAATCGTTTTATTTACGAGATAAAATATTAGATTTAGTGGGTCATTCGACACAACAATTGATTTTTTATTTTTATTGGATATATTTATCTAGTTGACCTTATATCATTTGAGTTTTATGTTATTGGAGCTTTAGCATGGTGACGGGTCTTATGGTGGTGAATGATTTTATTATTGTGGATCATCTCATTTTTTATCTTATGGAAAAGGTTTTAAATTTCTCATATTTTGTCACATGCTAAGAATGGTATTTTAATTTTGATGTCTATCATGCTTTGACATTTGGGTCTGATCGACCTCAGAGGAAAAATATGTGGGGTGTTAATGTTGGTGACAGAGAATGGTCTTAGGTCTCGAGGGTTATGAGTCTGTTATAGTTTTTCGCATGTCGATCTTTGATTCCTTTTATTGATTCGTACTCTTTAGGATTCTGGGTTTGACGTTTCTTTATTACCATCTTTCCAGATGGTGGACACATGGAGAGTTTTATCTAGGATAAAGGGTTTGAGTTTCGGTTCCACGGTTCACGCTAGGTGGGGGAAGTTTCTTTTAGGATTCAAAGAATTATTTCCTATCAATCATGAGGTCACAGCGGCAGGTATTGAAGTAGGTAGATAGAGGTTGGGATCCTAAGAGGTGTAACAACATCTTAGACCCACTTCAACATAGGATGGGGTGAGGGCCAACTTTAGCAAGGGCAATCTTTCAACTGTTGTGGGAGGATCTGACTCACCAGTGGATATACGATATGGATGTACATAATCTTATGTT
Organism: Sambucus nigra; assembly: GCA_949130495.1. NCBI lineage: Eukaryota > Viridiplantae > Streptophyta > Magnoliopsida > Dipsacales > Adoxaceae > Sambucus > Sambucus nigra. The sequence goes on from OX422215.1 coordinate 352,161,790, forward strand.
AGCTACATTTAAGTTGAATGGAGATGTTTTATGTTGGTGGAAGAGTGTCACCACACTTGAGGATAGGGATCGATTTAGCCACAGTGACTTCATGTTAAAATTCAATGATAAATATTTTCCTTATCTATTAAGAGTGTGAAGAAGAATGATTTTGTTGATTTGAAGTAGGGTTCGAGGACTGTTGTTGAGTATATAGGAGTTCATATATATATATATATATATGTGTGTGTGTGTGTGTGTCTGTGTGTGTGTGTCTGTGTGTGTATGTGTGTGTGTGTGTGTGTTTTCACCTAAAGAGGTGAACATTGAAAATACAAAGAAATATTGTGTGTGACATCGATAAAGCAAGTAGTTTTGGAGAATCCAACATAAACCACTTATTCTCGAGTGGTTGACGTCACACTGATATTATGGCAACAAAAATTAATTACCAAAAGAAGTTTAGAAAGAAGAATGAGTCAGTGGTTCATATGGAACTAAGACAAGTGCTGAGAAGAATGGTCGCAATAACCAACTGATAGAGTTGACTTTTTGTATGTCGTTGCTTGAAAAGCTCCTCTAATCAAAATCATCAAATTACCTACAAAATATAACAGTCTCAAGTGCATAGGTAAGTAAGGGTATCAATCCACATCAAGGGGGTAAGCTAGAGACAAACTCAATTGTAATTCAATTTTATTTTATTTTTGTGCTTTTGCTTTTTCTATTTTTTTTTAGCTTTTTCAAATATTAAAATAATTAGGTGAGGTGAGGTGAAATAATACTAAACAATACGGAAGATGAAAACAACTAAGTAGAAAGTGACTAAAAGTGAAAAATAAAGTCTAAATAAGAGATAAATGAGGTAAATAAATGTGAGAACACTCAAGGAGTGGGATTACACCACAATTTTTAGCTATTCTAACTAATTAATTTAATTAATTGAATTCTCCCAAATTAATATCAAAATTACAAATCAACTCTCGTTGCAAATGTAATTTTAATAGTAACCTTTTAGAAAATTAAGTTTAACCCCCACAACTCTAGAAAATAGATCTACACTCCTTTTAATTAATCACCCGCTAGGATCGATCAATTAAAATTTATGTAAATCTTAGAAAATAAATTTAGAGTTGAAATTCACGTAATAATACCCCACTTAAGAAACCCCTATCTCTAGTTCCAATCTCAAATGAGTATCATAACTTAGAATTTTGATTTTCTCTCGAAAATCATTTACCCTCTCTCGAGGCGTAAATTTAAGGGTGAGGGATCAAAATTAATATTCAAAGGGAATTTTCGTAATCAAACTAATTAAATTAAAATAACATCAAATAAGGGTTTCTCCCCACCCCTTAAAAGAGGATTTAGCCTAACATAATATAAAGCACGATAATCAAATAATCAATAGGCATTTAATATAAAAGAGAAAAGAGAAGAACAATCAAACCAATCTCTTGAATTTAATTGAATCCAATCCTCCAATTTGAAGTATACAACCCTTTTAATTGAGCATCTAAGTAGTTTACAATAATACCCACTCAATTAAATCTCATACAAAATTTCTCCTCACAAATATCTAAAAAAAAAAACTAAATTATTTACAAAATGGTGTTTATCCTAATTTATTTTCTACACTAAGCTATCTCTAACTCTCTCAAAAAATTCTCTTCCTATTTCATGATATAGTCCTCAAATGGGGTCTTCTATCCTTTAAATAGTAGGCATGGAGCATGGGGGTAAAAATGGGAGGACAAGGGTGTATGGGATATGGAAGGTATTTGGGTGAGGGTATCTAGGGAATCATGCACACATGTGCATGGGTAAGAGGTGAGGTCATGTGGGAAGTGTGGTGGTGAGGATAAACTCAGATTTGGTTTGAGGGGTATTTTGGGCATTGGGGTAAAAAAAAGTAGTTGGGGTTTTTTAAGGGTATATTGGGAATAGGGGTTTAAATGGGATGTGAGTTAATTTGTTTTTGTTTGGCTTGTCTTGGTTTTCTTGTTGGCAGGTGAAGAAAAATCGTGTCTTAGGAAGAAGTGGTGGTTGGGGGGTAAAATGGGTAAAGGGAATTAAATGGTTTTAAAACATGTGGGTTAAATGACCTTGTTTAGGTTTGTGGTTTTTTTAACAGGTGAAATCGTGTATTGAAAGTTTGAAAATGGGTAAGGTGGGTTTGGGTTTACAGTTTCAGGTCTTGATTCTGGGTGAAAGGTTGCACCGGATCGGGTTCGGTTTAGTTGTGTTGGCAGTTTTAACGCCGGAGGTGAGGAGGGTTGGCAGACGTGTTGGATCGGGGTTGGTTCAGCATGGGGTTGCGACGGTGAGTTGGCCGCCGGCAAGGGGATTAGGGCTGCTATGGTTGATGTCGCCGGTGGGTATGGTTCAAGAGGTATAAGTTTGGAGGTTTGGGCTGCTAAAGATCGGAGTTCGGGGTGGTTCCGGGTCAGTTACCGGCGAGGGGTCGTGACAAGATTGGCAGGCGACGGGTCGGCGACGGCAGGGCTAACGCCGGCGGGTAGGAGGGGAGATCTGGTTGAGGGGTAAAGGGGTGGTTGTGTCATGGGTCGAAAGGAAATGGGTTATGGAGAATAGAGGAGAGAGAGTGTTGGGAGGTAAAAGAAGGTAGGGGTGATAAGGTGCGTGTGGGTGTAAGGTAATTAGATGAGGGTGAGTGAGTTAGATTGTCTGTATGTGAGTAGAGTGTGAGGGGTTGTGTGTGTATTTAATTTGAACCCTTAAAAAAAATAAAGACTAACTAATAAAAATAAAACTACTAAAAAATAAAATATAACTAAAAATAAAATAAACTAAAAACAATAAAAATAAAAATATTAAAACTAAAAAAAATAAAATCCTAAGCTTATATAAAAACTAAAATAAAAAAATAGAAATAAAAACTTAAAATCTAAATGAAAACTAACGTCCTAAAAAATATAAAATCTAATAAATTAAAAATAAACTCCTAAAAATTAATCTAAATAAAATAAAAAATAAAAAATAATCAAAAATGGGAAAATGGGAAATGAATCCTAGAAAATTCTAAATAAATTTAAAATAAAACCTAAAAATAAAAACGGCTCAACTAAAAATCTAAAAAATAATATAAAGGCACAAAATAAATACTCACGGGCTTCGGGGTAGGTTTAGGCTAGGTTTAGGGTAGACTAGGGTACGGGACAAGGTAATTAGCTCCATAATGCGCACAATTACCTTGAAATACGCGTTTGAACACTGCAACGTGCATTCAACTATAAAATACACAATAAAGCGCATAAAACCCAAATTGTCGAGAATTAGCAACTAAAGTACGTCTATTCGGGGTATAAATTGTACACTTTTGGGTGCTTATCACACCACCCCCAAATAGAGCATCGCTAGTCCTCGAGCAATAAGATAGAGAGAAAAAGAAAGATAAGAAACCAAAAGTGTACCACGTTCGCGGGCACTTGCGATTGCACTTAGTATGTGCAACAAGCCTATAAACTTATAGGTTGCCCTACAGGACGAGTTGTGTCTCGTGAGGGTTTGCAGAGAATATACCCACAAAATTTTATTTGCAAAAGGCAGTCAATCTCTTATTAGACATATAATGATCACACAATCCATCATGATATAAATGTTTTGAGAAATACAAGCTAGAATGTGTAAAAAGTATTAGCTAGGTAAATACACAAGGCACATCCTCCCTAGAACTCAACGTGTGTGGTGTGAATCAGTCAAAACGGGCCGAGTATCACAAGATTAATTCCTAGATTGCCTTGTCGGAATCAACACTTCAACTTCAAATCTCACTGGATATATCTCTCTCAAACGAACTCTCGAGATATGGGTTAGTGTATCGCTCTTGTGTGTGAGGAGGTGAGTAAATGTAAGCAAGTTCAAACACCTCACACACACATAAGAAAGAACGAACAATTAGAAAAAAAAGTGATCTCATGAAAGAATGCTAATCACTATAGTGAGAACGTCGAGTTATTCTCCACGTTGACTTTCATTTGCCCGAACACCTAGGAAAAATATGGATGTATATGGGTGATGGGTAAATGAAATGGGATATGTGGGATGAGGTAGGATGTATGGATGATATGATGAATGTGTAATGCGATGGGAAATGGATGGATGAATAGAAGAGTGTACACACTTTAGGCACAAATGTCTTTATTACAAACTACAAACTCTCTTTCTTTTCTTTTCTCTCTTTTTTCTCTCTTTTTTTTTATTTTTCTTTTCTTTTTTTCTATTTTTGCTATTTTTTTTGTAAATTAACCATGAAGACATTTACATTTGAATTCACACTCTTTTCTTTGAAAATGAAAGATGATAAATGAAATGAGTGGGGAGTGTATATGGATGGTGAGGGGAATAGATGTGAATATGGAATAATATGGGAATGTAATGGGTGAGTGAATGGAAATGTGATATGGAAAAGTGGTAAGTGTATGGATTAAAATCTAGTATTCGGGACAAATTTCAAGACACACGTTTCTTACAACTCGAAAAATATGTCATTCTCAGTGATCAAGCTAAAATGAAGGATAATGAGATCATACAATAATTAAAGTGCGGACCCAAATGAATTTGAATCAACTTGTGGAGATTTCGTAAAACTCTCTGAAAGGTGAAAGGCACGAATCTCACAAGCTAAAGTCTCTACTAGTGATCCTTAAGGTTCTCTTTAGAATTGTAGTACTCTTCAACTCTAAACGGTAGTGACGTCATAAGTGCACAAATTTTGTTGAGTCTAGAAATTCATAGTGCAACATACCTTGGGACGTATTACATAAGCTATTTAGAAAAGCTATTCTCTAGCTTGATTCCTAGACTTTTGAAATATGGATGATTGAAAATTCACATCAATGATTGTGATGAAAGAAACTGCACGACATTTTAAAAATCAGGTTTAAAAATCAAAAAATTTCAAAAGAGGTACGATTTTGATAAAATTCCCCACCCCCAAACAAAAAGGAACATCGCCCTCGATGATAAGTAAAATGATTTGTAAAATTGAGAGCATAAGGTAGGAAAGAGAGTACCAGAATCACCTGCTAATGAAGTGGACAAATATCGCCAATAATAAACCTGAATAAGAAGTGAGAAAAAAAATGTGTACAAGTCTATAAGTATGGCAAAACATAGGGTGATATGAAACACCACCCACAAACAGGATGAGACTAGTACAAGAAACGCGAGATGCTCTCGGTAGCACTAAGTTTAATGTCTTCAGCCAGACCGAAGGTATCTCACCCTAAGGATAAGAACGAGGAAAGTGCGGGGTGGAAGAAAAATTGGGTGATGATAATCACCTTCGAACAAGACTGAAGCGTCAGTCTTGTTGGATCAGGGCTAAGAATGGTCAATGCACTTGTATGGAAAAGTGCATCACACGATGCAAAGCATCGATGGACCGTGGGCGTGTGGGTATTAGGGTAAGGGTGAGGGTGGAAAGGGGTGAAGAGGTATCAGCCACAGGACTTAATAAGCCGGAAGGTGAGGGCAACTAGGGCCCTATACGCATGGTGCTATAATTGGTGAGGGAGGCAAAAAGGTGTGGTAATTAGAATGGGATGGGGCTCATGGAAAGGACACGATCGTTCTATAAATGGACGATGATAATGGTCGTGCTGTGATATACCAGGGAGCTATCTCGGGAAAAAATCAACATCACAAGAGAGTGGCGGGTATAAAGTAACAAGCTCGATCTCACAGTGGAGAGTAGCACCATAAAAACTCTCATGGGTGGAGGATGGTTTTAGGTGAGGATCTAAAAAGGTGGATGGAAACATGAAATGTGTAAAATCAAGATTCAAACCATGTGGTGGGTTAGACGGGACAATGGGTGGGTCGGGTGGGATAAACGGTGGATCGGGTGGGATAAATGGTGGAGGAAGATGATCCAACTCAAGCGTGGGAGGCACACACTCATTGGGAGGAGTAAAGGAATACTCACAAGGGAGTGTGGGGTCTAAAGATGGAGTGCTCAACTTGTCCATAAGAGTAGTATCAGGGAATATGGTGGGTGGGTAAGATGAGGCACCAAGCTCAGAGATAGAGGTATCACGAGAAATATCGGGCTCAAAGGGAGCCATGCATGGTGGGATTGGATTAGGCTCACTATCGAAAGGTAAGTCAACACAATTGTCGACTTGGGACCCGGACCATGGGATGGTCTCAACTTCGAGATTCTCGAGACGATAGGGTTGGTCACACTCAAAATTCGTGTCACAAGAGGACACATCATCGTCACACTCGATTGCAATGAGGTGTAGATCCATGGGAATGTCCGACTCTCTCGCACACTCAAATTCATTTAATCGTTGTTCAAGCCTTTGGAGAGCTTGAGTTTGAATTTGAGTGGCTTGCTCTTTCTCGATGATAAATTGTTGCGAGAGTGCCTCGAGAGAAGAGGTGGATGAAGGTGGTGGAGTGATGGGTGGTGGAGGTGGGTGAGGTGGACACAACTCGCTATGATCATGACTATATGGAGAATACTCAAATGAGTGTGTGGAGTGGGGCCAAGTTCATCATACACTAAAGGATCGCCTTCGTGATGGACAAATGGTTGATACACATTGGGTGCGTAGTGAGGGAACTAATTGTGAACGGGTGCACAAGGTTGCCATGACAACTGTGGGAACGTGTGAGGATCCACAACATCGGGTTGGAATTCGTATTGCGTGAAAGGGTGATCAGGCCTCCACGAATAACTAGGGTACTCACACAACTCGGGATTAGATACATCGGGATAGTAGGCCGAGGTGGGTTTCGAAACAGTGTCATATGGATACACATGTTCCAAGGTGCATTCATAGGGATATGGAATGTGAGGGCACTCATGGGACATGTGATCGGCATAATAATACTGGGTGCACAACAAAGGATGAGATACGTCGACACTTGACACTGAGGGTGATGGAAAATGAGGCGCGTGCATGGATGGGTCAAGAGTATATACGGTACGCATGAGAGAGGTGAAACCACTAAAAATATCATAAAGAGACGGCTCGGGATCACTCTCACATGTGTCACGTGTCAATGGAAAATAACCAAAGTAGTCCCGTAAGGGACGTTCTTCGGCCATGAGGAGAGAAATATTTTTTTGGAGTGTTTTTAAAAAAAATAACTGGAAAGAAATTTTTTTTGGATTTTCTAAAAATAATGGAAGAAAATATTTTTGGATTTTTCTAAAATGAAAGAAAGGAAATGTTTTTGTATTTTTTTTTTATTTTTTATAAAAATGAAAGAAAATAGTTTTGGATTTTTTTTTAATTAAAATGAAAGAAAATATTTTTGGATTTTTTGGAAGAAAAGGTGGGGAGAAATATGGACTCAGATATTTGGGACGAACTAACTAAAACCAACTACCAAAACATTAAATTGGACACACACAAGTCAAAGAAATTTCCTAACTTGCACATAGCCAATTTTTATCTTTAAATTTAGTGAAAGGGGTAGTCAAATTTTAATTAAGTCCGCGGGCGATAAAAATTCACGGAATTTTCTAAGTGATCGCCTTTGCAAAATTTTCTCCTATTGGGCTATCTAGTTGATTGATTTTAAATTGAATGATGGCTAGGGTAGCACACAATGGTAAGAGAGTGAGTCGGGTGATGAAATCCCTTCTCGTGAGTGACCAGGTGTAGGTCTTAGTCAATTAATTCATCACACCATTCGAAAATAAATGCGAGAATAAAATCAAATAAGAGCACACAAAGTAATTGACTCGCTAACAGGAGAGGCGTGAGGGTGTAAGAAATGTACCTCCCACGGTTTTTACGTCGTGGGGTTCCGAAAAATTTGAGTCTATCAGGGGGAGATCATGCCTATCTCAGTCGGCCCCGGGAGTCCTATCGACCCAAGGTAGAGAGGCTTCTAAATCCTCGCCTTTGGATGCCCTCTCTCTACCTTGTCCGATTTCCCTATCACGCTTTCTTCGATTATTACAATTTTTTAAATTGAAATATAAAAAAAGGTGTCACTATGCACCGCAATACAGGCAAGGTAATAAAGTCCTACTACAAGCCTTCTAGAATATAAAAATGGTACGAAAAGAAACTAAATTGGAAAAGTAAATGAACTACAAAATGAAATCTGCTCCAAGTGCTTCACGCTCCCAAGAACGGCAACAGCGCTGATACGCCCTGAATGTACCCCCTCGTCTCAGAGACATCGACCTCAGCCATGGAGATGGTCGAGGTTGGAACGGCCCAGATCAACAACTAGTGTTCTCATCCCAAACAAGGTCGGCTAGGGATCGGCCGACGTTCTTGCTACCTCGACTAGTGAGGTCTTCATGATCCACAAGGGCATATTATTCACCAGGTCATCCGTCTGGGCATCCAAGGCTTGCAACCTCTACTGGGAACAGGCCGATGTGGTCATCCCCTCACCAGAACCATTCTCGGCTGAGGATCAGCCAACGATTCTGTTGCACCACCATTACCTCGTCTCAGACCGACATCACATCTCAACACAGTTTACCTCAGTTCTCCCACTGGGCCAAGGTCACCACCTCGTCCTCTTTCAGGCCGAAGTTGCGACCAGTCACTGATGGCCGAGCTCTTATGCGCATATGTGTGGCTGGGAACACGTGTACACAAATCAGTTATAACAAATTATTCCCCTCACGTGGGGGGAATATTTCATCATCATTCTCTACATGTGACAGTGACAGATGTATTCATTCGATTGGCTAGATCAAGACACGCATGCTCATTGCATGCATGGGGGGTGCATTACACCCCCAGGTACTATATATAGTTGTCTTCTCCTTCTGGAGAGGGATTCGAAATTAGCAACCCTAGCTGAAACTCTGTCTAAATACACAGTAGAGAGAGAAGGCTTAAGAGATTGTATCCATGGCCATTAGAACCCTCATACAGTGTTACATATCATACACTTGCACAGTGGACGTAGGCCTAATTGGCTGAACCACTTATATTCAAGTGTGAATCCTCTTCTCCTCATCTCCCTCTACTATATGTGTATATACATTTGTACTACCATTGTTAACACTTAATTGAGCTTACAAACACCTTGAAGGGTGGTGCTATTTCCAGAATCATCATTTTGGTTCCACCTGTGGGAACGAGAAGCTGTCTCTTCATATTTATTCGCTTAACCTCACCGAAGACTCTGGTGGTGAACCAGGCCTCCCCCCCTTGCGCGGAGCTGTTTCACCATTGAAAGAGGTCCTGTAAGGTATTAAGCTCATTTACTACACCAGCTCTTTTATGTTAACACATGGCACCAAAATTACCACCACCTCTTCCACCGCCTGGTGCGGGAGGACCCAACTCCAGCCAGGCACCGCCCCAATCCGAAATGGCGGAGGTGGCCGCAGCCTTGAGGTATTTGGCTGTAATGTAACAAGCAATACAGGAGCAATTTGCACAGCTCAGCCAAAATATGATGAGACCACCTGGAGTCTCACCGGAGATGATCACCCCGACGGCTGTTCAGCCCCATCCTGATGCCAGGGGACCACCCTAGGCATCGCGAAACGATCAACCTACACCCCAGTGGAGGAGGGACGTTGATGACCCTAGGCACTTGCACTTGGGGAGGCAAGGAAACCCTTGCCCTATGGATAAGTATGATGATCTAGAGGCGAAAGATGTTTCGAAAGATTATTGGGAGCCGTATGAGGTTTCAAACAATATAGTTCATCCTATCCAACGAAGCCATGGTTGTGGGGGCAGAAGAGGTGGAGAAGCCCAACAACGAGGATCAAATTTTGATCGACTGAGTAGAGGGTCAGCCTTTGAAAGGCTCGGCCCCGTAAATGACCTAAGATAAAGGTTGTCAAGGTCGAGAAGTACAGCCGGATCACAAAGGGAAAAGATACAACGTCATCCTCATCAGGGACGAGGAAGAGACCAAAAAGAGGTCAACAGTAGACGTTGTGCCGTGGATGGAGAACCCTCAGTTCACCCCTTAGAGGTGGTTGGGGATAACCTCGGCCAGGCCGATGTTGCAAGACCATGGAATGACTCCATCCAATGTCTTGAGGACAAGATAGGAGACCTCATCAAAATTCGAGACCCACTGCAAAGAGGTTTCTCAGAGGGCTCTTCGTTCGTGGCTAAGATAGTAAGCTTCCCTAGCCCAGCCAAGTTCAAGCCACCTACAGTGACTCCCAAGTATGATGGTAGCACCAATCATGTACATCATATTGAGATGTACCAGTCGGCGGCGGACATCTACTCGATACCAGATAAGATGAAGTTTCGGGCCTTCTCCGAGACCTTGACGGGAGCTACGCACATGTGGTTTACTTCTCTTCCGAAGAATTCAATTGAGAACTTTAAGGTTTTGGCTGAACAGTTCATTCACAATTTTTGCTTTGGGGTAAGACCTCAAAAGAAGACCACACATCTGTTGTACGTCAAGCAGGGAAAGCATGAGGGCCTAAGAGACTACATCGCCAAGTTCAACAAAGAAAAACTTAAAGTTGAAGATTACGAAGAGAATATTGCCATGACCGCCCTCATAGGAGATCTTCAGAAGGGGAAGTTGTTGTGGAAACTTACGGAAGACCCTTCAAAGTCCATGGAAGAGATATTGGAAATGGTGGGGAAGGTCATGAATGCTGAAGAGGCCATGGTCGCTAAATATGAAGACGAGAACGACGGTAGCAGTGAAACGTTCCAAAGAAAAAAGGATGGAAAGAAGAGGTCAACTGATGATAAGTTCGTGCGTTATACCCCTCTTACGGTAAGCTGTAAACACATCCTCAATGAGATCAAGAATGACCGATCCCTAAGATGGCCAGAGAAGCTAAAGGCTCCTCCACATAAGAGGAACCAGAACTTATGGTGTGAATTCCACCAAGACCATGGCCATATAACAGATAAGTGCTTCGCCTTGAAGGATGAGATCGAGAAGATGTTGAAGTCTGGAAATTTGAGGTAATATATTGATGGCAAAAACTCCCAAAAGGGGAAGAGATGACCCCAAAAAGAAGAGGAACAATAGATGTTATGACGGTACCACAACAAGAAGAGATGGTGACACATAAGGAGATGATGAAGACGATTCGGACCTCCCGCCAAAAGATGACAAACCCCAGCGAAGAGGGTTGGTATGATCTCATTTGGCATTAAAACCATATACAGAGGACTTGATGGGGGTGGTTCTGAGGTTGCTGACAGAAAATCTCATGTGGTAGAGGCCAAATCAGTGACCAAACTTGAAGTGGTAAACATGACGTCTTCTGAGATCACGCAGAAGAGAAAGAAGGTAGACATGGACACTCTCGTAGTTGGGTTCTCCCGACTCGACTTCAAAGGCATCCTAGCTCCACATCATGACCCCTTTGGTGATCACGACAAGAGTTCATGGATGTGAGATGCAGAGAATTCTTGTAGACGGAGGAAGTTTGGCAGATGTGATGTTCTGGCCCTGCTTCAAAAGCCTAGGCCTTAGCAGAGCTGGGATGGTACCCTATCATCATCCGTTAATGGGGTTCAGCGGTGAAAAGGTCCATCCACTGGGAATGTATGAGATGGACGTGTGAATGGGTGATGAGTGGCCTAAGAGGTTAACCCGAATGATCAATTTTTTCGTCATGGATGAAAATGTCTTCTCAGCCTATAACCTCATTATAGGAAGAGTAGCCCTTAAGGAGTTTGAAGTCGTGCCGTCGACGGTCCACCAGATGCTAAAATTCTCAACCCCCTATGGGGTAGAGGAAGTGCAGGGTGACCAGACGATAGCACGAGAATGTTACTTCAACTCGGCTGAAGAGAGGGAGGCTCATAAGAGAGCAACTACCACATATAACATTGATACACTCAACCCCAGAGATGAAATGAAATTGAAGAAAGGAGAGGCTGCGGAAGAGGTAGAATCCATCGTCCTCAATGAGGACGAACCAAAAAAAACCGTCCAGGTAGGCAAAGCTTTAAAAGTGAAAATCAAAGAAGAGCTGATAGACTTCTTAAGGAAGAGGCAGAGTATCTTCGCCTGGAGTCACGCAGACATGCCTGGCATCAACCCTGAGGTTATGTGTCACAAACTCAACGTGACTAAGGATCCTAGGCCAATCAAATAAAGACGAAGAGTTTACTCCAGGGAGAAGTACGACGTCATCTAGGAAGAGGTCAGGGAAGTCATATATCCGGAATGGCTATCAAACGCAGTCATTGTACCCAAAGCCAACAAAAAATGGAGAATGTGCATAGACTTCACCGACCTGAATAAGTCTTGCCCAAAAGACAGTTATCCCTTACCTCGAATCGACCAGATGGTAGATGCAACTGTAAGACACGAGCTCATGAGCTTCATGGATGCGTATTCAGGCTATAATCAGATCTTCATGGCTGCTGAAGACTCAGAAAAGATAACCTTCATTACTGGCAAAGGGACGTATTGCTACAAGGTGATGCCCTTCGGATTGAAAAATATAGGGGCAATATATTAACATATTATGAATAAGATGTTCAAAGACCAAATAGGCAAGACTATGGAGGTGTATGTAGACGATATGTTGACGAAGAGCTTAAAAGCCTGCACTCATGTGGTAGACCTAGAAAAAACCTTCAATACCATGGACCTGTACAGGATGAAACTCAACCTGGCAAAGTGTGTCTTCGAGGTAGGAGCTGGAAAGTTTCTTGGATTCATCGTCGATCAAAGAGGAATAGAGGCAAACCCTGAGAAAATTAAGGCTTTGCTCGACATGAAGACACCTAGGAGTATCAAGGACGTTCAGCGGCTCACTAGAAGAGTGGCTGCACTCAACAGATTTGTTTCCAGGGCGACCGACAAGTGTCTTCCATTCTTCAAGGTGCTTAGAAAGGCCTTCAAATGGGACAAAGAGTGTGATGGGGCTTTTGATCAACTCAAGCCATACCTTGGATCTCCCTTGCTCTTATCTCGGCCAATAGCGGGAGAGAGGTTGTTTGTTTATCTAGCAGCCTCTGAATCGGCTATAAGTGCGGCCATTGTATGGGAGGACGTTGGGGGTTAAAAGGCTCGTATACTTCAATAATAAGGCCCTTCAGGGATCTGAACAAAATTACCCTCGCATGGAAAAGTTAGCCTACGCCTTGATACATGCCTCTAGAAAGATGAAGCCCTACTTTCAAGCCTATTCTATGGTCGTCCTCACTAACTCCACACTAAGATAGGTCCTCCATAAACCTGAGAAGTAGGGAAGATTGATGGCCTGGTCCATTGAACTAGGGGAGTATGACCTTACCTATCAGCCTAGGATGGCCATCAAAGGGCAGGTACTTGCAGATTTTGTCATCGAATTCACACGGGAAGAGGCCGAGGTTGAGAATAATCTAGAGACTAGAGAAGGGGCAAATAGCAACATCTTCCTACACCCAGAATAGGTTATACCCAAGAAAGTTAAAGATGGAATAGCCGAGAATGAGGAAGATCGGTACCTCTTCAGGCAGGGAATCATGTTGGAAGAGAGTTTCTCATCAAATAAAGACATCTGAAACCTCTTCGTCGATGGTTCTTCTTGCGAAAGTGGAAGCGGTGCGGGCCTGATACTTTCAGACCCTAATGGTACCAACATCGAATATGCCCTTAGATTTAACTTTAAGGCATCAAACAACGAGTCAGAATACGATGCCATGATAGCAGGCCTCTCCTTAGCAAGGACCGTTGGTATAAGACGACTCATCCTTCACAGTGACTCAAGGTTGGTTGTTAATCAAGTATTAGGGGTTTATGAGGCCAAGGACGAAAAGATGGCCAAATACCTAAAGAGGGTGAGAATGATACTCGAAGTCTTCGAAGAGGTAAAAATGAAGAGAATACCTCAAAAAAATAACAATCATGCAGACACAATAGCAAGGCTAGCGTCGGTAACAAGGACAGATATCAGAAGGACAGTCCCTGTTGAGATCTTACCCAGAGCAACCATTGAAGAAGAAGAGGTCAGTAACCCTTGCCTCAATTTAAACCTAGGGGACTCATGGATGGATCCCATTTTCAGATATATAAAAGAGGGGGTGCTGCCAGAGTCAAAGTTAAAAAGGAGGAAATTGAAGTACAGAACTGCAAAATTCTCAATAGTAGGAGATGTCCTATATAGGAAGGGATTCCTATTACCTCTCCTCAGATGCGTTCATCCCACAGAAGTTCCCCACATCCTACAAGAGGTACACGAGGGTTCTTGCTCCAGTCACATAGGAGGGAGACCTTTGGCAAAGAGTATTATCACACAAGGATATTTGTGGCCGACCTTGGCCAAAGATGCTGCAGCCTACGTAAAGAGGTGCGACAAGTGTCAGAGATTCTCCATAATCCCCCATCAACCTCATCAGCCTATGGCATTTATTAGTTCCCCTTGTCCATTCACAGTATGGGGAATTGACTTAGTAGGTCCCCTGCCAAGGGCTGCAAATAATTACTGATTTCTGATAATTGCCATTGATTACTTCTCCAAGTGGGTAGAGGCAGAGCCGATGATTACGATTACAGAGCAGAAGACCTTCTAATTTATTTGGAAGAACATCATATGCAGACATGGCCTCGCAAATACCCTCATTTCGGACAACAAAACCCAGTTCAAGAATTCTTTCCTAGAAAAATACTACGAAATAGTTGGGATAAAGCAATTTTTCTCTTCTCCTAGACGACCTCAGGCAAATGGTCAGACCGAAGTCACCAATAGAATAATCCTCGATGGGATCAAGAAGAGGTTGGAAGAGGCTAAGGGAATATGGACTGAAGAGGTTTATGCTGTGTTATGGGCCTACAGAACAATGGCAAGGACACTAACAGGGGAGACCCCGTTTATGTTATCACATGGCTAAGAGGCCATCATATCAATAAAGGTAGGACTCCCTACTCATAGGATTCAGACCTATGACCCTGGGAAGAATGGGGAGGAGAGAAGACTCGACCTAGACTTGATTGAAGAGAGAAGGGAAGACGCGGAAATCAGGCAAGCAGCTTACTAGCACAGAACAGCAAAATTCTATGATCAAAGGGTAAAATCAAGACCCATAGCTGTAGGAGACCTAGTGTTGAAGAAGACGTTGCAGAAGGCAAACAAGCTTCACCCAAATTGGCATGGTCCTTATAAAGTGATTGAGGAGGTTGCATCCGGAACCTACAGGCTAAAAAACCTCGAAGGGGAACCTTTCTCCAACCCATGGAATACTGATCATCTAAAAAAGTATTACATATGATGTTGCAAGAGTTTTTGTGTAAATGTATCATCGTATGAAGGGATTGTTAATGAGAAGATCAGTTTTTATGTCAATTCTTAGTTCATTATTCTCTTTGGTGAAAATTATTTATGAGGCTAACATCTTGGTTGATGACCTCAGACCTTATAACATCATGATTTGGTGACAAGGTCTGAGGCCAGACATCATACTTGGATGACCTCAGACCTATAACATCATTAATTGGGTGACAAATTATTTATGGGGATAACATCTTAGTTGATGACCTCAGACCTTATAACATCATGATTTGGTGACAAGGTCTGAGGCAAGACATCATACTTGGATGACCTCAGACCTATAACATCATTAATTTGGTGACAAATTATTTATGGGGATAACATCTCAGTTCATGACCTCAGACCTTATAACATCATGATTTTGTGACAAGTTCTAAGGTAAGACATCATACTTGGATGACCTCAGACCCTTAACATCATTAATTTGGTGAAAATTATTTACGAGGGTAACATCTTAGTTGATGACCTCTGAACTTATAACATCATAATGTGGTGACAAGGTCTGAGGTAAGACATCATACTTGGATGACCTCTGACCTATAACATCATTAATTTGGTGACAAATTATTTACGAGGGTAATATCTTAGTTGATGACCTCAGACCTTACAACATCATAATGTGGTGACAAGGTCTGAGGTAAGACATCATACTTGGATGACCTCAGACCCTTAACATCATTAATTTGGTGACAAATTATTTATGAGGGTAACATCCTAGTTGATGACCTCAGACCTTATAACATCATAATGTGGTGACAAGGTCTGAGGTAAGACTTCATACTTGGGTGACCTGAGACCCTTAACATCATTAATTTGGTGAAAAATTATTTACGAGGGTAAAATTTTAATTGATGACCTCAGACCTTATAACATCATAATGTGGTGACAAGGTCTGAGGTAAAACATCATACTTGGATGACCTCAGACCTTAACATCATTAATTTGGTGAAAATTATTTACGAGGGTAACATCTTAGTTGATGACCTCAGACCTTATAACATCATAATGTGGTGATAAGGTCTGAGGTAAGACATCATACTTGGATGACCTCGGACCCTTAACATCATTAATTTGGTGACAAATGATTTATGAGGGCAACATCCTAGTTGATGACCTCAGACCTTATAACATCATAATGTGGTGATAAGGTCTGAGGTAAGACATCATACTTGGGTGACCTCAGACCCTTAACATCATTAATTTGGTGATAAATTATTTATGAGGGTAACATCCTAGCTGATTACCTCTGAGCTTATAACATCATATTGTGGTGATAAGGTCTGAGGTAAGACATCATACTTAGGTGACCTCAGACCCTTAACATCATTAACTTGGTGAAAATTATTTACGAGGGTAACATCTTAGTTGATAACCTCATACCTTATAACATCAAAATATGGTGACAAGGTCTGAGGTAAGACATCATACTTGGGTGACCTCAGACCCATAACATCATTAATTTGATGAAAATTATTTACGAGGGTAACATCTTAATTGATGACCTCAGACCTTATAACATCATAATGTGGTGACAAGGTCTGAGGTAAAACATCATACTTGGGTGACCTCAGACCTTAAAAACCATTCATTTGGCTCAACAAAGATATCATTGTACCGAGACTTCAGAACTGAACACCACCCCGAGACTTCAGAACTGAACACACATTGCATGGCAAAGAAAATCATTCAATAAATAATTCAGCAAGTGAATAAATAAAAGCCCTCCTCAGATGTTGACAGATTAAGTTGGGAGTTAAAAATGCAAAGATACAAAGTAATAATGTTTATCAGAGGTTACAACAAATCAAGAGTTACAAAAGATTGCTTAAAGCTTCACAAGAATTATGTGTTTTCAGCCTCAGGGTTAGTGGCCATGTCTACATGTCCCAGGCTGAGTGTGGTTACCTCCACCCCGTCATCTTAGGCACCAGCATCTTCAATCATGGTGTCTCCTTGGGGTGCAGTCTCGATAGGGGCAACACCTCCCTCCTCCCTAACTTCCTACAGAGCCTGAGCAAATTTAGGGTCGGCATAACCCAAGCCGACGAAGTCAGCGGCCGCAAGGCTCCCTGCTTCATTCTCCTTTATGGCAGCCCATTTTCCAGTAGCCTTGACCCCTCTCTCCAGGTATTCGAAGCCGAAGTTGATAAACTCATCAGAGACCTTGTACTCCTCTAATATCTTCTCAGAGGCATCATCCAAGGTAGCCTTGACAGCCACATCGACCTTACGCTGGAGAGAGTCAGCCTGAGTCTTCAGGGAAGCGTTATGATCTTCCCTTTACTTGTCAATATCCTTCTGCAGTCCCTTCATGTCCCTCTCAGCCTTCTTCAGAGAAGCCTTCAGACGTTCCACTTCAGCGTTTAAAATGGACTTAGTCTTCTCAGCCTCTTGGCCCTTCTCAATCAGAGGAAGTTTTCCCAAGGTCCAGTTGACATAGTGATGCGTGGTGAGAAGAACCTGCAGAACATGTGTAAAGACGTCAGTCTAAGATCTAATATGGTTCGATGTCGATGTTACACTTGAATAATTCAGAAGCAAGAGTTAAAGATCTTACTTGGATGGAACGGTGGAGGGAGAATTCAACCATCAGAGGCTTATCCAGTGAGTGGCAGAAGTGCTTGTCAGACTCGGTCATGACATCACCGAAAGCATCAAAGGACTTCAGACTTTGGCCAATGACACTGTCACCAATCTTTAATTGCTCAAGACGAGCAATCAACGCATCCTCAAAAGAAATGGGGATGGCACGATCCCCTCCTTTTTTCTTCTGCCTCTGATCCTCAGAGGCAGGGTCGACAGGCTTTCTCTTCTTGTTGGCTGCAGCCCTTGAGGTAGATGAAGGGGGAGGAGGAGCATTCAGACCAACCTTCTTGACGAGATTCGTTAGACTTGGGTCTGCCATCTCCCACAGTTCGTCAGATATTACTTTTAGGCGCTCTGCAATATAGAAAGGTCTGAGTTAAAAAATTAGATGTACAAAAATTCAGAGGTATAACTTGTTAAAATAAAAAGCACTTACGAAGCTCTGTCAGAGGACTTCCCCCAAGACCAGTCTCGGAGACATAGTAGGGGGTCATCAGGTGTTCAAATTTGACAAGCAGACCATGCTCCCCCTGATCCTGAAGGTCTTTGACCTTCTGAAGATTATTTAGGCTTAGCCCAGGGTCGGCCCTGGAAGCCATTGTTACCTTTCCCCATCTCAGGGTATTATCGGCTCTAATGAGGAAGAGGGGGAACATGGACCAAATTCCCATGGCCCTGATGCTAAGAAGTAACGAGGCTTCCAATTATGGTTTGAGGTTTGTGTGATCTGCAGCATCTTTTTGTTTGACTTCCGAGCTAAAAAATGATAATAGCTCAGATGATTTTTAGCAGATGAGGGGACATAGCACCCTGTGAAGACTTGTACTGGAAGGTCTGAGTGATGGACAACCCTTTATAAGACAATATCTCTAATTATCACCCTCCAGGCATTGGGCGACAACTAGGAAGGAGCCAAGTTGATGTAGGACAATATAGCTCTGACGATGGGATGAATGGGCAAATGAAACCCTAACTTGAACATCTGCTCGTACAAGAAGATCTCACCATCTCGGCCGTCGAAAGCCCTTTTCTTCCCTCAGAGGTCTCCTGAGTTTTATGGAAGGACTTATGGAATATAGGTGCCTGAAGGCCAGAAGGTCGACCTCGCTGACAGAACTTTCTATCTCGACCGCCTCAGAGACGTCGACGTCACTCTCAGTACCATCATCATCATCTGGCTCAACGTCGACCTGAGCAAATGATGGGGGACCTCTTGGAAACCTCTGAGCGAACTCAGATCCTGTGACGACCGACAGGGGAATGGCTTCAAGGATCGGTGGAATAGCCACACTTGGTCCTACAATTTCAACCTCTGAGGAAGAGGCTGATGTGCTTGAACTTTTGTGAGACGAGGCCCGACTGGAAACCTCTGCTTGATCAGGGACCGTATCTTATTGGATTGAGAAATCCATGGCCTCTTAAAAAGAGTCCATAGACATAGGGTCTGAGGTGGATGACTCAGACATTGGAGAGGGTCCAGTTGGGACCTCTTCTAGGTTAACTGATTTGGATGGCTCAGGATGGTGCTATTTTCAGCATCATCGTTCTTGTCCCAAACAAGGTCGGCTAGGGATCGGTCGACGTTCCTGTTACCTCGGCTAGTGAGGTCTTCATGATACACAAGGGCAGATTATTCACCACGTTATCCGTTTGGGCATCCAAGGCTTGCAACCTCGGTTGGGAACAGGTCGATGTGGCCGTCCCCTCACCAGACCCAACCTCGGTTGAGGATCAGCCGATGTTTCTGTTGCACCACCATTACCTCGGCTCAGGTCAATGTCACAGCTCAACACAGTTTACCTCAGTTCTCCCACTAGGCCAAGGTCACCACCTCGTCCTCTTCCAGGCCGTGGTTACGACCAGTCACTAATGGCCGAGCTCTTATGCGCATATGTATGGCTGGGAACACGTGTACACAAATCAGTTATAACAAATCATTCCCCTCACGTGGGGGGAATATTTCATCATCATTCTCTACATGTGACAGTGACAAATGTCTTCGTCCGATTGGCTATATCAACACACAGATGCTCATTGCATGCATGGGGGTGCATTACACCCCCCAGGTCCTATATATAGTTGTCTTGTCCTTCTTGGAGAGGGATTGAAAATTATCAACCCTAGCTAAAACTCTGTCTAAATACACAGTAGAGAGAGAAAGCTTGAGAGATTGTATCTATGGCCATTAGAGCCCTCATACAGTGTTACATATCATACACTTGCACAGTGGACGTAGGCCTAATTTGCTGAACAACTTATATTCTGGTGTGAATCCTCTTCTCCTCATCTCCCTCTACTATATGTGTATATACCTTTGTACTGCCATTGTTAACACTGAATTGAGCTTACAAACACCTTGAAGGGTGGTGCTATTTTCAGCATCATCAGGCGCCATTTGATGGAGTTGACTTTTTGTATGTCGTTGCTTGAAAAGCTCCTCTAATCAAAATCCTCAAATTACCTACAAAATATAAGAATCTCAAGTGTAGAGGTAAGTAAGGGTATCAATCCACATCAAGGGGGTAAGCTAGAGACAAACTCAATTGTAATTCAATTTTATTTTCTTATTGGGCTTTTGCTTTTTCTATTTTTTTTAGCTTTTTCAAATATTAAAACAATTAAGTGAGGTAAGGTAAAATAACACTAAACAATATGGAAGATGAAAACAACTAACTAGAAAGTGACTAAAAGTGAAAAATAAAGTGTAACACTAAAATAAGAGATAAATGAGGTAAATAAATGTGAGAACAATCAAGGAGTGGGATTACACCACAAATTTTAGCTATTCTAACTAATTAATTTAATTAATTGAATTCTCCCAAATTAATATCAAAATTACAAATCAACTCTCGTTGCAAATGTAATTTTAATAGTAACCTTTTAGAAAATTAAATTTAACCCCCCACAACTCTAGAAAATAGATCGCAGTTATTATTTTTAAAGGCGAGAATTTCAAACGATTTCGAGATCGGAGTTAAATCGGATTTTATATTGATTTTATAAATTTTTATTCCTTTTAACAATTTTTGGCCGAACTGCCAGTTTTTAGGCACGATCGATCGATCGATGCCTGGGGGTCGATCGATCGATCACCCCAGATTTTGTGCGCTACAATCTGTTTGCAGAATTTTAGTTGGTTTCAAACTCTTATCCTTTTCATCTTATTTAAAGGGGTCGTGGGCTTGTATTTTGAAGCAGCCTTGTGGCACAAAAATACTCATATTGTGTATTTTCTTTTCCTCTCTTTTTACTCAAAGAGTACCCTTTAATTTATGCTTTAAACCTTAGGTGTTTAGAGGTGTTCTTGGAGTTGTTTTGAGGTTGTTCTTAAAGGAACTTTTGGTGATCTTTGGAGCAGATTTTTGGTGGTGTTATCTGCGTTTCTGGGCAGATTTATCGTTGGTATCTTTTGGTGTTTTAAGGTATGGGGTTTTACACAATATGCTCCTGAAACCTCGCGAATGTTTATTCCGTTGAATTCTTGTTAATTGAACTCATATTTTGAATTGTTAAATTCTTAAAAATCTGGAATAATAATTGTTGGAATTATTTTCATTCACGAGGTATTATTCATGTTGTTTTGAGCACGCTGTCATGAGATTTTAATATGGCACTGATGTTGGGAACCCGCCAAGACTCCTTTTTCGGCTACTTGATAAAGTATGGCGCGGTATGGTGAGGCCTGGTGACTCCGGTTAATGTGTTGTTGAGAAATTTATTGATAAAATGCTATTGAGATTTGCATTATTTGATTTGAGTATTCGTAGTCGTATTGTTGCGCTTTGTTCATCGCTAACATCTTTGTTGAGCATATTCCTGTCGTATTGTGTACTTCCCCATCTTTTTCTTAGTTGGCAGGTGAGCACGGATTTGAGTGCTATGGACCAATTGGGATGATTTTAGCGAGGATTATTTGGGAAGAATTTTTAATACAAGAGATGAGAAGACTTGTATTTATTTTTATGTATAGAGCATTTGGAGATTTATTTTATTTTCGAGATAGTTAGATTGTTGTAATTATTTCGAAGGATTTGTTGTATTAATTTGAAGATGAGAATAGTGGTTTCTTGTTTTATTGTGGGATTTAGATGCTCTATACCTTGCTATTTGTGGATTAGTTTAGTTTTATCGTAGTAGCGCATCGTTCGCTCCCCCCGGGCGGGTGGGGTGTTACAATGGGTTGAAAGGAAATGGGTTATGGAGGATAGAGGAGAGAGAGTGTTGGGAGGTAGAAGAAGGTAGGGGTGATAAGGTGTGTGTGGGTGTAGGGTAATTAGATGAGGGTGAGTGAGTCAGATTGTGTGTATGCGAGTAGGGTGTGAGGGGTTGTGTGTGTGTGTTTAATTTGAACCCTTAAAAAAAATAAAGACGAACTAATAAAAATAAAACTACTAAAAAATAAAATCTAACTAAAAATAAAACAAACTAAAAACAATAAAAATAGAAATATTAAAACTGAAAAAAATAAAATCCTAAGCTTATATAAAAACTAAAATAAAACAAAAGAAATAAAAACTTAAAATCTAAATGAAAACTAACCTCCTAAAAAATATAAAATCTTATAAATTAAAAATAAACTCCTAAAAATTAATCTTAATAAAATAAAAACTAAAAAAATAATCAAAATAAAAATAAAAATAAAAATTGGGAAAATGGGAAATGAATCTTAGAAAATTGTAAATAAATTTAAAATAAACCCTAAAAATAAAAACGAATCAATTAAAAATTTTAAAAATAATAAAAAGGCACAAACTAAATACACACGGGCTTCGGGGTAGGTTTAGGGTAGGCTAGGGTACGGGACAAGGTAATTAGCTCCATAATGCGCATAATTGCCTTGAAATACGCATTTGAATACTGCAACGTGCATTTTACCTACAAAATACACAATAAAGCGCATAAGACCCAAATTATCGAGAATTAGCAACTAAAGTACGTCTATTCGGGATATAAATTGTATACTTTTGGGTCCTTATCACCAACATTGAAGAAGCCTCGAGAAGGCAAGATCAACAGGCCCTTGAACAGGGCAGTGGTGTCCTAGATGTTCCTCAGGGATAGCATGGGGAGCTTGTGTTAGGTAAAAAGTATGGAACTTTTATAGGCTCTTGTTATACTTGTGGAGAGATAGGTCATCAAGCTAAAAGGTACCCTAAGACTTAGGGAAAATAGGGCCAAGGACTTCCAGCACCGAGACCACCAAGGAATTTTCCACTGTCACTAGTTGAACTAAGGATCAATGCACGGCTAGGAGCTCAGGTGGGACAATCGCAAGAGGAGCCTAAACGTGGATAAGGGGGTAGTATGGTATGTTCCTTACTTTATAGTTTATATATATATGGGAGCCCCATTCGTGGCATACTATGAGTAGGCGTATATGAGCCTATGTTATTTGTACGAATTTATGTTATTTGTACGAATTTATGTACGAATTTATGTTACGACGTGGCATACTAAGTTCTTTTGTCAGTGGAGAAGATTTTAATACCTCATATCTTTATAACTAATTTTATCTAATTGATTGGGTTGATGAATTAAAATGATTGTTTTAGTTAAGATCTATATTAATCCAGAAATAATTTAATTAAAATTGAATTTGGAGAATTTTGGTGAATAAATTGAATATTTTGTGCATTTTATTAATAATTTGGTATTTATGTATAAAGATTTTATAATTATTTGGACTTATTTTGTGCATTTTAAAATTGAATCACGAGTAGAATTGTGTGTTGGTTTTGAGTTGTAATTATATTGGACTTTTAATTATTCCTAAAGAAATAGGAGAGCAAGAGAGGCGAGAGAGTGGGTTCAAGGAGAGCCACGACCGCGGCTTAGGACCCGTGACTGAAGGTTACTTTGGTCGCATCGATGGATTCACGCGCGTGGGTTGGATAGAATTTTGGGTCAGTAGTTTATTTTTTATATATGACTTTGAAATTATCTTTTTCACCAGTCAACTTTAGTTTCAAAACAAAAGCATACAGACTTGTTTTCTCCCTTTTTCCAATCATAAACCTCTATTAAAACAAAACTTCAACGCTATTTTAGAGAGCTTGACACTTTTATTTTGAAGAAGGACATAATAGGAAAGTTAATATTTTTATGAGAGGAATGCAGTGGTACAATCATATTTTCAAAATAATCTCATACAAGGCCAGAATATCCCTATTTTTTGTCTTAAGTATTACTTTATTTTAATATTGCCTAAACATTAAATATGCGTGTTTTATAAACATGATGAGAAACCTACGTAGGAAAAGTGACGACTTAATTATAAAACTATTTTTATAAACTTATGGGTTAGATTTTAATACTTGAAATACTACATGCTTAGATTATTAGCTTTGTTACTGTTGGGGGCGTTGTGACCAAATGCGGGGTAAATTATATGTAATTCGGTAATATGTTTTGATTTATGAAATCACGTACATGATTATTATCACGTAGAATTCGTTAATATGTTGGTAAAAATTGTTAATATGCATGTTTAAATCGATTTATGATTTGATTGAATTAATTGTCACACGAAATGCAATATTGAATTTGGACAACTCATTGGGATGTCTTGTAGAAATCATTTATCATGTGACATAATTGGTTTATTGTGCATGCAATTGGACTTTTATAAATGTAAAATAATGGAATTTGATGTTGGACTAAAGAATGAAATTAATGGATAATTGTATACGTTATTAAAATATCATTGGTAAGGTGTTTGGGTTACGCAAGTCAGTTGTACATTCACTCTTTTTATTAGTATGATACTTTCTAGGTATGGGACTAACGAGTAGAAATATTAATTGTGGTTAATACTTTCTATGTATGGGGTAGGGAGTGTTCATCTGTACGTATAGGATATTTCCTAGGTTATACAATCTTTTTTAGTTGGGCTTTATGTAAAAGCTTAGGCAACCAAATTATATCTAAGTTGAACCACCCATTCTTAAATGGGTTTATGCTGACCAACTCAAGTTGAGTTGTACCACCATTTTAGGTGGGTTTGATGCCAAATATTACGAAACCAACTTTAATCTAAGTTGAATACACATTCTTAGGTGGGTTTATTCATGTCGAGGCTGACCAACCCAAGTTGGGTTGTACCAACGTTTTCAGGTGGATTTGATGTCAAATTTTAAGTGACGAACTTATTTTTAAGTTGTACCACCTATTTTTAGGAGGTTTATGCCTATTCTAGGTTGACCAACCCACGTTAGTTGTACTACCATTGTTAGGTGAGTTTTATTATAAATCTCAGGTGACCTAATTTTTTTAAAGTTGTACCACCCATTCTTAGGTGGGTTTATGCCTATACTAAACCGACCAAACCAAGTTACATTGTACCACCATTTTCAGGTAGGTTTGATGATGGAGTTTAATTTTGGAGGCACACTTATAAAGAAAATATTTACTAATATGGATCATCTTTATTAAATTGAAATACTTGCAAAAATTAATTTATCTACTTAATGGTAAAATTTCCTTAGGTTCATGGCATTCCATGATGCAGGTATTATTGTGTTGTTATATCCCGTATCAAACCAACCAAAAGTTATTGTCGATCGATACCATCTTATTGAAGACAAGTATTAATTAATACAAGTGTAAGACAAGGGCAAATACTAAGCCCTAAAAATTTAAAAATAGTCCTACATAAACCTTAAAATTTGGAAATTTCAACTTTTCCCTTGAAAGTTTCAAAATTTCTTTTTAACCTAATAAAATATCTTTGGATCTCAAATATTTAGCAAGACTCATAAATATTTTTATAATTATAATACTTATAAGAACCCAACCTGAAATCTTAAGAAATTAGACTTTAATCCCTCAGACTTCCCTATAAAGTATGTGTAAAACGTTAAATTCGCACACTCGAGTATTTAAGGTCCAAAAACTAAATTTGATCCTTTTACATAAACCCCAAATAGTCTTGGGCCTTCTAAAAGCCTTGTGAGCACCTTAAACACAAGCCAACACATGGTTTTCACAAGCCAACACAATTCCTGCAAACCAAAACCAATTTAAACCTTTATTAAATCCACATATCTTTATACTAATCAAAACCCCATCCCAAACACTATATAAGACCCAACAATTAGCAGTAAAAACTACACAACAACTGAGTTAAAAATTGAAGCTTAGTTTTGTGCAAAGTTTGTACTCTATAAATTTATGCAGTTTTCTTGCATTTAAGGATGTAGTCGAGTTTTTGTGTTAATATAACTTCTTTTTATGCTTTTATAACATATATATATATATATATATATATATATAACATACATAATAAAAAAACTATAAACCACCATTAAAAATTGAGCTTCAATGGTGGAATATGTTATTTTGGTCTTAAACTAATTTCAAGATGAGAGAATTCAAGCTCTAGGTCCGTGGAATCTAGGTGCAATTTTTAATTTCATTTTCATTTCAGTTTAGTAGGAGAAATCAAAAAAATTAGAATTCAAGCTCTAGGTCCGTGGAATCTAGGTGGAATATTTTCAATTACAACGCAAAAAAAATTAGGAATCAAAATTAGATGTTTCAGTGTATAATAAAAGGAAAAACCAGCGTAGTTTGACTCATTTATTGTCCGAGAACCATTTTCAATCAATCCCGTTGTTCGAATTTAAACTCATAATCACCAAAACTTTGATCAAATTTTGATTTTGAATGAGAAAACTAATATCTTGATACAATCTACATCAAGCCTTGAAAAAAAATTAGATTCTTTCAAAATTTAAGCAAGACAATATTAAGGAATTGAAGGCTGGAGTGTTTTGTAACTCGAGATATTGAAGATGAATTTATGCCATGCTCTAGAGTGTGAGGCAGGGGGTTCATAGAAATTTTAAAATAGCTTCATAGTGCGCGTGATTGATTCAACGATCCTGGTTTTTTTCTAATATTTTTATTTTATTTATCTGGTCAAATTGGTACATTATACTACCTTGTTTAGTAACCCAAAAAACACTTTCTATAAGAACATGAGAATGAAAAGGAATTCAACTTTTAAAAATTTATTTAAGCCCAACATATACCCTGTTCACATATAGTCCAAAATTACCCCATTTAATATATAAATGAAAACCAAAAACCAATAAATTATCTTTGGATAATTATACATAACACCTATATAGTTATTTTCCCATTTTTAAAATATTTGCTTACACCCCATATCATATATACCTACTGATATGCCCAAAGTGTACCCTCTTACTCAGAGCAACTAACCTCGGCCAGTCTAACAACCGAGGTGATCAGAAACCTAGTATAACTATCAGTAATATCGCCTCTCATAAGGTCGGCCCTAGCTAGCAGCATCATCACACCAACCTCGGTTGGTCAGCAGCTGAGGTCAGCAAGGTCTCATGGGCTCAAACACCTACCAACATCATCATCGGCCTCAACCGACGTTGCGGTCACCAGCCGAAATCAGCATCTCATGGGCTCATTTACTAACATCATCATCGGCCCCAGCAGACGTTACATCTCATACCTAACCTCGGCTATCCCATCTGACCTAGGGTCGTCATGGATATTAACCTCGAACAAAGCAACAGTTTGACTTCACCAACCCAATAATCTTCCAGGCCGAGGTTGCACCATTCAAGGACACAAGGCCGAGCATTAATAAGCGCATGCAAGGTTGGGAACGTGTGGACAAAATCAGTTGTAACCGAATCAATCCCCTCACGTGAGGGAATATTTCATCATCATTCTTTACATATGACAGTGACTGTGACAGATGGCTTCACTAGATTGGGTAGATCATCACACACATGCTCATTGCATGCTTGGGGGGTACATTACACCCCCTAAACACTATATATACTTGTCTTCTCCTACCTTGTAAAGGGATCCAGAAATATAAACCCTAGTCAAACTCTGTTGCATTTATAGTAGAGAGAAAAAGTGGAGTGATTGTATTACTAAGGCCATTAGAGCCCTCTTCTGATAAGTGATATTTACACTCACTTGCACAGTGGATGTAGGCAATTGTCGAACCACTTATATTGCTGTGTTCATCCCCTTCTCCTCACCTCCTTCTACATATATATATATATATATATATATATATATATATATATATATATATATTACTCTCCAGTGTTGCCATTGTTATCACTTGCTTAAGCTTGCCAACACCTTATCTGGTGGTGGTGTTTCAAGTATCATAATTTTAGCGCCGTCTGTGGAAACGAGAAGATTTATCTCTTCCTTTTTGTAGCTTAACCTCACTGGGGACTCTGGTGGTAAACGGCCTCACCCTTCATGTGAAGTTGTTTCACCATTGAAAGAGATCCTTTAAGGTATCAAGCTCTCTAATATTTTCATTGTAAGCTCTTTAGTCTTAACATATGGTACCGGAGTTACCACCATCTGGTGTTGGAGGACCCGATTCTAGCCAAGCACCACCCCAGTCTGAGATGGCTGAGATGGCAGCAGCCTTGAGGTCCTTAGCTGCAACCCAGTAAGCAATGAAGGAGAAATTTTCCCAGCTAAGCCAAAATATGATGAGACCACCTCGAGTCTCATCGTAAATGATTACTCCGGTGACTGTTCAACCACATCCTGAGGCCAGGGAACCACCCCAGGCACCGCGAAATGACCAACATACACCTTAGCGGAGGAGGGACGTTGCTGACCCTAGGTGTTTATATTTGGGGAGGCAAGGAAACCCTTACCCTGAGGATAGGTATGATGACATTGAACCAGAGGATGCTCCAGCAGACTGCTGGGAGCCATATGAGGTTTTAGACAACACAGTACGTCTAATACAACAGAGCCCAGGTTGCGAAGCAAGAAGGGCCGAGGTTGGTGATGCCCAGCAAAGAGGATCGGCTTTTGATCGCTTGAGTAGAGGGTCGACCTTTGAAAGACTTGACCCAGTTAATGATCCGAGGCAGAGGTTATCCAGGTCAAGAAGTGTAGCTGGATCATAAAGGGAAGGTGGTGAACATCGGCCTCATCATGGCCGACCCCTACATGGTCGAGACTGTGGCCAAGAGGTCAACAACTGACGTTGTGTAGTAGTTGGGGAACCCTCAGTTCACCCCTTGGAGGTGGCATGGGATAACCTCGGCTAGGTCGACATTGCTAAACCTTGGAATGACTCCATTCAACGGCAGGGAGAAAAGATAGGGAACCTCATAAAAAGTCGAGACCCACTGCAAAAGGGATTCTCAGAGGGCTCCCCATTTATGGCAAGAATTATGAACTTCCCAACCCCTACCAAATTCAAACCACCAATGATGTCTCCCAAGTATGATGGAAGTACCAACCATGTACATCATATTGAGATGTATCAGTTTCCAGCAAATATTTACTCAATCCGTGATAAGATGAGGTGCCGAGCTTTCTCAATCACTTTGACGGGAGCTGCACATATTTGGTTCACTTTCCTTCCTAAAAATTATGTTGAGAACTTTAAGGGGTTAGCTTAATGGTTTATACACAATTTCTGTTTTGGGGTGGTACCTTAGAAAAAGAAGACCCATCTACTCTACGTAAAGCAAGGCAAGAATGATAGACTCAAAAACTACATTGCAAGATTCAACAAGGAAAAATTGGAGGTTGAAGATTACGAAGAGAATATAGCTGTGACAGCCATTATAGGAGAACTTCAGAAGGGGAAGTTACTCTCGAAGCTTGTTGAAGACCCTCCTAAGTCTATGGCCGAGCTGTTAGCAACAGTTGGTATGAACGCTGAAGAAGCAATGGCTGCAAAGTATGAGGATGACAATGGAAGTAGCAGTGGGAAATTCTAAAGTAAGAAGGATGGAAAGAAGAGGGCTGCAGACGACAAGTTTGCACACTACACTCCTCTAATTGTGAGCTGCGAACACATCCTCAACGAAATAAAGAATGACATATCCCTAAGATGGACAGAGAAGTTGAAGGATCCTCTGTATAAGAGGAACAAGTATCTGTGGTGCGCGTTCCACTAAGACCACGGTCATCTGACTGACAAGTGCTTTGCCCTGAAGGATGAGATTGAGAAGATGTTGAAGTCTGGAAAACTCAAAAAGTACATAGATGGAAAAGCTTCTAAGGGAGGAAGAGACGACCCTAAAAAGAAGAGAAATGATAGGTGCCGGGAAGATGCCCCTACCAGAAGAGCTGAGGACTCAGATGATGATGATGATGACTCTGACCTCCCACTAAAAGACGATACTATCCCAGTGAAGAGGGTTGGCATGATCTATTTTGGTGTGAATGCCATATCTCGATGACTAGCGTAGGGTGGCTCAGAGGTAGCCGATTGTAAAGCTCACGTGGCAGAGGACAAGTCAGTGACCAAAGTCGAGATTGTGAACTTGGCATCTTCAGAGGTAAAACACGAGAAGAGAAAGAAGGTAGATATGGATACCCACATAGTTGGCTTCTCAAGACTTGATTTCAAAGGTATCTTATCTCCTCACGATGACCCTCTGGTAATCACCACGAGGGTGCATGGGTGTGAAGTTCATAGGATACTCGTTGATGGGGGAAGTTCAGCAAACGTCATATTTTGGCCTTATTTCAAGAGCCTAGGCCTCAGCAGAGCTAGGCTTGCCCCTTATCATAATCCTTTGATGGCTTCAGGGGCGAAAAGGTTTATCCATTGGGTATGTATGAGATGGATCTGAGAATGGGAGATGAGTGGCCTAAGAGGTTGACCAGAAAAATAAATTTCATTATGATGGATGAGAATGTCTTCTCAGCTTACAACCTCATCATAAGAAGAGTAGCCCTCAAGGAATTTGAGGTGGTGCCTTAAACGGTCCACGAGATGCTAAAATTCTCGACTCCCTATGAAGTGGGGGAAGTGCAAGGTTACCAAACATCAGGGAGTGAATGCTACTTCAACTCTGCAGAAGAGAGAGAGGCTCATAAGAAGGCAACAACCACGTACAACATCGATACACTTGATCCTAGAGACAAGACAAAGCTCAAGAAGGGAGAGGCCGCGAAAGAGGTAAAATCCATCGTCCTCAATGAGGACGAGCCAAAAAAAACCATCCAAATCGGTAAAGCCCTAAGACCTGAGATCAAGGAAGAATTGGTGAAACTTTTGAGGAAGAGACAAAGAGTTTTTGCCTGGAGCCATGAAGACATGCCAGGTATTGACCCTGAGGTCATGTGCCATAAACTTAATGTTATAGAAGACGCTAAGCCCATCAAGCAAAGAAGAAGAGTATACTCAAGAGAGAAGAATAACATCATCAGAGAAGAGGTTAGAAAACTTGAAGAAGCTAAGTTTATCAGAGAGGTCATATACCCTGAGTGGTTATCTAACGCCATCATCGTGCCAAAAGCTAATAAGAAATGGAGGATGTGCATTGATTTCACTGATTTGAAAAAGTATTGTCCGAAAGACAGTTTCCCCTACCTCATATTGATCAGATGGTGGATGACACAGCTGGACATGAGCTCATGAGCTTCATGGATACCTATTTTGAGTATAATCAGATCTTCATGAACCCGAAAGACTCTGAGAAGACAGCATTCATCAAAGATAAGGGGACATATTGCTACAAGGTTATGCCCTTCGGGCTGAAGAATGCAGGGGCTACTTACCAACGTCTTGTAAATAAGATGTGTGAGGGTAAAATAGGCAAGTCCATGGAAATGTATGTGGATGACATGCTAACGAAGATCCTGAAGGCTGACACTCATATGGCCGACCTTGAAAAAACTTTCAACACTATGGACAGATACAAGATGAAGCTCAACCCAGCCAAGTGTGTCTTCAAGGTAGGAGAAAGAAAGTTTCTGGGATTCATCTTCAATCAGAGGGGAATAGAGGCTCACCCTGAGAAGATCAAAGCTCTGCTAAAAGTGAAGATACCCAGAACTATCAAAGATGTTTAAAGGTTAACCAGAAGAGTTGCAGCACTTAACAGGTTTGTCTCAAGAGCCACAGATAAGTGTCTTCCTTTTTTCAAAGTTCTTAAAAAGGCCTTCGAATGGTATGAGGAATGCAACAAGGCTTTTATGGAGCTCAAGTCCTACCTCGGCTCTCCCTTACTCCGGTATCGGCCCATTCTAGGGGAGAAGTTGTATGTATATCTGTTGTTTTAGAATCAACCATTAGTGCAACCATAGTAAAAGAAAATGATGGAGTGCAGAGACCAGTATACTTCAACAGTAAAGCTCTTCAAGGGTCCCTCGAATGGAAAAATTAGCTTATGCTTTGATACACGCTTCTAAGAAGATAAAGCCATACTTCCAAGCCCACTCTATGGTTGTCCTCACTGATTCCCCACTCAGACAGGTCCTCCATAAGCCTGAGAAGTCAGATAGCTTGATGACATGGGACATCGAGTTAAGGGAGTATGATATTGTTTATCAACCCAGGGTTGCCATCAAAGGGCAGGCACTTGCAGACTTTGTAGCAGAGTTTACATGGGAAAAAGTTGAGATTGAAATTAGCCAGAGGGATGCTGATGAACAAAACATAAACATCTTCTAAGATCCGGACGAGTTTAGGTCAAGCAGGCTTGGAAAAAGAGTAGTTGAGAATGAGGAAGACAGGTACCTCTTCAGGAAAGAGACCCTGTCAGAAGGGAACTTCTCTTCAAATGAAGATATTTGGAACCTCGTTGATGGGTCATGTTGTGAAAGCGAAAGCGGAGCGGGGCTGATAGTGTCAGCACCATATGGTACCGACATTGAATATGCGCTGAGGTTAGACTTCAAAACTTCGAACAATGAGTTAGAGTATGAGGCATTGATAGTAGGTATCTCCTTGGCAAAAGCCCTTAGTGTTGGAATACTCCTAGTCCACAGTGACTCAAGGTTAGTGGTCAACCAAATCTAGGGAGTGTAAGAGGACAAAGTTGAAAGGATGGTCAAATACCTGAAGAGGGTGAGAATGATGCTAGAAAGCTTCAAGGAAGTGAAGATGAATATAATACCTCGATAAGACAACAGTCAAGACGATGCACTCGCGAGGCTAGCCTCAACAACAAGGACAAACATAAGAAGAACAGTATCAGTGGAAATCCTGCTCAAACCAACCATTGAAGAAGAAGAAGAGGTTACCAGAACTTACCTCAACTTGAATATGGGAGCCTTATGGATGGACCCTTTTATCAGATACATCAGACAGGGAGAGCTGCCAGAATCAAAGTTAGAAAGGAGAAAATTGAGGTTCAGGGCTGCCAAGTTCTCAATTATAGGAGATGTTTTGTATAAGAAGGGGTTCCTACTCCCACTCCTCAGATGTATCCACCCTTGAGAGGTTCTTCACATCTTGCAAGATGTATATGAGGGCTCTTGATCCAGTCACATAGGAGGAAGACCTTTAGCTAAGAGGATAATCACTCAGAGGTACTGGTGGCCGACCTTGGCCAAAGATACAGTGGCATATGTGAAGAAATGCGATTAGTGCGAGAGATTTTCCACAATCCCCCATCAACCTCATTAACCTATGACGTTAATCAGCTCACCTTGGTCGTTTTTAGTATGGGGCATTGACTTGGTAGGACCCTTGCCAAGAGCTGCAAACAACTATCGATTCTTAGTAGTGGTAATTGATTACTTCTCCAAATGAGTAGAGGCTGAGCCAATGTTCATAATTACATAATAGAAGACCTTCTAGTTCATCTGAAAGAACATCATATGCAGGTATGGTCTTCCAAACGCCCTCATCTCGGACAATGGAACCTAGTTCAAGAATGCTTCCTTAGAAAAATACTGTGAAAGAGTGGGGATCAAGCAGTTCTTCTCTTCTCCTGGACGACCCCATGCAAATGGTTAAACCGAGGTCACGAACTGATCAATCCTTGATGGTATAAAGAAGAGGTTGGAAGAGGCCAAAGGGATATGGACAAAGGAAGTATATGCCGTATTATGGGCATAAAGGATGACAGCAAGGACATCAATGAGAGAGACCCCATTTATGTTGGCCCATGGCTCAGAAGCTATCATCCCTACAGAGGTACGACTTCCCAGTCATAGAGTTCAGACCTATGACCCCCAGAGGAATGGAGAAGAGAGAATACTTGATCTGGATTTGATTGAAGAAAAAAGAAAAGATGCGAAGATTAGACAGGCAGCCTACCAACAGAGAACTGCGAGGTTCTACAACCAAAGGGTAAAATCAACGCCTATAGCTGTGGGAGACCTAGTCCTAAAGAAGACGTTGCAAAAGGAATATAAGCTCCACCCAAACTGGCATGGTCCGTACAGAGTAGTTGATAAGGTTATGCCTGGTACCTATCGGCTAGAAAATCTCGAAGGGGAACCTTTCTCCAATCCTTGGAATGCGGACCACTTAAAAAAATATTACATATGATGTTTCAGTTATTTCTTTGTAATACATGTATCATTTTATGAATAGGATGTTAATGGAAAGAGCAATGTTGTGCTGATACTATTGTTATATGCTTAAAACATCATTAGTTTGGTGAAATTAAGAGGTGAAACATCGTATTATGGTGACCTCGGACCTTAAACATCATTAGTTTGGTGAAATTTTGAGGTGAAACATCATAATTTGGTGACCTCGGACCTTAAACATCATAATTTGGTGACCTCGGACCTTAAACATCATTAATTTGGTGCAATTATGAGGTGAAACATCATATTATGGTGACCTCGGACCTTAAACAATTAATTTGGTGAAATTTATAAGGTGAAACATCATATTATGGTGACTTCAGATCTTAAACATCATTAATTAAGTGAAATTTATGAGGTGAAACATCATATTATGGTGATCTCAGACCTTTAACATCATTAATTTGGTGAAATTATGAGGTGAAACATCATAATTTGGTGACCTCAGACCTTAAACATAATTAGTTTGGTGAAATTATGAGGTGAAACATCATAATTTGGTGACCTCAGACCTTAAACATCATTAATGTGGTGAAATTATGAGGTGAAACATCATAATATGGTGACCTCAGACCTTAAACATCATTAATTTGGTAACATTTATGAGGTGAAACATCATATTATGGTGACCTCGGACCTTTAACATCATTAATTTGGTGAAATTATGAGGTGAAACAACATAATTTGGTGACCTCGGACCTTAAACATCACTAGTTTGGTGAAAATTATGAGGTAAACATCATAATTTGGTGACCTCAGACCTTAAACATCATTAGTTTGGTGAAATTTATGAGGTAAACATCATTATATAGTGACCTCATACCTTAAACATCATTAGTTTGGTGAAAATAATGAGGGTAAACACCATTTTATGGTAACCTCAGACCTTAAACATCATTAGTTTGGTGAAAATTATGAGAGTGAACATCATTATATGGTGACCTCAGACCTTAAGAGGTGAAACATCATTAAATGATGACCTCAGACCTTAAACATCATAATTTGGTGAAAATTATGAAGATAAACATCATTATATGATGACCTCAGACCATTAGTTTTGTGAAATTTATGAGGTAAACATCATTATATGGTGACCTCAGACCTTAGACCATTAGTTTGGTGAAAATTATGAGGTAAACATCATAAGAGGGTAGTCTCAGACCTTAATCAACATTCAAGAGGCAAGACATTCAAGCATAACATTAAAAAAACAATATAATCTGAAGAAGATAGGATTAATGATTATCATTGAACATTTAAAAGTTACAAATTAGAAGTACCAAGATGCCATCACGGTTTAAATAATCTAAGGGGTACAAACAAGAAAGGAAACAAAAATTACAACAAAAGCTTCACAAGGCCAGGCCTAAGTCTTGGTAGCTGCAGTTGTGTCTTCATGGACGACGTTGGTCACCTTCTCCCCATCAACTTGAGTATTAGCATCTTCAGTCTCAGTGACTTCCAGGGGAGCAGTCTCGACAGGTGCAACATCGGCCTCTTCAACCTCTTGCAAGTCCTGAGCAAACCGAGGGTCACCAAAGCCTAGACTTTTAAAGTCTGAGGCAGTCAGAGGCTGCCCATTTTCTAGTTTCTTTGATACCTCTTTTAAGGTATTCAAACCCAAAAACAATAAATTCATCAGAGACCTTATAGTCTTCGATGATCTTCTCTGCAGCATCTTCTAAAGCAACCTTGACTGCAGCACCCACCTTAGCCTGAAGGGCATCATCTTTAGCCTTGAGGGCTACATCATGATCCTTCTGAAGCATGGATATGTCGTGGTCTCTTTGCTTGATAACTTCCTTCAACTTGTCAACCTCCTTCGTCTCTTCCTTCAGACGTTCAACCTCTGCATTCAAAGAGGCTTGAACCTTTTGAGCCTCTTGACCCTTCTCTATGAGGGGCAGCTTCTTCAAGGTCCAATCAAAAAAATGATGCAAGGATGAGATACCATGCAATAGAAAATTAGACATATGAGCATATGAGCTACAATTTATAAAATAGCCGAGGTTACACTTTCGAAAAGTAAATGAACAGAAACTAATACCTGAATTGATCTGTGGAGAGTAAACTAGGCCAACAACGGGACGTCCAAGGAGCGTAAGAAATGCTTATCATGTTCAGTCATCACTGCACTTATAATATCGGCAGCCTTCAGGCTATGGCCAATGAGACTATCGTTGATCTTCAGCTGAGCAAGATGAGCTGCTAGGGCATTATTTATAGAGATGGGGATGGCACTATCCCCTTTTTGAGTCTTCCCCGACCTCTGATGCACTGGGTCAGTAGTGGTTTTCCTCTTCTTGGTAACATCAGCCTTCGATGCACTGACATTATTTTGGGTGGTAGCAGGGGGACATTTTTGCCACCTCTCTTCTGCATCATACCAGACTTGGAGCAGACATTTCCCAAAGGTCATCTGAAATACCTTCAGGTCCCTCTGCAAAAAGAATTATCTGAGTTAGTAAGTAAAAAATATAAAAAGTAAGAGATATAACTTATGAGAAATGAGACTTACGAAGCTCTGTCAAAGAACCACCCCCAGGACTATTTGAGAGAGGTAGTATGGGGTCATCAGATGTTCATATTTTACTAGAAGACCCTACTCCCCTGACCGCGAGGATCCTTAACTTTTTTAAGATTATCCTGGATGAGCCCAAGGTCGGCTTTAGCAGTAAGTGAGACATCCCCCCATCTCAGAGGAGTCCTTGGAACTAACATTCCAGCAGCCTCATTACGACCAAATTCCCATGCCCCAGAGATAAATAAATACCGAGGTTTACAGTTATGGTTTGAAGTCTGGTAACCAACAACATTTTCTTCTCTAACTTCCTAGCTAATAAGTGGTAATAGCTAGGGTGGTTTTTGGCAGAGGAGGGGACGTAATAACCTGTGAAAACCCTAACTGGAAGGTCTCACTAGTGGATATCCCTCCAGAGGACGATGGCCCCAATCATAACCCTTCAGGCGTTAGGGGATAATTATGAAGGGGCTAGATTTATGTGGGATAATATGGCTCTGATGGAAGGGTGGATAGGAAGACGGAAGTCCAACTTGAACATCTGCTCATAGACGCAGATCTCTTCATATCGACCATTAAAGGCCCTCTCTCCCCTTAGAGGTTTCCTAAGGTTGATGGAAGAGTTTATCGAATAGAGGCGCCTAAAAATTAGAAGGTAGTACTCGCTAACGGATCTCTCAATCTCGACCACCTCAGATGTATCTATATCACTCTCCTCACCATCATCATCATCCCCAACAACATCGGCCTGATAAGGTGCGGGGACACTACCAGGAAACCTCTGAGAAAATTAAGCAGAGGTGGTCGATAGAGGAATTGTATCAATGGGTGGTGGAATGTCCATGCTTAACCCAATGATTTCAACATCTGAAGATTGGCGAGAGGTACTAGCGTTGTGGTGAGATGAGGCAGGGCTCGATACCTCGGCTTCCTCAGGGACCTCCCCCTGCCTAGGAGAATAATCCATAGCCTCTTGGTAAGAGTCTACAGACATGGGGTCTGAGGAGGACGACTCAGACTCAAACATTGGTGTTGGGTCCACTGGAACCTCTACAGGCTCAGCAGGCTCGGCTGGCTCAGGGTAGATAACCTTCAGAGATGGAGGAATGAAGGGTCTGAGAGGAAAGGCCTCAGCCCTACGAGATTCCTCTTGGGCTAGTTCTTTTTGCCTAATTTTCTCAAAGGTCTTATCATGAAGGGATCGGAACTCTTCTATGAGTTTGTACAAAGGTCTGAGCATAAGGTAGACGACACAACACTTGGACTCCAAACTGCTACCAGTTGGGCTATTTAAACTAAAACATCAAAAAGAGGGAGTGTAAAGGTTTCAAACCAAGAACACCAAGAACACTCAAGAATAAGGTCGCCAAAAAATGTAAAACCCTCGTTGAAAAATGCAAAACCTCACCGAAAAATATAAAAAACCACCGAAAATTTTGGAAATGATGACTGTAACTAAAAATGGAAGGAAGAGGATGAAGATGGTTACCGGGATAATCACGGAATAAAGAGGAAGAGGTTTATAAGCAGTGGAAACCTTCAAAGACACCCAACATAAGGTTTACAGTTATAGTTGCAGAGAGAGAAAGCTCCAGCGGGAAAATGAAAAAAGGAGAGAGAATGGGGTTTTAAACTTAAAAACAATGATGGGGCGCGAGTCCCAATGCCCCATCATTGCCCTAGGAAGCCTAAAAGGTAGGCCAAAATCACATCATCTTGGGGAACACGTTTCACTTTAGCAAGTAACATGTGTTAAGAAAGTATTGCACACAGAGAAATCCGACCTCGGCCTAAACTACATACCCCTCAATCATCTAATTACATAGAAGACTAAGGGCTAGGGGTGATTGATATGCCCAAAGTTCACCCTCTTACTCGGAGCAACTAACTCGTCCAGTCTAACAGTCGAGGTGACCAGAAGCGTAGGACAACCATCAGTAATATCGTCTCTCATAAGG
The DNA here is from genome assembly GCA_949130495.1 of Sambucus nigra. NCBI lineage: Eukaryota > Viridiplantae > Streptophyta > Magnoliopsida > Dipsacales > Adoxaceae > Sambucus > Sambucus nigra. The sequence continues at coordinate 352,200,371 of OX422215.1, forward strand.
TCGGCCCTAGCCGACATTGCATCATCATCACACCAACCTCGACTAGTCAGCAGCAGAGGTCAGCAAGGTCTTATGGGCTCAAACATCTACCAGTATCATCATCGGCCTCAGCCGACGTTGCGATCACCAGCCGAAATCAGCATCTCATGGGCTCATCTACTAACATCATCATCGGCCCCAACCGACGTTATATCTCATACCTAACCTCGGCTATCCCACCTGCTCGAGGGTCATCATGGATATTAACCTCAAATAAAGCAATAGTCAAACTTCGCCAACCTTGTAGTCTTTCAGCCCGAGGGGGCACCAGTCAAAGACACAAGGCCGAGCATTAATAAGCGCATGCAAGGTTGGGAACGCATGGAATAAATCAGTTATAACCGAATCAATACCCTCACATGAGGGAATATTACATCATCATTCTCTATATGTGACAGCGACAGATGGCTTCACTAGATTGGCTAGATCATCACATACATGCTCATTGCATGCTTGGGGGGTACATTACACCCCCCAAACACTATATATACTTGTCTTCTCCTACCTTGTAAAAGGATTCACAAATATAAACCCTAGCCAAACTCTGTTGCATTTACAGTAGAGAGAGAAAGTGGAGTGATTATATTACTAAGGCCATTAGAGCCCTCTTCTGATAAGTGATATTTACACTCACTTGCACAGTGGACGTAGACAATTGTCGAACCACTTATATTGCTATGTTCATACCCTTCTCCTCACCTCCTTCTACATATATATATATATATATATATATATATATACTCTCTTGTGTTGCCATTGTTATCACTTGCTTGAGCTTGTCAACACCTTATCTGGTGGTGGTGTTTCAAGCATCATCACCTACTACACACATTATTTTATAAACCTTACTCTTTTACCGTTATTTTAGGAACTCTGAGTTCAAAAAAAATATCAAAGTTCCACTAAACTCAATCCTGAGTGGAAGGAGGTCATCTAATTTAATACTATGTTCTCACTTACACTTGTTATACTATGTGATAGTCCCAAAACTCTAGCTCTCATTCTAAAAACCTATTTGTGAAGTTTACAATCAATTGATTATTTGATTCAATATTTTGAGAAATCCAATTATTTCAGAATTTTAGTTGCATAAATTATAATTCAGGGTTTATACATAGCGTATTCCACTTAGGAAACCCATTGGAAATCTATTTGGCCTTAGGACTCAAATATTGAGAGCCTAGTTTTTCTTACCATGGGGATGTTGCTCTTATGAGTTGTTCTCTGCAATTTTCTTACTTTATCTCCCTATGGTTAGGATGGATGGATTATTAATGAAATGAAATGAACTTTTAACCTCTATACCCTGATAATATAGGATATTCAGATATGGAAACTTGACACAATTTACCTTGGGTTATATGACTATATTCACCACACCTTCTTTTATAATTATCAGTTGATTTTGTTATACTAGTCATACTTGGCTACTTATATTTAATATTTATATCTTTTTAAACCCATCTTTTAACATCTATAGGTCATCATGATCTATCATTCATCATATTACACAATTACTCTTATCTCAATTTCAATTGTTATAGATTTGTAATTATCTACTTTGCAAATTTTTTGCCTATTCTTTCTAGTTGGTATGTTACTCCTCTTCAATTTAACACTAATTTTTATGGACCCTAGCACTTAGGTGTCAGTTCTCCACCAAAAGGCTTCTTGGCAGCTAGAAGGATCTTTCAAATCACTAGATTGCTGAACTAGAATTCTTTGATATTGACCTTCCTATCATGTTGTCTGGCGAGCTCTTATTGGTATGTTATGAGGTGTATGAGAGCCTCATCCCTTTGTTTCTCTGCTAAGTCAAGATCATGAAGCAGATAGTCATCACTGTGTCCATCCTCAAAGATGATGGTCCTTCAAGTTGACAGGCTAATTTCCAATGGGGTGACAATTTATATACCAAATGCCAAAGAGTATGGTGTTTCTAGTGTTGGACATGTGGGATTTGTTATGTATGACCAAAGGATAAATCAAATTTTTTCCATCCATATTTCTTTTTCATTATCTAATAGACGTATGATACCAGTAGGAATAGTCTTATTGGCAATTTATGATTGCCCGTTGCACTGTGGAAGACCACTGAGACATAGTGAATTCTAATCCTATATTCTGTGCAAAAATCCCTAATGACATCATTGTCGAATTAAGTCCCATTATTTATCATCCAAGCTTTTAGAATACCAAACATGTTGGTGATGTTCCTCCACACTAATCGCCTGACATCAACTTCTCTATTATAAGTTCACAATTTGACCTCTACCCACTTAGTTAAGTAATCTTTGGCAATTATTAGTGTTATTGTCTAAAATTGGTTTAGCAGAATAAATCATACCGTCAAAGCTATACACAATAGTCAAAATATAGAAAATAGAGTAAAACACTGATAAAAGAGACATAACACGAGATTTAGAGTGGTTCATACATGAGAATGAGCTTACATCCACTGTGATGCCCTGTTCTCATTATATATATACATTCAGTACAAATTGGGAGCTTTAAAGACATACAAGAATAAGGAAATGAGCTAAATGTACAAACACACACATTATATGATGTAGAGGTTGTGGAATCTGTAGTGGTAACAGGTAGAGGCCACGATTGTTGGTATCTCAGGTAGCTTGAGAAAACGCGCTACACAGATATTTCTTATCAAATGGGAAGGTGAGAACCTCCATTAATAGTAGTTAGTGATGATATCATGTGCACCATGTAAGTGTCTTATGTATAAGTACTGATCAGATGGAATCTTTTTAGAAGGTGGACAATTGGCGGTCCAATGATGACGTGTAAGGCTGAGGGGACACGGCCTGTGAGGCACCTAGTCGTGGCCTTATGAGGTAGTTTAATACTTAGTGTTTGCGGTGGATATATACACAAAGGTAATTATATTAAGTGTATAAAGGGGAAGATAGAGAGTAGTCTACAGTTTTGTAAGGTATGAGGTCGTTTTCTTCTTTACATGCCGAGGCCTTTTACTAGTACTTGAGCATATCTTCATCATGTTAGCATTGTCTTCGGTGAAACATGTCTCTTGTCCATTTGATCGACATATTTTGGGTATAACAAAATCCCCCAAGCCTAAGTGCTAAGAGGTTAGGGATTTAGTTATGGGTCTTTCTTATATACACAGAGCGTTATCTCGGGGTTTAGACCTTATTTGAGATGGAGAGTTTTGGGTCTAAGGTCTTTCAAAAATTGAAGCTTAGTAGGTGTCAAAGCCTATCATTGATATGATGAGGTATTGATAATGCTATAGCCCGTTGCTGAGGTGTTTTAAATTTTGCAATGTTTAATATTCCAAAACCCTTTATATAAATGCTCAAAAGCCATTGCCTAATTACCTTTTTCCATATTTGAGAGTAGAAAGCTTAGGCATTTTTTGCAATTCTAAGGGTAATTTTCGATGGCAATAAGAGCGATTTATGACGAAATTGTTTCCTTTATGTCAAGTTAATTTTCTTCCTTCTTGCTGTAATTTTTCATAGCTTTTGTTTGTATTTTCATTTCCTTTTACTTCCATGCCTTAAATAGTCTTTAATCTCATGAGATCGAAAAAAAACTATATTTTTTTTGGGTTCTTACTCTTTTACTCGTAACTTGAATGTTTAGATGATAAATCACCAACTTGACTTAAAATAATCTATACCCGTAATTGAATAAAACTATAGGTCGCATACACCTGGAATCAGATAAACTATACCCAATTTGACTTTTGGGTTTCTAGCAGATTTGGGTTGTGTGTTCGTTTTCGACCATTTTTGTGGTTTGATAAATTTTGGTGAGATTTTGTAAGGGTTTAATACATGGGGTTTTTACCAATTAGTCCCGTTTACTAAATATGTAGTTCAATAGGTCCTAACATCTTTTTTTTGCTCCATCAGATCCCATGAAATAAGATTTTTGTTCCAATAGGTCCTATTTGTAAATATACAGTGAATATTCACTGTATGTACGAATAGGACCTATTGAGGAAAAAATATTGTGATAGGACCTATTAGGAAATATCCCCTTCAAACATGACTTAATAGGAAGATCCCCTTAATACATAGACGGATTGTGTTTTTAGGTTAAAATGGAATATTTTGAGGGTTTAAGGTCGATTTTGGCCAAGAACACTAACTGTTGTTCTCGGCGTGTTCCTAGCTTAACTATAGGTTTCCATTTCCTCTTTCTACCAAATGAGTTTCAGTGTTTGTCCATTCTGGTCGCGGACTTATGGTTTCTGCCTTGTTCAATTAACTAACTTTGAACTAATGTTCAAATTTTAACATGTGATGCTACGGCTTTATATCTACACTTGTACCTGTATTCTTAGAACTATTTGGATGTTGACTATACTGCGGTCTTTACGGTTAACTCTGGAGTCCTTGGCCTTAGGCATTTTTTAGTGTATCCGAGAACTCTAAAATTGAGTTCGCGTCGTTTGCCCAACTTTTTACCCTTGGCTTCAAAATCTAAAATTGTGTCTCTTATCACTGCCTTTTATCTAAGATCGTGGTATATGTAACTTTTGTTCTTATTTGTATTTTGTTCATAATGGTCACGACCTTTTAAACGTGGAGATCTCTTCTACTTTTAGAGATACATGTTGTGGTCTTATGCATTGTAATACTTGGGAGTACCTATAAGATTTCTGGATAAAGAACATTGAAGCACCTCCTTTCGAGGTATTGAATGTCAAATCTTTAAAAAGTCATGGACCTTGGCAGCGAAAAGAGTGTCCAATCTGCATACATGTTGATTATGACTCCATGAATTCAAACTGCAGGGAACCTATGGAGGCTACTGGTACAAGTTATAGAGATGAGAAGGACACTGGATCCATAAAAAATCAAACACCAGTGGAGAAACATACCAGGGATGGAAACACATCTAATAGTGAGCAAGTTCAAACTATTGCGAAGGTGAGGAACACTGAAGATGGGCCTTCAAGCCAAGTTATTGATAGAGAAAAGGACCTCGAGGCCTTAAACCTACCCTTGTATCATGATTGAAGAATGGTTGGATAGTCTGGCCAAAATATGTGAATTTATTGAGGGGATCAATTGCTTTGTTCTATTCGCGAACCAAAGATCATGTCCCACGGTCCCTAATGTTGATGTTTGTTTTCCACTCCAAGTTGTTCTTCTTGGGTTTTATCCGAATTGTAAATATTAAAATGAATGATTCTGAATATTACTTAAAGATATTTAGGTAATATACGATTGTGATGTTATTAATATTGCTGTGAGTTATTAATTCAGTAATTTGAATTTTTAGTCGGACACGATATGGGACGTGTCGGGACTAATTCGTTAAATTAAAAAGGAAACATATTTTTTATCAACCTTATAGTCATTTCGAGTGCGTCATTGTATCCGAAAGGGTTGAAATAGTCAGAAAAGTCTATTTGGATGTTGGTTTTGGGTCTCGGGTCATTTGGAAATGAAAGGACAACCAAAAAGGGCATTCTGGTCAGTTTTACAAGGGGGATGAATAGTGATTTTGGATTTTGTCTTATTATAAGTATTTAGAGATTAGTTGAACGTGGGTTCATTCATCTCTTCTACACAAAATTGAAAGGTCGTCTTCTTAGAGAAAGTGAAAGGTTGCTTGGGAAGAGAAAAGCTTGCTTGGAAAGGAGGAGAACCAAAGAACCAAAGGTCACCACCACCAACCACCACCGAAAGTTGTCCGGAGAAGGGGAGAACCACCTATGATATACAACCCCAAAGGATCAGACCTTCATTAGAGGCAAGTGTTTGATAATTGCAATCTAAGTTTGTATATTTTCCATGTTAGGATAGTTATAAAAAGATGAGATTTTTACATGTTTGGAAGATAATGTAGAGTTGTTAATGGATTTCTGAAAAATGGAAGTTTATAGAAATTAAACTCATGTTGTAGGTAGATAGTAATCCATGAAATAATCGTAAATCTGTTGAAGAAATGCTGAGAATCAATGCTGTGTTCTTGAAGATATCATGTATATAATTTTCTGAAAAAAGAGGTTAAACTTATGCTTTTAATTCAAACTCTTGATGATTCTAGTATGTTTAGAGCATTAGAAATCATTCACATATGCTATATCATGTAGTAAGGTTTATAATGAATTTGGGTAGTTAATATGAAGGTTTGAATGATCAAAAGTGATGAAACCCGTAGTAGAAGAAATGCAGAAAACTGGGTTGTTGTCTGGGCGATCGATCGATCGACCCCCTGCCTTCGATCGATCGACCTCCCCAGAATTATTAAAGTTGTTTCTTTTTAATGTTGGTTCTTATCCCAAACCTTTTGTAGATCTTTGGTGATTATTAATTGGATATTATGGGACTTAGGGAAGATCAGTAAGCCCTAGATGAGAATTGAATTAATATGATTGGGATTTAATTGATTAGAATTATGATAATTGAATTGAAAGAAATTTCGATTGCTAGAATCATGTGTTGGATTCTAATTTGTATGCATAAGGATTAAGGATAGGTCCAGTAGGGGAGATTTAATATAACACTTGGGTAGCCTTAGGGTTATAATATGAACATCAAGGACTGAGTTTAAGCTCATTATTGATTGCGCAAGGATTGAGTGTAGTACAAGCGCTTAGTGGTATGGCTCCTGGATAGAGATGGGAGTTTAGACCACATTTGGTTGAAAGAGGGGATGAGGTTATTTCGGTTTCATATTTGAAGTTGACGGACCTCCACGACCGATAAAGTTAAGTAGTAGTGTATTGGAGGGGTTCCTTGTTTGGATTTCGCTTTGCGAGACGCTCCGCGCATGAACCTTAACAACGTCGGGAGTGGAGAGATGTTATAGGACGCGAGGATGTTGGTTTTGTTGATAAGTCATATAGTGTGAATGAAACACTATAAACTATGAGCTATGTGATCATGGTATTCAATTCTAGTTGATAGAAGATGTGTTTATAAGAGATTAGAAACTATCGGTTTTAACCCTAATTAAGGGAGAGTTTAATTCGTAGTAATTCAGAAGATATAATGATATGGACCAGTAGGATATTAGTGATTTCTTACTGAATAAATGTAGAGGAAAAACCTATTTGAACCTTGAGTAATGAGTGAGGCTCGGGGATGATTAAATTTAAAGAGATATAATGTTATGTATGGAAATAATCTAAGGTTAATGTGAGTACCTTGTTGATAGTATATTATAGGTATGATAATGCCTATTTGATTGATTGATGATTATGTGTATGACATACCTAGCTTACTTGCTATCGATGGGGAGGTTTGCGTATGAGGGCAGTCATATCCTGATGAATCTATGGGATCTTTGATTTGTCGCTCGAGAACATAGGTCTATGAAAGACTTATCGGGGAGTTGATAAGTCCGGTGACTATGGGAACGTAGGTATGTGTGTGGCCCATGGGTATGAGAACTATGTTCACCTCCAATTTATGTGTTGTTGTTTGTGGTTCGAGGAATCCTTACCGAACCTTTAGTCCCCTATTCGGCGACTAGCGATATTGGGACATGATAGCAGAGTAATGCATTGCACCACAGTTGTGACTTGGGGTGTCGTATTATATATATATATATATATATATATATATAATGAATTAAATGAATGAATGGACATATTTTGTGGTTAAATAATCTACTGTATGATAATTGTAGATAACGGTGAATTGATAATAGTATTGAAGTAAGTTAATGAATAATCATTGAAGAGCTTAATTCATGTTAATGAGAAACGATTCATATAAATGAGAAATGTATAAATGATTATATAATGTATGGTATGGGACATACGGGGTTATGATATGGGAATGGAATCATATTATGAAATTGGTGAAGAGGAACCATTAACTAAGAGGTTAATAGGAAACGTTAAGTGTGCACTCTAGATGAGAGGTGAGAATAGTAAGTGAGAGTATGGTTACTAACATGTACATAATAAATGCTTTATTGTACTTGTTAAGTACTTGCTGTTTTCAAAATCATTTTTACATCGGGCTCTGACCCGTTTCCTTGCATATTTCTCTTTTCTATTGTATCTTCTATATCAGGTGTCCAGCATCAGGGACGCCAACCTTAGCGGATTATGATGAGCTATGGATCTATGGAGTATTTATTAGACGCCTATCTTTATTTAATTCATAGTATTCTTTTGGTTAGGGCATGTCGCCCAAAGGAATTCAGTTATCTCTTTTCTATCTGAGTCAAATACTCTTGTACTCGTGCCATTTTTCATACATTTACTATTGTTGGGATTACAGTATTGGATTATTATGTGGGAATGTTTATTCCAATGGCATTTTAATTCTTTTGTATTAGCTGTTCGGTTATTAGTATTGTAGAATAATATGTGTAGTGTTATTCGTAAACTAAAAAGGAATTTTGTTGAAATTAAAATTTGGAAAGTTTTTAACACCAGCTTAATTGGGTATTGGGTGATTAGTTAATGTTTTCGACAGTGATGCTAAGAATGAGCCAACTGTATATTCTATTTTAATTTGGTATGGGACTGGCCACCCGATATTTAATTAGGCGGGGTGTTACAGGACATCATATCCACGGGTTCTTTAACTTTTACAGGCCAAAGGAGAATACTGTAGAGAATCCTTGGTATTACTATATGGATATGTGAAGTGATAGAATATACCTCATGGTGGGGAGTCCTTTCAGTGCCAAAAAATGGAAATAAACGCCACGAAGTCTGAGAGGGATAGGTTCCATATGCTTCTGTGGTCCTAAGGTCATCCCGCTAGGAAGGTAGTAACATCTCGTTTAGTATGGTCGCGACCTTTATTACTTAACGAATTTTTTTCTAACATGTGATTTTATTTCGTTTTGTTGTAGTGTGTGCAAGTTTGACTCCTTCTGAACGTTAGAGGAAGAGAATTGAGACTGCGATTGATATATCTAACAACAAGAAAGACTTCCCCTCCATGGTCACTTTGAGAGACTTGTACATGCTTGGCTACTAAACTATGCACATTAATCCTTTTAGACCATCAAGAGGTAAAATAAATCTTTAGGTTACAACTTAGTTTGTCTTTAGCTTAATCTGTCGAATCGCAATGTTGATATTCTCTTATTATGTAGGTGTATCCTCGAGTAGAGAACAAATCATGGAAATTTACAGAGAGTTGCTCAATTACAAGCTCGATAAGTAGGAAGAAAATACCCAAGCTATAAAGAAGTTCCCCAGTAAGTTCAAAGGCAAGAAGAGAAAAACTGTTGTGGAAAAATATGCTACTCCAACAGTTAAGGTCCCCATTAGGACCCAAACTGAGGTCGTGGTTGGGGGGGTTCAAACCCACTGCCTTCTGAAGATGTCGCGGCTAACCTAGGTAGCCTTAGCTTCCCCCATTGCTGAGGAGAAAATTAAAAGCTCGGTAAACTTTAGACGTATCTCCATTACTGAGGCCCCTCTACAGGCTTCAGTTGGAGTTGATGTGGATGCACCTACTCCCTAAAGTAGGATGCTTGTCTCTCACTCGCGACCCCAAATAAGGCCAAAATATCCAAGCTCTCCATGGGACATTAATTCCACCACAGTCTTTTTCATGAAAATGGTTTGTAACTCCTGAGACTTGAAACTATTATTTGAAAAAGATGCCAAAAACCTGGAGGACAATCAACTCCACAATATATATATATATTCAGACTCTCCAATATACCTCACTTAACATACTTATGAACATACCCATTTTTTTGGAATAGTAAAAAATTGTATTTTTAATCAAACTTGGTATATATTATCTACATAATAAGGAGATAATATACAAAAAAAATAATCAAAAAAATCAATACGAAAGTGGATGAGATGATGGAAAGAATTTGAATGCCAAAAAATGCTCATATATACCCAAATTTCATTTCACCCATTTCCAGGATGAATTTTTTTTATGATTATTTTTTTAGATGGTATCCTCACTATGTAGATCATATATACCGAGTTTGGTTAAAAAAATACATTTTTTTACTATTTTAAAAAAATGGGTATGCTTATAAGTATGTTGTTAAGAGGCATGTTGGAAAGTCTGACTATATATATATATATATATATATATATATATATATATATATATATATATATATATATATATATATATATATATATATATATACATTCGTGGCTTTTGATTCATATTTTCTGCTTTTACTAGATTCTTTTGTTTTCTTTCCTCCAAGTTATTGATGCTAAATAAGTCAGAGGCCCGCGTACAAAGACCTCTTTGCTCATCATAAGGCCATGGAGGTTTTCTAATTTGGCTGAGGTGGAAAGTGCTAAGGCTTACTCTTTTGAAGCAGGATAGAATTATGAGGTTACTTCTTTGCAAGCTGGAAGTCTTTATGCCAATGCTAAGGTAGAGGCTGCAGAAATGGCCAAAACTAATGTTGAGGAGAATTTCAAATAGGATGGGGAGGCACTTAAAACATCTTAAGAAAAATGACTTGAAGCTTCTAGACAAAACATGGATAACCAAGATAAAATTACAAGTCTTTAGTTTCAACTCTACTCTATGTCTCAGAATCACTCTGTGACTATATAAAAAATGGTTGATGATCATATTGCGACACTTCAGAAATTGTTTGATGAACATACTATGGCTTTGAAGGTTATTGGTGAAGATTCCATGGCCAAGCTTAAAAATTCAAAAGATTTTTTAGTTGGCCAAAACAAGGCATACATCCATAGCTATAAAGAGATGAGGCACATAGTTGTTACAAATTTCCTTGATTCCAAAGACATTACTTTTTTTCTTGGAGTTTTAATGACGCTGAGCACACCTAGGAGCTTAAATAGGCAAAGAACTAGACAGAAGGAAGAAGGAACAGGTCCCCGCAGCTCCTACTTTGGAGGTCGAAGAGACAACCAGAGTCTTGGAAAAAGATAAAGATGATGAAGAGGACGCGACTTCTTAGAAAGTTTTCATGAATTTTTGTCCCATTTTTTTTAAACTTGTGTTTTTAATTTATCTATAATGAACATATGAACTTTTTCTTGATGAGTGAAAATATTCTTTTAATTTCGCAGCCTTATAACTTATGATTTGACTTTCTTGTCTCTCTCTATTTGCTTGCCTAGATATTTGAACTAAACCTATTTAGTTTTCAACGTCTTATTACTTGAATTTCATTTTAACTTCTTATAACTTATTTCTTGCAATTGCACTTAATTCTACTTCTAACTTGATTGTGGCTACGACGCTCCAAGTTTGCTAGATGATTACCTTGCAAAATCTGCGTTTTCAGCTTCTTCTACGGTGAATGTGCTTCATTGGTGTTTCGGACTTGTAATTTCATTTGCAAGTGTGATCTTGAACCTAATTATAGTTGTGGGCTTAGTAATGTGTTATGTCCAAAGGCTTCAGATAATAGTTTGCGTCCTGATGGGTACAGTGGATAAAAAGGCTTCAGTCATTACTACAATAGTCTTCTAGTTATTTTAGTCTTCAAAATGTGTGTTGGTATTATTTAGGATCCCCCTTAGGCTAATGAGGCACATGTAGTATCCCCTTGGTATACTGAGGTTATATTTTACAAGCCCCCTAATCTTGATTTGCTATTTCGAAGTCGGCCCCGAGTTTAATAAAAGACTCACTCCAATCAGGGTTCCGTAGTTTTAGAGAATTCGAGCAGAACTACTAGCAGGAATTTCTTTCTAGTTAGGATCTCTATGCTAACTAAGTTTGATTTCTTATGACTTAGGTTTTTTGTTTGATATGGGTTTAGGGTAATCTATGCCTCCCTAGCCGTAGTTATCTTTCCCTCAAGTAGTTTTAGCGCTCCTGCCTCCGCAACCATTCATAGACATGCGACATCTACATCGGTTGTCTTCCCATAGCCTTTATAGTTGTCTTGAGGTGTAAATATTATTAGGTATTTTATTAGATATGTTGAGCAAAAATATATAAAGGAATTAAATAACATATCTAATTTCCATTGATATAAAATTGAGGGAATACAAAATTGATTTTTCAGGACAAACTATGGCTTTATAATAATTACAAAAGGAGAAAGTAGCAAAATCTCCCTCAAAATGCATCAGTTCATGGCCTCATTATTGATCACTTAAAGTCCACGGTCTTTGTGAACTTTCGAAGCATCCCTTTCTTGGTGAGTCTTTCTATTTCATTCTTTAGGTTGTGTCACTTATTGGTTGCGTGGCTGTTATCTTTGTAGAACTCACGCCGCTTTTTTTTCTCTCCTATTAGCAGGATCTTTCAGCATCCCTGGCCATTTGAGGAGGTTGTGTTATTTAATGCTAACCAAAATAGTTTTTCAAATCGCACGTTGGGGGTGAACTCCTCATATGGACTTTTTTATGATCGTTATGCTTCCTATTTTTACCATCCACTAGTTCTACTATAGTCTTCATTTAGAAGTCACAACCCCCATTTTAATTTCAGCACCTTCGACCTTCAATGTATTAGTGAAGGCCGTGGACTTAAGTATAAGAATTATCTATCTGATGAGGTTGATATGTCACTAAAGTGAGGCATGACCTTCACAGAGATGGTTAATGCACTTCATCAAGTGAGCTACATCTTCAACCTGCTGATGTCATGATCATGACTACCACAGATGTTGAGCTCTCTCTAAATGATTAGTTCTTTAAAAAAAACTTTCTTTCTTCTGAGATGAACTAAACACAATGAGAAATCTAAGAATCATAAGGAAAGAGCAGAATTATATATTGAGCAAATAATAACAATTGTATGAGTCTTATTTCACTAAGGTCGCGAACTATCAAGACAAAATAAGATGAGGTTGTGGATATTGTCCTTTATAAGGGGATTTTCCACCATAATTGACATGATCGAGCATAGTTTTCTCTCGGGGTGATTCCGTATGATGGAAAATTTGTCGAATACATTCCCTAGGATGGGATGGTAATATGATAACTGAAAACTTAGTAAAACATCTTAACCTATCTCAGGTGGTTTATCGATCCTTAAGGCATTATCCCTGTTTGATTTTTTCTAAAGAATCATCGATTTTCAATTCTATAACCTAAGATTATGCAAGTTGACCCAACCCAAAATCCATAAATCATGTTATGGTGGTTTTTAAACATTTTGTGTCTTCTTTGGTCTAAGGGAAAATAACTTTATAATAAGAATGCGAAATATGCTAAAAAAATAATTTGACCAAAGTTGTTCCTAGGAGGCCTCGGCCTATAACATGACAACATGTAAGGTCATGGACCTAAGGGGATATAATGTATATTTTAGCCCAAATGTTTCCCAAAAGTATGTTTTTCACCCCCAAGAATTAGGTAAAAAGACTTTGGGGTGTTAATCCATGGCACAATGAGTCCTTGTGTGCAAATACACATAAGTTTGACAACAATTACCTAATATATATGTCACAATATGGCTAAATCACCATAAAATGTAGAGAAAGTTGCATATATGCTCATCCCTAGTTTCCAATCCTTATAATGTCATGGCCATTTCAACAACTTAGGTAGATTTGGACATGGAAACATCACGGGGGAAGTAAATCTGCCTAATATCCCCAAATAGGCTTGGAAAAATAGATCTGCAAAGATGAAGATATCCTAAGTGGGGTTTATACGAAAATATAAGCCAAAGAACCAAGATCTCACCCATAGGAGGTAGCTTCAGAGATCCCTATGGATGAAATAAGGCATAATTAAACAGATTAGTGAGATACTTAGTATAGCACCTCATTTCCCACGCATGACGTTGTTTAAAATTAATTTATCAAAGTAAATCATACCGTCAAAGCCATACACAATAGTCAAAGTATAAAAAATAAATATAACACAAATTTAGAGTGCTTCAGCCATAAGAATGGGCCTATGTTCACTATAATGACTTATTCCAATTAGATATATACATTTAGTATAAGTTGGAAGACTTAAAGTCATACAAGAAGATATAAGTATGATAAATGTATAAATATATAGGTTTTGTACTGTGTAAGCTGTGGACTTTGTAGTGGTAACAGGTAGAGGCCACAGTTGTTGGCGTCTCAGGTCGCCTGAGTAGATGATCAGGGTGTGAAATTCGGTGTAGAGAGAAGTTAGAGAGTGTTTGGGATAACTTTTCTACCAAGATGATGCTTGCCACATGAGGAGGTGAACACCTCTATTTATAGTAGTTAGTGAGGACATCATGTGCACCATAAATGTGCCTTATGGATAAGTATTGATCACATGGAATATTTTTAAAAGGTTGATAGTTGGAGGTTTAATTCAGACGTTTAAGGTTAAGGGGCCTAGTTGTGGCCTTATGTGGTAGTCTGGTATTTAATGTTCGCCGTTGGTATATTCATAATGGTCATGGTCTAGATTGTTTAAAAGGGGAGATAACGAACAGTATGTGGCCTGATTAGGTATCAGGTTGTGATTTTCTTTACGGATGAGTCCTTTTGCCATTACTTGTGCATATCTTCATTTTGTTAACGGAGCTTCCATTCTACGTTTCTCTTGTCCATTAGTTGATATGTATTTGGTATAACAATCATTTACTTTCTATTACTTGGTGTTGCAGATAGAGGCCCTATGATGTTCATGCCCCACTGAGCAAAAGACCATGGACTTGTGAAATGGTTGAGATCCTATTTGATGAAAAGGTTAACACTTTGCTAATTTGTGTAAAAATTGAATGGATTCCTTTTACATGAAAGTCCACTAATATCCTTAAGAGATTATTATGAATAACATAATCTCCCACCTATGTGAGGCTTAATTCTCCCTTCATGCATCTCACTCAGAATTCATTCCACTTATTTTTGGTGGACACATTTGAGAAGATGACCAGTAAAAGATCACCGATAAAAAATTTTCAACAAATTTAAATCAAAACCTTGTCAATGAGATCTTCAGCTTGCAAGCTTCTTTACCATCCGAAGGTAAATATCCATTCTTCAGGTAAGCTAAGATATGTACATGCAATATAGGGTTGATTCAACCTGCATTATTTATGGGATGGTCATTGGATCATTAATGCTTAGTCAATCAATATACTCTATTGTGACCATCTTTTTCATATCGGTGTCAATTTTTTATGCCAATGCAGCTAAGGCATTAATATGACTATTTTAGTTCCTCGATAATTGTTTAATCGACATCAACCTAAAGGACTTAAAAATCCTCTTTCCTTATCATGATACGAAAATATCCTAAAATCCCTGACTTCATATTCTCCGCTAATTTTATTGTTGATTAGATAGGAATCACAGTAGATTGTTATATATTATATACCCATGGTGATCTCCCTTTACTAGCTAAAGATTAGAGTCTCATGCGTCATTATTTTACCCTTTGAATCTAAGCTAAACTTATAGCTCGATAAGGTACTCTTGTGCATAATAAAGACAATTACCATGCCAATTTCTCACTTATTAGATGATCAATCGACGAACAACTTCCATTTTTTCTCCTGATCCTTCTGGCAGAGATTGAACATCTCCAAAATGGGGTTTGGTTGAACTTCCTCTCCTTCTAGGGTTGTTAATAACTCAATAATAAAGTTGTCTAGAACATTCCCCCAACTGGTCATTCGAGGCTCATAAATGATATTAAAATGAGCCAATTTTAGAGACCATTTAGTCATCCTATTAGACAGATTTGCCTTTTCAGTACTTCTTTGGGAGGATAAGAAGTTAGGGTAACTATATTGTGAGCGTCAAAGTAATATTAGGTCTTCCTTGAAGATGTTACATGTGCTAGTCCTACTTTCTCAATAGGCATGAATCTCTTTTCTAATTCAATGAGAATGTGAGTGACATAGTTGACCTTGAATTGCTCCCTATTTTAATTTTGGTCTAATGCACCACTAGTTGCATGTTCAAAAATGATTAGATACAAGTGGATATTCTCACCACCAATAGAAGTTGACGGATATAGAGGAGATCCCATGTACTACCTAATAATTACTAGTGCTTGATCATAATACTCTTTCAAAATTATGGTGCTCGCCTTTTTGAATCTTGGGAAAATGGTTGGCATTTGTTTATTACCATTATATGAACCAATTATGGGAAGTAAACATCCTGGACAAGACCTAGATGTATTTAAAAATGGTAGGCTTATTTATGTTTTTGAGGGATTTGATTTGGTTCGAATTAGCTTTAACTCCTCTTTATGTGACCAGACATCCCAGAGACTTTCTGGATCTAACTTTAAAGACACAATTGGAGGTGTTTAACTTCATCATGTAATCCGTATGGATTTTGAACATCTTGAAGAGATATCTGATGTGATCAGTTGAGTATATGATCTTTACAAGCATATTATTAATGTAAACTTCCATAGTTAAGTCAGTCTGATTTTTCTCCTAGCGTGGAGCCAACCTCTACCCTGGATTGCATTGTAAGGTGACTCCAATTGAATCACATGAAACTCAATTCCATGATTAATGGAGTCGACTTTGATCGAAAACTTAATTTTTCCTAATAGAGTCTCCACGTCACCATTAAAATCAATTCGTGGACCAACTTTCATATCTAAATTTTGGATATTTTATCAAATTTTGAGTATTAAATTGACATACATAATATTTAAAGAAATCCATTGATCAACAATTATTCTCTTTATGTTGAAGTTGGCCACTTGAAGGGTAAGGATTAAAGCATGTTTATAGTAGAACTTGATACAAACTCTATCCTCATCAGTGAACATGATTTCTTGATATATATCAACATCCTAATGTTCTTATTTGGTAAGTATGGGTTTTGACACCTCCACCTAAAAAAATTCCTGCACGTGATATGCAATCCCTACCCTTTCCCTCAACTTCTTCCTAGTTCACTAAGAGGGGTTAGTGCAACTATATATTGCCATGATCATCCTAGCTAGTGGAAGGTCATCATTTTTGTCCTTACTTTGTATCACATTGACCCACGCTTAGGACTTTTTTTTAGTTATGCCAATGTATTCTTTAAGGTGACTAATATGTATTAGCTCCTCTAGATACCTCTTGAACATTTTGCAGTTCTCTATTAGGTGGCCATGGTCTTGGTGATAGGTACATTCGAGATTGGCATCTATATTATTTGGGTTGATGTCCATCTTGGATGGCTTCTTAAAGAACAATTTATAATTTATCTAGGGAAGCAACGTGTATATTTGTTCCTTTAGAGCTATCGGTCCCCCTTCATATCAGAAGTTGGATAGTTTCTTTCATTAGATCCCTTCTTCAAATCATTCTTCTTATACTAGTTGAAAGACTGTTAAGCTGGAATATAAATGTTTAGGGCCTTGTCCTCTACTTTGACATATTTCTCTATGCAAGCTATGAGGTCATCCATGGACGATGTAAGATACTTGGTAAGGAACTGGTAGAGGTGATTATACCTAGCAAGACCAAACTTGAAAGATGAGATTAACAACTTCTCATTGTAATTGTCTATTTTATTGAACATCTCCTAATATCACTGAGCATACTTCCTAAATGACTCCCGTTCATTATGTTTATTGGTTTTAAGGAATTAAATACCTTTACCGCCTTGATATTAGTGATAAATCGAGTTGTGAACTACTTTTCCAATTCCTTAAAGGAAGATATTGACCTAGGGCTTGTATCTAAAACCACCTAAGGACGATTTCTCCCAAGGTTGAAAGGTAGACGTGACACATGAGGGTGTCATGATGACTTCACAAATACATGGGATACCTATAGTTCCTCTCATGGTGAGTTTTATCTACATTTCCATCATAAGTAGTGGTCTTTGGAATGCACAACTTTTTTGTGGGTTCTGATGACTCTATATTAACGATGAACGATGATGTCGGTCCATGACCCAATGCTCTCCTAGTAAGGTCCTTTGGAGTGAGCCAAATTGGGGTTTAATAACCCCTATAATTCCTTCTTAATTAAATCTCTAAGATTGTCACTATTAACTTTTCTTCGATAAGGTCCTAGTCTTGTCCATATTCTTCTTGTGGATGGATTATGCTAGCCGAATGGGAGTTCGACCGTGGCTAGAGGTATTTTGAGTTGATGTATAATCCACACAAGGTCCATTAGATCGCATTATACGTGGATTCATTGATCTATAAGTCTTATCATTAAGATTAGTCGTATGAAGTCTGGGAGATCGGATCCCCCCCATGATGGCGCTCAAAGTTATGGGAACTACAACCACATTACTCATATTACTCGATTAGTTGCCACCTCAACTAAGCTATTTCTTCTTCTCATTCGTTAAACTATACGTCATAAAGTTTGAATAAACGTGATTTTGCCTTCGTAGTAAGGGGTTTCATAGAGGAACTATAATGTTATCGTCTAGGGACAAATCTTCATGTGGTGCATCCCCTTGACCTTGTTACATTGGTGGGTAGAGGAGACCTTGAAGGAGTTTATTCCCACTTTTATTGAACAAGGGTCAAAATTCCTCAGTGGTGGAGATTCAACCCTCTTCCTATAGATAATGCCAAATTATAGGGGATATCAATCCTACAGTAATTGCAATATTCCAAGTCGGCCCCAATATGTAAGTGCAATATGAAAATTACATAAAAAATTATATATTTTGTCAGGTCGGCCTATTTGTGACCATGGGTAAAGGAGGAGAAAGCTTTATTAATGGATAAAAGAGAAGATAACTTAAAATGTTAAGGTTTCAAGCTAAAAATCCAAGTCGTGGGTACAAGAGTGTGTTAAATAATGCCCTAAATCATTGGTCAAATTGATATTTATAGATATAAGTTCCCTATAACTCTATGTCTTTTCTACAGTGATTAGTTATTAGCATTGGTCTTATTTTTGAAGTAGTAAAATAACACTAGTTTTGTATACAGCCAAATATAGTCATCATCTCCCGTGATTCTCCCTTAGCGGGTCTGTGATACTCAAAAGACTACCTCCATTCCACATAGCGTGTTCAGATAACAAACCCTTTAACTAGCAATAATCACTTTTGGATAACCTTTAAAGTTGTACCTCACTCCAGCCTCACTCTCCGAAGTTCTCATTGACTTCTAACTCCACACCGAACTAAACCCCTTGCATGGGACGTGTAAAAATTGATATCCAAATAAGGAACCCCTCGATATACTTATGTTTAGTCCAGTTGTTCGTTAATATCCAATAAACATGAGACGCTCCTAACCATGTTTTATAACCAAAAACAAGGTTTCCATAATCATCATATTATTGTCAAGCACTAAAATGGGTCCATGACAGTACTAATATAGTAATCATTATATCTTCACCATACTAAAAGAGTAATCAACCTACTCTTCGACTTCTTAATATGAGGATGTTTGTTTAAATCACAAGTTATTATCCTAAAACACACCTAGAGGGGGAGGTCTGATCACATAACATGGCCTACATTTTTATTTAAAATGAGTTTTCTTTCAAATTCAATTATCCCAGAACATGAATTAACTAGGCTATGTGATGTATGTCTTGAATTAACCTCATAACACGACCAATTAGGAAAATCTAGAGAGGATAACCAAAGTTCATCACTTAATCATAATTTTAGTCAGTTACATTAGATTTAGATGTGATATATGTGTAGTGTGTTTAAAGTGTGCAATCGAATAAATAAAAATTATAAATATCCACAAGGCATATTTTATGAGGAAAAAAAACCCACTAAGGGGTAAAAAAAACCTCAACGCCCTCTAATTTAAATTTTTACTTGAAAATAGTTTTATACAAAGCAATAAGGTAGCTCTCAATCAAGCCCTCACGAGTAGTTACGTGTGGACTTTAAACTTTCCCCCGTAGAAGATAGAATCACACTTCTAGATCCACAAAGCGAATGAGAAATTTCATTCTTCTCCTTGGAATCATACCATGCTCCAATTCCTCCAATGAATCAAAGCACCTCCAATTTTAATTCTAGGAGTGATAGATCTCCAATTCGAGTGTAGATGTGATTTAAATTAAAAGTCTATGTGGATATGAACCAAAACACTCTCAATTATATCTCAAAGTCAAAGATCAAGTACATATTTAAGTTTTCCCAATTTTGGAGGGAACAATGGAAATTAGAAATAGAGAAGTAAAGGAAAAGATCTCAACCTTGAAAATGATCTGAAAAATGTATCGAGTTATGAGATTCTCGAGCATTTTAAAATGGGAGGTAAAATAACATATTTATAGGAATTTTTCAAAAATCTTCTATGCCAAGCACACGGATGACTTTTATCATGCGCACAATTTTATCTAGTGATGATACCTTGGCATAGCCATGCACATGGGTAAAAATGGGACCGTGTGAATGGTTCCTTGTGTAAGGGTCAAAATGCGACCGTGCAAGCGGTATGAGGTTGAAATTCAAAACAAGCATCAAAATTTGCACAAAACTTTAGGTCACTTCCCAAAATGGTTAACACAATACTCGGAGAAAAATAATATCACTTGTTCACCCAATTTAAAATGTACATTTTGAAAAACAAATGTGCACGTGTGTGTAGCCATAAGTCAATTCACATAACTACCAATAAGGATATGTTCTTCAAAGTATGTGGCAACAGAATTCTTGGGAATGTTGAGCGGATTACATGATCTTCGAACTCAAAAGTCCATATAATCCAGATGAATGCACCATACTCAAACGTATCAAGCTTATGTATCTCGGACGACCCAATGACTCGAAAATTTTGTGATGAAATTTATCTAACTTTTATATATAATAATTACAGTACAAATTTTTACATTTTCAATCTTCCCTTGGACTATTCTGTAACAAAGCCCATAAACCCACAATACTCTTGATTACTCCTACCAAACCCACTCCACATTATGCAAATAATAAGAGTAGAAGAAATGCACATATGAGTCCAAATGACCAACGAAACATCAAATTCGAGTCTGAAAATGATGGGTTGGATTCGGAATCAACATGATTGTACCTAAAATCACATCAAACAACAAAAAGAATTATGCAGGCAATACCATGCACAAAGAGACGCTCCCCCTTAGGGGTGATTGCGGTATGTTTTTTTTTATCATACTGTACTATGTCGACCCAATTTTTTTATAGTAGTTTACTATATTTAATTATTGAGAACAGAAAGTACCAAAACTGAAACTACTAACTATTTTATGTTTGGTTTCGATTTATGCATTTTCAAAACCTATTTACAGATATCACCATACCGAAATATAAATTTTGAAATTACCGTACCATAATTATCGAAATAACCACACCGAAATTACCACACTAAAAATACCATACTAAATATATTAATTTGTTAAAAAGAAATTACTAATATTTGTAATCAATAAAATCATTTCAACTTTAAACATTAAACCAAGACTCCAACTTCAAAGGGTTGGATTAACCCACATGTGTGTTAGTTATAATCCACATACTACACAAACCAAGTGAATTAAGTAAGAAAATTTTGAACCCTTTGATCATTTTCATCTCACCCATTAATTTCTAGGTATAAAACCACTTTAAAGTTGTAAAAGTTAAAAAAAACTAACTAAGCGATCGTTTCTCTCTTCACCGTATCTCTCTCCTCGGTAAATTTCTAATTTACTCTCACCATTTAGTTTGTTGCAATTTTGAACTGAAGGTTTGTTATTTGTATAGATACACATGGTCTTATAGTTATGAAGAACTAAAGATATCTATGAATCTGATAGTTATGTATTTATGAATCTGATAGTTATGTATTGGGTTGTTTTGTGTTTCTTTATGTACAGTCTTTCTTATTTTTGTTTATATGAAATGAACGAAATATGATGAATATTATGTATTCTTTACATATGCATATAAATAGGTTTCGATACGTGGTACCAAAAATTACCATTATGTACCGAATACAATCAAAATTATTGTAAACAAAAATTTACCAAAATTTATCAAAATTTATCGTATTTACTAAAAAATAATTTTATCGAAAAAACTGATTTTACCGATGTACAATATGATTTGATCTTGGTTTATGGCCAGGTGTATTGGGCAGTAAAACTTGTAATTTGGGTTTGATAAATTCAAAGTTGGTTTTGTATTGGTATGCTCCATATACCAACCAAACCAACCGAAAACTCACCCTACCCCCGCTTGGGAATCCTCCGAAAAATCAAAAATATATAAAGAATGTAGACATGTAAATATAGAAACATAATCTAATATCGATGAATAACACAAATAGTAAAATCCCCTATAATTGATCTCCCCAAATTATAAATCATCTCCCATTATCTTAGATATTTCTCCTCCTTTATGACACATGGGAAACAAATTTATCTCCCCCTTTTTGACTAAGTGAGAGGAAAACTCTCTCCTCTGTTTGTTATGGAAAGGCCAAGGAGAAGAAAATATTATACACAACGGGTATAACATTGTAATAATGCACAATTATAATGAAAAAAACAACTAGAAAAGCAAAAGTTAGTAAGGCATGTGAACTACCAAATCTAAAAAGAAAAAACACAATGGGCCTATACATGTGTATCATCACATGAATCTAAAAAATGGGAACTAGTATAAGAAATATATTAAGCCATAAGCACAAAAGCATGATATGTGATAATCAAATAATCTAACTAGAATGAGATCATATACAACGCATGAGTTTAGCATGGATATAACAATATGATTACAGAGATATGGATAAAGACCAAATAATACATAAAGTCAACAAAAACATCCATACAGCCATTTAGAAGTATCCAAAATACCAATAAAAATAGTGCAAATATCCAATATCGTAGAGATAATGTAAAAAATCTTAGTATAAACAAATAATGTCAAAAGAAAAATTACATAAGAATCACATGCTAGGAATAATGTCTGTACCGGATCATGGTTAAAAAATATTCACAATAGGTAGACATTTGGAGAAAAAAGATATAAAATCCTCTCATACAAACATCTCTTCCAAAAAGTAAATGATGTTCCTCCTAAAACAAGAGACACCCCCTAAAGCTATGCATGCAATGGGAATCATGAGAAGCATGGCAAAGCAAATAACATATTAAACATGTAAAACATGTGAAATATGATGGGGGTAGAAGTATCACAACAAGATATCATGAAAGCATGTGACAAGAACGTGTGAGCATGGAAATGGAACATGTGAATAAACATGTGAATCAATGAATTAATCATATATGTCCTAACACAACAACAAGAATCATATGATATAACAAAGATATATCTTAAATCACATAAGCTCAAATAAGATAGTCAAAAGGATAAAGTATCTATAATACCCCGAATTTTTATAAAAAATAAAATCGATAGAAATTAAATTAAATCGGTACAGTTTAATTAATTAAGTCATGAATAAATTGATCAATTATAAATGCATGTTATGTGAATTTAACTTTGTATGTTAAATATTTCTCATAGAAAATAATTGCATGTTTATTAAATTTTTGATATGTGATGTTCAATTTAATTGAGAAATGTGTATGTTGAATAATAATAATTTGGACACGTTTCGCGATATTTTGGGAACTCGTTTAGGTGTTTTAGACCTCAAAAATCGGGTTAGAGGCATAGGTATACCATTTGGGGAGTTGTTGGGCCATTTTGGTTATGGGTTCGGGTTCATTTGGGGATTATGACCTTTTATAAGCTAATTGAGAGTTTAGGGAACTCATTTCATTCATCCAAAGATTAACCTAATAGCTCCCATCCCTAAAGAGAAATTTCCAGGGTCTAAAGAGAGGAGGAGATTAAGGATTCAAGAGGAGGCACTCATTCTTCCACATAAGGCAAGAATTTTGTTGCTAAAATTAACTTCCAATTTTACTTCTTAATTCATTGTTGCAAGATTTCATGTAATTTTTGGGTTCAAAACATGTAAATTGATGATGATAGGATAAGATAATATCTTACTCATGTGGAGGATTTAATATGAATTTGATGTTTAATGATTAAATGGATTCAGATTAAACCCAAAAATTTCAAATGGAATTAAGCTTGAATTGGGCATTAAAATCCATGTTGTAGGATCTTAAATTGATGATAATCATTATCCATGTATAGAGCCTAAAATCTGATTTGAATTAAAGAGGATTATGAGACAAAAATATTGGTTTAATAGTTTATGGTATTGGATTTAAATCTGGGCTTTGGGGATTGAATTGGGTGTTAATTTGAGACCATGTTAACTGGTATATTAATTCCTAAGAAACTTAATAGTATGGTAATCCAATTGGGTAAACTAATAGGATGAGAAATGAGTTTAGAAGAAGGAATATTGTAAAGAAACATTTAGAACAGGTAGGCTTCTGCCTTGGTGCGAATCGATTCGGCCTTTTGAGCTTAATTGATTCGGCTCTAAGAGGCGAATTGATTAGGCTACTGGGTCAGGTCATGATGGGACCAGGGATGTATTCGGGGTTTTTTTGGAACCCATGCGAGTTGGTGGGAGGTCATCCAACTGGATGGTTATTTTAATAAAAATGTGTTTGTGGAACTACTGTTAAATGAGAAAATTTATAATTAACTATTTGGTCAATTATTAAAGTGGGATTGCTTATGTATGATTATATGGGACATATTCGGATAATTATAAAGTAATTACCTTTACCTATTATATGATAAAGATATGTTCGTGGACGGTCCTATCGACTGGGTTATGCACATTTCGAGACTATATCACACGTCGACACAGGTGGACTTAGTGTTGTGTAGGTAATTATTTTAGGTACTATGTAGCAGTGCCACTTACGAGAGGTAGGTGTAAATGCTGGAATCCATTGTCACCGTTGGGTATGGACGGTACATTAGTATTTTACGTAGGGACCACCCTACTTATGCATGTTTTATGATGTCCATTTGGATGAGGAACTCCTACGAACATACCAATAGAGCACGGACGGGATGATAATGGTAGATGCCATTAAGTGGCTTAAATATATTACATGGTATGCATAATAAATAATTATGTCGCTTTTGTGGGTAGTATGATTGGATCATTCTGGGTAATGGTAACTCGAGTGTAGACAATTACATTTCATTACGTAGCATGTGCTAAATGCATTGTACAGTAAATAATGGTATAGTTGTTGGTCATTTAATTTAGGATTTGGGGTAGTATGAATATAGTATCACACTTAGGTAAGAGGTGAAATATTTATTGCATGTGAGTGTCGATGGATGGTACGTACTTTGAATTAATTGTATTATTACATCATAATTTTCATAATTCAATTCTTGAAACTCTAGGGCATTGACCCAAATTATAAATGTTTTCTCCCCCCATGTGTGCCTTAACAGGGATTGCAAGACTAACGGCATATCAGTCTCGCGGTCTTACTTTGATTATTAGAGATCAACTCATTGATTCTAGTCTAGGTTGCTATTCCATTTCAGTTTTTATTTTTGGATATTGTATGGGCATAAGCCTAAAGTTTAGTTTTATTCAGTCAGTTGAGACATTCATATTTGTGTCAGGGTTTTATCTTATCTAGATGCTAATGTCGGATATATTATTTCGTTGTTATTAATTCAAATCAATTTTATTATGCTTGTGATTTCAAAATACAAATGTTTTATTATGGTTTGTTGCTGAGGATGATATAAATTGATAGACATCCCCATTTCGATGTATCATGTCTTGCCAACCTTTACGTGGAAAATGGAAGTTATTATAATATTAGAAGCTAGCCAAAATAAACAAAATGATGTCATAAGAGACATGAAAGTGATAAGCTAAAAAAAACTCAGAAGCACAAACTCAATCGGATCGTATAAGGAACCAACTAAAAAAGTACCACAGTCTCATAGCATACCTGAACAACCTTAAGCATTCAAAGCTAAAAAAATGGTAGCCTATCACAATCCCAGAGAATATATAAAGCTTTAAAAATAACCTAACAACAAAGACAATACAAAGCTCTAAAAAGAACCTAATGATAACCACAAAGTCAAATAAGGTCAACAGACAGAATGCTATATAGGTACAACATCTAAGGCATAAGGTACAACACATAAGATGGAATGTGATCGAAAGCATAAGTACCAATAAAAATAAAAACTTATGTGATCATAAAATTGAGTACCAAAACAGAGCATTCATATGCACACGGGGGCAATCTTAGTCATGTGAACAAGTAGCGTGAGAACGATGGTGTATGAGGTGTGCACACAATATTGTCTAGAATGCTTAGTCGGGAAATTAACTTCGAAAAATGCTAAGTGTGGAACCTCAAAACCCAAGAACTTACAAATTATGATATGAATTAAAACATATGACTTCAAAAACATTGATTTTGGCTAGAAAAACACAAATTTTGAAATAATTGAAAAGAAATGCACAAAAATCAACAACTCTCGCACATATATATAGAAATGCAAATATAAAAGTGTAAAGTCTGATTGTGATTAGACAACATATGTTAAATTTTACTTGACACGTAGATTTCTTTTAAATGTAGATTGAAAATGTGGATTAGAAATACATTCAATCCAAATGTCAATCAATTCAACATACAAGGTATAAAATTCGTATAAAATCAATTTCTTACAACTTTTTAATATCAATGAAGGCATGATTTGTGTGACAAATATAGATATCAGATCAAAATGGACACACAAAACCAAATCATATGAAAATTACAAATGATGATTAAATTTATCATTACACCAACATCCTTTCAAGATCTCAAGTAAATGGTAGTTTTTAAGCATTTTTCTCCATCAAACATATATTGTTTATAATGTTTTAAATGCTAACTAATATAGCAATTTTCAGTTTTGAAAAGTTATGCCCTATCTTGTTTTTTATGTCGGTTAAGCTCTTGGCTTGTGGAACTTTCCAACATATTATTTTTTGTCGTTGATTGACTTTCACACACCTAGATGACACCTACATAATGATACTTAAATTCAAAATCGGGTGTAATCACTCTAATTATAGCCTTGTCAAAGCATGAAAATGGTCCTTTTTCAACTCATTCAAAGTATGAAACACACAAAAACCTCACACATGAACCATAAATACTTTCAAAACTAACAAGAGATCTCAAGAATTGATCATGATTAAGTCAAAAACTAAAAGCAAGAATCATATAATTATAGTCATACGCATCAAGTGATATGTACGCTCATGTAGTGTAAAATCAATACGAAAGACGTCAACAAAATAGACAACCCGGATTTTTTAAATTAATTTTAATGTAATAATTAAATCAATAAACATTTTCAACCAAATGATTAAAAATTCACCTTTAATCATTATTTAAGTTAAGTCAGTTCATCGAATCACATGAACTAAATACTTATCCACATGATCACAAAAAGAAACAAACATAAAATCTTTTCAGATTTTTGATAGAGAATGATTCATATATTAACAAAAATGTTTTGTAAGGAGTAAAACATAGAAAGAAGATACATAAAAATGCACATATGAAACAAATCATCACCAAACATGAAAAGTGATACCAATTGATAAAGTCTCACCCAAAAAATTTATTTCTCCACAAATCAAGAATAACCTGGGAGAATACCTACCAATGAACAAGCCCCTGGGCATCCTAGCAAACTATCTACCTAGATATCGATGGGTGTTCCATCTCCAGGATCAATGGGAGGAAAAAAGACAACCTCTTTCATAACAAACCTCTTTTTTGGTGTAATAAATTCCACTTTCTTTCTCAGTGCATTTCTAGATAATCCACTACCCACTATTGGTATTCAAGTCTCATTCCTTATAGGATTCTTATGCCTAGTACTAAGAATTTGAGTACATGGTCTATGTTTAGAAAAATTATGTCTAGACACACCTCTATTTTGCACTAGGAAAGTCATCCTTCTCATCAACTCACTAACTAGATCACTAAGCTCATCAATAGATATCTCCTTAAAAAATTTCACCCCTTGTCAATGAACCTATGGTTCATTCTCTCAACAACCTACACGTTTGATTTATGTGGCCTTGTACTTTGCAAAGTGTACAAAAGTCAACATTTCTTCTCACATTTTTCCTCTCCACATTAGTTCTACTCTTAATTTTCTTACCACATAAATACAGAGATATATATGGTAAAGTTCTTGGTTTTTCATCATAATGTTTAAAAAAATTCTTTCTATCAAAGACATCTTCGGGGACAAATTCATCTTCCATTTATCAACTCAAGAGGCGAGACTTATTTTTATATTTAAAATTTTCCAATCCGTAACAATAATATTCTAAATATCCTTCCTTGTGAAAAAATGTGTAAGAGAATGATTTTGGATGATCCTTTGAAAGAAACTCAAACAGGTTCTCTCAAAAAATAAAAGACGAGTTATTACAAAACTAAACCACAAATAATTTTTTTAAAAGAATAAATGAAGATAAGTGAAATAGACTCCTATTAGTTAAACCAACTAAAAAAGATTTTAAAGAGTTTTATATTTAATAAAACTTGCCTTACTGAGCAAGGAAGAGCCATCCGACTTAAATACACAAACGAAAGTAAAAAAAACTTGATGAACGAAATGAAAAATAAAAAAAAATAACAAAGTGCTTTGGCCTGCTACCTAAACTGCAAGCCATCCACTATCACCAACCCAAAGCCACTTGACGCGACTCAAAATGTGTCTCTAGTTAATGATAATTATGGTTCAATTGCAAACCGATCGTGTAAGTAATAAACTCGGTAAGATGGGTTCAAATCCTCAGCGAATTAGGACATAGAACGTGATGACAGATAGGAAAGACGCTTAACCCTAAACTGACTCAGAAAAAGAAAGGAAAAGGTGATGAGTTTTGAATTTTATCAACGAACTAATGCAAATTAATTGAACAAGTAAATAAACTACGTATGAAAAATTAAATAAATTATGAATTAAGGAATATGAAGGAGAAAATTTAGGTTGGACTACAATCCCCCGAACCCTGGTACATTTACCGGATATAAAAATTAATTGTGAATTAGATAATTAATCAAATCACAGAATTTATTAATTCCAAGAATTACATATATGAGGGTACAAGCCCGCATCATACATAATCAATAATATAAATAAAGAGGTGTTGGAATAGTTAACATGTGCGTCACACTCTTAAACACCTCGGTCACCCAAGGCAAATGAGGTAAAAAGTCCTACGACGATTGTACCAACTAATCAATGCGATTTAATCATTTATTAAATTTGGGGAATTGCTTTTATATCCATGCAAACCACATTGGGTTGGGTTCATTCATTCTAACCCTTAGAAATCTAGTCGGACATGGTTACGTGAGAAATAACACAAATATTAACGTTGCATGCGATGAAAATCATAATTACGTGAAAAGTGTAATGAAGCATGCAAGAAGAATTTCAACTGAACTAATGAATCTCCAATTGAAAATATTAAAGAAATTGAAAGCAATGAAGAAAATAATACTTGGAATGAAGAAGACCTTGAATTAATCCAAAAAGATGAACAAAATGTTGAACAAGATGAATCCTTAAGTTCTTGGCATCAAAAACCTCAACTAACTAAAAAGAAGCCCCCTAATGTCTAGTATGACAAGGAAATAAATACATCACATTATTTTTAAGTGTTTGAACCATGCACAACTCTCTTTTTAAGAAAAGAAAATAAGAATTTTTTACCGTTGAACCGGTTCAAAATTTTGTTCTTTACTGGGCAGAACCGGTTTAGATTTCAAGTGTTGACACAAAATTGGCAGGTTTTGAGATCTTCAAAAAAATTTCTCTTCTGGTTTTTCCATGATTTCTTCTCAACTTTCACACTTCATAGCTTTTCACTCGGACCTCAAATTTACATGTCATTTCTTTCTATGCTCTTGTGGGCTCACGGGCTTCAACTTCTCTGGGTTCTTCATCCAAATTTTGGGTGTAAAATTACTCTTTTAACCTTGACTTTTCTCTTTTCTTTCTTTCTCGATTTTGATTTTTCTCTTTTCTTCACTTGTATAAAATACGTGTAAAATGTAAAACACATACACGAAACTCGATGCACTATATAGAAAATGTCAGTAGTAAAGATATGAGATGAATCAACTCGATTTACATCGTAAAGGTGATAAAAGCTTCTAAATTATAGGGATAAATGAGGAATATTTATGCCTAATCAAACCCCCCAAACTAAGAACTTTGATCGTCCCGACCAATGTAAAAGAATCAAAGCATGGTCACAAAACTTACCAAACATGTTATTGGGATATAGTACCTCTTTCGCGGGTAAGTGATTGCATTTTGAGTATGCAACAAGCCATTAAACCCCTAGATTACCCTAGTAGGACGAGTTGTGTCTCGTGAGGGTTTGCAGTGAATATACCCACAAAATTTATTTTTGACTCAAAGAAAGCTCAAAATACAAAATTATACAACTTAACTTCCCAAAAATAGTCACTGTAAATTCATATTCAATAGCCTCAATTCATTGTGTGTGTGTGTGTGTGCGAAGTTAAAAATTAAACCGCTCATTTCCACCGATTAAAAATTACGTTACTTTTCCAAAGATTCATTTTGATTCAATTTCTCATTGATGCTCTCAAAAATGAATTACTCAGAATGTGGCTATTTCTCTCGGTATGCGTGATATAAAGAGTAAATATAAAAGAACGCAAATTCACACACACAAATTGAAAGACGTTTATGGTGATAAGATCTCATCATCGAAATACGGTCATTGAAAAATGGGAAACATCACCCCTTATTCACACCAATGGATCTCTCATCTTATCTTTTCGTGTCTAAGGCTCTTCACGCGGTAATTAATTTTGCAATTCGGACTCGGTTAGGACTTTATCGGGTTTTAGGGTGTATTAGGTAAAATTAGGGTTGGTTGTAAAGGTCAAAATTGGAAAATGTCCTTATTATGTCCGTTAGTGCTTTCTCGGGCTTTTGCTCATTTTTCTCCTATTTTTCCATTTTTTTCTATTTTTCACTTTTTTCTTTTCTTACTATTTTTGTTGAGCGTTTTTCTTTGGGTTTTTTTTCTTGCCCCTTTTTGCTGCACTTTTTAGACGTATTTTTTGAATTTTTTTATTTTCACAACTCCGGGCTAAATGGGTTTTTCGAGTTATCAAACGATAAAGGTAAAATTATTAGGCTTGCAAAAGGTATAATTTTTCACAACTTTTTATGGCTAATTCTTTTGGGTTAAACAAACAAAGGACTAATTCATTATCTGAATTACTAACTATTTTACCATATGCATCTCGAGAATGATATTAATTTAGAGATATTTTAGTGCGTGTTCAAGACGACATCTCACTCGTTTTCCATAACTGATCAAAACAATGGAATTGAGATAGTCAATGACTTATTTAAACACTAAAGATAACTTTGGGTTTACCATTAACTCGGATTGATTTTAAAAACTCACAAAAATCAATAGACTCAAAATCTTATCGGGTTAATAACCTCCCCACTTATTCATCAAGTCTTCAATTTCGCTCAATTTCCATCTTTGGTCAATTTCGACTTTGTGCATTTGATTTTTACAATTTGAGACTTCAAACAAAATTTTAGTGACATTTTCAAAGTTTTTAAATTCTAATTTTTATTTATTTAGAGGAAAAAAAATATTTTTGACTCTTTCAAAATTTTCAATTTTTTTGGAAAATTTTGAAATTTTCTATTTTTTTGGCTATTTAAAAATTTGTGAAGTTTTTTAAAAGACGCACTTGTAACCCCCCCTAACTTAGACTTTTGCATTGTCGTCAATCAAAAGGACTAAAAGTTAATGAAGAAATATAATAAGTGCGACAGATAAAACAAGCAAATATTTAAAATGTAAAGAGACACTATATACTTCAACACACGACTCAAGAATACAACAAAAATCACCCAATAAGCGTCGGGGTGTGACGAACTCTCTCTCCTAAAAACTCATTCGACTCCCTATACGGGGTCCGATGCTCTCCTCGTCTCCCTCGCCCTAGCATCATAAACCAATAGTCGGAACAAATTGAGACCTGTCCCATAGATAAGGGAGTCACCTTGAGGTTCTTGCTATCTATCATGAATGGATTCTCATGGTACCCAATCGAATTACAACTTACTTGTCCCCTCTTGGAGAGAAAATCTCGGTCGAAATTGGAGGGACACGCCAAACCTAGATCTCTCTTAACTTCGGGAATGCATGGGTCGGGCTCTAAGTTGGACGAGACTCGAGTCCTCTCCTCTATCGCATCCAATGACTCAAGTGGTACGGGTGGATGGTCACGAAGAAGAAAATTATTTATCCTATTTTTCCTTTCACTCTCTTCATCATGACTACATGAGTCCAATAGTGATTGGACGTCAACAGTGAGGCTCTCATCCACTGACCCGATTTTTTTCTCAAAATTTTCTAGGTTCATATCTCCTACCTGGATCTCTTGCTTACTTTCGATGTCCTCTCTCACTTTCTCAACAATGTGATCTCCCCCGTTCTCCATATCTACGCTCTCAATAGCGGTCACTAAACACACCTCCCCCACTTCTCGATCAATGTCAGGATTATCTTTCTCACTTTCTTTAACACGACATACCCCTAACGGATGTCTCATGTGACTCCTCTCATGCTCGTGTACTGTCTCTTCCATAAGACCCATTTCTCGCGATTCACCCTCATCACCCTCTGGCTTGGTGATGTTGAAGAAATTTGTTTCAATGGTCATCACAAACGTGAGTTTCATTTTCCCATTTCGAGTGTTAATTAATGCGTTAGTCGTAGCTAAGAATGGCGATCGAGAATGACGGGAACATGATTGCTCGGTAGAACGGAAGGTTCCTCATCCCAACTGACAAAATCTATCAAGAAGTAGAGAGTGTCAACTTGGATAATCACGTCCTCAACGAGTCCTCAAGGTATCTTCACGGAACGATTTGAGATTTAGAGAGTCATATTTGTGGGCTTAAGGTTCCCCAAACCTAATTTGGTATAGATGGAGTAGGGAAGAATGCTAACACTCTCCCCTAAATCTATTAGCGGTTTCTCGATTCAATTCTTCCCCATGATGCATGAAATGGTGGGTGCACCCGGATCTTTGAATTTTGGTGGAAGTTCGCTTGACAGTGTTGAGCTGACATTATGTGCTAGGAACACATTTTTATTTATCTTTAGCCTTCTTTTCACCATCAATAATTCCTTAAGGACTTTTGCATAGGAGAGAATTTTCTTTATGGCATCGAGAAAAGGAAAATTTAGCTTGACTCGCTTAAAGACGTCTAACACATCGCCTCGAGAGACTCCTTTAGAGTGAGGGAGTAACCGTTGGGGTAACGGCATAGCCATGGGTGGTTTTACTACTACCTCAGAATTAATTATAACGCTATTACCAGTCTTTTTTAAGGAGGCATCTTCGGCCTCTTTTGTGTCGGACGAAATCTCCTTATCATTTTGCTCGTCATGTGGAGGAGGTGACACGTCAACAACTCTTCCACTACATAGAGTGGGTATCGCTCTACATTGCCCTTGATTAGCGTTGGAAGTAGGGGTAACATTATTTTGACCATTTTTAGGTCTTTTTCCTTGCACCGGAAACTTACACTTTTCTTGGATACTTAAGGAAGATTGCAATCTCAAAATGTTCTCATTCATTTCAGCGAACATGCAGGTATTTTGAGCATTAGTTGCCATTTGAGATTGAATAAATTGATTGACGGTATCCTTAAAATTTCTTCGTGTTAGGTTGATATATGTCGCGGGAGGTGGTGCTTGCATATGTGGAGCTTATTAAAAATGCGATAGTGGTGGTTGAGGGGAGCAATGTGTGAATTAGAATTCAATGCGGCATTCGATTGCCCATAGCTAAAACCAGGATGGTTCCTCCATGAAGGGTTGTAAGGATTCCCATGAAGGGCATTAAAATTTCCCTTAAATTCTATGACTTCTTCGACTTGCTCTTGGAGCATGACTTTTTAGGCAGGTATCGTCGGGCATTCATCTGTTGAATGACCTACCTCACAAATAGCACACACTTTTTCTCTCATTTCTTGAGTGGATCTGGGTGTTTCTCTTGCCCGTGATTCGATAACGTTTGCCATTTGTTTAGCAAGTTGGTTAAATTCATAATTCCACTCGACTTCCTTGTCCAAATGATAGATACCGAATGCGAAAGGAGTAGTGGACGTCTATTGAATTCGGTTTTGGATGTTAGGATCGGATGTGTCTTAGGCTTGAGTAGTCTCGGAGACATACTTGAGATGGGCCCCGGCATCGTTCGCATATAACTCCCAAAATGGTCTCTCATACATAGTTTCAATGAGCTATTTAGACACTATACTTAGCCCCTGGTGGAAGAACGAGATAAGGAGATACTTCTCAAAACCATGGTGTGGGCATGTGCTAAGCAACTCTTGGAAGCGCTCCTAACATCGATCTAATGTCTCATTTTCTTGTTGTTTAAGAATTTGAATTTGAGACATGATGGAATTTGTTCTGTGTTGGGGGAAGAATTTTAAAATAAACTTGGATCGTATCTCCCTCCATGCCCCGATTGATTTCACTGATAAAGACCAGATTCGGGTGTTAGCTTTATCCCTTAGGGAAAAAGGAAAAAGTTTTAGGCGAACGACATCTTGAGTGCAAGTTTGATCACCAAACACTTTGCACGCCTCTTTGAACTCACGGTTGTGGAGGTATGGTTTCTCCGAATCCAACCCGTGAAACATGGGATGAAATTATATCATCCCATTACGAAAATGGAACTGTCCCGCATTTTACGGAAGGAAAAAGCATCCTGAGGTGACAGTTCTCTTGGGATATAAGAGCTCTCTCATGGAACGATACGGTATTTCTCCCTCACCCGTAGCATAACTAGCATGCTTTGACATGATTCTCTCACCAAATGACTCGAAACCCTCACTCGATACCCTAGAAGTAAGGCTCGTAATGGAATTTGGTGGTGTAGGAGATGGAACCCAAAACTAAGGTGTGTTAGGAGTGTGTGGGCTATCGGGGTCGTACTCAACTATGGGATTTTTGTGTATGGGCGTGGGAGTTGATTGAGAATTTTGTTGCGGATTTTTGCATGAAAGGACTTTGAGAGATGCTATAATTTTTTTAAAATTTTTGGAATTTTTTTTAATTTTTGATTTATGATTTTTTTTTTGTCTTTTTAAGAAATTGATTATTGGATAAAATCAACCTAACCTAAAAGTCTACCTACCCACTGGAAATGGCGCCAAAAACTTAATGCGACTCAAAATGTGTCTCTAGTTAGTGCTAATTACGGTTCAAGTACAAATCGGTCGTGTAAGTAACAAACCCTGTAAGACGGGGTCGAATCCTCAAGGAAATAGGGCATAGAACGTGATGACAAATAGGAAAGACGTTTAACCCTATTCTAACTCCGAAAAAGAAAGGAAAAGGTGATGAGTTTTGAATTTTATCTACGAACTAATG
This sequence comes from Sambucus nigra, assembly GCA_949130495.1. Classification (NCBI taxonomy): domain Eukaryota; kingdom Viridiplantae; phylum Streptophyta; class Magnoliopsida; order Dipsacales; family Adoxaceae; genus Sambucus; species Sambucus nigra. Next base: position 352,235,622 of record OX422215.1, read on the forward strand.
CAAATTAATTGAACAAGTAATTAAACTACGTATACAGAACTAAACTAACTATGAATTAAGGAATATGAAGGAGAAAATTCAGGTTCGACTACAATTCCCCGAACCCTAGTACTTTTATCGGGTATAAAAATTAATTGGGAATTAGATAATTAATTAAACCACAAACTTTATTCATTTTAAGCATTACATATATGAGGGTACAAGCCCGCATCATAGATAATCAAGAATATAAATAAAGCGGTGATGGAATAGCTGGCATGTGCGTCGCACTCTTAAACACCCCGGTTACCTAGGGCAAGCGAGGTTAGAAGTCCTACGACAGTCGTAACAACTAATCAACGAGATTTAATCATTTATTTAATTCAGGGAGTTAATTTTACATCCATGCAAACCATATCGGGTTGGGTTCATGCATTTTAACCCTTATAAATCTAGTCGGACATGGTTACGTGAGAATAACATAAATCTTAATGTTGCATGCGATGAAAACCATAATTACGTGAAAAGTGTAATGAAACATGCAAGAAGAATTTAACTAAGAAATAATGAATCTCCAACTGAAAATATAAAATCAATTGAAAGCAACGAAGAAAATAATACTTGGAATAAAAGAAAACCTTGAATTAATCCAAAAGGATGACCAAAATGTTGAACAAGATGAATCCTTAAGTTCTTGGCTTCAAATACCTCAACTAAGTAAAAAGAAGCCCCATAATGTCTAGTATGACAAAGAAATAAATACATCAAGTTATTTTTAAGTGTTTGAACCATGCATAACTATTTTTTTAAGAAAAGAAAATAAGAATTTTCGGTCGCCGAACCGGTTGGAACTTCCAGTGTTGACGCAAAATTGGCAGGTCTTAAGATCTTCAAAATTTTTCTAACTCTTTTTCTTGTTTTTCCATGATTTCTTCTCAAATTTGACGCCTCATTACTTTTCACTGGGACCTCGGATTTAGATGACGTTTATTCCTATGCTCTTATGGACTCACGGACTTCAACTTCTTCTAGGTGCTTTGTCCAAATTCCGGGTGTAAAATTACTATTTTGCCCTTGACTTTTCTATTTTCTTTCTTTCTTGGTTTTGAGTTTTCTCTTTTCTTCACTTGTATAAAATATCTGCAAAATGTAATAGACATACACGAAACTCGATGCACTATATACAAAATGTCAGTAGCAAAGATATGAGATGAATCAACTCGATTTACATCATACGAGGTGATAAAATCTTCTAAATTACCAGGATAAATAAGAAGTATTAATGCCTAATCTCCATTATAGTGGTAGGTAAAGGCCTCTGTATTGGATAAGTCCAAGACATGGTCGCCGTGAAATGACTTGCAATCGCACGTCTGTTGGATTCGTGGTCAAGTCACGTTGAACACCTGAGGAAGATTAGGAGCCTATAAAAAATTTCTTTTAACAAATTTTGAGAAACCCCTATTGGTCTGAAATATTATAAGGGAAATTTTAAAATTCCACAAAAAAATTGTCAATAAAACTACTTGAAGGAATTTCTGTGTGGAGAGGGACTATCCAAATTAAAAATTATTACCAAAATGGTCGTAAAGTTTGTTTTAAGTCAAATTCGAGAAAAAGTTAATCCTAGAGCCTAAGTGATAAAATAATTACTTCCGAGTTGACTTAACTTAACAATATATGTTCGAGAAGCATATAAGATAAATCAAAATGCAGAATTGTAAATCATGCACTTGAGATAAGAATTTATACGAGAAAAAAATTCTTGCGAGAAAAACCTCGGCCCAAACCGACACCTTCCACTATATAGGTAAAGATTTAAATAAGGGATAAATGAATTTCAAACTTGAATATTTCATAGACTTAATGCACAACCTCCATAAGACACTTTTCCACCTTCTAACAGGAAGAGCAAGAATAAATCGCTCTCGGACCACTCACCACATCACAGGTGTCAACTTTTATTGATAATGTCGTGTATGCACCAAAACGAATTTCTTCTTTTAAAGTTTGAAGAGAAAATTTTGTGTTCCAAAAGGAACAAGTGAAAGCCGCTATTTGTATATCGAACTTTCTAGGATGTGAGGGTCCTAAAGGTTAAAGGAAGTTTGAAAAAGTGTTTGGATAATAAAAAAATAAAACACAAAGTGAAAGTGCTAATATAAGGAATGGTCTAAGAAAAAGTTGATTTTTTAATTTTATTCAAATTAAATATAAAACTTAAACATAATTAACCTAAAAAAAGTATTGCACCAATTTTAAAAGAAAGTTGTGTAAACCAGTTTAGCCAATTTTATTTTATCCTAAAACATGCATCTAAGTGATAAAATGATAAAGTAAAATAAACAATCACACAATGCTCGATGTACGAGCAAAACCCAAATGGAATTAATCTCGAACAGCATAGCCACGTAAAAGTCACGAAGTATGGAATTAGAAAGGATACGATAAAAGACTTAAATACAGACCTGATTCCCTCACAAGCCATGTCTCTCTTCCTTCCTCAACCTCCGCCTAGTGTCAGGTAAGCGTCCACTCGCGCACTCCCATAACGTGTGAGTCCACACATGCCTCTGTATCTACCGAATATATCAGTAATCATCTGTGCATTGGAACATGGATTCCACCGTATCTTTACCGCAACATCACAACATGGAGTCCATCCTGTGTAAAAAATAAGCACAAAGTAAATCATATAAAATGATTCTCAACAAGATAAAGAGAATGAACTAATGGTGACTACAAACTAGATCTCAAAGCATAATATGATGAAACTTGGATCCAAAATTGTTTGGGTGTGAATTAGGGTTTGGATAAACACGAGACCTTTTGGGAAGAGTTTGGGAGCTCAAAACAATGAAAAAATATCAAAGAAAAATGCTTCTCCACACTCCTATTTATAGGAGGTTTTCCAAAAATGAGATAAGGACGAAACTCTATGAATAAAATCTCGAAATATTGAAAAACACGTCGGCTCGTTCGAACGAAGCACTTGATCTTGTTCGAACAACTTCTAACGACATATCTAATAAGAAACCAAAGAATACCAGAATATATCTTGTTCTAAGTTTGTTGGAACCCTATTCTATTGAGGTACATGTTTAGTTCAAACGACAATGTTGATGTCATTATAATGACCGGGAGAATTTTTTATAAATATTTTAAAAATAGTTTAAAACATTTTAAACCATTATATATAAACCTAACACCAAATAAGTTCCAATGATAAAAAAATATATGTGCATTTATACCTGAGAGATCATGAGAACATGAAGATGAAAATAAAGAATCAAACTCGTCAAAATAATGAACATGATATCTTGGTCACTATGTCTTCAATAAAATATGTCACGGGCTTCTGTGACACCCCGACTAATTAAATACCGGGTAGCTACTCCTTTATTAAATTAATTCAAAATGCCAAGTTGGTCCAGTTAATAGCATCACTGTCGAAAACATTTTAATGATTACTAACCACCTAGTATTTAAAAAGTAAGTGCCAAATTTTAATTAAAGTCCGATTAACATGCAACAAGTGTAATAAAGAATAAATACACCATTCACCATAATGAAGTAAATAGAATGACCATCACATAACGTAAACAAAGTCTGGAGGAAAAACTCCTCACTACAATCCCATAACTGAAATAAGTAACTGAAAACTAAAACAGTACATGCCAAAGTCTGAAACTGAAATGGAAATGTAACTCTAATAGAAATGGGCAACATGCCCTACAACTGATAGATAATGAATCTGGAATCCAAGTGATAGAGGCGTCTACAAGCAAATCCCTGTAGCTTCCACAAACAGCTACAGCTCGTCACCTGAATGAGTATCCTATGCATGGTGTCCTTGTGGCTGGGCACCTAAAATGGTTTTACAAAGAAAAATAGATTTGAAAAGCAAACGGGTCAGAGCCCGAATGTGGAGTTATATTTTAAAACCTGCAAGTGCTTTAAAAACATTTAAAACATTAAATGCAAAGTACATGTTAGGACGTGCACTCACATGATATTCTCACCTCTCGTCTAACTGTGCACTCCTAACGTAAGTACCCATCTATAACGACACAAATCACTAGCTAAGTACCATCATATCTAGCTAGACTGCCATAGGTCCTACCCTTATTACTCGGTTCTATTAACATTATAACGCTCGTAATTAAGTAGGGGTTTAACGTAAACTCAGATGTTCAATATGCAATATATATCACTATCAGTTAACTCGCTATTTTTCTCAAGCAATACCGTAATTATATTCACAATATTAACATGAAGGTTCCCATTAATTAAGTGTATATTATTCACATCATAAATATACAATATAAGCACCCCGAGAACTAAGCTGCGGTGCACACATACTCTGTTATCCATCCCGGTACATCACGTACATAAGGATTACATATTCCGAATCTCTCAGGAATAGTTCACAGATAACAACATCACAAACAATGGAGGCGAACACAGTCACATCACATAGGTCACGCACATACCTACGCTCCTACGATCAGCGGACTTATTAATATCCCAATAAGTCTTTCTATGACCTATGTTCATCAAGGTAACCAGTCTAAATTCGGGAAACACAAGGATTAGAGGGCCCTAAGCGAACGCAAACCTCCCGTGATAGCAAGTATGGTAGGTATGTCATACACACAATTCATATACAAATACTAAGTAAACACACGTCTTAGTAATCCCGTAGTTTAATCGTAGTACATATCGCATTCTCGTACTAACTTATAATATCTACAACTTATATTATTCCGGTTTGTAATTATACGCGCCATAATTCATTCTCACGTCGTAGTAGACACTCACATCTCAACCCAAACCGTCCATTTTATATAACTTTCGTATCTAATTTCCTTCTCATAAATACCCAAAAGTCCCAATTCTATCCTTACCCCATCAATCGAATGTTAACTATATCCTCGAACAAGTTTACGGGGCTCCAAAAATCAAAACAGTCTAAAAAGGCCCAAACTGTCAACTCGTTAGAAGTCTCGTTCGAACGAGACTGTTCGAATGAGATCCCTCTGTCAACTCGTTAGAAGTCTCGTTCGAACGAGACTGTTCGAACGAGATTCCAGTTCGTTCGAACGAACTGTACCTTCTAACGATATCTCGTTCGAACGAGATATCGAACGAAACTACCCCTCGTTAGAAGAGACTGGTCAACTCGTTAGAAGCTCGTTCGAACGACCTCGTTCGAACGACCTGGGTAGGGGCTTCTAACGACCTGCCAGTTTCGTCCCAGATTCTCTTAGTTACGTTTTTCACCATTTTTAACACCTCAAGTCTTCTCCAAAGTTCGTTCTAACAATGTTTTAAGTCCTCTAATCATACTAAAACATGCTAAGGTCATATACTAACATCTTTTAAGGCATTAATGCATCCTAAACATCATTCAATCACAAGATTTTATACTTTTCCCCAATATTATCAAGAACATGAACCCTAGATTTATATCATCATCAATTCCCAGAATTTAATCCGTTTTTGTTTCAACCAACATACATTAATACCCGAATAATCATCTCTATGTAATTTTACATGCGATTTGTCCTCAATAATCAAGTTCTAAATCCAATTAACATGGGTTTTCATTCAACTTTCAAGAACAATTAAAATTCTTCAATTTCTAACATGGAAAAGACATTCTCTAAAATTAAATGGAATAAATTCACTTGCCTTGGTTGTCTCTGAGTTTGGATGATGGTTTGATGAAGATTTTTTTTCTGCAGAATTCCCTCTCTCCAAGCTTCTTCTCCAATGGTGGCTTAAGGTGGCTAGGGTTTGATTTGGGAAACTTAGAAAACTCTTCTAATAACCTACGTAGCCTTCTAGGTTAATATGGTTTGGTTAATGGGCTTAGTGGGTTAAATCCACATCAGATTAAGACTCCCAATTTTCGTCACTTTTAATTCCTCAAAATGTAAAATTACCAAAATACCCTTTAAGTTGCCGGTATGGCCTAAAAATACCCCGAGACCCAAACTACACCCCCGGCTAGTGTTTTCTGACTATCTCGACCCTTCCGGACGCGTTGGCGCACTCAAAACGACCATACGGTTTAAATATTTTAAAAATCACTTTATAATTAAAATAATATACCCTGACGCGGCGGTCTCACGCGTCTCAACAAAATTTCTAAAATGCCGTATATAAATCTCACGACAAATTTCATAATTCCAATTTCATATATACTCATATATGCACATAATTAAATACTAACTCACAGCTCGTTAGTATTTATAGCCCGGATTAATTTCCAATTAATACGCATTTAATTAATTAATCCCAAAAATAATTATAGCCAAAAGTACGGGGTATTACATACTTCCCCCCTAATAACTGAATTTCGTCCCGAAATTCGAAACTAGAAAGTACCTGCTAAAAATAACTCTGGATAGCGTTCGCGCATCTCATCCTCGCGCTCCCATGTGGATTCCTTGACATTGTGATGTCGCCACTGAACACGCACTAACGGAACTATCTTTTGACCGCAGTTTCCTCTCGCTTCGGTCCAAAATAGCAATCGGCCCCTCCTCGTAGGAGCTATCCGGCTGGAGATCGATGTCCTCCACAGCAATGTGAGAATGAGCTAGATTATCTCTAAGGTATTTCCTCAGCGAGGAGATATGGAATACATCGTGAATCCGATGCAAATGCTCCGGTAGTCCAAGTCTATACGCAACCGGTCCGATCCGCTCAATAATAGGAAACGGCCCCACATACCTCGGTGCCAACTTCCCCTTCTTCCCGAAACACATAATCCCCTTCATAGGAGATACCCTGAGCAAAACCTGGTCCCCTACTTGGAACTCCCTGAAAAATCTCTTCGCATCAGCATAACTCTTCTGCCTGTCTTGAGCTACCCGAATGCGACTTCGAATCAACTCAATTCTTGCCGAAGTATCCTGAATCACTTCCGGCCCAAGCAGTTTGTTGTCCCCCACCTCTAACCAACATGCTGGGGAATGACAAGGCCTACCGTACAATGCCTCAAACGGAGCCATGCCAATAGTGAACTGATAGGAGTTGTTGTAAGCAAACTCCACCAGTGGAAGGTACTGCTCCCATCCACCCCCAAAGTCAATAATGCACATGCGTAGCATGTCCTCCAACATCTGATTGGTGCGCTCAGTCTGCCCATCAGTCTGCGGATGATAAGCCGTACTCAACCGCAATTCCGTGCCCATGGCCTCCTGGAAACTCTCCCAAAACCTCGAAACAAATATCTTGTCTCTGTCAGACACGATATTTAGGGGCACACCGTGAAGTCTCACAATCTCTGAAATGAAGAGCTGGGCATACTGTCCCGTAGTGTAGTCAGTCCTTACGGGTAAAAAGTGAGCGACCTTGGACAACCTGTCCACAATTACCCAAACGGAGTCGTGACCCCTCTGCGACGTAGGCAACCCCGTGATAAAGTCCATGGATATGCTCTCCCACATCCACACCGGGACCTCCAATGGCTGTAGCAATCCTGCCGGTCTCTGATGATCCACTTTTACAAGCTGACAAGTGGCGCATTTTGAAACAAACTCAGCGATATCTCTCTTCATACCGCTCCACCAATACTGGCGTCTCATGTCTTGGTACATTTTGTCCCCTCCGGGATGTACCGCGAACCGTGAGCCGTGCGACTCTGCCATCACATCGTGTCGCAATTCCTCCCCTTCCGAAACTACCAATCTCCCATTGAAGCGTAATCCCCCGTCTGAGCTAACGGTATAGGACTCGGCTCCCTCTGCTAGTAACCGAACTATCTGCTCCTGACAGAACGAGTCATTGGCCTGTGCCCGTACTACCTTCGTGACGATCTGCGGTGTAACGGTCATCACAGACATGAAAGATCGGGCTACTGCATCCTGGTGTCCCAATTCCTTTCACTTAGCCTTCCACACGTCTGCCACCTCATCTGCTGGCCTACGGCTCAACGCGTCTGCTACCACGTTAGCCTTACCTGGGTGATACTGGATGTCGAACTAGTAGTCCTTCACAAACTCAAGCCACCTACGCTGTCGCATATTCAATTCCTTCTGTGTGAACAGGTACTGTAGGGACTTATGGTCCGTGAACAGTTGGAACTTCTCCCCCAAAAGATAGTGCCTCCAAATCCGTATGGCAAATACCACTGCTTCCAACTCCAAATCATGCGTGGGGTAATTCTTCTCATGAGGCTTAAGCTTACAGGAAGCATAAGCTATGGCCTGTCTCTCCTGCTGCAATACACCTCCCAGTCCTTGCAAAGACGCATCGGTGTAAACCAAATACTCAACTCCCGGTCTCGGCAATGCTAACACAGGTGCTGAGGTCAATTTGTCCTTCAATTCATCGAATGCCAACTGAAAGGCATCACTCCAGATGTATGGCACACCCTTACGAGTCAGATGTGTCAAAGGACCTGCTATCTCTGAGAAGCCCCGAATAAACCTCCTGTAGTATCCTGCTAGACCCAAGAAACTACGAATCTCAGTCGGTGTCGTGGGCTGTCCCCACTCCCTCACCGCTGATACCTTCCCCGGATCAACAGATATTCCCTGGTCGGAAATAATGTGTCCCAAAAACTGGACTTCCTTCAGCCAAAACCCGCACTTCTCATATTTTGCATATAACTCGTTCTGACGAAGTGTCTGCAAAACCTGCCTCAAATGCTCGGCGTGCTCCTCCTCTGTCTGGGAGTAAACCAGAATATCGTCGATGAAGACAATGACAAATTGATCTAGGAAATCCCTGAACACTCTGTTCATCAAGTCCATAAACACAGCTGGAGCGTTGGTCAAGCCAAAAGGCATAACCCAAAACTCGTAAGAACCATATCTCGACAAGAACGCAGTCTTCGAGACATCCTCCTCCCTGATACGTAACTGATGGTATCCCGATCTCAAATCAATCTTCGAGAAGAAAGAAGCTCCTCTCAACTGGTCGAATAAGTCATCGATTCGAGGCAACGGATACTTATTCCGTATCGTGACCTTATTCAACTCTCGGTAGTCTACACACAATCTCAGTGAACCGTCCCTCTTCTTCACAAACAGAACTGGAGCGCCCCAAGGTGAGGTACTCCTGCGAATAAAGCCCTGGCCTAACAGCTGCTCTATCTGATCCCGTAACTCCCTCATCTCAGCTGGAGCCATACGGTACGGTGCGCGTGCTATAGGTCTCGTACCCGGTAGCAAATCTATAACAAAGTCTATTTCTCGACTGGGGGGTAAGCTTGGTATCTCCTGAAACACATCCGAATACTCCCTGGCTACTGGGATAGAATCTAAAGGAATCACTACCTCCTTAGAGGTATCCTCCTCAATGTAATACAGATGAGCGGTCGATCCTCCCTCTGGGCGAGGCATCGCCACTATAAACATCTCTTGCCCCGGAATGGCAAAAACAATGCTCCCACTGAAGCAATCAATCATGGCCCTATAAGCTACGAGCCAATCCATACCGATAATCACATCGTGAACATGCATATCTAAAACTAACATGTCTGCAGGTAATACCAAACCACCAATCTCTACCCCCACTCCCCGGCATATAAAGAAAATAAGTGACCCACTCCCCAATGGTGAGTCGACACAAGTCACTGTGTTCTCTGCCGTAGCTAACAATCCTAAGGCTTTCGCGAAGTGTGTAGCTATAAAACAGTGTGTAGCGCCCGTATCAAATAACACCCGACCCATAGTGCCATTGATAGGAAACGTACCCTCAATCGCGGGCGGTGCCTGTGAAAATGCAGCCTGGTGGACGTTGTAGACACGTCCATACTGTAGCTGCCCCTACTGAACTGGGACTGCTGGAATGGGTGGCAATGCTGCCATCTGTGGCGGTGCGGGAAGAGCGGCGGGAAACATAGGCCTCTGTGGCTCCTGGCGAGCGCCCTGCTGCTGCTGCTGTGGGGCCCTGTCCCTATCAGGACAATCCTGTCGCTTATGGCCAGTCTTGCCACAAACAAAGCACTTCCCTGGGAAGTTCCCTCTTCTCTGTCCCTGCTGTCCCCGGCCCTGGTGGCCGTTACCGTTCCTCCCTTGGCCCTGCTGGCCCTGGTGAAACTGCTGCCCATTCTGCCCCTGTTGGCCCTGATGTCCGTTTGGACCCTGATGGCCCTGACGGAAACCTCCATGTCCCTGTCTGTAGTTCCCTGACCGGAACCTCTTATTATCCCCCTGCTGGGAGCCCTGCTCATTCTGTCTCTGCCCCTGACTAGATTGTGCCCCGCTGGCACCATGTCCTCCAGTCCTGCCCTGATGGCTAGACTCCCCCGACCTCTTGCCCTCGGCCATATGAAAATGGTGGTCCTGGCAGTGTAACAATGCAGCGTTAACCACATCCGAATAAGTGGCCAATGATAGGTTCCCTAGCAGATGCTGACGGATCCTCCAAGTCAACCCGTCGATGAACTTCTCAATTTTCTTCTTCTCTGTTGGTATCTCGTCTGGAACGATGTTCAACAGATTCGTGAACTCGGCCTCATACTCAGCCACGGTCTTACCTTCCTGCTTCAGACTCATCAATCTCCTCCTCATTTCCGTATGAACAGCTGACGGAAAGTACTTGCGGTCGAACCGCACCCAGAACTCCTGAATCGTGAGAGTATCCCTCTCCTCCATGGTGGTAATAGACTCCCACCACTGTAGCGTAGATCCAACTAACTTGAAAGTAGCTAGCACCTGCTTCTGAACATCCGTGCACTCATACATCCTTAAGTGCCTCTGCATATCCTTCCTCCACTGGCTCGAGACTACCACATCTGAGCTACCTCCAAACTCTGGCGGATGCGCTTTCTGAAAAGCGTCACGTACACGCTCCCAAGCAGACGGGAATGCATTAACCTGTACTGGCGTGGCAACCGGCGCCTGAGGTGGTGCCTGCTGAACAACGGCAATGGCGGCATTTACCGCTTGGGCTACTATAGCTGCAACCTCAGCGGCGTTCATCATGCCCTGAACTGGAGCGGGCTGGGGTTCGGGCGTTGCATCCCTGGGAACTCGTCGTGCACGTCGTGGAGGAATCTGAAATAAGAACAAAGTTTATAAGTTCGCTGTTTATAAACTTAAGATAGCTGAAGAACGAAGCATACACAAAAAGAGTACAACAGTCCTAAAATATAGGGCTCTATATCAAAGAAACTTAGTGGAAACATAATAAGCCGTCAGATCCTAAAGGACACTAGAACCTGATGCTCTGATACCACCTGTGACACCCCGAATAATTAAATACCGGGTAGCTACTCCTTTATTAAATTAATTCAAAATGCCAAGTTGGTCCAGTTAATAGCATCACTGTCGAAAACATTTTAATGATTACTAACCACCTAGTATTTAAAAAGTAAGTGCCAAATTTTAATTAAAGTCCGATTAACATGCAACAAGTGTAATAAAGAATAAATACACCATTCACCATAATGAAGTAAATAGAATGACCATCACATAACGTAAACAAAGTCTGGAGGAAAAACTCCTCACTACAATCCCATAACTGAAATAAGTAACTGAAAACTAAAACAGTACATGCCAAAGTCTGAAACTGAAATGGAAATGTAACTCTAATAAAAATGGGCAACATGCCCTACAACTGATAGATAATGAATCTGGAATCCAAGTGATAGAGGCGTCTACAAGCAAATCCCTGTAGCTTCCACAAACAGCTACAGCTCGTCACCTGAATGAGTATCCTATGCATGGTGTCCTTGTGGCTGGGCACCTAAAATGGTTTTACAAAGAAAAATAGATTTGAAAAGCAAACGGGTCAGAGCCCGAATGTGGAGTTATATTTTAAAACCTGCAAGTGCTTTAAAAACATTTAAAACATTAAATGCAAAGTACATGTTAGGACGTGCACTCACATGATATTCTCACCTCTCGTCTAACTGTGCACTCCTAACGTAAGTACCCATCTATAACGACACAAATCACTAGCTAAGTACCATCATATCTAGCTAGACTGCCATAGGTCCTACCCTTATTACTCGGTTCTATTAACATTATAACGCTCGTAATTAAGTAGGGGTTTAACGTAAACTCAGATGTTCAATATGCAATATATATCACTATCAGTTAACTCGCTATTTTTCTCAAGCAATACCGTAATTATATTCACAATATTAACATGAAGGTTCCCATTAATTAAGTGTATATTATTCACATCATAAATATACAATATAAGCACCCCGAGAACTAAGCTGCGGTGCACACATACTCGGCTATCCATCCCGGTACATCACGTACATAAGGATTACATATTCCGAATCTCTCAGGAATAGTTCACAGATAACAACATCACAAACAATGGAGGCGAACACAGTCACATCACATAGGTCACGCACATACCTACGCTCCTACGATCAGCGGACTTATTAATATCCCAATAAGTCTTTCTATGACCTATGTTCATCAAGGTAACCAGTCTAAATACGGGCAACACAAGGATTAGAGGGCCCTAAGCGAACGCAAACCTCCCGTGATAGCAAGTATGGTAGGTATGTCATACACACAATTCATATACAAATACTAAGTAAACACACGTCTTAGTAATCCCGTAGTTTAATCGTAGTACATATCGCATTCTCGTACTAACTTATAATATCTACAACTTATATTATTCCGGTTTGTAATTATACGCGCCATGATTCATTCTCACGTCGTAGTAGACACTCACGTCTCAACCCAAACCGTCCATTTTATATAACTTTCGTATCTAATTTCCTTCTCATAAATACCCAAAAGTCCCAATTCTATCCTTACCCCATCAATCGAATGTTAACTATATCCTCGAACAAGTTTACGGGGCTCCAAAAATCAAAACAGTCTAAAAAGGCCCAAACTGTCAACTCGTTAGAAGTCTCGTTCGAACGAGACTGTTCGAACGAGATCCCTCTGTCAACTCGTTAGAAGTCTCGTTCGAACGAGACTGTTCGAACGAGATTCCAGTTCGTTCGAACGAACTGTACCTTCTAACGATATCTCGTTCGAACGAGATATCGAACGAAACTACCCCTCGTTAGAAGAGACTGGTCAACTCGTTAGAATCTCGTTCGAACGACCTCGTTCGAACGACCTGGGTAGGGGCTTCTAACGACCTGCCAGTTTCGTCCCAGATTCTCTTAGTTACGTTTTTCACCATTTTTAACACCTCAAGTCTTCTCCAAAGTTCGTTCTAACAATGTTTTAAGTCCTCTAATCATACTAAAACATGCTAAGGTCATATACTAACATCTTTTAAGGCATTAATGCATCCTAAACATCATTCAATCACAAGATTTTATACTTTTCCCCAATATTATCAAGAACATGAACCCTAGATTTATATCATCATCAATTCCCAGAATTTAATCCGTTTTTGTTTCAACCAACATACATTAATACCCGAATAATCATCTCTATGTAATTCTACATGCGATTTGTCCTCAATAATCAAGTTCTAAATCCAATTAACATGGGTTTTCATTCAACTTTCAAGAACAATTAAAATTCTTCAATTTCTAACATGGAAAAGACATTCTCTGAAATTAAATGGAATAAAGTCACTTGCCTTGGTTGTCTCTGAGTTTGGATGATGGTTTGATGAAGATTTTTTTTCTGCAGAATTTCCTCTCTCCAAGCTTCTTCTCCAATGGTGGCTTAAGGTGGTTAGGGTTTGATTTGGGAAACTTAGAAAACTCTTCTAATAACCTACGTAGCCTTCTAGGTTAATATGGTTTGGTTAATGGGCTTAGTGGGTTAAATCCACATCAGATTAAGACTCCCAATTTTCGTCACTTTTAATTCCTCAAAATGTAAAATTACCAAAATACCCTTTAAGTTGTCGGTATGGCCTAAAAATACCCCGGGACCCAAACTACACCCCCGGCTAGTGTTTTCTGACTATCTCGACCCTTCCGGACGCGTTGGCACACTCAAAACGACCATACGGTTTATAGATTTTAAAAATCACTTTATAATTAAAATAATATACCCTGACGCGGCGGTCTCACGCGTCTCAACAAAATTTCTAAAATGCCGTATATAAATCTCACGACAAATTTCATAATTCCAATTTCATATATACTCATATATGCACATAATTAAATACTAACTCACATCTCGTTAGTATTTATAACCCGGATTAATTTCCAATTAATACGCATTTAATTAATTAATCCCAAAAATAATTATAGCCAAAAGTACGGGGTATTACAGCTTCGAGGGGAACACCAACCCTAACTTATGACACAAAATTTATTGTCCAAAGACGAAGCCAAAACATACAAATTGACTCTATTCGGAAATTTATCCTTACAAATCTCCCCCTTTGGTTATTCTGGGACAAAATCAAAAATAAAAAACCTATGGGCCGTCAAGCTCATTTAAGACTCAATTCCCAACCCCAAAAAGGAAAAGATACAACTTGGCCGACACATAACTTTAGTAACTTTGCATGCTTGTAAATTTTCCGCGTGTTGCAAACCTACACACTTAAACACACCTTCAAATGCAAAGAGAATATAATAAGATATAAAATTTGCATAAGAATAAACTCTGCTTATGTCTAACGAACCCCACCTAGGTAATACGTCCCTCCCTAATGTTACAAGTATGGGCACTTAAACACACCTTTAAATGCAAAGAAAATATAACAATGTATAAAATCTATATAAGAATCAGCTCCCCCTATTTTAAACAATTCCCACATAGGTAAGATGTCTCCACCTAAGACAAAGATCTCCTCCTAAAACTAACATGAAAGATACCCTTTTTCCACCTCTTTTTTCCTAGAATAGACAAAGAAAGAATGCATAATAAAATATTTATCTCTCATAAACCATTACACCCCCAATATGTGAGAACATGCGATACCAATTTTAATTATAGAGGAAAGAAAATTATCATGAAATCATGTGAGTGCAATAAGAAATGACAAACCACTTGGCAACATAAGCACAAATAATCCAAACAATGATCAGTTAATACCAATTTTGATGCAAAAATGAAATCAACATGAATAGAAAATGCAGCATGATATACCAATATAAACAAACAACAAGAGATACTAAAATAATCCAAGAGAATACCAATTTGATTTAAAGAGAAAGCACATGGCAAATATGGATTTAATGCTATAGTCAGCCCAAACTCAGGGTACGATGAATGTTGTCGAGGTTGCTGCCATCGTTGCTCAGGCAGTTAATGCAGCACTAGCAGTGGTTCAGCAGGCCCCACCACAGGCACAGGCAGTGGCGCCAGTACAATACATGTGTTCCCTTCTGCTTGGGAGCGAGTCTGAGATTCCGTCCAAAAGGTGCATCCCCTAAAGTTCCAGGGGAGTTCTGATGTTGTTGTGGAGAGCCAATGGAAGAAGGATATCCAGTGGCATTTGAGGATGTATGAGTGCACAGAGGTGCAGAGGAAGATACTAGCTACTTTCAAGCTAGTTGGAGCAGCGTTACAGTGGTGGGAGTCCACTACTACTGCAAAGGATCGTGATGTTTTGAAGATTCAGGACTTCTAGGTGCGGGTTGATCGTAAATATTTTCCTTTCGCATTTCAGATTGAGATGGGGTAGAAATTACTGGACCTCACCTTGAAGGGGAAGACTGTAGAAGAGTATGAGGAGGAGTTTACTAGACTAGTAAACCTAGTACTAGATGAGGTGCCTACTGAAGAGAATAAAATCCAGATGTTTATGGATGGCCTGAACTGGAGGATTCGACAACATCTTTTGGGTAACCTATTTTTGCAGTCTTATACCAATGTACTCAATGTTGCATTACTACACTGGTAGGATCACCGCTTCCATGTTAAGGGGATAAAGCGAGGAGGTGAATCCAGCCAGTAGGGCAGGACATGTGGGGGTAGTGCCAGCAGGGCACCTGCACCTCAGAGTCAACAGAGGTAGAGTGAGCAGGGTTCCCATCAGGGGGATTCTGCTAAGAGGTTCAGATATGGGGGCTTTCGTCATGGACAGGGAGGTTTCAGGCATGGCCACCAAGGTCAGTAAGGCCACTAAGGAAAACAGGGAAACTAAGGATAGTAGACGTTACATTAGGGCCAAAGGAGAGGTGGTAATGGCCGACATGGTCGAGGCCAACTGGGGCAGAGGGGAGGTAACTACGCAGGTAGATGTTTCACTTGTGGCAAGACTGGACACAAACGATTTAATTACCCCAACAAGGGGAAGTATCCTCAGTAGCATGGTGCACACCAGGAACCTCAGAGATCGATCTTCCCAGCCACTCTCCCAGTGCCAGTTCTATCTCTACCTGCCTTCCTAGTAGCCTTGATTTAGTAGGGATAGCTACTGTGTGGGTGTGTCTACAACGTACACCAAATAGCAGCTCCACAGGCTCCACCCGTAGTATAGGGTATGTTTTCTATCCACGGGTTCATGGGGAGTATTTTATTTGACACGGGGGCCTCACACTCTTTCATAGCCACTGGATTTGCACAAGCCACAGGGTTGCTAGGCATGACCGACAGTACAATGACTTGTGTGATTTTATTTATATATCGGGCTGTAGGTATAGAGATAGGGAGTCTTATTTTGCCATACTATATGATTATTTTAGACATGTCCGAGTACGACACTATTATTGGGATGGATTGGCTAGTCACGTATAGGGCCATGATCGATTGCTTTAGTAGGAGTATTATTTTCGCCATCCCTCGCCAGGAGATATTTATAGTGGCGATGCCTCTTCCTGAGGGAGGATCGTCCACTCACTTGTTTTATATAAAGTAGAAGACCTCTATGGGATTTGTGATTCCCCTTGATTCGATTCCTATTATTCGTGAGTAAGCTGATGTATATCAGGATATATCGGGGCTATCGTCGAGTATAGAGATGGATTTATGATATATTTGATGCCTGACACTCGATCGATAGCCCATGCTCCTTAGCATATGGCTCCGACAGAGATGAGGGAGTTACAGAAACAGGTTGATTAGCTATTGGGACAAGGATTCATTCGTAGGAGTACCTCACCTTGGGGTGCCCTAGTTCTATTTGTGAAGAAGAGGGATGGATCCTTGTAATTATGCATGGATTATGGAGAGTTGGATAAAGTCACAATATGAAATAAGTATTCTACCTCGCATCAATGACTTATTCGACCAGTTGATAGTAGTTTCCTACTTCTCGAAGATAGACTTGAGGTCGGGATACCATCAGTTAAGGATTAAGACTACCTTTCTGACAAGATATGGGTCCTATGAGTTTCAAATTATGTTGTTTAGGCTAACCAATGCACCAACAGTATTTATGGACTTAATGAACAAAGTGTTTAGAGAGTTCCTAGATCAGTTTGTTATTGTCTTTATAGATGACATCCTGATTTACTCCCAGACTTAAGAGGAGCATGCCAAGCATTTGCATCGGGTTTTACAGACACTACGCGAGCATCGGTTGTATTCTAAGTATGAGAAATATGGGTTTTGGCTGAAGGAGGTTCAGTTTTAGGGGAATATCATCTCTGAGTTGGGGTTATAAGTGGACCCGAGAAAAGTATCAGCAGTCAAGGAGTGGGGATAACCCACGACACCGACAGAGGTGCGTAGCTTCTTAGGGTAAGCTGCATATTACAAACGGTTCATCCAAGGCTTCTCAAAAAATTTAGGATCGATGACTAATTTGACCCGTAAGGGTGTGCCATTTGTTTAGGATAATGCGTGTCAGTTGCCATTTGATGAGCTGAAGGAAAAGTTGACTTCAGCACTGGTTCTAGCACTGCCCAGGTCGGGAGTGGAGTACCTAGTCTACACTAATGCATCGTTATAGGGACTTGGAGGAGTGTTACAACAAGAGGACCATGATATAGCTTATACTTCCCAAAATCTTAAGCCTCATGAGAGTAATTACCCCACTCACGACTTGGAGTTAGCAACAGTCGTGTTTGCACTACGGATTTGGAGGCATTTTCTCTTGGGGGAGAAATTTTGTCTGTTCACAGATCACAAGTCACTGTAGTACTTGTTCACTCAGGGAGAGTTGAATATACATCATCGGAGGTGGATTGAATTTGTGAAGGACTACCAGTTCGATATCCAGTACCACCTAGGGAAGGCTAACGTAGTAACTGATGCGTTGAGCCGGAGGCCAGTAGGTGAGGTGGTTGAGGTGTGGACGGTGAAGTGAAAGGAATTAGGATACCAGGATTCATTTCCCGATCATTCATGTCAGTTATGATAGTTACACCCTAGATAGTCACGAGGGGTGTGCAGGCTCATGCAACAAACCCATTCTGCTAGAATCGAATTGTACAACTCCTGGTCGGAGGAGTTAAATCTTATTATGTGGGTTCAGATGGGGGTTTTCACTTCAATGGATGCCTAGTTATTCCAGAGGGAGAGGATCTACGATATGCAATAATGACAGAGTCACATGAATCTCGATATGCGGTACATCTCGACAGGGATAAGATGTACCAGGATATGAGGTGGAAGTATTAGTGAAGCGGAATGAAGAGAGGCATCACTGAGTTCGTCTCAAAGTGTGCCACCATCAACTAGTCAAGGTGGACAATCAAAAATCGGCAGGGTTTCTTCAGCCACTAGATATTCTTATGTGGAAATAGGAGAGCATTTCTATGGATTTCATCACAGGGTTGCCTACTTCTCAGAGGGGTCACGATTTAATATGGGTAATTATGGATCGATTGACTAAGGTAGGCCACTTTCTTCCAATTCAGACTGACTATACTACAACACAATATGCCCAAATTTTTATTACGGCGATAGTGAGATTACACGGGTGCCCCTAAAATATTGTGTCTGGCCGGGATAAGATTTTTGTGTCTCATTTTTTAGAGAGCTTCCGGGAGGCCATGGTACTGAGTTGCGCTTGAGTACGACCTATCACCCATAGATGGATGGGCAGACCGAGTGGCCCAATCAGATGCTGGAAGATATGTTACGTGTGTGTATTCTGGATTTTGAGGGAGGTTGGGAGCAGTACCTTCCACTGGTGGAGTTTGCGTAAAACAACTCTTATCGATTTACTATTAGCATGGGCCCATTTGAGGCATTGTATTGAAGGACGACACTGTTGGGGACTTCTGCCGATTGTATCCATGGCGTAAGGCCAATCGGCAATTGAAGGGATCTCTATCCCTGGAGGCGGTGCGTTAGGTCTTGAATGACCTGACCAGTGGTAAGGTAAGTCTCTTTCCATTTTCAGTCTTGGTTTTTTACACCTTCTGATCTTGTATTGATATATGCCTACTTGGAGATTTTCAGGTGACCTTTTATCCCTGGGGGATAACCATTCAGGATGTGGGGATGACCGGGGTGAATGCGCAGATGAGGAGTTTGCTGGCGCATGAGTTCGGTCATTCCTGGTATCTCAGGGAGAGGGTGGTTCGCCAAATTACTAAGGAGGAGGTGGTGGTGCCACCTGCGCAGCCTCCTACGTCTATGAGGCAGGAGCGAGTGCTATCGGAGGATGTGAGGATTGCGGCGATGATTGGTGAGTCCTATTTATTATACACCGATACGGCTGCGCCGTATGACTATATGGACTTTGTGACGAGTTGGTTGATGGCGCCCAGCATATATGATGCCCTGCCTTTCCCTCCTGCGAGTTCGAGTCAGGCGGTGGGATCTTCCTACAGTGGCGGCGGTCCGACGGCATCTACGGCGGCTGAGACCTCGGAGGTTCCTTTTGTGCGATTGCATACCCCTTCATACAATATTCGGCAGGCTGATGGAGGGATGGTGCCTATGCTGCATCGTCCTCATGCGATGGATCCGGAGGAGTTGGGTTTGACAGAGGAGGTCCTTCGACCTGCGGTATACCTTTTTGTTCTTCTCTTTCTTTCTTTTCTATTTTGGTCATCTCTGATTTGATACTGATTTTGCTTTTCCTTGCAGCAAGTCCGAGTGTCGACCACTTGGCTAAGAGACATCAGAGACTGGATATTATCAACAACTGCCCATATTCGGAATGCGGCTCCTGTTCCTTCTTGCTTGGTGCCATCTGCTTCATTCGGAGAGGACTCTGGCTCGGGTAGTGGCGGTGCATCATCTCACCATAGGGGAAAGAGAGAACGTCGCAGGGGTGGAAGCTCTTAGTGAGAGAGAGAGAGAGAGAGAGAGAGAGAGAGAGAGAGAGAGAGAGAGAGAGAGAGAATGTGGGTTCGGGTTGAGTCCCGTTGTTTTTACTTTTCCTTTTTATATCCTGCGAAAATGATGTAACACAGAAAATAGATCGATGCAATGTAATGGAGTTTTTTTATTAATGACGAATGAATGCATGCACATGCGTTTTTTACTTTGCTGTTGAGACCGTAAAAATGAGTATTTTTGGAATTTTTTTGAAGGAAAGTTTTTAATTAAAAGGGGAAATTATATAAGGAGGAAAAAGGATTTTGAAATTCTGTTGAGAATATCAATTTATTTTTATTGAGTTTTCTATTTTAACAAAAGAGGAAAAAGGGAAATTTCTAAAAATGGGGGGTTGCCGATCGGCAAGCAACCTGTCCTGCCTATCGGCAGTTCAGTCGAGTCCCATCACTTCAAAGCTTTGATTGGTACCCTCTTCAGCCTTTAGTACTTTGTGGGGTAGGATTCCCTTTTATTTTTGCAGGGATTATGTCTCTTGTGAGGGTTCTCAAGTATAAAAAGGGGGTAAGGGTGGGGTGTTTTCATCACACCTTTGCATTCTTACTTACTTACCCACTATCTCTTAGCCTTGCAAGATGGCTCTCCCTAGTAGCATTGAGTTTGCTAACTACCTCGAAGCCTTGGAAGCAATGTGCTTTTATAATGTAGACTATGATGCTTTCAACATGCGTCGAGTCTCCTTGTGGCGCAATCGGCCTATTGAGTGGAACATGCTGATGGCGACGGTACAATTCTGGTACCCCAAAGACCAGGTATTCCGCTTTGGGTTGGATGAAGTTTATCCTACCTACGAGGAATTTTCTGCCATGCTGGGTATAAATCCCAGTGTTGCTGCGGCTTTGCCCGAATTTTTTCCATTCTCCTAGGGATTTGTTGGCTGGGGTTCTTCATATTTCGCCTTCGACGGCCAGATCACTGGTTGCTGAAGGAATGATCACCCTCCCGACGGTGTTGCAGTCCGTGCATTTGCGGGAAGTAGGTGATGCTGGTTATGCTGGAGTCGTTGCTCTGGGCCTGGTTTTAAAATTATTGCTGGTGACTGGGGAACTGCTGGTGGACCCACAACTTGCAACCATTACTTTGTGGATGTCATGCCGTCGCAATCCTATGGCGGTGATACTGGCGGAGACCCTGAATGGCCTGGATGCCTGGCGAGAAGGTCGTTCTGACTTTTTGAGGGATATCCCCGTGATGATGTTCATGTGGTTGTCTCAAAGACTCCGCTTGGTGACTCCTCCAGAATATCCTTTATCGGCTGTACCCAACTTCTTTTCGCGTTACTTCATCAGCATTGGCCTATATGTTGAGAGCTGGGAGAGTTGGCTTATGGAGCATGGGGCTCGGAGTCTGCGTTGGTCAGTGCCTTGGTGGGGACAGTTGCTGCCTGTTCTAGAGCTAGGGGAATGCTCGTATGTGCGGCTGGTTAGTCTCAGGGAAACCTCTTTTTATTTCCCTTGGCGACTTCTGCGCCAATTTGGCTGGGCACAGGTCGTGCCACCTCGGACCTCAAATTTCTTTCTGGTAGAAGATTAGACTCAATGCCTGCGTCTGTTGCTTGGCTCCTTGTAAGAAAATTGGTGTCCGTCAACCTGTCCCTCTCAGTCTGTTGGGAGAGTTTGACATGTCCCTAAAGATTATATGAAGTGGTTGTGGAGGAAAGTAGTCAGCAAGATGTTGGCAGTGGAGACTAGACAAAGGTGGTTTGTTTTATTTAACACTATAGAAGGGGGCGTTGTGGTCTTTTTGAAGATGGTTCGGGCTCATCGATCCATGGAGTGTTTACGGCATTCTATTCAGGCATGGGAAGTTTGGGGAGATGATGAGGGTGCAGGCTCCTCTGGTAGCTGTGGATAGGACTCTTGGAGAGTTTATTTATGTAATAGGTAATAGGTGTTGATGATGTTAAGATTTAGCACCACCGGATAAGTGATGATGAGCTCAAACAGTAGCAGCCATGGCAGCCATAGAGATGTATAAGTGTATAAGTATGTAGAAGGGGATGAGTATAAGAGGAAATAAGACAATGATGTATAGTGGTTCAGCCAATTTGGCCTACATCCACTGTGAGTGTGTGATCCACTAAGTATGGGCACTAATGGCCTGGGATACAATGCACATAACCTCACTTTCTCTCTCTACTGTGTGTACAAGCAAAGTTTTAGCTAGGGTTACAATAAATTGATCGATCCCCTTATAGGGTTGTAGGTGACAAGTATATATAGGTCTTGGGGGGTGTAGTGTACCCCCCAAGTATACATGGTGCATGTGAATGATGATCTAGCCAAATACCTGTTGACACCTGTAGATGTCAAATGATGACATAATATTCCCTCACGTGAGGGTGTGATTTTGTTATAACGGTCTCCCATGTGAGCCTCACGCGCACTGTTCCACGCGTCTCCCAAACCACACATTGTGATGATGTCACCCTCGACCTTTGATATGAGGCCGAGGGCAAAGTTCCTTTCGGTAATGAGTCTGGCCTAATTCTGGTCTCGTACTGTCGTACCCTCGGAGGGTCGTCCGGAGCCTGATGAAGGGTCGGCCCCCTGAGGGGTCGTCCGGAACCTGATGAAGGGTCGGCCCCCCTGAGGGGTCGTCCGGAGCCTCATGAAGGGTCGGCCCCTTGAGGGGTCGTCTGGAGCCTAATGAAGGGTCGGCCCCCTGAGGGGTCGTCTGGAGCCTGATGAAGGGTCGGCCCTCTGAGGGGTCGTCTGGAGCCTGATGAAGGGTCGACCCCTGAGGGGTCGTCTGGGGCCTGATGAAGGGTCGGCCCCCTGAGGGGTCGTCTGGATCCTGATGAAGGGTCGAGCCTAATGAAGGGTCGGCCCCCTGAGGGGTCATCTGGATGGAGGGTATATATGGGTATATCGATCACCCCCCAGCCCTCAGCCATAGATGATGCTGAGATGGCTGAGGGATAATGTTGCTTTTGAGACAAGTGTACTGCCTGTTGGATGAGTGACACCAGGGCAGATACTCGTTGTTGTTCCAGTTTCCAACGTGTGGCGGCTGCACACAACCTAGGACTTTGTGCCCTAATAATGCCCTCCTCGTGGGCTGTGCTCTGCCTTGATTAGTGGGCCCACTCATTACTAAGGTATTTAAGAGATTTTTGAAACCTTTCCTTATCTTCTTCTTCTTCGTGCCCAAGCTCTCTCTCTCTAGATTTCCAATAGACAGACCTGTGCATTTCGACATTTTGAGTTTGGCACCCTCTTTCTCCTTCCTCAGGTAATCCCTCTACCCCAGTGTCCTCTTTTACTTTCATTTTTTTCTTTGCTTTAGGCTTGTATGGTCGGACTTAGGCTGTTTTATATTATTTTCAGCATCTTCTCCGGCGACTGGTTTTTGAGTGTTCTTGAGCTTTCTTGAGTAAAACCCTTGATTTCTTTTGTTTTAATCCAAAAGTCTAATTTGGTCCACTGTAAACTTGTTTGTAGTTAAGTTCCCCATTCCTCCAAGTGTAGGGTCTCCCCCTTGATGCTTAGGAGGCTTTATAGCTTAGCTGAGGGGTTCCCTTCCCTGAGAGAGAAATTATTTGTTGAGATCAGACGAATAGATGAAGAGGAGGAGAGGAGACGAGGGGCCGACCCTAATTGGGTACGACCCATCTTTCCTATTCCTCTAGACATAATAAAACCATTTGAGCCATCTGAGTCTTGTGGGTCGTCCCATCGTCCAGCCGAGTGTCATTCAAGTGAGATGGACGAGAGAGCATCCTCGCCAACTGGCGCTGGACCTTCTGGTAGAATAGAGACATCTGACCTAAGCCCGGGCCGACAAGCTGAGGGTATGGTCCCCTCCGAGGCTGTCCCTGTGACAACCCTATCTCCACATGACTTCCAGATGGCCTTTCCCCATGGTCCTCTGGCAAATGATGAGGCCGAGGGAGAGGGGACTGAGGACGAGGGCGATGATTCAGATGACCAGGTTGATACCTCCCATGCCTCGTCCTATATCTCCTCTATTAGGGATCGCGACCTCTTATTATGGAGACATGCCTATGGAGTGCCCCTCGGCATAACCATGAGGGTTCCCTCTGAGTCTGAGAGGGTTTTTTAGGGTGAAGAGGGTGAGTTTGCAGTGTATGAACAAATGTTCAAGGTTGGCGTCAGGTTCCCTCTGCATCCTTCTATCGTAGATATCCTATCAGCCCTCGGTATTGCCCCCTCTCAGCTTCCTCCCAACTCCTGGAGGACGATACTAGGTTACATCTCCCTGTGGAAGAATGCTTTCACTGATGAGCCCTCGGCTGACATATTCTTGGCCTGCTACAATATCACATCTTCGTCCAAACAGCCTGGGTACTATCATCTAGGGGCGAGGAGGTCTGAGAAAAAACTTCTCCACGTGGCACAAACCTCCAACCACGATTGGAAGAAGAGATTCTTCTTCGTCTCTAGGGAGTGGGAGTTCTCCGCCGAGGCACGACCTGTAGCTGATGGTCCGAGGGTCCCCAAAAGATGGTATAACCCGTCAATGAAGGCCAGGTCAGACCCCGGACTTAGCCTGGAAGAGAAAGATATAGTTGAATATATGAGAGAACGGGGGAGAGGGGGTGAACTTCCAAAATTTGAAGATCTGATGACCCCTCGGCTCCTCAAAGAAACTGGTCTGAAGGTCGGCCCCCTTACAGAACTATGTGAGTTGTACTTTTCTTTACTTTTTTCAAGTGTTTCCTCTTCATCTCTGTACTTTTCTGACGTGTCGTCTTCTTTTCAGATCGTCCTCCTGGCATATCAGATTCTCTCTGGGAAATGACTGCTCCTAGTTTATTGTCAGGCTTGGCCAGGAAGAAGGGTAAGGAGCCTCAGCAGGCTCCGAGGAAGACGAAGGCCGTGGGGCCAACGGTTGTTGAGCCGACAGTCGATAGCCATAAAAGAAAAGAGCCTGAGATTCCTGTTGACCCTCGGCCGGATTCTCGGACGAGGGCCAGGGTCGAAGCATCTGAAGGGACTGCTTCTTCATCCAGCATGGGGGCCTTCTGGTCCCAGAACTTAGCACATCTGACGGTCGAGCCATCATCGCTCATCGCAAATTTGAGGGCAGTCAAGGCATCAATGTTTTCTGCTCCCTCGGCTGTTGATTACGACTTTCTGTCAAAGATGCCTCCAGCCAAAGTGTATGACTATGGTCTGCACGCTCTAGCCCAGGTTTTGGTCTTGATTCATTTCTTTAATTGCATTCTTTCACCAACTGTTTCCTCGGCCTCTTGACATCTATTTATTTTTCTGTGCAGTCTGTATGCGCCTTTACCTCGATAACTAAATGGATGGTTGAGAATCAGGAGAAATTCCATGAGCCCGAGAGGGCCATCCAGCATGAGGCTGACCTGCAGGCTGACTTAGATACTGCAAAGGCTGAGCTAGAGAGTGCCAGAACTGAACATGCACGAATTATGGACGAGCTGATGAGACAGCATGATGAGGACCTGAAGGCCAAAGACTTGCTTCTGAAGGAGAAGGATGAAGCCATTACCCATCGGGAGGCCCAGTTTAAGATTGATCTATCTGAGGCTGTGAAGAAAGTCGAGGCAAACGCTGTGGAAGCCTATAAACTCTCCGATGAGTTCCAAGGCTTCGGCCTTGAGTACTTGGAGAGAGGGATAAGGACGGCTTGTCGGTGGGTCGTCCTCATCTTTCTTGAGGACAGTGGTGGGGTCGTCCCCCCCACTGGACATCATCATAGCCGAGGGTTAATCACCAAATTAATGGTTTAAAACACAGTATTCTCTCGTCTTTCTTGAGGACAGTGGTGGGGTCGTCTCCTCCACTGGCCCTCATTATAGCCGAGGGTTAATCACCAAATTAATGGTTTTAAACAAAGTATTCCCTCGTCTTTATTGAGGATAGTGGTGGGGTCGTCCCCTCCACTGGCCCTTATCATAGCTGAGGGTTAATCACCAAATTAATGGTTTTAAACAAAGTATTCCCTCATCTTTCTTGAGGACCATGGTGGGGTCGTCCCCTCCATGGAACCTCATTATAGCCGAGGGTGATAATCACCAAATTAATGGTTTTCAACAAAGGTTTCCCTCGTCTTTCTTGAGGACCACGGTGGGGTCGTCCCCTTCATGGGACCTCATTATAGCCGAGGGTGATAATCACCAAATTAATGGTTTTCAACAAAGTTTTCCCTCGTCTTTCTTGAGGACCATGGTGGGGTCGTCCCCTCCATGGGACCTCATTATAGCCGAGGGTTATAATTACCAAATTAATGGTTTTGAACAAAGTTTTCCCTCATCTTTCTTGAGGACCATGGTGGGGTCGTCCCCTCCATGGGACCTCATTATAGCCGAGGGTGATAATCACCAAATTAATGGTTTTAAACAAAGTTTTCCCTCGTCTTTCTTGAGGACCACGGTGGGGTCGTCCCCTCCATGGGACCTCATTATAGTCGAGGGTTATAATTACCAAATTAATGGTTTTGTACAAAGTTTTCCCTCGTCTTTCTTGTGGACCATGGTGGGGTCGTCCCCTCCATGGGACCTCATTATAGCCGAGGGTGATAATCACCAAATTAATGGTTTTCAACAAAGTTTTCCCTCGTCTTTCTTGAGGACCATGGTGGGGTCGTCCCCTCCATGGGACCTCATTATAGTCGAGGGTGATAATCACCAAATTAATGGTTTTCAACAAAGTTTTCCCTCGTCTTTCTTGAGGACCATGGTGGGGTCGTCCCCTCCATGGGACCTCATTATAGACGAGGGTGATAATCACCAAATTAATGGTTTTCAACAAAGTTTTCCCTCGTCTTTCTTGAGGACCATGGTGGGGTCGTCCCCTCCATGGGACCTCATTATAGCCGAGGGTTATAATTACCAAATTAATGGTTTTGAACAAAGTTTTCCCTCATCTTTCTTGAGGACCATGGTGGGGTCGTCCCCTCCATGGGACCTCATTATAGCCGAGGGTGATAATCACCAAATTAATGGTTTTAAACAAAGTTTTCCCTCGTCTTTCTTGAGGACCACGGTGGGGTCGTCCCCTCCATGGGACCTCATTATAGTCGAGGGTTATAATTACCAAATTAATGGTTTTGTACAAAGTTTTCCCTCGTCTTTCTTGAGGACCATGGTGGGGTCGTCCCCTCCATGGGACCTCATTATAGCCGAGGGTTATGATCACCAAATTAATGGTTTTGAACAAAGTTTTCCCTTGTCTTTATTGAGAACCATGGTGGGGTCGTCCCCTCCATGGGACCTCATTATAGCCGAGGGTTATAATTACCAAATTAATGGTTTTGAACAAAGTTTTCCCTCGTCTTTCTTGAGGACCATGGTGGGGTCGTCCCCTCCATGGGACCTCATTATAGCCGAGGGTTATAATTACCAAATTAATGGTTTTGAACAAAGTTTTCCCTCATCTTTCTTGAGGGCAATGGTGGGGTCGTCCCCTCCATTGACCCTCATTATAGCCTAGGGTTCCAATAACCAAACTAATGGTTTTTAATAAAGTCTTCCCTCGTCTTTCTTGAGGGAAATGGTGGGGTCGTCCCCTCCATTGACCCTCATTATAGCCGAGGGACGTTCTCTGAAAATGTTTTCATGCGTACTAGAACTGATAAACACAGGATGAGGGGAAACACTGATATTTCTCATTATATTCTCCAAGTGTTCTGTTGGAGCAACTCCTATTACAACTATGGTCTATTAAGATCTTACAACGCTACTGATAGTATTTTTTCAAATGATCTGCATTCCAAGGGTTGGAAAAGGGTTCCCCCTCTAGGTTTTCTAGTCTATAGGTCCCAGGGACGACTTCATCGATGACCCTATATGGGCCATGCCAATTAGGGTGGAGCTTGTTGGGCTTTTGCCAAGTCTTTTTGAGGACCAAGTCCCCCACTGCGATTGGCCTCTGTTTCACCCTCTGACAGTAAAACCTTGCGATCCTCTGCTGATAGGCGGCCTGCCTTATCTCGGCATCCACCCTCTTTTCCTCAATCAGGTCTAAGTCGAGTCTCCTCTCTTCTGTATTTCTCTGGGGGTCATACATTTGGACCCTATGAGTAGGAAACCCAATCTTGGTGGGGATAACGGCTTCTGAGCCATAAGCTAGCATGAATGGGGTCTCTCCGGTAGAGGTCCTCATCATCGTCATGTATACCCACAGCACGGCATATAACTCATCGACCCATCTTCCTTTTGCCTCCTCAAGCCTCTTCTTGATTCCATCTAGGATTGTCCTGTTTGTGAATTCTGTTTGCCCATTGGCCTGAGGTCGGCCTGGGGTGGAGAAAAATTGTTTGATACTCACTCTTTCACAGTACCTCTGTAGAGAGGTATTCTTGAAATGAGTCTCGTTATCTGAGATGAGGGTGTTGGGGAGACCATATCTGCATATAACATTTTTCCAGATGAAGCTCTGTTATCGTGACCATCGGTTCGGCCTCTACCCATTTTGAGAAATAGTCAATAGCTATGATGAGGAACCGATAGTTATTGACTGCTCTTGGTAAGGGTCCTACGAGGTCGATCCTCCACACTGCAAATATCCACGGGGATGTAATGGAGGTAAGAGGCTGATGGGGTTGGTGAGGGATGGTGGCAAATCTCTGGCATTTATCGCACTTTTTTACATATGCCACGACGTCTTTCCCCAAGGTCGGCCACCAATACCCTGGGTGATCACCCTCTTCGCTAAGGATCTGCCCCCAATGTGGCTTGAGCACGATCCTTCGTGCACATCTTGCAAAAGGGATGAGACCTCAGATGGGTGCACACACCTAAGTAAGGGGAGTAAAAATCCCTTTTTGTACAAGGTGTCCCCAATGACAGTGAACTTTGCAGCCCTGTATCTCAAATTCTTCCTTTCTTGCCTTGCTTCTGGCATCTCCCCCTCTTTAATGTACCTAATGAGAGGGTCCATCCGCGAAGCTTCCTGAGAAACATTTAGGCAATTGCTAAGTGTTCCCTCAGCGTCTTCAATAGTTGGTTGAAGCAAAATTTCTACTGGGACCGTCCTCCTGATGTCTGTCCTAGTTGTCGAGGCCAACCTCGCAAGGGCATCAGCACGGCCATTGTCGAGCCTACGTATCCTCTTTAATTTCACTTCTCTGAAGCCTTTCAGTAATGACCTCACCTTCTCAAGGTACCTAGCCATCCTCTCGTCCTTAGCCTCGTAGGCTCCTAGTATCAGATTCACTACTAGCCTCGAATCACTGTGAACCAAAATCTGGTCGATACTAAGTGATCTGGCCAAGGAGAGGCCTGCTATCAAGGCCTCATACTCGGCCTCTTTGTTGGAGGCCTTAAAGTTGAACCTCAGGGCGTACTCAATGGCTGTGCCGTCGAGTGCTGATACTATTAACCCAGCTCCGCTCCCATTTTCGCAAGAGGACCCGTCGACGAAGAGACTCCACACGGTGTGTTCTTCTGAGAAACCTCCCTCGGTGAGTGACCCCTGTCTAAAGAGATATCTTCCCTCTTCGTTTTCAACCACTTTTCTTCTAGCGGTGCTTGTCTCAGCCTTATCTATAGGCGTGTCGGTGAGCTCACCCTGTCGGGTATCTATCTTCCCGAGGCTCTCATCCTCGGCCTCATCACCTTCCCATGTAAACTCATCCACGAAGTCTGCCAATGCTTTCCCCTTAATGGCCGTCCTAGGCTGATACACTATGTCAAACTCCCCCAGTTCTATAGCCCAGGCCATTAACCTCCCTGATTTTTCAGGCTTGTGCAAACCCTGCCTAAGGGGAGAGTCAGTGAGGATGACCATCGTATGGAACTGGAAGTATGGCTTTATTTTTCTTGATTCATGGATCAAGGCGTAGGCCAACTTCTCCATCCTTGGATATCTTTTCTTTGCTCCCTGGAGTGCCTTGCTGTTAAAATACACAGGTTTCTGTATTCCGTCTTCATCTCTCACAATGGTTGTACTGATGGCTGACTCTGAGACGGCGAGGTACATATAAAGTCATTTATCCTGCACGGGTCGTGACAACAGCAAGGGAGACCCCAGGTATGATTTTAACTCCTTGAAGGCCTCATCGCATTCTTTACTCCATTCGAAGGCTTTTCTGAGAATTTTGAAGAATGGTAGACACCTGTCTGTGGCCCTAGATACGAACTTGTTCAAGGCAACAACTCTCCCTGTGATCCTCTGAACGTCTTTAATGGACTCGGGGGTCTTCATCTCAACAAGGGCCTTTATCTTTTCAGGATTGGCCTTGATGCCTCTTTGGTTGACAATGAACCCCAAGAACTTCCCCGCTCCGACCCCGAAGACACACTTGGCCGAATTAAGCTTCATCTGGTATTTGTCCATCGTATTAAAGGTCCTCTCCGGGTCTGCCACATGATCCCCTGCCTTCAAACTCTTAGTCAGCATGTCATAGACCTCCATATACTTCCGAATTTGGTCTTCGAACATTTTATTTACGAGGCGCTGGTACGTTGCCCCCGCATTTTTTAGGCCAAATGGCATGACCCTATAACAGTACATCCCCTTGTCAGTGATGAAGGCTGTCTTCTCCGAGTCTTTATGGTTCATGAAGATCTGGTTGTACCCTGAATAGGCATCCATAAAGCTCATGAGCTCATGGCCTACGATAGCGTCTACCATCTGGTCAATGCGGGGGAGAGGGAAGCTGTCTTTGGGACAGTGCTTGTTGAGGTCTGTGAAGTCCACACACATTCTACACTTCCCGTTGGCCTTTGGGATAATGACTGCATTAGACATCCATTCAGGGTAGATGACCTCTCTGATAAACTCAGCGTCTTCTAATTATTTGACCTCGTCCCTAATGACCTCATATTTCTCCCTAGAGTAAATTCTCCTCCTCTACTTTATCGGATTCACTCCTTCTACCACATTGATCTTGTGGCACATGATTTCAGGGTCAATCCCCGGCATATCTACATGACTCCACGCGAAGACGCTTCGTCTTCTCCTTAACAGTTTAATGAGGTCTTCCTTGATATTGGGCTTCAGAGACTTGCCTATTTGGACGGTTTTTTCCGGGTCATCCTCATCGAGGATGATGGATTCTACCTCTTTCGCGGCCTCTGCTTTCTTTAGCCTTGTCTCATCCCTGGGGTCTAGGGTATCAATATTGTAAGTGGTTGTAGCCCTCTTGTGCGCCTCTCTTTCTTCAGCGGAGTTGTAGTAACATTCTCGCGCTGTCGTCTGGTCTCCCTGAACTTCCCCCACCCCGTAAGGGGTAGGAAACTTAATCATCTGATGGACCTTAGACGGCACAGCTTCAAACTCCTTAAGGGCCACACGTCCCAGTATGATGTTGTAGGCCGAAAACACATGCTCATCCATCACAAAGAAACTGACCTTCTTGGTAAGCCATCTCGGCCACTCGTCCCCCATCCTAACATCGACCTCATACACTCCCAGGGGATGAACCTTTTCCCCACTGAACCCAATCAATGGATGATGGTATGGGACGAGTCTAGCACGGCTGAGACATAAGGCTTTGAAGCACGGCCAAAACATTACATCTGCAGAACTGCCCCCGTCGACCAATATCCTCGGCACCTCACACCCGTGCACCCTAGTTGTGATGACGAGTGGGTCGTCGTGTGGGGCTAGGAGGCCTTTAAAGTCCATTATCGAAAACCCCACTATCAGGGTGTCCATATCAACCTTCTTCCTCTTTTCTGACTTGGCCTCCAGGGAGGTTGAGTGTACCGTCTTCGTCACTGCCTTGGCCTCAGCCACACGGGCCTTCCTGTCAGCGACCTCAGACCCTCCTCCTGCTAGACCCCCGGAGATCATTCCCACTCCGAGCGAGATTATATTAAGCCTCTTCACAGGGCCTTGGTCGTCTCTCGGCGGGAGGTCAGGGTCATCCTCATCGCCAGAAGGGTCGTCCACTCTTTTTTGAGGACCTTCTCTGCATGCATCACCCCGCTTCTTTCTGGGGTCGTCCCCTCGGCCCCTCTTGAAGGCACCTTTGTCGACGTACTTTCTGAGCTTCCCTTCTTTCAGCATCTTCTCAATCTCATCTTTTAGAGCAAAGCATTTGTCTGTTACGTGGTCGTGATCTTGGTGAAATTCACACCACGGGTTCTTATTCCTCTTGTTGGGGGCTTCCCTCAACTTCTCAGGCCACTTCAGGGACCGGTCACTCTTTATCTCATTGAGTATCTGCTCACAGCTGACCGTCAGAGGGGCTTAACCAGTGAACTTGTCGTTCGTAGACCTCTTCTTCCCCTCTTTGTTCTTTTTAGGGTATTTACCCCCACTAGCGCCTCCTTTTTCGCCTTCGTATTTTGCGGCCATAGCCTCTTCGACGTTCATCACCTTTCCTGCTATTGACAGCAATTCAGCCATCGTCCTAGGAGGGTCTTCAGCGAGCTTCCATAACAGCTTTCCCTTTTGGAGTCCTCCAATCAGGGCTGTCATAGCTATGCTCTCCTCATAGTCTTCCACCTCCAGCTTCTCTTTATTGAATCTGGCTATGTAGTCCCTCAGGCTCTCATTCTTCCCCTGCTTAACATAGAGCATGTGGGTGGTCTTCTTTTGTGGCCTCACCCCAAAGCAAAAGTTGTGGATGAGCAGTTCTGCCAACTGCTTAAAGTTTTCAATGGAATTTTTTCGAAGAGATGTGTACCAGACATGTGCAGCCCCAGTCAGGGTACCAGAAAAGGCACGACACCTCATCTCATCTGAGATAGAGTATATGTCTGCTGCTGATTGATACATCTCAACATGGTGGACAGGGTTGGTGCTCCCGTCGTATCTTGGGGTGACCACAGGTGGCTTGAACCTTGATGGCGTAGGCAAGTTGACTATCTTCGCCACAAAGGGTGAGCCTATGGTGTATCCCTTCTGAAGAGGGTCCCGGATCTTCATCATATCACCGATCTTATACTCTAGTCGCTGGATTGAGTCATTCCAGGGCCTCACAGGGTCGGCTTGGCCGAGGTTATCCCCTGTCGCCTCTTTAAGGTGGACGGACGGTTCTGCTGCGGCAGGCCTCTGTCGGCTGTTTACTTCCCTTTGATCGTCATCCCGTACTTGGGGTCGGCCATCTGCTGCCTCCTTCCTGGACCTCGCATCACTCCTTGACCTGGACAATTTTTCTCGCAGGTCATTTACTGGGCCCAGCCTCTCAAAGGCTGACCCCCTGCTCAAGTGATCAAAAGCAGAGCCTCTCGAGCGATCATCAGGATTTGGTCTCCCGCACTTTCCTCCACTGTCCCGGAGAGGTCGTACAGTATTGTTGGAGACCTTATATGGTTCCCAGCATTCTATAGGGGCCTCTTCTCCCTCCAGATCGTCATACCTGTCCTCAGGGCAAGGGTTTCCTTGCCTCCCCAGGCGTAGACGTCGGGGGTCAGCAACATCCCTACGCCGCTGAGGGGGTGGCAGGTCTTTGCGTGGTGCCTGGGGTGGTCCCCTGGCCTCATGCTGTCCTGGAGCTGCTGCCGAAGTAATCATCTCAGGTGAAACCCCTGGTGGTCTTAGCATGTTTTGGCTTAGAGCTATGAACTGCTCCTGCATCATCCGCTGGCTTGCTGCCAGAGACTTTAAGGCTTCCGCCACATCAGCCATCTCACACTGAGGTGGCGGCTGACTGGAACTGGGTCTTCCCCCATCATCCAGCGGGGGAAGCGGTGGTGGTGGCATTTCAGGTGCCATGTGTTTGAGCTATGAAAAGCTGAACTGAAGAAAAGACTGGTGAGCTTGAGAACCTTAGTGGGTGTCTTTCAATGGTGAAACATCTCCTCTCAGGGGGAGAGCTGGCTCACCACCAGAGTGCCCAGTGAGGTCAAGCTGTATAAAGGAAGAGATGTCTTCTCGTTCCCACAGACGGCGCCAAACTGATGATGCTAAGATTTAGCACCACCGGATAAGTGATGATGAGCTCAAACAGTAGCAGCCATGGCAGCCATAAAGATGTATAAGTGTATAAGTATGTAGAAGGGGATGAGTATAAGAGGAAATAAGACAATGATGTATAGTGGTTCAGCCAATTTGGCCTACATCCACTGTGAGTGTGTGATCCACTAAGTATGGGCACTAATGGCGTGGGATACAATGCACATAAGCTCACTTTCTCTCTCTACTATGTGTACAAGCAGAGTTTTAGCTAGGGTTATAATAAATTGATCGATCCCCTTGTAGGGTTGTAGGTGACAAGTATATATAGGTCTTGGGGGTGTAGTGTACCCCCCAAGTATGCATGGTGCATGTGAATGATGATCTAGCCAATCCCCTGTTGACACCTGTAGATGCCAAATGATGACATAATATTCCCTCACGTGAGGGTGTGATTTTGTTATAACGGTCTCCCATGTGCCATGTGAGCCTCACGCGCACTGTTCCACGCGTCTCCAAAACTACGCGCTGTGATGATGTCACCCTCGGCCTTTGATATGAGGCCGAGGGCAAAGTTCCTTCCGGTAATGAGTCTGGCCTAATTCTGGCCTCGTACTGTCGTACCCTCATAGGGTCGTCCGAAGCCTGATGAAGGGTCGGCCCCCTGAGGGGTCGTCTGGAACCTGATGAAGGGTCGGCCCCTTGAGGGGTCATCCGGAGCCTGATGAAGGGTCGGCCCCCCCTGAGGGGTTGTTCGGAGCCTGATGAAGGGTCGGCCCCTTGAGGGGTCGTCTGGAGCATGATGAAGGGTCGTCCCCCTGAGGGGTCTTCTGGAGCCTGATGAAGGTTCGGCCCTCTGAGGGGTCGTCCGGAGTCTGATGAAGGGTCGGCCCCTGAGGGGTCGTCCGGAGTCTGATGAAGGGTCGGCCCCCTGAGGGGTCGTCTGGAGCCTGATGAAGGGTCGACCCTCTGAGGGGTCGTCCGGAGCCTGATGAAGGGTCGGCCCCCTGAGGGGTCGTCTGGTTGGAGGGTATATATGGGTATATCAGGTGTGGGGATTTTATTTAGCTTTTTATGGAAGTAGGGTGAAGGGAATTATCCATTCCTTTTCTTATGTAATTCGTGTTGTAATTTCTCATTAATGAAATAAGCAAGTTTCTGATCATCCAGCTATGCCTTTCGATGAATTTTGTATTTTTGAATTATCAATACCGATTGCTAAGGCATACATAATCCTTTTGTTCAAGAATTTGTTAGAATGCACTGTCATTCTCGGAGATAAGAAAATAATAGTATTTTGAAAAAGAAAGGGCCGTGCTCCTGCAAGATGTATGAGCTGCCTACATACCTTTGGGATTTTTGAATTTTTTTTATTTTTCTTGAAAAATGTTTTTTCGTAGAGGATCAGGCCCACGTAGTTCTGGGTAGAGGGAAATGAAGAAAGTTTTTTTTTTAGAATAGAAGGGAGATGAGAAAAGTCGCAGTGCGCCGAGATTTTGGACTAGGGGTAGAATTTCTTGAGACGGTCCAGGTTGACTGGACAAGCCATCTCTTCCCCATCTAGGTCAGTGAGCACGGCGGCACCGCCGAATAGGATTTTCTTCATAATGTAGGGGCCGCTCTAATTGGGCTTGAATTTCCCTCTGGGGTCCCAGATGGGTTATATTATCTCCTTGAGGGCTAAATCCCCTTTTCTGGACACCGCGGTCCTTGACTCTCCTGTTGAATGATCGCGTTATTCGGCGTTGGTACCCTGTATGTGTTAAAGAGCTTTCAATCTCCTTTCATCTAGGAGGGTCAGCTCATCGAGACGGCTTTGGCACCAGCCTTCTTCATTAACTTTGCTTTCGAGCATGACGCGTAGCGAGGGTACTTCCAGCTCCACAGGTAGGGCTTCTTCCATGCCGTAGACCAGAGAGTAAGGAGTAGCCCCAGTAGAGGTTCGGATTGAGGTTCGATAGCCCCAGAGGGCGTACGGGATCCGGTCGACCCAATCCCTACAGCTTTCGGTCATCTTGCTGATGATGGTTTTGAGGTTCTTATTGGCTGCTTCAACTGCCCCATTGGTCTGAGGTCGGTAGGGAGAAGATTTGTGTCTCTGAATCCCATACTCATTGACTACTTCTGTGACTTTTTCTTTGAAGTGCAACCCGTTATCTGACATTAACTCGTGTGGGACCCCATATCGGCAGATAATATTTTTCTTGAGGAATTTGGCCACTTTCTTGGCGTTCAATACTGCATATGACTTACCTTCGACCCATTTGGTGAAGTAATCAATGGCAACTAGGATGAACTCATGCCCGTTTAAAGCCTTTGGTGTAACCTTCCCTATGATATCGACACCCCAGGTGGAGAACGACCAGGAAGAGGTTATGTTGTATAATTCTCGTGGAGGCATGTGTTGAAGATTGGAGAACTGTTGGCATTTGAGGCATCTCCGGACATAGGCGGTGCAATCTTCGGCCATGGTGGTCCAGTAGTAGCCATGTCGGACGATCTTCTTAGCAGGCATATAATCATTCATGTGGGGCTCGTATTCCCCGCTATGGATCTTCTACATTATCTGTTTAATCTCAACCCCTGCGATACAGTGTGGATGAGTTCCATCGAAGTTCCTCTTGAGTAGATCTTTATGACATATGATGTACTGGGCAGCCAGTCTTTGGAAGGTTATTCAATGTTTCTTGTTGGAACCCTCGGGATACCTACCATGTTTAAGGAGGCACCAGATATCATAGTACTAGCAATCAGCTAGTTCGGGATCTTCGGTGGAGACAAGCTCAATATGGTAGCAGTGGATTGGTTTGTCTTGCTTTTGAACTAGGAAGGGGGTCATTGTTATTCCTTCCGGCATGTCGACCATGGAGGCCAAGGTAGCGATAGCATCAGCTAGGTTATTCTTTGTTCGGGGTAGGTAATGGAAGGTGATATCTCGGAATCGGGAGGCTAACTCTTCTAAATGGGCATGGAAGGGTTGGAGCTTTTCGTCCTTGACTTTCCACTTTTTGAGCACTTGAGTGATGATGAGGGTAGAATCACTGTGGCATTAAGGTATTTAATACCTTTCTTCAGAGCAATATTGAGGCCTACTGTGCATGCCTCGTATTTTGTCATGTTGTTGGTGCAAGGAAAATCTAATTTGATAGCGATGGGAGTGTGGGAGTCATTTGGGGCGATCAGAAGTATCCCAATGCCATATTCCTTTTTATTGGAAGCGCCTTTAAAGAACATTTGCCATCGAAGGTTGTCTTGAGCGGTGCAGAGGATATTTTCATCTGGGAATTTGGAGATCCGGACATCAGCTTCTTCTATGGAGTAATCAGTAAGGTAGTCAGATATGGATCTTCCTTTAATGGCTTTCTGCGTGACGTACACGATATCGAACTCAGTTAGGAGCATCAACCAACGATCCATTCGACTGGATAAGGCGGGTTTCTCAAGCAGGTATTTGATGGGATCCATTCGAGATACAAGTTTGATGGGAAAGGCGAGCACGAAGTGTCACAACTTTTGGGTGACCCAGACAAGTGTGACACATGCCTTTTCTAAAGCAGTGTAGTTGACCTCGTACCCGGCCAGTTTGCGACTGGCATAATATATGGCTCTTTCCTTGCGGGAGTCCTCAAGGTATTGGGCTAGCAAAGCCCCAGCTGTAGTGTCGGTTATGGTTAGGTATAGGAGAAAAGGGAGACCAGGCTGTGGTGGCATGAGCATTGGAGGTTGGGTCAGATAATGTTTGATTCGGTCAAAAGCTTCTTGGCAGGCCTCGTTCCAAACCTTGGTTGAATCCTTTCGGAGGAGCTTGAAGATCGGTTCACAGATAGAGGTTAGTTGGCTGATGAACCGGCTGATATATTACAATTTCCCAAGAAAACCTCGAACTTCTTTCTCTGTTCAGGGCGATGGCATCTCAAGTATGGCCTTCGGCTGTGCAGGATCTACTTCTATCACCTTCTCACTGACCATGAATCCCAAGAGTTTTCTCTTTGTAACGTCGAAGACACATTTATGTGCATTGAGTCTCATCTGATACCGTCGCAGTCGTTTGAAGAACTTTCGAAGAGTGGGAACATGACCTTCTCTAGTTTTGGACTTGATAATAATATCATCCACATAAACCTCAACTTGTTTATGAATCAGATCGTGCAGGATGGTTGTGGCAGCCCTTTGGTAGGTAGCCCCAGCATTCTTGAGACCAAATGGCATAACGATGTAGCAAAAGGTTCCCCATGGGGTGATGAATGCAATTTTTTCTTGGTGGTCTGGGTGCATCTTGATTTGGTTGTATACAGCAAACCCGTCGACGAATGACTTGAGAGCATGACTGGCTGTGTTGTCCACGATCATGTCGATATTGGGTAGTGGATAATCATCCTTTGGAGAAGCTTTGTTTAAATCTCGGTAGTCCACAGACATTCGAACCTTCCCTCCTGATTTCAGCACAGGTACTATGTTGGTTGGCCATCTGGGATATTCGATCACACAAATGAAGCCCACGTTCAACTGTTTGACCACCTCTTCTTTGACCTTAAGTGACCATTCGGTGCGGATCTCTCTCAATTTTTGTTTAACCGGCTTGTAATCTGGGAG
Source organism: Sambucus nigra (assembly GCA_949130495.1). Taxonomy (NCBI): domain Eukaryota; kingdom Viridiplantae; phylum Streptophyta; class Magnoliopsida; order Dipsacales; family Adoxaceae; genus Sambucus; species Sambucus nigra. The sequence continues at coordinate 352,274,074 of OX422215.1, forward strand.
AGTGGGGATCTCGTGCTGAGCTATTTTAGGATCAATGTCGAGCATATCATCATAGGACCATGTGGAGACATCCATGAATTCCTTTAGAAATTCTTCGAGTTGTGCGCGCTCATGCTTGTTAAGGGTGTCCCCTATCCTAATCTCGTGCAGTTGGCTACTAGAACCGAGATTAATAACAACAGTCTCTTCTTCATTAACGTGAACACGGTTATGCTGTTTATTATTAACCTTATTTAGATCAGTTAAGAATTATTCATTTGCAAAATCATCATCATCAAAAGTTCGATTAGAATCCAAATAATTAATGTAAGGCACAGCAAGATACTCAAAATCTTCATTTATTTCATTGATAGGAAAAACAGCATTGAGAACCTTATCAAAAGAGGTATCGATTACATTTGAACGAGGATAGACAACAGAAAAAGAAATAGGGTAAACATTAGGGTTAGGGGGTATTTCAAGAGGTAGAACTGGCGCAGCATGCCAGTTGAGGAGGGGTGTATCAGCAGTTTGAATCAAATGGGATGGATCCATTGATGTAGTGACTGAATTAACTATGCAGAGTGCCAACCCCAGTGTCTATAAGTTGAAGGAATCTTCGGAATAACTTTCCTCAGTCTTTTCGATATCTTTGATGAGCGGTTGTACTCGGTGTTGGAAACTTTCGGCCCATGGGTAGCTATCTTGGAAAAAGATCCCCATTCCAGGCTTCATCTTCTTGTCTGTGTGGTCATACTATGGTTCTGAAAATCGCAAAAGGCAAAGTCTTCGCCTTCTTTGATGAATCATCCATTCAAGGAGTCTCCTGGGATAGTTAGGATGCAGTTTAACCTTTTTTTTGGTCGATACTGGTGGATCATTCTGAGTTCCTGTTCTCATGGTTAATACCCCAAGCCACAAGGAAGGAAAGCTTTCTTCAGTTGGTTGGGCTCAAGTATCCCTTGCTACCTTTGCCCTAGCCCCAGTCCGGGCATGAAGTACACGTTTCTAAACATCTGAATCACATTGACATTGCCATGAGGGTCATATTCTAGACAAACCCTTTATTTGAAATCGTCCCCTGCCGAGAGTAGGAGTGGCTCAACTCAGAATCCTGATAGGAGCATATCATTTGACCCATGCTGTATCTCAAGGATTGGACTGATGGTGCTTGCACCCTCGACATTTTCGTCGTCGCGCAAAATGTAGATGACTCACCCATCAACGAAGAACTTCAATTTCTGATGAAGTGAGCAATTCACACCCTTGATACTGTGGAGCTAGGGTCGTCCGAGAAACAGGTTGAAACAAGTTGGGATGTCTATGACTTGGAATTTAATGACAGGGTTTATAGGGCCAACCCCTATTACAAGTTCTATGGATCCCATTACCTCCCGAAGAGTATTATCTTAGGCACGTACAACGACTGAGGTTGGAGAGAGGTCTCTTTCTTTTAGGCTTAAACACTTGAAGGTTCTCAGTGGACAGACATTCAAGGAGGATCCGTTATCGACAAGAGAGAGTGGCACGGCCTTCCCCATAACTTTAACGGAGATGTTGAGTGCATGATTATGATTCGGCCCAATTCTGGGGATTCTTTTTCAGAAAATAACAGCATCCAGGTAGAGGTAAAGGATCCAACCAGATTTATCGCTTCTTTTGGTGTGGTAGAAGGGGGAACTGTGGGTTCAGTGAGTATCTTGATTAAAGCATTTCTGTGCAGCTAGAAAGATATGAAAAGCCTCCATAGAGTGATGTTAGCTTGAGTTTTCTTCAGTTGATCGAGGATCTTGCTCACCTCGATGGTCATCTCTGGCATAGGAAGGTTTTCAACACCCTTCCCTTTATCATTTACTAGTAGTGAGCTTAGAACCTGGTACTGTCTCCCTGATCTAGTCATGTGATTTACTGAAGAAGGGAATAACATGAATCTCGTTTCCTCATCAATCTCAGGTTGTTCTGTCACCCTGTTTATTTCTCCGAGGAGTTCTTAAAATGATATCATCCCACATATGTCGGCTACTGGGCTAGTTCTTCTTGAAGCTTGTTCTTCACTCGAATCTTCGAATTCTTCCCCCCATCCGGTGAAAACAATTATGTCTTTCCATGTAAAGTCAATGCATTCCACAACTTCAACGGCTTCTTCATACAGGTCTTCCCATTCTGTAGGGATATATATGGTTGAAGGGACCAAGCGCCCTTGTAGATTCAAAATGCCAAGTAACCCGGTGATACTACAAATGATGTTGGTTCGCCCGAATAATTCTGCCATAATCTGGACAACATCATCTAAGTTGACTTCATCGATTGGTACCAACCACTTGTCTGAATCTCAGGCCCATTTTTGTGCTTCTAAGAACAGCGTACTAAACCTTTGGCAATCAATGACCATTTATGAGGGCAATTTCAGCCCGAACTCTAGGAGTTGGTTTATCACCTCTGATAATTCCATATATCCATTTTCAGAATGGGTACGGACAGCGATACATGCTCTGATAAGGAGTGACAGTGCCTGACAGCGAGGCTAGTAGGGTGTAAGAGGAAATATGGGCAACTTTGAAGAGGTTTATGAGAGTATATGGGTGTGATTAGTTGAGGGATCAAAATATGGGTTTTCTTCTAAGAAGATGGCATTGGTATGATTTGGGAGTGGGTTGTGAGTAATGTTTGGCTTAGGATTGGCTGGTGGGGCAATGGTACCCCGATCAATGAGATCTTGGATTATGTTTTGGAGGTGAAAGCATTGGTCGGTGGTATGGCCAGCAGTTTGGTGAAAGGCGCAATGAGCATCGGCCTTGAAATTTCTTGGGAGTGGATTTGGCAATGGACGGGGATCCAAGGGTTTGATGAGGTTTCGGCTTAACAAGGCTTGGTAAACTTTAGAGAGGGGAGCATGGAGCTCAGTGTATTCCCTTAGGATGGGGCAGGGTGGTTTTCTGGTGCCCATAATGTGGTTAGTTGAGAGATGTTGTTGATGGTTGAGACTGTAGCACTGGCAGGCTTGTCATACTTTCTAGGGGTGAACTGTCCGGACACCTTCTTCGGTACAACCTCTGTTTTAACAAGGCTTTCCTCGATTTCTACTCCTGCCTCTCTAAGATCTCAGAAGTGGGGATAGTATTGTCCTCCCATCGTTGCTCGGACATAGGGAAAGAAGTTCTTCTTCACTATGTTGACCTGTTCTTCCTTAGATGGATGGTTGGTCATGGTAGCTGTTTGTTGCCTCCAACGGGTTATGAAGTTACTGACTGATTCCCCAGGGTTCTGTTTGAGTAGCTCCAAATCACGACGGGTGACCTCAAGCTCTTCGTTATATTTGTACTGCGACATGAATTCTCGGGCTACATCCTCTCAGCTACGGATTCTGGATTCCTCAAGAGACAAAAACCATAGGAGGGCACTATCCTTCAAAGTTTGCTGAAATAATTAGGCCATCACTTCTTCAGAAGCCCCTAATAGAGTCATGGAATGATGATAACTGCGAAGATGAACAATCAGGGGTCCACTCCCTCCAAACTTCTTGATATTTGGTATCTTGAACTTCCCGGGTAACCTCACTTTAGGATAAGGGGACATGTGAGTGTAGTCCATGTAATTCCCATAGATTCTGACTTGGTCGAACTTCTTGGTGAGCATCTTGAGATCCTCTTTGACTTTATTCAACTCCTCCTCTTTTGGATCAATGACCATAAGCGGGTTAGCCACAAGCTGGGAAATATTTGGCATCAGAAGATGGGCAGGCGATGATCCATTAACAGGAGGGGCACGTGGAGCATGCTGATATTCTTCAAGAACCCAGATAGGCTCGAGTGGACCCATAGCACGAGGGAATAGGGCCTCGGGCTCTTGACGAATAGGAACCTAGTTTCGTTGCATCTCTTGGACCTCAATTTGGAGGTTGTTAATCTTGGACACGAGTTGAGCTAGGACTGTCATCAGATCTGGCTGTAAGACTGGTACTTGATCTGTATTCTCTATAGAAAGTGGATGGATTCTTGACTCGGAAGAAGTAGTAGAGGAACGAATGAAACTCCAGGATGATTTGGCTAAAGACCGAAGCCAATAGGGAGCCAGGCCAAGGGCTTGCGATTGACCTGAGAAGGCTTAGAATGGGATTTATTTTTTAGAAAAAGGGAAGAAACTATTTTTGGATTTTTGATAAAGAAGGGAGAAATGTTTTTGGATTTTTGATAAAGAATGGATAAATGTTTCTGGAGACGGAACTCAGCATGATTATTATGATTATTATGTTCTCACTTGTATTTAATTCTCTTAAATGCAATGCCGGACGGGACTCGAGCCTGGAAAAGTGGGGTTTTTAATATATGCAAAGCTACGATTGGACTTGTAACCAGGCTCACGGAGAGGGTCCCGTTTTAAAATGCACAAAAATTGAGCGACAGGCCGACTCGAAATTTCGACAGAGTTTCGAGTCGAAATCGGCAATCTAAAGTTCATGTCCTAGGTTTGACAGCTATATGCGGGTATGCAGTTGGTTGGGTGAATCGACATGGGTTCCCCCTTTTGGCGTGACTTCCACTATATACGTCTTGCTCTTGCGGGCAATCGATACGTGTGGACAAGCCATTTGATATACCTGAGCATACGTGAATTGCCTCACTATATACCTCGTGGGGACGGTATGTGTGAGAGAGAATTCGATATACTCGGTGTACGTGAATGAATTCCCTGCGATATACCTCTCATCATGACTTAGATCAAGCGGTACGATACGGGGGAACCGTTCGATATACGTCGAAGGTACTTGGCCAATGGAAGGTGAGAGTCATATCGCTTAGGCTAACTACGACCTGCTTGACCAGCGCCCATCACGAAGTGACCCTCCAGTTACTGGGTAAAATTTAGTCAATAACAATGCTCTTTGGTGAATGTCGTGTGAATCATGCATGATTCCCTTATTAGTATCTTATGATGAGAATGCCTTTCTTGATTTTGCCAAACAGGGAGCAAAGTACAAGTACCAAAGGTACACCAAGTATGGATGGGTGATGCGTGCAATATGTGGATATATGTGATCCTAGGTGCACATGGTGCAAAGTGTACATGGAGAATTTTCTACAAGTGTGTGAACAGAAGCATAAGCATGGGATACACATGGAAAAAAGGAACATGCAGATATAGGGGAAATATAAACAAATATAACATCCATGCAAATAGAGTCAAGCCCTCAAAATATACACGTCCCCAGCAGAGTCGCCACTGTAGCCATCCCCGATCCTCGCCTGTGGGAGGGCGTGCGAGGGAAAGGATCCCCGGGTCCTGTGCATCCCTCTCAGGAGCGCTTCGACCGACGTCATTTGAGATGAGGTGTAAAAATGTAGAGAGATTCAGAGTCGCCAGTCTATTTTACTCAAAACAGACAAAAGAAAAAGGGGAAGCCATCCCGAAGGATGGCATCCAAAGACATACTGGTGCATACGAAACCAAAATGATTCGAGAAGGGTTCGGAGGCTAAGTTACGAAATGGGAAGGTGTTAGGCACCCATTCCGCCCTTTCGGTCTCTCATGGATATTTGCTATTTTCCTTTATTTTTCCCCGTGATATGTGTGCATGTGTATATATATAGTGGAGATAGGAATCCTCGACTTGTATTATGGAAGAGATAAAGCGAGTCATTCGTAGGAAGGTATAAAAATAATATTAGAAAGATAAGATTTACGTGATTACCCCTACGTTGATCGTTACAATGGAACGATAACGCATATGGAGTAATACATCACTAAGACCAAATATATAGAATATAAGAAGATTGGATTTAGAGAAGATAGAAAATGAGAGAAAAGTGAGAAAAGGGGCTCGAGTCTCGGGTTTTACCCCAAGACGCCTACGTAGCCTATAAAGGCATCAAAGTCCATGTAGTTCGCATACAAAACGAGGGGTGGGGTTTATCCCATAAATCCAAATGGGGGATCTCTTATTTGTGAGTGTGTGTGTGTGTGTGTAGAAAAAGTGTTTTAGTTATGAGAAAAGTATGAGAATCCCTATTTGAAATTTATGAGCAAACCCTCTTTTTCTTATTTTTTGGGTTTTATATATATAAAAGTAGGAGATGTGCAATAATACTAAATAAAAAGTATATTAGGATGTGTGAGATGAGATAATAAAAGTGCTAAGTAATAAAACAAGTTATTGCAAATTAAAGAGAATTTGGAGAGAAAGTTGAGAAAATTGGACCTTCTTGAAGACCTTTGAGCTTCATCTTGAATGTTGGAGAGCAGCCCTTGCACTTGGATGATGATGGAGAGTGGATAATTCACCAAGTTTGATGAAAAGGATGATGAAAAGTGGAAGTTAAGAAGGGATTTGGATGTTGAAATCACGTTGCTTTCGAGAGAGGTTTTTGGGATTCGCTGAGAACGATTTGTATCAGATATGGGCTCTCCTATCAAATGAGGTAAAGGCCTCCTTTTATAGGCCCAGGTCATTGCCGATCGTCATAGACCTGGTCCTGTCTATCGGCGCCGATAGGCAGGGTCTGGAACCTGTCGTTTGGTAGTGTGTTTCAGGCCTTTTCGGAAAATTAGTTGCCGAGGGCAAACCGTTGGTCAGAATCGTGCACGGGGTAAACCGTTGGAAAGGTGATTCAGAGACCTTTGAAATTCCTTTGGATTGCTCCCGGGTTCGGGAGTTGACTTTGGATCAAATATGGCTCGAATACGTTTATCGGTCCATTGGACGGGGAATCGTTCGGACGCAAACGGATCGTTCGTCCGCATGGTAAGTCTGAATTGTGCACGGGATGGACCATTAGAAAGGTTAGGAGATGTCTTTGACATTCCAAAGAGTTTGGACCAGTTTGGGGAGTTAACTTTGGTCAACCGGGCCCTGGAAGCATTTGGTGACCTCTTGGAGTCAAACGGATCGTTCGTCCGCATGGTAAGTCGGAATTGCGCACGGAGCGGACCATTGAAAAGAGGTTTCAGTGCCCTTCAAAGATTCATTTAGTCTCGATCGAGCTGAAGAGTTGACTTATGTCAAACAGAGCCCGGGAGCGCCCGGTGGCCTCCGGATCAAGTTTCGGACGTAAACGGAATGTTCGTCAGCATGGTAAGTCGGAATCACGCACGGGATGGACCCTTGGAAAGGGAATTCAGTGCCCTTCAAAGATTCATTCAGTCTCAATTAAGATGAAGAGTTTGACTTTTTGGTCAAACGGAGCCTGGGAGTGCCCGATGGCTTCTAGGTCAGTACTCGGCGTATGACCTGGGTTTGTAGTAATGAAGGGAGGTGCTAGGAACCTTAGGAGAGTTAGGGGTAACATAATGGGGTGTATACACAGTCAGTTATACTTAATAGGAATTCTGATGAGTTAGGTTCATCTCAATCACTGAAGATCGAAGTCCTGATTCTAGTATGATTGAATAGTTCACCACCTAAAGTGGGAGTTGACATCCAATCGATAAAGTTTCATGCATAATATTAGGAGTTTATCTTGACTATTGTAACATGTATGATAGTTAGGGAATTGTTTGATAGTTTAAGTAAGATTATAATGGTACATCAACAGTGTATTAAATAAGACCAGGGGTGAGATTCGAGTCTAGATGCTAACTAGATTAGACTTTCATAAATTTTATAGTTTGTAAAGGTGCATAGATCATTTATCCAAATAGATTTAAGGATGGGAATATTCACATAACTATTGATTTTCTTGATATAAGTGAAATTAAATTTATTAGGACAATAATATCTATTGGTTAAGCAATCATTGTGAGAATAGATCTGAGATCATCTTCTGGAGAAATTCACGATCGGGAGATATTTTGGATTGTGATACCCCATTGATAAACATGTAAGTTTTGATTCTACTAATAAACCCATCCAGAGGAATTTAATATGTTAGAATATCAAATAAGTTAAGTTTTAGATTAATTAATAAATAAGACATTGGTGAAAATTGATTCGCAATAAATTGAATTTCAACAAGAGGCCATTGAATGCTTAACATAAGGAATCTTATTGTGTACTATATGACTTTGCAAATAAGGCATCTCTATTTAAGTAATTTTGAGATAGTTAAATTGGAGTGCAGTCGTAATTATATAATGGAATTAATTACATTTGAACATAAAAGGAAATAAATTACATAAGCTAATATATGATTTTCGTATTTCCATTTGGAATGTCGTTTAATTATTTATCTTGGGTTCCTAGTATAATCCATATTCCAAGTAACAAACCCACAACTCTTTGGAAACATTAATTGGCCTAAGCCCATTTCATGTACACACACACACACACACACACACATATATATATATACACAATGTGTGTGTGTTTATGTAAGGGGTTTAAGTTGTATCAAGTACTTTAAAAGGTTAGAGAGGGTGAGAAAAAATACTATTCATGTTTTTGTAAGGGGTGAGGATAGAATAAAAAAATTTCTTTTATTTCACCTAGACCTCAATTTTATCTTCAAGAAGTAGGTAGCACCTCTGAACTTGTCAAATAAGTCATCGATTTGGGGAAACGTATATTTATTCCGTATTGTGACTTTATTTAAATCTCGGTAGTTGACACATAATCTCAGAGACCAATCTCTCTTCTTCATAAGCAACAATGGATCACCTTGAGGTACTCCTACGGATAAACCCCTATCTCAAAAGTTGCTCGATCTGATCACGTAACTCCTTCATCTCTAAAGAAGCCACACGGTATGGCGCGCGGGCTATCGACCGAGTGCGCGATGTCAAATCTATCACAAACTCTATCTCCCTGCTAGGCGGTAAACTCGGTATCTCCTAGAACACATCAACGAACTCACATACAACAAGAATATAATCTAAGGGAATCACCACCTCCTTAGAGATCTCCTACTCTATATAATATAAGTGGGTGGACGAACCTCCCTCGAGACGAGGCATCGCCACCAAAAAATCTCGTGACTCGATATAGCAAACACAATGCTCCTACTATTGAAATCAATCATGGCCCTATACGCGACTAGCCAATCCATGTTAATAATGGAGAAATAGTCAGATATATCTAACGCAAGCAAATCAATAGGTAAAATAAGTCTCCCAATCACTATGCTAACACTCCGACAGATAAAGAAAATAAGAGTGTCATTTCCCAATGACGAGTCTACACACATAATGATACTATTTGTTGTGTCTAATAGCTTCGTGACTCCTGCAAATCTAGTGGAAATAAAAGAGTGTGAAGCCCTTGTGTCTACACCCCAAAGTCCCCTAGATAGAAAATATACCCTCAATTGTGGGTAGTGCATGGGGAACTGCTGCCTAGTGGACGTTACATACTTGCCCATACTATAACTATCCCTGCTGAGGTGGGACTGCGAGAATGATAGGTAACGCTGACATTTATGGTGCTGCTGGAAAAGTTGCAGGAAAAATAGGCCTCTCGGATTCCTAGTGAGCACCCTGTTGCTGCGAGAACTTGCCCTTATCGGGGCAATCCTGTTTCCTGTGGCTAGTCTTGCCATAAGAGAATCATTGACTAGTGAAATTCCCTCCCCTCAGTCCCTGCTGATCTTGGCCCGACTGACCGTTGCCACCCCTCCCTTGGCCCTAATGGCCCTATTGTCCCTAATGGCCATGCTTCCCCTGCTATCCCAGATGGCTATGCTACTTTAGCTGGCTGTAATGGCCATATCCATAGCCACCCTGATCCTCTCTAAAACCTCCATATCAAAAACGCTTCGCAGAATCTCCCAGTTGGGAACTCTGCTCACCCTGCCTGGACTGTCCCTTAGCTAATTATGCCCCACTGACACTACCTCCCCAGTCCTACCCTATTACCTGGACTCTCCTACTCACTTACTCCCCTTCATATAGAAGCGAGAAGTAATTCAGCATTCACCACATCAGTGTAAGTCTTCAAAGAATGATTACCTAGAAGATGTTGCCTGATCCTCCAAGTAAGCCCATTAGTGAACAACTATATCCTATTTTCTTAGTTAGGTACCTCTTCTGGCACCAGATTGGCCAGCCTCGTAAACTCTTCTTCATATTCAGCAACGTTCCTCCCCTCCTGGGTGAGATCTAATAATTTTTGCCTCATCTCAGTCTGAATGGCGGAAGGGAAATATTTGCGATCAAACCGCACCTAGAAGTCCTGTATGGTCATGCTATCTCGCTCCTTCGCTGTGGTAGTGGATTCTCACTACACCAAAAATAGGAAACTGACACGATTTAAAACAGTGCCAGACGCAATCTGGCACGGTTTAAAACCATGCTAGAATCAGGCGTGCCAGATTTTCTGGCGCGGTTTAAAACCGTGCCAGATTTCCCAAACTGACACGCTTTTGACACGCTTTTAAACTGTGCTAGTTTTTTTATCTGGCACACTTTTGACACGCTTTTAAACCGTGTTAGATGTTAAATCTAGCACGCTTTTGGCACATGCCGAAATCGTGCCAAATTGTCTATTTTCTGGCACGCTTTTGGCACGGTTATAAAGCGTGCCAGATTTGTTTTATAAGCGTTCTCTTTTTTATAAATTGGCACTGTTTTGGCATGGTTTAAAACCGTGCCAGATTTTTCAGTTAATAAAAAAAATAATAGGAAACAAATCTGGAAAATCTACAAATTCCAAATCTGATAGGATAAATATTTATTATTTGCAAAAAAAAAATCAAGAAAATCCACAAATTATGAATATCGCAGGTTGTTGATAAACTAATGTGCATAAAAACTTCAAAAAATTACAAGAGTTAATACCAATATAAAGCTCACATGGCCATAAAAGTCGACAATAACTTCAAAAAATTACAAGAGCTAATAGTTCTCAGATCACAAAAAAATTGGGCAGAGTTTCCTCTATTTTTTAAGCATTTCAAAACCTGTTAACATAAAAATCTGCCCATATAAAGCCCGCACGGCCATAAAAATCGACAATAAAACTACTATAGCCAGCACGAACTTAAAAGTAAACAATAAAACTACTAAAGCCTGCTCGGCCATAACACAAAAAATAGAATCCTGAATATTAACGACACTAAATAAATAATCCCCCTGTTGTGAAGCATTGACTTCTTCGTGCGTTCCAAGTGGGTAAAAGCAAGCGATTGAATGTCATCCTACAAAAACAATAAGACAAAAAAAAGATACGATATTAGTAACCAAGTCATTTTTAAAAAAATCGTATTCAAGCAGAAAAATTGCATATACGACAACGCGGTTAGTTCGTACAAGTTACATTGGTGCCGTGCGAGATGTTCGTGCATCTTACGGGTCCGTTTGGGGGCTGGTTTAGGTTTTCACCCCTTAACGACTTGTTTTTAAGTCTAAGTGTTATTTTTATAAATTATCGTCGTATTCTCAAACAGGGAGACATGCAACTACGTGGTCAGTTCATACAAGCTACATTGGTCCCGTGCGAGTTGTTCGTGCCTCTTACGGGTCCGTTTGGGAGCTGGTTTGGGTTTTCACCCTTTAACGGCTTGTTTTTAAGTTTAAGTGTTGATTTTTGCAAATTATCGTCATACTCTCAAATCGGGAGACCCGGGACTACGCGATCAGTTCGTACAAGTTACATTGGTCTCGTACGAGGTGTTCGTGCCTCTTACGGGTCCGTTTAGGGGCTGGTTTAAGTTTTCACCCTTTAACGGCTTATTTTTAAGTCTAAGTGTTGATTTTTGCAAATTATCGTCGTATTCTCAAATCGGGAGAACCACGACTACGCAGTTAGTTCCTACAAGTTACATTGCATCCGTGCGAGGTGTTCGTGCCTCTTACAGGTCCATTCGGGGACTGGTTTAGGTTTTCACCCTTTAACGGCTTGTTTTTAAGTCGAAGTGTTGATTTTTGCAAGTTATCGTCGTATTCTCAAACCGAGAGACCCGAGACTACGCGGTTAGTTCGTACAAGTTACATTGGTCCCGTGCGAGGTGTTCGTGCCTCTTACGGGTCCATTTGGGGACAGATTTAGGTTTTCACCCTTTAACGGGTTGTTTTTAGGTCTAAGTGTTGATTTTTGTAAATTATCGTCGTATTCCCAAAATGGGAGACCCAAGACTACGCGGTCAGTCCCTACAAGTTACATTGATCCCGTGCGAGATATTCATGCCTCCTACAGGGGCATTTGGTGGCTGATTTAGGTTTTCACCCTTTAACGGCCTGTTTATAAGTATAGTGTTGATTTTTGCAAATTATAGTCATATTCTCAAACCGAGAGACCCGGGTCTACGCGATCAGTTCGTAAAAGTTAAATTGGTCCCGTGCGAGGTGTTCATGCCTCTTACGAGTCCGTTTGGGGGCTGGTGTAGGTTTTCACCCTTTAACTGTTTGTTTTTAAGTCTAAGTATTATTTTTACAAATTACCGTCATATTCTCAAACAGGGAGACCTGCGACTACGCGGTCAGTTCGTACAAGCTACATTGGTCCCGTACGAGTTGTTCGTGCCTCTTAAGGGCCCGTTTCGGAGCTGGTTGGGGTTTTCACCCTTTAACGCCCTGTTTTTAAGTAGTGTTGATTTTTGCAAATTATTGTCATACTCTCAAATCGGGAGATCCGGGACTACGCGATCAGTTCGTACAAGTTACATTGGTCTCGTACGAGGTGTTCGTGCCTCTTACGGGTCCGTTTGGGGGCTGGTTTAGGTTTTCACCCTTTAACGGCTTATTTTTAAGTCTAAGTGTTAGTTTAGCAAATTATCATCGTATTCTCAAACAGGGAGACTTGCGACTACGCGGTCAGTTCGTACAAGCTACATTGGTCCCGTGCGAGGTGTTCGTGCCTCTTACGAGTTCGTTTGGGAGCTAGTTTGGGTTTTCACCCTTTAACGACCTGTTTTTAAGTTTAAGTGTTGATTTTTGCAAATTATCGTCATATTCTCCAACCGGGAGACCCGGGACTACGCGGTCAGTTCCTAAAAGTTACATTGGTCCCGTGCGAGGTGTTTGTGCCTCCTAGAGGGGCATTTGCTGGCTGGTTTAGGTTTTCACCCTTTAACGGCCTGTTTTTAACTTAAGTGATGATTTTTACAAATTATCGTCATATTCTCAAACCGGGAGACCCGGGACTACGCGGTCAGTTCGTACAAGTTACATTGGTCTCGTGCGAGTTGTTCGTGCCTCTTACGGGTCCGTTTGGGAGCTAGTTTGGGTTTTCACCCTTTAACAGCCTGTTTTTAAGTCAAAGTGTTGATTTTTGCAAATTATAGTTGTATTCTCAAACCGAGAGACTCGGGACTACGCGGTCAGTTCATACAAGTTACATTGGTCTCGTTCGAGGTGTTCGTGCCTCTTACGGGTCCGTTTGGGGGCTGGTTTAGGTTTTCACCCTTTAACGACTTATTTTTAAATCTAAGTGTTAATTTTTGCAAATTATCGTCGTATTCTCAAACCGTGAGACCCGCGATTACGCGATCAGTTCGTACAAGCTACATTGGTCCCGTGCGAGGTGTTCGTGCCTCTTACGGGTCCGTTTGGGAGCTGGTTTGATTTTTCACCCTTTAACGGCTTGTTTTTAAGTTTAAGTGTTGATTTTTACAAATTATAGTCGTAATCTCAAACCGGGAGACTCGGGACTACGCGGTCAGTTCCTAAAAGTTACATTGGTCCCGTGCGAGGTGTTCGTGCCTCTGACGGGTCCGTTTGGGAGCTGGTTTGGTTTTTCACCATTTAAAAGCCTGTTTTTAAGTTTAAGTGTTAATTTTTGCAAATTATCGTCATATTCACCAACCAGGAGACCCGAGACTATGTGGTCAGTTCGTACAAGTTACATTGGTCCCGTGCAAGGTGTTCGTGCCTCTTACGGGTCCGTTTGGGGGCTAGTTTAGGTTTTCACCCTTAAACGGCCTGTTTTTAAGTGTTATTTTTGCAAATTATCGTCATATTCTCAAATCGGGAGATCCGTAACTACGCGGACAGTTGCTACAAGCTACATTGGTCCCGTGCGAGGCGTTCGTGCCACTTACGGGTCCGTTTGGGGGCTGGTTTAGGTTTTCACCCTTTAACGGCTTATTTTTGAGTCTAAGTGTTGATTTTTGCAAATTATCATCGTATTCTCAAATCGGGAGACCCGGGACTACGTGGTTAGTTCCTACAAATTACATTGGTCCCGTGCGAGATATTCGTGCCTCCTACAGGGGCATTTGGTGGCTGGTTTAGGTTTTCACCCTTTAACGGCCTGCTTTTAAGTTTAATGTTGGTTTTTGCAAATTATCGTCATACTCTCAAACGGAGAGACCCGGGACTACGCGGTCAGTTCGTACAAGTTAAATTAGTCCCGTGCGAGGTGTTCATGCCTCTTACGGGTCCGTTTGGGGGCTGGTTTAGTTTTTCACCCTTTAACGGCTTATTTTTAAGTCTAAGTGTTATTTTTACGAATTATCATCGTATTCTCAAACCGAGAGACCTGCCACTACGCGGTTAGTCCGTACAAGATGCATTGGTCCCATGCGAGTTGTTCGTGCCTCTTACGGGTCCGTTTGGGAGCTGGTTTGGGTTTTCACCCTTTAACGGCCTGTTTTTAAGTTTAAGTGTTGGCTTTTACAAATTATGGTCATACTCTCAAATCGGGAGACCCGGGACTACGCGATCAGTTCGTACAAGTTACATTGGTCTCGTGCAAGGTGCTCGTGCCTCTTACGAGTTCGTTTGGGGGCTGGTTTAAGTTTTCACCCTTTAACGACTTGTTTTTAAGTCTAAGTGTTGATTTTTGTAAATTATCATTGTATTAGCAAACTGGGAGTACCACGACTACGTGGTTAGTTCCTACAAGTTACATTGGTCCCATGCGAGGTGTTCGTGCCTCTTACGGGTCCATTTGGGGGCTGGTTTAGGTTTTCACCCTTTAACGGCTTATTTTTAAGTCGAAGTGTTGATTTTTTAAAATTATTGTCGTATTCTCAAATGGGGAGACCCGGGACTACGCGGTCAGTTCCTACAAGTTACATTGGTCTCGTACGAGGTGTTCCTGCCTCCTATAGGGGCATTTGCTGGTTGGTTTTGGTTTTCACCCTGTAACGGACTGTTTTTAAGTTAAGTGTTGATTTTTACAAATTATCGTCATATTCTCAAATCGGGAGACCCGGGACTACGCGGTCAGTTCGTATAAGTTACACTGGTTCCGTGCGAGCTGTTCATGCCTCTTATGGGTCCGTTTGGGGGATAGTTTAGGTTTTCACCCTTTAACGGCTTATTTTTAAGTCTAAGTGTTATTTTTAAAAATTATTATCGTATTCTCAAACCGGGAGACCCGCGACTACGCAGGCAGTTCGTACAAGCTACATTGGTCCCGTGCGAGGTGTTCATGCCTCTTACGGGTCCGTTTGGGAGCTGGTTTGGGTTTTCACCCTTTAACGGCCTGTTTTTAAGTTAAGTGTTGATTTTTGCAAATTATCGTCATATTCTCCAACCGGGAGACCCGGGACTACGCGGTCAGTTCGTACAAGTTACATTGGTTCCGTGCGAGGTGCTTGTGCCTCTTACGGGTCCGTTTGGGGGCTGGTTTAGGTTTTCACCCTTTAACGGCTTATTTTTAAGTCTAAGTGTTGATTTTTGCTAATTATCGTCGTATTCTCAAACCGGGAGACCTGCGACAACGCGGTCAGTTCGTACAATTGGTCCCGTGCGAGGTGTTCGTGCCTCTTACGAGTTCGTTTGGGAGCTTGTTTGGGTTTTGACCCTTTAACGGCCTGTTTTTAAGTTTAAGTGTTGATTTTTGCAAATTATCATCATATTCTCCAACCGAGAGACCCGGGACTACGCGATTAGTTCGTACAAGTTACATTGGTCTCGTGCGAGGTGTTCGTGCCTCTTACGGGTCCGTTTGGGGGTTGGTTTAGGTTTTTACCCTTTAACGGCTTGTTATTAACTCTAAGTGTTATTTTTGCAAATTATCATCGTATTCTTAAACCGGGAGAACCGCGACTACGCGATCAGTTCGTACAAGTTACATTGGTCCCGTGCGAGTTGTTCGTGCCTCTTACGGTTACATTTGGGGGTTGGTTTAGGTTTTCACCCTTTAACGGCCTGTTTTTAAGTTTAAGTGTTGATTTTTGCAAATTATCGTCATATTCTCAAACTGGGAGACCTGGGACTACGCAGTCAGTTCGTACAAGTTACATTGGTCCCGTGCGAGGTGTTCATGCCTCTTACGAGTCCGTTTGGGGGCTTGTTTAGGTTTTCACCCTTTAACGACTTGTTTTTAAGTCTAAGTGTTATTTTTGCAAATTATCGTTGTATTCTCAAATCGGGAGACCCGCGACTACGCGGTCAGTTCCTACAAGCTACATTGGTCCCGTGCGAGGTGCTCGTGCCTCTTACGGGGTCGTTTGAGGGCTGGTTTGGGTTTTCACCCTTTAACGGCCTGTTTTTAAGTGTTATTTTTACAAATTATCGTCATATTCTCAACTCGGGAGACCCGTGACTACGCAATCAGTTCCTACAAGCTACATTGGTTCCGTGCGAGGTGTTCGTGCCTCTTGCGTGTCCGTGTGGGGGCTGTTTAGGTTTTCACCCTTTAACGGCTTATTTTTAAGTCTAAGTGTTGATTTTTACAAATTATCGTTGTATTCTCAAATCGGGACACCCGGGACTACGTGATCAGTTCCTACAAGTTACATTGGTCCCATACGAGGTGTTCGTGCCTCTTACTGGGCCTACTATGATAACTAGGTCCCCAAGTGCCAAACCACTATTTAACTAAGTAAAAAGTACTGTTCATATGCATAGGACATGGAAATTAATATTTCATAATTATGTTATACGTTACCTTGATGAATTCTTGATTAAATATAACCTCTGCCTCAAAATCTGGGACTGAATTTCCAACTAGTTGAAGTTCCCCCTCTGCAAAATGATTAGAAAATTCAACATGAGCACCAAAATAGCATACCAATAGTATATACTAAATCAATCAAATGTAATTATACTATCCAAGGAGAAAAGCACAACCTGAATGACCACATGAATGCACCCTTGCAAAACACTATCTTCCCTTTGAACACTCCACCCGTCTCCGGGCATAACACCGCGTCTTCTGCATGTTGTTCATCCTTTTCACCATTTTTGGATCCACCTAGAGCAAAAAATCACAATTAGAGAGATAATACATTAGAACAATATATATGTAAGATATATATAGTTTTTTTCATTAGGAATTTACGTTTGTAGTTTTCTCATAATACTCATAAATTGAACAAAATTGACATCTCATCCAATTATAATAAAGAAACAAATCTAGTTCACACACACACACACGACTCTTTCCCCAATTCCCATCACACACACCAAGGTAGAGCTCCTTGAATTTCATATAACGCAAGGGGTGATACAAAGAGAGAGAGAGAGAGAGAGATTCTGACAATGTTTTAAACCGTGTCAGATTCTCCTTGCCTAAGCGTGCCAGATTAGAACTTGATTAAAGAGAAAATGTCCTTGATAACACTATATAGAATAAAAAGGCACTGCGCCTAAAACATGACCATGGAAACAAGGCATTTTAAAATCCCTCGCAAGTTATGGGACCTCGAATCCTCTACTACCCAGTGGATCCAACTTGGTGTCTCTTCTAACTAATTACTGAATTTATCAACTCATTCAATACAATCTAATCCTGATACTTTAATGAATTTATTCCATGGCCACTCCACTACCAACATCGTTACATTACATAGGCAACTAACACTCTTGTTTTATTTAAAATCAATACTATTTCAATAAAGATCAAAATAGTTGGAAAATACTCCCACATAAA
Source organism: Sambucus nigra (assembly GCA_949130495.1). NCBI lineage: Eukaryota > Viridiplantae > Streptophyta > Magnoliopsida > Dipsacales > Adoxaceae > Sambucus > Sambucus nigra. Next base: position 352,291,742 of record OX422215.1, read on the forward strand.
AAACAGTTGAAATCAACAAAAAACGTAATACATGGTCAACAAAGATATAATGGGGAAAGGATCGTCTTGTAGGTTATGTAAAATGTAAAACACCAAATACATTCAATAACCATAAAAGTGCTCTCTGAGCAGCAAAGGCCATGGATTAATCTAATTGTGAGGGTGGTTGTTGCACCTGACTAACTGACATTTTATCAAACATGTGAAGGCCACTCACTATTTGACATTTTTTCGTCTAAGACGGAAACAAAATCCCAAATATGAGCTTAAAAATATAGCCAAGAATTAATCAAACATACGAAGTCTTAGAAACTAAAAAAAATGTAGACCAAACTTTGAAAATAATAACAAAAATAACAATTTAACTCATAATGTATTTTATACCTTCATTTAAAGCTTCAAGCTCGAATACCTACAATCTGCAAAATAATATACAGAGATAATGAATCATAAAGTTTTCAAATATGAAAACTCATTAAACCTTAAGTTCACAATGAATCACATACCTAAAATTTTCATATTCCAATACCCATGAATCAACCGCAATAACATCCCTTTGTAAAACTCCTAAATACAACAACACTCATCAGCATCATCACCTACAACAACTGATTCACGCTCCCACCACCATCCCTGATGCTAGACCACCCTCTCACCACCTCCTGCTCTTCACAGGTACCTCATCATACCCAATCTCCAAATTTCCAGCTGCCCCGGTCTAATTTATTTGTTTAAACCTTCACCAAAATCAATTCCATCCTTGTAAGACCCAAACCCTAGGCCCCCAACCACCCACAAACATTGCAAGACAGTTGGGAAGAGACTTGGGTCCCAAAAATATTGGGAAAGACATAGAAAGAGAGAGAAGTGGTGCCCTGCGACAGCGTCTAGTGACGCCCCCACCCCTTGCGGCACCGACAATCCGGGATACCTCTCCGGACCAGAATAAGTTTGCTACCGGCGTTTGGTCCCTTAAAGCAACTGAAACACTAGGGGTCTTTTGTGGTCAGCAAGCAAACATTGGGTCAGGGGTGAAGAAGATAGATGTCGAGGATGAAGGAAAGAGAGAATCGGGCTTGACAGGGTGAGTAGGCGGGAGAGTGAGCGGGGGAGGAAACAAGATGGCTCCAAATGAAAAGTTAATTGATTTTATTTTTTTATTTTTTTATTTAATCTTTTCAAATTTGATAAGGTTTTGGCACGGTTTAAATTTGGGCCAGATTTTGGCACGGTTTTAAATCGTTCCAGATTAGTAATAAACCGTGCCAGATTCTCCTTGTCCAACCGTGCCAGATTAGCATTTTTGGTGTAGTGTCCCATCACTATAACGCTGCTCCTATTAGCTTAAACGTAGCTAGTATCCGCCTCTGTACCTCTTTGCACTCGTACATCCTCAGGTGCCTCTGGATATCCTTCTTCCATTGGCTGGCTAGAACAACGCCACAACTCCATGTAAATTCTGGAGGATGTGCTTTCTGAAAGGCATCTCTGACTCGCTCCCAAGTAATGGGAACACAAGTGCCTGGGTAGGTGCCACTGCATACGCCTGAAGTGGGGACTGCTGTATCACTGCTAATGCTGCATTAACCGCATGTGCAACTATGATGGCTACCTCGGCAGCATTCATCATACCCTGGGCCGAAGCTAGTTGAGGCTCGGGCGGGGCATTCCTGGTGGCCCGTGGTGCACGTCTGGGAGGCATATGAAATGAGAAAGAAATTCTATAAGTCCTCGGTTCAATAAATCACAAAAATAGCTGAAGACATAAACATATAATCATGGATGCAACAATCCTAATAATAGGGCTCTACATAAAAGAACATTGCGCTGAAAGCATAATAAGTCACACAGATCCTAAAGACTCTAGAACCCGATGCTCTGATACCACTTGAGACACCCCCACCCAATTAAATACCGTATGATCAGTCCTTTATTAAATTAAATCAAAGTATCCAATTGGTTCATTCTTAGCATCACCATCGAAAAACATTTACTTTATTATTCACCTAATAATTAGTTAAGCTAGTGTAAAAAACTTTTAATCTTTTCATATTAACATGGAACAATTAAAATTAAATAATAAATCACATACAATCCATACGAAAAATAATGAATAACTGAATAATAAACCGAGACTGGATAAAACACATCAGCCTAAAATCCAATACAATACTGTCTGAATAGAGACTAAATCCAGTAACTGTAATAAAAGAATACAATCTCTGAAGATATGTAAATAATTAGAAATGGGCGACATGCCCAGACTGAAAGGTCTACACATCGGAATCCGAATGTATAGATAGTGGAGGTGTCTAATAAGGAGGACCTGCAACTTTCACAATAGCTGCAACACGTTGATCTTCAGAGAACTCCTAAGCTTGGACGTCCTTGTGGCTGAACACCTACAATAATATACATACGAAAATAGATTTGCAAGAAACGGGTCAGAGTTTAAGTGTAAAAGGGTTTGAAAACATTTAGCAACTATTTAAAATGCTAAATATCAAATACTATATACATGTTAGCCTTTCGGCTCTCACTTGAGATTCTCACCTCTCAACTATTGTGGATGCCTAATGTACCTCTAACTCATTCTAGCTAATGTTGACACACCTAACTACTTTGTAAACATAAGCCTTCTAAGCTATCCCACAATGTATTCACCCGTATCACCCATATAATACATTATTATGTATTTCTATAACTTTCCAATTCAAGTGAAAATTTCTCACTGATTAGTTAGGTGTTCACAACTTAAATTAATTCAGGTTCCTTTATCTTTATCATCTACTAAGTCTGCACAATAAAATATAGCACAAGGGTATATATATATATATTCAGCACAATATCAGATATATACTAATACTTCACCACTAGACTCAGCTCTTAGTGCATACATACTCTGCTATCAAGTCCCAGTATATCTCGTACTAAAGAAGGATAATTGGTTCGGTATCTCTCTCGAACCATAAATACAAATCACATAAACTTTGGAGGCGAATATAATTCCCAGCCGAATGGGTCACGCATATACCTACGTTCCCATTTAACTGTCGAACTATAATACACTCGGTAGTACATTTCCAAGGTTCTATATTCTGGGTATAAGTCTAAATTTCCCCCAATAGGCTCATCAGGATAAGACCGTCCACGACGCGAAAACCTCCCTCGATAGCAAGCAGCGTATAGATGTCATACAAATAATAAATCATGCAATAGATAATCACTCCACCTACATATTCATATCATAGATATAGATATACTCACGTCCCATATCATAAGTCCCATACGTTGTATATTATTATCCCGAATATCTCCCGTATTATTGAATTATAACTTTACTTTTCAATGTATGCTCTCGAGTATTTCTCACCACTCAAAATGGTATCCTTTATTCTACACATAATATTAGTAGGTAGCTCACTTTAACCGTCAACGTTTTCCTCGAATCCTCGTGACCCAAATTATTCTTCAAATTAGGTAATTCTCTCAATTTAGCCTAATTACGTTTAGCCCTAAATTTTCCACTATAAGACTAAGCCCAAAACCTTACTTAGGACTACTAGTATCTCAATCTAATCCCCAATATATTAAAATAATTCCCACAATTTAATCCCGAACATTTTCCCAAAGAATTCTAAACAAAGGAGAAAATTGACCAAAACTGGGTAACCAAATCGATTCGGTTTGGACCGAATCAATTCGCCTTTACAGTTCTCGAATTTCTGTATTAACAAAGCTATGGGTTTCCTCAATTTTCAACATTAAAACCTCCATTAGATCATACCAAATTCCGAAACAATTATACTAGATGTTATAGCAACCTAAATACATGAGTTCTAACGTACTAGAATTAATAATTCATCACGGGGCATCAAATCTTTGCATTAATTAAAGATCTTTTCTCAAAAATCCTAGTTTCTTAATTTTTCTACAAGAACATAGAATAACTCAGATTTATTATCATTTTAAATCTCCTCAAGACCTGAATTTCATTCTACATGCAATATATAATCAAACCTAACATGTTTTTTTTATTTAAGATCATAAATTTCACTTTCTAATTTAACCCAAAATCATCACAGTCTTATGAACAATGTTCCTTCATGAACATCGATACATCATGTGCTATATATTCACAAGTTTAAACGCTTGTCTGATATAGTAGGTCTGATCCATTGAAGAAGATGGTTATGGATATGTTCCTCCCTTTTCGATCTACAATCCAGTGGTGGTGCAAGATGATGGTTCTAGCCTTGGGATTCCTCTCATCTTCCTCCTATAGCATCTCTGTGGCTTCTCTTAATTTCTCACCTTTCTAACCCTAGTTTCCTTCTCTTATCAGACATTTGACACTTAGAAAATTTGTAGGTTTAATTTTCCTAAAAATTTAAATGACCAAAATACCCCTCCCGGATGTCGATATGGTCTAAAAGTGAGAAACGTGTGTGCTCGCGTTCAAATGATCAAACCATATATAAAACCCTTTTAACACAAACAAACCCTAAACATGCAGCAGTATGTGATTGAATAAATAGATAATCTACGCAAGAACATTCAAACACATGCAATTAAGGAAAAATCCCCCTCAGGGGCAAAACCATTTATTTTCACTATAATTTGTAAGAAAACGGCTTACAATCGGATTACAATGAAAATACAAGTTGACTAAGAATTACCCTCGGGTATCGGATTCTGTAGTCGCGGCTGGAATTATCCCTTTCCAGTAGGGCTGCAATGAAGAAGAAGAACGGTCTCCTCCACAAGGGTTGAATAAACCAAAGTTGTGTTCTTAGGTTGCAAAAGGATTCACAAAGGTTTGGCAATGATGTGTGAATCAAAACATGAGTCTTGGGACTCAAAAATATGAAGACTAGATGTATTTGGACTCTCAAATTCGTCTCCTAAAGTCTTGCAAAACAACTCCCCCGAAGTTGGTATTTATAGGAAAAAAGATGAAGAGTTCCGCTTTTTTAAAACTCTAAAAATCTTATCAGCGTACAGGTACACCGAACCCCATCTGGGGTACACCGAACCGGTTTGGTTGTACCATTCTGGTATGGGGTTAAAAAACAGCATTCTTCAAGGAATTTTCTCCAACTTCAAAAGGTCATAACTTCTTCATCGTAGCTCGGATTGAGGTGCCGTTTCTTCCAGTATCTTCGTTGCGGCGAGCTCTTCAACTTTTCAGTTGACCAGACCTCCGAACTATGGATGTGAAATTACGAAAATGCCCTTGAACTTCCCTATCAAGCCTTGTTTCACTGTTTTGACTTCCCCTGCGTTCCACTCGCATTCTGTGCCTAAAATCAAGGAACGTGAAATCGTTGTGGCAGATGAGGGACACATTTAGGAGTTGTTGAATGCTTGATGCTTGGAATTCGGATAGAGGCCGTCGTGAGCGATCGTGTAGACACGTGCCAGATGTAGCCGAATGTAGCGGCGTATGACATACAAAACTGTAAGATAACGGACATGAGAATTATGTCCTTACAAATCTCCCCCTATGTCTATGCCGGTACATACATAAAAATCCGAATTATCAAGTAACAAAATTGCCTATACAAATTTACCCTTCCATGAACCCAAAACTGGAAAGATAAAAATGAATAAGTCTTCATCGTTTGTCCTTCAAGTCTTCAATAATCTTCACGCTTTTCTCATCAGGGTGTGCAACATGGGATTATCCAAAGATGTACCTACACACATGAGACAAAGCAAATACCAAGTGACATATCGAGTTTGAAATGAGATAAATCTTGATACCAATTTATGAACAAACCTCAAAATTTCAAATCACCCCCATAATAAGATAATTCTTTCTCCCCCTTTTTATGATGTCCCCAAATAGACAAATGAGAGAAATAAATCAAGCAATCAAGAACCGGGGTGACACAAGGCATAAAATCACACCATGAATGAACATAAAACAACCAAGTCGGTGATAGCGTAAAAGAATGGGTGTGATCAAAATTCGATAGGAAAATCAATGCATACAGACATGACATATGTGCACGATGAATATTGGATATTCCTAACGAATGAACTCAAATACTTCCTTTGGTGTAAAAGAGTGGAAAAATAAGATATTGACTATATCAAATCTACAAATCAAAGCTCAAAGTGATTTCTACACCAATAACGTCCAAAATGTTTTTCATGCTTTTTTATGACTTTCAAGGAAGTGCAAACCCGTTTTTCAATCTCCAACCAAACTCCCTCAGATTTATATTTTTAATAGAGGTATACTAAATTCTCAAACTTTGGAGAATTGATGGTGAAATCTAAATGGCCCATATTTGGCATGTATTGCTTTTTATTGCCTTTCAATTTTTTCGGGCTCTTTTAACCTCTTAGGACCTAGGATATTACAATTCCTCCATTTTTTAGGTCCTTTTTTAACGGTGGCTTTTGCGCAAAGGATAAGAATCAACTTTCGCAGCCCCTCTCCGTTATGCAAATTATCACACAGTCTCACCAAAACGGTTTTTACATGCAATCCAATCTTGTCAAGTTTTATCGCATTTTATACATTGTATAGACAGGATTGAGATGGAAACACTCAAGCCAACATGAGATTGACAAGTGCAATAATCAAATATAGCCGTGCATGTGTGCAATAAAGGATATAGGAGTCAAGCATGTAGGAAATATCACTAATTACATCTCAAGGACTCCAATCAATGTTAAGCACATGGATGAAATGATGTAGCCTCTCAAATCTCTATCAAACAGTCACATGGATATATGGAATGAAGTTGTGACTTGGATATCTTAAATGCTCATCCATAAAAGGCAAATCTCTTTTTGAATTTTTCAAAAATATTATCAAAATAAAATCTTTTTGTGCTTTTCTCAAAAAATTTTCAAAAAAAATCTTTTTGTATTTTTTAAAAAAAATGAAAAACTAACTAATGATACATGCTAGCAATAGGTAAAAAAATATTATAAACAACCTATGCTAGCAATCAAGACTAGATCTCAACCGGGAGTAACGGTGGAATTTTCTAAAGATGGTGACATCTTTTGAACCAACTCCACTAGATCATGTGTAGTCTTGATAAAAAACTTCACTTGCTCGCGAATATGTGCAAACTCTCTATCAAAATGAGCAGGCAAAGTATCATGAGTGGGTGCATGTGCATGAATGTGTGAAGTGGCATGATATGGCACAATACCCAACTTAGAACAAAATTCCCTAAGATGTCCTCGCTTCTTGCAGTGGGAGCAAACATAAACGGGTCTAGGAAGTAATTTATCAACAATTTTAGGATGAACATTCCTAGACGGACACCCATGGGACTCACTCACAATGGTGGATATAGGCTCGGGTGAATTCTCTAATGTGATTTGAACTTCCCGTGCTTGTTTGAGGTCATCCTCGAGATGGGATACACGTGTCGTCAGACTAGACACCGTGTTGGTCAAGTCACCTTTTTCCCTTTTAAGCTCATAATTCTCTCCCTTCAACTCACCAATCCGAAGACCTAGGATCCTATTAGTCCTTTTTGTTTCCATGGTCTCGATAAACAACTTTCTAAAGGCTTTTTGAATCAAACTATCATCACCATTATCATCCTCACTATCACTTAGAGAAGTGGGCATATCAACTTTCTTGCCCTCTCTCTTAAGTCTAGTGGGACACTCAAATTTCTTGTGCCCTGTCCCATCGCACTCAAAACATCTTATCTTCTCAAGTTTTTTATTTCTCTCATTCTCACCACAACTCTCTCTCTTTTCAAACAATCTTAAATCCTTCTCTAAAGCGGTGATCCTAAGGTCTAAAGCATTATTACGCTTCTTGGTTTCAAAAAACTCATAATATAACTTTGCGTAAGCGCGTGGGAGATCACACTCGCTCTCACTTGCCTCATCCTCCCCTTCACTCTCATCGCTCTTACTGTCGAGGTGTCCTTGTGACATAGCATCCTCATCGTCGTGAGAAGCATTGGAGGTACTCACATGACTTGTCATGAACGCGGTGAAGTTACGCTCATGCGGTGACTCATCTCCCGAGTCCACCGACTCGACCTCACTTTCTCCCTCACTTGAAGCGCTCAAACCATCACTATCACTTTCGAGTGCACTATTGTGGAACAAGGTGGGTGTGCTCACATGACTAGAAAAAGCTACAAACTTCTCACCACTAGTCTCATCACCCTCACCTTCACTACTATCACTAAGTGTGGCGGGCATAGCTACTTTCTTTCCTTTCTTTCTAAGCCACGTAGGACACTCAAACGACTTATGTCCCTTACCCCCACATTCAAAACAAGTGACGTTCTCAAAATGTTCCTCACACTCCTCATCGGATTTATTCTCTTTTTCCCTCTCACCACTTTCTTTGGCCTTTCCTTTCTTTTTATTTTTCTTTTCAAAAATATTTTTCTCAACATTCCTTTTATCATTGAAATTTCCACTTTTCTTGAATTTGAGAATTCTTTTGAAATTTTTTGCAAACAGGGCCAAGTCATCTAAGTCAAAATCACATTCAGACTTGGACTCAAAAACTTTTTCTTTCTTTTTCTGAAAATGAGTCTTTAAAGCAATCCCATTATCCTTCGCCTTAATGTTTTTGGGAAACATGTCAATCTCATAGGTTTGAAGATCTCCTACAAGTTCTTCCAACTTAAGTGATTTCAAATTTCCCAAAGAGTTCAAAACAGTGACTTTAGGAATAAAGCATTTTGGGAGAGATCTCAAAATCTTTTTAACGACACGCGTGTTATCAATAACCTCACCCAAATTAAAACTCGTGTTAATAATGTCCGACAAGCGTGCAAAAAACTCATCAAAGCATTCGGACTCAGACATGGTGATAGTCTCAAATTGGGTGGCCAAATTTTGTAATTTAGACTCTTTAACAGCGTTCGTACCCTCATGGGTAAGTTGCAAAACATCCCATGCCTCCTTTGACGTGGTGCACGTCATTATGCGTTTGAACTCATCAGGTGTGACAGACCCAGAAATAGCACTTAGACCCTTAGAATTAAAAGATGACCATTTAATTTCTTCATCAGACCAAGAAATGCCAGGTTTCAAGTTGGTCACATTATCAACAGTCACGGTGGGAGGAGTCCACCCTCGTTCAACCAAAATCCAGACACGTTCATCAATGGCTTTTAAAGCCGACCTCATACGGGCTTTCCAATAAGCATAATTTGTCCCGTCAAAAACAGGCATTTTATAATATGACTTCTCCATTTGAACACGCACTTTTTCAAAAATCAATTTTTTCAGAGAATTGATATCTTAGAAAAATTTTGCGGAAAAAAAAGGAATACGCGATAAATTAGCGTAACCTGCTCTGATACCAATTTGAGAAACGTGTGTACTCGCGTTCAAATGATCAAACCATATATAAAACCCTTTTAACACAAACAAACCCTAAACATGCAGCAGTATGTGATTGAATAAATAGATAATCTACGCAAGAACATTCAAACACATGCAATTAAGGAAAAATCCCCCTCAGGGGCAAAACCATTTATTTTCACTATAATTTGTAAGAAAACGGCTTACAATCGGATTACAATGAAAATACAAGTTGACTAAGAATTACCCTCGGGTATCGGATTCTGTAGTCGCGGCTGGAATTATCCCTTTCCAGTAGGGCTGCAATGAAGAAGAAGAACGGTCTCCTCCACAAGGGTTGAACAAACCAAAGTTGTGTTCTTGGGTTGCAAAAGGATTCACAAAGGTTTGGCAATGATGTGTGAATCAAAACATGAGTCTTGGGACTCAAAAATATGAAGACTAGATGTATTTGGACTCTCAAATTCGTCTCCTAAAGTCTTGCAAAACAACTCCCCCGAAGTTGGTATTTATAGGAAAAAAGATGAAGAGTTCCGCTTTTTTAAAACTCTAAAAATCTTATCAGCGTACAGGTACACCGAACCCCATCTGGGGTACACCGAACCGGTTTGGTTGTACCATTCTGGTATGGGGTTAAAAAACAGCATTCTTCAAGGAATTTTCTCCAACTTCAAAAGGTCATAACTTCTTCATCGTAGCTCGGATTGAGGTGCCGTTTCTTCCAGTATCTTCGTTGCGGCGAGCTCTTCAACTTTCCAGTTGACCAGACCTCCGAACTATGGATGTGAAATTACGAAAATGCCCTTGAACTTCCCTATCAAGCCTTGTTTCACTGTTTTGACTTCCCCTGCGTTCCACTCACATTCTGTGCCTAAAATCAAGGAACGTGAAATCGTTGTGGCAGATGAGGGACACATTTAGGAGTTGTTGAATGCTTGATGCTTGGAATTCGGATAGAGGCCGTCGTGAGCGATCGTGTAGAGACGTGCCAGATGTAGCCGAATGTAGCGGCGTATGACATATAAAACTGTAAGATAACGGACATGAGAATTATGTCCTTACAAAAAGTGTTCTGGGACCCAAACTAAACCCCCGATAGACTTTTATGACTATCTCGAACCTTTTAGACTCAATGTCGCACTTAAAATGATCATTTGGATGACTTGAAAAATAATTAATTTTTATCTCATTAAATAGAGTCCCGACACGACTAACACGTTCGTCCCGACTTAATTATCGTAACTATCGTATTTGTTACTTGCGACAATTTTAAATAGATTCATAATCATGTATTACTTTATTCACTAAGTAATATTCAATATAATTCACATTAACAAATATTAATCCTCGTCTCGCTAATTAATATTTATTTTTATTTCAGATTAATTTACATTTTAAATTAAACTAATTCTATAATTAAAATCACTACAAATACGAGATGTTACACATATATAGGAAAAATCTCTAAAATGGACCTCGCTTAACAGACCTTAAAAAAGGATCATTTATTTAAAACAGTAAAAAAAATATTTTTGAGTTGATTTTTTTTATTGGTTTTAAACATTTCAATCAGTTCAAAATTAATATTTTTTGCTATTTTAAAAAAATCGATCAAAATATGTCAGTGTTTAAGGTGCTTAAAAACTGACATATTTTGACCATTTTTTTTAAATTAGCAAAAAAAATCATTTTTATCTGATTTTTTTTTAGTTGCTTGAAATGTTTAAAACCATAAATCTATTTTAAAAAAAGGGTCCATTTTTTAGGTCTTCTAAGTGAGTTCCGTTTTAAAGACGTGTTATGTCTGTGTGTGTGTGTGTATATATATATACATAAAGTCTCGTGTAAGGATTCCTTATGGTGCAGATCCCGCGGTATATACCATTTTTTTAAAATAATAAAAAAATAATTTTTTTTGTGAAACTTTATGAATATGATGTCCACAGTTAGAAGATCATATCCAATTTTTTCATCAAAAAATTCAATAAAAAAACCGTTGAGATGATGTGATATGTAAAAAAATGGTATAAATATTTATTTTCAAGCATTGAAATGTTGGGTCAGCGCCAACCACTTTATTGTTTGAATTTTTTGATGAAACTTGATGGATATGATCTTCTCACTGTCGAGATCACATCCATGAATATATATTTTTAAATTTATTTTTTTAAATTTAAATACATGGTATGTACCGGAGTCTACACCATAAGGAGTCCTTACAGGAGGAGACCTCTCTATCTCTCTCTCTCTCTCTCTCTCTCTATATATATATATATATAGAGAGAGAGAGAGAGAGGTACAATTTATACTCCATTAATACTCGAGAATTAATTGGTTTATTTTTCCAACATTTTTCATTTAATTATTCTTTAATTTATATTATTTTAATATTCCCAAATAATTTCTTTCAAATAATGTCCAATTTTTGTAATTTTATTTAAATAAAATTATTATTATCATATTTTATGTATTTATAATTATGATTAACATACGTATTTTCTTTTGTGAAATAAAATTATACAATATATTATAAATAAATTTTTAAGGGCCAATTATTTAATAGTCCTTACTATAAATATATATTTTTTAAAAAGGACACATATTTTTAGTTTAACCCATTTAGTCCCTCAAGCACTCAATATTCTCTTATTTTTAGAGGTCCGCGCCAGCGGCACTCCCTTTCCAAAATATGTGGCAAAGGACTTTTTGAGGCAAAATAAAAAGGCTTGAACTAAATGAGTATTAAAAAATATTTGAGGGAGTATTTGGTATATGTCCCAATTTTTAACACACTCGTGCTGGGTGCGAGGCTTAAATTAGTATGCTTAATGATGGGTATTCGAAAATTATAGTTGCCAAAAAGAAGTAAAAGTGTAGGATTATTATTTAGTTAAGTCCCAAAGAGAGCGTAACCAACACGCGCACCATTAGAGAGTGGAAAAATAGTCCCCACTTAATATCTCTCGTTTTCATCCGAATAATAGTTTTCCTTCTCTGTCCTTTTAACCTTTGCGTTGAAGCGTATATGCTCACTGGTCAGTTCCCTCTGACACAGATATAAAACAAAACAAGAACTCTGCTACATTGGCGCATTTTAGCCCCAAGTAAAAAAGACACCCCCTTTCTCTTTGTGAGAGAGAGATGGTGGTGGTGGCCCTGACCCTTTCTCTGTTATCCTGTGAAACATAACATAATAAGAGATCCTTTTCTAATTTTGTTTTTAGGAAGCAAAATGCTGAGTCGAGAGTTGGGAGGGAGTAGGCAGGCTAGTTCATATTTACAGCTATCATATCATTAGTCTTCTCACTTAAAACCACTTTCCGACTCTCTTATTTTTCCAAGATTCTCTTAGCTTTGGGAGTTTTTGTTTCAGCGAGAGAGAGAGACAGAGATCAATAGCAATGTTGGCTACAAGCACCGCTTTCAATACTTTACTCAGACAACTTCAGGTCTCTCCCTCTCTTTCTGGTTAATGTTTTGCACGTGTCTTGTAGTTTTCTTCATTCTTATAAACAACATGTGGTGTAAGATGCTTAAATTCAATTGTTCTTTGCTTTTTTAATTTTGATTTTTCTTCTCTCTATTACTATTTGTGAAGGTCTAAAAATATGCTTTGATTGGAGATGTTGTTTTTCATTTTTATAATTGGCGTTGTGGGTTTATTTAATTGGAAGTGTTATTTCATCTAATTTTGTTTTCAAGTTGACCCGTCTAATTTTTATAACACTGCCAGTGCCAACAAATGGTTCACTGTTTCTTTTATGAATTTGGTTGTTATGATGAGCAGCAAATATGGAATGAGATTGGGGAGGGTGAAGCGGAGAGAGATCATATGTTGATGGAGCTGGAGAGGGAGTGCTTAGAGGTTTATAAGAGAAAGGTTGATGAGGCTGCTAATACCAAGGCACGTCTTCATCAGTCTGTTGCAGCTAGAGAAGCTCAACTTGTAACACTTATGGCTGCTCTTGGGGAACATAATATTTATTCGCAGGTAAAAAGGAACCCTTTAGGAACTCAAACCATCACTCTTATTTCCTATTTTCGTGTCAACCTTATTTTCTGTTCCTTTTCTTTTGTTGTTTGATTTCTACCAACTTTGGGGCTATCAGTGCCATCTTTTGATATCTCATAATCTTTGATTTCCCCATTCATAATGAATCAACGATGTTTACAGAAGATCATGAAGAAGGTTGGATTGTGCATACATTGCTTCAATATTATTACTAGAATCTTATTCAAATATTAAGTCTATATTCATTTGTCACGAGACAAGATTTGTCACTGACTGCAATTTCTGGAAGACAAAGGACTCAAACACTTGGGTGTGGTTGATGGGTGTTACATTCTTTTTCATTGAAAATCCTGCCTTTCTAATCAAGTTTTACTTTTACTGTGTTAAATTGCATGTATATTAGCTGAGAACAGTAGTCTTAAATGTCACGCGTGCTATTTTTCTTATTTTTCATCGAAAATATTTCTTACTGGTGAATTGGATTCCATGAAAATAATATTAAAAGGCCTCGTCATATTTTCCACTCTTTGAAAAAAATGATCTATTTCTTGATGTTTTCTTTACCCTACTTTTATTATTTTGATCTAAATCTGAAGTTTAAATGTGTAATTATGAAATCTGAATCTGAAAAATTTGTTTGGTTTTCATGTTAATGAAAAATCAGAACAAATAATTTAAGAGTAATATTACCTCTTAATAGGATCAAGAGACAATTTACCTCTCAATGATTCAGAGGTAATATGACGCCTTCAACCCGGCTTAAGTTGACACAATAGTGATTAGTTCTGCTCTGTTTTGAGCTGTAGTTGTTGAAACCTTAAGTTCCATTGGCAATTTATTTAGTCTCTGTACTATTTTATGCATGCGTGTAATATTTGGTCAAAACAATGAAGAACTACAGATGGAAAGAAGCATCCGAATAAGCTGTTTCTGCTTCTACTACTCTTCTCAATATGAAATAATTTGTCTTTTGCAAATGCAGTTTTATCCTTATTTCTTTGACACGGGAAGGACATCTTTCTAGGATAATGTTATCATTTACAATGTGAGAGTGACTACCCTGTCATGAATAATGAAAGTGACTATCGAGTCCTGAACGATAAAAGTAGAATGATAGATACATGATCGATATGGTAATTAATTCATTTTTCTGAGAAGATTATCATAATTGCTTATGGGGTTGAAGATTCACTATTGTGAGAAGTTACTGTCATTAAAAAAGATATGTATTTAGCGATAAATCCAAAATGGGAGGGCTTAACATGACAATAGCACCACATTCCATAAGAAGAAAAAGTCTGCTGAAATGGAATGGAATTCATTACTATAGTTTGACCTTTTCCCCTTTTTAACAAGTACACGGCTAGACTTCAGCCGAATCAGTAAGAGCTTCTACATGCATGGCGGGCATTTTTTTTTGTCACGTTGGATAATCTTGCATTTTAGGAAAATTCTAACATGCTATTTCAACAAATGTTCCAGGTGCCACCAGAAATATATATATTGGCTTTCCAGCGGCCGTCGGATTTGCCTTTTTTTGGCTAGTTTTGCATTTTTCTCTCAAACTACCCAATCTTAACATGCAAAATTATTTGAACGTGGTTGTACCATTTGCGCGAGAGATGTAAAAAAATAAATCAGAGGCGTTGGTTTAGAGAAATCTGAAATGCCTTGTGATCCCTTCTATGTATCTTTTCTTTCCTGCTTTTAGTATAGTATCTTTTTCTTTCCTGTTAGTTTAGTAAGTGCTAGTCGCGTGAGAGAATTGGGTGGTGTATGGCAGGGTGGGAGTGGCAGTGGGTGGTGGCAGCTCAAATGGAAAGTCTGAAGTAGGATTCAAGATTTTTTATTTTTATTTTTGGGTGATGGGGCTAGATTTTTTTGGACATTGGTTAGCATTATATTATGGTGTTTGGCATCGTTGATATTATCCACATTAAGATCAAGAATTGTTTTGACTCTTATTTGCACTTTTTTGCGGGTATATTAGGCTTTTTGACGCACACCGTTCACAAAATTGTTAGAGTCTAATGGGTCTAGTACGTGGGGGCAAAATATCGGATCAAACGTGTCACGTGCAACTCGTTAGAGATGAAACATCAAGGGAATTAATGTATTTACCTGTTCTTTTATTAGATCAGCTCCAGACATTTGGGCATTTTGCATTGCCACATTTGCAGTTTTTGGCCACTTTCTATTTTGCACATGCTTGGCAGCAAACTTGCGTCTCCTGCCCACTTCAGGCCGCAAGCCCAACAGTAACTCAAAACATGAAAAAAAAGGGAAAAGTTGTGGTGCGGCTTACCTCTTGTCGCCCAGGAGTCGGTGTAACTTCTTCGGTCCTCCACAAAATTTTGGCCACAATGACTCGAATTTTGGGCTGTAGAATGAGTTTTAGCTATTTTGCCCCTCGCCTGGATTGATTTTGGCTGGGAAAAATTGCTTTTGCTATTTTACTTGCTGAGTTGGTGTTGGTCTTAGCAAGCAATTCTATGAAAGTTGTTGTCCAATGGTTCTGCAAAGGTATTTTGACGTAAAAATGACATTGCTATTTAATTTATAGTTCATAATTTGGTGAAAGTAATTGGGCCTTAAATATGTAAGAAGGCATGACAATATCATGAGTATACATGTACTAGTATAGCTATTTTTTCTGTTTTACATAAAACGGCTTTACTATTAACTATGTAAATCATAATCCTCTAAAAATAATTTATCCCCAGCGTGAAGTCTTGAATGTGCTGCTGCTAAAACTTATTTTACAATTTCTCTCTCCTTTACTAGCAATGCGCCTGAAGAGGCTAGCACAAGAAGCCAAGTATAATATCAACAATTTCATGAAACCTATAGGATCGACTACATTTAAATTAATTTTGGGGGTCAAACTCATGTATTTCATTCGATGTTTTGCTTAATTAAATGTTCTTTTGAAATTCACAGCTACATTCAGAGAAAAAAGCAACATCATTGAAAGATCAACTCAAATTAGTGACACCACTGGTGGAAGATTTGAAACTAAAGAAAGAAGAAAGAATTAAGCAGTTTGCAGATATAAAGGCACAAATTGATAAGATCACTAATGAGATTTCAGGATATGGTCATCTTATTGATGCTGTGGGTTCCTTGAATCTGGATGAGCAAGACTTGTCAATAAGAAAGCTAAATGAATACCAATCACATCTTAACACTCTTCAAAAGGAAAAGGTATGCATTCAGTCACTTGCCTTTTTATTTGATGTCTTCATTGTTACTAGGGGTGTGCTTTGGCTGGATCGGAATAGAGTTGTTTGGAAAAAAAAATCGGAATTACAGAACCCTTTCCAATTTGGAAAAAATAAAAATCAGAAAACATTTTTTTTTTCCAATTCGGCAGATTTGGAAAATTTGGAATTCATGGAGAAATTTTCAATTTTTTTACTATTCGGAAAAATCGGAAATATAAGTTTTGTATTTCAGAAACATAAGAATATTTGTTAAACATTTTGTTACTGACTTCAGGCTACATATAATTGACTGTGTATATATTATGAGATACATTCCTACTATTTATTTGATATTATTATTTTAGTTTACCTTCCTACTTTTTCCTGTGCAATAAATTCTAGATTTAAAATAATTTCAAACTTGATCTATTTTTTGATTAAAGAAAGGAGATGGATACACAACTGGTGCCCTCCCAATTCTATATCAGTGCCATAAGGGTGTTAACCCTTCCACCCTCTTGGGAATGTAATTAGTCCTACCATGTGAGCTTAAGCTCATTGGTTATATTTAGTACTTAAATATAATGTGACATTAGATTCATTGTTACTGCAGGTCTTATGGTTTATCTTTATTAAAAGGATGGCATGCCTGTTGAGTAATTATAAACTGATGATATTATTATAAGTGTATAACTTGTATACTGTAAATAAAGAAAAGCAATGAAGGGAAGGAGGAGTTACTGGAATAAAGTTATTTTGCAGTGTTCTGTATCTAAAGCACTTGAAGTTTAGTGGAGATAAGTTAGCATTCACTCATTTGCCACCTCAATATTGTAATTTTTTCAGTAAAACGCAAAAAGGAAAAAAGAAAGATAAAAAAAATTAGATATCCCTCATTGCAAATACCTACCCCCCCCCCCCCCCCCCAACACACACACACACAAAAAAAAAAAACTTTGAAAATTAACCACCCTAAACTATGTAAATGTTGCAAGTAAGTATCCCCTTACGTGTCACTAAAAAGCTCCTTGAACAATGGAAATAGTTCAAGGACTTTTGTGCAAAATTAACAATTCATGGAGACATTTGCAAATAGTGTGATACTTGAGGGGGTTTCTTGAAACCTGTCCTATTTTTGCTTTATTGATTGTGTATGTTTTCTGTCTTTTGCAGTCTGATCGCCTCCATAAAGTGTTGGAGCACGTTAATGAGGTACATTCTTTGTGCGGTCTTCTTGGTTTGGATTTTGGCAAAACCGTCAGTGATGTGCATCCAAGTTTGGATGGGATAAGCCTTGAACAATCGACAAACATCAGTGATAGTACATTGGAAGGTCTAGAACAGGCCATATATAGGTTGAAAACTGAAAGAAAAATTCGATTGCAGAAGGTATTTGAGTCTTTCATATTCTTCATGTGTTGGTGAGAATGAAGTTTGTTATCTATAGTAATCTCTGTCCTTAAATTAAATGCAGCTAAAAGATGTTGCAGCATCACTATTTGAACTTTGGATTTTAATGGACTCAACAAAAGAAGAAAAAAGTAAATTTTCGGGGATTATTTCGATCATTGGATTGTCTGAATCAGAAATTGTGGAAACGGGAGCTCTTGCTATGGAGATTATTCAACAGGTTTGAAGTAGCCTCTGTTTCCTCCATGAAAAATACTCTCAAAGGGTCTGAGAGATTACAAAATTGGAAAATAATTGAAAAAGACAAGTTTTATGAGAAGTTGGAAAAAGAGATGAGTGGATTGGTCAATTGTTCCTTTTCCAGTTTTTCATGGAATTTAATTATTCCCCCTCCCCCCCATGAAAAACTGGAAAAGTAAATTCCATGAAAAACTGGAATTTAATTATTCCCCCTCCCCCTCCAAAACAAAAGAATTGAATTTCACATAAAACGGAAAAAGTAACTGAACATCTCACCAAACACTTATCTAAATAATCCATAAAATAAATGGGACAAGAAATTGAAAGTAACTCATATATGGAACAAGTGCGACCCATGGGAATGCAAAGGTTTCGACTCCTGCAAGGAATTGTTTCTTGTAACTTGGACCTCTTTTAATGATGTTTGGACTGCATCTCCCTAGGAAGTTTGGACCCTTACAAATCGCTCTATAAAGGTTTATTCTCATTTCATATTTAGCCGCGAGCAGTATACGTTTGTGTTTTTCCAACTTCTATTAATAGAAACTGTATATCAGCCCTTTTCCAACTTTTTACCCAAGAAAATAATCGTTTCACCTGGCAAATTTTTCCAATGCCCTTTTCAACTAGTTTTCAACTTGTGTGTTTGATTGTAGATGTGTAATAGCAGGACAATGCCGTGCTTATTAACTAAAAGAGAATTCTTTCTCCTGGAAAATCCAAAATTAAGGGGTGGGGGTGTGAATTTTGTCAGGCATCACCAAGTTGTACCTAAAAAATATTTCCATGAAAAATATGTGCTATCAAACACTACCATAAATCTGGAAAATGACTACTTTCCATGATTTAGCTTGGAAAAAGAATGCTATCAAACACACCCTTAAATAATGATTTCATCCTGACAGGTGTTGGCAGAAGTTGAGATGCTTAGTAAACTGAAAGCGAGCAGGATGAAAGAATTGGTTATGAAGAAGAGGTCAGAGTTGGAAGATATATGCCATAAGATTCATATCGAACCTGATCCAAGCACAGTTGCTGAGAAATCTATTGCAATGATAGATTCTGGTATGAAGTCTCGCCCTTCAAGGCAGGAGCTGCTTGCATTTGCCATTTATTAATGTGTTACGACTTATGAAAAAAATCATTTAAAATGCTACACTTCTGTTATTTAGGTCTTGTGGATCCTTGTGAACTATTGGCAAACATTGAAGTGCAAATAAACAAAGTGAAAGATGAAGCGTTGAGTCGAAAAGATATAATGGATAAGATAGAGCGATGGCTTTTTGCTTGTAACGAAGAAAAATGGCTTGAAGATTATAGTCGAGTAAGCTAGAATTTATTGTAAAATTGTATTGCCCAATATCATGTGCAGAGGGATGGACCGTCTTGTCATTCTTTTCCTTCTCTTTTTCTTTATATATACAATCTGGATCATTTATGGGCCCCCTTTTAAAAAAATTGTGGACCTTGGGGTCAAGGTGGGGATCCTTTCCAGATTAAAATATTGGTAAACCCCCCTTAATTCAATTACCTTCTCATCTACCTGCATGTTAGTTTAATGCGGGCTTCTACACCTTGGCTTGTTTTAACTTCTAAAAGATCCTGTTGATCATCAGGATGATAACCGGTATAGCGCTGGAAGAGGTGCTCATGTAAACCTTAAACGTGCAGAGCGAGCTCGAATTATTGTAAATAAGATTCCAGGTATTCTGTTCTGGATTTCTTAGTGACATCACCTCTTGTCTGAGCTATTGCAATTCTATGGATGTTATTGACAAAAGGTATTATTTCAGCCATTGTTGACAGTTTGATATATAAGACGCTCGCGTGGGAGGATGAGAAGAAGAAATTGTTTCTCTATGACAAGGTGGGGTTTGCAGCATGATAATTTTTTTAGATTGCTAAAGTCCAAAAGAAAAGTCTGGAACTTTTATTTGTTTTTTAAATAACCCCATTAACTATTCAAAAACCCACTTCTGGGGACTTTTAAGTGGCACGTAGGGGTTCTCCTAACAAAGTGCATTGTGCAGGGGGTTTGTTGAATAAAAAATAGTTCATTATTTCTTACAATGGTGCTGTTTATTGAGTAAATTTTCTAACAACGGTCTCTTTTTTTTTTTTTTTTTTGAAATCTTTTCTAACAACGCTCTCTGTAGGTGCGTTTGGTGGCAATATTGGAGGATTACAAACTATCCAGACGACAGAAAGAAGAGCAGAAGAAGAGATACAGGGTAAATCCCAGTTTTATGTATATATATATTATGGAATGCTGTGCCTATGGCTTTAACATTGATTTGGGTAGGGGTAGCAAAAAGCCACACGACCCACACGATTTTTTAGTGGCTTCAGCTGGAGCCTTTACAAATTCGGTGCTTAACGGTAGGCCCGGCAAAATGGATAAATGGTCCAAAAACCGCCCATTCTACGCCCATTAAACAAAGAATGGTTCACCATTTAAAGTAAGTGGGTCAAAATGGTTTTAAAGTCCCACTTTTAGCGGTTCACCTGCGGGTCTGTCGCGGGTTACACGAGGGAGATCCGATTGTAACATTCTAAACCTAAATGGTTTTCATTCTGCAGCAGCCGCTCTCTCTCTCTCTCTCTCTTGATCTCCAATACACCTAAAATCCTCACTCACAGATCGAAGTGTTTATATATGGGTGGAGAAAACCGTTAACATTTAAAAATTGTTAACATCCAAAGTCCTAACATCTTGATCAATCTATTGCAAACTGTCAACATTTATAAACTGTTGACATTTGAATAACAGTTAAACTTTTATAACTGTTAACATTTGCAAATCAGTCATAAACTTTTTAAAAGTTTAAAATTGTTAACATCATTTATTATGACCCGGCCGACCTGGAGTGGGAAAAAAAGGTCAACCCGACCCGACCAGGGCTTGATCCAACCCGATCCGTCCATTTTATTCTGTCCGACCCGCTATTGACCCGTCCAAATTTATCCATATCCATTTTTGACCCGTCAATTACCGCCCATTTGCCACTAGTACTTAACGGGTGGACCTGTTAAACATGATTATTAGCTAATCAGGTTTGAGTTGTATCATTTAGTGGAAATACACGATAAAAACCCGATAAGACAGGAAAGGCATAACGAGACAGATTTGGGTGGAGGTGATTTTGACCCAAACCTGATAATGCCCGACACAACATGAACTATTGCGGCCCTTAGATTTGGGCCAGCCCGGTGCACCAGTACCCTAGGCATCCCCTTGTCTAGGGCCTGTCCTTTTAGTAAAATTTTGGATGCAGCCCAGTGGCGGATCCAAGATTTTTGATCAACCGGGGCCAAAGTTTCGAGTGATGCCGGGGGTTCGGGGATGGGAGCCCCCAAGACGAATTTTTTTGGGGTTATTTCGAGTTTTATACAAATTATAATTTTATTTCGAGTTTTATACAAATTATAGTTTATCCAAATTGACTACAAATTATATGTTTCGAGTTTATTTCGAGTTTTTTTTGGGCATATATGTTTGGGACACAAATTACAGAAATTTGACAAGGTTTAGATTTTTAATTAATTACAATCTTAAACCCTTAGTTTTGAATATAATTAGAGTTATACCTTAAAGTTTGAAATTTTACCAAAAAACCCTATATATATATATATATATATATATATATATATATATATATATTTTTTTTTTTTTTCAAAAATTGAACTGGGGCCAAGGCCCCCCTTGGTCCCCATGTGCATCCGCCCCTGATGCAGCCCTTGCTTTTTGTTCTTGCTAATGTTATTTGCCAGAATTGTAGGGGTTTCCCTAATAAATTTACAACTTTTTTAATTTTAAATTACCCATAATTTTTTTTTTTTGTAAAATATTATGAAATAGAAATAGTCATATGCATGATGCATGTTGGACAGGCTAGATTCAAATATATCGAGAATAATAATTACAGTTGTGCCGATGCCACGGGGCTCCACTAATTCTATAAATTAAACATCAAGTCATTTTAATTAACATTAGGAATATTTTTTTTATAAAATATTATGGCAGTAGAAATTTTCATATGCATAATGCATGTTGGACAGGCTAGATTCAAATATTTCGAGAAGATTAATTACAGTTGTGCCGATGCCCCAGGGGCATCCACTAGTTCTATAAATCAAGGGTATTCTTGTATAAACCCACTTTTCCGTTTTACAACCCCCATTTTTACAACACCCACACTAATGGGTTTAAACCCATTTATCGCACCGATGTGAAAGGGGTTTATTGAATAGAAATGAGAAATTTGACATTTTAAAGACTCAACTTTACAATCCTATTTCTTCTTCCAAAATTCGAAATACCTTGTTGCATTACTCTTTTGAAATAGACCACCTGCTATCAGATCTTGTATCATCCATTTCAATAAAATACACATACCGAATAAGTTCCAGACAATGGTTGCCCCTTTTATTTTGAAGTAGATCTAATAATTACTACAATAACGACATTAACGAAAACAATGAAGAAGGCAAAAAAAAAATGTCGTTTCTATTTGTTCAGATTTATATAAAATAACAGGGGTTAATTGTACTTGTTCTGGTTTGTATCCATTCACTGGGGTTATTAAATGGCATTATATTGATCCTTATGGAAACTCAATCTCTTACAGTGCTATGAATCAACTGTGAAAACAAACAATTATGTCAAAAACTGCATACAGCTCCTCTCGGGGTTATTAAAAGGGGTATGGAAGTCTTTTTATCACTTTTAAAAGTTGACTCTTCTAAATGATTTTGGTGGGGCTATATATAGAAAATGTGTCTTTATATAAAAACACCCTAAATTAACCATCAAGTCATTTTAATTAACACTAGGAATGAACCTTGGTTTGGTTTGATTGCATTTTTTTTTTTTGCAAGCGGATCCATGTTTAGAAAATGAGTTCCGTGTTTCTGATGGTTTGCTCTTATTTCGGGTTCCAACCAGGACCAAAAGAAGCACCAAGACATGCTACTTACGGAGAAGGAATCGATTTATGGATCTAAGCCTAGTCCGAGACGAACCAGCAGTTTTAGGAAGGCAAACGGGTACAGTGCAAATGGAAATGGATCTCCTACTCTCCCGCCCCGCCGTAACTCTTTTGGGTGTCCAACTCCTGAGCCTCTCACCCCACGTGGGCGTTCAAATGGGCATTTCAAGGAAATGAGAAGACTCTCTACTGGACCTCTTAACTTTGTTTCCATAACAAAAGAAGATACCATGTCTTTTTCATCTATTTGTGGTTCTGAGCTAGGGTCTCCTCCTCACAGCTGAATCTGATACTTTAATTGGTAAGTCTTTCCTTATTTCACCTTTTGCTTCTTTAACGACTTTTAACTCAGTATTTTTTTAATTGCTCACATCATCCAAAGATAATTAGGATTGGAGCATCCAACCCAGGATCAATAGAAGAATATTGCCGAGAGGCCCTAGAATTTTGCGGAGATAGTGGCATGGCTTTGATTACCATATAGGGCCATTTGGCCTTTTGTCCCCAGTTTGTTTTGCCATATTTCACTTTGAGTACCGGAGTTTTCTCTTTTTACACTTCGGGGTCCATTATTTTTAAATATCTTTGCGATTTTTTTAGGACACATTTTTTCCCCACAAGAGTCTCAATAAGTAAAAATAGGCCCAAAAGTGCTAATATTCAAATCTTTAATACCCAAAGTGAAATTCGACAAAATAAATGGAGCCAATTGCTAAATGACCATTTATGTTATTAGCACGTTCTCTCATGTGTGGCATGATTTGAGTCAAATATTGGAAAAATTATGTAGAATGAGGTGGATTAAGCGTGGTCAAATTCAGTTTGACACATAGGATGAAATCCCGTTGTGCAAAAGTAATTGGCTATGGTGAAGATATTCGGTAAGTTCCAGCGTGGAATATGTGATTCCGACGAAAGAAAAGGGATCACTCCTAGCGATGTTACAATTCTGATACCATATATCGTAATCTATTTTTGCAATTTATGTCCGAGTGAAACTTCATTTGGCGTGTCTTGCCACATTTCTCATTTACCTTGTTTTGCCCATCTGGCTATGGACCTTTTTCAATTTAGCAACATTTTATCATCACAAGAAGAGGAATAATAGTTCCTCGTGTTAGCGAAATTTTCCATAGAGCTATTTCTTTTGTTAGTCTTTTTCACGAAAACTCTTGATGGGAAATAATTCTCAACTCAAGCTATTGTCTTACTAAAGACAAAGATATTCGGCTAAGGGCTTCCTTGCTACAAAACAGGGCCCTATGGCAGTTACACGGGAAAATCAGCTTCTGAGAAGTGCTTTATGTCAGTTTTACTTCAAAACAACCAACATAACTACTCTCCATTATGCAAATGTGTTGCTCCACAAATTTTCCACATGCACACATTCTAGCAACTTATACAAACTGCCATGGCTCAACATATCTGTCCTACACTAGTCTCCCTTGACCAACCCATGAATCGCAACCCTTGTTTTTGATGTGAATTACAAGTTAATGACCTAAAAATCAAGACAATATGATTTCTAGAGAGAGAAACAAAAGAGTTCTTATATTTCAAGAATGGAGAATGAGTACAAAATGAAGATACAAGAACTATTTATATGAGAGATATTACTTGTTAATCAAGTAATAACTAAAATGACTAAAGGACAAACTAAGAAATAAAAGAATACCTAATTAGTCCCAAACATGCTTGGAAACTAATTAAGGAAGGAAAATGCCTAAAAAGAACTAAAAATAGAAAATACAATGAAAATAAAAGGAAGATAGAATGAATTTCCATCACTCTCCCCCCCTTAAAGAGAGTTTGTCCACGAACTCAAAGGGGAACACGAATAGAGTCATCCTTTAAAACTGTAATCAATTCATGGGTAGGGGAATGCTCGGTCTCATCGAGATATTCTTGGGGCTGATCCATCGCTAACAGGGCCCGATGACGCAGCTGAGGGCAATCGGAAGCTCGGTGTCTCACGGTGCTGTAATTAAAGCACCGAAATGTGGGAGGGCTTGTATGGGTTGCAGCGGAAGTGGCAGTAAGTGGAGTAATGACAGAAGATGTCGAGGCTAATGCTGCAGAAGGAACAAAACTCAAGGAAGGTAGAGGTCGGGATGCTGGAGGAGCTGCCAGGGCCGCATGATAGGCCTCGGCCTTAGTAGCATACTCTACCGCTAGAGCTGGCATTTATGGTAATAACCCGAAATGACCCGATTAGCTTGTATAGATTTAAAAGTACCCAAAACTTATACTAAAATAAAAATTAATGCGACCCGAAAATGACACGACAAACCCGAATTGCCACCCCTACTACCGCCTTAAAAAAGGTCGGTATCTCTTTCAATCCAATATCGCTGATAATATGGAGCTGGAGTCCCAGAATGTAGCGGTTGATCCGTTGATCCTCCGTCTCGGGCAGTTGAGCTCTATTGCAAAGGAGCTGAAGCTGCTCTGTATACTTTACTACCGAAGACGTATCATGCAGGAGAGACTGAATGCGAGTAAAGATGTCTCGCTCGTATGTCGGGGGCATAAAGGAGGCCTGAAGAGAGGCCTTGAGATCGAACCAGTCCTGGATAGGAGGGAGTCCTGCAGCTGTCATGCAATAACAAAGGTCATTCAACCAAACGTGGGCAAAATCCTGAATTTTGGTGGCAGCTAGAAGAACACATGAGCGGTCCTGAACCCGCTTGTGATCGAAAACTGTTTCCATAGCGGTGAGCCAATCGGTCATATCATCCGGGGAGAATCTGCCATCGAACATAGGAATATATATGCGGATATCCCCATGGAGACTGCGTGAAAGTAGCTGGAGTGCTAAAGAGAGTGGGTCTCCATCCTGATGAGCTCTCGGGTCCACCACATCACTTGGTATAGGTGCAACATAATCAATCGGGTCCAGTGGCATCTGTACAGGTGGTGGGCGAGGAAGATGATCATGCAGGACTATGGGAGGTGCTGGAGGACACCGGTGGGGGCGTGTGCCAATCAAATGGCCAAGCTCTCCACAATAGTAGCATTGACGGTCACGTAGGGTATAAAACGAGGGCCATCGGGTGGGGGAATCCAATCCAGGATGCTACGTGGGGTATCCCCAGCGTCGCTGGATGAAGAAAAATCGATGTAAAATAGAGAGAGATCATGATGGGAATATGTGTGATGTGATGATGGGGGAGGTGATATGTATGGTGGTGCGTGAGGATGCAAACGCGGATCAATGTTTTAATATTCAAAAATACCAAAATCAAATGGGTCGGGTGCTTCGGGTGGTCGAATAAGGTTGAGATTGGGTGGATGATTGAGGGGAATTGTGTTTGGGGTATTAGGCAACTTGGGTTGGGTCAATTGTTGGGTGAAAATTGGGTTTCTTGGATCATTTGGATTTGAATTTTGGTTGAAAAAATTATAGTGGGGTTCGAATTCAGAACGGGTTTTACGACTGGGGTCGGGGAGATGGTTCATAGATTGGGGCAATGATTTGGTTAAATCCCTACGGGTTAGGTTTTTAAATAGGACAACAAGTGTTAGGGTTTTATCGGCGTTGGTTGGACAACAATTAGTGCTTAGAGGATTTGAATGATGTTCTTGGCAGGGATGTATAAACACCATAATCGGGAAGACCCATGGCAAAAAAAGAGAGATCGGCCACTACGAGGGTGGTCCGATGCAGAGGAGGAGCCAGGGGCTTCCGCAGGAGGCTGTCGGTGAGATCTTGAGCTGTTGGAGGGGTGTCGGCCACCAGATGGGTGGTCCGATGCAGGAGAGATGACATTCGACCTTGGTCGGCGGTTTTTGACCCACAAATTAACCTTTTCGGTGCCGAAATTTGTACCGAAATGGGATCACCACAGTTTTGTTGCTCGAGGATCAAATCTAAACCATAAGTAGCCAGATGGCTAGGGTTTATCAATTCGACAGTAGGTTGGTGAGGTTCCGTCACTGGATGGGTAGTCCGATCCACCAAAGAGAGTTTGTGGAAGTTTTTGGTGAGTTGTGGAGTCGCGGCTTGCATTTCTTGCCCCTGGTTTAACTCGGGTTATTGCTGATTGATGACAACAGGATTTTGGGCCACTTGGATAGAAATCCGACCTGTTGTCACTTTGGGATTGATGTTGGATGAACTAGGGTTTTGCAATTTCGTCAAAAGTTGAAAAATGACCTCCATTTGTTGTTTTAACTCACGATTGATTTCCTTTAATTCTTGATTGTTTTGTCTAAACTCTTCGTTAATCTCATCTTGAATTCGTGTCGCCTTCTTCAGGGCCATTGAGAATGTAGGGCACGATTTGATATTCTACACATATCGATACACACTATCATAATGTTTGGAGCGACATCCGCTCTGATACTAATTTAACGTGAATTACACGTTAATGACCTAAAAATCATGACAATATGATTTCTAGATAGAGAAACAAAAGAGTTCTTATATTTCGAGAATGGAGAATGAGTACAAAATGAGGATACAAGAACTATTTATATGAAAGTAATAACTAAAATGATTAAAGGACTAACTAAGAAATAAATGAATACCTAATTAGTCTCAAACATGCTTGGAAACTAATTAAGGAAGGAAAAGGCCTAAAAAGAACTAAAAATTAGAAAATACAATGAAAATAAAAGGAGGATAAAATGGATCCCCACCAGTTTTATTCATCATGAAATAACCTAGTAGAAAGTCGATGTTAGCCCACAAATGTCATGCCCCACTTCATGACTTTAGCATCGCCTCGTAAATGCACTGCCGAGTGTGGGGATCACGCCGGACATGGCATGATCCCCGTGCCTCGAGCCATGCTATATGCCAACAAGCTCCCGCACTTGTTCAATGGTGCCCATTATGTGCCCACCAGAAGGCTAAGGGTACATGCCCAAGTTGGGCTTGCCCTTGCTGTGTCGGCGGTAAACACCCCCCCTCCGTTTCTCTTAGTACCTTTAACTAAAAATCCATAGATGAATTCTCTCAAGTACACCAACACTTGGTCTTGCCCAAACAAGCACTTGACTGAGTTAGGCCATGGCCTTATTGAGCAAACTTTACTACCCCCTGAGTACCTTAAACTAAACATCCATAGATGATGGTCTCTCAAGTACACTAGCACTTGGCCTTGCCCAAACAAGGACTTTTGTCAACAATTCTTGCAAACCCACCTAAGCCCAACACTTACCAAATTTTGTTGCCTCAAACTTGTCTTCATCAATGCCAAGCTTGGCCGTGCCATGACAAGCTTTGGCAAGCTGACACATGCGGACATTTCTGTGCCAATCGGAATTAGGGATTAACTTGTTATTCCTGAACGCTGGTTTTACCCAGCTATGTGAAGTTGAAACCTGATTGATTCATAATGTGAGCGCAAATATTAAGTAGGGCCCTTCATAACATGCATGGAAATGTTTTCACATTGTGCTTAAAGCACCATTATCAACGATTGTTTTCAATGGCCTAGGATTTGGGGCCTGGACATTGGCCTAGGATTTGGGGACCTGGAAGGTCTGATGTCCAGTCCACATTCTTTAATCAGTTTTTAAGCAAAATATAATTTTTTTGGTGTGTAAAAATAGTGTAGCATGACTATGACCAGTAACAAGATTATTCAAGCATTTTGACCAAATTTATTGAGAAATTTATTCAAGCATTTTGACCAAATTTATTGAGAAATTTATAGCTACGCTCAAATTTCTGTCCTTTGAACCCGCAATATCAAATGTTTTGTGCAGGAATAAGCAACCTTTTGTACTTTCAATGGTGTCATGCTGGATTAGAGAAGCGGAAAGATTGTGAATATGAAGGGAATGTACGATAGTGTATGATTGCGAAATATGTTAAGTAGGTAAAGCTGATGGTTTGTTGTGGATAAACAACTAGTTAGCTTGAAATAGTATGTGAATAGACAGTCTACTCGTTGACAAGTCTGGCTTGTGCTTTATGTATGCGTGTATATATTTGTATTCAGTGTGATGTCTATAATTTGATGCAGGGATCTTGAAATTTTGTTGGGTGGTTTTGACTTTCACCGCAATTTTGTTTCAATGTTGGAAGCACACCCCCAGTTTTAAAAATCTTGAGACTGTCACCAAGTGACCCTAAAAATGGTAACATTTCTGAACTTTAGCGACGCCTTTAGAGTTGTACCTCAATTTTTTGAAAAAATGGAGTAACCCAACAGACAACAAAAATGGGGGTGAAGTCGAAACAATTTTTTTTTCTTTTTCTTTTGTAATGCGATTTGTAGTATCTTTGATTGAGGTAGAGTGGTATTTATTAATACATCATATGGGTTGAGAACTTATTATTAGCTTCATGTTTCCACATTATATTTGATTTCTATATCGTGCTTAACTTGTTATATATTTTTTTAAACATTGTCGGTCCCAAGTCTGGATAAAGGAGGAAGATTGCGTTAGGTAGCTAACAACCAACATAAAATTTGTCAGATCCTTATGAACATGAATCATATGAATCTACGTGCTAATACTACGACATTCCCCTTAAGCAATGCGTTCGCTTGCCATCGGGTGTCTCGAAAAATAGGTAAGGGGCGTTACGCCTGCTATCGTGTGTCTCGAAAAATAGGTAAGGGGTGTCGCATCGGCGCTCGGGTGCGATGAGAAATGGGCAAGGGTTTCTGCAACAATCTGGACATGTGCACGTAAAGAAACTAGTCCAAGATAATAGATTTAGGTTAGTGACTTGGAACATAGGGGCTATAATAGGGAAATGGATGAAGTTAGTGGATACCACGATAAGAAGAAAAGTTAACATAGCGTGTTTACAAGAAACTAAATGGGTCGGTGCGAAAGCTTGAGAAATAGAAAGTACTTGGATTAAGTTTGAGAAAACATAGAAATATAAACGGAGTCGGAATAATAGTAGATAATAACCTTAAGAATGATATCGAAATCGTTATTAGGAAAAGTGATAGACTTGTACTTGTGAAATTGGTATTAAGTGAAAATATAGTTAATAATGTTAGTGTTTATGTACCCCAAGTAGGATTAGATGAGAACATTAAAGTACAATTTTGGGAATAAATAGATGAACTAATCCAAGAAATACAGTAGGTGAGAAAATCTATATAGGAGGAGATTTTAATGGTCATGTAGGAGAAGATCGTATAGGATATGAGACAATGAATAGAGGATATGGTTTTGGAGATAGGAACGATGGTGAATGATTCATCTTAAATTTTGCAATGGCTTATGATGTTGTACTAGTAAATATATGTTTTAAAAAGAGGTTTGAACACTTGATAACTGATAAAAAGTAGAATGCATAAGAGCCAAATAGACTTTTTCATTATTAGGAAAGGAGATCGATTAACATGTAAAAATTGTAAGGTTATCTCGGGAGAGAGCATAAGTTCACAATAGGGGTGCAACCGGTACGAGTTTTTATCGTACCGTACCGTTTTGGTCCGGAAAAAAATGGTTTTGGTTTCATATTATGAAATACCGAAAATCGATTTTACCGAAACCGAAAATACCGTAAAAAATTTGGTTGGTTTTGGTTTTTAGATACAAAAAAATGATTTACCGAATTTACCGTACCGATATCTTACCAAAATTACGGTACCGAAATACCGTACCGAACTTTTTGTGCAGTGTCAAATTATTTTGGGTATCATACTACTTCTATTTATTTTATTTTTCATGAGTGAGTTTTTATATTCTCTTTGAATTTAAATTTATTTATTTGAGTATTTGGTTTAAGTGTTAAATAATGATGTTAATTAAACATATATTTTGTTTAATTAATCAAATATTTAACACAATGAATTAGGCAGTATTTTATTAAAATAAAAAGAGCCGTTTGTTTTGTTGGCTATATTTTCGTTTTGCCCTTATTTCATTTGGGCTTTATATTGTGGTTTGTGTAGAGATCTTTTTTTTAGGTTTCCATTTCATTTTTTTTACCTCTTTCTCTTTCAAAAAGTGTGGCCGTCATTTTTGTTTGAGCTCTCTCTCTCTCATTTTCTTTTCTTCCTCAACCTTGGGTTGATTTTGAGAAATAATTTTTACGGAGTTTTATTTGAAAATACCATTTTTTTTGTTTTGAGATTTGGCTTTCGATTTGGTGTGGTTACTTCGTTTTGAGATCGGGTTTCTGATGACAATTTTTTCGACGCCAGCTGTATTCGGATCTGAGTTCCCTCCGTGTTTTTCGGTGATTTTTTTTTCGACGAGTTGGCTTTTTCGGTGAGTTGGCTTTTCCGGCGCAGGTTTGTTTTCCGGTGTTGGAGGTGTGGATGATTTTGACTTTCTGACGAATATTTTTTGATGTAACAGCTCCCTCAGTTTTTTAGGCTCATCATTTTAGCTCACTCTCCTCAGGCACCAGCTCCCTCATCTCGTCTCACTCTCCTCTGGCTCCGATAAAATCAAACCGGTTAGTTTGGTCTCGTATCTGTTTAAATCTATTGTTCCAAATGCTACAAATGCTAGAAATTGTACCTGTTTATGTATGTTTCTAATTGTTCCAAACAACTAGAAATGCTAGAAATTGTAACAGCTAGAATTGGGTATATCAAAATATATACCAGATTTACCGAATGCATAAACCGATTTGAAATTCTGGTATTTATCGAAAAAAACCCAAATTGAAATCGAAATTACCGAAACCAAAAAAACCCAAAAATACTGAAAAAATCGAAAAACCGGTCGGTTTGGTTTTGGTTTTTGTTTTGATGTACCGGTCGGTAAATTGGTAGGGTACGATTTTACCATATAGAATGTGGTTTTGGTATTGGTAAGGGGTCGTTACCGACCATACCGTACCGGTTGCACCCCTAGTTCACAACATAGGATAATGGTATTGAATATAAATATTGAAAATCAATCACGAGTGAGAAAATAAAAGATTAACTCACGAACTAGGTGGTGGAAAATAAAAGGCGAGAGATTAAAACTATTTAAAGATTAAATATTAAATGAAGCGTCATGGAATATCGAAGATGAGACTGACATAATGTGAGATAAGATGCCCACATGCATTAGGAGAATATCAAAAGAAATTTTTGGAGAATCAAAAGGCATGGGACCGCAATTTGAAGAAGCTTGGTGGTGAAATGGAGAAGCACAAAATATAGTAAAAATCAAAAGGTAGTGCTTTACAACATAACAAACAACTAAAAACGAAGAGAATTTTGAAAAATAAAAATGGGATAAAAATGAATTTAAGAAAATGGTAAGAGATGTGAACTTAAAGGCGTATGATGATCTTTATACAAATTAAGAACTACAAATTAAGAACACAAGAAGTGGAAAAAATATTTGTAAGCTTGCTAAATTTAGGGACAATTTTTTTTTAATAACGTTAAGTGTATTAAAAGTGATGATTCGAAAGTCCTAGTGAAGGTTGATGAGATTATGGAAAGCTGAAAAAACTACGTCGAGAAGTTATTGAATGAAGATAATGAAAGTAAATTAGATATAAAGGAACTTAGGGAGATTCGAGAAACTATATTTTTCGCAGAATTAAGACAACAAAGGTTAAAATTGCTCTACAAACATGAAAACAAAGAGGGCTTTATGAGCAAATAGTATTCCTATTGAGGTTTGGAAGTGCTTAGGAGAGGAAGGCGTATCTTGGCTTAGAAAATTATTTAATAGAATTATAATTACTAATAGGATGCCCGATGAATGAAGAAAGAGTATTTTAGTACCTATTTATAAAAATAAATACTACATACAAAGTTGTTCAAATTATCATGTATTAAATTAATGAGTCATACAATGGAACTTTGAGAGAGAGTAATTGAATATAGATTGTTAAAAACAACAGTATCTGAGAACTAATTTGGGTATATGTCTAGGATGTCAACAATGGAATCAATTTATTTATTAAGGAGATTAATGGAGAGGTACAGGGAGAACAAAAAGGATCTCTGATTTTTATAGATTTGAAGAAGACATATGATAGGATATCAAGAGATATACTATGGTGGGATATATATAAAAAAGGAGTGACCATAGATATATTGATGTGATTAAGGATATGTATGATGGGGGTCATGACTTTAGTAAGAATATCAGTCGGATAAAGTAGCAAATTCCTAATTACCGTAGCTTTGCACCAAGGTTCAACACTAAGTCCTTATGTCTTTGTTCTTGTTATAGATGAGGTGACTTGACAAATACAGTAAGATGTGCATGTTGTATGCTACTCTAGAAATAAGAGGATTTAAAATAAGAAGGACTAAAACATAATAATAGGAGGACAAACGAGAATGTAGTGAAATTCAAGGGTGAAGAGATAGTTAGAAATAATCATTTTCATTACTTACGCGTGATTATCCAAAAAGATGAAGATATTCGTGATGATGTCACTCATAGGATTAAAGTAGGTTGGGTTAAATAGAGAAGTGTTACCAGCATATTGTGTGATAGACTCCTTTCAAGTTATTTTTTTATAGGACGTCCTTTAGACTCTCCATGTTATATATGAGACAGAGTGTTGTGCAATTAAAAAATAAAATATGCATAAAATGAGTGTGTTGGAGATCCGAATGCTAAGATGAATTTTGTGGTAAAACTCGAAAGGATAAAATTAGAAATGAACAAATTCGTGAAATGGTAAAAGTAGCTCCTATAGAAGATAAATTGAGAGAATCCACTTAGATGGTTTGGATACATTAAGGGTAGAGAAAGAAACTGTGATTTAATTAGTATTGATGGTAACGCAAGCGGTAGAAGTAGACATATATTGACTTGGTGAAATATTGTAAAAAATAACATAATATCATGTGGTTTAATTAAAGATATTGCATTGAACATAATGAAATGAAAAAATAGGATTCATGTAGACCCCAAATAATTGAGAAAAAAACTTTGTTGAGTTGAGTATCTCTATGACTCTCATAACAGTTGGTGTTAAGCTTTTGAATTGGTGATAGACTGGTAATTGATGTTAAGTTATCCACCATTTGTATTAAGCCACGTTGGATTATAATATTTGTTTCCTGTAGCTTTTCTAGATATACCTTTTAAAAGAAATAGAAGTGAAATGTGCCCTTGTGTAGTTGTACTCTGTGCATTATCATTCCCAGGATATATTGAACAAAAGAAACTTGAACCAACTTAATATGTATTGGAGTGG
Organism: Sambucus nigra; assembly: GCA_949130495.1. Taxonomy (NCBI): domain Eukaryota; kingdom Viridiplantae; phylum Streptophyta; class Magnoliopsida; order Dipsacales; family Adoxaceae; genus Sambucus; species Sambucus nigra. The sequence continues at coordinate 352,326,002 of OX422215.1, forward strand.
CATGAGAAGTGAGTTCCATTTGTGACCCATTAGGTAGTATAAGGCTACCACTGAGACAATCTTTGGGGTGGATTGGGTTTGGTCCCCAGTTCGATCCCCGACACTGTCAAAATAATGCTTGGCCAGCGGAAGCCACGAACCGCGAATGGGGGCCCGGACACCTCATGGTATGCTACAAAAAAAAAATTGTGACCCATTAGGTGGTTTGATATGCTCTACTAAATACTTCGTCTCGGTGTTGCATTGCAATCTCCGTAAGTAGTGTTTTCTTGTGCGGCCAACAATTTTAAGTGCAGGTCATCTAGACTGTAGTAGTTAATATAACATAATTTAAATTTACTTTAGTATAATATGAAAAATCTATTTTCTAATGAAACAGTAATATTTCTAATACGACTGAAAAAATTTAATAGGCCACATTTACATTGTTATATAACCAGGGGTGGACGCACATAGGGCCCAAGGGGGGTGGCCGCCCCAATTCAAAAGTTTTTTTTTTCTTAAATAGGGGATTTTTGGTAAAGATACAAACTTAAAGGTAACCTTTTAGTATTTACAAAGATGATGGTGTAACGTTTATACCAACGCACACACGACCGAAACACATTTAATCTAAATCAACTCTTCCCTCTCTTCTCTCACCTCACTGTTTTGTTACCTTACCCTCCTCGCCGCTTAGCTTAGCCTCAACTCCCTCGCCCCTCCTTGCTGAGTCGCTCACCTCACCGTCAGAACCCTGCTCAACAACAACCCTCTCTCCTCTCCTTGATCTGCTGAAAGTTCAATCAACAAAACAACCTACATGTATATTTTTATATGTATTTTTTTTATATGTGCTGCATATTTTTTATGTGTTGTTTATATGTGCTGCATATTTTTTGATTGTGTTTAAATTTATATATTTTAAAATTAAAATCCCTACATTGTGTTTAAGTTTGTATGTAAAACTAGTATGAAATTTGTATTTTAAAATTAAAATCCCTATATTGTGTTTAAATCTGTGTGTAAATTTGTAAATATAGAAAATCATGGAGAAATTTTTTAAACAGAAAAAAGAGACAACACACAACCCGTTAGGGAATATTACGTTGAAATATTATAAAAAAATCCACGAACAAATGAAATTTAGTTCATTACTACCTGAGACATTTTTAAGGTTAAAAATTGCAAAAAAAATGTAAAAACAACCCAAAAAGTCGGCTCGGGGGCTCTCGCCCCCGAACCCCTAGGATTCGCCAAAAAATTTCGCCCCTCTTGACTCAAATTCCTAGATCCGTCATTATATATAACAGTGTCATAATGTGGCATTAGATATCGCACACCATGTTATCTTAAATGGTAATGTTTCTTAAACTTCAATACATTACTAGTTCTTGAATTTACACTTAAAATACAATTTTATTAAAAAAATTGACTTTGCCAAAAGTTATTAATGATATTGTCTGACTTAACATGTACATAATCCTGGAGGAAAAGAAAGATGATCAACAACCTTGGGAGGTTTGGAAAAAGTTGTGGAAACTTAATATACCACCAAAACTTTGTACATTTTTGTGGACCATTTTACATGATAAGCTACTTACAAATGAACACCGTATGAGAAGAGGTCTCACCTCAAATGGTGATTGTCCACGGTGTGGGCTTCTGGAGGACCTCAATCATCTTTTTAAGGAATGCACTCAAGCTAGGGAGATTTGGAGCACACTTGAATTCGACCATCCTATTGATCTTAACCTCACAGGTAATGTAAATGACTGGATCATCCTTAACATATGGGGGAAACCAAATAACGAAAGGTACAAAAGCTTTATTATCACTTTATGGTTTATTTGGAAATCTAGAAACAACTTCGTCTTTAATAATACTGAGGAGTCCCCACAAACGGTTGCCCGCCTGGCTATGAACTTCAATAATTACATTATTGAAGCTCATAGTTCCAAGCGTGTAAAGGGTTGTGGAGTAATCAATGCTAATCTTACTACTGATCTGGATTTCAATGCAGGAAAATTCATCATTCACACTGATGGTGGATTTGATCATGGGAGTGGTACAGGCTCATTTGGAGGATTGGCAAGAAATGAAGATGGAGATTGGATTGTGGGATTCACCGGGAAACTCCAAGGCAATGCCAGCCCCCTACGTGCGGAATTGGAGGGGATTTTTCATGGCTTGAACCTATCCCTCATAAAGGAATGGAAAAATGTCTGTCTTAAGAATGATTGCTTGGAAGCCATCAACCTCATCAAACATGAGGCTACCCATAATCATCCCTTAGCCAACATCATCGAGGACTGCAAGACGCTTGCTAAAGATCTAAAAGCTAATATTGTTCACATCCCAAGGGCGAGCAATTTTATGGCGGACTGCATGACGAAAATAGCAAGAGAGATGGAATGACTGTATAAGGAATATGACGAAGCACCAGAGGAACTGATGAGGATGGTTGACAAGGAGATGGAGGAAGATGGATTTTATTTTGTGTAGTGCCTGTTTTTATTTCTCGTTCTGATATCCTGTTTTCACCAAAAAAAAAAATGTACATGATTATCACGTGCACAATTATTACTCAAATTAACAGAATCTGTCAATTTAAATCAACATTTAGCTCAAAAGGAGGGGCATGTGCCAGTCGATTAGATAATAGCCGCTAGACAATTAGAAGTCGTACGCCCCTATTTAAATTGCAACAGCTTCTTCCTCAAATAGCCATCTTCACCCGCCATATCAAGAAACGTTAAAAAAAACATTTAAATCATAGCCGAATCACAGCTCAAGTCGATGCCAGTTTAGATGAACTCTGAATTAGATTTGAAGAGATGAACAACAAATATGCATGAAATGTAATAGAGGAAAGTATGAGATTCAAAAAATTAAAGTTATAATTCATAGCATAGCTTTTAGTTGATACCAACCATTATCTACCTATTACTACCTTGATATAAACCAAAATACATGCATTCATAATTGGATATCAACAAAAAATACGCATCCATACTTTCAAATCAACAAAAATACACCCATTCCCATTGGTTTGATATCAATAATAAAAAATCACCCCTTAGCACCACCTCTAAAACTAAACCTAAATCCACCAATTTTAACCTTCGCTCTTCCTCCAGTTCTGGTAGTGCGCATTGTAGTTGGTTGTGATGCTGCTAGTTGTGTTCACCCTGGTTGTGTTGAAGTTGATTTCCCTTATTTGCCCTTAGGTCTCTCTTTTTTTTTTGTCATCGTTGTTAGTGGTGTTGATATAGCCTTTTGTCTCTTGCATGTTCTTGATTTATGATCAAATTTTTACCACAGTTATTGCACTTCCTTAACCCACTCTATGGATTCTCATTAGCATCTCTTATTTTCTTCTTAGTCAACCTGGTTCTCTTTTATTTAAGGAGTTGTAACTTTGTATGAAGGCTTTTCAACCACAATTTATAGGTTATTATTGGAACAAGAAGTGTAAAGACTGAAAGTTACAACCAAATGGTCTTTAATCTTTAGGTCTCGTTTCATGCGTCATATAAGGTCGGATAAGATATGATAAGAGTTTTATTGGATAGGAAAGTATGATCCGAATAAGATTTATTTCAACCCCGCGTTTGGCATAATCCCGGATAAGAAGAATGTATGGGATATAATAATCCATTCCTGCATTTGAAATCCCCGGATAGGATTAATGTATCTCCACTTTTCCAAAAGTACCCTTGTTTTGTATTTAATATTTTTAAAAATACAAAAATACACTGTTACCACTTATTTTAATATAATAACATATTTTTTAGTACCTCCATATGCAAGCAAACTAAAAATTATATTGAAAAATCAATATAGCAACCCAACCATATTGCATGCAACAAGAAAGAAACACATTATAAATTACGATAAATAATAATCATTTAAACGTCAACATAAAAAATACCGACATATAGTCATCCAAATTAGTCTTTAAGTCGAAATAAACAATTATTGAAATCAATCCATCGAAAAGTAGATCTGCAAAATAAAGCATTATAAATTTAGATTTCTAGAAACCTTCCTCAAGTAGTTGGGCAACAAACTCCATACAGTCATCGTTTGATATTAAAAGAAACATGTCCACATAATCCCTTTGCTCGACACTTTTTCAGCTAGATAAACGTGACCCATTGCATTTAGAGTGGTCATAGTATTAAGCTCCTCAAGCATTTTTTTTCCTGTTCTTTCCTACTTTATCTTAACAAAACTTTTCAATAAGTGCTTCAAAATTTTTATTCGATTTTTTCTACAAATAAGGTAAAAGTTCTCGCCATATCTTGTATGCCCACACACAAGTATCACTTTTTTCTTTTCCTCATTCTCTGACTTGGGTTAGGAATACTGGAGGAAGGTTGCACAATAGGTGTTGGAGTAGCACCATCTAAGTCAACATTCTCCACATCCTGACCATTTATATCATTAATGGCATCGATAGGAGACTCAGCTCCAACACCAGTAGCACGATCTTTCCCAAACACGTATCCCAACAAATCATATAATAGATAGTCTTGTTTCTCAGTCCATTTGCATCAAGCTCTCTCTGTAATATATAAATAAAATTAAATTAAGCCAAATAGTGAAAGTATTATTAATAAATGAAGAGATAAACAATAAAGTTAACTCATATACCTATAAGTACCCTTGCCATTGATCATCTTGATCAACCTCAACACACTTCAAAGTTTTGTTCCATCCAAAGTCACTACGACCCAACATATCTATTACCAAATTAAAGTGTTTCTTCAATACTCTCATATTAGACTCTATGTGTGGGTTTGCTTTAACACCACACCCAAACATCTTTTCTTCAAAAAAATTCTCCACTTCTAATGTTGTTCCAGGCTTAAAGCCATTGTCACGACTGTACCCGTGTATCAAAATCTCCTTGAGTATTATCACAAGGTATTCTTCCTCAATCTAAGTCCATACGCGTCGATCTCTAACTTTTCCCTTACCCTTACTTTGAATGGGAATGTTACCTTCCATTCCTGACATAGAAAAATATGTTCCTATATCAAAATAATACATTAGTGACAAGGGAGAACATATATTAACAACATTACACAAATAAAAAATAATTTCAACAAGTAAAGAGAATTAATTATTTTCATAATGGATGTAAAACATAAAACGATAAAAAATACTCATATGTATAAATGTCTCTTTAGTTCTCCATGCGTTAAACATTTGTTCAGCCATATTATCCCTCCATTCAGACCATTGGTTGGATATTTCAACTTGGCTAATTGAATCCTTTGATGGAAAAATACTCCCATTAACCCCTTGTTCTTCTTCTTCTTCAAAGTCCCGTTCTATTGGATCTACTAGCATTTCATTCCTTATGTGATTGTGAATAAGGCAACACGTTGAAATTATACGACATTGCATTTTGATAGGGTAATACGTTGGACTCATAAGAGCAGCCCACCACATCTTTAGGATCCCAAAACACCTCTCTATGTAATTTCTTGCCTCATAATGGTTTTTATTATAATACTCTTGAGGGGTGTTCAGTGCTTATGTACCCTTCATGTGTAGTCAGACAAATGGTATCGTGTTGCTTTATACGGGAATATAAATCCTTCACCATTTATATACCCAACATCGACAAGTTAATAGTAACCTACCATAAAAAATAACAACCTTAATATCATATAAATGAAATTATTACTGGGGATAAACACCGAGGTAAAAAATAACTTACCGATAGGTACTATAAGTCCATTTCTTCCAGAAATCGCATCTCGCAAAACCCTAGAATTAACAGTTGAACCTTGCCATCCTGGCAACACATATATAAACTTCATATCATGTCTACACACTCCTAAGACATTAGTTTCAATATCCCTTTTCTTGTTTTGATATCTTGATTTTTTAACTTCTGGGATGTTCACTCGAATAAATATTCCATTTATTGGACCTAAGCACCCCTAAATAAATAAAACTATTAAAACTAGTATCTATTAAAATTTAATATCATAGCTCAATATTGTCGTATTAAATAAATATATACGTACCTTATACCATTTCCACCTTTCTTCAGTACAATCCTCTGGTACTGGTTCAGGTGCTCTAAGTAATAGGCTTTGTACTCGTAGCACCTTATTTAAGACTTCATTGAAATACCTACTAACCGTCTCTCCCGACCTTCGAAATTGAAATTTTATCACACGATTCTTTTTGTGATGGGCAAGTATATTTAGGAACATGGAGACCTTTTCGTCTATTATGAAATTTTCAATTTCTTTCAACTGACCAGTCGTACGAAGAAGTTCACATAAAATATCAAAAGCACACCTATCCATTCTAAGTTGATCTATACACGTCACGTCACTCTCACGTACAAGGCGATTTATGTTCTGTACCCGTGTCTCATACCTAACAAATGTTCTGCCTATTTGCACGAGCATACATAATCATAAAAAACATATACCCAACAACCAACATATTGATCAACGCTTGAAACATCATGTATATGATGACCTCATTTTCGTCAATATCCATATCTAACAATTTTCTTAAAAATGAATGAGCACAATATTAAGTACAACTATAAATATATACAATTTATGTTTACATGTTGATTGTTTAAAGAACAAATTCGAATATTTATTCAAATAAATCCAGTATAAATGACAATGTGTAGAAGACTACAAACTAATAAAATATTATAACCAATAAAATTATGACATATTTTTTTCTAACAAACATAATGAGAGATTTTTTTAATACTTAAATAAAATTATTTATTACTCATAATGTAATAACGTTATTATTATATGTAATCTAATAATTATATTAATGAGTGTGTATATATATATATACACACACACACACACACATTATTGTGCGCATATATTAACTTTACTTATATATATAAAAAAATCTTAAAGCTTTTTATCTTATCAGAACGGTGGAGTGGAGCCTTCACTGTTTGTTTAATATTTTGGTTATTTGCCATCACTGTTTGTTATTTTGTTTTGGTGAAGTGAAGAATGAAGATAAAAGAAATGAATATGAGGGTTTTATGTGTTAGTTTTGGTGGCTTTTGGGTTGATATCTCAGGTATTTTTTTATTCTTTTTTCCACCTTAACCGATGTTGGTCTACCAACTTTTGAGTTACTTTCCTTCCCAAAAAACAAAACTTCCTAGATCAATTCTTCCCAAAAATTGAGCAGTAACACACACACACACACACACACACACACACACACACACACACACACACATATATATATATATATTATGGAAAGCTATTTAGCTAATTTACTCAAGCACCAAAAGAAATAGCATGGAGATGAATAATGTTGATGAGAGTTACCTTGTTTTTCTGAAACAGATGAGAAACGTACAAATTGGAGGAATCTTCTCTAGTTTTTTTAAGGAAGAAGAAAGAGACGTGATGCCCTTTTTAACTTTAAAAAGGGTAGAGTTGTATTTGTAATAAAAAAAACTCATCACTGGATAATTTTATACCACCTCAAAATAGTTTTTTTTTTATCCCACTACTGTTAGGATAAAGAGTTCACTTAGGATAACTTATCCCATCGCATATCCTGTCCAAAATAACACTAAACATGGAATAGGATAATGTTATCCAATCCGGTCTTCTTATACGACGCATTAAACGAGGCCTTAAGAGAGAAAACAAAGAGAATGAAGTATTCCACAATGTGCACAGTCTCACGTCAGTGGGATTGTGAATTATAGTATAGTATATCTACAATTATTTTGACACTAATGGGAAAGCTCTTTGGGACTAAAATTTTGTGTGTGATGGGTGGAAGAACTTATTAGGCCAAAGCCCACATGCACGCAAGCCGCCGACGTCCGACCCGACTCGTGTCCGGGGCTTATGTATTAATTTTTTGGGCTTGAAACAATGGATTTTTTTAATAAAAATCTGAACGAATTTTATAAAATAAAAAATATATTTTATTATTATTTTTTTAAAAAGTTGAAAGTGGGAGACTTTAAGACCCAAATTCTCTCGCTCTCCTTGATTCCCTCTCCCACTAGTTCACTAGTCGTTCACACACACACACATACACACACACACACATATATATATATATATGTGTGTGTGTGTGTGTGTGTGTGTGTGGGACCCGAAATTTAGAACCATGGGCCCGGATGAGTAGCCCAGTCCTGACGGTCCAAAGTCCGGGCCCCTCATCTCTTATTGATCCGGTCTCCCCCACGTTCCCACAATCGGAAGTTACACGGGAGATGGAAAACATGGAGAAACCCATCACCTCCACTTACCTCCATGCACATGTATTTATTAAACCCTAGGTCCGGGGCAAAAGGACAAGTTGTATTCTCTGTAATCACTCTCCGGAGTATATAGAAATAATATCGACTGCACCACCGTGGACGTAGGCACATCTTTGCTGAACCACGTACATCCTTTGTTGTGTGATTGACATCTTATATTCCTTATTCTTTTCTTGATAATTGTTTCTCTCGTATTTATTTGTGTTGCATAATAATTGCCTCCACAATTGGTGGAGGGGCATGGGCTGGTTAGGGATTTTAGGTCGCTGGCGGGTTGGTGGACCATAGGAGCGTGAAGTTGGCATTTCAGGCATTTGCGGACATATATTGCGGAGTCCTTTTGCATATATGGCCACCAATAGCCTTCCTTCATTGCTCGAAAGGCTAGAGACCTTCCTCCGACATGACTTCCACAGATTCCTTCGTGAAGCTCGCGCAGCACTTGCTCGACATCGCCTGGGTGGACGCATCTAAGGTAGGGACCGGAGAAGGATTTTCTATACAAGTCACCTCCTGTGGATAAGTGAAAGCGAGCAGCTTTGACTCTTATCTGGTGGGCAGTTTTCTTGTCCTCTCGGAGCGTGCCCTCCTTTAAATAGTCTTTTAAGGGGTCCATCCAGCTGGGGGCTGATCCCACCTGGAGTACTTGTTCCGATTTGGTAACTTGCTGCTGCGGTTAATGCTCGAACAAATGAGGAAATCGATGGGGATGACCCTCTTAAGGTCAGAGTCAACTGCCGAACTCAAGGCTGCTAAGGCATCAGCGTAACTGTTTTGCCCCCTGGGAAACTGCTGGATGTCGATCTCCTCAAAGCTCGTCATTAGTTTTCTCACCAGGGCGAGGTAGGCTGCCATTCTTTCATCCTTGGGCTCCCTAGTTCTTCCCTCCTCTACCAGTCCCTGACGAAGAAGGAAGCTATGACTATTGATGACCTAATGGCCCGAATTGAGAAATACGCAAAGGTGGAAGATGTCACCCGCCCTAATAAAGGAGAAAATGGTCGAGCTAAGCTCACTACCAAGGTAGGTGAGAAAACTGAGAACCAGAGGAAAGGAGGAAAGAACGGGGGTAAAAATGGCTCCAAGAATGGAGGGAACCATGACGCGTCGAAAGAATTCCAGGCGATCAACACCGTCTTCAAAGAACCAATTTACAAGATTCTCGCGAAGATCAAGGATGAGCCATTCATCAAGTGGCCCAGGAAGATGGGAGGAGATCCCTCGAAGAGGAACAATGCGTTGAGGTGCGCATTTCACAAAGAAGGAGGACACAAGACCGAGCACTGCAAAGCTCTTAAGTATCACCTCGAAGAATTGGCCCAGTCCGGGCATTTGAACGACTTTGTGGAGAAAAGGGCAGAGAAAGTGACTGCCAACAGAGAGGCGAGACCCGACAACGTGCTGGAGGATGATGCTGGACACGAGTTCGCAGTAATCCACGGAGTATCTGACGTCAAGCAGATACAAGGGAACTCAGCTCGAATGGAAATAAAAAAACGTATAGCGGTAATGCAGGCTTTTCAAATCGATCCAGCAAAGTCACAGTCAGGAAAGCATCGACGAGCAGAGGACGTCAACTATAACAAGTATATTATTTTCACGGATGAAGACTTGATGGGAGTAAGGACTCCACATCATGATTCCCTGGTCATTACACTCAGGATAGCCAACTTTGACATCGACAAGCTGCGCGTCGATCAAGGAAGCTCATCCAAAGTAATGTACGTCGACCTATTCAGGAAATTGAAATTAAGCGTCGCCGACCTAAAGGAAGCTACTGTTCCTTTGCTCGGCTTCGCTGGAAAAATGACCATGCCCCTCGGCAAGATAGTGCTGCCAGTTCGTGCTGGGAACGTCTCCAAGATGATTGAGTTTTTGGTAATTGACATCGAATCACTGTACCAGGCTATCCTCGGCAGAGGATGGCTTCATACAATGAAGGCGGTCTCCTCGACCTACCATCAGAAGCTCAAGTATGTAACCGAGCGAGGAGTAATGGAGATCCACGGCGACCAAGCAATGGCGAGGAAGTGCTTCATAGCAGCCATCTAACCAAAGCCATAGAAGAAGGCCAATCAACCCAGCGAGAAAGTTGAAGAGGGTGTGATACCTTCTAAATAGCAATTAAAGTATGGAAGACCTGGAGTAGAGGAGACCAGGCTCCTCCCCTCAGAACGTGTCATCGAGGACCTGGTAGAAGTTATAGCCGAAGTTGGTGACAGTAGAAGAGTCTTCTTGATTGGAGCATCTCTCACCGACCAAGAACAGAAGGAGTTGATGACCTTGCTAAGACACAACGTAGACGTTTTCGCATGGGAACCATACGAGTTGCCTGGCATTGATCCTGATATGGTCTGTCATCAGCTGCACATCGACCCCACATTCAAGCCAGTCACGCAGAAGGCACGAAGAACTGCACCTGAGAAGGCTAAAGCGATCAAAAAGGAAGTCAAAAAACTGCTGGATGCAGGATCCATACGGGAAGTGCAATTCCCTAAGTGGTTGTCCAACCCAGTAGTGGTTTCGAAGAATAATGGGAAGTGGAGAGTTTGCATCGACTTCACTGACCTCAACAAAGCATGCACTAAGGATAGTTTCCCCCTCCCAAAGATAAACCAACTAGTAGATGCCACTGCAGCTCACGAGCGAATGAGTTTCCTGGACGCATACTCAGGATATCACCAGATCCCCTTGTATGCCCCAGACCAGGACAAAATGGCGTTCATCACGACAGTTGGGTTATATTGCTACAAGGTCATGCCATTTGGGCTCAAGAATGCGGGGGCAACCTATCAGCGGCTGGTCACAAAAATGTTCAAGGATCAAATGGGAGACACAATGGAGGTCTACATCGATGACATGCTCGTTAAGAGCAAGAAGAAGGAAAATCACCTCTCAGACCTATCAAAGACCTTCGAAATCCTCAGGAAGTACCGAATGAAGCTTAATGCGAGCAAGTGTTCCTTCGATGTCCAGTCAGGAAAATTTCTTAGATACTTGGTTAGTAAGAGAGGCATAGAAGCTAATCCAGACCAGATCGATGCAATCAACAGGGTACAACCCCCTCAAACAATCTGGGACGTGCAAAGCTCACTGGAATGCTCGCTGCCTTAAATCGCTTCATTTCCAAATCCTCTGAGAAGTGCAAGCCTTTTTTCCAGCTTCTAAAAGGGAGTAAACCGATAGAATGGATCCTAGATTGCTCTCGAACATTGGAAGAGCTCAAATCCTACCTAAGCACTCCACCGTTGCTGGTCATACCATAACAAACGGATTCTTTGTACCTGTACCTCTCTGTATCCAATCACACTGTCAGCTCCGCGCTAATATGCGAGGTCGCAGGGATCCAACACCCCGTCTATTACGCGATCAAGACCTTATTAGACGCCGAGCAAAGGTACCTGCTATTGGAGAAGCTCGCCTTTGCTCTAGTAATAGCCTCGAGGAAGCTGAAGCATTATTTAGAAGCTCATACTATCATCGTCCTTACATCGCACCCCCTTAAGGCGGTCCTAAGGAAAGCGGATTTGTCGGGCAGATTGTTTAAGTGGTCAGTCGAGCTCAAACGGTTTGACATCCAATTTCAACCAAGGACAGCTATCAAGGGTTAGATCCTTGCTGATTTCATAGCCGAATTCACAGGCAAAGAACTCCCCGACCAACCTCAACCAACAAAGCAAAAGGAGAACCGAGCAACAGTGGAAACCTGGAAACTCTTTGTTGATGGAGCCTCCAACTCAAAGGGGGCAGGCGTAGGCATTGTCCTCATCACTCCAGAAAACACAATCCTCAAACAAGGAATCAGGCTTGGATTTGCAGCCTCCATCAACGAAGCAGAATACGAAGCCCTAATAGCCGGTCTCCAAAAGGCGCAAACTCTGGGAGCAAAACGTCTACAGGTGTTCGGCGATTCTCAACTAGTCTCCAATCAGATAAGTGGAGATTACAACGCGAAGGATGAAAGAATGGCAGCCTACCTCGCCCTGGTGAGAAAACTAATGACGAGCTTTGAGGAGATCGACATCCAGTAGTTTCCCAGGGGGCAAAACAGTCACGCTGATGCCTTAGCAGCCTTGAGTTCGGCAGTTGACTCTGACCTTAAGAGGGTCATCCCCATCGATTTCCTTATTTGTTCGAGCATTAACTGCAACAACAAGTTACCAAACGCGGAACAAGTACTCCAGGTGGGATCAGCCCCCAGCTGGATGGACCCCTTAAAAGACTATTTAAAGGAGGGCACGCTCCCAGAGGACAAGAAAACTGCCCACCAGATAAGAGTCAAAGCTGCTCGCTTTCACTTATCCACAGGAGGTGACTTGTATAAGAAATCCTTCTCCGGTCCCTACCTTAGGTGCGTCCACCCCGGCGATGTCGATCAAGTGCTGCGCGAGCTTCACGAAGGAATCTGTGGAAGTCATGTCGGAGGAAGGTCTCTAGCCTTTCGAGCAATGAAAGAAGGCTATTGGTGGCCATATATGCAAAAGGACTCCGCAGTATATGTCCGCAAATGCCTGAAATGCCAACTTCACGCTCCTATGGTCCACCAACCCGCCAGCGACCTAAAATCCCTGACCAGCCCATGGCCCTTCGCCCAATGGGGAATGGATATCGTGGGACCACTGCCCACCGCTGCCGGCAATCGCAAATCCCTGTTGGTTGTAACTGACTACTTCACCAAATGGATCGAGGCAGAACCATTGGCAAACATCCGAGATGCTGATATGATAAGGTTCATATAGAGGAATATAATCACTCGATTCGGAATCCCCAGAACCATCATCACTGATAATGGGACACAATTAGAGAGTGGCCCCTTTCAGGACTTCTGTAACAAACACGGGATCAGGCACAACTTTAATTCGGTGGCCTACCCTCAGAGAAATGGGCAAGCAGAAGCTTCCAACAAAACTGTGATCGACGGATTAAAGAAGCGATTAGAGCGAGCCAAGGGCGCATGGGTAACAGAGCTACCCCATGTTCTATGGGCATACCGAACCACTCCTCGGCGAGCAACAGGAGAAACCCCATTTTCGCTGACATGTGGCATGGAAGCAGTCATCCCATTAGAAGCAGGTTTACCAACAATGAGATCCAACCTTGTCGACCAAGGCCTGAATGAAGAAGCATTGCTCGCCGAACTTGACCTAGCCGACGAGCATAGAGAACTGGCCCTGGTGAAGCTTGCGAGCTATCAGCAACAGCTCGCAAAGCACTACCACAAAAGGGTTAACCCGAGAAGATTCCAAGTTGGGGACTATGTTCTAAGAAAAGTCCTGGGCAACGCGGTGAAGTCATCAGATGGCAAGCTAGGCCCAAACTGGGAAGGACCCTTTACAATAACTAAAGACGACCTGCAGGGTGCCTATCATTTGGAAACGATGGAATGCTAAGAGATACCGCGAGCATGGAACGCAGCTAATCTCAAGGAATTCTATTTTTAGATTCTCAAGGAATTCTATTGCTGAATCTTTTTCTTGTATTTGTTATGTGAAAGGACAGTTCATTTCCCTTATTACTAATGAAATTAGTAACAGTTGCATTTCATCACATATCTTTTCCAAATCACAGGCACGATGGTCGATATAGCAGAGGAATACCCCTCCTCAGGTCATCGTCATGAAACACGAGAGACTTCTTAGCATTGCCCTTGGCAATATATAAAGCCCTACAGAGGATTCTTAGGCAATGCGACCAGATTTTATACTGGCCATCAAAACTACTTTGGTTGAGCAAAATCCTGATCGGAGGAAGACATCCAATACCAGGTGTGTCCTCGCCAATTGCCCTACTTAGGCCTAAGGGAGTGTGACGACATAACCTAAAAGGTAAAATGGGGCATAATGGTATTTTGGTATTATACTGGACTGGGGGGACACTTGCATGACAAAACAAAAAGGATTATGAAGCATCAAGAATATAAAAAGATTGGATGAACATGTTTAGTCAGCGAAGCTCGCCCAAAGCATTTACATTATCAAAGGTTTCATTAATCCCTTATATTTACAACAATGATAATACATGTTTAGTCGGTGAAGCTCGCCCAAAGAATTTATATTATCAAAGGTTTCATTAATCCCTTATATTTACAACAATGATAATACATGTTTAGTCGGCGAAGCTCGCCCAAAGCATTTATATTATCAAAGGTTCCATTAATCCCTTATATTTACAACAATGATAATACATGTTTAGTCGGCGAAGCTCGCCCAAAGCATTTACATTATCAAAAGTTTCATTAATCCCTTATATTTACAACAATGATAATACATGTTTAGTCGGCGAAGCTCACCCAAAGCATTTACATTATCAAAAAAGACAAAATAATAACAACTTGCAAAATCTCAAGGAGGTGGAAGCCTCCGAACAAGATAATCTGCCACTCTAGCTCTTCGTCCGTCATCAGGAGCGGGGACTAGCTCTTCCACAACCTCATTTACGTCCAACTCCAATAGTTGCCGAGGAATAGCATCAATGGGGATCCATCGATCATCCCTCCTGAATGGATTGGGCATCAGAGTGGAGGAGGACATCTCGTGACGATACCATAACATCGAGTTCCTCGGGACCTGAAGCTCTTTCAAGGAACTTAACCACCCTCTGATGAAAGAAATTTCCTCAAACTCAGATAGTCTTGTTGGAGCATCTAGCCAGCCTTGATCATAACCGTCAGCCCACTCTTGACGAGGACCTTTCTTGAATAAGTGCCGCAATTGGGTGACGTCCCTTTGAAGCCCAGCGACAATTACATATGCTCGCTGAACATCATCGCGGAGCTCTTCCATCTCCTTATCACGCTGTTCTTCTGCTTCCCTATTCCTGCCCCTGGTGATCCTGCCAGCTCGCGGGAGGGGAGGACGAGTGGAACCTCGCGGCATAAGAGGAGTATATCCAGCTCGCGACGATGAGGAGCCTTGCAGAACCGCTGAAACAGTGCTCGGCGCATGCTCTCTAAGTTGTAAGACTTCCCTCCTCAGGTTTTCATTCTCCTGCTGTAGGAACTCCCCGACTTGGTTGACCTCGGTGGCCTCTAGGAGTCTTGTTCTCAGCACATTGGCTTCTTCTTGCACTGAAGCGCCAATGTCCTCCATCTCCTGGAGCCTATCCTTCAGCTTGACCACGAGCTCAGACTGCTCCTTATACTTTTGATTCCTTGACCTAAGAGATTTGCAAAGCCTAACAAAGGCCTGACGAACCTGAGGACTGGCATTGGGACCAAGAGTCCTGCCTAACTGAGATGTGGCGGGAATATACTCTTCTACATCAGTCAACTACAAGACATAAAAGGGCAATGGAGAGAAAAATCAATCAATGCACTGGAAAAATAAGCCTTTTCATTTCATTGATAAAAGTCAAGTACATCGAGCAGAAATTGGAAAAATTACAAGCAGAAGTACAAAATTAGTCCTAAAAGTAGATTAACTAGCAACCTCAGGCTGCCCAGAGGTGGATGGCTGCTTCCCCTTATCAGCAGCAGCAGAGACATCCCCCTCTACAGGGATGCCCTCAGTCGCCTGGGCAGGACAAGCACCGGTAGGACTTGTCTGAGAGGCAAGATCAACACCCTCGATGGCTGTGGCAGGGGCTTCTTCGTCCATAGTTGGCCTCGGACCCGGGTCATGCTCGTCGAACAGAGGAGATCCAGCATCAACCCCAGCAGCTAAGAGGGCCTTGTTCCAGCCCTCTTGAAGTTCAAACGGCTGATGTAGCTTATCTGAACCTCGGCGTCTTCGTAAGTAGCAGTCCACCCAGAGTTATATGAATCCTCCTTGATGGTGGCTACCTAGGACTCTCTCTCCTTTAACTGCTCGGTCAGAACCTTGTTCTCCTCCACGACACCCAGCTTGCTCGAGCAGACTAGGTCATAGGCCCACCTCAGCTCGCTCAGCTCCTTAATCGCCGCATCCCTCTCTCGATTAGAATTGATGAGGGCCAGATCAGAGGAAGCTCGGGCGGCGTCAGCAGTCTTTAAATCAGCCTCCCTTTAAGAACCCCTGACTTCCAGAACGGACTTCTGCTGCTCCAGCTCGCCATTCATTCTCACCAGCTAGTCGCGAGAGCGATAGAGCACGGCGAAGTCAGTCACAAACTGCCAAAAATAAATAAGAGATCAAGAAGGAGAAACAACTAAAACTTGTTAAAGAATTGAAAAATGGAGAGGATCTTACCAAGGCTAGCCTCTGACTAGCTTGTAGGGCCAATTGATCAGACCCCAACGCCCTCTGGCGATCTGCAGGGAGAACTGCCCTCTCGAGCATCACAGGTGCCAGCTGAGGAGAAATGGCAACTGAGGCCCCCTCGGGCAAAGCAGACACCGAGACCAAGGCTTGCTCAGCCTTCATCCTTGACTCCATCTTTCTCCTCTCTTCCTCTTTCTCCTTCTCCATTCTCTTCCTCTCCTCCATCCTCTTCATTTCCTCCACCTTCTTTCTTTCCTCCTCCTTTTTTCTCTCCCTCTCTCTCACCTGCTCTTCCTCTCTCCTCTTCCTCTCTTGCTCCAGAGTAGAAGACCAAGAACCAGTAGCCACGGCCCCAGAAGTAGAATTTTGTTTCTTTGACCTCTGTGCAAGAAGCACGTGGTCCTCATCATCATCATCTCTAATCAAGTTCTTCCTTGGAGGCATCTCTTCACCTGAACTGTTGGAAGTGCTCGATGATCCTCGAGCTTCAGAATCCTCCTCACAGTCAGAAGAACTGCTACTTTCAGAGCTCCCTTCACCTAAATTACTCGCAGATCCTGCAGGCTCACTCTCAGAGCTGCTCTCCTCTTCGTCCAACTGGATAGGCTCAGCAGTAGTCTCTCTGAAAGAATCAAACTCTGGTACACTATCCACAGGCCGTGCTATGAAGCTGGAGCCTACGTTCTTATACTCGAGCAAAAAGGCAGCAAACCTGGGATGCTCGCCATCACCCAGAGGCTCCCTGATATTCCAAGCTTTCACCAACTCCGAGATACGAACCTCGCTGAGAGCAGGCTCCAAATTCTTTGACCTCGCTGTGGAAGAAAAAGCAAAGAGGGGTTAGAAAAGTCACAAATCAGCAAAAGTTGAAACAACAGTACAATGTCTACCTATATATTCCTCCCCGTAAAAAGGAACAGAGAACCTCTCAGACCTCGACCCTTCAAACTGGGGAGGGAACTGCCAATTCCTAACGAGGAAACCCTCTTGCCAGTAGTCCTTATGGGAATCAGGTAGGTTTACTACCAATACCCTATCAGGGCTCCTAGATTTGAGGTATAAGACACCTGAACTAGTTCGAGAAAAGGAATAGCAGAAATAGTTCTCGCTAAGTCCTAACCTAGTACCATACAACTGATTTATTCTATGGACGCCATTTACTATTTTCCACACATTGGGCGAGCATTGTGCAGGAACAATATTAAAATAGCCAAAGAAATGCAGAAACAAATCATTAGGAGGGAAAGTAAGTCCCCCCTGAGAAAGCAACAAAACATGGATCCAGTGGGCATCCTCTATATCCCTAACGTTCTTAGGAGGGGAGGCACGACACTCAATATCTACCCACTCAGGGATGTTATAGAACTTCCTAAATTCAGAGATTGACCTATTTTCAATCTTTGCCATTGAAAAACTCAAGAAAAGCTGCAAACCAAAGAGAAAGTGCAAAGAAAGGGAACGAGAAACTTACAAAATAGAAGATCGGTTCAAGTGATGAAGAAGCACGAGATCAAGACGACTAAGAAGCAATGGGAATGGGGATTGAGAGAAGAAGGTACGAGGCGCTAGATTTCTCAGAAGAAAGAAGAGTACTGGAAGGGCTGAAGCGACGGAAGAAAAAGTGGCTATCCCAATAAGCCTTCAATTCTAATCATAGCGCACAATAAGTGAAGCGGGTGCCGCCAAATCAACTTCACAGTTTTTGAAGAATCGCAAATCAGCCATAATGGCTGATCATTTAAATCCATTGAACCCATAAACATGGCCTAACAAATTTAGGGGCAATTGTGGGTACCCAAAATTTAGAACCATGGGCCCGGACGAGTAGTCCAGTCCTGACGGCCCAAAGTCCAGGCCCCTCATCTCTTATTGATCCGATCTCCCCCACGTTCCCACAATCGAAAGTTACACGGGAGATGGAAAACGTGGAGAAACCCATCACCTCCATTTACCTGCATGTACATGTATATATTAAACCCTAGGTCCGGGGCAAAAGGACAAGTTGTATTCTCTGTAATCACTCTCCGGAGTTTATAGAAATAATATCGACTGCACTACCGTGGACGTAGGCACATCTTTGCTGAACCACGTACATCCTTTGTTGTGTGATTGGCATCTTATATTCCTTATTCTTTTCTTGATAATTGTTTATCTCGTATTTATTTGTGTTGCATAATAATTGCCTCCACAATATATATATTTAAAAGCTTTATTTCTGCTATGTTATTAAACACAAAAAATACACTAATAGACAATAAAATCTCTCCCAGAAAAGTATTGATTTTCTCTACGAAGCAAAAGTAAACACACAAATAAATACAAAGATAAACATTTTTCTCCGCACTCTCTCTCTTTGAGATTTTTTTCTCTGTTCCTTACCTGATCATTTTATACCCCTAAATTGATATTGTGATGTTGAGCAACTAATAATGAATGGGTGATAGTATACCACATTACTACGTGCATAGTTTTCTGAGACATAAATTGGTTTCAATTCTGAACTATTTTATCCTGGGGGTGGAGCGACATTAATTGGAATGCAATACAATTTTGGGTAGAGCCACGAAACACCTTAAAAGAGCGACATAGTCCGCAACTCAGCCTCATGATTTTTTCTTCTCTTGGATTTTTGCATTTGGTAATTTCGTTCCATTATCTTATTTCAGTAGCAATAATTTTAAGGTATTTATTTCTACCATGGACGACTCTAAGGGTTCCAGTTACCCCTTCGTTAATTTCAGTTGTTAAATTAATATCTACCCTACTGGTCCACTTATTAATTCATTTAGGATTTCTGTCATTTGTTATCCTTCTCTCCGATAATTTATGACATCCTTTCATCCTATATATTTATTGTCTTAATCCCCTCAATAAGACTAAATCCCACAACTCTGTCACGGCCTACTCTACTATTATAAATCCCTTAAAATTGTTAACGATGTCCCAAAAGTCCTCCCGAAATGATTTAGTAGTTCTAAGGTAAAAAGGGAAATTCACATTTTTCACAGGACCGAACCGATCTTCCCTTTGGACTGAACTGGTACATCCTTCTGTCACTCACATTTTTTCCCAGGACCGAACTGATCCATCCCTTGAACAAGAATCCGTTCTTCTGTAACTCATCTTCTCCAAATACGTAACTGAATTTTTCACCATGTTCACATATGTGTCCTATATGATTATTCACCAAAACCAAAACCAACTATACCAAACCTTTTCTACATGTCTTAGGAATATTTCTAACATAAATCTCACATCAAAACATTACGAATCATAATCAAGAATAGATTAAACCATCAAACTATCAAAAGCCCTAGGTTTTCATGTTCTTCCCATGCATTCATTTTGAAACCCAGATTTAATTTGTGTTAGTAATCATGTCTCCTCTCATTATTAACCCTTTACATATATTAAATCATGTTACATGCAACTTTTACCCAATTCTGCATAAAAATACAATCTTTTCTTCCAAGAACATTGATTTAATTAGATCTAGACATCAAAACTCTACACATGGGTATTATAACTTCAAAAGCATTATATATAAACACTTGCCTTAACATATGGGGTCTGATTTCATGATGGAGATTATGGATTATTGGTCTTCTCTTCAAATCCATCCTCCTTAGATGATTAAGATGCAAGAACAAGGTTTAATTCTCCAAGAACACCCCCTTAAGCTTTGAGAAAGGTTTCTCTCTTCTCTCTAATGGCCTCTCTTAAACTTTTTAAGTTATTAACCCCAATCCCAATCTTTAATCATCAGATATAGGACTCCATATTTCGTAGGTCCCTTAACCTCTATTTCTCAAATGACTAAAATGTCCTCCATAGGTGCTATTTGGTGTACCCGGGACCCAAACTATACCGCCGAGTATACTATTCCGACTATTTCGACCCCTTCGAAATCATTCATGACCTCTAAATTATCATCTGATTCACTAAAAATATATTTTCTATCTTGACCTCAATTTAGTCTACACACGACTCTCGATTGAGATATAATTAAATACGCCCATATCACTCGCTATGACGTAAGTAAAAAATCATCAATTATTTACTATTTACAGTTAGTAAATTAATTCCATAATATTAATCAGTATATATATCTCGATTAATATTTGATGGTGCTAAGCTGTAGCTCCACCAGATAAGAGATGATGAGCTCAAACAGTAATAACAATGGCGGCAATAGAGTTATGTATGTGTATAAGTGTATAAAAGGGGATGAGTATAAGAGGAATGAAGACAGTGATGTATACTGGTTCATCCAATTAGGCCTACATCCACTATGAGTGTGTGATCCACTAAGTATGGGCACTAATGGCCTTGGATACAATGCTCATAAGCTCACTCTCTCTTTACTATGTGTACAAGCAGAGTTTTCACTAGGGTTTATATGATCAATCCTTTACAAGGTTGAAGATGACAAGCATATATAGGGCTTGGGGGGAGTAATGTACCCCCAAGCATGCATTATGAATGTGAATGATGATCTAGCCAATTCCCTATTGACACCTGGCTGTGCCACTTGTGGTTAATGATGACATAATATTCCCTCACATGAGGGGGTGATATTGTTATAACGGTCTGGTCCACGTGCTCTATGAGTCCCATGGGCACTGTCCCACGTGTCTCCCAAATCACGCGCCATGATGATGTTACCCTCGATTTATGATGGCAGGCCAAGGCTGAGGTTGATGTTGACTGCTGGATGTAGGCTTCGCATTATCTTCCCCTCATAGGGTCGGCTTATCGCTTGGTCACCTTGAAGATGAGGCTTCTATCTCCACGAGCTTAGGCTCTGGTCAAAGTAAATAGTTGGGTAGGCATCCTCACTGTTGTCTTGTCGTCCGGTCGTACTATCATCATGTCATCCGTAACACCCCCGGGTAGTAGAGTAAGGCCCTCGTCCTGGACGAGGATACCCTCGGCCTGACCGAGGGCATATTTTGGTATATCAATCACCCCTAGCCCTTAGCCATCGATAATGTTGAGGTGGCTGAGGGGTAATGTTGTCCTTGGATGTCAAAGGTTGTTAGGTTGATGAGTGACATTTGTAAAGTTGGTTGACGTCTTGTCAGGTATCAATCATCATTTGTATTCCCCAAAAAATGACGGCTGAACACTATCTTTGGGACTTTTTGACCTAGTAATGATTCTTCTCGTGGGTTGTGCCTTGCTTTGATTAGTGGGCCCACTAATGACAAAGTATTTAAACCCTTTTTCAAACAATTCTCTTTCTTCTTCGCGCGTACGCTCTCTCTCTTTCTCTAGCCTTGGCAATTAAACCTCCATTTCTGCATTTTCATGAAAGCTTCCAGTTCTCTTACAACTCCAGTCTTCTCTTCCAGGTAACTCTTTCGTCAATCTCTTCCTTTTCTTTTTATTTCTTGAAGTTTTCTTTTGATTTGTCTCAAATAGTTTCTGCAAAATCCCTCTGGCCGGTTCACCTCCTTTTTTTTCGGGTGTGTTTCCACCTTTTTCTGGTGCTTCTAGGGCTGGAACTCGAGCGATAGGCCTCCCTGGGTTCATCCCCCACCTTTTCGTGGTGGTTTAGTGCCAATTTGTAGAACTTCTTAAGTTTCTCGGCGACTCTCCGGTAAACTTTATTGGTTCTGTTCTTGCGTGTTCATTCTCAAAAACACTTTTTTTTCTAGGTTCAATCCAAAAGTCAATTTGGTTAAGCTATAAACTTGTTTGTAGGTTGTTTGGGTGAATTCCTTAAGTGTAGGGTCTCCCTCTTAATGCTCAAAAGGCTTTATGAATTAGACGAGGATTTTCCAACTTTAATAGAGAGGTTCTTTACAGAGATTAGGCGAATAGAGGAAGAGAACGAGTGTAGACGTAGGGCCGACCCTGTTTGGGTATGAACTATTTTCCCATTCCATTAGCCACAGTTTTACCCTCTGAGCCCTTCGGGTATTCCCATTGTCCAGACGAGTCTCAGAGGCAAGAGGGAGGGATGGACGCCAAAGCATCGTCTTTTATGGGTGTTGGAACTTTTGGGAGAAAAGACTCACCAACACTTAGCCCAAGCCGACAGGCCGAGGGAACAATTCATCTTAAAGCTGTCCCTGTGACGGCCCTGTCCCCCCTTACTTTCTAGGTCGCTTTTCCAGATGGCCCTCCAACAAACAATGAGGCCGATAGGTTTGGGATGAGAGAGCCGAGTATGATAGTGAGGATTCTAATAATGGTCGAGTTGATACTTCAGGGGCCTCGGCTTTCATCTCCTCTGTTAGGGATCATGACCTCTTACTATGGAGGCATCTCTTTAGTATAAAGACCAACGTAAATTTGAGGGTCCCAAATGAAGATGAGAGGGTCGTTCAGGGGGAAGAAGGAGAAGTTGTTGTTTATGAGCAGAAGGAGAAGTTGATTTTTGTGAGCATATGCTTAGGGTCGGCGTTAGGTTCCCTCTGCACCCTGCAATAGTTGACATACTTTCTTCCCTCAGGGTTGCTCCTTCCCAACTTCCTCCCAACTCCTGGAGGACCATCCTCGGCTACATCTCCCTCTAAAAGGACACGTTTACTAACGAGCCCTTGACTGATTTGTTCTTGGCCTGCTACAACATAACCTCCCCGTCTAAGCAACCTGGATATTTCCATCTAGGGGCTAGGAGGTCCGATAAAAAACTTCTCCATGTAGCACAAACTTCCAACCATGATTGAAAGAAGAGGTTCTTCTTCGTTTCTGGGGACTGGGAATTCCCTATTTGGGTTGAGCCTCTTGAAGACAATTCGAGGACCCCAAGGGAATGGTCTAACCCCTCCATGAAAGCAAGGTCAGACCCTGGACTTAGCTTCGATGAAAGGGAAATAGTCGACTACCTGAGGGAACAAGGGAAAGAGGGTGAACTTGCCAACTTTGAAGATTTAATGACCCCTCGTTTCCTCAAAGAAGTTGGTCTGAGTGTCAGCCCATTGACAGAATTATGTGAGTTGCTTTTGTTTCAATTTTTTCCAAGTGTTTCCTCATTATTATTGCTTTTTTCTGATGTATCGTCTCATTTTGTTCAGATCGGCCTCCCAACATATCTGATCAACTTTGGGAAATGACTGCCCACAGCTTGATGTCAGGCCTGAATAAGAAGAAGGGTAAGGAGCCTCAGCTGACCCATAAAAATACAAAGGTTGTGGGGTTGACCCTAGTAGAGCTGACAATTGATACCCGTAAGCGAAAGGAGCCAGAAGTCCCTATTAGCGCTCGGCCTGATTCACGTACGAGGGCAAGGGTAGAGGTCCCAGAGATGAACACTAAGGGGACTAGCTCTTCCTCGTGCATGGGATCCTACTGGTCGTCTAATCTGACCTTCTTAATGGATGACCCTTCCTCTCTTATTGCCAACTTGAGAGCCACCAAGAACTCCATATTCTCAGCACCATCGGCTGCAAACTATGAATTTTTGGCCAAGATGCCCCTGGCCAAGGTTTATGACTACGGGATTCATATTCTGGCTCAAGTATTTCATTCATCTCTTTAATTTTGATTCATCAATATTTTATAAACTGTTCCCTCGACCATTTAATTATGACGTTTCCTTTATCTTTTACAGTCTATTTGCGCCTTCACCTCTGCTACCGAGTGGATGGCTGAGGGCCAACGAAAGTTTTATGAGGCCGAGAGAGCTATACATCATGAGGCCGACTTGAAAATTGAGTTGAAGGATGAGCTTATAAAGGAGCATGTTGCTCAGCTTAAATTGAAGGATGACCTCATAATAGCCAAGGATGAGGCTTTGACCAACCAAGGGGTCCAGTTCAAAAATGATCTTGATGAAGCTATACAAAGGGTCGAGGCTGATGATGTGGAGGCCTACAAACTCTTAGACGAATTCCAAGGCTTCGGCCTTGAATACTTGGAGAGGGGAATCAAGATGGCCCGTCGGTGGGTCGTCTTGAAGTTTGCTGATGCAGTATCCTTTATTCGACCTTCTTTAGAGGCAGTAAAGATAGACGACCCCTTAATCTCTGGAGCTCTAGCTCACATGGAGTCTCATGTACATGTTGAAGTCACTGGTATGTCTGAGGATCAACTATCTGTCGTGGTAGCCGAGGGGACACTGCCTTCTGATGTTGCTCATTAGGGTGGCCATCTGTGGCCTATACCCTCTACTTGTAAAGCTTATCTTGCTTTTGGACATGTATTATAACCCTTAATTTTTGTAATGAAAGTGCCCTCCTCTTGCTTTAGTCCACTATGGTGCCATTTTTATGATTTGTGCTGATGCGACTCGGCTATGATGAAAGTGAGGGAGGGTCGTCCCTACCATTCAACCTCATCTTAGCCGAGTTTCCACCAAATTAATGATGTTTTTTTTAAATACAAGTCCACCCTCATCTTTCTTGATAGTTAATGGAGGCTCATCCCTACCATTCACCCTCATCCTAATCGAAGGTGGTTATCCATCGAATTAATGATGTTTTTTAAATATAAGTCAACCCTCGTCTTTCTTGAGAGTGAATGGAGGGTCGTACCTACTATTAACCCTCATCTTAAGCGAGAGTAGTTTTCACCAAACTAATGATGTTTTTAAATACATGTCCACTCTCGTCTTTATTGAGAGTGAATCGAGGGTCGTCCCTACCAGTCACCCTCATCTTAGTTGAGGGTAGTTTCCACCAAACTAATGATGTTTTGAAATATAAGTCCACCCTCGTCTTTGTTGAGAGTGAATGGAGGGTCGTCCCTAACATTCACCCTCATCCTAGACGAGGGTGTTTATCCACTAAACTAATTATGTTTTTAAACATGTCCTCCCTCATCTTACTTGAGAGTGAATGGAGGGTCGTCCCTACCATTCACCCTCATCCTAGCCAAGGGTGGTTTCCACCAAACTAATGATGTTTTGAAATATAAGTCCACCCTCGTCTTTCTTGAGAGACCATTCACCCTCATCTTAGCCGAGGGTGGTTGTCCACCAAAGTAATGATGTTTTGTGGCTTAACATGAATTATGCCAACAGATATAAATTGACAAACATAAGATGACGGGCCAATAGAATATTCTCATTAACAAGTGTTCTATGGAGAAACACATTCATTATAACTGTGACCCGATAGAACATTAATTACAACATTATTGATAGTATTTATTCAAATGATCTGCATTCCAGGGGTTCGAAAAGGGTTCCCCTTCAATGTTCTCTAGTCTATAGGTTCCAGGGACGACTTCATCAATGACCCTATATGGTCCATGCCAATTTGGGCGGAGCTTGATAGGTTTCTGCCATGTCTTTTTGAGGACTAGGTCCCCCACAACGATTGGCCTTGCATTACCCTCTGATTGTAAAACCTAGCAGTCCTCTGCTGGTAGGCTGCTTGTCTTATCTCAGCATCTTCTTTTCTCTCCTCGATCAAGTCTAGATCAAGTCTCCTTTCTTCCATATTTCTCTAGGGGTCATACATTTGAACTTTGTGAGTAGGAAACCCAATTTCGGTGGGGATGATGGCTTCTGAGACATATGCCAACATAAAGGGGGTTCCCCATTAGGGTTTTTTATTGTTGTCCTGTAGGCCCATAGCACATCGTGTAGTTCCTCAACCCATCTTCCTTTTGCCTCCTCGAGATTTTTCTTGATCCCGTCTAGGATTGTTCTGTTTGTAACCTCAGTTTGTCCATTATCCTGAGGTCAGCCTGGGGTAGAGAAGAATTGTTTAACCCCTACTCTTTCGCAGTATTTCTTTAGGGAGACATTCTTAAAATGAGTCATGTTATTTGAGATGAGGGTGTTGGGTAGACCATACCTGCATATGATGTTCTTCCAGATGAACTGGAAGGTCTTCTGCTCGGTGATTGTGACCATTGGCTCTGCCTCCACCGATTTTGAAAAATAATTAATTGTTACGATCAAGTATCGGTAGTTATTGATATCCCTAGGCAGGGGGCCTACTAAATCGATTCCCCATACTGAAAATGGACATGGGGATGTGATGGAGGTAAGAGGCTGATGGGGATGATGAGGTATGATGGAAAACCTCTGATATTTATCACACTTCTTCACGTATGTCGTAGCATCCTTTGCCAAGGTGGTCACCAGTATCCCTGGGTGACTATCGTGCACATCCTGCAAGATACATGGGACCTCCTATGGGTGCACACATCTGAGCAAAGGGAGCAAGAATCCCTTTTTGTACATGGTGTCTCCGATGACAGTGAATTTCAGAGCTCTGTACCTCAACTTTTTTCTTTCTTATTTTGCTTCTGGAATCTCCCCCTCTTTAATATATCTGACTAGAGGGTCCATCCATGAAGCTTCCCTGCTTATATTTAAGCAAGGTTCGAGTGTTCCATTTTCATCTTTAATCGTTGGTCGAAGCAAAATTTCCACTGGGAATGTTCTCCTGATATCTGTCCTAGTTGCTGAGGCTAGCCTAGCAAGTGCATCGGCTCGACCATTATCCAACCTAGGTACCCTCTTCAACTTTACTTCTCTGAATCTCTTCAATAACAACTTTACTTTCTCAAGATATTTGGCCATTCTCTCATCTTTATCCTCGTATGCTCCCAGTATCTGATTCACCACAAGTCTTGAATCACTATGGACCAAGATCTGGCCAACACTAAGAGACCTAGCCAAGGAGAGGCCTACCATCAAAGTCTCTTATTCAGACTCATTGTTAGAGGCTCTGAAGTTAAAACTCAGAGTGTACTCAATGTCCGGGCCATCAGGTGCTGATACTATTAATCCAGCTCCACTTTCACTCTCGCAAGATGACCCATCAATGAAGAGATTCCACACAACGTGTTCCTCTGAGAAATTTCCCTCGATGAGGGACCCTGTCTATAGAGGTATCTTCCCTCCTCGTTCTCGATAAATTTTCCTCTAGGGGTGCTTGTCTCAGCCTTATCTTTGGACGGGTCAATAATTCTGCCTTACTGAATATCTGTCTTCTCGAGGTTCTCATTTTCTGCCTCATTCTCTTCCCAAATAAATTCAGCCACGAAATCTGCTAATGTTTGACCCTTAATGGCCACCCTAGGTTGATACACAATATCAAACTCTCCCAGCTCTATAGCCCAGGCCATTAGCCTTCCTGATTTTTCTGGCTTGTGTATGACCTGCCTAAGAGGGGAATCGGCGAGGATGATAATTATATGGGACTGGAAGTACGGCTTTATCTTCCCTAAGGCGTGAATCAAAGCATAGGCCAACTTCTCCATCCTGGGGTACCTTTGCTCTACCCCTTGGAGTGCCTTACTATTAAAATACACTGGCTTTTGCACTCCGTCTTCTTCTCTCATGATAGCAACGCTGATGGCTAACTTCGAGACGGCTAAGTACACATACAATCTTTCGCCTTGCACTGAACGTGATATGGGTAAGGGGGACCCCAGGTAGTACTTTAGCTCTTGGAAAGCCTTGTCACACTCTTTACACCATTCAAAAGCCTTTCTGAGAACTTTAAAGAATGGTAGACACTTGTCTGTGGCTCTGGATACGAACCTATTCAAAGCATCCACTCGTCCTGTGAGCCTCTGGACATCTTTAATGGTCTTAGGGGTCTTTATTTCTAACAGAGCCTTTATCTTCTCAGAATTGGCCTCGATGCCTCTTGGATTGATGATGAACCCCAAGAACTTTCCTGCTCCTACCCCAAAGACACATTTAGCTGGGTTGAGCTTCATCTGGTACCTGTCCATCATGTTGAAGGTCTTCTTAAGGTCGACCACATGATCCTTGGCCTTCAAACTCTTGGTCCATATACATAGACCTCCATAGACTTTTTAATTTGGTCTTCGAACATTTTATTCACAAGTCGCTGATACGTTGCCCCCGCGTTCTTTAGGCCAAAGGGAATGACCCTGTAACAGTATGTCCCCTTATCGATAATAGAAGCCATCTTTTTCGAGTCCTCTAGGTTCATGAAGATCTTGTTGTAGATCGAATATGCTTCCTTGAAGCTCATTAGCTCATGGCCTGTAGTAGCGTCCACCATCTGATTAATGCGGGGAAGAGGGAAACTGTCTTTGGGGCAATGTTTGTTGAGGTCAGTGAAGTCTACGCACATCCTCCATTTCTCATTAGCTTTTGGGACTATGACCGCATTAGACAACCATTCGGGATAGCTGACCTCCCTGATAAACTCAACTTCTTCCAGCTTCTTGCCCTCATCCCTTATAACCTCATATTTTTCCCGAGAATAAATTCTCCTCTTCTGCTTTATGGGCTTCGTGTCCTCCACCACCTTGAGCTTGCGACACATGATCTCAGGGTCAATTCCTGGCATGTCTGCATGACTCCATGAAAAGATGTCATGTCTTCTCCTTAGAAGCTTGATGAGGTCTTCTTTTATATCTGACTTGAGAGCTTTGCCAACTTGGATGGTTTTTTCTGGATCATCCTCATTGAGGATGATGGATTATACCTCTTCCGTGGCCTCTCCTTTATTCATCTTTATTTCATCCCTGGGGTCCAGGGTATCAATATTGTAAGTAGTAGTTGCCTTCTTGTGTGCCTCTCTTTCCTCGGCAGAGTTGAAATAACATTCCCTTGCCATCGTCTGGTCTCCCTGAACTTCCCCCACCCCATAAGGGGTCGGGAATTTTATTATCTGGTGGACCGTGGAGGGCATGGCCTCAAATTCCTTGAGGGCCACTCGTCCCAGTATGATATTGTAGGCTGAGAAGATATGTTGTTCCATCACAAAAAAGTTGACCCTCTTAGTAAGCCATCTTGGCCCCTCGTCTCCCATTTTTACATCAACCTCATACACTCCTAGGGGATGAACTCTTTCCCCACTGACCCCAATCAAGGGATGATGGTATGGGACCAGTCTAGCACAGCTGAGTCCCAAGGCTTTAAAACACGACCAAAACATCACATCTGCAGAACTACCCCATCTACCAAGATCTTTAGCACCTCGCACCCGTGTACCCTGGTGGTGATGACAAGAGGGTCATCATGCGGGGCTAAGATGCCCTTAAAGTCCATCCTTGAGAAACCCATGATCAGGGTGTCAATGTCAACCTTCTTCCTCTTTTATGGCTTTACTTTGATAAAGGTTGAATGAACTTCTTTCGTCACTTCCTTGGCTTCAACTACATGGTCCTTTCTATCGACGACTTCTGACCCTCCTCCTGCCAGGCCCCCAGAGATCATTCCAACATCGAACGAGATCATATTGAGTATTTTCACAAGGTTGTGATCATCTCTTTGTGGGAGGTCAGGATCATCATCATCCTCTGAAGGGTTGTCTCTTCTGTTGGGGGATCTTCTATGCATGCATCGCTTCTCTTCTTCCTAGGGTCGTCCCCTCGGCCCCTCTTAAGGGAACCCTTGTCCACGTATTTTCGTAACTTCCCTTCTTTTAGAATTTTTTCTATTTCATCTTTTAAGGAAAAACACTTACTGATCAAGTGGCCATGGTCTTGGTGAAACTCACACCAAAGTTTTTATTCCTCTTGTAAGGAGGTGCCCTCAACTTCTCAGGCCATTTTAAGGATCGATCGCTCTTTATCTCATTCAGAATGTGTTCGTAGCTGACCGTTAGAGGGGTGTAATCGGAGAATTTGTCATCTGCTAGTATTTTCTTCCCCTCCTTATTCTTTTTCTGGTACTTACCCACATAAGTGCCTCCTTTTTCATCTTCTTATTTGGCGGCCATCGCGTCTTCGGCGTTCATCACCGTCCCCGCTATTTCCAGTAACTCAGCTATCGTCTTCGGGGGGTC
Source organism: Sambucus nigra (assembly GCA_949130495.1). NCBI lineage: Eukaryota > Viridiplantae > Streptophyta > Magnoliopsida > Dipsacales > Adoxaceae > Sambucus > Sambucus nigra. Next base: position 352,356,145 of record OX422215.1, read on the forward strand.
TTCAGCAAGCTTCCATAATAGCTTTTCCTTTTGGAGTCCTCCAATGAGGGTTGTCATGACCATACTTTCCTCATAGTATTCAACCTCTAACTTCTCTTTGTTAAACCTGGCTATGTAGTATCTTAAGCTCTCGTTCTTCCCCTGCTTAACATAGAGCAGGTGTGTGGTCTTTTTCTGTGGCCTCACCCCGAAGCAAAAGTTATGGATGAACCGGTATGCTAGATGGTTAAAGCTTTCAATGGAGTTCTTTGGAAGAGAGGTATACCAAACATGTGCGGCCCCGGTCAAAGTGCTGGAAAAAGTAAGACACCTCATCTCATCTGAGATAGAGTATATATCTGCCGCTGATTGGTACATCTCAATATGATGGACAGGATTGGTACTCCCATCATACCTTGGGGTGACCATAAGTGGCTCAAACTTGGATGGCATTGGGAAGTTAACTATCTTCGCTACAAAAGGTGAACCCATGGAGTATCCTCTTTGAAGAGGGTCTCGGCTTTTTAGGATATCACCAATTTTATCCTCTAGCCTTTGGATCAAGTCGTTCTAGGGCCTCGTAGGGTCGGCTTGTCCGATGTTATCCCTTGTCGCTTCTTTGGGGTGAACTGAGGGTTCTTCTACGGCCGACCTGTGTGGGCTGGTCACTTCCCCCTGACTATCGTCCCGTCCCTGGGTCGACCATCTACTGCCTCTCTTTTGGACCTTGCAACACTTCTCGATCTGGATAATATTTCCCTCGGGTCATTTACTGGGCCCAGCCTCTCGAAGTCCGACCCTCTGCTCAGACAATCAAAAGCTGAGCCTCTCGAGTGATCATCGGGATTTTACCTCCCACACTTCCCTCTACTATCCTAGATAGGTCGTACAGTATTACTGGAGACCTTATACGGCTCCCAGCGTTCTATAGGGGCCTCTTCCACTTCGACATCATCATATCTATCCTCCAAGAAAGGGTTCACGTGCCTCCCCAGGCATAGACGCCGGGGGGTAAGAAGCATCCCTCCGCCATTGTGGAGGTGTCAAGTCTTTGCGTGGCTCTTGGGGTGGTCCCCTAGCATCATGTTGTCCTGGCGCAGCTAGAGGAGTAATCATCTCCGGTGAGACTCCGGGAGGTCTCAGTATGTTTTGGCTAAGAGATGTAAATTGCTCTTTCATAACCTGTTGTCTTACTGCCAAAGATTTCAGGGCGGTAGCCACCTCAGCCATTTCAGAATGGGGTGGTACCTGGATGGAACTAGGTCCTACTCCACTAACTGGTGGAGGAGGAGGTGGTAACTCCGGTGACATATGTTTGAGCTGTGAAGAGCTAAATAATCACACGAATGATGATCTTGAGAACCTTAATGGATATCTTTCAATGGTGAAACAGCTCCACATGAAGGGGGAGAACTGGTTCACCACCAGAGTTTCCGATGAGGTCAAGCTGTATAAAGGAAGATATAACTTCTCGTTCCCACAGACGACGCCAAACTGATGATGCTAAGATGTAGCTCCACCACTTATGAGATATGAGCTCAAACAGTAATAACAATGGCCGTAATAAAGTTATATTTGTGTATAAGTGTATAGAGGGGGATGAGGATAAGAGGAATGAAGACAGTGATGTATAGTGGTTCAGCCAATTAGGCCTACATCCAGTGTGAGTGTGTGATCCACTCAGTATGGGCACTAATGGCATTGGATACAATGTTCATAAGCTCACTCTCTCTTTACTGTGTGTACAAGCAGAGTTTTCACTAGGGTTTATATGATCGATCCCTTACAAGGTTGAAGATAACAAGTATATATAGGGCTTGGTGGGAGTAGTGTACCCTTAAGCATGCATTGTGCATGTGAATGATGATCTAGCCAATTCCCTGTTGACACCTGGCTGTGCCACTTGTGGTTAATGATGACATAATATTCCCTCACGTGAGGGGGTGATATTATTATAACGGTCTGGTCCACGTGCTCTATGAGTCCCACGCGCACTATCCCATATGTCTCCCAAATCACGCGCCATGATGATGTCACCCTCGGCTTATGATGGAAGGCCGAGGCTGAGATTGATGCTGGCATACTAGGTCTTGACTGCTGGATGTAGGCTTCGCGTTGTCGTCCCCTCTTAGGGTCAGCTTATCGCTTGGTCACCCCGAAGACGAGGCTTCTATCTCCACGAGCTTGGGCTCTGGTCAAAGTAAATAGTGGGGTCGGCATCCTCACTGTCATCCTGTCGTCCGGTCGTACTATCGTCCTGTCATCCGTAACACCCCCGGGTAGTAGAGTAAGGCTCTCGTCCTGGACAAGGATACCCTCGGTCTGGCCGAGGGTGTATTTTGGTATATCAATATTTAATAGTCACATTTATTAATTAATCTCATTAAATTACTCCACTCACGTAGTTGTAATAAAACATTTTTTTACCAATTAATTCTCAATTAATTTTTGAATTAATTTAACTTTCAAATACATAAAAATACTGGGTATTACATGTGTTATACGTTGAAGGGTTGAAATAGAAATTAATTAGCATAATTATGTGATGCAAACTTTGCGATAAAGTTTGATCGATCTGAGTGTACCGTATATGATCAATACGATGAACTATTACTACAAGGAGTGAAGACAAAAGACAATTTCTATGGAATAATTCCCAAGTCCTCCTTTATGTGCAATAATGCCATGGTCTCCTCTATGGACTCTTGGCATTAATGACTAGGTCTTGTGAATTTTAGAGATCTCGAGAGATTAATGATGAAAGACCTAGTTCATGACTTACCATTGCTTTGGAAACCAACTACCTCAGTTTGTGGTCCTTGCCAATGAGGAAAATAAATTTGAAGTCCCCATCAGGAGTTGAATCCCCTTACCACCTCTCATGTGTTAGAGTATATGGATCTTGTTGGTCCTACTTGTACCGAGAGCATATTTGGTAAGAGATAATTTCTCGTGATGGTCGATGAATTTTCAAGATACTCCATTGTGGGGTTTCTAGAGAAAAGTTTGATGAGATTAAGTTGCTAATAACCAAGTGTCGTGTCCTATAAAATCAACACGGTGTCACTATTAATCGAATTCATAGTGATAATGGCACTGAATTTAAATAATTCGGATTAGAAAACTATTGTGATGGACTGGGCATCAAACACAAGTTTTTTTTTCCATTCGTACTCCTCAACAAAATAGGATAGTTGAGAGGAAGAACCGGAGGATACAAGACATTGCTATATCCATGCTTCTTGGGAAAACGTGCCTAGACATTTTTGGGCATAAGCGATTAATATCGCATGCCATGCGGTGAATCGGGTATATATTTATCCGTACACGTTACACACACCATATGAGTTATCGATTGGGTAGAAACCTAACCTATTATATTTATGTGTCTTTGGGAGTCCTTGCTACATTTTAAGAGATAGAGCACACCTTGGAAAGTTTGACTCCTAGAGCGATGAGGGATTATGTTTGGATTATTCATCGTCGAGTATGGCTTATAGGTTGTTTAAACTTATAGGATCTAAGATTATGGAGTCAATAAACATCACGATTAGATATGACTAGCCATCGACATCTATTAATCTTGACCCCATGTGCGAGGATGATGTACCCTTCGATGATGATCCCATCATTCCTTGAACTACCCCGGTGGACCCCACTCTTAATTTAAAGGATCCATCCTCATGGGTTTGAAAGAGTCATGACCCTTTTGCTATACTTGGTGATCCCACACTCGATGTCAAGACTCGCGCTCAACTTGAGAATGTGGTTAGATACTTTCACTACAACTCCTTAGTCGAGCCCAAGAATATGAAAAAAGCACTCAACGACGAGCATTGGATATCTTCTATGCAAGATGAGTTGCTTCATTTTCGTAAAAACAATATATGGGAGTTAGTCCCCTGACCTAGGGAGACAAATATGATTGGTATCATGTGGATTTACAATAATAAGATGGATGAGAATTTTACCATAGTCACAATAAGGCTAGGTTGGTCGCTCAAGGCTATATAGAGATTGAGGGTGTATACTTTAACGAGACACTCTATCATGTTGCTAGACTTGAGTCTGTCTAATTACTAATTGCCATAGAATGTCATCTACGCTTCAAGTTATATCAAATGTATGTCAAGAGTGACTTCCTTAGTGGCATTCTATAAGAGGTAGTGTACCTAGAACAACCAAAGAGATTCAAAGACCCAAATCACCGAGACACGTTTATTATCTATAGAAGGCCTTGTATAGTTTGAAGCAAGCACCCCGTGCTCGGCACGAGAGGCTCACTTCATATATCTTATCTTATGGCTTAAAGATAGGGGGAATGGATAACACGTTGTTTGTGTGGGTAGAGCATAGTGCTTTATTGGTTGCCTAATTCTATATGGACGACATAGTCTTTGGGTCCACGTGTTCCCATCATGATCACATGTATGGGGAGGATATGAAGATGAGTTTGAGGTGAGCATGGTTGGTGAACTTAAGTTCTTCTTAAGTCTCCAGGTGTGTCAACTTGAGGATGGTATATTCATATCTCAATTCAAATATCTTAGGGACCAAGTAAAGAAGATTGGTTTAGACTCCACTAAGCACTCACGCACCCCTAAGATTACATCGACTAAGCTTAGTAAAAACATTTTAGGCAAGGACATAGAGCAAACCCTTTATAGGAGCATGATAGGTAGTCTTCTCTAATTGATCGCTAGTCGTCTTGACATTGCCTTTAGCGTTGGAGTTTGTGCACATTACCAAGCGTCCCTAAAAGAGTCTCACTTGATCGCAATTAAACGTATCATCAAATACGTGCGTTGCACTTTTTCCTATGGCATTTGGTATTCCTTTGACACTGATGATCGTTTGTACACCGATTAGGCCGAGGATGTTCATGGTTGTAGGAGCACCTCGAGTGGGCATTTTTACTTTCGGAGTACTATTGTCTCTTAGTTGAGCAAGAAGAAAAACTCCATATCTTATCCATAGTGGAGGGCGAGTATATAGACATCGAGAGTTATTTCACACAACTCTTATAGATGAAGCAAATGTTAGAAGACTATGGGGTTTCCTAAGGCAGAATAACTATTTTATGTGATAGTACGAGGAAAATTCATATATCCTGTAATCTGGTCCAACATTCTTGCATAAAGAACATTAGGATACGTGATTTTTTTATTCGCCATCTCGTTGAGGAGAAGGCCTTGTCATTGAGCTTTGTGAGCAGCGAATGCCAATTTCCTGCTATTTTCATGAAATCTTTAGATGCACGTAGATTCGATAATCTTAGGAAGTCTTTGGGTATTTGCTCTGTTGATTGAGTTTGAGCAATTTTTTATAGTATAGGGTCATTATCATGTTCATATCTTTTATTCCTATTGATAGTCCCGCATAATGCATCATCCTCACAATCAATAATAGAAAATAACACATATCCTAATTATTAGCCACATTATTCATATTTTACTTGAATCATAATTAAAATATTTATTAATATTTTGTTGGCTCTTAATTTCAAACTTTATTTATATATGTACACGTATGTTATGACATTACATGTCACCCATGCACACTTAAAGCCCACGTAATATTTTATTTATTAAATAGGTAAAATATGGAGTATTACAATCCTCCCCCCTTATTTAAGAAATTTCATCCTCAAAATTTGGAATGCACCAAGATAGAATAACTTTGGAAACCACGCATGTATGTCCTCCTTGCGCTCCCAGGTGAACTCTTCCTCACTATGATGTCCCACTGAACTTTTACTAGCAGAATGTACTCCGGTCATAAGGTTTGATATCTATGATTAAGGATATGTTGGGGTCTCTCTTCGTTACTAGCATCCTATTGCAACTCCATCCCAACTAGATCTACATGCTGGTACTCATCCTCACGCCTATGGTATATGTGAAAAATGTCTTGTACCCTCTGAAGGTGATCGGGTAATGCTAGACTATACTCCACCATGTCCACTTTCTCAATAATCATGAACGGGCATACGTATCGGGGAGCCAACTTCCCATTCATTTCAAATCTAACTACCCCTTTCATTGGAGATATTCTCAATAACACTTGATCCCCCACTAGTAACTCCAATTTACTCCTCTTATCCGTAAAAATTTTCTTATGATCCTAGGATATCTTCATTCTTGCCTGAATAAGCACCACTTTATCCAATGTGTCATTGATAATGTCTGGTGAAAACATCTATTATTCTTCTGATCCTACCTAATAACTAGGATGACGACATGGTCGTCCTTATAATTCCTCGTGCAATGCCATCCTGATCATCTTCCCACATGTTCACATTCTAAACAGTTATTAACTCGTATCTCTAAATAACTATTCCAATTAACTCGAATGACTCCTAAATGGTCATTTATCCCCATTGGAACCCCTGAACTGTATCAAAATTACATGGGTATACTCTTTTACCTTAATACTTATATTCGTCTCTAAAACTTGAGTGAACCATCAAACATATGCCTTGGTCAATGCTACTTCTCATAGTTTAGGAACCCCTTGAAAAAAATCCCAGAAAATGTAACCCTCTCCTTCCATCAGATGGAGAAAAAACCTATTCCCAATACTATTTGCATATCATCTCCCAAAAACCTTCAACGCGGAGGCATAAACCAACCCTAATCACAGATTACGGTGCAGAGAACGCCAATAATACACCATCCCCTCTTCACTAAGATACCATCACAAATCACAACTAACCACCCATTTTCATGGTCAAAGTTCATGTATGATGCACCCACTCCATATTGTGCTAGAAAGATACATTTTGGATATCCTCATCCTGATCTCACCATTAATGATAACTCGACCCCATTTTAAGTCATCAAGAGGAAACATTTTATTCCATTGTTCCAATAGGTCTTTAATATGTAATAACAAATACTCATCTCATATCTTGATCTTATACTACTCCTAGTGGTTCACACCTCGCTTAGTGACCCATCCCTCTTTTGAGCTTCCTCAAGGTAAGGACATTCCCGAATACTCAACCCGATCACAAAACCTATGTTGTCTACTCCCATGGCATCACAATTATCTCTGACAAAGTTGATCCCATGAAATTCCCTCCCGATGGGTTCAATACTAGTGCCCACTCTAAGGCTAAAATTAATCTCTTATGTATATGATAACTTAACACCCATACCACTAAAGACTAGGAGAATCCCGGTCCATCGATGACACCTTTATGGAACCGTAATACCCTTTGATATAAGTGCATCCATATATAAACAATTATGCTAGGCCTTCCTTCGAGCCTAAGACAACTGTGGCCATCCTAATCTTCCCGAGTCGGTGCGCGTCAAGGCACGTGATCGGTGGTGATGGGGTTCACACCCTTCTTTCGGGCATTTTGACCATCGTCAAATGTGGGTGATGTATAGAAATAGAGTCTCCAGCCTATTTTGCACAAAATAGGCAAAAGAAATGTTGTAGCCTGGATAGAACGGCATCAAAGACATACTGATGATTGTGAAACCAGTTAATTCAACGATTTGGGGGTTAAGTTACAGAATGGGAAGGTGTTAGGCACCCATCACTCCCTTTCGGTCTCTCATAGGCATGTGTTATTATTATCCTTAATAACTCTATGAAGTGTGTGTGTGTGTGTGTGTGTGTGAGTGTATACATAAATGGAGGATGGAATTACTCGACTCGCATCATGGAGAAAGGCGGAGTGAGGTCATTCGTAGGAATGTTCCCAAAATAGTAATTAAAAACATAATGTATGCATTTGTCAGATCACCAATCGTTTGTAGAGAGATGATGGTATAAATTGGACAAAACACGTCATGAATCACAAATATATTACGTGGAAATAATATATGAACAAAAATAAGAAAAGATGACTCGAATCTCGAGTTTTGCTCGAGATGCGAGCGTGGACTAAAAAGGCATCAAAGTTCACATAGGTAGAATGCAACACGGGGGTGGGGTTTATCCCATAAATCCAATCGGGGACTTTATTATGTGTGTGTGTGTGTGTGTGTGTGTAGAAAAAGGGTGCTTTAGTGTGAGAAAGTGTGGTGAGAAATCCACGTTTGGAATTTATAAGCAAACCCCCTTTTTCTTATCTTTTGGTTTTTTTATAGAAAATATAGTATGTGCAATACTACTAATAAAAAGTGGGATATTAATATGTGTGGACTAACAAAGATGAATTGATAAAGTAAGAGTTGAATAACTAATGCAAAAATAATGAAAATTAAAGAGAGGGTGAAAGATTTGGACCTTCTTTGGAAGCTTCAAGATTGATCTTGATTATCGAATGGATGCTCTTGCAAGTGGGTGGAGGTGGTAGGAGGTGAGGGAATGGAATTTGCTAAATTGGGTAAGAACTGGATGTAAATGGAATGTGGGGGAGAGATTTTAATATGGAAACAACGCTGACTTCGAGAAAATGTTGCTGAGATCACTAAGAGGGATGTTTCTGAGGTTCCTCTCAAAGTGAGATCATGTTCCCTTTATATAGGGTTAATGGGGGTACCGATTGGCATTTTCCTTGACCTACCTATCGGCAGGTAATCCCAGACCCACTTCCGATAAGCATGGTAATGGGTTTGCCATTTGGCAGTCTCATGCAGATTTTTTTTTAAAATGGTCGTAAAATGCAATCCGTAAGTCGAAATCACACACGGGACATATCGTTGAAAAGAGTATTCAGATCCCTTTAAGAATCCAATCGGTTGGCACTGATTTTATTAGTTAACTACGGTCAAATGGGACTCGAAAGCACCCGAAGATCTTTTGGACAAGAGATTCCTTGAGGAAAATAGGTCATTCATCCAAAATGTAAGGCCAATTTATGAATGGGACAGGCCATTGGAAAGGGTAGTTAGAGCCCTTTCAAGAATCATTCAGTCTTGTTTGGTTCAAAGAGTTGGCCTTGGTTAAACGGGGCCTGAAAGCGCTTGGTGACCCTTCAGAGTAAAATGGGTCTATCATCAATACCATAAGGATGATTCATGCATAGGGCATACCGTTGGAAATGGTATTAATATTCATTCAAAGATTAATTCAGTATCATTTGAGAAGAAGAGTTAATGGGAGTCAAATAGAGTCCGGGAACACCCGATGGCCTCCAGATTAGTTTTTAGGGGGAACATATCGGTTGTTCGAACCATAAGACTAATTCACACACGTTTGAATTGGTTGAAAGGGGATTCAGAGCCCTTCAAATATTCATTGAGCTTTCTCTCAGATGAGAAAGTTAATTAGGGTCAAAACGGGGTCCGGTAGTGCTCGGTGGCCTCCAGATTGATTTTCGATAGTAAAACAGACCGTTCATCCAGACCGTAAGGTCGATTCACGCATAGGGTAGACCATTGGAAATAAGATTCATATCCCTTATAATATTCATTTGGTCTCATTCGAGCGGAAGAGATGATCAGAGTGAAATAAAGAGCAAGAGCACCTGACGGCCTATAGATCGATTTTAGATGAAAACAGATCGTTCATCCGAACCATAAGGCCAATTAGTGCACGAATCAGACCGTTGAAAGGGTATTCATAGACCTTAAATGATTCATTGAGCTTTCTCTCAGGAAAGGTAGTCGAATGGGATCAAAATGGGGCCCAAGAGCGTCTAGTGGCCTTCAGATTAATTTTCGGGAGAAAATGGATCATCCTTTCGAGCCGCAAGGCCATTTCGCACATAGGGCAGATCATTGGAAAGCAGATCCAGAGTTATTTGAAGATTAATTGAGCTTTTTCTCTGATGATAAAGTTAATCAGAGTCAAAATGCGGCTCGGGAGCACTCGATGGCCTCAAGATCAGTACTTAGAGGATAACATAGGGTTTATGGTGATAAAGGAAGTTATAGGGACCTAAGGAGATGCTTAGGAGGATCCTATAATGTGGTGTCTATAGATCCCCTTTACGGGTGAGCTTAGAACAAGTGAAAGACGTCGAATAGACATCACATTGACATTTCAAGGAAAGAGTTCAGTTCTGAGGACCTAAAAGGACGAGGATGAACGGTTCAGAGGGTCGAGTACAATTCTGAGGACCTGAGGTAATGTTGGGGATGACCAATTCTGTGGGTCGAGGTCAATTCTGAGGACCTAAAGTGGTAGAGACCGATTCTGAGGGTCGAGGTCAATTCGAAGGACCTAAAGTTATTGCGACTAATTCTGCGAGCCGAAGTCAATTCAGAAGACCTAAAGTGATGACGACCGATTCTGAGAGCCGAGGTCAATTTTAAGGACCTAAAGTTGTAGCGACCAATTCTACAGGTCAAGGTAAATTTTAAGGACCTAAGACTGTGAGGACCGATTTTGAAGGCCGAGGTCAATTCTAAGGACCTAAGATTGTGACGATCGATTCTCAAGGCTGAGGTCAATTATGAGGACCTAAAGTTGTGACGACCTATTCTGAGGGTCGACGTCAATTCTAAAGAACTATAGTGGTGACAATCGATTCTTAGGGTCGAGGTCAATTTTGAGGACCTAAAGTCGTGACAATCGATTCTAAGGGTCGAGGTCAATTCTAAGGACCTAAAGTTGTGACAACCTATTTTGAGGGTCGAGGTCAATTTTGAGGACCTAAAGTTGTGATGACCTATTCTAATGGTTGAGGTCAATTCTAAGGACTTAAAGTGGTGACGACTGACTCTGAGGGTTGAGGTCAATTCTGAGGACCTAAAGTTGCAACGACCAATTTTGAGGGCCGAGGTCAAATCTAAGGACCTAAAGTTGTGATGATCGATTATAAGGGTCGAGATCAAATTTAAGGACCTAAAGTTGTGATAAGTGATTCTACGGATCAAGGTCGATTCTAAGGACCTAAAGTTTTAGCGACCAATTCTGAGGATCGAGGTTAATTCAGAGCACCTAAAGTGGTAGAGACTGATTCTGAGGGTCGATGTCGATTCTGAGGACCTAAAGTAGATATGTAGGGAGTTGTTCTCCTGGGGAATCGATATCTTATCTTGGGGATACAGATGCACCTGTAGTTCTGCTGAAGATAGTGTTATTTTGAGCCTTTGTTATGGAAGGTTTTACCCTTGAGACATCCAGTTGGGGATTACGTTGTTTTGAAAGGGGAAGCAATGAAGGATTTTGACTACGGGTGTATCCTAAAATTTGCCTTTAGCTTAAATATTCCGCTGGGGAATTTTGCAATCTTACTAGGGAGGCATTAATTTGAGGTTTGGATACCAGTGGGGAAGACTTGAAATTTGAGATTCTGTTGGGGTATTGTAGTTGGACATAGGATGCGGGCGTAATGGTGGTTTTGTTTGTGGAATATGTTTAGGGTTTATGATGGGGTTAAGAGAGTAATATTAATCCTTCTAGGGATTTCGAGACTACGTAAAGGGTTTAGTGTTCTAAAAAATGGGTTTTTTTATGAAGAAATTTTCCAATATTTATTTGGCAATTTTTAGGAATTTTTCGAGTAATTTTTGGATTTTTCTGGCATTTCTCAGGAATTTTTTGTATAAATTTTTCAAGGGCTGCCGATCGGCATGTTATTGGGGTTGCCGTTTGTAAATAGCACGGTCTCCAGAGCTTTCTTGGGCAGAGGAACAGGAAGGTGCCTATTGGTATGTGCATGGGGTCTATCGATCAGCATGTCATTTTGTCCCCTATAAAATGGGGGTGATCCCTCCTCATTTTTCATATCTTCTAGAGTTCGAATCTTATGCTTCTTCTTTCTAGGGAATCGCTCTTAAATCCCTTATTCTTTTAGACTTCAAATAGTGGGCTTTTCTAGCACGAATACAACTTGGAGTGGTTAAGCGTTACTGATTGGGCTGGCCTAGAGTGGCAGGCTAGCGTGCTCCTCGCCTTGGGAAATGATAATGTGTTTGATCTGTTTGAGCTAGTTTCTGATGAGCGCAGTCTTCTACGTGAGCCTGCGCACCACCGTTCGTCTAGGGTGAGGAATCCTAGTGGCTATGTAAGTATGATGACCATTGATATTTTTTTCAATTTCCTCTTTGTTTTCGTGTGTTAATGAATAACACTCTCTTCTCTTTAGTTTTAGCAGACTAGAATAGCACTTTCAAGCATGCGTTCTAAGGGGAAGACTGGTTTGAGGGATATATGGGAGCATCTTCCGATGGTGGTGCACTGGATGGTTACTTCTGCTGGCTTTAGCCGTGTAGCACAGGCTTTGGACGAGACGTCGCGTTCTACTGCGGTGATGTGAACTTTGGGAGAGAGGTGGTGGGACACTACCCACACCGTCCATTTAGGTTTTAGAGATATGACTGTTACTCCCATTGATGTGCAGCAGCTATTGGGATATATTGCGAGGGTGTCAAATTGAGGTGGACTGTACTGTGAGGGTGACGTCGGAGGCGGTTCAAGAGGCATTCGAGGATGTGGGTAGGATCGTTTATGGGGATTCTATCTGCATCTCTTCTCTTTGGGAGGTGCCCTTGAGTAGAAGGATTGATGAGACTAACGGATAGTAAGTGAGACATATGGCCCGGTTATTTTTTCTGCTTTTGTTGGGTGGTTTCTTGGTGTGACGAGTGGCGATGTCGTTCATCTATGGTTTTTGCCATTTTTAAGGACATTTTATGACGTCCTACGCTATGATTGGGGGAGCCTGACCTTTGCGACCCTTTATTCTTCTTTGGATGCATTCAGCTGGTGCTATCAGCAGACTTTTATGGGGGACACCTACCTTTTGGAGGTAACTTTTGCATTTATTTTTCTTCTTATGTATTTCCTTGCATTTTCCTTTAGTTTCTTCTTTATTGATTCCTGTTTTTTTGCAAATGTGGTTTTATGAGGTGATTGGGCTCAATGTGAGGTTGATATCCCTGGAAGACAAGGATTTGGGGAATTTATGTTGGATGTACCTATGGCGAAAGTCCAATAGGCGGTCGAACTAGCCCCTGTCCTTGGAGGTAGTACGACAGGCCCTGAACACGCTAACGAGCGATCAGGTTATTTCGTTTTTCTTTTGAATCCTCTTTTGGCATTTTCTTCGTTGCATGAATATTTATCTTTTTATCTACGATTGAAGGTGACTTTTTACCCGTGGGGGACGACTCCCCAGCATGCGGGGGTGATAGGTATGTGTGAGCAGATAAAGAGGTTGATGGAGCATGAGTTCGGGTATGCCTAGTACTCGGGAAAGAGGGTTGGGTGGTAGATCGTGGAGTGTGAGGTGGAGGTACCACCGACACTGCCCCTAATTAATATGAGGCGGGTTAGGGAGATGTCTGTCGAGGCTAGGGTGACAACGATGGCTGTCGAGGTTTATACGCTCTACACGAACACGACGTTGAGCTATGACTACCTGGACTTTGTGATAAGCTGGTTTGTTCCTTCCTACATTTATGATGTGGTGAACATGACTCCACCTCCTACGACTTCAAGCAGGGGTACAAGAAAGCTAGTGGGATCTTCCCACAGCACAGGTGGTACGTCGGCAGCGATGGTAGCGATAGAGGAGGCTCCTCTTATTCAGGTCACTCCCTCTTCTTATAATTTTCGATTGACTAGTGCGGGGACACTAAACATTATGCGCCGTGCTAATGCAGCGGAGGGATTAATGGGTCTTATGGATGATGTTCTTCAGCCTAAGGTATACTTTTCATTTTTGTTATTTAGTCCATTTTTTATTCTTTCTCTACTTCTTATTGACTGATTGGTCTTTTGTTTCTGTGCTTGCAACATGTTCGGGTGTCGACCTCCTAGCCGAAGGATATCAAGGACTGGGTGGCCTCCTTGACTTCTTATATCATGGACTTCATTCCTTTTTACTTGGTTTCGTCTACCACCTCGGATGAGGTATTAGTTTCTAGTAGTGGAGGTCCTATCGCTCGTCGTCGGGATAAGCGTGTTCCCCACAGGGGGTAAGGGTTTGAGAGAGAGATTGTTGGTTCAGGCCGAGTTCCGTTGTTTTAGTTTTTCTAGTTTTCTTCTTTCCTACAAAGATGTAATGCAATGACAACATTTATATGAACGGGATTTTTATTTAATTCTTTTTTTAATGACTTTTCCTACATGTAGTTTTTCTTTGCTGCTGAGACTGTATAAATGACAAGATGTTTATTTAGAAAAAGGAGAGCTTAATTATCTTGAGAAAAAGGTTTATTTTGGTAAAGGATAAATATAAGTGGAAAAGTAAGAAGAAATAACCTAAGAGTTTTAAAATAAGGATTTATTTTTTTGAGGATCTAATTTTGACAAAAAAGGAAATATAGGACGTTCTAAACTAGGGGGTTGTCGATCGGCATACCCCTTGTCCTGCCTATTGGTATATGGGTCAAGTCAAATATTTCCAAGGCTTTGACTGCACTTTCTTGTAAACCAAAGTACTTTATTGGTCAGGAATTCATTCGAACTCCTCAGATCCATTGTCTTTTGCCAAGCCATTTTCTTAGTTCTTGATTATTATTTTTTTCTCTTTTATTCCATAAATGGACCTTCTAATGCACGATACATGCAAAATTTTCTTCCTACCTCAAAATTCTTGAAGACGTGTGCTTGTATAATGGGGACTATGAGGCTTTCAACTTGCATCGAGTCTCTTTATGGTGTAACATAGCCATTTATTGGAATATGCTAGTCGAGGCGGCGTAATTTTGGTATCCGAAAGACCTTGTTTTTCCTTTCAGTTTAGATGAGGTCTTTCCAACCTATGAAGTGCTCTCAGCTATATTGGGAATCAATCCCAGTGTAGCGGCGACTATTCCCAAAAAATTTTGGTCTTGTCAGGCACTGTTAATGGAGTTGCTCCACATTTCCCCTTCGATGGCTCAACTATTGGTTATTGCAGGTATGATTTCTCTTTAGGATGTCATGTATTCTTTATGCTTGAGGGATTTAAATGATGTGGGCTACACCGGAGATATTGCCTTGGGCCTAACTTCGAGGCACTTGTTGTTGACGGGGGTCTTAATGTGGATCCCAGCTAGTTGCAATAACAGCGTGGATGTCCTACCGTCGCAGTCATGTGGCGATGATACAGGCACAGACATTGAATGGTCTTGATCCTTGGAGAGAAGATCGCTATGATTTTCTAAGAGGGAGCTCGATGATGTTGTTCATGTGGTTGGATGAGAGGTTTCGTCTGGCAGTTTTTTTGGAGTATCCCTTGGTAGGTGTGCCATATTTTTTTATTCGGTACTTTTTCAGTTTTGGCCCCTCTATGTAGAACTAGGTTAATTAGTTTGTGGAGCACGGAGCCCAGTGCCTTCGTTGGTCGGTACTATGGCAGGGGAACTGCATCCTGTTTTGGAACTGGGAGAGTACCACTATGCCCGATTAGTTGGGTCTCGACACACTTCGTTCTATTTCCCTTGGCGACTCTTGTGTCAAGTTATATGGGAGAAAATAATGTCTCCTTGGACACTAGACTTCTTTCTTATGGAATACTTTACTGAATCCATGCACATGAGGTTAGGTTCTCTAAGGGAGAATCATCGGTCGTCAACCCTTCCATCCACTACACCAAAACTGTCGACTTGTCATGGTCATTGACCATGACAAGTCCAACTTGTCAAGTTCAATGACAGTGACAAGTATGGGGGTGATAACTTATTTATCACGGACTTGTCACGATCATTAACCGTGACAAGTTCATTAGACTTATCACGGTCATGTCACTATATTTGACCTTAACAAGTTTTTATCACAATCAAAGACCGTGGCAAGTTTCTTTGTCAGGGGCCAATTACGGTTTTTATCGTGATAATTCTGGGTAGAATTTTTTTTTAAAAATTGTTGGGCAGTATGGCCACTGCCACTGCCTAGCAGTATATTTGTACCTGTTATAACAAAATTGTACTTATTCAAACAGCATATATAACCAAATAAAATACAAATCATATACCAAAAATCAAGGCATTTATAATCCATATCCAAATAAAATAGAAATGCAAATATCCATTATATCCAAACCAAATTGTACCAAAATCAAAAGAATATAAATAAAATCTAATTTTCAAAAACAAAAGAGATATAAATAATGTCAATCTTCAGCAGGTCGGTGGAGGAAGGAAGGTCACACAACATATGAATTTACACACCCGCCAATATCTTAAACGTCACATTATTCGTGCAACCACACAGGTGAGTTCTCCTTTCCTTCCACCACATTCGTGACGCTCATTCTTGATTCAATGCCTTGGAGGGGACGACCTTGAACAGGCATACTCGGGCAAAAGTTCGAATCCCTCAACCCTTTCGCTATCGGCAGGCCACAATATATGTCGAGTATATGCATGCTCGACTAACTGAGTGTTGACATAGACCGCTTGACGGGGGTCACGATGGGAAATGGATCATCATATGTCACTGAGTCCGTGTGTATCGGCGATGAAGCAATATCGTCAACGTCGGCGTCCTTGTCATCGTCCTCCTCCTCCTCCTCCTCTACCACCTTCTCCTTCCCCTTTCCCTTGCCCTTGCCCAGCTAACGCTCCATGAAGGCATACATATCTAGGACTGTCTCCCCTAACCTTGATAGCTTATCGTCATGGTAGTCCACCTTATTGGCCAACCCGCTGTTGCTCGTCTCCATGCCAATGATCCCGGACTTCCCCACCCGCGAGTTCACCCCTACTCCTCCCCTTGCGATTAGAACCGAGCACTTGGTTGATTGTGCCTGTAACCAAAGATTCTTTGTCGGCATCAGATTGTGATCCATGCACTTCCTTAAGCTTTGCTGAAAAAATAAAAAGTACAAGATTAATCAATTAAGTAAATAAAAAAAATTATAACATAATTAAAATAATTAAACATTTATAACTTACAATGGTGGCTGCGATGCTAGGGGCCACCTCCTTGTCCTTCCCCTTCTTCGTCTGAATTTCCACATAGGCATCGAGCCTATGTGGCCTACCCCCAAGGCCACTCCCCGTATCGTGAAATAAAATAATACATAATTAGTAAGTAATGCAAATTAATGCTAAATTCTAATAATTAAAATTAAATAAAATTAAAAACTTACCATCTTGTGCTCCACCTCGGCGTAAGACGTTCGCTTGGAGTAGTGCACCTCCAACTTTTTTTCCTAGTTCTCCGTCCCCGATTGGCGAGATGCCAATTATCGCTCACTGATCTCATTATCGATAAATTTCTTCCATTGTGCCAATGAGATTGGCTCCTTAGGGGTGACGGTTTCACGGAGTCTCAAAATGGACTCCCAGGTCTTCCTAAAGTACCGTGCCCGTAAATTCTTCTTCCATGTCTTATATTGATCCCTCAATTTCTCCAACGTGGGGTCGTGGAGATATGTGGGCAGGTCAAATTGTTTCTTTCAAACAAATACAAACGATGCTGTAAGTAATTATCACAGTTATAAATATAAATAAAAATAAAAATATAAGTATTAGATATCCACCCTGTAGTGCCCCCAAATGTTCATCTTGAGGTTAATAGGCACGGCCCTCCAATCAGTGTACCCCGGGCCGATAATCGCCTTCAACAACTCTAGTGCTCTAGCTAATAATGTCATCTTATTCTCGACGATGACCCCTATTTTGCCTCATTTTGGGGGCCTACTGGTCGAGAAGTCCTCATCGCCTCTGCTACCTCATCCTGAAGAAGTCATTTTCTGCAAAAAAATATTAGTAGTAGTATAAAGATGTATATGAAATTTGAATTAATGCTAAAATCCGATAATAACAACACATACCAGTACCAACACCAATACCAATACCAATATCAATTTATACCAATTTCAATTTACACCAATACCATTATCAATTTATACCAATTTCAATTTATACCAATATCAATTTATACTAATTTCAATCTATACCAATACCAATACCAATACCAATACCAATACCAATTTATACCAATTTCAATTTAAACCAATACCTGCTTAGCATTAAAATGATACTAGTTGTAAACTCGCGCGATGCGCGGATTAGGCGATTATGTATACGTGGTTAAAAATATGTGTTTCTGGAAAAAATGTTACTATTGCAGAGTCAAAGTGTCATACTATTAAATTATAATAATTTCATAATAATTTATTTATATATACACTTTCACCAAATGTGAGTTGCTATTAAAAAAACATCATTGGAAATAAACATAATATAAAATTAAAAATATGTTTACTCTTTGAAAACAATAAAAATTTTGGTATGAATAATTCTCCATATAAAAAATAAAAATAAAAAACTTTGAACTCCGTGTTCTGTGCATTTTTGCTCTGACTAAACTATGAACGCTTACTTTCCTAATGGTTAATAGAAAATAATGTTTGGTGCAAAAATAGATAATGGATATGTTTTCTTTGCTTTACATGTTTAATTTTTTCATCAATATTCAGTCGATGAAAGATAATCCCAGGGTCTATCCCTGGCATATCTTCATGGCTCTAGGCGAAGATACTTTGTCTTCTTCTTAATTGCTTCGCTAACTCTTCCTTAATTTTAGACTCCATGGATGAACCAACCTGAATGGTTTTTTCCTACTCGTCTTCACTGATGATGATAGATTTTACCCCTTCGTTTAATTCACCCTTTTTCATCTTTTACTCATCCCTCGAGTCAAGAGTGTCAATGTTGTATGAGTTTGTGTCTATATTATAAGCTTTCTTTTCCTCGATCGAGGCAAAGTAGCATTCACGACCTCCATTTGGTCACCCTGTACTTCCCCTACTTCATAGAGAGTTGGGAATTTAATCATCTAGTGATCCGTGGAAGGCGCGACCTTAAATTGCTTGAGGGTTGCCCTTCCCAGGATTATATTATAAGCCGAGAATATGTGTTCGTCCATGACCAAAAAAAACTTACTTTCTTGGTAAGGCACATCGGCCAGGTGCCCATACACACATCCATATCAAATACCCCCCATGGGGTGAACTTTATCTCTGTTGAAGTTGATTAACGACTGATGATATGGGACTAGTCTTTTCTTGCTGAGCTTCAACCTTTAAAGTAATTCCAGAACATAACATCAGTCGAACTCCCGCCGTCAACAAGAATACAAGATACATCATATCTGTGGACTCTCGTGATGATTACCAATGGGTCATCATGAGGATCTAGTATTCCTTTAAAATCAAGCCTAGAAAACCCAATGACCAGGGTATCCATATCTACCTTCTTTAACTTCCTCGACTTCGCCTCGATCGAATTCATATCTATTGTCTTCGACACTGACTTGGCCTCTATAACATGGGTTTTATGATCGGTCGGCTTCGGGCTGCCATCGAACAATCCTCTACATATTATTTTACATAAAAATATATCATATGTAGCTGACCCTTTGCATCCGGGATCTTTACTAGCAGATCAGGTCGTCTTATCGTCTTTTCCCCCATTGTGCTTTTTTTCTAGAATCGTCCTTGACACCACTCCTGTCTATATACTTTTGGACCTTTTCCTGCTTCAGTATCTCATCCTTCAAGGCAAAGAAATTATCGGTTGTATGCACATGGTCCTAATGAAATTCGTACCATTTGCTCTTGCACATCTTGTGAGGAGGGGACTTGAGCTTCTTTGGCCATCGAAGTTCCTTGTCATCCTTGATCTCGTTGACGTTCATGTCCGAGCTCATTGTTAGAGGAGCATATGTGGCAAATTTATCTTCAGTCGACCTTTTCTTTCCCTTATTATGTAACGCCCTAGCCCGAATTTATGGGCAGCCCGTGGTAAACCCAATCCAACCTGAGAGTTAGATGTGAAGTGCGATGAACAACCTATATAATGTTGCTAATCTAGTTTTATTTTAATTAACGTTTCACTTGCTTAGCATGCAATTTCGATTCAAACTACGGGAAGAACCCATGGGGATCACTCAGGAGTCCAAGCATACAGAGCGAGTAACATAAAATTTAAATAGAATACTTACCTATATAACACTCTCAAATTACGAACCCGCAGCCAACCTGCGGTAACAAGACGAGGGTGTGAACCAATACCCAGTGGGAAATATGCAAATGCAGCATAGAAACGAACAGGAAAAGGAAGACTCTAACATATTATACCTCCGTGCACATGCAATTGTCTTATGTGTGTGTGTGTGTGTACACATACACACACACTTAATGCCAGAGATTATTTTACTTCTAAAAACCTTATTTCATCCGATTAATTTACCTTAATCTCATAGAAGAACCTCTTCTTTTATAACTTGGTATCTATTCCTTTATTTAACACCCACGAATAAACACGTGAAACAACTACACTTTGTTTAATTGAAACCATTCTTTACCGAAATCACCCTTTCCATTTATACCAATGCCAATTAGTATTTTCATTAAAAATAACCCTTTCAACACACGCGAACACCGTGTTCAAAAATACTTCTCTAGCCTTTGAAAACCATTTCACCATACACTCTCGTGTTCATTATGGGTTACACTATTTTAGGTTGCTTAACTCACCCATTTATCACTACACTTTTCCTTTCCTTTACCTTATGGACATTAATCAGTTTACACATTTCTTGTCCATTTTACCTTTTACCATAACATTTATTAATCCATTCAAGTTAGATTGTCTTAACACATTATACCACACAACCCATTTCTTGATATGTTCATTATTCCTTTACCTTTTTTCTCATAATCTTTCAATAAACTGCGTACTTTAATGGGCTCCTCACCATCGGTGACGCCACCATATGCTCTGGCCAGTGATTTTGGGTCTTTCATCCCAGGGCTCTGGGCCTTCCTTAATTATACGGGTGTCATCCGAGTTCCTTTATGTCCACATTACTTTACCATTTTTCACGTTTATAACGTTCGAAGCCAAAACTACGGACTTTACTGCCCCCTTTTACCCGTGTCACACTTTATATATTATTTCTTTCCTTTTAGTCCTTTTCATTTACACTTAATTGTTGATTTTACACCAAAACCATTTACGTTCAAGGACTTATTTCAGTTTCATTCATTTTAGTGTAACACCATCCCTTAATACATTTTTACAAAAATGTTTAACTTTAAGTAAATTTACCAATTAGTGTTATTTTTCAAAAATGGTTTATATGTTTTCAACTTAACATTTAAAATATTTTTAGCCATTTTTAACATTTGTTCAATATCATATTTAATCCAACATTCTTACTCGCTACTTTAACACCTTTAATATATAAAATAACACATTTGTACATATTAAACTCCCATTTTTTAGACATTTGGAATACACACTTTAATTATGGGATTTTGTATCTTAACATCCTTTTTGCTACAATTTACACATTTAAAACCTTTAACTTCCATTTATTAACTTTAAACCCACAGCTTATGAAAAATCCTTACTTTCCACATATCTACACATTGAACCCATTTTAATTTCTACATGAGTTTCAAGCACTTTAAAATATCCATTAAAGTGAAGGTTTTCTTTTTACACTTATCTTCATTATTCATGTAGAGAATCACATTTAATCTCATAAAATGGCATAAACAAGCCTAATGCATTTCTTTGCATAAAATCACATTATTTATCTTTAAAACATCATTCTAACACATTTTATTTCATCAAATGTTGAAGATATACGTTCTAATATTTATTCATTTTCAAAATCCATTTTAAATCATTTATGTGAAACCCATTTAAACATAAAATCATAGAATGCAACTAGTTAACCCATGGATGCAAACTAACAAATATCCTATATATATTAAGCCTAATATATGTAAATAAACTAGCTGAAAATATACACAACTTTAAACCTAAACCAAGGTTAGTATTTCCACCTCTAAAGTCTCCAAATGATGGTGTAAATGGTGGTATAGGAGGAGTAACCCCCACCTCCAAAAGTGGCCTCAAAGGGTTACCAAAAGCTTCATTTAGCTTGATGCAATGGTGCTCCAAAGAAGCTAAAACTCATATTCATGGAAAAAACCCTTTAACATCAGGAATACCCCCTCCAAACATCCATCAAACATACCAATAACATCATATTCCTCACCTAACAAGCTGTCCTAGGGTTTCTACAAGTGTTTGGGAGCTTAGATGTGGGCTTTAATGGTAAAAAATGGGTATGGGAGTGGTAGAAATGGGTGGGAACAATTTGGGGCAGAAGGTTTTCCCCCACGGGATCCCAAGCATGAGAGAGATAGGTGTTACGAATCTAATGGAGTCCCCCTCCCACCGCTCTCTTATATTTTTAAATCAAACCCCAAACCCTACTTTACCATAAGAGGAAACCCACGACCCCCTTTAATAGGTAAAAACATTTGATCTTGGGTTGGTAATCTCTCTAAGGTTGATACCTCAAATGATCAAGGGCCACAATTGAGACAACACGTAAAAACAAGGGATGATTTTCACAGACATTCTTTGCGCGATCGATCGAGCAAAATCCATCGATCGATCGATGGCTCGATTGATTGAGTCCCAAGGGTAAAATGTGTCGATCGATCGACACTTTAGCGAAAACTCCCTTAAATTACATTTTTGATCCCATGGCCCTCAAGAACCCTATTTTAGAACAACAAATATTAGGTTGGTCCATTTTTATCCCTTACGGTGAATTTTCTAAAAATCGCGCAAAAATTGCGATTTGATGCGTCGTGCGCCAGCTAGATTCCCAATTCATATTCTTACGTATGTAACTCGATATCGATGTAACAATAATTTAATTATATTAACCTAAAATGGGCACTGTGCATCCCTATGCGTCCCCATGCACGACAAATATGACAAGACATCACATGGAATGCATTATTTTATGTGCAATATTATCCTATTCACTCGTGCATCGATTTTCTATAGAAACATCTTTGAATAAATCACCCAATTTATTATCAAAATATATATTTCAAGGGCGGGATATTACAATTTTCCCTCCTTAGGGAATTTCGTCCTCGAAATTTATGATCATCAACTTTAGAATCTAGTTACCTACAACCATTTTCTGATCCTAGGGCATTATCAGCGTTATGGTCTAAAAACCAAAGGTCTTATTTTCATTAATTACATTGCTAACCCAATTATGGCGAACACTGAGGTCTTATTACTAATTCTCAAGCATGCCTAACATATCCATCTAAATAAAACCTCGAAATGATTGATGCATACCAAATATTGTACTATCACCAATAAACTCATCATCATGAATCCTTCCTACGTGGATTTACAAGCGTACATTTCCTCAATCAATTTTGGATCACGCCTAGCCTAGGACGATACGCCCTTAACATCTCTAATAATACATATCCATGATTATAAAACAATATATCACATTGGTCTACCCAATCGATATCTCTCACAAGATCTTTATGGTAACCTAGAGTCATCCTAAGTATCACAACATAAATATACACAAGCGATCACAACCTCGATCTGTACAATTTCAATCAAAGTTCAACACTAACATCTAATGTTCTATTGCTCATAATATCCTCGAACTACAACCTCGAAACCCACGAATAAGTTGTAGTTAGCTATACCACTTACTAACGAAACATGTTAACCTAAAGTAACCAAATAACACATGCAAACTACATGCAACAAACGTGACACCATGCGTACACACAAACTAGTGTAGAATAAAGGTGCCTCCGAAGAAGAGCGTACTCATATACCGTGACGCATCAGCCACAACCGACCTAATCCACATCACTACTAAGCTTATGCAGCGCTACACCTGAGTCACAAATGATCAATAAATTCCCACTATTGGGATCAAGAAGACACAAGGAATGAAAGAAATTAGGCGACTACCATGCTAATAGGAAATAATCAAATTCCGACAATGGGTTGTGCCACATGAAGTACGAACCCACAACGTACCCTTGAAATCTATAACTCTCACTGATATCTACTAACGTCTTAGCCTTGCCATATACCCTATCTTGGCCCATTAACCTTGATGGGTCGTAATCGAGAATCATCCATCCTCACTGAGTGGACGAAGTACGAAACCGATTTCTTTGGGAAGATGAAACGATATGCTTCCCTCTTAAGACTGATTCCACTTTTTCGTCATTGGCAAGAACAACCATCTAAACCAAATGAAATTACATTCTTTCAATGCTTATCATTAGCCACTGACCTATCATACCTAGGTCTCAATAATTCCAGCACGCGATAGCTGAACTCAGTTTTCGAGATCACTCTCATCAAGTAAGACACAACGCTCACATAGTTTTAAACATTTAACTCACGGACCACTACCACGACTCTTAGCAACATCCTACATGATCCCAAATAATAGTTATCATAATGGCATCTCAGAGTTTTAATCATTATTCATGCCTAGGACCTAATAATTTCCTCACTAGAGTCATCTCAAACCATATATGTAGCATACGCATGTGCTATAATCAAGCCTAACACTCCATTCCAATCGTCATTTCTAAACTATTATGAACATCATCGTGTCCCGAGTCTCCCAGGTATATAACCTAGCACTTATCAACCTATTTTCGACATCATCCTCTATAAGAGGGTAGTCCCCTTGAAGCCAGGGAGTATGCTAATATTAGTTGAGGTGTAACCCCTATGGGTATGGTGATAAACGATAACCAAAGAACTCTTAAATAAACACCATTGAACACAAGGTATGATATATGATCAATACTCAGATTGAACTCATAAGACACTCTTGTATAACTCAAACAATAATAAAGAAAAACTCGTAAGCAACTCATTCAAAGGGAAAGAGAAGTAAGCACCCTAGATACACCTTGACAAGCAACCAACACACCAACAACCTCTAAAAGATATTTGGTTTACCTATTAAAAGCTTCATAATAAATGACAATGGTGGGTGAGTAAGAACTCTGGTTTGTAATAACTTCTCTATGATATATTCTCTCTCTAACAATAATCTCTATAAAGAACTCTCTCATCTCAGAAGTGGTTGAGGCTAGTAAATAGCTCCACACCCCTTCCCAACACATCTCAGTCTTCATTAATGTGAAAGACCTCCCTATCACACTTTACGTCATAAACATTAAATGCATAATGGGTCAACCTATCCTACGTCATAAACATTAAATGCCAAGACATGCCTTCTCCCTAATCACTATGCGTCAGAGGATTGTCACCACAGAGGTGGCTCACCAAATCGTTTGATAGCCCCAATACCACAGTGGTTTACTCGAGTTCAGATTAGATTATGTTTAGTTGGCTAGTGATATCGCCTAAAATAGATGTGCCATTTGATAGAGGACTGTTTGGCTCAAGGCTCAATAAACGATGGAACTCAAGGTTGCTCTACATGAGCTTCCACGATGAAAATGTCACTCGGTGTTTTACTAGGTGTATCTAAGATGGTTAGGACAATCCCTAACGCTACCTCACTTCTCAATCCTCCAAACTAAGTCCCTCTGAAGTTCCCACGACGAGGTCTTCGATAGAGCTCCCAGGCCTTGCCAGGCCTGATCTCTCGCGAGTACCGTTGGATCTCACACCGAATACTATAATCGTTACAGCATTACAATCAATGTTACTTAATAATAAAATTAACTACATAAGAAAAAAAGATAGATAATGAGCTCTTTAGGCCAATCTCCTTGCTGGGCTGTGTCACTGGGCTTCCTCGCTGAGCTACCTCGCTGGGTTGTCTCATTGCCTTCATGCTGCTTCTTGACCTTGGGTCTCTTCTATTAACTGGGGAGGCTTTCTCTAATTTAGAGATTATCTTCAAGCCCCCCTGTATTTACCCCTTCGTGTAGAGATTTGTTGTAATAATAAGAAATGTCTGCATGAAATACTTCTCAATCCAATTAACCGTCCAGTCGTAAGAAAAAAAATTCTTCCATCTCAATCTTCGTTGTAACTTTTGTTGTTATCTCTTATAGAAAAAGTTAAATTCTCCCCAATGTACCCAAACCAAAGCTCTGAAAATTCTTATCGAATGGCGAGGGGACATCGTAACTTTTTTCTATTGTTATATCCCGATCGTTCTGTCTTCTTCGTTAGTGGTTGGAATTCTCCCAAAATATCGGTGGAAACTATCAGTCACCCATTATGACTTTTCAAAAGTTTAATTCTCCCTATCTGCATTATCCCTTTCCATCATGTAGTGAACTTGTACTAGTTGGGCATTTTCGTTAGACTGCCCCTGGTAGTATGAATTATCCCCACTAAAAATTCCTAGCGTTTGGACTTTTAAAATTCTCCCAAAGTAACTATTGAACTTTAAATTCTCCCCCGTCTTTTCATTTCGTTCCCCCACTGAGTAAACCTTTAATGAGGGGACCTTATCGTTAGGGCTACCCTTGGTGGAAAGAGTTCTCGTCATTTTCACTTATTAGTTATTCTTCCCCATCTCAACTTATTCAAAAAGTAAAATTCTCCCTGAAGTATCTGAGCCAGAAGTAACTCTGATCGGGCTTGTGGCGAGGGGCATCATGAAAATTTTGAACTATGTTGCACGGAGCCTTTCCTCTAAAGTTGATATGCTCCCCGATGCCTCTTCAACCCATTTTATCTTAGTTTGGGTTTTCAGCCTGAGGACTCTGTATGGTTCAAAAAATTTGGCGCCAAAACTTAACTTCTCTTGAAATCAATACACATTTTTCCAAACGTCACCTCATTAATGACGTGAGCCTGTCTTTTCAACTGTCAAAGCGTGCTTCAAAGGGCCATGTGTCCACTTGCAATCATTTTGAGGCTTGGCACGTGCCTCTGTGGGAAACCCAAATGTCCACTTTATTTTCAAATGCCTTATTCTCAACACTTGGTCATTTTTCTTCTTCCTCTCTTTGTGTGCCACCATACTCCGCGGTACCAAATCGAGGCAAACTCTGAATACTAGATATGACCTCAAAATAACAGGGGTCAAGGTCGGCCAGTGAGACGATGGGGGATAATCTTCACCATCGTCGAGAGGGAAACAACCCAGATCACCAGCTAAGGCCCATAAATGACCGCTCAATGATAAACGAGGAACCAAATCAAATAAATATAGGGTGTATAAACCGAACTTATTTTTATTATTAGGACGCCGAGTCTCGCAGATGTTGAATCTACTTTTATTCTTTCTCTTTCCTCCCTTTTTTAAAAAAAATTATCCCTTATTCTATCAAAGCGTCGGATTTCTAAATTTTCATAAGGCCCCCCGGAATTCCTTCTAGAGCCTGTTGAATTATTTTTATGGATTATGCCATTTCACTGATTCGTACTAAATAACGAGATATTGAATCCCCCTCTTTTTGCCATTGAACCTCACAATCAGATTGTTGTTCACCTTAGTGAATCTATTTCAGTCTAATTCGATCTAAGAAGAACGGAATCATGCTCTGTAGGATTTAAACCTAAAGAGAGAGAAAGTGCTACCCGCCATTATTGCTCAAGCTTTTCTTCTGGTTCTTTCTTCCTTTGTTATCTTCAACATATGTTACTCCATTATTTCCAGTACATTCTCTCTTCCTTCAAGAATTTTACCCACTTCTCCCATGGCGTCTTCTTCTAGTGCCCCAAGCGTATCAGTTGTTCCTGGCACCACTGCTCCGCCAGCCATCACCACCACTCTTGCCCCCGTTTTGAATGTCGTCGCCCTGATGGCAGCTCGTGGAGAGAAACTGTGCTTCTACCTTTTCTTTCCTATTTTGGCAAGGGTGATGATTACTCAGCTATGTGCCAAACCGTTATTCTCAACGCTAAATGTGACTCCTTGACACTTGGTGATGAAGATGAAAATGCTGACGATTGGGTTTTCTTCCCCCATAGGGGACTATGTGCTTCTATCTTGATCGTGGCGACTTCCCTTATTCCCAGATAGATTTCGAAGCGCCAGGAGATTCCACGGCTAACTTTGATGTCGGGAATGCGTATATGTAAGAAACTTATGTTGATGCCCTCATCAAGGTTGGGCTCCATCGGGCAATGTGGTTTGATGAGTTCACTCTTTACAAACACAACTCTGCGCTCCAAGTCTTGGTCTCTCATTGGAATGTTACCACCCACATTTTTATGGATGCGTGGGGTGAGTTTACCATAACGTTAGAGGATGTTTATGAACTGCTAGGAATTGAACCCACAAGTTCCATGCTTTATTCTGATGAGGTCCTACATGCCGAAGAAGTTGCTTATCATGCTAAGTTAGATAAGATATGTCGAATGTGTAAGGGACTTAGAACAAAGCTACCTTTAACCCTCTAATCAACTATTCTTTTAAGATCCCTCTAAGAAGGATGATTCTTCTATTATTGGTAAGGGCCAAGGTACATCTTTGAAACTGTCAGCTTACATACTTATCATTCTTTCTCGTTTTGTGCTGTCTGGGAAACAAAATGACCAACCTCGAAGGGACCTCATCAACATTTCCATCCATTTTTCCAGAGGTATCAAGCTTCCTCTAGTAGCCATGGCATTGGGGTTCCTCTGAACCTGGTTGGACATGACCCATCTGGATATGGATTAATCCATTTGCCATTTTAACCTAAATAACTTGGCCAACACCATACTCCTAATAAGTTTCCTCTATACCCATTTTCCTGCGATAGCGGCTAACTCCATATATCTTTCCATTATGGAATCCATCAAGCCCCATCGCTTATAACGTCACCATAAAAAATAAAGCCATAATGACATACTGCTCGTTTTTTACAAGCCTGGAAGTTTTGTTATAAGGCCTTATTATGAAGAAATTTTCCTCCACACTTAGTTTTTTTTCAATATGAAGCAAGAATGGTCCAACTAACTACTGTGGACCTTATCGCTGAAGATCCCTTGCTAACTGTTGTGCTTATATTCTCTCTATGGTATTTACCTTCTCACACTGACTAGGGATATACTTAGGAGCATTAGAACCCCAATCGGTGTAGCCATCAATTTGGTTTCGACCAAGGGGCTCCTCGCCCAGTTTTCCAGATACCATATCCCTAGGTTACCTTTACTGAAGCTTGTTCTTTCTATACCTCTTTTGCCTCTTGGTCCATAGCTCAACAATCGTTGAGCGAATCACCATCCCAAGTATTATAAGGAATGGGATGTGACTTCTCTATTTGCAACCAAGTATTGGCCAATGCAGCTGATAAGGATTTCTTAGTTCATTCAAATCCCACCAATGTATCCTCCAGTTATTTCTTTCCCTGCTTCGAAATTCAAAGGCAATTTTATTCTTAGTGTTGAGTTCCCTCTGAGCAACACTCCTAATGATCTCTCGAGCGAGCTACCTCCCTATTGTCCCTTGATTCCGACTGCCACACCCAAGGCCAAAAACGCTCATACGCCCAAACAAACTATCATTACCGAGGGTGCTTTTAGCGAAGGGCCTTCAAAACCTTCTTCCAAAAAAAACAAGACCTCCAAGAGTGGGACTTCTTCAAAATTTAAGTCCCAGCCTAAGTCTCAAACCCATGTGGATACATTTCCTATTGCCTCTGCCCCCCCTCCCAAAAAAAATATCTGCAGATTTGAGTGGGGAGATAAGAGCCAAGTGACAAGATGAATTGGAATGGGTACAACATGTATTTGAATAACACACTCCCCACGTTCCTCCTATTGATTTATTCCCCACCATCGTTATAAATCCAACTGTGGGAGTATCAAAAAGAAGAAAAAAATCCAGATTCCTCTTTGTTGATGGTAGCTCTGGTGCCAGGAAGAAGACTCTGGATACAAAACCCCAAAGGAAATGTGCTTATGAGGTGAAGCCAACACTTGTTGCTTCTATTCATAGGGCCTCTTTTTTCCAACTCCTGTTGCCCTTGACGACAGGCCTGATGGTGGACATGATTCAACTGAGGGAGCTTCTCTAGTTCCTTCGCCTCATGCTTGCCCATGGTCATATCATACCACTCTTCTCTGGAGCAAGAGGTATATTTTCCCACACTTAGGAATTTCAAGGTTAGTGGGATGTATTTTCTAACGCTTGGCTAAAATTTATTCTGTTTATGCAGGATATTGAAAGAGAAAGGCCTTCTCCTCCTATGAGCCCCTTCGTGGGAGGACGCTTCGGGAACACTTCAGTTAATGCATCTCCTCCCCATTATTCTATGCATAGAGTGGCCTATTCTCGTCAATCTACCTCCCGACGTGCAGAGGAGGTTGTCATGAGGGATACTTCCTCTGGGGAATCCATTCGAGCCTCTCCTCAGCCAAAGGAAACTCCTTTAGCTTCTTCTGAGTCATCTTCTCTTCCAATGGTTCCTCTTGACGTTTTTCCAGTCTCTTCTAGCCCTCCATAGGTAATAACTTGATTGTCATTTAGCTATCTTTCCCCCTATTTGATTGTGTACTTAGTATTTTCTTTGGCTTTCAGGTTGTAACCGCTCCTGACCTGGACACATCTCTCGTTGGGTTAATTCTTCAGTTCCCTCTAGTGAGGCCTGCAATTGTGTTTTCTCCCTTCCTCAATATTACTTAGGTAAGCTCCCGTCTTGTGCTTTTTTGCATTTATATGTTGTGTTGCTTGTGCCTAACATTTCATTATTGTGTGCAGATTTCTCCTAGCTTAACTCCTCTATCCCCCTCTGGGACCCCTCAGGGTCCTCAAACTACCGTTGGATCATCTTCTCGCCCAGGGTTCCTTCACCCCCTGTGAGGGTTGATGCCCATTAGAAGTTTAAATAATTTTTGCGGACCCCTCCCCCATCTTGGCTATTGTGCCTTTTTCTGAGGAAAGTGTGTCACCAAGAGTTGAGGTTCCTCTACCTGAGGGTTCTTCTGAGGCTCAAGGGGATGATAAATTTACTCATGCAGTTTCTACCCTTGGAGTTATTTTTTCAGCCACCGTTACTGCTTCAAACATCCCTAAGGTATTTTACTGCTTTCTCCCTCTTTTTGCATAAGTCTTTTCGGTATGCCTTCGAGGTAACTTTAACAATGAAAACACCCTCATTAATTTTTTCCTCAAACTCCACCTATAACGGGGACTTAACAAAGGAAACCACTTATTAAGATTTTTTCATAAACTCCACCTAAAACGGTGACTTAATAATGAAAACCACTTGTTAAGATTTTTCATAAACTCCACCTATAACGGTGACTTAACAAAGAAAACCGCTTGTTAATATTTTCATAAACTCCACCTATAATGATGACTTAACAATGAAAACCAATTGTTAAGATTTTTCATAAACTCCACCTATAACGATGACTTAACAATGAAAACCACTTGTAGATTTTTCATAAACCCATTCCTCCTTATCACATTATAGGCTGTGAGGGAGCCTGCTATTATCGAAATGCCAGCTCAGCGTGATCCCTCACCTATTGAATCCACACATTAAGAACCAGTCCCTTCTGAGGATTCAAGCCATAATGACCGTGGTTCAACTACAGACATGCCAGCTGACAGTGAGTTCGGTTGTGAGGTTTCTCCACCAAACATGGCTCCTCATGAGCTTTGCCTCATGGTTCTTCGCCAATCACCTCAAATTTTTACGTGCGATCGTTCTATCATTGAACAGATTGCCACCAACTACCCTCAAACCTTTACTACTGACTGTGTGCATTCAAATGTGTTGGGTGATGAGCCATAGGCTCCAAGGTTTGGCAGTCATTATTATTGAGGTTGTCTATACTCAAACACCTAATCTTACCATGCCCCTTATTAATCGTGACTTGGGTAGATTAAGGAGATGTGCAAGGATGGATTCTAACTGAACTGGATGGTTAGCCACTTGAATCTTTTGAAGAGCCAACAGTTAAAGAGCTATAGGTAACTCTATCTGAAACATGTAGAGGGCCAACGGGCTGAGGAGAAAAGACTATCAGAGTTGCCCCTCTATTGGTAGCATCTGATGATAAAGTGAGGGTTGCCGAAGAAGTTATATCCAAGGCTAAGCAAGAATTTAAAGCCATATTAATTAAACGAGCTCAAGTGAAGATCAGGCTTGAAGGCTGCCTTACCGCTCAGAGAACATTACTGGAGGCTTCTTCGGGCCTGTCTGGAGACTTCTTCTCCCAACGTGCCTTGTGATTTCTTCTGGGCTAAAGTCCCTTCTCTTGTGTTGTAATTTTTTCTTTATTTCTTAAATGTAACTCCTGGGCAATAGTTTCCAATTTTGTAATGCTTTTGAGTATATTAATGAAAGAGATAGTGTTTCGTTAAAATGCACTACTTTGTTACAACTCTTCTATTTATTGCAAAGTTAAAACTCTTACAATTTACAAGCAAACTCTTTCTTTTCATCTCATTACAAAAGAAATAACTCATACAACGAATTGCAATATAACTCTAAAAAAAATTCTAACTGAGGTTACTCGCTTAAACATGATAGACCTTCAACCACTTGTTATTAATCTTGAATGGTTTATCTTCTTCCATTTTAGACATTAAACAGTAATATAAATCATGAGCCTCCTTTATAATGAAAGGTCCCTCCCAAGTCGCAATAAATTTAGGCAATGGAATCCCCCGAATGTGCTTAACTGTTGCCTTCAAAGTTAAATCCCCTTATACAAACTTTCTTGGCCTCACCAAGTTGTCATAGGCCCTGGAGAGCTTCTTCGTGTACATCTGGAAGTGCTGCATCGCATTGTCCATGTGCTCATCCAATGTTTCCAATTGTACATGACTGCTCTGAGGGAGCATGCTATTTCGCAAGGAATATCGGGCCTAAGGAGCTTCCAATTCTACCGACAGAATTACTTCAGCTCCAAACACAAGAGAGAACGGTGTATACCCTGTAGGCTTCCTTTTCGTCATTCGATATGACCATAGGACTGCTAGAATCTTGTCATCCCATGATCCTGGGAAATCTTCTATCGTATTGGCCAAGATGTTAACTAAGGTCATGTTAGTTCCTTTTGTTTGACCATTTCCCTTAGGATATTGTAATACCCCGTAATTTTAAATGACTTTTAAAATGGGTTATATTTTAAATTAATGGATTAATTGGATTTTATTATTAATTAATTCATTTGTGTTTTATACGGACGGTGGATATTAAAATGGATGATTCTGAATATTACTTAAATATATTTAGGTAATATATGAATGTGATGTCATTAATATGACTGTATGATATAAATTCGATAATTTATATTTTTAGTCAGACGCGGTATGGGACGTGTCGGGACTAGTTTATTAAATTAAAAAGGACATTTATTTTCTATCGACCTTATACTCATTTCGACTGCGTCGTTGCGTCCGGAAGGTTCGAAATAGTCAGAAAAGTCTATTTGGATGTTAATTTTGAGTCTCGGGTCATTTGGAAATGAATAGACAACCCGAAAGGGCATTTTGATCATTTTTCTAAGGGGGATGAATAGTGATTTCGGATTTGGTACTATTATAAGTATTGGTAGATTAAGTTCATGTGGGTTATTCATCTCCTCTACACAAAATAGAGAAGCCATCTTCCTAGAGAGAGTGTAAGGGTGCTTGGGAAGGGAAAAGCCTACTTGGGAAGGAAAAGAACAAGAACCAAGGTTCACCACCACCAACCACCACCGGAGTTTGACCGGAGAAGGGACAACCAACTGAGATATACTACACCAAAGGATCAGACCTTCAGTAAAGGAAAGTGTTTGATAATGGCAATTTAAGTTTGTATATTGTCCATGTTAGAATAGTATGAAAAGAGAAGATTTTTCATGTTTGGAAGAAATAATGGAGTTTTAAATGGATTTCTGGAAACTGAAATGATATAGGAATTTAACTCATGTTGTAGGATGGAAATAATCACGAAATAATCATATATATATGGAAGAAAAATCTGAAAACCATTGAAGTGTTCTTGAAGTTAATATGTTGATGATTTTCTGGAAAATGAGGAGATAAACATGATTTTTAATCCAATCCCTTGATGATTCTAGGATGTTTAGAGTATTGGAAATCGTTCATATATGTTGATATATCATGTAGTAAAGATTATAAGTCATTTGGGATGTTTAGATGAAGGTTTAAATGATCATAAGTTGCTAAACCCGTAGTTGCAGAAAATGCAGAAAACCAGGCTGTGACCTGAGGGATCGATCGATCGACTCCTGCCTTCGATCGATCGACCTCCCCAAAATATGTAAAGTTGCTTCTTTTTAAATGTTGATTCTTATCCCAAAACTTTTGTGGATCTTTGGTGATTATTATTTGGATATTATGGGACTTAGAAAATATCAGTAAACCCTTGATAAGATTTGAATTAATTTGATTTGGATTCAAGTGATTAAAATTATGAAAATTATATCGAATGGAATTTCGGTTGCTAGATTCATTTGTTAAATTCTAAATGGATATGTATGAGGATTAAAGATAGGGCCAGTAGGGGTGATTTAATATAACACCTGGGTATCCTTAAGTTTACAGAGGGTTTAATCCAAAGTGAAAGAAGATGTGTTTATAAGAGATTTGAAACTATCGATTTTAACCTTAATTAAAAGGAGAATTAAACTCGTAGTAATTCGGGAGAAATGATTTTATGGACCAGTAGGATATTAGTGAATTCTTACTGAATATATGTTGAGGAAAAACCTATTTGAATCTTGTGTATTGAGTGAGGGTAGCCTTAGGGTTACAATTTGAACATCAAGGACTGAGTTTAAACTCATTATTGATTACGCAAGGACTGAGTGTAGTATAAGAGCGTAGTGGTATGACTCCTGGATAGAGATGGAGTTTAGAACACATTTGGTTGAAAGAGGTATGAGGTTATCCCGATCGCATAGTTGAAGTTGTCGGACCTCCTCGATCGACAAAGTTAAGTAGTAGTGTATTGGAGGGGTTCCTTGTTTGGATTTCGCTTTGCGAGACGCTCCGCGCATGAACCTTAACGACGTCGGGAGTGGAGAGATGTTATAGGATGCGAGGATAATTAAATTATGAAGTAAAGATATGATATTTTAATGCTACGTATGGGAAATATCTTAGGGTAGTGATATTACCTTATTGATATTATATTATAGGTATGATAATACCTATTTGACTGATTGATGATTTATGTGTATGACATACCTAGCTTACTTGCTATCGGTGGGAGGTTTGCGCGTGAGGGCAGTCATATCCCGATGAATCCATGGGATCTTTGATGTGTCGCTCGAGAACATAGGTCTATGAAAGACTTATCGGGGAGTTGATAAGTCCGCTGACTGTGGGTACGTAGGTATGTGCGTGACCCATGGATACGAGAACTATGTTCGCCTCCAATTTATTTGTTGTTGTTTGTGGTTCGTGGAATCTTACCGAACCTTTAGTCCCCTGTTCGGCGATCAGCGATGATGGGACATGATAGCAGAGTAATGCATTGCACCGCAGCTGTGACTCGGGGTGCCGTATTATATATGAATATATATATAATGGATTAAATGATTGAATGGATATATATATTGTGGTTAAATCTATCTACGGTGATAATTGTAGATAACGGTGAATAGAGAAAGATAATGGAATTAAGTTAATGAATGTTTATGCTTATAGAATTGAAAATCTTAACTCATGTTAATGGGAAACGATTCATATTAATGAGTAATGATTCATGTTAATGAGAAACTAATCATATAAAGGAGAAATGTAAATGAATAATAATGTGACGTATGGTATGGGACATACGGGGATTATGATATGGGAATGGAATTATAATATGGAGACTAGAAAAGAGGAACCATTAACTAGGAGGTTAATAGGAAACATTAAGTGTGCACTCTAGTTGAGAGGTGAGAATAGCAAATGAGAGTTGGATCTAACATGTACATAATAAATGCTTTATTGCACTTGTTAAATACTTGTTGTTTTAAAAATCATCTACACATTCGGGCTCTGACCCGTTTCCTTGCATATTTTCTCTTCTATTGTATCTCTATATCAGGTGTCCAGCAAGAGGGACGCCAACCTTAGCGGATTATGTTGAACTATGGAGCTATGGAGTTTTTGCTTAGACTCCTTTCATCTTTTGATTCACAGTATTCTTAGTTAGGGCATGTCGCCCAAAGGATTTCAGTTATCATTTTCTGTCGGAGTCAAATACTATTGTATTCGGGACTTTTTAATACATTTAACATTGTTGGGATTATTGTAAAGGATTTATATTATTTGGGAATGTTTATTCCAGTTGCATTTAAATTCTTTTGTGTTATTTATTGGGTTATTAGTGTTGTAGAATAAAATGTGTTGTGTTATTCTTAAACTAGAAATGGTTTTGTTGAAATTTAAATTTGGAAAGTTTTAACACCAGCTTAATTGGGTATTGGGTGAGTTGTAAATGTTTTCGACAGTGATGCTAAGAATGAGCCAACTGTATATTCTGTTTTAATTTGGTATGGGACTGGCCACCCGGTATTTAATTAGGCGGGGTGTTACAGATATGCCACCGTTAAGGTATGATGGATGATGAAGTATTTGTCTGTAAGCAGCGTTACTTCTTTGTTGAAAAAATAAGATCCCGTTATCAGAGAGGATAACCTTTGGAATCTCAAACCTGCAAATAATGTACTCTCTAATGAAGTTAGCCACCACACCTGCAGTTGATCTTTTGAGTTGTATCGCCTTAGCCCATCTCGTAAAACATTCTGTTGCCACGAGTATCCAGATCTTTCCCCTCGAAGATGGGTGTATTTCCCCTACCAGGTCAAACGCCCAAATGTGGAATGGGTAAGGAGTGGCCAAAGAGTGCAAGTCCACCGAAGGAGCATAGATCATGTCTCCATGTAGCTGGCACGCCTTGTATTTTTGTACAAACTCAGCAGAACCCTTCTCTATGGTTGGCTAATAATAACCCAAGGTCATTAGTTGGTCATATAGTTTTCCCCCTCTAATGTGAGTTGGATCGTGAGCTTTCTTCAAAACCTTCGTTCCCTCCTCCTTCGTGATGCATATTAATGGCATGTTGAAGTATCCTCTGCGATAGAGCTGCTCCTATTGAACATAGAACTGTGGGTTCCTTCGATTAAGTCCCATCGCACCAATTTTCTCCTTAGGGACAACTCCATTATTGATAAAATCAATGTAAGGCTGCCTCCAGTCTGTCTGAGTCTCAACGAAGTGGCATTCAGTTACTTAAAAGAAAAGCTGACACTTATCGCACCCTCGTTGTAACTCTATTGCATCCTGCTTTATTGTCGGCCAAAAGTATCCCTCTCTCTGAATTCTTCTGTACAGAGGGATCTCAGTTTTTTTGCAGTGTTAGTCATGTATCTTCTTTAACTTTTGCTCTGCTTTTTCTAGATAGATGCATCTCGATAGCTATCCTCCCACATTCCTGAAGTAGAGATTTCCTTAATTGGCGAAGTACTAGCTCTTTTAGGTCCATCTTGCCTTCTCCAGACTCCAACTATTTCCTGATATCTCCCCTCCAATCTGAATCATCTTCCATTGGTAAGATAGATTGCACAACCGAGGGAGTTATTTTCCTTCCCTTTAGAAAGGATACCCGCTGCTGCTCATTTATTTTACACGGAAAAACCATCGAATTGCATCGTCCATTCTTCAAGGTTAGCATCCAGAAAATTGACCTACAAATCATCCCCTAGAATGCTCTCTCGGGGTAGCTCAAATACCCAAAATGGAAAATCTCCAGTACATTTGTATACGCCTAGATCTTTATCGCATGAGGAACCACACATTTTAAGTCATATTCTGAAAGGATGAGGGACCTATCTGCTCTTCCAATCAAAATAGTTTTCACCAACAAAAACTTAATTGGGTCACATCTTGTCATAATTTGAATTGTGAAATATAACTTATAATGTCTAATTTTTTGTGCTACAAACACCAGGGCTAAAAAATGTCTTTCTATACTATTGTACCTTACCTTTAGTACATGTATGATCCTTCTCATGTATGTATGACTTTTTTATATAAATGTGGCTATATATTTATTGTTTATTTGTTAGTATGAACTTGTTAATTTGATGTTCATTTGCTAATATAATTTTATTAATTTCTTTTGTAGGTCATATAAATGGGAAGAAGTATAAATCCTCCTATCGCATCACAGTGGAAGAGGAGGTTGAAGGCGGCAAAGGAAGTTCGACCATCTGTATCGTCCTCGTCTAATACTAGTGCCAATGGCGAGAGCAAAGGCTATTCTCCTACACAATCACTGGATAAAGTAGTCGATCAAGTAGTAGGTGGTTTACTAATGATCGATAAAGGGTGTACGCAGCAGTTAATTGAGCAAGTTATTGAGCAGGTTGCTAGTGATTTACTAACGGTTGGTGAAGGGGGTGCGGTAAAAACGACAGAGGTTTCAGAGGCAGATAAAAAAAAGGAGAAATAAGGTTAAAAGTAGAAATAGGAAGAAAGAGGGGAAGTAGAAGAATAAGAAGGAGAGGAAGAAGAAGAAAGAGAGGAAGAATGA
Organism: Sambucus nigra; assembly: GCA_949130495.1. Classification (NCBI taxonomy): domain Eukaryota; kingdom Viridiplantae; phylum Streptophyta; class Magnoliopsida; order Dipsacales; family Adoxaceae; genus Sambucus; species Sambucus nigra. The sequence continues at coordinate 352,394,210 of OX422215.1, forward strand.
GAGGTAAACGGCGAGGGAAAATTAGAGAAAGAATAAGAGAACCCCAAAGATGATACATACGAGTCTTTTTCATCGGAAGATGAAATCCAGCCATCCACATCTAAAGCGCACAAGAAGAAACAATGGAAAATAATAAGCCACTCGGATTTACAACCGCTTGATGGGTGCACGCCAAATAACCCCAAATTGCTAAAAAAAATCATAATCATATCGCTTATTCAGTATGAAACCGAGAGGAGATGGGCATAATGAAGTGCGTGTACCACTAAAAAAAATTACATAGTGGGACATAGAGAAGGAAGATGTGCGGGTTATTGAGTTGGTGAAGAACTCGAGTAATTAGGGGTTTGATTAAACACTCTTATTGGTACATCAAATACGTATCGGTGTTGGCATTCATCTAACGGTGGCAATCGAAGACGAATTCATTTCATACGATGTTCGGTGAGATGGCCATCACCCTTAACGATTTGTATTATCTTCTTAAAATTTCAACAGTTGGTAAACCAGTGTATGGTATCATTTTTAGGAAAGTTGAGGAAAAGGCAACCCAAATCAAATGGCTTACCAAATATATCGGTTGTACTAAGGATGAGGCTTTGGAGGAATGTAGGTTTGTTTATTCTATACGTTTTGACTGGATAACGAATTTGTGCAATGCAAGGGGAGGGTTAAGAATCTAGGGAGGGGGTTATATCATAAAGAAGCAAATTGAGCAGGCCGCTAGGGGGTACTTGCTATTTATGATCGATTGCTTATTGTTCCCTGATAAATCAAGGAATCGATTCTCGGTATACTACCTCCAATCGTTGAAAAAAGTTAGGAAATGCAATGAATATGCTTGGGGGATCGGCGTATTAGCTCATTTATATCGGCAGCTGGGGATTGCATCACGGGTAGACGTTCGACAGGTGTCCAGATATCTCCCTTCGACAGGTGGTCGAATTTCTCTCCCTTCTAGTGGTAAATATTTTAAATTCAACATGTGATTTTAATTTTGTTTTATTCTATATAAATTTACCAATTAATATGTCAATTTGATTGTAGGCGTGGATATACGACCACTTCAATGTGGCGAGGGGTATTAGAAATTTGGAGTTTCAGCATAGCGAGCCACGTCTACACAAATAGAGGGCACAAACGGTGTTAGGTGATGCCTTTGCAGAATTACTGGAGCTAAGGAAAATCTTGAACGATTTAAAAGCTTCAGACATTAGTATTATTTATTTTAAACGCAATATCTTAACATTTTTTCTCTTTTTTTATATGTTGATATTTTGAAATTACTTTTAGGTTGTATGAGATCCCTACTCTGAAAACCGTGAGGCCTACTCATTTCAGGAGGTCTCATGGTACAACGACCTCCTTATTTGCTATGATGTCGGTGAACCCTATTACTTGGAGAGGGTCCTACGCCAGGTTGGCTGTGTTCAAATAATTCTTAAACTGCTAATGCACCTTATATCGGAGGAAAGGTGAAAAATCGAGGCCCGCTACAAAGTTAAGTTTGATATCGAGAAATGGTATCAACTTAACTGGGTGGACCATGTTATTTTCGATGCCGGACTCTCGACTGTGGTGAGGAACATGCCTTGGGAATGTGTGGATGGGTATATGTCTTAGTACCTAGAAAGATCCCATCCATACATTCAAAATCTTAAGCATCGTATTCGCAAGCCGGAGTTAAAGCACTCCGAAAAAATGGTAAATGATTCAAAATTTCCTAAATTGATTTCTTTTCTTCAAGTATTTTTCTAACACATTTGATGGTAATATGTATATAGTCCCAGGGGATAGAATTAGCCATTGGCTTGCTCCATGAAACTATTAAAGCCTGCTCGGACTAAGAGGTTTTAAATGTCCTTGAATTATCACGTGCAACACTTGACGCCCTATTTGAGGCCAAGGGAACGCAAGCTCAAAAAGAAAAGAGAAAGGCTCCGACGCATCAAGAAACTCGAACCAAGGCACGTCATGATCCAGCCCCAAAGCAAAAAGCCCCCCGAAGAAGCATTTAAAGAGAAGATAGACATAATTTGTTGAAATAATTTCATTATAACTGTATTTTAAAATAATTTGATTGTAAAATATGCACAATTTTGAATTATCACATGTTGGAACAATTTTGAAACAAGCAGTTTGTACGAACAATATTGCGTTATGTGCTTGAATGTAAACTTGTATTTGAAATTTGAATGTGAGGGAATGCGTGGACTATATCAATGAAATAATTTGTTTGTAATCCTTTAATTTTCTTTTATCTTTGATTCATTGCAAATACATTATGATTCATTGTGTTTGGGTGGTATTTGGGTTAAATAATCCTCCAACTCTTCGCATAAAAGGCACGGTGGGATCCAACCGTGATTGGGTCACATATGGTGTGGTGTTACCGCATATGTGCCTCTTACGGTGTGGTGTCACCATCAGATAAATATCTACAGTCTCAAATGACCGTGGCTGTTATGTTAAAAAATTCTTCAACTTTCTGGATAAAACCCATGGTCAAAGGAAAACGTGTGTAGGTCACATACGGTGTGGTGTCGTCGCCAAATTATAATACACAGTCTCAAGTGGCCGTGGTAGTTGGGTTAAAAAATTCTTAACTTTCTGTATAACGTACACGGTGGGATCCAAACGTGTTTGAGTCACCCACGGCTTACATCAACCTCTAAATTATAATACACGGTCTCAAATGGTCGTGGTACTTGGGTTAAAAAATCCATTAACTTTTTGCATAACATAAACGGTGGGATCCAACCATGGTTGGGTCTCATACGATTAGAAGCAACCGTTATTTTATAATATACGGTCTCAAGTGATGGGTTAAAAATCCTTAAACTTTCTGCATAACATACATGGTGGGATCCAATCGTGGTTGGGTCACATACGACTAGAAGCAACCGCCATCTTATAATTTACGGTCTCAAATGACCATGGTATTTGGATTAACAAATTCTTCAACTTTCGGTATAAAAGGCACGGTGGGATCCAATCGTGGTTGTATCACATACGGCTAGAAGCAATCATCATATTATAATATACCGTCTCAAGTCACCATGGTTATTATGTTAAAAAATTCTTCAACTTTCTGCATACACATACACGGTAGGAATCGCCATCTTATAATATACGGTCTCACGTGACCGTGCGTGTTGTGTTAAAAAATTCTTCAACTTTATGCATAACATACATGGTGTGATCCAACCGTGGTTGGGTCACACACGGCTAAAAGAAACCGCTATTTTATAAGCTACGGTCTCAAGTGATCGTGTGTTTTTGCTCTACAGTTAGAAGAGACCGTATGTTAGTTTGTTATATTGTCCATCTTAATTTTACGTATATGTGATTTAAAGGTCAAAAATCTTAATTTATCCAATTTAAATAATATAATTACTTTATCAAGTGATTACCAATTGGTGGGATCAATTTACATATAACCAATTTCAGTCAATTTACATATAACTAATAATTGCTATAAATAATTTACTATGACAAAATTGGAAACCAATGATTGCATATAACCAATAATTGGTATAACTAATTTACATATAACCAATATTTGCACAAAAAGTTATAAAAATTTACAATCATCGGTAAGACTTTCACCATTAACCAATTTACATATAACCAATATTTGCAAAAAAAGTTACAATTATTCGAAAGACTTTCACCAATTTAAGCCAGCGTCATGTCCTCATCCTCATCCGACGATATCAAGCATAGTTTATCTTCCATCGCAATGTCTTTGGGACATATATTTTGAAATGTTTATAAGCGAAACTTGAACATAATATGCCACTCTAAGGCATCTTGACGGGCCCTCGATCTCTAGTGAGAGGCAATTGGTGGTATGGGATAAAATCGTGTGCATTTTAAATTCACCCAATGAGTATTAGATTCGTTGAGGATATAGATTATGTGATTCTCTTCCATCGTAGATTTTGTCCCAACATCGAATGGAATAAAAGTTAAGCATTTTAATTTGAATATTATTACAATTATTAGCTTAAATGAATTAGACGTAAGATGGCTAAATTTTGGCATGATAAACCAATGTTCTCTTGTGCATGAGTGTCTCAAATAGTCCAATCTCCTTTCGTAATCCTTAATATCATAAGAGTTCATAATGGTAGCTTAGAACGTCTTGTCACTACGTAGATCGGACAACAGTGCATTACGAATAGTATGAGAATGTTCTAGTTCATCCCCAACACCAGCTCCATTAGAAATGTCCGTATATCCAGATCTCCCATCCGATTTAACATCATATATATCTTCCACAAATGATTGGAAGAACTCAAGAACGAGCTTGATATACATCTTCTTCTCCCTAGACCATGTCTCCAGTTTCACTCACGTCAATGAGGTCTTATTTGCAAAGATTTTTTTAAGCTCAGTTGTGGATGGTACATCCTGCTCCCAAACATAAGGGGTTCTTTCGGTAGATATATTAACAGACTTCTTCCCCTTAGGTGGCCTACCCTTTTGTTGAATTTATACGGGTTCGATCAAGGGCGTGTAAGAGGGTTGAGCAATTTTTAATAACTTGACATTATCTTTCTAACATTTTCACCTGCATCAGTCCATTATTTTTAAGCAATATCATCTTGGGAGTATATTCAAGCTCACGGTACCGAGGGATGTCGAGGACAATGGAAAGTTTATTCCAATGATCATCTAATGCCCACTGTAGAATTGCTTGGCCTAGCTTATCCCATTGGTCCAACTCGTGGACAGATCGTAATTCGTAGATGGTGCGAGTTATGTGTGAGCATTGTATTTCTGTATATTGGGTGTTAGCGACATATTCTCTCAACACCGATCTCTTGCAATCGATCTCCATAAAAATCAGGTCTAAGGCATAATGTGATGCCCTACCACAGATCTTGCGCAATAACGTGTCATTATGGCCATGCTTGGTTAATCGGAGTGATTTTCAAAATTTCATTTGTATTTAAGTGACTTGGTGGCCAAGCAATACGTCCATACCCTTCCAGACCGTCGCAAACGAACCAGTGCTATTTGTTAAGTGTTTTTTCAATTAGGCATGGGAAACCTCTGCTCTATTAGTTATGTGGTTTCCATGGTGGGGTACCCGATTAGTCCACACATGTGCGAACTGAAAACATAAAGGCATCCAGTTCTTCTGTATGTACACAATCATATTGGGGTAGTTTTGTTAGTTTTGACGGAAAGCCACCCATGCATTCTCAAATTTGATCGGATTCTCGAACTCCACAACCCCAATTTAACCCTACATAAATAGCTTCTTATCTTGGTCTTTGATTTTATGCTTAAAACATGCACCTTCTATGTTTTTTTGAACATGGAATAAACATAATAGAATGGCTGCGACACCTCATGATTATGTATCCCACAAATAACTTTCACCCCCAACAACCATCATTATGTGGAATGGTTTTCAATCGAAATGGACAATCACAATTTTGCATTCCAGAGCACCGCTTCCTCTTCTTGTCCATCCCCCCGTCTTTCTGTTTCTATGAAGCTTATTTGCTCACAACTATGTAAAATCCTTCCTTTTCTGACTAAACTGAACTTGTTCGATTTCAAAATGATCACGACTGCATGAAGCTTACGACCAACTCGTGACACCAATCAACCATCTTGTCATGGTCATAAAAAATATGCACAAGATGAACATTGTTAGTTGAAAGGACAGTTTATATGTTGGGGTAATTTTACCAGTTTTGACGGAAAGCCGCCCATACATTCTCAAATTCGGTCAGATTCTCGGACACCACAACCCCAATCCAACCCTGCATAAATATCTTATTATATTTGTCTTTGATTTTATTCTTTAAACATACACCTTATATATATTATTGAACAAGGAATAAACATAATAGAAGGGTGACAACTGGAAACACCTTTGGCACCGCGTTTGGATAAGATTTGTTGTTTGTCAGAGACAACAACTTATGACAAAGCTTCTGGCTCGTATAGTGATCACAAATGTTGTAATTCCCAAATAAAATCCTCCCCTTTCTCATTCTTCAGAAAAGCAAATGCAATGCAAAATGATTACCCGATGGACGTGACTCCAATCATCTTATATAATGACATATTGTAGCGATTGGTCTTGTATGTGCAATCGATCATCATTACAGTTGGGAAGTATTTCACTAATAAACAAGAGGCAGGATGTGCGAAAAATAAATCCTCCACCATATTAGTTTGCTCGTTCCTTCTATGCCTGAAAATATAACTCTTCTCCATTAGCAAATGCATCAACTGTTACACGGTGGTGCACTTTTCGTGTTCCAGGACATCGCTTCCTCTTCTTGTCCATCCCATCGTCTTTTTTTGTTTCTATAAAGCTCGTTTGCTAACAACCAAGTACAACCCTTCCCTTTCTGACTAAACTGGCCTTGCTCGATTTTAAAATGATCATGACCTCATGAAGCTTGTGACTAACTTGTTGACACCAATCAATCATCTTGTCACGGTCATCAAAAATCTGCACAAGATGAACATTGCTAGTTGAAAGGATAATTTTTATGGAAATTTCAACTATAAATGTAAAATCATGTTGAGTACAATAAAAATAAAATAAACACGCCTCCTTAGTGGTGAATTCGACTGTATGGTCTTGCGTAATTGCATTAACATCCAATCCCTCTTCTACTGCTGCATCCTGTTAATGCATACAATCAAATGTAGTGTCATCCAATGATTTCATACATTAAAAATCTCAAATTGTTGAAATTAAACTACGTGATATATTTTTTTTTACCATATACAGGGTGAAATTTGGAAACAAATCGCGCAAACATTTGTCCGAGGTTGACGCCGTTGCCTCCTCAAATTGTTCATGCATATTCGGTTCCTCAGGAGAAGCACGCTGAGTAGATACACTCGGTACAATAACATTGTCTATATCTTGTCAAAATGAATCATCAAGTACCGAATCATCTAACTGAAATGATAATACAATAATCAGTACAATAAGAATTGAGAATATAATAACAAAAATCAATAAAAACACATACACCGTTACTCGTAAATTGATTTATTTAACCATTTCCAATTATCACCTCTTAAAAAATATTACCCTTAATATATTTGAACTTTAAATTAATTTATTTTCCATTTTAAACCCTCAACCTAATTAGACCTTAAATAATTAATTTCAAAATGAAAACCACGGCTAAATGTGACCTCTAGAGGGATACACACGGTCTCAAGTGACCGTAAATAGGTAAGTTACGTCCTCTTCAAACCGTTGAAGCCTCACCACGATTATAAATCACCGTATAGTATGGTTTGACGACTACATTTGACCGTGATTTAATTATTGACAACCAGTGGCACACGGTCAAAGAAAATCATGGTTTAAGACTATATGATTATAATTAGCCGAAAATATCCATCACTTACGGTGACGGGTGGCCGTAAGTGTAATGAACTCATTTTTTTTTATCTTTTTATCATTTTAAAAATTATTTAATTCATTATATATTAATAGAAGAGTTCTAATACTTCAAAATTATGAAGAAACTAGTTTTTAGCCCCGTGCGATGCGCGGGTGCTTCATAGTTCTTGTTTTATAACACAAAATGATTATATTTTAAAATATTAAGATACATAGTTAAAAAATACTAATAGTGAAGATGTAATATACACAATCACATACAATGATAGGGTATAAAGTAAAAAAAATTCAAAGTACAAATTACACTTATTAAAAAAAATTCCAAAAATATAAAATTCATTTATTTATCACAAAATTTCACCCATATAGTACACACAAAATACAACTTATAAAGTCCTTAACAAAAAAGAAACTATTTAAAAAAAACATCCCACATCACAACAAACTAAAGAAAATAATACAACTATCACCTAGGATATGAATCTTCTAACAAAAGCTTTTGGCTTTGCACCAGGAACTGATGTGAGCATCTACATCCATCCTTCACCTGCAATTGATTTGGTAACTCAAGGGAAATGAAATAAAATAATGTAAGTACGATAGAAAAACCAGGGAATTGTTGATCTAGTGGAATTAAACCTTCCATTTTATTGATTTGTTAATCAAGAACTAAAGTGAACTCATCTAGAATTTTTAAAATGATATAGAATAGCATATCTAAGCCTCGGTATTCAATAGAAAATGCTTCCTGAAGCCACACGTTTTCACCAGGAGACTTTTTATCATGAAACCCACTAGGTCTACCGCAACCATTTTTTTAAACAAAAAATTAAGTAAATTACTAAATTACTAAGAATTCCTTATAAAATATAGCTTCTCACCTTCTATGCCCACGAAAAAAAATAGCATATTCTCATCTCGTATATAAAGCACAAAACAGAAGGAACATTTCAGTCCAAGATTGTCCAGTGCAATCCAAATGCCTAAAACCATATCCAAAGCATCCAAACGATGTGTTATGTTAAACTTCAAGCAATTTAGGAAGTCTTTTTGTACTGATGTAACTTCAACCATACTTATATAGATGTGATGGAGTTTTAAGAGTCTGAAAGTGAAATGTTGTTCTATTCTCCAAAAGAACTCCTTTATTGTTTTGTTGTGGTAGAATTTGAAAAGGCCAGCTGTTTTATACTCCTAAAAAAACTCAATTATTGTTGTGATGGAAAAGAAAAAGGTTAGGGAGGGGAGGGGAGGGGAGGCGAGGATGAGAAATGAAAGGAATAGAAGTGTGATGTAATTAAGGGTTTGAATACAGAGTTTTTTTTGGTGTTACCATGCAGAGAGCAACTTAACAGACTTTTTGGGAGATGAAAAGAGCAAGAATATAAAAGGACATTGGAGAACTCTAGTGCTACTCGTTAAAGACACCATATTTAAATAGTTACATTAAATTGTGATGTCACGTGTCAAATTTTCTTTAAGAGTCACCAAAATTATATTTATATATTAGATATCATGATCCTTTTTAAAGCAAGCCTGCTTGGGTGGAGACTATTTAACGGGAGGCCCCCTAACTGAGCGAGAAACATTATACCGCGACCTACTGTTCTTTTACACTTCTCCTGTGTGAATATGATGATGGGAATGAGAACCTACAAGTATAAGGTTACAATAGTGTAATACCCCGTATTTTCGTGATATTTATTTATGGGATTAATTGAATTAAATGTGTAGTAATTGGGAATTAATCCGGTTAAAATACTAACGAGATGTGAGTTGGTATTTGATTATAATGTGTACATACGACGTTATATGAATATTGAAATTATTAAATTTGTCGTGAGATTGATAAACGGCAATTTGGGAAATTTTGTTGAGACGCGTGTGACAGTCGCGTCAGGAAAGTATTTATTTAATTAAAAAGTGAATTTTATTTCTATTAACCGTATGGTCATTTTGAGTGCGCCAACGCGTTCGAAAGGGTCGAAATATCAGAAAACACTAGCCGGGGGTTTAGTTTGGGTCCTGGGGCATTTTTAGGCCATACCGGCAACTTAAAAGGGTATTTTGGTAATTTTGGAATTTTGGGAATTAAAACCTACGAAAATTAGAGTTTAATTATGATTATTAATTAAACCCACCAACCCATTATCAGCACTAAACCAAGTAGTGGGCTACGGGAGAAGTTTAGAATAGAAGTTAAGGGTCCAAAGTTAAACCTCCACCTCCATTGCCATCTTGTGAGAAGAGCTTGTAGAGAGAGAGAGAGAGAGAGAGAGAGAGAGAGAGAGAGGAATTCTGCCATCTTCAACCAACAACAAATCTGGAACATAAGGCAAGTGGTTTAATTACGTTATTTTGCAAAGAATGTTTCTTCCATGCATAGGAAATTGATATAATTGTTTTGTTCTTAATGAATGATAAAGACCCATTGAATTGGAACTAGAAAATTACATTTTAATGAGGAGATTGCATGTAGAATTGTGTTAGGGTGATTATTCTGATAGAAATACATCTTTTATATTACCAAAAACGGATTTAATCATAACTATGGAAGACTTTAAATTTCTAGGGTTCATGTTCTTGAAAATTGGGGAAAATTGGAGAGATTTGATGATTAGATGTGGTTTGGGATGATTAGACCCCATAGAAATGTTGTAATACGAATTTAATATGTTTAGGGATGATTAGAAACCTTGAAACCTTGTTGGAATGACCTTTAGATGAGATTAGAGGTGAAGAAAAGTTGGAAAAACGAATTAAGAAAATCTGGACTCGAAACTGTCACCTCGTTAGAAGGCCTGCCCAGGTCGTTCGAACGAGCTCGTTCGAACGAGCTTCTAACGAGTTGACAGTTTGCCTTCTAACGAGAGGGATGTTCGTTCGATGCCTTTCGTTCGAATGAGATCTCGTTAGATGCCCACCTCGTTCAAACGAACTCTCGTTCGAACAGCCTCGTTCGAACGAGACTTCTAACGAGTTGACAGTTTGGTCTTTTTGACCTGATTTGACTTCTAGTGTTCCGTAACCTTGTTTAATTGTAGAGATGAAAATTCCTTGATGACTAATCGATATAGTTGGGACATTTGGAATATTTTGAGGAGTAAAAACGTAGAAGTGTGGTTTGAACCAAATGATATTTATGGGTTAGAACGTGAGTAACAAATTACGTCGTGAGGATAATGGATGATGTGTATATATAAACCGGGGACACGTGTATTGGTATAAGAATGAGAATTATACCACTAATAAAATATGTTAAGTACTTAGATGTGTGCATGCTTAGTATATGTATATGATTTTATGTGTATGACATACCTACCATACTTGCTATCACGGGAGGTTTACGTTCGCTTAGGGCCATCTACTCCTTGTGTGCCCGAATTTAGATTGGTGCCTAAAGAACATAATGCTAGAATGACTTATTTGTGAGTTAATAAGTCAGCTGACTATGGAGCGTAGGTATGTACGTGACCCATGGATATGTTGAATTATGTTCGCCTCCATTTTCGTGTGTTGTGCTTATTCTAACAATTCCTGAGAGATTCGGAATTTGTGATCCTTATGTACGTGATGTACCGGGATGGATAGCAGAGTATGTGTGCACCGCAGCTTAGCCTCGGGGTGCTTGTATTATATATTTATGATGTGAAAAATATACGGTTAAATGAAAAGAATTGTTATGTTTGAATGTGAGAATCACTATAGTAACGCATTGAGAATATAAAATGGGAGATAACCTTCGGTAAATTGTACTACTAATACTTTGATATTTGAGAATTTAAGTAAAGCTCTCTATTAAATTGATAACATTGGGACTTATAGTACCAATCGAGTAGAAAGGACAGTATTTGTTTTGGTCCAGTTAGATATGAGAAACACTTGTATGGGTATGGTACGTTAGGAGTGCACAAATAGCCGAGAGGTGAGTATTTCATGTGAGAGCACGTCCTAACATGTACTTTGCATTCATTGTTTTAATGTTATTAAAACACTTGCTGTTTTTAAAATACTCTCCACTTTCGGGCTCTGACCCGTTTGCTTTCAAATCTACTTTTTGTAAAAACCTTTTTAGGTGCCCAGCCACAAGGACACCATGCATAGTATTTCCAGTCAGGTGACGAGCTGTAGCTGTTGTGGAAGTTACAGGACCTTGCTAGTAGACGCTTCATCTACCTTGACTCTATATTCAGATTTCTTCAGTTGTAGGGCATGTCGCCCATTTCTTTTAGAGACATTTCATTTATTTCAGTTATTCAGACTTTTGGGTTGTAATTAATTCAGGATGCAGACTTGTTTTATTTTCTCTCCATATGGGGGTTGTTGTGAGGAGTATTTCCTCTAGACTCATTTTTACTTATTGATTTACTATAGTTGGACTTTATTGTGAATGGTTATGTTATCCTTTACATTTCACTTATTGCATGTTAATCAGAGTTAACTTAAAATTTGGCAACTCACTTTTTAAATACTAGGTGGTTAGTAATCATTAAAATGTTTGCGACAGTGATGCTATTAACTGAACCAACTTGGCATTTTGTATTAATTTAATAAAGGAGTAGCTACCCGGTATTTAATTAGTCGGGGTGCCACAGGTGGTATCAGAGCATCGGGTTCTAGTGTCCTTTAGGATCTGTACGGCTTATTATGTTTCCGCTGAGCTTTCTTTGATGTAGAGCCCTATATTTTAGGACTGTTGTATTCTTTTGTATATGCTACGTTCTTCAGCTATTTTGAGTTTATAACTGCAAACTTATAGACTTTATTCTTGTTTCAGATGCCTCCACGACGTGCACAACGAGTTTCCAGGGATGCAACGCCAGAACCTCAACCCGCTCCAGTTCAGGGCACGATGAATGCCGCCGAGGTTGCAGCCATTGTGGCCCATGCGGTAAATGTCGCACTAGCCGTGGTTCAGCAGGCACAACCTCAGGCGCCAGTAGCCGCGCCAGTTCAGGCACATGCATTCCCGTCTGCTTGGGAACGCGTACGTGATGCTTTTCAGAAAGCACACCCTCCGGAGTTCGCATGTAGCTCCGATGTTGTGGTATCTAGTCAGTGGAGGAAAGACATTCAGCGGCACTTGAGGATGTATGAGTGCACCGATGTCCAGAAGTAGATACTAGCTACCTTTAAGCTAGTGGGATCTGCATTGCAGTAGTGGGAGTCTATTACCACCGTGGAGGAGAGAGATACTCTCACTATACAGGAGTTTTGGGTGCGGTTCGACCGCAAGTATTTTCCGTCAGCTATTCACACGGAGATGAGAAGGAAGTTGATGAGCCTCAAGCAGGAGGGTAAGACTGTGGCCGAGTATGAGGCCGAATTCATAAATTTTCTGAACATTGTCCCGGATGAGATACCGACAGAAGAGAAAAAGATTCAGAAGTTTACAGATGGATTGACTTGGAGGATCCGTCAGCACTTGTTGGGGAATCTATCGTTGGCCACTTACTCTGATGTGGTTAACGCTGCACTGCTCCATTGTCAGGACCACCGCTTTCACTTGACAGAGGGGAAGCGATCAGGAGAGTCCAGCCATCAGGGCAGGACAGGGGGAAATGGTGCCGGCGGGGCACAATCAGCTCAGGGTCGGTATAGGCAAGGTGATCAGGGTTCCCAGCAGGGGGATTCTAAGAGATTTCGATCAGGGGGTTTCAGGCATGGACAGGGAGGTTTTAGGCAGGGCCGACCATCAGGGCCAGCAAGGTCAAAATGGTCAACAGCAGCAGTTTCACCAGGGCCAGCAAGGCCAGGGCAGAAATGGTAACGGCCACCAGGGCCGTGGTCAGCAAGGACAGCGAGGGGGAAACTTCCAGGGGAAGTGTTTCATTTGTGGTAAGATTGGCCACAAACGCCAGGAGTGTCCTGATAAGGGCAAGGCAACACAACAGCAGCAGCAGGGTGCTCGACACGAGCCACAGAGGTCGATGTTTCCCGTCGCCCTACCAGCGCCACAGATGGTAGCATTACCACCCATTCTAGTAGTCCCAGTTCAGCAGGGACAGCTTCAGTATGGGAGAGTGTATCAGCTCCAGCAGGTCGCAGCCCCACAGGATCCACCAGCTATTGAGGGTATGTTCTCTATTCAGGGGACTCTGGGGCCCATTTTATTTGACACGGGGGCTACACACTGTTTTATTGCTATGAGATTTGCACGCACCATTGGGTTGTTAGACACCGCAGAGAGCACCGCTACTTTTGTAGACTCACCGTTGAGTAGGGGCTCCATGATTTCTCTTATGTGTAGAGGTGTGGGTATAGAGATCGGGAGGTTTACTTTACCCGCTGATATGTTAGTGTTAGAGATGACCGAGTATGATGCCATTATTGGTATGGATTGGCTAGTTGCGTACCGAGGCATGATTGATTATTTTAGTAGGAGTATTATCTTTACCGTTCTTGGGCAGGAGATGTTTTTGGTGGCGATGCCTCGTCCTGAGGGAGGATCGTCCACTCATTTGTACTATATACAGGAGGAGACCTCTAAGGAAGTGGTGTTACCACTTGATTCGATTTCGGTTGTTCGAGAGTTTGCCGATGTATTTCAGGATATACCTGGATTACCTCCGAGTAGAGAGATAGATTTCGTGATCGATTTGACGCCGAGCACTCGGCCTATTGCCCGCACACCTTACCGTATGGCTCCAGCTAAGATGAGAGAGTTACGGGATCAGATTGAGCAGTTGTTGGCTCAGGGGTTTATACGGAGGAGCACTTCGCCATGGGGTGCCCCTGTGTTATTCGTAAAGAAGAGGGATGGATCGTTGAGGTTGTGTGTGGATTATCGAGAGTTGAATAATGTCACGATACGGAATAAGTATTCGTTGCCCCGAATCGATGACTTATTCGACCAGTTGAGAGGAGCTTCTTTCTTCTCAAAGATTGATTTGCGATCTGGTTACCATCAGTTGCGTATCAGGGAAGAGGACGTCTCGAAGACTGCTTTCTTAACGAGATATGGTTCCTACGAGTTTCAGGTTATGCCTTTTGGTTTGACCAATGCTCCAGCCGTGTTTATGGACTTGATGAATAGGGTGTTCAGAGAATTCCTAGATCAGTTCGTCATTGTCTTCATTGATGATATTCTGGTTTACTTCCGGACAGAGGAGGAGCACGCCGAGCATTTGAGGCAGGTTTTGCAGATGCTACGTCAGAACGAGCTGTATGCAAAGTATGAGAAGTGCGGGTTTTGGCTGAAGGAGGTTCAGTTTTTAGGGCATATTATTTCCGACCGGGGAATATCTGTTGATCCGGGGAAGGTATTCGCGGTGAGGGAGTGGGGACATCCCACAACACCAACGGAGATCCGTAGTTTCTTGGGACTAGCAGGATACTACAGGAGGTTCATTCGGGGATTTTCGAAGATAGCAGGTCCTTTGACACATCTGACTCGTAAAGGGGTGCCGTTTATTTGGAGTGATGCCTGTCAGTTGGCATTCGATGAGTTGAAGGACAAGTTGACCTCAGCACCTGTGTTAGCATTGCCAAGACCGGGAGTTAAGTATTTAGTTTACACCGATGCGTCCTTGCAAGGACTTGGAGGTGTATTACAGTAGGAGAGTCAGGCCATAACTTATGCTTCCCATAAGCTTAAGCCTCACGAGAAGAATTACCCCACTCATGATTTGGAGTTAGCGGCAGTAGTATTTGCCCTTCGGATTTGGAGACATTACCTTTTGGGGGAGAAGTTTCGATTGTTTACGGACCACAAGTCCCTACAGTACCTATTCACGCAGAAGGAGTTGAATATGCGGCAACGGAGGTGGCTTGAGTTCGTAAAGGATTATCAGTTTGATATCCAATACCACCCGGGGAAGGCTAACATGGTAGCAGACGCGTTGAGCCGTAGGCCAGTAGATGAAGTGGCAGGGGTGTGGAAGGCAAAGTGGAAGGAGTTGGGACACCAGGATGCAGTGGCCCGATCATTCATGTCGGTGATGACTGTTACACCACAGATTGTCACGAGAGTGGTAAAGGCACAAGCAGATGACTCGTTCTGTCAGAAGCAAATAGTTCGATTACTAGCAGAGGGAGCCGAGTCCTATACTGTTAGTTCAGACGGGGGATTACGCTTCAATGGGAGACTGATAGTTTCGAAAGGGGAGGAATTACGACACGAGGTGATGGCAGAGTCGCACGGCTCACGTTTCGAGGTACATCCCGGTGGGGACAAAATGTACCAAGATATGAGACGTCAGTATTGGTGGAGCGGGATGAAAGAGAGATATTGCCGTGTTTGTTTCTAAATGCGCCACTTGTCAGCTAGTAAAAGTGGATCATCAGAGATCGGCAGGACTTCTACAGCCATTAGAGGTCCCGATGTGGATGTGGGAGAGAATATCCATGGACTTTATCACGGGGTTGTCTACGTCACAGAGGGGTCACGACTCCATTTGGGTAATTGTGGACAGGTTGACCAAAGTCGCTCATTTTCTACCCGTAAGGACCGACTACACTACGAGACAGTATGCCCAGCTCTATATTGCGAAAATACTGAGACTTCACGGTGTGCCCCTAAATATCATGTCTGACAGAGACAAGATATTTGTTTCACGGTTTTGGGAGAGTTTTCAGGAGGTCATGGGCACGGAATTACGGTTGAGTACGGCGTATCACCCGCAGATCGATGGGCAAACCGAGCGTACAAACCAGATGTTGGAGGACATGTTGCGGATGTGCATCATTGATTTCGGGGGAGGATGGGAGCAGTATCTTCCACTGGTGGAGTTTGCTTACAACAACTCCTACCAGTTCACCATTGGTATGGCTCCATTTGAGGCGTTGTACGGTAGACCTTGTCGTTCCCCAGCATGTTGGTTGAAGGTGGGGGACAACAAACTACTTGGGCCGGAAGTAATTCAGGATACTTCGACGAGGATAGAATTGATACGGAGTCGCATTCGGGTAGCTCAGGATCGACAGAAGAGCTATGCTGACGCGAAGAGGTTCTTCAGGGAGTTCCAAGTGGGGGACCAAGTTTTACTCAGAGTATCTCCTATGAAGGGGATTATGCGATTTGGGAAGAAGGGGAAGTTGGCACCGAGATATGTGGGACCATTTCCTATCATCGAGCGGATTGGGTCTGTTGCGTATAGACTTGGGTTACCGGAGCATTTGCACAGGATTCATGATGTGTTTCATATTTCCTCGTGTGACACCCCGACTAATTAAACACCGGGTAGCTACTCCTTTATAAAATTAATTCAAAATGCCAAGTTGGCTCAGTTAATAGCATCACTGTCGAAAACATTTTTAAAGATTACTAACCACCTAGTATTTAAAAAGTAAGTGCCAAATTTTATTAAATCTGATTAACATGCAACAAAAGTAATGAAGAAATAAATAACACCATTCACCATACTGAAGTAAAATGAATAACCATCACAAAATGTAAATAAAACCTGGAGGAAAAACTCCTCAATATAAATCCCACAACTGATAAGTAAACTGAAATAAATAACTAAAACTGAATACTGAGCAATACATGTTAGAGTCTGAAAACTGAAATGTAAAAATGATGTCTCTAAATAGAAATGGGCAACATGCCCTACAACGGATAGATGGTGACTCTGGAATCCAAAAGATAGAAGCGTCTACATGCAAATCCCTGTAGCTTCCACAAGCAGCTACAGCTCGTCACCTGAATGAGTATCCTATGCTTGGTGTCCCTGTGGCTGGGCACCTAAAATGGTTTTACAAGAAAATATATTTGAAAGCAAATGGGTCAGAGCCCGAAAATGGAAATCATTTTAAAAACCTGCAAGTGCTTTAAAAACATTTAAAACATTAAATGCAAAATACATGTTAGGACGTGCGCTCACATTAAATTCTCACCTCTCGACTAACTGTGCACTCCTAACGTAAGTACCCATCTATAACTACCCTTTCCACTAGCTGAGTGACAACGTAACTAGCTAGACTACCAAAGGTTCTACCCATTTTACTCGGTTCCAATTAACATAACAACGCTCGTAATTAAATAGAGGTTTAACGTAAACTCAGTTACTAAATATGCCATTGATATAATTATCAGTTAACTCGTTATATTCTCAAAACAATACCGTAATATTTTACAACATTAACATGAGGATTTCTATAAATTTAATGTATATTATTCACATAATAAATATACGATACAAGCACCCCGCAATCTAAGCTATGGTGCACACATACTCTGCTATCCATCCCGGTACATCACGTACATAAGGATCACATATTCCGAATCTCTCAGGAATAGTTCAGATAACACAAATCACAAATAGTGGAGGCGAACACAGTCACCATCACATGGGTCACGCACATACCTACGCTCCCATGGTCAGCGGACTTATTAATATCACAATAAGTCTTTCTATGACCTATGTTCATCAAGGTACCAGTCTATATCCCCCCCGTAGGCACACAAGGATTAGAGGGTCCTAAGCGAACGAAACCTCCCGTGATAGCAAGTATGGTAGGTATGTCATACATACAATCCATATATCAATACTAAGTAAACACACATCTTAGTAATACCGTATTATATTCGTAGTACATATAGCACTCTCGTACTAATTATAATTATCACAACTTATCTTATTCCGGTTCATAATTATACGTGCCATAATTTATCCTCACATCGTAGTAGACACTCACGTCTCAACCCAAACGGTTCATTAGATATAACTCTAGTGTATGATTTACTCATCTCAATAACCCAAAAGTCCCAAATCAATCGTTATATCATAAAAGGGATGCTAACTCTACCCTTGAACCAGTTCCCGGAACTCCAAAAGTCAAAACAGTCCAAAAAGGAACAAACTGTCAGCTCGTTAGAAGTCTCGTTCGAACGAGGCTTCGAACGAGTTTGGACTGTCAGGTCGTTAGAAGTCTCGTTCGAACGATGCTGTTCGAACGAGATCCCAGTTCGTTCGAACGAACTGACCCTTCTAACGATATCTCGTTCGAATGAGATATCGAACGAAAACCCCCACTCGTTAATAACGACTGGTCAACTCGTTAGAAGCTCATTCGAACGAGCTCGTTCGAACGACCTGGGGCTGCTTCTAACGAGATGCCAGTTTCGGCCCAGAACTTCCCAAAAATCGTTTTTCACCATTTTTACTCCTCAAACCTCTTCTAAAATTCATTCCCACAATATATTGAGTTCTCTAATCATCCTCAAACATGTTAAGGGGCTATACTAACATCATTAAAGGGTTTGATATCATCTAAACATCATTAAATCACAATTTCTACATTAATTCCCAATTTTCTTCAAGAACATAAACCCTAACTTTTTCTCATCATAAATTCCCAGATTTTAATTCGTTTATGCATCACCTAGATATGAAATCTCCGAAATTAAATCTCCCAACAATGTTTCTACATGCAAACCTATCCCAACATTCAATAATAACTTCAAATTTCATGGGTTTTCTTTTAATCTTTCAAGAACGATTAAGATTCTTCAATTTCTAACATGGAAAAGACATTCTTCGAACTTAAATGAAATAAAGTCACTTGACTTGGTTTGATTTCTGAATTTGGTGTGGATTCGGTGTAGAATTTCTGCAGAATTCCTCTCTCTCTCCTTCTCCAAAAGGCTATGGTGGCTAGGGTTTGCTTTGAGGGAACTTATGAAAACCTAATTGATAAACCTCCGTAGCTTGTTGGGTTAATAAGGGTTGGTTAGGGTTAATCCTTATCAGATTACAACTCTCAATTTTCGTCACTTTTAATTACCCAAAAATACCAAATTACTAAAATACCCTTTATGGTGCCGGAATGGCCTAAAAATACCCCGGGACCCAAACTATACCCCCGGCTAGTGTTTTCTGACTATCTCGACCCTTCCGAACGCGTCGGCGCACTCAAAACGACCATACGGATTATAGATTTTAAATTCACTTTTAATATCAAAATATTATACCGTGACGCGGCGGTCCCACGCGTCTCAACAAAATTTCTAAAATGCCGTATATAAATCCCACGACAAATCTTATAATACCAAGTACATATATAATCATATATGCACATAATCAAATACCAATTCGCATCACATCAGTATTTATAACCCGGATTAATTTCCAATTAATACGCATTTTAATTAATTAATCCCCAAAAATAAATATAGACAAAAGTACGGGGTATTACACCTCGCTAAGGAAATATCTTAGAGATGATTTGGCTCATTCTCACATTGCTTTGGAGGACATCGATCTCCATCCCGATAGCTCCTACGAGGAGGGACCGATTGCTATTTTGGACCGGAGTGAGCGGAAACTGCGGTCAAAGATAGTTCCGTTAGTACGTGTTCAGTGGCGGCATCATAATGTCGAGGAGTCCACATGGGAGCGCGAGGATGAGATGCGCGAACGTTACCCAGAGTTATTTTTACCAGGTACTTTCTAGTTTCGAATTTCGGGACGAAATTCTGTTATTAGGGGGAAGTATGTAATACCCCGTATTTTTGTTATATTTATTTATGGGATTAATTGAATTAAATGTGTAGTAATTGGGAATTAATCCGGTTAAAATACTAACGAGATGTGAGTTGGTATTTGATTATAATGTGTACATACGACGTTATATGAATATTGAAATTATTAAATTTGTCGAGAGATTGATATACGGCAATTTGAGAAATTTTGTTGAGACGCGTGTGACAGTCGCGTCTGGAAAGTATTTATTTAATTAAAAAGTGAATTTTATTTCTATTAACCGTATGGTCATTTTGAGTGCGCCAACGCGTTCGGAAGGGTCGAAATAGTCAGAAAACACTAGCCGAGGGTTTAGTTTGGGTCCCGGGGCATTTTTAGGCCATACCGGCAACTTAAAAGGGTATTTTGGTAATTTTGGAATTTTGGGAATTAAAAACTACGAAAATTAGATTTTAATTATGATTATTAATTAAACCCACCAACCCATTATCAGCACTAAACCAAGTAGTGGGCTACGGGAGAAGTTTAGAATAGAAGTTAAGGGTCCAAAGTTAAACCTCCACCTCCATTGCCATCTTGTGAGAAGAGCTTGTAGAGAGAGAGAGAGAGAGAGAGAGAGAGAGAGAGAGAGAGAGAGAAGAATTCTGCAGAAAGAGAGAGAGGAATTCAACCATCTTCAACCAACAAAAAATCTGGAACATAAGGCAAGTGGTTTAATTACGTTATTTTGCAAAGAATGTTTCTTCCATGCGTAGGAAATTGATATAATTATTTTGTTCTTGGAGAATGATAAAGACCCATTGAATTGGAACTAGAAAATTACATTTTAATGAGGAGATTGCGTGTAGAATTGTGTTAGGGTGATTATTCTGATAGAAATACATCTTTTATATTACCAAAAACGGATTTAATTATAACTATGGAAGACTTTAAATTTCTAGGGTTCATGTTCTTGAAAATTGGGGAAAATTGGAGAGATTTGATGATTAGATGTGGTTTGGGATAATTAGACCCCATAAAAATGTTGTAATACGAATTTAATATGTTTAGGGATGATTAGAAACCTTGAAACCTTGTTGGAATGACCTTTAGATGAGATTAGAGGTGAAGAAAAGTTGGAAAAACGAATTAAGAAAATCTGGACTCGAAACTGTCACCTCGTTAGAAGGCCTGCCCAGGTCGTTCGAACGAGCTTCTAACGAGTTGACAGTTTGCCTTCTAACGAGAGGGATGTTCGTTCGATGCCTTTCGTTCAAACGAAATCTCGTTAGATGCCCACCTCGTTCGAACGAACTCTCGTTCGAACAGCCTCGTTCGAACGAGACTTCTAACGAGTTGACAGTTTGGTCTTTTTGACCTGATTTGACTTCTAGTGTTCCGTAACCTTGTTTAATTGTAGAGATGACAATTCCTTGATGACTAATCGATATAGTTGGGACATTTGGAATATTTTGAGGAGTAAAAACGTAGAAGTGTGGTTTGAACCAAATGATATTTATGGGTTAGAACGTGAGTAACAAATTACGTCGTGAGGATAATGGATGATGTGTATATATAAACCGGGGACACGTGTATTGGTATAAGAATGAGAAGTATACCACTAATAAAATATGTTAAGTACTAAGATGTGTGCATGCTTAGTATATGTATATGATTTTATGTGTATGACATACCTACCATACTTGCTATCACGGGAGGTTTACGTTCGCTTAGGACCATCTACTACTTGTGTGCCCGGATTTAGATTGGTGCATAGAGAACATAATGCTAGAATGACTTATTTGTGAGTTAATAAGTCAGCTGACTATGGAGCGTAGGTATGTACATGACCCATGGATACGTTGAATTATGTTCGCCTCCATTTTCGTGTGTTGTGCTTATTCTAACAATTCTTAAGAGATTCGGAATTTGTGATCCTTATGTACGTGATGTACCGGGATGGATAGCAGAGTATGTGTGCACCGCAGCTTAGCCTCGGGGGGCTTGTATTATATATTTATGATGTGAAAATATACGGTTAAATGAAAAGAATTGTTATGTTTGAATGTGAGAATCACTATAGTAATGCATTGAGAATATAAAATGGGAGATAACCTTCGGTAAATTGTACTACTAATACTTTGATATTTGAGAATTTAAGTAAAGCTCTCTATTAAATTGATAACATTGGGACTTATAGTACTAATCGAGTAGAAAGGACAGTATTTGTTTTGGTCCAGTTAGATATGAGAAACACTTGTATGGGTATGGTACGTTAGGAGTGCACAAATAGCCGAGAGGTGAGTATTTCATGTGAGAGCACGTCCTAACATGTACTTTGCATTCATTGTTTTAATGTTATTAAAACACTTGCTGTTTTTAAAATACTCTCCACTTTCGCGCTCTGACCCGTTTGCTTTCAAATCTACTTTTTGTAAAAACCTTTTTAGGTGCCCAGCCACAAGGACACCATGCATAGTATTTCCAGTCAGGTGACGAGCTGTAGCTGTTGTGGAAGTTACAGGACCTTGCTAGTAGACGCTTCATCTACCTTGACTCTATATTCAGATTTCTTCAGTTGTAGGGCATGTCGCCCATTTCTTTTAGAGACTTTTCATTTATTTCAGTTATTCAGACTTTTGGGTTGTAATTAATTCAGGATGCAGACTTGTTTTATTTTCTCTCCATATGGGGATTGTTGTGAGGAGTATTTCCTCTAGACTCATTTTTACTTATTGATTTACTATAGTTGGACTTTATTGTGAATGGTTATGTTATCCTTTACATTTCACTTATTGCATGTTAATCAGAGTTAACTTAAAATTTAGCAACTCACTTTTTAAATACTAGGTGGTTAGTAATCATTAAAATGTTTTCGACAGTGATGTTATTAACTGAACCAACTTGGAATTTTGTATTAATTTAATAAAGGAGTAGCTACCCGGTATTTAATTAGTCGGGGTGTCACAAATAGTTTTTAGCCCCGCGCGATGCGCGGGTGCTTTGAAATTATTGTTATACAATGCAATGCGAACATACTTACATAAATAGAGGTAGAATATATAATGTTAAAAGACCTATTTTATATTTTTGTGATACATGCTTTTAATGTAGAAAAAATTATAAAATGATAACGAATGTATGTATCTCATTCATAGAATATTTGAGGTGAAACAAATATTTGCATGTAAAATTAAAATGCAAAAATGAGAATATTTAGTGATGAAGTACGGGGAATTAAACAAACAAAAAGAATAGAACACAAAAAAAATATATACACACAGACACATATACATATCATAAAACTATTTTTAAATATAAATTATTTTTTAAAACAATATTTTTTATAAAAATATAAATATATAATTTTTTTATAAAACTATACTTTTAGCATTTTTTTTAGATTTTTTTTGGAAAAACATGATTTTATAAAGATAATTATAAAATATTTTATTATGTATATAAATTGTATTTTTGTAAAGTAGTTTTCTAAAAACTATAGTTTTTTACTTCATTTTTTTACATAAATTGCGTTTTAAAAGGTTGTTTTATAAATATAAATATATTGTTTTAAGGAAAAGATTTTTTTATAAAGTAAGGTTAACGTTCGGAATCTAATATTAATATATATATTTTTCTTTATAAAAAAATATTTTTTTGAGTTATATATAAAAAATGTTAATTATTAATCTATAACTTAAAAAATGTTTTTTTTATATTAAAGTGTATAGTTTCTAAATCGGTCTATAAAATTCGCACTTTAACATTGCTTTATAAAGACAAACATTTTCTTAAAAATATTATATATATTTATAAGAACAACCATTTAAAACACAATTTATGTAAAAAAAGAGGTTTAAAGCTCAATTTTTTTGGAAATTACTTTATAAAAACACAACTTTTATATATAATAAAATAATTTTTACTTATCTATCAAAAATAAACTTTTGTAAAAAAAACGTTTTTATAGGCACCATTGTCCCTTTAAGTTTTTATTTTTATTTTTCATATAGAAACAAGGAAAAGAAAAAAAAGTTTGAAATGGCAAAAAAACTCTCATAACAAAAAAGAAAAATATATTTAAAAATACAGAATATTGTTGAAAATTATTTTAAAATAAAAAAATTACAAAGAGCATAATTAAAATTATGAAAATTACCAAAAAGACTATAAAAAATTATTGAATATATAACATGAGATGACTTATTGCTCAAAAACGGGGGAAATGTGAAGTCAAATGAAAAGTGTTAATCAAAAGATACAAAAATATGCATCAATGTTGAGAACTAAAATGAGTTTATACATAACGCCAATGAATCCAACTTTTCGTGGTGTGCATCATTATAATATTTTAAAATCCACATTATAGTAGCTCATCACAAAAACCCCGTGTCAAATCTTGTAGTTCATTATATCAATAATTTAAAAAAAAAATACCAAGAAAATATCATTAGAAGAAATATTTCATATCAAGAAAATTTTGACATTAACATTTAATGTCAAAAATAAAACTTAATCATATTGCATATACTTTTCCTACTCAAGACAAAAATCGCAACAAATTGAAAAGTTACAGTTCCCTTATAGACTTTCATTTAAATTTGAAAATTGGAAAAAAAATACTTAAAATTTTGAAAAGTATGAAAAGAACATTTATAAATCTGGAATCAAGGAAAAAATAATAGAAACCATGAAAATTATATAAAAATATCAAAATTCTAAAAACATTTCAAAAATCTGGAAATTGTATTAAAAAACACGAATGCAAAATTGAATTGAGAAATAAAAAAATATTTCAAAAAAATACATGAGAGAAGAAGGTCGATTTTTCTTCAAATAACAGTTAATTGTGGTAAGAATGTGGAAATATAAAGAAAAATATTTCAAATTACAGAAATTTATTTCAAAAAGCAACAAAGTATAAAAAAAAATTTAATTATAAAAACTAAAGAAAAGCTTCCAAAAAAACTAAAATAACATTAAAAAAAATCAAAAACCAAAAAATTGTTGAAAGAATAATTTTTAAAACCTTAAAATTATAAACCTTTACATGCAAGTCACTGACCTTCGAAAATATCCCATCCCCAACACACCATTCCTTAAAAACCCAGCAAAATTTTTTGCTCACTCTCCGTCTCAATTTTGTAACACCCATCACAGGTAACATCAAACAAATCTTAAAGATTGAGGAAACAGATGCACTATTGCAACACTATTGAAGAGAGGGAATTAATACACCGTACTTTTAAAGGTATTTAAATTGCACTGTGGGTGTAATTTTGTAATTTGAGGAATTATTATAAATAGTAATTTGGGGATTAATGCGTGAAATTAAATAAATTCAATATTATAAAGTGAATAGTAAATATTAATTTTCGAGTGACAGATTAATATTTACATGGATTATATTTCAAGACTAAGTATGTGAGTAGATTATTTTTATTACATGTCGTAGTTGGGTCAAGCGACAAAGAAAAATATTTTAAATTGGAAAATACGCGTATTGAACGTGTTGGGTCAAAATAGTGAATTTTAGTTAAGTGACTCGGATGGAGATTTCGACTCCGCCATTGGGTTCGGAATGGCCGAGATAGTCAAAATAGAGTACCCGGGGGTAGTATTTGGGTTTCGGACATTTTTTGACTAGTAGGGACAATGAGTACACGAGTCATTTAACAATTGGGTATACACCCAATTTTGGGTTTAATAAGGGGAAAGCCCTTATTTCTCCCAAATATCAGCCCTAAGAGATAGAGAGAGAAGAGAAAAATAAGAGAAGAAATAAGAAAGAAAAAATAAGAAAAGAAGAGATTTCCGGACAAAATTCGCGGGATTCGACTCGGAGTCGTCGGATTTAATCCACGAGGCAAGTGTTTAACTTGATTTATGATTTAGTATGTTTATTTATCATATTGTAGTTGGTATAAAACAAAATATTTTTGGGTTGAAATTTCGTGGATCAAACGGGTTGTCGGAAGATTAAAACGGATATAACTCGATTAATACCCAATTTGAGAAACTTGAAATTTATTGAAATTAATTGTTGAAAATGGGTTCTAGGATGATTATAACCCTTTCCATATGTGTAATTGTAGTTTTTTTGAGGTTGGTTGATGTTGAGAGAGGAGATAAAAAAGCTTGGAGGTGTTTTAATGGAGGTTTGGATTTTTTTAGAATAAGGTGAATAGTGACCAGCGTCACTTTCAGACTGTTTCGGCTAGGAAGACTGCTAATTCAGCTCTCGGTCAAAACACGAAAGTTGTAGATCTTCTCGATACGGTCGCGTGGGTGCCAACCACGTAATTTTTTGATTTTTTTTATTTGATATGATTTTTCTAAGAAAGCAGTTCCGGGGTTAATCATTAACTGGGAAATCAAACCGAAAATTGGAAAAATTAAGGCTAAAATTATTTGGAGATAAATATTTGGGGTTCCTAAAAATAGTGTGGGGACTTCTAAATATATTCTTTTAGTAAGACGTGTACTTTGGGTTAGTTGAAAGTAAAATCCAAGATTTACCCAAATATGGGTGTTCGTGAGGAATAATACTTAAAGGGACATTTAGGTGTGATTTGAATAATAAATAAAAGAGTACGTATTGGGGATAATATTTCAAGGGTGTGACTGCTTATATTATTATGAATGGAAATATTTGAGGTTATTGGCTATCGTTATAAGAGTTTGGAAATTTTAGCCATAGTATATTGAGAAGAGATATAAATAATATATATACGATGTCGTTAAAGTATATATATTATGAGACGAATGAATATATCGGGGTTGTTGATATTATCATTGTGTGGTGAGAAAAGCTCGGAAATATAATATTGGGGATTAGTAAAAAATTGATAAATGCGTAGGATAGTCGAGATATAAATATACTACGTAGGAGATTATTATATGGGTGGTGCGTATGCCCTGATGTTATTATATACATGGGTTAAATAATTACCTATGGGAAATTATGTATAGGTGAGATAAATACCTATCGTTATAATATGGTTATGTGAATACCTAATTGATGATATATTTATATAGGGGGAATGTGTACATATATTATTGTTTATTATGTGTATGACATACCTACCATACTTGCTATCACGAGAGGTTGGCGTTCGAAAGAGGACAATCTTATCATGTGTTGCCTTCGGGGGGATTTTAGATTTAGTACCTTAAGAACATAGGACTGTGAAGGGCTTATTTGTGAGCCGATAAGTCTGCTGACTATGGGAGTGTAGGTATGTGCGTGACCCATGGATATGTGAACTATGTTCGCCTCCAATATATGTGATTTGTATTGTTACAGTTCCTGAGTGATGTGGAACATGTGATCCTTTAGTACGAGATGTACTTGGATTGGATAGCAGAGTATGTGTGCACTGCTGTTAAGCCTATGGGTGCCGGATATGGATATATTTATTGAGATTAAAATATATGTGTACTTGAGATAATCCACGATTGCCTAGTAAATGAGAATGGCTAAGCTATTTATATTATAGCTCGGTGGATGATTAATATACTTGTTGCGTATAATATATTGTTTATATATATGAGATGAGATATCATATAACCTAACCTTGTATAAAGTGAAAAGAATGAATAAAGTGTGATACCACATCCGGATTTATATGAATATGAATCTTAGGTTTTAATAAGAACTATTAATAAATACGGGATGGTATAAATATGGTATGTACTGAAGGCCTAATGGATCCCGATGATTAACATTGTCACGTAGTAGTGTATCGGGGGGTTCCTTGTTTGGATTTTGCTTCGCGAGACACCCCCACGCATTAACGTAACGTAATGTTGGGAATGGAGAGAAGTTTAGTCCTTAGTACTCGAATTGATGAGGATTATTAGAAGATGGGTAATTACATTAGTTAGGCAGGGTAGCTTAACTAGGTTGTTTAAAAAGGTATGCGATAGTTGTGCACTATTAGAAGAGAGGTGAGGTGTATCTCATGTGAGAGCGATACCAGTTTAAATATGAGAAATAACATATCTTAAAATATGGATTTTAAGCATTTGCTAAAATGTTTTCAAAACTCGGGCTCTGCCCGTTTCTCTATTTTCCCCTCTTAGTATATATATATATATATATATATATATATATATATATATATATATTCGACTTAGACGTTTGCTGCAGCAGCTGTGGATGCAAGCAGATTTATATTAGACGCTTCTATTATTGAGATCTGGACAGGAGGTATTGTAGAAACATTCGGGCTTATGGCCCAACTGTACTCATTTATTCTTTTATCGCCTTTTAGTACGACATTCGATTTGGTTGTACTATTGTACCGAGTGTTCGGTTATTTTATTTTATTTTATTTCATTTCAGTTACTGCATGTAAACTGTTGTAATTGTTTTATTTGAATGGTTTGGTTAAAAAGATTAGTTAATTAAAAATTTGACGCCGGCCTAATAGGATATTAGTAATTAAATTGGTTTTCGAAAGTGATGCTAAGAATGAACATACGAGACTCCTGTTTTAATTTGATATAGGAGTGATCGCCCGATATTTTATTAGGCGGGGTGTCACAGGTGGTATCAGAGCATCAGGTTCTAGTGTCCTTAGGAATTTGTGCGGACGTACTACGCTTTTAGCGTTGCTTTTGATTTGATATAGAGCCTTATGATTAGGTTTGTTGATATCCTCTTGTGAGATTTCGCTCTCCTACCATTATATAGGATTATAGTAAATCTTTTGCGCGCTCGTTCGTGATTCATATGCTGATCGACGAAGGACGACCATGGAAGACCGTGGTGAGGGCAGCAGGAGGCGAGGCTTAGTTAGAGCTATAAGTTGATGTTAGAAATGAGGACCGCGGTAAAGGTCATTTTTCTTGTGACATTGTCATGGGTTGCTGCAACGACTACTAAAATATAGTAGTTAAAATTATCAAGAATTGTTGTACTTGAGAATGGTGCTAAACTTGAATTAACAAGTAAAAGGCTCGAAAGCTCTTGCTTATAGTTGGGTATGGAATTACCCATATGTGAAAATTTTAGGAGATTTTTTTTTCACTCGTTGGAGCAATGTGAAATGGTGGGAACGATGGTCACCATATTTAGAGGAGTATGATATTTTGCTCATAAATTAATCGTACAGATGGTTTTAAACTGTAAATTCCCTTGATTTAGAATAAAGTGAATGCAGTTTCTAGGTTATTCACATAAGAATCGGTCAGAGATCGATGGTGAATAAAGAGTGACATGGTTAAGTGAACTTAGTACCGGAGTAAGGTAGGTACAATGGAGAAAGAGGTTTCTCCAGTGGAATAATAGACTCACTAGTAAATTGGACTTACGTAGAGTGAGTTATAGTTGTTTTAGTGCAAGGTGTGAAATCTGTAATGAAAAATTAAAGTTGTGAGACTTTGTGATTTGTAAGAGTCTAATGGGATAAAGACTCTTGGGCTTCGAATTGGAATTTCGAATGTAATTGGGATACGAGCTAGTTGTGATAAGCTTAACATTCTGAATTTAAAGGAGATGATATAGTTATATTACGAGAGATATACACGATTAGCCGGATTATACTGTATATATATACGAGCATATTAAGAATATGTATATGATATGTTTAAATATATCTGTATGTGATTGGTATATTTGTATGAAACATACCCCTCGAGTGCTATCATGGGAAGTTATGCATTTTGGGTGAGGCCCCTGGCTTGAGGAGCAGGAAGCGTATAGTCCCCAGGTCATAGTGTTCATTTTATATTGTGTGATTTTTATCAGGAATGAGACGTGGTGGGTATGTTTGGTTCTCATTTTCGGGGAGGAACTATGATCGCTTCCCATTCGTTGTGATTTAGTTTTTACCAAGTCGGTGTGATATTCTGACCACTGGTACCGAGGATGATGTGTAATTAATTCCCTGGAAGATGATAGCATTGAGAGACTGCATCCATTGAGTTATAGCTCTGAGGGATGGTTATTGTGGATACCCGAAATTTAGAACTATGGGCCTGGACGAGTAGCCCAGTCCTGGCGGCCCAAAGTCCAGGCCCCTCATCTTTTATAATTGATCCGGTCTCCCCCCACGATCCCATGAAGGGAAGTTATGGGGGAAATGGAAAACATGGAGGAACCCATCACCTCCACTCATCTACATGCACATGTATATATTAAACCCTAGGTCCGGGGTAAAATGACAGGTTGTATTCTCTGTAATCACTCTCCGAAGTATATAGAAATAATATCGACTGCACCACCGTGGACGTAGGCACATCTTGGTTGAACCACGTAAATCCTTTGTTGTGTGATTGGCATCTTGTATTCCTTATCCTCTTCTTGATAATCTTTCTCTCATATTTATTTGTGTTGCATAATAATTGAATCCACAATTGGCGCCGCCTGTGGGAAACGTTCATCTTTCCCTGAGAAGAGCCCACATCAAGAAAGGAGTTTAAGATGTCTGGTCACAGCAGCAATGCCCCCCAAGCAGGAGATATTCAAGAGCCACCTGCTCCTCGCAGGATTAGGTCCGAAGTCCGACGTTCATATGGGAGAGCTCGCTTGGAAAGACCAGCCTCAGAAGAAAGTGAGGGACCAGCGAGGTCCACAAAGATATCCAGGTTGATTGATGCGTACGAGGCAAGGCTCCACGAGCAGAGGGAGTCTTCTCGCAGATACGAGGTCGATAATTCTCGCTTGAAAAGAAGACTGGAAAGACTAGAAAGGGAGCTTCGCCCCGATAACCGGAGACGCCCATATCGCACTCCTAGCCCTCAGGCGAGCAAGTCTCGCAGCCGAGGAAGGAGCCCTAGGCGAGAATCTCAAAGGGACGAAGGAGGCGAATCAGACGCCGACCTTCGCGAACAGCTGCGAAGAGCTCGCCGCCACCCGAGCCCTGCTCGCAGCGACGAGCACATATGAAACATGGTCCGCAGGGAGATGGACCAGCATCCCGCTCACCACGGAACAAGATCAACTAGAGAACTCGCGAGGCGAGCTCTCAAAACCCAGATGAAGTCACCTTTCACAAGAGAAATCGAAGAGGAGGAAGCTCCCAAGAAATTTTCCATTCCAAGGTTCAAGATTTACGACGAAAAGACTGATCCCATCGATCACGTCAAACAATACCGACAGGCCATGACCCTTTGGAGTCACCAGGATGCCCTGATGTGCCGTATTTTCCCCTCGAGCCTTCATGATGTAGCATAGAAGTGGTTCGAAAGGTTCCCCTACCGGTCGATCAAGAATTTCAAATCCCTAGTCGAACTCTTTACGGCCCGATTCATTACCAGTAGCTCCCATCCCAAAAGAATGGATGTTCTACTGACAATGAAGAAACCGCCTCAAGAGACCCTCCGATAATACGCGAAGAGGTACTGGGAGTTATTCAATGAGATCGAGGACTGCGCGGAGGAGGTGGCAGTGGCCTCCTTCAAAATTGGGCTCCCTAGTTCTTCCCTCCTCTACCAATCCCTGACGAAGAAGGAAGCTATGACTATTGATGACCTTATGGCCCGAATCGAGAAATACGCAAAGGTGGAAGATGTCACCCGCTCTAATACAGGAGAAAACGGTCGAGCTAAGCTCACTACCAGGGTAGGTGAGAAAACTGAGAACCAGAGGAAAGGAGGAAAGAACGGAGGCAAAAATGGTTCCAAGAATGGAGGGAACCAGGACGCGTCGAAAGCATTCCAGGCGATCAACACCGTCTTCAAAGACCCAATTTACAAGGTTCTCGTGAAGATCAAGGATGAGCCATTCATCAACTAGCCCAGGAAGATGGGGGGAGATCCCTCAAAGAGGAACAATGCGTTGAGATGCGCTTTTCACAAAGAGGGAGGGCACAAGACCGAGCACTGCAAAGCTCTTAAGTCTCACCTCGAAGAACTGGCCCAGTCCGGGCATTTGAACGACTTTGTGGAGAAAAGGGCAGAGAAAGTGATTGCCAACAGAGAGATGAGACCCGAAAATGTGCTGGAGGATGATGCTGGACATGAGTTCGCCGTAATTCACGGAGTATCTGACGTCAAGCAGATACAAGGGAACTCAGCTCGAATGGAGATGAAAAAGCTTACAAAGGTAATGCAGGCTTTTCAAATCGATCCAGCAAAGTCACAGTCAAGAAAGCGTCGACGAGCAGATGACGTCAACTATTACAAGCATATTGTTTTCACGGATGAAGATTTGATGGGAGTAAGGACCCCACATCATGACTCCCTGGTCATTACACTCAGGATAGCCAACTTTCACATCGACAAGCTGCTCGTCGATCAAGGAAGCTCATCCGAAGTAATGTACCTCGACCTGTTCAGGAAATTGAAGTTGAGCGTCGCCGACCTAAAGGAAGCTACTGTTCCTTTGGTCGGCTTCGCTGGGAAAATGACCATGCCCCTAGGCAAGATAGTGCTGCCAGTTCGTGCTGGGAACATCTCCAAGATGATTGAGTTTTTGGTAGTTGACATCGAATCACCGTACCAGGCCATCCTCGGCAGAGGATGGCTTCATGCAATGAAGGCGGTCTCCTCGACCTACCATCAGAAGCTCAAGTATGTAACCGAGCGAGGAGTAATGGAGATCCACGACGACCAAGCGATGGCGAGGAAGTGCTTCATAGAAGCCATCCGACCAAAGCCAGAGAAGAAAGCCGGTCAACCTAGCGAGAAAGTTGAAGAGGGTGTGATACCTTCCAAATAGCAACTAAAGTATGGAAGACCAGGAGTAGAGGAGACCAGGCTCCTCCCCTCCGAGCGTGTCATCGAGGACCTGGTAGAAGTTATAGCCGAAGTTGGTGGCAGTAGCAGAGTCTTCTTGATTGGAGCATCTCTCACCGATCAAGAATAGAAGGAGTTGACGACCTTGCTCAGACGCAATGTAGATGTTTTCGCATGGGAACCATACGAGCTGCCTGGCATTGATCCTGATATGGTCTGTCATCAGCTGCACGTCGATCCCACATTCAAGCCAGTCACGCAGAAGGCACGAAGAACTGCACCCGAGAAGGCTAAAGCGATCGAAAAGGAGGTCGAAAAACTACTCGATGTAGGATCCATATGGGAAGTACAATTCCCCAAGTGGTTGTCCAACCCAGTAGTAGTTCTGAAAAATAATGGGAAGTGGAGAGTTTGCATCGACTTCACTGACCTCAACAAAGCATGCCCTAAGGATAGTTTCCCCCTCCCAAAGATAGACCAACTAGTAGACGCCACTGCAGCTCACGAGCGAATGAGTTTCCTGGACGCATACTCAGGATATCACCAGATCCCCTTGTATGCCCCGGACTAGGACAAAACGACATTTATCACGACGGTTGCGTTGTATTGCTACAAGGTCATGCCATTTGGGCTTAAGAATGCAGGGGCAACCTACCAGCTGCTGGTCACAAAAATGTTCAAGGATCAAATGGGAGACACAATGGAGGTCTACATTGATGACATGCTCGTTAAGAGCAAGAAGAAGGAAAATCACCTCTCAGACCTGTCAAAGACCTTCGAAATCCTCAGGAAGTACCGAATGAAGCTTAATGCGAGCAAGTGTTCCTTCGGTGTCCAGTCAGGAAAATTTCTAGGATACTTGGTCAGTAAGAGAGGCATAGAAGCTAATCCGGACCATATCGATGCAATCAATAGGGTACAACCCCCTCGAACAGTCCGAGATGTGCAGAAGCTCACTGGAATGCTCGCTGCCTTAAATCGCTTCATTTCCAAATCCTTCGAGAAGTGCAAGCCTTTTTTCCAGCTTTTACAAGGGAGTAAACCAATAGAATGGAGCCCGGACTGCTCGCGAGCTTTGGACGAGCTCAAGTCTTACTTAAGCTCTCCACCGCTGCTTGTCATACCACAACAAATGTATTATTTATATCTGTACCTCTCGGTATCCAGTCACACTGCCAGCTCGACGTTAATATGCGAGGTCGCAGGAATCCAAGACCCCGTCTACTACACGAGCAAGACCTTATTAGACGCCGAGCAAAGATACCTGCCATTGGAGAAGCTCGCCTTTGCACTAGTGATAGCCTCGAGGAAACTGAAGCATTATTTCGAAGCTCATACTATCATCGTCCTTACATCGCACCCCCTTAAGGCGGTCCTAAGGAAAGCGGATTTATCGGGCAGATTGTCTAAGTGGTCAGTCGAGCTTGGCCGGTTCGACATCCAGTTTCAACCAAGGACCGCTATCAAGGGTCAGATCCTCGCTGATTTCATAGTCGATTTCACTGGCGAAGAACTCCCCGACCAACCTCAACCAACAAAGCAAAAAGAGGACCCAACAACAGTGGAAACCTGGAAACTATTCGTTGATGGAGCCTCCAACCCAAAGGGGGCAGGCGTAGGCATCGTACTCATCACCCCAGAAAACACCATCCTTGAGCCAGGAATCAGGCTTGGATTTGCAGCCTCCAACAATGAAGCAGAGTATGAAGCCCTAATAGCCGGTCTCTAAAAGGCGCAAACTCTGGGAGCAAAACGTTTACAGGTGTTCGGCGATTCTCAACTAGTCTCCAATCAGATAAGTGGAGATTACAACGCGAAGGA
Source organism: Sambucus nigra (assembly GCA_949130495.1). Classification (NCBI taxonomy): domain Eukaryota; kingdom Viridiplantae; phylum Streptophyta; class Magnoliopsida; order Dipsacales; family Adoxaceae; genus Sambucus; species Sambucus nigra. The sequence continues at coordinate 352,428,518 of OX422215.1, forward strand.
TGAAAGAATGGCAGCCTACCTCACCCTGGTGAGGAAACTAATGATGAGTTTTGAGGAGATCAACATTCAACAGTTTTCCAGAGGGCAAAACAGTCATGCCGATGCCTTAGCAACCCTAAGCTCGGCAGTTGATTCTAGCCTTAAAGGGTCATTCCCATCGATTTCCTCATTTGTCCAAGCATTAACCACAACAGCAAGCTGCCCAACGTGGAACAAATACTCCACGTGGGATCAGCCCCCAGCTGGATGGACCCCTTAAGAGACTATTTAAAGGAGGGCACGCTCCCCGAGGATAAGAAAATCGCCCACCAGATAAGAGTCAAAGCTGCTCGCTTTCACTTATCCACAGGAGGCGACTTGTATAAGAAGTCCTTCTCTGGTCCCTACCTTAGATGTGTCCACCCAGGCGATGTCGAGCAAGTGTTGCGCGAGCTTCACGAAGGAATCTGTGGAAGTCACGTCGGAGGAAGGTCTCTAGCCTTTCGAGCAATGAAGGAAGGCTATTGGTGGCCATATATACAAAAGGACTCCGCAGTATATGTCCGCAAATGCCCGAAATGCCAGCTTCACGCTCCAATGGTCCACCAACCAGCCAGCGACCTAAAATCCCTGACCAGCCCGTGGCCCTTCGCCCAATGGGGGATGGACATAGTGGGACCACTACCCACTGCTGTCGGCAATCGCAAATACCTGTTGGTTGCAACTGACTACTTCACCAAATGGATCGAGGCAGAACCATTGGCAAACATTCGAGACGCTGACATGATAAGATTCATATGGAGGAATATCATCACTCGATTCGGAATCCCCAGAACCATCATCACTGATAATGGGACACAATTCGAGAGTGGCCCCTTTCAGGACTTCTGTAACGAACACGGGATCAGGCACAACTTTAGTTCGGTGGCCTACCCTTAGAGCAATGGGCAAGTAGAAGCTTCCAACAAAACTGTGATCGATAGATTGAAGAAGCGACTAGAGCGAGCCAAGGGCGCATGGGCAACCGAGTTACCCCATGTCCTATGAGCATACCGAACAACTCCTCGGCGAGCAACAGGAGAAACCCCATTTTCGCTAACATATGTCATGGAAGCAGTCATTCCACTAGAGGCGGGATTGCCAACAATGAGATCCGACCTTGTCGACCAAGGACAGAATGATGGAGCGTTGCTCGCTGAACTCGACCTCACCGACGAGCGTAGGGAACAGGCCCTGGTGAAGCTTGCGAGCTATCAGCAACAGCTCGCAAACCATTACCACAAAAGGGTTAACCAGAGAAGATTCCAAGTTGGGGACTATGTTCTAAGGAAAGTCCTGGGCAACACAGTAAGGTCATCAGACGGCAAGCTAGGCCCAAACTGGGAAGGACCCTTTAAAGTAACTAGGGACGACCTGCAAGGTGCATATCATTTGGAAACGATGGAGGGCAGAGAGATACCACGAGCATGGAATGCAGCTAATCTCAAGAAAATCTATTTTTAGATTCTCAAGGAATTTTATTGTTGAATCTTTTTCTTGTATTTGTTATGTGAAAGGAACAGTTCATTCCCCTTATTACTAATGAAATCAGTAACTGCATTTTATCACACATCTTTTTCCAAATCACAGGCACGATGGTCGATATAGCAGGGGGATACCCCTCCTCAGGTCATCGTCATGAAACACGAGAGACCTCTTAGCATTGCCCCTGGCAATATATAAAGCCCTACAGAGGATTCTTAGGCAATGTGACCAGATTTTATACTGGCCATCAAACCTACTTTGGTTGAGCAAAATCCTGACCGGATGAAGACATCCAATACCAGGTGTGTCCTCGCCAATTGCCCTACTTAGGCCTAAGGGAGTGTGACGACACAACCTAAAAGGTAAAATGGGGCACAATGGTATTTTGGTACTATACTGGACTGGGGGGACACTTGCATGGCAAAACAAAAAGAATTATGAAGCAGCAAGAATATAAAAAGATTGGATGAACACGTTTAGTCGGCAAAATTGCCCAAAACACGAACTTTTTATTAATCTCTTATATTTACAACAGTGATAATACATGTTTAGTCGGCGAAGCTCGCCCAAAGCATTTACATTATCAAAAAAGACAAAAGAATAACAACTTGTTATATTTACAACAACGATAATACACGTTTAGTCGGCGAAGCTCGCCCAAAGCGTTTACATTATCAAAAGAAAAACAACTTGAAAAAAAAAATTCAAGAAGGTTGAAGCCTCCGAACAAGATAGTCTGCCACTCTAGCTCTTCGTCCATCATCAGGAGCAGGGACCAGCTCTTCTACAACCTCATCTGCGTCCAACTCTAATAGTTGCCGAGGAATAGCATCAATGGGTATCCATCTATCATCCCTTCTGAATGGATTGGGCATCAGAGTGGAGGAGGACATCTCGTGGCGATACCATAACATCGAGTTCCTCGGGACCTGAAGCTCTTTCAAGGCACTCAATCACCCTCTGATGAAAGAAAGTTTCTCAAACTCGGATAGTCTTGTGGGAGCATCTAGCCAGCCTTGATCATAACCGTCGGCCTACGCTTGTCGAGGACCCCTCTTGAATAAATGACGCAATCGAGTAACGTCCCTTTGAAGCACTGCAGCAGTTACATATGCTCGGCGGACATCATCACGGAGCTCTTCCATTTCCTTATGCCGCTGTTCTTCTGCTTCCCTATTCCTACCCCTGGTGCTCCTACCAGCTCGCGGGAGGGGAGGACAAGTGGAACCTCGCGGCAAAGGAGGAGTATGTCCAGCTCACGAAGACGAGGAGCTTTACAGAACCGTTGAAACAGTGCTCGGTGCATGCTCTCTAAGTTGCAGGACTTCCCTCCTCAGGTTTTCATTCTCCTGCTGCAGGAATTCTCCAACTTGATTTATCTCGGTGGCCTCCAGCAACCTAGCTCTCAGTACGTTGACTTCCTCTTGTACAGAGGTACCAATGCCTTCCATATCCTGGAGCCTGTCCTTCAGCCTAGCCACTAGCTCGGACTGCTCCTTATACTTTTGATTCCTTGACCTAAGAGACTTGCAAAGCGTAACGAAGGCCTGACGAACCTGAGGACTGGCATTGGGACCAAGAGTCCTGCCCAATTGAGATGTGGCAGGAATATACTCTTCTACATCAGTCAACTACAAGACATAAAAGGGAAAGGGAAAGAAAAATCAATCAATGCATTGGAAAAAGAAGACCTTTTATTTCATTAATAAATGTCAAGTACATCGAGCAGAAAATGGAAAAATTACAAGCAGAAGTACAAAAAATAATCCTAAGAGAGGATTAACTAGCAACCTCAGGCTGCCCAGAGGTGGCTGGCTGCTTCCCCTTGTCAGCAGCAGCAGAGGTATCCCCCTCTACAGGGATGCCCTCATTCGCCTGGGCAGGACCAGCATCGGTAAGAGTTGTCTGAGAGGCAAGATCAACACCCTCGATGGCTGGGGCAGGGACTTCTTCGTCCACGGTTGGCCTTGGACCCGGGTCATGCTCGTCTAACAGAGGAGACTCATCATCAACACCAGTAGCTAGGAGGGCCTTATTCCAGCCCTTCTTGAAGTTCAAACGGTTGATATAGCCTATCTGAACTTCGGCGTCTTCATAAGCAGCAGTCCACCCGGAGTTGTATGAATCCTCCTTGATGGTGGCTACCTGGGACTCCTTCTCCTTCAGCTGCTGGGTCAGAGACTTGTTCTCCTCCACAACACCCAGCTTGCTCGAGCAGACTAAGTCATAGGCCTGCCTCAGCTCGCTCAGCTCTTTAACCGCCGCATCCCTCTCTCGGTTAGAATTGATAAGGGCCAGATCAGATGAAGCTCGGGCGGCATCAACAACCTTCAAATCAGCCTCCAGTTGAGAACCCCTGACTTCCAGAGCGAACTTCTTCTGCTCCAGCTCGCCATTCATTCTCACCAACTCGTCGCGAGAACGGTAAAGCACGGCGAAGTCAGTCACAAACTGCTAAAAATAAAGAAGAAATCAAGAAGGAGAAATAATTAAAACTTGTTAAGGAATTGAAAAAGGGAGAAAACCTTACCAAGGCTAGTCTCTGGCTAGCATGAAGGGCTAATTGGTCAGCCCCCAGCGCCCTCTGGCGATTTGCAGGAAGAACTGCCCTCTCGAGCAGCGCAGGAGCCAGCTGAGGAGAAGTGGCAACCGAGGCCCCCTCAGGCAAAGCAAACACCGGGACCAAGGCTTGCCCAGCCTTCATCCTCGACTCCATCCTCCTCTTATCTTCCTCTTTCTCCCTCTCCATCCTCTTCCTCTCCTCCACCCTCTTCTTTTCCTCCACCTTCTTTCTCCCCTCCTCCTTCTTTCTCTCTCTCTCTCTCTCTCTCACCTGCTCTTCCTCTCTCCTCTTCCTCTCTTGCTCCTGAGTGGAAGACCGAGAACCAGTAGCCACGGCCCCAGAAGAAGACTTTTATTTCTTTGACCTCTGTGCAAGAAGCACATGGTCCTCATCATCATCGTCTATAATCAGGTTCTTCCTTGGAGGCATCTCTTCGCCTGAACTGCTGGAAGTGCTCGACGATCCTCGAGCTTCAGAATCCTCTTCAGAAGAATTGCTATTGTCAGAGCTCCGTCCACCCAAATTACTCGCAGCTCCTGCAGGCTCACTCTCAGAGCTGCTCTTCTCTTCGTCCAACTGGATAGGCTCAACAGTAGTCTCTCCGAAAGAATCAAACTCTGGAACACTATCCATAGGCCGTGCTATGAAGCTAGAGCCTGCGTTCTTATACTCGAGCAAAAAGGCAGCAGACCTGGGATGCTCGCCGTCACCCAGAGGCTCCCTGATATTCCAAGCTTTCACTCCGAGATACGAACCTCGCTGAGAGCAGGCTCCAAATTCTTTGTCCTCGCTGTGGGAGAAAAATCAAAGAGAGGTTAGAAAAGTCACAAGTCAGCAAAGGTTGAAGCAACAGTACAATGTCTACCTATATATTCTTCCCCGTAAAAAGGGACGGTGAACCTCTCAGACCTCGACCCTTCAAACTAGGGAGGGAACTGCCAATTCCTAACAAGGAAACCCTCTTGCCAGTAGTCCTTATGGGAATCAGGTAGGTTTACTACAAACACCCTATCAGGACTCCTAGCTTTGAGGTATAAGACACCTGAGCTAGTTCGCGAGAAGGAATAACAGAAACAGATCTCGGCAAGTCCTAACCTAGTACCATACAACTGGTTTATTCTATGGATGCCATTTACTATCTTCCACACATTGGGCGAGCACTGTGCGGGAACAATATTGAAATAACCAAAAAAATGCAGAAATAGATCATTAGGGGGAAAAGTAAGTTCCCCTTGGGAGAGCAACAAAACATGGATCCAATGGGCATCCTCTATATCCCTAACGTTCCTAGGAGGGGAGGCACAACATTCAATATCTACCCACTCAGGAATATTATAGAACTTCCTGAACTCAGAGATTGACCTATTTCCAATCTTCACCATTGAAAAATTCAAGAAATTCTACAAAATAAAGAGAAAGTGCAAAGAAAGGGCACGAGAAACTTACAAAACAGAAGATCGGTTTGAGTGATGAAGAAGCACGAGCTCAAGACGACTAAGAAGAAATGGGAATGGGGATTCAGAGAAGAAGGTACGATGCGCTAGAGTTCTCAGAAGAAGGAAGAGTACTGGAAAGGCTGAAACGACGGAAGAAAAAGTGGCTATCCCAACAAGCCTTCAATTCTAATCATAGCGCACAGATAGTGAAGCGAGTGCCGCCAAAGCCACTTCACAGTTTTCGAAGAATCACAAATCAGCCATAATGGCTGACCATTTAAATCCATTGGACCCATAAATGCGGCCCAATAAATTTAGAGGCAATTGTGGATACCCGAAATTTAGAACTATGGGCCTGGACGAGTAGCCCAGTCCTGGCGGCCCAAAGTCCAGGCCCCTCATCTTTTATAATTGATCCGGTCTCCCCCCACGATCCCATGAAGGGAAGTTATGGGGGAAATGGAAAACATGGAGGAACCCATCACCTCCACTCATCTACATGCACATGTATATATTAAACCCTAGGTCCGGGGCAAAAGGACATGTTGTATTCTCTGTAATCACTCTCCGGAGTATATAGAAATAATATCGACTGCACCACCGTGGACGTAGGTACTTCTTGGCTGAACCACGTACATTCTTTGTTGTGTGATTGGCATCTTGTATTCCTTATCCTCTTCTTGATAATCTTTCTCTCATATTTATTCGTGTTGCAAAATAATTGCATCCACAGTTATTATGCTTATATAGTGTATGATATATAAGTATGGATATACTTGATGTGTATAGTATATATATATATATATGAGATATGAAACATATATATACGGACATATTAAAGAATGGAATGCGAGATAAATTCTGGATGAGCTCGCCTTGATTATATGTTTAGATGGAACTTCAATGAGGAGATATTTCATTTGCATGATTTGAGTGCATGTGGACCTTATATATATAATTTAAGGTATACAGGAATTATAGTTAAGCTGGGAGTTTAAGCTTGTTATTATTCGCGTGAAGGACTTACTGTTAGTGCAAGCGCTTGTGGTATGGCTCCTTGACAGAATTGAGAGTTCTGACCATATTTTATTGATAGATGGGATGGGGTTATCCTGGTTGCATATTTGAAGCTAACAATACACTCCATGTACGAACCTTAATGACGTCGGGAGTGGACAGATGTTATAAAATGCAAGGATGTTGGTTTTGACGATAAGTCACCTAGTGTAAAGGAAACACTATTGAGTGAGAACCATTTGATGACTATATAATTATATAGAGATATAAGTGTTATGAAGAAGCACTGAAATTTTCCTCTCACCGCAAGTATGTGGGTGAGGTATGATAAAGGAAATTAAATTGAGATTTATAGCCAGACTTTGAATATAAGGGAAATTGAGAGGAAATACATTTTGGGTATGATGTTCATAATGCTTTTGCAGAGAGTAGGTGCCCTAATTAGTTGAACTTTCCATTTGGACAAGAGGGAAGGATATAGTGGTAGAAGTACATTAGTAGGTTAACGAGGTAGGATTTAGAACGTCTCGTTGGTGTCCCTTAGACCGCTATATCTCGATGACCGACGAAGCAAGGGAGTAGTGTATCGGGAAGGTTCCTTGTTTGGATTTCGCTTTGCGAAACGTCCCACGCACGAAACCAAGCAAACGTCGAAAGTCGAGAGAGGTCTTGGGCACTAGGGATATAGTTAGAATAGTACTCATATATACGTGTGTTAGAAATACCTTAATCTTAGGACTACCACGAAGTAAGGGTATTAAGACTATCGACACTGGTATAGGAAGGCTATTGTGAGTTAACCACAAGAAGATCGATGAGATAATCTTGAGAAGGATTGAATTTCCAGGTATCGAGAGAATTGAATTTTGAATTATTCAGGTTAAGGGATACCTAGGTGTTAGTACCAGGCCGATGAAATGATGCCCATTATTTAGAGTAAGTGTAATGTATCAAACATTTACAATGGTGGTGCATATATGCACGAATGATAGGGGGTATGGGTACCCTGGTTAGTTAATTCCAAAAATGTTCGAGATAGAAGGACGTAAAAAAAATAAAAAAAATAAAAAAATAAATGTGTAGAATATATGCCTGAGGGACAGCTACAAACAATGTTAAATGGTATGACGTATTGAATGTCGTGTGAGAATGATAATAATTCAAGCATTTATGTGCAATGAGAGCTAGCATACCCGAGATGGGTTGAAAGGTTGTGGAAAGTCATTTAAAAGATACCTCTTAATGAAAAGGATACCAAATTATTGTGAGAAAATAGAGCAGAATATTACTCGAACGAGTGTTGAATAGTGGCTTGCACATGATAATATTGTTAGAATACTCCAAGGAAAGACGGAGTATATGTGGTACCAAATTCCGGAAGAGTATGTGAGAATTAATACTTTAATTATTCGGTATAGGGAATATACCTTGGAGATTATGAGAGAGATAGTAATCCGAATATTTATACAATACGTAGCGATGAGAATAAAAATACTTATGGTAAGTATGCAAATAAGTTGGGAGAATACCTATAAATTTTAATAGAATGTGTGTATGTCTATTATGTGATATGATTATTAAGAGAACTAATGGGTGTTAATCCGGGGGTGCAGGATTAGTATATATATGAATAGCGATGATGAGAATATATATATATATATATGAGCATACGCCTTGAGATGGCTGGAATATATTGGGAGACCATTGTGTTAGGCTATATCTAAATTTGGTTAAACTAGGACGTAATGTATATACCGATCCTAGAATAGTGGTATAGGCTATATCCGAATTTCGAGGACGAAATTCTATTTTAAGGGGGGAAATATGTAATACCCCGTACTTTTAAAGGTATTTAAATTGCAGTGTGGATGTAATTTTGTAATTTGAGGAATTATTATAAATAGTAATTTGGGGATTAATGAGTGAAATTAAATAAATTCAATATTATAAAGTGAATAGTAAATATTAATTTTCGAGTGACAGATTAATATTTACGTGGATTGTATTTCGAGACTAAGTATATGAGTAGATTATTTTTATTACAAGTCGCAGTTGGGTAAAGCGACAAAGGAAAACATTTTAAATTGGAAAACACGCGTATTGAATGTGTTGGGTCAAAATAGTGAATTTTAGTTAAGTGACTCGGATGGAGATTTTGACTCCGCCATTGGGTTCGGAATGGCCGAGATAGTCAAATGAGAGTACCCGGGAGTAATATTTGGGTTCCAGACATTTTTTGACTAGTAGGGACTCGTAAATGAGTACACGAGTCATTTAACAATTGGGTATACACCCAATTTTGGGTTTAATAAGGGGAAATACCTTAATTCCCCCAAATATCAGCCCTAAGAGATAGAGAGAGAAGAGAGAAAGAAGATAAGAAAGAAGAAAGAAAAAATAAGAAAAGAAGAGGTTTCCGGCCAAAATTCGCAGGATTCGACTCGGAGTCGTCGGATTTAATCCACGAGGCAAGTGTTTAACTTGCTTTATGATTTAGTATGTTTATTTATCATATTGTAGTTGGTATAAAACACAATATTTTTTGGTTGAAATTTCGTGGATCAAACGGATTTTCGAAAGATTAAAACGGATATAACTCGATTAATATCCAATTTGAGAAACTTGAAATTTATTGAAATTAATTGTTGAAAATGGGTTCTAGGACGATTATAACCCTTTATATATGTGTATTTATGAATTTTTTGAGGTTGGTTGGTGATGAGAGAGGAGATAAAAAGCTTGGAGGTGTTTTAATGGAGGTTTGGATTTTTTGAGAATAAGGTGAATAGTGACCAGCGTCACTTCCGGACTATTTCGGCTAGGAAGACTGCTGATTCAGCTCTCGGTCAAAACACAAAAGTTGTAGATCTTTTTGATACAGTCGCGTGTGCGCCAATCACGTATTTTTTTTATTTTTTTTGATTTGATATGATTTTTCTAAGAAAGCAGTTCCGGGGTTAATCATTAACTCGGAAATCAAACCAAAAATTGGAAAAATAAAGGCTAGAATCATTTGGAGATAAATATTTGGGGTTCCTAAAAATAGTGTGGGGACTTCTAAATATTTTTTTTAGTAAGGCGTGTACTTTGGGTTAGTTGAAAGTAAAATCCAAGATTTACCCAAATAGGGGTGTTCGTGAGGAATAATACTTAAAGGGGCATTTAGGTGTGATTTGAATAATAATTAAAAGAGTGCGTATTGGGGATAATATTTTAAGGGTGTGACTGCTTATATTATTATGAATGAAAATATTTGAGGTTATTGGCTATCATTATAAGAGTTTGGAAATTTTAGCCATAGTATATTAAGAAGAGATATAAATAATATATATACGATGTCGTTAAAGTATATATATTATGAGACGAATGAATATATCGGGGTTGTTGATATTATCATTGTGCTGTGAGAAAAGCTCGGAAATATAATATTGGGGATTAGTCAAAAATTGATAAATGCGTAGGATAGTCGAGATATAAATATACTACGTAGGAGATTATTATATGGGTGGTGCGTATGCCCTGATGTTATTATATACATGGGTTAAATAATTAACTATGGAAAATTATGTATAGGTGAGATAAATACCTATCGTTATAATATGGTTGTGTGAATACCTAATTGATGATATATTTATATAGGGGGAATGTGTACATATATTATTGTTTATTATGTGTATGACATACCTACCATACTTGCTATCACGGGAGGTTGGCATTCGAAAGAGGACAATCTTATCCTGTGTTGCCTTCGGGGGGATTTTAGATTTGGTACCTCGAGAACATAGGACTGTGAAAGGCTTATTTGTGAGTCGATAAGTCTGCTGACTATGGGAGCATATGTATGTGCGTGACCCATGAATATATGGACTACGTTCGCCTCCAATATATGTGATTTGTATTGTTACAGTTCCTGAGTGATGTGGAACATGTGATCCTTTAGTACGAGATGTACTTGGATTGGATAGCAGAGTATGTGTGCACCGCTGTTAAGCCTATGGGTGCCGGATATGAATATATTTATTGAGATTAAAATATATGTGTACTTGAGATAATCCACGGTTGCCTAGTAAATGAGAATGGCTAAGCTATTTATATTATAGCTCGGTGGATGATTAATATACTTGTTGCGTATAGTATATTGTTTATATATATGAGATGATATATCATATAACCTAACACTGTATAAAGTGAAAAGAATGAATAAAGTGTGATACCACTTCCGGTATATGAATATCCAGATTTATATGAATACGAATCTTAGGTTATAATGAGAACTATTAATAAATACGGGATGATATAAATATGGTATGTACTGAAGGCATAATGGATCCGGTGATCAACATTGTCACGTAGTAGTGTATCAGGGGGGTTCCCTGTTTGGATTTCGCTTCGCGAGACACCCCACGCATGAACGTAACGTAATGTTGGGAATGGAGAGAAGTTTAGTCCTTAGTACTCGAATTGATGAGGATTATTAGAAGATGGGTAATTACATTAGTTATGCAGGGTAGCTTAACTAGGTTGTTTAAAAAGGTATGCGATAATTGTGCACTGTTAGAAGATGAATGAGGTGTATCTCATGTGAGAGCGATACCAGTTTAAATATGAGAAATAACATATTTTAAAATATGGATTTTGAGCACTTGCTAAAATGTTTTTAAAACTCCGGCTCTGACTCGTTTGTCTATTTTCCCTTCTTGGTCTCTCTCTCTCTCTCTCTCTCTCTCTCTCTCTCTCTCTATATATATATATATATATATATATATATATATATATATATATATATATATATATATATATATATATATGTGTGTGTGTGTGTGTGTGTGTGTGTGTGTGTGTGTGTGTCAGACGTCTGGGTGATGATTCTTTCGAGTCAGACATTTGCTGCAGCAACTGTGGATGCAAGCAGGTTTATATTAGACGCTTTTATTATTGAGATCTGGATAGTAGGTATTGTAGAAACATTCGGGCTTATGGCCCAACTGTACTCATTTATTCTCTTACCTCCTTTTAGTGCGGCATTCGATTTGGTTGTATTATTGTACCGAGTGTTCGATTATTTTATTTTATTTTATTTCATTTCATTTCATTTCAGTTGCTGCATGTAAACTGTTGTAATTGTTTTATTTGAATGGTTTGGTTAAAAAAATTAGTTAATTAAAATTTTGATGCCGGCCTAATAGGATATTAGTAATTAAATTGGTTTTCGACAGTGATGCTAAGAATGAACCATATGAGACTCCTGTTTTAATTTGATATAGGAGTGATCGCCCGGTATTTTATTAGGCGGGGTGTCACAAGGGATTCATTTGGGTGAGGTTAATATTGTAAATGGGTTTGACAATATATTTTTTAACCCTTATTTGCACTACACAACAGTTCTTTCAATACAAAAATAAACACTATATTAATACTTTTTTTTGCTTACAAAGTAGACCCTATCAACAGTTTCATTAGAAACAAACCTGGAACACTGCATGAAAATCATTTTCATTCCAACCATTGTCATAAGAATCTTCGTCATCAAAGTAGTTTTCATCAGAATCATTTGATTCATTTGTTATGATTTTGTCGTTACTACCATAGTTGTTATTGCTGAAAACAACACCTCGAACCCTTTCTTGATAGTATTATTCAGTGTAACGATGCATACAACTAAATTACACATGTACAAAACTATGAAGGGGCAAATTGCAAAAAAATAACTAACATGAGGAGTAAACATTAAAGGTAACCCAGCAGCGCTAGGACTAAGAGGAGATTGACCCATTAAAACACACACACACACACACACACACACACACATATATATATATATATATATATATATATATATATATATATTCAGAAATTACCCAAATATTAAATTGGTATAACAACACTAAATTTCATATCACCACCAAATTACACATGTACAAAACTATGAAGGGGCAAATTGCAAAAAAAAAAACTAGGCTAAACAAAAATTGAAATTAGAATAGAGAGGAGTAGTCTAATAATGTGGCCCCTACCTAATTAGTAATTCCAAAACATCATCATGATAAACCGATATGGTATGCGTAGATTAGCGGTAAGATTAAGGAGAGAGAGCAGCGAGCACGAGTGTGAGTGGCGTGTACAGTAGTAGTAGTAGTCGTTTTAGAAAGTGGAGGAGAAAAGCGCATAAAAAGGTAAAGGTAAATGGATGTAATAACGTTCGGCGTTATAATAGGCGCAATCGTCCTCTTCTTCGGCCTTGTTTGCGTCATCACCATCGAAGGCACCTGCAAACGCCGCCCTTCCTAATTTAACAACAAATCAAATCCCCCGCTCTTCCTTCCTCTAATTCTAAATGGCCGTCGTCTCCACTAAACATAAACATAAACCGATCTACATCTACATCTCCTCCTCCTCATTGTTTATCGCAGTTTTGGTGTTTGCTTTGAAGTTGAATTTGAGCTTTGGGCATGAGGGTCACCACTCTGGATCCTCTCCGTCGGTGGTCCATCACCATTGTCACCATGACGTTGTTGGAGCGAATAAGCTTCTTCCAGAGGAACTGGCTGAGGAAGAAGATCTTAAACTGTTTGGGTTTGGGTCCCACCATGTTCACGATCATGATAGTGCTTCCGACCTCTCAGGTCTTGGTAATATTATTATCAACTAACTAACCTACTTTTTTATGACCAATCTTCAATTATGTATTAGCGAAGTCAATATTCATACATTTTCAAATGTTGACATGAACTCAGATAATTATGGCTTGAAAACACCAAAATTTGTGTTTTACATTCGATAAAGTTGATATTTTTATTGCAGGTTTCATTTGGGTATATATTAGTTGGGAGTATTCATTATGAGTCTACTTTGATGGAGTTCAACAATTGATTGTAAAAATTTCTACTTTGTATAAAATGGACATGTAAAAGCTGTTATATTTTAATATTTGAGAAACTATAGTAAGTCATACAACTGATTTCACAATTTAAAATTGCCATTACTAATTGCCAAGTTTGCAATTTGGTTCTCCAGATACGATAGTCATGTGAACATGCTTCAAACTAATGAAAGTTGCACGTACTTGTGAGTGAATCACGTGACTCACAATGGTTAGAAAAATTCTATTGGCTCACACATTGCATGTTGATGATACCGAGTATGATTATCACTCTTAGATTCTAAGGAGAAACCTCACACACCGGATAAAGCTCTTTCCCCAGGGCCAGCGACTCAACTCCTTGCCTCTGTAGCTGCCTACAAATCATGTGGGTCCCACAATTGACTCATTCAAGATAGGATCCCAGTGTAGGCTCAGTCAATGCTGTCACGGTCAGGGACCTCAGCTTGCTTACGGGATAGTTTGTCATCTCGTTACAATGAGAATAAACTCGACTATTAGATCTCCATCACACCTCCAGAGATCATCTCAAATGTCAAAAATGACTCAGAAGGGGGCCTGACTCCATCTTCCGCATTTATAGGTGGTGGGAAGGCAAAGGGTTAATTAGTGGGATCTATCTGAAGCAATAGAATGGTAGAGAAATCTGTGGGACTTTGAAATGGAAGGAATGCATGCGATCCTGACAACGATCATCCAACCTAAGGTGCCAGCTAGGTCCGGGGTTGAAACACCCATCTGCGTCTTCCTTCTGTTCATCTCCTTGCCAGGTCCAAATCTCTACAAAGCTTCACCACCACAAAACTGACCGTGGTTAGGTTCAATAAGCCTCAGCAAAACAAGGGCCTACATGTTCATCATGCTCAAGTTGCCTTCATCACATCCACCTCATGACCTTATGGTAAGAAAAATTCGCAAAAAACAGGTAGAGAATTTGACGAGCGAGTAGGTGAGAATTACGAGCATTGTTTCACATACCCTCACTCACCCTTGACCTCCCTGATGCATTAAATCACATTTAACGATAATATCAATCACCACTCATAACCTATAAGCCTTCTCCCCATAATCCACTTCCGTCGCTGTAGGAGACAAACCTCATATCATGGCCTGCCTTGTTGCTTACAGCCTATATAAAGAAAATTTGAGGAGGGTTGCTAGGGATTGAATTCAAGCTATCATTCGGCATACATGAGTTTAGAGCACATGTAGTGAGTATTTGTCAAGGAAATGACCACTTTCTTCTTTCATATTGTGTTATAGGCATCACACTTGGGTTCCCTAATTTTATTTAAGTCTATTGTGTCCTAAGTAAGAAACACTTCCTTACAGGTTCCTGCCCACAATAAAGACCTTCGACAACCACAGACTACCTTAGTCAAAGCCTAAGGGCACGTTTGGCAACCCAATTCCAAGGCTTGGAATTGGAATTGGAAGGCTAATTTGAATTCCACAGAATTGAAATTGGCCTTTCAATTCCAATTCCAAACCTTGGAATTGGATTGCCAAACGGACCCTAAGGCAATTCATGCTTCAAATATTTATTAAAGTCAAAGCATAAGAAGGCCTAATACCAAGCCAAATTTTCTCGTAATCACTCTTGAAAATTTCTTTTGTGTTATAGAAAATGAAAGAGGCAAAAAAGAGCGTAAATCTGCAATTTCGGAGTAGTCTTGAGCCAATTAATATGTTGCTTTGATGCCTTTTGATAGTTATTGGGAAGATGCTTTGTTAAAAAGAGCTTTGGATGATTTGTGTTACTAGACCCGATCTAGATTTCTGCTCAAGGTGTATTATATATGATTTCTTATATGTCCGTGTTTCCCTTTTTTAGTCTCTTTGTAACTGGGCATAACTGTGATTATGCTTTACATTTCATACTAAGAGGATAACATTTATTAATTATTACAAATACGTAGTAAAATCTACAAATAGTCATGTCTTGTACAGTATGCGCCTTATTTTGTTAATGCGCGTGCCTTGCCTTGCGCCTATGCTCCGAGGAGAAGTTGGTGCCTTGGTGCATCTTGTGACTTTGATAACTATTTCTGTCACCGATGACTAATGACTTGGCCGACGGTGGTTCCGAGCAGAAGGGTGCGACTTGGGAGTGTTGGATGGGTCTTGTGACCTGGTTTGCAATTGACAGAGCTAAGGGCTACGTCATGATGGTTTGGTTTGAAAGAGTGTTGAAGACGGGTCTCATTTCAGCAACTTCGATTCGTTCAGATTGCCCCAACAACATAGCCATCATCTGATTAATTTTTTCATGACGGACTCCATATAATGATCTTCCATTAAAAATTGCAATCCGATTCCGCTTCTTCATCATTAAAAATTTTGGCGGTCTTTTTATTCGTCTGAAGTTTGGTCCCAATTCGTTTTCTTTGTTAGTCTCATCATCATCCGGATCTTGAAACCCAACCCAAACTTTTGGGTGAGCCGGATATGGAGCCTTCATTGTCAACGACTCATAGGTCGCTCTAAGCTCTATCCATGGATACTCGACCTTACACACTTACACGTCCACTTATCCAGATCAACTTTTGATGTAAGCCATCGATTAATACTCAACAATAACAAAAATCCACAAAGGGAGCAAAATCAAATCTAAATTATACTCGATCATACCATAGAGAATGCAATAGTCTTTAAATAGGCCACAACTAGAGACCCAATCTGATAAAAGAAATAAAGATAAGCAAGAAATTACCAAAGGTAGAATCCATCTCTAAATAGACTCGTAAAAGTTCTCCTAACATTTCACTATGGCCTAATATAATAAATACTAAATCAAAAATTAATTACATATATTTCCCTCTTCAATCAATTTCTCATGCCACGCATTAACCCTTTTACACACAAAAAAATTATGAGCACTTGCAAGTGAAGGAAATCTCTTTTTTGTATTTCCATATTCTGTGGATCTTGCTCCATATTGCACTGTCAATTGTTGCATTGGAACTGACTCAAGGAATTCAAATTAACTTTGTATACATCTTTGAACACTACTACTATTCTTGCTATTGAGAAGATTTTAGAAAGAGGTTTACATATCGTTGTTCCACTGTCTCTAATTCAGTTTTTTGGGTGCATTTGGTAGGCCTTTGGGTTCATGCAATGGGCTGCTCACTGTTGGTGAGCTTGGCTTCCCTTATCTGCCTGATTATTTTGCCTATAATCTTTAGTAAGTGGATTGAATGCCGTTATTTTTATGTTCTTTGTTCTTGCCTAGCAGTTTCTTTCTATGATTCATTTTCTTTTCATTTGAGTTGCCTTTGCCGACAAGCAGATACTGAATTTCGTACTCTATTGCAGTACAAGGAAAACCATCAAAGACTGTGGTTGATTCATTGGCCGTATTTGGGGTCAGACTATTCTAGCCTTTACCCACTCTGTATTGATGTCGAGCTGCTTGTTTCTTTGGGGGTTTAAATTGCTAACTATGTTAATCTACTGAATACATCTATAATATGTGCCACTTGTTTTCGTCACAATTTCTTTTGTGCTAATCTCAATAATTTATAAAGTGCCATTTATGTTAACTTCGTTAACTAATTGATCATTTTGCGGTGATTTGAGTTGTGAATGCAGTACCACATATGCTGATGCTTTAACTAAATTGCCTACCACATAAATTTGTATATCTATGCTGCATTAAGGTTGTGCGTAACTAGTATGAAATTTATATTCTACTTCTTTACTGATGAACTTCCCTATTTTTTATTTAGTTAGTTGTTAAGTCGCTTTCAACATTGGGTTCTAAAAATTCCTTTATGTAGTTCTTCATTTTTTAATTTTTTTTTTCGTTTTTTTTCAGGAACAGCGTAACCACTTATTATTAGTGGACAAATATTTTGTCAAAGTAAAATTGGCAAGCTATGTTATCGGGTTTGTATCATCAAGTTATTTTCACCCGAGATGATTCATTTAAGAACTGTAATTTAATTTAATAATTAAATTACATATTCATATATGGGAGCCGCCTCACCCACGCTACTGTTGGTCTCGGGTTCGAGACATGGGAGCAGTCTCTCCATATCATATATAAGGGTAAGGCCAGCCGACATCTGCCTCTCCAGACCTGCAGTTATGCAGGTGCACTGGGTACGACCTTTTTATTGTCTCTAGAAAATTTCTCTTCAAATCACCAACGCCTGAAAAAGGCGAGTGAGTGGGTTGTTCAGATAGGACCTTAACAAATTTGGTACATACAGGTTTTAGATATATGAATTGCTTGATCTTTCGGAAAGAAGAAAAGATGGAGGTTTTGCTAAATTTTGAATTTACAGAAGTTATAAATGTATTCACTGGTCAGATAGCGCCATAACGAAGGACTTGTGTCAATTATATGCATTAACACAATTTTCATGATTATCTAAGACAATCTCCTGGATAGCAGCAATTCTTTCTGATTCACAACTTTATTGAAGGAGTTATCATATTTTGTGCCCTTGGCTTTATTGATTGTACCTTACTCGTCATAATATTAACTTTTTTATCCCTTTTATTTCTCTAATTTTGATTGATTGTTCGCATTCTTGTGAATGATCACTTTTGCATTTGCTATTGTTATTTTTTAATATTGAATATAATATTTACCATTCATGTTCCAAACTTTCTTGGTAAAAGCCTTGTGCTAAAATGACTTAATGCAAGAGATGATTTTAATGCTGTTGAATGGGTCAAGCACACTTGTTTGTTTTCTGTCTTTCGTATTCCTCGTGTCGTTGTGTGTGTGTTGTTGAACATGTCCAATTATACCTTCACTTTCTTGATCTTATTGAACTTACCTTTCTTATAAAAAAGGGTTAAAACGAACGAACAAATTATGCAGTTTATTGCATAGACCGCCCTATGTGTTACTAGAAGGTCCCCCCCAAAAGGAGTGTTTAGCTATATGAACCAAATCCATAGTTTAGGGGCATTTGCACTTTGCACTAAAATAGTTTAGGGGTCAGTCTGGGGTTTACGAAGTGCTTAGCAAGGTCCTAGAGGGCGGGGGTGGATAGGTCTTGGACCAATCTTTTCACCGAGGAAGCAAAGCGTGTGCAAATCAAGCTAGTGTGCGTCTATTTGTGCACATACATGGTGAAAAAGTTTGAAAACAGATGTGTTAAGTGTGAATTTCGAAAATTAAGTTCAAATTACAGATTAGAATGATCCAATTACACGATTCTCACATCACGCTAGAAGCAAAACGTGTGTAAATCAAGCTAGTATGTGTAGCGGAAAATCTTGAAAACAAGTATTAAGTGTGAATTTCGAAATCGATTGATGGAAAGTGTAATTAAGCTCAAATTACAGATTAGAATGATCCAATTACACAACTAACACGTCAATTAAAACTATCCTCATTTAAGCCAATTCAACTAGGGTTAAATCTTGATTAGTTAAATTAACCTAGATCACAACTAAGATCTGAAGTGATTAGGTGTAAATTAACAAGATCAATCACACACTTCAATCACAACGCCAGATTACGAGGAAAGATCTCATATGGGGAAATGTATGCTTTCTCACTAAAAAAGAAAATTTACAAGATGCACAGGACCACCCAAACCTGAGATCCTTTACAGATTCTTTATTTTCTTTCTCTTCATCTTCTCCCAAGCCATGCTCACCCTTTGAATCTTCCATTCAATGAAAATTCAACCTGAACTTGGGATAAACCAAAGGTTTCTGATCCGATATTGATCTTTTGCTTTTGTGTTTTGTGATGCAATTTCGAATCAAAACCATTTTAATAGCCTGGAAATAAAAGGGTCAAGGGACAAAACGCGTAAAATAATATGAAATCAGGTGATTATATATGCACGATTCAAAGGTTTGAAACGGGATAAGCCAACTTCTTGAATCTATACATTTACAGGGCTTCATGCAAGAATGGTAGTTCATTTTTTTTAATTTTATTTTTTTTGTTTTTTGCACTTCCCTATATTTTTCTTTTGTCCAGGGATTTTATAGGGACTATATCTTCTCCTTCATTGAAATTGTAAGCTTCCTCTATCTTTTTGCTTGCTGGTTTGAATTAATCTTTTCATCTTCCATGACTCTGCATATGCAGGCAGGAGCTATGTTAGGAGATGCTTTTCTTCACCAACTACCACATGCTTTCGGTATGATATAATCAGATTCCCTTCTCTAGTAATTTATTAGTGCTTATATTTTTCTCAAGTCCGAGTTTTAATTCTTTCTTGATGATTAATTATACCTTTCAGTTCTTTTACCTAAATTATAAGCTATGGTTTTTTCTCTAGTCGCATTGTTATTGTTTACACAATATTTTATCAGTTTTATCTCCTAGTCATTTTCTGATACGTGGCTAGAAATTGGGAGAAGTTAAAGACGGTTATTTTGTGATTATTGCAGTATTTAAATGAAAGTTGTGGGTGGATTAAGATAGTTATTATTTGAATTCGAATTAGAGGTTATTTGGAGGCAAAAAGAGGTAATTATCAAGGTTCTAAAAGGCGCGAGGCGTGATCGAGGCGTAGAGGTCAAGCCTTAGGAGCCTAAGCGCGCCTAGGTGGAGCCTAGGCGTAAAAAGGCGTTTTTCCTTTTTTTATTATTTTAATTATTCTAAGGCTAGTAATATAATAAAATAATACATACCTTGAATTTTGAAAATATATCCATATGTTTGGTAGCCATCTTTCTCATATTCATGCTCCATAACCAATATTTGTCAACTAATCCTTTGTTTTAAAAAAAAAGTGTGCCTTAAGCCTTTTACCAAGAGTAAGGCGTAATAAGGCGTAGGCGATGCGTTTCTCTCAAGCCTCAAGCCTAGGCGGGCCTTTTAGAACATTAAGAATTAATTTGAATTCAAATTGGCTCTTAGAGTCAAATAAGAGTTAGTTATTAGAGAGAATTCATTTGGATTCAAACTGGAGTTACTTAGAAACAAAGAGAAGTAGTTATTTCTGAGAAGTAATTCAAATTCAAATTGGCAGTTAGTTGGGGCCAAATTAGAATTAGTTATTGCTTAGAGCTATAAATAAACAGTTGGAGGCCATAAAAAGAGACTCTCCACAACAAAAACTGCTTTACCTTATTTATATTTTATTAAGCTATCTTACCCGTTATTTCTACTTTTATTAGGAGATTTTTTCTTCGAACTAGTTTGTAAGGTTAGATATAGTTGTTATTCAAGTACTTTGTAACTTTCAGATTAGTTTACTGTTTAATTTGCAATTTAACTTGTGCTTCCAGCATTTTAGTTTGTCTATGTTACTGTTGAATCGTTTATTTTCTTCAGTTTCCAAATTCACTTTTGTTCTTTACTCTTTGATCATCGTTACAGTTTCTTTACTATAATTTGCCTGTTTTAAATCCATAGATCATTTACATTCTAAAACAAAGAAAAAATAACTTAGCACCTCACAAAAAGTCTTCTTAATTAAAGCATTTGAATGTAGCACAATCTTCTAATTATTTGTTTGCTAAACATAATTGATTTTGGTTGGCAAGATTCATAATCTATGCCAGGCACGCTCGCAAATTCCTCATAAATCAAGCCACCAAATATATTTTTTGGCACGCTCGGTGGGACTCTACTGCTGAGTCATTGAATCATTAGGTATGCCTCTTATTTGCGTGGATGATCCTGTGTCCTTTGACGGACAAAATTTGCAGCAAACATATCTGGGCGCCATTGCCGAGGAGGCTCATATTGTCGAGATGACAAAACGAGTCATTCCCGTTATAGATTCAACTTTAACGGAACACTTTGTTGCAAATACGAAGGAGTGTCGAAAATTTGGTACAAAGTCTTAATGATTTTGCTTCCTATCTTTGCAATTGTGTAACACCTCATTTAAAACCAAAATCCGATAAAGGGTGTTGCACCACGAATCAAAGACGAAAAAAATTGCACGGATTTGTGGAACAGGTTTAATGACGATCCTCCCAATTTTTCATTACAATTTTTCAATGCGGAATCAAAACCCTGGGGGTTGGGAAATCATCTAAGAATTTCAGAACTCGGGGTCCACAATTTTTGTATTCAAAATTTGGGCTGCAAGAAAATTGTTAAAATTATTAAGAGTTGCGGTAAAAAATTACCCAAAATTTATGCTTTGAACCAAAGCACAAGAGGTCCCTCAAAAATTCTGAATTGGCCATTATAGATAGTGGATCACAATGGTGGTCGATAAGAATTGGTTGGGCCATCATTTCTATAGAATTTATAAACTAACTGGCTTGAAAAATCTGGAGCCATTGTCATATGGAAGAAGAGATTAAAAAAAGTTTAAATTATTCACCATAGTTGGTGTCCTTCGAAGTTGAAAAAGGTTGAAAAAATTGACCATCTTTCGTGACCTTTAAAGTTGAAAAACGTTGAAATTATTGACCATCTTTGGTGATCTTCGAAGATGACTGTTTTTTTGATTGTTCGCCATCTTTGTTGAGCTTCCAAGTTGCAAAAGGTCGAGATTATTTATCATCTTTGGTGACCTTCGAAGTTGAAAAAGATTGTGAGCTTAGTCACCATCTTTGGTGACCTTCGAAGTTGAAAAAGGTGGAAGTTATGATGCAATTCATTCACGACTGCAATTATCAAGTTTCCACTACCTAAATTTTTGCTCTAATTCATGTGGTGTGGGGGTATGTTTACACCATATTTTACTATATTTTACCAATCTTATTGCCTAGTCATTTTGCGAGACGTGGTTGGAAATTGTGAGAAGTTAGAGACGGTTATGTGGTGGTTATTGCAATAATTTAAATGGAAGTTGAGGGTGGTTCAAGGTTATTATTTAAATTCGAATTAGAGGTTATTCAGAGGCAAAAAGAGGCAGTTATTGCAGATAATTAATTCGAATTTAAATTGGTAGTGACTTGGAGCCAAATAAGAGTTAGTTATTGTAGAGAATTCATTTGAATTCAATTTGGGAGTTACTTGGAGATAAAGAGAAGTAATTCGAATTCAATTTGGCAGTTACTTGGGGCCAAATAAGAGTTAGTTATTGCAGAGAGCTATAAATAAATAATTGGAGGACAAAAAAAGAGGACTCCTCTCCACAACAAAAACTATCTTTATTTTACTAAACTATCTTTACATGTTATTTCTACTTTTATTAGGATATTTTTTCTTCAAACTAGTTTATAAGGTTAGATAATAATTGTTATTCAAGTACTTTGTAACTTTCAGTTCAGTTTACTATTTAATTTGCAATTCAACTTCAAGCTTTTATCATTTCAGTTTGTTTATGTTATTGTCGAATCGCTTATATTCCCTTAGGCTGCGTTTGTTTGTCATGAAAAGAAAGGAAAAGTGAAGGAAAATAACTTTCCTGCACTTTTTGTTGTGTTTGGTTAGCAGGAAAGTTGCAAGAAAATGATCCTAAAATAACTATGATTTTGCAAATAGGTCTTTGACTCCAAATTGAATCTCCAAATTCTCTTAGATTCCCAAAGACCTATGATTTTGCAAGAAAGTTCGAGGAAAGTTGGTATATTATCATCTAAATTGTTATTACTATTATTTTTACTTTTATTATTATTGTTGTTGTTACAACTTGAAATATTATTATGCTATAGATTGATATTTTTACTAATTAGATTTATATAATTTTTTATTCATATATACTAATGTTAGAGTTAAATGGATATTTATTATATAAATCATGTTTTCTAGCGATTGAATAAGAAATATATAATACTTATGTTTATTGTATAATTATAACTATATGTGTGTGTGTGTGTATGTGTGTGTGTGTGTATATATATATATATATATAATTTATTTATTTATAATTTTCTTGAAGTTTTTCCCGTGTTAACCAAACACACACAAGAAAATAGTTTTCCTTTTCCTTTACTTCACTTTTCCCGAGAATCATTTTCCTGCTTAAGTTTCCTGACAAACAAACGGAGCCTTAGTTTCCAAATTCACTTTTGTTGTTTACTTTGATCATCATTATTTTTTCTTTACTATAATTTCCCTGTTTTAAATCCGTAGATCATTTTAATTCTAAAACAAAGAAAAAACAACTTAGCACCTCACAAGAAGTCTTTTTGATTGAAGCATTTGAACGTAGCACAATCGTCTGATTATTTGTTGGCTAAACATAATTAATTTTGGTTAGCAAGACCCATAATCCTTGCTTGGGACGCTCGCAAATTCCTCCTAAATCAAGCCAACAAAACAATTACGGCTATTATTAAATGGAAAAAATGTGATTTCTCCCGCCACAGTGAAGGAATTATACTTTTACCCCATTTGACAAAAATGTGGGTTAGGATCGGAACAAATGTAGAGAGATGTAACAAATATGGAAGTCGAATCTGGAATGTACAAGAAGAGATGCAGAGCATCTAAACAAATTGAGAGTTTCATGTGGGACATGCCTCGGACATTATTATCAACTTTATGGTTAGATTGAGTCTTAATCTGTGGTTACAAAGAAACTGGAAGATTTATATTTCAGGGAGATTTATTTTTATTTTTATTAGGTTTTGGGAATCTAAGAGAATTTATATCTCTATAGTTGTTGGGAATTGGGGTGTAGTTCAGGGTTCATGGGGTCATACTCTGTGTTAAGTTTTATTTTCATCATTATGATTTTGTTTCTCTATAATCTTTGATGTATCTAGAATAGTGTTGTAGTCAATGTGTCAAGGGTATCCTATTTTATCGTTTAGGTCCTGATAGAATTGGGTTTGTCTAGTAGCTCCTAATTATAATCATTTTTGTGTTTAAAAACAGATAGGGGTTCAATGTTGAGAAATCGAACAAATTTTTTGAAGCTTTGCATGATGCTTAATCGACCTTTGTTGGATTACGTGTTATTTGATCATTTTTTTTTGTATTTTTCCGTTATATTGGGCCACGTGTTTTGGGCTTTAGTTTTAGTCGTCTTTTATTGTTGGACTTAGTATATTATTTGTAACATTTTTTCACGGTTAGCATAAATACAATTATTGAGGCTCCTAATTGGGCGAGCCTTCACAAATTACTTTTTAGTATCAGAGCCAAAATAAAATCTCTCTACATGCCCTTTTCCCCCAACCCTAATTGTAATTATTGTTCACACGATTACTTTGGTTATTGTTCATCGATTATTTTACATCACAATTAGGGCTGTAATTGGTGATTTTGGGCCCTTTTTATTTTTTTATTTTTTTATCACGACTTCTTTTCCTCTGTTTTAGGGTTCAAACCGTAATTCTTCACCCTCTTTAAGGTTTTTTGGTGTTCCTTATGAAGTAACGACCTGCTGTTCCTTTTTTGTTGGGTCTGCCAGTATTTTTGGCAGCCGCCTTAGCTGTTTGCCGTGTCCTAGGATGATTAGTTTGTTGATTTCTTGCCTCGTATTTGTCGTTTGTAGTGCCGACGGTGTTTTCCAGTATTTTTTTAGATATGTTTTCAGTTAATATCTGCTATTATACGTGACTATGGGTGATTCGGTTAGTGGGAAGGATATTGTCTATTTGACACATCATGCTCCGGCTCAACGGGGTACAAGTGTCCTCTTGAATGGCCACAATTTGCTTCATGGTCTCATTTCCTCTGCCTCTATGCTGATGGAAAAGAAAAATCCAGTTGGTTGTTAGGAACCGAGAGGCAAGTGGCGGCCCGAAGTTTAGCCAGTGGGATATGTATCGTTTCACCATCTTGAGTTGAATGTTCAACTCAATGGAGCAGAGAGTCTATAACTTCTTCATGTTTTATGAGTCAGTACATGGTTTTTGGACAACCCCTTGATCAGATGTATGCGCATGTGCATAACGATGCCCATATTTTTGAGTTGTGCTAGGAGATCTCTTGCCCGTCTTCGGAGTTCCTAAACCTCTCAGTTCAGGATTATTTTAGTTATCTTCAATCTAGGTGGGAGCTTGCACAATAGGAACCTCTTAGGATTCGCCATCCGAGGTTGCATCGGTTTTGGCATACCTATGAATATCTCATGGGTTTACGATTTGAGTCCGATTCTCAAGGCTCATATCCTAAACACATCTCCTATGCCTTTCCTAGAGAGGCATGTGCTGCTGTCAATGATGAGGAGCGCCGCCTCGGTCTTAGTCAGTCACCTCCGACACCCGCTCCCTCAGTTGATCAAATGGCCTTTACTGCGAGCTCGGGATCCCATTCTGGAGATGGGAATATTGTTTCCCATCATTGTGGTTCCCATCATTGTGGTCACAGCACAGGAGGGCTCAGAATTCTGCTTGAAACCGACCTTCTGGTTCCTCTCGTATGGCCACTTTTATTGTTAATCACACTTGTGGGGGTAAATTAGATGGCTGAAATAATTATGTGTGTGTGTATGTGTATATATATATTGTTATTTCTTGTCCATATATCTTTATGCTGCAACTAGACCTTGTAAACCATTCTTTTCAGCTCTGAAAAACCACTTTGATAAGCCCAGTTTATTTCCACATAAATTCAACTCTAGCAACTTAAATCCCTTAAAACATAGTAACTGTTTAAGGATTATTATTTATAGCATATGATCAGAACCTGGCCCAAAAGAAACCAAAATATGGTGAAATCAAACGATTTTCACACAAGACAATTACTACTTTCTATTCCTAAATCATATGACTGTGGTTTTATTTCGCAAAACTCTGAATATAAAGTTCATCAGAAAATCAATTATAGGCAGAATACTTAGTTTTGTAAATGCTGATAAAAATAATAAATAAATCAAGTAACTAAATCAAGATACTTAATAGCATGGCGATACATTTATACAAAACTTCTACCCCGAGCACACGCAATGGAACCGTAGACAGTCAAGTGAAATCCAATCGACGAAATAATTTGATCTATGGACAGCATATTTGTGGAAAAGGTCGTAATGCCAGAGGAATCTTTACCGCAGGCCTTTAAGTTTCTAAGAGTGTCCTACACATGAGATGGAAGATGGTTAAAGAGTTTCTTGGTAAACAAGAGTTGGTTGCTTCTAGGAAAAAGAGGAAGTGATGTGCCTCTGAACAACACTTAACGTAACTAAGTTGAAGTTATTAAAAATAAAACCGAGGGACTGTTTAGCAATCTCCACAATTAAATAATTCTATGACTCATTTCATTTTGTTATCTGATTTAAAAAAAATACTAATTTGTTTCAGAAACATTCAAGGTTTTCTCTGCAGACATGAACCTGTCCAAAAAAAGTAGTTAAGAAAGCACATGAACTTAAAACTATCCTGAGGTTTGCCAAATAGTGTCAATGAACCTTATGGGGAAAAAACGGAATCTGATGTAAATGAGCGTCAAATGGAAAGTATGAAGAAGATTTTAGGTCCTAATTATATCTATGCCCTCACTAGCCTTTAATACTCCCCACCTATAATACTAAACAAAACAACTGATAAAAGAAAGTACATCTAAATAGAGAAAATAACCAAAATGCCACTATGTACTAAAAATACTAAAAATAGCCTAAAAGCCTCCATCTTCACATCATTCTCCCCCACTTAAAACCAAGCTCGCCCTCGAGCTTTCAAAAATTCTGGGAGTCGTGAGCAAATTCTAAAACTATGCTGCCTTTTTTTTTGCTTCTCTCTCTCTTTTATCTTTGTCTTCTCCCTTCTTGATATGCTCCTTCTCTTGCTCTCGATTTCTTTTCTCTCCGACTGCGAGCTAGCAAACATAGCTACCTAGGTCGAACATCAATCTAGGGGTTCGAAACCTTAGGTTTAGCCCTCCATAGCCTTCGGCGGCCAAATCAGACTTCGCCGGGGATTGTCGGAGTACAAGGAGGGTCATCGGAGTTGAAACGGTGGCGGGGATGGCTGAGTTAACCCTCTTTTTGCTTGTTTTTCTCTCTACTTTCTTCTCTCTTCTTAGCCCCGACCTAGGGCTGAATTTCAGCCCCTTCTCTGCTCGTTTTTTTGCTTGGGTTTGGTGGCTTCACAACCCTTTTATTTTTCTTCTCTTTCGGGGCTTTGACAAGGGGCGGATTTAGGGTTATGTCGTGGTGGGGTGGCGTATGGGTGATGATAGTGGCGGAAGCGTGGGTTGAAACATTTTGGTGGCTAGGTTTAGGGTTTTGGGGGGTATGTAGTAGAGGTGGGGGTGGAAGCGTGGCAAAAGTAGTATGGGAGTGGGAGTGTGGATCAATGTAAGTAGGTAGAGCCAGGGGAATGGATGGAAGAAAAGGTGGATGGAATGACTCGTGATGTCTCTGGGGGTGGTGGTGGGGTAGGTGAAAACATGTAGAAGGTGCGAATCATGGTGGGAGTCAAGAGGGGTGGGATTTAGGGTTTGATGTGGCAAAGTGGTGGGTTGGAGGATACGGGGTGGTGGAAGGTGTGGGGATGGTGGTTGGTGATAGAATAAGTTTGGATTGGGCGGTGGTGGAGGAACTTTATAGGGTTGGGGGTTAGGGTGCAAAATTGCGGATTGGTTTGGGGATTGGATGGTGAAACCCTAGAATTGGTTTGTTTTGGATTTTGGATGGAAGATTTATGAAATTGGGTTAGATTTTGGGGTAAAAAGGACAAATTAGGGTTCAAGAATTGGGTTGGATTGGTCGGGGATGGAAGAGGGTGAGCCGCGCCCTGAGGGAGGGTGACGGCGCTGTCGAGAGCCTCGAGCAGGGACCGATGGGTGGTCCGAGAGCCCAAAGTGCTGTTCCGGTGGCCTCGGGAGGATTTTCGGTGGGGTCACCTCCTTCGTTTGCGTGTCCGTCCACCATGGGGTTGGTGGATACGGTGGTGGAACTAGGTTGAATAATTTTTTTTTTGTGGGAAAAGGGGTGGAATGGGCGAAATTGGAGGTAGTGAGATTAGGGTTTTGAGCCCCCATCGAGCAGAGTGAGGGCGGCTCGTGGATACGTCCGGTGGAGGAAGGCGTGCGTCGAGAGCATCAAATCGTGCCACGAGGCGGTTTAAAACCTCCTCAAGCCGATCGGTGCGTGAATCCATGGAGGCAAACCTCTTCTTAGGTCCCATTTGACGTCGTTTTCGATTTGTCATACAACAACAACAACAACAACAACAACGGGTAGAGACAACAAGGCTCTGATACCAATTGACGTAAATGAGTGTCAAATGGAAAGTAAGAAGAAGATTTAATTGTCATCTCAACTCTCTCTTAAAATCTCAAAATGATAGAATGCCTCAAATGAGTATACAAGAGGAGTATTTATAGGGAGAAGTAGAAGGATCTAACTTGGACTACAAGAAAAGTTCCTAATTACATCTATACCCTTACTAGCCTTTAATACTTCCCACCTATAATACTAAACAAAACAACTAATAAAAGAAAGTACATCAAAATAGAAAAAAAAAACCAAAATGCCACTATGTACTAAAAATAGCCTAAAAATTTCCTTTTTTCACGTCAGAATATGTCTGTTTTTGGTTTAAAAAGGTTTCACGCCCAGAGACCTCTGCCTTATATTGGTTAAATCCTTCGGCGGCGGCATCCAGCCCCCCCAATACTCCGCAGTGGCGGGAGCCTCGTGAACTGGGTTTGCCCTTTTTGCCTTCGGAAGAGAAGATATCTAGAGTCCTGTGGGATGCACATGTAGGTGGTTCATTCCAGCTTGAGCCAAAGGATATTACAAGACTACGTAAACTTCT
The DNA here is from genome assembly GCA_949130495.1 of Sambucus nigra. Lineage (NCBI taxonomy): Eukaryota > Viridiplantae > Streptophyta > Magnoliopsida > Dipsacales > Adoxaceae > Sambucus > Sambucus nigra. The sequence continues at coordinate 352,457,460 of OX422215.1, forward strand.
CGATTAGGTTACTAGATCTTAAATTCTTTTAAATAAGAGTGTCATATGCAATTTTCCCCATAGACAGGGTTATAGAATCGACATATCATGAAGAAGCTGCTAAAGAAACTGGTTTAGGGTTGATGTTTTTTGAAAGGAATTCAAAGCTGAAAAAATTCACTGAAATGGGGAATCGGAATTAAGAAAATTGGTTTTGTGATAATGATTGAATGACATAGCATGACTGAAGAAAGATTAGAACTCGTAGTGATATCTAGTGCACAAGGCTCCGCTGACACATGACAGGCTCTGGGAGTGGTCAGATACTCAACAGTCTTGCTACCATTTCTAGACTGGTTACATAACTAAAGCACACATTAAATTAGCACAACTCTTTGAACAAAGATCCAGGGACGCAGATACGCTTAAATTGATGCGAACAATGCGAAAGCGTATCTATAACACAATAGCACAACAACTAGAATAGGGTTTTGTATCTCTCAATAATATTCATAATCTATTGCCTTGCAAATAAAAAATCCATTACAGTTTCTATATAAGGGCCCTAGGAACTTGGTGCCCAAGTTACCCTAATTGGAAGAAAATACTATACTACCTGTTACTAATTATGGGTTATTCCTAGGGAATAATCCTTATTCTACCTGATACTAGAACTTTAAAATTTAATACAAATAATTTCAATTCTCTGATGAAACATGATTAAAACTTCTGCATTAGAAAAATTAATAAGCTGCAATGCAAACAGTTCCACGTAATAATCGACTTTTAATTGAGTGTGTTTCTATTGCAGTTCATATAGTATCAAGTGCATGTCTGTTTTCACTGTTAAACTAGCTTTTCAACTTGGACCAACTAAGAAACCTAGAAGCTCCAACTTCCTTCCATTAGGAATGCTAATTTTCAATTTTGTTTTCTTGCTTTGCGATAGTTAAATCTAACAATTCAGATGTTAATGCTGGACTTTTCAGATGTCTGTGATTTCCTTAAGTTGTTAAATACATAATATTACATTTTGTAGGTGGCGAACACACCCATTCACATGATCACAATGTGGACTCTGCTCACTATCACATTCATTCTGAGCATGATGATCATTCACACTCGCATTCTTTAGAAGATCTATCAGTAGGATTGTCCGTTTTGGGTAAGTCGAGAAATAGAAATGCAATTTCTACATGCTTTATTTGTCAATCTGAACTGCATGCCTGATTTATATAGATTATATAAGTTGCATCTCAATGCATGCCTGACTCTCTTAATTCTCCCTTTACTTCTGATAATCGCAAGCTGGTCTAGAAATGCACCCAATAGTTGTTAAACAAATTGTTGCTCAGTCACTTAGTAAATGTGGCAAGACTTTTGACAGTAAAATAAAGCTTATGAAATATGCTACATAGTTTACGAAATTGGGTTTAGTTATATTTAAGAATGACTAGCTCTTGGATAATGTTTTAAAAAGCTCTTGGTGGGAGGCTTTCTATGAAGCACGGACACGGACACGGATACGAGCATCGTGTCCGATGCGACACGAATTTTTAAAAAAAAATTGGACACGACACGCCGGGGACACAGATACACAAAGATTTAAAAAAAATAATATTCTATAAGTCAATAGTTATATATATCCACATAAAATCTTGTATCACAACTAATTTCATTACTAGTAACAAGTAACAATCAATATACAAAAAGAACCCATTTTAAACAAAAATATTAATAATTTCAATGGGCCAAGTGCTTTAATGCTCCTTATGTATCACCATCTCCGACTAGACCAAAAACTTCATCATCACTCCCATAAGTGTCTCAGGATGCCACAGAATTATCCGGCTTTTTTCAAATGCCAAATCAGTTCTACACACTATGTGGAGTGTCGTGTCCGCGAGAGTGTCCGACACGGGTACGTCACCTCCGACGAAGTGTCCGTGCTTCATAGGAGGCTTTCTAATCCCTAGGCGGCGACTAGGCAGTTTTATATATTTATTATTTATGTAATATAACCATAGTTGTCAAATCGCGAATCGTATCGTGAATCGTTTACCCCCCGAATCGCGAATCGTGAATCGAATCGTGAATCGTATCGGTCGAATCGGAACCAAACGATAAAAACGTAGTAAAACATATGTAAATGGAATTTAACACTATAGAATTGGTAATTAAGCGTAATATGACAAAAAACTAATCATAGCACATGATAATATACCAAAATATATCACAAAAATTAACCGTAGTACATGTTCTCATCCATTTTAAGCTTAAAAATGTAAAAAACAAAAATATTTCATAAAACAGCCTACATATTAATTTAAAACACCCTACATAAAACAAATATATATATATCATAAAGAGCCTATATATTAATTTAATGTAAAAAAATCGCGAAAAAAAAAAAAAAAAAAAAAAAAAAAAAAAGTGAATCGGACCGAATCGTGAATCGGACCGAATCGGACCCGAATCGGAAGATTCGAATCGTGAATCGCCGATTCGGTCCGATTCTTTAGACATTTGCGATTCGAAGGTTGATTCGAATCGTTTTGGTACTGAATCGAATCGAATCGTCCGATTCGAATCGCGAATCGGACGATTTTGACAACTATGAATATAACACTTAAATAAATATTATAAGAGCCCTCTAAAAAAACATTTACACAACTGAAAAACGAGTGATACTTGTATCCACTTGCATACTATATATATATATATATATATTAATATATATTATATTATATTATATTATATTTGATATGTATAAATTTGGCGCTATACTTAGTCACAGACCACCTCAAGAGTCCAAGGAGAAGGGAAGTCCATAAACATGCAACTTTGATACTGAGGAATTTGTCACATGACTCTTGAATGTCCAGCACATGATCATGTCTTGTACATGACCTACTCCTTACATGTCCTGGACATGACCTATGACCTATTCCTTGCATGTTCTACAATGGACCTACACATGACTAACTCCTTGAATGTCCTACAACTGATCTGCGCATGACCTACTCCTTGCATGTCCTGCACATTACCAACCCAACTCAGCAAAGGGATCTATGATCACTTGTCCAAGGCCTCACTAACTAAGTCCATAACACACTCACCCAAATCTTTCTCAACCCATGCTATGAATTTAAAACCTATAATGCAAGTGCAAAAGAATGTTTGACCATAACAGTGTCAGAGGAGACATAATTAATGCACGACGGCTCTCGGAGAAGGTGAGCAGTAATGGCCATGACAGACTCTCGGAGAAGGTGAGCATTTATAGCTCTGACAGGTCCTCCGAGAAAGTGAGCATTAATCGCTCCCAACCACCACAATTAATACATCATTCCCGCCTAAAGTTCAAACAGTTCACTCCTAGGCTATAAATACCCTACACTTCATTAATGCAAACCAAGTGAATAGTGGAGCTCATTTACTACACACTTGTACTCTCTCTCTTGCTCTACTCATGGCCTCCCGGCACTTTGTATTTGGCCTCCGGTCATTTTGTAACTCAGTCTTGCAGCACAGCTAGCTTCTGGATACTTGTAATTTGGCCTTCCAATCCCATATATTAATACAAAGAGAGAGAGAGAGCATTCCGACCGTGGATGTAGGCCCAACCCCTCGGGTTAAACCACGTTAAACACTTGTGTCAAATTCATTTATTGCAGTATATTTCCGAAGTGTCCAACTCACATACCTCACATTTAGGTGGAACCCAAGTCTTACCAGATTTTGGCTTCATCAATATTATATTCCCGAGTTTAACATATTTATCATACAATTTTTTATTGTAAAATTAATTAATTGTTTATGGTAAAATTCAGAAAAAATTGTATGTTTGCATAATTGATTCAAATGTTGAGAGCCAATTAAGTGAGTAACCATATAAGAGGGGTAATTTAGTAACTTCTAAGTGTAGAGCAATTAATTGAGTAACACTAACCTGAATATTTTTGATTTGTTTTTACAATCTCGCTCTCTCACGATGAGACATGTCACGTTTGATTTTCTCTAATCAAAGGTCTCGCTCTCTCCCTTTCCCTCTCAATGTTGTAAAAGGTGTTAGGCGGATGGCATGAGGTCGCCTAACTCCTGGACGGTTGTTGCCTAAGCGATTTTTATTTTTAAATATATTATTATGTGCATCCTCTAACATTTACACTTGTCAAAATATGGTCGATAATTCATGATTTGGGGTATGTCCGTAATCTGGTAGAAGTTGTACATTGATTGGACGGTAGCCAATGTTCTACAAAATGTTACCGATTTTTGTGTAAAAAATCTTGGGGGCTGGGATAAGAATTCTTTTCTGAATATAGTAACTGAAATGTATGGATATATATAGAAGGAAGCGAAAGACATGGAGAAGGGAGGATAAGGAGATTGTAGAGACAAGATGGAGAGGAGGAAGAAAGGGGTAGGTAGGTTTCATAAGGTGGTTATATAGGTCAGCAGAGAGGTTAGAAAAAATGGAGATTTTGTTTTTTGTTTTTTGGGGGTGAGGGGGTGGGGGAAGAGAGAAGGAATAGGTGATAACGAAAAGAAGATACATAACTGTAGAGCTAGAAGGCTTCTCATCCACTATATAAACAATTTAAGAGCATCTTAAACCTCCCCCACCAGTGTCCTAAAAGGCACTAGTCGGGAGGCGAAGGACCTTCTAGTGGCTAGGGAGGGGCCTAGGCGTTTTTTTTTTTTTAAATTCTATCTTTAAATATAAAGATATAGGAAATACTCATTAAATGTAAAACCGCTTTCCAAGCAAAGATTCATCACAAATTCATAAAGAGATAATAGTTTATACTTGTAAAGTTGGGGCATGGGGCAAGTATAGAGAGAAGGAATAGGTGAGAAGGAAAAGAAGATACATAACTGTGGAGCTAGAAGCCTTCCCATCCACTATATAAACAATTTAAGAACATCTTAAACCTCCCCCACCAGTGTCTTAAAAGGCACTAGTCAGGAGGCGAAGGACCTTCTAGCGGCCCTTTATAGGCGTTTTTTTTTAAATTCTATTTTTAAATATAGAGATATAGGAATTACTCATTAAATGTATAACCGCTTTCCAAGTAAAGATTCATCACAATTCATAGAGAGATAATAGTTTATACTTGTAAAGTTGGGGCATGGGGCAAGTATTTTAAAGTGATAAAAAAAGGAGTTAATTATGTATAAACATCACAAGATAAATCAAGAAGATCTAAAATATAGAGGTATCATTTCAGTTAAAAAATAACAAGACAACAAAAGAATTTAAAGCAAGGCTAAAATATGGGCAAGACTAAAATACGTACTGTTCCAAAAGGTGGTAGGCGGATAGAGGGTGGTGGTAGGCCAACTAGCTGCTAGAAGGTTTTTATTTTTATTGTTAAATGTAATATTTTTAAAATCGACTATTACCACAAACTTATCAATTCGATGCAAAGTCTATATAGTTGATGTATAAATAAAAGTAGATACATCGAAATAGTAGCCTAATATATATATATATATATATATATATTTGTCAACTATGTGTGTATATTTGGGTTTAGTGCCTAATGCCTAGGCAAGGCGGTGGAGCAGGCTCTGCCACCCTAGTACCTTGGTGGGGATTTTAAGAACACTGTAGAAATCAGCATTCTGAATTATACTCATTTTTACTAATATAAAGTCCTCGTCTTCTTTTCAGAGATCAACGCGATCAACTTTGTTTCTTTTATGTTGGTGGAGTATTTTTATTTGGATTCCTATATCTTTTCTCAAAAATGTCAAAATAGAAACTCATATGAAACTTTATTTACTTCTTGGAGTAGAATCCTATGCTCCTTTTATGTAGGTGGATCATTATGTGACACCCTGCCCAATTAAATACCGGGTGATAAGTTCTTTATTAAAATTAAAACAGAATGTTCGGTTGGTTCATTCTTAGTATCACTGTTGAAAACATTTAATCTTAATTAAGCCAGTATCAAAACATTTTCCATTCTAAGTTATACTCAAATAATCCATTGATAAATTCCAATTATTAAGACACAAACCATTTACCACACACGTGAAACTTTATTTACTTATTGGAGTAGAATCCTATGCTCCTTTTATGTAGGTGGATCATTATGTGACACCCTGCCCAATTAAATACCGGGTGATAAGTTCTTTATTAAAATTAAAACAAAATGTTCGGTTGGTTCATTCTTAGTATCACTGTTGAAAACATTTAATCTTAATTAAGCCAGTGTCAAAACATTTTCCATTTTAAGTTATACCCAAATAATCCATTGATAAATTCCAATTATTAAGACACAAACCATTTACCACACACGTGAATAAAATAAAATCTGGATATGAATCAACTACTGAAATAAAAAGACTAGATAAAAACATTCCAGTTCGAAGTCTCAAACCATAAACCAATATACTGAATCCAACTAAATACTAAATACGGAAAAGAAGGAAGTACAATCTCTTCAATAAAATAACTGAAGATGGGCGACACATGCCCTAAATAAAATGTCTAGAGAGAACTGAATGAAATGAAAGTGAAGGCGTCTAAGCATAAGGACCTGCAACTACCACAACTGCTACAACACGTTAAATAGTCTGAACGTCTATGCATGGCGTTCCTGTGGCTGGACACCTGATATAAATAGTACAAGAGATGAAAAAAAAATATGCAAGAGACGGGTCAGAGCCCGAGTTGTAAAAGTATTTTAGAAAGTATTCAAAATTTGTATTAAAGCAAGTATTATGTGCATGTTAGCTTTTCGTACTCTCACATGAGATTCTCACCTCTCAACTATTGTGCACGCCTAACGTACATCTAGTCCAATCTAGCTATCCTTATCTCATTTAACTAGATTTTAGACTTACACAACTACCTATATCTCGAAGTAGTATCCCGCATTCACAAATACTTGTATTAACTCTTTCAACATTCATTAATTCGTTAAGTGTTATCACCCTAAAGTTAAGTATTCACATCTTAAGGTACTTAGGATTTCGTCGCCTTAATCATCTACAAATATCACACGGTAGATGATAACACAAGTATACATATATACACAACGTTATAATATACATTATACTGATACAGCACCCCAAGGCTACACCGTGGTGCAATGCATACTCTTCTATCAAGTCCAGGTACATCTCGTACTCAATTAAGGACAATCGGTTCGGGAATCTCCCACGAACCATATAAACAAATTACACATATTGGAGGCAAACATAGTCCTAAGCCTTATACCACTAGCCATCATAATCTCATTTAACTAGATTCTAGACTTACACCACTAGCTATATCTCGAAGTAGTATCCCACATTCCCAAATACTTGTATTAACTCTTTCAACATTTATTAATTCTTTTAAGGGTTATCACCCTAAAGTTAAGTATTCACATCTTAAGGTACATAGGATTTCGTCGTCTTAATCATCTACAAATATCACACGGTAGATAATAACACAAGTATGCATATATACATAGCGCTATAATATACATATTTAATACAGCACCCCAAGGCTACACCATGGTGCAATGCATACTTTTTTATCAAGTCCAGGTATATCTTGTACTCAATTAAGGACAATCGGTTCGGGAATCTCCCACGAACCATATAAACAAATTACACATATTGGAGGCAAACATAGTCCTAAGCCTTTGGGATACGCACATACCTACGCACCCAACTGACCGTGCAATACCATTGTTCATACAAATGGCAATCTAACCTAAGTATTATGTTCGGAGATACAAGTCAAATATCCCCCGAAGGCTCCTCAAGATAAGACTGTCTCTTCCACAACCTCCCGCGATAGCAAATAGCTAGGTATGTCATACACATAATCAACATACTTTAGGTATTCACACAACCTATAACTTTAGTTCACATGCCTCATACGTAGTATATTTTTATCTCGAATATTCTACATAATAATAATTCATAACTAACTTCATTAACGATCGTTCCCGAGTATTTCTCGTCACTCGAAGGATATCTCTAAGTTTACACATCGTAACAGTAGGTAAGGTCTCTTTTTTTACTGGTATAAGTCATCATTTCTCTCGAATCTCTGAATCTCGAATTATTCGCTAAAGTAAGTATTTTTCTCCGTTTAATACCGACTAAGCTTAACCCCTAGTTTCCCTCTCTTAGGAATAATCCTAAACTCAATCTTGGCCTACGGTTTTATTAAACTAATTCTATTATACTTCATCATAAATATTGAAATTTTATGATTAGAAAAGTTCTACAGGTTATGCAGAAAATTACAGGGCAAAAACAAACCGATTTGGCTGAAAAATGAACCGATCCGACTAATGTACCCATGGTTCAAAGTATCGGCCGAGTTGACTCGGTATCGGCCGAGTCAACTCGGAATCGGAGGGTACCGATCCGATACCGAGAGACGTTTCAAAAAAAACACTGAATCGGCCGAGACAACCGCGATATCGCCCGAGACAACCGATTCCGAGACGCCTCGCCGCGATATCGGCCGAGACAGCCGCGATATCGGCCGAGACAACCGATTCAAACGATATTGTCATATTTTGTTTAATTTTTTGATAGAACTTTTATCTTTTACCATATTTCTTCGTTGTTGAAAATATATTGTAACATTTACAGAATGGTATTACTTTTTCAAAAGTATTAACATTAATTTTTTAAAACATAAAACTCTTTTTTTTAAATGACTACTAAAAAAAAATATAAATCTTTTAAAAAGTAGTACTCTTTTTTTTTTTAAATGACTACTAAAACTCTTTTTTCAAAGAAATGTTATTTTTTTACAAAAAATATTCAAATCTTTTACAAAAAATATATAATGTACATTTATGTTTGTAAAAAATTTACATTTCTATACAAATGTTATTTTGTTAAAAAAAATGTACATAATTGTTAAAAAAAAATGTACATATTTGTAAAAAAATATATATTTTTGTAAAAAAATATATATTTGTAAAAAAAAGTGTACATATTTGTAAAAAAAATATATATTTTTGTTACAAAAAATGTACATTTTTGTGAAAATGTCCTTTTGTACGTTTTTGTAAAAATGTACATTTTTGTAAAAAATGTTATTTTGTACTTTTTTATAAAAATGTAAAAAAAAATATACATATTTGTTAAAAAAATGTACATTTTTGTAAAAATGTAAAAAAATGTACATTGTTGTTACAAAAATGTACATTTTTGTAACAATGTTCTTTTGTACATTTTTGTAAAAATGTAAAAAAATATACATTGTTGTTAAAACAAAATGTACATTTTTGTTTTTCAATATTATTATTGGTTTACTATGCAATATTGAATCTGACAACTCTGCCGCGCTTCAATATAACCAATTCTACAATGCAATGCATATTGAATGATGGGTTTGAATGTATCTCATTGGTCCACATTGTTAATCTTATTTTTTTAAAATTTTCTATATTTTTTCCGGAATTTTTTGCGCTCTCTAAATAGCGTATATTTGCGTATCGCCCGATACCGCGACCGATACCGCGACCGAGTTGAAAATCGGGTGTCCGATACCGGGACCGATACCGAGACTTTGAACCATGAATGTACCGGACCGGTCTGAGGATCCGTGACGTGAAAAGCTGTTCTTCCCCCAAATATGTTTTTCCACCATTTTCATTCTCAAATCCTCTACAGAGTTTTCTCAAACACCAATACAACTATACTAATTGATATATTCGGATTTTAACATTCTAGCACCATCAATTCATCATTAATCATGAGTTAAGTATGAAATCTCCAATTTAATCTATTAGAACCCTAGTTCTTTCAATTTCCCATTTAAGAACAAGTATATCTCAGATTTGTTCATCAATCAATATATGATTTCATGGGTTTGTTTCTTCTGCATGCATAAATGAATCAACCTATGTTCATTTCAATATGAGATTAAGGATTTACATCTCCTAGTTTCCTCAGAATTCATATATAAACATGGGTTCTATTCTCCTATGCTAACATGAACATACATGGTGCTAAAAGAAACCAAGTAAAAAACACTTGCCATGATTTCGATGGTCTGATCCGCTGGTGTAAAAGGTATGGGTGCGTTCCTGGTTCTTCTATCTACACGGTGATGGTCCTGGTGTTTCAAGGTGGTGGTTCTAGGCCTTAGTTCCTTGGGTTCTATTCTCCCTCAAAATTCATATATAAACATGGGTTCTATTCTCCCTCACCCGTTGTGGTTCTCCCTTGAAACTTGTTGTGGTTCTCCCTTGAAACTTGTGAATAAAAGCCCTAGCTGGACTCACGTAGCAGATATCTTCTATCTCTAATTTTCGTGCATATTAATTACCCAAAAATTGAAATTACCAAAATGCCCTCTCGGAATGTCGGTTTGGCCTAAAACTGCCCCGGGATCCAAACTAAACCCCTGGGTAGATTTTTCTGACTATCTCGATCCTTCTGGACACGTTGGCGCACTCGAAATGACTATCCGGAATACTTATAATTAATTTACTTCCTAATTCCTTTAAATTAGTCCTGACACGACTCACGCGCTTCCCGACTTGATTTTTCCGTAACTGTCGTATTTTTCCGTTTGCGACAATTTTACTAATTTCATAATCATATATTACTTTATTCGCTCAGTAATATTCAACATAATACACATCAATAAATACTAACCCTTAACTCGCTAGTTAATATTTATTTTAATTCGGATTAATTCTTTGTTAATTCTCATATTAAATTCAATTAATCCTATATTTAAAAAATCATAAAAATACGGGGTGTTACACATTATTTTTTCAGATTCTTTATTTCCTGAGCTATATTGTAAGCAAGAGGAAAGGTTCCTTTTTTTGAGGGTACTCCCGGGAACAGATCTAGTGGAGACGGGGTGGGGCCTGTAGCTCAGAGGATTAGAGCACGTGGCTACGAACCACGGTGTCCGGGGTTCGAATTTCAACGAAACATCATTACATCTCGGAGCAGTGTTTTGGAAGTTATTTTGGTTTCCTTTTTCATTTGTCTTTAGTGCGGGGTGAATTTTATTTCATATAGTAGTGGGAATTCAGTATGCCTAATTGCTTGGTTTTGCATGTCAAGGGGATGACAAAATTTCAGTACAATAGAGACTCAACCTAACAAATCCTAACCAACTATCTAACTTTGGTTACATGAGAACTATTCCACCATTTTTATTCTGTCTATGCATTATTCTCTATGAACTACCAGCTATCATTTCTTTTTTGACTGTTTCCCTTCCACGGTTTCACCTAGTATTACCATCAATATTGGTCACATTATTGTTCTTTACTGGTGCACTTATTAATCTACTTTGTATGTGTCCAACTGATATTCCATCTAATTAATTAGGTCTCACAGATTGAATTAATACAGTTTGAATTCTTATTGCTACATATTTGTTATTTGCAGCTGGGATTGTACTTTTTCTTCTTGTAGAGAAGGTTGTGAGGTATGTTGATGAGATGTCAGGAGGAGTTAATGCATGGAGTCATGGTCATCACCACCATCATCATAATAACAGTAAAAAGTTGAAGGATGACAGTGATGTTCATGACAATCATCAGGGGCAGGCTCTCAGTGAAGAGGATGAAAAAATATCGAAAATGTCATCTGAAGGAGAACTGTTAAATGGAGTATCTGATGGCGATCTAAATCGAGAAAAGCAAAGTGAACAAACTCCTCTTCGGAAGGTATGACGAACGCTGCAAATTTTGTGTGTTTTAGTGATGTAAAGTTTTGTTGGCGGAAATTAAATAATACACACCTTTAAGAGTTCATTGATTTGAAGGGAAGATGTGATCATCAACTATTGGCCAAGTTTGTGGATGAAGGCCAATAAAAAAAATCCCAAGTCTACTAAAATTATTAATCCTACTCCAATATGAATACAAAGAATACTACTCAAAATGTAACGAAAAACTTAAAATAATAAAAGAACAAGTAATTAACCAACCAACCAAATAAGTAATCCATCGTGCACTTGCATCATCGACATTTCATGGCAAGCTAATGTCAACCCTTAATTTGGTCAGTCTGCCGAGCATGTCCTTTTTCAAAAGAACCTTCAGTTAATGCAAGACAATGTGTGGGTTATAGACGTCCACAGACCCAAAAAAAATGTGATGTATGTAGATAGATTACTTAATTTGGTCTTATCAGGCAATTTTTTTTAAAACAAACCTTGAGTTGTAGCACGACACTGTTTGGGCTATAGACGTCTCCAAAAGGGTTGGGCTTTGCCTCCAAAACATGCAATTTATGCCGCTGGATAATTTATCTCACCTTCAAAAAATAATCAAATTTTCAATTCATGGTTTGGTGTCCTGAGATGCTCATTGCACAGTGGAAGACATTTACACTTTCTTACGGAGAATTAAATTTTGTGTTCCCAATTTTTGATGCGAATGAAGGAGTGCTATGGGCCTAAGGGTAATATAGTATAATTGTACTCTTTTAAATAGGCTTGAACGACACATGCCGCCTGGGGGGAGATTGTAATGAGCCTCTCGTCGATATCCGCTGCCAATTGCATCCTCTCTCCGCCCTATGTGCAGCAACTGCTGCGGGCGAACCTCGTCGACGATCATAATCCTTCCCTCAATCCTCGATTTCCCACCATTTCTTCCTCACTTCCCAGATGTTCCCACCCAACCCAGCCCGATACCATACCTACCAGTCACCAACAGTGGTGGCCCAACCCCAATCATCCTGCGGGCGACAGGGTAAGCGAGGGTTGTGGCCATCTAAAACACGACCACGTTGCAGCAGAAGAAGAAATAGGGTCATACGCACTAGAATTGTTCTGGCAAGAAAAGAGAAGAGGGACATTAGGAGATCAGACAGACGGGGGTGAATCGACCAAACTTACCATCGATTCTACTCTGTCTACTGTCCTTGGGTCTCAGTGGCCTTCAACAAAGGCCATACAGCGTGGCGGCACCCATCGGGGGTTTCGAAGTCCTCAATTTGCTTCGACCCCGGAGGTTGCTACCTATGCGGAGTGGCCGTGAAAGTGAAGTCATTGTGGACCACCACCCCACCTTTGACAAATGCATGCCTGAGGGAGTAGGTTCGAAACCTCTGCTGTTGGAATCGCCAGCTCTGGCGTACTTTTCTAACTAAAATTACATCGGTTCCTGTGGGATCGTAGGTGTGAAAAGGGCCAGATCTGAGAACCGTAGAAGAAGAGAGAAAAGAGGGGGATCGAGAAGGCTGATGTATCGAAACTCACCAGTTGGTTGGAGTTGGTTGGTGACGAGGGAATAATGCCTGCCTCGTCTTCGCAACGGAGATGGAATACTGCTGTGGAGAGCACAATTGGAGTCGACGACTGGAGGGAGGCTATCAATGATGTCCTACTCGCTGAACCAGCAATAGCAGCAAGGGTTTCGTTGTAAACCAGAAAATTTGATGAGGGTCCAAGATGCTTGTTTGGATGAGCTAAAGTTAATTTTGGGCCTAATGAAAAAAAGGGGCTGGGTTTGCCCTACTATAAAAATTTACTTGGGCTGTGGTATTACTACTATTTGAGGTCAGTCCAAATTACAATTATTTTGTGCTGTTGGATTTGAAGGATTGTGTTGGGCCTTGTCTTATTAGGAAATTTGTTGGGTTTGATTTTGGCAAAACGCTGGGCCCCTCCAAGATGTGATTGGACTGTTGGGGTTTAAGCCTTAGCAATTTATTATAAATTTGGGGCCCAAACGTGTTAGGCAAAGGTTGACTTTGAGGCTGAAAATTCTGGAGGTTAATTATTGCTAATATGGCCCAGGTTGAGTAAATTTTGGGCCTCTCCATAAAATTTTCTGATGGCAAAATTACATTTGGAGCCCAAATTTAGTTTGGGTTTGGCACTCGTCTCCAACTTTTAAAAGCTCGAGGACAGGCTTATAAGAAGGGGAGGGTAATGGGAATGAAGTGGCGGTATGGGAGTAATTCTAGTATTGTAGAAATGTACGCTTTTAGTTGGTTAACTTTTATTTTGATTCCTTATTTTGATTATAAATTTAGGTAGGGGATAATATTCTGCGCTCTTTAGTCTTTTACCCTTTTTAGGGTTATCTAGCAAGATAATTTAGGCTGTAAATAAGGCCTTTGGCCAATTCTTGTAAACACATTATAATTTAGTGAGAGAATTTTCTACTTAATTTGTGCTTGCTATTGTGTGCCATTTGTCGTATATGTCAATTTTTTTGTATAATCTTCTACTGAATCTGAAGATATACATATAACGAACTACCTTGGCACATTATAATTTATATATTCTTGCTAATATACCAGGTTGTGGGGCAGGCAGCGTTCTAGTTCTTGTTTCTCGTTCTTAAATAATAGATTATTAGTCTTGCAGATATACAAACAATCACTTTCAGAATTAGTAAAAAACTTTGATTGTTCAATAAAGACTTCATAGATTCATGTCCCTGTTATCTTATTCTTTATTGAGCAAGTGCTTTATTTTTGCAGAGAAGTACTACCTCCGGTGCTGGAGAAGTTAAATCCAATTTAGATGTTGCAAATGGTTCCACAAGTAGTATTGAATCCATGGGTGATAAAGACCGCACTCAATCACCATCGAATCTTGTGTTTGGCTATCTTAATCTATTCTCTGATGGTGTAGTATGTGTCCCTTATTTTTTTTTCCCTTATGATGGAAATATTTGCATTCTTATACAAGCTTCATCGCACTTGTATGGTAATTCCAATTTTATGGTTCTACAGATATCAATTTTCCATACAAGAATGTAATAAATGATATCGGTGAGAGCCACAATATATTGGTATAAATTATAAACCTATATTGTTAATTGGAAAATATAGTCAACTTTTGGTCAATCTCGCGTGTGACGGAAGGACATAATACCGAAATGATTGCCTGTATCTAATTCCTTCGATCAATTTGACAAACATATACCTGTTTTCCCCCTTATACAAACTTAAATCTGAGTGAACATTTAAACTCCTAGAATTTGGCTCAACTTTTTTTTAAATCCAATCCACAAAAATAGGTTGATTTTTACTCACTCCCACTTTTGTTCAAACTTTTGTATTTCACTCTAACTTTGAGATACACCGCCAAAAGCATCGCGAAAGTGCACAAACTGTCAAATAATTTTCTAAAAATATGGGGGTGTAATGCAAAAGATAGAACAAAGTTGCGGGTGAAGGGCAAAATGACTCCCTCCCCCCCCCCTTCTCAAATTTGTACATCATTTTTCACCATATATATTGATATTGGTGTGATTTTTGCATCCCGAACATTAAACCAATAGAAAAGTTTTTTAAATTCCTGCGATTAATAGTACATAAAAATAAAGCTATAAATATATTTAAAAAATGTAAGATACTTGTACAATTCTCGTACATTCTTTTGAAAAAAAACCTTGAACAACCATTTATAGATACTTATTGTAGGTAGAAATAGCTGCTGAAATATCAGACATGGAAGATATGGAATGCTGGTTGATTTCAATATAAAAGTTATTGTCTTGTTTAAATTTCTGAAATATCTACATCCCAATTTATCCGAGCTTTCATATATTAAATTTAAATATGAAATTAAGAGGCTCGTGCTAAATGATTTGACCAAAACTGTGATGTTTTATTGTGATATGTGTAATACTGCAGCACAATTTTACTGATGGAATGGCTTTGGGAAGTGCTTTTCTCCTTTATGGCTCTGTCGGTGGGTGGTCGAGGACTCTATTTTTGCTTGCACACGAGCTTCCTCAAGAGGTTTGATTTATCCACTTTGCATCTTATATAAAGTGGAAGTAGTTTAAGCATTTTTCAAGAATTAATTTTTGTTGTCAAAGCCCTTGTACAATTATAAAAATGCCCACAGGACATCTAAAAAGGGAGAGAGCGATAGGGTTGGATTTTTTCATCCACCAACTATCAAAAAATTGCACCACACACCTGGAGCTTTACTTTAGATACACGGATATACATATTCAGGAAGTATGCTCAACAAAAATTGCGCCTATGATAACTTTGGTTTTACATTTCCTCCTAACAGGGTAATAAAAAAATATGGTTTCATATTATTTTTATGATTATGGACCTTCACATGTAGTGATTTTTATTTTCAACTTGGTCAATCAGTTTTATGGTCCAGGCTACCATATTAATTAGGATCCTGCAGATTAGCCGTTTATTAAAGCATTGTGATGAATTCAGTAATGATCACTCAGAGACATGTTGATGAGAATTCAGTAATCATCATTATGTTCTCTCCCTTTAGTATATATTAGTTTAGGTACAGGGCTAGCCACTAGGTTATATTATATTAATCCCTTTTTTGGTCTTTAAGCTGTTAGTAGTGTTGCGCTAGCTTTCTAGGCTCATAACCCTAGACTTGTATAATACTCATGAATTGACCTCCATTTTATTCACTTGAACAAGCATGCAATCCACGCGATGCGTGGGCGGTTTATAACTAAAATTATTAGATTAAAAATTGAAAATATAGGTGAAAAGTGTTCTTGAACTTCAAAAATCCCAGTAGGAGAATAATTTTTCAAAAGTAAATAATCATGTAAATAGATCCCCAAGCTTATACAAATTAATGGAAAGTAAAGCACACCCACCAATAAAACTTTACAAATATGTCAATAGGGTAATTTTTTTTTCCAAAATTATTTTCAAATTGATTATATACATATGACATTAGAGTTGTTTCACCATGTTGAAATAGTTCCCCCATGCCGAGAGGCGTAAGCCTCAAGGTGTTTTTTGCTGATTGGCGTACGCCTCACCTGCTTTTTTAAACATTGGACAAAGCTATATACCACAAAGGACTCACCGACAACATGCACCAAGAATTACACCAAATGATGAATTATAATGAAGTCATTTATTCAACAACATTAATTGCATCGCCACATCATTTGGTACACTTTTTTGTGAAATGTTTCTATACCTATAGTACACAACAAACTATGAGTCAAGAGAGAGAGAGGAGATGATTGAGGCTTTAAAACAATATTCCAAAATATAGACATTAGAATATCAGCATAATTAGATAATGCAATTCATAGTACTGCGAAAGTGAATCTTATATTCTAATGTTAAATATTAAACCAAAACATATGCATTCATTGCTCCAAATAAATTTTATAAAAACAAATTAAGAATTGAAAAAATTATTATGCACAAAGATTTATACATTTCGGTACTAAAACTCAATTATAAAACAATAGATTACCAAAAGGTTTATCAAAAAGAGATTTATTAAATGCATAAGGATAAGAGATGCAGAGGAGAAATATTATTTTTTGGTTCTGAATGAAAGGAACATATAACATTTTTCGTGGCTTTATCTAATTCAAATCAAACCATATTATTGAGCAAGCTAACGACTCTACTCGACCCGATCTTCTCATCATGGTACCCACTAAATTTGACTGCAATTTCTATGAAGACTTTAGAGTTTAGACCCAATTGTGCTTGGTTATTTAATCCTTAAGTTTCCTCCACCATGACATCTCTTTTACTTTATTTAATGGCGTTTTCCCTAATCTGCAGAACAGAGATCATACAATAAATCTTTGTATTTTTCCCGGTCATTACCTCTTACTCTCAAATTGGTAGATCATAATTCAACAAAATACACGCAGTTTGATTGTAGAGATACTATATTGCAAATACTACCAAAACAAAACATCAAATTTTGTGAGTTCAAGTTTGATGAGATATAGTATTTAAAAGGGGAGCCTTGAAGATTCATTGATTATATTTGTGGAGACATGAAGTCACTTCAACTTTGTGCATAAGGAAATCAATAGCTGTAATACTATGAAAATTTGTGTTGAAGAACTAAAAATTTCTCAATCTAAATACTATGAAATAAATAGTTGTAATAATACCCAATGTTTAAAAAGGCGCGAGGCGAGGCGTAAGCCTCACCAAAAAAAAAAGAGCAAAATAATATTAAAAAAATGCTAATAAAACCAAAAAAAATAAAGTAACAAAGAAAGATAAAATAAAACTGCAAAAAAAAAACATCTTTGAGGACTTTCTCAAATAATTAAACATTTTTTTGATCCCCCGAGATTACTTTTTTACATATTGTTAATTTTATAATATGACAATAAATTAATCAATGCAAAATCAAATTGACCAAATCATTTTTTATAAGTTTCATTCACAGTGGTTATTTCATAATATGACAATAAATTAATCAATGCAAAATCAAATTGACAAAATCAGTTTTTTAAGTTTCATTCACATATTGGTTATTTTTTAAAAATTTCTTTCAAGTTACAATAGTAAATAGTATAAGTTAATTGCAAATTTAAAACAAAAAAAGGAAAAAAGAATGAGAGTTAGTAGATTAAAACAACATTTTTTAAAGTAAGTGCAATTTTAGAAAAGTGAAGAGCTTTAACCTTTAAAAAAACCGTGAATTTGAAAAAAAAAAATCATTAGTATGTATATATGATCAATTGTTTAGTATGCATATATAATTAGAATATATATGTATATATATATATATATATATATATATATATATAGAGGCAGGCTCCTGTGCACACTAAGTTTGCACACTAACTTTGCACATTACCTTTTAAAAGTGTGCAAACTTAGTGCTGGCGCACACCAATTTTTTTATGTGATATTTTAACATTTCAACGGACTCACATAAAAAAAATTAGCTCAAAAAAACTTTTTTTGCTATTTTTAAAAAATCGGTCAAACTTTCGCAGTTTTTAAAGGGCTTAAAAACTGCGAAAGTTTGACCGATTTTTTAAAAATAGCAAAAAAAGTTTTTTTGAGCTGATTTTTTTTATATGGGTTCCTTGAAATGTTTAAATATCACACAAAAAAAATCAACTCAAAAATATTTTTTTTTACCACTTTTAAAAGGTAATGTGCAAAGTTAGTGTGCAAACTTAGTGTGCACAGGAGCCTGCCTCTCTCTCTCTCTCTCTATATATATATATATATATATATATAGGGAGAGGATCACAAGTGGACCTAAAAAGCGGACTTTTAATGAACCTTGCCAAAAAATACTTAACAACCCATTAATTTTAATTCATTTGTTATAATTGGTCCGCGCCAGCGGTAACGGACATGCGTGTGACACGAGACCCCCTTACCCCCTACCCCCCCACCCCCACCATGGCAGACCACTAGTTAAAAAAAATGCCGCTGGCGCGGACCAATTATAACGAAGGAATTAAAATTAATGGGTTGCTAAGTATTTTTTGTTATGGTCCATTAAAAAGTCCACTTTTTAGGTCCACTTGTGATCCTCTCCCTATATATATGTGTGTGTGTGTGTGTGTGTGTGTGTAGTAAATTAAATATAATTAAATGTTGCGCTATCTTCAAAGTATGTAAATATATACCAATTGCCGACATATATTAAAATAACAAAAAAACAGGCTACATGATGGAAGAAGAAAAATATATTTTTTTCTTTTTTTTTTGCCCCTCAGTCAAAAAGCGTGAGGCACATTGAGGCGTAAGCCTCAAATTCAACTCTGAGAAGCCCTCGAGGCATTTTTGGGCCGCTTCGCCTCGAGGCGTACGCCTCGTCCGCTTTTTTAAACATTGGTAATACAATGAAATATAGAGCAACTAACCTGGTGGAAATCAAGTGTAGGACACGTTAGTCATTTAGCATTGGTTTACTTTTATTTTCGTCTTTAGCTTTATTGTATTTTCCTTTATTTATTATAGGGTTAAAAGGTTATTTAGAAATGGGCATTTTAGGAAAGTTGTAAAGGGGGTGCTTCAAAGTCACATGTGATGCCTCTTATGACATCACATGGGCCGAGGACGATTTCCCTATTAGATATTGATGACCTAATTCTAGACCCTTTCCATTCCCCCTAAAAATATCCCCCTTCCCCTTTAGGTTAAGGCATTCAATATATTCTTCTTTTCAAGTTTAGCTTGTTTGTCTATCTTTTTGGGTACCATTGGCCGTGTTTACGTCAAACTGATAGTAGAGCTAGGTTTGTTCCTTCCGTTGTTGTGTGCTGTTGTTATTGTAAAACCCTAACAAAATTGTACTCATCTCGTAATGTTCCCCCCCAAAGAACCCCAAGCAACTGAAATGGAAAGAAGGGTTTCCCTTGAAGATACTCTCCAATGTATGATGGATGAGATAAGGAGCTTGGCCATGAACAACTAGCCCCCACTTCAGCTCCACCACGCTCAACGGTGGCCGACAGCACACCAGGCCACCCTCTGACTCCTGCCGACTCTAGCCTTCTCTAGCAGAGTGGGTCGAGAGTGGCTAAGGCTACCCAGGACCAAACCCTAGGTCTCTCCCCCATCACGCACTCTAGCAACCCTGCTCATCCCAACCGACAACAAATTTTTGGGACCCGTTTAGCCCAGCAAGTGCCGCTAACACCTGCTGCCCAAACCAACTTGAAACACCCATCCCTCTTCCCCGACAAGGGCAAAACCTTGGCAACCCCTCCCAGTGGTCCGCGCCTCACCCACAAGGGTTCCTCTCCCCGTCAGACCTATCCGCTACACAACAAACCTCATCAGACAACTCCTGCACCTTCCTGGGCCTAAAATCGTGTTCATTAAAGGCCGGCCCCTCTCAAATTACCCCGATTACGATTTGACACATGCTCCACGGATTCGGCCCTCACCTCAGTCCAACAATGGATCCAAAAGCCTCCTCCCAACGGTCTCGTCGTGCTCGGAGATTTTACCGGTACATCCTATGATGAGAGGGCAGAGTTGTATTCGGGATACGCCGATGAGGGTCGAACGGAATTTCCCCCCAATGCCCCGAGTGGGACGATGGATTGACTCTTCATTAACGAGTTATGGTAGCCTGAAGATTAACCCCTTTGTCCCTTTAGATCAACGTCATTGTTTCATTTTGTTCGAGAAGGGCCATCTCATAAATGATTGCCCCAGAAGGGTCCCACACTTGAGAGGAAAACGGCCAAAGGCCAACTAATGAATGCGAGAGCATTTGGGAGGGCGTAGACCTTGCTCGTTGGGAGCATTGGATGAGTTATCGGAGGATAATAATGATGGTGACGTGAAGGATGGGGCTTGGGAAGTGGCTAATGTGCCCGATCATTTAGGCCGTGTGCTTAGCAACACACGTGTGGAAGAGTACCAACGACAAGAGAAGACTCCTTTCACTCCTCAACCAACAGTGGGACAACCAAGCTTAATGATCCTCTTCCACCGACATACATCATTAAATGTTTCAAGTGTGGCCAATTGGGTCATAGCGCTTTCGTGTGTCCAAAGAAGAAGAAGGCCTTGTTGGCCACTGAGGAGGCTATGGAGTTTGAAGACATGGGCAACCCTCCTACCGAGAACCAAGCACTCATCACCCACGTCATTAACCTGGATATGGATGGAGCGCCTCTTTGAGTTCGAGGTCGAACTCGTTCTCATTGACCCGGATGTGGCTAATGGGCTTGCTCATTTGGACCGTGTGCTTAGCTACACACGTGTGGAGGAGTACCAATGACCTGAGAAGACTCTTCGCTCCTCAACCAACAGTGGGACCAACCAAGCCTAATGATCCTCCTCATCGAGTGTACATCATCAAATGTTTCGAGTGTGGCCAATTGGGTCATAGAGCTTCCGTGTGTCCAAAGAAGAAGAAGGCCTTGGTGGCGACCGAGGAGGCTATGTAATTTGAAGACATGGGCGACCCACCTACCGAGCACCAAGCACTCATCACTCACGTCATTGACTCGGATATGGATGGAGCACCTCTTTGAGTTTGAGGTCGAACTCTTTCTATGGAGGGCAGGGTGATGGAAATCAAGTGTAGGACACGTTAGTCATTTAGCATTTGTTTACTTTTATTTTCATTTTTTGGTTTATTGTATTTTTCTTCTTTTTATTATAAGGTTAAAGATTGTTATTTAGAAAGGGGCATTTTAGGAAAGTTGTAAAGGGAGTGCTTCTAGGTCACATGTGATGTCTCTTATAACATCACATGGGCCTAGACCCATTTCCCTATTAGATATTGGTGACCTAATTCTAGATCCTCCCCATTCCCGCTATATATATCCCCCTTCCCCTTTATGTAAAGGCATTCAATATATTATTCTTTTCAAGTTTAGCTTGTTTGTTTATCTTTTTGTGTACCATTGACCGTGTTTACATCAAAACATATTACTCTGTCCTTGCTAGAAAAAAATACAAGTGAGGTGAACTGCAGCTTGGTCCTCTAGAGCCACCAGCCCTTCAGCCCCTTTTGCGGATCCTTAATAAAGTATGATGATCATTTTATTGCGCTTGATAAAATAATGAAACCATTAAAACAAAAGCTCAATTGGATTGCAGAGTTGAGATTGTAAAGAGAATTACATTAAAACAAAGTCTCAATGAAATTGTAGAATGGACATCACATAAATTGAAATGGTACATACTGGTATGTGTATGTTCGTGTATTCCCAACTAAGAATTTGAGAGAGAGAGAGAGAGAGATTACATGTTCAATTGGTTGGTGAATGTTTGATTTGGAAGTGCGATATTGTGGTGGAGCTAGAAAAGAGAGTCGTATGGACAGCCCAACATATGACTCTCTCCTTTTCTGGGTTGACATATGCTGCGCAAAAAAAAAAAAAGGCTAATGAGGAAACTTGAGAAGAATTATTTTTTGAGAATATAAAAAGATGGCATTGAAACATACACAAAGATAAGAGAGAGATGATGAGGCTTTTGTTGGGAATGGGATAGACTCTTCACAAAAAAGAGATATTTTTATATATAAAAACAGATGGAGTGATAAGTTGAAAAGAAAGAGTGCATTGGGTTTTGAAAAAAGATATGAGAAAGAGAGAGGGTGGGTTGGACCCAAAGGAGTGAGAAGAGAGAAATTAGGATTTGGATTTTTAGTGTAATTCAACATAAATAGGACACATGTCTCAATCTTCATTTGAGGATGAGGGGAGTAATTAATGAGAGGCCATCTACATTTTGACACTTGGAGCCCTCTCTTTGCAAGGGCTCCATTATTATTTTATTATATAGATATATTGAGAGTATTCTTGGTTTTAGTGATCCTTTTCGTGTCCTTGTTGTGATTATGTTACTTCTGTAACTGCCATTAGCATAATAGTTGAGATATTATATTTCATAGAGGTCGAAGATTGCCCAAATTGGGAAGTTCTGTCAGAGAAGGTTAGTTGATTTGAGCATAATGACAAGAAAAAAAGTTGATCGGCGATGTGACTGAAGTTGACCTAAACATCATGCTAATGTATGATTGTTAACCATTTTGTCAGATTTTATATCTGGCTCTGGGTCCTTGCGTGCGATTTTGCACCCCATTGCCGCATTCAATGAAATAGATGTCCATGCCTGGAAGTACCAGTGCTGCATACACAGTTCTTTCCTTCTATGCTTGCCAATTGCTCTCTCTCTCTCTCACATACACACACACACACACACATACACACATCTGAGTTCTTTTTTTTTTTTACTAGAGACTTCTTTTCAGTTTATGGGACAAGTGTGTTGTGCTTGTTCTACCATTTGCAGTGGCATGGTGTGCTCAATGTAACTTGGAACATGAGTTTCTTCAATACATGATACAATACGAGTACATGTAATGTTACCTTGACCGATTCGCGCTATGTTAGAGGTAGGGTTTAGTTGGAACGTTGTTTTAGGTTTCAGTCCACTTAGGAACTACTGTTCAGGTCGCTATGAATAAAGACCCAAACACTTTAGTTTTTTGGAAGGTGACCCAGACACACACACAGGCAACAAAGAGTTCTTTATAATTCTTAAGGTTGGGCTGTGAAAGTTACACATGGGAGACTGGCTTTATTATAATTATATTTATCATTATCTTTATTTCCTAATACTAGGGGTGGTAAACGGACGGATACGGATCGGATACCATGTTTTCCATATCCGTATCCGCTATCTGAATGTACTATCCGTATCCGTATTCGTTCCGCCCGGATAGTTAAAACAACTATCCATATCCGTATCCGCTCGGATACCTCGGATTTGGATAATATCCGTATCCGTTTACATTATTTAGCCATCGCAAAAAATAATAATTAAAATATCCAATCCAATGAAATCCAATCCAAATAAATATGTAACAAAATTACTGCCTCCTAACATCACCAATTATGGATTCCATAATAATAGTATCATTCCATAATGATAATATGGCTTAAAGTCATCCATACTTTACAACCATATAAGCTTAAAGCCATCAAAAAAAAAAATAACAGTCGCATTCCATGACAGTAGAAATAAATATGCACCTTTTAGATTAATCAAATTTATAGAGAATGATAACCTCATGGACCTTTTGTCTTCAAAACATGCTGATATTCTTATTTTAATAAGTATACATTTTTATTTTGTATATAATATACATGTCATTAACTTCAGTTCTCATTACAATCAAAACCATCTCTTTACTTTTATGTTTCTCTCGTACATTCTTTTTTGTTTTGTCTTACATTTATTTATAATTAAGGAAACTAACGAACAACCACATGAGAGTTTATTTTCTCTTATTTTGTACGAAGGAGAAATGAAACGAAGTTAGTTTTTTTTAGTGGAGTATATATTCTTTAGTCGGTGTATGTTGTGTGTGATTAGGTGTATTGTAACTTTAGTGTAACTCCATGATAATATACCCAATTAAATAATAATACTTGACATTTTATAATATAACCAATAAAACAATAACTTTAGGGTGTTTTTGTTTTGAGTGGAGTATGTGTTTATTTTGTATTTGGAATAAACGATTAAGATTTGTCTTAATATTATTTTATTAGTAATATTAATACTAATATTATTAGTAACATTTTAAACATATGTTTGACGGATACGGATATCCGGTAAAACGGATATCCGATAAAATGGATACTCCGCATCGGATACGGATTATCCGTGTCGGATACTAGTACTATCTGTATCCGTATCCGTTTTCTCGGATATTTTTTAAGAGTATCCATATTCGTATCCGTTTCCATATTTTCGGATAAATATTCGCAAATTCAGATTCGGATATCGGACGGATGCGAATTTCGAATATCCGTTTACAGCCCTACCTAATACTTAGTTTTCCTATCTAATTAGATGTTAATCAAACTTTATATTAATTAAAACATAATCAATCATGGATACACTTACCTCTTTAATAATAGCTATTTCATTTATGGTAGGATTCTCTAACTAACATAATTAAGGCCCCCGACCAACCTTTTTAATCATTTTTTTGATATAATAGTTTTATAATTAAAAATAAAATGTTTCTCAATCATAGTTAAGCATTGCATTAATTTACATACTTTTGCGAAAATTCACACCACCAATGGAAAAGTAGAGGCCACAACCCAGTTTGCTCCCCAATTGGGGTTACGGAGTGGGGTGGTTTAAAAATTGAATAAAAAAAAGGAAAAGGAGCTACCATAGTCCCTCCTAATTGGTATCAAGCGGTGGTTTGACATAAAAAAGGGGTATTTAGTGATGGGAATAGTTGGACTCTAGTTTATTCTTATTGCTATCAAATTATATTAATTAATTTGCAGCCAAAATTAGACAAAATAGGATTGACGTAAACCACCTGCCAAAAGGCTCCCAAAATTATCTAAACACCACTTAAGAGAGATAAACACTCTTTTGTATTTCAAAATTCAAGTCTACCTCAAATGAGGCTTATATTAAAGTAATTAAAGGGGAAAAGTGGCTTAGACTCCAAGCTAAGACCCTAATTACAAAAATGCCATTACTACTCCTTACCCTCAAGTACTAAAACAAAACAAAAGAAAATACTATAATAAAAATAATAAAAAAAAGAAATAAAACTACTAATGTGCCCAAAAATGACAAAAATGACCTCGATTCACATCAATCTCCCCTTTTTGAAAAGAGTTCATCCTCGAACTCAAAGGGGAAGATGTACGAAATCGCCCTCCAAATGGCGAAGCTCACGGCAATAGAAACAGTGCCGGTCTCGAAGTGGAGCATGGCGGTAGGCATCGGGTGGGGGTGGAAGTACCCACTCTAGAACACTGGGGTGGCTATCCCCGAACTCGGAGGAGGATGAGGAGGAATCTGAATGGAGTAGTGAAAGGGCGTGGTGGGAGGGAGTATGGTGAGGAAGTGGTGGTAAGGGATGATCAGGAGTCCCACTAGGGTGGTTGAGGATTTTGGGGATTTTTGGGGTAAAGATGAAATGGGTATATGTTTCGGGTGGGTAAAATAGGGCCAGAGGGTGCGAATAAGTGATTGGAAAGGGGTATGAGGTAGGCACGAGGACCGACAAAGGGTGTGGGTTATGATTTGGGTGGGGTGGGGTGTGGGAATGGCCTAGGATGGGTTTCGGCGTTACGGAGGTGGAACAATGGGCAAGTGGAAGTCGGCGAGGCTAGATAGGAGGTGGAAGGCCCAAATAGGTGGCGTGGGTAAAGGCTGGAATGTGGTAGAAGGTATTTCGGGTTTGGACCGGGGTGGGAGGGTGGTCTTTAGGTGTCGGCCTGGTGCGGGTAAGGGGTTTGAAGGGCTGAGGTGGGGTGGATGGTTGTGGGTTTGGTCGGAAAGGGGTTGGGAGGGCAGGGACTGGGTCGCGGGATGGTGGGGGGATGTTGTAGGCTGTCCCGGGTCAGAATAAGGTCGGGGCAGGGGATTTTTTTGGTCGGAGGTGTTGCCGATTGAATTTGGGATGGGGTTTTGGGTATGGGGCGTAGTGCTGGGGATGGAATGGTTGGAAGGGGGGTGGAAGTTGTGTGGCTGGACAAGGGTGGTGCGCCAGCAATAGGGGACTCGGGCAGGGGGGTTTAGGATTTGAAGTAGGGTTTCAAATTTTTGGGTGAGGCCTTGGGTAACTAGGACTTCTTTTTCAACCATTTACCTCAATTCTCACATCTCTTCATTATGTTGTTTGAGTTTCTTGGGAGCCATTGAAGGTAGTGTACGATTTGATAAAAAAAATAAAATAAAAAATAATCACCGATACACTATACACCAATGTTGGAGCGACATCCGCTCTGATACCAATTTGACGTAAACCACATGTCAAAAGGCTCCTAAAATTATCTAAGCACCACTCTAGAGAGAGACACTCGTTTCCATTTCAAAATTCAAGTCTACCTCAAATGAGACTTATATGGTGGGAGTATTTAAAGGGGAGAAGTAGTTTAGGCTCCAAGCTAAGGCTCTAATTACAAAAATGCCATTACTGCTCCTTACCCTTAACTACTAAAACAAAACAAAAGAAAATACTATAACAAAAATAAAGAAAAATAATAAAAAAAAGAAATTGAACTAATAATATGGCCAAAAATGACCTCGATTCACATCAAGGATTGCTCCCTTGATATTTTACCTTCTATGCTATTGTAGAACTAGTATTTTAGATTTGTGGCGAGGCCAAACTAGACCATTATTGTTAGAATCAGTTGACCCAAGCTCGAATTTGGCCCCCGACATAGTGGTAGTGCATTTAGCTGAACCTGCTTAAACCTTAATTTGGTTTGCATCTAGTTTAGGTTCAGCTCGTCTTTTTTACATCCATTTGCATGCAAGATTTTTTTTATTTATAAGTATGTCCAATATATACTAAAGCTATTCATAAAACTACTATCCTTCTAAATTTGAAGTATTAACGCAAGTCTTGCATTATTTATATGTGCGTGGATGTCCGTGTTGGGCATTGCTGATGTACGGATTATTTTGTTATACTGCATTCCATTGATAACTTCAGTTTTAATTATATTTATATTTTGTTTTTCTGATAAGAAATAACTATATTTTCTTTATTTGGTTGGACCTTATGGCTGTCTT
Source organism: Sambucus nigra (assembly GCA_949130495.1). Classification (NCBI taxonomy): domain Eukaryota; kingdom Viridiplantae; phylum Streptophyta; class Magnoliopsida; order Dipsacales; family Adoxaceae; genus Sambucus; species Sambucus nigra. Next base: position 352,485,183 of record OX422215.1, read on the forward strand.
ATTTTTTTTATTTATTTATATCTGTAGATAGGTGATTTTGGGATCTTGGTACGGTCTGGCTTCAGTGTCTCGAAAGCCCTTTTCTTCAACTTTCTCTCAGCTTTGGTGGCATTAGCAGGAACCGCATTGGTTAGTTACTTATCTATGTGGAACATTTATGTCTATTTTTTTCTTTTATTTTTAGACGATAAATAAAGTAAATAAACACATTGTGAGTGGTTGCTATTCAGGCTTTGCTGTGGGGACAAGATCCAGGGCAGTCTTCTTTGATTGAGGTAAGAGATCCTCCTCAAAGTAGTCTTTTGATTATTTTTTTTGGTTTGGTGATGAAATTAAATGTATAGATATTAGTATAACAAGGTTGGTTGGTTACCTTAAAATACTAGAAACAAAGAGTTGAAACTATATCAAACATTAAGGGGCCCCGTTTGGTTGTTTCCAAAATTATAAATTAACCCAATATCGGCTTGCCAGAATGAACATGTTAAAATTTGCCAATTCAAGTTAATTCATATACTTAAAATCAGCAAATTTCACAGAAAAAAAAAAATTGAAATTGCAATATTATATATACAACATTAGTCTTAAATGAACTACTTCCACAACTCACACTTTCATTAATCTCTCAATCAATGGAAAATAACTACATTTTAATTTTCCAAACACTATACAAATTGGATTGAAATTTGTGTCAGATGAATGCATCCACAATCTATTAATTTCAAATTGACCAGTTGATATTATTAAACAATTTACGCATACAACGGGCCCCAAGTCAATAATGGCTGGGATTATCAATGTTTTAAAAACCACTTGAGGCTTACGTCTCTCTGCGAATCACAAAAAACTTGCCTTGAGAATTCAACCTCAGGATTGAATTTGAGGCTTGGGCCTCAATGCACGTCGAGGTTTACGCGTCTATGCGCCTCACGCCTCGCTTCACGCCTTTTTGTCGAGGGCAAAAAAAAAAACTGTTCTTCAATCACGAACTCTGTGTTTTTTTGTTATTTTAATATATGTCGACAATATATATATATATATACATAATAATGATCTGTGTTTTTTTTTTCTTTTCAAATATGCTGTTTTCTAAAGGTTGAAGAACTCTTCATTTTTCAAAACTGCACTTGACTTAAAAAATTCTTGTTTTCATCTACTAACTCTTATTCTTTTTTCCTTTTTTTTTGTTTAAAATTGCACTTAACTTGAACTATTTACTATTTTAACTTAAAATAAAATTTATAAAAAATAACCAATATTTCATATTATAAAATAAATAATATGTGAATGAAACTAAAAATATGATTTTGTCAATTTGATTTTGCATTGATTAATTTATTATCATATTATAAACTTAACAATATGTAATTGAATGAAAAATTGATTTTGCATTGATTGATTTATCAAATTATTTAAGGAAAAAAGGTCATATCGGGGGGAACAAAAAAATGTTTTAACTATGTAAGAAAGTCCTCAAAAGTTATTTTTGCAGTTTTATTTTATATTTCTTTGTTACTTTATTTTTATGGTTTTATTAGTATTTTTTTAATATTTTTTTTTTGTTTTGTTTGGTGAGGCTTACGCCTCACCTCGTTGGAGCCAAAACGCCTCGCCTCGTCTCGCGCCTTTTTAAACATTGCAGGTTATCTTGTATTTTGGTTCCCTTTTAAAGCATAGGCCCGTTTAGTTGTGGAAAATTGTGTTCTGTTTTCTATTTCTAGTTTTCATCTCCATTTTTAATTTTCATTTTCCATAGAAAATTTTAGAAAGCTAGAAAATGGATTCATTTGGTAAAAATAAATTATTGTTTTGAAAATGTAGTTTATAGAAAATTTGGGTATCAAATGTAATTTATGCAAACTTCAGGGTTATAATGTAATTACATAAAGTTCAGAGTCCAATATAATTATTAGAAAGCCAGGGGGTCATAATATAATTTATTGAAAGTCCTGGGGCCAAAATGCAATTCTTAAAATTTTCAAGGCCAAAATGTAATTTATAGAAAATTAGATCATAATATAATTTACAAAACTGTTAAAAGTTTAAATATAAATTATATAAAGTTTATGGTTAAAAGGTAATTTTGGGACTTCTAAAATTGGTGGAAAACTTGTTAAAGTAGTTTTCCAATTTCCTGGAAAATTGGAAAATTTGAAAAACTGTTTTCCAATTTTCTATTTTGGAAAAATATCAAACTTGAATGCACTTTTTAATATTCCATTTTTGTGGAAAAATTCTGGAAAATAACATTGTTTTCCATAACTAAACATTGTTTACCTCGTGTCTTTTCTCATTTATTTCACTTCCCTCCCTTTTCCAATAACCTCCCACCCTCTTGCCCCTAGACTTCTGAAAATCACTAAAATAACCTCCTAACTTAATGAATGACATTTCATTTAGATACTTACTCAACTTCGACATAGTATTTTCCCCCCTGAATAAAATTACAACTGACCCCAAATTAGCCGTGGGTCATCGCGTACACAGGTTCTTTGAGAAATACATATTCAAATTTGATTTTTTTTTAAGTTATAAATTAAGATTACTGTAGACACATGATGTGCCCAAGGAATGAGACTTAATTTAAGTTATAAATTAAGGTTACTGTAGACACATTCTGGAAAATTACATTGTTTTCCATAACTAAAGAGGCCCACAACATTTACCTCGTGTCTTTTTTCAATTATATTACTTCCCCCCCCTTTCCCAATAACCTCCCCCCCTCTTGCCCCTAGACTTCTGAAAATCACTAAAATAACTTCCTAACTTAATAAATGACATTTCATTTAAATACCTACTCAACTTTGACAAATAGTATTTTGCCCCCTGAATGAAATTACAACTAACCCCAAATTAGCCATGGGTCGTCCCGTATACAGGATCTTTGAAAAATAAATATTCAACTTTGATCTTTTCAAGTTATAAATTAAGATTACTGTAGACACATGATGTGCCCGAGGAATGAGACTTAATTTTTTTTCTTTTCAAATGGCCCAAATTAGCCACCGGTTGTCCCAAACACATGATCTTTAACTTACAAATCGAACTTCGATTTTTTTTTAAAAGAAAAATTATAATTAAGCATAAGACCGTAGACACATGATGTGCCGGAGGAACGAGATGTTTTAATTTTTTTTACAAATGACCACAATCTAGCCACGGGTTGTCCTGTACACATGATCTTTAAAATTACAAATTCAACTTTGATATTTTTTTAAAGAAATTATAAATTAAGCATAGTGTAGACAGTTGACGTGCTGGAGACGTGGTGTGCACTGGATATTTTCTTGTATACACACACAGAGATGCATAGATACAATGTGGTTCTGTTGTCGTGTGCAGGGATTCACAGCGGGTGGGTTTATATACATCGCAGTTGCAGGGGTGTTGGCAGAAATGAACAATGGAAGCTCAGCATTGAGAAGTACAGCAATCCAATTAACCTCACTCATATTGGGCATGGCTGTTGCCCTATGTATATCCCTTGTTGAATGAAACTGCTTCCACAACTGTTTTGTAATGGTCGTTTGTAAGTTTAAAGTTTATTTGTCCAATCTGCCATCCTTATCAACTTTTGTTCTCCATAGTTTCAAATGGCAATACTGGACTTGAAAATGGAAACGAAATCAAGTTAAAAAAGAAGAGAAAGGCTTTCATGATGGGAATGTCAATGATCGTTTATATCTTTGTTTTATGTAAAATATGCACGGCTTGTAATTTTATTGGCATCGAACCGTTGTATATATTTACAATCGGTGTAAAATGCACACTAAATTTATAGTGTCACCTGAACTTTCCCCCTCTCCCGTTGGTTATATTAATAAGGATAATTCTAGGTCGACACACAAAATAGACACATTTGGTGCGACACACAATGACCTGTTGCATCCTCACTGACCTGTTGCATCCTCACTGACTTGTGCCCGGCTCCCTGCTCACCCCCTACCAACAACAGAAATTTGTACCTTGCATTCAACAAAGTTGCTGTAAAGTCTATACTTCGTGGCTGAATTTGAAAGCTTACGAGGTGTTCATATATTATTAGTATATGTCTTCCACGTTTCTTTTTATACTAAGAGCTCCTCTGGTTTGGGTTTGAAAAGAGAACGAGAATCCTTGATTCTAAGAATTCTAAATTTTTGGAATGATGAATTCCTTTTCATTGTTTGGTTCAAACATAAATTATTTTTTTCCGAAAATTAAAATTACTTTCCCATGTTTGATTTGACAAGAACTGAAAATTAATAAATATCACTCAAGTAAAATGCCATTCTGCTTGATTTTTTATATTTATATTTTTATATGTACAATTATATATTAACACTAAAATTTAAGAATAATACACATTGAATGTGTGAATTCTCTCTCTCTCTCTCTCTCTCTCTCACACACACACACACACACACACACACACGTATTTTTTTATGAAAGGTTAAGATTGCCTTTTTTAAATTCCACGTCCTACATGCAAGTGTAGAGGGTGAAAGTGTAACTGGGAGGATGGATTCAAACCCTTGGTTGTGAAGCACGAATAGATGTTGACTTTCATACGACTAATTAGTTTTTTATATTTTTGGAGCAAAATAAAATGCTTGGATTAATCGTGTATTAAAAATATTAAAAAAAAGGGTTTCGGTGAAGGTCACCGGAGCTCTGACAGTGGGGGTAGTGTGTGTGTGAGTGTTTTTTTTTTTTTTGGGGGGGGGATGTCACTAGTGCGAACCTTTAAAAATGAGAGAATATTGATTAAATTGGCGTTTGAGGGATTTTTTGGAATAATATAAAAATGTTTGGATTAAATGTGTATTAAAAAGTATTTGAGTAACTTTTTTGTAATTGGACCTAATTTTTACTGAATATAGTCTAAAAATAATTCTAAGCAACATCTTTTATATTTTATATATCAAAGAAAAAAGAAAAAAGATGAGCTACAAAATAAGGTAAATCTTCTCATTTCAAATAAGCTCCCAAGGGGTATGAAGGTTTTTGTTCCCTGCTTATCTTAATGGAGAATGTCATATCGTTTAAGTTATGACTCATTGGTATAAGTTAGATACGGACTCATTTTTATTCTGAATTAGCACGTAGACCCGCGCAATGCGCGAGAAATGCATAATTCTGATAATATATGAAAATAGATACATGTAGGTGTATACTTTTAGAAAAATTGAGCAGAACTTTCTATCAATCTAATGAATTCGAAACCTATCCTTCAAAAAATAGTCACTTACGGCAAGACCGACTAAATTTTATGATTCAACAAACTAATGAAGCTAATAATATTACAAAATGATGAACTCCAATATAGAACAATTCACACAATATTCTGCCTTTAGTAGTCTCATATATTACAAACACACTAATCCAAATAAAATAAATCCTTCAAAATATTAAGAGAAATATTTTGTAAATAAATAAATTCATAATATGAATAAATCCCTAAAAATATGTTGAGCAGAATAATGTTGCTAAAACTATACACAAAAGCATGTGAAGAATCCAATAATTTCTTAGTATACTTGCACAAAAAAGTAATCTTGATTACAGTACTCCCATCACAAAACATCGGTGTCGTCGACGCGAAGACTGTATAGAAATCAAAGGAGGAGTTTGGTAGTGTGGTCCGCAAAAAAATCAAATACAAAAAATATTTATTTCCAACTTGAAAACACAAAATGTAAGAAGATTTCTATGGAAAAAGTTGATTTAGAAAAGTATGAACTTGCAACTTCTTTCATGTTAAAATGAACTCAATTAATTGCACTTTGCGTTAGATGTTTAAGCTAACTGATAATTGCAACAATCAAAATCGGTCTTAGGAACTTACCTGGGATCCAACATGCAGGTTTCAAATAAACATTAATAATTGTACATCAGCATAACTTAATTCAAAGCATAATAAAACACCCATTTCTGGATACATGCTGATGCCAAAAGTACACAGCAAATTAATGATTAAACCTAAAGATTTGTAAGGGGTAATTAAAGATTTGACAAACCTTGATTCGAAACTTGGTTTTTGGAAAATCAGTGCATTCTGGGCGAGCTTCATAAAAAAATCAGAGGAAACACCATGGTCCCGCCACATTCCAAAATAAGAAGAAAGTGAACATCCCCTAAAAATAAATCAAAACCCACTTTGATTTCGCAGACCACAACCGAGATTAGATTTGGAAGTGAGGGATTCTTTATTCAAGCCCCAAAGTGCAACCGACCAGCCCAGCATACATAGTGGCTTGCCCGACCCAACTCAAATATTTATTTAGACCTGTGTGTTTAACATGTGCTTAAATGCATGGAGATATACTCAAATCGGTTACTAATAATCTCATAAGAGTTATTCAGGAACACCTACGCGTTATCTACAAGTTGATTGAGTTACTTGTACAATTCAATCACTTATTTCTACAACTATAAATTATAAACCTTGACCCGGAGAAAAGGGATGTAACTTCTATTATTAAGAGACACTAATAAGAATGCAGTAATCTCTCTGTGGACGTAGACAAGTTTTTGAACCACGTACATTTGTTGTTATGTGTGTGATTATTTGTTTTCATCTCGATATTGCTTTATAGATCTTTTATTGTGATACAATTGGCACCATTTGTGGGAATCGATTGTTTTCCTACGAAAGCAATTATCAAAAGAAAGCCCGTGATGTCTCACCACAACAACAATCTTCCTCAAGTTGGCAATGTGCAAAATGATCCAGCCCCACCTAGGGTCAGATGAGATTCGCCAACCACCAAATCCCAGGTTTAGTTAGGAGAGGAAACCTTCTGGAGGAAAGTCAGGGACCACCTAGGTTTACTCAGATATACAGGATGGTTGACACTTATGAAGCTAGGCTTCAAGAGCAGGAGGAGGAAACACGCATCCATATGGAAGAGAATGCACACCTTCAAAGGCGACTCAAAAGGATGGAGAGGGATCTTTATAGAGACACCAAGAAACATGAGTCCTCAGGTGAGAAACACTCTCACCAGGAGAGCTATCAACACCCAGATGAAATCCCCTTTCTTAAGGACGATTGAAGCAGAGGAACCCCCTAAATAAGTTCTTCATTCCCAGATTCAAGATCTATGATGGGAAGATGGATCCCATAGACCACATGCGGCAGTACGGGAAGACAATGATCCTGTGGAGCCACAACGACGCCTTGATGTGTCGAATCTTCCCTTCCAGCCTACATGTTGTAGCACATAAGTGGTTCGCTCGGTCAAGATCTTCAAGGGCCCTAGTAGAGGCCTTCACTACTCACTTCATAACCATCAGTTCCCACCCTAAGAGGATGGATTCACTGCTCATGATGAAGAAAAATCCATAAGAGAGCCTTCATGACTATGCTAAGAGGTACTGGGATGTCTTCAATAAAGTGGAGGACTGCTTGTAGCAGGTTACTATTGTATCCTTCAATATTGGTCTACCGACCACATCTTTGCTGTACCAGTCCCTGACGAAGAAAGGGGCTAACACCATCAACAACCTCATGGTGCGTATTGAAAAATATGCTAAGGTTGAGGACGTGGTTCACTCTACCCCAGGGGACAACGGTGGATAAAAAATGAGTAAAGGTGGAGACAAAAGTGACACTCTAATGAAGGGGAACAAGAATGGGGACAAAAACGTCTCTAATAATGGGAGCAAGGACGATCCTTCAAAGGCGTTCTAGTCTGTTAACACAGTCTTCAAAGAACCAATCTATACGATCTTGAGCAAAATCAAGGATCAACCATTCGTCAAGTGGCCCAAGAATATGGGTGATTACCCGACGAAGAGGAATAACGTGTTGAGATGCGCATTCCATAAGAGGAGGGCGGCCACATGATAATTGTAAAGTACTGAAGTCACATTTGGAAGAGCTAACCCAGGCTAGACATCTCAAGGAATACATAAAGAAGAAACATGACAAGGTCGCAAATAATGGCTACTAAAACCCGGATAATATCCTTACTGATGACATGGGATATGAGTTCGCGATGATTCATGGAGCGTCCAGCTTAAAGCAGATCCAAGGGGACGCTGCTCGGATGGGGATGAAGAAGGCCACTATCGTCATGGAGGCATTCCAGATTAACCCTGCAAAAAGCCAAGCTAGCAAGAACCGACAACCAGAAGATGTCGACTACACCAAACACATCGTCTTCACAGAGGAAGATTTGATTGGAGTTAGGACTCCACACCATGATGCGCTCGTGATTACTCTCAGAATCATAAACTAGGACGTCGATAAGTTGCTGGTAGACTAGGGAAGCTCATCAGAGTTGATGTACCTAGAGCTATTCCACAAGTTGAAGCTTAACCTAGTCGACCTTAAGAAGGCCACAATTCCATTGGTCGACTTCGTGAGAAAAGTTACAATGTCGCTGGGAAAGATGGTATTTCCAGTCAGGGCAGGAAACATCTCAAAGCTGATAAAATTCTTAGTAGTGGACATATATTCTCCATATCATGCCATGATAGGCAAAGGCTAATTGCATGCCATGAGAGTCGTACCATCTACCTATCACCAGAAGCTGAAGTGTGTCACCAACCGAGGTGTGGTCGAGATTCGTGGCAGCCAATCCACAGCAAGTAAATGCTTCATCACAACCATTCTCCCCCAAAAGGAGAAGAAAAAAGAACTAAAGGACGCTCTAGAGGAAGCCCAATATGGGGCTACACCATTTAAATAGAAATTGCGGTACGACCGACCAGGAGTGGAGGAAACTAGGATCTATCCCATTTATAGGGTCGTTGAAAGCCTGAAGGAAGTTGTTATTGATCAAAACTTTTCAGATAGAAAGTTCCTGATCGAAGCTGCACTCGCCGATCACGAGAAGAAAGAATTGATTACCTTCTTGAGAATCAATCTCATTGTTTTCACCTGGGAGCCGTATGATTTGCTTGGGATTGATACCAATGTAGCTTGCCATCGTTTTCATGTTGACCCAAACTTCAAGCTGATTACTCAGAAGGCACACTGAACATCCCCCAAAAAGGCTAAAGCGATAGAGAACGAAGTTGCGAAGCTTCTAGATGCAGGATCCATTAGGGAGGTTCGGTTACCCAAATGGTTATCTAACCCAGTGGTAGTAAGAAAGAGCAACAATAGTTAGAGGGTCTATATAGATTTCATAGATATCAACAGGGCCTTCCCCAAAGACCATTTCCCTCTGCCTAAGATTGATCAGCTGGTTGACGCCACGGCAGGCCACGAGAGAATGAGTTTTCTGGATGCCTATTCAGGGTACTATCAAATTTCGCTGTTCGGCCCTGAATAGGACAAAACATCCTTCATAACCCCAGTCGGTCTATACTGTTACAAGGTCATGCCGTTCGGACTGGAAAACTCAAGGGAAACTTATCAGAGGCTGGTCAGGAAGATGTTTAAGCAGCAGATGGGAGACACCATGAAAGTACACATCGATGACATGTTAGTAAAGGATAAGAACAAAGACGACCACCTCGTCGACTTATCCATAATCGTTGAAATCCTTAGAAAGTATCGAATGAAACTCAACGCGAACAACTATTCATTCGGTGTCCAGTCAGGTAAATTTCTGGGTTATCTAGTTAGAAAAAGAGGGATTGAGGCCAATCCAGATCAGATTTATACCATCACCTAAGTCCACCACCCAAGGACATTGTGGGAAATTCATAAACTTACTGGTGTAATGACCCAACCAGGATTTAAGGGTTACTCGTGAGTCAACGAGGTCCGACCCGAGCGCTAGGTGTGAAGTGCAATGGAACAACCTATATAATGTTGCTAGTTGAATTTTATTTTAGTTAACATTTCACTTGTTTAGCATGAGATTCCAGTTCAGGATAAACTATATGTGGGACCCATGGGGGGGGGGGGGGGGGTGCCCGAATCCAAGTAAACAGAGCTACTTACGTAGAATAAATAAAGTATACTTACTTGTATAGCGGCCTCAAAATATGAACCCGCCCCTAACCTGTCGTAATAAGTGAAGGCGTGAGCCTATACCCCGTGGGAATATACAAAGCAGTATAGAAATGAATGACAGAAAATAATACTCACACACTACAATCACATGCATGTGAAAACATATATGCATCTACACACACACACACACACACACACACACACACACACACACATATATATATATATATATATATATATATATATATATATATATTATATACCTTCGAAAAATCCATATTCAATGCATTAACCATTTGTGACACCCCGCCTAATAAAATACTGGGTGATCAGTCCTATATTAAATTAAACTGGAATCTCAGATGGTTTTATTCTCAGCATCACTAATGAAAACCATTTAATTAATAATAACCTATTAGGTCCGGTGTCAAATTTTAAACTTTCTAATCTTTTTAACTAAAACACACAAGTAAATCCATTCATGCAAAGATATGAACAACAACTAAAATGAATAAATAATAACCAATAACTCTCGGTAAAATATTTATACAACCAAATCGAATAGGCGCAAAATAAAATTATGACAAATAAAATAAAAGACAACAGTTGGGTAATATACCCGAATATTATAACAGTACCTCCTATCCAGATCACAAGGAGAGAATCGTCTATACACTTTCCTGCTAACATTCACAGATGCGACAAAAACATTTGACTTGAAGGGATAATCATCCAGGCATCCCTGTTTCTGGACACCTAAAAAGTAATATGAAGGGGAAGAAAATAAAAGATAGATACGGGTCAGAGCCCGATTTAAAAAAATATTTTTAGCAAATGCTTAACATACTTTAATATTTAAAATATGATACTCTCCATATTTAAACTAGTGTCACACTCACATGAGATACCCCTCACCTCTGATCTAACAGTGCACACCTAACACATGTATTTTAAAACACCCTAGTTAGGCTACCCTGCCTAACTAATCTCTCACAACAACTAAATCATCATACGCTATCTCAAGTCCCACATATACAACATTCTAAGCTTTCGATAGCTTACTATAATAATAATCTCTTACCTATAATTTCTCGCTTGTCATATATCCATTCATTATGAATAACCTTCACTAGTTATTACACTATTCACATCTTAGTGTTATTAGCCTCGTATATAATATTCTGATCTTTATATACGTATATCACATTTTATTCAGGATTTTATACTACCAGAGGATCCATAAATTATTTTACAATTCCATCTTTATTCTGTTCGTATATATATATATATTTTCACATCTCATATTTATATCAAATAAACTATACACATCAAGTACATCCATACTTATATATCACACACTATATAAGTATAATAACCATCCCTCAAAGCTATAACTCAATGGATGCAGTATCTACAATGCTATCACCCTCCAGGGGGAACATGCATCGACCTGGGCAATCAGGACGGAATCTGACACTGACCCCAAATCCAAATCACAATGTATGGGAAACAGTCATAGTTTCTCACCGAAAATGAGAACGAAACATACCCACCCCGATAAATGTCACACAATATAAAAATGAACGCTATGACTTGGGAACTATACGCTCCCTACTCCTCAAGCCAGGGGCCTCATCCACATCGCGCAACTTTCCATGATAGCACTAGAGGGGTATGCTTCATATAAATATATCAATCACACAGATATATTTATAATCATATCATATATATATAAATGCTGTCTCTATACCCGTATATATATATATATATATATATATATATATATATATATATATATCACATCAAATCCGGCTATTTATGCCTATCTCCCGTGGCATTAGCCTATAATCTCGAATATATCAATTCATAATAATTCATAAGTATACACACAACTTATTTTAATCCCATAACTATTCACTCACTTATGATAGAATTCTAACATAAATAAATTCCCGAATATTAACTTATCACGTCTAGCTAGTTGTGACAACCCGCCTACTAAAATAATAGGTGGCCATCCCAATACTCTAATAATCACATGAATCATAGATGGTCCATTCTCAGCATCACTGTCGATTAAAATAATAGTACGAGATAACCACCAATCATTTTAGAAAACGGACTGTCAAATTTAAAATTTTATAAATGAAAGAAAAACACTTAGACAATCCCATTTGTAAAAACGGTGGATATACAAAAAAATCAACGGATAAAGAATGACAATATAATAAATAATCACCGAATAAGCTGTCGGTGAACATACCAATACAAATAGTTACACCGAGTATTACACATTAAATATTACATTATAATAAATGAGTTCAATGCTTGGGCAACACGCCCGAATATATAACTGAACATAACTAGAGTATAATGGAAAGAAGCGTCTAATACAAATAACCTACAACATCCGTAATATGCAGTAGCTCCATGACAACCAAAATGGAAATGTCAATACGGGTGTCCATGTGGTAGAGCACCTGAATGGACAAAGAGTAGATGCAAAAACAAAGAAATATAGACGGGTCAGGGCCCGGTTTGATATGATTACCATGTGACTAAAATGCATGACAGTTAAGTGCGTAATTCTCTCGCAGTTAACATAATATTTCTCACCTCTCAATCTAAAAGCACAATCTAGCGCAATATCAATGAAATACTCTAGTTAACCCAAGTACTAAGGGCTAACTTCTCCCCAGTCTCAACATTATGCCCTATTCGTGCGTGGGGTGTCTCGCAAAGCGAAATCCATATAAGGAACCCTCCCGATATACTACTACTAGGCAAGGTTGATCATCGAGATCATTTATATTTATCTAATTAAGTACACATAACAATTTCATCTTTATCTAAAAGCACAATTCCTAATCTCTTTAGGAATTACATATATGGTAAATTCATTTTATCAAATGTTTACCAAATCAATTTCATTACAACACTTTCTTTACCAATTTTATTTCCTTTCTTCCATCCAGGAAAAACATATATTTAAAAACAAGTTTTATTAAGATAGAAATGCTTTATCCATTTTCATTTCATATCTCCCATTTTCCTTCTTCCATCCGAAAAATGTATTTAACTTCCCCATTTCCCTTCTTCCATCCGGGAAATGTAAGTAAAGCCATTTTATTATCATAAAATGCTGTAACATCAATAATGTCCCACATTATTAAGAATAGTTATATTCACATACATATAGTGATTATAAGACCGTCCCTCCGGGTTTCCCCACTGGACTGCGCCCCCTAAATGGCTATCATCTTCTAAGGCCTATCATACAAGACAACCTGGGAACCTACCGAAACGTCGGGAAGAGGCCATACCCATGCGAGCGAGTCATAACCACACCCAGAATTACCTCACTAGCGCAAAACAAATATATAATAACCGGTCATATGGCCTAGGGATATATCCACCCTGCATTCATTAGCCAGGGGGCTTCACCACACGCGCGCAACTTTCGTTATGATAGCGATTTAGAGAGGTGTGTAATCATAAATTAACATTTATGAAAATCATTTTTCTTTCCATTTGAAAACATCCATTTTTACATTCTCAAAAATCATTTGTACTTATTCATTTAGTACCCCATTTTAGCATATATATTTCATTCTCATTAAGTCATATTTTATTAACGACCTAAGACCCGAAGTGCCAATATCCTCAAACTAGCCTCCAAGAGTTCAACGCAATACCCTAAATCATCAAAGCGAGTCTCCCTAAAAAATAGACTCCCAAAAGTCTCAACATTAACATTTTATCTCTAATTTATTTTTAGGTTAACTTCCTATATCATTCGGATATTAACCTACATAAACTAGCCCTCGGGGTAAGCCCAATTATCCCATTTTATCATAGGACATTAGTCTGCCCCAAAACAACCCTCTAGGACTCCCCATTACTTCCCGAAGGAAGGTTCCTAAACCTCGAACCTAAAAGAAAAGGGCTAAAACTAAACTAGAAAAATCTCCCAATTTCAGAAGGGGTCGATCGATTGACCCTTGGACGTCGATCGATCGATCGATCATGGCGGGCAGCTTCTTCTCCCAGAAGCTGTTTCGGCCATGGACCAGCCTCCAAGCTTTTTTATCCGAAAATCCAACCAAATACAACAACAATAAATGCTACCAAATCACTTCTACACCATTAATAACTAACATTTTATCCTTAAGTCAAATCAAAACTAGGATTTAAGGGTCTAATCAACAAAATACACAAAAAAACCCATTTATGGTTTAAACCTCCAAAAACCTAACTATACATGCAATTTATCACATTAAATCAACATCTAGCAAGTAAGAAACTTGCCTCGAGTGTGTAGGCTCCGACTCCATCCTCGAAGTAACGAATTTCAACCTCAAATCTCCATTTTTTCTCTTTTCTCCCATTTTTCTCCCAACTCTCTCTCTCTCTCTCTCTCTCTCTCTCTCTCTCTCTCTGTTTATACCACAAATGAGAAATAAGAAGGGAGTGGGGGACTTAACCGGGTTTTTAAAACATTAATTCCCCTCTTTTAATTACTAATACACCATTAAAATGACTCGTAACCACATAATTGACTCATAACCCACAAAAAGTGCCCGAAATTCAAACATACAACTTGGCACTTATTTTGACTATCTCGACTATTCTAAAAACAACCGCACCCCCTATTTTGGCATTTGGAATAACGTGAACTATTTTTATGTTCCAAATTCATTTTATTTCATTAATTATACTCCAAATTAAATATGAGTCATAACCGTCGTTTTACATATAACGACGCAATAATACACAATATAATGCTATTTACCTTCTCATAACGGTAAATAGACAAAACGTAGTAAATATTATCCCTTAATATCACGGGAAATAATATTTAATCCAACATCCCCTATTTTATAAAATTAGCCCATCAGGCGAAATAATATAAAATAGTCGCTCAAAAGCCAGGGTTGTTACATACTCCCCCCCTTAGAAGGGAATTTTGCCCTCAAAATTCAGGCGTACCCCATAATCATACAAAAGGTATACTATACCAAACTATCATTCTATCATTCTTTGCAAACCCCTCGGAAGTGCGGCGTCCCCATTGGACTCGAACTAAGGTCATTACTATTCGATCTCAGTCTACATTCTTCGTGCTCCAACATAGCACCAAATCGTTCCTTATGAACTATCGATCCTACCTTTCTACTACGGAAGGAGATACCTACACATCTCGGCACAATTCTCCTTTCATCCCGAATCACGTTATACCCTTGCTAGGGAATAACCACACCAACTTATAATTTCTTAACCCGAACACTACTTACTCCTATTCTCATTGGCGTAGACCTTAAAAGTATGCGGCTCATTGAGCCCAATCATTAAAGAAATATTCTCGGACCACTCCAAGTCCAAGAAATATATCGTCCGCTGGTTCCATTACAATGAACAGGCAATTTACTCGGCCGACTACACTAGGCCACACACATGGCACCATACTTATAGGAAATGACCCGAACTATTGTACGGAATTTCAATCCATAAAAGCTATTACTCCCATCCTTCCTCGTTCCACCACTAGTCTCTTCACACTAGTAGGTGAATTAGTCAACCAAGGACATGAACGCTCCTATTATAGCGTCCCCTCGGTTAAGATCGTTCCGCTTGGCATTCCATGCCTCAACTAATCTCTTCGACGGTTTTCTACTCGGCGCATCTACTACTCCCATTCGCATTTCCTTAGCAAAAAGGGAATATCCAATTGATAGTCCTTTACGAACTCTAACTTATTGCTCGTAAAGAGACCAATTTCCTGCCCAGGAAGTAGTGCCTATATTCATTCAAGGCAAATACTACCGCTATGAACTCTATCTCAAGCGTGGGATAACACTTCTCACGAAGTTTAAGTCTGTGAGACACATGAATAATGGGTCCATGCTCCAATATTAATACTTCCTGTTCCTGGCAGAGACTCGTTCGTTAAATCCACTCTCGATCTTAACAACACGAGTGCAGGAGTAAAAGTCAACTCATCCTTCAACTCCTCGAAAACTAAGTTACCGACGCCACACTCTATCTAAGAGATGCCCCACCATCTATGGCCTAACATTCTGAATCACTCGAGATCCCATACTTCTTCGTTCTAGGGACCTAATCCTACTTAGAGTTAACCCACAAACCTATTGTGGTCAACTCCCTACCGCCTTCCTAAAACAAGGTTACATGCCCTAAGGGCCTTACGTCCTAATAATCCTAAGGTCAATCTATATCCTAATCAAGTCGTATAAGTATTATACTAATTATATCCCTAGTGTCCAAGATCTTTCCCGACTTCCGACATTCGCTCGGTTTCATGCATGGGATGTCTCGTCGAGGCAAAATCCAAACAAGGAACCCTCCCGTTACATTACTACCTCGCATCGTCGGTCGTCGAGATGTAACGGTCAAAGACACATGATCGGGACTGCTAAAATCCTAACTCATAACCCTACTAATACTCTTCTACTTCTATGTCTTACCATCTCAATTAACTGAAAATTTAACTAACTTGGCATTTACTTTCTGTAAAATGCCACCAACACTTTATCCCAAAATACACACATACATCTTTATAAATGGCCTTCTCATTAAGGCACAACCATAAGTCTTTATCCGACTTTCATATCTTAGTCTCCCCCACATCGACCAGAGGAAAAACTATTACAGTGCTCATATCTCGCACATCAACTTTATATTAGCCCCTTAATCACTCAATTACGTGATTCTCGGCTAAACCTTCCAACCTAGCATCTCAACCATAAAAAAAAGGAAGAAAAAAAAAAGAAAAGAAAATGCAACAATCATGCATGCAAAATGAATGAAATAAAATGAAAAGAAAATCCTCGCATACCTTAAACCACCTCTATAAAGTCTCAACCTGTATCTAAGAGAGATATTATAGAACCACTAGTTCCACTTTGAAACTAGACATAGGATAGCCTCGCGATTTATTCGCTTGCTATCACCCCAACCAAACCAAGAATATTTCCACTCGTAAATTGCATATAATACGAGTAGCACATACCACACATATACTTTTAAAGTATCATCGCTCGCCTCATAACAAGTGAAGAAAAATATAGAACTTCCCTTCCACGGGAGTCATATAGAGATACTTCATAACAACATCGATACTACCACAAGCTCGATTTACACACCCGAATCTAGGGTCAATACCACGCTACCCCATTTCATCATAAGGAAATTATCCACCCTCATCTAAGGTGGAACTCCTGCCAACATTCATGCCAATCTCTTTGGCCATCACTAATGGTTCCTAGACACATTATTCTAGTCTTATCCGAACCAAACTACTTCCATTAATGCCCCAACTAGGCATCCTATTCTTTCCCTTGTTCTCCAAATGACAAGATCAAAATGCGTGGTTGCCTTAACTTCTTCAATAAGGAGAACATTCTACTAGCCTCCCCGGCCTTAGTTCAATGAGTCTTCCCTTGGTGGAGGTCCACCAAAAGGGGTCTCATGAACACTACTTCTCCTGAAGTGTTAACAACACTTACTTGTGAGCCTATCCTTTACACTGAAGGGCTCTCTCTTCCTTGCACCTACCTTAATTCGGTGCATGGTTTCCTTAACCGTACCACTCTTTATTCACGATCGGCCTCTGATCGAACTTCAAGTGAATATTTTAGAATCTACTTTCTCATCATTCCCGATATCCCAGAGAAAATTGCTGTTGAAAGTATCTACCGGGTCTCTCTATGGGCAAAACTTCTTGCCCCACCAAAATATGGCGACTACCATTTCCGCCACTTCAACTTTACACCCATGGGTGAACGATTTTCCCCCAATCTTTTGCACCAGGGCACTTACATATCCCTCTCTAGTCCAAAACTCCTAGGCCTTATACTCTCATCAAATGAGATTACACTTCCTCCAATAGACCAAACTTAAACATTTGGTCCTCGTCAAGGACTTCTTAATCTTCAGATTGACGTCGCTCGGAATCCCAAGATTAGTACCACCCTCTACTTCTAGCGGTACTTGAAAAACTATATCTAATGTACTTAGCAGTCACGGTAGCAATATAATATAATGCTATAAAGGGAGCGACCTCTAAGGTGGCCCTCAACCCCGACTACAGCTTACAGCTCTTAGTAATCCCGTCTCATGACACCTTCACAACAGCCTTCCCTGAGGACCTTCATCTGTCGACTTACGAGTCTCACACGAACGCACAAAAGATTTTCGGGGTTATCATATCATAGCAGGAGAATGAAATCTCATAAGAGAAATCAACGATCTTAATCTTAAGGCTCTATGTCAATTTAAAAGTAACGCAGAAGGCGTAATACGTCCGCACAGATTCCAAAGGACTCTAGAACCTAATGCTCTGATACCATCTGTGACAACCCGCCTACTAAAACAATAGGTGGCCAGCCCAATACTCTAATAATCATAGGAATCATATATGGTCCATTCTCAGCATCACTGTCGATTAAAATAATAGTACGAGATAACCACCAATCATTTTAGAAAACGGACTGTCAAATTTAAAATTTTATAAATGAAAGAAAAACACTTAGACAATCCCATTTGTAAAAACAGTGGATATCAAAAAAATCAACGGATAAAGAATGACAAAATAATAAATAATCACTGAATAAGCTGTCGGTGAACAGACCAATACAAATAGTTACACGGAGTATTACACATTAAATATTACATTATAATAAATGAGTGCAATGCTTGGGCAATACGCCCGAATATATAACTGAACAGAACTAGAGTACAATGGAAAGAAGCGTCTAATACAAATAACCTACAACATCCGCAATATGTTGTAGCTCCATGACAGCCGGAATGGAAATGTCAATACGGGTGTCCATGCGGTAGAGCACCTGAACTGACAAAGAGTATATGCAAAAACAAAGAAATATATATGGGCCAGGGCCTGGTTTGATATGATTACCATGTGACTAAAATTCATGAAAGTTAAGTGCGTAATTCTCTCGCAGTTAACATAATATTTCTCACCTCTCAATCTAAAAGCACAACCTAGCGCAATATCAATGAAATACTCTAGTTAACGCAAGTACTAAGGGCTAAATTCTCCCCAGTCTCAATACTATGCCCTATTCGTGCGTGGGGTGTCTTGTAAAGCGAAATCCAAACAAGGAACCCCCCGATACACTACTACTAGGCAAGGTTGATCGTCAAGATCCATTAGACCCTCATCACGAAATCAATATATGTATATTTATCTAATTAAGTACACATAACAATTTCATCTTTATCTAAAAGCACAGTTCCTAATCTCTTTAGGAATTACATATATGGTAAATTCATTTTATCAAATGTTTACCAAATCAATCTCATTACAACACTTTCTTTACCAATTTTATTTCCTTTCTTCCATCCAGGAAAAATATATATTTAAAATCAAGTTTTATTAAAATAAAAATGCTTTCTACATTTTCATTTCATATCTCCCATTTTCCTTCTTCCATCCGAAAAATGTATTTAACTTCCCCGTTTCCCTTCTTCTATCCTGGAAATGTAAGTAAAGCCATTTATTATCATAAAATGCTTTAACATCAATAATGTCCCACATTATTAAGAATAGTTATATTCACATACATATAACGATTCTAAGACCGTCCCTCTGGGTTTTCCCACTGGACTGCGCCCCCTAAATGGCTATCATCTTCTAGGGCCTATCATACAAGACAACTTGGGAACCTACCGAAACGTCGGGAAGCGGCCATAGCCCTGCGAGTGAGTCATAACCACACCTAGAATTACCTCATTAGTTCCGAACAAATATATAATAACCGATCATATGGCCTAGGGATATATCCACCCTGCATTCACTAGCCAGGGGGCTTCACCACACGTGCACAACTTCCCTTATGATAGCGATTTAGAGAGGTGTGTAATCATAAATTAACATTTATGAAAATCATTTTTCTTTCCATTTGAAAACATCCATTTTTACATTCTCAAAAATCATTTGTACTTATTCATTTAGTACCCCATTTTAGCATATGTATTTCATTCTCATTAAGTCATATTTTATTAATGACCTAAGATCCGAAGTGCCAATATCCTCAAACTAAGCCTCCAAGAGTTCAACACAATACCCTAAATCATTAATGTGAGTCTCCCTAAAAAATAGACTCCCAAAAGTCTCAACATTAACATTTTATCTCCAATTTATTTTTAGGTTAACTTCCTATATCATTCGGATATTAACTTACATAAACTAGCCCTCGGGGTAAGCCCAATTATCCCATTTTATCCTAGGACATTAGTCTGCCCCAAAACAACCCTCTAGGACTCCCCATTACTTCCCGAAGGAAGGTTCCTAAACCTCGAACCTAAAAGAAAAGGGATAAAACCAAACTAGAAAAATCTCCCAATTTCAGAAGGGGTCGATCGATCGACCCTTGGCCGTCGATCGATCAAGGCTTCTATCGATCGATCCCCCATGATCGATCGATCGATCATGGCGGGCAGCTTCTTCTCCCAGAAGCTGTTTTGGCCATGGACGAGCCTCCAAGCTTTTTTATCCGAAAATCCAACCAAATACAACAATAATAAATGATACCAAATCACATCTACACCATTAATAACTAACATTTTATCCTCAAATCAAATCAAAACTAAGATTTAAGGGTTTAGTCAACAAAATCCACAAAAAAACCTATTTATGGTTTAAACCTCCAAAAACCTAACTATACATGCAATTTATCACATTAAATCAACATCTGGCGAGTAAGAAACTTGCCTCGAGTGTGTAGGCTCCGACTCCATCCTCGAAGTAACGGGTTTCAGCCTCAAATCTCCATTTTTTGCTATTTTCTCCTATTTTTCTCCCAACTCTCTCTCTTCTCTCTCTCTCTCTCTCTCTCTCGGTTTATACCACAAATGAGAAATAAGAAGGGGGTGGGGGACTTAACCGGGTTTTTAAAATATTAATTCCCCTCTTTTAATTGCTAATACACCATTAAAATGACTCGTAACCACATAATTGAGCCATAACCCACAAAAAGTGCCCGAAACTCAAAAATACAACTTGGCATTTATTTTGACTATCTCGACTATTCTAAAAATAACCGCACCCCCTATTTTGGCATTTGGAATAACGTGAACTATTTTTATGTTCCAAATTCATTTTATTTCATTAATTATACTCCAAATTAAATATGAGTCATAACCGTCGTTTTATATATAACGACGCAATAATACACAATATAATGCTATTTACCTTCTCATAACGGTAAATGACAAAACGTAGTAAATATTATCCCTTAATATCACGGGAAATAATAGTTACTCCAACATCCCCTATTTTATAAAATTAGCCCATCAGGCAAAATAATATAAAATAGTCGCTCAAAAGCCTGGGTTGTTACACTAGTATTCTTAAATCATCCTATTTGCATCTTAGGAATTACTCATATATATATATATATATATATATATATATATATGTATATATTCTACCACATATATATAATCGCCATATATATACTACACGCATAAATATATATGTACAAACCCGCCGAATAATTCCTTAAATGTCGTTCATCCCAAACAGTCTTAAAATTTATACTTCGAATTTTATTTTCACAAATCCCAAGGGTCACACATCACTCATTTAATCATTTAGAGGTCCTCACACTCTATTTAGGATCCCCTACTATTCATCTCCAAAAGGATTTTTTCTCCAATCCTTTTTGGTCTAAGAAAATCTCTCAAATTTTTCTGTCGAGACCGAACCGAACCCATGACCCTAAAATGAACCGATTCGGTGTCCCCAAAATGAACCGAATGATGACCAATAAAATGAACCGATCCAACGATCGATCAGTTTGGGAGTTCATCTTCATCTCAAACTCTAGAATTTATGGTTTTTACCCTTACCAACCATTTCTATAAGCATCTATACACTTAGATATACCCAACACACTAATTTATTCTTATGATTCATCAAGTTAATTAAGATTTAAACTCTATATTAATTAAACCTTAGTTTTTGCTCAACCCTTCCAATTTCTCACCAATAATTTACACCATTAACATGGATTTTAACTTAGATTTCATGTCGGATTATTATCACATCAAAATCATTTTAAATCATCTCCCCCAAACCCAATCTTTCTGTAAGAATCCCAACCCAAAATCTTATAGTTTTCATCACCAACTTAAATCATTAAAGCAAGTTAGACACTTGACTCGTTGGATAAATTCGAGGACCTCGTGTCGGAATCCACCGGAGCTTGGTCGGAGTTTGCTTTTTTATTCCCTTTCTTCTTCCTTTCTCTTCTTTCTTTCTTTCTTTCTTTCTTTCTTTCTTTCTTTCTTTCTTCTTTCTTCTCTTTTCTCTTTTCTCTTTTCTCTTTCTCTCATGACTTATAGGAGAGAAAATAAGGGTTATCCATTTATTAAACCCAAAATTGACTCGTATACACAAATGCGAGTCCCTACTGATCCAAAAAGTCCCCGCCCCGGGTACTCTATTATGACTATATTAGCCCATTCGAGACCAACCGCGCACTCGAAATCTCCATCCGAGTCACTTATAAAAAATTCACGTCTTAAACCCAACACATCTCCACACGCATTTTTCGAATAAAATAACATCACTTGTTGCTTTTATTCACATGCGAAACGAAATATAATTTGTCCATCTCATTAACTTATCACCGTAAGTAAATATAACACATGTAAATATTAATCCGTCACTTACAAATTAATATTCACTATTTACTTTAAATTCTCAAATTATTAATTTACACCCACTCATGTAATTTAATTATCCATAAAAGTACGGAGTATTACACCATTTTACCTCCGAAAACCTTGCTTATCCAAATTAATTTACCTTAATCTTATAAAGACTTCCTTTATTCCTACTTAGCATTTCTCACTTTGTTTAACACACCCGGTTCCACGCTTAACACCACTACACTTGATTTATTATAACCCATTCCTTTATCGGAATCACCCCTTTGCATTTATTACAATATGCTTTAGTATTTTCATTGAAAGATACCAGTTCAACAGACGCATTCACCGTGTTAGAAAATACTTGTTTGCCAATTAAAAATCTCTCAATACATACTTATTCAAATTATGGGTTTAACAACTTAGGTTACTTATTAACCACCCATTTTCCCACTTTACTTTATCCGTTTTGCCTTGTCTTATGGACATTAATAGATTTACGCATTTACTTGCCCATTTCATCTTTTACCGAAACAATTATTTCATTCATTCAAGTTAGGTTGTATTAGCACGTTTTACCAGAAAACCCATTTCTTGACATGTTTCATATTTCTTTATCTTTTCTCGGAATCATCCTTTATCTCATACTTACACGGGCTCCACACCGACGGCTAAGCACACCATATGCTTTGGCTAGTGATTTAGGGATTTTCACACAAGGGCTCCGAGCCCTTATTTCTTATTACTTATTGCATACGAGTCCTTATTAATGTGTTTAATATTTTACACATGTTCACATTATTTCACTTTTTTACTTTTACCCGACCGAAGCCAAAACCCGAACTTAACCGTCTGTTTTTCCATTAACAATTGAAAAATTATTTCTTTCCTTCTTTAAGTCCCTTATCGACACTCACGTGATTTATACTAAAATTATTCACGCTTTAGGACCTAATTCGTTTTCACACACATTAGTGTAAGGACATTCTTTAATATTTTTATTCCATAAAAATGTTCCACTTTATATAATTACCAATTTACCTTTTGCTTACCACACTTGCAATTTAGTTCCTTAATAAGGGTTTTATTTCTCAAAATGGTTATTAAGTCTCCAACTTAACATTTAAAACACTTTATCCATTTTAACACTTGTTTATATCACACTTTTCCCCATCTTTTACACCTTTAACATATAAAATAACACCTTTTATATTTTAAATCTCCCAAATTTTCATTTGTCTCATTTCATGCTTAAGCCCTACAAGACTTTCTTTAAACTTGCTCACATATTTATTATCAATATACTACAAGTTTATATGCAAAGAAAGTGGACTTTAAATACTAAAATCCTACCAAACGGATTAAACATGCATTTCAACTAATAAAGAAATTCTATCAATTTCTTTAAACCCAACAAATATCCATCTATTCATAAAGTCTCCCTTCTGCAAGAAACTTAAAAATATTTATTTCATAAATATTTTGACAACATTAACATCATTCAACATTTTTATTTCATAAAATGTCCATTACTTCTTTTGGCGAGAAATACACTAAAATAATATTTACTTACATTTTTATTCCATAAAAATGTCCATTACTTCCTTTTACTCGAAATACACAAAAATATCATTTTCTCACATTTTTATCCCATAAAAATGTTCATTATTTCTTGCCACTAAAATACTCCAAATACCATTTTCTTACATTTTCATTCCATAAAAATGTCCATTTTTAGTTTTATTAGAAAACACACTACAATAATATTTTCTAACATTTTTATTCCACAAAATATCTATTTTCAGTTTTACTAGAAAACACACTAAAATAATATTTTCTAAAATTTTTATTCCATAAAAATGTCTATTATTTATTTTACTAGAAAATACACAAAACAAATATTTTCTTACATTTTTATTCCATAAAAATATCCATTATTTATTTTGCTAAAAATCCTATCATCGTTTCACATTAATCATACTATTAACATTCAACGATAACAAGACTACAAATATATACCAAATAAAGTCTTAAATATAAAGAGTAGATTATCCAACCTCAAATGAAGCTCTAAAGAGTAGAAGTCATGAAAGATCAAGGAAGATGACAACCCCCATCGCCTAAGGTGGCCTTAAGAGGGGTTATTGAGCTCCACCAAATTTACATTTATGAAAGATGCATTAAAACCCTCTTCAACACTCCATAAATATATGTATATATATATAGTCACCACCTCTAAAAGTATTAAGGAGTATCCATCCCTAATAGAGGGTTTCAAGTTGGAAGAGATTTTTACACTGATCTCTTGGACGAAAATTTTCTTTTCGAAGGGAGGAAGGCTGGTTGATATTATATTGATAATCTTAGAAACAAATCAACGGATGGGGTATAATGACATGCCACGTTTTGAAGGATTATTAAGACCCGTCCCACCCCTTTGTTTATTCCTTCTTGCGTCACATACATATAATTCACATGGGTCAACTATAATACCCTACGTCTATGTGAAACAATATCATGGCAGATGCATGTTGACAAAAAAACTATAATAAACTAAACCTCATGATGACTAGGGGACCCACATCAATAAACGAAACCACTGTAAGCTCTAGCCAAGAATTGTGTCACCCGCCCACCATAATTGGCTAGGGGACGAGCCCATCTAATAAACTCTAGGTACTTGGCATCTTTAACATTTAATGGATTATGTCCTACACACCTACTCTTCTCCTCTTTGGAGATTTACGAACAAGCCTTTGTTGTTAAGGCTTCTTGACATCATTCCTATTAATATTCTTAGTCCCACACGTCCACTAACTGTTAACCTCACTCATGCATGATCTATCTATCTATCTATCTATCTATCTATCTATCTATCTATCTATCTATCTATCTATCTATCTATCTATCTATCTATCTATCTATCTATCTATCTATCTATCTATCTATCTATCTATCTATCTATCTATCTATCTATCTATCTATCTATCTATCTATCTATCTATCTATCTATCTATCTATCTATCTATCTATCCCATTTTTTCGTTCACTTGTTCACTTGTTTGCTTCTTAGTAGTTTAGTGTTATATTTTGCCTTACTCCGTTTCGTTCCAACACGAACAAACACCACTCGATATTTATTATTTGGGAAAAAAATAATAATTCGCCTAAATTGGTATGCACATGTAACCTCAATTAAATTTTCAATGCCGCACCCTAAGGTCTTTATAAATTAATAAACCTTTTACTTTTCACATAATTACTTTATTTCATTAACAAATGCCAATTAATTCCCATGCGATGCCATGCATGCGACATGCAACCCTACGTATGACCTCTAAAATGTGTGTAAAGTCCAAGTGACCCATTGTTTGTGCATATTTTACATAAATGTTTCCTAGTTACTCCACCCACACCACGTAGTTTTTGTTTCAACTAATTAATCAAAAGTCAGGGTATTACAAACTTCCCTCCTCGGGGAATTTCGTCCCCGAAATCCTTAACTTTTATCATCCTTGAGCCTAAGAAATACATAAATTTCTACTCTAAGTCACAAAAAATTCTCTTAAGACTGCAGTGACACCTCGCTTATAATAATAACAGGTGATCAACCCTATACTAAGATAAAACAGGAATCTCAAGTGAATCATTCTCAGCATCAATTGTCGAATAGATTAAAAGTAACTAACCACCCAATACCAAAATAAATGGGTGCCAATTTTTTTCCAAAACATATAGAATATACAGACCATATACAACAATCGAACATAATCTTAATAATATACAACATTTGTACAACAAAAGAATATAACCGAATAAGTTGTCGGGTAATAGACCATACAATAACAAGTATCTGAAAGGTAAAAGGAATACATCATACAACGCTTGGGTAAACACACCCGATTTACAAATGTGGATTGATAGCACACGAGAAGTGTGCGCTTGTAAGTGCACAGTCGTTGTTTTCTGTCTCGCCGCGACTATACAAACAAACCTAAATTACTACTACACTTGCGTGGCAAGCACAATGGTAAGTCGGGTATCGAAAATCCACAGGGACAAGATGCTAGAATTTTTAAGATTTAATACTCCGAAATAAAAGTGTAAAAGATGATTACAAACTAAAAGAAAAGATGCATAAAAGGAAAATGTTAATCTAGGCAAGGGTATTGAAACTAGACTAACAAAGCGAGTAAAACTATAGGTTGCGTCGAATATCCTCACCCGAGTTAATTTGTATAAAATGGTTACATGGGTCGACGAGTTATTACAAATGCGTCTCGTTTCGACAATCAATTGACTCAAGGGTTGTCACGCCCCTAAATCCGCATAAAATCCTTATAAGATTTTGGCATCAATAAATATCCCAGAAATTACGCGCGAAAGGTCGTAAGCACGGGACATACATGATATGCCCCGTAAAAT
Organism: Sambucus nigra; assembly: GCA_949130495.1. Classification (NCBI taxonomy): domain Eukaryota; kingdom Viridiplantae; phylum Streptophyta; class Magnoliopsida; order Dipsacales; family Adoxaceae; genus Sambucus; species Sambucus nigra. The sequence goes on from OX422215.1 coordinate 352,512,202, forward strand.
CTCCTAGGTGTAATAACCGGGACAATGCACCCGTAATAGACCCGTAAATGCTATCACCAAGCAAAGCAACGCGTTAACCCGAGTGAGTTCCATTCAAACACAACCTAATTTAAATTGCCTAGAAAGCATGTTAAAAATGCGGTAAAGAAACGCGATAAATCTATACTAGAAAGCGATAAATGAAAGCATGTAAACTAATTAGAAAGCAAGAAATAAGGAAATACAAACTATATTAATGGAGAGGATGATGAATAGTGCAACATTCAACCCAAATGGGGTGTCAAACCAAGAACAATTGAAGAAGAACTCTCCAAAACCCTCAAACCCTAAGCTATCCTAACCTAAAAACTATTCTAAAACGTTCATATCTTATATTTACACAAAATTTGGTTTATATAGTAAGTGGGAAATGAAATAGAAAAGAAAAGAGAAAAGCAAAGAAAAGGCAAAATATCTCCTGAAAACAGGGGATCGATCGATCTACCAGAATCGTCGATCGATCGATCAAGAAAAAAAAAGTCCACTGTCGAGAAGGATCAATCGATCTACCAAAATCGTCGATCGATCGATCAAGTAGGTATCAGCCACTGCATTGCTATTTTTGCATGCTTGCATTTTTCGTCCGCTAGAATCGCCGTAACTTCTTCATACGGACTCGAAATCGCGCACAGTTCGCTGCCACGCGAAGCTTGCGAGGAGGTTTTCAATTTTCGTGGGACGTTGGGCCAGGTGCCCAATCTGTGAAAAGACTAAAATTCCCTTGAACGTGCGATCGCGTACAGAAATCGAGCGAAATGCATTCGAACTTCACACTTAGCATCCAATTACCTATAAAAGCTCAATTAACCCCTGCAAAACATGTTAACGTAGAAATTCGAGGTTGTTTGGTTAACGAGCATAAATATAGGGAATAAGATACCCGAGGGGGCTAAAATGCGTCGGTTCGGAGGATGAAATACGCAATATTTGCGTATCATCATGGATCCTTAATCAGATATACAAAAATAAGAAGCGGCTACAACAAAAGTCCTGCAACAGTCCGCACATGCTAAAACTCCATATACATAGGAATGGAAGACTCCACATTGGCATCCTTGCGATTGGCCACCTATAATATAATAAATAAAAATAAGAGACAGGATATAAACCTAAGGTTAAAAAATAGTTTAGCAAGTGAATTAAAATGCATTATAATTATGAATGCACAATTTCATAATATAAAGTGGTGCCACACTCTCTTGAGACTCAACCTTACCCCTCAACTATAGTGCGCACCTAAACATAAGCATTTTAATCTTAATGAAGCTACCCACTGTCCTAGGGATAACTCAACCTCAAGTTTACGCATTTACCCCACTCACGTATCTAGTTTACCCAAAATGTAATCATTTCAATATCATTCTAAATGAGTATATAACAATTCATTACTTAATAACTTTCACTAGTTATCTTCATAACATATCATTCATTATCTTCAAGTCTGTATAATATTAGTCTCACTATTATACGAGATAAATCATCGCTACCAAGTACACATACAAAACACACATAATATATGTATACTAACCATCCTTCAGAGTTTTAACTCAATGGATGCAGTCACTACAATGCTATCATCTTCCAGGGAATTTCTCACATACCATCCTGGGTTACCAGCGGTCGAACTCTCACACCAACTTAGTATAAACAAAATTACAAATGTAGGGGAAGCGGTCATAGTTTCCCACAGAAAATAAGACGAATCATACCCAAGATGTCTTACCCCTGATAAATGCCACACAATAAATAAATGAATGCTATGACCTGGGGACTATAAGCAACTTTCTCCTCAAGCCAAGGGCCTCACCTATATATATATATATATATATATATATATATATATATATATATATATATATATATATATATATATATATATAAACCATCTCATATCCGAATGTATATATTTAATAATATTGGCTACATGTATATACCACACATTACACTAGTCGATAGTCCACAAAAATATTCCCAATTCATTTTATGATTCAATCGCCCACTTGAACCTTTATCATTAATCATACAAATGATATAAACAGTCACCAAATCAACACCTCGCAGGACACGACCTCTCTCAACTAGCCTGATTAGGCATAAATTCTTCCCATTTATCCCCTTAATTTAGAGGCTATTATCGCTCCACGTAGTGTAATTCAAGTGGATTTATATCATATCTTTGCTATTGACAAATTCTAATGAGTACATCGAGTTTTGTGTGTTCGTCATATATTTCGTAGGTATCCAGTGTTGTAATCCGCGTTCCGTACCAAAAGCTTCAAAGAAACACAAGAAAGCAAGATTTTTGCAAAAACTGACAAAAGGTAACCGAACCCAAGAGAACTAAAATGAACCGAATCCATTATGAGAGAAGTTTATGTAAAGGATAGCAAAACAGAACTGAACCGAAGTGATGAAATAACGAACCGATCCTACTTCTGAAAAACTTCGTGTAAAGAGTTGAAAAGATGGAACCGAACGAAGCTGGAAAATAACAAACCGATCCCATGCTCGAAGAGTTTTTTGTAAAGGCTACAAAAGATGGAACCGAACCGAACCCTTTACCGGGATCGGTTCTATTCTCGATTTTCCTGACTTATCCACTTGTAAAAATTAGAGTTTTACTGGGTTGTATTTCATAATTTATAAATTTTAACTCCTCCCAAACGTGGAAGGAGGCTTCAAAGTCATTAAGGAAGCTTTGTAATCTATTTTAGAAGAGATGAACAACAACCCTAGTTACTTTCAAGTTGCAATTCAAGTAAAATAATTCTAATTTCTGTTTCAATCTTTATTTTATTTGCTTTTTCATTACTAATTTCATCTTTCTTCATCTTCATTCAGTAGTAAAAATGGTTTCTTTCATTCCAAACGTGTTGTTTTCAAATTTTCATATGTCCGACTAGATTTAAAAGGTCGGGATGCATGAACTCAACCTGATGTGGTAGTTGCATGTGTATAAAATTAATCCTCTAAATTTAATGATTTATTACGACTATATTGCGTAGAAACGCGATAATTGTATATCTTTGGATCTCGTTTGCTTCAGGGTAACCGGGATGCTTCAGAATGCAATTTGAGTGTAACTATCGCAATACCGATTTACTTGTCCTCTAATTAAGTATTGATTAGGCATAAATTCTTCCTAATTTATCCCTTAATTTAGTTACTTTTAGCACCTCGAACAACGTAATCGATTTGATTTTATCTCATAATCTTGCTACTGACTTATCCTAACGAGTACACCGAGTTTTTGGTATTTTGTATTGATTTTACAGGTAGTTGATGTCAAGAAAGAAAGAAAGAAACCGGAAGAATCGAGAAACAAAAAGAAGGAAAGTCCAAAGGGCAAAAGTGTAATTTTTACCCGCAATTCGGATGAGGCACCTAAAGAGAAGTTGAAGATATCACATTCATGAGCACATAGGAAGAAACGACACCTCAATCGAAATCCCAGAACAAAAGTTATGAGTAGTCAAAGTTGAGAAAAAAAGTCAAACAAGCAGACCGATCCGCCCCCAGTCCGAACTGGTCCGCTGTGCAACAATCCAGAGGATCTCGGATCGAAAGCAAACCGAAGAGGGATGAAAAATAAAAGAACCGGTCCGCTCCGAACTGATCCACGAGAAAATTAAAATAACCGATCCGCATGGAAGGCAGACCGATTCGCCTAAGCCCTAGACCGATCCGACTGTCGAGATTGTGTAATCTTATCCTTCTCCTATGGACATTCCTAGTGCAACTAAAACTCCTAAATTCTTGTAGGGTATAAAACCCCGTTTTATTATCAGTATTTGTACGGAGAATTAATATAATTTTCCAGAAAACCCTAGTTTAGAGATAGTTTGCAATTTTAATTCCAAGATTGAAGTTTATTCAGAATTCTGTGATCTTAATTGCTGTTGTTGTTGCTTTGGTAAGATTAGGAGCTAATTTTCTTCATTCAAATTTCTTTCTACATCATTCTAGAAATTTTCTTTAGTTTAATTATGGATTTCTACAATTCAAAAATTATTTTCATTACTTTCAGCATGCTAGGCAAGATTTTCTAAGGTCGGGATACATGAACCCAACCTGATGTGATAGTTGCATGTGTATAACATTAATCCTCTGAATTTAGTGATTGATTATGACCGTATTGCGTAGGAACACGATAATTGTAGATCTTTAGATCTCATTTGCTTCTGAGTAACTGGGATGCTTTAAAGTTCAATTCGAGTGTCACTATCACGATATCGATTTACTCATCCTCAGATTAAGTATGATGCGGGCTTGAACCTCATATACCTAATTCTTGGGAGTACTAAATTCTGGGTCTAATTAATCATTTAAATTTATAATTATTATTATAATTGCAATACACTAGGGTTAGGGGATTGTATTCCCGTCCTATTTTTCTCATCACATAGTTTAAAGTTTCAAACCATTCTTCATCAGTATTTTAGGTAATTTAGTATAATTGCACCTTTTCATAATTTCATAATTGCATCTAGTGTAGTCATTCCACAAACCAAATCATTTTTCTTTTTCTTTAAAGTCGAAGTTAGGATTCCTTCATCAGTCCAACGTCGTTACAATTCATTGTCCTATTTCCCTGTGGAAATGATCTCGACTTACCGAGTTTATTACTAACGCGACAGGCTTGCACTTTAGCCTAGAGTGAACGCACATTAGAGACACTTTCTGAGTCGCGTCAAGTTTTTGGCGCCGTTGCCGGGGAAGTAAGTAGACGTAGGATTAGATCGAGTTAATCTAAAACTTTGACCAAAAATATATAAACAAAATTTCAAAAAGCACAAAAAGATTCACCATCATCTCTCACAAGCTTTAATGCAAAATTCTGAACTCACTCTCACACCCCATAATACTCCAACCAGCATTATCAAAAATCCAATCGTTGAGTACAAACCCGATAGTCCCCACACTCCTAACGCCCCATAGTTCTGGATTCCACCTCCCACACCGTCACACTAAATCTCAAATAACACTCCGTTTTCCTTCCTAGGACACACCTCCGAGCACACCTCAAGCATACCAAGTGAGAGCACCGAGTCATTAAGAGAGACAGAGATGTCGCAACACGGTAGTGCAACTGCCGGTGAGGAAGAGGCCCCATACGCCCGCTGAGAGAAATCTTATATCCCAAGCGCACTGTCACTCCGGGGTGCATTATACTCCCGTATAATGCCGGGCAATTTAATTTCAAAAATGGGATGATCCAGATGCTACCCCATTACCATGGTATGGATTCTGAAAAGCCATATCGTCATATCAAGGAATTTGAGGATGTGTGTGATACTCTCAATGATCAAACTTGCACACAAGAGGTGATCCGCCTCAAACTCTTCCCCTTCTCACTAAAAGATAAAGCGAAGACCTGGCTATGGTCTCTACCTCCAAGCTCGATTCCATCTTGGAACAATTGTAATATAGATTTCTAAAGAAATTCTTCCCACCACATCGAACGATCTCTATAAAGGCGCAAATTCAAGCATTCAGGAAATCTGAAAATCAGCCATTTCATCGATGTCACGAGCGTTTCAATGAGTTAGTTGCTTCATGCCCCCATCATGGATTTGATACGGCGCAAATAATTTCTTTTCTCGATAATGGGCTGAACCTTACCTCCAAGCAACTCGTTGAAACCATGGGTAGTGGTCCGTTTGTCGATTTAGATGCCCACGATGCTGAGCTTCACCTGAGGTATGCTGCCGAGACTACCCAATCCTGGGATACATCTGATCCTAATGCTCAAAATCAAAATCGTCAAGTGACCACCACTCCAGCGGCGTCTGGGCTATTTCACGTAGATAAAAGTTCTATGACGGATAGTCGATTAGATACGCTCGAGAAAGGATTTCGAGATCTATGTGAGGTATATAGAAGAGGACCAACTAGATCCATACCAAACCCCGTCGAGAAGGTGTGTGCGATTTGTGAGGCAGGTCATTCAACTGAGTAATGCCCGACTATACCCGCCTACAAAGTGATGCTTCAGGAGCAAGTTATTGGTATATGAGGATTTAAGGGTAATTTCGATGCACCGCACGGGAATTCTTACAACCCTTCATGGAAAAACAATCCTGGTTTTAGTTATGGGCAACAACATGCTATAATGAACTCTACTTCCCATGTTGCCCCTCCTTCACCACAACACTTTCAATAAGCTCCACACATGCAAGGACATGTACAAGCATTACCACCTCAAGGAGCATATATCCCGCCACCGCGAAGAACTCTCAAGGATACTATGAACCAATTTATCACTAGCCAGACTGCAACCAATGCTAGATATGATCGACTGATTAGTGACATAAATACAAGTCTGTCAAAGATACAATCCTCGTTGAGTGTTCAAGAGAAGGGCAAGTTTCCTGCCCAGGGCCAAAGACCTCCCCAAGGTCAAACTAGTGTTAGCTCCACCTCTACTGAACATCAGGAGCAATGTCAAGCTATGACCACTCTTCGTAGTGGGAGAGTCGTTGATTTATAACCTCCCCCACGTGACATAACGAAAGATAAGGAGATTTTGCCCGACACGAAAGAGGCCGAAGATGTCCCCTTGAATCAGAGTGACAAAGAAGACACTAGTGAGCCCGAGGTAGTCGTGAAACCACCCTACGCGGCACCGTTTCCTCAAAGGTTGATTCCCTCCCATAAAGGAAACTCACGTGAGGACGTGCTAGACGTGCTAAAGCAAGTAAAGCTAAATTTACCTTTCCTCGATGCCATTAAGCAAATTCCAGCTTATACAAAAGTCATCAAAGACTTGTTGACGGTAAAGATAAAGATGATGGTAAAGAAGAATGTCTTTCTAGCACAGAACGTGAGCTCCATTCTACTGAATGTTCTCCCGCCTAAATTTAAAGATCCCGGTGCACCCACCATTTCCTGCATCATTGAAGAAAAAAAATTCAAAAAATCCTTACTTGATTTGGGAGCAAGTGTCAATATCCCCCCTTATTCCATTTATAGGAAACTTGATTTGGGTGATCTCAAGACCACAAAAGTTACTCTCCAATTAGCGGATCGAACCGTGAAGATTCCAAGAGGCATAGTTGAGGACGTGATCGTCCAAGTTGAAACTTTCTACTTCTCAGTAGACTTTTTAGTTTGGGTTACGGAACCCTCCTTCACCTCGAGCAACCATGCTCCCATCATCCTTGGGTGACCATTCTTAGCTACGGCTAACACAATCATCAATACTCGGAATGGGTGAATGCAAATCACCTTTGGGAAGATGACCTTAGAGACCAACATCTTCCACATAGCCCAACATACGGGGGAAGAAGATGATATTCACGCGGTGAGCTTCATAGATGAGATAGTAGAAGAGTACTTTGAGAAGAATTATTGTGGCGACGCCTTAGGATCCTGTTTAGTGTCGAGATAAGAGAGTGAGGGCACGTACACCGACTACGAGAGAAAGGTTGGGGAGTTGAGAGAGTTACTCGATAAGAGAGCGTCGGACGAGGACGCGAGAGATGTAAATTGGGTTTCTAGATTCGAGGAGTTACGACCGAGGGATACACACATGGTTCCCTCCGACGAAAAGTTTCCAACCCTTGAATTGAAGAAACTCCCCTTCCATATTAAATATGCATACCTAGGAGAGGATGAGACATTTCCTGTTGTTGTCTCCTCTAGCCTAGACGAAGAGCAGGAGGATAAATTGTTGAAAATTCTGAGAAAGCACCAAAGTGCTTTTGGTTGGTGCATCGCTGATTTGAAAGGGATAAGTCCTTTTATTTTCACTCACAAGATCCATCTCGAAGAGGATGTCAAGCCCTCAAGTGAAATGCAAAGAAGGCTAAATCTAAATATGAAAGAAGTTGTGAGAACCGAAATTATCAAGTTATTGGATGCCGAGATTATCTACCCAATCTCGGATAGCAAGTGGGTGAGCCCTATTCAAGTCGTCCCGAAGAAGCCGGGCATGACAGTGATTGAGAATGATAAGGGAGAGCTAGTTCCCCAACGTACCACCACCGGGTGGCGCGTTTGCATTGATTACCAGAAACTCAATGCAGGAACTAGGAAATACCATTTCCCCTTGCCATTTATTGATCAAATGCTTGAGAGAGTAGCGAGCCACCCTTACTATTTCTTCCTTGATGGTTATTATGGATATAACCAGATTGAGGTAGATGTACTTGACCAGGAGAAAACGAACTTCACTTGCCCTTTTGGTACGTTTGCCTATAAACGTATGCCATTCGTCTTGTGTAATGCACCCACGACCTTTCAAAGGTGCATGCTGAGTCTATTTAGCGACATGGTGGAGAGAGGACTCAAAGTGTTCATGGACGATTTCAGCATTTTTGGCACCTCTTTCGATCGTTGTCTAGAAAAACTGGAAAAAGTACTTGGCCGGTGTGTGGAAAAGAACTTAGCGCTGAATTGGGAGAAATGCCATTTCATAGTCACCGAGGGAATAGTTCTTGGCCACATAGTATCATCCAAGGGAATAGAAGTTGATAGGGCAAAAATAGATGTCATAGCTGATCTTCTCCCACCAAAATCGCTCAAAGACGTGCACTCTTTCTTGTGTCACGCGAGGTTTTATCGAAGGTTCATTAAGGACTTTAGCGCCATCGCTAGACCCTTAAGAAATCTACTCATAAAGGACATCCCATTCGAGTGGACATAAGCATTCCAAAGCTCTTTTAAAAAACTGAAAACCATGCTTGTGTCCGCTCCCATCATGCAAGTTCCGGATTGGTCTTTACCATTCGAACTTATGTGTGATGCTAGCGATTATGCGATAGGGGCTGTTTTGGACAGAAGAAAAGATAAGCAAGCTCATGTCATCTACTACACTATCCAGACTCTTATTGGACCACAACTCAACTACTCTACCACGGAGAAAGAGTTGCTAGCGGTAGTCTTTGCCATTGATAAATTTCGGTCATATCTTATCGGTTCTCCCATTACTTGCTTCACCGACCACGCAACATTGAAATACCTACTTGCAAAGAAAGATGCAAAGCCGCGTCTCATAAGGTGGATCCTACTCCTATAAGAGTTCAATCTCTCCATTAAAGATAAGAAAAGGGTAGAAAGTGTCGTTACCGACCACTTATCACGGCTTTCGTCCGACATACCTAGTGATCCCATACCCATAGACGAATACTTTCCGGATGAGTAACTTTTTGCTACCTCTTCTTTGCCCTGGTTTGCGGAGATCGTGAATTACCTTATCACGGGAGCCGTCCCTCCCGACTGGACACCGCAAGATAAGAAGAGATTTACTACTTGATCGCGCATGTTTTTCTATGACGATCCCTTCCTTTTTAAATATTGCGCCGACCAAATCACCCGACGATGTGTACCGGATGATGAGATCCCAAAATTCATCCAGTTTGTCATTCAAAAGCTTGCGGAGGCCACTTTTTAATAAAAAAGACCATCGCTAAAATTCTGAAATGCGGCCTCTATTGGCCCACAATATTCCGGGATGTGAACGCTGCGTGTAAATCTTGCAATAGGTGCCAACAGATGGGATCCATTACTTGACGAGACATGATGCCTCTTACCCCCATACTCATCATTGAGATCTTCGACTGTTGGGGTATTGACTTCATAGGTCCCTTCCCCCCGTCCTTTGGTTTCCTATACATCCTTGTTGCGGTAGACTACGTTTCTAAATGGTGGAAGCTATAGCTACCAAGACAAATGACAACAAAGTGGTGATAAAATTCCTGCAGGAACACATACTTTCTCGCTTCAGTGCACCGAAAGCAATAATCAACGATAATTGCACGCACTTTTGCAACGGTCCATTTGAGAAGCTAATGAGAAAGTATGGTGTCGTTTATAAGGTTGGAACGACTTATCACCCGCAAACGAATGGGCAAGCCGAACTAGAAAATTGAGAAATCAAGAACATTCTTGAAAAGACCGTCAATCCTTCCCGGAAAGATTGGTCACTTAGATTGAACGATTCGTTATGGGCCTATCGTACCGCATATAAAAATCAACTCGGCATGTCCCCTTCCCACTTTGTGTATGGCAAACCTTTCCATCTTCCCGATGAATTAGAGCACAAGGCGTATTGGGCGATTAAGCAGTTGAATTATGCCATGGATAAGGCCGGTGAAGCCCGCAAGCTTCAATTGAATGAGTTAGAAGGACTACGCAATGATGCGTATGAGAATGCTAAAATTTCCAAAGAAAGGATGAAACTCACTCACGATAACATCATTCGACGCAAAGAGTTTCTTCCCGAGAAAAAAGTTCTTCTCTATAACTCTCGGCTTTATCTCTTTCCGGGCAAGTTGCGGTCACGATGGTCTGGCCCGTTCGTTGTAAAGAATGTTTTCCCTCACGGAGCTGTTGTATTAGACGATTTAAAAGGGAGAAATACATTCAAAGTAAACGGACAATGCCTAAAGACATAACTAGAGGCATGTGTGGAAGAAGTCGACACCATTTGGTTATCGGAACCCGTTTACGGGGTAGAGTGAGCTGTTACAGCGAGGTTATCGCACCCCCGACGTGTATGGGGTAAGAGTCGTGTGTATAGTGAGCGTCGATAGGATTAGGGTACATTCGGGAAAGAGCATTCACATGTTTCGGGAATATTGAATCCAGTTGTGTTGGTCATTGGCATCGAAAGGTTTTTAATCCATATTGATAGGGAGTATGTTGTGAACGTGAAAATTTTCGGAGAAGCGAGATCGAAATTTAGTTAGGGGGAAATCCAGCTTAAACACAAGAGCCGGACATGCTCCTTTTTTTTAGGGCCGGACCGGTCCGCCCCGAATCGGTTCCTTTAATTTTGAGCCGGACCGGTCCGGTAGTCGAATGCGGATCGGTCCGCTTTCTGCATTTTGTTTTCCCACTTTCCCAAGGTTCACCCCCTTCTCTCCAATCCCATTCATTCCCTCCCAAATCGTCCACACCACTCCCAAGACTAACCTTTCCATCCCAAATACACCCCCTTTTCCCTCAAAATCCAAACCCTACCCCCACCCTTTCACCTATAAATGACCATCCAAACCCTCCCTCTCCCTCCACACCTTCAACCAAACTCCTCTCTTATCCCTCCCTAATTTTCCAGCAAAAATCTCTCTCATTATCATGGCCCAAAGAGCTGCCCCCAGTAAGTACGACTCCACCGACATCCTCCACTCCGGCCATGACGAATTCTATTCCCGCCAAGAGGAATGGTGGTGCCATCATTTTTTCAGTCCGAATCGCAAACTTTATTTGGAGCGCGCTGTCGAATGGACAGGTCTGCCCCAATCCATCACCGCCCTTTTCATGGCTAGGGGTTGGTGCCGATTCCTCAACGGACCATACGAAGTGGTTTGGGCGGCCGAGGTGTGCTCCTTGTATAGCACCCTTGTTAGGATGGGCCAATTCGAGGCTCAAGCGTACGTGGATGGGACCGTCGTCCCCTTTTCTTTGGCCCTTATCACGGCCAAATTGGCCGAATATGATGTTCCCGATGTCGAAGAATTCACTTACCCTCGGAACATCTCCCCGGTCGCCAAGGAAGTAATCATGGCCCACATTGCCCCCGATGTTGCATGGACGGGGAAAACTGTCCCAGTGGGCCACCTCAATGAGAAGGCAAGCCTCACCTTCCACATCGTGTGTGCAAACATCTTGCAAACATCAAACGACTCAGCGATGCGGCCCCGTCAGGCCACCTTGACCTACCACCTCTTTGACCCACACACTTCCATCAACTTGGCCCGCACCTTATACGCCGACATCATGGTCGCAGCCCTGGATGAGAAAGGTGCCTCCCCACTTCCCTATGCCCGTTTGATCACTTCCATCCTCAAGGATGCTGGCATTATGACGTCGCTGGATCGAATTCACCTCCCCGGTCCTTTTGGATAGGGGACTCGCTCTAAGAGCGCCAACAGCTAGCTGTCCTTTGGGAAAGGAGGGGAAGTGATAGCGAAGAGTAGGCTGCCTCGAGCGAGAGCGACGAAGAGGCAGCCGGTGCGGATGTCGAAATGGGGGATGTCGGTCCGGATGAAGAGTCGGCGAAAGAAGAAGATGACCCCGATTTTGAGTTGGCGGGTAGCGACCTCACAAACCGTATGGCGACGCTTGAGATGAGCTTCAATAACTTTTTGACCGACTACCGTCGTGATACAAGCTTGATGTTCCGTTTCCAAGCGGACATATACCGACACCAAGGGGATCCCAACGAACCATTGCCATCCTATTTCTATGATCCCTACGGCCCCGACGCGCCTGGTTCTTCCCAACCCCCGCCCCAGTGAAGCAATATTTGTGTGTGTGGCAGTTTTTATGTACTTTTCCTGTTTCACATGGGTGTATGCTTTTTCTTGTAATTGTACCACAGTCTTGTTTGCTATAAAATCTGCATTTTCTCCATTTGTTGGTTTTATTTATCGCACTTATTATTTTGCCTTGTTTAGCTTTTAGTCATTTTTTGCTCGAGGACAATGCAAAAGTCTAAGTTAGGGGGCGTAGCAAGTTCGTATTTCTAAAACTTCACAAATTTTCAAAATGCCCAGAAATTTCCAAAAAAATCATAAAATTTTGAAAAACCCAAAAATATTTTTGTTCAAAATAAATAAAAATTGGAATTCTAATTTTTCAAAAATATCATTAAAAGTCAGTTTAAAGTCTCAAGTTGTAAAAATTCAACATACACAAAGTCGAAATTGACCAAAGATGAAAATTGAACGAAAATTAACGACTTAACGAATAAGTGTGGAGATTAACAAACCCGGTGAGATTCGAGCCTATCACTTTTGCGAGTTTTTAAATCAATCCAAGTTAGTTGTTAACTCAAAGTTCTTTTCAGCGTCTCAAAAAGTCATCGAGGATCTCAACTCTTTCATTTTGATCGGTTATGAAAAACGTGTGTGATATTGCTTTGAAAAACGTGATAAAATTGATCTCTAAACTTAATTCATCTCGAAATGCATATGGTAACGCAATTGGTATTTTGGACAATGAAGTAGGCCCTCGTTTGTAACCCAAAAATATTAGTCAGAAAAAGATGTGAAAAATTATCCTTTTGTAACCCAAATTGAGCCAAAAGTTTTTCCCTTTCGTTTGACAACCCGAAAAACCCCAAATAGCTCGAAATTGCGAAAAATAGAAAAATTTAGAATTTAAGTCCAAAATTGCATAAAAAGGGGTAAGAAAAAATAGATATGCTCAACAAAAATAACAAGAAAAGAAAATAAGTGAAAAATAGAAAAATATAGAAAAATAAGAAAAAAATGAGCAATAGCACGAAAAAAGCACAAATGAACATCATAAATGACTTTTCCAATTCCAATCCTTCCTACCTCTTCCACTTCACCCAAAATACCTTAAAGCTCGAAAAAGTCATAACCGAGTCTAAATTGCGAAATTGGTTACCGCGTGGAGAGCTAATACACCAAAAGATAATAAAAAGAGATTGGATGCGCGAAAAAGAGGCAATGTTCCCGTTTTTAAAATCGTAATCCATTGATGAGATCCTATTATTATAAAATTTCCGTCTTTCTACTTGTATGCGTGACTTTGCGTCCATTATATTTACTCTTTATATCACGCATACCGAAAAAATAGCCATAATTCGAGAGATTCGTTTGTGAGAGTATTCCGTGAGTATTTGAATCAAAATGAATTTTTGGATAAGTAACGTAATGATCAATCGGTGGAAATTGGCGGTTATATTTCTGGCTTCGCACACACGCACTACGATTTGAGACTTGTAAATATGACTTGATGGTGAATATTTTATGGGAAAGTTTGATTTATACAATTTTTAGGTATTTTGATTTTCTTTGAGTCGAATTTTGTGGGTATATTCACGGCAAACCCTCACGAGACACCACTTGTCCTACTAGGGTAACCTAGGGGTTTAAAGGCTTGTTGCATACGCTAAATGAAATCGCTTGCCCGCGAAAAAGGTATTTCATCCCAATAAAATGTTTTTCAAGAGTTAATCCTTGCTAGGATTCTATTACATTGCTCGGGACGCGCAAAGTTCTAAGTTAGGGAGGTTTGATTAGGCATAAATTCTTGCCAATTTATCCCTTAATTTAGTTACTTTTAGCACCTCAAACAACGTAATCGATTTGACTTTATCTCATAATCTTGCTACTGAATTATCCTAACGAGTACACAGAGTTTCTGGTATTTTGTATTGATTTTACAGGTAGTTGATGTCAAGAAAGAAAGAAACCGGAAGAATCGAGAAACGAAAAAAAGGAATGTCCAAAGGGCAAAAGTGTAATTTTTACTCGGAATTCGGATGAGGCACCTAAGAGAAGTTAAAGATATCACATTCATGAGCACATAGGAAGAAATGACACCTCAATCAGAATCCCGAAACAAAAGTTATGAGCAGTCAAAGTTGAGAAAAAAAGTCAAACAAGCAGACCGATCCGCCCCCAGTCCGGACCGATCCATTGTGCAACAATCCAGAGGACCCTGGATCAAAAGCAAATCGAAGAGGGATAAAAAATAAAAGAATCGGTCCGCTTCACACCGGTCTGCTAGAAAATTAAAAGAACCGATCCGCATGGAAGGCAAACCGATCCGCCTAAGCCCCGGACCGGTCCGACTTATCCTTCTCCTATGGAGAGTCCTAGTGCAACTAAAAGTCCTGAATTCTCATAGGGTATAAAAACCCATTTTATTATCATTATTTATACGGAGAATTAATATAATTTTCCATACTTTTCCAGAAAACACTAGTTTAGAGATAGTTTGCAATTTTAATTCCAAGATTGAAGTTTATTCAGAATTCTGTGATCTTAATTGCTGTTGTTGCTGCTTTGGTAAGATTAGGAGCTAATTTTCTTCATTCAAATTTCTTTCTACATCATTCTACAAATTTTCTTTAGTTTAATTATGGATTTCTACAATTCAAAAATTGTTTTCATTACTTTCAACATGCTAGGCTAGATTTTCTAAGGTCGGGATACATGAACCCAACCTGATGTGATAATTGCATGTGTATAACATTAATCCTCTGAATTTAGTGATTGATTATGACCGTATTGCGTAGGAACACGATAATTGTAGATCTTTAGATCTCATTTGCTTCTGAGTAACTGGGATGCTTTAGAGTTCAATTCGAGTGTCACTATCACGATATCGATTTACTCATCCTCAGATTAAGTATGATGCGGGCTTGAACCTTATATACCTAATTCTTGGGAGTACTAAATTCTGGGTCTAATTAATCATTTAAATTTATGATTATTATTATAACTGCAATACACTAGGGTTAGGGGATTGTATTCCCGTCCTGTTTATCTCATCACATAGTTTAAAGTTTCAAACCATTCTTCATCAGTATTTTAGGTAATTTAGTATAATTGCACCTTTTCATAATTTCATAATTGCATCTAGTGTAGTCATTCCACAAACCAAATCATTTTTCCTTTTTCTTTAAAGTCGAAGTTAGGATTCCTTCATCAGTCCAACGTCGTTACAATTCATTGTCCTATTTCCCTGTGGAAATGATCTCGACTTACCGAGTTTATTACTAACGCGACAGGCTTGCACTTTAGCCTAGAGTGAACGCACATTAGAGACACTTTCTGAGTCGCGTCAAGTTTTTGGCGCCGTTGCCGGGGAAGTAGGTAGACGTAGGATTAGATCGAGTTAATCTAAAACTTTGACCAAAAATATATAAAAAAAATTTCAAAAAGCACAAAAAGATTCACCATCATCTCTCACAAGCTTTAATGCAAAATTCTGAACTCACTCTCACACCCCATAATACTCACACCAGCATTATCAAAAATCCAATCGTTGAGTACAAACCCGATAGCCCCCACACTCCTAACGCCCCATAGTTCTGGATTCCACCTCCCACACCGTCACACTCAATCTCAAATAACACTCTGTTTTCCTTCCTAGGACACACCTCCGAGCACACCTCAAGCACACCAAGTGAGAGCACCGAGTCATTAAGAGAGACAGAGATGTCGCAACACGGTAGTGCAACTGCCGGTGAGGAAGAGGCCCCATACGCCCGCTGAGAGAAATCTTATATCCCAAGCGCACTGTCACTCCGGGGTGCATTATTCTCCCGTATAATGCCGGGCAATTTCATTTCAAAAATGGGATGATCCAGATGCTACCCCATTACCATGGTATGGATTCTGAAAAGCCATATCTTCATATCAAGGAATTTGAGGATGTGTGTGATACTCTCTATGATCAAACTTGCACACAAGAGGTGATCCGCCTCAAACTCTTCCCCTTCTCACTAAAAGATAAAGCGAAGACCTGGCTATGGTCTCTACCTCCAAGCTCGATTCCATCTTGGAACAATTGTAATCTAGATTTCTCAAGAAATTCTTCCCACCACATCGAACGATCTCCATAAAGGCTCAAATTCAAGCATTCAGGAAATCTGAAAATCAGCCATTTCATCGATGTCACGAGCGTTTCAATGAGTTAGTTGCTTCATGCCCCCATCATGGATTTGATACGGCGCAAATAATTTCTTTTCTCGATAATGGGATGAACCTTACCTCCAAGCAACTCGTTGAAACCATGGGTAGTGGTCCGTTTGTCGATTTAGATGCCCACGATGCTGAGCTTCACCTGAGGTATGCTGCCGAGACTACCCAATCCTGGGATACATCTGATCCTAATGCTCAAAATCAAAATCGTCAAGTGACCACCACTCCAGCGGCGTCTGGGCTATTTCACGTAGATAAAAGTTCTATGACGGATAGTCGATTAGATACGCTCGAGAAAGGATTTCGAGATCTATGTGAGGTATATAGAAGAGGACCAACTAGATCCATACCAAACCCCGTCGAGAAGGTGTGTGCGATTTGTTAGGCAGGTCATTCAATTGAGTAATGCCCGACTATACCCGCCTACAAAGTGATGCTTCAGGAGCAAGTTATTGGTATATGAGGATTTAAGGGTAATTTCGATGCACCGCACGGGAATTCTTACAACCCTTCATGGAAAAACAATCCTGGTTTTAGTTATGGGCAACAACATGCTATAATGAACCCTACTTCCCATGTTGCCCCTCCTTCACCACAACACTTTCAATAAGCTCCACACATGCAAGGACATGTACAAGCATTACCACCTCAAGGAGCATATATCCCGCCACCGCGAAGAACTCTCAAGGATACTAAGAACCAATTTATCACTAGCCAGACTGCAACCAATGCTAGATATGATCGACTGATTAGTGACATAAATACAAGTCTGTCAAAGATACAATCCTCGTTGAGTGTTCAAGAGAAGGGCAAGTTTCCTGCCCAGGGCCAAAGACCTCCCCAAGGTCAAACTAGTGTTAGCTCCACCTCTACTGAACATCAGGAGCAATGTCAAGCTATGACCACTCTTCGTAGTGGGAGAGTCGTTGATTTATAACCTCCCCCACGTGACATAACGAAAGATAAGGAGATTTTGCCCGACACGGAAGAGGCCGAAGATGTCCCCTTGAATCAGAGTGACAAAGAAGACACTAGTGAGCCCGAGGTAGTCGTGAAACCACCCTACGCGGCACCGTTTCCTCAAAGGTGGATTCCCTCCCATAAAGGAAACTCACGTGAGGACGTGCTAGACGTGCTAAAGCAAGTAAAGCTAAATTTACCTTTCCTCGATGCCATTAAGCAAATTCCAGCTTATACAAAAGTCATCAAAGACTTGTTGACGGTAAAGATAAAGATGATGGTAAAGAAGAATGTCTTTCTAGCACAGAACGTGAGCTCCATTCTACTGAATGTTCTCCCGCCTAAATTTAAAGATCCCGGTGCACCCACCATTTCCTGCATCATTGAAGAAAAAAAATTCAAAAAATCCTTACTTGATTTGGGAGCAAGTGTTAATATCCCCCCTTATTCCATTTATAGGAAACTTGATTTGGGTGATCTCAAGCCCACAAAAGTTACTCTCCAATTAGCGGATCGAACCGTGAAGATTCCAAGAGGCATAGTTGAGGACGTGATCGTCCAAGTTGAAACTTTCTACTTCTCGGTAGACTTTTTAGTTTGGGATACGGAACCCTCCTTCACCTCGAGCAACCATGCTCCCATCATCCTTGGGTGACCATTCTTAGCTACGGCTAACACAATCATCAATACTCGGAATGGGTGAATGCAAATCACCTTTGGGAACATGACCTTAGAGACCAACATCTTCCACATAGCCTAACATACGGGGGAAGAAGATGATATTCACGCGGTGAGCTTCATAGATGAGATAGTAGAAGAGTACTTTGAGAAGAATTATTGTGGCGACGCCTTAGGATCCTGTTTAGTGTCAAGATAAGAGAGTGAGGGCACGTACACCGACTACGAGAGAAAGGTTGGGGAGTTGAGAGAGTTACTCGATAAGAGAGCGTCGGACGAGGACGCGAGAGATGTAAATTGGGTTTCTAGATTCGAGGAGTTACGACCGAGGGATACACGCATGGTTCCCTCCGACGAAAAGTTTCCAACCCTTGAATTGAAGAAACTCCCCTTCCATATTAAATATGCATACCTAGGAGAGGATGAGACATTTCCTGTTGTTGTCTCCTCTAGCCTAGACGAAGAGCAGGAGGATAAATTGTTGAAAATTCTGAGAAAGCACCAAAGTGCTTTTGGTTGGTGCATCGCTGATTTGAAAGGGATAAGTCCTTTTATTTTCACTCACAAGATCCATCTCGAAGAGGATGTCAAGCCCTCAAGTGAAATGCAAAGAAGGCTAAATCTAAATATGAAAGAAGTTGTGAGAACCGAAATTATCAAGTTATTGGATGCCGAGATTATCTACCCAATCTCGGATAGCAAGTGGGTGAGCCCTATTCAAGTCGTCCCGAAGAAGCCGGGCATGACAGTGATTGAGAATGATAAGGGAGAGCTAGTTCCCCAACGTACCACCACCGGGTGGCGCGTTTGCATTGATTACCAGAAACTCAATGCAGGAACTAGGAAATACCATTTCCCCTTGCCATTTATTGATCAAATGCTTGAGAGAGTAGCGAGCCACCCTTACTATTTCTTCCTTGATGGTTATTATGGATATAACCAGATTGAGGTAGATGTACTTGACCAGGAGAAAACGACCTTCACTTGCCCTTTTGGTACGTTTGCCTATAAACGTATGCCATTCGTCTTGTGTAATGCACCCACGACCTTTCAAAGGTGCATGCTGAGTCTATTTAGCGACATGGTGGAGAGAGGACTCAAAGTGTTCATGGACGATTTCAGCATTTTTGGCACCTCTTTCGATCGTTGTCTAGAAAAACTGGAAAAAGTACTTGGCCGGTGTGTGGAAAAGAACTTAGCGCTGAATTGGGAGAAATGCCATTTCATAGTCACCGAGGGAATAGTTCTTGGCCACATAGTATCATCCAAGGGAATAGAAGTTGATAGGGCAAAAATAGATGTCATAGCTGATCTTCTCCCACCAAAATCGCTCAAAGACGTGCGCTCTTTCTTGTGTCACGTGAGGTTTTATCGAAGGTTCATTAAGGACTTTAGCGCCATCGCTAGACCCTTAAGAAATCTACTCATAAAGGACATCCCATTCGAGTGGACATAAGCATTCCAAAGCTCTTTTAAAAAACTGAAAGCCATGCTTGTGTCCGCTCCCATCATGCAAGTTCCGGATTGGTCTTTACCATTCGAACTTATGTGTGATGCTAGCGATTATGCGATAGGGGCTGTTTTGGGCCAAAGAAAAGATAAGCAAGCTCATGTCATCTACTACACTAGCCAGACTCTTATTGGACCACAACTCAACTACTCTACCACGGAGAAAGAGTTTCTAGCGGTAGTCTTTGCCATTGATAAATTTCGGTCATATCTTATCGGTTCTCCCATTACTTGCTTCACCGACCACGCAACATTGAAATACCTACTTGCAAAGAAAGATGCAAAGCCGCGTCTCATAAGGTGGATCCTACTCCTATAAGAGTTCAATATCTCCATTAAAGATAAGAAAAGGGTAGAAATGTCGTTACCGACCACTTATCACGGCTTTCGTCCGACATACCTAGTGATCCCATACCCATAGACGAATACTTTCCGGATGAGCAACTTTTTGCTACCTCTTCTTTGCCCTGGTTTGCGGAGATCGTGAATTACCTTATCACGGGAGCCGTCCCTCCCGACTGGACACCGCAAGATAAGAAGAGATTTACTACTTGATCGCGCATGTTTTTCTATGACGATCCCTTCCTTTTTAAATATTGCGCCGACCAAATCACCCGACGATGTGTACCGGATGACGAGATCCCAAAAGTCATCCAGTTTGTCATTCAAAAGCTTGCGGAGGCCACTTTTTAATAAAAAAGACCATCGCTAAAATTCTGAAATGCGGCCTCTATTGGCCCACAATATTCCGGGATGTGAACGCTGCGTGTAAATCTTGCAATAGGTGCCAACAGATGGGATCCATTACTTGACGAGACATGATGCCTCTTACCCCCATACTCATCATTGAGATCTTCGACTGTTGGGGTATTGACTTCATAGGTCCCTTCCCCCCGTCCTTTGGTTTCCTATACATCCTTGTTGCGGTAGACTACGTTTCTAAATGGTGGAAGCTATAGCTACCAAGACAAATGACAACAAAGTGGTGATAAAATTCCTGCAGGAACACATACTTTCTCGCTTCAGTGCACCGAAAGCAATAATCAGCGATAATTGCACGCACTTTTGCAACGGTCCATTCGAGAAGCTAATGAGAAAGTATGGTGTCGTTTATAAGGTTGGAACGACTTATCACCCGCAAACGAATGGGCAAGCCGAACTAGAAAATTGAGAAATCAAGAACATTCTTGAAAAGACCGTCAATCCTTCCCGGAAAGATTGGTCACTTAGATTGAACGATTCGTTATGGGCCTATCGTACCGCATATAAAAATCAACTCGGCATGTCCCCTTTCCGCTTTGTGTATGGCAAACCTTTCCATCTTCCCGATGAATTAGAGCACAAGGCGTATTGGGCGATTAAGCAGTTGAATTATGCCATGGATAAGGCCGGTGAAGCCCGCAAGCTTCAATTGAATGAGTTAGAAGGACTACGCAATGATGCGTATGAGAATGCTAAAATTTCCAAAGAAAGGATGAAACTCGCTCACGATAACATCATTCGACGCAAAGAGTTTCTTCCCGAGAAAAAAGTTCTTCTCTATAACTCTCGGCTTTATCTCTTTCCGGGCAAGTTGCGGTCACGATGGTCTGGCCCGTTCGTTGTAAAGAATGTTTTCCCTCACGGAGCTGTTGTATTAGACGATTTAAAAGGGAGAAATACATTCAAAGTAAACGGACAATGCCTAAAGCCATAACTAGAGGCATGTGTGGAAGAAGTCGACACCATTTGGTTATCGGAACCCGTTTACGGGGTAGAGTGAGCTGTTACAGCGAGGTTATCGCACCCCCGACGCGTATGGGGTAAGAGTCGTGTGTATAGTGAGCGTCGATAGGATTAGGGTACATTCGGGAAAGAGCATTCACATGTTTCGGGAATATTGAATCCAGTTGTGTTGGTCATTGGCATCGAAAGGTTTTTAATCCATATTGATAGGGAGTATGTTGTGAACGTGAAAATTTTCGGAGAAGCGAGATCGAAATTTAGTTAGGGGGAAATCCAACTTAAACACAAGAGCCGGACATGCTCCTTTTTTTTAGGGCCGGACCGGTCCGCCCCGAATCGGTTCCTTTAATTTTGAGCCGGACCGGTCCAGCAGTCGAATGCGGATCGGTCCGCTTTCTGCATTTTGTTTTCCCACTTTCCCAAGGTTCACCCCCTTCTCTCCAATCCCATTCATTCCCTCCCAAATCGTCCACACCACTCCCAAGACTAACCTTTCCATCCCAAATACACCCCCTTTTCCCTCAAAATCCAAACCCTACCCCCACCCTTTCACCTATAAATGACCATCCAAACCCTCCCTCTCCCTCCACACCTTCAACCAAACTCCTCTCTTATCCCTCCCTAATTTTCCAGCAAAAATCTCTCTCATTATCATGGCCCAAAGAGCTGCCCCCAGTAAGTACGACTCCACCGACATCCTCCACTCCGGCCATGACGAATTCTATTCCCGCCAAGAGGAATGGTGGTGCCATCATTTTTTCAGTCCGAATCGCAAACTTTATTTGGAGCGCGCTGTCGAATGGACAGGTCTGCCCCAATCCATCACCGCCTTTTTCATGGCTAGGGGTTGGTGCCGATTCCTCAACGGACCATACGAAGTGGTTTGGGCGGCCGAGGTGTGCTCCTTGTATAGCACCCTTGTTAGGATGGGCCAATTCGAGGCTCAAGCGTACGTGGATGGGACCGTCGTCCCCTTTTCTTTGGCCCTTATCACGGCCAAATTGGCCGAATATGATGTTCCCGATGTCGAAGAATTCACTTACCCTCGGAACATCTCCCCGGTCGCCAAGGAAGTAATCATGGCCCACATTGCCCCCGATGTTGCATGGACGGGGAAAACTGTCCCAGTGGGCCACCTCAATGAGAAGGCAAGCCTCACTTTCCACATCGTGTGTGCAAACATCTTGCAAACATCAAACGACTCAGCGATGCGGCCCCGTCAGGCCACCTTGACCTACCACCTCTTTGACCCACACACTTCCATCAACTTGGCCCGCACCTTATACGCCGACATCATGGTCGCAGCCCTGGATGAGAAAGGTGCCTCCCCACTTCCCTATGCCCGTTTGATCACTTCCATCCTCAAGGATGCTGGCATTATGACGTCGCTGGATCGAATTCACCTCCCCGGTCCTTTTGGATAGGGGACTCGCTCTAAGAGCGCCAAACAGCTAGCTGTCCTTTGGGAAAGGAGGGGAAGTGATAGCGAAGAGTAGGCTGCCTCGAGCGAGAGCGACGAAGAGGCAGCCGGTGCGGATGTCGAAATGGGGGATGTCGGTCCGGATGAAGAGTCGGCGAAAGAAGAAGATGACCCCGATTTTGAGTTGGCGGGTAGCGACCTCACAAACCGTATGGCGGCGCTTGAGATGAGCTTCAATAACTTTTTGACCGACTACCGTCGTGATACAAGCTTGATGTTCCGTTTCCAAGCGGACATATACCGACGCCAAGGGGATCCCAACGAACCATTGCCATCCTATTTCTATGATCCCTACGGCCCCGATGCGCCTGGTTCTTCCCAACCCCCGCCCCAGTGAAGCAATATTTGTGTGTGTGGCAGTTTTTATGTACTTTTCCTGTTTCACATGGGTGTATGCTTTTTCTTGTAATTGTACCACAGTCTTGTTTGCTATAAAATCTGCATTTTCTCCATTTGTTGGTTTTATTTATCGCACTTATTATTTTGCCTTGTTTAGCTTTTAGTCATTTTTTGCTCGAGGACAATGCAAAAGTCTAAGTTAGGGGGCGTAACAAGTTCGTATTTCTAAAACTTCACAAATTTTCAAAATGCCCAGAAATTTCCAAAAAAATCATAAAATTTTGAAAAACCCAAAAATATTTTTGTTCAAAATAAATAAAAATTGGAATTCTAATTTTTCAAAAATATCATTAAAAGTCAGTTTAAAGTCTCAAGTTGTAAAAATTCAACATACACAAAGTCGAAATTGACCAAAGATGAAAATTGAACGAAAATTAACGACTTAACGAATAAGTGTGGAGATTAACAAACCCGGTGAGATTCGAGCCTATCACTTTTGCGAGTTTTTAAATCAATCCAAGTTAGTTGTTAACTCAAAGTTCTTTTCAGCGTCTCAAAAAGTCATCGAGGATCTCAACTCTTTCATTTTGATCGGTTATGAAAAACGTGTGTGATATTGCTTTGAAAAACATGATAAAATTGATCTCTAAACTTAATTCATCTCGAAATGCATATGGTAACGCAATTGGTATTTTGGACAATGAAGTAGGCCCTCGTTTGTAACCCAAAAATATTAGTCAGAAAAAGATGTGAAAAATTATCCTTTTGTAACCCAAATTGAGCCAAAAGTTTTTCCCTTTCGTTTGACAACCCGAAAAACCCCAAATAGCTCGAAATTGCGAAAAATAGAAAAATTTAGAATTTAAGTCCAAAATTGCATAAAAAGGGGTAAGAAAAAATAGATATGCTCAACAAAAATAACAAGAAAAGAAAATAAGTGAAAAATAGAAAAATATAGAAAAATAAGAAAAAAATGAGCAATAGCACGGAAAAAGCACAAATGAACATCATAAATGACTTTTCCAATTCCAATCCTTCCTACCTCTTCCACTTCACCCAAAATACCTTAAAGCTCGAAAAAGTCATAACCGAGTCTAAATTGCGAAATTGGTTACCGCGTGGAGAGCTAATACACCAAAAGATAATAAAAAGAGATTGGATGCGCGAAAAAGAGGCAATGTTCCCGTTTTTAAAATCGTAATCCATTGATGAGATCCTATTATTATAAAATTTCCGTCTTTCTACTTGTATGCGTGACTTTGCGTCCATTATATTTACTCTTTATATCACGCATACCGAGAAAATAGCCATAATTCGAGAGATTCGTTTGTGAGAGTATTCCGTGAGTATTTGAATCAAAATGAATTTTTGGATAAGTAACGTAATGATCAATCGGTGGAAATTGGCGGTTATATTTCTGGCTTCGCACACACGCACTACGATTTGAGACTTGTAAATATGACTTGATGGTGAATATTTTCTGGGAAAGTTTGATTTATACAATTTTTAGGTATTTTGATTTTCTTTGAGTCGAATTTTGTGGGTATATTCACGGCAAACCCTCACGAGACACCACTTGTCCTACTAGGGTAACCTAGGAGTTTAAAGGCTTGTTGCATACGCTAAATGAAATCGCTTGCCCGCGAAAAAGGTATTTCATCCCAATAAAATGTTTTTCAAGAGTTAATCCTTGCTAGGATTCTATTACATTGCTCGGGACACGCAAAGTTCTAAGTTAGGGAGGTTTGATTAGGCATAAATTCTTGCCAATTTATCCCTTAATTTAGTTACTTTTAGCACCTCAAAAAACGTAATCGATTTGACTTTATCTCATAATCTTGCTACTGAATTATCCTAACGAGTACACCGAGTTTCTGGTATTTTGTATTGATTTTACAGGTAGTTGATGTCAAGAAAGAAAGAAACCGGAAGAATCGAGAAATGAAAAAAAGGAAAGTCCAAAGGGCAAAAGTGTAATTTTTACTCGGAATTCGGATGAGGCACCTAAGAGAAGTTAAAGATATCACATTCATGAGAACATAGGAAGAAATGACACCTCAATCAGAATCCCGAAACAAAAGTTATGAGCAGTCAAAGTTGAGAAAAAAAGTCAAACAAGCAGACCGATCCGCCCCCAGTCCGGACCGATCCATTGTGCAACAATCCAGAGGACCCTGGATCAAAAGCAAATCGAAGAGGGATAAAAAATAAAAGAATCGGTCCGCTTCAAACCGGTCCGCTAGAAAATTAAAAGAACCGATCCGCATGGAAGGCAAACCGATCCGCCTAAGCCCCGGACCGGTCCGACTGTCGAGATTGTGTAATCTTATCCTTCTCCTATGGAGAGTCCTAGTGCAACTAAAAGTCCTGAATTCTCGTAGGGTATAAAAACCCATTTTATTATCATTATTTATACGGAGAATTAATAAAATTTTCCATACTTTTCCAGAAAACACTAGTTTAGAGATAGTTTGCAATTTTAATTCCAAGATTGAAGTTTATTCAGAATTCTGTGATCTTAATTGCTGTTGTTGCTGCTTTGGTAAGATTAGGAGCTAATTTTCTTCATTCAAATTTCTTTCTACATCATTCTACAAATTTTCTTTAGTTTAATTATGGATTTCTACAATTCAAAAATTATTTTCATTACTTTCAACATGCTAGGCTAGATTTTCTAAGGTCGGGATACATGAACCCAACCTGATGTGATAATTGCATGTGTATAACATTAATCCTCTGAATTTAGTGATTGATTATGACCGTATTGCGTAGGAACACGATAATTGTAGATCTTTAGATCTCATTTTCTTCTGAGTAACTGGGATGCTTTAGAGTTCAATTCGAGTGTCACTATCACGATATCGATTTAATCATCCTCAGATTAAGTATGATGCGGGCTTGAACCTCATATACCTAATTCTTGGGAGTACTAAATTCTGGGTCTAATTAATCATTTAAATTTATGATTATTATTATAACTGCAATACACTAGGGTTAGGGGATTGTATTCCTGTCCTGTTTATCTCATCACATAGTTTAAAGTTTCAAACCATTCTTCATCAGTATTTTAGGTAATTTAGTATAATTGCACCTTTTCATAATTTCATAATTGCATCTAGTGTAGTCATTCCACAAACCAAATCATTTTTCCTTTTTCTTTAAAGTCGAAGTTAGGATTCCTTCATCAGTCCAACGTCGTTACAATTCATTGTCCTATTTCCCTGTGGAAATGATCTCGACTTACCGAGTTTATTACTAACGCGACAGGCTTGCACTTTAGCCTAGAGTGAACGCACATTAGAGACACTTTCTGAGTCGCGTCAAGTTTTTGGCGCCGTTGCCGGGGAAGTAGGTAGACGTAGGATTAGATCGAGTTAATCTAAAACTTTGACCAAAAATATATAAAAAAAATTTCAAAAAGCACAAAAAGATTCACCATTATCTCTCACAAGCTTTAATGCAAAATTCTGAACTCACTCTCACACCCCATAATACTCACACCAGCATTATCAAAAATCCAATCGTTGAGTACAAACCCGATAGCCCCCACACTCCTAACGCCCCATAGTTCTGGATTCCACCTCCCACACCGTCACACTCAATCTCAAATAACACTCTGTTTTCCTTCCTAGGACACACCTCCGAGCACACCTCAAGCACACCAAGTGAGAGCACCGAGTCATTAAGAGAGACAGAGATGTCGCAACACGGTAGTGCAACTGCCGGTGAGGAAGAGGCCCCATACGCCCGCTGAGAGAAATCTTATATCCCAAGCGCACTGTCACTCCGGGGTGCATTATTCTCCCGTATAATGCCGGGCAATTTCATTTCAAAAATGGGATGATCCAGATCCTACCCCATTACCATGGTATGGATTCTGAAAAGCCATATCTTCATATCAAGGAATTTGAGGATGTGTGTGATACTCTCAATGATCAAACTTGCACACAAGAGGTGATCCGCCTCAAACTCTTCCCCTTCTCACTAAAAGATAAAGCGAAGACCTGGCTATGGTCTCTACCTCCAAGCTCGATTCCATCTTGGAACAATTGTAATCTAGATTTCTCAAGAAATTCTTCCCACCACATCGAACGATCTCCATAAAGGCTCAAATTTAAGCATTCAGGAAATCTGAAAATCAGCCATTTCATCGATGTCACGAGCGTTTCAATGAGTTAGTTGCTTCATGTCCCCATCATGGATTTGATACGGCGCAAATAATTTCTTTTCTCGATAATGGGATGAACCTTACCTCCAAGCAACTCGTTGAAACCATGGGTAGTGGTCCGTTTGTCGATTTAGATGCCCACGATGCTGAGCTTCACCTGAGGTATGCTGCCGAGACTACCCAATCCTGGGATACATCTGATCCTAATGCTCAAAATCAAAATCGTCAAGTGACCACCACTCCAGCGGCGTCTGGGCTATTTCACGTAGATAAAAGTTCTATGACGGATAGTCGATTAGATACGCTCGAGAAAGGATTTCGAGATCTATGTGAGGTATATAGAAGAGGACCAACTAGATCCATACCAAACCCCGTCGAGAAGGTGTGTGCGATTTGTGAGGCAGGTCATTCAACTGAGTAATGCCCGACTATACCCGCCTACAAAGTGATGCTTCAGGAGCAAGTTATTGGTATATGAGGATTTAAGGGTAATTT
Organism: Sambucus nigra; assembly: GCA_949130495.1. Lineage (NCBI taxonomy): Eukaryota > Viridiplantae > Streptophyta > Magnoliopsida > Dipsacales > Adoxaceae > Sambucus > Sambucus nigra. The sequence continues at coordinate 352,540,004 of OX422215.1, forward strand.
CGATGCACCGCACGGGAATTCTTACAACCCTTCATGGAAAAACAATCCTGGTTTTAGTTATGGGCAACAACATGCTATAATGAACCCTACTTCCCATGTTGCCCCTCCTTCACCACAACACTTTCAATAAGCTCCACACATGCAAGGACATGTACAAGCATTACCACCTCAAGGAGCATATATCCCGCCACCGCGAAGAACTCTCAAGGATACTATGAACCAATTTATCACTAGCCAGACTGCAACCAATGCTAGATATGATCGACTGATTAGTGACATAAATACAAGTCTGTCAAAGATACAATCCTCGTTGAGTGTTCAAGAGAAGGGCAAGTTTCCTGCCCAGGGCCAAAGACCTCCCCAAGGTCAAACTAGTGTTAGCTCCACCTCTACTGAACATCAGGAGCAATGTCAAGCTATGACCACTCTTCGTAGTGGGAGAGTCGTTGATTTATCACCTCCCCCACGTGACATAACGAAAGATAAGGAGATTTTGCCCGACACGAAAGAGGCCGAAGATGTCCCCTTGAATCAGAGTGACAAAGAAGACACTAGTGAGACCGAGGTAGTCGTGAAACCACCCTACGCGGCACCATTTCCTCAAAGGCTGATTCCCTCCCATAAAGGAAACTCACGTGAGGACGTGCTAGACGTGCTAAAGCAAGTAAAGCTAAATTTACCTTTCCTCGATGCCATTAAGCAAATTCCAGCTTATACAAAAGTCATCAAAGACTTGTTGACGGTAAAGATAAAGATGATGGTAAAGAAGAATGTCTTTCTAGCACAGAACATGAGCTCCATTCTACTGAATGTTCTCCCACCTAAATTTAAAGATCCCGGTGCACCCACCATTTCCTGCATCATTGGAGAAAAAAAATTCAAAAAATCCTTACTTGATTTGGGAGCAAGTGTCAATATCCCCACTTATTCCATTTATAGGAAACTTGATTTGGGTGATCTCAAGCCCACAAAAGTCACTCTCCAATTAGCGGATCGAACCGTGAAGATTCCAAGAGGCATAGTTGAGGACGTGATCGTCCAAGTTGAAACTTTCTACTTCTCGGTAGACTTTTTAGTTTGGGATACGGAACCCTCCTTCACCTCGAGCAACCATGCTCCCATCATCCTTGGGTGAGCATTCTTAGCTACGGCTAACACAATCATCAATACTCGGAATGGGTGAATGCAAATCACCTTTGGGAACATGACCTTAGAGACCAACATCTTCCACATAGCCCAACATACGGGGGAAGAAGATGATATTCACGCGGTGAGCTTCATAGATGAGATAGTAGAAGAGTACTTTGAGAAGAATTATTGTGGCGACGCCTTAGGATCCTGTTTAGTGTCGAGATAAGAGAGTGAGGGCACGTACACCGACTACGAGAGAAAGGTTGGGGAGTTGAGAGAGTTACTCGATAAAAGAGCGTCGGACTGGGACGCGAGAGATGTAAATTGGGTTTCTAGATTCGAGGAGTTACGACCGAGGGATACACGCATGGTTCCCTCCGACGAAAAGTTTCCAACCCTTGAATTGAAGAAACTTCCATATTAAATATGCATACCTAGGAGAGGATGAGACATTTCCTGTTGTTGTCTCCTCTAGCCTAGATTTTCTAAGGTCGGAATACATGAACCCAACCTGATGTGATGGTTGCATGTGTATAACATTAATCCTCCGAATTTAGTGATTGATTACGATCGTATTGCATAGGAACACGACAATTGTAGATCTTTAGATATCATTTGCCTCTGAGTAACCGGGATGCTTTAGAGTGCAATTCGAGTGTCACTATCGCGATACCGATTTACTCGTCCTCAGATTAAGTATGATGCGGGCTTGAACCTCATATACGTAATGCTTGGGAGTACTAAATTCTGGGTATAATTAATCATTTAAATTTACGATTATTATTATAACTGCAATACACTAGGGTTTGGGGATTGTATTCCCGTCCTATTTTTCTCATCACATAGTTTAAAGTTTCAAACCATTGTTCATCAGTATTTTGGGTAATTTAGTATAATTGCACATTTTCATAATTTCATAATTACATCTAGTGTAGTCATTCCACAAACCAAATCATTTTTCCTTTTTCTTTAGAGTCGAAGTTAGGATTCATTCATCTGTCCAACGTTGTTACAATTCATTGTCCTATTTCCCTGTGGATATGATCCCGACTTACCGGGTTTATTACCAATGCGATAGGCTTGCACTTGAGCCTAGAGTGAACGCACATTAGAGACACTTTCTGAGTCGCATCAAGTTTGGTGCGGGCTTGAACCTCATATACGTAATGCTTGGAAGTACTAAATTCTAAGTCTAATTAATCACTTAAATTTACGATTAGTTTTATACCATCAATACACTAGGGTTGAGGGATTGTATTCCCGTCCTATTTCCTTCATCATATAGTTCTAGTTTCAGTTCAATCATCATCAGTAATTTAGGTAATTTAAAATAGTTTCATTCCATTCATACTTTGGTGCATTAAATAAATATTTTCAAAATTGCATTTAGTTGTAGTCAATTCCCAAATTAGATCGTCTTTTCCTTTTTCTTTAGAGTCAGAGTTAGGATTCCTTCGTCTGTCCAACATCATTACAACTCTGTTGTCCTATTTCCCTGAGGATCGATACCCGACTTATCGGATTATTACTTGAGCGACATGCTTGCACTTGAGACTAGAGAGTACGCACTTCTGAGACACATTATTAGTCGCATCAAGTTTTTGGCGCCGTTGCCGGGGATTTTGGTAGACCTAGGATTAGATCAAGTCAATCTAAAACTTTGACCAAAAATTTCAAAAATCCAAAAAAAAAATAGATTTAATTTAAAAGCACAAAAATATTCCTCATCATCTCTCATAAGCCCGTTAATGAAAAATTCTGAACTCACTCCAACTCCCCATAATACTCCAACCCACATTCACGAAAACCCGATTGTTGAGTACGACCTTGATAGCCCTCACACTCCTAACCTTCCACAGTTCTGGGTTCCACCTCCCACACCGTCACACTCAATCGCAAATAACATTCCGTTTTCCCTCTTAGGACACACTTCGGAGCACGCCCCGAGCATACCAAGTGAGGATACGGAGTCATTAAGAGAGAGAAATATGTCACAACACGGTAGTGCAACCACCTATGAAGAAGAGGCACCGTATCGCCCTTTGAGAGAAATCTTATATCCCGAGCGCACTGTTACTCCGGGATGCATTATTCTCTTGTATAATGCAGGGTAATTTTTTTTTAAAAATGGGATGATCTATATGTTCACCCACTACCATGGGATGGTTTTTGAAAATCCATATCTCCACATCAGGGAATTTGAGGATGTGTGTGAAACCCTCAATGATCAAACTTGCACACAAGAGGTGATCCGCCTCAAACTCTTCCCATTCCCTCTAAAAGTTAAAGCTAAGGCCTGGCTATGGTCTTTACCTCCAAGTTCGATTGCATCCTGGAATGAGTTGTAATCTAAATTTTTTAAGAAATTCTTTCCTCCACATCAAACGAACTCCATCAAGGCTCAAATTCAAACATTTTGACAATTAGAAAATGAGTCGTTCGATCGATGATATGAGCGCCTGAATGAGTTAATTACTTTATGCCCCCATCATGGATTTGATAAACTACAACTCATTTCCTTTATACATAATGGGCTGAACATTAATTCTAAACAACTCGTTGAAACCATGGGCAGTGGTCCATTTGTCGAATTAGACTCCCATGATGCTGAGCTTCACTGAGGTATGTCGCCGAGACTACCCAATCCTGGCATACATCTGACCCTAATGCTCAAAATCGAACTTGCCAAGTGACCACCACTCCATCGGCGTCCGACCTATTTCTAGTAGGGAAAAATTCTATAGTGGATGGTCTACTCGATGTGCTTGAGAGAGGAATGCAACGATTGTTGGAGAAATATGCAGAGGAGGATTCAAAGGTAATTTCGGTGCACCGCACAGGAATTCTTACAACCCTTCATGGAAAAACCATCCTGGTTTTAGCTATGGGTAACAACATGCTGGGATGAATCCTAATTAACATGTTGCTCCCCCTCCACCACCGCAGTTTCAACAAGCTCCACACATTCAAGGACATGTGCAAGCACCACCACCTTAAGGATCATATATCCCTCCACCGCAGAGAAATCTCAAGGATACGATAAATTAATTTATCAATAACTAGAATGCAGCCAATGCTAGATATGATTGCATGATCAGCGACATAAATGCAAATATTTTAAAAATGCAATCATCGTGGAGTATCCAAGAGAAGGGCAAGTTCCATGCCTAGAGCCAAAGTCCGGCCCAAGGTCAAACTAGTGTTAGCTCCACTTCAACAGAACATCAGGAGCAATGCTAAGCTGTGACCACTCTTCGTAGTGGGAGAGTTGTTGATTTATCACCTCCCCCACACGAAAAAATCAAAGACAAGGAGATTTCGCCAGGCATGAAAGAGGCCGAAGATGTCTGCTTGAATGAGAGTGATAAATAAGACACTAGTGTGCCCGAAGTAGTAGTGAAACCACCCACCGTGGCACTGTTTCCTCAAAGGTTGGTTCCTTCCCATAAAGGAAACCCCCGTGATGAAGTGCTAGAGGTACTGAAGCAAGTAAAGCTAAATTTACCTTTCCTCGATGCCATTAAGTAAATTCCAGCTTATGCGAAAGTTATCAAGGACTTGTTAACAGTGAAGAGGAAGGTGAAGGTAAAGAAAAACGTCTTTTTAGCACAGAACGTGAGCTCCATCCTACTTAATGATCTCCCTCCAAAATTCGAATATTCTGGTGCACCCACCATTTTCTGCATCAATGGAGACAATAAAATTGAAAAAGCCTTACTTGACTTGGGAGCAAGTGTCAATATCCTCCCTTACACCATCTATAGGCAACTTGATCTGGGAAACCTGAAGCCCACAATGATCACTCTCCAATTAGAGGATCGAACCGTGAAGGTCCCAAGAGGTATAGTTGAGGACGTGATCGTCCTTCGCCTCGAGCGATCATGTTCCCATCATCCTTGGGCGCCCATTCTTAGCTACGACTAACGCAATTATCAATACTCGAAATGGGCAGATGCAACTCACTTTTGGGAACATGACCTTAGAGACTAACATCTTCCATATAGCACAACATACGGGGGAAGAAGATGATCTTCACGCATTGAGCCTAATCGACGAGATCGTAGAGGAGTATTTTGAGGAAAATTATTATGGGGATTCCCTAGGGTCCTGTTTAGTATCGAGCCATGAGAGATAGGGGACGTACACCAAATTCAAAAGGGAAGTTGAGAAGTTGAGAGAGTTACTCGATGAGAGAGCGTCGGATGAGAACGCGAGAGATGTAAGTTAGGTTTCTCGATTCGAGGAATTACCACCAAGGGAGTCACGCATGGTTCCCTCCAGCGATAAATTTCCTACCCTTGAATTAAAGAAACCACCCTCCCATACTAAATATGCATACCTACGAGAGGACGAGACATTTCCTGTTGTTATCTTCTCTAGCATAGACGAAGAGCAGGAGAGTAAACTGTTAAAGATTCTGTGGAAGCACCAATGTGCTTTCAGTTGGCATATTAATGATTTAAAGGGGATAAGTCCTTTAATTTTCACCCACAAGATTCACCTCGAGGAGGATGTCAATCCCTCGAGAGAAGTGCAAAGAAGGCTAAACCCCAATATGAAAGAAGTAGTGAGGACCAAAATAATTAAGCTACTAGATGCTGGGATTATCTACCCAATCTCGGATAGCAAATGGGTGAGTCCTATTCAAGTGATCCCGAAGAATTCGGGCATGACAGTGATCGAAAATGCTAAGGGAGAGTTAGTTCCCCAACGTACCACCATTGGGTGGCACGTTTGCATTGATTACCGAAAACTCAATGCGGGAACTAGGAAAGACCATTTCCCCTTGCCATTAATTGATCAGATGCTTGAGAGAGTAGCGGGAGACCCTTATTATTTATTCTTTGATGGTTATTCCAGATATAACCAAATTGCGGTAGATGTACTTGACCAGGACAAAACGACCTTCACTTGCCCCTTTGGTACGTTTGCCTACAAACGTATGCTATTCGGCTTGTGTATTGCACCCGCGACCTTTTAAAGGTGTATGTTAAGTCTATTTAGCATCATGGTTGAGAGAGGACTCGAAGTGTTCATGGACGACTTTAGCAGTTTTGGCACCTCTTTCGATCGTTGTCTAGAAAAGATGGAAAAATTACTTTCCCGGTGTGTGGAGAAGAACTTAGTGCTGAATTGGGAAAAATGACATTTCATGGTAACTGAGGGCATAGTTCTTGGCCACATCGTGTCATACAAAGGAATTAAAGTTGATAGATCAAAGATAGATGTCATAGCCTATCTACCCTCACCAAAATCTCTCAAAAACGTGCGCTCCTTCTTGGGCCACGCGGGGTTTTATCGACGGTTCATTAAGGACTTTAGCACCATCGCTATACCTTTAAGCAACCTACTCATGAAGGACACCCCATTTGAGTGGACGGAATCATGCCATAGAGCTTTTGAAAAATTAAAAACCATGCTTGTGTCCACTCCCATCATGCAAGTTTCGAATTGGTCCTTACCATTCAAAATTATGTGTGATGTTAGCGACTATGTGATAGGGGCTGTTTTGGGCCAAAGAAAAGACAAATAGGCTCATGTCATCTACTACGCTAGCCGGACTCTTACCGGACCACAACTCAATTACTCTAACACAGAGAAGGAGTTACTAGAGGTAGTGTTCGCTCTTGACAAATTTTGGTCCTACCTTATTGGTTCTCCCATCACTTGCTTCACCGACCATACGACATTGAAATACCTACTTGTGAAGAAAGACGCAAAGCCGCACCTCATAAGGTAGATCCTACTCCTACAAGAGTTTAATCTCTCCATTAAAGATAAGAAAGGAGTAGAAAACGTCGTTGCTGACCACTTATCACGGCTGTAATTTGACGTACCTAGTGATCCAATACCCATAGACGAATACTTCCCGGATGAGCAACTTTTTGCTACCACTTCTTTGCCCTGGTTTGCAGATATCGTGAACTATCTTATCACGGGAGCTGTCCCTCCTGATTTGACACCGCAAGATAAGAAGAGGTTTATTACTTGGTCGCGAATATTTTTCTATGACGATCCTTTCCTGTTTAAATATTGCGTCGACCAAATCACTCGACGTTGTGTACCGGATGATGAGATCACCAAAGTAATCCAATTTTGTCATTCGAAAGCTTGTGGAGGTCACTTTTCGACGAAAAAGACGGCCGCTAAGATCCTTCAATGCGTCCTCTATTGGCCCACAATCTTTCGGGATGTGAACAACTATTGAAAATCCTGCGATAGGTGTCAAAGGATGGGGGTGATCACCCGACGAGACATGATCCATTAACCCCAATACTCATTATTGAGATCTTCGACTGTTGGGGTATTGACTTCATGGGCCCTTTTCCCCTATCTTTTGGTTTCCTATACATCCTTGTCGATGTAGACTACATTTCTAAATGGGTGGAAGCTATAGCTACCAAGACTAATGACAATAAAGTGGTGATTAGGTTCCTACAAGAACACATACTTTCCCGTTTCGGTGATCTGAAAGCGATAATCAGTGATAATGGCACGCACTTTTGCAATAGGCCATTCAAGAAGCTCATGAGAAAGTATGGCATCGTTCACAAAGTTGGAACGATCTATCACCCATAAACAAACGGGCAGGCCAAATTAGTGAACCGGGAAATCAAGAACATTCTCGAGAAGACCGTCAATCCCACCCGGAATGATTGGTAACTTCGATTGAACGATTCACTATAGGCCTATCGTACCGCATATAAAAATTCTCTCGACATTTCCCCATTCCGCTTTGTGTATGGAAAACCTTGCCATCTTCCCGTGGAATTAGAGCACAGGCGTATTGGGCGATTAAGAAGCTGAATTATGACATGGATAAAGCCGGTGAAGCTTGCAAGCTTCAATTAAATGAGTTAGAAGAGATACGCAATGATGCGTATGAGAATGTAAAAATTTCCAAAGAACAGATGAAAACCGCTCACGATAACATCATTCGACGTAAAGAGTTTCTTCCCGGATAAAAAGTGCTTCTCTATAACTCTCGGCTTCATCTTTTTCCGGGTAAGTTGCGATCACGATGGTCTGGCCCGTTCATTGTAAAGAATGTATTCCTGCACGGAGCTGTTGAGTTAGACGATTTGAAAGGGGGAAATACATTCAAAGTAAATGGACAATGCCTAAAGCCATATCTAGAGGCTTGTGTGGAAGAAGTCGATACCGTTTGGTTATCGGACCCCATTTACGGGGTCATTTGAGCTGGCAAGAAAGGTCATCGCACCCCCGATGCGTATGGGGTGAACTATTATGTATAGTAGTTATGCTTCGATAGATTATATTGAGTCCGTAGGTAGGTTACGTAAGGTTATGGTTAAGATCACGCATTTCTACACAAAATTCATGAGGGCATCGAGGAGTTCAAGTGGGAGAATAAGTGCAAGAGTTTAGAAATTTGAGAGAATAAGATTCCAGAGCAGTAAACTGAGAAAAGGGGTTCTGTCACAGATGGAACCGAACCGAATCCCCAAGCCGGATCGGTTCGGTTTGGAAAAATTGAAAAAATAAAAATCCCCAGAACCGAACCGAATTGCCCTTTAACAGAATCGATTCGGTTCCTGGGATTTCGCTTCTTCCTGAAGAACCCATTCAACCCCCTATCCTCTCCCTTCCCTCCATTCTTCCACCCCCCAAATTACCCACCCCTTTTTCCCTCCAAAAACCCTCACCCAAACCACTCCCCACCACCTATAAATACCTTATCTTCCCTCCTCTTCCACTCACACCTTCACATCTTTCCATATCTACAAGCCCTAGTCTTTATTCCAAGATTTCCCAATGGCCAATCAACCCCTTCCCACAAAATATCTGTCAACCTGTAAGAGAGTAGTCTAATTTAGGGGAAATACTCGATTTTAGCACGTGTTTGACTTGAGAAACTTCGGTTGTGCCTACGTATCCGTTATGCTCGGAATCAAAGTCAGCGTAGTTCGTGGGTTCGTACGATTCGCCGAAAAACTCATTGTGGTGGTTTTTCGGAGAGATGGGAGGTGTTGCCACTCTTCTCAAAGAACTCATCCCAAAACTCTCTCTAAAACCTCATAAGATAAGAAAATCACCCTCCTCTTCCAAGAAGAGATCCCTTTCAAATGTATGGGGGTAGGGCTTATTTATAGCAAAACCCACCCAAGTGGGTCGCCACATGTCAATTAACCCGTGGTGACACATGTCCTATTTTAAGTGGCATGTGTCCCATAACATATGTCAAAACTCTCAATACTAGAATATTTTCTAGTTAATATGTAAATAATACACAAATACGCGTGATATGTCCAACGCGCATAATAATACCTCAGTCGCATAAACACATGGACTTTTGTCAATATTAATCATCTCTAATCTCATTTAATAATTTAATGAGAGGCTTATCATTAAGCCTCTCCTACATTTGCCCCCTCGTACATATAGTTGATATATTGATACATGTCTGAAATATATCGACTGTATGTACGAAATAACTTTAGTCAGTTTTCATATGTTCGATCGACCTGTGGATCGTGGGTAATAATCTCATATCTCATTTCATCTTGATGATGTACTTTTACCTCATATATCACATTTTATGATATAATATAATCTCATATTTCATATCTCAGTTTATATGATATACATCAATTTTATATCTCATATCTTAAATCCCATTTTGCAGCTTTGATCTCATAGGTTATTCCGAAGGACCTCGTTTATCATTATTTTCATACGAATGATATACACCGAGTGTTGCCCCCATTCCTATTTAAATGAACATGCATCCACATTTTTATTGCGATTGTTTGTAACTCTTCTTTGGTAAAGAGTATTATCATGAACACATAATAACTACCTCAGCATTCTCTTTCGTCATTCTCAATCAAGCTTGGTGAAAGTATTATTACGGTTTACATAATAACTACTTCATCGTCCTTGATTAATCTTTTAGTGCATGCACATGCTGTTTGACTTGTTTTAATCATGATGAGGTTTCTTGTGCATGCATGTATTATTGACTCGCTCAAATGACCACTTTTTAATGTTTTTTTTTTTTTTTTCACAAACTCACACCTATAAGGTGACTTAATGATGAGAACACACTTGTCAGGGTTTTTCGCAAACTCCACCGTTAGAGGTGACTTAACAATGAAAACATAATTGTTAAGGTTTTTCGCAAACTCCACCGTTAGAGGTGACTTAAACTCCACCGTTAGAGGTGACTTAACAATGAAAATATAATTGTTAAGGTTTTTCGCAAACTCCACCATTAGAGGTGACTTAACAATGAAAACATACTTGTTAAGGTTTTTCGCAAACTCCACCGTTAGAGGTGACTTAACAATGAAAACATACTTGTTAAGGTTTTTCATAAACTCCACCGTTAGAGGTGACTTAACAATGAAAACACACTTGTTAAGGTTTTTCGCAAACTCCACCGTTAGAGGTGACTTAACAATGAAAACATAATTGTTAAGGTTTTTCGCAAACTCCACCATTAGAGGTGACTTAATAATGAAAACATAATTGTTAAGGTTTTTCGCAAACTCCACCTTTAGAGGTGACTTAGCAATGAAAACATACTTGTTAAGGTTTTTCGCAAACTCCACCGTTAGAGGTGACTTAACAATGAAAACATACTTGTTAAGGTTACAATGAAAACACACTTGTTAAGGTTTTTCGCAAACTCCACCGTTAGAGGTGACTTAACAATGAAAACATACTTGTTAAGGTTTTTCATAAACTCCACTGTTAGAGGTGACTTAACCATGAAAACACACTTGTTAAGGTTTTTCGCAAACTCTACCGTTAGAGGTGACTTAACAATGAAAACATAATTGTTAAGGTTTTTCGCAAACTCCACCGTTAGAGGTGACTTAACAATGAAAACATAATTGTTAAGGTTTTTCGCAAACTCCACCGTTAGAGGTGACTTAACAATGAAAACATAATTGTTAAGGTTTTTCGCAAACTCCACCGTTAGAGGTGACTTAACAATGAAAACATACTTGTTAAGGTTTTTCGCAAACTCCACCGTTAGAGGTGACTTAACAATGAAAACATACTTGTTAAGGTTTTTCATAAACTCCACCTATAACGGTGACTTAACGACGAAAACGTTTGTTAAGATTTTTCATCAACTCCACCTATAACGGTGACTTAACAACGAAAACGCTTGTTAAGAATTTTCCATAAACTCCACCTTATAACGGTGACTTAACAACAAAAACGCTTGTTAAGATTTTTCGTAAACTCCACCTTATAACGGTGACTTAACAATGAGAACACACTTGTTAAGATTTTTGTAAAACTTCACCGATAACGGCACACCTATGACGGTGACTTAACAACGAAAACACTTGTTAAGATTTTTCATAAACTCCACCTATAACGGTGACTTAACAACGAAAACGCTTGTTAAGTTTTTCCATAAACTCCACCTATAACGGTGACTTAACAACGAAAACGCTTGTTAAGATTTTTATATATAGTCTCCACCTTATAACGGTGACTTAACAACGAAAACGCTTGTTAAGATTTTTATATAATCTCCACCTTATAACGGTGACTTAACAACGAAAACGCTTGTTAAGATTTTTTTATATAATCTCCACCTTATAACGGTGACTTAACAACGAAAACGCTTGTTAAGATTTTTTATATAATCTCCACCTATAACGGTGACTTAACAACCAAAACGCTTGTTAAGATTTTTGTAAAACTTCACCGATAACGGCACACCTATGACGGTGACTTAACAACGAAAACACTTGTTAAGATTTTTCATAAACTCCACCTATAACGGTGACTTAACAACGAAAACGCTTGTTAAGATTTTCCATAAACTCCACCTATAATGGTGACTTAACAACGAAAACGCTTGTTAAGATTTTTATATATAGTCTCCACCTTATAACGGTGACTTAACAACGAAAACGCTTGTTAATATTTTTATATAATCTCCACCTTATAACGGTGTCTTAACAACGAAAACGCTTGTTAAGATTTTTATATAATCTCCACCTTATAACGGTGACTTAACAACAAAACGCTTGTTAATATTTTTTATATAATCTCCACCTTATAACGGTGACTTAACAACGAAAACGCTTGTTAAGATTTTTTATATAATCTCCACCTATAACGGTGACTTAACAACGAAAACGCTTGTTAAGATTTTTATATAATCTCCACCTTATAACGGTGACTTAACAACGAAAACGCTTGTTAAGATTTTTTATATAATCTCCACCTTATAACGGTGACTTAACAACGAAAACGCTTGTTAAGATTTTTTATATAATCTCCACCTATAACGGTGACTTAACAACGAAAACGCTTGTTAAGATTTTTTGTAAACTCATTCTTATGTATCTCTTTTCAGGACAGGATCCCGTACCTGACAAACTGAGCGTGGTCCTTTGTCTGTTTGCTTCCATGACCAACTTCTTCGGACGAGCTAAGTCATAACGATCGTGGTTCAACTACCGACCAATTTGATAAAGTTTTTTTTGGAATATAATACACCTCTCTAGAAGACTTATCTCAACACTCGCAAAGTTCTCATAATATGATGTCATATCTGAAGGATGACTGACTTTGTCAATTTCTGAGTGATAACTAATTAACCCGTTTGAACTCTTTGCGAAGGAAACTGAAGAAGCTTTTGTAATGGACTGCTTGGATGTTACTATACTCTGAAGGTTCATCAATCTAACCTTGGCGTGGATGATGTCGAAGAAGCTTTAGACTACAAGCTACGTTACATCATAATATCCATTTGCCCCCTTTATTTTATTTTATCGTAAGATAAAATAAAATAAAATAAATTACATATATTCTTTACAATTCCCACCCGAAAAAAAAATGAAAGCAACCTAATTATTACATTTCATGGGGTGTATCTCAAACTGTCGAATCTTTGAACAATGATTTGATATTTGTGTCGCTCAATATCTACTCGTTCAGAAGCCTCTGCAAAATAATATCTTTCTGACACAATAATATAATATTGCAAAGGGTTAGTAAAACTCAGGAAATATCCAAGTACAATTCTCATCATGCCCCCTTTATTTTATTTTATTTTTTATTTTATTTGATATAATAAAATTTAAATAAATTTCGGGGATATTTGTGTAATGAATCGTAACCACCCATACTCGTAGGTGTATCGTGGACAATTTAATGTCGTTTAAGCACACATCCTTTCAAACTTACGAGTGTGTAAAATATCAAGATGAATTTTAAACTGTGAAATCCATTCAAGCTATTTAGTAATATTTTACTCATGTTTGGCATGGTCTCAAACTACCAAATAACATTTACAAAATATTTTATCAAAACTCGGTATTTAAATGAAGGTTCATTATGCCCCCTTTATTTTATTTTTAACTTTATGTTATAATATAGCACATAGATATATCATGCGATAGATAAATCTAGCAAAACCCAATAATTGTATCTCGGGTGGCGTGGTTTATCGCGTACACAAGCTCCAGATGTATCGTAAATATATTCAAGAATGATGCGTCATGTTCAATATAGTCTAAACTCGTAGAATAAATGATTGTGGGACTCCATAAAATGTTCGGATGTACCCTTCGTTATGCCTCTCTTATTTTAATGTTTGAACACATAGAACTCAAAATAGAAAGGTACCACAAATCATACGTTGATTTTCAACATGCATATTGTGTATACACACACCAAAAAAGATAGTGTCAATTAATCACTCAATATTTTTAATCACAAAACTTAAATAGTCTCATACCATAATTTATCATAATTCATTACAGGAACCTCAAAAATAAATACAAAATAAAACCATCTCTAAAGTCAAGTCTAAAATCAAGAGCCTTGATTTGGTTTGAAAACAATATACAAACAAAATCTATTTTTAATTTGAAACTTTGAGAACCCAAATGGTTTTTTATTTTCCCAAAGTTTTGTCCCAACTCGAGATAGCTCAACCCAAAAAAAAAATCTGGCACCGAAATCCTAACTCGTACAGTATGGTACAACCAAGATCCCGTCAAAAACGGAACCCAATAGTCCAACGCCTGAACTAGGGGGGACCCCGAGACCATCGGCGTTCCTATATTACCCTAGTTCCACCACCAGTTAAACGTTACAGAATTATAACAACAATAGTACCACCATGAATCCAATCGGAACCAGAATACGGGAGCACCACCACCAACAAGCAGTAAACAACCAAAGAATGGTCAATCACGGAACCTCCGACATCCCAGACCCATACCGTTGTCGTCACAATTCAGTAAAGCCTACAGTTTAGTGGGTTTAGTTGTGAGTTTTATTTACCAAGGCGAATCGTTTTTTTCATTTTGTACCCACAAAAAAAAAAAAACTCTTGATGCATCGGTTTGGGAGTAAATTTGACAGCCATGGTTAGTCGGTTCTATACCTCAGTCATGGCGAATCGTTTTTCTTTTTTTTTTGTCACCGGCTAGGCGGTGTATTTATATATTAAAAAAAAAATCAAAGGGGCCCTATTTTACTCCGGCCAAAACAGTAGTAACTTCGACCGAAAGTTACGCCGAAAAAAAAACGTTTTGTTTCACGAGAGTTCTAATTTTGTCTGCCAGCGGACAACAAAATAATCATGGCATGGTGGGTTTTCTTATTTTGTGTGCCACCTACTATCTACTCAGGAAAGCTTATAAAAGATCTCTCATGTCTTGTCCTATCAATAGGCATAGGCATGCCTTTATACTATTTTCCAACCAATATAAAAGTTGTTATCAGAAATCTATTATCCTCTCAGAAATACTACCCGTTCAAATATTACTTTGTAAGGTTTATTAAATGCATAACTGATAGATGCATAGCGCGTATAGGGTGTCTGACAAAAAATGTACAGTTTCGTAAGCCTGCTATTCAAACTTTTTTTTACTGCGCCACACTTAATAGCCCCTGATAACGTGGGTTTTCTTCCCAACTCATTTATGCTTTAAAAGTCTTAAATTATATTAAAATACTTTTCAACTAGCGTCCATACCACTTTCTTAAGAAAATATACAACATGTAGATTATGGTGTAACTTGTGGTGTGTTAAAATACCTTAGATCAGTACAACTCATGCCTCATCAACTCACATGTTTTATTGCCTCCTAATTGGTCATGATGCATTTCTCATCAGATGAACTACTATAAGCATATTTATCTAATCAGATCAAGACATGCCATAATCACAGCGAGTTGAAAAAAATCAATTATGCCAGAGGTATATAATGCCAACGTAAATCAAAGAAACTTTTTGAGGAAGATATGAGTAAAGAATTCTTATCTGATATAACAGGCTCATGTTTTCCTTCATAAATACTAGAGAAGAAAGTTTCTTTGTCAACCTCTTTTCACCATCTCCATCCATTTTTCCGAGTGCGAATGAGGCGTTACACAATAAAATCGTGAATACCTCCCCAGCAGAGTCGCCAAATGTAAGAGAGTAGTCTAATTTAGGGGAAATACTCGATTTTAGCACGTGTTTGACTTGAGAAACTTCGGTTGTGCCTACGTATCCGTTATGCTCGGAATCAAAGTCAGCGTAGTTCGTGGGTTCGTACGATTCGCCGAAAAACTCATTGTGGTGGTTTTTCGGAGAGATGGGAGGTGTTGCCACTCTTCTCAAAGAACTCATCCCAAAACTCTCTCTAAAACCTCATAAGATAAGAAAATCACCCTCCTCTTCCAAGAAGAGATCCCTTTCAAATGTATGGGGGTAGGGCTTATTTATAGCAAAACCCACCCAAGTGGGTCGCCACATGTCAATTAACCCGTGGTGACACATGTCCTATTTTAAGTGGCATGTGTCCCATAACATATGTCAAAACTCTCAATACTAGAATATTTTCTAGTTAATATGTAAATAATACACAAATACGCGTGATATGTCCAACGCGCATAATAATACCTCAGTCGCATAAACACATGGACTTTTGTCAATATTAATCATCTCTAATCTCATTTAATAATTTAATGAGAGGCTTATCATTAAGCCTCTCCTACATTTGCCCCCTCGTACATATAGTTGATATATTGATACATGTCTGAAATATATCGACTGTATGTACGAAATAACTTTAGTCAGTTTTCATATGTTCGATCGACCTGTGGATCGTGGGTAATAATCTCATATCTCATTTCATCTTGATGATGTACTTTTACCTCATATATCACATTTTATGATATAATATAATCTCATATTTCATATCTCAGTTTATATGATATACATCAATTTTATATCTCATATCTTAAATCCCATTTTGCAGCTTTGATCTCATAGGTTATTCCGAAGGACCTCGTTTATCATTATTTTCATACGAATGATATACACCGAGTGTTGCCCCCATTCCTATTTAAATGAACATGCATCCACATTTTTATTGCGATTGTTTGTAACTCTTCTTTGGTAAAGAGTATTATCATGAACACATAATAACTACCTCAGCATTCTCTTTCGTCATTCTCAATCAAGCTTGGTGAAAGTATTATTACGGTTTACATAATAACTACTTCATCGTCCTTGATTAATCTTTTAGTGCATGCACATGCTGTTTGACTTGTTTTAATCATGATGAGGTTTCTTGTGCATGCATGTATTATTGACTCGCTCAAATGACCACTTTTTAATGTTTTTTTTTTTTTTTTCACAAACTCACACCTATAAGGTGACTTAATGATGAGAACACACTTGTCAGGGTTTTTCGCAAACTCCACCGTTAGAGGTGACTTAACAATGAAAACATAATTGTTAAGGTTTTTCGCAAACTCCACCGTTAGAGGTGACTTAAACTCCACCGTTAGAGGTGACGCAAACTCCACCGTTAGAGGTGACTTAAACTCCGCCGGTGAAGCTTGCAAGCTTCAATTAAATGAGTTAGAAGAGATACGCAATGATGCGTATGAGAATGTAAAAATTTCCAAAGAACAGATGAAAACCGCTCACGATAACATCATTCGACGTAAAGAGTTTCTTCCCGGATAAAAAGTTCTTCTCTATAACTCTCGGCTTCATCTTTTTCCGGGTAAGTTGCGATCACGATGGTCTGGCCCGTTCATTGTAAAGAATGTATTCCTGCACGGAGCTGTTGAGTTAGACGATTTGAAAGGGGGAAATACATTCAAAGTAAATGGACAATGCCTAAAGCCATATCTAGAGGCTTGTGTGGAAGAAGTCGATACCGTTTGGTTATCGGACCCCATTTACGGGGTCATTTGAGCTGGCAAGAAAGGTCATCGCACCCCCGATGCGTATGGGGTGAACTATTATGTATAGTAGTTATGCTTCGATAGATTATATTGAGTCCGTAGGTAGGTTACGTAAGGTTATGGTTAAGATCACGCATTTCTACACAAAATTCATGAGGGCATCGAGGAGTTCAAGTGGGAGAATAAGTGCAAGAGTTTAGAAATTTGAGAGAATAAGATTCCAGAGCAGTAAACTGAGAAAAGGGGTTCTGTCACAGATGGAACCGAACCGAATCCCCAAGCCGGATCGGTTCGGTTTGGAAAAATTGAAAAAATAAAAATCCCCAGAACCGAACCGAATTGCCCTTTAACAGAATCGATTCGGTTCCTGGGATTTCGCTTCTTCCTGAAGAACCCATTCAACCCCCTATCCTCTCCCTTCCCTCCATTCTTCCACCCCCCAAATTACCCACCCCTTTTTCCCTCCAAAAACCCTCACCCAAACCACTCCCCACCACCTATAAATACCTTATCTTCCCTCCTCTTCCACTCACACCTTCACATCTTTCCATCTCTACAAGCCCTAGTCTTTATTCCAAGATTTCCCAATGGCCAATCAACCTCTTCCCACAAAATTTCTGTCAACCTAAGTTCTGCCTAACGGAAATGGGCAATACCGCTCCCACATGGAGCGTGTATGGTGTGAACGATTTTTCAGTTTTTCTCGCCAATTGCACATTGAGTGGGTTGTCAACTGGGATGAGCTGCCTTGCCCCGTCACCACCCTTTTCCGCTAGTGGGGGTGGACGCAATACCAGCAGGAACCTTACCATGTTGTTTGGGCGGACGAAGTCCGGTCCTTTTATGGCTCTCTCGTCCGCACGGGCGAATTTGAGTGCCAATTCTTTATTGACGACCGCCCCATCAGTTTCTCCTTAGCCATCCTCGCCCGCAAGCTTGCTGAAAAGGGCGTTCCCCACCCGGATGTATATGACTGCCCAACCAACGCCCCCACCATTCCCAAACAATAATGCATTAATCGACTCGCGCCCAACGACATTTGGGAATGGGGTACTTTCCCCGTGGGCCGTATCAATGATAAGGCGCGCATCACTTTCCATATAGTGTGCGCCAACTTTCTTCAAACCTCCAACGACTCGGCGATGCGCCTTCACCAAGCAACACTCGTGTACCACCTGTTCGACCCAGATTTCACCCTAAATCTGGCCCGAATGCTTTACGCTGATATCACTTTCGCAGCCTGGGAGCACAAAGGTGCGGTACCCTCCCGTACGCCCGCCTCATCACATCCATCCTAAACAATGCTGGTATTCAGCCACCGCAAGCTTTCCCACGCCTCCCGGAACCCTTTAGAAAGGTATCCCGCATGCGGAGTGCCCAGCAAAGAGCAGCCATTCGAGCAGCTCGAGACGCGATCAATTTAGAGGCCGAGGAGGAAATTCCTATTGAAGAGACGGTGGCGGAGGACGTTGAGATGGAAGGGGCTGAAGAAGAAGAATACAATGAAGACGATGACTAGGATTTTGAGCCCCCAGAAGCATATTTTGATCGACGACTTTCGGTGGTTGAATCCCGCCTTGACGGGTTCATAAACCAATACAATAAAGATCAAGCGGCTTATTGGAGGGACACAAGTATGATGCACCGGCTCCAAGCCCACCTTCACGAGCTCCACTTGGGCGGACCCCCACCATATTTATTTTACGATCCTTATGATCCGCGCACACCCGGGTCCTCAAATCAGCCCTCCAATTGAAGTCCATGATGGTTTTTGATGTGTTTGTTGGTTCTGTGTGTCTGAAGTGGTTGTTTACTCAGAGTTGATTGTGTGTTTTTCCCTTATCCTATGTAACACAGTTTGTTCTTTATATATATAAATACTGCATTTATGTTCTAATTTGTTTGTTTTATTTTTTCGCACTTTTAATTTGCTTTGAGTTAGATTTTAGTCTTTTTTTGCTTGAGGACAATGCAAAAGTCTAAGTTAGGGGGTCACAAGTGCGTATTTCTAAAACTTCACAAATTTTCAAAAATTTCCAAAAATAAAAAAAATAATCATAAAACTTTGAAAAACCCAGAATTATTATTTTTTTGTTCAAAATAAATAAAAATTGGAAATCAAATTTTATGAAAATATCATTAAAAGTCGGTTTAAAGTCTCAGGTGGTAAATTTCAAAATACACAAAGCCGAAATTGACCAAAGATGGAAATTGAGCGAGCATAGATGACTTAACGAATAAATGTGGAGATTAACAACCCCGGTGAGATTCGAGCTTTTCATTTTTGTGAAATTTATAAATCAATCCGAGTTACTTGTTAACTCAAAAGTTCTTTTCAAGTGTTAAATAAGTCGTCGAGGATCTCAATCCCTTCACTTTGATAGGTTATGGAAAATGTGTGTGATATTGCCTTGAAAAACATGCCAAAATTGATCTCTAAACTTAATTCATCTCGAAACGCATATGGTAACGAACTTAGTATTTTGGACAATGAAGTAGGCCCTCGTTTGTCACCCAAAAATAGTAGCCAGAAAAAGCAACAAAAAATTATTCCTTTTGTAAGCCAAATTGAGCCGAATAAATTTCTCCCTTTCATTTGACAACCCGAAAAAACCCCTATTGGCCCGGAATTGTGAAGTTGATAATCCCAGAAATTAAGTCCAAAAATTGCATAAAAAGGGGAAAGAAAAAAATAGCCATGCTCAACAAAAATAACAAGGAAAGAAAAGCGAAAAAATAAAAATAATAGAAAAAGAAGAAAAAATGAGCAAAAGCCCGGAAGCGCAATAACGAACATCATAAGAAAACTTTCCAATTCCAGATTTCTCGTACCTCTCTCATTTTACCGAATACACCTTTAGCCCAAAAAAGTCCTAACCGAGTCCAAAATTGCGAAATTGGTTACCGCGTGAAGAGCAAAAATACAAAAAGATAATAAAAGAGATCAAAGATACTAATTAGAGGCAATGTTCCCATTTTCTATATCCGTAATCCAATTATGAGATCCGGTTACCATAAATTTCCGTCTTTCTACTTGTATGCGTGAATTTGGCTCCACTACATTTAATCTTATAAATCACGCACACCGAGAGAATAGCCACATTCTGAGGGATTCGTTTGTGAGAGCATTCCGTGAGATTTTGAAATCAAAACGAACTTTCGGATGAGTACCGTAATGGTCAATCGGTGGAAATTCGTGGTTAAATTTTCGATTTCACACACGCGCACTATGATTTGAGACTCTTGAACATGAATTGATGATGACTATTTTTCAGGAAAAGTTTGAATTATACAATTTTTGTGTATTTTGAGGTTTCTTTGAGTCGAATTTTGTGGGTATATTCTCTGCAAACCCTCACGAGACACAACTCGTCCTACTAGGGTAACCTAGGGGTTTAAAGGCTTGTTGCATACGCTAAATGCAATCGTGCGTCCGCGAAAGAGGTATCCTATCCCATTTACGAGTTAAACCATGCTTTGATTCTTTTACATTGCTCGGGACGATCAACGTTCTAAGTTAGGGGGGTTTGATTAGGCATAAATTCTTCCCATTTATCCCCTTAATTTAGAGGCTATTATCGCTCCGCGTAGTGTAATTCAAGTGGATTTATATCATATCTTTGCTATTGACAAATTCTAATGAGTACATCGAGTTTTGTGTGTTCGTTATCTGTTTCGCAGGTATCCAGTGTGGTAATCCGCGTTCCCTACCAAAAGCTTCAAAGAAACACAAGAAAGCAAGATTTTTGCAAAAACTGACAAAAGGTAACCGAACCCAAGAGAACTAAAACGAATTGAATCCATCATGAGAGAAGTTTCTGTAAAGGATGGCAAAATAGAACAGAACCAAAGTGATGAAATAACGAACCGATCCCACTTCTAGAAAACTTCCTGTAAAGAGTTGAAAAGATGGAACCTAACCGAAACTGGCAAATAACGAATCAATCCCATGCTTGAAGAGTTTTCTGTAAAGGCTACAAAAGATGGAACCGAATCGAACCCTTTACCCGGATCGGTTCTGTTCTCAATTTTCCAGACTTATCCACTTGTAAATATTAGAGTTTTACTTGGTTAAAACTCTTGTATTTCATAATTTATAAATTGTAAATCCTCCCAAACCTGGAAAGAGGCTTGGAAGTCATTAAAGAAGCTTTGTAATCCATTTTAGAAAAGAAGAACAACAACCCTAGTTACTTTCAAGTAGCAAGTCAAGTAAAATAATTCTAATTTCTGTTTCAATCTTTGTTCTAGTTGTTTTTTCATTACTAATTTCATCTTTCTTCATCTTCATTCAGTAGTAAAAATGGTTTCTTTCATTCCAAACGTGTTATTTTCAAGTTTTCATATGTTCAGCTAGATTTAAAAGTTCGGGATGCATGAACTCAACCTGATGTGGTAGTTGCATGTGTATAAAATTAATCCTCTAAATTTAATGATTTGTTACGACCATATTGCGTAAAAATGCGACAATTGTAGATCTTTGGATCTCGTTTGCTTCAGGGTAATCGGGATGCTTCCGAATGAAATTTGAGTGTAACTATCGCAATACCGATTTACTCGTCCTCTGATTAAGTATGGTGCGGGCTTGAACCTCATATACGTAATGCTTGGGAGTATTAAATTTCGGGTCTAATTATTCACTTAAATTTACGATTAGTTTTATACCATCAATACACTAGGGTTGAGGGATTGTATTCCCGTTCTGTTTCCTTCATCATATAGTTCTAGTTTCAGTTCAATCATCATCAGTAATTTAGGTAATTTGGAATAGTTGCATTCCATTCATACTTTGGAGCATTAAATAAATATTTTCAAAATTGCATTTAGTTGTAATCAATTCCCAAAACAAATCATCTTTTCCTTTTTCTTTAGAGTCAGAGTTAGGATTACTTCGTCTGTCCAACGTCGTTACAACTCTGTTGTCCTATTTCCCTGAGGATTGATACCCTACTAATTGGATTATTAGTTGAGCGACAGGCTTGCACTTGAGCCTAGAGAGTACGCACTTCTAATACACATTCTTAGTCGCGTCATAGCCCATATCCATCACTAGGAGAATTTCCAAAAGAAATCGGCATAACAAACTCCCGAATATGCCTCCATAATTGACCCGATGTCTCCCCAACCATCATGTCATAACATTATCCCACCTTTAATTCGTAAACATGTTTATCATATTATTTTAGAGTGTTCCCAATCACTACACCCAAGTAGAAAGAATTTAAATACAATCTAGAAAAAACTCTCAAAATGACAAGATTTGTGAATCGATTCGGCCCTGTCAGAATCGATTCACCTTATTCAGCGAATCAATTCGCCAGTCTGGGAATCGATTTGGTCCAAAGGATCTGACACTTCTGCATAAGCCGAATCGATTCACACTTTACTGAATCGATTCGGGTCCAAGACCTGATACTTCTACCTTCCACCGAATCGATTCGCTAGGGGGTGAATCGATTCGGGTCTGCAGAATTCCACAGTTCTCCCACTTTCTGCATAACCCACAAAATTATAACCACAATTCGTCACCTCCAACCATCAAAACTCCCATTCCAACCTAATTTTAACATCATAGATCAACCAAAATATGCTCCCAAGCATTTTTACACCATTAAACCCATACATACATATCAAGTGGTAGACTTCAACACAAAATCTAGGGTTTTATCATAAATATTCAACATCACCATAATTTATCCACAAATTATTAAATAAATCACACACATAAGCATTTAACAAGTTTAATCACCTACTTCAAATTTGTAGAGTCTGAATGTTCCTTGAAATTACAGATTTAACCAGAAATTCCAAAGCTCCAAATTTTTCTTCTCTTTTCTCTTATTTATTTGTTCTATCAAATATGAGTTTTCTTACTTGAGACTGCTAAACCTCATACGAGCCTAATAACCCTTATCTTAATTACTGCCAATTTTAAATGATAATACACACTTAAAATGACTCGTATGCCCTAATTCGAATCAAACTAGCCAAAAAGACCCCGGAACTTAAATAAAACCCCCGGGCAGTCATTTTGACTTTCACGGCCATTCCTGGATCAACCGTACACTTCAATTTATCATGTGATACTCTAAAAATAATAATCATATATGTGTGTGTGTGTGTGTCAATTACTTAATGAGAGTAGCCTAACTATATCCACAGGCAAGTAACCTAACTATATCCCAACATGCCAAGTTTATCAATTGGAGATATATTTACAAGTCAATAATCATTAGGGACCATAGGCAATTAAATTCGATTAATAGTTTTCCTTAATTAGTTAATCAATTGGGTGTAATACTATTTCAATGGGAACAGTTACAATCAAAGTAATAACGGTTCTAAGACAATCCTTCCGGGAGTCACCCCACTGGATGCGCCCCTAAATACTATCATCTTCCAGGTCCTATGACCAAGATCACCTGGGTATCCTAAATCACAACGCATGGAAAGCGGCCATATACCTTCGATAGTGAGTCATAACCATACCCAGAATTACCTCACTTCAAACTATACAATCATACAACGTAACAACCGGTATCATGGACTGAGGACTATACTCTCCCTGCATCATTAGCCAGGGGATTCACCTCTAACGCATACTTCCCCTATGATAGTATTTAGAGAGGTATGTGTAAATGTTCCATAGTTACAAACTATATTCAGTTAAACATATGGTACTTAAATTCCAAAATCATATGTACGTACAAGTTTGACTACAAGATATAATTATTATCAGACTTGCCCCCGAAGGTCCAACACACACTACGCGACTCTCCACTAGTCCTACTCTTGTTTACTAGCCAAAATGAAACATTATACACTTATAAACATTCCTCAAAATAAGACCGAATACTCTCACACTATCCTAGAGTACCACTCCCCTTATATGAGGTCATATTACTTCTAAATACATCCTAAGAGAAGGATCCTGAGCCTTAAACCCAAAGGAAAATGAGTAGAAAGAAAGTCCAGTTCTTGGGCTAAAAACAGAGTGCCGATCGATCGGCCCCTGACCCCCGGTCGACCGCGTAATTGAAATTTGCCTTGCAAGGCAACCAGTAGCCTTTTCCCTTTAGGCCCGGTCGACCGGCATCTTGGCCGCGGTCGACTGGTCGCACAAGTTAACTCGGCCAACCCTCATTTTTCTTACAAAATCTAAATCTTCCAACTCTTCTCCTTCCCTCTACACTAACTATCATCAAACAATATTACCAACAAATCATTTCCACATGATCACCTACCAATATACAACACTCAAATCATGTCTTACATATGTAAGGGGAGATTTGAACAACAAACTCAATCAAAACTCTGAATGGCTTAAACCTTAAAAACAATAACTAATCACACAATTTATTCAACATAATCATAAGGTATTGCAAGTATATTACTTGCCTAAAGATTGTAGCCTCGAATTTATCTTCGTAGTTGCGATTTCAAGATTCAACCAACAATCCCTTCTCTTTATCTTCTTTCTCTCAAGCTCTCACTTCTCACTAACTTTCTAGGTTTAAAATCCAAAAATGAGCTATTAATGCTCGTGCAAGACTAACTACCCGAATAACTTAAGTCTAACATTAAATGCTACTACACACTTAAAATGACTCGTAACATCATAATTAAGTCATAACTAGATAAAAGTACCCAGGAACCCAAAAATAACCATGGCACTTATTTTGACTATCTCGACTATTTTTGGACTAACCGCGCCCTCCAAACTGACATTCGAGATTTCGTTCATTATTTTCTATTCCAACGTCATATTAATATTCTAATAATAATCCAATTGGAACATAAATTATTGCTGTCGCCTCAAAGCATAGCGACCCGACATTAACATAATATTACACTATTTACATTCGCGTAAAGGTAAATATGCAATACTCATAAATATTAATTCTTAAATTACTGAAATTAACATTTACTCCAATTTCCTTTATTTATATAACTAACCCACATGGAAAATTAATATAAAAATAATTACTCAAAAGCAAGGGGTATTACACTTTCCCATTTCCATAATGGAATCTCCAACTGTTGCAACATTCCGAAAGGTCACTGGGGTCCACTTTCACCAACTGATAAGTGATGCATTGGGAGACGAACTCAGCTATGTCCCTTTTCATACCTACCCACCATTATTATTGATGCATATCCTGACACATCTTGTCTCCACCTGGATGGACCGTAAATTTTAACCTGTGAGACTCTGACATAACACCATTCCACAAATCGCTATCATTCGGGACTACCAATCTCCCGTTGAAACATAATCCACCCTCAGAACTGATAGAGTAAGATTCTGCTCCCCCTGTCAATAATTTGTGCACCCTGTCTTAGCATTCCTTATCTTCATCTTAAGCTTTCACCACCTTTATCACCATCTTGGGTGTGATTGTCAATACTTCCATATATGCTCTTTCCATTGCATCATCCTAGATAAGTTCCTTCCACTTGGCTTTCCATTCTTTCGCTAATTACCCAGTGGGTCAATGACTCAATGCGTCAGCTACTGCATTGGATTTCCCGGGATGGTTTTGGATATCAAATTGATAATCCCTTATAAATTCTAACCATCTACGCCGCCTCATACTTAGATCTTTCTGGGTGAACAAATATTGTAGCGACTTATGATTTGTGAAAAGACTGAATTTCTCCCCCAGGAGATAATGCCTCCATATCCTCAACGCAAAGACTACGACAGCCAACTCCAGATCATGGGTAGGATAATTCCTTTTTTGGGCTTGAGTTTACGAGACACATAAGCAATAGCCCTCTCCTCTTACTGTAGCACATCCCTAATCCCTGAAGAGATGCATCAGTAAAGACTAAATACTCTACTCCCACTTTAGGCAATGCGAGGATGGGTGCCGATTTCAACTTGTCCTTTACCTCATCAAATGCTAATTGACAGGAATCATCCCATACAAACTGTACCCCTTTCGGGTCAAATTCGTCAAAGGTTCGACAACCTTCAAAAAGCCCTTAATAAAATGGTGATAATAACCCGCTAAACCTAAGAAACTATGGATCTCTGTCGATGTTGTGGGCTGACCCCACTCCCTCACCTTTGCAACTTTACTTGGGTCCACAAAATACCCTTTTCTGACACTATGTGACCCAAAAATTGCACTTCTCGTAAACAAAGCCCACATTTCTTGAACTTGGCATGTAGTTGATGATCCCGTAATGTCTTCAGAACCAACAACAAATGCTCCACATGCTCGCCCTCTATCCGAGAATAGATAAGGATATCATCGATGAACACAATCACAAATTGGTCCAAGAAATCCTAAAAGACCCTATTCATCAGATCCATGAACACTGCAGGGGCATTAGTTAACCCAAACGACATAATCAAAAACTCATAGGATCCATAATGGGTCAAAAATGCAGTTTTAGAGACATCCCGCTCTCTAATACGAAGCTGGTGATACCCCGTACGCAAATCTATTTTTGAGAAGTAAGGGACCCTCTCATTTGATCAAATAAATTATCGATTTGAGGTAATGGGTATTTATTTCGGATTGTCACCTTATTCAACTCTCGATAATCTACACACAACCGTATAGAACCGTCCCACTTCTTCACAAATAACACAGGGGCTCCCCATGATGACGTACTCCGACGAATAAAGCCCTGCCTCAAAAGCTGCTGGATTTGGTCACGTAACTCCCTCATCTCCAAAGGAGCCATATGGTATGGAGCTCGTGCAATTGTCCTAGTCCCAGGCGCTAGGTCAATGACAAACTCGATCTCACAACTCAGAGGTAAGCCTGGAATTTCCTGGAAAACATCAGCAAACTCCCTGACCATCGGAATCGAATTTAAGGGAATAACCACTTCCTGCGAAGTCTCCTCCTCAATATAATATAAATAGGTGTTTGAACTTCCCTCTGGAAGAGGCACGACAACCAAAAACATCTCCTGGCCTGGAATGGCAAATACAATCGACCTCCCAACACAATTTACCATCGCTCGATATTTTGCCAACCAGTCCATCCCTAGTATAACGTCATACTCAACCATATTTAGAACAAGTAAATCAGCAGCTAAACAAAATCTTCCAACATCTATCTCCATCCCTCTACAAATGGAGTTAATAAGCGCCCCATTACCAAAAGGAGAATTTACGCACATCAAAAGATTATCGGTAGACTCTAACAACCTTATCGCTCGTGCAAAATGAACGGCTATAAATGAATGGGATGCTCCAATATCAAATAACACCCAACCCATACACCCATGGATAGGGAACTTACCCTAAACTGCTAGTGGAGGCTGCTACCCCTGTGATAATGTCGTATTTTGGACATTATAAACTTGTCCGTATTGCATTTATCCTTGTTGAGGCTAAATAATTGGAATATGTGCTGGAGGTAGTAAAGGTGCCTGCTGAATCTGCTGAGATCCCGGTGTCTGTACTCTATTCTGCTGCGGGCACTCTGACTTCTTATGACCCACTTCCCCACACTGATAACAACGGACTATAAAGTTCTCCTGTCTCTAGCCGTACTACCTGAATCGAGGCTTTCCTTGCCGCTGGACCTGATGACCTCATCCCGATTGGCCTCCCCCATTATTCGCTCGGCCTGTCTGGCCTTGGGGAACATTCTACTGTTGCTGTTGGTGGTCCCCTTGATGATTTTTGCTAAAACGACCACCATCAAATCTGAAGCCTCCCGAATGCTGCCTCTTAGCTGAATCCCCTAAATAGAGATTCCGCTCCTTCTACCTATTTCCCTATTGCTGAGCTTACTGTGCCCCACTAGCACCATATACTCTGGACTTACTCAATGATCCCGAGTCCATAAACTTCTTACTCCCCTTCAATTGTAGACGGTGATCCGAACAATGTAACAACGCAACATTCATTACATCTGCAAATGTTAACAAAGTCGGGTTCCCCAATAAATGTTTACAAATTCTCCAATTCAAACCTCCCATAAACTTCAAAATCCCCTTCTCCTCGGTTTTTACCTCATCCGACACAAAATTCTCCAGGCGGGTAAATTCTTCTTCATACTCAGCCACTAGTCGATCTCCTTGAGTTATATCCAACAATCTCCTTGTCATCTCGATCTGAACTACAGGAGGAAAATACTTACGATCAACACGTACCCAAAATTTTACTATGGATATTACATCCTTTTGCTCAGAGGTAGTAACCGACTCCCACCATTGGAGAGCCGCACCCACCAGTTTAAAGGTGGCGAGTATTTGCTTCTGAACCTCATTGAATTTAACCATTCAAAGATGACTTTGAATATCCTTTTTCCATTGACGTTCAACAGTCACATTAGCTCCCCCCAAAATTTTGGAGGATGTCCCTTCTGAAAAGCTTCCCGTACTCTCTCCCATGTGGATGGACCTATGTGGGTTTGAGCTACATGAGCTGCAGGCTATTGTTGAGACTTAGGAATATATTGGTCCATCATTATTATGGTTGAGTTAGCTGATTGTTCCACGATATTGGTAACTTCGGCTACACTCATAGTCCCCTGAGGCATTTGGGGTTCCACATTCTCAGCCCCTCTGTTTACCCTAGCCGGGCGACCTCGTTTCGGCGGCATATGAAATAAGAACAAACTGTATTAGCCCATAGCTCAAGCAATTGATCAAAGAAGAAGATCATCAAAGCATAATGAACACAACAATCCTAATACTAAGGATCAATCTAAAAAATGCTACGGTAGAATGTAAATGTAAGGATATTTTTCTCATGTCCATCATGTTACATTTGTGTATGTCGTACGTCGCTACATTTGTTACATTACCTCAAGATCTCACTCGACAGACTCAATCCAATTTCAGGAATCTAGCATTCAACATCTCCATCATGTGTCCCTCATCTGCCTCAACGACTTTACGTTCCATGATTTTTGGGCTCGTAATGCAAGTGGTACGCAAGAGAAGTCAAAACAGTGCAACAAGGCTTGATAGGGAAGTTTAAGGGAAATTTAGTAATTTTACAGCCACTATCCGGAGGACTGGTCAACTGGAAAGTTAAAGAGCTTGTCGCAACAAAGATACTGGAAGAAACGACACCTCAATCCGCGCTACGGTGAAGAAATTATGGCCCCTTGAAAATGGAGATAATTCCAAGAAAAAACCTTAGAAATTTTGCTAAGTGTTTAAGGCCCCCTTCCAACGAGTTTCCCCGAACCGATTCGGGGGGAGAACCGGTTCGTAGGGGACCCCAAACCGGTTCGGGTAACCTGTACGCTGGATAGAATTTCAGTGTTTTTAATTTGTGAAACTCTTCATTTGTTTTCCTATTTAAACCAACTTCGGGGGAGCAGTTTTAAAAGACTTTTGGAAGACGTTTTTGAGAGTCCCAATTACATAAGTCTTCATATTTTTGAGTCCCAAGACTTATGTTTTGATTCACACATCCTTGCCAAATATTTGTGAATCCTTTTGTAACCCAAGAACACAACTTTGAGTTTGTTCAACCCTTGTGGAGAAGCCGTCTTTCTTCTTCATTGCTGCCCTCCTGGAAAGGAAAAATTCCAGCAGATAAACTTGTAGAGAATCCGTTTCTCTTCTTCATTGCTGACCACCTGGAGTTCCTACGGGAGATTTCAGCCGAGTCATCAAAACCGACGCCTGAGGGTATTTCGTATGTCACACTTATTTCATTGTAATCCGTGTAAGCCGTTTTCTTACAAATTGTAGTGAAATAAAAGGTTTTACTCCTTTGGGGGATTTTTTCTGAAATTTTTTGTTTTATCCTGCATGCTATATTTTATTTGATAAATCATTTAGATGCATGTTTTAGGGTTTAACTAAAATTTGGGAATAATTAAAATTGGATTTTATTTGAGAAGTCATAATATTTCCGCTGTAGCGATTCTACAAATTGGTATCAGAGCCTATTGCATTAAGTTATTGTGTTTTGATCCTGATTTTGCACAAAAAATGGATTTTGATGGTTTTGATGATCTTCGATGTCAAATTTTTGAAAAAGTTAATTGGAAAATTCACACGAACTCTTGTTTTAAATCTTCAGTTGAAAACGAATATGAGAGGTGTCCTTGTTTTGAGGGTGTTGGTCACACGTTAAATGAGTGTACCACAAATTTAAAGAAGAAATTGAGTAAACCGATTTCTCATATTTCTACCCTTAGTGATTGTGATTCGGAAGAAGAAGTTTTTTATGCTTCTAGGCGAGAGTTTCCCATCCATGTGATTAGTGATGAGAGTGAGGGTGAAAAGAGTGAGGAGGAAGAAGAAGAATTGAGTGCGTTGCAAGTTGCCTACAATAATTTATATTTTGAATCTTTAAAGACAAAAAAGGAAAACTTGAAACTTAAATATGAATTGAAGAAACGTGCTTTAGATAATGATAATACTGATGCATTGATTAAGGATCTTAGGTCACGTGAGGAGATGCTTAAAGAGAAATTAGGATACGTCGAGGGTGAGAGAGATATTCTTAGAGGGTTGATGGAGACTATGAAAAAGGAGATGTTAGAGTTTGAGGATTCTAGACGAGTACTTGAATCTAGGATAGGTGAACTTGAGGTGAAATTGAAAGATTCAAGTAAGGTGAAATTTGATTTGGAGTCAAGGTCTGAAAAACTTGATAAGATTTTAGGCACAGTCGAGATCAAAACGGATAGGGGTGGGATTGGTCTTGAAAAATATGTTGCACCCATTCCCACACGTGTGAGAGAGACTCCTAGGATTGTTAAGAAAGAGGCACCTAAGTTTGTTAGGAAAGCTCCCCATAGGAACATCGTGAGAGAACCTCCTAGGATCATTAGGAGAGACCCACCTATGCAAATTCGGAGAGAGCAACTGAGAAATTTGAGGAGAGGGCCACCTTTAGGTAACACACACCGCCCGATTTACTCTTGCACACATTGCGGTAGGCAAGGTCATCTTAGGCACTTTTGTTACAATCTTTTAAATGGACCTAGGAAGGTTAATGAAATAATAAATTCGATTCCCCAAACCCCCACACTCCGTTACACATCTATTTGGGTTAGAAAATCGGATTTAGAGTCTTATGGTTTATTTTTCCACGATTCCCGTTTGCTTGCACGTGATTCACCCCATGTGAAATCTTTTGGTTGATTGTGTTTGCATGTTTCTCATACACTAGTTGTGGTTTCATGATATATTTTTTGCTAGTGTGATGACTTGTACTTTTTGTATAATTTTTTTATTTTTGAAATCTTTTTGAAAAATACAAAAATATTTTATTTTGATAAAATTTTGAAAAATCCAAAAAGATTTTTGTATTTTGTTTGCACCGTTTATGGATGAACACTTAGGATGACCGAGTCACAACATCATTCCATTATTTTCATGTGACTATTTGATAGTGTTTTGAGACAATATGTCAATTCATCCATGTGCTTTATAATGTTTGTAGTCATTAAGATGTAATTAAGTGTTACTTCCTACATGTTTGACTCATGTTTCCTCTATTGCACACATGCACGGATTTGTTTGATTATTGTGATTGTCTTATCACATGTTGGCTGGGTGTTTTCACTTCAATCCTGTCCTTTAATACGAACCAAGCGCAATAATTTTTTTTTGTAAGGAAATTTTGCATATAAGAACCGTTTTGTGAGTTTGTGTGATTTGTTTGAAAACGGGGAAGGGCTGCGAAAGGTTCATTTTGCCTTTGTGAATACTAAGCCACCGTTTAAATTGGACCTAAAAAATGGAGGAATTTTATTATCCGGGGTCCAAAGAGGTTTAAAAGAGCCCGAAAAAATTTAAAGGCAATAAAAAGAAATTCATGCCAAATTATGGGCCATTTAGGTTTTTGCACCAATTCTCCAATGTTTGAGAATTTAGTTTATAGACCTCTAAAAGAAAGTATATATGAGGGAGTTTGGTTGGAGATTTTAAAACGGGTTTGCACGTCCTTGAATTGCTTAAATATGCGCTACATAGTTTTGGACATTATTGGTGTGGAAATCACTTTGACTTTGTTTTGTTGATTTGCATAAGACGATGTCATCTAAATTCAACAAATTTTTACACCTAAGGATACTTTTGATGCTCATTCGTTAGGGGTACACATATGCATCGTGCACATATGATTGATTGAGTTGATTTACCGATCGAATGTGTTCACATCCATTCATTCCATTTCCATGACTTGGTTGTTCGAGTTTAAATCCATGGTGTGATTTTTGTATCATGTTTTATTTTTTTTCAAATTGGTACTTATTTTTTTTGTATAAAAAATTTGAAAAATAAAAAATAGTTTCCGAAAAGTTTGTTTGAGCATCTCCTTACAAGAGCACGTTTGCAATATTATTTGATGCTTTGTTTTGAATACCATGACACCCCGATATTGCTTGTTTGATTCATTCTTCTTATTTGTCTATTTGGGGACATCATAAAATGGGGAAGAAAGAATTATATTATTTTGGGAGAGTTTGAATTTTGGGGGCGTTTTGAGATTTGACTTATGCTTATCAATTATTGGTATTTATGTTTATCTCATTTTAAACTCGATACGTCACTTGGTATTTTTTCTTTTTCTCATGTGTGTAGGTACTACATTGATGATCATTGAATTGCACACCCTAATGAGAAAAGAGTTGAGATTCCTGAAGAATTGAAGAACAAATGATAGAGACTATTCATTTGTACCTTTTCCAGTTTTGGGTTCATGTGAGGGTAGATTTGTATAGGCAATTTCATATTTGATAATTCGGATTTTTTATATATGTACCGGCATAGACATAAGGGGAGATTTGTAAGGACATTTTTCTCATGTCCATCATGTTACATTTGTGTATGTCGTACGCCGCTACATTTGTCACTTCACCTCAAGATCTCACTCGACGGACTCAATCCGAATTCCGAGAATCTAGCATTCAACATCTCCATCATGTGTTCCTCATCTGCCTCAACGACTTCACGTTACATGATTTTTTGGCTCGTAATGCAAGTGGTACGCAAGAGAAGTCAAAACAGTGTAACAAGGCTTGATAGGGAAGTTCAAGAGAAATTTAGTAATTTTACAACCACCGTCTAGAGGACCGATCAACTGTAAAGTTGAAGAGCTTACCTTAATAAAGATACTAGAAAAAACGTCACCTCAATCCGCGCTACGGTGAAGAAGTTATGGCCCTTTGAAAATGGAGATAATGCCAAGAAAAAACCTTGGAAATTTTGCTAAGTGTTTAAAGCCCCTTTCCGGTGAGTTTCCCCGAACCCAGCCCGAACCGATTCGGTGGGCGAACCAGTTTACAGGGGACCCCGAACTGGTTCGGGTACCCTGTACGCTGGATAGAATTTCAGTGTTTTTAATTTTTGAAACTCTTCATTTGTTTTCCTTATTTAAACCAACTTCGGGGGAGCAGTTTTAAAAGACTTTTGGAAGACGTTTTTGAGAGTCCCAATTACACAAGTCTTCATATTTTTGAGTCCCAAAACTTATATTTTGATTCACACATCCTTGCCAAATATTTGTGAATCCTTTTGTAACCCAAGAACACAACTTTGAGTTTGTTCAACCCTTGTGGAGAAGTCGTCTTTCTTCTTCATTGCTGCCCTCCTGGAAAGGGAAAATTCCACCCGACAAACTTGTGGAGAAGCCGTTTCTCTTATTCATTGCTGACCACCTGGAGTTCCTGCGGGAGATTTCAGCCGAGGCATCGAAACCGACGTCTGAGGGTATTTCGTATGTTGCACTTATTTCATTGTAATCCGTGTAAGCCGTTTTCTTACAAATTATAGTGAAATAAAAGGTTTTGCCCCTTTGGGGGATTTTTCCTGAAATTGTTTGTTTTATCCTTCATGCAATATTTTATTTGATAAATCATCTAGATGCATGTTTTAGGGTTTAACTAAAATTTGGGAATAATTAAAATTGGATTTTATTTGATAAGTCACAATATTTCAGTTGTAGCGATTCTACAATAAAGAATCTGCAAAGAGCTTAAGACTTTAAATCCTGATGCTCTGATACAGCCCGTGACACCCCGCTCATAATAATAATGGGTGGCCAACCCTATACTAAAGATAAAACATGAATCTTAAGTGGATCATTCTCAGCATCAACTGTCGACTAGATTAAAAGTAACTAACTACCCAATACCAGAAGAAATGGGTGCCAAAACTTTTCAGAACATGTAGAACATACAGACCATATACAACAATCGAACATAATCATACTAATAGACAACATTTGTACAACAAAAGAATATACCCGAATAAGCTGTCGGGTAACATACCATACAATAACAAGTATCTGAAAGGTAAAAGGAATACATCATACAACGCTTGGGTATAGAGACTCGATTTACAAATGTGGATCCTAAACTAGATATACAAAAATGAGAAGTGATTACAACAGAAGTCCTGCAATAGTCCACACATGCTACAACTCCATATACATAGGAATGGAAGATTCAACATTGGCGTCCTTGCGGTGGGACACCTATAATATAATAAATAAAAACAAGAGAAAGGATATAAATGGGTCAGAGCCTGAGGTGTTTAAAAATAGTTTAGCAAGTGAATTAAAATGCATAGTAATTATGAATGCACAATTTCATAATATAAAGTGGTGCCGCACTCTCTTGAGACTCAACCTTACCCCTCAACTATATGTGAACCTAAACGTATGCATTTTAATCTTAATTAAGCTACCCACTCGCCTAGGGATAACTCAACCTCAAGTCAACGCATTTACCCCACTCGCGTATCTAGTTTACCCAAAACGTAATCATTTCAATATCATCCTAAATGATTATATAACAATTCATTACTTAATAACTTTCACTAGTTATCTTCATAGCATATCACACATTACCTTCAAGTCTGTATAATATTAGTCTCACTATTATACGAGATGAATCATCTCTACCAAGTACACATACATAACACATATAATATATGTATACTAACAATCCCTCAGAGCTTTAACTCAATGTATGAAGTCTCTACAATGCTATCATCTTCCAAGAAATTTCTCTAATATCATCCTGGGTTACCAGCGGTCGGACTCTCTCACCGACTTAATATAAACCAAATTAAAAACATAGGGGAAGCGGTCATAGTTTCTCACCAAAAAATAAGACGAATCATAGCAAATATGTCTTACCCCTGATAAAGGCCACACAATAAATAAATGAACACTATGACCTGGGGACTATAAGCAACCTTCTCCTCAAGCCATGGGCCTCACCCACATCATGAAACTTCCCATCACTACACCAAATCCTGCGAATGGTCACGCCCAGTGGGTCGCCGCCCAAGTCCGCGACCAGCTGGTCGCGGACTTGGGCCGTGACCATATCATTTTTTGGCATGACCATATTCATTACCACACTGAGTCATGGATGCTCTGGAAGTGGTCACGACCCAAATCCCTGACCACTGTGGGTCAGGGCCCAAGTCCGTGACCAGGTCGTGACCATCTTCGCGCCAAAATTCCCTCCAAGCTTGGTCGCGGATGGGTCACGGACTTTGTCCGTGACCATAGGCGTGACGAAGCACAAAACACACATATAGTGGGTTACGGCTAGAGGCCATGACCATTTATTAGCATGGGTCACGGCTATGGGCCGTGACCAATAGGTGGTGACCACACAACTTAGCTTCATTGATGGGTCACAGTTGATGGGTCACGGCTCTTGGCCGTGACCATTGTCAATCCTAAAAAAAACATGCGCTTCATATTTTCATTTCCCCGCTAATATCTTATTTC
This sequence comes from Sambucus nigra, assembly GCA_949130495.1. Classification (NCBI taxonomy): domain Eukaryota; kingdom Viridiplantae; phylum Streptophyta; class Magnoliopsida; order Dipsacales; family Adoxaceae; genus Sambucus; species Sambucus nigra. Next base: position 352,576,023 of record OX422215.1, read on the forward strand.
TTTCTTCCCCAAACACTGGTATGGAAGCGATAGAGATTTCGGGGGTAGCAGGTGCAATATTGGTTATGGAGTAAGGAGATTTCGTGGGTAGCAGGTGAGATTTCGTGGGGACGAGTAGCGGCGGCCCTTTGCTTCTCAGATAGAGATTTCGTGGGGATGAGAAGGTGAGATTGCACGGTGTTCCACTTTGCTTATCAGATCATGGCGTCGTTTCTCGCTCCATCTCCTCCTCTCTCCGCCTCCGCTCCGGCATGGGCCTCCCCATCGGCAAACACATCATCCCCGACAAACCCGTAAGCCCCCCACAACCCAATCTTAACATTTTTTACTCACAAAATCACAAACAAACAAAGCCCTAACTCTATTTTTTTTCATTTTTTGGTTTGTTTCAGCTTCCTGTAAATGATGAGCTGACGTGGGATGACGGGACTGCATTTCCCGAGCCTTGTATTGACCGTATTGCAGATACTGTTGGCAAGGTCTAAACCCAATTTGGTGTTTCTTATATTCAAAATTTCAACATTTCATTATTTTATTACATTGAGGTGGTTTGTGCAATTTTTGGGGTTATGAAAGTGGAAATTTGGGATGTTAATGAATGGAAATTTCTTTGATTTTTGTTTCTAGTTTTTTCTGCGGTTGCGGGGCTAGAGCTTTCCATGTCCAAAAAGCACCACCAATGTAAGTTTGCTTTACCCTCCGCTCTAGTTCTTTTTTATTGTTTCGTATTAGCAATTAATTTTAGGGTGTGTTTGGATAACAAAGTTAGGAAAATAGAAAAATAGTTGAACTTTTATTTTCTATCAGAAACTGTGGGAAAATATAGTTACTCAACCAATAATTATTCAATTTTAGGGTGTGCCATGTCATACTGGGTTTTCGTGTGATGTTTAATTTAGTGTGAATTACCTCTTTCTTAATGTTTAATTTGTTCAGAAGATTAGTTATTCAATTTTTTGGCATCAGTTATTTTTCCCCTTTTATCTCGATTTAAGGTTGTTCGCGTTTATAAGATTATGGTTGAATATTTAATGCTTTATGCTGATCCGATTTGAAATTAGGAAATATAGGTTAATTATCAGTGTTTCAAACTCCAATCTCATGGAGATTTTGACTTTAGCATCGGATGATGTACGAAGCCTCCTAATACATCCTTATATATGATTTGTTTCTGATATGCTATCATTATAGGAAGTGCACAATTTTGCAAAAGTTGAAGGCGACCATATCAACTCTGAATCAAGGAGGTAATAGTGGTTCTATAAGATGAATCCCAAAATGCTCCACACAGGTACTTACTATGCTTCATTTACTTTTCAGTGCGTATTAAGAAATCAATTGTGTTGTAGTTGTTTTAGTATCTGGAAACACAATTTATAGGTTGGTATTAGATGAATCGCACTACGGTTTGGGAATTCGCCATCACATTCACCAGAATGAAATTGTGGAGCTCAAATCATAGAAACCAACGCTCGAAGGTGTATTTTCTGTGAATTCTCCAAACTCTTGTGCATTCTTTTGATCCCATTAGTACGTCTGATCTATTTAAGCTATTTAATTAAAATATTTATTTCAACTATTTTCAAATAGTATTGATTTGCACACAGTGTGAATTGATACAAAGTAACATATACAACTAACTTGCTAGCTTTTCATTTACTGTTGATTTTTATTCATTTGAAAGAGTGTGATTTTAAGGAATAAGTTGGCAACTTCAACATTGTAAATTCAATAAGCATATATTATTTTGAATCCTTCTACAGACATGAGACTTGACTTTGTGTCTAATTTCCTTTTTCTATTTTTCATAAAGGGATGTATACTTAAAATAGAGGTCTCTATTTTCAAGAGGAATAGGTCCTGAGCGAAAAAAGATCTCAAAAACATCAATGTCACTGAGTTCAAGACCAGCAGACTTAACTGCTGCTGGAATTGAAACAGTTGGACCAATGGTGTAGCAAAAATCTTCATATTTATTTTGATCCTTCATTATATAGTTCTACGTTTCATTATTTGGAATACTAATGGTGTAGCAAAAATGTACCTTATTTCTATTAATTTATGACCATCTTTATCTTTTCAATTTTAATATATTAAAATTTCAAATATTTAATATAGTGTCCGAGAAGACTTTAAATATTCACTCCCCGTGTATTTGTATCTCATATGGGAAAACTTAATTAGCGAGTGTTTTAAAAGTCAGTTGAATTTGTTCAATGCAGTGGCCGAGATCATACTATGACAACAAGCGTGGCTGCTGCTACCCAAAGACATGGAAGCCTGCAGAAGACTTTAGCATTCACGGGCTGCTGCTCCACATAGTTGGTATGGTGGATACTAGATTAGTTTTGTTATCTTTTTGTTTAATTTACAAAATATGGTCCATATTGACTGTTATAACATTTATGCTTACTGAAAAACTTACTATCATAGCACACTCCTTAATCCACTGAATCACCTATATACCAAAACCCCCAAAATGCAACTATATACCAAAACCCCCAAAATGCAGAACATTTAATCAATTAGGAAGCTATGCGGACCACTAATGGATCGATTCAGTTAGGCAGCTAGGTAGAACATAACACACTCGCACATAACTGATGCCAATATAGCAGCTATATATGGCAATATACCAGCTATATATGGCCTTATATAACAGCTATATATGCCCATATATAGCAGCTATATATAGTAGTTATATATGGATGTATAGCAACTATATATGCCCATATATAGCAGCTATATATGGCCATATCTAGCAGCTATATATGGCCATATATAACAGCTATATATGGCCATATATAGCATCTATATAGGCTCATATATAGCTGCTATATATGGCAATATGTAGCTGCTAGATAGGGCCATATATAGCTGCTATATATGGCCATATATAGCTGCTATATATGGCCATATATACCTGCCATATAGATTGAAAAGAAGGTGAAGAGGGCGAAACCACGAAACAGCCCCCGTAGGGTCCAGTGAGATCCCCCGAAACAGCCCCCGAACGGCCGCGTGGGTGGCACCAACACCTCCCACAGGACCAATGTGACTCGTAGGAACTGATCGTGCAGCCCCGGGACTCCCGGTTTGAGAATATGATGGTAATTTGAATATTTTTAGACTTAGGCTTAAAAACATGGCTTTAGAGGGAGAAAACACGAAATAGCCCCCGAACGGCCACGTGGGTGGCTCTAACACCTCCCACGGGAACAATGTGACTCGTAGGAACTGACCGCGCAGCCGCGGGACTCCCGATTTGAGAATACGAAGGTAATTTTCATATTTCTAGACTTAAACAAAACGTGGCATCAGAAGGTGAAAACTCGAAACAGCTCCCGAACGTCCCCGTGGGTGGCACCAACACCTCCCACGGGACCAATGTAACTCATAACAACTGACCGCGCAACCGCGGGACTCCCGGTTAGAGAATACGACGAATATTTGCATATTTCTAGACTTAGGCTTAAAAACGTGGCTTTAAAGGGTGAAAACCCAAAACAACACCCGAACGGCCCCGTGGGTGGCACCAACACCTCCCACGGGACCAATGTGACTCGTAGAAACTGACCGCGCAGCCGCGGGACTCCCAGTTTGAGAATACGACGGTAATTTGCAAATTTCTAGACTTAGGGTTAAAAACATGGCGTTAGGGCGTGAAAACTCGAAACAGCCCCCGAACGTTCCTGTGGGTAGCACCAACACCTCCCACGGGACCAAGGTAACTCGCAGGAACTGACCCCTTCAGCCGCGGGCCTCCCGGTTTGAGAGTACTACGGTAATTTGCGTATTTCTAGACTTAAGCAAAACATGCCGTTAGAGGGTGAAAACCCGAACAGCCCCCGAACAATCCTGTGGGTGGAACCAACACCTCCCACGGGACCAATGTAACTCGTAGGAACTGACCGCGCAGCCGCGGGAGTCCCGGTTTGAGAATACGACGATAATTTGCATTTTTCTAGACTTAGGCAAAACATGGCGTTAGAGGGTGAAAACTCGAAACAACCCCCGAACGGCCTCGTGGGTGACACCAACACCTCCCACGGGACCAAAGTAACTCGTAGGAACTGACCGCGCAGCCGCGATACTCCCGGTATGAGAGTACGACGGTAATTTGCATATTTCTAGACTTAGGCTTAAAACATGGCGTTAGAGGGTGAAAACTCGTAACAACCCCCGAACGGCCCCGTGGGTGGTACCAACACCTCCCACGGGACCAATGTAACTCATAGGAACTGACCGCGCAGCCGCGGGAGTCCCGGTTTGAGAATACGACGGTAATTTGCATTTTTCTAGACTTAGGCAAAACATGGCGTTAGAGGGTGAAAACTCGAAACAACCCCCGAACGGCCTCGTGGGTGACACCAACACCTCCCACGGGACCAAAGTAACTCGTAGGAACTGACCGCGCAGCCACGATACTCCCGGTATGAGAGTACGACGGTAATTTGCATATTTCTAGACTTAGGCTTAAAACATGGCGTTAGAGGGTGAAAACTCGTAACAACCCCCGAACGGCCCCGTGGGTGGTACCAACACCTCCCACGGGACCAATGTAACTAGTAGGAACTGACCGCCCAGCCGCGGCACTCCCGGTTTGAGAGTACGACGGTAATTTATAAATTTCTAGACTTAGGCTTAAAAACATGGCGTTACAGGGTGAAAACTCGAAACAACCCCCGAACAGCCCCGTGGGTGGCACCAATACCTCCCACGGGACCAATGTAACACGTAGGAACTGATCGCGCAGCCGCGGGAGTTCCGGTTTGAGAGTACGACGGTAATTTGTATATTTCTAGACTTAGGCTTAAAAACATGGCGTTAGAGGGTGAAAACCCGAAACAGCCCCCGAACGATCCCGTGGGTCGCACCAACTCCTCCCACGGGACCAATGTAACTCGTATGAATTGACCGCGAAACCGCGGGAGTACCGGTTTGAGAATACAACGGTAATTTGCATATTTCAAGACATAGGCAAAACATGCGTTAGAGGGTGAAAACTAAAAAACCCCCGAACGGCCCCGTGGGTGGCACCAACACCTCCCACGGGATCAATGTAACTCATAGGAACTGACCGCGCAGTCGCGGGACTCTCGGTATGAGAATACGACGATCATTTGCATATTTCTAGAATTAGGCTTAAAAACATGGCGTTAGAGGGTGAAAACCCGAAACAGCTCTCGAACGATCCCGTGGGTGGCACCAGCACCTCCCACGGGACCAATGTAACTCGTAGGAACTGACCGCGCAGCCGCGGGAGTCCCGGTTTGTGAATACGACGGTAATTTGCATATTTCCAGACTTAGGCAAAACATGGCGTTAGAGGGTGAAAATTCGAAACAACCCCCGAACGGCCCCGTGGGTGGCACCAACACCTCCCACGGGACTAATGTAACTCGTAGGAACTGACCGCGCAGCCGCGGGACTCCCGGTATGAGAGTACGACGGTAAGTTGCATATTTCTAGACTTAGGCTTAAAACATGGCGTTAGAGGGTGAAAACCCGAAACAGCTCTCGAACGATCCCGTGGGTGGCACCAGCACCTCCCACGGGACCAATGTAACTCGTAGGAACTGACCGCGCAGCCGCGGGAGTTTTGGTAAGAGAGTACGATGGTAATTTGTATATTTCTAAACTTAGGCTTAAAAACATGGCGTTAGAGGGTGAAAACCCGAAACAACCCCCGAACGATCCCGTGGGTGGCACCAGCACCTCCCACGGGACCAATGTAATTCGTAGGAACTGACCGCGCAGCTGCGGGACTCCCGATTTGAGAGTACAACGGTAATTTGTATATTTCTAGACTTAGGTTTAAAAACATGGCGTTAGTGGGTGAAAACCCGAAACAGCCCCCGAACAATCCCGTGGGTGGCACCAACACCTTCCACGGGACCAATGTAACTCGTAGGAACTGACCGCGCAGCCGCGGGACTCCCGGTTTGAGAGTACGACGGTAATTTATATATTTCTAGACTTTGGCTAAAAAACATGGCGTTAGAGGGTGAAAACCCGAAACAGCTCTCGAACGATCCCGTGGGTGGCACCAGCACCTCCCACGGGACCAATGTAACTCATAGGAACTGACCGCGCAGCCGCGGGAGTCCCGGTTTGAGAATACGACGATAATTTGCATATTTCCAGACTTAGGCAAAACATGGCGTTCGAGGGTGAAAACTCGAAACAACCCCCGAACGGCCCCGTGGGTGGCACCAACACCTCCTACGGGACCAATGTAACTCGTAGGAACTAACCGCGCAGCCGCGGGACTCCCGGTATGAGAGTACGACGGTAATTTGCATATTTTAAGACTTAGGCTTAAAAACATGGCGTTAGAGGGTGAAAACTCGAAAAACCCCGAACGGCCCCGTGGGAGGCACCAACACCTCCCACGGGACCAATGTAACTCGTAGGAACTGATCGCGCAGCCGCGGGAGTTCCAGTTTGAGAGTACGCCGGTAATTTGTATATTTCTAGACTTAGGCTTAAAAACATGGCGTTAGAGGGTGAAAACCCGAAACACCCCCTGAACGATCCCGTGGGTGGCACCAACACCTCCCACGGGACCAATGTAACTCGTAGGAACTGACGGTGCAGCCGCGAGAGTCCCGGTTTGAGAATACGACGGTAATTTGAATATTTTTAGACTTAGGCAAAACATGGCGTTAGTGGGTGAAAACTCGAAACAACCCACGAACGGCCCCGTGGGTGGCACTAACACCTTCCACGGGACCAATGTAACTCGTAGGAACTGACCGCGTAGCCGCGGAACTCCCGGTATGAGAGTACGATGGTAATTTTCATATTTCTAGACTTAGGCTTAAAAACATCGCGTTAGAGGGTGAAAACTCGAAACAACCCCCGAACGGCTCCGTGGGTGGCACCAACACCTCCCACGGGACCAATGTAACTTGTAGGAACTGACCGCGCAGCCGTGGGACTCCCGATTATAGAGTACGACGGTAATTTGTATATTTCTAGACTTAGGCTTAATAACATGGCGTTAGAGGGTGAAAAACTCGAAACAACCCCCGAACGTCCCCGTGGGTGGCACCAACACCTCCCACGGGACCAATTTAACTCGTAGGAACTGACCGCGCAGTCGCGGGACTCCCGGTATGAGAGTACGACGGTAATTTGCATATTTCTAGACTTAGGCTTAAAAACATTGCGTTAGAGTTTGAAAACTCGAAACAACCCCCGAACGGCCCTGTGGGTGGCACCAACACCTCCCACGGGACCAATTTAACTCGTAGGAACTGACCGCGCAGTCGCGGGACTCCCGGTATGAGAGTACGACGGTAATTTGCATAATTCTAGACTTAGGCTTAAAAACATGGCGTTAGAGGGTTAAAACTCGAAACAAACCCCGAACGGCCCCGTGGGTGGCACCAACACCTCCCACGGGACCAATGTAACTCGTAGGAACTGATCGCGCAGCCGCGGGAGTTCCAGTTTGAGAGTACGCCGGTAATTTGTATATTTCTAGACTTAGGCTTAAAAACATGGTGTTAGAGGGTGAAAACTCGAAACATCCCCCGAACGATCCCGTGGGTGGCACCAACACCTCCCACGGGACCAATGTAACTCGTAGGAACTGACGGTGCATCCGCGGGATTCCCGGTTTGAGAATACGACGGTAATTTATATATTTCTAGAGTTAAGCTTAAAAACATGGAGTTAGAGGGTTAAAACTCAAAACAACCACCGAACGGCCCCGTGGGTGGCACCAACACCTCCCACGGGACCAATGTAACTCATAGGAACTGACCGCACAGCCGCAGGACTCCCGGTATGAGAGTACGACGGTAATTTGCATATTTCTAGAATTAGGCTTAAAAACATGGCGTTAGAGGGTGAAAACCCGAAACAACCCCCGAACGATCCCGTGGGTGGAACCAACACCTCCCACGGGACCAATGTAACTCTTAGGAACGGACCGCGCAGCCGCGGGAGTCCCAATTTGAGAATACGACGGTAATTTTCATATTTCTAGACTTAGGCAAAACATGGCGTTAGAGGGTGAAAACTCGAAACAACCCCCGAACGGCACCGTGGGTGGCACCGACACCTCCCACAGGACCAATATAACTCGTAGGAACTGACCTCACAGCCGCGAGACTCCCGGTATGAGAGTACGACAGTAATTTGTATATTTTTAAACTTAGGATTAAAAACATTGCGTTAGAGTGTGAAAACCCGAAACAGCCCCCGAACGATCCCGTGGGTGGCACCAACACCTCCCACGGGCCCAATGTAACTCGTAGGAACTGACCGCGCAGTCGCGGGACTCCCGGTTTGAGAGTACGACGGTAATTTATAAATTTCTAGACTTAGGCTTAAAAACATGGCGTTAGAGGGTGAAAACTCGAAACAACCCCCGAACGGCCCCGTGGGTGGCACCAATACCTCCCACGGGACCAATGTAACACGTAGGAACTGACCGCGCAGCCGCGGGAGTTCTGGTTTGAGAATACGACGGTAATTTGTATATTTCTAGACTTAGGCTTAAAAACATGGCGTTAGAGGGTGAAAACCCGAAACAGCCCTCGAACGATCCCGTGGGTCGCACCAACTCCTCCCACGGGACCAATGTAACTCGTATGAATTGACCGCGCAGCCGTGGGAGTCCCGGTTTGAGAATACAACGGTAATTTGCGTATTTCAAGACATAGGCAAAACATGGCGTTAGAGGGTGAAAACTAGAAAACCCCCGAACGGCCCCGTGGGTGGCACCAACACCTCCCACGGGATCAATGTAACTCATAGGAACTGACCGCGCAGCCGCGGGACTCTCGGTATGAGAGTACGACGGTCATTTGCATGTTTCTAGAATTAGGCTTAAAAACATGGCGTTAGAGGGTGAAAACCTGAAACAGCTCTCGAAGGATCCCGTGGGTGGCACCAGCACCTCCCACGGGACCAATGTAACTCGTAGGAACTGACCGCGCAGCCGCGGGAGTACCGATTTGAGAATACGACGGTAATTTGCATATTTCCAGACTTAGGCAAAACATGGCGTTAGAGGGTGAAAACTCGAAACAACCCCTGAACGGCCCCGTGGGTGGCACCAACACCTCCCACGGGACCAATGTAACTCGTAGTAACTGACCGCGCAGCCGCGGGACTCCCGGTATGAGAGTACGACGGTAAGTTGCATATTTCTAGACTTAGGCTTAAAACATGGCGTTAGAGGGTGAAAACTCGAAACAACCACCGAACGGCCCCGTGGGTGGCACCAACACCTCCACGGGACCAATGTAACTCATAGGAACTGACTGCGCAGCCGCGGGAGTTTCGGTATGAGAGTACGATGGTAATTTGTATATTTCTAAACTTAGGCTTAAAAACATGGCGTTAGAGCGTGAAAACCCGAAACAGCCCCCAAACGATCCCGTGGGTGGCACCAGCACCTCCCACGGGACCAATGTAATTCGTAGGAACTGACCGCGCAGCTGCAGGAAACCCGGTTTGAGAGTACGATGGTAATTTGTATATTTCTAGACTTAGGCTTAAAAACATGGCGTTAGTGGGTGAAAACCCGAAACAGCCCCCGAACGATCCCGTGGGTGGCACCAACACCTCCCACGGGACCCATGTAACTCGTAGGAACTGATCGCGCAGCCGCGGGACTCCCGGTTTGAGAGTACGACGGTAATTTATATATTTCTAGACATTGGCTTAAAAACATGGCGTTAGAGGGTGAAAACTCGAAACAACCCCCGAACGGCCCCGTGGGTGGCACCAACACCTCCCACGGGACCAATGTAACTCGTAGGAACTAACCGCACAGCCGCGGGACTCCCGGTATGAGAGTACGACGGTAATTTGCATAATTCTAGACTTAGGCTTAAAAACATGGCGTTAGAGGGTGAAAACTCGAAACAAACCCCGAACGGCCCCGTGGGTGGCACCAACACCTCCCACGGGACCAATGTAACTCGTAGGAACTGATCGCGCAGCCGCGGGAGTTCCAGTTTGAGAGTACGCAAGTAATTTGTATATTTCTAGACTTAGGCTTAAAAACATGGCGTTAGAGGGTGAAAACCCGAAACACCCCCCGAACGATCCCGTGGGTGGCACCAACACCTCCCACGGGACCAATGTAACTCGTAGGAACTGACGGTGCATCCGCGGGATTCCCGGTTTGAGAATACGACGGTAATTTGCATATTTTTAGACTTAGGCAAAACATGGCGTTAGTGGGTGAAAACTCGAAACAACCCACGAACGGCCCCGTGGGCTGCACTAACACCTTCCACGGGACCAATGTAACTCGTAGGAACTGACCGCGTAGCCGCGGAACTCCCGGTATGAGAGTACGATGGTAATTTGCATATTTCTAGACTTAGGCTTAAAAACATCGCGTTAAAGGGTGAAAACTCGAAACAACTCCCGAACGGCCCCGTGGGTGGGACCAACACCTCCCACGGGACCAATGTTACTCGTAGGAACTGACCGCGCAGCCGTGGGACTCCCGATTATAGAGTACGACGGTAATTTGTATATTTCTAGACTTAGGCTTAATAACATGGCGTTAGAGGGTGAAAACTCAAAACAACCCCCGAACGGCCCCGTGGGTGGCACCAACACCTCCCACGGGACCAATTTAACTCGTAGGAACTGACCGCGCAGCCGCGATACTCCCGGTATGAGAGTACGACGGTAATTTGCATATTTCTAGACTTAGGCTTCAAAACATGGCATTAGAGGGTGAAAACCCGAAATAGCCCCCGAACGATCCCGTGGGTGGCACCAACACCTCTCACGGGACCAATGTAACTCGTAGGAACTGGCCGCGCAGCCGCGGGAGTCCCGATTTGAGAAGACGACGATAATTTGCATATTTCTAGACTTAGGCTTAGAAACATGGCGTTAGAGGGTGAAAACTCGAAACACCCCCCAAACGGCCCCGTGGGTGGCACCAACACCTCCCACGGGACCAATGTAACTCGTAGGAACTGACCGCGCAGCCGCGGGAGTTCCGATATGAGAGTACGACGGTAATTTGTATATTTCTAGAGTTAGGCTTAAAAACATGGAGTTAGAGGGTTAAAACTCAAAACAACCACCGAACGGCCCCGTGGGTGGCACCAACACCTCCCACGGGACCAATGTAACTCATAGGAACTGACCGCATAGCCGCAGGACTCCCGGTGTGAGAGTACGACGGTAATTTGCATATTTCTAGAATTAGGCTTAAAAACATGGCGTTAGAGGGTAAAAACCCGAAACAACCCCCGAATGATCCCGTGGGTGGCACCAACACCTCCCACGGGACCAATGTAACTCTTAGGAACGGACCGCGCAGCCGCGGGAGTCCCAATTTGAGAATACGACGGTAATTTTCATATTTCTAGACTTAGGCAAAACATGGCGTTAGTGGGTGAAAACTCGAAACAACCCCCGAACGGCACCGTGGGTGGCACCAACACCTCCCACGGGACCAATATAACTCGTAGGAACTGACCTCACAGCCGCGGGACTCCCGGTATGAGAGTACGACGGTAATTTGCATATTTCTAGACTTAGGCTTAAAAACATTGCGTTAGAGTATGAAAACCCGAAACAGCCCCCGAACGATCCCGTGGGTGGCACCAACACCTCCCACGGGACCAATGTAACTCGTAGGAACTAACCGCGCAGTCGCGGGACTCCCGGTTTGAGAGTACGACGGTAATTTGTTTATTTCTAGACTTAGGCTTAAAAACATGGCGTGAGAGGGTGAAAACTCGAAACAACCCCCGAACGTCCCCGTGGGTGGCAGCAACACGTCCCATGGGACCAATGTAACTCGTAGGAACTGACCGCGCAGCCGCGGGACTCCCGGTATGAGAGTACGACGGTAATCTGTATATTTCTAGACTTTGGCTAAAAAACATGGCGTTAGAGGGTGAAAACCCGAAACAGCTCTCGAACGATCCCGTGGGTGGCACCAGCACCTCCCACGGGACCAATGTAACTCATAGTAACTGACCGCGCAGCCGCGGGACTCCCGGTATGAGAGTACGATGATAATTTGCATATTTCTAGACTTAGGCATAAAAACATGGCGTTAGAGGGTGAAAACCCGAAACAGCTCCCGAATGATCCCGTGGGTGGCACCGGCACCTCCCACGGGACCAATGTAACTCGTAGGAATTGACCGCGTAGCCACGGGACTTTCGGTATGAGAGTACGACGGTAATTCGCATATTTCTATACTTAGGCTTAAAAACATGGCGTTAGAGGGTGAAAACCCAAAACAACCCCCGAACGATCCCGTGGGTGGCTCCAACACCTCCCACAGGACCAATGTAACTTATAGGAAATGACGGCGCAGCAGCGGGAGTCCCGGTTTGAGAATACGACGGTAATTTGCATATTTATAGACTTAGGCAAAACATGGCGTTAGAGGGTGAAAACTCGAAACAACCCCCGAACGGCCCCGTGGGTGGCACCAACACCTCCCACGAGACCAATGTAACTCGTAGGAACTGACCGCGCAGCCGCGGGACTCCTGATTTGAGAGTACGACGGTAATTTGGATATTTCTAGACTTAGGCTTAAAAACATGATGTTAGAGGGTGAAAAATCAAAACGACCCCCGAACGGCCTCGTGGGTGGCACCAACACCTCCCACGGGACCAATGTAACTCGTAGGAACTGACCGCGTAGCCACGGGACTTCCGGAATGAGAGTACGACGCTAATTTGCATATTTCTATACTTAGGCTTAAAAACATTACGTTAGAGGGTGAAAACCCGAAACAACCCCCGAACGATCCCGTGGGTGGCTCCAACACCTCCCACGGGACCAATGTAGCTCATAGGAACTGACCGCGAAGCCGCGGGAGTCCCGACTTGAGAATACGACGGTAATTTGCATATTTCTAGACTTAGGCAAAACATGGCGTTAGAGGGTGACAACTCGAAACAACCCCCGAACGGCCCCGTGGGTGGCACCAACACCTCCCACGGGACCAATGTAACTCGTAGGAACTGACCGCGCAGTCGCGGGACTCCCGGTATGGGAGTACGATGGTAATTTGCATATTTCTAGACTTAGGCTTAAAAACATGGCGTTAGAGGGAGAAAACTCGAAACAACCCCCAAACGGCCCCATGGGTGGCACCAACACCTCCCACGGGACCAATGTAACTCGTAGGAACTGATCGCGCAGCCGCGAGACTCCCGGTATGAGAGTACGACGGTAATTTTCATATTTCTAGACTTAGGCATAAAAACATGGCGTTAGAGGGTGAAAACTCGAAACAACCCCCGAACGGCCCCGTGGGTGGCACCAACACCTCCCACGGGACCAATGTAACTCGTAGGAACTGACCGCGCAGCCGCGGGACTCTCGGTATGAGAGTACGATGGTACTTTGCATATTTCTAGACTTAGGCTTAAAAACATGGCGTTAGAGGGTGAAAACTCGAAACAACCCCCGAACGGCCCCGTGGGTGGCACCAACACTCCCACGGGACTAATGTAACTCGTAGGAACTGACCACGCAGCCGCGGGACTCCCGGTTTGAGAGTACGACGGTAATTTGGATATTTCTAGACTTAGGCTTAAAAACATGACGTTAGAGGGTGAAAACTCGAAACAACCCCCGAACGGCCTCGTGGGTGGCACCAACACCTCCCACGGGACCAATGTAACTCGTAGGAACTGACCGCGTAGCCACGGGACTTCCGGAATGAGAGTACGATGCTAATTTGCATATTTCTATACTTAGGCTTAAAAACATGGCGTTAGAGGGTGAAAACCCGAAACAACCCCCGAACGGCCCCGTGGGTGGCACCAACACCTCCCACAGGACCAATGTAACTCGTAGGAACTGACCGCGCAGCCGCGAGACTCTCGGTATGAGAGTACGACAGTAATTTTCATATTTCTAGACTTAGGCTTAAAAACATGGCATTTGAGGGTGAAAACTCGAAACAACCCCCGAACGGCCCCGTGGGTGGCACCAACACCTCCCACGGGACCAATGTAACTCGTAGGAACTGATCGCACAGCCGCGGGACTCTCGGTATGAGAGTACGACGATACTTTGCATATTTTTAGACTTAGGCTTAAAAATATGGCGTTAGAGGGTGAAAACTCGAAACAACCCCCGAACGGCTCCGTGGGTGGCACCAACACCTCCCATGGGACCAATGTAACTCGTAGAAACTGACCGCACAGCCGCGGGAGTCCCAGTTTGAGAATACGCCGATAATTTGCATATTTCTAGACTTAGGCAAAACATGGCGTTAGAGGGTGAAAACTCGAAACAACCCCCGAACAGTCCCGTGGGTGGCACCAACACCTCCCACGGGACCAATGTAACTCGTAGGAACTGACCGCGCGGCCGCGGGACTCTCGGTATGAGGGTACGATGGTAATTTGCATATTTCTAGACTGTCGCTTAAAAACATTGATATGTTGATAATTTGAACTCATATATGCAATTTTTCAGGTTGATTAAATTTTTTGTATTACTACATGGTTACTGATATTTTTGTTTTTTGTATCCTATCATTTGTAGGATTTTTGCACGTGGAACAAATGAAGGAGGCAATGGTTTAAAACATGAAGATTGTTTATATGTTGTGGACACTCAGGATAATGTTTTTTATGTGTTATAGCCGTGCAGGCTTTTATTGTTTAGTTTTATGGCCGTGCGGGCTTTTATAATTTGATTGTTGAATTTTATAGCCGTGCGGGCTTTATAATAAGCAGGTTTTTCATTTACAGGGTTTGGAATGTTAAGAAAATAGAGGAAACTCTGCCTAATTTTTTTTTTGGTCTGTGAATTATTAAGACGTGTAATATTTTTAAGTTTGTATATAAATTTGTTTATTAACAACATTCTCAATTCGCAATTTATGATTTTTTTTATTGTTTTGCCTATAATAAATATTTGTAACACCTCATAGCAACCGACGGTGCACTCACAGGACCCCCAAGTTTAGGATTGGACAAAAAAATACATTTTTTTTAAATTATAGATAAATATGGTCATGGACTTTGTCCATAACCATTTTTATTTTTTTTGTCGCGCTTAAAAATGGTCGCGGCCAAAGTCCGCGACCTTTTTTTTTTATTTTTTTGTCACGGTTATGGGTCGCGAACTAGGGCCGCGACCAATTTTTTTTAATTTTTTTTGTCACGGACTTTGGCCGCGACCAATTTGTCACGGTTGTGGGTCACGGATGAGGGCTGCGACCATTTTTTTTGTCACGGACGTGGGTCGCGGACTTTGGCCGCGACCAATTTGTCACGGTTCTGGGTCACGGATAAGGGCCGCGACCAATTTTTTTATTTTTTATTTGTCACGGACGTGGGTCGCGGACTTTGGTCGCGACCAATTTGTCACGGTTCTGGGTCACGGATAAGGGCCGCGACCAATTTTTTTATTTTTTATTTGTCACGGACGTGGGTCGTGGACTTTGGCCGCGACCAATTTGTCACGGTTGTGGGTCACGGATGAGGGCTGCGACCCGTCACGGCATGGGTCACCGCCAAAGTCCGCGACCATCTGCCGTGACCCCTCTTGGCCGTGACCATTTTTTGGTCACGGACTTGGGCCACGACCCACGAAAATGGTCACACCCGAAATGGTCACGGCCCAAGTCCGTGACCCACAGTTTTGGTCAGGGATTTTGGCCGTGACCAATCGCCAGTTTTGGTGTAGTGCATGATAGCATTATAGGGGTATGTCCACACAATATATATATCATACACACAACATATATATACACATCATATATACAAACCATCTCTTATCCGAATGTATATATGTAATAATCCCGGCTTCATGTATATACCACACATTACACTTGCCGATAATCCATAGAAGTATCCCCAATTCATTTTATGATTCAATCGCTCACTTGAACCTTTATCATCAATCCCACAAATGATATAAACAGTCACCAAATCAACATCTCGCAGGACACATGACTTGTCTCAACTAGCCCGTATCCATCCTTAAGGAAATTCTTATTACTAGGAGAATTTATAAAAGAAATCGGCATAACAAACCCGAATATGCCTCCAAAATTGACCCGATGTCTCCCCAACCATCATGTCATAACATTACCCCATCTTTAATTCATAAACATGTTTATCATACTTTTTAGAGGGTTCCCAATCTCTAAAACCAAGTATAAAGAAGTTAAACACATTCTAGAAAAACCTCTCAAAATAACAAGATTTTTGAATCGATTCTCCCCTTTCCGAATCGATTCTCCTTATTCAACGAATCAATTCGCCAGTATGAAAATCGATTCGGTACAAAGTAACTGACACTTATGCATAAGTCGAATTGATTCCTACTTGAACGAATCGATTCGGGTCCAAGACCCGATACTTTTGCCTTGTATCGAATCGATTCGCTAGGGGGCGAATCGATTTGGGTCTACATAATTCCACAGTTCTCTCACTTTCTGCATAACCCGTGAAATTATAACCACAATTAATCATCTCTAACCATAAAAACTCCCTTTCCAACCTAATTTTAACATCATAGATCAACCTAAATATGATCCCAACCATTTTTACACCATTAAACCCATACATACACATAAAATGCTAGATTTCAACACAAAATCTAGGGTTTTATCATATATACTCAACATCACCATAATTTATCCAAAAATTATAAAATAAATCACACACATAAGCATTTAGCAATTTTAATCACTTGCCTCAGATTCGTAGAGTCTGAATCTTCCTTGAAATCGCGGATTTAACCAGAAATTCCAAAGCTCCAAGGTTTTCTCCTATTTTCCCTTCTTTCTTTGTTCTCTTAAAGATGAGTTTTCGTGATTGAGACTACTAAACCACATATGAGCCTAATAACACCTATCTTAATTATTCCAAACTTTAAATGATAATACACATTTAAAATGACTCGTATACCCCAATTTGAGTCAAACTATCCAAAAAGACCCAGGAACCCAAATAAACTCCCCCAACAGTCATTTTGACTTTCTCGGCTCTTCCCGGATCAATCGTGCACTCCAATTTATCATTTGAGACTCCGAAAATAAATATCATCTTCCAACCTCATATAATTCACTCACAAATATATAACCCGATTGAGAGATAACCAATACAGGTCAGTAATAATCACGTATGACATAATAACAGACAATATAATTATATTTACCTTATCATATTAGTAAATGTACAATTTGCATAAATATTAACTATTCTAAACAAATTAACATCTATGTTAAATTCTCATTTTCATTTTCAATGATATTAAATCACACACGCACGAGGTAATTTAATATAAAAATATATACATGAAAGTAAGGGGTCTTACAATTGCGTCATCAAATTCACCTAACAGTCCTCGAATCTCTTAGTGTTCAGTGATCATACTTAGTCGAGTCCTAAAACTAACTTTGCTAATACTCAAAGCATAAGGGTTCCCCTATTGGTAACACTTTCTCGTGATCAATACTTTCCCAAGAGTAAACCACAACACAATCAATACCCAATTCATTATCCCTGACCATCTCATATTTTTGGATCACACACCCTACTTGTTCTAAATGTTCAAACGACGCTGCCTTGCTTAAGTTTGATATTCATATTAAATTCTTATTTCTTGCATCGAGGGGCAATATATTATTACATAACATCCCAACTGTCTGACTAATTCACTACTCGGGATTTTTTTTGAACCTAGGTTCATTCAAGGCATCTAACTATTAAACGCATACCTGAGTAGTTCATAACCTACTCACAGCGACAAACACCCATTAGTGCTAACTTCCTCGAGTCATAACATTCTTTGATATCCTCAAGTCATCATCGTGCTCTCCATAACCATAGCTAATGGTTGTACCATTAAAGCCCTATATTGCCATCCTAGGTGAAACGAATACTATGAGTAGCCCAACACACGAAACTTAGTGCCATAATGAACATACTTTTAGACAAGAGTGCTCCCAGTCGAGCTGCATAGATCGAGCTGGATCCCATCGCGCTGCACTGGGCTAAAGCGCGCTGTACCACATTATAGTACATGGACAGACTATCCTACTCATTTTCTTGAGAAGGGAACAACACATGGACCTAACGTTCCTTGGGAAGTTAATTCTTGACTTACCTCCTTAAGGCTAAGGCTTACTACTTAAGTTTTCAGAGTATACGATCCACCCCAATCGGCGAATGACGAAGCCCTTGTCGACACCGACTTTATCCATCTCATTAATAACGATGTCACCAACCTGACACACCCAGATTTCTATCTCACTCTATCGCACTTCAGTCGTACCCCGACGTCTTCTTAGGAAACACCTAATACATCAACACACTAACCCCATTAACACTATCATCATAACTAGATGACTATTGCCTATCCCAAAGTTCAATTCAATTGATTCTTACATGATGACCAATTGTGTTATCAAATAAAAGGGTAACGCGTACTATTCGGACACCCCTTCGAACCTGCACGAGTTTTAACACACAACCCAAGGTTTCAACGTTCCTCTACTAGTTCTATTCTAACATTTACTGTCGACTCACATTAATACACTCATGCTTCAATATCTCAACATATTTTGCTACACGCAAGGCCTCAAACACATCATCGTTGGCCCAAATCTCTAATGTGTTCCTGTTTTTTTTCAAAATTTATCATGGCTCCTACTACATTGGTCCCCTCAATATAACGAGTATCACACCAAACTCCAATTTTTAACTATTAGAAGGTTTCACTACCTTTTTACATTATACTTTAGCAGCCTCACCCAAGGCTATATGAAACGGCTCCTTTGAACTTAGTCCGTAACTCAAGGTCATCACCAAATATTTCACACCCTATTACTGAACATAACATATCCCAAAGAATCGAACTTAATTGGTTCCTTAAGGACACTAAGTATACCCAAGCAACCGTCACTCTCATTAGACAAAAATTTATCGACCAATAACTCTACACAATGATAATGTCCTAAGACTTCTTCGTATTTGTTTCATAGATTGCTTAGCCATTCACCCAAATATCAATTTATTATTTTCTAACATGGTTGGTCTTAACCATCGAACACACCAATGCATCACAACCAGTTGACCTTTCATCCCAAGGATAATCCAAACACCTTCTTACTACATATAACACTATGCGCTACTCATTTGAACTATTCGCTATGCATTTGAACCACATGTTAACACCACCAAGGATTTTGGTAGAATACAAGACACGATGTATTATTAGTACATCTCCAAGTCTACACCATCAGTGTTGCTAAAAATCCTATACATCAAATGTTTCATCATTCCTTTTACCACTACCCCGAAGGGATACCAAAGGTTTAATCCCTTGTCCCTACGACTCATCATTTTCACTCTCGAGACCCCTTGCCATAGATGGACCGCACTCTAATCATGACCCATAAGA
Organism: Sambucus nigra; assembly: GCA_949130495.1. Lineage (NCBI taxonomy): Eukaryota > Viridiplantae > Streptophyta > Magnoliopsida > Dipsacales > Adoxaceae > Sambucus > Sambucus nigra. The sequence continues at coordinate 352,595,418 of OX422215.1, forward strand.
TACATTCATTGGCCAATAATTACCAAGGTTCTAAAAAACGCGGGGCGTGATCGAGGCGTGGAGGTCAAGCCTTAAGCCTTAGAAGCCTAGGCGTTAGGCGTAAAAAGGCATTTAGGCCTTCTTAATATATTTTAATATTTTTTAACCATAACAAGGCTATTAAAATACTAAAATTATACATATCATAAAAATATGTCTGAATATATGCAAATTAAAATACTATTTGATTATTTCGGATGCGATAATGGTTCGGTTTGTAAAATAATTCTTTAAAAGGCGATATCGTTTCACTAAAGCATTGTTTTTTTTAGAAAAAAGAGCGCCTTAAGGGTTTTACCAAGAATAAGGCGTGAAAAGCGTAAGGCGGGACGTTTCTCCCAAGCCTTAAGCCTAGGCGAGTTTTTTAGAACAGTGATAATTACTGAGTCATCCACCCACAAGGATAGCATCCTATCCACTAACACAGACCTATCCTCAATAGTTGATCCACACAAATTTACACGTTCATCGAATCACCATAAATTACGGTATTATCCCAAGGATCGAATTCGCCTAATTCTATCATCGATGTTAGCCACTCAAAAGTGTTGCACCTAAGGCTACATGCCTTTTGAAATCACAATCATCATTTCTTAGTTACAATTTTACAACTATTAATCTCTACTATTGTCTATACACAATTTGTGCTACATTCCCCATGGTCGTTATTTCACTTTATTATCATCTCAAAAGGCTCTATGTCATTAAAGGCCGAAACAAACACCTCACACTAGAAACCATGGTGTTCCCACTTACTAGTTTATGTGGACACCCACATACTTAATCAGAAATGCGGAAGCGATTTATAAAAATTAACTTGATTGTATGCCACTTGGAACTAATTTACTTGTCGTGATAACCCCTTTGACTTTACCGTCGAGAACACAAACCATAACTGTCACCAAACTAGCGTGACTGGCCCAAACAAACATCGACGCCGAAAGATCTACTACCGACCTCACCACATCAAACCCAAAAGGAACCTTGAACCTAGAGCTCTGATACCATTTGTAACAACCCGACCTGACCCGAATTTAAGGGTTACCCGTGAGTCAACCCGGTTCGGCCCGAGCATTAGGTGTGAAGTGTAATGGAACAACCTACATAATGTTGCTAGTCCAATTTTATTTTAGTTAACATTTCACTTGTTTAGCATGCGATTACAGTTCAGGATAAACTATGTGTGGGACCCATGGGGGGTGCCCCAAATCCAAGTAAATAGAGCTACTAACGTAGAATAAATAAAGTATACTTACCTGTATAGTGCCCTCAAAATACAAACCCACCCCCAGCCTGTCGTAATAACAAACGATGTGAGTCTATGCCTTGTGGGAATATACAAAGCAGTATAGAAACGAATGATAGAAAATAATACTCACACGTTACAATCACATGCATGAGAAAACATATATGCATCTACATATATATAGATATACCTTCGAAAAATACATAGTCAATGCATTAACCTTTTTACTTCCGAAAACCTTGCTTATCCAAATTAATTTACCTTAATCTTGTAAATACTTCCTTTATTCATACTTAGCATTTCTCACTTTGTTTAACACACTCGGTTCCACACTTAACACCACTACACTTGATTTATTACAACCCATTCCTTTACCGGAATCACCCCTTTGCATTTATTACACTATGCTTTAGTATTTTCATTGAAAGGTACCAGTTCAACACACACATTCACCGTGTTAGAAAATAATTTTTTGCCAATAAAAAACCTCTCAATACATACTTGTACAAATTATCGATTTAAGAACTTAGGTTACTAAACCACCCATTTCCGACTTTACTTTATCCCTTTTGCCTTATCTTATGGACATTAATAGATTTACGCATTGACTTGCCCGTTTCACCTTTGACCGAAACATTTATTTCATTCATTCAAGTTAGGTCGTATTAACACATTTTACCACATAACACATTTCTTGACATGTTCCTTATTTCTCTTATTTTTTCTCAGAATCATCCTTTACCGTATACATACATGGGCTCCACACCGACGGCTATGTGTACCATATGCTGACCAGTGATTTAGGGCATTTCACACAAGGGCTCTGGGACCTTCTTACTTATTCTCGATTGCATCCGAGTCCTTATTAACGTGTTTAAAATTTAACATATGTCCACATTATTCCACTTCTTTACTTTTTCCTGTCCGAAGCCAAAACCTGAACTTGAGTGTCCGTTTTTCCATTAACATTTGGAAAATTATTTCTTTCCTTCTTTAAGTCCCTTATCCACACAGACGTGATTTATACTAAAATCATACACGCTTTAGCACCTAATTCGTTTTCACACACATTAGTGTAAGGACATTCTTTAACATTTTTATTTCATAGAAATGTTCCACTTTAAGTAAATTACCAATTTACCTTTTGTTTACTAAACTTTCAATTTAGTTCCTTAACAAAAGTTATTTCTCAAAATGGTTATTAAGTCTCCAACTTAACATTTAAAATACTTTAGACATTTTAACACTTGTTTAATACCACACTTTTGCCCAACTTTCAAACTCGTCACTTCAACACCTTTAACATATAAAATAACACCTTTTACATTTTAAAGCTCCCAAATTTCGTTTGTCTTATTTCATGCTTAAACCCGACAAGACTTTCTTTAAACTTAATCACATATTTATTATCAAAACACTACAAGTTTAAAGTGGAATTTAAATACTAAAATCCTACCAAGTGGATTAAACATGCATTTCAAGTAATAAACACATTTTATCAATTTCTTTAAACTCGACAAATGTCCATTTATTCATAAAGTCTCCATTTTTCAAGAAACTTAAAAATATTTATTTCATAAATATTTTGACAACATTAACATCATTCCATATTTTTATTTCATAAAAATGTCAATTACTTCTTTTGGCGATAAATACACTAAAATAGTATTTCCTTACATTTTTATTCCATAAAAATGTCCATTACTTCCTTTTACTCGAAATACACAAAAATATCATTTTATTCACATTTTTATCCCATTAAAATGTTCATCATTTCCTTCCACTAAAATACATAAAATAGCCGTTTTTTACATTTTTATTCCATAACATGTCCATTTTCAGTTTTACTAGAAAACACACTACAATAATATTTTCTAACATTTTTATTCCATAAAAATGTCTATTATTTATTTTACTAAAAAAAATATACAAAACTGATATTTTCTTACCTTTTTATTCAAAAAAATGTCCATTATTTATTTTGCTAAAAAGTCTATCATCATTTCACATTAATCATACTCTTAGTATTCAACGATAACAAGACTACAAATATATACCAAATGAAGTCTTAAATAAAAAGAGTAAATTATCCAACCTTAAATGAATCTCTAAATAGTGTAAGGCATGAAAGATCAAGGAAGATGACAAACCCCCACATTTTAAGATGGCCCTAAGAGGAGTTTTCTAGCTCCACCAAATTTACCTTTATGAAAGCTCCATTAAAATCTTCTTCAAAATTTCATAAATCCATAAATATATATATAGTCACCCCCTCTAAAAATCTATCCATCCCTAATAGAGGGTTTCGGTTTGGAAGAGATTTTTCTACACTGACCTCTTGGTCGAAAGTTTTCTTTTCGAAGGGAAGAAGGCTTGTTGATATTATATTCATAATCTTAGAAACAAATCAACGAATGGGGTATACTGACATGCCATGTTTCGAAGGATTATTAAGACTGGTCCCACCCCTTTGTTTATTCCTTCTTGCGCCACATAAATAGTATTCACATGGGTATCAACTATAGTACCCTACATCTATGTAAAAGAATATCATGGAAGATGCTATAATAAAATAAATGTCGTGAAGACTAGGGGACCAACATCAATAAATGAAACCATAGTAAGATCTTGCCAAGAATTGTGTCACCCGCCCACCATAATTGGCTAGGGGACCCACATCGCTTTTCTTCTCTTGGAAGCTCACGAGCCCATCTAATATAATGTAGGTACTTGGCATCTTTAACATATAACTAGGTGTAAACCCGCGCGATGCGCGAATTATGGGAACGTGTATACAAAGTTAAAAAGAAAAATTCTCTTGAAAAAGTGTCATCATTATTGAGGCAAGATAGCATACTATTAAATTATAACAATTTTTGCATACATGTTTAGTTTCAATGTGAGTTTGTTTTTAAAAAATGTTAATGGACTTTTCATCGAATGATCCTAAAACTTATACTCGATAAGTTAAATTAGAAATTTCCCCAATCAAATTTTAAAAAAATAAATCTAAATTAAAGGAAAATAAGCATTGAGAATGGGGGGAGTTAAATATAAAAGCACATAAATAAATAGAAAAATGTTTCCAATTTGTTCATAACATTTATTGAAGTAGAGTGCCTATTAAAAATATGCACCAAAATAATAATAATAAGTATAAAAATTGTTTTACATGTAGTGGAGGGTAAAGTACTCCATCAAACAAAACCAATTATGACCGACAAAATATAATAATTTGGCTTGATAATTGGTCATATTGGGGTTTAATGGATTTAATTTATTTAACATAGTTTTATGTTTGTTAAAAATAAGTGTAAATACCAATAAACCCCCGAGATTATTTTATATTTATAGGTTCTCTCATTTTAAAAACCCGACAACGATCCCCTTGAAATACTGACCCACCACAACTAACACAATACCTTTAAAAATATGATTAAAACATTAACTTACAGAAAAAAAAAGATTAAACTACCCTCAATTCAACATGTTCTTTTTTTTATTATTAAGAAAGCACTTTAGTGCATAATGTGAAAAGGCAGCAAAGAAATTAGAAAAATAATCCAAAGCACCATTTATAAATTGATTATAAATTATATTAAACATATGATATTAGGATGTTAAGATATTATGGTGAGTGAGAAAAAAAAATCAATACATTTGAAGCAATAAAAAAATCATACACAGTGTAAAATGAAAAAAAAAAATACCCACTTAATTTTTTTAGTTCTGTATCTTGCTTGGCTGTTTTTTTCTCAAGTGCCCTGGGCTTCTTCACTCGCTACCTAACAAACTCACTGCAAAAGATAGAAAGACTCCACCCAAGTCTATACAAAAGTTTTTCACAGCTTTCTCTTCACATACCCAACAATGGGAAGGAGAATAGGAAGATAAACGCAAGAGAGAGAGAGAAGAAGCACCATTTTCTCCGGTGAAAATAGAAAATGACTTTCATACTTGTGAAAACAAAAAAGATGGATGTTATTAACAAAAAGATACGTAGTGTAAACAAACATGGAAAACAAATCAGGTGAAAACCATTTTCTCCCATTTTCTTTATAACCCACTTTCTCCCATTCCTGTGAAAAACAGAAATATCCATATTATAAACAAACATGGGATTGATGAAATATATGAAAGAAAAAAAATCATGCTTTATTATAATTGAAAATAAAAGGACTCTCTCACGAGAAACCCATTTAATTTTTTTCCCAAGTTTATAAGGCACTGCCAACAAAGATGTGAAATAGGTAGAATGAAGAGAGAGAGTGTGTAAAAAAGGATGGTCGTCCATCAATTTATAGGGGAGAGAGTGGGGTGTTGTGATTTTTAATTTAGAAATAGAAAGGATCTATTAAAGAAAGAGAAAGGGCAGAATTAAAGAATGAGTTGGGTATTTGTTTGGTAATCTGTGTTACCTTTGATATTCCCCAAAAGAAAATTACAATGAAGAGCAAGGTTTGAAGTACGTAGACATGTAAACATTCAGAAAAAGCCTAACTAATATTTAAGTGACTTGGGGCTGAGCATTTAATTTATTACGTTTTTTTTGGGCGATACATTGAACACCCACATCCACGTTTTTTTATGTGGTACATTGAACACCCACATCTATTTTAACTGTCAATCTCCAACATTTCTTAAGTAGCAATTATGAGGAAATTGGGTAATATAGATTTGCATTTATGTCAATGCCACGTATCATCCTCAGAAGATTTATAGTGAAATGATGTGCCACGTGGATAGGCTAATTGCAAAGCATAATAAATGCCTTGTTTTGCATTTTATAGTATTAAGAGATGTATTTAGTCCTACACACGTACTCTTCCCCTCTTCGGAGATTTACGAACAAGCCTGTGTTGTTAAGGCTTCTTGACATAATTCCTTTTAATGGGCTTAGTCCCAAATGTCCACTAACTGTTAACCTCACGCCTATCTTTTTTTGTTTGTTTGTTTTATTTGTTTGCTTCTTAGTAGTTTAGTGTTATATTTTTCCTCACTCCATTTCATCCCAACACGACTTGTACAACAAACACCACTCTATATTTATTATTTGGAAAAAAAATAATAATCTGCCTTAATCGGTAAGCACATGTAACCTCAATTAAATTTTCAATGCCTCACCCTAAGGTCTTCATAAATTAATAAACTTTTTACTTTTTAGAAAATTTCTTTTTTTCGTCAACAAACACCAATTAATTCCCATGCAATGCCATGCATGCGACATGCAACCCTACGTATGACCTCTAACATATGTGTAAAGTCAAAGTGACCCCTTGTTTGTGCATATTTTACGTAAAATTTACCTAGTAACTCCACCCACACCACAAAGTTTTTGTTTTAACTAATTAATTAAAAGTTAGGTTATTACAACTGGGATGCTCGCAGCGTTCAATCGCTTCATCTTCAAGTCAGAATGCTGCCGACCATTCTTTCAGATATTAAAGAAGGATAAGGGCCTTATATGGAATGACAATTGTTCAAAGGCTTTGGAGGAGATCAAGACCTACCTCAGTAAACCACTCCTGTTGGTGATTCCTGACGATGGAGATTCTCTGTATCTTTATCTCCAGTATCAGACCACACTTTTAGCTTGGTTCTGGAGACAGTTCCTTGTCTACTAATCCAGCAAGACGCTTATGGACGTATAGCAACACTACTTACCCTAGGAAAAACTAGCCTACGCATTAGTGTTTGCATCAAAGAAGCTGAAACATTACTTCGAACCTCTCTCCATAACAGTGATCATTTCATTCCCACTCAAAGCTGTTCTTAGGAAAGCCGACCTCTCCGAACGACTCTCAAAGTGGTAGGTTAAGATCAAAGGGTTTAATATCCACTTTTAGCCAAGAACAACAATTAAGGGACAAGTCTTAGCCAATTTTATTATCTAATTCATGGGGGACTAGCAAGCGACCAACAAGTAATGGAACAATAAATAGATGAGGAAGCACAGTCAAAGACTGTACCCTATATGTTGATGCAGCCTCCAATTCAAAAGGGGCAGGAGTAGGGGCTATCCTCATTACACTGAAAGAAGCTATCATTGAGCAAGGAAGCAAGTTGGAATTTGAAGCCTCCAATAACGAAGCTGAATACGAAGCACTGATTGCTGGCCTGCGCAAATCCCAGCTACTGGGGGCATAGTTCCTCAATGTGTTCGGAGATTTCAAGCTGGTCTCCAAGAAAGTGAGTGGATGACAGGATAGCAGCCTACCTTATCGTAGTGAAAGATCTTATGACAGGATTTAAGACTGTTCATATTCAACAGTTCCCCCGGGGACAGTTAAGTCACGCTGAGGTCTTAGCAGCCCTAAGCTCAACAGTGGACTCTGATCTTAGAAGGACTATTTAGGTAGAGTTCCTCGCCCAACCTAGCATTGATCAGACAGTGGTCGCTGAGAAGGTCCTCCTCGTAGAAAGGTCCCTTAGTTGGATGGACCCCATTATTTCTTATCTACATAAGGAGGCACCATCGGATGACAGGAAATTGGCTCACCAAGTAAGAGTGAAAGCAACCCATTTTTACCACGCCCCGGGGGGAAGCTCTACAAAAGATCCTTCGTAGGCCCTTACTATAATGCCCTATACTAATAATTTAATTAAATATATATAAATTGTGATGGAGTGAGGGTTGAAGAGAATTAGTAGAAAATTATGGGTTAAAAAATGAAGAAAATAAAAGAATAGAAAGAAAGGAAGGTCATTCGACTGACCTTCATTAGAAGCGAGGTTCAAGGTCGCATGAAGAAAGTTTCAAACGACCTTAAAAAAAGATCACACTGCAATATAGTGGTTGACACTCCAAAGCAACCCATTAAACGAGGTTGACATGTCGTTCGAACGACGTGCATCAAAATTATTTAGATTAATTTTTCTTTATTCATTGTCACATTTATGGTCCTTGGATCTTTGAGTTTTCAAGCTTAGATTAGCTCAGATTGGGCAAAACGGGAATTTGATGTGTTTGGAGTGTTTTATAAGGGTGTGTTTGGTGTATTTGGGGTATTTTGGAGTTAGAAGAAGATAAAAGAGGGAGAGAGAAGGTGGATAAGTCTTCCACCATTTTTACTCTCCCACCACCATTCCACCACTATTCCACCACCATTTTGTATAGTATTCCACCATGTTCAACCCCACAATACCTATTTTCACCATTTTTGAAGTGAAGCTACGAATTTTGGTGAAGTTTTGAGGGATTTTTGGAGAAGATGATGGAACTTTCATGGAGTTTGAAGTGGATTTTGAAGGGGTTTTGCTTGGACCCTTGAATGGAGCACATTTGGAGCATTTTTGGAGGATGCATTTGGTAACCCCTTGAGGCCACCTTTGGAGGTGGGGGGATGTTCCTCCAACACCAACATTTCTACCACCATTGGAGCCTTTAGAGGTGGAACAATCTTACTTGTAGTATTAAGACTCTATTTTGCATTATTTGTAGTCTTGTAGTCAAATTACTTGAGTATGGTGCATTTGATTAAATGATGAAATCACCTGCAGAAATAATAAACATTTTTATGGAATAAAAATGTTAGTGAAATGTTATTTGTTGGAAATAAAGAATGAACAAATATTTCAAAGTCTTGAAATATTAAAAGTTGGTATTTTATGAAAATGACATATTTTCTTGAAAGATTGATGTTAAACATTTTATGAAATAAAATGTTTCAAAATAATGTTTTATTTTGGTAAACATTGGTCAAATAATATTTCTTGCAAAAATGAAGATTTTATGAAAATGGACATTTGTTGAGTTTGAAGAAAATTAAATATCGTTTAAGCCTTGAAGGTATATTTTTGCAAGTATGATGAATTTCTAGAGTGAAAAATATATTTGATGGGATTTTAAGGTCTAAAATCCTTCTTCTCATGCATATAAATATGTAGTATTTGAATAATGAATGTATAATCAAGTTTAAAGAAGATTTTATTGGATTTAAACATGGAATAATGAAAAAGTGGAAATTCTAGTCTTTAAGTGTATGAAAATAGGATTAAAGGTATAATAAACATAAGGTTGTAAGACTACATGTGTTGATAAAAAGATATGGTATGTTATTATAAAAGTAGTCTTCAAGTGTAATTAGATTTCTTGAATAAAGAAAGTAAATAAGTGAATAGTTTGGAAGATGGTTAATAAAAGGTTGAAAAAGTGTTAATGGTTAAATATTGGAAAGTTGGTGTGTATAACTTAATAATGTTGTAAACGATTAACACTTATGAAATTGGAAAGGAAATAATGGAATAAAGATGTTTCCAATTAAGAAGAATGTTACTCAAGGGTTAAAAGGGTGTTAAAATACTTAAGAAGTTATTGTGGGCAACTTAATAGTGTTTTGGAAAAATCAACACTTGCATAAATGGAGTAAAAGACGAGTTTGGAAACGAATGGGTAAAATGGTAATTTTACTTAAAATGAAATATTTTAATGATATAAAAATATTTGAAAAGGTGTCACACAAATGGGTCCTAAATGAATATGATTTTTGGAATAAAATCAAGGATAAAGTGTAAAGGACATAAAATGATAAATTTCAAAGTGTAATTTGACAACGCACAAAGGAAAACTGATCTAAATATTTTGAGGCACATCGTTCAAATGACATGAACCTCGTTCGAATGACATGTCAAACTCGTTCGATGGGTTGCTTCACATGACCTTCACGTGACCTGCCTCTGTAATGTAATGTGATCTCGTTTGAAGGTCGTTTGAACCTTGCTTCACGCGATCTTGAACCTCGCTTCTAACGACCACTCTAGGTCATTCTAAGGACCTTCCTTTCTTTCTATTATTTTATTTTCTTCAATTTTTAACCCATAATTTTCTACTAATTCTCTTCAACCCTCACTCCATCACAATTTATATAAAATTTAATTGAATTATTAGGACAGGGTATTACAAACTTCCCTCCTTGGGGAATTTCATCCCCAAAATTCTCGATTAATAAATACTTAAGCTTATGGGGTTCACCAACTTCTATTATAAGCCATAAAAATCCTCCAAGAAAAAATCATTGAAGTTATCAACACTAAGATCACCCTACGTGTCTCCTCTACACGGGGTTTATCATCAAATAATCAACATGCGACATGCACCAACTCTCACTATTTTCCTAACCATGAACGTTACATAATCGACTCCGAGTTCCCACTCACTTTATTAACATGTCAAATAATTTCTAGCACCAACTAAGCTAGTACCGAAGGCATATTGGCGCCACTACGGGCAAATACTCTCTAGTGATCGACACTCACCTAATGTGAACCATAATACAACCAATCGTCTTATTCATCACCAAAGTCAATTCCATCTTAGGACTGCACATCCTACGTCCCATAAATTTTCAGGCTATCCTGACTACACAACTTGTATGAGCTCGGCAATAACTATACTATGTTATTCTCTCACTTCATGGAGTAATATTCTTTTCAAGTCATCACCGTGCACTAAGCTTACATCTTTCGCTCCATTATTCTGATGAACCTAGTATTACCCCAGGTTTCTCACCTTTGAGTACTCACTAGAGCCTCGCTTTAATCCACTCACCATGGCAAAACAACATCGTATGCCAAGTTTTTATCGATTTTCAATACTATACCATATTCTCAAGTCATCATCCCACTCTTTGCAATCAAAGCCACTTACTACCATGCTGTCCAGTCGAAAGGCCACTAATTCTAAGAAAATAAAATTCCATAAGCAAATCGTCTGGCCGAAAGTGCAGCCACCCATACATATAACCTTATGCAATAGCAAGAATACCTCAGGTAGGGTGCACCCAGTTACCGAGCTGCATTGACCATACCGGGTCTGTCATGCTCTACTAGGCCCAATGACCCCGTGCCATGACATGGCACTAATTCGAGTTATCACATATATGGGAATACATATCCTCGATTATCGAAATCGAAAGGAACACCCGATAGTCATAAGGAATAAGCAACCGTCCTAAGAAATTACGCCCATAAGCATCCGACTATAGATTACGAAATAGAATCCTATGCCATATTCTTGACGTCATCGCACTCATTCCCAAAGTTCTCATCGAGAACTATTCCTATCCATATACCCTGGCTTGGGTCACTAGCCATGACGAACCAAATCGCAACCATTCTTTCTCACAACACGAAAGCAATATACTAATCGGTAGTCCTCTAGGAAGTCAAATCCCGACAATCCTCCTTGGGATCAAGGCCCCACCCTTCACATCCTTGGCGTACATGAACCATTCCGATTAGCAGATACCTCACGCCCTTATATACATTGAGCTTGTCCAATTGATAGTGAAGACGTCACCAACCTATTACACCTAGGCTATTATTTTCTTTATCATATCGTGATCAAAATACCAAACTCCCATAGTCATTACTTAGTTCAAGTGAGGCATTCACCTTATCGTGTCATGTGACCCCACGAGATTGCTACCAGACTTACTTTTGGTTTCTACCCACACATAATTTATGTGGTGACCACATCCGTCGCCATTGGCCCCCCTTTTTTTGGCAGTAAATACCACACAGGGATACATCTTCTAATCCGAACCGACTTGACAATACGTGCCGAGAATTAGTCCTTACATTGCTAAGGCTATCCCAGCACATACAGTTAACTCATGCCAACATTATAATCATGTTTCGATGTTACCCCACCTTGGTTTCCATTATAATTGTGTTTTGATATCATAATCATGTTTCAACACATACCGAGCATATGGTGCACATATTCGACGGCGTGGAGCGCGTTGAAGTATGCGAATATTAGAAGATTTTGAGAAAAGATAAAGTAATAAAGAACATGTCAAGAAATAGACTGTGTGGTGAAATGTGTTAATACAACCTAACTTGAATGAATTAATGAATGTTTGGATAAAGGTGAAATGGATAAGTAAATGTGTAAATTGATTAATGTTCCTTAGGTATGGAAATAGACAAAATAAGTGGCTAAATGGGTGGTTAAGAAACCTAAGTGGTTAAACCCATAATTGACACAAGAATGGGTTGTAAAAGGTTATTCAAAGACTAAATAGGTATTTTCTAACACGGTGAACGCCTGTGTTGAAAGGATGGTTTTGAATGAAAATACTAATGTGGATTGGTCGAAATAAAAAGGGTAATTTTGGAAAATAAATGGCTTTCGATCAAACCAAGTGTAGTGGTTTCAGGTATTTAATCGTGTGCGTTTAATAATGTGAGAAATGCTAAAATGAGGAAAAGGATGCCTTTTACAAGATTAAGGTGAATTAAACTGGATAATAAGGTTTTTGGAAGTAAATTTTTTTCATGCATTAAGTATATGTATATGTATGTGTATATATGTATATAAGGTAGTTGCATGTGCAAGTATGCATAGCTTGCTAGAGTCATCTTTCTTCCATTCGATTCTATATAATATTTGTATATTTTCTACTCAGCATTTGGCTAACACCCTTGCTTTTTTATGGAAGGTTGGGAGCATTTTTGTATTTTGAGAGCATTATACAGGCAAGTACTTTCTCTTATATTACGTTAGTAGCTTTGTATGCTTGGACTTCGAGGTTCTCCCCATGGGTCCCTCACGTAGTTTTATTTAAAACTAGAATCGCATGCTAAACGAGTGAAATGTTAAATAAAATAAAATTCTACTAGCAACCTTATATAGGTATTTTCATTGCACTTCACACCTAACGCTCAGGTCAGATCCGGTTGACTACAGGTAACCCATAAATCTGGGACGAGGTGTTACAAATGGTATCAGAGCTCTAGGTTCAAGGTTCCTTTCGAGAGTGACGTGGTGAGGTCGGTATTGGATTTTTCGACGTCGATGTTGGCTTGGGTCGGTAATGCTAGTTTGGTGATGGTTTAGTTCGTGTCCTCGACGGTAAAGTCAAAGAGGTTATCGCGATGATTAAGTTAGTGCCATGTGATACGCAATCAAGTTGATAGTTATTAATTGCTTTTGCGCTTTTGATTATAATTGTTTGTAATTTATGGGTGTCCTTGCAAGTCAATAGTGGTGACACTGGGGTTGTTAGTGTGAGGTGCTTGTGTTCTAATCCTTGATGACATAGAACCTTCTGAGATGATAATAAGGTAAAATGAAACCCATTGGCAAGTGGCTCGAGTTGCATATAGTCAAGGGTAGATGTTGAGGGTTAGGGTGTCATGACTAGGCACTAATTATTGTTGATTAAAAGGTATATAACTCTTAGGTGCGATGCTTACGGGTAGTTAACGCCAGAGATGTAACGAGGAAAATTCGATCACTGGGGTGATATCGCACTTGATGGTAGTTCGGTGAACATATGAAGTTATGTGGGACAATAGTGGAAACACCGTGATCCTTTATGTGAGATGTATTATGTGATGACTTTGACGATGAGAGTAGCCTTGGTATTGGCAACATTGAGTATGAGACCTAGCTGTAAATGTTGTATATTTAAGGTTAGATTACTGAGTGGCATTCAGGAGTATTGATTCTATGGAAATAATGTATTAGGTCTATTGGTTGAGGACTTGGGTTTAGTGTATTTTGACTATAATATGGTGTTGAGGAATAGGATCCCATATGGCGGATGTAGTGTAGGCTTTGGTATTTACAGGCAATACCCAATGTCCCATATCCTACCAAAATCTATATAGTCATGTTAATTTGTATATTAGCACATGGTGTGATGTTCACATAATGAGACAATTTAATTGTCATGGTTAATCATTCATTGGGGATTGGATGAGGCACACCTTGAGGTTTAGAGGCTATAGGCGACGTCTTATACCATGCCATAATCCGTACTAGCGTTGGTTGTTGTTTGTACGTAGTGACCTATTTTCACAACCGTTTGGGTGAAAGATAATATTAGTATCCAAGTTAAAAACTCATTTTAGCCGCTGAGATAATGGCTGGGTGCGAGGTAATCTTAGTGTCAGTGTGGTTTAAAGGTATTTTGAGGTACCCATAGGACAAATTATGTGTGGTGCCTTGAGGTTTTTGATAGGTAAGGTGAACTATAGGTAGAAGCTCGTAGAGTAATGTCTTTGTGAGCACCGAGTAATCGTGATTTAGGTCTTGAAGGTTTGTAGAGTGCACCTACAGTCATAAAGGTATAAATGATTAAATCTTGTCGAGTTCTGGGACTTTTACATGGGATGTGTTTGGTTTCCTTAGGAGACCAATTAAGTCTAGTAGAAATAAGCAGTATCATCCTAGTAATGATTGTGTTGAGGGTCAGGTGATGATCCCAGATTGCTGGTCGTGCATCATACATGCCGAGTGTGGCTTCCAAAATCAACATAGATGGGTAGTGTAATCCCTAAGGTAGGGTGATAGTTTGTGTCATTATAGGAGTGATGCTAGGATGTCATGGAATGGATAGTGTGGGTGTGGTGCTCCTTAATATGTACTAGGAGATGTATTCAAGACTTAGGGTGATGATGCCATGCGGAGACTTGATAATGGCAACCAAGGTGGGGCAACATCAAATCATGATTAGAATGTCGGCATGTGTCGACGGTATGTGCTAGGATAGCCTTAGAAATGTAAGGACTAATTCTTGGCACATCTTGTCAAGCCGGTTCGGATTAAAAGATGTAGCTCTATGTGATATTTACTTCCTCCCTAAAAAAGGGGATAATGATGTAGGGTTTGGTCGCAACATAAATTATGTGTGGGTAGAAACCGAAAGTAAGTTTCGTAGCAATCTCGTGTGGTCAAAGGACACGATAAGGTGAATGCCTCACTTGAACTAAGTAATGTCTATGGGAGTTCGGTATTTCGATCACGATATGATAAGGCAGATAATAGCCTAGGTGTAATAGGTTGGTGACGACTTCACTAGAAATTGGATAAGGTCAATGTATACAAGGGAGTGAGGTATCCGCTATTCGAAATGGTTCATGTATGCTAAGGATGTGAAGGGTACAGCCTTACTCCCAAGGAGGGAAGTCGGGCATTGACTTCCTAAAGGACTACCGATTAGTATATTGCTTTCATGTTGCGATAAAGCAATATACTAATCGGTATAGGCGTAATCTATAGTGGGACGCTTATGGGCATAATTTCTTGGGACGGTTGCTTGTTCCTTCTGACTCTCGTGTGTCCCTTTCGATTTCGTTAATCGGGGATTCGTATTCTCACATGTGTGATGACTCGGATTGGTTCCATGTCATGGAACGATGCGGTTGGGCCTAGTAGAGCGCGATGGATTGGGTATGGTCAATGCAGTTCGATAACTGGGTGCGCCTTATATGAGGTATTCTTGCTATTGCATAAGATTCTATGTGCGGGTGGCTATGCTTTTGGACACACGGCTTATAGAATTGCCTTTTCTTAGAATTAGTGGCCTTTCGACTGGCCGACACGATGGTCAGTGGATCCAATTGCAAAGAGCGTGATGATAAATAGAGGATATACAGTATAATATTGGTAATTGAAGAAAACTTATCACATGATGTTGATTTGCCATGGTGAGTGGACTAGAGCAGGGCTCTAGCGAGTACTCAAAGATGACACATAGGGTAGTACTAGGTTCATCAAAGTGATGCAGCTGAAGATGTAAGCCGAGCGTACGGTGATGACTTGATAAGAATATTACTCCTTGGAGTGAGAGAATAACATAATAAGGTTATTGGTGAGCTCATACGAGTTGTGTAGTATGGATAGCTTTAAAATTTGGGTGGTTACACATCCCATTTGAGTTTTTTCCGCTTAGGTGCATTAGTGCTCCTGTAACCGATGCTTAGTGCTTAATACCACGTCCATAGTCTTGACATGTGTCAAATGTTTAAGATTCCTTCATTATTATTTTTGTTGTACTTTAGTTTTTATTATAATTGATTTTGATGATAATAAACCTTATTAAATAATATTCAAATTTGTAATTACACTTATGACAATATTTTATTATCTACAATTCTTGTACAAATTTTTACTAACGTATTTTTTCATGACTTACGGTAGTTTATTGTATATATTGGTGCATACATTTTTTAATAAATTTATTTTAAAAAATAATATTATAATTTTTTTGTGACACCCATTATACATTTGTTTGTTCTTATTGGTATTAGTTTGTTTAAATAGTTACTTAAAATGTTTGTTTTGACACTTATGATACTTTTCTTATCTTGTATACACATTCTTTTTGCACAAACTATGTGATTTCTTTCAATATGCTAATTTTATCAAACTTAGTCAAATTTTATTTATTTATTTTAATTAATATAGTTTAATTATTTTTTTTGTTTCCTTATTTTACGTTTTATTTTATATTGTTATTCCCTTTTTAATATATTTTTAACTTTTTTACTCTTTTTACATATTTTATTATTTATGTTTTATTTTTCGTATTTTTTTATTTTCCAAATTTAATTTTTTTATCTCATCATTTCTCACACTTCCCCACAATCTCTTTCCTCATTAATCCTTCTTTCTCTTTCTTCTCTCCTTATGCCTTGTCATGTCCCACCTTAGCTCTTCCTCTTCCTCTTTTCTTTCCTTTTTATTTCTATTCCCTGAATGTGATTCTTTTTTTCTTGTCTTTTCATCCTTTTCCCATATACACAACCACTAATAAACACACATATTATACATCATACGCACACACACACACACACACACACACACATACGCATACGCACGCGCACGCGCGCGCGCACACACACACACACAGACACACACACACACACACACACACACACACACACACACACACACACACATATATATATATATATTTGTTGTTTTCTTATTTTTTGTTGATATTTTTATGTATATATTTTGTTAGTTTTTCTCTCTATTCATTTTTTACTTTTTTACTTTGTTATTTTTAATTTTTTGTTTTTGTTTCATTTTTCTTATTTTGTACATCTTTCTTTTTTTTCGCCTGTTTTTCTATTTTATTTTTCTTCCTTTTCTTTTTATTTTCTGTTGTATTTATTTATTATTTATTATTTTGTTTGTTTTATTTTCTAACGTTTTTATTTTATTATACTTATTATATTTTTTTTACTTTATTATCACATCATCTCCTTTCCCTCTTTCTTTTAGTTTTAATCACGCACATCTTCCCTCCCTCTTCCCCATATGTGACTTCTCTTCACTTACACACATATGCACATATCATACATATTTTTTGTGTACTAATAAGTGTTTCACGTGGATAAAGTCACTTTCTCCTACAGTATATGCAGTAAACCAAATAAGAGAATTATTCTTTTGTAAGCTACAAGATTTCGAACGGTTACTTCATTTAATGCTGGGATATTTTTATACACTTGTATTTGGTTACGTAATATATAGAGGACCCTTACACTACACCAAAAACAGGAATCTGGTACGGTTTAAAACTGTGCCAGATCAAATCTGGCATGGTTTTGAACTGTGCTAGAATCAGGTGTTCCAAAATGACAATTTTTTTTTGGCACGGCTCAAAAGTGTGCCAAATTCAGCCAAACAAGAACACTTCTGGCACACTTTTAAATCGTGCCAGAATTTGATATTTCTGGCACACTTTTGGTACAGTTTTTAACTGTGCCAGATTCAGCAAAATAGGAACACTTCTGGCACACTTTTAAACCGTGCTAGAATTTGATATTTCTGGCACACTTTTGGCATAGTTCAAACCCGCGCCAAAATATGATACACTTTTTCCACGGTTTTGAACTGTGCCAAATTTTTTATATAAAAAAATTTAATTATTTAAAAGCACAAAATTCACAAATTAATAATATTGCGCGTTGTTAATAAACTAATGTACATACAAACTTCAAAATATTACAAGTCTTTAACAGCTCACAAGCCCAAAAAAATTGGGCAGAGTTTCCTCTATTTTCTGGACATTCCAAAACCTGTTAATACAAAATCTGCCTAACATAAAGCCCGCACGGTCACAAAATATAACAATTAACTTACAAAAGCCCGCACGGCCATAAAAGTCAACAATAAAACAACAAAAGACCATACGAGCATGACACAAAAAATGGAATCATTAATAAACCCCTTGTTGTAAATCATTGAGTTCTTTGTGTGTTCCATGTGAATAAAAGCCAACGATAAACTGTTATCCTGCAAAAAAAATAGGATACAAAAAAGATACGATATTAGTAACCCAATAATTTATAAAAAAAATTACTCAAACAAAAAAAATACATATATGAGTGAAAATTATCGTCATACTCTCAAACCAGGAGACCCGGGACTATGCGGTCAGTTCCTATAAGTTACATTGGTCCCGTGCGAGGTGTTCGTACCTCCTACGGGGTCGTTTGGGGGCTGGTTTGGGTTTCCACCCTTTAACGACATGTTTTTAAGTCTAAGTGAGATTTTTGCAAATTATCGTCATACTCTCAAATCGGGAGACTCGGGACTACGCGGTCAGTTCCTACAAGTTACATTGGTCCCGTGCGAGGTGTTCGTGCCTCCTACGGGGTCGTTTGGGGGCTGGTTTAGGTTTTCACCCTTTAACGGCTTGTTTTTAAGTCTAAGTGTGATTTTTGCAAATTATCATCATACTCTCAAATTGGGATACCCGGGACTACGCGATCAGTTCCTACAAGTTAAATTGGTCCCGTGCGAGGTGTTCGTGCCTCCTACAAGGTCGTTTGGGGGCTGGTTTGAGTTTTCACCCTTTAACGGCTTATTTTTAAGTCTAAGTGTGATTTTTGCAAATAATCTTCATACTCTCAAATCGGGAGACCCGGGACTACGCGGTTAGTTCGTACGAGTTACATTGGTCTCGTGCGAGGTGTTCGTGCCTCCTACAGTATCGTTTGGGGGCTAGTTTGGGTTTTCACCCTTTAACGGCTTGTTTTTAAGTCCTGTGATTTTTATAAATTATCGTCATACTCTCAAACCAGGAGACCCGGGACTACGCGGTCAGTTCCTACAAGTTACATTGGTCCCGTGCGAGGTGTTCGTGCCTCCTACGGGGTCGTTTGGGGGCTGGTTTGGGTTTTCACCCTTCGACGACATTTTTTTAAGTTCAAGTGTGATTTTTGCAAATTATTGTCATACTCTCAAACCGGGAGACCCGGGACTACGCGGTCAGTCCCTACGAGTTACATTGGTCCCATGCGAGGTGTTCGTGCCTCTTACGGGGTTGCTTGGGGCTTTCACCCTCAAACGGCATGTTTTTAAGTCTGCGTGTGATTTTCGCAAATTATCATCATACTCTCAAACCGGGAGACCCGGGACTACGCGGTCAGTTCCTACAAGTTACATTGGTCCCGTATGAGGTGTTCGTGCCTCCTACGGGGTCGTTTGGGGGCTGGTTCGGGTTTTCACCCTTTAACGACATGTTTTTAACTCTAAGTGTGATTTTTGCAAATGGTTAAAAATTATCTCTACTCTACTCAATAAAAGACTTCATTTTTAGGCTTCAATCTTCACAAAATTTATCTAAGAAGATATGCATCCGATTTTTAGCATTGTGTAACACCCCGCTCAATTAAATTCTGAGTGATCAGTCCTATACCCAATTAAATCAGAGTATACAGTTGGTTCATTCTTAGCATCACTGTCGAAAGATATTTTCTTTTTATTAATCACCTAATACTCAATTAAGACGACGTTAAAAACTTTCAAATTTTAATTTAATACATTCTCATTTTACCATTACAAACAATTTCATGTAATCCATTCCATAACAATGCATAATAGATAAGTAACATCACAACTGAATTTAATGTAACCGGGATAAACTCCCCAGTTTAAATATGTCAATACAACAATTCAAATAAAATGAATGTATCAAAACTGACATAAGCAATACCATTGTCTGAGATATAATCGAAATAACTAGAATCCTTGGGCGACATGCCCTATATGAACTAACTACTATGGATATATGAATCAAGAGAATTAAAGCGTCAAAGCAAAGTCTGCAACTCCATAGCATCCATTGTACGTCAAGTATCCAATCCTCTATGCCTGGCGTTCATGTGACTGGACACTTAATATAGAAGATACAAGGAAGGCCAGAATCTGCAAGAAAACGGGTCAGAGCCCGATGGTAAAATATTTTTAAAAATAACAAGTGATTAACAAGTGCAATTAAGGAATTATTTTGTACATGTTAGATTCTCAAACTCTCTCTTGAGATTCTCACCTCTCATCTAGTGTGCACGCCTAATGTACCTTAAAACCATACTAGTTCTTCCCCATCTAACATCTAAACATAGTCCAATATCGTTCCCACGTATTTCTCTCACAATATAAGTAATACATATATATCCAAATTCTCTTTAACATGGATAAGCACTTTTTCGATTTAATATAATTAAGTGTTCACCAACTTAATTCATTTCAGATTTCATTATCATTCATGTCTACTTAATTCACACACTAGGTAATATCACAAGTATATATATACAATCACTCTATTATATATATATACAATATTGCACCCCGAGACCCAGCTGCGGTGCATGCATACTCTGCTATCATGTCTGGGTACATCTTATCACTGTACAAAGGACTATCAGTTCGGTATATCCCTCGAACCATAAATAAAAATCACAAATATTGGAGGCAAACACCGTCCTAAGCCTTTGGGCTACGCACATACCTACTCACCCAAATGACCGTTCAATACCATTGTTTTCACACACGACAATCCAACCTAAGTCCTATGTTCTGAGGCACAAGTTAAAAATCCCTCCTAAGGCTCATCAGGATATGACTGCCTCAATGCACAAACTGTGATACCCCACCCAATTAAATATAGGGTGATCAGTCCTCTACCAATTTAAAATAGGATATTCAGTTGGTTCATTCTCATCATCACTGTCGACAAACTTTTTAACGTATTAATCTCCTAATATAAAATTAAGCTAGGTGTCAAAACATTTCCAATTTTAATAAAACCAAGAAAATCCATTACTTTCCATCTTAAAATATAAACCATTCACCACACATAGGAATGTAAATAAATACTGAACATGAATCAAGTACTGCAATAAATAAGACTGAGTAAAACTCTCAGTTCAAAATTCCAAACCATACAATAAACTGAATACAAAATCTCTGATGGAAGAACTAGAAGTGGGCGACATATGCCCTAAACAAGAAGTCTAGATGAAACTGAATGGAAAGGATAGATGCGTCTACTGCAAGGACCTACAACTCCCATAACAGCTGCAGCACGTCAAGCAATCCAAATCTCTAAATCTGATACTCCTGTGGCTGAGCACCTGATATAATACATATATTTAGCAAAAAAGAGAAGAGATACAAGAAACGGGTCAGAGCCCGATGTGTAAAAAATGATTTAGCAAGTATTTAAAAATGGTTCTTAAAACAAGTCTTATACGCATGTTAGTTATTGAACTCTCACATGAGTTTCTCACCTCTTGTCTATTGTGCACGCCTAACGTACATCTAATCTCCCCTAGTTATACCTCCCAGTCTAACTAGTCAGAAACCATACTAATACTAACTATGCTCACTAGTAGCATTCCCGTATCTCTCATACAATACGCTATTCAGATAGTTTATCTCACATACTAAATTTCATTATTCACCGTTTGAATGGTTAATCTTTTATTCACTAAGATCATTTTACTTCTCATTTTCATTTTATCTACTAGTCTCACAAAGTATAAAGTTACCCAAGTAAACTCATACATATATATAGTCTCATCATCCCTATATATATACACTAATCCTGCACCCTTAGGTTAAGACCGCTTGGTACAATGTAATAATTATTATTATTACCAAATCTACTAATTTCACAGTAGAAATATTCACAAGTCCATATATATATATATAGTACCATCATCCTTATACATATATATATACTAATCCTGCACCCCCGGCTCATCCCCATTAGTGCATATCTCCAGAAAATCATGCATCCCCGGGTTAGCACCCATTAATGCACCTATCAATAACAATTCAGCACCCCCGGGTTATCACCCATTAGTGCGCCTAACAATAGAATATTACATCCCCGGGTTAGCACCCATTAATGCACCTATCAATATTAATCCAACACCTCCGGGTTATCACCCATTAGTGCGCCTAACAATAATCATCTTTGTACCCCCGGGTTATCACCCATTAGTATGCTTATCAATAGAGTTTCTGCACCCCCGAGTTATTAGTCATTAGTGCTCCTAACTATAAGGTTCTTGTACCCTCGGGTTATCACCCATTAGTGCTCTTAACAATAATATCACATAATAGGCATACACACATCCTATTATAAATTATAGGTATTTCTCCAACCTACATATATACTCTTCATACGTATTTTAACCTCATCATTTACGTATAGTATAAATATTTAGATTACTATCTCTCTCGTAATCTCCAAGGTACATTCTCTTTATAACGAAATAATTAAAGTATTTATTCTCACATACTTTCTCAAAATTCCATCTTATTTAAATTTACTATCTGACGGTTTTTCTCACTCCAATAAATCGGCAAACTCAAAACTAAACTTTGAGAAAATTCCCAAAAATTCCCTCTGTCGCTCGAACCAGAAGGGTTTTCGTTTGAACGACTTCCACGTCTCGCTTGAGAGACTTCACGCGAGATGCCATCTCTCTCAAACGACTTCGCGCGAGATCTCCATCTCATTTGAACCACTTCGCGCGAGATCCCCATCTCGTTTAAACCACTTCGTGCGAGATCGCGCGAGATTGCACTGTTCATCTTCTTCACCAAACTTCAACATTTTTCACCATTTTTGAAACTAAAAACCTCTAAGATTCAATTCCCAACAACTCATCATCAATACCCATCAACCCCTAACAGGTTATAGATCATTTCTATCATCCTAGGATCCTTAATTCGTCATTAATCATCATAATTACATAAATCCTCAAATTAATTCACATGAACCCTAGTTTTCCAAATTCCAATTCAAGAACCTAATCAACCCAAATTCGTTCATCAATATATAATCCAATTCCATGATTAATCCTCTACATACATGAATGAATTCCAACCACTAATTAAACCAATCCTTAATCATAATTTAAATCTCCAATTTTCACCCAATTAACATATAAATCATGATTAATTCCACCTAGACTAACATCAGCATGATTATTGCTAAAAGAAAGCAAGTAATAAACACTTGCCTCGAATATGATGGTCTGATCCATTGGTGATGTTGGTACATACGCGTTCTTCTTTTCTCGATCTACGCGTTGGCGGTCACGGTTGTGCAAGGTGATGCCAAATGAGTCTTCTCTCTTGGAATTTGGTTCTCCCTCACACCCTCCATGGACGTTCTTGATTTGTGTAACCTGTTAACCCTAATGGACTTCCTAGTATTATATAATAAATCCCAATTTTCGTCCATTAATTTGGCCCAAAAATACAATTTACCAAAATGCCCTCTAGGGGTGCCGGTTAGGCCTAAAATTGCCCCGGGACCCAAACTAAACACCCGGGTATACTATTTTGACTATCTCGACCCTCCCGGACTCAATGGCGCACTCGAAATGACCATACGAGTTAATATAAATAATTTCTCTTTTTATTTCATTCAATTAGTCCCGACACAAATCACACGCGTGACAGACTTAAATTACCAAACTGCCGTATTTCTCACTTCCGACAATTTATCAAATATCATAATTCCATATTACATATCACACAGTAATATTTAATAGTTCACAACAATAACTTTTTACCCTTGGCACGCTAGTTAATAATTATTTTAATCCGTATTAATAACAAATTAATATCTCACATTTTAATTTAATTAATCCAACAACAATAATTAATTGCATATTTATTCCCATAATAATAATTAATCACATAATTATTTAAATCGTCAAAAATACGGGGTGTTACACAAACCTCCCGTCCATAGCAAGTAGGGTAGGCATGCCAGACACACAAATCATCATATAGGTATACACTCAACCTATATATATATATATATATATATATATATATATATATATATATATATATCAACCATAGGGCATTCACACATCCCATATTACAAGTCTCATATGTAGTATACTTATATCTCGAGTATTCTATATATCATGATATTTTAAACCTCAATTATATTATAGGTATTCACTCCACCTATGTATATATATATATCAACAAATGGGTATTCTCTCTTCTCATATACAAATTCCACACGTAGTATATTTCATGTTTATCCCATAAACTAATAATTCACATTTTATTCACATTTTTCCTTACTCCTAACATCTCTTGTTAACCGAAAGGATTAATTAATTATTCCAGTATCTACCTTCAACCCATACTTATTGGTCCAAAACCCAAACTCATTATAACAAGCCTAAATTATATTTTAATTCCCAATAATCCTTTTTCCTCGATAAAGTTACATTCTACCAAGAAATATAAAATTATAATTTGAGGCATTTCTATTCCGATTTTAAAAAAACTTAAAACTACAAAGTCATGGAGAACGTGATTTTATACAAGAACTCGAGGGCACACTACCAATTTTCACTTAAAATAGTTCTAAAATTATCATACAATGTTCGTCCTTTTTCTACATATTTCTACCTACGAGCTGTGACATAATTCATCCTCAAAACCTCTACCAAATGATCCCAAAATCCTTATAATTCATCCCAAATGATATACCCAAGTATGTACATGATTTATAACATCAAATCATATAAAAATCATCATGGAATTTTGATTAATCATGCTAATCCCATTTTAATTTAGAAAATCTGCATTTTATTATTCTTACTCAAGAACATGTATAAACCCCAAATTTCTTCGTCAAATAAATCCAAGTTTCACGAGGTTAATTCTAATATCAAAAAGGGATTAATCCTACATAGTTTCCATTTCAAGGATTATATCAAAATCATCAAAATTCATCTTTGATTTATAAAAATTGAAATTTTTTTTTTCTATCTACCATGGACAACATACATGCTATAGATTGTAAGAGTTTAAACACTTGCCTTTGATTTCTTAGGTCTGAATCTTTGGGCAAGATGATGCTATGGTGTTCCTCTCTTTTTCGATCACTCTCCGGTGGCGGCGGTGGTGGTGCAAGGTGCCTTTGTCCCTTGGTCTTCCTAGAACAACCCTTCCTCTCCTAGAGAAATCTTTCCCTTTCCTCAATGGACGTCTTTTAGAGTTTTGGTCAATAAATCTTTGGCTAGCATATCTCTTAACTTATATAAAAACACCCAAATTTCATAAGTACTATTCATCTCCCAAGTAAAATGACCAAAATACCTCTTTGGGGTGTCTATTCGGTTCCAAATTGACCCGAAACCTAAATCAAACACCCGGGTAGACTTTTCTGACTATTCAAACCCCTGGACACTTTGGAGCACTCTAAACGACCATTCGCATGACATAAAAGTAATTTACTTTTCATTCCATTCAATTATAGTCCCGACATGACTCACACGCGCGTCCCGACTTAATTATCGTAATTTTCGTATTTATAAATCCCGATAATTTTTATAAAGTCATAATCATATATTACTTTTAATCACTAAGTAATATTTAATATCAATCACATATTACTTTATTCTAGTAATATTCAATCTGGATTAATTCTAATTATTTTCACATAAATAATTCCAATTAATCCCCATTGATTTAAGCCATTTACTTTTAATTTATCTCATTTTAAAAGTCATTAAAATACGGGGTATTACATACTCCCCCCTTATAACAGAATTTCGTCCCAAAATTCAGAAATTAAGGCATATCTGCTAAGGACAACTCCGGGTATTAATCTCACTTCTCATGTAACCTCCCCCGTACCGCCCATACAGTACATTACCGAATACCCCTAATAATGAACACCTTACTAATATTATACTCCAAGACTTACCATTTAAGTTTCACTACTTAAATTTTAATTTTAGATAATCACTATATATCCTCCTACTATTTGCACTATAGTAGATCAATTAGTCTTTAGATATATACAAACTCATCTTACTACTATGTCACATCAGTAGTTTATTCTTATTTGTATGGTATATATTTTACGCACAATATATACTATAAATGCCAACACATTTTGGTAATACTCCCTCAACAAAGGACTATGGAACCCAAGCCTGTAATCTACCGGTCCAATCTTTACAATAATAGGAAATGGTCCTATGTATCTCGGCGTCAATTTCCCTTTTTCCAACAAGCAATAACATAACACCAAATCATTTCAATTCTGGCTTACGGGCCCTGAATCCCTCTAGCCCGAGTACCTCATTATCCTCCACCTCTAGTCAATAAGCAGAAGGATGACAAGGTCTTCTATATAATGCCTCAAATAGAGTCATACCGTAAATGAGCAGAGAGGAGTTATTTTACACGAACTCCAAATATGACACTAAATCTTCCCACGATAAAAAAATACAACATATCCCTCAATATGTAGCTAGACTTCTCAGTCTGTGTGTCCATCTGTGGGTGTGTTAGGCCGTATACATTTGCATCTCGATACTCATGGCCTTTCGAAAACTCTTCCCAATAATTGAGACATAACTCTCTTGTCTCTATTAGACACAATGTCAAAATGTACCCCATATAACCTTACTATCTCAGGAATAATGATTGGCGTATACTGTCACACATTATGATTAGTACTAACTGGCATAACGTGAAATACTTCGATTACTCGACCCTCTATCACCCATATAGGGTCGCGATCCCTTTGCAGAGTAATTAACTCTGTGATAATTTAGGGATACGCTCTCCAATTTTTACCAAGGAATTCCCAACAGCTGAAGGAACCATATTAATTTCTGATGGTCCACTTTCAATTACAACTCAACAATGCCTTGCTTGGTTTTATGCCATCACTACTACAGTTTTATATCATGATGCATTTTATCCTTCTCACAAATGCATCCACAACCATGACTCGTGCGATGATGCCATCACCGCATGTCGCAAGTTCTCCCCCTCTCTTCAAATTTTTGATTCTCATGAAACGTAGGTCTCGCATACCTTACCATTTAAGTTTTAACTTTCCCAAGTTAAAATTTATCAAATTCTTCCAATACCATCCTCATGGCAAATTTGGGGAGTAGCGGTCCTAACTGACCTAAACCATAAAAAAGCTAAGTCCTGAAGTCACAACTTCTACATTTATTTACCTAAAAAATACGTACTGTGCCACAATTCTCAATTATGGAAAATACTACAATCCAACTATCTAAGGTGCCCATACACCCTATGTTGTGTACATTTCAGCATACGATCTAAATGGATGTGATATCATACACTAGGCGTGATTATTCTGTAAGGTTACACTTTACCAACTTACTGTCACACCCCGCTAAATTCTAGCGTCGGCCGCCACCAAAACGAAGCCGGGTGCGAGTAAATTAAATATCATTCTTAGCATATGACAAATATGAGACATAAAAACTTTAATCCACGAGATAAATTATTTTAATCAAACTCAAATATGAATGACATCCAAATGATAAAAACACCAAAGTGAGATCAAAATCCATCACATCTGATCTCCGAATATCTCAATACTTAAATAAATAAATCCAACTGAAATCTTAAAACAACTTTGGAACCAAAAGGCCCAATAACCTCAAAAGTAGTCTGATAAATAATACGACGGAATGGAAAGAGAAATATAACTACTAAAGTATTAAAATTAATCCAGCCGCACCTCCAAAAGATCTCCAATGAATCCTATGCAGCAACTCCCAAATAAATCCTGAAAAAGATTAGTCAACGCATGTGTCAGAGCCATAGCCCTGAGCATGAAAACTGGCTGCTCTTCTCAATTAGGGTCCCTGAAACCAGACAATAGTGCTATATATATCGACCATAATAATAGAATCTTTTAATTACGAGATTATTAATTTCCATAAATAAATTACTAACTACCCGCAAGGTTTCTATACAAGCCACACCAATATTATTTTAAATTAACCCACCTTCCCAACAATGTTAATTATAATTAATTTAACCGTGAAGAAAATTTACCAAAACACATGTCTCCTTGTCAGGTCTGCCGTCTTATCCATTTTTATCTCGCGATCCTCGCGATATGACAAGGTTCTACACACGACACAACATAAATAGTCCTCTAACCCGTTTAAACTGTCGGCCCTAGACACATTATGTCGCCAACAAATTTTTAATATCCATTTTAGTCGTACGATATTAATTTCCAAGTTTATTACACTCATTAAATCAAATATTTTTCCTCCACCCTTAAAAGCGATGTGAAAATCCTCAAAATACCCCTAGTCCCAACAAAGGGTTCCCAAAACACAAATTCGTCCTATCCTAAGTAAAGTATGATTATAAAAATTTCACTCCACCTAGATATCAATCCTAGGCTATCGTAACAATGGTATAATATAGAAAATCATCCCGCACCCCAAATTATATAACCCACATAGACTTACACTAAATAGTCCCATACCTAATTAGCATAAATCGCAACTAAGGCCCACTTACTAGTCCCATACCTAACAAATGTACTATAACAAGGGGTGAAAACCAATTACCTACGATACCCAACGTCCCCAAGATATCAAAAATTATAATACTTCCATAAAGTGGAACAATGAATAATTTATAACAACAATCGCAACAACACTAAATTCCCAATTAAATAATTTTAATCTAAATAGTGGAAATCAGGGGCACATAAATATTGTGATTTTCAGAATAATAGATACATGCAAGTCCTATCATAGTTATTATTTTCCAACACAAGTAATTAATTTAATCTAGGGTTCTCACATGAAATATAAAAAATTTGCTTTCTAAGGGCTCCTCTACATGCACATGCCCATTACACAACCGACTACACCAACACAACCCAAAGAACATCAAAGTTATAAGTATTTGGTAACATTAATATTTCATGCAAAACAGTCTCAAAATTTATCTCTTTAATAATTATATCCATAAATTATTTTAGAAAACATGAGTTTAACGGAGGTTACAATCAAGACACATAACACTAGGAAAATAACAGGGTAAACATGTCTGTGATTAGTTTGACAAAAATTTGATTAGATATATGCGTTCCTCTCAAAAAATAGTTCAAAAACTCTTCTTGAAACTACTTGGAACAGATTTGTCTTGACCTTCAAAACTGAGCTTGAAAAGTAATTTTAATGGTAACTAGGGTTTTGAGGTAGAAGACTGCTCTAGGGTTGGTAAAATATAAGTTTAAAAACCTAGCCCTGAAATATCATTTATATAAAAGAGTTAAAGAGTTTTAATATAACAAAATTCGTCCAAAAAGAATTGCAGCGCACGATTCCTATTGGGGTCGATCGATCGATCGCCCAGAAAATCTGATAATTTCCCTTAAAAAAATATAAAGGACAAATATTTAAAAATTCATATAAAATCCGTTTTAACTATGATTTCGAAACCGTTTGAAGTTCTTGCCTTTAAAAATAGTTCTCAACATAATCGAGCAAAAAATAATTTTATCAAAAACTTTATTTTCCTCTATATTTTTGAAAATACCCCAAAAATTACGCGAGTTGTTACATACTTCCCTACTAGCAAAGAATTTCGTCCTCGAAATTAGACAAAGCATACACATCAAACGTAAATCTCACAAAATAAGATAAGTCCCATACATGCCTACCCGTAAAATGCCATAATTGGGCGCCCATACACCCAATCGTACGCGCACCTGCCCCACGAACAACAAAATAACATATATTGCCTATATACATACGCATAACTATGAAAACAATGACGTACCACATGCTCTAACAAATCCACACTCGATCCTATCTCCAAAAGCCATCAAAATGTTAACGTCCTCCAATTAAATCTCAACACCAAAATTCGATACATACGATACCTAGCATCTGCACTAAAATCTCCAAAATAATTATCGTCTCCATAATCCATTCTAAGGATCCTCACATCAAGCTTACTAATTCTAAATTCAATGCCTAAAACGTCCTTAACACAAAACTTCATATCTCCAAGAAACACATCTAACACATATGCTAGACCCTCTACCTTAAGGAGTACGAGTCAATAAAGGGAATCAAAGATCGATAACACGGAAGCTAAGACGGACTCATAACCTGTGAGACCTAAGACCATGCTCTGATACCATCTGTCACACCTCGCTAAATTCTGGCGTCAGTCGCCACCAAAACTAAGCCGGGTACGAGTAAATTAAATATCATCCTTAGCACGTGACAAATATGAGACATAAAAACTTTAATCCATAAGATAAATTATTTTAATCAAACCCAAATATAAATGACATCCAACTGATAAAAACACCAAAGTGCGATAAAAATCCATCAGATGTGATCTCCGAATATCTCAATACTTAAATATATAAATCCAACTGAAATCTTAAAACAACTTTGGAACCTAAAGGCCCAATAACCTCAAAAGTAGTCTCATAAATAATATGACGGAATGGAAAGAGAAATATAACTACTAAAGCATTAAAATTAATCCAGCTGCACCTCCGAAAGATCTCCAATGAATCCTATGCAGCAACTGCCAATTAAATCCTGAAAAGATTAGTCAATGCATGTGTCAGAGCCAAAGCTCCGAGCATGAAAACCGACTATTTTTCTCAATTAGGGTCCCTGAACCCAGACAATAGTGCTATATATATTGACCATAACAATAGAATCTTTTAATTACGAGATTATTAATCGCCGTAAATAAATTACTAACTACCCATAAGGTTTCTATACAAGCCACACCAATATTACTAATTATCTGGGTTCATGGACTCTATTTGAGGGGAGTAGTGTGTAGTCATGCTCGGGGCTCTGACCTCCATCATTGACTAACCTTTTCAGGAATAAGTTTGGAGAAGCTGCATAGGATTATTTGGAGACTTTCTTAGAGGTGCATCTGGAGTTATTTACTTTATGCGTATTAGTTTAGTTTAGTTTTCCTATCCTTCGTGTTTAGATTGAGACTCATTTTATAGTTTTGTTGGGCCATTCGGTTCCAAAGTTGTTATTGGGTTTATTAAATTATTTCTTTATGGATTCAGTTGGAGTTTATTCAGTTTTATATTATTGCAGATTGGATTATTATTTGGAGTTTTAGCATGTGATGGCTATCTTATCGTAGAATTGGTTATTATCTTTTGGGATTGATTTAATTATTAATCTTGTGGATTGTACTCCCACCAAATATAGGAGTCATGGTTGGAGGTTTAAACTTCCCAAGGATTGGATAACTGACTATTCTTGGCACAAAAGGAGAACCCTCCATATATCTCCTATAGCTGGGATCTCGGCTTTAAATGAGACAGTTGTTCCTGTCTTCTAACCTTTGAATTGAGTTATTCCATGGTCTTTCCTCTAGAATTGCGTTGTCACCTGCTCCTTTATCTTAAATAGTGACTTCGACGATGTAACACCCCGTATTTTTATAATTTGGAATTTAATTATTTCTGGCATTTTTAAATTACACGCGTACAATAATTTAGTATTTATGTTTTAAATTTACTAAGTGTTTATAGTAAATAAAATACGGTGAACTGTTAGTATGTAATAGTGAGTGAGAAAGATGAAATTTTTATGGTATCTCGACTGGGACTTATAGTAGATTATTTTAAGGTTAAGATAGAAAATTAATAAATACTGAATCAGATGACGTTTTTGAGTGAACGATTAATTTAGAATGGGTCAAAATAATCAAAATTAAGTACCCGGGGGTAGTAATTGGTTTTCTAAAGCTTTTTAGACTAGTTGCGACCCATTCGGGGGGCATAGAGGCCATTTTACATCAGGAGGTTAACCTAAATACGGGGTTAAGGGATTTGAAAAGGAGATTAGGGTTGGGAGGCAATTATTATACGCAATTAAAACATCCTAAAGGCTAGTGGTGAGAAAAGAGAGAAGCAAAAAGCTAAGTAAGACCTAAAAGGGAGAAAAGTGAGAGGATTGAAGGATCTTTTGGGGCTAAAATCATCACACGTCGAAGGAAAATTTGACACTATGTATTGATTAAGGCAAGTAATTAATTTCCTTGATATTTTATGCATGTAAGTTCAGTTCATATCATAGTAGGTGATATATTATGTTTTAAATGACTTTTGGGGAATGGGATCGATGTTAAAAGATGGGATTTTGGGTGATAAGTAGTGTAACCATTACTCTCTCTATATATTCTGAAAATAAATCCAAACATAAAGATCGAATCTTGAATGAGAAAGTTGAGGATTAGAGTAATCTTGAGAATAAATTAAGCAAGCATACAATTTCTTGAATCTAGATTTTATGTTTTAAATGTGTTAGGATGGATTTATATATGAAAATAGATTAAGTTCATGTATAAGATCAATGGAGGATGGAAAATTGAGTTGTGAATGAATTTACCTAACTTGTGGTTGAAGAAAATAAGTGAAATCCCGTCATTGTATGCAGATATGGGCTTCTGTCTAGATCCAAATCGATTCAGCCTTTTGAGAGAATCGATTCAATAGGGAGAATCAATTCGGCCCAGGAAGTGAATCGATTTGGCCCTTGGGTCAGGATGAGTTGGGACCGGGTATGGATTTGGGTGATTTTTAGGAGTTCATACGAGTTATTAGGACCGTGTTTTGGCATTCGTAGAATTTATTTAAAATAGAAATGTGCCGCTATTTATTGAAGAAGGAATAAATTTACTAGATGGTAAATGTCAATTCTCTAAAGAGGAGTTTGCGTGATGTGGGTGATCTTCCCTGATGAAACACAATAGGCTACGCATCGACCCCAGGTCATAGCGTCGTGTTTATACCTTGTGCGATGGTTATTCGAAGTGAAACAATCAAGGTATGGTTGGAACTCACTATTGAAGGACTATGATCGCCTCCAATATGTTTGCAATCTTACCGAGTCGGTGTGAGAGTTTGATCATCAGTAATAGGGATATAGTGAATATGCCCTGAATAATGATAGAATTATGGAGAAAGGAATCCAATAATTAGTAGTCAGAGGAAGGCATCTAATGAGTTAGTCCTCGGGGGATGGTATCTAATGAGTTATAACTCGGGGGTAACGATTATACGCGACATATATGTGTTTCTCATAGTATAATTTTACGTATATATATTAGTGTGGTAATTATATATGGAATTAACACTTTAACGCTTACCCTATTCCATCTAGGAATGGTGGCTGAGGAAGCCCCTTCCACCTCCATTCATCCACCGGAGCCTACTTCTTTTTCAGGCAATCCTCATAAAACTATACTTCCTTTTGCTAACAAATCATTTGCTTCTCTTCTGGGTAACAAAACTCCTGATTCCCTTTCGTTAAAAACTCCATGCATGCATAAAGGTGAGCTAGCTGTGTTTTTCTCAAACGATGATATTAGAACTCTTTCTGATCCTTTCAAATTCTCTCTTGTGGGTAAATTCACTCTTGGTCGTCCATCTTTGGAGGTTATCAGGAAAAAATTTCATTCTTTCTCTCTGAAAACTGCTTTCTCTATTGGTTTACTCGATGAAAAACATATTCTTATTAAACTCAATAGTGAAGAAGACTTTCTAAGACTATGTCTTCGTAACCAATGGTATATTCTGAAATATCCTTTCCATATTTCTAAATGGACTCCTTCATTCCAAGCCAACACATATTGTTCCTTATCTCCTGTTTGGATCTCTCTCCCTTTCCTACCCATACATTTGTTCTCAAAGTCAGCTCTTTTTTCTATTGCACAATTAGTTGGCTCTCCCCTTAAAATTGATGACTCTACAGCAGGACTTTCTAGACCTAGTTGTGCCCGGGTATGTGTTGAATTGGATCTGCTTAAACCTATTGTACATCGAGTCTGGATTGGTAATGGTGACATTGGGTTCTAGCAGCCCATTGAATATGAAAAAATACCTCCTTATTGCAAGAACTGTAGACGTCAGGGCCATCTTGTTAGGGATTGCAAAAAGTTTGAGGCCTCTTCTCTCATTGATTCAGATACTGGGAAGCCTACCAGTTCTTATCTCCCCATCTCTATAGGTGTATTATCTAAAATTCCAATCCCTGCTAAAGTGTGAACTGCCAAAAAGGAGCTTTTGCCTGGGGAATCAAGTAAACATGTTGCTTTTAATCAAACCACTCATTCCCAAATTGTTCCTTGTCCCAAAAAATGTTCCAACCCTAAGCCTATCTGCTTAAGAACTGATCCAAATCCCCATTCCTCTGAAATTTCTTTTTCCATTCAGACAAAATCACCTTCAAAACACCTTTCCCTTCCTTCAATTGAAGAGGGAGAAATCCCTCCATGCTTCACAGTCAACACTAAACTTTCTCTTCCCAAACTTCAACATAAAAAACTAATGATACCCACAAAATTCTGGCTGCAATCCAACAATCTTTCCCCCAGACCTTGCCTCCCTCATAAAAAGTCCTTTGACTGGAGTTCTAACAGTCTATCTGACAGTGAGATAGAATGTGATTCACCTTTGTTACCCAACCTTTCTGAAGAGTTCAAAAACTATTCGATTTCCTTATTTAATAAATTTTCCTGTCTGCGAAAGATAGATGAGGAATATGGCATCAAAAAGAAGGACCAAATATATCCTGCTGCAGAAGCTTCTTCAATCATCACCAGATCCAGAGGAAAAAAGAACTCTACTCAAACTTTAAGCTGTGCTGGTTTTCAATGATCAGGGTCCTTTTTTGGAATGTGAGAGGTATTGGTAACAAGCCTACAATTAGGAGACTCAAAAAACTTATTAAAGTCCATAACATTTCCCTAGTGGCAATCATGGAACCAAAAATTGATGAAATTCTTATGAAAAATTTGGTTCTCAGATTGAATTTTGTAGATGGCATGGCTAACATTAACAAAACCATTTGGGTGATGTGGAAATATGAGTGGACTGTCAATGTTACTCTAAATTCAGTCCAGGCTTTGTCTCTGGAGCTTCAGGATAACTCTCTACCTGGTCCCATTAAATTAATTTCTGTGTATGGCAAGTGCAACAAACTGGAAAGACAAGAACTTTGGGAGGATATTTTAAATCAGTGCAATAATCCCATCCCTACAATTGTAGGTGGTGACTTTAATGTGGTATCTTCCCCTTTGGAGAAAATAGGGGGAAATGAGATTGACTTTGAGGCCTGCATTCAATTTAATAATGCCATGGGATTAGCTGGTTTGTCTGACATTTCACACACTGGTTCCAAATTCACTTGGTGTAACCACAGGGAGGGAGGTAATCGAATTTGGGCCAGGCTTGACAGGGTGGTATGTAACTTTCAATGGAGCCAAAAATTTTTATCTTCTACTGTAGCTCATCTTAATAGAACTAATTCTGATCACAGCCCCCTACTTCTTAGTCTTAGTCTTAATGATGAGCGATCTAAGAAGAGCTTTAGATTCCAAAATTTTTGGACTAAACATAAAAAATTCCTATCAGTGGTGGAGCAGGCCTGGAGTACTGTTTTTATTGGGGACCCTATTAGAGTTTTTTCTCAGAAACTAAAGGCTACAAAATAGGCTTTAGCCATCTGGAATAAAGATACTTTCAAAAATATTTTCCAAGCCATTATCGAAGCAGAAGATGATGTGCTTAGAAAAGAAATTGAGTTAGAGTCCAATTTCACAGAAGCTGCCAATATTGAGTACAAGCTTGCTAGAGCTAATCTGCAGCATCAGTTAGCCATAGAAGATGATTTCTGGAAGCAAAAGGCAAGGGTTAAATGGCTGCAAGAAGGGGATGAAAATTCAAAAATTTTTCATGCTATGGTTAATCAGAAAAGGAACAAACTCAATATCTCTCGAATCAAAGACTCTACTGGTATTTGGAACTCAGACCCAAGTTCTATCAAAAGTCTGTTCTCGGATCATTTCAAAGGTATTCTATCTTCCTCTTCTTCCATTCCTGATGACTTATCCTTACTCAACTTCATCCCAAATCTTATCACTGAGAGTGATAATCTCCTTCTGTCCTGTCCTCCTTCTCTAAAAGAAATTAAAGATGTTATTCTTCAAATGGATTCATCTAGCACTGCAGGGCCTGATGGATTCAACTCTTTTTTCTATAAAATATGTTGGGATATTATTAAAGCAGACCTATTTAATGCCATCACTTCCTTTTTCATGGGGAATAGTTTACCCAAAAGCTGGACTTCCACCCTAATTACTCTCATTCCCAAATCAGAAAATCCTTCCTCTTGTAATGATTATAGACCTATCAGTCTTTGCAATACTTCCAATAAAATAATTTCCAATTTCTTGCCAATAGATTGGGATTGATGCTTAATGGTATTATTAGTCCCAACCAAGCTGGCTTCATTAAAGGCAGATCTATTTCTGAACAAATCCTTCTGGCCCAGGAAATAATGGCTAACTTTAATAAAAAATTGAGAGGAACAAATTTAGTTTGCAAACTTGATATGTCCAAGGCATATGACCGAGTTTCATGGCTATATCTCACTCAAGTGCTCAGAAAATTTGGCTTCAATGAATCTTTTATTGACATGGTGTGGAGGCTAATATCAGAATGTTGGTTCTCCATTCTTATCAATGGAACTTCTCATGACTTTTTTAAGTCCTCTTGTGGAATTAGACAAGGAGATCCTCTTTCACCTGCTCTATTTATCTTACCAGCAGAAGTTCTAAATAGAGGGTTGCAAAAATTGGTTGAGGATGGTAAGATTGATTCCTTTTCTATGCCCTCTGGTAGTCCCATTATTTCTAACCTCTCTTTTGCAGATGATAATCTAATTTTCACCTCTGGCAATCAAAAATCTCTCAAGCATCTCATGTCTTTTCTCAAGGAATATGAAATTCTCTCGGGTCAAGTTCTGAATACATCAAAGTGCTCTTTCATGATTCCCCAGTCATGTTCTTTATCTAGGAGAAGGATTATTAAAAGAACAACAAAAATTCACATTTAAATCTCCTCCTCTTCTTTATTTGGGGGTGCCTCTTTATGCAGGGAGAAAGAAAAGCTCTTTTTTCAATGGGATTATTGATAAAATCAGGATGCGACTCGAAGGCTGGTCATGTAAATTACTAAGTCAAGGAGGGAAACTCATTCTATTAAAACATGTCACTCAATCAATGTTTTATCATATATTTGCAGCTTTGGAGCCTCCAATTTCCATTATCCAGACTCTGGAAAAGCTCTTCTCAAATTTTTTTTGGGGTTCTTCAGAAGTCACCATGAAAAGACATTGGAAAAGTTGGAATTCTCTTTGTCTACCTATTGATGAAGGGGGGCTAGGCATTAAGCTCATTCCTGATTATATTAAAGCGTCATCATGCAAACTTTGGTGGAGACTTCTAACAGTAGATTCTACCTGGAGCAGATTTCTGAATAATAAATACTGTAAAAGATGTGCTCCTCTTGACTCTTATTACAAAATAAATTCTTCCCATGTATGGAAGAGGATGCATAAGGTTCTTCCAGTGGTTAAAGAGTGGATCAATGATGATGGGGAGCTCAAATGGATGACCAACACAAATGGCTCTTTCTCTCTCAAATCAGCTTGGGATGTTGTCAGACATAAAATCTGCCCTCAATTCTCATTCAAAACTATATGGAATAAGCGACTTCCTAGTAAGGTTTCTATTTTTATGTGGAAATTACTCCATCAAATTGTTCCTACTGATGATATAATTTCCAATATAAAAATTCCTACTGTTTCCAAATGTAACTGCTGCATTAGACCTGACCAAGAATCAATTAACCATCTTTTCATCACTGGTGATATTGCTTCATCAATTTGGGCTCATTTCAAAGGCATCATAGGTATCAGAACTATTTCCAATTCTATCAGAGGAGAACTTATGTCATGGTGGATAAAAGTCAAAGGAAATTCTATTCTCTCTATTCTCCTCATCATTATTCCTATTCTCATTTCTTGGGAAATCTGGAAAGGTCGTAATAGAACGGTTTTTGAAGATCAGGCAATGAAGTCTGAAAATTTAATTTCTAATATTCGAAATGACATTAGAGATTCCTTTTTAGCTTTCCCTTTCACTGATTGTAAATCTAGCATGGACCTCGAGCTTATTAGAGAGTTTAAAATTCGATGCTGTTAATCTTGTTCTGCCACTGGAGAAAGGCTTTTTTTCTCCTTATGAATAATATGTTTTGATCTAAAAAAAAAAAAAAAACACTTTAAGAGTGAATGTTATAAGTAGTGGGATAAAGTTATGAGCATGATAAATTATGAAATGAGTAATTAATCTAATGAAAGAAATAGCTAAGAAATGAATAGTAAATAATACTCGGGTTAGAGTGGTATATTAGTGAAATTAACAATATGACTAGTTAAGCGGGGTAGTGTAACTAGGCGGGTTAAGAGGTATGCGCACTATAGTTGAGAGATGAGGGGTATCTCATAGGAGTGAGACACTGACTTAAATATGGAAAGTTTTACTGCATATTTATTTACCACATCTTAATTGCTTGCAAATATTTTTCAAAGGTTTTGGGCTCTGACCCATGTCAAAATTATTTTTCAAAAACTTTTAGGCGTTCAGTCACATGGACGCCATGGATGATCACTCTTTCCAGGGATACGAAGTTACAGCGGATGTGGAGGCTTGTAGAGTTATGATTATCCTCTTCGTTCATTGCTTCTTAGATTAGGTTCTATTTCAGTTATCTATTGGGCTTGTTGCCCCATTATTTCAGACTTAGTTATTTTTATTATTTATTTTACTCAGATATTTGGATTGAATTTAGGTAACTGATGGTTTATTCGGTACCTAGTTTCATATGATGCATTTTGACTTCCTCACATGGTGTGAATTGTTTATTTAGTTTTATTCTCGTTGGATTATAATTGAATGGTTTTATCTTGTCATGTTAACGTAAAGATTAAAATTTGACACTTCTTGTTAAACTTATAGGTGGTTAGTAATTAATTAACTTTCGACAGTAATGCTAAGAATGAGCCATATGAGACTAGCGTTTTATTTTGGTAGCAGGCTGTCCACCAATTATTTTAATGGGCATGGTGTCACAGATGATATCAGAGCATCAGGTTCTAGTGTCCTATAGTATATGTTCAACTTTTTATGTTTCAGCGTAGCGTTCGTTGATATAGAGCTCCATTTTTAGGACTATTGCATTCATATTTGCGCGTTTACATATTTATGTTCTTATGATAATTATTTTATATTTGATACTGAGATAATACAATTTTGATCCCGTTTTAGATGCCGCCAAGGATAGACATCAGACGGGAGTGAGTGCTGGGAGGAAGCCCCATAGGGGATCATTACGGCGACAGAGGTGGCCAACATTATGGCACATGAAGTTAATGCGGTGATGACCGTAATAACACAACATTTTCTGTAGACTCATCCCCTATAACCGGTGGCACCAATCGTTCAGGCCCACCGGGAAAATCTAATTTGCAGAGAGTGAGGGAGATATTTCATAAAGGGCATCCACCGGATTTTTAAGGGAGCTCGAATGTAGTCGTTTCTAGTCAGTGGAAGAAAGATATACAATGCTACCTCCGTATAGTTGAGTGCAGTGACACTGAGAAGTAGATTTTAACAAGATTTAAGCTAGTGGGTTCAACTTTACAGTGGTGGGAGTAGGTCACCACTTCTGATGAGAGAGATACTATGACGATCACCGAGTTTAGGGGCAGTTCGACCACAAGTACGTTCCTTCAACGATTCAAACAGATATATGCGAAAGAGCTTTAATGAGATGGTATAGGGAGATAGGTCCGTGGCTGAGTACGAGGAGGAGTTTACCCGTTTGGCAAACTTTGTGCCCGACGAGGTGAACAATAAAGAGAATAAGATGTTAAAATTCATGGATGTATTTACTTGCAAGATCAAGCAGCACGTTCTTAGTAACTTGGCATTGAAGAGTTATACTGAGGCCGTCAACTATGCATTACTAGACTCCCTGGATCATAGGTTCCACATAAAGGTAAGCAAGAGAGTTGGAGAGACCAGTTAGAATGGAAAGAAAGGTGGGAATGGAGCCACTTGGGCATAATAGCAACAGAAGAGTAGGCAGCACGAGCGAGATTTTCGATAAGGAGATCCGGCTCAGAGGTTCAAATCTAAAGGTTTCAGACCCGAGAGTGGTGGGTTTAGACAAGGCTAATAGGTCCTTCCTCATCCTCAGCAACAACATCAATAGGTTCCCAAGGTCTTCCAGGGCTATGGGAGCAATGGGGGTGGCCAATAGGGTCAGCGACAGGGACAACACCGATAGGGAAACCAGGGCTAGGGGCTGAAGATTTTTCTAGTCGTTGTTATAATTATGGATAGAAGGCCCATCAAAAGAGGCATTTCCCACATCCAAACAAAGGATCACCGCAAGGTGCCTAGCAGGGGCAGTAGGCACAGTGACCACCAACAGCACCCGCTCCACCAGTCCCATAATAGCAGGGGTAGTTGTAGTATGGACATATTTATAACATTCGGGATGCAGTCATACCTCAGTAACTGTAGGTGCGTCCAGAAGTAGAGGGTACATTTACTATTCATGGGCATATGGGTAGGGTATTATTTAACACAAGAG
Organism: Sambucus nigra; assembly: GCA_949130495.1. Lineage (NCBI taxonomy): Eukaryota > Viridiplantae > Streptophyta > Magnoliopsida > Dipsacales > Adoxaceae > Sambucus > Sambucus nigra. The sequence continues at coordinate 352,636,095 of OX422215.1, forward strand.
CTTCACACTCATTAATAGCCACTAGATTTGAATGCACAATTGGTACAGTCGATAATATTCTTATGTGTGTAGATTCACCTATGGGCAACGAGTCCCTTATACACTCGATATGTAGGGGTAGATATACACATTGGGAGATTGCGTCTAGCAGCTGACCTACTAGTATTATATATGGAGGGATATGATGTCATTTTGGGCATGGATTGGTTATTTCGGGTTTCGAGAGATGGTGGATTATTATGGGAGGACCACTGTATTCTACATTTGGGGTCAAGCGATATTCCTCGTGATGACGCCTCTTCCTGAGGGAGGTTTGACATAAACTTTTATTATATCAAGTAGGAGACCTTACATGAGGTGGTTGTCTCATTGGATTATATTCTAATTGTGAGGGAGTTTGCTGACGTTTCTGGGAGATGCTCGAGTTTCCACCCAATCGAGAGATCGAGTTTTTGATTAATTTAGCGCCTGGGATGAGTCCAATCGCTTGTTCATCGTATTGTATGTCCCCATTAGAAAGGCGATAATTAAGGGATCATATTCAATAGCTCTTCTGAGAGAGCTTTATAAGATGGATTACATCGTCGTGGGGTGTACCAATGGTTTTTGTACAGAAAAAAGATGGGTCACTTCATCTGTGTGTAGATTACCTAGAGCCAAATAAGGTCACAATTCAGAATAAGTATCCGTTGCCTCAGATTGATGACCTGTTCGATCAGTTGAGAGGAGAAATATTATTCTTGAAGATAGATTTATTATCGGGGTACCACCATTTACGTATCAGGGAGGAGGACATTCTTAAGACCACATTCCTAAAATGGCATGGCTCGTACGAGTTCAAAGTGATGCCATTTGGGCGGACAAATGCACCGATAATGTTCATAGACCTCATAAATAAGGTGTTTAGGGAATTTATGGACCATTTCGTGATTGTGTTCATTGATGATATTCTGGTTTATTCTTGCACCGAGGAGGGACATGTAGAGCATCTGCCTCTAGTTTTGCAGACATTTATGGGATCACCAGTTTTACGCTAAGTTCAAGAAATGCGAATTTTGGTTAAGGGAGGTGCAGTTTTTGGAGCACATTGTATAGAATATGGGGATTTTAGTGGATCCGAGGAAGGTATCGACAGTGAAGGAGTGGGGAAAACCCATGACACCGATGGAGGTTCAAAGATTTTTGAGGTTAGTTGGGTATTATCGCTGCTTTATAAAGGGTTTCACGAAGATTATGGGTTCATTGACTAATCTGACTCGTAAAGGGGTACCATTCGTCTGGGATGACTATTATTAGTTAGCTCTGGATGATCTAATGGACAAATTGAGGAGTACCATGTTTTCATATATGCATCTTTACAGGGACTTGGGGGTGTATTACAACAGGAGGAAAAGGGATATAACTTAAGCATCACGTAAGCTTAAGCCCCACAAGAAGAATTACTCCACACACTACCGGGAGCTAGCAACGATCATATTTGCCTTCAGGATTTGGAGTCACTTTCTTTTGGGTGAGAGGTTTAGTTTGTTCAAGGATTTTAAGTCGCTACAATATCTGTTCACGTAGAAGGATCTGAATATGCAACAAAAGAGATGGTTGGATTTCGTAAAGGATTACCACTTTGATATTTAATATCTACCTAATAGGGCTAACGTGGTGGTAGACGCATTGAGTCGATGACCTATTGGAGAGGCAGCAGAGGTTTGGAAGGCGAAGTGGGGTGAGCTTTTACATAATGACGACGTCGCCAGAGCTTGCGTGTCAGTTTTGGCTATCACACCCGAGATTGTTATGCTGGTAGTGAAAGCATAAGCCAGGGACCAATTCTATCAGGACAGGGTGAGACAGTTTTTAACAGATGGGGCGAAGTCCAACTCGATCAGTTTTGAGGGAGGATTACACTTCAATGGGAGACTTACGGTTTTAGAGGACGCGAATTTGAGACACACAGTGATCACGAAGTCTCATAGGTTGAGGTTTGTAGTATATCCCGGCAGGATAGGATGTACCAGGATATGTGTAGGCGGTATTGGTGGTCGGGGATAAAGAGAGACATAGCAGAGTTTATCTCGAAGTGTGCCACTTACCAACTAGTGAGCATATACCATCAAGTATCGACAGGGATGTTGCGGCTAATTGAGATACCATTATAGAAGTGTACGAGCATCTCGATGGAATTTATTAGTATGTTATCGATATCATAGAGAGGTCACGACTCCATTTGGGTGATTGTGGATCAGTTGACCAAGGTGGCCCATTTTCTACCAGTTCGTACAGATTATGAGAGAAAACAGTACACATAATTATTTATCACCGAGATTATGAGATTACATCGGGTGCCGATTAATATTGTGTCTGACAAGGACAAGATTTTTGTATCCCATTTTTGGCAAACCTTTCAAGAAGCTACGGGCACTGATCTATGATTGAGTACGATGTATCATCTACAAACAGATGGGCAGACTGAGCGGGTTAATCAGATATTGGAGGACATACTTGGGATGTGTATACTTGACTTTGGTGGAGGATAGTAGCAGTACCTTCCATTGGTGGAGTTTGCTTACAATAACTCCTTCCAGTTTACCATCGGCATGGCCCCGTTTGAGGCGCTTTATGGACGTCCTTTTCATTTGCCCACTTGTTGGTTAGAGGTAGGGGACAACAAGTTGTTGAACTAGAAATGATTCAGGATGCTGTTGCCAAGATCGAGCTCATTCGGGGACACATACGAGTAGTTTAGGATAGGCAGAAGAGTTACACGAATGCAAATAAGAGGCACATAGAGCTGGATATAGGGGATTAGGTATTGGTGGGGGTGTCTCCTATGAAATGAGTCATGAGATTCAAGAAGAAGGGGAATCTAGTGCCGATATATATTGGGCCCTTCTCAATCATTGAGGGAGTGAAGTAGTCGCTTATAGACTGGGTTTACTAGAGCATCTACAACAGACCCACGATGTGTTCATATGTCATTGCTAAAGAGATATTAGAGGACTGAGAGGGCATATTATCACATTCCATTAGAGATATAGATTTGTAGCCAGATTTCTCATATGAGGACATAACGATTGCTATTCTTGATCATAGTGAGCATAAGCTGGGGCCTAAGGTGTTATTGTTGGTTCGAGTTCAATGGCCGATTCATAATGCAGACGAGTCGATTTGGGAGTGGGATGATGATATGCGAGAGCAGTATCCCGAGCTTTTCGACACAAGTGTGTCCAAATTTCAAGAACGAAATTTCTTTGTAAAGAGGAGTATGTAACGCCCCATATTTCTACAATTTCGAATTTAATTATTTCTGGCATTTTTAAATTACATGCGTGCAGTAATTTAATTAATATGAAATATTGTGTATTTATTAAATATTAATTGGGAGAGATTAAGATTAATATTTATGTGTTAAATTTACTAAGTGTGTATAGTAAATAAAATACGGTGAAATGTCAGTATATCGTAGTGAGAGAGCGACGTGATTTTTTACGGTATCTCAACCCAGGCTTATGAGTAGATTATTTTAAGGTTGAGATGGGAAATTAATAAATAGTGACTTGTATGACGATTTCGAGTGCACGATTGATCCAAAATGGGTCGAAATAGTCAAAATTAAATATTTGGGGGTAGTAATTGGAATCTGGGAGCTTTTTAGACTAGTTGTGACCTATTCGGGGGCATATAACCCATTTTACATGAGGAGGTTAGCCTAAATACGGGATTAAGGGGTTTGAAAAGTATATTACGGATAGGAGGCAGTTATTATGAACAATTAAAACATCCCAGAGGCTTGTTGTGAGAAAAGAGAGAAGGAAAACCTAAGGAAGACCTATAATGGAGAAAAGTGAGAGGATTGAAGGATCTTTTGGGGATAAAATCATCACACGCCGAAGGAAAATCAGACTCTATGTATTGATTAAGGCAAGTAATTAACTTTCTTGATATTTTATGCATGTAAGTTCATTTCATATCATAGTAGGTGATATATTATGTTTTAAAAGATTTTTGGGGAATGGGATCTATGTTAAAAGATGGGATTTTGGGTGATAAGTTGTGTAACCACTGCACTCTATATATATACTAAAAAAATTCAAACATAAAGATTGAATCTTGAATTAGAAATTTGACAATTAGAGTAATATTGAGAATAAACTAAGCATGCATTCATTTTCTTGAATCTAGATTAGATCCTTTGAATTTGATTATGTTTTAAATGTGCTAGGATGGATTTATATATGAAAATATATTAGGTTCATGTATAAGATCAATGGAGGATGGAAACTTGAGTTATGAATGAATTTACCTAACTTGTGGTTGAAGAAAATAAGTGAAATCCCGTCATCGTATGCAGATCTGGGCTTCTGCCCAGATACGAATCGATTCAACCTCTTGAGAGAATCGATTCGGCAGGGCGAATCAATTTAGCCCAGGAAACGAATCGATTCATCTCATGGGCCAGGATGAATTGGGACCAGAGATGGATTTGGGTAATTTTAAAAGTTCATACGAGTTATTAGGACCGTGTTTTGGCATTCGTAGAATTTACTAAAAATAGAAATATGTCGCTATTTGTCGGAGAAGAGCTAAATTTACTAGATGGTTAATGGCAATTCTCTAAAGAGGAACTATTTAATGATTTACATGTTAAATAACCATCAATATAGGATAAGTATTGATTAATTCTTTTGGGTCAGCTATAGAAAATTACAAGTATAGTGTGAAAATCTGATAATAGGGGGTTGGGTTTAGATTATATATATATATATATATATATATATATATATATATATATATATATATATATATATATATATATATACATACACAGTTATAGAGACAGTATGTATATATGAATACCAATAATATATGTGTGTATAATATTTATGTGAAACATACCCCTCTAGTTCTATCAACGGAGGCTGCGCATTGTGGGTGATCTTCCCTAGCGAAACACAACAGGCTAAGTATCGACCCCAGGTCATAGCGCCCAGTTTATACCTTGTGCGATGGTTATTCGAAGTGAAACGATTAGGATATGGTTGGGAATCACTATCGAAGGACTATGACCGCCTCTAATAAGTTTGCGATCTTACGGATTCGGTGTGAGAGTCTGGTCACCAGTAACCAGGATGAAGTGAGTATGCCCTGGTTATTGATAGGATTGTCGCAAAAGGCATCCAATGAGTTGGTACTCAGGGGAATGTATTTAATGAGTTATTTCTCGGGGATGACGATTATACACGACATATGTGTGTTTGTTGTGGTATAACTATACGTATATATATGTGTGGTAATTATATACAGACTTAACACTTTAAGAGTGAATGTTAAAAACACTGGGATAAAGTTATGAGCATGATAAATGGTGAAATGAGTAATTAGGCTAAATAATACTTGAGTTAGAGTGTTGTATTAGTGAAATTTACGATAGGACTAGTTAGGCGGGGTAGTGTAACTAGGCGAGTTAATAGGTATGCGCTAGTGTGTACTATAGTTGAGAAGTGAGGGGTATCTCATGGGAGTGCGACACCGACTTAAATATGGAAAATTTTATTGCATATTTATTTACCGCATCTTAATTACTTGCAAATATTTTTCAATGGTTTTGGGCTCTGACCCGTGTCAAAATTATTTTCCAAAATTTTTTAGGTGTCCAGTCACAGGGACGCCATGTATGATCATTCTTTTCCAGGATATGTAGTTGTATCAGATGTAGAGGCTTGCTGTATCTGAGTAGCTGCTTCATTCATTGCTTCTTAGAATAGGCTCTATTTCAGTTATCTATTAGTCTTGTTGCCCCTTTATTTCAAATTCAATTGTTTTCAGTTATTTATTTCACTATAATATTTGGATTGGATTTTGGTAACCGATGGTTTATTCGGTACCGAGTTTTATATTATGCATTTTGACCTCCTCATGTGGTGTGGATTGTTTATTTAGTTTTATTTTCATTGGATTATAATTGAATGGTTTTATCTTGGCATGTTAAGTAATGATTAAAATTTGATACTTCTTGTTAAACAAGATTTAATTGGTGGTTAGTAATTAATTAACTTTCGACAGTGATGCTAAGAATGAAACATATGAGACCACCATTTTATTTTGGTAGCGGGCAGGCCACCCATTATTTTATTAAGCGGGGTGTCACAGGAGATCAACCCCCTATTCGAATTTCTCTATCCACTATTAACTTCTTTATGTTGCCTCCTTGTTGGTCTCCTCTCGATCGATCGTTATTGGGATGACTAGTGGCGCGTGTACCACCAACGTTGTGGGGGATACTGTCTTGGCTGACATTGCTTATTCGGCCGATATAGTTAAGGTTAACCCCTTGGTTAGCCTGATAAATGAACTTCCTTTATGATAACTTTGATGGGTGTAGTGAAAACTTATTCCATGGTAAGTTGGTGTTGGGGTCGCTCCGAGACGATATGCAGTGTCCGAGGTCGAGTATCTCTCCCAACAGTTCTCCTCTTATTATGCCAAGTGCTCCGAATCCTCTTGAATCCCTTTACCAAGATGGAGACAACGCGGGTCTATGAATTATCTACTCCTGAGGTTGTGTTGGAATTTTTAGCGAGAGTTGGGGGTTTTCCATTAACTATTGGATGCACGACCTCTTTAGCAATTGGAGTAATGAGATTAATGGTGGGATCCTATGGGATTTGGCTCATGATATCTTGGCGAAAGGCTAAGAACTATTGTTGCATCTGCTCTTGAATAGCCATAAGGGACTCAATCATCACCTCTTAATCATCCATTTCAGATTGTTGAGGTGGTCGGTGGAACCACTACCTAGCATTTGATGGTGGATCGGTGGCTATCTCCGACAAAACATAATCACCCAATAAAAATGTAAAGAAAAAAATAAAAAAAATATATACACGATGAACCAAATAAGCTCATGAACCTCTCAACAGAGGTGAACCTGGATCACCACCAGAGATGAGAAATAGAGAGTCAATTTGAGATTAGGAAGAAAATGCTGTCTCTTCCCACAGACGATGCTAAAATGATGATGCTGGAGATTTTCCTTTAGGGTTCAACCTGGTTTAAATCTTGTAAAACAATACAGGAAATAATAAAGAAAAGTAAGGTAGTAAAAGAGATGAGAAAAAATTTATGGACACAAATATTTAAGTGGTTTAGCCTTAGTCTACATCCACTGTGAAAAGTATGGGAATAATTCCACTATAAATATGGGCAAATAGCCATGGATGGAGGATATAAGCTTTACTCTCTCTCTCTCTCTCTACACACAGAAACAATAGGGTTTCTAAAGTTTTTATCCTTGAGGAAGATGACATAAGGTGTCTTTTATAGGTCTGGGAGTATGTAATGTCACCCCCAAGCATTCACTCCATGTGTTAATGAGAGAAGGGCCAATGAGCGCGTGACAATTGTAGAGAAAGGGGTAGAAGTCATGATGAAGAATATTCTCCCCACATGTTAGTTGATCTTCCATAACAGTTTTAGCTGGATATGTCGACAATACCCCTGTCATGACTTCCATACGTGCACGAGATGTATGAGGTAGAGGGTCTCGGCTACCTGAGACTTCTGGAGCTTTATAACACTCTGGTTAGGTCAAGATGAGACCCATTAACTGTCTGAGACTGATATGGGTGGTGTCACTGAGTCGGCCTTCTGGTGTTATCTGAGGTCGACACTAACGATGGCCGAGACCACTTGTCGCTTACTGAGGCATATGCTCTGATTGGCTATCTATAGTGGTATCTGAGGTCGAGCCAACTTAGGACATGACTCAAGGTGAGGGCTTTAGGTGGATAATGGATTTATTTGAAGACATATGCGGAGGAAGACTCTTCCTTAGTGGGTTTTTCAGACGATACCATACTTATGTATATCACAAGTGACCAATGTAACTCGTAGGTATTGACCCCGTAGTCACGGGACTCCCAGTTTAAGAATATGACAGCAATTTACAAATCTCTATACTTAGGCTTAAAAATATGTCGTTAGAGGTTTAAAACCCCAAAGAAACCCAAATGGCCTCGTAAGAGAAAACAACAGCTCGAACATAATCAATGTAACTCATAGGAACTGCCTATATAGTCACAGCTTCCGGTTTGATAATATGATGATAATTTGCAAATATCTAGACTTAGTCTAAAAAACTTACCGTCAAAGGGCAAAAATACAAAATAACCCCCCAATGGCCCCGTAAAAGGCACGAACACCTCGCATGGGGACAATGTAACTCGTAAGAGCTGACCCCGTAGTCATGGGACTCTCAATTTGAGAATATGATGATAATTTGCAAATATCTAGACTTGGGATAAAAAATATACTATTAAAGGGAAAAACCCCAAAATAACCCTCAAACGGCCCCATGAGGGACATGAACACCTCGCACGGGACCAATGTAACTCGTAGGAACTCACAACATAGTTGAGGGATTCTCAATTTGATAATATGACGATAATTTGAAAATATTCAAACTTAGACTTAAGAACATGTCGTTAAGGGGCAAAAATGCAAAACAACCAGCAAATGGCCACCCAGGAGGCACAAACACCTCACATATAACAATGTAACTCATAGGACCTGACCGCATAGTAAGAGAATCACGGTTTAAGAATATAATGATAATTTGAAAAAATGTCTAGGCTTAGGCTTAAAAACATGATGTTATGGATTTATAATCTAAAACAACCCCCAAATAGCCCGTATAAGACACAAACACCTTGCACTGGACCAATGTAACTCGTAAGAAATGACAGCGTAATTATGGAAATCCTGATTTGATAATACGAAGATAATTTGTAAATATCTAGAATTAGGCTTAGAAACATGTCATTAAAGGGAAAAAATGCAAAACAGCCCCTAAACGGCCCCATAAAAGACACTAACACTTCGCTCGTGACTACAATCGTAACTCATAAGAATTGATCGCGTAGTCACAAGACTCCTAATTTGAGCATATAATGATAATTTGAAAATATCTTGACTTAAGCTTAAAAATATATCGTTAAAGTGCGAAAACCCAAAATTGCCCATGAGAGATACAAACACCTCGCACGGGACCAATGTAACTCACAGGAACTGACTGTGTAGTCACATGATTCCTGGTTTGAAAATATGATGATAATTTACAAATATCTAGACTTAAGCATAAAAACATGTTGTTAAAGGTCAAAAACACAAAACAACTACTAAACGGACTTATAAGAGGCACGAACACCTCGCACTGGACCAATATAACTCGTAGGAACTGACCGCCTAGTCACGAGACTCCCAGTTTAAGAATATGATGATAATTTGTAAATCTTAATACTTTGACTTAAAAACATGTCGTTAAAGGGCTAAAATGCAAAATAACGCCCAAATAGCCCCTAAGAGACACAAACACCTCGCACGGGACCAATATAACTCATTGGAACTAACTACATAGTCACAGGACCCGCATTTTGAGAATATAATGATAATTTACAAATATTTATACTAAGGTTTAAGAACATGCCGTTATAGGGAAAAAATCCAAAATAACCCCCAAATGGTCCCGTAAGAGACACAAACATCTCACACGAGATCAATGTAACTAGTAGGAACTGATCGCGTAGTTACTAGATTCCTAGTTTGAGAATATGACAGTATTTTACAAATATATATATGTAGGCTTAAAAGCATGACTTTATAGGGCGAATACCCCTGCAAACCCCGTAAGACACGCAAACACCTTACACAGGATCAATGTAACTAGTAGAAACTGATTGCATAGTCACTGGACTCTCGTTATGAGAATATGAAAATAATTTGTAAATATTTATACTTAGCTGAAAAAGAATTCGTTAAAGGGAAAAATTGTAAAACAAACACCAAACGACCCCGTAAGAGGTACAAAAACCTCGCACGAGACCAATGTAACTCATAGGAACTGTCTGCATAGTAACAAGACTCCCGGCATGAGAATATGATGATAATTTTCAAATCTCAAGACTTAGGCTTGAAAACTTGTCGCTAGGGGAAAAAACACAAAACAACCCCTAAACGGCCCCGTAAAAGACACGAACACCTCACACGGGACCAATGTAACTCGTAAGAACTAACCCCATAGTCACGGGACTCCCGATTTGAAAATATGATAATAATTTACAAATCTAAAGACTTTGACCTCTATATGACGATAAGTATGTGCAATTTTTCTACTTAAATACAGTTTTTTAAACAATATTTGATTACTAATATTGTCTTTGCTATGTATCTTATCTTTTTTGGAGGATAACATTTTAATGTTAACTTTTTTCCACGTTAAACACATGAACAAGTCAATGGTTTACACTAGGGATATTGTTTATTTATTGTTCTTATTGACATTCAATATTGTTGTTTTTAATGAGTTATAGTTGTTCAGGCTTTTATGATGATTAAAGATGTTCGTTTTCATGTATAAACAAACATGGCTTTGCCAAATTTTTTTGAAAATCGTAAAGAGTTGTCAATACAATTAACTAATATATTTAGAGTTATTTTATTTACTATACAAATTTTATTTTACTATAATCTTTACTATATAGATAATTCCCCGAGTACTTCCAATATGGAATTATAGAGAACTTAATCAAGTATTCTCATTTCTCATCACTATCCTATTATGTTGCATAGTGTTGAAACTTGGACATGACTCTGGTGGAACTACTTTAGTGTTGAATCTTATATTTGAAATTAATATTTTATTGAATCTATGAAAGGGATTGAAATTGGTAGACTATTGTTGTGTTATTGAATGTAATTATGATGACTAAACATGTTGGTTTTCATATATAAACAAAGGAGACTCTGCCAAAATTTTTTAAAATTTCAAAGAGTTATCAATATGATTTAGGGGTGTTCGCGGTCCGGTCCAGTTCGGTTCGGTTTTAATATTTTTTTTGGACCGGACCGACTTGGTCGGTCCTCTAAGAAAATGGACCAAGATCGGACCGATAATGTCAGTTAACCGACCCTAGTCGGTTCGATTTTTTATAGGGTCGGTCCGGTTCAACTCGTCGTTCCTCATATTAATGAATTAAATCATTTATAATATACAAATATACCCGAGTCTATTTTTTCTAAACATTAAAAACTAAAAAATATAAAATTTTGTAATTAAAACAAACCTACTATTGGATTAAACTATAATTTAAACTAATCAAATATTAAAGTATATACTTTTATTATTTATTTATCTTATATATTACATATATATATATGTAAAAATATATTATTTTATATAGCGTCGGTCCCGGTCGGTCCTAATAGGGTTTTTAAAACTGTAAACCATGGACCGGACCGACTAGGTCGGTCCACCAAAAAAATAAACCGATACCGAACCAATTATGAAAAAAGACTGAAAAAATAGGGTCGGTTCGGCTTGGTTCGGTTCGGTCCATCGGTCCAGTCAGTTTTTTGAACACCCCTAATATGATTAACTGATATAATTAGATTTTTCTTTTACTATATAAATTTTATTTTACTATAATTTTATTTTGATAAATGATTATTTATTAAATGTAAGTTATGTACAAGAAGTTGAAGATACAAGTTTTTTAATGTGGTGTGACACCCCGCCTATTAAAATAATGGGTGACCAGTCATCTACCAAAATAAAATGTTAGTCTTATATTGTTAATTCTTAGCATCACTATCAAAACAAGATTTATTACTAACCACCTAATTAATTTAACAAGAAGTGTCAATTTTTATTTTCCATTAATATACGACAATAGTAACCAAACCACCATAATACCATGCATTGTAATCATAATAAATGATATCGCAATATAATGTCTGAAGAGGAGATAAAAAAATAAAGTCCCCGAATAAACCATTGGGTAAACATATAGTACATCCAAACCAACTGACTAAGATAAACAAAAATACATAAGTTTGAGTACAGTGGGCAACATTCTCAACCAACGGCTGAAATAGAGAACCTAATCTAGATAACAATAAATGAAGAGGCTACTGTGAATCCTATAAGCCTCCTTATCAACTACAACTGAGCATCCATAGAAAGAATAATCAAGCTTGGTATCCTTGTGACGAGACACGTAAAAGTTTTTAAAAATATTTGATACGGGTCAGAGTCCAAAAAACTTTGAAAAATATTTAGCAAGTGTATCACTTGCAAGTATTGAAAATAAAAAGAAATTTTTATATTTAAAGTGGTAGCGCACTCTCATGAGATAATCCTCACCCCTCATATAATTTGTGTACCTAACGTATGATCTTAACACTCCTAGTTATGCTACCCCGCCTAACAAGCCTCATCACTGATTTTAATGTAACGTTTGACCCTCTCTCGAGTATTGTTTATCACGGATTTGATAATTATCTTACTTCTCTGCTTAATTAATTATCTCATTATTATTTATGCTTATAACCTTACTCCGGTTATTAATAATACTCACAATTAATGCCTTATGTCCGTATATAATTGTCTGCCTCTTTATATACGTATAATTGAAACACATCAAATGCATATAAACACATATATCCACTCACTATATGTATGTAACCTCTATCCCTCCGAACTTTACCTCGTTGGATGCAAAATCTCTAGCATGCTATCAAGCTCCAGGGAGGCCACCTCAACCTAGGCAACCAGGTAGGAATCTTACCACCGAACCCAAAAATGTAATAAAAGCAGAGGCGGTAATGGCCCTAAGTCCGTAGTCATAACCATACCACATTATTCTATGGGACTCCAACCCTATATAGCGTGGGACTACACATACCTATGACCTAGGGGAAACAGTACTACCTTTGCTTAGATTCGCTAAAGTGACCTCCCACACCTTGCAAATTCCACTGATAGCATATCCTCTAGGATGGTTATGTTTCACATAATTATGATGCACACAGATATCAATACTCATATATATATACATCCCGAGTACGTTTAATCCATGCCTAATACCCGAAGCACTAGCCTATAAGTTACGAGTCTGTCCTCGAATCTTAATTATTTAATTCTTCACTAATTAAATTAAGTTTCGTTACATAACCCTTATAAAATACCCAGACTTTTCCAATCAGTTGTACATGGTAATAATACTCCACGAATCCTTATATCTTAAATTCGTAGTTCATATTCTAATATTACCCCTCCTAAACACTCATAACCATGATTCGAGTCTACTCTCCCCTACCCAAGGTCATATAACTATTTATAAAATTCCCAAATGTCCTACAACACTCTACGGGACTTTCACAATTTATAATTTTTCAAAAGCCCCTTGAATTACATTACTATCCATCACAAAATGTTCGAATTGATTCGGGTTTCTAGCCAAATCGATTTGCCTACCGAATCGATTTGCATATGAAGGCCGAATCGATTCAATTCTGGGTAGGAGCCCGGTTCTTGAATGAAAGTGACGGGTTTCCCAAACTCCCTACATACAATTCCAAAACATGCACAACTTCAACAATATTTTTAGTCTTCCAAGGGTTATTATACATAAAATCTATTCTAAATCCATCCTAAGATTCACAAATCTCGTAATCATTATCCCAATTTCATAAATTCAACATATTCAATGATTTCATCCCCAATTTCCAGATTTCTTCCTCTTTTAATTTCTTCTTTAATTAAATCATTTCCCAAATCATTTTTCACACAATTTAGATTGTCATAAGTACTGAATATCACATAATTCAAGATTAATTCCAAAGAAATCAATATTTAGTCTCTCAGAAATCAAGATTAATATCATCACATGCCCAAAAACCCATTTTACATGTTAAATCCCCATCCCAAAATCAATTTTTACTCTACCAATTTTTATATGAATCTAAGCAATGCAAAATTAACAAGAAATTTACACACTTGCTTTGAATTATGGTTGAATATTAGTCTCCTCGTTGAATCTAGTTATAATAGTCTTTTTCCACCCTTCCATGTGTTCTTCCCCCTTCTTTTCTCACCAAAAGAGCCCTAGAGGTTTAGAATGTATAAAGTAGCTAGCTTCTAACCCTAACTATAGACACCAAATTTTAAGAACCCCTAAATCTCTCCTCAGGTCCCTAGCACCTCCCCCTTTCACAACAAACCCTAGGTTATACTCCAAGTACATATCTAAAGCCAATCGAGCGCTCTTGATCCCTATTTAACTCCGATCAAATTTGTCGTCAGAGAAAAAGCTCAATGAATCTTCGAAGGGCTCAAAACCCCTTTCCAATGGTCTGCCCTGTGCGTGAATTGGTATAAGAGTTCGGATGAATGAATTATTCTACTACCAAAAATCGATAAGGATGCCACTGGGCGCTCCCGGGCCCCACTTTGAAGCCAATAATATTCATCGTCCGAGCGAAATCTCAATGGATTTTTAAAGGTATCTGAATCCTAATTCCAATGGTCCACCCCGTGTGCAAAAAGGCATAAGCATTCAGACAAACGATCCGTTTTCCCTTAAAAACTGATCCGGAGGCAACCGGGCTCTTTCGTGCTCCATTTGACCAAAGTTGACTCTTCATCTCGAATGAGACATAAAGAATATTCTAAGGTTATTGAATACCCTTTCTAACGGTCCACGCGCGTGCGAACTAGCCTTACGATACGGACGAACGATTCGTTTTTCTCCTAATGGTCACCGGGTGATTTCGAGCCCCATTTAACCAAGGTCAACTCTTTGAACCGAACGAAGATCTTTGGAACATTGAAGTTCCTCACATAACATTTCCAATTGTCCTCCTTATGTGAAATTATGACTTATAGTTTGGCCAAATGATCCATTACCATACGATGATCTTCTGTCTAAAGGACCGGTGGGTGCTTTCGAGCCCCGTTTGACCCAAACTCAACTCCCAGACTTGGGAGCATCCCAAAGGATTCTGAAAGGTATCTGAATTACCTTTATAATGGTATTCTTCGTGCGAGATTTGGATTTATGGATTTTTTTATATGTCCATTTTTTCGAAAAAATCTGCACGAGGCTACCGATTGGCAGGTCAGTTTCCTTGCCAATCGGTAGTGTGTCTCGGGTCACCTGCTGATTGAAAGGGCTAGGGGTATTCCGATCGATAGTCCACCTAGCCTATAAAAGGAGGAAATGAGCTCACTTCCAAGGCATACCTCAAATCCATCAATATCAGTGATCTCAGTAATATTCTTCTGCAATAAGTGAATGTGTGAAATTCCTTTCCATCTTTCATTCCCATCAATTTCATACCCAATTTAGCAAAAAGCTTTTTCTCTCATCCAACATTCATCTCAACTTGCAAGGAAGCTCATCAAGGATCAAGATCAAGCCTCAAGTCTACAAAGCAGGTCCAGATACCCTTTCATCTCTCTAAATTTCTTTACTTTCGGATTAATTTTATAAATTCTCTTACTTTAGATCATACACGTTAATATTCCACCCTTTGTTAGTTACATTGCACATACTTTATTTTTTATGAAAAAACCCAAAATAAAGAAAAAGAGGGTTACACCTATAAATTCCAATGGGATTATTCACCACTTTTATCAAAACTAAAAATACATTTTCCACACACATATAATAAACTCCCATTTGAATCTATGGGATAAATCCCACCCTTGTGTCGCATGTGAACTATGTGGAATTTGATGCCTTTATAGGCTACATAGGCAATTCGGGCTAAAACTCGAGACTCGAGTTCAATTTTCCAATTTTCCTATCTTCGTATTTTCATCTTTTTCCTATTTTATCCATACATTACTCATATATACCATACTTGTGATTCATATTTGTGTTTTGTCTAATAAATAATATCGTTTCATTATAATGATCAATATCTCGATAAGCGTGCACATTATATTTTCTAATTATTATTTTTGAAAATATTCCTTTGGGTGACCTCACTCTATATTTTCCATGATATGAGTCGAGCGATTCCGATCTCCATATATATATATATATATATATATATATATATATATATATATATATATATATATATATATATACACGAGCAGACACTTCACGGAGAAATTGAGGAAAACAATAAGATAAGCCCATGAAAGATCGAAAGGGCGGGATGGGTGCCTAACACCTTTCCATTCCGTAACTTAGCCTTTGAACCTCCGAACTATTGGTTTTGTAAGCATCAGTTTGTCTTTTATGCCACTCTTTCGAGGTGGCAACATGTTCTTTTACTTATTTGTTTTGCAAAATATGCTGGCGACTCCATCTGTTTACATCACCCCACATCGACGGTGGACGAAGCACTCTTAGAAAAAGGGTATGAAACCTTTTCTCCCTCTTTGAGTGTGCGTACGTGAGCGCCGAGAACCCCCCGAGATGAGAGGAGAGAGATAAAGGAGGGATGGACACAATGGAGACTCTACTGGGGACTTTTATTAAGAGGGCTAGACTCTGTTTGCATGGGTGTTATCTTTTTTTGCTTGTATGCGTATGCACCAACCTGTATGTTCCCTTTTTCTCCTCTATTATTTCTGAATATATCTACCTCATGCTTATGTCACTCCTCACACACTTGTAGATACTCTTTATGTACACTTCACACTACTTACATGTAGGATCACCTATATCCCCATTTTTCACACACCACTTAGAATATCCATGCTTTTGTGTCACTAGCACACACCTCTACTTATTACACTTGTATATATATCTATTCTCACTCACACTTATCACACACCACTTGTAGTTGATCCATGTTTAGGTTCACTACCACACACTCACTTATAAATATTCACACATCACTCACTCTCACATATCCATGCTTAGTATAATCTTCAAGCTCCATGCCAGATTTACTTTTCATGATACTTATACATTCTTCCCTATTAGTATAGTGCTCGTCATGACAAATAAAATACCCTATCCATAATATACTAATCAAGAATCACGCATTTTTCACACTACATAACCAAAGAGCATGGCTATTGACCAAAATTTTATCCCGTACTAGGGGGTCACTTTGTGATGGGCGCCGGTCCAACAGGTCCCAGTTAGCCAAAGAAATATGACTCTCACCTTCCATAGGCCAAGTTCCTTCGACGTATATCGAACGACCCCCTCGCATCGTACCGCTTGATCGAAGTTATGACGGGAGGTATATATAATGGAACTCATCCATGTACGTTGAGCATATCGAATCCTCTCTCAACGTACTGTCTCCATGAGGAATACAGTGAGGCAATTCATATACACTTATGTATATAAAATGGCTTGTCCACACCTATCGATTGCCCTCAAAAGCAAGATGTATATCATGGAAGTGATGCCAAAAGGGGGAACCTTTACACTAACCTAATAAATGCATACCCTTATATAGGCGTCAAACCTAGGGCACTCATTTAGTTTCCCGATTACTACTCGAAACTCTGCCAAAATGCTGCCCAAATTTTTGTCCGATTTTATCTTTTTCAAAATAGGACCCTGTAAATGAGCCTGGAAATAAGTCAAACAATGTTTTACATATTTTTTAAACCCAATTTTTCCCAGGCTTGGGTACCGTTCGACATTTCTTTTGCATTTACATAAACCAAATACAAGTGCAAACATAATAATTATAGTCATGTTGAGACCATTTTCTCATTTTCCCCTCTTTCCTTACCCAAAGTGTCAAAAACTTTTTTCCTTTTTCTTTTCAAAATACAAAAAAACATTTCCCCCCTTTTATTAAAAAAGACCAAAAATATTTTGTCCTCCCCTTTCCAAAAATTTGTCAAATTTTTTTCCATCTCTTTCAAAAAAGAAGATTCTTCCTTTTCTCTTTCAAAAATAAATTCTATTCTTTTTCCTCTCCGGTCGATCGCATTCCCGAACCTTAGCCTGGATCCCTATTGGCTTCGGTCCTCTGTCAAATAGCCCTGAATCTTTGTCAGTTCTCCCTCTACTTCCTTCGAGTTTGGAATTCACTTTCACCCACTCTCCATGGAGAATGCAGACTAAGTACCGAATGTGCAACCTGATTTGATGACGGTCCTAGTCCAACTTACCACCAATATTTACAACCTTCAAACCGAGGTTCATGATATGCAACAAAACTAAGTCCCTATTATCGAAGAGCTATAGGTCCTCTTCCCTTGCGCTATGGGTCCACCCGCACCTAGGCCTATTTTCACCCCGAAAGAATATCATCACACTCCACGTGCCCCTCCTGCTAATAGGCCACTACCAGCTCAACTCCCAATGTAAAATCTTGCCTAGCCAGGAGCTAACCTGCCAATACCTGTTGATTCGAAGGAAGAAAAGTTGAACAAGGTCAATGAGGACCTTAAGCTATTGACCAAGAAGTTTGAACAAGTTCTAATCTCCGAGAACTATATGGATTACACCCATGTCTCCCTGCCCTAAAGCAAGGCTATCAAAAAATTTCAAGATGGCCAACGTTGAGAAGTTCGATGGTAGTATCCCCCTAATTGTTCATCTTCGAAATTACCACCAAGCCATGACTATACTAGGTGCCTCCAAGGAAATAATGGCCTAGATATTCCAATAGACTTTGAAGGACAACGTTCTTCGTTGGTTCATATCCCTCGAAGAATCCAAAATTCGTAATTGGGAGGATGTTTCCCGTGAATTCATTCCCGTTATAAGTACAACGAGGAATTGGAGGTTACACGCTGTGATCTAGAACTTATCAAGAAAAATCTTGGGGAAACTGTCAGTAATTTCATAGCAAGGTGGAGAGAGAAAGCATCCACTATGACCAACCGGCCTTTTGAAGAGGAACAAGTCAATACTGTGAAGAAAAATTTCTTACCCTATATCCGAGCGATAATAGGAGGACAATATTACCCCCATTTTTGAGACCTCGGGGAAGAAGGAGTGGAGATTGAAGAAGCTATTTCCAAGACAGAAGCTGAGCCAAAGAAAGTATCTGGACAGTTCACTCACAAAAAGTATGGAAAGCCTACTATTACCACAGTTTCAACCATGAATAACATCTCTCAGCTTGCCACTTCAAAGGCACTACAAAGCCTCCCTAGTCGAGTCATCAAAGAATACACTGAGCTTCATGCTCCCCTCTCAAAGTCTACCAAGCCCTTTTGATCCTAAATCTCATCAAGACTTTGGACCCTCGTCCATTACCAAACCTACTTCCAAACAATTTCAAACCCGATGCCCATTATAATTTCCATCAAAATTTTGGCCATACCACTGATCGTGTTTCCATCTTCGAAATGTAATTCAAAGTCTGATTGACTGGGGTATCATCGCCCCACCAGCCAATCCTAAGCCAAACACTACTCACAATCCACTCCTAAATCATGCACAAGGCTCGTAATTTGACCCGTCTACCCATATTGTACCTAATAAATCACCCATGATACTTGTATATTCACCTAAACCCCTCAAAGTTCGCCCATATATTATCCTACACCCCACCTGCTTTGTCGATCAGGCCCTGTCACTTCTTAAAAGAGCATATATTTTCATCTGTACTCATTCCAAGGTAAAAGACATGGAATTGCCAACAGTACTAAACCAACTCTTAGAGTTAGGGCTAGAATTGACCTCAGAAATGACCATAGACTGCCAAAAGTTCAGCACATTGTTCATGGAAGCCCGAAGGAGGTCACACGAGTTAGATAATTGGGTAGTCCCCGCTAATGAAGTCATCTTGGATGATATCGTCTAGATTATGGCCGACTTATTTCGATAAATTAGTAAAATTTGCAATATGTCCGAGATAATTGATGCTTTAAAACTACAAGGGCTGTTAGTCCTTCCACTTCTAAGTCTCCCTGTTGAGTGGGAGGATTTATGAGAAGAGTCCGTTGAGTTTGTAGAATGTATTGACTTCTCGTGGAAGGATGCCATCATTGCCACTTGATGGGGGGATGAATTCAATAGTTCAGATGAATGGAAAAGCCTAAAAAAGAATAGCCCTGTAGTTAGTATATGTGGAATGATATAATTTGAATATCTACTATGAGAGATAAACAAAGTGGCTGAATAACCCAAGATATACAAAGAAATAGGGTTTCTATTTTTCCCCTCTTCTGTGAACCATATGATTAGATCTGGGAGGCATTACTAGGTTTCGAACCCTGAATCCGCAATGACACATAAGGAAAAAGGTGTTGAGAAACTCCCTATGCCGAAAATAACCCTGGAGGAGAGCAACATCCTTAATTAGTTGAATAAAACTCAAGCTAATATCACTCTACGGGGACTCTTTATGTCTTCCCAACTTCAACTAAATGCCTTGATTAAACTGCTCATCGGGTCCATAGTCCCTCCTTTTACCATCCCAAAAGAATCCATAAACTTGGTCGGGTCTCTAATATCTACTAGGATAACCTCCTTCTCCCGAGGAAGAAATCCTTAAGTTTAGCCAAAATCACAACTATGCTTTCAATATCTCTGTTGAGGTGAAGGGGAAGACATTGATGCTTTCACTTGTCGAGAACAAGTCAACAATTAATGTTTATTCGCTAAGAACCCTCAACTACTTGGGACTGAAAGTAAGCGACCTTGCTCTAACTTTTGATGCAGTGCGTGCTTATGACAATACTCGTCGGGAAGTGATGGGATCCATAAAACATACAATAGGGGCTGGCCCTATAAGTCCTATTACTGAATTCCAAGTCATCGACATCCCGACTTATTTCAAACTTTTGCTCGAATGACCATGGCTCCATAGTATCAAGGGTGTGTCTTTCTCCCTCCATTAGAAACTAAAGTTCTTCGCCAATAAGCAGGTCATCACCATATTGGGCGACGATGCTAATATTGAGAATGAAAGCCCCAGTAACCGGATACTAGAGATACAACATATGAAAAATGATATGATCCTATCAGTCTTCCAAATTGAACCACTTTTGCTCCCAGTAGGGGATGATTTTATAGATAAGGTCTGTCCAGAGCACATCCCTCACGGTAATGTGAATGTGATCTATATGTTCAAGAATATTCACTTAATGTCCAGATTGGGGCTGGGAAGAAATCAACACGGAATACTAGAACCTATAGTGTTAAAGAAACTCTTTCCTCCATGTGACCTGGGTTATCAACCGTCATCAGAGGAACTTAGAATGCTCCGCCAACCTCGGTTGAAGAAAAGGCTAGTAAATGCTAAGATCATCTCAGGGGATTCCTTGAATGGGATATTTATCAAAGAGGGTGAATATTTTCCCTTTTATGGCTTTCTCGAACCATGGTATGATCATGTGAACAAGGAGATGAAGCCATGAATGAAGATCTTTTTCCAAGAAAATTACTCATGGGACAAAAGCTCCCAGTATCATGTGCAACCGCTCATGAAACTACTACAGTTGTTACCGAGCATTCTGAGTGAAGTGACTCCTAGGATTCATTCAATTTGAGGATATTAGGGCTAATATTCTGCATGATCTACTCAGATGCTACGTTATCCATCCATCCTGATCAAAGCTATTGATGCACCCCTCCTCAACTGGAAAGATGTACTGGTTCTACCTGCTGAAATGCAACCCAACCCAGATGTTTATCACATTTCTTCTTTTGTTCCTTCTTGTTCTGATTGTAATGTAATCGAGACCTACTTTGATGAGATTCTGAATGCCATTTTTTTCCAAGAATGAAATAAATGAAGATTTTGAGCATCTTGTTGTGCCTTACATTAATTATCTTGATTATAATCAAACTCTTAATGATGAAGATTTTGTAAATGAACGATTCTTAACTGATATAAATAAGGTTAATAACAAACAACATAATCGCATTCAAATTAATGAAAATGAAATTGTTGTTATTAATCTCAATTTTAGTGGCCAACTGCGCAAGATTAGGATAGGGTCCACCCTTAACGAGAATGAACACATGCAACTTGAAGAACTACTAAAGGATATTGTGAACATCTTCACATGGTACTACAATGACATGCCTGACATTAATCTTGAGATCGCTTAACACAAGATTTCGACTCTCCTGGAATACAAATCGGTTAAAAAAAAATTGTGAAAACTCTGCACCGAATGGTTGCTCAAAGTTAAAGAAGAGGCTATCAAATAGTTGAATGTAGGCTTCATCTAAGTGATCGAATATCCCACATGATTAGCTAACATTTTACCCATGTAGAAATCAGGAGGAAAGGTTCACATGTGCATTGATTATCGATATTTAAATACGGCCTCTCCAAAGGACGATTACCCGCTACCCAATATCAACATAATTATAGATAATATAGCCAGTCATGATCTCAAGTCATTCGTTGATGGGTTTTACAGATAAACTCAGATCAAGATGCACCCTGACCATCAAGAAAAAAATGCATTCATCACCCCCCGGGGAACCTTCTATTACAAAGTTATGTCATTCAGTCTAAAAAATGCAGGGGCTACCTACCAAAGGGATGCCACAACCATCTTGCATGATCTGATTCACAAAGGAGTTGAGATCTATGTGGATGATATGATTATCAAGTATAAGACTCGGGAAGGTCTTGTTCTCGCTATTCGAAAGTTCTTCGAACGAGTGCGACGATACCATATGCGAATTAACCCACAAAAATACGTCTTTGGCGTTACCAAAGGAAAGATTTTGGTATTCATGATTAGTGAAAAGGGGATTAAGGACGATCCTACGGAACTAAAATCAATACTCGAGATGCCACCACCCCGAATGGAGGAGGAAGTCCGGGGATTCTTAGGAAAATTACAGTATATCAGCTGGCTTATTAGCCAGTTGACTTCCATTTGTGAAACCATATTCAAACTCCTCTGAAAAGATTATACCAAAGTATGGAATGAAACTTGTCAGGAAGCCTTTAACCTAATCAAACTGTACTTTACCCAACTTTCGGTATCATGCCACTATAACCTGGTCTCCCTCTACTCCTATACTTGACCATGACTGACACTGCAGTTGGGGTTCTGCTAGCCCAATACATTGAAAAATCCCATAAAGATAGGGATATTTACTATGCCAGTCATAAATTAGCTGGATACAAAGTTAACTACACTACCTTGGATAAAATATAGGTCGCCTTTATCTGGGTCACTCAAAAATTATGACATTACATGCTCTCTTTTCCCATCAAACTTATGTCCCGAATGGATCCTATCAAATACCTGCTTAAGAAATCCGCCTTGTCTAGTTGGATGGCCTCATGGTTGGTGTTGTTAGCCCAGTTCGATAGTGTGTATGCCACGCAGAAAACTATGAAAAGAAGAACCATCTCCGTCTACTTTGCCGATTACCTCATGAATCTACGAATTCCTGGATGAAGATATCCTTTGTACCTCCCAAGAAAACCTCCGATGGCAAATTATCTTTGGCAGAACTTCCACCAAGAAATGGTATGACATTAGGATACTCCTAATTGCCCCTGGTGATTCTCATACACCCATTTCCACCAAGCTATACTTTCCTTGCAACAATAACATGGCCGAATATGAGGCATCTTAGTAGGACTCAAAGTCGCTCTCAAAAAAGGAATCCAATGCCTAGATGTCTATGGGGATTCATACTTTATCATCAGGTCCTTAGAAGATGGAAATTCAAAAATTAAAAGCTCTTACCCTTCCACGTCCACCTAGAAGAGATGGCCTACCAATTCTGAGATATCACATTCTACTACTTGCTCCGAACAAGGAAAAGCTTAGGTGATGCCCTTACTACTTTAGCCTCCATGGTCAATATGCCTTAGGGAATAATGATGGCCCCCTTCCTAGTCCAAAAGTAAGCTAAACCAACGCATTTCTACCACATTTAGCTCATCACAAAAGAGGATTTTGATATGGATGAGTGTTGGTATTACGACACTTGGAGCATCCTCAAGAATGGTAGGTACCCCTAGAATGCCAATAAGAAAAAACTGAGCAAACCTCTGCAAGTCAACTGCCCAGTACATTGTCTGCAATAAATCACCGTTCTAGAGAAACTTTGATAAAATCCACTTACACTGCATCACAGGGGCTGACATTGAAGAGATGATGCAGAAAATTCACAGTAAGGAATGCGCACCCCACATGAATGGCCATATGCTTGCAAAAAATATTATTCGATAGGGTTACTATTGGACTACCATGGTTTAATATTGCACTGACTATGTTCAAAGATGCCTTAAATGCCAATAATTTTCCAATCTCCAGCACTTGCCTCCATGGAAATTATGCAATATGAATTCTCCCTCGACGTTCTCCACATGGGAATTGTACAATATGAATTCTCCCTAGACGTTCTCCACATGGGGCATCGATATCATACGAAAGGTTACACACAAAGCCTCCAATGGGCATGTGCTCATCCTGGTTTCCATTAATTACTTCACTAAATGGGTTGAAGACGAGTCGTATGCAGTGCTGAATGCCAAAAAAGTGGCCAAGTTCATCCGAAAGAAAATCATCTGCCGATATGGGGTCCCGCACGAGCTAGTGTCAGACAACAGGTTACGTTTTGAGGCAGAAGTCACAAAATTATTTGAAGAGTATGGGATTCAGAGAAAAATACTCTCCCTACTAACCACAAACCAACGGTGCAGTTGAAGCCGCCAATAAAACCTTAAAGCAATCATCTACAAGATGATCGAGAGTTATCGATATTGGGCCGATCGGATCCCTTACTCCCTCTAGGGCTACCCCACTTCAGTCTAGGTATCTACTGAGGCTACCCCTTACTCTCTAATATATGACATAGAAGTAGTCCTACCCGTTGAACTAGAAATTACTTCACTACGTATCATGCTTGAAAGTAAGGTCAGCGAGGAAGACTGGCACCAGAGCCATCTTGACGAGTTATTGTAAAAAAAAAATTCCCCAAGATATTTATCCCCCACCTCGACCCGCAGAATTAACCTCGACCCTCATATTGGTCGCTCCAACTTAAGGTCCTCAGAATTAACCTCGACCCTCAGAATTGGTCGCTTCAACTTAAGGTCCTCATAATTGACCTCATTCCTCAGAATTGGTAGCTCTCCATTTAAGGTCCTAAGAATTGACCTCGACCCTCATAATTAGTTGCTCCCTACTTAAGGTCCTCAGAATTGACCTCAACCCACAGAATTGTTTGCTCCCCACTTAAGGTCCTCAGAATTAACCTTGACCCTTAGAATTGGTCGCTCTCGCTTAAGGCCCTCAAAATTGACCTCGACCCTCAGAATTGGTCGCTCCCACCATAGGTCCTCAGAATTGCCTCGGCCATCAGAATAGGCTATCCCCAGCATCACATTAGTTCCTTAAAATCGACCTTGTCCCTCTAAATCGGTCATCCTCGCCCCCTCCAGGTCTGTAAAATCGACTTATTTCCTAAAATATCATGTGGTGCCTATTCGATGGCTTTCACTTGTTCCAAGCCCACCCGTTTAGGGGTTCTATTGACACCATATTCTAAGAAACCTTAATTATCTCGTTATGTCCCTAGAACCTCCCCCTTTCACTATAAATCCTAGGTCATACTCTGAGTACAAATCTAGAGGCCATCAGGCTCTCTCAAGCCCCGTTTGACTTTGGTCAACTCTATCATCAGAGTGAAATCTCAATGAATCTTTGAAATGCTTTGAATCCCCTTTCCAATGGTCTATCCCGTGCGCTAATTGGCATAACAGTTCAGACGAACGAACTATTTTACTATCGAAAACTTATTTAAAGGCCACCGGACGCTCCTGGGCCCCACTTTGACCCAATCAACTTCATCGTCAGAGAGAAAGCTCAATGGATATTTGAAGGTTCCTAAATTCTCTTTTTAACAGTCTGCCCCATGCATAAAATGACATAACCGTTCGGACGAACAATCCATTTTCTCCAAAAACTGATCCAGAGGCCATCGGGCAATCTTAGGATCCGATTGACCAAAGTCAACTATTAAGCTTAAACGAGACTGAATGAATACTTAAAGGAAACTGAATACCATTTCCAACGGTCCACCCTGTGCATGAATAAACCTTACGATATGGACGAACGATTCATTTTACTCCGAAAGGTCACTAGGTGCTTTCGGGCCCTGTTTGACCAAAGTCAACTCTACAAATTGAGCATATCTCTTTGGAACGTAGAATTACCTCACAAAAAATTTCCAAAGGTCCTCTCCATGCACGATTATAACTTATGGTTCAGACGAATGATCCATTACCGTTCGACGATCTTTCGTCCAAAGGACCGATGGGCTCTTTCGAGCCCCATTTGACCCAAAGTCACCTCCTGGACCTGGGAGTGGCACAAAGAATTATTAAAGGTCTCTGAATTACCATTCTAACGGTATTACCCATCAATGATTTGAATTTACATATTGCATTCTACAACCATTTTTTGAAACAATCTGCACGAGACTGCCGATCGACAGGTCCATTTCTCTACCAGTCGGTAGTGTGTCTAGGGTCACCTGCTGATTGACAGTGCTAGGAGTATGGCGATCGATAGTCCCCCTACCCTATAAAATGAGGGAATGAGCACATTTCCAAGGCACACCTCAAATTCATCAATATCAGTGATCTCAACAACATTCTTCTGCCAGCAGCGAAGTTCCCTTGTGTGAAATTCCTTTACATCTTTCATTACCATCACTTTCATACCCAATTTAAAAAAAAATTCTCTCTCTCTCATCCAACATTCATATCAACTTGCAAAGAATCTCATCAAGGATTAAGATAAAGCCTTAAGTCTCCAGAAAAGGTCCAAATACCTTTCTCTCTCTAAATTTCTTTATTTTCGCATTAGTTTTATAAATTCTCTTACTTTAGATCATACACAATAATATTCCACCCTTTATTAATTATATTGCACATACTTTATTTTCTATAAAAAAACCCAAAATAAAGAAAAAGAGGGTTACACCTATAAATTCCAACGAGATTATTCACCCATTTTTTTCACAACTAAAAATACCTTTTCCACACACACACATATAATAATCTCCCATTTGAATCTATGGAATAAACCCCACCCTTGTTTCGCATGCGTACTACGTGAAATTTGATGCCGTTGTAAGCTACATAGGCATTTCGGGGTAAAATCTGAGACTCGAGTCCAATTTTCTAATTTTCCAATTTTCCTATCTTCGTAGTTTCATATTTTTCATATTTTCTCCATACATTTCTCATATATACCATACTTTTGATTAATATTTGCATTTTATCAAACTAATATTTTTATTTCATTATAACGATCAATATCTCAATAAGCATGCACTTCATATTTTTTAATTATTATTTTGAGAATATTCCTTTGTGAGTCGAGCGATTCCATGATATGAGTCGAGCGATTCCATGATAGGGTGACCTTACTCTATCTTTTCCATGATATGAGTCGAGCGATTCCGATCTCCATCTATATATACACGCACACACACTTCATGAAGAAATTGAGGAAAATAGTAACATTAGCCCATGAGAGATCGAAAGGGTGGGATGGGTGCCTAACACCTTGCTTCCCATTCCGTAACTTAGCCCCTGAACCTCTGAAGTAGTGGTTTCATAAGCATCAGTATGTCTTTGATGCCGCTTTCTCGAGGTGACGATATATTCTTTTTCCTTATTTTATCAAAATAGGCTAGCGAATTCATCTCTTTACATCACCCCACATCGACGACGACCAAAGCGCTCCTAGAAACAGGGCGTGAGACCTTCTCTCCCTCTCCGAGTACTCGCAAGCACTGAGAACCCCCTGATACGGGTGGAGAGAGCCAAACGAGGTATGGCCACACTAACCTCACATTTAAATCTCTTAATCCCGAATTTGGGTTAACTCTTTATTGAAAACTAGCTTAAATGTCCTCGAATGAGTCCTGACTAATCTAAAAAGCTCCCAGTAACCAATCTTTACCCATGGTTACTTGATTTTGACAATTTTGATCCATTCCGGATCAACCGTGCACTCGAAATGACTACCTGAGTCACTAAGCATAAATATCCTATTGCAATCCATAAATTGCCTACCCGTATGTCCCGGTTGAGATATTGTCAATCCTCATCGTTATTATCCAGTACAATGTACTAACAATTTACCGAATTTAATTTACCTAATCACACATAGTAAATTTTACTTCCAAATAACTATTAATTTATTCTCACTAATTAATATTTATTAAATATGAAATGTTGTTATGAGCATGCATGTAATTAAAATGCTGAAAATAATTATTCAAAAATAACGGGTGTTACACGTGGCTAGTATATGTATGACATTGGGAGAATCTTTTGAGCATGACTAATATGTTTATCATCTTAATTTAGGGACGAATTTTGTTTTTACAATTTGATTTCATATTGATTAGTATAATTTTACAATCATTTAAGTATTTTAATATGGATGCGATAATTGTTTGCTCTTGTTGATTTAAAGATTTGTTTTGGGTTGTTGGATGTAGTTTAATGGAAGAATTTGATGTTGTATACACGATTCAATGAATGAATTTGAAATATTAGGTTTGTGGTTGAATTATTTAACTTATAATAGAAATTACATGTGATTTTTCATTGTAACATACGACATACAGTAATATAATTTTTCATGCCAATTATTTTTATCAATTGGGACGGTTATAAACCGTCTTCATTTTGTTTTATAGAATCCGAGGACTATTTGATACAAATAAACCCTCTCTCTTCTTTGTGAGGGAGCGAGAATTTTTCGTGAGAATACCTTTTGGGATGGTTTTTACATCCCTAATGCCAGATGTAAAGCGTGCAAAAATTAGAATTTAGTATGGAAAAATCCGTTCTTAAAATTTTTTACGATGCCGAGTATAAATAATGGTTATAGTTGTTGCAAAATCCATCCTAAACACTCTTTTGGGACGATCAAAACTCTTTAAGGGATAAATTTTTGTCGCCTAGATAACCATTTTTATGTAGGGTAAGGAGATTGAAATTCTAGTTCTAGCACTATTAAAAAGTTCACAACCTAGATAGGGACTTAACATCCTATCGTAATGGTTACGGTGCAATCCTAGTCGTGTATCTCAAACTATAGAGAACCGGAGTGAAGGTTCAGGACTTGTGCAATAGTTCAATAGAGGATTGTGATTGGTACATCCCAGGAATGTATTGAATGGGACCAACTGTGAAATTTAAGTCTAAGGATTAACTAGATTAAACTCGATAAATCTCACACCATTTGCAAAGGGTGCATAGATTCTTAATCCCGAGAATTATGAGGATTGGGATGCTTATGTAGTTGTCTCTTTGATTGCTATGGGTGCGATTATATATTGAATTGAATTCAATAATCCCCGTATATTGGGTGATAATTATATGAGTAGGTCTGAGATCATAATTAAAA
Source organism: Sambucus nigra (assembly GCA_949130495.1). Lineage (NCBI taxonomy): Eukaryota > Viridiplantae > Streptophyta > Magnoliopsida > Dipsacales > Adoxaceae > Sambucus > Sambucus nigra. Next base: position 352,665,229 of record OX422215.1, read on the forward strand.
GGAATCTGCATCCAAGGGGTACTGTGGATTATGATACCCCCTTCATAGACTTGTATGATTTGTTTATGCTAAGTAAAACCCAATCGGTGAATTATTTTAGAATCCTAGTGGAGTAGCAAATAAGTTAGGTCTGAGGATCAAGAAAATTGATTAGATGTTGGTTATTATTGATTAATGGTAAATTGATTTTACCAAGCGGGTATCAGACACTTAGCATGGGGAATCATATTATGTACTATAATCAACTTTGAAAATAAGACCTCATTATGCCCGAGTGATTTATGAGATAATTAAATTGAAGTGCAGTAATAATTATTTAGTATAATTAATTATGGTTACATAAAGAAATGAAGTGCATTGTGGTAATGGTAATTGGGAGTTTTGAATACTCATTTAAAGCCAATTTATTTATTTTCTTGGATCCTTAGTGTAGTCCACATACCCATGTAGTTAGGTCCAAACTCTAAACAAAACCCAGTTTGGCCCAAGCCCACTTTTTGTACTTGTATATAAATGTGTGGGAAGGGGTTTTAATCATTATTATTGGTCATTAGGGTTTGATAGGGGTGAGAGAAAATACTATTCACATTTTTGTGAAGAGGTTTACAGAGAGACCACCATATCTCACTCATAAGGAATGGTTTCCATCTCAAAAGGTACCCACACACCTAACTATATTTAGAGAGGATCATACACTAGAAGATCCAAGATTTAGAAAAGGTTAAGAAATATTTTTAAATAAGTTGGATGGCAGAAACTTCATCATCATCATCATCAAACTATTTCTCCTCATACGAATCACAATAAGATTTGCTATGGCATGAATTCTCTAAACACTAGGTTTAATCTTAAAATCTAGTTCTTGTTTTTCTTTTCAATGCATGATTAATAAAATATCTTTAGGGATGAATTTTTCCATATTCAAATGTCAAATACAAGTTATTTTTCCCTATAATTAGTGTCAGAGTCCCAGTTGAGATGGATCGTGTATTGAAAAGGCCCATGTTGTTTACAAGAAACCCTAGTTTTGTCATGTTGTGGGATGGTGTATCTTTATGTATGCTTCCGTACTAACATGGTTTTGCAAACATTTTATGTTTATATATCTTCCATCAGGGTCACATATGGTTATTTTGTGTGATTGGATCCTACAATGGTTTATCCGTAATTATTTTTTTCTCTTAGATCCGATATGGTTATAATAACTACGTTTTTGTAACTGTTACAATATCAAGGTATTAAGAGGAGTTGGAAGAGAGTTATAATGTTTATATATAGTTAGAATCATATACTTACATGGGTTTGGGTGTTGGGAAAAGTTTTATGGAGTTTAGTGGAGTTTTGACCAGTTATGAAAGTTTTTGCATGACAAAATAATAGGAGAAGAAGGGTTACCCTAACATAGCCTATCGACCGACCGCTTCGATTCTTTGTTTCTATCATTCCTGAAAGATGCAAATAAGTTTTTCCAAAAGTAAATATCATCAAGAACTCATGGGTGTAATGAATTCTACTTTAAGTTGGACTTTAGGTCAAAGGGAAGTCTTCTACAACTAGAATTCTTGGACTTGAAGAATTGTACTTCAAGAAGAAGTCTAGATCATGAAGGATAGGGGCAATTTTTTCCTTATTGTTTTATTTACTTATGCAATTATTTATTTATATTTTCATGTATGACCCTGTATTGTGATGTTTAATAGTTTGGTATGCTAATTGGATTAATTATGAACACTCATTTTATGGAAAACATGGATTTAAGTTTGAGACCCGCCTATATCACTGTTGTTCAAGAAAACCCATTTCATTCATTCTTTTCTAAATTAAATTCAATCGGGGTAACTAATTTTAAGGTATAAATTAAATTTTGATCTTCGGGTTTTATTTTCATTCGAAAATGGCCTTATTTTTTGGGAAAATTAAAATATTAAGATTATGTAAATTAATTTGTATAAGTAAATTGAAAATTACCAAGGATTTTAATTTGGGATTTTAAAATTGAATGAATGCTTTTTTAAAAAACCCTCAAAGTTTTAAAATACTAAGTGAGAGAGGGGTTTTATCATAAATCCCATGGTCTCCATTAGTATTTTCATGAATCAAGGATGTGATTGATTCCTTACATTAGTTAGGTTAACCCACCTTGGATGGAAAGTAAGTGGACACTTTTTCTAACTTAAGGGAATAGTAACCCGTTTTAACCCATAACTCTCATCAATATTTTAAAATTATGATGTAATTAACTCCTCATGTTAGTTAGGATGGCCCACTCACATATTGTTTTAATCATGAAATCACAGTATTTTAAAATATACGGTGATTATTTTAAAATTAAGTGTTACATGTGTTCGGTCACCCTCCCCCCCACGGGTAAGTTCTATGGGTACATGTTTAATTTTAAAGAATTGACCGATGAGAATTTGTTAACACATTTGGTGGTTGATGACACTCAAGTAAGAATCATGTTCTTGAAATGATTTCCATAATTAATTGGACTAAGAATTCTTTGGATTAGACATGGTGGGGAAACTCGGTACCATTTTGTAATTCGGGCGTAAGGTTCATCGGTATCCAAAGTGTAACACCCCGTAAATTCAAGGATATTTAATTAAATAATATTTTGGGAGAGAAAGAATTTATTTTATTGATAACAATTAAATTCGTGATATGGGACAACTTTTAATTTGAGGAAATTATTAATTTGGCGAATTGAGGATTAATTATTTGGACTATTTTGAGGTCAAATTTGGAGAATGTTATAAATTAATTCGGATGGTAATTCGGAGTGCACGGTTGAGTCCATATGGGTCGAAATAGTTGGACAAGAGTGGCCATAGGTATAATATGGGTTTCGAGACCTTTCTAGACACATTTGAGCTCCCAAATGAGTGTTTGAGCCCTTTTAAGAAGGCCCATAAGCTCAAAAACGGGATTGAGATTAATAACCCTAATTGTAAAAGTGTGATGGAACTTTAATTCATCTTTATAAGACTAAATTGAGGAGAGACAAAGAAGAGAGCAACTAGAGGATATTTTGGAAGATTAATCTAAGAACAAGAGAGGAGACCCTTGAATCAACCCATCATGTTTATCAACGGATTTAATTCTACAAGCCCTAAGGCAAGTGGTTTAACTTGCATTTGATTAATTTCATTTTTCCTATTCTTATTATAGAAGGTGGATTGATTAATATGTTAGGGTTAGTCCTACATTTGTTAATTTGGTATTTCATGATTTTGATTTAAAAATATGGTCGCTTGAACAAAGTAGTTTAATTCTTCTAGATTTCTCCCATTCCCCATATTTCATACCTGATTGTCAATTTGTGATGGATTGTTCCTGTTTTGGCTGAATCTGAATTTTGGGGTTATAATTAGGGTTTGAATTTTTAGAACTTTACCCATGGATTAGTAGAGGATAAATCCAAATAGATAATTTAGGTTTATGTTGGGTAATTGGGTACCTTGTAAATTAAGTGGGTAAGCTTAATTAAAAGAAATTAGATAATAAATTAGGAAATTTGAATTGTGGGCCAAGCGAGTTATATTCCGGGTATATATGGTTGAGTGACACCAAGATAATGAAAATTAATTAGTGTATGATTAATTGAAATTGGGCTGAATTATAGACTTGAATATGTTAGGCTAGAGTTACGGATATTATACACGGGTAGCCTGGATTTATAATATATATATATATAGGATTTATATATAGGATTTATATATGTTGTGTGTATAATATTTATAGGAAAGTATACCCACTCTAATGCTATCATGGGAGGTTGAGCGATGTGGGTGAATTCCCTGGCTAGAGAATGCAGGACGAGTATATTCCCTAGGTCATAGCATTCGAAAGCAGGAATGAGATGCTTTGGGTATGATTCGGTCTCATTCCGGGGGAAACTATGGTTGCCTCCCATGCATTTGTGATTTATTATTTTCTGAGGCAACTAATTGTGTCACTGTTACGGGTGGATGAGTATACCAACGAATGATAGCACTTAGAGAACAACTGATGGGTGCCTACTCGGGAGGATGGTTATCTATCTACGACATCTATGTGCGAATGTTGTTGTATGATATTATATATATATGGTATATTTATATACGGGTGAATACATGATGGGAATTGTATTAATTATATAACTTGTTAGATTGTTATATGGTATCAAATGAGAAATGATTTAAATAAGTTAGTGTGGTGAATAACTTATAAAACGTATACTAAAACTCACTCAGGTTAGAGTAGTGAAAAAAGTAGGATATGTATATATGTATGACAAGACTAGTTATGGGGTAGATAGCTAGATGGTTCATGTATAGGTACGTTAGGCGTGCACATTAGTCGAGGGGTGAGGTGTCCTCAAGAGAGTGCGTGACATTAACTTTAATATGAAGAGAATTCATGCATATTAATTTATAGCAATTAAATTCACTTGCTAAATATTTTCAAATGTTTTGGGTCCTAACCCTTGCTATAAAAAAATTTCAAAACCTTTTAGGTGTCCTACCACCGGGGCGCCAGGCTTGATGATCTTGTAGGGTACGTAGTTGCGATACATGTGGGTACTACGGGATATTGCCTTAAACGCCTATTTCTTTCTCATCTAGATAGGGATGGTACTGGATGTATTTCTAGGTATGTTTTCACTAGCTTGTACTCTTTACTTTTGGTTTATCATGTATTGGCTTTACTTTACATACCTTAGGCTTTTGTTGGCTTGCTTGTATTAGTCGATGTTATTCGGCTAACACTCTTATTAGATATATATGACATGATTAGATTCTCTTATATTGTGTTGGTTATTTGGTTTCTTAATACACTTTTTGGTTTTGGGATTATATTTTAAGATACAATTTGGCATCGGCTTAATTAAAGATTAGGTGGTTAGTAATTAATAATGTTGGGATAGTGATGCTAAGAATGAACTATATGTAAATCGTGATTTAATTTGATAAAGGCCCGATCAACCAAAATTTAAGTAAGTAGGGTGTCGCAGATGGTATCAAAGCATCATGTTCTAGTGTCCCTAAAATCTGTACGTCTTGCTTTAGTTTCAGTGTTGTGTTCTTTGTCATAGAGCCCTAATATTAGGACTGTTGATTCATCTCTATGTTTATTAGTTATCACACTTCTGTTATGTTATTATTTGTATTAATTATGAACTCATACAATTCGGTCTACATTTCAGATTCCACCTAGGGGAGGGAGAGGTAGACCCCCGAGGGCGATCGCCAAAGGCGAAGAGGGAGAGGCTCCTCAGGAGCCCGATGTTCCACATCCCTAGGCTCCACAGGGGTTTGTATATATGGAGTAGGTAATAGGTATTGTGGCCCAGCTGCCATGGAATCTATGGAATCCCACTTTCCTTAGCCTCAGCCACATCCGCCTATGGCTCCAGGAGTGCAGGACCACCCGGGGCCATCTGATTGGTAGCGTGTTCTGGAGGCCTTTCAAAAGGGCCATCCCCCGGAGTTCCAAGGTGGTGCGGATGTGATTTTAGCCTATCAGTGGAGGAGGGATATACAGAGACACTTGCGTATGATTGATTGTAGCGAGGTTCAGAGGCAGATGTTAGCGACATTAAGGCTGACTGGGGATGCCTTGCAGTGGTGGGAGTCCACGAGCACTATTACAGAGAGAGATTCAATGACGGTTCAGAGTTTTAGGTACAGTTTGACCGCAAGTACTTTCCTCCATCTGTTGAGACTGAGATGAAGAGGAGGTTTTAGGAGGTGATTCAGAGTGGCCGATCCATAACCGAGTATGAGGAGGAGTTCACTCATTTGGAAAACCTCGTGCTAGATGAGGTGAGCAATGAAGAGAGTAAGAAAGCTAAGTTTATGGATGGGTTATCCTTGAGGATTAGTCAACATCTGATTAAGAATCCTGCTTTGGTGGCTTATATTGATGTGGTCAATGTTGCTTTGCTTCATTGTTAGGATCATCACTTCCATCTTAAGGGAAGCAAGAGGAGTGGTGAGACAAGCCAGCAGGACAAGGATAATGGGGGAGCTACTAGCGAAGCACAGTAGGGGAGGGATACCTTCCAGGGGAATCCTGCTAAGAGATTTCGATTTGGAGGATAAGGGTTCAGGCAGGTCCCGAATCAGCAGTAGGTCCCTCAGGGCCACCAGGGCTAGGGGAACAATGGGGGTGGCCATCAGGGCCAACACTCCGGATAGCCCCATCAGGGACACCACTAGGGGCAACCGTATTAGGGGAAACAAGGCCAATATTAGAGGCACTGTTATGTTTACGGCTAGGTAGGCCATTTGAGGAAGAATTATCCACAAAGGTAGGGGCTAGCAGCAGGATACCCCATAGGACCATCTAGTGCAGGGACCTCCAGCAGTACCAGCTCCCCAGATTCTACAGCAGTTAGGACAATTACAGTACGAATGTGTGTATAACATTCGAGATGTTCCCATTCCCCCATCACCGTAGGCGCCACTGCCAGTAAAGGGTACATTCCATATCCATGGTCATGATGGTAGAGTCCTTTTTAATACTGGTGCATCACATTTATTTGTTAGAACCCATTTTTCTATAATTATTAGGTTACTAGATATGGCTGACAGTCTACTCTTGTATGTGGAGTCACCGATAGGGGGTGGATAACTCATTCACTCGAGTTAGAAAGGGTTGAAATTGTGATTGGAGGATTGAGTTTGCGACAGACCTCTGGGTATTATAATTGGAGGGCTATGATGTTTTCTTGGGTAGATGTTAGTCAGCCAGTTATAGGACGATGGTGCAATCTTAAAACCCCAAGTGTAGACAAAAAGCGATAAGGGTCGATGAAGATTTTATTTCAGAAGAAAGATCTGCTAAAATTTGAGGGAGGTGCGGAAGGGTGATTTACCAATGAATGGAGAACATCTAATTGAGATCACTTGTGGGGGAGTGTAGTGACACTCAAGGTCTAAATTTCGAGCAAAGGAGTTTTCTCTTAGAAGTAGTATGGGGTGATGGGAGCGAGTCAACACATTCACGGGGAGATAACGAAGATAACAAAGGGTTTGGGGTGAGGATTATTATGAATACTCTCACTAGAGGTAAATGAAGAGGCAAAAGAAGTTCTAGAGATTTTCCAAAAGGGTTCAGAAGTTGATAGTAGACCCGAGGGTAGATAATACAAGCGCGGATAGGAAGTCCTACCATAGTATACTAGTACTAGATCCTTGTGAGCAACGGGTTTAATAGAGATATCATTAGTATCACTAGTGGTATTTTACCATGGAGTGGCAGGGTACTCTTCGGTTCCACCTAAAGGAATGGGTGGGAACATTGGGACGATATATTTTCTAAGGATTAACTTATTTTAAAGGTAATATTCGAGGTGTGGTTTTATCCTGGGTACGAACGAGTTCGCAATGGTGGGCGATTATAGTAGGGCTATCGTGTTTATTGTTCCAGGACATGAGTTATGTTTATATGATGTTCCACCTGAAAAGAGGATCGAGGTCGCGAGGATATTTTGTGAAGTAGGCAACAGAGGAAACAATTGTCCAGTTATATTGGATTTCGGTGCATAAGGACTTTCACTGATTAGATACAGGGTACGATATGGGTTACCGTGGAGCGGAGAGATTTAGCTCGATTATTGATATTTTGCGCAAAGGGCTTGGTGATAGTGCGAGTGCAGCAACATATGACTCCTTTAGAGGCGTAAGAGTCCATGATTTATCATGTGAGTATAGGGACATAGTTTGAGTGTCCTGATTGTATGGGTAAAAAGTGTTGCGAAAGAAACACTGCAAGGATTTGCACCACGAGTTGATAAGTGGGGAAATATCGAGAAGAATTTTATAATAATTAGTAAGGTCATAAAAAATATCTGGAGGTTATAACCATGCCGAGAATGAGGGAGATGAACGTGAGATGAATATGGCTAAGTATGTGATGATCAGAAGCTTGAGCAAATATGCACGAGATATAGGGTGTATGGGCCCCCCGAGAGGATCCAGAGCCTCTACTGTCCAGATACTTAGCATATTGAGGGAGAAGAAGGAGACGATGTTCCATATATTTTAGAGGAATGGGAATATATGTTCCTCGGACTATGAAACGTTGAAGTGTGGGGGCATGTTTGGAAGTGACTTTGAGTGCGTCACAACTTATGGTTTGTTACCACTAGGATATGCGAGTGAGACGGATATTAGTGGATGTGTTGGTGTAAATAGCCATAGTGTATATATGTAAGTAATGTGGGATAGCGGCTTATATGGTGTGTGTAAGAGGGTAGTTTAGATAAGATGGAGGCGTAACCTCTATTTGAGTACGGTAATGATAAGTTAAATAACAACACTATTGATTAACCACAGGACATACAAACACGACTCAATGAAGATAAACTCAGTTTGAACTAAAAAATATCTCGTGTATAACTTAGAAGGTAATGATGAACTTAGAAATAACTTAGCTAGAGGGAGAGAGAAGTAAGCACCCTAAATACACCTTAGTAGGCAGCCAAACACACCAACCACCTTAAAAAATCTCTGTGAAGTATTAAAAGCTTCATAATAAATGACAATGGTGGGTGAGTAAAATCTCTGGTTTGTAATCATTGTCTCTGATGTATATTATCTCTAGTAATAACTTCTAAACTCTTAAAAAGATCATTTGTTGCCTCTCTCTAGAGGTGGGTGGGGTCTTTAAATAGCCTCCCACACCATCCCCGAGGCAACTCTGTCATTAATGCCTGTGAAAGACATCCCTAATACTTTATATCACAAATATTAAATACCTGATGCACTAGTTGTCTCCACATCATAAACATTAAATGCCAAGACATGCCCTTTGCCTAACCACTGTGTGTTAGGGGGCTGTTGTCACAGAGGTGGCTCACTAACAATTTTACGGCTCCAAATACCATGGTGGTTTACTCAAGTGCAGGTCTAACATTGCCTAGCTAGTTAGTGACATTAAATAAAGTGGATGTGACATTTAGTAGAGGACTGTTTGGCTCACAACTCAATGCCCGATGGAACTCCAAGCTGCTCCTCCCAAGGTTCCATGATAAGGGTCTTATGATGTTTTACCAGGTGTATCTAAGATGGTCAGGACAAGCCCCAACGGTGCCTCACTTTTCAATCCTCCAAACCAAGTCCCTCCAAAGTTTCCACGACGAGGTCGTTCGATAGAGCATGAAAGCTCTCCCAGGCCCTGCCAAGCCTAGTCTCTCGTGAGTACCGTTCGACCTCACACATAATAATTATTCTCGTTACATCATTACAATCGTTATATCCCATAGTCAGTACAAATAAAAGATACAATATGTCTAAGTAACACAACAAGCTAAAATATGAGTTGCCACGCTAAGCTGTCTCACTGAGATGCCACACTGAGTTGCCACACTAAGCTGCCTTGTTGAGTTTTCATACTGCCTTAACCTCAGATACTGTTGTAAATAGGGAAATTATCCATAATCTCAAGATTACCTTCAAGCCCCCTCTACATTTACCCTTTCGTGGAGAGATTTGTTGTTGGAATAATAAATTTCTGCACGAAAACTTCTCAATATGATAAACCTTCTTTGTGTGAAAAAATGCTGGCATCTTTTACTTCGTTAGAACCACCACATTAGAATATCCAGGGAAAAGTAAAATTCTCCCGATATGCCTGAACCGAAGCGCTACGGCTTATTGGTGCTTTGACGAAGGGACATCGCCACTTTTTCTTTACACTGAGCTTCAACCGTTCTAACTTTATTATTTGAAAATCTCCTAAAATCCTGCTAACCTTGTCAAATGATCGTTTTGACGCTTGGTAATTAAAATTCTCCTGTTCATGTCGTTTGTGGAGTACAGTTGTGAGTAGTGATTCTTTCGTTGGGACTGTCACTATTATTGGGCCTTATGATATTCTCCCCTGTAACGTTTTGCTATATTCGAACAAAAAGTAGAAATTCTCCCCGATGTAGCCGAGTCACAATTAGACAACGTTTGAACTTGTGGCGAGGGGACATTGTAGCTTTTTTGAACCGTTGTGACATCTTTTTCATTGGGAGTATATTAGATATGTCTGACAAAAATTCTGGCGCCAAAACTCAAACTTGCTGAAGAAGGCAACCCCCATCTATTTCCCAAGCGTCACTTCATTAATGATGTGGCGCTATCTTTTTAGCTGTCAAGACACCTCCCGAAGTGCCACATGTCCATTTGAAATGATTATAGGCGGCCTTGCATGTGTTGGGATGGGAAACTCAACAGACGGGTTCCTTAAGAGGTTTCAAACGTCTTTTTTTTCAAAACCCTTCACTTTCCTTCATCTTCTTTAAGCTCCCGTCTTCTTAAGAGAGAGAAATTTGTGCAAAAACTCCATTGCTGTCCAACTCTTTACTCAGTTTCTCCCTTCTCTCATCTTTTACGCCACCGCCTGTGGTTGTGCTCCTCCCTCTTTGTTCCTAGCCCTTCTTACCCAGTTGTTTCACTCATCGCCACTCTATTATGGATTCTTCAATTGCTTATAAGGTTGCCACTACCCCTGTTCAGCCGAGATCCCCTTCTACAACCTCTAGCGCCGCTGCTATCCCTAACGCGAGTGCCCTGAATGTTGCTCATCAAGAGCAACTGAGCTTCTACCGCCGGTCTCCCATATTTGGCGAAGATGATAGATTCTATGATGCATGTAAGGCTTGCCATTTCTCAACCATGTATGACCCTTTACTACTGGGCGATGAGGATGAGGATTCGTCAAAGTGGGGGTACCTTCCCCCAGAGGGGACTCTACGCTTTAAGTTGGACCGTGATGACTTCCCTTATTCTCAGATTGATTTTGAGTCACCTGGGGGGTCGCCAGCCCATTTTGCTGCCTGGAACACACATATGCATAGCTCTCATACTGCTGCTCTTACGAAGGTTGGCCTTCATCGGGCCTACTGGTTTGGGGAGTTCACACTTTCTAAGCATAATGTTGCGCTGCAAGTACTAGTTTCCCGATGGAACATCACAACTCACACGTTCTTTGCTGCGTGGGGATAGTTCACCGTTACATTGGAGGATGTCTGTGAGTTCCTTGGGTTTGAGCCCATGGGTGAGTTTGCATACAACGATGAGGCCCTGGATGCCGAAGAGGTTGCTGACCGAGATGAGTTGGATCGAATATACCGTAGTTGCACTGGTTCTTCGAACAAGGCCACATTTACTCCCCTCATCAGTTATTTTTTTGAAGCTCCAATCTCGAAGGATGTCACTACTAAAACGGGTCGAGGTAGATGTACGTCCCTGGAACTACTAGCCTACATACTTATGTTTCTTTCGCGCCTCTTCCTGACTTGGAAACCCAACGACCAGCCCAGGAGGGACCTTATAAATATTTCCATCCGTTTGGACAGGGGTTTCAACCTTCCCCTAGGAGCCATTGCCTTGGGATCCCTCTATACCTGGCTGGATCGAACTCACATCGACATGGCACGGTCATTGGGTCATTATAACCTGGCCAATTTTGCCAACACCATCTTTTTAACGGGCTTCCTTTACAACTATTTTCCCGCCATTACCGCTAAGTCTATCTCTCTCCCTATGAGCCAAGGTATTAAGCCCCCACTACTCTTATGTTTCCATAAAAAATAGAGTCGAAAGGAGTTAATGGTTTTTTTTGATTATTTGGACTCTTTTTTGATGAGGCCATACAACGAGTCTACATTCACCCATCATTGGAATTTCTTTCCTTCTACAGCTTCAACGGTCAAATTCATCCCAGTTGTAGAAGATCCTTCGCAGGCCGTGGTGCTTGTGTTTAACCCTGGGTTTCTTCCTTCTTATACTGAATGGGGATACACCTCGTAACCTTACAACCCTAATAGATGTAGCAGGCAGTTTGGGTTTGATCAGGGGGCCCCTTGACCTGTGTTTTAACAAAACCACACAAGGGCCACTTTCGCTGAAGCCTGTACTTTTTATCTTACCACAGCGGTGCTTGGTGTGACTTCTACCGTCAAAGGTCTAGTCACCCTTCCCAGTTCCACTAGGAAGGGGGACGTATCCACATCTTATGCCACCAAGTTCCATTTTGTACAACTGACTAGGATTCACGAGTATATTCAAAGTCCCCTCAATATCCCCCAGTCCTTTCTTTCTCTGCCTCTGAACTAGGTCTCAAGGGGAACTCCGTTCTTGGAGTTGAGTTTCCTTTGAGTAAAACTATTAAAGAACCTTCCCAAGAACTACCCCCTTATTGCCCGATGGTCCCGACTGCCACCCCGAAGCCCAAGAACAACCCCCTCAGTCGAAGATGCTACTGGCGAAGGGCCTTCCTAGCCAGTAACCAAAAAGACCTGGAAGTCCAAGGGTGGGAATTACTCAAAATATAAGTCCCAATCCCAAGCTACTTTATAGGCATTCCCCATTGCCTCTGTTCCTCCTCCCATGTCTGCATAAATGGTTGAGGAATTTTGAAAGAAAGTTTAGGCTGAGGTAAAATGAATAAATGCTGAGTTTCAGTGACATTCCCCTGTTGTTCCTCCTTCGGCTGACTTTCCCATGGTCTATCCAACTGAGCCAACGACAAAGAGTAGAAAAAGTTCGAGGGTACCTCATGGTGCTGGTGAAATGGGAACGAGGAAGAAAACTCTGGGTACCAAGTCCCAGAAGAAACGGACGCCCGAGATACATCCCGCCCCAGCTCCTGCTGTTGCTGCCTCCTCTCCACCTTCACTAGTGGTTATACCTTCTCGTTCTCCCTCCAGATCTGAGGTATGCGTGCATGTTTTGTTCTTATTCCCCTTTTCTTAAGGCAAGCTATATCTGTTTATTTCTTTGATAACTTTGGTGTAGGGAGTTGAAGAAAGGTCCAATCCCCCTGGTTCCCCCGTGAGCCGTTTCGTGTGGGGGGGGGGGGGGATTTTGGTGTCTCTCAAGTCGATATTACTCCTCCTTGTTCCCCCATGATAGGTCTTACCTACTCTCGTCGTTTGTCCTCCCAACGGGTTAAAGATGCTGCTGCTGGAGGTGCTACCGTTGAATCTATTGGAATATCTTAACAACCAAAGACAACTCCCCCAGCTTCTTCTGAATTAGCACCTTAGACCGAGGTTCTTCTGCCCCTTGTTCCAACTGCACAATGTTCCCCCGAGGTAACATATTATCTATTACTTGTTAGGTCTGATATCTTTTCTCTCTCTTCCACCCTTTTTCTTTCTGTTTAACATGATGAACTTTTGATATGTTGGGATGCCTTAGGTTGAAATGGCTTCCTTGTTAGCTAACCTTTTTCTTCCCACCATGGTGACGAGACCCATAACTGCGATTCCCCTTTTTGGTGCCATAACGGGGGTAAGTAACACTTAGATGCATTCTTGCCTTTTTCCTGTACTTGCTCCTTGTGTCTAACACTTGGTTTCATATTTGCAGCTTTTGCCAAGCCTTACCCCACCCTTTGCTCTTAGTGGCTTTTCTCTTTCCAAGGACAAGGTTGATGTTGCTACCCCGCGTGGTGGTTCTTCGTGTTCTTTCAACGAAACTACTTCGTTGGCCTTGGTACCATTTGTTGGCTTGGGAACTTTGTCAACCGTTGAGGCTTCTTCAAATAGGGGCACCATTGAGGCCCCCACGGTGGCTCTTATTCTCGTTGCTGCTACTGCTGAGCTACTTTGCTAATTTCTCTACATTTCTCAGCATCTCAAACTTCACCTATATTGGTGGCTTAACAACGAAAACACTTGTTAAGATTTTTCATAAACTCCACTTATATCGGTGACTTAACAACGAAAACACTTGTTAAGATTTTTCATAAACTCCACCTATATTGGTGACTTAACAACTAAAACACTTGTTAAGATTTTTCATAAACTCCACCTGATCGGTGACTTAACAACGAAACACTTGTTAAGATTTTTTCATAAACTCCACTTATATTGGTGACTTAACAACGAAAACACTTGTTAAGATTTTTCATAAACTCCACCTATATTGGTGACTTAACAACGAAAGCACTTGTTAAGATTTTTCATAAACTCCACCTATATCGGTGACTTAACAACGAAAACACTTGTTAAGATTTTTCATAAACTCCACCTATATCGGTGACTTAACAACGAAAACACTTGTTAAGATTTTTCATAAACTCATTATTTCCTTTAACTGTTCTCAGGTTGCTCAAGAGGATTCTCAACTCATTTTTTCGCCTACCTCCTCACCCCATCGAGAACCCGTTATTTCAAAAGACTCCAATCGCAACGATCAAGGTTCCACGACCGGTGCTGCTGCTGAGAGTGAATCTGGATGTGAGCTTCCTCTGCCCGACTTGGCTCCTCATGCCTTATATCCGATGGTTGTTCAGCGTTCTCCTCAAATGCCTGCCATCCATCTCTTGGTAATTGAGCAGCTCGCAAACCACCATCCTGAAACGTTTATCGTGGATTGCCTGCATTCCAACATCTCTGTGATGAGTTACAGGCTTCAAGGCATGGCTAACGTTTTTACTGAGATTGACAGTACTCAGACCTCAAACATTACCAGATCCCTCCTCAGCCAATTCCTGGGTCACCTTAAGGAATTGGGTCATGATGGCTTTCGTTTTGATTGTCTTATTACGCATTTGAAAACTTTGAAGAGCCAGCGACTGGATAGCTAGAGGGAACTTATCTGGAAACATCAGGAGGATCAACAGGCTGAGGAAGCTAAGTTGGCTGAATTAGCACCTCTTCTTCAAGATGTTGACAAAGAGGTAGGGGACCTCGAAGAAGCTCTGCGCTTGGCAAAGTCTAAGCGAGAAAAGCTCCTGATCGAGCGTACACAAGCGCAAACGAGGCTGGATGTTTCTATAAATGCCTAACAGTCTTGCCTTGCAACTTCTTCGGGCCTTCCTAGAGATTTTTTCTTTGCTACATATCTTTGGTTCCTTTTAGGTCAATGATTTGTTGTAAATATTTTCTTTTCTTCTTTCTATGTAATTCTTGGGCAATAGCTCCCAATTTTATAATGCCCCAAATTTTATGAATGAAGAAAAAATGTATGTTTTCCATGTCATTTCTTTGTGTTACAACTGTTTACGTATATTATAAAGTTCTATAATTCTTTCATCTCCACTTGAGTTATAATAAAAAGAACTTGCATACTCATCATAAAAAGAGGTTGTGTGTTCATAACAACGGCTAGATACATCAGTGGTCCAGACCTAATTGCTTACACATGATATATTTCAACCATTTATTGTTAATCTTGAATGGTTTATCTTCTTCCATCCTAGAAATTAAGCAATAACCTGAGTCATGAGCTTCTTTTACAATGAAAGGTCCCTCCCAATTTGCTACAAACTTGGGTACGGACAACCCTTTGATGTGCTTCACTACTGCTTTTAGCACGAGGTCTCCCTCCACGAACTTTCTCGATCTTACTAGGTTATCATATGCCCTAAAAAGCTGTTTCGTATACATTCGAAAGTGTTGCATCGCATTATCTATGTGTCCATCCAACGCTTCCAGCTGCACATGTCTACTCTGAGGGATCATGCTACTTCGCAAGGCATATTGAGCAGAGGGAACTTCTAACTCCACCGAAAGGATTGCCTCAGCCCCATAAATGAGGGAGAACGGAGTACCCTGTAGGCTTCCTCTTGGTTATTTGATAGGCCCATAATACAACTGGTATCTTATCATCCCATGCTCCTGGGAATCCTCCATTATTTTAGCCAGGATATTAACCAAAGTTTTGTTAGTTTCTTCGGCCTGACCATTTCCCTTTAGATATGCCACCGTCGAAGTATGATGAACAATGGAGTACTTGTCTGTGAGCATCGTTACTTCTGAATTGAAGAAAGGGGTTCCATTGTCTGAAAGGATAACCTTTGGGATCCCAAAATGGCAAATGATGTATTCTCTGATGAAGTTGCTCACCACCCTCTCAGTGGTATCGCTTCAGCCTACTTTATGAGGCACTCTATTCCTACTAGTATCCATATCTTCCCCTTCGACGAAGGGTGGGTGTATTGCCCCTACTAGGTCAAACGCCCAAGTGTAAAAAGGATAAGGCGTTGCCAGGGAGTGTAGGTCCATCGATGGGGTATGGATCATATTTCTATAAAGTTAACAAGCTTTGCATTTTCGAATGAATGCAGCAGCGTCTTTCTCTATTATTGTCCAATAATACCCCCAACGTCATTAATTGGTCATATAAATTGGCCCCTCCTATGTGAGATGGATCATGCGCCGGTTTGAGGACCTCGATTTCTTCTTCCTTCGTGATGCAATGCAACAGACTGTTGAAGTATCCCCTTCGGTAAAGCTATCCCTCCTGAACGTAGAATCTCTAGGCCCTTCATTTGAGTCCCATCGCATCAATCTTTTCTATTGGGACGACTCCATCTCTAATGAAGTCAATGTAGGGCTGTCTCTAATCAGGTTAAGCTTCCATGAAATGACATTCAGCTGCCTCGAAGAATAACTGGCATTTATCGCACTTTCGTTATAGCTCTGCTGCATCCTATTTTATTCTAGGCCAAAAATACCCCTATCTTTGAATTCTTTGGTAGAGGGGTATCTCAGTTGTCTCGCAGTGCTCTTCATGTGTTCTCTTTAATCTTCACTCTGCCTCTTTTGGATCGATGCACCTCGACAACCATCCTCCCGCATTCTTGAAGTACAAGTTACCCTGATTTGTAAAGTATTGGGCTAATTCCCTTAGCCACATCGTTCCTTCCCCAGATTCCAGTTATTTCTTAATCTCTCCCCTCTAGTCTGTATCTTCTTCCATCGGTAGAATTGACTGTACTACCGAAGGAGATGTTCTTCGGTGGATCACGACGATAGTTGTATCATTACTCATGACCATCTTCTGGGAAATGTTGGCATAGGCATATGGGTGACGGTTCATCATTCTGGGCTGCCTCTTGATCTTGGTCCGATGGAACTGGCAGAGGAGCCTCTGAATGATTGTTCTGTATGGTTCCAAGCTCATGTGTTTCAATGCTTACTCTCCATTAACTTACTGAACCACCAAATTTGAATCACCTTTGATGTAAAGTGAACGAATCCCCCTTTGAAGAGACTCTAGTAATCCCAGCACCAATGCTTCACATTCCACCTCGTTGTTAGAACAAGGGAAATCTAATTTGTAGGAAAGGCAAATCTCCTCCATTCCTTTGGAAAGAATAACTCATGCTCCTCATTTCTTTTCTGCTGAAGATCCATCGAACTGCATTGTCCATTCCTCATCTGTTGCGTTTAGGTGATTGGCTTGCAAATCATCTCCCGGAATACTTTCTTTAAGTGGCTCAAACGTTCCCTAGGTGAATATTACCAATAGATCGGTGTACGCTTGGCTTTTGATTGTGCGAGGAACCACACACTTCAAGTCATATTCGGAGAGGATGGCGAACCACCTAGCCGCCCTACCAATCAATATAGTTCTTTCCAGAAAATACTTAATAGGATCACATCTAGTTACAATATGAATTGTAAAAGACAACATATAATGTCTAAGTTTTTGTGCTATAAAGACTATAAGGCTAAATAATGCCTTTCCAAGCTACTATATCTGACTTCTGGCCCAATGATGATCCTGTTGAGATAGTAGATCGGTCATTCTTCCCCATCAATCTCCTGTGCCAACAAAGCTCCCACGGACCTCGTAGTGGATGTGAGGTATAGCTGCAACGGTATTCCTACCTGTAGGGGAATAATGATTTATGGTGAAACGAGCAGCTTCTTCAGCCCCGCGAGTGAATCCTGATGAACCACCTCCCACTTGAATATTGTGTTTCCTCGTAACAGCTGCATCAACGGATGTGCCATCTCGACAAATACAGGCACAAATCTCCTAAGATAGGAGACTTTACCGAGGAAACTCTTCAGCTCCTTCACCGTTCTTGGACTTGGCATCTCCAAGATCGCTCTCTACTTATCCTGATCCATCTTCACCCCTTGCCGATCAACCACTAAGCCTAAAAATTTCCCACTTGTTACTCCAAAGACGCACTTCAGTGGGTTAATCCTCAATTTATACATACTGCTTCGGGTAAACACCTTCCTCAAATCGCCCAGATGGGACTCCTCCTTTCTTGATTTGATGACCAAATCGTCCACATATAATTCCATAAATTTGTGGATGAAGTCAGGGAAAATGGCCATCATTATTCTCTGGTAAGTAGCCCCAGCATTTTTGAGTCCAAACGACATTACTCTGTACATGAAATTGCCCAGCAGGGTCATAAACGTTGTTTTCTCTGCATCCATGGGATCCATCTCGATCTAGTTGTACCCTATATACCCATCCATGAATCTATACATCTCATGACCAGCCGTTGCATCTATCAAGATGTCGATGGAGGGTAGAGGGAACTCATCTTTGGTGCAAGCTCTATTCAAATCTTTGAAGTCCACACGGATCCTTATCTGGTTTTTGTCTTTCTTTCCTACCAGCACAATGCTAGATAGCCAAAGTAGGTGCTGTATGAGTTTGATGAATCCTGTCGCTAATAGCCATTGGACTTATTCCTTAATCTTCAAGTCTAGCTCGGGTTTGTACGTTCTCGTTGCTTATTTCACCGGGAAAGCTGAAGGCATTTTGTTTAATTTGTGGCAGCTGACTCCCTCATCCAGTCCTTCCATCTCCATGTATTCCCACATAAAAACATCAATGAACTCCCGAATCAACTTAACCAAAGCCTCTCATTTCTCCTTACTAAGATTTTTCGAGATGAAAATAGGCCTTGGGTCCTCCTATTCTTTTTCCAGGTTCAACTGCTCCAGTTCTTGTATTCTGTTGATTCTCCATGTATTCTGGTTCCTCGGCGACTTCCTCTATAACCTCCTGTATATTGGAGTTGTCTAATACTATACATTGTCCCCGCTGATCCACTAAGAAGCACTCATACATCGGGTAAGCCTCATTTTCAGCTTCTTTAGTCGCCCGTTCACACCATTATAATATCACCTTTCCTTCTTCGGTGATGACCTTCTTGCACTCTCTACTGATAGCTGTAGATGCCTTCCTCTTCTTATCTCTAAAAGCCTTAGCCATTTTTTTTAGAACCGGCTCAACACGCTTTGTCATTGGACCTCATGTTCTATCGGATCCACTCTGGACCTCATCCTGTCTTTGAGCTGCTTTGAGATGTTTTGGGGTCGAGGGGCCATCGGGTGAGCTTTTTCGGTCATCACTATTGCACTACTCGCAACCTTTTTATTCTGCTCGCTCAAGGGCCCCATCCTTTCTATGATCGAGGGAACCCATGCTCCCTCCATTATTCTCGTTAGGACCCGAACATCCTCCTCCAACTCTGTATAGAATGCCGCATCTACCAAGTGGGCTTTCCCGACAACGAAGGGCCTCTTCATAGACCTAATGGTCACCTCTGTTCCCTTGATATTTTCCTTAGCGCATTGGTGGTACGTCGAGGGAACTAGCCTTTGGTTGTGCATCCACACTCTTTCTATTAGCAGAGGGTAGGAAGTTGCACTCTCTATTACGTGGAACTTGATATGGGAACTCATATTTCCCATCACGATCCTAACATTCATGTACCCAATTGATTTGGAAGACTGGTTGTCATATCCTGAAATCACCAAAGGCATGGGGACCAACCTTTGCTCCAGAATATTAGCTGCGTGAAAAGATTTGATAGGCATAATATTGATGGAAGCTCCCCCATTCATACATGTCCTTGTGAAACTAATTCCATTGACGCTGGTGGTCACATAGAATGGCCTGTTATGAGGGAATCTTACATCCCTATCTGCATCGCTGAAAGTTACTTCTGACAGAAACCTTCTTACCAACCTGGATATGGGTACCCTCCATCTCAGCGAAGGGACTACGTTTTTCCTCGTAATGTCAAGTATTATCTGGGTTATCTCCAACCTACTCTCCACCGGTATCTCCACTTGGTCGAAGAACCAGGTGAACTTTGGGGATTTTGAAACTGCGCAGTGCTCTAGGATTAGGTCTGCTTCCTCACCTTCAACACTGTATACATTCTCCATGCCTTTGATGTTTGCCTCATCCTAGGCTAGTACTACATTAGCCATTCCCTTCGTACAATCTTCCAGAGCTTCCTCAAATTCTTCCTGCTTCTTAGTTGGCTTTCTTTCTTCTCTCTATGCTTCCTCATCATAGGTCACCACCAAATTGGCCCCATGTGCTGGGAGTGGGTTGTTGTTAACGTTCTACAGAGGTATTTGCAACGCCCCTGCCTTCACATACTTATCGATGATTATCCTCAGTGTGAAACATCTCTCTGTTGGATGTTGGATCTTCCGATGAATCTGGCAATATTTGAGATCCGCCCTCGTTATCGCATCGGGTTCCCCCATGGGAATACCCTTTAGTTCGTAGACCGTTCCTTCTTGGACCATTGCATTGTAACAGCTGACAACCTCCTCCACTGTACACGACAACGGTGATGGTTCCTCCCT
This sequence comes from Sambucus nigra, assembly GCA_949130495.1. Taxonomy (NCBI): domain Eukaryota; kingdom Viridiplantae; phylum Streptophyta; class Magnoliopsida; order Dipsacales; family Adoxaceae; genus Sambucus; species Sambucus nigra. The sequence continues at coordinate 352,685,582 of OX422215.1, forward strand.
GTCTCTTCCAAACTTCCTCTTATTATCCTTTTTAGATGGCTTCCCCCATCTGCTCCCTCGGTGTACCCTACCCGTAGGGGTTGAGACCTCCCTCCCACAGGTTGTATCGGCTGCCTAAACATCATGGGCACCACCACTAGATTTGGTCGTACCACCAAGGAGATATTTCTTGCTTCTTTTAAGAACGCCGAAAAAGTCCCCTTGCGCGTTTCTTTAATGAGATGACAGATGTACTCAGGAAGCAGCCCCTTCGCACAAATATGTAATAACTTGGATTCTTTGGCCTCCTCCCTCATAGCGAGGGACCTTTCCCTGAACCTTCGAACATACTCCACCACTTCTTCCCCAGGTTGTTGCTTTTCCCTCCCTAGTTGGGTCAAAGTAAACTCATCTTCTTCTGGAAAGAACTTCTGGACAAACAAAACATGCATCTCCTTCCATGTAGAAATGCTCTTGAGAGATAAATGAGAATACCAGTTATATTCTTTATCAGTTAAGGATTTAGAAAACTCTCTCAACCTGAGCTTCTTATTATTACAATGCGCCCCCAAGTGTTCAACGAAGTGCTTAATGTGCTCCTTCGGGTTTCCACCTTTCCCTGTGTATTTTTCAAAAATAGGAGGAATATAATCTATTGGATAGGGATCATCGTTGTATTCCTTGGGGTAAGGTGTTCGAAAGTCATCATAAACTGAAGCTATCTCGCCAGCAGATTGCGAGGAGGCTTGCATGAACTTCAGCATCTCTTTCTACATCTCATTCCTCATTTCCTCCAAGGGTGATGCTACTGGCGCAACAACCAACGGAACCATAGGCTGAGTGCCCATTGCAGCTGAAGAAATCTTCACAGCTGGAGCCGTTGATACTCGTAAGGTTCCCATTGATGGATTCACAACAGAGGGTAGACTTGCTGGGACTGTTCCCATTACGCTTGCACTTGGTGGGGCTATTGGGGATGCCCCCTGGTGTTACGAAGGAGTTGGCTTCAAATCCTCCCAACACCCTTGAAGCTATCGGAGTTTGAAAAAACTCATAAAACATATTTATGAGGACTTCCACCTGGGCTGGTCCCAACCCAACACTCATGGAAGCTTGTGTCACCGCTGGAACGCCCGTTGTCACCTGAACTGGAGGTACCACTATTTGAGGGGCCCCATCCCTTAGAGCCTCCAGTTCTCTCTCCGCATGTTCTTTATTATGTTGAATGCCATCAAATTTAAGCATTTGATTAACGTTATCTTGTGCCATAATCCTTGTTTAGAAGAATGCCTCCCCAGCATAATCGCTAAATGTAAGAGGATAGTTTAGGTAAGATGGAGGCGTCACCTCTTTTTGAGTACGGTAATGATAAGTTAAATAACAACACTATTGATTAACCACAGGACATACAAATACGACTCAATGAAAGTAGACTCAGTTTGAACTCACATATCTCTCGAGTATAACTCAGAAGGTAGTGATGAACTTAGAAATAACTTAGCTAGAGGGAGAGATAAGTAAGCACCCTTGATACACCTTGGCAGGCAGCCAAACACACTAACCACCCTCAAGAATCTCTGTCAAGTATAAAAAGCTTCGTAATAAATGACAATGGCGGGTGAGTAAAATCTCTAGTTTGCAATCACTCTCTCTGATGTATATTTATCTAGTAATAACTTCTGAACTCTTAAAAAGATCATCTGTTGCCTCTCTCCAGAGGTGGGTGGGGTCTTTAAATAGCCTCCCACACCATCCTCGAGGCAACTCTGCCATTAATGCCTGTGAAAGACATCCCTCATACTTTATGTAACAAACATTAAATACCTGATGCACTAGTTGTCTCCACATCATAAACATTAAATGCCAAGACATACCTTTTCCCTAGCCACTGTGTGTTAGGGGGCTATTATCACAGTGGTGGCCCACCAACAATTTGACAGCCCCAAATACTACGGTGGTTTACTCAAGTGAAGGTTTGACATTTCTTAGCTGGTTATTGACATTAGATAAAGTGGATGTTCCATTAAGTAGCGGGTTGCTTGGATCACAACTCAACGCCCGATGGAACTCCAAGCTTCTTCGCCCGAGGTTTCACGGTAAGGGTCCTTCGGTGTTTTACTATGTGTATTTAAGATGGTCACAAAAATCCCCAACGGTACCTCACTTCGCAATCCTCCAAACCAAGTCCCTCCAAAGTTCCCACGACGAGGTCGTTCGATAGAGCATGAAAGCTCTCCCAGGCCCTGCCAAGCCTTGTCTCTCACGAGTACCGTTCGACCTCACACATAATCATTATTTTCGTTACATCATTAAAATCGTTACAGCCCATAGTCACTACAAACAAAAGATACAATATGGATAAGTAACACAACAAGCTAACATATGAGTTGCCACGCTAAGCTGCCTCGCTGAGATGCCACGCTAAGCTGCCTTGTTGAGTTGCCACACTTCCTTAACCCTAGATACTATTGTAAATAGGGAAATTATCCCTAATCTCAGGATTACCTTCAAGACCCCTCTACAGTGTGAACCACAAAAGAGTGGAAGGTACACAAATAGGAAGGCTGCATTACAACAAATATTTCTACTTTCGAGAATTATGGAAGTAGCGTGAAGGTTTCTCCAACTTTAAAATGTGTAGCTATAGTTTGGGGCTATAGTGTGTAATACCCCATTATTTTTAGGGTTATTTATGAATATTATACAAAATTTCAGTAATGTTATTATTTTATTAATCGGGGATAATATAATTTATTTTGTTTTGGAATCGAATCAAACATTTAAATTCAAATTTAATTGGCTTTTGAACATTTTGAAATGGTTTAAATATGTGAAGTTGACAATTTTAAATTAAAGGGAAATTTAGTAATATAGGTTAGCTTAGGATCCAAGCTAGGGTTTGAGAGAGAGACTATATAAGGAATATTATGGGTGATTATAAGGAAAGGGAGAGAAAAAGAGAGGCCAAAAACGAAATCCAAAAAGGCAAAAATGAGTGGAATGAGAAGAGCCAATTTGGAATGTTGAGATCTTCTTTTTGAGTACTTTCGAATACGATTTGAGAAAAATCCAAAACATATACCTGACTCAATTTTTCATCTAGAATCCGAATCTGAAATCGAATTGGCAATTTGAATAATTTTTATATTTGATTTTTCTGAGTTTTTAAAATAGGACTATTTGAGGTTATCTCGTGTTGGGGCTAGAATGTGATTTGATTATTTTTGCAAAAGGAACGTGATGGTACGATCAGATTTTGAGAATGCTTTTTATGTGACGATTCATACCACGATTTTGAGGTATGGGGTTTTACACAATATGCTCTTTAAATCTCAAGAGAGTTTATTCCGTTGATTTCAAGTTTAATTGAACTCATATTTGAATTGATAAATTCTTGGAAATTTGGAAAAAAATAATTGTAGGAATTATTTTAATTCATGTGATATTATTCATGTTGTTGTTGAGGACGTTGTCATGAGATTTTAATATGGCACATAGGTTGGGCAGCCGCCAAAATTCCTGCTTCCCGGGCTACGGCTTGATAAAGCATCTACGGATGGGGTGAGGCCTGTTGACCCATTGATGTGTTGTTGATAAATTTATTGATAAATGCTATTTAGATGTGTATTTGATTTGAATATTCGTACTCATGTTATTACGTTTTATTCACCGCTGATATATTTGTTGAGCATCTTTCTTGTCGTATTGTGTACTTCCCCATATTTTCTTTTAGTTGGCAGGTTAGTGTGGATTTGAGCGCTATGGACCAATTGGGATGATTTTAGCGTGGATTATTTTGGAAAGAATATTTTTTGAAAGATTTTTATTATTTTATTCTGTTGTATAGAGCATTGGTGATTTATATTGTTTCGAGAGACTTTATAGTATTTAAATTTGAGTATTTAGATTAGTGGATTTATATTATTGTGGGATTTTTTAGATGATCTATACCATGTTATTTGATGAATTTAGTTTAGTTTTATCATAATAGCATGCCGCGTGTCTCTTCGGGCGCGCGGGGTGTTATAGATGGTATTAGGGCTTAGATATACGACAACCCTCGGATCTTTGGTATTGGGTCTAGCATGCGGGTTAGACGTATTTTCTTTGGAGATAGAAATTTTTTTTGAGGATGTGTTAGGCATCGTGGTGAGGATGTTTAGAATTAATTTGAGGACTTTAGTGTGTGATTTTTGGGAAATATAATCGAGTAGCATTTTATTTCAAGCATTAGGTTTCATCGAATTTCGAGGACGAAATTCCTTTTCAAGGGGGGAAGTATGTAATACCCCATTATTTTGAGGGTTATTTATGAATATTATACAAAATTTTAGTAATTTTATTATTTTATTAATCGGGAATAATATAATTTATTTAGGTTTGGAATCGAATCAAACATTTAAATTCAAATTTAATTGGCTTTTGGACATTTTGAAATGGTTTAAATATGTAAAGTTGACACTTTTGAATCAAAGGGAAATTTAGTAATTTAGGTTAGCTTAGGCTCCAAGCTAGGGTTTGAGAGAGAGACTATATAAGTAATATTATGGGTGATTATAAGGAAATGGAGAGAAAAAGAGAGGTCAAAAACGAAATCCAAAGACACAAAAACGAGTGGAATGAGAAGAGCCAATTTGGAATGTTTAGATCTTCTTTTTGAGTGCTTTCGAATAAAATTTGAGAAAAATCCAAAACACATACCTGACTCAATTCTTCTTCTAAAATCCAAATCTGACGTCGAATTGGCGATTCGAATAATTTTTGGATCTGATTTTTTTGAGTTTTTAAAATAGGACTATTTGAGGTTATCTCGTGTTGGGGCTAGAACGTGATTTGATTATTTTTGCGAGAGGAACATGATGGTGCAATCAGATTTTGAGGATAATTTTTATGTGACGATTCATACCACGGTTTTGAGGTATGGGATTTTACACAATATTCTCTTTAAATCTCGAGAGAGTTTATGCCTTCGATTTCATGTTTAATTGAACTCATATTTGAATTGATAAATTCTTGGAAATCTGGAAAAAAATAATTGTTGAAATTATTTTAATTCATGTGGTAATATTCATGTTGTTGTTGAGCACGTTGTCATGAGATTTTAATATGGCACGGAGGTTGGGCATTCGCAAAAATTCCTGCTTCCCGGGCTATGACTTGATAAAGCATATGCGGATGGGGTGAGGCCTGGTGACCCATTGATGTGTTGTTGATAAATTTATTGATAAATGCTATTTAGATTTGTATTTGATTTGAATATTCGTACTCATGTTATTACGTTTTATTCACCGCTGATATATTTGTTGAGCATCTTTCTTGTCGTATTGTGTACTTCCCCATATCTTCTTTTAGTTGGTAGGTTAGCGTAGATTTGAGCGCTGTGGGCCAATTGGGATGATTTTAGCGTGGATTATTTTGGGAAGAATGTTTTTTGAAAGATTTTTATTATTTTATTCTGTTGTATAGAGCATTGGTGATTTATATTATTTCGAGAGACTTTATTGTATTTAAATTTGAGTATTGAGATTAGTGGATTTATATTATTGTGGTGTTTTTTAGATGCTCTATACCTTATTATTTTATGAATTTAGCTTATCTTTATCGTAATAGCACGCCGCGTATCTCTCCGGGCGCACGGGGTGTTACAAATGGTATCAAAGCTTAGATATACGACAACCCTCGGATCTTTGGTATTGGGTCTAACATGCGGGTTAGACGTATTTTCTTTGGGGATAGAAATGTTTTTTGAGGATTTGTTAGGCGCCGTGGTGAGGATGTTTAGAAATAATTTGAGGACTTTAGCGTGTGATTTTTGGGAAATAGAATCGAGTAGCATTTTATTTCTAGCATTAGTTTTCGTCGAATTTCGAGGACGAAATTCCTTTTCAAGGGGGGGAAGTATGCAATACCCCATTATTTTGAGGGTTATTTATGAATATTATACAAAATTTCAGTAATTTTATTATTTTATTAATCGAGAATAATATAATTTATTTTGGTTTGGAATCGAATCAAACATTTAAATTCAAATTTAAATGGCTTTTGGACATTTTGAAATGGTTTAAATATGTAAAGTTGACACTTTTGAATTAAAGGGAAATTTAGTAATATAGGTTAGCTTAGGTCCAAGCTAGGGTTTGAGAGAGAGACTATATAAGGAATATTATGGGTGATTATAAGGAAAGGGATAGAAAAAGAGAGGCCAAAAACGAAATCCAAAGACGCGAAAACGAGTTGAATGAGAAGAGCCAATTTGGAATGTTTAGATTCTTTTTGAGTGCTTTCGAATAAGATTTGAGAAAAATCCAAAATACATACCTGAGTCAATTCTTCGTCTAGAATCCAAATCTGAAGTAGAATTGGCGATTCGAATAATTTTTGGATATGATTTTTCTGAGTTTTTAAAATAGGACTATTTGAGTTTATCTCGTGTTGGGGTTAGAACGTGATTTGATTATTTTTGCGAGAGGAACATGATGGTGCGATCAGATTTTGAGGATAATTTTTATGTGACGATTCATATCATGATTTTAAGGTATGGGGTTTTACACAATATTCTCTTTAAATCTCGAGAGATTTTATTCCGTTGATTTCATGTTTAATTGAACTCATATTTGAATTGATAAATTCTTGGAAATCTAGAAAAAAATAATTATTGGAATTATTTAATTCATGTGGTAATATTCATGTTGTTGTTGAGCACGTTCTCATGAGATTTTAATATGGCACAGAGGTTGGGCATCCGCCAAAATTCTTGCTTCCTGAGCTATGGCTTGATAAAGCATATGCGGATGGGGTGAGGCCTGGTGACCCATTGATATGTTGTTGAGAAATTTATTGATAAATGCTATTGAGATTTTCATTTGATTTGAATATTCGTACTAGTGTTGTTACGTTTTATTCGCCGCTAATATATTTATTGAGCATCTTTCCTGTCGTATTGTGTACTTCCCCATATTTTCTTTTAGTTGGCAGGTTAGCGTGGATTTGAGCGCTATGGACCAATTAGGATGATTTGAGCGTGGATTATTTTGGGAAGAGTATTTTTTGAAAGATTTTTATTATTTTATTGTGTTTTATAGAGCATTGGTGATTTATATTATTTCGAGAGACTTTGTTGTATTTAAATTTGAGTATTGAGATTAGTGGATTTATATTATTGGGGGATTCTTTTAGATGATCTATACCTTGTTATTTGATGGATTTAGTTTTGTTTTATCGTAATAGCATGCCGCGTGTCTCTCCGGGCGTGCGGGGTGTTACATAGTGGATAGGCATGGTAAGTCTGGGTGTTCACAGTACTAGGGTATGAATTAACGTTGCTAGGTTTCACCTGAGATAGGGTCTGGCGTAGGTATAAGATTATGTATATTAAAACGTGTTGCATATTAATGAATTAATGTTGTTAATTGAAATACGGGAGAGTAGGGACATTTCTGATGTGATTTAGGGTGGTTGGACTTATTGTTGAGCGGGGAGATATAACTCAGGATTTATTTCACGCAAGAAAATTAGTAATAGTGAGGGCGCGGTAGTGTATGTTGCCTTTTTAACATAAGAGTGATATGCATACTTTTATGCCGAGAAGAGGGTATTTGTAATGTTATAACCGTGGGATTGAAGTTATATTATGGTTTAAGGGTTGGTAACAGTCGAATTTTATTTCGTATGGTTAAATACGAGTATAGTGTGTATGGACGCTCTTCTTAGTTACATCTACTTAAGAACTATATGTAGTGATGCTAAGGGTAAGTGATTACGGAGCTAGTTGAGATTGGGAGTACTAGGCTTATCCGAATTTCGAGAACGAAATTCCATTGTAAGAGGGGAAGTATGTAACACCCCGTAAATTTAAGAACCTTTAATTAAATAATATTTTAAGAGAGAAAGAATTTATTTTATTGGGAAGAATTAAATTCATGATTTGGGACAATTTTTAATTTGAGGAAAGTGAATTGAGGATTAATTATTTGGACTATTTTGTGTCGCATTTTGAGGTCAAATTTTGAGAATGCTATAAATTAATTTGGATGGCAATTCAGAGTGCGCGATTAAGTCCAGATGGGTCGAAATAGTTGGAAAAGAGTGGACATATATATAATATGGGTTTCAGGACCTTTCTGGACACATTTGAGCTCCCAAATAAGTTTTTGGGCCCTTTTAAGAAGGCCCATAAGCCCCAAAAGGGATTGAGGTTAATAACCCTAATTGTGAAAAGGAGAGGAAACTTTAATTCATTTTTAGAAGACTAAATTGAGGAGAGACAAAGAAGAGAGCAACTAGAGGAGATTTTGGGAGATTAATCCAAGAACAAGAGAGGAGACCCACGAATCAACCCATCATCTTCATCAAAGGATTTGATTCTATAAACCCTAAGGCAAGTGGTTTAACTTGCATTTGATTAATTGCATTTTTCCTATTCATATTATAGAAGGAGAATTGATTAATATGTTAGGGTTAGTCCTACATTTGATAATTTGGGGATTTCATGATTTTGATTTAAAAATCTATTGAGATGATAAGAATATGTGGATTTTGATTCCCCAATTTGTGTAGATGATGCAGTTATAGTGAGATAATCAAATGGGTGGATTTAGGATGAATCTGGGAATGTTTTGGGGGTAAAATTTCTATAGAAATGAAGGTTTTAACTCTTTAATGGAAGACTGGGTTTTCGAGGAAACAATGGAGGAGAGGGAAGACCAGGTTTATTCGAATGACCTGGATTCACATTCAAACGATAGCCAGGGTCATTCAAATGACATGGCTGGTGGCTTGAATGACGTAGTTTAATTATGCTAGATTTCTCCCCTTCCCCTGATTTCAGACCTGATTGTTAATTTGTGATGAATTGTTCCTATTTTGGTTGAATCTAAACTTTGGGGTTATAATTAGGGTTTGAATTTGTAGAACTTTACCCATGGATTAGTAGAGGATAAATCCAAATAGAGAATTGAGGTTTATGTTGGGTAATTCGAAACCTTGTAAATTAAGTGGGTAAGCTTAATTGAAAGAAATTGAATAATGAATTGAGAAATTTGAATTGTGGGCCAAGCGAGTTATAGTCGGGGTATATATGGTTGAGTGACACCAAAATAATGAAAATTAGTTAGTGTATGATTAATTGAAATTGGGTCGGATTATAGACTTGAATATGTTGGGCTAATGTTACGGATATTGTACACAGGTAGCCTGAATTTAATATATATATGCAGTGATGTGTTGTATATATATAGGATTTATAAATGTTGTGTGTATAATGTTTATAGGAAAGCATACCCACTCTAATGCTATCATGTGAGGTTGAGTGATGTGGGTGAATCCCCTAGATAGAGAATGCAGGGCGAGCATATTCCCTAGGTCATAGCGTTCGAAAGCAATAATGAGATGCTTTGGGTATGATTCGGTCTCATTTCGGGGGAAACTATTGTCGCGTCCAATACGTTTGTGATTTATTATTTTCTGGCTCGGGTAGCTAACCGTGGCAGAATTACGAGTGGATGAGTATACCCGCGAATGATAGCACTTAGAGAACACCCGATGGGTGCCTACTCAGGAGAATGGTTATATATCTACGACATGTATGTGTGAATGTTGTAGTATGATATTACGTATATGGTCTATTTATATACGCGTGAATACGTGATGAGAATTGTATTAATTATATAACTTGTGAGATTGTTATATGGTATCAAATGAGAAATGATTTAAATAAGTTAGTGTGATGAATAACTTATAAAACGTATACTAAAACTCACTAGGGTTTAGAGTAGTGGGAAAAGTAAGACTAGCTACGGGGTTGATAACTGATGGGCCATGTATAGGTACGTTAGGCGTGCATATTAGTCGAGGGGTGAGGTGTCCTCAAGAGAGTGCACGACACTAACTTAAATATGATGAGAATTCATACATTTTAATTTACGGCAATTAAATTCACTTGCTAAATATTTTCAAATGTTTTGGGTTCTAACCCTTGCTATAAACTATTTTCGAAACTTTTTAGGTGTCCATCCACAGGGGTGCCAGGCTTGATCTTCTTGCAGTGTATGTAGCTCCGGTACATGTGGGTGCTACAGGATATTACCTTAGACGCCTGTTTCTTTCTCATCTTGATAAGGATGGTCCTAGATGTACTTCTGGGCATGTTGCCACTGGATTGTACTCTTTACTTTTGGTTTAGCATGTATTGGATTTACTTTAAATACCTTGGACTTTTGTTGGGTTGCTTGTATTAGTCGATGTTATTCAGCTAACACTCTTATTAGATATTTGTTACATGGTTAGATTCTCTTATATGGTGTTGGTTATTTGGTTTCTTATTACACTTGTTAGTTTGTGGATTATATTGTAAGATAAAATTTGGCATCGGCTTAATTAAAGATTAATTGGTTAGTAATTAATAATGTTGTGACAGTGATGCTAAGACTGAACCATATGTAAATCCTAATTTGGTAAAGGCCTGATCAACCGGAATTTAATTAAGCGGGGTGTCACACAAAGGTTGGTCTTAGTTGTTTAAGAAGATCTTTAATTATCTGGCGAAAGGGAAGAAGGAGTTTAAGGAAAAGTATCAGGAACAACGGTTTAGGTTAAGAAAGGTTCATATTCCTCGGTAATAGTGAATTTGCCGAAAGGCAGGCATCCTCATTAAACGTAGTTATAAATTTTATAACCCTGGTGTCCAATTTTTCGTTATTGTGTAAGGAAAAGGACATGGTAATGGTTTATCTCTTTAAAGTAAGTGCATTATTTATGGTCCATCTACGGTAACCTGGTATGTAGATTTAGGAACTACAAATCAGTATTGAAACTCATTGCAAAGGTTCCAAGTAACCTAGCAATTACTTTAAAGAGATATGCTCCTAGGTATGGGAAATTAGAAAAAGGCAACGGTATTAGCAGTGGGATATTCTTGAGAATTTTGGTGATGAAATAAAGTTAATGTAAATTAATTATTTACTTATTTCAGAAAAATTGGTTTCGATTTGTTTAAATTGGTTTTGAACAGATATATGATTGATTTTATACAATTGGATATGTTTTATCTATTCTGGTACATTGAGAAATAATTTATACATTATAAGTTTGTCTCATCAATACTGCTAAATACTGAATTGAATGATTTTATGGGAAAAGATCGTTAAAGAGAAAGTTTCCTCGTAGAACCAAACACAATATTAGCATAAACACTAGGTTATTTTGTTCTAAAGGAATTCAAAAACTAGTTTCTTGAATTATGTCTAGAAGGTAATATGAACAAAGGGACCCTTATAACCAAGAGACTAAAATGTGTTGAAAAGGGTTCACTTCAATTAGCGTGATTCATAGACTACCCGATCAAGAGGTGTTTTTGAGTACTTCATCAATTTAATTGATGGTCACTCGAAGGTATGGATATGTTTACCTTTTTCACCACAAGTTTGAAGCTTTTGATTATTTAAAAATATGCAAGGCTAAGGTGGATCATGGGTGAGATAAACTAATAAAAATTCTATGATTTCATCATAGAAGTGTTTAGCTCTTAGGATAATCAAGGAATATTTTATTGGAGGTTGAGATTACATCACAGTAGTCTACCCTGAGCATTCCCCTTTAGAATGGTGTAGAGGATAAGGAATGTATAAGGCTCGTTTGGATATGATGGTGTCCATGGTTAGTTATTCAGGATTGCAACATTCTCATTGGAATTTTATATATTAGACAAGTAAATACATTCTAAATTTAATTTCTTCTTAATCAGTGTCTTCAATTCCCATTGAACATTGGAGTGGGCGCAAGCTCATTCTAAGGCATGTTGGGATTTCGGGGTGCCCGATATTCATGTTGTGGAAGGAGCCAAGGAAGTTAAAATGAAATATAAAGGTATGTATATTTTTTGGATATCCCAAAGGTTACAAAGGTATTTTATATCATGCTTCTAAGTATAAGAAGGTTGTTGATTGCATCATTGCCCGGTTCTTGAAAAAGATTCTGTAATGAACCACGGGCCCAAGTGTAAGTTACACTTAAAAGATATAATGGAGCATCATATCACCAAAGTTGTGAGACCACCCATACAAGATGAAATATGACATAATATCGATAATACACTATCTTGTTATAGTGGGATCATTACCAGTGATTAGGATACAAGTGCCACTTGTACTGGATAACAAGTGGCTCCACGTCGTAGTGGGAGCATTAGGAGTCATCCTGAGTGGTTAGTGTTTTGGGTTATCATTTTGATGAGAACCCCAAAAAATATGAATCGGGTCCCTAGAATTACAATGAGGCATTCCTAGACAAGGAATTTTGCTTTGACTTGTGACTATAGATACCAAAAGAGATTAAATGTAGTCGAATTAAGTTTTGAGACTTTTAGACTTGTTGATGGGGTAAAACCCATCGGGGACAAGTGGACATACAAGGAGTTAAAATAAAGATGGATGAGAATGTTAAAACCTCAAAGGAATGTATTGCGAACGGGTTTATTTAGAAAGATATGAATAGACTATGATTAAACCTTCTCGTGGTGTGCCAAATATGTCAGGATTCTGTTAATGTCAAGACTTCATTCTTGAACGATCTTCTTGACATGTACATAGTAAAAGGTCGAAAAAATCAAAGTGATGTAAGCTTGTGATATTCATTTAAGCTAACATCAAGGTCTTGGGTCATTCGGTTTGATCAGGTAATTGAGTCTTGATTTTGATAAAGGTCCGAAAAGCACTTTTTCGTATAAGAAGTATGATAGAAACATAATGGTATTTCTAAGTAATATGTGGATAATACTTGCCTAATCGGGAATGAGGTGGATGTATTATCTTATATATGAATGTGGTTCTCTGGATATTCAATATAAAGTAATTAGGATAAACTAGGCACATCTTTATGATCAAGGCTTCGCTAGATCAATTACAAAGGATGTTAATCTTGTCCCAAGTCGATTATATCAAATTTGTATGCACAGGATTAACATCAAGATTCCATGGAAAGAATTTATTTTCAAATATGGAATCATTTTTTCTGGGGATCAATGTCTTAGGGAATTTAATAGGTGGAAGTAACGAGGAATATACCTAAGTCTTTAGGTGGTAGGGAGCCTCATGAATTTTAGGGGGGGAAATTCAGGTTAGTCGTGTCATTTTTGGATTACGTTGATTTTGATTTGAGTATAAGTTTTGGGTACTCTTAAATTTATACAAGTTAATCGTGTCATGTTTGGGTCATGTCGGGTTATTACCGTAAACAGGTTATCGTGTCAAAAATTACCAGCCCTAATGATTGTTATATATATTGTGTGGAAAGATAAAAAATTTATTATGAATTTGACATGGTCAATAGATTTCAATCTAATAATCTTGTACCTTTTAGGCATGAAGACTAAGTTTTTAGTGACATAGGAATTCCAGCCTTGGAATATGTGTTTGCCCAAGGAAGTTGAGTTTTAAGTTGGAGGAGTGAGAGCAATCTTAGATTGTTGACTCCACCAGGAAGGCTAAGTTTTTTATCATTTCAGTGATAACTAAAGAGGTTATACGGCTCGGTTACTTCCAATGAAACTTTAGTAAGGTTCTTTCAAGTGCAATCAGCTATTACATTTTTAGTGTTCGTAGCGATGCGATTACAAATTCAGAAGAGCATGTAACCCATAAAAGGGTTAAACAGATTGAGTGTGGGATTCACGTAGTACAAGAGATCGAACAAAATGGGTGATAAGTTTATGAAGAAGGTTGTATCAGATAACACTCAATTAATCCTCTACCGATAGGTAGCAAACTACCGTGTAGATGGGTTAGGAATTGGATACATGGCTTTAAGACAAAATGGGAGATTGTTGGGATTTTATTCTTAAAACCATGTATGATGGTTACTTTAACTAAATTTGTATCATTTCATTTTGAAATAAGAATCATGGTTACAAGAATGCTTTATATTTATTTAAAGATATTGTTTCATATGTATTGAACAGGACCAATTGTGATTAGTACATCCCAGTAATGTATTAAACATGACCAACTGTGAAATTTAAGTCTAAGGATTGAATAGATTAGACTTGGTAAATCTCACACCATTTGCAAAGGGTGCATCGATTTTTAATCCCGAGAATTATGATGATTTGTATGCTTATGTAGTTGTCTCTTTGTTTGTTATAGTAGAATTCAATTTTAGATTGAATCAAATGATCCCCGCATACTAGGTGACAGTTATATGAGTAGGTATGTCAACATAATTATGAGGAATATTCATCCTAGGGATACCCTGGATTATGATACCCCCTTAATAGACTTGTATGTTTTGTTTCCACCAAGTAAAATTCGATCAGTGGATTATTTTATAATCCTGGTAAAGTAACAAATAATTCAAGTATGAGGATCAAGGAAATTGATTAGATGTTGGTTTAAAATGATCAACAAGAAATTGATTTTACCAAGAGGGTATCAGACACTTAACGTGGGTAATTATATTATATACCATAATCAACTTTACAAATAAGACCTCATTATATCCGGGTGATTTCTGAGATAATTAAATTCGTGTGCAATCATAATTATTTAGTGAAGATAGTTATTATTAAATAAAGAAAGAAAATGGATTACGATAATGGTAATTGGGATTTTCAAGTATTTATTTAAAGCAAATTTAATTATTTGTATTAGGTCCTTAGTGTAGTCCACATACCAAAGTAGTTAGGCCCAAACTCTAAAGAAATCTAGTTTGGCTCAAGCCCACCTTTTATAGATGTATATAAAGGTGTGAGAAGGGGTTTTAATCATTATCATTGGTCATTAAGGTTTGATAGCGGTGAGAGAAAATACTATTCACATTTTTATGAGAAGGCCTAGAAAGACCTCCATATCTCACTCATAAGGAAGGGTTTTCATCTCAAAAGGTGCCCACACACCTGATTAGCTCTAGGAAGGATCATACACTAAAAGATCCAAGCTCTATAGAAGGTTAAAAAATATTTTTCAAGCCCTTAAATGGGAAACAACTACATCAACATAAAAAAATATTTATTCTCATACGAATCATAACAAAATTTCCTATGGTATGAATTATTGAAATCCTAGGTTTAGTCTTTAAGCATAATTCTTGTTTTTCTTTTAATCGCATGATTAATCAAAGATCTTTAGGGCTGAATTTTTTCCACATTTAAATATCATTCCTAAGTTGTTTTTATAAAAAAATATTATGGTTTTTTGAAAGAAAATATAAGAGGGTATATTTTTAACTTAATAGGAAAAATAATTTGTTAATATAATTTTGAGTGGCTAGAGCCATTTATAACTAAAACTTTGAATGGCCGAGAAAAACTAACTCTTTTTATGAGGAGTAGGAGAAATTCAAGTGTGTATATTAATTAAAGATAATTATAAAAAAACCCAAAATTAGGTCAAGACAAAGATAAACAAGGCTAACAAACAATAACCTGGACCAAGACAAATCGGTCCAAACAAAACAACCCAAAAAAAGAGAATTACTTAGAGACCAAAAATTGGACACTTACAAAACCAAACTGTAGACACCACATTCTAGGACCCCCTAAGTCTCTCCTTAGGTTCCTAGCACCTCCCCGTTTCATTACAAACCCTAGGTCCTACTCCGAGTACCGATCTAGAGGCCATCAGGCGCTCCCGAGCCTCGTTTGACCCCAGCCAACTCTATCATCAGATCAAAAGTTCATTAAATCTCCTAAGGGCTCTGAATACCCTTACCAATGGTCCACCCCGTGCGCAAATCGACATAACGGTTCAGGCGAACGGACCATTTTACTACAAAAAATCTATTCGGAGGCCATCGAGCGCTCCTGGGCCCCGATTTGACCTCAATCAACTTCATTGTCAGAGTGAAATCTCCTTGAATCTTTGAAGGTCACTGAAACCCCTTTCCAACGGTTTACCTTGTGTGTGAAATGACATAACTATTCGGACGAACGATTTATTACCCCCCAAAAATCGATCCGCAGGCCGACGGATGCTCCCGGGCTCCATTTGACCAAAGTCAACTCTTAATCTCAAATGAGATTGAATGAATATACTAAGGTCACTGAATAACCTTTCCAACGGTTTGCCCCATGCACTATTCTGACTTACCGTACAGACGAATAATTTGTTTTACTTCGAGAGGTCATCAGGCGCTTCCTGGCCCTAGTTGACCAAGGTCAACTTCCTGAACTAAGAGAAACTCTTTGTAATGTATAAATGCATCTCCTAAACTTTACAAAGGTCTGCCTCATGCACAATTCTGACTTACCATGCAGACGAACGATCCATTTCCGTCCGACGATCTCCCGTCCAAAAGACCAACATGCGTTTCCAAGACACATTTGAACCAAAGTCAGCTCCTATACCCGGGAGAGGTCCAACGAACTCTTGAAGGACTCTGAAATACCTTTATAATGGTATTTTTCGTGTGCTATTGGGATCAACAGATTACGTTGTATGACCATTTTTCATAGATATTTGCACGAAACTGCCAATTAGGAGGTCAGTTCCCTGCCTATCGACAGTGTGTCTCGAATCACCCGTCGATAGGCAGGACTAGGCCCATCACACATCGAAACCATCCCTCACCCTATAAATAAAGGTCATGACCTCACTACCAAGGCACACTAGAGATCCATCAACATCACTGATCTCAATAA
This sequence comes from Sambucus nigra, assembly GCA_949130495.1. Classification (NCBI taxonomy): domain Eukaryota; kingdom Viridiplantae; phylum Streptophyta; class Magnoliopsida; order Dipsacales; family Adoxaceae; genus Sambucus; species Sambucus nigra. Next base: position 352,702,188 of record OX422215.1, read on the forward strand.
CGTTCTCTCAAAATCAACGAAGTTCCTCCATGTGAAGTTCTATTCAAATTTATATTCCCATCCTTTTGATACCTAATTTATCAAATCTCATTCTCTCTTCTCAAACAATTATCTCACATTCAAGGGAGTTCATCCAAGATCCAAGATCAAGCTTCAAAGAAGGTCCAAATCCTTCAATTTATCTTTAAATTCCTAAATTTTGCATAAATCTCCTTAGATTCATTGTCTAATTCTTACTTTAGTTCATACACATTAATATTTACATATTTATTAGTTTATTGCACACATTTTATTTTCTATAAAAAAATCGAAAACAAACAAAAAGAGGGTTACGCTCATAAATTCCGAATGGGAGTATCCATCACCCTTTTTCAAAACCAAAGCATATTTTTCAAGACACACACTTACAATAAATTTCCGTTCGGATCTATGGGATAAACCCCACCCCCATGCTGCATTGGAACTACGTGGACTTTTATGTCTCTATGGGCTACGTAGGCGTTTTGGATAAAACTCGAGACTCGAGTCCAATTTTCCAATTTTCTAATTTATCAATTTCTCTGAATCCTCCAATTTTCTTAAATTCCTCATTTTCATATTTATCACATTCTTGCATTAATATGCATATTATCCTTATTAGCGTTTCATCCAACACATATTTTTGTTTCATAATAGCGATCAATATCGCAATAAACACACAAATCATATTTTGTATATATATTATTTTAGGAACACTCCTATGGATGACCTCACTCTGTCTCTTCAATGGTATGGGTTGGGTGATTATGATCTCCATTATATATACACGCACACACACTTCACGGATAAATAAAGGAAAATAATAACACTATCCCATGAGAGATCAAAAGGGCAGGATGGGTGCCTAACACCTTCCCATTCCGTAACTTAGCCCCCGAATCCTCGAACTATTGGTTTCGTATGCATCAGTTTGTCTTTGATGCCGCTCTCTAGAGGCAACGACATGTTCTTTTGCCTGTTTCGTGCAAAATAGGTTGGCGAGTCCATCTCTTTACATTTACCTCATACCGACAACTGCTGAAGCATTCCTAAGTCAGGGCGTGAGACCTTTCGATCCCCCTTACTTCTCCATCTCCCCCTCCTTCGATCAAAGGGGCAGAGAGAGAGAGAGAGAGGAGGCCTGGTGCGCGATCCCGATTGGGATGGCCATAGTGGCGACTCCACTGGGGACTTTTTTATAAGAGGGCTAGGCTCTGTTTGCATGGGCATTTTGTTTTCTTGTGTGCGCATGCACCTACCGGTATGTATACTTTTCTCTCCTCTATTATTTCTTTCATATGTATACCTCATGCTTGTATCACTACTCACTCACACACTTGTAGAAATTCTCCGTGTACACTTCACACCACATGCACCTAGGGTCACTTACATCCCCATGTTGTACACACCACTTAGAAATCCGTGCTTAGACACACACCTCAACTTATCACACTTATATATATCCATTCTCACTCACACTTATCACACACCACTTGTAGTTGATCTATGCTTAGGTTCACTGCCACACAGTCACTTGTAGATAATTACACACCACCCACTCTCACATATCCATGCTTAGTATGTATTTACTTACTTGTACCTTATTCCCTGCTTAGCATGATCAATAAAGATACTCTCTCCATAAGATACTAATAAAGAATCATGCATATTGCACACTACATCACCAAAGATCATTGATATTGACCAAATTTTATCCTATAACTGAGGGGTCACTTCGTGATGGGCGCTGGTCCAGCAAGTCGCAGTTAGCCTAAGCGATATGACTCTCACCTTCCATTGGCCATGACCTTCGACGTATATCGAACGGTTCCCCCTGCATCGTATCGCTTGACCAAAGTCATGGCGGGAGGTGTATCAAAAGTAACTAATTCACGTACGTTGAGTATATCGAATTCCTTCTCACACGTACTGTCCCCATGAGGTATATAGTGAGGTAATTCAGGTACATTTAGGTATATCAAATGGCTTGTTCGCACATACCGGTTGCCCTCAAACATAAGAAATATATCGTGGAAGTCATGCCAAGGGGGGAACACCGTCCAATTAGCCCAATAACTATACACCTTCATATAAGTGTCAAACTTAGGACACTCATATTTAGGTTGCCAATTTCTACTCGAAACTCTGCCGAAATGACGGGTCGGCATGCCACCCAAAATTTCACGCAAACTTTAAGAATGGGACCCTGCTTATGAGCCTGGTGACAAGTCCAACTATAGTTTTTACATATTTTTTAAACCTAACTTTCTAGGATCGGGTCCCATCCGACATTCCTTTTCGCATTTAGGCAAACCTAATACACGTGAGAATATAGTAAACATAATAATAATCATGTTGAGACCGTCTCTCATTTTTTTCCTTATTTCTTTTCCAAGAGTGTCAAAACATTTTTCCCTATTTTATCAAAAATCCCAAAAATATTTTCCTTACCTTTACTCGAAAACATATTTGTCCTCATCTTTTCCAAAAATGTCAAAAACATTTTTCTTTCCTTCATTTTTTCCAAAAATAAATCCAACTTTTCTCCTTCTCAGGTCGATCGCATAACCTTGGCCTGTCTCCCTATTGGCTTCGGTCTTCAGTCGAACTGCCCCGAAGCTATGTCAGTCCCCTCACTTCCTTCGAGTTCAGAATTCAACCTCTTTCAATGGAGAATACATACTAAGTAGCGAATATGCAGCCAAATTTTGTGACAGTTCCAGCATATCTCACTTCCAAGATTGACAACCTTCAAATCGAAATTCATGAGATGCAATGAAATTGGGTCTCTATCCCCGAAGAGCCCAAGGCCTCCCCCCTTACGTTATGGATCCTCCCGAACCTAAGCCTATTTGGGTTCTCGAGGAATACCATCATGCTCCACGTGCTCCTCCTGCTAATAGGCAGTTGCCAGCCCAACTCGCTATGCTGAACCTTGCCCAGCTAGGGGCTAACTTACCCATGACCATTGATCCAAAGGAGGAAGAGTTGAAAAAAGACAAGGAAGACCTCAAGATGTTGACCAAGAAGTTCAACCAAGTCAGACTCTATGGAAATTACATGGATTATACCAACATGTCTCCCTATCCTAAAGCAAGGTTGCCGAAAAAGTTTAAGATGCCCAACATCGAGAAGTTCGGGGGTAGTTGACCACCAATTGTTCATCTTCGCATTTATCACTGAGACATGACTCTCTTATGGGCTCTGAGGAAATAATGGCCTAAATGTTCCAATAGACCTTGAAGGACAATGCTCTTCGCTGGTTCTTATCGCTCAAAGAGTCCAGAATCTGCAGTTGGGAGGATGTTGCTTGCGAATTCATGTCATAGTATAAGTACCACAAAAAGTTAAAGGTTACCCGCCATGATTTTGAGTTGCTCAAGAAGAATCCTTGGGAGTCAGTCAGTAACTTCATAGAAAGGTGGAGAGAGAAAATAGCCACCACGACCAACCGTCCTTCCGAAGAGGAGCAAGTCAGTATTGTGAAGAGAAATTTCTTACCCCATGTCAGAGCGACGATGGGAGGATAATACTACCCTCATTTTCGATCCCTCCAAGAAGTAGGAGTAGAGATCGAAGAAGGTCTTTCCAAGACATAAGTTGAACCAAAGAAAGTATCTGAATAATTTGCTCCTAGAAAGTTTAAAAAGCCTGCTAATGCCACCGTTTCAACGATCAACAACATTTCTCAGCCTGCCACTTCATGGGCACCAGAAAGACGCCCTAACCCAGTTTGGAAGTAATACACCAAGCTTCATGTTCCCCTCTACAAAGTTAGTAGGACCTATTAAGGTGAAACCTTATCAAGCCCTTGGCCCCTCGTCCATTTGCCAAAAATTTCAAACTAGATGCCCATTGTGACTTTCACCAAACTGACGTGCATACCAATGACCACTGTTTCCAGCTTAGAAATATAATCCAAGGCCTGATTGATCGGGGTGTCATCGCTCCACTAGACAATCCTAAACCAAACACTACCCATAATCCAATCCCGAATCACACAAATGCCATTTTCCTAAAAAAAGACCCAGAATTTGACCCATCTACCCAGATCATACCAAGAAAACCACCAATCATACCAATATACTCTCCTAAACCTCTCTAAACATGCCCATACTTTCTCCTTCACCCTACCAACTTCATTGATCAGGCCTTAGCACTCCTTACCATGGCATGCATCGCTGTCCGCACCCATTCTGTAGGTAAAGATATGGAATTGACATAAGTGTTGAACCAACTCCTAGAGTTTGGGCTGAAATTACCCTCCCAGATGACCGTCGACTGTCAGAGATTCAATGTGTTATTCTTAGAAGCTCGAGCATGGGCTTGAGAGTCAGACAATTGGGTGGTACCGATCGACGAAGTTAGTTTAGATGATGTGATCAAAATCATGGTGGATATATTCTGACAGATATGTGATATTCGTAGTATATTCGAGCTACTATATACTTTAAAACTACAAGGGCATCTAGTCCCTTCTCTTTTACATCTCCCCTCCGAATGGGAGGATTTATACGAAGAAGCCAATGAATTTGTGGAGTGTATTGAATTTTCATAGAAAAATAATATCATTGCCACCGGGCGGGGGATGAATTCGATGATTCAGACGAAGAGAAAAGTCTAGAAAAGACTAGTCTGATAGTCAACATATATGGGATGATATCATTTGAGGAGCTGCTAGTAGAAATCAATAAGGTGGATGAATAACCCGAGATTGATAAGGAAACGAGGTTTTTGTTCTTCCCCTCTTCTGTGAACCATATGACTAGGTCAGGGAGATATTACCAATTCCCAACCTGCAACCATCAGAAATCGACAAAGGAAAGGTTGTTGAGAATCTCCCTATGTTAGAAATGACCATCGAGGAGAGTAAGATCCTCGATCAGTTGAAGAAAAATCAATCCAATATCACTCTGTGGGGACTCTTTATGTCTTCCCAACTGCACCGAAATGCCTTAATCAAGCTACTCATAGGACACATAGTTCCTCCTAAGCAGTGAATCTGGTCAAATCTCTAACTTCTACTAGAATTATTTCCTTCACCGAAGAAGAAATACCCAATATTGGTCCAAACCAAAATTATGCTCTCAACATCTCTGTCAAAGTTCTGGGAAAGATCATCCCACTTTCACTTGTCGATAATGGATCAACTCTGAATGTCTCCCCGTTAAGGACCATCAATTGTCTGGGACTGAAAATCAGTGACCGTGATCCAACCTCTACCACAGTACGTGCCTACGGTAATACCCACTGAGAAGTGATGGGATCTATAAAGATTACAATAGGGGCTGGGACTATAAATTCAGTTATTGAATTCCAAGTCATCGATATCCCAACCTATTTTAATCTATTGCTCGAATTACCATGGCTTCATAGAATCAAGGGATGTGTTCTTCCCTTTATCAAAAACTTAAGTTCTTCACCAATGGGTAGGTCATCACCATCTTGGGCGACGACAACAATGCCGATAATGCATGCATCGATAATCCAGTACTAGAGATACAATATGGGATAAATGATATGCTTCTGTCAGGGTTTTGGGTTGAACCACTTCAACTCTTAGTAGGGGACGATTTCAAATATAGGGTTTGCTTAGAGTACAACCCCCATGGCAACATCAATGTAATCCAGATGTTCAAGAATATGCACTTTATGCCCGGACTAGGGCTGGAATGATGACATCAGGGGATACTTGCACTTAATGTGTTAAAGAAAGATTTTTCTCCCTATGTCTTAGGCTATCAACCGTCGATAGAAGAACTCAGAATGATCCATCATACTCGATTAAAGAGAAGGCTAGAAAGTGCCAAGACTATCTTGAGAGATTCCTTGAACGAAAGATTCACCAAAGAGGGTGAAGGTTTCCCCTTCTGCGTCTTTTTTGAACCATGGTACAATCATATGGACAAGAAGATGAAGCCTGGAATGGAAATCTTTTTCCAAGACAGCTACTCGTGGGTTGAATGTTCCCAGCATCAAGTGCAACCACTCATTGAGAATACCATAACTAATACCATAGATTCTTGGAAAAGTGATTCCAAGGATTCTTTCAATTTGCAGACACTGGGGTTGACACTCTGTATGATCCACTCAGGGGCTACATCGTCGGATCCATCCCGTCTGATCAAAGTTATTGATGCACCTCTTCTCAACTGGCATCCTACACATGTGACACCTGTTGATATTCAACTTAACCCTGGTGGTTATCCCCTTTATTCTTCCCTAGTTGTTCCTCCTTACTCTGATGTAATCGAAACCTCCTTTGATGAGGTTCCCAATGTTATTTTTGCTATCAATCAAATAAACAAAGATTTTGAGTATCTTTTTGTCCCCTACATTAATTATCTTGATTCTAATCAAGCTCTTGATGATGATGATTTTAAAAATGAACAATTATTAATTGATCTAAATAAGGTTAATAACAAATAATATAACTGCGTTCAAGTTAATGAAGATGAAATTATTTTTATTAATCTCGGTTTTAGTAGCCAACTGTGCGTGATTAGGATAGGGGCCACCCTTGATGAATATGAGCGCGTGCAATTCGAGGAATTACTCAAGGAATTTATGGATGTCTTCGCATGGTCCTAAGATGACATGCCCGATATTGAACCTAAGATAGCTCATCATGAGATTCCTACTCACCCTGAATGCAAATTGATCAAGAAAAAACTACGAAAGCTCTGCACCGAATGGTCGCTCACTGTTAAAGAAGAAGTGGTCAAACAGTTGAACGTGGGTTTCATTTATGTGATCGAATATCCCACATGGCTATTCATTATCGTAACCGTGTTGAAATTAGTAGGGAAGGTTTCCATGTGCGTCGACTACCAAGACTTGAACAAGGCCTCTCCAAAGGATGATTACCTGCTACCCAATATCGACATGATTATGGACAATACGGCCAGTCACGCTCTCAAGTCATTCGTTAGTGGGTTTAATGGATATAATCAAATCAAAATGCACCCAGATCATCAAGAGAAAACCTAATTCATCACCCCTTGGGGAGTCTTTTACTACACCGTCATGCCATTTGGTCTAAAAAATGTAGGGGATACCTACCAAAGGGAGGCCACAACCATCTTGCACGATCTGATACACAAGGAAGTCGAGGTCTATGTGAATGATATGATTATCGAATGACTGTGACAATATCAGATGAGATTAACCCAAAAAAATGTGTCTTCGATGTTACCAAAAGGAAACTCTTGGGATTCATGGTTAGTGAGAAAGGGATAAAAACAGATTCTACCTAGCTAAAAGCCATACTCGAAATGCCACCACCCCGAACAGAGAAGAAAATCTAGGGATTCCTTGGAAAATTACAGTATATCAGCCAGTTCATCAACCAGTTAACTTCTATCTATGAGCCCATCTTTAAACTCCTTCGAAAGGATTCGACCAAGGTTTGGAATGAAGCTTGCCAAGAGGACTTTGATCGAATAAATAAGTACCTAATTCGAGCCCCGATACTCATGCCGCCGCATCCTGGTCTTCCCCTACTCCTTTCCCCAATCGTAATAGATACCACCGATGGGGCTTTGCTAGCCCAGTACCTTGAAAAAACCCGTAAAGAGAGAGCTACCTACTATGCTAGGCGCACGTTGGCCGAGTACGAAGTTAACTACACATCCTTGGAAAAAGCATGTGTCTCCCTTGTTTGGGTCACCCAAAAGTTCCTAAAATACATCAAACTTGTATCCCGAATGGATCCCATCAAGTACCTACTCAAGAAGCTTGCCCTGTCCAGCTAAATGGCCCGTTGGTTGATGCTTCTAGCTGAATTTAATATTGTATATGTCATGCAGAAAGCCATGAAAGGAAGAGCCATCTTTGATTACCAAGATAATTACCCTATGGAAAAGAAGATGTCTCGATTTCTGAGTTCTCAGATGAGAATATCCTCTGTACATCCCAAGACGATCTTTGATAGAAAATGTTTTTTGACGGCGCTACCAATAAGAAAAGGTATGGCATTAGGATACCCTTGATTTCCCCTGATGACTCTTACACCATTTACATTAAATTAGATTTTCCCTACACCAACAACATGACTGAATACGAGGCGAGAACGACAGGCCTCAAAATTTCCCTTAAAAAAGTAATTCGATACCTCGATGTGTATGGGGATTCAGCCTTCATCATCGATCAAGTGCTTAGAAGATGGAAAGTCAAGGATGAGAAACTCTTACCCTTACATGCCCACTTAGAAGAGCTACCTTTCCAATTCTAAGAAGTTACCTTCCAATACCTGCCCTAAGAAAAGAACAACCTAGACGATGCCCTGTATACCTTAGCCTCCATAATTGATATGACCGAAGGAATAACAATGTCCCCTTTCCTTTCCAAAAGCAAGATAAACCAACCCACTGCTACCACATTGAGCTCATCACATAAGAAGATCCTAATATAGCCAACTGTTGGTATAATGATATTTAGTGCCTCCTCATGCATGGTAAGTATCCCCAAGGCTCCGATAAGAAAGATCGAGCAACCCTCTATAGATTGGTTACCCAGTACATTGTTTGAAATAAATCACTATTCAAGAGAAGCTTCGATGGATCCCATTTGTATTGCATCGCAGGGGATGACATTGAAGAAATGTTGCAGAAAAGCCACAACGGGAAATGCGAACCCCACATGAACGACCATATGCTCACCAAGAATATCACCCGATACGGTTACTACTGGACTACCATGGTTCAAGATTGCATAGACTACGTTCGAAGATACCTCAAATGCCAATAATTTTCCAACCTACCACACTTGCCTCCACGGGAATTGTACAACATGACTTCTCCTTGGACGTTCTCCTCATGGGGCATTGACGTCATAGGGAAGGTTACACCTAAAGCATCCAACGGACATGAATTTATCCTAGTTGCCATTGACTACTTCACTAAATGGTTCGAAGTCGAGTCATACGCAGTTCCGAATTCTAAAAAAGTGGCCAAGTTTATCAAGAAAAACATCATCTTCTGGTATGGGGTCCCGCATGAGCTAGTATCAAACAATGGGTTACAATTCGAGGTAGAGGTTACAGGGGTGGTCGATGAGTATGGGATTCAAAGACATAAATCTTCTCCCTACTGACCTCAAACTAATGGAGAAGTTGAAGACGCCAATGAGAATATCAAATCCTCCATCATCAAAATGACCAAGAGTTGTCGAGATTGGGACGACGGGATCCCTTACGCCCTCTGGGGCTATTGTAAATAAATTTGAACCTCTACTAGGGCTACCCCTTACTCTCTAGTCTACGATATGGAATAAGTCCTACTCGTAGAGTTGGAAATTCCTTCACTACGCATCATGCTTAAAAGCAAAGTCAGCAAGGAATACTGGCACCAAAGCCTTCTTGACGAGTTGTTACTTGTGGACGAAAGGAGGTTGAAAGATCTATATCACATATAAGGGTACCATCACCGTATAACATGATCATTCAATAAGAGAGTCAATGACCGCGGTGTCCGAGAAGGGGAATTATCCCTCAAAGAGATAGTAGAGCCCATCTGGGACCCCAGAGGGAAATTCAAGCCCAATTAGAGTGACCCCTACGTTGTGAAGAAGATCCTATCAGGCGGCGTCGCTATGCTCACTAATCACTACACCAAAAATAGCAATTTGTCACACCCTGATATTAAAAATCTGGCACAGTTTAAAACTGTGCCAAATTTTGGCACGGTTTAATAACAATCTGGCACAATTTAAAACAGTACCAAAATTTTCCATTGTTTTTAAGTGTGCCAAAATTAAGTACACTTAATTAAAATATAAAATCCCTAAAAAATTTACACTTAATCACTTCTCCACTCTCCCGCTCACTCATCCCTCTTATTTTCCAACTTTCCCGCTCGGCTCTCTCTCTCTCATATTTTGGTCATAACTGCTCTGTCGTTCGTCTCTCCCTGTACTCTCACTCTTTGGTCGTCTCTCACTCGTACTGCTCCGCCCATTCGTTCTTCAAGATGTTCTTTTGATTTGTTTGGATCTAATTAGGTAATCAATGATCTTTGTTCAACTTTTGGTGATTCTAGACTTTATTGTTGGGTTTATAATTTGCGTTTATATTTTTGTTCCAGTTATTCATTAGATGATACATTTAGTTTCTATTGGATATGTTTCATTTTCTACATTGCACAAAAGGTATATGGAAAAATGCCCAGGTTAATACATTACTTTTTTGTGTGATTTATTTACTTTAGATGCTTTTGCAAAATTTGGGAGAGTTATATCCAATGGTTGATAATCCTTCTCACCATGGCTATATAGTACTATACAAAATGGATAATGTAAAGTAACAACATGGTTTTATTATTTTTTTGGTTTTAGTTGAAGCTTGAAGTTTGTAGCCCATTCGTGGGGTTTGGATGTACAATATTTTTTTATATAGTAGTTTATATGTTTTTATTTATTTATTTATGGAGTTGTATGCATATATGTTGGGTGTGCTGTGTATGTTTGGTTAGAGAGAGAGAGAGAGAGAGAGAGAGAGAACTGAGCTTTTGGGTCTTTCACGGGTAGTTTGGAACTTGATTTGGATAATATGTTTGGTGGTTCATTTTCATGCCCGATTTATATTTTATTTCTTGACGCGATTCTGTTGATTTTTTGTTTATGGAATGTCTAGGGTTGGTGATGCTTGTACGGTTCGAAACTGTGACCTACACTCTCTCTAAAATCCTGACATGCTTTTTGAGAACCTTGATTTTTTTTTCCGGAATGTATGGTTCTTATATCTTCATTTTTAGACCTATAGAAGTATGCTTATAAATGTGTGCTTCTTTATTAAAGAATTGAAGACTTCATGTTTTATCCTTAACATTCAACTTTATACATTACAATTTACATTTTTACGTATTCGGTTCTTGATCTAGGGATTATTTTTTGTTCACAACACTTTCTCCAAAATTGAAGGTATTATATGTTTAATACACCGAGTCCTTTCCTTTGTAAGTAAGTTCTTCATCCGATTTGGAAAAATGGAAGATTAAGTAGTTCAATTTGATTTAACATGTACAATATTTTTAACTGGTACAAGTAATGGGATTGAGACTGTGATTAATTATTGAATAATATTAATTTATTGGCCATAACTTTATAGGGTTGTATCTATTTTTATATGGGTTAAGCTCTCTATTGCACTTTGTTTGTTCGCGAGTCTATACGAAACAGAGTTTTGTTTGCTGTTTTTATCATTGATCGATTACCCATTCTTTGAAATTAGTTACTAAGAGTATATATGAAAGAGAGTTATGGGACCATTAGTGTGTATTTAGTTATTCCAGTGTGTTTATTTGATTACATTTGCGTTGTAATTAATTATTACAAAATATTCTAAAGACAAACAATATCTCAAACCTCTCTACATCTTGTAAAAAAAAAAAGCCTAACATTTTAGGATTTTGTTGAGTCATTCCAACACCTTTGTTTTTTTTAACGGAGTACTAATGCGATAAAATAAATCCAAATCGACAAGTGACAAGGTATAGAGCATCTAAATAAACCCACAATAATATAAATCCACTAATCTCAGTCTCTTCAATTACAACAAGTCACTCGAATTACATACAACAACTAACTCGAAAATAAAACACAAATCTCCAAAGCTCCATACATCAAAATAATACAAATCTTTCCCAAACAATCCTCGCTAAAATAAATCTCCATAGCCCCCCAAAATCCGCGCTAACCTGCCACTAAAAGAAAATATGGGGAAGTACACAATACGACAGGAAATATGCTCAATAAATATATTAACGATGAATAAAACGTAACAACACGAGTACCAATATTCAAATCAAAATGCAAATCTCAAAGCATTTATCAATATAATTTCTCAACAACACTTTAACCGGGTCACCAGGCCTCACCCCGTTCGCATATGCTTTATCAAGCCATAGCCCGGGAATAGATATTTTGGCGGATGCCCAACCTCCGTGCCATATTAAAATCTCATGACAACGTGCTCATCATCAATATAATGATACCACATGAATAAAAATAATTTCAATAATTATTTTCCAGATTTCAATGAATTTATCTATTCAAATAGGAGTTCAATTAACAAGAATTCAAAGAGAATGACACTCGCGAGATTTAAGGAGCATATTGTGACCCCATACCTCAAACCATGATGAGAAACCAACGATCACATCCTCAAGATCAACACAAAAGATATACAAAATCTCCTCCAAGAACCTCCAACAAAATAGCCCCAAGAACACCTCTAATCTAAGGTTGGAACTCACAAATCTCAAGGGCCAATGTATAATTAAAAAGAAGAGAAATATAAAATATATTTGCTGCCAAAATTTGTGCCAAAAGTAGGTTAAAATGTTTGCCCACGACTTCCTTTTATAATGCAAAGAAATAAAAAGTTGGAATCCAAGAGACTCCTTTAAATAAGGCAATGGAATGACGAGTTGGAAGTTAAAACAACTCCAAGAGTTAAAACGGATTTTAAATCTAAAAGCACCCTATGTTCGAATTTTTATTATGTCCTTGTTCAATTTAACTCTTCAACATGTATTTGCGATGCTAAAATTAATTAATTTATTGATTCATATATATGTGTTTGTTGAGATTTGTGTTCATCTTTATACTTCATATTCAGTTTCAGTTTTTGTTATTCAGATATTCCGTGCACAACCCTATTCACCACTATTGTATACACACATATATATATATATATATATATATATATATATATCTGTGTGTGTGTGTGTGTGTGTGTGTGTGTGTGTGTGTCATATTTAGAAATGTAACATAGGTTGTACATACTTTTGGAATTTAACAGTTTCGATTCCATTTTTTATTTGGATCTTGGAGATCCAAGGTTAATGTTTAAGATTATGGTTCATTCATCATCAATGAATTCTCAGAATAAATGGATGCTCATATTGTTTAAGATTTTAGTTCAATTTGATGATGAAATTAAAATGAATGATTATTTCTAGGCCTACGAAAAATAAATATTTATGCAAAAACTTTTGAGGATAATAAAATGAAAAGGATTGGTATCATTATTAGAGACAATGAGGAAGCATTAGCGATAAATATAGTGGAGGAATTTTTCATAAGTTGTTTTGTGCTTGAGGGAGATTGTTAAACCATTATTGAAACCCTCTTGAAGAATGAAGAATATTGGTTTGTGATTGGTAAGTATATTAACTCTGTCAAATGGAAATCTAGCGCAATACATATGATCCATCTTTATTTTGTCAAAAGTCTTGGCAATATGGCAACCCATTTATTGGCTTGAAATGCCAAATCAATTATTCCTCGGATTGGATCGAAGACATTCCAAATTTTTTGAAGTCTTCCTTATGGATTGAAGATCAAACTCCCGAGATATTAGTATCCTGATGAACTATACCATTTAATTACAATAAGACATTATGTGTTTGCTTTATAATATGTTCACATAAATGAAACACAGTGACCCCAAGTCAATCTTCATGTAAAATATAATGGGCTTATTATGTTTACTTTGGAATTCAAAAGATCTTATTTTATTTACCAATGGCATGTTTTGATACTTAGAATTTGAATTTAATTGGATTTATAATTCTATGGAATTGAAATTCAATGAATTCAAAATCCATGACGTTAGAAATTCAGCTGTTTGGTTCCCTTGTAGAATTTATGTGGATGATAACAACACACTACATCTTAAATAGATATATGGTCTATTGTCTTATAACTATGCCGATGTTTTCTAAAAAATTCTCTGTTCGGCTCTCAGTCAAATAATTACAGCTCATGATGTTCTTAACCATGCATACTTTAATAGTTTATAGGATATTATTGATCATATAATCCTAGCTTCTTCATGGAGTAACACTTTCACTTTACTTTGTGTTATCCTATAACTTTTTAACTTTAGTTTGTGTTATTATGTTATTATTTTATGGACGTTTATTTTGTTAAAGAGGTTGCGGTTGAGGTTCAATGTGAAATTGAACTTTTTTTACTTTTATTTTGCATTTTGTATTTTGTATTTTGTATTTTGTATTTTGATCATGATCATATACTTATCTCACCATCCTAATGTTTGATTGATTCATGTTTTGGACCAATCAGATAAATTGTTGAGTGAAAAGAAGTTCCATAAAAGGAGAATGATGTTTTTTTTATTAGTTCTTGGACTTTCCTTAAGACAAAGACATATCATTTAGAACTCTATTTTCAGCAAGAGCATTTTCGATAAGCAGTTAATTTATCTCAGCCTTAATCGATGTAGCCAAAACTGGAGCTAGATGATTCGGTCTATTCATCTTAAATCCAACACTAACGCCCATGTCCGAGTGAATTTCAATAGTTGGAATTCGCACTATGAGATCCTCAAGTCTAACAAGAAGATGCGAGTAAGGTACATAATCATCTTTGCCTTATTTTATTATCATTTTTCTGTTAGTGGTTAAATTGAGACCAAACCATGTATGCAACAAACCACAGTTAATAGTTTATTTGTAGGTAGAAATTTACAATCAAAATATCTAAACGCCAATCAAATAGTAATGTGTTGCCCTTTAGGTAACTTTGGGAACTGATACAAAGTAGCATCCCGCATTTGGCGTCAATAGGTGAAGATTATAGACATAACAATTCAAATCTGCATGATACAACGATTCTTAAATAGAAACTAATGTTTTCAGAGGAAGTTAAAAGTATGCATTAAGCAAGTAGTTTAGCAAGTTCATCAACTCTCAGGCTTCCCCATGGAACTATATGCAGAAAATTTACCGTTAAATCCTTCTTCCCCTATTATTTCTCTGGCGAACTTTCCTTTCTGAAATAATTGCAGCTTCTTCGATAACCTCAGAATCTTCACTTCCTTGCTTCTCACATTTTTGAACTGCCACCGTTTTAGGTTTAGGCCAGTGCCTAAGAATAGGACCAGGGGGATCAGATTGTGAAAGAGAGACCGCTCTTTCATAAATATGGTCCGCGTCCAAATAAGATTCGTCCCAAACAACTACCCTCCCACCCTTAGTAGTAAAACTCCCTGTGTCCAAGGTGAGCAACTCAAACTCGTCACAGATAGAGAAGGTCTGACATTATTTTCAATGTCACTAATACTTGATGACATATTATCATATAATATTACAGATGAAAGATCCTCAAGATCAACATCTTCCTCACTATCCAAGGGACCCCCATTGAGACTGTCAAAACTTGTTTCCTCGATACATGACCCAGGTACATCTTGGCCAAAAAGTTATATAATCGGAGTAAGTTTGCGCCCCTTCTTGCTCATTTCACTTGATTCTTCTAATATCAGACCCTTTGGCACCCGCTTTATCAACCTTGGATATACAGGGGTAATAGGTTTCCACAACATGAGAGGAAAGGGGGTCGAGTTTTATAGTTATAATTTTTACCTCGAAAAAGGTACACAACCCCTCCTCTATTATATATTATCTTCCCACCCGTTTTCTCCTCTAATTGTTTGTGGACGTTGTCCATGTGAAGTGTACAAACCCCTTTGCATTTAGGAGCGGAGCCTAGTAAGAAAGGACCTGGTGCTTGAACTGGTTTGACCCCCTTTTTATGTGGTGGTGGGAGCTGAAATGAGTCAAACTCAATTTTCTTCTTCCTATATGAAAGAGACTTTCACCCCATCCATGGTCGGGGCATAGTGCTTGGTCCAAAGGGTGCAATGGGTTCCTCACGCAACTTCAATGGCTTCTCCTTTGGGGTCTCGGTATAACTATATTGGAATTCAAATGGGGCATCTGAAATTATATAGGAAACCCCCATTTCCCTAATTTTCACACTTCTTTCTTGGGTCTCCAGAACGTTTCTCAGTCTCATAATTCAACCAAAGACGGGTTACGGGTGTTGCTTTGAGTACTTTGAGGATTTGCCCAGAATAAAAGGCCGAGAAAGGGTGGATGGTGTTCCTGTGGACCTGACCCTATTATTATTACTATTAATATTACTACTGCTATTCCCATCGGTAATTTTGTTGGCCGAATGGAACCGTTTCTGGAAACAGTGACAATCGGATTTCGCTCTACGAACGAACAAGGAAAATATGAAAGCCAATGTGATTTCAGGCAATGCAAGTCGTTGTTCCTCAACTTGTTAATGCCATTTATAAAATTAACTGTCTAAAATTTTCCAAAGACGTCCATTTGGACTAAGGATGAAATATTTTCCAGCTGAAGTTAAAAAAAAAGATGGAAAAGAGTGTTTTCACTTATCCTCAAAGAAAAAAATTTAAATAGGTGAAATTACATTTAAAAAATATATCAATCAAAAACTAATGCGGCCTTAAGTTATTGAATAAGCAAACAAAAATTGAATTGTAAGGTACCTTGAGAAAATTAGATCTCGAGTTAAGCAAAGCTACTGCTTTTCCATAAACATTTTCATGAAATTACATTTGAAAAATATATCAATCAGAAACTAATGTGGCCTTAAGTTATTGAATAAGAAAAAGAAAATTAAATTGGAAGGTACCTTGAGAAAACTAGATCTCAACTTAAGCAAAGCTACTGCTTTTCCATAAACATTTTCATCAGAAAAATTAATAACTGTCATGAAATGTCTAATTTTCTTCAATTTGCAATTCTTGGTTTCATATCCCAGTTTTTTCCACGTAAAACAACCATATGAAGAAATTCAAATGCATGTATAAATATATACAGAGAGAGGGATAAATGAACCAAATAGTCCATATAAGTCATTTAAAAATTGAACAAGCCATGGCATAAATGCTAACCTTTTGACATCCTACAAGCTCAAACCAATTATCACAATCGAAGAGATCCTAAGTACCCTATAAATCATCTTCGCTTTCCATTGGCAAATCTCGATACCACTCCCCCATGCCTTTCTCAATGGTAATATTTTTTTTATTTTCCCTTTCTAAATTACTGTAAAACAAACACAAACACTTTATATCATTGACCGAATGTTTGCGAAAGAAAGAGAAAACGATGCCCATTAACTCAAAGATTGAGGTATGAACTTCAAACCCACACTTTTTTTTCTTCGTGTTATTCATATATCTCAATGGAATGATCTATTTTGTTTTCCTTCCCTATGTTAGTAGGAGTTGAGTGATTCAATAGCAGAACTCCTTAGTATAATTCAAAACTTGAAATAGGTACTTCAACTCACACTCTGATATATTTTTACCAACACTTATTTATATCAATTACCCCAATTCCCAATTAAGTATCTTTCTGGATCTGATACTTCAAAATTGGAAGAGTTCAGAAGGAAATTGTGTTTTGAGAATGCCGATTCCCTTTCAGTGAATTCTATTTGATGATTTTACAAGCATGGAGTTTCAGTTAGCATTATATCTCATATGGATCAGTGTATGACCTTGAAACAACCACTAGTATTCTGTTTTGGTGACATTTTTCAAACAACCACTAGTATGTATATATATATATATATATATATATATATATAACTTCACTGCTGTTATATATAACAACACTCCTGGTCTTTACAAAATGGCAAGAGACATGTAAATCGAGAGATATGACTGGAATGAAAATGTAAATCTGGTACCAAGGTGATTGCTTTGTAGTTTTAATATCAGTATTGACTGTCCATTTATTTTTCCTAATGTTGGTGACTTGGCATTACCCCTTACGTGTACATTATATATTGTCTTGTGTCATGGATACAAGATTAGCATATAAAATCGCATATACATTATATGAAATCCCATTATGTGTACATCTAAACGTGCCAAACTCTTTGTTAAGTTAGTTCTTGATCTTATTAAAAGAGTACACATTGTGCAGGGTCTTATAATGGAAGGCTCTATTTTATTAGGAAGATTTCTTAATTTTTTGGTTTCGTACAATCGAGACGTATTTATCTAGTAAATAAGATCTTAGAACTTTGTTGTACTTTGCTGTACAATTGAGACATATTTATCTAGTAAATTAGAGCTTAGAACTTTATTGTACTTTGTTGTACAATCGAGATGTATTTATCAAGTAAATAAGATCTTAGAACATTTTTTCATTTAGTCTTGCTATATGTAAATAACAGGTCTTGAACCTCTGTTCTTTATCAACAACTTGCGTTGATGTTCAACTCTTTGCTATTCATCTTCATTTTTTCAAATCGATATATTATAATATGTTAATTCCATATACTCTCCTAATATTCAATCTTGTCAAATGATAAAAATTAATTACTCTTTTTTGTTTGTCTGTTTTATAGGTTGGAACTCATTGGAAGTTCGATGGTTATGCATGTAGAGGCGAACCACTGCTTCTTGATAAAATGATGACTTAAACACGTTAGTGCTGCTTGAAGAGGAGAGCGTGAAACTTGAGATGAATTTCATATGTATTAACATGAATTTTATATTGACATAAATTGAGATAAAATTCAAATATCCTGATGTATTGAGATGAATTTCATATGTATTGACATGAATTTTCTATTAATGAAATTTGACTCATTAATTTTTAGTGGGTTTATTGTCTTGACGTGTATTTTTACCAAGGTGGTTTTATATTATTATTGAATTTTTGTTATTCTAAAACAGGTACGAAAAATAGTGATAATGTTGTTGATTTTTTTGAGGTAATATTATTTATATTTATTATTTTTTTCTTTGATCCAAAAATTTGGCACAGTAGTGTATCAAATTTTGGCACGGTTTTGAAGTGTGCCAAAAGTGTATTTAAATGTTGTCAATCAGGCATAGTTATAAAGTGTGCCAAAAATATCTAATTCTGGTACGGTTTAAAAGTGTGCCAGAAGTGTTCCTGTTTTGCCAAATCTGGCATACTTTTAAACCGTGCCAGAAAAAAATGGCCATTTTGGAACACCTAATCTGGCACAGTTCAAAACCATGCCAGATTATTATTTTTGGTGTAGTGGATCTTGACAGAGAAGAAATGGTGCGTCTAGTCAACCTTGACCGTGTCAAAAAATTCTACCCCAAGTCTGAAATCTCGGTGCGCTACGATTATTCCATCTCCTTTATATTCTAAAAAATTAATATCTTCATTTCCCTCTACTCAGAACTATGTGGGGCCCGATCCTCTAAAAATACTTTTACTTTCAAAAATAAATTTTACAATTTTTTTAAAACCCTAAGAGGTACGTAGGCAACTCATCTGCTTTATATGAGCACAACTCCTTGCTTTTTAATAAAATGTTATTCTCTTTTTATCCCTGATAATGATAGTAGATTTTAACGTATACATGAACAAAAGGATTATGTATGCCTTAGCGATTGGAATAGATAATTTAAATGCAAAACTCATTAAGAGGCACAACTAGATGATAAAAACTCCTTTATTCCATTATTTGAAAATTCCAGTACAATTACATCGGCATAAGGAATCAAATGACTTCCTCTATCAATATACTCCTATCTTCCAAAAAACCAAACAAAAATAAGCATCCCACCACACCTAAAATAACCCTTAAATTATTCCCAAACCCATTGCAAAAGCTTCAAAAAATTCCTAGGGGCCCTACCCGCAGCTGGCAGAGGAACTAACCCCATCATCACCCACATCCTGGGGCCCCCAAACTTCCCCGACCTGAAGAGAGTTTCGCTGACGCTCCATTGAACTACACTCGGACCAGCCTGGGGAAAACCACAATGACTCCCTCTATGGTGTCAGATACAACAAACCACCTTTCCCCACTCTCCACAGCCAGCATCTTGGCAACTAATCTTATCCATAACCACTTCATGTAGTCCCCTGAGATATGATAGACTTTACCAAAAGACTGGGATTGACAGTTCGTTGAGAGTCGGTTATTCTCCCATATAGATCCAAGCCGCATGAACATACACTCTAGCAGATCCTGCATAGGAATGAAGCCCGGTGTTCGCGGTGGAACAACTTGTTCCCAACCAAATTGGCGTAGTAGCCGCCAAGGAAAGTAGAAAGAGGACTTCCAGAGGCCTACCAACCGAACATACTGGTATTCTCTGAGTTTCAGAACGGGAATTAACTCCCCTTACCAAGGCACTGACCAGTGCAGGCCTCGAGCCCCGTGCTCCACGAACCAATTTTCCCAGCTCTCGATCTTCAGGCCTACACTAATAAAACAGCATGAGAAGAAGTTTGGCACTGCCGACAAAGGACACTCAGGTGGGAGATCCATATGAAATCTCTCTGACAACCACATGAACAACATTACAGGGTTACCCTTCTGAAAATCGGAACGACCTTCTCGCCAGGCATCCAGACCATTCAAAGTCTCCACCAGTATCAGCGCTTGCGATGGTAAGACATGCTACAAGTGGAGGGTCCACTAGAATTTCCACAGTTACCAACAGCAGTTTTGAAACTAGGCCAAGAATGATAACTTCGGCATAGCCAATATAGCCAATATCCTGCAAATGTATAGATCGCAGCACTGCATGAAGAGAAATCATTCCTCCTGTGACCAACGACCTGACTGTTGAAGGTGAAATGTGGAGAAGTCCTACCAACAGCTCCCTAAGGATTTATCCCCAACATGGCAAAAAACTCTTCATAGGTCGGACAAATTTCGTCCAACCCGAAGCGAAAGACATGGTCTTCGGGATACCAGAACTCAACTGCCGCCATTAATAAATTCTACTCTATGGGTTGGTTGCACCACAAAGAGACTCGTCACATGTTGAAAGCGTCGTAGTCATTATTGTAGGAGCACATTGCTTCCAAGGTTTCAAGGTAGTTTGCAAACTCAACACTAATAGGGAGAGCCAAATCACAAAATAAGAACATACTGAGCAAAGAAGAATGTAAAGGAGAAGGTATGTGGAAGTGTGAAGGAAAAGATTCATCCACACCCCTATTTATACTTGAAAGCTCTCAAACAAAGATAAGAAAACCTGCAGAAATCGGAGGAAAACTTACCCCCACCAAGTACCAAGCAATTGAAGAAAGTGCGATCAAAGCCTTGGGTTGATTGGACTGGACTGATATGCCGATAGGCAGGATAGAAGTCATGACGACCGGTAACCCCTATTTTTGGGAAAATTCCCTTTTTCTTTTTTTGTCAAAATAAAAAAACTCAATAAAAATAATTTTTATTTTAAGGGAATTCTGAATTTCCTTATACTTATATTTTTACTTATTCCATTTTAAAATAAAATCTTTCTCTAATAATTTTTAATTCTTTTTACGGTCTCAGCAGCAAAGTAAAAAGAGCATGTGCATTAGTCACTAAAAATAAAAATTAACAAAAACTTCATTTTTTTGCATAGATTTTTGCTGTATTACATCAGTTTTGTAGGAAAAATAAGGAAATACAACAAAACTCAGCCCGAACCTACCTACATTTTCTCTCTCTCTCTCTCTCTCTCTCTCTCTCTCTCTCTCTCTCTCCTCATTCTCTCTCCTTTTAGGAGCCTCCTTCCCTGTGGTGCTCTCTCTTCCTTCTACGACGAGACGACATGCCTCCACTCCCTGAGCCCGACCCTTCCTCAGATGAGGCAGACAACACCAAACAAGAAGGAACTGAAATTGCATCTCGAATATGGATGGTCGCTGAAGATATCTAATCCCTAATATCCTCCAGACAGGTGGTGGAGACCTGGATGTGCTGCAAAAGAAAGTAGAAAAGAGCAAATCAGTCAGTCTGAGGAAAATGAAGAAATAAGGAAAATAAAAATGACAAAGAGATGAAAAGTATACGTCGGTCAAGGACCTCCTTTCTCAAGCCCAACTACTCCAGATCCATCGCATTAAGATGGTGTAACATACGCAGTGACCCTCCATCAGCCCGCCGAATATTGTAAGTAGGAGCGACCAACCGAACATAAGGAACCTCCAAAGTCATCGTCGTTACTAATGTCGATGCACTGCCTATGCTATGGGAAGACCCCACCGGCCGGCTCGAACCCTCACGGGGGAGAGGCATCACGTAATATATGCTGGGTGGCATCAACCATCTCCGCACAAAGTCCGTATAGTCATACATCACCGCCGTGTCGGTATATAACAAGTAAAGCTCACCCATCATCGCCGCTACCCATGCATCGCCCGACATCTCCCGCACTCACCTTATTTATATCGGGGGCCTCACCGGTGGCACCGCAACCTCATCCTACACAATCTACTAAACTACTTTCTCCCTTAGGTACCAAGAGTGGTCGAACTCATGCGACAACAAATATCGCATCTATATATTTTCCCCAGTCAACCCCGTATGTTGGATGGCCATCCCCAAGGGATAGAAGGTCACCTGTAAATTCCCCAGAAAGAGCAAAAGATAAATACCAAGAAAAGATCATCAAAGGAAAGACAGTCTCAAGAAAAAAGGACTTACTAACTTACTCGTCAAGCCATTCAAGACTTGATGCACCGCTTCCAGAGAGAGAGAGACTTATTTGAGTGCCCGTTGGACTTCCTCCACCGGTACATCCAACAGAAGTCCCCCACAGACTCGTCCTTCAAATCTATCAATTGGGTGTTAAACCTAATCACCTCATAGAACCACATCCGCAGAGTACAAAGGTCGGTAATTAAGAATTCAAGAATAAGACGCATGAAGGAAAATGCGAAAAATAAAGAAAACCTCAAGACGATACGTGGCCCCAGTAAAAGTTTACGGGCAACAACGACTGAATGCATTAAAAGAATAATAAAGGGTCGCCAAGGTCAGGCTCCCCCAATCATAAAGAGGGATGTTCGAAAACACCCTAAAAATGGAAAAAACCATAAGTGGACGACGTCGCCACTCTTCCACCAAGAAACCCCTAACACCAGTAAAATAAACAAACGTGCCAACTTCTGCAGCTGCTACCTGTCACTCTCGTTAATCCCTTTTCTCAGTAATAACTCTCTTAAAAGAGACAAACGAAGAGAGTCCCAAGAGACTACCCTCTCCATATCACCCAACTCCGCCATCACCGCCTCCGGCGTCACCCTTAGAGTCCTATCCACCTCAATCTGCACCCCATCACAATCTAGATCCAGTAGCTACTGCACATCTATGGGAGTCACCGTCATCTCCCCAAAGAAAAAATGAAAGGTGTGGGTGGTGTTCCACCACCTCTCCCCCAGAGCACAGAGAAAACCATAGAACGAGGCGTCTCATCCAAAGCAGACGTCAGTCTCCCAAAATGGGTTGATGACACTATCCAATGCAACACAGACAAAAGGTGATCCCAAACATCCCTAAGTCCCATCGTCCCTCAGGCATGCATAGTCGACATAGAAACATCAGACTGTCAAAAGAAAAGAGAGAAAACCGTTGTCAGAATTCAAGAAATAAGGAAATATCACCAAGAAAAAATGAAAGGAAGACCAAAATTCATCAATACTAACATAACCTCCAGGGTTCACCACCCTAGAAGAGCGATGCCACGTAGGCTCACATAAGAGAGTCCGATAATCCTCCACTGGATCGAATGAGTCAAAAGAGTTTTCGCTGCCTAAAGCAAGGGGAACCCTAGCCCTCCATTCCAAGCCTGCCCAATCTTCAGCATCAAGCCACGCCTTATGTGTTTTGCTACTTGAGAACTCATCCATCTTTTAACTTTGGAATGTTAGAACGATTTGCAGAAGGTAATTATAGAAGAAGGCAAGTGAGAAAGCTGTGAAAAATGAGGAGAACCCGCCCCCTTTTTATAGGAGGTCAAGGGGCATGCTGATCAACAGTCCCCTGCCACCCACCGATCGATACTGTCCCTCCACGTGCCTGAGGTAGCCCAAAAGACCGTGACACTGCCATTTGGCACCCTTTTAACCATGCCGGTCGACACCCCCTTTAAAATTTCTGACAAAAAGACCCCAAAAAATGTCAGAAATCCCGAAAAATTCCTAAATTTTCCAATTGAATTTTAGAACCTTTTTCACTAAGATTTTTTTTTTTACCACACTCATTTCCTCGGTGAAACTCTTACCTCCCCAACGGAATTCCCTGAAAACAATTGGATATTCTCCCCAACAACGTCTCCAAAGGACACCACAAAACTAAGAAATTCCCCAATCGAGAAATCACATCCAAACCTCGGATCATTCCCTCTTCCCAAGTGGAATAAAAAATCACATCCAACCCTCGAATCATTCCCTCTTCCCTAGCATAACCTGAAATCACATCCAAACCTCAATCCCTAGAGGAACTACAAGATACATATTCCCAATGGAGTCTCCAAATTTCCCCAACGGAAGTTACAACCTCAGCCCTCTGAATCGGCTTTGACCCTCAATATTGGTCACCCTCTTTTGGTCATAATTGACCTTGGCCCCGGATCGTCACCTACTTTAGGAAAGAATTGACCTCGACCCCAAGTTGTCACCTCTTTTAGGTCAGAATTGACCTCGAACTTGAGTCGTCACCTACTTTAGGTCACAATTGACCTTGGCCCTGGGTCGTCACCTCTTTTAGGTCATAATTGACCTCAGCCCTTGGTCGTCACCTCCTTTAAGTCGAAATTGACCTCGGCCCTCGATCATCACCTCTTTTAGGTCCGAATTAACCTCGAGCCTCAGTCATCACCTCCTTTAGGTCAAAATTGACCTCAGTCCTGGGTCGTCACCTCCTTTAGGTCAAAATTGACCTCAGCCTTGGATCGTCACCTCTTTTAGGTCAGAATTAACCTTGGCCTAGGGTCTTCACTTCTTTTAGGTCAGAATTGACCTCAACCCCGGGTCGTCACCTCTTTTAGGTATTGACCTTAGACCTCGTTCATCACCTCTTCTAGGTCAGAATTGACCTCGGCCCTGGGTCATCACCCTTTTTAGGTCAGAATTGACCTCAGCTCTAGGTTCTCACCTCCTTTAGGTCAGAATTGACCTCGAACCTCGAGCGTCACCTCTTTTAGGTCAGAATTGACCTCGGCCCCTGGTCGTCACCTCCTTTAGGTCAGAATTGACCTCGACCCTCGGTTGTCACCTCTTTTCGGTCAGGATTGACCTCGACCCTGGATCGTCACCTCTTTTAGGTCAGAATTGACCTCATCCCAGGGTCGTCACCTCGTTTAGGTCAGAATTGACCTTAACCCCGGGTCGTCACCTCTTTCAGGTCAGAATTGACCTCGACCCCGGGTTGTCACCCCATTTAGGTAAAAATTGACCTCGGCCCTGGGTCGTCACCTCTTTTTTGGTCAGAATTAACCTCGGTCCTCGATCATCACCACTTTTAGGTTAGAATTGACCTCGGCCCTCGGTTGTCACCTCTTGTAGGTCGAAATTGACCTTGACCCTCGATTATAACCTCTTTTAGGTCAGAATTGACCTCGGCCCTCGGTCATCACTTCCTTTAGGTCCTCAGAATTTTCCATTCCCAACATTCCATTTAGGTCCTCAAAATTAACCTTAGCCCACAGGAATGGCCATCCCCAACATTCCCTTAGGTCCGTAGAATTGACCTCTTTCCAAAATATCATGTGGTGTCTATTTGACCGCTTTCACTTTTTCCAAGTTTACCCATCGAGGGGATATGTAGAAACCACATTATAGGACCCCATAAGTCTCTCCTTAGATCCCTAACACCTCCCCATTTCATTACATATCCTAGGTTGTACTTTGATTACCGATCTAGAGGCCATTGGGCACTCCCAGTCCCCATTTGACTCCGGTAAACTCTATCGTCGGGGGAAAAGATCATTGAATCCTCGAAGGCCTATGAATACCATTTCCAAAGGTTTTCCCCGTGCATGAATAGGCATAATGTTTTGGACGACTGAACCATTTTACTACCTAAAATTGATTCGGAGGCCACCGGGCGCTCCCAGGCGGCCCCGATTTGACCTCAATCAACTTCATCATCAGAGTGAAATATCTTTGAATCTTTGAAGGGAACTGAAACCCCTTTCCAACAGTCTACACCATGATCAAAACGACATAAATGTTCGGACGAATGATTCATTTTCCCTCAAAAATCGATCCGTAAGCCATCGGGCGTTCCCGGGCTCCATTTGATAAAATTTAACTCTCCAGCTTGAACGAGATTGATTGAATTTCCAAAGAGAACTGAATACCCTTTCCAATGGTCCACCCTGTGCGCAATTTTGACTTACGGTGCACATGAACGATCCGTTTTACTCCGAGAGGTCACCGGGCGCTTCCAGGCCCCGGTTGACCAAGTTCAACTTTCTGAACTGAGCGAAAATCTTTGGAATGTCGAAATTCATCTCCTAACCTTTCCAGTGGTGTTCCCTGTGCACTATTGTGACTTATCATGAGGATGAACGATCTGTTTTCATCCGACGATCTCCCGTCCAAAGGACCGACGCGCACAACTGAGCCACATTTGATCCAAAGTCAACTCTCGGACCCGAGAGAGATTCAAAGAACTCTTGAAGGTATCTGAATTAAATTTCTAATAGTATGCCCCATGCGCAATTCGAATCAATGGATTACATTCTACAACCATTTTTCCATAGAAATCTGCACGAGACTGCCAATTAGCAGGTCTAGTTCCCTGCCTATCGGCAGTGTGTCTAGGGTTATCTGCCGATAGGCAGGACTAGGGTAATGTCGATCGGCACCAGCCCTCATCCTATAAATAAAAGGCATGACCTCACTCCCAAGGCACACCAGAGATCCATCAGCATCAGTGGTCTCAACAATATTCTCTCGAAATCAGAAGTTCCTCCGTGGGAAGTTTCATTCAAATTTATATTTCCACCCTTTTCATACCCAATTTAGCAAATCTCATTCTCTCTCATCCAACAATCATCTCACATTGAAGGGAGGTCATTCAAGATCCAAGATCAAGCTTCAAAGAAGGTCTAAATCCTTCCCTTTATCTTTAGATTTCTTATTTTTGAATAAATCTCATTAGATTCTTAAGCTAGTTCTTACTTTAGTTCATACACATTAATATCTAAATCTTTATTAGTATATTGCACATACTTTATTTTCTATAACAAATCCCAAACAAACAAAAAGAGGGTTACACCCATAAATTCCTAATGGGAGTGTCCATCATCCTTTTTTAAAACGAAAGCGTATTTTTCTACACACACACTTATAATAAAATCATGTTAAGATCTATGGGATAAACCCCACCCCATGCCACATTCGAACTATGTGGACTTTGATGTCTTTATAGGCTACGTAGGCGTTTCAGATATAAATTCGAGACTCGAGTCCAATTTTTCAATTTTTTAATTTATCAATTTCTCTGAATCCTCCAATTTCCCTAAATTCCTCATTTTAATATTTATCATATTCTTGCATTAATATTCACATTTTCCTTACTAGCGTTTCATCCAATACATATTGTCATTTCATAATAACGATCAATATCGCGATAAATGCACAAATCATATTTTCTATATATATTATTTTGGGAGCATTCCTATGGATGAACTTACTCTATCTCTTCCATCGTATGAGTAAGGTGATTCTGATCTCCATTATATATACACGCACAGACACTTAATGGAGAAATAAAGGAAAATAATAACATTAGCCCATGAGAGATCGAAAGGTCAGGATGGGTGCCTAACACCTTCTCATTCCGTAACTTAGCCCCCTAATCCTCGAACTATTGGTTTCGTATGCATCAGTTTGTCTTTGATGCCGCTCTCTGGAGGCGGCAACATGTTCTTTTGCCTATTTTGTGCAAAATAGGCCGGCGAATCCATCTCTTTACATTTACCTCACCCCGACGACGGTCGAAGCGTTCCTAAGTAAGGGCGTGAGACCTTTTGATCCCCCTTCCTTATTTATCTCTGCCTCCTTCGAGCAAAGGGGCGGGAAGAGAGAGGAGACCCGGTGCGCGATCTTGATAGGGATGGCCACACAAACAAGGCTTACAAATAACAAGCCCTAGCCCCAAACAAAACCTAAACGAAGAAGCAAATTGCTCCAAACAAAAAATGACCAAACAAACAAAGACTCGGACACAATGACTAGAAACGACACGATAACACGATACGAACCGACTTGAAGTTATCAGTTAATAGGTGAACCCTTACTGGTTTCTGATCATATCAGTGCCAACCCGATTAAATATAATAATTAACGGGTTGGATTAGGGTTGACGCCCTTCACTTGTTAATACCCATTAAGATCCATTAATTTAAGTAAATAAGAAATATTTTTGGGTGTTTCAAATAATTTATGTAGCTTGATGTTAATTTATTCATAGTGAATACTACTTAATGAGAGCTTTAGTAATGTTAATGATTAAATGTGTCTAATCATATTTAATATTGGGCTACTGCATCAACTCGTATACGATTCAAATTGTTTATTTTCTTAATGGGTAATAATTTGTGAAAACGACACGATACATTAATATAACGGGTTGGGTTTGAATATGATTTTTCACGCGATAAAAAAAATCTTTCATTTAGACACAAATTCAATAAGACCCGAATACAAAAACAATCGACACTAACAAGACTTGACACGACCTGTTGTGAGATCTAACAATGAACCTACCAACAAAACATGCGTAACCACCGAAGACACCAATGGGATTCAGACGCCCATTAAATTAAGAATAATGATATGAGTCCAAAGTATATCCCCCAAAACATCTTTCGAAGTGCATTAAATATTTATATATTTTGGTAGGTCCCACATACAGTACAAACACTTAATGCATTTTTAAGAACTAGTAAGTAACGCGCACGATGCGCCGACGGTTTAGAACTTCATATACATACTATATTACCAAAATTTACCATTTCTTGAAACTTTACAAATGTACATGTCATGAAAATTTCTTACACAATTGTACTTGCAAAATTATCCCCCGTTAAATTGATAAAAATACCTAACAAAGTGATGTTAATATCAAAATATATATTCTATTTTCCAAAGTAAGCTATTGACAACTTTTTTGAGAAATAAAAAGGGGTTACCCACTATTTTTTTTCTTACTAAGACAAATAAAAATCGTCCCCCTCCCCCCCCCCCCCCCCCCCCCCCCCCCGAAAAAAAGGAATCCATATAGAGCTTCAGAACCAACTTCCTATCAACCATATTTATTTAAAACCCATTACTTTCTTTGAGGTATCTTAATGAGCTAGTATTGACACTGTTACAGATGCCATAATAAAAAAAATTGTAGTTATTTGCTTACAGAAACATATATCTATAAACAATAAAGCAATAAACACCCAACAAAATAAAGTTGTACACACCTGTACTGTAATGGATACATCTGTGAATGAATGTATTACTACTTGAAACCCGTTCCAAATGAACAATAGATTCGGGATATAAAGAGATATGCATATATAGAACCATGAATACAATACATACATTGAATCACTAAGATAACTCATTTTTGTACATGAGAACTATGAAACGGAGTCATGTGAAGATCAATTTTTTCGAAAATAAAGAAAAAATATAGATAAGAACTTGAGGAATGCATAAGACGCATAATAAACTGAAATATTCAAGGGAAAACCTGTTTATGGTTTTCTTCGTCATTAAATCTTCACCTAGAGAAAAGTTTTTTTTCCCTGTTGTTATCTAAAGTACGTATTCTGTAAATAGAAATAGAAAAGTAGAGAAATAAGGTACGAAGAGAGAGAAGGTTAGCAAAAATTATATGGAGAGAGATGTAAGGATACTAATAATGAAGGGACACATGGATAAGAGTGATGAAAAGGTAGGTTAGGGAGTGAAAACAAACCCTTTAAGAGAGAGTAAAGAAGACGCCTACCATTAAGTATTAGAGATATAATATAAATGTGTTTGAGAATATTTTGAACCGCCTCTCATTTTTTTTTAAATAACTCTTAATACAAGTTTGCCGGCTTTCCTTATGGGAGTAACATGGTTGTGGCTTGTGGCAATTTATTTCATATAAAGAATTGACTATACACTCACTTTATCCTCTTTAGTCACATGATTATGGCTTTTGTACAAGACTGTCCATATTCACGGTTGCAACCTCGCAAATAATTCTTCTCTCTCACCTTTTGATAGTACCACCTTTTGATAGTACCTAGCGTTTACTCATGATTATGCATGGGAAAGTGTGCGTAATTTGAAAATTGCGGGATAAAAAAAAGAGCAAGACTACGGTGCAAATTAAACTTAAAAGTGATTAAGAAACACACTCTTTTATTTTATCACAATATAAAGTTATTTTTTTAAAATATATTTTTCAAAAAAAAAAGTTAATTAATTTAAAAAATTTATTTTGAGTTGATTTTTTTATGTTTTACCTAAAATATTTAAATACCACAGAAAAAAACTGTTTTAAGAAATACAATTTTTTTTAAAGGTTGTAAAATTAAAAAAAATTAAGTTCGAAATAAGGAGTGCCGCTGGCGCGGACCTTTAAAAATAACAGAATATTAGAAAAATTAGTATTTGAGGGACTAAATGAGTTAAAAATA
This sequence comes from Sambucus nigra, assembly GCA_949130495.1. Taxonomy (NCBI): domain Eukaryota; kingdom Viridiplantae; phylum Streptophyta; class Magnoliopsida; order Dipsacales; family Adoxaceae; genus Sambucus; species Sambucus nigra. The sequence goes on from OX422215.1 coordinate 352,732,468, forward strand.
ATTATAAAAAAATAATTTATTATTAGAATAGTTTTTTAACGAGGACCTTTAAACAGTTTTGAGAAAGACAAAAATTGTTTAAAGGTTGTAAAATTAAAAAAAAAAATAGTTTAAAAATAATGGGTAACGCTGGCGCGGACCTTTAAAAATAATGAATTATTTTAACGAGGACCTTCAAACAGTTTTGAGAAATACAAAAATTGTTTAAAGGTCGTAAAATTAAAAAAAATAAGGGGTGCCGCTGGCGCGAACCTTTAAAAATATGAGAATACTGAAAAAATGGGTGTTTGAGGATCTAAATGAGTTAAAAATAATTAAAAAAAATAATTTATTATTAGAATAGTTTTTTAACGAGGACCGTTAAACAATTTTAAGAAATACAAAAATTGTGTTAAATGTTGTAAATTGTCGAATCGGTATTGGCTATTGCCGCTGGCTCGGACCCACATCCATAACGCAATAGCCAATAACGATGCGAGACGTCACTGTGTCACATCACTCTGTATGACAAATCTATGTCAATCTAGTATTATTGTATAGGTGGTTAGACCGCCTAAACATAACGCTGATCAATTTTTATAATATATTGGTCTGCCTCATCAGTATGTATAGGTGGTTGCACTGTTCATATATACCGTTAGCAGAGACCATTTTTTTTTAAATAGCAAAAATATTATTTTTAAAATATTACAAAAAAACCATTTTTAACAAAAAACAAAATTTGTAAAAAAAAAAACAGTTTTTTAAGAAAACAAATTTTAACAAAAAAAAAAACTGTTTTTAAAAATGAAACTATTTTTAAAAAATAAAAATAGTTTTAACAAAAAAAAAGTGTTTTAAGAAAATATGTTTTTACAATAAACATGATTTTTTTTATGTGGAGAGAAGTCTTGAGGCAAATGGGTTTTTAGGGTTAAAAATATAAAATAAAATGATGTGTTTGATTTATTAATGATGTGGCACATTCCACATCATTAAGTACGGTTTTTAAGTCAAAATTTTGGGTCACTTAAGTCTTTTTCTAAAAAAAAAATATGGGATTTAATAATGTGTGATTGGAGGACACATTCAAAACATAATTACACAAAGAATTTTAATATGGCGTCTCCCAAACATCACTGTTGTTCTCTGCGCGCATGTATATTTAAAGAGGATTAAATATATGAGGTGAAAGCATGAAAGAAGGATGGTGATATATTTAACTTGCCTCCGAAAAATTACTAGGCCAACTTCCAAATCACCAAGATTTTTCGTGCATTGATTTCATCAATTTTTTTTAAAGAAACATCCAAACTCTTCTACAATTTTAAATTTTCTGATCATTCAGTCCATTTTAAGTTTCTTATATTATGATTCAGAGAAATATATGATCTTCTATTACTAGTTGAAGCGTCATTGCTCAAGATGGTACAAATTATACAACTACGCAACCAATAACTCATATGTAAGATCACTGGAGATAAGAAAACAAAAATGGCCGAGTACAAAAAAGTTTGACAGTGACAGACAAATTTATGCGGTTGAGGATAAAGTACAGTAGTATCAAATAAGTCCCGGTGAATATAGGAGTAAGCCGCACCAGATCTAATTTAGCTACGTAATATGTGTCACGCCATAATTGATTGCAAAGGGCCGTACCTTGATGAGAACCATTATTTAGAAATTCACCCTATTTTCAAGTTTGGTTTTGAGTTACACACCCCAAGGGAAATATTTGAGGTACACCCCATGTGTCATAAATTACTTTCCATGTCATTTAAACAACAATTGTATTCAATATTTTCTTCAAAAAGCTCTCCTCCCTGAGTTCTTACGACCCTTTTGGGAGTGTAAGTGATATAATTATCTTTTGGGGAGAGTGTAACTCAAAATTCGCCCTAAAAATGGGGTCTAAAAACTTAAAATAACCCTTAACTTAATTGATGTATACCTTGTCAAGATTGAAACTTGTTGAAGTGGGGGAGCATATCAAAGATGGTACCATTCTGGGGTGGATAAGGATAGAGAGGTGGCATTCTCACTAGAGGAGCAATAGTATGGTCCACTCGGGTAAGTGTGTGATGCCTCTTGCGCATAGCTCGAACTGGAGTCTGATGAGCCACTACCACACTTCCTTCTTTGTTCGGGGATGTTAATATTTCTGCTCTCTTTTGCCAGCTCTCTGATGACAGTTCCTCGCGCATTCTTCCATCCTTTTTTAACGCATTATACGATTGATTAGAAACCTTAAAAATGTTCACAATGCAAGGAGAAACGGGATGTGTGAACGACTAATTTTAGCTTAACATAGTTTTGGACACAGCTTGATATTGTGTCGCTAATGCATTCATTTTCACGTAACTATAGGTTTGGTTGAATACATACGTATATCTCCCAGGTTGCATGTTAAGCAATTCATAGAAACCAAATTACTCAAGCATCATATTTTCAGCAAGGTGATACTATTTGGAAGAAGATTTTAATGAAGTCATTCAGCAATGTTTTAATAAAGTGTATCACATTGCCGGGGCGGAGCTAGGATTTTACATATAGGCAGGCTAACTTAACAACGATTTTCGCCCCCGAACCGTTTTCTATAAGGTTATTTTTAGTATTTACCAAATAATTACTTTAAAAACAATGAAAAATAACGTTAATGCTCAAAAAGTAATATAAAATTAGTAATAATTTGCATATATCACCAAAAGCATCAAATAAAAGCCCTAATTAACTTACGCGTTAAAATATTAGGGGTGGGTTGAATTTAAAATTTTAAAACTGGTGCTGGTCAATTATAATTTTGTCACTCAAACTATTGACAATATAAACTTTCGAAAACCAGCAAGAATGCCTTTGGGGAGTCTTAAAGGACCTCAAATGGTTGAGAAACTACACAAGTAATTACATTTTCTTTACTAGGTCATTATTTCAGAATAAGTTTTTTCAAAATTCATATGTGCCCCAAACTTATGCACAAAACATTATTCAAGGTGCATCAAGTGTTTGTACAATGAGATGAATCTCATATAAAGTAGGACCATGATAACATCTGACTCAAGTGCACACACTTAGAACCCCAAAATAGTAGGAACAGAGTTTCGACTTACAATTAATAGGGCACAGATACTCATGTGAAACTTTCATACTTAATATTTTGAGATTTAAACATAAAGAATTTTTTATGTCTCTAAAGACATTAAACTTTGATGTCTTAGAGACGCGATTAGTTAATACCGTTGGGGCGGATCCACATTATTTCATAGTTTTAGGTTCGCGCCAGCAAATTAACCAATCGCGTCTCTAAAACATCAAAATTTTTCCCTCAAAACATATGTCCTTAGAGCACATATTAATATTTTTCTGTAAAGTATAAACACTTGTGTATTTTGAAAATATATTGGGGGATATTTTGGAATGCAACATTCAATGCGATCAAAGTAGGTGATAGTGAAAAACTACCACGACATCTACTATCACAACATGTACACATTACGATGCGCTCAGTAGTTTGTGACTGTGTTCTAGACAGGAGAACTTAATAGCATCTCACACACTCTCCCTCTTATGCATCCACTAAATTGCAAATATATAACATGATACACCAACACTCGGAAAAAATCAAAAAAAAAAACATGATAATTATAACCTTATGGGTCTTGTTGTTTGTAGGTTGGGTTTTAATGGACTGCTTGCCATTTACGTTCATAGGCATTTTTAATGGACTGTTTGGGCTGATTTGTTTGTATTAACTTTGCCTCTTTGGTGTTTAATTAAATTTACATTTCATCAAAAAAAAATCTTATGGTTAAATGTATATTTCCTTAGAGAAATTCCAAAAACATTACCAAATAATTTAAAATAAAATTACAACTTCAAATAAAGTAGTACTAAACGAAATAAAATATACTTACATTCACAACAGAAGAATGTGACATTGGGCACTTCACGGGCCGATCTTCGTCCAACGGTTCAATTGGGTGCTCAATTGGCCAGAACTCAAACTCGCAGTCAACACTACTTTTGCGCATATCCATACTGGCCCTCTCTCTGGTTTTGTCAATCAATGGAATGCATTCCTTACTATCCTAAACTTCAAATTAAAAATTTAAACTCAGAGAAAGAGAAAGATACAAGATAGGGACTTACTAAATCATCATCCCCACATTAAAAACGTATACGTATATAGAGAAAGGACATAATAAGATTATATGAGAAGGCCAAAACTAACTGTTTTAGAGAGCATATGAAAAGGTGTATTGCCAAAGATAGAAAGGTGGCGTGGTGGGATCTCCTGAACAGTGAAAGATGAGGAAAGATTCCCACATATTATCTTCCTAGTTGAACTTTTTCTTTCTTTATTGGGTCCCTCATATGTTATTTTTGTGTGTACGCGCGCGCAATATGGGGGAGGGAGAGCGCTTCTCTATGTATCTATCTTCTTTTCACTTTATTTAGCTTTAAGGATAGTACCGTTTTGTTTGAAAATATACCAATATCCCGCTTTTCATGTTTTTGCATGCAGGTGGATGGGCCGCCCAAGAGCGGGAAGGAGAGCGGAAAGTGTAAGACAGCGGGCGGCCCCAGCGTTACTCTTACTTTACTTCACGAGCAGTACAATGAGCAGGAATCTCCCACCTTCCCACACGCTCAGGTAGGTGACAATTTTTGACACGATAATTCGTTTATAGTAATAACTCGAAATGCCTCGAACTTGACACGATTAGCTTGTATAGATTTAAGAATACTCAAAACTTATATTCAAATAAAAATTAACGCGATCCGAAAATGATACAACTAATCCGAATTGTCACCCCTAAGCTTAGGGTTGTAACTCAAAATTTGAGAGGAATTGTGGAAATGACTTGATTTTTGTCTATTGGGCTCCGCCAAAATTGATGACTCTAGGGGGGTCTACACTCTGTTGTCATAAATAAAGTTCTTCAAACCATTACATCCACATTAAATATTATAAAATCTTTTAAATAAAATAAAATTAAATCCTCTATCAATTTCAAATTAAGAGTTCATATTTACTTTTTGCATATATGAAGGATAACTTTAATTAATGTCTAAGATCAATACAAGTTTACTATCTAGAAATTTGAATCGTTGATTATGTTCCGAAAAGAAATTGGACTACTAATTTGGAAAGATCAAGAATAAAATAGTGAACGGAGGGAGTACATTTTTATTACTCGTAAAATAAAACAGGGTATAGGTTATCCCCAAAGTTCACTCTAGCCGTAAAGGCTCACACAAACCAATGGTAAGTAGTGGTTGAGCTAGGACGGAACATGGTCGCCTTGCAAAATAGACACGACCCTTGCTTTCTTAGTCGGATTGGACCGGGTCAGCTGGTCTGCAACTCCATTGGGGTGTCTTTGAGTATCACTAATGTCAAGTCGACATATAAACGAGACAGAAAAGTGAGATACAATTGACGTGTGTCACACCATATTGACTTGTATCTAAGCTTCATTGTTGTTGGTCCCGACACGAGCCCATACAAGTATGACACGTTAATTTTGTCATACTCTTCTGGCGATGTAGCATTACTCATTTGAGTATATACCACACTCAACGAACTTGAGCTACTCCCTTACTCATTGAAGCATGTATGTCTCGTAAACATATATCATTACCAATTTATCAACTAAACCAAACCCAAACACTGTTCATTTGATGTAGGTGATAGTATTTTGTGTAGTCATCCACCCCGTGGCAAGAGAACTGGCGGTATGGGGTGTAAAACCATATTTTAGAACACCACATTATTAATCATTGATACACTAATGATTAAATTTTTACATACAATTGTTTTTCATAAAAGAATCTTGGATCTTCATGATAATCACATGTAATCAATTACGTAAAATAACATACCTCTATCATGTCACAATTAGAAAGATTGATGGACCAGTCAACCTTAACGTTGTCCGATCGGGCTGGATTTTGGAACGTGGCTTTATCTTTTATATGTCAAGAACATAATCTAATTTCAACGCATTCCAACAATTAGATCTCCCTATATATCCAATCAAGATTTCTCTCCCTTTCCTTCATGTTGTCTTTTTAGAGTGCTTGAATAATGAAAATCAGTTACATATTTATATGCAGGGACATGACCTAAATCTCCAATAGTCACTTAATATCAATCGTTCATCAAGGTAGATGCCCAAGAGTCTTTTTTACTCTTGGTATTTGGAGTATCCTTTCATTAACCAAAGTAAGTGTTAGTATTAATATAATTATGGAGCACATAATGGAGAATTATTTAGAAGAATTCTAACAGTCTCCCACTTGATCCATAATTATCATAAAGTGTACAATAATCTTTGAGTCATCCTTAAATTATTTTTCATAAACACCTTAATCAAACAACTCATTAATGCAAGTCGTGACGCTCACATACTAATTCAAGAGCGTGATCGCTTCAATGTACCACAACATTAACAACTCATCCAATAAGGTTTATAAATAGGGTTATTCAATAATTATCAAATAATGTCTTTGTAAAAGACTATTTCTGTCACATTCTTTCATTCACATACATGTGTACAATACTAATTTAAATAAATGATTCTGAAACACTGTATGATATCATATGGTAGTGTCGAAATACGCACTAAAAATCCACGACATTAAGATTTTATTGGCTATACTTAAGACTCGTGCCTTAAGCATGCTTTATTAATGTCTTTCATGATAGACCAATAATGCAGATTTCCCATATTAAAACTTGTACAAATGTGTTAAATGACACTTATTTCATAATTTCAACAAATACATAGTCGTGTTAAAAGATGTGATTTTTTAGGAGATTGATATTTCTTTTTTTTTTATTTCGTGTCGGGTATGGATTCCTTGAAAATTTGCAACTAAACATTTTGAAAATAGTGACTGTGTGATAATGATTAAAATTAAGTCGCAACTTTCTAATTTGGCACACTTATTTACTTAGAGTTTATTTTTAAACCAAATTAATTCATCCCCTTAAACATGCAATTGTGTGTGTGAGTGTGTCAAACCATAAATAGATAACGCACGTGACACAAATATTCAGGAAAAATCCTCGAAGGGCAAAACCTTTTATTTTCACTATAATTTTGTAAAAATGGTTACACGGATTAGAATGAAAATAAGAGCGACATACGAAATACCCTCAGGCGTCAGTTCCGACGTCTCGGCTGAAATCTCCCGTATGAACTTCAGGCGGTCAGCAATGAAGAAGAGGAACGACTTCTACACAAGTTGTGAACTTTATAAGGACTCTCTCCACAACAGCACGCAGCTGTCGGTTGTAGAGTTTTCTTCACAAAGTATAAACTAAAGCAAAATATGTTCTTGAGTTCCACAAAACAATTCACATAAAAGTAATTGGGATTTTGTGAATTAAAACAAAAATATTTGAACCCTTAAAATTGTTGGAGAAAAACTTTCTGCCAAAGGTATCGAATTATTTTAAAAGAATAAGGATCTTAAAAGTTGGAAACTATTCTCCACATCTAAAACACAAAGTCTGACATTCCTTTATATAGGAATTTAAGGCTGTCAAGAGATGAGCATGAAAAGCAGTGTATCAGCCAAAAAGACACCTCGCTCGAACGAAAACCTCATCTGGCTCGAATGAGATATGCGTGGCATTCAAACGACTATGCGCGACATCCACATGTCGTTCGAACGAGATGGTGATCTCGCTGGAACGATCTTGGCGTCGAAATCGAGGTACGTTTGATGCCTTACTACCTTAGAAATTTTTCAAAACTTTTTCCAAAACTTTTTTGTAATACCCCGTACTTTTGACTATATTTATTTTTGGGATTAATTAATTAAATTGTATATTAATTGGAAATTAATCCGGGTTATAAATACTAATGTGATACGAGTTAGTATTTGATTATGTGCATATATGATTATATATGAACTTGGTATTATAAAATTTGTCGTGGGATTTATATACGGCATTTTAGAAATTTTGTTGAGACGCGTGGGACCGCCGCGTCACGGTATAAAATTTTGATAATAAAAAGTGAATTTAAAATCTATAATCCGTATGGTCGTTTTGAGTGCGCCAACGCGTCCGGAAGGGTCAAGATAGTCAGAAAACACTAGCCGGGGGTATAGTTTGGGTCCCGGGGTACTTTTAGGCCATACCGGCAACTTAAAGGGTATTTTGGTAATTTCATGTTTTGAGGAATTAAAAGTGACGAAAATTTGGTTAATTAAATCTGATGTGGATAAGACCCACTAAGCCCATAACCAACCCTTATTAACCTAGAAAGCTACGTAGGTTATCATTTAGTCTTCCAACTCTCCCAAAGGAAACCCTAGCCACCATAGCCACCTTTGGAAGAAGAAAGCTTAGAGAGGAAGGGAAAGAGGAGGAATTTTGCAGAAAATCTGCAGAAAGAGCTTACAAATCCAACACCAAATCCAGAGACAATCAAGGCAAGTGATTTATTCCATTTAAATTTCGGAGAATGCTTCTTCCATGTTAGATTATTCAAAAACTTTATGTGTTCTTGGAAGATAATGAAAAACCCATAAGATTGGAGTTATTAGTTTAATTTTTGGGATATAGGTTGCATGTAGAATGTTACTGGAAGATCATATTAAGAGAATTACTGACTTTTGTGATACCAAAAACGGATTTAAGATGAGGTTTATGAATGTTCTTGAGATAAATTAGAAAACTATGTTTTTGATGAAGATTGATCCATATGTAGCCTTTAGTTGTTGAAATATTGATTTATGGACGTTAGTAATATTGTAGGATGGTTATATGACATTACTATAACGTTATATTAGAGAACCATGCTTTAAAAATAAGTTTTGGGATGTTTTCAAATCTGCAAATCGAAGCAGTCCGTAACCATACCTGTGTAATCGATCGATCGACATTCATCAGGCGATCGATCGACCAAATCGATCGATTGAAGGTCAAGGTCGATCGATCGACCTTCCCAGAATAAATGAAGTTTTCCCTTAATTGAATTTTAGTGGTGTTAACCCTTGGACAATATTATTAGAGACTTTATGAATACCCTTGACTTTAAGGAAGACCAGTAGGCATGATTATGAGATGGATCTTTATTTGGAATGTAATTTGAGGAATTATTCTAAATAAATGAAATTTGTCATGTGAGATAATATTTGGGTTAAAAGTACAAGTTTGAATAAGTTGATGAAATAAGGGTTGGGGCAGAAGCAAAGACCTTAGGTATAAAGATGTCATATGTGAGAATTATGGGAGACTTAATAGTCTATTTGAGATAGGTTTTAAGTTTAAGGAATTACGACGTGAGACGTGTCGACCATTTAAATTATATATTATCGGGATACTTGAAATATATGGATTTGGAATAATGTTATAATGACGTAGAGTATAACTTTATTAATATTGAGATATCTAAGATGTGTGGATGCTTAGCATAAAATCTTGTGTGTATGACATACCTACCATACTTGCTATCACGGGAGGTTACGTTCGCTTAGGACCCTCTAATCCTTGTGTGCCTACGGGGGGGATATAGACTGGTACCTTGATGAACATAGGTCATAGAAGGACTTATTGTGATATTAATAAGTCTGCATGATCATGGGAGCGTAGGTATGTGTGTGACCCATGTGATGGTGACTGTGTTCGCCTCCACTGTTTGTGATTTGTGTTATCTGAACTATTCCTGAGAGATTCGGAATATGTGATCCTTATGTACGTGATGTACCGGGATGGATAGCAGAGTATGTGTGCACTACAGCTTAGTTGCGGGGTGCTTGTATTGTATATTTATGATGTGAATAATATACATTTAATTAATGAGAATCATCATGTTAATGTTGTAATTATATTACGGTATTGTTTCGAGTAATATAACGAGTTAATTGACAGTTATAAATATTGCACATTGAGTATCTGAGTTGACGTTAAACCCCTATTTAATTACGAGCATTATTATGTAAATGGAACCAAGTATTATTGGCAGGACCTTTGGCAGTCTAGCTAGATATGTTGTCACTTAGCTAGTAGTATGGGTAGTTATAGATGGGTACTTGCGTTAGGAGTGCACAGTTAGACGAGAGGTGAGAATATAATGTGAGTGCACGTCCTAACATGTACTTTGCATTTAATGTTTTAAATGTTTTTAAAGCACTTGCAGGTTTTTAAAATATAACTCCACATTCGGGCTCTGACCCGTTTACTTTTCAAATATTTTCTTTGTAAAACCATTTTTAGGTGCCCAGCCACAAGGACACCAAGCATAGGATACTCATTCAGGTGACGAGCTGTAGCTGTTTGTGGAAGCTACAGGGATTTGCATGTAGACGCTTCTATCGTTTGGATTCCAGAGTCACTATCTATCACTTGTAGGGCATGTTGCCCATTTCTATTTAGAGACATCTTTTATATTTCAGTTTTCAGACTTTAGCATCTATTGTTTCAGTTTATTCCTTTCAGTTATGGGATTGTAGTGAGGAGTTTTTCCTCCAGACTTTATTTACTCTATTGTGATGGTCATTTATTTTACTTCAGCATGGTGTATGGTGTTATTTATTTCTTCATTACATTTGTTGCATGTTAATCGGACTTAAATTAAAATTTGGCAACTTGCTTTTCAAATACTAGGTGGTTAGTAATAATAAAATGTTTTCGACAGTGATGCTATTAACTGAGCCAACTTGGCATTTTGAATTAATTTTATAAAGGAGTAGCTACCCGGTATTAAATTAGTCGGGGTGTCACAGGTGGTATCAGAGCCAGGTTCTAGTGTCCTTTAGGATCTGTACGGCTATTATGTTTCTGCTACGTTTTCTTTGATACAGAGCCCTATATTTTAGGACTGTTGTACTCTTTTTGTGTATGCTTCGTTCTTCAGCTATTTTAAGTTTATAGACCGCGAACTTATAAACTTTGTTCTTATTTCATATGCCTCCATGACGTGTACGACGAGTTCCCAGGAATGCAATGCCCGAACCCCAGCCCGCTCCAGTTCAGGGCATGTTGAACGCCGCTGAGGTTGCTGCTATAGTAGCCCAAGCGGTAAATGCCGCGATTGCCGTGATTCAGCAGGCACCGCCTCAGGCGCCGGTTGCCGCGCCAGCACAGGTTAATGCATTCCCGTCTGCTTGGGAGCGTGTACGAGACGCTTTTCAGAAAGCGCATCCGCCAGAGTTTGCAGGTAGCTCAGATGTAGTAGTCTCGAGCCAGTGGAGGAAGGACATACAGAGGCATTTGAGGATGCATGAGTGCAAAGATGTTCAGAAACAGGTGCTAGCTACTTTCAAGCTAGTGGGATCTGCACTACAGTGGTGGGAGTCCATTACCACCGCGGAGGAGAGGGATACCCTCACGATTTAGGAGTTCTGGGTGCGGTTCGACCACAAGTACTTCCCATCCGCAGTTCATACAGAGATGAGGAGGAAGCTGATGAGTTTGAAACAGGAGGGCAAGACAGTGGCCGAGTATGAGGCCGAGTTTACTAACCTGTTGAATATCGTTCCAGACGAGATTCCAACAGAGAAGAAGAAGATTGAGAAGTTCACAGATGGGTTAAATTGGAGGATCCGTCAGCATCTGCTAGGGAACCTATCGTTAGCCACTTATTTTGATGTGGTTAACGCTGCATTATTGCACTGCCAGGACCACCGTTTTCATATGGCCGAGGGCAAGCGGTCGGGGGAGTCTAGCCATCAGGGCAGGACTGGAGGACATGGTGCCAGCGGGGCACAATCTGGTCAGGGGCAGAGACAGAATGAGCAGGGTACCCAGCAGGGGGATAATAAGAGGTTCCGGTCAGGGAACTACAGGCAGGGACATGGAGGTTTCCGTCAGGGCCATCAGGGTCCAAACGGCCATCAGGGCCAACAGGGACATAATGGGCAGCAGTTTCACCAGGGCCAGCAGGGCCAAGGGAGGAACGGTAACGGCCACCATGGCCGGGGACAGCAGGGGCAGAGGGGAGGGAACTTCCCAGGGAAGTGCTTTACTTGTGGCAAGACTGGCCATAAGAAGCAGGATTGTCCTGAAAGGGGCAGGGCCCCACAGCAGCAGCAGCAGGGTGCTCGCCAGGAGCCACAGAGACCTATATTTCCTCCCGCTCTTCCTGCACCGCCACAGATGGCAGCATTGCCACCCATTCCAGCAATCCCAGCTCAGCAGGGGCAGCTACAGTATGGACGTGTCTACAACGTTCACCAGGTTGCAGTTCCACAGGCACCGCCCGCGATCGAGGGTACGTTTCCTATCCATGGCACTATGGGTCGGGTATTGTTTGATACGGGTGCTACACACTGTTTTATAGCTACACACTTCGCGAAAGCCTTAGGATTGTTAGCTACGACAGAGAGCACAGTTACGTGTGTCGACTCACCATTGGGGAGTGGGTCACTTATTTTCTTTATATGCCGGGGAGTGGGGGTAGAGATTGGTGGTTTGGTATTACCTGCAGACATGTTAGTGTTAGACATGCATGTTCACGATGTGATCATCGGTATGGATTGGCTCGTAGCATATAGGGCCATGATTGATTGCTTCAGCGGGAGCATTGTTTTTGCCATTCCGGGGCAAGAGATGTCTATAGTGGCGATGCCTCGCCCAGAGGGAGGATCGACCGCACATCTGTATTACATAGAGGAGGATACCTCTAAGGAGGTTGTTATTCCTTTAGATTCGATCCCGGTTATCAGGGAGTATTCGGATGTGTTTCAGGAGATACCAGGCTTACCACCCAGTCGAGAGATAGACTTCGTTATAGATTTGCTACCGGGTACGAGACCTATAGCACGTGCACCGTACCGTATGGCTCCAGCTGAGATGCGAGAGTTACGGGATCAGATAGAGCAACTGTTAGGGCAGGGCTTTATTCATAGGAGTACCTCACCTTGGGGCGCTCCAGTTTTGTTTGTGAAGAAGAGGGATGGTTCACTGAGATTGTGCGTGGACTACCGAGAGTTGAATAAGGTCACGATACGGAATAAGTATCCGTTGCCTCGAATCGATGACTTATTCGACCAGTTGAGAGGAGCTTCTTTCTTCTCGAAGATTGACTTGAGGTCGGGATACCATCAGTTGCGTATCAGGGAGGAGGATGTCTCAAAGACCGCGTTCTTGTCGAGATATGGTTCTTACGAGTTTCGGGTTATGCCTTTCGGCTTGACCAACGCTCCAGCAGTGTTTATGGACTTGATGAACAGAGTGTTCAGGGATTTCCTAGACCAGTTTGTCATTGTCTTCATTGATGATATTCTGGTTTACTCTCAGACAGAGGAGGAGCACGCCGAGCATTTGAGGCAGGTTTTGCAGACACTCCGTCAGAACGAGTTGTATGCAAAATACGAGAAGTGCGGGTTTTGGTTGAAGGAAGTCCAGTTCTTGGGTCACATTATTTCCGACCAGGGAATATCTGTGGATCCGGGGAAAGTGTCCGCGGTGAGGGAGTGGGGACAGCCCACGACACCAACGGAGATTCGTAGTTTCTTGGGTCTAGCAGGTTACTACAGGAGGTTTATTCGGGGTTTCTCAGAGATAGCAGGTCCTTTGACACATCTTACTCGTAAAGGTGTGCCGTTCATTTGGAGTGATGCCTGTCAGTTGGCATTCGATGAATTGAAGGACAAATTGACCTCAGCACCTGTGTTAGCATTGCCGAGACCGGGAGTTGAATATTTGGTTTACACCGATGCGTCCTTGCAAGGACTGGGAGGTGTATTGCAGCAGGAGAGACATGCCATAGCTTATGCTTCCCGTAAGCTTAAGCCTCATAAGAAGAATTACCCCACGCATGATTTGGAGTTGGCAGCAGTGGTATTTGCCTTACGGATTTGGAGGCACTATCTTTTGGGGGAGAAGTTTCAGCTGTTCACGGATCACAAGTCACTACATTATCTATTCACACAGAAGGAGTTGAACATGCGGCAGCGTAGGTGGCTTGAGTTTGTGAAAGACTACCAGTTCGACATCCAGTACCACCCGGGTAAGGCTAACGTGGTAGCAGACGCGTTGAGCCGCAGACCAGCAGATGAGGTGGCAGAGGTGTGGAAAGCTAAGTGGAAGGAATTGGGACACCAGGATGCAGTGGCTCGATCTTTCATGTCTGTGATGACCGTTACACCGCAGATTGTCACGAAGGTAGTACGGGCACAGGCTAACGATTCGTTCTGTCAGGAGCAGATAGTTCGATTACTTGCAGAGGGAGCCGAGTCCTATACCGTTAGCTCAGACGGGGGATTACGCTTCAATGGGAGATTGGTAGTTCCGGAAGGGGAAGAATTGCGGCACGATGTGATGGCAGAGTCGCACGACTCACGGTTCGCGGTACATCCCAGAGGGGACAAAATGTACTAAGACATGAGACGACAGTATTGGTGAAGCGGTATGAAGAGAGATATCGCTGAGTTTGTCTCGAAATGCGCCACGTGTCAGCTTGTAAAAGTGGATCATCAGAGGCCAGCAGGATTGCTACAACCGTTGGAGGTTCCAGTGTGGATGTGGGAGAGCATATCCATGGATTTTGTCACGGGGTTGCCTACGTCGCAGAGGGGTCACGACTCCGTTTGGGTAATTGTGGACAGGTTGTCCAAGGTCGCTCACTTCTTACCCGTAAGGACTGACTACACTACGGGACAGTATGCCCAGCTCTTCATTTCAGAGATTGTGAGACTCCACGGTGTACCCTTAAATATCGTGTCTGACAGAGACAAGATAATTGTTTCGCGGTTTTGGGAGAGTTTCCAGGAGGCAATGGGCACGGAATTGCGGTTGAGTACGGCTTATCATCCGCAGACCGATGGGCAGACAGAACGCACCAATCAGATGTTGGAGGACATGCTACGCATGTGCATTATTGACTTCGGGGGTGGATGGGAGCAGTACCTTCCACTGGTGGAGTTTGCTTACAACAACTCCTATCAGTTTACTATTGGCATGGCTCCGTTTGAGGCATTGTACGGTAGGCCTTGTCGTTCCCTAGCATGTTGGTTAGAAGTGGGGGACAACAAACTACTTGGGCCGGAAGTGATTCAGGATACTTCGGCAAGGATTGAGTTGATTCGGAGTCGCATTCGGGTAGCTCAAGACAGGCAGAAGAGTTATGCTGATGCGAAGAGGTTTTTCAGGGAGTTCCAAGTGGGGGACCAGGTTTTGCTCAGGGTTTCTCCGATGAAGGGGATTATGCGTTTCGGGAAGAAGGGGAAGTTGGCACCGAGATACGTGGGGCCGTTTCCTAATATTGAGCGGATCGGACCAGTTGCGTATAGACTTGGACTACCGGAGCACTTGCATCGGATTCACGACGTGTTCCATATTTCCTCGCTGAGGAAATACCTTAGAGATGATTTGGCTCATTCTCACATTGCTGTGGAAGACATCGATCTCCAGCCGGATAGCTCCTACGAGGAGGGGCCAATTGCTATATTGGACCGAAGCGAGAGGAAACTGCGGTCAAAGATAGTTCCGTTAGTGCGTGTTCAGTGGCGACATCACAATGTCGAGGAGTTCACATGGGAGCGCGAGGATGAGATGCGCGAACGTTATCCAGAGCTATTTTTAGCAAGTACTATCTAGTTTCGAATTTCGGGACGAAATTCAGTTATTAGGGGGGGAGTATGTAATACCCCGTACTTTTGACCATATTTATTTTTGGGATTAATTAATTAAATTGTATATTAATTGGAAATTAATCCGGGTTATAAATACTAATGTGATACGAGTTAGTATTTGATTATGTGCATATATGATTATATATGAACTTGGTATTATAAAATTTGTCGTGGGATTTATATACGGCATTTTAGAAATTTTGTTGAGACGCGTGGGACCGCCGCGTCACGGTATAAAATTTTGATAATAAAAAGTGAATTTAAAATCTATAATCCGTATGGTCGTTTTGAGTGCGCCAACGCGTCCGGAAGGGTCAAGATAGTCAGAAAACACTAGCCGGGGGTATAGTTTGGGTCCCGGGGTATTTTTAGGCCATACCGGCAACTTAAAGGGTATTTTGGTAATTTCATGTTTTGAGGAATTAAAAGTGACGAAAATTTGGTTAATTAAATCTGATGTGGATAAGACCCACTAAGACCATAACCAACCCTTATTAACCTAGAAAGCTACGTAGGTTATCATTTAGTCTTCCAACTCTCCCAAAGGAAACCCTAGCCACCATAGCCACCTTTGGAAGAAGAAAGCTTAGAGAGGAAGGGAAAGAGGAGGAATTCTGCAGAAAATCTGCAGAAAGAGCTTACAAATCCAACACCAAATCCAGAGACAATCAAGGTAAGTGATTTATTCCATTTAAATTTCGGAGAATGCTTCTTCCATGTTAGATTATTCAAAAACTTTATGTGTTCTTGGAAGATAATGAAAAACCCATAAGATTGGAGTTATTAGTTTAATTTTTGGGATATAGGTTGCATGTAGAATATTACTGGAAGATCATATTAAGAGAATTATTGACTTTTGTGATACCAAAAACGGATTTAAGATGAGGTTTATGAATGTTCTTGAGATAAATTAGAAAACTAGGTTTTTGATGAAGATTGATCCATATGTAGCCTTTAGTTGTTGAAATATTGATTTATGGACGTTAGTAATATTGTAGGATGGTTATATGACATTACTATAACGTTATATTAGAGAACCATGCTTTAAAAATAAGTTTTGGGATGTTTTCAAATCTGCAAATCGAAGCAGTCCGTAACCATACCTGTGTAATCGATCGATCGACATTCATCAGTCGATCGATCGACCAAATCGATCGATCGAAGGTCAAGGTCGATCGATAGACCTTCCCAGAATAAATGAAGTTTTTCCTTAATTGAATTTTAGTGGTGTTAACCCTTGGACAATATTATTAGAGACTTTATGAATACCCTTGACTTTAAGGAAGTCCAGTAGGCATGATTATGAGATGGGACTTTATTTGGAATGTAATTTGAGGAATTATTCTAAATAAATGAAATTTGTCATGTGAGATAATATTTGGGTTAAAAGTACAAGTTTGAATAAGTTGATGAAATAAGGGTTGGGGCAGAAGCAAAGACCTTAGGTATAAAGATGTCATATGTGAGAATTATGGGAGACTTAATAGTCTATTTGAGATAGGTTTTAAGTTTAAGGAATTACGACGTGAGACGTGTCGACCATTTAAATTATATATTATCGGGATACTTGAAATATATGGATTTGGAATAATGTTATAATGACGTAGAGTATAACTTTATTAATATTGAGATATCTAAGATGTGTGGATGCTTAGCATAAAATCTTGTGTGTATGACATACCTACCATACTTGCTATCACGGGAGGTTACGTTCGCTTAGGACCCTCTAATCCTTGTGTGCCTACGGGGGGGATATAGACTGGTACCTTGATGAACATAGGTCATAGAAGGACTTATTGTGATATTAATAAGTCTGCATGATCATGGGAGCGTAGGTATGTGTGTGACCCATGTGATGGTGACTGTGTTCGCCTCCACTGTTTGTGATTTGTGTTATCTGAACTATTCCTGAGAGATTCGGAATATGTGATCCTTATGTACGTGATGTACCGGGATGGATAGCAGAGTATGTGTTCACTACAGCTTAGTTGCGGGGTGCTTGTATTGTATATTTATGATGTGAATAATATACATTTAATTAATGAGAATCATCATGTTAATGTTGTAATTATATTACGGTATTGTTTCGAGTAATATAACGAGTTAATTGACAGTTATAAATATTGCACATTGAGTATCTGAGTTGACGTTAAACCCCTATTTAATTACGAGCATTATTATGTAAATGGAACCAAGTATTATTGGCAGGACCTTTGGCAGTCTAGCTAGATATGTTGTCACTTAGCTAGTAGTATGGGTAGTTATAGATGGGTACTTGCGTTAGGAGTGCACAGTTAGACGAGAGGTGAGAATATAATGTGAGTGCACGTCCTAACATGTACTTTGCATTTAATGTTTTAAATGTTTTTAAAGCACTTGCAGGTTTTTAAAATATAACTCCACATTCGGGCTCTGACCCGTTTACTTTTCAAATATTTTCTTTGTAAAACCATTTTTAGGTGCCCAGCCACAAGGACACCAAGCATAGGATACTCATTCAGGTGACGAGCTGTAGCTGTTTGTGGAAGCTACAGGGATTTGCATGTAGACGCTTCTATCGTTTGGATTCCAGAGTCACTATCTATCAGTTGTAGGGCATGTTGTCCATTTCTATTTAGAGACATCTTTTATATTTCAGTTTTCAGACTTTAGCATCTATTGTTTCAGTTTATTCCTTTCAGTTATGGGATTGTAGTGAGGAGTTTTTCCTCCAGACTTTATTTACTCTATTGTGATGGTCATTTATTTTACTTCAGCATGGTGTATGGTGTTATTTATTTCTTCATTACATTTGTTGCATGTTAATCGGACTTAAATTAAAATTTGGCAACTTGCTTTTCAAATACTAGGTGGTTAGTAATAATAAAATGTTTTCGACAGTGATGCTATTAACTGAGCCAACTTGGCATTTTGAATTAATTTTATAAAGGAGTAGCTACCCGGTATTAAATTAGTCGGGGTGTCACAGGTGGTATCAGAGCCAGGTTCTAGTGTCCTTTAGAATCTGTACGGCTATTATGTTTCTGCTACGTTTTCTTTGATATAGAGCCCTATATTTTAGGACTGTTGTTCTCTTTTTGTGTATGCTTCGTTCTTCAGCTATTTTAAGTTTATAAACCGCGAACTTATAAACTTTGTTCTTATTTCAGATGCCTCCACGACGTGCACGACGAGTTCCCAGGAATGCAATGCCCGAACCTCAGCCCGCTCCAGTTCAGGGCATGTTGAACGCCGCTGAGGTTGCTGCTATAGTAGCCCAAGCGGTAAATGCCGCGATTGCCGTGATTCAGCAGGCACCGCCTCAGGCGCGGGTTGCCGCGCCAGCACAGGTTAATGCATTCCCGTCTGCTTGGGAGCGTGTACGAGACGCTTTTCAGAAAGCGCATCCGCCAGAGTTTGCAGGTAGCTCAGATGTAGTAGTCTCGAGCCAGTGGAGGAAGGACATACAGAGGCATTTGAGGATGCATGAGTGCACAGATGTTCAGAAACAGGTGCTAGCTACTTTCAAGCTAGTGGGATCTGCACTACAGTGGTGGGAGTCCATTACCACCGCGGAGGAGAGGGATACCCTCACGATTCAGGAGTTCTGGGTGCGGTTCGACCACAAGTACTTCCCATCCGCAGTTCATACAGAGATGAGGAGGAAGCTGATGAGTTTGAAACAGGAGGGTAAGACAGTGGCCGAGTATGAGGCCGAGTTTACTAACCTGTTGAATATCGTTCCAGACGAGATTCCAACAGAGAAGAAGAAGATTGAGAAGTTCACATATGGGTTAAATTGGAGGATCCGTCAGCATCTGCTAGGGAACCTATCGTTAGCCACTTATTCTGATGTGGTTAACGCTGCATTATTGCACTGCCAGGACCACCGTTTTCATATGGCCGAGGGCAAGCGGTCGGGGGAGTCTAGCCATCAGGGCAGGACTGGAGGACATGGTGCCAGCGGGGCACAATCTGGTCAGGGACAGAGACAGAATGAGCAGGGTACCCAGCAGGGGGATAATAAGAGGTTCCGGTCAGGGAACTACAGGCAGGGACAGGGAGGTTTCCGTCAGGGCCATCAGGGTCCAAACGGCCATCAGGGCCAACAGGGACATAATGGGCAGCAGTTTCACTAGGGCCAGCAGGGCCAAGGGAGGAACGGTAACGGCCACCATGGCCGGGGACAGCAGGGGCAGAGGGGAGGGAACTTCCCAGGGAAGTGCTTTACTTGTGGCAAGACTGGCCATAAGAAGCAGGATTGTCCTGAAAGGGGCAGGGCCCCACAGCAGCAGCAGCAGGGTGCTCGCCAGGAGCCACAGAGACCTATATTTCCTGCCGCTCTTCCTGCACCGCCACAGATGGCAGCATTGCCACCCATTCCAGCAGTCCCAGCTCAGCAGGGGCAGCTACAGTATGGACGTGTCTACAACGTTCACCAGGCTGCAGTTCCACAGGCACCGCCCGCGATCGAGGGTACGTTTCCTATCCATGGCACTATGGGTCGGGTATTGTTTGATACGGGTGCTACACACTGTTTTATAGCTACACACTTCGCGAAAGCCTTAGGATTGTTAGCTACGGCAGAGAGTACAGTTACGTGTGTCGACTCACCATTGGGGAGTGGGTCACTTATTTTCTTTATATGCCGGGGAGTGGGGGTAGAGATTGGTGGTTTGGTATTACCTGCAGATATGTTAGTGTTAGACATGCATGTTCACGATGTGATTATCGGTATGGATTGGCTCGTAGCATATAGGGCCATGATTGATTGCTTCAGCGGGAGCATTGTTTTTGCCATTCCGGGGCAAGAGATGTCTATAGTGGCGATGCCTCGCCCAGAGGGAGGATCGAACGCACATCTGTATTACATAGAGGAGGATACCTCTAAGGAGGTTGTTATTCCTTTAGATTCGATCCCGGTTATCAGGGAGTATTCGGATGTGTTTCAGGAGATACCAGGCTTACCACCCAGTCGAGAGATAGACTTCGTTATAGATTTGCTACCGGGTACGAGACCTATAGCACGTGCACCGTACCGTATGGCTCCAGCTGAGATGCGAGAGTTACGGGATCAGATAGAGCAACTGTTAGGGCAGGGCTTTATTCATAGGAGTACCTCACCTTGGGGCGCTCCAGTTTTGTTTGTGAAGAAGAGGGATGGTTCACTGAGATTGTGCGTGGACTACCGAGAGTTGAATAAGGTCACGATACGGAATAAGTATCCGTTGCCTCGAATCGATGACTTATTCGACCAGTTGAGAGGAGCTTCTTTCTTCTCGAAGATTGACTTGAGGTCGGGATACCATCAGTTGCGTATCAGGGAGGAGGATGTCTCAAAGACCGCGTTCTTGTCGAGATATGGTTCTTACGAGTTTCGGGTTATGCCTTTCGGCTTGACCAACGCTCCAGCAGTGTTTATGGACTTGATGAACAGAGTGTTCAGGGATTTCCTAGACCAGTTTGTCATTGTCTTCATTGATGATATTCTGGTTTACTCTCAGACAGAGGAGGAGCACGCCGAGCATTTGAGGCAGGTTTTGCAGACACTCCGTCAGAACGAGTTGTATGCAAAATACGAGAAGTGCGGGTTTTGGTTGAAGGAAGTCCAGTTCTTGGGTCACATTATTTCCGACCAGGGAATATCTGTGGATCCGGGGAAAGTGTCCGCGGTGAGGGAGTGGGGACAGCCCACGACACCAATGGAGATTCGTAGTTTCTTGGGTCTAGCAGGTTACTACAGGAGGTTTATTCGGGGTTTCTCAGAGATAGCAGGTCCTTTGACAAATCTTACTCGTAAAGGTGTGCCGTTCATTTGGAGTGATGCCTGTCAGTTGGCATTCGATGAATTGAAGGACAAATTGACCTCAGCACCTGTGTTAGCATTGCCGAGACCGGGAGTTGAATATTTGGTTTACACTGATGCGTCCTTGCAAGGACTGGGAGGTGTATTGCAGCAGGAGAGACATGCCATAGCTTATGCTTCCCGTAAGCTTAGGCCATAGTTCTCAAATTTTTCTTCAACAGCAAAACTCTCAAAGCTTTTCTCATCAGGGTGTGCAACATCATGATCTTAAATCTTTGTACCTACACACATGAGAAAAAGCAAAAACCTTCGTGACACCTCGAGTTTGAAATGATATAAGAATAAAGCATTAATAATCAAATCTCCCCCATAATGTAAAAACTCCCCCATAATATGATAATTATTTCTCCCCTTTTTTATGATGTCCCCAAATAGACAGATAAGAAGAAAAAAATCAAAACATGGAGTGCCATGACAAAATGCATAGCAAACAGGGATCAAACTACGCGCATGCAAAGGTATGTCCCAAAAACTTCACAAACTATTTTTGAATGTTTTCAATTTTTCATACAAACATAAGATAGCAAAAATCACACCATGGATTTAAACTAAAACAACCAAGTCATGAAAATGGAATGAATGGGTGTGAACACATTCGATAGGTAGATAAACTCAATCAATCATATGTGCACGATGCATATGTGACCCCTAACGAATGAACATCAAAAGTATCCTTAGGTGTAAAAATTTGTTGAATTTAGATGACATCGTCTTATGCAAATCAACAAATCAAAGTCAAAGTGATTTACACACCAATAACGTCTAAAACTATTTAACACTTTTTCAAGATTTTTCAAGGACGTGCAAACCCGTTAATAAAATCTCCAATCAAACTCCCTCAAATATATTTTCTTTTAGAGGTGTTAAACTAAATTCTCAAACTTTGAAGAATTGGTGCAAAAACCTAATTGGCCTATAATTGGCATGAATTTCTTTTTACTGCCTTAAAAAAATTTCGGGCTCTTTTAAACTTCTTTGGACCCCGGATAATAAAATTTCTCAATTTTTTAGGTCTTAAACGGTGGCTTAGTATTCGCAAAGGCTAAATGAACCTTTCGCAACCCTTCCCCGTTTTCAAATAAAGTACACAAACTCACAAAACGATTCTTAGATGCACAATTTTCTTATCAAAATTTATCGCTCTTGGTTCGTTTTAAGGATGGGATTGAAGTAAAAACACCCAACCAACATGTGGTAAGACAAGCACAATAATCAAACAAATCCGTGCACGTGTGCAATAAAGAAAATCATGAGTCAAACATGTAGAAAGTAACAACAAATTACATCTTAATGACTCCAAACATTATAAAGCACATGGATGAATTGACCTATTGTCTCAAAACACTATCAAATAGTCACAATGAAAAAAATGTAATGATGTTGTGACTCGGTCAACCTAAGTGTCCATCCATAAAAGGTGCAAACAAAACACAAAAATCTTTTTTGATTTTTTCAAAGATTTTATCAAAATAAAATCTTTTTGTATTTTCAAAAATTTTCAAAAATAAAAATTTATACAAAAAGTACATGTCACAATGCTAGCAAAAATATATCAAAAAGCATAACTGGCGTATGACAAACATGAAAACAGAATCATCTATATGATATGGCAAGAGAAGAATCGTGTACAAGCAAATGGGAATCAACTTGTCTAAAATCTATTGTATCCAAAAGTGATTTCCTAACCCAAACGGATGTGACACGTCGACACCGATTTTGGGAACCAAGAAAACGCTAGACTTCGAATTCCTAGGACCTCTTCCAAGATCAAAACAAAATCTTCTAAGGTGACCTTTCCTACCACAATATGAACATGTGTAAACGGGTGGAACGACACCTAAAGTGTGATCTTTTCTAACATCCTTGGAATTAGTTGACCTTTTAAAACAAATAATGGTTTTGGATTTAGCATTAGAAGCATAAGAACACAATGAGCCATTACCATCACTATCAAACCTACTTGAGTCTGTCAAAATATTTTTTAACTTCAAAATTTTTGACTCAAGCAAAGAATTAGATTCTTCCAAAGACAGAGATTTCTTTTTCAAAATTTTAATTAAACTTAACAGTTTATCACGCTCCCCCTCAATTAAAACAAACCTATCCCTAAGAGTCTTTTCACGTGCAGTAAAATCATCGATTAATTTTTTATCCTTGACGGCACAAACGGGAACCCTAAAATTTTTGAAGTCCTCTAATTCCTTCTCTAAAACAAGGACTCTCTCATCACTCTTTTTTTTGGCAATTTTCAAAGAATCAAAATCAATACACAAATTACCAAAATGCTTACGACAAATATCACTTTGAGTTTGAAACGCTTGCAAATATTCAATCTTACTTTTAAAGAGAGAATTTTCTTTTTCCAAAACTTTAATTCTTTTGCAAAGTTTCAAATTCAAACTTTTTAATTTTTCAGCACGATCGTGAACTTTTTCAAAAATAGGCTCCTCATTAAATGGGCGTTCCATTGAAAAATTGTGTTTTTTCACAAAACTGATTTAAAAAAAAACACAATATCACACAATTTTGCGAAAAATAGGAATATGCAATAAATTAGCGCAACCTGCTCTGATACCAATTTGTAAAACGTGTGATACCGATTTAAATTAAATCGCAAGTTTCCAATCAAACCTTAAATAGATAACGCATGTGACACATATATTCAGGAAAAATCGCCGAAGGGCAAAACCTTTTATTTTCACTATAATTTTGTAAAACGGTTACACGGATTACAATGAAAATAAGAGCGACATACGAAATACCCTCAGGCGTCGATTTCGATGTCTCGGCTGAGATCTCCCGTAGGAACTCCAGGTGGTTAGCAATGAAGAAGATGAATAGCTTCTTCACAAGTTGTGAACTTTATAAGGACTCCCTCCACAATAGCACGCAACTGTCGGTTGTAGAGTTTTCCCTACAAAGTATAAACCAAAGCAAAATATGTTCTTGGGTTCCACAAAACAATTCACATAAAAATAATTGGGATTTTGTGAATTAAAACAAAAATATTTGAACCCTTAAAATTGTTGGAGAAAAACTTTCTACCAAAGGTATCAAATTAAAACTGGGCAGGTACACAAAAGTTTCAAAAGAATAAGACTCTTAAAAGTTGAAAACTATTCTCCACGTCCAAAACACAGAGGCTGACATTCCTTTATATATGAATTTAAGGTTGTCAAGAGATGAGCATGAAAAGTAGCGTGCCAACTAAAAAGTCACCTTGCTCGAACGAAAACCCCATCTCGCTCGAACGAGATATGCGTGTCGTTCAAACGACTACGCGCGACATCCACATGTCGTTCGAACGAGATGGTGATCTCGCTTGAACGACCTTGGCGTCGAAACCGAGGTACGTTTGTTGCCTTACCGCCTTAGAAATTTTTCAAAACTTTTTCAAAAATCAATGTTTTCTAAAATATTAATAAAACCTTTTTATAAAAAATATTTTATATAAACGCTTTTTAAAACTCCTTTTAAAAAATATCCCAACACTCTTAATATGAAATGTAAATGAAACATTAAACATTATCTTACCAAAGTTTTTATTGTTGGGCTTGAATGTTGAAGGCAACTTGTAATTTGAATTCTTCTTTTGTAGATGAAATCTTCTCAATTCTTCGACGACTTGTAGCGGTATATGACATAATTAATTGTGACGGACTTATTAAAAATATGTCCTTACCCATTTACTTATTCCCATGTCCTCTTCTTCTCATGATGAAATTTTTTTAAGGTTTGAGATTCAAAATTTATTTTTTAAGATCGAGAGAGTTAGACGCAAATAGGAAGGTGAGTTGGGAGATACATGAACTGACTTTTAGTGCACGGCGAATTTTATTGCTCAAATATATATGTAAGTCTCCCGAGGTCCTCAAATTAGAACCTTTTGTGCGATCAATTTTTTTTAAATAGTAAAAAAAAAGTGGATTGATATTTTTGTGCGTTATTTAAATATTTCAGAAACCCCTAAAAAATAACAACTCAAAATGTTTTTTTTTGTTATTTTAAAAAAAATGATAAAAATATGTTTGTTTTTAAGCTGTTTAAAAGTTGACATATTTTTATCAATTTTTTTAAAATAATAGAAAATCATCGTGACTTGCTATTTTTTAGGGATTTCCCAAAATGTTTAAACACCACACAAAAAATCATTTTTTTTTACTATTTTAAAAAAAATTGGTCGACATGGGTGGTATGTATAGGAGTCCGTCGCCTCTCTTTGTGTGTGTGTGTGTATATATATATATAGACACACACAAAGTAAAGAAACTTTTATTACGAGAGAGGAGGAAAGAAGAGGAGAAATTAATATTCTTTCCTCTCTTTGAAAGTTTAGGAGAGAAGAAAAAAACATTCCTTTTTGCTGTTTGGAAGTTGAGAGAAATTTTTTTTTTTAAAAAGGAAGAAGGTAAAATTCATTACAAAAATTTACTTCCCTCAATTTCTTTCTAAATTGGAAAGATAGTTTTGCAAAAAAAAGAAGAGAGTTTTTAAAAATGTTCCTTTTTTTCTGCCCTTTTAAACTCCCATGTTTGTGTGATTTTCACATGGCTTGGTTAATACATTTGATTTTACTTGCGAGCATGTCAGACAAGGCCTTGGTCTTGTCAACTAAAAGATCATAGTCTTGTGATGATATTAGATGATTGTGTACCGTTATGTGCTTTAATTAAGAAGATGTGTTTTTCCCTTAGAGAAGACTTTAATGTGAGTGCCAAATTGTTACAATTAACTAGGACAAAAGAAGTTGTAAAGTGTATGAACTAAAACAAAATAAATCTTTAAAAATAAAGAAAAATAAGTGCTTGAAAGTAAATGATTACACTACGAAATATAAAGAATGAAAGTAAAAAAACAAATATAAAAGACAAAAAACTTTTTATAAACTTGGAAAAAGTTACAATCTACCTTACAATCTACTTCGAATAAAAGAAACGCAATAAATGAATAAAAAGAAAAGAAAATAAAGGAAACAAATGAGTAAATGAGTAAATGTAGTTTTTTGTTGAGGGGATCATATCTTCCTTTGTCGGCCTAATGTTTACTTCACTACACCACAAATCAGAAATGGTCACTGATTTTGGCCGTGACCAAGGCTCCTGGTCACGACTGAGGTCCCAAAACATTTCTGGCATGACCAAAATTGATAGTCACAGACTTTATCCATGACCCTAAGTGAGGTTCATGGCCTGAAATGTGGGACAGTATATGGTTCCGTGATCATGGGATTGGGATGTGCCCCGAGGATCACGAACCTCAGTCGTGACTAGTTATGGACAAAGGGTCATAGATGAAAAATAATCACGGCCCAAAGACGTGATCCCTATTTAAAAAAAAAATAAGAACATGATCACGACTACGCGATCAGTTCTTACGAGTTATGTCGGTCCCGTATGAGGTGCTCGTTCCCCTTACGGAGCCATTTGGGAGTTGTTTTGAGTTTTCTCCCTCTATCAGCATGTTTTCTGTAATACCCTGCCTTAGAAAAATAAGTATTTAATGATAATCAAAGTATTTTATTCAAAGAATAATTTGAGGAATAAATATATATGGAAGTTACGCCAAATGACACGAAAAATGATGCACTACGAAGAGTAATTAAGGAGAAAAATTATCATGACTCATAGTTTGTATAGATGCATATTTAAGTTCTAATAACCCTTGTAAGTATGTTGGTTCAGTTTGATGCGAAAATACTAATGAATGATTGTGACACGGTCATGGTTAATAATGCAGTAATTTGGGCGGTACGTGATGCGCAGGATGTGTAACTTTGCGTGAGTTTTGCACGATGCATCGCGTTCCAAATATCAAAATGACCACATTTATAGCGTCCAAAAAATACATATAAAAATATCATGGGATCAAAAGTCAAAAAAATAAATAAATAAATTATTTTTCGTCAAAATATGAAAATGCTTAGAAAAATCTGAAAATCAACCAAAAATATGTAAAATTTAATTTCGAACAGTTTTCCTTTCTCTAATGTCTTCGAAAGAAATCATTAAGACCCATTTTAAACGGATTTTTGTTAGAACACGCTCCATAGGACGCGAACTTGCATGATTTTGACATGAAAATTGGAGAGGGATAAAAATAGTGGAACTACATATTTGGAGCCCTAAAAATATAAGAAAAAAATACCATGTAGAGGAAAAATTAAAATAAAATAAAAGTTAATTTAACACCTTTTGACGGTAAGCGACACTTCGAAAACCTTACTTGCGCGAATTGTTCAGGACTATTGTAAGGTCAAAAAAATAAATTGGATATATATGAGACCGTAAAAATACATGGAGAAATATCATGTAAAGAAAAAAAATTGAGCTAACCCCCCTCCCCCTAGTTGGGACAACAACCCCAAAGTGGGTTTATTTGGTTGGGGCTTATTTGGTTGGCTTGAGTGGTCATTTTCAAAGATTTTTCAATCTTGGTAGACACATTATTACATGTTTAGTGTAGTGGAAGAGCTATAACATGGACTTATGAATTAATATTGTAGTAGAAATGGGTTATAAAAGAGAGAAAAGGGCCATAGACTTGAACACACCAAAGCCATCAAATTTTACCTTCTTTCTCTCACTCCTTGAGTTCCCCAAAACTATAAATCTTGTCCCAAATTCGTAGTTGCATTTTACCACCACTTTCTCTCACTAGAAACTCCATTAAAATAGCTCTCAAACACCATTAAAGATCCACGCAAGGATGTGACAACTTATAGAGGTTTGGAAGGAGTTTGAAGCTTGAAATGGGTACTGTTGGTTGAATAAGGAGATGTTCTTGGATGTCATTGGAGGATTTTCAAGAGGATTTTCTTGAAGTGGATTTTTGGGATCATTTCTTGAAGCAACTTTGGAGCTAGCATTTGAGGGATTTTGATAATCCTTTGAGGTCACATTTGGAAGTAGGGTTGGTCCTCCTACACCACCATTTCCACCATAATTTTGCAAACTTTAGAGGTGAAAGTACTAACCTTGATTTAGGTTTTAAGATGTGTACATTTTTAGCTAGTTTATTTACATATATTAGACTTAATATATGTAGGATATATGTTAGTTTGCATCCATGGGTTGATTAGTTGCAATTTCATCATTTTGTGTGTAAATGAATTTCAAACAAATGATTTAAAATGGGTTTTGAAAATGGATAAATTTCAGAATATATATCTTCAATATTTTATGAGATAAAATGTGTTACAATGATGTTTTAAAGATATGTGATTTTATGCAAAGAAACACATTAGGCTTGTTTAAGCCATTTTATTAGATTAAATGTGATTTTTTTTAATAATGAAGATAAATGTAAAAAGAAAACTTTCACTTTAATGGGTTATTTAGAGTGGATAAAACTCATGTAGAAAGTAAAATGAGTGTAATGTGCAGATATGTGAAAAGTAAGAATTTTTCATAAATTATGGGTTGAAAGTTAATAAATGAAAGTTAAAGGTTTTAAATGTGTAAATAGTAGCAAAGTGGGTATTAAGATGCAAAATTCCATACATGAAGTGTATATCTCAAATGTCTAAAAAATGAGACTTTAATATGTAAAAAAGTGTTATTTTATATATTAAAGGTGTTAAAGTAGCAAGTAAGAATGTTGGGTTAATTGTGTCATTGAACAAGTGTTAAAAATGGCTAAGAGTATTTTAAATAACCATTTTTGAAAAATAATACTAGCTAAATGATTAAATTGCATATTCTGACAATAAAAGAGTAAATTGGTAAATTTCCTTAAAGTGGAATATTTTTATGAAATAAAAATGTTAATGAATAGTGTTACACTAGTGTGGGTAAAAATGACTTAAGTCCTAAAGAGTGAATGATTTTTGGTATAAAATCAACGTGTGTGTAAATAAAGGGCTTAAAGGAGAAAGAAATAGATGTCCAAGTGTTAATGAAAAAATGGATGATTAAGTCCGGCCCTTTGGCTTTGGCTCATAAATATGGATTAATGTGCATATTGGAATAATGTTGAACACATTAAAAAGATAATGAAATATTTGGAGGATGCCGGGAAAATAATTAAGAAGCGCATGACGTCCTTAGTGGTGAAAGACTTCAAAGTAACTGCAGTAGCATATGGTGGCGGATACCGGTGGTAAGAGGCCACGAAGTCTGTGTATGTTGGAAAAATTTCAAAGGTCAGGAACATGTTAAGAAACGGGTTATAATATGAAAATAACCTAACTTGTGTGAATGATTAATGTTCCGATTGATGTAAGGTGGACAAGTAAATTAATAATAATGACCAACGTCCATAAGAAAAGTGAAATGGTTAGGAAAGGTGACTTAATAGGCAATGAAGCTACCCAAGGAGGTTGAAACCCATAATAACTCAAGCGTGTGTGTCGTTTAATACTTTCAGTATTAATGAATATTTTCTTACACGTTGTGAGCGAAAGTCTTAGGTAATGATTAAGCGACTCTGGTGTAAGTTAATGAATGTTGAGTAATAAACGTTTCGAAAGTAATTAAAGGTTTTCCCAATAATTGTTAATTATTTAACCGTGTGCGTTGATGGGAAAGAATGTCACTTTTAAGCATAAAGATACAAAATGATTATTTTGTAAAAACAAGGAGAATGAACGGTGTCAAATAATATTTTTGGAATAGAATGGTTTAATACATTCGGACATGTATTTTTAAAGGTATATATGTAGATATATATATATTTCACATGCATGTAGTTGTAGCATGTGAGTGTTCATTCTGCCATTCATTTCTATACTATATTTGTATAAGTTCCCACTGAGCATTCGGCTCACTCCCTCCTTTTGTTATGATAGGTTGCATGTTGTTTCGTATTTTAAGAGTGTTCTACAGTTAAGTACTTAATTTTCATTTACATTAGTAGCTCTGTTTACTTGGACTTAGGGGCACCCCCTTAGTTCACATCACGTAGTTTGATGAAAACTGGAATCATATGCTAATAAGTGTAACGTTAAATAATAATAACATTGGATTAAAAACATTGTTTAGGTTGTTCCATTACACTTCACAATTAATGCGCGAGCCGAATTAGGCTGATCCTTTATTAACCCTTAAATCCGGATCGGGGCATTACATTTTTAAGACTAAGTCTGATTATTTATAAATTTTAATCATATTCTTAAATCGGGTATTTCGTGACTAGGCGATCAGTTCCTACGACTTGCATTAGTCCAGTGCGAGGTGTTCGTGCCCCTTATGGGGCCATTTTGGATTTTCCCTCTCTAACGACATGTATTCAAGCCTAAGTTTGGTTATTAGCATGTTTAGTCGTATTCTCAAACCGAACGTATCTATTATTGATGTATAGATGTTCGTGATATGAACTCTAAATCCCATCTTCTTCAACTTATTGTCAAGATTCAATTTAACTTGCATATGTCGCGAGGCATCACAATATTGGTTAATGCTCTCTGTATATAATTGTATCCACTACGGGTGAATATTTTTTTCTGGCTTCTCTAATAGCATAAGAAAGGTCAGGGTTACGTCAGGATTATGTACGGGGAATATATTCTCAATAGACTCACCCCAGCTTTCTGGTAGGGAAAATAGAATACGATCGAACATGTACTCTTCCTAGAAATGAACTCTATGATTTGCAAGGTAGTTAAATTGTTCGATCTTCTTATTCCCAGACTTGAAAATAGGAGTAACCTCTAAATGGTGCACACTAATAAAAGATGTATAAGTGAGGTCCAATTACCACCTCTTGTACTCTTATTGCCAGTGATTATCATCGTGACTAATTTTTCCTGAGAAAAATATACGAGGGTGTGAATATGAGTCCTACAAGGAACATATCTAATTAATCATTAAGTAGTTATTTTTTCTCAATCGATCCTATTTAAGTTTATCTTATTTTAACATATGAGTCCTATGAGAACATATTTAAATTGGAATCGTGTACATGAATGTGCATTAGACCAATTTTTCTGCCCATATCATTAGTACCTTGCAAACCACTACCTACCATTTCACATGGAACGAAGGGATCAGTATCATTACATATAAACTTTCGTAAAGTAAAGAATTTAAGTAAGGGTATACTAGTTTAATTAAGGTTTTCAACAATCAAAAGTACCCTACTTCAAATCAAGTGCGTGGGACATCTCACCGAAGTGAAATCCAAATAAGGAACCCTCTGATACACGTACATTTAGATAAGGTAATGGTTAAGACATATTTTGTTAGGGTTTATTATGAGAGAGTATGTCAAAAGTTTGAAAGTCTATGTGTACTATCAATCCAAGCAATCCACCATCATTATCCAATAACCAAACCAACAACTAACAATTATCCCGTACTTCTTCCGTCATCGATATGATAAAACACATACTAATAATAATATCTCAAGCGAGGGCTTATATTTGTTCTTGCATAAAAAAGACATGTAATTAACTTAATTGTGTTACATCATAAGGGCTCATATAGGTATCAAGTGTCCCAAATCATTTAAAATGCATTCATTCTCTTAAACATCACATGGTAATTAGAGTATAAGATTTACGATTTAGGTAATTTCTAAAGAGGGAAGGTGGCACTACTAAGCACCCCTCTGGCCCATGATAATACGCAAATATTGCATATTTCATCCTCCGAAGCTACGCATTTTAGCCCCCTAGGGTATCTTATTCCCTATACTTATGCTCGTTAAATAGACAACCTTGTATTTTTACGTTAACATGTTTCGCAGGGGTTAATTGAGCTTTTATAGGTATTTGGATGCTAAGTGTGAAGTTCAGATGCATTCCGCTCAATTTTCGTATGTGATCGCATGTTCAAGGGCATTTTAGTCTTTTCACAGCTTGGTCACCTGGCCCAACATCTCATGGAAGCTTTATCCCTCCTCGCAAGCTTCGCATGCCCGTAAACGGTGCGCGATTCCGATTCAAAACGAAGAAGTTACGGGATTTCTAGCGGAAGGAAAAATAATGAAACCAAAAGAGGAGGAGAAGAGAGGAAAAGAAAATGCAGTGGCTGCCTTGGCTAAGACCTGCTTGATTGATCGATCGATCAAAAGGATCGATCGATCGATCCTTTAGATTTTTTGCCACGATTTCAATGTTCGATCGATCGACCAGAGGGGTCGATCGATCGATCCCCTATTTTCTGCAGATATTTTGGCTTTTCTTTTCTTTTCTCTTTTCTTTTCTCATTTAATTCCTTTTACTATATAAAGTATTTTTGATGTAAAAGAAGATATAATTCGTTTTAGGTTAGATAGGTTGGGGTTTTGGAGGTTTGGGAGCTCATTTCTTCATTTCTTCTTGGATTGACACCCATTTGGGCTTGTAATTTGTGCTACCATCTTCCATCTCCATTAATATAGCGTGTATTTACTTGTTTCTTGCTTTGATAATTAGATTTACATGCTTTGTTAATTAGTTTACATGCTTTCATTTACTCGCTTTCTAGTATAGATTTATCGCGTTTATTTATCGCGTTTTTAATATGATTTCTAACTAATTTAAATTAGGTTGTGTTTGAATTGAACTCACTCGAGTTGACGCATTGCTTGGCTTTGGTGATGGCGTTTATGGGTCTATTTCGGTTGTGTTGTCCTAGTTATTACGCTTAAGAGATTTGACGGGGCCTATCATGTATGTCCCATGCTTACGACCTTTCGTGCGCAATTTTCGGGGTATTTGTTGATGCCAAAATCTTATTAGGCTTTTATGTGGATTTAGGGGCATGACAACCCTTGATTCAATTAACTGTCGAAATGAGACCCATTCATAATAATTCGTCGACCGATGTATCCATTTTATACATATTAACTCGGGTGAGGGATATTCGACGCAACCTATAATTTTTACTCGCTTTGTTAGTCTAGTTTCAATACCCTCGCCTAGATAATCATTTCCCTTTTATGCATCTTTTCTTTTAGTTTGTAATTCACCTTTTACACTTTTATTTCGGAGCACTAAATCATATAAATTCTAGCATCTCTTCCCTATGAGTTTTCGATACCCGACTTACCGCTGTGCTTGCCTCACAAGTGTAGTAGTAACTTAGGTTTGTTTGTATTGAGTAGGCAAAACGAAAACAACGATTGCGCACCTTACATGTGCGCACTTTTCGCACTCGATCAAAATGGCACCGCCACATCGAACCTTGTGATAATACGCAAATATTGCGTATTTCCTCCTCCGAACCTACACATTTTAGCCCCCTCGGGTATCTTATTCCCTATATTTATGCTTGTTAACCAGGCAATCTCGGATTTCTACGTTAACATGTTTTTTAGGGGTTAATTGAGCTTTTATAGGTATTTGGATGCTAAGTGTGAAGTTCGGACACATTCCGCTCGATTTCCATATGCGATCGCACGTTCAAGGGCATTTTAGTCTTTCCGCAGCTTAGGCACCTGACCCAAAATCTACACGGAAGTTGTATCCCTCCTCGCAAGCTTCGCGTGGCCATAAACGGTGCGCAGTTTCGATTCAGAACGAAGAAGTTACAGGATTTCTAGAGGAAGGAGAAATGATGAAACCAAAAGAGGAGGAGAAGAGGAGGAGAAGGAAATGCAGTGGTTGCCTT
The DNA here is from genome assembly GCA_949130495.1 of Sambucus nigra. Lineage (NCBI taxonomy): Eukaryota > Viridiplantae > Streptophyta > Magnoliopsida > Dipsacales > Adoxaceae > Sambucus > Sambucus nigra. The sequence continues at coordinate 352,766,416 of OX422215.1, forward strand.
GGTTGAGACCTGCTTGATCGATCAATCGATCAAAAGGATTGATCGATCGATCCTTCAGAATTTTTGCCACGATTTCAATGATCGATCGATCGACCAAAGGGGTTGATCGATCGATCCCCTGTTTTCTGCAGATATTTTGGATTTTCTTTTCCTTTCTCTTTTCTTTTCTAATTTAATTACTTTTACTATATAACGGATTTTTGATGTAAAAATAGATATAATTCGTTTTAGGTTAGATAAGTTAGGGTTTTGGAGGTTTGGGAGTTCATTTCTTCATTTCTTCTTGGATTGACACCCATTTGGGCTTGTAATTTGTGCTACCATCTTTCATCTCCATTAATATAGTGTGTATTTACTTGTTTCTTGATTTGATAATTAGATTTACATGCTTTGATTTACTCACTTTTTAGTATAGATTTACCGCGTTGATATACCGCGTTTATTTATCGCGTTTTTAATATGCTTTGAAGCTAATTTAAATTAGGTTGTGTTTGAATTGAACTCACTCGAGTTGACGCGTTGCTTCGCTTTGGTGATGGCGTTTAAAGGTCTATTTCAGGTGTGTTGTCCTAGTTATTTCACCTAGGAGATTTGACGGAGCATATCATGTATGTCATGTGCTTACGACCTTTCATGCGCAATTTTCGAGGTATTTGTTGACGCCAAAATCTTATTAGGCTTTTATGCGGATTTAGGGGCGTGACAACCCTTGATTCAATTAACTGTCAAAACGAGACGTATTCGTAATAACTCGTCGACCCATGTATCCATTTTATACAAATTAACTCGGGTGAGGTATATTCGACGCAACCTATAGTTTTTACTCGCTTTGTTAGTCTAGTTCCAATACCCTCACCTAGATAATCATTTCCCTTTTATGTATCTCTTCTTTTAGTTTGTAATTCACCTTTTACACTTTTATTTCGGAGCACTAAATCATATAAATTCTAGCATCTCGTCCCTGTGGATTTTCTATACCCGACTTACCGTTGTGCTTGCCTCGCAAGTGTAGTAGTAACTTAGGTTTGTTTGTATTGAGTAGGCGAAATGAATACAACGACTGCACACCTTAGACGCGCGCACTTTTCGCACTCGATCAACCCACTCATTCTCTTAAACATCCAAGGCCCAAATAAAGTAATCCACTAATATACCTTATAGCCTAACTTTTGAACTTTAACCGACCCAAAGCCTTGTGCCCTATAAATCAACCAACTAAGTTTTTAACATATAAACTAATTTGGCAAACAAACCTTTTATAATCATTAATCATCTTAGATAAACAAATTCAATTCACCACTTGAATCTACATCAATACATAAGTCAGTTAGGTATTAAATTTCCTACTAAATTAGTTTAATTATTTTTTAAACTTGGTGTATTTGGGTATATACACGCATACACCTTAAGGTAGTAGGGTATTTGGGTATATATACACACATACACATACATATACATACACACACATATCATGCACATACTTACACACATACAACTTGATTTCTCTTCCCATTAAATGTTTATTCCTAAAGTCCTAATCTATCTCAATTGTCTTTTCATATATACAGACATGATCTAGTACATATCAAGTATACATACCATGTATACATAGTTACTTCTTTAAAATAGCAAAAAAAGATGTTTTCGCTTAATTTTTTTATATGACGTTTAAATATTTCAAGAGACCCATATAAGAAAAATCATCTCAAAATAATCTTTTTTGCAATTTTAAAAAAAATTCGTCAAACTTTCGCAACTTTTAAACCACTTTCAAAGCTACAAAAGTTTGACCGATTTTTTTAAAATAGGAAAAAATTATTTTGAGATGATTTTTTATATGGTTCCCTTGAAATGTTTAAACACCACACAAAAAAACTCTACTCAATTTTTTTTTTTTAATATTTAAAAAAAATTATTTGCATCAGCGGTATGTATACTTAGTATGTATGAGAGCCTCTCTCTCTCTCTCTATATATATATATATTATTTTCTATATATGGAAGCTTCATAAGAGTGTTATTATCGTGTGAAAAATGAAGGGAGGGCCGATGCTCTATATCTAAAGGCCGTGGTCACGTCCTTGGACCGTGACCTGAAGGTGTGACTATTATATTTTTTCCACATCATCAACATGGTTACGAACCTGGACCATGACCTTGTTGATGACGTGAAAAAAATAAAATGTTAGGGCAGTGTGATCACGGACAAGGGTTGTGACCAAGAACCGTGACTATTTCAAAATAGTCACGACCCAAAGCAGTGACCAATGTCAACTGAAAACCTAAACTTGGTCATGGATGTAGTCACGATCTTGGGATGTGACCAATGTTGGCGAGAATTTTGGCACAAGTTTGGCACCGTGGTGGTCATAGGGGCTGTCACAGACCACGGTCGTGACCCTCATGGTCATGGTCCGGGGTCGTGATTGTGTCCATTGAATTTCATGAATAATGGCGCTCATGGACCTAGTCACAAGTGTTATGGCTTTGGACATGATCTTTGGTTGTGACCATCTGGTCATGATCCTGGGCCATAACCATTTTGCCTTGGCCATTTTTGGCTTGCGGTGTATTATTTTAGAGTTTTTTAACATGCAACATAACTTTGTTTGTAACTGATGGGTGGTTACTCATCCCAATTGAGTTTTTTCTTGCCTAGATGCATTAGTGCTCCTATAAACATTGCTTAATGCTTAATCCAAGCCCAGTGTCTTGACATGTGTCATATTTTTAAGCTTCTTTTGTTATTAGTCCCACTAATTTTACTCGGTTGTAATTTTTGTTTATTAAAAATACTTGGCGTTCTCTCATTAGACAATAATTATATGGTGTAAACATACCCCCCACACTAATTAATTTTTATAAAAAAAAGTTTATTAGTGGACTGTTGGCTTTCCCTTGACATTCTTCCACATTCGTTCCATCATGACCTTTGATCATACGTTGCCTATATATCATCTGCTGGAGGTGAGATGTTCTTCACTTCAATCAATCACTCTTTTCAATTGCATTTTTTGTATCCAACCTTTTCTTTTCCTCCAAGCTTCAACAATGTCATCTCAAGAGAATAATGAGAACATCCCTAAGAGTGTTCTTGAGTTTGGATCCACTTCTGACTCTTTTCCTACTTCAAACCCTGGGCCATTACTAATGCTGATGCCTTACCATTCATTAAGGAAAATCAATTTGATGATGATAATTGGGATTTTGGGGATTTTACCACCCCCACTGAATGACCTTCAAATTGGGTCCCTGCTCCTCATCCTCTATCTATCTTGTCTAGATTCACTATCGTGGACTCGTCCTCAAAGGTTCCACCTGAACCCATCATCGTATATAATGGTCCATTATTTCAGGTTTTTTCACTGATTTAACTTTTGACTTCCCCACTTCCTGTGAGATTGGCGTGTCTGGGGTTGTGGCAGTGGATAATAACTCGTAAATCTTGATAATAAGATTCTTCATCCCACTTATGTTCAGTTAAAATCTTTGTTGTCCCCTCCTCTTAATGAGAAAAATATTAATTGCACCATCATACGTCCCCATTCTCCCCTTGAATACTTGCAACATGAGGCATATCCCTTATTGACTCATGAGTATATGGGGGATTACACTTGGTCATAGTCAATCAAACCTCATTATCCCTTTCACAATTAAGTTAACAAGTATCTGAATCTTCTTGCAACATGGAATTATGACACTTATGACACCCCTAGGTATTAAATAGTTATCTCGCTTTCTCATACCTTCTTCCATACCATATTATTTCAAATGTATGCAATATTCTTTTTGTTTTATCTGAAGACGAGTTTGATCTGGATGCCTTGGAAGCTTTGGTTTCCGAACCATTTTATCATTTGACCCTCTATATTATTTGGTGGACTATCTTAACCTCTTGGTAGATGATCCTTTCCAAAATCTGGAAGGGTATGTCAGGGATGGCTTACCCACTGGTTGTCCTCATGTGGAGTATCCTTCCTTATCCATTAATGTTGTCAAGTCTTTTGAAGTTCTTCATGCTTTTCCCCACCTTCCTCTCACTGTCTTACTGAAAGGACAAGATAGTATTAACTTTGATTGGGACTGTATAACCCTTGATCATATTATCAATTGCCCCAAAACACCCCAAACCCAAATCTCCAATTTCCTTAAGACTTACCCCTATTTTATAAAAAGAGTTAGTTAACTATCTGCTAACTTCGAAAGCTATGAAGTTTGAGTTAAAAATCGCGATGATCTCAACTTTCTTTCGAACATTATTTTAGAAGAGTGGAAGAGTTTTGAAAAGGTTTATCAGAATGTCCAAGAGGATCTAGTCAATTTAGACTTCGAAGCACTCTCGTAGGATGATATCCTTATTAAATCCAAAACTTTGAAACATAAAGATCAAGAGGCTATGTATAATTTCTTATCTCATGAGTTACTACTCTTGGAACTGGCCCAAATTAATCCTTATCTAGATTTGGAAAAAAATCATCTCAACTACTTGTGGAATACTTTCCATCATTTTGTGACTTACGCCTTTCCTCTCCACTACACTTTTCCACGAGTATAATGTTGTATTTCCTTTGATGCTTTTGTAATTTCTAAACTTCGAAGTATCAATGGAAGGTTATTATCTTATTTTGAATGTTTTGTTAATGGTCTACAATGACAACTATATGTTGATGATATGTCATGAATTATACTTTTTATTTTGTAATTAAATCTTTAATTAAACCAATTTTTCACCATGGTATAATATTTATTTAACCACTTGATGAATATCCTATGCCTTAACGAAATTCGGTATGTTCCATATACTTGTAATATTTTTTTTACATTGATGCCAAGTGACATTTTAATTATTATATGTTCTGTATGCATGCTTATTTATTGATAGTGGTCCCAACAAATCTCATTGCACGTGTGGGAGTGTCCAAATGACACCTTTTGGTGGAAATTGGACTAATTAATTCTTAGAAAATAGGCAACTTTTTTTATCCATTTCAATCAAAATATTGGACTGCTTTGGGACTTTCAATATTTGATATTGGTTACTTGGAGTAACAAAGACCCAAAATCATAATCGTGAGAGATTTTCCATTGACGGGGCCATTAAAAGCATCTTTTTGTCTCTCCACTACCTCATCATTTCACTTTCTTGGAATAGACGTTCTCAGAGACATGTGTCAATATCTGTTTGGCTTTCTTTATTCATTTCAAATTGTGCCACTAAGCTGTTTAAGCTCACTTCTTCTTCTTCCTCTTCTTCTTCTTCTTCTTCTTCTTCTTCTTCTTCTTCTTCTTCTTCTTCTTCTTCTTCTTCTTCTTCTTCTTCTTCTTCTTCTTCTTCTTCTTCTTCTTCTTTACCGTTCACTTTCCTTTTCCAAGCATGTTATCAGCTTTCATGACTATTTTCTCTTTCCTCAAGCCTCTATCACCCACGTCGTCTAGCCCTTCATGAATATCTTTTATTTGTTGAGATACTCAATAGGATTATGACCAATACTTACATTGTTATTAGGAGCATTGTTTGACTTATCAACCCTATTTCATGAAGGACCTTCCATTGCCCATGTCCCCTTGCTATCTTAAGTTTAGGGACCACAATCTCCTCATTCAAAACTCTTCTAAACTCCAAAAACCACCCACATTAAAGTTTATGAGTTTGACCTAAATAGTTGGATAATGACGACTAGTCCAAATGGGTGCATCAATTGTTATCCCTCAAAGTAGAAGAGATGGAGAAATTTTGCATTTTCGATGCCGTTAAATTGGTTTGTAAGAGAAAGTTTTATAATTGATTAATTTATTTTTTATTTTGGCTTATTCTGTTACACACCACTGCACCTTCATGAATGCTTCCACGTATTCGAAGATAAGAATGTTGTGATTCTTGCGAGACTGAAGATCATTCGTCACAACGTTAACCAAAATATTTATGAGGTAGTTTGGCAAAGACTTTATGTTTCCAAGGGTTTACACTTTTAAGAGTTTGTATTTCAAAAATATATTTTAATGATTTTTAAAGTTTTTTAAAAATTTTGATAACTCGTTAGAACAGGATTAACAAGTCGTTTAAATGAGTTACACGTGTCTTTAGAATGAGATTCCATCATTCGAACGAAATCTAGAGCATCGCCTTTTGGTCAGTTCTAGAATGTCATTCAAAGTTACATTACAAACCTCATCGAACAAAAAAGGATACACCGTTTGAACGAGGTATCAGGTCGTTCGAACGAATGAGAGTGCGAGTTTTTGTTTTTAATTAAATCTGATCCAAATCTCTAATTCTTATCGTTTTGTAACCAACTTCCTTATAAATAGAGATGCAGGATTAGAGTTTTTAAGAACTCTTTTTAACCCATTTCCAAGCTATTTCAGAGTTCTTTTTGTGATTAAACTCTACCGTTTTTCATCTAACCCCCCGGGAAATTTAGAGATCACTTTATTAAATCAAGAAGAACACATTATTGTTCAAGAACCCTTGTAGAGTTCATCTCTACTATTAATTTATAGAGTCGAGGATCTACTAATGAACAAGAAGTCTGATCGGTGGATACTGAGGGAAGATTTCCTCCTGTGAGTGGTGATGGACTGTACTATTGCTGTAAAAAACTTCAAGAACCGCGTGTTATACTTAGTGAGATAAGTTGTTTGTAAGTAGTCTAGTGTTTGTTAACTCTTATACAATGCTAAAATATATGTTTTGTCCGAAAGAGATTTTTCCTTACTTCTTCATGTGTTTGCTTATTTGGTTTAGCTTAGTTAAATTGGACTTCATCATTGCATTCACACTAAATTAAATCAGTATAAATTTTGATAAAAATTTGAATTTGTATGTGTTTGGCCTAAGATATGAATAAATCCATAGAATTCGCATTCTCATGGTTTAAGGGTTATTAAGATTGATCCATTTTTTTTATCCCAAGTGACATTTGTTTTTAGAATTCATAATTTAATTGATTCGAATTCAATTTTGGGATGGAAGGCCCCACAATATTAAAAGTTTTTCAACTGCCTGGGCCCAAATATCTATGAGATAAAGTACACTCACATATGTCATAAGTTGAGATTCCATGGACACTAAAAAGTGAAAAAATCCACTTGGAATATTCCACATTTATGCATGCACATATGAAAAACACTCTAAGTGTAGCTGGTAAGGAGTAATTTTTCTTTCTTCTTATCTAGGTATCAAGACATGTATTTTTTGCTAAGTCTCAAAGAGTAATGCTAGAATACCTTATTTGCTACTAATCTTATGACGGGTAAGAAAGTTTCCCTTTCTCCCTATCTTTTGGGATCTCTTCATAAGAGTTTATCTCATCTTATTGAAGTCCCTTTTATTGCCAAATATGGCGGGCCATTATGGGTCCTTCAAATGTGGCTTCAAGCATATTTTTCAAAAAATGGATAATTCTAAATTTAGCCGTTTATATGTTTATTATCTACCTAAGACTAGGAATCAAAGCTTCGAATCTCTCATCACCATTTTTAGAAGTCTTCTAATTAATAGGCCAAGTATCTACATGCAACCCCTACTGGAACCCACTAAGGCACCACTTTAGTTAGTCCTAATTTTGAGGCATCCTCATACTGAAATTGTAATATCCCGCCCTAAATATTTTATTGTAATACCCCGTATTTTTATGCTATATTAATTTGGGGATTTATTAAATTTAATGTGAGTTATTAATTTAATATAAATCCGTAAATTAATCACTTTATAATTATTAACGTGATGTGAGTTAGTAATTATGGGAAACTTGTTGAATATTACTAATGAGTAGAGTAATATATAATATTAGTTCTATTAAATGTCAAGAGTGAATAAAATGATAATTTTGAAAATTTGAGTTGGGACGCGCCCGTGTCGCGTAGGGACTAAATATTGATGAACAAAAGTGAATAAATTATAAGTAACCCGTATGGTCATTTCGAGTGCGTTAAAGTGACCGGAAGGGTCAAGATAGTCAGAAAAGTGTACCCGAGGGTTTAGTTTGGACTTTGGGGCGTTTTTAGGCTTAATTAGTACCCCGGGAGGGCATTTTGGTCATTTTGCATTTTTGGGTAATTAAACCCCCGAAAATTATTAAACTATATCAGCCATTTGGAATAGCCCTGTAGGGTTAGCAAACTCAAAACATTAGAACGGCCATAGGAGAGGGAAGGAGAAAGCTTTCCAAGCAAACCAAGTCCAAAAATCAATCCGGTTGCACCGCCGCCACCACCAACGCGTAGATCGCGCGACGGGGAACGCAACAACACCAAATTCGTTCACAAATCAGAACGCTAAAAATCCCAGGCAAATATTTATCTTGCTTATTTTCGTTAATGCATCGTTCATGTTAGTCTAGGGTGATTAGGACGAGTTTGGTAGAAGAAAATCCATGTTGGAGATAGGAAAATCGCATGTAGAATTGATTTAAATGTAAATCTGGTAACCCCTTCATATGTAGAGGCTTAACCACGAAATTATGATGAATTAGGAGTAGAAATTTCTGAAAAAAGACCGTTTAGAACCATGTTAAAGAAATTCTAGGGTTCTTGAGATTTTTATGAAGTTTTGGCCTATTAATCCATGGTTATTGATGAAAAATTGCATGCTTTACGTAGAAGATGAATAATATGGGTGTATACTGATTATAGTACGAATTTTAGGGAGTTTGGGTGTGAAAATTCTGGATTTGATTGAGGTTGGATTGTGAAACCCGTAACTGCTAATCTGCAGAATTCGCATACCGGTTTGATCGATCGATCGAACCAGGAGTGTCGATCGATCGACGCATCGATCGATCGAGATCCTACCATCGATCGATCGACCCCTTCTGACAGACTCATATTTCCCTTTTTTAAATTAGTTGAATTCAATTAAATGAGAAATAACCCTTGGACACCCTTATTAAAATGTTTTGGGAGATAAAGAAGACCAGTAGGACATATAAATAATTATGGGACCTTTAATGTAAAACGAGAGTTGTATTTTCGGGATATTTACATATAAGGGACGATGAAATTATGTATTAAGGGGAGAGACGCGTAAGATAGTTACGTTGGAAATTAGATTACGTACTGAATTCTACACTTGGGAGGATAGAGTGCATGAGTGTTACGTAATAAGTTGGAATGATCCCTCAAATTAAAGTAAGAAATGAACAGTTGTACGTGAGAACTAAATAATGAGAAATAAGGACAAATATCGTAATTATGGGATTAGAAATGTACCTAATTTGATATGGTAATAGTAGTATAGTTATATGACCGTGCTTATGCATATACTATCTATGTGTGAAAACCATGCCCGCGCTACTTGCTATCCCTGAGGTTACCGCGCTGGGACGATCTTATCTCGATGTGCCTTTATGGTGGATATTGACTCGTACCCTAGAAGATATAAATCCTTGGTACAGGCTATCGAATCGATAGTTCAGATGGCCCTAAGAGACGTGGGGGCATGTGCTATCCTCTTAGAGACTTGGAATCTATGATTCGCCTCAATATTGTTTGTGTATGTGTTAATACAGTTCGAGAGTGATTCCGAACTTGTATTTCCCTTAGTACGAGTGATACGGGGATTGGATAGCAGAGTATGCCCGCACCATAATTTTTATGTGGGGTGTTGTTAGAATATATATATTATACGAGTATTTAATATATATATTAAATTCTGAAATTTGGAATTTCATATTGTGCTTATGGTAAGTAAGAAATGAATCTTGACTTCAATTTGGAAATACTTGTTTTGAAAAGTATAATGGAACACTGGAAACTTTATTAGTAAATAAGGTTTAAATGAGAACTTTGTGATCAAATGAAATTATCCTCTTAAACAATTATATTGTTCGGTTTTATATCTTACGAGTAACCTAAGATAAGTTAAACCATTGGGAAGATTACTGCGATATAAGATAAGATAATCCGTTGGGAAGATTAGTGCGATAGGCGTGCACATTAGAAGAGAGGTGAGAATTTCTCAAGAGAGTGCCGCACTAATATGTTGTTGCATTGGCCTATAAACATTTTAAATACTTGCTAAACAAATTTTAAATTATTTACACTATCAGGCTCTGACCCGTTTCTTTTTCCTTTCTCTCTTGTATATATATGTATATATTACAGGTGCCCAGCCACAGGGGCGTCTTGTGTAGGATCCTTTGGAAGGAACGCGCTGCAGCTTAGGTGGGAGTTGCAGGCCTCTTGCTTAGACGACTTCATATTTTTGATTCCACTCCTAGCTTATTTATTCAGTTGAGCATGTGTCGCCCGTTTCCATTATCCATTTGTTTTATTGGACATTGTGATTCATTTATTTCTAGTATTGTCACTTTGGGATTTATTACTGTCTGGATGTTCTACTTTAAGTTTTAATGTTGGGATTTAGTTGTTGAATGTTTAAATTATTTGGATTATATGTTCCAGGATAATTGTGGTGTGATTCTTTAATATTGAATTGTTGTAAATATTTAAATCTTGGTTTATAAAATAAAATTTGGAAAGTAATGTCTAAAAATGGTTTTGACACTTAGCTTAATTAATTAGGGTGTTTAAATTGGAAAATTTATTTTTACGACAGTGATGCTAAGAATGAACCAACTGTTCACCTTGATTTTAATTTAATAAAGGAGTGATCGCCTGGTATTTAATTAGGCGGGGTGTCATAGGTGGTATCAGAGCATCAGGTTCTAGTGTCCTCAGGATCTGTACGGCTTATTTCGCTTTCAACTTAACATTTTTGCTATAGAGCCTTATTTTAGGATTGTTGTATTCTTTCTTTTACGTTTACGTCTTCAGCTATTTGAGATTTGATAATAACTGTAGACTAATAAATTTCTTCACATTTCAGATGCCTCCGAGACGTGCACCAAAGAATAGGCGTGCCCAAGCCGAGCAACCAGCAGCTCCGGCACAGGGTACGATGAATGCTAATGAGGTAGCCGCTATTGTGGCTCAGGCATTGAATGCAGTGCTAGCAGTGGTACAACATGCCCCACCCCAGATTCAGGCAGTGGCGCCAGTACCTACACAGCTTCCATCTGCATGGGAGCGGGTTAGAGATGCCTTTCAGAAGGCGCATCCCCCTGAGTTCTCTGGTAGTTCAGATATCATCATCGTCAGCCAATGGAAGAAAGATATCTAGCGGCATCTTCGTGTGTATGAGTGCACAAACGTGCAGAAACAGTTGTTGGCTTCCTTTAAGCTGGTGGGGGTCGCTTTGCAGTGGTGGGAGTCCACTACCACCTTGGAAGAGAGGGATACGATCCCGATTCAGTCATTCTGGGAGCGGTTTGACCGCAAGTACTTTCCACCCGCCTTGCAGACTGAGATGAGGCGGAAATTACTGAACTTAAAGCAGGAGAATTCTACTATTGCTGAGTATGAGGAGGAGTTCACGAGACTTCTCACCATAGTGCCAGATGAGGCACCCATTGAGGGTAAGAAGATAATGCTGTTTGTGGACGGGTTAGCTTGGAGGATCCGTCAGCACCTTATAGGGAATCTCTCTCTCAGTACTTTCACTGATGTACTCAATGCTCCTTTACTACATTGCCAGGATCACCGCTTCCATCTGCAGGGAAGCAAGCGAGCAGGAGAGTCCGGCCAGCAGGGCATGACCGGGGGTAGTAGTGCTAGTGGAGCACCGACATCCCAGGGACAGACTCGTCAGCACAAGCAGAGTTCCCATGAGGGGGACCCTGCCAAGCGCTTCTGATATGGTGATTCCAGGCAGGGATTTGGGGGTTATAGGAAGGGCCAGCAGGGCCAGCCTAATCAGCAGGGCCAGCAAGGCCAATACCGACAACAGCAGGGTCAGCAGCAGGGCCAACCGGGCCAACAGCGTTTTCATCAGGGCCAGCAGGGCCAGTGGCAGGGTGGTAACGGCCAGCAGGGCCGTGGTCAACAAGGTCAGAGGGGAGGTAACTTCAGAGGCCGATGTTTCGGATGCGACAAGAATGGCCATAGGCGCCAGGATTTTCTAGAGGGAGAGAGGGCCCCACAGCAGCAAGGTGCTCGTAATGAACCACATAGGCCACTTTTTCCAGCTGCCCTCCCAGCACCAGCTCAGGTACCAGCCCTACCATCCATTCCAGCAGCTCCAGTACAGTAGGGTCAGTTACAGTATGGACGTGTCTATAACGTCCACCAGGAAGCAGCTCCGCAGGCACCACACGCGATTGAGGGTATGTTTCCTATCCATGGTACTATGGGTCGAGTTTTGTTTGATACTGGGGCGACGCATTATTTTATAGCTACCCATTTTGCGAAGGCCTTAGGATTATTATCCACGACAGAGAGCACTATGACGTATGTAGACTCACCACTGGGAAATGGTTCGCTTATATTATTTATATGCCAGGGAGTAGGGGTAGAGATTGGTATCTTGGTATTACCTACAGACATGTTAGTCTTAGATATGCATGAGCATGATGTTATTATTGGTATGGATTGGCTCACTGCTTACAGGGCCATGATATATTGTTTTGGTGGGAGTATTGTTTTTGCCATTCTGGGGCAAGAGATGTTTGTAGTGTCGATGCCTCGCCCAGAGGGAGGCTCGACCACTCATTTGTATTACATAGAGGAGGATACCTCTAAGGAGGTTGTGATTTCCTTAGGCTCGATCCCAGTTGTCCGTGAGTATTCCGATGTATTTCAGGAGATACCAGGCCTACCCCCCAGTCGAGAGATAGACTTTCTCATAGACTTATTACCAGATATTAGACCTATAGCACGCACTCCATATCGTATGGCTCTGGTAGAGATGCGAGAGTTACGAGATCAGATAGAGAAGCTGTTAGGTCAGGGCTTCATTCGCAGGAGTACCTCACCTTGGGGCGCTCCAGTCTTGTTTGTGAAGAAGAGAGATGGTTCACTAAGTCTATGTGTGGACTACCGGGAGTTGAACAAGGTCACGATATGGAATAAGTATCCGTTGCCTCGAATCGATGATATGTTCGACCAGCTAAGGGGAGCAACTTTCTTTTCAAAGATAGATCTGAGGTCGGGGTACCATCAACTACGTATTAGGGAGAAGGATGTTTCTAAGACTGCTTTCTTGACGAGATATGGGTACTATGAGTTCAGGGTGATGCCATTTGGACTCACAAATGCTCCAGCAGTGCTCATGGACTTAATGAACCGAGTGTTCAGAGAGTTCTTGGATCAGTTTGTCATCGTCTTCATAGACAACATTTTGATATATTCACACTCCGAGGAGGAGCATGCCGAGCACTTGAGGCAGGTTCTTCAGACTCTACGAGAGCATCAGTTGTATGCTAAGTACGAGAAGTGCGGATTCTGGTTGTGAGAAGTACAGTTCTTGGGGCATGCTATTTCTAAGAAGGGGATAGTAGTTGACCCGAGTAAAGTATCAGCGGTGAGGGAGTGGGGACAACCCATGACACCGACGGAGGTGCGTAGTTTCTTGGGGTTAGACGGATACTACCGGAGATTCATTCGGGGATTCTCCAAAATAGCGGGTCCATTGACGAACCTGACTCGCAAAGGGGTACCATAGTATGGGATGATTCTTGTCAATTGGCTTTCGACGAGCTGAAAGACAAGCTTACTTCAACACCAGCCCTTTCTTTACCGAAGTTGGGTGTGGAGTACCTGGTTTACACCGATGCCTCTTTACGGGGACTTGGGGTAGTACTTCAGCAGGAGGAGAAGGCTATAGCTTTTGCCTCCCGCAAGATTAAGCCTCATGAGAAGAATTACCCGACCCACGACCTGGAGTTAGCTGCGGTCGTTTTTGCATTGAGGATATGGAAGAACTATTTATTGGGGGAGAAATTCCACTTGTTCACAGACCACAAGTCACTGCAGTACTGTTCACTCAGCGAGAGCTGAATATGCGTCAGCGCAGATGGTAAGAGTTTGTGAAGGACTATCAGTTCGATATACAGTACCATCCGGGGAAAGCCAACGTAGTTGCTGATGCGTTGAGTCGTAGACCGGTAGATGAGGTAGCAGACGTCTAAAAAGAAAAGTGGAAGGAGCTAGGCCACCAGGACGCAGTAGCCCGTTCCTTCATATCTGGTATGACAATGACACCCGAGATTGTTACGAGGGTGATACAGGTACAGACCGAAGACCTATTTTGCCAGGAGCATATTGTACGACTTTTAGCTGAGGGTGCTGAGTCCTATTCTGTTAGTTCTGATGGGGGTTTGAGGTTTAATGGGAGATTAATGGTCCTACAAGGATCAGAATTACGTCATACAGTGATGACCCAGTCTCACGGGTCCCGATTTACGGTACATCCTAGAGGAGAAAAGATGTACCAGGATATGAGGCGGCAATACTGGTGGAGTGGGATGAAGAAGGACATTGCTGAGTTTGTGTCCAAGTGTTCTACCTGCCAGCTGGTAAAGGTGGACCATCAAAAACTGTCAGGGTTGCTTCAGCCATTGGAAATACCCGCGTGGAAGTGGGAGAGTGTTTCCATGTACTTTATTACAGGGCTGCCTACATCACAGCGGGGCCACGAATCCATCTAGGTGATTTGATTATAGGCCGTTTGACCAAGGTGGCTCGTTTTCTGTCGGTACGGACAGACTATACCACGGCTCAGTATGCTCAGTTGTTCATTGCTGAGATTGTCAGATTACATGGGGTGCCCCTGAATATTGTGTCAGATAGAGACAAGATTTTCGTGTCGCGTTTCTGGGAGAGCTTTCAGGAGGCTATGGGTACTAAGTTGAGACTGAGTTCAGCTTATCACCCACAGACAGATGGACAGACAGAGCGTACTGATCAGATGTTGGAGGATATGCTACGCATGTGTGTTCCTGATTTTGGAGGAGGTTGGGAGACACATCTTCCACTGGTAGAGTTTGCTTATAATAACTCTTATCAGTTCACGATTGGCATGGCTCCATTCGAGGCTTTGTACGACAGGCCTTGTCGTTCCCCAACTTGTTGGCTCGAGGTGGGGGATAACAAGTTGCTAGGACCATAGGTGATTCAGGAAACCTCCACGAGGATTGAGATGATTAGGAGTCGCATTTGAGTAGCCCAGGACAGGCAGAAAAGCTACGCCGATGCGAAACGGTTCTTTCGGGAGTTTATTGTGGGGGACCAAGTGTTACTACGTGTATCTCCTATGAAAGGAGTGATGAGGTTCGGGAAGAAAGGGAAATTGGCCCCGAGGTATGTGGGACCATTTCCCATTATCGAGAGGATTGGGCCGGTAGCATACAGATTGGGACTTCCAGAGCATTTACATCGCATTCACGATGTATTCCACATCTCGTCGTTGAGATGATATCTTCGGGATGATATGGCCCATACTCACATCGCGATAGATGACATATACTTACAGCCTGACAGCTCTTACGAGGAGAGATCGATGGCTATCCTAGACCATAGCGAGAGGAGATTGAGGTCGAAGGTAGTTCCACTTGTACGAGTCCAGTGGGAGCATCATAATGTGGAGGAATCCACTTGGGAGCGTGAGGCAGATATGCGCGAGAGATACCCATATTTATTCTTACCAGGTATGCCTTATTTTTCGAATTTCGAGATGAAATTCCGTTATTAGGGGGGAAGTATGTAATACCCCGTATTTTTATGCTATATTAATTTGGGGATTTATTAAATTTAATGTGAGTTATTAATTTAATATAAATCCGTAAATTAATCACTTTATAATTATTAACGTGATGTGAGTTAGTAATTATGGAAAACTTGTTGAATATTACTAATGAGTAGAGTAATATATAATATTGGTTCTATTAAATGTCAAGAGTGAATAAAATGACAATTTTGAAAATTTGAGTCGGGACGCGCCCGTGTCGCGTCAGGACTAAATATTGATGAATAAAAGTGAATAAATTATAAGTCATCCGTATGGTCATTTCGAGTGCGTTAAAGTGTCCGGAAGGGTCGAGATAGTCAGAAAAGTGAACCCGAGGGTTTAGTTTGGACTTTGGGGCATTTTTAGGCTTAATTAGTACCCCGGGAGGGCATTTTGGTCATTTTGCATTTTTGGGTAATTAAACCCCCAAAAATTATTAAACTATATCAGCCATTTGGAATATCCCTTTAGGGTTAGCAAACTCAAAACATTAGAACGGCCATAGGAGAGGGAAGGAGAAAGCTTTCCAAGCAAACCAAGTCCAAAAATCCATCCGGTTGCACCGCCACCACCACCAACGCGTAGATCGCGCGACGGGGAACGCAACAACACCAAATTCGTTCACAAATCAGAACGCTGGAAATCCTAGGAAAGTATTTATCTTACTTATTTTCGTTAATGCATCGTTCATGTTAGTCTAGGGTGATTAGGACGAGTTTGGTAGAAGAAAATCCATGTTGGAGATAGGAAAATCGCATGTAGAATTGTTTTGAATGTAAATCTGATAACCCCTTCATATGTAGAGGCTTAACCACGAAATGATGATGAATTAGGAGTAGAAATTTCTGGAAAAAGACTGATTAGAACCATGTTAAAGAAATTCTAGGGTTCTTGAGATTTTTATAAAGTTTTGGCCTATTAATCCATGGTTATTGATGAAAAATTGCATGCTTTACGTAGAAGATGAATAATATGGGTGTATATTGATTATAGTATGAATTTTAGGGAGTTTGGGTGTGAAAAATCCGGATTTGATTGAGGTTGGATTGTGAAACCCGTAACTGCTAATCTGCAGAATTCGCATACCTGTTTGATCGATCGATCGAACCAAGAGTGTCGATCGATCGACGCATCGATCGATTGAGCTCCTGCCATCGATCGATCGACCCCTTCTGACAGACTCATATTTCCCCTTTTTAAATTAGTTGAATTCAATTTAATGAGAAATAACCCTTGGACACCCTTATTAAAATGTTTTGGGAGATAAAGAAGACCAGTAGGACATATAAATAATTATGGGACCTTTAATGTAAAACGAGAGTTGTATTTTCGGGATATTTACATATAAGGGACGATGAAATTATGTATTAAGGAGAGAGACGCGTAAGATAGTTACGTTGGAAATTGGATTACCTACTGAATTCTACACTTGGGAGGATAGAGTCCATGAGTGTTACGCAATAAGTTGGAATGATCCCTCAAATTAAAGTAAGAAATGAACGGTTGTACGTGAGAACTAAATAATGAGAAATAAGGACAAATATCGTAATTATGGGATTAGAAATGTACCTAATTTGATATGGTAATAGTAGTATAGTTATATGACCGTGTTTATGCATATACTATCTATGTGTGAAAATCATGCCCGCGCTACTTGCTATCCCTGAGGTTACCGCGCTGGGACGATCTTATCTCGATGTGCCTTTATGGGGGATATTGACTCGTACCCTAGAAGATAGAAATCCTTTGTACAGGCTATCGAATCGATAGTTCAGACGGTCCTAAGAGACGTGGGGGCATGTGCTATCCTCTTAGAGACTTGGAATCTATGCTTCGCCTCAATATTGTTTGTGTATGTGTTAATACAGTTCGAGAGTGATTCCGAACTTGTATTTCCCTTAGTACGAGTGATACGGGGATTGGATAGCAGAGTATGCCCGCACCATAATTTTTATTTGGGGTGATGTTAGAATATATATATTATACGAGTATTTAATATATATATTAAATTCTGAAATTTGGAATTTCATACTGTGCTTATGGTAAGTAAGAAATGAATCTTGACTTCAATTTGGAAATACTTGTTTTGAAAAGTATAATGGAACACTGGAAACTTTATTAGTAAATAAGGTTTAAATGAGAACTTTGTGATCAAATGAAATTATCCTCTTAAACAATTATATTGTTCGGTTTTATATCTTACGAGTAACCTAAGATAAGTTAAACCATTGGGAAGATTAGTGCGATATAAGATAAGATAATCCGTTGGGAAGATTAGTGCGATAGGCGTGCACATTAGAAGAGAGGTGAGAATTTATCAAGAGAGTGCCGCACTAATATGTTGTTGCATTGGCCTGTAAACATTTTAAATACTTGCTAAACAAATTTTAAATCATTTACACTATCGGGCTCTTACCCGTTTCTTTTTCCTTTCTCTCTTGTATATATATGTATATATTACAGGTGCCCAGCCACAGGGGCGTCTTGCGTAGGATCCTTTGAAAGGAACGCGCTGCAGCTTAGGTGGGAGTTGCAGGCCTCTTGCTTAGACGACTTCATTTATTTGATTCCGCTCCTAGCTTATTTATTCAGTTGGGCATGTGTCGCCCGTTTCCATTATCCATTTGTTTTATTGGACATTGTGATTCATTTATTTCTAGTATTGTCACTTTGGGATTTATTACTGTCTCGATGTTTTACTTTAAGTTTTAATGATGGGATTTAGTCGTTGAATGTTTAAATTATTTGGATTATATGTTCCAGGATAATTGTGGTGTGATTCTTTAATATTGAATTGTTGTAAATATTTAAATCTTGGTTTATAAAATAAAATTTGGAAAGTAATGTCTAAAAATGGTTTTGACATAATTAATTAGGGTGTTTAAATTGGAAAAGTTATTTTTACGACAGTGATGCTAAGAATGAACCAACTGTTCACCTTGATTTTAATTTAATAAAGGAGTGATCGCCCGGTATTTAATTAGGCGGGGTGTCACATTTACTTAATCCCCACATACAGTTGTGATAGTACGAAAACATTGAAAATTGGATGAATATAACGGGATGATATCCTTAATTAAAATGATATGGGACTTGATGTCAATTATGGGAAAATGGTTGGCAAAAGATATAATCATATTATGATAACTGTGGTAAAATAAATCTTATTATCTCGGTGGAATAATTAGGTAATACTTGTATGATTTCAAAGATAAGTGGGCAAAATCTGATGGATGTGTAAACATAGAAGTTCTTGTCTGGGTACTGTCGCTTGAACCACGAAGGGGGGTCGTTTGAAAAACACCGGAAGTCTCTCGAACGATGCTGTTGGAAATGCTGACAAACACAAATCACCAACCTTGTTGTCATCATCTTAGCCAGCTCACGGGTCTGACCATTCGAATGAAGTAAGTTGTAAAATGTGTTAAATACCTTTAGTTTTATTGTGCATAAGATAAGGAAGATGGGATTTGTAAACCTACGTGGCAGACTGCCACAAATGCTGTCAACAATACCAACCGTTATATTTAATGAGTTGTTAATTGGTGGGGTAATAGATACCTTATGTGGGGAAAATTTGTGAGATGATTGGGTTTTTATTTTAGTGGCGTATTCATTATATGTGGTTATAAGAGGAAATCATGGGGAAAACCATCAAACCTCTTTACTCTCTCTCTCTCTCTCTCTCTCTCTCTCTCTCTCTCTCTCTCAACACTCTTAAACATTTACCTCCATTGTATGTAACCCATCCAGTTTATTTAAATATAATGACGATAGTCACAACATTAGACACCCATTTCCACTAATGTTAGGGTGTAAGTTACGAAGTCTAGAAGCCGTTGTTGGGGTTTTGAGGAGGTGTTCTTTGAAAACGACATATATATTGATGGAGGTTTTGCAGAGGGTATTTAATGGTGTTTTTTGGAGCTAAACTTGGTGGTGCAAGACTACATCTTTAAGGCCACCTTAGGAGGTGGGGGGTTGTCATCTCCACTGATCTTTCATGCCTTCCACCGACTTGAGCTCCGTTAAGGTGGGATAAACTAACTTTGGTTTAAAGTTCAATGAGTAGTATATTAGATTAAATGTATGTGTGCATTTTATTGGCTTGTATCCTAGTGCTGATTAAATAACCATGTTAATAATTGTATCAAATGGTACCACAGGGATGAAATAAAATTGGTCTTAAAAATAGAATAAATTCTAGAATATAATAATAAGAAATTTTTATGGAATAAAAATGTATGAAAATGTTATTCTAGTATATTTTCTAGTAAAAGAAAATAAGGGACATTTTTATGGGATAAAAATGTATGAAAATGTTATTCTAGTGTATTTCCTGGTAAAAGAATACAAGGGACATTTTAATGGAATAAAAATTTGTGAAAATGTTATTCTAGGATATTTTCTAGTAAAAGAAAATAAGGAACATTCTTATGGGATACAAATGTAAGAGAATGTCATTTTGATGTATTTCTAGTAAAAAGGAATGATGAACATTTTATGGAATAAAAATATCTGAAAATACTATTTTAGTGTATTTTATAGTAAAACTAATAATGGGCATTTTTATGGGAAAAAAGTGTAAGGAATTATTAGTCTGTTCAGAATAAAAGAAAAAGGCATGTTTGTTGCAAATGATATAAATATTAGAATGAATGTATGTTTAAACTACGTAAAAGGATTTTATAAAATTAAAGTCCACTTTCTCAAGCATATAAATTTGTAGTATTTTGATAATAAATATGTGAACAAGTTCAAGGGAAGTTTGTTGGGTCCAAACATGAAATAGACAAATGGAAATTTTGATCTTCAAAGAATGTGTCAAAAATGGGATCTCAATATGTAAAGGTGTTATTTTATATATTCAAGGTGTAAGTTTGTAGAGTGTGAGAGTTGGGTAATTGTGTGGTATTAAACAAGTGTTGAAATGGCTAAAGGTGTTTTACATGTTAAGTTGGAAACTTAATAACTATTTTGAGAAATAACACTTGTTAAAGGACTAAAGTGAAAGTTTTATAAACAAAAGGTAAATTGGCAATTTACTTAAAGTGGAATATTCTTATTGAATAAAAAGGTCAAAGAACGTCTTTACACTAATATGGGTGAAATTCAATTGAGTCCTAAAGCGTGTACTATTTTAGTATAAATCACGTGTGTGAAACGGAATAAATGTAATAAAGACCCATAAAGAAATAAAAAACGTTAAAGGGAGTAAATAAATGGGTGATTAAGCAAACTAAATGGTTGAACCTATACTTAATATAAGAATGTGCTGTGATAAGGATCTTCAAAGATTAAATAAGTATTTTCTAACACGGGGATTGTGTGTGCTGAAAGGGTGATTTTCAATGAAAATACTAAAGGGCATTGAAATGAATAAAAGGGTAAATTCCGGTAAAAGAATGGTTTTAATAAATTAAGTGAAAAGATTTCAAGTGTTGAACTGGGTGCGTTAAACAAAGTGAGAATGCTAAGTATGATTAAAGGAACCCTTAAATAAGATTAAGGTCAATTAATTTGGGCAAGTAAGGTTTTGGAAAATAAATTGATTAATGCATTTGAATATTTATTTTTCAAAGGTATATGTATGTAGATATATACATATTTTCGCATGCATGTGGTTGTAGCGTGTGAGAATTCCTTTCTGTCGTTCATTTCTATACTGCTTGTATATATCACACTGGGCATCGGCTCACATCCCCACTTTATTACTGCAGGTTGGGAGAGACTTCGTATTTTGAGAGAACTATACCAGTAAGTATATTTTATTTATGTTTTACGTTAGTATCTCTGTTTACTTGAACTCTGGGGTGCCTCCCATGGGTCCCTCACGTAGTTTATCTCTAAATTGGAATCGAATGCTAACAAGTGAAATGTTAATTAAAATAAACTAAACTAGCAACATTATTTATGTTGTTTTTTTGCACTTCACACCTAATGCTCGGGTTGGGCTGGGTTGACTCACGGGTAATCCATAAATTCAGGTCGGGGCGTTACAAATGGTATAAGAGCTTTAGGTTCATGGTTCCTTCCGGGAGAGACATGGTGAGGTCGGTAGTGGATTTTTTGACGTCGGGCCAGTCACGCTAGTTTGGTGACAGTTGTGTCTCGTTCCCTCGACAGTAAGGTCAAAGAGGTTAGCACGACAAGTGAATTAGTGCTAAGTGGCATATGTTCAAGTTGGTTGTATAAATCGCTTTCGCGTTTCTAATTAAGTGTATTAATAATTTAAGGGTGTCTATGTAAACTAATAAGTGGTTACACTGAGGTTCATAGTGTGAGGTGTTTTGTATTCCAGCCTTTGTAGACGTAGAGTCTTAGAGATGTTAATAGAATGAGATATTGCCCATTGGGCAAGTGGCACCAAGTTGTGAATAATCAACGGTGAGGATTTATTGCTAGAGTGTCATAATTAGGTAAAATGAAATCGTGATTTAAATTATGTGTACCCTTCGGTGTGACACATGTGAGAGGTTAATACCGGTATGATGATTAGACAATTTCGATCCCTGGTGTAATACTGTGATTGATGGTAAGGACAATGATCATGTAAATTGATATAGGCCAACACTAGAGGATAATTCAATATTAGGGGATAGGATATTATCCTTATGGGTGAAAGCCTTAGTGGTTGTTGATAGATGAATGTATTTATGAGTGTTACTACATGTCGGGAAATTATTATAACGCTTGGTTACGGGCTTGAGTTTAGTATATCTCGATTAATGTGGCTTGACTATAGTAAGGACTTAGATAATCTTGATGATTAAGGTAACCTAGGAGTGAACCTAGATAATCGTGGTGACTTAGTATTACATGACGGAGTTGTGATGATTTAGAATTGGACCTCTTGTAGCATCATTAGGGTGGGTTTCCTCTTGGTCAATACCCGATGTCCTGTGTCCTACCAGAACCTAGATGTTATAAATTTAAAATTTGGTAATTTCAGTGTGGCATTGATAAATAGGATCCCTTGTGGCATTCGTTGGCATGGGCCTTGGTGTTTATGGGAAATACCCGACATCCCGTATCCTATATATATATATATATATATATATATATATATATATATATATATATATACTTGTGTAACTCGGTAAGTTAGCACGTAGTGTGAGGTTGCATAGTGAGGAAATTTAGTTATAATAATATGGCACTCATTGAGGATTAAAAGTTATTTGCTTGTGAAGTCTTGTTGAAAATTTCCTTAGAGATATATTCTAAGGTGTATCTGATGAGAAATTAATGTGAGTGAGAGTCATACCCTAGTAATAGTAAATCGAGGTTGGGTAACAAAGGTCATGGTATGATTCATGGTTTCTTGTAATAGACATGTAAGTTGTTTAGAGAAATAATCGAGTTTGACATCGTCGCCCATGGGGAATTGGGCAGCATTATCGTATTTGAGTTTACATGAGTGATGGTAGACCATTGATGATCGTAGTATGATTAGATCATGTTGACTTGTGGTAGTTCCTTGGAGTTAGTGCTACAGTTTTTTATTATAGGCACGTGTCACGATATGACCTCGGGGATGATTTCAAAAATAGGTTGACCAATGCTAGGTGGTGCACCTGGGAGACTTGTAACATAATGGTGTTAGTCATGGATTTTAGAGATAACACTAGGGATAAAGTTTTAGGCTTGATTATAGCACGTGTGTGTGCTACCTATATGGTTAGTTTTGACTCTACCGAGGGAAATCATCGGGCATGATTGATGCCTAAAGGTTGAGATGCCATTAGAATGATTATGATTTCGTATCACGTAGATGAACGCTTTAAATTATGTGAGTGTTATGTTTCACTTGATGAGGATGATCTTGTAAATTGAGGTTATCTACCGCATGTTGAAATTTTGGGAAGCCGAGCCATGATAGGTCAAAAACTTACGATGAGTGACAAGAGAAGTAACTTCATCTTGAATTAGGATCGTTATTCTTCCCGGAGATGGATAGATAGCATTAATCCTAAGGAGGTAAGCCTAGCATTTCATCTCCTCGAAGAAATTTGTTTGTCCTCAATTCATTCGGTATAGATGGATGATTCTCGATCGGACTCATCAGGGTTAAGTGGCCAAGCTAGGATGCACGATAAGGCCATGGTACTTAACAAGTACCGATATGAGTTAGAGGCTTTAAGTGTATGTCGTAGGTTTGTACTTCATCTAATTCAATATGTTGTTAGAATTAGATCATTTTTTTTGGCGTGGAAGTCGTCTGATTCATTGCATTCTTATGTTTTCTTTGATCCTGGTGATGGAAGTTATAGGTTAGGTTTTAATTCGGGTGTCGCGCTGTGTAGGATCAGTAGTGATGCGGGTTAGGCTTGTTGTGGTCGATGAATCTTGGCATGTGAGTGCGCCCTTCTTCACATGCACCTTTATTCTACACCAGTTTACGTGTGTGCGTGTTCCCTCTCTCTTACATATAGTTTACATATGTTACTTGATTGCTCTAGGATAACAGGTTTGCTGGTAAGACGGTATAATTAGTTACGACTTGGTCATGTATCTTGAGGTTATAACTAGAGAATATTATGAACATTGGGAATTGAGGAGATGATCAATTGTATGTGCTAGTGTAATAATACTCAGGGTGACCCTAGGTCGACATAGGGATCTCGTGGGAGATATTGGTCAAGTAGAATTATGTGATAAGGCGAATGACTTAGAAGTCATTGATACGTGTAACGATAAGTGTTGAAATTATATCCATTGAGGCTAGGCGTGATCCGATAATTTATTTGAGGACACGTAGGTTGTGAATCCTAACGTAGCACCCACTTCCACTAATGTTAGGGTGTAAGTTATGAAGTCTAGAAGCTGTTTTTGGGGGTTTACTGAGGTATTCTTTGAAGAAGACATATATATTGATGGAGGTTTTGTAGAGGGTCTTTAATGGTGTTTCTTGGAGCTAAAATTAGTGGTTCAAGGCCACCCCTTTAAGGCCACCTTAGGAGGTGGGAGGTTTTCATCTCCACTGATCTTTCATGTCTTCCATTGAATTGATCTCCATTAAGGTGGGATAAACTAACTTTGGTTTAAAGTTCATCGAGTAGTATATTTAATCATGTTATTACATATATTAGATTAAATGTATGTGTGTAGTTTATTGGCTTGCATCCTAGTGCTGATTAAATTACCATGTTAGTATTTGTATAGAATGGTACCACAAGGATGATATAAAACAGGTCTTGAAAACAGAATTAATTCTAGAATATAATAATAAAACATTTTTATGGAATTAAAATGTATGAAAATGTTATTATAATATATTTTTTAGTAAAAGAAACCAAGGGACATTTTTATGGGATAAAAATATATGAAAATGTTATTCTAGTGTATTTTCTATTCAAAGAAAATAAGGGAAATTTTTATAGAATAAAAATGTATGAAAATTGTGTTCTAGTATATTTTATAGTAAATGAAAATAAGAAACATTATTATGGGATAAAAATATAAGAGAATGTCATTTTGATGTATTTCTAGTAAAAAGGATGATGAACATTTTATGAAATAAAAATGTGTGAAAATACTATTTTAGTGAATTTTCTAGTAAAACTAATAATGGACATTTTTATGGAATAAAAGCGTAAGGAATTATTTGTCTATTAAAAATAAAAGGAAAATGCATGTTTGTTGCAAATGGTATAAATTTTTGAATGAATATATGTTAAAACCATGTAAAAGGATTTTATAAAATTAAAGTCCACTTTCTCATGCATATAAATAAACTTATAGTATTTTGATAATAAATGTGTGAATAAGTTTAAGGAAAGTTTTGTTAGGTCCAAACATGAGATAAGACAAATGAGAATTTTTGTCTTTAAAGAATGTGTGAAAAATGGTATCTCAATATGTAAAGGTGTTATTTTATATATTCAAGGTGTAAGAGTGTCAAGTGTGAGAGTTGGGTAGAGGTATGGTATTAAATAGATGTTCAAATAGATAAAGGTATTTTACATGTTAAGTTGGAAACTTAATAACCATTTTGAGAAATAACACTTGTTAAAGGACTAAAGTACAAGTTTGGTAAAAAAGGGTAAATTGGTAATTTACTTAAAGTGGAACATTTTTATGGAATAAAAATGTCAAAGAACTTATGTATACTCATTTGGGTGAAATTGAATTGAGTCCTGAAGTGTGAATTATTTTAGTATAAATCATGTGTGTGTGAGTAAGGGACTTTACGGAGAAAAAACAAGTTTTTTAGTGTCAACGAAAAAACAGACGATTAAGTCTGTGTTTTGGCTTCGAGTGAGTAAAAGAAAATAAGTGTAATAATGTGGACATTTGTAAAATGTTTGAACACATAAAAGGATCTCATATGACACCGGGATAAAGCAAGAAGGTCCCGGAGCCCTTGGGTGAAAAGCCCTAAACCACTGGCCCTAGCATATGGCGCATAGTGATCGGTGTTGAGCCCGTCTAAGTATACCTCAAAGGAAGATTCCAAGAATAATATAGAAGGAATAAGGAACATGTCAAGAAATGAGTTGTGTGGTAAAATGTGTTAATACAACCTCACTTGAATGAATGTAATAAATGTTCCTGTAAAAGTGAAATGGACAAGTAAAAGCGTAAATCTATTAATGTCCATAAAAAATAAAAAGGGTTAAAGGGAGTAAATTAATGGGTGGTTAAACACACTAAATGGCTAAACCCTTACTTAATACAAGAATGTGTTGTGAAAAGGATCTTCAAAGATTAAATAAGTATTTTCTAACACGGGGATTGCGTGTGTTGAAATGATGATTTTCAATGAAAATACTAAAATGTATTGAGATGAATAAATGGGTGAATTTAGGTAAATGAATGGTTTTGATAAATTAAGTGTAAAAGTTTCAAGTGTTGAACTGGGTGCGTTAAACAATGTGAGAATGCTAAGTATTATTAAGGCCTTATATAAGATTAAGGTCAATTAATCGGGGCAAGTAAGGTTATCAAAAACAAATTGATTAATGCATTGGAATATTTATTTTTCAAAGGTATACGTATGTAGATATATACATATTTTCGCATGCATGTGGTTGTAGCGTGTGAGTATTCCTTTTTGCCATTCATTTCTATACTGCTTGTATATATCACACTGGGCATAGGCGCACATCCCCACTTTGATATGACAGGTTGGGAGAGGCTTCGTATTTTGAGAGCGCTATATAGGTAATGTAGACACCTCATTCCGTTACCCCCTAACTCTCCTTAGGTCCCTAGTACCTCCACTCATCACTGTAAACCCTGGTCACGTCCCGAGTACTGACCTAAAAGCCATCGGGCACTCCCCGGCTCAGTTTGACCCAAAAGTGAAACTCTTCATCTCGACCGAGACTCAATGAATCTTAGAATGGCACTGAATACCCTTTCCAACGGTCCGCCCCGTGCGCGATTCCGACTTACCATGCGGACGAATGATCCGTTTGCGTCCAAAACCCGACCTAGAGGCCACCGGGCATTTCTAGGCTCTATTTGGCCTAAGTCAAGTATTCAGCTCGATCGAGGATGAATGAATCTTCGAAGGGAACTGAATACCCTTTCCAACAGTCTGTCCCATGTGCGATTCTGACTTACCATGCGGACGAACGATTCAATTGACTCCGAGAGGTCACTGAAGGCTTCTCGGGCCCAATTGAACAAAGTCAACTCCCCAAACTGGGCCAAACTCTTTGGAATGTTGAAGTAAACCTCCTAACCTTTCTAATGGTCCGTCCCGTGCGCGATTCTGACTTACCATGCGGACGAACGATCCATTTGTGTCCGAACGATTCCCCGTCCAAAGGACCGACAAATGCTTTCAAGCCACATTTGACCCAAAGTAAACTCCCGAACTTGGGAGAGGTCTAATGTACTTTCGAAGGTCTCTAAAATACCTTTCCAACAGTATGCCCCGTGCGCGATTCTGACCAACGGTTTGCCCTCGGTGGCCAATTTTCCAAAAAAGCCTGAAACACACTACCAAACGGCAGGTCCCAGAACCTGTCTATCGGCACCTTCCTGCCGATAGGCAGGAAGGTCTGTAAGCTGATCGGAAGTCCCCTGGGGCTATAGAAGGAGGCCTTGGCCTCATTTTCAAAGGAGCTCAGATCAGAAGCAAATCACTCTCAACGAACCCCAGAAACCTCTCTCGAAGGCAGCGTGATTTCAACTTCCAAATCCCTTTTTCACTTCCACTTTTCATCATCCCTTTCATCAAACTTGATGAATTAACCATTTTCCATCATCATCCAAGCACAAGGGCTGCTTCTCAACATTTAAGATCAAGCTCAAAGTCTCCAAGAAGGTCCATCTCTCTCACCTTTCTCTTCAAATCTTCTTAAATTTGCAATAACTTATTTTATTACTTAAGCACTTTTATCATATTAGTTCACATATCCTAACATACTTTTTATCTAGTAGTATTGCACATCTCCTATTTTCATATAAATAAAAAACCTAAAAAACAAGAAAAAGAGGGTTTGCCCATAAATTCCAAGTAGGGATTCTCACACCTTTTCCACAATTTTCTCACAACTAAAACACTTTTTTCTACACACACACACACACACACTTACAAATAAGAGATTTCTCCATTTGGATTTATGGGTTAAACCCCACCCCTCGTTTGTATGCGAACTACGTGGACTTTGATGCCTTTATAGGCTACGTAGGCGTCTCGGGGTAAAACCCGAAACTCGAGTCCTTTTTCTCACTTTTTCTCTTATTTTCTATCTTCTCTTTATCTCATTTTCCATTATATTCTATATACTTGTTCTTAGTAACGTATTATTCCATATGCGTTATCGTTCCTTTATAACGGTCAACGTAGGGGTAATCACGTAAATCTTATTTTCTACACTAATCTCACATTCCTACGAATGACTCGCTTTGTCTTTTCCATGATACAAGTCGAGGATTCCTACCTCCATACTATATATACACATGCACACATATCACGGGGGGAAATATAAAGGAAAATAGCAAATATCCATGAGAAACCGAAAGGGCGGAATGGGTGCTTAACACCTTCCCATTTCGTAACTAAGCCTCTGAACCCTTCTCGAATCATTTGGTTTCGCACGCACCAGTATGTCTTTGGATGCCATCCTTCGGGGTGGCTCCCCCTTTTCTTTTGTCTATTTTGAGTAAAATAGACTGGCGACTCTAAATCTCTCTACATCTTCACACCTCACCAATCGACGCCGGTTGAAGCGCTCTCCCGAGAGGGGACGCGCGGGACTCGAAGGATCTGTTCCTCCCTCCGCGGCGGGGATCGGGGATGGCCACAGTGGCGACTCTGCTGGGGACATTTTTTATTATATTTTGAGGGCTTGATTATATTTACATGGATGCTATATTTGTTTATGTTCCCCCCCCCCCCCCATATCTGCCTATCCCCCTTTCTCACATGTATATCCCATGCCTATGCTTATATTCACACACTTGTAGAAAATTCTCCATGTACACTTCACACCACGTGCGCCTAGGATCATATGTATATCACCATGTTACACGCATCACCCATCCATGCTTGGTGTACCTTTTGGGGTACTTGTACATTGGCTCTCTGTTTGGCATAATCAAGAAAGGAATTCTCATCATAAGATACTAATAAGAGAATCATGCCTGATTCACACGATATCACCAAAGAGCATTGCTATTTACCAAATTTGACTCAGTAACTGGAGGGTCACTTCGTGATGGGCGCTGGTTCGGCAGGTCGTAGTTAGCCTAAGCGATATGACTCTCACCTTCCATTGGCCAAGTACTTTCGACGTATATCGAACGGTTCCCCTGCATAGTACCGCTTGACCGAAGTCATGACGGGAGGTATGTCGCAGGGAATTCGTTCACGTACGCCGAGTATATCAAATTTTCTATCACACGTACCGTCTCCACGAGGTATATGGTGAGGCAATTCACGTACACTCAGGTATATCAAATGGCTTGTCCACACGTACCGATTGCCCGCAAGAGCAAGACGTATATCGTGGAAGTCACGCCAAAGGGGGGAACCCATGCCGATTCACCCAGCCATCTGCATACCCGTATATAGGTGTCAAACCTAGGACACGCACTTTATATTGCCGATTTCAACCCGAAACTCTGCCGAAATTCCGGGTCGTCCTGCTGCCCAATTTTTACGCATTTTTTAAAACGGGACCCTATCCGCGAGCCTTGTTACAAGTCCAAACCGTAGCTTTGCATTTATTAAAAACCCCACTTTTCCAGGATCGGGTCCCGTACGACATTGCATTTAGGAGAATTAAATACAAGTGAGAACATAATAATCATAATAATCATGTTGAGTTCCGTCTCCAAAAACATTTCTCCCTCCTTTATTAAAAATCCAAAAACATTTCTCCCTTCTTTATTAAAAATCCAAAAATATTTCTCCCTTCTTTATCAAAAATCCAAAAATAGTTTCTTCCCTTTTTCTCAAAAATAAATCTTATCCTACGCCTTCTCAGATCGATCGCACGCCCTTGGCCTGGCTTCTTATTGGCTTCGGTCTTCAGTCAAATCACCTCGGAGTTTTATTCGCTCCTCTACTACTTCTTCCGAATCCGGAATCAATCCATCTTCCATGGAGAATGCAGATCAACCACCAGTCATACAACCTGATCTGCCGACAGTCCTAGCTCAGCTCATGGCCAAGATTGGCAACCTCCAAGCTGAGGTCCGAGAAATGCAACGAAACCAACCCCTATTCCTAAAGAGCCCGAGGCCCTGTTCCCTCGTGCTATGGGTCCACCCGAGCCCATATGAGTCCCGGAGGAATATCAGCACGCTCCACGTGCCCCTCCGACTAATGGGCCGCCGCCTGCCCAGCTTCCAATGCCAAACATTTCCCAGCCTGTGGCTAACCTGCTCGTGGTCGCTGATCCAAAGGAGGAGGAGTTGAACAAAGTCAAATAAGATCTTAAGATGCTCACTAAGAAGTTCGACCAGGTCCGAATCTCTGGGAGTTACATGGACTACACCCATATGTCTCCTTATCCTAAAGCAAGGTTACCCGAGAAGTTCACGATGCCAAATATCGAGAAATTCGAAGGGAGTGGCCCCCCAATTGTTCATCTTCGCAGTTATCATCGTTCCATGACTCTCCTAGGGGCTTCTGAAGAGGTGATGGCCCAACTGTTTCAACAAACTTTGAAGGATAGTGCCCTCCGATGGTTTTTATCTCTTGAGGAATCCAGAATCCGTAGCTGGGAGGATGTAGCCCGAGAATTCATGTCGCAGTACAAATACAACGAAGAGCTCGAGGTCACCTGCCATGATTTAGAGCTGCTCAAACAAAACTCTGGAGAATCAGTCAGTAACTTTATAGCCCGATGGAGGGAAAAAGCAACTACCATGACCAATCGGCCATCTGAGGAAGAACAAGTCAACATAGTGAAGAAGAATTTCTTGCCCCATGTCCGAGCAACCATGGGAGGACAGTACTACCCCCACTTTCGAGCTCTCAGAGAAGCAGGAGTAGAAATCGAGGAAGGTCTTGCCAAAACAGAAGTTGAACCGAAGAAGGTGTGCGGACAGTTCACGCCTAGAAAGGATGACAAGCCTGCTAATGCTACAGTCTCAACCATCAACAACATCTCTCAACCAACCACATCATGGGCGCCAGAAAGTCTTCCTGCCCCCGTCCGAAGGTAATACACTGAGCTTCATGCTCCCCTCTCCAAAGTTTACCAAGCCCTGTTAAGCCAAAACCTTATAAAACCCTTGGATCCCCGTCCGTTACCAAACCCACTTCCAAGAAACTTCAAGACCGATGCTCATTGCGCCTTTCACCAAATTGCGGGCCATACCACTGACCAATGCTTTCACCTTCGGAACATAATCCAATATCTCATTGATCGGGGTACCATCGCCCCACCAGCTAATCCTAAGCCAAAAACTACTCATAACCCACTCCCAAATCACACCAATGCCATCTTCTTGGAAGAAAACCTGAATTTCGATCCATCAACTCAAATCACACCCTTATACCCTCCTAAACCTCTTCAAATCTGCCCATATTTCCTCCTACACCCTACTAGCCCCGCTGATCAGGCACTGTCACTCCTTACCAGAGCGTGCATCACTGTCCGGACCTGTTCTGAAAGTGGAAGTATGGAATTGTCAGAGGTAATTAATCAACTCCTAGAGTTTGGGCTGAAATTGCCCTCACAAATGATTATCGATTGCCAGAGGTTCAGCGCGCTATTTTTGGAAGCATAAAAATGGGCCCGAGAATCAGATAGGTGGGTGGTACCAACCGACGAAGTCAGCTTAGATGATGTTGTCCAGATCATGGTGGAAGAATTCAGACAAACCAACAACATTTGCAGTATCACCGAGTTACTTGACACTTTGAAGCTACAAGGGAGCCTGATCCCTTCACTCTTACACATCCCCACAGAATGGGAAGACCTATATGAGGAAGCTGTTGAAGTTGTGGAATGCATTGATTTCACGAGGGAAAATAGAGTTGTTACCACCGGATGGGGGGAAGAATTTAAAGTTTCAAATAAAGAACAAGCTTCAGGAGGAAATGGCCCGGTAGCCGACATGTGTGGGATGATATCATTTGAAGAACTCCTCGGAGAAATAGATAGGGTGGCAGAACAACCTGAGATTGACGAGAAAACTGGATTTAAGTTTTTCCCTTCTTCAGTAAATCACATGACCAGATCTGGGAGACATTATCAAATTCCAAAGTCACTACTAGCAAATAACAGGGGGAAGGGCGTTGAAGACCTTCCTATGACAGAAATGACCCTTGAGGAGAGCAAGATCCTCGATCAACTAAAGAAAACTCAAGCTAACATCACTCTATGAGGGATTTTCATGTCTTCCCAGCAGCACATAAATGCTTTAATCAAGTTTCTCACAGGACCCATAGTTCATCCTTCTACCACACCAGAAGAAGCAGTGAATTTGGTCGAGTCCTTGACCTCCACCCGAATGTTGTCATTTTCCGAAGAGGAAATCCCCAAAATTGGGGCGAATCACAGTCATGCACTCAATATCTCCATCGAAGTCATCGGGAAGGTTGTAACGCTTTCGCTCGTTGATAACGGATCCTCTTTGAATGTCTGCCCACTGAGAACCTTCAAATGTCTAGGCTTAAAAGAAAGTGACATCGCTCCAACCTTCGCTGTCGTGCGCACCTACGATAATACCCGTCGGGAGGTGATGGGATCCATAAAACTGGCAATAGGGGTTGAACCTATAAATCCTGTCGTCGAATTCAAAGTCATTGATATCCCGGCCTGTTTCAACCTGTTGCTCGGACGACCCTGGCTCTAAAGTATAAAGGGTGTCTCTTCCTCATTCCATCAGAAATTGAAGTTCTTCGTCGATGGGCGAGTCATCACCATCTTGGGTGACGACGATACTGCCGAGGGTGCAAGCACTAGCAGTTCAATCCTCGAGATACAGAATGGTTCAAATGATATGCTCCTATCAGTATTTCTAGTTGAGCCACCTTTACTCCCGGCAGGGGACGGTTTCAAAGAAAGGGTTTGTCCAGAATACGACCCTCATGGCAATGTCAATGTGATTCAGATGTTCAGAAACATGCACATCATGACCGGACTGGGACTAGGGCAAAGGAAACAAGGGATACTGGAGCCCATCGAACTGAAGAAAGCTTTCCCTCCTCACGGCTTGGGGTATCAACCATCAGAACCAGAGCTCAAAATGATCCGCCAGTCTTGATTAAAGAAAGGGTTAGACTGTGTTCGAACTATCTAGGGAGATTCTTTAAATGGACGATTCATTAAAAAGGGTGAAGACTTCCCCTTTTGCGGCTTTCCAGAACCGTGGTATGACCATACAGATAAGAAAATGAAGTTTGGAATGGAGATCTTCTTCGAAGACAACTACTCATGGGCCGGGAGTTACCAACACCAGGTGCCACCGCTTATCAAAGTTACTGAAGAGACTGAGGAAAGTGATTTCAAAGATTCCTTCAACCTGCAGACACTGGGGCTATCACTCTGCATGGTTCACTCAGGCACTGCATCACTGGACCCTTCTCATCTGATCAAAGCTGTTGATACACCTATCCTCAAGTGGCATGCTGCGCAGTTCTACCTCTTGAAATCTCCCCTAACCCCAATGTTTACCCTGTCTTCTACTGTTGTCCATCCTTTCTCAAATGTAATCGAGACCTCTTTTGATGAGGTTCTCAATGCTGTTTTTCCTATCAATGAAATAAACGAAGATTTTGAGTATCTTGTTGTGCCTTACATTAATTGTTTAGATTCTAATCAAACTTTTGATGATGATGATTTTGCAAATGAACAATTCTTAACTGATTTAAATAAGGTTAATAAAAAACAACATAACCGTATTCAAGTTAATGAAGAAGAGACTGATGTTGTTAATCTCGATTCTAGTAGCCAACTGCGCGAGATTAGGATAGGGGCCACCCTTGACGAGCGTGAGCGCGCACAACTCGAAGAATTGCTAAAGGAGTTCGTAGATGTCTTCGCATGGTCCTACGACGACATGCCCGGTATTGATCCTTAAATAGCTCAGCATGAGATCCCCACTCTCCCAGATTACAAGCCAGTTAAGCAAAAGTGGAGAAAGTTCCGCACCGAATGGTCGCTCAAAGTCAAGGAGGAGGTGGTCAAACAGTTAAACGTGGGTTTCATTCGATTGATCGAATATCCCACATGGCTATCCAATATTGTACCTGTACCGAAATCAGGAGGAAAGGTTCGAATGTGTGTGGATTACCGAGATTTAAACAAAGCCTCTCCGAAGGACGATTATCCGCTACCCAATATCGACATGATCGTGGACAACACAACCAGTCATGCTCTTAAGTCATTCGTCGACGGGTTTTTCGGATACAATCAAATCAAGATGCACCCTAACCACCAAGAGAAAACTGCATTCATCACCCCATGGGGATCCTTTTGGTACACCGTTATGCCATTCGGTCTCAAGAATGCCGGGGCTACCTACCAAAGGGCTGCCACAACCATCCTGCACGACCTGATTCATAAAGAGGTTGAGGTTTATGTGGATGAAATGATCATCAAGTCCAAAACTAGAGAAGGTCATGATCCTACTCTACGAAAGTTCTTTGAACGACTGCGACTGTATCAAATGCGACTTAATCCACAGAAATGCGTCTTCGGTGTTACAAAAGGAAAACTCTTAGGATTCATGGTCAGTGAGAAGGGGATAGAAGCAGATCCCGCCAAGCTAAAGGCCATACTTGAGATGCCACCACCCCAAACAGAGAAAGAAGTCCGAGGTTTTCTTGGGAAATTACAATATATTAGCCGGTTCATCATCCAGCTAACCTCCATCTGCGAACCAATCTTCAAGCTCCTCTGAAAGGATTCAACCAAGGTTTGGAACGAGGCCTGCCAGGAAGCTTTTGACCGAATCAAACAATATCTAACCCAACCTCCAGTTCTCATGCCACCACTGCCTAGTCTCCCTTTGCTCCTATATCTAACCATAATCGACACTACAGTTGGGGCTTTGCTAGCCCAATACCTTGAAGACTCCTGCAAAGAAAGAGCCGTTTATTATGCCAGTCGCAAATTGGCCGGGTACGAGGTCAACTATACTGCTTTAGAAAAAGCATGTGTCGCGCTTATCTGGGTCACCCAAAAGTTGCGACACTACATGCTCGCCTTCCCCATTAAGCTTGTATCCTGAATGGATCCCATCAAGTACCTGCTCAAAAACCCACCTTATCCAGCCGAATGGCCCGATGGTTGATGCTCCTAACTGAGTTCGATATCATGTACGTCACACAGAAAGTCATTAAAGGAAGAGCCATCTCTGACTACCTCGCTGATTACCTTGTAGAAGAAACAGATGTCTGGATCTCCGAATTCCTAGATGAAAATGTCCTCTGCACCACTCAAGACTGCCTCTGATGGAAAATGTTCTTCAATGGCGCTGCCAACAAAAAGGGATATGGCATTGGGATACTCCTGGTCGCCCCAGATGACTCCCACACTCCTATCGCCATAAAATTAGATTTCCCTTGCACCAATAACATGACAGAATACGAGGCATACACAGTGGGCCTTAAGATCGCTCTTAAGAAAAGTATTTAACACCTTGATGTATTTGGGGATTCTTCCCTCATCATCGGTCAAGTGCTCAGAAAGTGGAAAGTCAAGGACGAAAAGCTCCAACCCTTTCATGCCCAATTAGAAGAGTTAGCCTCCTAATTCTGAGATATCACCTTCCATTACCTGCCCCAAGCAAAAAACAACCTAGCCGATGCTCTCGCCACTTTGGCCTCCATGATCGACATGCCCTAGGGAATAACAATGACCCCCTTCCTCGTTCAGAAGCAGGATAAACCGACCCATTGTTACCATATTAATCTTGTCTCCACAGAAGACCCTGAACTAGCTGATTGCTGGTACTATGATATATGGTGCCTCCTCAAACATGGTAGGTATCCCGAGGGTTCCAACAAGAATGACTGACCTACCCTCCGAAGGCTGGCCGCCCAGTACATCATCTGTCATAAAGCACTACTCAAGAGTAATTTCGATGGAACTCATTTTCACTGTATCGCAGGGGCTGACATTGAAAAGATAATGCAGAAAATCCACAGCGGGGAATGAGGGCCCCACATGAATGGTCACATGCTTGTCAAGAAGGTCATCCGACAGGGCTACTACTGGACCACCATGGCCCAAGATTGCATCGCCTATGTTCGGAGATGCCCTAAATGCCAACATTTCTCCAACCTCCAACACCTACCTCCGTAGGAATTATACAACATGACTTCTCCCTGCCCGTTCTCCACCTGGGGTATCGACATCATAGGGAAGGTTACGCCAAAAGCGTCAAACGGGGCATGAGTTCATCCTGGTTGCCATCGATTACTTCACCAAATGGGTCGAAGCTGAGTCATATGCAGTATTAAATGACAAGAAGGTGGCCAAATTCATCAAAAAAATATCATCTACCGATATGGAGTCCCGAACGAGGTAGTGTCAGATAATGGTTTGCACTTCGAGGTAGAAGTCACAGAAGTTGTCAACGAGTATGGGATTCAGAGACAGAAATCTTCTCCCTATCGACCTCAGACCAATGGTGCAGTTGAAGCCGCAAATAAAAACCTCAAAGCCATCATCAGCAAGATGACTAAAAGTTGTAGAGACTGGGCCGACCGGATCTCATACGCCCTCTGGGGCTATCGAACTTCAATCCGAACCTCTACTGGGGCTACCCCTTACTCCTTGGTCTACGACATGGAGGCAGTCCTACCTGTGGAGCTAGAAATACCCTCGCTACGCGTCATGATCAAAAGCAAGGTTAATGAAGAAGACTGGTGCCAAAGCCGTCTTGATGAGCTAGCCCTTCTGGATGAAAGAAGATTAAAAGCTCTTTATCACATACGGGGATAACATCACCGAATAACGCGTTCATTTAACAAAAGAGTCAAGAACCGTGGTGTCTAGGAGGGGGATTTAGACCTCAAGGAGATAATAGAACCCATATGGGAACCCAAAGGAAAATTCAAGCCCAATTGGAGTGGCCCTTACGTTGTGAGGAAGATCTTGTCTGGAGGTGCCACCATGCTCACTGACCTGGATGGGGAAGAGGTGGCTCGTCCAGTAAATCTGGACCGTCTCAAGAAATTCTACCCCTAGTCCGAAATCTCGGCGCGCTACGACTCTTCTCATTCCCTTTCTATTCTTAAAAAAAAACTCTTCATTTCCCTCTACCCAGAACTACGTGGGTCTGATCCTCTACAAAAACTATTTTAAAACTTTTCAAAAAACCCCAGAGGTACGTAGGCAGCTCATACATCTCACATGAGCACGACCCTTTTCTTTTTCACAAAGTACTATTCTTTTCTTATCTCCGAGAATGACAGTTCATTTCTAAACATCTACTTGAACAAAAGGATTATGTAGGCCTTAGCAATCGGTATAGATAATTCAAAACACAATATTCATCGAAAGGCACAGCTGGATGATCAGAAACTTGTTTATTTCATTAATAAAAAACTACAGTACAGATTATATAAGAAAAAGGAACGGATAACTCCCTTCCCCCTACTACCATAAAAACCAGATAAAATCCCCCAGGTCTGTTACATAAATAAACTCCCCAGGAGTCCTACCCACAACTACCAGAAGAGCCTGCACCCTCATCATCTACATCCTGAGGACCCCAAGTTTCTCCTGCTTGAATGCAGTGTCGCAAACATTCCATGGATCGATGAGCCTTAACCATCTTCGGAAAGACCACAACACCCCCGTCCATGGTGTCAGATAAAACAAACCATGTTTGTCCAGTCTCCACTGCCAACATCTTGCTGACTACCTGCCTCCACAACCACTTCATATACTCTTTGGGGACATGCCAAACCTTCTCGACAGACTGAGAGGGACGGGTCGACGGACGCCGATTTTTCCACAGAGATCCAAGAAACAGACGCAAGCGCTCAATCAAATCTTCTACCAAAAAGAAATTTGAGGTCCGAGGGGGCACGACCTGCGCCCAGCCAAATTGGAGCAAGAGCCGCCAAGGGAAATAAAATGAGGTATGTCTGAGACCAACCAGCCGCACATATGAATACTCTCCTAGCTCCAGAACAGGCTGCAACTGTCCCCACCAAGTCACTGACCAATATAGCCCACGAGCCCCGTACTCCACAAACCAATTCTCCCAGTTCTCAACATACAGGCCAATGCGGATGAAGTAGCGTGAAAAGAAGTTGGGTACAGCCGACAAAGGATATTATGTAGGAGTTGACAAGCGGAATCTTTCAGACAACCACATGAACAGCATCATAGGGGTACCCCTCAAAAAGTCATAACGACCTTCTCTCCAAGCATCCAGGACATTCAGAGTCTCCGCCAATATTATCGCCGCAGGATTGCGACGATATGACATCCATGAAGTAATGGCTGCAAGTTTTGGGTCCACTCGCACCTCCCCGGTAACCAACAACAATTTTGAGACCAGACCCAGACTTCTCGCAAATGCACGGACTGCGACACCGCTGGGAGGGAGATCATTCCTCCAAAAACCAATGACCTGGCCGCCGAGGGCGAGATATGAAGAAGCCCGACCAACAAATCCCTAGGGGAGCGGGAAAATTTGGGTAAAGCCGCAGCAACACTGGGATTCACACCTAGTATGGCAGAAAATTCCTCGTAGGTAGGACAAACTTCTTCCAACTCAAAGAGGAATACATGGTCTTCGGGGTACCAAAATTGTACTGCCTCCATCAACATATTCCACTCAAAAGGTCGATTACGCCACAAGGAGACTCGACGCATGTTGAAAGCATCATAGTCGACATTATAAGAGCACATAGCTTCCAAGGCTTCGAGGTAGTTGACAAACTCAGGGCTACCAGGGAGAGCCATCTTGTAGGGCAAAGAAATAGTAGGCAAGTGGATAAGGATGCAAAGGTGTGATGAAAATACTCCACCCTCACCCCCTTTTATACTTGAGAACTCTCACAAAAGACATAATCCCTGCAGAAATTGGAGGGAATCCTACCCCACAAGGTACTAAAGGCTGAAGAGGGTACCAATCAAAGATTTTAATTAATAGGACTGGACTGAACTGCCGATAGGCAGACCAGGGTGCTTGCCGATCGGCAATCCCCTACTTTTGGAAATTTTCCTTTTTTCCTCTTTTGTCAAAATCAGGAAACTCAATAAAAATAAATTGATATTCGCAAAAGGATTTCAAGAATCTTGTTTTCTCCTTACAGGATTTCCCTTTTTAATAAAACAACTTTTCTTCGAAAAATTCCAAAAATATTCGTTTTTATGGTCTCAGCAGCAAAGTTAAAAAGAACATGTGCATGCATTCATTCATCATTAAAATAAAAGATAGTCAAAAAAATTACATTACATTGCATTGCATATATCTGTTTTCTATGTTACATTATTTGTAGGAAATAAAGAAAAAGCCAAAAACAACGGGACTCAGTCCGAACCCACGTTCTCTCTCTCTCTCTCTCAAGAGCTTCCACCCATGCGACGCGCTCTCTTCCCCCTACGGCGAGACGACGCGCCCCCACTACCCAAGCGAGAGTCTTCCCCGGATGAGGCTGATGGCACCAAGCAAGAAGGAACAGGGACAACATCCCGAATGTGGGCAGTCGCCGATGATATCCGATCCTTGATGTCTCTTAGCCAAGTGGTCGACACCTGAATTTGCTGCAAGGAAATGATAGAATCAGTATCAAGCAAAAGAAATCAAAAAGAGGAAAAGGACCGAAAGGTTTACCGCAGGACGAAGGACCTCCTCTATCAAACCCAGCTCCTCCGGATCCATCGCAAGGGGACGGTGAAACATCGACACTATCCCTTCATCAGCCCGTCGGATGTTGTACGAAGGAGTGTGCAGCCGAACAAAAGGGACCTCCGATGTCGCCGTCGCCGCAGGTGCCGAGGGACCACCACCACTGTGGGAAGACCCCACCGCCTGACTCGAACCAGCAGGAGGGAAGGGCAAGGCATCATGAATGTTGGGCGCCATCAGCCAGCTCGTCACAAAGTCCATATAGTCATACGGTGCAGCTGTATCAGTGTATAAAGCATAGGACTCGCCAATCATCGTCGCAATCCTCTTATCCTCCAACAGTTGTCGTTCCCGCCTCATAGACGTAGGAGGCTGCGCAGGTGGCACCACCACCTCCTCCTCAGCAATCTAACGAATCACCCTCTCCCCGAGGTACCAGGAATGGCCAAACTCATGGGCCAACAAGCGCCTCATCTGCGTGTTCACCCCAGTCATCTTCCTGTCCTGAATAGATGTCCCCCAAGGATAAAAGGTCACCTAAAAATCCCCAAGCATGCATGAGTCAACACAAGATCAGAAGGTGCAAAAACAAAGACTGAAATGGAAAAAGTCTTACCTGACCACTAGTCAAGTCATTTAAGACTTGATGCACCGCCTCCAGGGAGAGGGATCCCTTCGACTGCCGGTTGGCCTTACGCCATCGATACAGTCGACAGAAGTCCCCAACAGTGTCGTCCTTTAAATAAATCAGTGGGTTGTTGCACCCAATCACCTCATAGAACCACGCTTGGATTCACAAGTAACAAGAGACGCATAAAGAAAATGCGAATGCATGAAAGGAAAATGTGAATGCATGAAATGAAAATGCGCAAAGTAAAGAGTACCTCAAGGAGATATGTGGCTCCAGTAAAATTCTGCCGGCAGCACCGACTGAATGCATCCAAAGTAGAGTAAAGGGTCACCAAGGTCAGACTCCCCCAATCATAGAAAGGGATGTTCGAAAACATCCTCAAGTATGGAAGAAACCACAAATGGACGACGTCGCCGCTCGACGCCACCATGAAACCTACCAACACCAACAAGATGAATAAGCGGGCCATCTGCCTCACTTGAAGCCCGTCCTCCACATCAACCACCCTGCTCAGCAAAACATCCTTCAGTAAGGGCAGCCAGATGGAATCTCCAGAAACTATCCTCCTCACATCACCAAGTGCCGCATGCACCGCCTTCAGCCTCACCCGTAAGGAGCGATCCACCTATATCTGCTCCCCATCATAATCCAACCCCAGCAGTTGCTGCACATCTATGGGAGTCACCATCATCTCCCCGAAGCCAAAATGAAAGGTGTGGGTAGTGTCCCACCACCTCTCCCCCAAGGCACACAAAACTTCTGTCGAACGAGGCGTCTCATCCAGCGCAGCCGCCAACCTCCCAAAACCCGCTGATGATACCATCCAGCACACCACGGGTGGAAGATGCTCCCAAACATCCTTAAGCCCCATCGTCCCGTGGGCACGTATGTTCTTCAAAGAAATATCCGGCTGGCAAAAGGAAAAAGTCAGTCAAAGGTCAAGAAAAAGGAAAAATCACCCAAAAGGAAAGGAATGCCAAAGGTCAGGTTACTTACATAACCGCCGAGAATCACTCTCGAAGAGTGATGACGCGACGGCTCCCGTAGTAAGGTCCGCTCATCTACAACCGTCTCAAATGCATCAAAGGCATTCTCATTCCCCAAAGCAAGGGGCACCCTGTCCCTCTAATCCACATTTGCCCAGTCATCAATGGTCAACCACTACCGGTGGATAGCGGTTCTCACAAAGGCGGCCATTTCTTGAAGATCGGAACGTTAGAACAATTCGTAGAGAGAAATCGCAGAAAGAGAGAAGGCAAGATGCTGTGAAAAATGAAGGGGATTCACCCCCTTTATAAAGGAGGCCAAGCGCCATGCTGATCGGCACAGACCACTGCCATATCGATCGGCATTGTCTCCTCACCTTTCCGAGGCAGGCCAAAAGTCCGTGCCACTGCCGAATGGCACCCCTCATTTTATGTCGGCCGGCACCCCCCTTAAAATTTCGTACAGAAATTCCTAAAAAATGCAAGAAAGCCTCGAAAAATCC
Organism: Sambucus nigra; assembly: GCA_949130495.1. Lineage (NCBI taxonomy): Eukaryota > Viridiplantae > Streptophyta > Magnoliopsida > Dipsacales > Adoxaceae > Sambucus > Sambucus nigra. The sequence goes on from OX422215.1 coordinate 352,808,334, forward strand.
CTAAAAATCCCAGGATGGATTTTGAACATTTTCATTAAGAAAATTTTCGCATTTCTTCAGGCGAAACCTCTTTTTCCCTAGCGGAACCCTCAAAATCCAAGAAAATGACTTCTCGAGCGATGCGCCCGGACCCCCTAATCACCTCCTCAGCAGAGTTTACGACCTCAAACCGATTATCTACCCACCGATCAGCTCCTCCACTCAAATCAAAGGCAAAATTCCTCCCCAGCCATCGGCTACCCGATGCGAAACAATATCTCATGGTATTTTTCCCAGCAGAATTCAGAAGAATCACTCGCCCCAGGCGATCTCTCCCAAAGGACGATCCAAATCTTCCCCAGCTCATTCATCGTTCCCCAGCGGAACCTCAAATCCAATTCTTATCCCCAGCGGAACCTCAAATCCAATTCTTATGCCCCAGCGAAACCTCAAATCCAATTCTTATCCCCAGTGGAACTCTTTTCTTTTACCAAGGAAATACAATCACTCTTGGGTCAGAATTGACCCCGGTCTTGGATCATCACCTGAGTTAGGTCAGAATTGACCTCGGTCCTCGATCGTCACCACTCTTGGGTCAAAATTGGCCCCAGTCTTGGATCGTCACCTGAGTTAGGTCAGAATTGACCTCGGTCCTCGGTCGTCACCACTCTTGGGTCAGAATTGACCCTGGTCTTGGATCGTCACCTGAGTTAGGTCAGAATTGACCTCGGTCCTCGGTCGTCACCACTCTTGGGTCATAATTGGCCCCGGTCTTGGATCGTCACCTAAGTTAGGTCAAAATTGACCTCGATCCTCGGTCGTCACTTTTGGGTTAGAATTGATCCCGGTCTTGGATCGTTATTTGAGTTAGGTTAGAATTGACCTCGGTCCTCGGTCGTCACCACTCTTGGGTCAGAATTGACCCCGGTCTTGGATTGTCACCTGAGTTAGGTCAGAATTGACCTCGATCCTCTGTCGTCACCACTCTTGGGTCAGAATTGGCCTCGGTCTTGGATCGTCACCTGAGTTAGGTCAGAATTGACCTCGATCCTCGGTCGTCACCACTCTAGGGTCAGAATTGGCCCCGATCTTGGATTGTCACCTGAGTTAGGTCAGAATTAACCTTGGTCCTCGGTCGTCACCACTCTTGGGTCAGAATTGGCCCCGGTTTTGGATTGTCACCCGAGCTAGGTCATAATTGACCTCGGTCCTCGGTCTTCACCACTCTTGGGTCAAAATTGGCCCCGGTCTTGGATCGTCACCCGAGTTAGGTCAGAATTGACCTCGGTCCTCGGTCGTCACCACTTTTGGGTCAGAATTGGCCTCGATCTTGGATCATCACCTGAGTTAGGTCAGAATTGACCTCGGTCCTTGGTCGTCACCACTCTTGGGTTAGAATTGACCCCGGTCTTGGATCATCACCTGAGTTAGGTCAGAATTGACCTCAGTCCTCGGTCGTCACCACTCTTGGGTTAGAATTGGCCCCGGTCTTGGATCATCACCTGAGTTAGGTCAGAATTGACCTCGATCCTCGGTCATCATCACTTTTGGGTCAGAATTGGCCCGATCTTGGATCGTCACCTGAGTTAGGTCAGAATTGACCTCGGTCCTCGATCGTCACCACTCTTAGGTCCTCAGAATCGACCTCGACCCTTTGAATTGGTCATCCTCATTTCCTTAAGTCCTCAGAATCAACCTCGACCCTCTGAATTGGTCATCCTCACTTCCTTAGGTCCTCAAAAACGACCTCGACCCTCTGAATTGGTCATCCTTGCTTCCTTAGGTCCTCAGAATCAACCTCGACCCATTGAATTGGTCATCGTCGCTTCCTTAGGTCCTCGGAATCAACCTCGACCCTTTGAATTGGTCATCCTCGCTTCCTTAGGTCCTCAGAATCGACCTCGAACCTCTGAATTGGTCATCCTCGATTCCTTAGGTCCTCAAAATCGACCTCATCCCTCTGAATTGGTCATCCTCGCTTCCTTAGGTTCTCAAAATCAACCTCAACCCTCTGAATTGGTCATCCTCGCTTCCTTAGGTCCACAGAATCGACCTCGACCCTCTGAATCGATCACACTCTCTCAGAAGCATCATGCGGTGTCTAATCGATGGCTATCATTTGTTCAAAATTCACCCATCGAGGGGCTCTATAGACACCTCATTCCTTTACCCCCTAACTCTCCTTAGGTCCCTAGTACCTCCACTCATCACTGTAAACCCTGGTCACGTCCCGAGTACTGACCTAAAAGCCATCGGGCACTCCTCAGCTTAGTTTGACCCAAAATTCAAACTCTTCATCTCGACTGAGACTCAATGAATCTTCTAAGGGCACTGAATACCCTTTCCAATGGTCTTCCCCGTGCGTGATTCCGACTTACCATGCGGACGAATGATCCGTTTGCGTTCGAAACCCGACCTAGAGGCCACCGGGCATTTCCTGGCTCTATTTGACCTAATTCAACTCTTCAGCTTGATCGAGGATGAATGAATCTTTGAAGGGCACTGAATACCCTTTCCAATGGTCCATCCCGTGTGCAATTCTGACTTACCATACGGACGAACGATCCATTTGACTCTGAGAGGTCACCGAATACTTCTCGGGCCCAGTTGAACAAATTCAACTCCCCAAATTGGGCCAAAATCTTTGGAATGTCTAAGTACACCTCCTAACCTTTCTAACGGTCCATTCCGTGCACGATTCAGACTTACCATGCGGACGAACGATCCATTTGCGTCCAAACGATTCCCCGTCCAGCAGACCGACAAATGCTTTCAAGCCACATTTGACCCAAAGTAAACTCCCGAACTCGGGAGAGGTCCAAAGTACTTTCGAAGGTCTCTAAAATACCTTTCCAACAGTATGCCCCGTGCGCGATTCTAACGAACGGTTTGCCCTCGGTGGCCAATTTTCCAAAAAAGCCTGAAACACACTACCAAACGGCAGGTCCTAGAACCGGTCTATCGGCACCTTCCTGTCGATAGGTAGGAAGGGATCTAAGCCGATCGGCAGTCCCCTGGGGCTATAGAAGGAGGCCTTGGCCTCATTTGCAAAGGAGCTCAGATCAGAAGCAAATCACTCTCAACGAACCCCAGAAACCTCTCACGAAGGCAGCGTGATTTCAACTTCCAAATCCCTTTTTCACTTCCACTTTTCATCATTCCTTTCATCAAACTTGATGAATTAACCATTTTCCATCATCATCCAAGCACAAGGGCTGCTTCTCAACATTTAAGATAAAGCTCAAAGTCTCCAAGAAGGTCCATCTCTCTCACCTTTCTCTTCAAATCTTCTTAAATTTGCAATAACTTGTTTTATTACTTAAGCACTTTTATCATCTTAGTTCACATATCCTAACATACTTTTTATCTAGTAGTATTGCACATCTCCTATTTTCATATAAATAAAAAACCCAAAAAACAAGAAAAATAGGGTTTGCTCATAAATTCCAAGTAGGGATTCTCACACCTTTTCCATAATTTTCTCACAACTAAAACACTTTTTTCTACACACACACACACTTACAAATAAGAGATTTATCCATTTGGATTTATGGGTTAAACCCTACCCCTCGTTTGTATGCGAACTACGTGGACTTTGATGCCTTTATAGGCTACGTAGGCGTCTCGGGGTAAAACCCGAAACTCGAGTCCTTTTCTCACTTTTTCTCTTATTTTCTATCTTCTCTTTATCTTATTTCCATTATATTCTATATACTTGTTCTTAGTAAAGTATTATTCCATATGCGTTATCGCTCCTTTATAACGGTCAACGTAGGTGTAATCACGTAAATCTTATTTTCTACACTAATCTCACATTCCTACGGATGACTCGATTTGTCTTTTCCATGATACAAGTCGAGGATTCCTACCTCCATACTATATATACACATGCACACATATCATGGGGGGAAATATAAAGGAAAATAACAAATATCCATGAGAAACCGAAAGGGCGGAATGGGTGCCTAACACCTTCCCATTTCGTAACTAAGCCTCCGAACCCTTCTCGAATCATTTGGTTTCGCACGCACCAGTATGTCTTTGGATGCCATCCTTTGGGGTGGCTCCCCCTTTTCTTTTGTCTATTTTGAGTAAAATAGACTGGCGACTCTAAATCTCTCTACATCTTCACACCTCACCAATCGACGCCGGCCGAAGCGCTCTCCCGAGAGGGGATGCTCGGGACCCGAAGGATCCCTTCCTCCCTCTGCGATGGGGATCGAGGATGGCCACAGGTAAGTATATTTTATTTATATTTTACGTTAGTATCTCTATTTACTTGAACTCTGGGTTCCCTCATGTAGTTCATCTCGAAATTGGAATCGCTTGCTAACAAATCAAATGTTAATTAAAATAAACTGGACTAGTAGCATTATTTGGGTTATTTCATTGCACGTCACAGCTAACGCTCAGGTCGAACCGAGTTGACTCACGGGTAACCCATAAATACGGGTCGGGGCATTATTGAAGCACATACTGATCCGTGTTGGGGAAGATTTTTTATTCCTAAGGACTTACATTGTGGAATATCACCTCCTTTCCCTCAATTATAACTCTTTTGGGGAGATATACTTGTTTGCCCAATCTGTGAGGTAATTTGTTTTTTATAAATCTATTCCAGTCCCAATAAAGATCCATGCCAATCCTCATATATCCCGTAGGTCCTCTCAACTCTCGAAGGCAGTTGTTTTTTAAGGCATCGTTGACTATCAAAAAGTTCAAGACACATTTTGTATAAAAGGAGTTGAGTTTAATGTAAGGGTAACTAAGGTTTTTTAGGATTGTTGGTCCAACTATATTCCAAGTCTTCTTAAAACCATTATAAGCATCCGTAGAGCCTTCAAATCTTTCTTCCTCTCGTAAGGCTTTTACTATTTGTTGCAATTTTATCCTTATTTGTGTTGTCTTCAATTCATCTATTTCTTGTTCTTTAGAAGATCTAACCCCTGAAGATTATGATTCTTCATGTAAGAGGAAGTTAACTCCTAAAGAAAAAGAGGCTTTAGAGTAAGAACTTTTGAGGGAGTCCAGAGACGAAGAAGAAAAAGAAGTATCTCCTCTTGTTTGACCATCCAGGTCGAGGTCTTATTCTGACAATCCAACAAACATTTCATCAGACACTATTGGTCCTATTGAGCCTCCCATTTCTCATATGTTCATCATTCACAATATCAAGAAAACTCGTTCACCTAGACCAGTTGGTAGGTATGCCAATCCTTTCTCACTTGAAGTAATTCTTAGCACTTTGGCAATATTATACCAATAAATTTGGCTTCAATTTAATTTTTCCTTACTGTAGATTTAGTTGGTACCTCAACTAAAGTGGGTGATTCAATACCCATTATAGATCCTAGAACACCTCCTCTAACATACCCAATTAATGAGACAAAAAATGGTCCAGTTGATGTTCATTCTTTACCAACTAATCCAACTTCGACCCGAGCTACTAAGGAAGAGACAACTCGAGATGATGTTGATACTTCCATACTCATTCCCACCTCTCGGTATGATATTATTAGAGTCCCAATTCAAAAATTAAAAGAACCCATGGATGATTTTAATCTAGTTGACAATGCTCCAAAGTTACCTGATATTCCACCAATTCCTGAAGATGTTCCAGTTCCAAGTGATTCACTGCCGAGAGAGGAATTTCTTGAAACAGAGGCTAATCCACCAACCAAGGATGTTCCTAGCCTAATGACAACAACAGAGGTTATTACCTTTTGTGGACAACTTCAGGAGATGTTTCCAATGCCCCAGTTCAAACTTAGGAAGTTATTGCTAGTAGTGTAGAACAACCACTACAACACCTCATCCAAATCCAACCAATTCCTCCACCTTGTCAACTTGAAGTTCCACAAGCTTTGGAGGAATTGTGCTAGAATTCATACAATAAAATTGTGCTAGAATTCATAAATATAAAGCTTTTGATTAGTAAAAAATATTGTATATTAGAACACTTTATATTTATGAATAGCACAATTTTATTCGTTAAATACTATATTTATGCTCATTAATTTGTTAACCTTATATATATATATATATATATATATTCCTTGCAAGGTTTATTTGAGCTTTTGTAGGCATTGGAATGCTTAACTGAGCTATTGGTTTCATTTTAGGAAAGTTACATCTCATGATGCAACTTCAGGGGCAATTTTGTAATTTTAGACTTTGATTCCCGATTGGTAGACTTCCATGGAAGCGTATTTCATCGAGTTAGATTTCATGTGGCTATAAACGACACATCATTTCATCATCGTATGATCGAGTTATGGTCATTCTCCTAAAGTCCCATTTTGTTTGAAAGGACAATACTCCAAAAGGCTAAATTATCATCTTTGAGCTTGCCAACCTTGTCACGGTCATTGATCGTGACAAAAACACGCATTTTTTTGTCACGGTCAATGACTGTGATAAGACCATGACAAGACTTTGTCACAGTCATTAACCGTGACAAGTAGATTTGTCATGGACTTGTTACGGTCAATGACTGTGATAACTTTAAAAAGTTGCCACGGTCAAGGACCTTGATAGGTCCGTGACAACTCTTTTAACTAAAACCCTAGTCCCCTATTTTTTCCCACCGTTTTTCTCTCTCGCGCGTGACGGTTCTCTCTCTAAGTTTGTAGGTAATTTTCTCTCTCTCTCTCTCTCTCTCTCTCTCTCTCTCTTTCCTTTGTGTATGTATGTGTGTAGGTGTGTGTGTGTGCATGGGTTTGCATGTGTGTGTGTGTGTGTGTGTGTGTGTGGAGCGTGGGGTGGAAGTGTCTGTATGTGTGTGGGTGGGTGGGTGGGTGGGGGGCAGGGGAGGTTGATGAGAGTCAAAATTAGGGGTTTGATTTAGGAGTGAAGAAAGTTAGGATTTGGGGTCAAGTTAAAATGAAAATTTATGTGTATTTTTTATAATTTTTATTGAAAGGTCTACGTGAATTATTGTATGTGTGTGTATGTGTGTGAATTAGTGTGTGTGATATAATGGTGTTATTGAAAGTGTGTGTGTGTGTGTGTGTGAATTATTGCATGGATTGATCTTAATGAGAAAATAGGCGATTCGATGTGCCCCCTTATAACATGAATCGAATTGGTATTGAATTTGAATTTGAATTAAATTGAATCGGTATAAATTGAAATTGAATTTTAATTGGTATAAATTGGTATAAATCGAAATTGAATTTGAATTGGTATTGATGTTGGTAAAAATTGGTATAAATTGAAATTTAATTTGAATTGGTATTGATATTGGTGTAAATTGGTATAAGTATTAGTTCTTATGCGTAATTTAAATTAAATGAAACATACTTTAAATTACATAATTAAATGAAATCTCTCGAATTATGATAAGACATAATTAAATGAAACCTACTTTAAATTACATATAGTGAGAATAGATACTAGCCTTCTAGTTCTTATGCGTACGCATTCAATAGACCTTGGACCTGTTCGAGAATCATTATCCCCGTAGTGAGATCTCTCAAATTGGCCCATTTGGATAGTTTGGGACTCCATAGTTTCTTTATAATAATATTCTTAGTGGCTTAAAGTTGTTGCTTTTTGGGGAAGTTCTATAGTCGTATCTTAATGTTCTCTGGGTACATACTAGATGATGCGATGTTAAGTGTTATTTCAATTGATAAATTGAAATAACACTCACACTTGAGAATCTATGTCGTGTACATGGAGACTATGGGGATATCCTGTCGATTTTTTCTCAAATAGGAACAATGTGCATGAGCTGTTAAGTATCACTACACTAAAAATACTAATTTGGCACACCTTAATATAAAAAATCCAGCACACTTTAAAATAGTGCCAAATTCTGGCACGATTTAATGACAATCTGACATACTTTAAAACAATGCAAAAATTTAGCACTGTTTAAAAGTGTGAAAAAATTGAGTGCACTTAACTAAAATATAAAATATCCCCCAAAAAATTACTAGTACGCACTTTTGTTCTCTCGCTCTCTCCTCATAGGTCTCCCGCTCGTTCCTCTCTCTCATTCTCACCACTGAGGAGGATTTTCACCGCATCGCTCTCCCCCCCGAAATCACGCTTTTGGACCTAAGTCTGAGTCAATGCCACTTTTCCCTCAAAACACTATTTTGGGTATGCATTTTTTTTCCTTTTATTCATGTATTTTTCCCCTTTTTATGCGATGGATTCTTATTTTGACTATATGGGTATTTTAGATATGCAGGTAGCTGAAAGTGATGGGAAAAAAATATTTTACTATTTCATTATTTCTGGAAAAAAACCATCTCAGATCCAGTTGTTCTTTAGCTTAATGGGGTACCCGGATGCTCTAGTTTTGATGGGTTCGTATATGATCATGGTATTAATCATTATGTTCTTTTATTTCTTTATTTTACTTTTTCTTAGTTGTGGAGAAACAAATTCATTGAATGCCTAGTAGTTAATTTCATGAATTATTGAGACCAGTCAAATTAGATGGATTGAACAAAGTTATTTATGGATATTTGGATCAAATTTATTTAAAATATTAAATATTCATACTTTCACATGTGTATGCATTATTATTACTACTCATACTAGGGAAATTTGTGTGTACACACAGACAATTATTGTGTACAATTGGTTTGCTTCTAAATTTGTGCTTTTAATTAAATGTTAATTGTTGGGCATGTTAAGTCAGATTAGTAAACACAATAATTACCTTTTTACTTTGGATTCTCGTACGATGAAATAATTGGTGATAGGATAGGCTTTAATTTAACTACTTCAAATCCACATCTTGAATAAGGCCCTTCAAATAAGAATAAAGATACATACACCTAGTGTTAGTACCAATCTAGTACCGAATGTTCTTTGATTTCATTGTACCAAAGTGTGGAGCCCACTATGGTTCAATGCATTTAAAGCACATCTGATACTAGATTGGTACTAAGAGTTAGTGTGTGTAGCATTAATCTTCAAATAATTAACTATCGGATCCTTGGTACTCCTCAGTGTCCTTGTAATGTCATTCTTTTCAAGGACTAAATCAAATTAGGGTCACTTGATGCTTCTCGTGTTTCGGGATTTAAAGGCCTTTATTTATTTATTTGATATCTTTTATATGGTACTATATCTTGCATTAGTAATCTTAAAAATTGAAGTTGTAGCTGGTTGTGTTTTATTTTCTTTTTCACAGCCGTCTTCGGTTAGTCATCATAGCAAAATGTTTGGTTCTCAAGCGAAGGATGCGGGACAAAGCCCTCATTTGGTAAGCCATAATAGTTTTGTTTCTTATTGGGTCATTTGTTCATTTGTTGAAAAGCGAGTAAAATTTGACAAAGAATTTGGTTTGATTCATTTTGGTGTAAGGGAGGTTGTTTCCATTGGCGAGAATAGTTTGATTTTATTAAAACTTATTGGGATATAAATCCAAATTTTCTTTCTTTGGGAGGAAATTGAAGATATTCAAGTACTTCCCCCATTACCGGCCTTTGTGGGCTGTGAGTATTGTTAATTTGATATTGAGTCATTATACATTGTTTAATGACTTTTCATCCCTGAATTCAGCTATATCTCAAGTTATTTTATGCAATCGCTGTTTAAAAAGCAACAAATTTGTTAATAAAATCCACAAATCATGTTAATTAGTGTTCCTCTTATTGTGTTTAAGCAACTTCATATAAATATTGACACTCTTTTGAACCTACTTACACTTGTTAATTGCACTTCTGGGGTGATCAGAAGATAGTTGGAGTCAAAGATGATATAATGGATAATTTATGGCTCAAACTCATTAATTGCACTTATGGATCGAAGGCAGTTTAGTCACCTGCAGAAATTGGATAATTTAATTTTTATTGGTGCAATGTTAAAACTGGTTGTATTTAGTAGTCATTGCTGGTGTATGGAAGATAAATGTTCATATTGTGTTAGTTGTATTGAAGGTTTTGTGAGAAACCCTCCTAAACTAATCATTCTGTTGCAAGATTCCCTTTTGAGACTTAAGCAATGGTTATTTAGTGATAAATGGGGGATCTTTGCAAAAAAAAAAATGCATAGTCCAAGATCTTTTTTTATTGCATTAAATTGTTCAGGGGTTGGGGGGGTCTTGAAAAATTTGCTTTGTTAAGGGTATGTTACACTTGCCTAAGTTCATTTTCAAAGAGTATTTATGAATTTTATTAATTTTATGTCGTAGGACCTTTTCACTATGAGTTATTCACCGTACCCTGCTCGAGTTCCAAGTTGGAAATTTCATCCACCTCATGGAATGTGATTCAACATGTAATACCATCCTGCTGCAATGGTATCTCATTCACCAAGACTTTGAAATTTCATTAAAATCCACATTGTGAGTATGGATCATTCTTGACAGGAAATGTCTGATTTTCCCAATTCAGAAAAGTCAACAAACCCATTTGATCTTACTAATGACAACACACAAGTTCGAAACTCAATGGTAATCCATATTTAGACAAATTGTTCCAAAAATAAAAAATAAATTAAGTGCTCTTTTTAGTTTGTGTATATCATGTAAAATGTTAATTTTACTTGTATGCCTACTTTCAGTTAACGTAATGCAGTATGTATCTAGAATAGGTGTGTGTCATGGAGCCTAGTGTTGACTTTCGTTCGACTGGGTTACACAATGGTTCAAATGAGTTCTACATTCATCTGAGAGAGTTTCATTTTGATTAAATTTGTTGGCTTCATTAGTTGGTCTTTTTTTTAGTTGAGTTATGTTCCAGAGCTTAGTTTATTCAAAATAATGTTTAGAATGTTTGAATGGTGGTCATAATATACATTTCTGATGTGAATTGTGGAAGTATGAACTAAATACTAACAACCCTAACTACTGGCGATCCAATAACTTCACCGAACGGAAATGAGGCAGAAATGCCTATTTTAGAGGTGGCGATTGGATATCATATGTTATCGATGGGTCACAATTACAGACAATGAAGCAACATCGTAGTGTGTGTTTTGATTGAAATGGTAAGTTGGTTTTTCTGTTACATTTGGGGACTTTTTTGCGAAATGTTAAATTGACACAATTATTTTAGTTATGACTATTTAAACAAGAAGATACCTTTTTAAGATTTGTCAGGGACAGAAGCGAGATTTTTTTCCCTATTTAGGTGATGTACAAAAGCTTCTTGCTATCCTTGCTATATTTTTAATGTAATTTTAGAGAAGCTCGGATCTATAATAACTTAACTTGTCACGTTAATGAGTTTGTATTGAATCAGGTGGAGGCCTCTACTAATCAGGTGGCTGACCAACAGATGCCCGTGTATAATCTTCCTTCCAAGATCTTATGCCATGTATCTTCATCAACAAGTTCTCAAACATGAAGAATATTCTTCTGGAGATATTATGACTTTAGTTCAGAAATATTTTTTCAGGTTATATGCTTGAACTTGATACTTCTTGAGATATTGTGACTTTAGTTTCCCTTAGACATGTTTTGTTTTCTCCTTAATTTATTTTGGACTTATTTTCTTGGGTTCAAATTACGACATCAATGTCTTTTAGTTAATAGGTTAGGATCCACCCATGGTCTCATGTACTTGGGTCTGTCTCAAGAAGTGGTGAACTTTTTAGTTTAATGAAAGACTGCCTCCCAAAATGTTACTTATCAGGAAAAAAAATGTTGCTATATTGCCTCTTGATGCAAATTTACCAATTTAGAACTCAAATATTTATAACTAGGTTGCTCTGATTAATAACTAGGGTGCTCTGATTGACTTTATGTAATGCTTACATTTTTATACTAATGAATAAATATGGTTCTAAATAATTCCTTTAAAGACTTCTTCATATATTACTTCTCTTTTCTATCTCTATTTATAATTCTATCATCGGATAACATATCTACAAAGACAGATGGAATACACAATATGACTACGATTGGATAAAATGTCAATAAGAAGAAAAAAGAGGAAATTGGAGATTCTATATCGAAAATTCAACTTTCGAGATGTTTTATTTTCGGTACCGTATTTCTTTTCCGCAATCTTAGCATTTTTAGTCAATTTGAACTTTAATGGAAGTTTGATCATGATATGCTGAATTTGCCTACTTCTTCCCTATACAACCTACTTAAAACATAATATCACTATATAACCTACTTAGTCTGGCATGTACTATATATTATTAAGATGCCATTCATTCTGATTTTCCAGATAAATATGCGGCTGATAGAGTTCACGAGGTGCCTAATAATAGATTGAGGAAATATAAGCGCTCTACCTCGTTCAACTCAATAAAAATTATTCTCCTATTTTCAATCTTGTAAGCTCATGCCAATCATTTTGTGCATTATTCTCATTTTGAAGTTCACTATAAAACTGTTTTTCCCCATTGAATTAATCAATTGGAAATCTCCCTCTCTCTGTTGTGCAGTGTATTCGGATTGAAGAGATTAGGACTGATGAGTGGTTCAAGAAGAGTTAATTTCTTATCAGACTTTTTGAATATAAAGATGTTAACCTGGATGATGTAAATGTTGTTTTTGATGATCTTGAGGTTGGTATGGCTTTTGAAAGCTATTTTTATTTTTCATATAATTGCTACATAATAAGAATTTTCAGTAATATATACATTTAGTTGAGGTTGATGGCATTAGAAATTTTCTTGGAAAAAACTTATTTTGCTAGGTTCTGCTCACAACACACCATGGAAGGTTGGTAGTTATTCTTTGTCTAATCCATGGTCTTACCTAAACCAACTTCTAGCTTTCTACTTCAGTACACTCAAACATAATGTATAAGTTGGCTATTCAGATCGGAATTTAGATAGAATAATAGACGTATAGCCCCCTCTCACCACCTTCCCCCAACCTCACTACACACGCAAAAAAACTATGCAATTTTTGCAAGATTATGTTAAGGTTGAGCAAATTGAATAATGATCATCTATTAATTGGTTTGAGGGTATGAGAAATTATAGTGAAACTTGGAAATTTAATGGGAAGTGCATGAAAATGAATTGCGAAGTCTTGTCACTGTTGATTAGATTAAGGAGGGTAGTGGATTGTGTCCTTTCTGAATCTCAATGCTTTGTGGCCGAGAGACGATTTCGAATGTTGTAGTGGTGGCAAATGAATGTGTTGAGCTAGAGAGTGGATCGTCATCCCGGGAGGGCGCGAGCTGCACAATGAGAAGGCTTATGCTAAGGCAAAGTATGGTTAATGGTATCCCATCTCTTTATGCATATTTTGTTGGGCGTAATAAGATCAATTAAGGTAATTGAGGATCTTGTTGCTATGCTTTAAGCCAGTGCCCGAACTATGTATTGATGTAAAAAGTAAGCTAATCCCTATGGAGGTGGTTCTACATTGAGAGATTTTACAAAAAAAAGGGAATGTCATTATTAAAAAAGGATGTTTCAAAAAAAATAGACCAGCAGTCCACAGAAAAGAAAAGTGTGCATTGAAATTTTAGAAAGAACAAAAAAGAAGAAAAAGAAGAAACAAAAGAAACTCTGGCACCACAATAGATTTATCTCACAATAACTCCAGATAAACAAAAGAAAATTAACAATATATTACATGTACCACTTGTGACACCCCGCCTAATTAAATACCGGGCGATCACTCCTTTATTAAATTAAAATCAAGGAGAACAGCTGGTTCATTCTTAGCATCACTGTCGTAAAAATAACTTTTCCAAATTTAACACCCTATTTAATTTAGCTAAGTGTCAAAACCATTTATTAAACATTACTTTCCAATTTTTATTTATTTATTTTATTAAACAATCAATCCAATAATTTAACATTTAACAACCCAATCCTAGCATTTAAAACTTAAAGTAAAACATACATGCTGAATAAATCCCAAAGTAACAGTACTAGAAATAACTGAAATACAAATGTCCCAATAAAACAGATAAATAGTAGAAAGGGCGACACATGCCCAATAAAGAGAATGATAGAAGTGGAATCAAGTAAATGAAATCGTCTAAGCAAGTGGCCTGCAACTCCCACCTCAGCTGCAGCACGTTCCTTCCAAGGAATCCTAAACAAGACGCCCCTGTGGCTGGGCACCTGTAATATATACATATATATATACAAGAGAGAAAGAGGAATAGAAACGGGTCAGAGCCCGATAGTGTATATGATTTAAAAATTCGTTTAGCAAGTATTTAAATTGATACAGGCCAATGCAACAACATATTAGTGCGACACTCTCTTGAGAAATTCTCACCTCTCTTCTAATGTGCACTCCTATCGCACTAACCTTACCAATGGTTTATCTCATCATATATCACACTATCTTTCCCCAAGGATTTAACTTATCTTAGGTGACTCTCAAGATTTAAGATTTAAAAACATCATGGTTTAAAAGGATAATTTCATTTAATACAAAACGCTCATTTTAACTTTATTTATTCATAAAGTTTTTCAATATCATATTATACTTTTCAAAACAAGTATTTCCAATTTGAGTCATTATACATGTCTTACTTACCATAACACAGTAGGCAGTTTCCCATATTTCAGAAGTTCATATATATATTAAATACTCGTATAATATATATGTATTCTAACAGCACCCCACATAAAATTTTATGGCGCGGCATACTCTGCTATCCAATCCCCGTATCAATCGTACTAAAGGGAATACAAGTTCGGAATCACTCTCGAACTGTATAAATACATACACAAACAATATTGAGGCGAAGCATAGTTTCCAAATCCAAGAGGTCAGTACATACCCTCACGTCTCTTAGGACCGTGACTACCGATTCGATAGCCTGTACCTAGGATTTCTATCTTCTAGGGTACGAGTCAATATCCCCCATAAGGCACACGAGATAAGATCGTCCCAGCGCGGAAACCTCAGGGATAGCAAGTAGCGCGGGCATGATTTTCACAAGTATATAATATATGCATACACAATCATATAAATATACCACTTTTATTATATCAATTTAGGTTTATCCAATAACTCACATTCACAACATTTATCCTTATTTTCCCATTATTATTTATCAAGTATAATGGTTCGTTTCTAACTTTAATTCGAAGGGTTTTTCCAACTTACTACGTAACCCTCATGGACTCTATTCTTCCAAATGTACAATTCAGTAGATATCCATTTATGTTCCAACGTAACTCTCTCTTACGTGTCTCTCCCCTTTAATATATACTTACATTATCCCTTATGCAAAATATCCCAAAAATATAGATTTCTCCTTACATTAAAGGATTTTGAATTTTATTTTCAAAGATGAGAATTTCAAACGGTTTCGAAATCGGAATTAAAATGGAGTTTTAATTGAATTTTTATTCTCTCTAAGAGTCCTCAAAACATAAAACTGTCTAGCAAAAAAAATATTAAAAAATACTGAACGTTCCGATCGAGCTGAATTTTTTCTGTAGCTTCCTCTCGTCTTCAGCTAATTCTCTGTAAAATTTCATCCAATTCCAACGGTCCGATCGTTCGGAATAATTTTTTTTTAGTGTTTGTATCTGATTAGAACTCTTTTCTTAATCAAACTCTTAATCCTTTACATGACAAAGGGTTTCCAGAATATCATATAAATCATCACTACATGAAAATTTCCCATCTCAAATTGGGTTTTTCTTCCATAAATCTCATCCTAATAACTCTTAAACTAATATGGATGATGCATCAACAAAATAAGCAAGATAAACACTTGCCTGGAATTTTCAGAAATCTGGTTTGGTGTGGTTTCATTCCCCGTCTCGCGATCTACGCGTTGGCGGTGGCGGCGGTGCAAACGGGCGAGTTTTGAGCCTTGGAATGCCTTGAGAGCTCTCTCCTCTCCAATTGCCATTCTAGTGTTTTGAGTTATCTAACCCTAGGAGATAACCTAAACATCTGATACAACCCCTTTAATTTTTGTGGCTTTAATTACCCAAAAATACAAAATGACTAAAATGCCCTCCCGGGGTACTAATTAGGCCTAAAAATGCCCCGAGACCCAAATCAAACTCCCGGGTATACTTTTCTGACTATCTCGACCCTTCCAGACGCGTTGGCACACTCAAAACGACCATACGAACAACTTATAAAATATTTACTTTTATTTATCAATATTTAGTCCCGACGCGACAGGGGCGCGTCCCGACTCAAATTTCTAAAATTGTCATTTTATTCACTCGTGACATTTAATATGGCCACTATTATATATTACTTTGCTCATTAGTAATATTCAACAAATTTTCCCATAATTACTAACTCTCATCACGTTAATAATTATAACATAATTAATTTTCGGATTTTTATTAAATAATTAATTCACATTAAATTTAATAAATCTCCAAATTAATATAGCATAAAAATACGGGGTATTACACTACTCTACCTAAATCTCAAGTTTATGATAACCAATTCACACATGATAATGATGTTTACATTTAACTGTTATCTTAATAGTTTACATAAACTGTTATATAACAGTTTATATAACATAAATGTTATATAAAAATGTTATATAATAGTTTTATATAACAGTTATGTTATATAAACTATTATATAACAGTTTATATAACATAAACTCTATATATAAAACTGTTATATAATACTTTTATATAACAGTTATGTTATATAAACTCTTATATAATAGTTTATATACCATAACTATCATATAAAAATGTTATACAAAAAAAATTGTGGCATTGAAATTTTCTTGTTAGTATCACATATGTGGCATTAAATTTGTTTGTTAAATGTTGTTTTGATTACTGAGATTGTTGGTTATATAGGTCTATTTTTTCTATATCTCAATTTTTAGGCTCATTGTGTCTGGTAAAATTGAATACAATCTCTTATTTCATTTATGTTTATATATTCAAATTCCATTAAAATTAATTAAATGTGTTGTTAATCAATTCTTTCTACTTTTTTAGATGGATGATACTAATGTGACACCCCGCCTAATTAACCCCGGGTGATTAGTCCTAAATTAAATTAGAACAGGTTTCTCAGTTGGTTCATTCTTAGCATCATTGTTACCTTTTTAATTACTAACCACCTAAGTGAGAAAATTAAACTGGTGCCAATTTTATCTTTCATTAACTTAAATGAAATACTCATGCGGATATAAAATAATAATACAATCACAATTAACTGAAGTGAACCATTCACAATTAATTAACTGAACGAATAAACCATCGGTTCAAAATTCAACAGAAGTAAAGACAAGCAAATAAATCTCAACAAGTCTGTCAGAAGTACTGAATGAAACAGTGAGCAACATGCTCGAATAACGGATAGGAAATTTCTACACTAGAAATGAAAGGAATGAGACACCTATCAAACTCCCGCAACATCCACATATGCTGCAGCAATGGGTCCCTGTAATGAGTCAAGCTTGGCGTCCCCGTGGCTGGACACGTAAAAGGTTTTTAAAAGTTTTTATAGCGAGGGTTAGTACCCAAAATATTTGGAAAAGATTTAGCAAATGATTAACTTGCATTAATAAGTAAATATGCACTCTCTCCATATTTTAGTTAGTGTCGCACTCCCTTGAGAACATCCTCACCCCTTCTCTAATGTGCACTACTAATGCCTTAATTAACTTACCTAGTTATTTATCCCATGACTAGATAACTAATATAACCCCTTGCAACCACCCCACTCTAACCGAGTGTGACACAATTATGATTTCTAAGTTATTATTAACATTAACTTAATTAATCATTTGCCTTTTTAAAATCGTATAACTTTCACACCCATTATATGTATAATACAATTCACGACCTGTATTAATTTACCCGTATATAATTATTTATCTCATTGTATACGTATAGCTATATTACAACATTCACAAACATACTGGAATAATAATTAATATTTAACATCCTCCCGAGTAATAACTCACCGGATGTAAATTCTCTATAGTGCTATCCCACTAGGCATATTCACATAACCTAGTTACCGCAAGTCAGAATCGCTCACTAACTTGGTTAATATATAAAAATTGGAGGCGGTCATATTCCTTCCCTGAAAGTGAGATACCCCTCACCCATATAACGGATGCTATGACCTGGGAATATACTCTCCCTACTCCTCAAGCTAGGGGATTCATCCACTATGCGCAACCTCCCGCTATAGCACTAGAGTATGTAATAATAATATATAGCCACTGATATTAATGTACACGTCATATATATATATATATATATATATATACTATCGCACACCGTATATATATATACATAATTAAAATAAACTATCCTGGCTATCTCGTGTACTAAGTCCGTAACACAAGCTTATTCAAATTATTAAGAGTTTATGGTCCAACTCTAATTATTAATTAATTCACACATTGACTAATTAAATTACTTTTGGTGTCTCCCCAACCAATATATTCGGCATTACTCTCGTGGCCCGAAATAAAATAATACTCGAGTTTAAATTCCCGACTCCAATTATTTAACCTTTATTCTAAATATATTTAACGTCTTGGTATCACTCAACCAATAACCCCGTCCTTGTCCACTCAATCCGTATTTAATTATTTTGAAATATTATTCCAAAATTTTATTCATATTGTGACACACATAAATTCTCTCTGAATCCTAATTAATTTTCTTTCATAATTAATTAGGTTGAATGTACTATATTTATTTCTCATTAAATAAGGCCTAAAAGAAATTTTAAGTTTAATTTCGCTTGTATACATAAACTGGCCAAACTGGCAGAAATTTCTGACCATCGATCGATCGATCCCCAACCCTCGATCGATCGATCGTACATGTCATTGTCTTCTCCGGGTTGTCTGTTTCTGCCATGAATGAAAAGATTAAAACCCTAGATTCTTCTACCATCAAACCCAAGTCTTCTCATCAATAAAATACACTAAAAGCTTCACGAGAGACCCCCATAAAGTCCTCAAACATCATTTAATTTCAGTACTCTACTATTTTCATAAATTGGGGGGAAAATTCGATTTAACCTTTAACCCTTTTAAACATCAAATCCTTGCCTCAAATTCATTTCTAGTTCATCCGGATTACATCCTACCAAATATATATATACTATTCTCATATTACACATGAATTTCTTACATAATTTAGAAATCAGAATATTAGTTTAGAAATACCCCATTTTTATACCCTTTAAATCCCAAAACGAATTTGAATTATTCACATCACATAAATATGAATTGAAACGTAAATTAAATGGTACAACAAGTTAACCAATTGACTTATGATTCGTAGGGTCTGATTCGCAGTTGTGAATTCCCAAGGTTGACGACGAATTCCTTTCTTTTTGGCACTTTCCTTTGTCTCCCAAATTTGCCTGTAACTGCCTCTTTGGGTTTCCTAACCCACTAAGTATTTTCTAAACTCCATTCAGCAGTTCCAATTTTCCATATAATTATTTAATTAGGCTAAATCCTATTTTTTGGCTAATGGGCCAAACTCAAGTGACCCAAATGCCCCCATGTGTGCCCCGCTATGCCTAAAAACATCCCATGACCCGTTTACTACCCCCGGGTATACTTTTCTGACTATCTCGGCCCATTCGGACTCAACCGTACACTCATAATTGGCATTCAAATTAATTTATAAAAATCCTTATCTCACACCCAAATTAGTCTATACCGACTCCCGGCTGAGATAAGTACATACCCCGTCATTAATACCCGAAATGACGTAAATAAATTATTACTATTCACTTAGTAAATAAATTTACCTAAATATTAATCATTCACTCCCCGATTAATATTTAAATATATTTTTCCATACTTAATTCAATTAAACTTACGACACACAAGTAATTTTAAATTTTCGAATTAAATAAATATTAAATGCATAAAAATATGGGGTGTTACATACTTCCCCACTTACAAAGGAATTTCGTCCCCGAAATTAGTTCGTACCTGTGGTGAAAAGCTCTGGATATTGTTCTGACATATCCTCCTCCCGCTCCCAGGTATACTTGTCAACGTTGTGGTGACCCCACTGCACTCTAACTAGTGGAACAACCTTGGATCATAACTTTGCTCACTACGGTCCAGAATAGCCACCGGTCTCTCCTCATACGAGATGTATGGCTGTAAATCAATTTCCTTGAGTGGAATGTGCCAGAAGGCCCTCTCACTCCTTCGATATTTCTTCAGCGATGCCACATGGAACACGTCGTGTATCCGCTGAAGATGCTCCAGAAATTCCAGTCGATATGCTACCGGTCCCACCCTCTCAATAATAGGGAAAGGTCTCACGTACCTCGGTTCTAACTTACCCTTCTTTTTGAACCTCATCACCCCTTTCATAGGGGACACCCGGATCAATACCTGATCCCCAACTTCTAACTCCACATGTCTCCGTGAAGCATCCGCATAACTCTTCTGTCTATCCTGAGCTATCCAAATCTTCCCTTGGATCAACTCTATCTTGTCAGACGTCTCCTAGACAATCTCCATCCCCAATAGCTTGTTGTCCCCCACCTCTAACCAATAAGTCAGTGAACGACAAGGTCTCCCGTACAGTGCCTCGAACGGTGCCATGCCATTCATGAATTGATAAGAGTTGTTATACGCGAACTCTACCAAAGGAAGGTATTTCTCCCACCTTCCCCAAAAGTCTAAAATACACATTCTGAGCATGTCTTCCAGCATCTGATTGACTCTCTCGGTCTGCCCGTCGGTCTGTGGGTGATAGGCTGTACTCAAACGTAACTCCGTGCCCATGGCCTCCTGAAAGCTCTGCCAAAAGTGGGCCATAAAATTTTTATCTCTGTCTGACACAATATTTATCGGCACCCTGTGCAGCTTAACAATATCCGCTATGAATAGCTGAGCATAACGTATCGTCTCAATGTCCGTGAGGACCAGTAAGAAGTGGGCCACCTTGGTTAACCGATCTATAATGACCCATATGGAATCGTGACCCCTCTGTGATGCAGGTAACCCTGTAATGAAGTCCATTGAGATGCTCTCCCACTTCCATACTAGAATCTCTAGCGGCTGTAGCATCCTTGATGGTCTCTGATGGTCAATTTTCACAAGCTGACACGTGGCACATTTCGAAACAAACTCTGTTGTGTCTCATTTAATTCCTGCCCACTAATACTAACTTCTCATATCCTAGTACATTTTATCCCCGTCGGGATGTACCGCAAATCTCGACCCATGGGACTCTGTCATAACAGCATGCCTCAAATCCTCATCCTATGGCACAATTAACCTCCCATTAAGGTGTAGGCCTCCTTCCATGCTGATCGAGTAACCCTCTGCTCCCTCAGCTAACAACTGGTGATAATACGCAAATATCGCGTATTTCATCCTCCGAACCTACGCATTTTAGCCCCCTCGGGTGCCTTAATATCTATATTTAAGCCCGTTAACCAGACAACCTCGGTTTATATTGTTAACATGCTATATGACGTATAATTGGGCTTTTGTAGGTATTTAGGTACTAAGTATGAAGTTCGAACGCATTCCGGTGAAGTTCCGTACGCAATCGCACGTTTAAGGGCATTTTAGTCTTTTCATAGCTTGAAAACCTGGCCTGACATCTCACAGAAGTTGTATCCCTCCTCGCTAGCTTTACGTGGCCGTGAACGGTGTGCGATTCTGATTCATAACGAAGAAGTTACGGCGATTTCAGAGGAGGAAAAATAAGGAAAGTAAAAGAGGAGAAGAGAAGGAGAAGGGAAGAATGCAGTGTGCTGCTGCCTGGCCAAGACCTGCTTGATCGATCGATTGACCCCTTTGGTCGATCGATGGACCATTCTAAATTGTCAATTTTTGGCCTTGATCGATCGATCGACCAAAGGGGTCGATCGATCGATCCCCTGTTTTTAGCAGATATTTTCATTTCTTTTCTTTCTTCTTTTCTTTTAATCCAACTTACTATAAATATAATTTTTGTTGTAATAAGAAGGAGAGCAGTATATACACATTTTTAGGTTAGTTTAGCTTAGGGTTTGGGTGATTTGCTTGGTTCTTCTTCATTTCCTCTTGGATTGACACACTTTTGGGCTTGAATGTTGACTATTCATCATCCTCTCCATTAATATAGTTTGTATTTCTTCATTTCTTGCTTTCTAGTTAATTTACATTCTTTATTAATTAGTTTACTTGCTTTAATTCTTGCTTTCTTAGTTTAATTAGTTTAATTTAGTTTAATCCATGTATAGTCCGTAGATAACGGGTCGGGGTTGTGTTCCGCCATTTACGGGTTTGGACCTCAAAAGTTAGGTTTTGTGTAAAATTGCATTTAATTGAAACCTCGCGTATTAAAGTTGGATTATTATGCGTTTAACTTTATTTGTCACGCAACTTTAGTGTTTATAGCGATAATCCGAATTTAATCCGTGTGTGACCATTTTTTCGTTAAATGTTTAATCTCGCAACTTTGGATTGAATTCCTTATTGTGTGATGTTTATGCTTAATTGAAAATGCTCGATTAAATTGCTTTTGAGCCTTAACTCTAATTAGTAGTTGTTTCGATCCGTGTGGTAGAATGCGATCCCGATCCTCGCTTTACTTTTGTGTAGCGTAACTTATTCTTTTCTTTTTCCACCATAACCACCCATCACCTTTTCATTTATTTATTTTACACTTTTATTCTTGGAGTTTTAAATCAATTAACATCTAATATTTAATCACTCCCTGTGGATTTCTTACGATACCCGACTTACCGCTGTGCTTGCTTGTCAAGTGTAGTTGTAGTTTAGGTTTTTGAATTGAGTCGTCGAACCGATATCTACGATTTGAGTATTACACGACGCACGATTGATAATACGCAAATATCGCGTATTTCATCCTCCGAGCCTACGCATTTTAGCCCCCTCGGGTGCCTTAATCTCTATATTTAATCCCGTTAACCAGACAACCTCGGTTTATATTGTTAACATGCTATATGAGGTATAATTGGGCTTTTGTAGGTATTTAGGTACTAAGTATGAAGTTCAGACGCATTCCGATGAAGTTTCGTACGCAATCGCACGTTCAAGGGCATTTTAGTCTTTTCACAGCTTGGGTACCTGGCCTGACATCTCACGAAAGTTGTAGCCCTCCTCGCTAGCTTCACGTGGCCATGAACGGTGCGCGATTCCGATTCATAACGAAGAAGTTACGGTAATTTCAGCGAAGGAAAAATAAGGAAAGAAAAAGAGAAGAAGAGAAGGAGAAGGGAAGAATGCAGTGTGCTGTTGCCTGGTCAAGACCTGCTTGATCGATCGATCGACCCCTTTGGTCGATCGATCGACCATTCTAAATTGTCAATTTTTGGCCTTGATCGATCGATCGACCAAAGGGTTCGATCGATCGATCCCTAGTTTTTCAGCAGATATTTTCATTTCTTTTCTTTCTTCTTTTCTTTTAATCCAACTTACTATAAATACAATTTTTGTTGTAATAAGAAGGAGAGCAGTATATACACGTGTTTAGGTTAGTTTAGCTTAGGGTTTGGGTGATTTTCTTGGATCTTCTTCATTTCCTCTTGGATTGACACACTTTTGGGCTTAAATGTTGACTATTCATCATCCTCTCCATTAATATAGTTTGTATTTCTTCATTTCTTGCTTTCTAGTTAATTTACATGCTTTATTAATTAGTTTACTTGCTTTAATTCTTGCTTTCTTAGTTTAATTAGTTTAATTTAGTTTAATCCATGTATAGTCCGTAGATAACGGGTCGGGGTTGTGTTCCGCCATTTACGGGTTTGGACCTCAAAAGTTAGGTTTTGTGTAAAATTGCATTTAATTGAAACCTCGCATATTAAAGTTGGATTATTATGTGTTTAACTTTATTTATCACGCAACTTTAGTGTTTATAGCGATAATCCGAATTTAATCCGTGTGTGACCATTTTTTCGTTAAATGTTTAATCTCGCAACTTTGGATTGAATTCCTTATTGTGTGATGTTTATGCTTAATTGAAAATGCTCGATTAAATTGCTTTCGAGCCTTAACTCTAATTAGTAGTTGTTTCTATTCATGTGGTAGAATGCGATCCCGATCCTCGCTTTACTTTTGTGTAGCGTAACTTATTCTTTTCTTTTTCCACCATAACCACCCATCACCTTTTCATTTATTTATTTTACACTTTTATTCTTGAAGTTTTAAAGCAATTAACATCTAATATTTAATCACTCCCTGTGGATTTCTTACGATATCCGACTTACCGCTGTGCTTGCTTGTCAAGTGTAGTTGTAGTTTAGGTTTTTGCATTGAGTCGTCGAACCGATAACAACGATTTGCGTATTACACGACGCACGGTTCGCGCCCGATTAAAATGGCGCCGTTGCCGGGGAGTGTGTTTTAGATAGTAATTGTTTTATTATTTCGTAGTATTTTTCCTTTTGTATTTGTATTCTTTGTTTTAACCTTTTTTGCAGGATAGCATATTTGAGCGCTAAGAAACTTTGATTCGTGGTTGCTCACTTTCTTGCTCGGATTCTCCATCTACAAACAACGAGGTAATCATGTCCTACTATTATAGTTATTACGGTTATTCTAATGATTCATACTTTGGGGATAGTTTTCAAGTTTTTCATTTTCAAGATTTTCTTGAAAATGAAAGACTTGAAAACATTTATCCCAATGAAAATCGTTATTGGGAGTTTGAGTTGGATTCATATTTTGAAACCAATGACGATTTTTATTCCGATGATTTAGAAGATGAAATTTTACCAAATGAGGAGTCCGAAGCTCTTGAGCCGAGGAAGCCTGCTTTGGAACAAACTTTTCTTCTTTACTCCCAAGGTTTGGAAAGCCTAAATGGTGCTGGAATGAGATTTGGAGCACTTTGCGATGAGATGAATTCTTATGCACAAAACAACGAGGTGGTGGAAACTTGTGTTTCACCTAAATTTTTCGAAGAATTTCTCATCGAATGTGAATCTCTCTCCCCCGAAATTCAATCTCCTTCCGACGATATGTTGACGGAGATTGAATTTATTTCATTACCATTTACGTTTTTCATCATTGAACCATTAGAATTACCGGTTGATTCCTATGAGTCGGTAGAAACTTTTAAAACTTCTACACTTTTTGCAGATGAGGACTCCTTACCGAACTTCTTTTCGATGGATGTTATCCCGATGTGTGCACCATCTCCCATTCCATTTGAAAAATCTTTGGGAGATGAGTCGATTTTTCTTGGACCTCAAGTGTACCTTTCCCCCTTATTATCCAAATCCCCCATCGTCCGCCCAAAATTTCAAATTGGCGATGGTTCACTTTTTTCACCACCCACATGCCTTCCGTTGTTCAAACGGAATTCTTATTTTTTGGGAGGCATGTTCGCTTTGGAGGGTCCACCGTTGATCTTTCAAAGTCAAATCCCTTTTTGGGTGGACCCTCAGCTATTTAGACTTCTAGTGTATAGTTAGTGTGAAGTCTAAATAGTAGGTTGTAAATAGTTAGCTTTTTAATTTTCTTTCTTTCCAATTTTTTTCCTTTTTATTTAGTCTAGTGTAATTAGTTAACTTTTTGTTATTTTTTTTTGCTATGCTCGGTACTAACTTGTTTTGTAGATTTCATTGGACTCGTGCTCATGGAGATCGCTCCAATTTTGGGTAATATCGTTCTTTTCCTCTCTTTGTGTTGTGTTCTTAATGCGCATTGAGGACAATGCAACATTTAAGTTAGGGGGTGTAGGATATTCTATCCATTTCATGTGTAGTCCATTGATTTGCTTACTTGTTAGTTACTAAGTATGCCTTTTTGTTAAAAAATTGAAAATTTTCAAAAATATTTTCTTTCTTTTTCCTCCTTTGTTGGGCATTTTGCCTTGTTTCCAGTGATAAATTTCAATAATTGCCCGATCCAATAGACAACTCAATGATGCATGTTCTCGATTTTAGAAGTTATTAGACTTCAGTCCTAAAATCATTGATTTTGTGAATAACTTCATGAATTAAACTTTATCCCATGAGCATATGCACTTTCCTTGTTATATTGATTTGGTTTAAGATTTTTATAACTCGGTAATCTTTTGTTGCATTGTATATACTTACACCGAGTAAGCTTTGTACCTTTCGTCGTTTGTGAGTGTATACACTATTCTTTCCTCTTTGAAAACGTTGAATTCATCGGTAATCTCTCTATTCTTTCATTGATCGTTCATTAATTGAGTTTATATCTTGAAATGTATTACTTGATCATGATTTTAATATATTGTTTTGACTCGAGAATTGCGTAAACTTTATGAAATGATCATAGGCCTTCTTTGTTATATCACCCATATTAACCTTGACCTCACCCTTATATGTTTACCCTCGTTAACCCCTTTGAGCCTAAATATAGCCTTTCTTTTCATAACCCAAATTCCCATAACCAACTCCGAATTGGAGTTTTAAACCATACATACACTTTCCATACCTTTGTTTGGAATGTTACTTGGGATTGAATGTTGTTGTTATGATGTCGGTTTCAATTTAGGCATATGAGAGTTTGAAAAGTAAAGGAAAGAAAGAAGAAAAGAAAGTGTAGTGAAAAAGAGAAAGCAAAAAGCAAAAAGAAAACAAAAGAGAAAATGAGAAAAAGAAGAAAAGAAAAAGAAAGATAAATTTGTATATGTTGTATATAGTTCAATAAGCTTTGATTACTCTCCCCGATGATATATCTAATGCCGTTTTGGAAATTGTTTTCCAATTTTGCTATTGCCCGCATTATCCCATTATCCCGAGTTTTCATTCCGAACACTTTGAATCCGTACATACATTCCTTTCATTTCATACCCTAGCCATACCTACATCATAACCCTATTAAAGTCCTATGTGATCTTAGGTTGATGTAATTTAAAAGTCATAATAGTTTTGATAATCTGTGAAAATGAATTTTGCCTCTTTTAGTGAGTGGTATCCTTTCATTGAGATTACAGTTTTTCAGTTTCTATATAGCGTTCTTCTTTTGTGACATGTGTGTGGCCTAGTTTCCATTTACATTTACTCCTAATGCCCGCATGTTCCGTGTGTTACCTCCCTGTTTCAAGTGATTTCGTTTGATGAGCGTAATGCCCGTGCGTATTGAATATATGCTTGCTTTAATGTTTATCCGGTTTATATAAGTTTTTCGCCAAATCACACCTTGCATGTGCTCGCTCCCCTCCCACATTTTAATATTTCAATTCTATGAGGTGCAATCTATAATGTTAATGATTTGGACTTTTGTTTGAATTCATTCAATGTGATAATAATGTGTATGAAATCCTTTTCGCTTTTGTTGGGCTTGTCGCATGTTGGATTGGGCATATTTTGAGGAAACCATGTGATGTTTGTGGGTACCATCTCTGAAAACCCTCACGAGACGACACTCGTCCACTAGGGTGACCTAGGGGTTTAACGGCTTATTGCATACGCTAAATGCAATCGAATCTCCCGCGAAAGTGGCCTTATGATTTTATACCATACTTTTGTACTATCTCCTGCTTTTGGTTTACTTGTTCTTCTTGTTGCATTCTATTTCATTGCTAGGGACTAGCAACGTGTAAGTTAGGGGGTGTGATAATACGCAAATATCGCGTATTTCATCCTCCGAACCTACGCATTTTAGCCCCCTCGGGTGCCTTAATCTCTATATTTAAGCCCGTTAACCAGACAACCTCGGTTTATATTGTTAACATGCTATATGAGGTATAATTGGGCTTTTGTAGGTATTTAGGTACTAAGTATGAAGTTCGGACGCATTCCGGTGAAGTTCCGTACGCAATCGCACGTTCAAGGGCATTTTAGTCTTTTCAAAGCTTGGGTACCTGGTCTGACATCTCACGAAAGTTGTAGCCCTCCTCGCTAGCTTCGCGTGGCCATGAACGGTGCGCGATTCCGATTCATAACGAAGAAGTTACGGCGATTTCAGCCGAGGAAAAATAAGGAAAGCAAAAGAGGAGAAGAGAAGGAGAAGGGAAGAATGCAGTGTGCTGCTGCCAGGCCAAGACCTTCTTGATCGATCAATCGACCCCTTTGGTCGATCGATCGACCATTCTAAATTGTCAATTTTTGGCCTTGATCGATCGATCGACCAAAGGGGTCGATCGATCGATCCCCTGTTTTTCAGCAGATATTTTCATTTCTTTTCTTTCTTCTTTTCTTTTAATCCAACTTACTATAAATACAATTTTTGTTGTAATAAGAAGGAGAGCAGTATATACACGTGTTTAGGTTAGTTTAGATTAGGGTTTGGGTGATTTGCTTGGTTTTTCTTCATTTCCTCTTGAATTGACACACTTTTGGGCTTAAATGTTGACTATTCATCATCCTCTCCATTAATATAGTTTGTATTTCTTCATTTCTTGCTTTCTAGTTAATTTACATGCTTTATTAATTAGTTTACTTGCTTTCTTAGTTTAATTAGTTTAATTTAGTTTAATCCATGTATAGTCCGTAGATAACGGGTCGGGGTTGTGTTCCGCCATTTACGGGTTTGGACCTCAAAAGTTAGGTTTTGTGTAAAATTGCATTTAATTGAAACCTCGCGTATTAAAGTTGGATTATTATGCGTTTAAGTTTATTTGTCACGCAACTTTAGTGTTTATAGCGATAATCCGAATTTAATCCGTGTGTGACCATTTTTTCGTTAAATGTTTAATCTCGCAACTTTGGATTGAATTCCTTATTGTGTGATGTTTATGCTTAATTGAAAATGCTCGATTAAATTGCTTTCGAGCCTTAACTCTAATTAGTAGTTGTTTCGATCCGTGTGGTAGAATGCGATCCCGATCCTCGCTTTACTTTTGTGTAGCGTAACTTATTCTTTTCTTTTTCCACCATAACCACCCATCACCTTTTCATTTATTTATTTTACACTTTTATTCTTGAAGTTTTAAAGCAATTAACTTCTAAAATTTAATCACTCCCTGTGGATTTCTT
The DNA here is from genome assembly GCA_949130495.1 of Sambucus nigra. Classification (NCBI taxonomy): domain Eukaryota; kingdom Viridiplantae; phylum Streptophyta; class Magnoliopsida; order Dipsacales; family Adoxaceae; genus Sambucus; species Sambucus nigra. Next base: position 352,837,072 of record OX422215.1, read on the forward strand.
ACGATACCCGACTTACCGCTGTGTTTGCTTGTCAAGTGTAGTTGTAGTTTAGGTTTTTGCATTGAGTCGTCGAACCGATAACAACGATTTGCGTATTACACGACGCACGGTTCGTGCCCGATCAACTGGCTCACTCTATCCTGACAGATCTAATCCTCTTCCTGAGCTCACCACCCATATAATGATCTCCGGTGTGATGGATAATGCTGACATGCAGGCCATGCCTACATCATCCTCGTATCGAAGCTCTTTCCACTTCGCTTTCCATACTTTTGATATCTCCCCAGTCAGTCTCTGGCTCAATGCATCTGCTACCACATTGGACTTACCAGGATGATAATGAATACAAAACTGGTAGTCTTTCACGAATTCTAGCCTCTGCCTCTGCCTCTGCCTCTGCCTCTGCCTCTGCCTCTGCCTCATATTCAGATCCTTCTGTGTGAAGAGATACTGAAGTTATTTGTGATTCGTGAATAAAGTGAACTGCTCTCCTAGAAGATAATGTCTCCATATCTTTAAAGCAAAAAGACCGCTGCTAGCTCGAGGTCGTGAGTGGGGTAATTCCTCTCAAGGAGCTTTAGCTTTCTAGACGCATACGATAAATCCCTTTCTTCCCGCTGATGCACCCCCCAAGTCCCAGTAAGTATGAATCAGTGTAAACCTGATACTCTAGTTCTCCCTTTGGCAAAGCAAGTACGGGTGCAGATGTCAACTTGTCCTTTAGCCCGTCGGAAGCTAATTGACAATGATCACTCCAAGTGAAAGGCACCCCTTTCCGAGTCAGATTCGTCAAAGGGCCCGCAATCTTTGAGAATCCTTTAATGAACTGCTTGTAATACCCGACCAATCCCAGAAAACTACGCACCTCGATCAGTGTCGTGGGCTGTCCCCACTCCCTCACCGCCGACACCTTACTCGGATCCACCGTAATAGCTCGGTCTAACACCACGTGGCTAAGAAACTGTACCTCCTGCACCTAAATTCCACACTTCCCAAATTTGGCATAGAGCTGATGATCCCATAGTGTCTGTAGAACCATACGCAGATGCTCTGCGTGCTCCTCTTCGGTGCGCGAGTAGATCAGGATGTCATCAATGAACATGATGACAAATTAATCAAGATACTCCTTGAAAACCCTGTTCATGAGGTCCATGAACACTATTGGTGCATTGGTGAGCCCGAATGGCATCACCCTGAACTTGTAAGATCCATACCACAACAGGAAAGCAATTTTAGAAACATCCTCCTCTCAGATGCGCAGTTGATGATACCCTGATCTCAAATCGACCTTGGAGAAGTAAGATGTCCCTCTCAATTGGTCAAAAAGTTCATCGATTCTAGGTAACGGATACTTATTCCGTATCGTCACCTTGTTCAACTCCCTGTAGTCCACGCATAACCGAAGTGAACCATCCCGCTTCTTTACAAATAACACCGGAGCTGCTGAATGTACTCCACCGAATGAAACCCTGACCCAGGAGCTGCTGAATCTTCTCTCTCAACTCATGCATTTCTGAAGGGGCCATACGGTAAGGTGCTTGAGCAATCGACCCCGTCCCCGGTGCTAAATCGATTACAAATTCTATTTCCCTGCTGGGTGACAACCCTGGTATTTCCTGGAACACATCCTCAAAGTCCCTCACTATTGGGATTGAGTCCAACGGAACCACCACCTCCTGTGAGGTTTCCTCCTCGATGTAGTACAAGTGGGTGCGAGACCCTCCCTCCGGTAGCGGCATCACTATTAGGAACATATCCTATCACAGAATGGAGAACACGATTGTCCTCTCGTAACAATCCACAGTTGCCTGATAACCTGCCAACCAATCCATACCCAGGATGACATCGTACCCCTCCATATCTAACACTAAGAGGTCTGCTGCTAAACTCAGCCTCCCAATTAACATATCCACCCCCCGACAAATCTAGTGAATCAAAGCCCTGCTGCCCACTGGTGACTCTACGCACATACGAAGGCTACCCGTGATCTCTAGTAATCCGACCCGTTTAGCAAAAATAAATTTAATGAATGAATGTGATGCTCCCGTGTCAAAAATTATATTACCCTCATGACCATGAATGAGAAACATACCCTCAACTGCTGGCGACGCCTGCTGTGCTGGAGGATTGGGAACATCTCGGACGTTATACACACGCCTGTAGTGCATTTTCCCCTGCTGTTGTGGGGTGGGTGGAGTTGGTGCTGCTGGCGGCATCTGCCCCTGTTGGGCACCCTGCTAATGACCTATGCCCCTCTGCGGGAACTCCCTCTTCAAGTGTCTTGGATGGCCATAGACAAAACAGTGTTTTTGACCGTCCCCCTAGCGTTGGCCCTGTTGGCCCTGACGTGGCTGGCCCTGTTGACCCTGATGTGGCTAGCCCTGTTGGCCTCCCCCATTATTCCCTTGGCCCTGACGGCCCTGAGGAACCTGCTGCTACTGATTTAGGCCTGGTTGCCCATGTCTGAACCCCTGTCCTCCCGGTCAGAACCCACCAGGCCTAAATATCTTAGCCTGATTCCCCTGCTGACTGCCAGTCTGCTGCTGAGTACCACTCGTGCCACCACCAGCAACTGCCTTGCCCTGATGGCTCAGCTCCACTAATCTCTTTCTCCCCTTCGCATAGAAGCGGTGATCTTGGCAATGTACAAGGGTGGCATTAATGACATCTGTATAAGTCACTAATGTCGGATTTCCAATCAAATGCTGCCTGATCCTCCAGGCCAATCCATCCATGAACCTCGACTTCTTTCGCTCCTCATCGCTCACCTCATTTGACACAAAGTTTGCCAAACGGGTGAACTCTTCCTCATAATCTACCACTGACCGGTCACCCTGCACTAAATCACTGAACTTCTTTCTCATCTCAGCCTCTACTGCTGGTGGGAAGTATTTATGATTGAACCTCACCCAGAACTCGGATATCGTCATCAAATCCCTCTCCTCAGCACTGATAACTAACTCCCACCACTATAAGGATTCCCCTGATAGACGCAAGGTAGCAAGCATCTGTTATTGCACGTCAGTACACTCTAGCATGCGCAGATGGCGCTGAATATTCTTCTTCTAGTCACAAGCCTCTACCACATCGGTGATACCCAGAAACTCGGGTGGGTGACCCTTCTGAAAGGTCTCCCTAACTCGCTGCCAAGACGGTGGCCCCACTGGAGCTTGAACTGCTGGTGCCATTGGAGGTGGTGTCTGGGGCTGAGGAAAATGGTCTGCCATAGCCCTCATTGTTGTCTCAACGGCCTGGGCCATTATCACGGCCACCTTAGTAGTGGAGATCAACTCGGGTGGGAGTGGTGGTGGAGGTACCTGTGGCTCCTGACGAGCCTCCCTTAACTCATACCTAGCCTCAGCCCTCTCCGCTCTCTGCCTCTTCGGTGGCATCTGAAAATAGATTGAATCGTATAAGTATACAGTTTATACAAAAATATATAATAGCAGAAATATGATAACTCAAAAGCGGAAAATGAATCAACACTCCTAATAGTAGGGCTCTACATCAACCGAACGCTACGCTCAAACGTAGTAAGATGCACAGATCCTAAGGACACTAGAACCTGATGCTCTGATACCATCTGTGACACCCCACCTAATTAACCTCGGGTGATCAGTCCTAAATTAAATTAGAACATGTTTCCCATTTGGTTCATTCTTAGCATCACTATCGCCTTTTTAATTACTAACCACCTAAGTGAGAAAATTAAACTGGTGCCAATTTTATCTTTCATTAACTTAAATGAAATACTCATGCAGAAATAAAATAATAATATAATCACAATTAACTGAAGTCAACCATTCACAATTAATTAACTGACCGAATAAACCATCGGTTCAAAATCCAACAGAAGTAAAGACAAGCAAATAAATCTCAACAAGTCTGTCATAAGTACTGAATGAAACAGTGAGCAACATGCTCGAATAACTGATAGGAAATTTCTACACTAGAAATGAAAGGAATGAGACACCTATCAAACTCCCGCAACATCCACATATGCTGCAGCAACGGGTCCCTGTAATGATTCAAGCTTGGCGTCCCCGTGGCTGGACACGTAAAAGGTTTTTAAAAGTTTTTATAGCAAGGGTTAGTACCCAAAATATTTGGAAAAGATTTAGCAAATGATTAACTTACAGTAATAAGTAAATATGCCCGCTCTTCATATTTTAGTTAGTGCCGCACTCCCTTGAGAACATCCTCACCCCTTCTCTAATGTGCACTACTAACGCCTTAATTAACTTACCTAGTTATTTATCCCATGACTAGATAACTAATATAACCCCTTGCAACCACCCCACTCTAACCGAGTGTGCCAAAATTATGATTTCTAAGTTATTATTAACATTAACTTAATTAATCATTTCCCTTTTTAAAATCGTATAACTTTCACACCCATTATATGTATAATACAATTCACGACCTGTATTAATTTACCCGTATATAATTATTTATCTCATTGTATACGTATAGCTATATTACAACATTCACAAACATGCTGGAATAATAATTAATATTTAACATCCTCCCGTGTAATAACTCACCGGATGTAAATTTTCTATAGTGCTATCCCACTAAGTATATTCACATCCAAGTCAGAATCTCTCACTAACTTGGTTAATATATAAAAATTAGAGGCGTTCATATTCCTTCCCTGAAAGTGAGGTACCCCTCACCCATATAACGGACGCTATGACCTGGGAATATACTCGGCCTACTCCTCAAGCTAGGGGATTCATCCACTACGCGCAACCTCCCCATATAGCACTAAAGTAGGTAATAATAATATCTAGACACTGATATTAATGTACACACCATATATATATATATATATATATATATATATATATATATATATATATACTATCGCACACCGTATATATATATATACATAATTAAAATAAACTATCCCGGCTATCCCGTGTACTAAGTCCGTAACACAAACCTATTCAAATTATTAAGATTTTATGGTCCAACTCTAATTAATAATTAATTCACACATTAACTAATTAAATTACTTTCGGTGTCTCCCCAACCAATATATTCGGCCTTACTATCGTGGCCTGAAATAAAACAATACCCGAGTCTAAATTCCCGACTCCAATTATTTAACCTTCATTATAAATAGATTTAACGTCTTGGTATCGCTCAACCAATAAACCCGGACTTCTCCACTCAATCCGTATTTAATTATTTTGAAATATTATTCCAAAATTTTATTCATATTGTGACACACATAAATTCTCTCCAAATCCTAATTAATTTTCCTTCATATTTAATTAGGTTGAATGTCCTATATTTATTTCTCGTTAAATAAGGCCTGAAAGAAATTTTAAGTTTAATTTCCCTTGTATACATAAACTGGTCGAACTTCCAGAAATTTCTGACCATCGATCGATCAATCCCCAACGCTCGATCGATCGATCGTACATGTCATTGTCTTCTCTGGGTTGTCTGTTTCAGCCATGGACGAAAAGCTTAAAACCCTATCTTCTTCTACTAGCAAACCCAAGTCTTATAATCAATAAAATACACTAAAAACTTCACGAGAGACCCCCATAAAGTCCTCAAACATCATTTAATTTCAGTACTCTACTGTTTTCATAAATTGGGGGGGGGGGGGGATTTGATTTAACCTTTAACCCTTTTAAACATCAAATCCTCGCCTCAAATTCATTTTTAGTTCATCCAGATTACATGCTACCAGATATATATATACTATTCTCATATTACACATGAATTTCTTACACAATTTAGAAATCAGAATATTGGTTTACAAAAACCACATGTTTATACCCTTTAAATACCAAAACTTTTTGAACTATTCACATCACATCAATATGAATTGAAAATAAAATTAAATGCTACAGCAAGTTAACCACTTGCCTTATGATTCATAGGGTCTGATTCGCGGTTGTGAATTCCTAAGGTTGACGATGAATTCCTTTCTTTTTGGCTCTTTCCTTTGTCCCTCAAATTTGCCTGTAACTGCCTCTTAGGGTTTCCTAACCCACTAAATATTTTCTAAACTCCATTCAGCCATTTCCCTTTACCATATAATTGTTTAATTAGGCTAAATCCCGTTTTTTGCCTAATGGGCCAAACTCAAGTGATCCAAATGCCCCCGTGTGGGTCCAGCTATGCCTAAAAATGTCCCGTGACCTGTTTACTACCCCTGGGTACACTTTTTCGACTATTTTGACCCATCCGGACTCAACCATACACTCAGAATTGGCATTCGAAATAATTTATAAAAATCCTTATCTCACACCCAATTTAGTCTATACCGACTCCCGATTGAGATAAGTACATACCCCGTCATTAATATCTGAAATGACGTAAATAAATTATTACTATTCACTTAGTAAATAAATTTCCCCAAATATTAACCATTCAGTCCCCAATTAATATTTAAATATATTTTTTCATACTTAATTCAATTAAAATTACGATACACAAGTAATTTTCAATGCTCGAATTAATTAAATATTAAATGCACAAAAATACGGGGTGTTACACCTAATAGATAAATAAATGGAACACCTTCCGATGATCATTCGCCCGATCCCAATGGTTTAAAAGCGACATCTCAAACCTATTGTGGCAATCAATAATTTTAAATAATGTGAGTACCAAAAACAAATTTCCTACTGTGGCAATCAACAATTTTAAACACATCGCAAGGGACAAATGTAATTACTAGGAGCTGACCGTGTAGTCACTGGTCTCTCGATTTGAGAATATGACGATAATTTGATAATATATGGATTAGGCTTAGAAACAAGCTGTTGAAGGGTGAAAACCCAAACTAGCCCCCAAGCAGCCCCGTAAGAGGCATTAACATCTCGCACGGGACCAATGTAACTCATAGGAACTGACCGCGTAGTTACGGGACTCTCGATTTGAGAATACGATGATAATTTGATAATATATAGATTAGGTAGAAACAAGCTGTTAAAGGGTGAAAACCCAAACCAGCCCCGAAACGACTCTGTAAGAGGCATAAACACCTCGCACGAGATCAATGTAACTCGTAGGAACTGACGGCGTAGTTAAGGGCCTCTCGGTTTGAGAATATGATGATAATTTAAAAATATATAGATTAGGCTTTGAAAGAAGCCGGTGAAGGGTGAAAACCTAAATTAGAGCCCAAATGACCCCATAAGCACTAACACCTCACACGGGCCCAATGTAACTCTTAGGAACTAACCCCATAGTCACAGGTCTCTCGGTTCGAGAATATGATGATAATTTAATAATATGTGGATTAGTCCTAGAAACAAGTCATTGAAGGGTGAAAATTCGAACCAACCCCCAAGAGGCCCCGTAAGAGGCACTAACACCTCCCACGGGACCAATGTAACTCGTAAGAACTGATCGTATAGTCACGGGCCTCTTGATTTGAAAATAGGATGATAATTTGAAAATATATAGATTAGGCTTAGAAACAAGACATTAAAGGGAATCAACCCCCAAACGGCCCCGCAAGATGCACTAACACCTTGCACGGGGACTAATGAAACTCGTAGGAACTGACCGCATAGTCACGGGTCTTTCGGTTTGAGAATGTGACGATAATTTGATAATCTATGGATTAAGCTTAGAAACAAGCTATTGAAGGGTGAAAACCCAAACTAGCCCCCAAGCGGTCCCGTAAGAGGCATTAACACCTCCCAAGGAACCAAAGTAACTCATAGGAATTGACCGCGTAGTCACAGGCCTCTCGATTTGAGAATATTATGATAATTTGAAAATATATAGCTTATTCTTAGAGACGTTGAGGGGTAAAAACCCATACTGGCACCTAAACAGCCCCATAAGAGGCGCAAACACCTCGCACGAGACCAATGTAACTCGTAGGAATTGACCACGTACTCACAGACCTCTCGGTTTGAGAATATGATGATAATTCGAAAATATATAGCTTAGGCTTAGAAACAAACTGTTGAAGGGTGAAAACCCAAACTAGCCCCCAAACGGCCCCGTAAGAGGTACTAACACCTCGCACGGGACCAATGTAACTCGTAGGAACTAATTGTGTACTCACGGACCTCTCGGTTTGAGAATATGATGATAATTTGATAATATATGGATTAGGCTTAGAAACAAGCCGTTGAAGGGTGAAAACCTAAACCAGCCCCCAAGCGGTCTTGTAAGAGGCACTAACACCTCCCACATGACCAATGTAACTCATAGGAACTGACCGCGTAGTCATCGCCCTCTCGGTTTGAGAATATGACGATAATTTGAAAATATATAGCTTAGGCTCAGCAATAAGCCGTTGAAGGGTGAAAATACAAATCGACCCTCAAGAATCCTCGTAAGAGCCACTAACACCTCGCACGGGACCAATGTAACTGGTAAGAACTGTCTGCGTAGTCACGAGCCTCTCGATTTGATAATTTGAAAATATATAGCTTAAGCTTATAAACACGCCGTTGAAGGATGAAAACTCAAACTAACCCCCAAACGGCCCCGTAAGAGGTATTAACACCTCGAACGGGACCAATATAACTAGTAGGATCTGACCGCGTAGTCATGGGCCTCCCGATTTGAGAATATGACGATAATTTGAAAATATATAGATTAGGCTTAAAAATAAGCCGTTGAATGGTGGAAACCCAAATCAGCCCACAAAACGGCCTTGTAAAAGGCACTATTATCTCGTACAGGAGCAATGTAACTCATAGGAACTGACCGCGTAGTCATAGGCCTCTCGGTTTGAGAATATGACGATAATTCGAAAATATATAGATTAGGCTTGGAAATAATCCATTGAAGGCTGACAACCTAAATCAACCCCTAAACGATCCCGTAAGAGGCACTAACGCCTCGCACGAGACCAATGTAACTCGTAGGAACTGATCAGGTAGTCATAACTTGCGTAAGATTTTCAATTTGAGATTATAATAATAATTGTAACTCCTATATGTAATTTTTTAGCTTGAGTAAGCTTTTTTTAGAAATTACTTGGTTACTAATATCGTCTCTTTTTTGTATCCTATTTTTTTTGTTGGATAACATTTTATCATTAGTATTTATTCACATGGAATACACGGAGAAGTCAATGGTTTACAACAAGGGGTTTATTTATTTAATGTCGTTAATATTCATGATTCTATTTTTTTGTGTTATGGCCATGCGGGCTTTTGTAGTTTTATTATTAAGTTTTATGGTCGTGTGGGCTTTATATTACGAAGGTTTTATATTAGCAGGTTTTAGAATGTCCAGAAAATAGAGCAAACTCTGCCCAATTTTTTTTGGTGTGTGAACTACTAAAGACTTGTAATATTTTGAAGTTTGTATGTACATTAGTTTATCAACAACATGCGAGATTAACAATTTGTGAATTTTCTTGTTTTCAAATAATTAATTTTTTTTCTTTTATCCAAAAATTTGGCACGATTTTTTAACTGTGCCAAAAGTTTATCAAAATGTGCTCAATCTGGCACAATTCAAAACTGTTCCAAAAGTGTGTTAGAAATATCAAATTCTGGCACAATTTAAAGTGTGCCATAAGTGTTACTATTTTGTCAAATCTGACACACTTTTAAACCATGCTAGAAAAAAATGAGCATTTTGGAACACCTGATTCTGGCACAGTTTAAAACCATGCCAGATTTGACCTAGTATAGTTTTAAGCCGTGCCAGATTGCTATTTTTGGTGTAGTGTATATTACAGAAATATGCGGTCTTGAATGGGATAGGACCACTCACCATTTAGGGAAGATGGAGGAAATAAGAATTAATATTATAAATTGAATTTTAATTTCAATTTCAAATTAAAATTGAATTTGAATTTGAAATTGAAATTGGTATTTGGTTATTGGTATTCAATTATAAAATTGAAATTTGGTTTTTCTCTCTAATGGCACCGGCGACAATTAGAGTGAGATTGTTGAATTGTTTGGGATTCTTGAATTGTTGTTGACTAGTGGATTTGAACATTTAGATGGCCATTGAGTTGGTTAGCCCTCAGAATTTCTAATAAAAGACATTATTATTTTCATTGTTGTTTTGAATTCTTGAATTGTTGTAGACTGGTGGACTTGAACACTTAGATAGCCATTGAGTTGGTTGGCCCTAGGCATTCTCTAACAATTAGGGTTGTGATGCGAAATGCAACATAACAATGTAAAAATTGAATATAAATAAGACATAATTAAATGAAACATACTTTAAATTTTATACAATAAGTAATAGGTAATGACGGGAACCGCAATAGAACGCCCTTGTGTAAATTTACATTAAGTCAACTCCTTATATAACACTTGATTCGGGGGCTGCATGTTTGCATGTATTCTCATTTGAATGCACGACATAACGGTTCTATAATATTTATAACTAATTTAAATTACATATAGTTCGCATAGAAACTAGCCTTCTAGTTCTTATGCATACGCAATCAATAGGTGCTTGTTTATACTAATGGCAACTAAATGTTCACACTTTTTTTTATACTAATCCACGAATATATGCTTCTTACCCATTGTAGGTGATTGCTTGTAGTAGCTCTGATGGGATATCCTAAATAAAAAGAGTGGATGGGTGAGATAAATAGATTAGGGATGTGTTTCACAGAGGTGCTAATAAATTTATGAAATATGCAAAGAGATGTCATGATGATGAAGAATTTTCGTGTCCGTGTGCTAGGCATAAGAATGGCGAGGTGTTTGAGTGGAAAATAATTCAACTACATTTCTTAAGATGGGGTATGCAAGATAGTTATCGAATTTGGGTTTTTCACGGGGAATTAAAAGCTCCTTTTGTCCCGAGCAACCTTCACAACAACCTTCAACAAGTAGGATAGATGTACAAAGGGAGGATGACAATGTAGATCATAATATGCTAGAGGATTTAGTTGATGATTCATATGGAGTTAATGTAGTGGAAAAGAATGAGGTCACTAACGATGTATAAGGTTCAAGTGCTCATGAAGATATCAGGATAAACCTTGATGATGACTACCAAAGTTTAGAAGTTTAGGCGACCCAACCATTATGCTCTGGCTATGAGAAAGATCAAACAACTTTACATGCCATGGTTGGTTTATGTAGTTTGAAGACCCAATATGGTTTATTTGTCAATAGCGTAATAGGAATTTTGAATTGGGTGAAGGGCTTGCTACCAAAGCTAAATACGCTTCCAAACAACTATCTTACTATGAAAAATAGTTTGAAAGCTTTGGGAATGAAGTATAAATCAATTCATGCTTGTGTGTATGATTTCATACTATACCGAAAGGATTATGAAAATCTCGATCGGTGTTCAGTATGCGATGAACCTAGATATGTCCAATCTACTAGCAGGGAAGGCACAAGCTCAAAAGTGCCTCAAAAAGTGTGGAAATATTTCCCGTTGGGCCTAGATTAAAGAGGTTTTCACCGTAACATGGATAGTAGAGGAAATGACTTGGCATGTAAGGGAAGAAGCAGGGGATAATCTCATGCGTCATCCTATTGATTCTACAGCTTGGAAGAAGATGAGTTTTGAGTATCCCGATTTTTCTCGAGAACATTGTTACATTAGTTTAGCAATATCTACAGATGGTTTTAATCCATTTGAAAATTTAAGCGCCAATCAGAGTGTATGGACAATGATCCTATCCCCATTCAAACTCCGATTATGTATCGATTGAATGGTTACACATTCGGTGCAAGGGTGACGAGGAAAATATAAATGCACAGAACTCGGGCATTTCATAAAAGGCTCTTACTTTCTTTCAAGCGAGCGCGAAAGATGAAAACCTCATTGAAGCTAAAAATTTGAAATATATTTGAATTGGACTATTTAAGCTTTAAAGAGGTTGTATTTTACTGTGATTGGGTAAGACTTGAGGACAAAAATGCTTGTAAAGTTGATCCTAGCACTAATTTGATCATGGTTGACTTGTCCAAGTTAAAGAGCAACGAACACGTGAGCGATGAGCCATTTGTTTGTTCTTTTCAAAAGGTCAAGAAAGTGTTTTACTCAGAGTATATCAACAACGAACCATGGTCAATCACCCTACATGCACCAAAACGTCTAAACATTAGTGTGGATGACTTGGCTGCTCCTACCGAAAATATCAATCCATTTTTATGATAATTTGAATTTGAAACAAAATTTAGATTTGTAATAATTATTCCAATTATTTGTAATGAAAAGTGGCTGTATTATTCTAGTGCTTTATTATTATCGGACGATAATTTAATGATTTTTATTCATTTGTACTTGATCATTTTAATGCTTGTAATAACCAGTGGGTGTATTCTTCTAGTGCTTTGTTATTATTGGATTTGAATCAAAATTGGTTTTATGGTTAGTGAATATGTTAATTTGGATTTTAATATATTTAAGCATTAATTCAAAGTCGATGACCTATGTGTTCCGGGGGGGGGGGGGGGGGGGGGAGTGTGCGTGGGTGTAAATTGAATTTGGTATTCGGTATTGGTATTGATATAAATTAAAATTAAAATTGAAATTGATACCGTATGTATTGTTATTATCGGACTTGAGCATTAATTTAAAGTCCATATACATGTTTGTACTAATAATAACAATTTTTTACATAAATTTTCTTGATCCCAGCGTGGTAGCAAAGGCGACGGGGGATCCTTGATCAATAGGGCCCCCAAATGGGGCAAAATGGGGTCCGCCATCGAGATTGCTAGAGTTGCTGAAGGTGATCGTTGGCCTGGGGTACGTCGTCGTGCCTAATAAGCTCAAGGTTGGCATCTAGGGGCACTACAAGTAGTGAATTTATATTTATATTTATGAGCAACAAACACTTACTTTCTTTTTGGTTTGTATTTGTTTGACATGAACAATTCAGCTTGCCCCCACATCTCTGCGACTCCACATTGGAACTGTTGAGGGATCAATATAAGACGTAGAAGAAGAATATACAATCACGGTACTTCAGCAAGACTCGAGAGTCCATTCTGATCATACGTGATACCGCCTCCCTGAAGGAGCTGATCTCATTGGCAAAGGTTTGTCGACAATGAGATCGATGAGCAGAAATTGGCATCTCGCCAATCGGGGAGGGAAAATCGGGCAAAAACGTTGGATGTGCACTACTCTGGGCGGACGTTTTACGCCGAGGTGGAGCACAATATGGTAAGTTTTTATTTTTATTTAATTTCAGTTTTATGTTATTCTACTTTGGCATTACTTTGCGTTGCTTACTAATTCTACACTATTTTATTTCAGGAAACGGGGAGTGGCCCAGGGGGTAGGCCACATAGGCTCGATGCCTATGTGTCAATTAAGATGAAGAAGGGCAAGGATAAGAAGGTGGCCCGAGCATCGCAGCCACGAGTGTAAGTTATAAATGTTTAATTTTTTTTAATTACGTTATAATTTTTTTATTTACTTAATTAACTAATTGTGTACTTATTATCATTTCAGGTTAAGCTTAAGGAAGTGCACGAGTCATGGTATGATGCCGACAAAGCATCTTTAGCTCCAGACGCACTCAGTAAAGTGCTCCAGGCGGATCTCAATAGGAGGACTAGGGGGTGAGCTCGCATGTGGGAAAGTCAAGGATCATAAAAATGGAGAAAAGCAACACCGAGTTGGCTCATAAGGTGGGAACCCAGGCTGATAAGCTATCGAGGTTGGAGGCAACGGTCCTAGATATATACGCCTTCATGAAGATCCAGTTGGGTTCCAAGGGTAAGGGGAAGGAGAAGGAGGTAGAGGCAGACGAGGATGTCACTGCTTCATTGCTGATACGCACGGACTCGTCGCCTTATGATCCATTTTTCATCTTGACTCCCGTCGAAGGCCTATGTCAACAATCGGTTGGTCGAGCATTTTTCTACTCGACATATTTTATGGGGAGAATATAGCAATGGGGTTGAGGGATTCGATCTTCCTCCCGGGTATTATGGTTCATGGACATCTCCTCCAAGACATTGAGGCAAGGGCTATCGTCACAAATGTGATGTCCAGAAAGGAGAACTCACCTTTGCGGTTGCGTGAACAATGCGACGTTCAATGAATTGATGGGTGTGTCAATGCATAAGTCGTGTGGCCTTCCTACCTCCTCCAACTTGCTCAAGACCCTTCGCCATGACATTATTTCTATCTATTTTATTTGGATATTGGATTATTGTAATACCCCACTCTAGAAATTGGGTATTTAAAATTATTTGAGGTGTTTTGTCCAAAGAAAAATTCGAGGAGTAAATAATCCATATGAAACACGTAAAGTAATAAGGAAGGTTCCATATTACGTAAATGGTTTAAACATGAAAAATCCCACGATTCATGTGTCGCATGAATGCGTATTTAATCTCCAATAGTATTATCTAGGATGTCTATTAAGTTTGAGGGAAAAATGTCAAGGAACGAATGTGACTCGAATAATGTTAATACAACGCAACATTTATATGTTACGAAAAGCAAAGTATCACAATATGTATTAAGCAAGAAAGTTTTGCATTTCATAGCTCTTATGAGTTTCATTTTGAGTTTATATTATTATTTTAAGTACTTAGATTAAGTTTCACGCGATTCGTACAAGCAAAGAGCGCTACGCGAGCCTGAGTACAAATTGTCTATCGGGCGACATTGCGAAAATCCAGTTTTGCACGAATTTTTTAGGACAATTGGTAAGTCAAAAAAATATTCTGACCATATATTTAGAACCATAAAAATATAAGTAATATTACCATGAGAAGAACAATCGAAAAAAAATAAGTTTTGCGCTGAGGTCCCGATTCTTGTGCGCCTTGTATAGGACAATCTGGGAGGCAAACGACTATGGTAAATATGAATTTTTAGGGAAAAAATGCGAGTAATATAAATATCAAGTTAAAAGTTTCATAAAAAAGTTTTTGAGAGAGAAAGTGATGCTAGTAGCATTTTTGACAGCACACTGTGCCTCTTTTCCTGTTCTTTTAGCTAGAATCTTAGTTGGTAAGGTGTAGTCGCTTTCACCAGTTGTCCAGACATTGTAAGGTATATTTTTACTCCTTTTATGAACGAAGGAACTTCTACTTGGATTCAAAATTAATATAGGGTCATATATGGATTATGAAAGAGAGAGACCTCTTGGCTTAGGACCCAAAAAGAAATCAGATTCTCACCATTTCCTTTCTCGCATTGAGCTCTCAAAGAGTAGAATAGAGCTCTGAAATTCTTTCAATCTTTTTACACCACCATTACCACCATGAAACCCCCATCACAAAGCCAAAAAAAAACTTAAAGTGTTCTTGTACACCCAAGGAAGAATGTTGGGTTTAAGAAGGGGATGTTCTTGAAGATTGGTTGGATATTTTAAGGGGGTTCTCTTGAAAATGAAAAAAGCATTTCATGGAATGTTATTGGAGAATTCATTGGAGCTTTGAATAAGGGTTTTTATGACTGCCGTTAAGTCCACCTTTGTAGGTGGGAGTGTCACCCATCTTCTCCACTACCGCCACCATTTTTGAATCCTTTGAGGTGGGATTCACTAACCTTCGTTTAGGTTCATTAATGAGTACATTTTCAGCTAGTTATTTACATATATTAACTTTAATATATATAGGAATTATGAATATCTTGCATTCATGGGATAAATTAGTGGATTTCCATGATTTCATGTGTAAATTGATTCAAAGAAGTATTTTTAAAGTGGGTTTTGAAATGGGTAAAAATTCAGATTACTCTTTTATACACTTTGGGGGTAAAAGTTTTCAAGAAAATGGTTATAATACACTTATCGATTAATCAATTGTATTCCTAATGTTTTAAAGTAAAAGGGGGCATTTAGAAGAAGGATTAAATGAATTTTAAAAGTGTTATAAAATTTAGAATACTATTTTGACCATTATGTGTAATAAAAATGTGTTGGTGTGAGGGTTAAAGATGAATAATGTGATTTTTATGCATGTTGAGACAATTTTATGAGATAAAAATGTGATTTATTACTTGAATAATAAAGATATGTTTAAAAGGAAACTTTCACTTTATTTGGTTAATTAAAGTGGGTAAAACTCACATGGGAAATGAAGAGGGTTAATATGTAGGTATTAACTAAAATGGGTTTTTAGTGTTAAAACTCATAAGAAAGGGGGTTTAATGTATACACATATGAAACTAGGGCTTCATGTGAATAGTAAAGGTAAAGAAGAATAAATGTTAAATAAATGGCTTAGTTGGTGTTGGAATGCAAGATGTCAAATATGGGTGTGCTTGTCAAATGTGTGGAAGGTAAGGTTTTAATATATAAAATGCATAAGTTTATATATTAAAGGTGTGCAAAGTGTAAAAATCAAAAGTTGGTTAATGCGTACTAGTAAGACAAGTATTTTTCTAATTGATTGAATATGTTTAAGTATTTAAATGACAACTTAGACTACCTTTTTCGAAAAATGACATTTATTAAAGTACGAAAATTGTAAGTTTTGGTAAATAAATGGATAATTGGTAGTTTAAGTAAAGTGGGACATTTTTATGATCTAAAAATGTTAATGAATGCTTTTATACTAGTATAGGTGAAAATGGAATTAAGTCCTAAAATGTGAAAGATTTTTGGTATAAAAATCAGCGTGTGTGTGAATAAAGGACTTAAGAAGAAAGTAATTATTTTCCAAGCATAACGAAAAATGGACGATTAAGTCCCAGGCTTTGTCTTCTCCCCCCCCCCCCCCCCCCCCCCCCCCCCACACACACACACAAAAAAAGGCAAATTATTGGAAACATTATGAAAATTTTGATTACATTGGCAAGATAATGATATTGGATCATGTCGGGTTAAATAATTAAGTAGGGCTACGCTGTCCCTAGTGGTGAAAGAGCCCAAACCAATTGCTATTTACTTGGCGGTCAGTACCGAATGGTGAAATTTATGAAACCTTGGGTGTGCGTGTGTTGTGACGGGTGTGCGCGTTGGCGGAATTCCTAAAGAAAATGCTAAGTAATGAATTGAATATTCATGAAAGAGGCATAAATGAATGACATCAATTCATTGATCTACTAATGCAAGAATAACACATTAAGTGTTTTATATTGATGTGGCAACATGGGATGGTTTAATAAGATGATATAATGATGTTTGATGTACCTAATGAGGTTTGAACCATAACGAACACAAGCTTGTGCTATGTAAGGTTTTCAAAGGAAAATTAGTATTTTTCTAAACACGGTGTGCGAGTACGTTGAAAGAAAGTCTTAAGTAATGATTAATAACTCGGTGTGAGTTAATGAACGTTGGGTAATAAATGTTTGAAAGTAAATGAAAGATATTTCCCAATAATTGCTAATTGTTTAACCGTATGCATTAATCTGAAGGAATGTTAGTTTCTAAGCATAATGATACAAAATGATTCTTTGTAAAGATAAGGAGAATAAACGGGTTAAATGACGTTTTTGTAATAAAACGGTTTAATACACTGGGATATGTATTTTCAAAGGTATATATATAGATACATACGTACTTTCACATGCATGTAGTGTAGCGCGTGTGTATTCTTTTCTAACGTTCGTTTCTATACTGCATTTGTATAGTTCCCACTGATCATTCGGCTCATATCCCTCCTTTTGTTACAGACATGTTATATGCTACTCCTTACTTTGAGAGCGTTATACAGGTAAGAATTTACTTGCATTTATGATTAGTATATCTGTTTACTTGACCTTAGGGGAACTTCCCTTGGGTCCTAACACGTAGTTGATGCAAAATTAGAATTTCATGCTAACATGAGTAACATTAAATAATAATAATAATAAAACTAGATTAGAAATAGTATTTAGGTTCTTTCACTGCACTTCACAAATAACGTACGAACCGTATTATGTTGGTCCTTCATTAACCCCTAAATCTGAGTCGGGACGTTACAACTTGGTATCATAGCTTTAGGTTCATGTTCTTTTCGGATGTGACGTGGTGAGGTTGGTAGTGGATCATTCGGAGTCGTTATTGGTTGGAGCCAATCACGCTTGCCTGGTGACGATTTTGATTTTTACCTTGATGGTAAAGTCGAGGTCTTGAGCGCATTGTGAGATTATCTTTGAGTTGATGATCGGCTAAGTTAGTATCCATTCTTATTCTGCTGCATTTGTTTTGGTAGTGCTAGCTAGCAAGTATCGGGTTTTGGTGTAGGCCATTAGGTGGTGTCACCTTAGGCTTGTCTGAGAGTTAACATGTGAAAGTTAGATGATTAGAAGGTCTTAATAATTTCAGTTACTTCTTAGTTGGTATGCTTGTGGTTTATCTACGGGATTAGGTGACTAAGTAACGTGTCTTGTGAATAAATAATTCTATGAAAATAAGAATGCCTAAGTGACTTGATTGTGATTTGGGTTTAGATAATCATATTAGTTCAGGATAATTTAAGAATCAATCTATAGTCCTCGGGACTTAGTGTTAGAAATAGTGGTATTGAATTATGGTTTTACAAAAATAAAGTGGTATTGAGGAATAGGATCTCTTGTGGAGTTAAAATTAATTACCCAAAAGTTTTATAGGGAGCACCTAATGCCCCGTATCCTACCAAAAGTTTTATAGTGGTGATAACTTATGATATAGAAAATGAGTCTGATGGTTATGTAGTGAGACACGTTAGTTGTCATAACTGAGTGTTCAATAAGGTTAAGTTATATGCGATGACAAGTTTGATCTCAGGTTATAGTTATTGACAGTCATATGAATCCGTACTAATAATGCCTTGGAGATATGTGCTATAGATTAGCTAATGAGTTATTAGTACAAGTGATAGACACTCCCTAGTAGTGGTGAACTTTAGATTGTGCTTCGTGTTTTACGATAACAAGGATGTCTCTTTTTGAACTTATGGGATTTCTTATGATTTCATGCACATAGAGTTACGTTTGGTGTAACACATAGTAATTGGGTTAGTGTTTGGCCATCGAAAAAAAATTTAATTAACGGCCATGATCAGTTGTTATACTTGGTAGGATTTTGTCATGATCACTGATACTCTAGAGTATGCATGATCACTAGAGATGATTTAATTCGTGTCCCTTCCATAAAGCGTTGGGAAATTTATTATATGGATGCATAGGTTGTTGATGTTTGTAGTCTGATTTAGTCGTGTCATTTGTGGCTATACTTAGGAGTTAACGCCATGGCTTGTTGATAAGATTGTTTTAAGGTATGACCCTTGGGGATACTATTGAAAATGGGTTGATACGTGTTAGGTTTTACACTTGGGAGACTTAGGATATAGTCATGTTCACCATGGTTTTAGAGATAGCACTCGAAATGGATTGTTAGGCTTTATTCTAGTACCTACTTGTGTAACCCGTACGACTTAGTATGAATCTAGTGAGGAGAATCATTACATATTAGGCATGGATAATGCTTTAAAATTCGAGGTGTTATTATAACTAGTCCGATAGATATGATTTGGGATTATATGGGACGTAGCTAAGGATTGTAGCGATAGTCCGTAGGGTAAATTTATGTGAGTGTTGTGTTTCATTAGATGAGAAAGATATCTAGGTTCCAAAGTTAGCAATCACATGTGGAGATTGTGGGGACTAGAATATGTATATCAGTGACTAACATTAAGAAATGAGAAATATAACTTCTCTTTAATGGGAAGTATAACAAGTAACCTTAGTCTTGAGGAAGAAAGCCTATAGTTCTATCTTCCCATGTAAATCGGTTCCTAGGTTATTGTTTTTTAAAATGGGTAGTCGTGATTAATGATTCAATCCAGGATGCGTGCCATGGTTCTTTAAAGCACGTGTAGCTCGAAAATTTTTTAGACTTGAAGTATACGTTGTGGTTCATACTTTGTGTGACATGGTTCATTTCCCAAATTCAATTGTTTCATCCAATGGTGACAATCGCCTGATCCGTTACCTATTATTGTGTATTCTTTGATCCCGGTGATGGGAAGTTGTTGTGTCAGTTATGGGTTTGAATTTAGGTGTAGAATTGCATAAGATCAGTAGTGATGCGGGATAGGCTGGCTTGAGGCTAATGCATCACAGTACATGAGTACGCTCTTCCCCGAAAGCACCCTTATTTTACACTAGTTGGTGTGTACGCATGGTCTCGTTGTTTATTGCATGTAGTTTTCATGTATACTTGATAGCTTTAAGTTAACACACTCACTAGTTAACCGGTGTAGCTGGTTACAATGTATATCGTGGATTTGAGGTCACGACTCTAAGATATAAATATTAGAACTTTATGGGACATTAAATGCTAGTGTTTCCCTCAGTATGAAATTTACAGATTGAGAATGTAGCCTCTCATGTGTATTTGGGTTGTCGTACTTAGGATGACTCTAGCTTAATGTGTAGTCTCATGGGAGGTATCGGTCGGATGGATCATTGGGATTAAATGGCTGTCTCGAAGTCATTGATGCGAATAGTTATTGATGTTAAGGATGTGTCTTCCTTGGATAGGCAAGATCCAAATCGTTTGACGACATGTAGGCTTGTAAATCTCGATGTTTGTAACAATTCATGATAATGAGTTCTTTGGGTGTTAGCATGATATTTGGTGATTATCAATTATTTTGAGGTATTGTTTAGACACTACACCAAAAACAGGAATTTGGCACGGTTTAAAACTGTGCCAGATAAAATCTGGCACGATTTTGAACTGTGCCAGAATCAGGTGTTCCAAAATGGCCATTTTTTTCTCTCATGGTTTAAAAGTGTGTTAGATTTGACCAAATAGGAACACTTCTGACACACTTTTAAACTGTTTTAGAATTTGATATTTCTGGCACACTTTTGGCACAATTTAAAACTGTGCCAGATTGAGCACATTTAGATAAACTTTTGGCACAGTTCAAAACCGTGCCAAAATTTGATACACTTTTGGCACGGTTTTGAACTGTGCCAAATTTTTGGATAAAAGAAAAAAAATAATTATTTGAAAACAAGAAAATTCACAAATTGCAAATCTTCCATGTTGTTGATAAACTAATGTACATACAAACTTCAAAATATTATAACTCTTTAGTAGTTCACAGACCAAAAAAAATTGGACGGAATTTCCTCTATTTTCTGGACATTCCAAAACCTGCTAATATAAAACCTGTGTAACATAAAGCCCGCACGTCCACAAAATATAATAATAAACTTACAAAAGCCCGGACGGCCATAAAAGTTAACAATAAAACTACGAAAGCCCTCACGGCCATAACACAAAAAAATAGGATCATGAATAAACCCCTTGTTGTAAACCATTGAGTTCTCCGTATGTTCCACGTGAATAAATGCTAACGACAAAATGTTATCCTGCAAAAAAAATAGGATACAGAAGAGATACGATATTAGTAACCAAGTAATTTATAAAAAAACTTACTCAAGCTAAAAAAATTACGAGTTGAAATTATTATTATATTCTAAAATTGAAAATCTTACTCAAGTTATGACTACCTGATTAGTTCCTACGAGTTACATTGGTCTCGTGTGAGGTGTTAGTGCTTCTTACGGGATCGTTTGGGGGCTGGTTTGGGTTTTCACCATTCAACGGCTTGTTTCTAAGCCTAATCCATATATTATCAAATTATCATCATACTCTCAAACCGAGAGGCCCGTGACTATGCTATCAGTTCGTACAAGTTATATTGGTCCCGTGCAAGGTGTTTGTGCCTCTTACGGGGCTGTTTGGGGGTTGGTTTGGATCTTCACCCTCAAATGGCTTATTTTTAAGCCTAATCTACATATTTTGAAATTATCGTCATATTCTCAAATTGGGATACTCGCGACTACACGGTAGTTCGTACAAGTTACATTGGTCCCGTGCGAGGTGTTCGTGCCTCTAACGGGACCGTTTGGGGGCTAGTTTGGGTTTTCACCCTTTAAGGGCTTTTTTTAAGCTTAATCGATATATTTTCAAATTATCATCATATTCTCAAATCGGGAGACCCGCGACCACACTGTCGAGGTGTTCGTGCCTCTTACGGGGCCATTTGGGGGCTAGTTTGGGTTTTCATCCTCAAACGGCTTGTTTTCAAGTCTAATCTACATATTTTGAAATTATCGTCATATTCTCAAACCGGGAGACCCGCGACTACGCGGCCAGTTCGTACAAGTTACATTGGTCCTGTGCGAGGTGTTCATGCCTCCTATGGGGCCATTTGGCTAGTTTGGGTTTTCACCCTCAAACGGCTTGTTTTCAAGCCTAATCTACATATTTTGAAATTATCATCATATTCTCAAACTAGGAGACCCGTGACTACGCGGTCATTTCGTACAAGTTACATTGGTCCTGTGCGAGGTGTTCGTGCCTCTTACGGGGCCGTTTGGGGGCTGGCTTAGGTTTTCACCCTTTAAGGGCTTGTTTTTAAACTTAATTGATATATTTTCAAATTATCGTCATATTCACAAATCAGGAGTCCCGTGACTTACTGTCAGTTCGCACAAGTTACATTAGTCCCGTGCGAGGTGTTAGTGCCTTTTACGGGACAATTTTGGGACTGGTTCGGGTTTTCACCCTCAAACGACTTGTTTTTAAGCCTAATCCACATATTTTGAAATTATCATCATATTCTCAAACTGGGAGACCCGCGACTACGCGGTCAGTTCGTACAAGTTACATTGGTCCCGTGCGAGGTGCTTGTGCCTCTTACGGGGCCGTTTGGGGACTGATTTGGATTTTCACCATCAAACGGCTTATTTTCAAGCCTAATCTACATATTTTGAAATTATTGTTATATTATTAAATCGGGAGACCCGCGACTTCACGGTCAGTTCGTACAAGTTACATTGGTCCCGTGCGAGATGTTCGTGCCTCTTACGGGGCTGTTTGGGGACTGGTTTGGATTTTCATCCTCAAACGGCTTATTTTCAAGCCTAATCTATATATTTTGAAATTATCGTCATATTCTCAAATCGGGAGACCCGCGACTACGCGGTCAGTTCGTACAAGTTACATTGGTCTCGTGCGAGGTGTTCGTGCCTCTTACGGGGCCGTTTGGGTTTTCACCCTCAAATGGCTTGTTTTCAAGCCTAATCTACATATTTTGAAATTATCGGCATATTCTCAAACCAGGAGACCCGCGTCGACATGATTAGTTCGTACAAGTTACACTGGTCCCGTGCGAGATGTTCGTGCCTCTTACGGGGTCGTTTGGGGGCTGGTTCGGGTTTTCACCCTCAAACGACTTATTTTTAAGCCTAATCTACATATTTTGAAATTATTGTTATATTTTCAAATTGGGAGACCCGCGACTACGCGGTCAGTTCGTACAAGTTACATTGGTCCCGTGCGAGGTGTTCGTGCCTCTTACGGGGCCGTTTGGGGGCTGGTTTGGGTTTTCACCTTCAAACGGCTTGTTTTCAATCCTAATCTACATATTTTGAAATTATCAGAAAATTCTCAAATCGGGAGACCCCCGACTTTACGGTCAATTCATACAAGTTAGATTGGTCCACTGCGAGATGTTCGTGCCTCTTACGGGGCCGTTTGGGGGCTGGTTTGGATTTTCACCCTTAAACGGCTTGTTTTCAAGTCTAATCTACATATTTTAAAATTTCATCATATTCTCAAACCGAGAGACCCGCGACTACATGGTCAGTTCGTACAAGTTACATTGGTCCCGTGCGAGGTGTTCGTGCCTCTTACGGGGTCGTTTGGGGGTTGGTTTGGATTTTCACCCTTAAACGGCTTGTTTTCAAGCCTAATCTACATATTTTGAAATTATCATCATATTCTCAAACTGAGAGACCCGCGACTACATGGTCAGTTCGTACAAGTTACATTGGTCCCGTGCGAGGTGTTCGTGCCTCTTACGAGGCCGTTTGGGGGTTGGTTTGGGTTTTCAACCTCAAACGGCTTGTTTTCAAGCCTAATCTACATATTTTGAAATTATCAGCATATTCTCAAATCGGGAGACCTGCGACTACACGGTCAGTTCGTACGAGTTACATTGGTCCCGTACGAGATGTATGTGCCTCTTACGGTGCCGTTTGGGGTCTGGTTTGGATTTTCACCCCCAAACGGCTTATTTTCAAGCCTAATCTACATATTTTGAAATTATCAGCAAATTCTCAAATCGGGAGACCCCCGACTTCACGGTCAATTCGTACAAGTTAGATTGGTCCCCTGCGAGATGTTCGTGCCTCTTACGGGGCCGTTTGGGGGCTGGTTTGAGTTTTCAGTTGTCTAAAAGGAAATAATATTTTTTATTAAACGTGTATGTTTTCTAATATTTCTTGCTCCTTTAATCAGACAACTATAACCACATGATGAATCAATCGAACATGAACATAAAGAAATTTACAAACCTGTGGAACCGATGTTTTGATTTCAACAAAGACTCAAAATTCCATCATCTTGTGCATCTCCTGTACAATCTACATAAGGAAAATATAGATCAACATATGATCCTTAATTTTGATAATACGCAAGTATCTATGAGGGTAAGAAATTCTAGATGAAGTCAGGAGATTTTAACACGACGTGATAATATAAAAAAATGGAATTCGAGTTAAAAGTTTTAGAATTCATAACTTTGGATTTTTTGATCCTTAATTACTCAAACAACATACCTGCACCATTTCACTGATGAATTTCAAACCATTAGATACAATAAGCGGACCCGCAAGCAGATAGCCAATAATAACCTACCAAAAATAGCGATAAGGAAACAATACAGCCTGCAGAACATGATCAGAATAACCATATTAGGATAAGAGAGATCATAGAGAAAAAATAATGTAGGAGTAAAACAAACATTAGACTCTACAGTAATCATAGATCCAAGCTCTCAAAGTGAAAAGTGGCCCCAACTAGGTAGGTTACACTCCCAACTTTAAGAAGAAAAAAAAAGTGGGGTTTTTGTAATGTTGAACATATGAATACAATCATAAACTTGATTTTCATAAGAAACAAAACCAAACACTACAAGAGTGCACCAATTATACAATCATAAACTTGGGAAAATGTTATATAATTGTTAATAGAACAGTTATATAATTGTTAATATAACAGTGGCACTATAAGAGTGCCACTGCTCTGCTTCGGCAGGGGACTACTGCTTCTTTGCTTCGACAAGTCATCCACCCAATTGCCGTCAATTTTGAGACAATCAATTCAATTACATTCCTTCTCCTTCGTATAATAGTGGACACGTTAATAAACTTAGTCTTACTCTTACCTTGAAGGAGCTATTATATACGAGACTTTTGACTCTGCAAAGTCTCCTTTTGGTTGAGAATTTTAATATATTATGATTTAAGGTTTTTCTCAAGCACATCAATATTGTACGAGAAACCACGCTCTTGGAATTTTTGAATGACATTTAGTTTATTTAAAAATTTGATCCAAAGACATAGTAGTCCATGGAATATTTGTAACCGAGACATTCAAAAGACTTATTTGGATCTTTGGATCGGGCAATGATCCAAAGAAGTCCATGGAATATTTTTAACTGAGACATTTGGAAAGTAGAATCTCCATTCTGTAATCAAGACATATTAGTGACCAAGAGATATGGAAAGCAGAGTAACCAAGAGACCTATACAAATGCACGAAAGTGCTGGTTAGGGGTTCACGGCTATTACACCAAGTAAGTTAGGGCCCCTCACAACTCAAATCAGTAAAGGATGTATTCGTTCACGGTCTCAACAAATTTATCACAACAAATTTACCTACCACCATTTGGAAATAAGTTGTCCTTTATTATTTTG
Organism: Sambucus nigra; assembly: GCA_949130495.1. NCBI lineage: Eukaryota > Viridiplantae > Streptophyta > Magnoliopsida > Dipsacales > Adoxaceae > Sambucus > Sambucus nigra. Next base: position 352,862,665 of record OX422215.1, read on the forward strand.
AATAACTCCACTGATAATAGCAGGAGTACATGGGTTGGAGAAAGCATAGTCTACATTGATCTCTAAGAGTGATCAAAGCAGGAGTACATGATGATTGATTGAATAGCAGGAGTACATTGATCTATAAGAGTGATAATAGCAGGAGTACATGATGCTTGATTAAATACTTTTGTAGAGTCCCAAGCCACTGTCGTTACACATGGAGTGTCTGGTCATTGCCTAATCATTACTTCCTTATTTCCCCCCAAGCCTAACAGACCTTAACCCTTTATTTGCAGACTATAATTTGAGAGGACCCAGTGAATCAATTGCTAAAGTTATCAGCAGACTATAACTGTTATAGTGGATATGGTAAATACCTACAGCTGATGAGGGTTAAAACTAAAATAGTGCTTCTCATGCCAGGCAGTATACTACAACCCAGTGGGGACAAACATCACACTATTAAACCTACAGGGAAAATTAGTAGAAAAGGATGTAATTGTATCAACAAACACAGAAAATGGAAGATATAAAAAATAAAATTCTTCCAAAAGACTAAACAAAAGTAGAATTAGAAACATTGATATTATTATCTTCAACCAAAAGATAATTATTGTTATGATAAAAACTGTTACACTTCCCTCGTCGAATTGCAATTCAATCCAAAAATAAGAAAACATGTTTATTTCCCACCATCAAAATGACATTGTGAAAATATGCAATAAAGACGATAAACTACACCGTGTCAGGTTTCTAAACACTACGGATACAACATATAGATGAAGAATATAGATTAAAAACCCAACACAAAATATAAATTAAAAAACAGTGAGATTAACTTAAAACAATTTACTCACATAGCTTATCTAAGGAAACCAAAGTCGACTTGCAAGTCAAAAGCCAGGTTAACTATACAAATAGTGAAAATTGTATGGCGAGGGATACAATATTATATTATATAGACAAGCTCATTATACAATCTGAGAAATATGTAGCAAACTTTTCCTTGGCAGATATAGTTAGACAGTGATCATTACAAGTGGTGTATTGTGAGTCTCTCTCGTTTGAATGTAGACTGTCCATTTCATAATTGCATAGATTTTAAAAGAACAAATGAGACCTCTAAGATCATTGGACATAACAATTAACATGAGGAGATTACTCAAGCATACAACCATAATGGAATATCTCTCTCCCTATCTTTGTGGCTCGTTGGGTTGGTATATTTTATTTCAAATTCTCTTAGGTACCTCTTCAACTGAATAGAAATGTGTGAGTTTTTATTTTTTATTTTCATTTTTATGCTTCTTGGTATCAAGGCATTAATGGTGAAACAATAGCATGGTACGATATATTGTTAGTTAAAGTATAATTCATAGGAACTATGTTGAAGATCCAACAGATATATCATTAATGTTATCTATGATACATTCGCCTAGATTTTTTTAGGTAAATAATTTCTATTGAACTTGAATTTTTTGTATCCTCAGTTCCTCAGTCTACCCCGCGTCACATAGTTTTATCAATTATCATACTTAAATGAGAGAGATTAACGATGGAACTAAAAGGAGCAACAAATTAATTACGGAACTGAAATAAGCAACAGATTAACAATGGAACTGAAACAAGTAATAAATTAATTGTGGAACTCAAACAAGCAACAAATTAACTAGTCTTTTATAGCAAAAACTAAAATTACTGAGAAATTAATACACGCCCCCAACAATGCAGCCCACAAAGTCTCGTCGTGCTTCATCTCCATCCCCTCAATCAATATCTATGCTTCCTCTACCCTTCCTGCTATCCCCAACATATCCACCATACAAGTGTAATGTTCAAGTCCAAGTTTCAATTGAAACCTACTTTGTATCATCTCAAAATACTCCATTGCCTAATCGGTCAACCCACCATGACTACATGCAGTCAAAGCTGCAGTAAAAGTCACTCCATTAAGGAGAACACTGCTATTTAGCATGCTTTGAAACAACCCAAACACCTCCCCCAAATTCCCATTTATCCTGTACCCCACCATCATCATCGACCAAGTGATACAATTTCTCTTCGCTATTTTTCCAAACACCCTTCTCACGCTAACCAATGCTCCACATTTAGAGTATATTGTTATCATAGAATTTGAATTTACTACATTCAAAACAAAACCATTTTTTAAAATGGCCGCATGAATTTGTTCGCCAAGTCGAAGGGATGATAGCGCGGCACAAGACTTGAGGACAACCAACAAGGTGTTAGCGTCAAAGGGTTTGCAGGCGACGAACATTTTGTGGAAAATGGTGAGAGATTCTGAGAATAAATTGACAGAAGTGAAGTCTCTTATGAAAGAGTTGTTGAGGAAAGTAGATTGGCAATTGGTGAGAGAGAAAATGAAGGAGGCTTCAAACATTTGGGCACATGAATAATAGGATGAGACGAGCTTGGCTCGTATGAAGTCGTGGAGTGGAATTCTGACCATTATAATACGGGTATGTAGTTCTTTAAGTTTTCTCAAGTTCTTAGTTGATGATCAAAATTCAAGAAGTGAGGGGAAGACTGGTATGATGTCTTGAGCGGTGGGTATCACTGCAAGAACTAGTATACTCTTGAACAATGGGGATCAAAAGTGCGATTGAAAGCCTGGAAAAAGAAGTAACAATGAAATGATCCTCCAATGAACAAAGAAAAGCTAAATCACTAATAGAAAAATATAGTGGGATGAACATGACATTCAACATAATATTTTACATTTTTCTCTAATGTGTTCCCCTCATCTTAAAACCAGACGGTCCAAGATATAATCATTTCAATCCTATCTGAAATAAAGGGTACTTAACACAAAAATCTTATATGTGATGTTAACTGATCATCAAGATATTAAAGAGACCTAAAGATTTCTCACTGATACATACCTAAGAAGCATGGACACATATGTGTTTGATACAATGCACGATACGGACACGCTGCCACAAAAAATGTTAAGAAAATAGGATACAACACGACTAAGCCTACCACAGATAGTTTCTCTCTCAGTTTCAGTTCAACTAGCAGAAATAAATGCACGTAAACAATTAAACATTCTATACAAAATAATTATATATCTTCCCTTAATTGACAATATCTTAGCGCAGCCTTCCTAAATGTTGCAATTTCAATCTCATAGTTTGAAATTAGTGACCAATGTGTTTCTAATCGCCCCGGCTATCATGACCCATATAGAACTGTTAATCATCCAATAGCTTGAACTTGGCTTGTTAGCTGATATCATACATACACAAACAGATAATAAGTTGTTAATTTTTCCATGTCTTTAGAGGGAAAAAATGGAGGTAAAAGCCTAATTGACATTTAATCATTGAATGATGGCAAAACCTCAATCATTGGTTATCACAATATATTCTCATCCAAAAACTAGTTCCACATTGTTCATGACCTGATCATTGACTGTATCATGTAAATGATACATGTGAAGCATGTACAACGATATGGTGATTGAAAAGAATATTAAATGATGCAAAGGCATTGTCGTCACAATTCCTTAAATATGATACAATTATATTCTAATTGTGGACAAAAGGTGCCTAAATTTGATCAATTGATGACAATGTGGAACCTTAACAGAGGACCACGCTCAATGATCATCATTAAACTTCATTATTGACTTAAATCTTTTCTTACACTTCATTAAGGCATAGCTCATGTAGCATTGCAACAAATCAAGTACCTAAGTACCTCAATAAAACCAAAGCCACATTGAGCCCCGATGAACATTCTCTACTGGTCCATATACACCTACCATCTAACCATAAAATATTCCTCCAGTGTTGATTTTTTCTGAGGAACTAACAAAAATAATGTGAATCTAATGTGTTATGACCAGCTTCTAACAACTGAAAGTTAATCTTTCAAAATTCCACACACAAATTAAAGAAAACCAAATTGTAAAGCTATTATATAATTGATAGTGTGCCTTTGTTCTTGGGGTAAAGGTTTACTAAAAACCAACCTATTGATAGAAAAGAATAATAAATTTCATCAATAGCATTGTTAGAAAGAATGAGAACATAATATAACTCTGGTACACACAAAACCATAAACAATACTTGAGAGCTCCCGCAATCCAGACCTTGCGAATGAGAACCTCAGGAGAAAGTTGTGAAAGATTGTGGCATATGAATTTCATTCAAAAGAAACAACATAATGCATATATAAAGTTTCAATGCTTAAAAGACGCAATATATGGAGGAAAAATGAAAAATTCCACCTGTAATTAGGTTGCAATCCCTCCCTTTTATCAGCACCTTCTCCACTCTTTTCTGATCCCTTCGTGTCACCCTGCCAAAATGTTGGGCGCATTAGTTATAATATTAAAATTTTACAACAATAATATCGAAACATTTAATAATTAGGCAATCTACATAGTAACATTCAGTTACCTCCAGCTGCAATAGCCCATTTGGTGTAGTACATAATAAAAACAAAAAAATCAATTAAAACTTGTACCATTACCCATCTTAGATTATTTAACCAATAATCTATTTTTTTACAAGTAATCCTAAACAACAATAACATATGAAATGCACCAAAATATTGAAAAAAATACCTTTTCGTATCCATCCAAGTACACCTTGACTGGATAAAGATAATCTTCAAAATCTAGAGTTGGTATTGCCCACAAAAAAAAGTCATCATAATCGTCTTCCTCTTGAGTAACTACAAAACCTAAATAATTACTTATCACAATATATTCTCATCCAACAAGTATCACCACAAATATCGATTTCTCTATATTTAATTCCAAATAGTTTATATAGACAAACACATAGAGAGAGAGAGAGAGAGAGAGGTAGAGAGAAAGAGACGAGCGATAGAGAAATACACGTTCTTGGCGGTTGAGAAGGAGAAGCGACAAGAGAATGAGAGATGAATGGCAAAGCAGCTATGACCAAAATCTGAGAGAGAAAGAGCTGAGCGCGAAGTTTAGAAAATGAGAGGGATGAGTGAGCGGGAGAGAGTGTCATTAAGTGTAATTTTTTTTAGGGATTTTTATATTTAGTCAAGTGTAATCAATTTTGGCACACTTAAAAACAGTGGCAAATTTTGGCACTGTTTTAAAGTGTGCCAGATTATCATTAAACCATGCCAGAATTAGGCACAGTTTAAAATTGTGCCAGATTTTTAATATCAGGGTGTGTCAGATTGATATTTTTGGTGTAGTGAGATGGTCATAATTGGTGTGCTTAGGAGTTAGCAATAATATGTCAGGAACCTCTGTGGTTGTATCTAATAAATGGTATGAAATCTTTGGGTTAGACTATAGTGTTAAAGACATTTAGGATTAGAATTAAACTGTTGGATGAATAATTTGTGAGCTTGAAGATCATAAATTTCGAGGATGAAATTTCCTAAGGAAGGAAGAATATAATACCCTCCCTAGAAATTAGGAATTTAATATTATTTGAGGTGTTTTGTCTAAAGAAAAATTTAATGAATAAATAATCCATGTGCAACACGTAAGGTGTCGTATTACGTAACTAGTTTAAACGAGAAAAATCCTGCGATGTATGTGTTCCATGAATTCGTATTTAATATCCAATAGTATTATCTAGGATTTCCCTTAAGTTTGAGGGAAAAATTTTAAGGAACGAATGTGACACGAACAAGGTTAGCACAACGCGAAATTTAAATAGTATGAAAAGCAAAGTATCATAATATGGATTAAAGAAAAAAGTTTTGCGTTGCATGTCTATCACGAGTTTAATTTTAAGTTTATATTATTATTTTAAGTACTTAGATTAAGTTTCACGCGATTTGGACAAGCAACTAGCACTACGCGAGCCTGAGTACAAATTGTCTATCGGTGCGCGATACTGCGAAAGTCTAGTTTTGCACAAATTGTTTAGGACAATTGGTAAGTCAAAAAAATATTCTGACCATATATTTAGAATCATAAAAATATAAGGAATATTACAATGTGAAGAAAAATAAAAAAAATATGTTTTGCGTGGAGGTCCCAATTCTTACGCGCCTGTATAGGACAATCCGGGAGGCCAAACGACTATTGTAAATATGATTTTTTTAGCCAAAAATGCAAGGAATATTAATCGCAATTTAAAAGTTAAAAAAATTTTTAGAGAGAGAAAGTGATGCTGGTAGCATTTTTTTATAGCACACTGTGCGTCTTTTCCTTTTCTTTTAGTTAGAATGTTGGTTGGTAAGGTGTAGTCGCTTTCACCTATTGCTCAGACATTGTAAGGTACGTTTTTACTCCTTTAATGAAAGGAGGAGATTCTACTTGGATGGAGAATTAATATAGGGTCATAAATAGATTATAAGAGAGAGATACACCTTGGCTTAGGACCCAAAAAGAAATCAGATTCTCACCATTTCTCTTCTCTCATTGAGCTCTCAAACAGTATAATAGAGCTCTAAAATTCTTGGTAATCTTTTTACACCACCATGAAACCACCATCACAAAGACAAAAAGCACCTTAAGTGTTCCTGTATACCCCAAGGCAAAATGTTGGGTTTAAGAAGGGGTTGTTCTTAAAGATCGGTTGGAAGTTTGATTTTTTTTTGAAAATGGAAGGATCATTTCTTAGAGTGTTGTTGGAGCTTTCATTTGATCCTGGAAGAAGGGATTTTGTGATTCCTTTAAGTCCACATTTGGAGGTGGGGGAGTCACCCATTTTCTCCACTACCACCATCATTTTTAGAGTCTTTAACATAGGATTCACTAACCTTGGTTTAGGTTCATTGATGAGTACATTTTCAGCTAGTTATTTACATATATTAACTGTAATATATGTAGGAATTATGAATAGCTTGCATTAATGGGATAAATTAGTGGATTTCCATGATTTTATGCATAAATGGGTTCAAAGAAGTATTTTTAAAGTAGGTTTTGAAATGGGTTAAAATTCAGATTACTCTTTTAAACACTTTGGGGCTAAAAGTGTGCAACAAAGTGGTTATAATACACTTATGGATATATCAATTGTATTCCTAATGTTTTAAAGTAAAAAGGGGCATTTAGAAGAAGGATTAAATGAATTTTAAAAGTGTTATAAAATTTAGAATACTATTCATGACCATTTTGTGTAATAAAAATGTATTAGTGTGAGGGATAAAGATGAATAATGTGATTTTTATGCATGTTGAGATATTTTCATGAGATAAAATTGTGATTTCTTACTTGAATAATAAAGATATGTTTAAAAGGAAACTTTCACTTTGATTAGTTAATTAAAGTGGGTAAAACTCACATGGGAAATAAAGAGGATTAATATGTAGGTATACACATGTTGTAGACACCCCATTCTAATTCCCCCTAGCCTCTCCTAAGTTACCTAGCACCTCCCTTCATCATTGCAAACCTAAGTCATACCTCGGGTACTGACTTAAAGGCCATCAGGCACTCCCAGGCTCCGTTTGACCAAAAGTCAAAGTCTTCAGCTCGATCGAGACTGACTGAATCTTTAAAGGGCACTGAAACCCATTTCCAAAGGTCCGTCCAGTGCGCGATTCTGACTTACCATGCGGACGAACGACCCATTTTCCCTCGAAACTCAATCAGGAGGTCACCGGACGCTCCCAAGCTCCATTTGACCAAAGTCAACTCTTCAGCTCGACCGAGACTGGATGAATCTTCAAAGGTCACTGGAACCCCTTTCCAACAGTTCACCCCGTGCGTGATTCTGACTTACGGTACGGATGAACGATCCATTTTACTTCAAAAGGTCACCGAGCACTTCCAGGCTCCGGTTGACCAAAATCAACTCCCTAAACCGATTCAAGCTCTTTTTAATGTCGAAGTACATCTCCTAACCTTTTTAACGGTCCACCCCGTGCACGATTCTGACTTACCATGCGGACAAACGATCCGTTTGCGTTCGACGATCCCCCGTCCAAAGCACCGACGAACGCTTCCGAGCCACATTTGACCCAAAGTCAACTCCTGAACCCATGATCAGTCCAAAGGTCTCTGAAATACCTTTCCAAAGTTTCACCCCGTGCACAATTTGGATGAGCGGTTTGCGCTCTTAGGTCGATTTTTTGAAGGAACCTGAAAGACAGTGCCAAACGACATGTTCCAAGCCCTGCCTATCGGCACTATGCCTAAACACACCTTCCGATTAGAAGGACCGAGGCCATGCCAATCGGCAATTCCCTGGGCCTATAAAAAGGAGGTCCTAAGCTCATTCCATGGATAGGAAGATCAAAGATCCACCACTCTCAGCAAGCTCAGAAAACCCCGCTCGAAGTTAGCGTGATTTCCACATACAAATCCCTTTACAACCTTCACCTTTCATCCCCTTTTTCATCAAACTTGGTGAACTAAGTATCTTCCATCATCACCCAAGTGCAAGGTCTGCTCTCTAACATCCAAGATCAAGCTCAAGCTCAAGATCTTCAAGAAGGTTCAACTTTCTCAACTCTCTCTTTAAATTCCCCTAAATTTGCATTAACTTGTTTTATTACTTAGCACTTTTATTCCCTTATCTCGCATATCCTAATATAATTTTTATTTAGTATTATAGCACATCTCTTATTTTCATATAAATAAAACCAAAAAAAATAAGAAAAAGGGGATTTGCTCATAAATTCCGAACAGGAATTCTCACACTCTTCTCACACTTTTCTCACAACTAAAACATTTTCTTACACACACACACAAATAAGATAAGTTCCCGATTGGATTTATGGGATAAATCCCACCCCTCGTTTTTCATACGAACTACGTGGACTTTGATGCCTCTATAGGCTACGTAGGCATCTCGGGGTAAAACTCGAGACTCGAGTCCTTTTTTCTACTTTTTTCCTATTTTTCTATATTCTTTAAACTTAACTCTCTTAGATTCTATACATTCACAGATACATATATTTGTTCTTAGTGGCGTATTATACCACATGCGTTATCATTCCCTAATAATGATCGACGCTAGGATAATCGCATAAATCCTATAATCTAATATTATTTTTAGGAATATTCCTATGGATGACTCACTTTATCTCTTCTATGATACAAGTCAGTGATACCTATCTTCGCTACGTATACACATGCACACACATCATGAGGAAATAAAAGGAAAATAATAGCAACCCATGAGAGATCGTAAGGGCGGAATGGGTGCATAACACCTTCCCATTTCGTAACAGCCTCCGGACCCTTTTAGAATCATTTTGGTTTCGTATATATCAGTATGTCTTCGGATGCTGTCCTTCGGGATGGATACCTTTTTTCTTTTATCTGTTTTGAGAAAAATAGACTGGCGACTCTATCTCTCTACATTTTTCACCTCATCAACGACGCCGACCGAAGCACTCTCGAAAGGGATGCGCGGGACTAAAAGGGATCCTCTCCCTCCGCAAGGATCCGGGGATGGCCACAGTAGCGACTCTGCTGGGGACATTTTATTTTGATAGCTAGACTCTATTTACATGGGTATTTTATTTTCTTATATATCCCCCTATTTTACCCTTTACTATTTATGTGTACCTCATGCTTATGCATCTATTCACACACTTGCAGAAAATTCTCCATGTACACTTCACACCATGTGCACCTAGGATCACATATATCCCCATGTTGCACGCATCACCCATACTTGGTATACCATTGGTACTCATACTTCTCTCCCTGTTGGGAATGATCAAGAAAGATACTATCATAAGATACTAATAAGAGAATCATGCATGATTCACACAATATCACCAAAGGGCATTGTGATTGATCAAAATTTTGTCCAGTAAGTGGAGGGTCACTTCGTGATGGGCGCTGGTCCAGCAGGGCGCAGTTAGCCTAAGTGATATGACTCTCACCTTCCATTGGCCAAGTACATTCGACATATATCGAACGGTTCCCCCGCATCGTACCTCTTGACCGAAGTCATAACGGGAGGTATATCGCAAGGAATTCGTTCAAGTACACCGAGTATATTGAATTCGCTCTCACATGTACCGTCCCCAAGAGGTATATAGTGAGGCAATTTACGTACACTAAGGTATATCAAATGGCTTATCCACACGTACCGATTGCCCTCAAAAGCAAGACGTATATCTTGGAAGTCACGCCAAAGGGGGGAACACTTTCCAATTCACCCAACCAAACTGCATAGCCGCATATAGGTGTCAACCCTAGGACACACATATTAGATTTCCGGTTTCCACCAGAAACTCTGCCGAAATTCTCGGTTGGTCTGCCGTCCAAAATTTTTGCTCATTTTCAAAATGGGACCCCACCCATGAGCCTGGTTACAAGTCCATCCATTGCTTTGCATATGTTATAAGCCCAACTTTTCCAGGCTCGGGTCCCGTCTGACATTTCATTTTGCATTTCGGAGAATTTAATACAAGTGAGAACATAATAATTATAATAATCATGTTGAGACCCGTCTCCAAAATTTTTATCCTTTCTTTTTCAAAAATCCAAAAATATTTTGTCTTTCAATCTAAAAAAAATGTTAAAAATATTTTCCTTCTTTCTTTTTAAAAATAAATCCCGTTTTACGCCCTCCTAGGTCGATCGCACGTCCTTGGCCTGGCTCCTTATTGGCTTCGGTTTTTAGTCAAATCACCTCGGAGTTTCACCCGTTCCCTTACTACCTCTTCCGATTCCGATATTCATCCACTTTCCATGGAGGACATAGATCAAGTACCAGTTGCGTTGCCAGATCTGACGGCAATTTTATCTCAGCTCATGTCCAAGATTGACAACCTTCAAACTGAGGTCCAAGAGATGCAACTAAACCAGGTTCCTTTTCTTTAAGAGCCCAAGGCCTTATGCCCTCGCACTAGGGGTCCACCCGAGCCTATCTGGATTCCCGAAGAATATCAACATGCTCCACGTTCCCCTCCTTTTAATGGGTCGCCACCTGCCCAGCTTCTTATGCCAAACCTTACCCAGCCTGGGGCTAACTTGCCTGTGATCGTTGATCCAAAAAAGGAAGAATTGAACAAGGTCAAAGAAGATCTCAAGATGCTAACTAAGAAGTTATACCAAGTCAGAATCTTCAAAAATTACATGGACTACACCCACATGTCCCCTTATCCTAAGGCATGGTTACCCGAGAAGTTTAAGATGTCGAATATCGAGAAATTCGAAGGAAGTGAACCACCGATTGTCCATCTTTGCAGTTATCGCCGTGCTATGACTCTCCTGGGGGCTTCAGAAGAAGTGATGGCCCAATTCTTTCAGCAAACTCTGAAGGATAGCGTCCTCCGATGGTTTTTGTCTCTCGAGGAGTCCAGAATCCGTAGCTGGGAGGATGTAGCCCGAGAATTCATGTCGCAATACAAATATAACAAAGAGCTTGAGGTCACCCTTCGTGATTTAGAGCTGCTCAAACATAACTCTGGGGAATCAATCAGTAACTTCATAGCCCGATGGAGGGAAAAGGCAGCGACTATGACTAATCGGCCATCCGAGGAAGAACAAGTCAACATAGTGAAGAAGAACTTCTTGCCCCGTGTTCGAGCAACCATGGGAGGACAATACTATCCCCACTTCTGAGCTCTCGGAGAAGAAGGAGTAGAAATTAAGGAAGGTCTTGCTAAGACAGAGGTTGAACCAAAGAAAGTGTCCGAACAGTTCACCTCCAGAAAATATAACAAACCTGCCAGTGCTGTAGTCTCAACCATCAATAACATCTCTCAACCAACCACTTCTTGGGCACCAGAAAGTCGCCCCGTCCCAGTTCGAAAAGAATTCACCGAGCTCCATGTTCCCCTCTCTAAAGTTTATCAAGACTTGTTAAGCCAAAACCTCATCAAGCCCTTGGATCCCCGTCCATTGCCCAATCCACTTCTAAGAAACTTCAAGGCAGATGTCGATTGCACCTTTCACTAAACCGCTGGTCATACCACCGACCAATGATTTCACCTTAGAAACATATTCCAAGGTCTAATTGATCGGGGTACCATTTCCCCACCAGCTAATCCTTAGCCAAACACTACTCACAACCCGCTCCCAAATCATACCAATGCTATTTTCCTAGAAATGAATCCAAAATTTGATCCCTCAACTCAAATCACACCCATACACTCTCCCAAACCTCTCCAAACTTGCTCATATTTCCTTATACACCCTGTTGGCCTCGCTGATCAGGCATTGTCACTCCTTACCAGAGCATGCATCGTTGTCCGTGCCCATTTTGAAAATGGAGGTATGGAATTATCATAAGTGTTAAACCAACTCCTACAGTTCGGGCTGAAATTTCCCTCATAGATGATCATTGATTACCAGAGGTTCAGCACGCTATTCTTAGAAGCACGGAAGTGGGGCCGAGAGTCAGACAGTTGGGTGGTACTAACCGATGAATTTAACCTAGATGATGTCATCAAAATCATAGTAGAATCATTCAGGCAAACCAATGACATTCGCAGTATGACCGAGTTACTTGATACTCTAAAGTTACAAGGGAGCCTGGTCCCTTCACCCTTACATATCCCCACAGAATGGGAAGACTTGTATGAAGAAGCCATTGAAGTTATGGAATGCATTGACTTTACATGGAAAGATAAAATTATTGCCACTGGATGGGGGGAAGAATTCAAAGATTCAAATGAAGAACAAGCCTTCGAAAAAACTAGCCCGGTAGCTAACATGTGTGGGATAATATCATTTGAGGAGCTCCTCGTAGAAATTAACAAAGTTGCAGAACAACCCGAGAATGATGAAGAAATAATGTTCATGTTCTTCCCTTCGTCAGTAAATCACATGACCAGATCAGGGAGGCATTACCAGATCCCAAGCTCACTACCAGCCAATGACAAGGGGAAGGGCATTGAAAACATTCCTATACCAGAAATGACCCTCAAGGAGAGCAAGATCCTCGATCAACTGAAGAAAACTCAATCTAACATCACTCTATAGGGTCTTTTCATGTCTTTCGAGCTGCACAAAAATGCTTTGATCAAGTTGCTCACTAGACCCATAGTTCCTCCCTCTACTACACCAGAAGAAGCGATAAATTTAGTCGGATCCTTGACCTCTACCCGAATGCTATCCTTCTCCAAAGAAGAAATTCCCAGAAATAGGCCAAACCACAATCATGCACTCAACATCTTCGTCGAAGTTATGGGGAAAATCGTACCACTCTCTTGTCGATAATGGATCCGCCATGAACATCTGCGCATTAAGTACCTTTAAATGCTTGGGACTGAAAGAAAGTGACCTCGCTCCAACTTCCGCTGTTGTACGTGCCTACGATAATACCCATCGGGAGGTGATGGGATTCATAAAACTTGTAATAGGGGTTGGACCTATAAACCCCGTCGTTGAATTCCAAGTTATTGACATGACAACTTATTTCAACTTATTGCTCGAACGACCTTGGCTCCATAGTATCAAGGGTGTGTCTTCCTTACTCCATCATAAATTGAAGTTCTTCGCTAACGAATGAGTCATCACCATTTTAGGCGATGACTATAATACCGAGGGTGCAAGTACCAGTAGTACAATCCTTGAGATACAACACGGGTCAAATGATATGCTCCATCAGGATTCCGAGTTGAGCCACTCCTACTCCCAGCAGGGGACGATTTCAAAGAGAGGGTTTGTCCAGAATACGACCCCCATAGCAATGTCAATGTGATTCAGATGTTCAGAAACATGCACTTTATGTCCGGAATGGGGCTAGGACAAAGACAACAAGGGATACTTGATCCCATTAAACTGAAGAAAGCTTTCCCTCCTTGTGGTTTGGGGTATCAACCATCAGAACAAGAGCTAAGAATGATCCACCAGTCTCGACCAAAAAGAAGATTAGACTGCCTCCAAACCATCTCAGGTGACTCCTTAAATGGACGATTCATCAAAGAGGGCGAGGATTTCCCCTTTTGTAGCTTTTCGAAACCATGGTATGACCATACAGACAAAAAGATGAAACTCAGAATCGAGGTCTTTTTCCAAGACAGGCACCCATGGGCCAAAAGTTCCCAACGTAATGTACAACCGCTCATCAAAGATACCAAAGAGAATGAGGAAAGTGACTCCGAGGACTCGTTCAACTTACAGACACTAGGGCTGGCACTCTGCATGGTTAATTCAAGCACTACATCACTGGATCCATCCACCTGATTAAAGCTGCTGATATACCTCTCCTCAACTGGCATGCTGCGCCAATTCTACCTGTTGAAATCCCACCTAACCCCAATGTTTACCCCATTTCTTCTTCTGTTGTCTATCCTTGCTCAAATGTTATCGAGACCTCATTTGATGAGGTTATCAATGTTGTTTTTCCTATCAATGAAATAAACAAAGATTTTGAGTATCTTGCTGCGCCTTACATTAATTGTTTAGATCCTAATCAAACTTTTGATGATGATGATTTTGCAAATGAACAATTCTTAACTGATGTAAATAAGGTTAATAAAAAATAACATAACCGCATTTAAGTTAACGAAGAAGAGACTATTATTATTAACCTCGGTTTTAGTATCCAACTGTGTGAGATTAGGATAGGGGTTACCCTAGACGAGCGTGAGCGGTCACAACTCGAAGAATTATTGAAGGAATTCGTGGATGTCTTCACATGATACTATGATAATATGCTCGGCATTAATCCTGAAATTGCCCAGCATGAGATCCCCTCTCTTCCAGATTACAAGTCGATTAAAAAAATGCTGAGAAAGTTCTGCACCGAATGGTCGCTCAAAGTCAAAGAAGAGGTGGTCAAACAACTGAACGTGGGCTTCATTCGCGTGATCGAATATCCCACGTGGCTAGATAACATAGTGCCTGTACCGAAATCAGGAAGGAAAGTTAGGATGTGTGTAGACTATCGAGACTTCAACAAAGCCTCTCCAAAGGATGATTACCCGCTACCCAATATCGACATGATTGTGGACAACACGGCCAGTCATGCTCTCAAGTCATTTATCGATGGGTTTGACGGATACAACTAAATCAAAATGCACCCAGATCATCAAGAAAAAATCGCGTTCATCACCCCATGGGGAACCTTTTGCTACACTGTTATGCCATTTGGTCTCAAGAATGTCGGGGCTACCTACCAGAGGGCTACCACGACCATCCTGCATGATCTGATTCACAAAGAAGTCGAGGTCTATGTGGATGATATGATTATCAAATCCAAAACTAAAGAAGGTCATGTTCCCGCTCTTCGAAAGTTCTTCGAACAACTGCGATGGTATCAGATGAGACCCAATCCACATAAATGTGTCTTCGGTGTTACAAAGGGAAAACTCTTGGGATTCATGGTTGGTAAAATGGGGATAAAAGCAGATCCTGCCAAGCTAAAAGCCATACTTGAGATGCCACCTCCTCAAATGGAGAAAGAGGTCCGAGGTTTCCTTAGGAAATTACAATACAGCAGCCGGTTCATCAGCCAGCTCACCTCTATTTGGGAACTAATTTTGAAATTCCTCTAAAAGGATTCAACCAAAGTTTGGAACGAGGCCTGCCAAGAATCCTTCGACCGAATCAAATAATACCTAACTCAACCTTCGGTACTCATGCCACCATAGCTTGGTCTCCCTTTGCTCCTATACCTAACCATAACCGACACTGCAGCTGGGGCTTTGCTATATCAATACCTTGAAGATTCTGGAAAAGAAAGAGCCATCTATTACTCCAGTCGCAAACTGGTCGGGTACGAATTCAACTACACTGCTTTGAAAAAATCACGCATCGCGCTTATTTAGATCACCCAATAGTTGCGACACTACATGATCGCCTTCCCCATTAAGCTTGTATCCCAAATGGACCCCATCAATTACCTGCTTGAAAAACCCGCCTTATCCAGCCGAATGGATCGATGGTTGATGCTTTTAGCTCAGTTTGATATTGTGTACATCACACAGAAAGCCATGAAAGGAAGAGCCATCTCTAACTACCTCGCTGACTACCCCATAGAAGAGGCTGATGATTGGATCTCCGAATTCCCAGATGAAAACATCGTCTACACTGCTCAAGATGACCTATGATGGTAAATGTTCTTTGACGGTGCTGCTAACAAAAGGGATATGGCGTTGGGATACTTCTAATCACCCCAGATGACACCTACACTCCCATCGCCATCAAATTGGATTTCCTCTGCACTAACAACATAATTGAATACGAGGTATGTACGGTAGGCCTCAAAGTTGCTCTCAAGAAAGGTGAATTTTTTAAATGGGAATTTTTAAATTCATTTTGGAAATCGGAGAAAAATGAAATTTTGGATTTTATAAATTTTATAGTTTAAAATGTTGGTTTTTATATTTAAAAAATAAAATTTCAAACGGAATTGGAATCGAAATTAAAATGGAGTTTTAATTGAATTTTTATTATATAAAAGAGTCATCAAAACATAAAACTCTCTAAGGGTGTGTTTGATAACACTAATTTTTCATGAAAAATATAATAGATGGAGTTATTTTTCATCTTTTGGATGTTTGATAAATAAAAAATTTCATGGAATTAATTTCCTTAAAACAAGTCACGTAACCACTTTTTCCACAAAAAGGTGGAATTAGAAAACCTCCTCCCACGTTGTTATTCATTTTCAATGGAAAAGAATTGCCACATCAAAAAAATTGATAAAAATTCAGAAAATAAAGAAAAATATAAAAATAATGAAATAAATCTAGAAAGTGAATAAAAAAAAATTAATGAAAACAAAATCAGACAGTGAATAAAAACTCAAAAATAATGAAAAAAATATATGAAGTGAATAAAACCCCCAAAATAATGAAAAAAATACAGAAAGTGAATAAAAATCCAAAAACAATGAAAAAATAGAGAAAGTGAATAAAACCCCAGAGAATGAATAAAACCCCAAAAATAATGAAAAGAAATCGAGAAAGTGAATAGAACCCAAAAATAATGAAAAAAAAATACTGAAAGTGGATAAAACCTAAAAAATAATTGAAAAAATACAAAAAGTGAATAAGAACCGAAAAATGATGAAAAAAAATACAAAAAGTGAATAAAATACAAAAAATAATGAAAAAAATACAAAATGTGAATAAAGCCCCCAAAATAATGGGAAAAAAATACAGAAAGTGAATAAAACCCCGAAAAAAATGAAATAAATCCAGAAAGTGAATAAAGCCCGAAAAAAATGAAATAAATCAAGAAAATGTATAAAAATCAAAAAATAATGAAAAAAATCCAGGAAGTGAATAAAAACCCAAAAATAATGAAAAAAGATCCAGAAAGTGAATAAAACCCCAAAAAAATGTAATAAATCCAGAAAGTGATAAAACCCGAAAAAATGAAATAAATCAAGAAAATGTATAAAAACCCAAAAATAATGAAAAAAATCCAGAAAGTGAATAAAACCCCAAAAATGATGAAAAAAATCCAGAAAGTGAATAAAAATCCAAAAATAATGAAAAAGATAGAGGTAGTGAATAAAACTCCCAAAATAATGAAAAAATCCAGAAAATGAATAAAAACCCAAAAATAATGAAGAAAATACATAAAGTGAATAAAAACCCAAAAATAATGGGAAAATAAAGAAAGTGAAAAAAACCCCAAAAATAATGAAAATATTACAGAAAGTGAATAAAAAACCCCAAAATTAATGAAAAAATCTAGAAAATGAATAAAACGCCAAAAATAATGATAAAAATACAGAAAGTGGATAAAAAATTATTAACTCCGAAATTAATTTTAAAAAACACCCAAAATTTTATTGAAAAGTCAGAAACTTATTAATTAAGAAAACAAATAACAGAAAATTTAAAAAACGCTCAGAAAATTTAAAAAACACAAAAAATGAAAAAAAAAATACATAAAATAAATATTAGTCCCGTAATTAATTTAAAAAAATAGAAAATAAAAAAATCTCAAAAAAAGCGAAATCAATAAAAGCACAAAAATAATGAAAAAAATACAGAAAATGAATAAAAAAATAGAAAATAAATACTAACCCCTGAATTAGTTTAAAAAAACTCGCCAAAATCTATTAAAAAGTTAGAAATTTATTAATTAAGAAAAAAATAAAAGAAAATAAAAAGGCGCTCAAAAAATTAAAAAAATATTGGAATAAATACCCTTGAAAACTAATAAAAATGAAAATATTTGAAAAAAATGAAAAAAAAATAGACCTAGCAACAGGGGGACGAAACAGTTAGGGGTTGGGGTGTGGGGGTGGATTTGGTTTGTATTTATTTTTTATTTTTTCTTAATACATTTTTTCATTTATTTTTTTAAAATTCATTTTGGGTTAATATTTAATTTCTAGTTTTTTTTTTCATTTTCTGTATTTTTTTTTTTGTGTGTGTTTTTTTAAATTTTCAGGTTATTTTTATTAATTTTTGGGGATTTTATTTATTTATTTTATTTTTTATATATATTTTCAACTTTTTTTTCCATGGAAAATATTGAAAATCAAAGACATAATTTTCCACCTGGAAAAAAATTGCAATCAAACAACACCAACTAATTTTTTCCATGGAAAATATTTCCAAGTTTTCAATTCCATGGAAACTGACTCCTAGTGCTTATTTTCCATCTTATTTATCAAACACACCCCAAGAATCCTCAAAACATAAAACTCTCTAGAAAAAAAATTTAAAAATATTGGACCGTCTGATCGAGCTAAATATTTTTGTACAGCTTCCTCTCATCTTCAGCTACCACCCCGAATTTCATCCAATTCCAACTGTTCGATCGTCCGAAATATTTTTTTTAGTGTTTGTATCTAATTAGAACTCTTTTCTTAATCAAACTCGTAATCCTTTATATACCACAACTAATTCATTGGTGGACTTTTCAAATCACTTCTCTCAAACTTTTCAACTAGAAAACCTCTCTAAAATTACTCTCTTTCATCTACAAACCATAGCCCCAAACTTATTCAAGATTTCAACCTTAGATTAGAAGGCTTATTTGATGTTTTTTCGAGTTTGGGCTAGAATGAGATTTGATTATTTTCGCGAGAAGAACATGATGGTGCGATCTGATTTTTAAGGTTGAATATATGTGATGATTCATGTGATGATTACACAATATGCTCCAAAATTCTGTCGAGAGTATTCCGTTTTGATTTTTGTGTCGATTGCACTCATATTAAATTGTGATTCATTTGAAATCTGAAATAATTGTTGGAATCTATATTTGATTCATTGTGAAATATTGTTGTGATTTGAGCGTAGTGTCATGAGATTTTAATATGACATGGAGAATGGGTACCCGTTAATAGTCCAAAATTCGAATATGCTTGAGAATGCATAGGCGCGGTGAGGTGAGGCTCGGTGACTCATTGATGTGTTGTTGAGAAATTAATATTGATATAATGCTTGATTATTGCATTTGATTCGTATATGCGATTCGTATTATTGCGATTTATTTATCGTGCTAATTATTTTTTAGCATCTATTCATGTCATATTATGTAGTTCCCTTTATTTTATTTTAGTTGGCAGGTTAGCGTGGATTCAGACGCTATGGACTATTTAGAGATTATTTTAGAGCTTGGATTGGAAGATGTATTTTGATGTAATTATTAGTGGTGTAAAATTTTAGTTGGAATTTTGTATTTGAGAGAAACTTTATTGTAATCATTATTGTGAAAATAGAAGAATTATGGTTTTGTTATATTTAAATTATGGAATTTAGATGATTTATACTCATTACTGGTGGTTTTAGTTTAGTTTTTATCGTAGTAGCACGTCGTGTGTCTCTTTTCGGGCATGCGGGGTGTTAGACTATAATATATACATATATAAATTGTGGGGGTCTTAGAGAAAAACTCAGTAGGCACGTATAAATGCTCCAATCAATCTATGAATACTTATCCGTGCACATATATAAGAGTGTATGCATATAAAACTCACTTGCCTCCCAAGATAAATATCACATTCTAGGATATCACCGCGTGCCACAACACGCAAAGTTCCCCATATAACAATATCCCCATCGCACTTCCCTTAGTATGGTGTGGACTCTCGATCACCCTCTTTTCAATTATCCTTCTAATACTCTGAGCCTCAAATTGCTATAGCAGTTAAGGATAGACGCTATGTTGGTTCTTTTCCTCATCCCAAACTTTTATTTCTCCCCATTTTGGGTTTACTTCCAATTCTATTATTCAAAAATCAAATTCACTTACAACTCTATAACAACTTGAAAATTTCAATGTGGGAAATTTCCTTCCAAAGCCTAACTTTCTCTCCAAGCTAAATACAAAGACCAAACTACCATTGGCCTTTCGTATAAAATTTAAATTAAAATCTAGAAAATTCACAATAAATCCGTATAAAATTTATACAAAAAAACTAAAATCGATAGGAGATGATTTTCTTGGTTGTAAATTGTGCCCAAATAATAAGATGCATTGAGATAATTTTTTATTCTTATTAAGCACACTTAAAACCTAGACACACTCTCTTTCTAAGCCCATGAAGTTAATAAATTTTTTGAACATAAACTAATGTAACTTTGTGAACGCGAAAAATATATGGATAATCGTCTGGATGAGGAGGAGTTTCAGATTCAATCATTCATAACCTCCACATTTTAGATATTGTACCTTTATCCATACTTTCAAATTCCAATGAGGCATTGTTCTCTTGGATTCGTGATTTTCAATGGACTAATACAACTTTTGAAATAAGTTAATAAAAAATTAGTTTCTCTTGTACATTAATTAAAAACTAGAAAACAAAAGTTACGAATTCCAATGGTAGTGAGGTTGGGGTAACCTTAAGGGTTGATTTTATGATATTGCTTGCGAAATGGGTCTTTCAAACCATTTGTAATTATCTCATGGTGTTTGTTACCTTGAGTGGTAAATTTAAATATTTTTATTGTTTCATGTAGAATTATTTCCTTCTCTTGCTAAGAGGGTCTTTTATTATCCATTTGAAAGTTATCATGTTAGGCTATCAGCTAAACAATATTTGTTCTATTTATAAATTTTATAGCAAATGTAAATCATCTTAATAAAAATCATCATGCAATAGTATACCTTGTGCCTACATACCATACAAATCCTTATTCAAAAAACCTAGCAGGACTTTATAGTCTGTTCAATTTAAAAATAGTCATGGTGATAAAAATATTAAAGGCTTTCAACTTCTCTAATTACCTTCAATAATTATTTCTCCGTTGTAGGATAATTACATTTCGCTTGATGAAAACCCCTAGTGCAGTATTTGTACAATTTTTTCTCTATTTTACTTTTAATATTCCATTCTAATAGTTATTCCTTTCATCTACTCTAATACAAGATCATATTATTTGTTTGGTAGTGTTAATATTAGAATACTTTTACATTATTTTTATATTAATAACTGGACCCACATCCTTCAGTCTGTTTGGTTAACAATCTCTTCAACTTGACAATTTCATCATCTCACTCATTCAAATGTTCCTCATAAAGGTTAACAAGTCATGGCGTCGCATTCCTCAAGGATCCACAGATGGAGTGTTGAGGAGGTGATTGGGACCAGATCTATGAGGAGGTGATTGGGACCAGATCTATGAGGAGTACATCCACATTATCTGGCATCGCTGGGAGGAGGGGAGACCTATAAATAGTCTATTCCATCATCATGATTCGTACTTTAGATCGTACATGATTCCTAGCATGGGGACGGTAGGACTGGTATGCATTAATTATGGAAGAATGTCAATATTCACAAGTACTGGCATTCAGAAGTTTCCCATTGACAGTGAAAAATTATAGGGGATTTAATAATATAATAAGGTTAAATACCAAATTGGCCTACAAATATGAGTGATATATCAATAAAGAATGCAGAGATGTACATGGTTCGATAGCTCAGCATGATTTCCTCCATGGGAAAAAGGGAAAGAAGATTCTATTAAACAAAGAAAAAGACAACTTGGAGTGCTATAGAATGTTATATGAGAGTCCAATTCGTGGGTACAAGATTGTGTTATATCCCTTTTTACATTAGGATTATAATATTTATAGATACAAGAGTCCTAATTGTTATAACCGTTGATTTGAGTTCTCTTGGTGTGATCGTCCTCTTTAATTAACTTATCTCTTAGATTGCTAAATCATAGACGAAATGTATCTAGTAACATCATCATGATCCTTTAGGAATATCATCCTTATCCGACTCCTGACCATCGGGCAACTTAAACTTGCATTAAGATAGAACTTTTATAGATGACACATGTCATGCCACGTGGACTGCATTAAGTATAATCCCTTCAAGGCCAATATAAGAAAGTTATAGTCATATATATATAAAGTTTATTAATATTATGTATGAAAAATATATTTGTATTTTTTCTTTCTTTTTAACTTTTCAAAACCTCATTTGCATATATATATATATATATATATAATGTTTATAAATTGTATAAAAATATTTAAGTGTGAAACTAAAATATTAAAACTTAGCTGATACCCCCTTAATTTTGGGTAGAAAACCCAAATTACGGCTATAGGGCTTAAATTGTGCACATTTTGGGTTTAAACAATGCATATTTTGGGTGGTGTTGGACCATACAATTATTGGAAATTTTTTTAACCATTCGCTGCACAAATTTACTAATATGATGGCCTTGCAAATGTGTTCATTTATCTAGCTCTTTTTTTATTGTGTAATGACATCGAAAAATGTTTGAAAGAATATGTTATGTGAAATATATATCTATATAATAAAAGAGGAGGGGTTTTTTGTCTCTCCCAACTAACGGCTGAGATTGAAAGTTGATTGATTTGGTGTTTATCAACTGACGGCGCAGATTAAATCTTACGAATTTGGATCTAAGGGCCCTAAATGATTTGATTTATGATAAGGGTTCTCTTTCCGAACTGTCAAACAAATCCCTCCTACATTTATTGGATTGTATATTTATTCAGAATAATTTATGATACCGCCGAAAGTATCATCAGTGCCAAGCAAACACTCAATCCTCTTTTTCTCTCAAAACCCAATCCTACACTCAATCTTCACCATTTTTATTCTCTCTCTCTGAACAATGAAAGCCCACTTCTCTCTCCCTCATAACTCTCCCTCATCTGCTCCTGTTGTGGGTAGTGGATCTGCCCCCTTTCACTCTCCCTCATCCTCTCCATCTTCCTCCACCTAAACCTCCGCTCTTCACCTAAACCTCCTGTTGTGGGTACTCGATTTTGGAGGTCTTCAGCTCCGGTTTTAGAATATGGGTACTCGATCCAGTGGCGTTGGATCTCATATGTATGGTTCAGAATATGGGCACTCGATCCAGTGGCGTTGGATCTCCGGTTTTAGGTGAAATATTATTTTTATGTATAAAAGCCCTGTTTTTTGTTGCAAAAACTGAATTGTTGGCGGACGTAGAGCATTGCGTTTATGGTGAAGAGTCTGGATGTCTCCATGGACGAGCTTCTTTGTGGTTTGAGAAAAAGGGATTTGATGAAGAGAACACTGAAATGAAAACAAATTATATTAACGCTTCTACAACAATTACATCAAGGAACACTAATTTCAAATTATTTTCCTTGGGCAGAGAAGTGTGGTCCGCTGTGGGGGTTTTTCCTGTGTGTAGAATCTGTATGTGGGTCTAGATTTGGGTAGGGGTAAGGATTTGAATTCAAACTAATTTCATTTTCTATCTCACAAATGCACTGTAGTTATATTCAGTTTTGTAGTATTTTTTAAAGAATGGGAATAAATTATGTGCCTAGGTCCTTTGGCTTTATTCCCCGAACGGATTCTTTGATTTATTCCCCATACAGAGTCGAGATTTATGTATAGAAAATACAAATTTGTTGCAATGTAGTGTTTGGTACACAGTCAAGTGGCGGATGTAGTGATTAGAGAAGGTTTAAAATGTTTTTTTTATATTTTGTTGAATAATTGCATTTTAGATATGTGACAAATACTTTCTTTCCATATTTTTGTACTGTCATTTGAAATTTAGAGCCTACCTTGGGCCAAGTCATAGTATGATGTTCTTACTTTGGAAAGTTATAAGAAATATGTTAGATTATTTTCAATGTTTGATACTAGAATAGTTTATTTGAATGAAATAACTTTTTTGCAGTTGGGGATTTTGGATCGTAAAAAATATGTTTCTGTAGTTTCAGTTTTTTGTATTTGGGGAACTAATGTTGCTTAATATTGGGGTGGTTATTTTGGTTACTTTCTAATGTAACCCACATTATTTAACCCCTAGAACTTCCCCTATTTTGAGCACTTAAAAGTGTTTTTTGGAACTCTTAAATATATGTTTCAAATAATATGAAAATTTACCCCTTTTGACATCTGAAAGATTCACAAGAACATTGATGGGTTTGAAATTGAATCATAGTCCCCTTTTATTTCTTTTTTCTGCTAGTATTTTCTTTAATGAATCTTTATGACGAGATTGTGATGAAAAGGGAGAAAATATCTTTAAAGAAAAGAAAGTTTATGTTTATAATTGGATTTTGTTTTAAGAACATAATAGATTACTACCCTCTCCTCTACTTCATATAATATTTAGTTAAGTTATCCGTTTTAATCGTTGTTTGGGCTAAATACACTCCATTACAATCTTTTAGCACTCCAAAACATAGGCCTATGAATAGTGTAGATATCACCATTTAATAGTTTAGAAATGGCCTATGAATAGTGGCCCCAAAAAACAAATAGTACTTGAGTGTTTAATTAGTGGATAAGTCTCTCCGTTGAACCTTGAGTCCAATTTACTGAGAGCTGGTGATAGGTCTTACATCATAAGGTCAGATCTCCCTTTATTTTATTTTATTTGCTTTTTCTTTGTGGGTCCAATCATGAAATTTATTCCTTCTTATATCTCACTCTCACTGTTGCCGTAACATAATTTTTTTATTGTGTTAATTTTTTTTGTCGAGGGTCTTTTTTGTATGTGTTAATTATTTATACCATCCTATTTTTAATGTTGCTGATATATGTGATGTTTAGGTGTTGAAAATAAGAAAAATTTTATTGGAAAATCGAAGACAATGATGTGGTCAAAGTGTGAATATTTGTATATGCGAGCCAAATGTTTGAAAAATATCCACATGGGGTGCTTGATTTGTTTTCTTACTTATTTTCTTAGAATTTATGGTGAAATTCGTATGTTTCTTTGACTGAAATGGAATGCGGGTTCCATAATGTTCAACTGACAATTCATTTAGGGTTGTGCCTTCTTAGGTGTTGTCCTTTCTTTACAGTGGTCTAAGAAGCATTGGATTCTACTGATTTATACAATCAAGTCACTCAGATCTCGAGCCATGTGCTCATTTTTTAATTCCCAAATCCACGAATTGTCTGTATATTTGAAATTCAAAATTTGAATATTATATATTAAATAGAAAATAAATTTTATAGCTAAGACTAAGACCCACCTCACCTACAATATTCGTTCTCACTCTCTCATTTTAGAACATGTATGCCACTCTATACTTTTAATCCAAACATTACAACATAACCATTCACATCCTTCTATCTATCTTTATTTACCAATAGTTTCCAGTGAGGTTGCTAGCAATATATAGCATTTAATTGGCCTGGTTTGTGTTTTTGACCCCTTTTGTAAAGGTAAATACATATATTTCATATATATGGGTGTAGTCACGTTTAATCATTGTTTACTTTATTTGTTTTCCGGAACAAACCAAAAGAAATAGATCATGTAGCAAGACGGTGCTGGTGATTGTTGGTTGAAAAATCCATTAAATAGTGACATTTCTTAGAAAACATAGAAGTTGAAATACACTGGGTGATTGAGGTGGTTCACAGTGGCAATTAAAGAAGATAAAATAGAGAGAACTTTCGTTGGATTACACAAACATTCCAAAGCACATGGTAAATGAAACTGATTTGCTTCTTTGTATTCCATAAAAGTTAAATGGAGTCATTGTAAACATGTAAACATGTGAAGTTATGCTTATCTTAGTTTAAGGTTAAAGAATTCTACTAAATACTTATTTGGCATTTTTATAATTACTAAAACCTAATTATAAAATATTTGTATTCCTTTGCAGGATGGTAGAAATGTTGTATGATCACGATAATAAACTCAAACATACCATAAATAAAAGTTCATTGAGTAAGAAATCATCGACGTGCCATTGATAGAGGTATACGCTTTACCAAGGAGAAATCTATTTACCTCCCTCATAGCTTTGCACAGAAAATAATGTTATCGCGTCATGTCTTTTTCTGCGAGACTTAATCACTATTACGAAATAATATGTGGGCATGAAACCTCAATCTTAGAACTATAGGAATTGTGAAGTATGTAAAACAATTATTATGACCCATGAGCTGGAAGCGAGGTGGGGTAGAATGCATAAGAGTTAAATTATTTTTAATTTGACTTTTTATTTCACCGTGCCATCCGCACAGGTTCACATTTTTTACAGGAGCAAATTTATCGTCGTGCCATCGACATGTGTACTAATATCAAGGGAACAAATTTATCACCGTGCCATCGGCACGGGTACACCCTAGTATATATAGTTGAACACATATGTTTGAATTTTTAACAGTAAATAATAATTTATATTAGATTTGCGAATTATTATTTTCCAAATCAAAATCTAGTTTGGATGCTCATAATTCTTACATTATGTAATTTTGTGATTGAACTCAGCCCATGTTTTAATTTAAATCATTAAATCCATTATGCCTAACAAAAATATAATTAAGATTCAACATTCTACTGGAATATTATAATCCCCTATTTTTCTTTATCGAATTAGAGACACAAATCTATATATAAATAGAAAAAACTCTACCTTCACAATTTGGTGGAATATGGGGATAAAATGGACATTTTGTGGAGAAATGCAATAGAAGGGCATCTATGTAAACTAAAGATAGTTTAAAGGATAAATTGTTGAAAAAAAAGTTCAGAATTAAATTGTTATAAATGCCAAACTTTAGTGGACATAAATGCAATTTTTTTTTAAGTTTATAAATAAATTTGTTGTTAATTGGGATTGTAAATAATGAAAACTGATTTTCATTATCAATATTTGTATAAGGAAAATTTAATTTGTTCTTATACGAAATTTACATTGCAAACTGAAATGGGGGACAATGGACATGATGATCCAATAATATTATTAGGGTTGGAAATTTTTGGAAAAAGAAAAAAAAAGGGGGTATATATGTAGTATTACAAATTCAATGAAGTAATCATCATTGCATCAAAAATACAATATACCCCTCATTCAATTATTCTTTCATGTAATTTAGAAGATTTGAATTGGTAACTTAGTAAAATTAAAAAGAAAAGCTCTTTTTTAAGTAACAAATAAAATAACAACTAAAATAGACGTCTAACTACCTACATGAGGGTTTTATCTCATTTCCTTGTAATACTAGTTATCAATTTGTGCAATGCACAGGTGGTGTATAACTATCAACATATAATAAGATAGTGAGGAAATTGTATTTAGAACCACTTTTAAAGATTCATTTATAGCCACTACTATTTTTTGGGTTTTTTAATTGTTGGTCTTATCATAACAAATATGGGACCAGACTCATTTTCTGCGGAAAGGAATAGGAGCGGTTATAAGGCGTTTGAGGGTGGTTTTGGGAATTAATACAATTTAAAATGTACATAGGATAGGAGTTGTGAGTGCAGAAAATTCACAATAAAAAAATCTAGGAAAGCAATCACAAATGGCAGAAAGTAAATTGAACCACACACAACAACGATGTACTTGGTACGGTAACTTGCTTATGTCCATAGAGAGGTTACTTGTTCTTATTAAGTGTGTCTCAAAGTTACAATTTTTTTTATCACTTTGCCCTAGGTCAGGGTGTACAATTTATATATGTTGTTACAGAGATCGAGTTGCTTAAGGAACTCCATAAGAGGGTGCAGATTGGCCATGAGGTTCTTGAATATCTAATCCGAGATTCTTGGCACCTGATTTGACCAAATTTTTGAGTGTCCTTCTTCAGCTAAACTATCTGTGTGAAAATTAAGTCGTGATTTGGGTTGAACCAAATAAAGCAAGTAATTACGGTCGGCTACTCTCATGGACTTGTAGAAAATGCGCTCCCACAATTGCCCCTGAAATCTTTGGGTTTATAATTATGGGTCAATAGGTTTCAATCGGGTCAGAGATCCAAGGTCTAAAAATATAATGGGAGATTGTAATGGCATGTTTATAATATCAAGACTTTCACGGGGGTACTCTTGTCTTAGAGAAAAATTCAAACACCAAAATCTTCCTGTGAAGACGAAACTCATCATTAGAGTGTTCTGGTGATCAGTTGGTGTATACTCAAACGTTTGTTCACTGTCTCTGGTCGTTCTTATTCATATTTCGCTCTTAAGCTTCCATTATTCTTCAAACATTGGAGTCCTTATTCTTTCGCTCTTTCTCAAAGCTTTGTTACTACCTGTAAGTTCTAGTCTCTGCCCTTTCATTTCTTTTTCTTTGTATTGTTTATTACGGTAACTAGGGTTTCTTCTTTATTTTTTAATTATGGTGATGCTAGATAATAAGTCTGTAAAAGAGTTTAGGCGCCAGTATAAGATTCCTGATTGGGTGATTATCGACAGTGCCCCTTTCCTCCTAATGTTCATCATGTTGATGGGGGCACTGTATTCACACCCTCCTGGTCACTCAAGGGGGTCTGGCGTTTCCCCTAAATGAGTTGTTTCTTAGATTTTGTAGGTTCTTTGCAATTGTTCCTGCCCAATGTGCCCCCAATGTGTGGAAGATAGTAAATGGAGTCAACAGAATAAAAACACTCTATGGGATAAGGTTAGGTCTTATTGAGATATATTATTGCTATGTGTTCTCGAAGACCAAAGAGGGTTTGTTATATTTGAAAACCAGAAAAGCAGAGAAATTTCTGGTGGTAAATCTCCCAGATTCCCATAAAGAATAATGGGAGAGTGGGTGTGACACCCCTCATAATTTAATATCGGGTGATCAGGCTTTTATCAAATCAAAATAAGTTTCTCATATGGTTCATTATTAGCATCACTGTCGAAAAATAAAATTAATTACTAACCTCTGTGACACCCCGCCTAATTAAATATCGGATGATAAGGCATTTATCAAATTAAAACAAGTTTCTCATATGGTTCAACCACAAACCCAGATTTAAATCTGTGAAAAACAAGTGAAATATCATCTGAATTCAAAGTCCTCTACATGTATAATTTCCTCTATATGAAATCCTATCCTAACATGCATTAAATTCATTATTCTTCCCAAGAATTTATTCACAATCAAATTATTTATCAATCCCTACACATGGGTATTATAACTTCAATTTAATTTGCAATAAACAACTTGCCTTGATTACTGTATAGTCTGATTTCATGAGGAAAGTAATGAATCTATATGTTTCCTCTTTAAATGTTCACTCCTTAGGTGCTTAGGGTGCAAGAATACCTTCCAAACTTCAAGAATTCTCCTTAAGCCTTTTGGGAATGGTTTCTCTCTTCTCTCTAATGGTCTCTCCAAGTTCTGTGAGTTCTGAACATTAACCCCCAATCCTAACCATCAGATATAGGGCTTTAATTTTCGTAGGTCATTTAAAATGACCAAAATGCCCTTAATAGGTGTCGGTTTGGTCCAAAATTGACCCGGGACCCAAACTAAACCCCTGGGTACACTATTCCAACTATTTCGACCTTATCGGAGTCATCCGTGACCTCTAAATTATCATACGAGTCACTCAAAATATATTTCTCATTTCTCACCTCAAAAATAGTCTACATGCGACTCCCGATGAGATAAAATAAAATATGCACATATCACTCACTATGTAGTATAACCACAATTAATAAAATACGCACATATCACTCGTTATGCTGTATAACCAAAATTATCAATTATTTGATATTCAGACTTAGTAATATCATAATGCAATATTAATCAGTATCTATCTCTCTATTAATATTTAAAAGTCACAATTATCATCTAATCGCATTAAATTAATTCACTCGCATAATTTAATTAAAACATTTTTTCCTAATTAATTCCTTAAACTAATTAATTAAAAATACACAGAAATACGGGGTATTATAGCGGGTTCATCGCTACGAACTGGCAACGCCATCCACCATTGGAGGGGAAAGACCTTGTGGCCCTCTGATTTGTGAATAGGGAGAGGCCGAAATAGGTCACTTCTTCTTCTTTTTTTCCTTTTTGCTGACTTCTTGTGATTTCTTCCCATTCTTGTGAATGATAGTCCTCTTCTTCCTTATTGCAACTCGTGCCAAAAATCAGTAACCTGGCCTTAGGGATATTAAGGGTGACGAGCTGGTGAATGCCTGTGGCATTAGGGAAAGATTGGCAAACGGTGAATATCTAAGGTCGGCAGCCTTTCTCTTGGAATATAAGAACACATGAACCAGCTTTATTGCTCGATAGGTTGATAAGGTTCCATCTTAGAATATCCATAGGTAGGTCTTTCTGATCTAATTGTTATTAAAGATGAAAGTTATGAAAAAGAGGAAGAGAGCGAAGAAGAAGAAGAAGAAGAAGAAGAAGAAGAAGAAGAAGAAGAAGAAGAAGAAGAAGAAGAAGAAGAAGAAGAAGAAGAAGAAGAAGAAGAAGAAGAAGAAGAAGAAGAAGAAGAGGATGCTGTTAAAGCTTACTAATGATGAAGATGACTATACAGTCCTTTCTGACATGATTCCATCTTTAAAGAATTCTGCAACAGACTCTTCCAAGGACAGTGGTTCTGGCCCATTTAATAAAGGAAGAGAGCAAGAAAAAAAAATAGAGGGAGAGGGGGAGAGAGACAGAGAGAGAGAGGGGGGGGGGGGGGGGGGAAGAAGAAGAGAAGAGGAAAGAAAAGGAGGCGGTTGAGGCTAAGAGGAAGTTAGTCCTGTAATCCTCTACGATGCCCACTTTCCCTAGTCTTGAGGGGGCTAGTTGTAACAACCCACATAATTTTTGGAGTATTTTCAAAATATGGAGGAAAATAAAGTTTTTGATAAAATTATTTTTATTGCATAGATATGTCAAGAATTATTTTTAAAAATGGGAATTTCAAATGGTTTCAAAATCGGAGTTAAAACAAATTTTTTTTATTGATTTTTATATATTTATCCCTTATAACTTTTTTAAGCGGAACTATCAGTTTTTATGGGCGATCGATCGATCGACGCTAGGGATCGATAAATCAATCCCTTCAATTTTCATGCACTGCAAGTTGTTTTGAGGAGTTTGGCTTTGTTTCAACTTCTTATCTCTTTTACCTTATAAAATGAGGTCGTGGGTAACCATTTAAGAACCAACTTTTGGCACAAAAATATGCAGCAAACATATTTTTATTTCCTCTCTTTTTATATACACTTAGCCCCTTTATATTATGCATTCAACCCTAGTTTTTGGAGGTGTTCTTGGGGCTATTTTGGTGTTGGGCCTTGGATGAGTTTTGATGATATTTGGGAGATTATTTTGATGGTGTAATCTGACTTTTCTAGGCATAATTGTATTGATTCCTTTTTGGTGGTTTAAGGTATGGGGTTTTACATAATATGCTCCTTAATCTCGTGAAAGTTATTCCCTTTGATTTCATGTGATTATTGAATTCATATTTGAATTGCTAAATTCAATTGGAATCTAGAATTTTTTTGTTGGAATCTAATTTGGATTCATGTGGTACTATTATTGTGTTGAGCACGTTGTCATGAGATTTTTAATATGGCATGGAGGTTGGGCACCCGCCAAAATTTTTGCTTCCCGGGCTATGTCTTGATAAAGAATATGCGGATGGGGTGAGGCCTGGTGACGTGGTTAATGTGTTATTGAGAAATTTATTGATAAATGCTTTGAGATTTGCATTTGATTTGAATATTCGTACTCGTATTGTTACGCTTTATTCACCGCTAATATTTGTTGAGCATCTTTCCTATCGTATTGTGTACTTACCCATATTTTTCTTTAGTGGTAGGTTAGCGCGAATTTGGGCGCTTTGGACTAATTGAAGATTGTTATTTAGCGTGGATTATTTTGGGAAGAATATTCGAGAATATAAGATGAGGAGAACTATATTTATTTTTATTATATAGAGCATCTTATCTTGAGATAGATAGTTGTATTATTTCGAGAGACTTTTGGTTGTATTTAATTTGAAGATTGAGATTAGTGGATTCTCTTATTTTATTGTGGGGTTTATTTATATGCTTTATACCTTGTTTATATTGTGGATTTAGTTAGTTTTATCGTAGTAGCACGTTTTATCGCAGTAGCGTTCCACTCCGCTCTCCCCGAGCTCGGGCGGGGTGTTACAGAATGGTATCAGAGCTTAGGTATACGACCACCCTCGGGTCTTGGGTTTTGGGTCTGTTGTGTTTCGTGGCACGTATTTGGAGATAGAAATTTTAGATGATCCTTTCGTGATAGGTTCCGAGATCAAATGTGAGGAATTTATTTTTAGGAGACGGAATTATTTTTGGAGATTGTTGTAATGGCCTAATTTTGAGAGTTAGGCTTTCGGTGAATTTTGAGGGCGAAATTCCATTGTTAGTGGGGAAGTGTAACAACCATGTAATTTTTTGGGTATTATCAAAATATGGAGGAAAATAAATTTTTTGACAATATTATTTTTATTGCTCAAATATGTCAAGAATTATTTTTGAAGACGAGAATTTCAAACGGTTTTGAAATCGGAGGTAAAATGGATTTATTAATGGATTTTTATATATTTATCCCTTATAACTTTTTTAAGCGGAGCTGTCAGTTTTTCTGGGCGATCGACGCCAGGGATCGATCGATCGATCCCTTCAGTTTTCGTGCGCTGCAAGCTATTTTGAGGAGTTTTGGTTTGTTTCAAATTCTTATATTTTTTTGCCTTATAAAATGAGGTCGTGGGTGACCATTTGAGAACCAACTTTTGGCACAAAAATTATGCAGCAAACATATTTTTATTTCCTCTCTTTTATATACACTTAGCCCCTTTATATTATGCAGTCAACCCTAGTTTTTGGAGGTGTTCTTGGGGTTCTTTTGGTGTTGGACCTTAGAGGAGTTTTGATGATATTTAGGAGATTATTTTGATTGTGTAATCTGACTTTTCTGGGCAGAATTATGTTGATTCCTTTTTGGTGGTTTAAGGTATAGGGTTTTACACAATATTCTCCTTAATCTCGCAAGAGTTATTCCCTTTGATTTCATGTAATTATTGAACTCATATTTGAATTGCTAAATTTAATTGGAATCTGGAAAATTTTTGTTGGAATCTAATTTTGATTCATGTGGTACTATTATTGTGTTGAGAACGTTGTCATGAGATTTTAATATGGCACGGAGGTTGGGCACCCGCCAAAATGCTTACTTCCCGGACTATGTCTTGATAAAGCATATGCAGATGGGGTGAGGCCTGGTGACCTGGTTACTGTGTTATTAAGAGATTTATTTATAAATGCTTTGAAATTTGCATTTGATTTGAATATTCGTACTTGTATTGTTACGATTTATTCACCGCTAATATTTGTTGAGCATCTTTCATGCCATATTGTGTACTTTCCCATATTTTTCTTTAGTGGCAGGTTAGCGCGGATTTGGGTGCTTTAGACTAATTGGAGATTGTTATTTAGTGTGTATTATTTTGGGAAGAATATTCGAGAATACAAGATGAGGAGAAGTGTATTTATTTTTGTTGTATATAGCATTTTATTTCGAGATAGATAGTTTTATTATTTCGAGAGACGTTTGGTTGTTTTTAATTTGAAGATTAATATTAGAGGATTCTCTTATATTATTGTGGGGTTTATTTAGATGCTCTATACCTTGTTTATATTGTGGATTTAGTTAGTTTTATCGTAGTAGCATTTTTTATCACAGTAGCGCTCCGCTCCGCTATCCCCGGGCGCGGGCGGGGTGTTACACTAGTGTGGGTGATTCCCCCTCTTTGGCCCCTGACCTTCTCAAGAGGTATGTGCTCGCTGTTGATCGCGAGCATTCCTTTAGGCTGAGGCCAGCTTAACTCTCCCTCAAGACTACACAAGGGATGGCTCTGGTAAGTCTTTCCTTTTTATTTTTTTCCTTTGATCTTTCTATTTCTGTTTAGATTCTTTGTTATTCTCTCATGTTCGCAGATCCTATCTGATTTTACTACTCTTCTGGACAATCAAGATGATAGCTTCAGAAGAGAGGAGGAGCTGAAGAAAACCCTAGAAGCTGAGAAGGAGGCCTTTTTCAATGCTTGCTAAGCATGGGAGCGTGAAAAGAAGGAGATGTCCAAGGCCTATGATTATCTTATGGCTACTCAAAAGGTGATAATTTCTAAAAAGTCCTAACCGGTGGAGGCCAACAAAAATTTTACTAAGAAAGTTGCTAAGTTGGAGGGTGATCTTACCCAAGCCAAGGATGATATCTACCGTGAGGGTTTTTATAAATCTTATGAGGATGCAGAGAGCCAAATAGCCTAGGCTTGCAAGGTCTCTTTTAATAAGGGATGTGACTAAGGTTTTAAAGCTGTTGGAAATCCTGTACACTCTGATCTTTTCGGTCTTTATTATCTTGGTCATAACCCTTATGCTGAAGAAGAAGAAGAAGAAGAAGAAGAAGAAGAAGAAAAAGAAGAAGAAAAGTGTTACTGGTAACACTATGATTGTTCCTGCTGAGGTCGGCAGAAGTGCTGGTTCTGATCAAGAGCATCAGGTGATCGATGAGGGGAAAGCCATAATTAAGGGACACCAAGTGAAAGACTAGGGCTTTGTGGACTAGGAGTTTACATTTTCCTTGTACAATTTTTCATCTTGTGAGTCTGTACCCATATTTTAATAACGTCATGTATTGGCCTTCGACCACCTTTCTATGTTATATGTCAATGGAATCCTTCTCCTTTTTCATGTGTTGATCTAATTTCCCATATACTGATATACTTGCTTCTGGTTTGGTGTGTATCATTTGTAGTCTACTGATTTAGATCGTTATATTTACCCTAACTCTCAAATGGGTAGAATTCTGGGACCTGACATCGGTGTACAGGCTCATAAAGCCATTGTGAAAATATGTAAATCTTTGAGAGTAAGGAATCAATAGTACAAGGACCGGTCTAAGTTGGTTGCTAAACTTAAATATAACCTTCAGGAGATGGAAGAAGTTAGAGCTTCAGTCCAAGAGGAGATAAATGACCTGAAGCCAAACTCCTGGAGGCCAACGAGATAAACTAAGTGAACGAGATAATCTAGAAGGAGAATGAATATTTGAATAGGGAGATTACTCGTCTGAA
This sequence comes from Sambucus nigra, assembly GCA_949130495.1. NCBI lineage: Eukaryota > Viridiplantae > Streptophyta > Magnoliopsida > Dipsacales > Adoxaceae > Sambucus > Sambucus nigra. The sequence goes on from OX422215.1 coordinate 352,897,734, forward strand.
GATGAGCATACCTTCAGGGTCCTCCTTGGTGTTGTGAGGAAATCTATCATCATCCAAAGGGGTTTCCCTAGCTAAGACTCAAGTTCTGCAAATGGAGGTTACTGAGCTAAAAGTGGATGTCAGGCGAGCGTACGTAATTGCTTTTAGGATCCAGAGGGATGTGACAAGGTTGAGGCATTTATTCAGAAGGGGTCCTAGATAAGTATAGGTAGATGGTTATAACCAAGGCAGGACTGATAAACCAGTGAAGCTGAAGGAGGCAAAAGAACTTGCCTTTGCTCGGGGGTGACTTAGTGCCCTTAGTGAGCTAAAGGTGCCCAAAAATTCCCCACAGTAGTATAAATACCAAGTTGATTGCCCACCATATCGATATAATCCATTATCTAGGGATGACCGGGGGATCCCTATTGATGTTATTCCTACTCATCTTCTGGAACATCACGTAGAAGATATTGAAGAAGAACTTGTGCCTTATCCAGATGATGGTCAAAGAGCGCGTGTAGAAGATTACCTCACTCATCGTCCTAGGTCATCGTAAATCTCTTGTATATTCAAGTTTTGATTATGAACATAACTTTTTGTTTAATGAAAAATTATTGCTTACTACCTTTCAATTGTTTACGTTTTGAGCCCATGCTAACTAAACATTTGGCTAGTTATATAATTAGTCGATCAAACATCTATTTACCTCTGACTTTATCATTTGGAGATTTATATCTAACTAAATGAAATTTATGAGACGTTGATGGTTATATTCTGTTTTTATTGACCAAAGTGATCCTGGCTGGTCAATCTTAGGCTTTAGGTTGGCTCATACTTAGTTTGAAACGTTTTTAAATTTTTTAGTCGATTAAATGATATTTAAGTATTAGCACTCTGCCTTTTATGTGTTTGAACATTCTCCCAGCCCAATATGCCTAAGCAGTATCATTCCATTCACTTTACATTTTAGGTCATGTCGTCACACTACCTTAAGCCTAAGTGAGATGATGGTTAGAATGCATGTGACTAGTGGGCAATCCACTCGACCAGGATTTTTTCATCTAACAGAAGTTGGCGACCAACCAGAGTTGGCTTTGTTGCATAAGGATCCCCTGTAGGGCTTTTATTATTACCGGGGTAACTCATGAGGCTTCTTATGTTTGCAATAAAGGAATGATGGTAGTTTGAAGTGCTCATTGTTAACTTTCTAACCCTGTTCATTAGGCATTTAGATATGTGCAAAGGAGTTATCATTGGAAAAGGTGCCACTGATAAGATATAATCAAGATAAGTTAAGCAGCTAATGCAAAATACGATAATAGAGGGGCCGACCGACCTTTATTCATTGGAAATTGTCTATCAAGCAATAAAAAATAAATTTTTCTCTAACTTAAAAGGTAAAAGAGAATATCTAAAAGTAGAACTTCTTGAGATTGGTTGCATTCCATAATCTTGGTATCTCCCTACCCTTCAACATTTCCAAATGATATGTTCCTTAAAGATCATCTCTGACTATTCTGAAGGGTCCTTCCCAGTTTGGTCCCAGTTTATCGTCTGATGGTTTTACAGCACTGCCGAGGACTTTTCACATGACATAGTCTCCTATTGAAAAATTCCTCAGATTGACTCTTTTATTGTACTTAATGGCTAGTTGTTGTTGGTATGAGGCTAACTTGATCAAGGCTAGCTCTCTTCGCTCATCTGCTAGTTCAAGTTCAATGCATAGTTCTTCATCATTGAGGCATTGGTCAACTAGAGTGGTTCTCATATTGGGGAGAACTACTTCCAGAGGGATGATAGCCTTCATGCCATTAGCGAGGGCAAATGGTGTTTCCCCAATTGGTCTCCTGGGTGTTGTGCGATAGGCCTATAGAATATGAGGGAGTTTATCCACCCAAGAGCCTTTATCTTTTTCAAATCATTTTTTCATTCCATCGATCATGTTGTTATTGGAAGATTCTGCTTTCCCATTGCTTTGGGGATATGCCACAGATCTGAAGTGGTTCTTGATGTTATGCTCATCACAAAGGCTTAAAATAAACCACTTTCAAATTGTGTATCATTTTCAGTGATGATGGTCCTTGGTATCCCAAAGTAAGTTATGATGTTCTTTCATATAAACCTTTTCATGTCAGAGTCTCGAATGTTTTGCAGTGATTCTGCCTCTGCCTATTTGGTGAAGTAGTCTGTGGCGACTTGCAGATACTTTTGATTTAAAGATGCAGTAAGTAATGGACCCAATATGTCTAATACCCATTGAGAAAAAGGCCATGGACTAAATGATTTCAGGTAGCTGGAGGGATCATGAACCATAGGTGAGTGCTTTTGGAATTTTTCATATTTTTGAGCGTATGCACCAGAGTCTTGCTGGATGCGATGCCACTAATATTCTTCTTGATCACTCGAAAGTCTAACGATCTTCCACCTGTGTGACTCCTACATGTGCCTTTATGGAGTTCACTAAGTACTTATTAGTCATCTTGTGGATGAACACACTGGAGGTAGGGGCCTACAAATGATTTCTTATAAAGTTTCCCTTCAGGGTTAAGGTAGAAACGACAAGCCTTGACCCTGATTTAATGGGCCGACCTCTTATCGTTTAGCATCTTGTCACTCCATAGATAATTGATGATAACTTGGGGCCTTATTTATGAGGAGGACTTACTCGAATATGAATGTATGATCGATATTGCGTTGTGCGAGGAGATCTATCTGGATTGTCCTTTTTAGGTCAGAGTCAATTATCGAGCTTTGTGTGGCTAAAGCATCAGCGTGACTATTTTGTCCTCGCGAGAACTGTTAAATGTCCACCTTTTTAAAGTCTTCAATAAGTCTTCTTACTACATTGAGGTATGCTTCCATTCGATCGTCTTTAGACTTGAAGTCTTCGGTGACCTGCTTGGAGACCAGTTTGGAATCACCGAATACATTGAGATATTTTTCCCCTAGTAGTTTGGCTTTTCACAAATCGACAATCAATGCTTTATAGTCAGCTTCTTTGTTGGAGGCTTAAAATTCAGGTGTGATGAGAATAATCCCCAATCTTCCCCCCTTGGAATTTGAAGCTCCATCAACATACAGTGTCCAATATTTAGATGTTACTTCCCATGTGATCAATCATTCTTCGTTCAACTAATTCGCTGGCCGATCTCCTATGAACTCGATAGTAAAATCTGTTTAGATTTGTCCCTTAATTGTCGTTCTGGGTCGAAAGTGGATGTCGAATCTCCTGAGCTTGACCGACCACTTTTAAAGTCACCCAGAGAGGTCAGCCTTTCACAGAACCACTTTAATTGGGCAAGAGGTGATTACTATTATGGAATGGTCTTCAAAGTAGTGCTTCAACTTTCTTAAAGCGATCACTAGGGCATAGGCAAGCTTTTTCAGAGGCAAGTTCCGTTGTTCAGCATCTAAGAGCGTCATGCTGACGTAGTAAACCAGATGTTATTCTCCCTCCTTTTCACATATTAAGGTAGAGCTCACAGCATGGTCTGATACTATCAAGTAAAGATACAATTGTTCTCCATTATTTATAATTACTAGTAATGGGAGATTGCTAGGGTAAGACTTGATCTCTCCTAGGGCTTGTGAACTCTCATCATCCCATATGAGGCCTTTGCCTTTCTTTAAGAGCTGGAAGAATAGTTGGCAGCATTTTGAAGACTTGGAGATGAAGCGATTGGGCATTGTGATCATCCTCGTTAGCTTCTGAACATGTCTTAATGTCTGAGGGGGCTAGACCCTAGTGATAGTATCGATTTGATTTGGATTGGCCTCGATTCCCCTTTTACTCACTAAGTAACCTAAGAATTTTCCTGACTGGACACCGAATGAACACTAACTTACATTAAACTTCATTAGATACTTCCTGAGGATTTTAAAGGTTGTCGTTAAATCTGAGAGGTGATCGGCCTTGTTCTTACCTTTAACGAGCATGTCGTCGATGCACACTTCCATCGTCTCTCCTATCTATTTTCTAAACTTCTTAGTTACTAGTCTTTGGTAAGTTACCTCTGTGTTCTTAAGTCTAAATGGCATGACCTTGAAACAGTACAACCCGATTGAGGTTATAAAAGAGGTTTTATCCTGGTCGGACCCATATAGGGGGGTATGATGATACCCTGAGTAAGAATTAAGGAAGATCATCCTCCTATGTGTCATTGTGGCGTCAACCAGCAGATATATCTTCAGAAGAGGGAAGCTATCCTTAGGACATACCCGGTTGAGGTCGGTAAAATCGATGCACACCCTCTAACTCCCATTGCTTTTGGGTACCACCATTGGGTTGGATAACCATATAGGGAGATGAACTTCCCTGATGGATTTCCCTACCTCTTTCTCTACTTCCTTAGACTTCTCGAGATTCGTTCGTCGACCCTTTTGAGTGATGCCATTCTAGGGTCAATCCTTGGTAACTCATAAAGCTCCCATGCGAAAACATCTATGTTGGTTTTAAGGAGTGCAACTAGTTTCCTTTTCCCTTAATCGATGAGAGTATATCCAATCAAAAAAATTATTTTTATCCAGTTGTCATCGGCTACAACTTCTTCTAGGCTTTCAACGACCCAGTCGGAGGGGTGTACCCTGGTCTCTTCTACCCCTAGTCGACCATACCCTAGTTTCTATTTGGAGAGAATAGTCGCTTCTTGGGATTTCTCTTGGGTATTCGATGGCTCTTTCTTCTTCTCTTTCTTTGGGTGGATAGCTTCAATAAAACACTTTCAGGTTGTAACCTGGTCTCCGCGGATCTCGGCCACTCCAAGATTTATGATGCATTTCATCTTTTGGTGATAAGTGGATGGAACGACCTTCATGGTGTGGAGCCAACCTCTGCCCCAAATAGCATGATATGGGGACTCAATGTCCACTACTAGAAACTCAATTAAATTCGAGATGTTTCCTGCCCTGAATGGCAAGCTGATATTTCCAAACGGCATGGTGATCCTTCCTACGAAGCTGACCAGTGGAATAGTGGCTTCTTTGAGGTCGACCACATTAATTTTAGTTTATGGAATAGGTCTAAATAGATCACTTCGGATGAACTTCCCTGGTCTATAAGTAGCTTTTCAACATCCAGTTAGTAATCCTGAGTGTGATCACCAATGCGTCATGATGTGGGGTCCTCACCCTGACCAAGTCTTATTTAGTGAATACGATGTGCTTAGTGTAATCAACGTCTGTTGGTCACCGATGCTTTCTTTCCTAGGCTTTGGCAAGATCAATCTAAAAAGCTTCCATCACGGAAGCTACCTTTTTTAGTTCCATTCAAACGATGATGCCCCATGAATTACAAACTCGTGTCTTGTATCATCATTGAGGACATTTTCTGGATTTTAGTTGTTGTTGTCTGTGACCTTATCTACCTTCTTTTCAATATACTCACTGAGGCTCCCTACGTGAACTAGCTCTTCTAGATATGACTTCAGAGCTTTTTGATTCTCGATTCGATGACCACACTCCTTGTGGAATGCGCATCTCAGCGCATTATTTCTTTTAGTTGGATTATCGCCCATCTTCTTAGGCCATTTGATAAAAGGCCCATCCTTAATATTGCTAAGAATTTTTTAGATGGGCTCCTTAAAGACTATATTAATAGCCTGGAATGCCTTGGAGGGGTCATTCTTATTTCCTCTCTTAGAGCCATTATTGCCCCCATTCTTGCCTCCCTTGTTCTGGGTGTCATTCTTCTCCCTCCCCTTATTGTCTTTTACCCGACCATCCTCCCCCCACTAGGATGGACCACATATTCAACCTTAGCGTACTTCTCAATACGAGCCATAAGATCATCAATACTTATGGCTTCCTTCTTAGTGAGGGATTGGTGTAGCAGAGAGGTGGTCGGTAAGCCTATTTTGAAAGATTCTATGGAAACCTGCTCCAAGCGATCCTCAATGTCATTAAAAACATCCTAGTACTTATTAGCATAATTTTTTAGGTTCTATTGTGGCTTCTTCTTCATAATGAGCAGTGCATCTATCCGCTTAAGATTGGAGATGCTCATTACGAATCGTAGCCTCTGCTAGTGTTGTAAAGTTCCTGATCGAATTGTGGGAAAGCCTTTAAAACTACTTATGTGCTACATCATGTAGGCTATAAGGGAAGATCCTACATATAAGTGCGTCATTGTGGATCCACAAGGTCATTGCTTGCCGATATTTCCTGGCATAGTCTATAGGGTCTTCTTTCCCATCATAGATATTGAACTTGTGGATAGAAAATTTCTCAGGGGGATCTTTGTGATGGATCTCCCTTGAAAAAGGGATCTTCATCTGAGATTTGAGATCTCTTCTGGAAATCTCTCTAGTTGATCTATCTCCTCGGTGTTTCGGGTGTTGGTCCATCTCCCTACGGACCAAGATACTTAAATCCTCACTTAGTCGATCATTGTTCCTTTGGTGACTCTCCTGCCGGCCACACTCTAATTGTTATCGCTATGATCCGTCATGCTTTGTTATCTCTGGTCACGCCTAGTACTCCTTCCTCAGCTTAGGAGTCTCCTCCTGAGGGCTAATACTCGTATCTCGACGCCGTCTTGTGTTTCTAGGGAGATCTCTCTCCATTATTTCAAGTCGCCTCTTAAGGCGATACTTTTCTTCGTCTTAACGTCATGTTGCCTCTTCTTGTTCTTGAAGTCTGGCTTTATAGGAACGACTAGCCTAGAAATCTGAGTGGACCTTGGTGGCCTATGGCTCTCTTCAAAAGATTGTCTTTCTTAGCGAAACCTTGGATTTGTATGTTAGTGAATTTTAGACCTGATCCAAGGAGGAGCTGGGTCTTCCTGAACATCGTCGTCTTGTGAAATGTTATTATTGTGGTGAGACATTACAGGCTTTCTGGTGATGAATGCTTTTGTAAGAATACAAGTCGATTCCCATAGACGGCGCCAATTGTGAGTGAAAAAAATTCACAATTTAAGAATCTACGAAAATAATCACAAATGGAAGAAAGTAAGTGGAATCACACACAACAACAATGTACGTGGTTCGACAACTTGCCTACGTCCACGGAGAGGTTACTTGTTCTTATTAAGTGTCTCTAAAAGTTACAAGTTTTTTATCCCTTTGCCCAGGGTCAGCGTGTACAATTTATATATGTTGTTACAAAAATCGAGTTTCTTAAGGAACTCCATAAGAGGGTATGAATTGGCCATGAGGTGCTTGAATATCTCATTCAAGATTCTTGACACTTGATTTGACTAAATCTATGAGTGTCCTTCTTCAACTAAACCACCCATGTAGAAATTAAGTCGTGATTTGGGACAAGCCAAATAAATCAAATCAGTCTGGTCGACTACTCTTATGGACTTGTAGAAAATGGGCTCCTACAGGAGCCTAACAAAATTTTCAAAATAGGATTAAATTCAAAAAAACTAATGAAACAATAAAAAGTCAGAGTGTGGGTAAATTTTGGGTTATCACTTGCCAAAACCTTCATTAAATGGAACATAGGAAAATCATCATATATTATTTTCTATCCAGTGAACCCATCAAACTTTCAACCAGAGAAAAAAGAATATACCAATTTTTATTAAATAGAGAACCCATCAAACTTTAAACTCATTCTAGTAAGTAGACACAAATATTTTTGCTACCATCCTCTACAATAATAAACTATCATATGGGGAAACCATCTTTTTGTGTAACAGATGAATTCATAAGACATACATTAAACACATGTGTATTTTCATTTGAAATGAGTTATATCTCAGAGATTCAAAAATAATAAATATCAATATATACAATGAACATCCGAGATCAAAAAATGAAGAATTTTCACTGCCTTATTAAGATCACCATTGATGAGTGTTAAAATCGTAAGTGACAAAGACCCATATATGTTCCCTTCTAGACCTCAGACGTATAAGAGAATAGAAGTGTCAATGTAAGAGACAGTGGTTTAAAGTGGTCTGAACCTCAGATGAGGGTCCTACGCCAATTGTCAAAGGTGTTTTGTTGGTCTATTAGATTATAAATGAAGTATTATAGTCTAAGTGACCTCTTGAGTTTTGGCGAAGGTAGTTTGAGGTCTTACGGCCTTTATCAACAACACAAAGGACCTTAAGAAGTAACTGAATGACTTCTCTAAGGAATCCTAGGTACTGATTTAGGGCTTTATAAGATATAAAAGTTGTGTAAGCAATATAACTTATCCAAGTTACAACTATAATATCGCAATAGTAGGTTGAGAGTATATAACGAAGTGTAAACACTTGTGTATGCTTAGAGATATTTTGAGTTCGATTTCTTAAATTCCTTATTCTATTAGAATGATTAATATTTGTCCCCTTTCACCTTCTACCAGCTTCCTATTTATACACAAATACCTAAAAACGTAGTTAGTGGACTGCAGTAACATGGTTGGGGTGTCCATGCGGTCTGTCGGTGTCAGCAAGGTGGTGGAGTGTTGGGAAAAGTATTTATAGGTGGTGTAAGGTGCTTATTGAGTGAATTTAATTCTAATAGGTACATTCAATGTTAGTGGAGTTAGGTAGTGGTGATAGGTGAAATAATGTTATGCTTCTCACCTACTCCGTCAGACTGCTTGCAGGAGCTTTGCCAGAGGTTCAAGGGGTTTAAAAGGGTCTAGAGTTGCTTAAAATTGATCCTGAAGCACCATGTACTACCATATCCTAAGACTAAGACATGGGTGACCTCGGGAGGTCTTTAATATGAGGTTTTCTCTGAGAACAAGTCGTGATGGAATCTTGACGTTGTGGTCTCTTAAATTGCTTGAGGATGTATGCTAGAATAACTAACCTTCCTTAGAGGAATAATAAATGATCGAGGTCTGCTACGATACCATAGCTCACCCCTAATAGTAGCAGAGGCTTTATATGGCAAGTAGTGATCTATCTGAGGTCCAGGACTAGCTTTGAGACTTCTTCTTTGCCCTGAAGGTAGTTTAGGGGCATGAGGAACTTCTAAATACCCAGTATAGAATAGGGTATCATCAACAACCCCTTATTGTTTCTTTCAAACATTACAAGGGGAAACTCTTATCCTTTGTGCAAGTTGGGCGTATGGTCGTAACTAATCGTTGAGATTTATGTCATCATTAGATTACGTTTGAAGGATCTCACACGTGGCTGTGGACTGGTGTTGGTGGGTACTGGGATCATTGATATGATTGAGGCTTATGATCCTAGAGATAAAGGTGGTAGGAACTCTAGAACATTTAGGTTATAAAATATGTCATGGGATGAACTGAGTTCTTCCCCGCTAACTCCCACTTTCTCTCTTCTCTTTTAGACTTTCCATGAGCAAGCAAACCCTATCTTAAATGAGAAAACGATGTCTTATGAAAATATTTCTCCCTATAAGGTCCTAAACTTTACACTATGTTCTGTCGTTGGAACCCACGTCTCACTTATGCCCATGGTGAAGCCAAAATTTGAGCCCTTGTTTCATCTTCCAAATGGATCAATTACACATGGCACGAAGGTGATAATTTATATGAAGTGTCTTCAACCCCAATTTTGTTGGTAGGGCTACCATGCCTCACTAATCACTAATCACAATCTTCTCGAGTTTTGATTAAAATTCAAATGAGAGGGCATGCTCCATAGTTTCTAACCATGAATGTTTTAATGGGTCTTTTCTCTTGTGTGGGGTTAGATTCCCCTTACCCCTGGCTGTGGTCATGATCTTGAAGGCCATTGATATAAACCATTCTCAACTATTGGCCAACTCGTGGAGACGTTTTTTTGACACGGTCTTATCTTTTAGCGAGGCCAACAAAAGAAAGTATGATGTCTCCTCAGCCTAGTTCTTCAAGCTATATAGGGTTTGGTAGTAGAGAAATCCCACCTACAAGGGTCCAAAGTATATATCCCCTAGCCCTAATGTGGTGACCTTCATTAAGGACAAGCATAACACCCATAATAACTGGAGGGAGAGATTCTTATTTGTTAGGGGAGTTTGGGCCACCCCAGATCCTTTTGAGCCCGTTAGCTTCCCCATTCTCTGGTGTACCCCTCCATTAGAAGGTAAGTTGAAGTTCTACCTTTATTTCATCACTTAAATTGACCTCTGATTTAAGTTTTGAAATTTTTATTTTCCTTTTGTAGTGGTTCCTAAGCCTACCATGTCGTAGTTTGACAGAATACTAAGGCTCAGAGGTCGGCCTCTACTCCCTTTGAGATCCTCAATACTGCTAAACACCTCTTTAACTGTGGGCTATGACCTGAGCCCAAGCCTCTGACCTATGTGGGAGTCCATGAGTCTCCTAAGATCATTGTGGGGGAATTTTGGAGGTTGAGCTTTATAACTTGGCTTTTCGAAAAAGGAAGGCTACATCTGAAGCCCTGGCGGAGGTTCCTAAGGACTCTAAAGGCGAGGATGACCAGACCAAGGGTAGGGTTCACCCTTTGAAGGTTGAAGGGGATTTTACCTCAGACAATAAGTCCATTCTTCTTTTTGACTTCTCCCCTTGTAAGGAGCTTTGCCTTTTCCTTTTTACCATCATTACCAATTCTTTGATGGTTGATTCTGACCTTTATTTGATCCAGCAGATGGATAGGAGGAACGGAAGATCCTTACGGAGGTTGTGCCCAATAAAAAGAGGCAGTCCAAGATCACCAAATGCTTAGAGTTCAGTGCTCTAGTGGACATTATAATTCCTTGGGTCAAGCTGGTAGAGAAGGCCAACCTAGGGTTTGGCCCTCTTTAAGTCTTAGGTTTAAAGCTTGAAAAAAACCCTACCCTTCCTGCAAGAAATATTGATTGAGGGTAGGTGGGACTTTTGTGGCAATCCACGAAAATCCTTCTATTTCAAGGACTCACAGCCCTTGGTCTCAAAAAAAGAAGTTATAGAGAAGGTTGTGCTCCTTCAGGGTGAGGGGAGTTTAAAAATGGCGAATAAGGTTCCCAATTAATAAGAGGGGAAGATTTACTCAAGACACCCTCAGCAGAGGGGATAGACTCTTATACCTCAGTTGTGGATGCCCTTCATTCGCTGGCTAAAAAAAATAGTTCTTACATGGTGGCCACTTTGAGGGCAAAGGTACCCCTGTCAATGCTGAGGAACTAGTCCATTTGATGGAAAAGGTATTTGTATCTTTAAATGACTCATTTATTAACATTTTTACATTATGTTCATTGTTCTCATATTCCTTTTTCATTTTAGGCACAACACCTAACAGAAGCTCTTATAATCGATGATCTTAATGGTAGTATGGCATAAAGAAGGCTAATGAGATGGAAATTAGTATAACCTCGCCCAACAATAAGTGAATCAAATAATCAACTGTCTGAAGCTGCAGATATAAGCTCTTGAGAGGAAAAGGGATAGCTTGAAGACCCAGGTTGCTTTTCTAGAACATAAGAATCTTCCAAATTAGAAAACCCTCAGAGATAGTGCCTTTTGTTAGTAACTGGTGCACATGAGTCTCTAGCCAAGGTTGAGGAGATAGATGCCCTTGATAGGTTGAGCTCAAATCGACGGCGTAGTCCCTTCAAGATCAGAAAGTTGATATTCAAAGCTATAAGGATATGTTTCTTCGCATTAATGGTGAGGTGGATATCTTCAAGCATACGATCAAAAAGTTATCGACTCAGAAAGAGATTTTGATCTCTCAAGGTCAGGAGCTACAAAAGAGATCTGTTGAGGTCTTAATCAAGCATAAAAAACTTCAAGGACGGATCTGTATTTCTGTTCAGAGACAGTTGGATGCCTATCTGGAGTCTGAGGTCTTTAAAGGTAGCTCTTCCAAAACTTCAACACTGGATTTGAACCTTGCAAAGGTAAGGCCCAGGCATTATTCCCTGAGGTGGATGTCTCTAGTATGTTTCCTGAAGCCTCTCAATTAGAGGAATAGAGATCATGTGACCAAAGAAGTAGTAGTGATGATGTTGAAGAACTATTTGCTCATATGGACTAAGAGGGAGAAACCATGAAATCAATATTTGCATCTCTGCCTTCAATAAGTGAAGCCCTTATGGACCCCCAAACACTCAATCCTTGATGGTCTTTTATGCATTTATTTTGTTTTTGTAAGCTACATATTAATTGTGGTCTACTCTTTGTAATATCCATTTTTACCCTTAATGAAAAGGTAGTTTTTGAGTTTATGGGACATTGATGTTCTTAAATTTGCACTTCATTACTTTTTTCTGTGTTGTTAAGTAATTTTTTACATTGACTTTCACTACTTGAGGTCTGTCATAGGTCTGCCCAGTAAACTTTAGCCCTCGAGATTACTTAGTAAAGTGACTTGAGTTGTGGATTTGTTTGACCATCCCTAAGGGTCGTGAGACCTAAGGCCCTTCACCTATGAAGTGTCTGAACTTGGGGTTGGAGTTCTGTAATGGGTCATTAGACCTTAGACCCATGGAATACTTGATACATGTACTTTTTAGGACTTAAAGCCCATAATATGTGTACAAACACTTAGCTTCCAAACAATTTTAGGCGTAAACAATTAAAATCAAACCTGTAAGGGGTCCTGAGACTTTAGGCTTTAAAATTTGGATTTAAACTTTTGAAATATGAAGTCCTTGTGCGGGACCTAAGATCTTCGGGCTTAATAACATAAAGTCCCCCAACGGGTCATAAGACCTTTGAACTTAGGTGAAGTTTGAAATTTGAAGTCCTTATAAGGGTCCTAAAACCCCTTGATTGAAAAAATTATAACCTGAAGTAGAGGTGAAAACGGATATTCAAGAATCCAAATTCATCAGGTATTTGTATTCGAATTTAGCAGGTATTTATTTGAATCAGTATTCGAAAGAGTAGATTCGATAAAACATTTTAAATATCTGAAAAAATAGATATGGATAGAGAAATGCTGGTATTCGTGATGGATAATTCGTATCCGAGACTATCAATATTGACGGATATCCATTTTCGCAGATATTTGTATCTGTAAATTGATTATATTTACTAATTATTATAATTATTTTTTACATATTATATGTTTAAGTAATTGGTTGGTAGTTAGGGTGTACCAGAGCTTATGTATTGATTCACACATAAAAACTAACCCAATATTCACAACTCCCAAAACCAAAAGAAATCTTCCAAAGTCCAAAGATAGTTTCCTTCTCTCTCTCTCCAAAAAAAACCTTTAGTCTCATTACCCTCTCTATCACTTTTCTAATTTTCTCTATCCTCCACCCTAAAACAATCCAACCCTCCATCGGCCACTATTCTCATTTCATCTCCGCCTCCACGCTCCTATCTCTGTGGGTATCTTTGGTTTAAAGGTAATTTTTTCCTTTTTTTTACTTTAGTTCCGTAAATATGTACCTGTTTTTTTTACTTTAGATATGCACATTTTTTAACTTCAAATCTTATTTCCATAATTTTTTTACTTGAGATCTTATGTAAACTTAGATTAAAGTATCTAATGTTATTTGTTTCAAATGTTTTTGGTCGTATAAATCTCTTATTTCGTAGTAAACTCAAATTATGTAAACAATTTTGAAGTAAAGTGTACTTTTCACCTATTTTTTTGTTGATAGAAAATCATCTAGGAAAATAACATAATGGTAAAATGTACTTTCACCAATTCTAGTTTTGTCTAGATAGATAACAAATTAGGGAAACAACCTAAGTATCACTGGAATCTATCTGTTATTCATGATTATTCTAGAGTAAAAAACACCTTACAAAGGCAATAAGACTATGTTATGAATACTTGGGAGGGGGTGTGTCTGGGATCTATGATATAGTGTGATTAATTTGAAATTTATATTTTTTTCTATGAGAAAATAATCTTAACATATGCAATGATATTAGACTATGTTTTTTTCTTTCTTTCGTGTGTGTTAAGGCTATGTCTGCAAAAGCTATTGTACTGTTTTTCTGTGACAAAACAATCTTAATTTATTCTTTTTTTTATTGTACTGTTGGACCTTGGAAAGTTGAAGATAAGGCATTTTATGTGTTTTGGACTGATTTTGGTGGAAGAAACTTTTAGTATAAGTCGTGTTCGTCATTCTTATTTTTTTTTTCTTTAATTTTTATTCTTTATTGACTTATTTTTCGAATTTTATTTTTTTTATTTGGAAAAATTATAAAATTTTGAAAAAAATTGGAAGATCCTATGCTGATCGGATTCAACCAAAACACTTACTTGTGTGTATAGTACCAAAGATGGTTTTCAAGACTTTGAATGTTAAGGTGGGAGAGTTGTCAAGCATGGGAGACCTAAACATATCCATCAATGTTAGATAAAGTGTCCTGAATTTCAGCCTAAAATAAATCCAAACCAGGCAAGGAGGGTCGGTTGCGGATATTGATTAAAAGCTGAGGTAAATGTTTAACAAGTTCTTTTGAACTTCGTAATTATGTTTGGTTCATCATGATGGATATTTTTTCTTAGGGTTTATCTATTAGGGACACTATGCGTGCACCCATGAGTTTCTACAATCAATTAGAAAAACTTACTCCATGTGATTGTCATTTAAAGAATCAATTAAGTTGGCGAATTTTGTGAAAATATTTTATTTTTATCGTTAAATAACTACGGAAACACTATTACTTTGTGCACTTAATTATGTGCATAATAAATTTTTCGAAATAAATAATTATTTAGAAACTTTATTTTAACTTCTAAAGGGGAAGTGATATATTTGGTACAATTAATTATACTTCAATAATTGCTGATTTGTCTGGAATTTTTTCTTCAGGAGAAATTAAGTTTTATATGTTCTGAAAACTTTGAGTGCAAGAAAGATCATCATTTTCATAAAAATAATGAATCATATCTCTCCATTCTTTCTTTTACATGAACAAGGTCTTATGTCTTATTTTTTTTGTTTGTTAACTTTTTTTAAAAAAAATTACGTGGTGAACTATCAAAGTTAATATTCAGTAATAATTAATACTTCAACTTCAGTTTGTATATTTGTTTAGCGAGAATAAATTTTAATTGAGAGTTTTTTTTTCTATCTTCCTCACATTGCGACTCGCCTGCGCATCGTGTTGACTTACAACTAGTTATAGTATATAACTAAAATTGTCAGAGAAATTCGTTGTCGATGTTTGTCACACCTACACGACGACATGTGTACACTTCATAAATATTTTAATTATTTTACTCTATTCCAGAATTTGAAGGGACCCTATTTACTTGACTTCACGACTTTATCTCATTGGCCTTTAGATTACCTTATTTACCTCCTCTTTTCGATTCCTCTACAATTCCCCAAACTACCCAATTAATTCAGCCCTAATGCATTCGTCTCTCTACATTCCACCTGCCAACTACCATACGCATAAGGAGGCAATTTGTTTTTTTGTAGACTCTATAAAACTTATGCCTTTTGAGTAGAAACTATATAATATAACGAAAGAAATTGTGAAAGCTCTCGATGAGAGAAATATGATCGGGAAGATTCAAGGCATCTGAAAGTCGATTCCAATGGTAAGGGCTTTTTTCACTCTTCATTTCCATTAAAAAAAATTGGCTAGGATTTGGAATTTTTCATGGCGATCTAAACATCCCGGGTAAGTTAATGAGCAAATCTATTTTATGAGATATCAACAAAAATTTTCACAAATTATTCCACCCAATAGGGGGAAAACTCCTGTTGTCAACATGGTTAATGAGGTATTCAAATTGGTATTTCATCTCATTAATTAATAATATCAATTTCTATCACATTTGTACTAATTGTGTTTGGATTGTTTCAGACGAGATTTTTTGCTGAAACTTGGCCAGTTTAGATTTTGGTCTCAAATCATGTGGGTATTTTTTTGGTTTTCCATTTCACATTGTGTTTGATTTTTTTTAGGGTGGGGCTAATGGCACTCCTTAAATTCTTAAAACACTTCAAAAAAAATTTAAAAGACAAACTTATCCTTTGCTCTAAAGATTAAATAAATACTTTTTTATTTGTTAATTTTTTTCAATAAAGAGAAGTAGTTTAAACTGTTTTTTAAAACATTTTTTTTTATTTTTTAAAATTAAAAAATAACTGTTTTTTATAAAAACTGTTAAAAAAAATGTTGTATTAGTTTTAAAAACCTTTTTTTATTTAAAAAACTGCTATGATAATTTTAATTTTTTTTTAAAGATAAATTTAAAAACTGTTTTTTTTTTCAAAAAAATGTTTTTTACATAAAATTGGGAAAAAAAATGAACAAATAAAAAAAATGTTTTTTATAATGAAAGTGTTTTTTTTATATTTTTTAAGTAACAGGATCATGACCCAAATAAAACGCAACGTGACATTGAGTCGTATTTTTTTCATACCACTTGCGAGGACCATTATTTATTATTTCAAAAATAATCTTTTTATTATTTAAAAAAATGGTCTGCACCAGCGATTTGCATAGACAGTCCAACCACCTAAACATACCGCTGGCGCAGACCATTTTTTCCAATATGTTGGTACGCGTCGACGGTATGTATAGGCGGTATTATAAAACATTTTAAATAAAATGTACAAAAAAATAATATTGGTTGGGTTCACGTCGTATCATTTTTATTTTGGTTGGGTTCGTGTTTGATTAAAAAAATAACATATATTGTGGCGTGTCACTTTTACTTGGGTCGTGTTCATGTTTTGTAAAAAAATAATATTTCATGTTGTGTCGTGTCACTTTTATTATGATCGTGTTCATGTTTGGTTAAAAAAACTTGTTGTGTCGTGTCGAGTTGCTTTTAATTGATTCGTGTTCAGTTATAAAAGATTTTATGTCGTGTCATGTTGTCTTTTTTTTATTTTGATTGTTTTCGTGTTTGGTAAAAAAATAAGATTTGGAAGTTATATATTTTAGGATCAAATACCAAAAAGTCCCTCAAACATTTTTAATACACATTTAGTCCAAGCCTTTTATTTTGTACCAAAAAGCTTCGCGTTCTCTTATCTTTAAAGGTCCACGCCAGCGGCATGGTAAAGATGACTTTTTGGTACAAAATAAAAAGTGTTGGACTAAACGTGTATTAAAAAAATCGGGAACTATTTGGTATATGCCCCTATATTTTATATGGATACAATTATATATTTTCATATTTTCGACGTTCATAATTATTTTCATATGTTGTAAGGAAGTAATATACATTTAGTTATTTGTTTAATAATATATCGAGAATTTGAGTATATTTATATATATAAAAAAAGATTAAATTGTAGGGAGTACTAAATATTTTAATTATAGTTGAAAGAGAGAATTAAATTTTTGTAATATCTTTCTTGCTTTTAGATAATGAATTGTTTTAAAAATAGGTTTTTACGGTCTAGTCCTTGGACTAACAATTTTGGACAAAAAAACCAGTGAACCAAATTTACGATTAGGTCCAACATATAAATACCCCCAATTTAAAAAAATCATAAACCTAATCGGCTAATGGAGTTTTCTCTGCAACGAACGACTATTCTCCGAAATCGAAAATAACATCAATCTTATGCTTTGATCGTCTGTCCTATAATCGATTACAGTGTTCTTAATCGATTCTACCTGTATCACTTGGCTCTATCATTTGTAAGTTTATCTTTATCAGCAGTTGATTTTTCTATTTTCGATCGATTACAATAAGTATATGTCCTTTGTTTTGATTCAAGAGACTCATTGTAATATTCATTCATGTGATTGAATAGCTTTTTATATGTTATATATGTATATGTTTTTATTTTGTGTTTTTTATGCATTTATGTTTGGATTCTTCATAAATAAGTTGTATTTATCCATATTTGTAATTGTTAGTTGAATGTGCTGAATGAATATTATTGATGTTTCATTCTAATTTTAGGAGTCCTTGATTTTGATTTGGTATTGAATCACTTATTGATATAGGTCCGCGCCAGCGGAAATAACCAGTTCGATATCAGTTTTCAAAGTACACGCAGTGTTTATAAAGTACACGTGATTGATTTTTTGCAAATATGTGTGTGCTTTATTGCTTCATGTATAGGTTTTTAAAAAGTGCCTGTAATTTTATATTAATTGTAAATAATTTTTTTGATATTTCATGCATTAAATTATTGCACACACTTTTAGAATTATTGACCTTGAAGTAAATATTTTTCGTCTCTGTTTTACTGCAGGACATTATGGTAAGTAGTGTAATAGGAAGGTGTTATTATTTGGATAATATGGCTTGTATTGAAATATTTGAAGATAGCTCATTAGATTTCATATGCAATGAGTTGTGTATTAGGTTTACTAATTTGAGAAGTGGGAGTTTTTCATTGAGGTATTCATTTGGTGATGAATGTCGGTTCATGTTGGTTTGTGACAACGATGTTTGTTGTATGTTGCGGTTCCAATTGATCGTGAAAGCTAATTTCATTTGAATATATGTCATTGATTCATTACCATTTCCATGTAATACATGTCGTGAACGGGTTGAATGGTCTAATCAAAATTTTGAAGGGGTTGACTGCAGTAATACAAGTTCTGAGAGGGTTGACAGTGGTGATACAAATACACAGAGGTTAGAGTCTTTATCATCAGGCACTAAAAATGATTTTAATAGTTGCATTGAAAATGACTTTTATCTTGGAGGTGTGGAGCCAAGTAAGTCGAAAGTCTATCTTTCGAATGATTGGAAGACTTATATAAGTCATGAGCAACAGTGTTTTGAAGGAGGTGTAGTGGAATTTCGGGATAAATTGCGAAAGTATGCCGTTGAGCTTGGGTTCAAGTATGTGTATTTGAAGAATGATAAAACTCGAGTGACGGCTGAATGCTCTAACAAGACTACTGAGAATTGTATGTGGATAATTCATGCTTCATTATCTACAATAAATGGATACTTTTACATACGTGCAATGAATAATGAGCATACATGTAGAGGTGTCTTTCGTAATCCGTCAGCCAAAATGATAGCCTCCAAGTTGGTTTCAACATTTGTAGCTGATGATCTTACAGATAACCCTCTATTGAGACCAATTGATGTAGTTAGAGATATGAAGAAGAATTATGGTCTTGATATAGCTTATCAACATGCATGGCGTGCGAAAGAGATGGTTGCTGCTGATATACATGGTGATGAAAAGTTTTCTTATGCATTAATGAATAATTATCGTGACCTTATATTGCAGTATAATCCTGGGTCGCATTGCATCCTTGACGTGGAACATGAGAGTAAAAAATTCAAGAGAATATATGTAATGTTTAGAGGATGTATTTATGGATTTCAATACTGCAGACCTGTTTTATTTCTTGAAGGTGCCTTTTTGAAGAGTCGTTACCGTGGAATAATACTATCATCTGCTGCAAGGAATGGGAACAATGGTAAATTAATTGTAAATATTTTATTTTGTGTATTGCATTGAAATTTTGTTTGTTCCATTCCATATCATCAAAATACAAGCATAAAAATATAAAATACATTTGAAGGTCTTTGTTTTAGTTCACGTGTACTTTTCATTTTTCTGCGTGTATTTTCATGATATGTATTATTATGTGTAATACTAAGTAAAGTACACGCATAGTGCAGGTCAAGTACACGAGAATATTTTTGTTACTTTCACGTGTACTTTTCATTTTTATGCGTGTACTTTGATGATGATGATTTTATGTGTAATACTAAGTAAAGTACAAGCATTTTACATGTCAAGTACACGTGAATGTTTTTGTTAATTTCACGTGTACTTTTCATTTTTATGCGTGTACTTTGATGATGATGTTATGTTGAATACAAACTAAAGTACACGCATTTTACATGTCAAGTACACGTGAATGTTTTTCTTAATTTCACGTGTACTTTTCATTTTTATGCGTGTACTTTGATGATAGGTGTTGTTATTTGGAAATAATAAAGCAAAGTACATGTTAAGAATGTAAAGTACCTTTGAATGTTTTTGTTTAGTTCACTTGTACTTTACATTTTTATGCGTGTATGTTGATGTTAGTCTTGTTAAAAATAAAGCCAAGCAAAAGATTGGAAAGTAAACGTGCATGTCTTTTTATTTGGAATCATGTGTACGGTACATTTTTATGTTTTGTCTTGTTATTTACAAAAAATTTAAATTAAACACATAATATATTTCCCATGTGTTTTAGGGTCTGCGCCAGCAGCACCAATATACAAAGTGTTGTACATGGATATGTTATTTATTTTAATTTTGATATATTTTTATATTTCAGGACTTTTTCGTGTTGCATATGCTGTTGTTGATTCCGAAACCGAAGATAACTGGATGTGGTTTCTTGTCAATTTGCATAGTGCAGTAGTTGAGCAATATCGAAACATAACATTTATTTCAGATCGAAACAATGGATTACTTGAAGCTGTTTCGAGGGTCTTCCCATTGTCTACACATTCCTACTGTATACATAATTTACAAGGGAATATAAAAAAGAAAATTCGTGGGAATTGTGATGGATTTCGAAAGAAAATTGTTAAAGATTTTTTGTCTTGTGCATATGCTGTCTCAGTAGATGTATTTCACAAGAATATTGAAGCATTGAAGAAGGAAGGAAGAGCTGCTATTGCCGATTTCATTGATAGTTTGCCACCCGAAAATCGGTCCTGTGCATATTTCCCACGGTATGGTGGCATGGCATCTAGTGTTGCGGAGTCATTCAATTCATGGATATTGGAGGAAATTCATTTACCAGTAATGAATATGCTTGATAAATTGAGAGTGAAGATTATGAATTTCAATGCAAACAAACTTGTTGAGTCTGACACTTGGACAAATGAGCTATGTCCTTTTTTTCAAAATTTACTGAATGAAAATTGGAATAAAAGCCGACATTGGACTATTAGTCGCTCAAGTCAAAATGTATTTGAAGTTCATTCAGAAGTGCGAGCAATAGTTGACTTAGGAGAAAGGACTTGTTCTTGTAAGAGTTAGAAGATTAGATGTTTTCCATGTTCTCATGTTGTTTGTGTTGTGTGGAGGAAAGGGACCAGTATTTATGATTATATTGAGGAGTACTATAAGGTATCTTTCTACAGAAAATCATACTCGATACCTATAGTTCCTCTTCCTGATTTGATTTCCTTAAATATTCCTATTCCTGAAAATCCATCTGTCCTTCCACCAATGACTAAGAGACCGACAGACAGGCCATGAAATAAGAGAATAAAGTCTTCTGGTGAGATCACAGTAAGGGAAGTTACTTGCTCGAGGTGTAGTAAAACGGGTCATTACAGGTCTACTTGTAAGGAACCCATTTGACTATTTTTAAAATTGTTGAATTAATTCATTTTAACCATTTGATTGAATAAATTAATTAATAAACCATTTGTTTCACATAAATGAATGTAATTTATTTTTAAGTCTCATTCTTTAGTTTGTTTTTTGTGTTGCTGTGCACATATTTTTCATAAAACATACATGATCATTTTTTCTTGTGTTTACGTGTACTTTACATTTGTATACGCATGTTATGTACAGTACACGCGCATTTTGATGTCCAAAGAAATTTTATTAATGCGTGTATTTGATGAATTATACGTGTACTTTATTAAGTACACGTATATTAATAAAGTACACGCATTAAAAATGGATTTGTTCAGTCAATATGTGTGTACTTTATAAAAGCATGCGTGTACTTTATTAATGTACATGCATGAAGTACACGCATAATATAAATATAATATGTGTGTACTTGATGAAATGTGCGTGTACTTTATGAAGTACACGCATTGATAATTAAAGTACACGCATTTAAATATAAGTGTACATGTATGTTTTAGAAAAGTACACGCATATTGTTATGATAAAAATCTAATTAAATATACGTGTACTTTATGTATTCTGCATGTAATTTTATCAAGTAGACGTATATAAATGCACGCACTATTTGGAAAATGGTTTTGGACATTACAATGTGCTTGTACTTTATAAAAGACATTTGGGTCACTCATATTCTTAAACTCCTATGGGTATTATGGTCCGCGCCAGCGGCATTATTATACAAGTATTTCAATAGGCGTGTACTTTATAGACTATGTGTGTACTTTATAAAGTACACGTGTAATATATAGAGTACACGCATTTATATAATATTTTGGGACAATATCTTGAGTACACGCATTATTATACAAGTATTTCAATAAGCGTGTACTTTATATATTACACGTTTACTTTATAAAGTACACATGTAATATATAGAGTACACGCATTTGTATAATGTTTTGGGACAATATCTTGAGTACACGCATTATTATACAAGTATTTCAATAGGCGTGGACTTTATATATTACACGTGTACTTTATAAAGTACACGTGTAATATATAGAGTACACGCATTTATATAATTTTTATAAGGGTTCACGTGTACTTTACTATATTTGGTGTATGAGATAACTGAGAACACATTCATGAAAGAAATAAATTTTTTATTAAAAATAATAAAATAAAGTACTTTACTATGTTTTTGAGTTTATGGGACATTGATGTTCTTAAATTTGCACTTCATTACTTTTTTCTGTGTTGTTAAGTAATTTTTTACATTGACTTTCACTACTTGAGGTCTGTCATAGGTCTGCCCAGTAAACTTTAGCCCTCGAGATTACTTAGTAAAGTGACTTGAGTTGTGGATTTGTTTGACCATCCCTAAGGGTCGTGAGACCTAAGGCCCTTCACCTATGAAGTGTCTGAACTTGGGGTTGGAGTTCTGTAATGGGTCATTAGACCTTAGACCCATGGAATACTTGATACATGTACTTTTTAGGACTTAAAGCCCATAATATGTGTACAAACACTTAGCTTCCAAACAATTTTAGGCGTAAACAATTAAAATCAAACCTGTAAGGGGTCCTGAGACTTTAGGCTTTAAAATTTGGATTTAAACTTTTGAAATATGAAGTCCTTGTGCGGGACCTAAGATCTTCGGGCTTAATAACATAAAGTCCCCCAACGGGTCATAAGACCTTTGAACTTAGGTGAAGTTTGAAATTTGAAGTCCTTATAAGGGTCCTAAAACCCCTTGATTGAAAAAATTATAACCTGAAGTAGAGGTGAAAACGGATATTCAAGAATCCAAATTCATCAGGTATTTGTATTCGAATTTAGCAGGTATTTATTTGAATCAGTATTCGAAAGAGTAGATTCGATAAAACATTTTAAATATCTGAAAAAATAGATATGGATAGAGAAATGCTGGTATTCGTGATGGATAATTCGTATCCGAGACTATCAATATTGACGGATATCCATTTTCGCAGATATTTGTATCTGTAAATTGATTATATTTACTAATTATTATAATTATTTTTTACATATTATATGTTTAAGTAATTGGTTGGTAGTTAGGGTGTACCAGAGCTTATGTATTGATTCACACATAAAAACTAACCCAATATTCACAACTCCCAAAACCAAAAGAAATCTTCCAAAGTCCAAAGATAGTTTCCTTCTCTCTCTCTCCAAAAAAAACCATAGTTTCCTTCTCTCTCTCTCCAAAAAAAACCTTTAGTCTCATTACCCTCTCTATCACTTTTCTAATTTTCTCTATCCTCCACCCTAAAACAATCCAACCCTCCATCGACCACTATTCTCATTTCATCTCCGCCTCCACGCTCCTATCTCTGTGGGTATCTTTGGTTTAAAGGTAATTTTTTCCTTTTTTTTACTTTAGTTCCGTAAATATGTACCTATTTTTTTTACTTTAGATATGCACATTTTTTAACTTCAAATCTTATTTCCATAATTTTTTTACTTGAGATCTTATGTAAACTTAGATTAAAGTATTTAATGTTATTTGTTTCAAATGTTTTTGGTCGTATAAATCTCTTATTTCGTAGTAAACTCAAATTATGTAAACAATTTTGAAGTAAAGTGTACTTTTCACCTATTTTTTTGTTGATAGAAAATCATCTAGGAAAATAACATAATGGTAAAATGTACTTTCACCAATTCTAGTTTTGTCTAGATAGATAACAAATTAGGGAAACAACCTAAGTATCACTGGAATCTATCTGTTATTCATGATTATTCTAGAGTAAAAAACACCTTACAAAGGCAATAAGACTATGTTATGAATACTTGGGAGGGGGTGTGTCTGGGATCTATGATATAGTGTGATTAATTTGAAATTTATATTTTTTTCTATGAGAAAATAATCTTAACATATGCAATGATATTAGACTATGTTTTTTTCTTTCTTTCGTGTGTGTTAAGGCTATGTCTGCAAAAGCTATTGTACTGTTTTTCTGTGACAAAACAATCTTAATTTATTATTTTTTTTATTGTACTGTTGGACCTTGGAAAGTTGAAGATAAGGCATTTTATGTGTTTTGGACTGATTTTGGTGGAAGAAACTTTTAGTATAAGTCGTGTTCGTCATTCTTATTTTTTTTTCTTTAATTTTTATTCTTTATTGACTTATTTTTCGAATTATATTTTTTTTATTTGGAAAAATTATAAAATTTTGAAAAAAATTGGAAGATCCTATGCTGATCGGATTCAACCAAAACACTTCCTTGTGTGTATAATTTTTATAAGGGTTCACGTGTACTTTACTATATTTGGTGTATGAGATAACTGAGAACACATTCATGAAAGAAATAAATTTTTTATTAAAAATAATAAAATAAAGTACATTTTTTTCAAATAAAGATAGCTAAAAAAACTAAAGAAGGCTTCTATTAGGGATGTTTGTCAAAGGCATCCAGGGTGCCAGGAAGAGAGTCAATTAAATTTGACCAGTGTCGAATTTCTTCTTCTATTACAGCTACAAGGCCTTCATGGAGAGCCTTCTTCTCCTTCAGCTTTGCGATTTTCATGGAAACTTCTTGTGTATATAAAGACATGAGGTCTTCATGTGTTTGAGGATGGTCCTCATCGACATCAAATAAATCTATGGGATTGGGTGGAAGTCCAGAATAGCCTTCCCTCACATATGTTTGAAACTGCTCAAAGGCAGTTTCATATGAGGAAATATTTTCCTCAATTTGCCTTATTTTTTTTTTTATTTCTTTCATCTCTCTCAAGAGTTTCTCGCAAGTTTTCTGCTGGAATAGCCATTATGTTATTATCTTTACCCTAGATGTAATGGTTAAGAAAGCAACAAATATTACTCTTTTATAGGAAAAGTTAAAGCTATTTATTTCTTGACCAGAAGTAGTTGGGAAGTGAGTAGTTGAGCTTAATAAATTGATTTTGGTTATTGCGTCCTTAATGAATTCTTCAAAGTAGTTTTCAATTAAAATAATAAAAAAATATTATATTAACCAGTGCGTGTACTTTAGTAAAAATGCGTGTACTTTGAAGAATTCATTGGTGTACTTAGTAATTGTCACTTGTATTTTTCGTGAAAACTGTTTGTACATTGCTTCATAACACTCAGATGCATTATTTGTCTAAACCTTACGTGGATTGTGGTCCGCGCCAGATGGAAAAAACCATTTTGGTGTAATAAATATTGTAAACAATAACCAATATAACACAAAACAAATTACAAATATGTTTTGAATTTGAATCACAATTTCTAGAAGTTTTTTCTCCTTTCGGGGGAAGAAATATTTTGATAGAAGAATTTTCCTTAGTACATATGCTCTTTGTTTTAGTATGTCAGGGTCTTGAAACAATTTTTGCATTTCCTTGTTTCTGCTTATTTGTTCAATATAGTACATGCAGAACACCCCACAGTCAACCCTGAAATTAAAATAAAATAAATATACAAATTAGTATGATGTGATGAAATTTTTTGAAAAGATACAAATTAGTAATTTTTAGAAATGAAGTTTTTCTTACCCATTATATTGTTTAGGGCATTCATGATCTCTTATTAGGTCAAATTTGAGATCACTTTCCAATAAGAAATCTACTGTCCTTTTTTCTTTCTCTGTCAATAGATCATCATCCAATGTAAACTCATTTGGTGTACCTTCATCAAACTTCCTCTGAATTTTGAAACCATTATTTTTCATTGTTTCTGCTTCAGTCTTCAATAGGCACAGTGTTTTTTGAAAGACGGAAAACTGTTAAGAAGACAAATATTTAGTGTATACAAATAAAAGAGTATATGAAGATTAAAGAGTGAAAAGTACACGCATAATATTTAAGTACACGCCTATTTTATTTTTTCATATCACGTGTATTTTAAAACATGATGCGTGTACTTTGCCTAATGAGTTAAAAGTACACGCATAATATTAAAGTACACGCATATTTTATTTTTTCATATCACGTGTATTTTAAAATATGATGCGTGTGCTTAGCCTAATGAGTTAAAAGTACACGCATAATATTAAAGTACACACATTTTTTTATTTTTATTTATCACGTGTATTTTAAAATATGATGCGTGTATTTTGCCTAATGAGTTAAAAGTACACGCATAATATTAAAGTACACGTAACTTGTATTGGTTCATTTCACGTGTGTTTTAAAATATGATGCGTGTACTTTGATAATCTGGGTAATTATGTGCAACTAATATAAAGTACACGCATTATATTATACACGTGTACATGTGTATAAATAAGTACAAGTAACATTACTAATTAAGTTTAGGCACTGACTAATTTTTTTGCATCATCGAAGAATATTATGTTTGTTTCCTTGTCGTTCGGTCGAAGGGAATCCATGTGGACCACTTTTTTTTTTTTTTGTATATCACAAGTAATGTGAAATGTCCTACACTATGTCTTAGTACAATGAACAAATTATTACAAGTGCCTAAGTATTCAAATAAATCTCTGTATAACTCCTCCTTCTTATTGACTTCATTTGTGCTACAAGCTTCTATCTGAATAAAAATTATAGACACTGTGTTAATAAAAAAAAACTGAAATTTGTTTCTCAAAACTTTCGGTTTAATTGTACTTACCCAACAATAATCAGAAAAAGTGTGTGAGTAAGAGAGCCCTTCCTCTGACAATTTTAACCTCAATACTTCACTAAAGGCAAGTATTATCTCTTTCACACAATATAAAATGGTGAGGAAATAATAATGTTAAAATTTAATGAATGTCTAATATTTGGACTACATACTTGGCTTAAATTTCTTGATGGTTGAGGACTTCAACTAAATCTTCCCATGGGACATACGAAACTAGGCCTTGGAAAATAAATTCACTGCATTTTATATAATCAATAAGAATTGTATAATAATAATAACCTTATTCTTTTGCACCAAAAAAATATAAATTAGCAAAGTGATAAATCATAAAACAATAAAATTTACCCTGGCTCAGCCTTTTGAATAAACTTTTCAATCTTTTTCTTCGAAGATTCATCGAGATATTTGTATACTTCAATTGCTTCAAGCTTGAAGTGAGTTTCTTTCATTTGTTCAGCTATTGTTAGACGGCCTTTTCTCAGCTTTGACTCTTTTTAATTCTTAATTGGTTCATGCTTTTCGGTTTCGCTGTCAGCGTTTCTTTTCTTCTGCCCTCTAGTAAGAGGTCCTTTTGTTTTGGATATTTTGGGGGTGCCCTGAACTTTCTTTGAGGCTAGTTCAATCTTCAAACTCGAAATTTCGTCCATGAGTTGTTTATTAGTGTTTTCCTGATATATTTAAGAAGGAATGTTGGATTGTAAGCATTTTTTGAAACAATGATTCATTTTCTCTTACGTGTATTTTATAAAGTACACGCGTGTATTTTAATACATGCGTGTATTTTATAATATACACGAGTGTATTATAAAATACGTGTACTTTATAAAATTTATAATATACATAAAATTTATATATCTATTGTATTTTATAGATACCTGGTCAGTTTTTTCAATTCTGATTCTTCAAGCATTTTCTTCAACTCTGAAATTTCTTCATTAAGGATTTTATTATTATTTTCCTGTTATACAAAAAAAATATTACATTATAAGCAATACTTGACTAAAATTGCATTATTTTTAATAAAATTTATAATATACTACGTGTACTTTGGGAAAACTGCGTGTACTTTGGGAAAACTGCGTGTACTTTAGAAAAACTGCGTGTACTGTGCATTTAAAAGTACCTGTTGAGTTCTTTTCAATTCTAACTCCTCAAGATTCTGCCTCAATGTCATCTTTTCTATGTCAGCATCTTTCCATTGTTGCAATGTATCATCATACTTTTTTTTAGATCTTCATTACTCAAAGACAGATATCCATTCTTTTGTTCCCAAATTCGTGTTGATTCTGCCTCTTTTTTCAATGATTCATCCAATTCTTTAATTCTATCTGAGTCACTCATTGTGACTTGATCAAGCTTTTCTTTTAAAGAATTGTTTAACTCAACTAGTTGAGCATTTTCTACCTCCAACTTATTTAATAACTCTTTTTCCTTCAAAAGGTCGGAATTCCCCACCTTTAACTTCTTCATTTCCTCATGGGCTTCAAAAAGTGAATCACGATCTACCTGCAACTGTACATTCAAAATGGCACTCTCCACCTCTAAAGAGGTCACCTTCTCAAGTGCACCATTAATGTCTTCAGCTGCTTTAGATAGTTGGTTATTTTTTTCCAACAATTCCCTTTTCAAAATAGCAATTTGTTCCTCCAAATTAACCTTTGGTTGATCTTTTCCCTTCTTTTTCTTTGGAGTCGCATTGTTTTTAAGGGGAATATTCCAATCATGTGAAAACTCATTGTCATTAATATCTTCAGCAACTTTTTTTGATGATGAATCAGCATGTATAGGACTTTCTGTAGATATGTTCAAAGAGTAACTTAGCCCTTCAAACTGAGATTCCTTTTATACAGGACAGTCCTTACAAGCTGATTTCTTTGTAGCCTACTTCAAAGTTGCTGTTGTGATGTCATTCTCCACAAACCATTGTTTCAAAGATGACAACTTTCACTTCAGGAATTTTGGAGTATTTTCTTTATATTCTTCAACAGGAGAAATAATTTCAAATTTCTCACATGCCCAATACTGTGATCATCCAAAAAACAAAATGAGTTTAATACTTGTATTACCTAGGGATTGATAATGGAAAGTACAAGAGATTTGTTCAAAATACACGCAAAATTAAACGTGTACTTTACAAATTTTACAATTGTATATTGAAAGTACAAGTGATTTTTATAAATTTAACGTGTACTTTGTCAATATAAGTTCACGATTACTTTCCAAAGTACATTTATAATATTGACAGAAAATATAACAAGAGTATTTTGAGAGTACACTGTTTATATTTACAAAACATAGTACACGTGTACTTTGTAAAATACAAGTGTACTTTCACATGATATAAGACGTGTATTTTCAAAATACACGTGATTAAGACGTGTATTTATAAAATACATGTGATATAAGACGTGTATTTTCAAAATAGACGTTAAATATCAAGTGTATTTTGAAATAACAAAAGAAAATATCACATATATTTTGAAAATACACGTAGTATTTTCAAAGTACAGTTAAGTATTGGTATGTAAATTTTGAAATATCAGGAATATCAAGTGTATTTTCAAAATACACGTGATTAAGACGTGTATTTTCAAAATACACGTGATATAAGACATGTATTTTCAAAATAGACATTAAATATCAAGTGTATTTTGAAAGAACAAGAGAAAATATCACATGTATTTTGAAAATACACGTAATACTTTCAAAGTACAGGTAAGAATTGGTATGTAAATTTTGAAATATCAGGAATATCAAGTGTATTTTAAAAATTCATGTGAAAATATACGTGTATTTTCAAAATACACGTGAAAATATCACGTGTATTTTGAAAATACACGTGAGTATTTGTATGTAAATTTTGAAATATCATGATATTTTTTTGCTCACCAGTAGGAAAATGACACATCCAGTAACTGTGTTAGGTTTTGAACTTGATGATTTGTCAAGTGAATTTATGAGAAACTTATGCACAGCAGATGCCCAATCATACTTATTCATTTCCTCAATATCGTCGATGTATTTCAACCAAAATTCTCCAAGGGTGAAGTTTGAGTTGGAGAAAAACAATGTGTTCAAGAAGGGAGACACACAATTTTAACAAAATCAGCAATTCCTTCATCTGTCTCCAATTCAACTGATTTCTTCAAACCATTCACTATTTCTGATTTTTCTAATCTTTTTGCGAAGTATCGTGCTTGTAATCCAGATTTTTGAGCAGTATTCGGTCCCTTTTTCAGTTCTATTGATTTTAAACCCTCAACCAGGGGTATGCCAAATATTTCACTTATATCTATTGGCATTATTGGAATCCTACTCTTAATACGGAAACTTTTGGTTTCCATATTGTACAGCTCGATAATTGATAAAATATTTTTATCCGTCTTCTTGTGGTCCACTTCTACTACTTTCTCACTGTAGTATGCATTGAAAAGCTCCCAAAATGGAGTCTTCTTAAGAAGTTCAATATGGCTATTGTTTATTTTATCTTTAATCTGATGCAAATCATGGAGAAAGCTAACAATATTAGACCGATATTGGTCATTCTTCTTTGCAGGACGTTTAGCTTTCAATGCCACACTAGAACTGAAATTGGAACAGGAACTGGATGAAGAACTATCATCAGAACTGCTCTTTTTTTGTTTCTTTCCTCTTCTTGCCTTCATCTTCATCCCCATTATATTGATCTATAAACAAAATTTAAATTACTAACCTATAATGATATGTACAAAAAATAAAATACATGCGAATTAGAATAAAACATAGACTGAAACAATAAAATACAAGCGTATTTAACAAAAGTACATGCAA
This sequence comes from Sambucus nigra, assembly GCA_949130495.1. Classification (NCBI taxonomy): domain Eukaryota; kingdom Viridiplantae; phylum Streptophyta; class Magnoliopsida; order Dipsacales; family Adoxaceae; genus Sambucus; species Sambucus nigra. Next base: position 352,928,220 of record OX422215.1, read on the forward strand.
TATTCTCACAAATAATTTATACAAGTCTCATCAAAATACATGCTAAAGGCGATAATATATATCGTCAGTTTCATGGTAATACCTAACAGAGGTTGTTTGACAAGTCAAAAACCAAGATTCTCTACTCCTAACATATTCAGTAAAGAAGTGATACAATAGCTGAATGCTAAAAGCTCCAACATTATCAAAACCCCTTAAGCAATTCATTTAGCTAAATCCTTCGCTTTCGATTCAGTTACTTGAAGTTGTTGCACATCAAAAGTGCAGTAAATGTCTTCATAGTAGTAGTAGAAACCAAGTAACCTTTTAGCTCTATCATTGATGCGAAGGAGAAAATGAATTTCATCATTATTAGTACTATTCACTATCAATGTGAAAGGTTTTGTATTGTTAAGATCTTCGAACGTGCAAGAAGCAGTTTTGTAGTTGAACATGCTTGATCGTATGATTCCTAAACAATAACACAACAATACAAAATAGTACACTCATAATACACATTAGTACATGGATATTGGATTGAACAAATTGAATTTCAATGTGAGTATACTTTCTGAATTTTTTGCGTGTACTTTCAACAAAATACACGCAAAAAATGAAAAAATACACGCAATAAAACTGATTATTAGCTAATAACATATCATTCAAATGCAGCTGGCTATTGGACAAAAAACACTCCTAAATATTGACAAAATAATAATACTTCTTAAAAACTCATGGAATATCATTCAAATGCCACTGGCGCGGACCAAAATAACATAGGATTGATCAAATATGGATTTGAAATAAATATTTTATAGAGTACACGTATAAAACATAAAAGTACACGCATAATGAATTGAGAAATTCAATTTCAATGTGCGTGTACTCTGTGTATTTTCCGTGTACTTTTTGATAGTACACGCAAAATACACAGAGTACACGTAATACGGGGCTTGTACATGTACATATTCTATAGAGTACACGTATAAAACATAAAAGTACATGCATAATGAATTGAGAAATTCAATTTCAATGTGCGTGTACTCTGTGTATTTTGCGTGTACTTTTTGATAGTACACACAAAATACACAGAGTACACGCAACACAGGGCGTGTATATGTACATATTCCAATCATGTATATATTCCTAGTCCTTGATCAATCCTTGATAAATGATGTATACAGGAGAAAAAGTATAATGATGAAATACATATATCTAACATGCAAAAAGTGTGTTTTACAATTAAAATGAGGGAAACAAATATATGATGAAATACATAACATGAAAAAGAAGAATGTGATTTCATCAGTCCATGTGTCTACAAATTTATACATATGAGAACACAAAATACACAAGGACAAAAAGGTGATAAGAGAATGTATACATACTTGTTAGTGTTGTTTGGAAGAATTTGATTTAGAATGTAAAATGTAGAACTTCAACGATTAGGGTTTGATCGAAGAGAGCTAGGGTTTTGATCGAAGAGAGTTAGGGTTTTGATCAAACAGAGTTTTTAGAGCTTCGATCAAGAGTATTTATATGTTGTTGTTGACCAAAATTTGATTGAGAGATAGATTCGTTTTGGGGATTTGATCGAAGAGATGGTACGATTAAGGTTTTGATTCAAGAGAGAATACAGTGTTATTGGCGCTTCGATTTCTGAATAGTGCGTGTTTGTTTTAATTTCGGGGTATTTATATGTTGGACCTAATCATTTAAAATTTGTTGGTCCTGATTTTTTTGTCCAATATTGTTAGTCCAATGACTAGACCGTTAAAGTCCCTTTTAAAAAATAAGGTAAAAATCATAAGGAAGAAGTTTTGTTTTATAGGAAGAATAGTTTTGTCGTTGTAATATATAGCTTGGAGTGCCTTAAGATTCTAAGGAGTGCCAATAGCTGCACCCTTTTTTTATTGCTGCAAAATATATAGATCTCCCAATTCATTTGTTTTGCACTTTGTGGTCAGATTGATTTGAAATAGATATAACCTATTTTATGACTTTTTTTTAAAGAGACTCATCTAACTTTTTTTAATCAATATTGTGTCACCTGTAGCTCCACGTACTCTTTATATATATAGAGGCAGGCTCCTGTGCACACTAAGTTTGCACACTAAGTTTGCACATTAAGTTTTTAAAGTAGTAAAAAAAATATTTTTGAGTGCTGGCGCACACCAATTTTTTTATGTGATATTTTAACATTTCAACGGACTCACATAAAAAAAATTAGCTCAAAAAAACTTTTTTATCTATTTTTTAAAAATCGGTCAAACTTTCGCAGTTTTTAAAGGGCTTAAAAGTATAGAAAGTTTGACCGATTTTTTAAAACTAGCAAAAAAAGTTTTTTTGAGCTGATTTTTTTTATATGGGTTTCTTGAAATGTTTAAATATTACACAAAAGAAATCAACTCAAAAATATTTTTTTTACTACTTTAAAAAGGTAACGTGCAAACTTAGTGTGCACTGCCTCTATATATATATACATATAGTTAATTCTTCATAATTTATCTTTAATTTTTAAGTATAATTTCTTATCAACTTTATAATAAGGGCACCCATCACGCAAGTTACCTAAAGTCACACACGCACGTCTGCAATTAGTGGCAAGTTTAAAAATGCCGTAATCTTGTATTTAAAGTGCATATCTGTTTTAATTTTGGAAAACAAAAACGCCAAGAATAAGACCAATATGCTTGTAAAAAAGGATCGAGTATGAGACTTTTACATGAAACCTCGTTACAAAACAAAAAGCCCAAAAAAGAGTCAAATACCAAACCATAACATTTACTAGGAGAGTAACAAGAAGCAAACGAAAACCCTAAAGAGTTTTCCGGGAATAGCGGTTGGCCTTCTTGATGAGATGAATGAGCCAACGCCTTAAACTCCGTTTGGTGTTGGGATCGTTTTCACCAAAACGTGACCTCTCTTGAGTAGCAGCATCAACCTTTCGCTGTTCCACCATTTGTAACGTCGGTAGAATAATCTCCTCGTGATAATTTTGGTGGCAGCCGCATGCAACGCAATATTGGGGACGTAAAGTTGCTGGTGTAAACTCACTGCACCCATCACTTGCAAACTCACCTGGCCATAGAGCACAGTTTTTCAAGCATTTCCCGTATAACGCCATTCTCTCTCTCTCATTCACTCTCTCGTGCAATTCCTTTATTATAGTGTTTTAGTATAATGCAAGTTCCTCATGCTTATCGTGACCAAGAACCGAGGGGCATCTTACTTTATCAGCATTTATCATGCCATTCAAAATCATTTCTATAACTCATTTCCAATATCCAAAATCTAAACACATAAACGGTGGGCAGTCTGTCGTTTATTTCAATCTCCCGCCCATTTTTTCTTTCTATATTCCCATTTTTTTTAGATCCACACTTTTCAGGTTCAAAGTCTTTCAATACACCCTGTGAGTGAGCTGTATATGAAATTCTTTTATTTGAAACATGATTCTTTTGCCCACCTGCGGTATATCACGACAAGGCTTTTCTCTCTCTCTCTCTCTCTCGCTCTCTCTCTCTCTCTCTCTTATATATATAATCCATATGAAATCACTTATTGATCTTATATATATATATATATAATCCATATGAAACCACTTACTGAAAATACATATTTTGACATTGATGTCAAATATGTTAAAATTGTTGCAAATATTTAATTATTTTTAATTTTGAAATTAAGATAATTCAAAATTAATTATTTAATTAAATATAAGTGTGCTACTTAATTTAATCCACAAAATATTTTGGATTTGTCATGATTCTTTTAGATAAGTCATTTAAATATTAAGGATAATGTTGGTGGATTAGTTTTCTAATAAAACTCTAATGTTATGATGGTAAAATCTAGAATAATTAGGAAATCGAGTTCTCTCTCATGCTATATATAGTCCACCATATACATAGTAGGTTATATTTCATCGATAATACACATTATACACACCATATTGGTCAAGAGAGAGAAATATCTGATATTCCAACATTATTATTTTTTGTCAAAGTGATGAAAGTTACGATGAAACAATTATCAAGATGATTCAAAGGAATTTCTATGTCAAACTTGATCAATGCATTAGATCACGAAAAGTTCTCTCTTCTATAGTTTAGGCATATTTTGTGAAAACATGAAGATTCAAGATCCTTTTATTAAGAACAACTGTATGCTAAAAGTTTAATCGAATTAATGTATTATTGGTTAATATTATGGTGTTCTTAAAATTGATTTTAAATGTGGTATGAGATCCTAAATTTAAGATCTCGTGATTTTCCTTTTGTTGATACCAAAATTAATATGCTGATGTGGGCGAATAATACGAAGACATTTGTCAATCTACGTGGCACAATAACAACGAGGAAGTTCATTTCCCCGACCAGCTCATGTTCCCTACGAGCAACGAAGACACACCGAGGAACTTTAGCATTCCGAGATACTCTAGCGCTCCGAGGAACTCCTGAGCAACGAGCCACTAAGGCGGTCCGAGCTGCATCTCGGCCGTAGCATTAATTACCAGATAATCAACAGTTCAACTATTCATTGAATGTTTATCACCTTGATACACACGTTACATTAAATGTATTACCCTTTCATATGTATATCATTTAATGTATCGACCCTTTCATGTACAGCCTCAAGGCTATAAATACATTGTATCACCCTCATCCAGGAGGAGGGAAATTTCTTGAGAGAACTTGTAATCGTGAATTCCCAAATACTCAGCAATAACATAACAGTGGACGTAGGCCATTCTTATAAGGCTGAACCACTTTAAAAATCATTGTCTCATTTTATTTATCTATGATTGAATAATTAGAGCAATCTAATTTTTTACATCAACAGATTGGCGCCGTCTGTGGGAACGACTATTGCTATCGTTTTTCACCAAAAAATCATTTATCATCAATGGCAGATAATCCAGAATCCAGTAATCGAAATGCTGGAAATGCTGGAAACCCTCCAAATCCATCTGCACCTCCAGATCTGGCTGGAATTATGACGAATCTGGCTGAAGGACAAACCGCCATGCAAGAAACAATGAGGCAACTCATTCAAACTCTTCACGGCGGTGCACCTACCCATTCAAGGCAAATGAGTGATCGTGGGCAATCGCGATCCAGGCGTACTGGGTCATATCGTAATGAAGAATCTAATGATTTTTCTTATCAACCTGGGCGAACTTCATCGATACGGGCTACGGATACAGATCAACATATCACTCTCTCTCCGGAGAGAACCAGCGCCCTGGAAAGATTAAGCAGGGTGTCTCCTTTCAGTCGGTTAGGACCAAGGAGAAATATGAGTCCACCTAGAGCCCCATCGAGAAGCTTTCGACCACCATCAGGTTTGAGAGAAGGATCAGCACAATCACGACCAGCTACTCGTCGAGATAGATCTCAGGAAGCTACGTCAGAACAATCAATTGCTCGGACTAAGCGGCCCGAGGAAGGAAATGAAGCATGGAAAGGTTCCATTCAGCGATTGGAGGATAGACTTGGAGAAATGGCTAAAGAAAGGAATCCCTTACAGAGAACTTTTGTTCAAGGGACACCTTTTGTGCAGGCCATTGTGAATTTTCCTACACCATCGAAATTCAAAGCACCTGTAGTGACCCCTAAGTATGATGAAAAGACAGATCCTGTTCTTCATATAGAACAATACCAAGCTGCTGCCGACATATATGCCGTCCCCGACGAGATGAGGTGTAGAGCATTCTCGAGAACTTTTACCGGATCTGCACAGATATGGTATAACAATCTTCCTCGGGGTAAGATTTCAACTTTTATTCGGTTAGCCGAGTTATTCATTGGCAATTTCTGTTTTGGAGCAAAGCCGGTAAAGCGAGTAGCGCACTTGTTAAGTGTTAGACAAAAATCAGGTGAGAGTACTAGAGATTACATAACTCGTTTCAATAACGAGAAGTTGGAAGTCATAGATTACGAAGAAAAGACAGCGATCACTGCTTTGATGAGTGGATTGCTGCCTAACAAGTTATACTACACTTTGGCCAAAGATCCACCTAAAACTATGTCGGAGTTGATGGCAAAAGCGGCCAAAATTATGAATGCCGAGGAGGCTATGGCTGCGAAGAAGAATATGGATAAAGAAACCAAGGTGGAGGTTGACAAATCTAAGAAGAAAGAGCAAAAAGATAATGGTGGTGACAAGCACTCCAAGAATAATAGGACGTCATGGGAAGTCTTGAAGAAATACGATAATTATACTCCATTGAAAATGGGTATTAATCATGTTTTGGAAGAAATCAAGAATAACGAAGAAATCAAGTGGCCAGATAAACTGAGGAACAATCCTGACCTGAGGAATAGGGCCAAATATTGCGAATTCCATAAAGATCATGGCCGTACGACCAAAAATTGCATAGCCCTTCAGAACAAGATTGAAACGCTCATCCGAAGAGGAAAGTTGTCAAAGTATGTAGATCGCAGAGGTGAAAGGAAGAATGATGATAGAACTAGAGATCGTTCCAGATCTCCTCGTCGGACGGAGGAGAAAAAGAAAAGAGATCATGAAGATGATCCAGATGAAGACCCCGATCTTCCAAAAAAGCCAAGGCAGCCTGAACGAGAGGTATTTTCCATACGTTTTGGGTCATTTGATTGTAATGTTATTACAGGAGGAGATGCTGGAGGAGGAGACCTTACTGCAGAAAGAAAGGCTTATCTAGGAGAGGCTCAAGCCTGCTCATATATTCAACGAATAAATCTTGCCGAGGATGATCGTCCGAGGAAGGTAAATAAAGAGAAGCTAGTTATTGGTTTTTCAAAAAACGATTTGGCAGGTGTTCTTTACCCTCACGACGATCCTTTGGTGATCAAAATGAGGATGAAAGATGTGGTGATTTCAAGGGTGTTGGTGGACAATGGTAGTTCGGCAGACATCATGTACTATTCATGCTTTGATAGCTTGAATTTGAAATTATCTCAATTGGAACCTTATCACAGACCCCTTCTGGGTTTTGCTGGCGAGAAAGTTTTTCCACTTGGGACGATCAAGTTGGACATATTCATTGGAACTTGGTCTGCTTGTCGAACAGAAAGAATACACTTCTTTGTGATGGATAAGAATGTGCAGTCAGCCTACAACATCATCATGGGAAGAGTTGGTTTGAAGAAGTTCGAAGCAGTTCCATCTACAGTGCATCAATGCTTAAAATTCCCAACAAACTTCGGAGTAGGAGTTGTGAAAGGTGATCAAAAAATAGCTCGAGAATGCTATTATTCATCTGCCGAGCAAGAGGAGCTTGAGAAATCAAGGAAAAAGACTACTACCTACCAGGTGGAGGAAGGTACAGAAATTGAAACTCTTGATCCCAGGGATGAATACCAACTTGTAAAAGGACAAGTGGTAGAATCTACAGAAAATGTTATTCTGGACGAGGAGCACCCTGAACGAGTAACCCAGATAGGTTCGTCGTTGGATGCTTCAATAAAACATGAGTTGATAACTTTCTTGAGAAATAGGAAGAATACTTTTGCATGGAGTCACGAAGACATGCCAGGAATAGATCCAAACTTCTTATGTCATGAACTCAATGTGAATAAGGAGATCAAGCCTGTGAAGCAGAGAAGAAGAGTGTTTAGTCCCGAGAAGAATCAGGCTATACAAGAGGAGGTCGAGAAGCTCCAGAAAGCCCAATTCATTGAAGATGTGAAATATCCAGACTGGTTAGCAAATGTGGTGATGGTAAAGAAGAAGAATAATAAATGGAGAATGTGTGTTGATTTCACTGATCTCAACAAAGCATGCCCGAAAGATCATTTTCCATTGCCCAGAATAGACCAGCTAGTGGATGCTACTTCGGGACATGAGTTGCTCAGCTTCATGGATGCATATTCTGGCTACAACCAGATCAAAATGAAACCTGAAGACAGGGAAAGTACTTCTTTTATTACCCCAAGGGGAACTTATTGTTATAATGTCATGCCTTTTGGTTTAAAAAATGCAGGTGCAACATATCAGCGACTGATGAACAAGGTTTTTGCCGAACAAATCAGTTGCAACATGGAAGTCTATGTCGACGATATGCTAACAAAGAGCAAGAAAGCTGTTGATCATCTAGTTGACTTAGGTCAGACCTTTAATCAACTAGATAAATACCAAATGAAGCTCAACCCGACGAAGTGCACCTTTGGAGTACGAGAAGGAATGTTCCTCGGATACATCGTCAACCAACGAGGAATTGAGGCAAATCCAGAAAAGATCAAAGATCTTTTAGGGCTGCGATCCCCAACGACGAAGAAAGAAGTGCAGAGTCTTACAGGACGAGTTGCAGCGCTCAACAGATTTGTGTCCCGAGCAACTGATAAATGCCTCCCATTCTTCAAAACACTTCGAAAAACTTTTGAGTGGACTGATGAATGTGATAAGGCCTTTCAAGACTTGAAAAAGTATTTGAGAGCACCTCCATTGTTGTCCAGGCCAATAATAGGAGAGAAGTTGTACTTGTATCTGGCAGTATCAGAGAATGCACTTAGTTCAGCATTGATCAGATTGGAGAATAGAGTCCAGAAACCAATCTATTACACAAGTAAAGCTCTCTGAGGTGCGGAAATCAGGTACCCAAAGTTGGAGAAATTGGCATTGGCATTAATTGAAGCAAGTAGAAGAATGAGGCCATATTTCCAGGCCCATACCATCGTCGTTTATACCGACATGCCATTGAGGCAAGCCCTTCATAAGCCAGAAAAGTCAGGAAGACTGATGTACTGGGCAATAGAGCTCGGTAAATATGATATTGTGTATGAACCCAGATCATCATTGAAAGGGCAGGCTGTAGCAGATTTTATAGCAGAGTTTACATATCCTGATACCCTCGAGGAACAAAAGTTGCTCACTGACCAACCTGTGGATGTTACAGGATCAACAGACATAAATCCAGACCAACTCCGGTTGGTAAAAGGACTTGTGGATGTAGAAGGATCATCAACTTCAAACTCAGACCAGCTCCGGTTAGTAAAAGAGAGAAAAGAGATGGTCGACGAGGAGAGAAAATTGTCAGGGGAGGATGAAAAAAAGCAACAAATATTTCACCGAGGAACCCTGTCAGATAAGGAATTTGAAGACGGGTTACCCATATGGAGATTATATGTAGATGGCTCATCTTGCACAGCAGGTTGCGGGGCAGGAATTGTTTTGAACACCCCAGACGAGATTGACATGGAATATGCTTTGCGATTCCAATTCAAAGCCTCCAATAATGAGGCTGAGTATGAGGCCATGATAGCAGGTCTTAATTTATCAAAGATTATGGAAGCGCAACAAGTGATGGTATTCAGTGATTCTCAATTGATTGTGAATCAGATGATGGGAACATATGCAATTAAAGGAGAACTAATGGTCAAGTATCATGCAAAGGTGATGGAATTATTGGCAGAATTTGATGCCATTCAGTTGATCAGAATACCCAGAATAGAAAATCCACAAGCAGACGCACTGGCCCGACTAGCATCAGCTACTCGTACCGAGCTACGAAGAACAATACCAATTGAAGTACTGGAAAGTCGGAGCATAGATGAAAACCTGACGATGAATGTTATTACCCTTGATTTAGGACCATCTTGGATGGATCCCATCAGGGCATATATTGAAGAAGGAGAATTGCCAGAGGACAAGCTCGCGGCAAAGAAATTGAAGTATAAAGCTGCTCGGTATGTATTAACTGATGGTATTTTATATAGACGAGGAATTATAGCAGGTTTGCAGAGATGTGTACATCCCTCCGAGGTGAAAGAATTGATTGAAGAAATCCATGAAGGGTCTTGTGGAGCTCATGTAGCAGGTCGAACACTTTTACAAAGGGTAATGACTCAAGGATACTATTGGCCGACGATGAGGGCTGATTGTATAGCCTATGCTAAGAAATGTGACAAGTGCCAACGTTTTTCCTCTATCCGACGAACTCCACAAGCATTGTTGACACCAATAACTTCCCCTTGGCCATTTGCCATGTGGGGAATTGATTTGGTTGGACCACTGCCGACCACCCGAGGAAGATTCAAGTACCTCGTCGTTGTAGTGGACTATTTTACTAAGTGGGTAGAAGCTGAGCCGCTTATTGATATGACATACGAGAAGGTATACCAGTTCGTTTGGAAGAATATCATATGTCGATATGGTCTCCCTCATGCCTTCATCACAGACCATGGAACCCAATTTGATAACGAGGAATTTGCTGCCTATTGTCATCAGTCGAACATTTTGAAGGTTCATTCAGCACCAGGCCATCCTCAAAGAAATGGACAGACTGAAGTGACGAATAGAACACTGCTAAATGGTTTGAAGAAAAGGCTAAGTGAAGCTAAAGCTAACTGGATTAATGAGCTACAATCAGTATTGTGGGCTTACCGAACAACTCCCCGAGCAGTGACTGGAGAATCACCATATATGCTGGCATTTAGAAGTGAGGCTGTAATACCTGACGAGTTGGGTCTTCCAACGCATAGAGTACTGAATTTCAATTCTCCTGTCAGTGACTTGATGAGAAGACTGGATTTGGATATGCTCGAGGAGGTTAGAGAAGAGGCAGCCATTAGGAATGCTGCTTATCAACAACGAACAGCTCTTTTTTACAACAAAAGAGTGAGGAAATGCGATTTAAAGGAAGGAGATTACGTGCTAAAGAAGGTAATTCAGAAGCACAATAAATTGGAGGCAAACTGGCATGGGCCTTACCGAGTTACAGAAGTTGTTCGACCAGGAACCTACCAAATAGCAACTCTAGAAGGAGAAGAATTCAAGAATGCTTGGAATGCTGAACACCTTCGCAAGTATTATCAATTATGTAAAATGTACAACGGTTCCATCAATATGAATAAAACGATGATGTTTTCACCATTTTCCTCTCCTTTGTTTGAAAGTTTTTCGGGGAATACTAGTGTTGTACACTACGCTGCTCGACAGCAAAAAGAAGACGATAGTTCAAAAGAACCAAAAAATATACTCCTTTGGTTAGGAGGCTTACACTAGCGTGACCAACTAAGGTTGGTAAGATAACTAGTGGACAGATAGTTCGAAAGAACCAAAAAATATACTCCTTTGGTTAAGAGGCGTACACTAGCGTGACCAACTAAGATTGGTAAGATAACTAGTGGACAGATAGTTCGAAAGATCCAACAAATATACTCCTTTGGTTAGGAGGCGTACACTAGCGTGACCAACTAAGGTTGGTAAGATAACTAGTGGACAGATAGTTCGAAAGAACCAACAAATATACTCCTTTGGTTAGGAGGCGTACACTAGCGTGACCAACTAAGGATGGTAAGATAACTAGTGGACAGATAGTTCGAAAGAACCAAAAAATATACTCCTTTGGTTAGGAGGCGTACACTAGCGTGATCAACTAAGGTTGGTAAGATAACTAGTGGACAAGATAGTTCGAAAGAACCTGATAGTTCAATAATCAACTACGGTTGAGGGAAGAACAATATTATTTGATTTGAAAATATGCTCTCACATTCCAATTTATGTTGGTCGGGAGGTAATATTATTACAAAAGTTCTTCAAAAACACAAAAATTCCAAACTGAACCAAATATAGTTGGTCGGTGATCAAAACCCACTAATTGTAGTTGGTCGACGAGGATAAATTATTGACCTTGGTTGGTCGGAAGCACTTTATGAACATTTGATGAACCAAATATGGTTGGTCGGGGATAAAAACCCATCAACTGTAGTTGGTCGACAAACACAATTTAACAACCTTGGTTGGTTGGAAACATTTTGAACATTTTATACTCATTACTTTATTATTAAGTGATTGAGCAAACTTGATACTTGTAACTTTTTATTAAGTTGGTCGATGTACAACAATATTGTTATCTTTTTAACTTATACATATGCACAGATGTAGAGCATTTTACAAGACAATAGCAATACAGATTTGCAAACAGAAGATGAAAGTCTTTCATTAAAATCAAAATAAATTACAAGCTACATATATGTGCTAACTGTTACATTGAAAAACCTATTCTATTGGTTTCTTTCCTTTAGCTTTTGAAATAGGCTCCTCGCCAGCAGGAGGATCCTCCAGGCAAAGAGGAGAATTGATGAAATTAATATCTCTGAGCATTCTGACGTTCATCACAGAAGGTGTATCCAAGAGATTCTCGGGACGAGATAATTCAGTCTGAGAATGAAGACTATAGTCACCAAGGTATTTTGAAATTAAGCTCCGAGGAATGGCACGAGCTGGGATCCACTCCATGTCTAGTTTATAAGGCAGTACATGCAAGTCTAGTAGCCCAGGAGCATGATAATCCCATAAGAAATGGCCCTACTCTAGCTTTAACACACCCAAGGCGTTCAACCATCCTTGTTTATAACCTTCGTTATTGGCACTTTCAAGATGAGCATCCAAGTGACAAAGGGCTTCATTGTAGCCTGCCATCCAAAACTCACGAGGTTGTTTGTGAAATTGAAAAGTTATTCTCTCTAGTTGCTCGTGAAGGTTCCTGGCAAAAACATCTTTATCATTCAAAGCAGACTTCGTCGCAGTAAGTTGATCTTCCAAAGATAGGTTTTTCTTGGACATTTCAGATAAAGCCTGATCTTTGGCGTTCAATTGGAATGCTTGAGTTTCCAAAGTAGACTGAGTGCGAGCTTCTTCAACATTACGGCTGAAAACTCTTGATTGACTCCGAGCAGGTGGTGAATTTTGCTCCTCGACAACATTTTGAATAACTCTTCCTCGCCCCCGAGACCCTCTTCCTCGTCCCCGAGCAGTAGTGGAAATACCAGATCTTCTCAGAGCATCCAACTCTTGCCCTAATTTGGCATTCTCAACCTCTAAGAACGAGAAACCTTCATCGGTAACTTGTACTAAAGCAGTGGAAGATGACGCTGCAGATTCATACTGTGCCAGCTTTTTCTGCAAATTATTGTTCTCTTGTTCCAGCAACTCAGCAATCTGCCTACAGGCCTCAACTTCACCTTTTAGAGTTCTTTCCCTAACATCGTATCCGGCAAGGATCTTTTTATGGCCTGTCCCAGAAGAAAGCTGTTGATATCTATTTTCATATTCCTTGTGCAGCAAACCAGTTAATTCATTGTGTTGATGTTGTAGATCTTCTAAGGTACAATGAAGTTCCTCGATCAATTCATAGTAGGCCACACTATTGGCCACAGCTCGGTCGAGTAAATCCTTCAAGTAACGATAAGCCTCAATTGCTTGTTCTGAGGCATCATGGCCAAGGATGTCAGCAATTTCTGATACACTCAAATTTGTATAACCAGCTTTATAATACTCATGACATTGCTGCATCAGATTTGTATCATGTGCAGATATCAGTTCCATTATAGCCACAAACTAAGGATGAGAAGAAGACAACAATCAACAAAAACAAATCATCAACAACAGAGATGAACAAAGATGTATTTTATTAGATCACAAAAGGATTACATTGTTTGATTACAAATAATGAAAGATAGAAATGATACCGAACAACTTCACACCTTTTCCTTGTCTCCCAAGACTTTCTCGGGAGGCTGGGACGAGGAGCTTGGTTGCTCGGTGGTAACAGCAACTTGATCAGCATGAGTTGAAATTTTCTGAGGAGGAGGAGGCATGGAAGAAATGTCATCGTTGGCAGAAGATAGAGATGCAGGGACTTGATCACCGATGGCCATGGAAGATTCATCAGAGATAGGCTCATCTTCTTCTTCTTCCACAATTGGTGGGGGAGGACCAGGGAGGTGTAGCTGGAATAGCCCAGAGTCGTCCTTGATCTTCAATTCCTGCAGGGCAGCTACCCAGCCATCTCGAAAGTATTTCAACTTCCCGTATTGAACTTGGGATGTCATTGCAGCAATCCCCTTGTCCCATCCTTTATCCCAGCCAGCGCTGAAGGATTTTTTAACTGCGACCTTTCTTTTCAGTTTCTCCGAGGAGAGCTTCACATCCAATTCTTCCTTTTGGCCCTTGATATCTCGCAGGGCGGACAACTCTTCCTCTGCCTTTTTCAGCTTATCTTCAAGCTCTCCAAAGTTCTTGAGCTTGTCATCATATTTCTGATGCTCGACCTCTAAACTTTTCACCTTATCCTCCAAACTCTTGGAGATCTCAGCCATCTTCACCTTCTCGGCCTCAACTATAGATAACTTTTTCTCCCATTCAGCTTTGTCCCCGTTATACTGCTGACGAGAATCCTTCAAAGATTGGGTTAAACCCAGCAGAGCATCCTCTACACCTGACGAGGAGCTGGAAGCTTTAATAGCTTCATCTTTCTTCACGATGTTGTTAAAACAATTCACCAGCTAAACAAAGGAAAAAGTGACAGGTCAGTGCAAAAATACAAGTATTCAAAGGCAGAAAGGAAATTCAGAGTGTGAGAAATTTACCGAAGCAAGGTGACGAGTAGCTAGGGATGTCAGCATATCCCTAGAAATATTTTCATCAATTCCTTGGACCTCGGGTATGATCCAAGTTTTTACCGAGCTCATTGCAGAGCTCGGAGGAATGATGGTTGGAACACCAACACCGCCAGATGGTAAGGAAGAGACAGTTTCAGCCAAATTGACTGAGGATGATTTCCTCAATCTCCTCAAAGGGACTTCAACAGTTTAAACCAAGGAAGAGCTCTTGGTTGGAGAAATATCAGTCATCTCCACAGGAGCAACCTTCTTGCTCGGAGCCACTGGGGGCTTCTCGGTAGCTTTTAAAGGCGCAACATCCACCTTCTTAATCCCCTCTGGGACATCAATTTTGCTTTTCTTAGCCTCAGCAGCAGAAGTAGTGTCATCAAATAGAGCAGGAGGAGCTCTTTTCCTGCCCATTTTCTGGCTCAAAGGAATATGAGATTCTGGATCAGAGTCCTCAGGAATTTGCACTGGATCACTGGAGCTGACCACAGGGCGGGCAGTAAAAGACGACGTATAACTCTTGTACTGCAACAAGTATGAGGCAGACCTGATATGCTCGTCTGCAACCTTCTGATGCAAACTCCAGATATGTTTTAATTGCCTTATATTAACTTCTGATTCCTTAGGAGTTTTTCTCTTGCTGTTAACTGCAAACAAAAACAATTTGAAATGTCAATCATGCATTTATTCAAACATGATGAAGTCACAATTTCAAGAATAAAATAAAATGAAAATAACCTATCCCATTGCCATATGGGGGGCATTTGGGACCTTCATACACTCTGTCTCCGACTAAAGGAGCATGTTGCCAATTTTTGAAAACTAACCCATGTTCAAAATAATCCCTGTTGGCATCAGGGAGGTTGACTACTAAAGCTCTATTCAAAAATCTAGTTTTTAAATAATAAACGTTGTCTAAAATAGTCCATCTATAGCAATACATAATCTCAGGAATTCCTATGCGAGTTCCATGAGTTTGATTTAATTTATGCACCCCATTAACTATTCTCCATGTATTGGGGGCTACTTTTGCAGGAACAACATCGAAATGTTGGCAAAATTCTAAGCATAAAGAGTTGGGTGGAAAAGAAAATCCACACTCAGCAATAAAAAGGCTGGGGAACCAATGTCCCTCAGCCAAACGAAAATAATCAAAGGGCTCTGGAAGATTTTCCAGAGTTACCCAAGACGGAATGGAATAATCAGAACAAAATTTTTCAATAGATTCAATAATATAAACCATGGTGAATAAAAGAAGAAGGAAGAAGATCTTACAGGAAGAAAGGAGGTCTGTTGACAACGAACGAAAACAAGGATGAACGCACAAGAGAAAGAAAGACTGGAGAATTCAAAAAGCAAGAAAATTGGAAAAAGTAGAGGACGGTATAATTATTTGGGAAGTTTAAATACTGTGCCTTGGGAAATGGCGAGAGAAATGATTACAAAAAGAAACTATCGAACTTTCGGCGGCTAAAAGGACAAAAAGGGCACAAAGATCGAAGTGCTCGTAAAAATTCGAAAAAAGGCGGATTCTGTGAATATGGAAATAAATTCAAATACGATGCTCCTAAAACCCAGGAAGATCATTCAATATTGCCATATACCGAGAAAGAATGTTCCATAGTCCTCAAAGTTCGAAATATGAAACATTGGGGGCTTCTGTTGATACCAAAATTAATATGCTGATGTGGGCGAATAATACGAAGACATTTGTCAATCTACGTGGCACAATAACAACGAGGAAGTTCATTTCCCCGACCAACTCATGTTCCCTACGAGCAACGAGGACACACCGAGGAACTTTATCATTCCGAGATACTCTAGCGCTCCGAGGAACTCCTGAGCAACGAGCCACTAAGGCGGTCCGAGCTGCATCTCGTCCGTAGCATTAATTACCAGATAATCAACAGTTCAACTATTCATTGAATGTTTATCACCTTGATACACACGTTACATTAAATGTATTACCCTTTCATATGTATATCATTTAATGTATCGACCCTTTCATGTACAGTCTCAAGGCTATAAATACATTGTATCACCCTCATCCAGGAGGAGGGAAATTTCTTGAGAGAACTTGTAATCGTGAATTCCCAAATACTCAGCAATAACATAACAGTGGACGTAGGCCATTCTAATAAGGCTGAACCACTTTAAAAATCCTTGTCTCATTTTATTTATCTGTGATTGAATAATTAGAGCAATCTAATTTTTTACATCAACACCTTTATTGATATTTGCATATAATAAAATCTATATTAAATTATTTGGGTGTCAGGGACTTTTTGTGACGTTTTTCTTGTGTCACTAAATCTTCTTAAAACGTATGCCTGGAACTCTGACGTTTTTATTCTGTCATTAAAACTCAACGGTTGGAATGAAAAGTCTAAACTTGCTCAGAATTTTATGAAACTCACATGGTCGACTAGAAACGCCGAAATAAACAAATGGTATTTTTAGATGAATTCTATTGAAAGCCCCGAATAGCCTTTTGTAAATGATAAATTTTAAAAGTAATAAAAATTCTTAACCACCCCTTCTAAAAGGCCCCATTTTTATGCACAATCTGGACAACTTAAAATTCAATCAGAGTTGCATTTCAATTCCAATAGAACCTAAATAAACAAACAGCCCTTGCCAAAAAAATAAATTTCGTTCAAATAACAAATTATTCTTTCATATACTAATTTGGAAAAAAGAAAATCTTATTTACTAATGTTGAGAAGCCCCGATAGTGCATAGGCATGAATGGTCACAAACAAAAATTTTATTTTTATATTTTACAATTTTAAAGATCAAAACTTTAAACAGATTAAACCCAATAAAACTTGTTCAACAAAATTATATCATTTGTTGTGAAAAAACGATTTACCCAATTTTATCTTTTTAACCTAAAACAAGAATTTAGGTGATAAGTAGATAAAATAAGTAAAACAATTGCATAACACACCGATGTATGAGAGAAATTCACAATGGAAAAACCTCAAACGGCCCAGCCATGCAATTCACTATCATACGAAATTACACAAGTTACCAGATAACTTACTCAATGAATCGATCCCTACAAGACTTGACACATCTTTAATTTTCAGCTGCTCCTTCAGCGTGACAATGCATGAATTCATCCACGTAAGTGCCACAACATGTGAGTCCACACATGCCTCAATATCCATCGATTCAGACTGAGTAATCGTATAGGAATTAGAACCTGGAATCCACCGCTTCTTCATCGCAACACCACACACACAAAATCCACCGTATGTAAACAGCAAATACGGAGTCCACTGCAGTAAAATAATTATCACAGAGATGTGGAGAATAAACTTGGTGCCTAAAACAGGATCTTCATAGCATATATAAGATGAATCTTAGATCCTAAACTACATGGGTATAAACCAGGATTTTGGAGAGATTTTTGGATGAGTTTGGGAACTCAAAATATAACAATTTTTCTCTCAATAAAATGCTATCCCAAAGCCATTTTTATAGTAAAAATCAGTTTAGAAGGATAAGGTTCAAAGAGTTATGCAAAAAATAGATTTACAGAAAAATTTCATCGCCTCGTTAGATATCTTGTTGGATATCGTTCTAATAAGGTACTTGTTCGCATTAGAACAGCATCTAATGAGATATCTAACGAGAAAACAGCAAAGGCAAAAACTGATTCGTTAGATATCTGGTTAGATTTCGTTCAAACGAGGTATCTATTCTCGTTAGAACGACATCTAAAATGAGATATACAATGCGAGAACAACAAAGGCTAATTTTGACTCATTTGAAGATTTGTTCGATCTTGGTTCTAACGAGGTGTGGTAAAATCATTTTAAAATATTTTAAAACAATTTTATAAAATCTTAATACCCAATAATTAAATCTCCAAGGCTCAAAATATATACACAATCGTACCTGAGATATCCTCAAAATGTGAAGACGAAAACGAGCATGGTGATATAATCTCTGAAGCTTCGTTGCTATATCTTCATCCAAATACGTCAAAGGTTTGAAGGGAAAACACCAACCTTAATCTATGACTGAAAATGTTTTGTCCTGAATTAAGTCAATATATATAAATTGACTCAATTTGAAATTTGTCCTTACAAATATACCCTTTTTGGCTATTCCGAGACAACTAAAATAAAAACCCTATGGGTCGTTAAACTCCCTAAAAGACTCAATCCCAATACCAAAAAAAAAGTACAGATGCTCTACAAACACATACGATGAGTATATTTGTGTAACACCTAGCATTTTTAGAGATAATTAAATTTCATAAATGGGTGTAATTTGGAAATTTGAGGAATTATTGTGAATAATAATTTTTGGAGTTTATGAGTGTTAGATGATTTCTGATGTATGTTATAATTACTTTTGAGACTGAGTAAATAAGTCGAATTATTTTAATTACATGTCGCAGTTGAGTAAAGCGACAGAGGACAATATTTTAATTGGAAAACTTGTGATAAAAGGTGTTGAGTCTAATTAGTGGATCGCAGTTAAGTGACTCGGATGGAGATTTCGAGTTCGTGGTTGGTTTCAAAATGGCCGAAATAGTCAGAATAGAGTATCCGGGGGTATTTTTTAGGCTTCGAAAATTTTTGGGCTAAAAGGGACTCGCAATTGAGTAAACGAGTCATTTTTGGATTTAAAGGGATAAACCCTTATTTCTCCTTATATAAGGCATGGTAGAGGGAAATAAAGGAAAGAAAAGAAAGTGGAGAGGAAATGAGGAGAGAAAAGAGGAAGAAAAGGGAGGTTCCGGCCAAACTCCGTGGGATTCGACATGGGGTCGTCGGATTTTATCCACGAGGCAAATGTTTACTTGCTTTATTTCCTTTTCAGAATAAATATCATATTATAATTTGGTAATAACAAATTAGATAATTTTGGGGTTGGGTTTTCGTGAATCAAAATGGGTTTTCGAAAGTTAAACGAGTAAACCCCAAATAATAACCAATTTGAGAAACTTAGGATTTAATTAAAATCGATTGTTGGTTATAGGTTCTAGGATGTTTAGAACCCTTTTTATATGTGTATATATCGTTGATTGAGGTTGGAGGAGCTTGGGAGAGGAGATAAAATCTTGGGGGAAGCTTTAATTGTTGAAACAACTTCTCGGAGAAGAAGTTGTACGGGTCGATCAATCGATCGATGGCCCAGGGTCGATCGATCGATGGCCCAAGATTTTTGGAAATTTTACCTAAGGTTAATTATATGGGATAAATTTCCGATTTAAGTTGTTCCTAGTTTATTTATTTGAGGATATAAGTATTCATTTAGGAATTAACACCTAGCCATTGGGGGTTATTTATATGGGCTAGGAGGGTGCTAAGATTTGTGGCACTAAAAATATATTTTCCAGAAAAATAAATGGATTAAGAAAATAAAGGTTTGGAGTTCCTAAAATAGAGTGTGGACCTCTAAGTTATTAATTGAGCGAAGCGTAAACCTTAGGTTCGTGGAAACTGGAATCCATGACTTATTTATTTAAGGGTGTTTAGGGCGAGTAACACTCGAGTTGATATTTCGGTGGGGGATTGTATGTATAGAATTATGCGAGTAGAGAATGTAATTATGTGTCAATTGTGTGTGAGAAAATCCTATGAGGCGAATAGGATGAAATTTGGGATATAGGCTAAAGAGGATTTAGCGATTTCCCGACACGTCTATTGACGACGGTCATTATAGGTGGTGCGATACTTATGGAATTAAGATGAGTCGATGGTACACTTATCCAATTAGTACGAATTGGTACATTCGGGTTTAAGTACAAGTCCTTAAAAAGTGATTAAGGTGAGTTATATTTAAGAGAGAGAATACTTAAATATGACTATGAGATTTGCGATTATATCCATATATATATATATATATATATATATATATTCGAGGAGTGTTATAGATTATATATACAATGTGATTACAATATATATATTATGATACGAATACATATATATCTGTGGGTGATTGGTATATTTGTATTTTAGAGGATGATTTCCACGGGCTTTCCCTTGGCATAGGGTTGGAACAGCCATATTATATATTTTCTCTAGTGCGATCCAGGGAGGTTGCGCGATGTGGGTGAATCCCCTGGCTTGAGGATCAGGGTGAGTATATCCCCGGGTCATCTCGTCCCGCATTCGAGTGCGATGTGTGTACTCCACTTGCAGAGGGAACATGATCGCCTCCACCGATGTGTATTTGTTTACCATGACCATGAGAGAGTCTGGCTTGGTACCGTGGTATAGTGAGAAAACTTGGATTTTGGATAGGCAATATGAGACTGCATCCTCGAGTTATATCTCGTTTGTATGGTTATTATACTTGCGTGTGTAGTATAATACCTGTGTATGAGAATAAGATATTATATGTCTCTCACTGGAATAAAGAGATAAAATGAATAAAGATTAATTCTCATTCCGGGAGATTTTATCTGAATGTATATTATGAGGTGTATATGAGAGTAAGTATGGTAATGTATATAATTAAATAAGTATGTATATATACGTCGTGCACTGAGGGTCTAATGGATCTCGACGATCGACACTGCCAAGTAGTAGTGTATCAGGGGGGTTTCTTATTTGGATTTCGCTTTGCGAGACACCCCACGCACGAACATGGCACAGTGTTGAGACTGGGGAGAAGTTTAGCCCTTAGTACTCGGGTACGAGGATTATTAGGTAAGGGGTGAAATAGATTAGTTAGGCGGGGTAACTTAGCTAGGATGTATTAAACGGATGCGATAGGTGTGCACTATTAGAAGATGGGTGAAGGGTATCTTAGGGGAGTGCGATACCAAATTTAAATATGAGGTGAAACATATTTATAAAAATATAGCGTTTATGCACTTGCAAAATATTTTTACAGCTCGGGCTCTGACCCGTTTATCTACTTTTCCCCTCTTTTACTATATATATATATATATATACCTATAGATGTCCAGACATAGGGACGCCTATATGACGATTCCTTCGAGTTAGACATCTGCTTCAGCAGTTGTGGATACATGCAGGTTTACTGTAGATGCTTCTATCTTTGTAGTCTAGATAGGAGGTAGTGTATAAACATTCGGACCGAAAGCCCAATTACATTTACTTATTCATTTTCCGCCTTTTTAGTGCGGTATTCGATTTGATTGTCTTATGTTAAACCGAGTGTTCGGTTATTTTATTTCACTTCAGTTTCATATATATAAACTGTGTGGATGTTTTAATTGTATGAGTTGTTTAAAAAGATTAGTTAAATAAATTTTTGACGCCAGCCTAATAGGTTATTAGTAATTTAATTTGTTTTCGACAGTGATGCTAAGAATGAACCATATGAGACTCCTGTTTTAATTTGGTACATGATTGATCGCCCGGTATTTAATTAGGCGGGGTGTCACACTTTGCTCACTTGAAAATTTTACACATGATGTAAACCTGCACACTTAAACACACCTTCAAATGCAAAGAAAATATAAGAAGTATAAATTTGCATAAGAATAAAAAGAAAATATATTATTTCTCCTACTTTTTGTTCAAGAATAAACAAAGAAAGAAAGCATAAAACTATTTCTCCCTCAAAATGTGTGAACATATGATACCATGAGAAATAGGGAGGAAGGAATAAAATCATGCAATGGTGTGACGTGACACAAACACAACATGGAAACACAAGTACATATAATCCAAACAATGATCAAATAGTATCAATATCGATGCAAAAAAGTACCGGTATGTATAATCAATAAAGTTTGATACAAATTTGAAATTTAAAATTTCAATGCACATAATGAGAGATACCAATATGATCATATAGCATGCTAAATATAATCGAAAGTTAAGGCATATGGCAAATATTGACTAAATTTAAACGTAAAGACTCAAAATAAATGATACCTTATATATCAATAAGCAAATGATATACCCAATATTACTCGGCACACTTATACATATATGATATAAACGACTAGAAAAACTCGACACAAAATACATAAGCTTTACATAGTAGCATCATATCGATATGTCTAAACATGTGGAATGGAATGAATGGGCATGAACTAGATATAAATGAATTATGACCCAAATACTCAAATATGTTCAAGGAGTTCTATTAGACCGCAAAACTTTATAAAACTAAGATATAACCTCAAGTGACAAGATAAAGTGAACTCTATGAACAAACAAGCACAACGCACATATGCCTACATTATTGATAATTCTACAAATTAATAGTGTAAAACAAAAAATACACAAAAAATAAAAATCTTTTTGAGTTTTTATAAAAAAATTCAAAAGAAATAACAATTTGAAACAAAAAACTAACTCAAAAGATAAATAAAGTCTTTTTTTATATTTCAATATGACTTAATAAATGAAAAATCAAAATACAAAAGATTCAAACAACATACAATTAGCAAACATATATATAATGAAGCACAAAAGCAAGTGTATGTACACATGCGAACACAATTAGCCATTAGATATATTATGGGAAGTATCATATGCAAACGAACGAGAATCAATAATTCTAATATGTAAAGCCTCCAAATACGATTTCCTAAACCATATATGTGTAACGTGATGCTTTCAAGTTTTGATAACCTTGGTGACTCTATTCTTCGACTTTCTAGGTACGTTTTAAGATCATAGAAAATGTCTAAGGTGACTTTTCCTAGCGCAATTATTGCATGAAGACACGATGAGGGGCGTTATCTACGGGCTGACAGATAAAAATGTTCCTAGCAATGTTTCACTCTTTAAAATGCATAGTCTTGGCTTGGGTGGAAGGAGCATTTTAATCATCGAAGTTAATTCCACGTTTCTCATATTTGATTTGGACGGTACCAAGTAACTTATCCAATTCGAGACTCAAGTAAATGCTTAGACTCCTTAAACTCTAGAATCTATTTCTTCATAACCTCAATCAAACCACGAAGGCTATCTCCCTCACCCTAAACATACTCTAGCTTATCCCAAAGGTCCTCTCACGTGCCATAAGATCCTCAAACAAAACACTATCATAATTTCCTATAGCACGTTCCTTCAACTTTGCTTCCAACTTTAAGACGACTTTCTTCACTCTCAATATTTCCGCATACAACTCACGGAAGGCAACTCGAATTTCACTATCCTCCTCATCTTCTTAATCCTCATTCTTTTCTCCACTCTCATCATCATCACTCACGTAGGGATCACAAATAATAACATCGGAAGTGTCATGCAAAGAAATATCTTCATGGGAAGATTTCTCATCAAGGCTCACATAACTATCAATGAACACGGTATAGTTGCGCTCAATGGGATAATCGGGTCCCTTTTCCAAATCACTATCACTAAGGGTGGCATTATACACCTTGGGTTTCTTGCCCTTATTCCTTAGTTTAGTTGGTTCAGTTCATAGCATCACTGTCAAAAACATTTTAATAATTACTAGCCACCTAATATTTAGAAAGTGAGTTGTCAATTTTAATTTAAATCCGATTAACATGACATCCATTTAAATTATGAAATACTGAAATCACAACCACATCACAGTCCCAAACAAATAACGATGTAATAAACTAAATCTGGAGGAATACACCTCACAACAATCCAAATACTGAAGTAACAAATACATGCCTGAATCATTAATTTAATTACAACCCAAAATATGAAATAAAAACTGAGTAATGAGTTGTCTCTAAAAGAAATGGGGCGACATGCCCTACAGATGAGTAAATCTGAACTGGAGTCAACATAGAAAATGAAGGCGTCTACTATCGAGGTCCTGTAACTTCCACATCAGCTACAGTACGTCGCGGGAATAGAACTCCTATGCTTGGTGTCCTTGTGCCTGGGCACCTATAAGGTTTTTACAAAAATAGATTTGAAAGCAAACGGGTCAGAGCCCGATTGTGAAAATAGTTTAAAATACAGCAAGTGGTTTAATATAATTAAACAGTAAATATAAAGTACATGATAGTGCATGCACTCACATGAGATCCTCACCTCTCAACTAATCTTGTACTCCTATCGTACCCGTACCCATTCTAGATATTCTCATATCTTACTAGTCCAATACAAAATCTAACATTACTATACGATTCGAGATTTAAGTTCCGACATCTTAATATAAATAGAGAGTCTTACTTTTATTTTTAGTTTCCATCTTAGTCATGCTACTCACTAGAGATTTTCCATTTTTAAACTCTACTAAAAATGTTGCTATTATTCACCCTTACATTTATACATGACAGTTCATTTCAATTAGTATACTTTTCTCATCATAAATATACAATACTGGCACCCCGAGGCTAAGCTGCGGTGCACACATACTCTGCTATCTAATCCCGGTACATCACGTACATAAGGACCACGTATTCCGAATCTCTCAGGAATCGTTTTCAATAAACAACAATCACACAAAATGGAGGCGAACATAGTTCACATCACATGGGTCACGCACATACCTATGCTCCCATGATCAGCAGACTTATTAACTTCTCAATAAGTCCTTCTCTGACCTATGTCCTCGAGGTACCAATCTAAATCCCCCCGTAGGCACACAAAGTTAAGATGGCCCTGATCGAACGCCGACCTCCCGTGATAGCAAGTATGGTAGGTATGTTATTCACAAATATCTACATATACCAAGCATTCACACATCTTCAGTATTCCATAATATTACTAGAGGCATATATCTCATTCCTATACTGTCATTTCATGTTTCACTTTTACAAGTCCCCGATTCATATACATTTAAGTTATAAACTCTCCTCACGTCGAAGTTTTAGATACTTATATCCTAACCCATAAACATCATCCGGTTTACTACAAAACTCTAAGTTTTAATCTTTGACATACTTCCAGTCACACAACTATATCCATAAATCAATAAGGGAAGGATTACACTCAATTATATAAGTCTTATGGATGCTCGAAATAAAATCAGGCCGGAAAGGCTATTCTGTCAACTCGTTAGAAATCTCGTTCGAACGAGGTCGTTCGAACGATGTCGTTCGAACGAATGGATTCGAACGAACTACCAACTTGTTAGAAGGGGTACTGTCATCTCGTTAGAAGTATCGTTCGAACGAAGTCGTTCTAATGACCTGGGCAATTCTTCTAACGAGATGGCAGAATACGCCCAGAAAATTCCCAATTCATTTTTCTCAATTTTTCTCTTCTCTATACTCATCCTAAGATCATCCCAATGGAATTTTTATGTTATTAAACTTCTCTAAACCCTCTTAGGTCGTTTCTTAATATATATTTTTGGGGTCAAATCCTCCTAAACAACATGTAATTATCATTAATCCCCAAATTTTACCCCAAACCCTATGAACATGAACCCAAAATTTTATTGTGCCCAATTACTCATCATAAATCCGTTTTTAAATCATCATATTTAAGTCTTCGAATACTAAATTCGTCTATAGTCATTCTACATGCAAATCCTATCCCAAATTTAGAGTTTCTCCAACAATTTCATTAGTTTTCCTCAAAACTTTCAAGACAAAATAGTTCCTACACTAAACATGGAAGAAATATTCAATGCACTTAAAAATATCAAATCACTTGCCTTAGATTCATTTTCCACATTTGTTGTCGTTGATTCTAGGCTGAATTTCCCTTCTTTCGGTCACAAATCCTTCCAGAATGGGGGTGATGGGTGATGGCTTTGGTTTGGCTCTTGTAACCTCTCTCCAACTTCTCTCAAAACTCCCGTAGCCCACTCTCTCACTTTTGGCTGATAATGGCCCTTTTAATAATATTTAAATTACCTCTAAAATTCGTGGGTTTTAATCCCTTAATTTTTAAAATTACCAAAATACCCTTCTAGGTTGCCGGTTTGGCCTAAAAATGCCCCGGGACCCAAACTAAACTCCCGGCTAGTGTTTTCTGACTATTTTGACCCTCCCGGACACGTTGGCGCACTCAAAATGACCATTCAGTTGATAAAAATATAAATTACTTTTTAATCTAATTTAATTCATTTCCTGACACGACTGAGACGTGCGTCCCAACTTAATTTCTCAAATTGTCGTATTTTAAACTCACGACATTTTTAATAAATTCAATGATCACATATTACCATAATCACTCAATAATATACAATAACATATTAATAACCCAATACTAACTCTCGTCTCACTATCATTTAAATCCGAATTAAATTTTCTAATTAATTATTTCAAATTAATTTAATAACTCCCATAATTAAAAGCCATAATTTAATTTAATTATCCTCATAATTAAAAGCCATAAAAATACGGGGTATTACATACTTCCCCCCTTAAAACGGAATTTCGTCCCGAAATTCGGAAAAGTAAGGCATACCTAGAACAATTAGGTATCCTCTCGTATTCGAAACAAAATTTAAAGAAAGGCCCAATCACTAAAGCCCTCGATTCACAACAAGCTTGTTTAACAATCTTGATATTTTATCGGATTACACTTCAATAAATGCATGTCACGTTGTTTTCTTACTAAATGACATTCGAATAAAATAGTCTATACATCATTGGCCGCATTATCTCAATATTATTGTGAGTCCGCACCTCACTACGCATTAACTCCCGTGTTTATCAAAACACCAAACTCCCATCCTGGAAGAAATCAATAACACCTCTAACTACTCTTGCCCATTCTTTAAATCTCGGTTCCAGGCGCTGTGACTTTTACACAAGGGAAAACCACTTCAGCCGATTGGTGTTACACAAAACATTTGTAAGCACTTTGATCACTATAAATAGATACGGGTGTTCTCCCCCAACTCTACCCTAAGGTACTATCTTCTCCCCATTACCACAATATACCGCACTTACTAGTTATATCCGATATGGAAATGAAAAGATCGCAATGAATCCTAAATTTCTTTCGTACAATCCACCAGTCATCAGTCACCTTGCGCCTACACCTCAGGCTATAGGTGATACAACCCTCAGAACGAAGCGTTATTTCCACTACTTCTCGCTACCCCACATTGAAGGTGGATTTCGGGGATCTCCTATTGGTTCTGGATAATAATGCGCAGGATCATGTACCGACGTGTTCACTCTTTAATAATGTAAATCACCCAAGTATATAGTCATTTATCTCCTTCTGGACAACCTGTCCCACATATTCGAAGGAACTCGTTACTTATCTATAAGTTGGTAATCCCTCAATAAAATACTCCAACTTGACCCTTCCATCCTCGGAATCATCGGCTTGATACAAAATTATCTGGTTGATCATCTAACCCCCAACCATTCTACTACTTACTATACTCCTTTCAATGCTGATTTCCACGTAAGATTCTTCCCGTTAAGTGATACTTAATGATCTTCTTCCCTCGGCGTATACCAAAAGTTTCGACCCTTACACTTTTCATCACGTTGTGCACATCTGGACCCCTTTTTACCTTATTGACATCCTCATTCTATTTACTCTTGAGTCACCCTCAACACTCGATTGGTCGGAAACCTACTCCAAATTGTCCATAATAGTTAAATATTTGCCTTCTCAAGAAAATTCCCCTTATTAAATGGCTTTCCACTGCCTTTTCACCAGATTCGGATGTGCTGCACTGATTATACATGATATTCATTTACACCTTTTCTTACGAACGTTTAATCCCATAAGTAATAATCTCACCCATCTATGTCCCCTCTTCCTTTGATTTACACATTAGCAATTCAAGATGTTTACATCCCTTATAATCCAATCATACGGTTTTAAATGTTATATACGCTTCATACGTATCCCAAACTCTTTATTTTTGATGCATTTACAATGTTGCTATACCACTTGGGCGTTCTCAATCGCTTCTGAATTTGAAATCCTAAATCCCCTTAACCTCAATGCGTCCTTCAACCCGAACAAAACCAAAATTATCAGTACTGCTCCACTAACAACTGGCTCTTCTAGCCGTATATCGTAAATTTACTCCTTATTAACTTCTAGTTATAACTACTTACTTCCATAACGATTGAGGTACCCGAATCATAGACAAACGATCATACGTCTCCCTACTACCAATCGTACGCTAAGTTTCATGCGTGGGTTGTCTCGCAAAGCGAAATCCAAACAAGGAACCCCCCCGATACACTAATTCCTAGCATTTCGGTCATTCCGTCAAGCCCTCAATCCATAACATGTACCCCTATATTCCCATCTCTCAACAAAGTTACATCTCCTTCTGCAATGACACTTAAACAAGGGACTCCTTCTGAATGACACTTTCTCTTGACACTGATGTTAATCGCATTCCATATACACCATGCAACTTAAATCGGGGTTCTCAAAATCCCGTCCCCAGACACCCAACTATGAATATAAACTTCCAAATCTCTAAAGGGATGATAAAACAGTGCACTATTCTTATTACTACATCCTGAGCGTTAATCATAATAACCAGCTAACTCTTTTCGCTGACTAGTAAACCAATTACATACGTATCATATCAATTAAATCCCTACGCATACTGGGGTTAAATATCAGAGACCATTTTTTCTTTCAAACACAACAATATATATAAATTTTCATATCTACAAAAGTACAATTGCGAGCCCGGCACTCTCACAGATGGGACCTCGCTAGAATCAAAACATTATACCCCAAGGTAGTAACTCTGATAAACTTGTAATACCAGCACACTATCGGTATAAGCATATTATAAAACCATAATTAGGACAATATCATACTCGTATAACACAACACTAAATAAAGTATATATATCACTATCAATATATCCATTAATCCCCTGCGGATGACAATAAAGGTAACCCCACACTATCAGGGAAAAATATTCACATAAGTAATAAAATTATCGATACTCACTAAACTCGACTCTCAAGCAAAAATAACAGTGATAACAATTGTAGCAACTCGACATGCCACAAACAACATGTAACCTCATCTGAGTATATAACTCATACTTTTATCTTGACAATCGTCCTGGCTGCTTCAATAGTTCTTGGACTCCACACGCCTGTCCGTACCAACCGAATATTTTCATAATTGTTTCCCTTGCCAGGAACAATACCTTTATCCCTCCACTTGCATCGGGAAACATTTATAACGCACAGGTTTTATTCCCCACAAAATACCTCTACACATACTCCACTTATCTTCGGTCACACTGACCATGTTAATGTGGTCCTTCTCTTGGACGTTGGTAGTCTCGACTCTGACGACTACCTCCATTGTTCCCTTAGCTTTGACTGCCCTAAGGAACACGCTACTGATTTCCATATTTCTTACTGAAATCACCATCGCTCGGTAATAATTCAGCTATCCGAATCATTTTAATTGGTTCTCCGTTGGGTCATCCCATTGTGGTGCTTCACTAACAACGTTTTCCCCACTCTTACTTTATATAAAGTCCTCAGTTTTTGCATCTCCCCACCCGAGGGAATGTTTACCTCCAAATCAACACTACGCGATAATACCCTCTGCCTTGACCGTCCCAGCAGAATTCCTCCAAAAGGACTAGCAATTCTTCTTATATGTAAATTCTCCCTTTAATATCCCCTTCTCTATTTCACCTACTTCACCCGGTGTAGGGTTCGCTAAACAATTATATTTCTTCTCACAAAGTGACCTCTGTCCGCCCCTCTCATGGGAGTTCAGAACGACATTCGCCTTTCATCCTGAACATCTGGCTAAGGATTTTATGGTCAAACCATACCTGTACGCCTTCTCTCGCCATCACATTCCTCTTCTAAGTGTGGTGATTGCCTCTCACCATTGAAACTCCACTCTCACGAGCCAAGAAAAAAAATTACCATAAATTTTCACTCTCGATTGGTCAGACCTCGACATATGTCCAAGCCTTTGGATATATTACGTTTGTTCGACTAGCACACGTCATCTCCTCATTTTGAGTATTTCCACTGTTGGTTCTCTTCAACGTTTTAACCTAACTCTTATTCTCCCATTCCAACCTTGTTGGGTGAGTCTAATTTGATCCCACTTTCTACTATTGTTGTGCTTGTAAGTCACAAGTCGCGCCTTGGCCGTCTGTACCTTCCAGGACTTCCGTGCCATAATATGGGTGACTTCAACTACGGTCACCCCTTTAATCAATTTTAATAACCTCAACTGATCCTTGCCTCCTGCTGTTCGCCCAACTGTCTTCACCTGATGTACTACGTTGTTTGGCGCACGAACACACCCGATTGCAAATAAGATTCACTATCATATATATCAAAGCAAGAGAATGAAATCTCACCAAAGATATCAACAATCCTAAACATAGGGCTCTACATCAAAGAAAGCTACGCTGGAAGCATAATAAGCCGCACAGATCCTAAAGGACACTAGAACCTGATGCTCTGATACCACCTGAGACACCCCGACTAATTAAATACCGGGTAGCTACTCCTTTATTCAAATTAATACAAAATGCCAAGTTGGTTCAGTTCATAGCATCACTGTAGAAAACATTTTAATAATTACTAGTCACCTAATATTTAGAAAGTGAGTTGTTAATTTTAATTTAAATCCGATTAACAACCACATCACAGTCGCAAACAAATAACGATGTAATAAACTAAATATAGAGGAATACACCTCACAACAATCCAAATACTGAAGTAACAAATACATGCCTGAATCATTAATTTAATTACAACCCAAAATATGAAATAAAAACTGAGTAATGAGATGTCTCTAAAAGAAATGGGGCGACATGCCCTACAGATGAGTAAATATGAACTGGAGTCAACATAGAAAATGAAGGTGTCTACTATCGAGGTCCTTTAACTTCCACAGCAGCTACAACACATCGCGGGAATAGAACTCCTATGCTTGGTGTCCTTGTGCCTGGGCACCTAAAAGGTTTTTACAAAAATAGATTTGAAAGCAAACGGGTCAAAGCCCGATTGTGAAAAACAATTTAAAATACAGCAAGTGGTTTAATATAATTAAACAGTGAATATAAAGTACATGATAGTGCATGCACTCACATGAGATCCTCACCTCTCAACTAATCGTGCACTCCAATCGTACCCGTATCCATTCTAGATATTCTCATATCTAACTAGTCCAATACAAAATCTAACATTACTATACGATTCACGATTTAAGTTCCGACATCTTAATATAAACAGAGAGTCATACTTTTCTTTTTAGTTCCCATCTTAGTCATGCTACTCACTAGAGATTTTCCATTTTTAAACTCTACTAAAAATGTTGCTATTATTCACCCCTACATTTATACATGACAGTTCATTTCAATTAGTATACTTTTCTCATCATAAATATACAATACTGGCATCCCGAGGCTAAGCTGCGGTGCACACATACTCTGCTATCCAATCCCGGTACATCACTTACATAAGGACCACGTATTCCAAATCTCTCAGGAATCGTTTTCAATAAACAACAATCACACAAAATGGAGGCGAACATAGTTCACATCACATGGGTCACGCACATACCTACGCTCCCATGATCAGCAGACTTATTAACTTCTCAATAAGTCCTTCTCTGACCTATGTCCTCGAGGTACCAATCTAAACCCCCCCGTAGGCACACCAAGTTAAGATGGCCCTGATCGAACGCCGACCTCCCGTGATAGCAAGTATGGTAGGTATGTTATACACAAATATCTACATATACCAAGCATTCACACATCTTCGGTATTCCATAATATTACTAGAGGCATATATGTCATTCCTATACTGTCATTTCATGTTTCACTTTTACAAGTCCCCGATTCATATACATTTAAGTTATAAACTCTCCTCACGTCGAAGTTTTAGATACTTATATCCTAACCCATAAACATCATCCGGTTTACTACAAAACTCTAAGTTTTAATCCTCGACATACTTCCAGTCACACAACTATATCCATAAATCAATAAGGGAAGGATTACACTCAATTATATAAGTCTTATGGATGCTCGAAATAAAATCAGGCCGAAAAGGCCATTCTGTCAACTCGTTAGAAATCTCGTTCGAACGAGGTCGTTCGAACGAATGGCTTCGAATGAACTACCAACTCGTTAGAAGGGGTACTGTCATCTCGTTAGAAGTCTCGTTCGAACGAGGTCATTCGAACGACCTGGGCAGGTCTTCTAACGAGATGGCAGAATACGCCCAAAAAATTCCCAATTCATTTTTCTCAATTTTTCTCTTCTCTAAACTCATCCTAAGATCATCCCAATGGCATTTTTATGTTCTTAAACTTATCCAAACCCTCTTAGGTCATTTCTTAATATATTTTTGGGGTCAAATCCTCCTAAACAACATGTAATTATCATTAATCCCGAAATTTTACCCCAAACCCTATGAACATGAACCCAAAATTTTATTGTGCCCAATTACTCATCATAAATCCATTTTTAAATCATCATATTTAAGTCTTCGAATACTAAATTCGTCCATAGTCGTTCTACATGCAAATCCTATCCCAAATTTAGAGTTTCTCCAACAATTTCATTAGTTTTCCTCAAAACTTTCAAGACAAAATAGTTCCTACACTAAACATGGAAGAAATATTCAATGCACTTAAAAATATCAAATCACTTGCCTTAGATTCATTTTTCAGATTTGTTGTCATTGATTCTAGGCTGAATTTCCCTTCTTTCGGTCACAAATCCTTCCAGAATGAGGGTGATGGGTGATGGCTTTGGTTTGGATCTTGTAACCTCTCTCCAACTTCTCTCAAAACTCCCGTAGCCGACTCTCTCACTTTTGGCTGATAATGGCCTTAGTGTCCCTTTTAATAATATTTAAATTACCTCTAAAATTCGTGGGTTTTAATCCCTTAATTTTTAAAATTACCAAAATACCCTTCTAAGTTGCCGGTTTGGCCTAAAAATGCCCCGGGACCCAAACTAAACTCCCGGCTAGTGTTTTCTGACTATTTTGACCCTTCTGGACACGTTGGCACACTCATTATGACCATTCGGTTGATAAAAATATAAATTACTTTTTAATCTAATTAAATTCATTCCTGACACGACTGACACGCGCGTCCCAACTTAATTTCCCAAATTGTCGTATTTTAAACTCACGACATTTTTAATAAATTCAAGACATTTTTAATAAATTCAGTGATCACATATTACCATAATCACTCAGTAATATACAACAACATATTAATAACCAAATACTAACTCTTATCTCGCTAGCATTTAAATCCGAATTAAATTTTCTAATTAATTATTTCAAATTAATTTAATAACTCCCATGATTAAAAGCCAAAATTCAATTTAATTATCCTCATAATTAAAAGCCATAAAAATATGGGGTATTACAGTTCACTCAGCTACCCTATAGCCATAACCCTCACAACTAGAACACATTTTCAACTCATCCCTCTTAAGTTCTCATTATGATTCTTAGGTAAGTGATCGGCCTTATTATACATGTTTTTTCTTAAACTTTTTTGCATCTTTCGATTGCTTATGAAACTTGAGAAATTTCTTAAATTTCTTGCTATCATGGACATATCCTCGGATTCGATGTCAGATTCATCATTCAAAATAGATGTTTCTTCCATTAGGGATTCTAAATCAATGCCCTTCTCTTTTTTTTATTCTTGGTCTTGGAGAAAAACATGTCAAGCACATAAGTTTGTAAGTCACCTACAATCTCTTCAAAGTTTTTAGACTCTAAAGTACCTAAGGAATTCAAAATCATCACTTTTGAATTAAATGTTTCAATCAACGACATTATGATTTTCTTAATTACTCGATTTTCAGCTATCTTCTCTCCCAAGTTAAAAAACGAGTTAACTATATTGAAAAGTCTAGCGTAAAACTCATCAAAGGTCTCACTCTCCAACATATAAATGGTTACAAACTGAGTGGAGAGGTTTTGGACTTTGAAAGCCTTAACAACACTAGTTCCTTCATGGGTGAGTTGAAGTATGTTCCAAGCCTCTTTAGACGTTTCACAAGTCATAATACGACGAAACTCCTCCAGAGTGACAAAACAAAACAGAGCATTTAAACTTCGTGAATTATAATTCACTAACCAATGCTCAACTTCACTCCATGATTCTATGGGTTTGGGTATCCTATTCTCTCCAATTAAGATTGTAGCGAAGGATCAACCATTTAAAATCGCTTTCCATACCCGCTCATCTACAACCTTAAGTGCTAATTTCATACGCATTTTTTAGTATGCATAGTTTGACCCATCAAACGTCAGGGTTCTAATACCATCAAATCCTCTAAAATGTATGCCTAACAACATGGGATCAAAATACAATATCTAAATGTTCTACCTTAAATACCAAGTTGAGAAGGCCCGACGGTGCGTAGGCAGGGATGTTCACAAATAAAAATTCTATTTTTACATTATTTAATTTTAAAGATCAAAACTTTAAATGGATTAAATCCAATAAAAAAATTTCAACAAAATTAAATCATTTGGTGTCAAAAAATAATTTACCCAATTTTATCTTTAAACCTAAAACAAGAATCTAGGTGATAAGAAAATAAAATAAGAAAACAATAGCACAACACATTGATGCATGACGAAAATCCATAACGGGGAAAACCTGGGACGGCCCAGCCACGTAATTCATTATGATATGAAATTACACAAGTTGATAGATGACTTACTCAACGACTCGATCCCCATAAGCCTGAAATAATCCTCGATTTTCAACCACTCCTTCACAATAACAATGTAAGAATCCACCCATATGTAAGTGCGACAATGTATGACTCTATACATACGTCGGTATCCACCAACCTAGGCTCAGGAACCGTCTAAGAATTGGAGCACAGTTACCACTGCTTCTTCACCGCAACACCACAAACACAGAATCCACTGTGTGTAAATAGAAAATACATAGTCCACCACAATGAAATCATTCTCTCAAAGATATGGAGAATAAAGTTGCTGCCCAAAATAGGATCTTCAAAGCATATATAAGATGAATCTTGGATCCTAAACTACTTAGGTGTAAATTTGGATTTTTATGGGTTTAGGAACTCAAAATATAAGAATTTATCTCTCAATAAATGTTATCCCGAAATCCTTTTTATAGCAGAAATCAGTGTAGAAGGATAAGGATAAAAGAGTTGTACAAAAAATAAATTTTCAGAAAAAATGCATCGCCTCGTTAGATATCTCGTTCTAGCAAGGAAACTGTTTTCGTCAAAACAACATCTAATGAGAAATATAATGAGAAAACAATAAAGGAAAAAACTGGCTCATTAGATCTCGTTGGATCTCATTCTAACTAGGTACCTATCCTCATTAAAATGTCCTCAAATGAGATATCTAACGAGAAAATAGCAAAGGCCAACTTTGAATCATTTGAATATTCATTTGATCCTGGCTTTAACGAGGTACTGCAAAATCACTTTAAATTTTTTTAAAATAATTCTATAAAATCCTAACACCCAATAATAAAATCACCAAGGCTTAAAATATATAAACAGTCATACCTGAGAGACCCTCAAAATGTGAAGAAGAAAATGAGTACAATGATATAATTTCTAAGCTTTGCCACTGCGTCTTCATCCAAACA
This sequence comes from Sambucus nigra, assembly GCA_949130495.1. Classification (NCBI taxonomy): domain Eukaryota; kingdom Viridiplantae; phylum Streptophyta; class Magnoliopsida; order Dipsacales; family Adoxaceae; genus Sambucus; species Sambucus nigra. Next base: position 352,964,017 of record OX422215.1, read on the forward strand.
TGTCAAAGGCTTGAAGGGAAAACACCAACCATGACTTGTAACTCAAAATGTTTTGTCTGAAATTAAGTCAAACATACAAATTGACTCAAATGAAAATTTTTCCTTACAAATCTCTCCCTTTGGCTATTCGAGGACAAAAGCAAAATAAAAACTCTATGGGTCGTCAAGCTCTCTAAAAGTCTTAATCCCAACCCCAAAAAGAAAAAGTACAGACTCTCGACAAACACATATGTTGAGTAGCTTTGCTTGCTTGAAAATTTTGTCACGTGATATAAACCTGCACAATTAAACACACCTTCAAATGCAAAGAGAATATAACAAGTATAAATTCTCATAAGAGTAAGAACGGAAGATACAATTTTCCCCTATTTTTTTTAAGAATAGACAAAGAAAGAAAGCATAAAATTATTTCTCCCCCATAAACCAAATATCCCCTTAAATGTGTGAACATATGATACCAACAGAAATAGGGAGGAAGGAATAAAATCATGCAACGGTATGAAGTGAAACAAACACAAGCACATATAATCCAAACAATGATCAAATAATATCAGTATCGATTCCAAAAGATACCAATATGAATAATCAAGGAAGTATGATACCAATTTGAAATTTGAAATTTCAATGCACATAATTAGAGATACCAATCTGATCATATAGCATGCCAAATATAATTGAAAGATAAAGTATATAGCAAACATAGAATAAATACAAACGCAAAGACTCAAAACAAAATGATACACTATATATCAATATGCAAAAAATATACCAAAGATTACCCGACACACTTATATATATGGTATAAACGACCACAAAAACTCGACACGAAACATATAAGCTTTACATCGTAGCATAGTATTGATGTGTCCAAACATGTGGAATGGAATGAATTGGCATTTAACTAGATACAAATAAATTATGACCCAAACACTCAAATATGTTCAAGGAGTTCTACTTGACCACAAAACTTTATCAAACTAAGATTTAGAATTAATTGACAAGATGAAGTAAACTCTATGAACAAACAAGCACAACGCACACATGCCTAAAATATTGATTATTCTACAAATCAATTACATTATGCCAAAATAAGCTTTAAATAGGACTCATTGTGCAAACACGTTGATCTTCAATTATAACACCCTCAAAAGATAAATATATATCATATTTTATTTTCTTTCAATTATTTTGAAGCTATCACTTTTACCAATCAAACAAACGAGACATGTTGGCCTTAGAATTTTTTCCGTTATTATTACCTTTACTATTTTCACTATGATCTTTCCAAAAGTGGCTTTCCCGCAAAGGATATTTTCTCCTTCCGTATCTCTTTTCCGCGCACCCTCATATATTCAATAAAATCAAACAATTTCACGGGAAACGGTTCTTACATGCACAAATCCCCTAAAGTCACAAAATATTTAGATGACAAGATTGGTTGGCGAACAACTCGCATAGCTCAAATATAATATGTGAAGTTAACATTGAAAGAGCTCGTGCATGTGTGTGCGGAGGCATATACCAAGCGAATCAAAGTCGAAACAACTCCACGCAAGCATGATTAAGAACAATCTAAGTACTAACAATCATAACCTAATGTTTTAATCACATGGATAGCACGGAATGAATTGGATTCAAACACGCCAACATGTCACACCTAATGTGTAAAACTAAAAATACACAATTAATAATAATATTTTTGAGTTTTTCTTAAATTTTTCTAAAGAAAATACCAATTTTAAAAAGAAACTAGCTTAAAAGACATAGAAAATCTTTTTGTATATTCAATATGACTCAATAAATGAAAAATTCACATACAAAAGACTCAAACAACATACAACTAGCAAACATATATATAATGAAGCACAAAATCTAGTGTATGTGCACATGCGAACATAATCAACCATTAATTATAGCATGGGAAGTATCATATGCAAGCAAACAAGAATCAACAAGTCTAATATGTAAAGCCTCTAAATTAAAATTTCCAAACCCACATAGATGTAACGTGATGCTTTAGGATTCAGGGACCATAGTGACTCTATTCTTAGACTTTTTAGGACCGTTTTTAATATCATAGAAAAAATGCCTAAAGTGACATTTCCTTCCGTAATGCGTGTAAGTGAAAACACAGTGAGGGGTATTACCTAAGGGTTAACCTTTACGAATGTTCCTAGCAACGATTGACTCTTTCAAATGCATAGTCTTGGCTTGGGTAGAGGAAGCATTTTGATCATCGAAGTCAATTCCAGGCTTGTCATCTTTGATTTGGACGGTGCCTAACATCTTATCCAACTTTTTTTACTAGATTTCAAATCAAACTTGATACGACTCAAGTCTCTCAATCTCTCTTTAAGCTTAACTATCCGAGACTCAAGTAAATGCCTAGACTCCTCAAATTATAGAAGTTATTTTTTATAACCTCCATCAAACCACGAAGGCTATCGCTATCACCCTCAACATACTCTAGCTTCTCTCGAAAAGTCCTCTCACGTGTAATAAGATCCTCAATCAAAACACTATCATCATTTCCTGCAGCATGTTCCTTCAACCTAGCTTCCAACTTCAAGTTAGCCTTCTTCACTCTCAACATTTCCATATACAACTCACGGAAGGTAACTTGGAGTTCACTATCCTCCTCCTCTTCTTTATCCTCCTCCTCTTCTCCACTTTCATCACTATCACACACTTAGGTATAGAAAATAATGGCCTTTGAAGGGTCATGCAAACAAATATCTTTATAGGGATATTTCTCATCATTGCTCGCATGACTATCCTAAACACGATGTAGTTGTGCTCAATAAAGGAGTCAGGTCCCTCTTCCGGATCACTATCACTAAGGGTGGCATTATACACCTTCGGTTTCTTATCCTCCTTCCTTAATTTAGTGGGGAAATCAGATATCCTATGTCCATAACCCTCACAACCAAAATCTTTTCGAATCATTCCTCTTAAAGTTCTCATTATGATTCGTAGAGAAAAAATCGGCCTTGTTATACATGTTTTTCTCAAACCTTTTTACATCTTTCGATTTCTTATGAAACTTGAGAAATTTTTAAATTTCTTGCTATTATGGACATATCCTCGGATTTGATATCAAATCCATCATCCAAAACAGTTGTTTCCTCCTTTTGGGATTTTAAATCAATCCCCTTATCTTTTTCCTTCTCGAACTTAGAGGAAAATGTGTCAAGCTGATAAGTTTTTAAATCACCTACAAACTCTTCAAGTTTCGTAGAATCTAAAATATCTAAGGAATTCAAATCCATCGCTTTTGAAATAAATCTTTCACGTAATGACCTTAAACAAATTTGATTACTCAATTTTTGGTTACCTTCTCTCCCAAGTTAAAAGACGAATTAACTATGTCGGACAGTTTAGCGTAAAACTCATCAAAGGTATCACTCTCCTACATATTAATGATTGCAAACTGAGTGGTGAGGTTTCAGAGTTTGAAAGCCTTAAAAAACTAGTTCCTTCATGGGTGATTTGGAGTATGTTCCAATCCTCTTTAGATGTTTTGCAAGTCATAATATGGCGGAACTCCTCCGGGATGACAAAACAAAACAAAACATTTAAACCTCGTGAATTATAATTCGCTAACCTATGATCAACTATACTTTATGATTCTATGGGATTGGGTATCCTATTCTCTCCAATTAAGGTTGTAGGTGGGGACCAGCCATTTAAAACTGCTTGCCATACCCGCTCTTCTATAACCTTAAGTGTTGATTTCATATGCATTTTCTAGTATACGTAGTTCGACCCATCAATCATCGGGGTTCTAATACCATCAAATTCACCAAAATTAGTGCCTAACACGAGGTCAAAACATAATAACTGAGTGTTTTACCTCCTATAACAACTTGAGAAGGCCCAATGGTGCGTAGGTAGGGATGGTCATAAACAAAAATTCTTTTTTTATATTTTTCAATTTTAAAGATCAAAACTTTAAAAAAATTAAACCCAATAAAACTTCTTCACCAATATTAAATCATTTGTTGTGAAAAATGATTTACCTAATTTTATATTTTTAACCTAAAACAAGAATCTCGTTGATAATCAGATAAAATAAGTAAAACAATCACGCAACACGCCGATGTACGAGGAAAACCCACAACGAAAAAAACCTCGGATGACCGAGTCATGCAATTCACTATGATATGGAATTTCACAAGTTAACAGATGACTTACTCAATGACTCAATCCCCACAAATATTGATGCATCTTTAATCTTTAATCTCTCCACCGGAGTGACAACACGGGAATCCACCCACGCAAGTGCCACAATGTGTGAGTCCACACACACCTTGGTATCCACCGATCCAAGCTCAGCAACCGTTTATGGATTGGAACACTGAATACACCACTTCTTCATAGGAACACCACAAACATAAAGTCTATCATGTGTAAATAGCAAATACGAAGTCCACCGCAATGAAATAATTATCCTAAAGATGTGGAGAATAAACATGGTGCCCAAAATAATATCTTTAAAGCATATATAAGATGAATCTTGGGTCCTAAACTACTTGGGTATAAATTAGGATTTTGGAGAATTTTTTTTTTGAGTTTGGGAACTCGAAATATAAGAATTTCTCTTAATAAAATGCTAACCTAAAGTCCTTTTAATCGTATAAATTAGTTTATAAGGATAAGGATGAAAGAGTTAAGAAAAAACGAATTTTAGAAAAAGTTTGCCGCCTCGTTAAATATCTCGTTGGATCTCATTCTAACGACGTACCCTTTCTAGTTAGAATAACATCTAATGAGATATCTTACGAGAAAATAACAAAGGCAAAAACTAGATAGTTAGATATCTCGTTAGATCTCGTTTTGAAGAGGTACTTATTTTTATTAAAACGATATCTAATGAGATATCTAACAAGAAAACAACAAAGGCTAATTTTGACACATTTCAAGATTCATTTGATTGTGGTTCTAACGAGGTACTGTAAAATCGCTTCAAAAATTTTTTAAACAATTTTATAAAATCCAAACACCCAATAATAAAATCTCCAAGGCTCAAAATATATACACATTCATACCTAATAGATCCTCTAAGTGTGAAGACAAAAACGAGCGCGATGATATAATCTCTGAAGCTTTGTCGCTACGTCTTCATCCAAACACGTCAAAGGTTTGAAATAAAACACCAACCCTAACCTATGACTCAATATGCTTTGTCCATAATTAAGCCAATAAATATAAATTGACTCAATTGGATATTTATTCTAACAAATATCTCCTTTTGGCTATTCAGGGACAAAATGAAAATAAAAACCCTACGGGTTGTCAAGTCTATAAAGATTCAGTTGTTGACTCTTTCAAATGCATAGTCTGGGCTTGGGTAGAGGAAGCATTTTCATCATTGAAGTCAATTCCATGCTTATCATCTTTGATTTGGACGGTGCCTAACATCTTATCTAACTTTTCCGACCTAGATTCCAATTCAAATTTGATATGACTCGAGTCTCTCAATCTTTCTTCAATCTCAACTGTTTGAGACTCAAGTAAATGCCTACACTCCTCAAACTCTATAATCTATTTCTTCATAACCTCCATCAAACTACAAAGGTTATCTCTCTCACCCTCAGTGTTCTCTAGATTCTCTCTAAGAGCCCTCTAACGTGACATAAGATCCTCAATCAAAACACTATCATCATTTCCTACTACATGTTACTTCAACTTAGCTTCCAACTTTAAGTTATCCTTCTTCACTCTCAATGTTTTCGTATACAAATCACGGAAGGTAACTTAGAGTTCACTCTCCTCCTCCTCTTTTTCATCCTCATTCTCTTATCCCATCTCATCACTATCACTCATTTAGGGATCACAAATAATGATCTCGAAAGTGTTATGCAAAGAAAAATCTTCATAGGAAGATTTCTCATCAAGGCTCACATGACTAGCCATGAAAGCTGTGTATTAATGCTCAATGGGGGAATTTGGTCCCTCTTTCGGATCACTGTCACTAAAGGTGGCATTGTACACCTTCAATGTCTTCCCTCCTTCCTTAGTTTAATGAGGGCACTCAGTTACCCTATGACCATAACCCTCACAACCAAAACATATTTTTAACTCATCCCTCTTAAAGTTTTCATTACGATTCTTAAGGAAGTGATCGACCTGGTTATACATATTTTTCTAAATCTTTTTCAATTTCTTCTATCATTCCCTTATCTTTTTTCTTGTAGATCTTGGAGAAAAATATGTCAAACTCATAAGTTTGTAAGTCACTTATGATATCTTTAAGTTTCATAGAATCTAATGTACCCAAGTAATTCAAAACCGTTACTTTTGAATTAAATCTTTCAGGCAACGACCTTAAGATTTTCTTGATTACTCAATTTTTAGGCATCTTCTCTCCTAAGATAAAATATGGGTTTTTTATTTCGAATAGTCTAGTATAAAACTCATGAAAGGTATCACTCTCCAACATCTTAATGGTTTCAAACTGCGTGGCATGGTTTTTGAGTTTGGAAGCCTTAACAGTACTAGTTCCTTCATGAGTTAGTTGAGGTATGTCCCAGGCTTCTTTAGACGTTTCTCAAGTCATAATAAGATGAAAATCCTCCGAGGCGATAGAGTAAAATAAAGAATTTAAGCCTTAAGAATTATAATTCACTAGCCTACGCTCAACCTCACTCCATGATTATATGGGTTTGGGTATCCTATTCTCTCTAACTAATCTATATCCTTAAGTGCTCGATCTCATCTATAGCCTATGATCAACTTATGTTCAACCTCATCTACAGCCTTGAGTGTTGATTTCAGATGCATTTTTTAGTTTTCGTAGTTCGACCCATCAAACATTGGGGTTCTAATACCATCAAATCCATAAAAATTCATGCCTGACAACGCAAGATAAAAAAAATACCAAGTCTTCTAGCTTGGATACCAATTTGAGAAGGTCCGATGGTGTGTAGGCAGGGATGGTTATAAAAAAAATTATATTTATATTTTTCATTTTTAAAGATTAAAACTTTAAACAGATTAAACCTAATAAAGCATGTTCACCAAAATTAAATCATTTGTTATGAAAAACTGATTTACTCAATTTTATCTTTTTAACCAAAAATAATTATCTAGGTGATAAGTAGATAAAAAAAGTAAAACAATCGCATGACACGCCGGTGTACAAGGAAAATCCATAATGGGAAAAACCTCGGATGGCCCAGCCACATAACTCATTATGTTACGGAATTACACAAACTGAAAAATGGCTTACACAATGAATTAATCCCCACAAGCCATGGCGTATCTTCATTCTTCAACCGCTCCTCCATGGTGACAACGCAAGAATCCACGCACGCAAGTGCCACGATGTGTGAGTCCACACACACCTTGGTATCCGTCGATCCAGGCACAACAACCGTCTACAGATTCGAACACATAATCCATCGATTCTTCACCGTAACACCACCAACACGGAGTCCACAATATGTAAACAACTATAAGGACATATTTTACAAGTCCTGTTTACATTAATGTATCTTTTATACCGCTACAAACCATCGAAGACTTATTTAAGTTCAATCATGCATCAAAATGGATCCGAATATCAACGTTCTTCAACATTCAAGCCTCCGTGAGATTAATTTTGGTAAGGTTGTTTTTTAAATACCTTAACAGTTCACTTAGAGTGCTGGGATAGTTGTTCTAATATATTTTCTAAGTGTAGGAGTGGAGTTTTTGGTCAAAGAATGTTTTTTAGGTGTTGAGGCGGAGTTTTTAATGAAATAAAAAAATACCGTAGTTCGAACGACAACAATATGTCATTCAAGTGAGATTGCTTTACAGCGCAAAACTCGTCCAAGCGACACGTGTCAACATTCGAGTGACATGATGATTTTGTTCGAGCGATCTGCCGACTTATGTTTTTTATATAAAGTGTGTTAAATCACTCCATTTTTATTAGCAAGATCTGACGGCAGATTACTTTTGTCTTCTTCATTTACGATTCAAATCCTTTTGTTTTCATTTCACAAATCCCAATGTCTTTGAGTGAATTATTTTAGAACCCAAAATACGGTTTCGTTGGAGTTTCTCTTGTAGGGAGGATAACCTACTGCTGATCTAGGTGCCACTTGAGAATGTCGTGTGATACTGATTGAAATAATTTTGGTAAAGATGTGTTTTAAATACCTTAACGGTTCACTTTGAGTGTTGGGATAATTTTCTTAAAATATTTTCTAAGTGTTGAAGGAGAGTTTTTCGTCAACGAATTCTTTCTAAGTGTTGAGGCGGAGGTTTTGACGAAATAAAAAAAAACTATTTTCATTCGAGCAACAACAGTATGACGTTCAAGCGAGATTGCTTTGTCACGCGAAGCTCATTCGAGCGACATTAATCCTCGTTCGAGTGATAAGATGATTTCGTTCGAGCGATCTGTTGACTTAAGTTTTTTATATAAATCGTGTTAAACCACCATGTTTTCGTTAAGAAGACCTGACGAATTTCTTTCTGCAAAAAATGCTAACAACGTATTACTTTTCTCTTCTTCATTTAGGGTTTAAATCCTTTTTTTCAATTCATAAATCCTAATTTCTTTGAGTGAATTATTTTAGAACCCAAGATACGGTTTTTTTAGAGTTTCTCTTATAGGGAGGATAACATACTTTCAATCTAGGTGCCACTATAGGGAGGTGTTGGGCTGACTTGACTGTGTGTCAAAGTGAGTACTCGTGGGTGTTCTTGGGCTGACTGTATTGCGTGTATTTATAGATCTTCTGAGGTTGATTCATTGATAATTTAGGTTGCGGCCTATGAGAGTTTGCTACGGTAAATTCTTTTCAAATTTTGCTTGTAATTGTTGTGAGTATTATTAGTGAAATAAAATGTTTTGCACTTCGGGGATTTTTCTTGAAATCTGTGAATCAACAATTCATATTTGTGTATGTTGGCATGATCCACTACACCTAGATGTTTGTCTTAAGGCTGAATTAATTTGGTTTAAAAATTAACTGCAATTAAATAACTCTAAATTAGAGATTTGTAAGTTTATTTAAATCAGTATCACACGGCATTCTCAAATTAGTATCAGAGCGGGTTTCTCGAATTTATCAAGTGATCCTTGTTTTCCGCAAAAAATGTGTGATATTGATTTTTTTGAAAAATCTGTTTTGTGAAGCATCCCAATTTTTTCAGTGGAGCACTTATGTAATCAGACGTCCCCTTTAATGACACGAGTCATAATTGTAATGATTTAAATAGTTTGAATTTGACATTTGCAAAAATAATTGATTTTTTGGAAAAAGAAAATTGTCGTTTTAAATTCGATATGTATCCATTGCAAACGGCTCAAAATCAAAGAGATTTTTATCGTGAGAAATTTGTTTGTTTGGACCATGCCTTTAATGTTTTAAAATTGTCCAAAAAGGAGAGTGATGATGGAATCCTATTTTTAGAAAAAGAACTGGAGGACTTTAAAAAGTCTAGGATTTGTGTTTGTTCCAAAGTGGATAAACATGTTTTAATCGATGAGTTTGTGGCATGTGAGGAGACTCTTATTGATAAGTATGTGTATTTTAAGGGAGAATGTGATAACTTTCTAGGAATAATTGAAAATTTATAGAATGAGTCCCTAAAATTGGAAGAGTCTAATTCTTTGCTTGATCCAAATATTTTGAGATAAAAAATGATTTAACAGACTCGAGTAGTGTTGGTAGCAATGGTAGTGGCTTGTCGCATTCTCATATTTCAAGTGTCAAAGACAAGACAATTATTTATTTTAGAGTGTCAATAAATCATAAGGACATTAGAAAAGGTCAACCCATAGGTTTCGTTCCACCTGTTTACTCATGTTCACATTGTGATAGAAAAGGCCACCTTAGCCGTTTTTGTTTCGATCTTCGAAAAGGTCCTAGGAAATTGAATCTAGTGTTACCTTGGTTCCTAAATGTGACACCCCGCTTATTAAAATAAGAGGTGGCCAGCCCGATATTCCAATTAATACAGGAATCATAGATAGTGCATTCTTAGCATCACTGTCGTTAAAATTAATATACGAAATAACCACCAATTATTTTAGAAAACGGATGTCAAATAAATTTTAAGTTTAAAAAAAAAAATCTTTTAGACAATCCAATAAAAATGGTGGAAAGTAATTCAAACAAGTAACTATACGTGCATTCGCCATATAATAGCCGAATAGTCTGTCGGTTAACAGACCATTACAAGTAGGTTACACCGAGTATTAAAATGAATAACATAATACATTTAACAAGTACAAAAGCTTGGGCAACACGCCTGAATGTGTAAACTGATCGTAGCTAGAGTACAAAAAGATAGAAGCGTTCATAACAAGTATCCTACAACATCCCCAAAATGCTATAGTAATAAGAGTATATATATATATATATATATATATATATAATTAATTAGGATGTTTTTAATTCTTTGTTTCTTTCTTTCTTTTGTTTCTCACCATTGTCTCTCAACAACCACTAAAATGGAAACCTTATAAAGAAATCAAAACCCAAATCAATCGATTCTAGATGTAGAAAACACATTCCATTGGAGAGAGGAGAGCGAACAGTGGAGTGGCAAGGGCCAAGCAACAATGGCGATGACTTAACTTGTTTCTAAAAGGTGAAGAAAATGGTTTATAGATTACGAGTTGAAAGGAAATAGGTTAAGTGTTGTCTTATAATGGTCCTTTTCCAAATGAATAATGTTTGATTTCTAGTCCATAAACCCCTTTAATCGGGTAAGTTAAATGAATTAAATCCCGTTTATATCAGTTTAAAAAAATTGGGGGATGTAAATTGAAAAGATGGGTTTATATAAAAAAAAAATCCTAAATCACCATATTATACACAATAGGCACCACTGATAGACAGGGTTTTGCCGCGGCATGAAAGTCATATACGCACCGGTCATTTTGAATTCGGCTCACCTGAACTATACAAAAACCTAAACTTATGACTGCACTCAACGGGTGAGTATAGCGGCCAAGTCCGGGTATTAAAAATCCACAGAGACGAGTTGCTAGAATTTATAAGGTTTAATATTCCTAAATAAAAGTGCAAAAGATAAATACGAACAAAAAGGAAAATATGTGTAATACCCCGTACTTTTGGCTATATTTATTTTTGGGATTAATTAATTAAATGCGTATTAATTGGAAATTAATCCGGGTTATAAATACTAACGAGATGCGAGTTGGTATTTGATTATGTGCATACATGTTTTGATATATGTATTTGGTATTATGAAATTTGTCGTGAGATTTATATACGGCATTTTAGAATTTTTTTTGAGACGCGTGGGACCGCCGCGTCACGGTGTAATATTTTGATAATAAAAGTGAATTTAAAATCTATAATCCGTATGGTCATTTTGAGTGCGCCGACGCGTCCGAAAGGGTCGAGATAGTCAGAAAACACTAGCCGGGGGTATAGTTTGGGTCCCGGGGTATTTTTAGGCCATACCGGCATCTTAAAGGGTATTTTGGTAATTTTACATTTTGAGGAATTAAAAGTGACGAAAATTAGAGATGTAAATCTGATGTGGATTAAACCCACTAAGCCCACTAACCATCCCATATTAAACCATTAAGCTACGAAGGTTATATTTAGGTTTACAACTTCCCCCAAAACAAACCCTAGCCACCTTAAGCCACCATTGGAGAAGGAGCTTGGAGAGAAGAAATTCTGCAGAAAAACATCATCAAACCTACACCAAAGTCAGAAATCGAACCAAGGCAAGTGACTTTATTCCATTTAATTTCAGAGAATGTCTTTTCCATGTTAGAAATTGGAGAATATTAATTGTTCTTGAAAGATAATGAAAACCCATGTAGTTTAGATCATAGAACTTGAGAAATTTGAGAAGGATTGCATGTAGAATGATAGGTAGATGTTTTTACTGATGATATACATGATTGGAAAGAAATTAAAACGGATTTTGTTAGGTGAATTCATGATTCAAAATGTTAGGGTTCATGTTCTTGAGATAATTGGGGAAAAGTGTAGAAATTCATATGTTGATTGATGTTGAAGAGATTTAATCCTTGAAAACATGTTAGGAGTTGACTTGAATATGTTTAGGATCACTTAGAGACCATAAAACGTTGTTGGGATGAACTTTGGATGAGATTGGAAGTGTTAAAATGGTTAAAAACGAATTGGGGAAAAATCTGGGCCGAATCTGGTAGCTCGTTAGAAGCCCCTACCCAGGTCGTTCGAACGAACTCGTTCGAACGAGCTTCTAACGAGTTGGCCAGTCGCTGCTAACGAGAATGGATTTCGTTCGATATCTCGTTCGAACGAGATATCGTTAGAAGGTACAGTTCGTTCGAACGAACTGGAATCTCGTTCGAACAGCCTCGTTCGAACGAGACTTCTAACGAGTTGGCAGAGGAATCTCGTTCGAACAGTCTCGTTCGAACGAGACTTCTAACGAGTGGACAGTTTGGGCTATTTTGAACTGTTTTGACTTTTGGAGTCCCGTAAACTTATTCGAGGATATAGATATCATTCCGTAGATGTAGTAATAATAGAATTGGGACATTTGGGTATTTATGAGAAGGAATTTACATACGAGGGTTGTATTACATGGACGGTTTGGGTTGAGACGTGAGTGTCTACTACGAGAGTAAATTATGGCGCGTAGGATTACAAACCGGAATAGTATAAATTATGATAAGTATAAGTTAGTACGAGAATGCGATATGTACTACGATTAAAATACGGTATTACTAAGACGGGTGTTTACTTAGTATTAGTATATGATTTGTGTGTATGACATACCTACCATACTTGCTATCACGGGAGGTTTGCGTTCGCTTAGGGCCCTCTAATCCTTGTGTTGCCCGGATTTAGACTGGTTACCTCGATGAACATAGGTCAGAGAAAGACTTATTGGGATGTTAATAAGTCCGCTGATCGTGGGAGCGTAGGTATGTACGTGACCCATGTGATGTGACTGTGTTCGCCTCCACTATTTGTGATTTGTGTTATCTGAACTATTCCTGAGAGATTCGGAATATGTGATCCTTATGTACGTGATGTACCGGGATGGATAGCAGAGTATGTGTGCACCGCAGCTTAGTTCTCGGGGTGCTTGTATTGTATATTTATGATGTGAATAATATACACTTAATTAATGAGAACATTCATGATAATGTTGTATAAATAATTACGGTATTGTTTCGAAAAACATAATGAGTTAGCTGATAGAGAAATATATTGCATATTGAGCATCTGAGTTTGCATTAAACCCCTACTTAATTACGAGCGTTATTATGTTGATAGAACCGAGTAATAAGGGTAAGACCTATGATAGTCTAGCTAGATATGTTGTCACTTAGCTAGTAGTTTGTATTACTCTAGATGGGTACTTACGTTAGGAGTGCACAGTTAGACGAGAGGTGAGAATATCATGTGAGTGCACGTCCTAACATGTACTTTGCATTTAATGTTTTAAATGTTTTTAAAGCACTCGCAGGTTTTTAAAATATAACTCCACATTCGGGCTCTGACCCGTTTGCTTTTCAAATCTTTTTTCTTGTAAAACCATTTTAGGTGCCCAGCCACAGGGACACCAAGCATAAGATACTCATTCAGGTGACGAGCTGTGGCTATTTGTGGAAGCTACAGGGATTTGCATGTAGACGCTTCTATCTTTTGGATTCCAGAGTCACTATCTATCAGTTGTAGGGCATGTTGCCCATTTCTATTTAGAGCATCTTTTACATTTCAGTTTTCAGACTTTAGCATGTATTGTTTCAGTATTCAGTTTACTTTTCAGTTGTGGGATTTGTAGTGAGGAGTTTTCCTCCAGACTTTATTTACTCTATTGTGATGGTTATTTGTTTTACTTCAGTATGGTGAATGGTGTATTTATTCTTTATTACGCTTGTTGCATGTTAATCGGACTTTAATTAAAATTTGGCACTTACTTTTAAATACTAGGTGGTTAGTAATAAAAAAATGTTTTCGACAGTGATGCTATTAACTGAGCCAACTTGGCATTTTTAATTAATTTAATAAAGGAGTAGCTACCCGGTATTTAATTAGTCGGGGTGTCACAATATGCAGAAGGGGAAATGATTAATCTAGGCGAGGGAAAATAAAGCTGGACTAATAAAGTGAGTAAAAACTATAGGTTGTGTCAAATATCCCTCACCCGGGTTAATTAGTATAAAATGATTACATGGGTCGAAGAGTTATTACGAATGTGTCTTGTTTCGAAAGTTAATTAAATCAAGGGTTGTCACGCCCCTAAATTCGCATAAAAGCCTAATACAATTTTGGCGTCAACAAATACCCCATAAATTACGCACGCAAGGTCGTAAGCACGGAGCATACATGATATGCCCCGTCAAATCTCCTAGGTGTAATAACTAGGACAACGCAAAAGAAGAAGATAAGAAAAGAGGGAATATAACCTACTAAGGGCCAGAGTAAAAAAAAACTGGAAGAAAACACAGGAAACAAAAGCAAAATGCTAAGAAGAGAGGCTCCCCAGCACTTTTGTCAAGATTATCCGGGTAGAGATATCCGGACAAGAACAACTCTTAATAAAATAATGTTATCTCTACCCTGAGATGAGTTAGAGCTGGAAGGCCCTCGTCCCTCACTCAAAATAAACACGTAAACTCCATCACCAAAGCAAAGCAACATGTCAACTCGCAATGAGTTCAATCCGACACAACCTAGACTAACTTAGCTAGAAAGCATATTAAAAATGTGATAAATGAAAGCGGTAAATAAACGCAATAAATCTACAATACAAAGCAAGTAAATGAAAGCATGTAAACCTAATTATGAAAGCAAGTAAATTAACTACAAAGCAAGAAAATAATGAAATACAACTATATTAATGGAGAGGGAAGATGAAAGTACCACTTACAAACCCTAATGGGTGTCAAACTAAGAGAGGAAGAAGAAAAGAGATCTCAACCCCCAAACTGTAACCTAAAACTGTCTAAAATCTAATATCCGAATATTACAACAAAAATGGTTCATATAGTAAGTGGAATAAAAATAGAAAAGAAAAGGGAAAAGAAAAGAAAAGGGGAAAATATCTGTAGAAAACAGGGGATCGATCGACCAGATACGAGCCCACTGCTTCCCAAGATGAATGAAAATTTGAGGATCGATTGATCGATCAAGCAGGTCTGCATCAATCTTCCTCCTATTTTGGTTCACTTGGTTTTCTCTTCCGTTAAAATTTCCATAACTTCTTCATTAGGGATCGGATTCGTAGACCGTTCATGGCCACACGAAGCTTGCGAGGAGGGATACATTTCCATGTGGATGTTAGGCCAAATACCCAAAATGTGAAATGAATAAATTTCCCTTGAACGTGCAGAAATGTACGAAACTTGAGCGGAATGTGTTTGAACTTCACACTTAGCATCCAAATACCTATAAAAACTCAATTAACACATGCAAAGCATGTTAACATAGAAATCCAAGGTTGTCTGGTTAACGAGCATAAATATAGGGAATAAGATACCCGAGGGGGCTAAAATGCGTAGGTTCGAGGGATGAAATACTCAATATTTGCGTATTATCACACCCCCTAACTTAGACATTGCTAGTCCTTAGCAATGAAATAGGATACAACAAGAACTACAAGCAAACCAAAACCAGGATACAAGTACAAAAATATGGTATAAAAGCATAAGGCCACTTTCGTGGGCGATTCGATTGCATTTAGCGAATGCAATAAGCTGTTAAACCCCTAGGTTACCCTAGTGGACGAATGTCATCTTGTGAGGATTTTCAGGGATGATACCCACAAACATCATATGGCTTCCTCAAAATAAGCCCAACCCAACATGCGACAAGCCCAATAATCACGAACAAGATTTCATATGCATTATTAGCAAAATGAACGAATTCAAACAAAAGTCTGAATCATTAACATTATAGAATGTACCTCATAGAATTGAAACCATAAAATATGGGAGGGGAGTGAGCACATGCAAAGTTTGATTTGAAAAAAACTTATATAAACCGGATAATAAATAAAGCAAGCATATATTCTATCCTCAAGGACATTACACTCATCAAGTGAATTCACTCGAAACAGGGAGCTAACACACGGAACATGCGGGCATAAAGAGTAAATGTAAATTGAAAATAGGCCGCACGCATGTCACAAACGAAGAACGCTATATATGAAATGAAAAATTATAATCTCAATGAAAGATACCGCTCATTAAAGGAGGCGAAATTTATTTTCACATATTATCAAAACTATTTAAACCTTTGAATTACATCTACTTAAGATCACATAGGACTTTAATAGGGTTGTAATGTAGGTTAGGCTAGGGTACGAAATGAAAGGGATGTATGTACGGATTCAATGTGTTCGGGCATAAAAACTCGGGTTAATGGGAAAGTACGGGAAATATCAAAAATTGGAAAATAACTTCCAAAAAAGCATTGGATATATCATTTAAAGAGCAATCAAAGCTTATTGAACAGTATACACAACTTTTACAACTTTCTCTTTCTTTTTCTTTTCTTCTTTTTCTCATGTTTTCTTTTATTTTCTTTTGTTTTATACTTCTCTTTTTCTTCTCTTTTTCAGTTCTTTCTTTTCTTTATTTTCACACTCTCACATGCCTAAATTGCAACCACACAACAACTACATCCAATCCCAAGTAACATTCCAAACAAAGGTATGGAAGGTAATATGTATGGTTTATAACTCCAATTTGGAGTTGGTTATAGGATTTTGGGTAATGAAACGAAAGGCAATATTTAGGCTCAAAGGGGTTAACAAGGGTAAACATAAAAGGTGAGGTCAAGGCTAATATGGGTGATATAACAAAGATTTCCTATGATCATTTTCAAAAGTTTAAGCAATTCTCGAGTCAAAAGAAACTTTGAAAATCATGCTCAAGTAATGCATTTCATATATGAACTCAATTAATGAATGATCAAATGAAAGAATAAAGAGATTACAAATTGTTGTAACGTTTTCAAAGTGGAAAGAATAGTGTATACACTCACAAACGACGAAAGGTACAAAGCTTACTCGGTGTAAGTATATACAATGCAATAAAAGATTACCGAGTTATAAAAATCTTAAACCAAATCAATGGAACAAGAAAAGCGCATGTGCTCATAGGATTAAAGTTTAATTCATGAAGTTATTCACAATATCAATAATTAGGACTAAAGTCTAATAACTTCTAAAATCGAGAACATGCATCATTGGGTTGTCAATTGGATCGGGCAATTATTGAAATTTATCATCGGAAACAAAGGCAAAATGCCTAATAAAGGAGAAAAAAGAAATAATTTTTTTTTGAAATTTTAAAATTTTTCTAAGAAAGCATATTAAGTAACTAACATGTGAGCAAAAATATGGACTAAATAAAGAAATGGATAATATATACTACACCCCCTAACTTAAAACCTGGCCTTTCCCTTAATGTGAATTAAAAACCAAATTAAAGAGAGGAAAAGAGCGATATTACCCAAAATTGGAGTGATCCCCATAAGAACAAGTCCAAAGAATCTACAAACAAGTTAGTACCGAGCATAGCAAAAACAAATAACAAAAAGTTAACTAATTACACTAGACTAAATTAACAAGGAAAGAAAAGATAAACAAAAGGAAAAAATAAAAAGCTAACTATATACAACCAACTATTCAGGCTTCAAACTAACTGTACACTAGAAGTCTAAATGGTTGATGGTTCACCGTGAAAATGATTTAACTTTGGAGGATAACCGGTGTACCCTCACTCTCAAGCATGCCTTCTGAAAAATATGAATTCCGTTTGAACAACGTAAGGCATGTGTAAGGCGGAAGAAAGGAACCATCCCCAATTAAAAATTTTGGAAGGAGGATGGGGGATTTGGATTGACTGGGTGACAAAAACATGTGGGGACCGAAAAAAGCAGAATATCCTCCCAAGGATTTTGCAATTGGAATGGGAGGGGGCACACATAAAGGCAAAGATGCGTTCATGGAAGGCGACTCGAGCAAGTACTCCTCGTCGGTGAAAAGGTTTAACACATTAAAAGTTTGAAACCAATTAATCTGGTACTTGTGACGGCGTGATAACAGAGAATGAAATTCAAACTCAAGAGATGCATCATCATCGCTCGAAGATTGAGTTTCGAAAGAAATAAGATCATTTTCAATGAAATATTCTTCTTTGGGGGCCAAAGAAGAAATCATTTCATTGCAAATAGATATTACGTCATTTCCATCCTCACTTTCAATATCTATTACGCAATGGGCAAAGTCGACAATGATTTGTTCCAAAGTAGGCGCAAAGTCCTCATTTGGTTCAAAACATTCCTCGACTTCAAAAGTCTCAGAAGCAAAATCGTCATCGAATTCAAATAATAAATCCAATTCATGTTCCCAACAATAATTTTCTTCCCGATAACGATTTTCAATTTTTTTCATTCTCAAGCATACACAAGCCCTCGCCAAAAGTCATAGGCCGAGGGGCGAATTCTTAAAAATTGGAACTTTGAAAATTATCATCGGACTTAAACTTAAACTCATTATTATAAGAATTTTCAAAACTATTGCAATTCGTTTTAAAATTCCTATTATAAGGAATTAGAGGCCGAAAATCATTATCATCATCATCAAATTCCAATAACCCAAGTTTTGACTTTCGTTATACTCGCCCAAAGTCATGTTTGAATCTGTAATTTTTTGGGACTCTAAGTATTGACCGAAAGTCATAGGATTATGGGCATTTTGAGAATTATAACAATGATTACCGAAAGAATAGGAATAAGACATGCTTACCCCAAAAATGGCTCGAAGTGGCGAATTCCACAAAGTAGATGCACACGCGAGAAATTCAAGCGGTTCTTAGCGCTCAATGTAAAATTCCTACAAGAATGTTTGGCAAATAATACAAATAGAAAGAAAATACTACGAAATGCCAAATCAAATAAATTCTAAAACAAACTCATCCCCGACAGCGGCTCCATTTTCATAGACATGGTTTTGCCGCGGTGCGAGAGTCACCTACGCGCCGATCATTTTGAATTCGACTCACCTGAACTATACAAAAACCTAAACTTATGACTACACTCAACAGGTGAGTATAGTGGCCAAATCCAGGTACCGAAAATCCACAGAGACATTTTGCTAGAATTTATAAGGTTTAATATTCCTAGATAAAAGTGTAAAAGACAAATATGAACAAAAAGGAAAAGATGCAGAAAGGGAAATGATTAATCTAGGTGAGGGAAAATAAACCTAGACTAATAAAGCGAGTAAAAACTATAGGTTGTGTCAAATATCTTTCACCCGAGTTAATTAGTACAAAATGGTTACATGGGTCGACGAGTTATTACAAATGTGTCTCATTTTGACAGTTAATTAAATCAAGGGTTGTCACGCCCCTAAATTCGCATAAAAGCCGAATACGATTTTGGCGTCAACAAAATACCTCGTAAATTACGCACGCAAGGTCGTAAGCACGGAGCATGCATGATATGCCCCGTCAAATCTCCTAGGTGTAATAACTAGGACAAAGCACTCGAAATAGACCTGTAAACTGCATCACCAAAGCAAAGCAATATGTCAACCTAAAATGAGTTCAATCCGACACAACCTAGACTAACTTAGCTGGAAAGCATATTAAAAACGCGATAAATGAAAACGGTAAATAAACGCAATAAATCTACACTACGAAGCAAGTAAATGAAAGCATGTAAACCTAATTATGAAAGCAAGTAAATTAACTACAAAGCAAGAAAATAATGAAATACAACTATATTAATGGACAGGGAAGATGAAAGTACCACTTACAAACCCTAATGGGTGTCAAACCAAGAGAGGAAGAAGAAAAGAGCTCACAACCCCCAAACCCTAACCTAAATTTGTCTAAAATCTAACATCTGAATATTACAACAAAAATGGTTCATATAGTAAGTGGAATAAAAATAGAAAAGAAAAGGGAAAAGAAAAGAAAAGGGGAAAATATATGCAGAAAACAGGGGATCGATCGATCGATCGATCAGATATGATCCCACTGCTTCCCACGTTGAATGAAAATTGGAGGATCGATTGATCGATCAAGAAGGTTTGCATCAATCTTCCTCTTGTTTTGGTTCACTTGGTTTTCTCTTCCGCTAAAATCGTCGCAATTTCTTTGTTAGGGATCGGCTTCGCGCACCATTTGCGGCAACGCGAAGCTTGTAAGGAGGTCTACATCTTCCGTGTAAATGTTGGGCCACGTGACCCTTGAACTTGTGAAAATATACGAAACTTGAGCGGAATGCGTCCGAACTTCACACTTAGCATCCAAATACCTATAAAAACTCAATTAACCCCTACAAAGCATGTTAACATAGAAATCTGAGGTTGTCTTGTTAACGAACATAAATATAGGGAATAAGATACCTGAGGGGGCTAAAATGCGTAGTTTCGAAGGATGAAATACGCAATATTTGCGTATTATCAACCACCTTACTTTTGCGTATTAACGTCATATAGTCCCTTAAATTATGTTTTTATCATTTTTTGTAATAATCTTGACGTCAATATCTTACTCTAGAAAATTAATTTTTGAATTCTGCAAAGTGTTTTGAGAACCATGAGTAAATCCCTATATTTAGATAGTGCTAACTCAAATTTTTTTATTTCGGCAAAAATTATGATTTTTCCAAATATTATGTATTTTTCTCTAAATGAGTTGTTTTGCACGTTTGTGTTAATCCTAATATTCATATTTATGTTGGATTGGATGCCAAACATAAACTATAATTCATATTTGTGAATATTAAACGTATGATTAAGTTTTATTACTAATATTCATGTTTAGTTGAATTAAATGTCAAATGCATGCTATAATTTGTAAGTATGGATATTAATTTATGATTTTAATTTTAATACCAATTCATGTGTAATTGGATTAGATGACAAATGCAGGCTATATTTTATATGCATGAATATTGGTTGTACGGTTCGTTGTTAATGCTAATATTCATGTTAAGTTTAATTAAATGTCAAACGCATGTTATAATTCATATGTGTGAATATCGCATAATTGATTTATTTAATGATGGTATTCATATTAAGTTGAATTAAATGTCTAACGCAGGCTACAATTAATATGTGTGAGATTAGTTTTATGATTTCGTTTGGATACTGATATTCATAATTAAGTTGGATTAGTTTTTAAATGCATGTTATAATTCATATTCGTGGATATTTGATGTATGATAAAGTTTCAATTATAATGTTTGCGTTTAGATTAGATTAAATATCAAACACATGCTACAATCTGAAATTGTGAACATTAGACTCATGGATGTGAATGTTAAATTGTTGATGTATTATGTGCATTCACTTAATCATAATTAATATTGTCGAACATTAAATCAAAATACCACACATATGGTAAATATGATATTTGAACATTATTATGTGACATAAAATTTATTTAGAAATTATAGGACATCAAATGCAGATGCCATAATTTATGAATTAATTAGTGTGCCACCAAATCAAGTATCCTAAAAAAATCAACAACTTAGTGTTCTCTTCGATATAATAATTTTGTGTATTAATATAACCATAAAGGATTTTTGGTCATTTTTATGTAATTTGGTCCTCGTGCATAATTTTTGACATTATGCATGATGAAGTGAAAGTAAATGATTTATGTTTCACTCATTTATTATTATTCACCTATTGTCTCATGCAAGTTCCTTGTCTATTTGATTTTCATATTATGCCAAAATAAATTATTTCATGAATTTCAAATTAAGCAATAGACAATAATATAACTTATTTATGTATTACAAGTATTTATGCACATGTATGTTTACTTCCAATATTTATATAATGTAAGGTTTAGTGTTCATTATAGTGCTCCATTCTGGAAGAGATAAATATTAGACATATGATTTCATATCACGCATATTTTTTTTGCCTATTTATGATATTGAATGTTTGAATGTTGATACTTTATGATGTTGCATACATATTATTATTTCTTCAATCATTTTAATTCGGTGGCCTACATGTCCAATTACAATGATTGAGCAAAAAATTAAATGATGATATATATTTTAGGAATGGAAATAATGGCCATCTAACACAGATGCCATAGTTTCTTTCATTATAATATTAATACACTATAGGAATATTGATTTTTCCCGACATAAATTAAATGCCGAGAAAAGTACTAAAAATGTCGGTAACACTTTTTGCGGCACTTTTGGCGGCATTTGAACAAATGTGGTAAAAGAACGACGATATTTTTGAAAATGCCGTGAAAAGTTAGCGGCACTTTTGGCGGCATTTCCACACGTGCTGTAGCCAATGTGGTAAAAGAATAACGACATTTTAAAAAATGTCACAAAAAGTTAGGAGCATTTGTAAGCATTTATACTAATGCTGGTAATAACCTTTTAGTGGCATTAAACAATGTTGATAATAACCTTTTGCAATACCTATTAAATGTTCAACACACTTTTGACGGGACTAAAAAAATATCGAGAATAAATATAGCGTCATTAAACAAAATGTTGATATTATTTTTTAATATATGACTGGGAACAAGTGTTAAAAAAATCAATTATAATAAGTACTATATTTATGTGCAAATACATTAACAAATCATTAAATTAAGAGGGCAGTAATCAAATTAAAACGTCATTAAATTAAAACCAATAGTATTCATCGTAAATAAATGTAATTGTGCTTGAAACAATTATTCATCCACGAAATAAAATGTATTACTTGTCCAATAAGAAAAAGCGGGAAAACATGAAGCGAAATAAAATTTTATATAAGGTACGATCCTTCCTTATCAAAGTCAAACACCCTCTTCGAACTGCAAATAAGAAGTCAATCGTAGTCATTGATATTTATTTTTTAGTATTTTAATTAAAAAATCAAAATTTAAAATTAGTACATTAGCAATATGCCACGCTATAGTTGAATGATGTGCATATCCAAATTTGGACTTGTTTCCATAAGGTCTAGGTAATGGTTCATTTGTTACAAATATTTTCTCAATATATACTTCCCAAAAGTCTTCACCCAGTGGCGTACCCCCTACTTTTGTTGAAGGATCCTTGCTCATAATGAATCCACGTGCCACAACCATTTTTGGAAGTCCGGAAGTAATAAGGTCTAAAATTTTAGGAAGTGCATTATTTAAGACCCTTTGTCATGGTTGATGGTGATTCTTCTTCTTTGATGGTTCTTTCTACAAACAAGATGAATATGTCATCAACCATATATTTATGGAAAAAATTGGCAAAGTTTTATTTGTTTTTAAGACATCCCAAAAATTTTAAGACTATATACAACCAAATAAACCAACAACTCAATGTCAAATATACATAAACTCCCCAAGAAAGTGCAGATGTATTGTGCCCTTTAAAATCCTTTAAATTATTAACATACCTGAATTGAAGTAGCTTTTGTTTGCTCACTAACACGAGCAGCAATCTCGAGGACAACCAAGCGTTGAGAATTTGCAATCTACAAAAAATGAATTATTCCAGTCATGAAAACATATAGTCTTAAATTATGATTTTAAAAAGTAGTTATCTACTTGCCTATTGAGATAAAGTTAAATGGTGATTTTATTGTGGTACCCATACAGGTTGATATTGGTTGGTTTCTTCTAATTGTTGCTCAGGTTGAAAAACAGACCTATATAATGGTATGTTTTGCTCGTTGGAGGATTGAGGAACCTGTTAATAGCATAATTTAATATTAGAACATACATTTATATATATATATACGAGAATTAAGCACAAAAGCTAAAAGTGTGTACTTATTAATATTGCTAAGGCAATATTAATGATACTTAGTCAGTTATGTGAAACGTTTCGTTGCAGAACATACTGCAATGACTAAGGAAATAGAATTCTCTTGAATGTTGTTACTCTAAACCTAAATATTATTTCTAATGATGATCAACAAATTACCCTTTCCTTCTCTTATGGCCATAAGCACTGTGCTATGATTTTTGTATATGTTGCTACTGATTATATCATTTGGAGAAATCTCTGGCAAGCAACTCTCATTAATTCAACTCCTTCTCTTTTATGGACCATAACTGAAGACTTTAACTCAGTCTTAGGAGCTCATAAATATAGAGGGACCAGACTTCCTCCCAATAGACCATGCCTAAACTTAAAAAATATAATTGACACTATGGAAATGCTTCAAACTGATATTGTTGGTATCTTTCATCCTTAGGTTAAGAATGACAACGGATCAGTCCAGAGTAAACTTGATATATCCTCACTGTCAAAGCATCGCAAGGTGGATGAATATTTCTTGGGCATAAGGCTAATAAAAAAATGGGAGAATGAGGGAGATAAACTAACACTATTAATCCTAAGAAATAAATGGTTTTTCAACTAAACTTATCCCCTAGAAAACTTACTGATGGAGATGAACAATTCTTAATTGGCCTAAATAAGTAAAATAACAAATGAAGTAAATTCATTCAGAATAACGATGATGAAGTTTCTTCATTAATCACTATTTTAGTAGTAGATGTAATCATCAATAAAAGGCAAGAAATATAAAATTAACTCATTCATTAATCATCAATAAATACAAAAATAAAACTAAAAACAAAAAGAACTTTACTCTCCATCATTATTTATCCATTCATACATATGATGTGAAACAAATAAAATGCATTCTATCATTACTCATTTTTAAAATATTAAACTAAGAAAAGAATGTCAAATTTCATGAACATCTAAGAATCCTTAAAAATAAAACCATTCATAGCTGAAAAATTCTTGTTAATTGTCATCTTTATCCATGTCAATATCATAATCATCACCGGTCTCCTCATTTTCATCACTTTCACCTATATCACTCTCATTAGCTTCCTTGTCCGCCTTTGAATCATCTTCATAAGTCTCAGAAACATCCTCATCATTACAATCCTCATCAATATCAACATGAATATCATCACCGTCATTTATATCAATTATATTGTCAACATTCGTTCCTTCCACACCAGTCCTAACCCATGTAATATCCCCATCATGGTTAATGAGAGTGTCATCCAATTGTTGGATATTGTACGACTCAACTTCTTCATCAATTGTGTCATCTCCATAAGTATCTTTACCATACATGCCATATAAATATCTCTATGTCATCTTCACGACAGCTTGCCAATCTTCTTCAATCGGGTCTCGAACATACCAAATTTGTTTGGCCAGAGATGCTAATATAAACAGCTCATCTGAGAGTCAGTTATGCTTGTATAGTGAATGTTTGAAGTTCACTAATGTTAACTCAAAATTATTCTTTGCAGTCCCTGAATGGGTATCAACCCAATCAGACTTGAATAGAACAAACTTGTAATCATTTAAATAGGGTAATTCAAATATATCTACTATTACTCCATAATATGTTACATCCCCCAAAACAGGTCGTCTATCCTTTGCACTTGCAAAACTTTCGGTGGTGGCATCAAGAAGAACTCCACTATTATGAGTATTCAATCTTCTCTCATGCTTCTTTGTGCAAAACCTAAACCCATTTGCAATATATCTCGTGTATCTCCTAGCCCATTGGGAGGGGCCTGAAGCCAAAATTGCAAATTCCTTTGACACCTCACCCTCATTTAGATTTCGTACCTAAAAAATTTCATATGATTGAGTAATAAAAATTAGATGTGTAAAAATTAAATGTGGTATTAAGATATTAAAATGTGATTACATATAAATACAAATATGACTTACGTGATCCCCAAACCATTTGTGAAACGTTTCGTTGTGAATGCGGTTAATTTCGTAATGTCCCACACGAGGTCTCTCTCGTTTTAGCATTATTATATGTTTCCTATAAAAAACATGTAACTATAAATTAAATAACGTAGAGTGATATTTAATTACATAAAGTATAAAATTCATTTAAATATTATCTTACTCCCAAAAAGGCTTCATCGCGACGGAGTCGAATAACACGTACCGATGTGCTTGTGAAAACGAAGTGTCATCAAGCATAAATTCTACTCCTTTAACTAATGTACAACCTATTGAACTTGAGTTTTCATCAGCTTCATCATTTTGAAAAGGTCGATTTAACTTACTCTCAACATCACCCAGGTACCTCGCACAGAATGTCATGCATTCCTCTGCTAGATATCCTTCAGCAATTGAACCTTCTGGATGACTTCGGTTACGAACATATTCTTTTAGTGTGAATAAAAACATGTTCTTCATTGTAAAAAAATTAAAGTAGCATTAATTTAGGTGACACAAACATAATGCATATACTAAACGTACCTCTCGATGGGATACATCCATCGAAACTGTATTGGTCCAGCAATCATTGCCTCCTTGGCTAAATGGATTGTCAAATGCTCCATAACATCGGAAAAATTGGGGGGGAAGATTTTTTCAAGATGACAAAGTGTAAGAGCAACACGATCTTGCAAATATTCATAGTATTTGAAGGTTATTATCTTTGAACAGATTTTTCGATATAAATTATGTAATTCAATCAAAGACCTTGCTACATTCGTAGGCAATGATTTTCGTACTGCTAGTGGGAGTAGTTGTTGCATTATGATATGATTATCGTGGCTCTTAAGTCCAGAAATATTTCGCTCTTTAACGTTTACATGCTGTGAAATATTAGATGCATAATCATCTGGGACTTAGATATTCTTTAAAACCTTACAAAATATGTCTTTATCACTTTTACTCATTGTGAAGCATGCTAGTGGTAAATATACTATGCTATTTGGCAAGCTCTTAAGGTGCAATGCTTTTCGAATACCCATGTTCTCAAGGTCTCGACGAGCCTTTATATTATCTTTTGATTTTCCATCAACATTTAACAATGTCCAAAGTATGTTATCGCACATATTTTTCTCTACATGCATAACATCAAGATTGTGACGAATCAAGTGATCCTTGCAGTATGGCAGCGGAAAGAATATGTTTTTTTCTTCCAATTTAGAGAACTATCACCATTCCCTTCACCGTCGATACTCATTTTTCTCTTCTTCATTAATGATGAGTGACCCTTAACATTATTTCTTTTCATTACCTCTACTTGCTCAAAGATATCATCCCTGGATACTTGAGTGGGCTTGACTTCTCTTTCAACTTTTCCATCAAAAGCAACGGTATCATTTCTGAATTTATGGTTGTGATCCAAATATCGACGATGTCCCATATAGAAAAAATTATTCCCATTCTTTAACCATTGTAAACGAGTGTTCTTGTTGCAACAAGGACAAGCTAATCTCCCTTTTATACTCCAACCTGACAAGTTTGCATATGCAGGAAAGTCACTAATTATCCACATTAATGCTTCATGCATACAAAATATTTTTTCAGTCTATGCGTCGTAAGTAAGTATGCCATCATTCCACAATTCCTTCAACTCATCGATGAGAGGCTGCAAGTAAACATCAATATTATTTCTTGAGCCGCGTGGACAGTCAATCAACGTAGACAGTATAAGATAAGGTTGTTTCATACAAATCCACGAAGGCAAGTTGTATATCATCAAAATAATAGGCCACGTGCTATGATAAATGCTCATTATTTTAAAAGGGTTAAAGCCATCGACTGCTAGTTCGATCCTAATATTACGCGAGTCACTATAAAAATTTGGATTTTGTTGATCGAAGGTTTTCCATGCTTTAGAATCAGTGGGGTGTCTTAATATGCCATCATCATTGCGTTCCTTTGCATGCCATCTCATGAGGGAGGATGTTTTCAATGACATAAATCATCTTTGAAGCCTTGGTTTCAGTGGAAATTACCTACAACCTTTGTAGGAATTTTTTGACCCCTAACTTCTTCATCCTTAGAGTCGCCCGAAAATTGCTTCCATCTTGATGTATGACATACTATGCAATCCTCATGATCTTTATTCTCTTTCCAATACAACATGAAATTGTTTGGACATTCATGAATTGTTTTGATAATCAAAACCTAGATCTTTAACCATCTTTCTTACTTGAGAGTATGAATCTGGAACTTTCTCACCCTCCGTAAGTGCCTCTTTTAAGAATTGAAGAAATGTTGTAAACGACGTGTGGCTACACTTATAAAGTGTTTTCATATAAAAGAGCCGAACAATAAATGAAAGTGATGAAAAAGATTTGCAACCAGGGTACAACTCACGTTCCCCGTCTTTTAACAACTTGAAAAATGCTGATGCATTTTTATCCATCCCATCCTGGTCCTCATACGGGTCGTTACGTCGCATACCCTCTTCACTTCAATTTTTGAATATATCATATAGTAGTCCACACATATCATCTTTTGTATTCGAGTCATGCACTTCATCCACTCCACTAATTCCCATTGTGTATAGAGCACCTTTTACGTGATAAATCCACCTATTGTAATTCTTAACAAATCCATGTACGATGAGATGCTCATAAACAACTTCTCTTTCATGGCTAATGGTATTTCGATATTTCTTACATGGGCACTTGATAACTAGCTCAGGATATTTATTGGAAAATGCAAAATCAAGAAACCCATTAACTCCTTTAATATAAGGCTAAGAAACTCTTGACGATTCCATCCAACTCTTATCGCTATCCATTTGAAAAGATTGTTGATTACCTCACACTATCACAAAATTATTGTTAGATTCATTGGGAACAATTCATTAAAAAAATACAATAAATAAACAAAATGTTAACCATAAATCATTAATATGTTCCTTCAAATCTATGTAAATTTACAAATAGTAAGACTTTAATTATAACACCATTTGGATATGGCCTTATATGAAAACCACCAATATTTAGTGATGTGAAATGAAGAAATTTAGATGTATATAACCCCCTATTGTATAGGACCGCATTGATTTAGATGATTAAAATAATACTAATCAATTAAAACAAGGGTGTAAGAGTTACACAAAGATGATATCATAGGGAGTGATTTAGATTTACGTTTAACTGGAATTTTTTAACTAATTGAAATAAATGAAATAATGAAAAAAATTGGTAGTTACCAAAAATAGATTAACAACTAAATATGCTAGGTCATGGATAAATCTTATCTTGTCTATACTTCATCTAGTTATATAAATAGAAGAAAAAAAACAGTAACGACCAAGAAACAAGACCACTGTAAACAATAATATTAATATAAAAATGAATTCAATTTTCTTACAAATTTTGTACTTTGACATTCTGAAGATCCAAAGCAACAATTCTAGATATTTGATAAAGAAAAATACAAAAATTCCATACAAGTGGTCATTAAAAATAAGTATAAATTTCACCAACTTAAACCAAAATAGTTGTTAATTGACTAATTTTGATTGATAACAAAAAAAAGAAAAAAAATGGATTGAATGATATTCAAGCCATTTACCGAAAAATAAATCTAAAATAAGCCACCAAAGGTTCAAACATAAATACACTCAAACAATAGCAATTATTTATCAAGAGATTATATCTAAGCATATGAGATATATAGATTGATTTGAAACTACCCTAATGCAATTTTTAACAAACTAAACAAAAAATTCAGTAGAAAACTCACAAAAAAAAGTCTCTCGCTCACACATATCAATTAAAAAATGGTGTAAGAAATCTCAAGCTCACACACATATCAATTAATTTGTGTCTTGGATTCATGATATATATCATCAATACAGTTAAATTTTTAAATAATAAACAATAACAGAATAATCAAAACCGATCGTAGTGACCGAAATAGATTAAAAGAAAAGAACAGCAATGATCTAAGAATAGGCCTGAGATGGGTTTTGATATACCGAAACAAAAAAAATATACCAAAATAAAAAAAAATGCAACTTACCTAACAAGAACAGGTCCAAGTCTTCAAACAATGGTAGAAACTATTAAGGTTTTATCTTGGAACGTGGGTATTTTTGGGAAGGATTGAGGACTATTAGGTCAAACTAATTGAGGGGAGAGAGTTTTGGGAAGGATTAGAATTGTGGAAATTCGTCCGGAGGAAGAAGCGTGATGGGAGAGACTGTTAGAGGTTTTAGCTTGGAACGTGGGTATGTTTTTTTTAACAAAATACAAACACCCGCCAAAAACTAAAAAGTGGCGTTTTTTCCCAATTTTAGTAGAATTTGTTATGAAATCCCTAAAAAATACCACAATTATTCCAGCATTAATTAAAAAATGCTATATTTATGCGGCACTTCAATATAAATGCTGTGAATTTTCAATATTTATAAATAAATGCGGGTAAAAAAAAATTCTTAGCATTTTTAAATAATACCGAGAAAAAAGTGCCGGAAAAAATTAGTTTTCTTGTAGTGATATCGTCAATTAAGTTTATGTAAATATAAACATGAATAATTTAGTCCATTAGTCGTGCGATATTTAATGAATATAAGTGAAAAATTTATTGACTTGTGTAATATTCGTTATATAAAATATTTGGTAGTCACCACAGTGACCCAACTAGAATGATAATGAATATTCATGTAAATATGATGATAATAGTAACTCATGATGCTTATAATTGTAAAGATATTAACGAAGTATATTGAGTTTATTTCTTCAAGTAAGATTATTCCTAAATGGAATTGATTTTGAGTAATTTAATAAACATCAAAGATCACGTACATTAACAAAGTATATAAGTTGTCCACAAATATCATATACATTTAATGAAATAACATTATACCTAATAAAGTAATCTACAAGCATCATATAATTAATATTTGATGTTTATTACTGAAGAAAAATCACGGTTATGCACTATATGTATTATAGAGTTATTAATGTGTGTGTTGTTAAATCAAAGCATTAATGTAGTGAGAAATTTATCTCATTATTTATCATATTATTGTATCTCATTTTGTTTCATTAAAAATGCATATCTCATCTGTTTTAATTTTCTTGAGACTAACTTCTTAGAATAAAGTAAAGATGTTATGTTTCAATTATTGATGATGAACAATGTGTGGAACACTCCATATAAAGTTTGAAGCGAATAAACAGATTAAGTATTATTTTAATGCAAATAATGTTGCATGCTCAAACTAATAATGCTAGAGATTAAATGTATATATGAGCTATCATTTTCACACTAGTAAGTACCTATTATGTAACATATACAAGCACGTTAAAGTAGATTGTGTGAAACATAATGTATGATTCAAAAAGAATTTTAATTATTTGAATTATGTATGTTTCAAATTAAACTTAAGGTGTTACGAAAATGTTTAAATTCAGTGCAAGGATTCTTTACAAAATAAACCAGAAATGCAAATAAGAGTTTTTTTCTTATGTTCTTGGAGAATCAAATCACCATTTATTTTTTCATAAAGTTTTTTGGAAATGTTTGTCTACCCTTGATCATGGTGGATTGTTTAAACATTTCCAAATAATCTTTAGGGAGGGTCTCCAACTTACCTCATTGAGAGGACCAAAAAAATTGACCATTTTTTAAAAACAATAAAAAATTTACTTCCAGCTAGTTTTTTTTATACAGTATTTAAAAATTTTAATGGACCTATAAAAAAATCATCTCAAAATAATTGTTTTTACTATTTTAAACAATCGATCAAATATATGTCAATTTTAAAACTGCTAAAAATTGACGTATATTGATCGATTTTTTTAAAAGAGCAAAAATAATTATCTGAGCTGATTTTTTTTGTAAGCTAGTTGAAATGTGTAAATGTTGTCCCAAAAAATCATCTCAAAATAATTTTTGTTACTATATAAAAAAGGTCCTTTTTTTGTCCTCTTTTTTAGCTATGTTAGAAATCCTCTCCGTGTATATATATATATATATATACAACGCAAGATTCAATTCACGAAAGCTAAATTAAGAGAAGTATATAAAGAAGAAGACCAAAAATACACAATAAAAGATATATATATGGTTCGACAACGCACCCACATCCACGTAGTTTGGGATTTGGTCTTTTATTAACTCCGAGAACTAGTCAATAGAGTTATAGTACTGCTCGACGATATAATATCACAAGCCCCTCTCAACGGTGGGCGGGCTTACATTTATAGGATAGCTTAGGAGAGTCCTAAACTTCATTTATAGATATCCCTAGAAGTTCGAACGTATCTCTTATCAATTTGAACAGTTCCAAGTGATAGATGCATGGAATTCTTCTTTAACTTGGACTCTTCGTTAACTTGGTGCACAAGAATCTTGGAGACTTATGTCGAGCATGTGCTGGTTGCGTGTTATTATCATTTTAGTCCTCGAAATTGCCTCCAAATCTCAAGGTCTCTTTGAGGTCATTGGCCTTTATGTCTAGGTTGATTGGTGATGCTTCGGTATGTCTCCATCCTAGAGGGATAACAAGGTTATTTATTATTCAGAGGGCAATGTCATAAATGCCCCATAAGTTGGAGGGCCTTACACTGTTGAGTGCCTCATCTACATGCTGGTAATTTTAGCATATTTTCTTAACCTAGGGAAATGTAGCAATCTCTTTGGTACCTGCCACATATGCGTCATGATTGGTATGTGAGGAAGCACAAATCCATTTTACACTACAAAATGTTTGCTCCCTTTATTTCTCTTTCATTTCAAAAACCTACGTAGATTTGAAGACGGTTTCCTCAACTTAGTCTTTCACTATAAGCACACTTGTCTTCTTCTCTGTCATTTTATAATGTTTCTCAATTTTCGTTCTTGATTCTTTTTCTAAGTTTTCCATTTTCTAAACATTATGTATATCATTAATGAGGGAACTATTAAAAATTTTAAACTTGATCTTCATGTCCCTTTGTGGGTTGTTGTTGATCTTATTGAGGGTCCATGTGAGCTCTTGGTGCTTCCTGAGGGCCATTTGTTGCCTTTCATTTTCATAGCTGAGGCTGGGATGATTTTTCCACCAAACCGGTTATTCCTTGAATTTTTTTCAATATTTCATTATGATCCTACCAATGTTACTGTGAACACTTGGAGGATCGTTAATGGTGTCAATCGTATTAACGAATTATATGGGTCCAATATTTGTATTACGAAAATCATATATTATTATGTGTGGGCTACGACCCATAAGGGTACGTAATATTTAAAGACGAGGGTGGACAACTGAGCCTTAGTTGTGAATATGCCTCACTCCAATAAAGATTATTGGGACCATGTGGTCATCGTGAAGAACTATCATCATTACCCCCTTCCTGAGGGTCGGGCGTATCAAATGTCAAGTATCCTTAGGAGGGGCAAGGAATAGGTTAGGTTATAATGGTTATTTTGTCTCTTGCACCTTTTGTCTCATTTGATTGATTATAATTGGTTTTTCTCTTTTTATGGAAGATAATAGAAATAAGAAATGTCCTCGTGATAATGAAATTAACTACGGCTATCGTTAAAAGGTTTGGGCAATTCAGCAAAGGCGTGGAACTGTTAATCATCCCAGGTTTCTATCCTTATTGTTCGGCTATAAGAGTTCAACTAACTCTTTTGTTATGAATCTAGTGGGACAATCTCCAACCATCTCAATCATGTTAGACGATCGAGAGGCTTCAACCAGTGAGGGATCCAATTTTGAGGGCTCAATCTAGGAGGAAACTCTTCATCTTTTAAACCTTTAGATGTTCAAACTATCCTTTATCTAAAAGATTCTTCTGACGTTATGTCCCCAAAGAGGAAAGTATCTGATAAATTCAAGTTTGAATATCAATAATCCCCCTGATCGTCCATCGAGCATGGATAAGGAAACTATTCGGGCAACGATCAAGAAAAATGAGGTTGGGGCCCCATCCAATCCTTTGGATCTAGGTTATTCATCCTCAAAGGATCATGAACCTCTTTTAAATAGGTTAAAAAATACCATGGTCCTTCTGCCCCACTAGTTGTTATAGGGAAATCTACTTTTGATAAGCTAAAGGGTGTTTCCCAATCTGTGGTCGCTCAGCCCGAGCTTACCCAAGACCAGATTTGGTCGATAGTCGTTCTTACTAATAGGTTTGTTGCTTCTGTCCCGACCAATGGTTGGATTCTTGAACATGCCAACCACAACCTATCCCCTGTAATTCTGTCACATAATTAAGTTGTTATCCTCATTTTGTAAAAAACTTTTCTTAATTCTTGTTCATTTGATGTCTTTGTAGTTATCGATTGACTATGATGAGGTATTATAGAGGAATGATTTTTTTAAAAACAATTATGTCAATGTGGAGGCATCCTTCGAAGGTCTAAGAAAATCCTTGTCAGATGCTCAGTCAGTCAGTGTGGCATAAATGACCGAGAAGAAGAATTTGGAGTAAAAGGTTAAAAATTTTAAGAATGAGAAGATCATTCTTCAAAATAGAATTGACAACTCGAATTCCTTGGTTAAATAGATAACTTGCCTAAAAGAGATGCTAATAAGATAAAAATCCATGCCGCGAATGCCAGGAAAAGGACTAATGAAGTCAAGGCCAAAGTAGAAGAGGATGCCTTCATGCGTGGCTAGAATAAATATTTTATCAAGGCTCTCCGAAGGTCGGTGTTGCTGAAGACTTCGACCTATTAAAGGAACACAATATATATCCCCCTCCTCATATTGAGGAAGAGGAGGACGTTAAGGGGGAGGTCAGAGAGTAACTGGCTACTAATGAGTTTGTTCAGTTGCAAGTCAAGGAAACTGTTATAATCGATCAGCTAGAGAATATGGTTGTTTCCTACACTATCGAGAGGGAGAAGGTCGAAAAGAATGCCCCTTAGAGTTATTTAAGGAACTTTGTATTTTCCTTTTCTTTTAACATTGTCGGGGTTCTCCCAATTTGAAAATTATTTAAATGATGTACCTTACTGTAAGAGGGTAGTGACACTGGGTTATGATAAAATACTCAAATAGGTGAGATGTTACCCACTCCAATGGACTTCATCTTTAAGATCTTCAAAAGTTCCTAGAGCAACTCCTGGTGAAAATTCCTTTTGTGGTAAAAATGGAGTCCAAGCTAGAACCACTCCCTGCAGATATGAAACTTTAAAAATAATAATATCAACTTGGAGAAGAAGGATCTCCTGAGAATGCTGGTTGTCAAGGTGGGAGTGAAGAAACAAGCACTTAGCACTTAGAGAGAGAGAGGGGAGAGAATACTAGGTGGTCTGGTGTGAATTTTGACATAGTAACTTTGAAACTGAGTTTTTCTGATATCCTATGACCTTGCCTAAGGGTCCTATTTATACTTGGGAAGCAGGGTTGAGTTGGCACCTTGGGCGCTAAAAACGAGAGGGAAACTTAGAGGGATAAGGTTTACAATGTACCTTTTATCCCTACTGAGTCGGCAGCTGCATGTCCCCTCTGACATATGACAACTGGTGCAAATTAGGTTCGAAAAGAAAATGTGACTCCTAATGGAGAGAAAATATCTGATTTGGTAAAAATCTTTTAAAACGGTAACTTATTGTACAAGATTCATAAACTTGAGAGGGGCCTCAGGGACCACCTCCTCTAAAATCTTTGTAAATTTGAGGAGGGAGGTCTCAGGGACCACCTCCTCTACAATCTTTGTAAATTCGAGGAGGGAGATCTCAAGGACCACCTCCTCTAAAATCTTTATAAATTCGAGGAGGGAGGTCTCAAGGAACACCTCCTCTAAAATATTTATAAACTGGAGGAAGGAGGTATCAAGGACCACCTCCTCTAAAATCTTTGTAAATTTGAGGAGGGAGGTCTCAAGGACCACCTCCTCTAAAATCTTTGTAAACTTGAGGAGGGAGTCTCAAGGACCACCTCCTCTAAAATCTTTGTAAACTTAAAGAGAGAGGTCTGAAGGACAACCTCTTCTAAAATCTTTGTGAACTTGAGGTGGGAGGTCTCAAGGACCACCTCTTCTAAAATCTTTGTAAAGTGTTCATTACTTTGACACTAGGCATGGATTGTGTAAGTACTGGGTGACCCCTAAGGTCTTTCTACTAGTATTATTTAAATCTAAAAATGCTAAGTGGTTGAGCTTGCTTAATAAACCTTGTTCCTTAGCCACCAAGCCAAAACTCCCAAGAGATCCCAACATGGCTTTTTTGAGCCCTGCTTGCTCAACTAGGCTACCTCTATAAGAAAGTAAAATATTAGTACTTAATATATTTCTAAGTAACAAGTCTAGAGGAGGAGGTCAATCTATATGGACCTCCTCGCCCACTAGTTCTTTTTTAGTAAGTTATTTGGGAATGGAGGAATCATTCTGAGTAAGATTCTTCATTCAAGATACATCTCTGTGATTTTTAGTCTGTTGGGGACGAGGAGCTCCTCCAGGTGGGCTGCCTCGCCCAAACTCCTTTTTTCTGATCTCTAGACTTTTGGGAATAAGGATCTCCTCAAGGTGGACCTCCTCGCCCAAACTCATTTTTTCTGATCTCTAGACTTTTGGGGACAAGGATCTCCTCCAGGTGGGGCTCCTCACCCAAACTCATTTTCTGTGATCTTTTGACCTTTGAGGATGACGAGCAAGGTGGGGCTCCTCACCCAAAATCATTTTCTATGTTCTTTGGACTTTGAGGACGAGGAGCTCCTTAAGGTGGGGCTCCTCATCCAAACTCATTTTATTTGATCTTTGGACTTTTGAGGACGAGGAGCTCCTCAAGGTGGATCTACTCACCCAAACTCATTTTTTGTAATCTTTTAAGTATATTGGGGGTGAGTGGATCCTTCTGGTGGACCTCCTCGCCCTAACTCTCTTTATGTGGTTTCTTGAGTTTTAGGGATTACGGGCTACTTCTGGTGGATCTCCTCATCCTAACTCCATTATTTGCTAACTTGGACCATGTGGGAGTCCTTCCAGGTGGCCTCACTCACCCTATGTTATTTTAGAATAGCAGATGGACACCCCTCTACATTAGTCCCCTCATACAACAATCTTTGTGTTAGGTAGACCAAAGGGTTTTGTACAAAAATATCACTTCATCTTGGAAATAAGGCCCCTTATGGTGGACCTCCTTTTTTGGGTATCAACTTGGGCAAAGAGACTGCACATAGTGAGTCCCCTCGCCCTGGACTTTTTCTGTAGCCTTCTACCATGTTTAGAGGGGTTGCATGCGATAAGCCCCTCGTCCTTGGACTTTTTCTGTGGTCTTTTATCTTGGGTAGAGGCGTTATTTGTAGTGAGCCCCCTCGTCTAGGTATTACAACTCATCATAGGGCCACTCAAGGTGGACCCCCTTGCTCTAAATATTTTCTTGCTAACTTGGGCAGTGGGAGCCCCTCTAGGTGGGCTCACTCGCCCTTGGCTATTTTAGAATAGCAGATGAACACCCCTCTGCATTAGTCCCCTCGTACAAAAATCTTTGTGTTGGGTAGACCAAATGGTTTTTTATGAAATCATCATTTTATCTTGTAATATTAAAATTTTCATGACATCACATCATTACACTGTTCGATTTGGAGTGAATGAGGGGTCGAACTTCCTCAGCCTTAGTCATTCTCTTTTTTGTATTGATTTTGTATAGAGGGGCCACTCGAGGTGAGTCCCCTCACCCTAAATCATTTTACCGTGTTTCTAATGTATGCAGTGAAGGGGGTCCATTGAGGTTAAACCCTCTCGTTTCATTGTTTTTCTTTGGAAGATGGGTCACTTATCTTGGACTCCCTTGCTCTGGGTTTTCCTCTTTGTATTTTCCTTTGGCAAAGGGGTCACTCGAAATGAACTCCCTCACCATAAAATGTTCGTGACTTTGATTATGGCTGAGGTGCCACTCGTGGTGGACTACCTCACCACCAATTGTTTTATAACATAGCTCTTGGTCGAGGGGCCACTCGTGGTGGACTCCCTCGGCATAAACTATTACTTGTTGTAATCTAGTCTGGGGGACCATTTATGGTGGACCCCCTCATCCTCAAACTATTACTTGTGTTGGTCTTGGTAGAGGGGCCACTCGAAGCGGACCCCCTCTCTGTAAGTTATTTTCTGTAGCATCAAACTTGGGAAGAGGAGCTCCTTAAAGTGGATCCCCTCGTCCTAGGCTATTTTTTGACAGCCTTGCAATCTTGGGCAAGTGGAACCATTCCAAGTGGATCCCTTCATTTCAGGCTATTTTCTGTCAATCTTGTAATCTTGGGTAAGGGGAGCCACTCATAGTGGATCCCCTCGTCCTAGGCTATTTCAATCTTTGTTCACTTACTTGAGGACTTCTCAACACTAGCCCCCTCGTGCAGAAGTGTCTTGTAGTGTCAAGAGACTTGTGCATGAAATATCATAATCAATATTTCACTCTTTATTCACTAGCTTGAGGACTTCTCAGCATTAGCCCCTCATTTTATTTATACTTGCCATTTACTCGTTTGCACAATCCTGAATCTTTATTTTCATGTTAATACTGTGAGCGCTTCTATGCCCTTCGAGCCTAAGGTACTAAATTGTCGTACCTTGTATTTATACTTGCCACTTGCTCGATATTATGAGCTCTCCTATGCCCTTGGAGCTTGAGGTACTAAATTGTCGTACCTTTTATTTATACTTGCACTTGCTTGATACTGTGAGTGGTCCTTTGCCCTGGGAGACTGAGGTACTAAAATGTCTTACCTTTTATTTATACTTGGCATTTGGTCGATATTGTGAGTGCTCATATGCCCTTGGAGCCTGAGGTACTAAATTTTCGTACCTTTTATTTATAATTGTCACTTGTTCAATATTGTGAATTGCTCTATTTTCTTTGAGAACTTCAAGATTAAACTGCCCCGCAGTCTGTGGGGTACTTGCCTATTATCTGAGTAAGTTATCATTTCAGAACTGCCCTCTCTAAGTGTGGATTACTTGTATATGAGCTGAGAAAGCTATCACTTTAAAGTTGCCCCCTCTAACTGTGGGGTACTCACATTTGGATTGAACAAGTTATCATTTTAGAGATGCCCCCTCTAACTGTGGAGTACTAGCATATGAGCTGAGCAAGTTAAAATTTGGAAGTTCTCCCTCTAGCTGTGGGGTACTTCCATATAACTGAGCAAGTTAAAATTTTAAAACTGCCCCTCTAGCTGAGGGGTGCTTGCATATAACTGAGCAAGTTAAAATTTTAGATATTCCCCCTCTAACTGTGGGGTACTTCCATATTTTCTGAGCAAGTTAATATTTTAGAGCTGCCCCCTCTAACTGTGGGGTACTTGAATATTTTCTGATCAAGTTAATATTTTAGAGATGCCCCCTCTAACTGTGCGGTACTACTGCATATAACTGAGAAGGTTAAATTTTTAAAGTTGCCCCTCTAGCTGAGGGGTACTTGCATATAACTGAGCAAGTTAAAATTTTGGAGTTGCCCCCTCTAACTATGGGGTACTTGCATATTTTCTAAGCCAGTTAATATTTTAGAATCGCCCCCTCTAACTGTGGTGTACTTGCATATTTTCTGAGCCAGTTTATATTTTAGAATCGCCCCCTCTAACTATGGGGTACTTGCATATGAGCTGAGCAAGTTAAAATTTTGAAGCTTCCCCTCTAACTGTGGGGTACTTGCCTAAAGGTTGAGCAAGTTTGGAAGTTGTTCCTCTAGTTGTGGGGTACTTGCATATAACTGAGCAAGTTAAAATTTTAGATCCACCCCTCTAACTGTGGGGTACTTGCATAATTTCTGAGCAAGTTAATATTTTAGAGATGCCCCCTCTAACTGTGGGGTACTTGCATAATTTCTAAGCAAGTTAATATTTTAGAGTTGTCCCCTCTCATTTGTGGGGTACTCACATAAATTCTGAGCCAGTTAATATTTTAGAGCTGCCCCCTCTAATCTGTGGTGTACTTGAATAATTTCTGAGCCAGTTTATATTTTAGAGTTACCCCCTCTAACTGTGGGGTACTTGCATAATTTCTCAGCAAGTTAATATTTTAGAGTTACCCCCTCTAATAGTGGGGTACTTGCATAATTTCTCAGCACGTTAATATTTTAGAGTTGCCCCCTCTAACTGTAGGCTACTTGCATAATTTCTAAGGAAGTTAATATTTTAGAATTGTCCCCTCTAATATGTGGGGTACTTGCATAGATTCTTAGCAATGTAATATTTTAGAGTTGCCCCCTCTAACAGTGGGGTACTTGCATAATTTCTTAGGAAGTTAATATTTTAAAGTTGCCCCCTCTAACTGTGGGGTACTTGCATAATTTCTGAGCAAGTTAATATTTTATAGACCTCCCTCTAATCTGTGGGGTATTTTGCTATGCACATTCATTTCTTAGGGAATGACTGGGAGTAAGGGGTTAGCCTTTCTCCTTGCCACAAATTTTGAATATAATTCTCAAATAGAAAATGACTATTTTTTTAGAAACCTTGCCCCTGGTGTGCGGGGCCTTTGTTTCAAACAGTTTATTGGAAAAACAAATTTAGAGCAGGGGGGTGTAGACCCCTTTTCTCTACAATTTTTGAAAACTGGTCGAGTAAAAAAACATTTGTTGAGGATAAAGGTTAGGACTTGTTCTCTAAGCTATAAATTTGTATGGAATAATAAAAAATAATGTACACATTTTTTTATTATTATTTACTAAGAGGATAACATCCTACGAGTCTGGTCTAATAAAATTATCTGTTGTGTCTGCAAGGAATTTTCTCAATATACTTTTCCCTTGTAATGGATGAATATTCTCCCAAGTATATTGACGAAAGACCTTCGTGTCATGGACCCTCTTCTAATGTAGTAAAGGTTTCACTATACTTTTTAGAATGAGAAAACATTATTTCGGTGTACCTTTTATTTATCCTTGGCATTTTCTCCTTTACTTAACTTGTTTATTTGTTTTCAGGTTAATACTGTGAGTTCTCATATCCCTTGGAGCCTGAGGTACTAAACTTTCGTACCTTATATTTATACTTGGCACTTGATCAAAACTGTGAGCGCTCCTATGCCCTTGGATACTGAGGTACTAAGTTGTCGCACATTATATTTATACTTGAAACTTGCTCATGACTCTGAGTGCTCCTATGCCCTTGGAGACTGAGGTACTAAGTTTTCGTACCTTATATTTATACTTGGCACTTGCTCAAGACTGTGAGCGCTCCTATGCCTTTGGAGACTGAGGTACTAAATTATCGTACCTTTTATTTATACTTCGCACTTGCTCAATACCGTGAGCGCTCCTACGCCCTTTGGAGCCAGAGGTACTAAGTTGTCATACCCTTTTATATACTTTTACAAATACTTTTTGTGTTCTCACACCTATTGCCTTATTTTATTAGGTGGAGATATACTAGCAAAAAATGGATTTGGACAACTCTATTCTTGTGCACTCAAGTGTACAAACTTGTATTGTGAATTCGAGCAATCCTATTAATGCACTCATGGGTTGTAGATTCGAGTGACCCCATTTTTGCACTTGGGGCACTTTATTATAAAATAAGACTCATGTTCTTCAATAAAGTAATGGCATGTGTACTTTAATCACACAAAATATACTTAAAAATTTTCCAAAAGTATCAATTCTATCGTGAATGGTCTCTTTCGATCAAATCAACGGATCTAGAGGATTACTCGACTAAATAATATTTTTCTTTCTATTTTCGAGCATCCACTTTGAAGTATTAAATATACTACTTGTGTTGTCTATTATAGTTTCCATGAGCGTTCTCTATAATTCTCAAGAATAAAATAATTTTGTTTTAGACGAGTACTGCCCTAAAATATAACAATAACTTTTAATATTCTAGTGAGGGCTTCACCATTTTGTATTGCTCTCTTGCATAAGAGGGCTGAGATGAGACCCGTTTCAAACACGAAAGAGAGAGAGGGGGATAGAAAGAGGCGAGCGATTGGTCGAGAAAATCTAATACGATCAACAATCATTCCTAAAATTTCTACCTTAGTGAGTTCCATATACCAACCCTACCGGTATCTCTCATGCAACGATTTCAAGACGATTTGCTTGTGTGTTATTCTAGAACTGGACAAGTAGAATTCTTCTATGCCTCTTTTAATTTTATTTATTCGTTCATTGTATGATGCTTGAGAGATCGTCTGATGTTTGAGAAGAAGGATCTCGATGGTATCCACCCTTTGGGTTATTGATTGAAATCGTATACCGATTTCTTTTCCGAAATGGAGCACGAGGAGCAAACCCGTGTAAACATAGTTTTCTATTTTATTTTCTTTACTATCCTCTTTTTTTTCAGTTACTGTCAAGAAAGAGGGATATCGGGTCAGACTTTGGTGGTTGATGAACAACCCAAATGAAATTTTTTTGTGTATTGTGTACTTTTTTTATGTTGGGTTTCTAGTTTTGAGTAGAAGGTTCTTGATAAAATACCCTTGAACTCACTTTTTATGGGGTACAAAAATCAATCCGAGTAGGTGTATTTTACTCGAGAAGTTTCTGAACCATTTTTATTTGAGTAAATCTCTAAACTGTTCGATTTGAGTAAGTCAAGGAGCAAATAGTCTACGTGTTCGAGCAAGGGATAAACTGTTTTGGTTCAATCAAAGCGACAAGTACTTCTTGGATCGATCAGGTCTAATTCATTATGAGCATGACTCAAAAAAAATTGATTCATGATAATTTTGAACTGGTTAGTCTTTCGGTTCATAAATTTGGATGGCGCACATCCCAAGGATTTTTTTTAGTCGAGTAGGCTAAAGAACATTTGGGCTAGCAAGTGTAAACTGGGCGAGCAAGTCACTAGACTTATTGTATCTTTTATTTATCCTCTCATCCCCCCCCCCCCCCCTTTTTAACTTTTAGAGGAGTGAATGAACTAAGTTAAACTAGTATATCAAATATATTGTTGCAATTTTCAGTAGTTGCTCGACTTATGCGTTTTCATGTCTTTGGTATGAGGAACCCATGTGTTTGGTAGAAGTCCTTTAAGAATGTATTATTATTATTATTATTTTCAAAATAATAATCGAGCATGCCCCTTTTTTAGGCCTATATCTGTTTCTACCACAAGTTACAATGTATGATATTTACTATTGAATGCTAAGAGACAAGATTATAATGTGAGCTTTAAAAGATATCATCTCCTTTTCAACTTTAACAATTAGTATTTATAAAATACTAGTAAAGTATAACTGAATTGTGGTGAGATATATATATTCAACTAAAATTATGAAGTAAATTAAGTTTATTGTCCTGTACAGGTTGGAAAAAAAAGGTTGTCTGGATGATATTTTTGAATATGCATTTTCTTCTTCAGCATCTATTCCCCACGAGTGAGTGGAGTCTCCTCCCGGGTGACTTTGAGGATGAATCCTCCAGCTCCACTTCCTTTCCTAGAGAGTTTCTCGACAACTACTTTTTTGTCGGTGCCGCTTGTCTCTCACACAGAAATCGTCAATGGTGCAACTATTAGCTCCGGCACACCCTTCAGCAGCAAATCCACCTTTGTTATTATTGGTCCTGCAACGACTGCCCCTTCAGAAGGGGCAGATATTGTCAATGAAGAAACTATTGTTGTATTAGTATGTCCTCCTTGAGGAGCATGTGCTCTAACTTAGGTCATTACACCCTCCTCTTTGGTTGTGTGGTCACTCTGAACTCCATTCTCAGCTGGAGTGTCTTCAAAGAACGGCTGCTTAGAAACATTTCAACCTTCTTTGTCCAAGGTAATGAGTATACCTCCCAAGCGGAGTCGCCAAATGTAAGAGCGTAGTGAGACTGGGGTCTGATAAAATACTGAAACGGGTGAGGCGTGACCCACTCCAATGGACTCTGTCTTCAAGGTCTTCAAAAGTTCCGAAAGCAGCTCCTGGTGAAAATTTCCTTTTTTGGTAAAAATAGAGTCCAATCTATAACCACTCCCTATAGATATGAAACTTAACAAATAATAATATCAACTTGTAGAGGATCTCCTGAGAATGTTGGCTGTCAAGGTGGGAGTGAAGAAACAAGCACTCGGCACTTAGAGATAGCAGGGAGAGAATATTAGGTGGTCTCGTGTGAATTTTTATAGATTAACTTTGCAACTGAGTTTTTCTGATATCCTATGACCTTGCCCAGGGGTCCTATTTATACTTGGGCACTAGGGATAAGTTGGCACTTTGGGAGACAAAAATGAGAGGGAAACTTAGAGGGATAAGGTCTCCAATGTACCTTCTGTCCCTACTGAGTCGGCAGATTCATGTCCCCTCTGACAGGCGACAATTGGTGCAAATTAGAGTCAAAAGGAAAATGTGAATCCTAATGGAGACAAAACATCTTATTTGGTAAATATCTTTTAAAATGGTAACTTGTTGTACAAGCTTTATAAACTTGAGAGGGGCCTCAGGGACCACCTCCTCTAAGATCTTTATAAACTTGAGGAAGGAGGTCTCAAGGACCACCTCCTCTAAAATCTTTGTAAATTCGAAGAGGGAGGTCTCAAGGGACACCTCCTCTAAAATCTTTGTAAATTTTATGAGGGAGTCACTACACCAAATCTGCCCATTTGTCAAGGTCATTGACCTTGACAAATCCAACTTGTCAAGGTCAATGACCGTGACATTTCAAGGCGAGACAACTTTTTTTATCACGGTCGTGTCACGGTCATTGACCTTTACACAAAACTCGCGTTTTGTGTCACGGTCGTGTCGCGGTCAATGACCGTGACACGTTTGTCACGGTTTATAACCGTGACAAGGCCGTGACCCTTTTTAAAAAAATTGTCACAGACGTGTCACGGTCAATGACCATGATAATTCTGGGCAGAATTTAAAAAAAATCTGCTGGGCAGTATAGCCACTGCCACTGCCCAGCAGTATATTTGTACCTGTTATAGCAACGTCGTACCTGTTCCAAACATCATATATCCAAACAAACTAAAGATAATGCAAATATATATTCATGACGATATAATCCAAATATTCAAAATAGAAATAATATACATGACGATATAATCCAAATATAATTAAAATGGACAAACTTAAAAATAATGTTACTACATGTCTTGGGTAAAACTGAGGAGGTGAGTAGGCCACACGACATACGAATTGATGCACCCACTAATATACGTCGTGCCGCATTGTTCGCGCAACCACAATAGGGAGTTCTCCTTCCCGGGTATGACATGCGTGACGAGCACCCTGGACTCCATCTCTTGAAGCGCACGTCCATGAACTATTCCACCCTCGACAATATTCCGGTTCCTCGACCCCCGCCCTATCCGCTGGCCATCAAATACGTCCAATATGAACACA
This sequence comes from Sambucus nigra, assembly GCA_949130495.1. Taxonomy (NCBI): domain Eukaryota; kingdom Viridiplantae; phylum Streptophyta; class Magnoliopsida; order Dipsacales; family Adoxaceae; genus Sambucus; species Sambucus nigra. The sequence continues at coordinate 353,008,973 of OX422215.1, forward strand.
CTCGGCCAACCAAGTGTCGAAATTGGTCTGTTGAAGGGGGCCAAATAGGGAAGTGGATCATCGAAGTACGAATGTGTCGGTGATGAAGCAGCGAGGTCCACATACTCGTCATCCTGCGCCTCGTCCTCCCGCACCTCCTCCTCCACTGCCTTCTCCTTCCTTTTCCCTTTCCCTTTCCCTTTACGGTCTCTGCCCAACGTACGCTTCATGAATGCGTACATATCTTGGACCGTCGCCTCCAAACGGGACAGCTTCGTGTCGTGTGAATCCACCGTTCAAGCCAACCCGGTGTCGCTCGTCTCCAATCCGATGATCCTAGATTTGGCCACCCACGAGCTCACTTCCCTTGTCCTCCCCTTGCGATCAGAGCCAAGCACTTGTCTGAGTGCGTCTGTGGACAAAGATGCCTTGTCGGCATCAGACTGCGACTCATGCACTTCCTTAAGCTTTGCCTGAAACGACAAAAAGCACATGATTAGTAAAATAAGTAAACTAAAAAATTATAACGTAATTAACAAAAATTAAACTGTCGGGTTACTTACAATCATGGCCGTGACGCTCGGGGACACCTCCTTGTCCTTCCCCTTCTTCGTCCGAAGAGCCACATAAGTATCGAGCCTATGTGGCTTACCCCCTGGCCCACTCCCTACCCCCTGAAATAAAATAAAGTAAAGTAAAATTAGTATCGGCCCCGCAAAGTAAAATAATGAAGAATAATATATTTCTGTAGTTATAGAAAAATTAAATCTTACCTGCATCCTATGCTCCACCTCGGCGTAAGAGGTCCGTCCGGAGTAGTGCACGTCCGTCTTTTTTGCCCGATTTTCCCTCCCCGATTGGCGAGATGCCAATTGTCGATCCTCGATCTCATTGTCAATGAACTTCTGCCATTGTGCCAATGAGATCGGCTCCTTGGGCGGGACGGATTCACGCCATTGGATAATCGACTCTCTTGTTTTCCCAAAGTACCGTGCCCGCATATTTTTTTTCCACGACTTGAGTTGCTCCCTAATCTGCTCCAAGACGGGATCGCGTAGCTTTGGATCCAAGTTGAATTGTTCCTGTCCAACAAATACAATGTTATTAGACGGGATCGCGTATCTTTGGATCGCGTAGCTTTGGGGAGCCTAGGGGTGGAGGAGCCCTAGTCGCCTCCGCTACCACCGAGCCCAGACGACATCATCATAAACAGTATCATCATCTTCGCCTTAATATCTGAAGGAGACATTTTTGCTGTAAAAAAATGTTATTAGTACAGATAAAAAAAAATGTTAATAGTACACATACACTAACAATTAAAGTATACAATTATTAATTTACTAATTTACAATGAGGGACAATCCTACTTTCATACGAAATTGGCACTAATTATTAATTTACTTTCATATAAAACTATACAATTAAAATTACAATTAAATCTATACAATTTCTTAATTAAAGATATACAATTGTTAAAATTTCCCCTCCACCCCCCCCCCCCCCCCTCCACACACCACCCCCCACCACACCCCTTGCCCCCCTCCCCCCGCCACGCACACACGCACACACACACACACACACACACCACCCCCACCACCCCACCACCCCACCCCCAACCCCCACTACCCCCCTCCCCCACCACACACCACCATACACACACCTACGCACACACACACACCCCACCCCCACCACCCCACCCCCTCCCCCCACCACGACCGTGACAACTACATTTATTGTTTATCAATAAAATTATGACATGAGATAATTATAATTGGAGCATAAATTTCATTATCATAAAGGGATAAATCCAACCAAGTACAGAGATTCTACAAATTAAAGTGAGAATTAAATTTAAGTCTTTCTAACAACATGCATGTGTATGGATTCTACATAGTTGGGCACGAAAGTAACTAATGATATTCCTAAAAACATACAATTGGCAACATTTTGTGAATTTACTAAACTTTATATAATATTATCAAATTCTGTTAAAAAATTATCTAGGGTTTTACCTAATTGAATTAATTTCATGAATAAAATTATTATTAATTTAAATATTTATATAATTAAATTTAACATATGAATTCTAGAACTTTTCTAACATTTACACAATTTTAACTATCACTAACATTTACACCATTCTAACTATCACTAACATTTACACATATATATACACACATACACATATACATATACACACATACATATACACACATACACATACACATACATATAGAAATGAAAGAGAAAGAGAGGAAAAAAATATACCTTAGAGAGAGAGAGAGCAGAAATTGCGGATGAGAGAAAGAGAGGGGGAAAACCAAAACAGGTGGGAAAAAAGAATCCCAGGGCTTTTTTTGCTACAAAAGTTGTCACGGTCATGTCAAGGTCATTGACCGTGACACAAATCTCGCGTTTTGTATCACGGTCATTGACCTTGACACGACCGTGACAATTCTGTGTCACGGTCGTGTCAAGGTCAATGACCGTGACACAAAACGCGAGATTTGTGTCACGGTCAATGACCTTGACAAGGGTGGCCGGCTGAAAGGTGACAATTTGGCCATTTTGGTGTAGTGAGTGTCAAGGACCACTTCCTCTAAATTCTTTATAAATTGTTCATTACGTTAACACTAGGCGTGGACTGTGTTAAGGGCTGGGTGACCCCTAAGGTGTTTCTATTAGTATTGTCTAAATATTAAAGTGCTAAGTGGTTGAGATTTCTCAACAAACCTTGTTCCTTAACCACCAAGACAAAACTCCTAAGAGATCTCAACTTGGCTTTTTTGAGCCCTGCTTGCTAAACTAGGCTACCTGTACAAGAAAGTAAAATATCAGTACTTTAATATATTTCTAAGTACAAAGTCTTAAGGAGGAGGTCAATCTAGGTGGACCTCCTCGCCCACTAGTTCTTTTTTAGTAAGTCATTTGGGAGTTGAGGAATCATTCTGAGTAAGCTTCTTCATTCAAGATACATTTCTGTAATTTTTATTCTGTTAGGGACAAGGAGCTTCTCCAGGTGGGCCTCCTCACCCAAACTCCTTTTCTGTAATCTTTAAACTTTTGGGAACGAGGATCTCCTCAAGATAGACCTCCTCTCCCAAACTCATTTTTGTTATCTCTAGACTTTTGGGGACAAGGAGCTCCTCCAGGTGGGGCTCCTCACCCAAACTCATTTTTTGTGATCTTTGGACCTTTGAGGACGAGGAGCTCCTCAAGGTGGGGCTCCTCACCCAAACTCATTTTCTGTGATCTTTGGAATTTTTAGTACAAGGAGCTCCTCAATGTGGGTCTCCTCACCCAAACTCATTTTCTGTGATCTTTGGACTTTTGGGGACGATGAGCTCCTCAAGGTGGGTCTCCTCACCCAAACGCATTTTATCTAATCTTTGGACTTTTTAGGTGGAGGAGATCGTCAAGGTGGGGTTCCTCACCCAAACTCCTTTTTTGTGATCTTTTAAGCATTTCGGGGATGAGGGGCTCCTTCTGGGGGACCTCCTTGCCCTAAATCTCTCTATGTGATTTCTTGAGTTTTGGGGAAGAGGGGATCCTTCTGGTGGACCTCCTCGTCCTGACTCCCTTGTTTGATAACTTGGTCCATGTGGGAGTCCTTTCATGTGGGCTCACTCGCCCTATGTTGTTTTAGAATAGAAAATGGACACCCCTCTACACTCATTTTGATTCAACCATTGTCTCATTTATGTTATTTTCACATGTCTTTTATTTTATAAGCATATACATCCGACCATTTGTTTATGTAGTTTGACGTAAGACTTGCAATGCTGGTTTCTTCTCACAATAATTTTTAGGAAAGACATAGAAGATTGTTTGATCGTGGTTATGATAAAGATGATTAGGACGGTGATTGACCAACACACGATCTTGACGCGTTTGCTCGAACAACAGAGGCATACATGGATCTATGTCGCCTCTTTCATCGGGTGCTTGTAGATAATGTCGCTTTGCATGACATGATTTTTACTACCCAAGGCAGTCATAAGAATTCTTTGACCAATCTGAAGGTCGAACTTGAATGAAAGCTTTTCGATATGAGTATAGAGAGTGGAATTGATTAGAGACTTTCCTTCGTTAAATTTGCCCATTCGAGAAGATATTTTATTTTTCTCACCGATATGGTAAGCACTAGAGAGGTCTCCACTATTCTTGAGAAGTAATATAATGATCTGAGAGTTGAACTTCAAAGACTCAATGATTCCAAATCAAGTGAGCAAGCTAGAGAGGGTGTTTCCTTTTTAGAAGAAAATAATGCCCAGTTCAAAGAGGAACTAGAGAGAACTCAAAAGGCTTTGGAATGACAATGTTGTGACTGCCAAGGGTCAATCCTCCTCCCAAAGATAAGAAGAAGGTCATCTGGTAGAAGAGCTAGGGACGACCAAGAAGACTTTGCTCAATAAATTATCAACCATTAAAAGTCTTATAGATAAAATTGACCACATCAAATTCCAGTTCCATAAATAACCTCGCAAGGTATGGATAGATGGTTACGATAAGTCACTTCTCAATACGGACTTGATTAGGCATAAATTCTTCCAAATTTATCCCTTAATTTAGGTACTTTTAGCACCTCAAACAACATAATCGATTTGACTTTATCTCATAATATTTCTACTGACTTATCCTAACGAGTACACCGAGTTTCTAGGATTTCGTAGTGATTTTACAGGTATTTGATGTCAAGAAACGGAAGAAGGAAACCGAAAGAATCAAAAAAGACAAGAAGGAAAGTCAAAAGGGCAAAAGTGTAATTTCCACTCGGAATTCGGATGAGGTACCTAAAGAGAAGTTGAAGATATCACATTCATGAGCACATAGGAAGAAACGGCACCTCAATTGGAGTCCCGAAACAAAAGATATGAGCAGTCAAAGTTAAGAAAAAAGTCAAATGGGCAGACCGGTCCGCCCATACCCCGGACCGGTCCGCGCTGCAAAACTCCAGTAGACCTCGGATCGAAAGAAAACCAAAGAAGGGTGAAAAATAAAAGAACCGGTCCGTCCCCGAACCGGTCCGCCTGGAAATAAAAAGAACCGATCTGCATGGGAGGCAGACCGGTCCGCCTAAGGCATGGACCGATCCGGCCATCGAGATTCTGAAAATATTATCTTCTCCTAAAGAGACTCCTAGTGCAGCTGAAACTCTTGAATTGTTGTAGGGTATAAAAACCCATTTTATTATTATTATTTGAACGGAGAATTTTAGTTAATTTTCCATTCTCTTTCAAAAAACCCTAGTTTAGATACAGTTTGTTCTTTTAATTCCAAGATTGAAGCTTTGATCAGATTTCAGTAATTACCAGTAATTCTAGCTAATACTTTGAGTGCTTTGGTAAGATTAGTAAGTAATTTCATTTATTTAATTCTGTTTTACATCATTCCACCAGTTTTCCATAGTTTAATTATGTTTTTCTGCAAATCAAATACTGTTTTCATCACTTTCAGCATGATAGGCTAGATTTTCTAAGGCCGGGATACATGAACCCAGCCTGATGTGTTAATTGCATGTGTATAACATTAATCCTATGAATTTAGTGATTGATTACGACCGTATTGCGTAGGAACACAACAACTGTAGATCTTTATATCTTGTTTGCCTCTGGGTAACCGAGATGATTTAGAATGCAATTCGAGTGTCACTATCGCGATATCGATTTACTCGTCCTCAGATTAAGTATGACGCAGACTTGAACCTCGTATACGTATTACTTGGGAGTACTAAATTCTGGGTCAAATTAATCAGTTAAATTTACGATTAGTATTATAACTGCAATACACAAGGGTTGGGGGATTGTATTCCCGTCCTGTTTTTCTCATCACATAGTTTAAAGTTTCAACACATTCTTCATTAATAGTTTAGGTAATTTAGTATAATTTCATCTTTTCATAATTTCACAATCGCATCTAGTTTAATCAATTCCGAAACCAAAACATTTTTCCTTTCTTTTTAGAGTCAGAGTTAGGATTCCTTCGTCTTTTTCTGTCGTCATAACTTCGTTGTCTTAGTTCCCTGTGGATACGATCCCGACTTACCGGGTTTATTACTAAAGCGACAGGCTTGCACTTGAGCCTAGAGAGTACGCACTTCTGAGACACATTCTGAGTCGCGTCAAGTTTTTGGCGCCGTTGACGGGGATCTAGGTAGACTTAGGATTAGATTGAGTCAATCCAAAACTTTGACCAAAAATTTTCAAAAAAAATCCAAAAACATAAAAAAAAAATCAAAAAGCACAAAAAGATTCACCATCATCTCTCATAAGCCATTAATGCAAAATTCTGAACTCACTCCCACACCCCATAATACTCCAGCCAGAATTCACGAAAATCCAATTGTTGAGTATAACCCCGATAGCCCTCACACTCGAAACGCCCCACAGTTCTGGATTCCACCTCCCACACCATCATACTCAATCTCCAATAACACTCCGTTTTCCTTCTTAGGACACACCTCCGAACACACTTTGATCACACCAAGTGAGAGCACCGAGTTGTTAAGTGAGAGAGATGTCACAACAGGAAGTACAGTCACCGGTGAGGAAGAGCCCCCATAACACCCGCTGAGAGAATTCTTATATCCCGAGCGCACTGTCACTCCGGGAAATTCCGTTTCAAAAATGGGATGATCCAAATGTTACGTCATTATCATGGTATGGATTCTGAAAAACCATATCTTAACATTAGGGAATTTGAGGACGTGTGTGATACTCTCAATGATCAAATTTACACACAAGAGGTGATCCGCCTCAAAGTCTTCCCCTTCTCGCTCAAAGATAAAGCTAAGACCTGGCTATGGTCTTTACCTCCAAGCTCGATTCCATCTTGGAACGAGTTGCAATCAAGATTTCTCAAGAAATTCTTCCCAACACATCGAACAATATCCATAAAGGCTCAAATTCAAGCGTTTAGACAATCTGAAAATGAGCCATTTCATCGATGTTATGAGCGTTTCAACGAGTTAGTTACTTCATGCCCCCATTATGGATTTGATGCAGTGCAAATCATCTCTTTCCTCTATAATGGGCTGAATCTTAACTCCAAGCAACTTGTTGAGACTATGGGAAGTGGTCCTTTTGTCGGCTTAGACGCCCACGATGCTGAGCTTCACCTGAGGTATGTCGCCGAGACTACCCAATCCTGGGATACATCTAATCCTAACACTCAAAATCAAAACCGTCAAGTGACCACCACTCCGTCGGCGTTCGGCTTATTTCACGTAGATAATAATTATATGACGGACAGTCGATTGGATACCCTTGAGAAAGGATTTCGAGACCTATGCGAGATATATGGAAAAGGACCAGCTGGATCCATACCAAACCCCGTCGAGAAGGTGTGTGCGATTTGTGAGGCGGGTCATTCAACTGAGGAAAGCCCGACTATACCCGCCTATAAAGTAATGCTTCAGGAGCAAGTTAGTGGTATAGGAGGATTTAAGGGTAATTTCGGTTCACTGCATGGGAATTCATACAACCCTTCGGGGAAAAACCATCCCGGTTTTAGCTATGGGAAACAACATGCCGCAATGAACCCTCCTTCACATGTTGTTCCTCCTCCACCACAACACTTTCAACGAGCTCCACACATGCAAGGACATGTGCAAGAACCACCACCTCAAGGAGCGTATATCCCTTCACTGCAAAGAACTCTTAAGGATACTATGAATCAATTTATCGCCAGCCGGACCGTAACCAATGCCAAATATGATCGTCTGATTGGCGACAGAAATGCAAGTCTGTCAAAGATACAATCCTCGTTGCGTGTCCAAGAGAAGGGCAAGTTTTCTTCCCAAGGCCAAAGACCTCCCTAAGGTCAAACTAGTGTTAGCTCCACCTCTAATGAACATCAGGAGAAATGTCAAGCTGTGACCACTCTTCCTAGTGGGTGAGTCGTTGATTTATCACCTCCCCCACACGATGCAACCAAAGACAAGGAGATTTCGCCCGGCACGAAAGAGGCCGAAGATGTCCCCTTGAATGAGAGTGAGAAATAAGACACTAGTGAGTCTGAGGAAGTAGTAAAACCACCCACCGCGGCACCGTTTCCTCAAAGGTTGATTCCTTACCATAAAGGAAATCCCCCTGATGAAGTGCTAGACGTGCTAAAGCAAGTAAAGCTGAATTTACCTTTCCTCGATGCCATTAAGCAAATTCCAGCCTATGCAAAAGTCATCAAAGACTTGTTGATAGTAAAGAGGAGGATGAAGGTAAAGAAAAGATTCTTCCTAGCACAGAACGTGAGCTCCATCCTACTCAATGATCTCCCACCCAAGTTCAAAGATCCCGGTGCACCCACCATTTCCTGTATCATTGGAGAAAATAAAATTGAGAAAGCCTTACTTGATTTGGGAGCAAGTGTCAATATCCTCCCTTACGCCATCTATAGGCAACTTTATTTGGTTGACCTCAATCCCACAAAGGTCACTCTCCAATTAGCGGATCGAACCGTGAAGATTCCACGAGGATAGTTGAGGACATGATCGTCCAAGTTGACACTTTATACTTTTCGATAGACTTTGTCATTTGGGACACGGAGCCCTCCTTCACCTCGAGCAACCATGTTCCCATCATTCTTGGGCGCCCGTTCTTAGCTACGGCTAATGCAATCATCAATACGCGGAATGGGCGAATGCAAGTCACTTTTGGGAACATGACTTTAGAGACTAACATCTTCCATATCGCCCAACAGACAAGGGAAGAAGATGATCTTCACGCGGTGAGTCTAATAGACGAGGTCGTAGAGGAGTATTTTAAGGAAAATTATAGTGGAGATGCCTTAGGGTCCTGTTTAGTGTCGAGTCACTAGAGTGAGGGGACGTACACCGCATTCAAGAGGGAAGTTGAGGAGTTGAGAGAGTTATTTGATGAGAGAGCGTCGGACGAGGACGCGAGAGATGTAAGTTGGGTTTCTAGATTCGAGGAGTTACCACCGAGGGATACACGCATGGTTCCCTCCAACGAAAAATTTCCAACCCCAGAGTTGAAGAAACTCCCCTCCTATATTAAATATGCATACCTAGGAGAGGATGAGACATTTCCTGTTATTGTCTCCTCTAGCCTAATTAAATACCGGGCGATCACTCCTTTATTAAATTAAAATCAAGGTGAACAGTTGGTTCATTCTTAGCATCACTGTCGTAAAAATAACTTTTCCAAATTTAACGCCCTATTTAATTTAGCTAAGTGTCAAAACCATTTTTTAAACATTACTTTCCAATTTTATTTATTTATTTTATTAAACAATCAATCTAATAATTTAACATTTAACAACCCAATCCCAGCATTTAAAACTTAAAGTAAAACATACATGCTGAATAAATCCCAAAGTAACAGTACTAGAAATAACTGAAATAAAAATGTCCCAATAAAACAGATAAATAGTGGAAAGGGCGACACATGCCCAATAAGGAGAATGATAGAAGTGAAATTAAGTAAATGAAATCGTCTAAGCAAGTGGCTTGCAACTCCCACCTAAGCTGCAGCATGTTCCTTTCAAGGGATCCTAAACAAGACTCCCCTGTGGCTGGGCACCTATAATATATACATATATATACAAGAGAGAAAGAGGAATAGAAACGGGTCAGAGCCCGATAGTGTATATGATTTAAAAATTCGTTTAGCAAGTATTTAAATTGATACAGGCCAATGCAACAACATATTAGTGCGACACTCTCTTGAGAAATTCTCGCATCTCTTCTAATGTGCACTCTTATCGCACTAACCTTCCCAATGTTTTATCTCATCATATATCACACTATCTTTCCCCAAGGATTTAATTTATCTTAGGTGACTCTAAAGATTTAAGATTTAACAACATCATGGTTTATAAAGATACTTTCATTTAGTACCCAAACGCTCATTTTAACTTTATTAACTCATAAAGTTTTTCAATATCATATTATACTTTTCAAAACAAGTATTTCCAATTTGAGTCATTATACATGTCTTACTTACCATAACACAGTAGGCAGTTTCCCATGTTTCAGAAGTTCATATATATATTAAATACTCGTATAATATATATATTCTAATAGTACCCCACATAAAATTTTATGGTGCGGGCATACTCTGCTATCCAATCCCCGTATCAATCGTACTAAACGGGATACAAGTTCGGAATCACTCTCGAACTGTATAAATACATACACAAATAATATTGAGGCGAAGCATAGTTTCCAAGTCCAAGAGGTCAGTACATACCCTCATGTCTCTTAGGACCGTGACTACCGATTCGATAGCATATACCTAGGATTTCTATTTTCTAGGGTACGAGTCAATGTCCCCCATAAGGCACACGAAATAAGATCGTCCCAGCACAGAAACCTCAGGGATAGCAAGTAGCGCGGGCATGATTTTCACAAGTATATAATATATGCATACACAATCATATAAATATACCACTTTTATTATATCAATTTAGGTTTATCCAATAACCCACATTCACAACATTTATCCTTATTTTCCCATTATTATTTATCAAGTATAATGGTTCGTTTCTAACTTTAATTCGAAGGGTTTTTCCAACTTACTACGTAACCCTCATGGACTTTATTCTTCCAAATGTACAATTCAGTAGATATCCATTTATGTTCCAACGTAACTCTCTCTTACATGTCTCTCCCCTTTAATATATACTTACATTATCCCTTATGCAAAATATCCCAAAAATATAGATTTTGCCTTACATTAAAGGATTTTGAATTTTATTTTCGAATATGAGAATTTCAAACAGTTTCGAAATCGGAATTAAAATGGAGTTTTAATTGAATTTTTATTATCTCTAAGAGTCCTCAAAACATAAAACTGTCTAGCAAAAAAAAATATTAAAAAATACTGAACGGTCCGATCGTTCAGAATTTTTTTCTGTAGCTTCCTCTCGTCTTCAGCTAATTCTCTGTAAAATTTCATCGAATTCCAACGGTCCGATCATCCGAAATAATTTTTTTTTGTGTTTGTATCTGATTAGAACTCTTTTCTTAATCAAACTCTAAATCCTTTACATGACAAAGGGTTTCCAGAATATCATATAAATCATCACTACATGAAAATTTCCCATCTCAAATTGGGTTTTTCTTCCATACATCTCATCCTAATAACTCCTAAACTAAAATGGATGACGCATCAAAGAAATAAGCAAGATAAACACTTGCCTGGGATTTTCAGAAATCTGGTTTGGTGTTGAATTTGGTGTGGTTGCGTTCCCCGTCTCGCGATCTACGTGTTGGCGGTGGCGGCGGTGCAAACGGGTAAGTTTTGAGCCTTGGAATGCCTTGAGAGCTCTCTCCTCTCCTCTCCAATGGCCGTTCTAGTGTTTTGAGTTATCTAACCCTAGGAGATAACCTAAACATCTGATATAACCCCTTTAATTTTCGTGGGTTTAATTACCCAAAAATACAAACTGACTAAAATGCCTCCCGGGGTACTAATTAGGCCTAAAAACGCCCCGAGACCCAAATCAAACTCCCGGGTATACTTTTCTGACTATATCGACCCTTCCGGATGCGTTGGCGCACTCAAAATGACCATACGAACAACTTATAAAATATTTACTTTTATTTATCAATATTTAGTCCCTACGCGACACGGGAGCGTCCCGACTCAAATTTCTAAAATTGTCATTTTATTCACTCGTGACATTTAATATGGCCACTATTATATATTACTTTGCTCATTAGTAATATTCAACAAATTTTCCCATAATTACTAACTCTCATCACGTTAATAATTATAACATAATTAATTTCTGAATTTTTATTAAATAATTAATTCACATTAAATTTAATAAATCCCCAAATTAATATAGCATAAAAATACGGGGTATTACATCATCTACTACGCTAGCCGGACTCTTATCGAACCACAACTCAACTACTCGACCACGAAGAAAGAGTTGCTAGCGGTAGTCTTTGCCCTTGATAAATTCCGCTCATATCTTATCGGTTCCCCCATTACTTGCTTCACCGACCACGCGACATTGAAATACCTACTTACAAAGAAAGATGCCAAGCCGCGCCTCATAAGGTGGATCCTACTCCTACAAGAGTTCGATCTCTCCAACAAAGATAAGAAAGGAGTAGAAAACATCATTGCCGACCACTTATCACGGCTTTCGTCCGATGTACCTAGTGATCCCGTACCCATAGACGAATACTTTTCGAATGAGCAACTTTTTTCTACCTCTTCTTTGCCCTGGTTTGCAGATATAGTGAACTATCTTGTCACGGGAGCCATCCCTCCCTACTGGACACCGCAAGATAAGAAGAGGTTTATTACTTGGTCGCGCATGTTTTTCTATGACGATCCATTCCTTTTCAAATATTGCGCCGGCCAAATCATCCGACGATGTGTACCGGATGACAAAATCCCAAAATCATCCAGTTTTGTCATTCGGAAGCTTGTGGAGGCCACTTTTCGATGAAAAAGACGGCAGCAAAAATTCTGCAATGCGACCTCTTATGCCCACAGTATTTTGGGATGTGAACGCTGCTTGAAAATCTTTCAATAGGTGCCAACGGATGGGGGCCATTACCCGACGAGACATGATGCCTCTTACCCCTATACTCATTATTGAGATCTTCGACTGTTGGGGTATTGACTTCATGGGTTCTTTCCCCCCGTCCTTTGGTTTCCTATACATCCTTGTCGTGGTAGACTATGTGTCTAAATGGGTGGAAGCTATATCTACCAAGGCAAATGACAACAAAGTGGTGATAAAGTTCTTGCAGGAACACATACTTTCCCGCTTCGGTGCTCCGAAAGCGATAATCAGTGATAATAGCACGCATTTTTGTAATAGGCCATTCCCGAAGCTAATGAGAAAGTATGGTGTCGTTCACAAGGTTGGAACGACTTATCACCCACAAACGAATGGGCAGGCCGAACTAGCGAATCGGGAAATCAAGAACATTCTTGAAAAGATCGTCAATCCTACCCGAAAAGATTTGTCACTTAGATTGAACGTTTCGCTATGGGCCTATCGTACCACATATAAGAATCAACTCGGCATGTCCCCTTTCCACTTTGTGTATGGAAAACCTTTCCATCTTCCCGTGGAGCTAGAACACAAAGCGTATTGGGCGATTAAGCAATTAAATTATGCCATGGATAAGGCCGGTGAAGCCTGCAAGCTTCAATTAAATAAGTTAGAGGAACTACGCAATGGTGCGTATGAGAATGCTAAAATTTCCAAAGAAAGGATGAAACTCGCTCATAATAACATCATTCGACGCAAAGAGTTTCTTCCCAGGTAAAAAGTTCTTCTCTATAACTCTCGGCTTCATCTATTTCCGGGCAAGTTGCGATCACGATGGTCTGGCCCGTTAGTCGTGAAGAATGTTTTCCCCCATGGAGCTGTTGAATTAGATGATTTAAAAGGGGGAAATACATTCAAAATGAATGGAAAATGCATAAAGCCATATCTAGAGGCGTGTTCAGAAGAAGTCGACACCGTCTGGTTATCGGACCCCGTTTACGGGGTAGAGTGAGCTGTTACAGCGAGGTTGTCGCACCCCCGATGCATATGGGGTGAGAGTCGTGTGTGTTGTGAGAGTCGTGTGTGTAGTGAGCGTCAATAAGATTAGGGTACATTCGGGAAAAAGCATTCATGTTTCGGGAATATCGAGTCAAAGGGCGTTGACCAGCGAAATCGAGAGGGTTTTAGTCCAGATTGATTGGGAGTATGTTGTGAAAGTGAAAATTTTCGGAGAAGAGCGATCAAAATTAAGTTCGAGAAAAATCCATCCCATAAACCCTGGGCCGGACCGGTTCCTTTAATTTAAGTCCGGACCGGTCCGCCCCCAGATCGGTTCCTTTAATTTTAAGGCAGATCGATCCGCTGGTCGTATTTTCTGAATATTAAAGGACCGGACCGGTCCGCCCCTACCCCGGACCGATCCGCCTTCTGCAGATCTGATTTTTCCCTTCCCAAGATTCACCCCCTTCTCCCCAATCCCATTCATTCCCTCCAATCCATTTTCCCCACTCCCAACCCCAACCTTTCCCTCCCAAATTCACCCCATTTTCCCTCCAAACCCTTTCCCTCTAATTCCAACCCCTACACTCACCCCTTCACCTATAAATACACACCAATATCCTCCCTTTTATTAACACCTTCAACCCAAATCCTCTCTTCTCCCTCTCTAGTTTTCCAAGCAAAAATCCCTCTTGTTTCCATGGCCCAACGTGCTGCCCCCACCAAGTATGACTCCACTGACATCCACCCCTCCGGTCATGGCGAGTTCCGCTCCTTCCAAGAGGAGAGATGGTGCCATCAGTTCTTCGGTTTGGATCGCAAACTCCATATGGAGTGCACTATCCAATGGATCGGGCTGCCCAACTCCTTCACCGCCCTATTCATGGCTAGGGGGTGGTGCTGATTCCTCAACGAACCCTATGAAGCGGTTTGGGCAATCGAAGTTCGATCCTTTTATGGCACCCTTATTCAGACGGGCCAATTCGAGGCCCAAGCTTACGTGGATGGGATGTCATCCCATTTTCTTTGGCTCTTCTCACAGCCAAATTGGCCGAGTACGATGTTCCGGACGTTCAAGAATTCACCTATCCACGGAACGTCCCCCCAGTCGACAAGGAAGTTATCATGGCCCTCATTGCACCAAATGTGGCTTGGACGGGGCAAACCGTCGTCGTTGGACGCCTTAACGAGAAGGCGCGCCTCACTTTTTAGATTGTGTGCACCAACATATTGGAAACATCCAACGATTCCGCCATGCGGCCTCGACAAGCCACTTTAACCAATCACCTCTTTGACCCACACACTTCCATCCACTTCGCCCGCACTTTATACGCCGATATCATCAATGCGTCCTTGGATGAGAAGGGTACTGCCCCACTTCCCTATGCCCGTTTGATCACTTCTATCCTCAAGGATGCTGGCATAGCGGCGCCGCTCAATCATACTCACATTCTCGATCCTTTTGGACAAGGGACCCCCACTAAGAGCGCCAAACAGCTAGATGTCCTATGGGCACGGTGGGGTGGTGATAGTGAAGAAGAGGTCTCCTCGAACGAGAGCGACGAGGAGGAAGAGGCAGCCGGTGCGGATGTCGAAATGGGGGATGTCGGTCCGGATGAAGAGTCGACGGACGAGGAGGACGACCCGGATTTTGAGTGGGCGGGAAGAGACCTCTCAAACCGAATGGCGGCACTTGAAATGAACTTCGACAACTTTTTGACCGATTACCATCGTGATACGAGCTTAATACTCCGCTTTCAAGCGAACATCTATCGACGCCAAGGGGAGCCCAGTGAGCCACTGCCATCCTATTACCATGACCCCTATGGCCCCAACACGCCCGGTTCTTCCCAATCCCCGCCCCAGTGAAGCTTGATGTGGTTCTGGCAGCTTTTTATTTGTTTTTCCTATTCACATTTTGTATGCTTTTCCTTGTAATTGTACCACAGTCTTGTTTGTAATAAAAACTGCATTTTCTCCCTTTGTTTGTTTTATTTATCGCACTTATTATTTTGCCTTATTTAGATTTTAGTCATTTTTGCTTGAGGACAATGCAAAAGTCTAAGTTAGGGGGGGTCACAAGTGCATATTTCTAAAACTTCACAAATTTTCCAAAATGCCCAGAAATTTCCAAAAAAATCATAAAATTTTGAAAAAACCCAAAAATATTTTTGTTCAAAATAAATAAAAATTGGAATTCAAATTTTTCAAAAATATCATTAAAAGTCAAATTGAAGTCTCAAGTTGTAAAATTCAACATACACAAAGCCGAAATTGACTAAAGATGGAAATTGAGCGAAAATTGACGACTTAACGAATAAGTGTGGAGATTAACAAACCCGGTGAGATTCGAGCCTATCACTTTTTGCGAGTTTTTAAATCAATCCGAGTTAATTGTTAACTCAAAGTTCTTTTTAGCGCCTAAAAAGTCATCGAGGATCTCAATCCTTTTATTTTGACCGGTTATGAAAAACGTGTGTGATTTTGCTTTGAAAAACGTGTCAAAAGTGATCTCTAAACTTAAATTCATCTCGAAACGCATATGGTAACGCAATTGGTATTTTGGACAATGAAGTAGGCCCTCGTTTGTCACCCAAAAATGTTGGCCAGAAAAAATAAAGAAAAATTACCCCTTTTGTAACCAAATTTGAGCAAATTTGATTTTTCGTTTCGTTTGACAACCCCAAAAACCCAAATATACCGGAATTGTGAAAAATGGAAAAATTCAGAATTTAAGTCCGGAAAGTGCATAAAAAGGGGCAAGAAAAAAAATTGAAATGCCCAACAAAATACTGAGAAAAGAAAATAAGTGAAAAACAGAAAGAAAAAAAATAGAGAAAAAGAAGAAAAATATGAGTAATAGCCCGGAAAAAGCACAAATGGACATCATAAATGACTTTTCCAATTCCAACCTTTCCTACCATTTTCTCTTTACCCAATTACACCTTAAAACCCGAAAAAGTCCTAACCGAGTCCAAATTGCGAAATTGATTACCGCGTGGAGAGCTAATACACCAAAAGATAATAAAAGAGATTGAATGCGCGAATAAGTGGCAATGTTCCCATTTTTAAAACCGTAATCCATTGATGAGATCCTATCACCATGAAATTTCCGTCTTTCAACTTGTGTGCATGACTTTGCATCCATTACATTTACTCTTTATACCACGCATACCGAGAGAATAGCCACAATCTGAGTGATTCGTTTGAGAGAGCATTCCGTGAGAATTTGAAATCAAAACGAATTTTCGGATAATTAACGTAATGATCAATCGGTGGAAATTGGCGGTTATATTTCCGACTTCGCACGCACACACTATGATTTGAGACTTGTAAATATGACTTGATGATGACTATTTTCTGGAAAAGTTTGAATTACATAATTTTTGAGTATTTTGAATTTTCTTTTAGTCGAATTTTGTGGGTATATTCTCTGCAAACCCTCACGAGACACCACTCGTCCTACTAGGGTGACCTAGGGGTTTAAAGGCTTGTTGCATACGCTAAATGCAATCGCTTGCCCGCGAAAAAGGTATTCTATCCCAATAAAATGTTTTTCAAAAATTAATCCGTGCTAGGATTCTTTTACATTGCTCGGGACGTGCAAAGTTCTAAGTTAGGGGGTTTGATTAGGCATAAATTCTTCATAATTTATCCCTTAATTTAGGTACTTTTAGCACCTCGAACAACGTAATCGATTTGAATTTATCTCATAATCTTTCTACTGACTTATCCTAACGAGTACACCGAGTTTCTGGTATTTCGTAGTGATTTTACAGGTATTTGATGTCAAGAAACGGAAGAAGGAAACTGGAAGAATCAAGAAAGATAAGAAGGAAAGTCAAAAAGGCAAAAGTATAATTTCCACCCGGAATTCGAATGAGGTACCTAAAGAGAAGTTGAAGATATCACATTCATGAGCACATAGGAAGAAACAACACCTCAATCGGAGTCCTGGAACAAAAGATATGAGCAGTCAAAGTTAAGAAAAAAGTCAAATAGGCAAATCGATCCGCCCTGCAAAACTCCAGTAGACCTCGGATCGAAATCAAACCGAAGAAGGGTGAAAAATAAAAGAACCGGTTCGCCTGGAAATAAAAAGAATCAATCCGCATGGGAGGCAGATCGGTCGCCTAAGGCCTGGACTAGTCCGGCCATCGAGATTCTGAAAATCTTATCTTCTCCTAAAGAGACTCCTAGTGCAGCTAAAACTCTTTAATTTTTGTAGGGTATAAAAACCCATTTTATTATTATTATTTGAACGGAGAATTTTAGTTAATTTTCCATTCTCTTTCAAAAAACCCTAGTTTAGATACAGTTTGTTCTTTCAATTCCAAGATTGAAGCTTTGATCAGATTTCAATAATTACCAGTAATTCTAGCTAATACTTTGAGTGCTTTGGTAAGATTAGTAAGTAATTTCATCTGTTTAATTCTATTTTACATCATTCCACCAATTTTCCATAGTTTAATCATGTTTTCCTGCAAATCAAACATTGTTTTCATCACTTTCAGCATGATAGGCTAGATTTTCTATGGTCAGGATACATGAACCTAGCCTGATGTGTTAATTTCATGTGAATAACATTATTCCTCTGAATTTAGTGATTGATTACGACCGTATTGCGTAGGAACACAACAATTGTAGATCTTTATATCTCGTTTGCCTCTGTAACCGGGATGATTTAGAATGCAATTCGAGTGTCACTATCGCGATACCGATTTACTTGTCCTCAGATTAAGTATGACGCGGGCTTGAACCTCGTATACATAATGCTTGGGAGTACTAAATTTTGGGTCAAATTAATCAGTTAAATTTACGATTAGTATTATAACTGCAATACACTAGGGTTAGGGAATTGTATTCCCGTCCTGTTTTTCTCGTCACATAGTTTAAAGTTTCAACACATTCTTCATTAATAGTTTAGGTAATTTAGTATAATTTCATCTTTTCATAATTTCACAATCGCATCTAGTTTAATCAATTCCGAAACCAAAACATTTTTTCTTTCTTTTTAGAGTCAGAGTTAAAATTCCTTCGTCTTTTCTCGTCATCACAACTTCGTTGTCTTAATTCCCTGTGGATACGATCCCGAGTTACCGGGTTTATTACTAACGCGACAGGCTTGTACTTGAGCCTAGAGAGTACGCACTTCTGAGACACATTCTGAGTCGCGTCAAGTTTTTGTTCCTTGAACGATGCTCAAAATGTTGGCTACAAATATGGTTGGCTTAATGGTGTCACGGTGGCAAAGGTTCCACAAGATTTGGAGTTATGGTATTGGTATGACCCAGGTAGCCTTGATCAGCAAGACCCTATTATAAGCTTGATGTTTCATAGATCCCAACGAATGCCATTCCAGTTAGCTTGGTAAGGAAGTACCTCGGCGACTACGGACTTTATGGAAAGTATAAACTCCACTGACCTCAATACTTGGTCGGCAAGGTGAGTATTGGGGGTCATTAAGGATCAAGGATATGTCTCCAATCGTTACTCCTTATGCATTAAATGTTCCTCTTGCTGGGGTTAGGAGTTCTACGAATGAGCCATCTTGGTCGCACAATTGATTTAGCAATATTTACCATTTTTTTGTAAATTGTTTGCCTTTTTTCATTGTAATAACTTCAAGTGTTAATGGAGATTTTTGCATTTTTCTTCCCTATATGATGTTTGGTCTTCTAGTTTTACCTTTATAGTCATGTCTCACATCTAACCTTATGCCTAGAGTCATTAAAGAAAAAATGCACCTGTGTGGGATCGTTGACCGAGTTGGTCATAGGTGCCTAGGGTTTTCCAGTAGGCCTTTCATCGGCTATAAGCCATTGTTAATATTTTTTTTATTCATCAAAACTCTTTATATTGGACGACCGAACGCTTAGTCTCATGCATAAACCTTTACTCAGAGTTGGTTTATGGTCGCTCAACTAGTCATCCTTAAAAGAAAACATTTGAGAGAAGATAATCATCATAGTGATAAGTAGTATGTTGAATATAGCTCATACAACTAATTTATCTTCTTTATTAAATACTCATTATGTGCGAGAGGTTTGAAAGAACTTCTAAAAGAAACTTTAAAATTGAAAGAAAATAAACAGGCTTAATCATAAACTAAAAATTTAAAAATAATTCTTTAAATTGGTTGCATTCCAAGATCAATGAACCTCTCTGCCCTCCATTGTTTCTATGTGGTAGGCTCCTATTGAGTCATCTCGAATGACTTTGAATGGGCCTTCCCAATTGGGCCCAAGTTTCCCTTCTGAGGGTGTTTTGGTGCTACCCATTATCTTTTAAGTATATAGTCCCCGACCTTGAGGCCTCTCACTTTGACACACATATTGTATTACATGGCCAACTGTTCCTGGTAGGAGGTAAGTTTTACAAGATCTAGTTATTTTTTTCATTGACTAAGTCAATCTCTGATCTAATTGCTTCGTTGTTGAGATATTGATTTACTAAGGTTGACTTCCTGGTTGGAAAACCTACTTCCAATGGGATGACCTCCTCCATTCCATAAGCTAAAGAAAAGGGTGTTTCCCCCGTTGATTGTCTGGGTGTTATTTGGAGTGCCTAAAGAACGTGGGATAGTTGGTCGACCCAAGCTCCCTTTGCTTTTTCCAATATCTTTTTTATTTTGTCAAGGATTGTCTTGTTAGGAGTTTTTTCTGCTCGTTGCTTTAGGAGTAGGCCACTGAATTGTAGTAGTGCCTAATATTGTTCTCATCACAAAAGTTTTGAAATAGGCTTCTCTCGAACCGAGTTCTATTATCTGGATTGATAATTTGAGGGATTCCAAACCACGTCATGATGTTCTTCCATATGAACTTGATCATATCAACATCTCGAATGCTTGCCAAGCATTACCTTTTAACTCATTTAGATAAGTAGTTTGTGTCAACCAACACATACTTTCTACTACCAGATGTGAGGGATAACAAACTGACGATGTCAATCCCCCACTGGGCAAATGGCTAAGGACTTATAAGGGACTTCAGATTGTTGGTCGGTTACTGTACTAACAACACTGACAGTTCTTGCATTTTTTAACATAGGAAATTGTGTCCTTTTTCATATATGGCCACCAATATCCCTCTTTTATTTCCATAAACGCTAGCGACCTACCTATGCGTGGCTCCCATATATCTCATCATGAGGCTTGTAAAAAGGGTCTGATCGACGTCTCTTGGGTGTAGGCATTAGAGGTAATGTCCTGAAAAAGAGTGATGATAAATCTTTCAATATGCCGTAATGTAGAAATGAGAAGATTTCACTTGTATTTTTTGTGCTTATGTTTTATTAACTGGCAGAGCATGTTCCTTTAGGTAGTGCACGATCGGATCCATACAACTCAAAATCCTATTGATGAAAATAACTTTCTTGGAAAATTTTCCTTTACTGATACTAGGTTAGTTTGGGTATTCCATTTCAATTGTGTATTTCATATTCCCCTTAATAGAATAAAAGAGTGCGGCAAGTGCACATGAATGACTATTGTTCTCTTTTAGGAATTATTGCACTTGTACATGCTTTAATTTAGCGATCAAGTCTATGAATTATTCGACGTATGCATCCATGTCCTCATACCTAGAATTGTGGTCTCCTAATAACTTATTTGATATCAACTTTAAGTTGTAGAAGACATCAAGGTAATCGGCTCCCAGGAGAGTGCCCTTCGTAATCCGTCGAGCAAGGCTTCGTATCAGCTTCGTGCAAGTTTTGTTCTCAAAAACTGTTTTCTATGGGGATACATGAACTATCCTCACTCTTGAACTGTTGTAATTTGAGGATCCATCAATATATAGTACCCATTTATCACCTTCTTCGATCGGTTGTAAGACATATTCTTTACTTTCGTTGCCAATCTCTATCGGTTTTTGGTCACTGTAAAATTAGGTGATGAAGTCTTCTATACCTTTCCCTTTGACCAAGGTTCTAGACCAAAACTAGATATCAAACCTTCTAAATTCTACCGACCACTTAGACATTCATCCAAATAGTTCGGCCTTCCTGAGCATTGCTTTCAGAGGGAAGGAAGTTAGAAAAATAATAGTGTGTGCCTCGAAGTAAAGTTTCAACTTCCTAGAGGTTACCACTAGCGCATATATGAGATTTTCTAATGGCATGTATCTTTCTCAACATGAGGAAAAAAAATTCATCCATAATAAATTAGAGCCTGACCCTAATTCTTCTCACAAACTAATGCTAAACTTATAGCGCCATTGGACACTACCAGATACAAATATAAAGGGCCTCCGTCGTCTGGAATGGTCAGTAATTATGGTTTGCTCAAATAGTTCTTTAGTTCTTCAAGGGACATAATGCATTAGTCATTCCATGCTTTTTTCCTTTCTTTTGTGAGTGCTGAAAGAAAGGTCAATAGTTTTCTGAGGATCTGTAAATAAAGCGGTTCAGGAAGGCTAGCATGCCAGTCAATTTATGTACCTCGTGTACAGCCTTGGGGGTAAACCTTCTTGATGGCTTCAATCTTGTCGGGGTTTTCTTTGATACCTATTTAACTAACTAGGTATCCAAGGAACTTTCGCGGTTATATCCAAAATGATCACGTTAACGCATTTATATTTCATCCTGTAATAATGAAGGACTTCAAAAGTTTTTTCCAAGGTGATCCCCCTTCTTCCTGCTTTTCACAAGTATGTCATCTATATACACCTCCATTATGTCTCCCAATTTCTCCTTAAACATCTTTGTCAAAAGCCTCTGGTAGGTCTCCTTAGCATACTTCAATCCAAACAGTATTATCCTATAGCAATATATCCCAAGAGCTGTGATGAAGGAGGTCTTTTCCTGGTCGGGGGCAAACAATGGTATTTGATGGTACCCTAAATAGGCATCGAGGAAGCTCATGCGTTCATAATTAGAAGTGTCATCGACCAATTGATCTATTTTGGTCAAAGTAAAACTATCCTTTAAGAATGCACTCTTCAAGTTAGTAAAATCTACGCAGACTCTCCACTTCTCATTGATTTTATTCATGACTATTATCTTTGACAACCACTTTGGGAATTGAAATTCCTTTATGGACTGAGCCTCCAGAAGTTTATCCATTTCCTCCTTAATACCTTTCTCCTTCTCCAGTGTGGTTCGTTGCGCCTTTTGAGTTACTGGTGGATGTAAAGAATCCAAGTGGATCTTGTAACACATCACTTCTAGATCTATTCCATAAATGTCATATGGTCTCTAGGAAAATACGTCTTGATCTCTTTTAAAGAAAATAACCGAATCTTTCTTCTCTTCTTCCATGAATGAACTTCCAAATAGGAACTTCTTTTCAGGATGATTGTCATCAAATTCTATCTCATGGAGGGGTTCTATAACATGATCGGCAGGGGCAACTCTGGTTTCCTTAATCTAGGTCACCCATACATTTGCTACTATTTAGAGGGTATGAATCCTTCCTATGAATCTATGAATTTTTCCTTCTTCTTCTCCTATGTAAGTCGGATATAAGCTATGAAATATTTTTTATCTGAGGTTTATTTCCTCGTATCTGTATGACTCCCTTGTTAATGATGCATTTTATTTTTAGGTTGCAGGTAGATGGTACGGCCATCATGATGTGCAACCATCCTCTATCGAGGATAGCATTATATGGGGAGTTTATATCCACCACGAGTAACTCAATACGCTTAGAGATCCCTCCGGCTTGGATAGGGAGAATTACCTTTCCCGTGGGCAGGGTAATCCTTCCTTAAAATTCGACCAGAGGAACAGTGGTTTCGCATGTCTTCTATATACAGGTTCAACTGATTGAACATCTTGAGGTATATGACTTTCTAGGATCTATACTCATCCACCACCATCTTGTCCACATCCCAATTAGTAACTCTAAGCGTGATGATAAAAGCATTATTATCGGGAGTCCTTACTCTGACCAAATCATCATCAGTGAAAACTATGTGCTTCATATAATCAATATCTTTAGGTCTTTGAAGATTGACCACAATTGGCTTTGCCGGATTGATATGAAAGAATTCCATGACTATTGTGAGTTTCTTAACTTCCATACTGAGGGAGTTACCCTTGATTTGGTTTGGGTTTGACGCACCATGAATCACCGTGAATTCATAATATAAACATTCATCCAATAAATTATTCGATCTTAGCCCTCATGAATTATCACAAATTCGTGTCCCATGTCATCATCCAGGAAGTTGTATAGTCTCTGGTCATGCTCAAGTTGCGTTTTTCCTTTTTTCTTTCATAAGAAGTCGTTTAAGTGACTAGCATGAACCAGTTCCTCGAGGTGGAACTTAAGTGCCTTGCAGCTTTCATTCTTGTGATTGTGATTTTAATGGTATGCACTCGTCGAATAACTAAATATATTCTTGGTCCATTTGAAATATTATCGACCTTTGTCTTTTAGATCGGTTCAAAGAACATCATGTTAACTTCCTTGAATGATTTTTCAAGATCTTTATTCTCGGCCCCTTTCAGCTT
The DNA here is from genome assembly GCA_949130495.1 of Sambucus nigra. Taxonomy (NCBI): domain Eukaryota; kingdom Viridiplantae; phylum Streptophyta; class Magnoliopsida; order Dipsacales; family Adoxaceae; genus Sambucus; species Sambucus nigra. The sequence continues at coordinate 353,032,886 of OX422215.1, forward strand.
ACCATTTTCTTTCTCCCAACTTTCTTATTTTCCCCTCCTTATCCCCACTTTTTAACTGCTTTTGTCGCTCTACATCCTGACTAACTCTGGTCACCGTATCTTCAACCTTGGCATATTTTTCAGTCCTTGCCATGAGGTCATCGATTGTGATGGCCTCCCTCTTTGTGAGGGATTGGTAAAGCATGGAGCTGCTTGATAGACCAATTTTAAAGGATTTTACCACAACTTGCTAGGTTCAATACTCTATCTCATTGTACACCTGCCAATACCTTATGGTATACTCACGGAGTGTTTCCTTGGGCTTTTTCTTCATTACCTGAAGTGAATCCGTTCACTTGGGATGGGTATTATTGGTTATGAATCTGGTCATGAAGCACTCGGATAATTGCTTAGAAGAGGCTATCGATCTGTGTGGCATTTTTTCAAACCACTTTTGGGAAGTATCTCTAAGACTGGATGGGAATATTTGACACATTAATCCTTTTTTAGCGTTCCACGGCTATGGACACCATATTTTAGGCCCCTTAAGTCTCTCCTTAGGTCCCCAACACCTCCTCAATTCACTACACTCAATGGCCCCATTTAACTCTGGTCAACTCTATCGTCAGACTAAAATCTCAATGAATCTTTGAAGGGATCTGAATTTCCTTTCCAATGGCCGCATCGTGCACGAAACAGCATAACGGTTCAGACGAACGAGTTATTTTACTATTAAAAACCAATCTGGAGGCCACTGGGCATTCCCGGGCCCCGAATTGACCCCAATTAACTCCATAGTCAAAGTGAAAGGTCAATAAATATTTTAAGGGCACTGAAACCCCCTTCCCACGGTCCACCCCATGCATAAAATTGCATAACCATTCCATTTTCCCCTGAAAATCAATCCGGATGCCACCGAGCACTCCCCGACTCCATTTGACCAAGATCAGCTCTTCAACTCGAATGAGGCTGAATGAATCTTCAAAGGGAATTGAATACCCTTTCCAACCATCTACCCCATGTGCAAATCAGCCTTATGGTATGGACAAATGACCTATTTTACTTCGAAAGGTCATGGGTCACTTTCGGGACCGGTTGACCAAGTTAACTTTTCGAACTGAGCAAAGATCTTTGTAATATCGAAGTCCCTCGTATAACCTTTCCAATGGTCCACCCCATGCATGATTCTAACTTATGATTTGGATGAACAATCCATTATCGTCCGGCGATCTCTCGTCCAAAGGATCGACGAGCGCTTTCGAGACTCGTTTGTCCTAAATTCAACTTCGAACCCGAGAGAGGACTAAGGACTCTTGAAGGTATTTGAATTAAATTTCTAACAGTATGCCCCGTGCATAATTTGGATCAATGAAATGCGTTCTATGACCATTTTTCAGGAAAAATCTGTATAAGAGTGCTAATTGGCAAGACCATTTTCCTGCCTATCGGTAGTGTGTCTAGAGTCACCTGCTGATTTTCAGGGCTAGGGGTATGCTGATTGGCAGTCCCTCTACTCTATAATAAACTCTCGTTTTAATATAAGGGATAAAACCCACCCTTAGGCCACATGAGAGCTACGTGGACTTTGATGCCTTCAAAGGCTACGTAGGCATTTCAGTCTAAAACTCGAAACTCGAGTCTAATTTTCCAATTTTCCAAATCTCCTATCTTCATGTTTTCATCCTTTTTATTTATATATTACTTTATATATCATACTTGTGATTCATATTTGCGTTCCATTAACAAATAATATCGTTTCATTATAACGATCAATATATCGATAAGTGCGCACAGCATACTTTTTAAATATTATTTTAGGAAATTTCCAATGGATGACCTCACTCTATCTTTTTCATGATATGAGTTGAGCGATTCCAATCTCCATTTATATAAACACGAGCACACACTTCACGGAGAAACTAAGAAAAATAGTAACACAAGCCCATGAGAGATCGAAAGGGAGGAATGGGTGCCTAACACCTTTCCATTATGTAGCTTAGTCCCCGAACCTCTGAACTAATTATTTCGTAAGCATTAATTTTTCTTTGATGTCACTCCCTCATGCAGGAGACATGTTCTGTTGCTTATTTTGTGCAACATAGACTGGCGACTCCATCTCTTTATATCACCCCACATCGATGACGAACGAAGAGCTCCTAAAAACATAGCACGAGACCTTCTCTCCCCTCTCTGGGTGCGCGGGCGCACGAGCATCGAAACCCCAAGACGGGTGGAAAATATCCAAAAAGGAACGGATGGCCACAACGGCATCATCGCCTGGCGATATTGCCTGACATGATCGTTGGGATCAGTCTTCCCGTCATAGATCTTGAATCTTGGGGGAGAAAACTTCTTGGAAGGCTCAAGCTTTTCTATAAATCGACAAAAATGTGATTTCATCTAGTAGACGAGGGCTCTTATGGCGAGCTCCTTAGTAGTGTGATCCCCTTGATAAGTCAGGTTTCTCTCTACCTCGCTTTTAATAAAAGTAACAGATATCTCCTTCTCCTCGTCGATCATCAGAGCGTGGTCTCACTTTAGGATACATGCGACTAGTATAACGTTCATTTTGCTGCTAAGTACTCCTTCCTTATCTTTGAGCTCTCCTCGCTTGAGGCCTAGGAGTTCGTGAGCGGAAGCAATGCTTGTGCTTCTCTTTGTGGGACTCATTTTCTAGCTTTATATGCCACTGGAGCGTGGTGTTCTAACCCTATTAGATCCTATCTGTAGCCCTTTCATCTTAGAGACGTTTATCATAGTTGTCAATGAGCCTTGAGATCTAATTGGATCATTCAATCTCATCATTATTCACCATTCTATCCTCCAGTGGATGATAACGAGCATCAGAGAATTGGGAATACTTACCAATATTGGATTTAACCCTCTGGGAATGAATGGTTAGTTCATGATTGATATACATAAGTCTAGTCTCATCCAGGACTAGACTCAACCCAGTTCCACAAACCCTTCTAAGCATTCGTTAGACTCATCTACCCATGAACCGACAGAACACATGCCCACCTCCAGTAGTCTCAGCCTCTGAAACCTTATCCTTAGTATTTACAGTCACACAACAAGATTCTCTCCAGTCCAAACGATCATCTTACGTCTCGACCTTACCATGTGTCGGCCTCGTACTACACTGATAAATGATCATCCTAAGAAAATCTTCACAACTTCGTAATTATCTACTTAGAGGACCATCCTTCAGTATCGGCTCAGCCAGGACCATCAGAGCCAACCTTAGTACTTCATAAGGAACACGTGACTTGTGCATCATCAAGCCATGTGGACCATACCGTTATAGTAGATCTTCCACCCACGTGGAGGAATATTTCATCATCATGACCACTATGCCAAATCTGTCGAATTGTCACAGTCATTGACCTTGACAAGTTGGACTTGTCAAGGTCAATGACCGTGACAATTCCGGGGGTGACAAATTTTTTGTCACGGACTTGTCACGGTCATTGATCGTGACAAGTTCGTTAGACTTGTCATGGTCATGTCATGGTCCTTTACAAGGGACACTACTTGCATATGAGGGAAAATATCTAATAAACCAATCAAAATTTAATAAAAAAAATTAACAAGCCCCACCCCCGCCCAATTTCCCCTTGCCCCACCCCAACCCCTCCCCACACACACGCACGTACGTAGCCCCACCCCCCGTCACCCCCCGCATCGTTTCCCCCTCCCGCACATACGTACAAACACGCACATACACGCACACTACACACACGAGCACATACACACACACACACACACACACATACACGCAGCCCCACCCCCAGCCCTACCCCCTCACCCCACCCTTCCCCACCCCCTTCCCCCACCACACACACACAGCCCCACCCCCTCCCCACCACACACCACACACACATGCACACCCACATACACCCCCTACCCTCCCCAACCCCCAACCCCCACCCACTACATACACGCCCACACACACACATGCACACACACACACACACACATATATATATATATATATATATATATATATATATATATATATATATATATATATATATATATATATATATATATATATATATATATATATATATATATATATAAATGGAAGAGAGAGAGAGAGAGAGAGAGATAGAGAGAGAGATAAAGAAACCAACCTGAAAGTAGAGAGAGAGAGAAAGGGAGAGCAGCGCGTAGAGAGAGAGAGAGAAAATGGAGGGAAACAAAGCGGTGGGAAAAAACGAGGGCAAAGGGTTTTTTGCTGCTAGACTTATCACGGACCTGTCATGGTCCTTGACCGTGACAATATTATAAGGATTGTCACGGTCATTGACCGTGACAAGCCCGTAACAACTGTACTTGTCACGGACTTGTCACGGTCCATAATCGTGACAAAAATGCATATTTTTTTACACAGTCAATGACCGTGACAAGTCTGCCTGGCTAAAGGGTGCTAATTTGGCCTTTTTGGTGTAGTGGACACACTTGTGTTAGGGACAAATGGCATTCTCCTATTTGCTGGCTCATCCCATGCACATAGGGTGCATGCTTGGGGGTGCACTATGCACACCAAGTCTATATAAACCAACTTCATCTTCTTCATTAAGGATCGAATGATTGCAACCCTAGGTAAAACTCTACCACTCTCATCACAATAGGATATGAGCGTGATCATTTCTCCCACTCTCATATCAACATTACATCTAGGGGAAATGGTAGACATTGTGATGATCGGCCTAAGAAAAGTTGAGACAGGGAGGAACAAAGACAAGTTAACAGCTGATAAAGGACTGTAATGCGAGAGCAAAACCCATTGCAGTTGCACCAGAAGGAGGTGATGATAATATTATCGCTGAAGACAAACCTTAGAATATCTCTATTCAAAGGTTAGAAGACAAGATTGGCACCCTTCTTAGGAGCCGAGAGCTCAGTTGTCAAGGCTACATGGAGGGGTCTCCTTTCTTTGCGAGGATTGTGAGTTATCATACTCCTACAAAGTTTAAGCCTCCTACTGTAAGCTCAAAGTATGATGGGATTTCAAATCTAGTGCATCACTTTATATGTATCAATCAGCGGACAATATCTACTCAACCCCTAATGAGATGAGGTGCAGGACATTTTCTAGTACCCTCGCAGGTGCCGCTCATATGTGTAATACAGTTTTGCCCAAAATTTCCATTAATTGTTTCAAGCAATTAGCTAAAAAGTTTATACATAATTTCTTCTTCGGCATGAAGTTATCGAAGAAGGTAACTCACCTCTTGAACGTGAAGCAGGTCAAGAATGAGACTCTGAGGGATTACATCTCTCGGTTCAAGAAGGAAAAAACTGGAGGTGGAAGATTATGAGGAGAACATCATATGACAGCCCTTATAAGTGGGTTACAATAGGGAAAACTGCTTTGGAAAATCATCGAAGATCCTCCCAAGACCATGACTGAACTCTTGGCCTCAACCGAGAGGATAATGAACGTGGAGGAGGCCATAACAACTAAGAGGGGAGACACGAAGGAGTCCGGTGGAAATAAGTCCCATCAGACAAAGGATAAGGAGGAAAAGAAGAGGTCGGATGAAGATAAATTCGCTAAGTATACTCCTCTGATGGTGAGCCCCGATATTATCCTCAATGAGATCAGAGATGACAGAGCACTCCGATGGCCAAAAAAGCTAAATTCCACTCCTCACAAAAGAGACAAGAGTAAATGGTGCGAGTTTTACCAGGATCATGGGCATACAAATGACAAATGCTTTGCCTTAAAGGATGAGATAGAGATACTGGTATAATAAGGAAAGTTGCAAAAATATATAGACAGGAGTGGTAATAAAGATTATTCCAAAAAAAGCATAATGGGAGGAAATAAGATAAGTCGAGATAAGAGGCCCTGACTAATAAAAAGGACAATGAGTTTGATAACAAAGGAGATGACCTCTACCTCCCAGCAAAGATCCCAGATGATAAGGATCGACTGCATATGATATCCTTTTATGTAAAAATGATACATGGAGGATTTTCCTGTGGTGGCACAGAGCCGACTGACCGTAAAGCCCATGTTGTAGAGGACAAGTCAGCATCGAAGAGAATGAATGCCAATTCGGGCGAGACAGAGGCCAAGTTAAGAAAGTTAAAGAAGATGGATATAACTACCCTGGTGAGAATGTCGTATGTGATACCAATTCAAATAAATTCGCATATTCCTAATTTAAACATATTTAACTGGAGACAATTTTAAACCAAACTAAATCATCCCCTAAACATGCAACTACATGTGTGTGTGTGTGTGTGTGTGTGTGTGTGTGTGTGTGTGTGTGTCAAACTATCACAAAATAAAATTCCTAACTCACAGATTTCAGGAAAAAAAACCATTCGAGTAAAACCTTTATTTCACTATAAAAGCATAAATCACAACTTACAATAATTACAATGAATTATGCAATAATGCTCACTCCTCGAAACAATCACATAGACACGCAATCTAGAGTTATCAAGAACTGCAACTCCAATTCAGCCTAGGAATACCCACGAGTATTCCCTATAACACAGAGTCCACGTCAGCCCAGTACTCCCCTCAAGAGCACCTAGATCAGCAGTATAGATCTTCTCTACAAGTTAAACTTCAACAAAGATGTGTTATTGGGTTCCAAAACAATTCCCACAAAGTAATTGGGATTTTGTGAATTGAAAACAAAAAGGATTAAAGCGCTAAAAGTGAGAAGACAAAGTATTCTGCCAAAGCAGTTTCGTCTATTGAAAATTCGCTGGCCTTATGAACGAAAACGAAAATGGAAAAACCAATTTATAGAAAACATTAAGGCGGCAACTCGTTCGAATGAAAAAGTAGCATCGCTTGAACGAGACACATATCATTTGAACGACACTTCTCACAACATGGATGTCGTTTGAACGACCCCTGTATGTCACTCGAACGAGTGAAGCGAAATATGATATTTTAATTAGGTCCACCTCAATACTAAGAAAATATTTTTGATGAAAACTTATAAAGTTCGCTCCAACAATTAGAAAATATCTGATAAAAAATATTCCAACACTCTAAGTGAAATGCTAAGGAATTAAAACACAAATTTTATCAAATTTATCTTACGGAGGCTTGAATGTTGAAGAACATTGATATTCGGATCCGTCTTGACGCTTGAATGATCTTGAATTATTATTCAATGGTTGTAGCGGTATACGACATACTCTAAAGGTAACGGACAATGCAAAATAATTTCCTTACATATCTCCCCCTATGTCTATGTCGGTACAAAATAAAAACATCCCAATTATCAAATCAAAATGCCTATACAAATCGAATACCCTCCCATGAACCCAAAACTAAAAAGGTACTAAACATGTAGGTCTAAAACTTTTCTTCAAAAATCTTCAACATCAAAAATCTTCTAATCTTTAAGCTTGTTTCATCAGGGTGTGAAAAACAACTATTTTCAAATATTTGTACCTACACACATGAGACAAAGCAAATACCTTTGTAACGCATCAAGTTAGAAATGATATAAAAATAAATCAATCAATAATCAAATCTCTCCCATAATGCAAAAACTCCCTCATAATTCGTTCTCCCCCTTTTTATTTGACCGAAATAGACAAGGAAATGAATAAACAAAAAAAACATGGAGTTGTCACGACAAAAATGCATAGCAAATATGGATCAAACTACACTCAGCAAAGAGTAACTCAAAATCTTCCACAAACTATTTTTTATTTTTTTATTTTTCATACAAAAAGGCAAAAAATAATTTTACAAAAAAATCACACACCGTGAATTTACACTAAGACAACCAAATCATGGAAACGGAATGAATGGATGTGAATGTTGATACCAAAATTAATCTGCTGACATGGACCAATCATATGAAGACACGTGGCTATCTACATGGAAACAGCAAACACTTCCGAGGAACCCACTCGCTCTGAGGAACAAGACTACAATGAGGAAGACTAGTTCCCCGAGGAACTCACAAGCTCCGAGGAACAATGCCTCTCTGAGGAACTCTTAAATACCAAGAAGCTTAGGCGGTCCGAGCAACTCATGGCGGTCCGAGCTGCACCTCGAAGCAGGATACCAACAGTTTAAATGCTCATTAAATGCTTATCATTTGGACGCGCACGCAAAGAGGGCATTAAATGTATTACCCTTTCATATGTATATCATTTAATGTAGTACCCTTTCACATTACAACCTCAGGGCTATAAATACATTGTACAATCCTCGTTGTAAAGGGGGCCCCAGACTGGAATTTCTTGAGATAACTTGTAATCGAGAATTCCCAAACACTCAGCAATAAAGCAACAGTGGATGTAGGCCATTCTGTCTTAACCACTTTAAAATTCTTTGTCCCATTCATTTATTTGTGATTGAATTATTAGAGTGATCTAATTTTTTACATCAACAGATTGGCGCCGTCTGTGGGAAACGACTGATAATATCGTTTTGCATAAAAAATAATCCATTACCAATGGCGGATATTCCTGAATCCAGCAATCGAAACGCTGGAACCCCTCCAAATCCATCTGCTCCACTAATTATTCCAGATGTGACTGGAATAATGGCAAATTTGGCTCAGGGCCAAACCGTCATGCAAGAAACAATGCGACAACTCATCCAAACCTTCCATGGCTGTGCATCAGCCCATTCCGGACCACGAAGCATTCAAAGAAATATCCGTGCACCTTCTTCGTGTACTAGGCGTACTAACTCACATCGCAATGAGGAATATGATGATTTCTCTTATCAACCTGGGCGAACTTCGTCAGTGTGAGCCACGGATACTGAACAACGTGTCACCCTCTCCCCAAAAAGGACCAGCGCGTTGGAAAGATTAAGTAGGGTTTCTCCTTTGGACCGATTAGGCCCTAGGAGGAACAAAAGTCCTCTTAATGCAACGTCGAGGAGCTTTCGACGACCATCAGATTTAAGGGAAGGATCTGCCCAGTCACGACCAGCTGCTCGTCAAGATAGATCCTATGACCGACCAGTTGCTCGTCAAGATAAATCCCAGGAAGCTACTTCAACGCGATCAGTTGCTCGAACTAATAGGCCCGAGGAAGGAAATGATGCATGGAAAGGATCTATTCAGAGGTCGGAGGATAGATTAGGGGAAATGGATAAGGCCAAGAATCCTCTACAACGAACCTTTGTTCGGAGAACGCCTTTTGTCCAGGACATTGTTGATTTTCCAACACCATCAAAGTTCAAAGCACCTGTTGTGACTCCCAAGTATGATGGAAAGACTGACCCTGTCCTTCATATAGAACAATATCAAGCTGCAGCCGACATCTATGCTATCCCAGATGAGATGAGATGCAGAGCATTATCGGGAACACTTATCGGATCTGCTCAAATATGGTATAATTGTCTTCCTCGGGGTAAGATTTCAACTTTTCTTCAACTGACCGAGCTATTCATTGGGAATTTATGCTTTGGAGCAAAGCCAGTTAAACGAGTAGAACATTTGTTAAGTGTTAGACAAAAAGATGGTGAGAGTACCAGAGATTATATAACTCATTTTAATAACGAGAAACTCGAAGTCATTGATTATGAGGAGAAGACAGCGATTACCGCTTTGATGAGTGGACTACTGCCAAACAAGTTGTACTACACTTTGGCCAAAGATCCACCTCGAACCATGTCGGATCTGATGGGAAAAGCGTCCAAGATTATGAATGCCGAGGAGGCCATGTCTGCGAAGAAGAATATGGACGCCAAAAAAACCAAGGTGGAAGGTGATAAAGCAAAGAAGAAGGAACATAATAACAATGGTGGTGACAAACAATCCAAAAATAGGTCTTCATGGGAGGTCTTGAGGAAATTTGATAATTACACACCTTTGAAGGTAAATATCAACCACATCCTAGAAGAAATTAAGAATAGCGAGGAGTTAAACTGGCCAAAGAAAATGAAGGCAGACCCTGACAAGAGGAATAGGGAAAAATATTGCGAATTCCACAAGGATCATGGCCATATGACCAAAAATTGCATAGCTCTTTAGAATGAGATTGAAACACTCATCCAACGAGGAAAGCTAGCAAAGTATGTTGATCGGGGAGGCAAAAGAAGAAACAACGACCGAACTAGAGAGAGGTCTAGATCTCCTCATCGAGCAGAGGAGAACAAGAAGAGAAACCATGAAGTTGATCCAGAGGATGACCCCGACCTTCCCAAGAAGCCAAGGCAGCCAGAACGAGAGGTATTTTCAATACGCTTTGGGTCATTTGATTATAATGTTATTATAGGAGGGGATGCAGGAGGAGGAGACCTTACAGCAGAAAGAAAAGCTTACCTCGGTGAGGCTCAATCTTGCTCGTATATTTAGCGAATAAATCTAGCTGAGGAAGATTGCCCGAGAAAGGTGAACAAGGAGAAATTGGTTATCGGTTTTTCAAAAAATGATCTTGCAGGTGTTTTATATCCTCATGATGACCCGCTGGTGATCAAAATGAGAATGAAGGAAGTCATGATTTCAAGAGTACTGGTCGACAATGGTAGCTCGGCAGACATCATGTTCTACTCGTGCTTTGATAGTTTAAATCTAAAGCTATCTCAACTGGAGCCTTACCACAGACCCCTCATTGGTTTTGCTGGCGAGAAAGTATTTCCACTTGGGACGATCAAGTTGGATATATTCAGTGGTACGTGGCCTGCTTGTCGGACAGAAAGAATACGTTTCTTCGTGATGGATAAGAACATCCAGTCATCATACAATATCATCATGGGAAGAGTAGGATTGAAGAAGTTCGAGGTTGTACCATCTACAGTGCATCAGTGCCTAAAACTTCCAACAAACTTTGGAGTAGGAGTTGTGAAAGGTGATCAGAAAGTAGCTCGGGAATGCATTTATTCATCCGCCGAGCAAGAAGAACTGGAAGAATTAAAAAAAAAGACTACTACCTATCAAGTGGATGAAGGTGCAGAAATTGAAACATTGGATCCTCGAGATGAGTCGTAACTCGTGAAGGGTCAAGTGGTGGAAGCTACTGAAAACATCATTCTGGACGACGAGCACCCTGAGCGAACTACTCAAATAGGTTCGTCGTTGGAAGCCTCATTAAAACAGGAATTGATAATTTTCCTTAGAAGCAGAAGATAAACTTTTGCGTGGAGTCATGAAGATATGCCTGGGATAGACCCAAACTTCTTATGTCACGAGCTCAATGTGAATAAGGAGATCAATCCTGTGAAGCAGAGAAGAAGAGTGTTCAGTCCCGAGAAGAATCAAGCTATACAGGAGGAAGTCAAGAAGCTCCAGAAAGCTTGTTTCATTGAAGATGTTAAATATCCAGATTGGTTAGCCAATGTGGTAATGGTAAAGAAGAAGAACAACAAGTGGAGGATGTGTGTGGACTTCACCCACCTCAACAAAGCATGCCCAAAGGATCATTTTCCATTTCCCCGAATTGATCAACTGGTGGATGCTGCCTCGGGACACGAGTTGCTGAGCTTCATGGATGCTTATTCTGGCTATAATCAAATTAAAATGAAACCTGAAGACAGGGAAAGTACTTCTTTCATTACCCCTCGGGGAACTTATTGTTATAATGTTATGCCTTTTGGTTTAAAAAATGCAGGTGCGACATATCAGAGGCTGATGAACAAGGTCTTTGCTGAACAAATCAGTGACAACATGGAAGTCTATGTTGACGATATGCTGACGAAAAGCAAGAAAGTTGTCGATCATCTAGTTGACTTAAGTCAGACTTTTGATCAACTAGATAAATATCAAATGAAGCTGAACCCGACGAAGTGCATCTTTGGAGTACGAGAAGGTATGTTTCTCGGGTACATTGTCAATCAACGAGACATTGAAGCAAATCCTGAAAAGATCAAAGCTCTATTAGGGTTGCGATCTCCAACGACGAAGAAGGAAGTACAGAGTCTCACAGGACGAGTAGCGGCACTCAACAGATTTGTGTCATGAGCAACTGATAGATGTCTCCCATTCTTCAAGACACTCAGAAATACTTTTGAGTGGAATGACGAATGCGAGAAGGCTTTTCAAGATTTGAAGAGATACTTGGGAACACCTCCACTGTTGTCCAGGCCAGTGATGGGAGAAAAATTGTACTTGTACCTTGCAGTGTCCGAGAATTCAGTTAGCTCGGCGTTGATCAGAGTGGAGAATGGAGTACAAAAGCCAATTTACTACACAAGTAAGGCCTTCCGAGGAGAAGAGATTAGATATCCAAGGCTGGAGAAATTGGCACTGGCGCTGATTGAGGCGAGTAGGAGAATGAGGCCATATTTCCAGGCTCATACCATAGTAGTATATACTGATATTCCATTGAGGCAAGCCCTGCATAAGCCAGAAAAATCAGGAATATTGATGTACTGGGCAATAGAGCTCGGTGAATATGATATAGTCTATGAACCTAGATCATCGCTTAAAGGGCAGGCTGTAGTAGATTTTATAGCGGAGTTCACCTATCCTGATAGCTCCGAGGAACAAAAGTTGCTCGATGATCAACCTGTGGATGTTACAGGATCAACAAACACAAGCTCAGACCAATTCCGATTGGTAAAAGGGCGTGTGGATATTACAGGATGTGACGCAGAGATAGTTGTGAGGACTCCGGACGAGAAATGAAAGTTGCTCTATGATCAACCTGTGGATGTTACAGGATCAATAAACACTAGCTCAGACCAACTCCGGTTGGTAAAAGGTCAAGTGGATGTTATAAGATCATTGACTTCGGGCTCAGACCAACTCCGGTTGGTAAGAAGAAATGATCGACGAAGAGCAAGAAAAATCCAAGGAGGAAAGGAAGGAACAAATATTTCACCGAGGAACTCTAACTGATCAGAAATTTGAAGATGAGCTACCTATATGGAGACTATATATAGATGGCTCATCTTGCACTGCAGGATACGGCGCGGGGATAGTTTTGAGCACTCTGAATGAGGTCGATATGGAATACGCCTTGCGTTTCCAATTCAAAGCTTCCAACAATGAGGTTGAATATGAGGCTATGATTGCAGGACTTGGTTTAGCAAAAATTATGGAGGCGCAACAGGTCATTATTTTCAGTCATTCTCAATTGATCATAAACCAAATGATGGGAGTATATGCAGTTAGAGGAGAATTAATGATCAGATATCATGCAAAGGCAAAGAAGCTGGTGTCAGAATTTACCGCTATTCAGTTGGTCAGAATACCAAGAATGGAGAATGCGAGAGCAGATGCCCTAGCTCGACTAGCATCAGCTACTCGCACCGAGCTACGACGAACAATCCCAATTGAAGTGTTAGCTGGTCGGAGCATAGATGAAGATCTGACGATGAACTTTATCACCCTTGATTTAGGACCATCTTGGATGGATTCCATCAGGGCGTATATCGAGAAGGGAGAATTGCCAATTGACAAGCTCGCTGCCAAAAAATTGAAGTTTAAAGTTGCTCGGTATGTATTAACTAATGGTGTTTTATATAGACGAGGAATTATGGCAGGTTTGCAGAGATGTGTACACCCCTCCGAGGTGAAAGAATTAATTGAAGAGATCCACGAAGGGTCTTGTGGAGCACATGTAGTAGGTCGGACGCTTTTACAAAGGGTAATGACGCAAGGATACTACTGGCCGATGATGAGGGCTGATTGTATAGCCTACGTCAAGAAGTGCGACAAGTTCCAGCGCTTTTCCTCCATCCGAAGAACTCCACAAGCATTGTTGACACCCATAACTTCCCCTTGGCCATTTGCCATGTGGGGAATAGACTTGGTTGGGCCACTGCCAACGACTCGAGGAAGGTTCAAATACCTCGTCGTCGCAGTGGATTATTTTACTAAATGGGTAGAAGCTGAGCCACTCATTGATATGACGTACGAGAAGGTGTATCTTTTTATTTGGAAGAACATCATTTGTCGATATGGTCTACCTCATGCCTTCATCACAGACCATGGAACACAATTTGATAACGAGGAGTTTGTTCCCTATTGTCATCAATCAAATATTTTGAAGGTCCACTCAGCACCAGGCCATCCTCAAAGCAATGGACAAACTGAAGTGACAAACAGGACGCTGCTAAATGGCTTGAAAAAAAGATTGGATGATGCAAAAGCAAACTGGATCAATGAGTTACAATCAGTAATTTGGGCTTACCGAACTACTCCCCGAGTAGCAACTGGAGAATCACCATACATGCTGGAGTTTGGAAGTGAAGCTCTTATACCTGCCGAGTTGGGCCTTCTAACACACAGGGTACTGAATTTCAATTCCCTTGTCAGCGACTTAATGAGAAGACTGGATTTAGACATGCTCGAGGAAGTTAGAGAAGAAGCATCCATTAGAAATGCTGCTTACCAGCAGCGAACAGCTTTGTTCTACAACAAAAGGGTGAAGAGGTGCGACTTAAAAGAAGGAGACTATGTGCTGAAGAAAGTAATTCAAAAGCATAATAAGCTGGAAGCAAACTGGCATGGACCATACCGAGTTACAGAAGTTGTTCGACCAGGAACTTATCGAATATCAACTCTTAAGGGGGAAGAGTTTAAGAATGCATGGAACGCAGAGCACCTACGCAAGTATTATCAGTGATGTATATGTAATACAGTTCCATCAGTATGAATAAAATGAAGATATTCTGCTAAAGTCTCTCCTTTTATTGAGAATTTTTCGGGGAATACTAGTGCTACACACTACTCAGCAAAACTCGGCAAAGCTCAGACTGCTCAGCAGCAAAATATTCCTAAGAATGCCAACCTCGGTTGGTTAGGAAACAAAATATTCCTAAAAATGCCAACTTCGGTTGGTTAGGAAACAAAATATTCCTAAAAATTCCAACCTCGGTTGGTTAGGAAACAAAATATTCCTAAAAATGCCAACCTCGGTTGGTTAGGAAACAAAATATTCCTAAAAATGCCAACTTCGGTTGGTTAGGAAACAAAATATTCCTAAAAATGCCAACCTCAGTTGGTTAGGAAACGAAATATTCCTAAAAATGCCAACTTCGGTTGGTTAGGAAACGAAATATTCCTAAAAATGCCAACCTGTTTGGCTAGGAAACGAAATATTCCTAAAAATGCTAACCTGTTTTCTAGGAAACGAAATATTCCTAAAAATGCCAACCTGTTTGGCTAGGAAACAAAATATTCTCGCAAATGCCAACTTATGTTGGTCGGGAGGTAAGATTATTCCAGAAAGTGTAAAAGTTGCTAACTATGGCTGGTCGGGGATAAAAACCCACCATCTGTAGTTAGTCGACAAGCAAAATTTACCGATCTTGGAATATTTTGTTTCCTAACCAACCGAGGTCGGCGTTTTTAGGAATATTTTGCTGCTGAGCAGTCTGAGCTTTGTCGACAAGCAAAATTTACCGATCTTGGTTGGTCGGAAACATTTTATAGGTAAAATTATTTCAAAAAGACTAACTATAGCTGGTCGGGGATAAAAACCCACTAACTGTAGTTGGTCGACATGGAGAATCTAACAACCTTGGTTGATTGGAAACATTTTAAACAACATTTTTATACTCATTACTTTATTATTAAGTGATCAAATAAAAGTATTGATACTTATAATTTTTTAATTGTTAATGAGTTGGTCGATAAACAACACAATATTGTTATCCCTTTTAAAAATATGCATAAATATAAAGTGTTTGATAATTACAAGACAGTAGCAATCAAGATTTGCAAACAAAAATGAAAGTCTTTCATTGAATTCAAAATAAATTACATTGATAATGAAATTACAGTTACATTGACATGTATACTAACTATTACATCAAAAATTCCTATTCTACTGGTTTCTTCCCCTCTGCTTTTGACACAGGTTCCTCGCCAGCAGGCGGGTCATTTAAAGATAGAGGAGAATTGATGAAGTTGAGATCCTTCAACATCCTGACATTCATCACGGATGGTCTATCTAAGAGATGCTCGGGACGAGATACTTCGATTTGAGAATGCAAATTGTAGTCACCAAGATACTTTGAAATTAAGCTCCGAGGAATGGCCCGAGAAGGGATCCAATCCAGGTCCAAATTGTATGGTGGCACAGGCAAGTCGAGCAACCCGGGATCATGGTAGTCCCACAGATAATGACCTTGTTCGAGCTTCAACACACCTAAGGCATTCAGCCAGCCTTGCTTATAGCCCTCATTGTTGGCATTCTGGATACGATCGTCCAAGTGGAATAGTGCTTCGTTGTATCCAGCCATCCAGAACTCCCTGGGCTGTTCGTGGAATTGATATGTTAGCCTTTCTAGCTGCTCGTGGAGATTCTTGATAAAAAGCTCCTTATTCTCCAAGACTAACTTCTGCGCAGAGAGTTGTTTTTCCAGGTCCCTAATCTTCTTTGACATATCGGACAAAGCCTGGTTCTTCACCATTAATTGGAAAGCCTGGTTCTCTAACGCAGATTGAGTTCTCGGTTCCTCGACAAGAACCCGAACTGCTCTTGCTCATCCCCGAGGAGCTCTTGCTCGACCACGAGAAGATGTAGAGGTGCCTGAACTCTTCAAAGTCTCCAACTCGTCCCTCAACTTAGCATTCTCAACCTCTAAGAACGAGAATCCCTCGTCGGTCACTGGGATCAAGGCAGTGGAAGTGGAGGCTACAGACTTCAATTGTGATAGCTCTTTTTAAAAGTTGTTGTTCTCTTGCTCCAGCAACTTGGCAATCTGTCTGCATTCCTCTACCTCACCCTTCAAAGTTCTCTCCCTCGGATTATACCCAGCAAAAAGCTTCTCGTAGCCCTTGTCAGCCATGATCAGCTTGTACTTCTTATCGTACCCCTCATGCAACAAGGCAGTTGATTCCTTGTATTGATTTTGAAGGTCTTCGAGGGTACAATGGAGATCCTCGATCATGTCATAGTAAGCCACATTATTGGCCACTGCTCGGTCAAGTAGACACTTCAGGTACTGATATGCTTCAACGGCCTGTTCTGAAGCATCATGACCAAGGATGTCTGCAACTTATGCAGCACTCAAGTCTATGTGACCAGCCTTAAAGTACTCATTACATTGTTGCAGCAATTTTGTGTCATGAGCAGATAGCAATTCCATCCTGGCTAGAAACTAGCAGAGAAAGAAGAGAAATCATCAATAAGAAGAATAAGCAGAGTATGAATGAAAGATAGACAACAGTATGCAAAAAGTTCAAATTTTATTAGATCATAATTCAGAGTCACATCTTCTGAGTTACATTTGAAAAAGAGAAACAAAATAAAGAGAAACCCGAACAACACTAAACCTTTTCCTTATCTCCCAAAACTTTCTTGGGAGGCTGGGATGAAGAGGTAGGTTGCTCGGAGGGAAGAGATAGCTGCTTGGGTAGAGTAGGCAGTTGCTCGGAGGAAGAAACGATGTGCTAATTTTCCTCGGCAGCAGGCTGGATGGTTAGGGCACGATCTCCCATCACCATCGAAGACTCTTCAGAGGTAGCTTCGTCCTCTTCTAATTCTTCTGGAGTTGGGGGGGGGGGGGGGACCAGGGATATGTCTCTGGAAAAGCTCGGAAGGCTCGTCGACCTTCATTTCCTGAAGGGCAGCAACCCATCTATCCCTAAAGTATTTGAGGCTGCCATAGTCTACTTGCGACACCATGGTAGCCAACCCCTTGTTCCACCTCTTGTCCCAGCCAGAGCTAAAGGACTTCTTCACAGCAGCTTTCCTCTTCAGCTTCTCCGAGGAAAGTGTCTCAGACAGCAAGTTCTCAGCAGCCTTCAATTTATTTTCTACTTCCTCCTTTTGCCAACCTACTTATTGAAGCTGGCCCAACCTTTCCTCAGCAACCCTGAGCTTATCTTCAAGCTCTCCAGCAGTTTTGAGCTTCTCTGTGAGCTCTTTATTTGCCTTCTCCAAGGAATTATTTTTCTTCTCCAACTCTTTGGAGGCCTCAATAGCTTGAGATTTATCCTCCTCGGTGGAGGCAAGTTTCTTCTCCCAGACAGCTTTGTCATCAGCATATTTCTGATGAGAATCTGCTAGAGACTTGGTAGATTCTTCCAGAGCTCCCTCCACGCTGGACGAGGAGAAAGAAGCCTTAATCGCTTCATCCTTCTTCAGGATTATATTGAAGCAGCTCGTCAACTGTGAACAGAAAAAGAAAGCAAGTTAGAAACAAAAATGACAAAGAAAATATGAAAAATTGAAAGTAAGAAGACTTACAGAAGCAAGGTGACGAGCAGCTAATGAGGTGACCATGTCCCGAGTAAGGTTTTCTTCAGTACCTTGTACCTCGGGAATGATCGAGGACTTTACCGAGCTCATTGCAGAGCTCGGGGGAACAAAAGTTGAAGCCCCAGTTCCAGCAACTGGGGGCTGAGAAATGGTATCAACCAAATTGACCGAGGAGCCCTTCTTCAGCCTCCTAGGGGGAACAGGTACCGATTCAATCAAGGAAGAACCCTTGGTCGGTGATATCACAATCACCTCTCCAGGAGCAGCAGACTTGCTTGGAGCCACTACGGGCTTCTCGGCAACTTTGACAGGAAAAGCTGAAGGAGCTGCATCAGTCTTCTTCGTCCCCTCCCTTGGGACATCAATCCTACTCCTTTTTACCTCCCCATAACCGGAGGCAGTTTTCTCAAACAGAGCAGGAGGTCTTCTCTTCTTCATCCTTTCACTTAAAGGAATATGGGATTCAGGCGATGAGCTTGTGGAAGCTGGAACTAGCTCTGATTCACTTATCACTGGACGAGCAGTGAAGGAAGTGGTGTAGCTCTTGTACTGGAGCAGATACGAGGCCGACCTAATGTGCTCGTCAGCAACACTCTGATGCAGACTCCAGATAAGTTTCAGATGTCTTACATTAACATCTGCTTCCTTTGGGCACTTTCTTTTGTTATCAACTGCAAATAGATAAACATTGTTATCAGTGGCACATTTTATCAAACACAAAAGAAACATGATTTCAAAATAAAATAAAATAAAAATAACCTATCCCGTTGCCATAAGGAGGGCATCTGGGACCTTGGTAAACCTCATCTCCAGCTAATGGAGGGTGTTGCCAATTTTTTATGACAACCCCATGTTCAAAATAATCCCTATTAGCATCAGGAAGATTGACTACTAAGGCTTTATTTAAAAATCTAGTTTTTAAATAAAAAATATTATCATTAACTGCCCATCTATAGCAGTACATGATTTCTGGAATTCCTATGCGAGTTCCATGGACTTGATTTAATTTATGGACCCAATTAACTATTCTCCATGTGTTGGGAGCTATTCTCGCAGGAACGATGTCAAAATAATGACAAAATTCCAGACACAAGGGATTTGATGGAAAATAAAATCCACACTCAGCAATAAAAAGGCTGGGGAACCAATGTCCCTCAGCCAAATTGAAATAATCAGAAGGCTCAGAAAGCTCTTCCAAGACAACCCAAGAGGGAATGGAAAAATCAGAGCGAAACTTTTCAAGAGACTCAATAGAGTAAACCATGATGATGAATAAAAGAAATGAAGAAGAAAGAAGAAGATCTTATAGAAAAAGAGTAGAGTTGTTGACAACGAACGACGAAAAAGATGAACGCACAAGAGAGTAGTAAGAGACGACTTAAAACTCGAAAATAAAAATTTGAAAGGTAGAAGACGATGGGAGCATCTGTGTAGTTTAAATACCTTGCCTTGGGAAATGGTGAAGTAATGATTATTAAAAAGGATGATTGCGTCACCGGCGGCTTAAAAGATGAAAAGTAGCGCGGGAATCAAAGCGGACAACAGCGGCTAAAAAGAGGAAAAGTGGTCGGGAATCGAAGCGGACAACAGCAGCTAAGAAGACGAAAAGTAATGCGGGAATCGAAGCACGCAAAAAAGTCCAAAAAAGCATGATTCTACGAATTGGGAAGGAGAAATAAATACAAGGGAAACGCTCCTAAAAATCAGGAAGACTATTTAAAGCTACCATAATCCGAGAAAGAATGTTCCATACTCATCAAATTTTGAACTATGAAACATTGGGGGCTTCTGTTGATACCAAAATTAATCTGCTGACATGGACCAATCATATGAAAACACGTGGCTATCTACATGGAAACAGCAAACACTTCCGAGGAACCCACTCGCTCCGAGGAACAAGACTACAACGAGGAAGACTAGTTCCCCGAGGAACTCACAAGCTCCGAGGAACAATGCCTCTCCGAGGAACTCTTAAATACCGAGAAGCTTAGGCGGTTCGAGCAACTCATGGCGGTCCGAGCTGCACCTCGAAGCAGGATACCAACAGTTTAAATGCTCATTAAATGCTTATCATTTGGACGCGCACGCAAAGAGGGCATTAAATATATTACCCTTTCATATGTATATCATTTAATGTAGTACCCTTTCACATTACAGCCTCAGGGCTATAAATACATTGTACAATCCTCATTGTAAAGGGGGTCCTAGACTGGAATTTCTTGAGATAACTTGTAATCGAGAATTCCCAAACACTCAGCAATAAAGCAATAGTGGACGTAGGCCATTCTGGCTGAACCACTTTAAAATTCTTTGTCTCATTCATTTATCTGTGATTGAATTATTAGAGTGATCTAATTTTTTACATCAACAGTGAACATACTCGATAGCAAATCAAAGCAATCAAACATAACATATGTGCATGTCGAATACATGAACTCCTAACGAATGAATCTCAAAATCGTCCTTAGGTGTTTAAAGTGTTGAATTTAAATGACATCGACTCAATCCATCAACATATCAAAGTCAAGAATGATTCCCACAGCAATAACGTCTAAAACTATGAATGCGTTTGCATGACACTGTCAGGGCGTGCAAACCTGTTTTTCATTTCTTTCCACCCAAACTCCCTCAAAAATAGTAATCATATATTTTTCTTTTGAGGTGGCCCCTTTTTTTGGCATACTAACCTTTTTATTGCCTTTAAATTTTTTCTGGCTCTTTTAAACAGTAGCTTTCATGACGAATTAGTTTTGTACTTTCTTAGCCTTTTCCCGTGATTCACTCATCATATTGTTTTTGCAAATAAATCCTCACGGTAAACAGTTTTTACATGCATTACTTCCATTGTCAAGTTTTATCGCATATGGTTCATTTTAAAGACAGAATTGAGATAACAACACTCCGACCAATATATGATAAACAAGTGCAATAATCAAACAAATATGTGCAAATGTGCATTAAAGGAACTTATGATTCAAACATGTGGGTAGTAACAACCGAACACATCTCAATGACTCCAAACATTGTAAAGCACAAAAATGAAATGATGACGCATATCAAAATACTATCAAATCGTCACGTGGATATGGAATGAAATTGTGACTCATCATCCTAAATGTAAATTCATATACGGTTCAAAAAAAATACAAAACCCTTTTTGACTTTTTCGAAAAATTTATCAAAATAAAATCTTTTGGGCCTTTTCAAATTTTTTTCTCAAAAGAATGAAAATCTTTTTGTATTTTTCAATATATATCAAAAAGGAAAACATAACTACAAAGATGGTACACACTAGAAATAGGCAAAAATATCATCATGCAAATCACCCTATGCTAGCAAACAAGTCTAAACCTCAACCTTTAGGTGCAGTGGAGTTTTCCAAAGGTGGTGACATCCTATGAAAAACCTCCATCAAATCATGTGAAGTCTTTACCAAAAACGTTACCTGCTCCCTAATATGTGCAAGCTCTCTCGTCTAATCATATGTATCATTATGTGTGGGTGGTTGTGCGTGAACATGTGTAGTAGAAAAATGTGACACATAACCCAATTTAAAACGAAACTCCCTAAGGTGTCCTCTTTTCTTGCAATGTGTGCAAACATAAATGGGCCTAGGTACACATATCTCAAAACATCTCCTACGTACTCTCCTATCAGGTTCGAGATGCCACTACACCAAATTGGTTATTTTATAACTAATTGGAAAAAAAATTATAAGTGTTCATGACACTTACAAAAAATACAAAGGTTTTAGTCACTTATAAAATTTATAAGTGTTCGTGACTGATACAAAATTATTAATATAGCACCCATCAGTTAATATAGAACACATAAGGGGCACGTATCCCTTTCTAAGACTCAAAAAGCGTTAATTTTTTTCCTTTCCCTCTATTATATTTTTCCATTCCCGCTTTAGAGCTCTATTGTATTTTCCCATTCACCCGCCTCAGTTTAGGTCTTCGGTCTCAGGCGTCTTTGGGCTTCGGCTTCGGGCGTATTCGGTAAACCCTCACACTCACATAAGTTAAATTGTTCCCCTGAATAGTTAGATTCATCTTGTTTATTTTTTTTTTCTTCAGGTATCAAATCGGTAGTTTTTTTTCTTCAGATATCAAATCGGTAGTTTTTTTTGCATCATAAGAGGTATTCATCTATTTTTTTCAATAAAAGAAATTTTGTGAATTTTTTTTTGGAGAAATTCGGTCTCAAGACTCGAAACTGAAAAAATTTTGTGAAGAAATTTTTTTCATCGGTTAAAATTTCTTCTTCTGTGAGGCTCACGACTTTTTTCACCTGATTTTAACTTTTAATTTTGTTTAAAAAGTTAAAATCGTGTTGCTTTTTTTTCATCAGTTTAAAAATTAAACACACTCATCTTTTTATTTTTTTATTTTTTTTATTTTTTTAAATCCACAGAGCTGATGAATCTTCTCATATTTTATTTATTGGTATTATGCTTACTTATTTTTTGTTACTTATTCCGGTTTGAACTTTGGTCTCAGGCGGCAGTTTTTCGGTCATCTTTGATCTCATCACGTTTCATCTTTGTTCTAAGGAGGTTCCACTTCTCAGATATAGGTACAAAAATACTACCTGTAATATATTTCATTACATTGTTTTTTTACGATGAGATAATCAAATAGGAGTTGATACTAAATCGAATCAAATTGTTTTAAGCAAATAGTTTTAAAAAAGCAGGTTGCCAAATGCATATTCTACTAGTTTTAGGTTTTAAGCACAGAAAACAGCCGAAACATAAACCAAACAGGCCTTTAATTGTGTTATTTTTTGCACTTTATAACTTTTATAAAATGTATCAATGGGGCATATACCAAATAGTCCCTTGAACTTCTTGTAATACATGTATAGTCCAAGCCTTTTTATTTTGTACCAAAAAGTCCTTCACCATGCAAAAAATTCTTTACCATGCCGCTGGCACAAACCTTTAAAGATAAGAGAATAAGGGACTTTTTGGTACAAAATAAAAGACTTGGATTAAATGTGTATTAAAAAATGTTTGAGGGATTTTTTGGTATTTGATCCTATATCAATTAACACTTATTTGCCATTAAATGTATGACTTGTAGAATGGCGTCACAACTTTATAAAGAGTGGATGAAGGAACGTGATAGAGGAACACCACAATATATAAATGGGGTTGCTACATTTATCGATTTTGCGAGGAAAAATGGTCGTGGAGAAACTATGTTTGCATGTCCATGCTGTAAATGTGAGAATGGAAAATTGCTCGACCTCGAAGATATTCATTTTCATTTGCTTCGTCATGGTATCTTGCATTCATACACATTTTGGCATTTACATGGGGAAAAGGAATATGTCGAGAGGAATGAACGTTCAATCGAAGAAGATGTTGAACAAAATGATGCCATGCTTGAAGATCTAAGGATGGAAGAACTTGTTTATGATGCATTTGAAATGTTTAATCGAAACGTTAATCATTCGACAGATCCCATTGGTAGAGACGAAGCAGGTGAAAATGGTTCTCAAACCCCCGAGGAGCAGAAATTCACGTACATACATGGTAAGGCGAGTGAGCCATTGTATCCGTCGTGTATGGAGAAACACACAACGTTGTATTTTCTTATCAAATTGAATAACATAAAGACAAGACATGGTTTGTTGGACAATAGTTTCACCGATATCTTGGGTTTATTTAAGGAGTTTTTGCCCAAAGGAAATTCAACACCAACAAAGTATCCAGATATGAAGAACATAATTAAAGAAGTTGCTATGGATTATAATATCATTCATGCATGACAGAATGATTGTATCTTATACCAAAAGGAACATGCAAAGAAGGAGAAATGCCCAATATGCAACTTATCAAGATATCGGTTTAGTTTAAACGGGGAGGGTAAAGTACCCCAAAAGACAGTGAGGCATTTTTCGTTGATTCCAAGGCTGAAGAGATTGTTTAGTATACCATGGATTGAAAATGAAATGACTTGGCATGCTCGATCAAAATCCATTACAAATATTATGCGTCATCCCGTTGATTCATCAGCTTGGAAGTTCGCAAATACGAAATGGCCCGACTTTGCTGCTGAATCACGTAATGTTCGTCTTTCTATAGCTACAGATGGTTTTAATCCATACGATAATCTCAGCACCAGTTATAGTTGTTGGCCTGTCATTTTGGCACCTTTAAATATTAATCCGTCTTTGTGTATGAAAAGAGAGTTTTCCATGTTGTCAATTTTGATAACTGGGCCGAATGCACCAGGCAAGGACATAGACGTTTATATCGAACCTTTAGTAGATGAGTTGAAACAGTTATGGTTGGAAGGTGTAACGGCATATGACTCCCACACCAAAGCTAATTTTATACTGAGAGCTATGTTATTGTGGGCAATTCATGACTTTCCTGCATATGGCACTTTGTCTGGGTAACCTGTTCATGGTTACAAAGCTTGTCCAGTTTGTGCGAAAGAAGTCGACTCAGAACATCTTGGAAATAGTAAGAAAATTTGCTATCGGGGTCATCAAAGATTCCTTCCATGTAATCACAAGTTTAGGTTGGACAAACACAACTTTAACAACAATGTTGAGGATCGTAAAGCTCCACAAAGGTTGTCTGGTACTGAGATTGAACATAAAGTAGCATGCATTAAGTCGAAAATTGGTAAACAAAAAATTAAAAAGAAAAGGAAACGAAATGGGGACAACAATGATTGTGCAAATACAAATATCACAACTCCATGGTCTCGAAGGTCCATTTTATTTGATTTTCCGTATTGGAAAGAGCATGATGTTCGACATAATTTAGATGTTATGCATATTGAGAAGAATGTCACCGATCATCTTTTATCAAGTATTTTGGACTTGAAAGATAAATCAAAAGACGGAACCAATGCACGTAAAGATATGGAGGCGATGGGGATAAAAAAAAGTTATGGTTGAGCGTAGATGAATATGGCAAAACTGTTAGACCTGCAGCTGCATTCACTTTAGGTAAAGAAGAAAAAGATTGGTTCTTTCATACCTTAAAGAAGTTAAAATTGCCGAAGGGTTTTTCTTCTAACTTGAGTAAGAATGTGACTTTAGAACCGCTCGGGTTGAAGGGACTGAAATCGCATGATTATCATGTGATTATGAAACATTTGCTTCCGATATTGCTTAAAAATTCTTATGCAAAGCACAAGGATTTGTTAGTTGCTATTCAGTGGTTAAGCATTTTTTTCAATGTGTTGTGCGCTAAGGTGATAAGGAGGGATGTTCTCGATTTAGCTAAAAAGGAAATGTTTGAGGCTATGTGTGTTTTAGAGAAGTATTTTCCACCCACATTTTTCGTTGTAACAATCCATCTCATCATACATTTAGCCGAGGAAGCATTAAAATGTGGCCCGGTCAGATTTAGATGGATGTATTCTTTTGAGAGGTAAGCGAATTACACGTGATATGTTTTTAGATAAATAGTAAGATATAATATATATTTATTAGTTTTCATTATGCTTTTGAGGTATAGGTTGATGAAAAATTACAAGAAGTACTATGGCAACAAGAGGTATATTGAAGGGAGCATTGCTGAGAAATACATTGTAGAAGAATCAACTCTTTATTGCATGGAGTACATGCCAAACCCACGCGAAGTAAATCACAAGTATATGCATGAAGCTTTTCTTGATGAACACGATGAATGTGCCGATGAGGGGCCTTTAGTACAGGGGGAGAAAGTGAAGTTAACCACGATGCAATTTGAACAAGCTCGGAAATGGGTATTGCAACAACATGATGAAGTGGATGAATGGAAAATGTGAGTATATTAGTTTTGGTTATTTTTTTTATTTTAGTTAACACGTATCATATGTTTAAATGTTTTTTATTGGGTGTAGGAAATATGATCTTTACTGGGAATCTGCCTTTGGGCGTAATCGAAAGGGGGGTACAATGAAGGGAAAAATGAGGGTTTTGTTCCATGGTTGATTAAGGAGGTTTGCATTTAAGTCGACTATATGAAAACATTTGGTTTTATCTTTTTATATTTCAGTATACTTATTTGTCATCATATTTTGTAGCTACTTAAAAAGGGATCAACTGATACAATGTTGTGGCGGCTAGCCAATGGGCCAAAATATGATGCACAATCATATAAGAAGTATCGTTTTAATGGGTTTGAATTTTCTACATGGGAATATGACGAGCGTCGGGTAACACAAAATAACGGTGTGTTTATGAAGGCCATCACTTAATTCAGATCAAGCGAGAAAGATACCAATTATAAAGAAGCAGAGACAACGTATTACGGAATTATCTGTGACATATTTGAGTTGGACTATACGTCTTTCAAGGTAGTCATATTTTATTGTGATTAGGTCAAAGTCGAGGACAAGATTAATGGCTGCAAAGTTGATCCTCAGTCAAAGTTAATGATGGTTAACTTAAGTAAGCTTAAGAGTAAAGACAGAATTGATGATGAGCCGTTCATTCTTGCCTCTGAAGCAGTTCAAGTATTCTATGCTATGGATTTTTTAAATGATGTATGGTCCGTTGTTTTGCATACTCCAAAGAGATTGAAGACAATGATGGATGACGTTGAGGTTCCGATCGTGTATCAATCCATTCTTGAGGACAATGTCAATCTAAATTATTTGCTCAATGTTGACTGAACATATATGGCTTTTTGGACATGTTTACTAGTGTTTTCATTTCTTGAGTGTTTTATTTGCTTAAATTGAGTTTGTTCATATGCAAACATCTTTTGTTATTCATCCTATACACCTGTTTGTTGAAATAACCCTTTCTATATTACACATTTTGTTATTACCAGCTTTCAATTGATGTTAAAGCACCTTTTACAATAATACATATGTTGGGATCATGGTGATGCTTAATAGTGATTTATATGTTAGGTATTTAATGGCAGTGATGATTTTTTTAAATTCTTATTTTAGTTTTGTTGTCCTCCTTTGCACATTAATTTGTACGGTTTAGTTGTTTTGAAGCAGTATTCGATGTTTATCGAAGGTAGTGATGCAAGAGAAATAGTTACTATCGATGAGGATAATCAAGTGGTGGGTGAGAAAAAAGGTCCATATATGTCTCGACTTGGGAAGATAGTTCGTGCTAATGTTCCAATTACATACGGTGATTGGCATAAAGTTCCAGTAAACTACAAAGATGACGTTTGGATTGAGATATTGGTAAAACATCAATAATATATGTATTTATTTGTTCTTTCTCTTTATGAATTATCTCATATCCCAAATCTAGCTAATGTGTCTTCATACCAGGCAATATATGATCTTCCATCATCTCATAAGAAATAATGTTTAAAAAGCATGGCCCTTAAATACAAATCATGGAAATCCAAGTTAAGGAGGTTATATTACATGAAGTATACAACAGATGCAAAGAGGTTGGCGAATGTACCTCCCTATGTTAAGTCGGAGCAATGGAGGGAGTTTATGGAGAATGGGGGTACGAAAGTTGCCAGAAAGAAAAGAGAATTAGGGAAATCCAATAGATCTAAAATTGGGGCTACTCACACTAGTGGGCGTAATGGTCAGGC
This sequence comes from Sambucus nigra, assembly GCA_949130495.1. Taxonomy (NCBI): domain Eukaryota; kingdom Viridiplantae; phylum Streptophyta; class Magnoliopsida; order Dipsacales; family Adoxaceae; genus Sambucus; species Sambucus nigra. The sequence goes on from OX422215.1 coordinate 353,060,502, forward strand.
CCAAGTCTGATACAAACTTGGTATTCTTTCTCGATGAATTATTTTTTTGTAATTGAATATTTTCTAATCGGTGAATTGTATTCTTTTAATCGAATATTCTCTAATTGGTGAATTTATATTTGTAGAAAAAGAAAAAGGTCGATAAGCCAGATTCCAACTCTAATCCCAACGATGACAACTCCAACATCAATCCTAATGCCAATATCACACGTGTTGATGTGTGGATAGCCTCCCACTCTAGGGAAAATGGGACATTCCCGGATAGCATTGCTTCAAGCATGGTAAGTGTTTGCAAACAATAATGATTTGATAGTATAAAGTATATGATTAGTTATGTTCAATAATTTGCTAATATTTTTATTACATAATATATTATAGGAGAAGGTGAAAGAAAAGAATGTCGAGCTTAAAGAAAGGGGTATTGACCAATCCCCATCGTTGGAAACTGATGCGTTGTCCCAAGTATTTGGCATAGACAAAAGGGGATTCACTCGAGGTGTAGGATCTTCAGTGTCACTATCGTCTATTAAAGCTTCCATGCCAGCACTTGCTCTGCTTCGAACCGAAAAAACTGAAAATGAATGTACGAAAGGTCGATTGAATGCAATGGAAGCATCTATGAAAGGCATGGAGAACACACTTGCTGACTTGGCTACATTTGTAAAGTCTAATATGGGGAAGCATCACTCCAACCTCACAAATGGAGAAAGTGCCATACATGTAACCTCTGCTTTATCTAATACAACACGGTGCATACTAGAAGATGGTGTGTCATGTGAGATTAAAGGTTTGAATGGTAAGGTGATTGTTAAGGGAACGATAGACGTGACTGTTCGAGAAAAAATGCACTCAAACATTGTTGATTAGGAGCAAGAGGTAGTAGTGATACTAGACACGATATTTGACCTCAATGCTAGTCTTTACTTGGGCCAATAGGGTAGAGCTGAGGATTTGAGAGACGTTGGTACTGGTAGCTGGGTTGTGTGGCCGAAAGCACTTGTCAAGCGTGTTTAATGATTTCCAATTTTTTTTATATGGACTTTGTAATTATGGATTTTAATGGTTTATGCTAAATTTTGTTGTCTTATATTTTTGTTAGGATTTTTCCATAATGGGTTGTATGTTTTTTGTGTTATTATGTTATGGGCATGTTTTAATCTTGAACTAATTTTCTTCTTTATTAGTTGAAACCTTTTTAACTCCTCCAATGCAAATATATATTTTGCATTGCTGGTCCCAAGCCCGGATAAAGGAGGAGGGAGGAGGTTTGAAGAGTTAGCGGATAGTAGGAATCCCACGAGTCACTCACGGAAGATCGAGTTCCTTGAACACCGCCTTTGCTTGAGATAAGCTGGACTTACTATTCATGATTGTTTGTACCTAACACTGAATCATGGGAAAAACCTTATGTGCACTTCCCAAAACTCGAAACATTTAGCAGGTGAGATGTTGATTCATTTGGTTCTGAGTTTCAGTCATACTGATAAAAATTGGGGTTACTGATGTGTTTTTTTGGTGAATAATTAGGGATGAGTGTGCATGCAACCCTGTGAGGTACTTTGCTATATTGTCTACGTAGAGATCCGGGAGTGGATGGTTTAAGACGTTATTGAATAGTCATATGAACGTAAGGTCCAACAGAGAGATTTTCTCCGTTAAAGTCCGGAGGAGTAATAGTTCAACAATTGTGGAGACTTTAGATAAAATCTATAACCTAGACTGGTTGACAAGTGCTTCAAAGAATGAATGCACAGTTGCAATTGGCTTGAAGTGGATGCTTAATCAGGTGAGTGATGTCTTAATATTCAAAATTCTCTTTTATAATTGGGTTACGAGCTAGTGGTTTTAGATGGGAGGTTGAGTCATGTATTACTCCATTAAATCTTTGTAAAGTAGAATTACCTATCATATCTATTAATCTTCTTCACTTTTGTTGATACATACCTCATTTTGTGTTAGCAACTGAAATATATTGAAGTGATATTATCCTTGTTCTTTTATAAGTAATAAATTCTTTGTTTCTATGAAAGATTTTTACTATGGTGTGTCAAGTTTAAACATATAAAAACTCCATTTCAGATTGAAGCCATTACAGTGGTAAATTTCATCTCACGGAAGATCGAGTTCCTTGAACACCACCTTTGCTTGAGCTAAGCTGGACTTACTATTCATGACTATTTGTACCTAACACTGAATCATGGGAAAAACCTTATGTGCACTTCCCAAAACCCGAAACATTTAGCAGGTGAGATGTTCATTCATTTGGTTCTGATTTTTTAACCCCAGATGATTTTCAACTCGAGTTGAATCATTGTTGAAAGGTGGTTAGATGATTGTAATACCGTTATATAAGTACATTAAGGTTAATGGATATATGCATACAACTCTAACCTTACTAAAGTGTCACATGGAGCGTTGTATTTTTTATTTTCTTACCTTTAGAGTTAATACAAGGAATTGATACCTTGACAAATGAATGTAGGTATATCTTAAACTGAATCACTTATATCCTGTGTTATGAGATTATTTTTTATTCATATTTCATATACGTAAAGTTGAGGTATTATATTTACACCAACATCTTTGGTGTCGTCACTGGGAACTCGAGAAGCATGACTATAAATCGACATAAAGTTACTAAAACAATTCATGGGTTGGTATTTCCAAAGTTTATACCTTGAGTATACTAGATAGGATGAAGGTTACATAACTTGGGGGGTTAAGGTTTTCTCTTAACCTTGGTTAAATGTTTTTCTTAGAATTAAAAAATATTTGAATTTAATATTATGGTTTGAGAAATTGCCAAATACAGTATATTATATCTACCATAGAGAATGATGATGGAATGCTTAGATCGATGAGTTGATCTGCTGATGAAAAAATAAAGTCAGATTTGGCCAGCAATAACCTTGGAAACTTATACTTTGCTTTTCGAAGATAGACATTGGAAGCAAAAACCAAGAGATCAATGGCTCCAAGAGGGGAATACTATATTCTTTTATCTTATTTCCATTGAAAGTAGAGAATAAGAATCGTGAACCAAATTCAGAACTTGTCTCTATGGTAGGAAGTTATCAATTTCTTTTATACATGACTTTCTTCTCAAGGTTTGATTCTTTTTAAAAGCTTTATTGTGAAAAATTGAAGAATTCTTTGGGATAGAGGATTGATTAGAGTTCCATTGAGAGGGATTAATAATAATGGTTTGAGACATTATATGATGGAGAAGTGAGTGAAGGATACTGTATGGGCAGTTATGAAGCTTGCTGGAAAGCCTAATCTTATGGACTTTCTCCTGGTACGAAAATCGAAGATAGATATACAGATGAATTTCACAAGCTTATAAAATAATTGTGTTTTACAATTTTATAAGCTTGATAAGATATGTAGAAGTTTGGATTGTGCCAGTGCCAACATTGCAAGAAATGAAGGACTATCATCCTCCTTTAGTGTTTTCATTCCATTATCCTACCCAAACACCCAAATCTTAAGAAGCTTTGCTTTAATTTAAAACGCTTTCGACAGTTACCTATCTGATCACTCTTTTCAAAATTTGAATCACACATGTGTTGGTCATCGAGAGAACGTTAGAAGCTACCCAAACCATTTTTCAGTTAACTGTATAACTCTATCATTCCTTTTACTGTTCTTCTTTATTTGATTTTTTGTTCTTCCTCTGATAGAGGATTTGTTCGTTCAATAAGAGTGTCGATGGTGGTGTGTTGTGGTTGTTTGGTGGTTGTAGTTGTTCTGTTGTTTATGTGTAAGCATAGTTGGTGGTTGATTTGGGTGAATGACTATGAGGCGATGATAGTTGTATATTCCGTGTTGACGGGGCGTTTCTCTTTGATTGTTATGTCTTTATCAGACTAATGAAGAAATCGATGGGAAGAGATTTTTCCATTTAACACCACCAAGGTTTTTGCATTCCTCTTCTCATTTGATGAACTATTTAAACTAGTTTGATAAACCAGGTGGATGGTCTTGAATAAATACCCAAGAGAATTATATTTATTTGGCATGTTTTTTAAAGTATGTTTTCGTTTAGTCATTTCATTTGAATATAGATATGGTAAATGTTATTCTAACCATACTTTTATTTTGATGTATATCTTCCATTGCTACTTTTCCACACATAATTTACATTATCTACTTTCAACTCATTTTGGTTATTTGTATCTATGTGTTTTCAGTGAATCTGTTCAGTTTTTGACAAGGATTACACTGTGTATTGTAGGTTACTTTTAGGTGAGGTTCTCAGATTTTCTTTGACCTAAGGTGGGATTAAGGTGGGCAGAATGTTTGGTAAGTCTCATTTTAATGATTTAGTTATTTTTTTTATACTACAATCCATTTTCACTTACACATTTTTTGTAGGCAGTGAAGCTATGTTTGGTAAGTCTCAGATTTTCTTTGACTTAAGGTGGGATTAAGCTATGTTGATTTTATAAAATAGTAAAATCGAAGATAGATATTCCATGTTCTAGTTCAAATAAATTCTAGTACTTGTTGTGCATGTTGAGTTGATTTTTGAAAGTTTTGAGTGTTTCTTTGTAAATCATATGGGAGGAAGTTTTAGAAACGGCACGAAAACAGGGGATGTAACGACATGAAATTGACCCATAAATTGCACGATCTATCATGTTTGTATCAAAACCTTTTGATATGAAGTCGTGTCATGTTCATATCAAAATTATGAGTCATGTTATCGTATCTTGTCGTGTCAATTGTGTTTTTATTTGGTTTTTCCTATTTTAGTTTACCTGAGAATGAAATTTAAGAAATCATGTTTTCTTGTCGTGTTGGCCCGAAACCCAACCCAAAAATACGAATTGCCACCCCTAGTACATCAGACCCTGAATTTTGAATAATAATTTATGAGAGTTTCAAATATTTTTGGCTTGAGGTAATTTAATGGTGCTATGTTTGTATCTTATTACAGCTCAAAATTCGAAAGGACTTCGATCTTGTGCTTTTCCCCAATAGCTCAATGCTTGTTTTGAAAAGCAAACAATGATATGAAACACTTTGTATTGGCATGGGTGGATGGCTCCCTTTAACTTATAATGGTATTGTATTGACCTCGGGGAAGACGATGCCAATTTCCAGAACCTGCAACAGTTACAGAAGCCGTTAAAAGAATCTGTAGAATGTCGTTTTGAAGGACATGACACTAGTTATATGCAACACTTTGGGTTGGAAATCAAAAATGTGATTTCTGATCTTCGTATAACTGTCGACGGCCCAAGTGTTGCCACAGGCTCACGCATATATTGTGTTGGTGGTAAGAATTCCCTTAATTTCTTTTTCTTTTTATTTTGTTTAACTTTCAAAACTTTACACTAACCAAAAAGTAGGTCCGGTTCAAACAGATACTTTGGAAAATTTTGGTTTTGGTTTGGTTTGAGCAACCACTTGGTTTGGAAACTTTACTCTGTCAAAATATAACATTTTGTTACAGCTACTGATTTCTCAATAGAGCATTACAATACATACCCTCACCGCAGCTTGGGGTGAGTTCTTGATCACTCTTTAGGATGTCTTTGATTTACTAGACGTTTAAACCTTTGGTGTCCATTCAATCGATGAAGCCCTTATTAATCGATGAAGCAGTACAGCTGGACTATTAGATGGAAAGCCATTTTACACAGTTCATGGTTTATGTATCCTACAATAAGTGTTAATTCAAAGCTGCATCCTGTGTCCGTTGAAGAGTAATATATTTTTGGAGTTAAGTGCAAGGAACAAATTGTAATTCCTAGGTATATGTGTGGTGCAGGTGACTTGTTGATGCTATTAAATGTGACACTGATGAAAAAATTTTGCTGACTACATATGGTGAACTGAGGCCTCCTCTTGGGAAGCATCGATTAAGGGTTGGTTTCTCGCAGAATCACTCTAGTATATGGGGAAGTTTGCTAAAATGTTTCAAAACCATTACGAATACTCGAGAGTCCTCAAATTGGTTTGGTTGGGGAATATTAGTATATAATACATGTTGCTGAATGCTGACTTGTACTCCATTTTATTTTCTAAATTGTCATGCGACTTGACTATAGATTGTGGAGTTTCTTATTGTGCTATTGAAAACTGGAAATGAAGTTGCAGAGTTGGAATTGGTCAATCGGGAACCATTCAGAGAATTATCTACCTCTTTTTTTAGTAAGATGCTATTTCTCATTGTCATTTTTGGTTCATGAATGAGAATGGTTTTGAGTTTGTTGGGAAAATATGTCATTCTTGTGTCGTAGAAAACATCTACCACTATCTGATATTAAACGCATGATGAAATTGCAGGAGAGTTACAAAAAGGCTTCTATTATATGTCTTGAGTGTGAGATTGAAGCTTCAGGAGGATGTGGCAGGATCACCCTTGAGAAACTAAGTGCCCAATTAAGTAGGCTAAATGAAAGACGTCAGCATGAGAGCCAGAGGTACGAAAGCAATATCCTTTCATCGTATTATAAGAACAACATGCAAATATCAGTTTCATACAGGAATCTTTCTTTCCAGACATCCAGATTCCATTGATGACCTCAGAATGTTGTATGAGAAGAAAGAACGGAAAATTTTGTGAAAACAGAAGACTTATAAAGCTTTTCGAGAGAAACTAGGAGTAAGTTGTTCATTCATTTTCTTGTCATGCATTAATGTTTTTAAGGATAAGGTATAAATAGTCTCCGTCTATTTGTGAAATTTCTTAGGATTTTGAATTTAATAATATGGGTTCCACCTCTTAAATATGTAGTTAAATCTATGTTCTGCCAGCTCTGAAATGATAAAAGATCTTGAAGTATCTTTTGAATTTGGCAAAAAGCTGTCCTCAAAACTTCTTTGTCTTCTTCTGATTCTCTTTTATTCTGCCAGATTTTAGTTTCCATAGTGAAAAGCATAACAATCATTGAACTTAAATAAGACTATTTCCCTCACTCTTTTCGGTGTGAAGTATTGTTGCAGTGAGTTTATTTGGGTTATCATGCACAAATAGTCGATATAGTTGTTCTTTTATTGTGTGTGGTATTTATGGGACTAAGGCTAAAGAAATAAGTATTTGTAATGTGATTTACTATATACACGGATAGTGATTAAACCTCGCTTAAAAGTCCGTTGTTCAACTCTCACCAGCCTTAGCATATTGGTTGCCTAAACTATTTTAAAGAGGCATACAATTTTTGCAAAATCCCCTGGGTCGTCTGTTTCAGGTGATGCATTCTGTCTTTATTTATAGGGGTTAATTGTTTAGTCTCGTGTGGAATCACTTCAAAGTTTAACATAAATTTGAAACTCTCTTTCTCTCTCTCTCTCTCTCTCTCTCTCTCTCTCTCCCTCCCTCTAATATTGACTTTTCTCACTCCTCTGTTTTGATTTACAGGAAATAAAGCCAACAGTGTTGATCGGATCATCAGGGGCAGGAACACAATAAGTGTACCAACTGCTGGATGGACTACAATCAGATTCAAGGCCGATATTCCAGGTAGAGTTATATATATAAAAAAAAAAAAAAAAAACCCTGAATTTTAAAATTATATTGAAAATATATTTTTTGATTAAGAACGGTCTACTAACTCTAGGAACCTCTTTTATTAATCTCCCAATCCCAAATATGAAAAAGGTAACACCTCTTAAATCATAAATATGGTCTACAATGTTGTTCATTGTCCGTCTTCGTTGATACTTACGGGCATTTTGGAAATGACAGGTTCTTGAAGACTGATGCCTATGGGAATTTTAAAAGAGATGACCCCGACTTCACATGGGAGGTCGTAAAGCCACTCAAGTGGGAGAAGGCTTAAAAAATTTAAATGAAGGCCCTCGCCAACATTATCGGCCCTGTTCCTTTGCGTTTGCTTATTGGTTTATGTGTTGTTATCCTTTACTTTACTTTTGCTTTGAATTTTATCTTTTGAGATATATTTTTAGTTTTTAGATGGAAAAAATGTTAACGAATTTAATTTTCTGCTGATTGAACGAGAAGCTGATTGAGACATTGATTCTTGTAAATTATATTAGTGAACTTAATTTGTTGATGATTGAACCAGGAGATGTCAATTTTTGTTGTTCAGATGCTTTGGATGAGGCCATTCTGGTTGATTTTTTTTATTTGTATCAATATTTGTAATGGTTTTAAACACTTGCAATATGTAAAATAATAACGGTTTTAAACACTTATAAAATTACAAACAGTAACGGTTTTAAACACTTATAAAATGTCAAACAGTAACGGTTTTAAATACTTATAAAATGTCAAACAGTAACGGTTTTAAACACTTATAATCGATTAACTATATAACGCATACCTTCGAAAATATTCACCGATTTAACCGTTACTAATTTCAATTTGTGTGAGTGTTTTGAAAAGTTATAAAAAAATTATAACCCCTCCTTTTATAACAGTTTAAAATCGTTACTGTTTGATTTGTAAGTGTTTAAAACACTTACAAATCAGCGAATTTGGTGTAGTGTGCCTAGGTGGGTTGGGTTGATCTATATGTGAGTCTAACACTATAGTGGGAACCGGCTCGGGTGCAACTTGGGAAGTAGAACCACTGTCATGACTTATTCCTAAACTCTCACGTCTACCCAAAATGGGATTAAGAACCATCTTTAAAAACTTCTTAGATGCATTCTCTAAAGTTAATTTGACCTCTCGATCACGTTCGAGATCACTCTCGAGTTGGGATACATGTGTCGTCAGACTAGACATCGTATTGGTCAAATCACTCTTTTCTCGATCTAAAGCTATCAACTGTTCACTCAAAGAAACTTTCACTTTCTCGAGTTGACTTGATTTTGCTTCAAACACCCTCAAACTCTCTAACTCTCTCACCCTAGGACCTAACTCTTTATTCAATTTCTTAGTCTTTAAGGTCTCGGCAAATAAAACTCTAAACGCAATTTGGAGCTCACTTTCATCTCCACTTTCACACTCATTATCACCCTCACTCAAAATGGTCAAACCATCATCCTTATCGGGGGTCTCACATGCACAAGTATCCTCGTCGTCATGGGACAAACTAGGTGTTCTCTTGTAAATAGCTAAAAAGGAGACAAATTTCCCAAATGAAGACTCATCCTCGGAATCCTTGACATCTTCCTCACTATCGCTAAGAGTGGCTGGCATGGAAATTTTCTTGCCCTTTCTCCTTAGCCTAGTGGGACACTCGAAAGTTATATGCCTCCTACCTTCACACTCAAAACACTTATCTTCCTCCTCTTTCTCACAGCTCTCTTTGGCCTCATTTTTATTTTTCTCAAAAAATTTTTTATTGGAAGAATTTGGTTTTGAAAACTTGAGAAACTTTTTAAAAAAATTCGTAAGCATGGCCATATCAAAATCAGACTCGTCCTCATACTCGAACTCACAAAATCTCACTTTCTTATTCTTTCTAGACTATGCTTTAAGTTCTATCCCTCTATCCTTAGGCTTGACAGTGTCAGGAAACATATCAATTTCGTATGTCTGGAGGTCTCCTATCGGCTCTTCTAATTTTCGATGACTCAAATTACCTAAGGTATTCAAAATAGTCACTTTAGGGATAAAAACGTTTTGGAAACGATCTTAAAATCTTTTTAACCACTCGTGCATCAGGTATAGGCTCACAAGGATTGAAACTAGTGTTAACAATGTCAGATAAACGTGCATAAAAGTCATCAAAACACTCAGTCTCAAGCATGGTTATTGTTTCAAATTGAGTAGTTAATTTTTGAATTTTAGACTCTTTGACTGCATTATTGCCTTCGTGGGTGAGTTGAAAAACATCCCACGCTTCTTTAAATGTGTTTCACATCATAATACGTCGTAACTCATCGGGAGTGATGTGTCCAAAAATTTCCCTAAGACCACGTGAATTAAAAGTGCTCCACTTAAACTCATCCTCAGTCCAATCTGACACAGGTTTTAAATTCGGGACATTATTTGCGATAACGGTGGGAGGAGTCCAGCCTCTTTCACAAATTACCCAAACTCTCTCATCCATTGCATTTAAATGTGATTTCATGTAGGCTTTCTAGTAAGCATAATTAGACCCGTCAAAAATTGGAAACCGATTATATAAGTTTTCATTCGGAAACATTGCGATAATTTTTCAAAAAAATCAATATCACACAAATTTTGCGAAAAATATGAATTCATAATAAATTAGTGAAACCTGTCTAATACCAATTTGTGAATGTCGTGCGTGACACCGATTCAAATAAATTCACAAGTTTCCAATTTAAACTTATTTTACTGGAGTCAATTTTAAACCAAATTAAATCATCCCCTAAATATGCAACTACGTGTGTGTGTGTGTGTATATCAAACCATCACAAATAAAATTGCTAACTCTCAAATTTCAAGGGAAAAAACCTTTTGGGTAAAATCTTTATTTCACTATAAAAACGTAAATCGCAACTTAGAGTAATTTCAATGAAATCTGCAATGATCACTCCTCGAAACAAGCACATAGACACGCAGTCTAGGGTTAGCAAGAACCAAATGTCCAATTCATCCCAGGAATACCCACGAGTACTCCCTATGACACGCAATCGACGTCAGCCCAGTACTCCCCTCAAGAGCACTTAGATCAGTAGTAGAGATCTTCTCTACAAGATAAACTTCAACAAAGATGTGTTCTTGGGTTCCAAACTAATTCACACAAAGTAATTGGGATTTTGTGAATTGAAAACAAAAGGTATTAAAGCCCTAAAAGTGAGAAGACAAAGTATTCTACCAAAGCAGTTTTGTCTATTAAAAATTCGCAGGCCTTCTGAACAAAAACAAAACTGGAAAAGACAATTTATGGAAAACATTAAGGCAGCATCTCGTTCGAACGAAAAAGAAGAGTCGCTCGAACGAGACACGTGTTATTTGAATGACACTTCATGCGACAGGGTATGTCATTTGAAAGACCCATGTATATTGCTCGAACGAGTGAAGCGAAATATTATATTTTAATCAGGTCCGCCTCAAAACTTAAAAAATATTTTTGATGAAAAACTTAAAAAGTCCGCTCCAACACTTAGAAAATATTTGATAAAAATATCCCAACTCTCTAAGTAAAATACAAAAGAATTAAAACACAACCTTTACCAAATTTATCTCGCGGAGGCTTGAATGTTAAAGAACGTTGATATTCAGATCCGTCTTGATGCTTGAATGATCTTTAATTATTCTTTGATGGTTGTAGCAGTATACAGCATACTGTAAAAGTAACGGACAACGTAAAATAATGTCCTTACACATGGTCGTTAAGTATTTTAGGCTTGATTTTAAAGGAATCCTAGATTATTATATTGACCCATTGGTGATCAGCACGAGATTCCATGGATATAATGTATCCCATATTCTAGTTGACGGCAAAATTTTGGCAAATGTCATGCTCTGGAATTACTTTAAAGGGTTGAAGCTCAATAAGAAGAGACCCATCCCTTATACACATATGTTTATCGGCTTCAGCGAAAAGAGGTATTTAAGATGGATGTATGCATGAGCATCTGGCTGATATGCCTCACAAAGAAAGTTAGATTTTTTATCATGGACTAACATGTCTTCTCTACTTATAATATAATTCTGGTAAGGGTATCCCTCAAGGAATTTGAGGTCGTGCCTTCCATTGTTGACCAGATAATTATATTCTCGACTCACTTTGGAGTAGGGGAAGTACAGGGCAACCAAGTGGAGTCTCTAAAATGCTATTTTGCCTCGACTGAGGAAAAGGAGGCTCATAAGAGAGCCACGACCTCATAAAACATTGATACTCTCGACCCGAGAGATGATAAAAGGCTAAAATGGGGTGAAATGGAAGAAGAGGTAAAATCCATCATCGTCAATGAGGATGAGCTAAAAAAATATCCAGGTCAGTTCATCCTTGAAAGATGAAATAAAGGAAGAGTTAGTGAAATTGTTAAGGAGAAGACAGAGTATCTTCGCCTGGAGCCATGAACATATGCTAGGGATAGACCCTGATATTATCTTTCATCAGTTGAATATGGATTAAAAAGTGAAACTTGTAAAGGAAATAAGAAGAACTTATGAGAGGGATTGATATGAGGTCATTCAATATGAAGTCAATAAGCTCCAGCCAGTTGAGTTCGCTCGAGAAGTTCAATATCCAAATTTTCTATCCAACATTGTTTAGTGCCGAAGGCTAATAAAAAGTGGAGGATGTATGTCGACTTCACCAATCTGAATAAATCATGTCCCAAAGATAGCTTCCCCTTACCCCGAATTGATCAGATAGTTAACACTACGGACGGGTACGAATTCATGATTTTTATAGATGCATATTCGGCTTATAATCAAATTTTATGCATGAGGCTGATACTAAGAAAACTTCCTTTATCACGGATAAATGAACATATCGTTATAAAGTTATGTTGTTCGGACTAAGGAACGTGGGGGAAACCTATCAAAGGTTGGTAAATAAGATGTTTAAAGACCATATTAGGAAGACAATGGAAGTCTACATGGACGCCATACTAACCAAGAGTTTATAGGTCGAGGATCATGTGGCTGACCTTGAACTAGCGTTCAATACAATGGATAAATTTAAGATGAAATTGAACCCTGCCAAGTGAGTTTTTAATGTCGGCGCTGGGAAGTTTCTCTAATTCATTGCCAATCAAATGGGGTTAAAGGACAACCCCGCAAATATCAAATCGTTAATTAATATGAAGACACCAAAGAACATCAAAAAAAATTAAAATTTTGAGGGAAGCCTTCATCTGGGATAAAGAGTGTGAGAAAACTTTTCAGGAGTTACAAACCTATATGGGGTTGCCCATGTTACTGTCTCTGACCATTCAAAGGGAAAAGTTATTTTTGTGCTTAGCTATGTTAGAGTTTTCAATCGGTGAGTCCATTGTTCGCAAAGATGAGGGTGTTCAAAAGTTGGTGTATATTAATAGCAAGGCTTTTCCAGGAACCGAGATCAAGTATTAAATAATGGAAAAACTGGCTTATGTGATGATACGTGCTTCAAAGAAGATGAAGCCCTACTTTTAAGCCCATAAAAGGGTGGTGCTCACCGACATTCCTTTAAGGCAAGTCATTCATAAACCTAAGAAATCAGGTAGGTTAATGACCTTCGCAATTGAGTAAGGTGAGTTTGACATCATTTACCAGCCAAGGAATGAAATTAAAGGGCAAGATTTGGAAAACTGTATGGTCGAGTTTACATGGGTCGATGATGAGAAAGAAGTTGAAGAAATAGAAAGTAAGGAAGCTCATACAAAAAGAGGTTACTATATATGTTGCCCGCCCAATACTGAGAAAGTGGAAGCCGTCGAAAAAGATTTCCTGTTTAAAGAGGGACTATTTTTTGAAGGTCCTTTCTCAAAAGTGGGTGAGATCTGGCGCTTGTTTATCGATGGATCTTCTTGTGAAAATGGATGCGGTGTCGGGCTGATACTCTCGGCCCCCGATGGAACTGACATTGAGTATGCCATAAGGTTTAGTTTCAAGGAATATAATAACAAATCAGAGTATGAGGCCATGCTAGCAGGCCTCTCCCTCGCAGGGCACTAAATGTCGGCTAGGTGATTATCCACAGTGACTCACAATTGGTCTCAAACCAAATATTAGGTATCTATGAGGCCAAGGATGAGAAAAATGACAAGTACTTAGCGAGGATCAAGAAAATAATGGGTAACTTCAAAGAGATAAAGATCTAGAGGATTACTCGGCTTGAAAATACTGGAATTGTTGCTCTTGCTAGGCTGGCATCGGCCACAAGAACCGAGATCAGACGATTTATTCCAGTTGACATTCTACACAGGCCGAGCATCAAAGAGGGTGATAATGGGCTTTCATTTTTCTTGAATATAAATTTAGGGGAGTCCTGGATGGATCTGCTGATCAAATACATTTGGGATGGTGAGATCTCACATTCCAAGGCTGAGAGAAAGAAACTCAGATATTGAGTAGCGAAATTCACCACCACTGGTGTTGTACTATTTAAGAGAGGGTTTTTACTACAATTACTCTAATGTGTTCACCATATAGAGGTAGATTACATCCTATGAGACGTCCGCTAAGGTTCATAGGTAAGTCATATCGGTGTACATTCTCTTACTAAAAGGATCATTACCCAAGGTTATTAGTGGACGACACTCGTCGAAGATCCAGCCGAGTATGTAATAAAGTGTGACAAGTGTCAGAGATTCACTAGTATCCCTCACCAGCCTAATCAATCACTCTCGCCCATCATTGCATCGTGGCCACTTGTAGTTTTGGGGATTGACCTAGTGGATCATCCTCCTAAGTCAACATGCAACTACTAGTACATGATCGTAGTAATCGATTATTTTTCAAAATTGGTAGAATATGAAGTTATGATTTCCATAACAAAAGTTAAAACATTCAAGTTCATCTGGAGGAATATCATCTACCGATACGGCTTGCCCCATAGTTTGATATCAGATAACGGCAAACAATTTAAGAACCAGTCATTAGAGGCCTACAGCAGAAGGGTTATCATCAAGATTTTTTTCTCGACACCAAGCTGACCCCAAGCAAATAGATAGATCGAGATCACCAATTGAACGATACTTGATGAAATCAAGAAGGATTGTAGGATGATAAAGGTTTATGGACAGAAGAATTATATGGGGTTCTGTGTGCTTACAGGATAACTAAGAGGATGTCATTGAGCGAAACACCGTTCATGCTTGTGTATGAGTCTGAGGCCGTCATCCCCTACCGAGTTCGAGCTCCCCAATCACAGAGTCTAGGCCTATTATCCATAGGCTAATGTTAAAGAGACAAGGCTTGACCAGTATTTAATTGAAGACAGATGAGAGGATGCAGAAGTCTGACAATCAGCTTATTAATGGAGAGCTATTATATTCTATAACAAGTGGGTGAAAGCCCGACCGATAGCCTTGGGTGTCATTGTATTAAATAAGTTTTGGCAAAAACTGAACAAGCTCTATCCTAATTGTCATGGGTCTTATAGGGTAACTGAAGAAGTCGTACCGGGGACTTAAAAATTAGAAAACCTGGAGGGTGAACCCTTCTCTAACCCTTAGAATGCCGACCATCTTAAAAGATATTATCAGTAGTCTTTCAATTGTGAAAGTGTAATCTCTTTGTGTAGGGAATTTCAGTATATCAGTTCATTTGTACGATAGTGTGATATCAAATGAAAGAGGTAAAGTGTTGGCTCATATTTATCCTTAATATTATGATTAATTGTTGCATGGTTTGAATTATATTAAACTAAGGAAAATCATTTTTATGGTGAATTAGTTAACACTCACTTTCAGTGATACGAGAGTGCACGAGGAGTGTCATCTCCTCCTTGCCCTCCTAATAACTCCGAGAGGGGGGAATCAGTGTGATAACATCAATTAGGTGGTGAAAAATGCAAGTTAAAAATCATCTAAGTATGGTTTCTTAAACATCATTTTATAGTGGGTTGAAGGTCATAACTCTTTCGACGATATGAGAATATATGAAGATACTTGTCTCGTCTATACACTCTCATCAAAGTCGAGAGGGGGATCAACGTATGGCATCACTTAGATGGTGAATTAAAAATAATCTAAGTATGATTGCTTAAACATCATTTTATGGTGGATTGAAGTTCATAACTCTCTCAGCAATATGAGAATGTATGAAGAGACTCCTCTCGTCCATACACTCTCAACAAATCCGAGAGGGGGATTAATGTAAGACATCAATTAGGTGGTGAATTAAACAGTATGTAAGTATTGTTTCTTAAACATCATTTTATGGTGAATTGAAGGTCATAACTCTCTCAGTGATACGAGAATGTATGAAAGGGTTCGTCTCATCCATACACTCTTAATAATACTGAGAAGGGGATCAATGTATGACATCACTTATGTGGTGAGAAAAACAAATTAAAAATTATTTTGGTTACTTTAATGCAACCTCAATATGATGAATGTAACGTATAAAAATAATGTCATCTCAGGCATCATATTCAAAAGGCCATTTAATGGTGACAAGTTAATACGTTGCAGACACTACATTTGGTCCATAATGTTTCATTTTATTAAACAATCATTATATAATACCATACCATCAAAAAGATTATCAGATAAATATTGTTAAGTTACAGATAATTGTTCACCAAAAAGGTAGAGACAATATGTCTTAAACATAGTATAGAAGAAAAAGGGTATAAGGCCATAGACGGCCACCCTATAAAATATAAGTCTAGTCCTTCGTTTGCCTATTGGCCTCCTGCTGGATGATGTGGTCTGGGCTTCCTCATTAAAGCTGACACCATCAATTGTCTTGAAGATTTTTGGGATTATAGTCTCGTCCACTGTGTTCAGGACGATAAGGGCCTCAACTTCTACATCATTTTGTGCAGTTTCAACCATAGGGTATGAAAAATCAAAAGATTAGAATTCCTTGGTCAGAGACGAGACATATGGAAACTTTAAAATGGCCCAGGGATAGACATTCCTTGACCCCTCTCCAGTTATTGAAAGTCATAGCTACCAAACTCGTCGGAAGCCTTAAAGATCTCAACAGCTTTTTTTCGGTCTCCTTAAACTCAGCTCGATGCTTAATTTGCAAGGACTTGATTATATCATCATGATCTCTCCTTAGACTCTCCAAGTCATCTGACTACTTTTTCTCCCAGTCCACAATGTCCTTTTGGTGACTCTGATCCTTCTCATTCAGTTCTTTTCTCAGTGATTGCTCGGCCTTTATGGCCTCAGTAGCTTGTTTAAGTACTGGAAGTTTTTCTTGAATCTAACCAATCAGTTCGTAAAAGGTATGCGGAGAATCCAAGGCATAAAAAATAGAAGTTGGTATGAAAATAGATAACACTTGGCAAAAATAAGAATTAGTGAACTTGATAGATGATTACCTTAGTATCCTTGATAAGGCTGAAGTCTCCCAAACGATTAGGGTTTATGGCTTCCAAGAACTTTCTGTTCGAATTGGCCGATAAGGAGATGACAACGGCCTTGGCTCTCTACCTGTCACCAGTGAGAGAGTCAGAGATGATAGAGAGGTGGGACAGATAGCCTTTAAGAACAGGATCAGATGAGATGGGGATGGCCTAGTCAGCACCACCCCTAGATGAGTCATCCTTTCTTATCTTTTTTGTCTGAGGAGGGACGGTAGAAATATCTTCGACGGGATCTTTCCTTTTCTTACCGTCCTCGGCATGGTAGGGACCACTAGTGGTTGATTTTTTAGTCTGGGCCGAGGGAGTGGGATTCTTGCCTAACTTGTTCAACATGTTTGCTAGCCAGGGAGTTGCTATTTTCCATATCTTTTCGAGAGTGTCGGCTAGACGACCTTCGAGCAAAAGATTGATTAATATCAATATGTTAAAAATAAGTGACGACTCTATAATTGTAAAAAAAATTGACTTACACATCTTGGATAGGGGGTCGACCTTCATACCCGTCTTCTCTAAAAAGGATGGAATCATCAACTTCTCAAATTTAACCAGCCCGCCCTCTTTGCCCTGAGACCGAATATGATCGATATTGTATCGGTCGTCAACACTTAGGCCCGAAATCGAGTTTAGCCAACATCGAAGCATTTTCCCATCTTTGGGGAACTTTCGATTCAAAGGAACTACATGGAAAGTTGGTATCAAACTCCCAAGTGATTGACACAAAGAAGTATCGGGGCATCGAGTATTGGTTTAAAGTCTAGTTAACTATCAGGATCTTCTTATCAGACATTGTGGCTATGAGGTGGAAGTATCCAGGCTTGCTTTTGTGGTGGACACAGTATAGCGTGCCCGAAAAACACTAACTAGAAGATTAGTATTATAGATTTTCTCCTATAACTGGATAAAGCCAATGTTAAGTCAGGCCAAACCCCAGGATGGCAAGAATGGTTCTGATGTTAGGGTGAACTGGTACCCTAAAGCCAACCTTCAATATATGCTCTTACACAGCCACTTCACCTCCTATAACTGGATATGCTCTTACACAGCCACTTCACCTTCTCGATCATTAAAGGCACTCTCATTATCGATCGGGACCCTCGTGTTGATGGAAGACTTGATCTTATACAGATGCCTCCACATCATAAGGCGTGTCTCTTAATGGTACTCTGGAAGGTTTCAGCGTAAAAACTCTCAAGTGGATTCTCGGCCACATCGTCGGAGTCGTCTTTAATCTCAATAGCTAGGACCCCACTAAGATACCTTGTGGAAAATTTAGGGTCGGGAATGGACGAAAAAGGGACATCTATTGGTTGTGGGTGATAAGCGACCTCTGCTCTCAGCTCATTTCCATATTTGTAAGATTCAACAACATCAGAGTCATTAAGACAAGACGAGGGGACTCATATGGCCCAATTAAAGTAATCTACTATTTCAGATCCCTTAGAATTAGAAGGGTCGTAACGCAAGGAAGAGGACTCAGCCTGTGACTACTGTGAAGAGGTATCAAACATAGTGTCATTGCTAATGAAAATAACACTAGTCTCGATTGGTGATGGATAATCGGCTGGGGATCGATATGTGAGGAGTAAAGGTGGAAAAACTATAGATATGGGTGTTGGATTGATTGGAAGTGTAGTTTCGACCTTCACTTTTCATTTACCCTTAGCCTCAGCCTTTTGGATTTCCCTAAGTATCCTCTCGCTCAAGTGCTGATACTGTTTAGCTAATTCATAAAGCCTCTTGTACATCCAAACACTTATGAATTTGACTAAGTTTGACATAAAGATCTAAAGGGGGAACTTAATCGTTTTCAAATGATTTTTGCCAAGAATAGTAATAAAGAAGCTCGTCAGAGAAGATGATCAGAGGCTATTTCGAAAACCTAATCGATGATGAAAAAGTCAAGAAAACCCCTAAAATCACCTAACTAAACTATCTGCTACCTCATAATCCCAACATAACCACTATACAGCCCTAGAACACCCACTGTAACTAGTCGAAAAACTAAAAATTCATCGGAAAACCAAAAGTGCAAAGATAAAGAAGAACAAATCTAGAGCAAGGAAAAGAAAAAAGGTGGAGGATTAGCAAGAAGGAAATCTTTAGAAAAGGAAGAAAGCCCTAAAACTCAATTTGGATAAACACTAGTTCGAAGTGAGAGAGAATGGTGGCTGTAGAAAGAAAGAGAAAATGACTTAAAAATTAGTATTTAAATAAACTTATATTATGTCCGCTTCCCAAAGAAGACATCATTAGGGCTCCAAGACCTAGGTAGGTAGGTAGTCGCCCCCTCTTGGCCAACACTAAAAGACACACACCTGATGACATGTATCCAACCAAGGGAAATTGATGACCATTCTCTTTAGGACACCGAAAAGGCTATCTTGACCTCAGAAAAACCTGTTCACGTCCTCAAAACAACCTCTGACACTGGGACGATCCCATCCTCACAGGGGTCAGATGACTATACCCTTTAGCCCTCCATTCACATTGAAGACTAATGTGTAGGGGTGATTGATATACATAAGTCTGATCTCGTCCTGAACTAGACTCGACTCAGTTCCACGACCCCCTACACAGTATCCGTTAGACTCATCTGCCCATGACCTGACAGAACACTGGCCAACCTCCAACAGTTTCATCCTCTGAGACCTCATCCTTGGCATTTACAGTCACACATCAAGATTCTCTCCAGTCCAAACTACTTCTTTTGTCTCAGCCCTGCCATGTGTAGGCCTCGTACTACACTGACAAGCCAAGACCATCTTGGCCATCCTGAGACGATCTTCACATCCGCATAGTTGTCTACTTAGAGGACCATCCTTTCGCCTCAAATCATCCAGGACCATCGGATTTGACCTTAGTACCTCATGTGGCACGCGCAACTTGTACATCATTAGGACACGTGGACCATACCTTTATACTAAATCTTTCACCCATGTGGGGGAATATTTCATCATCATGACATATTTGTGTTTGGCTGGCTCATCCCATGCATATAGGGTGAATGCTTAGGGGCACAATGTGCACCCTCAAGCCTATATAAACCAACTTCATCTTCTTCATGAAGGATCTAATGATTGCAAACCTAGTGACGAGGAATAGAAATTATCAAAATGACAATTGCATTTGACATATGAAGACTAAATTCCTCATAATATCAAATTAAAAATTGCATTTGACGAGGATGAGAAATTATCGAAATGCCAATTGCACCCTTAAACATTCTGGTTACCTAGGGCAAACAAAATTAAAAGGCCAACAACTTTTGTTTCGATAAAGTTCAAACCTTTGGATGAGAAATTATTTTTTTATTCATTTTTAAATCCATGTGTTACGTAGGTTGGGTTCATGTACCCCAACCCGCTAAAACCTTAGCCGGACATGGAAAATTTAACAGTACACATGAATTTTACATTGCATGAAATCATTCTTATGTAAAAAGTGCAATCAAGCATGTAAAAGAGAATTCTAACTAAGAAATAATGAATCATAAACAAAGAGGATGAGAGAAATTGAAATCACTAAAGGAATATTACTTGTATTGAAGAGAACCTTGAATTATATGTCAAAAGATAAATCATTGTTGAACAAAATAAAACCTAGGGTTCTTTCCTTCAAGAATCTCTCTAAACTATGTAAAAACCTCTTCTGTAATGTCCAGTGATACAATAAGATATAACTCTCACGTTTTTTTAATTGTTTGGACCATGCAAAACTCTAATTTTGAGAATAAAAAAAATAGAATATCCTCCCAACCGAACCGATTCGATTTTTCCTTCTTTAATGGGATGAACCTGTCCGACTAATATAGTATGATGGATCGGTTTGGTATCTTTGTCATCATTTTGATTCTCACATTCCAGTGAGGGAGGCCGGTTCGTTGTTGGTGCTATAGGTTCAGTTCATTGGATTTTTCTTTCTCCCTTTTCTCTTGATTTATTCTCAACTTTGAAGCTTCGTAACTTTTCACCCAGGACTCGAATTTTGATGTCGATTCTTCCTACATGCTTATGGACTCGAGGTCTTCAACTTTTCCTTTAGGGTTTGTGTCCTAATTCTTATTGTAAAATTACTACTTTGCCCTTGAAGTTTCTTCTTTTCTTTCTTTCTTGATTTTGAGTTTCTTCATTTTCTTCACTTGTATAAAATACCTATAAAATGTAAGAGAAATACACTAAACTCAATGCACGATATAGAAGAGGTCAATAGAAAAGATAAGACATAAATCAACTTAATTTACATCGCACAAGATGATAAAAGCCTCTAAATTACAGGGATAAATATGAAGAATTAATGCCTAATCAAGCCCCCTAACTTAGAACTTTGATCGTCCCGAGCAATGTAAAAGAATCAAAGCAAGGTCCAACACTTAGCAAACATGTTATTAGGATAGAATACCTCTTTCATGGGCAAGCGGTTTCATTTGGCGTATGCAACAAGCCTTCAAACCTCTAAGTTACCCTAGTAGGACGAGTTGTGTCTTATGAGGGTTTGTAGTGAATATACCCACAAAATTCATTTTCGACTCAAAGAAAAATCAAAATACCTAAAAATTGTGCAATTTAAACTCCCCAAAAATAGTCACCATAAATTTATATTCAAGAGTCTCAATTTGTAGTGTGTATGCGAGAAGCCAAAAATTTAAACGCTCACTTCCATCAATTGATCATTACGTTACTTTCCGAAAATTCATTTTGATTCAAATGCTCTTAGGATACTCTCGCAAAAAAATCACTCGTAATGTGGCTAGTTTCCCTTGGTATGCATGATTTTTAAGAGTAAATATAATGGACACAAGGTCACGCACACAAATTTGAAAGACGAAATTATTTGAGGTGAAAATATCTCATCATTGGAACACGGTTATTGGAAAACGGGAAACATCATCTCTTATTCACACCAATTAATCTATCTTATTATCTTTTTGTGTCATAGCTCTCCAACCTGCAATTAATTTGAAAATTCGAACTCATTTAGGACTTTTACGGGTTGTAAGGTTTATTAGGTAAAATTGGGAATGGTTGGGGAATTCGGAATTGGAAAATTCTCTTATGATGTCCGTTAGTGATTTTTCGTGCTTTTGCTAATTTCTCTTTCTTTTTCCCATTTTTCACATTTTTCCTTTCTTGCTATATTTGTTGAGCATTTTTCTTTTATTTTTTTCTTGCCTTTTTTTATGCACTTTTTGGACTTCTTGATAAATGTTCAATTTTCACAATTTCGGGCCAATTGCAAATTTCGGGTTATCAAACAAAAAGGGAAAATTTTATTAGGCTCAAATTGGGTTGCAAAAGGAAAAAAATTCACAGCCTTTTATGGATAATATTTTTGGGTAAACAAACGATGGCCTAACTTTATTTATCCGAATTACTAATTATTTTACCATATGCGTCTCGAGAATATATTTAGTTTAGAGATATTTTAGCGCATTTTTCAAGACAATATCTCACTCGTTTCCCGTAACCGATCAAAACAAAGGAATTGAGATCCTCAACAACTTATTTTAAATGTTGAATTGAACTTTGAGTTAACCATTCACTCGGATTGATTTAATAACTCACATATATGATTGGCTCTAAATCTCACCGGGTTAATTAATCTCCACACTTATTTGTTAAGTCGTCAATTTTAGCTCAATTTCCATCTTTGGTCAATTTCGGCTTAGTGCATTTGAATTTTTACAATTTGAGACTTCGAACAAAATTTTAGTGATATTTTTAAAAAAAATTAAATTCCAATTTTTATTTATTTTGAAGAAAAATATTTTTGGCTTTTTTAAAAAATTTCAATTTTTTTGGAAATTTTCTAATTTCTTTTCTTTTTGAACTTGGTGAAATTTTCAAGCGCATGCGTACCCCTCCTAACTTAAACTTTTGCAAAGTCCCTATGCAAAAGGACTAAAATCCAAACAAAATGAGAGATCATAAAAATGAACAAAGGCCAAAATGCAATTTTTTGTCTTTTTATTAACAAACATGGTTACAAACAAGAAGAGAGAAAACATAGTTCTGTGTAACAAGATTAGATAATAAATAGCCAAAACTACAAAGAATTGTACAAGGAATGCCAAAATAACCAAACACTAAAATAGGGCCAATTGTGGGGGTTGACTAGACAAGCCGGGGACACTAGGATCATATGGATCATAAAAGTAAGTTGGGAGTGGCACATCCTAACTCACGTGCAATTTGTACATTTCGGCTTGAATCTGCATAATCATCCTAGTATCTCATTGATAAGCCTCTTGGTCCGCCCTATATTTCGTGTATAAATCCTTGGAGTTGCGCGTCGATTCGGCGAGATAGGTATGCCCCCTCGGGTTATAATCGGGGTCCGCTTCTTCGTCATACTATTCCTCTTGCTCCTCTTCTTTGTTATCTTCCTCCTATTCCTCCATATGGACATCCTCCTTTGGCGCGGCTTGTAGCACACCACTTTGCCTCTTACTCCTAGTGCGGGACTTTTGTCCAATTGGCTTAAGGAGGCGGGGAAAGGCTCAGGGGGGTCAATACCAGCATCGGCGAGGATGGAAAAGATGAGTCGTGGATATGGGAGGGGGATTTTCCTTCATGATCCCTGGTAGCGTTCATGATGTCGTTGTATAAAATTCATGCAAGATGGATGGTGGCACGGGGATCGAATAGGTTCAACAGGAGGTCAGCCTGGTGAGGGCGCATCGTCGAGTCGTTTGATGTTTGGAGGATATTAGTGAAAATGATATGGAAGGCGATGCGGGATTTTTCATTAAGATCCCCTATGGGAAAGGTCTCTCGATCCCATTCATGGTTGGGAGCAATGCGGAGGATTCACCCACCTTTCGAAATCGGAATGGCACTAGTGGGGTAATCATACCGGTTTGGGCTCGGGATATTTCAAGCGAGAAGGGAATTCATATCTCATCTACATATGCCTCCACCTCGAACTCATCCGTGCGAATGAGGGTGCCATAGAAGGACCGCACTGCATCCTCCCAAACAACGGGATGTGGCTCCTCGAAGTAGCATGACCACACCCATGGGAAAAAAATATTAGTGACTGAAGAAGGGAGTTCAAACCACTTCACCTGTCTCTCGATATGCAATTTGCGGGCTGAGTTGAAAAATCATTCACACGATATTCGCTCCTAACGCGAGAAAAAATCCATGTCTTCATCGGGAAGGATGTTAGTGGAGTAGTATTTGACGGGGTATGCTCGGTTTTCCATGGGAAACAAATTGCAATTTGTGGGAAGAATTTAAGATTAAAAGAAGAGTTTGGAGGTGTGAAGTGGAGTGGGGGAGATGGAGATGAATTTATAGGTGAGGATGGGGAGTGGAGGGGTAGTATTTGGAGGTAAATGAAATTAAGGGAAAAGGGGATGAATAATGGAGGGAAAACGGATTAGGAGGGAAGAATGTGGAGGGAAAAGGTGGGATTCACATTGGGAAGGGGAGACATTTCCAGACTGTCGAACCAGTCCAAGTTCTGGAGAGAACCGATCCGATAACTTTTTTATTTTATTCGATCCCAGTAGCAAACTGAACCGATTGTAATTGAGATAAACCGGTCTGGCACTATGTTACTCCCTCCTACTTTCTACTTCTAAACATTCTAAGTGTTTGCTTCTTTCTTTCTCGATTTTCTGAACACTTCCAAAAATGTCCCTATGCACGATTTATTTCCATAATACACAACAACTCCCCTCTAATCACTCTACGCTCTCTCATTCTATTCCTTGGCAGTCATATCTCTCCAAACTTGTTTACTACGACCTCTAATGACCCTAACCTAAAACTAACTAATGTAAACAAGATTCACCCCATACGCGTCGGGGGTGTGATAACCTCTCAATTCATTCTCAATTAACCCCGTAAATGGGGTTCGACAACCAAATGGTGTTGGCTTCTTCAACACACGCCTCTAAGTATGGATTTAGGCGTTGTCCATCGCGAACATAATTTGTCGGGAAATAAATGTAGACGAGAGTTGTAGAGAAGCACTTTTTGCCCCAAATAAAACTCCTTGAGTCGGATAATTCTATCATGCGCGAGTTTCATCCTTTTTTTTTGGATATTCTTACGTTCTCATACGCATCATAGCACATCCCTTCCAACTCATTTAATTGAAGCTTACGTGATTCACCGGCTTTGTCCAAATTATAGTTCAACCTCTTAATTGCCCAATAAGCTTTGTGTTTGAGCTCTAGGGGAGATGGCAAGGCTTGTCATATATAAAGTGAAATGGGTACATCTCGATAGGATTCTTATATGCGGTTCTATAAGCCCATAACGCACTGTTCAATCAGAGGGACCAATCTTTTCGGTTACAATCGACGGTCTTTTTGAGAATGTTCATGATTTCAAAATTTGCTAGCTCGGCTTGCCCACTCGTTTGGGGGTGATAAGTCATCCCAATCTTATGAACAACTCCATACTTTCTCATAAGTTTTTTAATCGATCTATTGCAAAAGTGGTTGTCGTTATCACTAATAATTGCTTTGGAAGCATCGAAGCAAGAAAGTATGTGTTCTTGTAAGAAATTAATCACCACCTTATTGTCATTAGTCTTGGTAGTTATGGCCTCTACCCATTTCGACACATAATCTACCGCAACAAGGATGTATAAGAAACCAAATGAGGGAGGGAAAGGGCCCATGAAGTCAATACCCCAACAATCAAATATCTCAATGACGAGTATTGGGGTCAATGGTATCATGTCTCGGTGGATATAAGCTCCCATACTTTGGCATCTATTGCATGATTTGCAATAAGTTAACATCCCAGAAGATCTTGTGCCAATAGAGACCGCTTTGAATAATCTTAGCGGTCGTCTTATTCATCAAAAAATGTCCTCCACATGTTTTCATATGATAAAAATGGGTAACGCTATATGTCTCATCATCTGGTACGCAACGTCGGATGATTTGGTCTGCACAATATTTGAATAAAAATGTATCGTCGTAGAAAAACATGTGTGACCAAGTAAAGAACTTATTCTCTTGCAACGTCCAGTCGGGAGGAACGGCTCCCGTGACAAGATAATTAACTATGTCTGCGAACTAGGGGAGGGAAGAAGTGGAAAATAACTGCTCATTCGAAAAATATTCGTCTATGGGTAGGGGATCACTAGGTACGTCGGACGAAATCCGGGACAAGTGGTCGGCGATGATGTTTTATACTCCATTCTTACCTTTTATGGAGAGGTTAAACTATTATAGGAGTAGGATCCACATTATGAGGCACGTCTTAGCATCTTTTTTTAGAAAGGAGATATTTGAGCGTCGTGTGGTCAGTAAAGCAAGTGATAAGTGAACCGATGAGGTAAGAGCAAAATTTGTCTAGGGCAAAAACTACCGCTAGCAATTATTTCTCCGTGGTGGAGTAATTGAGTTGTAGTCCGGTTAACGTCCGGCTAGCATAGTAGATGACATGAGCTTTCTTGTCTTTTCTTTGGCCCAAAACAGCCCCTATAGCATAATCACTCGCATCACACATAAGCTCAAATGGAAGGGTCTAATCCTAGCTTGCATAATGGGGGCAGAACAAGAATGCTTTTCAACTTCTCAAAAGCGCTTTGGCATGCTTCATTACACTCAAAGGGGGCGTCCTTCATAAGAAGGTTACTCAAAGGTCTAGCAATGGCACTAAAATCCTCAATAAACCTTTTATAAAAACCTGTGTGGCCCAAGAAAGAGAGAACATCCTTTAGTGATTTAGGTGGGGGAATCTCGGCTATGACATCTATTTTTTCCTTATCAACCTCAATTCCTTTGGACGACACTATGTGGCCAAGAACTATTCCTTCGATAGCCATAAAATGGAACTTTTCCCAATCTATTACCAAGTCATTTTCCACACACCTGGCTAACACCTTTTCAAGATTCGCAAGACAAAGGTCAAAAGAGAGGCCGAAAGCGTTAAAGTCATCCATAAATACCTCAAGACCTCTTTCAACCATATCGCTAAAGAGACTAAGCGTTCACCTTTAAAAGGTCACGGGCGCATTACACAATCCAAATGGCATACAATTGTAGGCAAACATGCCAAAGGAACATGTGAAAGTCG
Source organism: Sambucus nigra (assembly GCA_949130495.1). Lineage (NCBI taxonomy): Eukaryota > Viridiplantae > Streptophyta > Magnoliopsida > Dipsacales > Adoxaceae > Sambucus > Sambucus nigra. Next base: position 353,087,422 of record OX422215.1, read on the forward strand.
TCTTCTCTTGATCAACCACATCCACCTCAATTTGGTTATATACAGAATAACCGTCAATGAAGAAATATTATGGATGTACCACTACTCTCTCTAGCATTTGGTCGATAATAGGTAAGGGGAAATGATCTTTCCTAGTGCCCACATTGAGTTTTCGGTAATCAATGCAAATGCACCACCCGGTGGTGGTACGTTAGAGAATTAACTCACCCTTGGCATTCTCAACCAGAGTCATGCCGACTTCTTTGGGACGGCTTGGATAGGACTCACCCATTTTCTATCCAAGATTGGGTAAATGATCCCTGCATCCAATAGCTTAATGATCTTCGCTTGCACTACCTCTTTCATAGTGGGGTTTAATCGCCTTTTCACTTCTCTCAAGGACTTCACGTCCTCCTCGAGGTGGATTTTATAGGTACAAATCAAGGGACTTATACCTTTCAAATCCGCTATGCTCCAGCTAAAAGAACTTCGATGCTTCCTCAAAATTTCTAATAATTTCTCATTTTTCTCTCTATCAAGGATCGATCAGACAACAACAGGAAATGTCTCATCCTCTCCAAAATAATCATATTTTACATTGGAGGGTAGTTTCTTTAATTCGAGTGTGGAAAAATTTTCATCGGAGGGAGTCATCCACGATTCCCTCAGTGGTAACACCTCGAATCTAGAAACCCAATTTACATCTCTTATGTCCCCATCCGGCGTTCTCTCATCAAATAGTACTCTTAACTCCTCCACCTCCCTCTCGAAGTTAGTGTACGTCCCATCACTCTCGGCGCACGATACAAGACATGTTCCTAAAGCATCCGCACTGATATTTCCCTCTACGTGCTCCTCTACTCTCCCCTCGATGAGATCTACCACATGAAACTCATCTTCCTCACCCACTTGCCTGGTGATATTGAAGATATTCGTTTCAATAGCCGTGTTCCTAGAAGTGAGTTGCATTTGTCCATTTCGAGTGTTGATGAATGCATTAGCCGTAGATAAGAATGGGTGGCTGTGACACCCCACTTAAAATAATAACGGGTGGCCAGCCCTATACTACATTAAATCAGGAATCTCATATGCCTCAGTCTCAGCATCAAGAGAATATACTATAACAGATAGGGCTAACTACCCGAAATCATAAAAGCGGATGCCAAAATTTAAATAAAACATGCAATGGAAATCAAACCAAAAATGTATAACTACTAACAAAGGTAGAATGCGCAAGATCCACTATAAATGAAAGTACTAACATTAAAGTAAAATGAATATACAAAAGGAAATATAAACCCGAATAAGCTATCGGGTTACAGACAGTACAATACCCGTAAAGAGAAATATAAACAACTACATATAACCCTTGGGTATAAACCCGATATACAACATGAATCCTACCTAGATTTTCAAAGAAGTAGGAAGCGACTATAATTTAATCCCCGCCACAGTCCGCAACTGCTACAGCTCTCAAGACTCTGGATAGAAAAGCATCCGGTATCCATGCGGTAGGACACCTATAGTATATATACATACATATATGTAGCAAAAGAGAAATATAAATGGGTCAGAGCCCCAGGTGTAAAAAATGTTTAGTAAGTGTGTTAATCGTGCATAATAAATATAAATGCATTATTTCATAATTAAAGTGGAGTCGCACTCTCTCCTGAATCCCCAACTCACCTCTCATCTAATAGCGCGTACCTATTCGCGTCCTGGAATCTTAATTAAGCTACCCCTCCTATAAGGGCAACCTACCTTACCATAGGCACGGCCTATACCCACAAAACCTGCCATCCTAACATAACCCAAGAATCCTTCCCATTCTAATCACACTTTAATATATATACACATATATGCCATACTAGGCTTTATTGATTCCAATTTATAACTTAATCAGTTATCCATCTTATTACCTCACATATTAACATTAAGCTTCAAATTAAGAGTTTATTCTCTAAATAACATGCACGATTTAATAAGGACAAAACTTCTCTCTACTCTCAATATTGCACTGCATTTCGTGCGTGGGGTGTCTCGCAAAGGGAAATCCAAACAAGGAACCCCCCGATACACTACTCCTTGACAATGTCGATCGTAGGGATCCATTATGTCATCCACACAAATCTATTACTACAACTACTATCTAAGAGCATAATTAAAATCTCTAATAAATCCTTGGGTCGATATAACCGCAATTGTCTCTAAATACGATCCTTCGAGCCCAATAAATTAGTACACCAAAATCACCCAAAATGTACATCATCGAACCACCATCTCCTTTTCACCTATAGGATATACAGCTATATATATATTTACTCTAAACATATATATATATATATATATATATATATATATATATATATATATATATATATACAGTCATTCATTCTCATAGCCACGTGTACATAACACACCTAATGTACAATTACCATACACATAATATAACCGGCTATAGAATGCCAATAAACTGCACCATGCTATTATCTTCCAGGGCATTACTCATATACCATCCTGGGGACCAGCGGTCGGACTCAATATCACCAACATCGCGGTTAAAACCAAATCATAACGCATGGGAAGTGGTCATAGTTCCTAACCGGTCAAGTGAGAACGACCCATACCCAAGACTTCTCACCCCCAAAAATAAAATCACACAAATAATAATGGACGACTATGACCTGGGGAATATCCACACTCTGCTCCTCAAGCCACGGTGCTCACCCTCATTGCACAACTTCCCATGATAGCATTTGTCGGTTATTCTTCACACCATAAGTATATATATCATTCACATACACAATATATATACATCCATATGATCACATCATACAATTAAACCATCACATACGGTTTAGATATTCACGCCATGAGTATACACGTATCTACATAGATATATATGCATACATATATACATACCATCTCTCGTTCGTATGTATGAAACTTATAAACTCAACTATTTGCATACAAAATCCGTAATATACTAGCCGTTGCTCTAACATATTAATTTAATTCATTAAATAAATACGATCCCTCACTTGAAGCATATTCATCCATTACCCCTATGATATGAATAGTCTTACAATGTATATTCAACATTAAGGTTATCACCCCAAAGTTTAATACATATAATTTTCACTATACATTCCATCTATATCCAAATACACTTCGATATATCTAATAATAATTCCTGATTATAAGTATACACTTAACTAATAGTCTGCAAACCTCAAGTTTAATCCTGAATTCATTTCATAATTCTATCAACTATCCAAATCTCAATTGTTGCTCGCACAACCAATAACTGGTAAGCCTCAAGCTTAATATTACCTTTGTTTTATAATGTCACCATATATTGGGACACCCCATAGTTAATCACTCACCGATATATATAAACTAGTCCGACGATAAGTATACTCACAACTATTTGTCAGCAACAAATTAAATTTACCCTCACTTTAGATTATGGTTCAATGTCTCAACAAGAATCCTAACGCATTTACATAATTACCATATTCCTTGATTTAATCATCACTAAGGATAAGCGACTTCTCTCTCTTTGGTCCCCTAATCATATCCTAAATAGAATCCCATTGCTATAAGGAATTGACACAATAGTCGGCATCTAAATTTCACATTATGCCATCACAACTTCCTCACAATATCCTCAACCTCACCTCTTGTATTATCTCACATCTAATCTCTAAATAGGCCTCCCATCCCTAATGAGGTTTCCCACTACCTTGATACCATAATTTCAATACTTCTATATCGTCCCAAGCTACTACGATAGGCCCCCGCGATCATAGCATGTTAGAAACCCTCAAAAATACTCCCAACATATCTCTCGCGTCATATATGTGAGTTTCAAACCGAGAAACCCAACCGAAGGGGATGAAAACTCACTCTAGGAAAATTCCTCAAAACTGCCATGTTTCTGAATCGATTCAGCCCCTCCGAATCGATTCGGTACTAGCTGTGAATCGATTTTGCCCATCCGAATCGATTCGGCCCAACTAGACCTGTAAGTCTGCTACATATTGAATCAATTTGCTAGGGGCGAATCGATTCGGCCAGTTCAGAATGCCAAGAAATGGGGCTACTTTCTCCAAACCAAAATCTCCAAAATCCATATATACATCATCCCCAACCATAAATATTCATACCAAACGTATTTCTAACCCTAAAATTTATCATATAACTGCCCAACCATTTTCATAACCTCAATTGCAAGATTTAATCTATAAAATCTAGGTTTTGATATATACCCAATATTCAATTCTTTTACCCTCAAATTATGAAATAAACTACACAAATGAATTATTTAGCAAGATTAAACATTTGCCTGAGAATTGTAAAGGTTGAATCGTCCCCGAAACCGCGCATTGGCCGGAATCTCCAAGCTTTCTCCCTTCTCTCTCTTCCTTTCTTCTTCGTTCTCTTTTTTGTTCCCTTTCTCTCTTTCTCACAAATAAGAATGGCTTGATCCGTAAGCCTCTTGAACCTTTAAAACATAAATCCCGGTTTCAAATGATAATACACACTTTAAATGACTCGTTCACTCCAATTCGAGTCAAACTAACTTAAAAATATTCTGGAACCAAAATAAATCCCAAGGACAGTCATTTCGACTATCTCGGCCCATCTGGAATCAATGGCGCACACAAAATCATCATCCGAAATACTTTAAAATGTCATCAATTTTTGGACCTCAATTTCCAAATTTTAAAATTCTCTGATTTAAATAAAATTTAATTCTCCCAAAAATTTAATTTCTCAGTCCCAAATTCTTGGGGTGTTACACTCTTCCCCCATTACAAGAATTTCGTCCGTAATATTTAAGTTATGCCTAGGAATTCAAATCTCATCTAGTCCTTACATCTACCCTTAACATTACTATACAGGTCCTTCCACTTCTCACAACGAACCATCTAGCCATATAAACTAGCTACCCAGGGCGCCCATACACCCTATACCCGAGCTCAACTCGTAGAAATATAACCAGGCTCCACTTTTTTATAAAAGATTTTTGAGTTTCAGATATTGCCCGAAGGCCTATGTAATAATATAATATAAAACAATTCCATGTCTTTTGACACGCCAAACAAACACCTTATGCTCTATACACAAGGCTTCAATAAACACAATATTCTCACCAATACCTAGTTTTCAAAACTAGCACAACCGTGAGCTAAATTCCCACTCAACACTAATTCTGCTAAACTCTAAACCTTCTCAGTTATACAAATCCTTTACATCACATTACAGCACTACTACAAGGTAAGCCCTTCCCTCACTAGAATACCACAATTACCCTTACTAAACTATTCATAAAACTATAGCCCTATCGTTACAACTCAAGAATCTTAATGATCCGTACTTCCAAAAATCAATAGCACAACTCTCTAATAGCTCACCACGAGGCGATCTATTTTCCCAAAAGATGCCATACAAAGGCCACACTTGATCATTCCTTCCTCCAAGGAAAATCCTACACCCATAATGGTTATAACATCTAACCACTCATAAACCATACATGCGACGCTCCTTATCCCATGCAATGCATGAGCTAAATCCAAAGAAAGGAATTATACCTTTTTTTTCCATAACCTAATTGCTTTACTTCATCCATGAATCCATGTTCAAAGTCCTCTACTTATTCCAGGACCATCTTTCATCTTAAAGCCTATTTCCCAAGCAGAAAAATATATTCCCTAAAATCCTTCCTAATCATCCTGAAGGACAAAACGCTATTGCGACTCCCGACAGCTCCCTCAGTCTTACTCAATCGACCCAAAACTCTAACTTTCTTACTCTTTCCAAGAAGGTGATACTCCTGACATTTGAAATGATGCCTCATACCTCTGAAGGGCTTCCTATTCGCTTAACCTCAATACCTACTTTATCGATCACAGAGTTCTCCATCTCATTCGACAACCATCAAATCACCTGGAATCATAGCTAGAAATCTCCTCCTTATCTCCTTCTAAGTCACGGAAATAAAATATCTCCAGTCAAAGTGTACCCAAAATCTGTTATGGGTATTGAATCTCTCAGCTTGCCCCTTCCTAACCGACTTATCTGTGGCGACATCTGAGATGAAAGCGACTGTGTTAGAATGTCGTTCAAGTGAATACACCTCACGGAAGAAGATAAACATAGTGAACACAACAATCTTGATAGTAGGGCTCTATTATCAAAAACGTCAATGGAGGAAAGTAGAAAACTCGCACAGATCCTAAAGACACTAGAACCTGATGCTCTGATACCATCTATGACACCCCGCTTCAAATAATAACGGTTGGCTAGCCCTATACTACATTAAATCAAGAATCTCATATGGCTCGGTCTCAGCATCAACAGAATATACTAAAACAGATAGGGTTAACTACTCGAAATCATAAAAGCGGATGCCAAAATTTAAATAAAACATGCAATGGAAATCAAACCAAAAAAGTATAACTACTAACAAAGGTAGAATGCGCAAGATCCGCGATAAACGAAAGTGCTAACATTAAAGTAAAATGAATATACAAAAGGAAATATAAACTCGAATAAGCTGTCGGGTTACAGATAGTACAATACCCGTAAAGAGAAATATAAACAACTACATATAACCCTTGGGTATAAACCGGATATACAACACGAATCCTACCTAGATTTTCAAAGAAGTAGGAAGCGACAACAATCTAAACCCTGCCACAGTCCGCAACTGCTACGGCTCTCAAGACTCTGGATAGAAAAGCATCTGGTATCCATGCGGTAGGACACCTGTAGTATATATACATACATATATGTAGCAAAAGAGAAATATAAACGGGTCAGAGCCCCAGGTGTAAAAAATGTTTAGCAAGTGTGTTAATCGTGCATAATAAATATAAATGCATTATTTCATAATTAAAGTGGAGTCGCACTCTCTCCTGAATCCCCAACTCACCTCTCATCTAATAGCGCGTACCTATTCGTGTCCTGGAATCTTAATTAAGCTACCCCTCCTATAATGACAACCTACCTTACCATAGGCAAAGCCTATACCCACAAGACTTGCCATCCTAACATAACCCAAGAATCCTTCCCATTCTAATCACACTTTAATATATATACACATATATGCCATACTAGGCTTTATTGATTCCAATTTATAACTTAATCAGTTATCCATCTTATTACCTCACATATTAACATTAAGCTTCAAATTAAGAGTTTATTCTCTAAATAACATGCACGATTTATTAAGGACAAAACTTCTCTCTACTCTCAACATTGCACTGCGTTTCGTGCGTGGGGTGTCTCGCAAAGGGAAATCCAAACAAGGAACCCCCCGATACACTACTCCTTGACAATGTCGATCGTAGGGATCCATTATGTCATCCACACAAATCTATTACTACAACTACTATCTAAGAGCATAATTAAAATCTCTAGTAAATCCTTGGGTCGATATAACCGCAATTGTATCTAAATACGATCCTTCGACCCCAATAAATTAGTACACCAAAATCACCCAAATTGTACATCATCGAACCACCATCTCCTTTTCACCTATAGGATATACAACTATATATATATTTACTCTAATCATATATATATATATACAGTCATTCATTATCATAGCCACGTGTACATAACACACCTAATGTACAATTACCATACACATAATATAACCGGCTATAGAATGCCAATAAACTGCACCATGCTATTATCTTCCAGGGCATTACTCATATACCACCCTGGGGACCAGCGGTCGGACTCAATATCACCGACATCGCGGTTAAAACCAAATCACAACGCATGGGAAGTGGTCATTGTTCCTAACCGGTCAAGTGAGAACGACCCATACCCAAGACTTCTCACCCTTAAAAATAAAATCACACAAATAATAATGGACGACTATGACCTGGGGAATATCCACACTCTGCTCCTCAAGCCAGGGTGCTCACCCTCATCGCGCAACTTCCCATGATAGCATGTGTCGGTTATTCTTCACACCATAAGTATATATATCATTCACATACACAATATATATACATCCATATGATCACATCATACAATTAAACCATCACATACGGTTTAGATATTCACGCCATGAGTATACACGTATCTACATAGATATATATGCATACATATATACATACCATCTCTCGTTCGTATGTATGAAACTTATAAACTCAACTATTTGCATACAAAATCCGTAATATACTAGCCGTTGCTCTAACATATTAATTTAATTCATTAAATAAATACGATCCCTCACTTGAAGCATATTCATCCATTACCCCTATGATATGAATAGTCTTCCAATGTATATTAAACATTAAGGTTATCACCCCAAAGTTTAACACATATAATTTTCACTATACATTCCATCAATAACCGAATACACTTCGATATATCTAATAATAATTCCCAACTATAAGTACACATTTAGCTATTAGTCTGCAAACCTCAAGTTTAATCCTGAATTCATTTCATAATTCTATCAAGTATCAAAATCTCAATTGTTGCTCGCACAACCAATAACCGGTAAGCCTCAAGCTTAATATTACCTTTGTTTTATAATCTCACCATATATTGGGACACCCCATAGTTAATCACTCGCCGATATATATAAACTAATCCGAATATAAGTATACTCAGAACTATTTGTCGGCAACAAATTAAATTTACCCTCACTTTAGATTACGGTTCAATGTCTCATAATGAACCTTACGCATTTACATAATTACCATATTCCTTAATTTAATCATCACTAAGGATAAGCGACTTCTCTCTCTTTGGTCCCCTAATCATATCCTAAATAGAATCCCATTGCTATAAGGAATTGACACAATAGTCGGCATCTAAATTTCACATTATGTCATCACAACTTCCTCATAATATACTCAACCTCACCTCATGTATTAACTCACATCTAATCTCCAAATTGGTCTCCCATCCCTAATGAGGTTTCCCTCTACCTCGATACAACAATTTCAATACTTCTATATCGTCCCAAGCGACTACGATAGACCCTCGCGATCATAGCATGTGAGAAACCCTCAAAAATACTCCCAACATATCTCTCGCATCGTATATGTGAGTTCAAAACCGAGAAACCCAATCGAAAGGGATGAAAACTCACTCTAGGAAAATTCCTCAAAACTGCCCTGTTTCCAAATCGATTCGGCCCCTCCGAATCGATTCGGTACTAGCTGCGAATCGATTCGGCCCTTTCAAATCAATTTTTCCCAACTAGACCTGTAAGTATGCTACATACCAAATCGATTTACAAGGGGAGAATCGATTCGGCCCTATAGACCTGATGCTTCTGCAATATGGCGAATCGATTTGCTAGGGGCGAATCGATTCGGCCAGTTGAGAAAGCTACGAAATGGGACTATTTTCTCCAAACCCAAATCTCCAAAATCCATATATACATCATCCCCAACCATAAATATTCACACCAAATATATTTCTAACCCTAAAATTTATCATATAACTGCCCAACCATTTTCGTAACCTCAATTGCAAGATTTAATATACAAAACCTAGGTTTTGATATATAGCCAATATTCAATTATTTTACCCACAAATTATGAAATAAACTACACAAATGAATTATTTAGCAAGATTAAACACTTGCCTGAGAATATTCTGGAACCGAAATAAATATTCTGGAATCGAAATAAATCCCAAGGATAGTCATTTCGACTATCTTGACCCATCTGGAATCAATGGCGCACACAAAATCATCATCCGAAATACTTTAAAAGGTCCTCAATTTTTGGACCTCAATTTCCAAATTTTAAAATTCTCCGATTTAAATAAAAGTAAATTCTCCCAAAAATTTAATTTCCCAATCCCAAAATCTTTGGGTGTTACAGTAGCCTAGAATGATGGGAACATGATTGCTCGAAGGGATGGAGGGCTCCGTGTCCCAAATAACAAAATCTATTGGGAAGTAGAATGTGTTCACTTGGACTATTGCATCATTGATAATCCCTCGAGGTATCTTCACTATGCGAACCTCAAGTTGGAGAGTGATCGATGTGGGCTTGAGGTACCTAAATCTAGTTGCCTATATATGGAATAGGGAAGAATGTTGACACTTGCCCCTAAATCAAGTAAGGCTTTTTCTATTTTGCTCTCTCCAATGATGCACGAAATGGTAGGTGCACCCGGAGCTTTAAACTTGGGCGGGAGATCACTAAGTAGAATAGATGTCACATTTTGTTCTAGGCATATGTTCTTTTCATCCTTGGCCTTCTTTTCACCGTCATTAAGTCCTCAAGGACTTTAGCATAGGTGGGAAATTGCTTTATGGCATAGAAAAAAGGTAAATTCATCTTTAGTTGCTTAAAAACACCTAGCAAATCGTCACGGGAGTTCCCCTTTTAAGGTGGAACCAACTGTTGTGGGAAAGGAACAGTAGTGGGGGGTTTCACTTCGACTTCGGGCCCACTAGTGTTGTCCTCATTGTCACTTTCATTTAAGGCGGCATCTTTTGCCTCTTTCGTGCCGGGGCGAACCTCCTTATCTTTGGGTTCGTCATTTGGGGGATGTGATAAATCAACTACCCTCCCATTACGTAAAGTAGTGACAGCTTGACATTACTCTTGATTTTCGCCAGAGGTAGAACTAACACTAGTTTGACCTTGAGTATTATGGTCATCCCCGATCCTCGCGGTGGGAGAGGATCCCTTTTTCTGGGTTCCGCGCGTCCCTCTCGAGAGCGCTTCGGTCGGCGTCGTTTAGTGAGGTGAAAAATGTAGAGAGATTGAGTTGCTAGTCTATTTTACTCAAAACAGACAAAAGAAAAGGGAGCCATCCCGAAGGATAGCATCCAAAGACATACTAATACATACGAAACCAAAATGATTCGAAAAAGGGTTCGGAGGCTAAGTTACGAAATGGGAAGGTGTTACGCACCCATTCCGCCGTTTGGCAGTCTCTTTCAGGTTCCTTCGAAAAATCGATCATAAAGTGCAAACCGTTGATCCGAATAGTGCAGGGATAAATCGTTGGAAAGGTATTTAAGATACCTTTGAAAGTCCTTTAGACTGCTCCCAGGTTTGGGAGTTGAACTTGGGTCAAATGTGGCTCGGAAGCATTCATCGATCCTTTAGACGAGGAAACTTTGGACGCAAATGGATCGTTCGTCCGCATGGTAAGTCAGAATCACGCACGGGGAGGACCATTAGAAAGGTGGGGAGATTTACTTCGACATTCCAAAGAGTTTGACTTCATTTGGGGAGTTGACTTTGGTCAGTCAAGGCTTGGAAGCACTCGATGACCTTTCGGAGTAAAACGAATCATCCGTCTGTACCGTAAGTCAGAATCACGCACGGGGTGGACCGTTGGAAAGGGGTTTCAGTGCGCTTCCAAGATACATTCATTCTCGATCAATTTGAAGAGTTATATTTGGTCAAACGGAGCCTGGGAGCGTTCGGTGACCTCCTGATCAAGTTTTAGGGGAAAAAAGATCGTTCGTCTGCACCGTAAGTTAGAATCGCAGACGGGATGGACCGTTGGAAAGGGGTTTTAGTGCCCTTCGAAGATTCATTCAGTATCGTTCGAGCTGAAGAGTTTGAATTTCAATAAAATGGAGCATGGGAGTGCCCAATGGCCTTTAGGTCAGTACCCGGGGTATGATTTGGGTTTGTAATGATGAAGGGAGGTGCTGGGGACCTAAGGAGAGGTTAGGGGGTATTAGAATGGGGTGTCTATAGAGCCCCTCGACGGGTGAGTTCGGAACAAACGATAGCCGTCAAATAGAAACCACATAATGCCTTTGAAAGAGGATAACCGGAGGGTCGAGGTCGATTCTAGGGACCTTAGGATGAGGATGATCAATTCTGCGGGTTGAAGCCAATTCTAAGGGCTTGAAGATAAAGGTGACCGATTCTGCGGGTTGAAGCCAATTCTGAGGGCTTGGAGATGAGGATAACCGATTATGTGGGTCAAAGACAATTCTTAGGGCTTGGAGATGAGGGTGACCGATTCTGCGATTCGAAGCCAATTCTGAGGGCTTAAAGGGGCATGCTGGGGATGGTCTTAAGGAAAGATTTAGTTAAATTTTGAGGACCTAAAGCAATGATGGGGGTGAACAATTTTATGGGTCGAAGCCAATTTTGAGGGCTTATGTTGTGATGACCAATTCTGCGAGTCGAAGCCAATTCTGAGGTCTTAAGTTGGGGATCACCAATTCTGCAAGTCGAAGCCAATTCTGAGGGCTTGGATATGAGGGTGACTGCATCTGCGGGTCGAAGACAATTCTAAGGGCTTAAAGGGGCAAGTTGGGGATGGTCTTAAAGGAAATATTTAAGTCAATTTCGAGGACCTATAGCAATGATGGGGGTGACCAATTCTGCGGGTCGAAGCCAATTCTGAGGGCTTAGGTTGTGATAACGAATTCTGCAGGTCGAAGCTAATTCTGAGGGCTTGAAGAGATGACCAATTCTGCGGGTCGAAGCCAATTCTACGGGCTTAAGGTGAGATCACCAATTCTGCAGGTCGAAGCTAATTTTGCAGGCTTAAGTTGAGATGACCAATTCTGCGGGTCGAAGCCAATTCTGCGGGCTTAAGGTGAGATGACCAATTCTGCGGGTCGAAGCCAATTTTGAGGGCTCAAAGGTGAGATGGCCAATTATGTGCATCGAAGCCAATTTTATGGGCTTAAGGTGAGACGACCAATTCTGTGGGTCGAAGCGAATTCTGCGGGATTAAATTAAGGTGATCAATTCTACGTGTCGAAGCCAATTATGCGAGCTTAAGGTGAGATGACTAACGAAGCCAATTCTGAGGGCTTAGGGATACGGGTGACCGATTCTGAGGGTCGATGCCAATTATGCGGGTTAAAGTTGAGATGACCAATTCTGCAGGTCGAAGCCAATTCTGCGGGCTTAAGGTGAGATGACTAATTCTAAGGGCTTATTTTGAGATGACCAATTCTGCAGGTCGAAGACAATTCTGCAGGCTTATGTTGATATGACCAATTCTGTGAGTCAAAACCAATTCTGTGGGCTTAAGGTGAGATGACCAAGCTACGGGTCGAAGCCAATTATGTGGGCTTAAGGTGAGATGACCAATTCTACGGGCTTAAGGTGTGATGACCAATTATATGGGTCAAAGCCAATTCTGCAGGCTTAAGGTGAGATGACCAATTCTACGAGTCGAAGCCAATTCTACGGGCTTAATGTGTGATGACCAATTATGCGGGTCGAAGCCAATTCTGGGGGCTTAAGGTGAGATGACCAATTCTACGGGTTAAAGCCAATTTTGCGGGCTTAAGGTGAGATGACCAATTCTGTGGGTCGAAGCCAATTCTGAGGGATTAAAGGTGAGATGACCAATTCTACGGGTCGAAGCTAATTCTTCGAGCTTAAATTGAGGTGACCAGTTCTACGGGTCGAAGCCAGTTCTGCGAGCTTAAGTTGAGTTGAACAATTTTGCGGGTCGAGGCCAATTCTGCGGGCTTAAGGTGAGATGACCAATTCTACGGGTCGAAGACAATTCTTTGGGCTTAAGGTGAGATGACAAATTCTGTGAGCCAAAGCAAATTCTGCTGGCTTAAGGTGAGATGACCAATTTTATGGGTCGAAGCCAATTCTACGGGCTTAAGGTGAGATGACCAATTATGCGGGTCAAGGATAATTCTGCGGGCTTAAGTTGAGATGACCAATTCTGCAGGTCGAAGCCAATTCTGCGGGCTTATGTTGGGATGACAAATTCTGCGGGCTTAAGGTGAGATGACCAATTCTGTAGGTCGAAGCCATTTCTGAGGGCTTAAGTTGTGATGTTCTTGGGGAACTCTGTTGGGGAAATTACCTCGTGATTTTGATTTGAGCTGGGGAGTTGGTTACTAGGGAAATCCTTGTGTGTCTTCTGGAGACTTTACTGGGGGAACAGCCAATTTAAAGCTGGGGAAGTTATTAGGTCATCTAGGGTTTGGACACATTTCTCGAGGAAAATTGAGACCTTTGGGGAATAAGAGATGATCTTGAAGTTTTTGGATATTTTGGAGGTCCTCTAGGGACGTTGCCAGGGAGAGATCTGCTTGTCTTTTGAGAGTTCCACTGGGGAAATAGGGATTTTGCTTGAGGAAGTGTGAAATTTTCTTTGTGAAAATGTTCTAAATCCTTTCCGAGATTTTTAGGAATTTTTTGAGCATTTTTCAGGGTTTTCTGGTTTTTTTTGGGAATTTCTGTATGAAAATTTAAGGGGGTTGTCGGTCAGCATGGTATGAACGGTGCCATTCGGCAGTGGCACGAACTTTTGGACTGACTCAAGAAGGAAAAGGGTCAGTTTCAATCGCTAGATGGGGTGCAATGTCGATCGGCATTTTTGGCATCCTATATAAAGGGGGCGAATTCCCCTCATTTTTCACAGCTTTTTGCCTTCTCTCTTTCTGCAGTTTTCTTCTATGAATCGTTCTAGCATTTTGTAATCTAAAAATGGCCGCTTTTGTGAGCACTGCAGTACACCGGGAATGTTTGGTTATTGATGACTGGGCAAACATGGAGTGGATAGCCAGGTCGCCTCTTTCTTTGGGGAGCTAGAATTCTTTTGACGCATTCGAGTTAATTTCGAATGAGCGAACCTTACTGCGGGAACCGTCGCATCATCGCTCTTCGAGGGTGGTGAACCCTGGTAATTATGTAAGTAAAATGACCTTTGGTATTCTCTTTTTTTGTTTTCCTTTTTTATTGGATTCTGACAAGGTTTTTCTCTTTTGGCAGTCTGATGTTTCTTTGTCGAATATGTGTTCCCGCGGGACGACAAGGCTTAAGGATGTCTGGGAGCATCTTCCACCTATGGTGCGTTAGATGGTATCCTCAAAAGGCTTTGGTAGGTTTGCATCTGTGCTAGATGAGATTCCTCGTTCGACGGCAATCTTATGTGCCCTATGGTAGAGGTGGTGGGACACTACCCACACCTTTCATTTTGGTTTTGGGGAGATGACTGTGACTCCCAAAGATGTGCAACAGCTACTGAGGCTGGATTGCGATGGGGAGAAGATAGAGGTGGATCTCTCCTTGCGGGTGAGGCCGAAGGCGGTGCGTGCAGCGCTTGGTAATGTAGGGAGGATAGCATCTGGGGACTCCATCTGTCTGTCGCTGCTGAAGGATGTTTTATTGGGAAGGGTGATCGATGTGGAGGATGGGCTGCAGGTGGGGCAGATGGCCCCATTGTTTATTTTGCTAGTGTTGGGGGGATTTCTGGTGGCGACGTTGTCCACTTATGGTTTTTACCATATCTGAGGATATTTTTGAGCATCCCCTTATATGACTGGGGGAGCCTGACTTTGGTGACCCTTTATTTTTCCTTGGATGCATTCAGATGGTGCTGCCAACATTCTTTCACTGGAGCCATGTATCCTCTTGAGGTATTCTTTAATTTCA
Organism: Sambucus nigra; assembly: GCA_949130495.1. Taxonomy (NCBI): domain Eukaryota; kingdom Viridiplantae; phylum Streptophyta; class Magnoliopsida; order Dipsacales; family Adoxaceae; genus Sambucus; species Sambucus nigra. The sequence continues at coordinate 353,102,784 of OX422215.1, forward strand.
TGCATTTTCCTTTCATGCATTCGCATTTTCCTTATGCATCTCTTTTCTATTGCAATATTTTTGTCTTTGGCAGACGTGGTTCTATGAGGTGATCAGGTGTAACACCAAGCTGATTGCTTTAAAGGACGAGACCGTTGGGGATTTTTGTCGATTGCATCAATGGCGTAAGGCCAATCGGCAGTCGAGGAGGTCTCTCTCTCTAGAGGCGGTGCGTCAAGTCTTGAATGGACTGACAAGTGATAGGGTAAGATTTTTCTCTTCTTCAGTCTAAGACCTTTGTGTGCTCTAATTCTATGTTTCCTTATATTTTCTGGGGATTTTTCAGGCGACCTTTTACCCTTGGGGAACGACCGTTCAGGACATGGGGTTGACTGGAGTAAATGCGCAGATGAGGAATTTGTTGGCGCATGAGTTTGGTCACTCTTGGTATCTCGGGGAGAGGGTGGTCCGAAATATTGCTGAGGGGGAGTGGTGGTGCCACTTGCGAGGCTCCCTATGTCTATGAGGCGGGAGAGGCTACTGCTAGAGGATGTGAGGATCCCACCATGATTGGCGAGTCATGCCAGTCATATACCTATACGGTTGTGCCATATGATTATATGGACTTTGTGACGAGCTAGCTGATGGCACCCAGCATATATGATGCACTGCCCTTCCCTCCTGCAGGTTCGAGTCAGCCAGTGGGGTCCTCCTACAGCGGTGGCGGTCCTTCGACGTCTGCAGTGGTGGCAAATTCAAAAGTACTCTTTGTGCAGCTGCATACCCCTTCATACAATATTCGACGGTCTGATGGAAGGATGGTGCCTATGCTGCATCATCCTCATGCGATGGATCCGGAGGAGTTGGGTTTGACAGAGGAGGTTCTTCGTCCTGAGTCATATATTTTCTATTCTTCTCCTTTAGTTTCTTTTGATCTTTTTTTGCTTGATACTGATTCTATCCTTTCTTGCAGCACGTCCGGGTGTCCACCACTTGGCTGAGGGATATTAGGGACTGGATATCATCGGTGACTCCCCATATTTGGGACGCAGTTCCTGTTCCTTCTTGCTTGGTGTCGTTTGCCTCATCTGGGGAGGAGTCTAGTTTAGGTAGCGACGGTGCGTCATCTCACCGTCGGGTAAAAAGAGCGCGTAGCAGGGGTGGAAGCACTTGGGGGGAGAGACAAAGAGAGAGAGGGAGAGAGAGAGAGGAAAGGGCAAGTAAAAGAGAGAGTGAATGTGGGTTCGAGCTGAGTCTCGTTTATTTTTTTCTTTTCTTTATTTTCCTGTAAAAATGATGTAACAAAGAAACATATTTATGCCATGCAATGAAGTTTTTTTATTATCTTCTATTAATGATGAATGAATGCATGCACATGCGCTTTTTACTTTGTTACTGAGACCGTAAAAAGAAATAATTTTGGGATTTTGAAAGAAATTTTTATTCAAAATCAAAATTTATATAAAGATGAAAAGGGGATTTTTGAAATTCTGTTGAGAATATCAATTTATTTTGAGTTTTTTGAATTTTGACAAAAGAGGGAAAAAGGAAAATTTCTAGAAGTAGGGCTTACCGATCGGCAAGCAACTTGTCCTGCCTATCGGCAGGTCAGTCCAGTCCCATCAATTCAAAGCTTTTATTGGTACCCTTTTCAGCCTTTGGTACCTTGAGGGGCAGGATTTCCTTCGATTTCTGCAGGGGTTATGTCTTTTGTGGAGGAGGGGTAAGAGTGGAGTGTTTTCCTCACACCTTTACATTCCTACTTTCTTGTTCTGTGAGATGGCTCTCCCTGGTAGTGTTGAGTTTGCCAACTACCTTGAGACTTTGGAGGCGATGTGATTTTATAACGTCGACTACGATGCTTACAACATGCATCGAGTTTCTTTATGTCCTAATCGGCCTATAGAGTGGAACATGCTGATGGCGGCGGTACAATTCTGGTACCCTGAAGACCATGTATTTCACTTTGGCTTGGAAGAAGTTTGTCCGACTTATGAGGAATTTTATGTCATGGTAGGGATAAATCCCGACATTGTTGCAGCTCTGCCTGAGTTTTCCCGTTCACCCCAGGAGTTGTTAGCCGGCCTTCTTTATATTTCGGGATCGACGGCCAGACCACTGGTGGCTAGAGGTATTATTTCTCCTCTGACGGTGTTGTAGTCTGTGAATTTGCAGGAGATTGGTGATACTGGATATGCCGGAGCTGTCGTTCTAGGCTTGGTTTTAAAATTATTGTTGGTGATCGGGGAGTTACTGGTGAACCCACAACTTGCAGCTATTACTTCATGGATGTCCTATCGTCGCAATCCTGTGGCGGTGATACTGGCGAAGACTTTGAATGGCTTAGATGCCTGGCGAGAAAATCGTTCTGACTTTCTGAGGGGTAGCCATGTGATACTGTTCATGTGGTTGTCTAAAAGATTCCGCCTGGTGACTCCTCCGTAATACCCTTTGTCGGCTGTACCTAACTTTTTTCCGCGCTATTTCATCAGTGTTAGTCTGGATATTGAGAGCTGGGAGAACTAGTTCATGGAGCATGGGGCTCTAAATCTGTACTGGTCAGTACCTTGGTGGGGGCAGCTACTGCCTATTCTGGAACTGGGAGAATACCCGTAGATCCGGCTGGTTGGTCTCAAATAGACCTCTTTTTATTTCCCTTGGCGGCTTCAGTGCCAATTTGGCTGGGAAAAAATCGTGCCACCTCGGACACTAGACTTCCTTCTGGTAGAAGATTTGACAGAGCGTCTGCTTATGAGGCTTAGCTTTTTGTGGGAAAGTCGGCGTCCGTCAACCCGCCTTTCTCAGTCTGCTGGGAGAGTTTGGCACATCCCTGGGGACTATATGAAATGGTTGTGGAGAAGAGTAGTTAGAAAGATGTTGGTAGTGGAGACTAGACAAAGGTGGCTTGCTTTATCTGATACCATGGAGGGAGGTGTGGTAGTTTTTTCTGAGGCTGGTTCGAGCTTATCGCTCCATGGAGTGTCTGCGGCACTCTATTCAGGCAGGGGAAGCTTGGGGACCCCAGGACGTAGATGGTGATGATGAAGCGGGCTCCTCTAGTAGCTATGGGTAGGACTCTTGGAGAGTTTATTTTGTACCGGGAAATAAGTTTAGTTTTTTTATTTAGCTTTTTAGGAAGGTAGGGGGAAGGGAGTCATCCGTTCCTTTATGTAATTGCACTTTAATTTCTTATTAATGAAATAAATAAGTTTTTGATCATCCAGTTTTGCCTTTTGATGACATTCATATTTTAAATATCTATACCGATCACTAAGGCATGCATAATCCTTTTGTTCAAATATATGTTAGAATGGATTATCGTTCTCTGAGGTAAGAAAAGAATAGTTTTTTTATGAAAAAGAAAGGGTCGTGCTCATATAAGATGTATGAGCTGCCTACGTACCTCTAGGGGGTTTTGAAAATTTTCAATTTTTCTGGGAATGATTTTTGCAGAGGATCGGTCCCACGTAGTTCTAGGTAGAGGGAAATTAAGATTTATTTTTTTTCAGATTGGAAGGCATATGAGAAGAGTCGTAGCGCGTCGAGATTTTGGACTAGGGGTAAAAAAATTTGAGATGGTACAGGTTGATAGAACGATCCATCTCTTCTCCATCTAAGTTGGTGAGCATGGTCGTACCGTCGGACAAGATCTTCTTCATAATGTATGGGCCGCTCTAATTGGGTTTGAATTTCCCTCTGGGGTCCCAGATGGGATCTACTATTTCTTTGAGGGATAAATTCCCATCTCGGACACCGCGGTTTTTGACTCTCTTATTGAGTGAACGCGCTATCCGGCGATGGTAACCTTGTATATGATACAATGCCTTCAGCCTCCTTTTTTCTAGGAGTGACAGCTCATCGAGGCAGCTTTGATGTCAGTCTTCCTCACTGACCTTGCTTTCAAGCATGATGCGTAACGAGGCTATTTCTAGCTCCATGGGTAGGACTACTTCCATGCCATAGACTAGAGAGTAAGGGGTAGCCCCAGTATAGGTTCGGATTGAGGTTCGATAGCCCCATAGGGCATATGGGATTTGTTCGGCCCAATCTCGACAGCTTTCAATCATCTTGTTGATGATGGCTTTGAGGTTCTTGTTGGCGGATTTGGCTGCACCATTGGTTTGAGGTCAGTAGGGAGAAGATATGTGTCTCTGGATCCCATTCTCGTTGACCACTTCTGTGACTTCTTCCTCGAAATGCAACCCGTTATCTGACATTAGCTCATCTAGGACCCCATATCGGCAGATGATATTTTTTTAATGAATTTGGCCACTTTCTTGTCATTCAGAACTGCGTATGACTCATCTTCGACCCATTTGGTTAAGTAATCAATGGTAACCAGGATGAACTCATGTCCATTAGAGGCCTTAGGTGTAACCTTTCCTATAATGTCGATGCCCTAGGTGGGGAACCGCCAAGAAGAAGTCATGTTGTATAATTCATGCAGAGGCAAGTGTTGAAGGTTGGAGAACTATTGGCATTTGAGGCATCTTCGGACATAGGCGGTGCAATCTTGGATCATGGTGGTCTAGTGGTAGCCTTGTCGAATGATCTTTTTAGCAAGCATGTGACCGTTCATGTGGGGTTCGCATTCCCCGCTGTGGATTATTTGCATTACCTCTTCAATGTCAGCCCCTGTGATGTAGTGTAGCTGGGTTCCATCAAAATTTCTCTTGTATAGTACTTTGTGATAGATGATGTACTGGGCGGCTAGTCTTTGGAGGGTTAACCGGTCTTTCTTATTGGAACCCTCGGGATACCTACCATGCTTGAAAAGGTGCCAGATGTCATAATACCAACAATTGGCTAGCTCAGGATCTTCTTTGGTGATGAGCTCAATGTGGTAGCAGTGGGTTGGTTTGTCTTTCTTTTGGACCAGGAAGGGGGCCATTGTTATTCCTTCAGGCATGTCGACCATGGAGGCTAGGGTAGCAAGAGCATCAGCTAGGTTATTTTTTTCTCGAGGTAGGTAGTGGAAGGTGATGTCTTGGAATTGAGAGGCTAGTTCTTCTAAATGGGCATGGAATAGTTGGAGTTTCTCGTCATTGACTTTCCATTTTCTGAGCACCTGACAAATGAAGAGGGCAGAATCCCCGTAGACATCTAGGAGTTAAATACCTTTCTTAAGAGTAACTTTGAGGCTTACCTTACACGCCTCGTATTCAGTCATGTTGTTAGTGCATGGGAAATCTAACTTTATGGCGATGGGAGTGTGGGAGTCATCAGGTGAGATAAAAAGTATCCCAATGCCATATCCCTTTTTGTTGGCGGTTCCGTAGAAGAACATTTGCCATCGGAGGTCATCTTGAGTAGCATAGAAGATGTTTTCATCTAGGAATTTAGAGATCCAGACATCAGCTTCTTCCATGGAGTAGTCAGCGAGGTATTCAGAGATGGATCTTCCTTTCATGGCTTTCTGTTTGACGTACACGATATCAAACTCAACTGAGAGCATCAACCATCGGGCCATTCGACTGGATAAGGCAAGTTTCTCAAGCAAGTACTTGATGGGGTCCATTCGGGATGCAAGCTTAATGGGGAAGGCGAGCATGTAGTGTAGTAACTTTTGGGTGACCCAAACAAGCGCGACACATGCCTTTTACAAAGCAGTGTAGTTGAATTTGTACCCGGCCAATTTGCTACTGGTGTAATAGATGGCTCTTTCTTTGCGGGAAAGTTCAAGGTATTGGGCCAACAAATCCCCAGCTACATTGTCGGTTATGGTTTGGTATAGGAGCAAGGGGAGACCAGGCTATGATGACATGAGTACCGGAGGTTGATTTAGGTATTGTTTGATTCAGTTGAAGGCTTCTTGGCAGGGCTCGTTCCAAACTTTGGTTGAATCCTTTCGGAGGAGTTTGAAATTTGATTCACAAATGAAGGTGAGTTGGCTGATGATCCGGCTTATGTATTGCAATTTCCCAAGGAAACCACGGATTTCTTTCTCCGTTCGGGGAGGTGTCATCTCAAGTATGGCTTTTAGCTTGGCAGAATATGATTTTATCCCTTTCTCACTGACCATGAATCCCAAGAGTTTTCCCTTTGTAATGACGAAGACACATTTATGTGGAATGAGTCTCATCTGATATCGTCGTAATCGTTCGAAGAACTTTCGAATAGCGAGAACATGACTTTCTCTAGTTTTAGATTCGATAATCATATCATCCACATAGACCTCGACTTCTTTATGAATTAGAACATGTAGGATGGTTGTGGCAACCCTCTGGTAGGTAGTCCCGGTATTCTTGAGACCAAATGGCATAACAGTGTAGCAAAAGGTTCCCCATGGGGTTATGAACGTGGTTTTTTCTTGATAATCTGGGTGCATTTTGATTTTGTTGTATCCGAAAAACCCATCAATGAATGACTTGAGAGCATGACTAGCTGTGTTGTCCACAATCATGTCGATATTGGGTAGCGGGTAATCGTCCTTTGGAGAGGCTTTGTTCAAGTTTCGATAGTCTACGCACATCCGAACTTTCCCACCTGATTTCCAAATATGCACTACGTTGGCTAGCCATGTGGGATATTCGATCACACGAATGAAACCCACGTTCAGCTATTTGACCAACTCTTCTTTGACTTTGAGCGACCATTCGGTGAGGAGATTTATTAGCTTTTGTTTAACCGGCTTGTAATCTGGAAGAGTGGGGATCTCATGCTGAGCAATTTCAGGATCAATGTCGGGCATATCATCAAACTACCATGTGAAGACATCCATGAATTCCTTCAATAATTCTTTAAGTTGTGCGCGCTCATGCTCATCAAGGGTAGCCCCTATCCTAATCTCGCGCAGTTGGCTACTAGAACCGAGATTAATAATAACAGTCTCTTCTTCATTAACTTGAACGCGGTTATGTTGTTTGTTATTAACCTTGTTTAGATCAGTTAATAAGTGTTCATTTGCAAAGTCATCATCATCAAAAGTTTGATTAGAATCTAAATAATTAATGTAAGGCACAGTAAGATACTCAAAATCTTCATTTATTTCAATGATAGGAAAAATAGCATTGAGAACCTCATCAAAGGAGGTCTCGATTACATTTGAGCAAGGATAGACAACAAAAGAAGAAATGGGGTAAACACTGGGGTTAGGTGGGATTTTAGCAGGTAGAACGGGTGCAGTAGGCCAGTTAAGGAGAGGTGTATCAGCAGCTTTAATCATGTGGGATGGATCCAGTGATGTAGTGCTTGAATGAACCATGCAGATTGCCAGCCCCTGTGTTTGCAAGTTGAACGAGTCCTCGGAGTTACTTTCCTCAGTCTCTTCGGCATCTTTGATGAACGGTTGTACATGCTGTTGGGATCTTTCGGCCCATAGGCAGCTATCTTGGAAAAAAATCTCCATTCTGGGTTTTATCTTCTTGTCTGTATGGTTATACCATGGTTCTGAAAAGCCACAAAAAGGGAAGTCCTCACCCTCTTTGATGAATCATCCATCACATGGGATAGTCTGGATGCAGTCTAATCTTCTCTTTGGTCGAGATTGGCGGATTATTACGATCTCTTGTTCTGATGGTTGACACCCCAAACCACAAGGAGGGAAAGCTTTATTCAGTTCAATGGGCTCAAGTATCCCTTGTTTTCTTTGTCCTAGCCCCAGTCCGGGCATGAAGTGAATGTTTCTGAACATCTGAATCACATTAATGTTGTCATGAGGGTTATATTCGGGATAAACCCTTTCTTTGAAATCGTCCCCTACCGGGAGTAGGAGTGGTTCAACTCGAGATCCTGATAGGAGCATATCATTTGATCCGTATTGTATCTCAAGGATCGGACTGCTGGTACTTGCACCCTCAGCATTGTTGTCGTTGCCCAAAATGGTGATGACTCGTCCGTCGGCGAAGAACTTCAATTTCTGATGGAGTGAGGAAGACGCACCCTTGATACTATGGAGCTAAGGTCGTCCGAGCAACAGATTGAAACAAGCTGGGATGTCAATAATCTGGAATTCAACGATAGGGTTTATAGGGCCAACCCATATTGCAAGATTTATGGATCCCATCAGTTCTCGATGAGTATTATCGTAGGCACGTGCAGAAGTGGAGGTTAGAGTGAGGTCACTTTCCTTCAGTCCTAAGCATTTTAAGGTTCTTAATGGGCAGACATTCAAGGCGGATCCATTATCGACAAGAGAGAGTGGTACAATTTTCCCCATAACTTCGACGGAGATGTTGAGTGCATGATTGTGGTTTGGCCCAATTCTATGGATTTCTTCCTCATAGAAGGATAGCATTCGGGTAGAGGTTAAGGATCCGACTAAATTTACTGCTTCTTTCTGTGTGGTAGAAGGAGGAACTGTGGATCCAGTGAGAAACTTGATCAAAGCATTTCTGTGTAGACCAGAAAAGCCCCCATAGAGTGATGTTAGCTTGAGTTTTCTTTAGTTGATTGAGGATCTTGCTCTCCTCGAGGGTCATTTCTGGCATAGGAAGGTTTTCAATGCCCTTCCCCTTGTCATTGGCTGGTAGTGAGCTTGAGATCTGGTAATGCCTCCCTGATTTGGTCATGTGATTTATTGAATAAGGGAAGAACATGAACCCTATTTCTTCGTTAATCTCAAGTTATTCTGCCACTTTGTTTATTTCTTCAAGGAGCTCCTCAAATGATATCATCCCACACATGTCGGCTATCGGGCCAGTTTTCTCGAAAACTTGTTCTTCATTCGGATCTTCGAACTCTTCCCCCCATTCGGTGGCAACAATTGTGTCTTTTCATGTAAAGTCAATGCATTCCACAAATTCAATGGCTTCTTCATACAGGTCTTCCCGTTCTGTAGGGATATGTAAAGGTGAAGGGACCAGGCGCTCTTGTAATTTTAGAGTATTAAGTAACTCGGTCATAATATAAATATCATTGGTTTGCCTGAATAATTCTGCCATTATCTGGACAACGTCATCTAGGTTGACTTCATTGATTGGTATCACCCAATTGTCTAACTCTCGGGCCCATTTCCATGCTTCCAAGAATAGCATACTGAACCTCTGGCAATCAATGATCATCTGCGAGGGAAATTTCATCCCGAACCCTAGGAGTTGATTTAACACTTCTGATAATTCCATACTTTCATTTTCAGAACGGGTACGGACAGCGATGCATGCTCTTGTAAGGAGTGACAGTGCTTGATCAGCAAGGCTAACAGGGGTGTAGGAGGAAATATGGAGAGGTTTGGAGAAATTTGGGAGAGTGTATGGGTGTGATTTGAGTTAAGAGATCAAATTCTGGGTTCATTTCTAGGAAGACAGCATTGGTATGATTTGGGAGTGGGTTGTGAGTAGTGTTTGGTTTAGGATTGGCTGGTGGGGCAATGGTACCCTGGTCAATTAGACCTTGGATTATGTTTCAAAGGTGAAAGCATTGGTAAGTGGTATGACCAGCGATTTAGTGAAAGGCGCAATGGGCATCTGATTTGAAGTTTCTTGGAAGTGGATTGGGCAATGGACGGGGATCCAAGGGTTTGGTGAGGTTTTGGCTTCACAGAGCTTAATAAATTTTGGAGAGGGGAGCATGGAGCTCGGTGTATTCCTTTTAGACTAGGGCAGGGAATCTTTCTGGTCCCCACGATGTGGTCGGTTGAGAGATGTTATTAATGGTTGAGACTGCAGCATTGGCGAGTTTATCATATTTTCGGGGGGTGAACTGTTCAGACACTTTCTTTGGTTCAACCTCTGTTTTAGTAAGACCTTCTTCGATTTATACTCCTACTTCTCTAAGATCTTGGAAGTGGGGATAGTATTGTCCTACCATGGTTGCTCGAACAAGGGGTAAGAAGTTCTTCTTCACTATGTTGACTTGTTCTTCCTCGGATGGTCGATTGGTCATACTGGCTGCCTTTTCCCTCCATCGAGCTATGAAGTTACTGGTTGATTCCCCAGAATTCTGTTTGAGAAGCTCTAAATCACGATGGGTGACCTCAAGCCCTTCGTTATATTTGTACTGCGACATGAATTCTCGGGCTACATCCTCCCAGCTACGAATTCTGGACTCCTCGAGAGATAAAAACCATCGGAAATCGCTATCCTTCAAAGGTTGCTGAAACAATTGGGCCATCACTTCTTCAGAATCCCCTAGGAGAGTCATAGAACGGTGATAACTGCAAAGATGAACAATCGGTGGTCCACTTCCATCGAATTTCTTGATATTCGGTATCTTGAACTTCTCGAGTAATCTTGCCTTAGGATAAGGAGACATGTGGGTGTAGTCTATGTAATTTTTGAAGATTAGGACTTGGTCGAACTTCTTAGTTAGCATCTTGAGATCTTTTTTTACCTTGTTCAATTCTTTCTCTTTCGGATCAACGATCACAGACAAGTTAGCCCTAGCTGGGCAAGGTTTGGCATAGGAAGCTAGGCAGGCGACGGTCCATTAATGAGAGGGGCACGTGGAGCGTGTTAATACTCTTCGGGAACCCAGATAGGCTCGGGTGGACCCATAGTGCGAGGGAATAGGGCCTCGGGCTCTTGAGGAATAGGAAACTAGTTTCGTTGCATCTCTCGAACCTTAGTCTGAAGGTTGTCAATCTTGGACACGAGCTGAGTTAAAACTGTCGTCAGATCTGGCTGCGCAACTGGTACTTGATGTGTGTTCTTCAAGGAAAGCGGATGGATACCAAACTTAGAAGAGGTAGCAGGGGAACGGTCGAAACTCCGGGGTGATTTGACTGAAGACCAAAAGCCAATAAGAAGCCAGGCCAAGGACGTGCGATCGACCTGAGAGGGCATAAAATGGGATTTATTTTTGACAAAAAAGGATGTAAATATTTTTGACATTTTTTTTTTAAGATTGAAAGACAAAATATTTCTGGATTTTTGGTAAAGAAAGGAGAAATATTTTTGGAAGATGGGTCTCAGCATGATTATTATTATTATGTTCTCACTTGTATTAAATTCTCCTAAATGCAAAATGAAATGCCGGACAGGACCCGAGCCAAGAAAAGTTAGGTTTGTAACATATGTAAAGCTATGGCTGGACTTGTAACCAGGCTCACACGTATGGTCCAGTTTTAAAGATGCACAAAAATTTGGGCGGCAGGCCGACCCGAAATTTTGGCAGAGTTTCAGATTGAAATCGGCAATCTAATATGTGTGTCCTAGGCTTGACACCTATATGCGGGTATGCAGTTAGTTGGGTGAATCGGAAAGGGTCCCCCTTTAGCGTGGCTTCCACGATATACGTTTAGCTTTTTGAGGGCAATCGATACGTGTGGACAAGCCATTTAATATACTTGAGTGTACGTCAATTGTCTCACTATATACCTCATGGGGATGGTACGTGTGAGAGTGAATTCGATATACTCGGCGTACGTGAACGAGTTCTCTGTGATATACCTCTTGTCATGACTTCGATCAAACGGTACGATGCGGGGGAACCATTCGATATACGTCGAAGGTACTTGGACAATGGAAGATGAGAGTCATATCGCTTAGGCTAACTGCGCCCTACCGGACCAGCACCCATCACGAAGTGACCCTCCAGTAACAAGACAAAATTTGGTCAATCACAATGCTCTTTGGTGATGTCGTGTGAATCATGCATGATTCTCTTATTAGTATCTTATGATGAGAGTATATTTCTTGATCATGCCCACCAGGGAGCAAAGTATGAGTACCAATGGTATACCAAGTATGGGTGATGCGTGAAACATGGGGATATATGTGATCTTAGGTGCACGTGGTGTGAAGTGTACACGGAGAATTTTCTACAAGTGTGTGAATAGAAGCATAAGCATGAGGTACATATGAATAGTAAATGGGGAACATGCAAATAGGGGGGAATTTAAACAGATATAACACCCATGTAAATAGAGTCTAGCCCTCAAAAATAGAAATCCCTAGCAGAGTCGCCACAGTGGCCATCCTCGATCCTCGCGACGGGAGAGAATCCCTTTTTTGGGTCCCGTGCATCCCTCTCGGGAGCGCTTCGGCCGCTGTCATTTGGTGAGGTGAAAAATGTAGAGAGATGGAGTCGCCAGTCAATTTTACTCAAAATAGAAAAAAAGAAAAGGGAGTCGTCCAAAGGACAACATCCAAAGATATACTGATACATACGAAACCAAAATGATTGTAAAAAGGGTCCGAAGGCTAAGTTACGAAATGGGAAGGTGTTAGGCACCCATTCCGCCTTTACGGTCTCGCATGGGTTGTTGATATTTTCCTTTATTTCCCCGTGATATGTGTGCATGTGTATACGTAGTGGAGATAGGAATCATCGACTTGTATCATGGAAGAGATAAAGCGAGTCATTTGTAGGAATGTTCCTAAAAATAATATTAGAAAATAGGATTTACGCGATTATCCTCGCGTTGATCGTTATAACGGAATGATAACGCACTTGGAATAATACGCCACTAAGAACAAATATATGTATATGGAAATATATAGAATTTAAGAGAATTGAGTTTGAAGAATATAGAGAGAATAAAAGATGGGATAAGAGTAGGAATAGGACTCGAGTCACGGGTTTTACCCCGAGATGCCTATGTAGCCTATAGAGGCATCAAAATCCACGTAGTTCGTATGCAAAATGAGGGGTGGGATTTATCCCATAAAATCCTATCGGGGACTTCTCTTATATGTGTGTGTGTGTGTGTGTGTGTGTGTGTGTGTAAAAAAGTCTTTTAGTTATGAGAAAAGTGTGAGAATTCCCGTTTGGAATTTATGACAAATCCTCTTTTTCTTATTTTTTGGGGTTTTATTTATATGAAAATAAGAGACGTGCAATAATACTAAATAAAAAATATATTAAGATATGTGAGATGAGAGAATAATAATGTTAAGTAATAAAACAAATTAATGCTAATTTAGGAGAATTTAAATAGAGAGTTGAGAAAGTTGGACCTTCTTGAAGCTTTTGAACTTGATCTTGGATGTTGGGGAGCATCCCTTGCACTTGGGTGATGATGGAGGATACATGATTCACCAAATTTGAGGAAAGAGGTGATGAAAGGTGAAGGTTGGAAAGGGATTTGGATGTGAAAATCACGCTGACTTCGAGAGAGATTTTCTGGGCTTGCTGAGAATAATGGATCTCTGATCTTCCTCATCTTTCTGAAATGAGGTTAGGACCTACTTTTTATAGGCCCGTGGCATTGCTAATTGGCATAGCCTTGGTCCTACAAATCGGCAGGTGTGTTTAGGCACACTATCGCTAGGCAGTCTCTTTTAGGTTCCTTCAAAAAATTGGTCTTAGAGCGCAAACCGTTGATCAGAATCGTGCACGGGGTGAACCGTTGGAAAGGCATTTTAGAGACCTTCTAAAATCCTTTAAACTGCTCCCGGGTCCGGGAGTTGACTTTGGGTCAAATGTGGCTCGAAACCATTCATCGGTGCTTTGGACGAGGAAACTTCGGACTCAAACGGATCGTTCATCCGCATGGTAAGTCAGAATCGCACACGGGGTGAACCGTTGGAAAGGTGAGGATATGTACTTCGACATTCCAAAGAGTTTGACCTGGTTTGAGGAGTTGACTTTGGTAAACAGGGCTTAGAAGCGCTCGGTGACCTTTCAGAGTAAAACGAATCGTTCGTCCGTACCGTAAGTCTGAATCGCGCAGGGGGTGGACCGTTGGAAAGGGGTTTCAGAGCCCTTCAAAGATTCATTCAGTATCGATCGATCTAAAGAGTTATATTTGGTCAAATGGAGCATAGGAGCATCCGTTGACCTCCTAATCGTGTTTCGGGGGAAAACGGGTCGTTCGTCCACACCGTAAGTCAGAATCGTGCACAGGATGGACCGTTAGAAAGGGGTTTCAGTGCCCTTTGAAGATTCAGTCAGTCTCATTTGAGCTGAAGAGTTTGACTTTTGGTCAAACAGAACCTGGGAGTGCCTAATGGGATTTAGGTCAGTACCCGGGGTATGACTTGGGTTTGTAATGATGAAGGGAGGTGCTAGGGACCTAAGGAGAGGTTAGGGGTATTATAATGGGGTGTATACAAGGAGTTCTTTGGCCTTTTTTCCAAAAACTTACCATTTTCTTATATACTTAAAGAATCTTGCAACTTTGAAATATTTGCATTCATTTCAGCAAACATTCGGGTGTTTTGAGCATTGGTTACTTGTTGCCCTAGCATAAATTGATTGACATTATCCTCGAAAGTTCGCCTTGGTGGGGTGATATTCGGCACTAGAGGTGGTGATGGCATATGTGGAGCTTATTAAAAATGCGGAAGCGGTGGAGGAGGTGGGGCAACGTGTGAATTAGGATTCAACGCGGCGGTTGGTTTCCCGTAACTAAACCCGGGATGGTTCCTCCACGAAGGGTTGTAAGAATTCCCATGAACGGCATTTAAATTTCCCTTAAAACCTCCTACATATTCCACTTTCTCAGGGAGCATGACTTTATAAGCGGGTATCGTTCGACATTCCTTTGTTGAATGGCCTGTCTCATAAATTATACACACGTTCTCTCTTGATTGAGTGGATACAAGTATTTTTCTTGCACTTCATTCGACTACGTCTTGCAATTGTTTATTAAGTTGGTTTATTTGAAGTTGCGACTCAGCTTCATTGTCCAAATGATAGAGTTCGGATGCAGAAGGAACGGTGGACGTTTGTCGAAACTGGGTTTATGACTTTGGATCGGATGTGTCCCACACTTGAGTAGTCTCGGTGACATATTTAAGGTAGGCCTCTGCATCATTTGTATCTAATACCAAAAATGGTCCCTCGTACATTGTCTCAATGAGTTGTTTAGAATCTATGCTTAGCCCGTGGTGGGAGAAAGATATGAGACGATACTTTTCAAAACCATGGTATGGGCATGTATTAACTAGCTCATTGAAACATTCTTAACATCGATCAAACGGCTCATTTTCTTGTTGTTTGAATGTTTGAATTCGATCTTTGATGGAATTTTTTCAATGTTGAGGGAAGAATTTTAAGAGAAATTTGGCTTGCATGTCCCTCCATGATCCAATTGAGTTTGGTGATAAAGACCATAGACAGGTCTTTGCTTTATCCTTCAAAGAGAAAGGCTAAAGTTTGAGGCGAATGACATCTTGAGTGAAAGCTTGATCGCTATATGTATCGCATGCCTCGTAGAACTCACGAATGTGGAGGTAAGGTATTTTTGAATCCATAACGTGAAAAGTGGAAAGAATATGGATCATCTCATTTCAGAAGTGAAATTGTCCCACATTGTACGAAAGTAGAATGCATCCCCAAGTGACAATCTTCTCGGGATATAAGAGCTCTCTCATGGGACGATACAGTATCTCTCCATCACCCGTACGATAACTAGCATGCTCCGACATGGCTCTCTCTCCAAATGACTCAAAGTCCTCACTCGATGCCCTAAAAGTGTGACTCATGATGGACTTGGGTGGTGTAGGAGGTGGAATTCAAAATTGTGGAGCGTTTGGAGTGTGTGGACTATCGGGGTTGTACTCAACTATCAGATTCTCGTGAATGTGGGTTGGAGTAGATTGAGGAGTTTGTTGAGGATTTTTCATGAAAGGACCTTAGATTATTATATTTTTTTAGCGTTTTACTTTTCTGAATTTTTTTGGATTTGTGATTTTTTTTTTTTGGCCTTTTGTAAAGAATTTGAGTCAAATTTTGGATTAAATCAACCTAACCTAAAAGTCTACCTAGTCTCCGACAACGGCGCCAAAAACTTGACGCGACTTAAAAAGTGTTTCTAGTGCGTGCTTCTAACGACTCAAGTGTAAGTCGGTCGCTCAAGCAATAATCCGGTGGGAATAGGATGAATAATCGCGACGACGTATAGGAAAGACACTTAACCCTATAATGAGTTAGAAAAAGATAGGAAAAGGTGATGAGTTTGGTGATCAAACTTATCAACTAATGCAATATGAATTAAATTAAGAACTAACTAAGCATGCAAAATGAACTAAGTTAAACTTTAAATATATGCGAGAAAATGGAGTTAGGGTACACTCCCCTGAACCGTCGGTGTTCACATAGAACATAAAAGATTCAAAAAGGTAATTCTTCATTCAAAGAAACATCATATTATCTCTAAGCATTTTATATATGAGGACTAAATGCCATACAATATCAAATTAAAAATTGTATTTGACGAGGATGAGAAATTATCAAAACGCCAATTGCTCCATTAAACTTTTCGGTTACCTAGGGCAAACGAAATTAAATGGCCTACAACTTTTATTTTGATAAAGTTAAAACCTTTGGATGAGAAATTGTTTTTTTATTCACTTTTAAATTCATATGTGTTACCTAGGTTGGGTTCATGTATCCCAACCCGCTAAAAACTTAGCCGGACATGGAAAATGTAACACTACACATGAATTCTACGTTGCATGAAATCATTCCTACGTGAAAAGTGAAATGAAACATGTGAAAGATAATTCTAACTAAGAAATAATGAATCACAAACCAAAAAGATGAAAGAAATTGAAAGCACTAAAGTAATATTACTAGTATTGAAGAAGAACCTTAAATTCTATGCCAAAAGATGAATAATTGTTGAACAAAATAAAACCTAGCGTTTTTGCCTTCAAGAATCTCTCTAAACTGTGTAAAAACCTCCTCTCTAATGTCTGGTGATACAATAAGATATAACTCTCACGTTTTTTGGAGTGTTTGAACCATGCACAACTCTAATTTTGAGAATAAAAAAATAAAAAACTCGCCCAGCCGAACCGGTCCGATTTTTTCCTTCTTCAAGGCGACGAACCGGTCCAGCTAATACAGAATGATGGATCAGTTTGGTATCTTTGTCATTGGTTCGATTTGCACATTCCAGTGAGGGGCACCGGTTCGCTGCTGGTGCTATCAGTTCGCTGGATTTTTCTTTCGCCATTTTCTCTTAATTTCTTCTCAACTTTGAAGCTTTATAACTTTTCACCCGGGACTCGGATTTGGATGTCGTTTCTTCCTACATGCTTATGGACTCAAGCTATTCAACTTTTCTTTAGGTTCCATGTCCGAATTCCTGATGTAAAATTGCTATTTTTCATTGGACTTTTCTTCTTTTCTTTCTTTCTTGATTTTGAGTTTCCTCATTTTCTTCACTTGTATAAAATACCTGCAAAATGTAAGAGAAATACATGAAACTCAATGAACTATATAGAAGAGGTCAGTAGAAAATATATGAGATAAATCAACTTCATTTACATTGCACAAGATGGTAAAATCCTTATGGGGATAAATATGAAGAATTTATGCCTAATCACCTAGCTAAAAATTTGCCCTGTTGTAAATAGAAGAGAGAGAAAGTTTGTGTAAACTATAATCCATGGCCTTGAGTTCCTTTCAATAATATAAAAACATGCCCTCTTGCAGAGTGGATTAGGCCTTGGGCTGAACCACTTACATATCTGTGTGCTCTATCAGTCTCATCTCCTTTTTGAATATTTACATTTCTATGATTATTATCTCCATTGTTGACTTAGCTTGAGATTGAGTTGTACATACATTTGATTGGTAATTATTAGCATCATCGGTGATCACCATGGTTAAGGGGATAACCCTCTGGGTAACCATAACAATGTTGTTAATGACCCTCCTGGTTATTCACATTCATATGATCTTGGTTGGGTGAGTGATACATCTTAGGAATTTAGCTAGTGGTAAATAACTCAGATTGTTTCTCATAGACGGCGCCAAATGTAGGTGGTAATTTAAAACAATCTTTATATTCAATATGAACATTCTAAATTAAGAGAAGTATAAAAATATTAAGACTAAAAACACATAATGCAAGATATATGTGGTTCGGAAATGTGCCTACGTCCACGGGGTTGGGGGTTTGTTCTTTTATTAACTCAAAGAATTGGTCGACAGGGGTTGTAATACGGTGAAAAAATACAATATCACATGCCCCTCTCAATGAGGGAAGGTTTTACATTCATAAGTAAGCTTAGGAGAATCCTAAGCTTTGTCAACAGCTATCCCTAGAAGTTCAAACCTACCCCTTATAAGTTTGAACGGTTCCAAGTGATAGATACGTGGGAGTCTTTCGTGACTTGGACTCTTCGTTAACATAGCGCATAAGAAGGCTGGAGGCTTGTGTCCAGCACATGAAGGTCACGTGTTATCATAATTCTAGTCCCCAAATATGCATGTATATATATATATATATATATATATATATATATATATATATATATATATATATAAATACAAATTTTAGAGGTTGTGGAATTCCTTTTGATGTTTTGTATAAAAAAAAGTTTGGACATATTTCTTATAAAGATTGTTTTATCATAATAGTAACCTTATTAATGAAACATTGTAATCTTCTACCAAATTAGATCTGGCTCCGTTTGATAATTTATGTGGAAAATATTTTTGTAATATCTATTATAATTCTTGATAGTCGAGTTGTGCTCTTAAGGTGTTATGGTGTCTAATATTAGGATGTCATGTGTGGTCCAAGTGCGATTTTATGATAAATTTATCTTAAAGGGGACTTACATAGATCATATAACCCTTATTCCCACGTACTCATTTCATTAATGTGAGAAAGTGGGATGTGATACCAATTTGAGATTTGACAATATTTCAATAGATTTAACAAATTTAATTAGATGTAATCTCAAAAAAACCAAGATTCCAATTTTATTAAGCCCTAAACATGCAACTAGGTGATTAAAGGAATTAAATCAACAAGCATGCAAATTTCAGGAAAAATCTCCGCAGGGCAAAACCTTTATTTCACTAATAAAATGTAAATCGCAACATATAAACTTATAAGTGAAACACTACAATGAATTCCCGTAAGAATCCACAAAGACCGTCGACTTGAACGAGCAATTACTCCCTCGAGAAATATAAGAACCTAAGTTCCTTCTTTACCAATGAATACCCTCGAGTATCCCCAAGTCCAGCAGTAAAGACATCACTCCACAAGAATAAACTTCATGACAGAAGTGTTTGGGTTCCAAAGAGAATTCACAAAAGTATATGGGATTGTTTTGGTGAATCTAAAAAGTGTTTTAGCCTAAAAAAGTTAAGACTTATTTACAGCACTTCTGCAAATTACGTAAAGTAAAAGTCTTTATCAAAAAGTTTCACAAAACTGGTTTTTATAGGCTAACAAAAATTTTAAGGCGACGGAACGTCGTTCAAACGACTTCATTATGTTGTTTAAACGACATTGAGATGTCATTTGAATGATCCAAGAAATGTCCCTTTAAAAATAAAAAAAATAAGGGTTCGTTTGATCCAAATTCGATCAGGGGCAGTAAACGACCTATCTAACGACATGCTAATGTCGTTTGAACGACAGGAACGAAAAAAACTTAAAGTCCGCCTACAGGTATCTCAGAAAATATCTTTAAGTTTTAAAATGCCTCATTTTGATAAAAAAAAAATAGCTTATAAAAAGTATACCAGTACTTAGTAAAAATTCTAAGTAACTTAAAGCAAAATCCATACCAAAGTATACCTCATGTTGGGTAGATGTTGAAGATACTTGATATTTGGATCCGTCTTCTTGAACGTGTGAACCTAAATTGCTTTGATGGTTATAATGGGATACGACATACTTAATATAAACTAGGGACAATGGAAAATATGTCCTTACATAAAGAAAACCAGAAATGTCAATTTCCTTATGAATGGTGAAATTAGTGGGAGTATCAAATCATGAAATATGGTTATAAAAGAATGTAGGGTGCTAATCTCATTACCCATAACTTTCTTGAGTAATTGTTCTTTTAGTTGTTGGGTAAAGAACAAATAAATTATCAACCACTAAATAATGGTATTGTCTCCATGAGATAAAATCATAAGAAATAGTGTTAAGAAGATCCTAAAAGGAGTCTATTATAGTAAATGATTATGTAGTGTATATGTAAGAATATGAATCTTACATAGCGATACTTAGATATTCGGTGTTATTTTCCCAAGTCATAAGAATTGAATCTAATTGACTACAATTAAGTTTAGGATCTCGTTGAATTACTTAATTGATACATTAAAGTCAGGTATGAGTGGGTCATTAAGACCAAAGGTGACACTAGCTATAATTAAATGATATAAAGCTAAATTTTTAGTCAAATATTTCACCACCAATGAGGAAAAGGTTATAAATGAACCTTTTCACTTTTATCGAAGGACATGGAATTATTATGGAATTAGTATCTCATTATGATTGAGAGTTACATTAAGTGGATGTAAAAACTACTTTTTAGAGTCTAATAAACCATGTGTATATATTTAAGTGATTATTGTATAAATTTAAATAAGTTTCCACCAACGGTATTTTTAAAAATAATACCATTATGTCTTTAATCGTTGTAGATTTGTATACACCTTAACATTAGTGGGATAAGTTTATATATTTAATTTCTTATTATAAAATCAAGGAATTGGAAACTAGAGAAACAAAATATTTTATATGGGTTTTAAGAGTATGACATATTAAGTAATGAGATACTTAAAATATTATATGCTTACACTTATGATAACTGTTCACTTAAAAGAAGATCCATAATTAAAACACAAACTTTACTAGATGTATAGGTAGTATGAAGTCTACGCTTGCTTCAGTATGTTTGTTTTGGCTTAATATCCAATATAATTAAAGAGTGCAAAACAATTCATTAACTTTTATGAAAACTGAGTCTGTGAAATTACTTAAACATAGTATTTAACAAAGTTAAATGTTAGGTTAAGAATCCGAACAAACTCTTTGAAGAAAATCCTTTTGATTTAATGCAATATCACACAAGATGTGTAAAATAGTTCAGAAATGTTTAAGAGTCTTGGTAACACAAGTTTCAAAAATTATTTAAATCTCAGTAAACTTCTTGGATAGAAGATTTCAAGTAAGAGTTAAGAAGCATTCACGGAAGTTTAACACACAAGATTTTTACGTGGTAAAACCCCAAAGCCTAGGGAAACATCCACGGTTACCTCTACGCAACACAATAAAATCTACTATAATAAAGTAAGGTTACAAGTTACAACATGCAATCATAGGATCAAAGTAAAAAAGAAATATACCTTTACGCCTAGAGCTAGACCTCCTTAGTTACTCTTTTTTTATCCACTCAGCAACTTGAAATGCCTCCTTCCTTAGATTTTCTTTACGTCGACTCTTTTTATAGGTCTCTCAAGACAACAGTACACCATTCTATTTGTGAAGTGTGTGAAGTGGGGTTAAAGTGTGTGTCTAAGATATGTATATGAACATGCACAATACACTCACACTTATACAACCATTCCTACAAATTATAGAGGATATTCTATATGTTCTTGATTCTCAAACTTCAAATATCATAATATTTAAAAAAAATAGATTTAACTTAAATCTTTTTGAAAAACGGATCTAAACGTTATCTATACGCAAATATATACTACAAACTTTAAAATCAAGTTAACAGAATTAGAACTAAACATGCAAAGAAAATGAAATCTAATATTCACGGTTTTAAAATCAATCGAGTGGGTTTGAAAGATTTTAAAGTATATTTATAGATCCAACAGCAGAGAGTGTTTCTACCAAGATATTATACAAGAAAATGTGTGTAAATAGATCCAACAACCTAGAGTACGTAAATGTGTCACATGTTTCTAGATCCTTGATTTTATGAAAAGGTTGTTCTCAAGATAAACGAGTATAAGAGGAGTTTTTGAAAAATGAAAAATCAGTGAAAACTCTCAAATACTAAACTCTCAAACAGGAAAAACTCCTAAAGATTTGAAAATAGTAAAAAAGAGTTTCTCATGAGTGTTTTTTATTTTTAAAATGAAGGAGAGAACCTTCTTGTTTATTTTAAAACCCTAAAATACACTTTTGGTTTTTTGAAAAAAAATTCTCTCACTTTTTCAGAATTTTTCTATATTTCTCTATCTAAACTCTCCTCTATGTGTGTGTGTGTGTGTGTGTGTGTGTGTGTATTCTCTCTCTATAATGGCAAAAGTCCTGAAATGCAGAGACGAAGGTCCTTTAAACAGGAAAGGTAGAAAGTTCTCGAATGGTTAAGGCAAATGAACGGCTCAGGTTACTTGCACCATTTTTACCCAAATCTAATGGTTGAGATTGAATCTTATAGGATATGCTCAACGATTATAGCCGGTTATAGGTTCCCTCATATGATTGGTCTAAACAGGTAAGACATGAATCATTGCAAGGTTCAAATATAGCCTTATATTAAATGAAATCAACGGTTTAAATTACGCATCAAATATGTGAGTAACATTAAACACAGATTCAGAAAATGAGGAACAAGCAGGTGGCATACAGGTCTCACCTTCTCACTAGGTTTAAAATGCATGTTTATAAGGCGGTTTAACAAATTTAGTAATTCCCAGTTTCCTCCCCAAGTGTCTTAAAAACTCAAATTAGGAACTTAAATAATTTTCTAGAAATTCATTTTAATTATAAATATTTTCAAAACTTGTTTTAAAAGTGTTTAAAAATTCTTAAAGATCCAAAACATATTATGACACAAATATACAATGTGTGTGTGTGTGTCCTAAAGTGTGCCATTTTATACCTTTTATATTCTAAGTGAGAATATATGGCTGATGGTAATGTAGATTCTCTTAGATTAAACTTTATAGTACCTTTGAAGGGCTCCTAACAATCTAAAATTTATTGTCTTCATATCCAAAATAATTGAAAATTCTATATGGTGCAGACTCTTAGTAAGTCAGCCATATAGGGTGTTTCAATCTCCCCCTTTGGATATTGGAGACAAAATCCCTTTGAATACATCATGGGTGCTCGTAGTGAGGAAAAAAATCCTAATCCTGTATAAAGTTCTAACTACCCAACCCATCCTAGAACCAAAAATAAGAGAGAGAAATTAAATTACATAACTTAACTAAAATATAGACCAATACCCTAAAATTTGAAGTGAATGGTGATTTCCAAGGGGCTATAACAAAAATTCTCAATATAGCATGTTAGATAAATCAAAATGCAATTTTATAAAAGTCTCAAGATGGACTCAAACTTCTCCCCGATTTTATCTCAAATAGACAATGGGTAATATTAAGAGAGTATAGAGTCAAAACAGCCTATCTATATTAAGTCATAGCAATAGGTCACATCAAGAGTCTCCTATGTTGAATAGATAAAAGAGGTGTCTTTTGTCATTAATCAAACGACCTTGCCCTATATCCCCAAAGAATAATACAAGATACAGGCCATAGGATATGACTATTTGAGGTAGGAACTTAATCAAGCATGATCATCCCTATTAATTTTCTTAAAGATTCAAATCTTTAACTGTCGAAGGGCTTAGTAAAAAGATCAACTAGTTATTTATCAGTCTCTAAATATTCTATGACAAGTTCTTTAGATTTTACAAGTTCACGAATGAAATGATGTATGATCTTAATGTGTTTGTGCGAGAGTGTTGAACAAGATTTATTGAGATATTTATAGCACTTTGACTATCACACAACAAGGTTAATTGGTTTTCTTCAATGCCATAGTCACATAACATTTGTTTAATCCATAATAACTGAGCGCAACAACTTCCAACAACAATAAACTTAGATTCAGTAGTAGATAGAGATATAAAATTTTGTTTCTTACTGCTCCAACAGACTAAATTATTACCAACATAATAACATGCACGTGAAGTGTTATTACTATCATTGGAACACCATGCCCAACCATCATCAATATAGACAACAATGGAACTAGTGGTGCCTTTTGTATATCGTATATCATAATCAACTGTGCCTTTAACGTATTTTATGATACGTTTTACACACAATAAATGACATTCTTTGGGGGCGCATTGGTCTCGTGCAGAAACACACACGGCATACATAATATTACGTCTAGAGGCAGGGAGATATAACAGGCTTCCTCTCATACTTCTCTAGATGGTAGGATAAACATTTTTTCCATTTTCTTCTTTAGATATCTTAGTTGTAGTACTCATGAGAGTGCGTGCAATCTAAGAATTTTTTTAAACCAAATTTTTTTCTCAATTCATTCGCGTACTTAGTATGAGAGATAAACAACCCATCAGTTAATTGTCTAACTTGAAATCCTAAGAAGTACTGTAACTCCCCCCATAAGTGACATTTGAAATTCTCCGTGCATAATTTTGGAAAAGTCATCAAATTGTGTAAAGGAAGTTGAACCAAAGACTATATCATCAACATAAATTTGTGTGATCAAAATGTCCTTGGTTGTTTTATGAACAAATTAAGTTTGGTCATTGACACTATGCTCAAACCCTTTATTGACTAAAAAGGTTCAGAGACGTCCATACCAGGAACACAACTACCTAAAGTAGTCGATCATCGAAACTCCTCAGGTCCTTAGTCAATAGTTTATAACCTCTCTACAGGTTTTATTGATTTCAAATAAAAGTCTACTCATCTACTCTCTTATTAAAGACAAGATGCTGGCTATACGCTCTCATATACCACAAATCAATCTACGCCGATAGTCACATCATTATAGGACATGCCTAAAGTAAGTAATTCCGTGATAAAAATCAGACCCACGTGATGACATGAAAAATATAGGTGTCCCACAACCCCTCGGTGAGTTTACGTAAATAACAGTGCTATAGGCTAAGTTTAGCAACCTTTTAGCCCATACAATATTAATCGCTACAAAAAAATCAATATACGCCTCATAATTCCTTAGATAGAAAACATACCCTAATTCGCGGGTGGTGGTTGTTGACTCCCACTATTATAACTTTGCTCCGATGAGTCAAGAAAAATTTTACCCCAAATTTTCAGTTCTAGTTCACCACACTCCACTATATGACCAAGCCTTTGAATAGATTGCGTTCGAAAGGTAACACACACAATTCCAGCATTTCAAGAACTTCTGTTGATGACTCTCCTTAATTTTCCATAATAGGGGTGACCTCGACAACGGTCATCATACTCGAACATACTTCATAACCTCCTAAGTACGATATTCGCTATCCGTCCAATGGCCCTCATCTGCCATACTTCTTGTACAAACCCGTCCGAACAGAAATAAGATTCACTAATATATGCAGAATCTTACCAAAAAAATCAACAATCCTAAACATAGGGCTCTACATCAAAGAACGTTAAGCTGAAAACACAGTAAGTCGTACAGACCCTAAAGGACACTAGAACCTGATGCTCTGATGCCACCTGTAACATCCCGCCTAATTAAATACCGGGTGGCCAGTCCCATACCAAATTAAAACAGAATATACAGTTGGCTCATTCTTAGCATCACAGTCGAAAACATATACAACTCACCCAAATACCCAATTAAACTGGTGTTAAAAACTTTCCAAATTTTAATTTCAACAAAATCCATTTTTAGTTTACGAATAGCACAACACATATTATTCTACAACACTAATAACCGAACAGCTAATACAAAAGAATTTAAATGAAATTGGAATAAATATTCCCAAATAATAATCCAATACAGTAATACCATCAATAGTAAATGTATTAAAATGACACGACTACAAGAGTATTTGACTCAGATGGAAAAGAGATAACTGAATGCCTTTGGGTGACATGCCCTAACTAAAAGAATACTGTGAGTCAAATGAAGATAGGCGTCTAAGCAATACTCGTCATAATCCGCTAAGGTTGGCATCCCTGCTACTGGACACTTGATATAGAAGGTACAATAGAAAAGAGAATATGTAAGGAAACGGGTCAGAGCCCGATATAAAATGATTTTTTTTAAAACAGCAAGTATTTAACAAGTGCAATAAAGAATTTATTATATACATGTTAGTATCCAGACTCTCACTTGATATTATCACCTCTCAGCTAGAGTGCACACTTAACGTTTCCTATTAACCTTCTAGTTAATGGTTACTCTTATTTAGTTTCCATAATATGATTTCCATCCCATATCATAACCCCGTATGTCCCATACCATACGTAGTACAATCATTCTTATACGTTTCTCATTAATATGAATTAAGCTTTTCAAATCTATAAGAATAATTATTCATTAACTTAATTCAATTCTATTTCTCTATTTACCGTTATATACAATTATCACACAGTAGATAATTTAACCACTATATACATTCATTCATTTATTTCATTATATATATACATATATAATACGGCACCCTAAGACACAGCTGCGGTGCATGCATTACTCTGCTATCACGTCCCAATATCGCTGGTCGTCGAAATAGGGGGACTAAAGGTTCGGTAAGGATTCCCCAAACCACAAACAACAACATACAAATTGGAGGCGAACATAGTTCTCATACCCATGGGCCACGCACATAACTACGTTTCCATAGTCAGCGGACTTATCAACACACCAATAAGTCTTTCATAAACCTATGTTCTCGAGCGACAAATCAAAAATCCCATGGATTGATCAGGATATGACTGCCCTCACGTGCAAACCTCCCCATCAATAGCAAGTAAGCTAGGTATGTCATACACATAAATTATCAATCAATCAATCAAATAGGCATTATCATCTACCTATAGATATAATATCAACCAGGTACTCACGCTACCCTAAGATAATACCCATACGTAGCATTATATCTCTGTAAATCCTACGTATTAAAATATTATGACTTTACTTCCTTAATTTAATTATTCCAGAGTCTCACTCATTACTCCAGGTTCAAATAGGTTTTCCACAATATATTTATTCAGTAAGAAAATCACTAATATCCTACTGGTCCACATCATCTTATCTCCTGAATTACTACGAATTAAACTCTCCCTTAATTAGGGTTAAAATCGATTGTTTCTAATCTCTTATAAACACATCTTCTATCAACTAGAATTGAATACCATCATCACATGGCTCATAGTCTATAGTGTTTCATTCACACCATATGACTTATCAACAAAATCAACATCCTCGCATCCTATAACATCTCTCCACTCCCGACGTCGTTAAGGTTCATGCGCGGAGCATCTCGCAAAGTGAAATCCAAACAAGGAACCCCTCCAATACACTACTAATTAACTTTGTCGGTCGTGGAGGTCCGTCAAATTCAAATATGCAACCGGGATAACATCAAATCCTCTCTCAACCAAATGTGGTCTGAACTC
The DNA here is from genome assembly GCA_949130495.1 of Sambucus nigra. NCBI lineage: Eukaryota > Viridiplantae > Streptophyta > Magnoliopsida > Dipsacales > Adoxaceae > Sambucus > Sambucus nigra. The sequence goes on from OX422215.1 coordinate 353,129,712, forward strand.
CCATCTCTATCCAGGAGCCATACCATTAAGCGCTTGTACTACACTCAGTCCTTGCGCAATTAATAATGAGCTTAAACTCAGTCCTTGATGCTCAATTGTAACCCTAAGGCTACCCAGGTGTTATATTCAATCTCCCATACTGGACCTATCCTAAATCCTCATGCATACAAATTAGAATCCAACACATGAATCTAGCAACCGAAATTTCTATAATTATCATAATTTTAATCAATTAAATCCCAATCAAATCAATTCAATTCTTAACTAGGGCTTACTGAGCCTTCCTAAGTCCCATTATATCCTCTTAATAATCACCAAATATTTAGAAAAGGTTTGGGATAAGAACAAGCATTAAAAATAAACAACTTCAAGGATTCTGGGGAGGTCGATCGATCGAAGGCAGGGGTCGATCGATCGATCGCCCAGATAACAGCCCAGTTTTCTGCATTTCTTCTACTACGGGTTTCATCACTTTTGATCATTTAAACCTTCATATTAACTACCTAAATTCCTTATAAACCTTACTACATGATATATCAACATATGTGAATTATTTCTAATGCTCTAAACATCCTAGAATCATCAAGAGTTTGAATTAAAAGCATATGTTTATCCTCTTTTTCCAGAAAATTGTATACATGATATCTTCAAGAACACAACAATGATTTTCAGAATTTCTTCAACAACTTACTGATTATTTTGTGGATTACTATCTACCTACAACATGAGTTTGATTCCTACATAGTTCCATTTTCCAGAAATCCATTAACAACTCCATCTTTATCTTCCAAACATGAAAAATCTCATCTTTATATAACTATCCTAACATGGACAATATACAAACTTAGATTACAATCATCAAATACTTGCCTCTAATGAAGGTCTGATCCTTTGGGGTTGTATATCACAGGTGGTTCTCCCCTTCTCCGGCCAACTTCCGGTGGTGGTTGGTGGTGGTGACCTTTGGTCTTTGGTTCTCCTCCTTACCAAGCAAACTTCTCTTCGTCCAAGCAACCTTTCACTCTCTCAAGAAGATGACCTCTAAATATTGTGTAGAAGAGATGAATGAACTCACGTACAACTAATCTCAAAATATTTATAATAAGACAAAATCCAAAATCACTATTCATCCCCCATGTAAAAATGACCAAAATGCCTTTTGGGTTGTCTTTTCATTTCCAAATGACCCGAGACCCAAAACCAACATCCAAATAGACTTTTTTGACTATTTCAACCCTTCCGGATGCAACGACACACTCAAAATGACTATAAGGTTGATAAAAAATAAGTTCTCTTTTTAATTTAATAAATTAGTCCCGACACGTCCCATACATCATCCGACTAAAAATTCAAATTACTGAATTTATAACTCACAGCAATATCAATAACATCACATTCATATATTACCTAAATATCTTTAAGTAATATTCAGAATCATTCATTTTAATATCCACAATTTGGATAAAACCCAAATGAATTAATTTATAATAAAATCCAATTAATCCATTAATATAAAATATAACCCATTTTTAAAAGTCATTAAAATTACGGGGTATTATATACTTCCCCCCTTATAACAGAATTTCATCCCGAAATTCGGAAAAATAAATCATACTGGTAAGGTCAACTCTGAGTATAAATGTCATATCGCAAATAATCTATGTCATATCGCCCATATAGTACATTAACGAAAATCCCCATTGATGTTATATGCCATGCCTCACCATATAGTTTCAACATAATCTAATTTAAACTTTACCCAATCTTCCCTATACTATCCTCGTAACAAAGTTTGGGAAAAATGATCCTCACTTATTAAACAAATAAATCCTGAAGTCACAACTACTTACTTTTTCACAATTATGAAAAATACCACAATCCAACCATCCAGGGCGCCCATACACCCTATCGTACAACTTTCATTATAATACGGATATGATTACCCGCATAATACTCTAATTTATCGCAAAGGTCATAAACTCATATCCTAAAGACTAAACTTATTTCGACTCCCAACGGTTATTAGTTTCATGCGTGGGGTGTCTCGCAAGCGAAATCCAAACAAGGAACCCCCCCGATACACTACTACCTAAAGTAGTATGTCATCGAAACTCCTCAGGTGCTTAGTCAATAGTTTATAACCTCTCTATAGGTTTTATCGATTTCAAATAAAAGTCTACTCATCTACTCTCTTATTAAAGACAAGATGCTGGCTATACGCTCTCATATACCACAAATTAACCCACGCCAATAGTCACATCATGATCGGACATGCCTAAAGTAAGTAATTCCGTGATAAAAATCAGACCCACGTGATGACATGAAAAATATAGGTGTCCCACAACCCCTCGGTGAGTTTACGAAAATAACAGTGCTATAGGCTAAGTTTAGTAACCTTTTAGCCCATACAATATTAATCGCTACAAAAAAATCAATATACGCCTCATAATTCCTTAGATAGAAAACATACCCTCATTCGCGGGTGGTGGTTGTTGACTCCCACTATTATAACTTTGCTCCGATGAGTCAAGAAAAATTTTACCCCAAATTTTCAGTTCTAGTTCACCACGCTCCACTATATGCCCAAGCCTTTGAATAGATTGCCTTCAATAGGTAACACACACAATTCCAGCATTTCAAGAACTTCTACTGATGACTCTCCTCAATTTTCCATAATAGGGGTGACTTCGACTACGGTCATCATACTCGAACATACTTCATAACCTCCTAAGTACGATCCCCGCTATCCGTCCAATGGCCATCATCTGCCATATTTCTTGTACGAACCCGTTCGAACGCAAATAAGATTCACTAATATATATGGAATCTTACCAAAGAAACCAACAATCCTAAACATAGGGCTCTACATTAAAGAACGTTAAGCTGAAAACACAGTAAGCCGTACAGACCCTAAAGGACACTAGAACCTAATGCTCTGATTCCACCTGTAACACCCCGCCTAATTAAATACCGGGTGGCCAGTCCCATACCAAATTAAAACAGAATATACAGTTGCCTCATTCTTAGCATCACTGTCGAAACATATACAACTCACCCAAATACCCAATTAAGCTGGTGTTAAAAACTTTCCAAATTTTAATTTCAACAAAATCCATTTTTAGTTTACGAATAACACAGCACATATTATTCTACAACACTAATAATCGAACAGCTAATACAAAAGAATTTAAATGCAATTGGAATAAACATTCCCAAATAGTAATCCAATACAGTAATCCCATCAATAGTAAATGTATTAAAATGACACAAATACAAGAGTATTTGACTCAGATGGAAAAGAGATAACTGAATTCCTTTGGGCGACATGCCCTAACTAAAAGAATACTGTGAATCAAATGAAAATAGGCGTCTAAGCAATACCCCATAGCTCCATAGCTCGTCATAATCTTCTAAGGTTGGCATCCCTGCTACTGGACACCTGATATAAAAGGTACAATAGAAGAGAGAATATGCAAGGAAACGGGTCAGTGCCCGATATAAAATGATTTTTTTTTAAAACAGCAAGTATTTAAGAAGTGCAATAATACATTTATTATGTACATGTTAGTATCCAGACTCTCACTTGATATTCTCAACTCTCAGCTAGAGTGCACACTTAACGTTTCCTATTAACCTTCTAGTTAATGGTTCCTCTTATCTAGTTTCCATAATATGATTTCCATCCCATATCATAACCTCGTATGTCCCATACCATACGTAGTACAATCATTCTTATACGTTTCTCATTAATATGAATTAAGCTTTTCAAATCTATAAGAATAATTATTCATTAACTTAATTCAATTCTACTTCTCTATTTACCGTCATATACAATTATCACACAGTAGATAATTAAACCACTATATACATTCATTCATTTAATTCATTATATATATACATAAATAATACGGCACCCTGAGACACAGCTGCGGTGCATGCATTACTCTGCTATCACGTCCCAATATCGCTGGTCACCGAATAAGGGGACTAGAGGTTCGGTAAGGATTCCTCGAACCACAAAAAACAAGTAGGCTTGGTATGTCACCGATAAGTCTTTCATAAACCTATGTTCTCGAGAGACAAATCAAAAATCCCATGGATTGATCAGGATATGACTGCCCTCACGCTCAAACCTCCCCATCGATAGCAAGTAGGCTAGGTATGTCACACACATAAATTATCAATCAATCAATCAAATAGGCATTATCATCTACCTATAGATATAATATCAACCAGGTACTCACGCTACCCTAAGATAATCCCCATACGTAGCATTATATCTCTGTAAATCCTACGTATTAAAATATTATGACTTTACTTCCTTAATTTAATTATTCCAGAGTCTCACTCATTACTCCAGGTTCAAATAGGTTTTCCACAATATATTTATTCAGTAAGAAAATCACTAATATCCTACTGGTCCACATCATCTTATCTCCTGAATTACTACGAATTAAACTCTCCCTTAATTAGGGTTAAAATCGATTGTTTCTAATCTCTTATAAACACATCTTCTATCAACTAGAATTGAATACCATCATCACATGGCTCATAGTCTATAGTGTTTCATTCACACCATATGACTTATCAACAAAATCAACATCCTCGCATCCTATAACATCTCTCCACTCCCGACGTCGTTAAGGTTCATGCGCGGAGCATCTCGCAAAGCGAAATCCAAACAAGGAACCCCTCCAATACACTACTACTTAACTTTGTCGGTCGTGGAGGTCCGTCAAATTCAAATATGCAACTGGGATAACATCAAATCCTCTCTCAACCAAATGTGGTCTGAACTCCCATCTCTATCCAGGAGCCATACCATTAAGCGCTTGTACTACACTCAGTCCTTGCGCAATTAATAATGAGCTTAAACTCAGTCCTTGATGCTCAATTGTAACCCTAAGGCTACCCAGGTGTTATATTCAATCTCCCATACTGGACCAATCCTAAATCCTTATCCATACAAATTATAATCCAACACATGAATCTAGCAACCGAAATTTCTATAATTATCATAATTTTAATCAATTAAATCCTAATCAAATCAATTCAATTCTTAACTAGGGCTTACTGAACCTTCCTAAGTCCCATTATATCCTCTTAATAATCACCAAATATTTAGAAACGGTTTGGGATAAGAACAAGCATTAAAAATAAACAACTTCAAGGATTCTGGGGAGGTCGATCGATCGAAGGCAGGGGTCGATCGATCGATCGCCCAGATAACAGCCCAGTTTTCTGCATTTCTTCTACTACGGGTTTCATCACTTTTGATCATTTAAACCTTCATATTAACTACCTAAATTCCTTATAAACCTTACTACATGATATATCAACATATGTGAATGATTTCTAATGCTCTAAACATCCTAGAATCATCAAGAGTTTGAATTAAAAGCATATGTTTATCCTCTTTTTCCAGAAAATTGTATACATGATATCTTCAAGAACACAACAATGATTTTCAGAATTTCTTCAACAACTTACTGATTATTTTGTGGATTACTATCTACCTACAACATGAGTTTGATTCCTACATAGTTCCATTTTCCAGAAATCCATTAACAACTCCATCTTTATCTTCCAAACATGAAAAATCTCATCTTTATATAACTATCCTAACATGGACAATATACAAACTTAGATTACAATCATCAAATACTTGCCTCTAATGAAGGTCTGATCCTTTGGGGTTGTATATCACAGGTGGTTCTCCCCTTCTCCGGCCAACTTCCGGTGGTGGTTGGTGGTGGTGACCTTTTGTCTTTGGTTCTCCTCCTTACCAAGCAAACTTCTCTTCGTCCAAGCAACCTTTCACTCTCTCAAGAAGATGACCTCTCAATATTTTGTAGAAGAGATGAATGAACTCACGTATTACTAATCTCAAAATATTTATAATAAGACAAAATCCAAAATCACTATTCATTCCCCATGTAAAAATGACCAAAATGCCTTTTGGGTTGTCTTTTCATTTCCAAATGACCCGAGACCCAAAACCAACATCCAAATAGACTTTTTTGACTATTTCAACCCTTCCGGATGCAACGACGCACTCAAAATGACTACAAGGTTGATAAAAAAATAAGTTCCCTTTTTAATTTAACAAATTAGTCCTGACACGTCCCATACCGCGTCCGACTAAAAATTCAAATTACTAAATTTATAACTCACAGCAATATCAATAACATCACATTCATATATTACCTAAATATCTTTAAGTAATATTCAGAATCATTCATTTTAATATCCACAATTCGGATAAAACCCAAATGAATTAATTTATAATAAAATCCAATTAATCCATTAATTTAAAATATAACCCATTTTCAAAAGTCATTAAAATTACGGGGTATTATATTATGCTTAGGGTTACACGCAGTCTTTGCGACTTGTGCAACATTAATTTTCAAAATTCCTTTCGAAGATTTTTTAAAATCTTCACCTGGTTTAGTTGGTAAAGTTCCAGAAGAAATAAAGATAGTTTGTGAATTCGGTAAATTGGTCTTTGCTCCTTTGGGATTTTTGTCAAATCCTAAGCTAGTTTTATCTTCCAAATTTATTTTTCTACAACTAATTATTTTACCATATGCTTTCGCATTAGTCTCAAAATGAAGGCATTTATTTTTATTTGGATTCTTCTGGTTCTAGCAAAGTGGACTTATATCTTTCTTCTGAAACAATTTTTTTCTCAAAAAGTTCATTGATTTAGGAAACATAATTTTTTGTTTCAGTCTCATGGGACATACATTGATTAGTGTATTCCTTAACATTCTGCATAACAGTATTACTTACCTTAACATTTCAAATTTGAGATATTAATTTAGTATTAATCCGAAAATTATTTTAAATAGTTACTAGCGTGACGAGAGTTAGTAATTATTGAGAATTTTTTGAATATTACTGAATGAGTAAAGTAATATATAAGATTGATTTTATTAAAATTGTCACGAGTGAATAAAATGGCAATTATAGAAATTTAAGTCGGGACGCGCCTGTGTCGTGTCGGGACTAAATTATTATTATTAAAAGTGAATATATTATAAGTTGCCCGTATGATCATTTCGAGTGTGCCAATGTATCCGGAATGGTCGAGATAGTTAAAAAAGTATACCTGGGGGGTTTAGTTTGGGTCTCGAGGCATTTTGAGGCCTAATTGGCATCCCGGGAGGGTATTTTAGACATTTTGTATTTTTGGGTAATTAAACACACAAATTTCCCTAAGGTATAACATCCATTTGAGTTAGGCTTTTAGGGTTAACAATCACAAAAATTAATAAGAACGGACATTAGAGAAGAAGGTAGGAAGCTTTCCAAGCAATCCAAGGCCAAGAACTCATCTGTTTACACCGCCACAACCACCAAAACGTAGATCGTACGAAGAGGAACGCAACCATACCTTTTTCATCCACAAATCAGACCCTTGAATTTCCAAGCAAGTATCTATCTTTCTTTTCTTTAAATTAATGCTTCATCCATGTTATATTAGGATTGTTATACACATGTTTCATAAAACAATTTGAGGAATTTGAGGATTTAATCACATGTCTTGGTGGAAATAGTTATATTCTGGACATCCCAATCATATGCAGAGGATAACCCACCAATTTGTATGAGTTTAGAAGCAAAAAATATGGAAGATAATTTAAAAGAATGAAAGTTTTATGAAAATTGGGGTTTACCTAGATGGTTTAATTCTTGTGTGGTGATTGTCATCCTTATTATTTATGTCACTCTTAAACTGTTGTTATTAAAAAGGTTTTCATATTGGAATTTAAATAAAATGTAAATAAGACTTTAAATTGTTTTGACACTTAGCTTAATTATTTAGGGTGTTTAAATTGGAAATTTTATTTTTTGCGACAGTGATGCTAAGAATGAACCAACCGTTCACCTTGATTTTAATTTAATAAAGGACTAATCACCGGTATTTACTTAGGCGGGGTGTCACAGGTGGTATCAGAGCTAGGTTCTAGTGTCCTTTAGGATCTGTACGGCTTATTTTGTTTCCAGCTTAGCGTCTTTGATTTAAAGACCTATTTTAGGACTGTTGTATTCTTGTATATACGCTTATGTCTTCAGCTATTTGAGATTTGATAATAACTATAGACTAATAAACTTCCTTCTCATTTTAGATGCCTCCGAGATGTGCACCCCTAGATAGGAATGCCCGGTCCGAGCAGCTAGCAGCTCCGGCTCAGGGAATGATGAACGCAACTAAAGTAGCCGCCATTGTTGCTCAGGCGATGAATGACGCATTAGCGATGGTGCAGCAGGCTCCACCCCAGGTTCAGGCAGTAGTGCCAGTACCGGTACAGCTTCCCACTGCATGGGAGAGGGTTAAGGATGCCTTTCAGAAGGCGCATCCCCCGGATTTCTCGGGTAGCTCGGACATAGTAGTCGCCAGCCAATGGAAGAAGGATATCCAAAGGCATCTGCGCATGTATGAGTGAACCGACGTGCAAAAATAGTTGTTGGCTTCCTTTAAGCTTATGGGGGCTGCTTTGCAGTGGTGGGAGACCACCACCACCTTGGATGAGAGGGACAACATCATGATTGAGTCATTTTGGGCGCGATTTGACCGCAAGTACTTTCCATCAGTCGTGCAGACTGAGATGAGACAGAGGTTACTAAATCTTAAGCAGGAGAGTATGACCATTGCTGAGTATGAGGAGGAGTTCACCAGACTTCTCACTATAGTGAAGGATGAGGCACCCAATGAGGAGAAGAAGATATTATTATTTGTAGATGGATTGACCTGGAGGATTCGTCAGCAACTCATAAGCAATCTATCATTGAGTACTTACACTGACGTACTCAATGCTTCTTTATTGTACTGTCAAGATCACTGCTTCCATCAGCAGGGGAGAAAACAAGCAGGGGTGTCTAGCCAGCAGGGCAGGACAGGGGCAGTAGTACTGATGGGGCACTAACAGCCTAGGGACAAACCCGTCACAGTGAGCAGAGTTCCCATCGGGGGGACCCTGTCAAGCAATTTCGATCAGGTGATTCCAGATAGGGATTTGGAGGATTTAGGCAGGGTTAGCATGGCCAGTCTAGTCAGCAAGGACAGCAAGTCCAACACCGTCAGCAGCAGGGTCATCAGCATTTTCAATAGGGCCAGTGGCAGGGTGGTAACAGCCAACTGGGTCGTGGTCAGTAGGGTCAGCGGGGAGGTAACTTCAGGGTCAGATGCTTCGGATGTGGCAAGAATGGACATAAATGCCAGGATTTTCCAGAGGGGGATAAGGCCCCACAGCAGCAAGGTGCCCGTAATGAACCGCAGAGGCCGCTCTTTCCAACCGCCTTCCCAGTGCTACCTCAGGTGCCAGCCCTACCATCTATCCCAGTTGCTCCAGTTCAGCAAGAGAAATTACAGTATGGATGTGTCTATAACGTCCTCCAGGCGGCAGCACCTCGGGAACCACCTACGATTGAGGGTACGTTTCCTATCCATGGCACTATGGGTCGGGTTTTATTTGATACTAGGGCATCGTACTATTTTATAGCTTCTCATTTTTCACGGGACTTAGGGTTATTAGACATGGTAGAGAGCACTGTGACATGCGTAGACTCACCACTCGGGAATGGGTCTTTGAATTTCTTTATATGTCGGGGTGTAGGTATAGAGATTGGTAGCTTGATTTTACCTGCATACATGCTAGTCTTAGAGATACATCAGTACGATGTCATCATTATCATGGATTAGCTCACCGTGTACAGAGCCATGATTTATTATTTCGGTAGGAGAATTATCTTTGCCATTCCGGGGCAGGATATGTTTTTGGTGGCGATGCCTCGCCCGGAGGGAGGATATTCCACCCATTTGTATTACATAGAGGAGGATACCTCTAAGGACATTTTGATTCCCTAGATTCAATTATAGTCGTTCGTGAGTTTTTGGATGTATTTCAGGAGATACCGGGCCTACCCCCCAGTCAAGAGATAGATTTCATCCTAGACTTGATGCCAAGCAGTCGAACAATAGAACGTGCACCGGATCATATGGCTCCAGCAAAGATGAGGGAGTTACGGGATCAGATAGAGCAGCTGTTAGGTCAGGGCTTCATTCGTAGGAGCACCTCACCTTGGGCGCTCTGGTGTTATTTGTAAAGAAAAGAGACGAATCACTGAGGTTATGCATGGATTACCGAGAGATGAATAAGGTCATGATATGGAATAAATATCCATTGCCTCGAATCGATGACCTGTTCGACCAGCTGAGGGGAGCTACCCTCTTTTTGAAGATAGATTTGAGATCAAGATATCATCAGCTACAGATTAGGGAGCAGGATGTGTTGAAGACTTCTTTCTTGATGAGATATGGATCCTATGAGTTCAGAGTCATGCCGTTTGGGATGACAAATGCTCCAGCCATATTCATGGACTTGATGAACCGAGTGTTCAGAGAGTTCTTGGATCAGTTTGTCATGGTCTTCATAGATGACATCTTGATTTATTCACACACCGAGGAGGAGCATACCGAGAACTTGAGGCATGTTCTTCACACTCTATGAGAGAATCAGTTGTATGCTAAGTATGAGAAGTGTGGATTCTGATTACGAGAGGTACAGTTTTTGGGGCATGTTGTGTCAGAATTGGGGATATCGGTTGACCCGAGAAAAGTGTCGGCAGTGAGGGAGTGGGGACGGCCCACAACACCGACAGAGGTGCGTAGTTTATTAGGGTTAGCCGGGTACTACAGGAGGTTCATTTGAGGCTTTTTGAAGATAGTGGGTCCGTTGAAAAATCTGACTCGCAAGGGAAGTCTGTATGTTTGGGATGATGCTTGTCAATTGGCTTTTGATGAGCTTAAAGATAAGTTGACTTCGGTGCCAGTTCTTTCCTTGCCCAAGCCGGGAGTGGAGTACCTGGTGTACACTAAGGCCTCTTTATGGGGACTCAGAGGAGTACTTCAGCAAGAGGAGAAGGCTATAGCTTTTACCTCCCACAAGCTTAAGCCTCACGAGAGGAATTACCCCACCCACGACCTAGAGCTAACAGCGGTCGTATTTGCACTACGGATTTTAAGACATTACTTGTTGGGGGAGAAGTTTCGCTTGTTCACAGACCACAATTCACTACAATATTTGTTCACTCAGTGAGAATTGAACATGCGTTAGCGTAGTTGGTTAGAGTTTGTGAAAGACTATCGGTTCGAGATATAGTATCATCCGGGGAAGGCTAAAGTCATTTCTGATGCGTTAAGCCGTAAATCGAAAGCAGACGTAGCGGAAGTGTGGAGAGCGAAGTGGAAAGAGTTGGGACACCAGGATGCAGTACCCCATTCCTTTATATATGTTATGTCAGTCACATCCGAGATTGTTACGAGGGTGATACAGGCACAAGCGGCGAATACTTGTTACCAGGAAAAGATTGTATGGCTCTTAGCTGAGGGTGCTGAGTCCTATTCCATGAGTTCTGATGGGGGTTTGAAATTTAATGGGAGATTAGTGGTCCCAGAAGGAGAAGACTTACGTCAGTTATGACATAATCGCATGGATCCAGATTTACAGTACATCCCGGAGGGGATAAGACATACCAAGATATGAGGTGACAATACAGGTGGAGTGGGATGAAGAAGGACATTGCAGAGTTCGTGTCCAAATGTTCTACCTGCCAAATGGTAAAGGTGTACCGCCAGAGACCTCCAGGGTAACTCCATCCATTGGATATACCTACGTGGAAATGGGAAAGTATTTCCATGGACTTCATTACTGGATTACCTACATCACAGCGGGGTCACAATTCCATATGGGTGATTGTGGATCGGTTGACCAAGGTAGCTCACTTTCTGCCAATACGGACAGACTACACCACGGTCGAGTATGCACAGTTATTCATTGCTGAGATCATTAGGCTACATGGGGTGCCCTTGGATATTGTGTCTGATAGAGACAAAAACTTCGTATCGCGCTTATGGCAGAGCTTTTAGGAGGCCATTGGTACTGAGTTGAGATTGAGTTCAGTTTATCACCCACAGACGGATGGACAGATAGAGTGTACCAATCAGATGTTGGAGGATATGCTACGCATGTGTGTCTTTGATTTTGGAGGAGGTTGGGAGTCGTATCTTCCACTGGTGGAGTTCGCTTATAATAGCTCTTATCGTTTCACGATCGGCATGGCCCCATTTGAGGCATTGTATGGCAGGCCTTTTCGTTCTCCCGCTTGTTGTCTAGAGGTGGGGGACAATAAGTTACTAGGGCCAGAGGTGATTCAGGAGACTTCATCAAGGATTGAGCTTATCAGGAGTTGCATTTGGGTAGTCCAGGACTGGCAGAAAAGCTACGCCGATGCAAAGTGGTCTTTCTAAGAGTTTAGCATGGGGGACCAAGTATTGCTACATGTGTCTATTATGAGAGGAGTGATGAGGTTTGCGAAGAAAGGGAAGTAGGCCACGAGATACGTGGGACCATTTCCCATTATCGAGAGGATTGGCCCGGTGGCATACAAATTGGGGTTGCTAGAGCACTTGCACCGCATTCACGATGTATTCCACATCTCATCGTCAAGACGATATCTTTGGGATGATATGGCCCACACCCACATCGCGATAGAGGAGATTGACTTACAGCCCAACAGCTCTTACGAGGAGAGACCAGTGGCTATTCTAGACCATAGCGAGAGGAAATTGAGGTCGAAGGTAGTCCCACTTGTACGGATCCAGTGTGAGCATCATAATGTGGAGGAATCCACTTGGGAGCGCGAGGCAGATATGCGCGAAAGATATCCAGATCTATTCTTATCAGGTATGCCTTATTCTCGAAATTTCGAGACAAAATTCCGTTATTAGGGGGGAATTATGTAATACCCGTATTTTTATGGCTTTTAATTTGGGGATTTATTAAATTTAAATTGAGATATTAATTTAATATTAATCCAGAAATTATTTTAAATAGTTACTCGTGTGACGAGAGTTAGTAATTATTGAGAATTTGTTGAATGTTACTAAATGAGTAAAGTAATATATGAGATTGATTTTATTGAAATTGTCATGAGTGAATAAAATGGGAATTATGAAAATTTAAGTTGGGATGCACCTGTGTCGAGTCAGGACTAAATTATTATTATTAAAAGTGAATATATTATAAGTCGCCCATATGGTCATTTCGAATGCGCCAATATGTTCGAAAGGGTCGAGATAGTCAGAAAAGTATACCCGGGGGTTTAGTTTGGGCCTCAGGGCGTTTTGAGGCCTAATTGGCATCTCGGGAGGGTATTTTAGACATTTTGTATTTTTGGATAATTAAACCCACTAATTTCCCTAAGGTATAATGTCCATTTGAGTTAGGCTTTTAGGGTTAACAATCACAAAACTTAAGAACGCCCATTAGAGAAGAAGGTAGGAAGCTTTCCAAGCAATCAAAGGCTAAGAACTCGTCCGTTTACACCGCCACAACCACCAAAACGTAGATCGCACGAAGAGGAATGCAACCATACCTTTTTCATCCACAAATCAAACCCTTGAATTTCCAGGCAAGTATCTATCTTGCCTTTCTTTTAGTTATTATTTCGTCCATGTTAGATTAGGATTGTTATACACATGTTTCATAAAATAATTTGAGGAATTTGAGAATTTAATCACATGTCTTGGTGGAAATAGTTATTTTCTGGACATCCCAATCATATGTAGAGGATAACCCACTAATTTGTATGAATTTAGAAGCAAGAAATCTGGAAGAGAATTTAAAAGAATGAAAGTTTTATGAAAATTAGGGTTCTTGTTAAATATGATGATTTACCCCATTAATTCCATACCTTTAATGAATTTGGACATGTTTCACGTAGGAAATCATGTATATAGGTATATGTAACTAATAGGAATATTGTTTGGGAGTTTAAGAATAATTAATGGCATTTTGGAAAAATTCGTAAGATGAAACCCGTAGGTTGAAATTGCAGTTTCTGGGCAAGAACTGCTTGATCGATCGATCGACCCAAGAACATCGATCGATCGATGATCGATCGATCGACCCCTCCTGGAAAACTGCATATTTTTCCCCTTTTTGTTTAATCCGGTTTAAATACGTAGTAACCCTTGATTATTATTTATATAGTATAATGGGTCGTGAGGAGGACCAGTAGGGTCTATATAGACTCTGTTGAATGAAATTTAATATGGTATGAAATTGTGAGTTAACGGGGAATTTCGTTACACAATAGAGATTGTGCGTAAGTTCGTTAATGAATTGAGGAACTCGTGAAAGACTTAGACCAGAAGGTTAGAGAGGGTACACATACTGAAATTGTATTTAGGAAGAGAGAATACTTCGAGAGATGAGAAGTAAGTATGAAATAAATTATAAGTGGGAATAAAAGAGATGAATCCCTTATGCGAGATAATTGGGTAAAATTGTACTAAATGCGATTAATGATAATTATGGGTCGTGGGGGAACCTTATTGGAAATTGTGTACCTATATATGGCCGTGTGACTGTGTACATATATTAAATACTTTATTTGTGAATAATCATACCCGCGCTACTTGCTATCATGGAGGTTGCCGCGCAGGGACAGCCTTATCTCGATGGGACCTTTATGGGGGATATTGACTTGTACCCTAAAACATAGGATTCCTTGGTACAGGCTATCAAAGAATGATAGTCAGACGGTCCTAAGAGACATGAGGGGTATGTCCTGACCTCTTAGTGACTTGGAACTATGCTTCACCTCCATTGTGTGTGTATTGTGTTAATACAGTTCGAGAGTGATTCCTAACTAGTATTTCCCTTAGTACGAGTAATACGGGGACTTGATAGCAGAGTATGCTAGCACCATAGAATTTATGTGGGGTGCCGATATATATATATATATATATATATATATATATATATATGTATATACTTATATATAGGAACTTTCTACTGTATGTATAAATAGTTAAGTAATGAATTAATGATCCAACTTTATAATAAGTGTTAGGGAACTTTGTAACGGTACGGTGTTGCTCTAAGTAACGTAATGAATTTTAAAGAGAATGATCTTCTAAAACAGAATATCATAACCTTTATACTTCTCGGGATAAAACTTTATGGAAAATAAGTGAGATAAACGTATGAGTTTAGTAGTACAGTAGGCGTGCACACTAGATGAGAGGCGAGAATTATCAAGAGAGTGTCGCATACTAACATGGTTATTACATTAGCCGGTAAGCATTTTAAATACTTAATAAACTGTTTTAAACTGTTTTACACTCGGACTCTGACCCATTTTCTATCATCTTCTCTCTCTTGTATATATATGTATGTATTACAGGTGCCCAGCCACAGGGGCATCATGCTTAGGTTCTTTGGATTGGACGTGCTGCAGCTTATGTGGAAGTGGCAGGCTCTTGCTTAGACGACCTCTTCATTGATTCAGTTTCTATTTTAGTTTTTCATAGTTAGGGCATGTGTCGCCCGATTTCCTATCCCATTTGGATTTGTCAGAAATTTATGTCTATGGTATTTCCAGTATTTGGTACTCTTTGGGAGTTAACTCTTGTCAGGGTGATTTCATTTATAGTTCATAACTTGGTTTGGTTTACCTAGATGGTTTAATTCTTTTGTGGTGATTGTCATCCTTATTATTTATGTGGCTCTTAAACTGTTGTTATTAAAAAGGTTTTCATATTGGAATTTAAATAAAATGTAAATAAGGCTTTAAATTGTTTAGACACTTAGCTTAATTATTTAGGGTGTTTAAATTGGAAATTTTATTTTTTGCGACAGTGATGCTAAGAATGAACCAACCATTCACCTTGATTTTAATTTAATAAAGGACTGATCACCCGGTATTTAATTAGGCGGGGTGTCACAAGTCTTTAACCATTTTCTCAATTTTGGAACTTTTCTTAAGAGTCTTAGAGTACAATTCTTGTGTTTCAGAGGTAAATCGTCATCATCGGACTCACTAAGTGATGTGTGTGATTTGTCCCCTAGTGCTTCAATTTGTGATTTGGAACTCACACACCCATTCAATTTGTCACAATGATTTTCACTTTGACTCACATTCATAATAGACTTATCAAAATTATTTATCACAATAGCATTGGAAAATTCATTCATACAAGCATGGGGGTATACCAATAATAGCAATATCATCAGGCAAGCATGCTTTATCGTCAATGTAAACAATTTTAGCAAAGAAAGACATGCATGATTCATTTGTTTATATGACTCCGGCTCATCGTCCTCAGAGTCACTAGAGTCATCCCATGTCTTACACATATGGGCCTTAAGAATATTCTTAATCTTAGACTTACATTTATTAGCATAATGTCCCATATTACCACATTTGAGACACTGTATATTTCCCAAGTCGTTTTTAGGTCTCTGGCTATTATTAAAGATTTTTTTGTCATTATTTCTATCATATGGTCTAAGAACTTAAAAGATTTGATAGTCGGCTTTCCCTTGTTTAGTTTCCATATCATTCCAAAACTTTATAATCTTTTTGAAATATTTACTCATTAGGGCTATTTGATTATCAGTTATTTCAAGGTCATAGTCCTCATCTAGTCCTAGGTCATAGTCGGGGGAGTTTAACTTAGGTACAATCATTTAAGAGGAGAAGACAATATTGGATCCAGAGGATAGTTCAACATTGGTGGTCATATGCTTCAAATATTCTAACTCCGTTTCTATGGTTCTCAATTTTCTACTCAATAGCTCAGGAGTTAAGTTAGGGTCATCTATCTCTTCTATAGCATATCGTTTATTATCAAATTTAGCATGTAGAGATCTAAGAATTTTTTGGACTATTTCCTTTCTATGATAAACTATACCATTTGCATTCAGTTTAGTGATAATGTTAGTAAGCTTAATGTATAAGTCATCAAAGTTCTCAGATTCATGGGCACCAACATTTGAGTTTTACCAACCTTCACATGCTCATCAACTTCATGGGCAGTAATAAAGGTGTCCTAGGATTCTTCAGATGTAGTGCGTATAGATACTCTCTTTAATTTGTGCAAGAACAATTTTTCATACATTGTTCATAGCATAGATTTAGACTAGTTTGGCGTATCCCGTTACAAATCATCACGTATTGTCACGACAAACCGAACTCGATCATCAATAAGTTTGAAGACTTCCTGACAGCCCATAAAGCTATAAAGAAATTTAGAGTTTAAATTAATTTACAGAATTTATTTTTAGGATGTTTTATTTTTATCAAAAACGAATTGGAGTTTTTTATTTCAAAAAGAAAATTTTTTATTTTTAAATCACGTTCAAACGAGATTGCCACTTCGTTAGAAGGGTCTCCAAAATATTTTTCAAATGAGCTTTAATCGAGGGCTTACCATTTTGATTTTCCTGATGTCATTAGAAGTGAGACCGATCTCGTTCAAATGAAACGTTAATCTCGTTAGAACGACAGTATGGATATCATTCGAAAGACGCCATCATCTCGAATTTTGTTAACATCCTATAAATACATGTTTCATGTTCAATTGTTCTTAGACTTTTGCCAAATTTGTTTCTGCATATCTTTTGCAAAAGTTCTTCATGGTTTTTTGTTCTAAAAAACTTTTTTATTCACAACATACATCCTGAAAATAGTTGTGGACCAAGGTCACCTGTGGGAGATTCGTCTACCGTAGATTCCTTTATAATGTTTGTAAGTTGCGATTTGTAAATTTTATAAAGTGAATAAAAATCTTTACCCTGAGGGAATTTTTCTTGAAACTTTGCCTATGTTAAATGCTTGAGTTGATTTATGTTTTGAATCACATAATTGCATACTCTACGGATAAAGAATTAAGATTTGGTGTGGATTGTCATCTGAATTTAATAAGTTAACACCTTTAGATAATTGCGTACTCTCAAATTGGATTTTTTTACCACCCTTATCGTGCACGTTTATTTTTTCATCCGTAAGTGGTATTAGAGCCTTCCACACTTATAAGTGGTGTCAGTGCATACTTACCACCTTTTCTAAGTGGTGTCAGAGTGGGTAACACCAAATTATCGTGTGATCCTGATTTTCTTTAAGAATTTTCCCTGCTAATACCATTTTTCTCAAATTGGTATCTGAGAAAGATGCATTAAGTTATTGTGTTAAATCCTTGTTTAGTGATATTTTGGGTTTATTTTTTCTCTCAATACATTCCATAGTTTTGACGACTTAAATCGTTTGAATTTGAAGTTTTTTAAAAGAATTGAGATTCTTGAAAAAGAAAATTTTTGTAATAAATCTGCTATGGATCTTTTGCAAACTCTTCAAAATCAAAGAGATTTCCTTCATGAGAAATTTATGGATATGGACCGTGATTTTAAAAAATTAGAATTGTCCAAGAAAGCGAGTGATGATAGAGTCCAATTTTTAGATAAAGAATTAAAGGATATTAAAAATTATGGGGTTAATGTTCGTGTCGTTGAGGATAATGTTTTGATGAATGATTTTAATGCACGAGAGAAGAATTTTAGGCATAAGTTTACTTTCATTGAGGGAGTGAAATAACCTTCTTTGAATGATTGAAAATATGAAAAAGGAGTCACTAAACTTGAAAGTGTCAAATTATTTGCTTGAGTCTAAAATTTTGAAGTTACAAGATGATTTAAAAGACTAAAGTAGTTTAAGTAGTAATAATAATGGCTCATATGTTTCTAATGTTTCCAATGGTAAAGCAAAGACCACTGTTTATTTTAGAGCGTCAACCAAATCCATGGAAGTTAGAAAAGGTCAACCCATAAGTAAAATTCCTTGCGTTTACGCATGTTCACATTGTGGTAGGAAAGGTCAACTTAGGGCATTTTGCTATGATCTTGGAAAAAGTACTAGGAAGTAGAAGTCTAGTGTTACCTTAGTTCCTGAAATCCGATGCATTAAGTATACACCAATTTGGGCTAGTAAATCCGTTTTAAAGGAGCTAGATGTCAGACTTGTTGATTCTCACATACTTCCACATGATGTTTCACTTGATATATCTTATGGATGATTGCTTGCATGATTTTATTTGTCATACTCTACTTCCACTTCATGATATATGTTTGCTAGTGTTATGACATGTGTATCTTTTTTATTATTTTTTTCTTTTACTGAGTCATATTGAAAAAATACAAAAAGATTTTATTTTTATAAAAATTTTAAAAAATACAATAAAAAATTGATTTTTGTGTATTTTAGTTTTGTACATTTGGAGTGACAAATTGGTGTGTTTGAATCCAATTCACTCCGTAATTTTCATGTGTCTAGGACATTTGGTTATGACTTTAGATACTTAGATTAATCTTAACCATATTTATGGAGTTGTTTCGAACTTGATTGTCTTTATAGATTCGACTTTGTATATGCCTCCTGACACACATTCATGAGCATGTTAGATTTTTACTTCATTATGTACATTTGAGCTTGTTGAGATGTTCTCCTATCAATTTGTCATCTACATGTTTATGTGACTATGGAGGATGTGTGCATGTAAGAACTGATGCCCGAAAATTTTTATTTATTATTGAAAAAAAATGAGTGTACACGCAGGAACGGAGCCAGGAACTTTTGATAGTGGCGGCTAAGTTAACAGTGAATTTCGGGGGTTTGGGGACGGGATCCCCTGAGCTGAATTTTTTGAAGTTATTTTTTAGTATTTAAAAAAAATAATGTAATTTGTTTATTCTAATGGAAAGAGAAACAAATATTTAAATCAACATTTCGACCCCAAGTTTAAACTAACTATCTTTAATTATCCCCTACAATTAACCCTAAAATACAAACCAACAACATTAAATCAAACTCTAACAAACATAACATTATTATCCTAACATAAACCCCAAATTTTAACATCAATATATTTAGTTCAATGCAACTTAAATTTAGTCCTAAAAATATCCTCAAATTCGGTTCTAGAAATTTCTCAATATTAACACTAAAATTTATTCCAATATTAACCCTAAAATTAAAGGCAAGAGAAATAGAGAGAAAAAAAGAGAAGACATACCCATCAAAATGGGAGGAAGGATCTCTAAAGGAGGACAAATAAATTTTGATTGACACAAAAATTGAAACCCTAAAAAATGAATGAAATCATAAAAATTAATAGAGTTAATGAGATAGAATAATATTTATATGAAAAGAAAAAAAATAACTTAGAATCTTACCAAATGTTGTCTTCTCTTGTAACTTTTAAAGAGGGAACATGCACATCATATATGGATATTGAGAAGAAGAATGGAAGGAAAAGATTTTGAAAGAGGGAGGTGGGTGTTTATGTTTTGACAGGAGAGAAAATAGGTTTTAATGTATGGGTATTTAAACTATTAGTATTCATCCATTTTACCCTTGGTTTTAAAATAATCTCTTTGTACCCCTAATTTTTTTTACCTACAAAAATAAAATAAAAAATTTAAAACATGGGGGCTTGAGCCCCCACCTGGATCCGTCCCTGTGTACACGGGAAAGGGCTACGAAAGACAGGTTGACTTTGCATGAAAGCCATCATTGAAAATATCCAAAGAAAAAATAAAGGCAACAAAAAGATCAAAAATATGCCAAAAGGGGGCCAACATATGTTAGTTTATTTGATCTTTCAAAAGAAATCACTACAAAAGATAAAGGAAAGAAAATAATAGAAAATGTGATTATGTTTATCTTATGAGGGAATTTAGTTGAAGATCAATGGAATTACACAACGATACCTAGTTATCCTTATTTTGTCATGACGCTACTGATTTGTAGAATCATCAATATTCTAGGATTGTGTGCATTGTGCTTGTTTTATTCATTAAGTTCAATTTTATTTGTCACTTGAGGCTAAAGCTTAGTTTGATCAAGTTTTGAGATCAGTTAGAACTTCTTGAACATATTTGAGAGGGTTATAATTCATTTGTATCTAGTTTACACCCATACATTCCATCCCACATGTTTAGACTCATCGATACTATTCTACTATGTAAATCTTACGTATTTGTGTCATGTTTTTGTGGTCGTTTATACCTATATTTGTGTGTCGAATCTTTTTAATATATTTTGCATATATTGTATATGGTATTGTATGTTGTATTTGTGAAATTTATTTTTTTGAGAAAAAAATAAAATTTTCAAAAATAGTTGGTTTTGATAGCCTTCGAAATGATCATTACACATGCTCGATTTATATAATTTTGTGATGATATCTTATCTTTTACGTGATGCTTCGTATTTCATCCCTATGTTTATACTTCTTTGTCTATTTCAGATAAAAACAAAGGGGGAAAGCAAATTAAAAGTGGGAGTTTGATTTATGGGGGAGAATTTAATTAAAGTTATTTTTCAAACTCGATGCGTCATGAGGTATCATGTGTGCAGGTGCTTAAAGCGAAATTCAAGACACACGGAGGAAGACAAAGATTGACAAAAGGGAATAAGAAGAAGTTTGAAGACAAAGAGACTTATGCCATTAAGTTTGACAAAGGAAAGAAGAAGTTTAAAGATATAAGGGACTTATGTCATTCCATTATAGGGTTAGGAAGGGTGTTAGGATTTTTGTCATAGGAGATTTTTAATTTTAAGTCAGTGTTCGGTTATGTTCGTTTGTTTTGTACCAGAATAGTCAAGGGAGATATTTGTAAGAACAATTTTTCTAACATAGTTCATAGCATAGCTTAAGACTAGTTTGGCGTATCATGTTACAAATCGTCACGCACCGTCACGACGAATCGAACTCAAGCATTTCCAAGGTTGAAGACTTCCTGGCATCCCGTAAAGGTATAAAGTAATTTAGAGTTTAAATTAATTAATAAAATTTACTTCTGGGATGTTTTATTTTTACCGAAAATGAACATGAGTTTTTGATTTCGAAAAGAAATTTTTTTAATTTTCAATCTCATTCAAACGAGATGGACATATCATTCAAATGACATTGCCACTTTATTACAAGGGTCCTTCAAAATATTTTTTTAAACAAACTTTGATCGAGGGCTTACTGCTTTGATTTTCCTGACGTCATTAGAAGCGAGATTGATCTCGTTCAAACGAGATGTTAATCTTATTAGAATGACAGTATGGTATCATTAGAACGATGTCACCGCCTCAAAATTTGTAAACTACTATAAATACCTAATTCATGTTATGTTTTTCTAAGACTTCTGCCAAATCCATTTTTGCCTATCTTTTGTGAAATTTCTTCATTGTTTTGATTTTAAAAACACTTTTTTATTCACAACATACATCCTGAAAATCATTTTTGTGATGCGATTTAAACCCTAGAAAATTTTGTATCCTTATATACAACTTGTGGAGACGTACTCCATGGCTGACTTGTGATACCTGAAGGGACTCACTACTGAAAATGAAGGTTGAGGCTGTAGGACAAGGACTATGGTTCTTATGGTTCTTACAGAAATCATTGTTGAAGGAGGAATGCGGTCATTTTGATTCTTACAAGACCATAGTTGTGGACGAAGGTCACCTGCGGGATATTCGTTTACTGTAGAATCCTTCATAAAGTTTGCAAGTTGCGATTTGTAAATTTTATAAAGTGAATAAAAGGTTTTTACCTGAGGGAATTTTTCCTAAAAATTTGCCTTTGTTGAATGATTGAGTTGATTAATGTTTTAAATCACATAGTTGCATGTTCTGGGGCTAAAGAATTAAGATTTGGTGTGGATTGTCATCTGAATTTAATAACTTAACAGCATTAGATTATTGCGCACTCTCAAATTCTGATTTATGTTTTGAATCACACAGTTGCATGTTCTAGGGATAAGTAATTAAGATTTGGTTTGGATTGTCATTTGAATTTAATAATTTAACACCATTTGATAATCGCGCACTCTCAAATTAGAATTTTTGACCATCTTTGTCGTGCACGTTTATTTTTGCATTCATAAGTGGTATTAGAGCCTCACACTTTTACAAGTGGTGTCAGAGTATACTTACCACTTTCTCGCTTCGCGATCATTTAAAGATAAGAATATACAGTCTTTACCCTTATTATTGCATAGTGACATCGTCCTTTCTTCTTGGGTAAAATCGTTGAGTTTTTTCTTAATTCTTATGATGTTACCTAATGCCAGAGGTTTAGTGGGATGAGTGTAACCATTTTCAAAAGTTTCCTAGACTTCATCACCCAATGTACCTTTAATGAATGCAATCATCCTAACCTACCAAGAGGGAAACTTATGTTCATCAAACATTGGAGGTCTAGAAAGGTGTAATACCCCGTAATTTTATTGATTTTTATTTAATGGGATTAATTAAATTAAAAAGGAATTAATTGGAAATTAATTCGAATTTAAATTTCGAATTTAAATACTAGCAAGACATGAGTTGGTATTTGATTATGATGATAATATTGAGTATTACTTAGTATATATGGTAATATATGATTATTGAAATTATTAAGAATTGTCCCGAGTCATGAATACGATAATTCGGGAAATTAAGATGGGACACGCGTGTCAGTCGCGTCAGGAATCAATTTAATTAGATAAAAAAAGTAAATTATAATTTTATCATCTGTATGGTCATTTTGAGTGCGTCAACATGTTCGAAGGGGTCGATATAGTCAGAAAACACTAGCCATGAGTTTAGCTTGGGTCCCGGGGCATTTTTAGGCCAAACCGGCAACCCGGGAGGGTATTTTAGTCATTTTAAATTTTAAGGAATTTGGACCCACGAATTTTAGGGTTTATTTAATAGTTATTATGAGGGTCATTAGGGACATTATCAACCAAAAAGTAAGTGTGGGCACTTGAGTTAAAGGAGAGGTTACAAAAGGACTTTCAAAGCAATAACCACCATCTACCACCATAATCCACCGGATTTGTCGTCGGAGAGAGAGAGAGAACCAGCCATTTTCATCACCAATAGATCAGAACACCATTTATAAGGCAAGTGATTTGATTGCAATTAGCTTTAGTGAATATATCATCCATGCTAGTGTAAGATTTAATGATAACCTTGAATAATGATGAACACTCATGGAATTTGGAGAAGAAACCTAGATCTTGATTAGGACTTGCATGTAGAATAGTTCTGGAAATAATTCAGTAGAAAAACCGTAACCTTAGATGAATTAAAGACGGATTTAGAAGAAAAATATGATGGTTCTTGATGAAATAGAAGAAAATAGGTTTTTTATGTTAATATGAAGATTTAATCTAAGAAAGACTAATTGTTGATGATTTAAAGGTTTTGGAACGTTAAGAATCGTGTAATTATTAGGTTGTATAATGATCCCATGTACTTATATTAGGATTTCACATGATGTAATGACATTGAGGGATAAATCTGGGACTGAAAAACAAAGGAACCCGTAGCCTGTAACTGCTTGATCGATCGATCGACATTCATGATCGATCGATCGATCGACCTCCCCAGAAATTGTGATATTTTTCACCTTTTCGAATTTAAACAATTCTGACCCTTGAAAATTATTGTTAAGGACCTTGTGAACACATTTAGGTTTAATGAGAACCAGTAGGGGTGTATATAGGACCTGAATTATATCATAATTGAATTGGGACTTTATGTGAGACTTATTAGGGTCCAACGAGTGAAATACTATTGGAGATTGCGAGTAAAGGAATTAAATCTATATAGTAGATAACTTAAGGTTAGAGACAGAAATATGGACCTTAAGAGTATTGAATTAATATGTGTTAATAATAGGAGACTTAGTAACCTTCTTGGTTAGGTTTTAAGTACTTGAATTATACGACGTGAGACTTATCGGCGAAACATATTATATATCATCTGAAAATATGAAAGTGTACGAATTGGAAATGACGGTATATGGTTGAGAACATACCTTTAATAATATTATAAGTTATCTAAGTTCTGTCAATGCTTAGTGTATGAATTATTATGTGTATAACATACCTACCATACTTGCTATCACGGGAGGTCGGCTTTCGGATCAGGGCCATCTAATATTTGTGTACCTACGGGGGGATTAAGTTTGGTACCTCAAGGACATAGGGTTGTGAATGAATTATTTGTGAGTTAATAAGTCAGTTGACCATGGGAGCGTAGGTATGTGCGTGACCCATGGGTATGTGAACTATGTTCGCCTCCAATATGTGTGAGTTTTCTTATTAAAACGGTTCTTGAGAGATTCGGAGCATGTAGTCCTTATGTACGTGATGTACCGAGATTCGATAGCAGAGTATGTGTGCACCGCAGCTTAGCCTAGGGGTGCCCTAATTGTGTATTTATGTTGAGATTAATATACTGGTAATTATAGCAGACTCTTTGTTAAAGTGTGAATGTGAATACTTGAGACATTTTGAGTAGAGTTAAAAATGAAAATTTCCTATAATAATTATTATAAATTAATCTGAGAAATAAAAAGCGGGATACACGCAGGTTATATTAGAATGTCTTGAATAAACCCTAGATTATTATGTGAGGACAGGTTGTGGTATAGACTAGTTAGCTAGCGGCATAACTAGGACGGGTTATGGATATACGTTAGGCGTGCACACTAATTGAGAGGTGAGAAACTCATGTGAGAGCACGTAACTAACATGTATTTAATATTCACTGTTTAATGTAATTAAACACTTGCTATATTTTAAACTGTTTTCACATCGGGCTCTGACCCGTTTGCTTTCAAATCTATTTTCTTGAAAAACCTTTTAGGTGCCCAACCACAGGGACGCCAAGCTTAGGAGTTCCATTTCAGTGACGTGCTATAGCTGATGTGGAAGTTACAGGACCTCAATAGTAGACGCCTCCACATCCTACATTGATTCTATTTCAGATTCATTCATCTATTAGGGCATGTCGCCCCTTTTCTTTTAGAGACAGCTTTATTATACTCAGATTCATTTCAGTTTTGGAGTTGATTAATTAATTATTCAGACTTTGTATTTGGTTTTATTCAGTATTTGGATTATTCAGAGGAGTGTTACTCCAGACTCATTTATTATTCCATTTATATTCTGTTGTGACTATGATGTGATTGTGTTATCATTAGTTAATAATTTAATTGGTTACATGTAAACCTAATTTAAATAAAATTTGAAAACTCTCTTTTTAAATATTAGGTGGCTAGTAATTGTTTAAAAAAATATTTTCGACAGTGATGCTATGAACTGAACCAACTTGACATTTTGTATTAATTTGAATAAAGGAGTAGCTACCCGATATTTAATTAGACGGGGTGTCACAGGTGGTATCGGAGCATCAAGTTCTAATGTCCTTGGGATTTTTACGGCTTGTTATGTTTTTGCGTAGCGTCCTTTGATATAGAGCCCTATATTTTAGGATTGTTGTACTCTTTTGTTTTTCTTGCGCTCTTCATCTATTTTGAGATATTAATTTTGGATTGATAAGAATTCTCTCTCATTTCAGATGCCTTCGCGACGTGCACAAAAAGTTCCCAAGGGTGCCCAGCCCGAACCACAACCTGCACTAGTTCAGGGTTCTATGAACGTTACAGAAGTTGCCGCCATTGTAGCCCAGGCAGTAAATGCCGCTTTAGCAATTGTGCAGCAGGCACCACCACAGGCACCTGTGGTAGCCCCAGTTCAGGCTCATGCATTCCCGTCTGCTTGGGAACGTGTCCATGATGCTTTCCATAAAGTGCACCCTCCGGAGTTTACAGGTAGATTTGATGTCGTTGTGTCCAGTCAGTGGAAGAAGGACATCCAAATACACTTGAGGATGTACGAGTGTACGAATGTACAGAGGAAGATACTGGTTACTTTTAAGATGGTAGGAGCAGCATTGAAGTGGTGGGAGTCTATTACCACCGCGGAGGAGAGAGATGTTCTTACCATTCAGGAGTTATGGGTACGGTTCGACCGCAAGTATTTTCCCTCTGCAGTTCACACCGAAATGAGGAGAAAATTGATGAACCTCAAGAAGGAGGGGAAGACAGTGGCAGAGTATGAGGCCAAGTTCACCAATATTCTGAACATCATTCCCGACGAGATCCCCACTGAAGAGAAGAAGATCCAGAAGCTCATGGATGGGTTGACATGGAGGATTCGTCAGCACTTTCTAGGTAATCTCTCGTTGACCACTTATTCTGATGTGGTTAACTCAGCATTGCTTCACTGCTAGGACCATCGCTTCCACTTGTCAGAGGTTAAGCGAGCAGGATATTCCATCCATCAGGGTAGGATAGGAGGAATGGTGCCAGCGGGGCACAATCAGCTCAGGGTCAACACAGACAGGGTGATCAGAGTTCCCAACAGGGGGGATTCTAAGAGATTTAGATCTAGAGGTTTCAAAAATGGACAGGGAGGTTTTTGACATGGACAGCAGGGCCAGCACGGCCAGCAGCAGAAAATTTAGCAGGGCGAGCATGGCCAAGGTAGGAATGGTAACGGCCATCAGGGCTGTGGGCAGCAGGGACAGAGAGGGGGGAAATTTGTGGAAAAATATTTTATTTGTGGCAAGATTGGCCACAAATGCCAGGAGTGTCCTGAAAGGGACAGGACCCCACAGCAGCAGCAGAAGGGTGCTCGACACGATCCCCAGAGACCTATGTTTCC
Source organism: Sambucus nigra (assembly GCA_949130495.1). Classification (NCBI taxonomy): domain Eukaryota; kingdom Viridiplantae; phylum Streptophyta; class Magnoliopsida; order Dipsacales; family Adoxaceae; genus Sambucus; species Sambucus nigra. The sequence continues at coordinate 353,157,119 of OX422215.1, forward strand.
CACCGCCCTCCCAGCACCACCGCAGATGCAAGCTTTACCACCCATCCTAGTAGTCCCAGTCCAGCAGGGACAGCTTCAGTACGGGCGAGTTTATCAGCTCCAGTAGGTCACATTCCCATAGGATCCACCCGCTATTGAGGGTATGTTCTATATTTAGGGGACTATGGGGCGTATTTTATTTGACACGGGGGCCACACACTGTTTTATTTCCACAAGATTTCCACGTGCTATGGGGTTATTAGATACCGAAGAGAGTACTGTTACGTGTGTAGACTCACCGTTGAGTTGGGGTTCTGTGATTTCTCTTATATGTAGAGGTGTGGGAGTAGAGATTGGGAGGTTTACTTTACCTTTTGATATGTTAGTGTTAGATATGTCTGAGTACGATGCGATCATTGGTATGAATTGGCTAGTTGCGTACCGAGCCATGATTGACTATTTTAGTAGGAGTATTATTTTTGCCATACCCGGACAGGAGATGTTCCTAGTGGCGATGCCTCGTCCTGAGGGAGGATCATACACTCACTTGTATTATATAGAGGAGGAGACCTCTAGGGAGGTGGTGATTCCACTTGATTCGATTCCAGTTGTTAGGGAGTTCGCTGACATATTCCAGGATATTTCGAGATTACCTCCTAGTAGAGAGATAGACGTTGTTATCGATTTAATGTCGAGCACTCGGCTTATAGCCCGTGCACCTTACCGTATGTCTCCAGCGGAGATGAGGGAGCTATGGGATCAGATAGAGCAGCTGCTGGATCAGGGGTTTATCCGTAGGAGTTAAGGGTGGGCACGGTTCGGTCCGGTCCGGGTTTTGCCTATTTTTTGGACCGAACCGAATATTCGATCCTCAAATTTTTTGGACCGAGACCGGACCGATTAATTCGGTTAACCTACTAATTCAGTCCAGGATTTTTTCGGTCCGGTCCGGGGTAAAATTCGGTCCTGACCCTATTTTATATATATGTACATTTTATGAATTTTTTATCATTTTTTCTCACAAATATATATACAAAAAAATAATACTCGAAACTCCAAGTGATATTTATATGGGTTTTTTTAACCCAAATAAAAAAATGTCTATACATATATAAAATGTTCCAAATTAAATTCAAAAGTTATATACATTAATTCAAAAACTATACATAAGAAACACAATAACATTATTTTTATTATATATATATCAGAATCGGTCCGGTCCGGTCCAAATCGGTCTTTTAATATAGTGGACCGCGGACCAGACGCGTTTAATCGGTTTTTAGGTTTTGTGAACCGATTTTCGGACCAGTTTCAAAATAGCCTTAATTTTTGGTTCGGTCCGGTTCGGTCCAATCGATCCATTCGGGTCGGTCTTTTTTTTGTCCACCCCTAGTAGGAGTACTTCGCCGTGGGGTGCCCCTGTGGTGTTCGTTAAGAAGAGGGATGGATCTTTGAGGTTGTGTGTAGATTATCGGGAGTTGAATAAAGTCACGGTATGAAACAAGTATCCACTACCCCGAATCGATGACTTATTCGACCAGTTGAGAGGAGCTTCCTTCTTCTCAAAGATTGACTTGAGATCGGGATACCATCAGTTGCAAATCGGGGAGCATGATGTCTCGAAGACTGCCTTCTTGACGAGATATGGTTCCTACGAGTTTAGGGTTATGCCTTTTAGCCTAACCAATGCCACAGCCGTGTTTATGGACTTGATGAATAGGGTATTCAGAGAGTTCCTAGACCAGTTAATCATCGTCTTCATTGATGACATTTTGGTTTACTCCCAGACAGAGGAGGAACATGGCGAGCATTTGAGGCAGGTTTTGTTGACACTGCGTCAGAACGAGTTATATGCAAAGTATGAGAAGTGTGGATTCTGGATGAAGGAGGTTCAGTCTTTGGGGCATATCATTTCTGACAGGGGAATATCTGTTGATCCAGGGAAGGTATTAGCGGTGAGGGAGTGGGGACAGCCCATGACACCGACTGAGATACGTAGTTTCTTGGGCCTAGCAGGATACTACAGGAGGTTTATTCGGGGGTTCTCAAAGATAGCAGGTCCTTTGACACATCTGACTCGCAAGGGTGTGCCATTTATCTGGAGCGATGCCTGCCAGTTGTCATTCAATGAGTTGAAGGAAAAGTTGACCTCAGCACCAGTGTTACCATTGCCAAGACCGAAATTAAGTATCTAGTCTACACCGATCCATCCTTAGTAGGACTTGGGGGTGCACTGCAACAAGAGAGTCAGGATATATCTTATGTTTCCCATAAGCTTAAGCCTTACGAGAAGAATTACCCCACCCATGACTTGGAATTAGCGACAGTCGTATTTGCTCTTCGTATTTGGAGATATTATCTCCTGGGGAAGAAATTTCGTTTATTCACGGACCACAAGTCCCTACAGTACCTCTTCATGCAGAAGGAACTAAATATGCGTCAACGTAGGTGGCTTGAGTTAGTGAAGGATTATCAGTTCGATATCCAATACTATCTAGGGAAGGCTAACGTGGTAGCAGACGCATTGAGCCGTAGGCCAGTAGGTGAGGTGATCGAAGTGTGGAAAGCAAAGTGAAAGGAGTTGGGACACCAGGACACAGTGGCCCGATCATTCATGTTTGTGATGACAGTTATGCCCCAGATAGTTACGAGAGTGATACAGGCCCAGGCAGCAGACTCGTTCTGTCAAGAGCAGATAGTACGATTACTAGCAGAGGGGGTCGAGTCTTATACCATTAGTTCAGACGGGGGCTTACGCTTCAATGGAAGATTGGTTGTTCCTAAGGGGGAAGACTTGCGACACGAGGTAATGACAGGAGTCGCACGATTCGCGGTACATCCTGGTGGGGATAAGATGTACCAGGATATGAGGCGACAATACTGGTGTAGCGGGATGAATAGAGACATCGCCGAGTTCGTTTCTAAATGTGCCACTTGTCAGCTGGTAAAAGTGGACCATGAGTGACCGGTAGGACTTCTACAGCCATTAGAGGTTCCTATGTGGAAATGGGAGAGCATTTCCATGGAGTTCATCATGGGGTTACCTACATCGCGAAGGGGTCACAACTCCATATGGGTAATCGTGGATCGGTTGACCAAAGTTTCTCATTTTCTACCAGCCCGGACAAACTACACTAGGGGACAGTATGCCCAGATTTTCATAGGGAAGATAGTGAGACTCCACGGGGTGCCTCTCGATATTGTGTTTGACAGAGACAAGATATTTGTTTCACGATTTTGGGAGAGCTTCCAGGAAGCAAAGGGTACGGAGTTGCAGCTAAGTACAGCATACCACCCACAGACAGATGGGCAGACCGAGCGGACGAATCAGATATTTGAAGATATGTTGTGTATGTGCATCCTAGACTTTGGAGGGGGTTGGGAGCAGTATCTTCCACTAGTGGAGTTTGCCTATAATAACTCCTACGAGTTCACTATTGCCATGGCCCCATTCGAGGCGTTACCCACATTGCTTTAGAGGATATCGATCTACAGCCCGATAGTTCCTATGAGGAGGGGCCGGTTGCTATTCTAGATCATAGTGAAAGGAAACCGAGGTAAAAGATAGTATCGTAAGTACGTGTTCAATGGCGGTATCATAATGCCGAGGAGTCCACCTGGGAGCGCGAGGATAAGATGCGCGAGCATTATCCAGAGTTATTTTTTCCAGGTATACTTTATTTCTGAATTTCGGGATGAAATTCTGTTATTAGGGGGAAGTATGTAATATACCCCATAATTTTATTGATTTTTATTTAATGGGATTAATTAAATTAAATGGGAATTAATTGGAAATTAATCCGAATTTAAATACTAGCGAGACATGAGCTGGTATTTGATTATGATAATAATATAGAGTATTACTGAGTATATATGGTAATATATGAATATTGAATTATTAAAAATTATCGCGAGTCATAAATACGACAATTCGGGAAATTAAGTTGGGACGCGCGTGTCAGTCGCGTCAAGAATCAATTTAATTAGATAAAAAAAGTATTTTATAATTTTATCATATGTATGGTCATTTTGAGTGCGCTAACGTGTCCGGAAGGGTCGATATAGTTAGAAAACACTAGCCGGGGGTTTTGTTTGGGTCCCGGGGCATTTTTAGGCCAAACCGGCAACCCGGGAGGGTATTTTAGTCATTTTAAATTTTGAGGAATTTGGACCCACGAATTTTAGGGTTTATTTAATAGTTGTTATGAGGGCCATTATGGCCATTATCATCCAAAAAGTAAGAGTGGGCAACGTGAGTTAGAGGAGAGGTTACAAAAGGGCTTTCAAAGCAATAACCACCATAATCCATCGGATTTGTCGCCGGAGAGAGAGAGAGAACCAGCCATTTTCATCACCAGCAGATCATAACACCATTTATAAGTCAAGTGATTTGATTTCAATTAGTTTTAGTGAATATATCATCCATGCTAGTGTAGGATTTAATGATAACCTTGAATAATGATGAACACTCATGGAATTTGGAGAAGAAACCTAGATCTTGATTAGGACTTGCATGTAGAATAGTTCTAGAAATAATTTAGAAGCAAAACCGTAACCTTAGATGAATTAAAAATGGATTTAGAAGAGAACTATGATGGTTCTTGATGAAATAGAAGAAAATAGGATTTTTATGTTAATATGAAGCTTCAATCCAAGAAAGACTAATTGTTGATGATTTAAAGATTTTGGAACATTAAGAATCATGTAATTAGGTTGTATAATGATCCCATATACTTATATTAGGATTTCACATGATGTAATGACATTTTGGGACAAACCTGGGACTGAAAAACAAAGGAACATGTAGCCTGTAACTCCTTGATCGATCGATCGACCTCCCCAGAAATTGTGATATTGAAAATTATTCCGACCCTTGAAATTATTAGTAAGGACCTTATGAACACATTTAGGTTTAAGGAGAACCAGTATGGGTGTATATAGGACCTGAATTATATCATAATTGAATTGGGACTTTATGTGAGACTTATTAGGGTCCAATGAGTGAAATACTAAGTTATATAAGTTGTGTGAATGCTTAGTGTATGAATTATTATGTGTATAACATACCGACCATACTTGCTATCATGGGAGGTCAGCTTTCGGATGAGGGCCATCTAATATTTGTGTGCCTACCGGGGGATTTAGTTTGGTACCTCAAGGACATAGGGTTGTGAATGACTTATTTGTGAGTTAATAAGTCAGCTGACCATGGGAGCGTAGGTATGTGCGTGACCCATGGATATGTGAACTATGTTCGCCTCCAATATGTGTGAGTTTGCTTATTGAAACAGTTCCTGAGAGATTCGAAACACGTAGTCCTTATGTATGCGATGTACCTGGATTCGATAGCAGAGTATGTGTGCACCGCAACTTAGCCTAGGGGTGCCCTAATTGTATATTTATGTTGTGATTAATATACTGGTAATTATAACAGACTCTTTGTTAAAGTGTGAATGTGAATACTTGCGACATTTTGAGTAGAGTTAAAAATGAAAATTTCCTATAATAATTATAATAAATTAATCTGAGAAATAAAAAGGGGGATACACACAGGTTATATTAGAATATCTTGAATAAACCCCTAGATTATTATGTGAGTACAGGTTGTGGTATAGACTAGTTAGCTAGCGGCATAACTAGGACGGGTTACGGATATACGTTAGGCGTGTACACTAGTTGCTAGGTGAGAAACTCATGTGAGAGTATTTAATATTCACTGTTTAATGTAATTAAACACTTGCTATATTTTAAACTGTTTTCACATCGGGCTCTGACCCATTTGCTTTCAAATCTATTTTCTTGAAAAACCTTTTAGGTGCCCAGCCACAGGGACGCCAAGATTAGGAGTTCCATTTCAGTGACGTGCTGTAGTTGTTGTGTAAGTTATAGGACCTCGATAGTATACGCCTCCACATCATACATTGATTCTATTTCATATTCATTTATCTGTTAGGGCATGTCACCCCTTTTCTCTTAGAGACAGCTTTATCATACTCAGTTTCATTTCAGTTTTGGAGTTAATTAATTAATTATTGAGACTTTGTATTTGATTTTATTCAGTATTTGGATTATTCAGACGAGTGTTCCTCCAAACTCATTTATTATTCCATTTATATTCTGTTGTGACTATGATGTGATTATGGTATCATTAGTTAATAATTTAATTGGTTGCATGTTAACCTAATTTAAATAAAATTTGACAACTCTCCTTTTAAATACTAGGTGGCTAGCAATTGTTTAAAAAAAAATTCGACAGTGATGCAATGTACTAAACCAACTTGACATTTTGTATTAATTTGAATAAAGGAGTAGCTACCCGGTATTTAATTAGACGGGATGTCACAAAAGGTTACCATATTTCTCAAATTTTTATCCATTTTAAAAACTCCAACATTGTTTCAAGAGTTACAAGATCAAAAAAAATTAAAATCGCTCTGAAATTACTTAACCTAGTATTTAACAAAGTTAAATATCATGTTAAGATTATGAACAAACACTTTTAAGAAACTCCTTTTGATTTAAAGAACTATCACACAAGATGTGTAAAACAGTTCAGAAATATTTGAGAGTCTTGGTAACACAGGTTTCAAAAACTATTCAAAGTTTAGTAAACTTCTTGGATAGACGATGTCAAGTAAAAGGTGAGAAGCAATCACAGAAGTTTAATACACAAGATTTTTACGTGGTAAAACTCCAAAGTCTGGGAAAATATCCACGGTGACCTCTACACCACAAAACAAAATCTACTATAATAAGGTATGGTTACAACTTACAAGGTGCAATCACAAGATCAAAGTAAAAAATAAATATACCTATATTCCTCGAGCTACACCTCCTTAGGTATTCTTTTCTTGATCCACTCATCAACTTGAAATGCCTCCTTCCTTACCCTTTTTTTACGTCGACTCTTTTTACAGGTCTCTCAAGACAACAGCGCACTATTCTGTATGTGAAGTGTGTGAAACGTGTTAAAATGTGTGTCTAAGATATGTATATGAACATGCACAACACACTCACGTTTATACAACCATTCCAATAAATTACAGAGGACGTTTTATATGATCTTGATTCTCAAACTTCAAATATCAGAATATTTTTATAAAAAAAATTCATCTGGCTTAGATTTTTTTGAAAAATAGATCTTAAAGTTATATATATACAAATAGATTTTGCAAATTATAAAATAAAGTTAATAGAATCAGATCTAAACATGCAAAGAAAATTTAATCTGATATTCACAACTTTAAAATCAGCCGAAGTATATCTAAAAGATTTTAAAGTATATTTATTGATCCAATAAAAAAGGGTGTTTCGACCAAGATATTATAGAAGAAAGACGCGTAGAAAAAGTTCTAACAATCTAGAATGAGTAAATGTGTGACTTGTTGCTAGATCCTTAATTTTATGAACTAAAATCAAGTCCCTAACTGGTGAAGGTTGTTCTCAAGAGAAACGAGTATAAGAGGAGTTTTTGAAAAATGAAAAATCACTGAAAACTCTTAAATACTCAACTCTCCAACATGAAAAACCCTAACGATTTGAAAACAGTGAAACAGGGTTTCTCAAAAGTGTTTTTGATTTTCAAAACGAAGGAGAGAACTTTCTTGTTTGTTTTAAAAACCCTAAAATACACTTCTGATTTTTGAAAAAAAAAATCTCTCACTTTTTCAGAGTTTTTCCCTCTTTATCTCTCTAAGCTCTCCATTCTCTATCTTCTCTCTCTATAATGACAAAAGTCCTAAAATGCAAAGATAAAGGTCCTTTAAATAGAAAAGGTAGAACTGGAATGGTTGAGGCAAATGAGCGGCTCAGATCACTCGTACCATTTTAACCCAGATCTAATGATTAATCTTTACAAAGTACGCTAATGATTATAGCTTCCCTCGTATAATTGGTCTAAACAGGTAAGACATGGATCGTTGCAAGGTTCAATTATAGACTTAGATTAAATGAAATCAACGGTTCAAATTATATATCGGATATGCGAGTAACAACAAACATAGGTTCATCCAATGAGGAATAAGCAGGTGGCCTACAGGTGTCACCTTCTCACGAAGTTTAAAACGCGTGTTTATAAGGCATTTTAACATTTAGTAAATCCCTAATTCCTCCCCAAACATTTTAAAAACTCTAATTAGGCACTTAAACAATTTTATAGAAATTCATTTTAAGTCTAAATATTTTCAAAACTTGTTTTAAAAGTGTTTAAAAGGTCTAAAAGGTCCAAAACAAATTATTATGACGCAAAAATGCAATGTGTGTGTGTGTCCTAAAGTGTGCCATTTTATACCTTTGATATACCAAGTGAGAATATTTGGCTAATGTTGATGTAGATGCTCTCATCTTGAACTTTGTAGTACCTTTGAGGGGCTCTTGGCAATCTAAAATATATTTTGTCTTCATATCCAACTAGTTGAAAAGCCTATAGGGTGCAGACTCCTAGTAAGTCAAATACATAGGGTGTTTTAGTGTGTAGCATGCCTTAAGGATATAATATATATATCATGGAAACATGACTTCAGTTCAGGACTTGGAGTTATCGACATTGTTACTAAGTCATTGAAATGTTACGATAATGTCATTGCAATCTTCTTTATGAAGAAGCATTAGGTATTCTAAACGTAATTAAGCACATTGAATGTAAATACCTTTCAATTAAAGAAAAAATTCTTAGGAACTTAGAAAATTTAAATAAATGGGTTATCACAAAATACATTAATTAAGCATGCTTAAGATATGGATCTTAAGTGCATAATGTTGTGGATTTCTAGTGCTTATTTTTTACACTACATTATGTTATCAATAAAGTGTTTTCGAATTCTAAATTTCTATTTTTATTGTATACAAGCATGTGAATGAATGAATGTAACAGAAATAGTCTTTTTTATAAAGACATTATGGGACCATTATTGGCAACCCATATGTTATGCCTAATTGTATATGACATTAGTGGCATACAACAAGAAAGGAGCCCTGCTCTTGCATTTGTGTGGAACGATCATGACACACATTAGTGGATTATTTAATTAACGTATAAATTTATTGTGACTATTCTAAAGTCTATTGTGCACCTTGTGTTCCTTGAATCAACTCATGGAGTGGAATTATTATATGGACCAAGTGGGAGACTGTTGGAAATGTTTAATTATTTTTAATTTTGAAATTAAGATAATTCCAAAATAATTATCTAATCAAATATAAGTGTCCTACTTAATGTGGGCCCCGTGATAATTTGTAATTGATAGGATTATTTTAGATAAGTCATTTAAATACTAAGGATAATTATGGTGCGTAAGTTTCCTAAACGGGCTTTTCCTGAAACTTAACCCAACTTCATTCATAGCATTCTCAAAACCTATAAAAGCTCAAATAATCCTTGCACATGATATATATACATAATGAAAATAGCGGTTCTCTAGTAAATTAGCACAAATATAGGAATTAATGACGTGGGAATGCTAAAATGTGTAAATATAAGGGGTTTTAAATGAAATATTCATGACTAATCACTAAGTCTTAGGTGAACGTATCTTGACGACCAACTAAGCTAAGCAGAAGTGTATCGAGGGTTCTTTATTTGGATTTTATTAATAGGGCATCCCACGCCCAGATTTTAGTAAGGTTGGTGGTGGAGAGATGGTGGTGCATTAGGACTATTGGTTTTTACTTGATGTTTTACTTGTGTGGATAGGTAGCCTTCATAACGAAAGGTATGGATGGGTACAGGTTAGCTAGAATCATATCAGGTTAGAGGAGAGGTGAGGTATGATTTATATGAGTGCCGAAGGAATACATCATGGAGCATAAATGGGTTGCATTAAATACTATTAAATAATGTGTGTGTGTGTGTGTGTGTGTGTATGTGTGTGTGTGTGTTGCAACTTTTGGGCTATGTCCCAAATTTACAAAACCTTTTTTCCCAAAGTATTATTATTTTATATAGGAGCAGCAAGGTTGATTAGTCGAACTTATAGTGATTGAAGATCCAATTCATTATCCTTAGTGTAGGAGTTGGTATTTCATTTCTGTTGACATTTTTGTATTGTATTTAGGATTCTATTTATGAACCAAGGTGGTTCCATATATTTACTTTTCAGTTTAAGAATTTTATATTATGGAGATTTATTATAGTGATGGATTCAATTTTAGTGGAGACTTTATTTTATTACATCTCATTTATTTATTTTGTTGTCCATTATTATTATTATGTCGTTGATGCTTTTTATTTACTTCTATGTTTATTTATCGTTGATGATCAGAATGATATAAATTTCATAGCACGCCTTGTCTTCGGCAAGTTAGCCTGATCAACTGCACGTGTGAAAATAAGGGATGTTACAGTTGATATTTGAGCATCCTAGGTTCTAGTCTCCTTAGAATTTGTGTTGCGTTGATTAGCTTTTCGATTTGTCTTATTTAATGTTAGGTATTATAGTTAGGATGATTTGTATTCGCTATTAGTGATCGGTATCTTTTAAAAATATCCTTATTTTCTTTTAGATGGCAAACACTCAAGGTAGGAGAGGATGAACAGCTGCTACCACGGCTGCCAGTCGGGAGACTGACTTGGACCAACATTGTAATGACCCCATTTTCTTATGATAATTAATTGTCTTCTTTCAATTTCGTCTCACTTACTATCTAATAATGATGTATTATTACATATGTCATATTCTAGATTCTTAGTATAATGAAACCCAATTTTAGATTTGAAGAATTAACTATAAAATGAGTCAAATTGATGTTTTATGACACGTTTTAAGCTAAATGATAAGTTTTGGGATAGAAAATATAATTTTATGAAGCTTTAAGGAACTTGTAGTACTCTGAGTTCTTTATATAACAAGGCACGTTTTTAAATATGAAGAATCAACTCTAAACTGGATTAAATCAAAGTCTTATAACCTATCTTAAGCGAAATGATAAAGTTTTGGGGTAAAAATTGTAATTTTATGAAACTCTAAGGACTTGGTTTTAATTAAGAAAGTTTCAAGGACTAAAATTAAAATATAAAAAGGACCATTTTGTAAATAAAATATCTCCAGAGACCTCTAAGAAATATAAAAATATATCATGTGAAATTACCAAAATGCCCTTAATGAGTAAAATGACCATTATACCCCTAACACCTTTCCACCTCATGCTTGACACCTCGTGCTAAAATGTGTCGTCGATATTGCTAAAGTTAAAAACACGTTTCACTGCTCGATGAAATAAGGCTGCAAGACCCCTCCGTTACGTGACACCTCAACGCTAACTCGCCGTTGTAAAGGCTTGGTCAGCTAGACACGTGTCAACACCGTGAAATCCCTGGAAAACTATAAATACGGCCTTTAGGATCATTTAAACTCATACCATTTCCTCGATAATTATAGTAAGAAAGAGTGATATCTTAAGAAGGAATTCTGCAAGCTTAAGAAGGAGTTTCATCTTAACGAAGTGATCCAAGACATAATATGAGTAACTCCGAACCTCTATTTTAGGTGAGTACTCTGACATTCCTTGTACGTTTTAATTATATGATATTATGCAAACTATATATATTTTGTGAACTTCTTTTATTCTCAAAATTCATTTGATACCGATGATTGATTCCTTGTGATATGTTTATATTTGTCCATAAAGACATACTGATTAAAAAGAGTTTTGAAAATGATATTGAATATTGGAAATAAGATTCGGCCTAAGGGACCTCTTTTACTAACTGACCTTCCCAGCTGGGTTATCGCTGGTGTGCCCTAAATAAGGCGTTGTGACGAACAATTTCGATTGACCCTCAACTATCGGGGAATAATACGGTAGAAGAATATGGTATTAGAGTGTACATGTCCATTAAAATGATATGATTGAAAGAAAAAGATATTGCAATTCATTTATCGTATTTGTTCTATTCTGTGTTATTCATTTCTATATACTGTCATCTCATATTTTTTTACAGCAAATTCTTATCCATATATGTATATGTCTACTCTTTGGAATTGAATAGGTATCAAATTTTCTGAACAAAACCTTGGAATGTCTGGAAATTAAACCTCACTCGGCTTTTAGCTGATGTTGTATAACTAACCATTTTTCAGGAAATAAGTAGGCTTGGAGGGAACATAAAAGGGCTATATGGAAGATTCATCTTTTAGAGATATTTTTGTTATTTTAAGTAAAAAGTTTGTTATATCATATAGAGCATGTTTGGCTCTCTTGTAATAAGTTTTAATTTCATCTTAAGTTGTAACTCGTTGTTACTTGTAATATAAATGAAGCTTCCTTTTAGAAAGCTCTGATGATGTAATTCCTTTAATTTCAGTATTTTACGATTCATAACCATGTAATTTTATTTCCGTTTCATTTAATTAAGGATACAATTTAAGTAAGAATATTTTTGTCCTTGGTGACATGTCAAGACACTCGTTCCCCACTACTATTTTGGGACGGGGTCGTGACAAACATGCACTATAAGAAATAGTAATTGACATGGCTCCCATCATTTCCTAGGCAGTTAAAGTAAGGGTGACCATCGTTTTGTAACACTTATAGCAGCCCAAGCATCCAAAACCGCGGGTAGTTGTTCCTACTCATCCATAATTATCTACTTGGGAGAGGGAACGTAAGTTATTTTGCTAAGGGTAACCCGTCGGATTTTGCGAGAACCATGGATATTTTGATAGCACACTAGTAGAGGAAAAATATTAAGAGGCACTTGAGGAAGCTAGAGTGCACAGAGGTTTATAAGCAGATGCTTTCCAGCTTTAAGCTAGTGGGTAAAGCACTAAAGTGGTGGGAGTCTATCACCAGTATTGATGATAGGAGAAGCCTGGACAGAGATGAATTTTGGAAGATGTTAAAAGAAAAGTATTATCCTCTAGTAGTTAGAGAAACAAAGAAGAGGGAATTTTGGCTCTATTTTAGGGAAGTTGCACAGTGGTCGAGTATGAGTGGGATTTCATTAATCTCTCTTTGTTTATACAGGGCATTGTTTCATCAGGGGACTGACTTGGATGATCAGGCAAATATTATTGGGGAATCCGGCATACACTACCCCATGTATACTCAGGTGGTAAATATTGTACTCTTTCACTATTAGGAGAACTCAAACTTTGACAAGTCCAAGAATGAGAAGACAATAGGAAATGGGAGTGAGTCTAATAAAGAGAAAAGGGGTGGGGCTAATGGAGGAAAGCATTTTCATCGCCAATAGGGAAAACAGTCATAGTATGAGGATCGGCAGGGAGACTACCAATCGTGGAAGAAACATAAGGGGAAATAAAAGGGCCAATAGCAAGGGGGTTCACGGTGGAGTCTTTAAGGGCTATTTTCTGGATCTGGATAGGAGGTCCATTCGGCCAAGAGGTTCTCAGAGTCTAACCAAGGAGAATTTTATGAGAAAGGTTCTATCGGCACCGCAGTTGCTAATACTATATTATATATTCCATTAGCTCTGTCGACACCTCAGGATCCAGTGAGATAACGACTACCACACTAGGAGGATGTTCCGTATAATACCTCATGAGAATCTATACCATATCGTATGGACTAGGGTAAGTACTTATTACTTAGTTCATTTATATGTATTTTTGTTTTCCCTTATAAGTGCATGTGTAAGGGAATGGTAGGGAGGATATGTAGATGCACTAGATTTGATATGTGCATGGGTTATTTGTTGATTTATTTAGTGTGTTAGTCCACCGTGTTATGAGTGAGTTATTAAATTGGATGGCACATATTGATATGACATGGTGCAAGTGAGCTGCTGAGCAGAATGGCATGGGTGATTTATCGTAGCATGAGTTATTTGTTAATTTGTTTGGCATGTTGGTCTGTCACAATGTGAGAGAGTTGTTAGGTTATTTAACACATATTGGTCCGTCATGACACGAGTGAGTTGTTGAGTAAAAAGTCATGGTTGATTTGTCACATCGTGTAAGATCTGTTGATGGAATTTGGCATGGGATATTTCCACAGCATAGTTGATTTTCTACAGCACGGGTGAGTGCTGAGAAATTATGGCCTTAGTTTAAGCATGTTCGCTTGGAAGATCCCGTAATCTATTGGGTTCAGCGCTCAAATGGTAGGCTATGAGTATATACAATAGTTTTCTTATTTAGATTGTTAGTCTGATGTATGAGTTTCTACCAGTGTTGAGATCTGGCTCCAACAGCTTACCGTTTCTTTGTCTCTCTTTATGATATGAGATAGTACTTGGGTGAACTATGAGTTTGATATTCCATTATTACGGGGAAAGAATGTAACACCCCATATTTTGGGAATTAAATAGATGATTTTTTAATTACTAATTAATATTTACTCTGGTGAATTAATGGATAATTTATTAGGTTTAATTGGTTTGAATTATTAACCAAAATTTAAAATGAGAATTTTAAACATGGTAAATTATATTAAAACCCTCAACTATCTTGGGTTTACGGTTCAACCCCCTCAAGTAAAATACACGATAAACTCACCCCCCTTAACTATCAATTTGTTGCAATTAAACCCAGAAATTGGGTTTCCTCCATCTTTATGAATGGAAAATTTTACCCCTCACCCAATTTAAAAACCCATAACTAAAAAAAGACAAAATTAACTCAGCAAATAATTTTAAAATTCAAACCCCTCGAATTATCAATATGTTACACATAACCCAAAAATCAGGTTTATGCCTATTTTGAGTCTAAATGGACAAAAAAAACCTCAACTTAAATTTTAAAACGAAAAATTAAAATAATAAAGAAAAAACCTCTCTCTCTCTCTCTCTCTCTCTCTCTCTCCACGCCCATTTTAACCAAAATCAAAACCCACCCATACCTCCCCCTCCACCACTACCCTCTTTGCCCCTCCCCTTCCACCCACCACCATCCTCTGAAAAATCAAATCCAAAATCAAATACCTCGTAATTTTAGCCCACCCTTTGTCTGATTTTGTAACCTTCTCCATCCTCTCTCGGTATCTTCCACCCCCAAACCCAATCCAAACCAACCTTTGAAACATATCGAAACACCAATTACAAAGTCACCCCACCCAACATATGCCTAACCTAACACACACTCTTTGATCCCGCTGAAACTCTTCCTTAATGACCCCTTCATCTTGCCTTAACAGTATAAACCTTATACCCAAAATACCTTTTCTTCCTCTATAACTTTGGATCATTAAAGGTCCATCTTTTTTTAAGTTGACCCCTATTTTCTTTTGTCTCATTTTTTCATCCTTATAACCTTTTTACCCAAGTTATAGGTTATGGTTGGACTGATGAAGAGTTGTAACCCCTCACATCATTCATATTCTTATGTAGGGAGTCCATATATAACCCTCAAATGTGATATGAAGCTCAATCGTTTCACAACGGAAGCATTAGTGGTGGTAATTATATGGAGGGCATGGGTGGTGTGGATTTTAAGCTTTTTGATTTTGGTGTGGAGGTCGATTTTGAGGTCAGAAAATTTGTCAAGATATTTGATCCATGCATATTTATCTTAACCAGATCTTGGTCAGTTTCATTTTTGCGATTGAATCGATTTGTGTCGATTTATGGTGGTGGGTTTGTGTCGCTGGGGAGGTAGTGGTGGGAGCTAGGTTTGAATTTTATTTCAATCATTTGTGTAGAGAGAGAGAGAGGGGGGGGGGGTTCTTTCTTCTTCTTTTTTTGTACTTTAGTTCTTTATTATTTTAGTTTTAAGTTTTAAAACTGAAGTGAGGATATTTTAGTCCACTTAGATTAAAAACGGGCATGAAACTAGTTTTGGGGGTTATGTGTAACGGTTGATAGTTTAGGGGGTGAGTTTGTCTGGTATTTTAATTTAGAGGGTTGACTCGTAAACTCGAGATAGTTGAGGGGGTTAGGTACGATTTTCCCTAAACTAAATTAACACGATTATAATTAATTTAATGTTACAGGTTGATTTGGTTGGACTAGACTTTGGAGGAGTACAGAGGCCCGAAATAGTATTTTTCATGTGGAAAATTGGGCCCCAGGGTAGGTACACCTTTGGGTCAAGTTTTAAGATTATTGGATTAGTGTTTTGAGCTTATTTGGGAGTCAAAAATTGGGTCCATAGTGGACGTGTGCGATTAGGGTTATAAATAGGTTATTAACCCTCATTAAACATCATTATACATTATAAGATTAAAACTTAACAACAGAGGTAAACTTTGGCAAAAGAGGAAGAACACACAAAAGGGTTTAATGACAGATCAAGCTTCTTTAAAGGCAAAAAATGTTATCTTGCTCATCGTATTCATGTAATTTATTTATGATTTCATCGTTAAATATAAATCGATTGGGTAGAAGCATGCTTTAGGATTAAAATCCGATTTTTTATAGTAAATTTGATCGTTAACCATGTTGTATATTGGGCTAAAATGGATTAAAGATGTAAACTTGGATACTTTGTGAAAAATATGGTTTTTATAAATTTGTGTTGAAACTCTATTAATGAGTGTTCATATATTTATTCTTATGATTATAACCCAAGTGTAGGAATGTTTGTTATCGATATATATTTATTGTGTAATACCCTTAATCAAGGTTGGAATGTAAATTTGAATGAACAAGATGAACTTAGGTTTAGAATGATAATATATGAATTGAACCTTAATCACATTAGAATCGCATTAATTCTTGGAAAAACATGTTGGAATCATTAATCTGTAACATTTATGCTTGGAGGAAGGGTCTGGTTGTTGTTAGAGGCTTTAGGATGAATTTTGGGGTGTTTCTGGGCCGCCATTAATGACCATGAGACGAACATCAGTCATGAAGATCCAACGGTCCAAAAGGGGGGATCGATCCAGCTTAGAGGAGGGCCAATCCGGTCCTGTAGGTTTGTTTGGATATTTCTTTTATGAAATTTTAATCGGTTTTTCTTTAGGCAAATTCAAGAATTTATTCTCGGTGTTTTTAATGGTTTAATTAATTTAACATCTATAAATTATTATTAAAGTGTAATTTGAAAAATCCTAGGGTATTATAATTAGAGTTTAGGTGCATTAAACCTATAATTATTAGTATAATTCGGTTTGGGAATTTGGATGTGCATTGGGTACACTAGTGTTATGTGGTAGCTTATATGTGAACTATGTTATGTATAGTTATGTATTGTACATTTTAGGTTTAGTTACTCAGTGAGGACACATGGTTGAGGTGGGGTTAGTTCGAGTGCGGATATTTGGGTGGAGTACCACATACATTGTCCTATATTTGTATACTCGGATGATGGAATATAATTATTAGACGAAATCTTTAGTCACGGGTGTGTATATATATATATATATATATATATATATATATATATATATATATATATATATATATATATATATATATATATATATTCGGATATTTAGTTCACTAGTGGGTACAAATTAATTATAATGTTAAATGCATATATGTTGGGTTCGTGAGTGGTTCAACATCAAGAATTGTATGATTCGATGGTTATGGATAGGTTGGTATATTTATTTGCATAAGAAAATGGGTATACATGGGACTCGATTATTGTCACGAGACTAATTCAAAAATTCATTTATATATGTGAAACTTAAATAAGGAGTTGTACATAAGAAGTTAAAAATGTTAAATACACCAGGAACTGGTTAATCATAATAAATGAATAATGATTAAAAATTCATAGTTATGGTATATTTTTATGATGGATATATTTAGAGTAGTGTAATCTCTATATGGTTTAAAACTTGGGCCTAACTTGAGTTATCACTCAGTCGTAGGATGATTCTGGTCTTAACTATATGTGTGAATAATAGAACGATATGAGTTGGATAAATACTTCTTGGTGGGTCTGTCCAAGGTTAGTTGATTACTTTGGGTCGACATAATATATATATATATATATATATATATATCTGTGTGTGTGTGTGTGTGTGTGTGTGTGTGTGTGTGTGTGTGTGTGTGTGTGTGTGACTTTCTAAAACGGATTACTATGCATCGAATGGATTACGGACTAATTTTTTTTAAATAGTAAAAAAAATATTTAAAGCTGAATTTTTTATGGGTTCTTAACTTTACAGGATACCCCTCAAAAAACTTTTAGCTCAAAATGAATTTGTTAGCGATTTTAATGACAGTTTTTAGGTGCTAAAATATGTTAACTTTGTGATTAATTTTATTAAAATAGCAAACAAATTCATTTTGAGCGGAATGTTTTTACGGGTACCCTGAAATATTAAGAATCCATAAAAAAATTCAACTCAAAATAATGTTTTTTACTATTTGAAAAAATAGTTCGTTAATTCGTTTGGTAAATAGTAGTGCATTTTAAAGAAGCCTCTCGAGAGAGAGAGATAGAGAGAGAGAGAGAGAGAGATTGAATTGTGTACCCTATGGTGTAGGATAGTTATAAGTTCGGTTATTTCTCTTTGGTAACTAATGTGGATACACGAGTGGGGTTAATGCTCCATGACAACTTGGACCGTACGTTAGTAGGGGTAGTGCTCTGCGGTATTGGATACGTTTATGATGATTTGAGATTATTAATATTTATCTAGGGAGTCTTTTACCTTTGTCTTAGGCAAACGATCCGGCTAAGCATAAGTATATCGAGAGATTTCTTGTTTGGATTTTATTCACGAGACATCCCATGCATGGAGTCTAGTTTGGTCGTTAGTTACGAGCATTTAGGTATGAGATCCTTAGGACCTAGATGATGATAAATAAATTGTGTATGGTGTGATTATAATAGTGATATTTTAAGTCTTGGGATAATGAATTTCAATGACCAACTAAGCTAAGAAGAAGTGTATTTGGGGGTTCCTTATTTGGATTTCATTTATGAGACGTCCCACGCACAAAGCTTAGTAAGGTTGGGAGTTGAGAGACGGTGGGGAATTAGGACTATTGATTTTTTCTTCATGTTTAACTTATATAAATAGGTAGCCTTAGTATGGTGTGTACGGTTACTCAAAACTACATCAAGTTATAGGTGAGATGAGGTATGGTTGGTATGAGTGCCGAAGGGAGACTCCATGGGGCGTAAATAGGTCGCATTTAATACGATTAAGTAATATAGATATTTCTTAAAACTTTTGGGCCTTGACCAAAATCTATAAAATCTTTTTCTTCCACGTTTTATTATTTTTATACATGAGCAGCAGGTTGAGTAGTCGAACTTGTAGTGATTGGAGATCCAGTTCATCATCCTTAGTGTTGGAGTTATTATTTCATTTCAATTGGTAGTATAGTATTTGTATTCACGGGTTTATTTATGAACCGAGTTGGTTGTAGTTATTTACTTTTCAGTTTGAGACTTTTGTATTATGGAGATTTATTAGAGTGGTATATTCAGTTTTAGTGGAGACTTTTATTTTATTACATCTTAGTCATTTTTATTGCCAGATATTATTATTATTATTATTATTATTATTATTATTATTATTATTATTATTATTATTATTATGTTGAGGATGTGTGTTATTAATGTGAGTGTCTAAGTTAAAACAAACCTAGAGCGGGGTGAATAGGTTTAAACGCATCCCATGGCCAATTTTTGAAATTAAATGATTTTTCTTGCAAATTAGAATCATAACACGTAATTCAACTAAGTGATATGTAAAATATTGTGAATTAACCACATAACAACTTAGAATAGGTAGGTCTAGAGAAAAAATTATAAAACACATCCTAAGTCAATTTCGCTAAATCTAAGTGAGAACTAAGTGGTGGGTGCGATCCAAACTATGCAATTGAACAGAAAATAATCGTAAATATTCATAAGACAAATTTTATTAGGAAAAAATGACCACCTAGGGGTAAAAACCTTGAGCCACCCCAATTTTCATTTCTACTTGAAAACTTGGTTTGTGCAAAGCCAAAAGATACCTCTCACACAAGCTCTCTCGTATAGTTACCAATGGACCTTGCAACTTTTCCCCATAGAAGATAGAATTCCACACAGAGCTCCAAGATGCAAATGAGAAACTCCAATCTCATCCTTGGAATGAACGCCACACTTCAACTTCTCCAATGAATCAAAGTGTCTCCTCTTTTAGATCTAGGGATATGTAATCATAGCAATTCAAAAGTAGATTATTAATTGTAATAGGCTAATGATGATCTGATCAAAATCACTCTCAATTCGTACACAAAACACTAAGATTGAATCATAGATCTAAGTTTGAAATAGTTTTTGAGGAACAAGTGAATTTTGTATGAAAGATAATCAAAAATAGAACTCAAGTTTTAAAATATGCTCATAGAGGTTTTTCAATTATGTAAAATTCAGATGTTATGAAACGGGAGGGAAATGACAAATTTATATAAAAATTTCAAATTTTGGTTCTGCCTTGTCCGTGGTTGACCATTTTTTGTGCACACGAATTCCGGCAGTAAGGACTTCAAGCCAACGTCATGCGCACGGGACAAATGATGTTCGTGTGAATGGGGTCATGTGCACGATCATAAAACAAAGATATGTGAATGGTTAAAGGCAAAAACAATTTTAAAAAGACTTTAACTTATCCAAAACAGAAAGGTCAACCCCAAAAACATTTTCTCAAGCCTCTAAGTCATTTCAACGCTTATCCATCAAAATTTTAAAAACAACTCTCACATTTTTAAAATCACTGGGCTCGTATGTGTTAGCCATAGACAATTAATAATAGTTGCAATAAGGATAGATATAGTCTTCAATAGAAGTTTGTGTAGCAATGGAAGTCTTTTGTTGAGCGCCTTGCAAGATCTTCAATTTTTTAAAGGTCCATCTGATACAAATGACCGCGTCTCACTCAATCGTATCAAAGGCTATGACTCGAATGACTCAAATATTTAGTCGCGGGAAGCAGGCAATATATTTAAATTTTGTATTTTCAATCCCCCCTGGCTATTATGTCGCAAAACCCTGAAAACCCAAAATAAACTTGATTACCGCTAAAAAACTCACACCTCTTTAGAATATTTGAGTGTCAAAAACAAAAACTAAAAGATTAATCATATCTATCAATAATTGTAGAAGCAGGATACGTGATATAGAATCAATCAAATTTGTAAATTCGAATCATATAACAAGCATTGATAGAAACAATGAGGATATAACATGAAAATAATAATATAAACATAAGAAATATGGATAAAAGCAAAGATAATCCATAAACAACAATATAATATTCATAAAATCACAAAAATATCCATACAACCACCAAAAAAGTACCAAAGTACCAATAGAAAAGGTAAAAATGACCGTATACAGACCAGAAGTGTATAAGTACCACATACAGTACTATCAAATGAATAATATGAAAATATAGATAAAGACAATCTATAATCATTGTCGTACATATTATCGTACTCGACATCTCCATCATCATCAATATCCTCATCATCATCGTTATCCTCATCATTAACATCCACGAGTGGAACGTCCAGCGACAGTAAACTCAGGCACAAGTTGGGATCGTCTCAAATATTCAACAATAAACGAAACATCGTGTGTAAGTTGGCATGCTCTCTATCAATAGTCCCAAAATGTTGTCGAAAACCCGTCATCTCATTTCTCACGTCCCGAAAGTGGCCTTGCATATATGCAAACTAAGAAGCCATGAAATCTCTCTTACCGTGACATACATGTAGCTTGGGTGCAGGTTGAGGTGCTGGGGTAGGAGCCGGTGTCGGTGCATCCAGATTAATGGGTTGTCTAGCAATCTGGACAGCTAAGCGTGAATAACTAGAACTCAAAATTAGACCAATAATACTCATAACTACATCGGAAATTAATCGTGGAACTCCTAACGAGTACAGATACCCAGTAATCAACTTCCCATATGGCAAAGCCTCACCTCCAATATCAATACATGCTCTCCTCATCACCTGAATAATCATCTCAGGATAATCTATCACATGATGATGTTCTAAAGCATGCATCAAATGAACTATGTGGAAATGGAAGCCATGGGTACGGCGACGGGGAATAAGGTTGTAAATAACCAGAAAATGAAGCAAAGACAATTACATATACATCCTAGTCTGAAGAAAAAGTAACGAACCCATCTAGACGGATAGCCCGCTAAAAATGATGCAACCTGGTCAGTCGTGACACCACCATCACAATATGCGTCATAGCTAATCCTATAGATATGCATCTCTGGTCCTAAATGAGGAGAGGGGTACTGTGAAATGTTAAGAACCTATAAAAAAAAATCAGCTCAAAATAATGTTTTTTACTATTTAAAAAAAAAAATCCGTTATGTGAATAGCAATACATTTTTTAGAAGCCCAATGTGTGTTGGGGGTGTATTAAATTGTGTACCCTGTGGTATAGGGTATTTATATGTTGGGTTATTGCTCTTTGCTACAAATGTGGATATGCGAGTTGGGTCAATGCTCTACGGTAACTTAGAAATGTGGATATGCAAGTAGAGTGTATATAATATGCTTCATGAAGATCCTGGGAATGTTAGCTATTCTGCTGTGGGAGGGCTGTCAGATGAGAATCGAGAGGTGAGAGAATCTATAGAATTGCCTCTGATGAATCCTGAGCTCTTCATAAGGGTGGGGATTAAAACTCCTAAGGGTGGACCACCTGGAACTGGCAAGGCATTATTAGCTAGAGCAATTGCTAGCAACATAGATGCCAATTTCTTAAAGGTTGTGTCAAGTGCCATAATTGATAAATACATAGATAGGTGAGAGTGCAAGATTAATTCGGGAAATGTTTGGTTATGCTCGTGACCACCAGCCGTGCATCATTTGGTTTGGTGGACGACGTTTCAGCGAGGGAACTAGTGCTGATCGTGAAATTCAAATGGAGTTGCTTAACCAGATGGATGGGTTTGACCCTCTTGGGAAGGTAAAAATAATTATGGCAACAAACAGACCTGATGTTCTGGATCCAGCTCTTCTTCGTCCAGGGTGACTAGATAGGAAAATTGAGATTCCGTTGCCAAATGAACACTCAAGGATGGAAATCCTGCTGGAATTGTCAAACAGGGGGAAATTGATTATGGGGCAGTTGTTAAGCTTGCTGAGGATTTAATGGAGCTGATCTTCGTAATGTGTGCACTGAAGCTGGTATGTCTGCTATCCGTGCAGAACGTGATTATGTCATCCATGAAGATTTCATGAAGGCTGTTGGGAAACTGAATGAAGCCAAGAAACTTGAATCGACTGCCCATTATAATGCTGATTTCGGGAAGGATTAACCGCCTCTTTGTTCAGTTGCAAGTGCTTGGTGGGTGACTGTCGCTGGAATATTTTGTGCGGCTCATGTGAGTAGGAGTAATACTTGTATTCCTCTCGGAAGCATAATTATCAGCAACTCGAGAGTTTTTTTTTTCTTTTTTAAATTTCTGTTTGTGTTTAGAATTATTTCTTCAATTAGTTACGAACTGTCTGTACTTGATATGCTTGAATATTAATGTTATTGGATCTAAAAATAAATAAAAAATAAAAAATAAAACCTTTTCCCACCAGTTATTACTATTGTTATACATGAGAAGCTGGGTTGAGCAGTCGGACTTAGTTATTGTAGATCCAGTTTATCATCCTTAGTGTAAGAGTTGTTATTTCATTTCAATTGGCATTATAGTATTTGTATTCACAAGTTCATTTATGAACCAAGGTGGTTCCAATTATTTACTTTTAAGTTTGAGACTTTTGTATTATGGAGATTTATTAGATTGACGTATTCAATTTTAGTGGAGACTTTTATATTATTACATCTTGGTCATTTATTTTGTCTCCAATTATTATTATCATTATTATTATATTGCGGATGTGTATTGTTAGTGTGAGTGTCTACCTAAAACAAACCTAAAGCGGGTTGAATAGGTTTGAACGCATCTCATGGCTTTTGAAATTAAATAATTTTGCTTGCAAATTCAAATCATCTAACACGTGATTCAACTAAGTGATATGAAAAATGTCATGAATTAACCACACGATAAGTTATATTAGGTAGATCTAGAGAAGAAAAAAAACTAGAAAACACAACCCAAGCCATATTTAATCCAATTCACTAAATCTAAGTGGGGTGTGTGTGTGTGTGCGTGCGTGATCCAAAGTGTGCAATTGAATAAAGAACAATCACAAACATGCATAAGATAGATTTTTGTAAAACCTCGACGCATACCAATTTCCATTTCTACTTGAAAAGATGTTTTCCATAAGGCCAAAAGATACCTCTCACACAAGCTCTCTAGTAGTTACTTATGGCCCCGGTAACTTTCCCCCAATGAAGATAAAAATCCACATCGAGCTCCACGATGCGAATGAGGAAATAGAATCTCGTCCTTAGAATTAATGTCACGCATCAACTCCTCTAATGAATCAAAGTGCATCCTCTTTTAGATCTAGGAGTATGTGATCATAGTAATTCAAAAGAAAATTATGAATTGTAGTAGGCTAATGAAGATCTAATCAAAATCACTCTCAACTCACACACAAATCACTAAAATTGAGACATGGATCTAAGTTTTAATTACCTTTTGAAGAACAAGTGAAATTTGTGTAAAAGAGAATCAAAAAGATCTCCCAAGCTTGAAAATACGCTCAGAGAGGTTTTCTAATTATGTAAAATTCAGATCTTATGAAATGGGACGGAAAATGACCAATTTATACAAAGAATTCAAAATTCGACTATGTCCTGCACACAATTGACCTTTTTCTGTGCGCAGAAAGTCAAGCGGTAAGGACTTCGAGCCAACGTTGTGTGCACGGGGACAAATGATATCCATGCGAACGGGGTCGTGTCGTGCACACAGTCACAAAATAAAGACGTGTGAACGGTTAAAGGCAAAACAGTTTTAAAAGCCTTTAACTTCTTCAAAACAGAACAGTCAACTCCCAAAAATATTTTCTCAAGCCTCTGAGTCATTTTAACACTAGTCCATCAAAATTTAAAACCAACTCGCACATTTTGAAAATCTTCGTCCACCTGTGTTGGCCAAAGACAATTCATAGTAGCTACAACGGAAGTCTTTTGTTGAGAGACTTGCAAGATCTTTAATTTTTAAAGGTCCATTTATTACAAATGACCGCGCGTCACTCAATCGTATCAAGTTTATATGACTTGAATGACTCAACAACTCAAATGTTTTGTTACGGAAAGTAGCCAACTAATATATTTTATAAAATGACATTTTCATGTCATGGATGATTTTTATTTACTGTTATTTATATTTACCCTTGATGTTGAGAACGATATAAATTGCATAATATACCCTATCACCGGCATGTCAGCCTGATCAATGACACATGGAAAATGGTTGGCATTATAAGAAAACCCTAGTTACTTTACAATCTTTCCATCTAATTCGCCCAAACACCATTAACAAACCTCTAAATCTTAAACACGAGATTGAGAAGATGATTCAAGAATAGAGACTAGAATAATTCAAGAGATTCAAATGGGGTTTTCAAAGTATTCAAGTTTGTTTTCAAGAGATTTAACTAATCAAGCAACATAGTTTATTTTTATCCTAATTCACTGCAAGTTATCTGTCTACTCCTCTCATTTTATATATATAAATGTTAGATTCACCTAAACTAATGTATTACGGTTAAATGAATAGGAACGATTAGGGATTTTTATATCATTTCATTTAATGCCTTCATATATTGAAATTGATTTATGAGTTACATGTTTAACCTGTCATTAGTGTTTAATTTGTATGATTAATAATTGAATCAGAGTAATTATTAGTAATTCTCATATTAATGTTTTGTAAATAGTAATTGGCTTAATAATTGATTATACTACTTAATTGTTAAAAACCTCCATGTTAGAATTAGGTAATGTTGGAAATTTATCAAGAGATATGTTAGACTTGTACGTCTAGATTAACATGGTGTACCCTTTAATAAAAATACCCAAATCACGTAGGCAAATGCATATGGTTACGAATAACCTTGTTAATGTTATTACAACTCGAATTGAGTATAATTGAATTAGCAAGTAGTTGTTTAAATCAATCATTGGGTATGTACTGATGGTTCATATGGTGGGTTAATTGTTGTTAATTTGAATTTGAATTTAAGATGTTAAACCTAATTACTACATAAAAGTCGAGATAGATTAATTGAATAATAAAGGACGTAATGCCCTTTCCATACACAAGTAGAATTGCCTCTTAGTAAGGCTGCAAATTGAGTCGAGAAAGTCCGAAACCCGTCGATTTGGCCCGCTAAATTCGCGTCGAACTTTAAATGAGTTTGAGTCCGGCTGAGCTTCAGCTAAAATTTCAAGCCTCAACTATAATTCGAGTCGAGCCTAAAACACTTTTAACTAAGCCCAAATTAGGCCCAAACTCAAAAATAAGTATTTAAATTAATATAAATTATGCAAATGAATTCTACATGTCATGTAATGAATCTAAACAATAGGTTTAAAGAGACGTTGGTAAGAATTTTACGTTTATTCTTTCAGACAAACTTTTAAATATATAATTGACGCGACTCAGAAAGTGTCTCTAATGTGCGTACTCTTTAGGCTCAAGTGCAAGCCTGTCGCGTTAGTAATAAACCCGGTAAGTCAGGATCGTATCCACAAGGAAATAAGACAACAGAGTTGTGACGATGTTGGACAGACGAAGGAAACCTAAATTTGACTCTAAAGAAAAGGAAAAGATGATTGGTTTTGGGAATAACTACACTAGATGCAATTTTGAAAATAATTATTTAATGCACGAAAGTATGAATGATATGCAGCTACTCTAAATCACTGATGATAATTGACTTGAAACTGTAAACTATATGATGAAAGAACAGGACGGGAATACAATCCCCCAACCCAAGTGTATTGATGATATAAAACTAATCGTAAATTTAAATGATTAATTAGACCCAGAATTTAGTACTCTCAAGCATTACGTATATGAGGTTCAAGCCCGCATCATACTTAATCAGAGAACGAGTAAATCGGTATTTCAATACTTACACTCGAATTGTATTCTAAAGCATCCCGATTACCCGGAAGCAAACGAGATCTAAAGATCTACAATTGTCGTGTTTCTATGCAATACGGTCATAATCAAACCATTAAATTTAGAGGATTAATTTTATGTACATGCAACTACCACATCAGGTTGGGTTCATGCATTCTGACCTTTACAAGTCTAGCCTACCATGATGAAAGTAATGAAAACTATTTTGGAATTGCAGGAATTCATGATTAAACTAAGGAAAATTTGTAGAATGATGTAGACGGGAAATTAAACAAAGAAAATTACTCACTAATCTTACCAAAGCACACAAAGCATTAACTACAATTACTGGTAATCACTGAAATCTGAACAATCTTCAATATTTGAATTAAAATACTAAGCTATCTCCAAACTAGGAAAAGAATGGAAAATTAACTAAATTCTCCCTCCTAAGAATGATAATAAAACGAGTTTAAATACCCTACAAAACCTCAGGAGTTTTAGCTGCACTAGGACTCTCCATTAGAGAAGGATAAAAAATTAAAACTCGACAGTCGGACCGGTCCGGTCCTCCTCCGGTTCGGTCTTCCTGGAATTCGGATCGATTATTTTATTTATTGGGTAGATCGGTTCTTTTATTTTCTTTCAACTTCGGTTCGTCTTCGGTCCGGGGTTCTCTGGAAATTGGCAATGCGGATCGGTCCGACTTCCTTTGACTTTTTTCCTTCAGACTTTGACTGCTCATAACTTTCACACCAGGACTCTGATTGAGGTGTCGTTTCTTCCTATGTGCTCATGAACTTGATATATTCAACTTCTCTTTAGGTGCCTCATCCGAATTCTGGGTAGAAATTACAATTTTACCCTTTTGAATTTCCTTCTCTTCTTTCTCGATTCTTTCGGTTCCGTTCTTTCTTTAATTGACATCAAATACATGTAAAATCAATACGAAATACCAGAAACTCGGTGTACTCGTTAGGATAAGTCAGTAGCAAGATTATGAGATAAAGTCAAATCGATTACGTTGTTCAAGGTGCTAAAAGTAACTAAATTAAAGGGATAAATTGGGAAGAATTTATGCCTAATCAAACCCCCCTAACTTAGAACTTTGCGCGTCCCGAGCAATGTAAAAGAATCCTAGCAAGGCTCAACTCTTGAAAATTATTTTATTGGGATAGAATACCTTTTTCACGGGCAAGCGATTGCATTTAGTATATGCAACAAGCCTTTAAACCCCTAGGTTACCCTAGTAGGACGAGTTGTGTCTCATGAGAGTTTGTAGTGAGTATACCCACAAAATTCGACTCAAAGAAATTTCAAAATATGCAAAAATTGTATAATTCAAACTTTCCCAGAAAATGGTCACCTTAAAATCTCATTTAAGAATCTCAAGTCATAGTGCGTGTGTGCGAAGCCGAAAATTTAACCGCCAATTTCCACCGATTGACCATTACGTTACTTATCCAAAAATTCATTTTGATTTCAAATTCTCACGGAATGCTCTCACAAACGAATCTCTCGGATTATGTCTATTCTCTCGGTATGCGTGATAAAGAGAGTAAATGTTATGGCCGCAAAATCACGCATACAAGTAGAAAGACGGGGATTTTATAATGATAGGATTTCATCAACGGATTACGGTTTTAAAAACGGGAGCATTGCCTCTTATTCACGCATTATCTCTTTTATTATCTTTTGGTGTATTAGCTCTCCACGCGGTAACCAATTTTTCAATTCGGACTTTTTTAGGACTTTTTCGGGTTTTACGGTATATCGGGTAAAATAAAAATGATAAGGAAGGTTGAAATTGGAAAAGCTTTTTATGATGTCCATTTGTGCTTTTTCCGGGCTATTGCTCATTTTTTTCTTCTTTTTCTCTATTTTTTTATATTATTTTTCACTTCTTTTTTTTTCTTGCTATTTTTGTTGAGCATATCTAATTTTTTTTTCCCCTTTTTATGCACTTTTCGGACTTTATTTCTGAATTTTTCCATTTCGCAATTCCAGGCTACTTGGGTTTTCGAGGTTGTCAAACGAAAAGGATAACTTATTCGGCTCAATTGGGTTACAAAATGGATGATTTTTTCACAACTTTTTCTGGCCAATATTTTTGGGTAACAAACGAGGGTCTACTTCATTGTCCAAAATACTAATTGCATTACCATATGCGTTTCGAGATTAATTAAGTTTAGAGATTTGTAGCGCGCTTTTTAAGGCAATACCACACACGTTTACCTAACCGATCAAAATGAAAGGATTGAGATCCTCGATGACTTTTTAGGCGCTAAAAAGAACTTTGAGTTAACAATTAACTCGGATTGATTTATAAATTTCACAAAGATGAAAGGCTCAAATCTCATCGGGTTTGTTAATCTGCACACTTATTCGCTAAGTCGTCAATTTTCGCTCAATTTCCATCTTTGGTCAATTTCGACTTTGTGTATTTGAATTTTACAACTTGAGACGTTAATCCGACTTTTAATGATATTTTTGAAAATTTTGAATTCCAATTTTTATTTATTTTGAACAAAAAAAAATTGGATTTTTCAAGATTCTGTGATTTTTTTTTTTGGAGATTTTGGGGCATTTTTGAAAATTTGTGAAGTTTTAGAAATACGCACTTGTGACCCCCCTAACTTAGAATTTTGCATTGTCCTCAAGTAAAAAGGACTAAAATCTAAACAAGGCAAAATAAGAAGTGCGATAAATAAAACTAACAAATGGAGAAAATGTAGATTTTTATAAAACATGACTGTGGTACAAAAAACAGCAAAGAGCATACAACATGTGGACAAGGGAAACAACGAAAAACTGTAATAACCAAACAAAGCATCACTAGGGCGGTGGTTGGGAAGAGTTGGGCGCGTCGGGGCCATAGGGGTCATAGAAGTAGGATGGCAATGGCTCGTTGGGATCCCCTTGGCGCCGATACAAGTCTGCTTGGAAACGAAACCTCATACTTGTATCGCGACGATAGTCGATCAAAAAGGTGTTGAATCTCGTCTCAAGGGCCGACATACGGTTAGTGAGGTCTCTACCCGCCCATTCAAAATCAAGGTCGTCTTCCTCTTCGGCTGACTCTTCATCCGCTCCTACGGCACCCATCTCTACATCATCACCTGCTTCTTCTTTATCCTCTTCATCTTCATCTTCCTCAGTCGAGGCAGCATCATCCTCATCATCACTTTCTCGCCTCGCCCCGAGGATGGCTAGCTGTTTGGCGCTCCGCGTGCGGGTTCCCTGTCCAAATGGACCGGGGAGTCGAGTACGATCAAGCAGGGCCTCAATGCCAGCATCCTTGAGGATGGAGGTAATCAAACATGCATAGGGAAGTGGTGCTTCCCCTTTCTCATCCATGGTTGCGACGAGAATGTCGGCATATAGGGTGCGAGCCAGGTTAATGGGAGTGTTGGGATCGAAGAGGTGGTAGGTCAATGTGGCCTGACGGGGATGTATCGTTGAATCGTTGGACGTTTGAAAAATATTTGCACATACTATTTGGAAGGTGAGGCACGCTTTCTCATTAAGACGACCAACAACGACAGTTTGCCCAGTCCATGCAACATCGGGGCCAATGCGCTCCATAATTAGTTCTTCAGTGGCCGGTGCGACATTCCTTGGGTAGGTGAAATCTTGAACATCAGGAACGTCATATTCGGCCAACTTGGCCGTGAGAAGGGCCAACGAAAAGGGGATGACGGTGCCGTCAACATATGCTGGAGATTCGAATTGGCCGGTCCGAACAAGGGAGCCATAGAAAGATCGAACCTCGGCTGCCCAAATCGCTTTGTACGGTTGATTGAGGAATCGGTACCAACCCCGAGGCATGAAAAGGGCGGTGACGGAATTGGGCACACCATCCCATTGGACAGCGCACTCCATTTGGAGTTTGCGATTCGGACTGAAGAACCGATTGCACCACCGCTCCTTTTGGCGGGAACGAAATTCACCATGGCCGGAGGGGAGGATGTCGTTGGAGTCGTATTTGGCGGGGGCGGTGCGTTGGGCCATGATAACAGGGAGAGGTTGTTGGAAAATTTAGGGAGAGAGAAGAGAGGAGTGAGGTGGTTGAAGGTGTGAATAAAAGTGGAGGCTATAGGTGGGTATTTATGGATGGGAAGTGTGGGTAGGGTGTTGGAATTGGAGGGAAAGGGTTTAAAGGGAAAGAGGGGATGTATTTGGGAGGGAAATTGAAGGGTTGGTATGGTGAAACGAATTGGGGGGGAAGGGAAGGGATTGGGGTGAAGGGGGATGCACCTAGGGAAGAGAGGAAAAAATTTCTGCAGAAAGCGGACCGATCCGCCTGGGGGCCGAACCGGTCCGGTCCTTTAATTTTCGAACCTTTCAATTACCGGATCGATCCGGCTTTAAAATAAAGGAACCGGTCCGGGGGGGATCGGTCCGGCCCAAAATTAAAGGAACCGATCCGCCTTCTTGCATTGAGTTGGGTTTCTCCCCTAACTTAATTTCGATCGCTCTTCTCCGAAGCTTTCAATTCTCATCATGCTCCCTATCAGTTTGAACTTAAAATTCTCGCAAAATATATGGTCAACGCAACTCTTAATTTCCCGAAACATGTGAATGCTCTCTTCTGAATGTACCCTAATCCTATGGACTCTCACTACTCACATGACTCTCGTCTACTATACACAAGAATTCACCCCATATGCGTCGAGGGTGCGACGACCTCACTGTAGCAGCTCACTCTACCCCGTAAACGGGGTTCGACAACCAAACGATGTCGACTTCTTCCACACACGTTTCTAGATATGGCTTTAGGCGTTGTCCATTTACTTCGAATGTATTTCCCCCTTTCAAATCGTCTAACTCAACAGCTCCGTGAGGGAAAACATTCTTCACAACAAACGGGCCAGACCATCGTGGCCGTAACTTGCTCAGAAAGAGATGAAGCCGAGAGTTATAGAGAAGCACTTTTTATCCGGGAAGAAACTCTTTGCGTCGAATGATGCTATCGTGAGCGAGTTTCATCCTTTCTTTGGAGATTTTAGCGTTCTCATACGCATCATTGCGTATCTTTTCTAACTCATTTATTCGAAGCTTGCGAGCTTCACCGGCCTTATCCATGGCATAGTTTAACTCCTTAATTGCCCAATACGCCTTGTGCTCTAATTCCACGGGAAGATGGCAAGGTTTTCCATACACAAAGCGGAAAGGGGACATGACGAGCGGATTTTTATATGCGGTACGATAGGCCAATAGCAAATCGTTCAATCTAAGTGACCAATCTTTTCGGGGAGAATTGACGGTATTTTCGAGAATGTTCTTAATTTTTCGATTTGCTAGTTCGGTCTGCCCATTCATTTGTGGGTGATAAGTCGTTCCAACCTTGTGAACGACACCATACTTTCTCATGAGCTTCGCGAAAGGCCTATTGCAAAATTGCATGCCATTATCACTAATTATCGATTTCGGAGCGCCGAAGCGGGAAAGTATGTGTTCTTGCAGGAACTTAATCACCACTTTGTTGTCATTTGTCTTGGTAGCTATAGCTTCCACCCATTTAGAAACGTAGTCTATCGCGACAAGGATGTATAGGAAACCAAAGGATGGGGGGAAAGGGCCCATGAAGTCAATACCCCAACAGTCGAACATCTCAATAATGAGTATGGGGGTAAGAGGCATCATGTCTCGTCGGGTAATGGCTCCATCCGTTGGCACCTATTGCAAGATTTACGAGAATCGTTCACATCCCGGAATATTATGGGTCAATAGAGACCGTATTGCAGAATTTTAGCGGCCGTCTTTTTCGTCGAAAAGTCGCCTCCACAAGCTTTCGAATGATAAAATTGGATGACTTTGGGGATATCGCCATCCGGTACACATCGTCGAATGATTTGGTCAGCGCAATATTTAAACAGGAAGGGATCGTCATAGAAAAACATGCGCGACCAAGTAATAAACCTTTTCTTATCTTGCGGTGACCAGTCGAGAGGGACGGCTCCCATGATAAGGTAGTTCACTATATCCGTAAACCAGTGCAAAGAAGAGGTAGCAAAGATTTGTTCATTCGGGAAGTATTCGTCTATGGGTATGGTATCACTAGGTATGTTGGACGAAAGTCGTGATATGTGGTCGGCAACGACGTTTTCTACTCCTTTCTTATCTTTAATGGAGAGATTAAACTCTTGTAGGAGTAGGATCCACCTTATGAGGCGCGGCTTTGCATCTTTCTTTGCAAGTAGGTATTTCAATGCCGCGTGGTCGGTGAAGCCAGTAATGGGAGAACCGATAAGGTAAGAACGAAATTTGTCAAGAGCAAAGATTACCGCTAGTAACTCCTTCTCAGTAGTGGAGTAATTGAGTTGTGGTCCAGTAAGAGTCCGGCTAGCGTAGTAGATGACATGAGCCTGTTTGTCTTTTCTTTGTCCCAAAACATCCCCTATCGCGTAATCGCGAGCATCACACATAAGTTCGAATGGTAGAGACCAATCCGGAACTTGCATGATGGGAGCGGACACAAGCATGATTTTCAGTTTTTCAAAAGCGCTTTGGCATGCTTCCACCCACTCAAATGGGTTGTCCTTCATAAGTAGGTTTCTTAAGGGTCTAGCGATGGCGCTAAAATCCTTAATGAACCTTTGATAAAACCCTGCGTGGCCCAAGAAGGAGCGCACGTCTTTGAGCGATTTTGGTGGGGGTAGATCGGCTATGACATCTATCTTAGCTCTATCAACTTCTATCCCCTTGGATGAAACTATGTGGCCAAAACTATTCCCTCGGTGACCATGAAGTGGCATTTCTCCCAATTCAGCACTAAGTTCTTTTCCACACACCGGGCAAGTACTTTTTCCAGTTTTTCAAGACAAAGATCGAAAGAGGTGCCAAAAATACTGAAATCGTCCATGAACACTTCAAGTCCTCTCTCGACCATGTCGCTAAATAGGCTCAACATGCACCTTTGAAAGGTTGCGGGTGTATTACACAAGCCAAATGGCATACGTTTATAGGCAAACCACTACAAGAATTTGCACCATTTGCAACAATATTTAGCAACACAAGCTATTTTTGTTGCCAAAGATACCCTTTTGGCAACAAAATCTTAAGTATGTTTCCAAAAGACCATTTTCCATTGTACTTTTGGCAACATAAAATAAAACTTGTTGCCAAAAGTTAAAATTTCAAGCGGGAAGATGGCAAAATAAAAGAGGGAAATTTTTTAGCTTTTAGCATCATATTTGTTTGTTGCCAAACATGACTTAACTTTTGGCAACATAGGAGTGGGTTGAGAAAAATATCATACTTTTGGCCACAAAAAAAATTGTGATGCCAAAAGTATTTTATTTGTTTGTTAGTTATTTTTGTTGGGTGTTAAGTAAACTAAAAGACTAAAAAAAATCCCCCTCACCTCCGCTCAGCGAAACCGAGCCCTAACCTCTGTTCTCCCTCTCCTCCGTCCAGCTCTCCCTCACCTCCGTCTCCTCCATCCTTCTCCTCCGTCCTGCTCTATCTCTCTCTCGCGCGCCAAAGACGAATAGATTTGGTCCACATCACAAAGGTATTTATACATATTTAGGTTTGAATTCATAGTTAGGTTTCTACACATTTAGGTTCATATTTAGGTTTTGGTTGTCTACGGTTTTGGCAATTTATTCAACTGATACTACTGAGGTGCTGCTTGCCTTTGTTGTGTGTACAGTTGGTTGTGTTGTGTTCGGAATGTTTTTATATATCATTTTGCCATTTTCATCTTTTGGGGGTTTTGTTCCTCGATCTGGTGTTATTTTGGATCTGAATTTTAAAAAAAAAACAAAGTAGAATCTTGGTTTATTCATGTTGTTTGTAGGTAAAAAAATGTGTTTGTGTTTATATATGCATATGATTTATGTACACTGAGAACCCAGATATATTAACTACTCAATGTTGTTATTGGTTTATTGAAATTGCAATTAAAGGGCATCTGCGATTAAAGAGTTGGTGGATTGCGATTTGGCTGGATTTCAGAGTTGGATTGCACAATAAAAAAAAACTGTTGATGGCCTAATAATTTATTCTTGTGTATTGTATAACTTTTAGAGTTGGTTAATGCCTAATAACTTATTCGCAGATTTCAGATTTGGATGGTTGATGCCTAATAATTTATTCTTGTGTATTGTATAATTTTTACGATTGGTTGATGCCTAATAATGTTTCTCAAAGAGTAGTTATAGAACATTCATCTTCGTATTCTTGTTGGGTAAGGCTTTCAGTACTTTTCTAGTCTAATTTTGACTTATTTAAATTTATTTTGTTGGGATGTAGTGGCATGTAAACTATTATTTATTTTTTGAAAAATTAAACTGATTGTTAAATCTGTGCGATCGTGGGCAGAGATAACGGAGGGAGTTCAAAACATAGCGATCACGGGCGAAACACTAAAATGGTAATATTCTAGTTAGAGTTAGGGTTTGAGTTTTATTTGTGATGATTCGATCGATCTGTTGTATTTATCTTGTCTTTATTTATGTGTAGGCGCTTCAAGATCGTCGTCGTTAGCGATGGAGGCACTACATTTGGAGTTCGATTGAGAGGTGAGAGCAGTTTTGAGGGTGTTGGTCACTGACGTCAGCCACATCAACACCAGATCTCAGGTATAATAATATATACATCTCACATTCTCTAAGGTTTCGGATCCAAATAGCTTTGCTCCAACTTTTAATCTCTCTTACATTTAGTTTCACTCCACAAATATTCCATCCAATTTTGCTCCAATTGACTAGCTTGGGTATTGTTGACGCATTCCTTCTTGCCACTTCCAATGGGGGGCAGTACATAACTTTTGAACAAAGAATAGTTAGGGTGAACACTAGAAAAAGAAGGCATTATCCAATGGATTGCCACTTTCTAGGTTTAAGGCGTGTCAATTTCTCTACAATGGTCCACATTAAACTAATTGGTAACCATTTGTTTATTAGCTTAAAGATATTCTTGATTAGTCCGAGCCGAATAAGAGAGATGTGAAAATGGGAATAAAAATTAGTCATGGCTCGAAAGTTATTCTTGGGTTTGTAATTTTTGAACACCCATCTTATTCATTTGTCGCACGGGACCAATGTGACTCGTAGGAACCGATCGCGTAGTCACGGGGCTCCCGGTTTGAGTATACGACGTAAATTTGAAAAAAAAATAGACTTAAGTATAAAAATATGACATCGATCGGTGAGAATGTAAAACAACCACAAAACAGTCCCGTAAGAGGCACGAACGCCTCTCACGGGACCAATGTGACTCATAGGAATCGACTGCGTAGTCACGGGGCTCCCGGTTTGAGTGTATGGCGTCAATTTGCAAAAAACTAGACTTACGTATAAAAAACATGCCATCGAATGGTGAGAACGTAAAACAACCACAAAACAGTCCCGTAAGAGGCACGAATGCCTCGCACGGGACCAATGTGACTTGTAGGAACCGATCGCGTAGCCACGGGGCACCCGGTTTGAGTGTATGACGTAAATTTGCAAAAAATTAGACTTAAGCATAAAAACTTGCCATCGAATGGTCAGAACGTATAACAACCACAAAACGGTCCCGCAAGAGGCACGAACGCCTCGCACGGGACCAATGTGACTCGTAGGAACCAACCGCGTAGTCACGGGGCTCCCGGTTTGAGTGTACGACGTTAATTTTAAAACAATTAGAATTAAACATAAAAACATTCCATCGAAGCGTGAAAACGTAAAACAAACACAAAATAGTTCGGTAAGAGTCACAAACACCTCGCATGGGACCAATGTGACTCGTAGGAACTGACTGCGTAGTCACGGGGATCCCGGTTTGAGTGTACGACGTAAATTTGTAAAAAAATAGACTTAAGTATAAAAACATACCATCGAATGGTGAGAACATAAAACAACCACAAAACGGTCCCGTAAGAGGCACGAACGCCTTACACGGGATCAATGTGACTCGTAGGAACCGACCGCGTAGTCACGGGGCTCCCGATTTGAGTGTACGACGTCAATTTGTAAAAAATTAGACTTAAGCATAAAAACATGCCATCGAATAGTGAGAACATAAAACAACCACCAAACGGTCCCGTAAGAGGCACAAATGCCTCGTACGGGACCAATGTGACTCGTAGGAACCGACCGCGTAGTCACGGGGCTCCCGGTTTGAGTGTATGACGTAAATTTTGAAAAAATTAGACTTAAGCATAAAAGCATGCCATCGAATGGTGAGAACGTATAACAACCACAAAACTGTACCGTAAGAGGCACGAACGCCTCGTACGGGACCAATGTGACTCGTAGGAACCGATCGCGTAGTCACGGGGCTCCCGGTTTGAGTGTACGACATCAATTTGAAAACAATTATAATTAAGCATAAAAACATGCCATCGAAGCATGAAAACATAAAACAAACACAAAACGGTTCGGTAAAAGTCACAAACAACTTGCACGGGACCAATGTGACTCGTAGGAACTGACCGCGTAGTCACGCAGCTCCCGGTTTGAGTGTAAGACGTAAATTTGCAAAAAAATAGACTTAAGCATAAAAGCATGCCATCGAATGGTAGGAACATAAAACAACCACAAAACGGTCCCGTAAGAGGCACGAACGCCTCGCACGGGAACAATGTGACTTGTAAGAACCGACCGCGTAGTCACGGGGCTCCCAGTTTGAGTGTACGATGTAAATTTGCAAAAAATTAGACTTAAGCATAAAAACATGCCATCGAATGGTGAGAACGTAAAACAACCATGTAGGAACCGACCGCGTAGTCACGGGGCTCCCGGTTTGAGTGTACAACGTAAATCTGAAAAAAAATAGACTGAAGCATAAAAACATGCCATCGAAGGGTGAAAACGTAAAACAGCTACAAAACAGTCTGGTAAGAGTCACGAACGCCTCGCACGGGACCAATGTAACTCGTAGGAACCGATCGCGTATTCACAGGGCACCCGGTTTGAGTGTACGACGTAAATTTGTAAAAAATTAGACTTAAGCATAAAAGCATGCCATCGAATGGTGAGAACGTAAAATAACCACAAAACGGTCCCGTACGAGACACGAACGCCTCGCACGGGACCAATAGGACTTATAGGAATCGATCGCGTAGTCACGGGGCTACCAGTTTGAGTGTACGACGTAAATCTGAAAAAAATTAGACTTAAGCATAAAAACATGCCATAGAAGGGTGAAAACGTAAAAAAGCTACAAAACAGTCCGGTAAGAGTCACGAATACCTCGCACGCGACCAATGTGACTAGTAGGAACCGACCGCGTAGTCACGGGGCTCCCGGTTTGAGTGTACGACGTAAATTTGTAAAAAATTAGACATAAGCATAAAAACATGCCATCGAATGGTGAGAACGTAAAACAACCACAAAACGCTCCCATAAGAGGCACGAATGCCTCGCACGGGACTAATGTGACTCGTAGGAACTGACCGCGTAGTCACGGGGCTCCCGATTTGAGTGTACGACGTAAATTTCCAAAAAATTAGACTTAAGCATAAAAACATGCCATCGAATGATGAGAACGTAAAACAACCATAAAACGGTCCCGTAAGAGGCACGAACGCCTCATACGGGATCAATGTGAGTCGTAGGAACCTACCGCGTAGTTACGGGGCTCTCGGTTTGAGTGTACGACGTCAATTTGAAAAAAAATAAACTTCAAGCATAATAATATGCCATCGAAGGGTGAAAACATAAAACAACCACAAAATGGTTTCGTAAGAGGTACGAACACCTCGCACGGGACCAATGTGACTCGTAGGAACCGACCGCGTAGTCACGGGGCTCCCGTTTTGAGTGTACGACGTAAATCTGAAAAAAAATTAGACTTAAGCATAAAAACATGCCATCAAAGGGTGAAAAAGTAAAACAGCTACAAAACGGTCCGGTAAGAGTCACGAACACCTCGTACGGGACCAATGTGACTCGTAGGAACCGACCGCGTAGTCACGGAGATCCCAATTTGAGTGTACGACGTAAATTTACAAAAAATTAGACTTAAGCATAAAAGCATGCCATCGAATGGTGAAAACATAAAACAACCACAAAACGGTCCCGTAAGAGGCACGAACGCCTCGCACTGGACCAATGTGACTCTAGGAACTGACCGCATAGTCACAGGGCTCCCGGTTTGAGTGTACGACGTAAATATGCAAAAAATTATACTTAAGCATAAAAACATGCCATCGAATGGTGAGAACGTAAAATAACCACAAAACGGTTCGGTAAGAGGTACGAACGCCTCGCAAGGGATCAATGTGACTCGTAGGAACCGATCGCATAGTCTCGGGGCTCCCGGTTTGAGTGTAAGACGTAAATTTGCAAAAATTAGACTTGTGCATAAAAACATGCCATCTAAATATGAAAACGTAAAACAGTCACAAAACAGTCCCGTAAGAGGCACGAACGCCTCGCACGGGACCAATGTGACTCGTAGGAACCAACCTCGTAGTCACGGGGCCCCCATTTTGCGTGTACGACGTCAATCTGGAAAAAAATTTGACTTAAGCATAAAAATATGACATCGAAGGGTGAGAACGTAAAACAACCATTAAACGGTCCCATAAGAGGCACAAACGCCTCGCACGGGACCAATGTGACTCATAGGAACCGACCACGTAGTCACGGGGCTCCCGGTTTGAGTGTACGACGTCAATTTGAAAACAAATAGACTTCAAGCATAATAATATGTCATCGAAGGGTGAAAGCATAAAACAACCACAAAACGGTTCCGTTAGAGGCACGAACGCCTCGCACGGGACCAATGTGACTCGTAGGAACCGACCGCGTAGTCACGGGGTTCCTGGTTTGAGTGTACGACGTAAATCTGAAAAAAAATTAGACTTAAGCATAAAAACATGTGATCGAACGGTGAAAACATAAAACGGCTACAAAACGGTTCGGTAAGAGTCACGAACACCTCACACGGGACCAATGTGACTCGTAGGAACCGACCGCGTAGTCACGGGGATCCCGGTTTGAGTGCACGACGTAAATTTGCAAAAAATTAGACTTAAGCATAAAAGCATGCCATCGAATGGTAGGAACGTAAAATAACCACAAAACGGTCCTGTAAGAGGAATGAACGCCTCGCACTGGACCAATGTGACTCATAGGAACCGACTGCGTAGTCACGGGGCTCTCGATTTGAGTGTACGACGTAAATTTGTAAAAAAATAGACTTAAGCTTAAAAACATGCCATCGAATGGTGAGAACGTAAAACAACCACAAAATGGTTCGGTAATAGGTACGAACGCAACGCACGGGACCAATGTGACTCGTAGGAACCGACCGAGTAGTCTCGGGGCTCTCGGTTTGAGTGTACGACGTAAATTTGTAAAAATTAGACTTGTGCATAAAAACATGCCATCGAAGGGTGAAAATGTAAAACAGCCACAAAACAGTCCCGTAAGAGGCACGAACGCCTCACACGGGACCAATGTGACTCGTAGGAACCGATCGCGTAGTCACGGGGCTCCCGGTTTGAGTGTACGACGTCAATCTAAAAAAAATTAGACTTAAGCATAAAAACATGCCATCGAAGGGTGAAAACATAAAATAACCACAAAACGGTCCGGTAAGAGGCGCGAACGCCTCGCACGGGACCAATGTGACTCATAGGAACCGACCGCGTAGTCACGGAGCTCCCGATTTGAGTGTACGACATCAATTTGGAAAATTCTCCCATAGTCGTCCCTCAATTGATGATGTAAGGAAATAATTTTCCTCTATGGGTTTGACTGGATCTCTTTCAATTGGAATTTTAGATGTTAAACATACTTCCATCAGATGTGCCGTGAACTTTGGTATATTCATGGTTTCCCCATGAGAATGTTTAAGTGAACATTTGACTTCCACCCTTCTAAAGAATCCCCAGTATCTCCTGTGTGGATTTCTCTACCATTATTACCCATTCATATACACGAAAAAGATTGCATCTTCTCTATTGATTCTGCATTTGGCACACCCCTTAATGTATATAGCCCTACTGAATCCCTCTCTAGTCCCAGTATGGCTAGAGTTTGTGTTGCTGTTGACCTTACCAAATATCCCACAAAAAGAACTTGGATTGGTTATGGTAAGGAGGGTAAAGGCTTTTGGCAGTATGCAAATTTTGAAAACTTACCAAAATGATGTACTTACTGTAATAGGAAGGGTCATTCAAGAGACCTATTTAAATCATTATCTAATAAGCATGGTAAAGATTTATCGGTTCAAGATCTACACAATCCTATTTCTACAAAAAAGAAAAAGAAGTATCATAAAGCTAAGGTCTCATTCTAATATTTCCCACTCTGATGGTGATGATAGCAAGAAACTTATTTCAAATTTCCCTCATCATGTTGTTAGAAATCATAATATTGTTCCCCCTAATATAGTGCATGACAAAAATATCTCTACCAAAGAATGGGTCTAAAAAAGTTTTAATTCCACCGTGAAGCATGATGCTGCTACCTATGACTCTGTTTCTCATTCATCTGATTGCAACTCTACTGAAACTCTTTTTGATTATGTCATTAATCCCCTATCTCCTAATACCTTATTTGATTTTGATCATAATCACTCTCTGGCCATTGTTCCTTTCAATTACTTCCATTCTAATTATTCCTCGTCTATATTAGGTATGTCATTAGAAGAGGGAGGCATTTCCTATTCTCTCGAAGAGGGTGCATACTCTGTCTGACCAATCTGTTGATAAACAAGTTTCATATCTCAATATTTCTCCTAGAAAATATCCTAAGCCCATCTCTAATGAAGAGGTGGAATGGTTTGTAGTGAAGAGGAAAAAGGTTAAAAAGTGTTACCTTAACCTCCATCCGAAGAGGATCCTTAGATTTAACTCTAAACCCCAAAAACCAAACATATCTTCATGATTAATATCATCTCTTGGAATGTCATGAATACTCCAATAGAAGAATTTTCAGACTAAAAGAAAAATATAATCCATCTATTTTTGTGTGTTTAAAGCCTATGATAATGGTAGAGAAGACCATTATAGAAGGAAGTTTAGATTTCAGCATGTCATTTGTAATGATTCAAGTACTATATCGTGCTTTTATCAACATGATTTCCAACTCTATTTTTTCTCCAAAAGTTCCCAATGCTTATCAGTTTCTTTAACTCACCCGGCCTTCAAACACCAAGCTTACCTATATGTGGTGTATGAGAAATGCACTAGAAAAGAAAGGTTGCAATTTTGAGAGTATCTTAGAAATTGTATTTGAAATGAACCTTGGCTAGTTGTGGGTGATTTCAACACTGTTACAATTCGAATGGACAAATCAGGTAGGAATCTTATTGACATCAGAGCAGCCTCAGATATGATTAAATGTTTGGATAGTTGTGTTCTATCTGACATGGGTTACAATTTCTCAAGATACACTTGGTGGAACAAGAGTTTTGGGGGTGCCACTATCATGGAGAGAATTGATAAATTTTATGCTAACTCTTTCTGGTTTGACACATTCAAACACAACATATATATATATATAAAAATTATATATATAACAATATATATACAGTATATATATATAACTGGTATATAACAATATATATACAGTATATATATATATAGTTGGTATATATATAACAGTATATATATTTATATATATATATAGCAGTTATATATATATATATATATATATATATATATATATATAATAATGTTCTTGTGCAGACTAGTCTGTAATTTAAGAATGCGGACCGGACATGTGTCACCTAACGGTGCGCCTAGAAATTATCGCTTAAATTATAGGCACAATCTCTTTTCTGGGCTCACCGTCAGGTGACACATGTCCGGTCCGCATTCTTAAAATGCGGACTAGTCCGCACAAGAGCAGGACTGTATATATATATATATTAAAACAGTTAATATATAATTATATATTAACTGTTTTAATATACAGCTATATATTAACTGTATATAACTGTTATATATATATACAGTTATATATCAATTTTTTTAAATAAACTGTTATATATAACTGTTTATATAACATTTATATATAACTATTTACATATATATATATATATATATATATATATATATATATAACTATAATAGTTATAAATTATTATTATCTTTTGAAGTCGGATAGATTATAACTTATTTTGTATTTTGTGTAGAATGAAAATGGATTTGCGACACATGGAAAAGTCAATGGATTCGAAGGATCGAGGTACGTAGCTACTCGGATACTTATTTAAGTTTATGTATCTACTTGGATACTATATTTAGATATTAAATTGGTGAAAGGGATTTAATGGTGGTTTAGCTGCGTTTTTTGCTATTGGGTTTATTTTAATGTTAAAAACAGGTTGGATTTCATTAATAAACAAAGGAAACTCTGCCGAAATTTTTTGAAATTAAATAGTGTTTTAAATTGATCAAGTCAAACATACATGCATTTGAAGTTATACAAGCCCATGTAGTCATTTATTTTTGTATCTTGTGCAGGTTATGATGAATTTTGCTTGGAGTTATTATGTTCGTGGTGGCTTGGAGCTGCGGTTTCTTATAGTGCAGGGGAGCGATATTGTCGTCGTTTTAGTTGATGTGGATTTTTTTTACATATTTTAATGTGTTAACGTATTAGGCTAGATCATGTTTACATCTTTTGTTACGTTCTTGTTTGGGAGACATTTATTTTGTACCTTTATAGTTGATTGTGTTGAAATATTATTTTGTAATTCATATTTATGACATTTGGTTGAAAATTGTGGAATTTTGTATTACTTATGATTGTATGAAAAATGCGTAATGTTATTTTGGATTATAAGTTTGCACGTTTGATGAAAAAAGTGCATACAATTGCGAAAAAAATAATAGGTAATAAATAAAAATATTATACTTTTGGCAACACAATATTTTGTCTCCAAAAGTTATCATCTACATCTATCACTTTGGATATGGAAACACATGTTTGGTTGCCAAAGGTACGGCTTTTGGCAACACAAGAGTTGTGTTGCCAAAGGTACAACTTTTGGCAACACAAGAGTTGTGTTGCCAAAAGGCTATACCTTTGGCAACACAACTCTTGTGTTGCCAAAATGCTATACCTTTGGCAACACAGCTCTTGTGTTGCCAAAGATATTGCTTTTGGCAACACAACTCATGTGTTGCCAGAGGTATAGCGTTTTGGCAACACAATTATTTTTGTTGTTGTTGAGTGACTTTTGGCAACACAAATAATATTTTTTATTATAAATTTGACAAATTAAAAAATACTTTTGGCAACACAATTGCGTGTTGCCAAAAGTATACCTTCAGCAACACAAGCCTGTTGTGTTGCCAAAGGGTTTCCTAGACAGACAATTGGAAACAAGCTGGCAACATAGCAAAATATGTTGCCAAAAGCTTTTAGCAACATATTTCTAACTTTAGCAACATAATTTGTATGATGCTAATGGTCCGAACAAGGGAGCCATAGAAACATCGGACCTCGGCTGACCAAACCGCTTCGTACGGTTGATTGAAGAATCAGCACCAACCTCGAGGCATGAAAAGGGCGGTGACGGAATTGGGCAGACCGTCCCATTGGACAGCGCGCTCCATGTGGAGTTTACGATCTGGATCGAAGAACCGATTGCACCACCGCTCCTCTTGGCGTGAACGGAATTCACCATCGCTAGAGGGGAGGATGTCAGTGGAGTCGTATTTGGCGGGGGCGGGGCGCTGGGCCATGATAACAGGGAGAGGTTGTTGGAAA
This sequence comes from Sambucus nigra, assembly GCA_949130495.1. Classification (NCBI taxonomy): domain Eukaryota; kingdom Viridiplantae; phylum Streptophyta; class Magnoliopsida; order Dipsacales; family Adoxaceae; genus Sambucus; species Sambucus nigra. Next base: position 353,201,623 of record OX422215.1, read on the forward strand.
ATTTGGGGAGAGAGAAGAGAGGAGTGAGGTGGTTGAAGGTGTGAAGAAAAGTGGAGGCTATAGGTGGGTATTTATAGATGGGAAGTGTGGGTAGGGTGTTGGAATTGGAGGGAAAGAGGGGATGTATTTGGGAGGGAAATTGAAGGGTTGGTATGGGGAAACGAATGGGGGGGAGGGAAGGGATTGGGGAGAAGGGGGTGCACCTAGGGAAGAGGGGGAAAAAATTCTGCAGAAAGCGGACCGATCCGCCTGGGGGCAGGATCGGTCCGGTTCTTTAATTTTTGAACCTTTCAATTGCCGGATCGATCCGGCTATAAAATAAAGGAACCGGTCCGGCCCAAAATTAAAGGAACCGATCCGCCTTCTTGCATTGAGCTGGGTTTCTCCCCTAACTTAATTTCGATCACTCTTCTCCGAAGTTTTCAATTCTCATCATGCTCCCTATCAGTTTGAACTCAAAATTATCTCGAAATCTATGGTCAATGCAACTCTCAATTTCCCGAAACATGTGAATGCTCTCTTCTGAATGTACCCAAATCCTATGGACTCTCACGACTCTCGTCTACTATACACAAGAATTCACCTCATACGCATCGAGGGTGCGACGACCTCACTGTAGCAGCTCACTATACCCCGTAAACGGGGTCCGACAAGCAAACGGTGTCAACTTCTTCCACACACGCTTTTAGATATGGCTTTAGGCGTTGTCCATTTACTTTGAATGTATTTTCCCCTTTCAAATCGTCTAACTCAACAGCTCCGTGAGGGAAAACATTCTTCACAACGAACGGGCCAGACCATCGTGACCGCAACTTGCCCAAAAAGAGATGAAGCTGAGAGTTATAGAGAAGCACTTTTTATCCGGGAAGAAACTCTTTACGTCGAATGATGCTATCGTGAGCGAGTTTCATCCTTTTTTTGGATATTTTAGCGTTCTTATACGCATCATTGCGTATCTCTTCTAACTCATTTATTTGAAGCTTGCGAGCTTCACCGGCCTTATCCATGGCATAGTTTAACTCCTTAATAGCCCAATACGCCTTGTGCTCTAATTCCAAGGGAAGATGGAAAGGTTTGCCATACACAAAGCGGAAAGGGGACATGCCGAGCGAATTTTTGTATGCGGTACGATAGGCCAATAGCGAATCGTTCAATCTAAGTGACCAATCTTTCCAGGTAGGATTGATGGTATTTTCGAGAATGTTCTTGACTTCCCGATTTGCTAGTTCGGTCTGCCCATTCGTTTGTGGGTGATAAGTCGTTTCAACCTTATGAATGACACCATACTTTCTCATGAGCTTCGCGAATGGCCTATTACAAAAGTGCATGCCGTTATCAGTAATTATCGCTTTCGGAGCACCGAAGCGGGAAAGTATGTGTTCCTGCAAAAACTTAATCGCCACTTTGTTGTCATTTGTCTTGGTAGCTATAGCTTCCACCCATTTAGAAACGTAGTCTACCGCGACAAGGATGTATAGGAAACCAAAGGATGAGGGGAAAGGGCCCATGAAGTCAATACCTCAACAGTCGAAGATCTCAATAATGAGTATGGGGGTAAGAGGCATCATGTCTCATTGGGTAATGTCTCCCATCCGTTGGCACCTATTGCAAGATTTACAAGCACCGTTCACATCTCGAAATATTATGGACCAATAGAGACCGCATTGCAGAATTTTAGCGGCCATCTTTTTCGTCAAAAAGTGGCCTCCACAAGCTTCCTAATGATAAAATTGGATGACTTTGGGGATCTCGCCATCCGGTACGCATCGTCGGATGATTTGGTCGGTGCAATATTTAAACAGGAAGGGATCATCATAGAAAAATATGCGCGACCAAGTAATAAACCTCTTCTTATCTTGCGGTGTCCAGTCGGGAGGGACGGCTCCCGTGACAAGGTAGTTCACTATATCCGCAAACTAGGGCAAAGAAGAGGTATCAAAGATTTGTTCATCCAGGAAGTATTCGTCTATGGGTATGGGATCACTAGGTATGTCGGACGAAAGCCATGATAAGTGGTCGGCAACGACGTTTTCTACTCCTTTCTTATTTTTAATGGAGAGATTAAACTCTTGTAGGAGTAGGATCCACCTTATGAGGCGCGACTTTGCATCTTTCTTTGCAAGTAGGTATTTCAATGTCGCGTGGTCGGTGAAGCAAGTAATGGGAGAACCCATAAGGTAAGACCAAAATTTGTCAAGAGCAAAGATTACCGCTAGCAACTCCTTCTCGGTAGTGGAGTAATTGAGTTGTGGTCCAGTAAGAGTTCGGCTATCGTAGCAGATGACATGAGCCTGTTTGTATTTTCTTTGGCCCAAAACAACCCCTATCGCGTAATCGCTAGCATTACACATAAGTTCGAATGGTAGAGACCAATCTGGAACTTGCATGATGGGAGCGGACACAAGCATGATTTTCAGTTTTTCAAAAGCGCTTTGGCATGATTCCGTCCACTCAAATGGGTTGTCCTTCATAAGTAGGTTGCTTAAGGGTCTAGTGATGGCGCTAAAATCCTTAATGAACCTTTGATAAAATCCTGCGTGGCCCAAGAAGGAACGCACGTCTTTGAGCGATTTTGGTGGGGGTAGATCGGCTATGACATCTATCTTAGATCTATCAACTTCTATCCCCTTGGATGAAACTATATGGCCAAGAACTATTCCCTCGGTGACCATGAAGTGGCATTTCTCCCAATTCAGCACTAAGTTCTTTTCCACACACTGCGCAAGTACTTTTTCCAGTTTTTCAAGACAAAGATCGAAAGAGGTGCCAAAAACACGGAATTAGTCCATGAACACTTCAAGTCCTCTCTCGACCATGTCGCTAAATAGGCTCAACATGCACCTTTGAAAGGTCGCAGATGCATTACACAAGCCAAATGGCATACGTTTGTAGGCAAACGTACCAAAAGGGCAAGTGAAGGTTGTTTTCTCCTGGTCAAGTACATCTACCTCAATTTGGTTATATCCGGAATAACCATCAAGGAAGCAATAGTAAGGGTGGCCCGCTACTCTCTCAAGCATCTGATTAATAAATGGTAAAGGGAAATGGTCTTTCTTAGTTCCCGCATTGAGTTTTCGGTAATCAATGCAAACGCACCACCAGGTGGTGGTACATTGGGGAACTAGCTCTCCCTTAGCATTCTCAATTACTTTCATGCCCGACTTCTCCGGGACAACTTGAATAGGCCTCACCCACTTGCTATCCGAGATTGGGTAGATAATCCCGACAGCCAATAGCTTAATTATTTCGGTTCTCACTACTTCTTTCATATTAGGGTTTAGTCTTCTTTGCATTTCTAATGAGGTCTTGATATCCTCTTCGAGATGGATCTTGTGGGTGCAAATTAAAGGACTTATCCCTTTCAAATCAGTAATGCACCAATCAAAAGAACTTTGGTGCTTCCTCAGAATCTTTAGCAATTTAGCCTCCTGCTTTTCGTCTAGGCTAGAGGAGACAACAACAGGAAATGTCTCATCCTCTCCTAGGTATGCATATTTAATATAGGAGGGGAGTTTCTTCAACTCTAGGGTTGGAAATTTTTCGTTGGAGGGAACCATGCGTGTATCCCTCGGTGGTAACTCCTCGAATCTAGAAACCCAACTTACATCTCTAGCGTCCTCGTTCGACGCTCTCTCATCAAATAACTCTCTCAACTCCTCAACTTCCCTCTTGAATGCGGTGTACGTCCCCTCACTCTCGTGACTCGACATTAAACAGGACCCTAAGGCATCTCCACTATAATTTTCCTTAAAATACTCCTCTACGACCTCGTCTATTAGACTCACCGCGTGAAGATCATCTTCTTCCCTTGTCTGTTGGGCGATATGGAAGATGTTAGTCTCTAAAGTCATGTTCCCAAAAGTGACTTGTATTCGCCCATTCCGCGTATTGATGATTGCGTTATCCGTAGTTAAGAACGGGCGCCCAAGAATGATGGGAACATGGTTGCTCGAGGTGAAGGAGGGCTCCGTGTCCCAAATGACAAAGTCTACCGAAAAGTAGAAAGTGTCAACTTGGACGATCATGTCCTCAACTATCCTCGTGGAATCTTCACGGTTCGACCCGCTAATTGGAGAGTGACCTTTGTGGGCTTGAGGTCACCCAAATCAAGTTGCCTATAGATGGCGTAAGGGAGGATATTGACACTTGCTTCCAAATCAAGTAAGGCTTTATCAATTTTATTTTCTCCAATGATACAGGAAATGGTGGATGCACCGGGATCTTTGAACTTGGGTGGGAGATCATTGAGTAGGATGGAGCTCACGTTCTGTGCTAGGAAGACGTTTTTCTTTACCTTCATCCTCCTCTTTACTGTCAACAGGTCTTTTATGACTTTTGCATAGGCTGGAATTTGCTTAATGGCATCGAGGAAAGGTAAATTCAGCTTTACTTGCTTTAGCACGTCTAGCACTTCATCACGGGGGTTTCCTTTATGGGAAGGAATCAACCTTTGAGGAAACGGTGCCGCGGTGGGTGGTTTTACTACTACCTCGGGCTCACTAGTGTCTTATTTCTCACTCTCATTCAAGGGGACATCTTCGGCCTCTTTCGTGTCGGGCGAAATCTCCTTGTCTTTGGTTGCATCGTGTGGGGGAGGTGATAAATCAACGACTCTCCAACTACGAAGAGTGGTCACAGCTTGACATTGCTCCTGATGTTCTGTCGAGGTGGAGCTAACACTAGTTTGTCCTTGGGGCGGTCTTTGGCCCTGGGCAGGAAACTTACCCTTCTCTTGGATACTCAACGATGATTGCAACTGTGAGATGTTCGCATTCATGTCGTTCATCATGCGCTCGTGTCTAGCATTAGTTGCAGTCTGGGTATTGATAAAGTGGTTGATTGTATTCTCGAGACTTGTCCGCGGTGGAGGGATGCTTCCTCCTTGAGGTGGTGGTGCTTGCACATGTCCTTGCATGTGTGGAGCTTGTTGAAAATGCGGTGGTGGAGGAGGGGAAACATGTGAATTAGGATTCATCGCAGCATGTTGTTGCCCATAGCTAAAACTAGGGTGGTTTTTCCATGAAGGGTTGTAAGAATTCCCGTGCGGCGCACCGAAATTACCCTTAAAACCTCCTGTGCTACTGACTTGCTCTTGAAGCATCACTTTGTAGGCGAGTATAGGCGGGCATTCCTCAGTTGAATGACCCGCCTCACAAATCGCACACACCTTCTCAACAGGGTTTGGGATGGATCCAGTTGGTCCTCTTGACAATACCTCACGTACGTCTCGCGATCCTTTCTCAAGCATATCGAGTCGACTGTCTGCTATAGAATTCATTTCTACATGAAATAGACCGGACGCCGATGGAGTGGTGGTCACTTGACGATTTCGATTTTGAGCATTAGGGTCAAATGTATCTTAGGATTAGGTAGTCTCGGCGACATACGTCAGGTGAAGCTCAGCATCGTGGGAGTCTAAGTCGACAAACGGACCACTACCCATGGTCTCAACGAGTTGCTTGGAGTTAATGTTCAGCCCATTATGGATAAAGGAGATGATTTGCGTTTTATCAAAAACATGATGAGGACACGAGGCAATTAACTCGTTGAAACGCTCGTAGCATCGTTCGAATGACTCATTTTCTAATTGTCGAAAAGTTTGAATTTGAGCCTTGATGGAATTCGTTCGATGTGGAGGAAAGAACTTCATGAGAAATTTGGATTGTAACTCGTTCCCTGATGAAATCGAGTTTGGAGGTAAAGACCATAGCCAGGTTTTAGCCTTATCCTTTAGCGAGAATTGAAAGAGTTTGAGGCAAAGCACATCTTTTGTGCAAGTTTGATCGCTAAGAGTCTCGCACGCCTCCTCAAATTCCATGATATGGGCATATGGCTTTTCTGAATCCATTTCATGGTAAGTGGGAAGTATCTGGATCATCCCATTCCTAAAGCGAAACTGTCCCGCATTGTACGAGAGTAAAATGCATCCCGGAGTAACAGTGCGCTCGGGATATAATACGTCTCTCAAAGGGCGATACGGGGCCTCTCCCTCATCGGCGGCTGCACTACCGTGTTGTGACATCTCTCTCTCTCTTAAAGATTCGGTATCCTTGCTTGGTATAATTGGAGTGCACTCTGAAGTGTGTCCTAAGAAGGAAAACGGCGTGTTATTAGAGATTAAGTGTGATGGGGCAGGAGGTGGAACCCAGAACTGTGGAGCGTTAGGAGTGTGAGGGCTATCAGGATCATACTCAACTATTGGATTTTCGTGAATGTGGGTTGGAGTATTATGGGGAGTTGGAGTGAGTTCAGAATTTTGCATTAATAGCTTATGAGAGATGGTGATGAATCTTTTTGTGCTTTTTGAATTTTTGTTTTTGGATTTTTGGAGATTTTTTGTCAAAGTTTTAGATTGACTCGATCTAATCCTAAGTCTACCTAGTTCCCCGGCAACGGCGCCAAAAACTTGATGCGACTCATAAAGTGTCTCTAATGTGCGTACTCTTTAGGCTCAAGTGCAAGCCTGTCGCGTTAGTAATAAACCCGGTAAGTCGGGATCATATCCACAGGGAAATAGGACAACAGAGTTGTGACGACGTTGGACAGACGAAAACCTAACTTGGAATCTAAAGAAAAGGAAAAGATGATTGATTTTGGGAATAACTACACTAGATGCAATTTTGAAATAATTATTTAATGCACGAAAGTATGAATGAAATGCAACTACTCTACATCACTGATGATAATTGACTCGAAACTGTAAACTACATGATGAAAGAACATGATGGGAATACAATCCCCCAACACTAATGTATTGATGATATAAAACTAATCGTAAATTTAAATGATTAATTAGACCCAGAATTTAGTACTCCCAAGCATTACGTATATGAGGTTCAATCCCGCATCATACTTAATCAGAGGATGAGTAAATCGGTATTTCAATACTTACACTCGAATTGTATTCTAAAGCATCCCAGTTACCCGGAAGCAAACGGGATCTAAAGATCTACAATTGTCGTGTTTCTATGCAATACGGTCATAATCAAACCATTAAATTTAGAGGATTAATTTTATGTACATGCAACTACCACATCAGGTTGGGTTCATGCATTCTGACCTTTACAAGTCTAGCCTACCATGATGAAAGTAATGAAAACTATTTTGGAATTGCAGGAATTCATGATTAAACTAAGGAAAATTTGTAGAATGATGTAGACGGGAAATTAAACAAAGAAAATTACTCACTAATCTTACCAAAGCACACAAAGCATTAACTACAATTACTGGTAATCACTGAAATCTGAACAATCTTCAATATTTGAATTAAAATACTAAGTTATCTCCAACTAGGAAAAGAATGGAAAATTAACTAAATTCTCCCTCCTAAGAATGATAATAAAACGAGTTTAAATACCCTACAAAACCTCAGGAGTTTTAGCTGCACTAGGACTCTCCATTAGAGAAGGATAAAAAATTAAAACTCGACAGTCGGACCAGTCCGGTCCTCCTGCGGTTCGGTCTGCCTGGAATCCGGATCGGTTCTTTTATTTCTTGAGCAGATCGATCCGAGGCGGATTGGTTCTTTTATTTTCTTTCAACTTCGGTTCGTCTTGGGTCCGGGGTTCTCTGGAAATTGGCAATGCGGACCGGTCCGGCCCGGATCAGTCCGACTTCCTTTGACTTTTTTTCTTCGGACTTTGACTGCTCATAACTTTCACACCGGGACTCCGATTGAGGTGTCGTTTCTTCCTATGTGCTCATGAACTTGATATCTTCAACTTCTCTTTAGGTGCCTCATCTGAATTCCGGGTAGAAATTATAATTTTGCCCTTTTGACTTTCCTTCTCTTCTTTCTCGATTCTTCTGATTTCGTTCTTTCTTTAATTGACATCAAATACCTGTAAAATCAATACGAAATACCAGATACTCGGTGTACTCGTTAGGATAAGTCAGTAGCAAGATTATGAGATAAAATTAAATCGATTACGTTGTTCGAGGTGCTAAAAGTAACTAAATTAAAGGGATAAATTGGGAAGAATTTATGCGTAATCAATAATATTTATGTATATGTTGTAGACATTTTTAATTTATAATTTTCTTAATTTTAATTTGATTTCTTCAATTATTTAGGTGTTAAATGAAATAATAAAAAAAAAATTCTCGTTGGAATCGAATTCGGGCTTGCCCGAATTCGAGCCCGACGCCCGTAGTAAAATGTGAGTCGAGCTTGAGCCTTGGGTCGTACTTTTATTTTTGGCCGATCTCGAGCTTAGAAAGACAGAGTTCACTTCCGATCAAGCCTAAGCAACTCCAAACGCCACTCAGTCAGCAATTTACAGGCATACCTCTTATTAAGTAGCTTTAATTGTTGAGGATACCTATGAGATGTAGGCTAATATATATAATTTGTAATATCCCCACTTTATCCTTTTATTATTACTCTTAATATAGCTCCATTATCCATCCATTCAATTAGTCACCATTGAAAACAAGTCAGATTTGTGTTATTTCTCTCCAAGGATAGTGAAGTTTAGATTAGCCACATTGGTAAACTTGTCAATGCCAAGTACCAACGTAGCTTACATTAATAGACCTTTAATCAAATAAAGTGATAATATAGAAATAGAGTGTTGATAGGGAGACCCAGTTTTGGGACCCAATTTTGAAACTCACACATAAGACAAAAATGGGTACAAATTTTTAATGCACATTTTGATGCCCTGGCGGGAACCACAACAATAAGGTATAAGCTTTTAATGCAATGGGTTTCAAAATTGGGTTTTTTTTCTGGGTCTCCCTAGATTTATTCATAGAAATAAGACTAGCAAGGATGTCATACCTAGACCATAAAAATTGTCATTGTTAATCTCATGATAATTTTGTGCTAATCAACTACTACTTTTATCATAAATAAGTCATAAAGTCGATTCTCTGACAATAATTAAATTAATATTACATATCATAAAAAAAATATAGTTATGTAGTTTGTTCTCGACCTATAATTATATTTACATTAAGCTTACAATCTGGTAACTGTGAAATAAATAGACAGAATTTGGTTAAATTAAGGAAGAAAATGACATAAATGAGCTAAATTGACTACAAACAGTTAAAGCCAAATTGACAAGTTAAAATAGTTGAAGGGCCATATGGGTTATTCTCTTGTATAAAAATATATATAATTCACGTGCATACAGAAACACATTTTTACACGAACTACCACAAAAATGTGTGAAGAGTATGGTTTAAAAATCTACAGTGAGGAAGTTTTAAAAGTTGAAAAGAAATGAAATACACTTTATTTGAGCTGTCGATATGAGAGACTTTTCAAAAACGGTTCGAAAACATAGTAAAGGTAATACAATCTTCTGTTTGTGAAAACTCTCGGAAGGTGATAAGTAAATATTTATTAAGATGCTAAATTGGGTAATAGAAATACACAACGTTTCCACAAATAAAATCAAAAACTCGTTGGGTTTTAAGAAACGTTAATTATGAATTTACATGTTAGTTTCATTTCAGAATAATAATTATTGGAAGAGAAAAAAAAAACATTTTAAATATTGAGAGAGAGAGAGAGAGAGAGAGAGAGAGAGAGAGTTTCCCCAATAATCCATCGACATGGTAAAGAATAAACAAGTGGTATACATTGTGCAGCAAGCTACTCCTGTAAGCCATCTCATGAGCTACCCCGAGCTCCAAAATAACCAATTGCATGTAATACATTCCTAAACTAGCCGGGGCCAAAAATTGTAGATCGCCGTGCCCCCCCTCACCCCACAAAAAAGGAAAAATAATACAAAATTTGCAATACAGCCACCAACTGTATGCATGACAGATCGTTCCCTCACTGAACCAAGAATATACCCTGAAAATGGGACTCTGACTGACCTCTATAAAATTGTAACTACACTATACCCGAAAACAAAGGTGCTGGGTTGGGGATATTAAAAACACATAATATCCCAACTCACCCAAACACACAATCCTTATTTCACATCTTGTTCATCTTTTGAGGACTAGGAGATATAAATAAATTCCATACCCTCGTGACACTTTGCGCTTTGGCCCTCACGTATCAAAGCCTTCAAGCTAACTATCAACCCAATCCAACACTCATTTTAAAACATTAACTGAAGTAGAGCAAATCATGTTCATGCGGCATCTTTCTCCACTTTCTCCTTCTCAATCTCTACTCTTCTCTGATCAGCGTGTTGAGCAACACCATTTGCAAGTGCCTGATAATGGAAGTCCAGCTTCTGTGTCATGTTCTGGAACCTCAATGGATCTGATGCTTGCAACGCTTCATATTCCCCAAAAATATATATAAGAAAAAGAAAAATGGCAGCATTCCAAGCCCGAAAAACAAGGCAAAAGGCTTTTTGCAGTTGTACCTTTGACTGTATCCATAAAGAAAACAAAGGGGTCGATCTCATCAATAGGTGATTGCAATTCTTCATCATCACTGAAGTCCTCATCATCATCCTCGTCGTCGTCATCAGAATCATCTCGGTGAAAAGTCCTTTCCTGCAAATCCCAATATGTCACCAGGCTATATTATCATAGACAATCTAACATGTTTCCACAAGTGTGAGAGAAAATAGCTCTTTCAAACTCATGAATGTCATATCCAAGTTAAAACTACAGCATCCGTACATTATATTGAAGGCATGATTGGACACTCGGAACGTATTACCTTCTTCGATTCTTTGTCGTCCATTTACTATCTATATTATCTTCTTCTAATCCCCAACTATATAGTAGTTATCATGCACAACATCCCATCCTAGCAGGAAAAGGAATTGTATCCAACAATGGGTTGGTAGAGAGAGAGGTACTCTAAAGTGACAATCCACTTTTTATCACCTGCTGTCTCTCTCTCTCTATATGTACATATAGAGAGGGGGGAGGGGAGAGAGAGGTGGGAGGGGTCCTAAAAATGATCACAAGACTCGTGGTTTTTGAGTTCGTTTATTCAGTTTTTAAACAAGGGTGTTTGATTGCGAACATGGAAAATCAATGGAAAATAGTTCATTCGGATGAGAAGTTGAAAAATGAGCGGAAAAAGATACGAGTTTTTAGTCTTATTTTTTCTATTTTCAATGGAAACCAATTCTTTAGTGGGCGGATAAAAATATTTTCCATTGAAAATGAAGTTTGAGATGGAGCACTTACTATGTGAATGAATGTTGTTCCATAAAGTATTTGCACTCAAGGTTCTGCAAACGCAGATCATGAGTTAAAACAACTATTCAAACACACCCTAAGAGGAAAATAGTGGTTGTAATCCTTTCCAAAACCTGCATACTTCCCTTTCAATTAGTTGACTGCTTCTTTATTTTTATTTTGAAATTTATTATTGTTAGGATCAAAGGAGGTGCATTTTAATTCAATCAAATTCATTCTTACAATGAAGTTCAAGTGAGTTGTAAAGCGTCATTCCTAAACAAAAAAAGTTCAAATTCTTGAGCCATTATGTTAACAGAGACATAAACACTACACCCGCGGATGATTTGCGCTCACACAAACAAAAGAAATTCTCTCTCAACTCATCATCCATAGTATTCAAGGTGTGAATCGATCTTATATCGGTATTGGCTCATATCGGAGATATCGCGGTAGAATCGGCTCATATCGGAGATATCACGGTAGTATCGACCCATATCGGTGATATATCGACCGAGATGGTACAAGACACTAAGTATCGATCCCTCTATCTCAAATTCTAACTCACTCAATTGAGCCCCGATTTTGCATCCATGTCACGAGAGCGACCGTACAGGGTATATGATGTTCGTTGTTGCAAGTCAAGTTTTTTTGGTTAAATCTCTCATTTCATTTCTTGTAGTGTTACTAATGGGGTTATCTCCCATCTAAGCTTTTTTTTTGTATTTACCAAATATGTATTAAAATATATCATTATTCATCTATCCATAAAGTGTATGATTATTTACATTATATATATATATATATATATATATATATATATATATATATAATAGGGACTATTACAACATTCACGAAGAATATATGACTAAATATATATTGATTTCGACAATATTATGCATACTAAATAATGATTCAGTATAAATAATTCGACAATGTCATGCATACTATTTTTTCTAAACTTTTCTGTATTTTTTCTAATTTTTTAAGTTCTCTAAATAGTGTATAGTAGCATATCACCCGAGACCGAGTCAAAAATTGAGCATCCGAGTCATAGACCCATACCGCGACTTTGAACCGTGGTATTCAAGGAATAGTTGCTTCAAAAGCTATGTACAATGTTTAGCAACGGCAAACTCAGCCCATATTACTGAGCAACCCATGTTATGCCCATCATGGGCTGATTTGAGACCCAAGAATTTTTAAAAGCGGGCTGAAATGGGCAGAAGTGCGGGTTTAAATGGGTTGGAAAAGCTTTAAAAGTGGGCTTGGGCTTTGAAGAGTCTAAACCTATTTCTGTCGACCCGCTTCTCATTCTCTCTCTCTCTTCTCTACTAACTGTCCAATCTTTCTCTCTCTCTCTCTCTCTCTCTCAAGCCGCACCCCAATCGCTGCTCCCTTCTTGCAAGACTCATCGCCGATGAAACCGAAGATTGTTCACTAAGTTGTGATTTGGCCATATATAGAAAAAAGGGGTTGGTCCGGACCGCTTGTCAACCCAAAACCAGCCCGCCCATTTTTTACCCGAACCCAAATTCGACCCACCCAGTTCCACCCATACCCACCCAAATGTCGGCTCTAACAATGATTTATCTATATCCAAGGGAGGCTTGGGGTCCATGTAGTACCGGCAAACAAACACAGCCCATATCTACTGGTCTGCCCATATCAACCCATCACGGGCTGCATATGGGCCAATTACTTTTCCTTTGTGGGCTGAAAATAGGTTGCCTTGCAGATTAAAACCCAACCTGCTGAAATAAAGACCTAACCTACAACCCGTCAAACACAACTTGCTCTCCTCTCTAAGCAGATCTCTTCTCACTCATCCTTTTTCCCCAAATCTAGATCAGCGGTCAATCTCTCTTTTGAAACCCAAATCACAAATTGCACCTCACTCTCAAAAAATCCCAAGTGGCTTTTAAGTCTCTCTTAGCTAAATCAACATACAGCAGGTGAAACTCTGTTGTGTCAGATTTGAAGAAAAAACTCTCCGGTAAGTAAAAACTCCATTTGCAGATCTTGGGTTTTAAACTTCTCATTGTATCTGTCATTTTTTCCATTTGATCATTTGTTTTTTTATTTCAGGAAATAAGGGTCGGTGAAGGGAATTATCAGACTTCAGAAATGAAAAGTACCTATGAAGTGGAAGAACACCTCTGTAGAGTTCTAAGAGAAATGGAAAATTGACTTTGTAATATTAATGAACTAGTGTTCTGATTTTTTTAGGGCTTTTTGGACTTTCCCCCCGAGATAATGACATCATTAGACATAACGCCCTTGTCAAGACTTAACCCCCCACCCCTTCTGTACATCAGCCCGCTCATGTCTTGTGTATAGGGGGCCAGTCTAATTATTGAACATCTAAGACAGTATCTCAAAATACAAATTATAGTGAAGTCAAAAAATCCCTTTTTATTTTAACAATATTTTTATACTATTATTTTTTCGTGGGTATTTTTTTTGCTTTTGCAAACAGGTTTTGATTGCAAAAAAAAAAAGTCTGACCTGGCCCGAACCCAACCTGAGCATTATCTCGGCCCATATTTGGGCCACCCACTCTCGACCCAGTCCATATTTGGCCTGCCCAAATCCACCCTAACCCACCTATCAGACGATGCTAGCTCCAAGTAAACCAAATAAAGGGAAAAACAAGTCTTAACTCTAAATAAATAACTAAGTCACTCTATAATATTCTTTGTTCATCTTAAGATAGTAATATAACTAAAGTAATCCCTTTTAATTGGAATTACATGGGATAGGACTCGAGACATATCTAGCATGGGTGGTCAAATAAGCTTTTTGATGGAAATTAGGGCTATTTTAATATTTTCTTGCATTTTTAATATTTCACTGTATTTCCTTTTATTAATTGTTTGGTTGATTAGTAGATATTTTGCACATTGGTATTATTTGAGTAAGGACATAATGCTAGTAACGGCATATTAGTAATTAGGAACTTTCTTGTAACCTCTCCTACTCTTATAAATACCCATATAGCCTCATTTGGAGGGGACATTCACTTTTGAATACAAGATATTTTTAAATTCTCTCTCTAAAATTTGTTGTTTGTTTTGTTTTGGGCCTTTGACGTGTAGTTTACGTCGAATTCATATCAGAGCGAGGTGTCGTTCCCCAATTGGTGTTTTGGTGCATTGATTATCAAACAAATCGTACGCTACACTTTCGATGGCCCCGAAGAAATCAAATCGACATCAAGAGGAGATCAATCAAGAAATGAGGCAAAGATTTGACGTATTAGCCCAACAACAAACCTTATTTTCCCAAGAAATCAACCAAAGATTTGAAAATCTCTTCCGCCTCTTCACCAAAACGCCACCACCTACCACCGCACTCGAACCACCGGAGCCATCCTCCCGAAGACCCGGAAAAGAAACCCCTGGCAACCCTCTTGAACCTCTCAGCCGCGGCCATAGTTGTCAAATCGCGAATCGTATCGTGAATCGTTTACCCCCCGAATCGTGAATCGTGAATCGAACCGGTCGAATCGGAATCAAATGATAAAAATGAAATAAAACATACGTAAATGGGATTTGACACTATAGAATTGGTAATTAAGCATAATATGACAAAAAACTAATCGTAACACATGATAATATACCAACATATAGTCCAAAAATTAGCCGTAGCACATGATCTCAATCGTTTTAAGCTTGGAAATGTAAAAAACAGGTTTTATATATGGTTTTACAACTAAAAACAGGTTTTATATATGGTTTTATAACTAAAAAAAATATGGTTTTATAACTCAAAAACAGGTTTTAGACATGGTCTTATAACTAAAAAAAATAGGTTTTATATGTGGTTTTATAACTAATAAGAGGTTTTATATATGGTTCTATAACTAAAAAATATGGTTTATAACTTAAAAAAACAGGTTTTATATATGGTTTTATAACTAAAAAAATATGGTTTATAACTTAAAAAAACAGGTTTTATACATGGTTTTATAACTAAAAAAATAGGTTTTATAACAAAAAAAATATGGTTTTAAAACTAAAAAAAATAGGTTTTATATATGGTTTTGTAACTAAAAACAGGTTTTATAACTAAAAACTAAAAATAAAAATAAAACATAAATTACGTATGATTTTATAACAAAAAACAGCC
This sequence comes from Sambucus nigra, assembly GCA_949130495.1. NCBI lineage: Eukaryota > Viridiplantae > Streptophyta > Magnoliopsida > Dipsacales > Adoxaceae > Sambucus > Sambucus nigra. Next base: position 353,216,863 of record OX422215.1, read on the forward strand.
CAAATACGGTTTTATAACTAAAAAAACAGCAAAATAACTAAAAAAAACAAAAAAGCGTATGGTTTTACAAGAGAAAAACAAAAACGTAAGGGCTCGTATGGTTTATAACCAAAAAAAAAAAAAACAGCAGCCGTAAGGGCTCGTATGAGAGAAACACCAACAAAAATATCAAATAAACAACAAAAAATAACCAACTTACCTTCGATTGAGAAGAGAAGCAGCCGTAAGGGCTCGTATAGCTGAAATAGAGGTTTACGGCGAGAGGTTTTGATTGAAATAGGGTTAGTTTGGCCGTAAGGTATGTTTGGGGTTTGTTTTGTTCAGTTTTGTATGTTAAATGGGCTTTTTTTTTTTTTTTTAAAAACGTGTGCTGAAAACATTGCGGTGAAAAGAGCCATTTCATGAATCGGTTTGATGGGCGATTCCCGATTCTGAATCGAATCGCCCGATTCTGAATCAAACCGTCCGGTTTTTTGTACATTTGCGATTCTAAGGTTGATTCGAATCGTTTTGGCATGGAATCGAATCGAATCGAATCGTCCGATTCGAATCGCGAATCGGACGATTTTGACAACTATGGCCGCGGCCGAAGTCCAAAAACCATCGGCGGCCCCCGATCAAAATTCCACACCCTTCGGCGGCGGTCTTAATCCTGAATCCCTCGGCCCAAACGCAAACTACGATCTACTCGGAAATTTCGAAAAAGTCAAGGTACCTCGGACACGGCAAAATACCAGACTTCCTAGAAAATTCTGGGCCTCTCGGAAATCCCCACAACACCGTCAATACCGAGACCCTCGGCGGACTTCCTCAACCCCAAATCAAAATCATAGGTCTCAAATCAACCCACATCCAATTCAATCTAACCATTTGAATTTCTTGCCTATTTGGGGGGGTTCTTGCAAGTAGGTACACGAGTTGCGTATGAGGTCGTTTCTCGTTTCAAGTAGAAGAATTAATGGAAGGAGGCCTAGCTGCATTGCCGTTTACCCATCACGCTCGAGACGAGCTATTTGAAGTGAGGTAGAATGATGAAAATTAGAGCTATTTTAATATTTTCTTGTATTATTAATATTGCATTGTATTTCCTTTTATTAGTTATTTGGTTGATTAGTAGATGTTTTGTACATTGGTATTGAGTAAGGAGTTAAGGCTAGTTGGGGCATATTAGTAATTTGGACCTTTCTTGCAGCTCAAGTCTAAAATAATCCTCCTACTCTTATAAATACCCATATAGGCCTCATTTGGAGGGGACTTTCACTTTTGAATATAATACATTTTTAGATTCTCTCTAAAATTTGTTATGTGTTTTGTTTTGGGCCTTTGATGTGTAGATTACATCACTTTTCTTCATACATCTGTTGAGTCCATTTTGATAATCCTAAAACCACTTCAGATAAAATTTTAAAAAAAAATGAGTTTATTTTCAGTTCGACTCGACTCCAAAGATTAAATGAAGCATTATAAACCTGTGCAGACAATTTTTTAAGTCTCATGCTGTCAGCCTCATCTCCAACATCAACTCCCATTTCTTTGTCAGTCCCATCACCCTCATCATCCTCATCATCAGTTTGCAAACCATCCATATCATCATCATCTTCAGCCTCTTCTTCTTCCGCAGCTTCTGTGTATGTTAGGGAAATATGACATAAAACAAAACAGGACAACAAGAAGGAAAAAAAACGTAGCTATAATGACCAATACAACTACAAAAGATCGGGGAGAGAGAGAGCAACCCGCTACTTGTTCCTTGTAAGCAACGAGTAGATCAAGAGAGGCCTTGAAAACACGCTCTAAGGCCTCCTCGGGCAACTGATCAACAGGTAGTGGAAGCAGTGATGTTAAACCCAAGCAGCAGACTTTCTTATCGTTTTCCCTGAAATACCCATATAAATGTACGCATGAGATAAAACCCCAGCCTATCATATATAAGCACATAGATACATATACATACAAATAAACAAGTGACAATAATTTTAATAACATAAATGAGAAGTAGTTACTCACTTCTTAAAATTAGCCCGCACTCCACTCTTTTTAGTTTGTTGCAACATCTGGAACCAAAGGTTAAAGATTTCTGTAGCAACACCAAGTTTTTGCAATGTGTTGAGCGTCAAAGATGCATTGTAGTAAAGGGCATCAGCAATCTGCAAATTGGAACAGGATCTTGTTTATAAATGATTCACCTCAATAAATTGTTTTGTTTATTATAGGTACGTTCTTCTGCAAATCTCTCTCTCTCTGATCTTTGTATTGAGTTTATATTAATTTAAGTACGATGTACCCGCAGCGAAGATTATTGGAAATGATCAAACATATCTCGCATTGCCTCTCATTCGTTCAAATTAATTAATTGCATGTTCCCTGAAATGAGAGGATACATGACGTAAGCCGTGATGTCAGACATCACTATACGAACTAAACTATTCTTGACCTTTGCAAAGGAGTGTTTATTTATTCTAATAATAAAAGACAGTAAAATGAAACACCAATTACAATTAAAAAAAAATCCATCGCCCTTGGCTTGATCCGGCAGGTGCACCACCTACCCCCGCACACATCAAACTAATTGTGACCCTCAAAGACACCAGCACCAAACCCTTACCATTCAGGGGAAATTTGTACAATAAAGTTGGTCTTAAGTTCCGCACCCACTGGATGAAAATTCTGCCATTAGTAACCTATGAAAAACGATTCTACTTTTTCCCAATGGGCTCAAAGTACAAGTAGATCATCAACTCTAAAAAACCTCGCCTATGCCCATATCTCAACGAAAATTATATGCACGACAGGTGGACCGTGAGTGATTATAGTTTCTTGAATAAACAAAATAAAAAAAAAATTATTTGTTTTGAAAGTCAAACAATTGAACAAATAATGCAAGACATCATACTATTACTGTAGTCGATGGATCATGCATACAAAACAAAAGATTCCAGTATGATTTCTAGGCAACCAGTTAAGAGCAGTTGGCATTAAATAATGCACTGACAATGGTTATATATTTACAACCAATTCTGATTTATTCTAGAGTTCTTAAAAAAATCGAGATTCTTCAAATTAATTCAAAAGGAATCCATAATAACGTGTAATATGCGATAGTAGTGAATCGGGGAAGAGCTAAGAGAATAGGGACCCGATCCATGTGCTATTTGAATGCATTGACCATTTTGAAAAATATGTGCTTCACAGACAGGCTCCAAAAACACACCAAAGGAAAGAAATAAAGTGCAAGAGACCAAAACAATTTCAGTGGAGATGCACAATGCTTTAGTGAGAATGGCATTCAAGAGCGTGTATATTGTTCACATATAAAGGACACTCGCTAAGTTCCTCACCACTTGCATCAAAAGGCATTTCAAATGAGGTATCTCTGTTCGTTGCAGACGCTCAACTGTGATTCTAATATATGGCTCAACCCAGTGATCAACCTGCCCCCTGCAGTTCTGAAATAATACTTCAATGAGTTTAGGAGCAGGCTCAATATCACTGTCCTCAAAATTTTTATCACCCATTATCTGCATAACAAAAAAAATAGGTCAAACACACGTATATTTCCTAGATTAAAGTTGCAGGCACTAGTCGATGACAATTTCAATGAAGAAAAAGATGTAACTCACAGATGAAATCATATTCCAAAGACTTTGTTGGTAGTCTGGTTCCTTGCATGTGATAAAATGCACAGTACTCCTGGATATATAGTTGTCCAATGGAACCAGAATATCTACACAACATAAATACATAACCAGCAGAGGGCATAAGTAAATGGAAGTTCCGGCTATGAGAAGTTATAACTTGTACAGCAAAAGAAAACTAAAAAAGGAACATAATATTCTCATTCATCCTACTATTCCTACACAAATAGGTAAAACAGAAAATTCCATGTTTGTATCAGCTGTTAGATTCATCATGTTGTTCTTAAGCTAGTATCTACAATGTATCTGCAAGAATGAATGTACATTGAAAAGTATCTCAGAACAACTCCTATAAGTACCCCGTACTTTAGATATTTGACGCATAAATCTTATTTTGTTACTACTGGGTCTTTTATGTACCCTGTACTTTCTCCAACCTAATTCCAGCCCCAAATTCTAAAATCCAATATCATCCTGACCATTAGCCTTTCCCTAAAACCCCTCGTCCCTCGATGCCCAAAATCAGTATTTTTTTCAAACTTGAGCAAAAAAGAAAAAGAGGAAAGAAAAACATCTGTTTCTAACTTGTTGCACAGCATCCCATCGCCTCCATGTCACCACTAAATTTTGGCCACAATATCCCCGCGCCTGTCGTACATTTCTTTTGGTAATTGAAAAAACAATAGTGCCAAAAGTCTCACTTGCAATTCACAGAGAGCACAATCTTTTTCGTCTCAGGGGAGGATGGTAGTTTTAGTAACTTATTAGACATTAAATTACTTGGCAAGATTTTGCGTTTAAAGATCAATTTCGCCGGAAGTGTGTTAGGTGGGTATCAATGCAGAAGCGGAGAGATAACTACGCTAACTTGTGAGGTTGGGTATTCAGGACTCCCGCTGAAGGGGACCCCAAAAAGTTCGTCATTTCTGGAACTGGTGGTTGAGAGGATTTAAAAAAAGTAAAAAATTTAAAAAAAAAAAAAAAAAACTAGGATTGGACGGAAGGGAGTGTTTATCAAGGGGGGGGGGGGGTCTACTTTGATTAATTGGATCTTGGGGAATATTCCAATTTATGTCTTATCTATCTTTACAATACCAGTTAAAATATCTAATACAAGGGCCTTTCTTTGGGAAGGGTATGAGGAGGAGAAAAAAAATATAATCTTGTTGCTCGGGACCTTGTATGCAAATCTAAAAAGAACAATGGGTCTTGGAAAGAAGTCTCTCTTGCGTGAATGGTTGTGGAGATTCCCAAGGAAACAAGATTTTCTTTGGGAATCCATGATAAGAATCAAATACAGTAGGCAAGACAATGGACGGGGACTCAAATGTAGGCAGGCCAGAAGGGGTTGCAATTTTTGACAAAACACTTTTTACTGAGACGACTCGATTACGACACAATGCCACTATACATACTAAGAATGTGTCGGAGATTTATTAGTACACCAATACTAGAACTGAAACTCAAAGCAACACAATCCTGTTATTACACGACTAACACGAGTTGCCACTCTTTTTTTCAATGTCCTTGGAAATTTATTTCACGAGCTGGTTATATTCCTTCAAAGGATCTGACATCAAGTGTGCGAATTGGGGGGTATAAACATACGCAGCGTTCAAAGAGTCTTAGATTCTCCATTATACCAAAAAATTGTGTCAGAGGGTGGTGATAGTAGCGTGTACGGGGTAGCAATTTTCGAAACGACGCGAAAACACGACAAGGAACACGACGCGAAATTGACCCAAAATTGAAGCGGTCTGCCTCATTCGTGTCATGTTCGTGGCGAAATTTTGAGTCGCGTTATCGTGTCTTGTCGTATCAATCGTGTTTTTATTCGGGTTATCATGCGTATTTATATTTAATTAAGTATAAAATTTAAGAAATCGGGTTAGTCGTGTCGTGTTTTGTACACGGGTTGTGTTCATGTCAGGTAAAATAAATACGAAGTCGTGTCGTGTCAAAAATATTCTTTTTGTATCATGTCGGCCCAAAACCCAACCCAAAAACACGAATTGCAACCCCTAGTATTGGGTGGGGGGGATCCGTTTCCCGCGTGATGTTTGGGTTAGGAACACAATTTGGGGTCTTTGTTTCCTAGACCTCTTCGATTATGTACTCTCCCTCGTGATTTCATATCTTTTTTGGCCTCTTGAAATTCTTCTCTTAATTATCTAATGAAAATTTAATGCTAATGAACTCGATGAATTTGTATCTCTTATTGGGTTGGTGGAAGGCTTTACAACGAGTATAGAGGAAGATAAAGGGGTTGCGTTGTTAAATCTTTCCAACGGGGTTGGGAGAGGGGGGGGGTGTTCAAAGGCATGTTCCTTCTTGTACCAATGTTCAACCATACAAAATGATATGGTACAACTTTTTGAAGACGCCGAATTCTCTTCTCTCTCCGTCATGGTGCATTATTTGCAAAGAAAGATGATAAAAATATCAATGGCCTCTTGATGCATTGCAATTTTTCAGACTCGTTTGATTTAATACTTTATTGGGTTTGGGTGAAAAGGATGATATAAGCTTCCGTGGCATGACTCTGGTGATTGGTCCGTGCTCCTAATTTCAGCATTCGGAACTCAGTGCGGAAATCGGGGTGTACATCTCACAGCACCCAAACAACCCTTAAATTTTGGAAACTAAAGGGCTTTTAAGCACAATATTTAGAAGCAGTAGCAAAATTACATTTTCTTAGAAAATCTTCAAATAACCGGAATCCATATCAAACTAAACCTAAAGGGAAAGAAGCAATAATTATGAAGAATGATTGATCACTAAAACACAAAAACAGAACGTACTTGGAAAGAAATCAATAGCCCAATCAGCCAGAGCTTCCATCATCAATGGCCAAAGACTCCACATATCCATAGATATTGTTGGTGAGAAAAAGGTCATATAAGACACAATCTCCAAAACTTCTTCAAAGACCTCTGCAAAACGTATATAATTATCAGAGAGGGATAAATTGACTTCAACTGAGCAAATAAAATTTTAAAAATAATGATGTACAGTTTTTTAATGTGAAACTGAGACAGAAATAAGAGACCTGATGAAACTGTCTGAATCATTCAATAATCATAATTTCATAATTAAATTGCAATGTTGCATACAAGATTCAACCCACTGAGAAACAAACGACCAAGTATTTCCCTCCTCTTGTTTTATTGCAACTCGGGAGCTTCGCACCTAATTTAATTGCTAAAATCATCAATTAAGATTCTTTATTATTTATGTATATGCCTTTTCAAATTCATTTTTAAATTCGACGTTTGGGCCTTATAATTTAAGATATATATGAGCTTCAGAGTCAAAGTGGGAGTAAGACATCTAGCTCAGAGTCCAAGAGAACAAAGTGTTATTTTACATTATTATTATCTCGTGACGAGAAATTTTATACACCAATAGACAAAAGTTGCCATAAACAATGACAAGATGCTCTTAAAGAAATATGCATAATTTCAAACAAAGCCAAGCCCTAATATAGAGCACTACAAACCAAAGCTCTAACACAAGGATATAAACCAAAGAATTTTGTTCAACTATAAAAGAAAAAGAGAGATGAAGCATCTATAGTTTTACATCAATTCAACATATGTAAAATTATTCATGACAAAAATATTATGTGACAGAAGACTTTTGAAGGAACCAAATCATTCTAAAAACAAAATAATACAGTTAGTGATTTATGGGGCATTTAAATTATGCTGCCTGTAGTTAGCTTCATAGTGGTTTTCGTTACCAGAAGTTCTAGGATAACTATTTGTAGATTTTATAGGGACTGGCGAAGTTTCTAGACAGCTTACCGACAAAATTGATTTGGACTTAAAAGTGGTATGGATTACAGGAAATTAAGAAAAGGTGTACTAAAGTCGTGTACAGAAAGTTTTGAGATCATTAATGGTGTCAACTTATAGCTCATAAATTGGGGGATAGATTAACAATAGTGTGGAGTCTATATCAACGTAAAATTTGGAGCTGAAGGTTGAGGTTGACTCAAGGATGTAGAAGAAAAAAGTTATTTGAAAGGTAAATTTATTATACACAAAAGCACAAAAAGGGAGGCACACATTACAATCTAAAACAACAAAATATACAAACAGTTCCAACCAACTACAACGTAGCCGAAAAATGCAAAAAAAGGGGGCAAAACCTTTACAAACTAACAAAATGCACAAAGGGATCCAACCGATTACAACGTAGCAAAAAATGCAAAAAAAGCCTCCTCCAAGCTTGGAAGCAATCCTCACACCAAATGCTAGGAGGACAAATGGTTACAGTCTAAGGCCAACTTTGCAATCAATGAAAGGTCCTCCCATTTCTCTCCATACAAAGTACCAAAAAAAATGTAGGAGCCAAAAACAACTTAGCTCCTAGACGAGACGGATACTACCAACCAAAAAATCTGATATATTCCTGGCAATCACCACCCATGAAACACTGCTAAGACCAACCAGACATTCCTCAATTTGCACAACACTACATAGTGCAAGAAGAGATCAATGATTTTTTGAACAAAGCAATCACATGAATCATTTTTCAAATGAGTAGATTGTCGCTTGTTAGGATATTGGGATAACACCCCAGGCCACCTACCATATGAATAACAACATTCTATGCGGAGAAGAATTTTTACATAAAACTTTGCATGAGAAGGCAACTCTCCAGCCCATTTATGGGAGATGGTAAAGAAGACCTTACTGAATACAAAGTTGGGAATGATATCGTAAGAGGTAATCTGACCAAAATTTAATCTTACATTAGGATCAGGAACAAACTAGAAATGATTCTCGAAGTCTTGGCCAATCCTTAGATATGTATTTCCAAAGCACAAGCCCATGAGGTCCCACTTCCTCTTTATTATCCCAATTCCAAACCCTGGTCCATGCTTGGCCACCACCAGCATCCTCCAAACCGACTCACGATCAGTCATGCAGCTCCGCAACACTGACTGAGAAGAGATTGACAAACTTAAATAAACCCTTTTCCCTAGTCCACCATACTGAAATAGCAAACATACTGTATTCCGTTAACCAAATAATATTTTTTATCCAGTCTCACCGCTTCCCAAAGGAAATCTCTATTTGCTTGTTTTCAATGTTACCACTATTAGGACAGGAATATCTACATAGGACAAAAGAAGTTGGGTAGACTGCTAATCATCCTTTTGAGCAACATTAATCTGGCCATTTGGAAAGATACTTATATTTCTCCAGCACGCCAGCCTTTTCCCACCCATATCTAGAGCCTAAATGAATGCCTAGTTAGTTAAACGGAAGGCGATTAACTCAATGTCCACATTTGGAACCTCTCTAATTATGTATATAATCATTTTTTCTCATTAATTTTAAACCCAAGCAAGCTTGAAAATTTGGAAGACGAGCCTAAGTTGTCTTATTTGAGACTCTTCCGTTCAACCAAAAACTATAGTGTCATTCGGGAGTAAAAGGTAAGAGCGTACCATCCCCTAACTTTTAGAAGACGTAAATCGTCTAAACGCTTCCATAATTAAAATGAACAAGGGGATAAAGGATATCTTTGCCATAAACCGCTCGAGCTTGAGAAGAAACCCAGAGGAGAACCATTAACGCAGATGAAGAATATGTAAAAAAAAAAAGGAGGACTTTTATCCATAAACTATCAAGGGGTTACGTAAAAATATAGAATTGTGGGGGATTTATAACAGGGACTATCGTTTGTCCATTCATGATGGATTTTGTCTAATTTTTGAGGGGGTTAAGTCTAATTATTGAATTAATACATGGGTCAATTCAAGGGAAAAAAAACTCAAAAATGTTAAAGAGAGGGAATAGAATTTCTTGATGAATTACCCGAGGAATCCATTCATTTCCTCCCCTAAATGAATCCTAATTAGATATACAATCCGCATCATTTCTTTCTATAGAATTACATCTTTTTCAAATAATAGGTAGGAGCATAGTTGTTGAATCGTGATACATATCGTGTATCGAAAACTCAATGTATCGTGAATCGTGAATCGTTTCGCGATACGGAACGTATGATACGACACAAAAACAAATAAAATTGTAAAAATTAAATAAAAATATAGAGAACACTTTACAATCAATTATATAACATAATATGATTTAAACTTCTAATTTCTCCACAAGTCATATCAAAAAGAGAATCCACAAGTCATATTTAGATTTACTAAGTAACTATTAAGATATCGTCATGGTGTCATCATCCTCTCTATGCTGATGATACCTTAACCACCAATTGATTTTACCATCTTTGTGAACAGGAGACTTTTTACTACATTAAAAGCTATACCATTTCCATTAAAAAAATCTACAAATGTCACTAATGACCGGACCCCTCATTTTTAACATTGCATTTATAGTTGTTTGTTTTAGAACACCTTGTTTTCTCTTCCCTCTCTAATGACATTTACATCCATAGTTCCCTTCACTTTTTTCAAATTTTGTTCAACTTCAAACTCCTCTTCACCCTCATTTTGTTGCCCACCTTCTTCTTTATAATCATCCTCATTTACTTCTAAAATGTTTGCAAACTTTTTTCTAACATCTTTGGGACATTGCATACACTTTTTTGCATCTTTTTCCGTACCGGAAAGATTGTGTTTCATTCTAAAAATACCACCCCATTTTGCATCCTCACAAAAATTACATCTTAAATGCAATCTATTATCATTCACCCTTTCACAATAATCCATGGTTCAAAGTCGAGGCCGATACCGCGACGATACGACCGAGTCGACTGGGTATCGGTACCCACCGATCCAATTACGAGTTACGAGTTGAATTTTCGATTATTGGTTTGAATCGACCCTATCTCGGTTGTATCGGCTCATATCGGTAATATTGCAGTAGAATCGGCCAATATCGACGATATCACAGTAGTATCGACCCATATTGGTGATATATCGACCGAGATGGTATAAGTTACTAAGCATCGATCTCTTTATCTCAACTTCTAACTCACTCAATTGAGCCCCGATTTTGCATCCATGTCACGTTCGAAGCGATCGCTTTCAATCCGTTACAGGGTATATGATATTTCATGGTCGCAAATCGGGTTTTTTGGTTGAATCTCTCATTTCTTTTCTTGTAGCGTTACTAAAGGGGTTATCTCCAATTTAACCTTCTTTTTCGCATCTACTTAATTCGTATTAAAATTTATCATTATTCATCTATCCTTTAAGTGTATGATTATTTATTATATATATCCTTAATTAGTAATAGGTACTATTATAACATTCACGAAGAATATATTACTAAATATATATATATTGATTTAGACAATGTTATGCATACTAAATAATGATTCAGTACATACAATTAGACAATGTCATGCATACTAAATAGTGATTTTGTACTTGTCTAATTGAGCCATAATATTATTCTTATTTTTCTAAACTTTCCTATATTTTTTTCAAATTTTTTTGAGTTCTCTAAATAGTGTATAGCGGCGTATCACCCGAGACCGAGACCCAGTCAAAAATTGAGCGTCTGAATCATAGACCGATACCGCGACTTTGAACCATGCCATGTGGGGTCAACCACAACATTTCTCTTTTTTTTAGTCATTTCCTAAATAGATAAAGAGGAAATATCAAAGACCAAAGCTACCAAAACAATAAATAAATAACGACAACTTAATAAATAAGTAGGAAGACATTAAACATGCTGAGAAAGTGAGAAACAACAAATAAATAAACTAAGTTACTTACCAATGTACCAAAACAAAGGATATTAAATAGGTCGGAAGCTTCTCTTTACAAAAACTTGAGGAAAAAGACAAGAAAGTGTTGTTTGAAAGAAGTGGACAGAACAATAATGGTGGGGAGCACAAGAAAAATTAGACAGGGACCTTTTAAACCTAGGGTTTTGTTCCTTTAGGGGTTAAAAAGTCTTTAAACATTATTATACTGATTTTCGGCCACAAAAATTAAAAAATATATTTTTTTTTCAATTTTTAAACTCCCGGTGCCGAAAGTCGCGAGTGACTCGCAATTCATGTGATTCACGTATCGAATCGCGATACACTACCGATTCTAACAATAAATTGCATATTTCGATTCAAGCCCGCGATACGTATCTTTTTAGGTCTGTATCGAACCGAATCTCGCGATACTGACAACAGAGGGTAAGAGAGTAAGAATATGAAAAAACATGATGTAACACGCCAATGACACCAAAAGGAAAGAATAACAACTCCAGCCCAAGCTCTCACAAAGGTATTGATTAAGTAACCTCAAAGGAGAATGTTTACATTTATACGCCCTAGGGAGAGGGAATATTTTCCTCGAATGCGCTACCTAAAAAGCGATATCATTAGTGATGTCATGAGTGATGTCACTGTCCTGCTGTGCACTAATGATATCCTCTAGAATCTACAGATACTACTAAAATGGCCTAGCTTCTCAAAAATAATTGTGATAAAACGAAAAAAATATGAAAAAGAAAATTCCCTTATTTATTTACATCACTCCGACCTAAAGAGAGTTCGCCCACGAACTCGGAGCGAGTTTGCATCATCTCCGAGTAAAAACCACATGAGCTAGCAAAGTCTCGTGTATCTCGGGCGGCACAGCTATCCCTTCACTCTCACAACCCTCAGTAGCTAGCAAAACAGGCTTCTTCTTCTTCTTTGGGCCAATGCCTTGTGCCCAAAGCCCCCACACTAATTGCATTTGAATGGACCAGTGGTCTGTAGGATACCCATAAGTCAAGTTGGGCTACTAAAGTGGAGCTCTCTTATCGTCGATAGTCCTCCACCCGGATGTACTATAATTCTCTATGACACATGGGAAGCTCGCGTAGACACAACTCATGTTAAATCCGCGATTGGAGGTTAAGCATATAATACTCAATATGCTGCAAAGCAATCACAATGCATAAGGGTTGGGTATAGGCTCGCACTATGGAAGTCAACTGCGACTCATAGGTGGTGAGCAAGAACCCCTCATGAGAGGCCAAACCCGAAAGGGCCAAAGTCCCTGAGCTCCCGGGATTGAACCAAGTCATTCCATCACACTTTGCCAACCTTTGGAGCTTCATGGCCACAAGTCGAACTCACTTGGTTCAGTGATCCCCTTGCATTCGAACATCTTCTGAATGGTGTCGAACCAATCCACAAACGCGTCCGGATTGAGGTGGATGTCAAAGGTGTATACATCCACACGGATATCACCATGCAAAGACTTCTCCAACAACCGGAGGACGCGGCTCACATGGTTCGGTGCACCGAGTCTGGCTCTGGGTCTTCCTCTTATTATCCCTCAGAGTAGGCATCAACATGAACATCATCAAAGCACATGGCTTCCTTCGTAGTGGAGATGCGGGAATAAATTGATCGAGGACAACCTCCGGGTATGGCGGGGCTCTCTTGGGACACTCAGGTGGCCCCACTAGAAGCAAATGAAGCGGATCCTTAAATCCACAAGGACAAAGATGTTAGTGGTTGGTGAGAGACCTTCCGCAAGCACTTCATCGGTTGATGGGTGATCATAGAATAGTGAACGATGGGGGTGGGGTTCCAATGTGGGGTGGCCTTCCTCTTCAAGACCTTTTGGGAGGCTCGTTATCGTACTCGGTGCCCTTAAATCTCTAAAAATTACCAGAGAGCGTGGTGGAGAAGGGGCCTATGAATCCAATCTTGAAATCCCCATCCCTCGTCACGGGTAAGGACTAAGGGGGTCAATCGATGTTGGTGGGAAGTCGTAACTTGTTCATGATGTTCGGTAGTTGCAGGCGATCTAGTAGCAAGTGCGTAATAGTAATGTGATGGCTCCGAAGATTTCCCCTCGGGTGGGTGATGCCAACAGTGAGCTTAGGGTTCAACCCGAGGATGTGCGACCCCTTGAAAGGGACTTGGTTGCGTGCAAGGGGCGGTGATGGTGGCTAACGATTTCAACCGCAATCCAGTCAGGGCAGCAATGCAGAGAGGGGGGGGGGGGGGGGGGGGGGGTAGCGAAAGCAAGGCAACAGAGATTGCATTCAATTTCTCTAATACCGTCTCCATGGTGGCTCCAATTGGGTACTTCAACATTAGCTACCCAGTTGTGAAGTTTTATTTGGCCCCAATAGTGGTGTGATGAAATTAAGGTTTACACAAACAATTTGAGCGAACCTCGTGCTGATACTAATTGACGTGATATGCTAATGACATCACAAATACAGAATAACAACTCTAGCACAACTCTCACAAAAGTATTGATTAAATAAACCCAAAGAGGAATGGTTACACCTATAGGCCTAGAAAGAGGGAATATTCCCTAGAATGTGCCACCTTATTCCAGAAGGTGCTAGCATCAGTGACACGTGTGGCATCCCTTAATGACAACACTAATGACATCTTCTAAAATCTACTATACTACAAAAAAATACCTAGCTTCTCAGAATTAGGACGAGTGAGAAAAAACGAAAAAGGTACAAAAATACCCCCCACCCTATTTATTTACATCAAATCGCATTAAATGCAAATATGGTCGAAAGGATAGGACAAAGATCAAAAGAAGAAAATTTACATTTAGATCATAACCAAACGTTCCTTTGCCCCCTTTTACCTTTCATGACAAATTAAACTAAGGAAAGTATATATATAAAAAATTAAATTGATTTTTATGCATATTGGCAATAAGGAAAAATTGGTTCCCAGTTCTTAGAATGAATCATATCACACCTTTATAAATTTTTTATATCCATTTATTACTATTCCGGGGCAAGGATTAAAAAATTTATCATTCAAGATAAAGATAGGCATATGCTGCTACTTAGAAAATTTGTTATCATCCATTTCTTCTTGATTGGGTCCATTCGAAGATGTCAAGTGTCACGATGAACTAAAAAGGCTACCTTAAATCCAATTGCCTTCCCTCTTGAATCATATATTAATAAATTTTTCAAGTTTTACTTCGATTTTCAATTGTGTAAGGTGCAAAATTGTAACTTTGCAAGATATTTCGAAAAATCATCACTTCTGCACAAATTGATTCTAGTATTTGGGGATCAAGTTGCATCCTATCATTATCTGGAATAAATATAGTTCGTTAGTCTGTTAACATTTTTTGAAAGGACTGCTTGAAAATTTGACCAAGCATTGACAAAAATCTACAGACAATTTGACAAGCACACTAGACAATATACATAGCTACAGAAAAAACAAATGTATTTTAGTGTTAGCAATCAATCAGAACAAGCTCAGTGTGGAATAAGTACCTTGTCCATCAGTAGTTAGCATTCGACGCATTATTGGAAGCAGAGTTGGCTCAATGTGGATAAAAAGGTGAGGAAGCCTACTCACTGATTCCAGAATTGTGCTTATGGCACGCAAACAACCAACTGCTGCCAAAGCACCTGGATCATCTACTTCATCATCGGCTTCAGCAGTGTTCATACACTTCCAAAATGCAGCAGCCTAAAACACACGGAAATAATGAGTTCAAAGAAGACAGATATGGAAGTTACTCTATAAAAAAAATTAAAAAGGCAAATTTCATGGACCTCTCCTTATGTTCATCAGGATTCCGGATACTACCCACTGAGGAAGGGGTAGCTGGAATCACAAAAATAACAAGAGGGGAGAGAAGTGTAAATTTCTAAGCAAGAGGGGAGACAAGTGATTTGACAAAAAAGAGGAGGGTCCATTAAATTCACTCAACAAAAATATTCCCAAACATAAAACTAAGTGTCACCAGATTCTGGCATAATCCAAGAGCATAGGGTGCCATCTCCTCTCCAAACTTGTCCACAATAGTCTCAAGAGTGAACACTAGATCCTCATTTTCAACTTCATCCATAAGTTTGAAAAACTCTGGGGGGGGGGGGAAAGAATATTATTGAAAATCCACAAAAAAGATTCACACTCGTGAATAACAACACTGTCAACAGCGTTGTAGAACACATACCATCGAGTAATTGTGGAAGAATCGGTCGGATCTCACCCAGGTCTGCACAATAAAAAACACAGTACAATTGAAAATGTATAATTGAAATAGAGGAAACCCAAATAAAGACGTGAATTAAGAATAGAACGTTACCTTTGCAGGCTTCAATGAAAGAACGCAATGCGAAAACAGAATCAACACGAACTGGAAGTTCTGGATCACGCATCCCAGCAACAACGCTATGTAGTGCTTTACGGAAATTGTTCGGTTCTGAGAAGTTAATGTGTGCGTACTGTCCTGCAACCCATGCCGCCTAATATTCGAGACCAGATAAAATTTTGGGACAAAATAAGCTAATATTATCAAAGAAGCTAAAATGAAGAACATCAAGATGAGTTATGATAATTACAATACTACACTACTACAATATTCAAGTCAACGTGGAATACCCCCCGGGATGGGCCAGTGTATTAGGTTCTAGATTGTATAGTTTCAGATCTTTATCCACAATGCAATGTTCAACCGTTGTTCATATTGTATCAACAATAATAACCGTTTGTGGATCACAGTAATTGAACAACCCATTATCACTACGATGCTACCTAAGTAAATTCCCAACGAAAAAGACAATTATATGAACTGTGTTAGCCTTCGGAGAATATACAACATGAGTGTCTACAACTATGATGCATGGATATTTTGCTAGGGGTCCCCGTATCAGACATCAGTATCAAATAGCATCAAATACACAGGTACCTACCCGATATATATCTGAGGCGTATCCAAATAAATAAATTGCGGTACATGGACAGGTATAGGCATCATGATTCTCCTTTATTTTCAGATACGTGAGGGGATATGACGAGATACTTCCAAATTCTGAATGATGCAATTTTGTAAATTTAAGGAACTTAGCATTTTATACAATACTTGTTCATAAACTAGACCAAATTAGTCAATGTCTCATTACTGAATATTATACAATCTAAAACCAAAACAGCTCAACTCTCTCCCAACGGCTTTGTCGCTCTACACGTAAGTAAGTTATGTTTGAACATGTATCGTTGCTTATATCTTTTATAGGGTGTTATTGACTTGAATTACTTTTCTCGTCATATTGTTCATAATGTTGTAAATTTTGAAAATTTATATACATGTACATATATACTACTCAACAAAGCTTTTTCTTAATTATTTGGTGTCGGCTACATGAACGCTATTTTTCCATCTTGCACTACTCAGCGCAATATCTTCGATTAAACCACATGATATCATGTCTTTTTTTACAATACCTCACCAAGTCAATTTAGGCCACCTCGACCCTAGTGTTACCGTCAATATTAACTAAATCACTCTTCGGGGGCATCCCTTGGTATACGCTTGACATGTTCAAACCATCTAAGCCGATTTTTTCTCAATACATTTGCTATAGGAGCTACTTATACTGTTTCATGAATTTGTTCATTTCCAATTTTATCCTTTCGAGTTTTATCACAAATCCATCTTAGCATTCGCGCCTTCGCCACACTCATTTTCTGCACATTTTATTTTTTTTTGTTGTCCAAAACTGCCCCATATAACATAACAGGTTTAATGGTCATCCTATAAAATTTTCCTTTTTAACTTCAAAGGTATACGCCGATCGCACAATACGCTGGCAGCACTTCCCCACTTGACCCAACTTGATTTAATCCTATGAGTAACATCATCACTAACATCTCCATCTTTTTGGTAATCAAGCCTAAATAAAAAAAAATGATCATTTCTGGGTATCTCTTGACCCTCCAATTTCACCACATCCCCGTCTCTTCTCCTATTATTACTAAAATTGCCCCTTACATATTCTGTTTTAGTTTTACTTTTTTTAATTCTTCTTGTTTCTAAAGTTTCTCTCTACAAATTCACTAAAACTATATTACATATACAAATATATAATTTATTATTAAATTATCATGTCCTAACCAAGTCATATCCTAGTTTTTTAGGTTTTGTCGTACCGTCGTTCATATTATATACCAGAGCCGATATGGGTGTCCATATTCGTGCTACCTAGGTCTATGATGACCCGCAAAATGCTTATAGTATTTAGCATGTATGAAAATCTCTACAATTTTTAAACTCAATATAGTTGATAATATTATACAAGTATACGTGACATATACGCAAGGTCAAGAGGCCGTAATTGTATATTGTTTATTTGTACGTTTTATTTTAGTGAGTCTGTCTTTTACCTTATTTCCATATTTAGAGTAGTATTCTAGCTCGAGGGGAATATTCCCTTAAAATATTCTTAGACTTGAAGTGTCATCTTTAGTATTTTTACTTTTGAGGTTATCTTGGCTAGCAAGTTAACCCATTCCATAAATAAGGCCACCAGTCGACCATTGTAATCATGTTATTTTTGTGGGAGGAATAAATGAAACCCTCATTTCTACAATAATGTTGTTAAAAGTAATTCTCATTCCGCTTACATCAAATTGGTATCAGAGTCGCAATCACTTCAATTACAATCGTCGAAGTCGTCGTTGTAGAGCCATGAAAAGGCTCGAAGGACCTGGCTATCGTGCTCTCACCGCCCACAGTCAAGCATCACCACCATTATACCCACCCCCACAATCATTCCCTACCACCAAATTTGAGAGATCCACCACCAAAAGCTTCATATTGAAAGGCCCCTCCGCATCGTTGGTATCGAGCAACCCTCGTATACGATCGGTGAGCTCCGATAGCCCTTTTCGAGCAATCAATGGCTATCCTCTATATTTGGCTGCTCAAACTCCAAATTCGAGGTTTGTAACTAATTCGATATCATCGGGCCCCCACCGGCCTTTGCTGACGACCTTCAATGTGACAATGTGACGTCATTTGGTGACCTACTGACCCTTGTTAAAGCCTTCATGCTGTCGGATGCCCTCTTTAACACGGATATCTCATCGGCCAGACACCATTGTTCCAACGTCAACTGCCTATCACCCGAATGTTGCACAGCCTATCGAAATTCCCATATACCCCATACGCGGTGTGGTAGTTGTAAATGCCCTAGGTGCTGCGAGGAGGTTTGAAGGTATTTCCAGCTATTGCCCAAAAGTCTCCACTTTGGGGTACTATTCCACAACCGATTTTCAACTACTAACAATAAAAATATGTAAATATAAATAAATAAAAAATTGGGGCTTTTAACCCACATTACCCTAAAAATTATGGAAATACCTCCCTAACCTACACATCTCACCCATCTCTTCTTAAAATTACATTTACGCCCCCGAACTTTCCAAAATTCCCAAATCAGAGCCTTTTTTACCCAAGTTACTTGTTCCCACCCGTCGACCTTTACTTATCTGATTCGAAGGCCAAACATAGTGACTTAGGTCGTGTTTGGCAAAACGAGGAGATTAGGTGGTTTGAGACCTATTATCGAGGGCCTCTCGAGGAAATTGTGTTCGGTTGAATATTGGGAATGTGGACGTTCTTTTTGCATTAAGGAGGCCATGGAGTACCAGTTC
This sequence comes from Sambucus nigra, assembly GCA_949130495.1. Lineage (NCBI taxonomy): Eukaryota > Viridiplantae > Streptophyta > Magnoliopsida > Dipsacales > Adoxaceae > Sambucus > Sambucus nigra. The sequence goes on from OX422215.1 coordinate 353,235,873, forward strand.
AGTCTCGTCACATGTGTGAGGAGTGTCGTTTAAAGCTCGAGGAGTGCAACTAGGCGCTCCATTGGAGGATCAAGTATGAAGAGCTCGAATTTTAATTGAGAATGCCTTTGTCCGAGCTCCGTGCATTCAGCGATCTCTTTAACATCTACGTCGAGGATTGTTGGGCCACTAGGACAAGGTTCAAGATGTTGTGGTGTTTACCATCGGATACTTCTTTCACATCTTCAGGGGAGGTTCGTACAGAAGATTTGTTCCCAGTTGGGTGACTCGCACCCCCTTCCGAGATGTTGAGTCATACTATCCAGCTTGTTGACTTCTTCCCACTATTTTGGATAAAAGATGATTCTTTATCGATTAATTGAGTTGTGCGAATTTGATAGGACTCGGTATGTGAATCCATTATGGGATGCATTTGTTGTTTATTTGAAAATTGAGTTATAGCACCTAGCGACGGGAGTGCTCATGTTGGGTGATCCAATCTTCGTCTGGCATCGTTGGCCCCGCAGATGAATTGGTGTGTTAGTCCTCATCGTAAAAACTTGTAGCCGATTTTGGTTTCTCCGACCATAGGTTGGATTTTTTTATTTTGCTTGTTCTCAGTTGTCTGATATTCAGTACGCCGGACCAAGGAGGCGTTTACCAATCAAAAAGAGACATTTTCACTTATCTTGAAGACTTATCTCCGTTCCACCCGCTTGTGAGATTCCCTCCACCAGTGGTTATTCTCATATAATTGTGCATAAATACAATCTTTTATTTTGTTTATCTTGTAGACCTTCGAAATATTTTTTTTACAACTCTCCTCTCAAATAATTGTGCATAAATACAATCTTTAATTTTGTTTATTTTGTAGACCTTCGAAATATTTTTTTTAGAACTCTCCTTTCAAGTGGAGGAACATTTTGAAGTTTGTGTGACTCCAATGAAGACTCTCCTCTCAAGTGGATGAGCGTTGCGATGTTTGTGCGAGTCCAGGTTATGATCTCCCAGCACGCCTCCACACTCAGAGCGAGCTTGGAGAAGTGGGAGAGAGAGACGCATACCTAAGGACCAAAGATGGTAATTGTAATGTGTTTATTTGTACATTTTAAATCCGTTTGTGATGTATATACAGGTTGCTCGAAAAATTATGTGTATATTTACTTATTTTATTTTCATGTTTAGTTTAGTAATTCTCTTTTTTAGTTAGTATAGGTAGTTAAGGGTAACATTCCTTTCGAATGTTACCCTTAGTGTGTCCTCTTTAATCATTTTGCCTTTTAGGGTTATCCTTGCTAGCAAGATTACTTGGCATAGGGCATTGGCATCTAAACACATTGTATTGTTGTTGTTATGTAGTGTAGATTAAATCGCTTTTACTCCCAACTACACATCAAATTCGAACATCCCGATGTACTCGTCGATGTGGTTGTTGTAGAACCATGGGTAAAGCTCGAAGGATCGGCGAGCCACTCCTCCAGAATACATCCCCCGCCATCGGTAATCAAGCGGCACATCAATATTCCACACTCAAACAGACACCATAACCTCACCAAACCCCAGATCTAAAAGCATACCAAAGGGCCTCCAAAGCATCACAACCTCTCGTTAAAACCTGACACCTCCCTATGTTACACAACTTAGCAGGGTCGAAAGCCTCTTTCTGACAACCAGCGATGGCAGGGAAAGGTCGGCGATGCTTGGAAGTTAATGGTCGAACGTCAAAGACTATGAGCTCCTTCAAAAACCCTAGGCCGGACATGTATATTGGTCGATCTATTGTTCATAACGAGCTTTAGACATCGTCTGGCGATCCTCACCAACCTTATGCGGCAACAGGATGGGCTTCGACGATCACTAACAAACCCTCCAAGACCAGATTTGGTCATCATTCAAGCTTCAGTCGTGAAGAAGTGAGCAACACTCTAGATCTAATACTACAGCAACCTCCCACAGTCGGCCCGACGATTCCGACCACTGTTGTTAAAGGTGTGCCTAGGCTCGAGGCTCGCATAGGCGCAGCATTGGCACCGTGTCTCACTCAGGTGAGGCTCCTTCACTAAAGCACGCGCCTGGAATCTAGCCTCAAGGCACGGCTCGTTAAATTTTCTTGGATAACGCCCCCAATACAAGAATGGACCAAATGATATGTTAATTTTACATTCCAATATAATATGGAAGATTAAACAATTAACCACCCCAAAACCAACCAAGGTCCTCAATTACTAGTGAAAATTTATCTTTCTCACCAGTCACATGTTTAGGCAAAAGAAACAAACAAAATTAAACTCCAACAATGTTGCATCTTAAAACAATTTATATGTTGATTTTGATTTTTCTTTTCACGCATTGGAGTATCTTTTTTCAGATATATTTATATCCTTTCTTTTGTTGATTATTGGATAATTAAATTGTTAAATAATTTTGATATTTAAATAGATATTTTTTCATATGGTGGTGGTAAAAGTTCTATATGCTTCTGACTTGTCTCTTCTATATGCTTCTGACTTGTCTCTTCATAACCGTGTATAATAGTAATATATGTTAGATCATAAATGATCTTATTATTATAAATATACAACTTTTGCATGTTTTATAGACTTTACGCCTCACTTCGATCAAACGTGCATCTCACCTAGGCTTCACAGGGACCTTGGCCCCTAGGTGCGCCTTTCACCTCTGACAACTATAATTCCTACAACTTGTCGACCTCGCCAGAGGAAAGCGACCGTAACGGGCCAATGATGAAGCTCACTTGAGCATCAGCGAACCGTAGGAGAGCCAAATCAGTTGCTCATCATTTGTTGGATATTGGGTTAAGAGGCTTTGCTAGGGATGATGAGACTTTCAAGGTAATTCCAAAGGTACCACTGAAAATTTCAAAACTAAATTCTCTCACAAAATTTACACCCCCACACCCCTTGGCCCCAAAAAATTTTGAAATTTCTATTTTTGCCCCATATTTGAAAATCATATTTCAGTGCCCCAATTTTCTAAAAATCACGATTCAGCCCCTGCATTTTCCCAAACCCCTAATTACGATATGTTGTAAAACGAAAGTGATGATATCAATTATGGGGTTAATATGGAGGCTTGTGTCAAGTTTGAGCGGTTGAGCCATATTGTCATTGTGAATCTCTGTATGGAAAGTTCCAGGATTTTCAATTCAGTGTCATCTCCATTGGGGAGTAAGAGGAGCGTCACTACCGCCTAAATCAATACAGCATGGAGTTCCTTGGAATGGAAGAGACGTGTGATCATTAGCACGCTTGCGTACAAGGTTTTTGGCCTGATATTGACTATTTGTCCGCATATGCTATATCCCCTCCGGCATACGTCGTTTCCATGTACGACGATGACGCTCACTCCCCTATCACGCACAAGGTTCTAAAAGGCGCGAGGCGTGGTCGAGGCGTAGAGGTCAAGCCTCAAGCCTTAGGAGCCTAGGCGTAAAAAGGCATTTTTCCTTTTTTATTATTTTAATTATTCCAAGGCTAGTAATATAATAAAATAGTGCATACCTTGAATTTTGAAAATATATCCATATGTTTGGTAGCCATCTTTCTCATATTCATGCTCCATAACCAATATTTGTCAACTAATCCTTTGTTTTTTAAAACAAAAGTGTGCCTTAAGCCTTTTACCAAGAATAAGGCGTAATAAGGCGTAGGCGATGCGTTTCTCTCAAGCCTCAAGCCTAGGCGGAGCTTTTAGAACAGAGATCACGCATGATGATGCTTACCACGAGGATGCCAAGTAGTTATTGAAGGATGGTATGGAACTCTAGTTTTATCCTTGTGATTTCATTCCCATTTTTTAAAAGGATAGCTGGATTTTATACGCTCTTGCTTTCGAGAATTGGAGATTTTGAGCTTGTGGATTTCTTTTCTATCTTCAAGGAAGAAGAAATTGGGGTTTGGCATCATAGGCTTCTTCGATATCTTTTCGAAAACGAGCTGAACGACTTGTACACATTTTGGGGAAGTGGGGTCATATGGGATTGTTGTTTCTAGGCATTTTAGGCCCGTTTACTTGAAGTGCATAGCCTCCAAGGTGCTCATCATTGGAAACTCGAACCACATTTGGCCTCATTGACCCTCCCCGAGGCTTTGGTTTGTTATTTTTCATCGTGGCAAAGTTCGGGCCCGCATTCTTGCTTGTCGGTCGTGGTTAGGCTTCATAACCCCTCTCAATTGCCTTTTCGCTAACCGATACACGGGCTTTCCCGAGGATGAGTTCCCTTCCACTATCGATTATTTTACCCCTTATCGCCGACCTTCTACACTCGAGACGAGCTTTTGCAAGTGGGGGGGAATGATGTAAACGGGTGCTCCCGGAAAATTAATTGTATTTTTTTGTATTCTATTTTCATTCCTAGTTTAATATTTTTTCCTTGTTAATATTATCTTGGAATGTTCTAGTGTGGTCTCTTTAGTCATTTTTTCTTTCAGGGTATCTTGGCTAATAAGATTACTTAGCCTATAAATAAGGTCATTGGCCACCTTTTGCAATCACTACTATTACTTTTGAGATGAATTAAAGAGAGAAATTGGGCCATTGGCCCCTAAACATGCTATATAGTGTAGATTAAATCGCTTCCGCTCCAACTACACGTTAGTTTGTCTTTTAGGTTATTTCCCTATTTAGAGTAATATTTTGGCTAGAAGGTAATCTTCCCTTGAAGTATGATTGTAAAGCCTTCTGTAGATAAGGCATTGGCCAACCATCGTAATCACTTTGCATTTAAGAGATGAATGAACGAAGGAAACCCTTATTTCTAAAATGTTGTTACAAGTAATTTCCGTTGCGCTTCATCAATGACCTAATTACTAGACCATAATCTTCTTGTGATCTAGTATATAACTCCAATAGTGAACCATATCATTCAAGTAAACTACATGGGCAGCAGAAATGGTCTTCAGCAACACTTTCTTCAACAAAAGAACAGTATGCAGCAACTAAAAGACATTTAGAACTAAATAAAGGAACGTTCCTATTTTCATTAAGAAAACCAAACCCCACAAAAAATAAACAATTGGTGGGAAAATAAAATATTATCGTAATTACCAAACATAATATTGCCCATAGTTGTCAAATCGTGAATTGTATCATGAATCGGAAACCCTATGAACTGTGAACCGTGAATCGAATCGTGAACCGTGAATTGAATCGTGAATCAAATCGTAAGAATTGGTATAAACGTAAAATATGTAGGAAATAATATATAAATGCAAAGAGAACACATTAAGAATATGTAATAAAACATATTATGACCTAAAACCAATTATAAGACATGAGTTCATTAAAATATGACTAAAAAATGAACTTCCATGTCCAAATCATGGCCAAATTTTAACAATACCACCACCTACAATGTCCAAATTTAAACACAACAATATATTATACAATATAATAACACGAATAAAGATTAAACATAACACTTTAAAAAATACGTTATAATAATAATTCCATATAATATAACTTATAAAATCCTTATACAAGATTTGTTGGCTTCAATTGAAAACATAGCTACCGCCCTCCCTCGATCAATTTCAAACAGGTTAGAAGGGAAGAAAAAAGTGATCGCAACAGGTTAGAAGAGAAGAAGAAAAGTGATCGCAGTTTAGGTTTCGTTCTAGTATTTGTTTCGGTCACTCTCTTTTTCGCAAAGGATTACTTAAGTTTGTACGAACTTATTATTTTAATAATAAATGTTTTTAGGGTCATTTTAAAAGGAACAAAAAATGAGCACGTGCTTTAAGTCGGTTCAAAATACACAACATCCTCCAAGAAAAATGAATCGCACTTGAATCGTGAATCGGTGCGATTCACAATTCAAGCCCCCGAATCGGCTAAAACCCTCCAATTTTATTCCCAGTTCGTATTGATTAGTATGTGAATCAGATCGAATCGTACGAATCAAATCGCGAATCAGAAGATTCTAACAAATATGCTAGTGCCTGTAAAGTAAAAAATTTATTTAAAAAAAACACATATACTACCGCTTACTAACAAAAAAGGAAAATGAGAACAGATTTTGATGTAAGAGCAACATACCTTGGCTCTAAGATGGCCGAAAGGACTGCTGAACTCGGGAAAAACATGTTGCACCAACATATGCTCAAGCTCGGACTTGTAAGGTTCAGTTTGTTTGAGTTTATCACATAGTGCTCCGATAGCAAGAAGGGCACCATCTTTCTGTCGATAAGGTTTATATTCCATTGATACCTCATCATATCTGATTAGGAAAAATATATTAAATGAGAGCATCGTTATAGCATGTAATTTGTAATATATTACCATATAGTGTACCTAGACATCTAGGGTGAAAAAATACCTTTTAAAGATTTCAACGATGAATAGTACAAACTTTTGAAGGTTCTCTTTTCCACGCTTTCTTACCAACTCACTCACAAAATCGATTGCAGCAGTCCTAGGACTGTATAAATCTTCAATAATATCTGCAGGAACAAAAAGATTACTTAAACAACCAAAGCCGGTTCAGGGCTAGAAAAAAAGTGGCAAACTGAGATTCTGATGACTCACCATAACCCTTCCTCACATATTCATGTGGATCTTCATCCCAGAGGTTTTGATCATTGTCATTGAAGCACATTAGTGGGAAAATTATCTCAAAAAGAACAATGTCAAGTCTTGGTTGCAGCAGATTATACATACTGCTCTTTGAAACACTGCATTGAGGTGAATGATAAACACATTATTATAGATTATCATCTAAGCAATTACATGAATACTACAAGAAAAACAAATGAAACTCGTACACAAAAGTGATATGCAATTCCGATAACAAACAGGAAACACAAAACCATAGAACAAACAGGGGTAAGACCCATACGAAGACGCAAAAGGTTAATGCTTTTCAAACACAGTTTAAATAGCCTTAGCAATTTTTTTCAAATCTGACTACTACAAAATCAAATACTTGATAAAGTTTATGAAACGGGTTATTAATTGACAAACCAAAACGCCACCTAAATTTCTTTTTGGAGAGTAAGAGAAATGACAAAAAAAAATTGCCATTGGATATGACGAAAAAAAGGACACTAGAAAATGAAATAATGAAAAGAAGGGGCAACAATGCTATAATTTCAAGGGAGCTTGGCAAATAAGTCCTATTTACATAAGACATTTCCTCATTAAACTTGTCAAAACATTTTTTTTTCTCAATAGGTTCTATTCATACAGGACTACTTGTTTTCTAATGGGACCTATTGCATCAAAAATCTTTTTTCACGATACCTTTTGGAGCCAAGAAAAACTGTAGAACCTATTTGGCTACATAGTTAGTAAATGGGACAAAATTGATAAAAAAATCCCTATTTCAAATAACAGCAATATCAACAAAAATAGAACATTCAAAGGATTCATGGTATAAAAAAAATGAATCCTATTTCGACGCAAGCAGCTAAAAGTTCAACTTACATAATCATTAAGCTAAGAGGGTGAGAGATCTTGAGTTAGAAGTACTTGCACCAAAATAAAATTAAAGAAAAATCAAATGTAGTAGCATTTTGCAACTTTACATTTCCTTCTACCTCATGCCGGAAAGGAGAAAAAAGAAACGGCAAACCAAGACTATATATATACATCAAGAGATGAATAACGTGTTCAGCTGAATCTAAAGATCTAATGTGCCTGTTGATAATACATAACATAAATAGTGTAATTGAATGTACAACCACCATATAGAACAAACCTATTGCTTAGATATTGCAAAAGAAGGTTGGTAACTCTGTCAGGCAAATAGCCACCAAGACGGATTACATTCAACAAATTTAAGTGGCATTCCAAAATTTTCCCAGCATAATTCTTTTGAAACATTTGGGCAAATGCTCTGTTTTCTGGATTCTGTAGCTTCAAATCACCAAACCTGTTGAACAGAAATTGAACAATGAAATCATCTATGAGTTTTCAAGCCATATTTTAATTAGACAAATCCATAGCTATGAACTCACCGGGTGTACAGGCGGTTTAATATGTGGACCGTCCACTTTTTTACCTTCCACCATCCCCATGATTTTCTGGTCTCTGGATCAGCAGGTTGACCTTCTATTGGGACAGGCCTCTCCAATATATTTAAGAAAAGAACCATCCAAGTATTGAACACATTTGGATCCAATAACTGCTTCGGAATCTCCAACTGAAATGATTCGTGCCAAGATATGAAATTAACATGTTGAAGAGAAGAATTCCTCAAGTCAAATTACATTAGGCTAGCACTCTTCTTTATAATATACATGCAGATAAAAAGTTAAAAGATCAAAAGGGCCATGGGGAATCATAGCCCCCAAACATTGGACTTTTCAGTATATAGAAATATGTGCAGCACTTTCCTACAATATATTCCTAAATAAAGAAGGAAAGCGGAATACAAAGTAGCTTCATAAAACGCATTATAGAAGGCTTTCAGTGCTAAACATAATAACAGAAGACATCGTAACGCCCATCAAAAAATGAAATCCTCATTCAAAGAGTATATAATAAACTCTCGAGAACGTACATATATGGATGACCAGAATATTTTGCAGATGAGCTTAATCAAGTCTGCTACTTCTATTGAAGGGCTGGCTATCTGAACAAGCCTGTTAAATATACTCAGCGTATGAGGAAATGTCTCCTCAACAATGAGATAAACTGGTGTCCTCTCCTCGTCTGACTTGAACCTATAAAAAACAAACCATAAGAACATATATGTACATAAGAACTTACATCAAGATAAGGGTGACTTTAATGAGAAATTCCGCATGCATTTAAATCCCTACAGTCAAATTTCGCTTTCAAACCAACAACTAAATTAAATTTGGATACATAGTATCAACAAAAATATTTTTGGGAATTATTAAAGGTCTTAATAATTTGTTTAGTGAATTTATATCCAAAAATTTATTTTTTAAGGGCAACCTGAAGTTTCTTTTAGGAACGACATGTTCTTTATATTATAAGGTGTCTCTGGAAAAGAGACGTGGGACGGCTCAGAAAGGATGTGCCCGTTTGTTTGTTCAGAAAAGATGTTTCTATTCGAAAAGATGCTTCATGTTCTATAATAGGCCATCCGTCCCTCATTCTAAATAATCATTTTTTAGGAGTCTCCAACTTGTGTCTTTTGAGTCGATTCATCTTTTGTGAAAGAGTACAACATAGAGTCGAGTTTGCAGAAGCCTGATCAATGAGCAGCTGCTCATAGGCCTTGCGCCAAAAGGGAGAAAATCACAGGGATAGGATCTCATTGTCAATATTGTTTGTAAGTTTTACTTGAAATAATAAATTACCATTGTTCTAACTTAGCGACATGAATTTTCTTCATATTATCAATTTTACGGAAACACAAAAGTGCATATTATGTCCAAAACTATTTATTAATTCCCACAAATTTCAAATAATAATGCTAAGAACAAAGAATGTTGAGATACGAACGGGCATTATTACCGACCAACTGCCTAACCAATCATATGCACAACGTTTTAAGCGCATCTGTGTGCCTAACACTAATCAAATTCAAATGCTTGCTAAACTTGACCCAACTCATCTTTGCCTAAAGTAAACCAATTAAATATTCACTATTTATGTGCATTTCTATTATGTTCATGCAAATCTTGGCACCAAATGAACTTCAAAAAATACAAATGTATGAAATACACAAGGCATGTCAATGTATATAAATTAACATAAAGAACAGGGGGACTACAATTAAGTGAGTTGAACTATATCACATGCTATATTGCAGCAATTATGATCCAAAACGATGAATTACGCGTTATAATTTGTAAAATAGGCAAAAGTGAACAAATACAAAGAAACTCGTACACAAATAGCACAAAAACAGTTACAGGTCATGAAGTTACTCATATTTCCTGGAAAGAATTCTGAGCAAAAATAACGCTCCGTAAACTTGCTGATCTTGTAAGTTATGCTTCACCCAATGCAGAAGGCTAGGCCATTGCTCCGGGTAGTCCGCATGTATCATTGTCTTGAGACACTCTCCAAGCTGCACCCTGTTGAAGAAACACCGGCAAACTTATAGTTTGCCGCTACATACCCATATTCGTGTATATACATATAAACAAAATCGCCAATTGGGTGATAGAAAAGCAAAAAATGTATATGGTAAAACGAAGTTACCTCAACAAAGGGGGAACTTGGGAAACAAACACAAGAATGTTCTGCCTGATCAGGTCTTTATCACTGGGCAATATCTTGGATTGCTCATCTAAATTACAACGAAATTGACGAATAAGCATATGAAAAGGCAACAAAATAAGTTAAAAGGAGTGGCGAAATGAATTTCATACCGGGGTCGTGAGGTGACCAGTTTTTGGCAATGAAGTTCTTAAAATGAATACTTGCAACCTGGCGCACAGCCATGTCACAATTGCCATCCACAATGATCTGTAACAGCCTCACCAAATGCTGAGGCGTGTACTGAAACTGCAAATCAACACAGAATGTAATTAAGTGAATTATGAGTTTTGTGTTTCTTTGTTTGAATAAATAAGTAGGTACCTGATTGAGGCTGTCTTCGGCGGTTTTTCGTTCATCTGGATTGGGGCTGAGAGCAGCTTGAAGGATGAGGGCAAGGCTGTGAAGATCCATATTAAATTGGAATCAGATAAGATGATTGATGGTTTTTGGGGGGAGGACAGATTGCTAGGGTTTATAGATGCTCTGTACTGTGCGTGAGACAGAAACAGAACCGGAGACCTGTGTGTGTGAGTATTTAAATGACTAGGGTTTAGAGTGTGTTCGTTTTGGTTGTATAAAACGAAATAATAATAAAACTCCAATTGCTTGGCGACTGGGACCGTACATCCCACGCGCTGGTCGCAACCTTTGTCCTACCTTCTCTAGCTTGATCCTTCTATTTATTACAAGTAATGCTCTCGAGTTCGATGTATTGCAAGGGCTAATTTTTATTTCGCTAAGTTTTGTTCGAGTTAAATTGCATATAAATTGATGCGTGATGGATAATTTTTCGTATCAATCAAGAATAATTGTTTACCCCATGCAAGTACTAATCAATTTAAGTTAATAATTTCTTACACTCACACTTTATAATGGTGGCTTAAAAATAAGTTTGGAAACAACTCCCAAACCCTACAATCATGAGTACCATATGGTATAACCACTAAAATCGCCTCAACCTTCCTTGATAACCTTTTTTAGTATTTAAGTTAATTATCGAGTAACGTTGTTATCTTAACAAAACATACTTTTATGATCGTTTTTGTACCTGTAGAGGGGACTTGAAGTTAATTTTGAGATTAGAGATAAAACCCATTAGCAACAGTGTTAGGGGATTAAAGCAACCGAGGCAGCTCAAGCGTGGCAACTCAGCGAGGCAGCTTAGTGTGGCAACTCATACTTTAGCTTGTTGTGTTAGTCATATTGTATCTTTGTTTATATTGACTGTAAACTATAACGGTTGTAATGATGTAACGAGAATAATAATGAATTTTAGTGTGACGTCAAACGGTACTCGAGAGAAATATCTCATTGGTGGTGCGACCCAATCCAGTGGTGGTGCCTATGATGTTTAGGCAACCTATACAACCTGTGGGAGGGAGGTCTCAGCCCCCACGGGTAGGGTACACCAAGGGAGCGGATGGGGAGCCAAGTCGGGCAGAGGAAGCTCACAGCCAGATTCGCTTTCAGCAGCAGCACCGGTCGTGGAACCTTGATTGTTGTGACTCGAGCCTTCTGAAATAACGGGTTCTCGACGGGGTGATGAGGTAGGCAAAAGAACTGATGGAGAATCCTCCCGAGCAACCTGAGGACAGTTAGAGGAAATAGTGATTATGAAAAATCTTAACAAGCGTTTTCGTTGTTAAGTCACCGTTATAAGGTGGAGTTTATGACAAATCTTAACAAGCGTTTTCGTTAAGTCACCGTTATAAGGTGGAGTTTATGAAAAATCTTAACAAGCGTTTTCGTTGTTAAGTCACCGTTATAAGGTGGAGTTTATGACAAATCTTAACAAGCGTTTTCGTTGTTAAGTCACCGTTATAAGGTGGAGTTTATGACAAATCTTAACAAGTGTTTTCGTTGTTATGTCACCGTTATAAGGTAGAGTTTATGACAAATCTTAACAAGTGTTTTCGTTGTTAAGTCCCCGTTATGGGTGTCACCGTGATAGGTGGAGTTTACGAAAAATCTTAACGAGTGTTTTTATTGTTAAGTCACCGTTATGGGTGTCACCGTTATTGGTGGAGTTTTACAAAAATTTTAACAAGTGTTTTCATTGTTAAGTCACCGTTATAGGTGGAGTTTGCGAAAAACCTTAACAAGTGTGTTTTCATTGTTAAGTCACCTCTAACGGTGGAGTTTGCGAAAAAATCTTAACAAGTGTGTTTTCATTGTTAAGTCACCTCTAACGGTGGAAGAAAAAATCTTAATAAGTGTGTTTTCATTGTTAAGTCACCTTTAATGGTGGAGTTTGTGAAAAAATCTTAACAAGTGTGTTTTCATTGTTAAGTCACCTCTAACGGTGGAAGAAAAAATCTTAATAAGTGTGTTTTCATTGTTAAGTCACCTTTAATGGTGGGGTTTGCGAAAAATCTTAACAAGTGTGTTTTAATTGTTAAGTCACCTCTAACGGTGGAGTTTACGGAAAATCCTAACAAGTGTGTGTTCCTCATTAAGTCACCTTGTAGGTGTGAGTTTGCGAAAAATATTAAAAAGTGGTAATTTGAGCGAGTCAATAATACGTACATGCACAAGAAACCTCATCGTGATTAAAACAAGTCAAAAAACATTTGCATGCACTAAAAGATTAATCGAGGACAATGAAGTAGTTATTATGTAAACCGTAATAATACTTTCACCAAGCTTGGTTGAGAATGATAAAAGAGAATGCTGAAGTAGTTATTTTGTGTCCATGATAATACTTTTTACAAGTTACGAACAATCACAATTAAAGCGTGGATGCATGTTCATTTAAGTAGGAATGGGGGCAACACTTATAGTATATCATTTGTATGAAAAGAATGATAAACGAGGTCCTTCGGAATAACCTATGAGATCAAAGCCTTAAAATGAGATTTAAGATATGAGATATGAAATTGATGTATATCATGTAACCGAGATATGAAATATGAGATGGCATTATATCATAAAATGAGAGATATGAGGTAAAAGTACATCATCAAGATGAAATGAGATATGAGATTATTACCCACGATCCACAGGTCGATCGAACATATGAAAACTGACTAAAGTTGTTTCGTACATACAGTCGATATATTTCAGACATGTATCAATATATCAACTATATGTACGAGGGGGCAAATGTAGAGGGGACTTGAAGGTAATTTTGAGATTAGAGATAAAACCCATTAGCAACAGTGTTTGGGGATTAAAGCAACCGAGGCAGTTCAAGCGTGGCAACTCAGCGAGGCAGCTTAGTGTGGCAACTCATACTTTAGCTTGTTGTGTTAGTCATATTGTATCTTTGTTTATATTGACTGTAAGCTATAACGGTTGTAATGATGTAACGAGAATAATAATGAATTTTAGTGTGAGGTCAAACGGTACTCGCGAGAGACCAGGCTTGGCAGGGCCTAGGAGAGCTTTCATGCTCTATCGAATGACCTCGCCGTGGGAACTTTAGAGGGACTTGGTTTGGAGGATTGAGAAGTGAGGCACCATTGGGGCTCATCCCAACCATCTTAGATACACCTGGTAAAACATCGAAAGAACCCTGATCGTGGAACCTCGGGCGGAGCAGCTTGGAGTTCCATCGGGCGTTGAGTTGTGAACCAAACAGCCCACTACTTAATGTCACATCTACTGTAGGTGATGTCACTAGCCAGCTAAACAATATCAGACATGCACTTGAGTAAACCACCGTGGTATTTGGGGCTGTCAGGCAGTTGGTGAGCCACCTCTATGACAACAGTCCCCTGACACACGGTGGTTAGGCAAAAAGCATGTCTTGGCATTTAATGTTTATGACGTGGAGACAGCTAGTGCATCAGGTATTTAGTGTTGTGACATAAAGTATGAGGGATGTCTTTCATAGTTTTAATGACTGAGTTGCCTCGGGGGTGGTGTGGGGGGCTATTTAAGGACCCCAACCACCTTTGAGGAAGGGGGGGACTTTTGGAGAGTTCAAAAGTTATTGCGAGAGAGAATACACACCAGAGAGAGTTATTGCAAACCAGAGAGTTTACTCACTCACCATTGTCATTTATTATAAAGCTTTCAATATTCGACAGAGATTCCTGAGGGTATATGGTGTGGTTTTACCTGCCTACCAAGGTGTATTTAGGGTGCTTACTTCTCTCTCCCTCCAGCTAGGTTACTTCTAAAGTTCATTACTATTTCCTGAGTTAGACACGAGAGTTTTGTGAGTTTAAGCTGAGTCTATCTTCATTGGGTTCATGTTTATGTGTTCCATCATTAATCCAAAGCTTTGGCCAATTAACTTGTCATTACCATACTCAATAGGGGTTACGCCTCCATATATAATCTAAAGTACCCTCCTATATTTGGCGACTCTGCTGGGGAGGCATTCTTCTAAGTAAGGAGTATGACGCAAGATAATGCTAATTGAAGGCTCAACTTTGATGACATCCAACACAATGAAGAACAAGCTGCGAGAGAGCTGGAGGCTCTAAGGGATGGGGTTCCTCGAATGGAGGTACCTCCGGTTCAGGCGACGACATGCATTCCGTGGGTGACACAAGCTTCCACGAGTGCAGGGTTGGGACCTACTCAGGTGGCGCTCCTCATGAGTAAGTTTGATGAGTTTTTACAGACTCCGGTAGCTTCAACGATGCTGGGAGGATTGGAAGCCAATGCCTTTGTAACGTCAGGGGCAGCCCCACCGGCCCCACCAGGTGCAGGTGTAGCGGGAACGGCCCCGACAAGCATGCCCTCTATTGTGAATCCAATAGTGAAACCTCAGGAGTATCAACGGCCCCAGCTGTGACGATTGTTCCAGCTGCGACGGGCACTCAGCCAACGGTCTGTTGGTTGTTGCTCCAGTAGCAACACCCATGGAGGAAATGAGGAAGGAAATGCAGAAGGAGATGCTGAAGTTTATGCAAGCTTCATCGCAATCTGCTGGCGAGGTAGCTTCGGTCTATGATGACTTTCGAACACCTTATCCCCGGGAATACAACGATGAGCCCTACCCAAAGGACTATATTCCTCCTATTTTTGAAAAATACACAGGGAAGGGGGGGAATCCGAAGGAGCATATTAAGCGCTTTGTTGAACACTTGGGGGCGCATTGCAACAATAAGAAGCTCAGGTTGAGGGAGTTTTCTAAATCCTTGACTGATAGGGCATACACCTGGTATTCTCATTTGGCCCCCCGGAGCGTTTCTACGTGGGAGGAAATGCATGTCTTGTTTGTCCAGAAGTTCTTTCTGGTGGAAGATGAATTCACTTTGACCCAACTGGGAAGAGAGAAACGACCTGGGGAGGAAGTAGTAGCATATGTCTGAAGGTTCAGAGAAAGCTCCCTCGATGTGAGGGAGGAGGCCAAAGAGTCCAAGTTATTGCAGATCTGTGCGGAGGGACTGCTTCATGAGCACATCTGCCATCTTATCAATGAGACGCGCGAGGGGACTTTTGCGGTGTTCTTAAAAGCGACGAGAAATATCTCCTTGGTGGTGCGACCCAATCCAGTGGTGGTGCCTATGATGTTTAGGCAACCTATACAACCTGTGGGAGGGAGGTCTCAGCCCCCACGGGTAGGGTACACCAAGGGAGCGGATGGGGAGCCAAGTCGGGCAGAGGAAGCTCACAGCCAGATTCGCTTTCAGCAGCAGCACCGGTCGTGGAACCTTGATTGTTGTGACTCGAGCCTTCTGAAATAACGGGTTCTCGACGGGGTGATGAGGTAGGCAAAAGAACTGGTGGAGAATCCTCCCGAGCAACCTGAGGACAGTTAGAGGAAATAGTGATTATGAAAAATCTTAACAAGCGTTTTCGTTGTTAAGTCACCGTTATAAGGTGGAGTTTATGACAAATCTTAACAAGCGTTTTCGTTGTTAAGTCACCGTTATAAGGTGGAGTTTATGAAAAATCTTAACAAGCGTTTTCGTTGTTAAGTCACCGTTATAAGGTGGAGTTTATGACAAATCTTAACAAGCATTTTCGTTG
Organism: Sambucus nigra; assembly: GCA_949130495.1. Taxonomy (NCBI): domain Eukaryota; kingdom Viridiplantae; phylum Streptophyta; class Magnoliopsida; order Dipsacales; family Adoxaceae; genus Sambucus; species Sambucus nigra. The sequence continues at coordinate 353,251,980 of OX422215.1, forward strand.
TTAAGTCACCGTTATAAGGTGGAGTTTATGAAAAATCTCAACAAGTGTTTTCGTTGTTAAGTCACCGTTATAAGGTGGAGTTTATGACAAATCTTAACAAGTGTTTTCGTTGTTAAGTCACCGTTATAAGGTAGAGTTTATGACAAATCATAACAAGTGTTTTCGTTGTTAAGTCCCCGTTATGGGTGTCACCGTGATAGGTGGAGTTTACGAAAAATCTTAACAAGTGTTTTTATTGTTAAGTCACCGTTATGGGTGTCACCGTTATTGGTGGAGTTTTACAAAAATCTTAACAAGTGTTTTCATTGTTAAGTCACCGTTATAGGTGGAGTTTGCGAAAAACCTTAACAAGTGTGTTTTCATTGTTAAGTCACCTCTAACGGTGGAGTTTGCGAAAAAATCTTAACAAGTGTGTTTTCATTGTTAAGTCACCTCTAACGGTGGAAGAAAAAATCTTAATAAGTGTGTTTTCATTGTTAAGTCACCTTTAATGGTGGAGTTTGCGAAAAAATCTTAACAAGTGTGTTTTCATTGTTAAGTCACCTCTAACGGTGGAAGAAAAAATCTTAATAAGTGTGTTTTCATTGTTAAGTCACCTTTAATGGTGGGGTTTGCGAAAAACCTTAACAAGTGTGTTTTAATTGTTAAGTCACCTCTAACGGTGGAGTTTACGAAAAATCCTAACAAGTGTGTGTTCCTCATTATGTCACCTTGTAGGTGTGAGTTTGCGAAAAATATTAAAAAGTGGTAATTTGAGCGAGTCAATAATACGTACATGCACAAGAAACCTCATCATGATTAAAACAAGTCAAAAAACATTTGCATGCACTAAAAGATTAATCGAGGACAATGAAGTAGTTATTATGTAAACCGTAATAATACTTTCACCAAGCTTGGTTGAGAATGATAAAAGAGAATGCTGAAGTAGTTATTTTGTGTCCATGATAATACTTTTTACAAGTTACGAACAATCACAATTAAAGCGTGGATGCATGTTCATTTAAGTAGGAATGGGGGCAACACTTATAGTATATCATTTGTATGAAAAGAATGATAAACGAGGTCCTTCGGAATAACCTATGAGATCAAAGCCTTAAAATGAGATTTAAGATATGAGATATGAAATTGATGTATATCATGTAACTGAGATATGAAATATGAGATGGCATTATATCATAAAATGTGAGATATGAGGTAAAAGTACATCATCAAGATGAAATGAGATATGAGATTATTACCCACGATCCACAGGTCGATCGAACATATGAAAACTGACTAAAGTTGTTTCGTACATACAGTCGATATATTTCAGACATGTATCAATATATCAACTATATGTACGAGGGGGCAAATGTAGAGGGGACTTGAAGGTAATTTTGAGATTAGAGATAAAACCCATTAGCAACAGTGTTTGGGGATTAAAGCAACCGAGGCAGTTCAAGCGTGGCAACTCAGCGAGGCAGCTTAGTGTGGCAACTCATACTTTAGCTTGTTGTGTTAGTCATATTGTATCTTTGTTTATATTGACTGTAAGCTATAACGGTTGTAATGATGTAACGAGAATAATAATGAATTTTAGTGTGAGGTCAAACGGTACTCGCGAGAGACCAGGCTTGGCAGGGCCTAGGAGAGCTTTCATGCTCTATCGAATGACCTCGTCGTGGGAACTTTAGAGGGACTTGGTTTGGAGGATTGAGAAGTGAGGCACCGTTGGGGCTCATCCCAAGCATCTTAGATACACCTGGTAAAACATCGAAAGAACCCTGATCGTGGAACCTCGGTCGGAGCAGCTTGGAGTTCCATCGGGCGTTGAGTTGTGAACCAAACAGCCCACTACTTAATGTCACATCTACTGTAGGTGATGTCACTAGCCAGCTAAACAATATCAGACATGCACTTGAGTAAACCACCGTGGTATTTGGGGCTGTCAGGCAGTTGGTGAGCCACCTCTATGACAACAGTCCCCTGACACACGGTGGTTAGGCAAAAAGCATGTCTTGGCATTTAATGTTTATGACGTGGAGACAGCTAGTTCATCAGGTATTTAGTGTTGTGACATAAAGTATGAGGGATGTCTTTCATAGTTTTAATGACTGGGTTGCCTCGGGGGTGGTGTGGGGGGCTATTTAAGGACCCCAACCACCTTTGAGGAAGGGGGGGACTTTTGGAGAGTTCAGAAGTTATTGCGAGAGAGAATACACACCAGAGAGAGTTATTGCAAACCAGAGAGTTTACTCACTCACCATTGTCATTTATTATAAAGCTTTCAATATCCGACAGAGATTCCTGAGGGTATCTGGTGTGGTTTTACCTGCTTACCAAGGTGTATCCAGGGTGCTTACTTCTCTCTCCCTCCAGCTAGGTTACTTCCAAAGTTCATTACTATTTCCTGAGTTAGACACGAGAGCTTTGTGAGTTTAAGCTGAGTCTATCTTCATTGGGTTCATGTTTATGTGTTCCATCATTAATCCAAAGCTTTGGCCAATTAACTTGTCATTACCATACTCAATAGGGGTTACGCCTCCATATATAATCTAAAGTACCCTCCTACAGTACCCTTTTTTAGTATTTCAACCATTATAGATAGTGAACAACATAATGAAGACAGTTGTGAGCCTTCAAAATTCACTCAATAGTATCCAAATGGTCCCATAAGTATTCATTTTCATTGGTATATGCATTTTTTTTTTTGAGGTCTGAAAAACGAGAGTGACAAATGAAGTGATTGAGGATCGATGCACCGAGAACGATGGAGTTTTCGGTATCCAAACTCGTATATTTATTTGAATTAAAAGTTTGATTTTGGTAGGAGACATTGAATTTGTTCTCCGAATTTGAGGAGGAGGTGTCGAGTCAGAATAATCATAAATAATAATTGAATTGTTCCAACATTTAACATTGGATTAATGTGATTTAATTAGTCTTTAGATGTCGAATCCATGCAATTGCTTCATTGTTTCGTACCTGAACCAAAATTTTGCAAAATGTACATTTATTCATTAGCTTGGGCCCTAGTTCTTTCAACTTAATCAATAGCATCACCACCCCTTTGGTCACTTTATTCATCTTCTTCCCCTCGATTTAAACCAATTCACTTCATTGTTATGGATTGTTGTGTTATGTTGAGCACGATTTTTTTAACGGACTCCTATTACGGATAATATGTATCATGTTCAGTGTTAAGTTTTTTGGGGGGGAGGCTATTTAGAGATATATGCCTTGTACTTATCATGTCTTATTATGATCTTAATTTATATCTAATTTTATTCTTTTATTATTTAAAACAATTATAAATATACAAAAATATATTCGTGTTATGTTCACGGGCCGGAAAAACGGAGGAGGGGGAGGAAGAAGAATAAAAGGTATAAAATTTGTTTGGAAGTCTTCACTATAGATTTGAGTTTCTCATGGTTTGATGTACCCCTGTTATGTTGTTGAATTACAAATCGTGGAACCATGGTCCAAAATTCAAGAGTTTTACATTTTTTTAGTGATTATTTACAGGTGAATAGATGTTTCGAGTTATGATTTTATTTCATTTGACATATGATTGAGGTTGTTGTTTTGGTTAGTTGGTTGGTTGGTTGGCATTAATGGTCCAAACCATTTTCTACTTTTAGTTATCTCGTCCGAACGAATCCCTTCACTTTAATTTAAATACCTTAATTTCTCACAATCCCTAATGCACACATTAAACCACATGAACCTATTTTAATTTACTTCACAAGTATCCAACTATGAGCACCATGTCGTAATATTGTAGTCCATGTGTCTCTCTTTCTTTATATATATATATACATATATATACAGAGAGAGAATCAGGTTCTTCAACATACCCTTGACAACATACCTATGAGCATACATGTTTTTGAAAAATAGCAAAAAGATGTATTTTTCAATCAAATTTGGTATACATGATTTCCATAACGAGAATATCATCTATAAAAAATTACATCAAAAAATTCAATTTGAAAGAAGGTGAGATGATGATCACAAGTTTCAACGGCTAAAAATGCACGTATTCATCCATTTTTTAAATCACCCACTTCCAAGTTGTATTTTTTATGAAATTTTTTGTAGATGATTTTCTTACTATGGAGATCATATATACTAAATTTGGTTGAAAAACAAATTTTTATTATTTTTTTAAATATGTATGGTGTTATGAGGTATGTTGAAAAGCGTCAGTGTGTGTATATATATATATATATATATATATATATATAATGGTTGCAAAATATAATTTTATGTGTTAGTATATGTTGTGATTTTTTTTTAAGATATATATTGTAATTTAAGCTTATTTTTTTTTAAACCAAATAATAATCATGGTTAGATCTAAAATTCAGGTACTCTCTCTCTCTCTCTCTCCATGTGATATGGGTTTTCTTCTATTTTTAGGGAGATTTTAATCCATAAAACTATATCTTTGGGTTTTCGTACTATGTTCTCTCTATCTTTGCATTTTGTGGAAAGGGGTTCTTGTATATTATATATTTTAATGTATGTTATTTATTTAGTTTATCCTAAAGACGGGGTTACTTGAAGAGATACATACTGTATTCTCTTTTACAACTTGCTTGTACTATGGAGTTTGGGGATTGTAATCTTGGATTGTAAGGCATGCATTTAAAATCTTGATTGAGGTGACTTTTGATACATATTAACTTATTTTATACTTATGTAGTGCATATGTATTCGTTTTGATGTCCTAATTTTATCTTCAAGTACTTTAGTTTTTTTGGCAAATAGTGGGACAATGGGGGGCTTGCTCTTAGAACTTTATGAATTTATTTAACACCAATACATTCTCCATTCATCTATGATTTTTGGTTATAAAAATACAAAATGACCATTATTTTGGCATTTATTTTCAATATTTTTCGTGTATCCTATAAACATGTATCATTGTGTTTTGTTAATATTATTCATTATTTTTCATATTGTGTGTTACAATTATCCAACACCCGAAACCGACACCAAAATTAAGGTATTCTTTTTTTCAGTTGTTAGTCGAGGCATTCTTATATTTTTCTTTAAACTTATGTGACTCTTTTTTGTTTTTTAAATTTATTATCATTGCATTCTTTTTATAATTGTGATTCTAATTTTTTAATATATACGCGTCTTCATACGATGTATTGAGAATTGTCACTTTACATTAATACACGATGAGAAAAAACTTTTAGGTGTGGTTAGATAATATGCTTGAAACTATTGAGGTTCCTATTTAATTCTACTACCATCATGCATTTGATTCTTTATGTTGACTATGATTTTTAAATATATAGTTTGATTCTTACTATTTTAATCTTTAGACGGAGCGTTGTACGTAGAAGATATTTCAAATCGTGATTAGCATGGCTTTAGTTAAAAATGGCCAACTAAGTATACTGACATCTAACATATCCCTTTTATTTGTTTAGTGACCTCCATTTTCTTTATGTTAAATCTTTGACATAATACTATGTGATCGTTGGTTGGTTTGAAGTGAGACTCGTCTTGAAGGGTCAAATTTATAAATATGAAATTGTTAAAAAGTATCGATGGTTTGGATTTAATAATACATTTTAATTCATAAATAAGAGGATATTAATCATATATTGAAATCAAGTACAAAATGTATCTACTGTTATTTAATTAATTTGGCACAAGTACTTAATAAACATTTTATAATAGTTTTATCCCAATTTATTACCACTATAAAGGGTTTAAACCTCCTTGCTAAGTCAGATATTGTGGTAATGTTATTGCATTATAGCATGCCTAAAACATTTGTGGACTGCCATTTCTATGATTTAATTTTTTATGATGTTAATGGGTGGAATTTGGATTGTTCTTTATATGTGGTTGGGTTTAAATACCGGATGATGTGGTTGCATATAGTGTATGACTCAATTAAGTATTTACTAGTTATAACCATCATTTTCTTTAGTTTATCATTCCTTAATTGATTGGAGTTTCATATATATTTCTCTTACTTGATTGGTCAATCAAGATCTCATTTTTAAGTGAAAGAAATTTATATTGGCTTGACAATAAGTTTAAGGATAAATTGCTTGTCATATTGCACATTAGTAGTTTGGTCAAATGTCTTAATGGTTAGTATTAACTATTGAATTAATTGATGTTTGATACATTGGATTTTAATGCTAGGGTTTTACTTAGTAATAAGAGCTCTATAATGGTTTTGAGAAGCATATTTGTTGAAAAAAATAGTTTTAATGATTCTTACTTTGTATTTGTGTAAATAGCAGTATCAATAGTCCCGTACATTTTATAACTTCTCTTTTGGGTTTTTATAATCCAAAAAGTGAATGTGTATCGATTCATGGGTTATGATTATTTTCATTTGACATCTTTTGCATTCTCAGGTTGTTTGTGCACTTCTTCAAATATAGCAATTTAAGCTTTTGTATTTTTAAATTGGGATTTTAAATAGGGTTTGAATTCTTATTTTGGAATGAAAAACAACTATATGGACTCTTTGATCCCGCTAATATTCATACTTTATTCCCTTATATGTGTAGAAAAATATTTAAAGTTGCATGTATGCCCGATGAAATTAATATTTTTTTTACGACGGTGTATAAGTTGACTTTGAGACATAAAACATAGAATATTGCCTTTAATTTCTAAGCAATTAATTTCAAATTCATACTATCTTTTTGCCTAATTACACAATCAATATGATAAATAATTTGAACTATACATCAATTTTCATTTTCAAAATCATATGATTCTTACTAATCTCAATCATTTGTTCGATTTTGATTTTCTTTTAGGTTAACTAGTTACTGGGTAGAATGTTGGTGTAATTGAAGTTGACAATGGATTGAATTTTTTTTTCTTATGGCTTAAGTGTTTTATGTATATATACTTTTAAATATATTTTGGTATTGATTAGTAGCTTGATGTATATTATTTTTTATTATTATTTAGGCCTGGCAACGGGTCGTGCTGGGTCGTGTTCGGATTGTATTTTAACGGTTTCGTGTAAAATCACCTTAACCCAAACACGACCCGTTAGCTTAACGATTTTAAAAAATTTAACCCGAACACAACCGAATAATATTAACGGGTGACACGAACCGAACCGTTAATACCCGTTAGTAAATGGGTGGATTTGGGTTGTGTCATAATTAACCCGTTATGTAAGCCACTACCCGTTAAGAAAATTATTTTTCAAAAATTTAAAAAAATAATTTATATTATTTTTTTCAAATCAAATTTTAAATGGGTGGGTTTGATGTCTAATTTTTTAATCTAACCGTTGAGATTAACTTAGGGGTATATATATTTGTTTACCTACTAACGGGTTATAATGGGTCTAATATTAGTTCGGGTCACATGACCCAATAAAACTCGGTACCACTAATGGGTAATAATGGATATAAACGGATTTAATCGTGTAAGAGTACAAACCCAAACCTAATTCGTTATGATAACGGATCTACCGTGTCGACCCGTTAATGACCCAAACCCGATAAGACTAAACCCATTAACTTATAATTTCGTGTCGTGCCTCATTTTGCCAGGTCTAGTTGAAAGGGATAACATTGGCACACTTCCAATGTGATTCAAATAATGCATCTAATTGGAAAGTTATTTTTTAAATGATGTAAAGATGGATGGACGTAAATATGGAGTGCTTAACCTTTCAGTGTCCATTAATGTGATGGTATTATATCCCAAAAAATTTACATATTTAAATTAGTCAGGATTATGTATTAAAATGTGTTTTTACTAAAACAGTATAAATTTGGCAATCAATTGGTTATGATTTATGTTAAGAAAAAATATTGAATAAAAATTAAAACGAACTTATTAAATCTAAAATTTTTGCATACTGTTGTGATGGGTGGAATCCACCTCGTTGTCCCAAATATCCCAAGAGGAGGCGGGGAGAATTATGATAATTACATTTATTTAACTTTTTATAAATTAAAATTTATTTATTTCCTTTCACAAATCATTTTATATCATTTTCAACTTTGTTAAAATATTTTCTTAGTAGGTTGATAACATGATTTCTCTTTTTATTATTGTCTTGCATCCACACACATTCAAATTCTCATTCAAGCAATTAAAGTATTAAGCATATTAAAGTAAAGCATACATGTAAATATAGCAAGGGAGGATAAAGGGTTTAAAGGAACTTTGCAAACTGAGGTTTCAACGCGATTACCTACGTCCACGCTCGAGATGGTACTCGAGAAACTTCACTATTTGTCGGTCCACTAAGGCGGAACCAAAACCTCACAATAAATTATAGCACCTTGCGAACCACCACCAATAAGAGAACTATACTCATAACTGGTACATGCAAAATTCCAATATCTTATTACGCCTTGATTCCCTACAACAATGGCACTACCGGTCGTGAAGATACAATGAATTTCACCATAATTAACAACAATACGATTTGTAACCAAAGCGTGAAGCAAAGTTGCTTTATTAAGGACAAATATCAAATTTCTTTATCTCTCTAAAAATGTAAACAAACAAGTAATCTCAAGTATGTTGTTCGAGTGTATTTGGGTTTGGATAACATCTTAGGAGATTGGGTTTTTAAAATCTAAGCACAAATGATATTTTGGGAATCTTTGTTCAAGAAAGATTTCAGGTTTAAATCACTTCGAAGCATAAGGGGGTTTTTGAGATAACAACTTTGCTCTTTTGAAATGGGTATCACTACACCAAATCTGTCGAATTGTCACGGTCATTGACCTTGACAAGTTGGACTTGTCAAGGTCAATAACCGTGATAATTCTGGGGGTGACAACTATTATTGTCACGGACTTGTCACGATCATTGACCGTGACAAGTTCATTAGATTTGTCACGGACATGTCACGGTCTATGACCGTGATAAGTTTTGTCACGTTCATAAACGGTGACAACCCCATGATTTTTAATTAAAAAAAATTGTCACAATCAATGACCGTGACAATTCTGGGCGGAATTGAAAAAAAATCTGCTGGGCAGTATGGCCACTGCCACTGCCCAGCAGTATATTTGTACATGTATAGCAACGCTGTACCTGTTCAAACATCATATATCCAAATAAAATAGAGATAATGCAAATATACATTCAAAACAATATGCATCACGGTATAATCCAAATAGAATTCAAAGCAATTCAATTCAAATAATGTCACTACATGTCTTGGGTAAGGTTAGCTCCGAGGAGGTGAGTAGGCCACATGATATACGAATTGACACACCCAGCAATATACATCGTGCCGCATTGTTCGTACAACCACAAGGGGGAGTTCTCCTTCCCGGGTATCACATGCGTGACGAGCACCTTGGACTCGATGTCTTGAAGCGAACGTCCATGAACTGGTATACCCTGGATGGTATTCGGGTCCCTCAACCCTCGCTCTATCGGTCGATCGAAGGGAGCCAAATAGGGGAGTGGATCATCAAAGTCCGCACGTGTCGATGATGAAGCAACGAGGTCCACATCCTCGTTATCCTGCACCTCCTCCTCCACCACCTCCTCCTTCCCTTTCCCCTTACGGTTTCTGCCCAACGAACTCTTCATGAATGAGAACATATATTGGACTGTCGCCTCCAAACGGGACAGCTTCGCTTCATGCGAGTCCACCGTTCGAGCCAACCCAGTGTCGCTCGTCTCCAATCCGATGATCCTAGATTTGGTCACCCGCGAGCTCACCCCCTTATCCTCCCCTTGCGATCAGCGTCAAGCACTTAGCTGAGTGCGTCTGTGGACGAAGATGCCTTGTCGGCATCAGACTGCGACTCATGCACTTCTTTAAGCTTTGCCTGAAACGACAAAAACACGTGATTAGTAAAATAAGTAAATAAAAAAATTATAACGTAATTAACAAAAAGTAATCTGTCGAATTACTTATAATCGTACCCGAGACGCTCGGCGACACCTCCTTATCCTTCCTCTTCTTCGTCTGAATAGCCATATAAGTATCGAGCCTATGTGGCCTACCCCCAGGGCCACTCCCTGTCCCCTGAAATAAAATAAAGCAAAATTAGTATCGGCCCCACAAGTAAAATAATGCAAAATAATATATTTTTGTAGTTATAGAAAAATTAAATCTTACCATCATCCTATGCTCCACCTCGCCCTAAGACGTCCGGACGGAGTAGTGCACGTCCGTCTTTTTTGTCCGATTTTCCATCCCCAATTGACGAGATGTCAATTGTCTCTCCCCGATCTCATTGTCAATGAACTTTTTCCATTGTGCCAATGAGATCGTCTCCTTTGGCGGGACGGATTCACGCATTCGAATAACGGACTCTCGGGTCTTCCCAAAGTACCGGGTCCGCATATTTTTCTTCCATGTCTTGTGTTGCTCCCTCAACTGCTCCAAGATGAAATCGGATAGCTTTGGACCCAGGCTGAATTGTTCCTGTCTAACAAATACAATGTTAGTTGCGAATAAATATAAATATAAATATAAAATGAAATCGAAATCGAAATCGAAATCGAAATCGAAATCGAAATCGAAATCGAAATCGAAATCGAAATCGAAATCGAAATCAAAATCGAAATTGAAATTGAAATTGAAATTGAAATTGAAATTGAAATTGAAATATAAATATAAATATAAATATAAATATAAATATAAATATAAATATAAATATAAATATAAATATAAATATAAATATAAATATAAATATAAATATAAATACATTACCTGTAGTGCCACCCAAATAGCTAACTTTAGCTCATTTGGCACCTCCCTCCAACTAGTGTACCCCGGGCCGATGATCGTCTTTACCAGCTTGAGGGATCTCACTAATAGCCCCGTTTTGTTCTCGATGGCCATCCCCAATCTGTCATATTTGGGGAGCCTAGGGGCTGAGGAGCCCTCGTCGCCTCCGCTACCATCGAGCCCAGGCGACATCATCATAATCAGCATCATCATCCTCGCCTTAGTACCTGAAGGAGACATTTTATGTAAAAAAATGTTGTTATTAGTACAAATCAAAATGAATTAGAAGAAGACATGCAAATATGTACAACTACAAATCCAAATAATTGTTACTGTTTAACACCTCAATTCTAAATTCCAAAATAACAACATCTAGCTCATAATATGCACAATTACTAAAAATCCGAAACATCCCCACCCCTACTGCCCCCACACACGCACACTACACAGGAGTGAAAATGGTAAAGTGCAAATCAATTAAGAGCATTAAAAATGGATTGATAAAGTACAAATTGGAATATTTATTACAAATTGAAAAATTGTTTCAAATTCGGGTTATCATAAAAAAAGGATTGATATTCGGTAGGAGCAACCAAGTCATCCACACTACTATTTAGACGCTTTGGCGCGTGTAGGACAATTGACCACGAGTCGTTGTTGATATACTCCGAGTAAAACACTTGGTTAACCTTTTGAAATGCACAAACAAACGGCTCATCGCTCACGTGGTCGTTGCTCTTCAACTTAGACAAGTCAACCATGATCAAATTGGTGACAGGATCAACTTTACAAACATTTTTATCCTCAACTCTTACCCAGTCACAATAAAATACAACCTCTTTGAAGCTTATATAATCCAATTCATCCTCGCCTTAATACCTGAAGGAGATATTTTCTGTAAAAAAATGTTGTTATTAGTACAAATCAAAATGAATTAGAAGAAGACATGCAAATATGTACAATTACTATAAATTCAAATGAATTGTTACTGTTTAACACCTCAATTCTGAATTTCAAAACAATAACATCTAGCTCATAATATGTACAATTACTAAAAATCTGAAATATCCCCACCCCCACCCCTACTGACCACACATGCACACACTACACAATAGTGAAAATGATAAAGTGCGAATCAATTAAAAGCATTAAAAATGGATTGATAAAGTACAAATTGGAATATTTATTACAAATTGAAAAATTATTTCAAATTCGGGTTATCATAAAAAATGGATTGATATTCGGTAGGAGCAACCAAGTCATCCACACTACTATTTAGACGCTTTGGCACGTGTACGACAATTGACCACAGGTCGTTGTTGATATACTCCGAGTAAAATACTTGGTTAACCTTTTAAAATGCACAAATAAACGGCTCATCGTTCACGTGGTCGTTGCTCTTCAACTTGGACAAGTCAACCATGATCAAATTGGTGGCAGGATCAACTTTACAAGCATTTTTATCCTCAACTCTTACCCAGTCACAGTAAAATACAACCTCTTTAAAGCTTATATAATCCAATTCATAAATATTTCGAATTACACCATAGTAAGTCATTTAAGCTTCAACGAGATTTTTATCGTTTGCGCTCACTCGGGAGAAAGTAAGAGCCTTGTATGAAATGCCCGAGTTCTGTACATTTGTACTTTTCTCGTACACTTTTGTGCCGAATACGTAACCGTTCAATCGATACTTTTTATACTCTTATGCCACGAATAAGGGTCTAGTGGCTAGACGAGCAAGCCTTGATGTCGCATCACCCGTCTTTAAGAGCTGAAATATAGATAAATTAATTAGATGGGTTGTAAAGTTTGAGTGAACACTTATGTCAAAGAATGCTGGGGGAAAGTACTTCTCCAACACACAAATCGCTTCGGTCATTGTCAATTTTGCGGCCACTAAGGTAATATTAATTTGCATAATAGCCCTCCACAAATCTTTGTGCTTGGAGAAACAGTGCTTAAACAATAGAGGAACCAATTGCATGATCACATGTCAATCGTGGGACTTACACTTATGTAAATCATGAGTAGCATAATTCATAATTCTTTGCAAGTTGGACGAAAAATTAGATGGGCCCTTCAAATTATATATTGTGTCTAAAAGCACCTTCCTTTCCCCACTCGTCAAAGTAAACGCATCAGGGAGAATTATTGTCCTTCCCCTACTATCTTCTTTCAACCATAGTTGTGACTTAAGTTTCAACAATTTAAGGTCTTTCCGTGAATTTTCTCCATCCTTCGAATGACCCCCCCAAGGCAAGTGCCCACAATATGTTCAGCGAAGTTCTTCTTTTCATGCATCACATCCGATACATGGTGCACCGGGTTATTCTTCTAATAAGACAAGTCAAATAAAATTGACATCCTAGACCATGCCTTTCTTGTCTCAATTTCATTCCCAGTTGGGGTCTTCTTATGCTTGACATTCTTAAATTTGGGATTCTTACCTGGCATATTAGGGCCACATTCAGAAGATTTACTTTCAATTTCTGAACCTGAAAGTTGTCTTAACAGTAGCCTATGTTTAATCCCGACCAATAAAAAGTTGGAACCTTTCTCAAATCTGAAACTATGAGCCTGGGATAAAAATCTCCTATGGCAATAGTATACATTTTTTAAGCTAAAGGATAGACAAAGAGATTCAGTCTCCTCTCCACAAATAGGACACCCTAAATAACCATGTACTACACAACCGAATAATGTCACATAAGCTGGAAAATCATGAATTGCCCACATCAACATAGCTTTCAGCGTAAACTCTTCTTTTCTAAAAGAGTCAAATGATTGCACACCCTCTTCCCACAAACTCTTTTAATTCTTCTACCAAAAGAGCCAAGTAGACGTCGATGTCATCACTTGGTGCCTTTAGTCCATGTACAACAAAGACATCATCAAAAATTTAGGTCTCATACACTGTGAAGGAGGGAGGTTGAGTGGGACTAGGATCATTGGCCATACACTTTGATTGGTGCTTAGATTTCCAAATAGATTGAAACCATCTGTTGATATAGCCAAACGAATGTTGCGCCGTTCTCGAGCAAAATCGAAATACTCATAATTCATCTTCCTCCAAGCTGTAGAATCAATAGGATGACGCATGAGATTACCCCTACTTCTGCCTTAGCATGACAAGTTATTACCTCCGCTATCCATGGTACTGTGAAAAGTTACTTTAATCTAGGCCCAACAGGAAATATTTCAACACTTTTTAAGGCACTTTTGAGCTTGTGCCTTCCTTACCAGTAGATTGAACATATCTAGGTTCATCGCATATCGGACAACGATCGAGATTTTCATACTCCTTTCGGTATAGTATGCAGTCATATACACAATCATGAATCGATTTATAATTTATTTCCAAACCTTTCAAACTGTTCTTCATAGCATGATAGCTATTTGGAAGCATATTCTCCTTGGGTAGTAAGCCCTTTACCCATTTCAAAATTCCTGTCACGCTATTGCCAGATAAACCGTATTGCGTCTTCAAACTGTGTAAACCAACCTTGGCATGTAAAGTTATTTGATATTTCTCACAGTCAAAGTATAACGGTTGGGTCGCCTTAAATTTTAAACTTTGGTAGTCATCGTCAAGGTTTATCGTGATATCTTCATGAGCACTTGAACCTTGTACATCATCAGTAACCTCATTCTCCTCTACTTCATAAACTCCGTACGCATCATCAACTAAATCCTCTAACATATTATGATTTACATCGTCCCCTTCTACATATATCCTACTTGTTGAAGGTTGTTGTGAAGGTTGTTCGGGGACAAAATGAACTTTCAATTCACCGTAAAAACTCAAAAATCTATAATTATCTTGCATACACCACACACACACACACGCTTATTTACACACACATATATACACACATGCACATATACATATACATAAATAGAGGATAAATGGAAAGAGAAAACATACCAAAGTTGTAGAGAGAGAGAGTGAGCAGTCGGTAGAGAGAGAGAGAGAAACAGAGGGAATAGAATCAGTGGAAAAAAAGGGAGGATTTTTTACTGACATAATTGTCATGGACATGTTACGGTCATTGACCGTGACAACTTTATGGTATTATCACGGTAATTGACAGTGACAAGTCTGTGACAATTGTACTTGTCACGGTCATTGACCGTGATAAGCATTTGTCACGGCCTTGTTATAAAAATGCGTGTTTTGCTAGCCGCTTAAAGGGTGCCAATTTGGCCATGTTGGTGTAGTGTATTGATTTCTCATTATATAAATCTCATTGGTTTGAAGTTGTGTTTTCTTTATTGGCACAAATGATATGATATTTGAATCTTTAGATCAAATGGGTATTGGGTTTGGAATTTGTCTAAAGAGAGTTTGGAGCTTGAGAATTTGGTTTACATAAGTTTTAAGTTTGAAGCTTTGCTTCATTAGAGATTTGGGTATAAATCTAACATATGTGGAAATGGGTTTAGAAAATTGGTTTCTCTTTTTAGAAAGATCAAATAGGGCGATATAAGCTTGGTATTAAGCTTGATTATTTTGATTGAAGCTTTGAAGGCCTATTTATAGGCTTAAGAATAAACTAGTCGTGGGGGGGGGGGGGGGGTATGATGATAATTTTTAGGTCTTATGGAATTCAAAGTTAAAAAACTATCCATTGGAAAATTTGCATTTGACGCACCTAGAGTCGACTCTAAGTTCATAGAGTTGACTCAAAGTCCTTTCTCTGAGTTTGGTTTGCATTCAATAAAATTCAACCTTAAATAGGCAATTTGAGTCAACTCTGACTTAAAGTAAGGTCGACTTAAACTCTGGTAGATTTGACTGTATGTCACCTGAAACTCCTTGTTCAATTGGTCATGTTGTTTTATCATAGTCCAGGCTTTTGGGACGGTTTAGGTTGGTTGGATTGAGCAGATACAAGATCATATAAGTTCATTTACATTATTACAACCTTTTTAAAGTTCTTTAATGTTTTGGGACGGTCTTCTCAATTTTGATCATTTATATATGGTTTGCATAAAACATATGATGGTATTTTTGTATGATGATCAGGAGATTTTATTATATGATTAGTTTTAATAGACTTTTTTTACGCTTTATTGATGAGATAGGTTGATCCTTGTCACATGTGAAATGTGCTTTATTGTTGAACTTTTGGTGATTATAAATGTATGGATCTTGCTTGGAACGAGCTCGTTGCTTGGGTAATGATGATGATCAAGACTTTATTCTTCTTGGTTTGTGATGCATGCTTGAGTATATGGTGGATTTATATATACTAACTTGAGATGGAATGTGCTTGCTTACATGATTGCATTCTTTTGGTGACTTATATGGACATGTCTTAGCTTTATGGCTTGTGTCTTTATTGCAGTGCTTGGTCACTTGATGTCTTTATTGCATAGATGATATGATCCTTGTAATATATCTCATCATGTATTGAGTGCTTATGTGTATCTCAAGTACGATGGAGAGAAGATAATGAAGTATGATCATATATCTATTATGTTATAAAATCCTTTTTACTTGAAATGCTTTTGATCTCATAACCTCCCAATTTTTTACGATAACAATACAATTGATATAGTTTGATAAGACTCCACTTTTCTTATATCTTTTCATTTTTCTCAAATATCATATTTTCTCTCCCCTTTGTCATTATCAAAAAGGTGGGGTGGTTTTAGAAATGTACGTTTTCTGTTAAAGATAATAGGTAATCTTCGTGAATGGAGGCATACCAGCTGCAATGATGGTTATCATGGCATGGTAATAGATAAATTATATGCATAAAATTATATTCTAAACAATTTCTATTGGGTTTCTCATGCTAAGGTCATGGAGGATCGTGCAAAATCTATATTATGGGAGAAGTTTGGTAAAAATATCTGCAAGTTAGGTTTTCAGTAAGATCAAAGCATTTTATCACCCATTTACAAGCTTTTATGAATTTTTCGAGAATAATAATAAGTGTAGTATGTGTAACATGATAACATCAAGGTTTATATCCATATACCAAGGCGTGTGATAGTCAATCTTAACTATGTGGTTGTGAGAAATAATTTTCACCACTATTTAAAAGAGGACATTTTTCTTTCATTTAATTAAGGTAAGTGAATATTTTCTCAAAATAGTTCTTAGGAATGTGGAATTATCTTTTATTTTCGTATTTCATCTAGATGTGTTATTTCTCTCTCAAATTCAACGACAGATTGTAAATAAATTTGTTTCAAAGGTCTTTTCTCCCCCCATAAGAGATAAATGGGATTCATATCTTAAAGTGCGTGAGAGTTAATCAAAGTGCACACAACTTGGAGTTTGGTGTCAACGTGGATGTGAATTTCTATAAACCCCCTACTTTCCACGCGTCGGGTGGCCAGTTCGATACATCGAAGATAGGGGAGTGTCAATAAATTTATATAATCCTTAGCATGAACGAGTAAATAAATGAATGAATAAATATAAATCATCCATACAAAACAATGGATAAAATGGATAACTAAGGTAAATATATAAATATCTCCAATATGAATCACACAACTAAGAATATTTCCATAAAATGAATGGAAATAAATTACTAGTCTCAAAACTATAATATGAATAACTATGGACCACAGTGGCCTATAAATAATTATATGAATAATAAATAGCAAGTTTGATTGGATTAATTGGAAAATATAAAGCATCATACACTAAGGAATAAGAGATTTAAATGTGAATGGAAGCAAGTCGGACTGCTCAGCCTTATCGCTCCTACTTAAGAATACCCATAAAAGATTTTTAAAAAATGGGTCAGAGCCTGAAAGTTGCAAGAAATAGCTTACTTTATCACAACATTAATAATATGCGACTTATTTACGTATACATGCTAACTGGTCGACACTCTTATACAAAAAATACCTCACCTCTTATTATTAGTGAAATAAACCCATCACGAGTGCTCTATACAAAACCACAACTAAAACATACAATTCTCAACTCTAAGACTATAAAGTAAGCTAATATATTATCCCACATTTACAATACAGCGACAACCCAATCTATATACCAGTGTTCTAAAAGGCGCGCCTAGGCTTGAGGCTTGGGAGAAACACCCCACTTTAAGCCTTTTACACCTTATTCATGGTAAAAGCCTTAAGGTGCATTTCTTTTAAAACAAAAATGCTTTAGTGAAACGATATTGCCCTTTAAAGACTTTTTTGGCAAACTGGACTAATATATCGTCCAAAATAATTAAATAGTATTTTAATTTGTATATATTCAGACATATTTTTAAGGTATGTATAATTTAGTACTTTAAATAGCCTTGTTATGGTTAAAAATATTGAAATATATTAAAAAAGACCTAAACGGCCTTTCAAGCTTTTTTATGCCTAAGGACCGCCTAGACTTATAAGGCTTAAGGCTTGGTCTTCACGCCTCGATCACGCCCACGTTTTTTAAAACCTTGATATATATCAAGGATAAAACTCAGCACAACCCCCATGTGTCACCCGAATAATAAGATATACATAATATCATAATAAGTATAACAACTTGACACAATTCCTCATATAAGAATATTCATCACTGGACTAATTAAAAGATACATTTATCATAAATCACACGAAGGCTTTAACCTTCGGGGACATTCTCGTGCCTTTATGGTAAATCTGCTAGGTTCCCATACCTTAGGAATTCCAGAACATGCACACATAAAAGAGTAGGGGATATCTATGCAATCACACGATCATGTGGTCATATACCAAACAACCCTAGGGATGGCAATTTTCCCCGAAAATTCAGGTCTTTGCGCATACTCGAAAAAAAATCCCTAAAAAAATCGGGGATCGGGTTGGGTTCGGGGAGTAAAAAAAAGTCCCCAAAATTTTTTGGATCGGGTTCGAGTATACCCTCGGGTATCCACAAGGATACCCGAATTATTAATATATAATAAAATATATTATATTTACATTATAATAAATGTATGAGTATAAAATCTAAATTATAAACCCTATCTCACTTTTTCACTTTAATCTCACGCCTCTCTCACTATCGCCTCTCATCTTCCCACCCTCTCTCTCACGGTGTCCCTCCCTCCCTCTCCCTCCCCCATCTTCGTACCATATTCGTCTCCCTCATCTTCGTTCCATCTTTGTCCTCGTCCCTGCTCATCCTCGTCCCTGCTTTTTTAGGGAGAATCCGAGAATCTCATCTCATCAGGTATTATGAAATATTTGTTATGCTTTTTATGGATAACTGATTTTTGTATAGATAACTCATTTTTTTATGGATAACTGAAATCTCTTCGTCCCTCATATCTGTTGTTATGCTTTTTTTATAGATAACTGATGTTTTTTAGGAAGAATCCGAGAATAAAAATATGTTATGCTTTTTTTTTATGCTCATCCCTGTTATGCTTTTTTTATGCTCGTCCCTGTTATGGTCCTCATCCCTGTTATGCTTATTTTTTTATGGATAAAGATCTGTTATGCTTTTTTTATGCTCTTCCTTGCACTTTCAACAACACATGGTTTCGAGATTTTTTCTGTTTAAATAGATGGTATATATTTATATATGTTCCTATATGGTATATATATATATATATATATATATGTCTGCTCGTCCCTCATATATGTTCTACATTTTGCTTTGTCCCTCATTTCTAGATCTGCTGCAAGGTCACATAGTTGTTACTTTTTACCTCATTTTAGTGTTTAACAATAATTTTGGAGTTTCACTTTAGTTGTGTTTAATCGTTTTTAACTGAGATGTAATTTAAAAGTAATTTTTACTTATGTGCTTAAAAAGGAAAAAAAAAGAAAAATGGGTTCCCCGCGGGGAACCCGATACCCATTTCAAATAGGGACGGAGATCCCCGAACCCGTTATAATGGGGAACGGTGTGGGGACGAGGAATGGTTTTTCTAACAGGAACGGGGATGGGGAGTTAAAACCCGACCCCGAACCGACCCGTTTCCATCCTTAAACAACCCGATGGATGAAGTCATCTAGGTCTCCCAGTCGCAAGACGCCAACCAACTGAATGCAGGATCAAACATTGACAATGACATAGATCCATCCTTCTACACCAGTTAGGGGTGTAGTCCCTGGCCCTATAATCCATTTAAATCCACACATCCCTTCGATATATTCCCCCGCGAGCCAAACGCGTTCGCATGGTATTTTAAAAACAACACACAATATATAAACTGAATATTGTATTATAACTTGTGTTCCCCGAATACCGTTTAAATTCGCAAAATCAGAGTTCCCAATTATACCGCGTTTACCAACCTAAATCCAAACTAGGAATTCTCTAAAATTTCCTAAGCCCTCGCGTATATATATAATAAATGAGGAGGGAATTTTGGTCTCAGTCAATTGGTGTCTCAGATTGAAAGTTACAAAATACATCTAACGGTCTAAAATGATGCTCAAGAATTTTCCTTCCTTGAGCCCAGAGCCCATGTACTTTCTGCGTATAATACCAAATTTGAATTACAGACCCACCTTTCTCTCATTGGCACTCCATTGGTCTACACAAACTAACTCTCATACTTTGTTTATATCCTTTCTTCTATCTCTCATTAAACCCTTTTTGGCCCATCAATATTTCACTTATCACGGTCCCTGGTTCTCTCATACCCCCTTATCTCACCACCACCGACCACATCACATGTATATAACCGTCACAATCCGTTCGAGAGTCAAAAAGCACCACCACCCTTATGTTCTCCCATTTCGAGATATCGAACATTTCATCTCTCCTAACCTCTTACTCATTGATATACGAACAGGCTAATGCCATTACTTATTTGTTTCCAATTTCTCTTGTTTTTTTATAAATCATGTTTATTGGTTTGTTTCCATTAATGTTTGTTGCTGTAATTCATGATTAATCTTTTATTTTCCCCTTACAGATCATGAGCAAATACCAAGTTGTGACGCGATGTTTTTTTAGGTGTCCTCAAAGTCATCGTAGTCGAATAGCAAAAGGATCCTTGAACTACTATAAAAAAATATTAAAAACCAATGCTTTGGTTTTTTTAAGTAACTAGTGAGATGGTTGATCGCGTCTTAGATTCTTTTACATATTCTTAAGTTAGGTACTATATGACACTTATTCACTTTTTTATTTTTTGTTTACTGATTTTCTATTTTGTTTAGTTTCTTTATTTTCATGCTATTAGGTGTCGCTCGCGAATGAATCTCCATCTACATAAAGGCACATGCCTCAAGTTTTAATTCATTTGCTGTCTCTTTAAGTTAAACTCACCAAGTTTGTAATTTATTGTATAGCTTTCGAGGTAATTATCTAGGACATTGTTTTCTGGATCGCGGGTATATATTTTGTTATGGGTATATAGTAGTTTTCTTGTTTTTTCTTCTAGGTGATTTCTTTTTATGTTTTTATCCCTTTTATGAATGAATAATAATATGAGTATTAAAAGTATCCCCGAACACCTCCCCAAAGTTCATTAAGTGTTTGTAAATTGGGGTGAGTCTCACATATAGTACAAGCACTCAATGCATTTTGAGAATGTTTTGGGATGCGTAGCATTACTCTCTATAATTTTTTTTATTACTATTACTGAATTTATGGTACCTTGATTTTTCCATTCAATTTTTTTAAAAAAAGTACCTCATAAATTATAGTGAACCATTTATGGTTCAAATCCAAAAAGTTTAAATTCCTAATATTAATTTGTTATTATTTTTGTTTGAGCTACAGTTTTTAGTTTTGAAATAAGGGATTTCCATATATTTGTTTTTCATTTCTTCAATTTTATGTCCATTAATAATTCACACAAAATAAATATTAAAAGTAGAGGAAATAAGAAATGGTTAAAAGTTATTGGGACACTTCTCTAAATATAATACATTACTCTAATATTTATACCATAGAGAAGCATTGAGAACATATGAGGCACCATATGGGGATAGAGGGGCTCTTTGAAATTCTTCATTCTCACTTTTTTTTTTCCGTAGGCACTTGGAATCCATACGACCCTTAAATTATTTTTCTTATGAAATATTTATTTTGGTTCCAGTTATACTTTTATCCATTCAATTTTTTTAGGTCTTGATATTTGAAATAAGGACTTTTATCCATTCAGTTTAAAAAGCGCGTAGATTGATCCGAATATATGTATAATTCGTAGAGTAGGTCACAAACACACAAACCAAATTCTATTTAGTCCAAATTTTATCTCGTTAAAATATATGAACTTAGAGATGCAAGATATACAAACTAAATGAAAGAAAATCACAACCCAACAAACAAAATATAAGAGATGAGAACAAATCCCTTTTGGGCAAAACCTCTATTCAACACTGTTATATCCAGAATGACAAATACAGACTTATAAAATTTAAAGATCCACTGAGTGACGCGGAAATATCTTTACTCCTTGTTGTCAACAGCAAATGATGCAGATCTAGCACTACCCCACAACAAGCTCCACTTACCTCGGTATCCACCGATCACCCTCAAGAATTAGTATTCTTATCTTCAGTAGTTTAGGATTAACTCTACAAGGTCAGCCGTAGAGAATCAACTTTGCAAGGGTATGAACATGGTATGTGTTCTTATATGGTTTGATAAAGCTCAAAGAATCATTCAAGGGTTTTGATTTGGAAAACAAATGAGTTTTAAACAAACTAGGGGCTGGAGACCCATTAAATATGTATGGAAAAACAAATCTCGCCAAAAGTTCAAAGAAAAATTGATCCCAAGACCCCCTGTTAGAAAACACGAATTTTGAGGCTGCATGAATTTTGAGAAGTCTCATTCGAACAAAGACACGCCCTTATCTGAATGAAAATAACATCTAGCTCGAATTAAAGCAAATCTCGTTCGAACGAAGAGCTAATCTCATTCAAACGAGCTTCAAACGATATAAGTTCTGTAAACAGAACAAAAGCCGTTTGATGTTGGTTTGAAGTTTGTTTAAACGAACTCTCAATCTCGTTCAAGCGAAGACTTAAAGTCGCTTGAACGACTTAAAAAAATTCCTTTGAAAAGTCATTTTAAAAACATGCCTCGAACATTTTAAAAAGCAACCCCTGAATAAAACATTTATGAATAATTAAACCATATACTTTCTCGATGATTGTAGCAACGATCTCAAATCATTCTGTAAGAGGGTACTTTAGATTATAGATGGAGGCGTAACCCCTTTGAAGTATGTTGATTATAAGTTAATTAGCCAAAACCTTGGATTAGTGATAGAACATGCAAATACAAACCTAATGAAGATAAGACCCAGTTTAAACTCACAAATCTCTCGTGTATAACTCAGGAAAGTAGTAAAGAAACTTAGAAATAACTTAGCTAGAGGGAGAGAGAAGTAAGCACCCTAGATACACCTTGGTAGGCAGGTAGAAACACACTAAACACCCTCAAGAATCTCTGTCAAGTATTAAAAGCTTCGTAATAAATAACAATGGTGAGTGAGTAAACCCTCTGGTTTGCAATAACTCTCTCTGATGCGTCTTCTCTCTAGCAATAACTCCTCATCTCTCAAAAGATCATTCTCTCCTCAGGGGTGGTTGGGGTCCTTAAATAGCCTCCCTCACCATTCCCGAGGCAACTCAGTCATTAAAGACTATGAAAGACCTCCCTCATACTTTATGTCACAGTATTAAATGCCTGATGCACTAGTTGTCTCCACGTCATAAACATTAAATGCCAAGACATGCCTTTTGCCTAACCACTATGTGTTAGGGGGGGCTATTGTCGTAGAGGTGGCTCACCAACTGCCTCACAGTCCAAAATACCATGGTGGTTTGCTCAAGTGTAGGTCTGACATTATTTAACTGGCTAGTGACATCACTTGCAGTAGATGTGACATTAAGTAGAGGGTTGTTTAGCTCATAACTCAACGCCCGATGGAACTCCAAGTTGCTCTTAGAGACGGTCCTAAGAGACGCGAGGGTATGTACTGACCTCTTAGAGACTTGGAATCTATACTTCGCCTCAATCTTGTTTGTGTTTATATGTTGATACAGTTCGAGAGTGATTCCGATCTTGTATTTCCCTTAGTGTGATCGATACGGGGATTGGATAGCAGAGTATGCCCGCACCATAGTTTTATTTGGGGTGCTGTTATTATATATATATTATACGAGTAGTTAATATATATATGAAATTATGAAACTTGGTACTACCTATTGTGTTATGGTAAGTAAGACTGATATAATGTCGTAAGTAGGAAATACTTGTTTGAAAAGTATAATGTAACACTGGGAAGCTTTGTTAATAAATAAAGTAAAAATGAGAGTATTGTTATTAAGCGAAATCCTCCTTTTTAAACATTTACACGGTTCGGTTCTGAAATCTTACAAGTAATCTAAGATAAGTTAAATCACTGGGAAGATTAGTGCGATAAATGATAAGACAATCCGTTGGGAAGGTTAGTGCGATAGGTGTGCACATTAGAAGAGAGGTGGGAATTTCTCAAGGGAGTGTCGCACTAATATGTTGTTGCATTGGCCTATATCAATTTAAATACTTGCTAAACGTATTTTAAATCAAACACACTATCGGGCTCTGACCCGTTTCTTTTTCTCTTTCTCTCTCTTGTATATATATGTATGTATTACAGGTGCCCAGCCACAGGGGCGTCTTGCTTAGGATCCCTTGAAAGGAACGTGTTGCATCTTAGGTGGGAGTTGTAGGCCACTTGCATAGACGACTTCGCTTACTTGATTCCACATCTATCATTCTCATTTATTGGGCATGTGTCGCCCTTTCCACTATTTATCTGTTTTATTGGGACATTTGTATTTCAGTTATTTCTAGTACGGTTACCTTGGGATTTATTCCAGCATGAATGTTTTACTTTAGGTTTTAAATGTTGGGATTTGAATGTTGAATGTTTGGATTAATTGGATTATGTTCCAGGATGATTGTTGTATGATTCTTACTTATTGAAAATGTGGTTAATAACTAATTAAATAAGATTTTATTTAAAAATACAATTTGGTTAGAAAGGTTAAAAATGGTTTTGACACTTAGCTTAATTAATTAAGGTGTTAATTTGGAAAAGTTTATTTTTACGACAGTGATGCTAAGAATGAACCAACTGTTCACCTTGATTTTAATTTAATAAAGGAGTGATCGCCCGATATTTAATTAGGCGGGGTGTCACAGGTGGTATCAGAGCATCAGGTTCTAGTGTCCTTTAGGATCTGTGCGGCTTATTATGCTTTCAACGTTGCTTTATTTGATATAGAGCCCTAATACTAGGAATGTTGTGTTCATCTCTATACATTGGAAATTCGTGCTTCTGCGATTTGTTTATTTGAATGATGAACTCATCCAAATTTATTTAAATATTCAGATGGACCGTCAAGAAGAACTCGCTAGAACGGTTAAGGGAGTCAACGAGCAGGATCGACTCACACCTCAGGTACCCCTAAAGAGACTATCAACCGCCGAGTTAGCAGGTATTGTGGCACAGGCAGTTACCACTGCAGTTTTACAGTATCAAGAACGCAACACACAGCTCATGGGGGGTAAAAGATCTAGAGAGTACAGTCAGTCTGTCGTGACTGGTAATAACAAGTGCGTGAAGATACAAAAATCGCGACAACAAGCTCCTCAGGCCAATAAAAGCCACGAAGGTAACCAATTGTGCGGAGAAGCCCAAAAGCGTCAGGGTCAACAAAACCGGGGGCCGAGTGAAGTCACGAAGAGGTGTTTTAAATGCGGTATGGACGGTCATGAACGTCGAACTTGCCCGGATCAGTCTGGAAAGGAACTTCAACCCAACCAGAGAGAACTTTCAGGACTCTGCTATAAATGTGTACAGCCGGGTCACGTGTGGAGGGATTGTCCTCACCCTAACAAAGTCTTTTCACAAGTTTTCCATCAAGGCCCGCAAGAGCAGGGAAAAAGAGAGACTAGTCAACAAAGTAATGAAGTGAAGAAGTTTCGAGGGAGGTGCTTCCAATGTGGCAGAAATGGCCATAGGCGTCAGGATTGCCCAGAGAAGAATAGGGCCCCACGACAGGAATGTGCTAGTAATAAACCACAGAAACCAGCTCCACCACCTTTTCTAACAGCCCCAGTGCAGCAGGGGCAGTTACAGTATGGACGTGTATATAACGTCCCCCAGGCAGCAGCTCCACAGGCACCACCCGCGATTTGGGGTATGTTTTCTATCCATGAAACTTTGGGTCGAATTTTATTTGTTACTGGGACAACACATTGTTTTATAGCTACCCATTTTGCGAAGGTCTTAGGGTTGTTAGCCACAGCAGAGAGCACAGTGACGTGTGTAAGCTCACCACTGGGGAGTGGGTCACTTATTTTCTTTATATGCCGCGGAGTGGGGGTAGAGATTGGTAGTTTGGTGTTACCTGCAGACATGTTAGTCTTAAACATGCACAAGCATGATGTGATTATTGGTATGGATTGGCTCGCAGCTTATAGATCCATGATTGATTGCTTCGGTGGAAGCATTGTTTTTGCCACGCCGGGGCAAGAGATGTTTGTAGTGGCGATGCCTCGCCCAGAGGGAGGTTCGACCGCTCATTTGTATTACATAGAGGAGGATACCTCTAAGGAGGTTGTGATTCCGTTAGATTGATCCCAGTTGTCAGGGAGTATTCCGATGTGTTTCAGGAGATACCAGGCCTACCCCCCAGTCGTGAGATAGACTTTGTTATAGATTTATTGCCAGATACGAGACCTATAGCACGCGCACCGTACCGTATGGCTCCGGCAGAGATGCGAGAGCTACGAGATCAGATAAAGCAACTGTTAGGACAGGGCTTCATTCGTAGGAGTACCTCACCTTGGGGCGCTCCAGTTTTGTTTGTGAAGAAGAGAGATGGTTCACTGAGGTTGTGTGTGGACTACCGGGAGTTGAACAAGGTCACGATACGAAATAAGTATCCGTTGCCTCGAATCGATGATCTGTTCGACCAACTGAGGGGAGCAACCTTCTTTTCGAAGATAGATCTGAGGTCGGGGTACCATCAGCTACGTATTAGAGAGCAGGATGTTTCAAAGACTGCCTTCTTGACGAGATATGGGTCTTACGAGTTCAGAGTGATGCCATTTGGTCTCACAAATGCTCCAGCCGTATTCATGGACTTAATGAACCGAGTATTCAGAGAGTTCTTGGATCAGCTTGTCATCGTCTTTATAGATGACATTTTGATATATTCACACTCTGAGGAGGAGCACGCCGAACATTTGAGGCAGGTTCTTCAGACTCTACGAGAGCATCAGTTGTATGCTAAGTACGAGAAGTGTGGATTCTGGTTACGAGAAGTACAGTTCTTGGGCCATGTCGTTTCCGAGCAGGGGATTGCAGTTGACTCGAGTAAAGTGTCAGCGGTGAGGGAATGGGGACAGCCCACGACACCGATGGAAGTGCGTAGTTTCTTGGGGTTAGCCGGATACTACAGGAGATTCATTCGGGGATTCTCCAAAATA
This sequence comes from Sambucus nigra, assembly GCA_949130495.1. Classification (NCBI taxonomy): domain Eukaryota; kingdom Viridiplantae; phylum Streptophyta; class Magnoliopsida; order Dipsacales; family Adoxaceae; genus Sambucus; species Sambucus nigra. The sequence goes on from OX422215.1 coordinate 353,279,087, forward strand.
GCGGGTCCATTTACGAATCTGACTCGCAAGGGGGTACCATATGTTTGGGATGACGCTTGTCAGTTGGCTTTCGACGAGCTGAAAGACAAGCTTACTTCAGCGCGAGTCCTTGCTTTACCAAGGCCGGGTGCGGAGTACCTGGTTTACACCGATGCCTCTTTACGGGGACTTAGGGGAGTACTTCAGCAGGAGGAGAAGGCAATAACTTTTGCCTCCCGCAAGCTTAAGCCGCATGAGAAGAATTACCCCACCAACGACCTGGAGTTAGCAGCGGTCGTTTTTGCATTTAGGATATGGAGGCACTATTTGTTGGGAGAGAAATTCCGTTTGTTCACAGACCATAAGTCGTTACAGTACCTGTTCGCTCAGCGAGAGCTGAATATGTGTCAGTGCAAATGGCTAGAGTTTGTGAAAGACTACCAGTTCAATATACAGTATCATCCGGGAGAGGCCAACGTAGTTGCTGATGCGTTAGGTCGTAGACCGGTAGACGAGGTAGCGGACGTTTGGAAGGCAAAGTGGAAGGAGTTGGGTCACCAGGACGCAGTAGCCCGTTCATTCATATCCGTTATGTCAGGCACACCCGAAATTATTACGAGGGTGATACAGGCACAGACCACAGACCCGTTTTGCCAGGAGCAGATTGTGCGAATTCTAGCCGAGGGTGCTGAGTCCTAATCTGTTAGTTCCGATGGAGGTTTACGGTTTAATGGGAGGTTGGTATTTCCTGAAGGGGATGAAGTACGTCATGCAGTGATGACCCAATCTCACGGGTCCCGGTTTGCAGTGCATCCTGGAGGGGATAAGATGTACCAGGATATGAGGAGACAATACTGGTGGAGTGCGATGAAGAAGGACATTGCTGAGTTCGTGTCCAAGTGTTCTACCTGCCAGCTGGTGAAGGTGGACCATCAGAAATCGTCAGGGTTGCTCCAGCCATTGGAAGTACCCGCGTGGAAGTGGGAGAGCATTTCCATGGATTTTATTACAGGGTTGCCTACATCACAGCGGGGCCATGACCCTATCTGGGTGATTGTAGACCGTTTGACCAAAGTGGCTCATTTTCTACCGGTGCAGACAGATTATACCACGGGTCAGTATGCTCAGCTTTTTATTGCCGAGATCGTCAGATTTCACGGGGTGCCCCTGAATATTGTGTCAGATAGAGACAAGATCTTCGTGTCACACTTTTGGGAAAGCTTTCAGGAGGCTATGGGTACTGAGTTGAGGTTGAGTTCAGCTTATCACCCACAGACAGATGGACAGACAGAGCGTACTAATCAGATGTTAGAGGATATGCTACGCATGTGTGTTCTCGATTTTGGAGGAGGCTGGGAGCCACATCTTCCACTGGTAGAGTTTGCTTATAATAACTCTTATCAGTTTACGATTGGTATGGCTCCATTTGAGGCTTTGTATGGCAGGCCTTGTCGTTCCCCAGCTTGTTGGCTCGAAGTGGGGGATAACAAGTTGCTAGGACCAGAGGTGATTCAGGAGACCTCCGCGAGGATTGAGATGATCAGGAGTCGCATTCGAGTAGCCCAGGACATGCAGAAGAGCTACGCCGATGTGAAACGGTTCTTCCGAAAGTTTAGTATGGGGGACCAAGTGTTATTGCGTGTATCTCCTATGAAGGGAGTGATGAGGTTCGGGAAGAAGGGGAAGTTGGTTCCGAGGCACGTGGGACCATTTCCCATCATCGAGAGGATTGGGCCGGTTGCATACAGGTTGGGACTGCCAAAGCATTTACATCGCATTCACGATGTATTCCACATCTTGTCGTTAAGACGGTATCTTCGGGATGATATGGCCCATACTCACATCGCGATAGATGAGATCGACTTACAGCCTGATAGCTCTTACGAGGAGAGACCGGTGGCTAGCCTAGACTATAGTGAGAGGAGATTAAGGTCAAAGATAGTTTCACTTGTACGGGTCCAGTGGGAGCACCACAATGTGGAGGAATACACTTGGGAGCGCGAGACAGATATGCGCGAGAGATATCCGGACTTGTTCTTAACAGGTATGCCTTATTTTCCGAATTTCGGGACGAAATTCCGTTATTGGGGGAGAAGTATGTAATACCCCGTATTTTTATGCTATATTAATTTGGGGATTTATTAAATTTAATATGAGTTAATTATTTAATAAAAATCCGAAAATTAATTATGTTATAATTATTAACGTGACGAGAGTTAGTAATTATGGGAAATTTATTGAATATTACTAATGAGCAAAGTAATATATATGATATTGGTTATATTGAATGTTATGAGTGAATTAAATGACAATTTCGGAAATTTAAATCGGGGCGTGCTCGTGTCGCGCCGGGACTAAATTTTGATAAATAAAAAAGTGTATATTTTATAAGTTGCCCGTATGGTCGTTTTGAGTGTGCCAACGCGTCCGGAAGGGTCGAGATAGTCAAAAAAGTGTACCCGGGGGTGTAGTTTGGGTCTCGGGGAGTTTTTAGGCCTAATTAGTAACCCGGGAGGGCATTTTGGTCATTTTACATTTATGGGTAATTAAATCCACGAAAATTAGAAGGGCTATATCTGATATTGAGGTTGTCACCTAGGGTTAGAATTCCCAAAACCTAGAATGGCCATTGGAGAAGAGAGGAGAGAGCTCTCAAGCAATTTCAAGGCCCAAAACTCAACGGTTTGCGCCGCCGCCACCACCAACGCGTAGATCGCGAGACGAGGAACGTAACCACACCAAAATCAGCCGTAAATCAGAATACCAAAAATCCCAGGCAAGTGTTTATCTTGCTTATTTCGTTGATGCATCTTTCATATTAGTTTAGAAGTAATTAGGTTGAGTTTTAATGGAAGAAAACCCAATTTGTGATAGGAAAATCCATGTAGTATTGGTTTATATGATGATTCTGGAAACCCTTGCCATGTAGAGGAATTTAACCACGAAATTTTGATGATTATAAGAAGGAAATTCTGGAGAAAATTTGTTAGAAACCTGTTTAAGAAAATTCTAGGGTTCTTGATAATTAGATAAAACTTTGGGTTGATAATCCGTGTTTAAATGATATAAATACACATGTCTTACGTTGGAAATATCTGGTATATTGGTATAATGTTAGTAGTAGAATTTTTGGGACGTTTGGGTTTGGAAAATATGGATTTGTATGAAGATAGGTGGTAGAACCCGTAACTGCAATTCTGCAGAAATCGAAATACCTGCTTGATCGATCGATCGAGCATAGAGCTTCGATCGATCGAGCCCCAAACCTCGATCGATCGACCCCTCCTGACAGACTCATGTTTCCCCTTATTAATTAGTTGAAAGTCAATTTAATGTGAAATAATTCTTGGGCATCCTTAATAAAATGTTTTGGGAGATATGGAGGACCAGTAGGACATATGAATAATTTTGGAATTCTTAATATGAGACGAGAATTGTACATGTGGGATAATTACTTAAGGGTTGATGAATTTATGAATTAACGGGAGAGTTGCGTAAGAGAGTTACGTTGGAACATAGAAAGGACCCTTACTGAATTTTATACTTGAGAGGATAGAGTCCATGCATGTTACGTATTCAGATGAGAAAACCCTTCGAGTTAAAGTTAGAAACGAACTCTTATACGTAATACAAATATTGAGAAAATTAAGGACAAATGTTGTAATTATGGGTGATGAGAGGAACCTATATTAATATGATAAAAGTGGTATATTTATATGATTGTGTATGCATATATTATATACATGTGAAAACCATGTCCGCGCTACTTGCTATCCCTGAGGTTACCGCGCTGGGACGATCTTATCCTGTGTTGCCTTATGGGGGATATTGATTCGTACCCTAGGAGGTAGATATCCTTGGTACAGGCTATCGAATCGATAGTTCAGACGGTCCTAAGAGACGTCAGGGTATGTACTGACCTCTTAGAGACTTGGAATCTATACTTCGCCTCAATCTTGTTTGTGTTTATATGTTGATACAGTTCGAGAGTGATTCCGATCTTGTATTTTCCTTAGTGTGATCGATACGGGGATTGGATAGCAGAGTATGCCCGCACCATAGTTTTATTTGGGGTGCTGTTATTATATATATATATTATACGAGTAGTTAATATATATATGAAATTATGAAACTTGGTACTACCTATTGTGTTATGGTAAGTAAGACTGATATAATGTCGTAAGTCGAAAATACTTGTTTGAAAAGTATAATGTAACACTGGGAAGCTTTGTTAATAAATAAAGTAAAAATGAGAGTATTGTTATTAAGAGAAATCCTCCTTTTTAAACATTTACACGGTTCGGTTCTGAAATCTTACAAGTAATCTAAGATAAGTTAAATCACTGGGAAGATTAGTGCGATAAATAATAAGACAATCCGTTGGGAAGGTTAGTGCGATAGGTGTGCACATTAGAAGAGAGGTGGGAATTTCTCAAGGGAGTGTCGCACTAATATGTTGTTGCATTGGCCTGTATCAATTTAAATACTTGCTAAACGTATTTTAAATCAAACACACTATCGGGCTCTGACCCGTTTCTTTTTCTCTTTCTCTCTCTTGTATATATATGTATGTATTACAGGTGCCCAGCCACAGGGGCGTCTTGCTTAGGATCCCTTGAAAGGAACGTGCTGCAGCTTAGGTGGGAGTTGCAGGCCACTTGCATAGACGACTTCGCTTACTTGATTCCACATCTATCATTCTCATTTATTGGGCATGTGTCGCCCTTTCCACTATTTATCTGTTTTATTGGGACATTTGTATTTCAGTTATTTCTAGTACGGTTACCTTGGGATTTATTCCAGCATGAATGTTTTACTTTAGGTTTTAAATGTTGGGATTTGAATGTTGAATGTTTGGATTAATTGGATTATGTTCCAGGATGATTGTTGTATGATTCTTACTTATTGAAAATGTGGTTAATAACTAATTAAATAAGATTTTCTTTAAAAATACAATTTGGTTAGAAAGGTTAAAAATGGTTTTGACACTTAGCTTAATTAATTAGGGTGTTAATTTGGAAAAGTTTATTTTTACGACAGTGATGCTAAGAATGAACCAATTGTTCACCTTGATTTTAATTTAATAAAGGAGTGATCGCCCGGTATTTAATTAGGCGGGGTGTCACACTCCCTACCCAGTTGGGTCAAAGTAAAGTCGTCTTCTGCCAGAAAGAACTTCTGGACAAACAATACGTGCATCTCGTCCCATGTAAAAACGTTGTTAGGAGCCAAATGTGAATACAAGGTATATGCTTTATTGATTAAGGATTTGGAAAATTTCCTCAACCTACGTTTCTTATTATTGCAATGCGCTCCCAAGTGTTCAACAAAGCGCTTAATATGCTCCTTCGGGTTCCCACATTTCCCTATGTATTTTTCAAAAATAGGAGGAATATAGTCCTTTGGATAGGGCTCATCGTTGTATTCCTGAGGATAAGGTGTTCGAAAGTCATCATAAATCGAAGCTACCTCGCCAGCAGATTACGAGGAGGCTTGCATGAACTTCAACATCTCTTTCTGCATCTTTTTTCTCATTTCCTCCATGGGTGATGCTATTGGGGCAACAACCAACGGGACCATGGGCTGAGTACCCATTGTAGCTGGAACAATCGTCACAGCTGGTGCCGTTGATACTCCTGAGGTTCCTCCTGCTGGATTCATAACAGAGGGTATGCCTGCTGGGACCGTTTCTGCTACACCTGCACCTGGTGGGGCCATTGGGGTTGCCCCTAGTGTTACTAAAGCATTGGCTTCCAATCCTCCCAGCATTGTCGAAGCTACTGGAGTTTGTAAAAACTCATAAAACTTACTCATGAGGAGCACCACCTGAGTGGGACCCAACCCCGCACTCGTGGAAGCTTGTGTCACCCCCGGAATGCCTGTTGTCGCCTGAACCGGAGGTACCTCTATTCGAGGAGCCCCATCCCTTAGGGCCTCTAGTTCTCTCATAGCCTGTTCTTCATTATGCTGGATGTCATCGAAGTTGAGCCTTTGAGTAGCATTATCTTGCGCCATACTCCTTACTTAGGAGAATGCCTTCCCAATAGAGTTTCTAAATGTAAGAGGATACTTTAGATTATAGATGGAGGCGTAACCCCTTTGAAGTATGGTGATGATAAGCTAACTAGTCAAAACCTTGGATTAGTGATAGAACATGCAAGTACAAACCTAATGAAGATAAGACTCAGTTTAAACTCACAAATATCTCGTGTATAACTCAGGAAAGTAGTAAAGAAACTTAGAAGTAACTTAGCTAGAGGGAGAGAGAAGTAATCACCCTAGATACACCTTGGTAGGCAGGTAGAAACACACCAAACACCCTCAAGAATCTTTTTCAAGTATTAAAAGCTTCGTAATAAATAACAATAGTGAGTGAGTAAACCCTCTAGTTTGCAATAACTCTCTCTGATACGTCTTCTCTCTAGCAATAACTCCTGAGCTCTCAAAAGATCATCCTCTCATCAGGGGTGGTTGGGGTCCTTAAATATCCCCCCACACCATTCCCGAGGCAACTCAGTCATTAAAGACTATAAAAGACCTCCCTCATACTTTATGTCCCAGCATTAAATGCCTGATGCACTAGTTGTCTCCACGTCATAAACATTAAATGTCAAGACATGCCTTTTGCCTAACCACTGTGTGTCAGGGGGGGCTTTTATTGCAAAGGTGGCTCACCAACTGCCTCACAGCCCCAAATACCACGGTGGTTTGCTCAAGTGTAGGTCTGACATTGTTTAGCTGGCTAGTGACATCACCTACAGTAGATGTGACATTAAGTAGAGGGATGTTTGGTTCACAACTCAACGCCCGATGGAACTCCAAGCTGCTCCGTCCGAGGTTCCACGGTCAGGGTCCTTTGGTGTTTTACTAGGTGTATCTAAGATGGTCAGGACAAGCCCCAATGGTGCCTCACGTCTCAATCCTCCAAACCAAGTCCCTCTTAAAGTTTCCACGGTGAGGTCATTCGATAGAGCATGAAAGCTCTCCCAGGCCCTGTCAAGCCCGGTCTCTCGCAAGTACCGTTTGACCTCACACTAAAAACTCATTATTATTCTCGTTACATCATTATAACCGTTATAGCTTACGGTCAATATAAACATAGATACAATATGACTAATGCAACAAGCTAAAATACAAGTTGTCACGCTGAGCTGCCACGCTGCCTTAATCCCCAAAACACTGTTGCTAATGTGGAATTAATTCTAATCTTTGAAATTACCTTCAATCCCCCTCTACACATTCAATCTTTGATTGTTGCTCAGTCAGTAATTTGTCTTCACTTGAAGTTGTCGAGAGGTAAACGATGATAAAGATGTAACGGAATATGCCAAACTAAAATAGATGATGAGCAATTATAAAACTTGTTATTATAAATCTCCCCCTTTGGCTATTCTAGTACGAAACATAAACAAAAAATAAATAACCCTAAGATAAGTACAACTAATGCCCTCCTAAAGCGGAAAAGACCTATACACATGAAGTAAAAGAAATACCGTGATGCATGGAGTTTAAAAAAAATATAAAAATTCCCCCTTAATATGTTCTCCCCATTTCTGTTCGTAATAAACAAAGGGTTAGAAACTAATCCTCAAATGTTAGCATCACGTGAAACCAAATTTGAAATATCATCACAAAGAATAAATAATTAAGCATACGCGACGAGACTTCAAAGAAACAACAAGATATTTTTGAAGAATTTTAAATTTTTTAAATTTTGTATGTATAAAAAGTACATATAAGTACAAGAACAAACAATTAAACCACGATGTAGCATGGAAATATTCAAATCATGGGAATGGAATGAAATTGTGTGAAATGAAAGAACGAAAAAATTCAACATATGCATACAAATCAAAGGTTCATGCAGTCAACGAGATACTCCTAAAGAAGGAACTCAATTCAACCATAGGTGTAAAATTATTAAACGAAGTGAAATTGACTCAACTTATAAAAAATGCCTTGAATTTTAATGCTTCTCAAATCAATAACGTCAAACTATTTAATGTTTTTAAAGGAATTTTATTGAGAAAAACCTTTGATCTTTAACTTATAACACCCTCAAAATCTGACATTTTAAGCATAAATTCTCAAAATATTTGAAGGAATCATAATGCTTATGATAGTGAAGCATCAATGGAAGGAGAAAAAAATAGCCTTGACACTTCTGTTTTTATGTGTCGAAATCATATTTTAGGCTCTTGCCAATGGTGTCCTTTACCGCAATGAAGATTGCTTCATTCGTAGCCCATTTTCCATTGCTTTAAATAAAAATAATTTTTTTTGGGGAAAAATACATTCGGGCAATGGTTCTTACAAGAACGATAAGTTCATAGTACATTTGGTTCGTTATTAAGACGATTGAGATGAGAACACCACATTCGACATATGACAAGCAAGTACAATGTTCGAAAGGTTCATGCATGTGTGCAATAAAGGCGATATAAAGAGTTTAGCCAGAAGAAAGTAATCACCAAAGAAAAACAAAATGCTAAACATGCATTATTAAGCATACGAAAGAAATGAAGACAAGTCTCATAACACCATGGGTAAGTCACATGAATGGATGGAATGTAATTTTTATTCGAACATCTTACATGCACATACATTTATGGTGTAAAATAAAATACAAATATCTTTTTGAATTTTTTGAAAAAATTTGTCAAAAAATAAAATCTTTTTCTAAAAAAAATAAAACCTTTTTGGATTTAAAAAAAAATATAAACGTAAAAATACAATCTAGTAATAGGGACAAAAGATAGCAATATAATAAACACCCTATACTAAAAACAAGTCTTGACCTCAATCATTAGTCTAGGAGGTGTTCTCAAAAGGAGTAGATATCCTTTAAAATTCTTCCATCAAACATTGAGAAGTCTTTACTAAAACTCCACTTACTCCCGAAGACTAGCAAAGTCTCTACGGTGATGTATGAGAGCATGCGTGGGAGCATGTTTATGAGAGACTCTTCCTAGATTAAAACAAAACTCCCTAAGGTGACCTTTTTAGTTGCAATGGGAACAAACATAGACTTGGTTGGGTATACCTTGATTAAATTGCCTAGGAGAAGCTCTCCTTGGTGGGTTAGGTCGAGGTCCATAAGTACTCATCACAAACTTGGAAACCAGTTTGGGTGCGTTATTGAAAGTGGATGCACCATAGTAACCTATCTATTGTTTCTCATTAAAACTTAACGCGGGACCAAGGAACATCTTTCCAACATTCTTAGATGTGTCCTCTAAAGTAACTTTGACCTCCCGAGCAAGTTTGAGATATTTCTCTAGTTGAGAAACACAGACTTTAAGTTTTTCACGAGTCTTCTCTTGTAAGACTAGCCACTTTGATGGTAAAATCACTATTTTCCCCACATACCATAATAAATTACTCACACAAATAAACTTTCAACTTTTAAAGTTACACACTCTCTCGGAACATTCAAATCAATTTCTTAATCCAATACCCTAAGAATTAAATTTTATTTCGCTTTTTGGTTTTTAAAACTCTTTGTAAAGATCGGCTGACAAATCTGGACCCAGTTGGTGGTATCGAATGCCACCAATTGACTGAGCAGAAGATAAAAATCTATAAAGAGAAGCTCAATAGTCGTGACTAAGAGATCGTCCGTTTGAGGAGACATCTATCCCGACAGTCATAAGTTAATACCTCAGATTGGTTTACTCGATATCATTACAAGAGGGGACATCGACAGATGTCCCAACAATCACAGGGTGATACCTTGGATTCCCATACTCGATAGCACCACATGAGGGGACCTCGCTCCCCATGAAATCAAACCAGTCGGGTATCTAGTTCAAGAAGTCCCCTTATGATCCATCGTTACCACCAACCTGATTGTTCACTTGTAAGGAGTTCCATCAACCATAGGCATCACTAACCCTATTTGATGGAGTCGGGTTAGAATAGCAGGCCAACTCGCTCTGAACCATAGGCGAACCAAGTGAAGACAGATGAACGGAGAGGACTCATCCGTGGGGAATTGGAAGGAAGGACGAACCTAAATCTCGCCTGGACCCTTAAGGACCTAGACAAGAAAGCACTGGGCCATGGCACGGTCTCACCATTCACCGAGCAGATAGAATACTTTGAACCTCTAAAGAAGTTTTCCAAGCTAAAAGTCATAACGTACGGAGGAAAGACATACCTCGCTCATAATTTTAGGCACTACCAGCAGACTATATCCATTTAGAGCCATTACGATGCCTTGATGTGCAGGGTATTCCCATCAACCCTAGGTAGGGGTGCAACCGGTACGGTATTGTCATTAATTACCCCTATCAATACCAAAACCATAATCTAAATGGTAAAATCGTTTGTACCGATTTACCGATCGGTACGTCACAACAAAGACCAAGCCAAACCGTCTGTTTTTTTTTATTTTTTAGGTAATTTTTTTATTTCAGTAATTTCAATTTTAATTCGGGTTTTTTTCGATAACTACGAGAATTTTAAATCGGTTTAAGCATTTAGTAAATATGGTATATATTTTGATATCATGATTCCGGTAAAATTTTGTACAGGTTTCGATACCAAAATTTTAAACTCATTTAATCGGTTAAATGAATTACTTAAAACTAAAATATAATATAAATTGCACTGAAAAATAAAATAATGATCGTGAAGCATAAAACAAACTAAATTGCACAGTTAATTGTGTCCACTCCATATCAATGCACATTCGACTCCAAATTAAAAGTTACAATACGATAGTAAAATAAAACAACGCCATCATGCAAAATAAACTACAATTTTTTCTTCTCTTATATCAATACATGTCTCTTCATTCTTCTCTCTTGCCTCCAATTTTTTCACTTCACCTGTAAATCAAGACAAAAGAAAAAAATACATTAGAAAACAACACTTAAAATAGCCATAAAACATCATTTGAATAGTAAAAAAAAGTCATAAGACAACACTAAAGTAGCACCAAAACAACACTTAAAAGCTTTAAAAACAACACTAAAAAGCAATAAAAACAACACTAAAAAGCCTTAAAATACAACATTAAAAACAATACTAAATAGTAAGAAAACAACAACACTAAAATAGCACCAAAACACCATTAAAAAGCTATAAAAACAACACTTAATAGCCTTAAAAAACAACCCTAAAACAACATTATAATAGCCTTAGAACAACCTTTAAAAATAACAATATACCTACATGCATAACGCAATAACAACAAGAAATACCTCATTTTTCAAAAATCAATGTAGATTAATCCGAACCAATGTTCAATCCATTGAACTCATCCATCACACCTACAAGCGCAACAACAAAAAGTAAACATCAAATGCATAACAATATCAATAAATATAAATAAATAAGTGAACAAAATCAGTCAACTTGAAGCTTATGAATATAAAATACATACAGGTTTCAATGCCTTCAAGTGCCTTGAGGGATTATTCAATTTCAATGGTTGTGAATCTTCTAATCCAATCCTGGGTGCATACTAAGGATTTCACCATTTTTGGTGTCAAAGAGCAGCAAAATGGATCAATGACTCTTTTGCTTGTACTAAAAGCACACTCGGAAGTCACCGATGTCACAGGAATGTACAAGACATCCCATGCCATCAATGCAAGTGCACGGTATGTTGGCATCTTTCCCTTCCACCAAGTCAAAACATCAAAATTTTGATCATCAAGAGCCTCTATATCATCATGGAAGTATCGATCCAAATTATTCATCAATTCAACATTCTCCTTCCTTTTAAAATAGTTTGAAAATTCTTTTTTCTTCAAAGCATTCTTATCCACATTTCCAACTAAATTGCCCAAAATATCACCATCACAATGATGAACCATACTTGACTCAATTTTCACAAAAGAGTCATTTTTCTGACTTATAGTGATAATAAATTTGTGACATCAACCCTTTCAATCTTTCAATGAAGTCAAACACTTTACATTCTATTTCTACTTGAGAAAGTGTGTGATCATCAGCAAAACATTCATTATACTCTACTTATTGCAATTTATGGCGAGGGTCCAAGATAATGGAAGTTCGAAAAGAATAATCATTTTCGCAAAAGTCTTGCGCGCCATATCTTGACCAAACTTCCAATTAGTTTTGTGAGTTCCTTCCATCGATAAAATTGTTTGTTTATAGGTTATTTTAGATTGTATATATTTCTTACATCTCCTTTAAAGGTGATTCCGCAACAAAGTAGTTCCATTAGCTGAAGGAGCATTAAACTTTGCTCCGTAATTGACACAATTACAAGTACCCATATATTACCATCAACCATATGGCTATGCATATGAGTCCAAGTGAGATAACTACCTTGGATTGACCTTATGATAATTTTAGTACCTCCCTTTGTTCATTTTTGACTCACTTGAGTGCCGCCATTGCTTATTTCAACATCATTATTATTTGTTTCATCCATCACTGACATCTAATAACAAATACAAAATATTAAACGAATAATAAGTATGAGTCATAATAAATAATGAGGGATAAGACAAACAAGAAAATAATACCTAATATTTCAATACAAAAAAAGACATAACATGTCATGTACTTCTTTAAAACAAGTTAGAAATCTAGAGAGTAGAAACATTTGGAACTATTAACAAAAAAGATACCATTTAATTCATCTTACAAAAAAGATATTATTTCTAAACCCTCTAAAAAATAATCCCATGTGGTACTCTAATCCGTGTTATTAAGCCCCATTGTCCACATTTTAAGCAACTTAGCATATTCTATGCGTTTCTGAGGGTAGATGTCTTTAACCGACCACTTGTCAAGTTGATGTTTAGAACATTTTTTTATTAATCTGAACACGATCAACATGATTCCATTATATGCAATCTCCAAATGAGCCTAAAGTTTATTTGTTGGCTCAATCTCCGAAAAACGTTGTTTATAATATATGCACTCAATCTGCCCATTTTTCTCAATCTTTGCATAATGCTCAAAATATTCATTATTATTGTACTCTTAATTTTTGTTTGTTCCATTTTCTCTTTCCCAACACCTTAAAGGTTTCTATGACGCACAAATATTGCCTTTCAAAACCATTGTTGATTTAAACCTACAAATAAAAAAAAATTATAAAACCAAACTACATAAACAACTTATAAATACATGAAATTTGCCAACTAATAGTGATATACCCATCCATAGTAATCAATGGGTATTATTAGTAAACATTAAACAACTTATAAATACATGAAATGTTTCTTGAGCAGTTTTCAACAAAAGTTACTAAAATTAAAGGAAGATTATTTGTTTCATCTTGCGTCAAAAATTAAAATGGAAAGGTATAAATAACTCTAATACATATTTAATAAAAAACATGAATTAACGAGGATAACGAAATACCGGTCATGTGGTATTTCGGCCAGGGACAATGACAAGGAGAACGCAACAGGTGGACGAATCTAGTGGGAAGTGATTTCGTCCAGGGACGGATCAACGGGGAGAATGCAAGTAAGAAAGGGGGGGGGGGGGGGGACAAGGCAACAGGTGAACTTGGTTTGGGGTTAGGATATATACATAAGAAAAAATAAGCATTTATATGTTATGGAAGAACATAAACTCCTGCGAACAAATCAACGCAACTCTGGCGAACAAATATATACACAAGACAACACAAGAACTAAACGCAAGTCGATTTGTCCAAGTAAACGCAAGCTGATTTTGAACCAGAAATAAAAAATAAGTAATAATAAGAGTTACCTTGTCCAAGGAGGGAGATATTATTCTTTTGTTCAGTTGTGTAACTTGTGTGTGCGATTGCTGATTTGTTATGTTTGAGTTTATGGATGTGTGGCTTTTATAGTAAGGGAAATAAATGAATAAGATGAGTTTAAAAAATGAAGGGTCTTTATATTTGGGTATATATATTTTTAAATATAATTTTTTGGGGTAACTGATATAGTAATATGCGGTAAGTTCGGTATGGTACTTCGGTATGATAAATTCGGTAATTTTGGTATGGTAAATTTGGCACGATAAGTCGGTACGGTAAATTTAATAAATCAATTTTTTATATCTAAAAACCAAAACAACCAAATTTTTTCGGTACTTTCGATTTCGATAAAATTGATTTTTGGTATTTCATAATATGAAACCAAAACCATTTTTTCTCTGACCAAAATGGTACGATATGGTAAAAACTCGTACCGGTTGCACCCCTAACCCTAGGTGAGATTGGACTGAAGTGGTTTAAGAAACTGTCCCCCCAGGTCAGTCTCCGCCTTTAATGAGCTTGTTGAGCAGTCCATAGCTCAGTTTATCATAAGTAGCAGGGTGTTTAAGGACGTAGATTCACTGATCTCTCTCAAAAAGGTAAAGGGAGAAGCTCTCAGTAAGTACGCTCACAGATATTTGGAGCTATACAATGAAATTGATGATGGCAATGAGAAATTGGTGATCGCCTCTTTCAAGTTCGGTCTGGAACCGTCAGATGATCTCCACCAGTCTTTGACAAAGAAGCCAATTTCTTCGATGGACAATATTGTGTTTTGCATTAAAAAATAATCCAAGGTAGAAGATGAGCTCTCTAGTACAACTCCCCCAATCGATTAAAAGAACAAGATGAATAAGGCCCCCAAAGGGGGAGACCAATCATCCTCGTTCGTGAAGGGATCCAAGAATGAAGCTTCCAAAAGTCACTACAATCCTCAAGCCAATAAGAGTAGCTATAAGGCACTGGAAACACTCTTCAAAGAGCTCGTATTTATTCTCATTCATCAGATCAAAGACAAGCCTTTCTTTAAAAGGTTTCCCAAGATGGTCGATAACCCAAACGCTATGGATGCCATTAGGACCATGGGAACTTCACAAAAAATTGCAATATGTACAAAGAACACCTGGAAAAACTTTTCCAAGCGGTGCTTCTCAAGAATTACATTTGCACATAAAAAACGAAGGTAGTGACCGAGATTAACGCAGTCTAGAAAGTGGAGGAGGAATCCTCACTAGCAGGATTAGTCATCGTCATCTACGTCTACACCGACCCAGCCCATCACACTGGCAAGAAGCTAATGGAGAAGCCGAGGGTAGCAGCCAGAGTTCAACAAGCATTCCAGGCAGACCCAACTAAATCGGTCCTAATCAAAAGGGAAATAAATGACCTGGATACTAACTGAGTTATCATGTTCATCGATGACTATCTGGTCAGCATAAACTTGCCTTATAAAGATGCTCTGGTCCTAGGGGTGTGCATGGTTCGAGTTGGTTCGGGTCCATTATGGAACCGGAACCAGAATAAAAATGGTTCGGTTCTATGGTTTTGGAACCAGAATCGAACCAAAATATGTATAGAACCGAATCGAACCAAACTGATAGTTCTCGGTTTGGTTTGGGTCAGTTCAAGTTCCTGTTCATTTTGTATTAAATTAAAGTTAAACCGTGAAATTACCATTCAAGTGTGGAATTAAATAGAATAAATAAAGTAAATGAAATTAACTTGAATATCCCAGCATGGTTTGTAATTCACAAGGTGAGGACCAGGTAGGACTGTGCATCAAAACTGTAAACCCGAAGAACCGAACCAAACTAACCTCTATGGTTCGTGTTAGTTCGTTTTTCTAATTATGGGTTGGTTATAATCCTAAAAAAACCGTATAATCGATTCGGTTCTCGATTTAGTATGTTAACCAAATCGAACCGAACTAAAAAACCGAACCATAACCCTGAACCAAAAAACTGAATCCAAAATTGGTATGTAGAACCGAAGTTAAACCCGAACATTTTTATCCTTTAGCTTTTTTATCTTCGGCCACCTAATACATTTTAGAACCCAGGGTTCATTTCATTTTAGTCATCTAGAGACTAAAGTAGCCGTCTCTCTCTCTCTCTCTCTCTCTCTTGTTGGAACATTTTCGTCTCTCTCTCTCTCTCTCGTCTTCTCCGACAACAGAAGGTAACCCCCGCGTAACGTTTCATTTCATTTCATTTTAGGGTTTACTGATTTCGTTTATCATTTACTAATTTTGTTTGGTAGACTAAAGCAGCCGTTTACTAATTTCGTTTGGTAACCTAGGGTTTACTGATTTCGTTTGGTAGACTAAAGCAGCCATTACTGATTTCATTTAGTGATTTCATTTTTGTTTATTTCATTTCCATTACAGATTTCATTTTATTAGGTTAAAGATTTTAATAGTTTTAGTTATAATGTTTTATTTTTCATTAACAGATTTAGTGAGGAAAAAAATGTTTGCTGTTATATTTTTTCATTTTATTAGGTTTAGTTATAATGTTTTGTTTTTCATTATCACTTGTGCACCTGGCCATTAGGTTTAGTTATAATGTTTTAGTGTCCCAGTAGATATTTACTTATTTATTGTTTTATTTGTAGATGTCAAGTACTGCGGGCACTACTTTTCGTCACCCAGCTTCTGTTTCTCTGCCAATGACAAATACCACCACACAAGCATCACAAGTAGCAGCCGGGGAATTGACCAAGGTAGCTAAAAAGAAGTTGAAATCTGATGTGTGGGATCATTTCACTAAAATAGAAAAGGAAGATGGGAGTAAACCCGATCAATGTAAGTGTAACTATTGTTCATCTATATATGCATGTTCAAGTTCTTATGGAACTAGTACCTTAAGGAAGCACCTTGGGAGATGTAAATCTTATCCACTTAATAAATATACAAAGCAAACAAATTTAGTTTTTCAAAAGGATGACGAAGAGGAGAGTAAACTAGTACCTTGGAAATTTGATAAGAGGGATTGTAGAGAGGTACTTGCCAATATTGATTATGATTGATGAACTATCATTTAAGTTTATTGAACGTGAAGGCTTTAGGTTGTTTATGAGTGTTTGTCAACCTATATTTTAGCATGTGTCATGCACTACAATTGCTAGAGACGTTGTCCAATTGTATGCTAGGTTGGGAAAAGATTTAAAAATTAGTTTGCGAAATCAGACTCAAAGAATTTGTCTAACCACTGACGCATGGACCTCAATTCAAAATATGAGTTACATGTGTCTTATCGCTCATTTCATTGATAGTACTTGGAAATTACAAAAAAAGATACTCAATTTTTCTGTCCTTGCTAGTCACAAGGGTGTCTCTATAGGCCAAACCGTTGAAGCATGTTTGGTTGAATGGGGTGTAGAAAAAGTATTTACAATGACAGTTGATAATGCCTCCTCTAACGACATTGCTATTGTCCACTTGAAGAAAAAGCTTTCCAAAAAAATGCTTTTGCCTTAGATGGTGAATTTTTTTATATGCGATGTTGCGCCCATATATTGAACTTGATTGTGAGGAATGGGGTGAAAGAGATAAAGACGTCCATTATTAGAATTCGTGGTGTAGTGAGATACATTAGGAGTTCTCCACAAAGAGCACCACAATTCGGAATTTGTTGTGCCCAAGAACAAATTGTGTCCAAATCCTCTTTGTGTCTTGATGTCCCCACAAGATGGAATTACACATTTCTCATGTTAGAAACCACACTCAAGTTTCAAAAGGCATTTGAAAGATTAAATGAAATTGAAACAAACTTTACCTCTGATCTTAAGGAAGGAGTACCTAGTGAGGAGGATTGGGATAATGCTCGAGTATTAACAAAATTTTTAAAAGTTTTTTATGACTTGACCAAACGTTTATCCGGGTCTTTATATGTCACGTCAAATGATTATTTTCATCAAGTGTGTGCAATTGAATGATTATTGAGTGATTGGGCTAAACATAGTGATATAAGGTTGAGTATCATGGCTAAAAAAATGAAGGAAAAATTTGATAAATATTGGGGAAACATTGAGAAAGTTAATATGATGTTGTTGGTTGCGGTTGTGTTGGATCCACGATATAAGTTGAAGTATGTGGAGTTCTGTTATGGGAGAATTTATCATTTGTACAAAGATAATGAGTTATCAATGAGAATACTAGAAGTTATGCATCGTATGTACATTCATTATCAAATGTTTGTCGGTACGAGTTCTCGTTCAAAGAACACTCAATCTTCAAATGATATGGAAGTTGATTACTTGGAAGGTGAAAATAGTGCTCAAGTTAAGTCTCTTCAATCGAAGATTTTAAAACATTTGGAAGAACGAGAAAGTGTAGATTCAAAGTCTGAAGTTGATAGGTATTTTAATGAAGGGGTAGCAAATGATGGACCAAATTTCAATATCTTAGCATGGTGGAAATTGAATGGCTGTGTGACACCCCGACTAATTAAATACCGGGTAGCTACTCCTTTATTAAAATTAATACAAAATGCCGAGTTGGTTCAGTTCATAGCATCACTGTCGAAAACATTTTAATAATTACTAGCCACCTAATATTTAAAAAGTGAGTTGTTAATTTTAATTTAAATCCGATTTACATACAATCCATTTAAATTATGAAATACTGATACCACAACCACATCACAGTCACAATTAAATAACGATTTAATAAACTAAATCTGGAGGAATACACCTCACAACAATACAAATACTGAAAGGAACAAGTACAAGTCTGAATCCTTAATTTAATTACAACCCAAAATGTAAAATAAAAACTGAGTAAATAAGATGTCTCCGAAAGGAAAGGGGCGACATGCCCTACAGATGAATGAATCTGAAATAGAGTCAAGATATAAAGTGGAGGCGTCTACTATTGAGGTCCTGTAACTTCCACAGCACCTACAACACGTCGCGGGAATAGAACTCCTATGCTTGGTGTCCTTATGGCTGGGCACCTAAAAGGTTTTCACAAAAATAGATTTGAAAGCAAACGGGTCAGAGCCCGATTGTAAAAAAAACAGTTTAAAATACAACAAGTGGTTTAATATAATTAAACAGTTAATATAAAGTACATGATAGTGCGTGCACTCACATGAGATCCTCACCTCTCAACTAATCGTGCACTCCTATCGTACCCGTACCCATTCTAGATATTCTCATATCTAACTAGTCCAATACAAAATCTAACATTACTATACGATTCACGATTTAAGTTTCGATATCTTAATATAAGCAAAGAGTTTTACTTTTCTTTTTAGTTCCCATCTTAGTCATGCTACTCACTAGAGATTTTCCATTTTTAAATTCTACTAAAATATAGCTATTATTCACCCTTACATTTATACATGACAGTTCATTTCAATTAGTATACTTTTCTCATCATAAATATACAATACTAGCACCCCGAGGCTAAGCTGCGGTGCACACATACTCTGCTATCCAATCCCGGTACATCACGTCCATAAGGACCACGTATTCCGAATCTCTCAGGAATCGTTTTCAATAAACAACAATCACACAAAATGGAGGCGGACATAGTTCACATCACATGGGTCACGTACATACCTACGCTCCCATGATCAGCAGACTTATTAGCTTCTCAATAAGTCCTTCTCTGACCTATGTCCTCGTGGTACCAATCTAAATCCCCCCCGTAGGCACACAAAGATAAGATGGCCCTGATTGAACGCCGACCTCCCGTGATAGCAAGTATGGTAGGTATGTTATACACAAATATCTACATATACCAAGCATTCACACATCTTCGGTAGACCATAATATTACTAGAGGTATATATCTCATTCCTATACCGTCATTTAATGTTTTACTTTTACAAGTCCCCGATTCATATACATTTAGGTTATCAACTCTCCTCACGTAGAAGTTTTAGATACTTATATCCTAACCCATAAACATCATCCGGTTTTACTACAAAAACTCTAAGTTTTAATCCTCGACATACTTTCAGTCACACAACTATATCCACAAATCAATAAGGGAAGGATTACACTCAATTATATAAGTCTTCTGGATGTTCGAAATAAAAATCAGGCCTAAAAGGCCATTCTGTCAACTCGTTAGAAATCTCGTTCAAACGAGGTCATTCGAACGAATGGCTTCGAACGAACTACCAACTCTTTAGAAGGGGTACTGTCATCTCGTTCGAACGAGGTCGTTCGAACGACCTGGGCAGGTCTTCTAACGAGATGGCAGAATACGCCCAGAAAATTCCCAATTCGTTTTTCTCAATTTTTCTTTTCTATAAACTCATCCTAAGATCATCCCAATGGCATTTTTATGTTCTTAAACTTCTCTAAACCCTCTTAGATCGTTTCTTAATATATTTTTGGGGTCAAATCCTCCTAAACAACATGTAATTATCATTAATCCCCAAATTTTACCCCAAACCCTATGAACATGAACCCTGAATTTTATTGTGCCCAATTACTCATTATAAATCCGTTTTTAAATCATCATATTTAAGTCTCCGAATACTAAATTCGTCCATAGTCATTCTACATGCAAATCCTATCCCAAATTTAAAGCTTCTCCAACAATTTCATTAGTTTTCCTCAAAACTTTCAAGACAAAATAGTTCCTACACTAAACATGGAAGAAATATTCAATGCACTTAAAAATATCAAATCACTTGCCTTAAGTTTGGTCTTCTTATTCGTTGTTGATGATCAAGGTTGATTCTCTCTTCATTTCCAGTCATAATTATCTCTCAAAATGGTGGTGGTGGGTGATTTTTGGTTTGGAACCCTATGGTAACTTCTCTCTAACTCCCATAGCCCACTCCCTTGATTTTTAGCTGATAATGGCCTTAATGTCCTATCTAATAATATATAATTAAACTCTAAAATTCGTGGGTCTTAACTCCTCAATTTTTAAAACTACCAAAATACCCTTCTAGGTTGCCGGTTTGGCCTAAAAATGCCCCGAGACCCAAACTAAGCTAGTGTTTTCTGACTATCTCAACCCTTCCGGACACGTTGGCGCACTCAAAATGACCATCCAGTTGATAAAATTATACTTTACTTTGTAATCTAATTAAATTCATTCCTGACGCGACTGACACGCGCGTCCCAACTTAATTTCCCAAATTATCGTATTTTAAACTCACGACATTTTTAATAAATTCAATGATCACATATTACCATGATCACTCAGTAATATACAACAACATATTAATAACCAAATACTAACTCTCATCTCGCTAGCATTTAAATCCGAATTAAATTTTCTAATTAATTATTTCAAATTAATTTAATAACTCCCATAATTAAAAGCCATAATTCAATTTAATTATCCTCATAATTAAAAGCCATAAAAATACGGGGTATTACATACTTCCCCCCTTAAAATGGAATTTCGTCCCGAAATTCAGAAAAGTAAGGCATACCTAGAACAATTAGGTATCCTCTCGTATTCGAAACAAAATTTAAAGAAAGGCCCAATCACTAAAGCACTCGCTTCACAACAAGCTTGTTTAAGAATCTTGATATTTTATCGGATTACACTTCAATAAATGCACGTCACGTTGTGTTCTTACTAAATGACATTCGAATAAAATAGTCTATACATCATTGGCCGCATTATCTCAATATTATTGTGAGTCCGCACCTCACTACGCATTAACTCTCGCGTTTATCAAAACACCAAACTCCCATCCTGAAAGAAATCAGTAACACCTCTAACTACTCTTGCCCATTCTTTAAATCTCTGTTCCCGGCGTTGTGACTTTTACACAAGGGAAAACCACTTCAGCCGGTTGGTGTTACACAAAACATTTGTAAGCACTTTTTCCACTATAAATAGATGCGGGTGTTCTCCCCTAACTCTACCCTAAGGTACTATCTTCTCCCCATTACCACAATATACCGCACTTACTAGTTATATACGATTTGGAAATGAAAATATCGCAATGAATCCTAAATTTCTTTCGTACAATCCACCAGTCATCAGTCACCTTGCCCCTACACCTCGGGCTATAGGTGATACAACCCTCAGAACGAAGCGTTATTTCCACTACTTATCGCTACCCCACATTGAAGGTGGATTTTGGGGATCTCCTATTGGTTCTGGATAATAATGCGCAGGATCACGTACCGGCGTGTTCACTCTTTAATAGTGTAAATCACCCAAGTATATAGTCATTTGTCTCCTTCTAGACAACTTGTCCCACATATTCTAGGGAACTCGTTACTTATCTATAAGTTGGTAATCCCTCAAGAAAATTCTCCAACTTGACCCTTCCATCCTTGTAATCGTCGGCTTGATACAAAATTATCTGGTTGATCATCTAACCCCCAACCGTTCTACTACTTACTATACCCCTTTCAATGCCGATTTCCACTTAAGATTCTTCCCGTTAAGTGATGCTTAATGATCTTCTTCCCTCGGCGTATACCAAAAGTTTCGACCCTTACACTTTTCATCACGTTGTGCACATCTGGACCCCTTTTTACCTTATTGACATCCTCATTTTATTTACTCTTGAGTCACCCTCAACATTCGATTGGTCGGAACCTGTGACACCCTGACTAATTAAATACCGGGTAGCTACTCCTTTATTAAATTAATTCAAAATGCCAAGTTGGTTCAGTTAATAGCATCACTGTCGGAAACATTTTAATAATTACTAACCACCTAGTATTTAAAAAGTAAGTGCCAAATTTTAAGTTAAGTCTGATTAACATGCAATAATGAAATAACCAACATAATCCATTCACCATACGAAGTAATGGAATAACCAACAATGATAATAATAAACCGGAGGAAAACTCCTCACAACAATCCCAACAAATGGAAATGATACTACAAGTCTGAATCCTGAATAATTACATGCCAAAAGTCTGAATAACTGAAATAAATGCAAAGTCTCTAAAAGAAATGGGCGACATGCCCTACAACTGATAACTGATAAATATCGAGTCAAGATCGATGAAGCGTCTACAAGCAAAGTCCTGTAACTTCCACAAACAGCTACAGCTCGTCACCTGAATGAGAATCCTATGCATGGTGTCCTTGTGGCTGGGCACCTAAAATGGTTTTTACAAAAATAGATTTGAAAGAAAATGGGTCAGAGCCCGAAAGTGGAAAACATTTTGAAAACAGCAAGTGTTTTAATAACATTAAAACATTAAATGCAAAATACATGTTAGGACGTGCACTCACATGAAATTCTCACCTCTCGACTACATGTGCACTCCTAACGTACATTACCCATCTAAATGACATTCATAACTAACCAAGCCGTAATAAGTTCTAACCCTTACTACTCAATTCCCATATTACATTCTAACGTTACCAAAGAATAGGGGCTTTACTTAAACTCAGATTCTCAATATGTAATATATTTCACAATAGGTTAGCCCGTTATGTTTTCTCAAAACAATACCATAATTTTATTCACAATATTAACATGAAGTTCCCATCAATTAAGTGTATATTATTCACATCATAAATATACAATACAAGCACCCCAAGACTAGCTGCGGTGCACACATACTCTGCTATCCATCCCGGTACATCACGTACATAAGGATCACATATTCCGAATCTCTCAGGAATAGTTCACAAATAACAACATCACAAATAATGGAGGCGAACACAGTCACATCACATGGGTCACGCACATACCTGCGCTCCCACGATCAGCAGACTTATTAACATCCCAATAAGTCCTTCTCTGACCTATGTTCATCGAGGTAACCAGTCTAAATCCGGGCAACACAAGGATTAAAGGGCCCTAAGCGAACGCAAACCTCCCGTGATAGCAAGTATGGTAGGTATGTCATACACATAAAATCAATACATATATACTAAGTATGCACACGTCTTAGTAATCACCATAATATATTGGTACATATCTCTTCTCGTACTGACATATAATACTACACCATTTATATGTTCCCGGTTAATATAATTAATTAGGCCGTCAATAGCTCACATCGTAATAGACACTCACGTCCTACTTCACATTTTCCCTTAGGTTCAAACTACACTTCTAGGTTTGACTCCTCATTATCTCCCAAACATCCCAAATATATCAATTACTCATCAAGGAAAGGCTATCTCTACCTATACACAAGGTTACGGGGTACTCGGGATCAAAACAGGCTAAAAAGCCTAAACTGTCAACTCGTTCGAAGTCTCGTTCGAACGAGGCTGTTCGAACGAGAGTTCGTTCGAACGAATTGGGTCTTCTAACGAGATCTCGTTCGAACGAAAATCTTCGAACGAACATCACTCTCGTTAGAACCCAGACTGTCAACTCGTTAGAAGCTCGTTCGAACGAGCTCGTTCGAACGACCTGGGTAGGTCTTCTAACGAGTGGCCAGTTTCAAGCCCAGAATTTCCTATCTCGTTTTTCCAATTTCTCTACACCTCCAATCTCATCCAAACATAAATCCAACGATTGTTTAAAGTCTCTAATCATTCCTAAATGTATCAAGGTCACATACTAACGTGTTTTAAGGGAATAATTCATCCTAAACGTCACCAAATCACAAGTCTCATCACTTTTCCCCAATTTTTCAAGAACATAAACCCTAAGATTATAAATCATCAATTTCCAGAAATAAATCCGTTTAAAACACATAAACTTATAATTCTCTTAATTCGATCTTCCCATAACATTTCTACATGCAAACCTATCTCCAAAATTTATTAACAACTCCAGTTTCATGGGTTTTCAATTATCTCCCAATTAATTATGATTATTGAATAGTCTAAGCATGGAAGAAGCATTTACTGCATAAAAACGTAAATTAAACCACTTGCCTTGATTCAATCTCAGATTTTGATGACGATTTGATGAAGCTCTCTCTCTCTCCAAGCTTTTCTCCTCTATCTCTCTCTTTCCAAGCTTTCTTCTCCAATAGCTATGGTGGCTAGGGTTTGTTTTGGGAAAAATTAGAAACCTAAATTCTAATAACCTACGTAGCCTATTGGGTTAACATGGGTTGGTTAGTGGTTTAGTGGGTCAAATCCACATCAGATATAATTTACTAATTTCGTCACTTTTAATCCCCAAAAATACAAAATTACCAAACTACCCCTATATGTTGTCGGTATGGCCTAAAAATACCCCGGGACCCAAACTAAACCCCCGGCTAGTGTTTTCTGACTATCTCGACCCTTCCGGATGCGTTGGCGCACTCAAAACGACCATACGGTTAATAAAATTTAAATTCACTTTTATGATTAAAATAATTATATCCTGACGCGACTGTCTCACGCGTCCCAATAAAATGTCCAAATTGCCGTATATCAATCTCACGATAATTTTCATAATTCAATATTCATATATCATCATATATACTCAATATAGTCAAATACCAACTCACATCTCGCTAGTATTTTATCCGGATTAATTCCCAATTAATTCTCATTTAATTAATTAATCCCAAAAATAAATATCGCCAAAAAATACGGGGTATTACAGAACCCTACTCCAAATTGTCCATATTAGTTAAATATTTGCCTTCTCAAGAAAATTCCCCTTATTAAATGGCTTTCCACTGCCTTTTCACCAAATTCGGACGTGCTGCACTGATTATACATGATATTCATTTACACCTTTTCTTACGACGTTTAATCCCATAAGTAATAATCTCACCCATCTATGTCCCCTATTCCTTTGATTTACACATTAGCAAATCAAGATGTCTACACCCCTTATAATCCAATCATACGATTTTAAACGTTATATACGCTTCATACGTATCCCAAACTCTTTATTTCCACTGCATTTACAACATTGCTATACCACTTGGGCGTTCTCAATCGCTTCTGAATTTGAAATCCTAAATCCTCCTTAACCTCAATGCGTCCTTCAACTCGAACAAAACCAAAATTATCAGTACTGCTCCACTAACAACTGGCTCTTCTAGCCGTATATCGTAAATTTATGCCTTATTAACTTCCAATTATAACTACTTACTTCCATAACGATTGAAGTACCCAAATCATAGACGAACGATCATACGTCTCCCTACTACCAACCGTACGCTAAGTTTCATGCGTGGGGTGTCTCGCAAAGCGAAATCCAAATAAGGAACCCCCCCGATACACTAATTCCTAGCATTGTCGATCATCGGGATCCGTCAAGCCCTCAGTCCATAACATATACCCCTATATTCCCGTATCTTAAAAAAGTTACATCTCCTTCTACAATGACACTTAAACAAGGGACTCCTTCCGAATGACACTTTCTCTTGACACTGATGTTAATCACATTCCATATACACCACGTAACTTAAATCGGGGTTCTCAAAATCCCGTCCCCAGACACCCAACTATGAATATAAACTTCCAAATCTCTAAAGGGATGATAAAACAATGCACTCTTCTTATTACTACATCCTGAGCGTTAATCATAATAACCAGCTAACTCTTTTCGCTGACTAGTAAACCAATTACATACGTATTATATCAATTAAATCCCTACGCATAATGGGGTTAAATATCAGAGACCATTTTTTTTTTGCAAACACAATAATATATATAAATTTCATATCTACAAAAGTACAATTGCGAGCCCGACACTCTCACAGATGGGACCTCGCTAGAATCAAAACATTATACCCCAAGGTAGTAACTCCGATAAACTTGTAATACCAGCACACTATCGGTATAAGCATATTATAAAACCATAATTAGGATAATATCATACTCGTATAACACATCACTAAAACAAGTAATATCAATAAAGTATATATATCGCTATCAATATATCCATTCATCCCCTGCGGATGACCATAAAGGTAACCCCACACTATCAGGGAAAAATATTCACATAAGTAATAAAATTGTCGATACTCACTAAACTCGACTCTCAAGCAAAAAATAACAATGATAACAATTGTAGCAACTCGTTCATGCCACAAACAACATGTAACCTCATCTGAGTATATAACTCATACTTCTATCCTGACAATCGTCCTGGCTGCTTTAATAGTTCTTGGACTCCACACGCCTGTCCGTACCAACCGAATATTTTCATAACTGTTGCCCTTGCCAGGCACAATACCTTTATCCCTCCACTTGCATCGGGAAACATTTATAACGCACAGGTTTTATTCCCCACAAAATACCTCTACACATACTCCACTTATCTTCGGTCACACTGACCATGTTAATGTGGTCCTTCTCTCGGACGTTGGTAGTCTCGACTCTGACGACTACCTCCATTGTTCCCTTAGCTTTGACTGCCCTAAGGAACATGCTACTAATTTCCATATCTCTTACTGAAATTACCATCGCTCGGTAATAATTCAGCTATCCGAATAATTTTAACTGGTTCTCCGTTGGGTCTTCCCATTGTGGTGCTTCACCAACACCGTTTTCCCCAGTCTTATTTATATAAAGTCCTCGATTTTTGCCTCTCCCCACCCGAGGGAATGTTTACCTCCAAATCAACACTACGCGATAATACCCTCTGCCTTGACCGTCCCAGCAGAATTCCCCCAGAAGGACTAGCAATTCTTCTTATATGTAAATTCTCCCTTTAATATCCCCATCTCTATTTCACCTACTTCACCCGGTGTAGGGTTCGCTAAACAATTATATTTCTTCTCACAAAGTGACCTCTGTCCGGCCCTCTCATGTGAGTTCATAACGACATTCGCATTTCATCCTGAACATCTGGCTAAGGATTTTAAGGTCAAACCATACGTGTACGCCTTCTCTCGTCGTCACATTCCTCTTCTAAGTGTGGTGATTGCCTCTCACCATTGAAACTCCGCTCTCACGAGCCAAGAAAAAGAAAATTACCACAAATTTTCACTCTCGATTGGCCAGACCTCGACATATGTCCAAGCCTTTGGATATATTACGTTTGTTCGACTAGCACACGCCATCTCCGCACTTCGAGTATTTCCACTGTTGGTTCTCTTCAACGTTTTAACCTAACTCTTCTTCTCCCATTCCAACCTTGTTGGGTGAGTCTAATTTGATCCCACTTTCTACTATTGTTGTGCCTGGAAGTCAAAAGTCGCGCCTTGGCCGTCTGTACCATCCAGGACTTTCGTGCCATAATATGGGTGACTTCAACTATGGTCACCCCTTTAATCAATTTTAATAACCTCAACTGATCCTTGCCTCCTGCTGTTCGCCCAACTGTCTTCACCTGACGTACTACGTTGTTTGGCGCACGAACACACCCAATTGCAAATAAGATTCACTATCATATATATCGAAGCAGGAGAACGAAATCTCACCAAAGATATCAACAATCCTAAATATGGGGCTCTACATCAAAGAAAGCTACGCTGGAAGCATAATAAGCCGCACATATCCTAAAGGACACTATAACCTGATGCTCTGATACCACCTGTGACACCCCGACTAATTAAATACCGGGTAGCTACTCCTTTATTAAAATTAATACAAAATGCCGAGTTGGTTCAGTTCATAGCATCACTGTTGAAAACATTTTAATAATTACTAGCCACCTAATATTTAAAAAGTGAGTTGCTAATTTTAATTTAAATCCGATTTACATACAATCCATTTAAACTATGAAATACTGATACCACAACCACATCACGGGCACAATTAAATAACTATGTAATAAACTAAATATGGAGGAATACACCTCACAATAATCCAAATACTGAAAGGAACAAATACAAGTATGAATCCTTAATTTAATTACAACCCAAAATGTAAAATAAAAACTGAGTAAATAATATGTCTCTGAAAGGAAAGGGGCGACATGCCCTACAGATGAATGAATCTGAAATAGAGTCAAGATATAAAGTGGAGGCGTCTACTATTGAGGTCCTATAACTTCCACAGCAGCTACAGCACATCGCGGGAATATAACTCCTATGCTTGGTGTCCTTGTGGCTGGGCACCTAAAAGGTTTTTACAAAAATAGATTTGAAAGCAAACGGGTCAGAGCCCGATTGTGAAAAAAATAGTTTAAAATACAGCAAGTGGTTTAATATAATTAAACAGTGAATATAAAGTACATGATAGTGCGTGCACTCACATGAGATCCTCACCTCTCAACTAATCGTGCACTCCTATCGTACCCGTACCCATTCTAGATATTCTCATATCTAACTAGTCCAATACAAAATCTAACATTACTATACGATTCACGATTTAAGTTTCGACATCTTAATATAAGACGAGAGTTTTACTTTTCTTTTTAGTTCCCATCTTAGTCATGCTACTCACTAGATATTTTCCATTTTTAAATTCTACTAAAAATATTGTTATTATTCACCCTTACATTTATACATGACAGTTCATTTCAATTAGTATACTTTTCTCATCATAAATATACAATACTAGCACCCCAAGGCTAAGCTGCGGTGCACACATACTCTGCTATCCAATCCCGGTACATCACGTCCATAAGGACCACGTATTTCGAATATCTCAGGAATCGTTTTCAATAAACAACAATCACACAAAATGGAGGCGGACATAGTTCACATCACATGGGTCACGCACATACCTACGCTCCCATGATCAGCAGACTTATTAGCTTCTTAATAAGTCCTTCTCTGACCTATGTCCTCGAGGTACCAATCTAAATCTCCCCCGTAGGCACACAAAGATAAGATGGCCCTGATCGAACGCCGACCTCCCGTGATAGTAAGTATGGTAGGTATGTTATACACAAATATCTATATATACCAAGCATTCACACATCTTCGGTATACCATAATATTACTAGAGGTATATATCTCATTCCTATACCGTCATTTAATGTTTTACTTTTACAAGTCCCCGATTCATATACATTTAGGTTATCAACTCTCCTCACGTCGAAGTTTTAGATACTTATATCCTAACCCATAAACATCATCCGGTTTTACTATAAAAACTCTAAGTTTTAATCCTCGACATATTTCCAGTCACACAACTATATCCACAAATCAATAAGGAAATGATTACAATCAATTATATAAGTCTTCTGGATGTTCGAAATAAAAATCAGGCCTAAAAGGCCATTCTGTCAACTCGTTAGAAATCTTGTTCGAACGAGGTCATTCGAACGAACTACCAACTCGTTAGAAGGGGTACTGTCATCTTGTTAGAAGTCTCGTTCGAACGAGGTCGTTCGAACGACCTGGGCAGGTCTTCTAACGAGATGGCAGAATACGCCCAAAAAATTCCCAATTCATTTTTCTCAATTTTTCTCTTCTCTAAACTCATCCTAAGATCATCCCAATGGAATTTTTATGTTCTTAAATTTCTCTAAACCCTCTTAGGTCGTTTCTTAATATATTTTTGGGGTCAAATCCTCCTAACCAACATGTAATTATCATTAATCCACAAATTTTACCCCAAACCCTATGAACATGAACCCAGAATTTTATTGTGCCCAATTACTCATCATAAATCCGTTTTTAAATCATCATATTTAAGTCTTCGAATACTAAATTCGTCCATAGTCATTCTACATGCAAATCCTATCCCAAATTTAGAGTTTCTCCAATAATTTCATTAGTTTTTCTCAAAACTTTCAAGACAAAATAGTTCCTACACTAAACATGGAAGAAATATTCAATGCACTTAAAAATATCAAATCACTTGCCTTAAGTTTGGTCTTCTTATTCGTTGTTGATGATCAAGGTTGATTCTCTCTTCTTTTCCAGTCATAATTATCTCTCAAAATGGTGGTGGTGGGTGGTTTTTGGTTTGGAACCCTATGGTAACTTCTCTCTAACTCCCGTAGCCCACTCCCTTGCTTTTTGGCTGATAATGGTCTTAATGGCCTATCTAATAATATATAATTAAAATCTAAAATTCGTGGGTCTTAACTCCTCAATTTTTAAAATCACCAAAATACTCTTCTGGGTTGCCGGTTTGGCCTAAAAATGCCCCGGGACCCAAACTAAACCCCCGGCTAATATTTTCTGACTATCTCGACCCTTCCAGACACGTTAGTGCACTCAAAATGACCATCCGGTTGATAAAATTATACTTTACTTTGTAATCTAATTAAATTCATTCCTGATGCGACTGACACGCGCGTCCCAACTTAATTTCCCAAATTGGCGTATTTTAAACTCACGAGATTTTTAATAAATTCAATGAGCACATATTACCATAATCATTCAGTAATATACAACAACATATAATAACCAAATACTAACTCTCGTCTCGCTAGCATTTAAATCCGAATTAAATTTTCTAATTTATTATTTCAAATTAATTTAATAACTCCCATAATTAAAAGCCATAATTCAATTTAATTATCCTCATAATTAAAAGCCATAAAAATACGGGGTATTATAGGTTGTAGGTATCTAACACTTGCTCTAGTGGCACGTTGTTTTAGCTATTCTAATTTCTACAGCTACTTCAGAGTCGGCCTTTAGCACGGGGGGCATGCCCTTGACCAATTCTGTTGTTCCCTATCCCCTAAGGTAGCAGAGTGCTTGATTTGCTGACAAGATTGGCTTCGCGCATCACCATTACCACTAGAAGTTGAGATGAGATTGGATGAAATGTCGGATCTAGAATCAAGTAACTTTTATTATGCAAAATTCTTTTTTTTTTATTAATTTTACTACTATGTAACTGAATTATTAATATGTAAAAATATGTTATTTGCAGTCATCACGAAAGATCCCGAACTCGCAGCCGTTTTCTCTAGTACACCCGTGTTGACTAGAGGTAAAATTTCATATTTATTAGTATGTTAGTATAATTAGTATGCTATAACTGTTTGCGAACGAGGATGATTGGTCTCCCCCTTTGGGGGCCATTTTCATATTGTTCTTTTAATCGGTTGGGGGAGTTGTACTGGAGAGCTCATTTTCTACCTTGGATTATTTTTTAATGCGAAACACAACATCACCGATCAAAGAAATTGGCTTCTTTGTCAAAGACTAGTGGATATCATCTGACGGTTCTAGACCGAACTTGAAAGAGGCGATCACTAATTTCTCATTACAATCATCAATTTTGTTGTATAGCTCCAAATATCTCTAAGCGTACTTCCTGAGAGCTTCTACCTTTCCCTTTTTGAGAGAGATCAGTGAATCGACGTCCTTGACCACCCTGCTGCTTATGATAAACTGAGCTATGGACTGCTCAATAAGCTCCCTAAAGGCGGAGACTGACATGGGGGACAGTTTCTTAAACCACTTCAGGCCAATCTCACCTAGGGTTAGGAGTGCAACCAGTACGGGTTTTTACCAGGGGAGATTAAGCAGCGGTACAAAATTATTTTATTTCACCAATTAAGATAAAGCAATCCTAATATAAGAACAATCAAAGAGAATATAATTATAAATATGATCAATCCAAGTAGCAACGAAAGGGAGTTCAACCAAGGGTCGAAGAAACTCTATTGGCCCCTGTCGAATGTGTGTTAGATGAACTAATTTTTGTTCCTTTAGATGTCTCATAGCTAGAGAATATCTTCCTCATCGGATCGGAGCTACCTAAAGATAAAACTGAATAACTTGCTCGCTTCCTCAGATAAAATGCCAACGTTTTTTATTAGCACCCTTGTGATCTCCTGGGAATAGAACTAGAGATTGCATGCCACTGATTGCATGTGGAACCAAGAACCAAGCTAGTCAAAGAGAAACTAAGTATGTCAGATGCAAATAAGGGTAAGGGCGGTAGAAGCTGAGTTTGACCACCTACTTTAGACTGGCTCTATTAGAGAAGTCCAATTTCCAGAATGGTCCTCAAACACCATTGTCATCAAGAAAAAAAGAGCCAAATAAGGTTTGCATTGATTTCATTGAACTTGACAAACACTGCCCCAATGATAATTTTTTAATGCCCTGAATAGATCAGCTGGTGGATTTCATAGCGGGGGCATCAACGAATAAGCTTCGTGGATGCATACTCCGACTACCACCAAATACTCATATTCGGACCAGATTAAGAAAAGACTTAGGTTATCACAACCTTAGGGCTTTACTGCTATAGGGTAATGCCTTTCGATGTGAAGAACGCAGGGGAAACATATCAGAGGCTGGTGACCAAGATGTTCAAGAAGTTAATCGGCTATACTATAGAGGTTTATATAGATGATATGCTCGTTAAGAGCAAAAATTCAGCCGATCATCTAAAAGACCTTGCGTAGACCTTCAACATCATTAGAAAATACAAGATAAAGCTTAATGCATCCAGTTGTTTATTTGGTGTAAGCTCTAGTAAGTTTATGGGATACTTGATTACTCAGAGAGGCATCGAGGCAAATTTAGACCAAATTAAAACTCTCCAGGATATTAGAAGGCCAACCATCAATAGAGACATTCAGGTTATCACTGGAATGATGGTGGCCCTTAATAGGTTCATTTCAATATCCTCTGACAAATGCTGCCACTTTTTTTAAGCTTTAAAGAAGATAAACCCCAAATTTTGGATAGAAGAATGCGATCAAGCCCTAAAAAGGATTCAACAGTACTTGGGATCTCCCCCCTTAATGTCAGCTCCCAAGAATAGGGAAGTCATGTATCTCTACTTGGTCATTTTAAATCACACAACCAGTTCAACACTTATTTGTCTATACTACTTGGAATAAAAACTGATCTACTATATGAGCCACACTTTTTTTGAAGCTAAGAACAAATATATGCCCATAGAAAAGATGGTTCTGGAACTGGTGATCGCTGTACGAAAGATAAGACATCACTTTGATGCCCACAAAATAGTTGTCTTGACGACCTACCCTTTAAAGGATTCCCTAAGAAAGGTCGACCTCTCTAATTGAATGACCAAGTGGTCACTTGAACTGGACTAGTTCGACATCGATTATAAACCTAGAACAATAATCAAGGTTTAAGTCTTGGGCGACTTCGTGGCAAAATTCTCAGCATCGCTAAGAGAGGAGCAACTGCTACCCATCCTGAAAGCATTACTAGTTACCGAGAATGAGCAGCGGTGGAAAATCTTTGTTGATAGCTTATAAAATGAGAAAGGCACAGGAGTTAGGATAGTCTTTCTGACCCCATAAGGCGACCTTATCGAACAATCCATCAGACTATGGTTGAAAGGCTCACATGAAAAGGCTTAATACGAAGTTATATTGCACGATCTACGAAGGGTGATCTACATGGGATCTCACCACATCACCGTATTTTGTGACTCTAAGTTGATCATAAAGTAGATCTATAAAGAATATGAAGCAAGAGATCCCAGGATTATAGCATGCATAAATATGGCCAGAGGATTGCTCCAGCAGTCCAAGTCGGCTTCAGTGGAGCAGCTCACCAAGGAACAAAAATAACTATGCAGATGCCTTAGCTACTTTGGCCTTTGCCGTTAAAGCTGACCTGAAGAGAATGATTGAGGTGGAGTATGTGACATTAGCCACTGTGATTTTGATCGTATCTATGTAAATTGGTGACTTGATATGACCCAATCGAGCTTTTAGCCTTTTGAGATGAATAATGGGTCAAATTTGGGTAATATCATAACTTTGGTGCATTCTTTTGGATGTGAATGGCCTATATTTAATTTGGAGAAAAGGGAGGATTATTCGAATGAGTTTCCTATATCATTGGAATGATGCTTCAATTGACCTTCCAACGACCCATACCTATTTAGAAAACCTTCTCTCGTTAGAACCACATTCGAAGTACGTTCGAATGAGATACAGTTCTTATTGGAACGAGATCCGATTTGGTTTGAACGATATGGTAGTTCTCGTTCGATCGAGATTCATTCTCATTCAAACGAGATTGCAAAAATAAGTTCTTGTAGAATAAAAAATACTACTAAATTGTGGACCATTAGATGAATTAAGTTATTAAGCTCTCAAGGTAGCAGATCTAGCTCGGGATTGGCTTTTGGGGCATTTTAAGGATTTTTCTCTTAAGGGCTCTAGAGTAGTTAAAGGGTGAGAGAGTTCACTCTTGCCCATTTCAATCAAATTTTGCCTCTCTCTCTAGATCTTGGAACTCCTCGTCCACCAACCCTAGCACTACCATCCCTCCACCCAAAACCACCATAGTTTAACCTTTTTCCTCCATATTTAAGCCTATAAAACCCATTGACACCATTGTTGAGCAAGATATTATTTTATGGAAATATTGTTGGCAGGTTTTTGAAGAATAAAAGTTGAAGAAATTATGGAGCTTAAAGGGGGTATTCATGGAGCTTTCAAGGAACAAGCTGAGTGGATCTAAGCAACCTCTTTAAGCCCACCTTAGGAGGTGGGAGGTTGCCATCTTCTTCTATATTCATCCGTCCATTTTTGAAGCTTTAATAAGGTGGAAAACTCCTCTTTAAGTTTAAGAACACTATATCCCTAGTATTTGGTCTTGTATATAGAGGTTTAAGAGTAAAATGCAAGTATGTTGTAAAAGGTTACTTTCTCCTGATTTATGTAAAAATGGCTTTATAAGTGATTCAAAGGGTTGAGAAAATGATATATTTTGAAGAAAATTAGTGTTAAACATTTATGGAATAAAATGTTTTAAAAATGAAATTTATCTTATTGAGATATTTTGTGAAGAAAGTCTTGAAGTTTTCTTGGAAAAATGGGATTTTAGTCAAATTAGACATTTATTTAAGCGTGAAGAACAAAAATACCTTTTAATCTTAAAAAACGTATTTTTGTAATTATTATGAAATCCCTCGAATAAATCATGTACTAAACTCATTATTTTAGATTTTTGGACTTAAAATCCCTCTTCCCATGTGTATAAACTTGTAATATTTTGATGATGAGGATATGAACAAGTCTAGTGAAGATTTTAATGAGTTTTAACATGAAAAAAAGAAAATAAAAATTTCAGCCCTTAATGTGTGTGAATAAATGTAGGAAATGTGATAAGTGGGGATTTCAAGGCTACATATGATAATAAAGAAAAAATGTTCTTTCATGCAAAGTAGCCCATAAAAATTTCAAAGGTTTCCTTGGTAAAGAAAGTAGTGAAATAAAGATATTTCCAACACGAGAAGCGTGTTACTCCAAGGTGTTAAAGAAGTATTAATGAGTTAAAAGCATTTAAGAAGCTAGTGTGATAACTTAATAATGCTTTGGAAAGAAATCACTTGTGAATGGAGGAAAATGCAAGTTTGGAAACAATCGGGTAAAAAGGTAATCTTATGTAAGGTGGAACATTTTTATGAAATAAAAATGTTGGAAAAAGTGTTACATGAATGGTCCTAAATGAAAGTGATTTTTGGGATAAAATCAACACAAGTATGTAATAGACAAGAAACGATGATTTTCAAAGTATAACACGAGGTGGGGTGAAATTCCCGAATCTTGTCTTCGACCAGTAAAAGTGGAACAATGTGAACATTTGAAATATGTTAAAACAAAATAATATAGACTCAGATGATACCAAAAAATAATTAAGAAGGGCCCGTAACCCTAGGATGAAAGACCTAAAACACAAAATAAGAGAATATGATAACAAAGTCGACGATGTGAGCCAATCTAAGTACGCGGTTTTTTAGAGGATTCTGAGAAAAGATAATGGGAAAACATGTCAAAAAGTAGGTTGTGTGGTGAATATAAAAAGACAACCTAATTTGAATTGAAATTGATAAATGTTCCAGTTGAAAAATAATGTCAACAACTAATATGATAAATTGGCTAATGTCCATATAAGGTAAAAAGGGTGGTAACATAAAGTGATTAAATGGGTAATTAAGCGACCTAAGGAGGTTTTAACCCATAATTAACACAAGTGTGGTGTTTGCGATAGGCTTTTAATGGAAAATAAGTATTTTCTAACACGAAGCATGCGTGTGTTGAAAGAATATTTACCAGGAAAATACCAAGGTAAATTCAGTGTGAGTAAATGGGGATCTTGATAAAAGAAGTATTTCCTCTAAACAAATGGTATTTTGTTTAAGTATTTGACCTGGTGCGTTAAATCTAAAAATTTGGTGAGTTAAGAAAAAAGGGTCTCTTTGTAGGATTAATGTGAATTAATTGGAACAAGTAACGTTTTTGGAATGAAAACTGCCTCATGCATTAATATATGTATATGTATAAACATGAGGTAATTGTATGTCCACGTAGGTATAACGTGTTAGAGTCTCTTTCTTCCGTTCGATTCTATATTGCATTGTTATATTGCCCATTGAACATTCGACTCATTCCCTCTTCTTTGTTATGGCATGTTGTGTGCGGTTTCATATTTTTAGAGCGTTGTATAAATAAGTATTTACGTCAGCAGCTCCGAATGCTCGAACTCTGAGGACACAGGTCCCACACATAGCTTGATATGAGTCGGAATTGCATGCTAAATAAGTAAAATATTAATGAAATAAAACTGGACTAACAACATTATTTAGGTTATCTCATCACACTTCACACCTAACATTGAGGACAGACCGGGTTGACCATGGGTAACCCATAAATTCGGGTTGGGGCGTTACAAATGGTATTATAGGACTATGTTTAAGGTTTCATTTGGAACTGACGTTGTGAGTTTGGTCGTGGATCTTTGATGTCAATGTTGGTTTAGGGCCGATCACGCTAGAGTGGTGACGATTTCGATTCATGTTCTCGACAGTGGAGTCAAGGAGATTAGCATGACGACAATTCATTTCCAAGTATTTAGTTATCATTAATAGTTCTCGACGCTTTTGATGTAGACATGTTAGTAACTTGCTAGTGTCTGTGCAAGCCATTAGTGGCAACAACACGTTTTTTTAGTGTGAGGTGCACTTGTGTTAATTTTTAATGATGTGAGAAGCCTTTCGAGATGTCAATAAAGACAATGTCATCCATTGGCCCGATGTGGAGATTAGGTGACTGGAGTGCCATATCTAAGAAGTATTTACTCTATAAGAATACGCTAAGTTCCTTAGTTAGGAAGTCGTGGTTAGTTAACAGTGATGATGTAGTTAGGCGAACTTTATTCTTGGGGTAGCATCATGCCGTAAGTATTTAACAAGTCAGTAGGCATATAGATCCATGTTAGTTATTACTTGAGGATGTGTACTCAGGACTTAGTCGATAGGATACTGCCATTATAGATAAGTGCCTTAGTATTTGTCAATTGATGGATGTGCATCGTAAGTTATGATGTGAGCTGCGAGTCATTGATGGTAGTGCGTTACGTATGTAACAATGATGAATTGAAGTGACATAAGAATTAACACTAGATAGTCTTCCCCGACGTGGTTTAGAGAATATGATGTGACATTTGAGGAATAGCATCCCTTATGACGTCGATAGTGTAGACTTAAAGGCTCATAGGTTGCACACGTCGCCATATATCCTGCCAGAACCCTCAGTAGTGTGGGCTTGTGGTTTGATACATAATATATGGTATCAGTCATTTGAATGAATGTTTTTGGACCTTTCATTGGGTCTCAAGGAGAGACTCGTAGGTTAGACCTATATTTAATGAGTAAATTATCTACTATATCCGACCCATGACATTAATTGCATGTGGCGTCTTTAGGAATAAAAATCGGCTTATTGTGGTGCCTTGAGGTGTTCAATGATAACTGTTTGCTGGGTGTGGAGACTATAGACCAATATCCTTGTGGGTACCTGAGAGTCGTGGGATGGATATTGGGAAATTGGTAGAGCGTACCTCCTATGAGTAAATCATGGGTGATGAAACCTTATCCGATTTTTTGTAACGTTTACATTGAGGTATGTCGGGTGTCTTTAGGGAGCTAATTAAAGTTTGATGTTATGAGTGAAAGTGTTCTAATTATGGTTTTATTGAGGGTCATGTGATGATCTCAGGTTATCGATCAAGTTCAAGGGAGTCAAATCATATGGTCCTTGGTGAGGCCATCAATCCCGGTATAAATAAGTGGTTCAATCTTCCGAAGGAAACTAAAGATTATTGTCATGATTGGACATAATGCTCATTGTCATAAGATGACTAGTGTACTAAGTGTCGTACTTGATTTTGATGAGGACTAAAAATGCATTGGAAACTTAGATTGATGATGTCATGTTAAGTATTTGAGAATATCATCTCAGATGGGATATCGAAGTATGATTAAGGCATCGACATGTGTCGACTATATAAGTTAAAATAACCCTAGTAAGCGGACAATAAATTCTTGATATGTCTTGCCAGACTTATACAAATTAGTTGATATAGACCCGTGTAGTATTTGCTATCCTTATAGTGCTAATGGCGACCAGTGTGGCCATCACATAAATTCAGTTTGAGTAGAATTTAGAGATAGGCTCAGTGATGACCTTGTGTCATTGAATGATATAATAAGGTGAGTGTTTCACCTAGTTGAGAATTACCTAAGGAGACATTTGGGATACGATCATTGTACGATAAAGTAGATAATAACCTAAGTGTGCTATGTTGGTCACGACGTTATGTTGACTAGAGAGATGGACAAGGTTGGTGCTAATAAAGGTGTTTAGAATTCGTTGACCGAAGTGACTCGTGTTTTCCAGGGACGAAGGGAGGAAGCCTCATTCCTAAGTAAGGAAGCCCATTATTTGACTTCCAAAAATATAATAGTTTGCATTTTATGTTTTTCTCGCAATGATGAACTGTTCTTGATCCGATTCGTCACAATTGGTAACTCAAGCCAGGATGTATGGATAGACTAGGATCTGATGAAAACATCTGAGATGAGTCGTAGACTTTAAGCGTATGACGTGGGTTCTATTTGAAAACCATAGCCCATTGCATACAGATGGGATTCCATTGGAACGGTTAAAAAATGGAAATTTTGTTAGTTTAAGTGTAAAACTTGAAATAAATTATTAGAACCATAACTTGAATAGTTCGGGATTATCGATCAATTGATGAAATATGATTTTGGGAGAATATTGGGGTTTGGTTTTTTGGTAAATTCTTGGGAGTTCCAAATATAAGCATCAACGACAATGGGAAAACATCATCTTCGATTGGGGTGTGAAAGAGGAGGACAATATAGGGATCACTCCAAAAGAAAAAAATATAGTGCAAGCCCCACACAGATATTGCCAGTGCCTTTGGCCATAAATTCTTTGAGGTATCCTATCTTGATTACTCTTTCAATGGCTTCCTTCATAAAAAAATAATCACTGGTCTTGTGTCTGTGGTCTCTATGGAATCAGTAAGAATTCCCGAGCTTCCGCTGTAACAAATACCTCTTATATAGTGGTTGTGAGTGGGGTGAAGTGTTTGACTTCCATATGCCCATTATTCTGATCCTCGTTCTTACTTTTCTTAACCTTAGTGACCTCAGGGGACTCTCCAAAGTGGGAGAACACATATGTCCTCTTCCCCTATTGAGGGGAGGCTATAGCGAGCCTTATAGTTACTGCATCTTTCACATTCATGTACTTATGATATCCTTCCAGCAACTCTATTATGGACCAAGGGGGTCTTTTATTAAAAGACCTCATCAAGTCCTTTGATGTAAGTCCCGAGATGAAGGTCGGTAGATAAATGGTGTTATTTAGATCCTTCATTTGTAGATCTTCTTGGTTGAATCTCTTGGCATATCTTTGACGAATTCATTAGACTTCTGCCTATAGTGAATGAGACAAATAACCGACTTTCTCATCTTTTGATCTCATATAACGTGGATAAAAAAGACCTAACTAGCTTTTTAAAGCTTCAAATGGTCCTTGGTTTGATCTTGGCAAACTGATTCTTAGTTTTCTCCTTTAGAGTAGCGGGGAAGGCTATGCATTAGACCTTATCTAGGGTATCTTAGAGAATTATGATGGATCTATAATTCTTTAGGTGGTAGATGG
Source organism: Sambucus nigra (assembly GCA_949130495.1). Taxonomy (NCBI): domain Eukaryota; kingdom Viridiplantae; phylum Streptophyta; class Magnoliopsida; order Dipsacales; family Adoxaceae; genus Sambucus; species Sambucus nigra. The sequence goes on from OX422215.1 coordinate 353,319,427, forward strand.
GGTCTATGGATATATCAAAGGGTTCAATATTAGGAATCTTACACTTAGGGGGGAAGAACATAGTGTTAGACCTTGTTGGAGAATGGAGTTTAAGTCTTGTATTTGTTGAGGAAGTTCTCCAATCTATCTTACATCTTATGGATCTCGTTAATCCAGGGCCTAGCTACCCTAGAACCTCTATGGGATTAATCTCCTATAAGTGACAACCTATCTTTAATAGGGATACGAGTCACAACCTGTTGGGGAAATCTGGACATATCTTCCTTGTCATTTTATCCCTCTAACTAGGTGTTGATGCAAAAAACTAGACTATCTCTAATTATTTGATCAAAGATAAATAAGTAAACAAGATACACAAAAGATTTTTAAAGTGGTTTGGCTAAAGATCCTACGTCCACTGGTGTATATTGCCTTATGTTTGTTCAGTTATCTCTTGTTTCGTGTCCCCTGGCTATAGGAATTACAATGTATTTATAGACCATGAGGGTGTACAAGAAGTGGAATATGAAAGGATGTAATTCCTTTATAACATAGACAGTCACATATGTACAATGTTCATAATGTATACAACTAGTGGCGCTTGATAACGTCTGGCTACCTGGTGTTGGTCGGGCTTCTTTTGTGAGCTAGTCGATATTCTACATTGTTGGTCGACATTCTTGGATTCATTCTGATAAATAGGCCTTGCAGACTAGGACCAATGCCACATGTCTATTTCTGATTGGTCCACGTAATAGGATATTTTTTTGTATCAAAAGAAGCCCCTAATGTTTCGTGCTTGAGGTTTTTACTAGAGTATAAAACATTTAGCTCTTTAAAGTTGCTCGGACAACAATTTTGAGTTTTGGTCAGCTACCTAATTCCCATACTTGTAAAGTTAATGATTTGATTATCAGCTCATAACGTGTATGGCATTTTTGTAATTATCCATAGTTTTAACGAATCATTTTTGGGCAAATGTATCTTTTCTGGCTTTAGCCTCCAATAGCTCAATTGACTCTTCCTTTAATCTTTACCTTCACCAGTTTTGAGGCAACCTATAAGAGGCGAGAAAAGCCACGATAGTATATGACCTTAAAATCTTCTGAGTTTTTTGTTGTTAACTCTTTGTGCTCTCTGGGCGATCGTTTCCCCGTTCTTCAGTTCTTGCCGAATCCTTAAATTCTTGTAAGAATCTTTTCTCTTCACTTTTTCTTCTTTTTCTTCAAATATAGTTTGTTCTGTATCCTCTTTGGAAGAATTCAGAAATGAATGGAACATCCCTTCGTGGGTAGAGTTGGAACTTCCTAGTCTTCCCACTGATATTTTTTCTTTGCTTGAGGGCCATTGGTTACCTTCTATTTTCATTGCCGAGTGTGGGTTTAATTTTCCCCCAAACCCATTTTGTCTTAAATTTTGTCTGTACTTTGATGTCGTTCCCTCTAGAATAACCCCCAACACTTGGAGAGTGGTTAATGGGGTTTATAGGTTAAACCAACTCCATGGACCCACATAGGGATCCATAAATTATGTTTTGTTACAAATGGGTCACAAGTGACACCACATATTATTTAAAAACTAGGGCTGTAAACAAAGCTTTAGTTATTAATCTCATTGACTCCAATAGAGATTACTTTGATCATGGAGTAATTGTAAAAAATTGGCAATATGCTCCTATGACTGGAAATGCTGAGTATCAGGGGCCTAGGTGCCCACCAAATGGCAATGGGATAGGTTACATTTGTTTATCTATTTTTCTTTGCATATCCTGCTAAATGTTAATACTGATGTCTACCTTGTTAATTTTTATTGCAGCTGATTGAAAAATAAAGTGTCCTAAAGAGAGTGACATCAACCTTATAGGGTTAAAGTTCATTTGGGGCATTCACCAGAAAATTGTGGAGGAGAATACCAGATCAGCCTTATATCTGTTGCAGTACCGAAATACTATTACTTCTTTCATTGCTCGCCATATTGTTATTATGCCTTCACCCTTGATTGATCTTAACCAAGATCCCATCTCCACATCCTCAGTCACTGCATCTGGCAGTGGTGAACTTTCTTCTGCTTCCTCCCATCTCTAGGCTCAGATTTACCTTTTGCTATTGCCGTGGGGAAGATGAAGTTTCCCAATATTTTGGGCAATATTCTTGCTACTGCTTCCTCCAAGTAGGCTGCTGATGGGTCTAAGAACAAAGGGGATGGTGGTAAGAAGCCCCCAGCTAATAAGGAGGATACCGGGAAGAAATTCCTATCTAAGAAAGCTGATGAAGGCCATATCAATCGATTGAAAAGAAGGCTCCCTTCTAGGTTGGTATAAGGGTCTTCAGTCAACACCGACCAACAAGAGTTGGTTGATTTATCTGCGTTTGGCTCACCAGTGGCCTTGGCCTGGCTAGATAATTAATAAACTCCTGCAATGCCCTGATAAAAAATATCTGAAAGGGCTTCTCAAAGCCTGGCTATGGTGAGTACTATCCTCTCTTCTTATTTTTACACATTTCTTTGTTACTCTTTACACTAACTCGCTCTGTTTTCTTGTTACAGTTCTTGGTCGACTTCAACAACAAGTTGAAGAAGGATGATGTTCTGCGTTGTTCTTCAACTGAGGTTCATGAAGCTTTTGACGAATTAAAGAAGTCAGTGCTTGACTCACAACAAGCATTGGCTAATGAGCAGAAGAAGTGGGAGTCTAAAATAAAGATCGCTGAAGAGGATGCTGCTGTTGCTCAGGGGCAGGTTGCTGATCTGCAGAATGATTTGGATGCTGAAAAAGACAAGGTTATTGTAGAGAAGGCTAAAAGATCTAAGGCCAGGGAATCTGCCTTCAAACAAAGGTTGGGATAAGGCCATTGGAGCTGCTTCTACACAAATTGTATTTGTAAAGAAAAATTATTTCAAGGATGGTTGGTCAGCAGCCTTGATGGAGGTCGCCCCCTAAAATTTGAGCTATTCCTCAGACATGATTCAGGATATCCTCCTAACATGGATGAGGAAATTGAAGATGACGGGGGATCAAGTGAATCCAATTTGGCACTGGAATCTACCAATCAACACCAAGCTGCTGCAGTTAACTCTTCTGCTCCTCCATCTGGTGGTCACCCTAACTTGCTTGCTCCTGCTTCCAATCCTATTGGGTTTACTTCAGATATGAAAAATGTGTAGACCAATTGCTTGAGCAACTTTTTGTTTTATTTTCTTTTGCAGTTGTAATTTTTTTATGCTGATGTACTTGTACTCAACAGTTTATCAATAAAAATAACTTTTACTTCTAATTTGCCTATCTTTTTTTCTTATTTTACATACTGTTGTTGATTTGAAACTTTACTCGCTCTTAATAGTTCATGGATAAACGGACCAATTATCCATAACTGATACCGAGCTACTTCAGAGATGTAATGAAATCTTCAAAGCTCGTCACCTATCTTTGACCGAGGAAGAACTATCAAAGTTGCTCGGGGAAGATGTTTTAGATCAAGCTAAGGAAGCCTACCTTTATCTGAAATGCCTCCTTGATCGGGTAGTGGCCAATAATGTGGCTTACTATGAAATGATTGAGGAACTGCAAGAGAATCACAAGGAATCTAAGGCCCTTTTGCATGCTGACTACGAACAAAAATATCTTGCTTTAAGCAAAAAATGGGGTTTTCAGTAAAAACTTGAGAAATATGCTTCCCATTTCAGAAGATAAGAGTTTTTGCTTAATCGTGAAGTGGAAGAAGCTAGGGCTATTAATAAGTTACTAGAGGAAGAGAAAAATAGCTTGAGGGATGAATTGAATGCACTGAAGACTTCCTCTTCCACTGCTGGTGCTACTGATGAAGGAGTTTCGTTCTTGAAGGTAGGAAATGCTAAGTTAAGGGAATAAGTGGAGTCATTGAAAAAGACCAAATTGCTTCCTCTTCCCGAGCAAGAACTAAACCTGGTCGAGCTACTAGAAATGAGGCAAGAACATAATAGACTCTTGTAAATTAAGCTGCTCAATTGAAAGCCAAATATTATGCCCTTACTGAAATGTCCCAGAAGCTTCGAACATAGTCCGAGCAGCTTATTACTCTGTCTACTCTGTTACAAGCTAAAGTTGGGGTGCTGAAGAAGTTGCAACACTAGGTCGATAAGTTAACATTCTAATTCCATAAGTAGCCTAGGGAAATCTGGATGGAGGGGTACAATGAAGCTTTAAGGCATTTTGATGAGCGGTTTAAATAATCCCAGAATGAAGGTTATAAATGGGGCTGGACCAATTGCCTGACGGTACTAAAGGTAAAATAAAACAATCCTTTCTAGAAATTGTATGATCCGGGTTATTGGACCTTAAAGATCCTCTTTTTAGGCTGGATGTTAATTAGATTCCTGTCAATATAATTCCCCAGTGCCTGATTTCCAAGTATTTAGGGGACTATGGCCTTCACGATGAGCTGAAAATTATTCGTCCTCCTTATCTGTTAGATCGACCAAGCAGCAGCAATAAAAGGGTGCTCTAAGACTTTAACTTTATCAATTCTCCTTACACCCTGAAGGATCCTCCAGTTGGTATGGGGACAGTTTCTAAGGCTGAGGGAAAACGTCCCTTAGAGTAATTTTATGTAATTCCGCTATGAACAAAATCATGTAATAATCATTAAATTAACGAAATATATTTGATCAACTTATCTGATCAATCTTTGAATGTGATTGTATTCTTTTTTCATTAGTTCTATTGACATCCTTAAGCATAAATTACCAATGAATACATAGGTTCTACTAGTTTACTTAGATTAAAATCTAAATTTATCACTAGTTACCCATGTGTCTCCATAGGTTCTACTAATGCACCTAAATTTTTAGGTTTTCTGCATTAGTTACCAGTAGTGTGACCAGGCGTATATGGAATATGTGTCTATATTCCTCTTGAGGAATCTTCACAATGTTCTTCCTTCACTTTGACCAGTAGGATAAAGATCTTGTTTTATCCTTATCTTTGTTGGCGAAGTTTTTTGAGGGCTGGATATCCTGCTGTACTTGGGTTTTTATTTGCTGCTGATCAAGTTATGCCGAGCTACTTTTTACCTGAGCCGAGCTGACTAACATTTGATATTAACTACGTGGTTGTTGCGATGGACCTATTCAGAGTGTCAACCAATCAGTGTGGTGCAACTTTTATGATACAACTTTTGAAGTTTTTCTAGAGACTTGACAACTTGATATTGTAGTTCTTGCACTAGTACTCCCAAAAAAAATCAAAAAGGGAAATGGAAGGAATCATCATATTCTTGATACTGAAAATTGATATTAAGCCGAGTACAATTGATTACATCATTGGTAGTACTTCCTAAGGTGCTAGGCATGCCATGGATTCTTGAATTCTTCTCCATCAAAAGTCTCAATTCTGTAGTTTCTAGGTCGGACAAATGCTGAAATACGGTATGGCCTATACCAATTGGCCTCAAGTTTGTTGTTCTTTTGGATAACCTTTTTAGCATATAATCTCCCTCATTTGGGTTGGTTGGCTTCATTCTCTTATTATAGAAATGTGTTGTTCGTTGTTGGTAAGGAGCATTTCTCAAAGCTGCATCTTGACATACTTATGCCAACATATTCAAATCCAATCTTCGCATTAGATCACTTATAGGAGAGTTAAAGTTTAAAACTCTATGGGATGGAAGGCCCAATTTATCAGGTATTACAGCTTCAGTCCCAAATACTAGGGGTGGCCATAGGCCCGAGGCCCGCCAAGCCCGCCCAATAAAAAAATAGGGCTTGGGTAAGGTAAATAGGCCCGCAAAGCGGGCTTGGCAAAATTTTATAGGCCCGATTTTTTTTCGGGCGGGCTTGGGCATGAGTTCTTAAGCCCGATGAGGCCCGGCCCGGCCCGAGGCCCGAAATATATATATATATATATATATATATATATATATATATATATATATATATATATATATATATATATATGTGGGGGGGGGGGGACTTCTATAAATATAAAAACGTATACCAAGTCTTTTCATGTAAAGTGAGAAACTTTATAAATGGACTTTGTAATATATGGAGTTTAAAACTGATTTTTAATTAAAAAAATTGGTCTTTAAATAAAAAAATAGGTATTTTAATTTTTAAAAAAAATCTTTTAATTAACATAATAGGGCCCGATCGGGCTGGCCTGGGTAAAGAGTTTTCAAATCTGGGCGGGCTTGGGATTACATAATAAGGCCCGATCTAGGCCCGAGCGGGCTTGGGATAACACTTAATTTTTCAAGCCCGGCCCGAGCCCGACCGGGCTTGCCCAGGCCCGGCCCACGGCCACCCCTACCAAATACCGACATGTATGGGGATTCCCAGTTGCAGTCCTCGAAATTATTCGGTATGCCCACAAAACACAATGTAACTCATTGATCCAATTTTCCTTGGCATCATCAAGTCCCTTTTTCATCCCATTGAGAAGAGTTAAATTTGCGACTTCAGTATTCCTATTACTCTGAGGATGACCTGGAGCATAATGTAGCTTTTGGATATTGGACTGGGCACAATAGGCAGCAAATTCATCATTGCTAAATTGTGTTCCATAGTCGGTGATAAAGGCATAGGGCAACCCATATCCATAAATGATATTCTTCCAAATGAATTGGTAGACCTTTTCATAAGGCGTGTCTATCAATGGTTCTGCCTCAACCCACTTCGTAAAGTAGTCCACATCAACAACCAAGTACTTGAATCTTCCTCAGGTGGTCGACAATGGCTTGACCAAGTCTATACCCCATATGGAAAAGTGCCAAGGTGAAGTGATTGGGGTTAGAGAAGCCTGCGAAGTTTTGCGAATGCTAGAATACTTTTTGCACTTGTCATATTTTTTGGCAAAGGCTGCACAATCTGCTCGCATTGTTGGCCAATTGTATCCCTATGCACTGATTCGCTGTAGTATTGTTCTTCCTGCTATGTGGGCTCTACAAGATCCTTCATGCACCTCCTGAGTCAAGTCTGGAACCTCTAATGGGTGAACACAACACTGTAGGTTAACTGTCAGCCCTATCCTGTATAACACTCCTTTATCTAGCACATATTTGACAGCTTTATATTTTAATTTTTTAGCCTCAATCATGTCTACTGGCAGAGTTCCTTATTTAATGTAAGCTCTGATGGGATCCATTCAATATGGTCACATATTTGCTGCAATAAAACTGGTCATCAGGTTTTCATCTATACTCCCATTTTCTAGAAGCTCGATATGAATAGTTCACTGAAGCTCGATTCTAGTTGCTGAAGCCAATCGAGCAAGTGCATCTGCTTGGGCATTATCCAGTCTTGGAATTCTACTCATTCGAACTGCAGGCAATGTTAATATTACTTTCAACGCTTTGGCCAAATACCTGGTCGTCAATTCTCCTTTGGCTCCATATAAGCTTAATATTTGATTCAGCACCAGCTGAGAATCACTGTGCGCCACAACTTGCTCGGCATTTAATGATTAGGCCAAACTCAAGCCCACAATGAGAGCTTCATATTTTGCTTCGTTATTTGAGGCCTGGAATTGGAATCGCAAATTATATTCAATATCTATTCCATCCGGAGTGTTAAGTATTATACCTACTCCATTGTCGGTTCTGCAAGATGACCCATCAACGTACAGGTTCTATGTTGGGATATTATTATCAAATGCTTGGTCTGTCAAGCTCCCATAATGGAATGTTTTTCTCCTTGCTTCCTCATACTTCCCTGACATCTCCTGAGCTCTAGAAGAGGAATTTTATAGGTTGACAGTGATTTCTTCTGACATTTCTTCTGATGAAGGTTGCTCGGGGGATTGATTGCTTACAACTCCTTTCGAAATATCTTCTCCCGATTCTTATTCTACTTTACTTGCCTATCTTATTGCTCGGGAACCTTCGGGTAAGTGAAGTTTACAATAAAATCTGATCCAGCTTGACCTTTCAAAGAAGATCTTGGTTCATAAATAATATCGCACTCCCCCAATTCTATAGCCTAGTACATTAATCTGCCAAACTTCTATGGTTTGTGGAAGGCTTGCCTTAAAGGCATATCAGTGAACACTACAATCATAAGGGCTTGGAAATAGGGTTTCATCCGTCTGAACGCCTCAATCAGTGCCAATGCCAACTTCTCCAGGCATGGATATCTGATTTTTCCTCCTCAAAAAGCTTTACGGGTGTAGTTTACTAGTTTCTGAACTCCATTTTCATCTCAGATTAAGGCGAAACTACCAGCTGATTCAGAAACAGCTTAGTATAAATACAATCTTTCTCCCAAAATTGGTCGGGAAAGCAATGGGGCTAACCCCAGGTACTTTTTCAACTCTGGAAAAGCTTTTTTGCACTCTTCGTTCCATTCAAAACTCTTTATAAACACTTTAAAGAATGGCAGACACCTATATGTAGCTCATAAAATAAATCTGTTCAGAGTTGCTACTCGCCTAATTAGCCTTTGTACATCCTTCTTGCAAGTAGGGTCGCATCTCAATCAATGCCTTGAGCTTATTTGGGTTTGCTTCAATTCCCATTTAATTTATAATATACCCAAGAAACATTCCCTCTTGCACTCTAACCATACACTTGGTCGGTTTCAGTCTCATCTGGTGTTTTTCCAGTTGGTCAAAAATTTAGCTGAGGTCGGTAATATGATTTGACGCTTTTTTCCTCTTTGTCAGCATATCATCCACATATACTTCCATGTTTTTGCCTATTTTCTATTCAAAGACTTTATTTACCAACCTCTGGTAAGTAGCACCTGTATTTTTCAAACCAAATGGCATAACATTATAACAGTAAGTTCCTCAGGTGGTAATTAAGGAAGTGCTCTCCCTGTCTCCAGGCTTCATTTTGATCTGGTTATAACCAGATTAGGCATCCATGAAACTGAATAGTTCATGTACCGATGCAGCATCCACAAGCTGATCAATTCGTGGTAAAGGAAAATGATCCTTTGGGCATGCTTTGTTCAAATTTGTGAAGTATACACACATTCTCCATTTATTATTCTTTTTTTACCATAACTACATTGGCCAACCAATCTGGATACTTCACTTCATTAATAAAAATAACTTTTTGAAGCTTTTCAACTTCTTCCTGTATTGCTTGGTTCTTCTCGGGGCTAAATAGTATTCGCCTCTGCTTTACAGGCTCGGCCTCTTTGTTACCATTGAGTTCATGGAAAAGAAAGTTAGGATCAATCCTTGTCATATCTTCGTGACTCCATGCGAACACATGCTTTGTCTGTCTAAGGATATTCACTAGTTCCCATTTAAGAACATGATCCAACGTTGCTCCTATTTGAGTGGTGCGTTCTGTCTTATCATTGTCCAACATAATGCCTTATGTTGCCTTTACTATCTGGTCCTTCACCAATTATGTTTCCTCCCTCGGATTTAAGGTTTCAACCTCAGATTCTTCATCAACTTCAGAGGTGTGCACTTGGTAAGTGGTGGTTTTCTTTTTTATTTCTTTTAGATATTCTTGTTTGGCAGATGAGTAATAGCATTTTCGAGCTACTTTTTGGTCGCCCTTTACAACGCCTGCTTCAAAGTTGGTCTGTAATTTCAAACATTGATGGACTGCAGATGGTACGACTTCGAACTTATTTAACCCTACTCTTTTAATAATCATGTTATAGGACGAATGGACATTTTTGTCCATTACAAAGAAACGTATCTTCTCGGTTCGGCTGGCTTACCAAGTGACGATCAACACCTCCACCTTAATTTTTCCCAAAGGGAATACTTTCTCACCAGAAAAACCTATTAAAGGTCTGTGGTAGGGCTTTAATTGGCTGAGCTTAAAATCTAAACTTTCAAAGCAAGGATTTAACATAATATCTGCCAAGCTACCATTATCAATTAGTACTCTGGAAATAATGATATCATGCTTTCAGACTTTGATTACTAGAGGATCATTATGGGGGTACAATACTCCTGATAGATCATTTTTAGAGAAACCGATCACGAGCTTATCTTTGTTGACCTTTCTTGGTCAATCTTCTTCAGCTAGATTGATTCTCTGTATATAGGAACAAGCTTGTGCCTCATTGAGGTAAGCCTTCTTTTCTCCTGTATGATCTCCTCCTCCTGCATCTGCACATGTAATCATTTGACAATCAAAAGAACTAAAGCTAAGCATAAACACCTCACGTTCTGGATGGAAAGGCTTTTTGAGTTGGTCAGGATCATTCTCCTGATTATCTTCATGGGTCATCTTTTTCTCGTCTCTGGGCTTGCAAGGCGATTTTGACCTTTGCCAAGCTTCTTCGTTATTCTGTCGATCAACAAACCGGTTCAATTTAAATCTTTGGATGAGAGTTTCAATTTCATTCTGTAGAGCAATACAACAATCTATCGTATGATCGTGGTCTCTATGAAATTCACAGTATTTGGACTTATCCCTCTTGATAGGGGTGATACTTAACTTCTCAGTCCAAAGTACATCCTTGTTATGTTTAATTTCCTCTAACACATGGTGAATACCCATTGTTAATGGAGTGTAATTATTATACTTCTAGTCGGTCTGTAATCCCTTTTTGCTTCGACTCCTAATGTTCCTTGGAATCATTGTGTTCATTTTTGTCAGTTTTGCTTTCTCCTTTTATCCCAGAGCTCCGCTTAGCTGCCATTGCCTCCTCTGCATTCATGATCTTGGGTGACTTTGCCATTAACTCCATCATTGTCTTTGGGGGATCTTTAGCAAGCGTGTAGCAAAGTGTCTCAAGGAGCAGTTCACTTATAAGAGTTATTATAGCAATCTTCTCCTCATAATCCACAACCTCCAATTTCTCATTATTGAAATGAGTGTTGTAGTGTCTAGTACTTTCTCCTTCCTTTTATCTCACACTGAGCAAATAAGCTACATTTTTTTTACTGATTTGACCCTCTAATAAAAGTTGTTAATGAATATCTCGGCCAGCCGATCGAAGCTGAAAATTTGCCCCCGAGGAAGGCTATTGCACCAGATTTGAGCAGGACTAGTAATTGTTCTGGAGAATGCTCTGCACCTTATTTCATCAGGGGCGGCATATATATCAACTATTGCCTAATATTGCTCGATATAAAGGATAAGGTGAGTCTTTCCATCATATTTGGGTGTAACCATAGGAGCTTTAAACTTTGAAGGTGTGGGAAAATCCACAATAGCTTGTATGAAAGGATATCCTTTCACAAAGCCTCTTTGTAAAGGGTTCCTAGATTTAGCCATTTCTCCCAATCTATCCTCCAAGTGCTGGATGGAATCCTTCCATGCATTATTTCCAGCATCAAATCTGTGTGTTACAGCTTTTTCATTACCAACTGCTTGTGCTGAACTTTCTTCTTGCGATTGTTGCTCGGTGCTGGCAGTTCGTCGAGCATTTGATCTAGATTGGGCTGAGCCTTCCCTTTGATTGGTTGGTCCTCAAATATTCCTCGATAATGCCCTGAGAGCATTTCTTTTCCCCCTGGGTCCCAAATGGTCAAAAGGAGATGCCCGACTAAGCCTTTCTAAGGCATTAAATCTTCCAGGAGTAAAAGACTGATCATCATAGGGCTCCGATGCTTTGAGACAAGAAATTTCTCCTGAGGGATAAAAGGTATCTCTAGTAGTCCTAGATTGGCTATGTATACTGCTTCTTGGAGGAGGAGGTGGCATATTTCCACGAGCAGGTAAGGAAAGTGACCTAGCTTACGTGGTATGCACTAACTGCCTCGTGGTATCTTGAATAACATCTTGTCCTCTGGCGAGACTGACTTGAATACCAGTCAAATCATTGGGCATTAGTGGAGCAGAAGGAAAAGGCGGGATGCCATTATTTCTGAGGCTTGATTGAGGAATATCAACCATTTGAATGAATGAATGGATGAAAATGGTTGAAAACACGTTCCCACAAACGGCGTCAATTTGTGGATGCAAAAACTAAATTATCTCTAATTATTTGATCACCGATAAATAAGTAAACAAAAGACACAAAAGATTTTTAAAGTGGTTCGGCTAAAGGGGAAAAGCATATTGCCTTGTGTTTGTTCAGTTATCTCTTGTTTCGTGTCCCCTGCTGTAAAGATTACAATGTGTTTATAGCCCCTGAGGGTGTACAAGAAATGGAATATTAAAGGATGGAATGCCTTTATAACGTAGACATTTACATCTATATAACGTTCATAATATATACAACTAGTGGCGCTTGATAACCCCTGTTGGTCGATCTTCCTGGTGTTGGTCGGGATTCTTTTGTGAGCTGGTCGACATTCTTGGATTCATTCAGATAAATAAGACTTGCTGACTAGGACTAATGCTACGTGTCTATTTTTTATTGGTCCAAATAATAGGATAATTTTTGGTATTAATACTAGGGCTCATGGTTTTCCTCAAATTCGTTATGTTCAGTTATGGTCAGTTCCTCCACTGCAGGTGGTAAAGGAAGTCTCTTGAAGACGTTATTGAGTTGATCTTAAAGCTGTTTTTTATGAGGTTTCATCTATGTGAAAGAGCTAGATAGCTTGGTGTTAGATGTCATCGCAACAAGAGTAAAGTTTGCACATACTTTTAATTGAATGGAATTGTTTTTCCCACAAATGGTGCGAAACTGACGGGTGTTGAAATTATTTGAGACCTCAAACCCAATAAGTGCTCCCCACATGACCTCAAACAGGTTAGTAGATGGTAAGTATCAAAGTGATAAACTAGGATATAAAGTGGTTCAGACCTCAACTGAGGATCCTACGCCCACTGTGAAAGATGTTACTCATCATATTAGATTATAAATGAGAGTATTACCATATATGGACCTCTTGGACTTTGACCAAGGAGGTTTGAGGTGTATGCAGTCTTTATTACTAATAAAAGGGTCCTTAGGATGTAAGTGATGGGCTTCTATAAGAATTCTTTGTCCTAGTTCTAGATTTAATAGAACATGTAATTTATGAGGGGTTAGAAGTGGTCCAAAACTTCTCATATGCTCTACTAACAATGCGTTAATAGAAGATATAATAATAAACACTTATTATGGCTATGTTATGTGATTCTTCGATAATTTTCAGATTAATTAGATTGGTTTTAATCGATTACAAGCTTCCCATATATATACATTCCCCTGGATAGAGAATGAGTGGAATGCAACAGTATGGTCAGGGCTGCCCTGAGCTCTAACGACTATAGTAACATGGTGGAGTGTTGGTAAAAGGCTTGCAGGTGGTGTAGGGTAGATGGCAGGACAATTTAGTATAGATGGGATCCTTCAATTCTAATGGGAAGGAGTGATAGCGGTAGGTAGAACAATGTTTGTACCTTCTACCTACTCGCTAGAGAAGTTGCAAGAGGCTCTTCTGGAATGGACTGAGCATACTTTTGTGATATATCAAAAGGGTTTCCTCATGAAAGAGGGGATAAAGTATTATCAGAGGTTAGTCCTTCCTGTGCGGAGTTCCATTGAGTTAGTTAGAGGTTCAAAGTTATTGATTATGAGGTCTTTGAGTTCTGCATTTGAGGTTAGACAGAGTGACCGATTTCTTGATGATAACAGGGAAGCCGCTATGGCCTTTGATCCTATTTTGGTCCCTTTTTTAAAGTGGCCATGGTCTTTAGGGACCATCGATAGTGTGTTAGAGGTCTCTGTTAGACCTTGGAACCTCTTCCCTTACATGGATGGAGGTAAAAGGTTGTGAACCTTTGAAATTCTTGAACAATTAAATTGGGTATCATAACCTATTCAGATAGAATTGGAATTTACACACATATTATTGAATTATACTGATTAGAATATTAATATGATTCTCCCTCTTATAATTGAAATTGCACATTAATTCATAAGATCGTAAGTATAAACATTGTAATATTTCCACGTGATACCCTCTTTTAGTTGGAAATATGATTAAACACTTATATTGGGAATTCTAAATGATTAAACTCTCATACAAAATTAGAATAATTCTAATGGAAATCCTTTAATAAAGTAAGTAGGTTGTAATTTGATTAAAAACATATATTATATTGGTGTTAGAATATTACTTTGGAATTGGGTATTCTTATGACTTCTCACATGTTGTACATACAAAATGCTAAATTAAAAAGTTAGACACTTAGACTTAGTTTACAATTGTGATTCTTTTTGTTGTTGTCCTTACACATGTTGGGAACGTATATCGATAAAAAAGATGAATTTTAATAGTTAGACTAATGAAATGAACTAAGAATCCTTCAGGCTAATACTATAAAATGGGTTGGGTATGGATGTTTATATTATTGTCATGGATCAGGTTAGAGACAAAATTATGCTATGATTGGTTATATTATGGAGGCGACCGAGGGACATTTCGATTTATTTTTATTTGCGGCCGTTGATGTAAAAAACTAGATTTGACCTAATTCTTTAATCACAGATAAAAATAAATAAGACAAAAGATTTTTAAAGTGGTTCAGCCTTGAAATAATGGCCTACGTTCACTGTTCGTGTTATTGCTGACTTGTTTGCAGAATTCTCGATAATGGGTTTACCAAGAAATTCCGAGTCCCCTGCTAATGAGGAGGTTACAATGTATTTATAGCCTGGAGGCGATACAACTGAAAGAATAATACACAGTTGTCCAATAGGCGTATGCGTCTGTGTGATAATAATGAACATTTAATGCGCAGTCATCCTCTTGATTATCCGGATATGAATGCTTTGTACGAGATGCAGCTCGGACCGCCTAAGCTGCTTGGACCGCCTAAGTAGCTCGGTACAGTAGAGTTCCTCGGAGAACACTTGTTGCTCGGAGCGTTCTGAGTTGGTCGGGGAGATTGAGTTCCTCGGAGTCAATGTATTGTTTAAAAAATGTTTGCGAGTGCCATGTAGATTGACACGTGTCTCCACATAATCGGTCCACGCCAGTAGACTAAATTTGGTATCAATAGAATCCCCCAATATTTCGTATAGGGTTGTGTTTCGGCCGGATTGGATCGAAAAATGCCTATTCGGAAAAAAATCTGATTTTTTCGGAAATAAAATAACTATTCCTATTTCCGATCCGATTTTTTCGGAAAATTAAAAAAAATTCCGAATTCGGAAAAATCGGAAAATCGGCATAAATCGAAAAAAATCGGAAATTCACAAAATATATTAAAAATCCAGAAATTTCGGAAATTCCAAAATTTCAAAAAAATAAATTATGGATTTTCGATTACTCGAAATTCTCATTTTAAAGAAACAATGAAAATGGCTTAACCCAACATGTAAACACATGAGGATTTGGCTCATTTTTCATTTGTGTAGAAGTTAGGAGGATACTCTCCTTTTATAGAGCATATTTTGGAGCCCTCTCCCTCTCCCAACCGATGTGGGATATGGGAAACTTTCAAAAAATCGGAAAAGAAATCGAAAAAATCAAAAATCGGAAAATAATTCCAAAAAAGTCGAAAATAATTCGGAAAAATCAGATCGGCATAGTTTCGGAAAAATCGGATCGGAAAAATTGGAAAATCGGAAATTCAGAATTATTTCCGATTTCCCATCCGATTTTTTTCGGAAAAATCGGAAATCGGAAAATCGGAAATGGACAAACTAAAATTTCATTCCAAATTCGGAAAAAAATCGGATCGAAAATCGGAAAAATCGAAAAGTTCGGAAAAAAAACACAGCCCTAATTTCGTAGTTTGATATTGAAGAAAAGTATGGAACATAACGCTGCCTAAACTTTATGGATTTTAGACAAACGTTCATTGTTTATAACCCCTTTTTGAGTGCATATCAGGCTTTTTAAAGTATTTCGAATTTCAATAACCGCTTCGTGTTTCGTGCCTTTTTCTTCTTTTTAGCCGCAGGATACGTAATCGTCCACCCTGGTAATCATTGCTTTTCTCCATTCTCGAGGTAAAGTATTTAAACGCTTCAGAAAATTCAATCATCTTTTACTTTTTCAAATCTGCATCTTTAGAACTTCTTCACTTCTTTCTGTCTTGTGCGTTCGTTTCTTCCATTGTTCGTTGTCACCTGATTCATCTTTTTCCTGTAAGATCCTCTTCCTTCTCTTTTATTTCTTTTGTTCGTCATGGTTTACCTTGTTGCGTCGCTTGATAAATTTCATTCTGATTTTTCTATTACTTCCTGGGTCATATTGGAAGAGCTTTCTGAACCTTCTGACTATTTTCGTTTGGCTGAGGGACATTGGTTCCCCAGTCTCTTTGTATGAATGTGGCTTTTCTTTTCCTCCAAATCCCTTTTGTTTGGAGTTCTGTCAGTTTTTTGATGTTGTTCCTGCGAAAATAACACCAAACACTTGGAGAATAGTTAATGGAGTTCATAGGTTAAACCAAATTCATGGAACTCGTTTAGGAATTCCAAAAATTATGTTTTGCTATAGATGGGTTGTTAGTGATAACACATTTTATTTAAAAACTAGGTTTTTAAATAGGGCTTTAGTTGTCAATCTCCCAGATGCCAACAGGGATTTCTTCGAGCATGGGGTTGTTATGAAAAATTGGCAACATGCTCCTTTACATGGAGATGATGTATATCAGGGTCCTAAGTGTCCCCCTTACGACAATGGGATATGTTGTTTTTATTTTATTTTTGAAATTATGTTTTCTTTATGTTTGATCAAATGCGTCATTGACATTTTAATTTTTGTCTATTTGCAGTTGATAGCAAAAGAAAATCCCCTAAGAAACTGATGTCAATTTGAGGCACTTGAAGCTTATCTGGAGTTTGCATCAAATTGTTGCTGACGAACACATTAGATCAGCTTCTTATTTATTGCAGTACTAGAGTTACACTTCATCCTTTACTGCTCGTCCAGTAGTAGGTGACATCGACCCATTACCAGTCTCTGAAGGTTCCTTTCCTGAATCAAATCTTCCCCTCAGTATCATAATGAAGAGACGAAAAGCTCCCTCATATTTTGACAAATCAGATTCTGGCTCTGTAGAGGCAAAGAGAAGTAAGCAAGACGTCCCAGAGGAAGGGACAAGAAAAATTGATGCACCCCCTCCAGTAGCTGTTAAAAAGGTTGCCGAGAAGCCCCCAGTGGCTCCGAGAAAGGTTGTTGCTATCTCTCCTCCCAGCGAGGTTATAGTTGTATCACCGACCAATACATCATCCTTGGTTGAGAATGTTCCTGCTCCTACAAGGAGGTTGAAGAAAAATTCCTCGGACAAATTGGCTGAATCTATCTCTCAGCCTCTAACTGCGGGAAGTGGTGTTCCCACTTTTGTTGCTCCGAGCTCTGCCATGAGCTCGGTGAAGTCTTGGATTATCCCCGAGATCCAAGGTATTGAAGACAGTCTTTCTTGGGATAGGGTTACCACCTTGGAAGCTCAACATATTGCCTCAGTAAGTATTACTAATATAAACTTTCATTTTTCAATGTTATGTCCCTGCACTGACTTATAATTATTTTTTTTTTCCAGGTGGTAACCTGTTTCAATACTATTCTGAAAAAGGATGAGGCCATCAAGGCCTCGAGCTCCTAGGGAGGTGTAAAGGAAGCTTTTGTGGGTCTGACACAGTCCTTAAATGATTCTCGTCAGAAATATGACGAAGATAAGGTTGCCTAGGAGAAGTAACTAAAATCCATCGAGGAAGAGAGAGAGAGAGCTGTGGAGGCCTCTCAAGAGTTGGAGAGGAAAATGAAAGAATTTGAGAAGAAGAATATTGAGCTTGAGGAAAAGCTCAAAAATACTGGAGAGCTTGAGACTAAGCTCAAAACTGCTGAAGAGGAACTTGGTAGACTTCATGAAGCTGATCGTCAGAAGCAGGAACTAGAAAGAAAAATGAAGGCTGTCGAGGAACTTCATACTGAGAGGATTTCCTCAGATAAGACAAAGAGAAAGCTAGCTGTTAAGAAGCCCTTCAGCGCTGACTGGGACAAGGGTTGGAACAAAGGCCTAGCTGCCATGTCCTCTCAGATGGAATTTTCTAGCCTCAAATTCTTCAGGGACGAATGGATTGCTACTCTGCAGGAGTTAAAGGTCTCAGAGAGTTCTGAACTTTTTCAGCGCCAAGTTCATGGTCCTCCTCCCTCTCCTGGAGAAGAAGAAGAGGACGAAGCTGCCTCAGAAGAGTCTTCGATGGTAACTGGGGATCAGGTTCCTACTGTTGAACTTCGCTACGAGCAGCCCCAACCAACCAACCAACATGTCTATCGATCAGCTTTCTCTGCCCTCCGAGCAACCTACCTCTTCGTCCAAGCCTTCCGAGGAAGTCTTAGGAAGCAAGGAGAAGGTGTAGAGTTGTTCGGACCTCTCTCTTTGCTTTTTATTTTGTTATTGAATGTAATTCTGAACCATGTACCTTTTTTGTGATGTAATAAAATTTGAAGTTTTGGTTATGCATCTTAAATCCCTTTTTTCTTGCTCTATTCTTATTATTGATCCATTTTACTCTTCTTGCTCTGTCTACTTTCTTATTGATTCTTTCTATCTCTTCTTTTTGCTAGTTTATGGCTAGAATGGAGCTCTTGTCAGCCCACGATACTGAACTGATGAAAAAATATAATGAGTACTTCAAAGCTGGCCATACAGACTTGGATGAGTCACAAATTTTTAATATCCTGTGCTCAGATGCCTCTGAACGAGCAGTGGAAGCTTACCAATATCTGAAATGCTTACTCCACCGAGTTGTTGCCAATAATGTGGATTATTACGAGATGATTGAAGATCTCCAGGGTACTATCGAAGAACTTCAGCAACAATACAAGGAATCTTATGCCCTTTTGCATCAAGGGTATGAGAAAAAGTATCAGCAACTACATGCTGACAAAGGATATGATAAGTTAGTCGCTACTTATGATTTTAAGGAGAGGACTTTGAAGACCGAGGTTGAAGAGCATAAGCAGATCGCGAAACTGCTGTAGCAGGAAAACAATAACTTGCGAGGAGAGATATCCCAACTGAAATCTGCAGCATCTACCTCGGGAGCCATGGTCCCTGTCAATGATGAAGGTTTCTCATTTCTGGAGGTTGAAAATGCCAATCTAAGAGACGAATTGGAAACTTTAAAGAGAATTGGACCCTCTACATCTGCTCGCGGACGAGCAAGAGTTTCTAGGGGATGAGCAAGAGCTGCTCGGGTTACTATTGAAGAGGCGAGAACTCAAGCATCTTTGGAAAATCAAGCAGTTAAGTTGGTTACGAAGAATAAGGCTCTGGCAGAGATGTCCAAGAAGATTCTGGACCTTAACGAGCAACTTTCCACACAAGGATCCGCCTTGGAGAATAAAGAAATTTTTATGAAGAATCTCTACGAGTAGCTAGAAAGGTTGACTTACCAATTCCACAAACATCCTAGAGAGTTTTAGATGGCTGGCTATAATGAAGCTCTCTACCATCTTGATGATCGAATCCAGCAAGCGAATAATGAGGGTTATAAACAAGGATGGCTGAATGCACTGGGTGTATTAAAATTGGAGCAGGGCCATTATCTATGGGATTATCATAACCCTGGATTGCTCGAGTTGCCCGTGCCACCTTTTAAACTTGATATGAGCTGGATTGCTCGGGCAATCCCTTAGTGCTTAATCTCCAAATATCTCGGCGACTATAGTCTTCATTCCAACGTTGATATTTCTCGCCCTGAGCATCTGCTTGATCGGCCATCAGTGATGAATTCTCGAATGCTTCGAGATCTGAATTTCATAAATTCCCCTTATGCCTTAGACGATCCTCCTGCTGGAGTAGAACCTGTTTCAAAGGCAGAACGGAAGAAACCAATAGAATATGATTTTATGTAATAATTTCTACTTTCCACAGCATATGTAATCCTTCTGGTTTTGAATGAAAATTTTTGGTAATACATTTCTCACGTCATTTGTAATTTTACTTAGTATGAATGAAAATTTGTCTTTTGCCATTTCATTTTCTTCTAAATAATTTATAGAATGTTTTTGCTTGTTGATTGGTAAATATATATATGCTTGCGACATACTGATCTCATTGCAGTGATTTATCAATCTTTAATTCTAAATAATAGAACAACCTACACTTCATGGTATTGCCTAATTTAAATAACCGGAGTTGATTGAAATTGGCTTACTGACCAACTAGGGGGTTGAGATTTTTGTTTCCGACCAACCGGAGTTGGTGAACTTTTATTCCCCGACCAACCGCAGTAGGTGGATTTTATTTTACCGACCAACCGTAGTTGGTGGACCGACCAACCGTAGTTAATGGACCGACCAACCGTAGTTGGAGGGATTTATTTTACCTACCAACCGTAGTTGATGGACCGACCAACCGTAGTTGGAGGGATTTATTTCACCGACCAACCGTAGTTGATGGACCGACCAACCGTAGTTGGAGGGATTTATTTTATCGACCAACCGTAGTTGGTGGACCGACCAACCGTAGTTGGGGGGATTTATTTTACCGACCAACCGTAGTTGATGGACCGACCAACCGTAGTTGGAGGGATTTATTTTACCGACAAACCGTAGTTGATGGACCGACCAACCGTAGTTGGAGGGATTTATTTTACCGACCAACCGTAGTTGATGGACCGACCAACCGTAGTTGGAGGGATTTATTTTACCGACCAACCGTAGTTGATGGACCGACCAACCGTAGTTGGGGGATTTATTTTACCGACCAACCGTAGTTGATGGACCGACCAACCGTAGTTGGAGGGATTTATTTTACCGACCAACGGTAGTTGATGGACCGACCAACCGTAGTTGGAGGGATTTATTTTACCGACCAACCGTAGTTGGAGGGATTTATTTTACCGACCAACCGTAGTTGGTAGACCGACCAACCGTAGTTGGGGGAATTTATTTTACCTACCAACCGTAGTTGATGGACCGACCAACCGTAGTTGGAGGGATTTATTTTACCGACCAACCCTAGTTGATGGACCGACCAACCGTAGTTGGAGGGATTTATTTTACCGACCAACCGTAGTTGATGGGCCGACCAACCGTAGTTGGAGGGATTTAATTTACCGACCAACCGTAGTTGATGGACCGACCAACCGTAGTTGGTGGACCGACCAACCGTAGTTGGGGGGATTTATTTTACCGACCAACCGTAGTTGATGGACCGACCAACCGTAGTTGGAGGGATTTATTTTACCGACCAACCATAGTTGATGGACCGACCAACTGTAGTTGGAGGGATTTATTTTACCGAACAACCGTAGTTGATGGACCGATTAACCGTAGTTGGAGGGATTTATTTTACCGACCAACCGTAGTTGATGGACCGACCAATCATAGTTAGAGGGATTTATAGTGTGTAGCACTAATACTCCGAAAAAATTTCAACAAAAGGAGAGAATTGGGTAAAACATCCAAAGCTTTATCATATCGAAGAAAACTGCATTACATAAGGATTGAACTACTGATAATATTTGCGCAGATGCTCTGCGTTCCATGCATTCTTAAACTCCTCTCCTTCTAAGGTTTCAATCCTATATGTCCCTGGTCGAACAACTTCTGTCACTCTGTAGGGTCCATGCCAGTTAGCGTCCAGTTTATTGTGTCTTTGAATTACTTTCTTTAGCACATAGTCCCATTCTTTCAAGTCATATTTATTTACTCTCTTGTTGTAAAACAGAGCTGTTCGTTGCTGGTATGCAGCATTCCTGATTGCTTCTTCTTCTCTAACTTCCTCGAGCATATCCAAGTCTAATTTTCTAATCAAGTCACTGATAGGAGAATTGAAATTCAGCACTCTGTGTGTGGGGAGGCCCAGCTCGGCAGGTATAACGGCTTCACTTCCAAATGCCAGCATGTATGGAGATTCTCCTGTTGCTGCTCGTGGTGTAGTACGATAAGCCCACAGCACAGAATGTAGCTCGTTAATCCAGTTTGCCTTCGCATCATCCAGTCGTTTTTTTAAACCATTCAGTAGCGTTCTGTTCGTCACCTCAGTTTGCCCATTGCTCTGAGGATGGCCTGGTGCAGAGTGGGTTTTCAATATGTTTGATTGGTGATAATATGCAGCAAACTCCTCGTTATCAAATTGGGTTCCATGATCAGTAATGAATGCATGGGGAAAACCATATCTGCAAATGATATTCTTCCAAATAAATTGATACACCTTCTCATAAGTCATATCAATAAGAGGTTCAGCTTCCACCCATTTAGTAAAATAATCCACAGCGACGACGAGGTATTTGAACCTTCCTCTTGTCGTCGGGAGTGGCCCGACCATGTCTATTCCCCACATGGAAAATGGCCAAGGGGATGTTATGGGTGTTAGTAATTCCTGAGGAGTTCTTCGAAGGGACGAGAAGCGCTGACATTTGTCACATTTCTTGGCATACGCTATACAATCATCCCTCATCGTCGGCCAATAATATCCCCGTGTTATTATTCTTTGCAAAAGCGTCTGACCTGCTACATGAGCTCCACAGGACCCTTCATGGACCTCTTCAACCAAATCTTTCACCTCGGAAGGGTGACACATCTTTGCAGACCTGCTCTAATTCCCCGTCTATATAGAATACCATTAGTTAATACATAACGAGCAGATTTAAACTTCAGTTTCTTGGCTGCGAGTTTGTCAGTTGGTAATTTCCCTTCCTCAATATATTCCCTGATGGGATCCATCTAAGATGGTCCTAATTCAAGGGTAATAAAGTTCATCATCAGATCTTCGTCTATGCTTCGACTAGCCAAGACTTCTATTGGGATTGTTCTTCGTAGCTCGGTGCGTGTGGCTGAAGCTAACCGAGCTAAGGCATCCGCTCTTGCATTCTCCAATCTTGGTATTCTAATTATCTGTACTGCGATCAAGCTTGATAAAACCTCCATTGCTTTTGCATGATACCTGATCATTAATTCTCCTTTGTCTGCATATACTCCCAGCATTTGATTTACGATCAGTTGCGAGTCACTGAATACGATAACCTCCTCTGCCCCTATGGTTTTTACTAAACTAAGTCCTGCAATCATAGCTTCATATTCAGCCTCATTATTAGAAGCCTTGAATTGGAAGCGCAAAGCATACTCCATATCTATTTTATTCGGGCTGTTTAAAATAATCCCTGCCCCACAGCCTGTAGTGCAGGATGAGCCATCCACATATAGATTCCATATAGGTACTTCATCCTCAAATTTTTGATCAGACAAAGTTCCTTGATGGAATATTTATTGCTTCTTTATATCCTCCCCTAGCACTTCTTGCTACTCGTCGACCATCTCCTCTTGCTCGTCAACGGACCTAAGTTGGTCGGGGTTTAAATCTGATGATCCTGTAACATCCACAGGTTGGTTGGTGTTCACTTTTTGCTTTTCGAAGGTATCAGGGTAGGTGAACTCTGCTATAAAATATGCTACTGCTTGCCCTTTAAGCGACGATCTAGGTTCATAAACTATGTCATATTCACCAACTTCTACTGCCCAGTACATCAATCTTCCTGATTTTTCTGGTTTATGGAGAGCTTGCCTCAATGGCATATCAGTATACACAACTATGGTATGAGCTTGGAAGTACGACCTCATTCTTCTACTCGCTTCAATCAACGCTAGCGCCAACTTTTCCAGTCTTGGATATCTGATCTCTGCTCCTCGGAAGGCCTTGCTAGTGTAATAGATCGGTTTTTGCACTCCATCCTCCATTCTTATCAATGCCGAGCTAACTGCATTCTCCGACACTGCCAGATACAAGTACAATCGTTCTCCCATCACTGGCCTGGACAACAGAGGAGGTGCTCCCATGTATTTCTTCAACTCTTGAAAGGCTTTATCGCATTCATTATTCCATTCAAACGTTTTTCGGAGTGTTTTGAAGAATGGGAGGCATCTATCAGTTGCTCGTGATACAAATCTATTAAGTGCTACAACTCGCCCAGTGAGACTTTGCACTTCCTTCTTCGTCGTTGGAGATCGTAGTCCCAATAGAGCCTTGATCTTCTCAGGGTTTGCTTCGATACCTCGTTGGTTGACAATATACCTGAGGAACATGCCTTCTCGTACTCTAAATATGCACTTGGTGGGGTTCAACTTCATTTGATATTTATCTAGTTGATCAAAGGTCTGTCCTAAGTCAATTAGATGGTCACCAACTTTCTTGCTCTTCGTCAGCATATCATCAACATAAACTTCTATATTGTGACTGATTTGTTCTGCAAACACCTTGTTCATCAGTCGCTGATATGTTACACCTGCATTTTTCAAACCAAAAGGCATAACATTATAATAATAAGTTCCCATAGGGGTGATAAAAGAGGTACTCTCCCTGTCTTCAAGTTTCATTTTAATCTGGTTGTAGCCAGAATAAGCATCCATGAAGCTCAACAGCTCGTGTGCCGAGGTAGCATCCACTAGTTGATCAATTCGGGGAAAAGGAAAATGATCCTTTGGGCATGCCTTGTTGAGGTCGGTGAAGTCTACACACATCCTCCATTTATTGTTCTTCTTTTTTACCATCACCACATTAGCTAACCAGTCTGGATATTTGACATCTTCAATAAAACAAGCTTTCTGGAGCTTCTCGACCTCCTCTTGTATAGCTTGGTTCTTTTCGGGGCTTAACACTCTTCTTCTCTACTTCACTGGCTTAATTTCCTTATTCACATTAAGTTCGTGACACAAGAAATTTGGGTCTATTCCTGGCATATCTTCGTGGCTCCATGCGAAAGTTCATGTTCTGCTTTCTAGGAAGGCTATCAATTCCTATTTTAGTGGGGTGTCCAACGATGAACCGATTTGAGTTGTTCGTTTCGAGTGTTCGTCGTCCAGAATGATATTTTCAGTAGCTTCCACCACCTGACCTTTTACGAGCTGTGACTCGTCTCTAGGATCTAACGGTTCAATTTTTGCACCTTCATCCACTTGATAGGTGGTAGTCTTTTTCCTACATTCTTCCAGTTCTTCTTGCTAGGCAGATGAATAGTAGCATTCCCGAACTACTTTTTGGTCACCCTTTACAATTCATACTCCAAAGTTGGTTGGAACTTTTAGGCATTGATGTATAATAGATGGTACTGCTTCGAACTTCTTTAATCCTACCCTTCCCATGATGATATTGTAAGCTGATTAAACATTCTTATCCATCATAAAAAAGCGCACTCTTTCTGTTCGACAAGCAGGCCATGTACCGATGAACATATCCAATTTGATGGTCCCAAGTGGGAAAACTTTCTCACCAGCAAAACCGAGGAGGGGCCTGTGATAAGGCTCCAGCTGAGACAACTTTAAATTTAAGCTGTCAAAGCATGAGTAGAACATGATATCTACCGAGCTGCCATTATCCACTAATACTCGCGAAATCACTACTTCCTTCATCCTCATTTTGATCACCAATGGGTCATCATGAGGATATAGCACACCTGCGAGGTCATTCTTAGAAAGACCGATGACCAGTTTATCTTTGTTCACCTTCCTCGGGGGATCTTCTTCAGCTAGATTTATCCGTTGAATATACGAACAAGCTTGAGCCTCGTTGAGGTAAGCTTTTCTTTCTGCAGTAAGATCTCCACCTCCTGCATCTCCACCAGTGATAACATTGCAATCAAATGACCCAAAACGGATAGAAAATACCTCACGTTCTGGCTATTTTGGTCTTTTGGGGAGATCAGGGTCATCTTGATCATCTTCTCGATCTTTTTCATGATTTCTCTTCTTATCTTCTTTGGCTCGACGAGGAGATCTAGACCTCTGCCTTGCTCGATTGCTGCTCCTTCCACCATTTCGACGATCCACATACTTGTTCAATTTTCCCCGCCTGATGAGCTCTTCAATTTCATTCTGGAGAGCTATGCAGTTTTTGGTTGTATGACCATGATCCTTATGGAACTAGCAATATTTGGACTTATCCCTCTTGTCAGGATCTGTCTTCATTTTTTCAGGCCATTTTAACTCCTCGCTGTTCTTTATCTCTTCCAGAACATGGTTTATGTCTACTTTCAAAGGAGTATAGTTTCCAAATTTCCTCATCTATTCCAATACCTGCATGGCTCTTGACTGCTTGTTACCACCATTATTCTTCTGATCCTTCTTCTCAATCTTCTCGGCCTCAACTTTGGTCTCCTTAGTGTCCATGCTCTTCTTTGCAACCATAACTTCCTCGACATTCATGATTTTGGCTGCTTTTGCTATTAATTTTGACATGGTCCTAGGTGGATCTTTAGACAGAGTATAGTACAATTTATTTGGCAACAATCCACTCATCAGAGTAGTGATTGCTGTCTTTTCCTCGTAATCAATAACTTCGAGCTTCTCGTTATTGAAACGAGTAATATAATCCCTGGTGCTTTCACCTGCTTTTTGTCTAACACTTAACAAGTGTGCTACTCGCTTAACTGGTTTTGCTCCAAAATAGAAGTTTCCAATAAAGAGCTCGGCCAATTAAAAGAAAGTTGCAATCTTCCCCCGAGGAGGATTATTGTACCATATTTGAGCAGATCCAGTGAGAGTTC
Organism: Sambucus nigra; assembly: GCA_949130495.1. Lineage (NCBI taxonomy): Eukaryota > Viridiplantae > Streptophyta > Magnoliopsida > Dipsacales > Adoxaceae > Sambucus > Sambucus nigra. Next base: position 353,345,680 of record OX422215.1, read on the forward strand.
CTGAAAACGCCCTGCATCGCATCTCGTCTGGAACAACATAGATATCAGCAGCTGCCTGATATTGTTCTATATGGAGAACAAGATCAGTTTTTCCATCATATTTTGGTGTTACCACTGGGGCTTTGAACTTTTATGGTGTGGGAAAATCCATAATTTCTTGGATAAAAGGTGTCCCTTGGACAAAAGTTCTCTGTAGAGGATTTTTGGCCTTAGCCATTTCCCCTAGTCTATCCTCCAACCTCTGAATAGATCCTTTCCATACGTCATTTCCCTCCTTGGGCCTATTGGTCCGAGCAACTGATCATGTTGAATTTGCCTCTTGGGATCTTTCACGACGAGCAGCTGGTCGGGATTGGGCAGAACCTTCCTTTAAATCAGAGAATCGTTGAGAGTTCCTCGACACCATCCTAGGGGGACTTTTATTCCGCCTAGGACCCAAACGATCAAAGGGAGAGACTCTACTTAATCTTTCAAGAGCACTGGTCCTTTCTGGAGATAGAGTGACGTTTTGTTCAGTATCTGTGGCTCGTACTGATGAAGTTCGGCCAGGTTGATAAGAAAAATCATTAGATCTTTCAGTGCGATATGAATCGGCATGTCTAGATCGAGATTCCTCTGGGAGTAATGTTCGTCTAGTTCGTGAGGAAGGCAATTGGGTATTTCTCTGAATGCTTCGTTGTCTTGACTGGGCAGGTGCTCCACCCTGGATAATTTGCATGAGTTGTCGCATGGTTTCTTACATGGCGGTCTGGCCCTGAGCCAAATTAGCCATTATTCCAGCCAGATCTTGGACACTTGGAGGAGTGGATGGATTTGGGGGGATTCCAGCATTTCGATTACTGGATTCAGGATTATCAGCCATTGGTGATGAATTATTTTAGTGAAAAACGATAATTACAGTCGTTTTTCCACAGACGGCGCCAATCTGTTGATGTAAAAAACTAGATTTGACCTAATTCTTTAATCACATATAAAAATAAATAAGACAAGATTTTTAAAGTAGTTCAGCCTTGAAAGAATGGCCTATGTCCACTGTTCGTGTTATTGCTGACTTGTTTGCAAAATTCTCGATAATGGGTTTACCAAGAAATTCCGAGTCCCCTGCTAATGAGGGGGTTACAATGTATTTATAGCCTAGAGGCGATACAAATGAAAGAATAATACACAGCTGTCCAATAGGGGTATGGGTCTGTGTGATAATAATGAGCATTTAATGCGCAGTCATCCTCTTGATTATCCGGATATGAATGCTTTGTACGAGATGCAGCTCGAACCGCCTAAGCTGCTCGGACTGCCTTAGTAGCTCGGTACAGTAGAGTTCCTCGGAGAACACTTGTTGCTCGGAGCGTTCTGAGTTGGTCGGGGAGATTGAGTTCCTCGGAGTCAATGTGTTATTCAAAAAATATTTGCGAGTGCCATGTAGATTGACACGTGTCTCCACATAATCGGTCCACGTTAGCAGACTAAATTTGGTATCAACAGCGCCAACTAAAAATGACGGACTGACAGACTAGTTTAGTGGCGGCTAGTCACGGGTTATTTGGTATAATAGTTACCCCACAACTAGTGGGGGATAGTCCAAATTTTATCTCGGGATGAATTATTGACATGTAGCTATTTGAGAATAATATTGGTTATATTATTGTGCGTATTGGGTACACTAGTCATCTATCCATTTATGGGAACTAGTTGGATTTTATACGAGTTCATAACGTACACCTTACGAAAGATTAACACCGTTACGGAAGGGGTAAAGAATTTAAATTAACAACCGTGGATTTGTTATTTATACACATGATTGTCGGTTTTATTACTCGAGTTGTGTAGCTTTTATCTTATTGTGTGGGCTTGACCCGTCATATTATTCTAGGTGCTCTAGTTCGTCAGACTTTGTAACTCGAGAATAAATTTGGCCATGTTTAATTAGCAAATACTCGAATGTGGAACAAAGTAAAATATCATCCTTATCATGTGACAAATATATGAGACAATTTAAAATATTCTTAACAAGAATAATAAGTGAATAAATGACACTGTAAATAACCATGCATGGTTGAATCGGATCATATAAATTTTTCCATCAATTGAAATACTGTAATTACATCTATATCTCCTAATAATATAATCCGACTAAACCATATAATCGTGTCTCATATATAATGATTAGAAGGGAAACTAAAAAGTACAAATGAAAAATCCCAATATCTGCAATGTACTAACACTCCTAAAACTGTCAGAATGCCATATGACACGACACAAAATTCTAAGTTAATGGATTTATGCTTAATGTTTGGGTCGACAACGGGTTAACATAATAGACCCGTTAGAATATTGATTTGGAAATTTACCTATACCCAGTTTTATCCGTTAACACTGAGGGGTACTATAGGGTCACCTTACCCGTACCTAATAAAAGTAACCATTGAGACCCTTTATTTTTAATCCCACGTTGTCCACTTGTCAACACCTTGTCCACTTATTATGAGATTACATCTTGACCCTTCATCTCTTTTACTAAACCCTAAAGGCTACCTCTCTATCATTATACTTTATCGCATTCACATTTTATTCTCTTTTTACCTCAAATTGTGCAGCCATGGTCAGCCGTTCCTCACCCAAATCACTTCACAGTCCACAACCACTCCACAACGCACATAGTTTGACTCGATGAGTTAGGTATGTCTTTGTTCTCTCCCTTCTCTCTCCCTCCTCTCTCCCTCTCTCACGTGGAAATATGATATTGAAAATATGATTAAACAAATAAATCAACAAAGTATTATACTGATTTCCAAAAGTATTTCCAAATTAAACACTTAAATTAACAAAGTATTTCCAAAAGAATACTGATTTTTTATCTTTGATAATGATTGGAAGTTCAATAAAAGAATACTGATTTTTTGTCTAATGCCCCCTCCACAAACTGACATCGCATTATCAGAAAAAATTATACTTTTTTGAATCAATGGAAAATTGAGAAGAAATGATTATCTGTCATACTAACTAATGTTTCAAGTAACAGTGCTTTCATTGAGATTCTAAAAAATCTACTAAATTATGCCAATCTTCCAACACAATATGTTGATGAGTAGCATTTTAGCAACTAGTAAGCTCTATTAGTATTTAGTAAGTATATTACATAATTTAACATAAGTGATAATATGTTATGCTTTCTCGATGAGTAGCATTTCTACAAATTGAATATAAGTGATAATTGATTATGTAGATATATTTATATCTATTATCAATTATAACTGGTTATACAAATTTTTTGTTATACTGATTTTTAACAAATCTTCCAAATTTTGTTATACATATTTTTTTGTGTGGTAACTAACTATTTGATAATTGGTTATAACTTGGGTATGCACATTTGGCTACGCATATTATTATGCAGATTCTGATTTAATATAACTAGTTTCATTTTTGGTATGCAAATTTAATATAACTGGATTATACTTGGTTATGCAGATGTAACAAGGACCTATTTTTTGTTGTTGCTAACATGGTACCCTCATACTATTTTGGTCACTTTTTATAGTTATGGTGAGTTACATTTTACTATATTAATTTTATTAATACTATGATATTCTAATTTGGCTAGCATAAATGTTTCTAATATGTAGGACATCATGTACCCGCTAATGTTAACTAATATTGGATGAATGAAGTGTGTCAGAGGACATCACTTTGAATGAAGTGTGCCGGAGGATATCATGTTGATAAAGTAGTTGCAGATAATTAGAACTCAGTTTTAGAAAGTTAGCGCTTATTTATTTATTTATTTTTGATATATTTTTTAATTTTTACACACTCATCGGTCAGATATAGTATTATAACATCTATATATTTGCGTTACTATATATCCTTCTGATGGGAAGAATATTTTTCACGTTGCAAGTGTGTTACCCACCTATTTTGGCCCTTTGTAACTTAAATTTTTATTATGTTTTATTTGCAAGTTAGAATTAAAAAAAATTTTGTTAAATAGATTTTAAAACATTAAATATTTATATAGATTCATAAATATGAAATATTATTAACATTTTTAAATTTAAGAAACAAGATAAAAGGAAAAATTGAAAACGGGTTAGTGGTTAATGGTTTAACGGGTAATAAATAATAAATAGTTAGTGGAACTAACGGTTAGGTAGCAAGTCACCTGTTTTCAACCCAAACCGATTCGTTAATATTAGCGGGTGCTAACGGTTTAGGTCGTCTACCCACTAATTTTAACGAACCGTGTTTGGGTTTTAGACCCTTTAAGGCTAGCGGTTCGTGTATAGGTTTAGTCTATTTTGACACTAACCCGTTATTAGCCGACACGAACGTGACCTAATATGACCCATTGACAGGTCTAAACACTCCCAGATACTGTTCATGCATCTTAAATTTATTTTTACTCCACGCTGCAATCTAACTATAATTCAAACTTGAAATGTTAGTCAACGAAACGAGTCAAAACGCCCACAAGTATACCAATTACGTGATCACAAATAGGGTACATGAACCCACTCATAACTATTAGATGCACAAAATACAATAGTATAGTCTTTTAATTAAACAAAGATTATATAATTACAAACTACAATATGATATATATAAGTAACAAACAATAAATAATAGACGAGTCACCACAATCCATTTTATGAGTATAATAGACAATGTAACTCTCACCCCCGACTTTGACCGTACTTGTATGATTTGGGGGGTTGTTATGACCAAATGGGCTCTGGACTTGTTGAGGTGGATCATAAGTCAAATTTGGATAACGTAGTGGGCCCTATGCAATTAGATTGGAGTTTTAATGGCCGAAAGTTGTTGAAGAGATTTTTGGTAGTCGTTCGAATGAAAGTCATTATCGTTCGAACGAGTCGTTCGAAGTATGAACGAATTTTAACGACTGAGAAAAAGGTCGATGTAATTCCCCGACCCGAATTTATAGGTTATCCATAGTTAACCCGGTTCGACCTGAGCATTAGGTATGAAGTGCAATGAAATAACCTACATAATGTTGCTCGTCCAGTTTTATTTACTTAACATTTCACTCGTTTAGCATGCGATTCTAATTTTTAAATCAACTATATGAGGGACCCGTGGAAAGCGTCCTTGGAATTCAAGCACACAGAGCTACTAAAGTAAAAATAAAAAGAGAATACTTACCTATACAATGCTTTTAAAATATGAAACCGCACCCAACCTACCGTAATAAAGACGAAGGAATGAGCCGAATGCCTAGTGGAAAAATAAAAGAATGCAGTATAAAATCGAACGACATAAAGGAGACTCTAACACATTATATTTACGTCGATGCATGTGCACGTAAATATAATGTGTTAGAGTCTCCTTTCTGTCATATATATATATATGACAGAAAGGAGACTCTAACACATTATATTTGCAAACACATTATATAAGGTCGATGCATGTGCATGCAAATATAATGTGTTAGAGTCTCCTTTCTGTCATATATATATATATGTATATATATATAATGTACGAAACCGTTTTCATTCCAAAAACGTTACTTACTCCGATTAATTCACCTTAATCTTGTAAAAGAATTTTCCTTTTCCTTTTACTTGACTTGACATTTATTTCTTGATTTAACACACTCGGTTAAATACTTTAAACTATACCCCTTATTAAGGAAATTCATTTCTTTACCGAAATTTCCTTATTACTCATGCCAAACTTATCTTAGTATTTTCATTGAAAATCATCTTTCAATACACACGAACACCGTGTTAGAAAATACTTATTTTATTTGAAAATATTTAATAAACTTACCCTTATATTAATTATGGGTTTAGCCTCTTTAGGCTGCTTAACCACCCATTTAATCCCTTCACTTTACCATTCATTTACTTTATGGATATTAATCAATTTTCACATTACTTGTCCATATTATCCTTTACCGGAATATTTATTAATTCATTTCAGTTAGGTTGTATTTTCACATATTCACCACACAACCCATTTCTTGATATATTTCTTTTCCATTATCTTTTTCTTGGAATCTTCTAATATTCACATGCTTTAACGGGCTCCAAACCGCTGGTTGTGATACCATATGCTCTGGACAGTGATTTTGGGTATTTCATCCTTGGGCTCCGGGCCCTCTTTGATTATCCCAGTGTCATCCGAGTCCATAGTAATTTATTTTAAAATTTTGTAAATGTCCACATTATTCCGCTTTTTCTTTACCAGCTGAAGCCAAAACTCGAGGTTTCATCCCAACTTGTATTATACTTTAAAATCATCATTTCTTGCCTTTTTTACTCCGACATCGATTTTATCCAAAAAATATGTTCATAGATGACCATTTTGTGTAACACTTATTCCTACATTTTATTTTATAAAAATGTTCCACTTTATGTAAAATTTCCATTTTACCCATTTGTTTCCAAACTTGCCTTTTCCTCCATTTTCACAAGTGTTATTTTTCAAAACACCATTAAATTACACACATTAAATTCTTAAGTGTTTTTAACACATTAACACTTTTTTAACATTTGGAGTAACATTCTTCTCAAGTTGAAAACATCTTTATTTCGTTACTTTATTTTTCTAAGAAATCATTGGACATTTAAAGATTACTTTATAAGAAAAATTACCATTTCCTTTATTAGTACATGCAGTCTTGAAACCGTACACTTGTCACATTTTCAACATCTTTTTCACACATCTTAAAGCTTGAAATTTCTATTTTCTTAATTTCTTGTTTAAACCCAATAAAACCCTCATTAAATTTGTTTATGTACTCAACCTCAAAATGCTACAGTTTAAATGCACAAGAAGATGGATTTTAAGTCCAAAAATCCTATCAATGGGTCTAACATGTGATCTACTCTAGATATTTCATAATGTTTGCACAAACATACCTTTCAAGGCAAAATACATTTTTGTTTCTTCAAAACATGAATAAAATATCCATTTATATAAAATCCCAAATTTTCACAACTAAACTTTAAAACATTTATTCATAAAATATTCCCAATCAAAATGAGCATTCTTCCAACATTTTTATTCCATAAAAATGTTTAATACCAAGTTTTCTTGAAATATATCATTTTTCTTAAAACTATTGAAACTCTTTGTAAACCCATTTTTACAAATCATAATAAATATAATTTTTATATTATAATGCATCATACTCTTATAATTTTAGCTACAAGACTACAACACCTCCAAAATTCGTTTATTTTCTTAACATTGGTGAAAATGGGCATATTGGGCTTAAATATGGAGGAATACTTCTAAAATATGGTGGCATAAGGTGGAGATTGTGGTGTCTGGTCGTTTATGGTGGTGGAAGAAGGGGAAAATCTCTCCAAGAGCTAGAGAGAGAAAGGAAATGCTAAAAATGGTGGGAAGACCCACCCCACTCTCTATTATCCTAACCCATAAATAACTCCAAAAAAAGCCTAATAAAAACCCACCCCAACTCTAAAATCCTGATCTTGGGTCTTCTGGACTCACCAGGATTCGACATGTCATTGATCTAACGACCCAAACCATGATAAAACATAAGGGCATCCGAGTTAAAATTTCTAAACAGTTCGTTCGAATGGGAACTAGACTTCGTTCGAATGAGAATGGATTCTTATTTGATCAACCCTTCGAACGACCTTCTAACGAGGCTATGTACTCATATAATGGTGGTTCTTTCAATTGTGGTTAGATTTCCACTTCGAACGAAGTACGATTTTTGTTCGAATTAAACTAGGATCTTATTCGAATGGCTTTCTGGTTCGTTCGATCCAACCAAATTCCTTAAATTTCCAATTTCACCCATAAAGTTTCAATAATTATCATCAAGGCCAAAGAATAACCGAATAGAGATAATAGCCCATATATTAATGATCAAATTTCCAAAAGTTTCATATGATTACAATTTGCACGCGAAAAATAATTAAGTATTAGGCATGGGTATTACATCCGATTTCCTTCGCTCTCTGGAATCTCGTTGGAAAGCCACATTCAAATGTAGTGCTCAATCGTTCGAACGATAGGGTACTTCCTGTTCGAACAAGGTAATTCTCCTGCCCTATTTAACCCTACGATTTTTCCTCACTTGTACCTCGTTAGAATTCTCGCTCGAATGAGAGGGGACCTCATTCGAACAAGGTTGAAAGTTATTCGAATGATAAAAAAATTTAGAATTTTGCACATTTTAATGTTCTTCACGACGTGGATCGTCAAATTGGATGACGTGTTGAGCTCTTAATGGCTTAGATCAAAATGTTGAATAAAGTCTTGGTGAACCATTGGATAAAGGATTAAGTTTAGGGGCATTTGTGGGATTTAACCCTTAGGGTTTTGGGGTATTTAAATGAGGTTTTGTCTCATTTAACCTATTCCAATCCGATTTGGCCTCTCTCTCTAGATCTTGGAGTTCCTCTTCCACCAACCATCACACACCACCCTAGCACCACCATTCATCCACCCAAAACTACCATAGTATAACCATCTTCTTTCATATTTAAGCTCATAAAACCCCAATACACCATACATTCAACCAAGATGGATTTTTATGGAGATGTTGTTGTGTGTGTGTGGGGGGGGGGGGGGGGGGGGGGAGGGGGGGAGGCTGAAGAAGAAAAAGAAGAAAGTATGGAGGTTGAAGGGGGGTTTCATGGAACATTAAAGGAAACTAGCTTAGTGGAGTTAGGTAACCTCTATAAGGCCATCTTAGGAGGTGGTTTCATCATCTACTACACTTCATCCATCATTGTTGAAGCTTCCTTTGAGGTGGAAAACTATACTCTTAGCTTAAGAACTCTATTTTGCATATTATTGGTCTTGTAGCTAGTGCTGGTTAGATTAGAATGCATATATGATTAAAGTAGGTAATTTCTTATGGTTTTGTGAGAAACGATGATTTATGAAAGATCCCAAAAGTTTTGAGAAAAATGATATATTTCAAGAAATCTTGATATCCAAACATTTTATGGAGTAAAATGTTTGAAATGATATTTTTCTTCTTGAAAATATTTTATGAACAAATGTCTTAAGGCTTTCTTTTGAAATTATATTTCTCTTCTTGAAAGTAAAAATGTCTTTTAGCTTGAAAAGCGTGTTTATGACAGTGTCATGAAAATTTTAAAGTGAACCATATATTAGACCCATTTAATGGGATTTTTTGACTTAAAATCCATCTCCTCGTGTATATAAACTTGTAGTATTTTGATGATAAGCAAACAAGTTTAATGAAGGTTTTAATGGGTTTTAACATGAAATAAAGAAAATGAAAATTTCAGCCCTTAAAGTGTGTTAAGAGGTGTAGAAAATGTGGTAAGTGGGTTTTTCTAGACCACATGTCAAAATAAAGGAAAAATGGTATTTTCTTGTAAAATAGTCTCCAAAATGCCAAATGATTTCTTTGATAAAGAAAGTAATGAAATAAAGAGATTTTCGACTTGAGAAATCTGTCACTCCAAAGTGTTAAATAAGTGTTTATGAGTTAAAAATATTTAAGAAGTTAGTGTGTGTAACTTAATAATATTCTGGGAAATAAAACTTGTGAAAATGGAGGAAAAGACAAGTTTGGAAACAAATGGGTAAAATGATAATTTTACGTAAAGTGAAACATTTTTATGAAATAAAAATGTTGGACAAGGTGTTACACAAATGGTCCTAAATGAAAGTGATTTTTTGGATAAAATCAATGTAAGTGTATGAAGGACAAGAAATGGTGATTTTCAAAGTGTAACACTAGGTGGGGGTGAAACCTCCGAATTTTTGGCTTCAACCGGTAAAGGTGGGATAATGTGAACATTTGATAAATGATAAAAACACATTAATATGAATTCAGATGACATCGAAAATATTTAAGAATGGCCCGGAGCCCTGGGGTGAAAGCCTCAAAATCACTGTCCATAGAATATGGTTGCATAGCCGGCAGTGCGGAGCCTGTTAAAGTATGCGGATATTTGGAAGATTTCGAGAAAAAGATAACGAATAGTGGAAAGTGTCAAGAAGTGGGTTATATGGTGAATAAAAGAAACGACAACCTAACTTAAATAAACTTAATACATGTTTCGGTTGTAAGATAACGTGGACAAGTAACATGAGAAATTGGCTAATGTCCATGAAGTAAACGAAATGGTAAAGTGAAGTGATTAAATGGGTAACTAAGCAACCTAAAGAGGTTTAATCCGTAAGTAACACAAGAGTGTGTCTATAAAAGGTTTTTAAAATGAAAATAAGTATTGTCTAAGACGGTGCTTGCGTGTGTTGAAAGGTGAATTTCAAGAAAAATACTACGATAAATTTGGTATGAATAAAAGGGTAATATTGGTCAAAGAATTGCTTTTCTACAAAAAAGGGTATTTGTCTAAATATTTAATTGAGTGTGTTAAATCAAGAAATAAATTTCAAGATGAGAAAAAAGGAGTTCTGTTAAGAGATTATGGTAAATTAATCGAAGTATGTAACGTTTTGGAATAAAATGGTTTCATGCATTGATATATATATATATATATATATATATATAGTAAATGTGTTGGAGTCTCTTTTGTGCCGTTCAATTCTATATTGCATTGTTGTATTTTCCCACCGTGCATTCGGCTCATTCCCTCGTCTTTGTTACGACAGGTTTGGTGCAGTTACTTATTTTGAGAGCATTGTACGAGTACGTATCCTTTTTATTTTACGTTAGTAGCTCTGTATACTTGGATTCCGGGGACGCTTCCCACAGGTTCCTCATGTAGATTAATGTAAATTTAAATCACATGCTAAACAAATAAAGCGCTAATTAAATAAAAATGAATTAGCAATATTATTTAGGCTGTCTCATCGCACTTCACACCTAACGCTCGGGGTCGGATTGGATTGACCACGGATAACCTATAAATTCGGGTCGGGGAGTTACAAATGGTATTATATCCATGTTCAAGGTTCCTTTCGGGTATGATATGGTGAGGTCTGTAGTGGATCTTTCGATGTTTGTGTTGGTTTTGGGCCGATCACGCTAAATAGGTGACGGTTTTGATTCTTGTTCTCTACGATAGAGTCAAGGAGATTAGCGCGACGGATAATGTGTGGCCAAGTAGCATGTGGCGACGTTAGTTGTCATTAATAAATTCCACGCTTCTAATTAAGACATGTTAGTGATTTGCGAGTGTCTATGCGAGCCGATAGTGGCGACACTACGTTTTTTAGTGTGAGGTGCTTTTATGTCAACCCTTGACGATGTGAGAAGGTCTAATAAGATGTTAACAAAGGCAAATGACGTCCATTGAATTAGGGACACGAATTGTGTAAAGTCAACTGTGGAGATTAAGCGAGTGGAGTATCGTGTCTAAAAGTTGTTAATTTTGTGATAAAAACACACTAAGTTACTTGGTTAGGTACTTACGGGTAGTTATTAATGATGATGTAATTAGGCGAACTCAATCCTCGGGGTAGTGTCATGTCATAAGCATTTACAATTAAGTACGCATGTAGACCTGTGTCGGTCATTACTCGAGGATGTGTACTCAGTCATAGTTGAGAGGATATTATCATTATAGGTAAGTGACTCGGTAATTGTCAATTGGATGTTATATATCGCAAGCTATGATGAGAGTTACCGGCCATTCATGATGAGTATGTTATGTGTGTAATAATGATGGATTGAATTGACATAGAAGTAAACCCTAGATAGTATTCTATGATATGGTCTTAGAGAATATGATGTAACTTTTGAGGTATAGGATCCCTAATGATGTCCGTAGTGTGGGCTTAGAGGATTATAGGTTGTGTACGACTTCCTATATCCTGCAAGAATCCTTAGTGGTGTCAATTTGTGGTTTGATACGTCGTTTACGACGTCAACCATTTGGAACAAGGTTTTCAGACCTTTATTGGATCTCAGGGAGAGAGTCATAGGTTAGACATATGCCAGAGTTTTAAACAAAAGGGAAATAAGATTCTTATATAAATGCCGTGGCCCGTTATGGCCGCCTAAGTAATGATGGAATGCGAGGCGGTTTCAGTGTAGGTATGATTTAAGGAAGTTCTTGGAGTGTCCTTTGGACGAATTGCGTGTGGCGTCATTCAGGAATAGAAATAAATTTGTTGTGACGCCTTGAGGGGTTCAATAGTCAAAGTACGCCATACATGGAGACTTATAGTCTAGTATCTTTGTGAGTGCCTAATGGCCAAGAAACAGATATTGGGAAATTGGTAGGGCATACCTACGATAAGATCATCATAGGTGATGAAATCCCATATGGTTTTTAATGACTTTTATGTTGGGGTGAGCTTGGTATCCTTAGAGAACCAGTCAAATTCGTTATCATGGAGTGATAGTGTTCTAAAGAGTTGACTAGTTTACATCCTTGGTACTATCGTTCGAATTGGCACAGATGGGTGATGTAACCTTCTAAAGAAAATTGGAAGCTTGTGTTATAATTGGGCGTGATGTTCGGTTGTCATAGGATGACTAGCATGGGAAGTGTAATACTTGATTTTAAGGAGTACTAGGAAATGCGTTTGGGACTTAGATTGATGATTTCATGTTAGAGACTTAAAAATAACATCCATAAAGGGATATCAAAACATAATTAAGATATCGACATGTGTCGATAATGTAAGTTAGAATAGCCCTAGAAGGGCAAGGATTAGTTCTTGTCATGTCTTGCCAGACCAGTATAGATTAGGAAGCATAGACCTATATAGAAATTGCTATCCTTATAGTGATAATGGCGACTGGTATGGTTGTCACGTAACTGGGGGTTGAGTAGAATTTAGAGATAGGCGCATTGACGACCTTGCGTCAATGGAGGTTATAATAAGTTCAATGTTTCGCTTAGTTGGGCACTGTCGAAGGAGACGTTTGGGATATGACCATGATACGGTAAAGTAAACAGTAACCTAGGTGTGTTAGGTTGGTCACGACATCATGTTGACTAGAGAAATGGACAAAGTTCGCGTTGACAAAGCCATTGGCATTCGTTGACATGGCTTACGTTCGACAAGGATGAAAGGAGGAAGCCTTATTTCTAAGTAGGGAAGTCTAGCGCTTGACTTGCCAAAGGACAATAGGTTCATATATTACTTTCGTCCTAAGGAGACGATTGGTTCGTCATCTGATTTTTCATAGTTGGTGACTCGAGCCAGGGTATGGCTGCACTAGGATCGGGTGAGAACGCCTGGGAGGTGTCGTAGAATTCGAGCGTGCGTCATAGACGTACCGGTGTACCGATAGATGTACTGGCGTGCCTTAGACGTTGGCAATGAAACCTTAGGATTTGATTAAGTTTGATCACTGGGTAAGGGGAGACTCGAGGACTACTATGTGACTTTAATGGCAAGCCTGATGGCAAGTGTCGAATATATTGCATGTGGAGTTTTTGATGACAACCTATTTGAAAGGGTGTATGATGACTTTTTAGTGATTGAGGACTTCGATGACATAACATTGAAAGATTCCTATGACTTAGAATAAGAGTTGATAACCCTAGGAATTTAAATAATCGATGAATCAATAATTTCAAAGACAAAATTCCCTAAGGAGGGAAGAATGTAACACCCGCCCCGCGACTTTCATCGTACTTGTATAATTTGGTGACTTGGTATGACTAATTGGGCTCTGGGCTTGTTGAGGTGGATCATAAGTCGAATTTAGGTAACATAGTGGCCCCGATGCAATTGGATTGGATGTTTTAGGGCCAAAAGTTGATGAAGAGATTTTTGGCAGTCATTCAAATGAAAGTCATTGTCGTTCGAAGGAGGTTCGAACGACTTCTAACGACTGAGAGAAAAGGTCAATTTCCCTCGCTCTCTGGAATCTCGTTGGAAAGTCACGTTTGAACGAAGTGCTCAGTCGCTCAAACGAGATGACACTTCCCGTTCGAATGAGGTACTTATCACACCCAATTTAATCCTATGATTTTGCCTCGCTTGTATCTCATTAGAAATCTCGTTTGAATGAGAGGGGACCTCATTCGAATGAGGTTGAAAGTCGTCTGAACGATCAGGAAAAATCAGGAAAATATTGCACATTTTAGTGTGCTATCACGACGTGAATCATCAGATTGGATGATGTGTCGAGCTCTTAAGAGCTTAGATAAAAACATTGGATAAAGGCTTGGTGGACTATTGAATAAAGGGTTATATTTAGGGGAATTTGTAGGATTTAACCCTTAGAGTTTTAGGGGTATTTAAATGAGGTTTTGGATCATTTAACCCATTCCATTCAGATTTGGCCTCTCTCTCTAGATCTTGGAGCTCCTCCTCCACCAACCACCACACACTACCCCAGCACCACCATCCATCCAACCGAAACTACTATACTCTAACCATATTCTTCCATATTTAAGCTCATAAAACCTAAATACACCACAGGTTCAAGCAAGATAGGTTTTTATGAAGATGTTTTTAGGGGTTTTTTAAAGAACAAGAGAAAGAAATTATGGAGTTTGAAGGGGGTTTTCATGGAGCATTCAAGGAGGGAAGCTTAGTTGAGCTAGGCAACCTCATTAAGGCCACGTTAGGAGGTAAGAGGTTTCCATCTTCTTTTGGACCTCATCCACTATTGTTGAAGCTTCCTTTGAGGTGGGAAATTCGACTATTAGCTTAAGAACTCTATTTTGCATATTATTGGTCTTGTAGCAAGAGTTTGTTAGAGTAAAATACATATATTATTTAATAAGGTAATTTCTTGTGGTTTTGTAAAAATGATGATTTATGAAAGATCCCAAGAGTTTTAAGAAAAATGATATATTTCAAGAAATCTTGATATCTAAATATTTTATGGAATATAATGTTTGAAATGATATTTCTCTTGTTGAAAATATTTTATTAACTAATGTCTTAAGGCTTTCTTGTAAAAATTGGAATTTTTATATAAATAGACATTTACTGAAATTTTGAAAAAATAAAATCGCTTTTAGTTTGAAAAGAATGATTTTGCCAATTTTGTGAAATTTCTAGAATGAGCCATATACTAGACCCATTTAATGAGATTTTTGGTCTCAAAATCCATCTCCTCATGTATATAAACTTATAGTATTTTGATGTTGAGCATATAAACGAGTTTAATGAAGGTTTTAATGGGGTTTAACATAAAATAAAGAAAATAGAAATTCAGCCCTTAAAGTGTGTTAAAAGGTGTAGAAAATGTGACAAGTGGGTATTTCTAGAGTACATGTGAAAAATAAAGGAAAAATGATATTTTCTTGTAAAATAGTCTCCAAAATGCGAAATGATGTCTTTAATAAAAAAAAGTAATGAAATAAAAAGATTTTCAACTTGAGAAGTCTTTTACTCCAAAGTGTTAAATAAGTGTTAATGAACTAAAAATATTTAAGAAGTTAGTGTGTGTAACTTAATAATATTTTTGAGAAAGAACACTTGTGAAAATGGAGGAAAAGACAAGTTTGGAAACAAATAGGTAAAATGGTAATTTTATATAACGTGGAACATTTTTATGAAATAAAAAGGTTGAAAAATGAGTTACCCAAAGGGTCCTAAATGAAAGTTATTTTTGGGATAAAATCATAAAAGTGTATAGAGGACAAGAAATGGTGATTTTCAAAGTGTAACACAAGGTGGAAGTGAATTCCCTAGATTTTTGGTTTCATCCGGTAAAGGTGGAATAATGTCGACATTTGATAAATATTAAAACACGTTAATATAGACCCAAATAATGCCAAAAATAATTAAGAAGGGATCGGAGCCCTGGGTTGAAAAGCCCAAAATCAATGGCTGGAGCATATGGTAGCATAGCCGGCGATGTGGAACTCATTAAAGTATGCGGATAATTGGAAGATTCTGAGAAAAAGATAATGAAAAGTTGAACGTTTTAAGAAATGGGTTATATGGAAAATAAAAGAAAGGACAACCTAACTTAAATGAACTTAATACATGTTCCGGATGTAAGATAACGTGGACAAGTAACATGAGAAATTGGCTAATGTCCATAAAGTAAACGGAACAGTTAAGTGAAGTAATTGAATAGGAAATTAAGAAACCTAAAGAGGTTTAACCTAAAAGTAACACAAATGTGTGTTTATGAAAGATTTTCAATGAAAAATATGTAATTTATAACACGGTACTTGCGTGTGTTGAAAGGTGAATTTCAAGAAAATTACTACGGCCAATTTGGTATGAATAAAAGGCTAATTTCGATAAAAGAATTGATTTTCTCCAAACGAAGGGTGTTTGTCTAAAGTATTTAACTGGGTATGTTAAATCAAGAAATATATATATAGACGAGGAAAAAGGGGTTCTTACCTATACACACACACACGCGTGCGTAGGTAAACCTGGTAGAGTTTCTTTTTTGCCGTTCGTAACTATATTGCATTATTATATTTTTCTACTGGGTACTAGACTCATTCCCCCGTCTTTGTTACGACAGGTTGGATGCAGTTCCGTATGTTGGAAGCGTTGTACATGTAAGTATCTTTTTTATTTTACGTTTGTAGCTCTGTATGCTTGGATTCTGAGGACGCTTCCCACTGGTCCCTCGCGTAGATTAATATAAATTTGAATCTCATGCTAAACAAGTAAAATAATAGTTAAATAAAACTAAATTAGCAATATTATTTAGGTTGTCTCATCGCACTTCACACCTAACGCTAGGGTTGGATCGGGATGACCACGGGTAACCCATAAATCCGGGTCGGGGCGTTACTGATAATCATGTATATACATAATAAATCCAAAGTCTCATATTAACTATATAATAACTCGCAACACCATCACTGGTGTTATGTTTCATAATGTATTTTATCAAGTCTTTTAAATCCTACTAGTTCCAATATACAATGTCCACGATATAATAATTGGGATTTACCCCAAATAATTATATAAAATAATTATAATAATATATAAATCGGGACAAACCCCCATTTATTATGGGCAGTACGTAAGTCCGTTGTTTTTAGGTGTTGCGGACAAAATAAATTGGCACTACCCTCTTCCTTCACTCTATAAATCAATGCACCCCTCTACCCGCCTCCTAATATAAATAATCAATAAATGTAAACAATGATGACTCCTAATGGGTACATGCAACACAATAATATACCAGAATAAATAACCATGGCTCACTGAACCACTTCATGCACAAGGGAATAGAGGGTTCCCTCATGAATTTGGCGTAGGGATAAATAATGACATAGTTTTATTTTCAAAAGTCATAAGAAGTGAAACTAATGGACTACAACTAAGGTTGAAATCTCGTTGAATTACATAATTGATGCACTAAAGTCGGGTATAAGGGGGTCATCAAGATCAAACGCGACACTAACGGTAGTTAAATGAGATAAAGCTAAATTGTAGTAAAATATTTATCGTCACACAGACTGGTATTAATTTATTATGGCTCACTACTATCTATCCCCAATTCATTTTTTTAGAAATTGCCATTATATTGTATTTACCACTTTAACAAAGGTATGTACCTTTAAACCACACTTTCATGTTATTCACGTTTAGGCTTCTTCGGCATCCTTACCATATATATATATATATATATATATATTGTCATTTACTTTTGTAATAATTCTTATATTACTAGATATACTTCTCTTTCGAATCTTATTCGATTGATAAATAACCATAAGTCCATAATCAGGACAATTACTCAACTGAATTTTCTTTATTGCATTCGCAGTTTAACATCGTATTCATGTATTAACTATATTTGATTCCCAATTTTATCTTCTCACGAGATTAATAAATTAACCATTATAAAACATCATTACCCATCATATATAATCTTATTATATCACCCCATTATTTCCGACTCCTAACCGGACTAGACTTCATGCTGGTAATTTATACCCTAGTTAGTTGTATAGATCTTATGAGTTCCAAATATCCGGTTCCCCATAAGCACTAAACCAAAAATCAATTATACTTTTGCCTCTTATTGTTTGGATAATAGATATTTTGTTCTCATATTATTAACATCTTATCCTAGTTACCATTTTACTTTAAATAATAATTACGTATTAACTTCCTCAACTATACTGCAAACTCAAAGTATCATTATACATCCGTTAACAAAGCCTTTTTTCTAAGCGCATCGTCCCATTGTTCTATGAATTTCCATTGTCATTACTTTTTGGTATTATAATGTAATACACACACACACACACACACACACACACACATGCAAAAAACAGATTCATGTGTTCTACCTAACATTTGTATAACTCAATCGTATTGTATTCACTTCCCATAGCTACGAGCATAATCCAATATCCTTAATGATTTCCCATAATACGATACTCCCTTATATATTTGTGCAATAAGGTCCTATAGGTTATTCCAACCATTTCCAACCATATTTGAGTGCTAGATATACATATATACCGATCTCATTTTATGTGAGTCATCATCAGTTTCATGATTTATATATCATATCAATGTTTAAGGAAAATTATACTTTTATGTTTGATTAACTGCCTTTGTCCCTTTACCACCCATATTTTATTATTCTATTTTGATGTTATAATTTGCTTATAAACCACATACTACGTTAGCATATCATCTATCCCCTTAATATTATAATAAAATACCCTCATCAATTTAATATCACAAAAACTCTAATGATATCTACATCTTTACATTTTTGACTTCCTATAACTCTGATGACACCAACCGCACTTAAATGCTACGTAAGTGTTATCAATCATCATAACCACTATTTTTTTTTATTTTTTACTTAGTATGTCTATATTATCATTATGGGTTGAGAAGGCCCTATATATGCTAAAAAATATATGGTCATACAAACAAAAATTCTATTTTTAGAATTTTCAATTTTAAAGAATAAAACTTTAAACAAATTAAACCTAATAAAACTTTGCACCAATTAAAACCATTTGTCGTGAAAAACCAAGTTACCCAATTTTATCTTTCTAACCTAAAACATGCATCTAGCGATAAGCAAATAAAATAAATAAATCATCTATAACACGACGATGTACAAAGGGAGAAACCTCGGAATATCTATCCGAAGAGATCACTATGATAAAGTTTTACAAAGACTAGATAGTAGACTTACTAAACGACTCGTTTTTCTGTAAGTCTTGACGCTCTTCTATCTTCAACCTCTCCTCAATAGTGCAAAGTAGGAGTCCGCCCATGTAATCTTCCACAACACGTGACCGATGAGGCTTAACAACCGTCTACAGAATCGAAACAAGAAATCATCGCTTCTTCGCCATAACGCAACAAACCAATACGAAGTCCACCACACAAAACTTTTTCTCAACAAAAGATGATGAGAAACAAACTTTAGTTCCCAACACAAATATATCAAAGTATAAGAGTATTGAAACATAGATCTTTAAACTCAATGGTTGAAACTAGGATTTTAGAACTTTGGTTAACAGGTAAAAAAATAATTTTTGCCAAAAGTTCTTAAAACACTGAGAGCACAGTTATAAATAGTGAAACACGATTTTCAAGGTTATGGGTTTGCTTGAAAGAAATCTTATGGGTCGTTTGAACGAACCGCTCATTTCATTCTAACGAAAACCAGTATCATTCAAATGATAAGTTAAAGTTCATTCTGATAAACTTCCCACGCGCTTCAAACGGGTCGCCTTCTGTTTGACAAAGAGTGACCGTTTGAAGTAAGTTGGATATACTATCTAATAAGATTCTAAATCTCATTCCACTAAGATGTTAACCTCATTCGAATGAAGTCTGTATCTCATTCTAACAAGATCTCAAACTCATTTTAACGAAGTCTGAATTTCGTTCTAACGAATTTAAAAACCAAAAAAACATATTTCTCAATAAAATATTTTAAAAACAGTTCCAAATGATTTTGTCCAAAACAAGCACCCAATATAAATTTCTAAGTATCTTATTCAATATATCCATACTTGCGAGATCCTCGGTGAACGTGAAGACAAACTTGGCACAAAAACACAACACGATGTTTTTCTATCTTTGAAGCTTTATCGCTACGTATTCATCAAACATGTCAACATGTCATAGGCTTACGAGATCAACAATATAAAGCCTAACTCATGTCTCAAATGTTTTGTCCAGAATTAAGCCAATTATAAACAAATTGACTAGGTTGAAAATTTATCCTGAAAAACCCCTCTTTGGCTATTCCAAGACAAAATCAAAAATAAAAACCCTATGGACTGTCAAGCTCTTTAAAAAGACTCAATCCCCAACCCTAAAAGGAAAAAAAAGTACAAACGCTCGACAGACACATTCGTTGAGTAGCTTTGCACACTTGTAAAATTTGCCGCATGTTATAAACATGCACACTTAAACACACCTTCAAATGCAAAGATAATCCAACAAGTATAAAATTTTCTTAAGAATAAAATTGCCCCTCCGTCGAACAATCTTAACCTAGGTAAAACATCTCCTATAAGATGAAGATATCATAATCATGAATGGAAAGATACCATTTCTCCCCCTTTCTGTTCAGGAATAGACAAAGGATGAAAGCATAAAACTATTTCTTCTCCATAAGTCAAATCTCCTCCTAAATATGTGAACGTATGATACCAAGAGAAACAGGGAGGCATGAATAAAGTCATGCAATGGTGTAAAGTGCAACAAAACACAACATGGAAACTAAGGAATAAATAATCCAAACAATGATCAAATAATATCAATATCGATGTAAAACGATACTAATATGAATAAGAAATGAAGTATGATACCAATTCGAAATTTTTAATTTCAACGCACACAATGAGAGATACCAAAAAGGTCATATATCATAACAAATATAATCCAAAGATAAAGCATATAACAAAGATGGATTAAATACCATATATATATATATATGTGTGTGTGTGTGTGTGTGTGTATGTGTATGTGTAAACAACAGTAAAAACTCGACACAAACACACAAGCTTTACACGCTAGCATAGTATCGACGTGTCTAAACATGTGGAATGGAATGAATGGGTGTGAACAAGATACTCAAACACTCAAATATGTTTGATGAGTTCTAATTGACCGCAAAACTTTATCAATCTATGATTTAGCCTCAAGTGATAATATAAAGTGAACTTTATGAACAAATAAGCAATGCACTCAAGCCTAGAAAATTGCTGATTCTATAAATCAATAGCGTCATGACATGATAAACATAACTGGGATTCATTGTACAAATCCGTCGATTTTTAATTATAACATCCTCAAAAGCTAAACATATATCATATTTTATTTTCACTCAATTCTTTTGAAGTTATCATTTTTTAAAAGCAAATAAACAAACTAAGTTGGCCATGGCAAGTTTTCTATTTTTATTGCCTTTAATCTTTTCATTAGGCTCTTGCCAACGGTGGATTTCCGTAAAGGAGAATTTCTCCTTTCGTAGACCTTTCCCATACATCCTCATAATTCTCAGTACAAAATAAATAATCTCACGGGCAACAGTTCTTACATGCACAAATTCTCCATAGTCACAAAATATATAGATGACAAGATTGATGGGAGAACATCCCATATAGCTCAAATATAACATTCGAAGTTAACATTCAAAAAGTTCGTGCATGTGTGTGCGGAAGCATGTAAAAAGTGAATCCATTATGCGAATCAAGTTCAAAGCAACTCCATGTAATCATGATTAGGAACAATCTAAGTATTAGCAATCATAATCAAATGTCCTAATCACATGGAAAAAAGGAATAGATTATGTTCAAACACCCCAATATGCCACACAAAATGTGTAAAACTAAGATAGACAAGAACAAAAAATCTTTTTGAGTTTTTATAAATTTCTTTAAAAAATACTAGTTTGAAAACAAAACGAACTCAAAATACAAATAAAATCTTTTTGTGTTTTTCAATATGACTCAAAAAATGAAAAATCAAATATAAAAGAATCAAACAACATACAACTAGCAAGCATATATATCATGAAGTGCAAAGCTTGTGTATGTAAACATGCGAACACTATCAACCGTTAGATATAGAATAAGAAGTATCATGTGAAAGAAAACGAGAATAAAAAAGACTAATATGCAAAGATTCTTATAGACACCACATTCTAGGACCCTCATAAGACTTTCCTTAGGTCCCTAGCGCTTCCCCATTCACCATAAAACCGTAGATCATACTCCGAGTACCGATATAGAGGCCACCGGGTGCCCTAAGACCCCGTTTGACTATGGTCAACTTTCTCTTCAGAGGGAAAGATCAATGAATCTTTGAAGGATTTTGAATTACCTTTTCAACAGTCCACCCCGTGCATGAATCGGCCTTACGGTTTGGATAAACAATCCATTTTATTATCGAAAATTAATCTGGAGGTCACCGGGCGCTCCCGTGACCCATTTGGATCCCAATAAACTTCCTCACCTGAGAAAAAGCTCAATGAATCTTCGAAAGGCACTAAATCCCCTTTCCAACGGTCCGTCCCGTGCGCAAATTGGACTTACTATTTGGACGACATTTTCCTCAAAAACTAAATCGAGGCCACCGGGCACTCCCGGACTCCGTTTGACTCTTGTCAGCTCTTCAACTCAAATGATACTGAATGAATTCTTAAAGGGCACCGAGTAACCTTTACATGGTCCACCCCATGCACAAATCAACTTTACGGTATGGACGAACGACCCATTTTACTCCGTAAGGTCATCGGGGGCTTTCGGGAACTGTTTGACCAAGGTCAACTCTCAAAACTGAACAAGAATGAATGAATATTTAAAGGGCCCTAAAACCCTTTCCTACGATCGATCCTGTGCGCGAATCAGCCTTACGGTTTGGACGAATGATCCATTTCCTTCGGGAATCTCCTGTCAAAAAGATCACCGGGAGATTCCGAGCCCCGTTTAACCAAGTTAATTCGCAAACCCATGAGAGTCCCAATGGATTCTTAATGGGCTATGAATACCCTTTCCAAAGGTTTTACCTTGCACGATTTTGACTTACGGATTTCCTTTTATGATATTTTTTTTGAGAAATCTTCACGAGGTTGCCGAATTGCCGACCCGTTTCTCTGCCTATCGCCAGTGTGCTTGGGGATGCCAGGTAGGACAAGGACAATACTTATAGGCACCCCTTGACCCTATATAAGGGTAGTATGAGATCACTTTGGAGGCAAAAACATCAACTTCAGTGATCTAAACAACATTCTTCTAAAGTCAATGAAGTTTTAGTGTTTGAAACCTCTCCCCAGCTTTCATTTCCATCACTTTCACACCCAATTTAGCAAAATACCCTTTATCTCTCATCCCACATTCCTCATCCAATTGCAAGGAAGCCTTTTTAATAATCAAGATCAATCTTCAAGTCTTCAGTGAAGGTCAAAACATATTCTCCCTCTTTTAAATTTCCTTATTTTTGCATCAGTTATCTAATCTTTACTTTAGCATTTTATCCTTGTTAGTCCATACATATTAATAATCCCACTTCTTATTTGTATTATTGAACATAACATATTTTCTATAAAAAGCCCAAAAATAAGAAAAAGGTGATTTTACCATAAATTCCAAACGGGATTCTTCATCACATTTTCTCAAAACAAAATATCCTTCTACACACACACATCTAAATAAAATCCCCGATTGGATTTATGGAATAAACTCCACCCTCGTATTGCCTGCGAACTACATGAACTTTGATGCCTTTTTAAGCTACGTAGGTGTGTCGACCAAAAATTGAGACTCGAGTCCTCCTTGCAAGTTTTATTCATACATGATTTCCATATATTGTATTTGTTATTCTTAGTTGCACTTTATCCAACACATATATCATCGTTTCACCATAACGATCGATATCCCTATAAGCGCACACATTATGTTTTTAATTACTATTTTTGGAACACTGCTATGGATGATCTCACTCCTCTTTATCCATGACGCAAGTTGAGAAATTCCATTCTTCATTTATATATACACACGCACACACTTCACGGAGTTTTTAAAGGATAATAATAACACATGCCCATGAGAGAACAAAAGGGAGGGATGGGTGCCTAACACCTTCCCATTTCGTAACTTAGCCCCCGAACCTTTGAACTATTGGTTTTGCAAGAATCAGTATGACTTTGATGCCGTTCTCTTAAGGCGACAACACTTTTTTTCCTGTTTTATGCAAAATAGCCTGACTATTCTATCTCTTTACATCACCCCACATTGATGACGACCGAAGCGCTCCTCCTAGTAAAGGGCGCGAGACCCTTCTTTTTCTTTACTTCCAGCCGTGCGCACTGAGGAAAAGGGAAGGGAAGAATGAAGAGAAAAGGCCCGAGGATGGCCACAGTGGCGACTCTGTTGGGACATATTTATCATAAGAGGGCTAGACTGTGTTTGCATGGGTGTTATCATTTTTTGCATGTGTGCGTATGCACATATCTGTATGTTCCCTTTTCTCCTCTATTTATTTCTTGTATATATTTATCTTATGCTTATGTCTCCTATCATTCACTTTTTACTTTCACTCACTTTTCACTTTCACTCACTTGTAAATATTTTCCATACACACCTCACACTGCGGATCACTTATATCCACATGTTTCACACACCACTTAGAATATCCATGCTTAGGTTTCACTAGCACACACATCCACTTATCACACTTATATATATCCCTGCTTACTTTCACTTATCACACACCACTTATAGTTGATCCATGCTTAGATTCACTACTACCCACTCACTTATATATATTCACGTATCACTCACTCACACGTATCCATGCTTAGTGTAATCTTCATGCTCTATGTTATATTTACTTTTCATAATACTCGTGTATTATTACCTATTAGTATAGTGCTCATAATGCCAATTAAAATAGTCTATCCATAATATACTAATAAAGAATCATGCATTTTGGGCACTACATCACAAATAGCATGGCTATTGACCAAAATTTTGTCCCACAATGTGGGGTCACTTTGTGATGGGCACTAGTCCAGTAGGTCGTAGTTAGCCTAAGAAATGTGACTCTCACCTTTCATTGTCCTAGTACCTTCGACGTATTTCGAATGGCCCCCCTGCATCGTACCACTTGACCGAACACATGATGAGAGGTATGTAACTGGGAACTCGTTCACATATGTCGAGTATATCGAATTCACTCTCATATGTACTGTCCCCACGAGGTATATAGTAAGGAAATTCACGTACACTTAGGTATATCAAATGGCTTGTTCACATGTACCGATTGCCCTTATGTTTAGGCACATATTCTTCACATTTATCCCTTTAATTTCAGTATTTTTATGATCCCGTGTAGTGTAAATATCTTGAATTTGTCTCTTATTTATGATACTAACCCATTTTGGCAAGTATTTCGTGTTTTTTGTATTTCTCATGTGTTTTACAGGTATTTCACGCAAGTTAGTGCGAGGAGAACTCAAAACAATGAAAGAAACAAAGAAATGGAGGGTTGAAGGGCATTTTCGTAATTTTTCAGCCTTAGTCCGAAGGTGGGGCCAACTAGAAAGTTGAAGAGATCTAAATTACAAGAATACTTGAAAAAACGGCACCTCAATCCGAGCTACGGTGAAGAAGTTACGATGTTTTGAAGTTGCGGGATAATGAAAAGTCTAGATGTGCGGATTTCTGTCATTAATTATGCATTTAATGCAGTGCAACTCTTGGAAAACTTGTTCCACAAGCACTATTGGTTGTCAATTTCGAGATTTTGTGCTATAAAAGCCCATGACCTACATCATTTGAAGAGGAGTTGCTAGAGAGAGGCTAGGTTAGGAGTAGGTTAGAAGTGCTAGATTGAATTTTAGGGTTAGATTTTGAGAGCAAATTTTCTATTCCTTCAAGAGTTTTCATGAATCCTATTTTGTAAGAATTTCTGAATCCCAATTCCGTTCTTGTTGCTGAATTCAAGTAATCTCATTTCCATTCTCTTGTTTTATTATTTGCAATTTATTTATAATGTCTTGTAGATCTTTAATGTTGTGTATGAATTTGTTTTTTTTCAACCAAATCATGAGTAGCTAAATTCTCAAGGGTTGGGGTACATGAACTCAATCCTAATACAAATTATTTGTATGGAAAATTAAAAAATAAATGAAAATATTGGTTGAATCATGAATGAAAATCATATATGCATTGTCATATCTTTTAATCTCTCTTGCCCTAGGTACTTGGGATGTTTAAGAATGCTTTGTATGTATAATTTGTCGTTCATCGCCTTATATTGATCTTTGATTTCATATGATGCGGGCTTGACCCTCATATATGTAATGCTTAGTGATGATAAGGACTGGATTTAATCAAGAATTTGATTTATAATTCTAGTATTCTAAAGGATAATTTGTTAAGGATTGAGGGATTGTACCCTACCCTATTTTCTCCCATTTGTCAGATCTAATTTCTTTTGCACTTTTCAGTTTGTTTTTCTTAAGTAATTTTTTAATAGAAATTTTCCCAATCATCATCTTTTTCATTTTTATTTTAGAAGTAATAAATCAATTAAATTCTATAAAACATTCCTTGTGGATTCGATACCCAGACTTACTACTATACTCCATAAAAGTGTAGTTAAAAGTTTAGGTTTTTTTTGTATTGAGGTTGGAAGCCGATAACAACGACTAGCGTATTACACGGACGCTCGGTTTTTCCACTCGATTAAAAATGGCGCCGTTGCCGGGGAGTGTTTGTTATAGATTATAATTGACTTACTACTTCGTAAAAAAAAAGTAAATAAAAAAATTCAAAAAAAATACATAAAAAAGAAAAATGTGTGTCACGTTCTTGAATTGCTCAATTTGAAATGTCTTACTTTAACTCTTTTGGTGGCTTTAATTGTTATGCTAATAGTGAGGAGGAGGAGGTACTCAAGACTTATGATCATTGGATCAATATCACTAAAGATGATTATATTAAATACAAGCCTAGTGCTGAGAAAATCCAAATTTATCAAAATACATTGCTTGAAGAAGAAAGACTTGAAAAATAATATCGAGAAAAAAATCGTTATTGGGAGCAAGAGTTAGATGCATTATTTGAACCCAATGAGGATTTTTTTCCGATAGTTTTGAAGATGAAGTAAGTTTTCAACCAAATGAGGAATTCGAGGTACTAGAACCAAGGAAGCCTACTTTGGAAGAACTCTTGCTTGATTTAAAAAAGCAATCTGATGACCTTGCTGTTACCGAGTTGAAAATTGGAACACTTTGCAAGGAGTTGAATGATAATTTGGACAACTTAGAGAAGGTCGAGACTTGCGCTTCACCTAATACTTTTGAGAATGAAATCATTAATAGTGATCCAAGTTCTTTTGAATATCAACCTCTTATAAATATTTCAAAACCTATTGAGGTTGAAGATCATTTGTCTCCTTGTGTCCCCACTATTATCGAACCATTAAATCCATCACAAGAACTGGATGAATGTTTTGAGGATGTTGATCCGATTCTTGTATGGGAATGTTTTTTTGAGATGCTTCATCTTACGGGCCATACACTTAGACGTGTCACTCCACCAGATCCAACTGAAAATTTTAGAGGACAAGATCTTGAGAACATTCCACGGGACATAGGAGAACACTCCTTGAGCGTTAGCGAAAGAGAAAATTTAGAGGGCATCAAGAGAGATTCATTGGGTTACCTAGAAGAGAGCGAATGGCAAGACACGATAGATACATTTCTTCTAGGTGAGATAGAAACAAAGTAAGAGGGAGACCTAGAAGATTTGAGCTTAGCGGCATTTGAGATAGAATTCGGCTCGGTGAATGAGAACATCACTCTTGAAATTGAATCATTTTGGGCCTCACTTGGTCACTTAGATGAGAGCGAGTTGAATGACAGGATATATAAATTCTCTGTTTCTGAACATGCCCCATCTCGAGGTCTCAGTGAAAATTTTTGGGGAGAAGATTTTGAGGACAAGCACTCTATGCTTAAATTATTTTCCAAGATGGACTCTTCCCTTTTGTATGCCCCTCTTCCCATTCTACTTGAACAATCTTTTAGAGGTGATTCTATTTTTCTTATTTCCCAATGGTACTTGTCCCCCTGTGCACCCAAATTTTTAATCCCTCTAAATTTTTTAATTGGTGATGGTTCATTTTTTAAAACTCACACATGCCTTCCGTTTTTCAAACGAAATTCTTATTTTTTGGGAGGCATGCATCCTAGTGAGGGCACACCATTAATCCCTCAAAGTCAAATTGTATTTTGGGTGGACCCTCAAATTTTTTGACTTTTAGTGTATGATTTATTAGCCGTTCAAATTGTAGGTTGTACATAATTAGTTTTTTTTCTTTTTCTTTTTCTTTCCGTTTTTAATAGTGTAGTGTCATTAGTTTAAAGTTTTTGTTATTATTTTTGCTATGCTTGGTTCTAACATGTTTTGTAGATTCAATGGACTCGCACTCATCAGGGATCGCTCAATTTGGGTAATATCTTTCTTTTCCTCTCTTTATGTTGTGTTCTTGATTCACATTGAGGACAATGCAACATTTAAGTTAGGGGGTGTGGGATATTCTTCCCATTTATTGTTTAGATTCATTGATTCGATCACATGTTCTTTCCAAGTATGTTTTTTTTTTAAAAAAAGAAAAAAAAAATTGAAAAATTTTGAAAAAAACCAAAAATATTTTTTCAAAATAAATAAAAATTGGAATTTAAATTTTCAAAAATATCACCATTATTCTATTTAAAGTCTCAAATTGTTAAATCTCAATTGCACCAAGCCAAAATTGACCAAAGATGGAAATTGAAAGAAAATTGACGACTTTACGAATAAGTGTGGAGATTAGTCCAACCCGGTGAGATTTCGAGCCTTTCAATTTTTTTTTGAGTTTTTAAATCAATCCGAGTTTATGATTAACTCAAAGTTCTTTTCAGCGTTTTAATAAGTCGTTGATGATCTCAATCCTTTGTTTTGATCGGTTATGGAAATGTGTGAAATGTTGTCTCGAAATTCGTGCTAAATATATCTCTAAACTTAATTAATCTCGAGATGCATATGGTAATGTGATTAGCAATTTGGACAATGAAGTAGGCCCTCGTTTGTTACCCAAAAATATTAGCCATAAAAAGTTGTGAAAAATAAAATTATCCTTTTGCAACCCAATTTGAGCCTAATAAAAAATTTATCCTTTCGTTTGATAACCCGAAAAACCCAAATAGGCCGAAATTGTGAAAATTGAGAAAATTCATCAAATAAAGTCCAAATTGTGCAATAAAAAGGGGCAAGAAGAAAAAAAAATAGAAATGCCCAAAAAAAAAAAAAAGAAAAGAAAAGAGAGAAAGAGAAAAATGAGCAAATGCCCGAAAAAGCAGAAATGGACGTCATAAGGACATTTTCCAATTTCGAACATTCCGTTTATTCCCATTTTTACCCTTTACACATTTTAACCCAAAAATTCCTAACTGAGTCCGAATGGCGAAATTGGTTACCGCGTGGAGAGCTAAGACATGAAAAGATAATATGAGAGATTAAATGGTGTGAATTAGAGGCGATGTTCCCGTTTCCTTATAACCGTACTCCGATGATGAGATCTTTTCACCATATATTTCCTTCTTTTCAATTTTGTATGCATGAATTTGTGTCCATTATATTTACTCTTTATATCATGCATATCGAGAGAAAATAGCCACAATCCGAGTGATTCGTTTGTGAGTGAATCCGTAAGAATTTGAATCAAAACGAATTTTTGGAAAGTAACGTAATGCTCAATCGGTGGAAATTTGAGGTTGAATTTTTGGTTTTGCACACACACACTACGGTTTGAGACAGTTGAATATGAATTGATGGTGATTATTTTTTCGAAAAGTTTAAATTGTACAATTTTTAAGTATTTTGATATTTATTTGAGTCAATAAAGAATTTTGTGGGTAAAAACTTAGAACTTTGCGCGTCCCGAGCAATGTATATGAATCTTATCAAGGCTCAATTCTTGAAAATTCTTTTATTATAATAAAATTCCACTTTCGCAGGCAAGCGATTGCATTTAGCGTATGCAACAAGCCTTTAAACCCCTAGGTTACCCTAGTAGGACGAGTTTTGTCTCGTGAGGGTTTGCAGTGAATATACCCACAAAATTCTTTATTGACTCAAATAAATATCAAAATACTTAAAAATTGTACAATTTAAACTTTTCGAAAAATAATCACCATAAATTCATATTCAATTGTCTCCAATCATAGTGTGTGTGTGCAAAGCCAAAAATTAAACCTCAAACTTCCACCGATTGAGCATTACGTTACTTTTCGAAAATTCGTTTTGATTCAAATTCTTACGGATGCACTCACAAACGAATCACTCGGATTGTGGCTATTTTCTCTCCGTATGCATGATATAAAGAGTAAATATAATGGACACAATTTCATGCATACAAAATTGAAAAGAAGGAAATTTATGGTGAAAAGATCTCATCATCGGATTACGGTTATTTGGAAATGGGAACATCACCTCTAATTCACACCATTTAATCTCTCATATTATCTTTTCATGTCTTAGCTCTCCACGCAGTAATTAATTTCGCAATTCGGACTCAGTTAGGACTTTTTGGGTTAAAAGGGGTAAAGGGTAAAAATGGGAATGGATGGAATGTTCGGAATTGGAAAATATCTTTATGACGTCCATTTGTGCTTTTTCGGGCATTTGCTCATTTTTCTCTTTTTTCTTTTCTTTTCTTTTTTTTTTCTTGCCCCTTTTTATGCACACTTTATGACTTACTTGATGAATTTTTTTTAATTTTCACAATTCCGAACTATTTGGTTTTTCGGGTTATCAAACGAAAGGGAAATATTTTATTAGGCTCAAATTGGGTTGCAAAGGGATAATTTTTCACATCTTTTTATGGCTAATATTTTTGGGTAACAAACGAGGGCCTACTTCATTGTCCAAATTGCTAATCACATTACCATATGCATCTCGAGATTAATTAAGTTTAGAGATATATTTAGCACGAATTTCGAGACAACATTTCACATATTTCCATAACCGATCAAAACAAAGGATTGAGATCATCAACGACTTATTAAAACGCAGAAAAGAACTTTGAGTTAATCATAAACTCGGATTGATTTAAAAACTCATAAAAAAAATTGAAAGGCTCGAAATATCACCGGGTTTGATCAATCTCCACATTTATTCGTTAAGTCGTCAATTTTCTTTCAATTTCCATCTTCGGTCAATTTTGGCTTAGTGCATTAGGATTGTTAACAATTTGAGACTATAAATAGAATAAAGGTGATATTTTTGAAAAATTTAAATTCCAATTTTTATTTATTTTGAACAAAAATATTTTTGGTTTTTTCAAAATTTTTCAATTTTTTTTTTATTTTTTATTTTTCTAAACACACTTGGAAAGAACATGTGATCGAATCAATGAATCTAAACAATAAATGGGAAGAATATCCCACACCCCCTAACTTAAATGTTGCATTGTCCTCAATGCAAATCAAGAACACAACATAAAGAGAGGAAAAGAAAGATATTACCCAAATGGAGCGATCCCTGATGAGTGCGAGTCCATTGAATCTACAAAACATGTTAGAACCAAGCATACCAAAAAAATAACAATACTTGAACTAATTACTCTAAATGCAACAAGATACTATATAACACTTATACATGACTCAAAAATTCGACAAAAATCACCCCATACGCGTCGGGGGTGCGACGACCTCACCTCTCTTTGTTCATTCAATCCCCATAAATGGGGTCCGACAGCCAGATTGTGTCGGCTTCTTTAACCATGGCTTCCAAATAAGGCTTGAGACGATGCCCATTGACTTTAAAAGTGGTTCCCCCTTTTTCATCCATTAGCTCAACGGCTCCATGGGGAAACACTTCTTTCACAATGTAAGGACCAGACCATCGAGACCGCAATTTACCGGGAAACAAGTGCAACCTCGAGTTGTAGAGGAGTACTTTCTGTCCCAAATGAAACTCTTTCTTACGAATGATTCCGTCATGAGCGCGTTTCATTCGGTCCTTGGAAATTTTTGCACTTTCATACGCATCGTTGCGCATTTCTTCCAACTCATTCAACTGAAGTTTACGTGTTTCACCGGCTTAATCCATTTTGAAGTTCACCCTTTTGATAGCCCAATACGCTTTGTGTTCGATTTCAACGGGAAGATGACAAGGTTTGCCATACACAAATCGAAATGGGGACATCCCAAGGGGATTCTTGTATGCGGTTCTATAAGCCCAAAGAGCATCAGTCAACCTAAGAGACCAGTCTTTCCTATTAGGATCAACTGTCTTCTCCAAGATATTCTTGATCTCCCTATTAGCAAGCTCGGCTTGGCCATTCGATTGGGGGTGATAGGGGGTGCTAACCTTGTGGACAATTCCATTCTTTCGCATTAGTTTATCCATCGGCCTATTGCAAAAATGAGTTCCATTATCACTAATTATGGCCTTAGGCATACCAAAGCGAGAAAGTATATTTTCTTGAATAAATTTGATCACCACCTTGCTGTCATTCGTCCTTGTAGCTATAGCCTCTACCCATTTTGAGACATAATCTACAGCGACGAGAATGTATAGAAAACCAAAAGAAGGGGGAAAGGGCCCCATGAAGTCAATTCCCCAACAATCAAACAACTCCAAGACTAAAATAGGGGATAATGGCATCATATCACGGCGAGTAATAGCTCCCATTCTTTGGCATCTATCGCAAGTCTTACAAAAAGCATTCACATCCCGGAAGATTGTGGGCCAATAAAGACCACTTTGAAGGATTTTGGCAGCAATTTTATTTTTAGAAAAATGACCGCCACATGCTTCCGAATGACAGAATCGAATCACCCCTTGGATTTCCTCATCGGGTACACATCTCCGGATAATTTGGTCAGCACAATACTTAAACAAGTATGGATCATCATAAAAGAACATGCGTGACCAAGTAATGAACCTCCTTCTCTCTTGCGGATTCCAACTAGAGGGAACAACTCCGGTGACAAGGTAATTGACAATATCCGCAAACCAAGGGAGAGAAGAGGTAGCAAATAGATTCTCATTAGGAAAATACTCGTCTATGGGAATGGGATCAATAGGTACGTCGGACGAGAGTCGTGATAAATGGTCAGCAACGACGTTTTCTACTCCTTTCTTATCTTGAATCGAGAGATTAAACTCTTGTAGGAGTAGGATCCACCTGATTAAACGAGGTTTGGCATCTTTCTTGCTCAAGAGATATTTCAATGCCGAATGATCAGTGAAACAAAGGATAGGTGACCCAACAACGTAAGAGCGAAATTTGTCGAGAGCAAAAACGACAGCTAGCAACTCTTTCTCTGTAGTAGAGTAATTAAGCTGAGGGCCAGATAATGTTCGGCTAGCATAGTAAATAACATGAGCTTTCTTGTCTTTCCTCTGTCCAAGAACAACCCCAATCGCGAAATCACTTGCATCACACATAAGCTCAAAGGGAAGCGACCAATCCGGAGCTTGCATGATAGGTGCAGAAATAAGCATGCTTTTGAGTTTATAAAATGCTTCTTGACATGCTTTACTCCACTCAAATGGAGTGTCCTTCATGAGAAGATTACTCAAAGGTCTAGCGATGGCGCTAAAGTCTTTGATAAACCTCCTATAAAATCCAGCATGGCCTAGAAAGGACCTCACATCTTTAAGTGATTTTGGCGGGGATAGCTCAGCTATTACTTCAATTTTTGCTCGATCAACTTCAATTCCCCTAGATGAGACTATGTGGCCCAAGACTACACCCTCGGTAACCATGAAATGGCATTTTTCCCAATTGAGGACTAAGTCTTTTTCCACACATCGGAATAGAACTCTCTCAAGATTAGCTAAACAATGGTCAAAAGATGAGCCGAAAACGCTGAAATCGTCCATGAACACCTCAAGACCTTTTTCAATCATGTCGCTAAAGAGACTTAACATGCACCTCTGAAAAGTAGCCGGCGCATTACATAACCCAAATGGCATACGTTTATAGGCAAACGTACCAAATGGACATGTAAAAGTCGTCTTTTCTTGATCAAGAACATCCACCTCAATCTGATTATAACCGGAATACCCATCTAGAAAATAATAATAAGGATGGCCCGCTACTCGTTCAATAACTTGATCGATAAATGGTAAGGGAAAATGATCCTTTTGAGTTCCGGCATTGAGCTTTCGGTAGTCAATGCAAACACGCCACCCGGTGGTGGTGCGTTGAGGTATTAATTCTCCCTTAGCATTTTCAACCACAGTCATCCCTGATTTCTTTGGAACGACCTGAATTGGGCTCACCCATTTACTATCCGAAATGGGATATATAATTCCAGCATCTAGCAATTTGATTATTTCCGCTCTAACAACATCTTTCATTGTTGGATTTAACCGCCTTTGCATCTCACGAGATGGCTTCACTTCTTCCTCGAGATGGATTTTATGGGTACAAATCAAAGGACTTATACCCTTCAAATCTGCTATGGTCCATCCAAAAGCACTTCTATGCTTTCTCAACACATCTAACAACATACCTTCTTGCCCTTTTTTTAGATGGGAAGACACAACAACAGGAAATGTATCATTCTCACCTAAAAAGGCATATTTGACATGAGAAGGTAGTTTCTTCAACTCAAGACTAGGAAATCTATGTTCAGAGGGGACCAAGGGTGTCTCCTTCGGAGGCAATTCTTCATACCTAGAAATCCAGTCAACCGCTCTTAAACTCTCAAAACTCTCTTCCTCTTGTAACCACATTTTTAACTCTTCCACCTCTCTCCCAAACTCAGTATAATCACTCATTTGAGCATCACTTTGCCCTAAGCACACTTTCAGAGCATCTCCTCCTATGATTTTTTCAATATTTTCATCCACCACTTCTTCAATAAGATCCATTTCAAGAATCTCATCCTCATCACCCATTTGGTTAGCGACATTGAAAATATTTTTCTCGAGAGTCATGTTTCCAAAAGTGAGTTGCATTTGGCCATTCCGTGTATTGATCAAAGCATTAACAATAGCTAAGAACGGTCGGCCCAATATAATTGGAACATGATTTCTCGTATGGAGAACAGGCTCGGTGTCCCAAATAACAAAATCAATGGGGAAGTAGAACGTATCCACTTGAACAATTACGTCTTCTACAATCCCACGAGGCACTTTGACTGTCCTATCCGCTAACTGTAGAGTGATTCGGGTAGGTTTTAAATCACCTAAATCAAGCTTCTTATAGATGGAGTATGGGAGGATGTTTACACTCGCACCTAAATCAAGCAACGCTCTTTCCACTCTCATTTCTCTAATGATACATGAAATGGTAGGTGAACCTGGATCTTTGAATTTTGGTGGAAGATCATTGAGAAGAACTGAGCTCACATTTTGTGCCAAGAAAACATTTTTCTTCACCTTAAGACGTCTCTTGACAGTCCAAAGATCTTTAATAACCTTCGCATATGCTGGAATTTGTTGAATAGCATCAAGGAACGGCAAGTTCAATTTTACTTGCTTCAACACATCCATCACTCCGATACGCGAAGCACCTTTCTGGGGTGACTCTAAGCGTTGAGGAAATGGAGCAGCAGTAGGCGACTTGACTTCAATATCAGGCTCAACCTCCTCATCTTTTAATTCCTTTTCTAAGGAAGGTTCTTCAGACTCGAAAATTTCAGATTCCTTCACAATCTCGGGTTCGACTCCATCATCATTCACCTTTGGCAATTTAGGGGCTAGATCAATTTCGCGGCCACTACGAAGAGTAGTAACAGCTTGACATTGTTCTTGCAGATCTGATGATGTGGAACAAACCGTGGTTTGCCCTTGAATAGGTGGTCTTTGGCCTTGAGCTGGAAGCTTACCCTTCTCTTGAGTATTCACCGCAGACTGCAACCTAGAGATGTTAGTATGCATTTCAGCGAACATTCGCTCAAATTTGGCATCTCTTTCTTTTTGGGATTGGATGAATTGAGTGAAATTATCATCATGAGATCTCCTAGGTGGAGGTACATAAGGACCAGGAGGTGGTACTTGCATAGGGTTTGCCACTTGCTGAAATTGAGGGGGTTGTGGTAGAGTCATCTGTGGGTTAGGAACCATCCCACCTTGGGGTTGTCCATAATTAAACCCGGGATTCCTCCACAATTGATTATATGCATTCCCTTGCTGAGCATTATAATTCCCTCGAAAACCTCCTATTGCATCAACCTGTTCAGTGTACATGGCCTTGTATGCAGGTATGGTAGGACATCCTTCGGTAGAACGGCCTGTATTACAAATGGCACATACCTTCTCCATCCCGGTTTTTACGGGTCCAGACACATCTCTCAATCGCATATCTAGCATTTCTCTAAAGTTCTTTTCCATTTGATCAAGTTTTAAATCCAACAAAGTGTCCTTGTCCACGTGATAAATACCGGACGCAGCAGGCAAGTTGGACACTTGTCGATTTCTATTTTGAGTATTTGGATCAGAAGTATCCCATGCTTGGGTAGTTTCCGCCACATATTTCAAATGAGCCTCAGCATCGCTCGTACTTAACTCCCAAAAAGGTCTCTCACACATGGTTTGAACAAGTTGTTTAGACGCTACAGTAAGGCCTTGATGGAAAAATGAAATCAGATGATGAGTTTCAAAACCATGATGGGGGCACGCATTAACTAACTCCTGGTATCTCTCCCAACACTTATCAAAAGCCTCATTCTCATTTTGACGAAAAGCTTGAATTTGGGCTTTAACAGAATTGGTTTTGTGTTGTGGAAAATTTTTTGAGATAAACTTGTTTTGCATATCTCTCCATGATAAAACAGAATTTGGGGGCAGGGTCCATAACCAAGTTTTCGCTTTATCCTTTAAGGAAAAAGGAAAGAGCTTTAACCGGGTTACTTCTTGTGGACAAGTTTGGTCTCCAAATGTTTCACACGTATCTTCAAACTCTCTAATATGGAGATATGGTTTTTTCGAATCCATCCCATGAAATGTAGGAAGAATTTGGATCATTCCATTTCGAAAGTGGAACTGACCGGCATTATACGGGAATAAAATGCAACCAGGGTTAGAAGTTCTCTCCGGAAATAAAAGATCTTTCATGGGTTGATATGGTACATCATCCTATCCAGCACCAACACCGACACTACCATGATCCGACATATTGCTACCGAAAGGTTCAGAATTCTCACTCAAGGTTTGACTCAACGAACGACTTGTGATGGAATTATTAGGGGAAGGAGGTGGAACCCAAAACGGCAAAGACTCAGAATTTTCAGATCCGGCTTCGGCAATAGGATTTTCGTGAATTTGGGTGGGAGATGAATTCTGCATATAAGATCACAAGAGAAAAAATGAAAAATATTTTTATATAGTAAGGAAATTCACGTACACTTAGGTATATCAAATGGCTTGTTCACATGTACCGATTGCCCTTACAAGCAAGAAGTATATCGTTCAAGTCATGTCGAAGGGGGGGGGGGGACCTTTCCACTAACCCAACAATCGCATAAACCTCATATAGGTGTCAGACATAGGACAATCATATTTAGTTTACCGATTACCACTTGAAACTCTGTCGAAATACAGGGTCAGCATGCCGCCCAAATTTTCGTGCGATTTCATCATTTTTCAAAACAGGACCATGCCCATGAGCTTGGAAAAAAGTCAAACTCGGTATTACCTAATTTTCAAACCCAATTTTTCCAAGGCTCGGGTCCTATTTACATTTCTTTTGCATTTAGGTAAACCTAATACAAGTGAAAACATAATAATAATCATGCCGGGACTCTTCTCTTGTTTTTCCCTCCTTCTTTACCAAAAGTGTCAAAAATATTTCCCCCCTCTTTTATCAAAATAGTATTTCCCCCCTCTTATATCGTGGAAGTTATGCCAAAGGGGAAAAATATTTTTAAAAATACCAAAAACATTTCTTCTCCTTTTTACGAACAATACCAAAAACATTTTTTCCTTATTTTCATCAAAATACCAAAAATATTTTCCCCCATTTTCACCTAAAATGCAAAAAAAGTTTTCCCTACTCTTCAACAAAACAAAAACTGTCATTCTTCTTATTTTTCAAAAATAATTTTGAATATTTTTTCCTTTCAGGTCGATCGTATATCCGATTCTTAGCCTGACCCCCTATTGGCTTCGGTCTTCTATTAAATCTCCTCGAAGCTCCGTCAGTTCCTCTATAACTTCATTCTAGTCCAGAACCACCTTCACCAGTCCTTCATGGATAATACTGATCAAGCACTGATCGTACAATCAAATATAATGACAGTTCTGGTCCAACTCAGTGCCAAGATTGACAACCTTCAAATCGAGGTTCATGAGATGCAGCGAAACTAAATCCCAGTTCCCTAAGAACCCAAGGTTCTCTTTCCTCATGCTATGGGTTCACCCGTTATCGATCCTGCGTGTTCCGGAAGAATATTAGCATGCTCCGTGTACCCCGCCTGCCAATGGGCCGCCTCCAGCTCAACTCTTTATGCCAAACCTTACCTAGCTAGTACCTGTTAATCCTAAGGAGGAAGAACTGAACAAGGTCAAGGAAGACCGCAAGCTATTATCGAAGAAGTTTGACCAAGTTAAGATATTCGAGAACTATATGGACTACACCCACATGTATCCCTACCCTACAACAAGGTTGCTAGAGAAATTTAAGATGCCAGCTATTGAGAAGTCGGGGGTAAC
The DNA here is from genome assembly GCA_949130495.1 of Sambucus nigra. NCBI lineage: Eukaryota > Viridiplantae > Streptophyta > Magnoliopsida > Dipsacales > Adoxaceae > Sambucus > Sambucus nigra. Next base: position 353,384,175 of record OX422215.1, read on the forward strand.
AAGACCCTTATTGTTCATCTTTGCAGCTATCACCGAGCAATAGCCCTCCTTGGTGCCTATGAAGAAATAATGGCCCAGATGTTCCAACAGACTTTGGAGGACAACGCTCTTTGTTAGTGTTTATCCCTTGAGGAATCTAAAATCCACAGTTGGGAAGATGTTGCTCGGGGATTTTATCATAGTATAAGTACGACAGAGAACTAGAGGTTACATGCCATGATTTAGAACTTCTCAAGCAGAACTCGAAAAAATTGTCAACAATTTTATAGCAAGGTGGAGGGAGAAAGCTACCATCATGACCAATCGACCCTTCGAAGAAGAACAAGTCAGTATAGTGAAGAAGAATTTCCTACCCCATATCAGAGAAACTATGGGAGGATAATATTACCAACACTTCTAAGATCTTTAGGAAGCAAGTGTGAAGATTGAACAAAGTATTACCAAGACAGAAGCTGAGCCAAAGAAAGTATCTGGACAGTTCGCTCCCAGAAAGTATGAGAAGCCTGCCAATGCCATAGTCTCAACCATCAACAATATCTCCCAACCCGCTACCCCTTGGGCGCAAAAAAGTCACCCTAACCTCGCCACAAAAGTATACACCAAGCTTCATGCTCCCTTCTCTAAAGTCTCTCAAGCCTTGAAAGCCAAAATCTTATGAAACCTCTGGACCCTCATCCATTGCCAAATTTACTTCCCCAAAACTTTAAAACTGATGCCTCTATTACTTTCACCAGTCTGCCGGGTGTGCTACTGATCAGTGCTTCCATCTTCGGAATGTAATCTAGGGTCTAATTGACCTGGGTATCATCGACCCACCAACCAATACTAAACCCAACACCACTCACAACCCCCATCTAACCCATACTAATGCCATATTTATAGGAAATGACCTGGAATTCGACCTATCTACCTAAATTATGCCCAATAAAACACCCATTAGACCCATATTCTCACACAAACCACTCAAAGTCTGCCCATATTTTCTCCTACACCCTACCTGTTTCTCCGACCAACCTCTGTCACTCCTCGCAAGGGCTTGTATTGCCATTTATACCCTGTTCGAAGGAAAAGATATGGAGTTATCGCCTGTCCTAAACTAGCTCCTAGTTTTTGGCCTAAAATTGCACTCTGAAATGACCGTCGACTCTCAGAAATTCATCATCCTATTCATGAAAGCCCATAAATGGTCATGAGAGTCTGATAATTGGATGGTACCCATTAATGAAATAAGTTTGGATGATGTAGTGCAGATTATGGTAGACATGTTCTGACAGACTAGCGAAATCTGTAGCATTTTCGATCTACTTATTACTTTAAAGCTTTAAGGGTGGTTGGTCCCTTCACTTTCACAACTCCCCGTTGAGTGAGAGGATTTATATGAAGAAGTCGTTAAGGTCGTGGAATGCCTTGACTTCTCTTAGCAGGAAGACCTTGTCACCACCGGATGGGGGGATGAATTTGACAACTCTAATGATGAACTGAGTCATTAAAAGGCCAGTCCAGTAATCAGTATGTGCAGGATGATCTCTTTTGAGGATGTATTAGGAAAAATCAGTATAGTAGCCGTACAATGATAAATTAATAAAGAAACAGGGTTCTTGTTCTTCCCCGCCTCCATAAACCATATGACCAGATCAGGGAAAAACTACCAAGATTCGAATCCTCAGCCATCAAGAACAGACAAGGAAAAGGGAGTTGCCGAGAAACTCCCCATGCCAGAGATGACCATTGAAAAAAGTAAGATCCTAGACCAACTCAAGAAAACTCAAGCCAATATCACCTTGTGGGGGACTCTTATATGGACAAAATTTCCAATTGAGTCCATTGTATAGTTTTGACTTATTCGCGGAACAAAACACTTTTGAGTCATAGGGAAATTTTTATTGTCACGATCCCACACAGACCATGACGTGTTGAAATTTATTGAAGACATTGTGGCCAAGCTTCAAAGAATTAATTTTGCTGAATGTTTAACTGGTGCAAGTTTATTCGTCTTCAAGTTTAATTGCATTCCGAGATTACTCAGGTATGAATGCGTAATTTTAATGGGACTCAGAATTTATTTTAAAATTCTTAAGGATGTTATTTTATTACTATAATGTTTTTAACAGTGTTTGAAATGGTTTACACTTTGTTTTATTCTGACAAGGACATATTAGAGTAGTGTTTAATTAGGACTCTAATTCATTGCGTCGTTCAAATGGCATACTCTATCGTTCAAGCGAGATGCCACTGTAATTCGAACGACTTGGTCATCTCGTTTGAGTGATTGGCCACGTCAATCGAGCAAGCTATCCCCTTAAGAAAATTATATAAGGCGTGTTTTCATCAGAATTTTGAAGGTGTGCATTCTAAAAAATAGTTTCATAACAATAGGTTTCTCCATAAAAGTTTTCTAAGGTTTTTAAGTCTAAAAACATCATTTGAGTTTACAAGATCCGAGTTTTCATTACTATATGCAATAGTGATCTTGTTTGCACCAAGAAGAAGGTTTTGTACTACATTGAATATTGTTGGTTTTGCGGAGAAGAAGCAAAGGGGTTTGTGTTCCTATTTCGTAGACATTACAAGCATATAGGTGGACACCGAGACATACGTGGACGCGTGTGTTGTGGGCTGGTATCATGGAAGAAGAACTTTCTATGTGAGCACTATGAGAGGAGTGGTTTAAGATCATAAGAGCATCAACTCTCGTGGGGATCGAGTCGTTGAGTAAGACTTATGTATGTTCATTGTAATTACACATTCATAGTGATTGTCTAGTTTGATCCGTCCGAGATTTTTTTCCGTTGTGGTGTCCTCCTACATTCGACGTTGTGAGTATTCTTTACTCTATTTTACTTGCTTTAATCACTAGATGAATGTTTAGGATTAATCAAGATAAAATTTGATTAAGTTAAAATTGGTTCACAACTTGGTGCGAATTAAAAAATTGGAAATAAGTTTTTCATAAAAAGAGAAATTGTTTTTGTCATCCTTAAAACACTTTCCACATTAGAATAAAAAGGAACCACCAAATTGGTATCAGTGCTAGAAACATAATTTTATTGTGTTTGATCCCTTGTGTTTTTCGGAATGAATTTTGGAGGTTTTAAAAGTTTTTGTGCTCCTATTTTTGATGGCACAAATTATGCTTATTGGAAAATGCGAATGAGAAGTGCTTTAAAATATATTGGTGAGCGTGTGTAGTTAGCGGTTGAAAAAGGTTGGACACCACCAGTCACACGAGAGGGTGAGGTCACTATATTCCAACTCTCCCCGAATGCAAACCGATCAAACAAAAACTGTAAAAGCTTCGCATAAAATGGTCACTCAAAGTCAAAGAAGAGGTAATCAAGTTGTTGAACGCATGCTTCATCCGAGTGATTGAATATCCCACATGGCTAGCTAGTATCATACCCATACCAAAATCAAGAAGAAAAGTCTGCATGTGTGTCGACTACTGAGACTTATATAAATCATCTCTGAAGGACGATTACCCACTAACCAACATCGACATGATTATGGACAACACAACCAATCATGCTCTCAAGTTATTCATCGATGGAATTGCTGGATACAATCATATCAAGATGCACTTTGATCATCAAGAAAAAACTACCTTCATCACCCCTTGGGGAACATTTTGTACACATTTATGCCATTCGATCTCAAGAATGCAAGGGCTACCTACCAAACGTTTGCCACAACCATATTGCATAATTTAATACACAAAAAGGTCGAGGTCCATGTAATTGATATAATCATTAAGTCTAAGACTCGGGATGGTCACGTTGCCTCCCTTCGAAAGTTCTTCGAACGACTTCGGCGATACTAGATCCGATTAAACCCACCAAAATGTGTCTTTGACATCACCAAAGGAAAGCTTTTGGGATTCATGGTTAGAGAGAAGGGAATCGAGGCTGACCTTGCCAAACTAAAAACCATACTCAAAATGCCACCACCCTGAATGGTGAAAAGAATTTTAGGGATTCTTGGGAAAATTATAGTATATCAACAAATTATCAGCCAGTTGACTTCTGTTTGTGAACCCAACTTTAAACTCCTCCAAAAAGATTCTATCAAAATCTAGAATGAGGCCTGTCAGGAAGCCTTTGACAGAATAAATTTGTGCCTTACCCGACCTTTGGTACTCATTCCACTACAGCCTGGTCTTCCTCTACACCTATACTTAACCGTGACAGATAACGCAGTAAGGGATTTGCTAGCCTAATACATTGAAGAAACTCATAATGAAAGGGCCATCTACTATGCCAGTAAAAATTTAGATGGGTACGACCTCAATTTCACTCCCTTAGAGAAAGAATGTGTTGCCTTAGTCCTGGTCACTCAAAAGTTACGGCACTACATGCTTACTTTTCTCATCAGACTTGCGTACCGAATGGACCCCATCAAATACTTGCTTGAGAAATCCGCCCTGTCTAGCCGAATGTCTCGATGGCTGATGCTACTCTCTGAGTTTGATATCGTGTATGTTATGCAGAAACCCACGAAAGGGAGAGCCATCTCCGATTATCTTGCTGACTACCCTATGTAAGAGGTTGATGTTTGGGTCTCTGAATTCCCGTACAAATATATTCTCTACACCCTCATGAGGACCTTCGATGTAAAATTTTCTTTGACGGCGCTGCCAACAAGAAGGGATACGACATTGGGATACGACCTTGGGATACTCCTGATCGCCCATAATGACTCTTACATTCCCACTGATATGAAATTGAATTTCCCTGCACTAACAATATGACCAAATATGAGGCATGCATTGTAGGTCTCAAAGTCGCCCTAGAGAATGGTATCAAACATCCAGATGTCTACGGGGACTTTGCCTCATCATCGGTATAGTTCTTAGAATATGGAAAGTCAAGGACGAGAAACTATTACCCTTCCACGCCAACCTGGAAGAACTGGCCTCCCAATTTTGAGATATCACATTCCACTACTTACCCTGTGCAAATAACATCTTAGTAGATACCCTTGCTACCTTAGCCTCCATTATAAACTAGCTCGAGGGAATAATGATGGCACCCTTTATAGTCCATAAATAAGCTTTGCCAACCCATTACTACCACATTGAGCTTGTCACGGAGGAAGATTCCGATATGGCCAAATACTGGTAGTACGAAATTTGGCATTTCCTATAGCATGATAGGTATCCCCAAGATTCCATCAAGAAAGACCGTGCGACCCTCCGCAAATTGGCTGCCCAATACATTATCTGCAATAAAGCGCTGTTCAAGAGAAACTTTGATGGAACCCATTTACATTGCATCGTAGGGGTTGGCATTGAAGAAATGGTGCAGAAGATCCACAATGGGGTATGCGAACCCCACATGAATGGTCATATGCTTGGCTAGAAGATTATCCGTCAAGGGTATTATTGAACCACCATGGTTCAGGATTGTACCGCCTATGTTCGAAGATGCCTCAAATGCTTGTGATTTTCTAATCTTCAACACTTGTCACATCGAGAATTATACAACATGGCTTCTCCCTGATCATTCTTTACATTGGGCATTGTCATCATATGAAAAGTCACACCCAAATCTTCCAATGGGCATGAGTTCATCCTGATTGCCATTGATTACTTCACCAAGTGGATCAAGGCCGAGTCATACGCAATACTCAATGCCAAAAAAGTAGCCAAGTTTGTCTGAAAGAACAAGATCTGTCGATGTGGGGTCCTTCACGAGCTAGTATCAGATAATGGGTTATATTTTGAAGCTGAGGTCATGAAACTGTTCGATGAGTACGGGATTCAGAGACATAAATCATCTCCATACCGACCTCAAACCCATGGAGCAGTTGAAGCTGCTAACAAAAATTTTAAAGCCATCATCAACAAGATGACCGAGAGTTGTTGAGATTAGAATGGCCGGATCCCTTACGCCCTCTGGGGCTACTGAAATTCAGTTAGGACATATATTGAGGCTACCCTTTACTCTTTAGTATACAATATGGAAACAATCCCACTCGTTGAGATATAAATACCTTAACTGCACGTTATGCTTGAAAGAAAAGTCAACGAGGAAGATTGGTATTAGAGCTACCTAGATAGACTGTAACTCTTAGATGAAAAGAGGCTTAAGAATCTATACTACATACAAGGGTATCACCATTGGATAGCGCGATTATTAAATAAAAGAGTCAGGGACTGCGGTGTTTGAGAAGGAGACTTGGCCTTCAAAGAAATCATATAACCCGTCTGGGACCCAAGAAGGAAATTCAAGCCAAACTGGAGTGACCCCTACATTGTGAAAAAGATCTTATCAGGCATCGCCGCTATGCTCACTAATCTTGACAGAGAAGAGATGGCGCATCCAGTCAACCTGGACCACCTCCAGAAGTTCTATCCTTAGTTTGAAATCTTGGCGCACTACGACTCGTCTCACCCCCCTTTTATTCTTAAAAAAAATCTTCATTCTTTTAAAAACTTTTTTCTTTCAAAATGAAACTTTGAATTTTTTTAAAACCCCTAGAGGTACGTAGGCAGCTCATACGCTTTACATGGGAACGGTCCCTTTTTTTTCACAAAAAGCTATTCTTTTCTTACCCCCAAGAATGGCAGTTCATTTTATCATTTACATGAACAAAAGGATTATGTATGACTTCGCGATTGGTATAGATAATTCAAATATAAAACTCATTACGAGGCACAACAATATGATCAAAATTCTTTTTATTTCCAAAAATGGGAGAATTCAGTACAATTACATGAAATATCAGCGTAGGGAGTCAAAACAACTGCCATTCGCTAATCAAATTGTCCCTAAAACAAACTAACCAAACTTGCCCAAAATTATTCCCAAGAACTAAACACACATAAACGCATCCCAGTCATAAGAGCAACATATAAATTGAACACTAATTTCACAAATACCCTATCCACAGCTGTCGGAAGACCCGACCCCCTCATCCTCCGCTGCTTGAGGCCCCTAAACTTCCCCTGCGTGATTGGTATTCCAAAGGCTCTCCATAAAATGATATGCCCTGACAAACATGGAGAAAAGCACTAACCCCCCCATAGTATCAAAAAGGGCAATCCATACCTGTTCAGTCTCCTCTGCTAAGATCTTTGCCACCACCCGCTTACATAGCCATTTAAGATAATCTCCGGACACATGCCAAACCCAACCTACGGATTGAGAAGGATGGGTTGACGTCCGACGATTCTCCCACAGAGATCCTAACCTCATGCACATAGATTAAGTTAATTCTTCCACATGAAAGAAGTCTAGTGCTCGAGGAGGCACTATCTATTCCCATTCGACTTGGCACAGAAGTTGCCAAGGGAAATGGAATGAGGTCTATCGAAGGCCAACTAACCGAATGTACCAATATTCTCCCAGTTCTAGAATGGGCTACAACTCTCCCCACCATGGCACCGACCAACGCAGGCATCGAGCTTTGTGCTTCATGAACCAGTTTACTAGTTCTCTATGGATGGGACAAAACTGATAGAATAGCAAGTCAAAAAATTCGACACAGCTGCCAAGGGATATTCAGGGGGACTGCTAAACGAAATATCTTAGCCAACCACATGAAAAGCATAATTGAGCTTCCTCTCATTAAATCAAAACGACCTTCCTGTCTAACATCTATACCATTCAGGATCTTCGCACAGGATTACGACGATATAACATCCATGCTATAATGGCAGCCAATTGAGGGTACATCATTAGGTCATCGATAACCAACAGTAGTTTCGAAATCAGGCCCAAAGCAACAACTCTAGCATGGCCCGCATTGTTTAAATCTCACAGATGCACAAAATACAGGATAGCTGGAAGAGAAATCATTCCCCCAGTGACCGATGGTCGAGCCACTGAAGGAGAAATATGGAGAAATTATTCTAACAGCGCCTGTGGAAATCGAGAGAATTCAGGCACAGCCGTCGCCACGATGGGACTAATATCCAACATGGCTTAAAACTCCTCATAGGTTGGACAGACCTCTTCCAAACCAAAGTGAAAAATGTGATCCTTGGGATACTAAAGTTGTGCTACCACCAATAACATATTCCAATCGATAGCCCGATAACAGCATAAGGAGACTCGACACAAATTAAAGACTTCATAATCTACGTTATATAGACACATGGCTTCCAGGTTATTGAGATATGAAGCGAATTCTGCACTCATAAGAAGGGCCATTTGGGAAATAATAAGGCAGAAGGCCAGAAATAAGAAATAAGACAAAATGTGAATGGGTGAAAAACTGCACCCTCTTTACCCCCAATTTATACCCAAATACCTTGGCTAAAGACAAGAAACCAAAAGGGCCCAAAATAAAACCTACCCTACCAATCACTTTGGACTGCAAGAAATTGCAATCAATGCCTTAGTGTGATTTTACTGGACTCACTTGCTGATAGGCAGGACAAGGGATATGCCAATCGACAACCCCCTTATTTTAGAAAATTTTATCTTTCCTTTTTTGTCAAAAACTGTAACACCCCGCCTAATTGAATACCGGGTGATCAATCCCATACCCAATTAAATCAGAATATACAGTTGGTTCATTCTTAGCATCACTATCGAAAACATTTTCCTATAACCTAATACTCAATTAAGCTGGTGTTAAAAACTTTCCAATAAAAATTTCATTTTACCATTTTGAATAATTCCACACATTCCATTCCACAACAACATAACTGAATAAATATCACAATAGAATTTAAATGCAACTGGAATAAACTTTCCAGAAAATATCTCAATGTATAAATCTCAACAATAGTAAATGTAACACAACGACACGAGTATAAAATCCCGACTCAGATAGAATAGAAATATCTAAAATCCTCTTGGGCGATATGCCTTAAATGAAAGATCACTATAGAGTATGAATCAAATAAATGAAGGCGTCTAAACAATACTCCATAGCTCCATAGCTCATCAACCATCATAATCCTCTATGGATGGTGTCCCTGCGGCTGGACGCCTGATATAGAAGATACAAGAGAGAAAATAGAATATGCAAGGAAACGGGTAAGTGCCCGATGTAAAAAATAGTTTTTAAAACAGCAAGTGAATAATTGCAATATTTATCACTTATAATATACATGTTAGATTATCGGACACTCTCATGATATTCTCACCTCTCATTTACAGTGCACACCTAACGTACCTCTAAGCTATCCTAGTTATAATTCCCACGCTAACTAGATTAACCATATGTATCCATTCTTTATAGCCCAATCCATCCCCACGTATTAACCCTATAATACATATCATGATGTTATAAACATACATATCCATTTAGATTCAATCATGGATAAATCCCTTATTAATACAATTCAATTAAGTGTAATCATACGTAACTATCTTACATTTATACTTTAGACACACATTAGATATCATCACATGTATATATATACATTCACTATATTACATATATATATTATACTGCACCCCGACACAGAGCTGCGGTGCTGCATTACTCTGCTATCTTTTCCCAATACATCTCGTCACTGTATAGGGGACTATAGGTTTGGTAAAGATGTAATACCCCGTAATTTTATTGATTTTTATTTAAGGGATTAATTAAATTAAATGAGAATTAATTGGGAATTAATCCAGATATAAATACTAGCGAGATGTGAGTTAGTATTTGATTATGATATTAAAATTGAATATTTCATGAGTATTGAAAGTATTTAAATTGTCACGAGGCAGAAATGCGACAAGTTGGGAAACTTAGTTGGGACGCGCGTGTCAGTCGTGTCAGGAATGAAATTATTTAAATTAAAAAGTGAATTATATTTTTATGAACCGAATGGTCATTTTGAGTGCGCCAACATGTCCAGAAGGGTCGAAATAGTCAGAAAACACTAGCCGGAGGTTTAGTTTGGGTCCCGGAGTACTTTTAGGCCAAATCGGCTACCTAGAGGGGTATTTTGGTAATTTTAAAAATTAGGGAATTAAAACCACGAAAATTAGAGTTTATATATATAATTTTAAAGGGGTCACTAAGGCCATTACCAGCAAAAGATAAGAGAGTGGGCTACGGGAGTTTTGAGAGAAGTTGGAGAGAGGTTACAAGAGCCAAACCAAAGCCATCACCCATCACCACCATTCTGGAAGGATTTGTGACCGAAAGAAGGGAAATTCATCCTAGAATCAACGACAACAAATCTGAAAAATGAATCTAAGGCAAGTGATTTGATATTTTTAAGTGCATTGAATATTTCTTCCATGTTTAGTGTAGGAACTATTTTGTCTTGAAAGTTCTGAGGAAAACTAATGAAATTATTGGAGAAACTCTAAATTTGGGATAGGATTTGCATGTAGAATGACTATGGACGAATTTAGTATTCGAAGACTTAAATATGATGATTTAAAAACGGATTTATGATGAGTAATTGGGCACAATAAAATTCTGGGTTCATGTTCATAGGGTTTGGGGTAAAATTTGTGGATTAATGATAATTACATGTTGTTTAGGAGGATTTGACCCCAAAAATATGTTAAGAAACGGCATAAGAGGGTTTAAAGAAGTTTAAGAACATTAAAATGCTATTGGGATGATCTTAGGATGAGTTTAGATAATAGAAAAATTGAGAAAAACGAATTGGAAATTTTTTGGCCGTATTCTGCCATCTCGTTAGAAGACCTGCCCAGGTCGTTCGAACGAGACTTATAACGAGATGACAGTACCCCTTCCAACGAGTTGGTAGTTCATTCTAAGCCTTTTGTTCAAACGACCTCGTTCGAACGAGATTTCTAACGAGTTGACAGAATGGCCTTTTAGGCCTGATTTTATTTCAAACCTCCAGAAGACTTATATAATTGAGTGTAATCCTTCCCTTGTTGATTTGTGGATATAGTTGTGAGATTTGAAGTACGTCAAGGATTAAAACTTAGAGTATTGTAGTAAACCGAATGATATTTATGGGTTATGATATAAGTATCTAAAAACTTCGACGCGAGGAGAGTTGATAACTTTAATGTATATAAATCGGGGAACTTGTAAACGTGTAACATGAAATGACGGTATAGGAATGAGAAATATACCTCTATTAATATTATGGGATACCGAAGATGTGTGAATGCTTGGTATATGTAGTTAGTTGTGTATAACATACCTACCATACTTGCTATCACGGGAGGTCGGCGTTCGATCAGGGCCATCTTGTCTTTGTGTGCCTACGGGGGGATTTAGATTAGTACCTCGAGGACATAGGTCAGAGAAGGACTTATTGAGAAATTAATTAGTCTGCCGATCATGGGAACGTAGGTATGTGCATGGCCCATGTGATGTGAACTATGTTCGCCTCCATTATGTGTGATTGTTGTATATTGAAAACGATTCCTGAGAGATTCAGAATACGTGGTCCTTATGTACGTGATTTACCGGTATGGGATAGCATAGTATGTGTGCACCGCATCTTAGTCTCAGGGTGCCAGTATTGTATATTTATGATGAGAACAATATACTGCTAATTGAAATGAACTATCATGAGTAAATGTAAGTGTGAATAATAACAACATTTTAAGTAGAGTTAAAAATGGAAAAATCTCTAGTGATTAGCATGACTAATATGGGAACTAAAAAGAAAAGTAAAACTCTCTGTTTATATTAAGATGTCGGGACTTAAATCATGAATCGTATAGTAATGTTAGATTGTTTATTGGACTAGTTAGATATGGAAATATCTAGAATGGGTACGGGTACGATAGGAGTGCACAATTAGTTGAGAGGTGAGGAACTCATGTGAGTGCACGCACTATCATGTACTTTATATTCACTGTTTAATTATATTAAACCACTTGCTGTATTTTAAACTATTTTTCACAATCGGGCTCTGACCCGTTTGCTTTCAAATCTATTTTTGTAAAAACCTTTTTAGGTGCCCAGCCACAAGGACACCAAGCATAGGAGTTCTATTCCCGTGACGTGATGTAGCTGCTGTGGAAGTTACGGGATCTCGATAGTAGATGCCTCCACTTTCTATGTTGACTCTATTTCAGATTTACTCATCTGTAGGGCATGTCGCCCCATTTCTTTTAGAGACATCTCATTTACTCAGTTTTTATTTCATATATTGGGTTGTAATTAAATTCATGATTCAGGCATGTATTTGTTACTTCAGTATTTGGATTGTTGTGAGGTGTATTCCTCCAGATTTAGTTTATTACATCGTTATTTATTTATGACTGTGATGTGGTTGTGATATCAGTATTTCCTAATTTAAATGGATGTCATGTTAATCGGATTTAATTAAAATTGACAACTCACTTTTTAAATATTAGGTGGCTAGTAATTATCAAAATATTTTTGACAGTGATGATATGAACTGAACCAACTTGGCATTTTGTATTAATTAGAATAAAGGAGTAGCTACCCGGTATTTAATTAGTCGGGGTGTCATAGGTGGTATCAGAGCAACAGGTTCTAGTGTCCTTAGGATCTGTACGACTTATTATGTTTCCGCTGAGCTTTCTTTGATGTAGTGCCCTATATTTTAGTATTGTTGTATTCTTTTGTGTATGCTTCGCTCTTCAGCTATTTTGAGATAATAACTGCTAACTTATAAGACTTTACTCTCATTTCATATGCCTCCACGACGTGCACAACGAGTTCCTAGGGATGCTCAGCCCGAACCACAGCCTGCACTAGTCCAGGGCACCATGAATGCCACACAGGTTGCTGCTATTGTAGCCCAAGCGATAAATGCCACCCTCACAGTTGTGCAACAGGCACCACCCCAGGCGCCAACAGTAGCGCCAGTTCTGGCTGATGCATTTTCGTCTGCTTGGGAACGTGTTCGTGATGCTTTTCAGAAAGCACACCCTCCGGAGTTTGCAGGTAGCTCCGATGTTGTTGTGTCCAGCCAGTGGAAGAAGGATATTTAAAGACATTTGAGGATGTACGAGTGCACGGATGTTAAGAAGCAGATACTGGCTACTTTTAAGCTAGTAGGATCAACGTTACAGTGGTGGGAGTCCATTACCACCACGGAGGAGAGAGACGCCCTTTCTATTCAGGAGTTCTGGGTGCGGTTCGACCGAAAATATTTTCCATCAGCTATTCACACTGAAATGAGGAGGAAGTTAATGAACCTCAAATAGGAGGGGAGGACCGTGGCCGGGTATGAGGCCGAATTCACTATTATCTTGAATATTGTTCCTGATGAGATTCTGACTGAGGAGAAGAAGATTCAGAAGTTTATGGACGGATTGACTTGGAGGATCCGACAACACTTGTTGGGAAATCTCTCGTTGGCCACTTATTCTGATGTGGTTAACGCAGCACTGCTTCACTGCCAGGATCACCGCTTTCACATGTCTGAGAGTAAGAGATCAGGAGAGTCCAGCCATCAGGGCAGGACAGGGGGAAATGGTGCCAGCGGGGAATAATCTGCTCAGGGTTAGCATAGGTAGGGAGATCAGGGTTCCCAGCAAGGGGGTTTTAAGAGGTTCAGATCTGGGGGTTTCAGAAATGGACAGGGAGGTTTTAGTCATGGCCATCAGGGTCAGCAGGGCCAGTAGCAGCAGTTTCAGCAGGGCCAGCATGGCCAGGGGAGGAATGGAAACGGCCACCAGGGCCGTGGGCAGCAGGGTCAGAGAGGGGGGAACTTTCCAGGAAAATGTTTCATTTGTGGCAAGATTGACCACAAGCGCCAGGATGTCCTGATAGGGGAAGGGCACCACATCAGCAACAGCAGGGTGCTCGACATGAGCCCCAGAGACCTATGTTTCCCGCCGCCCTCCCAGCAGCACCCCAGATGCCAGCTTTGCTACTCATCCCAGCAGTCCCAGTCCAGTAGGGACAGCTACAGTACGGACGAGTTTATCAACTCCAGCATGCCACAGTCCCACAGGATCCACTGCTATTGAGGGTATGTTCTCTATTCAGGGGACTATGGGGCGTATTTTATTTGATACGGGGGCCACACATTATTTCATTGCCACGAGATTTGCACGCACTTTGGGGTTGTTAGACACTGCAGAGAGCACAGTTACTTGCGTAGATTCACCGTTGAGTAGGGGTTCTGTGATTTCCTTTGTTTGTAGAGGTGTGGGTATAGAGATAGGGAGATTTACTTTACCCGCTGATATGCTAGTATTAGAGATGACTGAGTACGATGCGATTATTCGTATGGATTGGCTAGTTTCGTACCGATCCATGATTGATTGTTTCAGTAGGAGTATTATTTTTGCCATTCCCGGGCAGGAGATGTTTTTAGTGGTGATGCCTCGCCCTGAGGGAGGATCGTCCACACACTTGTATTACATAGAGGAAGAGACCTCTAAGGAAGTGGTAATACCACTTGATTCGATTCCCGTTGTTAGTGAGTTCGCTGATGTATTTCAGGATATACCTGGATTACCTCCTAGTAGAGAGATAGATTTTGTTATTAATTCGACGCCGAGCACTCGGCCCATTTTCCGTGCACCTTACCGTATGGCTCCAGCGGAGATGAGAGAGATAAGGGATCAGATAGAGAAGTTATTGGGTCAGGGGTTTATTCGAAGGAGTACTTCGCCGTGGGGTTCCCTTGTATTATTTGTAAAGAAGAGGGATGGATCGTTGAGATTATGTGTAGATTACCAGGAGTTGAATAAAGTCACGATACGAAATAAGTATTTGTTGCCCCGAATCGATGACTTATTTGACCAGTTGAGAGGAGCTTGCTTCTTCTCAAAGATTGATTTGGGATCAGGATACCATCAGTTGCGTATCAGGGAACAGGACGTCTCGAAGACTGCTTTCTTGACAAGGTATGGTTCCTATGAATTTCGAGTTATGCCTTTTGGCTTGACCAATGCTCCAACTGTGTTTATGGACTTGATGAATAGGGTGTTCAGAGAGTTCCTAGACCAGTTCATCATCGTCTTTATTGATGACATCCTGATTTACTCACAGACAGAAGAGGAGTACGCCGAGCATTTAAGGCAGGTTTTGCAGACGCTACGTCAGAACGAGCTATATGCAAAGTACGAGAAATGTGGATTTTGGCTGAAGGAGGTTCAGTTTTGTGGACATATCATTTCAGACCGGGGGATATCTGTTTATTCGGGGAAGGTATCCGCGGTGAGGGAGTGGGGACAACCCACGACACCGACTGAGATCCGTAGTTTCTTGGGCCTAGCAGGATACTACAGGAGGTTTATTCGGGGTTTCTAAAAAATAACGGGTCCTTTGACACATCTGACTCGCAAAGGTGTGCCATTCATCTGGAGCGATGCCTGTCAGTTAGCATTTGATGAGTTGAAGGACAAATTAACCTCAGCGCCTGTGTTAGCATTGCCCAGACCGGGAGTTGAGTATTTAGTCTACACTGATGAGTCCTTACAAGGACTTGGAGGTGTGATGCAACAGGAAAGTGAGGCAATAGCTTATGATTCCCGTAAGCTTAAGCCTCACGAGAGGAATTACCCCACACACGACTTGGAGTTAGCGGCAGTCGTATTCGCTCTTCGGATTTGGAGACACTATCTCCTGGGGGAGAAATTTTGGTTGTTCACAGACCACAAGTCTCTACAATACCTCTTCACGCAGAAGGAGCTGAATATGCGTCAACTTCGGTGGCTTGAGTTTATGAAGGATTATCAGTTCGATATCCAGTATCATCCAGGGAAGGCTAACGTGGTAGTAGACGCGTTGAGCCGTAGGCCAGTAGATGAGGTGGCCGAGGTGTGGAAAACTAAGTGGAAGGAGTTGGGACACCAGGATGCAGTGGCCCGATCGTTCATGTCTGTGATGATTATTACACCTCAGATTATTACGAGAGTGGTAAAGGCCCAGGCAAATGACTCGTTCTGTCAGGAGCAGATAGTTCGATTACTAGCAGAGGGAGCTGAGTCCTATACCATTAGCTCAGATGGGGGATTACGCTTCAATGTGAGACTGGTCGTTCCAGAAGGGGAAGACTTGCGACACGAGGTAATGACAGAGTCGCACGGCTCACGGTTCGCCCCGGTGGGGATAAAATGTACCAAGACATGAGGCGACAGTACTGGTGGAGCGGGATGAAGAGAGATATCGCCGTGTTCATTTCTAAATGCGCCACTTGTCAGCTAGTAAAGGTGGACCATCAGAAACCGGCAGGACTTCTACAGCCGTTAGAGGTCCCGATGTGGATATGGGAGAGCATATCCATGGACTTTATCACGGGGTTACCTACGTCACAGAGGGGTCACGACTCCATATGGGTAATTATGGACCGGTTGACCAAAGTTTCTAATTTTTTACCCGTAAGGACAAATTACACTACGGGACAGTATGCCCAGATTTTCATTGCAGAGATAGTGAGACTTCACGGGGTGCCTCTAAATATCGTGTCTGACCGAGACAAGATATTTGTTTCACGATTTTGGGAGAGTTTCCGGGAGGCCATGGATACAGAGTTGCGACTGAGTATGACATATCACCAGCAGACTGATGGGCAAACAGAGCAGACAAATCAGATGTTGGAGGACATGTTGCGTATGTGCATCCTAGATTTTGGAGGTTGTTGGGAGCAGTACCTTCCACCGGTGGAGTTTGCTTATAATAATTCCTACCAGTTCACCATTGGCATGGCTCCATTTGAGGCGTTGTATGGTAGACCTTGTCGTTCCCCAGCATGTTGGTTAGAGGTGGGGGATAACAAACTCCTAGGGCCGGAAGTGATTCAGGACACTTCGGCAAGGATAGAGATGATACGGAGCCGTATTCGGGTAGCTCAGGACCGACAGAAGAGCTATGCTGATGCCAAGAGGTTCTTCAGAGAATTCAAGGTGGGGGACCAGGTGTTACTCAGAGTATCTCTTATGAAGGGGATTATGCGTTTTGGGAAGAAGGGGAAACTGACACCAAGATACGTGGGGCCATTTCCTATCATCGAGCGGATTGGACCAGTTGCGTATAGACTCGAGTTACCGGAGCACTTGCATAGGATTCATGATGTGTTCCATATTTCCTCGCTAAGGAAATATCTTAGGGACAATTTGGCCCATACCCACATTGCTTTAGGGGACGTCGATCTTTAGCCTGATAGTTCCTACGAGGAGGGGCCGATTGCTATTTTGGACCAAAGCGAGCGGAAACTGAGGTCAAAGATAGTACCACTAGTACGTGTTCAGTGGCGGCATCATAATGCCGATGAGTCCACATGGGAGCGCGAGGATGAGATGCGCGAGCGTTATCCATAGTTATTTTTACCAGTTACTCTTTAATTTCGAATTTCGGGACGAAATTCTGTTATTAGGAGGGAAGTATGTAATGCCCCGTAATTTTATTGATTTTTATTTAAGGGATTAATTAAATTAAATGAGAATTAATTGGGAATTAATTCAGATATAAATACTAGCGAGATGTGAGTTAGTGATATTAAAATTTAATATTTCATGAGTATTGAAAGTATTTAAATTGTCACGAGGCAGAAATGCGACAAGTTGGGAAACTTAGTTGGGACGCGCGTGTCAGTCGCGTCAGGAATGAAATTATTTAAATTAAAAAGTGAATTATATTTTTATCAACCGAATGGTCATTTTGAGTGCGCCAACATGTCCGTAAGGGTCGAAATAGTCAGAAAACACTAACCGAGGGTTTAGTTTGGGTCCCGGGGCACTTTTAGGCCAAACTGGCTACCTAGAGGGGTATTTTGGTAATTTTAAAAATTAGGGAATTAAAACCCACAAAAATTAAAGTTTATATTTATAATTTTAAAGGGGACACTAAGGCCATTACCAACAAAAGATAAGAGAGTGGGCTACGGGAGTTTTGAGAGAAGTTGGAGAGAGGTTACAAGAGCCAAATCAAAGCCATCACCCATCACCACCATTCTGGAAGGATTTGTGATCGAAAGAAGGGAAATTCAGCCTATAATCAACGACAACAAATCTGGAAAATGAATCTAAGGCAAGTGATTTGATATTTTTAAGTGCATTGAATATTTCTTCCATGTTTAGTGTAGGAACTATTTTGTCTTGAAAGTTTTGAGGAAAACTAATGAAATTGTTGGAGAAACTCTAAATTTGGATAGGATTTGCATGTAGAATGACTATGGATGAATTTAGTATTCGAACACTTAAATATGATGATTTAAAAACGGATTTATGATGAGTAATTGGGCACAATAAAATTCTGGGTTCATGTTCATAGGATTTGGGGTAAAATTTGTGGATTAATGATAATTACATGTTGTTTAGGAGGATTTGACCCCAAAAATATGTTAAGAAATGACCTAAGAGGGTTTAGAGAAGTTTAAGAACATTAAAATGCTATTGGGATGATCTTAGGATGAGTTTAGAGAAGAGAAAAATTGAGAAAAATGAATTGGAAATTTTCTAGGCGTATTTTGCCATCTCGTTAGAAGACCTGCCCAGGTCGTTCGAAAGAGACTTCTAACGAGATGACAGTACCCCTTCTAACGAGTTGGTAGTTCGTTCGGAGCCTTTCGTTCGAACGACCTTGTTCGAACGAGATTTCTAACGAGTTGACAGAATGGCCTTTTAGGCCTGATTTTAATTCAAACCTCTAAAAGACTTATATAATTGAGTGTAATCCTTCCCTTGTTGATTTGTGGATATAGTTGTGAGATTAGAAGAACGTCAAGGATTAAAACTTAGAGTATTGTAGTAAACCGGATGATATTTATGGGTTATGATATAAGTATCTAAAAACTTCGATGCGAGGAGAGTTGATAACTTTAATGTATATAAATCGGGGAACTTGTAAACGTGTAACATGAAATGACGGTATAGGAATGAGAAATATACCTCTATTAATATTATGGGATACCGAAGATGTGTGAATGCTTGGTATATGTAGTTAGTTGTGTATAACATACCTACCATACTTGCTATCATGGGAGGTCGGCGTTCAATCAGGGCCATCTAGTCTTTGTGTGCCTACGGGGGG
Organism: Sambucus nigra; assembly: GCA_949130495.1. Taxonomy (NCBI): domain Eukaryota; kingdom Viridiplantae; phylum Streptophyta; class Magnoliopsida; order Dipsacales; family Adoxaceae; genus Sambucus; species Sambucus nigra. The sequence continues at coordinate 353,403,021 of OX422215.1, forward strand.
GATTTAGATTGGTACCTCGAGGACATAGGTCAGAGAAGGACTTATTGAGAAATTAGTAAGTCTGCTGATCATGGGAACGTAGGTATGTGCGTGACCCATGTGATGTGAACTATGTTAGCCTCCATTATGTGTGATTGTTGTATATTGAAAACGATTCCTGAGAGATTCGGAATACGTGGTCCTTATGTACGTAATGTACCGGGATGGGATAGCAGAGTATGTGTGCACCGCAACTTAGTCTCGGGGTGCCAGTATTGTATATTTATGATGAGAACAATATACTGCTAATTGAAATGAACTGTCATGAGTAAATGTAAGTGTGAATAATAACAACATTTTTAGTAGAGTTAAAAATGGAAAAATCTCTAGTGATTAGCATGACTAATATGGGAACTAAAAAGAAAAGTAAAACTCTTTGTTTATATTAAGATGTCGGGACTTAAATCGTGAATCGTATAGTAATGTTAGATTGTGTATTGGACTAGTTAGATATGGGAATATCTAGAATGGGTACGGGTACGATAGGAGTGCACAATTTGTTGAGAGGTGAGGAACTCATGTGAGTGCACGCACTATCATATACTTTATATTCACTGTTTAATTATATTAAACCACTTGCTGTATTTTAAATTGTTTTTCACAATCGGGCTCTGACCCGTTTGCTTTCAAATCTATTTTTGTAAAAACCTTTTTAGGTGCCCAACCACAAGGACACCAAGCATAGGAGTTCTATTCCCGTGACGTGATGTAGCTGCTGTGGAAGTTATAGGACCTCGATAGTAGACGCCTCCACTTTCTATGTTGACTCTATTTCAGATTTACTCATCTGTAGGGCATGTCGCCCCATTTCTTTTAGAGACATCTCATTTACTCAGTTTTTATTTCATATATTGGGTTGTAATTATATTAATGATTCAGGCATGTATTTGTTACTTCAGTATTTGGATTGTTGTGAGGTGTATTCCTCCAGATTTAGTTTATTACATCGTTATTTATTTGCGACTGTGATGTGGTTATGATATCAGTATTTCCTGATTTAAATGGATGTCATGTTAATCGGATTTAATTAAAATTGACAACTCACTTTTTAAATATTAGGTGGCTAGTAATTATCAAAATGTTTTTGACAGTGATGCTATGAACTGAACCAACTTGGCATTTTGTATTAATTAGAATAAAGGAGTAGCTACCCGATATTTAATTAGTCGGGGTGCTACAAAAGATACCTCGAGCCACAGATATCAAATCACAAATAATAGAGGCGAACATAGCCCTAAGACTTTGGTCTACACACATACCTACGCACCCAAATGACCATTTTATACCATTGTTCTCACTAATGGTAATCGACCTAAGTCCTATATTCTCGAGTGACAAGTCGAAGGTCCCATATATTCATCATGATAAGACTTCCCTCACGCGTATACCTCTCGTTGATAGCAAGTAAGCCAGGAATATCATACACACAAATTATCAATCAATCAAATAGGCATTATCATATACCTATATAAATTAGGTACTTACACTACCTATATCATATTAGGAATTCATCCTATCACAAGTACCCGTCATATTTATTGGATACTACCCACACTTGTAATCATGATTATCATCATATTTTTAATGTAGTTATCACTCACATAATATTTTATCCAACCCAAGTACCCGTAAATATATCATCAATATTACCCTTACTTGATATAACGATTATTCTCCTCTAAATCGTAATATAATTATGTATATATCTCACACAAAACTTTAATCCTCAAATACAAATAATTTTTCAACATTAACCTAAGTCCCTCTCTCCTTGTTAATGTACCAAAAATAATAAAATCTCACCATGAGCCAAATTACCATTTTCCAAACCTTTTTTTTCGATAAAGGTACATTCTGCCAGAAATATAAAATTACAATTTTGAGACTTTTTCCCTCCAATTTTGAAAAAACTTAAAACTGCAGAGTTGTGCAGAACATGATTTTATACAAAAATTCTCGTGCACACTTTAAATTTCCTCTTAAAATAGTCCTAAAATTATCATACAATGTTCGTCATTTTTCAATAATTTTTTCGTGCGTTATATCCATTTTCTTTCTCATCAAAACCAACATAAATCAATCCAAAACTTCTCCTAATTAATCTCAATTGATATAGCAATATATATGATCAGTTTCTAATAATCAAACAACCTAATATCATCAAATAGTTTGGATTAAATCATATTATTCCCAGAATTCTCATAGGTTCTTATTTCTCCAAAAATCATATTAACTCATACTTCTTCTATCATATGAATCCCAAAATTCATGGATTAAATCATTTAAACAGAAAGAGATTTATTCTATCTAATTTTCATATCAAGAACAAATTCTAAAAACTCTATAGTTCATCCTTAAATCATTTAAATTCATATTTCTTTCTTATCCTATCTAGCATGGATATTGTAAGCAATAAAATAAATCAAGAATTACACTTGCCTTAATTATGTAGGCCCGAACCTTTGGTGATGATGGTGTATAATACTTTCCTCATTTTTCGATGACTTTTCGATGGTGGTGCTGGTGGTAGAAGGTGGTTAATCTCCTTTGCCTTGCCCTAAAAGTCTCTCCTCCTTCCAAAGCAACCTCTTCTCCTCCCAAGAAACTCTTCACTTTCTCTTACACTAATACCTCTCAAATATTTTGTGATAAAATGAAATGACCCTACGTTGCTCTAATTCATCACCTTTATAATAAGACATATCCCGAAATTACTATTCACCTTCCAAATAAAATGACTAAAATGCCCCTTCGAGGTGTCCTTTCATCTCCAAAGTGACCCGAGACCCAAATCTAACACCCGAATAGACTTTTCAGACTATTTTGACCCTTTCGGACGCAACGGCCCACTCAAAATGACCATAAGGTTGATATAAAATAATGTTTCCTTTTTATTCATTTAAATTAGTCCCGACACGTCCCATACCGCGTTCCGACTAAAGTTTCATAATTACCGTATTAGTAACTCACGACAATATAAATAACATCATATTCATATATTACTTTAATATCACTAAGTAATATTCAGAATTATATATTTTAATAACCACAAGTAATATAAAATCTGAATTAATCCCAATTAATTAATTTAAAATTAATTCCAATTAATCCCATTAACTTTTAATTTAGCTCATTTTAAAAGTCATTAAAATTACGGGGTATTACAAAAACAAAAACTCAATATATATATATATATATATATCCATCCTTATCTTCAAGTCCCTCGGGTTATTTCCTCTATACTTATCTATCATTTTTTATCATAAGTTTTTTCCTCGAATTATCTAATCTCTTTTAAAAAAAGACATCCTATCATTTTTATAGTCTCATCAGCAAATTAAAAATTCATGTAGAATAAGTCATTAAAGCAAGAATAAATAAAAATCTGCTTCATATAAATTTCCATTTCACAGTTACATTCTTTGCATGTAGAAGAAAAGAAACAATCCCCTTCTCTCTCTCTCTCTCTCTCTCTCTCTCTCTCTCTCTCTCTCTCTCTCTCTCTTTTGACCCTCAATCCCTACGATGGACGCGCTTCTCCTGACAGCGAGCTGTAGAACCTCCACTCCCTGAGCCCAATCCCTCAATAGAAGAAGCAGATGGAACTAGATAAGAAGGAACAGGAACTGAGTCCTTGATATAGTATCCTCATATAATGAGCCAACAAGTGAGGCAATTAATGTTCTGATCCAACATCTATCCCACTTCGAACCCGATTCCTGAGGAAAAATTAGTCCCCAAGAATATTGATTCTTCCATCCCCATTCTCATCTCTAAAAATGAGAAAGATATGACCTTATCTCTTAAAGGAAATGAGCTCATAGAGGAATATAATCTTGCTGGCAGTGTTCTAAAGTCACTTGCCATTCCATCAGTTCCTGAAGATGCTCTATGTCCAAGTGCTTCAACATCAAGAGAGACATATCCCGAAGTCGATGTTAATCTTCCAGCTGAGGATGTGCCAGGCTTGATGACACCAGTAGAGGTAAATCCCTTCTATAGAAAACTTTTAAATATCATGTCCAAGGCTCCAGTCCAAACTATAGAAATTACTACCAGTAGTGTAGAACAACAGCTGCAACATCTCATCCAAGTTCAACTAACTCTTCCATCTTAGAAATTGGAGTATCCATAAGATCTAAAATTGCTTCAAAGCTTTGACAGGGTTTTATTTGAGAACATAATTAACTCTACCTTTCTCAGTGGGCTCAGAGCAACCTACCTCTGCATTTCCAAACTCGAAAATTTTGAGGAAAGTGCTGCCAAAGGTTTAAACACTAGTGTCCATGCACTCACATCATAACCATGACCCATGTAGAGGTTGAGGATAATGTTTTGTCTACAGATAGAGCCCATTTATCTGGTTAAAAAGCTGAGACAACTAAGGGCCTACAAGACTTGGGAGTTATTCGAAGCAAAAAATCTGCCCTGTTATTTGAGAAAAATGAATTGGAGAAATAACTCGCTAGGGTCAATGCTAAATTGTAGGTGGTCATTATGAAGGGGGATGATTGTCAACAAATGATAGGCCAATTAGTTGGTGAAATGTAAATTTTAACTAATGATGCAACTTAATTTGAGGAGAGGGAGGTTCAAATCAGAACTAAGAAATTTACGTATGAACACTTTTGGACCACTTTTAGGTCTTTTATATCAGACATTTCTATTAACATGTAAATTTGCCAATATTTAATGGAATTATGCATTTTGTTCTTATTATCTTGCTTCCCAAATAATTGGGTAATACGACTTTAGAAATCTGGCTTTTGTTTTTTTCATATCAATATAACCATTGATTTTTTTTAAATGGTATGATCCACCTTTAAATGCTCTATAAATTTGGAATGGACCTTCCCATTTTAGGAACCACTTTCCATGAGTTGGATCTTTTTATCCCAAAGGAAAAATGGTTTTCTAGACCTAGTCCCCTCCACTAAAGGTCATTTTTTTTCACATTCTTACTATCACCTATGTTCTTCTTTTTGACCAAGATATTATTTATGGCTGTAATCATATCCTCATATATGTTTTCCAATTTCATATGCATAGCTTGGTCAGAGCCTTTCATTGTTAATTCATTTTGGGCCACCAATCTTAGTGAATTTAGAGTGATTTTGACTAGTAAAACAACATCATGACTATAGGTTAAGGCATATAGAGTTACCCGAGTACTTGACCTTTTAAAGGTCTTATAAACCCATACAACTTCTAATAACAAATTCTGCCAATCTCTTGGGTGTTTTTCAATCACTTTGCTCAAGTTATTCTTTAATATCTTATTTCTAGCTCATACCTAATCATTTGATTAAGCATAGTAAGGTGAAACGTTTTTCAAAGTTATTTCAAACCTTGAAGTAAATTCCAACACCATTTTAGATTCAAATATGGTTGCATTGTTTGAGGTTATAGTTTTTGGAATTCCAAACCTACATACAATGTCCTGCAAGAAATCTACCAATTCATTATATGTAACTGATTTCAAAGCTTTTGCCTCCACTCATTTGGTAAAATAGTCTGTTGCTACTAACACAAAATTCTGCAATTTTGAAAATAGGGGATAAATTCTACTAATGACATCAATATCCCATCCTCTAAATGTGACAACCCGCCTACTAAAATAATAGGTGGCCAACCCAATACTCTAATAATCACAGGAATCATAGATGGTCCATTCTCAGGATCACTGTCGATTAAAATAATAGTATGAGATAACCACCAATCATTTTAAAAAATAGACTGTCAATTTAACAAGAATTAGTAAGTAAAAGAAAACACTTAGACAATCCCATTTGCGAAAACGATGGATATCAAAAATCAACGAATAAGGAAAGGCAATATAATAAATAATCACCGAATAAGCTGTCGGTGAACAGACCAATACAAATAGTACAAAGAGTATTAAAAATTTAATATCACAGTAATAATAAATGAATGAAAAGCTTGGGCAAGACGCCCGAATAAATAAACTAAACGTAACTAGAGTACAATGAAAAGAAGCGTCTACATCAAATACCCTATAACATCCACGATATGCCATAGCTCCATGACAACTGGAATTGAATGCCAATACGGGTATCCTCATTGTAGAGCACCTGAATGGACAAAGAGTTGCATGCACAACAAGAAATATATACAGGTCAGGGCCCGGTTTGATATGATTACCATGTGACTAAAATGCATGACAGTTAAGTGCGTAATTCTCTCGCAATATAAATATAAATATTCTCACCTCTCATTCTAAAAGCACAACCTAGCGTAATAACAATGATGACCTAGTTAACCCAAGTACTAAGGGCTAACTTCTCCCTATTCTCAACACTCTGCCCTATTCGTGCGTGGGGTGTCTCGCAAAGCAAAATCCAAACAAGGAACCCCCCGATACACTACTACTTGGGCAAGGTTGATCGTCGAGATCCATTAGACCCTCAACACGTAATCAATATATATATGTTTATATGGGTGGTCTCTGCTACAACTACTCAAAGAGGTATAAATAAATTTAAATCCATTCACCATCTAAAGGCATGATTCCTATTTCTTCTTAAGGAATATATATAAATGGTAAAACATTTTATCAAATGTTTACCAAGTCAATCTCAATTTAAAACCTTCTTTACCAATTTTATTTCATTTCTTCCATCCAGGAAAAAAATACGTATTTAAAAGCAAGTTTTATTAACATAAAATGCTTTTCCAAACCATATGCTTCCATTTCCCTTCTTCCATCCGGGAAATGTATCCGAAGCCAATTCATTTAACCCATTTCCCTTCTTCCATCCAGGAAATGTAAATAAAGCCATTTTATTATCATAAAATGCTTTAACAAATCTAAGACCGCCCCTCCGGGTTTCCCCACTGGACACGCCCCTAAATGGCTATCATCTTCCAGGGCCCATCAAACAAGACAACCTGGGATCCTACCAACGTCGGGAAGCGGTCATATGCCCGCGGGAGAGTTATGACCACACCCAAAATCACCTCATCAGCGCAGTAAAATATAATCGCCCATATGGCCTTGGACTATATCCATCCTGCATTCATTAGCCAGGGGGCATCACCATACGCACGCAACTTCCTTTATGATAGCGATTTAGGGAGGTGTGTAATCATAAATCAACATTTATGAAAATCATTAATTTTTCCATTTTGAAATCATCCACTTTTACAATTCTCAAAAATCATTTGTACTTATTCATTTAGTACCATATTTTATAATATGTCTTTCTTATCCTTAGTGTCATATTTTTATTAATGGACTAAGACCTGAAGAGCTAATATCCTTAAACTAGCCTCCAAAAGTTCATATAAATTCATAAACCGTTAAAGTGAGTCTCCCACAAAAATAGACTCCCAAAAGTCTCCACATTCTCATATTATCTCCAATTTATCTTTAGGTTAAATTCCCATATCCTACGGACATTAACCTACACAAACTAGCCCTCGGAGTAAGCCCAATCATCCCATTTTATCCTAGGACATTAGTCTACTCAACTCAAACCTCTAGGAACTCTTTTTACTTCCCAAAGGAAGGGTCCTAAACCTCGGACCTAAAAAAAAAGAGTTAAAACAAACTAGGAAAAAATCTCACAAAAACTGGGCAACCGAATCGATTCGCCCTAGGGCCGAATCGGTTCGCCCTAAGGCCGAATCGGTTCGCCCCTGGCTGCGAATCGATTCGCCCAAAAAGCGAATCGATTCCGTGAGTAAAAATGACATTCTGTAATAGCCGAATCGATTCGGCCTTAACCCGAATTGATTCGGTCTCCAAGACCTGTAGCCTAACCCTTAACCGAATCGATTCGCCTGGGAGCCGAATCGATTCGGCCCTAGGAATTTGTCCAGTTTGGGCTACGGGTTGAAGAACCCTAAAATTCCAAAAACCCAAAATCCTTGGTTTTATCCAACATCAACAACAACTAATTCTCCCAAATTGTTTCTACACAATTTATAACAAATAATTTATCCTCAAATCAAATCAAAACTAAGATTTAATGGTTAAATCATCAAAATCAACAAAGAACCCATTTAGGGTTTAAATCTCGAAAACCTAACTATACATGCAAATTATCACATTAAATCAATATCTAGCAAGTAAGAAACTTGCCTCGAGGTTGTAGTCTCTGATCCTCCTTCGATAGCAACGGATTTTGGCCTCAAATCTCCATTTCTCTCTTTTCTCCATTTTTCTCCCAACTCTCTCTTCTCTCTCCCTCACTCTCTCTCTCTCTCTCTCTCTCTCTTGGTTTCTAATATGAAATGAGAAAATAAGAGGGGTGGGGGAACTTATAAGGGTTCTAAAACATAATCCCCCTGTTTTAAGTGTTAATACACCACTAAAATGACTCGTAACCACTTAATTGAGTCATAACCCTTTAAAAATGCCCGAATCACAAAAATTATAACTGGGCACTTATTTTGACTATCTCGACTATCCTAAAAACAACCGCACCCCCTATTTTGACATTTGGAATAACGTGAACTATTTTTGTGTTCCAATTTTATTTTATTTCATTAGTTTTACCCAATTTTAAATATAGGTCATAACCGTCGTTTTACATATAACGATGCAACACAATACATTATAATGCTATTTACCTTCTCATAACGGTAAATAGACAAAACATAGTAAATATTATCCCTAAATATCACGGGAAATAATATTTACTCCAACTTTCCTTATTTTATAAAATTAGCCCATCAGGCAAAATAATATAAAATAGTCGCCCAAAAGTCCGGGTTGTTACACTAAATAGCCAAGGTTTCATTACATATTGTAGATCTATAGCACACACATGTTTCAAAGGACATATTATTGGAATTTTGACACCCCTTTGAGAACTCAATATAATATTTTAAAATATAAGGCCAATAAAATCCATTCTTCTTAACAACCATATCATCTTAGGACCAACCCGATGATCCCCATAAAGTCCCTCATGGACTTGTGATATAGATGTTAAACCTTTATCCTTACTTAAGCACTCTAGGATCATTCCATCAATACCTATTTTGAATAATTAACCAGCATACATAACATAACTAGTTACTTTTAGTCTTATAACCTTTACACTCTTAATATTTTGTGTCAGTTAGATATTCAATTAATGATTTTCTCCAATCTTCTTGAATATAAATATTCTCAATAACCATCAATGGAACTAAGCTTTAATTTTGCTTCAAAATTGTCATCAAGCTTAAAAGTTGATGCCCTTTGAGACATGCCATTGGCTTCTTCATTTCGGAATCTGGGAAAATAATATAGCGTGACCTCATCAAATTTAGACAACAAATTCAAAGACACATGGTTGTATGAATTTAAACTATCATGAACACATTTGTATTCACTAGTTAACTGTCTTATAAATAGTTGAGAATGACTAAAAAATTCTATCACTGAAGCATTATAGCTTCGAAGAATCTCTATGCCCATCGTCATAATTTCATATTCTACTTGATTATTAGAACATGTAGTCTATTCTAACTTGTATCCACGTTTGGTTTTGATATGCTTAAGGGATTTAATGATCACCCCCATACTTAACATTATCTCAGTCTTTGAACCATCAAACCATAATTTACAAGGGCTAAAAGACAAATATCCTATCTCATATTACACTTATGGCTTATACTCACATGGATAATGTGCTAATAAATTAACCAATACTTGGACTTTACTTCTCTTTTAAGTGTGTAATATAGCAAAGTTCAAATTGAGCCAACAACCATTTACCAATTCTGTTATATGAAATAGGTCGTGTCAACATATGTTTAATTAAATCAAACTTCGAAATGAAAAACACCTCTCTAGGCAATATATAATTTCTTAATTTCATAGCAACAAAACTACAAAGACAAATATAGATTTTCAATTATGGAATATCTACATTCACAGTCATTCAAAAACCTACCAAGGTTATACACAACTTGTTATGTACGGGTTTCACAATCTTGAGCCAATAAAACTCCAATTGATGAATCATAGGCTGTAATGTACAACTTTAGGGGCTTGTCCTCTCTTGGAGGTGCCAAAATAGGTGGATTAACTAGGTATCTCTTGAGTGCTTGGAAAGCATGTTCATTCTCCTATTTCCAATCCAACCCCTCTTGGTCCTTTAGCTTAATTTTTTTTTCTTATTTTTGGGAGTTGTGCTTTCAATTATAGCTTTAGCTTTGTTAAGATCAACTTGTATTCCCTTTTGGTGTACTAAATCACTTAGGAAATTTCGTACAGAAACTGCAAAGGCACATTTCAAATGATTCATTCTAAGTTGATAAACCTTCATCCTTTTGAAGGACCTTTTAAGGTGTGTTGTATGATCAATTACTATTTTTGAATTAATAATTATATTATTAATGTAACACTCCAAAAAGGTTCCAACCATGTCATAAAATTGGTTTTCATTCCCTTTGGTATGTGGCCCCAACATTTCTCAATCCAAATGACATTTTTATCCATTCAAAGGGTCCAAAATTAATTGGGAACCTAAAGGCAGTCTTATGCACATATTCTTTGACTATGCATATTCGGTTATAACCAGAACGACTATCCATTATAGACATAATAGCACGACCAGTTATTCTATTAACCAATAAATCTACCACGAACATTAGATATTCATCTTTAGAGTGGCTGCATTATGATTTTGAAAATCAATGCACACTTTCAACTTTCCATTTTTCTTAATTACCAGCACATTATTAGAGATCCATTCAACATAACTGGTAGTTCGAATGAACCCGGCATTTGATAACCTTCATTTATTCTTTAATCTTGTCCGTGACCTCTGGAGTCATTTGTCTAGGAGACTGTTCGATAGGTTTATAGAGTTTTTTGATTAGTAGTCTGTATTATATCGATTTCCTGTCTAGACTAGGAAGTTAATCATATTCCCAAGAAAAATAGTCCTTGAACTAATGTAAAAGGTCTACAACCAACTTCTAGTCTTCTTTTGTTAGGTTGACACTGATATAAGTGACTCTCTTATTTTTTTCGATTCCCAAATTGATAGTTATCAATGGATCCGGTTTATTCACCATAATATCATCATATTCTATTGGCGATCTTGATAAGTAACAGCTGTCTTGAGGACTTTTATCCCCAAAATTTTCCTTGGAAGACCTAATTAACCCAATTAATGGTCTTCTCCTCACCAATTCTTGTGCTCAATTCCAGATCTCTGAACTTTTATAATTCCATGGCCAATTTTTCATTGGCCTATTCAATATCAATTGATGTACTATCCATTAAACAACTATTTTATTTTCTTTAGCTTGTTTGATCAGACCAAAAACTAAAAAACTAACTCATCGCAAGCCTTATTTGATACCTCTCCCTCTGATGCTTTAAAAACCAAAGCATTTTCCTTCACTAGTCCTACATTCTCTTGGCCAAGTCGTGAATCCACATAGTTGGAGGTAATATGAAAAGGTAATGGATTAACTTCCATCCTTTCCATAATCATATCCTTTTTTTTTTTTATCAAAATCAGTTTTTAATGCATAGAAAAATGAATACATTTGTTAGAGTGAATCTAGTCTCTACGAAGTAGTGCACTGAAGCTTGGTTTTCCATAAATGATAAAGAAAACAACCTTAGATTTTATAGTGCCCACTCCAATATCATTTGGTAGTACACATTTGCTCGACTTTTCATCCACAACAAAACTAGAGATAATAATTTGAGTTTCAACTAACTTAGTATATTATTTGTTTATTTTGGAAAGCATGGACTATGGAATCATATTAACAATTGCGCGATTATCAACCACTATTTTATTAATTAAAACCTCATTTATCCATGCTTTTATAAACAAAGGTTTAATATGGTTAATCATATTCTTAGTAGGCACTTCAAACCCATATATTAAGTCTAAAGTTATCTACCTTTGACTTCTCATTTTCATCTTCCTCCATTATAGGGACCTCATGTCCTTATTCAGTTTGAACCTCTTTGGGAAATCATAGACATATTAATTGGCACTTGCTGAGGCAGATACCCAAACTGGATGAACTATTGCTTCTTAACCTCTTGATCAAGCTCTATGGCATATACTACCATTATCTCTGCCATCTTTTCTTTACCAGAGGAGATATCTCCACATGAACTGTCCCTATCCATACTCATGGAACTTTATAGATCTTTAAGAATTTCAACTAATAATTTTAAAGATGATTTACTTGCCTCTGATTTTGGCTTTGATAATTCATGAAAACCCTTTGATCCATAAGTATGCACAATCTCTAATCCCTCTTGCCAGGCCATGTAATTTCTTTGGATTCTTCTTTGTTGGGTTCGAGAAATCATCGCATTTGGTTCCTTCCACTTTGATTTTGGTTTTTGCATCATATGCCACATACCAGAGGCCACTTGCCGAGGTTTTACCGCATTTAGCCTTCTTGGCATGTCGTTGAATTTTCGAGCCACCTTACGGCCTCAAACTTCAAACTAGTCAGGGACTCCTTTCACCATTGGGATTGACTTTGGGATTTTATAGGCACTGGATTTCCCACACACCGATGTGATTTGGCTTATTTAAAGCCAAAACTGATATATTAGTTTTTTCGTGTCATTTTAACAATTCCCTTAATTGTGGTAGGAACTAGAAAATTGCCTCACCTTTCGAAAGAATTTGATTTAAACTTCCTCTTGACTTTAAATCTTTGGGGCCTTGGCAGCATAGCCATTATTCCCTTTTTGTTGTTTTTCAACTGATACTTTCCATTCGAAGCGACAAACTGGAACATTTATGCATAATGTTCCCCACACCTGATGCATAGGTGTTTCATGAACTATTGGTCTGGGTCCTTAGTTATCTCAGGCTTCGAAGCCTTTGATTCAAACTTAGTTTTCATTTTGAATTCAACAAGCCCTTTATTTCTAGACAGTTGAATATACTGCATGTTTGTCCCCATTTCTTTAAGATTGGGGAATGTGTCTTCATTCACACCCATGGTGCTTTCTTATTTTTCAAGGAATTTGAGTTTCCTTATCCTAATTAACATGAATTAATTGAGTCTGGACAGAGTTATATGGAAAACTTATGAACCATAAAAGGCTGCATTGGTGAGTGAACTAGAAAACAAACATAGTATTAAATATTCATTTGTCGCAGCATCAACAGATTGACTATGAACCTAACAATGTGTTCCATAATGGAACGACTTCCATCTCCCTAAAAAAGAGTTAAAGGTTAGGAAGTAAAAACCTTTTGGAAGTTCTGTCCTATCGACCAATATAGGATATGGATTCTTATAAATTGGGATTGCCATTTTTTCCAACTCCCCCAGGCAACTGCCTATTTTGTGGAGCAATTGTCTAATTTACTAAGGGAACTAGCTTCACTAATGGTGGTGGACCTTATGGAGGAAAATTTTATTATTCTTGATAGGGTAGAGGCTAAGAGACTTAGGGAATTGATTATAAAATCTCCTATTATTCCCTAACCCCTCGAGTTCTTGTTCAAACATAGGATTAAAAATAATCCCATAGTTCGAAGCACCAGGGAGACCTAGATTGGTATCATTTTGATATGGTCTAGTTCTTCTTATCTCTGGGAGTGATGTTCTCCCTATTAGGTTATTTTAGCCCAACTACTAGTGGGTATTAAATAGTTCTGAACTTTCCATTGGGTTGCTGATACCTAGATGAGTAGTATTAGGGTATCCTCCTATCCTTAGTTTTTTTCAAAGTTAGTTTCACTTGTGTTAGGACTATAATAGACATAATGGTAAGGATTGGGTTGAGTGATTTAAAATTATGGTGCATATTTATGACCATTAGGCATTGCAAGAGTAGTTATGGACAACCGACTAGCTATAGTGGTGATCGTAGTGTTAATATTTTGCATTATATTCACAAAATGATCAAATACTGGGTTTAGTTGGTTGATCAATTGGTCTTGGGTAATTGTGGATACACTAACAACTGGTGTATGGCGAGTTTTGTCATCTCTTAGAGCCGCTGACATATTTAAATCTTCAATATGAGTAATTGGTGCCAGCTCATGAGTTGTTTCAACCATTGTCTTCTCTGAAATGACAATATGTTTGCTAGTTGAGCCAATTTCATCAATATTTTCTATGACATCCTCGCTTCTACGTGTCCTAAACATTATAAACTACAATTGAGCATGTAGTGTCCCACTGGGCATGCTAAAAACAGTTTGTGTTTTTTTCACATGGCTTGATTAATAAGTCCAATTGTGATTGCAAGCGTGTGAGGCAAGGTTATGGTCTTACGAACCAAAATATATTAACTTTGTGATAATATAAGACTATTGTGTACCATTATATGATTTAATTAAGAGTACTTATTCTTTCAATAGGGAAGACTTTTATGTGAGTTCTAAATTACTACAATTAATTAGAACAAAAGAAGTTGTAAATTGCGTGAACTAAAACAAAAGCAAAGCTTTGAAATTATAGAAAAGTAAGTGCGATAAAGTAAATGATTACACTACAAAATGCAAAGCGATAAATTAAAGGATTAAACTATGAAGTGTAAAGCAATAAAGTAAAATAAATCAAATATAAGGGCAAGAAACTTTTAATAAAATGTATATGAAGTTACAATGTACTTCAAATATAATAAAATAAGTAAATGAACGAAATGAAAAGAAAATAAAGGATAAATGAGTAAAGGGAGTCCTTTTTTACTTTGCCTGTTCGTTGCTAATTTACAGAGTTTATTGCCATGCAATATAACTGCCTTTGTAACTACTAGATGGTTACACATCCTAATTGAGTTTTTCCCGCCTAGGTGTATTAGTTCTCATATAAACGCTGCTTAGCGCTTAATTCCATGTCCAAAGTCTTGACATGTGTAAAATGTTTAAGCTTTTTTTATTATTAATCCCATGCATTTTACTCGGCATATGTAAAATTTTACTCGGCATATGTAATTCCACGTCCAAAGTCTTGATATACGTAAAATTTAAAGTTCCACGAAGGGTCCTAAGACCTCTGAACTTAAGTAACTAAGGACAAAAACCTTTGAAGTTTAAGATTTGAAGTTACACAAAGGGTTCTAATACCTCTTAACTTAACTAACTAAGGAGAAAAGCCTTAGAAGTTTAAATTTTGAAGTACCACAAAGGGTCCTAAGACCTATGGACTTGACTACCTAAGGATGAAAGCCCTTGAAACTTAAAATATGAAGTTCCATAAAGGTTCCTAAGACCTATGAACTTAACTATCTAAGGATGAAAGCCTTAGAAGTTTAAAATATGAAGTTCTACGAAGGGTCCTAAGACCTTTGAACTATAGTCTACTAGGATGGAGGCCTTGTGGTTTAGGACTTTTCACCTTCGTTTTTAAAACTAGGGCTGAAAAGATTTTTGAAAATTTTAGCCCCCCGTAAAAAAAGATTTTGAGAGGGAAGTTTTTTTTTCGAATTAATGGAATTTATAGCCATGTTTTTAGGGATTTTTCATTTTTTAAAATGATCACCCCCTTAAAAATATCTTAAAATGACAGATGAAAATATTTTGAGTGATGGTCGCTAAGTTTTCTGCATTTTCTTTGCGCTTTTATTTTCTAAAGACATTTTAGGTGCAAAAAGGCCCAATTAGTTGAGCATCCTATGCCCTTAGACCTTATGAATATTAGGTGGAATCAAGGATGAAAGCCTTGTAAATTCCTTAGTCTTTATTAGGGTCATCAAACCTTAGACTGCTTGTTCGAGTAAAGGATGTATGACTTACGACTCTTGCTGGGTTGTTTGAGACTTTAGAGAATTTAGTAGCTAAGGATGAATGCCTTGGAACTCCAAGATTCATTTATTTGTGGTCTTTTGGACCTTATCCATTTTGTTTAGAGCCAAGGAGGGAAGCCTTTGAAATTCATACTAGGTCTTTAGACCTTAGGTTAAACTTGGAGTCAAGGATCGACGCCTTGTAACTCCCATTGGATCCTTAGACCTTAGATTAAATATAGAGCCAAGGATTGAAGCCTTGTGACTCTTATTGGACACTTATATTGAGAAAACAAAGGCATAAAAAGGTTATTTTCATTTTATTTCTATAATAGAGTACATCATTGTAAGTATTCTTGAGATGCTCTATATTTCAGTGGCGGGGAAGTTCATATCCCACTGCATAAGGGACTTACCATTGGGGCCCAACTTTCCTTCACTTGGATTATGGTGGCAATGGTGAACTCTTTAAATACCAAGTCTCCTATTTTTAACTCTCTATTGCGAACTTTTTTGTTGACGTAAGAGGTTGTCCTTTACTTGTAAGCAACCATCCTGACTAATGCAGCGTTGCGCCTTTCTTCTATTTCATCAAGGGAACTCTTAAGCCCCTAAACATTAGCCTCTAGTTCAAACTGATCTATACTCTATGTGGGTATCTCAACTCCAGTGGGAATAATTTCCTTAGTGCCAAAGGTTAAAGAGAATGGGATTTGCCCTGTTTGTCCTCTGATTGTAGTTTTATAGGCCCACAAGATGCTTGGGAATTTATCAAACCATAAACCCTTGGATTTTTTAGCCTCTTATTCAAATCATGGAAGATTTTTTTAGTAAATTACTTCAACTTGGTCATTGGTTTGAGGGTGCTCGAGTGATGAGAATGGTTTCCGATCTCATAGTCTGAGGAAAATTATCTGAAGGCTACGTTGTCAAATTTCTTCCCATTGTTTGAGATGATGGATCTTGGTAAACTAAGCCTATAAATTATTTTCTTCCATGTGAAGTTGGTGGTTTTCTTCTCAGTGGTGGTGTATAAATGTTCAGCCTCAACCCATTTTATGAAGGAATCAATTGCCACTATGCAATCCTTATTGTGGGCTTTGTTCTGAGGTAGGGACCCTACTAAATCCACACCCATCCATTGAGGAAAGGTCTATGGACTTAGCATTATGGCCATCTTCTCTACAAGATTCTTTGGGATGGTAAACCTCTAGTATTTATCATAACATTATACCAACTCTTTAACTTATTTTCCCATAATGGGCCAAAAGTATCCTTGCCTCAGGACCTTGTAGATTATGGTTAGGGGGTCTATATGGGATCTGCAAACACCTTCGTAGAGGTATTTAAGGACATAACTGGCTTCTAGCGGGCTTAGGCATTGCTGAGGTGCTAAGTAGTACTCATTCTTGAATAAGGCCCCATTCTCTTAATAATATTTGGAGGCTAGGGACTTCAATCATCTGTCTTGGAGCTTATCCTTTAGCAGGAATCCATCTTTGAGGTATGTCTTCATGGGCATGGTCCAGTTTGAGCCCTATCTAATCCACAAGATGTTGGGTGATGCTTGCGTGATCCAAGGTGATAATCAAAATGTGTGGACTTACCTCATCTGAAGAGGCCACTCGAGTAAGATGGTCAGCCTCAGAAGTTTTTGCCCTGGGAACTCTTTGGATAGTAAATTAAGGAATTCTTTAAATGAGATTCTTCACGATTGCTAAATACCCTACCATTATATCTCTATTGACCTTACAGACCTTTGTGACCTAATCTACCACCATCTGAGAGTTATTGATGGCCTTAACTTGCACTACCTTCAATTGAATGGCAAATACTAGGCCAACTACTAGAAATTATACATCATTCTAGGACAATAAGGTGAAGTCCATTTTTGCTGCTTGAGTTATTGGATGAACTATATACATGGAAGACCCATGTTAGAAGAATGACATCTATCAGCTGTCTAGGCTCTTAGGGTGCTACCACTTCTTTGTTTGAGCTTTCGAGTTCCTATTCTAGCTCTTCTAAGTTGCTAAAGTATACAATGAAATCGGCTAAGGTCTAACCTTTGATGGCACTCCATGGATGGTATTTGATGTCAAATTCCTCCAACTCCACAGACCACTTGATAAGATTTCTCAAGGTATCGGGCTTGTAGAGGATTTGTCAGATGGGCTAATCGGTCATGGCCACAATGGTATTCAATTAAAAGTAGGACCTCATACATTTGACTGGGGTAATCAATCAGAAATAGAGATTCTCCATCCTTTGATACTCTTTCTCAGCCCCCTTGCTGGGCTCAACTGACATAATAAGCTATATACTTGACCCCGTACTCTTCTTAAATCAAGGATGAGATGATTGTGGTTGGAAAAGTAACAAGGTATAAGTACAAGTGTTCCCCAGTGATGGTTCTGGATAAATGAGGTGGAGATCCTGAGTATTTTTTCAAACTTTAGAAAGCAACCTGTGGAGTCCATTAGAAGGACTTCTTTATTATTTTAAAGAAACGAAAGCATTTATCTATGGCCTTAGATATAAATGATTAGGGGAAACGACTCTTCCAGCAAGATTTTGAACTTCATTGACCATTCTCGGGGATCCCATATCCATTAAAACTTAGATTTTTTTGGTTTGCCCTCTATGCCAAATCTAGTGACCATGAAGCCCAAGAATTTGCCCTCAGCTACCTTAAAAGCATAATATTTTGGGTCGAGTCTCATCTAATTCTGTTTAAGGATGACAAAGGTCTCTCTGAGACTCTGTACATGATACTAAGCCTCCAAGCTTTTGACCAGTATATCGTCGATATAAACCTCCATAGATTTTCCAATCAAGTCTTTTAATATGGAGTTCACCACTCTTTAGTAGGTAGTAGCTGCATTCTTTAGTCCAAAAGGCATAACTCTATAATAATAAGTACCTTTATATATATGATGAATGAGGTATTCTCCTCGTCTATAGGAGCCATTCTAATTTGATTATATCCGAAATAACCATCCATGATGGAGACGATCTTATGGCCAACAGTGGAAATCACCAACGTGTCAATACGAGGCAAAGGATATTAGTTCTTAGGATAAGCTTTATTAAGGCCAGTGAAGTTAACAGACATCCACGATTTATTGTTGTCTTTGGTCACTAGTACCACATTTTAAATCCACTCTGGATATTGCACTTCTCTTGTTATCCTCCTCAGCAACTTCTATGATCCTTTCAGGGTCAAAGGACCAGTTCTTCTGTTATACCGACCTATGGTTTAGGTCCACACTAATGTGGTGGAACATTGTAATGCCCCGTAATTTCCGTGCATTATTGAATTGTGTAATTAATTATTTACTTGCTTGATGTGACAATGATATGTCATATATTATATTATATTATATTTATGTTGATTGAATAACTTGTATGTGTTACACGATATAACAACTTTTGGAAATTAGACATAATATATGGTAAAATGCTAATTAAATATTTGAAGTGGTTTAGTATTATGGACGACTATGGAATGGTCCGGGATTTGGTGTCGGGGGTTTTCATTTTTGGATTATTCCCTCGGTGTCGGGTCCCACCGATCATAAAGTATTTTCTTATAATGCCGAGTCGCACGTAATTAATAAATAACTAAATTATATCGTAATTGGCTCGTACCGACTTATAACTTAAATTAATGGAATAATTAATTTGTTACGCTTTTTTTATATTTCGTGTGAACCTTTGGAATGGTTAAAATGTATGTTTTTAACTTAAAATAATAGTATTTCAGTCCATTGGGTTAATATATAGCTTGGGTATTTGGGCTCATTAGATTGAGGCTTATGTTAGTCCTAAGCCTAATTTTGTGGGAAACACTATTATTAGGTTAATTCGACAAACCAAAAACCCACTTGAGGCATAAGAGGAACCCTAAAGGTTAAGAAGAGAAGAGGCACACAAGGTTGAAGAGAAATTGGAAGGTTTTGAGGACTTTGATTTGTCAATCAACCCAAAGCAAAGTTTACATCGATTAAGAATTTGATTTGGATTTTGTTAGGATAGTTATAATACATATGAATATGAATTAACATTATATAATCCGATTTTATAAATTGAATCTTATTTTTCGTAATTAGTTTAATTGATGAGTTAAACCTTAATCTCATGTTAATGAACTAGGAGAATTTGATGTTGAATCCTATGAACTAACCATGATATTTGAATTAAATTGTTATATTTTGAATCATGATAATGAACTATAGAAAATCCCCTTGTTTAATTTGAAAATTAAATCAAAATCTGAGTTGAATTAAATAGAAATATGAACTTAGGGTTCTTAAATCATAATCTGAATTTGATCCTAAAAACGTTGCTTAATCACCCAATAACTTGTTGATTTAGGATAGTATTGCTGTTATACATCTTATATATGAAGGACGATGGGAATATGATCATTTAGAGTCTTTAGATTTAGGTTTTTATGTATTAATGACCGTTTTGGGATGTTGGAGGAGCTGAATTACTTAATTCTCATTAGAATGAGATATACTATCTCGTTGAATTACTTGGATATTAGTTCGAATAACATTTGTGTTTTTGTTAGAATGAGTTTGGACCTCGTTAGAATGACTCAGCTATTTTCGTTCGCACGAGTTTGGGGATCTCGTTTAAACGACTTTGGGGACAATTTAGTTTAATCCTCTTAATTAATTCGTGAAAATTAAATCAGAGACTTGGAATGTTATTTCTTAATAAATTTGTGAGTATCTGGATTTTTGTGACTGGGATTTATGTGTAAGCATACCATGTGAGAGTGCCCGTGGGGGATATAATTGGAGGGGTATTTTTAGGGAGAGTACTACATCGACCGCACTGGCATCCTAATGATAGTCCCCTTTGGTCATTTTGCACCGGTCCTTTTGATGACTTACCAATGTCTCGAGGGGCGAATAAATAGGGGTGCTCTTCATGTAGATTTATGTATGGAGATCTATACCAATGACGGGAATGCGTAATGATTTATCCCTTATTATTGCTTTGGGGTTATATGTATGTGACGTCCTATAACTATACCTAGTACACACGAGTGATCCTCGAAGTCAATATGGATAGGCCTTTGTATCTTTATGTGCGGGCTTATGCATAACCCACTTAATTATATATGTTGGGATCATACTTATCTATATATTGGACTTATGTGAATATCCTTCTTTTACTGTATTTATACTAGAGATTTATATAGTAGGAATTAGTTATGGAACTTTGTTGTTATTATCTATTGTGAAGAATTATAATCATCATCCAAGAAATAACCTCGTCTCAAGAATATGATTGGTTTTGGGATCTCGACTAAAAATAGGCCAGCCTCGTACCCTCATACGATCAACATTACACACTTAACCTCTTACCTTTATAGGGTCGGCCAGAATGAGGCAGAAAGCTAAGAATGCTCAGAATTCACTAGCGATGGCATTTTAGTCATATCAAGCATGCACAGTGGGTGCACATGTTTGTATTGTATGCTAAGAGAACATTCACACATTCTATGCAACTTTTAGAAGGACGGGTGTTAACAATTAAGAGGATCACATCAATTAACATTCTCCATATGACTTGGGGTGCACATTACACCCCAAGATACCTATGGACACATTATACCTTCTCAATTGTTCTGATGATGCTGGAAATAGCACCACCATATAAGGTGTTGACAAGCTCAAGCTAGTGATAACAATGGTAGCACAAGAGTGGAGATATAATAGAATGAGGTGAGGGGAAGAGGAAGAACACTAGCATATAAGTGATTCAGCATATAAGGTGATGGCAATGCATCCCGTAGTGACAGTGCGTTTAGGGTATAAGATTTCTCTCAATGGGCGGTACGGGGCCTCTTCCTCACCGGCGGATGCACTACCGTGTTGTAACGTGTCTCTCTCACTAAAAGACTCTGTGTCCTCACTTGGTATACTCGGAGCGTGCTCTGAAGTGTGTCCTAAGAGGGAAAACAGAGTGTTATTTGCAATTGAGTGTGATAGTGTGGGAGGTAGAACCCAGAATTGTGGAGCATTAGGAGTGTGAGGGCTATCGGGGTCGTACTCAACTATCGGGTTTTCGTGAATGTGGGTTGGAGTATTATGGGGAGTTGGAGTGAGTTCAGAATTTTGCATTAACAGGCTTATGAGAGATGATGAGGAATATTTTTGTGCTTTAATTTTTTTTTTATGTTTTTGGATTTTTTTTGAAATTTTTGGTCAAAGTTTTAGATTGACTTGATCTAATCCTAAGTCTATCTAACTCCCCGGCAATGGCGCCATTTTGATTGAGGTGGAAACCAAGCGTTCGTGTAAATACGCTAATCTTTGTTATCATCTTCCAACCGCAATACAAGAACTACAACTAAATGCAATTGTGAAAATTGTTAACTAATGAACTAAAGTATGAATGGAATGCAACTATTATAAATTACCTAAAATACTGATGATGATTGAATTAAAACTTGAGCTATATGATGAGGAAAAAAGGACGGGAATACAATCCCTCAACCCTAGTGTGTTACTAGTACAAAATTAATCGTAAATTTAAGTGATTAATTAGACCCATAATTTAGTACTCCCAAGCATTACATATATGAGGTTCAAGCCCGCACCATACATAATCAGAGGACGAGTAAATCGGTATTGCGATAGTTACACTCGAATTGCATTCTGAAGCATCCCGGTTATCCTGAAGCAAATGAGATCCAAAGATCTACAATGGTTGTGTTGCTACGCAATACGGTCATAATAAATCATTAAATTTAGAGGATTAATTTTGTACACATGCAACTACCACATCAGGTTGAGTTTAAGCATCCCGACCTTTTAATTCTATCCGAACATGTTTAACTTAACTATGCATGAAGTAACTACGTTGCATGCGAGAGAAATCATAATGAAACTATCTTGAAATATACAAAGAACAATTAAAAACCTAGAAATTGTTTAAATCATGCAAGAAGAATAACATTCAAGAATAAAAATAGAGATTATGAAACTATGTATTAAAACTTGAAATCAAACCCGAAATTAATCACTCTTGAATCAACAAATTAAAGTTATCTTCCTAGGTTGTTTTTCTACTCTTCTCTCTATCAAAACTAATCAAACCTATGAAAAACTATCTTTTCTAAGTCATTACCCTAGTACAAATACGTTTTAGAAGAAGTTGTAACAAAATGGGACTCTTTGGACCAATCAGCTATCAAGGAAAATTTTGTGCATTAGGACCCCTGAACCGGTTCGCCCCCGAATCGGTTCACAGTGTGGTTCGGGATTTTCTGTTGGTTTTGGCTCTTCTTTTCTTTCTTCCAACACTTAGAATTTTTCATTGATTTCTTTTTTTTCTTTCTTGGATTTTTCCTCAACTTTGAATGAACGTAACTCCTTCACCGTAACTCGGATTTGGGTGTTGTTACTTCCAGCATTCTCGTTGTTCTGAGCTCTTAAACTTTCCAGTTGGCCCCACATACGGGATCAGGATGAATAATTATAAAAATGCCCTTGAACTTGCCTTCCTAGCCTTTCTTTCACTGTTTCAATTTCTCTTTTGCACCGCTTGCATAATTAATCTGTAAAACACATAAGAGAAATACAAAACACGAAATACTTGCCAACGAAGGTTAGTAGCATAAATGTGAGTTAAACCCATATCAATTGCATCACTCGATTTCATAAAGGTACCGAAATTAAGGGGATAAATATATAATATTTATGCCTAATCAGCTGCCACCGGGGTTGAATTTGCTTAGAGGTTTCCTTGTGGTGTTCCTGCAATTGCCCAGGCTGATGTTGCTAGGGATGGTGACAATGATGAAGGGAGAGATCTTGATACCTCTTAGGCGGCCGAGTATGAGAGTATCGTCAACGAGTACGACCTTCTTACTTTCAGTCACCTCTATTCCATAGATTCTTCAATCATCCTTAGGAAACCTCTGAAGTATGAGAGGGCCTTCGATGGCCGAGATCTGTGTTTATGAGAAGATGTTTAAGTTGGGATTTCGTCTTGCTATTCACCCAACCATCAGAGCTATACTCTCTTATATAAATCTTACCCCTTACCAACTGTCTCCAAATGCCTAGAGGGTTATGATTGGGGTCATCATCCTTTGGAGGGCTGTTCACCATTCAGACCTTCCAGTTAGAGTTTTTACAGGTTATTACGTTCCCTCATCTGCCAAGAACCATCCCTGCTGCTATCACTTCTTAGCTAGGAAATCAGAGAAGAAAATGCTCTTGGTTACCCAAACTTCAAACCATAATTGGAAACCTCGGTACTTATTTATTTTTGGGGCATGGGGATTCGGTTCAGATGAGGTTTCTAGAATATCATTTCCAAGGACCCCTCTGAAATGGGGAAAAGTCTCCCGTGCTGCCAAAGCCAACTCTAGTCTTAGCCAGGATAGCTACAAAAATGTTGAGGACCTTCGCAATCAGGGTGAGAAAGGTCGTCTCATTAAATATGAGCATCTGATGACCCATACTACCTATCTCAGATAAGTTTAGGGGTGGTCCCATCGAAGATCTTCGTATGTCTTAATTTTTCTTACCCAAGTTATACCTCTTATATTTTATATCTCTGACTGACTAACTCAGAGACTTGTCTTTTGCAGAGCGCCCTGCAGGCATATGAGACGAGTTCTGAGAAAAGTCTGCTCCTGGCCTTGTTAAGCTCATGGAAAAAAGGGGTGGAAAAAATTTACCCCCACCTAACACCAAGAAGATCATCGACACCTCCAAGATTGATGCTAACAAAAAGAGGAAGTCCACGATTGACCCAGAGCATACGAGGCCGAGAAAGGCTCAGGCCAAGGATCGTGCCATACCCATTTCTACAGATGATGCCCTGACTGCTCGTCTATCTTAGCTTAAAATCAGAGATAGCTTGATCGACCACAGTTTTAAGGCTGCCGATGTTATTGGCAAATAATGACTGAGGAAGACAAGCATTTTATACGCGCATTGGATGTCCCTTTATTGGATGAGTTTACTCTCCACAAGTCAAACCAGGAACTAGTTTTTTTCTCTCTACAAATGTAACATCAGCTTTTTAGAAATTATAAATCATATGCTCATACGTCTGATCTTCTTCTGCAAGGTATCTTATCCTTTCATCGTCTTGTTGATTTGACTTTGCAAAAGCTTCCCCTTATAGAGAAGGGTAAGGAAGCTGAGAAGGTTGAGGCCTCTATGAATGTAGAGGTTGAAAGGTTGAAGGGAGCCATCAAGGAGAAGGACAACAACATGTCTCAGCTCAGGAAGGATCATGACAAAGCTCTGAAGGCCAAGGATGAGGTTCTTCAGTCTAAGGTTGATGCTGGCTGCTTTGGAAGATGCTACTGAGAAGGCCATCGAAGACTACAAGGTCTCAGGTGAATTTATTAGCTTCGGATTTGAATACCTAGAGATGGTTATCAAAGAGACTAGAAAGTGGACAGCCATGAAGGTGGGTGAGTCTGGGACCTTTATTGCCTCAGACTTAGTTGGTCTTGGCTTTGAAGACCCTCAGTTCGCTCAGGTCTTGAAGGAAATTAAAGAGTCTGATGCTGCTTCAGCCGAGACTGGTCCTCTTGAGGTCATAGAGACTGAAGATGCTACTCATCGTGATGATGGAGTTTAAGTGACAAATGTCGACCATGACCAGACGACTACAGCTGCAGAGATATAGGCTCTTTTCCTGTGAAGCTTTTCAATAGTTGTAATTTTAATCCCCCTTTTGTCTGTAACTCTTATTTGTATGAACTCTGATGAAGGCTCTTGATACTCTGTTTTATGACTCTGAACCCTTTTTATGATAATCATTAGTTCAACTTCTTTAGATTTTATTACTTCATACGATGTTTTTCTTGAAATTTATATGTTGGTTTTGCACTATAATTGCGATATTTTACCTCTTATTCCCACCAATCTAATGTTATTTGAGGCCAGAGGTCACCAAATAATGATGTTAAAGGTTCGAGGTCCCCACATTATGATGTTTCACCTCATATTATCACCAACTAAATGATGTTTTAAGGTATGAGGTCACCAAATTATGATGTTTCACCTCATATTATCACCAATGAAATGATGTTAAAGGTACGAGGTCACCAAATTATGATGTTTCACCTCGTATTATCACCAACTAAATGATATTTTAAGGTCTGAGGTCACCACATTATGATATTTCACCTCATATTGTCACCAACTTAATGACGTTCCAAAGTCTGAGGTCACAAAATTATGATGTTTCACCTCATATTATCACTAACTAAATGATGTTTTAAGGTCTGAGGTCACCACATTATGATGTTTCACCTCATATTATCACAAACTAAATGATGTTAAAGGTCTGAGGTCACCAAATTATGATGTTTCACCTCATATTATCACCAACTAAATGATGTTAAAGGTCTGAGGTCACCAAATTATGATGCCTCACCTCATATTATCACTAACTAAATGAAGTTTTAAGGTCCGAGGTCACCAAATTATGATGTTTCACCTCATATTATCACCAACTAAATGATGTTAAAGGTCCGAGGTCACCAAATTATGACGTTTCACCTTATAATTGACCAAATTAATGATGTTAAAAATATATAAGGATGTTAAAAATCTTGAATTGGGTTCCATTGTCTGATATGAGGGTGTTTGGAAGACCATACGTGCATATGATGTTCTTCCAGATGAAGTGGAAGGTCTTCTGCTCTGTGATTGTGATCATTGGCTCAGCTTCTACCCATTTGGAGAAATAATCAATTGCCACGATTAAGAATCGATAATTGTTTACATCTCTTGGCATGGGTCCTACCAAATCAATGACCCATATTACAAATGGCCAAGGGGAGCCGATTGAAGTCATAGGTTGATGAGATTGATGAGGTATGGTGGAGAACCTTTGGCACTTGTCACACTTTTTCACATATGCGACTGTATCTTTAGCCAAGGTCAGCCACCAGTACCCCTGAGTGATTATCCTCTTAGCTAACGGCCTTCCCCTTATGTGACTGGAACAAGAGCCCTCATGCACATCGTGTAATATGTGTGGAACCTCTGAAGGGTGGACATATATGAGGAGAGGGAGCAGGAACCCCATTTTATACAGGACATCTCCTACAATTGAGAATTTAGCAGCTCTGAACCTTAACTTTCTCCTTTTTAACTTCAATTCTAGAAGTTCTCCTTCTCTGATGTATCTAATAAGAGGGTCCATCCATGAGGCTCCCATACTTAGGTTTAGGCAAGGTACAATAACCTCTTCCTTTTCGATGGTTGGTTTGAGCAGAATCTCAACATGTATTGTTCTTTTTATGTTTGTCCTTGTTACTGAGGCTAGCCTTGCGAGTGCATCAGCTCAGCTATTATCTAGCCGAGGCATCTTCTTTATTTTAACTTTTTTGAAGATTTCTAGCATCATTCTCACCCTCTTCAGGTATCTGGACATCCTTTCATCTTTGGCCTCATACACCCCAGGATTTGGTTCACGACTAACCTTGAGTCACTATGGACTAGGAGCTGGCCGATATTGAGGGCTTTTGACAAAGAGAGACCTGCTATCAATGCCTCATACTCTGACTCATTATTAGAAGCTTTGAAGTTAAACCTCAGTGCATATTCAATATCTGTTCCATCTGGTGCAGACATTATCAACATTGATCCACTTCCACTTTCACAGGACGACCCATCAACGAAGAGGTTCCAAGTAGTGTCATTAGAGGAGAAGCTTCCCTCCGATAGGGTCCCTTGCTTGAAGAGGTATCTCTATTACTCATTCTTAACTTCTCTTTGCCTGGCTTTGCTTGACTCAACCTTATCTGAGTCTCGGAAGACATTTCTGTTTGGTTCATCTGTGGCCCCATGACTCTCCTCAGCATCGGCCTCTTCCCAAGTAAACTCGGCTGTAGAGTCTGCGAGTGCCTGTCCCTTGATGGTAACCCTGGGTTGATAAATAATATCGTATTCCCCCAACTCGATTGCCCAAATCATTAGCCTTCCTGACTTCTCAGGCTTATGGAGGACCTGTCTGAGTGGGTAATCAGTGACGACGACCATAGAGTGGGCTTGAAAGTATGGATTCATTTTCCTATAAGCATGTATCAAAGCATAGGATAGCTTTTCAATCTGAGGGTACTTATGCTCAGACCCTTAGAGTGCCTTGTTATTGAAGTACAGTGGTCTTTGCACTCCATCCTCTTCTCTTACTATCGTAGAACTGATGGCTGACTCTGAGACAACCAAATATACGTATGGCTTCTCTCCCTGAACTGGCCGAGAGAGGATTAGATGAGAATCGAGGTGGGACTTAAGCTCTTTAAAAGCCTTGTCACGTTCCTCATTCCATTCGAAGGCCTTTCTAAGAACTTTGAAAAAATGAAGACACTTATCTGTGGCTCTTGAGATGAACCTGTTTAATGCAGCAACTCTTTCGGTTAGCCTCTGAACGTCTTTGATAGTTCTGGGTGTCTTCATTTCCAATAAAGCCTTGATCTTCTCAGGGTTAGCCTCTATTCCCCTTTGGTTGACGATGAATCCCAAGAACTTTCCTACTCCTACCCCGAAGACATATTTGGCCGGGTTGAGCTTCATTCTGTATTTATCCATGGTGTCAAAAGTTCTTTCAAGGTCGACCACATGAGTGTTGGCCTTCAGACTCTTTGTCATCATGTCGTCCATATAAAATTCCATGGATATTTGCATATTTGATCCTCGAACATCTTATTTACAAGATGTTGGTAAGTAGCCCCTGCATTCTTCACACCGAAGGGCATGACCTTGTAGCAATAGGTCCCCTTGTCTGTAATGAAGGCTGTCTTCTCTGAGTCTGCTGAGTCCATGAAGATCTGATTGTACCCTGAATATGCATCCATGAAGCTCATGAGCTCATGTCCTGATGTGGCATCCACCATCTAATCTATACGAAGTAGGGGAAAACTATCTTTTGGGCAAGACTTATTTATATCAGTAAAGTCTACGCACATCCACCATTTCCTATTACTCTTGGGTACTATGACAACGTTAGATAACCACTCAGGGTATATGACCTCTGTGATGAACTTGGCCTCTTCAAGCTTTCTAACCTCGTCTCTGATGACATCATACTTCTCTATTGAGTATACTCTTTTTCTATGCTTGATGGGCCCATCATCACTTACAACATTAAGTTTATGGAACATAATCTCAGGATCAATACCTGTCATGTCTGGATGGCTCCAGGCAAAAATACTTTGTCTCTTCCTTAATAGTTTTATTAGCTCTTCTTTGATCTCAAGTCTTAAGGCTTTATCAGCTTGGATGGTTTTTTTCGTCTCGTCCTCATTAAGGACAATGGATTTTACCTCCTCCGCGGCCTCTCCCTTTTTGAGCTTTATTTCATCTCTAGGATCAAGTATGTCTATGTTGTACGTGGTTGTTTCCCTCTTGTGAGCCTCTCTCTTTTATGCAGAGTTGAAGTAGCTTTCTATTGCCGATGTTTTGTCACCTTGCACTTCCCTTACTCCATAGGGAATTTTAACATTTGGTGGACCATTGAAGGCACTGCCTCAAACTCCTTAAGTGCTACTCATCCTATGATGAGGTTGTAGGCTGAGAAGACGTTCTCATCCATCATAAAGAAATTGATTTTTTTGGTCAACCTCTTAGGCCATTCATCTCCCATTCTCACATCCATTTCATATATACTTAACGGATGAACCTTTTCATCGTTGAAGCTAATCAAGGGATGATGATGAGGGATAATCCTAGCTCTGCCGAGGCCCAAGCTCTTAAAACAGGGCCAAAACATAACATCTGCAGAACTACCCCCATCATTGATGATCCTTTGAACTTCACACCCATGCACCCTGGTGGTGATGACTAAAGGGTCATCGTGGGGAGCTAAGATACCTTTGAAATAAAGTCGTGAGAAGCCGACCACAAGGGTGTCCATATTTACCTTCTTTCTCTTCTCGTGCTTAACCTCTGTAGATGTGAAGTTCACAACCTCGGCTTTAGTCACTGCTTTGGCCTCTACCACACGAGCCTTGCGATCTGCTACCTCTAAGCCACCCCCTGATAGCCCCCCCCACAGATAGTGTTCACATCTAAAGAGATCACACCGACCCTCTTCATTGGGGAATTATCGTCTTTTGGTGGGAGGTTAGGGTCATCGTTATCATCATCTGAGTCATCAGCTCTTCTAGTAGGGAAATCTTCTCGGCATTTATCATTTCTTTTCTTTTTGGGTTCATCTCTCCCCCTTAGAATCTCTACCATCCACATACTTTCTGAGCTTTCTAGACTTCAACATCTTCTCAATCTCGTCCTTCAGGGCGAAACACTTGTCAGTCAGATGGCTGTGATCTTAATGGAACTCGCACCATAGATTCTTGTTTCTCTTATGTGGAGGAGCCTTCAGCTTCTCCGGCCATCTCAGGGATCTATCATTCTTTATTTCATTGAGGATATGTTCGCAACTCACAGTTTAAGGAGTGTAGTGTGCAAGCTTGTCGTCTGCAGTTATCTTCTTTCCATCATTCTTCCTTTGAAACTTCCCACTACTACTTCCATTCTCATTCTTATACTTCACAGCCATTGCTTCTTCTGCGTTCATGACCTTTCCAGTTGTTGCTAACAGCTCGACCATAGACTTATGAGGGTCTTCAGCAAGCTTCCAAAGTAGCTTTCCCTTATGAAGTCATCCAATAAGGGCTATCATGGCTATTCTCTCTTCATAATCTTCTACCTCCAATTTTCCTTACTGGACCTTGCAATGTAATCCCTGAGGCTTTTAGTCTTCCCTTGCTTTACATAAAGCATGTGGGTCATCTTTTTTTTAGGTCTTACCCCAAAACAGAAGTTATGGATAAACTGCTCAACCAATCCTTTGAAATGTTCAAGTGAATTTTTAGGAAGAGAAGTGAATCAGATATGTGCAGCCCTAGTCAAAGTGCTTGAGAAAGCTCAAAACCTCATCTCATCAGAGATTGAATAAATGTCTGCTGCAGATTGATACATTTCAATATGATCGACTGGGTTAGTACTACCATCGTACTTGGTAGACATCACCAGGGGTTGGGAAGTTGACAATCCTTGCCACAAATGGGGAGCCCTCTGAAAACTCCCTGTGTAATGGATCTTAGCTTTTTATAAGGTCTCCTATCTTCTCTTCCGGCCTTTGGATGGAATCATTCCATGATCCGGCAACGTCGTCTTAGCCGAGGTTATCCCCAACCACCTCTAAAGGGTGAACTGAGGGTTCCCTAGCTGTTGCGCAACGTCGGCTATTGACCTCCCCCTGACCACAGTCTTGGCCATGTGGGGGTCGGTCATGATGAGGTCGATGCTCACCACCTTCCCTTTGTGAGCCAGCTATGCTTCTTGACCTGGATAGCCTCTACCTCAGATCATTAACTGGGCTGAGCCTTTCAAAGGGAGACCCTCTACTTAAGAGATCAAAAGTTGACCCTCTCTATCGTGCATCACCATCTTGTCCTTCACACTAACCTCGGCTCTGCTGTATAGGATGTATAGTGTTATTTGAGACCTCATATGGCTCCCAACAGTCTGTCGGGGCATCTTTTGCCTCAATGTCATCGTACCTATCCTCAGTGCAAGGGTTTCCTTGCCTCCCCAGGCTTAAATGCCTAGGGTCAGTAACATTCCTCCTCCGTTGAGGAGTAGGTTGGTCCTTTCATGATACCTAGGGTGGTCCCTTGGTCTCATACTGTGGCTGAGCAACCACCAGAGTAATCATCTCCGGTGAGACCCCAGGTGGTCTCATTATGTTTTGGTTTAGCTGGGCAAATTTATCCTGCATCACTTACTGAGTTGCAGCCAAGGACTTCAAGGCTGCTGCCACCTCATCCATCTCGGACTGGAGTGGTGCCTGGCTGGAACTGGGTCCTCCAACACCAGATGGTAGAGGAAGTGGTGGTAACTCCAGTGCCATATGCTTGAGGTTTTTATGAGAGGACTATAGAGCTTGGAAACCTTAAGGGACCTCTTTCAATGGTGAAATAGCTCCAAGCGAAGGGTGAGGCCTGGTTCACCACCAGAGTCTCCGGTGAGGTTAAGCAGCAAAATAGGAAGAGATGAATCTTCTCGTTCCCATAGATGGTGCCAAAATAATGATGCTAGAAATAGCACCACCATATAAGGTGTTGACAAGCTCAAGCTAGTGATAATAATGGTAGCACAAGAGTGAAGATATAATAGAATGATTTGAGGGGAAGAGGAAGAACACTAGCATATAAGTGGTTCAGCCAATCAGGCCTACGTCCACTGTGAGTGTGTGAGTAATTTCACTAGATGAAGGCACTAATGGCCATAGATACAATCTCTCAATCTTTCTCTCTCTACTGTGTAAACCAACAGAGTCTTAGCTAGGGTTGCAATTATCGATCCCTTTACAAGGTAGAGGAAAACCTCTATATATAGTGCTTGGGGGAGGTAATGTACCCCCCAAGCATGCAATGAGCATGTGTATGAGGATCGAACCAGTATGATGATAACACCTGGCTGATCTTATGTAGATAATGATGACCACAATATTCCCTCATGTGAGGGTAATGATTCGATTATAACTGATCTGCTCACATGTTCCAAACCTTACATGTGCTTGCATATGCTCGGACTTGTGTCCTTGACTGATGTAACCTCGGTCTGGACGAGTACGAGGCTGTTGAAGTTCGATGATGTTGTTTTTCCTTGTGAATAGCCATGATGACCTCGATTGGGAAGACTAGCCAAGGTTGGGCATGAGGTGAAATATAACGTCAGCTCAAGCAGAGTAGGATGTTGACAATAACCTGTCCCTATAAAGCGCTGCTGACCTTGGCTAATACAGAGCTGAGGTTGGTAGTAGAGAGATGACCTTACAGAATACGACCTTTCTGATGGTAGTTGTGAGCTTCTTGTCAACTCAGCTGTGAGACGGGCCGAGGTTAGTGACTCTGAGTACGAGGGTGCTCTTTGGGCATATCACGTTCCATGAGTTTTACTATTGTAAAAACATACTGTTACTCTATCAAAATACTTTTTAGTGAGAGAAAGTACATCATTGTAACCTGTAAAACATTGTTTATATAGTAATAAATAAGTTAATTCTACATTGGACATATGCCATTTGGTTTAACCACTTATATACATGTGTTGGTATCTCTATTTACTTCATTTACTACATTTATTACTCTTCATTATCATACCGAAATCATGTTTATTATATTTACTCACTGAGTTACTTCTCCTTATTTGTTTGTAACATATCAGTGTAACATCAGATTGACATCGTTTATGGGAAATGACTATTAATTCAGTTTTTTTTCATGTGTAAACTCGCTCAAAGCCTAATTGCAGGCACAAATCTGAGTTAGCTCAAATATGGACTATATTTGAGGGTTTAGTTTAAGGGTTTACCCATCTCTCATCTTCAACTCATTTTTTGGGTATTATATGAACTTTGTCTTAGTGTTATTGCAATTATGGGTGAAAATCACTATTCACCATCATATTTCTAGTAGTTTTATCCTAAAATCACCATTAGTTCAACCCAAATTCTATTTATTTGTTTGATCTAGAAATTTTGGGTAGAAACATTAACCTAGATTTGTAAATTTTGTGTTTATTGTTCACTATCTTACTCAGTGTTTTCTGGGTTGGATTCTTTGTCTAGAACACCAATTCATTAGTCAAAAAATGTCATCAGACCTACCATGACCACTACCTCTTGGCGAAATGCATGCTTTAGAAGTTCACTACCATCAAATATAATAAATCTCGATAGAGCACTAAGAATGATGATATCAAATCAATAACAATGCAATAAAAAATGTTGTCTCTTACCCACATATTGATAGGAAGTCCGTTGGAGAAAATTACAAACCCTCATACTCTGACAGTCGGGGATAAATCAAACCTAATAGAGGGGTTGATCAATGCTCCGAGAAAATCTTGGACATCAAGGACAATATGCAAGAATGTGGAAGGATCCCGTCAACTCGAAATGAGGTATAAAGGGGAGAATCTGAGTGATAAAGTTCCCATAGTAGAATATGAGGAGGATGAGCATAGGCTGATTTGTAGACTAGAAGCCTGGCAGTCCCTAGGACAATATCAAAAACTTGGACAATCATTCATCGCAACTGAGGGCTAGCACATTCACCAGACTCACAAAGCCATCAATTTTTGAAAGGCTAAGACCCAGACATTATGCCCCACCTACTTCTCATAGCTAGTGTGATATAAGGTAGTATTTTAAGGAATGCAGGGGAACATCGACCTTAAGGGGTTTAGCCTATGTTGGACTTTCATATCTATCTCATACTCTGGCTAACATGAGTAGAAAGGAATCAAGGAAATATCGATCTAAAGATAACCACCTTGAAAGTGATAAACCTTTGAAAATTTCCATTTAGAGTCTAGGAATAAATTAGGTGTTCTGATGAAGACTAAGAACCCCTTGGAGATAGGGCACATGGAAGGGTCGCCCTTCGTCCCATAAATTGTTAGATTTCCAACTCCTACAAAGTTCAAACCCGCGGTGGTGACACTGAGGTATGGAGGGAGTTTAAATTATCTTTACCATGTAAAAATGTACTAGTCGACTGCCAATATCTACTCAATATCGAATGAAATGAGATGTTAAGCCTTCTCAAGAACTCTCACTAGAGCAGCACACTTATGGTACACAAGATTGGTTAAGGTCCATATAAAAAACTTCAAAGAGCCTACTGATAATTTCATATACAAGTTTTCTTCGGCTTAACTCTATTCAAGAAAGTGACTCGTAGTCTTAATGTCCAACAAAAGAAGGGAAAAACACTCACAGGCTTCATCTCCACGTTTAACAAGGAGAAGATCGAAGTTGATGATTACGAAGAAAAAATTGCGATGATAACTCTCATTAATAGGATTTTACCTGGATAACTATATTAGGCACTTTCAAAAGACCCTCTTACCACAATGAATGAAATTTTAATAGGGGATGGGAAGGCCATGGAATTCGAAGAATTATTGGCAACTAAGAAGGGGGAGCTCAAAGAAGATGGTCCAGGTAAGTATTCTCAAAGTAAGGATAAAGACAAATGGGGTCACAAAGTCTCAAGGGAAGTTTACTAGTTACACGCCCCTCATTACGCAAGTTAATCACATCCTGAATGAAATTAAGGACGGGGAATAAATCTAATGTCCAGGAAAACTGAAGTCCCTACCTAACAAGAGAAATAAAAACAAGTACTGTGAATTTTATGAAGACCATGGCCATGATACCGATGCTTGTTATGCTCTGAAGGATGAGATTGAAAAGTTTATTGTTGTTGCATGAAAACGTATCTACTAGAGTAATTCATGCCATCTGAGCTATGCACAACAGTCAAAAGTATATAATAGAGTAAAAGAGAGATAAACAAGAGATTTATAATGGTTCAGCCATTAATACAAGCCCACACTTTGGAGCCTGATTATCATTACACACACACACACACACATACACACATTCAGTACATATTGGGAGTCTTAGAGGCATACAAGAAGAGAGAAGTAAGATAAATATACAAGTTTTTCTTCGACTTAAAACTATTCAGGAAAGTGACTCGTAATCTTAATGTCCAACAAAAGAAGGGAAAAACACTCACAGGCTTCATCTCCACATTTAACAAGGAGAAGATCGAAGTTGTTGATTACGAAGAAAAAATTGCGATGATAACCCTCATTAATAGGATTTTACCTGGATAACTATATTAGGCACTTTCAAAAGACCCTCTTACCACAATGAATGAAATTTTAATAGGGGATGGGAAGGTCATGGTATTCGAAGAATCATTGGCAACTAAGAAGGGGGAGCTCAAAGAAGATGGTCCAGGTAAGTATTCTCAAAGTAAGGATAAAGACAAATGGGGTCACGAAGTCTCAAGGGAAGTTTACTAGTTACACGCCCCCCATTACGCAAGTTCATCACATCCTGAATGAAATTAAGGACGGGGAATAGATCTAATGTCTAGGAAAACTGAAGTCCCTACCTAACAAGAGAAATAAAAACAAGAACTGTGAATTGTATGAAGACCATGGCCATGATACCGATGCTTGTTATGCTCTGAAGGATGAGATTGAAAAGTTTATTATTGTTGCATGAAACGTATCTACTAGAGTAATTCATGACATCTGAGCTATGCACAACAGTCAAAAGTATATAATAGAGTAAAAGAGAGATAAAAAGAGAAACAAGAGATTTATAGTGGTTCATCCATTAATACAAGCCTACACTTTGGAGCCTGATTATCATTATATATACACACACACACACATACACACACACACACACACACACACACACACACACACACACACACACACACATTCAGTACATATTGGGAGTCTTAGAGGCATACAAGAAGAGAGAAGTAAGATAAATACAATAACATACTTTCTACTGTGAAGTTGAGGGTATGGCCTTATAGTGTAAACCAATACGTGGCCGCAACTTTGTCTGACTGGGGTTGCCGGAGAAGGTGACCTAACTAGGAACTCGAGTGCAAAGAGTAGTTGGAGAGAGTTTGAAAGAGCTTTGCTACCCAGATGTTGCTTGCTAAATGGAAGGGGGGGTATGCACCTCTATTTATAGTAGTTGGTTTAGGACCTCACGTTCATAGTGCACGTGCCTTGTGGATAAGGATGATGTAAAGGAATCTTTCTATAAGGTGAAAAACTGACAGTCCATTGCTGACATGTAAAGGTCTGTAACCTTTCCTTTTGGAGCTATGCTGAGGTTAAGGGGCCACGTCATGTTATATTTTATAAGATGGAATTTAAGAACATACTTTACCCACATGATGACTCATTAGTCGCGAGCCTCATAGTTCGATTATATAATGTTTCTCTAATCCTCGTTGAGGGAGGAATCTCAACAGATGCAATATTCTGGAACCGTTTCAAAGGTCTGAAGCTAAATATGAAACAACTCAAACCCTCTCATCAACCTTTCATAGGATTTAGTGGGGAGAAAGTATTCCCTCCCAGTATGGTGGAGTTAGATGTGTACATGCATAAGTGGCCGACCTGTCTAATGAAGAAAGTAAACTTCATCATCATAGATCAGCATGTGATATCGTCTTAAAATATTATTTTGGTATGAATCTCTCTAAAATAATTTGAAGCTGTTTATTTTACTATTCGCCGGATGATGAGGTGTCATACTCATTTTGGGCTTGAAAGGTATGTGGCGATCAAGTTGAGGCAAGATAATGCTACTTCATGTCCGCTACTTCATAAAATATTGACTCCTTTGACCCAAGGGATAAGAATAAATTGATGAAGGGTGAGGCAGCCAATCAGGTAGAATTAGTGGTTCTCGATGAAGAGGGCCCTAAAAAACTATGCAAATTAGCTCGTCCATGAAACCTAAAGTCAGAGTGAAGCTGGTCAAGCTCTTGAAAGTGAAAAATAACATCTTTCCATGGTCACATAAGGATATGTCGGGGATAGACTCCGAAACCATATGCCATTACTTAGACGTGGACCCTTCGACCAAGGAAGTTAAGCAGAAGAGGAGGCTAATGGCCCC
Organism: Sambucus nigra; assembly: GCA_949130495.1. Classification (NCBI taxonomy): domain Eukaryota; kingdom Viridiplantae; phylum Streptophyta; class Magnoliopsida; order Dipsacales; family Adoxaceae; genus Sambucus; species Sambucus nigra. Next base: position 353,440,276 of record OX422215.1, read on the forward strand.
AGATCGGTATTATATCATTCAAGAAGAAGTGAAGAATATTTTAGATGTAGGGTTCATAAAAGAAGTAAATCATCCCTTATGGCTTTCCAATGTTGTTCTCATACCAAAGCAAAATGGAAAATGGCGTATGTTTGTTGACTTCACCAACCTAAATAGGGAATGCCCAAAATATTATTTTCCCTTGCCTCAGATAGATCAAATGGTGGATGACACATCAGGCTATGAGCTCAAGAGTTTAATTGATGCATATAATGGGTAAAACCAAATATCTATGAATGAGGACGATGCAAAGAAGACATCACTTATAAGTGATAAAGGCATGCATTGCTATAAAGTGATGTTTTTAGGTTCGAAGAAGGATAGAGTTACATATTAGAAATTGGTGATCAAGATTTTTAAATACTAGATTATACAAACCATGGAAATTTATGTTGATGACATGATGACTAAGAGACTCAAAGCCTAAGACAATGTGAAGATCAGGCTAACACTTTCGATACGATGGAGAAGAACCAAATGAAGCTAAACCTAGCTAAATAAGTCTTTAGAGTGGGATCTAGAAAATTACTGGCTTCATTATAAATGAAAGAGTAATAGAAGCTAATCCAAGAAAAATCAAGGCTCTACTTGATATCAAGTCACTAAGAAATAAAAAAAGGTTCAGAGACTCACAGGATGCATAATAACCATAAACATATTTATTTCCAAGACCACTGATTCTTCAAAGTATTAAGGAAAGCCTCCTTCGTTGTTGAATGGAATGAAAAATGCGAGAAAACATTTTAAGAATTAAAGGTTTACTTGGGTTTTGTTCCTTTGTTGTTAAGACCGTTGTAAAATGAAAAGCTATACTCATGTCTAGCTATCTTAGAATCAGTGGTAAGCGCTACAATAGTTCACCTGGATCAAGGGATTTATAAACCACTATATTATACAAGCAAAGATTTTTGGGGGGAAGAGAGTCGATACCCCAAAATGGAGAAATTGGCATTTGCACTTATCCACAGAGCAAGAAAGATGAAACCATACTTCCAAGCTCATACAATTTTGGTTTTAACTGATCAACTGGTGGTACGACAAATGTCAGGAGAATACAAAGCTAAGGATGAGAAATGGCTAGATATTTAGCCAAAGTGAAGAGACTCATGTATCATTTTATGAAAGTTAATATGCAGAGAGTTCCATGAATAGAAAATGCTAGAGTTGATGCTTTATCAAGGTTGACTTCAGCCACAAGAATAAAAGATATTGGTTAAACCCAACATCCAAGGGGAAGATCAGGAGATAAAGATATTCAATCTAAATCTCGGCCTCTTATGGATGGATCTGATCATAAACTTTCCAAGAGTTAGAAAGCTCCACGAAGTAATAAAAGTGGCAATGAAGATCAGATTTAGAGCAACCAAATTCTCTATATTTGGAGATATGCTGTATAAGTGGGATTTATTTCTTCCTCAATTGAGGTGCGTTCATCCCTCATAGGTAAAATACATTTTAAAAGAGGCCCATGAGGGTTTTTATGGCAGTCATACAGTAGGACGTTCACTAGCTAAGACGATTATTATGTCAAAGTATTATTGGCCAACCTTAGCCAAAGTTGCTCATGCCTATGAGAAGAAATGCAACTATTTCCAAAGACATGCAAACATAAGTCTTCAACCTCATCAAACTTTCATGCCTATCATCACCTCATGGTTATTCACTCAGTGAGTTATAGATATCACCGACTTTATTCCCCCAGTGCCAGAAGATTCAAGTATCTAATAGTGGCAGTAGATTATTTCACGAGATGGGTAGAGGTTTAACCTCAAATTAAGATCACCAATTAAAAGTTTTTTCAGTTTATGTCGCAAAACATCATGTGCAAGTATGGGATCACTTATGCCTTCATCACAGATCAAGGAAACCAATTTGATAATGATGCATTAGTGGCATACTGTGAAAAGTAAGGATAAAGAAATTTTATTCAACTCCTTCTCGTCCTCAGGCCAATAGTCAAACAGGGGTTACGAATCGAACCCTGCTATCAGGAATTAATGCTAGACTTAAAAAATATATAGGAAAGTGGATAAAATAACTCTACAATGTCATATAGGCATATCGTCCACGCATAGGATCCTAACGGGGGAAACACCATTCATGTTAGCATATGGATTCGAGGCTATTGTGCTGACTGAAATTGGCCTCTTAAGTCACAGACTTCAATAATTTAATGAGCAGGATAACAATAAAGAGAGGAGTCTAGACCTAGACTTTCTTGAAGAAACTAACGAAAATGCAAAGGTAGGACATGTAGCATATCAACAAAAAGATGCCAGATACTACAATAAGAAGGCGAAGAGCCGATCATTTAAAGTGAGGGATTATGTTATAAAGAAAATGATTCAAAAGAAGGACAACATCCACCGTAGTTGGAACGACCGCTATTAGATCACTTAAGAAGTAGTTCTAGGGACTTACAGGCTTGAAAATCTTGAGGTGGAACCCTTTGCCAACCCATGGAATGCATCACATTTGAAGAAATATTACCATTAGAGGTAGAAAGTTTTTTGTTAAATAAAAGCTATCAAACGATGTAAATGTTCCTTATATGAATGAATAAAAATACAAGTTTCCCTCTTACCTAACCTATTAATGTACTACATATTTCTTCTTATGATTGAACCTCATCTATAGCATAAAAGGGGAATTCTTGTGGATTTTATTAGACTATATTATAGGTGAGGGGCCGACTGTTAAATCAAATGGCCCTAACACAATTTCGACTCATCCTTATGAGAAAACTATGAGGTAAATAAGCCTCATCTAAAAATATTACAATCGAGACCCTAAAGATTGCTTCAGACCAGATAGGTCTTACTCAACTATTTTATTGGTACACATCTTTTACAAGGTTAGAATAAATGCCCCTAGTAAAACTTGGAAATCATAATTTAAAAGTGATGAGACAAGGCTCAAGAAAAATGATTTTCTACATAAAGTGACATTCGTACTAATATAAAACTTGGATATGATCCAGGATAAACATAAGAGGGAAAACCGAAATACATAATTGATTAGGAAAATATAGTATAAATTAGTTTACGGATGAGCGCGGGTTACTTTTCATCATTTGTCTGCCTGATTCAAGAAAAAATAGTTTCGGAAGAAAATAATGAGTGCATTAATGAAAAATATCACCCTCATCCCGATGAAAAATATGGTTACGACACAGAACATGCAGAAGAGGGATAGGAAAAATTTGAGTTTTTCTTAGATACAATTTTCTTATGGTAAGGTTTGGCCTCAGACTTATAAGTGATCTTGAGTAATAAGGTCAAGCATACGGGGGATACCAATAGGAAAACCTGTAACATAACATGTTAAGCCAAAATACTCAAATGATTCCACACATATTGACAAAATGTAAATGGAATAAATAAAACTAAGAACATTACAAAAAAAAACTCCTAGGAGTTAAGTGTAACAACCCTCAGATGGGGGGACATGTTAAAATTTACAGACTAAGTTTTTAATAATTAAAAAATATATCAAAGGTCATGCAGGGCCGAAGTAATGTTGTTAAAAAAGAAATAAGATTTAGGCATCTCTCTCTTGGTTGTTAGCATTACTAAGAAGATCAACGAGGGTACTATCGCCCCCTTTAGCAATGCCCTCAAAATTCAGAGGACTATCAGGAATAATGTTGATGTCGGCGTCATCTACTACCCTAACATCTTCTTGGGCATCAAACTTAAGAGAGATTTCCTTCCCCACATAATCATTAATTTTCCAAGTGCCTACCTCATTAGCAATATCAACGAGTCAAGGCTATTCCTCACTTTCATTTATTCATACGTCGTATGTAATACAAGTTAAGGTCATAAATTCAGCACAATTGTGATATTCAAAGATGGCATCCTGCCTGCCTTTTTCCACAGCAACAACTTCATCAACCTTATTATGGAAATCGTCCTTGGACGTTATAAGGGATAACTTAGGTTCGTCCATCTCTGTGGTCAAAGACTTTATTCCAATATCTTTTGTGTTTTTATAGACCTCTAGCTCAGAGTTCCTCTTAGTAACCAAGATTTTTTATTTTCCCTTATAGCGATCCAAAGCTTCTTATTTTCATCTACTGAAGTAAGGGCTTCAATATTCTTTAACATCCATTACTAAAGATCTACAATCAAAAGCAGACGTTGTAGGCCGAAAATAGACTAAAACGTCAAAAGCGGAATGAAATTTGGGAAAAAATGAAAACTGATCAAATCAGTGATGGGGACTGATGATACCCTATTTTACACATGGTGTTTAAAAGACTCTAGAATATCCTCGGGCAAGAGAATAGGTCCCATGCCTGACCTTTGACCTCAAAAAAATCATTATTTCCCCCTTTAGACCTCCGCTGCACCCAAAAAAAGGCCATGGTGCTATAAATGCCTCAATCACTTCTCATTATGCTTAATATGGACAGTCGTTCTCCTAAAACAAGATCATAGACCATAACTTCAGGGTTTTGCTAAGTCTGATGCCCATAACATACCTGAGTCCAAAGAGAAATAACCTTATAATGTTGGTTAACCCTCAAAACTTAGTGGTATCATTGTGTAGAACCTCATGGATAACCTATGGAAATCCTATAGCAGTTCTCATGCTCTTAGACCTCCGGTAGAGCACCTGCAACCAGTCTGTCGAGTATGTGGAAAGTAGAACACTATTCCACCTACCACCACAACCCAACTCCACTTGCATTGAATGTCCCCATTAATATTGAATGCCAATAAAAACTTCCTTACACCACCTTTAAATCCATTGGCCAACACTCTATCCCCATGATGATACCTTTAGACCTCAAAGCTGTCCCATCCATATTGTGATAGTCCACTCATTCTCCCTCTTTGAGTTTGCATATAAATGGGGTCTAGCTTAAGGATAAAGGGGAAAAAGTAATCATGCTTACAAAGAATCAAGATTCTAAGCATCCACAAGTGTTTTACTCCTTATTTCATACTTAAGACCCACTGTTGTGACTTTATATTGATAATTGGATCATTTCTAGTGTTTCAACTTTAAGCTATTATCTTACACTTTGACACTCCTCTCATCTTACCTGTCTAAGGTTTAGAAGGAGCACCTGTGGGTATGAAGTCCCTTACGATTTCTTCACCCATTAGGGGTGAACCTGGAGTAATTTATTGATGGCTAATATGACCTCCTCTACCCAATTCACATTTGCAAAAATACCACTTATCACAGTTGGGTATGCTATTGGCCAAAAAGTCACGTGTCCTCACAGAGTTGGCATAGAGGGTATTGGGGTCACTCTGTTGAACTTTATAAAAGTCTACCTGAATGAGGGGAGGTTCTTCTTCATTATAGGCAGAGTGGGGACTAAAGTAACCTCGATTCTCTTAGAAAAATCCATATTTTCCTTTCATTCTTAGATGGTTTATCACCGACAGGTTTCTTCCTCTTCCTTTTGGTCTTTTCAATGGGCTAGATGAGTCTCCCTTCAGCCTCAGTGACGCTATCACTTACGAGATTAGGGATAAACATGTCCTAATCTCCTGTAGTTAAATCAGAGGGCTTGTCTACAAAAAGTATGATCCATAGCTAGGTAAATGTATATACCAAATCCGTAGAATTGGTAGGTGTTTCCCTACTCCTTAACTTTGTAAACATATCAAAGCTATAAGTTTTGTCCAATGAGCAATGATCGTCTATGACTGAGGCGTAAGAGTCCATATCCTCAGCTAAAGAAGGCTTGGAATAGCTCTCCACTACAGGGGATGATAAATTCCTCCCCACATCATCAACCGACCCCTGTGATGTACATGGAACCTCAACTGCATTATTTAAACCCCCTCTTTAGGGGCATGTCCTTCTCCAAAGATTTTTTCAGGGAGACCAAGGGCTACAACCTTCTTGGAATAAAGGGATCATTACGGGTTTCCCCCAGAGTTCTCACGTTCCCCCGAATGTGCTTGCAGCAAGAGAAGTTTTTTTACAGGCTCCAACACTAAGCCCTTAGCAAGGATAGACTTTAAGGTATTCTCTTGCACTAAACGAACCTTAGGAACTGGAATGCTCACCGAAGTACTAAATTTCAATCGCTTGGTGGTCTTAGTTCTCTTTTTCCTATTGACTAAAGCCTCAATAAGAATCTCTTGTCCAAACCTTCGGGCTATCCTCCGCTCATTTAATTCATCTACTTGACTAATTATAAGTCAAAGTTAACCTTCAAAGGGTTAGAAATAAGGACAATAATAGGAGAAAGAAAAGACGAAACCACTTACAAGGAGAATAACTAGATCCTGATAAAATGGGCTCGTTGGATATAGTAGAGACTCCTTCAGTCCTTGGGGTCTCAGCTTTCCCCCTAAGTAGGTCGTCTTCACCCTCAGAGGCCTCAGGAACCTCAACAGTAACGTCAGTGGCAATTTTCCTCTTTTGAGGCACAAAGAGATAGGGTTCAAACCCCAGCGTGTCCATCATCATAATCTTACGAGCCTCAAGATCTTCGCCAGACATTAAAGGCTAGGCTCAGGGCCAACCCATAATTATATAGATGCTTGGCTATCACCTATATCGCAAGGGGGTGGAGGACAACTTCTGGGCCTCAATGATCCTATTCACTTCTGACACGGTGGGATCGACAATCGCTGCAAAATATAAGGAAGGTGTTATGTCCTAAAACAAATATCAACTTAAGTACTAAAATGAAAGTAAAACCTCAACTTACCCACGACCGGAGGGGTGCACCAAGGGGTAGGGCAACCATTGGGCTCTGTAAAGTCTGGGGTAGCCCAAGCTCCTCCAATAAAGAAGAATTTTTCCTTCTAGTTTTGGGGCATTGTGTCCGTCCTTAGTTAATTCCACCATAATTGGCCTAGGGGATAAATAGTTAGGACCCTTGTCATGTGCTTTCTTCTGCTCTTGAACCCTGTATAATTTGAAGAACTGGGCCGGGAAAACATTGCACTTGCCTCCGTTGGACTCCCTAAAGGCCAAAATTATGGCCATTCGAGGCCTCTATGAGTTAGCCACCAATTGGGAATGGGATATCCCAATAGCTTTCATAATCCTCACAACTAGTAAGGGTAATGGGAACCTTGACCCATAACAAAGAAAGCACGGATTGAAGTACATGTGCTGGGCCACCATTGAACATGCCCTCTCTTCAGGCCTTGTGGTCCTCAAAATGATGGAGTTTGAAATTTATCAGTTATTCTTAATCTCCACCAAGTCCTGCTCCATACTGTGGGAGGTAGTGTGAGCCCCACCTGTAAAGTTTGGGTTGAAAACACCCTCATATCTAATCATCTTTATTCCCCAGGGAACAAACTCGATGGGGGGACGGGAAAAAGTCTCAACCTTTAGCTCCAAGATGGACGATAGAGAAATGTGAGGCCCCACAAAGGACTGGGGCTTTGGATCTAAGACTATTGAAGGGGAGATATTCTCAGCAAACATTGTCAGAATGAAAATGGGTTTTTGCTTGTTAAAAGAAATTATAGAGAAAAAGTGTTAGAGAAGTATAATAAAACCATGCTTTATGTAATAGTTTTAGTTATGGATTTATTGTTAAAATATAATTATTTTTTCCTATTTTATTGAGAATCATATATGGACATAATGTTTGCATTATTTTATACATTGCTGGTGTCATTTATCCTACTTAGTGGGGGTTCTGATGTGTAGAGTAACACTTACACACATGAATCAAATCAATATTTTTTGTGGAATATATGTTTTGTCATTCACAGTCTTATATGGAACTGGGCACACCATCATTAGGGATCTAGCACAATATTTTAGTAGGTCTATCTTGATTACGAGAATTAGTATAGTTTTAAGTTATTATGCTAGTACATTTTGTTTGTATTAAATGGGACCACCTTGAGGTCATTGTCATTATATTGATTTTATAAGACAATGTACACCTCATGGTTACTAGGCTTACTTAAGGCTCTTAATCCAAAAATGATTAATGGACACAAGCACTAGTTATTTATTTATTTGACCTATCGGGTGAGATTCATTATTGGATCAGTAATTTTGATAGATTGCGTAATACTGATGTATGTATAATGGAAGTCTTTTATGGATGGAATCAACGTCTCAATATAGATACTGGTGATACTTCCTTGAGACGCTTATAAGTTTTATACGTGTCAAACCCTGTAGGTGGATTATGTTAATCCGACACTACAAATAAGTCAAGCTGGACCGCTTAAGGAATTAAAGAAGCTAATCAAAAAAATTATTAGTAATTTATTTTATTAACGGGTATCTGTAATCTTAACATAAGGAGAATTGAGTAATTAGTAATAAGGAGAATTGTGTATGAATGAAGGAGAGAGAAATGTTTTGGGAGGTTTAAATACCAGGTCAATGATTAAACATGTTTCCCAATACATGTAATCATTTGAGGCGTAAATTACAAAGCGCTTAGCCGCCCAACCAAACTTGGGGAAAATGTTACCCAACCTAAAATGTGACATGTGTCACCCTCCTACACATCAACATGCACTCAGCCGATGCCTTAGAGACATTTCATTAAGGGACAGTACTGACTCATATCCCCCATCCACCTCTTCTCATAGATGACTGATGGCCAGGGGGTGATTGATATGCCCAAATATAAGCTCATCTCAGAACGAGACCACATCACTCCAAATAGGTGAGCTTATGAACTAGCTCACAGGTCACCTCCAGGACTCATCCAAGACAAGGTCGGCCTCGTATATGCAACCTCGGCTATTCAATAGTCCAAGACCCCTAGAAGGGGTCAGAGCAACAAAGGACATCTCTCATCCTACTGCCCAACCGACATTAGGGGTTGACCAACTTAGACAACCTCGGCATGAGCTGCTCAGGCCGAGACCACACTTGCTTGTTTCACGTATAAGGTCAACCGCTCCATTAATAACCTAATATTCGATCGTGGATGAGACATATAGAGACGATACCATGAGTGTACGAGCAATAGAACGTACTCAGGTAACGTGTCCCATGTGAGAAATTAAGTTTTAACCAAAATTATTCTCCTCACGTGAGGGGGGATTTCATCATCATTACATACTTGTGCATGGACAACTGTCGCTACCTAAGTGGATGACCTCGCCTGTGCACACCTTCAACATTATTGGGGGTGTGTGTATTACACCCCCAGGCACTATATAAACCCTTCATCTTCTCATTGTAAATGATCAATTAATTCAAACCCTAGCTGAAACTCCGCTCAATTGTATATATAAGCGAGAGATAGAGAGTGCTTGTATTGTAATCAGGCCATTAGAGCCATATTTACTAGTGGAATTCACACACATACACACACACACATGTACACACATACACACACACACATAGTGGACGTATGCTCCGGTCAAACCACTTTAATCCAGGTGTTCATCCTCTTCACCTCATCTCCTTCTTTGATAGTTTGCTATGTGATTATTGCCATTGTTGTATACCTATTTGAGCTATATACATCTATGACCTGGTGATACCATTTTTGGTATCATCAGTCTGGCATCGTCTGTGGGAAAGAGTAGCATCATCTCATCCCTTTTCTAGCTTATCCTCATCGAAATCTCTGGTGGTGAACTAGTTCTCCTCTTCTGTGGAGCTGTTTCACCATTGAAAGAGCTCCTGTTGAGCTACAAGGCTTTTACTCTTCAACTACAGCTCATCTGCAAGGTTTAACACATGGCATCAAAATTTCCACCACCCCTAGATGGTGGTCCTAGTTCCAGCAATGTACCACCTCAGTCAAAATGGCTGAAGTAGCAACGACATTGAAGACTTTAGTGGCTAGCCAAAAAGCAATGTAGGAGCAACTAGTTTCTTTCAGCCAAAATGTGATAATTTGGACAGTTTTGGTACAATCGGAGATGATTACTCCGACAGCCATGGAGCACCCTCAGGTTGTTCGGGGACCACCCCAAGTACCGCGCAAAGACCTGCCACCTCTTCAGCGACGGAGAGATGTTACTGACCCTAGGCGTTTACACATGGGGAGGAAAGGGCAGCCCTGCCCGAAGGATCGCTATGATGATTATGAGGCTGAAGATGATCAGGCAGATTGATGGGAGCTATACGAAGTATTAAGGAATACGGTGCGCCCAATCTAAGGAAGCCGAGGTAGGAGGCCGAGTCGTGATGCACAACCAAGGGGCTCTACTTTTGATCAATTGAGTAGAGGGTCGGCCTTCGAGAAGCTAGGCCCCATTGGCAATTTAAGAGAAAGACTGTCTAGGTCAAGGAGCAATGTTAGCTCAAGAAGAGAGGGGGCAGATGATCGAAACCTGTGTGACTGAGCTGAGGGCCAATAAAAAGTAAATGGACGACGTAGGTCAACAGTAGGGGAACCCTCAGTTCGGCCGGTTGAAGTAGCAGGGGATAACATTGTCTAGGCCGACATTGTTGAGGCGGCCAATAAGCCTTGGAATGAATTAATTTAAAGGCTAGAAAATAAGATTGGAGATATCCTTAAGATTCGTGACCCTTGCAGAGAAGATACTTAGAAGGGTCTCCTTTTGTAGCTAACATAGTCAACTTTTCAACCCCTGCCAAGTTCAAGCCACCAGTGCTTACTCCAAAGTATGATGGGAGTACTAACCCTGTGCACCATATGGAGATCTACCAGTCGGCTGGAGATATCTACTCCGCCTCAGATGAGATGAAATTCTGTGCATTACCAAGCACTTTGACTGGGGCTGCCCATATATGGTTCACTTCACTCCCTAAGAACTCTGTTGAAAATTTTAAAATTACAAGCAACTCGTAGAATGATTCATCCACAACTTCTGTTGTATGTTAAGCAAGGTAATGAGAGTCTGAGGGAGTACATTGAGAGGTTTAATAAGGAGAAGTTGGAAGTAGAGGATTATGAGGAAAATATTGCGATGGCATTATTAATAGGAGGCCTACAGAAAGGGAAATTGCTTACGAAGCTTGCTAAAAACCCGCCAAAGTCTACGGTCAAGTTATTGGAGATGACCAATAAGGTTCATGAACATCGAGGAAGATATGGTAGCTAAATATGAGGATGAGAAGGGGACTAGCAGTGGGAGCAAGTTTCAGAAGAAGAATAAAGATGGAAAGAAAAGATCGACTGATGATAAGTTTTTCGAGTATACTCCTCTTACGTTGAGCTGCGAGCACATTCTGAATGAGATCACGAATGATCGGTGCCTAAGATGGCCTAAAAAGCTGAAAGCTCCCCCTCATAAAAGGAATAAGAGCTTATGGTATGAATTTCACCAAGATTATGGGCACTTAACAGATAAATGTTTTTCTCTGAGAGATGAGATTGAGAAGATGATTAAGGCTGGGAAGATGAGAAAGTATGTGAGCAGCGATAGATGACCCCAGAAAATGGAGGGCCGATAGGTGCAAAAAGGAGGCCCCTGGGAAAAAATATGATACCTTAGACGACGGCGATTGGGATGACCCGGATCTTCTACCAAAGGACGACGGTCCTAAAGGTCACCTTCACATGATTTCATTCGATGTGAAGATGATTTATGGGGGCAAGCAGGAGGAGGTTCAAAGGTGGCTGACAGATTGGCACATGTTACAAAAATCAAAGCTCTTCCTTAGGTTGAGGTGGTTAACTCATCTAATATAGGCATTAAGTCAGAGAAAAGGAAGAAGGTGGACACGAACACTTTGGTTGTGGGTTTTTAAGACTCGACTTCAAAGGTATCTTAACCCCCCAAGATGACCCCCTCGTGATTACGACTAGGGTCCATGGTTATGACGTACTGAGAATACTGGTTGACGGAAAAAGTTCGGCCGCTGTTCTGTTCTGGCAATGCTTCAAAGGCCAATGACTCATCAATAAGAGGATCGTGCCTTATCATCACCCTATAATAGGGTTTATCGGTGAGAAAGTACATCCATTAGGAATGTATGAAATGGACGTCAGAATGGGAGATGTCTGGCCTAAGAGGCTGACAGAGAAGGTTAATTTCTTTATAATGGATGAAAGTGTGTACTCTGCTTATAACATCATCATGGGAAGGTGGACCTCAAAGAGTTTAAGGCCGTACCATCCACTGTACACCAAATGGTGAAATTCTCAACTCCTTATGGGGTAGGGGAAGTCCAAGGTGATCAAGTGTTTGCACGAGAATGCTACTTTAACGTGGCCTAAGAGAGGGAAGCTCATAAAAAAGCAACTCCAATAAAAAATATCGATACCCTGAACCAAAGAGACGAGAAGAAACTCAAGAAGGGAGAAGTCACTGAGGAGGTAGAATCCGTTGTCCTCAGTGAGGACGAGCCAAAAAAATCATCCAAATTGGCAAAACCCTAAAAAAGGAGGTTAAGGAAGAGTTGGTGAAGCTATTGAAGAAGAGGCAAACCATCTTCGTATGGAGCCACGAAGACATGCCAGGTATTGACTCAAAAGTTATGTGCCATAAGCTCAACGTATCCGACGATGCTAAGCCGATATGGCAGATAAGTCGAGTATACTCAAGAGAAAAGTATGATGTTATCAGAGAGAAGGTTAAGAAGATGGAAAAAGGCGAGTTCACCTGGGAAGTCATCTATCCTGACTAATTCGCAAACATTTTCATCGTCTCCAAGGCCAATGGCAAGTGGATGATGTGTGTCGACTTCACGGATCTAAATAAAGCATGCCCAAAAGATAACTTACCTTTGCCCAGGATCGATCAAATGGTGGATGCAACAACCGACCATGAATTGATGAGCTTTATGGATGCCTACTCAGGCTACAACCAGATATTCATGGACCCGATCGATGAAGAGAAGATAACCTTTATTACCGATAAGGGGGCCTATTGCTATAAGGTCATCCCCTTTGAGTTAAAGAATGATGGGGCGACATATCAAAGGTTAGTGAACAAAATGTTTGAGGACCAGATAGGCAAGACAATGGAAGTGTATGTCTATGATATGATAACTAAGAGACTCAAGTCCAACACACATATGGACGACCATGAACGCGCATTTGATACGATGGACAATTACCGAATGAAGATCAACCCAACCAAGTGTGTCTTTGGCATGGGATTAGGCAAGTTTTTGGGGTTTATTATAAATCAAAGAGGAATTGAAGCCAACCCTGAGAAGAACAAGGCCTTGTCGGAGATGGAGACTCCTATAATAATAAAATATGTGCAGAGACTCATCAGAAGAGTGGCAGCGATAAACAGGTTTGTCTCTAGAGCCACTTAAATGTCTTCCTTTCTTCAGAATATTGAGAAAAGATTTTGAGTGGAATGAAAAGTGTGATAGATCCTTTAAGGGTTTGAAGTACTACCTCGGCCCCCACTCCTATTACTAGACCAGTTCAGGGGGAGAAACTGTACCTTTATTTGGCAGTATCTGAGTCGGCTATCAGCGCCGCCATTGTAAGAGAAGAGGATGGATTTCAAAAACCAGTATATTTCAATAGTGAGGCACTCAAAGGGGGTGAGCAAAGGTACCCCAATATGGAGAAGTTAGCCTACGCATTGATCCATGCCTTGAGGAAGATGAAGCACTACTTTCAGGCACATACCATGGTGGTCCTCACAGACTCACCCCTCAGAGAAGTAATTCACAAGCCTGAGAAGTCAGGAAGACTGATGGCTTGGGGAATCGAATTATGAGAGTTTGACATCATCTATCAGCTAAGAATGGCCATCAAAGGTAAATCCCTAACAGACTTTGTGGTCGAATTCACTTGGCACGAGGCTGACACCGAAGATGTTGAGGCTACTTGTGGACAAGAATATAGAGCATGTCCTCCTCCGACCCAGGTCGAGATATGTTCGGAAAAAATTAAAGTATCTGAGAATGAGGAGGAAAGTATATTTTCAAGAATGGAACTTTAAAAGAGGGATGTTTTTCACCGAATGGTACTGTATGGAGTCTTTTTATTGACGGGTCTTCTTGTGAGAGTGGAAGCGGTGCAGGATTGATAGGGTCGGCCTTAGATAGAACCGATATTGAGTACGCGCTGAGGTTTAACTTCAAAGCTTCAAATAACAAATCTGAGTACGAGGCTCTCCTAGCAGGCCTCTCCCTTGCCCGGACACCGAATGTTGGCCAACTCCTTGTACATAGTGATTCCAAGTTGGTCGTCAATCAACTTTTGGGGGTGTATGAGGCCAAAGATGGCAGAATGGCAAGGTACCTGGGAAAGGTTAAGACAACATTGAAGAAATTGACCAAATTAAAGCTGAAGATGATACCCCGGTTGGATAATGGCCGAGCCGACGCTTTTACAAGGCTAGCCTTAGCCACAAGAACAAAGATAAGAAGGACAGTTTCGATAGAAATCTTACATCGTCCGACCATTAAAGAGGACGACAATGCTACAGAGATTTATTTGTCTGAACATAAGAACCTCCTGGATGGATCCAGTCATAAGGTACATAAAGGAAGGGGAGTTTCCAGAATCAAAGATCGCGAAAAAGAAGTTGAGATATAAAGATGCTAAGTTCTCCATCATAGGAGACACTTTATACAAGAAAGGGTTTTTGCTTCCTCTACTCAGGTGTGTCTAACCATCATAGGTAGCATATATATTATAAAGTACTTGCATGAAGGCTCCTGTTCTAGTCATGTTGGGGGAAGATATTTGGCTAAGAGGATTATTACCCAGGGGTATTGGTGGCCGACCTTGGCTAAGGATGATGCAACATATGTCAAGAAGTCCGACAAGTGCCAGAGGTTTGCTACCATTCCTCACCAGCCTCATCAACCTCTGACCTCCATCACCTCCCTTTTTCCATTTGCAGTGTGGGGAATTGATTTGGTAGGGACTTTGCCCAAAGCTGTAAATAATTATCGTTATCTGATCGTGGCGATAAATTACTTTTCAAAGTGGGTGGAGGTCGAGTCGATGATTACAATTACGGAGCAGAAGACCTTCCAGTTCATTTGGAAAATATTGCCCAACACACTGATTTCTGATAATGGAATGCAATTTAGGAACGTCTCTCTAGAAAAATACTGTGAAAGGGTCGGCATCAAGCAATTCTTCTCCTCTCTTGGTTGACCCCAAGCTGATGGGAAAATGGAAGTAATAAACATAACGATTATTGATGGAATCAAGAAGAAGTTAGAGGATAAAAAGGGAGATGGATCGAAGAGTGTTTGCTATCTTATGGGCCTACATGACAACGAAGAGGACTCCTACCATAGAGACCCCATTTATGCTTGCTTACGGCTCAAAGGAAGTTGTGCCAATAGAACTAGGTCTGCCTACTCATAGGGTTCAGACCTACAACCCTGAAAAGAACAGTGAGGATCAGAGGCTTGATTTGGATCTTATAGAAGAAAGAAGACAAGACACTAAGGTTAGGCAAGCTATCTACCAGCAAAGAACAACGAGGTTCTACAACAAAAGAGTTAAGGCTAAACCACTAAAAATAGGAGACCTGGTGTTGAAAAAGATGTGGCAGAAGCCTAATAAGATCCATCCAAGTTAGCATGGCCCGTACATAGTGGTTGAAGAAGTTATACCAGGGACATACCGATTGGATAATCTAGAAGGAAATCCCTTCTCCAACCCATGGAACGCCGACCACCTCAAAAAGCATTACCAGTAAGATTTCAATTATGTTAGTTTTCTTTTAGTTTCATTGTACTACATATGTATGAGACTCAGATGAATAAAATTCAATGAAAATATCAGTGTTCTCTCACACGTTGTCTATTTATTTGAATGATTGTTGTTTGTATGTGTCAACTTGCCTTAAGATACAAAACATCATTCGTGGTGAAGTCGGGTTAAGTAAATTTCGGTGATACGATATCCTAGACGGGGTCAACCTAGTCCATGGGTCAATAACATCGAAAGACATTCATTATTAAACATCATTAGTTTAGTGGATTAACTTTCTCGGTTATAGACTACAGTGCATGGAGGAGACCACACTCATCCATACACTCTAAAAAATGACGATAGATGACTTATGCTATGACACCATTATTGGATGAATGCAAATTAAAAATCACTTAATTGCGGTTCATTATTTAAACATCATTAGTTTGGTAGATTAACTCTCTCGGCTGTAGACGATAGTGCATGGACGAGATGACACTCATCCATACACTCTAAAAAATGACGAGAGAGGACTTATGCCATAACACCATGATTGGGTGAATGAAAATTAAAAATAACTTAATTGTGGTTTATTATTTAAAAATCATTAGTTTGTTGGATAACTCTCTCGGCTGTAGACGACAGTGCATGGACGAGACGACACTCATCCATACACTTTCAAAAACGATGAGAGATGACTTATGCTATAACACCATAATTTAGTGAATGCAAATTAAAAATCACATAATTGTAGTTCATTATTTAAACATCATTAGTTTGTGTGACACCCCGACCAATTAAATAAAGGGTGATCAGTCCTGTACCAATTTAAAACAGAATGTTCGGTTGGTTCATTCTTAGCATCACTGTCAAAAAACTTTTTAACATATTAATCACCTAATATAAAGTTAAGCTAGGTGTCAAAACATTTCCAATTTTAGTAAAACCAAGTAAATCCATTTTCATTAAATCTTAAAATATAAACCGTTTAACTCCATAACAATCCAAGTATAAATTATAAACCATCACCATACACAGGAATATAATAAGTACTGAAATCAAATACTAAAATATATAAGTCTGGGTAAAACCTCTCAGTTCAACTCTAAACCATAAAGTAAACTGAATACAATATCTCATATCAAAGACTAGAGTGAGTGACGCATGCCCTAAATGAGAAGTCTAGATGAAACTGAATGGAAAAGGTAGATGCGTCTACTGCAAAGACCTACAGCTTCCACAACAGCTGCAACACGTTTGACACTCCAATCTCTAATTCTGGTACCCTTGTGGATGAGCACCTGAAATAATATATATATATATATATATATATATATATATATATATATATATATATATATATATATATATATATATATATATATATATATATAGCAAAAGAGAGAAGAGATACAAGAAACGGGTCAAAGCCCGAGGTTTAAAAATGACTTAGCAAGTATTTAAAATTGGTTCTTAAAACAAGTCTTATACACATGTTAGTTATCGAACTCTCACATGAGTTTCTCATCTCTCATCTATTGTGCGCGCCTAATGTACATCTAATCTCCCCTAGTTATACCACCCATTCTAACTAGTCAGAAACCATATTAATACTAACTATGCTCACTAGTAGTATTCCCGTATCGCCCATACAATACTCAATTCAAATAGTTTATCTCACATACTAAGTTTCATTATTCACCATTCGAATGGTTAATCTTTTATCCACTAAGATTATTTTATTTCTCATTTCCACTTTATCTACTAGTTTCACAAAGTAGAAAGTTCCCCAAGTACACTCAAATATATATATATATATATATATATATATATATAGTCTCATCATCCCTATATATATATAAACTAATCCTGCACCCTTAGGTTAAGACCACTTGACGCAATGTACTGATTATTATTATTACATATATATATATATATATATATATATATATATATATATATATAGTCACATCATCCCTATACATATATATATACTAATCCTGCACCCCCGGGCTAAGACCCATTAGTGCACCTATTAAGAGAATCCAGCATCCCCGGGTTAGCACCCATTAATGCACCTATCAATAATAATCTAGCACCCCTGGGTTATCACCCATTAGTGCGCCTATCAATAACAATCCAGCACCCCCGAGTTATCACCCATTAGTGCGCCTAACAATAATCATCCTTGTACCCCCGGGTTATCACCCATTAGTACACCTAACAATAATATATTTGTACCCTCGAGTTATCACCCATTAGTACACTTAACAATAGAGTTTCTGCACCCCCGAGTTATCACTCATTAGTGTGCTTAGCTATAAGATTCTATCATCCCCGGGTTATCACCCATTAGTGCTCTTAGCAATAATATCACATAATAGGCATACACACATCCTAGTAAAATTTATAGGTAATTCCCTAACCTACCTATATACTTCTCATACGTATCTTAATCTCAACATTACGTGTAGTATAGATATTTAGATTACTATGTCTCTCATAACCTCCAAGGTACATTCTCTATACCGAATCATTAAAGTATTAATTCGCACATACTTTCCTGAAATTCTGTCCTGTTTAAATTTACTATCTGATAGTTTCTCTCACTCCAATAAACCGGTAAACTCAAAACTGGACTCTAAGAAAAATCCCCAAACATTCACTACGTCGCTCGAACTAGAAGGGTTGTCGATTGAACGATTGCCATGTGTTGTTCGAGCGACTTCGCGCGAGATACAAGTCTCGCTCGAACGAGACTTCGCGCAACGCGCACTGGTTCGTCCCCTTTCCCCAGAATTCAGCATTTTTCACCATTTTTGAACCTTCAAACCTCTAAGATTCAACACCCAACACCTCATCATCAATCCCAATCAAGCCACAACAGGTTATATAGCATTCCTAACATCCTATGATGATCAATTCGTCATCAATTATCAAAATTATATGATATACCCAAATTAATTCATATAAACCCTAGTTTCCAAATTTTCAATTAAAGAATATAATCAATCCAGATTCGTTCATCAATATATAATTCAATTTCATGATTAATCCTCTACATACATGAAGAAATTTCAACCACTAATTCACCTAGTCCTCAATCATAATTTAAATCTCCAATTTTCACCCAATTAACATGTAAATTATGATTAATTTCACCTACTCTAACATGAGTATGATTATTTCTAAAAGAAAGCAAGTAATAAACAATTGCCTTAAATCGATGGTCTGAATCCTTTGGTGATGTTGGTATAGACACGTTCCTCTCTTCTCGATCTACGCGTTAGTGGTGGTGGTTGTGCAAGGTGGTGATAATTTGGCCTTCCCTCTTGGAAATTGGTTCTCCCTCACACCCTCTATGTCCGTTCTTTACTTTCTGTATCTCTCAACCCTAAAGGACTTTTATTGGCTGATAAAATAACTCCCAATTTTCGTCCATTAATTAAACCCAAAAATACAATTTACCATAATGCCCTCTCGGGACGCCGGTTAGGCCTAAAATTGCCACGGGACCCAAACTAAACAACCGAGTATACTATTTTGACTATCTCGACCCTCCTGGACTCAACAGAGCACTCGAAATGACTATACGCGTTAAAAAAATAATTTCTCTTTTTATCCCAGTCAATTAGTTTCGACATGACTCACATGCGACAATTTATCAAATATTATAATTCCATATTACATATCACACAGTAATATTCAATAATTCTCAACAATAAGTATGAACCCTTGGCACGCTAGTTAATAATTATTTTAATCCGGATTAATTAACAATTAAATTCTCACATTTTAGTTCAATTAATCCAACAAAATAATTAATCACATAATTATTTAAATCATTAAAAAGATGGGGTTTTATTGTTTGGTGGATTAACTCTCTTGGTTGTAGACGACAATGCATGGACGAGACAACACTCATCCATGAACTCTAAAAAACAACGAGAGAGGACTTATGCTATAATACCGTAATTTGGTGAAAGCAAATTAAAAATCTAGAGAGGGGTATGGTTCATCAATCCATCGGCTAGAGACGTCGAAATTACAAATTATAGTTCACACCAAGAAAATTATGGTTCATATCTAGCAAGCATAGTTGGTGAAAGCAGAGTCAAGACTTAAGAGTATTAAGCAAGCTCAATATAGGTGAAAGTTCAAATTCTATTCAAATTCCAAGTTCCATTGGCATTAGCAAGAATACAACATTATACAAGTTGAAGGTCGTAAAAGGCCGAGAGTCACCTTACATAAAAAAGGAAGATAAAATAGGCCACATAAAAGCTTCACATAGTCAGAGCTGCAGAGCGCCGTCACCGCTAGTTGGGGCCGATTTGTCACTAGCTACTTGAGTCTCCCCCTCAGTCCCAGTGTTTGTGATCTCGACGCCATCATCACCAAGACCAAGGTCGACCGTGTTCTCAGTCATCTCTATGACCTCAGGGAGATTAGTCTCTATGACGACAGTAGGATCCTCAACCTCAGCCAATGCCGTCTGTAGACACGTGTCACTAAAGTTAAGATCTGAGAAGTCATTAGGGGAAAGCTCCCCAGTCTCAACGTGCTTGAGGACGGCCCGCCAACCAACAGTTTTGATGACCCTCTCAAGATACTCAAAGCCGAGATCTACAAACTCTTCAGAGTCCTTAAATTTAGCTATAACTTGTTCCCTAGCAGCCTTAACAACAACATCAATATAAGTTTGCCTTTTCTCGGCCAGGGTCTTCAAGGTGTGGGGATGACTCGTAGTCAGATTACCAATTTGGGTGTTGGCCTCTTGCAAAGCTGAGTTGGTAGTCTTCAGCTTAACTCGGAGGTTACTATCCATTGTGACAACATCTCTTCCCTTTTGAATCAGGGGCATCCTCTTTCTGATCCAGTCTCCCATCCTGTGTAAGGAGACTATACGCTGTAAAATATGATAGGATAAGTCAGTACGAGGTTTCATCAAAGATGATACATCTCTTTGAAAATTCCTAAAAAGATACCTGAACAACTCTATGGATGGAAAACTCGATCAGTAACGCAATATCCATCGACTGAAGGAAGCTCTTATCAGCTTCAGACATAATATAGTCGATGGCATCAATAGCCTGTCATCTATGGCCAATGACGCTATGATCGACAATCTTTAGTTGCGATAACTTGGCAGTAAGCATGTTTTCAGACGAGATGGGGATGGATTGGTCCTGACGACCATGCTTCGAAGGACGAGTTATGGTAGTGTCATCAACTGGGGTCCTCTTCTTCTTCCCAGCTTTATTATCTCGGCTAGGGCTGCCTACAGATGACTTTTTGGTAGCTAGAGGGGCAGGGGGTTCATTTCTCAGCCCACGCTTGCCTATGAACTTGCTTAAGTTTGGAGCCACCATTTCCTAAAGAGTATTGGAAATGCCTTCCAAATGACTTGTAAATGATAGACCTGGGAAGTTAGTCACAAATATCTGAGAAATATGAAGCTACACTTGGCAAAGTTTACTACTTACACAACTCCTCCAAGGTTCCAATATCTAAACCTGTCTGAGCTAGGTAATATGGAGTCATCAGATGATCAAACTTAGCTAGACGACCTTTCTCACCCTATCCCCAGATCTTATTGACCTTATCATAAGCCTCAGGGTTCAAACCTAGGTCTAATTTGGCCGAAGCTGGGACCTTGCCCCACTTCAGAGGGGTCCTAGGTTCAGAGGTCCCCGAAGTTTGGGTGGGCTGAACTCCCATGCCCCCAAAACAAAAAATTAGCGGGGCTTGTAGTTATGGTTGGAAGTTTGGGTGATTAGCAGAAGTTTCTTCTCGGATTTCTGGGCTACGAGGTGGTAGTAGACATGTTGGATCTTTGGGGATGATGGTGTATAACAGGCAAGGAAAATGTTTAGTGGAATGTCAGTACGGTAAACTGTGCTCAAAATAATGATAGAGTCAAGCATGACCCTCCAGACATTCGGAGAAAGCTGAGAGGGTGCAAGCCTGAGATGGGCCAAATGGCATGGATGGGAAGCCGAAAGTCGAACTTAAACATTTTCTAGTAAACAAAAATTTTTCCTTCTCGGTTGTGAAACTCTCTCTCATCCTTAACGGGTTTTCTCATGGAAATAGAGGAATCTATCCCATATAAGTGCCTCCATACAAAGAGGTTGGCCTCACACACTATGCTCTCATACTCCCCAGCCACTGATGTATCAACCTCACTCTCCTCACCACTACTTTCTTGAGACTCGGCTCGAGGATCATTTTGAGTCTGTGGATTACTTGGGTAACAACTGGGGAAACTTTTTGTAAACTCGGCCCCAGTTGCAGCTATTAGGGGAATTTCATCCACAGGGGGTGGTATTGCCACATTAGGCTTAAGATCTGAACAGAGTCAGATTGATTTAAAGCTTCGGCTCTCTGAGATGCAGAGACACGAGAAGTGGCCTCGTCTACATCAGACCCCTCAGTATGGGATGCAGAATAGTCCGTGGCCTCCTCAAATAAATCCACATTATCGGCCGCCTCAAATGTTGATATAGGGTCATCTGGAGATGAGGATGACATAGACATGGGGTCACTTGGTTCGATAACTAGGGGATCGCAAGGCTTAGAGGCATGAGGGAGGATGAAGGGGGAACTCCTCGGCCTTACGCCTCTTTGCCTCTTTAGACTTTATCCTCCTAATACGTTCGAAGAACTTATCTCTGACACTGGTAAATTCCTCGGCTAACTTATAAAGATGTCTTAACATCAAAGGCCAAGGTTTGACTTGAGAAAATATTAGAACAAAGGCATAAACAACTTAAAGCATTGACTAAGGTTGACTAAATATCTAACAGGAAGCTAAAAGGTTTTCAAGCAAGAACTCTAAGAACAACAACCTTGAAGCTGGCCGAAGAAGATGATCGGACGCCAACGTAAAAAGTTCAGAACGTCGGAAAATCCTCAAAAACCTATGCAACCAGGCAACACTCTATACCACCCACCTGGAGGTAGCCTAGGAAAAGCCCAAATGGGTCCAAATATACCCTAACCCTCATCAAAAAGCTCAAACCCTCGCCGGATAAAGCAACAAACAACTTAACTCAAAGAAACTAGCAAAGAAAGTGAGAATGGATACCTAACGAGGATTGATTGTCAGAGAAATGGAAGGAAGGAGGTAGCAATTGCAAAAGATACACAAGGTTAGAGAGAGAGCAATGGGTGGGTGATTAGGCATATATTCTTCACATTTATCCCCTTAATTTCGGTATTTTTATGATCCCGTGCAGTGTAAATATCTTGGATTTGTCTCTTATTTATGCTACTAACCTTTTTTGGCAAGTATTTCGTGTTTTGTGTATTTCTCATGTGTTTTACAGGTATTTCATGCAAGTTAGTGCGAAGGAGAACTCAAAACAGTGAAAGAAACCAAGAAATGGGGAGTTCAAGGGCATTTTCGTAATTTTTCAGCCTTAGGCCGAAGGTGGGGCCAACTAGAAAGTTGAAGAGCTCTAAATTACAAGAATACTGGAAAAAACGTCACCTCAATCCGAGCTACGGTGAAGAAGTTACGATGTTTTGAAGTTGCGCGATAATGAAGAGTCTGGATGTGCGGATTTCTGTAATTAATTATGCATTTAATGCAGTGCAACTCTTGGAAAACTTGTTCCACAAGCGAAATTTGATGCCAAATTCATGCAACTTGGTGCTATAAAAGACCAAGCTCTACTTCATTTTCAAAGGGAGTTGAATTCTAGAAAGGGGGACTAGAAATTAGAGAGAGAAATTCATTTTTTTTAGAAATCCTTTTTAGTTTTTCATACTCTTAGAAAAGCCCTAGTTTGTATGTTTGAAGATTCAAGTTCATCTAGTGAAGATTTCAAGTATCAATTCTTCAATTCAATTCAAGTATCAAATTCCCTTCTCTTATTTAATCTCAATTTTTATTTAATCATCTTTTCTTGTTTTGTAATTTTTGTTTTTACCATATTTCTTAGATCTACAATTATATGCATTGTTATGAAATTGTTTTCCCAAAAAAAAATCATGAGTAACTAAATTCCCAAGGGTTGGGGTACATGAACTCAATCCAAGGAAAATTATTTATGTAGAAAATAGAGGTTAAATTAAAATATTGATTGAATCGTGAAAGAAAATCATACAAACATTGTCAATCTTTTAATCTCTCTTGCCCTAGGTACTTGAGATGTTTAAGAACGCTTTGCGAGTATGATTTATCATTCACCGCTTTATATCTATCTTTGATTTCATATGATGCGGCTTAGATCCCTCATATATGTAATGCTTAGAATTTATAAAGACCGGATCTAGTCAATAATTTTAATTTACAATTCTAGTATTCTATAAGGTAATTTGTTAAGGATTGAGGGATTGTACCCTACCCTATTTTCTTCCATTTGTCAGATCTAAATCTATTTGCAAATTTCAGTCTGTTTCTCTTAAGTAAAGTTTTTAGTTCATTAGAAATTTTCCCAATCTTTAATCACCTTTTTGTTTCTTTTGAGAAATCATTTCAAGATTTAATAATTTTTCTAATTATTATTTGGCAATCTCGATCCCTGTGGATACGATCCCGATTTACCGGGTTACTACTTGAGCGACAGGCTTTCACTTGAGCCTAGAGTGAATGCACTTTTGAGACAAATTTTAAGTCGCGTCAAGTTTTTGGCGCCGTTGCCGGGGATTGAAATTGTTAAATTTTCAAGAAATTTATTTTTATCTACAAGTGATTTAAAAAAAAAAAAAAAAATTAATTTCATCTCTTATGTGCTTATATGCAGAATTTATCTCCCACCCAAGTTCACGAAAATCCTATTGCCGAAGCCATTTCTGAAAATTCTGAGTCTCCTCATTTTTGGGTTCCACCTCCTTCGCCTAATAATTCCATCACAAGTCGTTCTTTGAGTCAAACCCTGAGTGAGAATTCTGAACCTTTCGGTAGCGATATGTCGGATCATGGTAGTGTCGGTGTTGGTGCTGGAGAGGATGAGATACTCTATCTTCCCATGAAAGATCTTTTATTTCCGGAGAGAACTGTTACCCCTGGTTGCATTTTACTCCCGTATAATGCCGGTCAGTTCCACTTTCGGAATGGAATGATCCAAATTCTTCCTACATTTCATGGGATGGATCCGGAAAAACCATATCTCCATATTCGAGAATTCGAAGATACGTGTGAGGCATTTGGAGACCAAGCTTGTCCACAAGAGGTAATCCGGTTGAAGCTCTTTCCTTTTTCCTTAAAGGATAAAGCTAAAACTTGGTTATAGTCATTGCCCCCAAATTCTGTTTTATCCTGGAGAGATATGCAAAACAAGTTTATCTCAAAATTTTTTCCACAACACAAAACCAATTCTGTTAAAGCCCAAATCCAAGCTTTTTGTCAAAAAGAGAATGAGGCTTTTGATAAGTGTTGGGAGAGATATCAGGAGTTAGTTAATGCGTGCCCCCATCATGGTTTTCAACCTCATCATCTGATTTCATTTTTCCATCAAGGCCTTACTGTAGCGTCTAAACAACTTGTTCAAACCATGTGTGAGAGACCTTTTTGGGAGTTAAGTACGAGCGATGATGAGGCTCATTTGAAATATGTGGCAGAAACTACCCAAGCATGGGATACTTCTGATCCCAATAGTCAAAATAGAAATCGACAAGTGTCCAACTTGCCTGCTGCATCCGGTATTTATCACTTGGACAAGGACACTTTGTTGGATCGAAAATTTGACCAATTGGAGAAGAATTTCAGAGATATGCTAGATATGCGATTGAGAGATGTGTCTGGACTCGTGCAAACAGGAAAGGAGAAAGTGTGTGCCATTTGTACTGCTGGTCATTCTACCGAAGGATGTCCTACCATACCTGCATACAAGGCAATGTACACTGAACAGGTTGAAGCAATAGGAGGTTTTCGAGGAAATTATAATGCTCAGCAAGGGAATGCATATAATCAATCGTGGAGGAATCCCGGGTTCAATTATGGACAACCCCAAGGTGGGATGGTTCCTAACCCACAGATGACTCTACCACAACCCCCTCAATTTCAGCACGTGGCAAATCCTATGCAAGTACCACCTCCTGGTCCTTATGTAGATCCACCTAGGAGATCTCTTGAAGATAATTTCAATCAATTCATCCAATCCCAAAAAGAGAGAGATGCTAAATTTGAGCGAATGTTCGCTGAAATGCAAACTAACATCTCTAGGTTGCAGTCTGCAGTGAATACTCAAGAAAAGGGTAAACTTCCAGCTCAAGGCCAAAGACCCCCTCCCCAAGGACAAACCAGTATTGGCACTACATCCCTCGACCATCGAGAGCAATGTAGCGCTATTACCACTCTCCGTAGTGGGAGAGTAGTTGATTTTTCACCTCCCTCACGCAATGCATCTAAAGATAAAGAGGTTTCGCCCGGCACAAAAGAGGCCGAAGATGCCCCTTTAATTGAGAGTGAGGAGGAGGAAAACACTAGTGGACCCAAGGCCATCACCCCCACCGCTGCCCCATACCCTCAACGATTGGTCTCTCACTCCAAAACGACCTCCCGTGATGAAGTTCTGGAAGTCCTTAAGCAAGTAAAAGTCAATTTACCTTTTCTCGAGACTATACAGAAAATTCCCGCGTATGCTAAGTTTATTAAAGACTTACTCACGGTGAAACGCAAGCTAAAGGTAAGCCTGAACGTCTCTTTGGCCCAAAATGTCAGCGCAGTCTTGTCGAGTGAATTTCCATTAAAATATAAAGATCCGGGTGCACCCACTATTTCTTGTATCATGGGGAAGAACTGAATTGAGAGAGTTCTAATAGATCTCGGGGAGAGTGTTAACATTATGCCCTATTCCATCTATACGAAACTGGAACTGGGGGCCCTTAAGCCCACAAAAATGACTCTCCAGCTCGCGGATCGTTCTGTGAAGTTTCCTCGGGGAATTGTTGAGGATGTGATTGTTCAAATAGACACTTTCTACTTCCCGGTGGATTTTGTCATTTGGGACGAAGAACCCTCCGTTCTCCCAAGTAATCATGTTCCCGTTATCCTTGGCCGTCCATTTTTAGCTACTGCTAATGCTCTTATCAATACCCGAAGTGGGCGTATGCAATTAACTTTCGGGAACATGACCCTCGACACAAATATCTTTAATAATTCCAAGAGAGAGGATGATGAAGAGGAACCGCAGGGGTTGAATTTTTTGGGGGAAGCACACGAGCAAGAAAGAACTTACAAGGGAGAGCCATTAGGGGAAGGTTGTGTTGCGCCCAGTGAGTGGAGTGGTTACAATATTCAGAGCAAGGTAGGGGAGGTATGTTTAGTTAATGCATTCGAGAGCACGAGTGAGCCCATGAACAAGAGTGAAAGAGGCAATTTAAAGTGTGTCGGGAGAGGCTCTATCAACCCACCCACACCACCCTATCATTCAGCGAGTGAGCACGAAAGGCAGGTTGAGGACACCAAGCAAGAGAGAGCGCTAGAGGAGTTGAGCCTAGAAGAGTTTGAGAGAGAGTTTGGACAGGTGGATGAAAGCCTAAATGTTGAAGTCCAATCTTTCTGGGCCTCATTTCGTCATTTAGACGAAAGTGAGTGGGACAATAGCATTGATGCATTTCTCCTTAACAAACCTCCACCCATACCATTTGAGTCTTCGGAGGTACTTGAAGATACGACTAAAATCTCGTCCGACTTAGAGACCAACCCACGTGCTACACAACAAGAGGATCCTTTTCCGGTTAATCATAATGCATCTCCCGGTCTTTCCTTTATCTATGGGCACGGGCCCAATTTGTTCCGTCTATTCACTTATGATGGTAAGACGGGAGAGACGAGGAGAGCATCGTACCCCGTGCAAGGGGTCGGGTGATTTGTAGAGAGAGATGAGAGGTCGTCGCACCCCCAACGCGTATGGGGTGATTTTTCTTGTATTTTTGAGTCATGTATAAGTGTTATATAGTGTCTTGTTGCTATTTAATAATTTGCTTGTTTTATTTATCGCACTCTTCATGTTGTCTTCCTTATTTCTCTTATCCATTTGATTGAGGACAATGCAAATCATTGAGTTAGGGGGGATGACAGGTGCGTATTCATAAAACTTTGCTTATATTCATATATATGTGTATTTAAAAAAAAAAATTGAAAAATTTTGAAAAAACCAAAAATATTTTTCTTCAAAATAAATAAAAATTGGAATTTAAATTTTTCAAAAAATATCACCTTTATTCTATTTAAAGTCTCAAATTGTACAATTCAAAATGCACTAAGCCAAAATTGACCGAAGATGGAAATTGAAAGAAAATTGACGACTTAACGAATAAGTGTGGAGATTAATAAAACCCGGTGAGATTTCGAGCCTTTCAATTTTTTATGAGTTTTTAAATCAATCCGAGTTTATGATTAACTCAAAGTTCTTTTTTGCGTTTTAATAAGTCGTTGATGATCTCAATCCTTTGTTTTGATCGGTTATGGGAAATGTGTGAAATGTTGTCTCGAAATTCGTGCTAAATATATCTCTAAACTTAATTAATCTCGAGATGCATATGGTAATGTGATTAACAATTTGGACAATGAAGTAGGCCCTCGTTTGTTACCCAAAAATATTAGCCATAAAAAGTTGTGAAAAATTATCCCTTTGCAACCCAAGTTGAGCCTAATAAAATATTTTCCTTTCGTTTGATAACCCGAAAAACCAAATAGCCCGGAATTGTGAAAATTGAGAAAATTCATCAAGTAAGTCCAAATTGTGCAATAAAAAGGGGTAAGGAAGAAAAAAATAGAAATGCTCAACAAAAAAGAAAAATAGCAAGAAAAAAAAATGAAAAAATGAAAAAAAGAAAGAAAAAAAAGAGAAAGAGAAAAATGAGCAAATGCCCGAAAAAGCACAAATGGACGTCATAAGGACATTTTCCAACTCCGAACATTCCATCCATTCCCATTTTTACCCTTTACACCTTTTAACCCCAAAAAGTCCTAACCGAGTCCAAATTGCGAAATTAATTACTGCAAGGAGAGCTAAGACATGAAAAGATAATAAGAGTGATTAAATGGTGGGAATTAGAGGTGATGTTCCCATTTCCAAATAACTGTACTCCGATGATGAGATCTTTTCACCATATATTTCCTTCTTTTCAATTTTGTATGCATGAATTTGTGTCCATTATATTTACTTTTTATATCATGCATACCGAGAGAAAATAGCCACAATCCGAGTGATTCGTTTGTGAGTGCAATCCGTAAGAATTTGAATCAAAATGAATTTTCGGAAAGTAACGTAATGCTCAATCGGTGGAAATTTGAGGTTGAATTTTTGGCTTTGCACACACACACTATGGTTTGAGACATTTGAATATGAATTTATGGTGATTATTTTTTGAAAAGTTTAAATTGTACAATTTTTAAGTATTTTGATCTTTATTTGAGTCAATAAATAATTTTGTGGGTGTATTCACTGCAAACCCTCACGAGACAAAACTCGTCCTACTAGGGTAACCTAGGGGTTTAAAGGCTTGTTGCATACGCTAAATGCAATCGCTTGCCTGCGAAAATGGAATTTTATTTTAATAAAAGAATTTTCAAGAGTAGAATTTTGGCTAATTTCATTTACATTGCTCGGGACGCGCAAAGTTCTAAGTTAGGGGGTGTGATTAGGCATATATTCTTCACATTTATCCCCTTAATTTCGGTATTTTTATGATCCCGTGCAGTGTAAATATCTTGGATTTGTCTCTTATTTATGCTACTAACCTTTTTTGGCAAGTATTTCGTGTTTTGTGTATTTCTCATGTGTTTTACAGGTATTTCATGCAAGTTAGTGCGAAGGAGAACTCAAAACAGTGAAAGAAACCAAGAAATGGGGAGTTCAAGGGCATTTTCGTAATTTTTCAGCCTTAGGCCGAAGGTGGGGCCAACTAGAAAGTTGAATAGCTCTAAATTACAAGAATACTGGAAAAAACGTCACCTCAATCCGAGCTACGGTGAAGAAGTTACGATGTTTTGAAGTTGCGCGATAATGAAGAGTCTGGATGTGCGGATTTCTGTAATTAATTATGCATTTAATGCAGTGCAACTCTTGGAAAACTTGTGCCACAAGCGAAATTTGATGCCAAATTCATGCAACTTGGTGCTATAAAAGACCAAGCTCTACCTCATTTTCAAAGGGAGTTGAATTCTAGAAAGGGGGACTAGAAATTAGAGAGAGAAATTCATTTTTTTTAGAAATCCTTTTTAGTTTTTCATTCTCTTAGAAAAGCCCTAGTTTGTATGTTTGAAGATTCAAGTTCATCTAGTGAAGATTTCAAGTATCAATTCTTCAATTCAATTCAAGTATCAAATTCCCTTCTCTTATTTAATCTCAATTTTTATTTAATCATCTTTTCTTGTTTTGTAATTTTTGTTTTTACCATATTTCTTAGATCTACAATTATATGCATTGTTATGAAATTGTTTTCCCAAAAAAAAATCATGAGTAGCTAAATTCCCAAGGGTTGGGGTACATGAACTCAATCCAAGGCAAATTATTTATGTAGAAAATAGAGGTTAAATTAAAATATTGATTGAATCGTGAAAGAAAATCATACAAACATTGTCAATCTTTTAATCTCTCTTGCCCTAGGTACTTGAGATGTTTAAGAACGCTTTGCGAGTATGATTTATCATTCACCGCTTTATATCTATCTTTGATTTCATATGATGCGGGCTAGATCCCTCATATATGTAATGCTTAGAATTTATAAAGACCGGATCTAGTCAATAATTTTAATTTACAATTATAGTATTCTATAAGGTAATTTGTTAAGGATTGAGGGATTGTACCCTACCCTATTTTCTTCCATTTGTCAGATCTAAATCTATTTGCAAATTTCAGTCTGTTTCTCTTAAGTAAAGTTTTTAGTTCATTAGAAATTTTCCCAATCTTTAATCACCTTTTTGTTTCTTTTGAGAAATCATTTCAAGATTTAATAATTTTTCTAATTATTATTTGGCAATCTCGATCCCTGTGGATACGATCCCGATTTACCGGGTTACTACTTGAGCGACAGGCTTGCACTTGAGCCTAGAGTGAACGCACTTTTGAGACAAATTTTAAGTCGCGTCAGTGGGAATGTGTATGAATGAAGGAGAGAGAAATGTTTTGGGAAGTTTAAATACCAAGTTAATGATTAAATACGTTTCCCAATACATGTCATTATTTGAGGCGTGAAGTACGAAGCGCTTAAACGACTAACCAAACTTAGGGAAAATGTTACCCAACCTAAACTGTGACATGTGTCACCCTCCTACACATCAACATGCATTCAATCGATGCCTTAGAGACATCTCATCAAGGGATAGTGCCGACTCATATCCCCCAGCCACCTCTTTACATAGATGACTGATGGATAGGGGGTGATTGATATGCCCAAATATAACCTCATCTCAGGATGAGACCACATCACTCCAAATAGATGCGCTTATGAACTAGCTCACAGTCACCTCTAGGACTCATCCAAGATAAGGTTGGCCTCGTATATGAAACCTCATCCATTCAATAGTCCAAGACCCCTAGAAGGGGTCAGAGCAACAAAGGACATCTCTTGTCCTATCTCCTAGCCGACACCAGGGGTTGGCCAACTTAGAGGTCGAGACCACACTTGCTAGTTTCACGTGTAAGGTCAATCGCTCCATCAACAACCTAATATTAGACCGTAGATGAGACATATAGATATGATACCATGAGTGTACGAGCAATAGAACGTACTCAGGTAACGTGTCCCATATGAGAAACTCAGTTATAACCAAAATTATTCTCCTCACGTAAGGGGGGATTTCATCATCATTACATACTTGTGCATGGACAATTGTCCCTACCTAAGTGGATGCCCACGCCTGTGCACACCTTCAACATGATTGGGTGTGTGTGTATTACACCCCCAGGCACTATATAAACCCTTCATCTTCTCATTGTAAAGAATCGATTAATTCAAACCCTAGTTGAAACTCCGCTCAATTGTATACAAAAGAGAGAGAGAGAGAGAGCTTGTGTTGTAATCAGGCCATGCGAGCCATATTTACTAGTGGAATTCACACACACACACACACACAGTGGACGTAGGCTCCGTCCGAACCACTTAAATCCAGGTGTTCATCCTCTTCACCTCATCTCCTTCTTTGATAGTTTGCTGTGTGATTATTGCCATTATTATATACCTGTTTGAGTTGTATACATCTAAGACCCGGTGATACCATTTATGGTATCATCACTTTAATACCCCCTAAAGGCCTAGAGCTCCAGTACACTACAACCTTTAAAATCAGACGCCTCAATCCTCTCAATCACATCAATATCCTTAGTCCTCAACACCTGTCCATACCCACATGCGAGCTCCTTCATAATGAAATCTAAACATGATGAGAATCTTAGTGGCTAATTATGACCTTACCTCCAACGTGCATAAAAGATAAGTGTTTACCATTGCAATCTTTGCAAGAAGTAACAAGGGGCTATTGATAGTACCCTATTTTACACTTGGTGTTTGAAAGGATCTAAAGATCTTGAAATATCCTCGAGCAAGATCAGAGGTCCCACGATTGACCTCTAACCTCAAACAGATCATTATTTGACCTCTAAGACCTCCATTGCATTAAAAATAAGACATGATACTGTAGCATGCCTCAGACACTTATCCTTTTACATTATATTATCATTCGTTCCAACATGTCTCCTTAATCAAGCTCATAGACCACAACATCAGGGTTTTGCCAAGTTTGATGCCCATAACAGACCTCTATCCAAAGAGAAATAACCTCTTAAGTTTATCGAAACCCGATAACTGAGTTGTATCATTACATAGACC
This sequence comes from Sambucus nigra, assembly GCA_949130495.1. Lineage (NCBI taxonomy): Eukaryota > Viridiplantae > Streptophyta > Magnoliopsida > Dipsacales > Adoxaceae > Sambucus > Sambucus nigra. The sequence continues at coordinate 353,472,617 of OX422215.1, forward strand.
CTTATGGACAACTAATGGAGATCCTATAGCATTTCTTGATGGTCATTTTTTATTTCTTAAGCGAAAAGTGTCTTAAGGATGAAAAAAAAAATTTCTCTTTTTGTTAAAAAACCTTTTCCAATTTTTATTTCGCACCAAGTTGTGAACAAAGTTTAACTTAACCAAATTTTATCTTGATTAATCCTAAACATATATTTAGCAATTAAAAAAAGTAAAATCAATAAAGAATAGAAAACTCACAATGCCGAATGTACGAGGAAACCACAATGGGAAAAACCTCGGATGGACAAAGCCAGACAATCACTATGAATGTGGATTTACAACTAACAGACATAAGTCTTACTCAACGACTCGATCCCCATGAAACTTGACGCTCTTATGATCTTCAACCACTCCTCTCACAGTGCCCACACAAAAAGTCCTTTTTTGACGATACCTGTCCACAACACACGCATCCACATATGTCCCGATGTCAACGATATGGCTTGAAACATCTACGATGTTGAAATCGGACTCCACCGAATCTTCACCGCAAAACCAACAATGTTCAAGTAGAACAAACTTCAATTTGGTGTCACAAAGATCACTATAGCATATATTAATGATAACTCGGATCTTTAAAACTCTAAGGATGCATTTACTTTGGAAAACCTTGGAAAACTTGTGTGTAAAAACGTACTGGTTCATAAACAGTTTTTCCAGACTGCACACTTATGAAATCTGAAGGAAACACGCCTATATATATTTTTCCTAAGGAGGTGGCTCGCCCGAACGACTTGACCCGTCGCTCGAACGAGATGACCATGTCGTTCGAATGATAGTGGCATCTGGCTTGAACGACAGCGTATGTCGTTTGAATGACGCGCATAATTAGAGTCCCAATTAAAGCCAACTTTAATCTGTCCTTATCAAATTAAAACGAAGTGTAAAACATTTCAAACACTTATAAAATATTTTAAAACCATTTATTTAATAAAATAACATCTTTATCCTTATAAAATTAAATTTCGAGTCTCATTAAAATTACGCATTCATACCCGAGTGATATCGGAATACAATTGAACTTGAAGACGAATAAACTTGCACCAATTAAACCTTTGGCATAAATAATTCCTTTATGCTTTTTCGCAACGTCTTCAATAAACTTCAACATGTCATAGTGTGCGTGGGTTCGTGACAATAAAAATACAACCTATGACTCAAACGTGTTTTGTTCCGGGAATAAGTCAAAACTATACAATGGACTCAATTGGAAATTTTGTCCTTACAAATCTCCCCCTTTGACTATTCCGGGGCAAAATTAATAGTGAAATGCCTATGGCAGGCCGTCAAGCCGTATGCCGCCTAAATCCCATCCCATAAACCTAAAATAAAAAATTACAGTACATGACTAGTAAAAATGGCCCGACAAGCATGAACTATCTCTGAATGTCTGAATGTGATGTAGTCTTGAAATCTTGAATCTCTTAAGCGTACCTACACACATGAAACAGACAAATGCCCAGTGAAGTATAGAGGAACAAATTATATAAATCATAATGATATGTGTGAGAAAAATATTTTAATACCAATTTAAAATAAAAAGAAAATTTTAAATCTGGATATCAAATATGCACATAAATAAGATACCAAAGTAGATAAAAATGTGTGTACCAAACAAACATAGTTCTTAATAAAAATTTCCCCTACATCACATATATTTCTCCCCCTTTTTGTCTCAAATAGATAATTCGGTGAAAAGATAAACAAATTTAGGATGAGATAATCAATAAACATGAAATATCTAACTAATAATGATGAAAATATCAAATCCGTAGCTAGAAAATAATAATCACACAAATGAATAAGTAAGTGTGACTAAACGAACTCAATGCAGCACAATATGTGATTAATATGAATCTCCATATAACAAAACTGTCCAGAAGCAATCCAACAATACCAAAAAAATATGACATAGATGCATTAAGGTACTAAAACAAAAGGAATTACAAAAACCAGACGTCGCTCGAACGAAATTGAAGCGTCGCTTGAACGATAAAGCCCTGTCTCTAGAATGACAGGCTTCGCACGACAAACAAATCTCGCTCTTAGACCTTTGATAGAGAACCTGTAACCAATCTGTCGAGTAGAAGGAAAGCAGAACACTATTACACCTACCGCCACAATCCAGATCCACTGGCATCGAATCTTCCCATCAGCATTTAATATTATCAACAACCACTTGCAAACCCTTTGGCCAATACTCCACCCCCTTGTTGACGTTAGACCTCAGAGGTACCATAATAATGCTAATATAGTCTACTTATTATCTCTCATAGAGTTTTCATATAAATAGGGGCTGGTTGAAGGATGAAGGTGAAAAAGGAAAGCAGACTTATAGAAAATCAAGAGTTTTAAGCATTCAAAAGTGTTTTACTCTTTGTTTCATAGTCATAACCCACTGTTGTGAATTTAGGTTGGTGTATTGGATCAATTAAAGTGTTTATACATCTTGTATATCTTGTTAATACCTATATCAGTACTTAGTAACCCTTAGATAAGTCAATCAATTAATTTTTAAGGTCGTTTGGATTGTTAATGAAGGCCGTAAGAATTCAGACTCTCTTAACCAAAGCTCAAGAGGTCTCTTAGAATATAATAACTCTTTTATAATATAATAAATAATGCCAACACCTTTAACAGTGGATGTAGGACCCTCTGCTGAGGTTCAAACCACTGTAAACTATTGTCTCACACTTTGACACTCCTCTCCTCTTACTTGTTTGAGGTCTAGGGTGAGCATTTATGGATCTGAAAACCCTTATGATTTTTACACCTATCAGTTTGGCACTGTCTATGGGAATGACAAGTTTCATTTAAATACACACCTTAATCCCTTTAAAATCGTGACTAATGGTGCCTTAACTCGATATTTTAAAGAAATATAGGCCCAGAAAAAGATTCTCCAAGAGCAACTGACCACCATCCTTAGTAGGCTCCCTTTACCCCCAGTGGCAGAGGAACTCATGGTACCAGAACATAGTGGTATTGGGGAGAACCATGAGCCCTAATTTGAAGGAGAAAATGATCTTGAGGGTGAGACCAAGGCCCCCAATGATTAATGACCTGCATCCCTAATAAGGATATGTTATCACTCCCCGGGGATCAATCCTAAGGAGGTTCAAGGACGGCTTAGCCCTGGGATGGCGAGATAAAGAATGAACAAGACCGGTTGGGAAATTTTCTCAAGCAATGCAAGTCTTAAACGCATAATAGCATTGGGTTGGACCTCCAAAATACACCATCTCCATTCTTAAATGATGTTTATTATTACGCTCTTCCCTTAAAGTGGACAATGCCTAATATTGAACCGTTCGATGGATCTAAGGATCCCATCAACGATTTGGAGACCTACTGATCACTAATGCTCCTCTAGGACACCCCAGATAATATCCTGTGTAGAGCTTTTCTAGTTACCTTAAGGTGAATAACTAGGTACTGGTATATCAAGATCAAGCTAGGGACCATTGAAAGCTTCACTGAGATGACAAGATCCTTTGGCAACCACTTTATTAGAGCTCAGAAGATGGGGAATCCTATCACTTACTTCCTTCAAATCAGATACAAGACTGGGGAGGTATTCCAAGAATATTCCAAGAGGTTCAACCCAGAATCTCTCCAAGTTAATGACTTGAACGGTACAATTTATGTGTCTACCTTCATTTGAGGCCTCACCTCAAAAGACTTGCTGAGGTCCTTTAGCAAGAAGCCTCCAAAATTTATGATTGAGTCACTTGAAAGAGCTAAAAAAATTATGAATTCTGAGGATGCTACCATCAGTAAAGCACTCCATAACCTCCCCGCCACAAGGAAAGAGAAAAGACATTTTCTCCTATCTTGGGGAGACCTCTGAAGAAATTGGGACTAAGAAAAAGAAAAATGGGGTTAAGAATAATGGGACATCAGAGGACACTCACGACCACACTTGAAGAGGTATTTTCTATAGGTAAAGCTAAAGATATTTTACCTACGCCCAAGCTTATGAGACCCAGTGACGACAAGAGGGACAAGTCCAAGTACTATAGGTTCCACTAAGATCATGTCCATAACATAAGATACTGCTTCAGAGGGAAATAGGCCATTGAAAGGGTGATAAAGAGGGGCTACCTCAAAGAATATATGGCTAAGGATACATGCAAACATCAATATGACAATAAAATCAAGAACAAGGATGATTTCCTCTGATAGATGTCAACTGTATCTCTTGAGGCTTCGCCGGGGGTAGATGATTTGTGATAGACAGAAAAGACCACCTCAGGAGTATTCAACAGTAAGGGGTACAATTAAACCACTCCTCTTTCCCTCACTTGGCCTTAAAAAAAGACCTTATTATAGTTTTTCAAAAATCAAACCACATAAGGGTCCGTTTGCCTCATAACAAACCCTTCATCATCACGGTGATCATGGGGAATGCTAATATGAACTGCATTCTAATTAATATAGGGAGATCTGTATATATCCTATTCCTAGGTGCCTTTGAGGCTATGGGCCTTGGCACGAAGCATATGCAACTAGTCTATACTCCTCTCATAGGATTCAATGGGGAACAAACTTATTCCTTGGGTATGTCACTCTCCCACGCACCATTGGATACAAATATTGAGGTAAAATTTTCTAGAAGAAATTCATAGTAATGGACCTACCCTCGGCCTATAACATGATAATGGGTAAACCATCACTCAATGACTTAGATGTTGTTATCTTAACATGAAGGCTAGTGATGAGGTTCCCAGCCCCCAGAGGTGTAGGATAGGTCTTTGAATATCAGGAAAAAGATCGAGAGTGCTACATCACCTCTATAAAGGATAATAAGAGGTCTCTTAATTTACCCCAGGGCCTAAAAGAGGTCCCAACAAAGCTTAGAAAGCTCCATGAGTCCCAACACAGATCCAACCTCTACCTCCACCAATGTCTAAGCTCCCTCATGAAGGACATGGCGTGTAATTGATGATCTTAGATACCTCAGCTTTACAAAGTAAGGACAATCACCCTCACAACTAAAGACCCAGATGGAGGAAGAAAATCATGGAAACAGAAAGTCTCAGGGGACATATGACATCCCATAAAATGACTATAAACAAAGTATTCTGCTGCTAAAAAAAAATGAAAAAGAATATTTTTGTTACCCATGATGTATGAAAAAGTAATTTTCTTTAAACAGTTGCAAGGACTTCAGCTTTGGATCTAAAATATAAGGCCTAAGGAACCATAAATCGAGTTTCAAGGACTTTAGCCTTCGTTAAAAACTTAAACTAAGGTTTATAGACCGAAGTTAAAAAGTTTAAAGGACTCCAGTCATGGCTCTAGGTTTAAGCTAAGGTCTCAGGTCCCAAACTTTAAGTTACAAGGACTCTAAAATTGGCTTAAGACTAATATTCAAAGGTCTTGAGATCCCAAAAAAACTTCTGGCCATAGGTTTAAACTACCTAAAAATATTAGTCAAAAGTCCAAGGACCCAAAAAAGACTGAAAGAATTATGAAGGTTTTCGCCTTTGATCATATTCAAACTAACTAATGTCTAAGAACTCGTAAAAGTTACCCTAGAGGCTTTTTCGCGCTTAAGAAAATGTATTAAAAAAAAATCCAAGTGTTATGCACCAATTTTTACTAAAAAGTCTGAGACTTGTGTAAAAATTTTGTTTTTTCAAATTTTGTTGGGGGGCTAAGTGCCCAAATGAATTTTTTTTCCAAAAAACCTCTGGTTTATAAGCTAGAAGTGAAAAGACCAAGTTTCAAAAGTCTTAAAACCTAGGGTGGAACCTCATAATGTCCCCCTTTGGGGGACAAGGTCTAAAGGATCTTTAGTCCATTCTTTGACATTGAAAAATTAAAATGCACCTAAGTCTAGAGGTCTTATAACCCTTCATGGGGCTTCAGGTTTCAAATGTTCCACGTTTAGAGGTGTTTGGACCCTTTCTGGGAATTTATATTTTAAATTTACCAAAAGGCCTTTTGACCTTGGTAATACTTCAAGTTTTAAATTTCATCATGTCTAAAGGTCTTTGACCCATTTGTTGGACTACATAATTTTTGTATGCTAAGTCTAGAGGCCTTAGGGACCTTTGGGGGACAACAACATTAGAAACACCTAAGCTCAGAGGTTTTAGGACCCACTAGGGGGATTGATTATAAGTCCTAAGGTCCCAGGACCCTCAACAAAGCTATAATGTTTTATATATGTTTTTCTATTAGCTAGAAATTGTTTCAGAGGTCCAAGGACCCCTTTGTGGAACAAATTTCAAGTCCGAATTTCAAATAAGAGGTCTTATGGCCCTTAAGAATTTTATTTTTTGGCCTTCATTCCAATTTTTTTTTGGGAAACTAAGCTTTGGTACACAAATGTTGTTTTTTTAGAAAAAAGTACAAGTGCCAGATATTCTGGGGTTTTAAAGTCTACTTACCCACCATAGATACTCATTCTTGACTCCAGCAGCTACACAAGTATAAGGTAGAGGTCTCACGAAATTCAAATCTACTCTAGATAATTCACTACTTAAGTTACTTTGATTTGCTAAGAAATCTTGGGGGGCTAAGGGAATACTACCTACCGACGCACCTCAGATAGGCTTCAAACAATGCAAAAAATTCCTTAGCAAAGCAAAAAATAGAACTAAAATAGAACAATACAAAATTAAATCTCTATGATCCCCAAAAATACTTTTCATTCAAGGATGAAAATGGAGATCATAAGAAATGGCCCACAACCAATAAACATCTTACAAAAAAAATTACATAAGAAAGACATTCAGGGCTTGGGGTTATTGGGATTCAAAAGAGCTTAACTTTTGAAGGGACTTGATGATGGCAGAGAGGCAAAGGTTTTTTACTTGTGTTCCTATTCTTGGTCCTCGAGAGCAGAGGCTTAGATTGATTACTCATAATCACCACCTTATTCATATGAACCCTCTTCATTCTATTGAGAGTCTTAAACAAATAGGCCAGAGACGTCCACATTAGGAATCATCATTTGGACCTTGGCCTTGGAAACTTCAAAACCAGAATTAAAGCTTTAGAAGCCATAATTATTAAAAGCCTTAGACTCTATGTAGATATCCAACTGCTTCTGCACGATGGTATGGATCTTCCCCTATAGCTCTTTGTGCCTCACCAAGACCTCACCGTAAGTCTTCTGCAGCTCCCTCTTGGAGGTCAGCTGGTCAGTCTCAATAGTTAGATCTTTCACTGACTGATTCAAAAGCTTCACCTCACCATCAACTCTAATAAGTCTATCTTTAAGCTCTGAAGCTCAATCTTCTAGCCATGGAGTGCCTTTGTTATTACCTTACTCTCAACCTTTTCCAAATAGTCCCGTGCAAAAATCAATAAAGACGCACTGTCCCTGAGTTTTTTTCATTTAAGTTCTTCTTCTATTCTAAGGTGATGACACACGCCTTTAAGACATTCCTCTCCTCTATAAGGCCCCACTTTCGTAACCTGTGGTAATTAATCATCCGATCTAGGTGCATTTGGGTGAGGTCCCAACTTCCCTCCATCTCAATAACCTACTCTATTTCCATCAAGAGCGTCCACTAATAAGGCCTCTGTTAGATGCTAAGCCTATAAAAAATGAGAGATATAAGAACAAAGAACATAAAATAATGGTCTAAGGAAAGAATTAGAAAAGCACGTGGATATATTTCCCATTATATGGAGGAAATCCTAAGCATTGGCAGTGGTTCCCCGACTCTTCAGTGTTACCACCATATCAAATCTATTAGTTTTGGCGAACGATCGAAGAGCATCCCCAACTGAAGAGTAAAAGTCCATATTCTCAACCGAAGAAGGCCTATAAAAACTATCCACCACATGGGATAAAAAGTTACTCCCCTCAACAACAGATGGCCCCTTTGACATACTAGGAACCTCAAATGCCTTTTTTAACCCCCATCCTAAGAGGGCACCACCTTCTCCAATGCTTCTTTCTCTGAAACGAAGGACTACAAGTTGCTTGGAATAAAAATATCACTTTGGGTTGACTTATATGTCCTATATGAACCCGAGTATACTTGTGGCAAGGGCAAGGTTTTTACAGGCTCCAATACTGAGCCCTCAGTAAGGCTAGACCCCAAGAAAACCTGCTTCACCAGTCGAACCTTAGTAACTGGAATTTTATTGAAGTACTGAATTTCAAGCACTTGGTGGTCTTAGTCATGTTTTTCCTATTGACCAAAGACTCAACATTAATCTATTAGTTAAGCTTATGGGCTATCATCCATTCTTCCCATTCATCCACTGGACCAACTATAAGTCAAAGTTAGCTTTTAGAGGGTTATAAATAAGGAAAATAATAGGAAAAATAAAAGATAAAGACATTTACAGGGAGAACAGTTAGATTCCCGCAAAATAGGCTTATTGGTTAAAGTAGAGACTCTCTTAGTCTTATGGGTATCAACCTTCAACCTAGGTAGGTCATCTACACTGTTAAAGGCCTCAGGAACCTCATCAGTAACCTCAACAATGGCTTTACTCTTTTGAGGCACCAAGACGTAGGGTTAAGACCCCAGCGTATCCGTCACCACAATCCTAGGAACCTCAGGATGTCCCTAGACATTAGAGGCTGGGGCTCAGGGCCCATCTCATAATTTAAAAGATTATTAGCTATCACCAGGATCTCAAAGGTCGTGGAGGACAATTTCTGAGCCTCAATGGTGTTGTTCAATTCTAACATGATTGGCCCAATATTCTCTTCAAAAGATAAGGAAAGTGTCAAGTTCTAAAATAAAGGTCAACTAAAGTACTAAAATGCAAGTAAAACGTTAACTTACCTATGGACGGAAGGGTGCACCAGATGGTAGGGCAACCAATGGGTTCAGTAGGGTCTGGGGTGGCCCAAGCTCCCCCAACAAAGAATAATTTTCCCTTTCAGTTTTTAGGGGTGTTATGCCTGTCCTTAGCAAAGGACACTATGTTTGTCCTAGGGGATAAATACTTCAGAACCTTATCATGTGCTTTCTTCTACTTTTGAACCCTATATAATTTGAATAATTGGGTGGGGGAAATGTCACACTTTCCTCCTTTAGACTCCCTAAAGTCCAAAACTGTGGCCATTAGAGGCCCCCATGAGTTGTACACCTATTAGGAAGGGGATATCCCAATAGCTTACATAATCCTCACCACTATCAAAGGTAATGGGAACCTAGCCGCATACTGAAGGAAGCACTCATTGAAGCACACGAGCTGGGTCACCATTGAGTATGCCCTCTCTTTAGACCTTGTGCATGATATCCACTAAGTATTTCTTCGTAATATGGGAGGTGGTATGAGCCCCACCTTCAAAGTCATTTTTAAAAACACCCTCATAGTTAATCACCTTTGAGCTTAGGGGAATAAACCCAATAGGGGGACGAGTAGAAGTCTACCTTTGGCTTTAAGTTTAAAGGCAAAGAAATATGAAGCCCCATAGAGGACACGAGCTTTGGATCTTAAACCTTTTAGAGGGAGATGTTCTCAGCAAAAATTTTCAGAAAGAAATAGGGTTTTTTCTTCTACAAAGGAATTATAGACAAAAAAGGTGGCTGGAGCAAACGATGAAGAATCAACCCAGCTAAAGGGTCCCTTGTATACCCCAAAGCCTAGAGCTCCAGTCCAATATAATCTCCAAGATTAGTTGCCTTAATCCCCTCAGTCCTCAACACCTTCCCATGCCCACGTGCGAGCGCTTTCCCTATACAATCTAATCATGATGAAAATCTTAATGTCTAGTTACAACCTTACCCCCAAATTGGATAAGAGATAAGTGTTACCCATTTCAACCTTTATAAGAATCAATAAGGGGTTACTACTGATACCACATTTTACATCTGGTGTTTAAAAGTCTCTAAAGACTCTCAAATATCCTTGGGAAAGATCAAAGGTCACACGATTGACCTCTAATCCCAAACAGATCATTATTTGGCACCCAAAACCTTCGTTGCATGCAAGAAAAGCCCACAATATTGTAGTAGGACTCAGTCACTTTTCATTTTTTTTAATATGGTTAGTCGTTCCAATATATCTCCTCACTCAAGGTCATAGACCACAACATCAGGGTTCCGCCAAGTCTGACGCCAAGAATATACCTTTGTTAAAAGAGAAATAACCTCCTAAAAGGTAACTGAACCCTTAGAACTGAGTTGTATCATTATGTAGCACATCATGAACAACCTATGGCAACCCTATAACGATTCATAAGCAATCAGGCCTTCGATGGAGCACCTGCAACTAGCCTATTGAGTAGGTGGAGGTAAAATACTATTCCATATACCGTTAATACCCAACTCCACTTACATTGAATGTTCCCATCAGCATTTAATAATAACAACAACCACTTTACACCACCTTCAAATCCTTTAGCTATCACTCCACCCCTTTCTCACACCGTCAGATCTCAAAGGTGTCTCATCCATGCTGTGATAGTCCACTCATTCTCTCTCCTAGAGTTTGCATATAAATAGGGGGATTGTTGAAGGATGAAAGGGGAAAAATAATCCGACTTACATAGAATCAAGAGTTTTAAGAATTCACAAGTGTTTTATTATTTATTTTATACTCAATACCCACTGTTGTGATTTTATATTGGTAACTTGGATCATTTTCAATGTTTACACATCTTGTATATCTCTTTGAACCCAAAATTAGTACTTAGGAACACTTAGAGAAGTCAATCACTTACTTCCTAAGGTCCTTTAGATTGTTAAAGTAGGTCGCAAGACCTCAGACTCTCTTGATGAAAGCTCAAAAGGTCTCTTAGAATGTAGTAACTATTTTATAATCTAATAAATAGTGAAAACACATTTGATGTTGGACTTCGGACCCTCTGTTGAGGTCCAAATCACTTTAAACTAATGTCTTACATACTAACACTCCTCCCCTCTTATCTGTTTAAAGTCCAGGGGAGAACTTGTGGGTATTAAGTCCCTTATGAGAACCTGTAAGACTTTATTAATGTCCATGATAACCTCCTATCCCTTATCCAGATTCATAAAATACCCTTTATCATAGTCGGGTATGCTGTCGACTAGAAAATCACGTGCCCTTACAGAGTTGGCATAGAGGGTCTTCCGGTTACTCTGTGTAACTTTATAAATCTACCTGGATGAAGCGATCTTCTGATGCATTATAGGCCGAGTGGGGATTAAAGTGACTTGAAGTCTCTTAGAAGAACCTATATCATTCCTTGACTTCTTAGATGGTTTGTTACCGACATGTTCCTTCCCTTCCTATTAGTCCTCTCAGTGGGCTAGTCGACTCTCCACTCGGCCTTAGTAATGCGATCACTTACGAGCTTAGGGATCAAACATGCCTCACTCTTCTGCAGTTAAATCATAGGGTTTATTTACACAAAGTATGAGCCATAGTAAGAAAATGTAATGTGAGAATTAAAAAAGCAAATAAAATACGAGGAAGAAAGCTTATGAAGTTCTTCTAAAGGGTGAGGATTGTAGAGGATCTCAAACTCCTCAAGCTTTGTAAGAGGGGAAAGATCCTCGTATGTTTGGATCCCAGAGTTGGTAACGTCGTCTACCAATTGTCATTTAATAGAACTCTGAAAAAATTGTTTACTAGATTAATAACAAAATGTTATAAGTTGAGTAAACTCCGAATAATTGTTTTGGACAAAACTTCGAATAATAACACAAGATGTGTTCAAAACTGTTTTCTGAATATGTAGTCTAGATTTGGAAGTTGATTAACTTAGGTTTTAGAAATTAAAAACCATCTACTAAGTCCAACATGCAGTACCAATCACAACAGAAATTAAGAAAATTCAAAGTAATTAACATAGGAATTTTAACGTGGTAAAACCTTTAATCAAGGGAACATCCCCGGTGCCCTCTACGGCACAAACCAAAAATCCACTAAAATAGAGAATCAAGTTACAACATTTAAGCAAACACGCAAAGATCCTAAATCTAAGTTCATAGTTATAACTACATGAGTTACTCCACTCCAAAGGTTTTCTGACAGAACTGATCTTCCCTTGTTGCTTCTTTATCTCTTCCCTGATCTCCTTTTCCTTGATTTCTGATTCTAGCAAATCTCAATTTCCAAGTTTCTCAAACATAAACACTGTGACTAAGTGTTCATGTGTGAGAATGTGTTTGTGATGTGCAATAAATGAAGATTTATGCAACTCACCCTCTCAAATTATTTATACAGATAAATTCCAATAAATCAAGAGGTTCTATATGACATGCATAAACTAATTCAAATTATTTTGAGAAATAACTTCTTTTTAAGATCAGATCTGAAAAATAACCTTGATTTTAAAACTAGCCAAGGACCTATGTGTTTCTTTTTATTTTTGTACACATTTATTTCACAAATCGTGAAATATAAGACCAGAAACACAAACGCTCTAGAGATCTGATGTAGCCTTGAAAATAAGAAGTTCCTTTTTCAAGATTTCTTGAAACAGAAAGGATCTAAAATAAAAAGATCCAAAAGAGAATAATAAACAAAATTTATGCGTGTGATATTCTCTTATATAAAAACTCAAGTTTCAACAGTGAACTCAAGATTCTCTTAGAGATGAGTTCTGAGAGAAACTATGACTTGAAGAGGTCTTCAAATGTCTCGTAAAACCAACACCAAACTCACAGACTTCATAAATGGATCTAACTCTCAAGGTTTAGGTTTTCTGGTGTATGAAACTTTGAAGGTTATGGTGTTTGGGTGAAGGGAAAATACTTCAGAGGTTTGAGGTTTTGAAGATTAAGGCTTCTTCTCTCTCTCTTCTCTCTATTTCTCTTCTCTCTCTTCTTTCTCTTCTCCATTCTCCCTCTTCTCTCTATTCTCTCTTTTTCTCTCAATTTGGACGATGGCAAAAAGTATCAAATGGCAGAGATTATATGGGTTTATATAGTAGCTAAGGAAGAATCTCGAACGTCTGAGGCAATCCAACGACTAAGATTATCTTTGACCAGTTGACTGCCAATCTAACGGTTTAATATAAGGGGTGGAAATAACTAACGATGATTGGTTAAGACTGGTTACACATGGATTGCTAACAAACACATGCAGATCGTCGATAATGAGCATCCAAGGGTTGAGAATGAATGTAAAGAATGTGTCTAAGGGAAAACACAAAATTAACAACTCAGGAACAAACACGTGTATGATAGATAAAGGCTGAAAAATGCGTGTTTTGAAAAATAATTACATTCTCCCCCTGAAGTGTCTAGTGCTTTGAGACCCTACCCAATAGAACATTTAATGAATAACTCTATTTTGCATAATTCAACTTTTAATCCTAATACTTTTAAAAACTAAATTTTAATAATTTTAAAAATTATTTAAAATGTTTTAAAAATGTTATAAGGAATTAAATTGATTTGTAAAAACTGGTTAAAGTGTTTAAATCAACATATGCACATAGGAACCATAAAATATGCAATGCAAGTGTCCTAAAGTGGTATAAGATATAATTAACTTCCCTTTCGGTGATCTTGAGGATTTCTTGGATTGGATTTCTTCATGCTTGCTTGAACCTTTGAGAGATAGAGCAACTCACAAAAACTAACCTACGTTGTCTTAATATCCAAACTAGTTAGAACTCCTATATATATATATACTCAAGTAAGTCAATATATAGTGTGTTCTAAAACTCAGACTCAGAGTTACTCCGTCTGTAAAAGCAAAGAACGAACTAAAATGTGAGTGTCGACAGTAAAATATACTGCGGTGTAAATATATAGGTAAATAATTTTTACTACTCAAGGGAGGATTTCCCCAATCACGAGGGACTCTCATGACTCCTCCTTGCTCCTCTCTATCGAAAAATTTCCCACTCTTGAATATTTCCCCAGTAATGTTCTTTGCATAAACACATATCCAAGCTATGATAAAACTGAGTATGATCTTCAAAGAATTTGGGGCTAGTTGAGTGGGTGAAACCCCAAAATGAGATAATATATCTTAGATGCATGTGTGGAAAGGAATTCAAAACCCTAAGAGGAATACTACCTCATAAAGTTCAACCTTAGAGGCATTTTTCACGTCATATGCTTTCTCATAGTTAATCAAAGTCCTCACAATAATGGATGCTTTTGTGCTAAAGATATATTTGAGCCTACAATCTTTTATCCTATTAATGGTACTCCTATAAAGACAATCTCGTGAAAGATCCAATGTGTAAATCTCCTCATCTTCAATAGTCTCATCCCCAATATCATGGTTCAATGGGGGGAACCATTAGTAAGGTCCACAAATGAAGTATGCTCCTACTCTCCATCATACTCCTAAAAGTCAATAACCTCCTAAGCATCGGGATCTCTCTCACAAGAATTAACCTCAACGTCTGAGGAAGAAGATGCCTCAGAGGTAGAGGGTGAATACCCAGACGAAGAAGACATAACTATATTCTTTACCCTAGTGACTAGAGGAAGAGGTCAATGTAACAATATTCACGGAACAGAGGATTGGCACACCAGTGGGAATGTCATCATGACAACCCCAAACGAGTCTTCATACTGAGTCTTGGTGTTATTATCTATTACACAATCAAAAGGATGATGGGTTAAAGTCGACCTAATTCTAATGGGGGACTCCAAAACCTCTTGGTCACGAAGGGGAGAAAAACTTTTAGCATGAGGATTCAATAAACAACCGATATGCGGTAGGCCAAAAAACCCCTAGGATCCTCTCTAAGCATGAAGGGTTTCCTTAGAGATATAGTCAATAAATTCCTTAAAGAACTATTCAAAAGGGTTGGGCATTAACAAACCCATAAACACAATGTATTAATGACATTACAGATTATGTGTTGCCTAAGTTGATGAACTTCAACAAGAACAATGAAGAGAAAAACTCTAAATACAACTGTTGATTTTAACGATACGAAATAAACTACAATGTAACATAAAAACTTACTGAAAAAAGGATCTAAAGAGGGAAAATCTCAATGGAAAAGAATAAAGGGATGAATAATGCTAAAAATAGTAGAAGACTTGTAATGATCCTAGAGAGATAAATTCTTTCTTGAGAAGATGTTGTGAAATGATTTTTCAAACGAGAACCGACCTTTATATATGGAGGAAATGAACTGGGATGCACATGCCAAGCCCCAAAATTTTGAAGTGTAGATGGCGCAAGGTAGAAAGGGCTCGCTAATTCAAAAATATATTCCTACACAACGCACAACCAATTTTTGGCCTACAATTCAAGGGAATACACAACAATCTTATCGACCAATAGAGGCTCAACTATTGTATTTTGAAGACCATTAGTTCCTTCGATCAAGAATTCCAAATACCCTCATAAAATTTAACATATAGGAGGTAGGATCCAACATTGTATGGTTCCTCATGACCTTTGACCTATATGAGGTCGGATCCATCATTTAATGGACCCTTATGGTCTTCAGCCTATAGGGGATTGACCCCAATATTTAGTGGACACTCTTGACCTTCGGTCTACATATTTTTTGGACCTTCATACCTTCATAAGGTCGATAATATATTTTTAGGACCCACAACTTGCCCAGCCTTCATAGGTTCGACTTACATATTTTTAGGCACCTCAGTTCCCTCTACCTTCATAGATTTAACCTGTATATTTTTAGGACCCTCAGCTATCTCGGCATTCATAGGGTTGGCTTGCATATTTTTGGGATGCTCAACTCCCTCGAACCTCATAGGTTTGACTTACATATTTTTGGGACTCCCTCATCCTTTAGAGGTTTGGCTTGTATATTTTTGGGACCCCCAACTCTCTCGGCCTTCATGGGGTTGGCCTACGTATTTTGGGACCCCTAGCGGACCCTCATAACTTTCGGCCTCAAACATTTCAAAAACTCTCATAAAATTTGACCTATAGGGGTTGGCTCCCATAATTAATGGACCCTTATTACCTTCGGCTCGTAGGAGGCTAACCTTATAGCCTCTAAGGGTTCATTACAGTTAGAACAACCTAGAAGATTGAAGCCTATGAGGTAATTGATGATTTAAGAATTGAATAACTCTTAAGAATATGATTGAATTTGGGACCTAAACCAAAATAGATCGGCCTCATACCCTCATAGGATTGGACTGATACACTCGGCCTCATACCTTCACAGGGTCGACCGAAATGAGACAAAATGCTAAAAATGCACATAGTTCACCAGAAATGACAGTTTAATCTTATCAGGCCTGCACAACTGGGTGCACATAGTTGTATTTCACATGAAGAGATTGTTCACACATTCTATGCAACTTCTATAAGGACAAGTGTCAATAATCAAGATGATCACATCAATAAATATTCTTCACGTGACTTGGGGTGCACATTACACCCCAAGACACCTATAAATAAACTGTACCTTCTTAATTTTTCCATAAGTCTTACTATTGTAAAAACACAGTGTTACTTTGTAAAAATACTCTCTAGTGAGAGAAAGTACATCATTGTAACCTGTAAAACACTATTTATATAGTGATAAATAAGTTACTTCTATAGTGGACGTAGGACAATTGGCTGAACCACTTATATTTGTGTGTTGATCTCTCTTTTACTTTATTTATTTCATTCATTATTGTTCATTATCATACCCAGATTATGTTTATAATTATTACTCATTGAGTTCCTTCTTATTATCTGGATGTTACATTTGAGTGTAACATTAAATGGGTTCACTTGGGATTAGGAATTAGACATGCATGCTATATATAGGTCATTTGGGTCAGGCTAACTTAAAATAAAACTAATATACGGGATGAATATGCATTGTTATTATTGTAGCCAAAATTCGATTAAATTTGTACTCTTTATAGACTTTCTTGAGTTAATCTCGTCATTGAAATCTATTTTTAGGTCCTAGGCTCTAATTTCCACCACAACCCTGATTCACTTGCATTCCTGTTCATTCCTTACTTCCAGATATTAGTATGTAGGTGTCAAGCTTGTGTGTTTATTTCCTTTTATCGCATTTTCTGTATTATTGGGTTAGATTTTTATTATTGGGATTTTATGTTAGAGTTAGCTTTTACATTCACTGATTGGATTTACTATTTGAGACAAATTGATATACCGGTAATTGAGTTTATTTACTGTTGGGATTTGGGTATCAGACTTTTATTTGTTTATTTCTATTATTGTTGTAAACATTTATTATTATGCTTTTTATTAATTTCAGTCATGCTTATAATGATACTTATTGTTTAAACTCCTCTATTATTTGTATTTGCACTTGATCAATCTAGTTATAGATTTTATTGGGTATCATAGTTAGTATGAGAGCATTTCAGGTTTTAGTGTACTAGGGTCTTTAATGCGTTCATCGAATTCCCACAAAGTGTTCTTCGATACTTTAGAGCCTTTTTATTTAGACTTTTGTACTCTTATATTCTTAAAATTACTTATATTCTTTTGTTTATCATATTTCAGATGGCGAACACTCGAAGGAGAGAAGGATGTCATAGGTCGATCGTGAGTGTCATGTTAGCGGTGACACAATTGTAGTAAAGGTAGGCGCCAACACTTGCGCCTACAAATTTGGTCTCCATCATAACTCATACAGTAGAAGTTACCATGGCCGTCATGCTCTAGAAGCAACCACCACCATCCCCGCCACCAACCATGGCTATACCTGCCTCTCACACCACAACTACTTGAGAGAAAGGCAGGAGTGTCATTGGTAAAGGCAACCCACCAGATTTTGCTAGATACACATACCCCATAGTAGCTTTGTAGTGGAGAAGAGAGATTAAGAGGCACCGATATTTGTAGAGTGCTCAAAAGTGCATAAAAAATATTTATAAGTATTTAACAAGTGGGTGATGCATTGTAGTGGTGGTTGTCAGTCACCATAGAGTATGGAAAGTCATTATTGACCATTGAATAGTTTGGGTACCTCGATTTGCCATCACGGGCCCAGATGAGTAGCCCAATAGAAACGGCCCAAAGTCTGGGCTCCTCGCATCTTTCTGAATTCGGTTATGACTTAGTCTACTCCTCGCATCTTTCTGAATTCAATAAAAATGCTTCTCCAAGTGACCTTTTAAACATTTCTAATCATATCGCATGAGACCCGAAGCAAGATGCCACCAAAATAAAGTAGATAAATCCAATCTTGGGAAGAGTTACACAATTTACAAGAGAGCTATTATGACAAATCATTTAAATTTATTGAGCCCAAATTGTGCCCCAACAACTTTAGGGGCAATTGTGGGTACCTTGATTTCCCATCACGGGCCCAGATGAGTAGCCCAATAGAAACGGCCCAAAGTCTGGGCTCCTCGAATCTTTCTGAATTCGATTATGACTTAGTCTACTCCTAAAATCTCGTAAGAAGATATTCTAGGAGTAGAAGGTGGACGTGTGGGAGTCCAACACCCCCACTCCCCGAGAACAAACATGTATATAACAAACCCTAAGCCTGGGGCAAAAGTCATGTAATGTATTCTCTATAAAACACTCCCCGGAGTATATAGAAATAATACCAAGAGAATCACCGTGGACGTAGGCATTTCTTGCTGAACCACGTATATGCTGTGTTGTGTGATCGACATTTTTTATTCTTTATTCCCTTTGGTGATTGCGCTTTCTTATTAATTTGTGTTGAATATAATTGTCACGACAATTGGCGCCATCTGTGGGAACGTTTGTCTTCCTTTTAAATAAAAAAGAAAAAAAAAGAAGCCCTCACCAACAAAGAAGCTAGAATGTCTGGTCACAGTAGCAACGACCCTCAGGCAGGGGATATCCAAGAACAACCTGCCCCTCACAGGATCAGATTTGAAGTTTGAAGTTCAGATCAGAGGGCTCACCCGGAAAGGCCAGCCTTAAAGGAGAGCCAGGGACCAACGAGGTCCACACAAATCTTCAGATTGATTGATGCCTATGAGGCAAGGCTCCAAGATCAAAGGGAGTCCAAGAAAGAGGCTGAGAACGCTCGCCTCAAAAGGAAATTAGAGAGGATGGAAAAAGAACTCCATCCCAGCACTAAGAGACGTCTATATCGCACTCTTAGCCCTTAGGCGAGAAAGTATCGTAGCTGAGGAAGGAGCCCAAGACGCGAATCCCAGAGATTTGAGGAGCACAAGTCGGATGACGACTTTCTCGGACAACAGCGACCAGTTTGCCATTACAAGAGCCTAGCTCGAGGTGATGAGGATATACGAATTTTTTTCCGAAGGGAGATGGATCAGCACCCAGCTCATCGGGGTGCTAGATTAACCAGCGAGCTTTCTCGACGAGCTCTCAAGACCTAGATGAAATCCCCTTTCTCAAGTGAGATAGAAGAAGAAGCCCCCAAGAAGTTTGCTATTCCGAGATTCAAGATCTATGACAAACACATCGTGTTTACAGATGAAGATCTGGTGGGGGTAAGAACCCCACATCATGACGCCTTGATCATTACGCTCAGGATAGCCAACTATGATGTCAATAAGTTGCTCGTCGACTAGGGAAGCTCATCCAAGGTAATGTACCTCGACCTCTTCAAAAAGTTAAAGCTAAGCGTTGCCGACCTGAAGGAAGCCACTGTCGCTCTAGTTGGCTTTGCTGGAAAAATGACTATTCCATTAGGAAAGATCGTGCTATCGGTAAGGGCAGGAAGTGTCTCCAAGATGATCGAGTTTCTGGTGGTCGACATCGACTCGTCATATCAAGCTATCCTCGGCAGGGTGTGGCTACATGCAATGAAGGCAGTCCCTTCGACCTACCATCAAAAACTCAAGTACATGACTGAGCGAGGAGTAATGGAAATTCACGAAGATTAGGCGATGATGAGAAGGTGCTTCATAGTAGCCATTCACCCAAAACCAGAGAAGAAGGTCGAGAAGACCAAAGAGAAAGTCGAGAAGCAAGAAGGTTTGATACCTTAAAAATAACAGTTAAGATATGGAAGGCCTAGAGTAGAGGAGACCAGGCTCCTCCCCTCTAAGTGGGTTGTTGAAAACCTGGAGGAGATAACAGCTAGTAGAAGTAAGAAAGACGGGAGTTTCTTGATCGGGACTTTTCTTACAGATCAAGAGAAGAGAGAATTGATAGTATTATTGAGAAGTAATCTAGACGTTTTTACGTGGGAACCGTACGAGCTGCCTGGAATTGATCCCAGTGTGATTTTTCATCGGTTGCACGTCGACCCCACTTTCAGGCCTATCGCACAGAAGGCACGGAGAACTGCGCACTAAAAGGCCAAAGCTGTAGAAAAGGAAGTAGAGAAGCTACTGGATGCAGGATCCATATGGGAAGTTTAATTCCCTAAATGGATATCCAACCCAGTAGTAGTTCCAAAGAGCAATGGGAAATGGAGAGTCTGTATAGACTTCACTGACCTTAACAGAGCTTGCCCTAAGGACAGTTTCCCTCTCCCGAAGATCGACCAATTGGTGGACGCCACAGCAGCTCATGAGAGAATGAGTTTTCTGGACGCATATTCGGGGTACCATCAGATCCCTCTATATGCACCAAACCAAGATAAGATAATGTTCATCACTACAGTCGGATTATACTGCTACAAAGTTATGGCCTTTGGGCTCAAGAATGCGGGAGCAACCTACCAGCGGCTGGTCACTAAGATGTTCAAAGACCAAATGGGAGATACCATGGAAGTCTACATTGATGATATGCTCATCAAGAGCAAGCGACAAGAGGACCATCTCTCAGACCTGTCAAATACCTTCAAGATCCTCAGGAAATACCGAATGAAATCAACGCAAGAAAGTGTTCCTTCGGTGTCCAGTCAGGAAAATTCCTCAGATATTTAGTTAGCGAGAGAGGCATTGAGGCCAACTCGGACCAGATCGATGCGATCAACTGGGTACCACCCCCTCACACAATAAGAGACGTGCATAAGTTCACAGGTATGCTTGCCGTTTTGAACCATTTCATCTCGAAGTCCTCTAAAAAATGCAAGCCGTTCTTCCAGCTCTTAAAAGGAAATAAGACAGTAGAATGGAATCAAAATTGCTCGCAAGTATTGGAAGAGATCAAGGCTTACCTTAGCTCACCACCTCTGCTCGTTATACCTCAAGAAGACGATCCCCTGCACTTGTACCTCGACGTCTCTAGTCACGCCATCAGTTCTTCACTAGTGTGCAAAAATTCAGGAGTCCAACACCCAGTTTACTACGCGAACAAGACCCTATTGGACGCTGAGCAGCGCAACCTACCACTAGAGAAGCTCGCTTTTGCACTAGTGATAGCTTTGAGGATGCTAAAGCATTACTTCAAAGATCATACTATCATCGTTCTCACATCACACCCCCTTAAAGCAGTCCTGCGGAAAGCGGATCTGTCTAGCAGGTTGTCCAAATGGTCGATCGAGTTCGGGTAATTTAACATCCAATTTTAACCCAAGATTGCAATCAAGGGGCAGGACCTCACCGATTTCATAGCAAAATTCCCAGGCGAATAACCTTGCGACCAGATGCAACCAATAAAGCAAATAAAAGATCACCCATCTGTAGGAGTCTGGAGACTGTTTATTGATGGAGCCTCCAACTCAAAGGGGGAAGGAGTAGGCATTGTGAACGTTACTCTAAAAGACACAATCCTCGAGCAAGGAATTAGACTTGGATTTGAAGCCTACAACAACGAGGCAGAATATGAGGCCTTGATAGCCGGCCTGCAGAAGGCACATGCATTAGGGGCAAAGCAGCTGTAAGTGTTTGGCGATTCGCAATTAGTCTCCAATCAGATAAGTGGGGACTTCAATGTAAGAGATGAAAGGATGACAGCCTACCTCACCTCGGAAAGAGAGCTAATGTCCAGCTTTGAGGAAGTTAGTGTCCAATAGTTTCCCAGAGGACAGAACAGCCATGCCGATGCTTTGGCAGCCCTAAGTTTAGCAATCGATTCTGACTTAAAGAGGATGATCCCAATCGACTTCCTTGCCCATCCGAGCATCAACAAGAGTGACGAGCTGCTAAGCAGGGAACATATGCTCCAGATTGAGTCAACACCTAGTTGGATGGACCCTTTGAGGGACTATTTGAAAGATGGTGCACTTCTAGACGATAAGAAGGACGCTCATCAAGTAAGAGTCAAAGATGCTCGCTTTCACTTATCTCCTGAGGGAAAACTATACAAGAGATCATTCACCGACCCTTACCTTCAATATGTTCACCCGAAGGATTTTGAGCAAGTTCTACACGAGCTTTACGAAGGAATCTGTGGAAGCCATATTGGAGGGAGGTCACTAGCTTTTTGAGCAATGAAGGAAGGCTACTTGTGGCCATATATGCAAAAAGATTCGACAGTGTATGCTCACAAATACGAGAAATATCAACTACATGCTCCTGTGGTCCACCAACCTGCCAGTGACCTAAGATCGCTTACCAGCCCATGGCCTTTCGCCCAGTGAGGGATGGACATTATAGGCCCTCTTCCTTCCGCCACCAGAAATTGCAAGTATTTATTAGTTTCAACAGATTACTTCACCAAATGGATCGAGGTAGAGTCACTGGTAAATATCCGAGATGCAGATATGATGAGGTTCATATGGAAGAATATAATTACCCATTTTGGAATCCCCAGAATCATCATCACCGACAACGGAACACAGTTCGAGAGTGGCCCTTTCCAAAAATTCTGTAGAGAAAAAGGGATCAGATACTATTTTAGCTCAGTGGCTTACCCCCAAAGCAATGGTTAAGCCTAAGCTTCCAACAAAACAGTGATTGATGGGATGAAGAAACGACTAGAGTGAGCTAAAAGCGCATGGGTGAGTGAGCTGCCGCATATTTTGTGGGCCTACTGCACTACCCCACGACGAGCAACTGGGGAGACCCCATTCTCACTAATGTATGGAATGGAAGAAATCATACCCTTGGAAGCTGGCCTACCAACCATGAGAACAACCCTTGTCGACCAAGGCCAAAATGATGTAGCATTACTCGCTGAACTTGACCTAGCTGACGAACGATGAGAACTAGCCCTAGTAAGGCTGGCAAGCTATCAACAACAGCTCGTAAAACACTATAACAAGAAGGTCAATCCAAGGGCATTCCAGGTTGGGGACTACATCCTAAGGAAAGTCCTTGGCAGCACAGTAAAACCATCAGATGGCAAGCTGGGTCCAAATTGGGAGGGACCATTCAAGGTGACAAGGGGCGACCTACAAGGAGCCTATCACTTAGAAACACTAGAGGGCAGAGAGATACACCGAGCTTGAAACGCAACCAATATAAAGAAATTCTACTTCTAGTTTTTTCATTCATCTTTTATCACATTTTTGGAATTGGCAACTCAGTTGTTATTGATTAATAAAAGATTATTTGGCAGTGACATTCTAAAGTGTTAATTTTATATTATGAACTTTATAACTTACACACCCTTTCCAAGTGACAGGCATATTACTAAGTATGCAGAAGCAGGGAATCACCCTCCTCAGGTCTTCGTTATGAAACACGAACAACCTCTTAGCATTGCCCCTAGCAATATATGAACCCCTATAGGGAACCCTTAGGCAGTTCGGCCAAATCAAATTGGTCACCAAACAATGTTTGGCTCAAAAAGCCTGATCGGATAGAACATCCAACACCAGGTGTGTCCTCGCCATTGCCATACTTAGGCCTAAGGGAGTGTGACGACACGACCTAAAAGGTAAAGTAGGACAAAATGGTATCTCATAAAGCAAACTGGACTGGGAGGATACTCAAGCAATAAAATAACTTTACCCACATCAAATCTAGTCAGCTGCGAGGAGCCCAAGATAATCGAATGGGAAATAAATGATGTAAAAGATATATGATGCATGTTTAGTCAGAAAAATCGCCCAAGACATAAATATTACATTACTTCATTACATGTACAATGAGTTACATCCGATAAAATCCTAATGAGGCTGAGGCCTCTGAATAAGATAATTAGCTACTTGTGCTCTTCTGCCGTCGTCCAGGTGAGAAGCCAATTCCACCTCGACCTCATTCAAATCTGACTCTAATAGCTTCCTAGGGATAGCATCTATAGGGATATCATCTGGTCATCCCTCCTGAAAGGGTTAGGCCTCAGAGTTGAAGGAGATATCTCATGACGATACTAGAGTACTGAGTTCCCAGGGACCTGCAGCTCCTTGAGGTCACTCAACCATCCCCTAATAAAGGCGAGCTCTTCAAACTCTGTTAGCCTCGTCGGAGCATCTTGCCAACCTTGGTCATAACCATCAACCCACACTCGTCGAGGTCCTTTCTTGAACAGATGCCTTAACCGTGTGACATCGCTTTGAAGCCCAGCAACAATCACGTATGCTCGACAGACATCTCCTTAAAGCTCGTCCATCTACCTAGCTGGTCCCCCTATATCCAGGCCAACTCGCGAAACTACCGATGAGGTAGAACCTCGCAAGACTGGAGGGGCATAGCTTGGTCTTGTGTCAGCTAGCGTAGCCACCGATAAAGAGGAACTTCATAAAACACGAGGTGTGACACTCAGCCTATGCTCCCTGAGTCTCGACACCTCCCTCCTCAGAGTCTCATTCTCATGCTAAAGAATTTCTCCGACTTGATTGAATTCAGAGGCATCTAGGAGCTTAGCTCTCAAAGTGATCACTTCTTCTTGAACAGAGGCACAAACCTCTTCCATCTACTGAAGTCTATCCTTCGGTTTGACGACGAGCTCAGATTGGTCTTTAAAGCTCTTATTCCTTGACCTAAGAGACTTGCAAATCCTAACGAAGGCTTGGCGAACTTGATTGCTCACGTTAGGATCGAGAATCCTTCCCAGTTGAGAGGTGGTAGGTATATATTCATCTACATCAATCAACTACAAGGCATAAAGAGCAGTAAAGAACACAAGAATCAGTACTACAAGCCATAAAGATCAGTAAAGAATAAAAGAATCAGTATACTAAAGAGAAATTTTTTTCATTTCATTAATGGAGGACCAAATTACATTGATGAAGGAGAATAGTGAAAACAAAGCAAAAATACATAAAGGTCCTAAGAGCAGGCTAGCTGGCAACCTCGGTTTGTCCAGAGGTGGTTGGCTATTTTCCCTTATCAGTAGCATTAGCACAATCTCCCTCGGAAGGAATAACTGTTGCACATTGAGAAGAAGAAGCACCAATAGGAACGGTTTGAGAGGCAGGGACTACACTTCAACGGCTGGGGCAGGCGCATCATCTATAACGGGCTTTGGGCCTGGATCATGCTCGTCGAATAAGGGTGAATCAACATCCACCCCTGCAGCCAAAAGAGCCTTGTTCCTGCCCTTCTTGAAGTTTAGTCGACTGATGTAACCTATCTGAGCATCAGTGTCCTCATACGCGGCAGCCCACCCAGAGTTGTACGAACTCTCCTTATTGGTAGCAGCTTCAGACTCCACCTTCTTCACCTACTCTGACAGCACCTTATTTTCCTCGACCACTGCCAGATTGCTCATACAGACCAGATCGTAGGACTGCCTCAACTCATTTAGCTCTTTGGTCATCACATCTTTCGCTTTGTTAGCTTCAGCAAGGGCAAGATCAGAGGACTTCTGGGCCTTGCCAGCAGCCTTTAGACTGACCTCTAACTCAGCACCTTTCCCCTTCAGTTTGGCATTCTGCCTCTCTAAATTTGCATTCCTACTCATTAGCTCGTCGCGAATACGGTAGAGAACATCGAATTCGATCATGAACTGCAAGTAATAAGGAAGTATTAGAAGAAATTATTGAACGAAATATTATAAGTATTGAAAAATAGAAACAGACTTACCAAGGCTAGCCTCTGACTCGCTTGCAGGGCTAACTGGTCAGTCCCCATTTCCCTCTGTCGATCAGTAGGCAAGACTGCTCTCTCGAGCAGCGCAGGAGCCAGTTGGGGAGAGGTGGCGATCGAGGCCCCCTAGGGAAATGCAGACACGGGAACTAAAGCTTGCTCGACCTTAGACCTTGCTTCCACCCTCCTTCTCTCCTTCTCCCTATAAGATCTCTTCCACCTTCTTTTTCTCTTTAGCCTTCTTCCTCTCCTTTTCTTTCTTTCTCTCTCCCTCTCTCAACTATTCTTCCTCTTTTCTCTTCTTCTCCTGCTCATTAGCAGTAGGTCGAGAGCTGCGGAAACTTCTCCACTACCAGACTTTTGCTTCTTAGACCTCCTGGAAAGAAGAACATCATCATCATCATCATCATCATCATCATCATCATCATCATCATCATCATCATCATCATCATCATCATCATTCATGATAAGATTTCTTCTGGGAGGAACCATTTCTGCCTCGCTAGAAATACTCGACTCGTTAGAAGACTCTTAGGCCTCAGAAACCTCTTCCAAGCTAGAAGAACTTTCACTACCAGAGCTCGCCTCACTGGGACCACCTTCAGCACCTCCCCTAGTATCACTTTCAAAACTTCTCTCTTCCTCGTCCAACTGGATGGGGGTCCGCAGTAACTTCTTCAGTAATATCCAAGTCAGGAATGCTATCCACAGGCTGTACAATGAAGCTGGACCCGATGCTCTTGTACTCTAGAAGAAAAGCAACTGATCGGGGATGTTCACTGCCAACCAAATATTCTCTAATATTCCAAGTTTTAATCAGCTCGGCAGCTCTAACCTCACTAAGGACAGGTTCCAAGTTCTTTGTCCTCGCTGAAAGGATAGAAAAAAAATATCAGAAAAATAAAGCATTAATAAAGAAACAAATGAGCAGAGCAAAGGCTAAGATTACCAATGTAATCCTCCCCATGAAAGGGGACTGTGAATCTATCAGACCTCGACCCCTCAGTATGAGGGGAAACTGTCAATTTCTAGCAAGAAAACCCTCTTGCCAGTAATCTTTATGGGAATCAGGTAGGTTTACTACCAATACCCTATCAGGACTCCTGGCCTTGAGGTAAAGAAGGCCAGAACTAGTTCGAGAGAAGGAATAACAGAAACAAATTTCAGCAACCCCTAATTTAGTGCCATAGAGTTGGTTTATTCTATGGACACCATTAATTATCTTCCAAACCTTTGGCGAGCACTATGCAGGAATAATATTGAAGTAACCAAAGAAGTACAAAAACAAATTGCTCGATGGGAAGGTGAGCCCCCCTTGGGACAGCAACAGGACGTGAGTCCAATGAGCATCCTCTATTTCTCTAACATTCTTAAGGACAAAGGCGCGCTCAATTTCCACCAAGTCTGGGATATTATAGAACTTCCTAAACTCAGACATATGCCTATCGCCTATCTTCGCCATTTGTAAACCCTAATTACGAATTCGAAGCAAACTCAACAATAAAAACACAGAGAGAGAGCAAAGGGAACTTACGGGATGAAGGTTTGGCTTAGACGACGCAAGATCACAAGCCCAGACGACAAAGAAGATTGAAAGCAAAGTAAATGAAGACCTAGAGAGAAGGGCGCAACAGCGAAAGCTTGAGGAAGATGGGAAAATATTAAGAAGCTTGAAATGACAGTATGGAATGCTTCTCCAAGTGACCTTTTAAACATTTCTAATCATATCGCACGAGACCCGAAGCAAGATGCCACCAAAATCAAGTAGATAAATCCAATCTTGGGAAGAGTTACACAATTTACAAGAGAGCTATTATGACAAATCATTTAAATTTATTGAGCCCAAATTGTGGCCCAACAACTTTAGGGGTAATTGTGGGTACTTTGATTTCCCATCATGGGCCCAGATGAGTAGCCCAATAGAAACAGCCCAAAGTCTGGGCTCCTCGAATCTTTCTGAATTCGGTTATGACTTAGTGTACTCCTAAAATCTCGTAAGGAGATATTCTAGGAGTAGAAGGTGGACGTGTGGGAGTCCAACACCCCCACTCCCCGAGAACAAACATGTATATAACAAACCCTAAGCTTGGGGCAAAAGTCATGTAATGTATTCTCTGTAAAACACTCCCCAGAGTATATAGAAATAATACCAAGAGAATCACCGTGGACGTAGGTATTTTTTGCTGAACCACGTACATGCTGTGTTGTGTGATTGGTATTTTTTATTCTTTATTCCCTTTGGTGATTGCGCTTTCTTATTAATTTGTGTTGAATACAAATGTCACCACAAATAGTTTTAGAAGAAGTTTGAGGGAGAGTATTTCCCACTCTCTCAATAGATGAGTATGAGAGCTCAGTTCTGGAGGCTACGATAGGAGGATCGCACTATCCCTGAGTACGCATGGGATTTCACCCATCTCTCTTTTTTCCCTCGAGGAGGTTTGCATGAAGGCTTATAAGATGGATCGGTTTATCCGGCATCTTATGTGGGGGAGTAGGCAAGTGTTTCTTGGCAACCTAACCTTCACTACTTACACTCAGGTAGTGGATGCCACACTGCTGCATTTCTAGGATCGCCATGACTTTTAGAGGGAAAGGGATATAGAGAAATAAAAGGTTGAATATAACCATGGGACGAAGACTTGTGAGAGTGGTGAGCAATCTCGGACATATGGAGGTCCATAGCATCATCATCATAGAGTGCCACCATATGGGTATCAACCCCCTAAGAGATTTAGAGGTGATGATTGGTGTCGTTAGGGTGGTTAGGGATAGGGAAATTCTGACTAGGGACCTCATGGCCAGCAACAACAGGGCCAATAAGACCAGGGGAAGAGGGGACAGGGCTAGGGTCAGTATGACCGACCCCAGGGATAGGGCTAATAGGGCCGCCCATTTTAAGCCAGTTGTTATACTTTTGGTGAGTAGGTCCAATCATTTAGGAGATGCACTAGGGGCAACCCAACCATTCATGACCAATTTTAGTAGAGGAAACAATATGTTTTACCATACCTAGCTCAGTATGAGGCTTTTCTACCGCCACCCAAGGACCCTACGCAGGGGGCCGTGGTTGTATTACTGACGTGTGTACAACGTCTATCAGTTGGATTTGTAGGCCCCACCACAGGTCATTGAAGGTATTTATTACATTTATGGCAGTTACGCATGAGTATTATTTGACATGAGAGCATCACATTCATTTGTTATCTATATTTTATCGAGACTTCGGTGTTATTAGATATTGCTACCGATGTTTTTATGCACGTGGATAACTCAGTGGGTAGGGGCTACCTTATGTCATGTTTTTAGAGACGTGGTAGTGGATATTGGTCGTTAGTGTTTTTTGACTAACTTATTACTTTTAGGTATACAAACTTATGATGTTATTTTAGTGAAGGACTAGTTAGCGCAGTACCACGCTCGGACCGATTATAGCGAGAAGGCGATCACGTTTGATGTTTATTATAGTAATGCCAAGACTCGGGGGATGGTCTACCACCCATTTATATTATATTAATGCGATTACATTAGAAGAGGTCACCGTATTATTAAAGTTTATACCGGTTGTCCACGAGTTTACATAAGTGTTTAATAAGGTACTAGGGTTACCGCAAGCACGAGAGAGAGATTTTTATATTGATTTGACATCAGGCCCATTGTGAGGGAACCATACTGGATGGTCTAGTTAGTGATGAGGGAGCTATAAGAGCAGACTTAGCAGCTTATGAGTCAGGGGTTCATACCGAGGGGTACATCTATATGGGAATCTCATATGTTATTTATGACCGATGGTTCACTAAGGTTGCATGTGGACTATCGAGAGCTAAACAAGGTCATGATACATAACAAGTATTCGTTGCCAGGTATTGATGATCTGTTCAATAATCTTAGGGATGCGTCATTATTTTCCAAGATCGACTTGCATTTGGGGTATCACCAATTATGTATTCAAGATGAGGACATCCCAAGGACGAATTTTCTGATGCACTATAGATCATATGAGTTTTGGGTCATGACGTTTGGGCTGATCAATATGCTAATGATGTTTATGGTTTGATGAATTAGTTGTTCCACCCTTTTTTGAACCAGTTCGTCTTTGTTTTCGTAAAAAAACATACCAGTGTATTCCTAGTTTGAGGAGGAGCATGGACAATATTTGAGGAATATTTGAAGATGCTTCGAGAACATAATTTATATGATAATTTCTGTAAGTGCGGTTTTTGGTTGCGAGAGGTGTAGTTTTTAGGACACGTTATGTCAGAGGTTAGGATTTCAATAGATTATATCTAAGTATCGATTGTGATGGAGTGGGGACAGACCACGATGCCTGTGGATATTAGGAGATTCTTGGGTTTGGATGGGTACTATATGAGGTTTATTAAGGTGTTCTCGAAGATTGTTGGGCCACTGACTCACCTCACTCGGAATGAGGTATTGTTTTTTTGGAGCTCATATTGTTTGAGAGCATTAGAGGAGCTCAAGGAGAGACTTAGGACCACACCCGTACTTGCTTTACCATGGTGCGACGTGGAGTATCTGGTTTACACTCAGATTTTTAGAGAGCATTCGAGGAGCTCAAGAAGAGACTTAGGATCACACCCGTACTTGATTTACCATGGGGGAAGTATGGCGTAGCTGTCTTACACTATTTCATCACTTCAAGGGCTTAGGGTAAGTTTGATGTAGGAGGACATGACCATATTTTACACTTCTCGCAAACATAAGCCTCATGAGGGAAGCTACCCACCCATAATTTGGAGCTGGTGACAGTAGTATTTGCCCTTTATATCAGGAGAAATTAATTATTGGGCGAAAGGTTTACATTATTTTTTATCACAAGAGTATTCAATATTTGTTCACTCAACGAGAACTGAACATGAGACAGAGGACATGGTTGGAGGTTATTAAGAAATACGACTTCTTGATTCAGTATTATTCGATGAAGGTGAGTGTGGAAGAAGATGCTTTGAGACATAGACTGACAGTTACTATGGCAGCTTTGTGGGTAGAGTATGGGGATGAGTTACCCAATTTATGGGCAAAAAAGTGGGCTACTTTATGTTTGATGGATTTATCAGAGGCATTTTTTTTAATTATGGCCACTACATTTGCTATTGTGTTGCGAGTGATTCGGGCCCAGACTTCGAACTCCTTTTGTTAGGAGAAGGTGTGAAAACATTTATCTATAGTTTTTTTTACTCGATCGACTCTGATGGGGGATTATGATTCCAGGGGAGTTTGGTTATGCCATTGGGTCATGAGCTATGAAGGACAGTTTTGGCCGAAGCATATGGTTCACGGTTCATTGTGTACCCTGGGGGTGACAAGATGTACCATGATATGATGAGACAATATTGATGGGTCGAGATAAAGCGATATATTTTTAAGTTTGTGTTTAAGTGTGCCACATTTTAGGTAGTATATGTAGATCACGAGAGACCAACATAGGAGTTACATCCATTGGATATCCCCGTGTGAAAGTAGGCGAGCATATACATTGATTCCATTGTGGGGTTGATGAGGTTACAAATAGAACAGGATTCTATTTGGGTCACAGTCGATTAGTTGATGAAGGTGTATCATTTTATTACCATGCGGATAGACTATAATGTGGAGCAGTATGCTAGACTCTTTACTGTAGAGATTGTATGTCTTCATGGGGTATGGCTAGAGATTGTGTCCAATAGGGACATTAAGATTATTTCATGATTTTAGAGAAGAATTTGTGAGGCAAAGGGGGTACAATTGAATATGGGTACCATGTTTCACTCTCAAACAGATGGTCAGACTGAATGGGTGAACTAGATTTTGGAGGATATGCTAAGGTCTTGCATGTCGAATTTTAAAAGAAGTTGGGATTAGCACCTGCCACTTGTGGAGTTTTCATACAATAATAGTCACTAGCAAAATATTGGGATGGCACCTTATGAGGTGTTGTACAAACAACTGTGCCATTTACTGACTTGTTGGTTGGAGATAGGGAGAGCAAGCTATGGATGTCGTTCGGGACGCCTCAAAGAAGGTGGTGCTCATTAAGGAGCATATAAAGACTGCCCATGATCGGAAGAAGAGTTACGCCGACAAAATATAGCATAAGTTGGAGTTTCAGGTGAAAGATTAAGTTCTTCTAAAGGTCTCCCCGATGAAGAGAGTTGTGAGATTTGGATTCAAAGGGAAGTTGGCACTCTGATACGTAGGTCCCTTCAAAATCTTAGATATAGTGGGATCGGTGGAATATTATTTGGCCTTATCCGACCCTCTTTAGTGGGTATATAATGTCTTCCATGTGTTCATGTTGAGGAAATTCTCGAGGGACAAGATAGCCTATCAGCATATCGACCTTGATGATACTCAGTTACAGCCAAATGTGAGGTACGAGGAGAGGCCGCAACACATTCTAGACCATAAAGTGCATACTCTACGATCAAAGGTTACTCCATTAGTTAGGTCCAGTGGGCACACCACAGTGAGGCTGAGATGACTTGGGGGGAGAGAGGATGACATATGATATCTAGAGATCTCGGAGTCAGGTATATAATTCGAATTTTGAGGACAAAGTTCCTTGTTCTAGGGAGGTGGATTGTAATACCCCATATTTTCAGGGTATTATTTAATTGTGTAATATATTATTTACTCACTTGTTGTGGTAGTGAAATGTCACTTATTATAATTTACTTATGATGATTAAATAATTCATATTTGTGTTACACGATTTAACACCTTTGGGAAATCAAACTTATTAAACAATAAAATAATAATCAAATATTTGAAGTGACTTAGTATTATGGGCGACTATGTAATGGCTATGGATTTGGTGTCAGGGTCCCCCTTGTTTGGATTATTCCCTCTGTGACTGGTCCCACCGATCGTAAAATAGTTTCTTATAATATCGAGTCTCGTGTAACTAATAGATAACTAAATTATATTGTAATTAACTTGTACTTACTTATAAGTTAAATTAATGGAAGAATTAATTAAGTGGAATTTGTTACATTTCATGTTGACCTTTGATACGTTTAGAGTGTTAATTCATATTTAGACCATTTGGACTGCTATTTGGGCTCATTGGGTTGAGGATTATGTTGGGACTAAACCTAATTTCGTGGGAAACACTATTATTAGGTTAATTAGAAGAATCTAAAACACATTTGAGGAATTAGATAAACCATAAATGCTAAGGAGAGAATAGGCACAAAAGGTTGAAGAGAAATTAGAAGGTTTTAGGGATTTTGATTTATTAATCGGTCTGAAGGCGAGTTTACATTGATTAAGAATTTGATTTGGATTTGTGTTAGGATAATGATAACACATTTGAATATGAATAAACATTATATAATCTGATGTCTATAATTTAAATCCTAATTTTCGTTAATAGTTTAATGATGAGTTAAAGCTTAATTTCATGTTAATGAACTAGGAGAGTTTGATGTTAAATCCTTTGAACTATCCTTGATATTTTAATGAAAATTTTATATTCTGAATCACGATAATGAATTGCATAAAAGCCCCTTGTTTAATTCAAAAATTGAATCAAAATCCGTGTTGAATTGAATAGAAACATAAACTTTGGGTTCTTAACTCATAATATGAATTTTATCCTTACAACCTTATTTAATCACTTAATAACTTGTTGATTTAGGTTAGTGTTGTTGTCATACATGTTATATATGAAGCAGGATGGGAATAAGGTCCTTTAGAGCCTTCTAATTTAGGTTTTTGTGTGTTAATGGACTTTTTAGGCTATTGGAGAAGATGAACTGCATAATTCTCATTACAACTGGTTTGAATCATAATTGTGTTTTTATTAGAATGAGTTTGGACCTTGTTAGAACCACTTAGCAATTTTTATTAAAACGAGTTTCGGGTTCTCTTTAAAACAACTTGGGGGAAGTTTAGTTTTAATCCTATGAATTAATTCATGTAAGTTAAATCATAGACTTGGAATGTTTTTTAAATCAATCCGTCTGTATACTAGATTTCTGCGATTAGATTTTATGTGTAAGTATACCATACGTGAGTTCTAATGGGGATGTAGTCTGAAGAATATTTTTAGGGTGCGTACAACATCGACTGTGCTGGTACCCCGATCATAGTGACAAGTTTACCTTGGTCATTTTACCCTAGTCCTACTACCGACGTACCCATATCCGGACGGGGAATAAATGGGATTTCTCTTCATTTAGTCTTGGGTATGGATATCTATATGAATAACGAGAAGGTATAACCACTTATCCCTTGTTATTTCTTTGAGGTTATAGGTGTGGGACGACCCGTAACTACACCTAGTAGGCACGAGTGATTCTTGAAGGCAATAGGGATAGGCCTTTGCATCTTTATATG
Source organism: Sambucus nigra (assembly GCA_949130495.1). Lineage (NCBI taxonomy): Eukaryota > Viridiplantae > Streptophyta > Magnoliopsida > Dipsacales > Adoxaceae > Sambucus > Sambucus nigra. The sequence goes on from OX422215.1 coordinate 353,506,597, forward strand.
CTGGTTTGTGAATAGCCCAATATATTGTATGTGTTAGGATCATTCTTATTTGGATATTGGACTTATGAGATTGTCCTTGTTTTACTGTATTTATACCAGAGAGGTATATATTGGTCGTTAGTTATGGAACCTTGTAGTTATAATCAATTGTGAAGAATTATAATCATTGGGTTCACTTAGGCTTGGGGATTAGACCAACATGCTATATTTAGGTTGTTTGGGTTCGGTTAACTTTAAAACAACTAAAATATGAGATGAATATGTATTGTTATTATTGTAGATGAAATTTAATTAAATTCTTGCTCTTTGTAGACTTTCTCAATTTAATCATGATGTTAAAATCAGTTTTTAGGTCCTAGGCAACAGTTACTGCCACAACCCTTATTTAGTTGCATTCCTATTCATTCCTTGCTTCCAGGCATTAGAATGTATGCGTCGAGCCTATGTGCTCATTTCCTTTTATTGCACTTTCTTTATAGTTGGGTCAGATTACTATTATTGAGATTTCTTTATGCTTGAGTTAGCTTTAATATTCAATGGTTGGATTTACTATTTGAGACATTTTTATATTTTAGTGATGGAGTCTATTCACTGTTGGGATTTTGGTATCATGGTTTTATTAGTTTATTTCTATTATTGTTCTCAATATTTAATATTACATTTTTTTATTTTATTTTAGTCATGCTTAGAATGGTACTTATGGTTTAGACTCCTGCATTATTTTAATTTGGACTTGATCAATCTAGTTATGGATTTTATGGGTTGTCAAAACCATGGCCTCAGGATATACCTCTATCATGTCTGAGTGATGCCACACAAACACATCTTTGTTTACTTTCAAGAATCGGGTTAGCTCCTCTTTAAGGGAGGAGCTCAGGCCAACCCCAATCTGGACGACCTTTGTGGCATTATCTTCATGGATGCAACTGATTATTAGAGACTTTATTGGCTCACCCTTTGTTCCTTCTCTTCATCTCGCGGATCTAGAGTATTAACATTCACCAACTCTATGCCCAAACTCTCTAACGGGAGCTCATGCATTTCAGTTGGAGGCCGAAGGAACTCCATAAGGATTTCAACACTTCTTTGTGAACTTTATGGGACCTCAAACAATATTTTCTCAGCCTTAGGTGGTATTTTATTTCTCTCATGAAAGTGTTTTTTCAACTCTTGGATTTTGTATCGTCTCTAAATGCTTCTCCCATGCCCATGGTTAAGAAGCTCATCACAATACTTCGAGCTGATTCGATAGAATCCCAATAATTGAGCATAGGTATATGGTATATGGGAGGTCTACCACTAGAAACGTATCACAGATGCTTAAGTAGTAATCGTTAGAAGCAATCGTAAGGGGGATAGTTACATACCCTATGTAATAGGTTTGTTATCTATTTAACCCAATCAAGGGGGTGGTAATAGGCTATATATGCTTTATGCCGATTCCCATGGACTTGAAAGCATCTAAGAATAAGATGTTGATTGAGATCCTAGTATCAACTAATACACTCTTTATATTTGCATCGCCCATGATCACTGAGATGACTAGAGGGTTATCATAAGGGAGGAGGATTCTCTTAAGGATTGCATTTGGAAAAATCATTATGGGAAATTATTTCAGTGACTAGATCTATTGGTACACAATGTTGACGTGCACCCATTAATTATGCATACACCTGAGGTGAGATTTTCTAGAGGTTAAGGAAAGTCCACCCCCAGAAAATCCTCCTTATATGGTGTTCACATCAATTAAAGGCAGTTCAACTTTGTTAGTGTTATTGCGTTGACCTTTTACAACATACTTTGTCATAAAATACTTCAAATTTTCCATCTTGATCACCCATTCAATGGATTATTCGAGTCGGAAGTAGTCATTGGTGATGTGCCCGTGGTCTCTATGGAATCGAGACTAGTTGGATTTATCTTTCCCATCCTTCAAAGTGCTTATAGGCTTAGGTGGAGGTAGGATATCGTGAGTTTCCCCTGCTGCAAGGACCTGCTCTATAGTGACTGTGAGTGGATTGAAGTGTTTGGCCTCCAAAGGTCCTTTATTATTTCCTCCAATCTTCCTCTTCTTCACCTCAACTGCCTTAGGGGACTCTCTAAGGTGACAAAATACATCTTTCCTCTTTCTTTGTTAGAGGGAGGACATGGAAGTCCTTACCTTGACTGCATCCTCATCATTCATATATTTCTGAGCTCTCTCGAGTAGCTCTATTATGGACCGATGGGTTCTTTTAATGAAGGACCTCATCGAGTCCTCTAATGTGTAACCTGAGATGAAGGCTGCCACACAAGTAGTGTTATTTAGATCATCAACCTGTAGAGATTATTGGTTAACTATCTTGGTGTATTATCTCTCACAGGACGTCTGCTTGAAGTGGAGGAGAGAGGTAATTGGATTCCTCATCTTCTAGGCCCCTATGAAGTGAATGATGAAAGACCTAACCAAAATTATACCCAAAATTATATAAAGCCTTAACAACTTTATTCAATTGAATGTAATAATCATAGAAAGTTTATTCCTCACTCATCCTCATCACTTCAAAATTGGTTAAAAGTTGTTACAACTTGGATGTTTTCACAATTTAAGTGTCCTCGTATGTGATTTTTAAGATTTCCCATGCATCTTCTGTCATTTCACAATTAAGTATCCGATTGTTCTTTTTTGTGCTAATGGAGTAGAAAAATGCATTCAGAGAAATATAATCATAATTTAATGCATTAAATTCAGTTTCGGACCAATTTTCCATTAGCTTGTTCAATTTAACTCCTCCTACCTTAATTGTAGCGTAAGACCATCCATATTTAATGCTCATCCAAAATCTCTCATGTATCGATTTTAAATAAGTTATCATCTTCACTTTTCAATGGCTATAATTGGTCCCATCAAAATGAGGTGGTTGTGACACCCCGCTCAATTAAATACTGGGTGATCAGTCCTTTATTAAATTAAATATGATTCCCATTTGGTTCATTCTTAGCATCACTATCAAAATCATTAATTACTATCCACCTATTAGTTAACTAAGTCGGTGTCAAAATTTTATCTTCATTTAACAGTTAACTCTATAAGCAAAATCTAAATTAATTCATTCACACATTAATATAGTTCAAACCATCACATGATATAAATAAATAAATAAATAAATAAATGTCTTACCGAATAAACCATCGGCTACAAACTCCAAATTGAAATAATAAATCTAACGAATAAATCAATAAATCTCAACAAAAGTCTAAACTGAATAAAGTACTGTAGGGGCTACATGCCCAAAGATGAAATATTGGAATAATGAAATCCTAAACTAGAATAAACAACTGAGGCGTTAGTCCAAATCCTGCATGCATCCACATATGCCAATAGATAATCAAATCTGGCATCCTTGTGGCTAGACACCTAAAAGGTTTTGAAAATATTTTTGGCAAAGGTTAGAACCCAAAACATTTGAAAAATATTTGCAAGTGATTAAGTTTGCAGTAATTAAAATGCATGAATACTTTTATTTAAGCTAGTGTCGCACTCCCTTGAAATAATCCTACCCTCAACTAATGTGCACCAACTCTTGTCTTCATAATGCAACTAGTTATACCACCCCGTGTAACTAGCCTTATTATGAATCCTTCCTTATCCCCTAATCTAGCCCGAGTAATATTATTATGGATTATTAAATTATCTCACCCAATAATTCTTTTATTCCATTAAAAAAAATCATACAACGTTTCAGCAGTTATATAAGTAATACAATTTCACTTCATCTATTTTACCCGTATATAAATATTTATACTAATTATATACGTATAATTATACTTCAACATTCACACACATGCCGTATATAATATCCATCCTCCCAAGTAATAACTCATCGGATATTTTCTCTAAAATGCTATCACCCCAGGTATACTCAATCCACCCGGATACCACGAGACGGTTAACTCACATTGAATCAGGTAATAAATAATCAGCATAGTGGAGGCGGTAATAGTTCTCCGGGTGTGAGACCGAATCATACCCAAGATGTCTCACCCCGAAAAGAATCACAACATAATATACCGGACGCTATGGCTTGGGGATTATACTCTCCCTACTTTCATGAGCTAGGGGATTCATCCACAACCTCCTATGATAGCACTAGAGGGGTATGTATTTATAAAATATTTAACACATATATTTAATGAGAACACAGTCATATATATATATATACACTATTACACTATCTGTATACATAAAATTTAATTAAACCCGGCTAACCCGTGCCTAACTCGCATAGCACTAGCCAAAATAATACCCGAGTCTATTCTTCGACTCGTAATTTAATTAATTTCACCTCAATTAATTTTATTAAAGGAATGCCACTAAACTACAATACCTAGATTCACTCACTCGGTCCGTATTTTCAATCATTATAATTTATTACACCGAATTCCATTATTAAGTTTGACACTCTTTTTAAATTTAATATTACTTAAAAACCTCTCTCCCAAGGCCCCACGTATTATACTCTATTTAATTTTTACTCTAATTAAATCCCTTTAGAAACCCTGAATGAAAACACTACAATTACAAAACGGCACTGTAAAAAATCCCACCGTCGTTCGAATGAAGCCCTGGGTCATTTGAATAACCGCCGTTCGAACGACCGTCCGGGTTTAGCCCTCTTCTTCTTCCCTACGACTTCCTTCCGCCATTGTTAATCCTTAGTGCTTCTGTGTCTATCCCCCAAATTCAACCCAGTTAAGGTTAATGCATCAAACACCTCTAAGATCGATCCTAACCATTTTAGTAACCTTTAAACACGATTAATTCTCACCAAAAGTCATAAACCCTAAATTGGGTTTCAAGGGGTTCGTTCATTTGTCTCATCAAATTTGTTTCAATAAATCTGAAATATAGCAACATCAGCTATAAAGAATCAAATAGGATTCAGATTCTAACAACACTGAACCATTTTTCATCATCAATCTCACTTTTAACCGTCACACAGTGTTAAATCCGTCAAAAAAAGCTGTTTACACGTGATAACCCACCCTAAAACAAATTTTGATTTCCACCCACTGTGATATGAATTCAAAATTTTACAATTTAAATTGAAAGAAAGTTAACCACTTGCCTGATTAGATTCGTAGAGTCTGATTCCTTCGAGGTAGATGACGAATTGATGAAGAACACACCCCATTCCTTTTGGTTTGGCTTCCAAAAGCTCCCCCGCTTTCTCCCTCTTTCCTTCTCTACAGATCTAGGGTTTTCTTTTTTAGTTAATTCTACCACTAACTCCCTAATTTTATTTTAATATTGTTAATCCTGAAATTAAGCTTATGGGCCAAGTCCAAATGACCCGAACACCCCCGTGTGGGCCCGGTTATGCCTAAAAATGTTCCGAGACCCAATTACTACGAGTAGGTACTCTTTTCTGACTATTTTGACTGATTTGGAATCAACCATGCACTCAGAATCGTCATCCGAGTCACTTTATCAAAATTTTCCATTTCAACCCCAATACAGTCTATACGCGACTCCTGGTTGAGATAAAATAAAATTCCGCTGTTTAACTCGCTACGTTGTATAATAATAGTCACATATGATTTACTACACACTTAGTAAATTTTTATTATATTTATATTAATCATTATCTCTCCAGATTAATATATAAATACACACATAATCATTAATTCAATTAAATTACAACACACTTGTAATTTAAATTTAACTAATTGAATTTTTAAATGCCTCAAAAATACGAGGTGTTACAGTGGTATAATATTGGAATCTCCACCTCTCAAATAATCCATATCCTCAAAAAATATTTATACACCAATAACTAGATATAAGAGAAAAAACACACTAGCAACAAAAATAAGCACAAATATAATCAAGCACGTGAATGTTGTCTAAAGATAAACCGCTCTGATAGCAATTGAAGGTTGCGTGAAAGTGTGTGTACTCAAATAAACTGGGGGGGGGGGGTACTGTATTAGTTTTCTCTAATGAGAATTCCTAATTTTAAATTTCTTTCACAATTTTCGCAATCCTAGTTAAAAATAAAACTACGTGATATGAGGAAACCTTTAGATCTAGAAATGAACAAGTTTTAAATAGAATTAATTAATATAAAAAGTTAGTTAGTGATTAAAATTTAAATAATCACTTAAATTAGGTGATCTAAGTTAATTGTCTCAAATACTAACTTCATTCAATTTAGATGGATCTTTATAGATCCAAGCTAGATTCGCGTGTTGTGTGTGTTAGCAAGTGTAAATAAAGATAAAAACACACAAAGAATCCACAAGATAGATTTATGAGGAAAAAACCTTCATGTATCCTAATCTCTCATTAAACTTTAAAATCTTTTATATAATGTATGGAGATATCTCTGTCTTGTACCCTAACAAAAGGTCATCTTATGAACATTGAACTCTCCTTCATTGATGATGGGCAATCCATTCGAAACTCCATTGAGTGAATGAAGAATTCCATTATCTTCCTTTGGATCACACCATGCCTGAACTCCCCAATAGATCAAACACCTTTTTAAAAATGAGCTTTGACCTTCAATTCTTATTTCATTTAATAAAAATGAATCTAGGCTACGTGGATGTGATAACAAAACACTCTCAGTTTTTCATAAAAAGTTGATCAAGTATAGATTTAGTTCTTCTTTCAATTGTGAATGGAACAACTGAATTTGTTTATGAAATAGGTATGTGCCTAAGGGTCCAATTTCAATTAATTAACTACCAGGTCAAACAAATTAAATCCTTTTTAATTTGAACAAAATTTTAATTTTACCAAATAAAATTAATTGTTCCAAATTACATGAAAGTGATTATTAATTGTGAAAGAAATAAAAACAATCACACAAGAACACAAGGATTTTAGGGGGGAAACCATTGAGGGAAGAAATATTATCGCCCCAAGCCACTTACAAGTCCACTAGTACTAATATGAAGTTTTACAAGACTTATAAGGACTCATACATGACTTATATATATGACAATATAATCTCCACGATACTGCTCCCTTATATTCTACTCCTTTGCGTCTTCCCGTACTAGCGAGTGCAACTCCAGTCCAGGAATTAGTTGCATAGACTCCAAGGCCTCAGTATCCACTGATCTTGGATGTAGATGATCAACCCACACATAATCTAATGTATTATCTTCACCCACATGAATACATGAGCATGAATCTTATTGGAAGTAATTTTTTTTATAGAGATTTGTAAACCCGAGTCCTATTTAGTTGTGTGGAGTTAGAAACATCTCATAAACAAATGACTCTTGCAAAACAAAATTAAGGTTTTACAAAAACTGGGCTTCGTAATTTTTAATACACCTTTAAAAATTTTAAAATAGTTTATCGGTGAAAGAGAACCAATAAAACTCACCTTCCAAGACTGAATACCTAATTCAAAATAGGGAACCCTCATTCGAACGAGATCTTTCAAATGAGGGGTTCTCATTTGATTATTTTCTTCTAATGAGGATTAATTTTTATTCCCTCATTTAAAACCTACTTCGATCGAGGGAACCTATTTTGATGATTATTTTGATCAAGGTCCACTACCTTGAAACGAAGTCCTTTATTTGAAACCTTCTTCTATCGATGGTAACCTCGCTTAAACGAGGTCAGTGATTTTCATCCCTTGATTTAATTAAAGTCACAACCTGTTACTTCCTAGCAATAAACTAAACTACATGAAAATAAAAAAATTTTTGAAAACCTTACCAAATCTATGAGATTAAATGAATGTGTTTGGTCCATTTCGATAATTTTTATCACGGTTATTTGTCTCTATTTTTTCACTTGATGTAAAATTACAACTCGATAGACTCCATACAAAGATATTACATCACAAAAGTTATTTCCAGAATTAAGCCAGCACAAATGAAACCTAAGTGGGTGTAACCTTTGGCAATTCCAGGACAAAAGAAAAAATTGGAAAAGATCCAAAAAATCACTAGATGAAATAACTATACATCAATTTACCTATCCTAATCCTCGTAAGACTTGATATTGACAAACGCCTTTTTTCAATCCATGACAAATCAGCACCACGAGCCCTATATATTATGCAGACTTAAACACATACTTCGTGTACTACAAAAGATACAAGAGAGGAATATAAGTCAAATGTATTTAAAAATATAATGCATATACTAAACTATATACTCCAATTAAACGCCAAATTTATCCTCCTTTTTATCTCGAATAGACAAATGAAGAAATTGAAAGTCAATATCATTAATTTAATGAAGCAAATACGAATCATCAAATATAGACTATGCTCAATAAGATAAGTGAGATAAACGCATGTAAATACAAATATGGTAAGACATAGATCAATTTAGAATAACATATTCATATCCCAACATGACCAGTTACATCATCAATATCATATATACCAGCAAATATCAACAATATGCATGTAACTGAAAATTTCTATAAGAGGATACATGTAACAAGGTAAAAAGATAAATATACCAAATCCACAGTTGTGTCATACATGTCATAAATATCCAATACAAACATAAAAACGTATCCACAAAAATTTCTATGAATGAACAAAGTATAAGAGAATATAATATACATCATAATAAATTAAATCTTTCTCTCTCTGAATAGTACATCTAAGAAAATAAAATTACAATCTCCAAAAAATTAAATATCGCATCCATTAATATCATAACCATACGAGCTCTTGGAAAACCTACTCCACAACTCCTATCACTGTCACGTTACTCCCCCAGTAATTGCAAGTACTAGACAGCCTCATGAGAGACTCTGAGCTACTTTCTGTCCAGTAAGGCTTCTAGTTAAGCCTGAATCTTTGATGTCTGCCTTGCTTAAAGTCATAATGAGTCATTCATCTATCGTTGGAATAAGGTGAACTCACATGCAAATGAGGTGGCTTATTGAGCTAACTAAGTAGGAATATCATATGTAGTATTTGGGACAGAAGTCTGGGGTATTAGGACATGATGTGGCTTAGCATAAAAACTATCATCATCCTAAGAATCATAAGGAGGGAGAATAAATGAATCATCAAGAACGTGAGATGCATTACGATGTGTGGTGACAATGTCAATCTTGAATAAGGAATTCAAAGTGAGCTCTTTAAGAATGGGAGGAACTTCTGTTGTCATCATGATATATGTGAGTAAAATCCCATAAGGTAAGGACACTCTCAGCCACATATCTTCATCGTTTCAGATGGATGTCATATGCCTCCAGATGAGAGATGCGAGATTGATGGTCATGCCAGTACTGATAACATGCATACCTAATGTGATGGGGCTATAGTTACTATGGTTCTCAATGGGTCGGAGATTGAAACTTATTATCTTAATCAAAAGGCGATAGCAAGAGTAAATATGGATGCTTTGTGGTGGCTTACGATGGCACAAAGCAAGATCCATAAAATGAACGGTCCTATACACGATTTGGTAAGGTGTGAGATGGTCAGGGTCCTCGGAATACTAGGGCAAGGGAATACTAAGAATATCTAAGATCTTAACAATTTTATAGGGTGAAATAATAATATCGACACCTCCAACCATACACATGATAAATTCACCATAAACACTAGCGTAAAATAGAACTCTCTTACAGTGTCGATGTGCGATGACCCCTTCAACTGTAATATGGACTCCCAACCCCTGACCGCATAACTAAGAGGGTAATATAATCCCCTCTAAGTCAGTAACTTATGTGGGATGATCAACCACCCCCCTCATCTGGTAGTATTAGGCGGAGATGAAATGCTAAAACTTCATGTGTAGCCCAACGTAGTGAGATATAGCTAGGGCAAGGCTGAGGAGGAATTTCTGTAGATTTCTTTCCCATAATAGAAAATAAACTAAGGAAACTTAAAGGGTATAAAATCTACTAGTAAATGGAGAACCTAACCAGGTTTTAAATCCAAATACCAACCACAAAACCAACAACTATTCCACCCACCAAGATACTAAACCTGCACAAAGCCAATGGACAAATAAATAGGGATAATGAGGGAATGACTTCATCACTAGATAAGGGAAAAAAATATTTGGAAAAATACAAAACATATATAAATATATAAAAAATAAATATAAATAGGCTTTTCACACGTACTACTATGTATAAACTAAACAAAATGTTAATATGTGAAAAATGGCTCTAAGACAACACACGCGCGCGCGCACACACACACACACACACACACACACACATATATATATATATACATATATATATATATATATATATATATATATATATAAGATAAAGTGAGAAAGAGAAAAAACATACCTATAGGCCACAAAATAAAAAATAGACACTGAAAATACGATTTACATAGTCAAAAATCTCAAATCGAACCTCTGAATTGTGAAATGGGTGAAGAAATGAGGTTTGAGGGGTTAGGTTGTTCGGAATGGTGTACAAGAGGTCTGAGAATTGTATAAAGAGCAAATGACACTATGTGAAGATGAACCCCTCTAAATACTAGAACCTTATTCGAACCACAAGGGGCTCATTCGAACTAAGCCATGCCTCGTTCAAACGAGAACTAAAACCGCTCTCCTAAAATAAAAACAACCTGGAAAAAATAAAGTAGCCTGGTAAAAAATAAAATAAATAAACAAAAAAATGAGTGATATTACTCATTGAGCGATTTTAAACTTTAAAACCCCACATGTTTAACCTAAAATGAATGGGAAAGATTTAAAGAACCAAGATAAATAGTCCCATACACACTTCACACGAACCCCATAACCAACTTAGTTAAGAAATCTATAATATGAGTCAACCATACTCAAAAGCATTAATAATTTCTTATTCATATTTTTAGTGACCTAAATATACTCGTGTACATTAGGCATTTCAATAAGGATGAAAACAAAATCACATACTAGACGATAATGTGCTAACCCATTTATCTTTGACTTATACTACCCTCAATTCATGTATTTTAATTTTGCATTTTCTTTTCTATTGAGGGATTTATCTTGCATTAATATTTGAATTTTATTTCTATCAATTGAACAAATATTTTATTTTAAGTATTTTGCTAATGGTAACTATCACCCACTTTAGGTATCTCTTACGATTGTTTCTTTCATCATTTTTTCTTTAACTCACAAGCAATAGTTCTTACAAGCACACCTAAAAATCTAGCGAAGAAAATTATGACCTTATTGAGTGGAAACAAGTGGCATGAATTTTTTTTATCAAGATCGATGATACATCCTATTACAACTTGTGTGTAAATATGTGTGTGATACGATAAATACTATGACATGATTGCAACATGTTATTCCTAGGTGAAATCTAAATATAATGATTAAATGAAGTCTAATAAAAGCTCATGCTATCCTCCAAAATTCCAAAAAACTAAAAAAGGGAAATAGGTCAAACGATGCTGTTCTTACATCCTTTATCACCAGAGACACAAAAACCACAAAAATTACAAAAAGTAAAAAATGTTTTTGAGTTTTTATGAATTTTCAAAATAACAAAAATATTTTTGTTTTTTTCTTAAAGTTTTTCAAAACAAAAATCGTTTTTATATTTCAAAAAAAATATACACCAAAAGCATAAGACAAAAACCTATGATACACTATAGGAATGATAACATTGAATAAAGGTGATAAATGGAATCCTAACCTAGAGATGAAATTGATAACTCACTGAGAAGGGTAAGACAAACAATAGTCAACACCCTCATCCAATACTCTAAAATCCTTCTTCTTCTTCTTCTTCTTCTTCTTCTTATTATTATTATTATTATTATTATTATTATTATTATTATTATTATTATTATTATTATTATTATTATTATTATTATTATTATTATTATTATTATTATTATTATTATTATTATTATTATTATTATTATTATTATATTGAGCATTAAGAATGCAACTGGTCAACCTTTTGAATTCTCCCATAAATAATTGGGATGTTCAAACCTTGTACTCAACACGTTCTTGGAGTTCATATAAATATCTTTTTAAACATAGACGAACATACTGACTATTCAAAAGTCGATGGAAATATCCTCTAAGGTGACCATTCCCCTTAAAATGGACGCAAAATTAAGATTGCACCTTCTTTGTATTGGGGGTAGTTCTTAGATGAAAGCGATGAGGTGTGTTTTTTCACCATTTGACAAAATTTATATTTTTCAAGGAGCATCTTCTCTAACTTCTTAGAACGCAATTTGAGGTCAACTTTCACCTTCTTAGACTCTTTAAAGTCTTTATTGATCTTCTTGTATTGTTTTTCTAGTACATCACGTGCACACTATGACTCAAAGAAAATTATCTTCAAGGTACCGACCTTTTTATGCAAGAGCGCAATCTCTTCATCCACCACATTCAACTTCTCAATGATATTAGCTTCTCAATTATTTACAATAATCATTTGTGATTCAATATTCCTCAAAGAACTTAACTCATTTCATATAAACCAAGCTTCTCTGTAAGCTTGTCAGTGACCTTCTTTATACCTCGACTCAACCCAAGAAGTTCATTGAACTTAACTTATAATCGTTCTTTGGTCACATCGGCATAAATCCTTTCCTCTACTATTTTTTATTTATCTGTATCGAACTCAACACCATATTCTTTAACCTTTTGTTCATCAATGGGGTTTCAAGGACCAACCATATCCTTAATGGTGATGTACTTAGTGAAGTTGCATTCAATGGGAGAATTATTATCTAAGTTGGTGTCACTATCACGAAGAGTGACCTTCATATCCTTATTATCATTACTTCTTGTATTTATCCTAGTATGACACTCAGTTTCCAAATTATCAAAATCTTAGCATTTAAAGCACCTCCCAGAGTCATCATTCATTTTCTCTTTTCCTTGAGACTTATGATCACGTCTATAGGAAGAATTTTTTTTTACCCTGCTGGCCTTACTATTCTACCCACATTTCTTATTAGATATACACTTTTGAGGATTATATTTGAGAAACTTCTTGAATTTATTGGTTAAAAAGGAAATCTCATCATCATTGTCATTGGAATCTTCTTATGAGATTGAGGGAGCACTATTTCGTGTCTTCAATGTAATGCCCTTCTCTTCCTTGTGTGGAGGGCAATTTTCTAACTCGAAGGTTTGGATGGATGCTATACTCTCTTCAACCTTTATGTTATCAATTCCACGTACTTCTATAAGGGTTAAGACATGGGGAAGGAACCTAGGTATTTTCTCACCTAGAGTGATATTGAGGATTTTCCTAACATCCCTAGACTCTAGAATATTCTATCCTAAATAAAAGTGAGAGTTCATAATGTCGAAGAGTTTTGTGTAAAACTCATTTAAGGTCTTATTTAATTGCATCTTCAACTACTCAAACCCGGTGGTGAGATGTTGGATCTTCGATACCCGAATGGTTTGGGTATGCTCACGAGTGAGATAAATAATATCCCATGCCTCTTATAACGTAGTGCACATAGATATTTCAAGGAACTCTTCTTGGGTTATTCCATAAAAATTGCATTATGCCCCTAGATTTGTATTACCATGTTCATCCTCAAACCTTGACTCCTTAGGTCTGGGGACAACAATTTTTCCTAGAAAAGTCATTGGGCGTTTACACCCCAAAACTATGGTTGACCACACCCTCTAATTTTAGGTATGTTCCTTTTAGGATTGGGCTGAGGTTGACTCAGTAACGTTCCCGTATTTCTCTCACTCAATGCATTCTCTAATTGTCTCCCTTGAACCTCGAGTTTAGCTATGTATCGAGTGATCGCATGCAATATCTATTAGGTGGATTGGATGACACTTTGACTCGAATACTTGAATTGGAGGGTACTTTGAGCAAGAAAATTCACTATATCCTCTAAATCTCTTATCTTTTGGGATGAAGGATTTGATGGTACGGGGGCATTCTTTTAGAAACCAGGGGTTGGCTTACCTAAATACTGATCAACACCTCCTTGGTACTGACCTTTAGACCCCGAAAGATTCGTGTTATCTCAATACCCTGAATTGTATGCATTGGAATACGGGTTGTACTTAGGCCTACTTTGGTAGAGGGAAATTACTTGCTCGGCTAAAACCTTGTTAGCTAAAAGAGAGGAGAAATTTTTGACCAGATGATCAAACGTGAAACAACATAGACACATAAGGGTGGCTACGTGTTGGATGGCTGTAGGTGCGGCACGAGTTCAACTTTTAATCATCTCTAAAGCTTCTAAACATCGGGCCAATGTGACCACTTTGGCATTTAAATCAAAATTTTGTTCGACATGGTGAGACACACCCTCATCAGACGTGGTGGGCCTATACTCTCTATTGAGTTCCCATTATTGGGACTTATTTTCTACGGCTTCTAGGAATACCCATGCGTTGGTCTCACTTTTCTTAGTGAAATCACCATTACACATTGATCCATGCATGGCTCGAGTATTGAAATCAAACCCCCCTCATACAAAACTTGAACTTGGCAACCCAATTCAATCCAATAATGCGGACATTACAGTAGCAAGTCCTTGAATCTCTCTAAATATACCCAGAAGGCTTCTCCTTCTTTTTGGCTAAATATGTTGATGACATGATGTATTGATGCTGCATTTTATTTGGGGAAAATTTTCTGCAAGAAGGCAATACTTATTTAGTTCCACGTGGTTATGGATTCAGAATCTAGTGAGTTAACTTCACCTTATCTTTTAAATAAAATGGAAATAATTTCAGTTTAATAATCTCATCAGTGAGTCATTGGTACTTAATCGTTCCCCAAATTTATTCAAATTCTCACACATGGGGGGTAGGGATACTATTTTTTCATACCACTAAAGGGCAACAATTGAATTGTTCCCAAATAGAATTTCTAATTGTTCGTGTTGTGCTCGGGTAGGAGTATGCACGAAGCTTAACTAGACCTAATCGGATAAAGGTAATGTTTATGGTCACGTGGTGCTAATTCGTCTCCCATCTTAGTCAATATAAAAAATCTACACACATAAGTATCAGTAATGCTAGATTCCACAGTCGACAAACGATTGGTATGATCTCGAAACCAACTTCGCACACACTGAGCTCACTCGAATTTGTCTTTTTTTCTTATATTTTTTCAAGCAAACAAAAGCAAATATGTTGACTCAAAACCAGGTAAATCCTAAACTAACCAAAAGAAATTTGAATTATCTAGCTTATGAGATTAATCGACGGCAACAGGGGTCTCCGAACTAATTTTCCTTATTAGACAGTTGCTACTCTTTGACAAGGAAGAATTTAAAAGACGACCAACTACAGTTATCACCTCAAATCCCAATTTTACCTCCATATAGGTGGTCGGTATAAATACTCATTAAAAATCACCAATCTTAGACAAGGTAAAATGACAGCGACTTGACAAGTTCACGTTGGAGTAGCTTTTAATTCTAACCTTGTTAAGAGGTTTTCTATATGCTATGTGATATCCGAAGGCCAACGTCTACTTGATTTTAAATTAAATATAGTGGCTCAGGAATGCAGATGCTTGGTCAATTAGTGATTTTCAGGCTAAGGAAGGGTGATGAAATCCCCACCTTATCTTTCACATGGGTTTTTCCCTTAAGTTAATTTGTGGAACGTACTAATTTAAATTCAAAATTTAACCACATAGGAAAACACGAAAATGTGCCTCCAACGTGGACTTTTTACGACCACTTGTTTACGCCGGGCCGAAGTTTAAGTTGACGTCGAAGGGAGGGGGGACTTAACCTACATTTTAGTCATTCCCGAGAGTTGTTTGTGCTCGTGACAAGATTGCACAAGCATTTTCACATCCGATCACCATTGCACACTTTTTTTATTTTTACTTCACTTTTACACCCATTTTTTCTTTTTTTCTTATCCTTTTTGTAATTTTTTTTGGATGTGCTACAAAAAATAACAAAAAAACTACACCAAGCTTAAAGTGTGATAGTCAACAAAATAATAAAAAAATAACACGACAAGCGCATCAGTGGTGTATTTAACACAAAAAAGAACCAAACACACTTGTGAAACAAATTCTATTTATATATTTTATATTCTCAAAATAGAAAAATTACTACTAGAACTAAATAATTATTTTTTTGAAATTTATTTATTTTTGAATTTTTAGGGACTACTTACTAAAAAACTATTTTGAAAATTATCAAAATACATTTTTTTTTCAAATTTTTTCAAATTTTTTTTATATTTTTCTGATAACTAATGCTAAAACTACTCTTTACTAAAAAAATACCTTAAATCTAATTTTTTTACTAAATAAAAACTAGAAAATATTAGCTACTATTTTTTTTTATTTTTTTGCATATTTTCATTTTTTTTGTAGTTTTATGAATTTTTTTACTAACAAAAATGCAAAAAGTAAGAAAAAACTAGTCCGAAAGTCAAAATTTCTTTTTTTAAAAAATTGAACAAATCCTCGGCAATGGCATCAAAAATTTGTTTATCAATTTATAAAATACTGTAAGTGCACGTGCTATTATAGAATAACGAGTATAAGTGTGAGTCGAACCTATAGAGATTTGTCAATTTTTTCGTTTAAAATAGTTATGGCTGTGCAACTAGACGAAATAGATTTAGGGAAGATGAAAATATTAAACTAAACTAACACAAATAAAAAGTGCTACTACAAAATATCTAATCAAGTGTGCGAGAAAATTAGGACTTTGGATCCATTTATCACGTTTAACTAGTACTATACAATAATTTAAACTCATTATTTTTGATTTTATAACTCAAATTAAACGGACGCTCGATGCGTGTAATTGAAAAATAACATGGTTAATTTCACAATGAAATTTAACATATCTAAATTTATACCGCTAAAATCCTTATTCCCTTAAAAAGTTCATTTTTAAATTTTAAAGTGTAGTTTTTAAGCATGAGCTATCAATTAATTTACTAAGAGTATAACGCATAAAAAAGTACTCACAATAAAAAAAAAAAATTCAAACAAAGCAGAAGGTTTAAAACATACTCTCGTGTTGTTTGTTTTAAATGAATACCGATTTTTATAGCAATTAAAACAGGTCGAAAAATAAAGACAAATTTAAACTACACACAATATTATTTAAACATAATAAACTTCACCTAATGCTGGTAAAGAAATTAAGCTAGCATCATTGAAGATAAAATAGAAGTGCAAGAATAAATACTAATTTTTATTAATAACTCACCTTACAAAATAATAGTGCCTTACAATTGGTCTTGACAATATTTCTTCCATAAAAGATCAATTCGTGGCCCTTACAAATATAAACTCTAAAACTATCAATAATTGTTTCTAAAAGCTCTCTAAAATTTTCTATAAAATAATGACCCCAAGGGTCTTATTTATTCACTAAGGGGTTACGTATTTGGTTAGAGATAAAACTCCATTTGGTTGGTTGTATTTTCGTTAGTTATTATCTCATTGGGTCTTGGGAAGAGCTGAAAACAATTAGGAAGTTTTTTTTAATAGTTATTCTCAATTTTTATCACTATTCGCATCACTATTCATGTCACTATTCATATCACTAGATTTAATTGTATTTTTGACCCCCAAAACTTCAAAATCTCATTTTCATCCGACTTTAAATTTGTGAGTTTTTTATGACCTTTTCGAAAAGCTATGACACGACCTCAACAGACACTCAAGCGATTTTATAAAAAATATTTAATACAGTTGTATCAACCGTGTCGTGCCGAAATGTATCGAAATAATTTTGGCATATCGACTCCTTTGTTGTCCAAAATCCGGGGGTACCTATAAAAATGCAAAATAAAAATAATTAATTCAAATTTAGGGTCATAATTTTTTTGAAAATTACATAACTATCCCTTAATTTCATTTTAGCCTCCGATATTCATAAGTTACTCATTTTAATTTGGAATTCAACCAAATTTTAAAAGAAACTTTATATTGCCTAGATAAACTTTTGAAAATTATTTTTAGGTCCTTAAAATTTCTAAAATTATGGGTTCACCCCCTAAGGTTACTAAAATTGTATTTTTAACTCAGATTCTATTCAAACTTACATTTTCTTTTTATTTATGAAAATGACTCGAAAAGCTCATTATTTATGATATGACGGGCCTAACAAGATCTAGATTTGGGAAAATTTTATACAAAATAATGCACTCATCAACCACCGAAGCATAAGGTATATTATTCATCCTCTTTATCTGATTAGGTGTTTTAGGACACTGATACTTAGATAAGGTGTCTTAGGACACTGATCCTTAGCTAATGGAATCCCATGCTTGAAAAGGAGAAACCCTTTTTAGGAATCCTACATGCTAAACCTTGTGACACTTAGGATAGGCCCAACATCCTAATTTTCCAATCACATAGTACATTGATCCATAGGATATCATTGTCTTGTTCTAAGTCCTTCATATTGATTTGAATAGATAGCCACACTTTTACACTAGACAATGTACCCACATCATTACCGATCAGGAGAATATCATATATGTATATTTCTAGAAATACCACCACATTTCCATCATTCTTCTTATACTTACATGTTTTTATAAAACTTTGATCAAAACCAAAATAATTGATTGCTTGATCAAATTAGATGTTCCAAGATCTCGATGCTTGCTTAAGTCCATAAATTGATCTCTTAAGCTTGCACACCTTGCTTTCTTGGCCCTTTGCTATGAATATCGTGCATTGAACCATATAGATGCTCTCGTTAAGACTACCGGTCAATAACATAGTCTTAATATCCATTTTCCAAATATCATAAATGAGATGTGCAATAATAAATAGGAGAATTTGTATAGACTAAATCATGGATACTGATAAAAAGGTCTCTTCATACTCGATCCCCTCTTTCTAAGTGAACCTTTTCTCAATAAGTTATGCTTTGAAGGTATACCTTCCCGTTTATCCTCATCTTCCTCTTGTAGATCCACTTGCATCCGATGGGTTTTATCCCATCTTCCAAGTGTACAGGTGTAAGGACATATTTTACATAGTCCGATTTACATTTGAGTCTGTCATATTCCGTTACAACCATCGAAGAAAAGTTCAAGTCCAATAATGCATCAAGAAGGATCCGAATATCAACATTCTTCAACGGAAAAGCCTCTGCGAGATAAATTTTGGTAAGGTTGTGTTTAAGTCCCTTAACGGTTCATTAAAAATGTTGGGATAATTTATCTAAATTATTTTTAAACATCCGAGGCGTTATTTTTTGTCAAAAGATTTTTTTTTAAGTGTTGAAGCGAACTTTTAACAAAAAACTATTTTTCTCTGATGTCGTTCAAACAACATGACAAAGTCGTTCAAACGAAGTCTTCAAACGACATTCAATGTCGCGCGAAGTCTCGTTTGAAGTTCGCTTGAAGTATTTTATCAAACGACATCACAATGCTTTGGTTTTAATTCCTTGTTTTATACCTCGCGCGAAGTCGCTTCAAGCGACATCACAAGTCGTTCGAGCGAAGTAGCCGACTCAATTTTGTTATATATACCTAATTAAATGAGTTATTTTTCTTTAAGAAGACCTCTGTTTTTCAAATACACGAAAATTGCAAACTACATAATTATTTTGTCTTCTTCATTTAGGGTTTAAAACTTTATTTTTCAGTTCACAAAAATCCCAATAGTTTAGTGAATTGTTTTGGAGCCCAAGAAACGATCTTATTGGAGGATCTCTTGTAGAGAGGGTAAATCCACGACTGAGGACTGCGTGTCATTGGGAGTACTTATGGGTGTTCTTGGCTGATTCAGAGCTGCGTGTTCTTGTGGTTTGCTGCGGTTGATCCATTGTTGACTCTAGGCTGCGTGTCTATGTGAGTGTCTGTAGATATTCATTGTGTATGTAAGTTGCGATTTACTTTTCCATAGTGAAATGAAAAGGTTTTCCCTTTGTTTTTTTTCCTGAAATCTATGTGTCAACAATTTATTTGTGATTATTTGATTTTACCCATCCAGATGTATATGATAGGGTTAAAATAAAATTGGCTAAAAAATTGACTTCAATTAAATAAGTTTTAAATTAGAATTTGCGAATTGGTTGAAATCGATATCACATAGCATTCTCAAATTGGTATCAGAACCTGTTGCACTAAGTTATTGTGTTTGATCCTTGTTCTTCGTAATTTTTTTTGTGATATTGATTTTTTTGAAAAATATGATTTTGAGATTTCACAATGTTTCTGAACGAAAACTTATATAATAGGGTGCCAGTGTTTGACGAGTCTAATTATGCCTATTGGATAACACACATGAAATCTCATGTAAAAGCAATCGATGGGCAAGTTTGGGTTATTTTTGAAAGAGGGTGGACTCCTCCCACCGTCAGTGCTAGTAATGTCACGAATATTAAGTCTGTGACTAACTGGACAGAGGATGAATTTAAATGGAGTAATTTTAATTCTCGTGGGCTAAGTGCAATTTCTAGAGCCGTCACTCCTGACGAGTTTTGATGTATTATGACGTGCAAACGATTGCCATGATTGAATATGAGTGTTTTGTTGACTTTTATGCATGTTTGTCTGATATTGTCAACACGACTTTCAATGTTGGTTAGCACATTCCTGATGCACGAGTGGTAATTTTTTTTAGATCGTTGCCTAAAAGTTTTATCCTGAAAGTGACTGTTTTGAATTCCTTAGGTAATTTGAGCAATCTCAAGTTAGAAGAACTAGTAGGAGACCTCCAAACATATGAAATTGACATTTTTCCTGACACTGTCAAGCTTAAGGATGGAGGGATAACACTTAGATCCCAGTCTAGAAAAAGTGAGGAAGTATCCTAGAGAGAGGAGAAAAATAAAGTGAGAGTTTGTGATTCCAAGTCAGAAGGCGAGCTTGATTTTGATATGGCCATGCTTGCGATTTTTTTTAAAAAGTTTCTACAATTTTCAAAAGAAAATTCTTCCAATAATTTTTTTTGACAAAAATGAAAAAAAAGATGAGGCCAAAGAGAGAGGTGAGAAAGAGAAAGAGAAAGAGGAAGAGGAGAGATGTTTTGAATGTGAGGGCAAGGGGCATACGACATTTGAGTGTCCCACTAGGATAAAGATAAAGGGCAAGACAATTTCCATGCTAGACACTCTTAGCGATAATGAGGATGAAATGAAGGATTCCGGGGATGAATCTTCACATAGGATGCGTGTTGCATTTTTATCTAGTCACTAGTTTATCCCATGACGATGATGATACTTGTGCATGTGAGACCCTTGAGTATAATTTGAGTGTTTCGAGTGAGGGAGAAAGTGAGTGTGGAAGCGAAGGTGAAAGTGAGCTCCAAATTGCATTTAGATATTTGTATGCCGAGACCTTAAATACAGTGAAGTTGAATAAGGAGTTAGGTATTAGGGTGTTAGATTTAGAGAGAGAGAGAGAGAGATAGAGAGAGAGAGATATGTTTTGATAGGATTTCAGGCATCAGCGAGTCAACTCGAGAAGGTGAAGATCAGTTTGAGTGAGTAGTTGATCGTCATAGGTCGGGAAAAGAGTGAACTTGAATCTCATGTGGTCCAATTAGAGAGAGATATCGAACGATCCTGGGAGGTAAACGTCACTATATAGGATACATCTAAGAAGGTAGGAAAGATTCTCCTCGGTCCCACTTTGGGTAATGTTGAGAGATTAGGAATAGGTTATGACGATGTGCCTACTTACCATGTTGCACCGAGCCGGTTTTTGAGTTTATGATTGATCCATATGGATCTCAACCCAACCCACCTAGGCCTACGTCACCCGATAGGAGAGCGCATCCTAGACGTTTTAGGAAAGATGTTCATAGGCCCGTTTATGTTTGCACCCATTGCAAAAAGAGAGGACACCTTAGGGAATATTCTTTAAGTTGGGTAGTGTGTCGCATAGAGTTTTACCACGCGTTCCCACACCCACACCCACACCCACACATGATGCTCCGGATTATTACATGAGAGAGTTTTCACGTATTAGGGAGCAAGTAAAGTTTTTGGTCAAGACTTCACATGATTGTAATACACCGTAATTTTATTAATTTTATTTAATGGAATTAATTAAATTAAATGGGAATTAATTTGGAAATTAATCCGGACTTAAATACTAGCGAGACGTGAGTTGGTATTTGATTATGATGATAATGTTGAATATTACTGGGTATATATGGTAATATATGATTATCGAATTTATTAAAATTCTCGGGAGTCATAAATACGACAATTCGAGAAATTAAATTGGGACGTGCATGTGAGTCGCGTCAGGAATCAATTTAATTAGATTTAAAACTAAATTATAATTTTATCACCCATATGGTTATTTTGAGTGCGCCAACGTGTCCGTAGGGGTCGAAATAGTCAAAAAATACTAGTCGGGGGTTTAGTTTGGGTCCTGGGGCATTTTTAGGCCAAACCGGCAACCCGGGAGGGTATTTTAGTCATTTTAATTTTCAAGGGATTTTGACCCACAAATTTTAGGCCTTATTTATCAGCTAATATTAAGGCCATTAGGTCATTATCATCCAAAAATCAAGAGTGGGCAACGTGAGAAAGAGGAGAAGTTACAAAGAGGGTTTCCAAGCCATAACCACCACACACCGTCATTATTCACCGGATTTGTCACCAGAGAGAGGGAGAACAAGCCATTAACATTACCAACGGATCAGAACATCGATTCTAAGGTAAGTGATGTTATTTCATTAAGTTTTCGCTAATAATTCATCCATGTCAGTGTAGGATTTGATGATAACCTTGAATAATGATGAAAACTCATGAAATTTGGAGAAGAAACCTAAATCTTGAATATGATTTGCATGTAGATTAGTTCTAGAAGTAATTCAATAACCAAATAATAACCTTAGATGGATTAAAAACGGATTTAAGAAGATAAATATTATGGTTCTTGAAGAAAATAGAAAAATAAAGTTTTTTAGGTTAATATGGAGATTTGATCCAAGAAAGGCTAATTGTTGATGATTTAAAAGTTTTGGAACGTTAAGAATCATGTAATTAGGTTGTATAATGACCCCATATACTTGTATTAGAGTTTCACATCATGTAATGATGTTTTGGGAAAAATCTGGGACTAAAAAATGAAGAAACCCGTAGCCTCACCTGCTTGATCGATCGATCGATGGTCAGGCTCGATCGATCGTTCCCCCCATAAATGGTGACTTTTTTCCCCACTTTAATTTTAAGTATTTTCGGCCATCGAATGTTGTAGTTGGGATTATGTGAATGCATTAGGATTTGAAGGAGACCAGTATGGATATATATTTGAACCCGAAATATATTAGAATTGGGTTGGAATGTAGCATTGAATTTTCGAGTGTCCGACGAGTAATTTCCTAATTTATGATGTGAGAACGTGATTTAAATTCTTAGGAGTGAGGAGTACTGAATTTATGTGTGGGAAAGTTAGGAGAATTAGTAACCTCTTCGATTAGGTTTAAGTACTCAAAATTATATGACGTGAGACGTATCGACGAAATATAATATATGTCATCCGGACTAATCATAGTGTATGAATTAAAGTAATGGTATAAGGCTGAGAATATACCTTTAATAATATAACAAGTTATCTAAGTTGTGTGAATGCTTAGTATATGGATTAATATTTGTATGACATACCTACCATACTTGCTATCACAGGAGGTCGACTTTCGAAACAGGGCCATCTAATCTTTGTGTGCCTACGGGGGGATTTAGATTGGTACCTTGAGGACATAGGGTTGTGAATGACTTATTTGTGAGTTAATAAGTCAGCTGACTATGGGAGCGTAGGTATGTGCGTGATCCATGGGTATGTGAACTATGTTTGCCTCCAATATGTGTGATATTGCTTACTGAAACAGTTCCTAAGAGATTCGGAACATGTGGTCCTTATGTACGTGATGTACCGGGATTCGATAGCAGAGTATGTGTGCAGCGCAGCTTAGCCTAGGGGTGCCCTTATTGTATATTTATGCTGAGATTAATATACTTGTAATTATAACAGACTCTTTGTTAAAGTGTGAATATAAGTAATTGAGATATTTTGAGTGGGATTTAAAATGAGAATTTCCTATCCTAATTGTTATAATTAATCTGGTCAATGAAATTTTGAGATACACATAGGATATATTAGAATGTTATGATTAAACCCCTATATTATAATGTGAGGTCAGGAAGTGGTACAAACTAGTTAGTTAACGGCATAACTAGGACGGGTTAAGGATATACGTTAGGCGTGCACATTAGCTGATGGGTGAAAAACTCATCTAAGAGCACGTAACTAACATGTATTTAATATTCACTGTTTAATGAAATTAAACATTTCTATATTTTAAACTGTTTTCACCTCGGGCTCTGACCCATTTTCTTTCAAATCTATTTTCTTGTAAAACCTTTTAGGTACCCAGACACAGGGATGCCAAGCATAGGAGTTCCATTCCATTGACGTGCTGTAGCTGCTGTGGAAGTTACTGGATCTCGGTAGTAGACACCTTCACATTCTTCATGTGATTCTATTTCTAGGTCATTTATCTGTTAGGGCATGTCGCCCCTTTTCATTTAGATACAACTTTCTCATACTTTCAGTTTTATTTCAGTTTTGGAGTTATTTAAGTATTCAGACTTTGTATTGGGTTTTTATTCAGTATTTGGATTATTCAGGGGAGTGTTACTCCAGACTTTTATCATTTCATTATTATTCTATTGTGATGGCGATGTGATGTGGTTTAGTTAGCTTATGACTTAATTGGTTACATGTTAATTTAATTTAATAAAATTTGGAAACTCACTTTTTAAATATTAGGTGGCTAGTAATTGTTTAATAATGTTTTCGATAGTGATGCTCTGAATTGAACCGACTTGACATTTTATATTAATTTGAATAAAGGAGTAGCTACCCGGTATTTAATTAGTTGAGGTGTTAGGTGCACCCTCCGAAGTTTGCAGGTAGCTCCGATGTCATTGTATCTAGTCAGTGGAAAAAGGACATCCAAAGGCACTTGATGATGTGCGAGTGTACGGATGTGAAGAGGCAGATGCTGGCTACTTTTAAGCTGGTAGGAGCAGCGTTGCAGTGGTGGGAGTCTATTACCACCGCAGAGGAGAGAGATGTTCTTTTGATACAGGAGTTCTGGGTGCGGTTCGATCGCAAATACTTTCCCTCAGCAATTCCCACCGAGATGAGGAGGAAATTGATGAACCTCAAGTAGGAGGGTAGGGCAGTGGCCGAGTATGAGGCCGAGTTCACTAATCTTCTGAACATCGTTGCCGATGAGATCCCTATGGAAGAGAAGAAGATACATAAGTTCATGGATGGGTTGACGTGGAGGATTCGTCAGCACTTGCTAGGTAATATCTCATTGACCACTTATTCAGATGTGGTTATTGCAACATTAATTCATTGCCAGGACCACCGCTTTCACTTATCAGATGGTAAGTGAGCAGGAGAATCCAACCATCAGGGCATGACAGGGGGAAATGGTGCCAGTGGGGCACAATCAGCTCAGGGTCAGCATAGGCAGGATGATTAGAATTCTCAGTAGGGGGATTCTAAGAGGTTTAGATTAGGAGGATTCAGGCATAGCCAGGGACGTTTTCGGCATGGCCAACAGGGTCAGCTCGTCCATCAGGGCCAACAAGGCTAGCACGGCCAACCACAATTTTAGCAGGGCCAAAATGACCAGGGTAGGGGTGGTAACGACCATCAGGGCCTTGGACAGTAGGGTCAGAGAGGGGGAAACTTTGCGAGGAAATGTTTCATATGTGGAAAGATTGGCCACAAACACCAGGAGTGTCCTAAAAGAGGCAGGGCCCCATAGCAGCAGTAGCAGGGCTCGACATGAGCCCCAGAGACCTATGTTTCCCGTCTCCCTCCCAGCACCACTACAGATACTAGCATTACCACTTATCTTGGGAGTCCCAGTCGACCAGGAACAACTTCAGTATAGACGAGTTTACCAACTCCAGCAGGCTGCAGTCCCACAGGATCCACCTGCTATTGAGGGTATGTTTTCTATTCAGGGGACTATGGGGCGTATTTTATTGGACACGGGGGCCACACACTGTTTTATTGTCATAAGATTTGCGCGTGCTATGGGGTTATTAGATACCGCGAAGAGCACTGTTATGTGTGTAGACTCACCATTGAGTAGGGGTTCTATGATTTCTCTTATATGTAAAGGTGTGGGAGTAGAGATTGGGAGGTTTACTTTACATGCCGATATGTAGTGTTAGATATGCCTGAGTACGATGCGATCATTGGTATGGATTGGTTGGTTGTGTATTGAGCCATGATTGATTGTTTCAGTAGGAGATTATTTCTTCCATACCCGGGCAGGAGATGTTCCTAGTGGCGATGCCTCGTCCTGAGGGAGGATCGTCCACTCACTTGTAATATATAGAGGAGGAGACATCTAGGAAGATGGTGATATCACTTGATTCGATTCCAGTTGTTAGGGAGTTCGCTGACGTATTCTAGGATATTTCAAGATTACTTCCTAGTAGAGAGATAGACTTTGTTATCGATTTGACATTGGGCACTCAGTCGATAGCCCGCAGACCTTACCATATGGCTCCAGTGGAGATGAAGGAGCTACAGGATCAGATAGGGCAACTGTTGGGTCAGGGGTTTATCCATAGGATTACTTCACTGTTGGGTGCTCTTGTGTTGTTTGTTAAAAAGGGGGATGGATCTTTGAGGTTATGTGTAGATTATCGGGAGTTAAATAAAGTCACGATATGGAATAAGTACCCGTTTCCCCGAATCGATGACTTATTTGACCACTTTAGAGGAGTTGCCTTCTTCTCAAAGATTAACTTGAGATCAGGATACCATCAGTTGCGTATCAAGGAGCAGGACGTCTCGAAGACTGCCTTCTTGACGAGATATGATTCCTATGAGGTTAGGGTTATGAATTTTGGCCTAACCAATGCCCCAACCGTGTTCATGGACTTGATGAATAGGGTATTCAGAGAGTTCCTAGACCATTTCATCATTGTCTTCATAAATGACATTCTGGTTTACTCCCAGACAGAGGAGGAGCATGCCGACCACTTGAAACAGGTTTTGCAGATGTTGCGTTAGAACGAGTTGTATGCAAAATATGAGAAGTGTGGGTTTTGGCCAAAGGAGGTTCAGTTTTTGGGGCATGTCATTTAAGACAGGGGATATCTGTTGATCCGGGGAAGGTATCAGTGGTGAGGGAGCGGGGACAACCCACGACACCGACTGAGATATGTTTTGTTTTTTGGCCTAGCAGGATACTACAGGAGGTTTATTCAGGGATTATCAAAGATAGCGGGTCCTTTGACACATCTGACTAGTAAGGGTGTGCGATTTATCTGGGGAGATGCCTGCCAGTTGTCTTTCGACGAGTTCAAGGACAAGTTAACCTCAGCAGCAGTGTTAGCATTGCCCAGGCCGGGAGTAGAGTATATAGTCCACACTAATGCGTCCTTACAAGGACTTGGGGGTGTACTATAGTAGGAGAGTCAGGCTATAGCTTATGCTTCCCGTAAGCTTAAGAATCACGAGAAGAATTACCCCACCCACGACTTAGAATTATCAACAATCGTGTTTGCTCTTCATATTTGGAGGCATTATCTACTGGGGGATAAAATCCGTTTATTCACGGACCATAAGTCCCTACAGTACCTCTTCATGCAGAAGGAGCTAAACATGCATCAACGTAGGTGGCTTGAGTTTATGAATGATTATCAGTTCGATATCCAATACCACCCAGGAAAGGCTAATGTGGTGGCATACACATTAAGACACATGCCAGTAGGTGAGGTGGCCGAGGTGTGGAAAGAAAAGTGGAAGGAGTTAGGACACCAGGACGCAGTGGACCGATGATTTATGTCTGTGATGACAGTTACGCCCCAGATCATTACGAGAGTGGTACATACCTAAGCAGGAGACCCGTTATGTCAAGAGCAGATAGTACGATTGTTAGCAGAGGGGGCCGAGTCTTATACCGTTAGGTCAGACGGGGGCTTACGCTTCAATGGGAGGTTAGTTGTTATTGAGGGGGAAGACTTGTGACACGAGGTAATGACAGAGTCGCATGGTTCGCGATTCGCAGTACATCTTGGTGGGGATAAGATGTACAAGGATATGAGGCGACAGTACTGGTGGAGCAGGATGAAGAGAGATATTACCGAATTCATTTCGAAATATTCTACATGTCATCTAGTAAAAGTGGACCATTAGAGGCCGACAGGACTTTTACAGCCATTAGAGATTCCTATGTGGAAATGGGGGAGCATTTCCATAGACTTCATCACGGGATTACCTACATAGTCGAGAGGTCACAAATCCATATGGGTGATCGTGGATCGATTGACAAAGGTTGCTCACTTTCTGCCAGCCCGAACAGACTACACTATGGGACACTGTGCCCAGATCTTCATAGCTTAGATAGTGAGACTCCACGGGGTACCTCTCGATATCATGTCCAACAGGGACAAGATATTTGTGTCACAGTTTTGGGAGAGTTTCCAGGAAGCCATGGGAACGGAGTTGCGATTGAGTACAACCTATCACCTACAAACAGATGGGCAGACCGAGCGGACGAATCAGATGTTGAAAGACTTGTTACGTATGTGCATCCTAGACTTTGGAGGTGGTTGGGAGCAGTATTTTCCACTGGTGGAGTTTGCCTATAATAACTCCTACCAGTTCACTATTGGCATGGCTCCATTTGAGGAGTTGTACGGTGGACCTTATCGTTCCCCAGCATGTTGGCTAGAGGTGGGGGATAACAAACTTCTTGGGCCGGAGGTGATTCAGGATACCTCAACGAGGATAAAGATAATACGGAGCCATATTCGGGTAGCTCAGGACCGATAGAAGAGTTATGCCATTGCTTAGAGGTTCTTTAAAGAGTTCAATGTGGGGGACCAGGTGATGCTAAGAGTATCTCCTATGAAGGGGATTATGCGTTTAGGGAAGACAGGGCGACTATATACGTGGGGCCATTCCCTATCATCGAGCGAATTGGACCCTTTTGTGTATAGACTTGGGCTATCAGAACACTTGCATAGGGTCCATGACGTGTTCCACATTTCCTCACTGAGGAGATATCTTTGAGACGATTTGGCCCATACTCACATTGCGTTAGAAGATATATATTTGCAGCAAGATAGTTCCTCTAAGGAGGGGACGGTTGGTATTCTAGACCATAGCGAGAGGAAATTGAGGTCAAAGATAGTACCGTTAGTACGTGTTTAGTGGCGGCATCATAATGTCGAGGAGTCTACCTGGGAGCACGAGGATAAGATGCGCGAGCGTTATCCAGAGTTATTTTTGCCAGGTATATTTTTATTTCCGAATTTCGGGATGAAATTCTGTTATTAGGGGGGAAGTATGTAATACACCGTAATTTTATTAATTTTATTTAATGGGATTAATTAGATTAAATGGGAATTAATTTGGAAATTAATCCAGACTTAAATACTAGCGAGACGTGAGTTGGTATTTGATTATGATGATAATGTTGAATATTACTGGGTATATATGGTAATATATGATTATCGAATATATTAAAATTGTCGCGAGTCATAAATACAACAATTCGGGAAATTAAGTATGGACGCGCGTGTCAGTCATGTTAGGAATCAATTTAATTAGATTCAAAAGTAATTACAATTTTATCACTCGTATGGTCATTTTGAGTGCGCCAACGTGTCCGGAGGGGTCAAAATAGTCAGAAAACCCTAGCGGGGGGTTTAGTTTTGGTCCTGAGGCATTTTTAGGCCAAACCGGCAACCCGGGAGGGTTTTTTAGTCATTTTAATTTTCAATGGATTTGTAAAATTGCGACTGTGTGATACCTCTTTAAACTAATTTGAAAATATCCAATTAGACCTTATTTAATTAGAGTTTATTCTTAAACATCCCTCAAACAAACAACTGCGTGTGTGCATGTGTAAAATCATAAATAAATAAAGCATGTGACACAAATGTTCAGGAAAAATCCCCGAAGGGCAAAACCTTTTATTTCTAGAACTTTGAATAATTTACAAGACAATTGACTTACATACAACCTGATAATCGACCACAAGTCTAACGCACGGTGTCTTCGTCTAACCTTCAAAGCAGCGGCTAGAAATATCGTCGGCTGGAATCTCCCGCAGGAACTCCAGGTGGTCAGCAATGAAGAAGAAAATGGCTTCTGCACAAAGATTAAATAAAAGCAACGCAGTGTTCTTGGGTTCCAAAAGATTCACAAAAGTATGTAGGAATTTTGGTGTGAATCAAACATGAGTTTTGGGACTCAAAAATATGAAGACTAGAGCTAATAGAACTCTAAAAAACGTCTCTCTAAGTCTTGCAAATTAACTCCCCCGAAGTTGGCTTTTATAGGAAACCAAAAGGAATTTTATAACTTTGGAACTCTTGCCAGCATCAGGTACCCGAAATTGGTTTGGCTTGTACCTTGAGCCGATTCTCCCCCCAAACCAGTTTGGCCTTCGGTTCGCGATAGTTCGCTGGTTTTGGGGCTTAAACACATAGCATTCTTCATAAGGATTTTATCGGGATTTTCTTCATTTTCAAAGGGCCATAACTTCTTCACCGTAGATCAAATGGAGGTGTCGTTTCTTCCAGTGTCTTCGCGACATTGAGCTCTTTAACTTTCCAGAGTGCCTAAAATCGTGGAATGTGACGTCGTTGAGGCAGATGTGGGACACAATGGAGATGATGAATGCTTGATTCCCAAAATTCGAATTGAGGCCGTCATGTGAGATCGTAAAGTGACGTGCCTTTTTTAGCGGCGTACGACATATATAAATGTAAGATATCGGATATGAGGAAAATGTCCTTACAAATCTCCCCCTATGTCTATACCGATACATACATAAAAATATCCGAATTATCAAATACCAAATTGCCTATACAAATCTACCCTCCCATGAACCCAAAACTGGAAAGATACAAATGAATAAGTCTTAATCGTTTGTTCTTCAATTCTTCAAAATCTCAAATCTTTTCTCATCAGGGTGTGCAATTCTGTGATCATCAATGTAGTACCTACACACGAGATAAAGCAAATATCAAGTGACGTATCAAGTTTGAAATGAGATAAACATAGATACCAACTTAAAACAAATCTCAACATATCAAAACTTCCCCATAATATGATAATTCATTCTCCCCCTTTTTATTATGTCCCCAAATGGAGAAATGAGAAGAATAAATCAAAGAAGCAAAGTCGGGGTGTCACAATATTCAAAATAAAGGATTAATCAAATGGCAAACGTGCTCTTGCAGAGAGATACAAAAAATCTTGACAAACTATTTTTGAATTTTTTTCAAATATTCATACAAAAATAAGATACAAAAAATCACACCATGGATTTAAACTAAAACAACCAAGTCATGGAAATGGAATGAATGGGTGTGAACAAATTCGATGGGTAAATCAACTCAATAAATCATATGTACAGGATGCATATGTGTACCCCTAACGAATGAATATCAAAAGTATCCTTAGGTGTAAAGATGATTGAATTTAGATGACATCGTCTTATACAAATTAACAAATCAAAGTAAAAAATCATTTTCTCATCAATAACGTCCAAAACTATGTACCTCATTTTCCAGAATTTCAAGGACGTGCAAACCCGTTTTAATTCTCCCTCCAAACTCCCTCATATATATTTTCTTTTAGAGGTGTATAAACTAAATTCTCAAACTTTGGAGAATTGGTGCAAAAACCTATTGGACCATAATTGTCATGAATTTATTTTTATTGCCTTTAAATTTTTCGGGCTCTTTTAAAACTCTTTGGACCCCGGATAATATAATTCCTCCATTTTTTAGGTCCAATTTAATGGTGGCTTAGTATTCGTAAAGGAAAAATGAACCTTTCGCAGCTCTTCCCCATTTTAAAAAAAAGTACACAAACTCATAAAACAGTTCCTATATGCACAATTTTCCTATAAAAAAATATTGCGCTTGGTTCGTTTTAAGGACAGGATTGATGTCAAAACACCCAAACAACATGTGATAAATCAAGCAAAATGATAAAACAAATCCGTGCACGTGTGAAATAAAGGAAATCACGAGTCAAACATGTAGGTAGTAGAACTTAATTACATCTTAATGTCTCCAATCATTATAAAGAAAAAGGATGAACTGACCTATTGTCTCAAAACACTATCAAATAGTCACATGAAAATAATAGAATGATGTTGTGACCCCGTCATCCTAAGTGTTCATCCATATATGGTGCAAACAAAATGCAAAAATCTTTTTGGAATTTCTCAAACTTTTATCAAAATAAAATCTTTTTGTATTTTTCAATTTTAAAAAAAAAAATTAAAACATACAAACATGATACATACTAGCAATTGGCAAATAATATCATCATGAAAAACATCCTATGCTACTAAAAAAGTCAAACCTCAATCATTAGGTGCGGAGGGGTTTTCCAAAGGTGGTGACAACTTATAAAAAACCTCCATCAATTGTTGCGAAGTTTTGATTAAAAACTTAACTTGCTCACCTAAATTTGCAAACTCTCTCATGTAGTCTATGGGAGCATGTAAAGTATCATGTGTGGGTGCATGTGTACTACAAACACGTGTAGAAGTAAAATGTGACACATAACCAGACTTAAAACAAAATTCCTTAAGGTTCCATCTCGTCTTGAAATGGGAACAAACATATATAGGCCTAGGAAGACCTCTCTCAAAAACTCTAGGACGCGCTTTCCTAATAGGAATGGGACGCCTAGGTGGGTTAGGGTGAGACTTACATGAATCTGTCACTAAAGTGGGAACTGACTCGGGTGCTAATTGGGAAGTAGAAGCACCGTCATGGCTTATTTGTAAATTCTCACCTTTACTCTTAAGAACCACTTTTTCAACCTTCTTAGGTGCATTCTCAAAATTTACTTTGACCTCCCTGGCACGTTCGAGATCACTCTCGAGTTGGGATACACGTGTCATCACACTAGACAACGTGTTGGTCAAATCACACTTCTCCTTTCTCAAAACCTCCTTTTCTTTCTCCAAATCTAAAACCCGACAACCTAAATCTCGATTATGCTTCTTTATTTTCAAGGTCTCAATGTACAAATCCCTAAATGCTTTTTGGAGCTCACTTTCATCTCCACTCTCCTCCTGTCTTTCTTCCTCACTCAAAGAACAAAAATCACTATCATCGCTCTAGTGTGTACTCTCGTGAGACAAAGTGGGTGTGCTGACATGACTAGAAAAAGCGACAATCATCCCATGTGCTAAACCTTTATCAGACTTATTTCTCTCATCACCCTCACTATCACTAAGAGTGGCGGGCATAGCAGTCTCTTTGCCTTTTCTCCTTATCCTAGTATGACACTCTTTAGCTATGTGCCCTTTGCCCTCAAACTCAAAGAACTTGATTTCATCCTCCTTGTCACTATCTTTGGCCTCCACTTTCTTTTTATTTGACTCAAAAAATCTCTTTTTATTGGAAGAATTTTTTTTATTCATTTTGAGAAATTTTTTAAGCTTTTTTGCAAACAAGGCCATATCTTTAAAATAAAAATCTTCCTTAGAGTCGGACTCACAAAATTTATCTTTCTTTTTCTTAAAATGATTCTTTAAAACAATCCCATTATACTTAGCCTTAATCGTTTTCGGAAACATGTCAATCTCATATGTTTGAAGATCTCCTACAAGTTCTTCCAACTTAACTGATTTCAAATTTCCCAAAGAGTTCAAAACAGTGACTTTAGGAATAAAGATTTTTGGAAGAGATCTCAAAATCTTTTTAACGACACGCGTGTTATCAATCACCTCACCCAAATTAAAACATGTGTTAACAATGCCCGACAAATGTGCATAAAAATCATCAAAGCATTCAGACTCAGACATGGTAATAGTCTCAAATTGGGTGGCCAGATTTTGTAATTTTGAGTCTTTGACCGCGTTCGTACCCTCATGTGTCAATTTTAAAACATCCCAGGCCTCTTTAGACATGGTACACATCATAATTCGGTGAAACTCATCAGGAGTGACAGCTCCACAAATAGCACTTAGACCACGAGAATTAAAGTTAGACATTTTATAATCGTCTTCAGTCCAGGCTGACACGGGTTTTAAAGAAGTGATATTATCAACGGTGACAGTGGGAGGAGGCCAACCATTTTTGCAAAGAAACCAAACACGCTTGTCAATAGATTTTAAAATAGATTTCATATGAGCTTTCCAGTAGGCATAATTAGACCCGTCAAAAATAGGCATCTGATTATATAAGTGTTCCATAAGAGAAATTGCGAATTTTTACAAACTTGATCTAAAAAAAATCAATATCACACAAATTATGCGAAAAATGGGAATACGCGATAAATTAGCGTATCCTGCTCCGATACCAATTTGATGACATGAGAAGTCAAATTGTATCTAAAAAAATAAATCCTTGAAAAATCATGATCACGCGATAAATTAGCGTAACCCGCTCTGATATCAATTTGTAAAGTTGCGACTGTGTGATACCGATTTAAACTAATTCGCAAATATCTAATTAGACCTTATTTAATTAGAGTCTATTCTTAAACAACCCTCAAACAAACAACTGCGTGTGTGCGTGTGTCAAATCATAAATAAATAAATCGTGTGACATAAATGTTCAGGAAAAATCCCCGAAGGGCAAAACCTTTTATTTTTAGAACTTTTGAATAATTTACAATACCATTGACTTACATAAAACCTGATAATTTCCCACAAGTGTAACGCACGGTGTCTTCGTCAAACCTTCAAAGCAACGGATAGAAATATCGTCGGCTGGAATCTCCCGTAAGAACTCTAGGTGGTCAGCAATGAAGAAGAAAATGACTTCTCCACAAAGATTGAACAAAAGAAACGCAGTGTTCTTGGGTTCCAAAAGATTCATAAAAGTATGTAGGAATTTTGGTGTGAATTAAACATGAGTTTTGGGACTAAAAAATATCAAGACTAGAGCTAATAGAACTCTAAAAAATGTCTCTCCAAGTCTTGAAAAATAACTCCCCCGAAGTTGGCTTTTATAGGAAACCAAAAGGAATTTTAAAACTTTGGAACTCTTGCCAGCGTCAGGTACCCGAAACTGGTTTGGCTTGTACCTCCAACCAATTCGCCCCCAAACCGGTTTGGCCTTCGGTTCGCAATAGTTCGCTGGTTTTGGGGCTTAAACACATAGCATTCTTCATAAGGATTTTATCGAGGTTTTCTCCATTTTCAAAGGGCCATAACTTCTTCACCGTAGCTCGGATTGAGGTGTTGTTTCTTCCAGTGTCTTCACGACGTCGAGAATTCAACTTTCCAGTTGATCGGACCTCCAGACTATGACCATAAAAATACCAAAATTCCCTTGAACTTTCATATCTTGCTTTATTTCATTATTTTGACTTCTCTTGCGTACCACTTGCATAAAGTGCCTAAAATCGTGGAACGTGAAGTCATTGAGGCAGATGTGGGACACAATTGAGATGATGACTTCTTGATTCTCGAAATTCATATTAAGGCCGTTATGTGAGATCGTGAAGTGACGTGCCTTTTGTAGCGGCGTACGACATATACAAATGTAAGATATCGGACATGAGAAAAATGTCTTTACAAATCCCCTCTATGTCTATGTCGGTACATACATAAAAATATCCGAATTATCAAATACCAAATTGCCTATACAAATCTACCCTCCCATGAACCCAAAACTGGAAAGATACAAATGAATACGTCTTCATCGTTTGTTCTTCAATTCATCAAAACCTCAAATCTTTTTTCATCAGGGTGTGCAATTCAGTGATCATCAATGTAGTACATACACACATGAGATAAAGCAAATACCAAGTGATGTATCCAGTTTGAAATGAGATAAACATAGATACCAGCTTAAAAAAAATCTCAACATATCAAAACTTCCCCATAATATGATAATTCATTCTCCCCCTTTTTATTATGTCCCCAAATAGACAAATGAGAAGAATAAATAAAACAAGGAAAGTTGAGGTGTCACGGTATTCAAAACAAAGGATCAATCAAATGGCAAACGTGCTCTTGCAAAGAGATACAAAAAATCTTCACAAACTATTTTTGAATTTTTTCAAATATTCATACAAAAATAAGATACAAAAAATCACACCATGGATGTAAACTAAAACATCCAAGTCATGGAAATGGAATGAATGGGTGTGAACAAATTCGATAGTCAAATCAACTCAATCAATCATATGTGCACGATGCATATTTGTACCCCTAACGAGTGAACATCAAAAGTATCCTTAGGTGTAAAGATTGTTGAATTTATTTGACATCGTATTATACAAATCAACAAATCAAAGTCAAAATGATTTTCAAATCAATAATGTCCAAAACTATGTAGCGCATTTTCCAAAATTTCAAGGACGTGCAGACCCGTTTTAATTCTCCCTCCAAACTCCCTCATATATATTTTCTTTTAGAGGTGTATAAACAAAATCCTTAAACTTTGGATAATTGGTGCAAAAACCTAGTTGGCCCATAATTGGCTTGAATTTCTTTTTATTGACTTTAAATTTTTCGGGCTCTTTTAAACCCCTGTGGACCCCGGATAATAAAATTCCTCCATTTTTTAGGTCCAAATTAACGGTGGATTAGTATTCGCAAAGGCAAAATGAACCTTTCTCAACTTTCCCATTTTCAAACAAAGCACACAAACTCACAAAACGGTTCTTATATGCACAATTTTCTTATAAAAAATTATCGCGCTTGGTTCGTTTTAAGGACATGATTGAAGTGAAAACACCCAACCATCATGAGATAAGACAAGAACAATAATCAAACAAATCCGTGCACGTGTGCAATAAAGGAAATCATGAGTCAAACATGTAGGTAGTAGAACTTAATTACATTTTAATGTCTCCAAACATTATAAAGAAAAAGGATGAACTGACCTATTGTCTCAAAACACTATCAAATAGTCACATGAAAATAATGGAATGATGTTGTGACCCCGTCATCCTAAGTGTTCATCCATATATGGTGCAAACAAAATGCAAAAATCTTTTTGGAATTTCTCAAACTTATATCAAAATAAAATCTTTTTGTATTTTTCAATTTTTCAAAAAAAAATACAAACATGATACATACTAGCAATAGGCAAATAATACCATCACGAAAAACATCCTATGCTAGTAAACAAGTCAAACCACGATCATTAGATGCAGAGGGGCTTTCCAAAGGTGGTGACAACTTATGAAAAACCTCCATCAATTATTGTGAAGTTTTGACTAAAAACTTAACTCTCTCACCTAAATGTGCAAACTCTCTCATGTAGTCTTCGGGAGCATGTAAAGTATCATGTGTGGGTGCATGTGTACTAGAAAAACGTGTAGAAGCAAAACATGACACATAACCGAACTTAAAACGAAATTCCTTAAGGTGCCCTCTCCTCTTGCAATGGGAACAAACATATATAGGCCTAGGAAGACCTCTCTCAAAAACTCTAGGACCCTCTCTCCAAATTGGAATGGGATGCCTAGGTGGGTTAGTGTGAGACTTACGTGAATCTATCACTAAAGTGGGAACTAGCTCAGGTGCTAATTGGGAAGTAGAAGCACCGTCATGACTTATTCCTAAATTCTAACCTTTACCCTTAAGAACCACCTTTTCAACCTTCTTAGGTACGTTCTCAAAATTGACTTTGACCTTCCTAGGACGTTCGAGATCACTCTCGAGTTGGGATACACGTGTCGTCAAACTAGACAACGTGTTGGTCAAATCACACTTATCCTTTCTCAAAACCTCCTTTTCTTTCTCCAAATCTAAAACCTGATGACCTAATCTCGATTATGCTTCTTTGTTTTCAATGTCTCGGTGTACAAATCTCTAAATGATTTTTGGAGATCACTTTCATCTCCACTGTCCTCCTGGATTTCTTCCTCACTCGAAGAACACAAATCACTATCATCGCTCTCGTGTGTACTCTCGTGAGACAAAGTGGCGTGCTCACACAATTAGAAAAAGTGACAACCATCCCATGTGCTAAACCTTTATCAGACTCATCTCTCTCATCACCCTCATCACCATCACTATCACTAAGAGTGGCAAGCATAGCAGTCTCTTTGCCCTTTCTCCTTATCCTAGTAGGACACTCTTTCACTATGTGCCCTTTTCCCTCACACTCGAAGCACCTATTCTCATCCTCCTTGTCACTATCTTTGGCCTCCATTTTCTTTTTATTTGACTCAAAAAATCTCTTTTTATGGAATTTTTTTTTATTCATTTTGAGAAACTTTTACAGATTTTTTGCAAACAAGGTCATATCTTTAAATCAAAATCTTCCTGAGAGTCGGACTCACAAACTTTTTCTTTTTTTTTCTTCAAATGAGTCTTTAAAGCAATCCCATTATCCTTAGCCTTAATGGTTTTGGGAAACATGTCAATCTCATATGTTTGAAGATCCAACTTAAGTGATTTTAAATTTCCCAAAGAGTTCAAAACACTGACTTTAGGAATAAAGCATTTTGGAAGAGATCTCAAAATATTTTTAACGACATGCGTGTTATCAATCACCTCACCCAAATTAAAACAT
Source organism: Sambucus nigra (assembly GCA_949130495.1). Lineage (NCBI taxonomy): Eukaryota > Viridiplantae > Streptophyta > Magnoliopsida > Dipsacales > Adoxaceae > Sambucus > Sambucus nigra. Next base: position 353,545,023 of record OX422215.1, read on the forward strand.
GTGTTAACAATGTCCGACAAATATGCATAAAAATCATCAAAGCATTCAGACTCAGACATGGTAATAGTCTCAAATTAAGTGGCCAGATTTTGTAATTTTGAGTCTTTGGCCGCGTTCGTACCCTTTTGTGCCAATTTGAAAACAACCCAGTCCTCTTTAGATGTGGTACACATCATAATTCGGCGAAACTCATCTGGAGTGATAGCTCCAAGAATAGCTCTTAGACCATGAGAATTAAAATTACACATTTTATAATCGTCTTCAGTCCAGGCTGACAGGGGTTTTAAAGAAGTGATATTATCAACGGTGATAGTGGGAGGAGTCCAACCATTTTCATAAAGCAACCAAACACGCTCATCAATAGATTTCATACGAGCTTTTCAGTAGGCATAATTAGACCCGTAAAAAATAGGGATCTGATTATATAAGTGCTCCATAGGAGAAATTTCGAATTTTCACAAACTTGATCTAAAAATAATCAACATCACACATATTATGCGAAAAATAGGAATACGCAATAAATTAGCGTAACATGCTCTGATACCAATTTGACGACGTGAGAAGTCAAATTTTATTAAAAAAATAAATCCTTAAAAAATCAGGATCACGAGATAAATTAGCGTAACCCGTTCTGATACCAATTTGTAAAGTTGCAATTGTGTGATACCGATTTAAACTAATTCGCAAATATCCAATTAGACCTTATTTAATTAGATTCTATTCCTAAATGTCCCTCAAACAAACAACTGCGTGTGTGCATGTGTCAAATCATAAATAAATAAAGCATGTGACACAAATGTTCAAGAAAAATCCCCGAAGGGCAAAACCTTTTATTTCTAGAACTTTGAATAATTTACAAGACCATTGACTTACATACAACAAAATAATCACCCACAAGTGTAATGCACGGTGTCTTCGTCAAACCTTCAAATCAACGGCTAGAAATATCATCGGCTGGAATCTCCCGCAGGAACTCCAAGTGGTTAGCAATGAAGAAGAAAATGGCTTCTCCACAAAGATTGAACAAAAGCAACGCAGTGTTCTTGGGTTCCAAAAGATTCACAAAAATATGCAGGAATTTTGGTGTGAATAAAAAATGAGTTTTGGGACTCAAAAATATGAAGACTAGAGCTAATAGAACTCTAGAAATGTCTCTCCAAGTCTTGCAAAATAACTTCCCCGAAGATGGCTTTTATAGAAAACCTAAAGGAATTTTAAAACTTTGGAACTCTTTCCAGCGTCAGGTACCCCAAATCGGTTCAGCTTGTACCTCGAACCGGTTCGCCCCCCGAACCGGTTTGGCCTTCGATTCGCGATAGTTCTCTGGTTTTGGGACTTAAACACATAACATTCTTCATAAGGATTTTATCGGGATTTTCTCTATTTTCAAAAGTCCATAACTTCTTCACCGTAGCTTGGATTGAGGTGTTGTTTCTTCCAGTGTCTTCACGGCGTCGAGGATTCAACTTTCCAGTTGGCCGGACCTCCAGACTATGACCGTAAAAATACCAAAATGCCCTTAAACTTTCATATCTTGCCTTCTCTTTCGTACCACTTGCATAAAGTGCCTAAAATCGTGGAACGTGAAGTCATTGAGGTAGATGTGGGACACATGATGGAGATGATGAATACTTGATTCTCGAAATTCAAATTGAGGCCGTCATGTGAGATCGTGAAGTGATGTGCCTTTTGTAGCGGCATACGACATATACAAATGTAAGATATCGAACAAGAGAAAAATGTCCTTACAAATCTCTCCCTATATCTATGCCAGTACATATATAAAAATATCCAAATTATAAAATACCAAATTTCCTATACAAATCTACCCTCCCATGAACCCAAAACTACAAAGATACAAATGAATAAGCCTTCATCGTTTGTTCTTCAATTCTTCAAAACCTCAAATCTTTTCTCATCAAGGTGTGAAATTCAGTGATCATCACTGTAGTACCTACACACATGAGATAAAGAAAATACCAACTGATGTATCAAGATTGAAATGAGATAAACATAGATACCAGCTTAAAACAAATCTCAACATCTCAAAACTTCGCCATAATATGATAATTCATTCTCTCCCTTTTTATTATGCCCCCAAATAGACAAATGAGAAGAATAAATCAAACAAGCAAAGTCAGGGTGTCATGGTATTCAAAACAAAGGATCAATCAAATGGAAAATGTGCTCTTGCAAAGAGATATAAAAAATCTTCACAAACGATTTTTGAATTTTTTCAAATATTCATACAAAAATAAAATACAAAAAATCACACCATGGATTTAAACTAAAACAACCAAGTCATGGAAATGGAATGACTATGTGTGAAAAAATTCGACAAGTAAATCAATCAATCAATCATATGTGCACAATGCATATATGTACTCCTAACGAATGAACATCAAAAGTATCCTTAGGTGTAAAGATTGTTGTATTTAGATGACATCGTCTTATACAAATCAACAAATCATAGTCAAAATGATTTTCACATCAATAACGTCCAAAACTACGTAGCGCATTTTCCAGAATTTCAAGGATGTTTTTAATTCTCCCTATAAACTCCCTCATATATATTTTCTCTTAGAGGTGTATAAACTAAATTATCAAACTTTGGAGAATTGGTGTAAAAACCTAATTGGCCCATAATTGGCATGAATTTCTTTTTATTACCTTTAAATTTTTCGAGCTCTTTTAAACCTCTTTGGACCCCGGATAAAAAAATTCCTCCATTTTTAGGTCCAATTTAACGGTGGTTTAGTATTCCCAAAGTCAAAATGAACCTTTCCCAGCTCTTCCCTGTTTTCAAATAAAGCACACAAACTCACAAAACGATTCTTATATGCACAATTTTCTTATAAAAAATTATCGCGCTTGGTTCGTTTTAAGGACATGATTGAAGTGAAAACACCCAACCAACATGTGATAAAACAAGCACAATAATCAAAAAATTCCGTGCACGTGTGCAATAAAGGAAATCATGAGTCAAACATGTAGGTAGTAGCACTTAATTACATCTTAATGACTCCAAACATTATAAAGCATAAGGATGAATTAACCTATTGTCTCAAAAAAGTATCAAATAGTCACATGAAAATAATGGAATGATGTTGTGACACCGTCATCCTAAGTGTTCATCCATAAATGGTGAAAATAAAATACAAAAATATTTTTGGAATTTCTCAAACTTTTATCAAAATAAAATCTTTTTGTATTTTTTAATTTTTCAAAAAAAATTAAAACATACAAACATGATACATACTAGAAATAGGCAAATAATATCAGCATGAAAAACATCCTATGCTAGTAAACAAATAAAACCTCAATCATTAGGTGTGAAGGGGTTTTCCAGAGGTGGTGACAACTTATGAAAAACCTCCATCAATTCTTGTGAAGTTTTGACTAAAAACTTAACTTGCTCACCTAAATGTGTAAACTCTCTCATGTAGTCTTTGGGATCATGTAAAGTATCATGTGTGGGTGCATGTGTTCTAGAAAAACGTGTAAAAGCAAAACGTGATGCATAACCCAAATTAAAACAAAATTCCTTAAGGTGACATCTCCTCTTGCAATGGGAACAAACATATATAGGCCTAGAAACACCTATCTCAAAAACTCTAGGACACGCTCTCCTAATAGGAATGGGACGCCTAGGTGGGTTAGGGTGAGACTTACATGAAACTATTACTAAAGTGGGAACTGGCTCGAGTGCTAATTGGAAAGTAGAAGCACCGTCATGACTTATTCCTAAATTCTCACCTTTACCCTTAAGAACCACCTTTTTAACCTTCTTAGGTGCATTCTCAAAATTGACTTTGACCTCCCTGGCTAGTTTGAGATCACTCTCGAGTTGGGATACACGTGTCGTCAAACTAGACAACGTGTTGGTCAAATCACACTTCTCCTTTCTCAAAACCTCCTTTTCTTTCTCCAAATCTAAAACCCGATAACCTAAATCTTGATTATGCTTCTTTGTTTTCAAGGTCTCGGTGTACAAATATCTAAATGCATTTTAGAGATCACTTTCATCTCCACTGTCCTCCTGGCTTTCTTCCTCACTCGAAGAACACAAATCACTATCATCGCTCTTGTGTGTACTCTCGTGAGATAAAGTGGGTGTGCTGACATGACTAGAAAAAGAGACAACCATCCCATATGCTAAACCTTTATCAGACTCATCCCTCTCATCACCCTCATCATCCTCACTATCACTAAGAGAGGCGGGTATAGTTGTCTCTTTGCACTTTCTCCTTATCCTAGTAGGACACTCTTTAGCTATGTGCCCTTTTCCTTTACACTCAAAGCACCTGATCTCATCCTCCTTGTCACTATCGTTGGCCTCCACTTTCTTTTTATTTGACTCAAAAAATCTCTTTTTATTGGAAGAATTTTCTTTATTCATTTTGAGAAACTTTTTAAGATTTTTTGCAAATAAGGTCATATCTTTAAAATCAAAATCTTCCTTAGAGTCGAACTCACAAAGTTTTTATTTCTTTTTCTTAAAATGAGACATTAAAGTAATCCCATTATCCTTAGCGTTAATGGTTTTGGGAAATATGTCAATCTCATATGTTTGAAGATCTCCTATAAGTTCTTCCAACTTAAGTGATTTCAAATTTCCCAAAGAGTTCAAAACAGTGACTTTAGGAATAAAGTGTTTTGGAAGAGATCTCAAAATATTTTTAACGACACGCGTGTTATCAATCATCTCACCCAAATTAAAACACGTGTTAACAATGTCCGACAAATGTGCATAAAAATCATCAAAGTATTCAGACCCAAACATGGTAATAGTCTCAAATTGGGTGGCCATATTTTGTAATTTTGAGTCTTTGACCGCGTTCGTACCCTTATATGTTAATTTCAAATCATCCTAGGCTTTTTTAGACATGGTATACGCCATAATTCGGTGAAACTCATCAGGAGTGATAGCTCCAGAAATAGCACTTAGACCACGAGAATTAAAATTAGACATTTTATAATCGTCTTCAGTCCAGGCTGACTCGGGTTTTAAAGAAGTGATATTATCAACGGTGACAGTGGGAGGAGTCCAACCATTTTTGCACAGCAACCAAACACGCTCGTCAATAGATTTTAAAATCAATTTCATACGAGCTTTCCAGTAGGCATAATTAGACCCGTAAAAAATAGGCATCTGATTATATAAGTGCTCCATAGGAGAAATTACGAATTTTCACAAACTTGATCTAAAAAGAATCAATATCACAAAAATTATGCGAAAAATAGGAATACACGATAAATTAGCGTAACCTGCTCTGATACCAATTTGACCACGTGAGAAGTCAAATTGTATCAAAAAAATAAATCCTTGAAAAATCAGGATCATGCGATAAATTAGCGTAACCCGCTCTGATACCAATTTGTAAAATTACGACTGTGTGATACCGATTTAAACTAATTAGAAAATATCCAATTAGACCTTATTTAATTAGAGTCTATTCTTAAACAACCCTCAAACAAACAACCGCGTGTGTGCGTGTGTCAATCATAAATAAATAAAGCATGTGACACAAATGTTCAGGAAAAATCCCCGAAGGGCAAAACCTTTTATTTCTAGAACTTTGAATAATATACAAGACCATTGACTTACATACAACCTGATAATTTACCACAAGTGTAACGCACGGTGTCTTCGTCAAACCTTCAAAGCAACGACTAGAAATATCGTCGGCTGAAATCTCCCACAGGAACTCCAGGTGGTCAGCAATGAAGAAGAAAATGGCTTCTCCACAAAGATTGAACAAAAGCAACGCAGTGTTCTTAGGTTCTAAAAGATACACAAAAGTATGTAGGAATTTTGGTGTGAATCAAACATGATTTTTGGGACTCAAAAATATGAAGACTAGAGCTAATAGAACTCTAAAAAATGTCTCTCCAAGTCTTGAAAAATAACTCCCCCTAAGTTGGCTTTTTATAGGAAACAAAAAGGAATTTTAAAACTTTGAAACTCTTTCCAGCGTCAGGTACCCCAAACCGATTCAGCTTGTAACTCGAACCAGTTCGTCCCCTGAATCGGTTTGGCCTTCGGTTCGCGATAGTTCGCTGGTTTTGGGGCTTAAACACATAGCATTCTTCATAAGGATTTTATTGGGATTTTTTCCCTTTTCAAAGGGCCACAACTTCTTCACCGTAGCTCTGATTGAGGTTCCGTTTCTTCCAGTGTATTCGTGGAGTCGAGCTCTTCAACTTTACAATTTTTTGGAACTCCAGACTATGGCTATAAAATTACCGAATTTCCCTTGAGCTTTCATATCTTGCCTTCTTTCATTATTTTGACTTCTCTTGCGTACCACTTGCATAAAGTGCCTAAAATCGTGGACCATGAAGTTGTTGAGGCAGATGTGGGACACATGATGGAGATGATGAATGCTTGATTCCCAAAATTTGAATTAAGGCCATCATGTGAGATCATGAAGTGATGTGCCTTTTGTAGCGACCTACGACATATACAAATGTGAGATATCGGACATGAGAAAAATTTCCTTACAGGATTTTGACCCACAAAGTTTAGGCCTTATTTATCAGCCAATATTAGGGCCATTATCAGCCAAAATGCAAGAGTGGGAAACGTGAGAAAACGGAGAAGTTACAAAGAGGGTTTCCAAGCCATAACCACTACACACCACCATTATTCATCGACTTTTTCACCGGATAGAGGGAGAACCAACCATTAACATCACCAACGGATCAGAACATCGATTCTAAGGCAAGTGATGTGATTTCATTAAGTTTTCGCGAATAATTCATCTTTGTTAGTGTAGGATTTGATGATAACCTTGAATAATGATAAAAAATCATGAAATTTGGAGAAGAAACCTAAATCTTGAATAGGATTTGCATGTAGATTAGTTATGGAAGTAATTCGGTAACCAAATCATAACCTTAGATGGATTAAAAATGGATTTAAGAAGATAAATATTATGGTTCTCGAAGAAAATAGAAAAATAAAGTTTTTTTAGGTTAATATGGAGATTTGATCCAAGAAACGATAATTGTTGATGATTTAAAAGTTTTGGAACGTTAAGAATCATGTAATTAGGTTGTATAATGACCCCATATACTTGTATTAGAGTTTCACATCATGTAATGAAGTTTTGGGAAAAATATGGGACTGAAAAATGAAGAAACCCGTAACCTCACTTGCTTGATCGATCGATCAACATTCATAGGTCGATCGATCGATGATCAGGCTCGATCGATCGATCCCCCCAGAAATGGTGACTTTTTTCCCCTCTTTAATTTTAAGTGTTTCCGGCCATCGAATGTTGTAGTTGGGGATTATGTGAATGCATTAGGATTTGAAGGAGACCAGTAGGGATATATATTTGAACCCAAAATATATTAGAATTGGGCTGGAATGTAGCGTTGAATTTTTTAATGTTCGAGGAGCAATTTCCTATTTTATGATGTGAGAACGTGATTTAAATTCTAAGGAGTGAGGCTGAGAATAATCATAGTGTATGAATTAGACTAATGGTATAAGGCTGAGAATATACCTTTAATAATATAACAAGTTATCTAAGAAGTGTGAATACTTATAGATCATTATGTGTATGACATACCTACCATACTTGCTATCACGGGAGGTCGGCTTTCGGAACATGGCCATTTAATCTTTATGTGCCTACGGGGGGATTTAGATTGGTACCTTGAGGACATAGGGATATGAATGACTTATTTATGAGTTATTAAGTCAGCTGACCATGGGAGCGTAGGTATGTGCGTGACCCATGGGTATGTGAACTATGTTCGCCTCCAATATGTGTGATTTTGTTTATTGAATGGTTCCTGAGAGATTCGAACACGTGGTCCTTATATACGTTATGCACCGGGATTCGATAGCAGAGTATGTGTGCACCACATCTTAGCCTAGGGGTGCCCTGATTGTATATTTATGCTGAGATTAATATACCTGTAATTATAACAGACTCTTTGTTAAAGTGTGAATATAAGTAATTGAGATATTTTGAGTGGGATTTAAAATGAGAATTTCCTATCGTAATTGTTATAAATTAATATGGTCAATGAAAATGGGAGATACACGTAGGATATATTAGAATCTTATGATTAAACCCCTATATTATAATGTGAGGTCAGGAAGTGGTACAAACTAGTTAGTTAACGACATAACTAGGACGGGTTAAGGATATACGTTAGGCGTGCACATTAGCTGAGGGGTGAGAAACTCATGTGAGAGCACGTAACCTACATGTATTTAATATTCACTGTTTAATGCAATTAAACACTTGCTATATTTTAAACTGTTTTCACCTTGGGCTCTGACCCGTTTGCTTTTAAATCTATTTGCTTGTAAAACCTTTTAGGTGCCCAACCACAGGGACGCTAATCATAGGAGTTCCATTCCATTGACATGCTGTAGATGTTGTGGAAGTTACAGGATCTCGGTAGTAGATGCCTCCACATTCTGCATTTGATTGTATTTCCGGGTCATTCATCTGTTAGGCCATGTCGCTCCTTTTCATTTAGAGACAGCTTTCTCATACTTTCAGTTTTATTTCAGTTTTGGAGTTATTTAAGTATTCAGACTTTGTATTGGGTTTTTATTCAGTATTTGGATTATTCAGGGGAGTGTTACTCCAAAATTTTATCATTTCATTATTATTCTATTGTGATTGTGATCAGATGTGGTGTGGTTAGCTTATGACTTAATTGATTGCATGTTAATTTAATTTAATAAAATTTGGCAACTCACTTTTTAAATATTAGGTGGCTAGTAATTGTTTAATAATGTTTTCGACAGTGATGCTATGAACTGAATCAACTTGACATTTTGTATTAATTTGAATAAATGAGTAGCTACCCGGTATTTAATTAGTCGGGGTGTCACAATGATGTAATGGATGTTTTTCATACGATGTCACCATCTTTGAAAAACTCCATCGCACCTAGCGTAGGTTTATTTTCATGATGATATTTTATGCCTATTGCTAGTGTGTACCCACTTTGTATTTATCTTTCTTCCATTTTTTTTTATATTTGTTCGAAAAAATAAAAAGATTTTTGTTTTTGAAATTTTTTGGAAAAATACAGAAATATTTTCTTTTTTTTGAAAAAATTGAAAAAGCCAAAAAGGTTAATTTTGATAAATTTTTTGAAAAAGTCAAAAAGAGCTTTGTATGTTGTTTACATCGTTTATGAATGGACATTTAGGATGACCAACTCACAACATCATTCCATATCCATATGACTATTTTTTTAGTTTGAGACAATACATCATTTCATCCATGTGCTTTATAATGTTTGGAGTGATTAAGATGATATTTGAGATTACTTTCTAGATGTTTGACTCAATATTTTCTTTAATGCACACTTGCACATATTTGTTTGATTATTTAACTTGTGTATCACATATTGGTCGAAGTGTTTTCATCTCAATCCTGTCTTTAAAACGAACCTTATGCGATAAAACTTGACAATGAAAGAGTGCATGTAAGAACAATTGCCCTGAGCAGTTACTTCAATATGAAAAAATGATGAGTGGACACGGGAAAGGGCTGTGAGTGAATAATAATCACGTCATGAAAGACACCGTTTAAAAGATCCTAAGAAAAAATTAAGGCAATAAGAATAATTATATGCCAAAAGGGGCCAATAGGATTTCTCTAAGTTGAGAAAAAAGAAATACATATATATATATATATAATATGGGAGCTTGATTTTTGAAAATATACACATTTTTAACGGTCTAGATCGATGCCACCTACTCACATATTTTTACACATTTTAATGGTTTAGATCACTTCACATTCCTTTTTACAAATCTACCCTCACTAATTTGGGTTTCCCCATTTTTTTATCCACAAATATTACAATTCAATTAAAAAATGAGGGCACTTTAGTAACCCTCTCTCCCTCACACTCTTACACACGCACACGCTCACCTCTCTCCCTCATTCTCTCGCTCGAAACCTCCCAATCCCACCCCGTCATCCTCACATCTCTCCCTCATTATCTCGCTCCAAACCCCCCAAACCCACACGCACATAGGGCAATCCGGCTATGGTTCCGGCGTCGGACGGAGCCCCCTCACGCCCTTGGTAAACCCCCCTCCCCCTCTCCCTTCCCCACTCACACACACGAACACACAGACGCACACAGAATCATACACACACACAGACACATAAACACACACACGCACACACAGAAACACACACACACGCTCCACTCTCTTTCTCTCTCATATATAACTTTCAACCCACGAACCTAATGCTCCATGGAAGATTAAAGTCTTAGAACTTTATGCAAAATAGTTGGTTCCAGAACAAAGATTGATTTAATAGTTGGGTAATTATTTTTTTTTGCAGATCAAATGTTATTTCAGGGCTTACAAGGAACCAAAAATGTATGTTTATTTTTCATTTCACCATCTTATTATACGAACTAGTGTTTTACTTCTACGACTCTTTGTTGTTTATTGTTTGTTTTAATGGGTATGTTGATAGTAGTTTCAAAACCAATTCCGTTTTGATCTACAAGATTTTGTTGTTTTTTGTTTGCTTTGATGGGTTATTTCATATGTTGCAGATTTCATATGTTGCAGTTTGCTTTGATGGGTTATTTCATATGTTTGCTTTGATGAGTTTTGAGCAGTCTTAGAACTTTATGCAAAATAGTTGGTTCCAGATCAAAGATTGATTTAATAGTTGGGTAATTATTTTTTTTGCAGATCAAATGTTATTCCAGGGCTTACGAGGAACCAAAAATATATGTTTTTTTTTTTAATTTGATCATCTTATTATACGAACCAGTGTTTTACTTCTACGACTCTTTGTTTTTTATTGTTTGTTTTAATGGGTATGTTGATAGTAGTTTCAAAACCAAATCCGTTTTGATCTACAAGATTTTTTGGTTTTTTGTTTGCTTTGATGGGTTATTTCATATGTTGCAGATTGCATAAATAAAGAACCGAATTTTGCAATCTACAACGAAGTTGTTTGATGAAATAACCCTGAAAACCTGGACTACACATTAAAGACTTTTTGTTTGTTACCAAAGAGAGATAATGGAGCTTATGGTGTACAATACTAAACAACAAAGAAATTCAGTGTTACAGATTTATGTTTTTTTAAGAGTTCCAGTTATTGCATATTTTAACTTTCTGTTTTGGTTTGGGATTTTTACGATGTTGCTGAATTAAGTGTTTGCTTGAGTTGTGTTAATAAGAGTCGAGCATTGCAAAAAAGTGATATAGAATCAACTAATATGGATCTGAATTTTTATCAAGGTTCTGGTACAAATTAGCTTGAGGTGTGTTCTAAATCCGAAGATTTTTTTTATTATGTTTACCCAAATTGATAGTTTATTAGTATTTATTATGGGGGTAGAAGGCGCACTGAGACTTATGGTATGTTACATTTTGCTGTAGAGAAGTGAGCAGAACATATGGTTCATATAGTTTTTGGTTTGCAACCTACATGTTTGTTCCTCTAAAGAAATTGATTGGAACCTACTAAATTAATAAGCACCACGACTCGCAGGATTTCATGTATTATTTCTTTAGTCGGGTTTTATTCATTTGTGACACTAAGACTTGAAACAAAATATACTTTGTTGCATATTTTTTATGCACATAAGCATTATGGGTGGGAGCTAATATTTCACTTTGGTTTTTGGTGCTTTCTTAGGAAAGTATGGTTGCTAATAATAAAGTTCGTTGGATTCTTAAGGTAATAATAATTATGTCGTATGGATTATTGTGAGATAATGTTTTAATATGTTTGATTCCAATTCGTAGTTCTATTTCGTGATAATTTGTATTTTTTGGTGTTGGCTTAAGGTGATTATAGCCATTTAAAGAACACACTTAAATTGAAAATGATTGCTCCCTCTTTTCTCAAACTTGGAAATATAGTCTTATATGGTTTGTAACCATTATTGTGATGTTGAAAATCAGGTGTACTATTTGTACTTGGATTGAGCATATTACTTGGCAAATCAGGTGTACTATTTGTTTTTTTTCTTTTGTTTAATTTACGATCTGAAAAAAACTACTTACCAAGTCTCCAAGAACCGGTGGTATTCGTTTGTTTCAATCATTTTTTAGTAAATGTAGAACTCATATTTTAACTATTATACTTATCTATTTCAGGTGGACTTTAGCCATGTTCTGAGCTTGATTCGGTTTACTCTCATTTCTACTTCATTTGCTCTGTTTTGAGGTTATAAGTTTGTGTTCATTTATGTTCATTTCAGCTTTATTGCTAACTGTTATTTATATCGTTTACTCATTTCTTTGTTAATATATAATAACAGATGTATGCTTAAAACGAAACCAGAATCAGTAGAACAACATAAAATTAAATTTGCAGAATGCAGTAGTAGGTATGAGTGTTCTGCCAAAAGACTCCTGGGCATATTAGTGATCGTTTTACTGAATTCCCTTATTTGGTCACAAAGACTCCTAGGCGCCAATGGATGCAGTGCCGATGGGAAGACCCAATGGTTCCAACAGATTATGATAGTGGTACTGATCACTTCTCTTCTATTGAATTGCTCGGCATGTAAAAAAAATCGTGGTCTATCTCATCATACTTATATTTATCTGAACATATATGCAACCCCCGCCCCTCCGCAGCACCCTTCCGCCCCTAGTAAAATCCCTCCCCCTCCCCCCCCTCCCCCCACACACGCACACAACTCTCCCTCATCTTCTCCCCTTCCACCGCCCCCTGCCCCGTCCCCTCCCCCCTTCCCCACTCACACATGCACACACGCGCACACAAACACACACACAAACACACACAGAGACACACAAAGCTCTCCCTCATCTTCTCCCTCTCCTCCGCCCCCGCCCCGCCCCTTCCCCCCTTCCACACTCACACACGTAGAGCATATATGCGATGCATATATGCAATCTGCATATATGCATATTGTATCTATGCAGCCCCCTCCCCCGCCCCCTCCTCCCTGATAAAATCCATCCCCCCTCCCCCCTTATCCACTCACATACACGCACACATGAACACACACATGCACGCACACACACACGCATGCACACACGCACACGCACACACACACACACACACACACACACACACACACACATAACTCTCCCTCATCTTCTCCCACGCCCCCTCCCCCCTTCCCCACTCACACACACACACAAACATGCACACACGCACACTTGCATCCCCTGCCCCGTCCCCTCCCCCTTCCCCACTCACACACGTACACACACACACACAAACATGCACACACGCGCCCCCTTCGTGTCCCCTCCCCCCTTTCCCACTCACACACGCGCACACAAACACACGCACGCACACCCGCACACACGCATATGCATATATGCACTTCATATATGCATATTGCATATATGCATACCTTCCCCGTCCCCTCCCCCCTTACCCACTCACACACGCACACACGCGCACACAAACACACACACACACATACGCCCCCTGCCCGTCCCCTCCCCCACTCCCACACGCACACACGCAGACACAAACACACACACAAACATTTTAAGTTGTATTCATGTCCCTCTTCTTTAATCAACCAAGGCTTGAGATAAAATGGTCTTCTCCCTCTTCTTACCCAGTGCATATTGTCTCATGTATTTGAAAAGTTTCATATTGTCTCATGGTACTATTCATTTGTTCATGTTATAGGAAGTAATCTACGAGCAAGATCATATATAATAAGTAATTAATTTTAATTTAATTTTAACTAGCTTACCCATTGATTCGAACCGTTCATATACGTAGATATAGTATACTTGCAAAGTTTTGGACTCATGTCGTGTCAATTTTGGATTAATGTTGTGTCGTTTTATGCTATTGTATTGTTTCTAAAAATTGAAAATTGCCACCCCATGGAGGCATAACAACTCAAAAGCACATATTTAGGAAGTTATGTGAATTTGAGGTGATATTTTTACATGCTAAAAACATTTCTAAAGAGTAAGATGAGCAAAACAGACCATCTCGAGTTAAAATTGTTGGTTTCGCTACGGCCATAAATTGTCCTCGAGTTAATATTGCATGTACACTAATTTCCTGTAGTTGCATCACGATGGATGTTACGTGTACACTAATATTGCATATCATCCATGTCTGCAGCGATGTTCAGCGAAGAGTTTTTTTGCAGCGATGTTCAGCGATGATGGCATCCACGTGCGTGGGTAACACAAAGGTATGAATTTTTCGTCTATTGAGGAGGTATTTAAGTGACTACAATTTCTTTGCCTATTTTTCCCATTTATTTGCCATTTGAACATACCGTTTGACCACTAGAATTACAGTGTATTGATTTAATTTTACTTCTGTTGGGTATCATTTTCTTTTTGATAAAATTTAGCAACAACTGAAATGATAAAAATGCTCGCACTGAAATGATGGCTGTAGATTAGGATGGCTGCATATGTATGCAGTGCATATATATATATGCAGGTGCATATATATGCGCATATATATGCATATGCATATATATATATATATATATATATATATATATATATATATGCAGGGCATATATATGCATACACATATATATGCAGCTGCATATATATGTGTCCATATGCATATATATGCAGTGCATATATATGTTGATTGCATATATATGCGTACGCATATATATGTATTAAGTTCCTCATTTTTTAGTATTTCCATCTTTACAATGCTTCAAATGAAGCTATGGGTTATTATGGTAGTGTTGGTCTGTTAATTAGTTTGTTTTATAGGGGTTTGTGTTAATGTTGGTTGACACATAACTGTTTTGATAACCAACTTTTCACTTTTTTATTTAATAAACAAATTTGCATAATATTATGCTGAATATCAAGTCATATATGTTATACTATGCTGAAAATCTGTTATACTGAATATTAAGATGAAATTTGCATCAACACAAATAGGGTCTCGATTGGTTGGATTATCTATTACGTTTCACCATCCGTTTTACTGATTTGAGTCATTTATTCAATTCATAAATATGTAGGTGCACATTTCTAAACAGAGGTGAAAGTGTATTCATGTTTAAATACCGATTCTCAAGATGAACATGTGTTCATTTTGCTATCGAAGCCAGAAGTTGACGAGCCACATGATGTCATCATTTGCTATTAAGGTAAATTTTCCATAAAATATATCCCATTCTGTTTTGATCTATAAATATGGGATCGGTTAATATTCAATGTAATTTTTTAACTATTTTATATAGATTTGTGGTTTAGAATAGATGCAATAACACTTCTTGGGTGTATATATGCACTGCATATATGCATACCTGCCCCGTCCCCTCCCCCCTTCCCCACTCACACACGCACATATGCATATATGCAGATTGCATATATGCAAACCTGCCCCGTCCCCTCCCCCCTTCCTCGCTCACACACGCACGCACGCACACACACATACACAAACACACACACACACACACACACATGCTCCCCCTTCCTGTCCCCTCCCCCTTTCCCACTCAGACACGCGCACACGCACACATGCACGCACACACTCGCACTGCATATATGCATATGCATATATGCACTGCATATATGCATACCTGTCCCATCCCCTCCCCCCTTCCCCACTCAAACACACACACACACACACGCACACATGCTCCCCCTTCCCGTCCCCTCCCCCTTCCCCACTCACACACGCACACACGTGGACACAAACATATGCGCCCCCTGCCCGTCCCCTCCCCCCTTTCCCACTCGTACACGCGCACACAAACACACACACGCACACACTCGCACTACATATATTCATACCTGCCCCGTCCACTCCCCTTTCCCCACTGACAGACGCAGACATAAACACACACAAACATGCACACACGCACACATGCACCCCCTGCCCGTCCCCTCCCCCCTTCCCCCCTCACACGCATAGACACACACACAAACACACACAAACATGCACACACGCGCACTGGCATATGTGCACTGCATATATGCATACACGCAAACACGCGCACACATACACATGCACACACACGCCCCCTGCCCCGTCCCCTCCCCCTTCCCCACTCACACGCACGCGCACACACACATGCACACACGCGCCCCCTCCCCCTTTCCCACTCACACACGCACACACGCGGACACAAACACACACGCCCCCTGCCCGTCCCCTCCCCCCTTTACCACTCACACGCGCGCACACAAACACGCGCACGCACACACTCACACAATCGCACTACATATATGCATATGCATATATGCATACCTTCCCCATCCCATCCCCCCTTCCTCACTCACACACGCGGACACAAACACACACACAAACATGCACACACGCACCCCCTGCCCGTCCCCTCCCCCCTTCCCCACTCACACATGCACACGCGAACACAAACACACACAAACATGCACACACGCGCACTGCATATATGCATATGCATATGCATACATGCAAACATGCGCACACGCGCTCCCTGCCCCGTCCCCTCCCCCCTTCCCCACTCACACACGCACACACGCGCACACAAACACACACACACCCATGCACACACGCGCTCCCTACCCATCCCCTCCCCCTTCCCCACTCACACACGCACACACGCGCCCCCTGCCCATCCCCTCCCCCCTTTCCCACTCAAATGCACACACGCGCGCGCGCACACAAACACGCACACACGCACTGTATATATGCACTCGCATATATGCATATGCACTTATTAAAATAGTTCCTTTTTCCTAATATTGTTATTTGTTTTATTTGTAGACCAAATATGATGGGATCAAACTCGAAACTGCATTTTTGTATAAAAGATGTAATCCAATTGGATCCGGCTGAATCAATCTCGAATTTAGAAAATTTGGATGTGATTGTATATTTCATTTTACTGATTTTATATTTACTTATGTGACTATATCTTTGTTCGAGAAACTGATTAATTATGTTTATTGTTTGTCAAATCGTATAGAAAACCGAGAGAGAGAGAGTGATCATGGCTAGAGGTGGGAAGAAGGATGGGAAGACAACAGTCGTAGCACCTAATCCAGAAGCACCATGGCACATACATTTTGAGGAAGTGCCACATATTCTCCTTCCCCTGCCTTCTAGCTCCCATCTCTGAATTTGGGGGTGGATAGTCCAATAAACAAAGGGGATTATGCCCATTTTTTTTTAAAAATTGACACTTTGTTTTTTTGAGACACAGTTAGTTTGATTGGTGAATATTGTATATTTCATTTTATATGTGAATTTGTTTGAAGAATTTAGACAATTTGGATGTTGGACTATTTGTTATTTGTTAAGCAGGGTCAATAGTTCCATAAACAAAGGAGATTATGTCCAGATTTTTTTAAAATTTGACACTTTGGTTTTTTGAGACAATGTGAATTCGATGGATGAATATTGTATATTTCGTATTATATGTGAATTTATTTGATGAATCTAGACTATTTGAATGTTATTGGACTATTTGACATTGTTTAAAAATTACACTTCGAAATTTTTGCGTTTCGCTATTACGTACTTTGAAAATTATCGTCGTTTCGCGATTACGTACTTTGGAAAATTTCGTCGTGCCTTCAGGCACGGGAATACGCTAGTATATATATATGAGGGAGTTTGGTTGGAAATAAATCAACGGGTTTGCACGTCCTAAAAAAATCTTGAAAAATCATTAAATAATTTTAGCCGTTATTGGTGTGGAAATCATTTTAGACTTTCACTTGTTGATTTGATTAAGTCAATGTCATTTGAATTTAACAATTTTTACACCTAAGGATGATTGGTTATCTTAGTGTAAATTCATGGTGTGTGATGTTCTTTTGTAAACTATTTTTGTTTGAAAAATGGAAAAATGAAAAATCGTTGGTGAATGCTTTCAAGTTATGATCGTAGTTGATTTACTTTGCTTGTCGTGACACTCCATGCTTATTTTTATTTATTATTTTCCTTGTCTATTCTAGACAAATAAAAAGGGGGATAATGAATTATGATTTAATGGGGGAGTTTTTATGTTATGGAGAAGATTTGAGATTTGATCTGTGTTTTGATTTATGTTTATCTCTTTTCAAACTCTATACGTCACGAAGGTATTTATTTCTTGTCTCATGTGTGTTGGTACAAAAGTTAAATATCATTATTTTTCACACCCTGATGATGATAAAGAAACGTTTGCAATTTGAAGATGTTAAAGATTTTTGGTAATTCTTTCAGACTTGTATTTTTAGTACCTTTCCAGTTTTGGATTCATGGTTGGGGGGGGGGGGGGGTATTAGATTTGTATAGGATATTTGATTTGATAATTGAGAAATTTTTTAGTTTGTACCAGCATAGACATAGGGTAATACTTGTAAGGACATATTTTACATAGTCCGATTTACATTAGAGTATGTCGTATACCGCTACAACCGTCAAAGAAATGTTTAAGTCCAATCATGCATCAATACGGATCCGAATATCAATATTCTTCAACGGAAAAGCCTATGCGAGATAAAATTTGGTAAGGTTGTGTTTAAGAACCTTAACGGTTCATTAAAAGTGTTGGGATAGTTTTTCAAAACTGTTTTTAAACATCTGAGCCGTCATTTTTTGTCAAAGGAATTTTTTCTAAGTGTTGAGGCAGAGTTTTAACAAAAAATATTTTTTTCTGATGTCATTCAAATGACATGTCGATGCCATTAAACAATATGACAAAGTCATTCGAACGAAGTCTTCAAATGGCATGAAATGTCACGCGAAGTCTCATTTGAAGTTTGCTTAAAGTATTTTATCAAACGACATCACACTGTTTTGATTTTAATTACTCGTTTGATAGCTTGCGCGAAGTTGTTCAAGCGACATCACAAGTCATTCGAGCGATAGGGAGATCTCGTTGGATCTAAGTATCCGACTCAATGTTGTTATATATACTTGATTAAATAAGTCATTTTTCTTCAAGAAGACTTGAGTTTTTCAGTTACCTGAAAACTGCAAACTGCCGAATTATTTTGTCTTCTTCATTTAGGGTTTAAAACTTTGTTTTTCAATTCACAAAAATCCTAATAGTTTAGTGAATTGTTTTGGAACCCAAGATACGATCTTGTTGAAGTTTCTCTTGTAGAGATGGTAAATCTACAGCTGGCGACTGCATGCCATTGGGAGTACTTATGGGCGTTCATGGTTGATTCAAAGCTGTGTATTCTTGTGGGTTGCTGCGATTGATCCATTGTCGACTCTAGATTGCGTGTCTATGTGAGTGTTTGCGGATATTCATTGCAGATTTTATTGTGTATGTAAGTTGCGATTTACTTTTGCGTCGTGAAATAAAAATGTTTTCCTTTTTTTTTGTGAAATCTTTGTGTCAACAATTTATTTGTGATGATTTGATTTTACCCACCTAGATGTATGTGTTAGGGTTTAAATAAAATTAGTTTAAAAATTGAATCCAATTAAATAAGTTTTAAATTGGAATTTGTGAATTGGTTGAAATCGATATCACATAGAATTCCTAACAAGTTCCCACACCTGATTCGAATACAAAGAGTCCATCTCGATATTCATATCCTTTAGACAAAGCTTGGTATCCTTGTCTTGGAGTGCTTTATCATAGTTATCGAGATTCATTTTGTGTTCCCTTAGGAATTTACCAAAGTGCTCTCCCAAATACACCAACCTATCAGGTAGACGCCTGACCCTCCCACTATAATATGGATCCTCTTATGGTCAAGTATAAGTGACACACGTATCCCGATCATCGATAATATTACCACCATGATTAGGTAGTGTACTATCGATATCAGGTTGTATTTCATCCTCTATGGGTTGTCCCGAATCATTCTCTTTCTCTTGTCCCCTTAGCTCTTGAAAGATAATCTAGCTCTTGGGCTCGTGGTTTATCATATAATCTTCCTCTAAGTACTAGACATTTATGCTAACATTTACCCATTGGTCCTTAGGATAGTAAAATAAACCACCCTTAGTTCATTTTTCCTAACCTACAAAGGCACACACTTTTGTCCTCAAATCCAACTTGTCAAGCTCCATACTTAGCACGTGTGACAAACAACCCCAAATCCGAATGTTCCCTAAACTAGGTTTGCACCCAGTCCACTATTCCTTGGGAGTTATTGAAATTGATTTAGAAGCATTCAAGTTCAGTAAATAAGTGGTCACCTCTAATGCATAAATCCCCAAAAGAATGTAACAAATCCGAATAACTCATCATAGATCTAGCCATATTCAAAAAAAGTTATATTCCTTGTTTTCGCTACACCATTTTGTTGTGGATTGATCGTTGAAGACAATTAGGTTGTAATGCCCAACTCTGATAAGTCTTGCCTAAACTCTCCCAAAAGGTATTCCCTTCCATAATCAGACCATAGAGTATGGATTAGTTTATCGTGCCTACACTCCCCCTCAACCTTGTGCACTTATAAATTATCAAAGGTTTCATACTTATGGTGCATAAGGTAAACATATTCATACCTTGATTAATCACTAATTAAAGTGATGAATTACTCGTAACCAAATTTTCCCTGGATAGTCATAGGCCCACATAAATCGAATAAACCAATTCTAACACATCTTTGGCTCTATAACCCTTGTCCGTAAATGACCTATTAGTAATTTTACCCACTAAGCATGATTCGTAGATGGGAAGTGCCTTCCTTTCCAATGAACTCAATTTCCCATTTGAAATCAGTCTTTATATCCTTTTTAGATGTATATAACCCAAACGTAAGTTACAAAGATATGTTTGGTTCAACTTAGAAGGTTCCTTTCTCTTTAGGTTATTTCCATTGAAGTTATTCAATTTAGTATTAAGCAGTAACAATGAGATATGTATGATAATATAAAGATCATTTTCCAAATTTCCAAAACATGTAAAATATTTACCATTTTTGATAAAAACTCCTTTATTTAAATAAACCAGGTATCCTTTCATCATAAGTTTAGAAATCGAAATAAAATTTCTTCTTATACTAGGATTATAAAAATAATCTATTAATACTAACTTATTATTTCCACAAAAATTTAAAACTAAATTTGCTCCTCCTCCTTCTCCTCCTCCTCCTCCTACCTTGGGATGATCGCCCATGAATAGAAATATCTCTCCAGCATTGAGCTCCCTAATTACCTGAAAAAAACCCTGTAAAAAATTGAAAACATGATTAGTGGCTCCTGAATTTACACAATAGGTACTGATATATTGCACCAACCAACATGTCTTAATAATGTAGTAGAAATTACCATTTCCATTCTTCTTGCCTATGAAGACGATACATTTATTCTTTCACTGTCCTTCCTATTTGTAGGTGTAACATTTGCCTTTCGTCTTCTTACCCTCTCCCTGCGGCTTATGGTTTTTCTTGACAACTTTAGGTTGTGCCTGGGACTTGCCTCTCTTCTTATTCTTACCTTTTGGGACAGAAGTAGAGGGGCCTTTCTCACAGACCTGAATCATACCCTTATGGCTATTGATATCTACGCACCCTGAAGTTCCTTAAGCAATAGGCCTAGTGAGTAAACAAATTTGTTCATAGAATAATTTAGGCAAAACTATTTAAATGACTTTGGTAGTAATAGGATCACGAAATCAACTTGGGTTTCCCCATCGATTACAGGTCCAATCATTTCAAGTTCCCCTAAGACGGACATCATCTTTAGAACATGCTCACGTATGGGAGTACCCTCAGGCATCTTGATATTGACCAACCTTTCCATAACATCTAACATTGCGGCACAATTTTAATCCTCAAACATGTCCCCAAGGTTCGGAATCATGTCATAAGCAGTGGACATATGATGATGCTGGTGCTGTGAAAAATTAATCATAGAGGCCAATATGTAGCGTCGAGCCATCTTATGAGACTTTTGATACCTTTGGTAGGCTTAGACATCCCTTTCGAGTGTCCCTTCCTTTGGCTTGGCAAGGCAGGTCTCCATTAAGGCAAACTTAAAGTCCACAACAGTTATGACAATGTATAGATTGTGTTTCAAGTCTATAAGTTCATTTCGGTTAACTTGTTATCCTTTAAGATTGAAGAAGTGGGTTAAATGATGATCCCATTTTAAAGTCTGAGAATCATAAATTTTGAAAAGTAAAGTAATTTCAAAATATACACGTAAGAATTTAACTTAGATTATATTTTAAAGTCGCATCCCTCACTGCTAATTTTTAAAAGTTCCCGTCGAACATCTTAGTTCCCTAATGAAGTGAGATTTATCGATGGGAGCTTAAATGACTTAACTTTGAACTACACAGACTTTCGTCTTTCAATTATTTACCTGGACAGTTTAGGATCCTCTACCTAATATAATTGAATAGTTAGTGACTTTCAGCCCCATAAATTATGATAGTGACTCCCCGGGGGGGGGGGGGGGGGGGGATACCAAAAGTTATGTCTAAGTACCACCAATTCATTTAATGAAATTAAACCCGCTCGCGTAGAATTCGTCGATGGGATGATCGAAATCACTCATAATTAATTCAACTAAATTATCATTTAAGAATTTAAAAATTTCCATGATACCGTGATTAAGACCATACGATGGGGGACTAGAATCATCTGGCACGAGGAATTAATCACATCACAATTTTAAAATACTGATGGAGATCGTGGGGTTTATGTTTAAACTCCTCTCCCACTTAGTTATTTTAAACTTTAGGGGTTTAAAAAATAATTTCATCAATTTTCAAAAAAAAGGAATTTAATTTCTTGGCAATTTCTAAATGTACTTATATGAGTTAGATATCTTGATCTTACATTTTAATTTTCAGAAAATAAATATGATAATTTAAATTTTCAAAAAATAAAACTCGGAGATGTCAATTTAATTCACACCCTAAATTTCATTACCCCGATGTAATTCAATTTGGAAAAGAATATTTACAACATAAATTTTTGAAGAAAATTGGTGATCTAGGCCAATCGCAAAATTAAAATACATGTTGTCCATAAAATGAGTGTTCGTAATTATCCAATTAATTAGCACACCAATTATGCAACATAATATAATAAAGAGACATTGTAAATAAATAAATAAATGCAGTAGAAAATAAAAAGGACAAAATTTCCCCTTTTCTAGCATGGCCTAAACTTTTTCTTGAATTAGAACTCTTGAAGCCCAATAATCCTTATTGTAGAATACTTCCTTTTAATATAGAGTCCAACTTGAAGTATACTTCATTACAAACAAGAGTTCTTAAATATAATTTCTTATAGAAACTAATCCAACATGGATTAGAAGTGAGATGAGGGAGAACCACCACGAGAAGCCACCAAAAAACACTGAAGAACCAATCCACAATAAACTGCATGCACCTGATCGGATCGAGCAGGGAGAAATTCGGATTGATTCAAATTTCCAGATCAATCCAGTTCTTGATGTCAACGAAAACTGTACGTCCATGTAGATTTGAAAATAGTTGTAACCGACTTCCGCCTGTAATGTAAAAAATCAAAACTACGACTACACTCTTTACGGGAGTATAGCGGACAGTCCTGATATAAAAAATCCATAGGGAATGTTTGACAGACTTTAATTGATTTATTATTTATGAAATAAAAGTCTAAAATGTAATCAGGTTAAAAAGGGAAAAGGGGAAAAAGAAATTAAACTAGACAAGAACAATAAAAAAGATTTGCGTCACATCCTCGTTGGGGGCTAAACAATGCGTAAAAAGGATTTCGGACCGAAAACATTTAACCAAGCATACTCAATTATTTATAAACACCAAACATGAAGAAAATTAATTCAACAATGAAACATTAAACAATTAATCGAAAATGGTCTCAAATGGATTAAAATTGGGTTATTGCTTTAAACACTAGCGTGACAAAAAAGTTAAGCGCCTAATATTCAAACTTTAATACATGAGGTTTCAATTAAATGCATTTTGTCCCAAGACCTAGATTTCAAAGCTCGAGATCCATTAACAGCAGAATACATGACCCCGACCCTTAAACTAGATACAATACATAAATAAACCAAGAAATAAAATTAATTAACAAACATACACAATAAATAAAGTAACAACAACTAACTATAAAGCAAGTAAATAAATATTAAAGCAAGAAATGAAGAAACCAAAACTATATTAATAGAGGAGGAGATGAATAGTGACTTATAACAATCCAAATGGCATAAACCTTAGAAGAGAGAAGCTCCACCCAAATCCTCCATCTCTAACAACTAAAAATAAAAGATATCAATAAAAACCTACTTATATAATAAGTGTAAAAAGAAATAAAGGAAAAATAAATTAAATAGGAAAATTTGTCGGATTTCTGCCGCTAGCGGGCCGGTCGATCATGGGCCAATGAAAAACCCCATGCCTTGGTTCGTAGGCTTAAGCTGAAAAACCGATTGACTGGGGGCTTATGGTCGGTCGATTGGTGACCTGTTTTCTTGGGAACTTTTGAGAACACACTATATATTGACTTACTTGAGTCTATATATATAGAAGTTCCAAGTAGTTTGGATATTGAGACAAAGTAGGTTAGTTTTTATGAGTTGCTCTATATCTTAAAGGTTCAAGCAAGAATGAAGAAATCCAGTCCAAGAAATCCTCAAGATCACCTAAAGGGAAGTTAATTCTATCTTATAACCACTTTAGGACACTTGCACTCCATATTTTATAGTTCATATGTGCATATGTTGATTCAAACACTTTAATCAGTTTTTACAAATCAATTTAATTCCTTATAACATTTTTAAAACATTTTAAATAATTTTTAAAATTATTAAAATATGGTTTTAAAATTATTGGGATTAAAAGTTGAATTATGCAAAATAGATTTATTCCTTAAAATTTGTGTTGGGTAGGATTTCAAAGCGCTAGAGACATCAGGGGGAGAATGTAATTGTTCTCAAAACACACATTTTTCAGCCGTTATCTATCTTACACGTGGTTGCTCCTGAGTTGTTAATTTTGTATTTTCTCATAGACACATTTACATTCATTATTAACCCTTGGATGCTCATTATCGACGATATGCATGTGTTTGTTAGCAATCCATGTGTAACCAGTACTAGACAATCAACGTTAGTTGTTTCCACTGCTTATATATAACCGTTAGATTGGGAGTCAACTTGAGAAAGTTAATCTCAGCCCTTAGATTCCCTCAGATGTTTGAGATTCTTCCTTAGATACTATATAAACCCATATAGTCTCAGCCATTTGATACTTTTGGCTTTCGTCCAAACAGAGAGAAAAAGAGAGAGTAGAGAGAAGAGAGAGAAGGGAGAAGAGAGAGAGAGAAGAAACCCTAATCTTCGAAACCTCAAACCTCTGAAGTGTTTTCCCTTCAATCAAACACCATAAACTTCAAAGTTTCATACACCAAAAAACCTAAAACTTGAGTGTTAGATCCATTTAGGATTTATGTGAGTTTGGTGTTGGGTTTGTGAGACATTTGAAGACCATTTCAAGTATAACTTATCTCTAAGAGAATCTTGAGTTTCAGTGTTCAAACTTGAGTTTTTCTACAAGAGAATATCACACGCTAAAATTTTTTATTGTTCTCTTTTGGATATTTTTATTTTAGATCCTTTCTGTTTCAAGAAATTTTGAAAAAGAATCTTCTGATTTTCATGGCTACATCAAATCTCTAGAGCGTTTGTGTTTCTGATCTTATGTTTAACGATTTGTGAAATAAACGTGTACAAAAATAAAAAGAAACACGTAGGACCTTGGATAGTTTTAAAAGCAAGGTTGTTTTTCAAATATGATCTTGAAAAGAAGTTATGTTTTTGCATGTCATATAGAACCTCTTGATTTATAGGAATTTGTGAGTTGCGTAAATCTGTATTTATTTTACATCACAAACAAATTCTCACACAAAAACACTTAGTCATAGTGGTTCTGTTTGAGAAACTTGCGTATCGAAAGAGTTGCTAGAATAAAAAGTCAAGGAAAAGGTAAAGAAGCAACCAGAAAAGATAAGTTATAGTCTGAAAACCTTTGGAGTGGAGTAGCTCATATAGTTATAACTCTGAACTTAGATTTATGATCTTTGTGTTCTTGCTTAAGTGTTGTAACTTGATTATTTATTTTAGTGGATTTTTGGTTTGTGCCGTAGAGGGAACCACAGATGTTTCCCTTGATTAAGGGTTTTACCACGTTAAAATTCCTGTGTTGTTTACTTTGAATGTTCTTAATTTCTGTGGTGATTGGTACTGCATGTTGGACTTTGTATATGGTTTTTAATTTCTAAAACCTAAAGTAATCAACTAACAAATCTAGACTACATATTCAGAAAACAGTTTTGAACACATCTTGTGTTATTATTTGAAAAGAGTTTTGTCCAAAAAGTTTATTCGGAGTTTACTAAACTTATAACATTTTTTTATTAATCTAGTAATTTTTTTTTCAAGTGGTACTTCTTTCAAAAATTCTGAATATGGAAGAAGGATTTGAGAAGTTTTGTAACCTCTCCAGACCACCACTTTTTGATGGAAATAACTTTTCATACTGGAAAGTACAAATGGTTGCTTTCATTTAAGGAACCCTTGGTGATGATGTCTGAGAAATGATGGAAATAGGGTATGAACATCCTACTAAGGCTATCTCTAAAACTAATCCAACAAGGATTAAGAAACTTCTTAGTGAATTTACTAAAGAAGAGAAAAAGGCATATCTATATAATAACAAAGGCAAGAATGCCATTTTTATGTCCATTAATGAACACAAATTCAAAAGAATATCCAAATGTTCGACTTCTAAAGAGGCATGGGACACTCTTATCATTGCTCACGAAGGTGATGAAAGAGTTAAGGTAGGAAAAACTCAAATGCTAGTCCAGCAATACAACAACCTGATAATGGATGACAATGAATCCTTTGAAGATTTCTACATTAGGTTACTTGATATTTTTCACAAAACTTCATGCAAGTGGTATAACATATAGTAAAAAGGAAATTGTTCAAAATATTCTTAGGTCACTGCCTTCCAAATTTGATAACAAAAGATATGCCATTGAAGAAATGGACGACCCTAATATGACTCCTGAATTTCTTACTAGTAAACTGAGGACTGTAGAATTGGAGTTAGACTTCAAGAAGCAATTGACCAGACAGAACAAGAAGCCCATTAGTTCTAATGTTGTGTTTTTATCTAAAATGCATGTTCCTAAAATAAGTTCCTTGAACTTTGACCCCGACGGTGCTGATGACTGTGATTTGGATGACCTTGAAAATCAAACAGCTCTTATGAGCAAGCATTTCAAAAATATTTTGAAATTAGGAAATAATGTAGTCTCTAAACAAGGCAACTCAAATTAAGAAGGAAATCAAAATCGCAGACCTCATGACAAAGACAATGCCAAACACTCACATGAAAATAAAAGGACCTATGATAATAACCGACCTAAGACAAACCTGAAAGATGTGAAATGTCATAGAAGTGGTAAAATGGGACATTATGCTAGTAAATGTCTAGCTAATTTTAGCAAAAATAACAAGGCTAATGTGTGTAAAAAGTGGGACGACTCTAGTGATTCTGATGAAGATGAAACATAGTCAACCCAGAATGATGAGTATTACATGTCTTTATTTGCCAAAATTGTATACAATGATGATGATGCATGCCTACCTACTCACAAATCTGTATTACCTGTTAATATTGTTCCCATTATTATTGAAAGTAATCCGAGTATGAGTCAAAGCGTTAATAGTGCCGACGAACTGAATGTGTGTGTTAGTAAAAAGAAACCAAGTAATGTTTTAGGGGACACTTCACATGACACACTTAGCGAGTCTGATGATGAATTGCCTGATTTGCTTGAGTTATACACGAAAACGGTTAAGAAGAGTGCTCATATTGAAAAAAAGATAAAATCATTAACTGAGCGTGTCGATTTACTTAACCCGAGCATTAGGAAGAATACTGAAGATCATACTGCCCAGTGTATTGCCCAGGAGACTGAGATTCAAGAATTTTCCTTAAAAATAAAGATTTTTCTAAGAAAAATCATGAGTTTGAACAAAAATACAAGGCAACCCTTATTTAACTAGAAGTGTCTAAGCAAAAGGTCTCAAATGTGTTTAAAAAATGTCAACACTTTGGAACCCAAGCTAAATCTTATGAGGAAATTATTGTTGGAAGAAAATTTGACTCTGAAGATAAGTCCGGCCTAGGTTTTGGAGAAATAGTGCACCCTAGTAAGACCGAAGTTTCTTCTGAAAATGTTACTTTTATCAAACAAGGCCAAACTTGTCAAACTGTTCAAAAAGGGGAATCTGGTCTCAATGTCTCTCAAGAAAAACATGATCAGTACAATCAACTGTCTAATTCAAATGGTCATGCCAAATATGTTTGTCCACCCATTAGAGACCAAAGACAAAAACTTAAGACCAATGAAAATTGGACGATTATACCAAATAGAGTCAAACCCATCTTTAAAGACTTTAGTAGTAGAGTCAAGACCAACGCCCATCAGTATTGTTCTTACTGTGACATTTTTGGCTACACTCTTGAAGAATGTTTTCAGAAAAGGATATACACACCCACTTACCTTAACTTTAAGTATTCTAGAAAAGAAAGAAATACTTATGTTCTCCCTCGACAGGCCACAAACATCTTTAGTTATAAAAAAGGGAGGGTCCAAGACTGAGAAAAAGCCATTTAGAAAGACCCCACAAACCTTTTCTAAATCAAAGGGCCATAAAACAATTAAAACTCGACCCATTTGGATTAGAAAAGATGATATATTTGAAAGTAATCTGAAAGTAATCGGAGTATGAGTATGAGTCAAAGCGTTAATAGTGCCGACAAACTGAACGTGTGCGTTAGTAAAAAGGAACCAAGTACTGTTTTAGTGGACACTTCACACGACACACTTAGCATGTATGATGATGAGTTACCTGATTTACATTAGTTATACACGAAAACGGTTAAGAAGAGTGCTCATCTTGAAAAAATGATAAACATACTAATCCACACCTTAAGCATTCTAATACCTACAAAATCTCAATTATACCTCGCAAAGCATATAAACATACAAAATAGAGGTTGTCTAGTTAACGATCATAAATATAGGCATAAGGAGGACAAACTTGCTAGAATGCATAAATAATGATCATCATGTTATACATTAAATTGAGTAGAAATTATTTTGAATCTGAATTAAAATTGGTTTATAATTATTGGAATTATGTTATGTAAGAGAAAAATTATAATGATAATCATGTTTTTAAGCTTGGAATATTTCCTTACACCTTTACATCATCTTATAAATTATCAAAAGCTTCAAGTTAAGACAAATTAGTGATCGAAATCAATAATCGAAGATTGAAGAGTTGATATCTTCTCTTCAATCATATGGAGAATGTATATGAGGTTGATTTAGTGCAACTGATTTGTTCACAAGTATTTTAAAAGTGTTTAAAAACATTAAAAATATTTTTCCAAAATATTTTTATAATGTTTTTTTGAAAAATTCACGGAGTTGTTAGAACGATATTTGATGTTATTGAAACGAGTACACGGTTCTCATTACAACAACTTTGAACGAGACTTCTAATGAGATCTTTTTTGTCAGATGTTGGACGCTCTGGAATCTCATTGGAAATTTTGTTTGATGGATGTTATAATGGGATAGGGAACTTCATTGGACGAGATGTACCTCGTCCGAATGAACTGGCGAAATGGTGCTTTTTACCTGATTTTAAATGCAATCTTTCATGTGTTTCTCTTGGAGATTTTTATCCATATAAATATAGATACCACCTTGCTTTTGTAATCAAGAATCTTATATACATTTGTGTTATCAAACTATTTTATTTTTCAAATCCAATACCTTTGGATGATTTTACATCACTTTATCCAAACCCAAATAACACATATCTTGTTCTAAACTTTGGGGAGTTAATCTTTCACTGCTAAAGATAGGAATAGAGTTTCCTGAGGCTGATCGATGGACATCGAGGCAAGTAAAACTTATCGTGAGGCATTGCTGGACCAGCATCACTTGCTATTAATAACAAGGAAGGAAGCACAACTGCATTACTTAGTGGAGTCTAAGTTCTATAAGTATGTTAGTGATGAAAACATAGGTTTTGCTCAAAATGGATTTTTTCCTCAAATCACGTCTTCTGTATTTGGGGGTTATTTTGTTTCGATTTAGATTCATGTATCTTGCATGTTTAGGTTCACCTAATTAATAAAGATAAAATTTGGAATAAATTGAATTTGGATTTTATGTGACCTAGTCTACAATTTCTACATATAATTAGACCACCTTTCGAAACCCATTTTCTCAAATTGGTATCAGATCTTGTTGCTACATGTTATTTAGATGAATCTTAGTGGTTATATCGATAAATCGTATAATAGGAAACATTTGTTTGATGGTTCTAATTATGCCTATTTGAAAGCTCAAACGAGATCGTCTCTAAATTCAATTGATGAGCGCATCTAGCTTGTTGTTGTAAGGGGGTGGATTTCGCCTAATATGACTAATAAACATATCATTAGTCTCATGACAATTGCTAATTGGACTAAGGATGATCTTAAACTTTGAAATTTTAACTCTCGAGGTGTAAATGCTATTTTTGATGTAGTTACTCCAGACAAATTTCATTGTATCATGACATGTACCAAGTCTAAAAAAATTTGGGGTATCCTCCAGCTCATACATGAGGGAACCAATGCTGCCAAAACTTTTAAGTTTTAAAATCTCACCACACAATTTGAGACTATAAGCATGTTTGAAAGTGAAAATTCTGATGAATTTTATGCATGCCTGTCTGATATTGTGAATTCTAGTTCCAATTTGCGTGAGAAAATCTGAAAATGAGAGTTGTTAAAAATAATATGAGATAACTTCCATCACGTTTTAGTGTGAAAGTCACCGTCCTTAACTTTTTCAGAATTCTAGATGCAAGTAGTCTAGAAGAGATTGTAGGTGATCTTTAGACTTAGGAAATATATATGTTTCCCCAAACACAAAAGATAAAAGAATAAGGAATAGATTTAAAAGACAAATCTAAAGATATAGAGATTTCTGACTCCGATTCTGAATTCGATCTAGACGATCTTGCCCTGTTTGCAAAAAAATAAAAAAGTTTCTCAAAACCAAAGATCAAAATTCACCGAAAATGGAAAATAAAAATTTTGAGAAAAATAAAAATTTTAAAGCAGGTAAGAATTATTGTGAGAGTGATTAAAAGAAAGCTAGAGGTGAGGACCCTAGGAAAGATGAATTTGAGAGATGTTATGAGTGTGAGGGGAAATGTCATAAAGCCCATGAATGTCCCACTAGTATTAAGAGACATGGAAAGGCAAAGCTGGTTATAATGACACTATAAGTAATAGTAATGTTGAGTCGGTGGATTCCAGGGATGAATCACCATATGAACCTAATTTTTGTACATTTATGGCTAGTCACGTTAGCATTACTAGTATGTCTCACGCTGATGAGGGCACTTTTAAATGTGATAGCCTTGATATTATGGAGAACCATTCTGGAGAGTGTGAAGGTAATGATATGAGTGAGGGAGAAGGTCATCTCCAATATGCGTACTTCGAACTTTACTCTGATTCGTTAAAAACTGAAAATAAAAATAAAAATTTGAATCTTAGGACGTTGGATTTAGAGAAGGAGTTAAAAGATTCGATAGAGAGAGCGATATCTTGGAGAGAATTTACTTTAGTGAGGAACTTATTTAGGTGGAAAGGGAAAGGAGAGACTTGAACAACAAAGTGTCTATACCTACGATATATCTTTAAGTATTATTGGAGACTCATAAGAAACTTGAAGCCCATGTTTTCCAACTTGAGAAAGATCTCGAACGTGCTTGGGAGGTCAAAGTAACTTTAGAGGACATATCTAAGAAGGTTGAAAATATGTTCCTAGGTTCTTCTTTAGGTTTTAAAGAGGCAAGTCATAGGTTATGAGGGTGCATCCACTTCCCATAACCCACCCGAACCAACTGCCAAGATTGTATCAAATCCTTATGGGCCTTGACCTAACCCACCAAGGAAAACTCTTCCTAGGAATTTTAACCAAGGTCGACCCGAATCAATTTATGTTTGTACCCATTACAAATGAAGAGGTCACCTTAGGGAGTTTTGTTTCAATCTAGGAAGAGCCTCTCTCACACATGCTCCCATACACGGTCATAAAGACCTTACTAGTCTTCATGAGCAAGTTGAGTTTCTTATCAAGACATCTTAATGTTTAATGGAGGAATTTCAAAGGATGTCTACATCTTTCGAGAACACACCTCCATAATGAATAATTGAGGTCGGGACTTTGTTTATAGTTTAGGGTGATTTTCATGTTGCTATCATTTATCCATATAACTTGATTCTATTCTTATGTTTATATTATAAAAAAAATTCAAAAAAAATTCTTTTCTTTTAGAAAAAGTTTCAATTTTGTTTATTTTTGATCAAAAATTTCAAACAATTCAAAAAGATTTGTGTATTTTATTTTACACCATATATAGATGCACATTTAAGATGTTCGAATCACAATTATATTTTATGCTTCACGTGACATAATAATTGTGTTGTTTGACTTGGCTAGAATTATTTGTGTGCTTAATTAAACATGTTTAGCATTGTGTCGTTCATTGTTGATTACTACCTTCATGCTAGAATCATTATATCTTATTGATTACACATATACATGGACTTTTTGAAGATTTTACTTTCTTCTTATATGTTGAATAAGATGTTCTCATCTCAATAGTGCTTAATAACAAACCAAATGTACAAGAAACTAATTGTGCATGTCAAAACAATTGCCCAGATTTTTTTACGAGGAAATTAATTTTTGTTTAAGAAATGGAAAGGAGCTATGAAAGAATTAGTCTTATTTGCCTTAAAGGCTACTTTTAGCTAGAGCCTAAAAGATGTTTTTAACACATAAAAATAATAGTGTCAAGGCCAATTTTTTTTTGTTTCATTGATGCTTCATTATACATAATAAATATGATTCCTTCAAATTTTTTGAGAGTTTATGCTTCAAATGTGAGATTTTAGGGGTTTTAGAAGTTGATGATCAATGGGTTGCACAATAAAATGTAATACCCCGTAATTTTATTGATTTTTATTTAAGGGATTAATTAAATTAAATGAGAATTAATTGGGAATTAATTCAGATATAAATACTAGCGAGATGTAAGTTAGTATTTGATTATGATATTAAAATTGGATATTTCATGAGTATTGAAAGTATTTAAATTGTCATGAGGCAGAAATGCGACAAGTTGGGAAACTTATTTGGGACGCGCGTGTCAGTCGCGTCAGGAAAGAAATTATTTAAATTAAAAAGTGAATTATATTTTTAACAACCAAATGTTCATTGTGAGTGCGTCAACGTGTCCGGAAGGGTCGAAATAGTTAGAAAACACTAGCCGGGGATTTAGTTTGGGTCCCGGGGCACTTTTAGGCCAAACCAGCTACCTAGAGGGGTATTTTGGTAATTTTAAAAATTAGGGAATTAAAACCCACGAAAATTAGAGTTTATATTTATAATTATTTAAGGGGCCACTAAGGCCATTACCAGCAAAAGATAAGAGAGTGGGCTACAGGAGTTTTGAGAGAAGTTGGAGAGAGGTTACAAGAGCCAAACCAAAGCCATCACCCATCACCACCATTCTGGAAGGATTTGTGACCGAAAGAAGGGAAATTCAGCCTAGAATCAATGACAACAAATCTGGAAAAATGAATCTAAGGCAAGTGATTTAATATTTTTAAGTGCATTGAATATTTCTTTCATGTTTAGTGTAGGAATTATTTTGTCTTGAAAATTTTGAGGAAAACTAATAAAATTGTTAGAGAAACTCTAAATTTGGGATAGGATTTGCATGTAGAATGACTATGGACGAATTTAGTATTTGAAGACTTAAATATGATGATTTAAAAACGGATTTATGATGAGTAATTGGTCACACTAAAATTCTGGGTTCATGTTCATAGGGTTTGGGGTAAAATTTGGGGATTAATGATAATTACATGTTGTTTAGGAGGATTTGACCCCAAAAATATGTTAAGAAACGACCTAAGAGGGTTTAGAGAAGTTTAAGAACATTAAAATGATATTGTTATGATCTTAGGATGAGTTTAGAGAAGAGAAAAATTGAGAAAAACGAATTGGAAATTTTCTGCGCGTATTCTGCCATCTCGTTAGAAGACCTGCCCAGGTCGTTCGAACGACCTCGTTCGAACGAGACTTCTAATGAGATGACAGTACCCCTTCTAACGAGTTGGTATTTCATTTGAAGCCTTTCGTTCGAACGGCACTCATTCGAACTACCTCGTTCGAACGAGATTTCTAACGAGTTGACAGAATGGCCTTTTAGGCCTGATTTTATTTCAAACCTCTAGAAGACTTATATAATTGAGTGTAATCCTTCCCTTGTTGATTTGTGGATATAGTTGTGAGATTAGAAGTACGTCAAGGATTAAAAAATTGGAGTATTGTAGTAAATCGGATGATATTTATGGGTTATGATATAAATATCTAAAAACTTCAACGCGAGGAGAGTTGATAACTTTAATGTATATAAATCGGGGAACTTGTAAACGTGTAATATGAAATGACGATATAGGATTAAGAAGTATACCTATATTAATATTATGGGATACCGAAGATGTGTGAATGCTTGGTATATGTAGTTAGTTGTGTATAACATACCTACCATACTTGCTATCACGGGAGGTCGACGTTCGATCAGGGCCATCCAGTCTTTGTGTGCCTACGGGGGGATTTAGATTGGTACCTCGAGTACGTAGGTCAGAGAAGGACTAATTGAGAAGTTAATAAGTCTGCTGATCATGGGAATGTAGGTATGTGCGTGACCCATGTGATTTGAACTATGTTCGCCTCCATTATGTGTGATTGTTGTATATTGAAAACTATTCCTGAGAGATTCGGAATACGTGGTCCTTATGTACGTGATGTACCGGGATGGGATAGCAGATTATGTGTGCGCCGAAGATTAGTCTCGGGGTGCCAGTATTGTATATTTATGATGAGAACAATATACAGCTAATTGAAATGAACTGTCATGAGTAAATGTAAGTGTGAATAATAGCAACATTTTTAGTAGAGTTAAAAATGGAAAAATCTCTAGTGATTAGCATGACTAATATGGGAACTAAAAAGAAAACTAAAACTCTCTGTTTATATTAAGATGTTGGGACGTAAATCGTGAATCGTATAGTAATGTTAGATTGTGTATTGGACTAGTTAGATATGGGAATATCTAGAATGGGTACGGGTACGATAGGAGTGCATAATTAGTTGAGAGGTGAGGAACTCATGTGAGTGTACGCACTATCATGTACTTTATATTCACTGTTTAATTATATTAAACCACTTGCTGTATTTTAAACTGTTTTTCACAATCGGGCTCTGACCCGTTTGCTTTCAAATCTATTTTTGTAAAAACCTTTTTAGGTGCCCAGCCACAAGGACACCAAGCATAGGAGTTCTATTCCCGTGACGTGCTGTAGCTGCTGTGGAAGTTACAGGACCTCGACAGTAGATGCCTCCACTTTCTATGTTGATTCTATTTCAGATTTACTCATCTGTAGGGCATGTCGGCCCATTTCTTTTAGAGACATCTCATTTACTCAGTTTTTATTTCATATATTGGGTTGTAATTAAATTAATGATTTAGGCATGTATTTGTTACTTCAGTATTTAGATTGTTGTGAGGTGTATTCCTCCAGATTTAGTTTATTACATCGTTATTTATTTGCGACTGTGACGTGGTTGTGATATTAGTATTTCATAATTTAAATGGATGTCATGTTAATCGGATTTAGTTAAAATTAACAACTCACTTTTTAAATATTAGGTGGCTAGTAATTATTAAAATGTTTTCGACAGTGGTGCTATGAACTGAACCAACTTGGAATTTTTTATTAATTTGAATAAAGGAGTAGCTACCCGGTATTTAATTAGTCGGGGTGTCACATAAAATTCCTTAAAAATATTAAATAGTTTTGTGTTATTAATTTAAGAAGCATTGCAATTCATGACATTGTGCATGAGTTAGGTCAATTTCACTTTATTCAATTCTTTTACACCAAAGGTTGAATTGAGTTCTTTCTTTAAGAGTGTCTCTTTGACTTCGTGCACCATAGCTATGCATGCATGTATTCATTTTCTTGTGCATTGAGTTCACATAATTTCATTCCATATTCATGATTTAGATATTTTTGTGATACTCCATGGTGTGACTGTTTGTATTTGTACTTATATGTTTATCTATATACTCAAAAAATTCGAAAATAGTTTGTTGGTTTGTTGAAGTTTCATCGCATATGTTTAATTGTGTATATGTTGTGATGATATCTCATGTTTGGACTCTCGTGATGCTAACTTTTCAGGTTTAGCTTCTAACCCTTTGTCTATTACGGACTAAAAGGGGGAAAACATATGAAGGGGTAGTTTTGAATTTTCTTTAAACTCTACGCATCACGGTACTTCCTTTCTTTAATGTGTGTATGTATTTTCCTTAGTGACGATATCATGGTCTACAAGATGAACAAATTGTGACAACCCGGTATCCGAAATAAGGGGTGGACAACCCGATACTCCAATAATACAGGAATCATGGATGGAAATCATTCTCAGCATCGTGACAACATAAAGAGTATACGAGATAACCACACAATATTTCAGAAAACGAGTTGTCAAAAATTTTGTTTTGTAATATAAAGAAAGCATTTAAACAACCCATAATTAAAACAAGTGAAAACCCCAAAGGTATATATGTTACAACTACAACAATATAAATTAAAGGACCAAATATAAGATCGGTCAACAAAATTCATACAATGTACAATAAGTCCATGAGTTACATATTACATTCATTATACATTTACAACAGTTGGGCCACACGCCAGAATACAGACCCGAACATAACTAGAAGACAACAATGAATGCGTCTACACAATATATCCCGTGAAATCAGCAAAATGTCACAGCTCCTCAAAAGACACTGGAATGGGGAAGTCAATACAAGCATCCTTGCGGTGGAGCACCTGAGTGGTTACATTATATATATGCACAACAAGAAAGAAGAACGGGTCAGGGCCCGGTTTTATGTGATCACCAGATAAATGACAAGTATGACAATAATGAACAGTTAAGCATGGATGATAAAGATGACATTCTAGCATGATAACATCCTATAATGAACCAAGACAATTGAATGATTATAAAGTGAAATTCAATTATATAAGAGAATAAGAATAATCATAAGCCTTTTTCATCTTTCACCATTTTCAATTTTCATCTTTCCATTCCTTATCAGGAATACAAATTTTATCATGTGCTCTTTGTGGCACGTATCTCAATTGTATGCTCTTTGTGGCACGTACTATGCTCTTTATGGCATTAATATCCATCAAGTCCAACTTGATGATTAGAATAGTTATAAGTATATATATATAACGATTCTAAGACCGCCCGTCCGGGTTTCCCCACTGTGCGCTCCCCTAAATGACCATCATCTTCCAGGGCCTATCATCATGACAACCTGGGATCCTAACGAAACGTCGGGAAGCGGCCATATGCTTGCGGGATAGTCAAGACCACACCTAGAATCTCCTACCCATCGCAAAAAATATAAAACAAGCGCTCATATGGCCTATGACTATATCCACCCTGCATTCATTAGTCAGGGGGATTCACCTTACACACGAACTTCCCTTATGATGTCATTTAGAGAGGTGTGTTTAAACCATTTTGTTAATTTCCATTGCATGATTTAGTAAATTATCATTTACTTTATCCATTTACATTTTATCAAATGCATTATGGTTATTCGAAACTATACGTGCATCACACCATCATAATAACCTCGATAAATATTTAAACTCCCAAGTTATTTTTCCCAAATATCCTTTTTGGACTTTATATAAACCATCATACCTCAAATTAATTTCTAAAGTCTCCAAATACGACTTAGTAATCTCCTAGACTCCTACTAATTCAAAATAAGTAAGTAATGCCTAAACATCACTTCATGCACCCTCGAAATAACTCCCATATATAGCAATTCTAATCCAGGATAGTAAACTAACTCACCTAGAACTCTAGGACTCTAAGTTTACTTCATACAAGAAGGTTCCTAGGCCCAAATCCTAAAGAAAAATGAGGTACAATTGAATTTCAAAAATAACTCAAAACACCAAGAAAACGAATCGATTCGCCCTAGCGAATCGATTCGCCCTAGCGAATCGATTCGCCCTAAAAGCGAATCGATTCGGACAAGGGAAACTAACATTCTGTAAACTGCTGAATCGATTCGGCCAAGCTGAATCGATTCGGTGCAGGCAGACCTGGAAACTGGTCCTAAGCGAATCAATTCACCTTAAGGGCCGAATCGATTCGGTCCTGCGATTTTGCCGAGAATGGCTATGGAGTCTTGGACTCCAAATTTACCCCAACTC
This sequence comes from Sambucus nigra, assembly GCA_949130495.1. Classification (NCBI taxonomy): domain Eukaryota; kingdom Viridiplantae; phylum Streptophyta; class Magnoliopsida; order Dipsacales; family Adoxaceae; genus Sambucus; species Sambucus nigra. The sequence goes on from OX422215.1 coordinate 353,583,366, forward strand.
AAAACCTTTCAAACCAAACTCATTTATTTCCACCAATACATCATAAATACTACTAACTACTACTATAACCATCAATAATCATCCAAATCATTATTTAATGATTAAAGACGCACAAATACACAAAAACCCTAAACTAGTTAAACCATGATCAATACATCATTATCACAACTAATCATTTATCTTAAACCACATATAGAAAGTAGAAAACTTGCCTCAATCTAGCAAATGCATATTTTCCTTGTGTAGTAGCAAGAATCCCTCCTCAATTTTCAATCTCTTCTCTTTTCTCTACTCTTTCTCTTCCTCTCTCTAGTTCTCTCTAGGTTTAGGAATGAAATTAGGGAAAATAGAAGACTTAACAAGACTAAATCGTTCCATTAGTCAAAATTCCAACTTAAATGATCAATACCACGATAAAATAACACGCAACTGCATATTTAAGGTATAATCAGTCAAAAGTGCCCAAAACCTCAAAATACAATATAACACATATTTTGACTATCTCGCACGTTCCGAAATCAACTACGGCCTCCAAATTATCATTTGGACATTTTATAATCCATTTTAAGTTCCGGTTCCATTTTAAATCATAGGGTCATTTTAAATTATATGACACTATAAAGCTCATCATGAGGATATTTACATGCTCATACAGTAAATATACAATAAGTTAGTAAATATTAACTTTTCTTCATTAAATTAATACTTACTCCATATTCCAACATTTTATATATGATTACCTCACATAGTAAGTAGATATAAAACAGGTTCTCATAAGCGACGGTTGTTACACAAATCATTAGCATACCCAATGCCCACGATAATATCATCATAAGTAAAATTGATATCAACCCCAAATATCTACAGGTCACTAATACACCAAAACATAAAATCGGGACTAGCCTCCACTAACTACGGGGTCACTAGCACATAAGTTCATTATTTTTTTATCTTGAGTGGACACAATCAACCGTAATTAGCCTCATTAACTATCGAGTTCACTAGCGTAAAGTCCACCATTTTTAGTCGACGTGGACTAAAATAAATCGGCACCATCACCTTCTCCTTCCTCTACATATAATAACCAAACTATAGTATAAACATGACTCTATACCGAGCCATGTCAACAACCATAATTATCCACATTCTATCCTTTTATCATATTAGCCTAAAGGATAATTAATACTTTTATAAAATTCCCCTATTTTAGTCCAGATAGTAGATTTCATTTCTTTATTCACATATATTTTCAACATGTTTAAGAGAAACATCAAATAGAATAGCTACAGAAAACAAAGTCCATGTGTTTAACATTTTACTTTAGCCTTTTGTATGCTACAGTTCATGGGGAGAATATTCGACATGTGATAAGTCATAATATAAACCAATTCCAATGTAAGAAAAAAAACCACTATCCAAATATGTTATTCTAACCCAATTTCAACATGTTTCCTTTCTTAAAGAATTTCCATTTAAAATATGCCAATTATATATAAGGGTTAATAACTTAAGAATTCCAAATTATGGTTAGGATGTGAACTAAAGTTTTAATTCATCATATACCATTTCAACTATAAGAGGGGTTTACGTGGCATTATTTCAATATTTATAATTTACTAACATATGTGTAAATTGTTGTCCAAATTCAATAATAAGAGGGGTTGTCATGCTAATATGCAATCCACATATTTAACTAACAACCGTATAAATTCAACTTCAACTACAAAATGGATTAACATGATAATATTTTAAGTCCCATAATTTCTACCATGTGTAGAAGTCATAATCACCATTTTAATTTCTAATGTATAATTTGGGTGAGATAAGAACATAATTTGATTCCAATTCATAATTTTCAATAATCCATATATATAACCCACACGAGTATAACATATTATGATTCTTAACTTAAGAGAATTATTGTCTATAAGGTTTAACCTAATATCTCAATGTGAATTTTACAATTTAGATTAGTATTTAAGTAGATATTATTATTTACAAACATGAGAGGAAAGAGTAGTTTTTACTTTGCCTTTGATTTAGAATTGTGTAGACTTGATGATTACAATCCTCTTTTACAATTGGATGATTAGTATTCCTTATTTATTCTTCTTGAAATATTCTTGAAATCTTTATACTTTCTTCTTCTTTAAATCCAGTTTTCTTTTCTTATTGAAGTTGATATTGAGTTATAATTGTGTTTTAGTTCTTAGAATAACTAGGGTTGATGTGTGTAAATTGTAATGAACATTAAGGTTTCATAGGGATAAGTTATGACTCAAAGTGAGTGCAAAAACTAAGACAAAAGCCCCTTATAAACAAACCTTCCCAACACCCTCTGCGGTTGACCCACGACTTAATTGCAGTGACAACCTAGGGACCCGCGAGCATGGCCCTTTTGGGAGCAGGCATAACCTAAGCGCCGGAACCCCTTTTTTTCCTTTCATTTTTCTTTTATTTTTAAAATCCCATAAAAAATAATTTCCTTAATTAACCTTTCACAACTCATAGCTTTCCCAACCAAGTATTACTTTTTCCTACTTGATCACCATGTAAACAACAAAGTACTTTTATACCCTTGGATCTAACTTTTATTGCCAACCCAATAAATTACCAACATTCCTAAATAAACATTCCAAGACCAATATTAATATGGCCCAAAACAAACAAACTAATAAGTCCAAAATAAAATAACCAATTTATTTTACATGATTCAAGTTATTAATCCAACTCAAATATAATAAAGTTTATTTTATTTAAGTTAAATTCCTTTTTCCATGTTAATATTAAATTAAATTATTTAATAAATTAATAAAAATACAGGGTATTACAATCTTCCCTCAAAAAAAGAATTTCGTCCCCGAAATTCACAAACAAAAGACATACCCACCTCAAAATAACTATGGGTATTTCTGTATCATCAAATCGGTGTGCCCACGAGGAATACTCCTTAATATGGTGGTTCAACTAGACACTTTTTTTTTTTAGAAAAAGGAGCTAAGTCCTCATATTTATTAGAAAAGGTATACTAGCCCTACCAAGGTGGCTTTTACAAACTAAAGAAAATTCTGAACAAAACTAAAAATATAGAAGATTAATTTCTAGAAATTCTAAAAGAAGGAAGTTGATAATACGCAAATATTGCATATTTCATCCCTCGAACCTATGCATTTTAGCCCCCTCGGGTATCTTATTCCCTATATTTATGCTCGTTAACCAGACAACCTAGGATTTCTATGATAACATGCTTTTTAGGGGTTAATTGAGCTTTTATAGGTATTTAGATGCTAAGTGTGAAGTTTGGACGCATTTCGGCAAATTTTCGTACGCGATCGCACGTTCAAGGGAATTTTGGTCAATTCATAGCTTGGGCACCAACATCTACACGGAAGTTGTATCCCTCCTCACAAGCTTTGCGTGGCCATAAACGGTGCGCAATTCCGATCCCTAACAAAGAAGATACGAAGTTTTTAGCGGAAGGGAAAACCAATTGAGCCAAAACAGGAAGAAGCTTGAAGCAGCCCTGCTTGATCGATCAATCGATCAAAGGGATCGATCAATCTATCCTCCAATTTTCATTCTTCGATGGTAAGCAGTGGGCTCAGATATGAGCGATCAATCGATCGATCCCCCTCTTTTCAGCTGATATTTTGCCATTTTCTTTTCTTTTTCCTTTTCTTTTCTAATTTAATTTCAACTTACTATATAAAGGAATTTTGTTGTAATATTCAGTAGATAATCAATTTTAGGTTAGAATAGCTTAGGGTTTGGAGAGTTCTTCTTCATTTCTTCTTGGTTTGACACCCAATTGGGTTTTTAAATTGACTATTCATCTTCCCTACCATTTTAATATAGTTGTATTTACATTATTATTGCTTTGTAGTTAATTTACATGCTTTCATAATTAGGTTTACATGCTTTATTTCCGTGGTTTGTAGTGTAGATTTATCGCGTTCATTTACCGTGTTTTTACCATGTTTTCTAGCTAAATTAGTCTACATTGTGTCGGATTGAACTCATTTCAGGTTGACATGTTGCTTGGCTTTAGTGATGGATTTTACTGGTCTATTTAGACTGTGTTGTCTTAGTTATTACGCCTAGGAGATTTGACGGGGCTATCATGTATGCTCCGTGCTTATGACCTTGTGTGTGTAATTTTCGGGTATTTGTTGACACCAAAATCATATTAGACTTTTATGCGAATTTAGGGGTGAGACAACTCTTGATTTAATTAACTATCGAAACGAGATGCATTTGTAATAACTCGTCGACCCATGTAACCATTTTATACTAATTAACTCGGGTGAGGGATATTCGACACAACCTATAGTTTTTATCGCTTTTATTAGTCTAACTTTATTTTCCCACACCTAGATTAATATTTCCCGTTTGTGCATCTTTTCTTTTTTGTGTGTAATCATCTTTTACACTTTTATTTTAGGAGTATTAAACCAATTAAATTTTAACAACTTGTCTCTGTGGACTTTCGATACCCGACTTACCGCTACACTTGTATCGCAAGTGTAGTCGTAATTTAGGTTTTTTGTATTGAGGTGATGAACAGAAAACAACGATCGGCGTCTTGACGCGCGCTGCCTTTCACCCTTGATCAAAATGGCGTCGTTTTCTGGGATGAGTTTGTTTTAGAATTTATTTGATTTAGTATTTTGTAGTATTTTCTTTCTATTTTTATTATTTGTCTAACATTTTTGTAGGACTTCTACATTTGAGTGCCAAGAAATGCTTGAATTTCCTGCGCGCATCTACTTTGTGGAATTCGCCACTTCGAGCCATTTTTGGGGTAAGCATGTATTATTCCATTTCTTTCAGTAATCATTGTTACAATTCTCAAAATTCTCGTAATCCTATGACTTTCGGTCAATTCTTAGAGTCCCTAAAAATTACAAATTCAAAAATGACTTTGGGCGAGTATAACGAAAGTCAAAACTTGGGTTACAGGAATTTTGATGATGATGATAATGATTTTGGGCCTCTAATTCCTTATAATAGGAATTTTGAAACGAATTGAAATAGTTTTAAAAATTCCTATAATAATGAGTTTAAGTTTAAGTCCGATGATAATTTTTAAAGTTTCCATTTTCGAGTATCCGCACCTCGACCTATGACATTCGGTGAAGGTTTGCGCATGCTTGAAAATGAGAAAAGTGAAAATCGTTATCGGGAAGAAAATTTTTTGTGGGAGCATGAATTCGATTTATTATTTGAATCCGACGACGATTTTTCTTTCGAGAATTTTGAAGTCGAGGAATGTTTTGAACCAAATGAGGTCTATGCGTCTACTTTGGAACAAATCATTATCGACTTTTCCCATTGTGTAATAGATATTGAAAGTGAGGATGAAAATGACGTAATATCCATTTGCAATGAAATGATTTCTTCTTTGCCCCCCAAAGAAGAACATTTCATTGAAAATGATCTTATTTCTTTCGAAACTCAATTTTCAAGCGATGATGATTCATCTCTTGAGTTTGAATTTCTTTCCTCCCCATTTTCATTTTCTGTTATCACACCGTCACAAGTACCCGATGATTTGGTTTCAAACTTTAATGTTTTAAACCTTTTCATCGATGAGGAGTACTTGCTCGAGTTTCCTTCCATGAATGCATCTTTGCCTTTATGTGTGCCACCTCCCATTCCAATTTCAAAATCCTTGGGAGGATATTCTTCTTTTCTCGATCCCCACATATTTTTGTTACCCGTTCAATCCAAATCCCCCATAGCCCTCCAAAACTTTTAATTGACGATGGTTCATTTCTTTCGCTTGACACATGCCTTCCGTTGTTCAAACGAAATTCATATTTTTCAAAAGGCATGTTTGAGAGTGAGGGTACACCAGTTATCCTCCAAAGTCAAATCGTTTTCATGGTGGACCCTCAACTATTTATACTTCTAGTGTGAAGTTAGTGTGAAGCCTAAATAGTAGGTTGTATATAGTTAGCTTTTTATTCTTTCTTTCTTTTTATTTTTTCCTTCTTTTAATTTAGTCTAGTGTAATTAGTTAACTTTTTGTTATTTTTTTGCTATATTCGGTACTAACTTGTTTTGTATATTCTTTGGACTTATTCTTATGGGGATTGCTCCAATTTGGGGTAATATCACTCTTTTCCTCTCTTTAACTTGGTTCTTAATTCACATTGAGGACAATGTCAAGTTTTAAGTTAGGGGTGTGGGATGTTCTATCCATTTCTTTATTTAGACCATGTTTTTGCTCACATGTTAGTTACTTAGTATGCTTTCTTAGAAAAATTAAAAATTTCAAAAAGATTTTCTTTCTTTTTTCTCCTTAATTAGGAATTTTGCCTTTGTTTTCGATGATAAATTTCAATAATTGCCCGATCCAATAAACAACACAACGATGCATGTTCTCGATTTTAGAAGTTTTTAGACTTTAGTACTAATTATTGATACTGTGAATAACTTCATGAATTAAACTTTAATCCCATTAGCACATGCACTTTTATTGTTCTATTGATTTGGTTTAAGATTTTTATAACTCGGTAATATTTTGTTGCATTGTATATACTTACACTGAGTAAGCTTTGTACTTTTCATCATTTGTGAGCGTATACACTATTCTTTCCTCTTTGAAAACATTACAGTCGTTGGTAATCTCACTATTCTTTCATTTGACCGTTCATTAATTGAGTTCATATATGAAATGTGTTACTTGATAATGATTTTCAAAGTTTGTTTTGACTCGAGAATTGCATAAATTTTTTGAAATGATCATAGGCATTATTTGTTATATCACCCATATCAGCCTTGACCTCACCTTTCATATGTTCCCTAGTCAACTCCTTTGAGCCTAAATATTAGCCTTTCATTTCATAACCCAAATCCCATACCAACTCCAAATTGGAGTTTTTAAACCATACATACACTTTCTATACCTTTGTTTGGAATGTTACTTGGTATTGAATGTTGTTGTTGTGTTGCGGCTGCAATTTAGGCAAATGAGAGTGAGAAAAGTAAAGAAATGATGTGAAAAAAGAGAAGAAAAAGAAGAAAAGAAAAGAAAGAGAAAGTTGTAAATGTTGTGTATATAGTTCAATAATCTTTGATTACTCTCCCCATTTGTATATCTAATGCCTTTTATGGATTGTATTTTCCAATTTTTACTTTTGCCCGCATTCTTCCCATTATACCGAGTTTTCATTTCCGAACACCTTGAACCCGTACATACATTCCTTTCATTTTGTACCCTAGCCTAGCCTACATTACAACCCTATTAAAGTCCTATGTGATCTTAAGGTGCATTTAATTGAAAAGTTTAAATAGTTTTGATAATCTGTGAAAATACATTTCGCCTCTTTTAATGAGTGGTATCTTTCATTGAGATTACAATTTTTCATTTTATATATAGCGTTCTTCATTTGTGACATGTGTGCGACCTAGTTTCCATTTACATTTACTCTTTATGCCCGTATGTTCCGTGTGTTACCTCCCTATTTCGAGTGAATTCACTTGATGAGTGTAATGCCCGTGAGGATTGAATTTGTGCTTGCTTTATTTAGTATCTGATTTTATTTATATTTTTGCCAAATCATACTTTGCATGTGCTTGCTCCCCTCCCACATTTTAAGGTTTCAATTCTACGAGGTGCATTCTATAATGTTAATGATTTTGGACTTTTGTTTGAATTCGTTAAATGTGCTAATAATGTGTATGAAATCTTGTTCGCTATTGTTGGGCTTGTCACATGTTGGGTTGGGCATATATTGAGGAAACCATGTGATGTTTGTGGGAATCATCCCTGAAAACCCTCAAGATACGACACTCGTCCACTAGGGTAACCTAAGGGTTTAACGGCTTATTGCATATGCTAAATGCAATCGAATCGCCCACGAAAGTGGCCTTATGCTTTTATATCATATTTTTGTACTTATATCCTGCTTTTGGTTTGATTATTGTTCTTCTTGTATCCTACTTCATTGCTAGGGACTAGCAATGTGTAAGTTAGGGGTGTGATAATACGCAAATATTGTGTATTTCGTCCCTCGAACCTACGCATTTTAGCCCCCCCCGGGTATCTTATTCCCTATATTTATGATCGTTAACTAGACAACCTCAAATTTCTATGATAACATGCTTTGCAGGGGTTAATTTAGCTTTTATATGTATTTGGATGCTAAGTGTCAAGTTCGGACACATTCTGGTTAATTTCCATATGCAATTGCATGTTTAAGGGTATTTTGGTCAATTCATAGCTTGGGCACCTGGACCAACATCTACACGAAAGTTGTATGCCTCCTCGCAAGCTTCAAGTGGCTACAAACGGTGCGCAATTTCGATCCCTAACGAAGAAGTTACGACAGTTTTAGCGAAAGGGAAAACCAATTGAGCCAAAACAGGATGTAGCTTGAAGCAACCCTCCTTGATCGATAGATCGATCAAAGGGATCGATCGATCGATCCTCCAATTTTCATTCTTCGATGGGAAGCAGTGGGCTCAGATCTGAGCGATTGATCGATCGATTAAAGTGATCGATCGATCGATCCCCTGTTTTAAGCTGATATATTGCACTTTTCTTTTCCTTTTCCTTTTGTTTTCTAATTTAATTCCAACTTACTATATAAAGGAATTTTGTTGTAATATTCAGTAGATAATCGATTTTAGGTTAGAATAGCTTAGGGTTTGGGGGATTTGGAGAGTTATTCTTCATTTCGTCTTGGTTTGACACCCATTTGGGTTTGTAAGTTGACTATTCATCTTCCCTACCATTTTAATATAGTTGTATTTCCTTTATTCTTGCTTTGTAGTTAATTTACATGCTTTCATAATTAGGTTTACATGCTTTATTTTCGTATTTTGTAGTGTAAATTTATCGCGTTCATTTACCACATTTTTACCATGCTTTCTACCTATATTAGTCTAGGTTGTGTCAGATTGAACTCATTTCGAGTTGACATGTTGCTTGGCTTTGGTGATGAATTTTACGGGTCTATTTTGAGTGCATTGTCCTAGTTATTATGCCTAGGAGATTTGACGGGGCATATCATGTATGCTCCATGCTTACGACCTGGCATGCGTAATTTCCGGGATATTTGTTGACTCCAAAATCGTATTAGACTTTCATGCGAATTTATGGGTGTTACAATTCTTGATTTAATTAACTGTCGAAACGAGACTTATTTGTAATAACTCATCGACCCATGTAACCATTTTATATTAATTAACTCGAGTGAGGGATATTCGACGCAACCTATAGTTTTTACTCCTTTTATTAGTCTAACTTTATTTTCCCACGCCTAGATTAATATTTCCCTTTTGTGCACCTTTTCCTTTTTATGTACAATCATCTTTTACACTTTTATTTTGGGAGTATTAAACCAATTAAATTCTAGAAACTCGTCTCTGTGGATTTTCGATACCCGAATTACCGCTATACTTGTATCGCAAGTGCAATCGTAATTTAGCTTTTTTGTATTGAGGCGGTTAACAGAAAATAACGATCAGTGCTTGACGCTCGCCGCTTTTCACCCTCGATCATAAGCCCATTAAGGTCCATACGATAAGCACCTCTGGAAGATTTAGTAAGGTGCTTAGTCTTTGTGAAAGTATCACTGACATGGAAAGAACCCCATAGTTGGCTAAGTGATCTGCTACTTAATTGGCTTCTCTCCAGACATGGGAAAAACTAGAGTAATAGGAATGGACTTTATCTCCTCTATGATATCTATAACTGACCAAGGGGGTTTGGGATTTTTACCTTTCGGAATATCAATAGCCGCTTTTAAGTCAGTTTCCACAATAACATTTTGAAGGTGTAGAGAGAGACATAAATTAAGGCCTCTAAGGATAGCCATGCATTCTTCTCTAGTGTTAGACAATGCCTCTTCCTTACTAGAGAAAGCTTTGATAAAATATCTTTTGTGATCTCTAATGATGCCACCAGTTCCAGCTATGCCGCGGTTTCCTTTTGAGGCCCCATTTGTGTTGAGCTTAAAAAATGGGGTTGGAGGGAAATACCATATAACAATATGGATAGAGGATAAAGAAGAGGTAGATGATATGCCATACTTGGCTTAGATTTCTTCATGATGACGGAAAGAGGATTTGAAGTAAATTTTTGTTATGCACATTTTGATGAAATTGATCACATTGGAGATAATTCTTGAACAGTTCATAGGGATCCTATCATATATGCAAGAATTTCGATTGACCCATATTTCCCAGAGAATGCAATAGATGATTAACAAGTGAAGGTAATATAGATAATCTTCTGACCACCAGGACATAAGAGCTAGATGCAGCAATGTGAGAATAATTCTAATGCCAAAGGAATTGCTGAAATGAATCCAGATAGATTTAGCTATAGGACCATCCAGAAATATGTGTTAAAAGTTCTCAGATTCTTAATAGAAACATCTACATAGGGGAGCCATATAAATGCCTTTGAGCTGGATCAGGTCTTCAAGAGGAACAATTTGATTGAAGCATTTCCAAAGGAAACATGATTTTTTTTAGGGATTTCATTATTCCAAAAGAATTTACATAGGAAAGACGAAGATTTAGACTGTCTGATGCATTCCCAAGATGAATCTGTGTTAAAATCTCCGTTATAAGAAAGATACCAGTACTTTACTCCATTTACTTCAGTAGTGTAGGAATCTGCAGTGTCTTGGACAACCTTGATTCTTTTGAAAGTGTGAGAAGCCTTACCAATTGAAGTGTTGAACCTGCACTTAAGAAAGGTAGAACATAAACTGTTAGAGTTAAAAATTAACCACCATAATATCATATAGAAGGATTTGATGATGTATGTGAGGGCTTTGAAGTCAAGGCCACCTTCTTCTACTAGAAAACAAAGGTCCTCCCATATTTTCCAATGATGCCTTCTACTAAATTCCTTAGATGAACCCCATAAGAAGTTACTAAATATGTTGTTTATGTGGGAGATGATTTTCATGGGAGGCTTTAGCATAGCTAAGCCAGTGAATGGGGTTTGAAGTTAACACTGAATTGATCAGAGTTCTTCTACTAGAGAAAGATAGAAATTTGGCCTTCAAACTCTCCATTTTTTAGGCAATCTTATTAGAAATCTCTTCAAAGTAGCAGTGTTTAGATTTACCATAAAAGATAGGACAACCAAGATAAGTTATTGGATTCATCTTAAATCTGAAGGAGGTCACTTCTTCAATTGATCTGTTCAATCTTCTGCTAGAAGAATGGTGCACTGTATAACTGCATTTAGAATAATTTACTACCAAACCTGATGCTTTCTCGAAATGCTTCAGAAATTTCATGAGAATTTTCAGATTGGAAGAGGCTCCATTGGTAAATATCATAGTGTCATCTGCAAAACTCAAGCTGCTAATGAGAGGGTTGCCTCTAGGGAGAGAGAAAGGCTTTAACTTGTTGGATAACATAAGCTTATATAGGCCTATGCTTAGAACTTCTGCCACAATCACAAAGAGACCTGTAGAAATGGGGTCTCCTTGTTTTATACCCTTATGAGATTTGTAGTATCCCCCAACTTTGCCATTTATAATAGTGGATAACCAATTATTAGAAATGATTCTCCAGATTCTATCTATCCAAGATTCAGAGAAGCCCATCTTTCTAAGAACTGTTATAAAAAAGAACCAAGACACCCTGTCATAAGCTTTAGAAAGGTCCAATTTTATCACCACATTGGATCCATGAGATTTCCTCCCAATCATCGCCATAAGCTCTTTTGCCAACAAAATATTCTCTGAAATGTGTCTTCCTTTAATAAAGCCTTCTTGGGAAGGGCTTATAATGTGAGGAAGGGTATGAGAGAGTCTTGATGCTAGAATTTTAGTGATAATTTTGAAAGAGAAGTTGCACAGACTAATAGATCTGTATTCTGAGCAAAGATTTGGGGATTTGGTTTTGGGAATGAAGATTAAGTTAGTTCTAGTCCAACTTTTTGGAAGGTCTCTCCCTGAGAAGAAATGGTGGATAGCTTGGACAAGGTCTGTTTTAATGATATTCCAGATATTTTTGAAGAAGATACCATGAAAACCATCTGGACCTGCACTGCTATCAGCATTAAGATCAGAAATTTCTTGGAATATTTCTTGTTCCTCTGGAAAAGCATCAAGAGTTTATGATTGAGTTGGATATAACTTTGCCTCTATAGATTCAATTAAAGCATCATCATCTTCAATTTCCACACCTTGGAAAAGACCACTATAATGATCAATAAATGTTTTTTGAATACTTTCCAAGTCTTCTAACCAGTTCACTTGATTATTTTTAATTTTATGTATCTGGAGTCTAGAATTCTTAGCTTTGATTGATGCATGGGATAATTTTGAATTGGAATCACCTTCCTAAAGCCATCTTCTACCCATTTTTTATGCCAAAATTCTTCTTCCTACTTTAAATCACTATTCATCTCAACCCTAGCCTTTGATAGCTGCTCTCTATTATCTAGAGAAGGGGAGGGTTCATATAGAATTTCTTTTTCATCAACTTGATCTTCTAAATAAGCTACCTGAACTATAATATTTTGATTGTTAGCTTTATTCTAAGTGATTAGATGCATCTTCAGCCTCTGAAGCTTTATGAAAAACACTCTAAGAGGACTGCCTGAAATTGGTGGAGACTAAGATTCTTTAATGATGTTCTTGATGTTAGGGTTGGAGCACAACATATTAAGGAATTTGAAAGGCTTTAGGAACTTTTCATTTTGGAGCTTAATTGAGAAAATGAGAGGAGTATGATCTGAACAAGTTTTGTTCGGATGTTTTGAAGAAAAGTTTGAAAATGTGGTAAGCCAGTTTGAGTAAATTAGCCCTATATCCAGTCTAGACAAGATTTTGCCTCTATCTATGAAGTTATGCCAAGTATACTGAGAACCTGTAAATCCTACTTCAATACGACTAGCATTTGAAATATATATATTGAAGTCTTATACTGTATTTAGATCAATACCATTACCCCTTTTTTTCTCCTCCCCATTGGATACAACATTTAAATCTCCCATAATGAGCCAAGAGTGATTCTCTGAAGAATTTTTGTGAGACATCAAAGAATCCCATAAAGCTATTATGTCCCCTCTAGAGCATTTAGCATATACCACTGAGAGAAAGACTACTTTAGAAAGTTGAGGGTGAGATATTTTCAAGAGCATAGCTTGATCATCCATCTTCAAAGCTGACCAGTCAACACCAAATCTCCAAAAGAACCAAATTTTGCTATTGTTATTTGATACTCCCCCATCGAAATTACTGATCCTTCTGAAGTCTTCCATCTTACGGGCTTTAGATTTGGGTTCTAAAATAGCAATGAAAGGAAGATTGTGCCTTTTACAAAGGTTTTTTATTCTTCTTTTAGATGGCTTATTGGATAAACCCCTAACATTCCAAGAGATGCAATTTATCATTGAGAAACTTTAGAAGAATCAGCTTCAGTTACCTTGATGGATAATCTAGTTATTCTACGAAGCATAAGGTCTCTTGTCTTGGGTTGCACAAGTTCTTAATCTTTTATATGGCAAGTCCCTGTGTTAATAGTGATTTTGGGGTCCAACTCCTTTTGTTTGGCATTTATTTTCCTGGTGATATTCTTCGAGAAGATCATTAATTCTTATATCAAAGGGATTTGCTTGCCTTTAAACACATCATCTTGTTTGTCTGTGAAGGCTAAATCAAAGTGCAGGTTATTTTTTTTATATCTGGGGGAGTTTATTGTAGATTTGGCTTTATGTTTTATTTTAGGCAGATCACTGAGAAGGAGGATTTCAATTTGGGTAAGGTTTTCAATGAGGGTGTGATGAGGTGAGAAAGGCATCTCTGATAAGGAGAAAATATGAGGTTTGTAAGGGTATGCTTGAGAGGTAGCTGCATTAGAGCGAGTGGGAAGTGTAAGGGCCAATGGATTGAGCTCAGGCATAACGTTATTGGTGTTATCTGAGAGTGGATGAGATCGTATAGGAATTTTGGAGATGAATGGGTTGTCTTTGATAATGGGATATGAATCTTGTATTTCAGTGTTTGTGTTTGAATTTGGTTGAGGTAGGTTTTGGGTATATGCTTGGTTTCAAGTTTGTGGGGTGTCTTTGTTTGAAGTTCTCAAAATGGTTAGGTTTTTCTAGGTAGTCTGTGTGTTTTGGTTAGATATTAGTCTTGGATTAAAGGTTAGGGTGTGATTTGGGTATGTTATTGGCCTTTTCTCCCTTCTTTTGTGATCAGAGGCTGCTATTGTTGACTTCTTGAAGAGACAATTAGCTGCATCATGGCCAAGTTTGGAGCAGTCTTTATAATATGGGGGGATCTTTTAATAAACTATTGGTTACCAAAGCCCATTCTCCCCACATCCAATCCAACATCTATTTGGTTTATCTTCAAGGAGGTTAAGTTCTCCACAAACTCGAGCTATACTTGGCCTATTACCAGTTGTAGTGGAGTTGTCCATTTTAAGGGGCCTTCCCACCACCTGAGAAATAGAGTACAACGAAGCTTTAGAGAAGAAGTGTATGGGGAGGGCTGGGAGGGATATCCAGATTAGTACAATGGGACTCTCAGTATCTGGTCTAAATGAGGGGCTCTATTTAAAGCAACACATAGGGTATTTGCCAAAGAACCATTGGCTTCTTAACCAAAGTCATGTGAAGTTTTCTTCAATATATAGCCTGATCAGTATGTGTTTCTGATATAAGAGACTGATATTGAAAGCCCCTTTAAGGCTCAGTGTGTGGAAGTTCTTCTTAATATCTTCAATAGGAGGCCGACCATGAGAGAACTTTCCAAACAATGAGAACTTGAAAGGCTCCGTAAGTTTTTGGATATGATCATTAGAGAAATGAATGGCAGGTTCTCCTTTGTGAGATGAAATAGGAGGCAATGGGATATCTTTTGCAGAACCATTGCCTTTAAGGACCGAAGCAAAGGATTTGTAATTCTGGTGAGGTGGATCTGTAGATTTGGGTGGCAAGTTATGAGTGGACTTGGAGGTTTCCATACAAACCTAGTTAGGGTTGGAGGGAGGCTAAAGAGAGAGAGAGAGAGAGAGTTCAACTAGACACATACTAAGGGTACTACTTATAATGCAGCCTCTGAATCCTCTTATCAAGTATGCCTATTGACTGCTCATTATAAAAGGCATTTGAATCTAAGTTAATCTCACATAAATCAATGTGTTAATAGGCATCCGCAGGTTGTAAAAATCTACATAGTAGGGACACATGAGACAGATTATGCACTCGGTCGAGCTGATTTGGAACTGCTAAACGATACACAACATTCCCCACCTTTTCTATATTTATAAAAGTCTCAATATAATGTGGTGCCAATTTCCCCTTCTTCCCAAAATGCATTACCCCTTTTATAGAGGAGCCCAAAGTAAGACTTGTTCTCCCACCTCAATCTACGTAGGCTTCTTTTTCAAATTTGCGTGATTCTTCTGCCTATCCTAGTTGATTTTAATCCACTCTCTGGTGAACTTAATCTTCATTGTCATCTTTTGGACACATTTCGTCCCCAAAAGTCTACTTTTGCCTGGGTCCAACCAACATATTGAAGATCAGTACGATTTTCCATGAAGTGTGACACCATGCACATTTTAATAGTTAGGTTGGTCAAGTCTAGCTATTAAAATTATAGAGATTGTTAAAATAATTATATACCATCCTTAGCATGAAATTGAAATAATGAATAATGATAGATAAAGTAGAATGTCACATGAAAATCCTCAATATAAAATGGATATCGAATAGGATTCAATCATCACCACTAACTAGATATAGGATAATAAGGTTTTATAATAATAACCCCAATGATAATATATGCCAACTACTGTCTCCACAATCTCATAAGATTATCCAAACCTGAATACAAAGTTTAAAGATATAAATGTAAACCTCAACACCCACATCTCTGAAACTGGTGATGAGACAGATGAATCGGTTCTCGAGAGAGACAATGCTAAACCTGATGAACTAGAGCACCCAACACGACATGTCAGACTCACCGCTAGATAAAAGCTATGTAACTCAGGTAATAAAATTGATAATCATGTATATAAATAATAAATCCACAGTTGTTAAAATAACAATGTAATATCTTTCCCCGCCCTTACTGGTGTTTCTTTTCATAATAATAATAATTTATGAAATCTTATAAAATCCTTCTAGTTTCCACTAATCAAGAGATCACTAGTATATACAATGCTCACCATTATATCCTTGTAAGTAAAACCTTGATTAACCTCAAATAGCTAAATGATACTAATAATAAAAACATAAAATCGGGATTAATCCCCACTAACTACTAGGTCACTAGTACACCAAATAACTCGTGACTAGACCCCACTAACTACGGGGTCACTAGAACATAAGTCTGACATTTTTTAGCTAGTTCGGACAAAAAACCCCGCTACTAGCCCTCACTATCTAACGGGGTCACTAACGCAAAGACCACTATTTTTGGCTGTCGTGGACAAAAATATATCGACATTAGCACCTTCACCCACCAATATAATAAAAACTAAACATAGCGTAACCATGGCTTTAATCCGAGCCATGCCAACAATATAAATATCCTTCCTCGACCCATGTTACCGTTTTAGCATAAATAAGGAATAAATACTTTTAAACATATTATTTTTCTAGATATTAGATTCGATTTCTTTATCTTTCTATATTACCAACATGTTTAAGGGCAACATCAAATGTAATCGTAGTCGAAAACTAAGTCCAAATGTTTAATGTTAGGTTTCATGGGGAGAATGTTCAAAATGTGAGCAGTCATAAAAGTACTAAATTTCAAAGAAAGAGCCCAACACCCATCCAATATATGTTTCTAACCAAATTACAACCTACTCACTTTCTTAAAGGTTTTCCATTGGAATTATACTAATTATGTATGAGAGTTCAATCTCGTAGAATTTAAAATTATGGAGAAGATGTGAGTTAGAGGGATTTACATCACATTTATACAATTTTCATACTTACAAACAATTATCTAAATTGAATTCCAAATTCAATTATCAAATGAACTATTATACCAGTGTTCAAATGCTCATAATTCACTAACAATGGTGTAAATTCAAATTTAATCTCAAGATGGAAATATTATTAATAATTCAAGTCACATAATTACTAACATGGGTGAAATCCTATTTACCCTTTCAATTTCAACTTAGCATTTGGTTGAATTAAGAACATACTTTATTCATAATTTTATTTAACTAATGAACATGAATTTAATTAGTTAAAATACGAAACATGTGAATTTGAATACAAATATTTCATAGCAATTTATTAACTTAAAATAATGATTAGTTGAATACCTAGGCCTACTTGTTTTTACTAAATTTTACAATTGGGATTAATATGTAGGTAGAAATTACTACTTATAGGAAAGAGAGGAGAGAGTAGTTTTATATTGCCTTTAGGTTGAAAAAAATGTAGTCTTGATGATGATAATCCAAAATTCAAAGTGTGTATAATTCTCTCTTAATTCTTCCTATTCTTACCTTATTTAATTGTTCTTTCTTCTAGCTTTATTCCCTCCTTTTAATCTTCTTAAGTTTGTAAATAGTCTTGTAATGGTGTATTTAGGCTTAAGAACAAATAGGGTTTACGTGTGTAGAGAGTGGGGATAATTAGGGTTTAAGAGAAAAGTTTGAGAGTTTAAATGATGGAAATGAGGGTTAAACCCCCTATAAAAACCAATATGCCAACCTACCCCGCGGGAGACCCCCACGATTTGATTCCCATTTCTACCTTTTTTTTATTTTAATCCCATGAAATTCATTTGCTTAAATTAACTTCTTACAACTCATAACATCAAGCATGATCTTGCCCTACTTGCCATCCAAGTAACTATAAGTTTACTTTATAACCTAGGGTTTATTTAGGTATTACCAACCCAACCAAATTTAACTTCATCAAAATAAATCCATTCAATTAACAGTTCAAGCCCAACATTAACATGGCCCAAACCATATACATTAATATTCCCAATTTAAAAATAACAAATGTATTTTAATTCAAATCAAATAAAGTTAATTTAATTTAAATTAAATTCACTTTTTAAATCCCTTTTTCTTTAAATTAATTAACTAATAAATTATTGAATATATGGACTATTACATAAAGTGCCTTGCAAGGTTCTATATAAATGGACTTTTGATAGCTATTCTTATAAACAAATTCCAACAATGGCAAGTGTACTCTCCTTAATTCCACCATACATGCTCTTATTAGCATGTCCTTCAAAACCCGATTTACTCTAATATCCCATATTTTCTATGCATTATTTAAATTCTGAAGTTTATTATTTTTGCTTATTGTTACAAGTGATGTCACTATTTATATGTTATATAAGTCACAACCAAAATCAATTTTAATATACATTAACACATCAAATAAATATTGGGAACTGACTCAGTATTATGGGCAACTATGGGATGGTCAGGGACTAGGTGTCGGGGGTTTCTTTATTTGAAATATTCCCTTGGTATTGGGTCTCATCGATCGTGAAGTAGTTTCTTATAATGTTATGACTCGATTACCTAATACCTAATTAAATAATTGATATTTGCACTCGTAATCGATAATGTAGTAGTTTCTTGAGATAATTGATTAGTTAGATTATATCATATATCGGGTTGGAATTTGGGACGCAGAGCATGCCCATTTTTTACTTAAAATAGTGAGTTTTAAGTCTATTAGGCCAGTATATAGCTTGGGTTGAGTTTTAGGTTATTTGGAATGTTATTTGGGCTCATTGGGTTGAGGCCCAAATGGGACCTAAGGGTAATTTTGTAGGAAGATACATTAGGTCATTAGACTTAACCCAAAAACATTATAAATAATTGAGAAAACACTAAAAGGCTAGAGAGAAGAGTCATTCAAGAGAGAAGGAGCTTGGAAGGTTTGAAGGCTTTAATTCAACCTAATTCTCTAAGGCAAGTTTACTTAGTGTAGGAATTTAATTGTCTTTGTCTTAGGATAATAGTTATACTTGAATTTGAACTAACGCATATGATAATTTGATTTTATAATCTAATTAGTAATTATCGTATTAATTTAATAGTTAAATTAATATTAACCATCATGTTAATGATATAGGTTGATTTTAGTGATAAATCTCATGAATCTGAATTGGAATAAGATTGTAATTATTAGAATACGATCTAGGTTCTCGTTCGAACAAGTTGGGAACTAGTTAGAACGAGGTAGGGTTTCTCATTTGAATGACTTTGGAATGCCATTCGAATGACTAGGGTGAACTTATTAGAATGAGTTAGGGATCTCATTTGGATGAAGTTGGTCAGTTTCGATTATTAATTCTTAATTAAAAGAGGCTAATTAATTTAAGAATTTTGGAATGTCTTAGTAATCTTTTAATGAATAAGATTGATACTCAAAATTTTATGTTCAATGCATACCGTGCGCGAGTACTCATGGAGGATTTACTAGGAGGGATTTACTTATGGGGTGCATACCATGTCGATCGCACTAGTACCCCGGTGATAGCGATGGCCTTACCTTAGTTATTTTTACCCTTGGGTCCTATTACTAACGTACCCGTATCCCGAGGGGGAACATACGTGGGTTGTTTTAGTATAGTTTTGGGTATGGAGGTCTATAAAAGTGACAAGAAGACGTAGTGACTTATCACTTGCTGATGCTTTGAGGTTATATGGAGCTATCTATAACTATACCTAATACACACGTGTGATCCCCGATGGTGATATGGATATGCCTTTGTATTTATGTGGAGGCTCGTGCATAACCTATTTACTTGTATGTGTTAGGGACATATTTATGTGGACATAGACTTGAGTCTGTCTTTAATTTATTGATATTAGACTAGAGTTATATACATTGGCAGTTGATATGGATCCATTTAATTATATTATATTAATAAGGATTATAATAAATCATTGGGTTCACTTAGACATGGGGATTAAATACATGCTATATTTAGGGTTTTTTGGTTTGGGTTAACTTGAAAACAACTAAAATGAAAGAGGACGATTCTTAGTTATTATTGTATCTCAACTTCAGTTAAATTTTTACCCTTCGTAAACTTACTTTTAACGTTGTTGTTGAAATCTATTTTAAGGTCCTAGGTCATTGTTGCACCCTCATCCCTGATTTGTGCACTTGTATTCTCTTAATTTGGAGATTTTATAGGATGTAGGTGTCCAGACTGCATGATTATTATTCTTATTTATATTTACAACCCAATTGGATTAGATTATTATAGTAGTTATTATTTCTTTTGGGAATTGTATGTGTATTTTGAGACAATTGTATTTCCCATGACGGATTTTACTACTATTAGGTATTATGGTATCAACTTGTTGGATCTTTCACATTATTATTATTATTATTCAATTATTAGTTATTATGCATTTTAGTTATTTCAGTCATGCTTATAATGACATTCAATTGTTTAGTCTCCTGCATTTTTTATTTTTTGACCGGATCAGTCTAACTATATATTTTATGGGGTGTCATAATTGTTATTATAACATTCCAAGTTCTAGTGTCCTAAGGATCTTGAGTGCTTTCATCATTTGTTTTTCCTAATGTTCTTTAATAATTTAGAGCTTTGTTATTTAGATATTTGTAATCTTTATTGCGTACCTTTACTGATGCACTTTTTTTAGTATCTTTTAGATGGTGAACACTAGGAGACATGTAGCACATCAGAGACTGAATGCAAGCAATGAGTAAAAGGCAATAGCACCTCAGCCCCAACAACATCAATAGGGCATGCACCAACTTTAGTGTAGACATATTTGGATGATATTATGATACAGATCGTGGATGTAACTATGTCATCCATGCATAATGATTACCCACCACCCATAGCTACACCTGTACTTGCACCTCACACCACTTCTACCTGGGAGCTATCCAGGAGTGCCTTAGTGAAAGGAAACCTATTTGAGTTTGCAGGATATGCGAACCTGATTGTAACGCTACAATAGAGGATCTATATAAAGAGTGGTGGGCGTCAGTTACCACTGAGGAGGACATCTCACTTTTGACCATACAACAGTTTTGGGGGAAGTTTGAGGGGAAATATTTCTTTCTATCATAGTAGACACATTTGCGAGCACAGTTTGATTGATTAAATTCATAGGATTTTATGGTAGCTGGGTGCGAGCGAGATTTTACCTACCTTACACACTATTCTATGGAAATTGTCAATTCAGAGGCAAAAAAGATGGATAGGTTTATTAGAGGCTTGGCATGGAAGATCAGGTAAGTGTTTCTAGGAAACCCAACCTTCACTACCTACACATAGGCAGTGGATGCCACATTTCTCCATAACCAGGACCATCAGGACATCCAGAAAGAGGGAGCCAAAGAAGGATACATTAGGATCCGTCTAGGGGCTGAAGACTATTAAGGGTGGTGAGTGGTATCGGGGGCAGGGAGGCTCATAACAAAACCAGAGGGGTTAGCCATAAGTGATAACAACCCTATAAGAGATTTAGAGGAAATGAACAATGTCAATGGGGAGGCCAATGATAGGGCCAGTCGGGCTAGGGACAATATGAACAGCAAGGACAATAACATCAGGTCCATCAGGGCCAAATAGGACAACGACAAGGCCAGAGAGGGCAGGATTGACCCCAGGGTAAGGGTCAGGGTCAACAGGGCTACCTATTTTATGGGATATGTTATTATTCATATGAAGAGAAGGGTCACTCCTTTAGGAGGTTCCCTAAGGCCTTTCAAGCTGTACTAGGTCAGTTCTAGTATTGATAACTTTAGGGGCAATAACAGTTTGGGCTAACCCCACTGCAATATTAGACATTGTCACCAGTATCGTAGTACTCGACTTTGCCACCACCAAGAGATCAGGCATAGAGGCTCCTACAACTTCATTATGGATATGATTTCAACGTCAATCAGTCACAATAAGCCAACCTCGCCTTAGGCTACTGAGGTTATATTGATGCTGTACAAACTATGTTTAATTTAAGAGTAAATCAATCGCAATAAGTAATAACCGAACAAGTTCGGGATCGATTTCCACAGGGACTGGATACTTAGAAAATAATAAAATCGGGTCATATGAAGTTACTATACATCATAAAAGTAAAGTGTAAAAGATAGTAATAGTTGGAGAGGTGAACTACAACCAATAGGTATATTAGCCTGCACTAAAATAGATGTGCAAATAGTAAACTCAACTTGTTAGTGAATTAGAGAAAAGATATTAGGGATCATTAACCCACCTTGGACTTGTTAAGTAAATGGTGGAATTCAATCCAATTCGATTATAATTGATCATAGCTAATTAAGTCCAAACATCAACCATGTAGAGATTAAACTCATCAATGGAAGATTAAGGTTTAATTAGTTATGGCAAAAATGTGTTGAGTTTGTAGTAAAGCTCCAAACACTACCCTTGCATTACAAGGGAGGTTAAGAGACTATGATACTCTAATATCAACACATAAGTTTCAATTATAATGAATATAAATTAAACCCTAAATTAAAGTTCACTCATCCATGGTGGGGTTATGATCCTTAACCTAAGAGAATTACCTACTCATGGTATAAATGATATATACAATGAAAAAAAGCTTCATCAATAAAGAAGACATCATTTAAGAGAAATACAAACCAAAGATTTTTCATTTGATGCTCATTTAAACTTATATAACCACCAAAATAAAGAGTCGTAAACTTACAAATATAAATATACAACACCTTTTATCTAATTTATGGAAGGAAAGATAGAGAAATAAGACTTTAAATGTTAATCTAGAAGAGAGAGATAAATAGAGTTTAATGCTAAGTCTTATCTCTTGAAAATATAAACTATATCTTTACAAATTAAATAGAAACACTATATGTACAAAACACTTGAAATGACAAACTTGTGAATAAAGATCCAGGCCATAGTAGGGGATCGAATCGATCCAGAGTGGAGGCCGAATTGATTTGTATCAGGGTTTAATTTGAACTGCCGCATCGATTCGAATTAGGACCGAATCGATTTGATACCTGAAAAGAAATGAGGAACCCAATGTTGCCTTGATTTTCACACATTTCAATCTATAAAAACGTTTGTAACTTATTAATTACGAGTCAAAATCATGCACCATCAGTGGCCACACGAAGATAACTCAATGAGCTGCAACTTTCGTGAAGAGATTGGGCCTGAAGCCTAAGTGCTAAAGTTACTAAAATTCTCCTGAAGTTGTGTTTGTCGATGAAACTTCCTTGGAATTCAATTGAATTTCACATTTAGAATTCCCAACACCTATAAAAGCTCAAACAAACCTTGCACAAGTTATATACAATAAAATAGAGGTTATCTAGTAAATGGGCATAAATCTCGAGATTAATGCATACGGGAATGATATAATGCGTAAAGTTAAATGGTTTTTAATGCAATATTTGTGACTAATCCACCCCTAACTTACACATTACTAGTACCGACCAATGAAGTGTAAAGAAACAAGAATCACAAGTAAAACCACAAGTAGGTGATATGTACAATTAATAAAATCCACTTTTGCGGGCGAATGATTGCATTTAGCATATGCAATAATATGTTAAACCCCTAGGCGGTCCAAGAGGACGAGTTCTATCTCGTGAGGATTTCCACGGATGATACCCACAAACATCAAGTCACCTTATGCCATGATTGCTCTAAATCTAATGCGAAATCTCAGTACTAACAAAGATAGTATAACTTATCAACAAAGTGAATGAGAATTCACACAAAAGTCCTAAATTATTAACATTATTCGATAAACTTCAACAAATTTGAAACCTTAAAAATATGAGATAAGTGGGAACATATCATAGTTTAGATTTGATAAAAAATTTATAACCTAGATAAACATTACATCATGCATGACTCAAATCCTTTTCGGTGAATACACTCAACAAATGAAAGCACTCAGTCCGAGGTGTAACTCACACGGGACATACGGGCATAAAGAGTAATTATACATGTAAACTAGGTCTCACACATGTCATAAATGAATGCAATATAAACGTGACAAATTTAATCTCATGAATGCATATATTTCATTAAATGAGGTGAAAATAACTCTAACAGATTATTGCAAATGTCCGACTTTCAAATTAATTTCACCCAAGGATGAAATAGAAATTTCTTGGGTTGTAATGTAGTCTAGGTTAGGGTTAAGAAATTGATGTATATTTAAGGGAACAAAGGGATTCAGGAAGAACATTGGAAATAATGGTAAGAATGGACAATTTCCAAATTGGAATTCAAGTTCCATAAGCAGAAATGTTCAATTGGAGTATGACTTTTTTATTCTTTCACATAAGCATGGAATTTGAACTTTTTCAAAAATCTTTATTCTGTTTTTCGTTTCTTTTCTTTTGTTTGAAGTCAACTCATCTCTTCATTGAAACCACACCAAACAACATAATCACATCCCAAGTTCATTCCCAAGTAGAGGAGAGGAAGGTGTATGTAGGGTTTAAAACTCCACCGTGGAGTTGGTTAAGAGATTTGGGTATGAACTGAAGGGCTTTATATAATATCAAGGGGTTGAGTAGGGATAATAAAATAAATAAGGTTAAGGTCGATATGGGTTTAATGCAAAGAGGGCCTATGATTCTTTTCTAGGGTTTCATGCGATTATCGGGACTCAACAATATTGAAAATCATGCTAGAGTGTCAATTTTTGTGGTGAACTCAATTAATAAACAATTAATGAAAGAATAATGAGATTATTGACAAAATTAAGTTTTCAATAAAGATAGAGAGTAATCATATAACACTAAAAATGAAGGTAAGTCTCAAATCTCACTTGGTGTAAGTGTATACAACGCACATATGATCATCGAGTTGTAATAACCTTAAATAAAATAAAAAAAAAACTAGTATTTGTTCATGTGCTTATGGGTTTCAAACTTTAATTGATTAAGTTTTACATAATATTAACAATTTAAGGACTAAAGGTTAATAAATCATAAAATACATGCATAATTGCTACGCAAATGGATAGGGCGATCATTCAAGTAATCATTGGAAACATAGGTTAAATGCTTAAGAAAGAGAAAAGAAGAAATTTTTTGATTTTATATATCTATCTATATATATGTGTGTGAATTAATGTAAACATGTTATGCTGTTGCCAAAAGAATGAAACGAGTAGGTCACAACCCTAACTCGAAATAAGCATTGTTCTCAATGTTGCTAAGGACAAAAATGGAAAAGAGGATGAGAAATTTTTCACCCCAAATGGAGCAATCCCCAATAAGTGCAACGATAAATCTACAAAACATTACCAAAATAGGAATATACACAACCAGAATACACAAGAGATATATAAATGACAACAAGATATATAAATGTAGTTATGTAATTAATATAGTAATTGTTTCTTATAAACAAGGTTAAGGTAAGACAAATTACATCAAAATGATCCTTACTTCCCTACATAACACTACCAACATCCTATGACAAAAAATAACCCAACCACAACAACAGTCAAACAAGAGGGGGGATAAATCTTAATGGTCCAAGCGCATTGGGATTACGCGGAGCATATGGCTCTTAGAAATAAGGCGAAAGTGACGCGTTGACCCCATGCTGGTGGTGATACATGCTCATCTGAAGCTGATCGTGCTAATGTCCCAACAGTCAGAATGGAAAGAGTAAAGATGGCCTGCAGTGCGGACATCTATCATCCTATAGCTTGGACATTATGGACACCCTCTGTAGCCGAGACGTCCACCCCAGCATGCATCCTCACCTCCTCCTCCTCTTCCTCCTCCTTTTCCTCCTCAGAATCCTCCTCATCCACATATCCCTCCATGCACTTCTTTGCATGTCTCTCCCAGTAGCACCCACAAAAGAATTTTCTGATTGAAGTATCACCCACTATCTTGGGTTGCTTGGGGGTCTTGTGACTTTCCTAGATAAGGCTCCTCATTGCAACATAAAGCCTCATCTCTAACCGTGTGTATGGGAGGGAAGCCATGGCTAACCCGTTATAAGCGACGCCCACCATTCACTTTATCACTAATGCATGCAAGCTAATTCGTGTATCCACTGCCAAAAAAATATATAGAAATAACACGTGCTTGTATCGGAGGGCAAATTTATTCTTCGTTATTAGAATGGAATTAAAACTCATGAAATGGAGGAGGTGATGGACATCGCTCATGCAGGATGGATGAAATGTATTAGATATCCATGTATCCCTTGGAGACAAACGCTCCACTATATTAGCATATGGTACCTTGATCGTATTGTTAGGGGCTAGGGTTAGTAGCCCCATCATAATGCCCAACAAGAATGGGGGTGGAGATACAGATCTCATGTCCACGTAAAAAGTCCTCATATGTCCAGTTCGTCCTCTAGACCAAGTCCACATTAACTAGCCCATCCTTAGCTAGGTGTTTCATCCAGCCAAAATTCTATAGGTAACTCCTCATGGTGTTTATAAAGTCATCTAACTTTAAGGCCTTCTAAATAGAAATGAGGTGATTATATTTAAGTCTCTCCTTAAACCAATAATGTTCCTCTTTTGAGAGGAAACCCTTGAAACCCTGTTGTCCTTGGAGTCCCGTATATCAGGGATTTGTTGCCATTTGAGATCTACAAGACAGTAATTTAATAGAAAATGCCATTAGTACAATGTGAAATTTTAAGTAGAATTAAAAATTTGGGCAAAATGTGAGTGAGGATGTAAAGTATGAAATTGGTTGGTCAATGGGTTATCAACGTGCACCGCAACTAAGATGAAGTGATGGTACAAGTGTGAGAGATAATTGTGTAAAATAAGTAACAACTTGTGCATCAAATCCGATCGGGGAATTTTATCAAACACAATATGTGCTTGTTTAAATGGGGGTGGGGTAGAACTTTGATTCAACATGAAAATTCCGGTAATCATAACAACAATAAACATTAAGAATAAGTTGCATTTAAAGGATCATAGCATTAAATCAACATTTGTTATACTACAGTGCAAGTTGAATCATAACACACGAAAAGAGTCCCAAACCTTGCTTAGATCACATAAATATCACAAATCAATTAGAGAAAAACTAATAGGATGAGTGTAAATCATACCTCGAAGTGCTCGGAATAGATTCTTGAAACGATTTGGGTGAGAAAATGATATTTTAGGAGCTAGGGCTTGAGAGGAGTTTGAGAGAATGAGGAGAATTAGAGTGAAATGTTGAAAGAAATAAGGGCAGGCTTCACTTAAAAGCCCAATTTTTTCACACCTGTTGGTTTTGAATCAATTCGGAACTTGACCGAATTAATTAGGTTAGCCAAAGTTTGGTTATGCCTTGATCCGAATAGATTTGGAAATTGGTCAAATCAATTTGGAACCAATTTCAAATGCCACTACTTCTGTTTTGGTAAGAAAAGGGGAGGATCATGGGATTTGGGCAGGGACTTATTCCATAATGCTTGAAAATGACCGCAAATGGAATCCCAACAAAAAGAGGACCCCAATAAATGTCGGGGGTTGCTTAGGAAAAAAATTAGGCTTAGGAGAACCTAAAGGGCCCTGTAAACGGGGTCGTCCCTCACAATGTTCAGTGACAAATTCGCAGATTTAACTTGGACACGATCGTGTAGATTTATAGCTACCCATTCAACTTTCACAATCACGTGTTGTTGGAAATCACACCCATTAGCATATATGTCGGGTCCCAAATCCGATGATGTGATGCACACCATTATTACTAATTTTTTAGCATTGGACACGCTGTTGTTTTTCTCGGATGGATATAAGCTTGATAATGGAGGTCATGTATTATTACTGCTATGGTTTGGTAATTTTGCACATACTCAGGTGACTACCTCAACAACCTTAGTTCTTTTTAGGAAATTCACCTCTATGAGTATTAATGACTCTTCTTGAGATATTGTTTCGAATATATTCGAGTCCTCAATTGGGATTACATCATAACCTACAAATTCTTCTCCTATCTTGACTTTTTCACGGACATACACCTCCCCAAGCATGTCAAAACATGCATCTATCACACTTAAGTCGATAGACTCCCTCATGCTTCACTCATTTTCCTCAAGCAACTCCCCAATAAAATTCACTTCTTTGATTTACTCATCCTCATCATTTGATATTTTTGACACATTATAAATATTAACATCTAGTGTCATTTCCAAAGGATAGATTAATTTCCCTATTCCTACAATATGTCGAGGCAGCCGTGGTTGCAAGGAATGGCCTCCCTAGGATTACGGGAGGTTGAATGTTTGAATTTAAAACGGGATGGGTGTCAAGAATGATAAAGTCAACTGGGAAGACAAAAGTGTCTATGTGGATGAGAATTTATTCTAACACACCCCTTGGAATTTTGGTAGTCCCGTTGGCCAATTAGATTCTTATCTTAGTTGGGATAAGCTCGCCTAGGACCAATTGGAGATATAATGAATAGGGTAGGAAGTTCACGCTTGCCTCGAGATCAAGGATGGCATAATTTATAGTGAAATTTTCAATAACACACGAAATTATTGAACAACGAGGTCCTTGAATTTTGAAATCGTGTTGTGTTTAAAGATGGAGCTCTCTTGCTCGGCCAACTCTACCTTTTTGCGAGGAATGATCTTTCTCTTGAAAGTGCACAAGTCTTTTAAATTTTTTCTATACGATGGAATTTTACTGATAGCATCAAAGATAGGAAGATTGATCTTCACTTGTTTAAAAGTGTCCATGATTTCTTGATCCTTATTAGGCTTTGTGATGGGAATAAAACTTTGAGGGTAGGGCACGGGAAAAGGACACGAGATTGGGGCTTCTGGCTCTTGGATAGGCAGATTATCACTACTACTTGCAGGAGTCAGTTCACTCCCTCAGGGCATTCGTAAGATCTCCTCAGATTCCTTTAAGGTAGGTAAAATAGGATTTTGAATAACTTTCCCACTCCTTAGAGTTGTGATGGACTTAGTCATGTCTAATGATTGGAATTGAGTGGGAGCTTTCCTTTTTCTTGGGTATCCATCGATGAGGTCAATTTTCTAATTTGAGACTTAATGAGCGTAACTTGTTCAGCATTTTGGTTATTGACGGTCACTTGCACTTATATGAATGCGTGAAAAGTGTCTTCGAGTCTCTTCTTATGTGGTGTCACATAAGGAGGAATGGGTGTAGGGCCTTGAATTTTGAGAGGAGAGGGAGGTGCCTACAAGTAAGGTAGTTGATAATTTGGGGGTGGAGGATTTTAAGCTTCTTAGGGTTGTTCATATTGGTAACCGGGATGGTTACTCTAAGTTGGGTTGTACCCTTGGCCACAAGAAGTGTTATGGGGACTTTTAAAATCCCTATAACACTCTCTTGATCGTGGATGATAACTTTATAGGCCGGGATTGTGGGACACTCCTTGGTAAGGTGACCATTAATGTTACATATGGCACATCACTCCTCTATTGAAGAATGAGTTGGAATGGTGGGACCTTGACTCTTTAAATCGAACTCCTTGATTTTCTTTGATAATTTATCATGCCTCATTATCATATCATACTCAATGTTTAAGTGATAGAGTCTTTGGATAGAGGTGGATGAATTAGAAGTTATGGGGTTAAAATTTTTGGGTCCGATGTGTCCCACCCTTAAGTAATCTTGGCATAATACTTGAAATGTGCCTCGGCATTGTTCAGATCCAAGCTAAAAAATTCCCCGGAGCATATGGTCTCCACCATTTGTTTAGAATTAAGGGTAAGGACAATATGGAAAAAGGATATGTGTCTCCACTTTAGAAAGGAGTGATGGGGACACTTACCCAAGAGGTCACTGAACCTATCCAAAGATATCTCAAAGGTCTCATTTTTGCCTTAGGCAAAGGTTTGTATTTGTCCTTTGAGAGTCATAGTTCTATGGGTGGGGGAAATTTTATTTATGAATTGGGCTTGCACATCGCAACAAATCCCGATAGAATTTGGGGCTAAGTACCAAAGCCATGTTTTAGTCTTGTTCTTGACAGAAAATGGGAAGAGTTTGAGGCATGTAACATGATCTAGAGGACGTAAATCGTGCATCGTGTGATGCGCAAAACGTTGTTATCGGTTCGATGACTCAATGCAAAAAACTTAAACTACAACTACACTTGACAAGCAAGCACAACCGTAATTCAGGTATTGTAAGAAATCCACGGGGAGTGATTAAATTTTAGGTTCATAATTGTTTTAATACTTCGGAAATAAAAATGTAAAATGTAAAAATGTAAAATGTAAAAGTTTTCAATTAAACGCAATTTTACACAAAACCTAGTTTTCGGAGCTCAAACCCATTAATGGTGGAACACAACCCCGACCCTATTTATCTAAGGGAAATACGTAAATAAAACTAATTAACACTACTAAACTAATTAAGTAAGAAATAAATTAATCTAGGCAAGAAATATAAATGACATCAATGGAAATAAAGCAATAAATACACAAAGGAAGACAAAGAAAATGAACTTACATACATTAAAATGGGCAAACCCCAAAGGAAAATGGAGAAGGGACAAATCTCCTTAAAAAAACTAAAGGTAATGTAAAATGTAAGATAACTACAGAAGAGAACAAAGGTTCTCTTATATAGTAAGTTGGGAGAAAAGAAAAGAAGAAAGAAAAGAAAAGAAAAAAAGAAGACAACACATAAAAATAGGCATGGTCGATCGATAGACCCCAACAGTCGATCGATCGAGCCCCCAGGTCTGAGCACACTGTCTTAGATCAATTTCCAAAATCAAGAGGAGTCAATCGATCGAACCGAATAGTCAATCGATCGATCCACTAGGTCTGCAATCTCCACTGTTTTCATCTCTTTTGACTTCTTTGGTATTCTCTTCCGCTCAAAGTCTCATAACTTCTTCGTTCGGACTCGAAATCGCGCACGGTTTGCAGCCACGCGAAGCTTTCTCCAAGGGATACAAATTCCATGAAGATATTGGACTAGATTCCCAAACTATGAAATGACTAAATTGCCCTTGTGCGTGCAGAATTGTACAAAACTTGTTCGGAATGCGTCCAAACTTCATACTAAGCATCGAAACACCTACAAAAACTCAATTAACCCCTGAAAAACATATATCTATACAAATACGAGGTTTTCTGGTTAAAGAGAATAAATATAGGGATTAAGATACTCGAGGGGGCTAATAACGCGTAGGTTAACGGGTGAAATACACAATATTTGCGTCGTATCACACCCCCTAACTTACACATTACTAGTCCCGAGCAATAAAATAGGAATAACAAGAACTAAAAGCAAATCAAAGACAAGAGATAGTACATAATGAGATAAACAGATAAAAGACACTTTTACGGGCGAAGGATTGCATTTAGCATATGCAATAAGCCGTTAAACCCCTAGGTTACCCTAGTGAACAAGTAGTGTCTCGTGAGGGTTTTCAGGGATGAAATCCACAAACATCATATTGTTTCCTCAAAATATGACCAACCCAACATGCGATAAACTCAACAACAGCGAAAAGGATTTGAAACACGTTATTAGCATATTGAACGAATTCAAGCTAAAGTCTGTTGTTATTAACAGATTGAATGCACCTCATAGAATTGAAACTTTAAAAGTGTGGGGGGGG
Source organism: Sambucus nigra (assembly GCA_949130495.1). Classification (NCBI taxonomy): domain Eukaryota; kingdom Viridiplantae; phylum Streptophyta; class Magnoliopsida; order Dipsacales; family Adoxaceae; genus Sambucus; species Sambucus nigra. Next base: position 353,614,894 of record OX422215.1, read on the forward strand.
GGGGGGGGAGAGAGTACATGCATATCATGATTTGGCAAAAACTTATATAAACCGGATAAGCGTTAAAGCAAACATCTATTCAATACTCACGGCATTACACTCATCAAATGAATTCACTCGAAATAGGGAGGTAACACACAAAACATGCGGGCATAAAGAGTAAATGTAAATGGAAACTAGGACGCACACATGTCACAAATGAAGAAAGCTATATAGAAAATGAAAAATTGTAATCTCAATGAAAGATACTGCTCATTAAAGGAGAAAAATTTATTTTCACAGATTATCAAAACTATTTTAACTTTTAAATTGAACTCACCCTAGGATCACATATGACTTGATAGGGTTGTAATGTAGATTTGGGGTTAAGGTATGAAATGAAAGGTATATGTACGGATTCAAAGCGTTAGGTGATGAAAACTCGGGATAATAAAAAATTGTGGTCAATATCAAAATTGAAAAATGATTTCCAAAACAAGCATTAGATATGAAATTAGAGAGCAACAAGGATTATTGAACACTATACACAATATATACAACTTTCTCTTTCTTTTCTTTTCTTCTTTTTCTAACTTTTTCTTTTTCTTTTTGCTTTTCTTTTTCTCTTTTTTTTTCATTTCTTTCTTTTCTTTTCTCACTCTCATATGCTTAAATTGCAACCACAAAACATGAACATTATTCAATCCCATGTAACATTCCAAACAAAGGTATGGAAGGTAATATGTATGGTTTAAAACTCCAATGTGGAGTTGGTTATGGGATTGTGGGTGATGAAATGAAAGGGTGTAAGAACATATTTCTTATCATGTCCATTTGTTCTAATTGGCTTAATTTCGGACAAAATAAATTAAGTCAAGGCTAGTTTTAATTATGGAGTTTAATTGGAGCCTACGACAAAGTTCAAGTCCAAGAATGTGCAATTTAAAGCTTTGAAGAATATTTAAAGTCAAGACCTGTTGCATATGTTTAAGATCACTCAGGCATGAATACTTGTCAGCAGTTGGGTAATTTAGTATGTTGAATAAAAGATGGGTGATTTAAATGTTTGGGAATTAAATCTTTTTCTGATTTAAAAATATTTGTAAGTAAAAGTAGTTTAGAGAAAATTTGAGGAATTATTTAAAGAAAAATAATTTTGTTTAAACACTATCGCTCGAACGAGACAGTGGGTCATTCAAACGACAATCCCTTGTCACGCGAACGAGATCCACTTCTTGCTCGAATGAGCTGCCGTCTCGATTTTTGTGTTTTGGTTTTCTTGGACTCTGTATTGCTCAGATATAAATAAAATGTCTCTGCGAATGTTTTGACGAGCAGAACAGTTTCGAAAAATATATTTCCTTATAGTTTTTCATCATCAGGAGTTTATTCAAGATCAAATTACTCAATTCGAAAGTTTGTTATCTTGAACGTGTTTACCGGATGACAATTCATTCATTGACTACACCATTTTTCTCTTTGTGGGGGAGAACTCTACAACTGACAACTACGTGCTATTGTGGAGGGAGTCCTTATAAAGTTTACTCTTATGGAGAAGCCGTTTCTTTACCATTACTGACCATCTAGAGTTCTTATGGGAAATTCCAACCGATGACATCGAAATCGAAACCTGCGGGTATTTCATATGTCACCCTATTTCATTGTAATTCGTGTAGGTTGTGTCTTACAAATTATAGTGAAATAAAAAGGTTTTGACCTTCGGGGATTTTTCCTAAAATTGTTTCTTTTACCGCATGCTTTATTCATGGAATGGATTTAATCACTTAGATGCATGTTTAGGGTTTAAGAAGTTAAAATTGGTAAAATTGGAACAAAGTTATTTTTGCCTAAAGTACACACTAAAGGGCCTTCTCAAATTGGTATCAGAGCCTGTTGCTCTATCTTATTGTGTTTGTAATCCCGTGTCTTTAGGAATGCCTTTCGGTGGTTTTGATGATTTTAGAATTCACTTGTTTGAATCATCTAATTGGAAATCAGACATGAAAACTTCTCTTAAAAAATTGGTTAATAAGGATGATTGTGAAAAGTGTCTTTGCTATGAAGGGTTTGGTCACAGGATAGTTGAGTATCCCACTAAACTTAGGGAGAATTTTAATAAACCGATAAATCAAGTTTCTACCCTTAGTGATAGTGACCCAAAAGAAGAAACCTTTTATGCTAGTAAGCGTGAAGTTCCCACCTTTATGGCTAGTCATGTAAGTGATAAAAACTTACCTTTGCATGATTCTTCCGCAGCCACAGAAGTTGATACACCAAAGAGTGAGGGTGAGGTGAGTGAGGATGAGAGCGAAGACGAGAGAGATTTGCAAACTGCTTTCAAAGAATTGTATGAAGAAACATTAAAAGCAAAGAAAAAAACTTGAAATTAGGAGCCATGTTGAAAGAACGTGCCATATAAAAAATTAATTCCAATGCATTAATTGAGGATCTTACGGCACGTGAAAAGACAATTCGAGAGAAGCTAGAATATGTTGAGGGTGAGAGAGATAGTCTTCGAGGGTTGATGGAGGCTATGAAAAAGGAACTTCTTGAGTTTGAGAATTCTACATATTTACTTAAGTCAAGGATAGGTGAGCTTGAGGAAAAATTGAGAGATTCGAGTAAAGTTAAGTTTGATTTGTAGGCTAGGTCTGAAAAGTTAGACAAAATCTTAGGCACCGTCAAAATAAAAGATAATCGGCGTGGTATTGGCTTCGACAATCATGTCGCACCTTCACCCAAAGCCAAAACCATGCAAACAAGAGATCATCCTATGAACTTTAGGAGAGAGCCAATGTGAGGTATAATCGGCCTATAGCACACGATTCTCACCGTATCTACACTTGCACTCATTGCGGTAGGAGAGGTCATCTTAGATGGTTTTGCTACGATATTAAGAACGCTTCTAGAAATTCTAAATCCATTCCGGTTCCCAATGCACCTACTTGTCGATTCACACCTACTTGGGTTAAGAAGTCGGATTTAGAAGCGTTAGGTATTAGGCTTGGTGATTCTTGTGTCATTGCCCGTGGTTCTCCTCATGTTTCATGTTTCGATTGAGGTTGTTCATCGGTTTGTCATACTCTAGTATTTGCTTCATATGTTATATTTTTCTAGTGTTATGACGTGTGTCTAGTTTTTGTTATTTATTTGAGTCTTATCGAAAAATCCAAAAAGATTTTGCTTTTGATAAAACTTTTGAAAATACAAAAATATTTTTGGTTTTTGAGTCGTGAGGTTACATGGTTGATGTGGGATATTAGTGTGCTTGACCCCCCCTTCCTTTCATTATTCATGTGGCTAGGACATTTGGTCATTGTTATTGATACTTATAATGATCTTAATCATTGTATGATGGGGATGTTTCGAAGTTGATATGCTTTTTGATTTAGCTTTGCTTATATGCCATCCTCGCACACATGCACGAGTTTATATGAATGTTTGACTTCTCTTGCATATTTGAGTTTGGTGAGACGTTCTTATCTCAATTTTTTCATCTATGTGTAAGTAAACTTAAGGAGGAGGTGTGCTTGTAAGAACCATTTTTCGTGAGAATTGGTATTTAAAAAATGGTGAGTGTTCACGGGAAAGGGCTGCGAGAGTATAAAATTGACTTGTCGTGAAAGCCACCATTTAAAAGAGCCCAAAAGAAAATCAAGGCAATAAAAAGAAACAAATGCCATAACTGGGGCCAATAGAACTTTCTCTAAGTTGAGATTGATAGATATTTTCTAAAGATCTTAAAAAATTCATATATACGAGGGAGTTTGGTTGGAGATAAATTTAAACGGGTTTGCACCACGAATCCTACATTGAAACATCGTATCATGACGCTATTATTCATAGAATCGTCAATAATCCGGACTTGTGTGCATGTTGTTAGTTTAGTTAATTAAACTCACACGTATTTTATCACAAATGGATTTGATGAAATTTGATGATTTCTTACTATTAATTAGAACTTCTTAATCGGTTCGACGTATTGAAATGGTGACTCATTTGTTGTAGCTCACGCCCATACAGTCCACATTCATGTTTGACCACATCGGTACTATGTTTGCATGTAACTCGCATTGTTCATTTTTATGCATTTTTGCATTTTGTGTTAAAATCTTACTATTTTAGTACTGTTTTGCTACTGTCAGGCCCTTCCAGTGTGATTTTTCTGAAAAAAAATTCACTGGGGAAAAATATATAATATTTCTAGGAATCTGGGATGATTTGGCCTGTCACGAGAAGTCGTTCGAGCGACATTACCATGTCGCGAGAAGACTCGTTTGAGCGACGTCCTCATCTCGTTTGAGCGACGTCCCTGGCGCGTTCGAACGACAGTCTGGGACATTTTTTGCTTCTTCTTGTTTGCAGTCCACTGGTTTATTTTGTGATATTTTTGGTACTACTGGAAGCTTTTTGGACTGATTGGTCTATATGCAGGTTATATTGTTTCAAAATTGATATTTTGCATATGATTCCGTTTATCACACCTGATTAGATTGTTATATTCTTTGTGTGATTCATTGGTTTACTAGATACTGATTTGTCATTACTTGATCATATTTAGCTGGTTGTTTCATGATTTTCTAGAGATTTTTAATTGGTATATCTCCATGCTAGATACTTGTTGATTGGTTTATCTTTTCACCGAATTGTCTATTCGAGACAAAAAGGGGGAGAGATGTATGTGATGTAGGGGGATATTTGTTGAGCATGTTTTTGGTTACATATTTTACAATCGGTAGTAGAAATTGATTTTATTTTATGGCATGGATGTATAGTTCCTTTTGCACTTTTAGTGATTCTCTCATTATGATTCAATTACTGGTATCTTTTGCTATCCATAGTCATACTGATATTATTTGTCTAGCCATGCTGTTTATTTCCATATATTCATGCTAGATTTTGTGTCTGCCCCATCTTTTGTCTATTCCGAGCAAAAAGGGGGAGAGATATGTGATGTAGGGGGAGTATTTATTATGATATTATACTTTACTTTTGTTCCTCCGTACTTCACTTGGGTATTTGTTTGTGTCTCGTGTGTGTAGGTATATTTTTCAAAAATTCAGATATTTATTGATACATCACATTCAGAGACAGAATCAGTTTCAGATGCTTGCCGTTTATTCAGTTATTGATACATCACATTCAGAGACAAAATCAGATTCAAATTCTTGTCGTTTATTCTGTTTCATTATGTCCTATATTTTTATCATTTTGAATTTTGGGATAGGACATGTACTTTTTACGGCATATTCCATTTCTGTTTAGTTTTGTCTCGGAATATCCAAAGGGGAAGATTTGTAAGAACATATTTCTTATCATGTCCATTTTTTATAGTTGGCTTAATTTCGGACAAAATAAATTAAGTCTAGGCTAGTTTTAATTATGGAGTTTAATTGGAGCCTACGTCAAAGTTCAAGTCCAAGAATGTGCAATTTAAAGCTTTGAAGAAGATTTCAGGTCAAGACGTGTTGCATATGTTTAAGATCACTTAGGTATTAATACTTGTGAGTAGTTGGGTAATTTAGTATGTTGATTAAAAGCTGGGTGATTTAAATGTTTGAGAATTAAATCTTTTTCTGATTTAAAAATATTTCTGAGGAAAAATAGTTTAAAGAAAATTCGAGGAATTATTTACAGAAAAATAATTTTGTTTAAACTTTGTCGCTCGAACGAGACAGTGGGTCATTCAAACGACAATCCTTTATCGCGCGAACGAGATCCACTTCTCGCTCGAACGAGCTGCCACCTCGATTTTTGTGTTTTGGTTTTCTTGGACTTTATGTTGCTTAAATATAAATAAAACGTCTCTGCGAAAGTTTTGACGAGAAGAACAGTTTCAAAAAACATATTCCCATATAGTTTTTCATCATCCGGAGTTTATTCAAGATCAAATTATTCAATTCCAAAGTTTGTGATCTTGAACGTGTTTACCGGAAGACAATTCATTCATTGACTACACTGTTCTACTCTTGGTGGGGAGAACTATACAACCGACAGCTGTGTGCTATTGTGGAGGGAATCCTTATGAAGTTTACTCTTGTGGAGAAGCCGTTTCTTTTCCATTGTTGACTATCTGGAGTTCTTGTAGAAAATTCCAGTCGACGACATCGGAATCGAAACCTGCGGGTATTTCGTATGTCATCCTATTTCATTGTAATCCGTGCAAGTTGTGTCTTAGAATTTATAGTGAAATAAAAAGGTTTTGCCCTTCGGGGATTTTTCCTGAAATTGTTTCTTTTACCGCATGATTTATTCATGGAATGGATTTAATCACTTAGATGAATGTTTAGGGTTTAAGAAGTTAAAATTGGTTTTAACTAAACATTGGAACAAAGTTGTTTTTTGCGTAAAGTACACACTAAATGTGAAACATTAAAGGTGAGGTCAGGGCTAATATGGGTGATATAACAAAGATTGCCTATGATCATTTCATAAAATTTATGCAATTCTCGAGTCAAAACAATATAAGAAAATCATGCTCAAGTAACACATTTCATGAATGAACTTAATTAATGAACGATCAAATGAAAGAATAGCGACATTACTAAAGAAATTAACGTTTTCATTGAGGAATGAATAGTGTATACACTCACAAATGACGAAAGGTACAAAGCGCACTCGGTGTAAGTGTATACAATGCAACAAAAGATTAACGAGTTATAAAAATCTTAAACCAAATCAATATAACAAGAAAAGCGCATGTGCTCATGGGATTAAAGTTTAATTCAAGAAGTTACTCATAATATCAATGATTTGAGGATTAAAGTCTAATAACTTCTAAAATCGAGAACATGCATAGTTGAATGTCTAATGGATCGGGAAATTATTGAAATTTATCATCGGAAACAAGGCAAAATGCCCAACAAAGGAGAAAAAAGAAAGAAAACATTTTTTATTTTTTTTAATTTTTAACAAAATGGTGTACTTAGTAACTAACACTTGATAAAATCCATGGACTAAACTTAAATGTTGCATTGTCCTCAATGCGAATTAAGAACACAACACAAAGAGAGAAAATGAATGATATTACCCAAAATTGGACTGATCTTCCATAAGCACAAGTCCAAACGAATTCACAAAATAAGTTAGTACCGAGCATGACAAAAACAAATAACAAAACGTTAACTAATTACACTAGACTAAATTAAAAAGAAAGAAAATTAAAAATAAAGAAAAAATAAAAAGTTAACTATTTACAACCTATAATTTGGACTTCACGCTAACTATAAACTAGAAGTCTAAATAGTTGAGGGTCCACCCAAAATACAATTTGTCTTTGAAAGATCAACAGTGGACCCTCCAAAGAAATGATGCCTCCCGGAATATATGAATTCCGTTTGAACAACGGAAGGCATGTGTAAGGCGTAAGAAATGAACCATCGCCAATTACATATTTTGGGCGGACGATGGGGAATTTGGATGCTAAGGGCGACAAGACCACATTGACCTCGAGAAAATTGAAATACATCCCCAAGGTTTTTCAATTGGAAAGGGAGGTGGGGCTTGTGCAAGTGAATACTACATGAGATGAATCATCTCAAAATAACATTCTCGTTCAAGAATCAGGTCAAAGTCCTCAAGACTTTCAACCGATTCTTTAGATAAATTTAACGGTTCTAGAATGGTGGGGAATAAAGGAAAAGAAGGACCAGCAGCCTCGATACAATCGACACAATTAATAAGAGGTTGAAATTCTAAAGTGCTAAATCTTGGATCACTCTCAATTATTTCTTCATAAAAAACGGGTGGAGGTGAAACTCAAGTTTCAACCTCAACCTGATTTTGTAAAGAAATGATCTCATCGAGAATGGCATCAGTCTCCAAAAACCAAGTTTGAGAACTTTCGGAACGATCATTAATTTCCTTTTTCATTAAATCATAATCAAACGAACAAGAAGACATGGCATCTTCTTGTGAGGTTTTCTCATAGCTAACGGGATCCCCGCTTTCTAAATTACATTCCCAAGGCGATGAGGGACAACTTCCAACTTCTTAAACTTCACGATCAAGGTATTCATTTTCAAGAATTTGTAGGCATTCTCTCATTGTTTTGGGAGTATAACTTGGAAAACTATTTTGAGAACAATTAAAGTTATCTAAAGAGTTATAGCGAGACATTTCAAAATAATCTAATTCAATAAAACGACAAGCACCAAAATTTCAATTTCTGGAAACAATCTAGCACAAGTCAAAAGAAAGGATAAAATAAAGAATACAAATACAAAAGAAAAAAATACTACGAAATATTAAAACAATTACAATCTAAAACAAAATCCCCGACAATGGTTCCATTTTGATCGAGATGACGCGAACCGTGCATTGTATAATACACAAATCGTTATTATCGGTTCGACGACTCAATGCAAAAAATATATACTACAACTAGACTTGAGAAGCAAGCACAACGGTAAGTCAGGTATCGTAAGAAATCCATAGGGAGTGATTGAATTTTAGGTTCATAATTGTTTTAATACTTCCAAAATAAAAATGTAAAAGGTGATAGGGGGTATGGAGTAAATAAAGAAAAAGAGAAATTACGCTACACAAAAGTAAAGCGAGAATCGGGATCGCATTCCACTACACGGATTTAAACAACTACTAATTAGAGTTAAGGCTCGAAAGCTATTTAATCAAGCATTTTCAATTAAGCATAAACTTCTTGCTTAAAAAAAACATTTAATAAAAAATGGTCACATGCGGATTAAATTCGGATTGTTGCTATAAACTCTAACGTTGCGTGACAAAGAAAGATAAAGGCATAGCAATCCAACTTTGATACGCGCGGTTTTAATTAAATGCAATTTCACACAAAACCTAGCTTTCGTAGATCAAACCCATTAATGGCAGAACACAAGCCCGGCCCTATTTATCTAAGGGAAATACATAAATAAAACTAATTAACACTACTAAACAAATTAAGCAAGAAATAAATTAATCTAGGAAAGAAATATAAATGACATCAATGGAAATAAAGCACGAAATACACAAAGGAAGACAAAGAAAATGAACTTACTTACATAAAAATGGGCAAACCCCAAAGGAAAATGGAGAAGGGCCAAATATCTTTACAAACCCTAAAGCTAATGTAAAATGTAAGATAACTACCGAAGAGAACAAAGGTTCTCTTATATAGTAAGTTGCGAGAAAAGAAAAGAAAAAAGAAAAGAAAAAAGAAAAGAAAAAAGAAAACACATAAAAATAGGCATGGTCGATCGATCGACCCCAACAGTCGATCGATCGAGCCCTCAGGTCTGCGCACACTGTCTTTGATCAATTTCCAAAATCAAGAGGAGTCGATCGATCAAACTGAATAGTCGATCGATCGATCCATCAGGTCTGCAATCTCCCCTGCTTTCCTCTATTTTGATTTCTTTGGTTTTCTCTTTCGCTCAAAGTCTCATAACTTCTTCGTTCGGACTCAAAATCGCGCACGGTTTACGCCACGGAAAGCTTTCTCCGAGGGATACAACTTCCATGAAGATGTTGGACTAGATTCCCAAACTGTGAATGACTAAATTGTCCTTGTACGTGCAAAATTGTACGAAACTTGTTCGGAATCTGTCCAAACTTCATACTAAGCATCGAAACACCTACAAAAGCTCAATTAACCCATGCAAAACATATATCTATAAAATACGAGGTTGTTTGGTTAATGAGCATAAATATAGGGATTAAGATACCCGAGGGGGATAATAACGCGTATGTTAACGGGTGAAATACGTAATATTTCATCATATCATAACGTCAAGTGGGCAATTTTGGTCACTAAAAGTAGGACACACCTCCTCAAACTCCTGCACATGTAATACTGTTGTTCAATTTCCATGCAGTGAAACATTGTCAATAATTGAATCATGCCATTTTGGAAGTGTAATTGCGTGGGATTATAAGGGAAAATGATACACAATGAAAAGATGGTCCTCTCCAGTTGAAGATATTATCCCATAAGTCGATATGGTGGCTCGACCTCATCCCGGCTACCATGCTCACTCAAAATGTCACCCATGGTGACATAATTTGAGTTGGCTTCGGAATGTGAGAATGTGGAAGGAGTAGGATATGGTCACCAATAATCTGAATGCTCACTCGCCAACAAATATTCCACAATGGGATTTCGATTATTGTCGTTTACATTGTACATCTTTGGAATTTTGGATTTTTTTGAAACTGTGTTGTCACGATGACATCTGGGAACGAGAAAGGGTATATAAACATCATATAACCTGAAATTTTGTTTCCAATCCCTAGCAACGACACCAAAAGCATGATGCTCTAAAAACTATGTTTGATTCAAGTGAAAATCAATCGCAAAAAGTAATAATCGAATAAGTCTGAGATCGATTTCCACATGGGCTGGACACTTAGGAAATAACAAGGTCGGGTTATATGAAGTTACAATACATCATAAACGTAAAGCGTAAAAGAGGATAGTAGTGGGAAAGGTGAACTAAAGCTAATAAGTATCTTAGCATGCGCTAAAATAGATGTGAAAACAGTAAACTAAATTTGCAAGTAAATTTGAGAAAAGATATTCGGGATCATTCCCCCACCTTGGACTTGTTAAGTAGATGACTTAATTAAATCCAATTCAATTCTAATCGATCATAGTTAATTAAGTCCAAACATCAACCATGTAGAGATCAAACTCATCAATGAAAAATTAAGATAATTATTAGTTATGGTGGCAAATGTGTTGAGTTTGTAGCAAAGTTTCAAACACTACCCTTGTATTACAAGGGAAGTTAAGAGACTATGATACTCTAATATCAACACATGAGTTTCAATTACAACGAATATAAATTAAACCCTAAATTTTAAGTTCACTCATCCATGGTGGGATCGTGATCCCTTACCTATGAGAATTACCTACTCATGGTATAAATGACATACACAATGAAAACAAGCTTCAGCAATAAACAAGACGTCATTTAAGAGAGATACCAACTAAAGCTTCTTCAATTAATGCTCATTTAAGCTTATACAACCAATAAAAGCAAGAGTAGAAAACGTACCAAAAATAATATAAAACTTTTATATAATTTATGGAAGGAAAGAGAGAGAAAGCAAACTTTGAATATTAACCTAGGAGAAAGAGAAAATGAGTTTAATGCTAAGTCTTATATCCTGAAAATATTAACTATATCTTTACAAATGAAATATAAACACTACATATTGTAATAACCCGCGTAATTGTGGGCTATTTTAATTCATTTTTGGAAAATGGAGGAAAATAAAGTTTTTGATAAAATTATTTTTATTGCCCAAATATGTTGGTTATTATTTTTTAAGGCGAGAATTTCAAGCGGTTTCGAAATCGGAGTTAAAACGGATTTTAAAATTATTTTTAAATGTTTTTAACTCTTGGAATTCTAAGTCGGAGAACATTAAGTAATTTTCAAGAGTTGTTTTGACTTCCAACTCTTCATTTCTTTGCCTTATTTAAAGGAGTCTTTTGGCTTCCAACTCTTAATTTCTTTGCATTATAAAAATAAGTCGTGGGCAACCTTTTTAACCTACTTTTGGCACAACTTTTGGCGGCAAATATATTTTATATTCCTCTCCTTTTTAATTATACTTTGGCCCTTGAGATTTGTGAGTTCCAACCTTAGATTAGAGGTGTTCTTGGGGCTATTTTGTTGGAGGTTCTTGGAGGAGCTTCTGTAGATCTTTTGTGTTGATCTTGAGGATGTGATCGTTTGTTTCTCATCATGGTTTGAGGTATGGGGTTTTACACAATATGCTCCTTTAAATATCTCAAGAGTTTATTCCGTTGATTTCTTGTTTAATTGAACTCATATTTGAATTGATAAATTCTTGGAAATCTGGAAAAATAATTGTTGGAATTATTTTGATTCATGTGGTATCACTATATTGTTGTTGAGCACATTGTCATGAGATTTTAATATGGCACGGATGTTGAGTACCCGCTAAAATACCTATTCCCGGCTATGGCTTGATAAAGCATATGCGAATGGGGTGAGGCCTGGTGACCCATTGATGTGTTGTTGAGAAATTATATTGATAAATGCTTTGAGATTTTCATTTGATTTGAATATTCATACTCGTGTTGTTACGCCTTATTGCTAATATATTTATTGAGCATCTTTCCTGTCGTATTGTGTACTTCCCCATATTTTCTTTTAGTGGCAGGTTAGCGCGGATTTTGGAGCGCTATGGAGATTGATTTTAGCGAGGACTGTTTGGGAAAGATTTGTATTACTTCATTGGTGTAAAGAGCATTTTTATCCGAGTTAGATAGTTGTAATTTTAATTTGGGAGATGTTGTTGTATATAATTTGAAGAATTGAGATTAGTGGATTTATATGATTGTGGATTTATTTAGATGCTCTATACCTTGTGTATTGTGGATTTAGATTTATTTTATCGTATTAGCGCTATGTTCGCTCTCCCCGGGAGGGCGGGGTGTTACACATATACAATCATCTTCAAATGGAAAACTTATGAATAAAGGTCGAGTCCAAAACTGGCGACCGAATCGATTCAGATCAGGACCAAATTGATTCGGTGCCTGAAGGGAAGTGAGGACCCCCATGCTTCCTTGATTTTCATTTGGTTCAATCTACGGACGCTTATGTCACTTATTTGTTACGTGTCAAAATTATGCACTATTAATGGCCACGCAAAGATAGCTCAATGAGACACAACTTTGTGTAGAGCTCTGGCCCGAAGCCCAAGTGCTAAAATTACTAAAATTCTCCCTAAGTTGAATTTGTCGTTGGAGCATCCTCGAAATTCAACTGAACTTCATGTCTAGAATTCCCAACACCTATAAAATCTCAAATAAACCTTGCACAAGATATGTACAATAAAATAGAGGTTACTGCAACACCCCCGCCTAATTAAATATTGGGCGATCACTCCTTTATTAAATTAAAATCAAGGTGATTAGTTGGTTCATTCTTAGCATCACTGTCGCAAATTAAAATTTTCAAATTTAAACACCCTAATTAATTAAGCTAAGTGTCAAAATCATTTAAAACCTTATTTCCATTTTATTAAATCCAATTATAAAACCTTTAACCATTAACATTTTAAGAGTCACACATTAAGTATAAGAATATAAATGAACATTCAAGAGTTTAACCATCAATAAGAAATCCCAACATTAAAACACTAAAAGGGAAACACCCTGATAGTAATAAATCCCAAAGTAAAGATACTGAAAGTAAAAGAATTACAGTCTCTGACAAAACGAACTAAATAATGGAAAAGGCGACACATGCCCCACTGGATGAAACTGAACTAAAAGTAGAGTCAACAATGAGGTCGTCTAAGCAATGGCCTGCAACTCCCACAAAAGCTACAGCGCGTTCCATCTAAAGAATCCTAAGCATGACGCCCCTGTAATACATATATATATACACAAGAGAGAAGAGATAACAGCAAACGGGTCAGAGCCCGAATATAAAACAGTTTTTAAAACATAGTTTAGCAAGTATTTAAATGCTTACCGGCTAATGCAACAGTCATATTAGTATGCGACACTCTCTTGAGAATTCTCACCTCTCATCTAGTGTGCACGTCTACCGTACTAATGAACCCCATATATCTCTCTAACTTATTCTCCAAAAGTCTTAACACGTGAAATTAAGGTTGTGATATTCACTTTAGAAAAATCTATCTCTTCAAGATTTCTAACGTTATTTTGAATAATTCCGTATCGTTATAATGTTTTCGAGTACTTATAGTGAAGCTGAAGAATTTATACATTACTTAACTACTATTTCACTCAGTAGAAAGTTCTCATATAGATACACGTATATATATTAATTACTCGTATAATATATATACAAACAGCACCCCACATAAAATCTATGGTGCTAGGCTTCCATATATAAGTATATATATATATACCAATCACTTATAAATTATATATATATACTAACGGCGCCCCACATAAAAACTATGGTGCTGGCATACTCTGCTATCAAGTCCCTATATCACACATATTTAGGGAAATGCTAGTTCGGAATCACTCTCTAACTGCATTAACACAAACACATACAAATGGAGGCGAAGCATAGTTCTCGATCCTAAGAGGTCAGCACATACCCACACGCCTGTTAGGCCCATCTGACTATCAATTAGATAGCATGTACCAGGGAATTCTATGTTCTAGGGTACAAGTCAATATCCTCCATAAAGGTCACATCGAGATAAGACTGTCCCGGCGCGAAAACCCCCCCGTGATAGCAAGTAGCCCGGGTACGATTTTTACACAAAATAATATATGCACAATCACACCGTCATATATATATATATATATATATATATATGTATATGTATTCACATCCACATTATTAAATTAGGTACTCTCACAACCCATAATTATCATTATCCGTTATAACACATTTTACTCAATTATCTCGTATAACGGACTTGTTCATTTTATACTCGTAATTAAGTTAATCTAAACTCACTTCTTGTCACACAAAGTATTCTCTTTATCTAAGTACGATTTCAGTAGGCCCTCACTTTCCTTCTAATCCAATCTTCTTAGACATTTCGATTATTAAATAAATGCACGTATGATTTCTTAAGTATGAATATCTAACCGTTTACCCCTTATTTCCCTTCACATTAAAGTCCCACTTAACGGGGTTTATCTTGATCCTACTGGTCCTTTTTTATGTTTCATTATGTTCTAGCAACCCTAATCAAGGTTTACTACGCATAAAATCGGATTAAGCTAACACGAGCAAAAATGCAGTTTTCCAGGAGGGGTCGATCGATCGAGGGAATGGAGTCGATTGATCGATCCATCGATCAATCGATGCTCTGGGCTCGATCGATCGATCAAGCAGTTATGGCGAAACTTCAGAAAACCCAGCTAAGGAATTCTTACCCCAAACTCATCCAAATCATTATGTTTCAGTCCCAAACTCCCAACAACTCATACTACAAGTGTCGTATACCCATGTAAACGATATCTTATGTAAAACATGCGAGTTTTCATTAACTTTAACGAATTAAAAGGGTACAATCTTCATAAATCTCAAGAACCCTAATATTTTCTTTAACTTAGTTTCTTCCATTTCTTTTCCAGATTTTCTATCACTAACACCATGGAAATTCGTGGTTTAACCTCTACATGTGAAATGGATTTCCAGAATATAATCTTTACCTCTACAACATGTAATTTTTTGTCTCCAATTAAGGGTTTCTTTCAAGCACACTAATTCTAATCAAGCCTAGAATAATATAAAAGGATGCATTAACTTGATTAAAGCAAGATAGATACTTGCCTGAAATTCAAAATTCTGATTTCGCGGATAAAATGGTATGATAGCTTTCCCCGTCGCGCGATTTACATTTTAGTGGTGGTGGCGGTGCAACCAGATGAATTATTGGCCTTGGATTGCTTGGAAAGCTTCTCCTCTTCCTTTCCCATGGCCGTCATTAGTTTTTTGTTATGTTAACCCTAGAAGACAACACTTACCATCTAATATAACCCTAGCAAATTCGTGGGTTTAATTACCCATAATTACGAAATGTCCAAAACGCTCTCCCGGGGTACTAATTAAGCCTAAAAATGCCCCGAGACCCAAACTAAACCCCCAGGTATATTATTTTGACTATCTCGACCCTTACGGACACTTTGGCGCACTCAAAATGACCATACGAGTAACTTATAATTTATTCACTTTTATTAATCAACATTTAGTCCCGACACGACACGGGCGCGTCCCGACTTAATTTCCATAATTGTCATTTTATTCACACGTGACAAATTTTATAAAATAAATCTCATATATTACTATACTCATTCAGTAACATTCAACAAATTTTCAATAATTACTTACTCTCGTCACACTAATAATATTTAAAACAACATTCCGGATTAAAATTAAATTAATTTATCTCAATTAAATTTGATAAATCCCTAAATTTAAAAGCCATAAAAATACGGGGTATTACAGTTACCTAGTAAATGGTCATACATCTTGGGATTAATGCAGACGGGATTGCTAGAATGCGTAAAGTTAAAGGGTTTTAAATGCAATATTCATGACTAATAATATGTTTAATTTCTATGGTAGTTATGCACAAGTTCTTTTCGACAGGAGCGTGTCACATTTTTTTATTAGTTCTACTTTTGCTTCTATGTCGGGGTTATTAGAGATAGCTACCGATGGATCTATGCATGGGGATCCCTAGTGGGCAGTGGTGTTGCCTTATGTTAGGTTTGTAGAGACGTGGCAGTTGAGATCAAACATGTGTATTTTTGTCGATTTTTTTACATATGACAATATATTAGGTATGGATTGGTTAGCACTGAACCACACTTAGATTGCATGTAGTGGGAAGGCGATCACGTTAGCCATTCCTGTATATGAGATGTTTCTAGTTGCTATGCATAGTCTCGAGGGAGGGTCTACCACACACTTATAGTATATAGATATAATTTCATCTTAGGAGATTACTATATCACTAGATTTGATTTCGATTGTCCAGGAGTTTACAAATGTATTTGATGAGGTACCCGAGTTACTGCCAGTATGAGATATAAACTTTGTTATTGATTTGGCACCGAGAACCAGACCCATTATGTGGTAACCATAATGGATGGCTCCATTAAAGGTGAAGGAGCTATGTGAGAATATTAAAAAATTATTGAGTTAAGGATTCATACGAAGCAACACATCTTCATGGGGATCTCAAGTTTTTTTGTGAAAAATAAGGATGGTTTTCTCCGATTGTGTATGGATTATCGGGAGCTGAACAAGGTAAGGATATGGAACAAGTATCCTTTTCAAGGGATCGATGATCGATTTGACCAGTTGCATAATTATTTTCCAAAATTGATTTTCTCTCGGGGTATCACCAGTTTTGTATTCAAGAGGAGGATATTTCGAAGAATACTTTCTGATGTGTTACGGATCGTATGAGTCTTAAGTCATGCCATTTGATTTGACTAATGCATCAATAATGTTTATGGACTTAATGAATATGTTATTTTGCCCATTCTCGGACCAATTAATCATAGTTTTTATTAATGAAATATCGGTGCATTCTTGGTCTAAAGAGGATTATGTATAACCTTTGAGGTTGATTTTACAGACACTGCATGAATAAAAGATGTAAATTAACTTCTTTATGTGTGGGTTTTGGTTTGAGAGGTGTAATTCTTGGGCCACGTTTTATCTGAGGCTGGGATTTCGGATGATCGTAGCAAAGTATCGAGAGTTATGGATTTGAGACAACCCACGATGCCTATGGAGGTTAAGAGTTTCTTGGGTTTGTCTGGGTACTACAAGAGGATCATCATAGGGTTGTCAAAGATTACTGGACCACCTCACCCATAAGGGCTACCATTTATTTTGAGCACAAACTATTAATGAGGATTTGAGGAGTTGAAGGAAAGGATCACGACCATACCTAACCTTTCTTTATCACTAGGTGGCATTGAGTATTTGGTTTATACAAATGAATCACTTTAAGGGTTATAGGGAGTATTGATGAAGGAAGAGAGACATATAACTTATACTTATTGCAAGCTTAAGACTCACGAGGGCAATAATCCCACCAATGATTTGATTTTAGTGGAGATAGTCTTTGATCCTCGTATCTAAAGACATAATATGTTGGTTGAGAGCTTCATACTATTTTTCAATCACAAGAGTATCTAGGACTTGTTCACACAGAGGAATCTAAACATGTGATATATGAGGTGGTTAGAGTTTGTGAAGGACTACTATTTATCGATTTAATACCATCCATGAAAGCAAATATGGTAGCCACTACTTTGAGTCGTATATCATTTATTACATTGGCTACTTTGTGGGCAGAGCATGAGGATAACTTACCTAATCTTTGGGAAGAGAGGTGGAGTGCAACACATGATATGGATTTTTAAGTCGCTTTCCTAGAAGTTGTGTTCGTTACTCTAGCTATTATGATGTGGGTGATACAGGCTCAGTCTTTAGACTCCTTTTGTCAGGAGAAGGTGTAAGAGATTTCATTTGGAGGAGTTACCTTTTTATCGACTGGCTTAGATGGAGGATTGGGATTGTAGGGACGTCTGGTGGTGCCAAAGGGTCTTGGGTTATGGAGAGCAATTATAGCCGAGGAAATGGTGCATCTTAGAGGAGACATGATGTACATGATATGAGGAGATTGTATTGGTGGGCCAAAATAAAGAGGGATATTATTGAGTTTGTGTCTAGGACTGCCACCCGTCAACTCATATACCAGAGACCAACGTGGGAGTTACAAACGTTAGAGATTGTCGAGTGGAGGTGGGAGATAATTTATTTACGTATATCATGGGATTGGCGAGGTCCTGGAGGGCCATGATTTTATTTAGGTCATCGTTGATAGATTGAAAAAGGGGTCTCATTTTCTTCTAGCACAGAGAGACTAGACTACAGAGCAGTACACCAGTATTAATATTGCAAAGATTTTATGTGTTCATGGGGTACCGCTTGATTTTTTGTCTAAAATGGATAGTACATTCGTATCTCGATTTTGGAGGGGTTTTCAGGATGTTATGGGAGTGAAGATAAACTTGAATATGACATTTTCCCTTCAGTTAGACAATCAGACTGAGTGACTGGACCAGATTCTGGAGGATATGCTTCGGGCTTGCATGTTGGATCTTAAGGGGAGCTAGGTGATAGACAGGGTTTTGCCGCGGCGCGAGAGTCACCTACGTACCGGTCGTTTTGAATCCGGCTCACCTGAACTATACAAAAACCTAAATTACGACTACACTCAACGGGTGAGTATAACGGTAAGTCGGGTATCGAAAATCCACAGAGACAAGTTGCTAGAATTTATATGATTTAATATTCCGAAATAAAAGTGTAAAAGGTAATTTTAACAAAAAGGAAAAGATAATAAAGACAAAAGATTAAACTAGGCGAGTGTAATTAAACTATGTTAACAAAGTGAATAAAAACTATATGTTGCGTCGAATATCCCTCACCCCAAGTTAATTAGTATAAAATGGTTACATGGGTCGACAAGTTATTAAGATTGCGTCTCGTTTCGACAGTTAATTAAATCAAGAGTTGTCACACCCCTAAATTCGCATAAAAGTCTAATAAGATTTTGGTGTCAACAAATATCCCTGAAATTACGCACGCAAGGTCGTAAGCACGGAGCATACATGATATACCCCATCAAATCCCCTAGGCTTAATAACTAGGACAACACACTCGAAATAGACCCGTAACCTCCATCACCAAAGCAAAGCAACGCGTCAACTCGAGTGAGTTCAATTCAAGCACAACCTAATTTAAATTACCTAGAAAGCATGTTAAAAATGCGGTAAATGGAAAGAGGGAATAAACGCGATAAAACTATACTACAATGAAAGTAAATCAAAGCATGTGAATAAAGCATGTAAACTAGTTAGAAAGCATGGAAGCTAAATTACAAAGCAAGGAAAAATGAAGAACAAACTATATTAATGGAAATGGAAGTGAATAGTTCAATCTTACGAAACCACATGGGTTGTCAGTCCAATAAGAAGAGAAAATGAACTCTCCAAACCATACCCTAACTAAAAACTCTCTATATCAGATTATGAGTGTCTATATCTCTCTTATTACAACCAAAATTAGCTTATATAGTAAGTTGGAATAAAAGAAAAGAAGAAAGAAAAGTAAAGAAAATATCTGCAAGGAAAAATAGGGGATCGATCGATTGACCCCTGTGGTCGATCGATTGACTGTTAAAATGGTGGAAAAAATATGAATGCTCGATCGATCGATCAAGCAGGGCAGCCTGCAGAATCCCCTATTTTGGCACGCAATTCCATTCCGTTCAAATCGCCGTAACTTTGTCATACGGACTCGGAATCGCGCACCGTTTGCGGCCACGCGAAGCTAGCGAGGAGAGATACAACTTCCATGTAGATGTAGGGCCAGGTGCCCAAGATATGAAATGACCAGATTGCCCTTGAACGTGCAGTTGTGTACGAAAATTGCGCGGAATGCGTCCGAATCCCATACTTGGTACCTAAATACCTACAAAAGCCCAATTATACCTCATATAGCATGTTAACAATATAAACAGAGGTTGTCTAGTTAACGGGCTTAAATATAGAGATTAAGGCACCTGAGGGGGCTAAAATGCGTAGATTCGACGGATGAAATACGCGATATTTGCGTATTATCACTAGGATCATTACTTTCTACTCGTGGAGTTTTCCTCTAATAATAGTCGTCAACATACTATTGATATGGCACCCTACGAGGCATTATATGGGAGACTGTGCCATTTTCTGACCTGTTGGTTAGAGCCAAAGGAACATAGGATGTTTGGGATAAACATCATTTGGGACACCTTAAAGAAGATGTCACTCATTAAAGCAAGGATAAAGGCGATGCGTGATCGATAGAAGAGTTACAAGTTGATAAGAGGAACTGTAAGTTCAAGTTTCAAGTGGGGGATTAGGTGATGCTTAAGGTCTCCCTAATGAAGGGAGGTTGAGATTTGGATCCAAAGGGAAGTTAGTTCCTTGATATGTAGATACCTTTATGATACTGGATAGGGTGGTCCTCATGTTATATCATTTGACCTTACTTATAGATACCCCATCCTAGGACCCCCTAAGCATATCATTAGGACCCTAGCACTCGTCCATCCACCATAAACCCTAACCATATTCGAGTATCAATCAAGAAGCTACCAGGCGCTCCCAAGCCTCATTTGACTCTGGTTAACTTTCTCGCCAGAGTAAAAGATCAATGAACTTTAAAGGTCTCCGAATCCCCTTTCCAATGGTCCATACCATACGCGAATTGGCCTTATGGTTCAGATGAACGATCCTTTTTTACCCCGAAAGCTGATCTAGCAGCCACCAGGCACTCCCGAGCCCTATTTAACTTCGACCACCTCTTTATCTTTAGATAGGCTCAATGAATCTTCAAAGCGATATAAATCCCCTTTTTAACGATCCGTTCTATGCACGAATCAACTTTATGGTTCGGAGGAACAACTCGTTTTAGTTCGAAGGGTCATTGGGAACTTTTGTGCCCCGGTTGACCTTGGTCAACTCTTCGAACCAAATTAAGTTGAATGAAATATCGAAGGGAACTAAATACCCTTTCTAATGGCCCGTCCCGTGATCAACCTTACAGTTTGGATGAACAATCCGTTTTCCTACAAAAATCTTCCTATCTAGAGACCAGTGGGCACTTTCGAGCCCCATTTAACTACGATAAACTCCTGGACCCAGGAGTGGCTCGATCAATTCTTCAAAGGCTCTGGATAACCTTTCTAATAGTTCGCCTCATGCATCTCTATCACCACCACTGTCAATGTACCACCACCCGTGCTATGCGCTGACACCACCGACACACTAGTGCCTCTCTCCGAAACAGTGGCGGGAGGAGGCATATTCTCCACGTCATAAGTGAAGGTGGGATTCAATCAACTGGTCACGAAGTCCAAATAATCATAACTCACCGTCATATCCATATAATGGGTGTAAGGATCTCCTATCATTGCTATCTCCCTGGCATCGTTCGTTACCTCCCTCACTTGCCTTATATACATCGGGGGCGCCAACTGTGTGTCTGCCTCACCTCCTTTTCTCCTAGGTACCTGATGTACCCAAACTCATGCACCATTAGCCATCACATCTTAGCGTGCATGCCAGTAACTCCCATGTATCACGAAGTCACCTTAGGGGTTGAAGGTCTCCTGAATCCCTAGTAAAAAAATATTATCTATTCAAGAAATAAAAGTTGCCAAGAAGAACTTGAAAATAATGAAAATTAACTTGATTACTCATTTGGTCATTCAATATTCTCTGCACATCCTTCAGGGACAAGGACTGGTTCAACCTTCGATTGAAATTTTGCCACCAGAACATCCGATAAAAGTCCCCTAAATCATCATCCTTTAAGGATATCAACCCCGAGTTATGCCCAGTCACCTCGTAGAACCATGTATGCAAGAAAATAGAATTTGGCAAAGAGAATAAAAGAGGATTGTGAGAATATAAGGAAAATAAGCCCAAAAATTACCTCTAGAAGGTACGTGTCTCCCATAAAAGTCTGCCGACAGCACCGATTGAATGAATCCAGGGATGCTAAAGTGAATCTCCCCCAATCATACGTAGGGACATCAGAAATGGTCCGCAATTATGAGAAAAACCAAAGATGGACGACGTCGCCACTCGTCACCGCTAAGAACCGTCCAAGCAGAAGAAAAATAAATAAACGTGTTGTATGTATCACCTGCCACCTGTCTTTCACAACCATCCGTCTCCGCAATAACAATTCCATTAAATAAAAAATCTGGATATAACCCCCTGATATGATTCTACCCAAATCTCCCAAAGTTGCCTGCACCACCTCCGATGTGAATCTCAAAGTGCGGTCCACCACAATCTGGAACCCTTCACAATCCAACCCCACCAGTTGCTAGACATCAATGGGAGTAACGATCATCTCCTCGAATCCTAAATGGAATGTGTGGGTAATGTCCTACTATCTTTCCACGAGAGCACATAACACCGCAGTGGAACGTGGCATCTCATCCAAAGCCTTTTCCAATAGGATAAACTCGACATACGACACCATCCAGCATACATAAACAAGGAGATTATCCCCAACCTCCTTCAACCCGATCGTCCCTTGGGACTGATTATTCGAAGGATCTATGTCAGTCATTAAAAAACCAAAAGAAACCCTTCATTAAAACTAGAAGGAGAAAAGAGAAAATCATTTGGAAAAGAAAAAGTCATCATACTTATGTAACCATTAGGGTTTTTCACCCTTACTGAACTATGATGCATGGGATTGCCCAGAAAAATCCGCTCATCATCAACTCGCTCGAATGAGACAAAGGCATTCTCATTTCCCAATGCAATGGGAAACATAGATCGCCACTCTAGGCCAGCCCAATCATCAACCACCGGCCACTCATTATTATAAACATTTCCTGAAGTACTAGCCATTTTAAGTATTGAGGAAGAAAGGACTTAGGAATGACTCTTAGAGAGATAAAGCAAGAGATTAAAACACTTGAAGATGTGAAAAATGAAGATGGGTCACCCCCTTTATATAGAAGGCTAAAGGGCGTACTAATCGGCAAACCCCTACCTATGCTGGTCGGCAACTGCCATTTTTTCTTTTCAGAGAAGACTAGGAGTCCGTTACTCTGTCGATTGGCACTTACCCAGGCCTGCCTATCAATAGCCCCCTCCAAATTTTGTCCTAAAAAGACCAAAAAGTCCAAAAATTGCCTGAAAGAATCCTAAAAATCCCTAAAAAATATAAAACATAATTTTTCCCGACAAAATCATTTTTAGAGAACTGGGATCCCTTATAAACTCCCAAAATCCTCTGATGGATTAATATCACACTCCGATCATGAGCATATACCCTAGAAGGAACCACAAACCTGCACATTCCCCAGTAGAATTTGATGTCAACCCATCCCCCAATGGGACCAGACGTTCGCATGCATCAAAATCCTTCACCCCTTCCTAATGGAGCTATCCCCCACCAAACCACACCTTAAGGTTCTCATATATGACCTCGTCATGCAAAAATCGTCGCCAGAACTTTAGGTCCTTTGAATTGACCTTGGGCCATAAAATTGGTCGTTGTAAAGGGGTGTCCATCTGCTACTCTAAAATAGCCTAGGGAGAGTGAGCCCACCTAGAGGGGAACCCACTACCTAAGTTAGAAAATAAAGGTTTAGATCAAGGGGGTCTACCTTGGCTAGTAGGCCCACATAAAGGGGTTGGCTCTACTCAAATCATCAATAAAAGTTTAGAGCCAGGAGGTTTTGCCTTGATTGATCCCCACGACCAAATGTGACACTTGGGTAAGGGGACTCACCACGAACAGCCCCTCGTCCCAAGACTCAAGCTATAGAGAATTTTCTTGGATGAGGAGGGCTCATAACGAGCATCCCCTCATCCGAATATTTAAGCCACAAAAAATAGACAAGTTTAATAGGGATCACCACGAGCACTCCAAATAAGTTAAGGCAACAAAAAATTCCAAGGCAAGGGGACTCATCACGAGCAACCCCCTCTTCCTCAATTCACATAATACAAAAATAGAAGAAGAGTGAGGAGGTCTACCTAGTGTGACCTCTCTAACCCCAATGACCTACTATAGAATATATACGGGGCGAGGAGGTCCACCTAGAGTGGCCTCCTCCCCGAGATTTGTTACCTAATAAATTTTGAAGTACTAATATTTTTACTTTCTTATACAGGTAGCCTACTTGAGCAAGTAGGGCTTAAAAAAGGCCAGTTGGGATCTCTTGGGAGTTTTGGCTTGGCAGCTGAGGAACAAGGTTTGTTAAGAAAGCTCAAACACTTACCACTTTAAGATTGAGAGAATAGAGAATACTAGTAGAAATATTTACTCAAAGTGTTTACCACTTTAAGAAAGCTCAAACACTTACCACTTACCCATGAGGTTACTCAAAGTCCTTACACAGTTCACACCAGTTATAATTAAAGTGAGCAACCAAAAGGTTTCTCACAAGAAATGAACTTCTAATAAAAAGAGTTTAGAGGAGAGGGTCCTTGAGGCCCCTCTCAAGTAAAAATTGATTTTAGAGGAGGTGGTCCTTTAGCCCCCCTCAAGATTAATGATTTTAGAGGAGAGGTTCCTTGAGGCCCCTCTCAAGTAAACAATGATTTTAGAGGAGGTGGTCCCTGAGTCCCCCTCAAGATTAACGATTTTAGAGGAGAGGATCCTTGAGGCCCTCTCGAGTAAAAAAATGATTTTAGAGGAGGTGATCCTTGAGGTCCCCCCTCACTACACCAAATATGCTAATTGTCATGGTCATTGACCTTGACAAAATTAACTTGTCAAGGTCAATGACCATGATAATTCGGAGAGAGACAACTTTTTTTATCACGGACGTATCACGATCATTGATCGTGACAAGTTCGTTAGAATTGTCACGGTCATGTCACGGGCCATAACCGTGAGACAAATCCTTAACCCTTTTTAAAAAATTATCACGGTCAATGACCGTGACAATTCTGGGCAGAATTTAAAAAAAAATCTTCTGGGCAGTATGGCCACTGCCACTGCCCAGCAATATATTTGTACCTGTTATAGCAACGTTGTACCTGTTCAAACATCATATATCCAAATAAACTAAAGATAATGCAAATATATATTCAAAATATAAACAATATACATGACGATATAATCCAAATATAATTCAATTCTACCAACTTAAAAATAATGTTACTACATGTCTTGGGTAAATGTGAGGAGGTGAGTAGGCCACACGATATATGAATTGACACACCCACTAATATACATCGTGCCGCATTGTTCGCGCAACCACAATAGGGAGTTCTCCTTCCCGGGTATCACATGCGTGACGAGCACTTTGGACTCGATCTCTTGAAGCACACATCCATGAACTATTCCACCCTCGATGATATTCGGGTCCCTCAACCCCCGCCCTATTCGTTGGCCATCAAATACGTCCAATATGTACACGCTCAGCCAACCAAGTGTCGACATCGGTCTGGGAAAGGGAGTTAAATAAGGAAGTGGATCATCGAAGTATGCACGTGTCGGTGATGAAGCAGTGAGGTCCACATCCTCGTCATCCTGCGCCTCGTCCTCCCACACCTCCTACTCCTCCACCGCCTTCTCCTTCTCTTCCCCCTTACGGTCTCCGCCCAACGTACGCTTCATGAATGAGTACATATCTTGGATCGTCGCCTCCAAACGGGACAACTTTGCGTCATGTGAATCCACCGTTCGAGCTAACCCGGTGTCGCTCATCTCCAATAAAATGATCCTAGATTTGGCCACCCGCGAGCTCACCCCCTTGTCCTCCCCTTGCGATCAGAGCCAAGCACTTGGCTGAGTGCGTCTGTGGACAAAGACACCGTATCGGTATCATACTGTGACTCATGCACTTTCTTAAGCTTTGCCTGAAATGACAAAAAGCACATGATTAGTAAAATAAGTAAACTAAAAAATTATAACGTAATTAACAAAAATTAAACTGTGGGATTACTTATAATCGTGGACGCGACGCTCGGGGACACCTCCTTGTCCTTCCCCTTCTTCGTCCGAAGAGCCACATAAGTATTGAGCCTATGTGGCTTACCCCCAGGGCCACTCCCTACCCCCTGAAATAAAATAAAGTAAAATTAGTATCGGCCCCGCAAAGTAAAATAATGGAGAATAATATATTTTTGTAGTTATAGAAAAATTAAATCTTACCTTCATCCTATGCTCAACCTCGGCGTAAGACGTCCGGCTGGAGTAGTTCACATCCGTTTTTTTTACCCGATTTTCCCTCCCCGATTGGCGAGATGCCAATTGTCTCTCCCCGATCTCATTGTCAATGAACTTTTGTCATTATGCCAATGAGATCGGCTCCTTCGGCGGGACGGATTCACGCCATTGGATAATGGACTCACGTATTTTCCCAAAGTACCGTGTCCGCATATTTTTCTTCCACGTCTTGTGTTGCTCTCTCAACTGCTCCAAGACGGAATCGCGTAGCTTTGGATCCAAGTTGAATTGTTCCTGTCCAACAAATACAATGTTAGTTGCGAATAAATATAAATACAAATATAAAATGAAATTGAAATTGAAATTGAAATTGAAATTGAAATTGAAATTGAAATTGAAATATTCATATAAATATAAATATATTACCTGTAGTGCCGCCCAAACAGCTAACTTGAGCTCATATGGCACCTCCTTCCAACTCATAAACCCCGGGCCGATGGCCGTCTTTTGCAGCTCGAGGGATCTCGCTAATAGCTCCAACTTGTTCTCAATGGTAATCCCAAATTTTCCATATTTGGGGAGCCTAGGGGCCAGGGATCCCTCATCGCCTCCGCTACCACCGAGCCCAGACGACATCATCATCCTCGCCTTAATACCTGAAGGAGACATTTGCTGTAAAAAAATGTTATTAGTACAGATAAACAAAATTAGAAGAAGACATGCAAATATGTACAATTACTACAAACCACCCCATGCCCCCACCCCCACCCCTCCCCCATAAACATGTTTCATTTAATTATGTCTTATTTATATTCAAATTCAATTATTCAAAAGTTGAAAAATCTCACCCCCATATGGACAATAATCCAGTGGTCATGCCACTTTTAAAACTAACCAACCCAACATTTACTAAACAAAATAATCCAACAGCAATGTCAATAAGAAATGTGTATCCCGTACCCCTTCTAATTCATTTACTCAATTAATTCATCTACTCAATTAAACTACCTTGCCCCACCCCTTCCCCCATCCCTGCCCCCTCCCCCCCACCTTGCCCCACCCCTTTCCCCCACCCTGCCCCCACCCCCACCCCCACCCCCTCCCCCACCACACACACGCACACGTACACACAACACCCCCTGCCCCCACCACACACACAATAATCCAATAATGATTAATAATTATATATACTATGTTCCATTTAATTATGTCTTATTTATATTCAAATTCAATTATTAATAATTATATATAGTATGTTTCATTTAATTATGTCTTATTTATATTCAAATTCAATTATTCAAAAGTTGAAAAATCTCACCCCCATATGGACAATAATCCAGTGGTCATGCCACTTTTAAAATTCACCAACCCAACATTTACTAAACAAAATAATCCAACAGCAATGTCAACAACAACAATGTCAATTAATTCATCTACTCAATTATTAATTTACTAATTTACAATGAGGGGCAATCCTACTTTCATTATTAATCATATATTAATTTACTAATTTACAATAAGGGGTAATCATATATTAATTTACGAATTTACAATAAGGGGCAATCATATATTAATTTACTAAAAAAATTAATAATCAATCAATTATTTACAAGGGACACTACGCGCACACACACATAGACACACACGCAGCCCCCCACCCCTACCCCACCACCCACCCCCCATCTCTGCCCCCACCCCCTCCCCCCCACCCCCACCACACACACGCACACGTACACGTACACCCACCCCCACCACACCCCCTGCCCCCCTCACCCCAACCACAACTTCACACACACACCCCACCACCCACCCCCTCCCCCACCACACACCACCACACACATATATACACACACATATACACACATATATATACACAAATATACACACACATATACACACATATATATACACACATACATATACACACATATAGAAATGAAAGAGAAAGAGAGGAAAAAAATATACCTTAGAGAGAGAGAGCGCTGAAATCGCTTATAGAGAGAGAGAAAGAGGGAAACCAAAAAATGGTGGGAAAAAAAAGAGCCTAGGTTTTTTTTTACTGAAGAGATTGTCACGGTCGTGTCAAGATCCTTGACCGTGACAATTATTTTAAGTATTGTCACAGTCATTGACCGTGACAAGTCCGTGATAATAATATTTGTCACAGACTTGTCACGGTGATTGACCGTGACAATTCTTTGTCACGGTTGTGTCACGGTCGATGACCGTGACACAAAACGCGTGTTTGTTATCACGGTCAATGACCATGACAAGGGTGGCCGGTTGAAAGGTGACATTTTGACCATTTTGGTGTAGTGCCTCAAGATTAGCGAATTCATAGGAGAGGGTCCTTCAGGCCCCTCTCAAGTAAAAAATGATTTTAGAGGTGGTGGTTCTTAAGGCTCCCCTCAAGATTAACGATTTTAGAGGGGAGGGTCCCCAAGGCCCTCTAAAGTAAAAAATGATTTTAGAGGAGGTGGTCCTTGAGGCCCCCCTCAAGATTAATGATTTTAGAGGATAGGGTCCTCGAAACCCCTCTCAAGTAAACATGATTTTAGAGGAGGGGTTTCTCAAGTACTCCCTCCTCAAGATTAAATGATTTTAAAAGAGGTGGTCCTTGAGGCCCCGCTTAAGTTTACAAAGTTTGTACAACAAGTTACTATTTTAAAATATATTTACCAAATTAGATATTTTTTCTCCATTAGGAGACACATTTTTCTTTTGACTTTTATTTGCACCAGGTATTATTGCCTGTCAAAGGGGACATGCGGCTTCAGAACCACTGGGGATAAAAAGTATATTGCATACCTTGTCCTTATAAGTTTCCCTCTCATTTTTGGCACCCAAAGTGCCAACTCAACCCTAGTGCTTAAGTATAAATAGGACCCCTGGGCAATGTCATATTATAGAGAAAAACTCAGTTGCAAAGTAACTCTGTTAAATTCACACAAGACCACCTAGTATTCTCTCCCCGCTCTCTCCAAGTTTTGAGTGTTTGTTTCTTCACTCCCACCTTGGAAACCATCATTCTTAGGAGATTATCTTAAGAAGAGTTAGTATTACCATTTGTAAAGTTTATCTTCTTACATAGAGTGGTTCTAGCATGGACTCTATTTTTACTAGAAAAGGAAGTCTTCACTAAGAGCTGCTCTAGTAACTTTTGAAGACCTTGAAGATAGAGTCCATTGAAGTGGATCATACCTCACCCGTTTTAGTATTTTACCAGACCCCAGTCATACCACACTCGTACATTTGGAGACTCTGCTGGGGTGGTATCCTCATTGCCACGGACAAAGAAGGTTATAATGCTTCTAAGCAACTAGTTTTTTAAGATACTCCGACTAGTAACGGAGTTCAGAGTGACCAGACCACACTAGTGATAACTGGAGTTAAGGCACCTTCTTCTCTAGTAGGGCAGACTAACATGGCAGTAGTTATTCCATTGACAGTCAACCTTTCACAACACTGGTAGCAACCCCTGATGGAGGGGTGGCCACAACAACAATAGTGACTGTAGAGGTTTCTCCGCCATGGAAGGTGGCAACGAATCAAGTTTGTGCAACACCAGTGATGATTCCTGCGGAGGAGAGCAGCAATGCCGAAAAAAAAGGGTGGTGTCCCAGTAACTCTCTAGCAAAGAAAGTGGAGGTGGAGGGTTCACCCTCAAAGGAACCTTAGAGGAGACTCTACTCACTCTCATGATGTTGATGTTGAAGAAAAAGGAAAAAAAAGTATTCAAGAATCATGTTCAGACATATCTTATTCTCGACCAGCGAAGTAAATTGTCTTGCTTTATTACTTGTTGAATATGTTTATTTCACAAGTCTTGATCTATGTTTTACTAGCATTTCATATATAGGCTACCTGATTTAGTTGGAAAAAAAACTACACATAATTAATTTTGGGAATTTTATCCATGTTTATTTTTATAGCTTCCAAAGCCACATCACATCCTCTTATTAAGTATTGTAAGTCTTAGAAGGGGTTACTCCTATTAAGTTTTACACTTGCTTGTCATATGTGAAAACAACAAAGACCCATATCACATATGCCAATACAAATGATACCGGATGTATACCTAATACAATGCTTGCATGTAAAATCAGAATTAGGGCAACAACACAGAAGGTTTACTACTATTTTCTTGAAATAATAGCTCATAAAGTCTCTCGCTTGTCAAATATTGCTCAACCTAGTTGCATCTTAGATCGAAGAGCTAAGTAGCAGTAGCAAAAAATAAATAACCCCAAGTTTTGTCCCTTCAAACTGCTCACCCAACAAAACACCCTCCTCGCAAAGGCGAAAATATTCGTGTCCTTTCTCGTAACAGTTAAGTATGTTCCATTAGGTCAAAACGAGATGAGAAAATCACTTGAATAAAATAAAAATATACACTACCAGAAGACTAGTAGTCCCTCGACCAAATCTCTCAAATAAAAAAAGAGATAAAATATATGAGAAATTTTAGACTTCCTTAACATCTCTATATACTATAAAATGCAAAACAAGGCATTTATGAGCATTTAAGACTCCTCCTCATTGAGAGTGTCCACGTGGCACTCTATATTTTATCTATATTCTATATAACTATATAAAAATTATAGATTCAAATCATCTGAGAATGACACGTGGTAATAATAAAAGCATTTTAATTAACTCACTTCAATACACACGCTTCCAATTGACTTCAGGCTTTTCGTTATGTTAACTTTTATACCGAAAATCTCAAAAGGCTTTTTAGAAAGAAGTGTGCTTGGGATTCCAACCTTTAGATATTATGATAAATAGAGATATAGATTCCATGTTCCTTGCATAGCTTACTCTATAGTTGAGAGGTAATTCACCTCCTCTTCTATATTCAATTTTAACTTTTTTTTTCTTTTTCTACCTTTCTTTTATGTGGTGTCTATCGTTTTACATGTGTTTTTGGTTTGCTTTTCTTTTTGCTCTTTATATTTCTTTATGTTTTGTTGATGGGAAAATGAAAGGTAAGATGGAAATATAGGGATAGATATAGATGTAACACCACGCCTAATTGAGTATTGGGTGAGTTGTAAATGTTTTCGACAGTGATGCTAAGAATGAGCCAACTGTATATTCTGTTTTAATTTGGTATGGGACTGGCCACCCGGTATTTAATTAGGCGGGGTGTTACAGGTGGCATTAAAGCATCAGGTTCTAGTGTCCTTTAGGATCTGTACGGCTTATTGTGTCTTCAGCTTAGCGTTCTTTGATGTAGAGCCCTATGAGTAGGATTATTGCTTTTCTATTTACGCTTACGATATTCAGCTATTTTGAGATATCAAATACCGATAGTGTTCTCTCGTTTCAGATGCCTCCTCGACGTGCGCCTCAGCCCGTCCCAGCTCAGGGTACGATGACTGCGGCCGAAGTTGCTGCAATTGTTGCTCAGGCAGTCAATGCTACTGTAGCTGCTGTTCAGCAGGCTCCCGTACCGGCACCGGTTGTGCCACCCGCGCAAGGGCAAGTGTTTCCTACTACATGGGAACGAGCGAGGGATGCCTTTCAGAAAGCGCACCTACCTGAGTTTCAGGGAGGATCAGATGTTGTGACTGCTAGCCAATGGAAGAAAGATATCCAACGGAACTTGAGAATGATTGAATGCACTGAGGTTCAACGTCAAATACTAGCCACATTCAAGCTAGTAGAGGCAGCTTTGCAATGGTGGGAATCTACGACCACTATGGAGGAGAGGGACACAATGACTATCCAAGACTTTTGGATACGGTTTGATGGGAAGTATTTTCCTTCCGCCATCCAGACAGAGATGAGGCGGAAGCTACTTGATTTGAAACAGGGAGAGAAAACTGTGGCGGAATTTGAGGAAGAGTTTACGAGATTAACTAATTTGGTACCAGCTGAAGTACCTACTGAGGAGAGGAGGGTCCTAATGTTCACTGATGGGTTGAACTATAAAATTCGCCAACATTTATTGGGGAATCTTTCACTACGTATGTATGCAGATGTTCTTAATGATGCAATGCTCCACTGCCAGGATAACCGCTTCCATAATCAGGGAGTCAAGCGGGGGTTTGGGTCAGGCCTGCAAGGCAAGACTACTGGGGGCAGTTCTAGTGGGACTCAGTTAGGGAAGAGTCATCAGCGTCAGAGTGAGCAGGGTTCCCAGACAGGGGACTATACTAAGCGTTTGCGATCTGGAGATTCTCGATTTGAGGATAGAGCTATTGGGCAAGGACAACAGGGCCATCAGGGCCAGAGACAGGCTCATCAGGGCCAAGGGAAGGGAGGTAATGGCCAGCAGGTTCGGGGTCAACAGGGGCAAGGTGGTGGAAAGTTTGAGGGAAAATGTTTCGTGTGTGGCAAGTATGGCCATAAACGTCAAGATTGTCCTGAGAAAGACAAATTCCCTCAGCAACAACATGCTCGATAGGAGCCACAGGTACCAGTGTTTCCACCAGCTGCTCTTCCAGCTCCAGCTCCGGTGCTAGCATTGCCTCCCATTCCAGCAGCACCCGTGCAGCAGGGTCAGTACGGGCGTGTATATAACGTCCATCAGGCAGTGAATCAACAACCACCACCCACGAATGAGGGTATGTTTTCTATCTAAGGATTATGAAGCGTATATTGATTTTGTTACGATTAATGTGGTGTGGGCAAAAGGGTTGCTAAACTTAGCCTATAACATCGTTATTTACGTAGACTCACTGAGGGGTGTGGGACACCTTTATCTTACATGATATCACGTGGGTTTGATTTTTATCATGGGATTACTTACCTTGGGCATGTCTGAGCGTGATGAGACTATCGGCATGTATTGACTTGTGGTATATGAGAGCATATGTCTGCATCTTGTCTTCTATAAGAGAGTAGATGCGTAGACCCTATTTGAAATTAAAAAAAAAAAAAACCAATTTTTTGTTTTAAATCGATAAACCTGATATTTTTTTTTATAAACCAAATTTTTTATATACTATTATTGACTAAGGACCTTAGGAGTTTCGATGACCGACTACTTTAGGAAGTAGTGTATCGGGGTGGTTCCTTGTTTGGATTTCGCTTGCGAGACACCCCACGCATGAAACTAATAATCGTTGGGAGTCGAAATAAGTTAGGTCTTTGGGAAATGAGTTTATAACCTTTGCGAAACTTTTAATATTGAAAGCGGTACGAGAGGGTGTATGGGCGCCCTGGATGATTGGATTGTAGTATTTTTCAAAATTGTGAAAAAGGTAAGTAATTGTGACTTCAGGATTTATTTGTTCACTACGAGAGGATCATTTTTCCCAAAGTTTGTCACGAGGACGGTATAGGGAAGATTAGGTAAAGTCTAAATTTGATTCAGTTGAAACTATATGGTGAGACTTGGCGTATAACATCGATAGGGATTTTTGTTAATGTACTGTATGGGCGGTACATCTTGGATTTCTTGCGATGTGAGGTTTATACTCGGAGTTGACCTTACCGGTATGACTTATATTCCTGAATTTCGGGACGAAATTCTGTTATAAGGGGGGAAGTATGTAATACCCCGTAATTTTAAATGACTTTTAAAATGGTTATATTTTAAATTAATGGATTAATTGGATTTTATTATTAATTAATTCATTCGGGTTTTATCCGGACGGTGGATATTACAATGGATGATTCTGAATATTACTTAAAGATATTTAGGTAATATATGAATGTGATGCCATTGATATGACGGTGTGATATAAATTCGGTACTTTATATTTTTAATCAGACACGGTATGGGACGTGTCGGGACTAGTTTATTAAATTAAAAAGAAAATTTATTTTCTATCGGCCTTATAGTCATTTCGACTGCGCCGTTGTGTCCGGAAGGTTCGAACTAGTGAGAAAAGTCTATTTGGATGTTAATTTTGAGTCTCGGGTCATTTGGGAATGAATAGACAACCCGAAAGGGCATTTTGGTCATTTTTCTAGGGGGGATGAATAGTGATTTCGGATTTGGAACTATTATAAGTATTGGTAGATTAAGTGTATGGGGGTTATTCATCTCCTCTTCACAAATTAGAGAAGCCATCTTCCTAGAGAGAGTGTAAGAGTACTTGGGAAGGGAAAAGCCTACTTGGGAAGGAGAAGAACAAGAATCAAGGTTCACCACCACCAACCACCACCGGAGTTTGACCGGAGAAGGGACAACCAACTGAGATATACTACACCAAAGGATCAGACCTACAGAAAAGGCAAGTGTTTGATAATGGCAATTTAAGTTTGTATATTGTCCATGTTAGAATAGTATGAAATGAGAAGATTATTTATGTTTGGAAGAAATAATGGAGTATTAAATGGATTTCTGGAAACTGAAATGATATAGGAATTAAACTCATGTTTTAGGTTGATAATAATCCACGAAATAGTCATGAATCTGTTGAAGAAATTATGAAAACCATTGATGTGCTCTTGAAGATGATATGATGATAATTTTCTGGAAATAAGGAGATAAACATGCTTTTTAATCCAATCCCTTGATGATCCTAAGATGTTTAGAGTACTGGAAATCATTCATATATGTTGGCATATCATGTAGTAATAATTATAACTCATTTTGGAGGTTAATATTAAGGTTTGAATGAGTAAAAATGGTGAAACCCGTAGTTGCTGAAATGCAGAAAAACCAGGCTTGGACCTGAGCGATCGATCGATCGACCCCTGCCTTCGATCGATCGACCTCCCCAGATTATGTAAAGTTATTTCTTTTTAAATGTTGATTCTTATCCCAAACCTTTTGTGAATCTTTGGTGATTATTATTTGGATATTATGGGAGTTAGAAAATATCAGTAAACCCTTGATAAGATTTGAATTAATTTGATTTGGATTCAAGTGATTTAAATGATGAAAATTATATTGAATGGAATTTCGGTTGCTAGATTCATTTGTTAAATTCCAAATGGGGATGTATGAGGATTTAAGATAGGACCAGTAGGGGTGATTTAATATGACACCTGGGTATCCTTAAGTTTATAAGAGGGTTTAATCCTAAGTGAAAGAATATGTGTTTATAAGAGATTTGAAACTATCGGTTTTAACCTTAATTAAAAGGAGAACTAAACTCGTAGTAGTTCGGGAGAAATAATGTTATGGACCAGTAGGATATTAGTGACTTCTTACTGAATATAAGATGAGGAAAATCCTATTTGAATCTTTTGATATGGGAGTTTAGAACACATTTGGTTGAAATAGGGTATGAGGTTATCCCGATCGCATAGTTGAAGTTTTCGGACCTCCTCGATCGACAAAGTTAAGTAGTAGTGTATTGGAGGGGTTCCTTGTTTGGATTTCGCTTTGCGAGACGCTCCGCGCATGAACCTTAACGACATCGGGAGTGGAGAGATGTTATAGGATGCGAGGATAATTAAATTATGAAGTGAAGTTATGATATTTTAATACGTGGAATTTAAAAGAGATATAATGCTATGTATGGGAAATATCTCAGGGTAGTGATAATTACCTTATTGATATTATATTATAGGTATGATAATACCTATTTGATTGATTGATGATTTATGTGTATGACATACCTAGCTTACTTGCTATCGGTGGGAGGTTTACG
Source organism: Sambucus nigra (assembly GCA_949130495.1). Classification (NCBI taxonomy): domain Eukaryota; kingdom Viridiplantae; phylum Streptophyta; class Magnoliopsida; order Dipsacales; family Adoxaceae; genus Sambucus; species Sambucus nigra. The sequence goes on from OX422215.1 coordinate 353,650,646, forward strand.
CGTGAGGGCAGTCATATCCTGATGAATCCATGGGATCTTTGATTTGTCGCTCGAGAACATAGGTCTATGAAAGACTTATCGGGGAGTTGATAAGTCCGCTGACTGTGGGTACGTAGGTATGTGCGAGACCCATGGATACGAGAACTATGTTCGCCTCCAATTTGTTTGTTGTTGTTTGTGGTTCGTGGAATCTTACCGAACCTTTAGTCCCCTATTCGGCGACCTGCGATGATGGGACATGATAGCAGAGTAATGCATTGCACCGCAGCTGTGACTCGGGGTGCCGTATTATATATGAATATATATATAATGGATTAAATGATTAAATGGATATATTGTGGTTAAATCTATCTACGGTGATAATTGTAGATAACGGTGAATAGAGAAAGATAATGGAATTAAGTTAATGAATGTTTATGCTTATAGAATTGAAAAGCTTAACTCATATTAATGAGAAACGATTCATATTAATGAGTAATGATTCATGTTAATGAGAGACTAATCATATAAAGGAGAAATGTAAATGAATAATAATGTGACGTATGGTATGGGATATACGGGGATTATGATATGGGAATATAATTATAATATGGAGACTAGAAAAGAGGAACCATTAACTAGGAGATTAATAGGAAACGTTAAGTGTGCACTCTAGTTGAGAGGTGAGAATAGCAAGTGAGAGTTGGATCTAACATGTACATAATAAATGCTTTATTGCACTTGTTAAATACTTGTTGTTTTAAAAATCATCTACACATTCGGGCTCTGACCCGTTTCCTTGCATATTTTCTCTTCTATTGTATCTCTATATCAGGTGTCCAGCAACAGCGACGCCAACCATAGTTGATTGTGACGCGCTATGGAGCTATGGAATTTTGCTTAGACGCTTATCATCTTTTTGATTCACAGTATTCTTATTTAGGGCATGTCGCCCAAAGGATTCAGTTATCTTTTCTATCGGGGTTAAATACTATTGTATTCTTGTCTTTTTAATACATTTGACATCGTTGGGATTATTGTAAAGGATTTATATTATTTGGGAATGTTTATTCCAATTGCATTTAAATTCTTTTGTGTTATCTATTTGGTTATCAGTTTGGTAGAATAAAATGTGTAGTGTTATTCTTAAACTAAAAAAATTGGTTTTGTTGAAATTTAAATTTGGAAAGTTTTTAACACCATCTTAATTGAGTATTGGGTGAGTTGTAAATTTTTTCGACATTGATGCTAAGAATGAGCCAACTGTATATTCTGTTTTAATTTGGTATGGGATTGGCCACCCGGTATTTAATTAGGCGGGGTGTTACAATAGATAGGCCCAATATGAACTTTTTTTTTGCTTCTCCCATTTTTTTTCCATTTTATTCGAACGGCTAACTAACAAGGAACATTTGGTTTCTCCTGACCTTTTTTTCTATTGATTTCATTTGTTATGAACATAGGCAGTTTGTTATAAATATTTGGGTATTCAGTCACTGGATGATTGCCCATAATATGTTTATCGAGAAAAATGAGATGATTTTATTGTCTTGGTGTGTATATACATTGCATTAGCTGACTTACAAACTGGGTCTTTGGTAGTTTTTTTTTGTCATTAGTCAGTAGGCTATCAGTTCCCAAAAAAAATCCTTGGTGGGTCGAGCCTAACCTGTTCACGATAATACCAAGTCTAATATAATCATCGGCCAAAATAAAAAATCGTGTAATTATTGCACAAGTAAATGTATTTTTTTGAAAAAGTGACTTTTAATTTTTATTTTTCAAAAAGAAATATTAACTTCTAATTTGAGATGGAGTCATGGAGATACTATATATTCTTAAATACATATACGTCTACCCATCTATATTCTTCTGCAAGTTCATTTGATTATTTGAGAATTTCAATAGAATCATCCTATGTTAGTTAAGTTCTTTTATAGATTGATATGTTTATGGAACCTGACTTCTTTCTTAATCGTGGTGATTAAGTGTTTCACTTTTAATTTGAGGTAAGTTGACAGTTTATGATAGTAGTTTATGGTATATATAGCACTTATATTAGCACTCATATTTGCCACTTTTTAAGTTAAAACAATATCATTGTACATCTTCTTTTACTTATATTTTGTCCAAATGGGGTAGATTGTTGTTGGCATAGCTAAAATGAATACTCCTTATCCACGTTTTCTTTTAGTGCACCTTCTCACATCCAGCTTAAAGGCTAGGAAAAAGTTCATATCAAATTTTCTTTTAGTGCAAGTTTTCTTTTAGTGCACCTTTTCGTATATTTTATGGCTTGCTTTTGCTATGCATTGCTAGACTTCAGCTTTCTGTTTTTGCTCAACCAGCATAAGTATGATTAACTGTAAATTACATGACAATGAAACTATTTTATTATATTTTATTTGACTTTTGAAACTCACACATGTAGATCAATTTCAAGTAAAATCAGCTTAAATTACATACGCGCATGTGTGTGTGTGTTGTGTATTCACTCCCTATGTTTTATTTTTGTCAGTTTTTCACAACCGAAGTTTTCCGGAAAATATCCAACATAACATGTAAATAATATCATAATATTTTTTATTCGAGAAAATAGATTAAAAAAGGGGGTTTTGTAAATATAGGGTCTATTGTAATATGTATTCTAGAAATAGGACAACAAACATTTCATTTATAATTTTAATCCATATCTTTTAATAAAGGCGCTGGCACATATTCGTATCCATAAAACGTCAACCAATCACAGCATGTCACGTCAATCGATAATTTAAAAATAAGGACTAAAAATCGAAACCAAATGTTTGATGTCATATATCCATAATTGATATTTTTTTAGGCCCTAAAAATGTATAAACTATAAAAAAATAGTAGGTGATGCCTTAAGTTTATGAATTGAATAGCCTCCACGATGAAACAGTGATCGATTCCCTACTTTGGGCACTAATGAAGTGATTTGGAAATTCGCTTATCAAGGGTAATTTTCTGTAAAGCACCAAAAACTAATTGGGTTTCACTAATTTAGAAATATTTGCAAGAGGATTCTCCACAATTTTTAGTTGAAGGGGCAAAGTCTAACATGAATATCTTTTGTTCTCTCATTCGGTGGTAAAATGCTATATTAAGGGGTGAAATTACAATATTATATCAAAATATCTTTTGTATTTTTTTTTATAAATCACGTACAATATTTTTTTAAATAACTTGCGTGAAGTATTTTTTAAATTACGTACAGTATTTTACACCATGTGTGCATATTTATTTTATTGTTTTTACATATTAAGTACAATATTTTAAAAAAAAATAGTTTTTTATTTAAAAAAATATTTTTAATTGTTTTATGAAAAAAGTTTTTTTTTTTAATAAAAATAAAAACTGTTAACCATGAAATTCAACCAATTAGGAGCATTAACTTCTTTATCTAGGTAGCTCTTTTGTTTTGTCCCTTAGGATGCTTTAATCCGTTGAATGATCCATTTCAACTTCTTTCTTTTATCTCTTTAAATACTTATTTATTTTTAAGCAATCAGGTGGCCCTTTCGGGTCGTGTTTTTGTTTGCCTCTTCGAATGATTTAATCCATTTCATCTTCTCTCTCTATCTATTTAAATACTTCTTTTTACTAAAAACTATTTAAATACTTCTTATATGGGCACAAACCTCTCAAATTTGGTTATTAATGTTTGGTTTCTCTTTGTGTTGGCTATGGTTTTTGTGGGTACTGAGTTTGTGATTATGGGGTGTGGTTGATGTGTATGGCGTTTTGTGGTGTGTGATGGATCTTTGGATGGATTTGGGGTGTTGTTTTTTGATTGTGAGTTTAAAATTTGATTTTTTTTAAAGATGATTTGTTGATATAGTAATAAGATCAACTTTCTTATTTTAATTATATGAACCGTAAGATTCTAATAAATTTTGGCTCTCAATGAACCCTCGAAGAATTTGTCTTTTTTTGAAAAGTAACAAATGTTATAATACAGACATTTTTTGTCAGAATTACAATATTATATAATGCTACAAAATGTTGGTTCTTATTATTTATTACTACAAAGAGAAAAATATAGATGACACAAAGTAAGCACTTTATGTGCGAAATAACTATCATAACTGTTTATCCCGCGCATCACGCGAGTTTAACCCTAGTTTTACCTATGCCGCTAGTCACGTACTGAAGCCGAGGTACCAGATACTTTCTTGGGTTTACTTGGAAACCTAACCACTTAGTACTAGTAGGTAGGGATGTTCGCGGTCCGGTCCGGTTCGATTTTAAGGTTTTTTTTTTACCGGACCGACTTGGTCGGTCCTCTAAAAAAATGGACCGAGACCGGACCGATAATGTCGGTTAACCGACCCTAGTCGGTTCGGTTTTTTATAGGGTCGGTCCGGTCTAACCCGTCCTTCCTCACATTAATGAATTACATCATTTATAATAGTACAAATATACCCGAGTCTATTTTTTTCAAACATTAAAAACTAAAAAATATCAAAATTTCCGATTAAAACAAACCTACTATTGGATTAAACTGTAATTTAAACTAATCAAATATTGAAATATATATTTTTACTATTTATTTATCTTATATATATACATATATATGTAAAAATATATTATTTTATATACAGTCGGTCCGGGTCGGTCCTAACAGGGTTTTTAAAACTGTAAACCGTGGACCGGACCGACTAGGTCGGTCCACCAAAAAAATAAACCGAGACCGGACCGATTAAGAAAAAAGACCAAAAAAAAAGGGTCGGTTCGGCTCAGTTCGGTTCGGTCCGTCAGTTTTTTGAACACCCCTACTAGTAGATAACATTTTTGTTTTTTGCTCAACTTCTCAGACTAACACTAGTGCTCGAATTATAAAACTACAAACATATGAGCTCCTCAGCAAGATAATTTTGAAAATGACAAAAAAAATTCTTTATTGCTACTCACAAATTCAAAAACATCAGCATCACCTGTTCGTGCTTGGTCAAAAACACCAATTGTGAGGAATCACTTATAGAAAAAATAGTTGGTCGTTTCTGAGGATTTTTAGTCGAGCATATGGTTTGAAAATATGTCGAGTGTCTTGACCTTCCTAGTGGCACCTCAAGATACACAACCTCCTCAACTGACTGGACATAAAAGGGATCTCGTTTTCCTCAAACCAAAGCATCGCCTATAAATTACAAATTCAATTCGAGAATCCATACAATTTCAAGACATAGATCAGTCTTCATGGTATATGTAACAAGTGTCTTGAACTTTCTTTAAAAATGATTTCAAACAGATTCTTTGTGAAATCAAAAGAAAACTTTCAAATATTTACACACAAAGAAAACCAAAAAATAGGGGACGAGCAAGTGAATTTATGAAAAATTCCTGTTAATTATTCGAACGCCAAATCTCAAATCCCTGCTTGTATACCGCATCTCAAACGGAGACTTCTTTCCAGAACCCAAAGAGAGCAGAGTTGACAGAAGATGACATATTCCATCTAATCGAGGAAAGAGCATCAGCAAGGAAAAACAAAGATTTCTCTAGAGGTGATCAGATAAGGAGTGAATTGGCTTCCAAAGGCATTGCTCTAATGGATGTGGGGAAGGAAACAGTTTGGAGGCCATGTGTGCCAGTTGAACAAGAACAGCTATCCGTGATAGCTGAACAACCGACTGTGTTCTTTTGTACTTATTGCAAAAGGAAAGGCCACCTCATACTGATGAGTTTTCTAGTCTGAGAGAGCGAGTTGAGTTCTTAGCTGCCACGTCTCAGAGTTTGATGGAAGAATTCCGACGGATGTCTTTCCCGTCAGTGAATGCTTCTCACATTCCATCTAAAACCAACAACAACAAAGGTATACAAAAGGTTACCTCTTCTTGGGTGCCTAAGAAAGATAAAAAGGCCTTTGTTGTTCATGTTGCTCTCAAAGCACATTCTAGCGCCCTCCAATTAATATGGTTAAAGTTCATGGCGTCATTACCTTTTCAAACCCTTAGATTGGGGCGATTTTGATGATTTGTCCTTGTTTTCGATTTTGGATTAGTTAGGTCATGTAAACTGCAAAATTTAACTACTCACTTTGAAACTATAACCATGCTTGAATCTAAAAGTTTTGATCAATTATATGCTCGTTTATTTGATATTGTTAATTCAAGTTTTAATCCTGGTGAAAGAATTCCTAAAAATAGAGTAGTTAGAAAGATTTTACATTCTCCCAAAAGTCATTCGGCTTATGTCTTTAAGAATGTTAGATTCCCTTAGGTTAGAAGAGCTTGTAGTAGACCTTCAAACCTATGAAATGTGCCAGTAAACGCCTCATCTGCGCATTCACCCCGGTCGCCCCCGTATCCTGAATGGCTGTCCCCCAAGGGTAAAAAGTCACCTGAAAATCCCCGGCAGGCATAAGTCAATACAAAATCAAAACATGCCAAAAAACTAAGACTGAAAAGGAAAGAGTCTTACCCTACCACTGGTCAGGCCATTCAAGACCTGACGCACCGCCTCCATAGAGAGGGATCCCTTCGACTACCGATTGGCCTTTCTGCAAACCCATGTCTTTAATGTTTTATTGTTTGTTTTCCAGATATGAATATATCATCCAGTACCAAATCATACTGTGTCCCTCTCTTGCGTACACCCCTACAGGGGGTGGGCTATTTGTGGGGGGGGGGGGGGGGAAAGGGGGCAGGGAAGGGGTGGGGGGGGGGGGGCTACGTGTGTGTGCGCGTGTGTGTGCGTGTGTGTATATGTGTGTGTGTTGTGCGTATGTGCAAGAGAGGGAAATGATGCGGGGGGTGTGACGGGCGATGGGGCTGTGTGTGTGTGTGTGTGTGTGTGTGTGTGTGTGTGCGTGTGTGTGGGCGTGGGGGTGGGGCAAGGGGAAATGGGACGGGGTGGGGCTTGTTAATATTTTTTATTAAATTTTGATTGGTTTATTGTAATACCCCGTATTTTCATGATATTTATTTTTGGAGATTAATTGAATTAAATGTGTATTAATTGGAAATTAATCCGGATTAAAAAAAAAATACTAGCGAGATGCGAGTTGGTATTTGATTATATGTGCATATAGGATTATATATGAATTTTGAATTATGAAATTTTTCGTGAGATTGAAATACGGCAATTTGGAAAACTTTGTTGGGAAACGCGTAAGAGTCGCGTCAGGAATTTAATTAATTGAATTAAAAAGTGAATTTTATTTTTATCAACCGTATGGTCATTTTGAGTGCGCCAACGCGTCCGGAAGGGTCAAAATAGTCAGAAAACACTAGTCGGGGGTTAAGTTTGGGTCCCGGGGCATTATTGGGCCATACCGGTAACTTATAGGGGCATTTTGGTAATTTCGAAAATCTGGGAATTAAAACCCACGAAAATTAGAAACAAAAATCTGACTAATTCTTTATCCACTAAACCCACTAACTACACTAAGGGACTTAATGGGCTACGGGAGAAGTTAAGATATAGTCCCAACTTACCAAAAACCAACCACACCTCCATTGTCATCTTCCTTAGAGAAACTTGTAGAGAGAGAGAGAGAGAAGAGAAGAGAATTCTGCAGAAAGAGAGAGGGAGAACAACTTAGCCTTCAAGACTCAACATCAAATTCAGAGAAAGATTAAGGCAAGTGGTTTAATTACAATTGATTCAATGCCATGCTTTTCCATGTTTAGGAATTATTGAATTTATCCTGGAAGATGATATAGACCCCTGAATTGGAAGTTTAAAACTATGAACTATGTTAGGGACTGCATGTAGAAATATTCTGGACGAATTATGAACTCAGAATTATGACCCTCGATGAATTAAAAACGGATTTTAGAAGAAGTTTATTAATGTTCTTGAAAGAAATAGAAATCTGGAATTCTTGATGAAGATTTGTTCCATATAAAGCCCTTGAATGATGAATTATTGGTTTTAGAACGTTAACACTGTTGTAGGATAGTTGTATGATGATATTATAACGTTATCTTAGAGTTTCATGCTTGTTAATAGTGTTTTGGGTTGATTTGAAAACTGCAAAACGAAGCAGTCCGTAGCCATACCTGGTGCATTCGATCGATCGATGTTCATCAGTCGATCGATCGACCACCATCGATCGATCGAAGGAAAAGGTCGATCGATCGACCTTCCCAGAATGAGTAAAGTTTTTCCCTATTTAAATTTTGATGATGTTAACCCTGGAATAATATTGTTGGAGACCATATGAATACCCTTAACCTTAAGGAAGACCAGTAGGCATGGTTATGAAATTTGGACCTTAATTAGAATTCAATTTGAAGAATTATTCTAAACTAATGAAATTAGATAAGTGAGTAAATATTTGGGTTAATAGTGTAAATTTGAATACTTTGATGAAATGAGGTTTGGGGCAGAAGTAAGGACCTTAGAATTAAAGATGCTATACGTGGGAATAATAGGAACTTAATAATCTATTTTAGATAGGTTTTAAGTATAAGAAACTACGACGTGTGACGTGTAGACAGTTTAACTTTTATATTATCGGGAGACGTAAAATATACAAATTTTGGAATAATGGGATAAGGATGTAGAGTATACCTTTATTAATATTGAATTATTTAAGATGTGTGATGCTTAGTATATGATTTTCTGACATACCTACCATACTTGCTATCACGGGAGGTTACGTTCGCTTAGGGCCTTCTTATCCTTGTGTTGCCCGGATTTAGATTGGTACCTTGAGGACATAGTTCAAGAGAATGACTTATTTGTGAGTTAATAAGCCAGCTGACTATGGAGCGTAGGTATGTACGTGACCATGGATATGTTGAATTATGTTCGCCTCCATTTTTGTGTGTGGTGCTTATTCCAACAATTCCTGAGAGATTCGGAATTTGTGATCCTTATGTACGTGATGTACCGGGATGGATAGCAGAGTATGTGTGCACTGCAGCTTAGCCTTTGGGTGCTTGTATTGTATATTTATGATGTGAATAATATAAGGTTAAATGAAAAGGAAATTGCTATGTTAAATTGTGAGTATTGTAATTGTAATATTATGAAAAGATAAAAGGGGACATATATCAATAAATGGTTTTGTTAATAATTGGGAATCCGAGAATTAAAGTAGAACTCTCTATTTAATTGTTAAGGTTGGAAATTAAACGTGAACCGAGTAGGAGTGTTAGAAACTCTTTGGAATTAGATAGTTATGAGAAAACACATGAATGGGTACAGGAACGTTAGGAGTGCACAGTTAGACGAGAGGTGAGTATTTCATGTGAGAGCACGTCCTAACATGTATCTTGCATTTATTGTTTTAATTATTATTAAAGCACTTGCTATTTTTAAAATACTCCACATTCGGGCTCTGACCCGTTTGCTTTCAAATCTATCTTTTTGTAAAAACCATTTTAGGTGCCCAGCCACAAGGACACCATGCTTAGGATCCTCATCCAGGTGACGAGCTGTAGCGGTTTGTGGGAGTTACAGGACATTGATTATAGACGCTTCATCTATCTTGACTCTATACTCAGTATTTATCAGTTGTAGGGCATGTCGCCCATTTCTTTTAGAGGCATTTCATTTATTTTAGTTATTCAGACTTCGGGCATGTACTTAATTCAGAATTCAGACTTGTCTTATTATTTTCAGTTGTGGGATTGTTGTGAGGAGTTTTCTTCCGGACTTATTACTATTGTTGGTTATTTCATTACTTCGTTATGGTGAATGGAATTATGTTGTACTTCCATTATTCTTTTATTGCATGTTAATCAGATAACTTAAAATTTGGCAACTTACTTTTTAAATACTAGGTGGTTAGTAATCTTTAAAATGTTGTCGACAGTGATGCTATTAACTGAACCAAATTGACATTTTGTATTGATTTAATAAAGTAGTAGCTACCCGGTATTTAATTAGTTGGGGTGTCACAGGTGGTATCAGAGCATCAGGTTCTAGTGTCCTTTAGGATCTGAACGACTTATTATGTTTCCGCTGAGCTTTCTTTGATATAGAGCCCTATATTTTAGGACTGTTGTATTCTTTTGTATATGCTACATTCTTCAGCTATTTTAAGTTTATAACTGCGAACTTATAGACTTTATTCTTATTTCAGAATGCCTCCACGACGTGCACCACGGGTTCCCAGGAATGCAACGCCAGAACCACAGCCCGCACCAGTTCAGGGCACGATGAACGCCGCTGAGGTTGCAGCCATAGTAGCCCAAGCGGTAAATGCTGCATTAGCCGTAGTTCAGCAGGCACCACCTCAGGCGCCAGTTGCCGCGCCAGTTCAGCCATATGCATTCCCGTCTGCCTGGGAACGTGTACGTGATGCTTTTCAGAAAGCACATCCACCGGAGTTTGCTGGCAGCTCCGATGTTGTTGTTTCGAGTCAGTGGAGAAAGGATATACAGAGGCACTTGAGGATGTATGAGTGCACTGACGTTCAGAGGCAGGTACTGACTACTTTTAAGCTAGTGGGATCTGCACTACAGTGGTGGGAATCTATTACCACCGCAGAGGAGAGAGATACTCTCACGATTCAGGAGTTCTGGATGCGGTTCGACCGCAAGTACTTTCCGTCTGCTGTTCACACGGAAATGAGGAGGAAGTTGATGAACCTTCGACAGGAGGGTAAGACTGTGGCCGAGTATGAGGCCGAATTCACCAATTTGCTGAATATTGTCCCAGATGAGATACCGACGGAAGAGAAGAAGATTCTGAAATTCATAGATGGATTGACTTGGAGGATCCGTCAGCAGTTATTGGGGAACCTCTCATTGGCCACTTATTCTGACGTGGTTAACGCTGCATTGCTGCATTGCCAGGACCACCTCTTTTACTTGACAGAGGGGAAGCGACCAGGAGAGTCCAGTCATCAGGGCAGGACAGGGGGAAATGGTGTCAGCGGGGCACAGTTAGCTCAGGGTCAGTATAGGCAAAGTGATCAGGGTTCCCAGCAGGGGGATCATAAGAGGTTCCGCTCAGGGGGTTTCAGGAACGGACAGGGAGGATTCCGGAATGGCCAGCAGGGTCATAACGGCCATCAGGGCTAGCAGGGTCAAAATGGTCAACATCAGCAGTTTCACCAGGGCCAGCAAGGCCAGGGCAGAAATGGTAACGGCCACCAGGGCCGAGGGCAACAGGGACAGCGAGGGGGAAACTTCCCGAGGAAGTGTTTCATTTGTGGTAAGATTGGCCACAAACGTCAGGATTGTCCTGATAAGGGTAGGGCCCTGCAGCAGCAGCAGGGTACTCGACATGAGCCACAGAGGCCACTTTTTCCACCTGCTCTTCCAGCTCCAGCCCAGGTGCCAGCATTACCAGCCATTCCAGCAGTTCCTGTGCAGCAGGGGCAGTTACACTATGGACGTGTCTATAACGTTCACCAGGTAGCAGCTCCACAGGCACCACCCGCGATTGAGGGTATGTTTCCTATCCATGGTACTATGGGTCGGGTTTTGTTTGATACGGGGGAAACGCATTGTTTTATAGCTACACATTTTGCGAAAGCCTTAGGGTTGTTAGCTACGGCAGAGAGCACAGTAACATGTGTAGACTCACCATTGGGGAGTGGGTCACTTATTTTCTTTATATGCCGGGGAGTGGGGGTAGAGATCGGTAGTCTGGTATTACCTGCAGATATGTTGGTATTAGATATGCATGTTCACGATGTGATTATCGGTATGGATTGGCTCGCTGATTATAGAGCCATGATTGATTGCTTCGGTGGGAGCATTGTTTTTGCCATTCCGGGGCAAGAGATGTTTGTAGTGGCGATGCCTCGCCCAGAGGGAGGTTCGACCACTCATTTGTACTACTTAGAGGAGGATACCTCTAAGGAGGTTGTGATTTCTTTAGATTCGATCCCAGTTGTCAGGGAGTATTCCGATGTGTTTCAGGAGATACCAGGCCTACCCCCCAGTCGAGAGATAGACTTTGTTATAGACTTATTACCAGATACGAGACCTATAGCACGCACACTGTACCGTATGGCTCCAGCTGAGATGAGGGAGTTACGGGATCAGATTGAGCAGTTGTTGGGTCAGGGGTTTATTCGGAGGAGTACTTCACCGTGGGGTGCCCTGTGTTGTTCGTGAAGAAGGGAGATGGTTCACTGAGATTGTGTGTGGACTACCGGGAGTTGAACAAGGTCACGATACGGAATAAGTATCCATTGCCTTGAATCGATGACCTATTCGACCAGTTGAGAGGAGCTTCTTGCTTCTCAAAGATTGATTTGCGATCTGGATACCATCAGTTGCGTATCAGGGAGGAGGACGTCTCGAAGACTGCATTCTTATCGAGATATGGTTCTTACGCGTTTCGGGTTATGCCATTTGGTTTGACCAACGCTCCAGCAGCGTTTATGGACTTGATGAATAGGGTGTTCAAGGATTTCCTAGATCAGTTTGTCATTGTCTTCATCGATGATATTCTGGTTTAATCCCAGACAGAGGAGGAGCACGCCGAGCATTTGAGGCAAGTTTTGCAGACGCTACGTCATAACGAGCTGTATGCAAAATATGAGAAGTGCGGGTTTTGGCTGAAGGAGGTTCAGTTTTTGGGACACATTATTTCCGATCGGGGGAAATCTGTTCATCCGGGGAAGGTATCCGCGGTGAGGGAGTGGGGACAGGCCACGACACCGACTGAGATCCGTAGTTTGTTGGGCTTAGCAGGATACTACAGGAGGTTTATTCGGGGTTTCTCCACGATAGCGGGTCCCATGACACATCTGACTCGTAAAGGTGTGCCATTCATTTGGAGTGATGCCTGTCAGTTGGCATTCGATGAGTTGAAGGACAAGTTAACCTGAGCACCTGTGTTAGCATTGCCGAGACCGGGAGTTGAGTATCTTGTTTACACCGATGCGTTCTTACAAGGACTTGGAGGTGTACTGCAGCAGGAGAGTCAGGCCGTAGCTTATGATTCCCGTAAGCTTAAGCCTCACGAGAAGAATTACCCTACCCATGACTTGGAGTTAGCGGCAGTGGTATTTGCCCTTCGTATTTGGAAACATTACCTTTTGGGGGAGAAGTTTCGATTGTTCACGGATCACAAGTCCCTACAGTACCTATTCATGCAGAAGGAGTTGAATATGCGGCAACGGAGGTGGCTTGAATTCGTGAAAGATTATCAGTTCGATATCCAGTATCACCCGGGGAAGGCTAACGTGGTGGCAGACGCGTTGAGCCGTAGGCCAGTAGATGAGGTGGCAGGGGTGTGGAAGGCCAAGTGGAAGGAGTTGGGACACCAGGATGCAGTGGACCGATCATTTATGTCTGTGATGACCGTTACACCGCAAATTTTCACGAAGGTGGTAAAGGCACAGGCAAAAGATTCGTTCTGTCAGGAGCAGATAGTCCGATTACTAGCAGAGGGAGCCGAGTCCTATACCGTTAGCTCAGACGGGGGATTACGCTTCAATGAGAGATTGGTAGTTCTGGAAGGGGAAGAATTGCGGCACGAGGTGATGGCAGAGTCGCACGACTCACGGTTCGCGGTACATCCCGGAGGGGACAAAATGTACCAAGACATGAGGCGACAGTATTGGTGGAGCGGGATGAAGAGAGATATTGCCGTGTTTGGTTCAAAATGCGCCACTTGTCAGCTAGTTAAAGTGGACCATCAGAGACCGGCAGGACTTCTACAGCCATTGGAGGTCCCGATGTGGATGTGGGAGAGCATCTCCATGGACTTTATCACGGGGTTGCCTACGTCACAGAGAGGTCATGACTCCATTTGGGTAATTGTGGACAGGTTGACCAAAGTCTCTCATTTTCTACCCGTAAGGACAGACTACACTGCGGGACAGTATGCCCAGCTCTTCATTTCAGAGATAGTGAGACTTCACGGTGTGCCCCTAAATATCGTGTCTGACCGAGACAAGATATTTGTTTCGCGGTTTTGGGAGAGTTTTCAGGAGGCCATGGGCACAGAACTGCGGTTGAGTACGGCGTATCACCCGCAGACCGATGGGAAAACTGAGCGTACAAACCAGATGTTGGAGGACATGCTATGTATGAGTATCATTGACTTTGGGGGTGGATGGGAGCAGTATCTTCCACTGGTGGAGTTTTCTTACAACAACTCCTACCAGTTCACCATTGGCATGGCTCCATTTGAGGCGTTGTACGGTAGACCTTGTCGTTCCCCAGCATGTTGGTTGGAGGTAGGGGACAACAAACTACTTGGGCCGGAAGTGATTCAGGATACTTCGGCGAGAATAGAATTGATACGGAATCGCATTCGAGTAGCTCAGGATCGGCAGAAGAGCTATGCTGATGCGAAGAGATTCTTCAGGGAGTTCCAAGTGGGGGACCAAGTTTTGCTCAGAGTATCTCCTATGAAGGGGATCATGCATTTCGGAAAGAAAGGGAAGTTGGCACCGAGATATGTGGGACCATTTCCTATTATTGAGCGGATTGGACCGATTGCGTATAGGCTTGGATTACCGAGCATTTACATCGAATTCACGATGTATTTCATATTTCCTCGCTAAGGAAATATCTTAGAGACGATTTGGCTCATTCTCACATTGCTTTGGAGGACATCGATCTCCAGCCGGATAGCTCCTACGAGGAGGGGCCGATTGCTATTTTGGACCGAAGTGAGCAGAAACTGCGGTCAAAGATAGTCCCGTTAGTGCGTGTTCAGTGGCGACATCATAATGTCGAGGAGTCCACATGGGAGCGCGAGGATGAGATGCGCGAACGTTATCCGGAGTTGTTCTTACCAGGTACTTTCTAGTTCCGAATTTCGGGACGAAATTCAGTTATTAGGGGGGAAGTATGTAATACCCCGTATTTTCATGATATTTATTTTTGGGGATTAATTGAATTAAATGTGTATTAATTGGAAATTAATCCGGATTAAAAAAAAAATACTAGCGAGATGCGAGTTGGTATTTGATTATATGTGCATATAGGATTATATATGAATTTTGAATTATGAAATTTGTCGTGAGATTGAAATACGGCAATTTGGGAAACTTTGTTGGGACGCGCGTAATAGTCGCGTCAGGAATTTAATTAATTAAATTAAAAAGTGAATTTTATTTTTATCAACCGTATGGTCATTTTGAGTGTGCCAACGCGTCCGGAAGGGTCGAAATAGTCAGAAAACACTAGCCGGGGGTTAAGTTTGGGTCCCGGGGCATTATTGGGCCATACCGGTAACTTATAGGGGCATTTTGGTAATTTCGAAAATCTGGGAATTAAAACCCACGAAAAATAGAAACAAAAATCTGACTAATTCTTTATCCACTAAACCCACTAACTACACTAAGGGACTTAATGGGCTACGGGAGAAGTTAAGATATAGTCCCAACTTACCAAAAACCAACCACACCTCCATTGTCATCTTCCTTAGAGAAACTTGTAGAGAGAGAGAGAGAGAGAGAGAGAGAGAGAAGAGAATTCTGCAGAAAGAGAGAGGGAGAACAACTTAGCCTTCAAGACTCAACATCAAATTCAGAGAAAGATTAAGGCAAGTGGTTTAATTACAATTGATTCAATGCCATGCTTTTCCATGTTTAGGAATTATTGAATTTATCCTGGAAGATGATATAGACCCATGAATTGGAAGTTTAAAACTATGAACTATGTTAGGGACTGCATGTAGAAATATTCTGGACGAATTATGAACTCAGAATTATGACCCTTGATGAATTAAAAACGGATTTTTGAAGAAGTTTATTAATGTTGAAAGAAATAGAAATCTAGAATTCTTGATGAAGATTTGATCCATATAAAGCCCTTGAATGATGAATTATTGGTTTTAGAACGTTAACACTGTTGTAGGATAGTTGTATGATGATATTATAACGTTATCTTAGAGTTTCATGCTTGTTAATGGTGTTTTGGGTTGATTTGAAAACTGCAAAACGAAGCAGTCCGTAGCCATACCTGGTGCATTCGATCGATCGACCACCATCGATCGATCGAAGGAAAAGGTCGATCGATCGACCTTCCCAGAATGAGTAAAGTTTTTCCCTATTTAAATTTTGATGATGTTAACCCTGGAATAATATTGTTGGAGACCATATGAATACCCTTAACCTTAAGGAAGACCAGTAGGCATGGTTATGAAATTTGGACCTTAATTAGAATTCAATTTGAAGAATTATTCTAAACTAATGAAATTAGATAAGTGAGTAAATATTTGGGTTAATAGTGTAAATTTGAATACTTTGATGAAATGAGGTTTGGGGCAGAAGTAAGGACCTTAGAATTAAAGATGCTATACGTGGGAATAATAGGAACTTAATAATCTATTTTAGATAGGTTTTAAGTATAAGAAACTACGACGTGTGACGTGTAGACAGTTTAACTTTTATATTATCGGGAGACGTAAAATATACAAATTTTGGAATAATGGGATAAGGATGTAGAGTATACCTTTATTAATATTGAATTATTTAAGATGTGTGATGCTTAGTATATGATTTTTATGACATACCTACCATACTTGCTATCACGGGAGGTTACGTTCACTTAGGGCCTTCTTATCCTTGTGTTGCCCGGATTTAGATTGGTACCTTGAGGACATAGTTCAAGAGAACGACTTATTTGTGAGTTAATATGCCAGCTGACTATGGAGCGTAGGTATGTACGTGACCATGGATATGTTGAATTATGTTCGCCTCCATTTTTGTGTGTGGTGCTTATTCCAACAATTCCTGAGAGATTCGAAATTTGTGATCCTTATGTACGTGATGTACCGGGATGGATAGCAGAGTATGTGTGCACCGCAGCTTAGCCTTTGGGTGCTTGTATTGTATATTTATGATGTGAATAATATAAGGTTAAATGAAAAGGAAATTGCTATGTTAAATTGTGAGTATAGTAATTGTAATATTATGAAAAGATAAAAGGGGACATATATCAATAAATGGTTTTGTTAATAATTGGGAATCCGAGAATTAAAGTAGAACTCTCTATTTAATTGTTAAGGTTGGAAATTAAGTGTTAGAAACTCTTTGGAATTAGATAGTTATGATAAAACACATGAATGGGTACAGGAACGTTAGGAGTGCACAGTTAGACGAGAGGTGAGTATTTCATGTGAGAGCACGTCCTAACATGTATCTTGCATTTATTGTTTTAATTATTATTAAAGGACTTGCTATTTTTAAAATACTCCACATTCGGGCTCTGACCCGTTTGCTTTCAAATCTATCTTTTTGTAAAAACCATTTTAGGTGCCCAGCCACAAGGACACCATGCTTAGGATCCTCATCCAGGTGACGAGCTGTAGCGGTTTGTGGGAGTTACAGGACATTGATTATAGACGCTTCATCTATCTTGACTCTATACTCAGTATTTATCAGTTGTAGGGCATGTCGCCGATTTCTTTTAGAGGCATTTCATTTATTTTAGTTATTCAGACTTCGGGCATGTACTTAATTCAGAATTCAGACTTGTCTTATTATTTTCAGTTGTGGGATTGTTGTGAGGAGTTTTCCTTCGGACTTATTACTATTGTTGGTTATTTCATTACTTCGTTATGGTGAATGGAATTATGTTGTACTTCCATTATTCTTTTATTGCATGTTAATCAGATAACTTAAAATTTGGCAACTTACTTTTTAAATACTAGGTGGTTAGTAATCTTTAAAATGTTGTCGACAGTGATGCTATTAACTGAACCAACTTGACATTTTGTATTGATTTAATAAAGGAGTAGCTACCCGGTATTTAATTAGTTGGGGTGTCACATTTATTAGATATTTTCCCTCATATGCAAGTAGTGTCCCTTATAAACGAATTAATTGATTATTAATTTTTTTAGTAAATTAATATATGAAAGTAGGATTGCCCCTCATTGTAAATTAGTAAATTAATAATTGTATACTTTAATTGTTAGTTTAATTGATGAAAATAATTAATTGAGTAGATGAATTA
The DNA here is from genome assembly GCA_949130495.1 of Sambucus nigra. NCBI lineage: Eukaryota > Viridiplantae > Streptophyta > Magnoliopsida > Dipsacales > Adoxaceae > Sambucus > Sambucus nigra. The sequence goes on from OX422215.1 coordinate 353,668,477, forward strand.
GAAGGCGTAAGTGATACACATTTGTTGTTGACATTGCGATTGGATTATATTGGATCGATGTTGGGTTGGTTAATTTTAAAAGTGGCATGACCCGTGGATTATTGTCCATATGGGGGTGGAATTTTTCAACTTTTTTGGAAAATTACTTTGTATAACGAACAATATATATATATATATATATATATATATATATATATATATATATATATAGTATGATAATTAAATGAACAATATATAACAACTCTCGACTAGTTTAAACCCCTAAAGACAAACAGTTACTCTTATGGGATTAGTCTTTATGGCATGAATGTCTAATTTCATATTTAGGACATGAATTACATAACTATTTAGGAGTACTGTTTGTGGTTTTGTTGACATAAGGGTAACCGTTTATGATTTTCTTGACATAAGAGTAACTGTTTGAACCAATATATTAAACTCTTCAAAACGTTAGTTATCAAATTGTGACAGAGCACTAAATAAGAGTCCAAAATATAGGGGTATTAAATTTAATGATGATAATACTCTAGAGAGTAAATGTTAATTAACTCAAATTTTTATGAGATTCATCCTCTACTGTTCGGTATTTATGGCTGCAATTAGAGAGGACGCTCGATCGAAACGATTGCAGCAATCTCGATGCCACAGGAGTCCTGTGTGACACCCCGCCCAATAAAATATAGGGTGATCAGTCCTTTACCAAATTTAAAACAAAATGTTCAGTTGGTTCATTCTTAGAATCACCATCGAAAAACTTAAAAACATATTAATCACCTAATATAGAATTAAGCTAGGCGCCAAAAACTTTTTCCTTTTTACATATAACCAATTAAAAACCATTTCTCTGTTTACTTATGAAAATGTAAACCATTCATCATACATATGAATATACTACGGCTGAAGTTGATCACCCTTTTCTTGAGAAACCTTGGTCCCAAAGGTTTAGGACCTTCAAGCCTAGTTTGCGAGAACATTTAAGGAAAAATGGTCATGAAGTGCCTCAGGGCGTTGATCCTGAAATTTGGAAAAATTTGTAGAAAATGAGGATAATCCCAAAAAGCAACAACAAAATATTAAAAATAGTGAAAATCGACAAAAACCTCAAATTCTCCATTATCTCGGGCATTGTAGCTGTTGATGTAAAAAATTAGATCGCTCTAATTATTTAATCACAGATAAATAAAATGAGACGAAGATTTTTAAAGTGGTTCAGCCTTATAAAAATGGCCTACGTCCACTGTTATGTTATTGCTGAGTGTTTGGGAATTCTCGATTACAAGTTCTATCAAGAAATTTCGGTCCCTTTGAATGAGGGTGATACAAGGTATTTATAGCCCTTAGGTTGTACATGAAAGGGTTGATACATTAAATGATATACATATGAAAGGGTAATACATTTAATGCAGCGTGTGCGTCAAGATGATAAACATTCAATGAATGGTTGAACTGTCGATTATCTGGCAGTTTATGCTACGGCCGAGATGCAGCTCGGACCGCCTTAGTTCCTCGGAGCGCTAGAGTACCTCGGAGTGCTAGAGTACCTCGGAGTGCTGAAGCTCCTCGGTGTGTCCTCGTTGCTCGTAGGGAACATGAGTTGGTCGGGAAAATGAACTTCCTCGTTGTTATTGTGCCACGTAGATTGACAAATGTCTTCGTATTATTCGCCCACATCAGCATATTAATTTTGGTATCAACAGAATCCCCCAATGTTTCATATTTCGAACTTTGAGGAGTATGGAACATTCTTTCTCGGTATATGGCAATATTGAATGATCTTCCTGGGTTTTAGGAGCATCGTATTTTGAATTTATTTCAAAATTCACAGAATCCGCCTTTTTTCGAATTTTTACGAGCGCTTCGATCTTTGTGCCCTTTTTGTCCTTTTAGCCGCCGAAAGTTCGATAGTTTCTTTTTGGTAATCATTTCTCTCGCCATTTCCCAATGCACAGTATTTAAACTTCCCAAATAATTATACCGTCCTCTACTTTTCCTAATTTTCTTGCTTTTTGAATTCTCCAGTCTTTCTTTCTCTTGTGCGTTCATCCTTGTTTTCGTTCGTTGTCAACAGACCTCCTTTCTTCCTGTAAGATCTTCTTCCTTCTTCTTTTATTCACCATGGTTTATATTATTGAATCTATTGAAAAATTCCGTTCTGATTATTCCATTCCGTCTTGGGTAACTCTGGAAAATCTTCCTGAGCCCTTTGATTATTTTCGTTTGGCTGAGGGACATTGGTTCCCCAACCTTTTTATTGCTGAGTGTGGATTTTCTTTTCCACCCAACTCTTTATGCTTAGAATTCTTCCAACATTTCGATGTTGTTCCTGCAAAAGTAGCCCCCAATACATGGGGAATAGTTAATGGGGTGCATAAATTAAATCAAACTCATGGAACTCGCATAGGAATTCCTGAGATTATGTATTTCTATAGATGGGCTGTTTTAGACAACATTTATTATTTAAAAACTAGATTTTTGAATAGAGCTTTAGTAGTCAACCTCCCTGATGCCAACAGGGATTATTTTGAACATGGGTTAGTTTTCAAAAATTGGCAACATGCTCCTTTAGTCGGAGACAGATTGTATGAAGGTCCCAAATTCCCCCCATATGGCAATGGGATAGGTTATTTTCATTTTATTTTATTCTTGAAATTGTGACTTCATCATGTTTGAATAAATGCATGATTGACATTTCAAATTGTTTTTGTTTGCAGTTAACAGTAAGAGAAAAACTCCTAAGGAATCAGAAATTAATATAAGGCAATTAAAACATATCTGGAGTTTGCATCAGAAGGTTGCAGACGAGCATATCAGGTCTGCCTCATACTTGTTGCAGTACAAGAGCTATACGTCGTCTTTTACTGCTCGCCCTGTGGTCAGCTCCAGTGATCCAGTGCAAATTCCTGAGGACTCTGATCCAGAATCTCATATTCCTTTGAGCCAGAAAATGGGCAGGAAAAGAGCTCCTCCTGCTCTATTTGATGACACTACTTCTGCTGCTGAGGCCAAGAAAAGCAAAGTTGATGTCCCAGAAGGGACTAAGAAGGTGGATGTTGCACCTTCCAAAGCTGCCGAGAAGCCCCCAGTGGCTCTGAGCAAGAAGGTTGCTCCTGTGGAGATGACTGCTATCTCTCCGACCAAGATCTCTTCCTTGGTTGAAATTGCTGAAGTTCCTTTGAGGGGATTGAGGAAATCGTCCTCAGTCAATGTGGCTGAAACTGCCAATCTGACTGAAACCATCTCTTCTCTACCAGCTGGTGGTGTTGGTGTTCCAACCATCATTCCTCCGAGCTCTGCCATGAGCTCGGTAAAAACTTGGATCATACCCGAGGTCCAAGGAATTGATGAAAAGATTTCTAGGGACATGCTGACATCCCTAGCCACTCGTCACCTTGCTTCAGTAAGTCTCTCACACTCTGAATTTCCTTTCTGTTTTTGAACACTTGTATTTTTCTACTGACCTGTCACTTTTTCCTTTGTTTAGCTGGTGAATTGTTTTAACAACATAGTGAAGAAAGACGAAGCTATTAAAGCTTCCAGCTCCTCGTCAGGTGTAGAGGATGCTCTGCTTGGTTTAACCCATTCTTTGAAGGATTCTCGTCAGCAATATAACGAAGACAAATCTGAATGGGAGAAAAAGTTATCTATAGTTGAGGCCGAGAAGGTGAAGATGGCTGAGATCTCCAAGAGTTTGGAGGATAAGGTGAAAGGTTTAGAGGTCGAGCATCAGAAGTATGACGACAAGCTCAAGAACTTTGGAGAGTTTGAAGATAAGCTGAGAAAGGCAGAGGAAGAGTTGTCCGCCCTGCGAGATATCAAGGGCCAAAAGGAAGAATTGGATGTGAAGCTCTCCTCGAAGAAACTGAAAAGAAAGCTCGCAATTAAAAAATCCTTCAGTGCTGGCTGGGATAAATGATGGGACAAGGGGATTGCTGCGATGACATCCCAAGTTCAATACGGGAAGTTGAAATACTTCCGAGATGGCTGGGTAGCTGCCCTGCAGGAATTGAAGATCGAGGACGACTCTGGGCTATTCCAGCTACACCTCCCTGGTCCTCCCCCACCAATTGTGGAAGAAGAAGAAGATGAGCCTATCTCTGATGAATCTTCTATGGCCATCGGTGATCAAGTCCCTGCATCTATATCTTATGCCAACGAGGACATTTCTTCCATGCCTCCTCCTCCTGAGAAAATTTCAACTCAGGCTGATCAAGTTGCTGTTACCACCGAGCAACCAAGCTCCTCGTCCCAGCCTCCCGAGAAAGTCTTGGGAGACAAGGAAAAGGTGTGAAGTTGTTCGGTATCCTCTCTATCTTTCATTATTTGTAATCAAACAATGTAACCCTTTTGTGATCTAATAAAATACATCTTTGTTCATCTCTGTTGTTGATGATTTGTTTTTGTTGATTGTTGTCTTCTTCTCATCCTTAGTTTGAGGCTAGAATGGAACTAATATCTGCACATGATACAAAGCTGATGCAGCAATGTCATGAGTATTATAAAGCTGGTCATACAAATTTGAGTGTATCAGAAATTGCTGGCATCCTTGGCCATGATGCCTCAGAACAAGCAATTGAGGCTTATCGGTACTTGAAGGATTTACTCGACCGAGTTGTGGCCAACAGTGTAGCCTACTATGAATTGATCGAGGAACTTCATTGTACCTTAGAGGATCTACAACATCAGCACAATGAATCAACTGCTTTGCTGCACAAGGAATATGAAAATAGATATCAACAGCTTTCTTCTGAAACAGGCCATAAAAAGATCCTTGCTGGATATGATGTTAGGGAAAGAACTCTAAAAGGTGAAGTTGAGGCCTGCAGGCAGATTGTTGAGTTGCTGGAACAAGAGAACACTAATTTGCAGAAAAAGCTGGCACAGTATGAATCTGCAGCGTCATCTTCCACTGCTTTAGTACCAGTTACCGATGAAGGTTTCTCGTTCTTAGAGGTTGAGAATGCCAAATTAAGGCAAGAATTGGATAACTTAAGAAGATCTGTTATTCCTGTGACTGCTCGGGGACGAGGAAGAAGTTCTCGTGGGCGAGGAAGAGCTGTTCAAAATGTTGTCGAGGAGCAAAGTTCTCCAGTCGCTGCTCGGAGTCGATCAAGAGTTCTTAGCCGTAATATTGAAGAGGCTCGTACTCAGTCTACTTTGGAAACTCAAGCGTTCCAATTGAATGGAAAAGATCGTGTTCTGTCTGAAATGTCCAAGAAAAACCTATCTTTGGAAGATCAACTTACTGCGATGAAGTCTGCTTTACATACCAAGGACCTTTTTACTAAAAACCTTCATGACCAATTGGATAGATTAACCTTCCAATTCCATAAACAACCTCGTGAGTTCTGGATGGCAGGTTATAGTGAGGCCCTTTGTCATTTGGATGCTCGTATTGAACACGCCAATAATGAAGGTTATAAGCAGGGGTGGTTGAACGCCCTGGGTGTATTAAAATTGGAGCAAGGGCATTATTTATGGGATTATCATGCTCCTGGGTTACTAGACTTGCCTGTACCACCTTATAAATTGGACATGGAATGGATCCCAGCTCGTTCCATTCCTCGGAGCTTAATTTCAAAATACCTTGGTGACTACAGTCTTCATTCCCAGATCGAAGTATCTCGTCCAGAGCATCTAATGGACACACCTTCAATAATGAATGTCAGAATGCTGAAGGACTTGAACTTTATTAATTCTCCCCTTTGCCTGGAAGATCCTCCTGCTGGCGAAGAGCCTGTTTCAAAAGCAAAGGGCAAGAAACCCATAGAATAGGAATCTCAATGTAATAGTTAGTACATTCATGTAACCTGTAATTTATTTTGAATTTTAATGAAAGACTTTCATTTTCTGTTTGCAAATCTATATTGCTATTGTCTTGTAAAATGCTCTACATCTGTGCATATGTATAAGTTAAGAAGATAACAATATTGTTGTTCATCGACCAACTTAATAAAAATTTACAAGTATCAAGTTTGCCCAATCACTTAATAATAAAGTAATGAGTATAAAATGTTCAAAATGTTTCCAACCAACCAAGGTTGTTAGATTATGGTTGTTAGATTGTGTTTGTCGACCAACTATAGTTGATGGGTTTTTATCCCCGACCAGCCATATTTGGTTCATCAAATGTTCATAAAGTGCGTCCGACCAACCAAGGTCAATAATTTATCCTCGTCGACCAACTACAATTAGAGGGTTTTGATCACCGACCAACTATATTTGGTTCAGTTTGGAATTTTTGTATTTTTGAAGAACTTTTGTAATAATCTTACCTCCCGACCAACATAAATTGGAATATGAGAGCATATTTTTTGGTTCTTTCGAACTATCTGTCCACTAGTTATCTTACCAACCTTAGTTGGTCACGCTAGTGTACGCCTCCTAACCAAAGGAGTATATTTTTTGGTTCTTTCGAACTATCTGTCCACTAGTTATCTTACCAACCTTAGTTGGTCATGCTAGTGTACGCCTCCTAACCAAAGGAGTATATTTTTTGGTTCTTTCGAACTATCTTGTCCACTAGTTATCTTACCAACCTTAGTTGGTCACGCTAGTGTACTCCTCCTAACCAAAGGAGTATATTTTTTGGTCTCGCCCTTTTACCAACCGGAGTTGGTCGTGGGTTTGAACTATCGTCTTCTTTTTGCTGTCGAGCAGCGTAGTGTACAACACTAGTATTCCCCGAAAAACTTTCAAACAAAGGAGAGGAAAATGGTGAAAACATCATCGTTTTATTCATATTGATGGAACCGTTGTACATTTTACATCATTGATAATACTTGCGAAGGTGTTCAGCATTCCAAGCATTCTTGAATTCTTCTCCTTCTAGAGTTGCTATTCGGTAAGTTCCTGGTCGAACAGCTTCTGTAACTCGGTAAGGCCCATGCCAGTTTGCCTCCAATTTATTGTGCTTCTGAATTACCTTCTTTAGCACATAATCTCCTTCCTTTAAATCGCATTTCCTCACCCTTTTTTTGTAGAAAAGAGCTGTTCATTGTTGATAAGCAGCATTCCTAATGGCTACCTCCTCTCTGACCTCCTCGAGCATGTCCAAATCTAATCTTCTCATCAAGCCACTGACTGGGGAATTGAAATTTAGCACTCTATGTGTTGGGAGACCCAACTCGGCAGGTATTACAGCTTCACTTCCAAATGCCAGCATATATGGTGTTCTGTTTGTCACCTCGGTCTGCCCATTGCTTTGAGGATGACCTGGTGCTGAATGGGTCTTCAGGATGTTTGATTGTTGACAATAGGCAGCAAACTCCTCGTTGTCAAATTGTGTTCCATGATCTGTGATGAAGGCATGAGGGAGACCGTATCGACAGATGATATTCTTCCAGACAAATTGGTATACCTTCTCGTACGTCATGTCGATAAGGGGTTCAGCTTCTACCCACTTAGTAAAATAGTCTACTGCGACGACGAGGTATTTGAACCTTCCTCGGGTGGTCGGCAATGGTCCCACCAAATCAATTCCCCACATGGCGAATGGCCAAGGGGAAGTTATGGGTGTTAACAGTGCTTGTGGAGTTCGTCGGATAAAGGAAAAACGTTGGCACTTGTCACAATTCTTAGCATAGGCTATACAATCAGCCCTCATCGTCGGCCAATAGTATCCTTGAGTCATTACCCTTTGTAAAAGTGTTCGACCTACTACATGAGCTCCACAAGACCCTTCATGGATTTCTTCAATCAATTCTTTCACCTCGGAGGGATGTACACATCTCTGCAAACCTGCCATAATTCCTCGTCTATATAAAATACCATTAGTTAATACATACCGAGCAACTTTATACTTCAATTTTTTGGCAGCGAGCTTATCCTCTGGAAATTCTCCCTCTTCAATATATACCCTGATGGGATCCATCCAAGATGGTCCTAAATCAAGGGCAATAACATTCATCGTCAGGTTTTCATCTATGCTCCGACTTTCCAGTACTTCAATTGGTATTGTTCTTCGTAGCTCAGTACGAGTAGCTGATGCTAGTCGGGCCAGTGCTTGTGCATTTTCTATTCTGGGTATTCTGATCAACTGAATGGCATCAAATTCTACCAACAATTCCATCACCTTTGCATGATACTTGACCATTAGTTCTCCTTTAACTGCATATGTTCCCATCGTCTGATTCACAATCAATTGAGAATCACTGAATACCATCACTTGACGTGCTTCCATAACTTTTGCTAAGTTAAACCTGCTATCATGGCCTCATACTCTGCCTCATTATTGGAGGCTTTGAATTGGAATCGCAAAGCATATTCCATGTCAATCTCATCTGGGGTGTTCAAAACAATTCCTGCCCCGCAACCTGCTGTGCAAGATGAGCCATCTACATATAATCTCCATATGGGTAACCCGTCTTCAAATTCCTTATCTGACAGGGTTCCTCGGTGAAATATTTGTTGATTCTTTTCATCCTCCCCTGACAATTTTCTCTCCTCGTCGACCATCTCTTTTCTCTCTTTTACTAACCGGAGCTGGTCTGAGTTTGAAGTTGATGATCCTTCTACATCCACAAGTCCTTTTACCAACCGGAGTTGGTCTGGATTTATGTCTGTTGATCCTGTAACATCCACAGGTTGGTCAGCGAGCAACTTTTGTTCCTCGAGGGTATCAGGATATGTAAACTCTGCTATAAAATCTGCTACAGCCTGCCCTTTCAATGATGATCTGGGTTCATACACAATATCATATTTACCGAGCTCTATTGCCCAGTACATCAGTCTTCCTGACTTTTCTGGCTTATGAAGGGCTTGCCTCAATGGCATGTCGGTATAAACGACGATGGTATGGGCCTGGAAATATGGCCTCATTCTTCTACTTGCTTCAATTAATGCCAATGCCAATTTCTCCAACTTTGGGTACCTGATTTCCGCACCTCAGAGAGCTTTACTTGTGTAATAGATTGGTTTCTGGACTCTATTCTCCAATCTGATCAATGCTGAACTAAGTGCATTCTCTGATACTGCCAGATACAAGTACAACTTCTCTCCTATTATTGGCCTGGACAACAATGGAGGTGCTCTCAAATACTTTTTCAAGTCTTGAAAGGCCTTATCACATTCATCAGTCCACTCAAAAGTTTTTCGAAGTGTTTTGAAGAATGGGAGGCATTTATCAGTTGCTCGGGACACAAATCTGTTGAGCGCTGCAACTCGTCCTGTAAGACTCTGCACTTCTTTCTTCGTCGTTGGGGATCGCAGCCCTAAAAGAGCTTTGATCTTTTCTGGATTTGCCTCAATTCCTCGTTGGTTGACGATGTATCCGAGGAACATTCCTTCTCATACTCCAAAGGTGCACTTCGTAGGGTTGAGCTTCATTTGGTATTTATCTAGTTGATCAAAGGTCTGGCCTAAGTCAACTAGATGATCAGCAGCTTTCTTGCTTTTTGTTAGCATATCGTCGACATAGACTTCCATGTTGCAACTGATTTGTTCGGCAAAAACCTTGTTCATCAGTCGCTGATATGTTGCACCTGCATTTTTTAAACCAAAAGGCATGACATTATAACAATAAGTTCCCCTTGGGGTAATAAAAGAAGTACTTTCCTTGTCTTCAGGTTTCATTTTGATCTGGTTGTAGCCAGAATATGCATCCATGAAGCTGAGCAGCTCATGTCCCGAAGTAGCATCGACTAGCTGGTCTATTCTGGGCAATGGAAAATGATCTTTCGGGCATGCTTTGTTGAGATCAGTGAAATCAACACACATTCTCCATTTATTCTTCTTCTTCTTTACCATCACCACATTTGCTAACCAGTCTGGATATTTCACATCTTCAATGAATTGGGCTTTCTGGAGCTTCTCGACCTCCTCTTGTATGACCTGATTCTTCTCGGGACTAAACAATCTTCTTCTCTGCTTCACAGGCTTGATCTCCTTATTCACATTGAGTTCATGACATAAGAAGTTTGGATCTATTCCGGGCATGTCTTCGTGACTCCATGCAAAAGTATTCTTCCTGTTTCTCAAGAAAGTTATCAACTCTTGTTTTATTGAAGCATCCAATGACGAACCTATCTGGGTTACTCGTTCAGGGTGCTCCTCGTCCAGAATAATATTTTTTGTAGATTCTACCACCTGTCCTTTTACAAGTTGGGATTCATCCCTGGGATCAAGAGTTTCAATTTCTGTACCTTCCTCCACCTGGTAGGTAGTAGTATTTTTCCTGGATTCTTCAAGCTCCTCTTGCTCGGCAGATGAATAATAGCATTCCCGAGCTATTTTTTGATCACCTTTCACAACTCCTACTCCGAAGTTTGTTAGGAATTTTAAGCATTGATGCACTGTAGATGGAACTGCTTCGAACTTCTTCAAACCAACTCTTCCCATGATGATATTGTAGGCTGACTGCACATTCTTGTCCATCACAAAGAAGCGTATTCTTTCTGTTCGACAAGCAGGCCAAGTTCCAATGAATATATCCAACTTGATCGTCCCAAGTGGAAAAACTTTTTCGCCAGCAAAACCAAGAAGGGGTCTGTGATAAGGTTCCAATTGAGATAATTTCAAATTCAAGCTATCAAAGCATGAATAATACATGATGTCTGCCGAACTACCATTGTCCACCAACACCCTTGAAATCACCACATCTTTCATCCTCATTTTGATCACCAAAGGATCGTCGTGAGGGTAAAGAACACCTGCCAAATCGTTTTTTGAAAAACCAATAACTAGCTTCTCTTTATTTACCTTCCTCGGACGATCATCCTCGGCAAGATTTATTCGTTGAATATATGAGCAGGCTTGAGCCTCTCCGAGATAAGCCTTTCTTTCTGCAGTAAGGTCTCCTCCTCCAGCATCTCCTCCTGTAATAACATTACAATCAAATGACCCAAAACATATGGAAAATACCTCTCGTTCAGGCTGCCTTGGCTTTTTTGGAAGATCGGGGTCTTCATCTGGATCATCTTCATGATCTCTTTTCTTTTTCTCCTCCGTCCGACGAGGAGATCTGGAACGATCTCTAGTTCTATCATCATTCTTCCTTTCACCTTTGCGATCTACATACTTTGACAACTTTCCTCTTCGGATGAGCGTTTCAATCTCGTTCTGAAGGGCTATGCAATTTTTGGTCGTATGGCCATGATCTTTATGGAATTCACAATATTTGGCCCTATTCCTCAGGTCAGGATTGGTCCTCAGTTTATCTGGCCACTTGATTTCTTCGTTATTCTTGATTTCTTCCAAAACATGATTAATACCCATTTTCAATGGAGTATAATTATCGTATTTCTTCAGGACTTCCCATGACATCCTATTATTCTTGGAGTGCTTGTCACCACCATTACCTTTTTGCTCTTTCTTCTTAGATTTGTCAACCTCCACCTTGGTTTCTTTATCCATATTCTTCTTCGCAGCCATAGCTTCCTCGGCATTCATGATTTTGGCCGCTTTTTCCATTAACTCTGACATAGTTTTAGGTGGATCTTTGGCCAAAGTATAGTATAACTTGTTAGGCAGCAATCCACTCATCAAAGCAGTGATTGCTGTCTTTTCTTCGTAATCTATGACTTCCAACTTCTCGTTATTGAAACGAGTTATGTAGTCTCTAGTACTCTCACCTGATTTTTGTCTAACACTTAACAAATGCGCTACTCGCTTTACTGGCTTTGCTCCAAAACAGAAATTGCCAATGAACAACTCGGCTAACTGAATAAAAGTCGAAATCTTACCCCGAGGAAGATTGTTGTACCATATCTGTGCAGATCCGGTAAGAGTTCCCGAGAACGCTCTACACCTCATCTTATCGGGGACGGCATATATGTCGGCAGCAGCTTGGTATTGTTCTATATGAAGAACAGGATCTGTCTTTCCATCATACTTAGGGGTCACTACAGGTGCTTTGAATTTCGATGGTGTAGGAAAATTCACAATGGCCTGCACAAAAGGTGTCCCTTGAACAAAAGTTCTCTGTAAGGGATTCCTTTCTTTAGCCATTTCTCCAAGTCTATCCTCCAATCGCTGAATGGAACCTTTCCATGCTTCATTTCCTTCCTCGGGCCGCTTAGTCAGAGCAATTGATTGTTCTGACGTAGCTTCCTGAGATCTATCTCGACGAGTAGCTGGTCGTGATTGTGCTGATCCTTCTCTCAGACCTGATGGTGGTCGAGAGCTTCTCGATGGGGCTTTAGGTGGACTCATATTTCTCTTTGGTCCTAACCGACTGAAAGGAGACACCCTGCTTAATCTTTCCAGGGCGCTGGTTCTCTCCGGAGAGAGAGTGATATGTTGATCTGTATCCGTAGCCCGTATCGATGAAGTTCGCCCAGGTTGATAAGAAAAATCGTCAGATTCTTCATTACGATATGACCCAGTACGCCTGGATCGCGATTGCCCACGATCACTCCTTTGCCTTGAATGGGTAGGTGCACCGCCGTGAAGAGTTTGAATGAGTTGCCTCATTGTTTCTTGCATGGCGGTTTGTCCTTCAGCCAGATTCGTCATAATTCCAGCCAGATCTGGAGGTGCAGATGGATTTGGAGGGTTTCCAGCATTTCCAGCATTTCGATTACTGGATTCTGGATTATCTGCCATTGATGATAAATGATTTTTGGTGAAAAACGATAGCAACAGTCGTTTCCCACAGACGGCGCCAATCTGTTGATGTAAAAAATTAGATCGCTCTAATTATTTAATCACGGATAAATAAAATGAGACGAAGATTTTTAAAGTGGTTCAGCCTTATAAAAATGGCCTACGTCCACTGTTATGTTATTGCTGAGTGTTTGGGAATTCTCGATTACAAGTTCTATCAAGAAATTCCGCTCCCTTTGAATGAGGGTGATACAAGGTATTTATAGCCCTTAGGCTGTACATGAAAGGGTTGATACATTAAATGATATACATATGAAAGGGTAATACATTTAATGCAGCGTGTGCGTCAAGATGATAAACATTCAATGAATGGTTGAACTGTCGATTATCTGACAGTTTATGCTACGGCCGAGATGCAGCTCGGACCGCCTTAGTTCCTCGGAGCGCTAGAGTACCTCGGAGTGCTAGAGTACCTCAGAGTGCTGAAGCTCCTCGGTGTGTCCTCGTTGCTCGTAGGGAACATGAGTTAGTCGGGAAAATGAACTTCCTCATTGTTATTGTGCCACGTAGATTGACAAATGTCTTCGTATTATTCGCCCACATCAGCATATTAATTTTGGTATCAACAGTAGCTATGCCTAGAAAGCATTCAAAAAGGTAGGCGTTCATGTTTATAATTTTCAGTTTAACACTTTTTAGTCTTACACTTGACATCAAACTTATAGGGAAAGGAAGAGCCTACCAAAAAATTTAGGCGAATAGAGAAGTGGATTGGTAAAAACGTTTATGATTCTTGGAAATCAGCACCTAACCCCATTAAAAGACAGATTTGGGTTGAAAATAGTCAAAATATTCTTGATCATGGGAGTAAAGGAAAGAGGGACAAAGTAATGAAAAATATGTCTAATACCCGATTTGAACCGAAGGCTACTCGTGTGAGTCGTGTGTGGATTAGGAAAGACATTTAAGAAGGAATTAACCGTAAGAACAAGAAGATTCCGAAATTGAGCTAGGGTCAGTAGAATCGAGGCCACCAGGGTCGGTGGGCAGAGAGATGCCCCTTAACAGGAACTGTTACACTTGTGGTAAGAGGACACATGCGTCAAGGCGGTGTCCTCGGGGTAATCAGACACCACAAGAGAAGGGTAGTCAGAGAGGATATCCAATGCCAACAATTACCAGCTCCAAGAGTTTCAGCACCATCCTCCCCACCTCAGGAACAGTTGCCACAGCTAAAGTACAGGCGGGTGTATCACATTGCACTAGCAGAAGGACCAACGCCAGTTCAGGCTATTGAGGGTATGTTCCTTATCTTTGGTCATATGGCTCGTATTTTGTTTGACATGGGGGCATCTCATTCATTCGTTAGCACTGGCTTTGCATGTGAGACTGGGATAATAAAAAAATTTCTCATATTATACTGCACATAAATTCACCCATAGGCATATGGACACCCAGAAATAGTAACGGTAAAGTTCGGTTACTATTAGTAACGGTAAATTTCAAAATTAATAACGGTAAAATTCTGTTACTAATAGTAACGATAAAATTCAAAATTAGTAACGGTAAAATTCCATTACTAACAGTAATACATATTTAAAAAAAATATTATTCAAGATCCAATATCCTGAATTTAAACAAATTCAATTATTCTTATCACAATATTTAAATCCTAAGAACATATAAAAAAAATAGTCCACAAAAACAAGGGCATTATATTCAAAATTTACATTTATATAAGCATCCACTCTTTATTTACAAAAGACACTTACACCAAACAAATGAAACGTGATGCTGTAAATGCTCTTCTTTCTTCAGCTCTCATATCTATAAAGAAGCCTAAAAATTCATTGAACCCTGCACTTATCAAAAGGTCTCTTTCCCCAACAAATACTTCAGGTTGTGCAGTTAAACCACCCAAGCCAATAAAAGGTGAATAGTTTTATTTTTATTTTATTAACTTTTCTGATTTAGTAAGAAACACTTACTAGTTTAGACAAAGTGGACATGAATTACATATATTCACCTAAATCATAAGTATTTATTACTCCATATGGAATTTCACAAGTTGCTGAGATCACTGATGCTGATAGATAGCTGGTATTTGCTGTTGATTGTGGATGATCTGAGAATGAGGTCAGGGACCCTATTTAAAAGGCCAAAGGTGGTGTTGATCAGCCAACCCCAGAGGGTTCCTATCAACAGGTGTCCCTAAACACTGTGCCGATTGGCCAAGCTCAGGGCCGGTCGATTGGCAGTCTTGTGAAAACTTTTCGAGAAAAACGATCGTTGCCCACAAACCGTTGATCCGAATCATACACACGGCTTCCTTCCTCACCCCGCAATTTTGAAAAAAAAATTAGTACTGAATTTGGGATATAATTTAATTACAGTAAAAAGAAGGGTTAAAATTGAAATATTAAAAAAATCTTAACCTAAATATCGTCTCTCTCTTAGTTAGAACAAAAAACAGATTGCCCACTCACTCTAATCTCTTCTCCACTGCCTCGTTACAAAAGAAAACGGCTTGCAATCTTCCCTCCGTGTCAACCTCCGGCGCCGGCTCTGACCACTTTGTCTGAGGTCGTCACTAAGTTGCTATCCTCATAATTAATTTTGGGCAATGGGAAGTGTAGCATGTTTGTGGACCACTTTGTCTGATCCAAATCATGGTGTTATAAGGTCTGAGGTCGTCACTAAGATGCTATCCTCATAATTAATTTCACCAAATTAATGATGTTAAGGGTCTGAGGTCATCTAAGTATGATGTCTGACCTCAGACCTTGTCACGAAATCATAGTGTTATAAGGTCTAATAAGGGGAGGTTATTACTCCATTAAATAAGTCTAGGGGAAGTTTGAAATAAAGTCAGGCCTAAAAAGGCCATTCTGTCAACTCGTTAGAAATCTCGTTCGAATGAGGTCGTTCAAACGAGTGTCGTTCGAACGAATGTCTTCGGACGAACTACCAACTCGTTAGAAGGGATACTGTCATCTCATTAGAAACTCGTTCGAACGAGGTCATCGTTATGACCTGATAAGGAGATGTGGTATTATATATATATATATATATATATATATATATATATATATACTCATGGATGTGAAATCTTACTTATGTGTGATAGTAAGGGGACTAGATAGTGTATATCTAATTAACGTGTAATCTTACTTATGTTTCTTCTGAATTGATGTTGGTGAACGAAGGCTGATTTCTTCCCTTTCTCTACAGAATTTTCCCAAGGATAGTGGTGGTTGGAGGTTTCTTTTGGAACCTCTTCAAACTCTCCTCTGAAAAACTTTCCCACCACAATTCCTTGGTGCATCCTCGTAAAAAACTTTCTTACTTTAATATGTTAGATACATGTACCTTGGACTTGAGGTTCAAATATGTATTGACTGCATGAGATGGAACTGCAGCCTATTTCATGAATTGAAACGTGAAATGTATCCATTTGGAGTAGGAGTCGTGCATATTACTCCCTCTCTTTCCCTCCTTTCCCCTACCCCCTCTCCTTCTCCTTCTCCTTCTCCTTCTTTCGTTGGCCATCAAATATGTCATGTATAAACATGTTCGGCCAACCAAGTGTCGACATCGGTCAGTCGGAGGGAGCCAAATAGGGGACTAGATCATCAGAGTCCGCACGTGTCGGTGATGAAGCAGTGAGGTCCACATCCTTGTCCTCATCCACCACCCTCACATTCCCCGTAATCCCTTTCAACATTCTAGAACCAAGCATATTAGGATCCGTGAACATTTTATTCGTGACTTGGTCGAAGAGAAAATCGTTTCTCTAAGCTTCGTTTTTACCTATCAATAATTGGCCGATATCTTCACTAAACCTCTAGATGCCCTTAGGTTTGAAAACCTTAGAAAATCAGATGGGGTTTGGGCGAAACTGCTAAAAATTGCCAAAAACCTGTTCCCGCCAAATCTCGTTCGAACGACATTTCGTTCGAACGACATTCTCGTTTGAACGAGTCTTCTAACAAAGTTTCAGTATGAACTCATTAGAATCTCGTTAGAAATATCGTTAGAATGACCATCTCGTTCGAGCTCTGCATGGGTCATATCATCTAAGATTGTGTTTTAAGGAACGGCACGCCTGTAAAGGGGGACAACTTTTTTCACAAATTAGCACAAGAATATAATAAAATTATTCAAGCACCCATTTTTGACTTGGAATTGCCATTTTAACTATGAATTCAAGCATTCTTGCATTTTTTTTCCCTTTTTAATAAAATGATCCTAAGAACTTATTAAATTAAACAAAATGGGACTAACAAGGTATAAATTTGGGTATAAAATATACAAATTAATGCACTCATCAAAAACCATTTAATGAGTATTTATACAAAACACACCGCCTTGGTATTAGAACTCGTTTGAACAAGAAATCTATCTCGTACGAACGAAGTACAAATGTCGTTCAAACGACATCGCGCGACATCCATATGTCGCTCGAACGAGATAGCTATCTCGCTTGAACGACCTGGGCATCTAATTGAATATTTATTATATAAAAGAATCCTCAAAACATAAAACTCTCTAAGAGTCCTCAAAACATAAAACTCTCTACAAAAAAAATATTTAGAAATATTAGACCGCCCGATCGAGCTGATATTTTTTGGACAGCTTCCTCTCGTCTTCAGCTAGTTCTCCTCGAAATTTCATCCAATTCCAACGGTCCAATCGTCCGAAATAAATTGATTAATAAAAGTGGATATATTATAAGTTGCTCGTATGGTCGTTTTGAGTGCGCCAAAGTATCCGGAAGGGTCGAGATTGTCCGAAAAGTGTACCCGGGGGTTTAGTTACTATCTAAATGGCTTCGAACAGTTTGTTGAAGAAACTCTTTTTTTAAAACAAATTTCTTAACACAAGATGTGTAAAACAGTATGAACGAGTTATTTAAGGTATAGGTTTACCAGTTTTGAAAACCAAAGCTTATAAAGAAATCAAATCAATGCATCCTTAAGAAAGGGATGAGAGGAAGAGGAAGTATACAAGTACAATTTTAACATGGTAAAACTCGTACCTATATGTTTAAGATGACTTGTTTTGGTGTTTTTTTTATCTCAGGTTCCCTAGGGTTTAACCCGTAATGTTTTAGGGGTGATTGTTGTAGCGTGGGGTTTCTTGGGGAGGAGATTGTTGTCGGAGAAGCCATATGGGGCGCATTAATGTGTGCTAACCCGAGGATGCAAGATTCTATTATTAGGTGCACTAATGGGTGATAACCCGGGGGTGCTAAATTATTATTGATAGGTGAATTAATGGGTGCTAACCCGGGGATGCAGGATGTTCTAGATAGGTGCACTAATGGGTCTTAGCCCGGGGGACATTCTCGTTCGAACGACAATTTCGAACGACAATTTCGAACGAAGAGACAAAAAACTTTAAATTCGATTTTTAGCCCAGAAACTTTATTTTAAAGAAACCTTTTTTGGCTTCAAGTTTACTTTTTCGTTCCATTGCTTTTGCCATTTGTTTAATGCTCGAAGCCATTAAATTCATAGTCTCAAAATGTGCATCAACATATTTAGAGCGGCGACTATGTTTTCTAATAGTTGATCGTCCTGATGAGTTTCCTCGACTACTCCCAGCAATTGGATAAAAAAAACTGGTAACTTTAACTGCCACATGACATTTTTAACTTCAAATAATTTAAAACTCTAAAATTTATTAAAAAAACTAGTAAACTTAAGTGTCTCATGACATGTTTTATGACAACATATTTTCAATTAGGTTAAACTATCAGTTTCTTAGCCTTATGTAATAGCAACACCTTCAATCAAAGGTGTTGCCTCGTTTGGGACAACAGTTGGCTTCTTTCCGACCTCCTTGATAGTTGGAATTGTTCCCTTAGATGGAGCAATATCCATTTTCTTCGTCCCTTCAGCTGGAATATCCCTTCTGCTCTTCTTTGCCCACAACAGTGGATGTAGGCTTTTACCTTTAGCCGAACCACTTTAAAATCTTTTGTCTCTCTCTTATGTTCTTATAGGTCTTCACACCAACAACCACCGAATCGATTCGGCAAAGGCCAAATCGATTTGATTTGGCACCAGAAGCTACCTTTTTCCTACCGAATCGATTAGGATTTTCTCGAATCGATTTGGACCCCTATTTTCATGGTTTCTTTTAATTTCTTAACATGTATTTTGCATGTTTTGTTGGGGATTTTTGTCGTTTTGAAATTTTTTTGTTGTGCCTTCAGGCATGGGCATTCTGTTAGTGTATATATATATATATATATATATATATACGTCGTGTCTTTGTGGTGATTACAAAATTTAAAGAGTTAACATCGTAATTACTGCTCTTTCTATCCCAAATATAGGTCCAGATGTGTGCAGATTAATGATAGCCTACCAAGGTTTGTCCTGTTGGTATCAATGTTCTAAAAAACGCGGGGCATGATCGAGGCGTGGAGGCCAAGCCTTAAGCCTTAGAAGCCTAGGTGGGCCTTAGGCATAAAAAGGTGTGAAAAAACATTTAGGCCTTCTTAATATATTTTAATATTTTTTAACTATAACAAGGCTATTAAAATACTAAAATTGCACATATCATAAAAGTATGTCTGAATATTTGCAAACTAAAATAAAATTTAGTATTTGTTTGTCTTTTAGCCACTGACGTGTAGTTTACGTCACTTTTCTACGTTTCCAACATGTGTCCCAGCTTATCCCCGACTTATCCAAGTCTAACACGCATCCAACTCCGACTCGGGGGCCTCTTCTTCTCTCTTTACCTTATATACTACTAACCCGAAAAACATACACCATGCGCAACATAAACAAACATACTCACAGTTTCCCTCAAAGCATATTTTTAAAAATCCTCTAAGGTAATCTGGACAAAAATTTAGACACTCGCGCGACCTGTCTCACTGCAGCATTGCCCTAATAACGAACCTTTTCACTAGACCGATAATATCTCGTTGGTCGCCCATGTCCCTGTGAAAATTATCTGGTTTTTAATGTGACCTAGATCACTTTAGGATCATTAATCAACAAAACATTTACCGACCCAAATCAGTAATCTATGGACAAATCAACATCTCCGAAAAACAGGAAAAGATGAGAGTTTGCACAAAACCACTACTAATTTGAAGTTGCTGCCTCTTAGCCCTTGTTGTACCTTGGCACTTCTTCTTCATGGAATCCTAAATATGTTTGGTGGTGTCCTTACAAAGAATGGTTTCCATGATTGCGATATCTAACATGCACATAATACTTGCTTCGTTTTAAATACTTGCTAAATATTTTTAAAACATCGGGCTCTGACCCGTTTCTTGCATCTCTTCTCTTTTTTGCTATATATATGTATTTTATCAGGTGCTCAGCCACAAGGACACCAGATTTAGAGATTTGGATTACTTGACGTGCTGTGAGGCTTTGTACTTCCTTCTTCATAGTTGGGGATTGTAATTCTAGCAAGGCCTTTATCTTGTCGGGATTCACTTCAATACCTCGTTAATTGACGATATACCGGAGAAACATGCCTTTTTGTACGCCAAAAATGCACTTAGTCGGGTTTAGCTTCATTTGATATATCTCGAGCTGGTAAAATGTTTGGCTCAAATCAGCTATGTGGTCAGCAACTTTCTTGCTCTTAGTCAGCATGTCGTCGATATAAAACTCCATGTTTTTGTCGATTTATTCTGCGTATTTGGAATTTAAATACGAAGACAAATAAATAGAGAAAATTTAGTATGAAAATTTCAATTTGATGAAATGTTAGTTTGTTATTGTAAATATGCAGTATCTCTGTAATATGATACCGCGATAAATGAAAATTTTTACATATTTAATTTGAGAAATTTCTATGGACTATATAATTCCAGATAGGAAAATTTATAACAGGATTGATTTAGTCATATCCTAAGTAAGAACGACATTTAAGGACTATATAGAGGACAACCTAGGTAAGTCAGAGGGCCATTTTTGAATTGCAATTGAGTAATCATCTTCAAGTTTAAAACTGCTTGAGGCTTAATTTACTGAGATATAACTATAGAGATTTTTTCCTCATTTACCAATTGGCCTGATCCGTCCTCATAAAAAATCAACACCCCCATAATCTTCTTAACTTCTCTCTTCATCCCAGAGTAAGATTTGGTAGGTGTTACTAGGTAATCCATTTTTTGCACCACTTGAGCTTGCACTACACCAAAAATGCCAAATTACTACCTTTCAGCTGGTATGGTAAATGATCGTGACAAAAAAACACACATTTTTGTCAAGTAAATGTTACTGTCTGTTTGTGAAAATGTCACATATATAAAACTATTTCATATTCTAGTGCATACAGTAAAGTTTACTGTTTGTGTAAATTTTTTTCTTTGGAATTTTATAGCCTTCATGGATCTTGTTTGATAGATCTCGTCGAGCAGATTTCAAAAATAGTAATTTTGCGAAAAACGGATTTGTGAATCAAAAGTTATGATCATTTAAAGATTAAAAAAAAAGTCCAACCACTTATGTAACTTCCTAAAGGAAGTTACGGATATTCAAAAATATTTACTGCCTCATCCTTTCTTCGAAGCAAGTACACATGACAATATATTGTGCAATCATCAATAAAAGTAATAAAATACCTTTTTCCACCTCATATGCACCAAATTATGGTGCATAGCCACTTTTATTCATTTATTCATTTTTAGCATTTTTTGTTAACTTCAATCTCGACAGAGGGGAAAGAGTTCCTCTGTCAGCAAAGTGGGTACCAGTCTTGATTAATTTTCTTGGAAACACTAGGATGGATGGAAATAGAGAATGATCAAAACACAATCAAATACTCTTGAACTTTCTCAACCAGATCCTGGTCGGCAGAGATTTTCTCAGCTTGCTTCTCTGATAAAGAATCCAAGGGCAAAACTGTATTTTTCCAGTCAAGTGAACCGATTCGAATTTCAAGGGGAACCGGTTCAGATGACTTTTTAATCTCATAAGTATTTACTCATTCAGAATATCAATATCTCGTTAATAATTTCTTGAATAATAGCTTATCACAAATAGCAAATATTCTAATAGCATCCTACTACACATTCAAATTTAAACCAATTATGATCAGCTTATATATATTCTATGCTCATAAATATATATATTAACGCCCGCCGAATAATTTCCTCGAAAGCGGTGGTAGATTCTGTGATAAGACTATTGTGTTTGTTATTCCAAGGTGAGATATATTGTTTTGCGAGGCTTTCCCT
This sequence comes from Sambucus nigra, assembly GCA_949130495.1. NCBI lineage: Eukaryota > Viridiplantae > Streptophyta > Magnoliopsida > Dipsacales > Adoxaceae > Sambucus > Sambucus nigra. Next base: position 353,690,234 of record OX422215.1, read on the forward strand.
AAAAGAGGGTCGAGGTTGTATGTATGTATGCGTATATATATATATATATATATATATATATATATATTGTTGTATCATAGACTTCGGTGAGTATGTTATCTTGTCATATTTGATCCCGGTGCATAGGGACTTTTTACTGATGTTGTTCAGGGCATTACAAAAAAAAGGGTGTCGTAATATAGAAGCCAAGTCATCAAACTTAAATAAGTCGTTGAATTACAAAAAAATAATCCTAAAAATGCCATAACTCCCTCATTATACGTCGGGATCATGCACCGTCGGCAGACACGCGAAGGGCTTCAACTTTCGTGGTGAGTTTGGGATCAAAGTCCAAATGATGAAATTACTAAAATGCCCCCAAATCTGCAATAATCAACGAAACTTTTTCGAAAAGCGTCCCAACTTCATACTAAGCATCCAAATACCTAAAAAAGCTCAATTAACCCATGTTTGACTCCTATCTCCTTTATTGCACACATGCACGACTTTATTTGATTATTGTACTTGTCTATCACATATTGGCTCAAGTGTTTCCATCTCAATTTTGTCTATACAACTAACCATATGCGATAAAACTTGACAAGATTGGAATGCACGTAAAAACCGTTTTGGTGAGACTGTGTGTTTATTTGAAAACAGGGAAGGGCTACGAAAGGTTCACTGTGGTAATAATAAATAATATATATATATATATATATATATACATACGGTGGATCCAAACCCTTTTTTTCAAAATTACCTTATATTTGAAGGTTTGCGCTAGCGGTATCCAATCCTTACCACCATTATTGGAGCTTCAACGACCTTCGCCAGAGCTCCGAATTGAGGTGGGTAAGGGTGGCATGTGGTGCCACTGGCACGGACCTTTGAAAATAAGAGACTTTTGAATGAATGGGCTTTGGATCCACCGGAGTATCATGGGGTGCCGCTGGCGCGGACCTTTGAAAATAAAATTGGATAAATGGGATCGGGATCATCTGGAGCGCCAATTTGGGGTGAATAGGGGTGGCACATAACTTTAAAAATAGGAGCATATATATATATATAGTTTGTAAAAATGGCATAGATATTAAACTTTATTGTATACACCAGAAAATGAAATAGTTTTATATTTGTGACATTTTCACAAACAATAACATTTACTGTGATAATATATTTATGAAATAATTTTATATATATAACATTTTCACAAACAGTAACATTTACTGAGTTAATATTACACAATATATATATAAAATTTCCACAAATAGTAACATTTACAGAGTTAATATTACATAATATATATATATATATATATATATATATATATATATATATATAGTTTGTAAAAATGGCATAGATATTAAACTTTATTATATACACCAGAAAATGAAATAGTTTTATATATATAACATTTTCACAAACAGTAACATTTACTAAGTTAATATTACACAATATATATATATAATATTTTCATAAACGGTAACATTTACTGAGTTAATATTACATAATATATATATATAAAATAAAGTAAGAAACTTATATATGTCATAAGATGGAAGGGTGATGTCAGCAATATGATTTTATCTTGCAATGCCTATTTTGCCCTTAAATTTTTTGGTTTCCCCCTCTTTTGACATACATTAATTTATTTCCCCCTTCTTTTCAAATTTTAAAAGCAAGGGTATAATAGTATTATAACATTTTTGTTTCATTTTTCTTACTCTCAGCATCTCCTCGCACATTCCCCTCACTATTTTCCACGACATTCTCTTCTCTCTCTTCAACTTCAACACATCACCCTCCCATGCCCTCATCCTTCCACACTATGATCAAACACAACTCAAACACAAACCCTCCCATGTTGGGATCCTAAAGGTAATATCCCTCTCTCTTATACACACACCCAAACCCACACACGCTGGACTCCTTCCACGGTTTGTAATTTTTTGTTCTTCGTTTATTTTGTTTGATTTTCAAGATTTGATCATAGTTTTCAGGTTTCCGACCATCAGGTATTTTTCATGTCGTGATTTTTTTAGGGCTTTTTTTTAGATCTTAAATTATTTGGGTTTTTTCGTTCACAATTTTTTTACAGGGTTCTTCGTCCCAAATTTACGGAGCATCATCAACAATTGGTGTTTAATTTACGGAGCTTAATATTCAATGTATGATTCTTAATTTCTTGACCCTTGATTTCTTAATTATTATGTAGATTTAATGTATTGGTTTAATTTCAATGTATTGGTTTGGGTTTCACTATAAATCTTTATTATTGTTAGGGTTTCATTACAAAACTTTACTAATTCTGATTTTTTGTGCTTTTTCATTTATATTTTGGTGGGCTCTTTGTTCCAGATTTATCAACCATCAGTAATAGGTTTTTATTTTTGTGTGGGATCTTCATTTTAGATTTATCAGCAATAGGTTTTTATTTTTGTGTGGGATCTTCATTCTAGATTTATCAACCATCAGCAATAGTTGTTTATTTTTGTGCCCCTCTACTTTGTTATGACTTCTATCATTTGAATTTAAACTTTTTAGGATTTTTGGGTTCATTGACTTATTATTGTTTGCAGATTCCTGGGTGTTTATCTCTCATTTTGTAGTTTGAGACCATTTCAATGGTTTACTTTTGCAGGTGCTTTCTTCGGGTCTGATTTATTGCTTTCCCTTTGTTTCGCGAAGGTATACATATCTTCAAAACTTTTGTACAATCTTACATTAATACATATCTTCTAATTTTTATTTGGTATTGTCACGTGTTCTTCACAATCTATTTATATTTCATTTGTTAAAGTATGCTCCGAGACAGATTTGGTATGCAAGGTGAAGTGCGATGTTCAGAGACATATGGATAGTAAGAGAGAATAGCTATTGAAAAACTGACTCACCAATAGTATATATTGGTGTTAATCATGTTTCCTAAACAATAGTATATATTTGTGTTTTTAAAATGTTATTTCTTATTTTTTCCTTTTCGCAGAATAAACTTTCATCAAGTATATGCATAAATAATAGTATTAAGCTCATTCAGATTTGATTTGTTTCAATCATTAATTCCACATGTCATTTCAAATTGGCCTCTTCAAAGACTCGAATGTTATTTATGTTAAAATTACTTTTATCCTATATTTGTAACTCGAAGTTTAAGTTTGATTCTTTTACATTTCTTGATTTATGTTTTGTGAATTTGGATATAATCTTTAGGTTTATTTGGGGATTCGATTTTGTCAAACGGAGTACAACCTTTCCTAGAAGATGAGACTCGAAACAAAATTTTGGCTTTTTATTTCGGAGTCAAATCTTCTTGAAAATATACGATAAATGTTGGATGAATTTAATTAGATATTTGAAATGAAGCTTCACCGTTTTGGGATGGTGTTTTCCTATAAATTTACATCGTCTTCTTATTGGTTTATTGCATCCTTTTTATTGGTTTTACATTAGCAAATTTTTATTAATAGGAGCGAAAAAGAAGGCGGGAGAGAGGAGGTAGGAGGGTCTGAGTAACTCAGATGATTGCCAACACCCCTTATGTGCTACATGCCTGTAATTCAGGAAAAAGTTTTGATTATATCTCATTGTCCCTCTTAGTCCTCTCAAAGTAATCGGTATTTGTTGTCCTTGGAATTTCATTCTTTACTTAGGGTCTATTTGATATATTCATTGAAGAATGATATCTTTAGTTAATGTTTTTGTGAAAAAGAACTTATCGTGACTGAATTTTTTTATATGTATAGTTTCATTTTTAGTTTTTGCAGAATTATATCAATACAATATGCCAACAGTTTTTTTGTGAAAAAAAGGGCACTGACATGCTACGGATTCTTTAAGAAAACTTTTAATATTCCCCTTGCTATGCACTTCCAAGAGGGTCATCTCCAGCAGCAGGATTCCGGTCCAACTAATGAATAATAGCCTCCTCTACCCATGGTTGATTATAGAAGACTGATCACCTCCAGCAGGGGCTGCTACTATAGGAGCATGATTGTGGTTGCTACACATGGGCTGCTACCAAGCTACAACAAAGACATAAGCCGGTATGTCTTTTATGCTTTTGTTGTAGTTTTTGCTGTAGCTTTTTGCTGTAGTTTTTTGGTATCATGGCCATACATGGATTCATTTCTCTAATTGTTTAATAGTTTTTTACGCCCATTATAGCAACCTTTGATACTAATGGTTTTGATGTGCAAGATCCCTATTCTCCCCTGTTTTTGATATTTTATATACTCTGTTTCTATTCACTCGGTTTGTTTTGCAAGGGAATAACACAATTTTTAGACAAGAATTAGCCCTAAATTCTCATCCCAACTCAAGGATTGTCCAAATTTTTAGAGAGGGTGCTATTGATTATCGAAATTTGATTCTATATTGTGAAAATATCAATACACAACTTTAACAATGCATTGACACGGGTATCCAGTTGTGCCTTTAGTAATTGAAGTTTGTCAATTGAGGACCATGAAATGGATTTATTATTGGAGTGGCTGATTATTTGGATTCATAATAAGTTGAAATGGATTTTCATATACTTCCTGTAGAAATGCATCTGAAATTATTAAATAAGCATGTGAAATTATTAACGCAGCATGTGATTTTCATATACTTCATGTAGATTTACCTATTAATGTGATTTAGTTAGGTTGTAATGCATTTTATTTGATTTATACTTTTGTTCAGTAGTATTTTTTTTCCATAACTATTAAGGAGATCTCTTTTGTGATATTGATCTATATTTGGACTATAGTTATACTTAGGTTTGTGGTCTTTATTTGAAAGCATTTCTTATTTTGATTTTTTGTTTGGTATTTCTATTTTAGCAGGAACAATGGTGATGAGTTTCATGAGGGGAGATTCATACCCATATTCGTTATCAATGACGAGAGTGGAGATTCATACTCCTATCTGTTATCAGAATGAAGTGGCATGTTCTCAACTATGACATTTTGGCATTTTTTTTCTTTTTCTTTTTCTCCTTCTCAGATCAGTATATAAACTGGAAGGGATCTTCACATGGACCAACTATGTCATTGCATATGTTGGTTTGCTGAAAAGGAATAAAGTGAAAAAATGCATCCTTTACCCTTATGTAATGAGATGTAATAGAAGGCGCTTAACTTGCTAAAATGTAACAGTACCCTTTATTATGGTAGTTCTTACTTCTGAATGTTTTGAATTGGTCAGATTATTTGGATGAGGTTGATGAAGGAGCAGCAAATCGCCTTTGGGAGGTCGCACTTGGGGTGGTAATGAGGATAGGTCCAGCAACTCACCTCCCCTTCCCAACTTTCGATGATGAAAAATTTATGCAGGACCCCTAAAACAAGTTGCATATCAGAGTTAGGAGAGTTCGAGACCAAATACGAGAACTTTAGTGAGGCTTGGATCTTGCAAACTTGGTCCTGTAAGCTATTGGTCTTGCTGCTGCTGCTATTGGTCCTGTAAATAGGACCCCTTATTGAACTGTTGCTACTATTGGTCCTGTAAAGCTATAACCATGGAAGGGGTACCAGTAGCTCCAGTGGTTGGGGTAGTGGTCATTTCTCTGACGATGATGATATGGAAAGTGACTTTAGGAGTGGTGGCTGCAGTGGTAGCATAAAGTTGTTCATGGGAGTAGTTTGTCTAAGGGCTCGAGATGCGGTGGTGGGAGTGACTTACTTATGAGTGGTGATAGATGTTTTGTCCGTTCACCATCATTTGGAAGTAATTGAGACTATAATATAAGCTTTGGGGATGCATGTTTTTAATTTCATTTTTTTGTACGTATTCTCTTGAATTTAAGTTTATGTGAATATTCATTCATTAGCTAAAATTTTCTTATCGTTCTTAATTTTAATCTATATTGTTAGGTTATATTTATTTTGTTGTAATGTATGTGAAGATTTTAATACGTGGTGAACTCTTCATGATCAAGTACATATGTATAATGAATTTTTAAACATTTGATAATGCAAGGAGTCCGGAAATTTAAAAAGAAAAATGTGCATATTTTTTATTTCTTAAATAGGGTGGATAGTTATACAAATAAATGAAATTTTGTCCAAATTTTCTAAAATGTTTAGACTTTGTGTTGTAAAATAAATTGATTTAAATATTTTATATTTATTTTGATTACAATTCTTTTTGGAATTTTAACATAAATGAGTTGTTATAATGGATTTGGGTGTTATTGATTATAGCACCAACCAAACGTTAATACTAGCTCTCTTACATTACTAACACAAGTCAAAATTTTGAAATGAACATAACACCTCATGAAAGAAAATCTTAACATATATACGTCCTCCAAATGTCAATTTCGAATCAATCTATTGATTTTCCTTTCGTGTAAAAAATTCTCAACTACTCTATAACGCTTAAAACTAATAAATTTGAGGAATAATAAATTACTAAAATATTTTCACTATCATTACGACCTATTATACGAGGTCCGAGATGGATTTATTATTATTGTTTTGCGAACTAAATATGATGTATGGTCCAATCAATGATGTACACTTTCGAAAATGTACGTCGTGCCTTCAGGCACGGGCATACCCTAGTATATATATATATATATATATATATATATATATACATACATACATGGTAGATCCAAACCTATTTTTTTTTTAAATTACCATATTTTAAAAGGTTTACGCTAGCGACATTCAATCCCCACCACTACCCACCCCCATTGTCGAAATTTCAACGAATTTCATCAGAGCTATGATTTGGGTGGGTAGTAGTGGCATAGGGTGCCGCTGGCGCGGACCTCTGAAATTAAGAGAATATTAGATAAATGGAGTTTGGATCCACTGGCGCTCCGATTTGGGGTGAGTAGGGGTGACATTGGGTTAGGTTTATATCTATAACATTTTTACAAACGTTAACATTTACTGTGTTATAACACAGTATATATATATATATATATATATATATATATATATATATATATACGGTGGATCCAAGCCTCTTTTTTCTGATATTGTCTTATTTTTAACGGCCCGCGCTAGCGCTATCTAATCCCGACCACCACCAACCCCAATTGTCGGAGCTCCAAGAACCTTCATCAGAGTTCTGATTTGGGGTGACATGGAGTGCCGCTGGCGCGGACCTTAGGAAATAAGAGAATATTGGATAAATGGGGTTTGGATACACCGACGCTCCAGTTTGAGGTGAGTAGGGGTAGCATTGGATTAGGTTTATATCTGTAATATTTTCACAAATAATAAATGTTACTATTTGTAAAAATGTTACATCGGCATCCCATGCCACCTCAAATCAGAGCTCTGATGAAGATTGTTGGAGCTCCGATAAAGGTGGTGGGTGGTGGTGGGGATTGGATGCCGCTGGCGCGGATCAGAAAAAAGAGGTTTGGATATATATATATATATATATATACTGTGTTATATGAACACAGTAAATGTTAATGTTTGTGAAAATGTTATAGATATAAACCTAACTCAATGCCACCCCTACTCACCCCAAATCAGAGCTCTGGTGGATCCAAACCCCAATTATCTAATATTCTCTTAATTTCAGAGGTCCCCGCCAGTGGCACCCTATGCCACTACTACCAACCCAAATCAAGCTCTGATGAAAGTCGTTGAAACTCCGACAATGGGTGTGGGTAGTGGTGGGGATTGAATGTCGCTAGCGTAAACATTTACAAATATGGTAATTTTGAAAAAAAAATAGAGGTTTGGATCTACCGTGTGTATATATATATATATATATATATATATATATATATATATATATTATGTAATATTAACTCAGTAAATGTTACTGTTTGTGAAAATGTTATATATATAAAACTATTTCATAAATATATTATCACAGTAAATGTTATTGTTTGTGAAAATGTCACAAATATAAAAATATTTCATTTTCTGGTGTATACAATAAAGTTTAATATCTATGACATTTTTACAAACTATATATATATATATATATCCAATATGCTCCTATTTTTAAAGTTTTGTGCCACCCCTATTCACCCCAAATTGACACTCCAGATGATCCTGATCCCATTTATCCAATCTTATTTTTAAAGGTCCGCGCCAGCGGCACCCGATGATACTCCGGTGGATCCAACGCCCATTTATTCAAAAGTCTCTTATTTTCAAAGGTCCGCGCCAGCGGTACCACATGCCACCCTTACCCACCCCAAATCGGAGCTCTGACGAAGGTCGTTGAAGCTCCAATAATGGTGGTAAGGATTGGATGTCGTTAGCGCGAACCTTTAAATATAAGGTATTTTTGAAAAAAGAGGGTTTGGATCCACCGGATGTGTGTATATATATATATATATATACTGTGTAGTATTACCACAGTAAATGTTACTGTCTGTTTGTGAAAATGTCACATATATAAAACTATTTCATATTCTAGTGCATACAGGAAAGTTTACTGTTTGTGTAAATTTTTTTCTTTGGAATTTTATAGCCTTCATGGATCTTGTTTGATAGATCTCGTCGAGCAGATTTCAAAAATAGTAATTTTGCGAAAAACGAATTTTTCAATCAAAAGTTATGATCATTTAAAGATTAAAAAAAATCCAACCACTTATGTAACTTCCTAAAGGAAGTTACGGATGATTAGTTATAAAAGGGTAAAATTGTGAAAAAATTCCCTAAAAAGTTGGAATAGGACCTATGGGATTATTGAAAAGTCAATAGGATTTATTAGCATATTGACCCGACAAATAGGACCTAAATATAATTATCCCTTTAATAATTGGGTGATTTTGTTTAACCCCACATTTTCTTTCAATAGCCCCACAGTGCCATATCAATTACTAAAAAAAAGCGTTGAAAGTCAAATTTTCCCCTATTAACAGCCCACCTTAAAGCAGCGGGTTGACAAAACAAAGTCATGTTTCCTTTCAACCTTAGACTCTAAAAAGATAATGCTATCAGTAATTGAATATAAAAATTGTTTATAACCGAAACCTCTGCACACAGTTGGATATACCAGACGACTTTATCAGCATTATGATATTGTTCTATTATTAGAGTTGGACTCATAATATTAGAACAATATCACAATCATTGTTCTAATATTATGAGTCTAACTCTAATTTTTTTTTTAATTCTCAAAAAGAGTTCGAATGTCTTTGAGTTCGATCAAACTCAGGGGAGAGTTCAAACCTTTTTTTAATTCTTCATAAAATGGAACCAAATAAAAAATGGACAACAACAAACTTTTTTTTCTTTCTTTAATGATGAGAGAGGACCAGCTATAGCTCTACAGTTGAGATGGTATCATAATACTGAATGGTTAACTGAACATGCTTCCATTGCACGGATCCCATTTTGTTATTTTTTGGGGAAAACCCCAAATGTGGGGATGTTGAAAGGGTTTCAGCCCATTACGGCGGGTTTAAAAAAGTCGGGAGCTTCAAAAAGAAAAAGAGGGTTTGAACAAAAACACCCTAATAATTATTCTCTCTACTATCATATGTGAAAATAAGGGGCAAGTAAAGAGATGGAAAAATGATATAAGATATGAGGGGCATACTTCTCGACCACACGTGTGTAATTGGTATCAGATTCCAATTCCGTGTTTTCCTTTGCTCGCCAATCTATGTGGATAGTCCCACATTTTTTTTTCTTTTACATACTTAGTTAAGATAAAGTAGATATTATTGAAAGATGCAACTCGAAAATTATGTCATCCTTAACATAAAATAGTTGTGTGAAGAACTATTTAGTCAATGACAAAGAAACCGCTCATTTTAAAGTAGGAAACTTTTTGTCTTGAATCAAGGCACTAATCTTGCTCCAAATTGTGTATTTACAAGATAAATTTACAAGATTGTCATGCTTCTTACACGTTGCTCGAAATACAAGTAAGACACCTCACACAAAATGAAGTATTTTGTGTCAGGCAAAATAATTGATATAATAAAATAATAATAATAATAATTATTATTATTATTTTTATTATTATCATTATTATTCGAATAATTGAGATACTTTGGGATTTCTCAAGTTGTATCCTTGAAATAGTCTGCGTGATTCACTTCACATATAGTTGTACAAGTTGATTTTAAAATAGGGAATAAAATAATATATGTCCACAAATATACCTGAGTTCATATTCATATGGATATGACAAAGTTTTACGCTGGCTGTCAAGAATATACCCGAGTAAATTGATTAATAATCATTAAATCCTCAGATTTATTTATTCAGAATTGTTCATGCGAGTAATTTCACATTTCATTAATGTTAAATAGTTTGACTAAGGGTAATTAATGATGTGAAGAAGAGAAGATCTCTTAATCCTTCACTCGAACATATTTGCTCCATTTGTTCAAAATATAAATGACTTTGAAGTATCGATTACTATACCACGGGCATTATTTTTAGTCATATTAATTGTTTCAAGTTGTTCACTGTTGATATACACTTCAAAAAGTTATGATGTGCACCTAAACATTCATAGTAGCTTTAGTGGAGACTTTATTCTCTTGCCTGCTTGGATTTAAGTAGAGGGACTAGCAAGCAGATATATGAAACTTTGATAAAAATTTCAAGTCTTAGATTAACTTTATGGAAGTATACTCGACTCCAACATGCTTCATGGACATTCTTACTTAGTGTGAAAGGCAACATCTAGCAATAAAAAGTATGAGGTATCAACTATTCCTTCTTAGCAAAGTTCAGTGCTTATGAAATGTCAAGTTATGTTATATAGGCCATGATGCCTATCGATGCATTTTTTACTTGCTATTATATCTCCACCTAATAAAATAAGGCAATAGATGTAAGAACACAAAAAGTATTTGTAAAAACATAAATAAAAGGTATGACAGTTTAGTACCTCATTCTTCAAGGGCATAGGAGTGCACACAGTCTTGAGCAAGTGCCAAGTATAAATATAAGGTATGACAGTTTAGTACCTCAATATCCAAGGGCATAGGAGCGCTTATAGTCTTGAGCAAGTGATAAGTATAAATATAAGGTACGACAGTTTAGTACCTCAGCCTCCAAGGGCATAGGAGCACTCACAGTATTGAGCAAGTGCAAAGTATAAATAGAAGGTACCAACTTTTAGTACCTCAGGATCCAAGCGCATATGATCACTCAAAGTAGTAACTTGAAAATAAATAAATAGGTTAAGAAGACGAGCAAATGCCAAGGATAAACAAAAAGTACACCAGACTAATGTTTTCTCTTTCTTAAGAGAATAGTAGAACCTCTACTAGATTAGAAGAGGGTCCATGACATGAAGGTGTTTCCTCATTATACTTGGGGGAATATCCATCCCAAGGGAAAAGTATATTGAGAAAAATCCTTACAGACACAGCAGATAAAATTTTTACACCAGACCAACAGGAGGTTATCCTCCTAGTAAGTGATAATAAAGAAAATGTATATTATTTTTTTTATTATTACATACAAATTTATAGCTTAAAGAACAAGTCCTAACCTCTATTCTAAAGAAAAATTTTACTTGACCAGTTTTAAAAAAAAATGGAGAAGGGGGTTACCCCCCCCCCCCCCCCCCCTTTAAAGTTGTTATTTTCTAAAACAAAAAAGTTCCTAAGAAAAGTTTGGAACAAGGACCCCACAGACCAGGGGCAACTTTTAGTATAAGAAAATAATTATTTTTGTTACCTATGACATTTGTGAAATTTTATTCAAAGTTTGTGGGAAGGAGAAAGGCTAACCCTATTTGCCAGTTACTTCCTAAGAAATGAATGTGCATAAAAGAAGTAGCCCCCGGTCACATAGTGCCATGCTAAAATTTCACAACACAATCACAGGGAAAACTTCAAAATATTAACTTGTTCAGAAAATATGCAAGTAGCCCACAATTAGAGGGTGCAACTCTAAAATATTAACTTGCTCAAGAAAATATGCAAGTACCCCACAGTTAGAGGGGGAAACTCTAAAATATTAACTTGCTCAGAAAATATTCAACTACCCCATAGCTAGAGGGGGAAACTCTAAAATATTAGTGTGCTCAAAAAATATGCAGGTGTGACAACCCGAGATCCGAGATAAGGGGTGGCCAGCCCGATACTCAAACGTAACAGGAATCATAAATGGATATCATTCTCATCATCACAAAATAAACTGAGTATACGGGAAAACCACCCAATAAATCAGAAAACGGGTTGCAAAAAAGTTTGGAAATTTAAAACCAGTTAAGAAATTTAAATTAAACAACCCAATCTGACAAGCAAGTGGAATTCCAAAAGAGTATATATATAATACAACTAAAACAAATGTACATAAGAGGACCGAATAAGCTGTCGGTTCACAGCTACATACAAAGTATTACAACAGTTTAATATCTTACGTAATACATTCATTAATCAAATACAAAAGTTTGGGCAACACGCCCGAGTTAAGTCCCGATCATATCTAGAATACAAAGATGAGAGCGTCTAATTCAAGGTCCTGTAATAATTCGCAAAATCTTACAGCTCGTCAAAAGCAAAGGGATGGAAATATCAAAACGGGCGTCCTTGCGGTGGAACACCTGAGCGGATACAATCATATACACAACAAGGAAAATGAACCGGTCAGGGCCGGGTTTTATATGATCACCAGAAGAATAAAAAGCATGATAGGTATGAACAGTTATGCATGAATGACAAGGATGATAAAATGGCATGATAGCTAGCATGTTAAACTTACATTACAATTTAAGATATTTAACTTAATTATGAAATAAAATGTCATTTACATAAGAGAAATAAAAGTGAATAACTTTAATTTAAAACCTTTGCTCATTAATCCAATTACCATATCCTTCTTACATTCCTTATTAGGAATAAAACCATTTATTCGGTTTAATCAAGAAGATATAACTTCCCTTCATTAATTAAAACTTTCCATCATTAATCATCATTTCCATTTCTATCTTTCCATTCCTTATCAGGAATATAATTTCTATCAAGTGCTCTTTATGGCACATATCTCAATCACATGCTCTTTATGGTACGTATCCTTTCTCTTTATGGCATATATATCCATCAAGTCCCACTTGATGCAGAAAAGTTATATTCTCATACATATAACAATTCTAAGACCGCCCCTCCAAGTTTCCCCACTGGGCGCGCCCCTAAATGACCATCATCTTCCAGGGCCTATCTATACAAGACAACCTGGGCACCTATCGCGATACGTCGGGAAGCGGCCATATGCCTGCGGGAGAGTCAAGACCACACCCAGAATCTCCTCACCAGCGCAGAAAACAAATAAAAACCCCGCATATGGCCTAGGACTATATCCACCCTGAATTCATTAGCCAGGGGGCATCACCAAGCGCGCGAAATTCCCTTATGATGTCATTTAGAGAGGTGTGTACAAGTTAATTAACATTTACCATGTTCATCTCATTATCATTTTCAATATTCATTACCAATTCCCATTTCCATTATCCATGTGTTTGGTTCTTTTTATTCGAGCCTATCATTATTAAATAGTGTGGTTCATCTTATTTGAACCTATCATCTATAACCAATTTGGTTCATTTTATTTGAACCTATTCCCATCGAATATTATCTTTTATATTCCTCAAATTGCAGGTCCCGGTCTAGTCTCCAAATAATCACTATGATTCTACAATTCCCAAACTTCATATAATTCCGATAAGCCCCTAAGTCTCCAAACATGGGAATTTAACTTCCTAACTTCTAAAAGTTTGAATAAAAAAAGTAATGCGTTAACATTACTTTAAACCTCCCCGGAATAAACCCCAGATGACCCAATTCTAGTCTAGGGTGGCGACCAAACTCAACTACAACTCTAGGACTCTAAGTTTACTTCATTCAAGAAGGTTCCTAGGTCCTAATCCTAAAGAAAAAGGTTAAAATTTGAAAATAAAAACAAAAGGAAAATGCAGGATTTCCGAATCGATTCGGCCTAGCCGAATCGATTTGGGTTCAGAGAAGCGAATCGATTCGGACTAGCCGAATCGATTCGGTCAGGAAAAATGACTTTCTGCATAATTGCCGAATCGATTCGGACGTGACGAATCGATTCGGTCGACTCAGACCTGGAAACTGCCTCAAGGCGAATCGATTCGGCCAGGCTGAATCGATTCGGTTCTGCAAATTTGGCAAGTTTTGGCTATGGAGTCTTAAACTTCAAATTTCTTCTAACACAAAACCAACCAACCCAACCTCATTTACTTCAATTTATACATCATAAATGTATATAACTACCATCATCAACAACATTTATCATCCAAATCAATTTCCAAGGGTTTAATACCCAAAAATCTAATAAAACCCTAACTAAACTAAATCATAACAATCCACAACTATTCATGCTAATTAATCCACTTAAAGCATATAGTAGAAAGTAGATAACTTGCCTTGATGTAGGAAATTCATATTTGATTTGGTGTAGGCAACAATCCAAGATCCAATCTCCAAATCTCTCTTTTTCTCCCAAAGTTCTCTTCCTCTCTCTACTCTCTCTAGGGCTCAATTGGGTGTTAAGAGAAAATGAGGAAAAAAAAAACAAGGCTAGCAAGACTTAAACGGGCCTTAAGTCTAAAATGCCCAACTTAAATGATCAATACGCGATATAATAAATCCCAACTACACATTTAAGCTATAACTAGTCAAAAGTGCTAGAAATACCAAAATGCAATATAACACTTATTTTGACTGTCTCGCACCTACCGGGACTAACTACACCATCCAAATTATCATTTGGAAATTTTATAACTCATTTTAAGTTCCGGTTTCTCATTAAACCAAAATGTCATTTTAATTCTTATGACACAACAAGTCACCACATGGATATTTTTACCTACTCATCAGGTAATCATACAACATTTCAGTAAATATTAACCTTTTTCATATTAAATTAATATTTACTCAACATCCATCATTTTAAAATTAATTACTACACATAGTAAATAAATATAAAATAGGCTCTCAAAAGTGAGGGTTGTTACATACTCCCCCCCTTATGAGGAAATTTTGCCCCCAAAATTAAAGCGTACCTTGCAAGAAGAGATGCGGATACTATTCCCGCATGTCATCCTCGCGCTCCCATGTCGACTTCTCGACACTATGGTGACTATATTGCACCATAACCAAAGTTACTACTCGCGATATCAATCGTCACTCTCCCTGCTCTAAAGTAGCAACCGACTTCTCCTCATAAGAAACATCGGGTTGCAACTCAATATCTTCGAAAGGAATGTGCCTAAAGGCACCATCACATCTCTTGCACTTCCATACAGGAGAGACATGGAACACGTCATGCACTTGCCGCAAGTGCTTCGGTAAAGCAAGTTAATAAGTTACCGGACCAACCTTAACATTTATAGGAATGATCCAACATAACGTGGTGCAAGTTTTCCCTTCTTCCCAAAATGCTTAATGCCCTTCATGGGCGACACTTGCACCAACACTTGGTCCCCGACCTCAATCTCCACATGCCTTCTCCCTGCATCGACATAACTCTTTTATCGATCTTGGTTATACGAATGCGATTCCGAATGGGCTCAATCTTTTGAAAAAATATCCCGGATCATTTCAGGTCCGAGGAACTCATTATCTCCCACTTCCAACAAACAAGCGGGAGATCCACAAAGCTTACCATACAAGGCTTCATAAGGCGCCATCCCATAAGCGAATTTATACTAATCATTATAAGCACATTCAACTGATGGAAGACACTATTCCTAACTACTCTTGAAGTCAGGCACGCACATAAGGAGTATATCCCCCAACATATGGTTTACCCTTTTGGGTCTGGCCATCTGTTTGAGGATGATAAGAAGTACTAAACTTCAATCCGATTCCCATGGCTTCTTGGAAACTTGCCACAAGTGGGAAATGAAAATCTTTTCTCGGTCGGAAACTATAATCAAAGGAACCCCATGCAGTCCAACAACCTCTTCATGCCCGGCCACCAATACTGGCGGCGAATATCTTGACACATTCTGTCGTTACCCGGATGTACCGCAAACTTAGAACCGTGAGATTTCGCTATTACTGCCCTTCTTAAGTCCTTCTCATACGGGATAATAAATCTCCAGGGGAAACGCACCCCACCCTTAAAGTCAATAGAGCAGGATTCTGTTCCCTCGATTAGCAGCTTGTATATGTGGTCTTAATGACTCTTATCTCTCCTATCACATCATGCAACGACTTGTTGCTCGAATGAAAGACTAAATTTCTGCCTAGGAAGTAGTACCTCCCTTCCCATATGGCGATCACTCCCACTATGAATTCTTAATTCAAACATGGGATAATACTTCTCACAACTCTTAGCTTATGAGGCGCATAAACATTAGGTCCATGCTCCAGTATTATTACTCCGCATCCTGGCAGAGGCTCGTCAATTGAATCCACCCTCGAGCTGAACAACATGGGCTCAGGAGTGAGAGTCAAGTCACCCTTTTTAGCTCCCCAAGAGCTACGTTACCTCTGTAACCTCTAACTACGAGAGGCCTCATCTCCTTCGGCTTTATCTACCAAACCTCTCAAAATCTCCCACTTCTCATTACTAAGGAACCAACCCCTCTTAGAGTTAACACACAATCTATTCGTGGTCAACTCTCGACAGCCCTCCTAAACTAACGTCACATAAACTAAAGGCCTTATGTAAAAACAATCCTAAGGTCTACCTACCTATATCCTATCTAAGTCGTATACACATAATATTAAGTATATCCCTAGTGCCCAAGACCTTTCTCAACTCCCGACATTTGCTCAGTTTCGTGCGTGGGACGTCTCGCCGAAGCAAAATCTAAACAAGGAACCCTCCCGTTACACTGCTGCCTCGCGTTGTCGGTCATCAAGATATACAGGTCTAAGACACATGTTCGGGACCGAAAAGATTCTACTTATATACATAACCACTTAAATAACTGAAGATTTAACAAATCAAACATTCACTTTTCATAAAGCCTTATAATTATATACCCCACAACATATATATCTTTTCAAATAGCCTTCTTATCAAGGCATAACCCGAAGTCTTAATTCGACTTCGCATCCCAGTCGCCCTCGCATCGTTCAGAGGAGAGAACTATATACAGTGCTTCTATTTCGCACTTTATTAGCCATTAATCACTCTTCTACGTGATTTTCGGCTAAACCTTTCGACCCACCTCTTAACCAACAAAATAAAATAAAATGAAATGAAATGAAGTAAAAGAGGAAATAATAACATCTCCCCATTCCCAACGTCGTTGAGGTTCACGCGTGGAGCGTCCCGCAAAAGCGGAATCCAAACAAGGAACCCCTCCTATACGCTACTACTGAACTTTGTTGGTCGTGGAGATAAGGCATACCAATCACATACCCAATATCACATCATACTCGACCATATTAAGGAAGAGTAAATAGGCCTCAAAGCACAAATTACCAAGAGTAATTCCTATAAGTTTACAAACAAGGAAAAAAATGAGCGAACCATTACCCATAGAAAACTCAGCACTAGTAAAAGTACTCTCAGCAGATTTTATCAAATCTGTAGTCTGAGCAAAACTCCTAGAAATGAATGAGTATGTAATACCCACATCAAATATCACACAACTCAAGTACCCTTAAATTAAAACTTATCCTCAATAGCGGGCGGTGCCGGCAGAGCTGGAGGAAGTATAGTCTCCTGAATTCGATAAGCACGCCCGGGTCCAGATGGCCTTTACCTCCATTACCACCCCGACCTGCATGTTGTGAAGCACCTTGACCGTGCCTACTGTTATTGCACTCACAATAAACCCTCCAAAACGTTGTCTCTTAGACGAAACCCCTTGCTGAGGGTCCCTATCTTTTTGCTTATTAGCCGAAGATTGGGATGAGGGAAATGCTCCTCCTCCAATCCCATATTCTCCAAGCTTTCCTGCTTGCCCCACAACAGTAGCTTTATTGCTACCCTGTGTATATAACCGATGCTCATGGTAATGGAGTAAGGCTGCATTCATAACCTCACCAAAAGTTTGTAAAGCTAGATTACCCAGCAATTATTGCCGGATTCTCCAGTTTAGACCTCCTACAAACTTCGAGATCTTCCTATCTTCTAGAGTCACCTCATCCGGTACAAAACTCACCAAGCGGGTGAACTCCTCTTCATACTCTGCCACAGATCTCTCTCCTTGCACAACCTCCTAGAGCCTCCTTTTCATCTCCCTTTGAATTACGGAAGGAAAATACTTACGATCGAACAAAGTCTAGAACTCAGTGATCGTCATTGCGTCTCTCTGCTCTGGTGTGGTCGTCATCTCCCACCAGTGTAAAGAAGATTCGACAAGCTTAAAAGTGGCAAGGACTTGTTTCCTCTCCTCTCTACATTCTATCATTCGAAGGCGGCATTGCATGTCCTTTTTCCATTGATTGGCTCCAATAACATCAGCATCTCCCTCGAATTCTGGGGGATTGACCTTTAAAAGGACTCTCTAAACCTTTCCCATGGAGTAAGTCCCGTAGGAGCTTGAATATCGTGAGCCCATTGTTGAGCCTGTGGCAATTATTGGACCACTGCGGTCATGGCGACATTAACCGCTTCAGCCACTATGTTTGCTATATCCGCGGCGTTAATGGTCCCTTATGGCGGCGGTGAAGGACCTACCTCCTCTTATACAACCTTTATTATGTCTCGTTGGGAGACCTCTCATGGACGACCTCTGAGAAGAAGAAACAGTAAAATTAAAATACTATTTAAAACAATCTATTTTGCAGAAGATCGCGAACATAAGCAACAAAGAAATCCTAACATTAGGCTCTACATCAAAGAACGCTACGGTAGAATGTGACAAGTCCTCATAGATCCTAAAGACTCTAGAACCTGATGCTCTGATACCATCTGTAACAACCCGAGATCCGAGATAAGGGGTGGCCAGCCCGATACTCAAACGTAACAGGAATCATAAATGGATATCATTCTCAGCATCACAAAATAAACTGAGTATACGGGAAAACCACCCAATAAATCAGAAAACGGGTTGCCAAAAAGTTTGGAAATTTAAAACCAGTTAAGAAATTTAAATTAAACAACCCAATCTGATAAGCAAGTGGAATTACAAAAGAGTATATATATAATACAACTAAAACAAATGTATATAAGAAGACCGAATAGGCTATCGGTCCACAGCTACATACAAAGTATTACAACAGTTTAATATCTTACGTAATACATTCATTAATCAAATACAAAAGTTTGGGCCACATGCCCGAGTTAAGTCCCGATCATATTTAGAATACAAAGATGAGAGCGTCTAATTCAAGGTCCTGTAATAATTCGCAAAATCTTACACCTCGTCAAAAGCAAAGGGATGGAAATATCAAAACGGGCGTCCTTGCGGTGGGACACCTGAGAGAATACAATCATATACACAACAAGGAAAATGAACCGGTCAGGGCCGGGTTTTATATGATCACCAGAAGAATAAAAAGCATAATAGGTATGAACAATTATGCATGAATGACAAGGATGATAAAATGGCATGATAACAAGCATGTAAAACTTACATTACAATTTAAGATATTTAACTTAATTATGAAATAAAATGTCATTTACATAAGAGAAATAAAAGTGAATAACTTTAATTTAAAACCTTTGCTCATTAATCTAATTACCATATCCTTCTTACATTCCTTATTAGGAATAAAACCATTTATTCGGTTTAATAAAAAAGATATAACTTCCCTTCATTAATTAAAACTTTCCATCATTAATCATCATTTCCATTTCTATCTTTCCATTCCTTATCAGGAATATGATTTCTATCAAGTGCTCTTTATGGCACATATCTCAATCACATGCTCTTTATGGCACGTATCCTTGCTCTTTATGGCATATATATCCATCAAGTCCCACTTGATGCAGAAAAGTTATATTCTCATACATATAACGATTTTAAGACCGCCCCTCCGAGTTTCCCCACAGGGTGAGCCCCTAAATGACCATCATCTTCCAGGGCCTATCTATACAAGACAACCTAGGCACCTATCGCGATACGTCGGGAAGCGGCCATATTCCTGCGGGAGAGTCAAGACCACACCCGGAATCTCCTCACCAGCGCAGAAAACAAATAAAAACCCAGCATATGGCCTAGGACTATATCCACCCTGAATTCATTAGCCAGGGGGCATCACCAAGCGCGCGAACTTCCCTTATGATGTCATTTAGAGAGGTGTGTACAAGTAAATTAACATTTACATGTTCATGTCATTATCATTTTCAATATTCATTACCAATTTCCATTTCCATTATCCATGTGTTTGGTTCTTTTTATTCGAACCTATCATTATTAAATAGTGTGGTTCATCTTATTTGAACCTATCATCTATAAACAATTGGGTTCATTTTATTCAAACCTATTCCCATCGAATATTATCTTTTATATTCCTCAAATTGCAAGTCCCGGTCTAGTCTCCAAATAATCACTATGATTCTACAATTCCCAAAATTCATATAATTCCGATAAGCCCCTAAGTCTCCAAACATGGGCATTTAACTTCCTAACTTCTAAAAGTTTGAATAAAAGAAGTAATGCCTTAACATTACTTTAAACCTCCCCGGAATAAACCCCAGATGACCCAATTCTAGTCTAGGGTGGTGACCAAACTCAACTACAACTCTAGGACTCTAAGTTTACTTCATTCAAGAAGGTTCCTAGGTCCTAATCCTAAAGAAAAAGGTTAAAATTTGAAAAAAAAAACAAAAGGAAAATGCAGGATTTTCGAATCAATTCAGCCTAGATGAATCGATTTGGGTTCAGAGAAGCGAATCGATTCGGACTAGCCGAATCGATTCGGTCAGGAAAAATGACTTTCTGCATAAATGCCGAATCGATTCGGTCAGGAAAAATGACTTTCTGCATAAATGCCGAATCGATTCGGACGAGACGAATCGATTCGGTCGACTCAGACCTAGAGACTGCCTCAAGGCGAATCGATTCGGCCAGGCCGAATCGATTCGGTTCTGCAAATTTGCCAAGTTTTGGCTATGGAGTCTTAAACTTCAAATTTCTTCTAACATAAAACCAACCAACCCAACCTCATTCACTTCAACTTATACATCATAAATGTATATAACTACCATCATCAACAACATTTATCATCCAAATCAATTTCCAAGGGTTTAATACCCGAAAATCTAATAAAACCCTAAATAAACTAAATCATAACAATCCACAACTATTCATGCTAATTAATCCACTTAAATCATATAGTAGCAAGTAGATAACTTGCCTTGATGTAGGAAATTCATATTTGATTTGGTGTAGGCAACAATCCAAGCTCCAATCTCCAAATCTCTCTTTTTCTCCCAAAGTTCTCTTCCTCTCTCTACTCTCTCTAGGGCTCAATTGGGTGTTAAGAGAAAATGAGAAAAAAAAACAAGGCTAGAAAGACCTAATCGGGCCTTAAGTCTAAAATGCCCAACTTAAATGATCAATACGCGATATAATAAATCGCAACTACACATTTAAGCTATAACTAGTCAAAAGTGATAGAAATACCAAAATGCAATATAGCACTTAGTTTGACTGTCTTGCACCTACCGGGACTAACTACACCCTCCAAATTATCATTTGGAAATTTTATAACTCATTTTTAGTTCTGGTTTCTCATTAAACCAAAATGTCATTTTAATTCTTATGACACAACAAGTCACCACATGGATATTTTTACCTACTCATCAGGTAATCATAGAACATTTCAGTAAATATTAAACTTTTTCATATCAAATTAATATTTACTCAACATCCATCATTTTAAAATTAATTACTACACATAGTAAATAAATATAAAATAGGCTCTCAAAAGTGAGGGTTGTTACAGCAGGTACCCCGCAGTTTGAGGGGGTAGCTCTAAAATATTAACTTGCTCAGAAAATATGCAAGTTACCCACAGTCAGAGGGGGCATCTCTGAAATATTAACTTTCTCATAAAATATTCAAGTAACCCACAGTTAGAGGGGACAACTCTAAAATATTAACTTGCTAAGAAAATATGCAAGTACCCCACAGTGAGAGGGGGCTTCTCTGAAATGATAACTTGCTAAAATCATATGCAAGTACCCTACAGTTAGAGGGGGCAACTTTAAAATGATAACTTGCTCAGCCCAAATTCAAGTACCCCACAGTTAGAGGGGGCAACTATAAAATGATAACTTGCTCAGCTAATATGCAGGTACCCCACAGTTAGAAGGGGCAACTCTAAAATAATAACTTGCTCAGCTCATATGCAAATACTCCACAGTTAGAGGGGGCAACTCTGAAATGATAACTTGCTCACCTCATATGAAAGTACCCCATAGTTATAGGGGACAACTCTGAAATGACAACCTTCTCAACTCATAGTCAAGTACTCCACAGACTACGGGACAGTTCAATCTTGAAGTTCTCATAGAAAATAGAGCTCAGACTCCAAGGGCATAGGAGCACTCACAGTATTAAACTGAAAATATAGAATCTGGATTGGGCAGACGAGCAAGTCCCAAGTATAAATAAAAGGTACGATTATTTAGTACCACAGGCTCTACGGCCATAACAACTCTCATAGTATTAACCTGTATTCTAAATGAGGGGGATAATGTTGATAAGTCCTCAAGCAAGTGAACAAAGAGTGAAATTGTGATTACAATGATAATAAAGTAGTCGATATTTCGTGCACAAGTCTTTTGACACTACAAGACACGTCTGCACGAGGGGGCTAATGTAGAGGGATACATGAGCAATCCTTCAATTAGCTAAGGGTGAAGTGAGCAATGATAAAAAGGTAAGGAGTTTTCACGAGAAGCCCCTCAAAATATCTAACGTAGTTAGTGCCAATGAGTGGCTCCACCTGCCCAAGATTACAAGATTGATAAAAAATAGCCTGGAGCGAGGGGATCCACTTGGAGTGGCCCCACCTGTCCAAGATTGCAAGACTAAAATAAAATAGCCTAGGGTGAGGGGATCCACCATGAGTGGACCCTATTCCCATGTTTGATGCTAAAAAAATGACTCATGGAAAGGGGGTCCACTTCGAGTGGCCCCTCTGCCAACACCAACACACATAACAGGTTGAGGACGAGGGAGTCCACCACAAGTGGCGCCTCATCTAAGATTACAATAAGAAATAGTTTATGGTGAAGGAGTAAATCACGATTGGACCCTCGACCAAGAGGAATGTTACAAAACCAATGGTGGTGGGGGGTCCACCACGAGTGTCCCCTCAGCTACAATTAATATTAAAAATAGGGTAAGGGAGTCCACTTCGAGTGACCCCTTTGCCAAAGACAAATACAAAGAAGAAAACCCAGGGCGAGGGAGTCCAAGATAAGTGTCCCCTCTGCCAAATACAAACATATAAACGAGGGGGTCTACCCCCAGTGGCTCGCCCTCACTGCGTAAATTGTGAAATAAGGTAAAATGCTTTAGGGCGAGGGAACTCACATTGCGTGGCCCCTCTGGCCAAAATCAATGCTAGAAACGAAAATGACTTAGGACAGGGGAGTTAACCAAGAGGGAAGCCTCTATCAAGATCATAACAAAGAGTTATTTTTTGGCAAGGGATTCCACCATGAGGAATCCCTCAGCCATTTCAAATCAAACAGTGTAATAATGTAATGGCATGAAACTTCCGTATTCCAAGATGAAGTGATTGTTTTGTACAAACCCCTTTGGTTTACCCAACGCAAATATTTTTGTACGAGGGGACTAATTTAGAGGGGTGTCCATATGCTATTCTAAAATAGTTTAAAGCAAGTGAGCCCACCTAGAGGGGCTTCCACGACCCAAGTTAGAAAATAAAGTTTAGAGTAAGGGGGTCTACTTTGGCGAGCAGGACCACATAGAGGGGTTGCCTCTGCACAAGTCATAAATAAAAGTTTAGAGAAAGGAGGTATGCTTTGATTGAGACCCATGGACAAATGTGACACATGGGCAAGGGGACTCACCACAAGCATCCCCTCGCAAGATTCAAGCTATAGAGAATTTTCTTGGATGAGGAGGGATCATCACGATAAACCCCCCATCCCAAGATTCAAGACATATAAAAGAGACTAGGTTGAGTGGGATCACCACATGCAATCCTTCTAAATAATTTGAGGCCACAGAAAAAGTCCAAGGTAAAGGTAATCATCAAGATCAACCCCCTCTACCCCAATTCACATACTACAAAAATAAAAGAATAGTGAGGAGGTCTACTTAGAGTGACCCCTATACACCAAATAACCTACTACAGAATTGACACAAGGTAAGGAGATCAACTTAGAGTGGTATCCTCCCCAAGATTTGTTACCCAAAAAATATTAAAGTACTAATACTTTTACTTTCTTGTGCAGGTAGCCTAGTTGAGCAAGTAGGGCTGAAAAAGGCCAGTTGGGATTTCTTGGGAGTTTTGGCTTGTCGGCTGAGGAATAAGGTTTGTTGAGAAGGATCAACTACTTAGCACTTTAATATTGTGAGAATACTAGTAGAAAGACCCTAGGGGTTACTCAAAGCCCTTACACAGTTCACATGAGTCATAACTAAAGTGAGCAACCAAGAGGTTTCTCACAGGAAATGAACTTCTTATAAAAAGATTTTAGAGGAGAGGGTATTTGAGTCGAGTAAAAAATAATTTTAGAGGAGTTAGTCCTTGAGGAACCCCTCAAGATTAACGATTTTAGAGGAGAGGTTCCTTGAGGCCCCTCTCAAGTAAAAAATGATTTTATAGGAGGTAGTCCTTGAGCCCCCCCTCAAGATTAATGATTTTAGAGGAGAGGGTCATTTAGGCCCCTCTCAAGTAAAAAATGATTTTAGAGGAGGTGGAACTTGAGACCCCCCTCAAGATTAACGATTTTAGAGGAGAGGGTCCTTGAGGCCCCTTTCAATTAAAAAATAATTTTAGAGGTGGTGGTCCTTGAGTCTCCTCTCAGGGTTAACTATTTTAGAGGAAATGGTACTCAGGGCCCCTCTCAAGTAAAAAATGATTTGAGAGGAGGTGGTCCTTGAGGCCCCCTCAATATTAATGATTTTATAGGAGAGGGTCCTTGAAACCCCTTTCAAGTAAAAATGATTTTAGAGGAGGGGGTCCTCAAGACCTCCCCTCTCAAGATTAAATGATTTTAGAGGAGGTGGTCTTTGAGGCCCCTATCAAGTTTACAAAGTTTATACTACAAGTTACTCTTTTAAAAGATATTTACCAAATCAAATATTTTGTCTCCATTAGGAGGCACATTTGCTTTTTTACTTTGATTCACACTAGGTGTTGTTTGTTAGGGGGGACAGGCGACTTCAGGCCCAGTAGGAATAAAAAGTACATTACAGATCTTGTCCCTCTAAGTTTCCCTTTCATTTTTAGCGCCGAACTTGCCAACTTAGCCCTAGTGCCCAAGTAAATAGGACCCCTTGGCAAGGTCATAATATAGAGAAAAACTCGGTTGCAAATTTACTCTTTCAAATTCACATCAGACCACCTAATATTTTCTCCCTGCTTTCTCTCTCTAGGTGTTGAGTGTCTTTTTCTTCACTCCCATCTTGACAACCATTATTCAGAGGATATTCTCTTGACAAAACTTAGTATTATTGTTTGTAAAGTTTATCTTCTTACGGGAGTGGTTATAGCATGGACTCCATTTACCAGGAAATAAAGTTTTCACCAGGAGTTGCTCTATGAACTTTTGAAGACCTTGAAGGCAGAGTCCATTGGAGTGGGTCATGCCTCACCCGTTTCAGTATTTTACCAGACCCCCGTCACACTACCCTCCTACAATCATCACAACTTTAGGTCCTCAAAATTGACCTAGGCCCCCTGAAATCATTGTCACAACTTTAGGTCCTCAAAATTGACCTCGGCCCACTGCAGTAGTCATCCAACTTTAGGTCCTCGGAATTAACCTCGACCCACTGAATTGGTTGCCAAAACTTTAGGTCCTTAAAATTAACCTCAACCCACTGAATTGGTTGTTATAACTTTAAGTCCGCCGAATTGAACTCGGCCTGCTAAATTGGTTATCTAACCCCAAGGTTCTCAGAATTAACCTTGTCCCGTAGAATCAATCACAGTCATCCTCTTATTCCTTAGAATTAACCTTGGCCCTAAGAATTGACCTTGACCCTGTGAATCGATCACCTTAGCCCCCTTAGGTCCACATAATCAACCTCAACACTCCCTAGGTTCTCATAATTGACTTCGACCCTCGAATTAGTCACCCTTATCCTCTAGGTCCCCAGAATTGACCTTAAATCCTCTTCCCCAATATCATTGAGGTGTTTATTATTTAACGACCTTCATTTGTTCCAAGCTCACCTATCATGGGGAGTTGTAGACACCCCATCCTAGGACCCCCTAAGCATATCTTTAGGACCCTATCACTCATACATCCACTATAAACCATAGTTAATACTCCAGGTACCGATCAAGATGCCATTGGGCACTCCCGAGCCCCATTTAACTCTAGTCAAATTTCTCGCCTGAGTGAAAGCTCTATAAATATTGAAAGGACTTTAAATCCCATTTACAATGCTCCATCCCGTGTGTGAATCGGACTTACAGCTTGAACGAACGATCTATTTTACCTTGAAAATGATCTCATGGTCACCAAGCTCTCCTGGGCACCATTTGACCCAATAAGTTCACCATCTTGACAGAGGCTTAATGAATCTTTGAAAGGATCTGAATCCACTTTCCAATGGTCCATTTTGTGCATGAATTAGCTTTATGATTCGAAAGAACTTTCGTTTTACTTCGAAAGGTCATCGAGCAATTTTGGGCCCCAGTTAACCTTGGTCTAATCTCTGAACCAAATGGTAAATGAAATCTCAAAGGGCACCGAATATCTTTTCCAACGGTCCATTGCGTGTGGGAATTGGCCTTACGGTTCGAGCAAATGATCCATTTTCCTCCAAAAATCTACATGTCAAAAGACCAATGGGAACATCCAATCCCCATTGGACTTGGGTCAACTCCCTGACCCGAGAGTGGTTCAATGTATTCTTAAAGGTATATGAATAATCTTTCTAGTGGTCCACCTTGTGCACGATTCGAACTTACAATTTGCATTTTATGGCCATTTTTCCAAAAAAGCTGTTCCGAACTGCCTATAGGCACCCTAGGGGCCCTACCTATCGGCAATGTACCTAAGGTGCCATGGCAAGAGGCAGGCAGCCCCCTTGGCCATATAAATAGAGGCCAGGAACTCACTTTAAAATATACCCCTGAACACCCCTCTCAGCAATTTAGAGAACATTCTCTCGAATTCAGAGTTGTTCCCTTTCTTTAAAACCCATTTTTCTACATTCCCTTCCATCACTTTCTTAACCCACTTGGTAATTCCCCCTTACCACTCCATACCACTTTCATATAATTGCAGGATCATCATACTTACATTTCAAGGTCAACATCAAGCTCCCATAATGAGGTCAAATTCTTTATCCCTTTCTCTAATTCTTCCATTTTAGCGTTATTAACTTTTTTCCTACAATAGTATTTTATTTAATTTCATCACATCCATTAATGTCTACTCTTTATTAATATTATTTGCACATAACCTATTTTAATAAAAATAAATAAAAAGAAGAAAAAGAGGGTTTATCTATAAATTTCAAAAGAAGGATTTCCATTCACACTCTCACTCTTAAAACACATTTTCTCTACGCACAAACATAAGAGAAATACCTCGTTTGGATTTATGGATTGAACCCCATCCCTTTGATATTTCCAATCTACGTGGACTTTGATGCCCCTTGGGCTAGGTAGGTGTCTTGGTCCAATCCCGATATTTGATTCCTCCGTTATTCATGTTCATAGGTTTCATTCATATCTTATATATATATATATATATATATTCTATATAAATTTAATATTCTTACATGTTTTTGTTTCGTTCGGTGAACACATTATCTCTTCCATAGTGGCTTATGATTCAACAAACACTTATATCATATTATTGGAAGGTGGTGTAACTAGGGTCAATGAAGAATTGGAACAGGTGAGGCGTGACCCACTCTAATGGACTCTGTCTTCAAGGTCTTCAAAGTTTCAAGATCAGCTCTGGTAGAAAACCTTCCTCTTTTGGTAACAATAGAGTAAATGCTATTACCTTCTTCCTGAAAGAGAAAACTTAACAAGAAATAATGATATCTGGGAGAGAGATATCTCCTGATAATAATGTATGTAATTATGGGAGTGAAGAGGCAATCTCTTTAACACTTAGAGAGAGAGAGAGCAAGGAGAGAATACTAGTTCTGGTGCTATTTTGGCAGAGTAGTAGTGTAACTTGAGTTTTCTATCTTCTTGTCTTGACCTTACCAAGGGGTCTTATTCATAGGTGTATACTAGGGCTGCCTTAGGCCTTTTGGGCGCTAAAAATGAGAGGGAACTTAGGGACAAGGTCTGTAATATACCTTTTGTCCCTATTTGTCTGTTATCCGCACGTCTCCTCTGACAGGTGACACCCGGTGCCTACCAAAGTCAAAAACAAATTTGTGTTTCCTTATGGTGACAAAATATTTGATTTGGTAAATATGATTTCAAATGGTAGCTTGCTGTACAACCTTTGTGAAAAACATGAGTGTGGCCTTGAGAGACACCCTCACTAAACTACATTTTATAAAAGTGTTTTTCCTTATGAGCAGCCACTGGTCTACTCACTTCTTTATTATAAGGATGCGTTGTGTGAGTGCTTGAATGATTCCTAGAGTCACTCTACAAGTATTATCTCTATCTTAATTTGTCAAGTGGTTGAGCTTGCTCAATGAACGTTATCTCTCAGCCACTAAACCAAAACTCTCAGGAGATCCCAACTGGTACCAAAACTCTTAGGAGATCCCAACTGGACTTCTTAAGCCCTGCTTGCTCAATTAAGGTGTGACACACCGCCTAATTAATTACCGTGTGATCAGTCCTTAATTAAATAATTTCAGAATATCAAGTTTGTCCAGATAATGCATCACTGTCGAAAACTAAATTTTAATTTAATAAAAACTAACCACCTAATATTTAAAAATCGTGATGTCCAAATTTTATCTTGTTACTAACCAATATCAAAAAGAGTACCAGCAATGACATACATCATAGTAATATAAATAAAGTCTAACTAAAGTAAAATAAATGGCTAGAGTAAACACGTCCATATACAATCCCATACAATAAATCCAATAAAAGGAAATCAACTTTAAGAGAGAGTTTAAAACAACTAAATATCAGGAAGTAAACTGAAGTAGGGACAAAATGTCCAACATAATAGATAAATGGAAATGAAGAATAAGCTGAGTCGTCTATTAGCAATTATCCTGCAGCTTCCACAGTAGCTACAGCACATCAACTGAATAGAGTCTCCTAAGGCTGGTGTCCCTGTGGCTGGGCACCTAAAAATAATGGAATAATAGAAAGATATACAGAAAAATGGGTCAAAGCCCGAGTTGAAAATAGTTTAAAATAGCAAGTGCTTAAATTGATTCAATTAGCACAATTATTATCCAGGTTAACTTAGCATACTCACTTGAGATACTCACCCCTCGATCTAGTGTGCACGTTTAATAAGTCTAGTCACCCAATCTAGTCATGATACCGTAACTGGATACTAAATACATACTATTATGTTGGGAAGACTCCCTAAATTACCCAAAGTCGACATTCTTAAGATTTCAATATAGGCTTAGAATTACTTTAGTTCATTCACAAATTTTTCAAATTGCTTAGTTGATAAGACCATAAGCACACATCTAAAAAAAGAGTCATCAACATAAGACCAAACAGGATTTCAGGATACACACATTATTCACTTTAGGTATACATATCAATTTATATATAAATATAGCAATATCGGACTCCTGGTCGAGAAACCCTTAGTGCTATGCATACTCGGTTATCTAGTCCTGTTGCAACGCTCAAGCATAGAGGACAACTGATTCAATATATCTAGAACCAATAAAAACACAAACACCTATTGAAGGCGAACATAATCCCAAGTCGACGGGCTACGCACATACCTGCACCCATACGACCGTAGTCACTATCATTCTCATGGTAGCCCGTACCTAGGTTCCATGCTCTAGTGGTACGACTCTAAATCCCCCGAAGGCACACCAGATCCGATCGTCCACAACGTGTTAACCTCCGTTCGATAACCAGTAGCTAGGTTTGTCATACACATAATATTTTAAACAATAAGCATACACACAACTTATATAAATTCATTTGCTTTCCCCAGCCTAGTATTCACAGTACGCATAATATCCCCTATTATACCCCGTACCTTATTCATATATTCTCCCTTGTATTTTTGCATCTCCCAAATTCTATGAAATTCATACCTCCCGAGGGTTGACATATTTTTCTGCTCACTAATAATTATAAATTTAAGTCACTCGACATTCAAACAGGCCTAACACTCACATAAATAAGCCTACGGGAAGTTCAAAATAAAATCAGGCCTTAAGAGTCATTCTGGAATCTCCATAGAAGACCCAAGGAATCTCGTTCGAACGAGGTCGTTCGAAAGAGGGTCGTTCGAACGAAGGTCCCCCCCCCCCCACTTCGAACGAATTACCAAACTCGTTAGATGGGCCACTGGAAACTCGTTAGAAGTCTCATTCGAACGAGGTCGTTCGAATGACCTAGGCTGGACTTATAACGAAAATTCCACAGTTGCCCAGCTTATCTTCAAAGTTCATTTTTCCATATTTCCTCCTCTCCAATTTCAACCTAAACCCATTCCATCCCAAGTACAAGGCTTCTAAACTACTCTAAGTCACTCTAGAACATTTCTTCACATAGTTTTGGGGCCAAATCCTTCTAATCATCAAATAAATTCAACAAACTTCAAAATTTTCCTTTGAATCATGTTAATATAAACCCGGAATTATAAATCCATAAAAGTTCCATTTTTTTTATTTCGTGATTAGCATCTAATTTTCATAATTTCACACTTTTATGAAGGGGGAAATCCTCTATATACAAACCCCTATTAAATTTCTAAGATTCCTACACAATCTCATCATAGGTAAACCAAATTTGGTATTAATTGTTCTAAAACCTCTACATATGTTAACAAGAGTAATAATTGCTAAGAGAGAGAGAAAGATAATCACTTGACTTAAAATGAACTTCTGATTCGCGGGTTTAAATTGGTATGGGGATGATCCTCCTGACACGATCTACCCGTTGGTGTACTTTTTGTTGTGAAAGCTTGAGTTCTTGGCTTAGGGCTCTAATGGAGTCTTTTCCTTCTTCCTTGGTTCTCTCTCTTTTCCTCTCATTCTCACATAAGTTGAAAACTAACAGGCCACTAACCCTAACTGCTATTAATTAAACCCAATTTTCATCCATTTAATTATCCACAAATCCTTAAAGACCAAAATACCCCTTCGGAGTGTCGTTTTGGGTGAAAATGCCCCGGACTCCAAATAAAATACCCGAGTAGTGTTTTCTTACTATTTTAACCCTTGCGGACACTCTGGCGTGCTCAAAATAGTCGTTCGAGTTATACAAAAATAATTTATCTTTTTAAACCCCCAAATACATACTAGTGACGCGACTTATACGCGTCCCAAATATTTATAGCATAATTTCTATGTATCTCATCCCCGACCATAATATTATTTCAATAATTACTAACTCTCATCACTTTAGTGATTATCATCATAAAATCAGATTAATTATAATTAAAAAAATTCTCCCATTAATTTAATTAATCCCCATTTTCCATAAAAATAGTTATGCACAAAAATACGGGGTATTGCATACTCTCCCCCTAATAACAGAATTTCGTCCCGAAATTCGGAAAAGAATATATATACCTGGCAAGAATAAATATGGATAACGTTCACGCATGTCATCCTCACGCTCCCAGGTTGATTCCTTAACATTATGGTGCCTCCACTGAACACGCACTAGTGGTACTATTTTCGACCTCAACTTCCTATCGCTACGGTCTAGTAGCAACTCGTCCCTCCTCGTAGGAGCTATCAGGCTATAAGTCTATCTCCTCTAGCGCAATGTGAGTACGAGCCAATTCATCTCGAAGAAATCTCCTCAACGACGAGATATGAAACATGTCATGGACTCTATGTAAGTGCTCCGGTAACCCAAGTCTATAAGAAACTGGCCCAATCCTCTGGATAATGGGGAATGACCCTACATACCTTGGCACCAACTTTCCCTTCTTCCCAAAATTCATAACTTCCTTCATAGGAGACACCCGAAGCAACACCTGATCCCCAATATTAAACTTTTAAAAGTAACATTTGGCATCAGCGTAACTCTTCTGCCGATCCTGATTAACTTGAATACGACTCTGTATCAACTTTATCCTCGTCGAAGTATCCTGAATCACCTCCGAACCCAATAACTTGTTATTCCCCCACCTCTAGCCAATATGTTAGAGAATGACAAGGTCTTCTGTATAGGTTTTCGAATGGAGCCATACCGATAGTAAACTGGTAGGAGTTATTATAAGTACACTCCACCAGTGGAAGGTACTGCTCCCAACCTCCGCTAAAATCGATGATGCACATACGTAACATGTCCTCCAATATTTTATTCGTCCTCTTTGTCTGACCATCCGTCTGTGGGTGATAGGTTGTGCTCAGCCGTAATTCCTTACCCAACGCCTCCTAAAAACTCTCCTAAAATTGAGAAACGAACACCTTATCTCTGTCCGGCACGATATTGAGAGGCACTCCGTGGAGTCTCACTATCTCTGCAATGAATAACTGGGCGTACTATCCCGCGGTGTAATCTGTCCTGGCTGGCAGAAAGTGGGCTACCTTGGTCAACCGATCCACTATCACCCATATCGAATCGTGACCCCTCTGCGATGTAGGTAATCCCGTGATGAAGTCTATGAAAATTCTCTACCATTTCCACATAGGAACCTCTAATGGCTGTAGAAGTCCCATCGGTCTCCAATAGTCCACCTTTACCAACTGACAAGTGGCACATTTCGAGACGAACTCGACAATATCCTTCTTTATTCTGATCCACCAGTACTGTCTACGCATGTCCTAGTACATCTTATCCCCATCGGGATGCACTGCAAATCGAGAACCGTGCGACTCTGTCATCACCTTGTGTCA
This sequence comes from Sambucus nigra, assembly GCA_949130495.1. Taxonomy (NCBI): domain Eukaryota; kingdom Viridiplantae; phylum Streptophyta; class Magnoliopsida; order Dipsacales; family Adoxaceae; genus Sambucus; species Sambucus nigra. The sequence continues at coordinate 353,723,183 of OX422215.1, forward strand.
CAAATCTTCACCCTCGGGAATAACCAATCTCCCTTTGAGACTTATACCCCCGTCTGAACCCACGGTGTAAGACTCAGCCCCCTCGACTAGAAGCTTCACTATCTGACTTTGGCAGAACGGATCATCTTCCTGAGCCTGTACTACTCCCGTAATAATTTGGGGCATAATCGTTATCACATACATAAACGATCGAGCCACCACATCCTGGTTCCCTAACTCCTTCCATTTTGCTTTCCACTCCTCGGCCACCTCACTGATTGGCCTATGGCTCAACGTGTCTGCTACCACATAAGCCTTCCTCGGGAGGTATTGGATATCAAATTGATAATTGTTCACAAACTCAAGTCACCAACGTTGACACATATTTAACTCCTTCTGCATGAAGAGGTACTGTAACGACTTGTGGTCCGTGAATAGACGAAATTTCTTCCCTAGGAGGTAATGTCTCCAAATTTGAAGTGCAAACACCACCGCCTCCAACTCTAAATCTTGGGGGATAGCTCCTCCCGTGAGGCTTAAGCTTACAGGAAGCATAAGCTATAATTTGATCCTCCTATTGCAGTACACCTCCAAGTCCTAACAAATACGCATCACTGTAGACTAGATACTCCACTCCCGGATTGGGTAAGGTTAACACTAGTGCTGAGGTTAACTTGTCTTTCAACTCATCAAAGGTTAATTGACAAGCACCATCCCATTCATACGGTACTCCCTTGCGAGTCAGATTCGTCAATGGACCTGCTATCTTCGAAAAGCCTCAGATGAACTTCCTGTAGTACCTGGCTAACCCCAAGAAATTGCGTATCTTGGTTAGTGTCATGGGATGATTCCACTCCCTCATTATCGACACTTGGTCCGAATCAATCGATATTCCTAATTCAGCCACAACATTCCACAAAAACTGTACCTCCTGTGACCAGAATCTGCACTTCTCATACTTAGCACACAGTTGATGCTCTCATAGTGTCTGAAAAACCTACCTCAAGTGCTCGGTATGCTACTCCTTAGTTTGTGAATTAATCAGGATGTCATCTATGGATAGACACACTGACCCAAGAACTCTCTTAACACTCAGTTCATCAGGTCCATAAATGCGATTGGAGCATTTGTCAGCCCAAACGGCATGACTCTGAACTCATAGAACCTATTTCTCATCAAGAAGAAGTCTTTAACATCTCTTACTCCTTAATACACAACTTATTATATCCTGATCCCAAGCCAATCTTTGAGGGGAAGGTAGCTCCCCTCAACTAATCGAATAAGTCATCAATTTAGGGCAATTAATACTTATTCCTTAACGTGAATTTATCATCTTCCCTTATCACTGATTTATTCTTGATGTAAAACATCTGATATCACTTCTTACGTCATATCATATGGTTCTACTGACCGTGCATAGGAATAAAACTAAAGTTAAAGTTATGGTTTCCCTTACGGATGATAACCAGGGTACCAAACTAATGCGCTAAAGACCAACCATCCCCAACTCTCGACGTTTGCTAGGTTTCATGCGTGGGATGTCTCGCAAAGATAAATCCAAATAAGGAACCCCCCCCCCCCCCCCCAATACACTACTAACTAACATTGTCGGTCAACAAAAGTTGTGGTCCTTAGTATTTGTCTTATACCCCACATCCTTGCTTCCTGTTAACAATAGCGCATATATTCTCATGTTATGAAAAAGATATTCAACACATTACTCCTACTAATTTGGCGTTAGGCTCTTCAAATTGGCCATAAAATTATTCCCATGCCCAGAGATATTTCATTTTTTCAATCACTATAGTAAACATTTCTACCCACAGGGAGTTGGTATTACCCGACGACATACTCCACAAGCCAATGCAGGATTTAATTTTTCCTCTCGGATGACAATTAGAACAAATTATTTCATGTCCATGACTAATGGACACCTAATATTATTTTAATGGTCTATTATCACACAACTTGAATGATCCGGTTCGAAATCGGGATTATAATACTTTTTACGCTCATGATTATCACGTAGTACAAGTAAGCTGTAACGCATATAGGTTACTTGAAATTTTCCTCATAACTAAAAGGAAGCACTATAAATGATAAAGTATCGTACCTCCAAACGTGGGTGGTAGATGCGGTATTAGTGGCATAAATGCATATCGGACATTATAGATACGTCCATACTGTACTATCTGCTACTGTTGTGAAGTCGGTGTTACAGGGGTGATTATCCCTGTTTCCCTAATTTGGGTATTCTGTGGTATCGGGTTAACATCCAATAACTGTTGTAGGATCCTTATCTTTCTAGGGCAATTTCTATGGTAGTGACCCCGTTCGCCACATATGAAACACTTACCCACCCAGTTTCTGCTCCGCTGGCCCTGCTGAGCACACTACTGGCCCTGATGGTCTTGTTGACCTCTACCCTTCTGAGGGCAGTCCTGGCATTTGTGGCCAGTGTTTCCACACGTGAAACATCTTCCTGGGAAGGGTCCTCCCCTCTGTCCTTGTTGTCCGTGGCCCTGATGGCCGTTACCACCCCTTCTTTGGCCATTCTGGCCCTGCTGAACCCACTGCTGGCCCTGATGGTCGTGTTGGCCCTGGCGGGTTTGGCTCTTCCCACAGTTCTCAGTATTTTTTGTCTTGATGTCTCTAAGGATATTATCGCTATTGTGATGGTATTTTCCCATCGTTATTATTCCTCGAAATGTCATATTGATAAACTTCTCTTGTTCTTTTGCCCCTGTAAGTTGCACACTGCGATTTTGGTACTGCAATATTGCGGTAGTCACTGCTTGTGTCACGATGTTCAAAATCTCATTGATTTTCTATCTTCCCTGGTGTACCTGAGGTATTTGTTGGTCTTGTCCCTCATTTACTTCTTCAACGGTGTTAGTGTGTCTCTCCCCCATAGGCAACATCTGAAATTTAAATGAATTTTATAAAACCACCATCCATACATAACATTGTAGCAGAAGTACGAAATCTACAACACAAAATAAGGATGCAACATTCCTAATAGTAGGGCTCTATATCAAAGACGCTAAGCGGAAAACGCAATACATTGAACAGATCCTAAAGGACACTAGAACCTGGCTCTGATACCACCTCTGACACCCCGCCTAATTAATTACCGGGTGATCTGTCCTTAATTAATTAATTTTAGAATATGAAGTTGGTCCAGATAATGCATCACTGTCGAAAACTAAATTTTAATTTAATAAAAACTAACCACCTAATATTTAAAAAGTGTGATGTCTAAATTTTATATTGTTACTAACCAATATAAAAAAGAGTACCAACAATGCCATACATCACAGTAATATAAATAAAGTCTAACTGAAGTAAAATAAATGGCTGAAGTAAACATGTCCAGATATAATCCCATACACTAAATCCAATAAAAGGAAATCAACTTTAAGAGAGAGTTTAAAATAACTAAATATCAGGAAGTAAACTGAAGTAGGGACGATATGCCCAACAGAATAGATAACTGGAAATGAAGAATAGGCTGAGTCATCCAATAGCAATTATCCTACAGCTTCCACAACAGCAATCGCACGACAACTGAATAGAGTCTCCTAAGGCTGGTGTCCCTGTGGCTGGGCACCTAAAAATAATGAAACAATAGAAAGATATACAGAAAAATGGGTCAGATCCCGAGTTGAAAATAGTTTAAAATAGCAAGTGCTTAAATTGATTCAATTAGCACAATTATTAACCAGGTTAACTTAGCGTACTCACTTGAGATACTCACCCCTCGATCTAATGTGCACATCTAACGAGTCTAGTCACCCAATCTAGTCATGATACCCTAACTGGATACTAAATACATACTATTATGTTGGGAAGACTCCCTCAATTACCCAAAGTCGACATTCTTAAGATTTCAATATAGGTTTAGAATTACTTTAGTTCATTCACCTATTTTTCTAATTTCCCAGCTGATAATACCATAAGCACACATCTAAAAATAGAGTCATCAACAGAAGACCAAACAGGATTTTGGTATACACACATTATTCACTTTAGGTATACATATCAATTTATATATAAATATAGCAATATCGCACCCCTGGCTGAGAAACCCTTAGTGCTATGCATACTCGACTATCTAGTCCCATTGCAACGCTCACACATAGAGGACAACTGGTTCAATCTCTCAAGAACCAATAAAAACACAAACACCTATTGAAGGCAAACATAGTCCCAAGTTGATGGGCTACGCACATACCTACGCACCCATACGACCGTCATCACTATCATTCTTATGGATAGCCCATACCTAGGTTCCATGCTCTAGTGGTACAACTCTAAATCCCTCGAAGGAACACAAGATCAGATCGTCCACAACGCATTAACCTCCGTTCGATAGCCAGTATCTAGGTATGTCATACACATAATATTTTAAACAATAAGCATACACACAAATTATATAAATTCATTGGCTTTCCCCAGCCTAGTATTCGCAGTACGCATAGTATCCCTTATTATACCACATACCTTATTCATATATTCTCCCTTGTATTTTTCGCATTTATAAAATTCTATGAATTTCATACCTCCCGAGGGTCGACATATTTTTCCGCTCACTAATAATTATAAATTTAAGTCACTCAACATTCAAACAGGTCAAACACTCACATAAATAAGCCTACGAGAAGTTCGAAACAAAATCGGGCCTTAAGAGTCATTATGGAATCTCGTTAAAAGACCCAAAGAATCTCGTTCAAACGAGGTTGTTCGAATGAGGGTCGTTCGAATGAAGGTCTCCCCCACTTCGAACGAATTACCAAACTCGTTAGAAGGGCCACTGGAAACTCGTTAGAAGTCTCATTCGAACGAGGTCATTCGAACGACCTGGGCTAGAATCCTAACGAAAATTCTGCAGTTGCCTAGTTCATCTTCAAAGTTCATTTTTCCATATTTCCTCCTCTCCAATTTCAACATAAACCCATTCCAACCCAAGTACAAGGCTTCTCAACCACTCTAAGTCACTCTATAACATTTCTTAACATAGTTTAGTGGCCAAATCCGTCTAATCATCAAATAAATTCAACAAACTCCAAAATTTTCCTTTGAATCATGTTAACATAAACCCAGAATTATAAATCCATAAAAGTTGCATTTTTTTTATTTGTTTTGTGATTAGCATCTAATTTTCCGAATTTCACACTTCTATGAAGGGGAGAATCCTCTACATGCAAACCCCCGTTAAATTTCTAAGATTCCTAGACAATCACATCATAGGTAAACCAAATTTGGTATTAATTGTTCTAAAACCTCTACATATGTTAACAAGAGTAATAATTGTTAAGAGGGAGATTAAGATAATCACTTGCCTTAAAATGAACTTCTAATTCGCGGGCTGCAATTGGTATGGGGACGATCCTCCTGACACGATCTATGCGCTCGTGTACTTTTTGTTGTGAAAGCTTGAGTTCTTGGCTTAGGGCTCTAATGGAGTCTTCCCCTTCCTCCTTAGTTCTCTCTCTTTTCCTCTCATTCCCATATAAGTTGAAAACTAACAGGCCACTAACCCTAACTGCTATTAATTAAACCCAATTTTCGTCCATTTAATTATCCAAAAATCCTTAAAGACCAAAATACCCCTCCGGGGTGTCAATTTTTGGTTAAAATGCCCCGGACTCCAAATAAAATACCCAAGTAGTGTTTTCTTACTATTTCGACCCTTCCGGACACTTTGGCACGCTCGAAATAGTCGTCTGAGTTATACAAAAATAATTTATCTTTTTAAACCCCCAAATACATACTAGTGGCGCAACTCATATGCGTCCCAAATATTTATAACATAATTGTCGTGTATCTCATCCTCGACCATAATATTATTTCAATAATTACTAGCTCTCATCACGTTATTGATTATCATCATAAAATTGGATTAATTAAAATTTAAATTTTTCTTCCATTAAATTAATTAATCCCCATTTTCCATAAAAATAGTTATGCGCAAAAGTGCGGGGTATTACATAAGGCTGCTTGTACAAGAAAATGATCATCACTACTTTATTAATTTATGAGTCACAATCTTAGGGATGGGCCCCTCGCCCTAAGTTATTTTTTGGGTGATAATTTAGGGAAGGGGCCACTCAAAGTGAATCCCCTCACCTTGAGTAATTTTTTGTGCAGTTAATCTTGGGAAAAGGGAACACTCAAGGTGAGTCCCCTAGTCCTTGGTCATTTTCTATAGTATAAATCTTGGGGTGTGGGAGCCACTTGAAGTGAACCCCCTCGCCTTAAGCTATTTACTGTAGTGAGTCATACTTGGGTTAATGGGAGCCACTCGAATTGGGCTCCCTCGCCCTAGACTATTTTCTGTAGTACCAATCTTGAGAAGAGGGGCCACTCAAGGTGAGTCTCATTCCCCTTGTCCTTTCTTTTGTGGTATGTCAATCTTGGGCAAAGGGGCCATTCAAGGTGAGTCCCCTCGCCCTAGGTCTTCCTTCAGTAATATCAATCTTGGGTAGAGGGACCACTCAAGGTGAGTCCCCTTCCCCCGGGCCTTTCTTTTATGGCATGTCAATCTTGGGCAGTGGGTCCAATCGAAGTGGACCCCTTTTCCCCAGTTTTTAAAATTCATTTAGTAAGTGAGTACCCCTTTACATTATTCCCCTTTATGAAAAGTCTTTTGTTTTGGGTAGACCACGGGATTTTGGATGAAATTATTTATTCTTCTTGGAATTTTAAAGGTTCACTAGCCCCTTCATCATTGTGTTGGGTCATTAAATGCTCCTGTCACTTCAGCCTCCATTTATGGTCTCGAGGAAATGCATATCAATCTGGGAACAAACATCCCATCATTTGCATAATTATTTGTCTATCTTTTGGCCGCCCAAATAGGTGTGTGCTTTTTAGTACAAATGTCTCTTTAAACTTAGAATTCATTTTTTTACCTTTACCATATCAAACTCCTCAGAGCTCATGGAGAGATAAAGAAGAAAAAAACTTCTATAGCCATTTTCAGTTTGCAAACTTCAAACACGATTTCATTATCCTCTTCCTACAAAATCGCCTCTTCCCATATCCATGACGGTATCCATTGGTTTGGCCACTGTGGCCGCGGGGATCATCAGCTCTGCTTCCATCTCCATTGAACATTCTTTTGGGGGGGAAAATTGGCTGGGGTACCTCGTCTATGGAAACCCTCTCAATATCATTGAAAGAATAATTGGCTAACTACTCAAAGAGGTATTTTGGTTTATATCGTCTTTCCCCTTACTTTGGGCCAAAAGACACCTTTCTGTCTTCCCTTGCAAATTTTGAGCACGAGTTTTTGGCTAAGATAGTTGAGCGACTTGGCCTAGGTGAGTCCTATGATCTCCCTATCGTTCATTCTGATAGCATTCTTAGAGTTAGAGTAGATAGGGGTGACTTCCCCCACTCTAACATTAATATAAATGTTTGTGGAGGTGCCCCAAATGAATGGGAGCTATGAGTGAACCATATCATTGCCACCCCTCTACATAAGGTTGTTTTCGAGGGGCTTGGGCTCATTAGGACACTAGACAATTTGAAGACTTGAAATATTGTAAAACATGACACTACCTTTCATTTATTGGCCTCTCGTTGGAGCATAGACTCACACACTTTCATGATTAGGTGGGGTGAATTTTCCATTACTTTGGAGGACATTTGTGAGTTAACATGCTTGCCTTACTTGGGGGCCATATATTTACTGATGGCTTCGAGGATGCCCAAGAGTAAGAGATGCTATGAGATCTTCACTTAGCTCTTGGTGAATGCTTTAAATATATTTCTATCAACAAAACTGGTGCCACTAAGCACTCATTTTCCATATGGAAAAGGTATTGGTTCATAGATTACGAGCAGCTTCCTAAGGGGGAGAGCTCGAGCAAGGGGCCAAAAGCCTGGATCGCCTAAAAATTAAATCTCCCTCACACTTAAATGCATTATTTGTCACATATTTGAGCATATTTCTATTCCTTGGGAGGTCAGATGACTCCCCTAGAGAATTTTTATTTTGGTTAGCAATTAGACTTGCTCAAGGGAGGACTATCCCCCTCGCAGCCTTGACCCTAGGTTCTTTATATACTTGGCTGGATCATTCTCATGTTGATATCGAGTGATCTTGTGGCCGTTATGATGCCACTAACTTCACTAATTCCTTTATCTTTATGGCCTTCATCTTCGAGAGGTTCCCTATCTTTGCCCCGAAAGCGAGGGCATGTCAAAATGAGGTTCCTCTCATTTCCAGGTGGCATAGGAAGTCCCCAAAGAACCCCTTGGGGCCTTTGATAGACAATACTGATGAGTTTTTCTTTCGCCTTTATTGCAAGCGAGAAGGTGGCATTTTCACTTGGGGCTCTTTCTTTTCCTATGGAAGCACCTTCTACTTTCCCTCTGATGTGGATTCTTTCGCTACTTGCCACCATATTGAGGTGATGACTATGATTCTTCTATGTACTTTTCTTTTCTTGATTGATTTGGGTTAAGGTGTGGAGTTTTATCATTTTGAGAGAGTAAGGAGGCATTTTGGGTATGAATAGGGTGTTCACTCCCCAATTTATCCTTCGATAACTTCCCCCTTCGAGCTATATTTTGAGGATTATGCAAATTTTACTTTCGAGGGGATACTGCGTAGAGTTGATGGCCTTGGTAGACTATTTGTGCCTTCTCGCAATTACCTACCTTTCTTAACTTGTTCCTGGTTTACTCTGTGGGAGAGGAAGGTGGATCTAATTCAGAATTGTGTGGCGGATGTTCCTCACGAGATTATCCCCACGAATATTCTAAACACTAACAAATACTTGGGTAAGAGGACCTAGAAAGAGTTATGGTTTCACAACACAGTCCTAAAAGGTTACCCCTATTTTGGTGAGGCCCCTGCTCGATGAGTTCATTTACACCAAACACCCTTTGCCTCAACTTGCTAAGTCCAAAGGAAAAAGGAAGTCCAAAACCCAGGCTTCTTTTAAGAGAAAACACCCTGACACTGATATGTCAAACATTGTTCCAACCACAATCAGTGCTCCTACTTCCCCTGCTTTCCCCGTAAGTTTTAGGGCGAGCAAGAAGAATAAATATATTAGTGTCCAGGTTACTGCTCCTTCCTCCATTCCAGACCAAGGATCAAACACTGATACCCTAAGGGTGGATGAGGCCTATCAGACCATTCACGAGCAAGGCTATGAGGCCTTAGGAACTTCTACTTAGGAACCATCCATTTCATCCATCCATGTTCCTGAAGGAACTCTAGTTAACTTATCTTTACTTAGTGAAACTACCAGTCATGACGATTCACTTGCTAGTTTCCCTTCTCGCTCACTTTAAGAGGAACTGATTGATTATGGATGCACTCCTTCCTACGATGACATCAATTCTGATTCAAATCACATGGGTGTATTGATATTCATGATGAATGTGGACCCATCGCTTATACTTTATTATCAATTTTGAGGGAGTCTGATAGTTAGTATGATGACATCACCCATCCATGACGAGCCCTATGACTGGGCAACTACCATATGGGCAGAGTACTCGCCCAAATATTGTAATTTTTTTTCTTTTCTATTTCTTTGATCATCTCTTTATTTTATATTTCCTAAATTTTTGCTTAATGTTTTACTAACTTTAAATTTTATTACTTTGTATAAGCTTCTTCTGTTGGGGCAAATGGTTCCTTAGGGGTGAGGACCACCACCTCACCTATTTCTCCTCTTGTCCAGGCTCCCTTTCTAAGGGAAAGGAACTATATGCTTGTTTTTCCCTTGGGCTTGGTTAGAGAGGTTTGTCTTACTCATGATAATAATTCTCTTTCTTTCTAGTTTTATAATGTTTACTAACATATTTCCCTTATGTTTACCTTGCATCTTTCTCCTGTGTTTCCCACCACTACGAGGACCTCTTTAGTGTTTTCTCATTTTGTTCAGGTAAGAATCAACCTCTCTAAGTCTTTTATTCAAATACCACTTAGACGTATCTTAATGCATTTATTACTGTGCACTTTCTGAGGGCTATTTCTCTTAGCCGCACTAACCCATTCCTGTGTCTTCTGCGGTGGTAAGTCCTTCAGCTGGGCCTTCCACCACATCATCTCTAGAGGTATTTGAATTTTTTCATTTCTAGAATCTTTTTTCGTCTAAGTTCTTTTTTTTACAGGTCTCCCCTTCACGTAGTCCTTCCACCACTGGGGGGATGGTGTTGCTTACAGGGTTACTATCTCTAACTATCTGCTCTGGGAGGAAACCTATCCCCTTTCTTTATGTGCCCATGAATAAAAGGCCTCGCATCCATCCCTTTCCATCTCAGTCGATCTTCACTATTGTTTCCAGTGAGCCTATTTCACAGTCTCTTGGACCCTCTCAGGTATTAATCACACTATCAAAATCATTCTCTCTTTGATTGTGTTCATTTATAACATACTTATCAATGAACATGCCACCACTACTGCATCGGTTACTCCGATGGTCATTTTACAAACTTATTTTCCGACCTGTTGGTTAGAGTCAGGGGAATATAGGATGTTTAGAAAAAATATCATTTGGGACACCTCAAAGAAGATGGCACTCATTTGATCATGGATGACGGCGATGCAGGATGGACAGAAGAGTTACGTTAATAAGAGTAACTCTAAGTTCGAGTTTCAAGTGGGGGATCAGGTGATGTTGAAGATCTCCTTGGTGAAAGGAGGTGTGAGATTTGGATCCAAGAGGAAGTTGGTTCCCTGATATGTAGATACCTTCATGATACTAAATAGGGTATTCTCGGAGTTGTATCATTTGTCCTTATCTAATCATATCTAGTTAGTACACCATGTCTTCCATGCATACATCTTGGAGAAGTTTTTTAGAGACAAGGATGCCAATCCGTACATCGAACTCGATGGGATTGAGCTGTAATGTATTCTTGACTGGAGAGAGCAACTCTGCGATCGAATGTCATACAGTTAGTTATAGTCCAGTGGGGATGCCATAGCGAGGATGAGTACATGTGGGAGAGAGAGGAGGACATGCATGCGAGGTATCTAGAGATCTTTGAGACAGGCATATAATTTGAATTTTGAGGATGATTTGTTTTAAGGGTGAGGAATGTTACATCCGTATTTTTTATGCATTTTTATAATGTAAAATTTATTATTTTTTGACAGTTGCGACATGTGATGTCACTATTTATCTGTTATGTGTGTTATATAATTTATAATTGAAATCGAATTTAATACACAATAATACATTAAATAAATATTGAGAAGTGACTTAGTATTATGGAAGACTATGGAATGGTCAAGGACTAGGTGTCAGGGGTTTCTTGGTTTGGATTATTCCCTCGGTGTCGGGTCCTACCGACCGTGAAGTTGTTTCTTATAATACCTATCGTGATTAACTAATAACTAATTAAATAATTGATATTTGGACTCGTATTGGATAATATAGTAGTTTATTGAGATAATTAATGAGTTGTTATATCATATTTTGTATTGGAATTTGGGATGCATAGCATGCCCGTTTTTAACTTAAAATAGTGGATTCCAAGTCTATTACGTTATTATATGGCTTGTGTAGAGTTTGGGTCCATTTGGAGTGTTATTTGGGATTATTGAGTAAAGGTCCACATGGGGCATAAGGTTAATTTTGTCAGAAGATACATTAGGGGGTCATTAGTTTTAACCTAAACACATTAGAAATAATTAAGAATACCCTAAGAGGCTAGAGAGAAGAGACACTCAAGAGAGAATGATCTTGGGAGGTTTGAAGGCTTGGATTCAACCTAATTCACTAAGGCAAGTTTATTTAGTGTGGAAATTTGATTGTATTTGTGTTAGGATAATAGTTATTCATTTGAATCTAAACCAATTCATACGATAATATGATCTTATAATATAATTACTAATTTTCAAACTAATTTAATTGTCAAATTAATATTAAACCCATGTTAATGATATAGGTTGAATTTAGTTAAAAATCTCATGAATATAAATTAGAATAAGATTATAATTGTTAAAAACAATTTCATCACATTGAATCAAGCAATATCCCCTTATTTAATCCGAGAACTGATACAAATATGAGATTAATTGGTTAAAACTTTTAATCAAGGGTTGTTAAGTTTATATTTTGAAATCAAAACCTTAATTCATGTTATAAATTATTAAAAAGAATCAATATAGTTTAGCAATTATGTATTATAACTTATATCTGAAGGACAATGGGTTTGGTATTTATTGGAGGGTTTTAGACTAGGTTTTTGGGTTGTTAGCGATAGAATTTGAGTTCTAGAGATAATGGCTAGCATGAATCTCGTTCGAACAAGATTAATATCTCACTAGAATGATATTTAAGTTTCTATTCGGATGAGTTGGGAACATGGTAGAACGAGGTAGGGTGTCTTATTCAAACGACTTTGTAATGTCGTTTGAACGACTTGTGTAAACTCATTAGAACGAGTTAGGGATCTCGTTTGGACGAAGTTTGGTCAATTTAGATTATTATTAAAAGTGGCTAGTTAATTTAAGAAATTTGGAATATGGTTTAGTAATATTTTAATGAATACAATTGATACTCTTGATCTTATGTACAACACATACCATGCGTGAGTTCTCGTAGGGGACATACTAGGAAGGATTTCCTTGTGGTGAACACACGACGTCGATTGCACTGTTACTTTGGTGATAGAGGCAAGCTTACCTTGGTCATTTTTACCTTGAGTCCAACTATTAATGTACCCGTATCCCGAGGGGTAACCACTAAGGTTGTCTTTATATAGTCTTATGAATGAAGGTCTATATGAGAGATGAAAAGGCATAATGACTTGTCCATTACTGATGCTTTTAGATTATACATATGGGAAGACTTACAACTATAGTTAGAATGCACGAGTGATCCCTGAAGGGGATAGGGATAGGCTTTCGTATTATTTGGTGGCTCTTGCATAGCCCATTTATTTGTATACATCGACGACCATACTTATGTGGACATTAGACTTGAGACTATCTTCCCTCTATTTATATTAGTCCAGAGATGTATGCACTGAAAGTTGATATGGAACCATTTAATTATATTCTATTGAGAAGGATAATAATTAATTATTGGGTTCACTTGAGCTTGGGATTAGATGCATGCTATATTTAGGGTTGTTTGGGTTGTGTTAACTTAAAAACAACTAAAATACAAGTTGAGAATGCATAGTTATTATTATAATCCAAACTTGGTTAAAATTCTTACTCTTTGTAGACTTGCCATTAATTTTATTATTGAAATCTATTTTCAAGTCATAAGCCACCGTTCCAGCCTCAACCTTAATTTTCACACTTGCATTCTCTTCAGTTGTGGATTTTATAGGATGTAGGTGTCGATCCTGCATTCTCATTATTATTATTTCTATTTACATACCAGGGAGATCAGATTATTATAGTAGTTATTACTTCTTTAAGGAATTGGATTCATATTTAAGATAGTTGTATTTTCTGTTACAAATGGTATCCAAGCTTTATGTTGGCACATTCACATTGTTATTATTTATTTATTTATTATTACATTTTGCAGTTCTTTCAGTCATGCTAAGAATGGTATTCAGTTGTTTAGACTCAAGTATTATTTATTTTTTGATTAGCTCAATCTAGCTATAGATTTTATAGGGTGTCACATTTACACTATCCATATAACCATCCGTCAGTGGATGGTAAGTTATCCTAAGGTGTAGTCGAGTCCCCATGGCCTGTTGTAAAGTCTCAAAAAAAATTCCGATAAATGTAGGGCCTCAATTTGAAGTGATCAATAACAAACCCCTGTGTAAGTGAACAATCTTTTCCTAGGGACTTACGAGCACGTCCTAAGTGCTGTAACCTTTTTCCTTTTCGTTTTTCTTTTACATTAAAATCCCACGAAAATCAATTACCTTAATTAACCTTATACAACTCATATCTTTCCTAACCAAGTAATAGTTTGCGCTATTTGATCACCAAGTAACGAACAAAGTACTTTTATACCCTTGTGTCTAACTTTGTATAACCAACCCAATCAACTATCAACTTTACCAATATAAACAATCCAAGACCAATATTAATATGACCTAAACCAAACAAAATAATAAGTCCAAAATAAAAAAAAAAACAATTTATTTTATTTAATTCAAATTATTTATCCAACTCAAATATAACAAACTTTATTTTATTTAAATTAAATCCCTTTTTCATTGTTAATATTAAATTAAGTTATTTAAAAAATTATCCAAAAATATGGGGTATTACAATTACTTTAGTCACATAATTGAATTCATAGTGAGGTTCCTAATCCTTTGACATATGTGGTTGAACTTCAACCTATGTCTAGTGTAATGATTGGTTCCAGGAATCCTAAACACTATCCTAAGATAGAAAAAAGTCTCTAAGGTGACCTTTCCTATGACAATAAGTGAAACAGTAGGGTTTAAGGAACTTCACATTCTTGTGCTTGGAGTGCTCTTAGGTGGGGTATATGTAAAAGTCTTGTTTGATATTTTGATAAAGACATTCTCGACTTTGGTAGCAGACCCTTTTGAATAGTCATAGCCAAGTCCATTATTGTCCTTCAAGGATTAAAATGGTGCTAGTAACATCTTAGTTAACCTTTTAAATATCTATTCAAAGTCCAACTTCACCTTATTTGACTCCGCGAGGTCCTTCTTTAGAATAAATTTCTTATCCTTCTTATGATTATACAAAAGTCACTAGCCTCCTTATGATTATCAACAATAGTTTATTCTCGAGATTCTAATTTCTCAAATGCGCCTCACCCTTATTCATGGAACAAATATCCTCCTTATCCTATTTAAACTTATCTATAAGCCTAAGATTTTTTTTCTCTATCTTAAAGGACATATTAAAAAACTTAGGAAATTTTTTTTAGTTCCAACCTCCTTTACACCTTTGAATCTATTGTATTGGAAATCTATGACATTACCCTCAACCTTGTCATCAACAGGGGAAGACTTATAACTAATTTCTTGATGGCGATGAATGTTAATTGATTGCATTTAATTGAAGACTCATTTGTGAAGCTCGAGTCACTGTCACTAGGAGTGGAATTACACCTCTTCTTGTCATTACTCCTCCATTTAGTGGGACACTTGAATGACTCTTGACCAACACTTTAACACTTAAATAATCTCCCTAAAATATTTTTTACCTTTCTTCCTTGGGTACCGAAAAAAATTTCTCATCTTATTGACCTTGTTTCTTTCAAACATTTATGGTATATAAAATTTATTACAATTGATAGTTTTCTCCAATGTATTAGCAGATTTAGTAAAATACCCTTCTTCCCTACCAGTAATGTCAGGTCAGAAGAATACCCCGTTTTACCTTTAATATAATTCCCTTTCCCTTCTTCGGCGGAGGAAAATATCCAATTCAAACATTTGTAGAGACTTTATGAGATATTCAACTTTCATGTTGTCTAATCTTTTTACAACATTTAAGGACGTGATGTATGGTAAGAATCAAGGTGGTAGTGACCTTAAAATCTTCCTACCCTCGAGTCTAGAATATTCTCACCCAAATTAAAGTGAGATTTCACAATATTAAAGAGTTTTGCATAAATGTCATCAAAGGTATCATTATTTATCATATAAAAAATTGAAACTAGGTGAAGATATGTTGGATCTTCAAAATCTGAACGGTATCGGTACCCTCATGGTTGGCTTCTAGAATGTCCGTGGATGTAGTACACATAGAGATATGTTGGAACTCTTTTTGAGTGACTCCAAAATAAATCGCATTTATCCCCTGTAGCTATAATTAATTAGCCTAACAATGATTAACCACACCCTCTTATCTTGAGATTTCAGGAAAATGATCATACGCACCTTCTAGTACGTGTTGGTTCTATAATCAAACACACGTGGACGCATGATTGACTGATCCTAAAAAACATACCCCCAAGATCCATTGTAGTGAAACACCATGATACTATTTTGAAAAAGTATGTGCCCTATGGATCTAGTCAAATTAATTAATTACCTCATACTATTGAAATCAAATATATTTAATAGAACTAAGTTTAATTTTACCGAATAAAATTAATTAGTTTAATTTGCATGCAGGTGATTTAGAATTCAATGAGAAAGGTAAAACAATCACACACAATACATACAGATTTAAAGTGAAAACCCTCGAAGAAAAAACAACTATTGCCCCAACCCAAAAAGTCCACTAGTAATATGAATAAATGTTAATAGGACTTATAAAAGGACATATACATATTACATATATGACAACAATAACCTCCACGAAGTCACTCCCTTGCATTTTCATTTGTGATGCCTCTGCTTGTATTAGCAATCAACTCCTCTATGTTTGGACTAAGATTGCTTAGCCCTCATAACTCAGTATCCATTGATCTCTTCAATTTGGATGATCTACCCATGCATACGCTACATTCTAAGTACCCACACGATTCCTCATGTTGAAATCTTTTACCGATGAAGAACACCATAGGGTATTGTAAATTAAAAGTTTACTTTGTAAGCATAAAAATGACAAGATCTCACTCTCATAATAAATCTCCCTCAAAACCCATTAGGGTTATGTAAAAACTATATGGTGTACTTTGAAATACATGTCTATGTTGTTATTTATACTTTCTAGAAAAAGATACCAACTAAACACATTTTCTGAAAAAATATGCCTTTGTTCGAACCAGTGATTTTTTTCAGGTGAGGTCTTTCGCACAAGGGGTTCCATAAGATACTGCTATCTTAGGAGGACTTTTGTTTACAAATAGGGTCGTCATGCGAAGTGACTTTTGTAAGAGGGGGCTCTCATTCAAACAAGAAAATAAAAAAATTCCTCGTAAAAATTAGTAAAAAAAATTCTCACATCTTAAAATGGGTTTGTCCATTCAATTCCCTACTTAAAAATAAACTTAAGAAAATTATAAAAACCTCAAATGATTATAAAACTTCCAGTAATCTGAATATCTTGATATGTTTTTTAATAAAGCCAAAACAAAACAAAACAAAACAAAACAAAGGAGTGTAAAACCTTCTCCTTGCGATTTGGAACTAAACATGGCCTATAAATCAATCAAAAATGAATTAGCAGCTATAGTATAATATGCCAAATATAATTAGGCACTAATAGAACTAAGATAGGGTACTTCAAGACTAAGAATCAATTCACTATTTATAGGACAAAATGGATCCTTTTTAGTATCAAGTTACCTACTAACCGTTGGATAAAATTTTTTTTAAAGAAAAGGATTTTTATTGAATCAATAGAGAGAAAAGCCCTATCAAATGGCTTACAAGCAAATATCAAACTATGAGTACAAAGTTCAAAAAGACATTATAGAGAACTTTTCTGAATCAACTAAAATAGATGTTCTAATAGCTCTAGGGAGATCACTATAATTTTGAAAGGTTGAAGAGCATTGTTGATCGGACCCATGGTTGGCAAGCAAGATTGCAGTTCTATTGGCTTCTGAGGAACATAACTTGATAAGACAATGATTAGTCTGAAGAAAATCTTTGATTTCTTTAATAATAGCCCTTATACGCCATGGATATGTTGAAGAAGAAGATGAAAGGCAATTAAGAAAATTTTCTAAATCAACTTCTATTTTTATGTTAGAAATAAACTTCACCTTGCAAAAATTGATCCCAACCAAAATATATTGAATTTGAGCTTCAATCAATGAACCTATTGAAAAAGTTTTTGAAAAATCCTAAATGAATCGACCCACGTCATTTCGAATAATAGAACCAATACCCATATTGTTCCCTGTCTTAGCACCACAGTTGAGTTTGAGTCTTTCTTTTGGAGGAAATTTCCAAGTCACAACTTTGAAAGAAAATTTAGAAAGCTTGAAGTTGAAAGAAAAGGCAGCTATGACCTCATTATTTAATCAGCTTTCCCACTTTTGAATTTGGAATTTTGAAATACCTCAGCAATTCTAGATATCACCCTTGAAGTAACTAAGTTAGCTCTCATTGATATACCTTCAAAAGGAGCTTTTTTCTAGCAAGCCAAATTTCCCAAATGATAGTAACTGGAATGATCTTATACAGCCATTGAGATATATGAGAGTTACCTGAATGTAACCACCATTGAATTATCGAGCCATGAATAGAGGAAGGTCTTTAAGTAACTCCCAATAAGCAGAAAAAATGATTCCAAACTTCAACAGCTAGACCTGATATAAATAGATGATTCAGAGATTCACCATTCTTATGGCAACACTAACATCTTGAAGCTAATTTCACTCCAACCTTTTGAATAATATCTTCAACAGGAAACCATTTAGATAAGGTTTTCCACACAAAAGTAGATATATTAGGAGGAATATGAGGATCCCAAATAAAGTTAAAAGCTAAAGAGGACAATTTACACTTTCGAATAATCTCATAAGCAGAGGAAAAGGAGAATTTTCCACTAGATGAGGGTTGCCATATCAGAACATTATCTAACCATAAAGAATTAGCCTCCATAGTATTCCAAGTAGATCGAATTCTTCTAAAAGACATAAAGACACTTCCAGTAGATACATTAGGATATTTAGCATTCATAAACTTAGCCCATAAACTAGTATTCTTCTTCATATTACAAGCCAATTTGATGTTGGAAGCTTCTCTGATATAAGCCAAATTTTTTATGCCTAATCCACCTTCTTTTATTGGAAAACAAATAGAATCCCACTTAATCCATTGAATTTTTTTTCCATGATCTTTATTTATTCCCCAAAAGAATGAACTAATCAATTGATTAATTGATTTGATCACCAATATAGGAGGCTGTAAAGGAAATAAAGTAAATATAGGAATATAATTTAAAACAACTTGGATCAAGGTAACTCTACCAGCTAAAGAAAGAAATTTAGACTTCCAACTCTGAATTTTGGAGGCACTAGACTGAATTAGAGATTCAAAGTACATAGCTTTCATTCTACCCTTGAACAACGGGCATCCAAGATAACTCATTAGGCCATTTGAAAATTTGAAACCTGTGATATTGGCAATATTGGATCTGACAGTAACAGATGCTTTAGAGCTTAAAGAGAAGCAACATTTCTCTTTGTTAAAGATTTAACCTGATTCCTTCTCATAACAGTCAATAAACTTCATGAGATTTTGAAGACTTTTCTTTGATCCTCTAGAGAATATTATTAAATCATCAGCATAACCAAGATGACTAATTAATGGACATCATCTAGGGTGAGAGAAAGGAAAAATAGAACCAGCCAACATCTTCTTATGTAATCCTCTGGTAAAAACTTCTGCCATGATAATGAATAAGCTTGGGGAAATAACATCCCCTTGCCTAATACCCCTTGAAGGTTGAAAGAACCCCATAAGCTGCCCATTGATAATAATTGAGAACTATGTGGATGAAATGCATCTCCAAATTAAGTCAATAAAAGTCTCTGAGAATCCAAAAGCTCTTAGAGTTTTAATTAAGAAATGCCATGAGGTTCTATCATAAGCTTTAGTCAAGTCTAGTTTCAAAACCACATTACCTCCAATAGCTTTTCTATCAATAAGTTGCATCATCTCTTGAGCTAATAGAATGTTGTCAAGTATGCTTCTCCTTTGAAAAAAACTTGATTGATTGCAAGAAATAATAGATGGTAGCATAGGGCTAAGCCTGGAGTTAATAATCTTGGTGATTATCTTATAACAAAAGTTACAAAGACGGATTGGTCTGTAGTCCTTGCAAAACATAGGTCTATGAACTTTAGGAATAAGACTAATCATAGTTGAACTCCAAGATTTGGTAATGTCAACTCCTAAGAAAAATTCTTGGATAGCATTCACAAGATCCTGCTTAATGATATCCCAACAAATCACATAGAAATACCCATTGAAGACATCACATCCAGCTCAGCTATTCTGATTCATTTCTTTAATGACTTTTAAAATTTCTTCTTCTTCTGGGATAGAAATCAGAATACTATTCATCTCCTCTATCAAAAGCTTTGGGATAACCTCAAGTAAATCCTTATCTTCAAGAGGACCTACAAAAAATAAATTTGAAAAATAAGAGAAAAATTGGTTAGCAATGTCTTCTTTGTTCTCTTTGATACTCCCCTTTTCATCTTTAATAACATGTATACGTTGCCTTCTTCTATGATTTTGAACCTAATCATGATAGAATTTAGTGTTTCTATCTCCACTGCTTATGCAATCACCCCTAGCTTTCTGAAACCAAAAAAATTCATCTTTAGCCATAGCAGCATTGAGGTCTACTTTGGATTTAGAGTAAATCTGCCTTTCATCTCCACAATTATCAGTTTCTAACTTCAACTCTTATTGAATAAGATTGTCCTCCATATTGGAGATTTCTTCAAACACATTTTTGAACACATCTTTATTCTAGATTTTCAAAGCTGCTTTCAGTCTTTTGATTTTAAAAGAGAATACCTCCATAGGTCTACCTGTAGCAGCCACTGCCCAAGAACTTTGAACTAAGTTGAGAAAACCTTCATGAGTACTTCACATATTTTAAAATCTAAATGGTTTAATATAGGAATCAAAATGACTCTGAATTGATATTAACAAGGGACTGTGATCAGAACAGTTTTCATTCAGATGTTTTATGGATGATTTAGGGAAGGAGTCAAACCAGGAAGAGTTAACCAAGCCTCTATCAAGTCTCTCAAACATCATATTACCATTTACTCTTTTGGCCCAAATGAATTTAGACCCACTATACCCCAAATCTTACAATGAACAGCTAATCAAGCATGAGTTAAAATCAGAAGCACCCCTAAGATCAATATTAGAACCTCCAGCTCTTTCAGCACTTGTACATACTATATTGAAGTCCACCACAACAATAAGAGGAAAATCATTGCAAATAGATGAACTATATGCTAAATAATCCCATAAATCCCTTCTTTCCAATCTAGTACATTTAGCATAAACTAAATTAACTCCTAACTGAGTTTTTAAGCTAGGATGATCTAAATTTAGAAGCAAATTTTGATCCCCATCTAAAATAGCCTCACATTGGATCCCATGTCTCCAAAAGAACTATATATTATTTAATCTATTAAAGCAGTATCCCTCAAAGCTAATAATTCTCCTAAAATCTTCTATTTTAGAGCTAACAACCATAGGTTCAAGAATAGCTAAAAATGAAAGTTTATTATTCTTATAAATCTTTTTAATCCTCCTTTTTGTAGGCTTATTCCCCACTCCTCTAGCATTCCATACTAAACATTGTATCATTGAGATTGGATATGGCAAACTTTCGTAGAACCTCTACTAGTTGATCTGGTAACCCTTCTTTTTGCATTGAACAACTTCTTGTTACCTTTGGTTTTTAGTTTCTTTCTAATGATCACCATAGGTTTAACTGAACTATTCTCCTTTCTCTCCTTACTATCAATTTTTTCTGACAACAAGGCTGAAAGCATATTCAAATCCTCCCAATCAGATTCGTAATGGACTTCAGACTTATCATTATCTGAGTGGTATCCCCTATTTGAAATTCTAACTTTATTATCCATTTTATCCATTTTAGCACCTGAGATGTTATACTTTTCATCAACTAAATAGATCCCCTCCTTTAAGATCAATTCATTAATCTTTAATTCCTCTGTCCTTTCTTCCTTCCATTCTCCTTCCTTTTCTTGATCAGCCTCTCTATAATTTTCATCATCTTCTCCAATTGTTATAATACTATTCTGATTAGGAGTCCTTACTTGATTATCTTTATCATCAGCTTGGATTCTTAATTCTTGATCTTCAGTATCAATGGGGAGAGTCTTTGTTAAAATCATAGATGCTTCTGATTGGAACTTCAAGACAGGTTGCTTCTCTGATTCCTTTTCTTTAGGCCTATATATCCGTAAAGGTTCTTGAAGTTTGGATGGGTTTTTTAAGCATTGTGAATCTTGTTCAACAACTTCCTTGCCTTTCCTATCAAGATTCTTATTATGTTCCATCTTAAACATACAATTCCCTTATTGATGACCAATTTTAAAACAATAAGAGTAATAATAAGGCAGGCTTTCATATTTGATGGTTTTCTAATAACCAACATCATCACTTCCTATCCAAATTCTATAAGGTCTTGGCTTTAGGAGATCCAATTCTACACACACTCTAGCCACACTAGGTCTATAAATGTTTTCAGTGGATTGATCAATCTTAAGGGGATTTCCAACTTCTTGAGCCAAAGAAAACAAAGGTTCTTCAGCAAAAAGATGAACAGGTAATCCTGGAAATTGTATCCATATGGGAACAATGGGACTTTATTGATCAGATGTAAATGTTGGGGACCATTGAAAAGTCCTCATAGGGCCCTTACCAATATACCATTGATCTTTCATCCATAGCCTTATGAAATCTTCTTAACAGTTGACTCTAATAAGGATGTGTTTATAATCAATAAGACCAATATAATATGCAGCCTTCAAACCAAAAGATTCAAAAAAAATTTGAATATACTCCATTGATGGCTTACCATGTGAGAACTTTCCAACTAGGTCATGCTTGAAAGGTGCAGATAGGATGTTAACTTCTTCTTGGGAGAAAATAATTACAGGTTCACCCTTATATTTTGAGAGAGGTTTGATATTGATTGCATGGGAAGGGGATTGTTCTTTCAAAACGCTAGCAAAGGATTTTTACTACGGATTAGGGGGATCAGGAGGTTTAGGGGTGATGGACGTAGAAGGTAAGAGAAGGTTGGTTGCCATGCAACCCTAATTAGGGTTATGGCGGCTAGAGAGAAAAGGCTTTGGTAATCGCGAATTCAGGGTGAAATTATGTATTTGGATAACATTTATCCATATTAAATGACTTTAAAACATTTTCAATATAATTTGTTTTATGGATAAGGATGACACTTGAGTTGTATTCGATATGTAGGCCGAGATAATAATTTTTTTTCTGACATCTTTCATGTTAAATTATTTCTTTAAATTTTAGAATATTTGTCAGCTCTTTTGGAATACCAATTAGATTTCTATTATCTATATATACTAAAATGATTAAAAAATCCAGATTCAGTTTTTCTAATGAATACATAAGGACATATAGAATTTTTAATATACCCTTGTGTTGATGCAAAAAACTGGACCGAATCCCATTTTTATGATCACAAATAAATGGATGAAAGCAATCCAATCAAGCACATAAGAGACAAAGATTTTTAAAGTGGTTCGGCTATGAATAAAGCCTACGTCCACTGTTATTTTATTCCCAGGGGTTTACAATAGCACCATAGGGTGTAGAGAGAGAAAGGATGTGTATCTTGTGTATGGGGTTTCTATGTTCTCTTGGATCTGTTTTTCTTTTGGCTAAGGGAATACATGTATTTATAGTGATGGGAGATAAAGAGATTCATTGTATGTAGACATTTATACATTATGTCTACATTCAATGAATCTAATTGTTGAATTACTTGGTATGCTATGTGTTGTCATCTACAGTATAAATGTACATTAATGCTCATTAAATGCATAGTTATCCTTTGATCTTCCTAGTTGATATGCCGATCAACTCTCCTCGGGTGCCGACTTACTCTCCTCGGGTGCCGACTAATTCTCCTCAGGTGCCGACTAACAGACCAACTCTCCTCGGATGCCGACCAACTCTCCTCGGGTGTCTAATATTGCCACGTAGGATAACATGTGTCCTTTTCTGATTGGTCCTCGTAGATGGAGAATTTTTGCGTTAACAGAAGCCCCCAATGCTCCATTCTTGATGGTTTACTTGAAAGGATGGAGTATTTATTCTGCAGTGTTGCTCGGTGCTCGTGAAATTCTTGATCTACCTTCTTGATTTGTTCAACATAAAGTGCATTATCTCCTGGATGACATATGATGCAGACTGATCCATGGTTGCTAATCTTTCTTTTGAGAAACTCCGTGTGCTATGTATCACCCCTGGGAATTTGGATGCATCCATGCCATAGTATGCAGCTTGTAGCTTGTCATAATCTTCAAGTATGTTGATTGGTTCGCTAGCCGACCAACTGCCTCCTGTGCCGAGCCACTGAGTGCTAACTTCACGTGCTTGATTCTTCTGATTTATGATTGTCTGAATACTTTGTCGAGTAACATACTAGCTTTTGAACCCAACTCTTCAATCTGATTAGTACCAAGCTAGTGGTGAACTTCGAAATATTTTCATACAACTTCTTCTTCAATATTGGTCGGGATAGTAGTAGCAAAGATCTCAGTGCTGTAGATGCTAAATTTGACTTCTGAACTTCAATAGTATGTGCATAATAACTCCTGAATATGCCTTCTGAACTTCTGAATGTACCTCCTGAACTTCTGAATACGCCTCCGTGTGAGTTTATGAAGATGAATTTGGTGCTCGACTGCATGATGTTATAAGAATGTGCCACCAAATGAACAAATATATCTGTAATAGAAGCCCCCAAATGAACAAATACTTTATCGAGCACCTCCTAGATCGACCATCCATGATGAATATCAGGATGCTCAAAGATCTTAACTTCATAAATTCTCCTCTTGCTTTAAATGATCCACCTGCTGGCGAGGAACCTGTTTCAAAAGCAGAGGGGAAGAAACCAATAGAATGGGAATATTGATGTAATAAATTTGTATTTCATTCCTGATGTATTTTGTTTTTGATTTTAATGAAAGACTTTCATTTTTGTTCGCAATATTAATTGCTATTGTCTTGTAAAATACTTTACATCTGTGCATATGTATCTGTTAAAAAGATAACAATATAGTGTTGTTTATCGATCAACTTATTGTCGACTAGTTTGAATTTGTGGTAACCATTTGATAAAAAATGATGTTTTGTTTATCAACCAACTTAGTAAAAAAGTTACGAGTATAAAAAATGTTACTTGATCACTTTCTCGTTTTCATAAAATGTTTCCGACCAACCAAGGTCGGTAAATTTTCCTTTTCGACCAACTACAGTTAGTGGGTTTTTATCCCCGACCAGCCATAGTTAGTGGATTTTTCCTCTACGAGCAACTTTGGCGCTTTCTGGAATAATCTTACCTCCCGACCAACATAAGTTGGAATTTTCGAGAATATATTTATCTCCCGACCAACATAAGTTGGCATTTTCGAGAATATATGTACTTACTAACCAACATAAGTTGGCATTTTTAGGAATATTTTGTTTCCTAACCAAACAGGTTGGCATTTTTAGGAATATTTTGTTTCCTAGCCAAACAGGTTGTCATTTTTAGGAATATTTTGTTTCCTAGCCAAACAGGTTGGCATTTTGAGGAATATTTTGTTTCCTAACCAACCGAGGTTGGCATTTTTAGGAATATTTTGTTTCCTAGCCAAACAGGTTGGCATTTTTAGGAATATTTTGTTTTCTAACCAACCGAGGTTGGCATTTTTAGGAATATTTTGTTTCCTAGCCAAATAGGTTGGCATTTTTAGGAATATTTTGTTTCCTAACCAACCGAGGTTGGCATTTTTAGGAATATTTTTACTGAGTAGTCTGAGTTTTGCCGAGTTTTGCCGAGTAGTGTGTAGCACTAGTATTCCCCAAAAAATTTTTAATAAAAGGAGCTGGTATAACAGCTTCACTTCCAAACGCCAGCATATATGGTGATTCTCCAGTTGCTGCTCGGGGAGTAATACGATAATCCCACAGTACTGACTGCAACTCGTTGATCCAGTTTGCTTTTGCGTCACTTAGTCTTTTCTTCAATCCATTTAGCAGTGTTCTGTTCGTCACTTTAGTCTGTCCGTTGCTTTAAGGATGTCCGGGTGCCGAGTGGATCTTTAAGATATTGGACAGATGGCAATAGGCAGCGAACTCCTCGTTGTCAAATTGTGTTCCATGGTCTGTGATGAAGGCATGAGGAAGACCATATCGACAGATGATATTATTCCTGATAAATTGGTACACCTTGTCGTACGTCATATCAATGAGAGGCTCCGCTTCTACCCACTTAGTAAAATAATCCACTACAACGACGAGGTATTTGAACCTTCCCCTGGTCGTTGGCAGTGTGATTAGGCATAAATTCTTCACATTTATCCCCTTAATTTCGGTATTTTTACGATCCCGTGCGGTGTAAATAGCTTGGATTTATCTCATATCTATGCTACTAACCCTTTTTGGTAAGTATTTCGTATTTTTGTATCTCTTATGTGTTTTACAGGTATTTCATGCAAGAAAGATGGAAAAGAGAACTCAAAATAGTGAAAGAAACCAAGAATCGGGGAGTTGAAGGGCATTTTCGTAATTTTGTAGCCTTAGTCCGGAAGTGGGGCCAACGGGAAAGTTGAAGATCTTGCAATTACAAGAACACTGGAAAAAACGGCACCCAAATCCGAGCTACGGTGAAGGAGTTATGATCATTTGAAGTTGAGAAAAAATCCAAGGAAGAAAAGAAGAAAGTTGGAAAATATTCTAAGTGTTGAAAGAGGCCCAGAAACCAGCCAATTCACCCGAACCGGTACACCCAGAACCCGAACCGGTTCGCCCATTTGTCACGCTCCAGAACCGTTACAAAATTAGTCACGCTTTCTAAGTGTGACAAATTGGCAGATACGGGATTTTTATTTTGTGCTTATCTTTTAGCCAAAAGAGTTTTATGTTTTGGGGACTCTTCTAAACGACCTCTAGCCTATATATTTAGTCATTAGGACTCTTTTTATTAAGATTTCACTTATGTAAAAGCTCCATAACAAGTAGGAACATCTAGGAGAGGAATTTACATACTTTGCACCATTAATTCAAGAGCTTTTTCGATTTTTCTTCAATCTTTGATTTCTTCTTGCATGTTCTTGTTCTTCAGTCGTGGTAATTTCTATTTCCAACACTTTTATTATTATTTACCATGTTAGGCTAGGTTTTTAAAGGTTGGGATACATGAACCCAACCTGATGTGTTAATTGCATGTGTATAATATTAGTCCTCTGAATTTAATGATTGATTATGATCGTATTGCGTAGTTACACAACAATTGTAGATCTTTATATCTCGTTTGCCTCTGGGTACTCGTGATGATTTAGAGTACAATTCGAGTACTACTATCGCGATACTGATTTACTCATCCTCAGATTAAGTATGACGCGGGCTTGAACCTCGTATACGTAATGCTTGGGAGTACTAAATTCCGGGTTAAATTAATCAGTTAAATTTACGATTAGTTTTATACCATCAATACTCTAGGGTTGGGGGATTGTGTCGCTACCTTAATTTTCCAATTAGTTTTAGTTAACTTCTTAATTTTTCCCTTTTTCCTTTCTCACTCAATCATCATCTTTTACACTTTATTTTTTGAAGTAATAAATCAATTAAAATCTATCAAACATTCCCTGTGGATTCGATACCCAGACTCGCCACTATACTCCACAAGAGTGTAGTTAAAGTTTAGGTTTTTTGTATTGTGGTTGGAAGCCGATAACAACGATTAGCGTATTTACACGGACGCTCGGTTTCCACCTCGATCAAAATGGCGCCGTTGTCGGGGAGTGTTTTGTTATAGATTATAATTGATTTACTATTTCGCAAGATATTTTTTCCTTTTTCTTTTTTTTTTGGGTTGCACAATTGAGCGCCAAGAAACGTTGAATCCTTAGCCGCACACCTCTTTACGTGGATTGTCCGTTTACAAACCATTCGGTAGTCATGTCTTTTTATAGTGAGTTCGGTAATTATATTGGTTCATATGGGAATCGTTTTCAAACTTTTTATTCTCAAGAATTCGAAGGGCCTCGACTTATTCCCATTGGTGAGGGTCTTCGAATTATTCAGAAAGAAAGGCTTGAAAACTTACGTTTGTATGGGAGTAGTTCTCTAGCTTTTTGTGTGCCAGAACCCGTGCCTCGACCTACTACCGTTGGTGAGGCTATTCGAAATCTTGAGAATGAAAAGCTTGAAAACAAATATCGAGAAGAAAATCATTTTTGGGAGCACGAGTTGAATGCACTATTTGAATCCAATAATGATTTTTCTTCCTATATTTTTAAAGACAAGGAATGTTTTCAACCAAATGAGGAATCCGAGGTGCTAGAGTCAAGGAAGCCTACTTTGGAAGAAACCTTCCATCTTTACATGCAAACGGTAAAGAGGATCCTTGGTGATGATTGGGAAATTGAAACACTTTGTAAGGAGACTAGTTCTTCTTTGGAAAACAAAGAGGAGGTTGAGACTTACGTGTCACCTCAAAATTTTGAAGAACATCTCATTGAAAGTGAGTCTTGCTCTCTTGAAATTCAATCTCCAAGTGACGATGAATCACTTGAGATTGAGTTTATTTCATCACCATTTTCGTTCACCGTTATTGAACCATTAGAAGTACCGCTAGATTCCTATCAGTCGGTTGAAAATTCTGAAACGTTTACACCTTTTACCGAAAAAGACACTTTGCTAGAATTATTTTCTAATATGGACACTTCCTTTTTGTGTGCCCCTCTCCCCATACTGCTTGAAAAATATATGGGAGGTGATTCTATTTTTCTTGGATCTCAATTGTACTTGTCCCACCTAGCATCCAAACCACCCATCATCCCGTTAAAATTTTTAATTGGTGATGGTTCATTTTTTCCATCTCACACATGCCTTCCGTTGGTCAAACGGAATTATATTTTTTTAGGAGGCATGCATTCTAGTGAGGGTACACCATTAATCCCTCAAAGTCATATTGTATTTTGGGTGGACCCTCAAATTTTTCGACTTCTAGTGTATAACTTATCAGAATTTGAAAATCGTAGGTTGTACAATAGATAACTTTTTTTTTAGTTTAGAATTCTTGTTATTATTTTTGTTATGCTTGGTTCTAACATGTTTTGAAGATTCAATGGACTCTCACATTCATCGGGGATCGCTCCATTTTGGGTAATATCTTTCTTTTCCTCTCTTTATGTTGTGTTCTTGATTCGCATTGAGGACCATGCAACATTTAAGTTAGGGGGTGTGGGATATTCTTCCCGTTTATTGTTTAGATTCATTGATTCGATCACATGTTCTTTCCCGAGTGTTTTTTTTTTAGAAAAAAAAAAATTGAAAAATTTTGAAAAAAAGCCAAAAATATTTTTCTTCAAAATAAATAAAGATTGGAATTTAAAAGCTTCAAAAATGTCACAAATATTTTGTCTCAAGTTGTAAAAATCAAATGCACAAAGATGAAATTGACCAAAGATGGAAATTGTGCGAAAATTGACGACTTTACAAATAAGTGTTGAGATTAACAAAACCCGGTGAGATTTCGCGCCTATCGATCTTTTTGAGTTTTTAAATCAATCTGAGTTAATGGTTAACTCATAGTTCTAATTCAGCGTTTTACAAAAGTTGTTGATGATCTCTATTTTATTATTTTGATCGGTTATGGAAAAGGGAATGTTGTCTCGAAATGCGCACTACAAATCTCTAAATTAAATTAATCTCGAGACGTATATGGTAAATTAATAAGTAATTCGGACAATGAAGTAGGCCATCGTTTGTTACCAAAAAATATTAGACATAAAAAGATGTGAAAAATTATCCCTTTGATAACCCAATTGAGCCGAATAAAATTTATCCTTTTCGTTTGGTAACCCGAAAAACCCAAATAGCCCGGAATTGTGAAAAATGAAAAAAGTCATAATTTAAGTCCGAAAAGTGCAACAAAAAGGGGCAAGAAAAAAATAGAAGAATGCTCAACAAAAAATAGCAAGAAAAGAAAAGTGTGAAAAAAATAGGGAAAAAAATAGAAAAAGAAGAGAAAATGAGCAATAGCCCCCCCCCCCCCCCCCCCCCCCCCCCCCAAAAAAAATAAAAATAAATAAATCACTAACGGACATCATAAGAAAAAATTCCAATTCCGAATTTCCCAACCATTTCATGTTACCCAACTACACCTTAAACCCGAAAAAGTCCTAACTGAGTTCGAATTGCGAAATTGGTTACCGCGTGGAGAGTTAAAACACAAAAAGATAATAAAAGAGATTACATGGTGTGAAAAAGACATGATGGTTCCCATTTCCCTATGACCGTATTCCGATGAAGAGATCTTTTCACCCAAAAATTTCCGTCTTTCAATTTGTGTGCGTGACTTTGCGTCCATTATATTTACTCTTTATAAAATCACGCATACCGAGAGAATAGCCACATTCCGGAGATTCGTTTGAGAGAGCATCCCGTGAGCATTTGAATCAAAACGAATTTTTGGAAAGTAACGTAATGATCAATCGGTGGAAGTTAGCGGTTCAATTTTTGGCTTCGCACACACACACTATGACTTGAGACTCCTAAATAAGATTTTAAGGTGACCATTTTTGAGGAGTTTAAATTTTACAATTTTTAAGTATATTGATATTTCTTTGAGTCAATAATGAATTTTGTGGGTATATTCACTACAAACCCTCACGAGACACCACTCGTCCTACTAGGGTAACCTATGGGTTTAAAGGCTTGTTGCATACGCTAAATGCAATCGCTTGCCCGCGAAAAAGGTATTCTATCCCAATAAAGTTTTTGAATGGTCCTTAACTCATACTCTCGTTCTTTTACATTGCTCGGGACACGCAAAGTTCTAAGTTAGGGGGGTTTGATTAGGCATAAATTCTTCACATTTATCCCCTTAATTTCGGTATTTTTACGATCCCGTGCGGTGTAAATAGCTTGGATTTATCTCATATCTATGCTACTAACCCTTTTTGGTAAGTATTTCGTATTTTTGTATCTCTTATGTGTTTTACAGGTATTTCATGCAAGAAAGATGGAAAAGAGAACTCAAAATAGTGAAAGAAACCAAGAATCGGGGAGTTGAAGGGCATTTTCGTAATTTTGTAGCCTTAGTCCGGAAGTGGGGCCAACGGGAAAGTTGAAGAGCTTGCAATTACAAGAACACTGGAAAAAACGGCACCCAAATCCGAGCTACGGTGAAGGAGTTATGATCATTTGAAGTTGAGAAAAAATCCAAGGAAGAAAAGAAGAAAGTTGGAAAATATTCTAAGTGTTGAAAGAGGCCCAGAAACCAGCCAATTCACCCGAACCGGTACACCCAGAACCCGAACCGGTTCGCCCATTTGTCACGCTCCAGAACCGTTACAAAATTAGTCACGCTTTCTAAGTGTGACAAATTGGCAGATACGGGATTTTTATTTTGTGCTTATCTTTTAGCCAAAAGAGTTTTATGTTTTGGGGACTCTTCTAAACGACCTCCAGCCTATATATTTAGTCATTAGGACTCTTTTTATTAAGATTTCACTTATGTAAAAGCTCCATAACAAGTAGGAACATCTAGGAGAGGAATTTACATACTTTGCACCATTAATTCAAGAGCTTTTTCGATTTTTCTTCAATCTTTGATTTCTTCTTGCATGTTCTTGTTCTTCAGTCGTGGTAATTTCTATTTCCAACACTTTTATTATTATTTACCATGTTAGGCTAGGTTTTTAAAGGTTGGGATACATGAACCCAACCTGATGTGTTAATTGCATGTGTATAATATTAGTCCTCTGAATTTAATGATTGATTATGATCGTATTGCGTAGTTACACAACAATTGTAGATCTTTATATCTCGTTTGCCTCTGGGTACTCGTGATGATTTAGAGTACAATTCGAGTGCTACTATCGCGATACTGATTTACTCATCCTCAGATTAAGTATGACGCGGGCTTGAACCTCGTATACGTAATGCTTGGGAGTACTAAATTCCGGGTTAAATTAATCAGTTAAATTTACGATTAGTTTTATACCATCAATACTCTAGGGTTGGGGGATTGTGTCGCTACCTTAATTTTCCAATTAGTTTTAGTTAACTTCTTAATTTTTCCCTTTTTCCTTTCTCACTCAATCATCATCTTTTACACTTTATTTTTTGAAGTAATAAATCAATTAAAATCTATCAAACATTCCCTGTGGATTCGATACCCAGACTCGCCACTATACTCCACAAGAGTGTAGTTAAAGTTTAGGTTTTTTGTATTGTGGTTGGAAGCCGATAACAACGATTAGCGTATTTACACGGACGCTCGGTTTCCACCTCGATCACAGTGGCCCGACCAGATCTACTCCCCACATGGAAAATGGCCAAGGGGAAGTGATGGGTGTCAACAATGCTTGTGGAGTTCTTCGGATGGAGGACAAGCGCTGGTACTTGTCACATTTCTTGGCATAGGCTATAAAATCAGCTCTCATTATTGGCCAGTAGTATCCCTGCGTCATCATCCTTTGTAAAAGCGTCCGACCTACTACATGGGCTCCACAAGCCCCTTCATGGACCTCTTCAATCAAATCTTTCACCTCGGTGGGATGTACACATCTTTGCAAACCTTCCATAATTCCTCGTCTATATAGAATACCGTTAAATAATACATACCGAGCAGCTTTAAACTTCAATTTCTTGGCTGCGAGCTTGTCAATTGGTAATTCTCCCTCCTCAATATATGCCCTGATGGGATCCATCCAAGATGGTCCTAAATCAAGGGTAATAAAATTCATCGTCAGATCTTCATCTATACTCCGACCAACTAAAACTTCAATTGGGATTGTTCTTTGTAGCTCGGTACGAGTAGCTGATGCTAATCGAGCTAAGGCGTCTACTCTCGCATTCTCCATTCTTGGTATTCTAACCAGCTGAATAGCAACAAATTCTAATACCAACTCCATCACCTTTGCATGATACCTAATCATTGATTCTCCTTTGGCTGCATATATTCCCAACATTTGACTTACGATCAATTGAGAATCACTGAAGACAATAACCTGTTGCGCCTCCATAATTTTTGCCAAATTAAGACCTGCAATCATGGTCTCATACTCAGCCTCATTATTGGAAGCTTTGAATTGGAATCGTAGGGCGTATTCCATGTTGACCTCGTCCGGGCTATTCAAAACGTTCCCTGCCCCACAACCTATTGTGCAAGATGAGCCATCTACATATAGCCTCCATATAGGTAACTCGTCTTCAAATTTCTGATCTGACAGAGTTCCTCGGTGAACTATTTGTTGCTTCCTTTCATCCTCTCCTGATATTTCTTGCTCCTCGTCGATCATCTTTTCTTGCCCTTTTACCAACCGGAGTTGGTCTGAGCTCGAAATTGATGATCCTATAACATCCACTCGCCCTTTTACCAACCGGAGTTGGTCTGAGCTTGTGTCTGTTGATTCTGCAACATCCACAGGTTGATCAGCGAGCAACTTTTTCTCCTCGGGGGTATCAGGATAGGTGAACTCTGCTATAAAATCTGCTACAGCCTGCCCTTTTAGCGATGATCTGGGTTCATAAACTATATCATATTCACCGAGCTCTATTGCCCAATACATCAATCTCCCTGATTTTTCTGGTTTATGAAGGGCTTGCCTCAACGGCATATCAGTATATACTACTATGGTATGAGCCTGGAAGTATGGCCTCATTCTCCTACTTGCCTCAATCAACGCCAGTGCCAATTTTTCCAGCCTCGGATATCTGATTTATGCTCCTCGGAAGGCCTTACTCGTGTAATAAATTGGTTTTTGCACTCCATTCTCCACTCTGATCAACGCCGAGCTAACTTCATTCTCCGATACTGCTAGATACAAGTACAATTTTTCTCCCATCACTGGCCTGGACAACAGTGGAGGTGCTCCCAAGTATTTCTTCAAGTCTTGAAAAGCCTTCTCGCATTCATCATTCCACTCAAAAGTCTTTCTGAGTGTCTTGAAGAATGTGAGACATCTATCAGTTGCTCGTGACACAAATCTGTTGAGTGCTGCTACTCGTCCTGTGAGACTCTGTACTTCCTTCTTCGTCGTTGGAGATCGCAGCCCTAATAAGGCTTTGATCTTTTCAGGATTTGCTTCAATGCCTCGTTGATTGACAATGTACCCGAGAAACATGCCTTCTCGAACTCTAAATATGCACTTCGTCGGGTTCAACTTCATTTGATATTTATCCAGTTGATCAAAGGTCTGGCCTAAGTCAACTAGATGATCGGCAGCTTTCTTGCTCTTTGTCAGCATATCGTCAACATAGACTTCCATATTGCAACTGATTTGTTCAGCAAAGACCTTGTTCATCAGCCGCTGATATGTCGCACCTGCATTTTTCAAACCAAAAGGCATAACATTATAACAATAAGTTCCCCGAGGGGTAATGAAAGAAGTACTCTCCCTGTCTTCAGGTTTCATTTTGATCTGATTGTAGCCAGAATAAGCATCCATGAAGCTCAGCAACTCGTGTCCCGAGGTAGCATCCACCAGTTGATCAATTCGGGGCAGTGGAAATTGATCCTTTGGGCATGCTTTGTTGAGGTCGGTGAAGTCTACACACATCCTCCACTTGTTGTTTTTCTTCTTTACCATCACCACATTGGCTAACCAGTCTGGATATTTAACATCTTCAATGAAACAAGCCTTCTGGAGCTTCTCGACTTCCTCCTGTATAGCTTGATTCTTCTCGGGACTAAATACTCTTCTTCTCTGCTTCACAGGCTTGATCTCCTTATTCACATTGGGTTCGTGATATAAGAAGCTTGGGTCTATCCCAGGCATATCTTCATGACTCCATGCAAAAGTTTGTCTTCTGCTTCTAAGGAAAGTTATCAATTCTTGTTTTAATGAGGCTTCCAACGACGAACATATTTGAGTAGTTCGTTCAGGGTGCTCGTCGTCCAGAATGATATTTTCAGTAGCTTTCATCACTTGACCCTTCACGAGTTGCGACTTATCTCTAGGATCCAATGTTTCAATTTCTGCACCTTCATCCACTTGATAAGTAGTAGTCTTTTTCCTCGACTCCTCCAGCTCCTCTTGCTCGGCAGATGAATAATAACATTCCCGAGCTACTTTTTGATCACCTTTCACAACTCCTACTCCAAAATTTGTTGGAAATTTTAGGCACTGATGTACTGTAGATGGCACTGCCTCGAACTTCTTCAATCCTACTCTTAACTCGATTAAGTCAAGTATGAAGCTCTATGCCTAGGATTGGGGCATGTATGAAATGAATCTGATGGTGCCAATTGAAATGTTGTTTGCAGTCTTGCTGCGTTGTTTTTGTTCGGTATTGACCTTTTAAGGTCTTTATGTGCTGTTTATGAGCATCCAAGAATTGTACTAGGCAGATAATTTTTCCTGAGCACCTGTTGAGGCTGAATCATATAAAAATTACGATTAGAATAATTATTCAGCCGACCAATATATAGTGTGCATTGGCTTCAATATTGGACAATTTAAATTTCCAGATAATAATATGAGAGATAACAATCAAAATATCTCGTGTTCTCATAAAAATATGATGTACATAAACGTGTCTCCATAAAAATATTTAACGGACTTGTGATTATGAAATTTTCGTTTATTCATATTTGAAATAAAAACCGATCCACTAATTTAATAAAATCGTGATTTGCAATATTTTGCAGATTTGATAAATGAAAAATTGGACAACTAATTTATGTTTATAATCATAAAAATCATGACTGAATCAAAAGATGTATGTATGTATGTACAACATATAATTGATTATTCATATATTGATAAAATTGATCGTATCGACACAATTACATAATATGATTATTTGTGTAGAGAACATAGTTTTCTTGAAGAGAGAGAAAATGGGTCTGATTCAATTCATGTTAATATCGGAATGGAAAATACATAATCGTTCTTAATGCTTATCCATATCCTAACATATTTGTTCAGAAAATATTCAAGTGGATCCATAGATGCAAGGATTTGTATAATATTTATGAGTCTAAAATTCACCAGATCCCCAAATTGAAATCGATCACACAGTTAGTGCATATAAAAATTATGACTAAATTAAAAGATTTCCAAATGAATCAAATTTGTATATACTCATATAAAAGAGATTTATGAATATAGAGAAATTATTTTATCTCCTTAAAGAAGAAATAATATAATATGTACACAAATTTCTCAAACTTTGTGATTATGAAATGTACATTTATCCAGATTTGTAAAATTAGATTCAACAATTTGTGAATATAAAATCATGATTGAATTAAAAGATGTATGAACAATATATAATTTATTTGATCTCTAAGTTTATGGATATAAACATATGAGAATCATGATTTGAACAAAAATATAATGGGAATTTGAATAGTCATCAAAGATCTTTCACAAATTATTTCAAAATCAACAAAGAAAATTATCAAATCTTATCATCATCGTATATATTGGTATATTTAATCATTTAAAATATTTATTCCATGATATAAAATTGAAACTTGAGAATCAAGCAAAAAGTTATGATTTATGAAATCCACTATTTTTCAGATATCTAAATAAGAATTAATCTAGCAGTTATGATTTAAAAATCATGATATGCAACATTGTGCAGATAAAAATTGGACAATTAATTTATGTATATAAACATAAAAATCATGATTGAATCAAAAGATGTATGTATAATATATAATTGATTATACATATAGAAAATAAAAACTTAGCTTTTGATGGAGAACAATGCTTGTAACACGTTCCCACAGAAGGCGCCAATCTGTTGATGCAAAAAACTGGATCGAATCCCATTTTTATGATCACAGATAAATAGATGAAAGCAATCCAATCAAGCACATAAGAGACAAAGATTTTTAAAGTGGTTCGGCTATGAATAAAGCCTACGTCCACTGTTATTTTATTCCCAGGGGTTTACAATAGCACCATAGGGTGTAGAGAGAGAAAGGATGTGTATCTTGTGTATGGGGTTTCTATGTTCTCTTGGATCTGTTTTTCTTTTGGCTAAGGGAATACATGTATTTATAGTGATGGGAGATAAAGAGATTCATTGTATGTAGACATTTATACATTATGTCTACATTGAACGAATCTAATTGTTGAATTGCTTGGTATGCTATGTGTTGTCATCTACAGTATAAATGTACATTAATTCTCATTAAATGCATAGTTATCCTTTGATCTTCCTAGTTGGTATGCCGATCAACTCTCCTCGGGTGCCGACTAACTCTCCTCAGGGGCCGACCAACTCTCCTCGGGTGCCGACTAATTCTCCTCGGGTACTGACTAACTCTCCTCAGGTGCCGACTAACACTCCTCGGGTGCCGGCCAACTCTCCTCGGATGCCGACCAACTCTCCTCGGGTGTCGAATATTGCCACGTAGGATGACATGTGTCATTTTCTGATTGGTCCTCGTAGATGGAGAATTTTTGCGTTAACACCTTGTTTCACCAAGTATTCACTAAGGCGGTTATAACACATTCTTCCAGATTGTTTCAATCCAATTAAGAAAATCTTAACATACTGTGCAATTTTTCTTCTAGAAATTTAAATCTTTCGGGGACTTTTATATTGCTATTTGTATCTAAAATTCCATATAATATGTTATTACCACATCCATTGAATGCATGTCGAGTCTTTCTAAGATATCGGGACTAATTAAATATCTAAATATAATTGTATCCATTATTGGTGAGTAGTTTTCTTCATAAACAACTACATGTTTCTGAGAAAATCCTTGGGCAAAAAGTCGTGATGTATATCTAGAAACCTCATTTTCCCATTATTTTTCTTACAAACACCCATTTGTAACATACATGGTTTTCTTTCTGTGTTTTAACTCCATGTCTAAAGACTTATCGTCTTACAAATGAATCTAATTATGCTTGAATGGCTTATTTCCATTTTATCCAACAATATCATTATCGACATTCATCGATAAAATGACGTTTGATATCATCATTTTCAATGATTTCAATGGCTATTATAAAGTAAAATATATCATTGATGATAATTTCTTTATGATTCCACATTTCTCTAGTGCATGCATAACTTATAGAAATTTCTAGTTTAGGTACCTCTACCTCTTAAGGGTTTCGTGTCTCTTTAAGGACTTATTATTTTTCTGGAGTAATATTTTTAGATGTTGTGCAATTTTTTTTTGTAATATCTTCTGGAGAATTAGTTTGCCCTTTTGTTCATTTCTTGTGAGTAATTGAATCTTTTTAACCAATTGGACGACCAAGCTTCAAGTGTCTCTTAGCCAGTTCATTTTATACCATACTCATAGGTTTTTCTACTGGAATGTTAACTTGGTCAAGAGCATTTTTTCTATTATATGTGATATAATTACTTATATTGCATCGTTAAATTCATCAAACATTTAATTTGCACTCTATATAGATGAGTGATCCTTTGTACTTTTATTTCACACTAAGAAGTGTGAGGATCAAGTTGAGTCAAATTTGGCAAATTCCAAGTAATTTCACATCTTTATATTTATTTCTTATTCTCTCCCTTAATGGAGGGAAGTTTTCTGATTCAAATGACAATTAACAAAGCATGCGATGAAAATCACCGATTAATGGTTTAAGATTTCCAATGTTATTAGGTGAATGAAACCAGTATAGATGCCTAACTGTCATTGTTGATCCATCTTTATGCATTGTGGGGGTGCATTGGAACTCGAACATCACATCCAAAAGCGCGTAAGTGGGAAATATTACATTTATTGACTAATACAAGTTGAAAAAGTGAGTAATGATGATAAATAGTTAGTCAGAGATGAACCAATGATGCAGCGTGGAATATGACTTGTCCTCGGGAAGACATTGGTAATTTGGTTCTCATAAACATTGGTCAAGCAATTAATTGGAGACGCTTAATAAGATATTTTATCAAGCTATTTTGGGTGTCGACATGAGAAAATGTGTAATACCCGTGCCCTCGATTTTATCTCCTTCGTTGTAAAACTTATATTTATGAATGAATATTGAGATTTAATCATCATCGCAGCCTTCGTGCTTGTAAAATTGAAGTTTTCATAATTCAAGTATAATTCTAGAAAATCAGAGGTCGTTCAAACGAGGTCCTTCTCGTTCGAACGGGTTCGAACGAGAATTTTGACGATTCAAGTTTGCTCCCTTCCCCCGCATGATAACATCTTGTTAGAACACATTGTTGGTAATGTCTTTCGAGCGATGGATCAGTCACATTTAGTGGTTGTTCGAATGACCAAACCTAAAATTTGTCAAATAGAGTTATCCTTGTGTGTTGTCGCATTTTGGGCCATTAAATTGATGACGTGTTGACTTCTGGTGATCCCAGATGATCAAAACGTGTTTGGCAGGAGAGTTTGTAAATGATTTTGACAAGGATTTGTTTAGGTTATAATAGGAGAGAAGTGGGATCCTTCTTCCCACCATTTTTTATACTCTCTCTTTCTCTCTCCCCCCAAAGTTCCATAAACCCATCATCTTCCCCTAGCTTTTTCCTCCATAGTCACACCTTGCCACCACCTTCAAACACCATTATACACCATTTCCAAGATTTATCAATCATATTCTAGCTTGTGTCAAGGAAAAAAGTGGGTAGAGCTAAGCTTGTGCAAGGGATTTTGGAGTTATTTTAAGAGCTTTTGGAGTCTTGGAGCTAGAAACTTCCATAGCTATTTATTATCTTGGTCTCCTCTTCAAACATGAGGTAGGTTTTTCATCTTCTAAAGTTTCAAGGTTTTCCAGCTATGAAAAACATGTAGGATGAATGTTAGATGATATTTACTACCTAAAATGAAGTTATTTGATGAAAATATTATAGTCTTACAAAAAAATGAATTTTAAACAAGACAAAACCCTAGAAGGCTATTTTATAAGGATAAATGGTATTTTTATCTTAAAATATAGAATAAAGCATGAAAAATAGGAACACGTGATTATTATCTTATTTAAGTGCATTTTGAGGAGTTTCGAGGCTTGAAATCCTCTTTAACATGGGTAGAATCATGTACTAAGACATAAAATTGCATTTTAGACTTGGTAGATTATGTTGAAATGGGTTTTATGAAGAAATGATAAAATGAGGAAAAATAGCACTTTGGGAACAACCCTTCAACTTGCAAACTTTTTTTCATTTTCCCATTTAATAAATCATAATCAGATCATGGTAACTAATTATTTGCAATGTGGCATAAATATTATTAGAATGAAGAAAAATGATATTTAAAGTCACATATTATAATAGGGCAAAGTTATGGGCATTGGTTAAAAATGGTCTTGAATGACTAAATGAATTTTATGTGGTAAACATAAAATGATAAACACTATTTTTGACATAAAATCATAGAAGAGATGTTCGAAAAGGAAAAGTTATTTTTTCGTGCCATGATGATTTAATAATGTTTTTCACTAAGTTATTATGAAAGAAATGGTAAAATGGTGATTTTGACAAATCTGAGGGTCCTAGGGGTCGGAATCCTCGCTAGATCTCATCGGTCGGTTTTAGGGTGAAAAACGAATAAAGTGGACAAAATGGCACATTGACGAAGTGAAATGGTAATATGAACCATAGGACAATAAAACGGTGTAATGATGGAATAATGTGCAGATTAGCATAAATGTTAACACACATTAAAATGGACTTGAATGACACTGGAATAATTAAGGAGGGCTCCAAGCCTGGGGTAAAAGATCCAAAATCACTGACCAGAGCATATGGTAGCATAGCCGGAGGTGTGGAGATCATTAAAGTATGCGGTCATTGGAAAATTTTGAGAAAAGATAATGAAAAATGGAAGTGAAAATGGTTGTGCTCGAAAATGAATAAGTAAGACAACCTAATTAATGTGATAAACGTATATTAAAGGATAAAATATGATCAATTAGTCTTTAGACCCGTTAAAGGGTGGTGTGAAACGGTTAAGGGGGAGTATGAGCTCATGGCTCAGGTGCATTGCATATTACTAGCACTAATACAAACTAAATTATTAAACGTTTTCGAAATTAATTAAAATACATGTTATATATAGTATTTTTTGTAGAAAATGTATAACTTAGTATTACTAACCCAGGAAAGCATTCGCTCACCCCTGCTTTTTATATTAAACCCCCACCCCACCCCACCCCACCCCACCCCAGGTACCTTCAATGGAGACATCTAAAAGGATGTGGGTAAGGCCCTAAAGGGCAATCAACGTCACTAGCACTCTGTAATTTTATTTAAATCACCATTTGAAATATTTGTAATCCTAAACTTAAAAAACTTTTTTTATTGCGGCCTTTGGCCACGGTTTGTAATAATACAGGGATAGATATCGTTTATTTCATACTTTATTAATATTGTGGATTAAATCGAATTTTTATAAATAAATCTTGTGACTTGATTTAATTACTTCAAGTGGCCACCCTTTTCCTAACTTAAAAATTGCAACTTATTCTATAATCATTGGTGCTGTAAAAAGGTTTTTTCTTAAATATTAAAATTGGAATTTACCCCTCCCCCTTTAGCTCCTTAACTTGGAGTGGGTTGACCAAATAGTGATCCAAACCCAGGTTAGGGTGTTACAAAATGGGTTCTCAATGTCAATTCCTACATACATGCAACGATTATTAAAAGTATGTGATGTAAATTCACTTACACTCTCAAGGCGGACTAACTTGATATGTTAGTATGGAAAGTGTGATTGTTAATTGTTTATTTGATCAAAGGAAGCATCCAAATACAATATTACTAGTTAAGAGTAAAGAAACATGTGATCATCTTACGGGTGCATCTATGAGGATCATATAATATATGAATGGTCCTCACTAAAGGTGACTAGGACAACAAATATCCCCTTGAATTCATTTTAAGAAAGTTAGAGACTCGATACTAATTTTCTATGGGGATGGCCTAAGAATTAACTTTCCTTGAGGAAAACTAGTAAATATTATATCGCTTAATAAAAGAATATTTTAGTTCTTTTATTAATTCCCTAACGAGTTATCAATAATTATATGCATCATATTGGATCCTGGGTGACCATGACGGTTATGCCAAAGCATAAAAGTATTTTTTTATCATAGAATTTCTAGTTCATATAAGATTATATCATTCTTATAATTGTTTGATTTGTCCAGAAGATAAAGCAAGAATGTTCTCAAATATTTTCTTTTGGCGTGAGATAGATGCAATAATGATAAAATACTCAGTACTATGGTCATTTATAGTTTCAATGGGGTACCCATTTTGACATATATCTTTAAAAATGAGAAGATTTCTTCTAAATTTGATTAAATACAAAAAGTCACTAAGATGATTTTTTAACCAGATGGTAAGAATAAGGTGGCATTACCATATCCCTCTATCATATTTATAGAACCTGATATGATGTTAAGAATAGCTTCAAATAATGTTAATTTTGAAAAGTTTGTTTTATGAAGGACTGTGTGGATTGTTGAATTGTTTGCTAGACATACATCTTCACCATCCATTCTTAATTTAAACATTCCGATTTGAGATTCAATTTATACTAAATGAAAGGGATAAAATGCTCTCTCTCTCTCTCACACACACACACACACACACACAAAAAAAAAAAAAATTAGGCTCTCTAACATACCTCACTTAAGATACTAATGAATATACTCGGGTTTTGGTAAAATAGTAAAAACTAAGTTTTTTTAACCAAACTCGGTATATATGATCTGCATAGGAAGGAGATCATCTACAAAAAACAACTTGGGAGTGGGTGAGATGATAGCAAAAATTTGAACTAGCGAAAATGCTCATATATACCCCACCTTTCATTTCACTCAATTTTGGAGTGAATTTTTTTATGATTATTTTTGTAAATGCTCTTCTCATTATGAAGATCGTGCATACAAAATTTGTTCAAAATATACATTTCTTTAGTATTTTAAAAAATAGGTATGTTTCTAGGAGGTATGTTGGAGAGCCTAACTATATACATATATACATATAAATGACATGATAATTAATTCTCAATACTACAACCTGTAAGGAGAACTAACCTATACATAGATGTAAAGCCTTATAAAAACTCTAATATATGGAAACTGACCTATCACCAATTAGATGACTAATTCTATAGTCTGGGGTCTCAAGGAAAATTGACACTTCAAGGATAATAAGCGTGGTGTTTTCTATAAAATCTGTTTAACTTAAATAAACCTAGAGGAGGGGATGAATAGGTTTAATTGGAAATTTCTACCAATTTTATAATTCACTTGGCCAATTTTAGATTCAATATAGTTAACATGCATCTAGCTGAGAAATCTAATGGATCTAAGTCAATTAAGAAAATTATATACAAATCTAGGTTAATTATGTGAATTAACTAGATGCAAGGCCTAAGTCAATTTCATTAATGGATTATGTTTAATCCAACCTTAGATCTAAGGGTATAGCAATAGAAAATGTGTACATGAACAACAATCAACCACATAGTACCTAGGGGTGAAAAAACCTTGATGCATCCTAATTTCTCTTCAACTTGAAAAGTAATTTTACACAATTGAAGAAGTTACCCCTCTCATGTTCCCTAAAAATAAGTTACCTATGGATGCTAAAACTCTCACCTAGTTAAAGGGGTGATACATTCAAAGCTGCATCAAACGGATATGGGAGTCGCATTCACCATCCTCGGATCACACCATTCTTGAACTCCATAATAGGTCAAGCAACTCCTTTTGGATATTGGAGTGTAGTTCTTTAAATTCAGATATAAATCAAGTCGAATTGAATCTAGGCTATGTGGTTTTCAATTTCAAATCCCTCTCAAATCTCACAAATCATGAATCAAATATAGATTTAAGTTCTCTCAATTTTTTGTAGATTAAAAAAAATGACAATTGACATGTGTTTCTCTTATCAATCGCCTAAAAAAAATACTCCCTTTATGTGTGATAATTAATCAGGAAAGGGATATATAAACAATGGGAGGGAAAATATCCTATTTATAGAGTTTTAAAAAAAGTTTCTAGCATCATGCACATAGTTCAAAAGTCCACCGTACGCACAGTTTTGGGCTGAGAACTTGGTCATGAGGTACATGAGATAGTTGTTCGCACGGTAAGGTTTTAGACCCGTGCACTCGCTTTTAGGCTATAACACCCGTCCCTAAAGTTTTGACTATACTTGTGTAATTTGGTGACTTGTTGTAACCCAATTGGGCTTTAGACTTTGTAAGATGAATTTTGGGTCAAATTTGGGTAATAGCATGGCCTCGTTGCAATTAATTAGATTAGAATGTCCTTACATTTATTTTGGAGTAAAATCAAGGTCGTTTAAAAAAAAACCTTAGTCATTCTAACGAGATTCAAATCTCATTAGAACGATGCTTCAAATGATCTTCTAGCGAAAATACCTATTTGCGTCTGCAATCTCGTTAGATTCTCAGTACAACCTCATTCGAAGGAAAGTAGTTATCGTTCGAACAAGAAAACACTGTCAAGATGTGGACCATTGGATTTTACCTGTGTCACACTCCCACCCAACATATCAACTCGAGATTAAGCTTTCCACCACCTAACCACCTTTCACCACTCTAGCTCCACCACTCGTCAGCCCTAAACCACTATACTTTTACCATCCCCCCTCCCCCCCCAACACTGTTTAAGCCTATAAAACCCATCTACACCATTTATTAGGCAAGATATGAATTTATGGAGATTTTTTTTAGGATTTTGGGAGAAGAGGAAGAAGAAATCATGTAGTTTGGAAAGGATCTTTAGAG
The DNA here is from genome assembly GCA_949130495.1 of Sambucus nigra. Taxonomy (NCBI): domain Eukaryota; kingdom Viridiplantae; phylum Streptophyta; class Magnoliopsida; order Dipsacales; family Adoxaceae; genus Sambucus; species Sambucus nigra. The sequence goes on from OX422215.1 coordinate 353,767,488, forward strand.
CATTGAAGGGGACAAGCTTAGCGGAGATAGGCAACCTTAGGAGGTGGGAGGTTGTCATGTTTTTCTACATATCATCCTCCATTGTTGAAACTTGCTTTACGGAGAGAAAAACTTTACGCTTGTTAAGTTTAAGATTTACTCTATTTTGCAATATATGAGTTAAATATGTTAGGGTTCATAAGGGTATAATCTTTGCATGTTTAGGTAGCTATTATTCGTGATTTCTTAATAGCTTTGAAGATTTAAGAAATGGGATTTCAAATGGTTCGAGAAAGGATGATAAATTTCAAGAAAAGCTCGTGTTTAAATATTTTACGAAATAAATGTTTTAAATAAGTATTTGCTTTGATAAGCTATTTTTAGTATAAATCTTGAAGTTTTGTGGAAAAAAATGAAGATTTGTGAAAACTAGACATTTAAGTATGGTTTTGAAAAACAAATGTCTTCTTAGTCTTGAAAATCTTTGATTTACAAGTGTTAGGAAATTTTGAAGAACAAATGTCTTCTTAATCTTCAAAATCTTTGATTTACAAGTGTTAGGAAAACTAGACATTTAAGTATGTTTTTGAAGAACAAGTGTCTTCGTAGTTTTGAAAATCTTTGATTTACAAGTCTTGAAAACTTTGTGAAATGAAATTGATAAATGTTCCTATTTGAAAGGGTTAATTTGGACAGGAATTATGAAAATGACTAAGTCCAAGTAACGCATGAGTTATGACATAAGTGAAGTGGTTAACGCAAGGTCGTTTTAACCCAAGGTCGTTTTAACCCATAATTAACACAAGTGTGTGTTATGAACGACTTTCAAAAGGAAAACAAGTATTTTCTAATACCGAGTGTGCGTGTGTTCAAAAGTGGTTTTCAAGGAAAATACTAAAGTGTATTTGGTGTGAGTAGATGGAAAGTTTCGGTAAATGAAGTGTTTTTCCTAAACAAATGCTATTTTGTTTAAGTATTTAGCTTGGTGCGTTAAATCGAAAAATAAGTGTTAAGTCAAACAAAAGGGGTAAAAGGGGGTCTTTTATAGATTAATGTGATTTAATCAAATCTAGTAACGTTTTAGAATAAATGGATTCATGCACTAGTGTATGTATATATATAGATATACAGTGTTTGCATGTGCACGTATTTATATCGTCTCTTTTCTGCCCCTTAGTTCTTTATTGCATTGTTGTATTTTCCACTAGGCATTTGGTACATTCCCTTTACTTGGTTGCAATAGGTTGTGTGTGATTCCATACTTCTAGAGTGTTATACAGGTAAGTATTCTTTTTATTGTACGTTAGTTTCTCTGCATGCTTGGATTTCGGGGATGCTTCCTATGGGCCCGACACGTAGCTTGATATAAATTGGAATCGCATGCTAAGAAAGTGAAACATTAATTAAATAAAGATGGATTATAAACATTATATAGATTTCCTCATTGTAGTTCATACCTAGTGTTTGGGTCGAACCAAGTTGACCACGGGTAAACCATAAATTCGGGTTGGGGCGTTACAAAATGGTATTACATCACTAGGTTTAAGGATCCTTTCGGGAGTGACGTTGTGAGGTCGGTAGTGGATTTTTGAGGTCGATGTTGGTTTTGGGCCAGTTTCACTAGACAGGTGATGGCTTCAATTCATGTTCTCGATGATGGAGTCAAGTAGATTAGCACGAAAGGAAATTCTTTGCCAAGTACCAAGTGGCCAAGTTAGTTTCCATTAATAGTTATCGACGTTTATGATGTTGACGTGTTAGTAATTTTCACGTGTCTACGTAGGCTATTAGTGGAGACACTACATTCTCTAGTGTGAGGCGATTTTCGTCAACCATTGATAACGTGAGAGGTATGTTAGGGTGTTAATAAAGGTAAATAACGTCCATTGAATTAAAGGTATGAGTTGTTTAAAGCCAACTATGGGATTTGGTGATTAGAGTGGCATGTCTAAATAGTATTTGTTTTATGATAAGGACAAATTAAGTTCCTTAGTTAGGTAACCGTGGATGGTTAATAATGATGATGTGATTAGGCAAACTTGATCCTTGGGGTATTGTCATATCGTAGGTATTTGACTATTCGGTAGGCAGGTAGACTCGTGTTGGTCATTACTTGAGGATGTGTACTCGGGTCTTAGTTAATAGGTTACTGTCATTATAGACGAGTGCCTTAGTAATTGTTGATTGACAGGTGCATATCGTAAGCTATGATAAGAGTTACGAGTTATTGGTGGTAAGTGTGTTATGCATATAACAATAATGATTAAAGTGACATAGGAGTAAACACCAGGTAGCCTTCTATGAGGTGGTTTTGGCAAAAATGATGTGACATTTGAGGAATAGTATCCCTTATGACATCAGGAGTGAAGACTTAGAGGCTTATAGGTTGTACACAATGTCCTATATCCTACCAAAATTTCTAGTAACGTCAACTTGTGGTTTAATACGTGGTATATGGAATTAGTTATTTAAAAGGAAGTCCTTGGAGTACCATTGGGACTTATTACGCGTGGCGTCCTTGGGAGTAAGAGTCGACTTATTGTGATGACTTGAGATATTTAATAATTGTAGCTCGCAATATATACAAACTTGTAGGCTAGTCGTTCGAACAAGATATAGAGGTCGTCCAAACGAGGTACATGATGTCATTAGAATAAGGTTCCCATAATCGAACGAGTAAATTTTTCATCCTTTTCTATAATGTCATTCGATAAGTCATTATAAGTTGGTTAGAATGAAGAGGGTTATGTCGTTCGAACGAGGTACATGGTTATTTGAACGAGCGCATGAAAGATTCTTTTTATTAGATTTGGTCCAACTCTCTAATGTTTAGCATTTTGCAACCAACTTCCTTATAAATATATATGCTGGATTAGATTCCATGTGAGTATCTAATATTCATAGGATGGATATTGGAAATTCAGTAGAGCATACCTACTATGAGAGGATCATAGGTGATGAAATCTTGTTAGGGATTTTGTGATAACTGCATTAGGGTATGCTTGGTGTCCTAAGGTAACCAATTAAGTTCGGAGTTGTGGAGTGAAAGTATTCAAATGAGGGTTGTATTAGGGTCATATGGTGACCTCAGGTTATTTAGTTCAAATAAATCGAATCATGTAGTCCTTAGTGATGTCATCCACTTTGGTATAAATAGGTGATGCAACCTTTTAACGAAAATTGGAGATTAGTGTCACAATCGGGCATGATATTCATTTGTCATAAGATGACTTGGGTGAAAAATGTCATACTTTATTTTGATGAGTACTAGAAAATGCGTTGGAAACTTTGATCGATGATATCATGTTAAGGACTTGAAAATAGCACCTCAGATGGGATATCAAAGTATGATTAGAGTATCAACGTGTCGATAGTGTAAGTTAGAATAGCCTTGGTAGATAAAGGATTAGTTCGTGACATATACTGACTATAATTATATGAATGGGGAGGTATAGACCCGTGTAGTACTTGTTATCCTTGTAGTGCTAATGACGATCAGTGTTGTAGCCACTTAGATTTGATTTAGTTAAAAATTGGAGATAGGCACAATGATGATCTTGTGTCATTGATGGTTGTATAAGGTGAGCATTTCACATAGTTGGACATTTATCAGGGTGATGTTGGGATACAATCATCACGCAATTAGATACATAGTAACCTAGGTGTGTTAGGTTGGTTACAAAGTCACGTCGACTAGAAAAAATAGACAAGGTTGGCGTTGACAAAGGTGTTTGGCATTCATCAATTGAAACGGTTCGTGTTTGTCAAGGAATAAAGAAGGAACCCTTATTCCTAAAGAGGGAAGTCGAGTGTTTGAGTTACGAAAGGAAAATAGTTCGTGTTTTACATTCTTCTCACAATGATGAATGATTCGTGGTGTAATTCGTTCGACTGGTGACTCAATACAGGGTGTATGGCTAGGCTAGGTCCGTTGAGGACGTCTAGAAGGAGTCGTAGACTTAAAAGTGTATGACGTAGATCCGTACTTCATTAAACCACAATTTGTTTCATACAGATGGGATTCCCTCGAAACGGTTATTTGTTCATTCTAATTTATTGCGCTCCCTCAGTCCCGGTAGTCGAGGACTATATTCCTCTAATCTTAATAGTCGAGGATTGTGTTACCTCAATTCTGGTAGTCAAGGATTATTTTCACTCAGTTATAGTAGCCTGGGATTATATCGTGTTATTATTACAGAATGTTGGAATCATTTAGAGTACAGTTGGACTTGACATGGTCAATGCAACCTAAAAACTGTGTGCACCCTTGTTTAAAGTATCCCTTATTATCTCACAAGTTCCATGTACATATGGCGGTGCATTTTATCGCACGGTTTTCTCATAGTATCTGCTTTCCCTAGGATTAGAGATCTTATGGATTGGCTGGTATGACGATTAGTGGCTCTAGTTGTAAAGAGCAATATTATGATTTAAGGATATCGTAAAGTGTTAAAACTCGAGGAAAGATAACATGTAGTGTTGTTTTGCCTCAGTGAGGGGATTGGTGTAATATTAGGGTGAGTGTTCCATAGTTGGACGTCTAGAATGATCCTAGGTTGATAGAAGGATCTTCTAGAAGGCATCAGTCGGACACCTAAGGTGAAACTAAATTTGTAAAAGTACCTTGTGTAATTATCGAATGGATGTAGGATTTGTGACTTAGTTGGTGTATTACTCTTCGGAGGGAGTGACTAGTGATGCAAGGTTAATATCAAGTTTAAGTGAATTTGTGTGGTCAGGACGACCCGAGAATTTAAGGAGACTTAGGATATGTAGTCCTAACAATTAAAATAATTTTATATCATTTTTTTCTTAGGTGAGTGTCGATCACTAGACAGTGTTTCCTCAGTAGAGGTGTTAATAAACCTTGGGGGTTAGCCAAAAAGCCTTAGGGCTTGATTGTGTCTAATCATCGGGTAAGACGAGACTCAAGGACTGTCATGTTACTTTAATAATGGCTATCCTGATGGTAAGCATTAGAATATGTTACATGTGGAGATCCTTGGTGATAGCCCCTTTTGAAGGACGTATGATGACTTCCTAATGGTTTGAGGTGACCTAGACTTGAAATATCCCTATGACCTAGAGTAATAATTGATAACCTCCACATATAACATATTCTAAGGAGTATTGAGAATTTCAAGGACAAAATTCCCTAAGGAGGGAAAAATGTAACACTCGCCCTAGAGATTTTGACTATACCCGTGTAATTTGGTGACTTATTATGACCTAATTGGACTTTAGACTTTATATGATGCATTATGGGTCAAATTTGGGTAATATCACGGCCTCAGTGAAATTAATTGGATTAGCATGGTCTTACACTTATTTTGGAGAAAAGTCAGGGTCGTTTGAATGAAACTCTTGGTCGTTCTAACGAGATTGAAATCTCGTTAGAACGATGCTTCAAATGACCTTCCAACAAAATTCACCTGTTCGCCTCTATACCCACGTTATATTATCGTTAGAACCTCATTCGAACGAGATTAGTTATCATTCGATCGAGATCCAAATCTTGTTCTAACGAGAAAATATTTTCAAGATGTGGACCATTAGATTTGACACCTGTCACACTCCCACACAGCAGATCAAACCGGGATTAAGCTTTGGGACATTTTTTGAATTTAACCTCTAAGGGTTTTGGGGTATTTTAGTGAGGTTTTGCCCATTCTAGGGCATTCCTCTCTCTCTATCTCTCTCTCTCTCTCTAAGCTTTTGGAGCCTCACCACCACCCAACCACATTCTACCAACTTAGCACCACCACTCATCATGCCCAAATTATAATAATATAACCCTTTTTTTCAGCTCATTTAAGCCTATAAAACCCATCTACACCATTTTATGGGTAAGATATAAATTTATGGAGATGTTGTTGGGGATTTTTGGAAAAGAAGAAGGAAAAATCATAGAGTTTGGAAGGGATCTTTGGAGCATTCAGGGATACAAGCTTAGCGGATCTAGGCAACCTATTTAGGGAACCTTAGGAGGTGGGATGTTTCCATATTCTTCTACTTTTCATCCTCTATTATTGAATCTCCCTTTGAGGTGGGAGAAACTCTATTGTTGTTAAGTTTAAGATTTACTCTATTTTTCAATATATGAGTTAAATATGTTAGGGTTCATAAAATTATAATGTTTGTATGTTTAGGTAGCCATTACTTGTGATTTTTTTTAATAGCTTTGAAGATTTAAGAAATGGGTTTTCAAATGGTTTGATAAAGGATGATAAATTTCAAGAAAACCTCGTGTTTAAACATTTTATGAACTAAAATGTTTTAATGAAGTATTTCTTTGATAAGTTATTTTTAGTATAAATCTTGAAGTTTTATGGCAAAAATGAAGATTTGTGAAAACTAGACATTTAAGTATATTTTTTAAGAGAAAATCTCTTTTTTGTCTTGAAAATCTTGGATTTAGAAGTGTCGGGAAATTTCATGTGATAATCATGAGTAAAACTCATTTTTATGGATTTCTAGACTTAAAATCCATCTTCTCATGTATATAAACTTGTTGTAAGTTAATGACGAGCATATGAACATGTTTAAGAAGGATTAAAATGGGTTTTAAATTGATGTAAGAAAGATAGAAATTTCACCCCCAAAAGTGTGCTATGAAATAGGGAGAAAATGATAAATGTCTATTTTTAAGATTAAATGTGATGTTAAGGGGGAATGGGTATTTTCTAATGGAAATGGCCTTTAAATGTCAAAGTGTTTTCTTTGTTAAAGAACATAATGAAATCAAGAGACTTATAGCTTTGGTGGTTTGTTAGCCCCACAAAGTGACTAAATGTGTTAATCAAATGTTAACGAGTTAAGAATATTCAAGAAGTTAAGTTAGTGACTTAATGATGTTTTAGGAAATAACACTTGTGAGAATGGAAAATTACAAGTTTGGCAATAAAGGGAAAAATGGTAATTTTACATAAAGTGGAACGTTTTTATGAAATAATTTTTTTAGAAAAGGTGTTACACTAGATAGTTCTAAATATGAGTGATTTTCGGAATGAAATCAACATAAATGTGTAAAGGACATGAAAACGGGATTTTTTAAAGTGTAACACAAATCTCGGGTGTAGTCCCTAGGGTTTTGGGCTTTAAATTGTAAAAGTGGAATAATGTGGACAAAAAAAGTGTTAAACACACATTATAAAAATACTCGAATATGATCGAAAAAATTTAAGAAGGGCTCGAGCCCTAGGGTGAAGGACCCAAAATCACCGACCAAAGCATATGGTGACATTATCGACGGTCTGGGACCCATTAAAGTACGCGATTATTTGGTGAATTTTGAAAAAAGGATCATTAGTAAATGATATACCCGTTTATATTCTAGGAGGGTCGCCTCCACAACGGACGACCCTAAGAGGGGCCGACCCTTCACCAGGCCCCAACTGGCCTTCACCAGACCCAGACGACCCTACGAGGGGCCGACCCTTCACCAGGCTCCAGACGACCCTGCGAGGGGCCGACCCTTCACCAGGCTCCAGAGGACCCTGCGAGGGGCCGACCCTTCACCAGGCTCCAGACGACCCTGCGAGGGGCCGACCCTTCACCAGGCTCCGGCCGACCCTACGAGGATACGACAGTACGAGGACAGAATCAAGCCAGACTCACTACCGGAAGAAACTTTGCCCTCGGCCTCGGCTCATAGGCCGAGGGTGATATCATGACAGCGCGTGGTTTGGGAGACGCGTGGAGCAGTGCGCGTGAGGCTCATATGACACGTGGAAGACCGTTACAACCGAATCACACCCTCACGTGAGGGAATATTATGTCATCATTTGGCATCTACAGGTGTCAACAGGGGATTGGCTAGATCATTATTCACATGCACCATGCTTACCTGGGGGGTACACTACACCCCCCAAGACCTATATATACTTGTCACCCCCAACCCTACAGGGGATCGATCCTTGAACAGTAGCCCTAGATAAAACTCTGCTTGCACACACAGTAGAGAGAGGGAGAGAGGGTTATGTGCATTGTATCCAAGGCCATTAGTGCCCATACTTAGTGGATCACACACTCACAGTGGATGTAGGCCAATTTGGCTGAACCACTATATATCGTTGTCTAATTTCCTCTTATACTCATCCCCTTCTATACACTTACATACTTATATACTTACATCTCTATGGCTGCCATAACTACTACTGTTTGAGCTCACCATCACTTACCTGGTGGTGCTAAATCTTAGCATCATCAGTTTGGCGCCGTCTGTGGGAACGAGAAGACATCTCTTCCTTTGTACAGCTTGACCTCACTGGGCACTCTGGTGGTGAACCAACACTCCCCCTGAGAGGAGGTGTTTCACCATTGAAAGAGACCTACTAAGGTTCCCAAGCTAACCAGTATTTTCTTCAGTTCAGCTCTTCATAGCTCAAGCACATGGCACCTGAGATGCCACCGCCACCACTTCCCCCGCCGGATGATGGGGGAAGACCCAGTTCCAGTCAGCCACCACCTCAGTCTGAGATGGCTGATGTGGCAGCAGCCCTAAAGTCTCTGGCAGCCAGCCAGCGGATGATGCAGGAGCAGTTTACAGCTCTAAGTCAGAATATACTGAGACCACCAGGGGTCTCACCTGAGATGATTACTCCGGCAGCAGCTCCAGGACATCATGAGGCCAGGGGACCACCCCAGGCACCACATAAAGACCTGCCACCCCCTCAGCGGCGTAGGGATGTTGCTGACCCCCGGCGTTTACGCCTGGGGAGGCAAGGAAACCCTTGCCCTGAGGACAGGTATGATGATCTGGAGGAAGAAGAGGCTCCAGTAGAATGCTGGGAGCCATATGAGGTCTCCAACAATACAGTACGACCCCTCCAGGACAGTAGAGGAAAGTGCGGGAGACCAAACCCTGATGATCGCCCAAGAGGCTCTGCTTTTGACCGCCTGAGCAGGGGGTCGGCCTTCGAGAGGCTGGGCCCAGTGAATGACCTGCGAGACAAGTTGTCCAAGTCAAGAAGCGCAGCGAGATCTAGGAAAGAAGCGGAAGGCCGACCCCAAAGACGGGATGACGGCCAAAGGGAAGTAAATAGCCGACACAGGCCTGCCGTAGCGGAGCCCTCCATCCACCTCCGAGAGGCAGCAGGGGATAACATCGGCCAGGCCGACCCTGTGAGGCCCTGGAATGACTCAATACAGAGGTTAGAGGATAAGATTGGCGACATACTGAAGAGCCGGGACCCTCTTCAGAGGGGATACACCATGGGCTCACCCTTTGTGGCAAAGATCGTCAACTTCCCCACGCCATCGAAGTTCAAGCCTCCCGTGGTCACCCCAAGATACGATGGGAGCACCAACCCTGTCCACCACGTGGAAATGTATCAGTCGGCGGCAGACATATACTCTATCTCAGATGAGATGAGGTGTCGTGCCTTCTCTGGTACCTTGACAGGGGCTGCGCATGTTTGGTACACGTCTCTTCCAAAAAATTCTATTGGAAACTTTAAGCAGTTGGCAGACCTGTTCATCCACAATTTCTGCTTTGGGGTGAGGCCACAGAAGAAGACCACACACCTGCTCTATGTTAAGCAGGGAAAGAACGAGACTCTGAGAGACTACATAGCCAGATTCAATAAAGAGAAGCTGGAGGTGGAAGACTATGAGGAGAGCATAGCTATGACAGCCCTGATTGGAGGGCTCCAAAAGGGGAAGCTATTATGGAAGCTTGCCGAAGACCCTCCGAGGACGATGGCTGAGCTGTTGTCAACAGCAGGGAAAGTGATGAACGCCGAAGAGGCGATGGCCGCAAAACATGAAGACGAAAAAGGAGGTGCAAGTGGGAATAAATACCCCAAGAAGAACAAAGAGGGGAAGAAGAGGACCATGGATGATAAGTTCGCGGGGTACACCCCTCTGACGGTCAGCTGTGAACAGATCCTCAATGAGATAAAGAGTGACCGGACACTGAAGTGGCCTGAGAAGCTGAGGGCAGCCCCCGGCAAGAGAAACAGGAACCTGTGGTGTGAATTTCACCAAGACCACGGCCACGTAACAGACAAATGCTTTGCTCTGAAAGATGAGATTGAGAAGATGCTGAAGGAAGGGAAGCTCAGAAAGTACGTCGACAAAGACGACTGCAAGAGGGGCCGAGGGGACGACCCCAGAAAGAAGCGAGTCGATGCTTGCAGAGAAGGTCCTCAAAAAAGAGGGGACGACCCCTCTGATGATGAGGACGACCCCGACCTGCCGCCGAGAGACGACCACGGCCCTGTCAAGAGGCTCAATATGATCTCGCTCGGGGTGGGAATGATCTCCGGGGGACTTGCAGGAGGAGGGTCTGAGGTCGCCGACAGGAAGGCCCATGTCGCTGAGGCTAAGGCAGTGATGAAGACGGTGCACTCAACCTCCGTAGAGGTCAAGTCAGAAAAAAGGAAGAAGGTTGATATGGACACTTTGATTGTGGGATTTTCAAGAATGGACTTCAAGGGCCTATTGGCCCCGCATGATGACCCTCTCGTCATCACCACCAGGGTGCACGGGTGCGAAGTGCCGAGGATCCTGGTGGATGGGGGCTCATCCGCAGATGTGATGTTCTGGCCATGCTTCAAGGCCTTGGGCCTCAGTCGTGCCAGACTTGTCCCCTACCATCATCCATTGATTGGGTTCAGTGGGGAGAAGGTTCACCCCCTAGGAATATATGAGGCTGATGTCAGGATGGGGGACGAGTGGCCGAGATGGCTCACCAAGAGGGTCAGTTTCTTTGTGCTGGATGAGCATGTGTTTTCGGCATACAACATCATACTGGGACGTGTGGCCCTCAAGGGGTTTGAAGCTGTGCCGTCTACGGTCCACCAGATGGTTAAGTTCCCTACCCCTTATGGGGTGGGGGAAGTTCAGGGAGACCAGACGACAGCGAGAGAGTGCTACTACAACTCCGCTGAAGAAAGGGAGGCACACAAGAGGGCTACAGCCACTTACAACATTGATACCCTAGACCCCAGGGACGAGACGAAGCTCAAAAAAGGAGAGGCCGCTGAGGAGGTAGAACCCATCATCCTCGATGAGGATGACCCGGGAAAAACCGTCCAAGTTGGCAAATCTCTGAAGCCCAGTATCAAGGAAGACCTCATCAAACTGTTAAGGAGAAGGCGAAGCGTCTTCGCGTGGAGTCATGTAGATATGCCAGGGATCGACCCTAAAATCATGTGCCACAAACTCAATGTGGTAGAGGGAGTGAAGCCGGTAAAGCAGAAGAGGAGGATTTACTCTAGAGAAAAGTATGAGGTCATCAGGGATGAGGTTAAAAAATTAGAAGACGCTGAATTTATCAGAGAGGTCATCTACCCTGAGTGGCTGTCCAATGCAGTCATCGTCCCAAAGGCCAACGGCAAGTGGAGAATGTGCGTGGACTTCACAGACCTCAACAAGCATTGTCCCAAAGACAGCTTCCCTCTCCCCCGCATCGACCAGATGGTAGACGCTACCGCAGGCCATGAGCTCATGAGTTTCATGGATGCCTACTCAGGGTATAACCAGATTTTCATGAACCCCGAGGACTCAGAGATGACCGCCTTCATCACTGACAAGGGGACATACTGTTACAGGGTAATGCCCTTTGGCCTAAAAAATGCGGGGGCAACGTACCAGCGCCTCGTAAACAAAATGTTCGAAGACCAAATTGGGAAGTCTATGGAGGTTTACGTAGATGACATGCTGACTAAGAGTCTGAAGGCAGAGGATCATGTGGCAGACCTGGAAAGGACCTTTAATACAATGGACAAATACAAAATGAAGCTCAATCCGGCCAAGTGTGTCTTCGGGGTCGGAGCGGGGAAGTTCTTGGGATTCATTGTCAATCAAAGAGGCATCGAGGCCAATCCTGAAAAGATAAAGGCCCTTATTGAGATGAAGACCCCCAAGTCCATTAAAGACGTTCAGAGGCTCACAGGGAGAGTGGCTGCCTTGAATAGATTTGTGTCAAGGGCTACAGACAGGTGTCTACCATTCTTCAAGATCCTCAGGAAAGCCTTTGAATGGAGCGAAGAGTGTGATGAGGCTTTCAAGCAGCTGAAATCATACTTAGGGTCTCCCTTGCTGCTGTCACGACCCGTGCAGGGTGAACGACTGTACGTGTACCTTGCTGTCTCAGAATCCGCTATCAGTGCAGCAATCGTAAGAGACGAAGATGGGATACAGAAGCCCGTATATTTCAACAGCAAGGCACTCCAGGGGGCAGAGCAGAGATACCCGAGGATGGAGAAGTTGGCCTATGCCTTGATCCATGCCTCAAGGAAGATGAAACCGTACTTCCAGTCCCATACTATGGTCATCCTTACTGACTCTCCTCTTAGGCAGATCCTACACAAGCCTGAAAAATCAGGAAGGCTAATGACCTGGGCTATAGAGTTGGGGGAATTTGACATTGTGTATCAGCCTAAGACAGCCATTAAGGGGCAAGCCTTAGCAGACTTCGTGGCCGAGTTCACATGGGAAGAAGATGAGGCCGAGGGTGAGACCCTCGGGAAGGCAGATACGGAAGACAGACCCGCAGACACACCTGCAGAAATGGCTGAGACGAGCACCGCTAGAAGGAAAGTGACTGAAAACGAAGAGGGAAGATACATCTTTAGACAGGGGTCCCTCTCTGAGGGAAATTTTTCTAAAGAAAAGACTCCGTGGAGCCTCTTCGTTGACGGGTCCTCCTGTGATAGCGGAAGTGGTGCTGGACTGATACTATCAGCACCCGATGGCACGGACGTCGAGTACGCCCTGAGGTTCAATTTCAAAGCCTCCAACAATGAGGCTGAGTATGAGGCCTTGATAGCTGGCCTCTCCTTAGCCAAATCCCTTAGTGTCAGCCAAATTTTGGTTCACAGTGATTCAAGGCTGGTGGTGAATCAGATACTAGGAGCCTATGAGGCCAAAGACGAGAGGATGGCTAGGTATCTTGATAAGGTGAGGTCATTGCTAAAAAACTTCAAAGAAGTGAAATTCAAGAGGATACCTAGGCTCGACAATGGCCGTGCTGACGCACTTGCAAGGTTGGCCTCAGCTACTAGGACAGACATAAGGAGGACAGTCCCGGTAGAAATTTTGCTTCGACCAACTATCGAAGACAACGAGGGAACACTTGGCATTTGCATGAATGTTTCTCAAGAACCTTCATGGATGGACCCCCTGATCAGATACATTAGAGGGGGAGAGATGCCAGAAGCAAGCCAAGAGAGGAAGAAGCTGAGATACAGGGCTGCAAAGTTCGCTGTCATCGGAGACACGCTGTACAAAAAGGGGTTTCTGCTCCCCTTACTTAGGTGTGTGCATCCCTCAGAGGTCCCTTTGATTTTGCAAGACGTGCATGAAGGGTCGTGCTCAAGCCATATTGGGGGTAGATCCTTGGCAAAGAGGGTGATCACCCAAGGCTACTGGTGGCCGACCTTAGGAAAAGATGCTGCCGCATACGTTAAAAAGTGTGACAAATGCCAGAGATTTTCCACCATCCCTCACCAGCCCCATCAGCCTCTCACCTCCATTGCATCCCCATGGCCGTTCGCAATATGGGGGATTGATCTGATAGGACCCTTACCGAGAGCAGTCAATAACTATCGGTTCCTCATCGTAGCAATTGACTACTTTTCAAAGTGGGTAGAGGCCGAGCCGATGGTCACGATCACGGAGCAGAAGACCTTTCAGTTCATTTGGAAAAATGTAATATGCAGATATGGTCTACCCAACACCCTCATCTCGGATAACGGGACTCAGTTCAAGAATGCCTCTCTGCAGAAGTACTGTGAGAGGGTAAGTATCAAACAATTTTTCTCCACCCCAGGCCGACCTCAGGCCAATGGGCAAACCGAAGTTACGAACAGGACAATCCTAGATGGGATTAAGAAGAGGCTTGAGGAGGCAAAAGGAAGATGGGTCGAGGAGTTATATGCAGTGTTGTGGGCGTACAGGACGACAGTAAGGACCTCTACTGGGGAGACCCCATTCATGTTGGCTTATGGGTCAGAAGCAGTCATCCCCACCGAAGTCGAGTTTCCCACTCATAGGGTCCAAATGTATGACCCCCAGGGAAATACAGAAGAGAGGAGACTTGACCTAGACCTGATTGAGGAAAGAAGGGAGGATGCTGAGATAAGGCAAGCTTCCTACCAGCAGAGGACCGCAAATTTTTACAACCAAAGGGTGAAACAGAGGCCTATCGCAGTGGGAGACTTGGTTCTTAAAAAGACTTGGCAGAAACCCAACAAGCTCCATCCTAATTGGCATGGCCCATATAGGGTCATCGATGAAGTTGTCCCGGGGACCTACAGGCTAGAGAACCTGGAGGGGGAACCTTTCTCAAACCCCTGGAATGCAGATCATTTGAAAAAATACTACCAGTAGTGTTGTAAGGTCTTGATAAGCCATAGTTGTAATAAGCATTGTTTCGACAGAACACATTGAAGATTAATGAGAAGTATCAGTGTTTCCCTCATCCAGTGGTTATCAGTTCTAGTATACATGCAAGGAAGTTGATCCCTCGGCTATAATGGGGACCAGTGGAGGGGACGACCCCTCCACTCTCCTCAAAAAAGACGAGGGAAGACTACATTAAAATCCATTAAATTGGAAAGTTGATCCCTCGGCTATAATGGGGACCAGTGGAGGGGACGACCCCACCACAGTCCTCAAGAAAGACGAGGGAAGACTTTGTTAAAAACCATTGATTTGGTAAGTTGATCCCTCGGCTATAATGAGGACCAGTGGAGGGGACGACCCCACCACTGTCCTCAAGAAAGACGAGGGTATACATTGTTAAAAACCATTGATTTGGTAAGTTGATCCCTCGGCTATAATGAGGACCAGTGGAGGGGACGACCCCACCACTGTCCTCAAGAAAGACGAGGGAAGACTTCAAAATCCATTTAATTGGAAAGTTGATCCCTCGGCTATAGTGGGGACCAGTGGAGGGGACGACCCCACCACAGTCCTCAAGAAAGACGAGGGAAGGCTTCAAAATCCATTAAATTGGAAAGTTGATCCCTCGGCTATAATGGGGACCAGTGGAGGGGACGACCCCACCACAGTCCTCAAGAAAGACGAGGGAAGACTTTGTTAAAAACCATTAATTTGGTAAGTTGATCCCTCGGCTATAATGAGGACCAGTGGAGGGGACGACCCCACCACTGTCCTCAAGAAAGACGAGGGAAGACTTCAAAATCCATTAAATTGGAAAGTTGATCCCTCGGCTATAATGGGGACCAGTGGAGGGGACGACCCCACCACAGTCCTCAAGAAAGACGAGGGAAGACTTTGTTAAAAACCATTAATTTGGTAAGTTGATCCCTCGGCTATAATGGGGACCAGTGGAGGGGACGACCCCACCACAGTCCTCAAGAAAGACGAGGGAAGACTTTGTTAAAAACCATTAATTTGGTAAGTTGATCCCTCGGCTATAATGAGGACCAGTGGAGGGGACGACCCCACCACTGTCCTCAAAAAAGACGAGGGAAGACTTAAAAAACCATTAAATTGGAAAGTTGATCCCTCGGCTATAATGAGGACCAGTGGAGGGGACGACCCCACCACTGTCCTCAAGAAAGACGAGGGAAGACTTCAAAATCCATTAAATTGGAAAGTTGATCCCTCGGCTATAATGGGGACCAGTGGAGGGGATGACCCCACCACAGTCCTCAAGAAAGACGAGGGAAGACTTCAAAATCCATTAAATTGGAAAGTTGATCCCTCGGCTATAATGGGGACCAGTGGAGGGGACGACCCCACAACTGTCCTCAAGAAAGACGAGGGAAGACTTTAAAAACCATTAAATTGGAAAGTTGATCCCTCGGCTATAATGGGAACCAGTGGAGGGGACGACCCCACCACTGTCCTCAAGAAAGACGAGGGAAGACTTTAAAATCCATTAAATTGGAAAGTTGATCCCTCGGCTATAATGAGGACCAGTGGAGGGGAAGACCCCACCACTGTTCTCAAGAAAGACGAGGGAAGACTACATAAAAATCATTAATTTGGTTCATTGAACCCTCGGCTATAATGAGGACCAGTGGAGGGGACGACCCCACCACTGTTCTCAAGAAAGATGAGGGTAGACTTTATTTAAAAATCATTAATTTGATCATTTGATCCCTCGGCTATAATGAGGCCTGATGAGGGGACGACCCCACATTGGTCCTCAAAAAGACGAGGGAAGGGATAGTATCATCATCATCAACGAAGAAGCAAATTTGCAAGGAACAAACCATAACAGAATTAAATATGGGAGACAGTTGTGAAAGGAAGAGACGATGGTATTAATATAGAGCGTCAAGTGTTTTACAATATACAGAACAAAAATACAAAAACAAGGGTATGGGCTACAGGCAGCCACCCTAGGGGACGACATCAGAGGGCAGAGCCTCAACATCAATGGGAATGGCCTCCTCAGTTACCAGCACCGGATCATCTTCAGATGTGCCGACCCCCTCGATCTGGACTTGGGCCTCCACTTGATTGAGGGCCTCGGCAATTAGGGGGTCGTCCAGTTGAACACCCTCCAATGATGGGCGAACAGAGGAGACGACATCACCAAATCTGAGGACGACCCACCGGCAGGCCGTCCTAATCCCCCTTTCAAGATATTCAAGGCCGAAGCCCTGAAATTCGTCTGAAATCTTGTATGCCTCCACAGCGTCAGTCTCAGCTTTCTTGATGGCCGCCTCCAGATCAGTCTTATGACGGGCCTCCAGGTTGATCAGAGCCTCATCCTTGTCCTTGATCAACAAGTCCTTGTCTTTGAGCAACAAGTCCTTGGCCTGCATATCGGCATCATGCTGCCTCGTCAGCTCATCAAGGACTCTAGCATGCTCAGTCCTTGTGCTCTCCAGCTCGGCCCTAGCAGTGTCCAACTCTGTCCGTAGGTCAGCCTCTTGTTGAATGGCCCTCTCAGCTTCATGGAATTTCTGTTGGTTCTCAGCCATCCACTTGGTGGCAGAGGTGAAGGCACAGACAGACTGCAAGAAAAATGAAGATGCGTCAAGGGGAGCCGAGGGAACACAATGAAATTAAAGGTCAGGACCAATACCTGAGCAAGGGAGTGCAGACCGTAGTCATACACTTTGGCCGGAGGCATCTGCGCCAAGAACTCGAAGTCGGAGGCCGATGGTGCAGAGAACATTGAAGCCTTTGCTGCCCTCAAGTTGGCAATGAGAGATGAGGGGTCGGCCCTCAGATGGGACAGATTTTGAGACCAGAAGGCCCCCATGCTTGATGAAGAGGTTGCTCCTTCAGAGGCCTCGGCCCTGGCCCTCGTCTTAGGGTCAGGACGAGGCTCGACAGGAGCCTCAGGCTCCTTCCTTTTGTGACTAACAGCTGTCGGCTCAACAACTGTCGGCCCTGAGGCCCTTGTCTTCTTAGGAGCTTGCTGAGGCTCCTTCCCCTTCTTCTTTGACAGACCAGCAAGAAGGCTTGGAGCAGTCATATCCCAAAGATAATCTGACACGCCTGCAGGACGACCTGAAAAGGATGCGATGAATCAGAAAAGTTCAGAGATAAAGAGAGAACACTTCAAAAAAAAAGTAAAGATGGGAAAATGTTCAGTATAACTCACATAGTTCTGTCAGAGGGCCGACCCTCAGACCAGCCTCTTTAAGGAAGCGAGGGGTCATCAAATCTTCGAACTTTGGGATCTCACCCTCTCTCCCTCGTCCCCTCAGATACTCAACAATATCCCTCTCCTCCAAGCTAAGTCCGGGGTCTGACCTAGCTTTCATGGAAGGGTTAGACCATCTGTTAGGAACCCTCGGAGCATCGGCAGAAGGGGACGCCTCGGTGGAGCTCTCCCATGCCCCAGATATGAAGAAGAACCTTTTTTTCCAATCATGATTGGAAGTTTGAGCCACGTGGAGCAGCTTCTTCTCAGACCTTCTCGCTCCCAGATGATAGTATCCGGGCTGTTTAGATGAAGAGGTGATATTGTAGCAGGCCAAGAACACGTCGGACGAGGGCTCGTCAGTGAAAGCGTTTTTCCACAGAGAGATGTACCCCAGAATCGTCCTCCAAGAATTGGGTGGAAGTTGCGAGGGGGAGACGCCCAGAGCCGACAGAATATCTATAATGGCAGGGTGAAAGGGAAGTCTGACACCTACTTTGAACATTTGCTCATAGACTGCAACTTCTCCCTCTTCACCCTCAAAGACCCTCTCGTCCTTGGAGGTGGAAGACTATGAGGAGAGCATAGCTATGACAGCCCTGATTGGAGGGCTCCAAAAGGGGAAGCTATTATGGAAGCTTGCCGAAGACCCTCCGAGGACGATGGCTGAGCTGTTGTCAACAGCAGGGAAAGTGATGAACGCCGAAGAGGCGATGGCCGCAAAACATGAAGACGAAAAAGGAGGTGCAAGTGGGAATAAATACCCCAAGAAGAACAAAGAGGGGAAGAAGAGGACCATGGATGATAAGTTCGCGGGGTACACCCCTCTGACGGTCAGCTGTGAACAGATCCTCAATGAGATAAAGAGTGACCGGACACTGAAGTGGCCTGAGAAGCTGAGGGCAGCCCCCGGCAAGAGAAACAGGAACCTGTGGTGTGAATTTCACCAAGACCACGGCCACGTAACAGACAAATGCTTTGCTCTGAAAGATGAGATTGAGAAGATGCTGAAGGAAGGGAAGCTCAGAAAGTACGTCGACAAAGACGACTGCAAGAGGGGCCGAGGGGACGACCCCAGAAAGAAGCGAGTCGATGCTTGCAGAGAAGGTCCTCAAAAAAGAGGGGACGACCCCTCTGATGATGAGGACGACCCCGACCTGCCGCCGAGAGACGACCACGGCCCTGTCAAGAGGCTCAATATGATCTCGCTCGGGGTGGGAATGATCTCCGGGGGACTTGCAGGAGGAGGGTCTGAGGTCGCCGACAGGAAGGCCCATGTCGCTGAGGCTAAGGCAGTGATGAAGACGGTGCACTCAACCTCCGTAGAGGTCAAGTCAGAAAAAAGGAAGAAGGTTGATATGGACACTTTGATTGTGGGATTTTCAAGAATGGACTTCAAGGGCCTATTGGCCCCGCATGATGACCCTCTCGTCATCACCACCAGGGTGCACGGGTGCGAAGTGCCGAGGATCCTGGTGGATGGGGGCTCATCCGCAGATGTGATGTTCTGGCCATGCTTCAAGGCCTTGGGCCTCAGTCGTGCCAGACTTGTCCCCTACCATCATCCATTGATTGGGTTCAGTGGGGAGAAGGTTCACCCCCTAGGAATATATGAGGCTGATGTCAGGATGGGGGACGAGTGGCCGAGATGGCTCA
Organism: Sambucus nigra; assembly: GCA_949130495.1. Classification (NCBI taxonomy): domain Eukaryota; kingdom Viridiplantae; phylum Streptophyta; class Magnoliopsida; order Dipsacales; family Adoxaceae; genus Sambucus; species Sambucus nigra. The sequence goes on from OX422215.1 coordinate 353,786,704, forward strand.
CCAAGAGGGTCAGTTTCTTTGTGCTGGATGAGCATGTGTTTTCGGCATACAACATCATACTGGGACGTGTGGCCCTCAAGGGGTTTGAAGCTGTGCCGTCTACGGTCCACCAGATGGTTAAGTTCCCTACCCCTTATGGGGTGGGGGAAGTTCAGGGAGACCAGACGACAGCGAGAGAGTGCTACTACAACTCCGCTGAAGAAAGGGAGGCACACAAGAGGGCTACAGCCACTTACAACATTGATACCCTAGACCCCAGGGACGAGACGAAGCTCAAAAAAGGAGAGGCCGCTGAGGAGGTAGAACCCATCATCCTCGATGAGGATGACCCGGGAAAAACCGTCCAAGTTGGCAAATCTCTGAAGCCCAGTATCAAGGAAGACCTCATCAAACTGTTAAGGAGAAGGCGAAGCGTCTTCGCGTGGAGTCATGTAGATATGCCAGGGATCGACCCTAAAATCATGTGCCACAAACTCAATGTGGTAGAGGGAGTGAAGCCGGTAAAGCAGAAGAGGAGGATTTACTCTAGAGAAAAGTATGAGGTCATCAGGGATGAGGTTAAAAAATTAGAAGACGCTGAATTTATCAGAGAGGTCATCTACCCTGAGTGGCTGTCCAATGCAGTCATCGTCCCAAAGGCCAACGGCAAGTGGAGAATGTGCGTGGACTTCACAGACCTCAACAAGCATTGTCCCAAAGACAGCTTCCCTCTCCCCCGCATCGACCAGATGGTAGACGCTACCGCAGGCCATGAGCTCATGAGTTTCATGGATGCCTACTCAGGGTATAACCAGATTTTCATGAACCCCGAGGACTCAGAGATGACCGCCTTCATCACTGACAAGGGGACATACTGTTACAGGGTAATGCCCTTTGGCCTAAAAAATGCGGGGGCAACGTACCAGCGCCTCGTAAACAAAATGTTCGAAGACCAAATTGGGAAGTCTATGGAGGTTTACGTAGATGACATGCTGACTAAGAGTCTGAAGGCAGAGGATCATGTGGCAGACCTGGAAAGGACCTTTAATACAATGGACAAATACAAAATGAAGCTCAATCCGGCCAAGTGTGTCTTCGGGGTCGGAGCGGGGAAGTTCTTGGGATTCATTGTCAATCAAAGAGGCATCGAGGCCAATCCTGAAAAGATAAAGGCCCTTATTGAGATGAAGACCCCCAAGTCCATTAAAGACGTTCAGAGGCTCACAGGGAGAGTGGCTGCCTTGAATAGATTTGTGTCAAGGGCTACAGACAGGTGTCTACCATTCTTCAAGATCCTCAGGAAAGCCTTTGAATGGAGCGAAGAGTGTGATGAGGCTTTCAAGCAGCTGAAATCATACTTAGGGTCTCCCTTGCTGCTGTCACGACCCGTGCAGGGTGAACGACTGTACGTGTACCTTGCTGTCTCAGAATCCGCTATCAGTGCAGCAATCGTAAGAGACGAAGATGGGATACAGAAGCCCGTATATTTCAACAGCAAGGCACTCCAGGGGGCAGAGCAGAGATACCCGAGGATGGAGAAGTTGGCCTATGCCTTGATCCATGCCTCAAGGAAGATGAAACCGTACTTCCAGTCCCATACTATGGTCATCCTTACTGACTCTCCTCTTAGGCAGATCCTACACAAGCCTGAAAAATCAGGAAGGCTAATGACCTGGGCTATAGAGTTGGGGGAATTTGACATTGTGTATCAGCCTAAGACAGCCATTAAGGGGCAAGCCTTAGCAGACTTCGTGGCCGAGTTCACATGGGAAGAAGATGAGGCCGAGGGTGAGACCCTCGGGAAGGCAGATACGGAAGACAGACCCGCAGACACACCTGCAGAAATGGCTGAGACGAGCACCGCTAGAAGGAAAGTGACTGAAAACGAAGAGGGAAGATACATCTTTAGACAGGGGTCCCTCTCTGAGGGAAATTTTTCTAAAGAAAAGACTCCGTGGAGCCTCTTCGTTGACGGGTCCTCCTGTGATAGCGGAAGTGGTGCTGGACTGATACTATCAGCACCCGATGGCACGGACGTCGAGTACGCCCTGAGGTTCAATTTCAAAGCCTCCAACAATGAGGCTGAGTATGAGGCCTTGATAGCTGGCCTCTCCTTAGCCAAATCCCTTAGTGTCAGCCAAATTTTGGTTCACAGTGATTCAAGGCTGGTGGTGAATCAGATACTAGGAGCCTATGAGGCCAAAGACGAGAGGATGGCTAGGTATCTTGATAAGGTGAGGTCATTGCTAAAAAACTTCAAAGAAGTGAAATTCAAGAGGATACCTAGGCTCGACAATGGCCGTGCTGACGCACTTGCAAGGTTGGCCTCAGCTACTAGGACAGACATAAGGAGGACAGTCCCGGTAGAAATTTTGCTTCGACCAACTATCGAAGACAACGAGGGAACACTTGGCATTTGCATGAATGTTTCTCAAGAACCTTCATGGATGGACCCCCTGATCAGATACATTAGAGGGGGAGAGATGCCAGAAGCAAGCCAAGAGAGGAAGAAGCTGAGATACAGGGCTGCAAAGTTCGCTGTCATCGGAGACACGCTGTACAAAAAGGGGTTTCTGCTCCCCTTACTTAGGTGTGTGCATCCCTCAGAGGTCCCTTCCATTTTGCAAGACGTGCATGAAGGGTCGTGCTCAAGCCATATTGGGGGTAGATCCTTGGCAAAGAGGGTGATCACCCAAGGCTACTGGTGGCCGACCTTAGGAAAAGATGCTGCCGCATACGTTAAAAAGTGTGACAAATGCCAGAGATTTTCCACCATCCCTCACCAGCCCCATCAGCCTCTCACCTCCATTGCATCCCCATGGCCGTTCGCAATATGGGGGATTGATCTGATAGGACCCTTACCGAGAGCAGTCAATAACTATCGGTTCCTCATCGTAGCAATTGACTACTTTTCAAAGTGGGTAGAGGCCGAGCCGATGGTCACGATCACGGAGCAGAAGACCTTTCAGTTCATTTGGAAAAATGTAATATGCAGATATGGTCTACCCAACACCCTCATCTCGGATAACGGGACTCAGTTCAAGAATGCCTCTCTGCAGAAGTACTGTGAGAGGGTAAGTATCAAACAATTTTTCTCCACCCCAGGCCGACCTCAGGCCAATGGGCAAACCGAAGTTACGAACAGGACAATCCTAGATGGGATTAAGAAGAGGCTTGAGGAGGCAAAAGGAAGATGGGTCGAGGAGTTATATGCAGTGTTGTGGGCGTACAGGACGACAGTAAGGACCTCTACTGGGGAGACCCCATTCATGTTGGCTTATGGGTCAGAAGCAGTCATCCCCACCGAAGTCGAGTTTCCCACTCATAGGGTCCAAATGTATGACCCCCAGGGAAATACAGAAGAGAGGAGACTTGACCTAGACCTGATTGAGGAAAGAAGGGAGGATGCTGAGATAAGGCAAGCTTCCTACCAGCAGAGGACCGCAAATTTTTACAACCAAAGGGTGAAACAGAGGCCTATCGCAGTGGGAGACTTGGTTCTTAAAAAGACTTGGCAGAAACCCAACAAGCTCCATCCTAATTGGCATGGCCCATATAGGGTCATCGATGAAGTTGTCCCGGGGACCTACAGGCTAGAGAACCTGGAGGGGGAACCTTTCTCAAACCCCTGGAATGCAGATCATTTGAAAAAATACTACCAGTAGTGTTGTAAGGTCTTGATAAGCCATAGTTGTAATAAGCATTGTTTCGACAGAACACATTGAAGATTAATGAGAAGTATCAGTGTTTCCCTCATCCAGTGGTTATCAGTTCTAGTATACATGCAAGGAAGTTGATCCCTCGGCTATAATGGGGACCAGTGGAGGGGACGACCCCTCCACTCTCCTCAAAAAAGACGAGGGAAGACTACATTAAAATCCATTAAATTGGAAAGTTGATCCCTCGGCTATAATGGGGACCAGTGGAGGGGACGACCCCACCACAGTCCTCAAGAAAGACGAGGGAAGACTTTGTTAAAAACCATTGATTTGGTAAGTTGATCCCTCGGCTATAATGAGGACCAGTGGAGGGGACGACCCCACCACTGTCCTCAAGAAAGACGAGGGTATACATTGTTAAAAACCATTGATTTGGTAAGTTGATCCCTCGGCTATAATGAGGACCAGTGGAGGGGACGACCCCACCACTGTCCTCAAGAAAGACGAGGGAAGACTTCAAAATCCATTTAATTGGAAAGTTGATCCCTCGGCTATAGTGGGGACCAGTGGAGGGGACGACCCCACCACAGTCCTCAAGAAAGACGAGGGAAGGCTTCAAAATCCATTAAATTGGAAAGTTGATCCCTCGGCTATAATGGGGACCAGTGGAGGGGACGACCCCACCACAGTCCTCAAGAAAGACGAGGGAAGACTTTGTTAAAAACCATTAATTTGGTAAGTTGATCCCTCGGCTATAATGAGGACCAGTGGAGGGGACGACCCCACCACTGTCCTCAAGAAAGACGAGGGAAGACTTCAAAATCCATTAAATTGGAAAGTTGATCCCTCGGCTATAATGGGGACCAGTGGAGGGGACGACCCCACCACAGTCCTCAAGAAAGACGAGGGAAGACTTTGTTAAAAACCATTAATTTGGTAAGTTGATCCCTCGGCTATAATGGGGACCAGTGGAGGGGACGACCCCACCACAGTCCTCAAGAAAGACGAGGGAAGACTTTGTTAAAAACCATTAATTTGGTAAGTTGATCCCTCGGCTATAATGAGGACCAGTGGAGGGGACGACCCCACCACTGTCCTCAAAAAAGACGAGGGAAGACTTAAAAAACCATTAAATTGGAAAGTTGATCCCTCGGCTATAATGAGGACCAGTGGAGGGGACGACCCCACCACTGTCCTCAAGAAAGACGAGGGAAGACTTCAAAATCCATTAAATTGGAAAGTTGATCCCTCGGCTATAATGGGGACCAGTGGAGGGGATGACCCCACCACAGTCCTCAAGAAAGACGAGGGAAGACTTCAAAATCCATTAAATTGGAAAGTTGATCCCTCGGCTATAATGGGGACCAGTGGAGGGGACGACCCCACAACTGTCCTCAAGAAAGACGAGGGAAGACTTTAAAAACCATTAAATTGGAAAGTTGATCCCTCGGCTATAATGGGAACCAGTGGAGGGGACGACCCCACCACTGTCCTCAAGAAAGACGAGGGAAGACTTTAAAATCCATTAAATTGGAAAGTTGATCCCTCGGCTATAATGAGGACCAGTGGAGGGGAAGACCCCACCACTGTTCTCAAGAAAGACGAGGGAAGACTACATAAAAATCATTAATTTGGTTCATTGAACCCTCGGCTATAATGAGGACCAGTGGAGGGGACGACCCCACCACTGTTCTCAAGAAAGATGAGGGTAGACTTTATTTAAAAATCATTAATTTGATCATTTGATCCCTCGGCTATAATGAGGCCTGATGAGGGGACGACCCCACATTGGTCCTCAAAAAGACGAGGGAAGGGATAGTATCATCATCATCAACGAAGAAGCAAATTTGCAAGGAACAAACCATAACAGAATTAAATATGGGAGACAGTTGTGAAAGGAAGAGACGATGGTATTAATATAGAGCGTCAAGTGTTTTACAATATACAGAACAAAAATACAAAAACAAGGGTATGGGCTACAGGCAGCCACCCTAGGGGACGACATCAGAGGGCAGAGCCTCAACATCAATGGGAATGGCCTCCTCAGTTACCAGCACCGGATCATCTTCAGATGTGCCGACCCCCTCGATCTGGACTTGGGCCTCCACTTGATTGAGGGCCTCGGCAATTAGGGGGTCGTCCAGTTGAACACCCTCCAATGATGGGCGAACAGAGGAGACGACATCACCAAATCTGAGGACGACCCACCGGCAGGCCGTCCTAATCCCCCTTTCAAGATATTCAAGGCCGAAGCCCTGAAATTCGTCTGAAATCTTGTATGCCTCCACAGCGTCAGTCTCAGCTTTCTTGATGGCCGCCTCCAGATCAGTCTTATGACGGGCCTCCAGGTTGATCAGAGCCTCATCCTTGTCCTTGATCAACAAGTCCTTGTCTTTGAGCAACAAGTCCTTGGCCTGCATATCGGCATCATGCTGCCTCGTCAGCTCATCAAGGACTCTAGCATGCTCAGTCCTTGTGCTCTCCAGCTCGGCCCTAGCAGTGTCCAACTCTGTCCGTAGGTCAGCCTCTTGTTGAATGGCCCTCTCAGCTTCATGGAATTTCTGTTGGTTCTCAGCCATCCACTTGGTGGCAGAGGTGAAGGCACAGACAGACTGCAAGAAAAATGAAGATGCGTCAAGGGGAGCCGAGGGAACACAATGAAATTAAAGGTCAGGACCAATACCTGAGCAAGGGAGTGCAGACCGTAGTCATACACTTTGGCCGGAGGCATCTGCGCCAAGAACTCGAAGTCGGAGGCCGATGGTGCAGAGAACATTGAAGCCTTTGCTGCCCTCAAGTTGGCAATGAGAGATGAGGGGTCGGCCCTCAGATGGGACAGATTTTGAGACCAGAAGGCCCCCATGCTTGATGAAGAGGTTGCTCCTTCAGAGGCCTCGGCCCTGGCCCTCGTCTTAGGGTCAGGACGAGGCTCGACAGGAGCCTCAGGCTCCTTCCTTTTGTGACTAACAGCTGTCGGCTCAACAACTGTCGGCCCTGAGGCCCTTGTCTTCTTAGGAGCTTGCTGAGGCTCCTTCCCCTTCTTCTTTGACAGACCAGCAAGAAGGCTTGGAGCAGTCATATCCCAAAGATAATCTGACACGCCTGCAGGACGACCTGAAAAGGATGCGATGAATCAGAAAAGTTCAGAGATAAAGAGAGAACACTTCAAAAAAAAAGTAAAGATGGGAAAATGTTCAGTATAACTCACATAGTTCTGTCAGAGGGCCGACCCTCAGACCAGCCTCTTTAAGGAAGCGAGGGGTCATCAAATCTTCGAACTTTGGGATCTCACCCTCTCTCCCTCGTCCCCTCAGATACTCAACAATATCCCTCTCCTCCAAGCTAAGTCCGGGGTCTGACCTAGCTTTCATGGAAGGGTTAGACCATCTGTTAGGAACCCTCGGAGCATCGGCAGAAGGGGACGCCTCGGTGGAGCTCTCCCATGCCCCAGATATGAAGAAGAACCTTTTTTTCCAATCATGATTGGAAGTTTGAGCCACGTGGAGCAGCTTCTTCTCAGACCTTCTCGCTCCCAGATGATAGTATCCGGGCTGTTTAGATGAAGAGGTGATATTGTAGCAGGCCAAGAACACGTCGGACGAGGGCTCGTCAGTGAAAGCGTTTTTCCACAGAGAGATGTACCCCAGAATCGTCCTCCAAGAATTGGGTGGAAGTTGCGAGGGGGAGACGCCCAGAGCCGACAGAATATCTATAATGGCAGGGTGAAAGGGAAGTCTGACACCTACTTTGAACATTTGCTCATAGACTGCAACTTCTCCCTCTTCACCCTCAAAGACCCTCTCGTCCTCGGAGGGAACCCTCATAGTCACCCCAGGTGGCACTCCGTAAATATGCCTCCATATCAGAAGATCCCTATCCCTGACAGAGGAGATAAAAGACGAGGCATGGGAGGTATCAACCTCATCATCTGTATCATCGTCCTCATCCCCCTCATCACCTGCAGGAGGACCCTGAGGAAATGCTACTTGGAAGGCGTTGGGGGATAGGGTTGTCACAGGGACAGCCTCAGAGGGGATCGTACCCTCGGCCTCTCGGGGAGGGCTAAGGTCAGGAGAGTCCCTTCTACCAGAAGTTCCAGCACCAGTTGGAGAGGAGGTTCTCTCGTCCATCTCACTTAGGTTGGGCGTCTCGGCCGGACGAGACGACGACCCACAAGACTCAGAGGGTTCAGATGGTCTAATGGTGGCAAGAGGAATGGGAAAAATGGGTCGTACCCAATTAGGGTCGGCCCCTCGTCTCCCCTCTTCCTCTTCCTCTATTCGTCTGATCTCGGTAAATAGTTTCTCTCTCAGGGACGGGAATTCAGACAGCAGGTTGTAAAGCCTCCTAAGCATTAAGGGGAAGACCCAACACTTAAAGAAATTATACAAGACTTGGGTAATTTAGCTACAAACAAGTGGGGAGTGGACCAGATTTGACTTTTGGATTAAACAAAGAACTCAAAGGTTTTCACTCAAGAACACTCAAGAACATCCAAGAGCCAGTTACCGGAGAAGACACCGGAAAATACACCGGAAAAGGTTATGGCACAACTTAAGGAAAATGGCTGCCTACGAGCCTAAAAAACGAACGAAAATGAAAGAAAAAGAGAGCACTGGATGAAAGAGGTTACCTGAGGAGGAGAGAACAAGAACGCTGCTAGGCCTGGAAGAATCGAAGGCTGCAAATGGCGATGTAGGCTGAAAATTCTAGAGAGAGAGAATGCTTAGGCGCGAAGAAGAAGAAGGAAGAGAGGGTTTGAAAATACCTTAAATACCTTAGCAATGAGTGGGCCCATTGACCAAGGCAGGACACGGCCCACGAGGAAGGCATCATTAGGGTGCAAGGACCCAAGCGCAGTGTGCAGCCGTCATGCCTTGGAAACTGGAACAACAATGAGTACCTAACCAGGTGTCACTCACCTAACTGATCATACCAGCATCTCATTTAAAACACTATCCCTCAGCCATCTCAACGGCACCTATGGCTAAGGGCTGGGGGGTGATTGATATACCCGTTTATATTCTAGGAGGGTCGCCTCCACAACGGACGACCCTAAGAGGGGCCGACCCTTCACCAGGCCCCAACTGGCCTTCACCAGACCCAGACGACCCTACGAGGGGCCGACCCTTCACCAGGCTCCAGACGACCCTGCGAGGGGCCGACCCTTCACCAGGCTCCAGAGGACCCTGCGAGGGGCCGACCCTTCACCAGGCTCCAGACGACCCTGCGAGGGGCCGACCCTTCACCAGGCTCCGGCCGACCCTACGAGGATACGACAGTACGAGGACAGAATCAAGCCAGACTCACTACCGGAAGAAACTTTGCCCTCGGCCTCGGCTCATAGGCCGAGGGTGATATCATGACAGCGCGTGGTTTGGGAGACGCGTGGAGCAGTGCGCGTGAGGCTCATATGACACGTGGAAGACCGTTACAACCGAATCACACCCTCACGTGAGGGAATATTATGTCATCATTTGGCATCTACAGGTGTCAACAGGGGATTGGCTAGATCATTATTCACATGCACCATGCTTACCTGGGGGGTACACTACACCCCCCAAGACCTATATATACTTGTCACCCCCAACCCTACAGGGGATCGATCCTTGAACAGTAGCCCTAGATAAAACTCTGCTTGCACACACAGTAGAGAGAGGGAGAGAGGGTTATGTGCATTGTATCCAAGGCCATTAGTGCCCATACTTAGTGGATCACACACTCACAGTGGATGTAGGCCAATTTGGCTGAACCACTATATATCGTTGTCTAATTTCCTCTTATACTCATCCCCTTCTATACACTTACATACTTATATACTTACATCTCTATGGCTGCCATAACTACTACTGTTTGAGCTCACCATCACTTACCTGGTGGTGCTAAATCTTAGCATCATCAGTAAAAGCGGAATATGATAAAGAAATTGGTTGTACTGGAAAATGAGAAAAGACAACCTTTGTGAATTAAAATTGATAAATGTTCCTATTTGAAAGGGATAATTTGGACAAGAATTATGAAAATGACTAAGTCCATGTAAAGCATGAGTTAATGACATAAGTGAAGTGGTTAACTGGTAATCAAATAACCTAATCATAATTAACACAAGTGTGTATTGTGAACGATTTTCAAAAGGAAAACATGTATTTTCTAATACCGAGTGTGCATGTGTTGAATGGTGATTTTTAAGGACAATAATAAAGTGGATTTAGTGTGACTAAATGGGAAGCTTTGGTAAATGAAGTGTTTTTCCTAAAAAAAACTTTATTTTGTTTAAGTATTTAACCGGGTGCATTAAATCGGAAAATAAATGTTAAGTCAAGAAAAAAGGTGTAAAGTGTGTCTTTTATAAGATGTCACACCCCGCCTAATTAAATACCGGGTGGCCAGCCCCATACCAAATTAAAACAGAATATACAGTTGGCTCATTCTTAGCATCACTGTCGAAAACATTTACAACTCACCCAATACCCAAGTAAGCCGGTGTTAAAAAAACTTTTCAAATTTTAATTACAACAAAATCCATTTTTAGTTTAGGAATAACACTACACATATTATTTTACAACACAACTTACCGAACAGATAACACAAAAGAATTTAAATGCAATTGGAATAAACATTCCCAAGTAATAATCCAATAAAGTAATCCATCAATAGTAAATGTATTAAAACGACACGACTACAAGATAATTTGACTTAGATAGAAAAGAGATAATTGAGTTCCTTTGGGCGGCATGCCCTACATATAAGAACACTGTGAATCAAATGAAGATAAACGTCTAAGCAATACTCCATAGCTCCATAGTTCGTCAAAATCAACTAAGGTTGGCGTCCCTGCTCTGGACACCTGATATAAAAGGTACAATAGAAAAGAAAATATGCAAGGAAACGGGTCAGAGCCCGATGTGAAAAATGATTTTTAAAACAGCAAGTATTTAATAAGTGCAATAAAATATTTATTATGTACATGTTAGTATCCAACTCTCACTTGCTATTCTCACCTCTCATCTAGAGTGCACACTTAACGTTTCCTATTAACCTCCTAGTTAATGGTTCCTCCTCACTAGTTTCCATATTATGATTCCATCCTATATCATAATCGCGTATGTCCCATACCATACGTTCTATAATTATTCATATACGTTTGCCATTAACATGATTCGTTTCTCATTAATATGAATTAAGCTTTTCAATTTTATAAGAATAAACATTTATTAACTTAATTTCCATTCTCTTTCTCTATTTACCGTTATCTACAATTATCACACAGTAGATTAATCAAACCACACATTTAATTCATTATATATATATATATAATACGGCACCCCGAGTCAAAGCTGCGGTGCAATGCATTACTCTACTATCATGTCCCAATATCGCTGGTCGCCGAATAAGAGACAAAAGGTTCGGTAAGGATTTCTCGAACCACAAACATCAACATACAAATTCGAGGCGAACATAGTTCTCGTATCCATGGGTCACGCACATACCTACGTACCCACAGTCAGCGGACTTATCAACTCCCCGATAAGTCGTTCATAGACCTATGTTCTTGAGCGACAAATCAAAGATCCCATGGATTCATCAGGATATGACTGCCCTCACGCGCAAACCTCCCGTCGATAGCAAGTAAGCTAGGTATGTCATACACACAAATCATCAATCAATCAAATAGGCATTATCATACCTATAATATACTATCAACAAGGCACTCACATTACCCTAAGATAATTCCCATACGTAGCATTATATCTCTTTAAATCCCACGTATTAAAATATCATAACTTTACTTCTTAATTTAATTATCACCGAGCCTCACTCAATACTCAAGGTTCAAATAGGTTTTTCCTCAACATATATTCAGTAAGAAGTCACTAATACCCTACTGGTCCATATCGTAATATCTCCCGAATTACTACGAATTAAACTCTCCCTTTAATTTTAAGGTTAAAACCGATAGTTTCACATCTCTTATAAACACATCTTCTTTCACTTAGGATTAAACCTTATTGTAAACTTAAGGATACCCAGGTGTTATATTCAATCACCCCTACTGGTTCTATCTTTAATCCTCATTCATACCAATTAGAATCTAACAAGTGAATCTAGCAACCAAAATTTCTTTGAATTTGATTATCATTATTCTAATCAATCCCAATCAAATTAATTCAAATCTTAACTAGGGCTTACTGATCTTCTTTAAGTCCCATAATATCCAATTAATAATCACCAAAGATCTACAAAAGGTTTGGGATAAGAATCAACATTAAAAAGAAATAACTTTAGGAATTCTGGGGAGGTCGATCGATCGAAGGCAGGGGGTCGATCGATCGATCTCCCAGGTGACAACCCAGTTTTTCTGCATTTCTTCTACTACGGGTTTAACCATTTTTGATCAATCAAACCTTCATATTAACAACCCAAATGACTTATAATCCTTACTACATGATATATCAACATATATAAATGATTTCTACTACTCTAAACATCCTAGAATCATCAAGATATTGAATTAAAAGCATGTTTATATCCTCTTTTTCTAGAAAATTATCAACGTAATATCTTCAAGAACACATCAATGGTTTTCAGAATTTCTTCAACACATATATAATTATTTCATGGATTACTAACTACCTACAACATGAGTTTGATTCCTATATATGTTCATATTTCTAGAAATCCATTACAACTCCATTTTTATCTTCCAAACATGAAAAATCATCTCTTTTTATAACTATTCTAACATGGACAATATACAAACTTAGATTGCCATTATCAAACACTTGCCTCTAATGAAGGTCTGATCCTTTGGTGTAGTATATCACAGGTGGTTTTCCCTTCTCCGTCCAACTTTCGATGGTGGTTGGTGGTGGTGACCTTTGGTCTTTGTTCTTCTCCTTCCAAGAAAGCTTTTCTCTTCCCAAGCAACCTGTCACTCTCTCTAGGAAGATGACTTCTCTATTTTGTGTAAAAGAGATGAATAACCCACGTACACTTAATCTCCAAATACTTATAATAGGACAAAGTCCGAAATCACTATTCATCACCCTATAAAAATGATCAAAATGCCCTTTTGGGTTGTCTTTTCATTTTCAAATGACCCGAGACCCAAATCCAACATCCAAATAGACTTTTCTGACTATTTCAAACCTTTCGGACGCAAATACGCAGTCAAAATGACTATAAGGTCGTTAGAAAATAATTTTCCTTTTTAATTTAAACAAATCAGTCCCGACACGTCCCATACCGCGTTTGACTTAAAATACAAATTACTGAATTAATAATAAGCAACCATATCAATAGCATCACATTCATACCTAAATATCTTTAAGTAATATTCAGAATCATACATTTTAATATCCTCAATTTCGATAAAACCCAAATGAATTAATTTATAATAAAATCCAATTAATCCATTAATTTAAAATTTAACCCATTTTAAAATCATTAAAAATCATGGGGTATTACATAAGATTAATGTGATTTAATCAAATCAAGTAACGTTTTGGAATGACAGGATTCAGGCACTAGTCTATGTATATATATAGATATACGGTATTTGCATGTCCATTTATGTGGTATGATATGGAGTCTCTTTTCTGCTGCTCGATTCTATATTGTATTGTTGTATTTCCCATTGAGCATTTTGCTCATTCCCTTCCATTTGTTGCGGGAGGTTGTGCGCGATTTCATACTTTGAGCAGGTAAATATTATTTTTATTTTATGTTAGTTACTCTGCATGCTTGATTTCCAGGGACGCTTCCCATAAGTCCCACACGTTGCTTGATATAAATTGGAATTACATGTTAAACAAGTGAAAAATTAATTAAATAAAATTGGATTATCAACATTATTTAATTTGTCTCATTGCACTGTACACCTAACGTTCGAGTCTGACTGGGTTGACCACGGGTAACCCATAAATTCGGGTCGGGGCGTTACATAGGCAGTAAGAATACCAAACCCAAAATGTACCTGTTATTAGCATGGTAAGGTTTTACACTTGTTCGCACTCTTGTAGGCAGAATCCCATATTCTCCTAAACAAGCATACAAGGAAATGATTTTCACAAAACAATTCACTTGATTAGTACAAAATTAATTTTTCACAAAAGATATAAATGTGTGTGTGTGTGTGTGCCTTGGGACGATTCAATCAAAACTGCTGCAAAAAGGATACGATCTTCTAGTCATCAGTATTTGCATGTGGAAGCTTTGACATAGAAATGTCGTATGATCTTTAATTTATGTCCATTGTATCTAATGAATAAGACTCTCATTATCTATCGTCTAAATATGAAACAAGCTTTTTGACTTGATTTTGTGAAATACTCAATACTTTAATGCAGAATTAAGCAAACTAATATATATATATATATATATATATATAGATCTTGGGTGTGCCCGTGCCGATGGCACGGTTGTAAAAACGTTCAAAAAATTTCGTAATAGTAAATAGGTCAAACAAAATAAGACACGCGATAATCATTTTGCACGTCAACATTCCAACACATGGATAATCATTTTTGCACGGGCAAGCGTAAAACATTTTCATAATTAAAGAGAAATATAATGAGTTATTATCCAATAGGTAACCAAAAAATAATTTAATCGCCTAAAAATTACTCATAAAACTTCTCTATTTCTTGCAAGTCAATTATGTATTGACAAATCACATTTGTGCAACTAAAAACTCATTGCAGTGACATTAATTTACAATAACTAATGTAGTGTGTAAGATTATTTTTAATACCATATCAATATTCTAATTGCTTAATGGAGAAAATTTCACTGTCAAAAGAAAATTTGAGACAGGTGCAAATTTAGTCTCTTACAAAATCAATCTTTTGAGCAAATCTCGCATGCATAAAAAAAAATTATTGTGAAGTTAAAGTGTTTCAAGCTTTTACATTGATACTTGGGCCTTAAGAATTGTTCTTAATGCCTATCTATTGTACGTCCAATGATTCATAAAATAGTTCACTTGCTCCCAAGTCCTTGAGACATGTGCATGCATTGCAATAATAGAAAAATCTAGTTGCCTTGAGACATGTGCCTAAAAGCACTATAACAATAAAAAAATTGATACATCATGTAGAAAGGTGCTATTAAAATAAATATTTATTCCCGTAAAATAACGCAAGACATTATTTGCAACACTAAATTATAATTTTTTGTACTACTAATGAACACAACACCAATTCAGTGTATGTTATGACACCAATTTTTTTCTCCATTCACTGTCAACTTTGCTCTGAACATGACAATGTAATGAAACAAACAATACTTTCAACTCCTCGACTATTAAAACCTAAATAAAAGAAGTCCCACAATTAAAGATCTAACACCAAACATCAAGATGTAATTATTGTTTCAAAATTTCTAAAAGAGTTAACTGGTAGAAGGAGCCTAATTAAATCCCCGCTTCAACTACAAAAAATACCTCGATTTGTGTAGATGCATTACAATACCCTAAAAATAAATTATCATATCAAAAATTGTCATGAAAACCAAGCTAAAATAAACAATAAACATGAAATAAAATAAAAAACAACATATCGAGGTGATTTAAAAGGTCCACTGCATTTTACACAAAAAAAATAACAAATGAACACCATTAGTAGAGCGGGAAAGAGAAAGTAGGAGATTAGGGATCTAAAAATTTTTCTAAGAAAGTGAAAATATTCACAAAAAGTAAAAAATCAGTTGGTTATGATAACCAACCAACCAAACACATGAAGACCCTAAAACACATGGCCATTAAAGAAATTAATTAACAAATACCGTTGAGGGAAAACTTCCAAACGGCAAGAGAGAGAGTACCAAGGCTATAGTCTGTAAAACCTTTAAGAAAAAACTCCCAAGGAAAAATATATAGAATGAAAATTCCATACCTATGAAGAAAAACAGTAGTGGACAGCCATTAATGTAAATCCTTAAAAACAAAAAGCCCAAAAAAGACATCCGTTGAAAAAGTAGCATCGCGACGTCATTGAACGGGTGTGTGTATTTCGATCCAAAATAAATTAAGAACCCAGAATGACGATGACCATCTCAACGGGTGTGTGTATTCCGATCATCGGATATGTTTGGGATATCTCTATTTATTTTTTATTTTTATTTTTTTATAGATTATGTATTTTTAGGACTTAAAATAATATTGATCATGTATCTAGGACAACAAATATTTCATTTCTATTTTTAGTCCATATTTTCAAATTAAAGGAACACATGGCATACTATGATTGATTGACGTTTTATGAATGTATCCTCGTCAACGACTTTATTCAAAAATTGAGACTAAAACTATAAATAAAATATTTATTATTCTATTTTCAAAATACATATTATAATAAGTCTTACATTTACAAAGATCCTTTTTTTATACGAGTTTGGGATATCTGTGTTGGCTTGGGATTAACGGGTTTGTCGATACTATGGCATGCTATGATTGATCACCCGTTGCCTCCATCGACTTAAATCAGCAACCCATAAAAGGTAGTAGATAACGTCAAAAACCTCTCGTCGGAAAGATTCCTCCGGCTAACTCCCCAAGATTGTAGATCTGAATTAAATCTCCATATTTCTGGACATATTAGAAGCCCCTGGACAGATGACATGGGTGGATGCATTGGATTTAAAATAAATATTTTTAGATCAATTTCAAATAATGATATGATATGGCCCAAAGTTTTATTATTTTTTGTTTCTTTTTATTTGTAGATTATGGTTTGGATTATAATGAGTTTTTTTTTATTAATGCATTAAATGAGAATAAAAGGTACCTGAAGGTAGCGAAAGAAAGCAAATCTTTTGGATATGGGCTTTGTATAATATGTACAAATTTTCACACTATCCCTCGCAAGGCTACAGCTAAGAAACATCGTCTCTCCTGGGGGTAAAATAGTCTTTGTCTCTATGGCTAAGAAGGGTGTAGCAGAGGCCATGTTGTCCGGATAAAGGAGAGTGAAGGTAGCAAGTACCATGTCCAGCCCTGCAATATCAAAGACGCTATTATGTCCACATTCTGATATATTGTTGTTATCATTTTTCGTATGGCAATATGAATGGGTTTCTACAAAACCATAATGCCAATATGAAGGTTCAGTCCTTCAGAAGTGGGTATGAAGAAACACATTGTCACAAACTGAAAACGAGCAGCAACAACGACCTCACTCAAATCGACAAAAACGATTAAAATA
This sequence comes from Sambucus nigra, assembly GCA_949130495.1. NCBI lineage: Eukaryota > Viridiplantae > Streptophyta > Magnoliopsida > Dipsacales > Adoxaceae > Sambucus > Sambucus nigra. Next base: position 353,803,544 of record OX422215.1, read on the forward strand.
AAACTAACCATTTATAACCAAAAGCTGAAGGAAACTTACCTGAGTTTTAAACAAAACTATGAAATGGGTTCTAAAACGGTATTAAAACTATGAACTGACCATTAAACTAACACTCCAAACTACGAACTGCGTGCCGCTTAAAGCAATAAAAAATACATGAAGTTAAAAAACGCATATACAACAGCTCACAACACATAAAGAAAAATACATACACCGAATAACTTAAAAACTCATATATAGCAACACAAAACAACAATACATACGTCGAACATCTTGCGTGAAGCTGAAAGTAGTAAAAAAGTAGTAGAAAAAAATATAAAATTATTCTTAAGAACACCCTGATATTAATCATGAACATATTAATATGATTAAAGTTTAACATACAATTGTTCTTAATAAAAGGATCTTAGATATTCATGTTTTTACAAAATACGTCTAAACGATATAAAATAAGACTTGCCTTGATCCAATGCATTGATTAATCTTGATTAATTACTCCATCAATCTCCCTTCTTGAAAAAATTACACTCAAAATAGAATCTCGGAATTTCTCTCCCACCTAAGAAATAGTGTGTTATGAGATGACTCTAGATGGTGTAGAGGTCTCTATTTATAAGGAGAAGAGCGCCGGAATCCTAGTGGAGGTGGGACTCTTTCAAGTCTCCCACTAATGCCACTAATCATCATGTGACTAACGGATAAGGTTTACCCAAATCTTTTAATATCTTTATTTATCACATTCCTAATTAATTATCTGATATTTATCAAGACCACAATGATGGAAAATTCGGAATTTAATAAAATTGAAATTAAGTAATTAATTTCGTTACTTGACATTAATTTCCAACAGTCTCCCACTTGGTCTTAATAATTCGTATAATTAAATTAGGTATCATAAGGTGCACAATTATTGATAAATTCAGTTTGCTAAATCAAATGATTCACGAATGCGAGTCATGGCGGTTTCATGCTATTCAAGAGCATGGTTCATTCCATGTACCACAACACCAATATTTCATTCAACTGAGCCTTTAATATTGGGTATCATAATGGCCTCATAATGTCCTTTTGAATAAGGACTATTTCTGTCAACAACAATTCATAATTATATGCATGCATTCACAAAGGACAGAAATAATTGAAATCAGAAACACTTTTATTGAATTCAAGTAATAGTGTCAAACAACTAAGCCAAATAGCAATCATAATTTTACTAATCGAGATCCATCTCTTTGACACGTTCCATAAGGTCTTTTGGAGATAGTCCTTTCGTAATAGGCTCTGCTATGTTATCACTCGTACTAATGTGATCAATTGACACTTTTTGTTTCTGAATTTCTTCTTTAACTGATAGGTATTTCATTCAACGTGCTTAGTTACTTTAGGAATACCTAACATTTCTTCATAAAAAAGATTGCAGCGACATTATCATAATATATCAGCGACTTGATAATAGTGTCGACAACTCCAAGTCCCGAAATGAAGTCACGCTGCCAAAATACATAAGTTGTAGCATCAAGCATGCTACAAACTCAGCTTTCACAATAGTTAATGGATGGTTTGTGTTGCACTCCATCATTATATTGGTTGATAAACCAAAACAAACATACTTAAGCAAGAGTGAACTTCGTACCATCCGCACAACTAGTAAATCTGAGTCACAATAATTGTTCATATTTAAATGAACACATACATCATAAGTGTGAGCATATAGTCCTTTAAGTATCTCATTACTTCATACACAACTTTTAAACCCATAAAATTATTTTTATTCTCTACTTTCTAAATCCGTGCTTGTATATAGAGAAAATATATAAACTTACTCCCACTGATCTTAAGGTATATACAAATATACAACGATTAATAAAAAATAATGATATTATTTCTTAAAATACGTCATGTGGGAAACTTATGTTTATAAAATGATCTCCTAAACATATACAAATGGTTCATAAGACTACAAAAGTAATTTTCACATCCACATTATGTAACTCTCAATCATAATGAGATACTAATGTCATAAGAATTCTATGTCCTTACATATAATTGAGAAGGTTCATTTATAACCTTTTCTTCATTAATGGTGAAATATTTTACTACAATTTAGCTTTATCTCGTTTAACTACCGTTAGTGTCGCGTTTGGTTTTGATGACCCCTTCATACCCGACTTTAGTGCATCAATTATGTAATTGAACGAGATTTTAAACTTAGTTGTAGTCAATTAGTTTAACTTCTTATGACTTTTGAAAATAAAATCATGTCATTATTTATCCATACGCCAAATTCATGTTCATGCAGATACACTACATAATCATTTAGGATAGTAGACCTTTTAGGATCTTCTTAATACTATTCCTTATGATTTTATCTACATTTCTCTCACGGCGACAATACTATCATTTAGTGGCTGATCATTTATTTGTTCTTTGATGTTTAGATAATCTAACAACTAAAAGAACAAGTATTCAAGAAGGTTATCGGTAATAGGATAAGTACCTTACCTTCCTTTATAACCATATTTCATGCTTTTCTACTACCACTAATTTCACCTTTCATAATGAATTTGACTTTAATGCAATAAATACGTGTCAATGACAATTATATGATCTATGTAGGTCCACTTTAAGGGAAGTTTCTCATAATCTCCCACTTGGGCCACATAGGTCATCCTTATATTAGACATCGTAATACCTTAAGAGCATAACTCGACTATCAAAATTTGTAAGAGACATTACAAAAATCTTGTCCACGAAAATTATGAAAAAGAGTCTAGATTTAATTTGGTACAAGATTTAAAGAGTTTAAAAAAAAACACGATACGATTATGATGCAGGATCAAACAAATCTTTACAGAACTATGTCCAAAATTTATTTTGTGCAAAACATCAAAAGGAATACCATAACCCTTAAAAAAATATATATATACATCAAAAGATTCTTTAGAACATATCCCTCACGATCAAGTCTAGACAAACAGTTTCCAAAAAAAATTTGAGGGTTTATGAAAAACAAATGGCGATTTGATTCCCCAAGAACAAAATAAAAAGAATCTTATTAGTATTTCTAGTTTGTTTTGTAAGAAATCCTTGCATCAAAAGTAAATACTTTCTATAACACAGTAAGTATAACTTGAAAACGCTACTGAGATAAAAAAACTCATTTCAAATCATAAAAGATACATATTATCTTTATCATTATTAGTCCGAGTGTGCAACATGTAAACAAACTTAATTTGTTTAACCAAATTAAATATGAAATTTTTAGAGAAATAAAATGGGATACAATAATATGTGATAAGATAATGAGATAAATTGCTCACTTCATTAATGCTTTGATTTAACAACACATACATCGATTACATGATAAATTGAGTGCATAACCGTGAGTTTTTGTCAGTAGTAACCGTGAAATATCGATTATATGATGCTTGTAGATTACTTTATTAGGTATAATGTTATTTCATTATATTGTACACGACAATTGTGCACAACTTATTTTCACATACTATAATAATGTATGTGATCTATGATGTTCATTCAATCACTCAAAATTAATTCCCTATAAGGAATAACCTTGCTTGAAGAAATAAACTCAATATACCCCATTAATATCTTTACAATTATAAGCATCATGAGTTACTACTACCATCATCTTCACATTTAATATTCATTGCCATTCTAGTTGGGTCACTGTAGTGACTACCAAACATTTCATAATATGAATATTACATTACGTAAAGACTTACATACACAAGTTAATAAGTTTTTTCACTTATTTTCATTAAATATCGCATGAGCAACAAACAAAATTATTCATGTTTATGGTTTTCATAAACTTAATTGGTGATATGATAGTGAAAGAAACTATGGCATCTGCGTTTGACGATCATTATTGCCTTCCCAAAATACATATCACCACTTATATTTTGTTCAATTATTGTAATTGGACATGTAGGCTTCCGAATCACAATGATTGAATAAACAATAATATGTATGCAACATCATAAAGTACCATCATCCTAGCATTCAATATCATACATGGACCTGTAGGTAACCAAAATATGCATGATATTAATGCATTAGTCCAATATTTATATCTTCTGGAATGGAGCACTTTAATGAACACCAAACCATATATTATATAAATATAAGAGATACGCATACATGTGCAAAATACCCATAATACATGAATAATTATATTATTGTCTATTCCTTAATTTGAAATTCACGAAAAATTAGACATTATGTGAAAATCAAATAGACCAAGAGTTTGCATGAGATATTATACAAATAATAGTAAATGGAAGACATAAACCATTTACTTTCACTTCATCACTTATGTATGAGTAACAAATCAGAAATATTGACCCAAATCATTCATGGTCATACTAATGCACAATACGGTTATAATCACAATTATCATACTAGTGGCATATGTAAATATGACTTTTTAACATTGATGTCAATTATTTAACATTTGCAAAAATTCCAATGTTTATTTGATTCAAATATCAGCATGTGTTGCGCTTCAATTTAACCTGTAAGGACAAATTTCCAATCGAGTCATTTGTTATATTGGCTATATTCCGTTGGACAAAACATTTTTGGGTCATACTGCATCAACGATCATTCAACACAAGGATTCAAGCATCGCATTCAAAGTTCACGCATCATCAACATTCATGTCGTGCTATTTATCCTACGAAGGTATATGACCTAAATACAATTTTATAAGTTGGAGTATTTTGACTAATTAAGAAATTTCAAATAAGAAAATGTTCATATATATGCTATATTAATTTTGAAAAAGTCCTTGAATTAAATTGGAAAAAATTTGGGCAAAAATCAGATTCTCGTTCGAAGTTTAACCCAGGTCGTTCAAACGACCTGGTTCTAACGAAGTGGTGCCTCGTTAGTAGTTCGTTAGAAGTTCGTTAGAAATGTCGTTCGAACGACCTCGTTCGAACGAGATTTCTAACGACATCTAACCATCCCAAACTGGCAAGCCGTTAGATAAGTCGTTCGAACGACATGTCGTTCGAACGAGTTTCGCCAGAATTGATTTTTTTAAACTTTTTTTTTAAAGCAGTTTTTTCTACAACTGTTTTTTTTGCCCACTACTTTTTCAGTTATTTTCTAATGGACGAAAATTCAGTTTTATAACTTAAGGAAGATCATTTTTCAAAATACACTTTCCATAACTTCCAACCCTTTTTGATAAAAAATCTCTCCAACATTTTTATCAACTTTTCAAATCAAAACCCCTTCATCAATTCACATTCAACAAGCAAGATTGCGGTGGATCTCTGCATTCAAGCTTCGAGGAGACAGTGGTTTTGGGCTTCGGTGGATACCGCAACACGAGGAGTGTTGAGCAACGCGTTGGAGTTTCGCGGACTACAACTTCGGAGGTCGAGGACGGCATAAGCATGCCTTGAGTGAGTCAATGTCTGTAAGTCTTTTGAGTCTCTTGTAAAACCTTTTGTTGTAGTGGATTTTGTCTAGGCCCAGCCGTCCGAGGTTTTTCCCATTTGGGTTTTCCTCGTACATCGGCGTGTTGTGGTTGGGATTTGCGCACTTTCATTTTATCATATCACCTAGATGCATGTGTAGGATAAAATGAATTTAATTGGAATTTGTTCTTGCAAATTTGTGAAACTAAATTTAAAATTGAGTTAGAAGAATATATTTATCTTAGTAATAATTATATTGGATTAAGTGTGTGTGTGTATTCTACGAATTAAACTAAGACCATATAACCTTGCAACTTCAAATTGGTATCAGAGCCTGTTTCTATAAGTTATTTAGATGAATCCTGGAGGTTATATGGATAGTTTTTCGTCGAATAGACTACCTTTATTTGATGGATCAAATTATACCTATTGGAAAGCACGTATGAGATCCGCTCTTAAATCTATTGATGAACGTGTTTGGGTCACTGTTGAAAGAGGATGGTCCCCTCCTACAATGGTTGTTAATGATGAACGTATTTTGACTCCTGTTGAACAGTGGAGTGAAGAAGATTTAAAATGGTGTAACTTTAACTCTAAAGGATTAAATGCCTTATTTGGTGCCGTGTCTCCCGATGAATTTCGTCGTATAATGACGTGCGAAACGTCAAAGGAAGCTTGGAACATTCTCCAAGTTACTCATGAGGGAACTAGTGTTGTTAAAGAATCAAAACTTGAAAATTTAACTACACAATTTGAAACTATCACCATGAAAGAAACTGAAACTTTTGATGAGTTCTATGCTCGCTTATCTGACATAGTCAACTCTTGCTTTAACTTAGGTGAAAGAATACCTGAAAATCGTGTGGTTAAGAAAATACTTAGATGTCTCCCTAAGCGTTTCATTCCCAAAGTCACTGTACTTAATTCTTTAGGAAACCTAGATACCTTAAAACTTGAAGAACTTGTTGGTGATCTGCAAACGTATGAACTTGATATGTTTCCTAAAGATAACAAAGGGAAAGATAAAGGAGTAGCTTTAAAAGTTAAGAAAGTTGATGTGTCTGATTCTGATGAGTCTGACTTTGATTCTGATGATATAGCCTTATTTGCCAAAAAGTTTAAAAAATTTCTCAAGTTTAAAAAACAAAACTCCAAATTTGAAAAACCTAAATTTGAGAATAAAAACAAAGGAGGAAATAAAAAGTTCACTAATCAGGATTCAAAGAAGTTCAATAAAGACAACTTTAAGAAGGATGATTCGGAAAGATGTTTTGAATGTGAGGGACGTGGTCATAGAGCTTTCGAGTGCCCCACAAAACTTAAAAGACAAGGCAAAGAAAAAGCCGTTTACAATGCTACTTTAAGCGACAGTGATAATGAGTCTGAAGACTCTGATGACTCTAATTCGCCTAGAAATAACTTCACTGCCTTTATGGCGAGTCTTGCTAGTAATTCGTGTGAGTCAAACCTTAATGTTGACAATTCTGAACATAATCTTGAGGTGGTTTCTACTCATTCTAACAGTAGTGATGAAAAAGAGAGTGATAGTGATATAGATGAGAGTGAACTACAAATTGCCTATTCCGAACTCTACAATGAATCTCTTCGCATTCAAAAAGTCAACAAAAGATTAACCTTGAAAGTTTTAACTTTAGAAAAAGAGTTGAAAGGCCTGAAGGAGAAGGAGGCCTTAGTCAGTCAACTCGAGGCTATTAAAATATCTCTTTCTAAAAAACTTATCGTGATTGGCAAAGAAAAATGTGACTTGATTATCTCCTTAGAAAGTGCTAACAAAGAACTTAATGAGTCTCATGATATTAGAACATCTCTAGAAACTAAAATAGTCCAACATGAAAAAGATCTCAAGTCCTCTCGTGAAGTTAAAGTCACACTCGAGGACAATTCTGGAAGAATGGGAAAACTGTTTCTAGGTCCTGTTTTAGGATATAAGGAGAAAGGGTATCAAGAAAGAAAGGGAATAGGATATGAAAAAGGAAATTCTTCAAAAGTCAAAACTGAACCTGTTGCTAAGTTTGTTACAAAATCTAATGTTCCTAAAGATAACAAATCTAATGTTCCTAAAGTTAATCCCTCTAAGAAACATTTAAAAGATGGCCCAAAACAACCTTATGTATGTTCATATTGTCACAAACAGGGTCACCTTAAAGATTTTTGCTACAAACTTGGAAAGAACCCTCAATTCACAAATTCAAAACAACCATAAAACTCCTTTGCTAATCTTAAGAGTCAAGTTGAGTACCATGTCAATACTTCTAAAAATCTAATGGAAGAGTTTCTTAGGTTCTCTAATGTCAAAAGAAATAACTCTAATTATAAGACTAGAGCCAACCAAGGGAAGAAAACTACTCAAACTTGGGTTAAGAAAAATCAAAACAAGAAAGCTTTTGTCGCTCACGTTGCTCTTAAGGCACAAAATACCTCTCAATGGTACTTTGATAGTGGTTGTTCTAGACATATGACGGGCGATAAATCTCTTTTTACCACTCTCGAAAACCATAAAGATGGTAAAGTTACTTTTGGGGATGGTAGCAAGTCCCAAATTATTGGTAGAGGTTCTATTGAAATCTCAGGTTTCCCAAAACTTGAAAATGTTCTTTATGTTGAGGGTCTAAAAGCTAATTTGTTAAGTATTAGCCAACTGTGTGATGATAATCTTGATGTGAAATTTAGTCAATCGGAGTGCATCATTTATGATCAATCAGGTAAACCGATTTTACATGGTGTTAGAACCAGTGACAATTGCTATGGCATCATTCCAAAATCTTCTTTAGTCTGCAATAATGTAAAAACCTCTTCTACCGATCTTTGGCATCAAAGATTAGGTCATGTTAACTTCAGAGATCTTGACAGACTTGTGAGAAAAGAGCTTGTTCGTGGCTTACCGCCACTAGGAAAGCCAACATCCACCATTTGCGGACCGTGTCAATTTGGTAAACAAATCAAAAGTCCTCATAAAAAGATAAACTCGATAACAACATCTCGTGTCCTAGAATTGATACACATGGACCTTATGGGTCCTACTCGTACCGAGAGTATAGGAGGAAAAAGGTACATCTTGGTTATGGTGGATGATTTCTCTAGATACTCTATTGTAGGCTTTTTGAGAGAGAAATCTGAAATAGTTGACTTTCTTACTGTTAAATGTAGAGCTCTTCAAAATCTTCACGGTGTTACTATAAACCGCTTTAGGAGTGATAATGGAACTGAATTTAAGGAATCCGGTGTAAATGCCTTCTGCGATGAAATAGGAATAAAACATGAATTCTCGGCCGTTCGAACCCCTCAACAAAATGGTATAGTTGAACGTAAAAATCGAACGATCCAAGAAATGGCAAGATCCATGCTCCTTGGAAGAAATGTGGCTCGTAGGTTTTGGGCCGAAGCGGTTAACACTGCTTGTCACACGGTTAATAGAGTTTATTTGCGTCCTAACACTAATAAAACTCCTTATGAATTGTGGACGGGTAAGAAACCCAATTTGTCCTATTTTAGAGTGTTCGGAAGTCCATGCTATATTCTTAGAGATAGAGAACTTCTAGGAAAATTTGACTCGAGGAGTGATGAGGGTATTTTCCTAGGATACTCTCAAAATAGTAGAGCTTTTAGAGTCTTTAACTTAAGCAACTCTAAAGTAATGGAATCCATTAATGTGGTCATAAAAGATGATGCTCCGGCCACACAAATTAATAATGAGGAAGATTTATCATGTGAGTGTGATGTTGAGTCAAATGATGAAAGTATTGCATTTCAAAATGATTTGGGTGTTCCATCTACCGATAAAAGGGAAGTTACTCCTTGGGTGCGTAAAAATCATGATACTTCACAAATTATAGGAGATCCCGTGGTAGGTGTCAAGACTAGGGCGCAATTAGAAAATGAAGTTACTTATCTCTGTTATACTTCTACTATTGAACCTAAAAACTATAAAGAAGCCCTAAAAGATGAACATTGGATTAATGCTATGCAAGAAGAATTGTTTCAATTTAAGAAAAATGATGTTTGGGAATTAGTCCCTAGGCCTTCTAATACCAATGTCATTGGCACTAAATGGATTTTTAAAAACAAAATGGATGAAAATGGTGTCATTGTTCGAAACAAGGCTAGATTAGTGGCTCAAGGGTATACTCAAATAGAAGGTGTTGACTTTGACGAAACTTTTGCTCCTGTTGCTAGGTTAGAATCGGTTCGTCTCTTACTTGCCATCGCATGTCATCTTCAATTTAAATTATATCAAATGGATGTCAAAAGTGCTTTTTTAAATGGTATTATCCAAGAGGAAGTATATGTTGAACAACCAAAAGGGTTTGAGGACCCAACTCATCCTACTCATGTCTTCTTTTTAAAGAAAGCTTTATATGGCTTAAAACAAGCCCCCCGTGCTTGGTATGAAAGACTCACTTCTTATCTCCTTTCTCGTGGCTTTTTAAGAGGGGGAGTAGATATGACACTTTTTGTTCGGCGTGATGAAAAAGGTATTCTTGTTGCTCAAGTCTATGTCGACGACATAGTGTTTGGGTCTACATGTGATAAACATACTCAAATTTTTTCCAAAGAAATGCACAATGAATTTGAAATGAGTATGGTAGGTGAACTTACCTTCTTTCTAGGTCTTCAAGTTCGTCAACTAAAAAATGGGATATTTTTGTCCCAAACTAAGTATGCTAAAGACCTTGTTAAGAAATTTAATATGGAATCCGCTAAACATGCTCGTACTCCTATGAGCTCCTCTATTAAACTTAGTAAAGACACCGATGGAAAAGATGTAGAGCATACTCTCTTTAGAAGTATGATAGGTAGTTTACTTTACCTAACTGCGAGTCGTCCCGATATTTCCTTTAGTGTAGGAGTTTGTGCTCGTTATCAAGCCGCACCAAAAGAGTCTCACTTACTTGCTATTAAACATATCATCAAATATGTTAGTGGGACCCTTTCATTTGGCATTTGGTACTCCTTTGACACCAATGATTGTCTATCGTCATATTCAGATGCCGATTGGGCAGGAGATGTTGATGGATATAAAGTACATCTGGCGGTTGTTTCTATTTTGGAAGTGCACTTGTCTCATGGATGAGCCAGAAACAAAATTCTATCTCGTTGTCCACGGCGGAGGCCGAATACATTGCCGCCGGAAGTTGTTGCACTCAACTCATTTGGATGAAACAAATGTTGGAAGATTACGGCATTTCCCAAGGCACTATGACTATATATTGTGATAATACTAGTGCAATTCATATTTCCCGTAATCCCGTTCAACATTCTAGAACCAAGCATATTAAGATCCGTGAACATTTCATTCGTAACTTGGTTGAAGAGAAAATTGTTTCTCTAAGCTTCGTTCCTACCGATCAACAATTGGCCGATATCTTTACTAAACCTCTAGATGCCCTTAGGTTTGAAAACCTTAGGAAATCAATTGGGGTTTGCTCCATTGATTGAGATCGAAGTCGTTCATCTAGTTTAGGTTGCTTCTCTTGCATATCTTTTTACCTATGAACTAGATTTCCTTTGTATATATTTTATTCAAAAATCACAAAAATATTTGTTTATTTTATTTACTTTCAAGAAAAACGGGAATGGTTAGATAATGCTATCAAAACTTTTGTCCATATGGTTTTGTGGTCGATGTATTCAAATCCCTATCTTTTTCCATGTTCACGTGGCCTACGATGAATAGTTAATCCATACATGGTTTATCTTGTGCACAATAATGCTTTGTTTTATGATATATAATGTTGTGATTTCCTCACATATTTGCCTTTTGCACACACCGTACACGGAATATTTCGAATATCTTGTTCACATTGTACTTGCAAAGTGAGATTTGGTGTTGTCTTCTCAATCCTGTCACATCCATTATAAGCAATCGAAATTGTGCATGATCATCCGTTGCCCGGATTGAAACAAAATGACTATATTCTTCCGGTTGATTTCCGTTTCTAGCAATGGAACCGAGCTGCGAAAAACATAAAAGTTCTTGCGTGAAAAGACTCCATTTGCATATTTAGATATGTGACTAAAATAGAAGCATTGAAAATGATATATATACAATGCAAAGCCAAAATAATAGGCTTGATTGAGTCTTCAAAAGATTCGTCTCAATCTATTTGATATTTTTGGGAGATATAAGTTGAAGATCAACGGGCATGCACATTTCATTAATCTATTGCTTTCTTCTTGTGACTTTATTGGCGAGAGAATCATCTATTTTGTATGCTTGTTACATTCGTGGTTAAGTGTTCAACAATATTTCATTTTTTTGTCACAAGGCTAATCTGAGTGAATATTGCTCGTATATATTGTTTGGCATTACGCACTTGTACAAATGTTGTGGCTAAAGACTTTCACGCGTATTGTTCACACCCCTACATTTCCGCTCCCACCATTTGGATATGTTGGCTCGAGCTAGGATTAATACAATCACATTTTTGGCAATGTTCTGGCCATCCCAATTCCTGATATTATGGTATTTTTCAATCTATTTTATAATATATTTTTTTCAAAATTTTCTATTAACTATTTCCCTTTTTCCCCTTCCTTAATGCAGTCTTAGTATGTCACTATTATTCTTCATTATTTCTATTCCCTGCCTTGTTATTTATTCTCATATCTTTTGCAGGCCCCCTTATCCCTTTGTCTTTTCCGGGCAAAAAGGGGGAGAAAATTTTAATTAATATGTCTTCATATTTAGGGGGAGTTTGATAAATTTGGGTAATTTAATTGACTTTTCATATTCATTGCAATTAATAATAATTTAAGGTAACTATAATTGAATTAAGTTATTATAATTAAATTTCCAAATTGATTCTAATATTGACCTTATGCACAATTAAGGGGGAGTTAAACTGTTCGTATTGAATATTGAGGCATTTATGCACCATGCACAAAATATTCTATCGCATTGTCTTATATATAACATCTCTCTATTTCCCCATGCGTTTATGAATTTGTTGTTTCATGTGTGTAGGATACATCTCCTACTCCTTTGCAGCTCGTCAGTCTTGTCTTTGTGTCTGTATTTTTTTTTGGGTTTTAGGGACGGGACTTAGATACGGCTTGACGGATGGCTTAGCAAATTCAATCTTTTATTTATTTATTTTTTATTTTGTTTTGTCCCGGAATAGCCAAAGGGGGAGATTTGTAAGGACAAATTTCCAATCGAGTCATTTGTTATATTGGCTATATTCCGTTGGACAAAACATTTTTGGGTCATACTGCATCAACGATCATTCAGCACAAGGATTCAAGCATCGCATTCAAAGTTCACGCATCATCAACATTCATGTCGTACTATTTATCCTACGAAGGTATATGACCTAAATACAATTTTATAAGTTGGAGTATTTTGACTAATTAAGAAATTTCAAATAAGAAAATGTTCATATATATGCTATATTAATTTTGAAAAAGTCCTTGAATTAAATTGGAAAAATTTTGGGCAAAAATCAGATTCTCGTTCGAAGTTTAACCCAGGTCGTTCGAACGACCTGGTTCTAACGAAGTGGTGCCTCGTTAGTAGTTCGTTAGAAGTTCGTTAGAAATGTCGTTCGAACGACCTCGTTCGAATGAGATTTCTAACGACATCTAACCATCCCAAACTGGCAAGCCGTTAGATAAGTCGTTCGAACGACATGTCGTTCGAACGAACTCGTTCGAACGAGTTTCGCCAGAATTGATTTTTTTAAACTTTTTTTTTAAAGCAGTTTTTTCTACAACTGTTTTTTTTTCCCACTACTTTTTCAGTTATTTTCTAATGGACGAAAATTCAGTTTTATAACTTAAGGAACATCATTTTTCAAAATACACTTTCCATAACTTCCAACCCTTTTTGATAAAAAATCTCTCCAACATTTTTATCAACTTTTCAAATCAAAACCCCTTCATCAATTCACATTCAACAAGCAAGATTGCGGTGGATCTCTGCATTCAAGCTTCGAGGAGACAGTGGTTTTGGGCTTCGGTGGATACCGCAACACGAGGAGTGTTGAGCAACGCGTTGGAGTTTCGCGGACTACAACTTCGGAGGTCGAGGACGGCATAAGCATGCCTTGAGTGAGTCAATGTCTGTAAGTCTTTTGAGTCTCTTGTAAAACCTTTTGTTGTAGTGGATTTTGTCTAGGCCCAGCCGTCCGAGGTTTTTCCCATTTGGGTTTTCCTCGTACATCGGCGTGTTGTGGTTGGGATTTGCGCACTTTCATTTTATCATATCACCTAGATGCATGTGTAGGATAAAATGAATTTAATTGGAATTTGTTCTTGCAAATTTGTGAAACTAAATTTAAAATTGAGTTAGAAGAATATATTTATCTTAGTAATAATTATATTGGATTAAGTGTGTGTGTGTATTCTACGAATTAAACTAAGACCATATAACCTTGCAACTTCATAACCTTATACAAATATTAGGATAATCTGAAATGACTACAAGTATAATATCTTCACATGTAATCTTAGCCTGTATTTGGCATTTGATTAAACTGAATAAATATTTACTTATGAGTCTCAAATTTGCAAGTCATGCATTTAAATATGCATACATGCAACGAAATCATAAATCTAGTATCCGCACATATGAATTGTAGCCTGTGTTTGGCATTTAATTCAACTTAATGGGAGTACTAGCATTAGAATAAACAATAATTCTGATTTTCAACCACATGAATCGTTGGCCTGTGTTTAGCACGAGACTCATTAAAACACGAATATCATAATATTCAACAATATGAATCATTGGCCTGTGTTTGGCACGAGACTCATCAAAATATGAATATTAACAATAACGCAAGTCTAATATCCTACCATATGAGATATGTTGGCCTGTGTTTGGCACGAATATTCAACTAAAATAGGATCATTAGAGCAATGTTTTATCAGAGTTCTAGATAAAATATGGGAAAACATAAATTTTTTCCTCAAAAAATGAGTTAGCATCATGGAACTGTAGAAGATTACTCCAGAAACTCAAATATTCGACGGAATTCAAAAAATAATTTTTCTAGAAGTCATAAACATTATTTATGTAAAATCAATGCCCCAAAAATATTATACTCAAAACTTAATGTATAATTAATGGTCCAAATATAAATGCATACACAATAATCTAATATTTACAATTATAGGTTAAGACACTTTTATGTCTTCCCCATCCAATATCATATAAATATTATTGTCGAAACATCAATTCATAATTACATTAGGACCTTTGGGCTACCAATTATAGATTATGCACAATAACCTAATATATCGAAATGTTATTGTCAAACACATAATCATACATCTAATATTCAAAATTTTATATTTAACCCTTGCATCAATACCAAATAATACATAAGATGAATATTAGAACAACCATGAACATTAAAAACAACCCCTGTGGTGGAAAAATACATAATATTTGGAAAAATCGTAATTTTTGCCAAAAATATAAAATTTTAGTTAGCACCACAGAGATGTAGATAATTACTCCAGGATCTGAAAACAATTTGCGGAATTCAAAAATCAATTTTCTGGAGTGAGATATTGAGGTCAACATTATTACCAAAAACGACAAAAATGCAATTTTAATGGTCTAAACGATGTCAAAACGCGAAAGTAGTGTGGTGCCCATTGTATACAATAGGTTTTATTTATTTCGACGTTTCCAGTCGACCATGTCAGTTTCGTAAAATTCCGAGCAAGTTTTGACCTTTCATTCTCACCAGTGAGTATTAGCGACAGAAGAAAAACGTCACAGAAAATCTCAGACACACTTTAAGAGCAGATTTAATGACAGAAATAAGACGTCGCAGAAGGTCTCAGGCACAAAAGCAATTTAATGACATAAATAAAAATGTCGTAGAAAGTCTCAGGCACATATTTCATTATAGACGAACATCAATAAGGAAAATCATGAGATCTTAAACTTTAGCTCTGATACCACATATAAAATCATTCTTAAGAACACCCTAATATTAATCATGAACACATTAATATGATTAAAGTTTAACATACAATTGTTCTTAATAAAAGGATCTTAGATCTTCATGTTTTCACAAAATACGTCTAAACGATATAAAATAAGACTTGCCTTGATCCAATGCATTGATCAATCTTGATTAATTGCTCCATCATTCTCACTTCTTGAAAAAATTACACTCAAAATAGAATCTCGGAATTTCTCTCCCACCTCAGAAATAGTGTGTTATGAGATGACTCTAGATGGTGTAGAGGTCTCTATTTATAAGGGGAAGAGGGCCGGAATCCTAGGGGAGGTGGGACTCTTTCAAGTCTCCCACTAATGCCACTAACCATCATGTGACTAACGGATAAGGTTTACCCAAATCTTTTAATATCTTTATTTATCACATTCCTAATTAATTATCTGATATTTATCAAGACCACAATGATGGGAAATTCGAAATTTAATAAAATTGAAATTAAATAATTAATTTCGTTACTTGACATTAATTTCCAACAAAAAATACATACATGTAGGTACTTTGTGAGATGAAGTTTTGTGCTAAGATGAAATTTATGAGATGAAGATGAAGTCTCTCTCTGTGTGTACTTAGGTTAGGTACTTACCTCGTGTGAAGAAGTTCATGAAATGACCCATATCTTAAGTTAGGTACTCCGGCCACTCTAGTGGTTGTGATTCCCAATGCAAAATCCATGTCCAAAAGTTTTCTAAATTATCCAATGAAACATCCACAAATGCTAAAAGCTTCCAAGAATCAACTAAAACCATTGTAATTCCTTAGGATCCGTTTGATATATATTAGGCAAATTTTGCCTAAACAAATATTTTTTTCTCACATTAGACTATCAAACACCAAATAAGGTAAAACAAGTTTTTTAGGCAAAACATTTTAACAACACATTTTTCGTCCATATTAACATATATAATAATAAAAAATATGTTTTTTTTTAATTTTCGTCCCAAGTGTTATTTAATAAAAAAAATAGTTTTTTCTTTTCTTTTTTACTTCCCGTTTTTATTTATTAAAAAAGTAACAAACTATATATAAAAAAAAAAGTTTTTTACGCCAAAACTACTTACTAAAAACAGTTTTTACATTAAAACAGTTTTTAATTTTTACATTAAAACAATTTTTAAGTTAAAACAGTTTTTAATTTTTTTTACATTAAAACAGTTTTATATTAAAATAATTTTTTGCTTTAAAACAGTTTTTACTGTAAAACATTTTTAAATTTTTTACATTAAAACAATTTTTTACATTAAAACAGTTTTTACGAAAAAACAGTTTTTACACTAAAATAATTTTTTACATTAAAACAGTTTTTACGTTAAAATAATTTTTTATATTAAAACAGTTTTCACATCAAAACAATTTTTAATTTTTTACACTAAAACATTTTTTACATTAAAACAATTTTTACATTAAAACAGTTTTTTACATTAAAACGGTTTTTACGAAAAAACAGTTTTTAAACAGATTTTAATTTAAAACAGTTTTTTTAACTATTTAAAACAATTTTTAAAATATTCATAACAATTTTTAAAATATTCATAACAGTTTTTTTTTAATTATTTAAAATAGTTTTTAAATTGTTTTTTAAAATATTAAAAGCGTTTAAGAAGTTAGCAAATTTGTTGGCAAATATTTCTCACCCATATAGCAAAGCAAAATTTATCAACATGTTATGCATAAGAGGTGTTGTACATTGACAAATAGCTTGTAGGCAAATTTTGCTATCAAACACACCAAATTGTAGGCAAATGTCATATTTGCCAACTTATTTGCCATTTGCCATGGCAAATAATGCTATCAAACAGACCCTTAGATACAAATCCCTCATCAACTTTATAATTCTCAACATACAATTTGAACCTTGAGTTGATAAACACCAAACTCATCAACTTTCGATTTGAGCAATCAGTTGGGGAGGATAAAAAATCCCTCCTCCTTTATTATATATGTATAATAAGGAGTAGAATAGTTTTACTATTTCATAAGTTGATAAGCTAAGTAGATGTTAGGATTAAACTAACAATGCTAAAAATGGAGGGTGAGATCACAATTCACACCATAAGAACCACATCTCACCACACTTCATTATATACTCTATATTGTATTTAGAATTTTAACCCACTAAAACATACTTTCCCCCTCATTTTCCTCCTAAATTTTTAGTTTTGATTCAAACAAAGAGGGCATTTTGGTAACAATCGAAAAAGTAATTTGATGTTCATACACAAAATCACTTTCTCTCTCCCATCGTTTCTCAATGTCACACTCACTCATTTTTCATGATACGTACCTCATCACTCTCTCTTAGACCCAACATCAAGCCTCTCTCACAGACATGCATACAGAGACCTTTTCTTTGCACCAAATCGGCGTTGTGTCTGACTCCAAATGGTATGTTACTTTAATGGCACATTTATGTTTTGATTTCACATATGTGGAGTTTTGATTTGACCCGATTTATGAGTTAGCGTTTTTATTTATTTTTATTTCTCATTTGGGTTTAGATTCACACGGTTTTGTCTATAATATCTGATTTTTGTTTGTTTCATGCAGCACATACCAAGCAAGATCTATTGAACCACCTCAGAGAACCCCCAAAATCACTGGGTATATATCTATTTTCCCTTTTGTTTTCTTACTTAATTTATTTATGTTTTTCTTGCGTTTGAATTTCTCTCTCATATTACTCTCTTATTCACAGGTTTATAGAATGCTAGAATTTGCGATAAGTTTAAGCTTTGACTTTTAGGGTCTTCAAATTTTAGTTTTCCTTTTTTTCTCTCTATCTATTGTTTTCCCCAAATAAGAGGTATCCTACTTATTTTAGACCTTTCATTTACAACTGATGAATACCTTGATTATATTTTTTCAACTTTGGTTAGCCATTTCTTATTTTGATGCCTACTCTAATGTTTACAGTGTTTCCCATTTAACTGTAACTGTTCTTGAATTTTGTTTGTGTATTTTAATAACTCTTTTAAATATAGTAAACCCCCTATATCCATCACTTGTGTATTCGCAAATGATTCATTTGTGTTTTCAATTTAAAGTACATTTTTTCTTCTCTTGCTTAGTTGCAATTATGTTTTTGTAGCTGAAGATTCATTTTATTTTTTCTATTTCACATTATTCTATTGGAATTACATCCACGTCCACGTGTTCACCTCTTGCAGATTGTCAGGACAATGATAAGGATGTGATGAATAAATAATGGATGTGATGAATGAGCAGGTTATGCCCACCTCTCTGGTGCTTGATAAATGATTGGGTTGATTTTTATTTTTCCTTAGACCAAATAGATAATTTTCTTGCTTATTTATTGTCATTTCAATTTTTCAATAGTGTTGATTTTATACTTTATACTTTGATCTTACTATTGTTTATACATTGTTAATGATGCATTTGTGCTCTGTTTTGTGAGCTATTAAATAGGCTCTTTTAACATCCATTTTGTTTCCCTTCTATGTAATTTGGTTGTGCTGTTGCTGAGAGATTGCTATTACTTTTTTCAGGGTCATGGTAGTTAGATGTATTTACATTACGTCAGTTTTTTCAACATTATGCAATTGTAAGTTAGTTGGATTTGATATGATTCTAAGAGTTTTAATTATTTTGTTTATTTTTTTCATATTTGGTACAAATTTAGGGTAATGTTGCATAATCTCTAATACAGGAATTCACATATACAAGTTATCATTTTTGTCTTTGATGAATACTCTGTATGTTAATATTTAGTTGTTGAAGTTCAATTACCGTGAAGATTGTTGAAGTTCAATTACTGTCAATATTATAATTGATGAATACTCTATATGTTAATATTTAGTTTTGGTTGTTTATGAATCATTACTGATTTTCTAAATGTGTATACGGAAATTATAGTTACTGGATATGCAGTGAAAGAGCTTAGCGAAAGTTGATTATGGACTTTGCATTCGAATGTCTAAGGTATTCTCCCTTTACCTTCTCTCTCGCGCTCCATTTCTCTCACACATTGTGTATTATTTTTTCATTAATAGTGATTGTGAGTGCACTATTCGAGTGAGGACGTCAAACTAGATCTGAATGTAAACCAGATTTGAATGTAAGGAGTGTACATTTCCATTCTTTCAAGTGATTGATATGTGCAAGTCTAGTTGGAAACTCATGTTCGACTGTTTATAAAAGTATTTTAAAGTGATTGATGGAGGGGGTATGTAGTGACCCCATTTTCTTATGCCAATATATAATTGTCTTCTTTCAATTTCGTCACACTTACTATCTAATAATGATATATTATTACATATATGATATTCCGAGTTCTTAATATGACAACGCCCATTTTTAAATTTGAAGAATCAACGGTTAAATGGGTCAAACTGAGATTTTGTGGCACATCCTAAGCTAAGTGATAAGTTTTGGGGTAGAAAATATAATTTTATGAAACTTTAGGGACTTGGTTTTAATAAAGAAAGTTTTAGGGACCAAAATGAAAAATAAAAAGGGGCCTTTTTGTAAATAAAATATTTTTAGGGACCTAAAAGAAATATTGAAAATATATGGTGTAAAATTACTAAAATACCCTTCAGGCGTAAAATGACCCTTATACCCCTAATAACTTTCCACCTCGTGCTTTCCACCTCATGCTTTCTTTTGAACATATCCACTGCACACATGTCACCTCTATAGGAAAGGATAAAACTCATGTAAATCCTCTAGAAAAAGGCAAAACACGTGTCGCCGTTTGGTAAACCAAGACTGCAAGGCTGATCCGTTGCACGACACGTGAACGACGACTCACCAAAGTGAAACCTTATCACCCAGACACGTGTCAACACCTAAATATCTTTGGAAAACTATAAATAGGGCCTTTGGGGATCATTTGAAACTCACACCAATTCCTTGAGAATTATAGAAAGAAATAGTGAGAGAAAGTGTGAGAAAGTTTAAGAAGAAGTTCTTAGGGATATTCATCTTAAGGTAATCTTAATGTTATAATGCATCTTTATAGTTTTAATTTATTGTTTTATAGCTTCACTTAGTAGTTATGCTGGTAAAATACAATAAAGAATTCACTAATCAAAACTTAAAATTTAGAACAAATTCAAGTTGATTTTATAAACTTGTTTGAAATTATACGCTTTTAAAAAGTGATTCTAAATAAGGAGTTGTGACGAACTAGTTCGATTGACCCTCAACTACCGGGGTATAATACGGTAGAAGAATATGGTATTAGAGTGTACTTGGCCATCAAAATGATATGATTGAAAGAAAAAGATATCACATTTGATTTGTTGCATTCGTCTTATTCTGAGCTATCCAATTGTGATATATATATTTCATTTCAAAATTATATCTATTTACTGCAAGTTCCTCTCCATATATGTATATTCCTTCTCTTTTGACTTGAATAGGTATCTATTTTCTGAAAATCCTGGAATGTTTAGAGATTGAACCTCATTCGGCTTTTAGCTGATGTTGTATAAATAACCATTTTTCAGGAAACGTTTAGGCTCACGAACGGAACGAAAATGGACTATATTGAAGATTTAGCTTTTAGAGCTGTTTTTATAAAATGTTTATTTAGAGCATGTCTGGCTCTCTTGTAATAAGGTTTAAATTTTCTCTTAAGTTGTAACTCGTTGTTACTTTTAATATATATGAAGTTTCCTTTAAAAAACTCTGATGACGTAATTCCTTTACTTTCAGTATTTTACGATTCATAACCATGTGATAATATTTTCGTTGCATTTATTTAAGGAAACAATTAAATCGGAATATTTGTTACCTTGGTGGCATGTCAAGACACTCGTTCCCTAATACTATTTTGGGTCGGGGTCGTGACAGAGGTGGTATCAGAGCATAGGTTATGAACCCGTAGACTACTGAACATAAGTTTCGAACGTTATCGATTTTAAGTCTCCATACATAGGTTATATGATTAAATATCCGACTTATGTGATAACCCTCCATATTTCTTATAGTCTATAAATAGTTGTTTATATATCATTGTTCTTCTAAAATGTGATCTTGGGCTAGTATAATACATCTTACGTTTGGCCATGACTGTAGAAAATGACCAAGGCAAGATCAACTCCAGGGACTAGTGGTTCGAGTATGGAAGGACTGGAAGGTGCATACATGGCAATTGAAAGTCTAGCAAGACTTGTGGAGCATCAGGTGAATAATGGAGCACCAAGGAATCTTGAACTAAGTAGTTGTACCATTGAACAGTTCAAGAAGTTGAATCCTCCGTCTTTTAAAGGGACTCCTAACCCCACTGAAGCAGAAAATTGGGTGATGCAAATGGAAAAGATGTTCGATGTTCTTAAGTGTACAGATGAACAACGGGTTTTATTTGGAACATTCATGTTAGAAGGTGAAGCCGAACATTGGTGGAGAATGACTAAGAGAATGCATGGGGAAAGGAATAATACCATAGGTTGGAATGACTTCTTAATGATCTTCTATGAGAAATACTTTCCCGAAACGGTGCAAGACCAAAAAGCAGCTGACTTCATGGGTCTGGTTCAAGGAAATATGACCGTTAGTCAATATGAGGCAAAGTTTACCTAGTTATCCCGTTTTGCACCTCCTGTTGTGATAACCGATGTTTTAAGAGCCAAGAAGTTTGAACGTGGGTTAAGGTTGAATATTCGTAGCCGAATTTCCATCCTAAAGTTGGCATCATATAATGTCGTGGTGGCTAGGGCAACAATAGCTGAGAAGGATAGTGAAGAATATAATCAGGTTAGAGAGGGGAAGAGGAAGTTTGGAGAACAAAGAGGAAGGAATCCCAATAACAAACCCTTTAGGACTATACCTAATATAGGACAACCTTTAGTAAACAAACCCTCTAATGTTGATAAATGCCAACGTTCTGGTAATATTCATAGAGGGCGACCGTGTTACCTGGAGATGGGGAGTTTCTTTGGGTGTGGCCAAAAGGGACATAAAATGCGAGATTGTCCTAACAAAGGGAAGATGACAACAAAGACTCTAAATGACAATAAGGATCAGGGCAGACAAGGTAGAGTCTTTAATCTTTCCGATGCAAAGGCTTCTAATGCAGTAGTGTCAGGTACACTTTCTATATGTGCACAACCTTTTCAAGTTTTAATTGATCCTGGTTCTACCCATTCATTTGTGTCTGTGCGTTTTGTTAATCGCTTTCCTAATATTCCTGAATCCTTGAATCATATCATACACGTTTCTACTCCTTCGGGTGAGTTATTGACGGGAACATTAGTATATAAGTCTTTCCCTATAAATGTCAGTAGTCATAAACTATTCGTTGATTTAATAGTTTTAGACATAAGAGATTTTGAAGTCATTTTGGGGATGGATTGGTTAGCATCATATCATGCTAGGGTGGATTGTTTTGAGAAGAGAGTTATTTTCTAAATTCCTAACCAACCAGAATTCAATTTTGAAGGAACTAGCATCTTATCTCCCATGCGTATTATCTCTGTAATGCCAGCTTGTAATTTTCTTAAGAAGGGATGTCAAGGATTCCTTGCCAGTGTTATTGATTTGCAAACAAAAGAGCCTAGTTTAGAAGATATTCCTATAGCTAAGCTTTTTCCAGATGTTTTTCCAGATGATTTGCCCAGTCTACCTCCTAGTAGAGAAGTAGAATTTACCATTGACCTTGTTCCTGGAACTACACCAATCTCAAAACCACCTTATCGCATGGCCCCTTTAGAATTAAGAGAATTAAAAGTTCAATTACAAGATCTGTTAGACAAGGGTTTTATTAGACCTAGTGTATCCCCTTGGGGTGCTCCAGTGTTATTTGTTAAAAAGAAGGATGGAACGATGAGGTTATGTATAGATTATCGTGAACTAAATAAGGTGACCATTAGGAATAAATATCCCTTACCTCGTATAGATGATTTGTTTGACCAACTGCAAGGTGCACAAGTATTTTCGAAGATTGACCTTAGGTCAGGCTATCACCAATTGAATATTAAGGAAGAGGATATTTCGAAATCAGCTTTTCGTACTAGATATGGTCATTATGAATTTCTTGTGATGCCATTTGGATTAACTAATGCACCAGCCACTTTTATGGATATGATGAATAGAGTGTTTAGGAAATATCTAGATCAGTGTGTGGTTGTTTTCATTGATGACATCCTTATTTATTCCAAAGGTATTGAAGAACACGAGAAGCATTTGGAGATAGTATTACAAATCCTTAGGAAAGAAAAATTATATGCGAAATTAAAGAAGTGTGAATTTTGGTTGCCTAGTGTTTCTTTTTTAGGACATGTCATATCCAAGGAAGGAGTGTCGGTTGATCCTCAAAAGATCGAGGCTATACTAGATTGGCCAAGACCAACTAATGTAACGGAGATTCGTAGTTTCCTAGGGTTAGCAGGTTATTATTGAAGATTTGTTGAAGGATTTTCTAGTATTGCCAAACCTCTCTCTAGGTTAACACAAAAGACGGTGAAATATGAATGGTCTGAGGAAGTTGAGAATAGTTTTCGAGAACTTAAGAATCGATTAGTAACTGCCCCAATTTTGACTATTCCTTCCGGTACAGGAGGATTTGTGATTTATAGTGATGCTTCTAAAAATGGTTTAGGATGTGTGCTAATGCAAAATGGAAAAGTAGTAGCTTATGCCTCGAGACAGTTAAAACCCTATGAGCAAAATTATCCAACCCATGACTTAGAATTAGCAGCGGTAATTTTTGCTCTTAAGATTTGGAGACATTTTGTGTATGGTGAGACTTGTGAGATTTATACCGATCATAAGAGTTTGAAATATATCTTTACTCAGAAGGAATTGAACATGAGACAAAGGAGGTGGTTAGAATTGATGAAGGATTATGATGTAAATATTCACTATCACCCAGGGAAAGCCAATGTAGTTGCCGACGCATTGAGTAGAAAGTCTACACCAAATTTAGCATGTCTTATTACCATCTAGGAAGCTCTATTGAAAGATTTGAGAAGTATGGAAATAAATGTACGTATTTATGGCGAAGGAGGAATAATGGCAAACTTACAAATACAACCCACGTTGATGGAAAGAATTAAAGTTGCACAAGTAAATGACCCACAACTAAGGAACATTAAAGAAGAGGTTATTGAAGGGAAGAGAATTGAATTTGCGATACGAGATGATATATTAAGGTTTGGAAATAGAGTCTATATACCTGGTGATGCCCAACTAAAGAGGCAGATTTTGGAGGAAGGTCATTACTCGAGATTAACAGTTCATCCCGAAAATACCAAGATGTACAGAGATCTCCGAGAAGTGTTTTGGTGGAATAACATGAAAAGGGAGATAGAAGAGTTTGTATCTCAGTGTTTGATCTGTCAACAAGTAAAAGTTGAACATCAGAAACCATCAATACTATTACAACCTTTACCAATCCCTGAGTGGAAGTGGGAACATATTACCATGGATTTTGTGACAGGGCTACCAAGGAGTTCCAATGGTAATGATTCCATTTTGGTAATTATTGATAGGTTAACTAAATCTTCTCATTTTCTTGCCATTAAGATTACCCATTCCTTAGAAAAGTTAGCTAAAGTGTATATACGGGAAATTATTAAGCTTCATGGAACCCCAGTTTCAATTGTTTCTGATCGTGACCCTAGATTCGTGTCTCGCTTTTGGAAAAGCCTACAAGTAGCCATGGGAATAACATTGAATTTCAGCACCGCTTTTCATCCTCAAACAGACTGACAATCGGAGAGAACCATCCAAACCTTAGAGGATATGCTTAGGGCATGTGTACTTGATTTGAACGGAAATTGGGACGATCATTTACCGTTAATAGAATTTGCATATAATAATAGCTATCAAGCAAGTATTCAAATGGCCCCGTATGAGGCACTCTATGGTAGAAGGTGTCGTTCTCCTGCATGTTGGGAAGAATTTGGGGAAAAAAAATTATTGGGACCAGAATTGATTCAGGTCACAACAGAGAAAGTGAAATTGATACAAGACCGACTTCAAATCGCTCAAAGCCGTCAAAAGAGTTATGTTGACAATCGACGCCGACTGTTATAATTCCAAAGAGGAGACTATGTTTTCTTACGAGTATCACCGACAAAGGGAGTAATCCGATTTGTGAAGAAAGGAAAGTTAAGTCCAAGATACATAGGGCCTTTTGAAATCCTTGAAAGGGTAGGTATTGTTGCGTATAGAATAGCCTTACCCCCTGAACTCTCGAGTGTGCATAATGTGTTTCATGTTTCAATGATGAAGAAATATATCCCTGATCCAGCACATATCTTAAGTCATGAGCCTCTTCAAGTTAGAGAAGATTTGACATACATTGAGCATCCAGTGGAAATCTTGGACCATAAAGATCAAATATTACGAACCAAGGTTATTCCACTAGTCAGAGTGTTATGGAAGAATCATTCTGTTGAAGAAGCAACATGGGAGTGGAAAGATGAAATAAAAGAGAGATATCCATACCTTTTTGGAAATTGATGTAAGTAAAGTTTGGGGACCAAACTTTTTATAAGGAGGGTAGGATGTAGTGGCCCCATTTTCTTATGCCAATATATAATTGTCTTCTTTCAATTTCGTCACACTTACTATCTAATAATGATATATTATTACATATATGATATTCCGAGTTCTTAATATGACAACGCCCATTTTTAAATTTGAAGAATCAACGGTAAAATGGGTCAAACTGAGATTTTGTGGCACATCCTAAGCTAAGTGATAAGTTTTGGGGTAGAAAATGTAATTTTATGAAACTTTAGGGACTTGGTTTTAATAAAGAAAGTTTTAGGGAACAAAATGAAAAATAAAAAGGGGCCTTTTTGTAAATAAAATATTTTTAGGGACCTAAAAGAAATATTGAAAATGTATGGTGAAAAATTACTAAAATACCCTTCAGGCGTAAAATGACCCTTATACCCCTAATAACTTTCCACCTCGTGCTTTCCACCTCGTGCTTTCTTTTGAACATATCCACTGCACACGTGTCACCTCTATAGGAAAGGATAAAACTCATGTAAATCCTCTAGAAAAAGGCAAAACACGTGTCGCCGTTTGGTAAACCAAGACTGCAAGGCTGATCCGTTGCACGACACGTGAATGACGACTCACCAAAGTGAAACCTTATCACCCAGACACGTGTCAACACCTAAATATCTTTGGAAAACTATAAATAGGGCCTTTGAGGATCATTTGAAACTCACACCAATTCCTTGAGAATTATAGAAAGAAATAGTGAGAGAAAGTGTGAGAAAGTTTAAGAAGAAGTTCTTAGGGATATTCATCTTAAGGTAATCTTAATGTTATAATGCATCTTTATAGTTTTAATTTATTGTTTTATAGCTTCACTTAGTAGTTATGCTGGTAAAATACAATAAAGAATTCACTAATCAAAACTTAAAATTTAGAACAAATCCAAGTTGATTTTATAAACTTGTTTGAAATTATACGCTTTTAAAAAATGATTCTTTTTAAAGAAATTGCTCGTTATTATAGAATCCCATTTAAGTAATCCCAAAGTCAGTCCCGGTGAAGTTCTGTCTAGATGAGATGGTATTTAAGTGGTGCCCCTGTGACCCTCCATCTCTACTGGGAATGAATCCGAAAATGTTCTGTCTAGATGAGATGGTATTTAAGTGGTGCCCCTGTGACCCTCCATCTCTACTGGGAACCGACTAATGAGGAAAGACTATGAATTGAACTCTTCAATTACGATCAAGGAGTTTTAAAAGTTGACAAATGGGGATTCAGTAATCCTTTAAAAGAGGAAGTTATTATTAAAGAATAGTATAAACTGGACCTTAGAACGTGTACTTAAATCTTTATCAGATTAACGTGTGATCGAAGACTCAATCCCTTGTGTATTTTGATTATATGATATTATGCAAACTATATATATTTTGTGAACTGCTTTTATTCTCAAAATCCATGTGATACCGATGACTGATTCAATTGTGATATGTTTATATTTGTCCATATAAACATACTGATTAAAATGATTATTAAAAAGGATATTGAATATTGAAAATATGATTCGGCCTAAGGGACCTCTTTACTGACTGACCTTCCCAGCTGGGTTATCGCTGGTGTGCCCTAAATAAGGAGTTGTGACGAACTAGTTTGATTGACCCTCAACTACCGGGGTATAATACGGTAGAAGAATACGGTATTAGAGTGTACTTGGCCATCAAAATGATATGATTAAAAGAAAAAGATATCACATTTGATTTGTTGCATTCGTCTTATTCTGAGCTATCCAATTGTAATATATATAATTTCATTTCAAAATTATATCTATTTACTGCAAGTTCCTCTCCATATATGTATATTCATTCTCTTTTGACTTGAATAGGTATCTATTTTCTGAAAACCCTGGAATGCTTGGAGATTGAACCTCATTCGGCTTTTAGCTGATGTTGTATAAATAACCATTTTTCAGGAAACGTTTAGGCTCACGGACGGAACGAAAATGGACTATATTGAAGATTTAGCTTTTAGAGCTCTTTTTATAAAATGTTTATTTAGAGCATGTCTGGCTCTCTTGTAATAAGGTTTAAATTTTCTCTTAAGTTGTAACTCGTTGTTACTTTTAATATATATGAAGTTTCCTTTAGAAAGCTCTGATGACGTAATTCCTTTACTTTCAGTATTTTACGATTCATAACCATGTGATAATATTTTCGTTGCATTTATTTAAGGAAACAATTAAATCGGAATATTTGTTACCTTGGTGGCATGTCAAGACACTCGTTCCCTAATACTATTTTGGGTCAGGGTCATGACAGGGTAATCCGAATTAAATGCATGTGAAGTATTAAGACCTAAATACTCTTCAAACTGACTATTGCTGATTAATTTGAACAGGCATTTTCTGTTAGTGTCAAAGATATGGATTGTTGTTTATTGAGACTCAATTCACCTGCATCCTCATAGCCCTTTAGATTCAAACATATTTCACATTGAACAAGGCATTATACCACATTTTCCAAACATTTCTACTTACATTGAAACCACTCACATTAATGTATCTACTTAGAATGCCTTTAGACATTCTTTTTATAGTTATTGCCTTCTGAATGCCATTGAGGGATGTGGATTAATGGTTGGTTCATGTGTTTTTCATAGTTAACTTACTTTTTTCAAACAAAAAATTATTACTATTGGTCTAATTCAGCTCCATGCTTTGAAGGCAAGATTATATTATTTCATTGTTTCCTCTATTCAGTGATGGCCCGTTATATTATTTCTCTATTTCATCTATTCAATAATACTTTTAGTAGTTGTTGAAGGATGATCTATTCATTGTTTCCTCTATTCAGTGATGACCCATTATATGTTTAGTAGTTAACAATGTTTGAATAAAGTAGGTATAGTGCTTGAAGCTCCAGGTCAATACAAGTGCACACATATATAAAATTGTGAATTAATGGTTGGTTTAATGATTGAGGGATGTGGATTAATGGTTGGTTTAGTTATTGTATGAGTATCTGTATAAAGAATTATGGTTGAATGTTTGGGGCTCAAGTAGTATGCCAAGCATGGGCTTTTAATTTTGGGTCTCATTTTGAACTCTATTTCATGGATACGATTTTTTACGCAAATATTGGTTATACAATATGCTTTGTAAAATGTTTAAAAAACTTGAGTTTATAATTGAAATCAACTATAACAAGATTCAGTTTATTAAAGTTTTTAATTTTAGTTTATTATAGTTGACCGCACCCCGATATTATAGTTAATTTCAGTCCAATTTTAGTTTATTGTAGTTGAATCTGTGTTTCAGGCTTGCATATTATCTAGCTAAACTGTGCACGCAGGCTTGCAGATTATCTAGCTGAAGTGAAAGAAGATGTTGGGATAGAGAATGTTATGGTATGGGAAAGCGGTTATAATGTGTGGGAAGCCTTTGGTAGGCCTATTTGTTTCTTCACCGACATCCCCTACCCAGGTATAATGACCTCGGGGTTCTGGAACATCTACCTTAAGCAAATCAGAAATGAAAAGACTGAACAAATTGCAGGAGGTTGCTATCGCAGAGCCAAAGATCCATTGAATCGCATCGAACACGCCCTGACAATTCCTTACTGGATTGTCAAATAATAGGACCTCCACCCCATTCTCACCTTCACCTTTTTTCAAATTGGTGGGTATTTTCATAAAAAAAATCCTACTCTCCCCTCTATCACCTCACTATCAATCAAGTGGCCATACCCACTCAATCTCATACTTTATCAATCTAACGATGGATATTATCAACTTTCTTTCTCTTTCTCATAACTTCCAACGCAAATAAACAAACCAAAGTTCTCTCTCCCACGCACAAACAAAACCCAATCGAAAATATCTTGAAGAATCATGGTGATAATGCATATTTGTGTTTAATTTTTATTTTATGTTAATCTTTTGGTTTGTGTTTTGTTGTTTCTCTACTTAAACCATACTTAGATATACTCACACCACCAGTTAATTTTTTAATCTACTTTTGTGTATTATCTGGTTCCAGAATGTTTTTTTTAAATGAAGTCTCTACATCAGGGTTTAGTGGTTGGTTTTTTCAAATTAGGGGTTTATAAAGTAATTTCTAGATATCTCAAATGAGTTTTTTTTATTCTTTGATTTCAGGTATCTCACCCATGGATTCAGCTTTAACATGGATTCGAAGGTACACACTTTATCTCTCTCTTCTCTTTGTCCATTTTTTATTTTGTTTGAACTAAATAATTATTTGGGTAATCTCTCTCTCTCTCTCTCTCTCTCTCTCTAACTTATTTTAAAGTTCAACCTTCTTTATGTAGTTTGTATGAGGGAGGTCAATGCAACCGCAATCGCACTGATACCCAAGGTACCAAACCCTACAAAATGGAAAGACTATAGGCCTATATCTTGTTGCAATACCATTTATAAATGCATTTCCAAGATCATTGCCAATAGGATCAAGCTAGTCCTGCCCCACCGCAGATGTAAGCAGCAAACGGCATTTGTTGAGGGAAGGAGAATTTGGGACAACATTAAGGTTGAAGTTTTCATGGGTGGCACATTTTTTTTTGTCAAGCATCATTTATGTGGTTGGTTGGGTTGTCTTTTAGATTTAGTTAGGTTGGCATTTTGATTTTCAATTTGAATAAGCAGTTGTGGTTGATTCGGTGGTGGTTTTAGTGTACAACATACATATTTTTACTTACCTAACATGCCGCGGAAGTTCATTGAGTAGTTTTTTTCAAAACTCATTTTCTGTTTAATTGATATTTCTTTTCATCTTGAGATGGGTTAGTTGTTTTTAGTTTACAAGGTAAATATATGTTGATACTTCATTTCCTCTGGGATGGGGTTTGTTATACAACATAACTGATATAGAGATTTAGTGCACTTTTGTTTTGGTTTGATTTGAACTATTCTTTGTAAGGTATTTATTTGCATCTAAATATTTTATTTTTCATATCTACAACTTTCATTACAACTTAAGTAGGCCCACCTTTTTAAATTTCTTCACAATCCGTAGTTTTCTCTAAATCTTAGGTCCCCATTCATTATAATCTAAGTAGACCCACCCATTTAAATTTATTCACATTCGATTGAGCATTTATATTATTTTTTTTTGTTTTAGGTAACCCTACACTAATGTTGTTTGGATCCGACACACATAATTATTAGTATGTTTACCACTATTTTTTGTTAGAAGATTCCTTCAGTGTGCAACTTGAGAACTAATCAAGGATTCGGTCTTTAGCCAAGGACCAATTATATGATTGTTACGTACTAGCAAGGAAGTTGAGGGCTATGCTTCAGTTATCAGAATTAACTGTAGATCAACTGAAGAAAAATAGTACATTCTTAACACATTTAGCTGCGACGACAGTACCCAAGCCATTGCATTGCTTTCTTAATTGCACTCCTTTCTTAATTGATTTTCTTATGCACTCCTTTCTTAATTTCTTTTTAGTTACTGATGTCTTTGTTCTTAATATTTGCAGAACTCCTTCCAAACATTTTCAGCACTCCTTTCAAACAATTCAAATCCACCACTCCTCAAGACTGCTCAATCCGTGGTTGAAAACAAGTATTGTAATGTGTCTTGAAATCCCTTATTTGTTAGCTTATGCTGAAATCCCCCATAAGAGATACCGATATTGCATTAGGTAATTCACTATAAGACAAACATCCCACTTACTTTAGTTAAACTATTCCAAGACACATTCCAATACATGTTTGAATTATTCGATTGAAAAATACCTTCCACAACTGGTTTTGAAAAGTATTGCCCATGTGAAAAGGCATTAAGTTTGTTCCTTTTTTGCCCAAAGTTGTCACCCCTATTTGTCTCATTCACCAACTACTTTCATTATTTTATACCAATAATTTTTCACCTATGGAGGCACTAAGCCTTGGTACCTTTTTTGGCCAAAATTCTTCCCACATAAAATTCCATCCTTTTGTTGGTTGTCTATTGTCTCCATGAGTCTCAAAATCTTTTCCATATTGAAGTTGTTCTTATTTCTTTGCAATATTGATTTAGTAAGGTTTCATTCATTTTACAAATTGGTTTATAAACTATTTTTATAATTTTCAATTTGAATACTATTACTTTTTATAGATACAAAAGGAGATTTTTTTTATAATTTTTAATTTGAATACTACTACTTTTTGAATACTACTAATTTTTAATTTGATACCATTATAGTTTGTTGTGTAGTAATAGGCTGAGATTTACGAGTATTTAAAGTTTATATATTTTGAACTCAATTCCCTTATAGCGGTGTATATATTTTGTATTCATTTTGATGATGAAGGTGATGCTATTTTATATTTGTTTTTTCAGCAGCATCAGGTGGGCGTGGGGGTTGTCAGCAGGTGGGGGTGATGGGCATAGGGGACTGAGTGGTGACGAGTTGGGGCGACAGGTGGGTCGGAGATGGGGTGTTATGGAAAATGGGTGTAACACGCCGTATTTTTGTACATTTAATATTTAATTAATTCGAGAATTTTAAATTACTTGTGTTGTAATTTTAATTGAATTAATTATGGCAATATATATGTTTAAATATTAATCGAGGAGTGAGTGGTTAATGTTTAGGGAAATTTATTTACTAAGTGAATAGTAATAATTTAATTACGTCATTTCGAGTATTAATGACAAGGTATACACTTATCCCAGTCGGGAGTCGGTATAGACTAAATTGGGTGTGAGATAAGGATTTTTATAAATTAATTCGGACGCCAATTCTGAGTGCGCGGTTGAGTCCGGATGGGTCGAGATAGTCCGAAAAGAGTACCCGGGGGTAGTAATTGGGTCTCGGGGTAATTTTGGGCATAGCCGGGCCCATACGGGGTGAGTTGGACCACTTTAATTAAGCCCATTAGGTTAAAAACGGGATGGAGGGTTTTTAACCTAATTGGGAGATTAAGGAATGACAGCCAACATAACTCTAAACCTAGGGTTTGAGAGGGGATTTGGGGAAAAACAAATCAAGAGCAAATTGGAGGTTATTGGAGCCAAATTAAGGGACATCAACAACGGATCAGACACTACAAACACTTAGAGGCAAGTGGTTAACTGTTTTGATTCTTAAAGCATGATAATAAATTCATATCATAGTAATGTGTAAACCAAAATTCGTTTTTGGGTGTAAATGGGTACAAAATGGGGTTTTTATTTTTGAAACACTTGAATGAGATTAAAAGTAAGATTTAGATGGGTGATTGATATCTGAATATGTATATATGATTTGAACGAGAAATCCAGAACATAAAAGAGTGGAAATCGAATCTGAAAATGGGGATTTAAAACAAAAAATTGAATTTTATGGAGAAAGACCCATTTCGAAAATTATGAGAAAAGTAGAGAAGTTGATTATCTTAATGGTCTCTATGATGAATAGGATGTGGATTAACCATGTGTAGATGATGGGATGATCTAATTAGAGGTTTAAATTATGGTTTAGAAACCTTGAAGTTCGTTAATGGTGGAAAACAGGGGGGAAGAAGAGCTGTAACGAAGGAGTCGATCGATCGATCGGGGGCATCGATGGATCGATGATGGGAAATTCTGGCCAGTTCGGCCTGTGTGTGATATAAGGGGGAAGTTAATTATAAATTAATTTCCATACTGTAAATTGTGATAATTAATTTTGAAACACCTATTCCTAGTAATTATGGGAAAGAGTAATTGGGACTAGGATGAATTTATGTGGGGCATTTAATGGATGAATTTGAGAGATTTTATCCCAAAATAGTGAGATACGGATCAAGTGAGCGAATCCGGGTATATTGGTCAAGCGACCCCAAGGTAGTGAATTAAGTTTGGAGAATAAACTAAGTAATTTAGAGTCGGGATATAGACTCGGGAAATATTAAATTTCGGGCCAAGTGAATCGAGTCTGGGTATGTTAATAATTATAGGCAAATATAATTGGGAAAATTATAGAAATAAAGGTGTGACACATTGTAGGCAAAAATGTGGGTATTATATTAGGAGATGTAAATTGGACCAAGTGAGCGAGTCCGGGGATGTTGGTTAAGTGACATCAAGGCATTAAATTAATTATTGAGAGAAAGTAATTAGTTTGGAGTCGGAACATTGACTCGGGAAATGTTGAGGTACGGGCCAAGTGAGAGAGTCCGGGGATAATGGTTGGGTGACACCAAGTTATTAAATTAATAAATGTGATAATTAATTTAATTAGAGTCGGATTGTAGACTCGGATATGTGTTGATTAATTAATGTGTAAATTAATTAAATAAAAGTCGGATTGTAGACTCGGGTAAGTATTAAATTAATGGGTGTAATAATTAATTTAATTAGAGTTGGACGACAGACTCGGGGTGATATTAAATTAATATGTGTGATAGTTAATTTAATTAGAGTTGGACGATAGACTCGGGGATATATTAAATTAATATATGTGTTAGTTAATTTAATTAGAGTTGGGTGATAGACTCGGGAAGATATTAAATCAATAGGTGTGTTAATTAATTTAATTGGAGTCGGACCATAGACGAGGGAAGACGGTAAATTATTAAGTGAGAAAATTAATTACGTTGAGTCGAGCCACAGACTTAGGAAATTTCAGGCAGTATACGGGATATTTATAACACGGTAAAGCCAGGGTTATAATATATATATATATGGTGTAGTGATAGTATATATATATATATACGTGTATATTGTGCGTGATATTAAATTTCAGGCAGTATACGGGATAATTTGAGTACACGGTAAAGCCGGAGTTGATATTATATATATACGGTGTAGTGATAGTATATATATATGTGTATATATATTGTGTGTGATATTAAATATCAGTGACTAGATATTTATTCAAATTATATACTCTAATGCTATCAAGGGAGGTTGCGCGATGTGGGTGAATCCCCTAGCTTGAGGAGTAGGGTGAGTATATCCCCAGGTCATAGCGTCTGGTACATGGTTGAGGAGATTATCTCACTTTCAGGAAGGAATATGACCCCCTCCAATTCGTTTATGTAGTAGACCAGGTTGGTGAGTGAATCCAACTTGGAAAACTAGGTTTTGTGAGCACACCTAGTGAGATGGCATTTTAGAGTGAATCATCCGGTGAGGGTATACTCGGAAGGATGGATACACGTATGATATATGTGTGGATGTTAGTAAAGGTACGTATAATATGGTAATAAATATTATATGTAGGTGATAATACAGTGTGTGATGTATTTACCTTATATAACTCGGGTTACAGTTATATGCTGTTAATTAATGAGAAATTAATTAAGTTATTCATTTGTGAGAATAATACATTGTGTGATGTATTTAGTTGTGAGACGGTGATATGCTACTATTGAAGAGGAATTAATTAAGTTAATTGTGAGATAACTTATAATTCAAGAAATTATTATACTCAGGTTAGAGTAATATGGCAAGGGAAGGTTATACCAGGACTAGTTGGACGAGGTAGTATAACTAGGTGGGGTTAAGGTAACCGGTAGGTGTGCACAATAGTGGAGGGGTGAGAATGTCCTCAAGGGAGTGCGACACTAACTTAAATATGAACCGCATTCATGCATTTTAAATTACTGCAGTTAATTCACTTGCTAAATGTTTTAAAAAAATTTTGGGTTCTAACCTTTGCTATAAAAATATTTTCAAAACCTTTTAGGTGTCCAACCACAGGGACGCCAGGATTGTTATTCTATTCCAGGGACACGGAGCTGTGGCACATGTGGATGCTAGCAGGATTTTGGATTAGACGCATCATTCATTCATTCCTAGAGTAGGAATCTTGTATTAGTCTCAGTTTTATTTAGGGCTTGTAGCCCAGCCTTATCGGTATAGTTTTCAGGTGTAATTCATTCAGGTGTTGAATATTTGTATTGGATTATTTATTTGGTGGCCGGTAATTTATTCGGCAAGTTGTGTAATTATTCTATTTACTTTCATTCAGTTGTATGAATGGTTTATATTTTAATTCCGCATGTATTGTTTTGTTTAATTAAAAAGTTAAAATTGGCACCAGTTTTTGGAATACTAGGTGGTTAGTAAGTTTTAAAAAAAAAGTTTTCGACAGTGATGCTAAGGATGATCCAACTGGGATTCCTATTTTAATTTGGTATAGGACTGATCACCCGGTATTTTATTAGGCGGGGTGTCACAGATGGTATCAGAGCATCAGGTTCTAGTGTCCTTAGGATCTGTGCGGCTTTTCACACTTCGGCTTAGCAATCTTTGATATAGAGCCCTATCATAGGATTGTTGTATTCTCATTCGTATGAGCATATACGTTCTTCTGCGAAATTTATATCTGAAAGTGAACTCATACAATTCGATTCTCATTCCAGATGATGCCCAGGAGAGGGAAAGCAGCTAGGGCAGCATGGGGAGGTGAGACGAGGGAGGCTCGTCAGGAGTAAGAGTTACGGAAGCAACTGCCAAAGATAATTTTGGCAGTGCAGGTAACCGAACTAATGGAGCGGGCAATTGAAACGACGGTAGTCGCAAACGACAAGGTACTTTCCACGGAACCCACCACAAGTGTTAGTGGCGTCGGATGTTCAGACTCGCGCGGGGTCGTTGGGGTGCAAATAAGAAAGAGAAGTTATTTTTAGTGGGAACCCACCAGAGTTGCGAGGAGGTTCAGGTGTAGTACTAGCGTGTCAAGGAAGAGAGGTATCCAGCGTCACCTACGCATGGGAGATTGCGATGGGGTGAGAAAATAAATGCTAACCACTTTTAGTTAGTGGGAGCGGCGCTACAGTGGTGGGGGTCGATCACCACAGTTGAGGAAAGGGACACACTAGCTACTGCAGAGTTTTGGGTGCGGTTCGACCGCAAGTATTTTTCCTTCAGCGGTCGAGATCGAAATGAGGAGAAAATTTTGTGAGGAGACTCAAAGGGAGACCGTTCAGTGGTCGATTACGAGGAAGATTTCACTCGTTGGCAAATTTTGTACCGGATGAGGTAAGCGAGGAAAGGAGAAAGGAAGCAAAGTTTATGGATGGGTTAGTTTGGAGAATCAGACAACATTTAATTAATAATTCCGCATTAGTAGGTTATACTGATGTCATTAACGCAACACTTCGGCACTGTTGGGAATATCGCTTCCACGCGAAAGGAAGCGGGAAGGGAGTGGGGATTAACCGGTCGAATGAGGCAGAAGGGAATAATACCAGTGGGGTAGCCCAACAGCAGTCTAGGGGAGATCAGGGGCAGGATTTCCGGCAAGGAAATCATGCCAAACGATCTAGAACTGGAGGCTATCGGCGGGATGGCTAGGAATTTCAACAAGGTTGGCATGGAAGGGATCAGTGGCAGGGTGAACATATTAGAAAGTGTTTCATTTGTGGGAAAAGAGAGACACATGAAGAGATATTGCCTTAAGCGAGGCAGGGGTCAACTACAGGGCGAGGTCCTGGATGTACAGCCACTAAAGCAAGTCACGGGTGCATTCAGGCAGGGAGAAGCTGCTTCGGAAATTGAGAACCAGCCGTTGAAGCTCGAGTATAGAAGTAATTATTTTACCCTAGGGGCATGGGGTATATTGTTGAGTGACAAAGAGGATGTCACAGTATAAGACTTATTTTTCACTAGAGTTCGCAGGTGAGTCGAACTTAGTGGGTGCGTTGGCGGTAGCAGCCATAGCATGTGGGTAAAATTTTCGTAGGGTAGCGGAGTTCCTTAGTGTTCTTCATGGGAGAGTGGAGGCGTACATTGAGTAATTGGTTGAATTATGCGAGGAATTACTACTTTCGAGAATTATGGGAGTAGGGTTGATAATACTTTTTAAACATCGGCTGGATAGCGTTGGAATTTAACTATTGTGGATAGTGGAGTTAAATTTTGGTGTCCGCGACACCAGGGTATGGTTGGTACTAGGTATCACCGGAGAGGGCGTATAGCCTATATATATGTGGATATATACGTTGTATTGCGTGGTGCGATGGCACATAGTGAGGTTTTGTGTCCTCACATTTTATCCCGGTAAGTGGGGATGTTTACTGAAGTGAATCAGGATGGTTAAATTGAATTTTCGAGCAAAGAGAGATAGCTCGGGGTTTATTTTGCGCAAGGACTAGTGGTAGTAAGGGCGCGGTATTATGTTGTCTTTGGTAGCATAAGGGTAAGCGTATATTCTTTTGTGTTGAGAGATAAGTATTTATGGGGAGATAATTGGACGTAGCATGGGTTGAGTACCCGGACAGTAATTATATATGTATATATATATATATATATATATGTAATATGACTACGGGTTCGAAGTTATATTACGGGTTACGACTAGCATAGTCGGGTAACTTTCGTGCGATAGAGTGTCGGGATAGGGTGTATGGGCACCCGGGTTAAAAAAAAAATTTGTGTGGTTAAGCACGGGAATAGGGTGTATGGGCGCCCTGGGTAAATTTTAAATACAAACTTGTGCAACGTGGTTAGAAACAGATGGGATAGATATAGCGGGCTTGGTGGCACATGACTAGTGAGAAAGATGTGAATATCGGAACACTAGGTTTATCTTAATTTCGAGATCGAAATTCCTTTGTAAGGGGGGAGGTATGTAACACCCCGTATTTTTGTACATTTAATATTTAATTAATTCGGGAATTTTAAATTACTGGTGTTGTAATTTTAATTGAATTAATTATGGAAATATATATGTTTAAATATTAATCGAGGAATGAGTGGTTAATGTTTAGGGAAATTTATTTACTAAGTGAATAGTAATAATTTAATTATGTCATTTCGAGTATTAATGACAAGGTATACACTTATCCCAGTCGGGAGTCGGTATAGACTAAATTGGGTGTGAGATAAGGATTTTTATAAATTAATTCGGACGCCAAATCTGAGTGCGCGGTTGAGTCCGAATGGGTCGAGATAGTCAGAAAAGAGTACCCGGGGGTAGTAATTGGGTCTCGGGGTAATTTTGGGCATAGCCGGGCCCACACGGGGTGAGTTGGGCCACTTTAATTAAGCCCATTAGGCTAAAAACGGGATGGAGGGTTTTTAACCTAATTGGGAGATTAAGGAATGGCAGCCAACATAACTCTAAACCTAGGGTTTGAGAGGGGATTTGGGGAAAAACAAATCAAGAGCAAATTGGAGGTTATTGGAGCCAAATTAAGGGACATCAACAACGGATCAGACACTACAAACACTTAGAGGCAAGTGGTTAACTGTTTTGATTCTTAAAGCATGATAATCAATTCATATCATAGTAATGTGTAAACCAAAATTCGTTTTTGGGTGTAAATGGGTACAAAATGGGGTTTTTGTTTTTGAAACACTTGAATGAGATTCAAAGTAAGATTTAGATGGGTGATTGATATCTGAATATGTATATATGATTTGAACGAGAAATCCAGAACATAAAAGAGTGGAAATCGAATCTGGAAATTGGGATTTAAAATAGAAAATTGAATTTTATGGAGAAAGACCCATTTCGAAAATTATGAGATAAGTAGAGAAGTTGATTATCATAATGGTCTCTATGATGAATAGGATGTGGATTAACCATGTGTAGATGATGGGATGATGTAATTAGAGGTTTAAATTATGGTTTAGAAACCTTGAAGTTCGTTAATGGTGGAAAACAAGGGGGAAGAAGAGCTGTAATGAAGGGGTCGATCGATCGATCGGGGGCATCGATCGATCGATGATGGGAAATTCTAGCCAGTTCGGCCTGTGTGTGATATAAGGGGGAAATTAATTATAAATTAATTTCCATACTGTAAATTGTGATAATTAATTTTGAAACACCTATTCCTAGTAATTATGGGAAAGAGTAATTGGGACTAGGATGAATTTATGTGGGGCATTTAATGGATGAATTTGAGAGATTTTATCCCAAAATAGTGAGATACGGATCAAGTGAGCGAATCCGGGTATATTGGTCAAGCGACCCCAAGGTAGTGAATTAAGTTTGGAGAATAAACTAAGTAATTTAGAGTCAGGATATAGACTCGGGAAATATTTAATTTCGGGCCAAGTGAAACGAGTCCGGGTATGTTAATAATTATAGGCAAATATAATTGGGAAAATTATTGAAATAAAGGTGTGACACATTGTAGGCAAAAATGTGGGTATTATATTAGCAGATGTAAATTGGACCAAGTGAGCGAGTCCGGGGATGTTG
Source organism: Sambucus nigra (assembly GCA_949130495.1). Classification (NCBI taxonomy): domain Eukaryota; kingdom Viridiplantae; phylum Streptophyta; class Magnoliopsida; order Dipsacales; family Adoxaceae; genus Sambucus; species Sambucus nigra. The sequence continues at coordinate 353,843,537 of OX422215.1, forward strand.
GTTACGTGACATCAAGGCATTAAATTAATTATTGAGAGAAAGTAATTAGTTTGGAGTCGTAACATTGACTTGGGAAATGTTGAGGTACAGGCCAAGTGAGAGAGTCCGGGGATAATGGTTGGGTGACACCAAGTTATTAAATTAATAAATGTGATAATTAATTTAATTAGACTCGGATTGTAGACTCGGATATGTGTTGATTAATTAATGTGTAAATTAATTAAATAAAAGTTGGATTGTAGACTCGGGTAAGTAATGGGTGTAATAATTAATTTAATTAGAGTTGGACGATAGACTCGGGGAGATATTAAATTAATATGTGTGATAGTTAATTTAATTAGAGTTGGGTGATAGACTCGGGGAGATATTAAATTAATAGGTGTGTTAATTAATTTAATTGGAGTCGGACCATAGACGCGGGAAGACGGTAAATTATTAAGTGAGAAAATTAATTACGTTGAGTCGAACCACAGACTCAGGAAATTTCAGGCAGTATACGGGATATTTATAACACGGTAAAGCCAGGGTTATAATATATATATACGGTGTAGTGATAGTATATATATATATATATACGTGTATATTGTGCGTGATATTAAATTTCAGGCAGTATACGGGATAATTTGAGTACACGGTAAAGCCGGAGTTGATATTATATATATACGATGTAGTGATAGTATATATATATGTGTATATATATTGTGTGTGATATTAAATATCAGTGACTAGATATTTATTCAAATTATATACTCTAATGCTATCAAGGGAGGTTGCGCGATGTGGGTGAATCCCCTAGCTTGAGGAGTAGGGTGAGTATATCCCCAGGTCATAGCGTCCGGTACATGGGTGAGGATATTATCTCACCTTCAGGAAGGAATATGAACGCCTCCAATTCGTTTATGTAGTAGACCAGGTTGGTGAGCGAATCCAACTTGGAAAACTAGGTTTTGTGAGCACACCTAGTGAGATGGCATTTTAGAGTGAATCATCCGGTGAGGGTATACTCGGAAGGATGGATACACGTATGATATATGTGTGGATGTTAGTAAAGGTACGTATAATATGGTAATAAATATTATATGTAGGTGATAATACAGTGTGTGATGTATTTACCTTATATAACTCGGGTTACAGTTATATGCTGTTAATTAATGAGAAATTAATTAAGTTATTCATTTGTGAGAATAATACATTGTGTGATGTATTTAGTTGTGAGACGGTGATATGCTACTATTGAAGAGGAATTAATTAAGTTAATTGTGAGATAACTTATAATTCAAGAAATTATTATACTTGGGTTAGAGTAATATGGCAAGGGAAGGTTATACCAGGACTAGTTGGACGGGGTAGTACAACTAGGTGGGGTTAAGGTAACCGGTAGGTGTGAACAATAGTGGAGGGGTGAGAATGTCCTTAAGGGAGTGCGACACTAAGTTAAATATGAAGCGCATTCATGCATTTTAAATTACTGCAGTTAATTCACTTGCTAAATATTTTAAAAATGTTTTGGGTTCTAACCCTTGGTATAAAAATATTTTCAAAACCTTTTAGGTGTCCAGCCACAGGGACGCCAGGATTGATATTCTATTCCAGGGACACGGAGCTACGACACATGTGGATGCTAGCAGGAGTTTGGATTAGACGCATCATTCATTCATTCCTAGAGTAGGAATCCTGTATCAGTCTCAGTTTTATTTAGGGCTTGTAGCCCAGCCTTCTCGGTACAGTTTTCAGGTGTAATTCATTCAGGTGTTGAATATTTGTATTGGATTATTTATTTGGTGGCCGGTAATTTATTCGGCAAGTTGTGTAATTATTCTATTTACTTTCATTCTGTTGTGTGAATGGTTTATATTTTAATTCCGCATGTATTGTTTTGTTTAATTAAAAAGTTAAAATTGGCACCAGTTTTTGGAATTCTAGGTGGTTAGTAAGTTTTAAAAAAAATGTCTTCGACAGTGATGCTAAGGATGATCCAACTGGGATTCCTGTTTTAATTTAGTATAAGACTGATCACCCAGTATTTTATTAGGCGGGGTGTCACAATGGGTAGGGAATGGTGTTAGTTTGAGTGGGGAATGGTTAAGAGAAAGTAGAGGGGCTGAGCATAGTTTGCGTATTGAACTAGTCTATATGTGTGATTAGGTTGGGGTTATGGATATTATTAATTGGGTATGTATGCAGTGGGTGTGATTAGGTTAGGGATTTTTGTCTTTGGTTTAGAAGATTGATGCTTGACTATTTCAGTCAATCCATTGTGAAAACATGGGCATTACAGTACACCAAAATGACAAAATTGTCACCTTTCAGCCGATCACCCTTGTCAAGGTCATTGACCGTGACAAAAAACACACGTTTTGTGTCAAGGTCATTGACCTTGACACGACCGTGACAAAGAATTGTCACGGTCAATGACCGTGACAATTCTTTAAATAATTGTCACGGTCAATGACCTTGACACGACCGTGACAATGTTTGTAGCAAAAACCCTTTCCCCCTTCTTTTTTCCCTCCCGCCGTTCCCTCCTCTCTCTCTCTCTCTCTCTCTCTCTCTCTCTCTCTCTCTCTCTCTCTACTTTCAGGTTTAATTCTCTCTCTCTCTCTCTCTCTCTCTCTCTCTCTTCCATTTATATATATGTTTGTGTGTATATATATGTGTGTATGTGTGTATATATGTGCGTGTGTGTGTGCGGGGGTAGGGGGTGGGGCAGGGTGGGGGTAGGGTGGGGGCAGAGTGGGGGTAGGGGTGGGGTAGGGTGGGGGTAGGGGTTAAAAATGTAATATTATTTTGATACAATATTAATTTGTGTATGAGTTTCATAATTATAAATAATATCCAAAAATATTGGATAACAATTTATTTTCATTCAAAATAAATAAGTAATTTTCTACAAATTTCATAAAAAAATGAAGGCCGGCTTAATATGTGATTTAAGTGTGAAATAATCTCTATATACTTATACTAATGGAGAAAAAAACCATATATGGCATTTTTTATTTTTATTAGATGCAAAATAACACATATAGGTATCACATGACTTTATATCCATCGAATAAAATTTTACCATAAAATATCATTTTGTGGAAGGCAATATCTATTACAATATATTTACATACCTAAATGATTTTTTTTTAAATGACATTACAACAAAAAACTACAATAAGGGTTAAAATGGCATCCGAAATTGCTAAAAGCATGAAAAATAAAATATCATTTAGTCTATGTTGTTGAAAAATTTGATCAAATTGGTGAGCCCTTCATATTTTAAAAATATTGTTTTTATTTCTATTTAACTTTTCTTTCTATACACCCTTAATTATATTTAAAGTTTAATAAAATAGGAGTTATAGAAAGAAAAGTGGGGTTTAAATAAAAACACTTTTTTTAAATTTTAGGTTCTGGTGCATAATCTTACTTTGTCACAATTAATTTATATGCCTCAAAGTTATTTTATCACTCTTAGTTTATATTTGTGATAATACTTTATGAACCACAACTTTAGGTTGATTATTTTAGAACTTAAACTTCAAGATACAAAAAATAATTCTATAGAACAACTTAGATATCTTAACAAAACACATATCAAACATTGAATATGATTTATAAAAAGCACAAAACAATTAGTAGAAATTCAATACATGAAATTAACATTGAGATTATATTAAATAGACAGTCACTACTGTGTGTGTGAGTGTGTGTGTGTGTGTGTGTGTGTGTGTGTATGTGGCGAGTGGGGGTGGTGCTGTGTGTGTATGTGGTGAGTGGGGGGTGTGGAGGGAGGTGTGTGTGTGTATGTATGTGGTGAGTGGGGGGTGTGGAGGGATGTGTGTGTGTGTGTGTGTGTGTGTGTGTATTTGAATTAACCCATGAATTTATTTTTGTATTTGAATTAACCCATGAATTTATTTTTGTATTTGAATTAACCCATTATATGAAACATACTTGAAATTAAATATAGTGCGCATAGATACTAGCCTTCTAGTTCTTATGCGTACGCATTCAATAGCCCTTAGACCCGTTCGAGAGTCATTACCCCTGTAATGAGATCTCTCGAATTGTCCCGTTTGGACAGTTTGAGACTGTATAATATTCTTATTGGCTTAAAGTTGTTACTTTTGGAGGAATTTCTGCAGTCGTATCTTAATGTTCTCTGGGTACATACTAGATTGACAAGTGTAACTGTTATTTCAATTGACCAATTGAAATAACACTCATACCTGTCAATCTACGTCGTGTACTTGGAGAACTAAGGGGATATGCTGTCGAATTTTTTTCAAATCGTAACAATGTGCATGAGCTGTTAAGTATATTACAGAAAAATGCAGTCTTGAATGGGATAGGACCACTTACCCTTTAATAGGATAATTAAATGATGGGATAATTAAATAAAACATACTATAAATCTAAGTTTTGTTTACCTTTAATAGGTGTTTAGTTGTGGTAGCTGTGATGGGATATCCGAAATACAAAGAGTGGATGGGTGAGACTAATAGAATGGGGGATGTGTTTCGCAGAGGTGCTAACGAATTTGTGAAATATGCAAAGAGATGTCGTAATGATGAAGAGTTTCCGTGTCCGTGTACTAGGTGTAAGAATGGTAAGGTGTTTGAGTGGAAAACAGTTGAACTACATTTGTTAAGATCGGGTATGCAAGATAGTTATCGATTTTGGAGTTTTCACGGTGAATTGAAAGTTCCTTTTGTCCCCGACCAACCTTCACAACAACCTTCAACAAGTAGAATAGATGTAGAAGGGGACGACGTAGATCATAATATGTTAAAGGATTTAGTTGATGATGCGTACAGAGTTTATGAAGCTGAGGAGAATGAGGTTACTGATGATGTAGAAGATTCAAGTGCTCGTGAAGATAACACGATAAAACTTGACGATAACTACCAAAGTTTAAAATTTAAGGCGACCCAACCGTTATACTCTGGCTGTGAGAAAGATCAAACAACTTTACATGCCATGGTTGGTTTGCACAGTTTGAAGATGCAGTACGGTTTGTCTAGCAATAGCGTGACGGGAATTCTGAAATGGGTGAAGGGCTTATTACCCAAGGTGAATACACTTCCAAATAGCTATCCTGTTATGAAGAACAGTTTGAAAGGTTTGGGAATGAAGTATAAATCGATTCATGCTTGTGTGTATGACTGCATACTATACCGAAAGGAGTATGAAAATCTCGATCGTTGTCCGGTATGCGATGAACGTAGATATGTCCAATCTACAAGTAAGGAAGGCACAAGCTCAAAAGTGCCTCAAAAAGTATTGAAATATTTTCCCGTTGGGCCTAGATTAAAGCAATTTTTCACAGTACCATGGATTGCAGAGGCAATGACTTGGCATGCTAGGGCAGAAGTAGGGGGTAATATCATGCGTCATCCTATTGATTCTACTGCCTGACGGAGGATGAATTTTGAGTATCCCGATTTTTCTCGAGAACAACGCAACATTCGTTTGGCTATATCAACAGATGGTTTCAATCCATTTGAAAATCTAAGCACCAATCAGAGTGTATGGCCAGTGATCCTAGCCCCACTCAACCTCCCTCCTTCACAGTGTATGAGACCTGAATTTTTGATGATGGCTTTATTGATACCTGGGCCAAAGGCACCAAGTGATGACATTGATATCTACCTGGATCCTTTGGTAGAAGAATTAAATGAGTTGTGGGAAGAGGGTGTGCAATCATTTGACTCTTTTAGAAAAGAAGAGTTACGCTGAAAGCTATGTTGATGTGGGCAATTCATGATTTTCCAGCTTATGGGACATTATCCGGATGTGTAGTAGATGGTTATTTGGGGTGTATTTGTGGAGAGGAGACTGAATCTCTTCGTCTATCCTCTAGCTTAAAAAATGTATACCATTGCCACATGAGGTTTTTACCCCCAGCTCATAGTTTCAGATTTGAGAAAGGTTCCAATTTTTTATTGGGCGGAGTTGAACATAGGCTACCGTCGAGATAACTTTCGGGTTCAGAAATTGAAAGTAAATCTTCTGAATGTGGCCCAAATATTCCAGGTAAGTACAAATGTACAGAACTCGGGAATTTCATACAAGGCTCTTACTTTCTTTCGAGCGAGCACAAAAGATAAAAACCTCGTTGAAGCTGAAATGACTTACTATGGTGTAATCCAAAATATATTTGAATTGGATTATATAAGCTTCAAAGATGTTGTATTTTACTGTGAATGGGAGATTAATACATAAATATTCCAACTACATCTAAGTTTTGTTTATACTAATCCATGAATATACGCTTCTTACCTTTAATAGGTGATTAGTACATAGTTATTTGGGGTGTCCTATTTGTGGAGAGGAGACTGAATCTCTTCGTTTATCCGAACACTAAGAAATGCCATAATCCTATGGAGCAATACTCTGCAAATTCCTCCCAACCGTTATGTAGCCAAACATCACCAGTTGAAGTTGTCAATTCCACTTTCCATACCCCACCACTTGGAACTTCTAGCAAAACATGGGAGACCATTGAAAGGTGGAATTGACAACTTCAACTGCTGATTTTTGGCTACACAACGGTTGGAAGGAATTTGTAATGCGTAACTCCATAGGATTATGGTATTTCTTAGTGTTTAGATATGAAGAGAATTATATTTGACACGATTGCCCGGGGTACATTAGTTGGAAGGAGGTGCCATATGAGCTCAAGTTAGCTGTTTGAGTGACACTACAGGTAATGTATTTATATTTATATGTCAATTTCGATTTCGATTTCAATTACGATTTATATTTATCTATATTTGAGGGGCGGATACTAATTTTACTTTATTTCAATTCAGGGGACAGGGAGTGGCCCTAAAGGTAGGCCACATATGCTCTATACTTATGTGGCTATTCAGATGAGAATGGAAGGATAAGGAGGTGTCCCCGAGCATCGCGGTACAAAATCTCTTTTCCATGCAAATAGTTTGTAGATTTGAGATAATTGATGGTGATGTTGTTTCTTCTTAAATAGTTTCTATTTTGAATATATATTTGCATTATCTTTAGTTTGTTTGGATATATGATGTTTGGAACAGGTACAACGTTGCTATAACAGGTACAAATATACTGCTGGGCAGTGGCAGTGGCCATACTGCCCAGCAATTTTTTTTTAAATTCTGCCCAGAATTGTCACGGTCATTGACCGTGACAATTTTTTAAAAAATTTTCACGGATTTGTCACGGTTATAAACCGTGACAAACGTGTCACGGTCATTGACCGCGACACGACTGTGACACAAAATGCGAGTTTTGTGTCAAGGTCAATGACCGTGACACGACCGTGACAAAAAAAGTTATCTCGCCTCGAAATGTCACGGTCATTGACCTTGACAAGTTGGATTTGTCAAGGTCAATGACCTTGACAATTCGGCAGATTTGGTGTAGTGTTATAGTGCTATATCAATTATACATTAAGCATTGTATTGCTATATCACTGTGAAAACAGGGGCATTATATTGCTATATCACTTATACATTAAGCATGGACACATGAATAACAAAAATGTCGAACATGATAATTTTATATTCAAATTAGGGATATGTGAAAGGAGTCTCAGACACCTACACGTTGTCGTGTCAAGAGTGTTCGTGCTTTATAAGTAACTATTTGTTAGTATGCAGTTTCCTATTTTTAAGTCACTATTTGTCACTGCTGCAAAAGCAGTATCAAGTTTGCACAACCAGCTTGGAGTGTGCTCGGGTGGAATCACTGGGCTCCACATTATCCAAAGAGAGGCTAATAGTTCAGAATCAGTGAGGGGTTATTCAGGTCTTCAGTTAGAGGAGTCCACATCTCCTTTTCTATTTCTCCATGAGGAGCAGACATGGTGGCAACTGTAGGTATCCTCTCATCGCTCTAGGGATATTTTGTATTTTCATGGATTTTTTATATGTCTTGGTAATCATTATCAAACATTGGGTCTTCATATGCAGACTATGAAGTAATAACTCCTACTTCAGACACTTAAAAATATTTTCACTTTAATAATTTCACCTTATTAGACTCTCAGCTGGCAGGGATTTTTTTGGCTCTTGCTTTAATTTTGGGAGATTATTCTTCTAAATTCTTTACTTAAAGACTTGTAATTTGGAGATCCTTATCCTTTGTATGGATTAGGATTAGCCTTTCTTATATAGTGTCTGCCTCCTCAAAAGTTCAAGTATCCTTTTTTGGGTTCTCTGTTGACATTGAAATTTCATGGGCTTTTCTATCATTGATGTTCAAAGATTCTTATTCTATATTAATGACCCGATGAGTTTCATTTTTTGGACCACCTTCTTGTATATTACCTCCTCCTTCAACTACAATTCTTGCTTCAGTTTAGCATTGTTAATTTCTCTCGCACATTTAATCAAGAAGTTCGACTCATCATGTCCTATTTTGGAGTAGAAGTTATAATATTTGGCCAATTCATTGTAAACTAATTCCTGAAAGAAGCCCCCACCCATCGAACAGAAAAGAAAACTTCAGACTTCCATAACAAATAATTATTCCACCGTCTCTATGGTCCGCAATATGTAATCAGTAATTTCTTGTGTTGCATGTCCTAATCACGTATATTTTATTTAATGAGTTTTGTTGATTGATTTGAATTAAGTTTATAGTTGCCTCGCTCTTTATATAAAAAATAACACTGCTATTTGGGTTGAGTTTAAGTTATTAGTTTTAGGTTTTAGAGTTTTGGGGTTTTCCTTATTTTTTTTCTCCATCTATTTTCCCTTTTTTAGAATGTATAAGTTTGGTAAATTTTAAGGAAATTTAGTAAATGGTTCTATCAAAAAGTAAATGGTAGTATAAAAAAGTAATTGGGATAAATTGTTTGGAAGTTTAAGCAAATGAAGATTAAAATGAAGTTTAAGAAAATTTAGTAAATGACAGTATCAAATGTATGGCAAAAAGTTAACAATTTACCCCATATATGTGAGTGCACGATTAAAATTGTCTTTATTTAAGCTTTTAATTTTACATTTACAATTTCTAATCTATTTTTTGGAAATCCAGGGATTTTTGGGGCCTGTGCATTGATCACTAGGCTACGGTTTAGGGCAGTATGAACATTGTGTGTGGGAAGGTACTTTTTTTGACGAGATTGGTTTATTTGTACATTTTTTTACTGAGGGTCGTTATGATCTTGGTTGATGAATGTTTATGCTCAAGCGTATTTTTCTAACAATTGTGCTGAATTTGAATTAAGTTAGGGTTCAAATCTTAGTGACTCCGTGTTGCAAATGGATGTTTTTTTGCTCTCTATAAAAAGAGCAGAAGATATGGTCATTATCAGATTAAAGGATTGATGAGTTTAGATTACTTACTAACATGCTATATTTGAGGTATTCTCTCAGTTTAGATTATTTTTTAAACTTAATTTTTCTTGTGTTTTAAAGTTCTTTATTTAAATATAAACACATTTATGTATAACACCATTGTATTTTTTTCTTTTCGACTAAACAATATAATAATTTTCTATCATGTTCTACCATGTTTTATTCATGTGAAATACCGCATTTTCAGACTTTTTGTGTCAAACATTGTGCTGACATGTTTTAACAAATAGTGCATCAACATGTCTTAGTTGGTTCTCTTTTAAAAGCATTCTTTCAATATGTGGAGGCAATGGTGATAGGCTGTTTTGGCACTACCATATTTAAATGAGACCCGTTATATTTACAAAAATGAACTAGACATCTAGGTTCAAGAAACTAGATCTTAGAAAATAGATATTTCATTATAATATGGTATGGTGATGATCTTATATATGTGGGTTTCTTCATACCAGGTGTTGATATTAATATACATGACAGGAAACAATTCTCTTAGGTGTGCTGACTCAATTAATTTGTTGATGATATTCTATATTCGGGTTTCTCATATGGGTATTGTGTTATTAGTGATACAAATTTGATTCTTTTGATAACTATATCCAAATAATGATATTTTAGCTTACCATTAATTGTTGAATTAATTTATTTTTCAATTAGTTATTTACTTTAGAGTGGCTTGCTATAGGTGTGACTAGAGGTCTGACATTAACTATTTATATTTTTTTCATTTATTATGACCAAATGTTAACATTTTCGATTAAAGTTATTTTGAATCATATTAGTGGCCTTAGAAGATTGAATCTTTTCCCATTGTAATGCATGTTCTTTGCGTAATTTAAGAAGCAGCTCAAATAGTGTTTGCATTTTCTTATCACATCTCCTGTTTTATTCTATATAGTCTAGCTTTGAATATTGTTTTTGTTGGAATCTTATGTGTTATAAAATATTTCACTTGCCAAAAGTTTATACCGCTGTCGTAGCATGAAACTAATAGTTTTAATAATTTTGTTATAGGTTCCAAATGTGAAATCCGCATTACTTTGATGGGATTGCCCATGCAAGGAAATTAGTTATTGATATCTACACTTGATTTTTTCAAGTAGGGGTACTGTATATTATGTTGGAAATTATGAATGCAAATACAGAAATGGAACTCTTTATATATCTCAAAATGTCAACTTCAATACAACAATGTGATTTCTGAATAGTCACTATAAAACTTCAAGGCGTGATGTCACTTTCCTAAATACAGTATTTGCCCCACACGAAGAATTTCGGTATACAAACGGGAATCAGCAAATCCGTACTCAAGATACAATGAAGCAATTGCACTGTCTGCAACTTGTATATTTGAAGACAGCCCTTGGATGTAGCAGCGAAGAACAGTCAATCAAGTTCTTATTCTGTTTATGTGCACAAAACAGAATAAGAGAATTTATATCTCCTGAAAACTGTAAGAGAGTAATAGCAGGGTATGGAAATCTGAAACTGGTTTTTGGTATCAATGTAATTCCGTTTTTAGGCAGCCTTATTTATAGAAAATGAAAGGCTTTGTCTTCAAGAGTCATGACTGTTGAATTAAGTCATTTCCGAACAGGTATGACTGTTAATTACCAACAGTCTTAAGTCCTTTCCAAACAGGTATAATAATACCGAATCGGTTTTGCACGGGTCAACCAAAAAGTGACCGCGCTCGAGCTACCGCGATCCGACCCGGACGAATCCCGGCAACCCGCTACCACTGCGGACACGCGGCGTGCGAAGTGCAAAGTGCGCCACTAGCGCCTCTACAGCCCACTGCCCCGCACCCGCACGCGCGCGCGCGCGCGCGCGTGTGCGTGTGCGTGTGCGTACGGTGCTTCGCACCGTATTGAGGTCTCTTGAATAGCCTCTTAAATGCTAGATGAATTAACTCTTCATCTTCCATTTGTACTTATTAAGTGTACAAATTCTTAACATTTTTCCAATGTGGGACTCAAAGGTTGCCCACCCCTTTTATAGCTTAGTGGTGACACTTAGCTTTGTACATTTTCCAATGTGGGACACTATCCCCTTTTATATTTGGGTTAGCTTCCCACCTCTTCCTCACACTTCCAATGTGGGACAAGCTCTTAAGGGTTTTACACCCAAAAACTCTTACTCTCTTATTTTAAAAATCTCCAACATTCCTCCACCATTTTCAAAATAAGTTTTGTAAATCTTTGATTGTCTGTAAGACTGTGTATAAGCATTGGTGTCTCACGACTTGAACCAATACCCTGTGAAGGTTCGTCAAGGTTAACCATGAAAGTATAGTAGACTTGTCTTTGAACTATCAATCTATATTGATTATCCGGATTTGTCTTCACACACAAATCTTTTAGTCACTGATTATCCATATAAGCCGACACATGAATTAGGCCTTGTGTCTGTACCTTGATTTCATGAGTGCTTTAGAGTCAAGCCCAATACTCATAGGAAGCGGCACCACTTCCACACTCATATAGGTAGATTATCATAGGTGTCCATGTAACTTAAAACACCATAAATCTATTAAGGTTAAACCCATCCTCTTTCATTATCCATTACATGTTCTAAGCACTTATCCTTGGGATGTTAAATTTCATAGTGCTTACAATCACGTCGTATGATGTACTTTAATCATTGAACTTGAGACTTGAATATATCAAGTTTCAAGTTGAGTTTCCATCAAGAGTGATTATTATTAATGTGCTTTAGTCCCATCCCTATTGATGTCTTAGACACCAGTCCTCTTGCAAGACCTTTTGTAAAAGGATCAGCTAAATTTTGACTTGATTTTACATAATCCACTGTGATTACACTATCTGTAATCATTTGTCTGACATAACTATGTCTCAGGCCAATATGTCTAGACTTTCCATTATACACTTTACTATAAGCTCTGGAAAGTGTAGACTCACTATCACAATGTATAGATATTGGAGGCATTGGATTTGGCCAAACTGGAATTTCAATTAATGAATTCCTTATCCATTCTGCCTCTTTACTAGTTGCAGCTAATGCTACAAACTCAGCTGCCATAGTAGAGTCAGCTATACAAGTTTGTTTCTTTGATCCCCAAGAAACAGCTCCTCCACCAAGAGTGAAAATCCATCCACTTGTTGAGGAATGATCCTCCCGCTCAGTTATCCAACTGGCATCAGAAAACCCTTCTAATACTGAAGGATATCCACTATAGTATATACCATAATCCATAGTTCCTTTCAAATATTTTAATATTCTATTGACAGCATGCCAATGCAATAAACTTGGATTACTAGTATATCTACTTAATTTACCAACAGCATAAGCAATATCAGGTCGAGTACATGTCATGGCATACATTAAACTACCAATTACTCGTGCATATTCCAATTGTGAAATAGCTCTACCATTATTAGGGATCATCTTTAGCTATGGTTCAAAAGGTGTACTAACAGGTGTGCAATCAAACTGATTAAATTTCTTCAAAATTTTCTCAACATAATGAGATTGAGTGAGAATAATATTTTTATCTTTCCTTATTATTCTCATTCCTAATATGACATCAGCTACACCCATATCTTTCATATCAAATTTAGAAGACAAAAAACTCTTAGTATTATTAATGCTTTCTAAATCAGTACCAAGAATTAACATGTCATCTACATATAAACAAATGATCACACCTTTACCATTAGCAAATTTACTATAAACACACTTATCAGATTCATGAATTTTAAAACCATAAGAAATAATGACTTTATCAAATTTTTCATGCCATTGTTTAGGTGCTTGTTTTAGGCCATATAAGGACTTAATAAGTTTACATACTTTGTTTTCTTGTCCAGGCATAACAAATCCTTCAAGTTGTTCCATGTAAATTTCTTCTTCTAAGTCACCATTTAAAAAGGCAGTTTTCACATCCATTTGATGAATCTCAAAATTATATATAGATGCTAATGCAATTAAAATTCTAATAGTGGCGGTTCTAGCAACAGGTGCATAGGTATCAAAATAATCAATTCCTTCTTTTTGTGTAAAACCTTTAGCAACCAATCTAGCCTTGAATTTATCAATTGTTCCATCTATTTTCATTTTCTTTTTAAAAATCCATCTACACTTAATGGGTTTAGATCTTGGAGGTAAGTCTACTAATTTCCAAGTTTTATTTCCCAAAATTGAATCCATTTCATCATTTATAGCTTCTTTCCAAAATGCTGAATCTACATACTTAATTGCCTCATTATAAGTTTGTGGGTCTGTTTCAACGCTAAGAGTCAAAGCATATTGATTACAAGATGTGTTCCTAGTTCCTTCAACAAGATAGACTACAAAGTCGGGACCAAAGCTTTTTTCTTTCCTAGGTCTTTTACTTTTTCTAATCTCTTCTTGTTCTACTGGTGGAGATACAGGTAACTGTGAAGGAGTGCTTACTTCTTTTTCATTATTAATTCTAGGAATAGAAGAAAACCTTTGTTCATAAAAAATTGCATCTCTCGATTCAATTATTGTATTTATCTCGACAGAATCATTAGGTTCACTAACCAAAAATCTATAGGCTTTACTATGTTGTGCATAACCTATGAAAATACATTCAACACCTTTGCTTCCTAATTTCTTTCTCTTAGTTTCAGGTAGTCTTACAATAGCTCTACAACCCCAAACTTTAAGATAAGATAAATTAGGTTTTCTATTCTTCCATAATTCGTAAGGAGTTTTCTTATTATCTTTAATAGGTATTCTATTCAGAATATGACATGCAGTTAAAAGTGCTTCTCCCCAAAAACCTTTACTTAAACCAGAATAAGAAAGCATAGCATTAACCATTTCAGTTAGTGTCCTATTTTTTCTTTCTGCTACTCCATTTTGTTGTGGTGTATAAGGTGCAGTAACTTCATGTATAATTCTCATATCTTCACAAAATTGAGGAAAGTGATATTCACCACCTCTATCAGATCTAAGACATTTTATTTTAGAATCACATTGATTTTCAACTTCATTTTTATATGTCTTAAATCTATTAAGCACATCATCCTTAGAATTTAAAAGATATACGTAACAATATTTTGAAAAGTCATCAATAAATGTAGCAAAATATTTACTACCACCTCTAGTAGGCATTCCATGCAAATCACAAACATCACTATGTACTAATTGCAACAAAGATGTAGTTTTTTCTATTTTAGGAAAAGGCAATCTTGTTATTTTAGTTTGCATGCATATTTTACACTTTTCATTCATATCATTCTCATATTTAGGTATTAAATTTAAATTAACCATGAAATGCATTTTCTTTGTATTAACATGTCCTAAACGACTATGCCATAATGAAAGACAATCAACGATATAAGCAGAAGAATCCTTTTCATTGATATTGAGCTTAAACATGCCCTCATACAAATATCCTTTGCCTACAAAGGTACCATTCTTAGTCAGAATAAATTTGCCTGACTCAAATACAAGCTTAAAGACAAATTTGTTAAGAAGACTTCCAGAAACTAAATTTTTCCTAACATCAGGAACATGAAAAACATTGGTGAGGCTAAGGATTTTCCCGGAAGTGAATTCGAGATCCACTGTCCCTTTGCCTTTAACCGCAGCTGTAGATGAATTTCCCATATAGAGAACATCTCCTTCCACTGTTTCATAGGCAGAGAACAAGTTCTTGTCCTTACAAACATGCCTTGTGGCACCAGAATCAACCCACCAAGAGTTGTCTTCTCCAAGCATATTAGCCTCGGATATCATAGCAGCAAATTTTTGCTTTGTGTCTGATGTCCCTCCTTTTTCCTTTAGTTTCTTGAACTCACGACAATCTTTCTTGAAGTGACCTGGTTTGTTGCAATGAAAACAATTTCCTTTCTTCTTTTTGTTTGCTTTAGAATTATTTGAAAAATTCTTCCGCTTGTTATTTTTTCCATGATTGCCATATTTTTGCTCCTTTCCTTCCTCCACCACATGGACCTTAGAAACAAAATTTTCTTGTTCCTCTTTACCATCTAGAATTCGAGACTCTTGTTCAATTCTTAAATGAGTCTCTAATTCTTCAAGTGAAAGATCCTCCTTTTTGTGTTTGAGTTCTTTCTTATAGTCTTTCCAAGAAGGAGGAAGTTTTTCAATTATGGCAGCAACAATTACATTATCATCCATGTTTAATTTTTTCAGTTTGCAATGATTTATGATGCGTTGGATGTCATGAAATTGTTCTAGCACAGGCCTATTATCATGCATTTTAAAGCTTAGAAACTGACCGATAAGGAACTTCTTACTTGTAGCATCTTCCGTTAGATATTTGGTCTCCAATGTTTCCCATAAAGTTTTTGCAGTCCCAACATTTTGGTACAAGTCGAACAAATTATCAGCAAGTGCATTGAGAATGTGACCACGACACAAGTAATCATCGGTCTCCCATTTTGTGCGTTGCCTAGTCTGTTCCACGGTTTCATCTTCATCTTCAATTGGTTTCGGTTGTGACAAGACATATACAATCTTCAATGTTGTTAGAAGAAAATGAACCTTTTTCTGCCAACGCAGAAAATTACCACCATCAAAACGGTCCAACTTGACAAAGCTTTCTGTTATTTGTCGAAGTGACTTGGAAGAGTCGGCCATTTCCAATTACTGTATTTAGTATGTTGGAAATTATGAATGCAAATACAGAAATGGAACTCTTTATATATCTCAAAATGTCAACTTCAATACAACAATGTGATTTCTGAATAGTCACTATAAAACTTCAAGGCGTGATGTCACTTTCCTAAATACAGTATTTGCCCCACACGAAGAATTTCGGTATACAAACGGGAATCAGCAAATCCGTACTCAAGATACAATGAAGCAATTGCACTGTCTGCAACTTGTATATTTGAAGACAGCCCTTGGATGTAGCAGCGAAGAACAGTCAATCAAGTTCTTATTCTGTTTATGTGCACAAAACAGAATAAGAGAATTTATATCTCCTGAAAACTGTAAGAGAGTAATAGCAGGGTATGGAAATCTGAAACTGGTTTTTGGTATCAATGTAATTCCGTTTTTAGGCAGCCTTATTTATAGAAAATGAAAGGCTTTGTCTTCAAGAGTCATGACTGTTGAATTAAGTCATTTCCGAACAGGTATGACTGTTAATTACCAACAGTCTTAAGTCCTTTCCAAACAGGTATAATAATACCGAATCGGTTTTGCACGGGTCAACCAAAAAGTGACCGCGCCCGAGCTACCGCGATCCGACCCGGACGAATCCCGGCAACCCGCTACCACTGCGGACACGCGGCGTGCGAAGTGCAAAGTGCGCCACTAGCGCCTCTACAGCCCACTGCCCCGCACCCGCACGCGCGCGCGCGCGCGCGCGTGTGCGTGTGCGTGTGCGTACGGTGCTTCGCACCGTATTGAGGTCTCTTGAATAGCCTCTTAAATGCTAGATGAATTAACTCTTCATCTTCCATTTGTACTTATTAAGTGTACAAATTCTTAACATTTTTCCAATGTGGGACTCAAAGGTTGCCCACCCCTTTTATAGCTTAGTGGTGACACTTAGCTTTGTACATTTTCCAATGTGGGACACTATCCCCTTTTATATTTGGGTTAGCTTCCCACCTCTTCCTCACACTTCCAATGTGGGACAAGCTCTTAAGGGTTTTACACCCAAAAACTCTTACTCTCTTATTTTAAAAATCTCCAACATTCCTCCACCATTTTCAAAATAAGTTTTGTAAATCTTTGATTGTCTGTAAGACTGTGTATAAGCATTGGTGTCTCACGACTTGAACCAATACCCTGTGAAGGTTCGTCAAGGTTAACCATGAAAGTATAGTAGACTTGTCTTTGAACTATCAATCTATATTGATTATCCGGATTTGTCTTCACACACAAATCTTTTAGTCACTGATTATCCATATAAGCCGACACATGAATTAGGCCTTGTGTCTGTACCTTGATTTCATGAGTGCTTTAGAGTCAAGCCCAATACTCATAGGAAGCGGCACCACTTCCACACTCATATAGGTAGATTATCATAGGTGTCCATGTAACTTAAAACACCATAAATCTATTAAGGTTAAACCCATCCTCTTTCATTATCCATTACATGTTCTAAGCACTTATCCTTGGGATGTTAAATTTCATACTGCTTACAATCACGTCGTATGATGTACTTTAATCATTGAACTTGAGACTTGAATATATCAAGTTTCAAGTTGAGTTTCCATCAAGAGTGATTATTATTAATGTGCTTTAGTCCCATCCCTATTGATGTCTTAGACACCAGTCCTCTTGCAAGACCTTTTGTAAAAGGATCAGCTAAATTTTGACTTGATTTTACATAATCCACTGTGATTACACTATCTGTAATCATTTGTCTGACATAACTATGTCTCAGGCCAATATGTCTAGACTTTCCATTATACACTTTACTATAAGCTCTGGAAAGTGTAGACTCACTATCACAATGTATAGATATTGGAGGCATTGGTTTTGGCCAAACTGGAATTTCAATTAATGAATTCCTTATCCATTCTGCCTCTTTACTAGTTGCAGCTAATGCTACAAACTCAGCTGCCATAGTAGAGTCAGCTATACAAGTTTGTTTCTTTGATCCCCAAGAAACAGCTCCTCCACCAAGAGTGAAAATCCATCCACTTGTTGAGGAATGATCCTCCCGCTCAGTTATCCAACTGGCATCAGAAAACCCTTCTAATACTGAAGGATATCCACTATAGTATATACCATAATCCATAGTTCCTTTCAAATAATTTAATATTCTATTGACAGCATGCCAATGCAATAAACTTGGATTACTAGTATATCTACTTAATTTACCACAGCATAAGCAATATCAGGTCGAGTACATGTCATGGCATACATTAAACTACCAATTACTCGTGCATATTCCAATTGTGAAATAGCTCTACCATTATTAGGGATCATCTTTAGCTGTGGTTCAAAAGGTGTACTAACAGGTGTGCAATCAAACTGATTAAATTTCTTCAAAATTTTCTCAACATAATGAGATTGAGTGAGAATAATATTTTTATCTTTCCTTATTATTCTCATTCCTAATATGACATCAGCTACACCCATATCTTTCATATCAAATTTAGAAGACAAAAAACTCTTAGTATTATTAATGCTTTCTAAATCAGTACCAAGAATTAACATGTCATCTACATATAAACAAATGATCACACCTTTACCATTAGCAAATTTACTATAAACACACTTATCAGATTCATGAATTTTAAAACCATAAGAAATAATGACTTTATCAAATTTTTCATGCCATTGTTTAGGTGCTTGTTTTAGGCCATATAAGGACTTAATAAGTTTACATACTTTGTTTTCTTGTCCAGGCATAACAAATCCTTCAGGTTGTTCCATGTAAATTTCTTCTTCTAAGTCACCATTTAAAAAGGCAGTTTTCACATCCATTTGATGAATCTCAAAATTATATATAGATGCTAATGCAATTAAAATTCTAATAGTGGCGGTTCTAGCAACAGGTGCATAGGTATCAAAATAATCAATTCCTTCTTTTTGTGTAAAACCTTTAGCAACCAATCTAGCCTTGAATTTATCAATTGTTCCATCTATTTTCATTTTCTTTTTAAAAATCCATCTACACTTAATGGGTTTAGATCCTGGAGGTAAGTCTACTAATTTCCAAGTTTTATTTCCCAAAATTGAATCCATTTCATCATTTATAGCTTCTTTCCAAAATGCTGAATCTACATACTTAATTGCCTCATTATAAGTTTGTGGGTCTGTTTCAACGCTAAGAGTCAAAGCATATTGATTACAAGATGTGTTCCTAGTTCCTTCAACAAGATAGACTACAAAGTCGGGACCAAAGCTTTTTTCTTTCCTAGGTCTTTTACTTTTTCTAATCTCTTCTTGTTCTACTGGTGGAGATACAGGTAACTGTGAAGGAGTGCTTACTTCTTTTTCATTATTAATTCTAGGAATAGAAGAAAACCTTTGTTCATAAAAAATTGCATCTCTCGATTCAATTATTGTATTTATCTCAACAGAATCATTAGGTTCACTAACCAAAAATCTATAGGCTTTACTATGTTGTGCATAACCTATGAAAATACATTCAACACCTTTGCTTCCTAATTTCTTTCTCTTAGTTTCAGGTAGTCTTATAATAGCTCTACAACCCCAAACTTTAAGATAAGCTAAATTAGGTTTTCTATTCTTCCATAATTCGTAAGGAGTTTTCTTATTATCTTTAACAGGTATTCTATTCAGAATATGACATGCAGTTAAAAGTGCTTCTCCCCAAAAACCTTTACTTAAACCAGAATAAGAAAGCATAGCATTAACCATTTCAGTTAGTGTCCTATTTTTTCTTTCTGCTACTCCATTTTGTTGTGGTGTATAAGGTGCAGTAACTTCATGTATAATTCCCATATCTTCACAAAATTGAGGAAAGTGATATTCACCACCTCTATCAGATCTAAGACATTTTATTTTAGAATCACATTGATTTTCAACTTTATTTTTATATGTCTTAAATCTATTAAGCACATCATCCTTAGAATTTAAAAGATATACGTAACAATATTTTGAAAAGTCATCAATAAATGTAGCAAAATATTTACTACCACCTCTAGTAGGCGTTCCATGCAAATCACAAACATCACTATGTACTAATTGCAACAAAGATGTAGTTTTTTCTATTTTAGGAAAAGGCAATCTTGTTATTTTAGTTTGCATGCATATTTTACACTTTTCATTCATATCATTCTCATATTTAGGTATTAAATTTAAATTAACCATGAAATGCATTTTCTTTGTATTAACATGTCCTAAACGACTATGCCATAATGAAAGACAATCAACGATATAAGCAGAAGAATCCTTTTCATTGATATTGAGCTTAAACATGCCCTCATACAAATATCCTTTGCCTACAAAGGTACCATTCTTAGTCAGAATAAATTTGCCTGACTCAAATACAAGCTTAAAGACAAATTTGTTAAGAAGACTTCCAGAAACTAAATTTTTCCTAACATCAGGAACATGAAAAACATTGGTGAGGCTAAGGATTTTCCCGGAAGTGAATTCGAGATCCACTGTCCCTTTGCCTTTAACCGCAGCTGTAGATGAATTTCCCATATAGAGAACATCTCCTTCCACTGTTTCATAGGCAGAGAACAAGTTCTTGTCCTTACAAACATGCCTTGTGGCACCAGAATCAACCCACCAAGAGTTGTCTTCTCCAAGCATATTAGCCTCGGATATCATAGCAGCAAATTTTTGCTTTGTGTCTGATGTCCCTCCTTTTTCCTTTAGTTTCTTGAACTCACGACAATCTTTCTTGAAGTGACCTGGTTTGTTGCAATGAAAACAATTTCCTTTCTTCTTTTTGTTTGCTTTAGAATTATTTGAAAAATTCTTCCGCTTGTTATTTTTTCCATGATTGCCATATTTTTGCTCCTTTCCTTCCTCCACCACATGGACCTTAGAAACAAAATTTTCTTGTTCCTCTTTACCATCTAGAATTCGAGACTCTTGTTCAATTCTTAAATGAGTCTCTAATTCTTCAAGTGAAAGATCCTCCTTTTTGTGTTTGAGTTCTTTCTTATAGTCTTTCCAAGAAGGAGGAAGTTTTTCAATTATGGCAGCAACAATTACATTATCATCCATGTTTAATTTTTTCAGTTTGCAATGATTTATGATGCGTTGGATGTCATGAAATTGTTCTAGCACAGGCCTATTATCATGCATTTTAAAGCTTAGAAACTGACCGATAAGGAACTTCTTACTTGTAGCATCTTCCGTTAGATATTTGGTCTCCAATGTTTCCCATAAAGTTTTTGCAGTCCCAACATTTTGGTACAAGTCGAACAAATTATCAGCAAGTGCATTGAGAATGTGACCACGACACAAGTAATCATCGGTCTCCCATTTTGTGCGTTGCCTAGTCTGTTCCACGGTTTCATCTTCATCTTCAATTGGTTTCGGTTGTGACAAGACATATACAATCTTCAATGTTGTTAGAAGAAAATGAACCTTTTTCTGCCAACGCAGAAAATTACCACCATCAAAACGGTCCAACTTGACAAAGCTTTCTGTTATTTGTCGAAGTGACTTGGAAGAGTCGGCCATTTCCAATTACTGTATTTAGTATGTTGGAAATTATGAATGCAAATACAGAAATGGAACTCTTTATATATCTCAAAATGTCAACTTCAATACAACAATGTGATTTCTGAATAGTCACTATAAAACTTCAAGGCGTGATGTCACTTTCCTAAATACAGTATTTGCCCCACACGAAGAATTTCGGTATACAAACGGGAATCAGCAAATCCGTACTCAAGATACAATGAAGCAATTGCACTGTCTGCAACTTGTATATTTGAAGACAGCCCTTGCATGTAGCAGCGAAGAACAGTCAATCAAGTTCTTATTCTGTTTATGTGCACAAAACAGAATAAGAGAATTTATATCTCCTGAAAACTGTAAGAGAGTAATAGCAGGGTATGGAAATCTGAAACTGGTTTTTGGTATCAATGTAATTCCGTTTTTAGGCAGCCTTATTTATAGAAAATGAAAGGCTTTGTCTTCAAGAGTCATGACTGTTGAATTAAGTCATTTCCGAACAGGTATGACTGTTAATTACCAACAGTCTTAAGTCCTTTCCAAACAGGTATAATAATACCGAATCGGTTTTGCACGGGTCAACCAAAAAGTGACCGCGCCCGAGCTGGACGAATCCCGGCAACCCGCTACCACTGCGGACACGCGAAGTGCGAAGTGCAAAGTGCGCCACTAGCACCTCTACAGCCCACTGCCCCGCGCGCGCGTACGGTGCTTCGCACCGTATTGAGGTCTCTTGAATAGCCTCTTAAATGCTAGATGAATTAACTATTCATCTTCCATTTGTACTTATTAAGTGTACAAATTCTTAACATTTTTCCAATGTGGGACTCAAAGGTTGCCCACCCCTTTTATAGCTTAGTGGTGACACTTAGCTTTGTACATTTTCCAATGTGGGACACTATCCCCTTTTATATTTGGGTTAGCTTCCCACCTCTTCCTCACACTTCCAATGTGGGACAAGCTCTTAAGGGTTTTACACCCAAAAACTCTTACTCTCTTATTTTAAAAATCTCCAACATATTAGTAGTTTAGTTCAACTTTTTTACACGTGAAAATGATTGTTAGTTTTCAAATTTGATATACACATGTAGGAGAACTGAGTATCAAGTTACTCTTTAATAGTCTGATGGGATCTCAGAGCGGGAGGTGTTGGATCTGGAGAAAGAGCATGTGAAGGTAAAGGTATAGGAGGATGACCATACTCTATATCCTTAGCTTTGAGGTCGATAGTAGGTGCAAGAATCCATCTCAATGCTTGACTCTTTTAATGTGCACCACTGACACAGTGATCAGACCAAGAATAGTCATAAAATGATCCGAGCAAAGATATGGAACACCTAAGTAATATAGGTAATTGATAACCATACGAGATAAGTGAAAGCATCCTGAGTCATATCTGAACAACTTTTACGTGTGATTTAAAGAATGATTGATGGGAAGTCAATTCTCTAACTCATAGCTAAGGTATGAATGAGATGACCAATGGAGTGCATGAAATATTAATACCGTCTCTTAGGCACGAGGATATAAATAACCACAGAGTGTAAGATCGAGGATGATTCAGATCGAGTATGATTATCTCAATGAAGTTCATAGGACTATATTACCTACTTAATCCATATCTCTCCTAGCTAGAAAAGAAGCTAACTGATGATGTGTCAGATTACTCTCACTGTAAGGCGTAAAATAAGGATAATTCTCTTTCAAAAAACTCATATGAGATGAGAAAACATCCTCAGTAAAGACAATATCCATGATACACATAAAAGATGTCAAGATCAAAGGATCCTTATAAGACACAACCATGTTCTTATTAACTCGGGAATAAGTGTGGCATTAGCCGACGAATGTGGGCTAAGAATACATGAATATGAGAGGTGATGAATTCTCCATTGGAAACAAGACCTATGTAGTCCGCTGAAGATGTGTCAGATTCATATCTCTCTCAACTTAAACGATCCAAAAACTAAAACCTGTTTTAAAGGGAAAACCATCCATAGTGAATATAATGGAAGATTAATTTGTGGTCATCTCCGCAATAAGTATGAAGGATCTTTGGGACTGAGTACATTGTCTCAAAGTGCTCGATGACCTCGAATGTGAAATAGGGGTCTCTCTTGAATGAGATGTCTCATCAGGTCCACTTAGTGGTCAAGAAACAACTCTCTTGTATAAATGTGTCTTCTCATGAACTATAGTAATAGACAAGATCAAAAAAATGAACACAAACAAAAAAAATGGACAAAAATCAAAAGAAAGTGTATGCGGTGAAATAAGAAATCGATAAAAAATGCCTAAATCCAACCTAAAAACAATTAGAAAAAATCTAGAAATGATGCAATACCCTAGAATAACTCTAAAAGATATAAAATCAAGAAAAACATTTGAAAGAGTAGCACTTAAGCGAGTCAAATATGGAAATACTCAAAACAGCAAAAACTAGTGTTTTCTCACTCCTAATCAAAGAAAAGGACACCAAGACAGAATCAAAACTCACATGCAAGAACTAGAACTTCTTATTCTCTAAAAAATGTGAGAGTATGCCTCTCGACGATAACTACCGAAATAAAAATTAATTCACCTATTTCAAGAAAATGGAATAGTAATTTGTTATTATCAAAAGGGTAAATAATCCAAAAATCTATGTGACAAAATATTTTAATTGGTTTTAGAATCCAAGTTTTGTCTTCTTAATTAAGACAATGATTCTAAAAGATGGGAAAAAGTAATACAAGCATAAGATGGGATATACAAGGAAGAAACCCACTAATAGGAAAAAGCTCAGGCTGATGAGAATGAGAAATGCACTATGGTAGAGTATTACAACTAGAATATAAAGACTTACAACATCATAACTCTATGACCGAATATAAACTCTTTCCCACCATATCCTCTAAGGAGAGAACTGACAACTGAAGAACGCTAGACAACCGACACCGGTTTTGGTCCACGACCATTGTTTTCAAATCTTATTGGCAAAAATTTCTTCTTTAAAGTTGAAGTAACATGTTACAAGAATTGAACCTTCAAGAATACACAAAATCTACACTAAACTTTTTTAGGGAATCCTAAAACGTTAGTTTGGTGTATTACAAAGGTGCGGTGCTCTAAATATCGCAATGAAATTTTCAAGCCAAAGAAGAGAAATTATTGAACACAAAGATGAGTAGATAAATATCTAAGATTTTCTAAAAGAGAAAAACCCAAAATCAATAGATGGAAGAACTCAAATAAGGGGAGTGAAAAATAAACTCTCAAATATTTGAAATATTTTTTATCAATAAAAATATTTTTCTTAAACTCCTGCTATTGGTTTGGAAGTGTATTGATCATATAACTATATATCCTTACGTTTGAAAGCATTTAGGTTATTAATAAGTTAAGTGTCAACTCACAAGATCTCAAGTAGTCACATCTAAAATTAAATCAGCCAAAAAGATGTACTTGGAGCAAAAACCAACCAAATGTGAACGAAAAATCTTTTTAAAAGGTTTTATTGGCGGAGGGCAGATTCTTTCGCTGAAGGCATCGCTGCAGCGAATAAATTCTTTACTCTAGAGAGCTTGAAGCAAAGCATGTCACACATTTCCTAGAGAAAAAGCACGGGGCGGGGACAAATCCCATAAACGAATCCCTTTCGCTGCAGTAAGGAAAGTCTTCGTTGCGGCGAAGCTCTAGTGAGCAACCCACCAAGGTGTTCAGGGATTTTATCCAACTTTGCCTAAAAAATATTTTGAAAATAATTTTTGGCAAAATCCCAAGTATATTTGTCCCAACCAAGAACACCCATACTTAAAATACACGAAAAAAATGAAGTTTCTAATAAAATATATTTTTCAATATAAATAGTATATTTGTATAGTGTATTTGACAATCTAAACAAGCAAGGTTAGTTAAAAAGATTATTACAGTATGCAAACATTTAACCAAAGGGTGAATCTAAGTACGCTAATTATATACCTTTTCTAAGTGGTGTACATGAGGTTCGCTATAACTGAATTTACTTTGAAGTTGATGAAGCTTTTAGGGGACTTATTGGACAAAGGCTAAAAAAATATTGTGACAAGGAATTTGGATAATATATTCTATGGAGAATATTTAGTATACTATACTCTTATAATCACCTCCTTATCGAATTCCGAGACAAGACATAAAAATGAAAATTTTCAAGCAAATGAAAGAAATTTACCAATTTACGACTCGCATGGGCTAGGGCAAATACAGAGATAGAAAATTACATATATTGCAAGTAAAAAATCACAATAAGAGACTCACCCATCTTCATGGATCAAAAGAGATTCTTCCAAAAATACATTAATGTCACACACTAGAAAACTCATCAAAATACAAATGTGAAAGAACAAGACAAGGAAAATATGATAAATATAAACATGTGAGTATCATATCTATCTAAAATAACTCCCCCTCAAGTATAAAATTCTTCTTAATAAACATGATATAACAATAAATAACTTTAAGAAGGCTAACTAAGCATATAATGAGATAAATTAAACAAAGCATTTTAAGAAAGTAAAACATGTTAATAAAACCAACAAATAAAGAATGAATTATATAGCGAGTGATAAATTAAAATAAACTTTAGCAAGCGATAATCACTAGAAAATTAGGACTAAGGTCAATAATTTTAACTACACGGAGAGATATAGTTTATCATGTAAAGATATACAAGTCATGTTAAGACGGAATAAGCACTTCAATAAAATTTAAGAGTTAAAAGGATTACAAGAGATATAATCAATAAAAGTCAAATGAAATAACTCTCAAAATCTCAAACAACATGAGGTGGTGTGGGTAATTCAGTGTAGTCACTAAGTTGAGTAATTGAATGTTACTAAGGTTTGATGGTCAACACAGACTTATGAGTTTCCATAATATCATTTGGAAGAATAATAATCCCAAACTCTAAAAGTAGGGCACGATCCAACGACAAATGGAAAGGCCCGAGTTTTCTTATCGTCCAAAGTTTGATAAAAAATCAAGTTCGTGATCAAATCACGCAAACACATACGACCTCCCATACCAATGGCATATAATAGTTGCACCTATTTGAAGGAATCGCCGTAGGAGTGCTATGTGGGAAAAAGACATGAGGACACTCCCATATTCAGAATTTAAAAATCTATAGCAAGAAAAGATTGAGGAAAACTATGTCTAGCCCAAAACTGACAATGGTTGTTACTAAAAAAGGCACTCACATCCCATTTGGGAGGTTCACTAAAAATTCTCTTTTAAGCATATTGGGGGTGATTTTCTTCGGGTAAATGAAAGTGGTTGCTTATCCACTTGGAAGAAATCTGACTTGCATTCCCCTCATCTCGCAAGATATAAATCCTTTGCGTAAGAGTTCTTTACTGTCCACAAGCACTGAATAGAATTCTCTCACCAGATTGGGGTAAAAAGGTCCGATTTGAGAACAAGCTCTAATAAATTTTATTTTAGTCGTATCTAGAATGGATGGAGGAAGTTGAGGTACGTGAGCGATATTTTAAAGCTATTGAGAATAGCCAGAAAATCACACACCAAGACAACAGAGAAAAAAATCCTATGAGAAATGGTATAGTGAGAAGATAAACCAATGATCATATATTAAAAATATGAGAAAGAGTCTCATAATTGACAATAGGTTGAACACTCAAAAACTCTAACACATACAGACACAAGAGTAGATAAACCCCCAAAATAAGCTTATAATTTCTTGTTTATAATCAGGAACATTTTAATCAAAAGGAAATGTAAACTTATGATTTCTTATCTATAATCACGCACATTTTAATCCAAAAGAAATACCATTATCATGATCAAGCAAGATTTCAAAAGATCATAAAACGGTTATGGGTTATGGCAAATACTCGATACAGAGAATGATTTAGCCTTAAAAGGCCTAAGGTCAAATTAAAGAAATATAAAAAAATAGAGTGATTCGGAGACATAACTCGTGATATAAAAGTGAAAAATATGAGCATTAACCAGTAAAATAAAGAATGAAGATTATTTTTTGAACTTACTTTTGAAAATTTTGGTTTATGTAACAATGAGAAAGCCTCATTTTTCCTTAAAAACAAATAAAATTTTCAACCACCATCTTTTCTCTCTCAAATAGTGATTTATGATTAAAATCTTTTGTGTCTCATATCCTTAATGTTACTTAATTTTTTGATATATAAAAATCTTCGAGTCATCGATTTTTAATAAGGGTGGGGAGATTTTTCCAATATAAGGTAGTTCTCTTAATCCTGAAGTGACAACCCTTACGACATTATCACCCATGATTTTGAAATATGTATCATTTTTAAACTCCAACCATGATGATAAAAATTCCTAATACACAAAAGAACTAATAATGGCACCCTTTCTCAATATTACGTAAAACTTTAATTTGTGGTAGATATAGAAAATAAATCCCTTAATTATATTTTTCTTGAAAATTTTTCAAGTTATAGTGCAATGTAAAGTGCATGAATTATGACAAATACTCTAAAATTGCAAGCTTAATTTACCAAGACATTTTAAGCTATGAAATTCAAAACATGGGGTATAAAAGACATAAATAAAACCGTTGTACAATAACTAAACATGTTAGGTTTGCATTTAAGAACATGGGATAAAACATTACCATTAAGTAAAGAAGATCCATATTGTACAAGAATGAAATCTTAAGGTATGAACAAAAACAAAGATCATATCCTAAATAATAAAAAGATATAAAAGAGAGTAAGATGCCTAACAAAAAGAGTAAATCAAACACTCTAAAGAACCTAAAAATAATCAAACCCTATTTGGTAGGGGATGAAGGGTTCACTCTAGCATGATCTCTCGAGGGTTCTATCTATGCTCTATTTATGATGTGTTTCCTAATCTAACTAATTTCGACCTTTAAAGGGTCAGATTTCGAAACCACCTTGGGAGGGTTAACCTTGGTTGACTTTCCATTGGAAACCATTTCGAGGTCTTCCTTTTTGTTCTTCTTCCCATTCCTATAGACATATCCACCACTCTTAAAATCACCTAAAGGTAACGAGGGTTGAATTAAAACACAAAACTCTCTAATATGTACTATCTTATGACGATGAATACACTTATAGGGCTTTAGCTCAATTGTGTCGATGGGGCATTTAAGTAGTTGGTTCTTAAGTCTAAAGCAAAACTCTTTCAAGTGTTCGTATTTTTTACAATGGGAACACATGAATGTCACCTTCCTCTGGTTCTAATCGGATAATTGACTAGTAGAAGAATCACCAATGGTAGATAGAAAAATGATGCAAAGATGGTTTGGCTAAACGGAGAGCTTTCATCATTAAAAAAACCTAAATCGCCTTTATCCTTATAGGATTATTTAGGTCCAAGTATCATATGGCCCAACTTTTGAGATCTATCCACCAAATCTATCTTAATAGTGGATGTGGATAGCAGCTCGATCTCAAGTAAAGAGATTTCGTTCTCTAAGTCTATCCTTGAGCCTTCACTCTCATGTAAGGATTTTCCAAGGAACTCTACCTCAGGTCAAAGAAATTTGTTGTTACTTCCCTCTTAATGTGGTTCACTACTCACCACATATTGAGAATCAAATTAGCCCCAAGATACTTTCACTCACCATAACCTTTTCACTTTTAACATTGGCTAGTATGGTGGAGAGCTTTATATTTTGCCTTTTAAGGTTTATGGATTCCCAATAAATCTTAACATACTCAGATTGAAGAGCATATTCTTCTTCCTTAGTAGTACTCATATATGTGTTAGAAGTAATCACTTTGCTAAGAACTGGATGAGGAATATTAAAATCTTCTAAATCATCTAACTCATCAAAGTTCTCTCATGTCATGAAGGCGGCATATGCATTCTCTTGAGAGTCATTATTCGAGTCTGAGTTATCATCACTAAAAGTGGGTTGATAAGCGGTCTTGCCACCACCTTAATTCAAATTCAAGGGGTGTTGCTTTGAAATATGTCCTCGAACACTACTGGTGAAACAATTAGTGGGTTTTAGAGATTCAACCTTCTTACCTCCACTTCTTTGACTAACTTCAAATCTAGGCGAATAATTCTTAGATATGCCTTTAGAGTAAAATTTCTTTTTCCAAGTCTTGTAAAACTTTTTAATGAGGAAGGGAATATCCTCACTACTAACATCAAGGGAACTGAAACTAGGATATGCCTTCTTAGAGTAAAAGATAGACGTGACACCCCGCCTAATTAAATATCGGGTAATCAGTCCTTTATTAAATAAACCAGGTTTCTCAATGGTTTCATTCTTAGCATCATTGTCCAAAATATTTTTAAATTTACTAACCACCTAGTATATAAAAAGTTGGTGCCAATTTTTTATCTTTTTATTAACACACAAATAAATTTAAATTACAAAAGCACATTCACCATGCTAAATGAACAGTACAATAAATGATCATTCAACCGAATGAATATATGTGACTCGAATAACCATTCCATCATAAAGTCCCAAATAAAATAATCCATAATAAAACCAATCCAACAACAAAAATAAAAGAAGTACAGTGTCTCTGAAATACTACTAACTAAAGATGTGCGACATGCCCGACTGATATAAATCAATGATTAAAAGTAATTGATAGAAGTGGAAACGTCTACTACCAAGGTCTTGCAACTTCCACAGCTGTTGAAGCACGTCAAATGAAAATAAACTCCGAAGTTGGGCATCCCTATAGATGGGCACCTAACGATTTTTACATAAATGGATTTGAAATGGGTCAGCACCCAAAGTCATTTGAAAATATCTTGCAAGTATTTAAAATACAGTAAGAGCGGATATTATGTACATGTTAAGTCCACATTCTCTCACTTGATATTCTCACCTCTCAACTATTGGGCATGACTAATGTATACACTTAACCCATACTAGTTATGCTATTCCACCTAACTAGTCTCAACTCAAACTCTTCCTATATAGTAACTTATTGTGCCCACTCGTATTGCTCATATAATACTATAATGGATTTCCAATGTCTTTCAACCAATTATAAATAGTCGAAAGGATATTAAGTTTCCATATAACTAGTGTGACACCCCGACTAATTAAATACCGGGTAGCTACTCCTTTACGAAATTAATACAGAATATAAAGTTGGTTCAGTCTTAGCATCACTGTCAAAAACCTTTAATTGATTACTAGCTAGCTAATATTTAAAAAGAGAGATGTCAAATTTTACTAATTAAGTTAACAATTAACCAAGTAATTAAATCATCATCCAACAATCTCATATGAATAACCAACGAAATGAAATAAATTGAGTCTTAAGTAAACACTCCAATAATAATACCAAAGTAAAATCAAATCCCGATATAAGAGTCTGAATAAATAAACCAACATCTGAAATAAAACTGAAAGTCTGAGAATGATATCTCTAAATGGAAATGGGAGACATGCCCTAACAGGTGAGTAACCCTGAATATAATCAAGTGTAGAATGTGGAGGCGTCTAATACCGAGATCCTGTAACTTCCACAACAGCTACAACACGTCAATGTAATGGAACTCCTATGCTTGGCGTCCCTGTCACTAGGCAACACGTCAATGTAATGGAACTCCTATGCTTGGCGTCCCTGTCACTAGGCAACACGTCAATGTAATGGAACTCCTAAAAGGTTAAGCAAATGGGTCAGGTCCCGAGGTGAAAACAGTTTAAAAATATAGCAAGTGTTTAATTGCATTAAACAGTAAATATTATATACATGTTAGTTTCGTACTCTCACATGAGTTTCTCACATCTCAACTAATGTGCATGCTTAACGTATACCCTTAACTCGGCCTAGTTATGCCACTATCTAACTAGTACGTACTAACCCATTTCTTTAACATTCTAATATGAGGTGTCTACTCGTATTACACAAACAAGTTCTATTTATATCTCACATTCATATTCATTAAATTACTTATCAGAAGTGTTATTTAAATTCTCATATTCGTAGCCCATTCAAATATCTTAGTTAATCACATCTACTAAGCAATAATGAACCAGTCACAAATATATATATAAATCACTCTCAATACATATATACATATATGTCACCCTAGGCTAAGCCGCGGCGCACTCATACTCTGCTATCAAATCCATGTACATCACGTACATAAGGATCACGCGTTCCAAATCACTCAGGAACCGTCTTAATACAAATCACACATATTGTAGGCGAACATAGCTCACATACCCATCGGTCACGCACATACCTACGATCCCATGGTCAGCTGACTTATCAAATAACAAATAAGTCATTCACAGTCCTATGTCCTTAAGGTACCAATCTAAATCCCCCCGTAGGCACACCAAGATCATATTGTCCTTTTTCGAAAGCCAACTTCCCGTGATAGCAAGTATGGTAGCTATGTCATACACATAAGAAATCCATACACTAGGCATTCACATAACCTAAGTAATCATGTATCAATATAGGTATTCACACATTCCATCTTATAAATCTCATACGTAGTAAGTTTATCCCGAACATCCTACGAAATATATATTTAGCTTGATAAGTCTCTCGTCGTATCAATTTGAGTACCTAAACCTACCTTAAAAGGTTACTAAGTCTCCTATTAGTTTCTAATGTAATCTCAGTAACTTAAAGTCCCTCCATTACGGTTCCTATCCTTACATCATCATTCATTTCCATTATAGTCTCAATTCAAATGATTTTTAACCGTAGCTCACTCGGTAGACCCTCGTACGTAATGATATTCAATTCCACAAGGTAAACCATTCTTTACAAAGTTACTGGTTCTCCAAATTCACACCCCAAATCTTTAATTACAACATCCCAAACTCCCAACTAAGTATAATACTCATTATACCAACATGTTTCCACAATCTCTAACATTTTAGAATCATTAAACCATCATGAATTAATTGTTTCTTGGATCCAATGTCATAAATATTCCTTTAAACATAGTTCCTCAAAATTTCTTCAAGAACATCGAATTTCTTAACATTATTTCGTGAATTTGTACACATGGATTATAATTTCGTTGTCTCTACATACCAAAAGTTCATCTGCATGCAAAACCTACCCATATTCAATGTTTAATTCTCCCAATTTATAAAATTCTCAATTTTCCAAGTCTAGTCTCCAATTTTAAACTACATGGATAATATATATTTGTTGAATCATAACAAGTTAAATCACTTGCCTGGGAATGGAGATTATGATCATTTGAAGATGATAAAGGTTGGTTCTCTTTCTCTTTCCGGTCACAAATCCGGCGATAGTGGTGGTGTGTTGGAGTTATGGCCATGGAAACCCTTGGAACTTCTCCTCTCTATTCACATTGCCCACTCTTTGGTTTTGATAGATAATGGACCTAGTGGACCTAAGCTTGGCTGATAAATAACACCTAATTTTCGTAGGTCACTATTCATTATAAATTAAAATGACTAAAATACCCACCCGGGTTGTCGATTAGGCCTAAAAATGCCCCGGGACCTAAACTAAACCCCCGACTAGTGTTTTTTTTACTATTTCGACCCTTTCGGACGCGTTGGCGCACTCAAAATGACTACACAGATGATACAAATATAATTTACTTATAATTTCATTTAAATTTATTCCTGACGCGACTAACACGCGTGTCCTAACTTAATTTCCGAATTGCCGTATTTACAACTCGCGACAATATTGATAAATTCAATAATCACATATTAACATAATCACTCAGTAACTTTCAACATTATCATCATAGTCAAATACTAACTCTCGTCTCACTAGTTATTTAAATCTGAATTAATTTCCCATTAATTATCCCAAATTAATTTAATTAATACCATTGATATGCCCTAAATGTACCCCTCGGCTTCAGAGACATCAACCTCGACCAAGGAGATGGCCGATGTTAGAGGGACCTTAGATCAATCACCAGCAGTCTCGTCCTAAGCAAGGTCAGCCATAGCCGACATTACTAACCACCTCGGCCATCTGGTCTCCATAGTCCATAGGCGGTTATCCATCTGGTCATCCAAGGTTTGCAACCTCGGCTTGGTTCAGGCCGAGGTCGCCATCCCATCATCATAACCAATCTCGGTTGAGGATCAGCCGACGTTCCTACTACGCCACCAGTACCTCGGCCCAAGTCGACGTTACAGGTCAACATGCCTTACCTCAGCTTTCCCACTGAGCCAAGGCCACCACCTCGTCCTCTTCCGGGCTGAGGTTGGGACCATTCACAGATCAGCATGTGTATTGATTAGAACACATGTACACAATCGGTTATAATCGAATCATTCCCTCACGTGAGGGAATATTGAGGTCATCATTATCTACATAAGATCAGTTAAGTGTCATTCTCATACTTGTTCGATCCTCATGCACATGCTCATTGCATGCCCCCAAGCACTATATATAGAGGTCATCCTCTAGCTTGTAAGGGATCCAAAATTAGCAACCCTAGCTGAAACCCTGTCCAAATATACAGTAGAGAGAGAAATCTTGAGAGATTGTATCTATGGTCATTTGAGCCCTCATACAGTGATATTAATCACACACTTGCACAGTGGACGTAGGCCTGATTGGCTGAACCACTTACATAGCTGTGTTAATCCTCTTCTCCTCCCCCCATTCTCTTATATTTGTTATACTTGTGATGCCATTGTTATACACTAATTAGAGCTCACAAACACTTTACTTGGTGGTGCTATTTACAGCATCATCATTTTGGCGCCGTCTGTGGGAATCGAGAAGCTATCTCTTCATCATCTGTTGCTTAGCCTCATCGGAGACTCTGGTGGTGAACCAGGCCTCACCCCTTGCATGAAGATGTTTCACCATTGAAAGAGGTCCTATAAGGTATTAAGCTCATCTACTACACCAGCTCTTTTGTGCTAACACATGGCACCAGAAGTACCACCACCTCTTCCACCGCCTAGTGCGGGAGGACCTAGCTCCAGTCAGGCACCGCCTCAGTCTGAAATGGCGGAGGTGGCCTCAGCCTTGAGGTCTTTGGCCGTAACGCAACAAGCTATGTAGGAGCAATTCGCGCATCTCAGTCAAAATATGATGAGGCCACCTGGAGTCTCACCAGAGATGATTACTCCGGTGGCAGTTCAAGCGCACCCGGAAGATAGGGCACCACCCCAGGCACCGCAAAAGGATCACCCTACGCCCCAGCGGAGGAGGGACGTTACTGACCCTAGGCGCTTGCGCCTGGGGAGGCAAGGAAACCCTTGAACTGAGGATAGGTATGATGATCTTGAGGCGAAAGACGTCTCAAAAGACTGTTGGGAGCCATATGAGGTTTCGAACAACACAGTTCATTCTGCCCACCGAAGCCAAGGTTATGGAGGCCGAAGGGGTGACGAAGCCCAACAACGAGGATCAACTTTTGATCGACTGAGCAGAGGGTCAGCCTTTGAAAGGCTCGGCCCCGTAAACGACCTAAGACAAAGGTTGTCAAGGTTGAGGAGTGCAGCCGGCTCACAAAGGGAAGAGAGGCAACGTCAGCCTCATCAGGGACGAGGAAGAGACCAAGAGGAGGTCAATAGCAGACGTTGTGCTGCGGATGGGGAACCCTCTGTCCACCCTTTGGAGGTGGCCAGGGACAACCTCGACCAAGACAATGTTGCGAAACCATGGAATGACTCCATCCAACATCTTGAGGACAAGATAGGAGACCTCATCAAAATTCGGGATCCACTGCAAAGAGGTTTCTCAGAAGGCTCTCCGTTCATGGCTAAGATAGTGAGCTTTCCTACCCTAGCCAAGTTCAAGCCACCTACAGTGACTCACAAGTATAACGGTAGCACCAATCCTGTAAATCATATTGAAATGTACCGGCCAACGACGGACATTTACTCAATACCAGATTAGATGAAGTGTTGGGCCTTCTCCGGGACCTTGACGTGAGTAGCACACATCTGGTTTACCTCTTTTTCGAAGAATTCAATTGAGAACTTCAAGGGTTTGGGTGAACGATTCATTCACAATTTTTGTTTTGGGGTAAGACCTCAGAATAAGACCACCCATCTGTTGTATGCCAAGCAAGGCAAGCAAGAGAGCCTAAGAGGCTACATCGCCAAGTTCAACAAAGAATAACTTGAGGTTGAAGATTACGAAGAAAATATTGTCATGACCGCCCTCATAGGAGGTCTACAGAAAGGGAAGTTGTTATGAAAACTTGTGAAAGACCCTCCAAGGTCCATGGCATAGCTATTGGCAACTGCGGGGAAGGTCATGAACGCTGAAGAGGCCATGGCCGCTAAGTATGAAGACGAGAATGGCAGCTGCAGTGGAAAGTTCCAAAGAAAGAAGGATGGAAAGAAGAGTCCAATTGATGACAAGTTTGAACGCTATACCCCTCTTACTGTAAGCTGCGAACACATCCTCAATGAGATCAAGAATGACAGATCCCTAAGATGACCAGAGAAGTTGAAGGCTCCTCCACATAAGAGGAACCAGAACTTATGGTGTGAATTCCACCAAGACCATGGTCATGTCACAAACAAATGGTTCGCCTTAAAGGATGAGATCGAGAAGATGTTAAAGTCAGAAAAGTTGAGGAAATATGTTGATGGAAAATCTCAAAAAAGGGGAAGAGAAGACCCCAAAAAGAAGAGACACGATAGGTGTCATGATGATACCATAATAAGAAGAGACGATGGCTCGGATAACGATGATGAAGACGATCCGGACCTCCCACCAAAAGACGACAACACCCCGATAAATAGGGTTGGTATGATCTCCTTTGGTGTTAACACCATATACAGAGGACTTGCAGGGGGTGGTTCTGAAGTGGGTGACCAGAAGGCTCATGTGGCAGAGGCCAAGTCAGTGACCATACTTGAAGTAGTAAATCTAACGTCTTTTGAGACAACGTCTAAGAGAAAGAAGGTGGACGTGGACACTCTCGTAGTTGGGTTCGCCCGACTCGACTTCAAAGGCATCCTAGCTCCACGTGATGACCCTTTGGTGATCACAACAAGAGTTCATGGATGTGAGGTGCAGATAATTCTTGTAGATGGAGGAGCTTCTGCATATGTGATGTTCTGGCCCTGCTTCAAAAGCCTGGGCCTTAGCAGAGCTAGGCTGGTACCCTATCATCATCAATTAATGGGGTTCAGTGGTGAAAAGGTCCATCCGTTGGGAATGTATGAGATGGATGTGCGAATGGGCGACGAGTGGCCTAAGAGGTTAACCCGGAAGATCAACTTTTTTGTTATGGAAGAAAATGTCTTCTCGGCCTATAACCTCATCATAGGAAGAGTAGCCCTTAAGGAGTTTAAAGCCGTGTCGTCGATGGTCCACCAGATGATAAAATTCTCGACCACCTATGGGGTAGGGGAAGTGCAGGGTAACCAGACCATAGCACGAGAATGCTACTTCAACTCGGCTGAAGAGAGAGAGGCACATAAGAGAGAAACTACCACTTGTAATATTGATACACTTGACCCCAGAGATGAAACGAAGTTAAAGAAAGGAGAGGCCGCGGAAGAGGTAGAATACATCATCCTCAATGAGGATGAACCGGAAAAAACTGTCCAGATCGGCAAAGCCTTGAAAGAGGAGATCAAGGAAGAGCTGGTAAACTTCCTGAGGAAGAGGCAGAGTGTCTTCGCTTGGAGTCATACGGACATGCCTAGCATCAGCCCTGAGGTAATGTGCTATAAACTCAACGTGACTGAGGATGCTAAGCCCATCAAATAGAGACAAAGAGTACTCCAGGGAGAAGTACAACGTCATCCGAGAAGAGGTCAGAAAGTTAGAAGAGGCTGAATTCATCAGAGAAGTGATATATCCGGAATGGCTATCAAACGCAGTCATTGTGCCCAAAGCCAACGGAAAGTGGACAATGTGCATAGATTTTACTGACCTGAACAAGTATTGCCCAAAAGACAGTTATCCCTTACCTCGGATCGATCATATGGTAGATGCCACGGAAGGACATGAGCTCATGAGCTTAATGGATGCGTACTCAAGCTACAACCAAATCTTCATGGATGCTGAAGACTCGGAGAAGACTGCCTTCATCACGGATAAAGGGACATATTGCTACAAGGTTATGCCCTTCGGATTGAAAAATACGGGAGCAACTTACCAACGTCTTGTGAATAAGATGTTTGAGGCCCAAATAGGCAAAACTATGGAGGTGTACATAGACGATATGCTAACGAAGAGCTTAAAGGCTTGCACCCATGTGGTAGATCTGGGAAGGACATTCGATACCATGGACTTGTACAAAATGAAACTCAACCCCGCAAAATATGTCTTCGGGGTAGGAGTCGAGAAATTTCTTGGATTCATTATCAATCAGAGAGGAATAGAGGCGAACCCTAAGAAAATCAAGGCTTTACTCGATATGAAGACACCAAAGAGTATCAAGGACATCCAGAGGCTTACTGGAAGAGTGGTTGCACTCAACAGATTTGTTTCAAGAGCGACGGACAAGTGTCTTCCATTCTTTAAGGTGATTAGAAAGGCCTTCGAGTGGGACAAAGAGTGTGATGAGGCTTTCAACCAGCTCAAGTCGTACCTCGGATCCCCCTTACTCTTATCTCGACCCGTGGCAGGAGAGAGGTTGTATGTCTACCTAGTAGTTTCTGAATCAGTCATAAGTGCAGCCATAGTACGGGACGACGTTGGATTCCAAAGGCCTGTATACTTTAATAGTAAGGCCCTTCAGGGGTCTGAGCAGAATTATCCTCGGATGGAAAAGTTGGCCTATGCCTTGATACATGCTTTTAGGAAGATGAGGCCTTACTTTCAAGCCCACTCCATGGTCATCCTCACCGACTCCCCACTAAGACAGGTCCTTCATAAGCCTGAGAAGTCGGGTAGATTGATGACGTGGGCCATTGATTTGGGGGAGTATGACCTTACTTATCAGCCTAGGACGACCATCAAAGGGAAGGCACTTGCATATTTCGTCGCCGAATTCACATGGGAAGAGGCCGAGGTAGAAAATAATCTAGGGACTACAGAGGGGCCAAATAGAAACGTCTTCCAAGATTAGGAAGAGGTAGTATCCGAGAGAGATAAAGGTAGAATAGCCAAGAATAAGGAAGACCGGTACCTCTCCAGGCAGGGAATCATGTTAGAAGAGGGTCTCATCAGATAAAGACATCTGGAACCTCTTCGTTGATGGGTCTTCTTGCTAAAGTGGAAGCGGTGCGGGCCTGATACTCTCAGCCCCGGATGGTACCAACATCGAATATGCCCTGAGGTTTAACTTCAAGGCATCAAACAACGTGTCAGAATACGAGGCAATGATAGCAGGACTTTCCTTAGAAAGGACCCTTGGTATAAAATGACTCCTCCTTCACAGTGACTCAAGGCTGGCTGTTAATCAAGTATTGGGGGTTTATGAGGCCAAGGACGAAACGATGGCCAAATACCTGAAGAGGGTGAGAACGATACTCGAAGGTTTTAAAGAGGTGAATATGAAGAGAATACCTCGACAAAACAACAGTCATGCAGATGCATTGGCAAGGCTAGCCTCGGTAACAAGGACAAACATCAGAAGGGCAGTCCCTCTTGAGATCTTGCCCAGAGCGACAATTGAAGAAGAAGAGGTAAGTAACCCTTGCCTCAATTTGAACCTGGGGGACTCATGGATGGATCCCCTTATTAGATATATCAGAGAGGGGGTGCTATCGAAATCAAAATTAGAGAGGAGGATATTGAGGTACAGAGCTGCAAAATTCTCAATAGTAAGAGATGTCCTGTATAGGAAGGGATTCCTATTACCTCTCCTCAGATGCGTTCACCCTACAAAAGTTCTCCACGTCCCACAGGAGGTACACGAGGGTTCTTGCTCCAGTCACATAGGAGGGAGACCTTTGGCGAAGAGGATTATCACGCAGGGATATTAGTGGCCGACCTTGGCCAAAGATGCTGCATCCTACATAAAGAGTTGTGACAAATGTCAGAGATTCTCCACTATCCCCCATCAGCCTCATCAGCCTACGACATCTATTAGTTTCCCTTGGCCATTCGTAGTATAGGGAATTGACTTAGTGGGTCCCCTGCCAAGGGCTACAAATAATTATCGATTTTTGATAGTTGCCATTGATTACTTCTCCAAGTGGGTAGAGGCAAAACTGATGATCACGATTACAG
This sequence comes from Sambucus nigra, assembly GCA_949130495.1. Lineage (NCBI taxonomy): Eukaryota > Viridiplantae > Streptophyta > Magnoliopsida > Dipsacales > Adoxaceae > Sambucus > Sambucus nigra. The sequence continues at coordinate 353,883,042 of OX422215.1, forward strand.
AGCAGAAGACCTTCCAATTTATTTGGAAAAACATCATATGCAGACATGGCCTCCCAAACACCCTCATTTTGGACAACGGAACACAGTTCAAAAACTCTTCCCTAGAAAAATACTGCGAAAGAGTTGGGATAAAGCAATTTTTCTCTTCCCCTGGCCAACCACAAGTAAACGGTCAAACCGAAGTCACAAACAGAATGATCCTTAACGGGATCAAGAAGAGGTTAGAAGAGGCTAAAGGTAGATGGGATGAAGAGGTTTATGTTGTACTATGGGCCTATATAACAACGACTAGGACACCAACGGGGGAGATCCCATTTATGTTATCACATGGCTCAGAGGTCGTCATACCAACAGAGGTAGGACTCCCTACTCATAGGGTTAAGAACTATGACCCTGAGAAAAATGGGGAGGAGAGAAGACTCGACCTAGACTTGATTGAAGAAAGAAGGGAAGATGCAGAAATTAGGCAGGCAGCTTACCAGCAAAGAACAACAAAGTTCTACAATCAAAGGGTAAAATTTAGACCCATAGCTATGAGAGACCTAGTGCTGAAGAAGACGTTACTGAAGGCAAACAAGCTTCACCGAAATTAGCATGGCCCTTATAAAGATTTTGAGGAGGTTGTACCTGGGACCCACAGTCTAGAAAACCTCGAAGGGGAACCTTTCTCCAACCCATGGAACGCTGATCATCTAAAAAAATATTACATATGATGTTACCAAGGATTTCATGTAAATGTATCATCTTACGAAGAGATTATAAATGAGAAGATTAGTTCCTGTGTCAATACTTGGTTCATTGTAATAAAATGAAGAAAATTTTCATGGGGATAACATCTTAGGTGATGACCTCAGACCTTATAACATCATGATTTGGTGACAAGGTCTGAGGTCAGACTTTATACTTGGATGACCTCAGACCCCTAACATCACTTATTTGGTGAATATTTATGGGGATAACTGTAAGTACATTTTTATCCATTATCAATTATATGTCGTATGCCGTTACACTATTGAAGATATTCAAGCTTGCATCGTCATCAATGGATCCGAATATCAAAGAAATAGGGGGAGTCAATTTTCTAGACAGTCGGATCGGTCTGCCTATTTTAAAAAAGAACCGATCCACCCCTCCGAACCGATCCGCCTCAATCCGGACCGATCCACTTTGTTCAAAAACCAGTAGACCCTGGATCGAATGCGAACCGAAGAAGCTCCTAGAGAAAACGAATCGATCCAACCCCGAACCGATCCGCATCCATACCGGACCGATACGCCTGGGATAAATTTGAGCAGATCGTACAGAGATTTTTCAGGCCCATATTTCCTTATTTAAACCAACTTCGGGGAGTTGTTTAGTAAGAATTATTTAGACGATTTTCAGATTCCAAAAAACTCTAAGTCTTCACTTTTGTGAGTCCCAAGACTCATGTTTTGATTCACACAACTTTCCAAACCTTTGTGAATCTGTTTGCAACCCAAGAACACAATCATGTGTCTATTCATATCCTTATGGAGAAGACCGTTCTTCTTCTTCATTGCTGCCCTCCTGGAAAGGGAAACTTCCAGCCACCGATTACAGATCCGACGCCTGCGGGTAATTCTGTGTCACTGTATTTTCATTGTAATCCGAGAAATTGTATGTTACAATATTATAATGAAAATAAATGGTTTTGCCCCTTTGGGGTATTTTCCCTCAAATATGTGTGTTTGAATGTTCTTGCATGGTTCATCATCTTGTTCAATCACATATAGCTGCATGTTTAGGACTTAACTGATAAAAATGAGTTTAATTAAATAATATTTCTATTTGAATGCACGCGCACTCTTTCAAATTGGTATCAGAGCCAATTACATAACTTTACTGGGTAATTTTCCGCAAAATTTTTCTAAGATATCAATTTTTTTTGAAAAATTGATTTTTGAAAACGAGTGTGTTCATAATGGAGAAATTATATAATAAAATGCCAGTTTTTGACCGAACAAACTATGCATATTGGAAAGCCCGCATGAGATCTGCATTAAAATCCATTGATGAACGTGTCTGGATCTTGGTTGAAAGAGGGTGGACATCTCCCTCCATCACTGTTGATAATGTGATAAATTTAAAACCTGTCACTTCTTGGACTGAAGAAGAATTTAAATGGTCATCATTCAATTCTAAAGGATTAAGTGCCATTTTCGGATCCGTCACACCTGACGAGTTCCGACGTATAATGACGTGTACCACGTCAAAAGAGGCATGGGATGTTTTGCAACTTACCCATGAAGGTACCAATGCTGTGAAAGAATCTAAAGTTCAAAATTTAATAACTCAATTTGAGACCATCACCATGCATGAAACTGAATGTTTTGATGATTTTTATGCTAGGCTTTCATACATTGTTAACACTAGCTTTAATCTTGGTGAACATATTCCTAATGCTAGAGTTGTTAAAAAGATTCTTCGTTCTCTGCCTAAGCGTTTTATCCCTAAAGTCACTGTGCTAAATTCTATGGGTAATTTAAATACGCTAAAATTGGAAGAACTTGTAGGCGACTTGCAAACATATGAAATTGATATGTTTCCTAAAACTGCTAAGCCTAAAGATAAGGGAATTGCACTTAATGCCCAAGAAAGAAAGAGTGAGGGGTCGGTAAGAAAGAGGGGAGAGTCAAATAGAAAAAAAGAGACAGATACGTCTGATTCTGAGTGTGATTTTGACTTAGATGATTTGGCCCTTTTTGCTAAAAATTTCAAGAGAATTCTCAAATTCAAGAAAAATGGTAATTTTAATAATAAAAAGAAGTTTTGAGAAAAATAAGCTTGAAAAGAAAAATGAAAAAGTGTTTAAAGATCCTCATAAGAAAGAAAGTGAGAGATGCTTTGAGTGCGATGGTAGGGGCCATAGAGCTTTTGAGTGTGCTACTAGGCTAAACTGAGAAAAGGGAAAAGTTATCCTTAATGCTACCCTTAGTGACGACAGTGAGGTCGAGTCGGTGGATTCAGGAGATGAGTCACCGCATGATTTTAACTTCACCGCATTCATGGCTAGTCATGTGAGCACTTCTATTTCTCCTCGCGACGATGAGGATGCTGCATCACAGAGACACCTCGACAGTGAGACCGATGTGAGTGAGGGGGAGGTTGACATAAGTGAGAGCAAGAGTGATCTTCAATGCGCCTACGCCAAGCTATATTCTGAGTCCTTTAAAACTAAAAAGCGTAACAAAGCGTTAGTTCTTAGGATCACCGCTTTAGATGAAGATATAAGAAAAATGAGAGAGAGAGAGTCATCCACCTGCATTACCTTAAGAGAGAGAGAGAGTCTGCCTATGTTGAGAAAGAGATTTTGTTTAGAGAAAGAGAGAGATTATTTAGAGAGAGAGAGATAGTTGTTTTGAGAAAGAGAGAGGGGACTTAACTAAACAAGTGGATAGTCTTACAAGTGAGCTCCATTCCTCCGTGGAGTCTCGGAAGAAACTTAAAGCCCTCGTTGCCCATCTTTCTCAGGATCTTGAGAGAGCACGAGAAGTCAAGGTCAAATCGAGGACAAATCTGGAAAGATGGGAAATATGCTCCTCGACCCCGCTTTAGGTTTTGGTGATCGACAGGGAATGGGTTATGATGATGCCTCCACGTCCCAAATTGCACCAGGACCAGTCCCTGTGTTTACTACTACCCATTATGGTCATCGCCAAAAACCTCGAAGGAGAGTTCGACCAAGAAAAGCGAACCAAGGCCCATCTTTGACTGTGTTCTTTTGTACATATTACAAAAGAAAAGGCCACCTTAGGGAGTTTTGCTATAGTTTGGGTCGAACATGACGTACTTCTGCTCCACCACGTCATACTAATGAGTTTTCCAGCTTAAGAGAGAGTGTTAAGTTTTTATCCGCCACATCACAGAGTTTGATGGAGGAATTTCGACGGATGTCTTTGCCGTCAGTGAATGCTTCTCATATTCCAGCTAAAACTATAAACAACAAGGGTAAACAAAAGGTTACCACTTCTTGGGTGCGTAAGAAAGATAAGAAAGCCCTTATTATTCATGTTTCTTTCAAAGCACATAATACCTCACAGTGGTATTTTGATAGTTGGTGCTCCAGACATATGAAAGGTGATGCCTCATTTTTTACGTCTCTTGAGAATTGTCAGGATGGCAGAGTCACCTTTGGAGATGGGAACAAGTCTAGCATTGTAGGACGAGGTACTATAGAGTTGCCAGGATTTCCTAAGCTAGAAAATGTTTTGTACGCCAAAGGTTTGAATGTAAACCTTCTCAGCTTTAGCCAGTTGTGCGACGCTGACTTTGCTGTAAAGTTTGATCGGGACGCGTGTAATGTCCACAATCAATATTGAAAACTTTTAGTGCAAGGGGTGAGGACCGAGGAAAATTGCTATAGGATTGTGCCCACTTCCTCACTTGTCTACAACAGCGCCACAATCACTCCTATGGATTTGTGGCACCAACGTCTAGGTCACGTGAATGTGAGAGACTTGACTCGTTTAGCCAAAAAGGACCTAGTACGTGGCTTACCATCTCTTGGAAAGTCAACTTCTATGGTTTGTAGACCCTGTTAATTGGGAAAGCAAATTTGGAGACCTCATAGGACGTTGCATTCCATTACCACCTCCCCAGTACTTGAGCTGATTCACATGGATCTTATGGGTCCTAATCGTACTGAGATTTTGGGTGGTAAGAGGTATATTCTCGTGATGGTAGACGATTTCTCCAAATACTCTATTGTAGGTTTTCTGAGGGAGAAATCCGATGCTGTTGAGTTTATAACGACCAAGTGCCGTGTCGTACAAAATTATCATGGAATCACTGTTAATAAGATTCGTAGTGATAACGACACAGAATTTAAGGAAGCAAAGGTAGATCTTTACTGTGATAGCCTTGGGATCAAACATGAGTTTTCTGCTATGAAGACTCCTCAGCAAAATGGGATTGTTGAGAGGAAGAACAGGACGATCCAAGAAATGGCTAGATCTATGCTTCTAGGTCGTAGCGTGTCTAGAAGATTTTGGGCAGAGGCAGTGTCTACTACATGCCACATGGTGAATAGGGTTTACTTATGTCCACACACTCTTAAGACGCCTTATGAATTATGGACCGGTAAAAAACCCAACCCTGTATATTTCCGTGTTTTTGGGAGTAAATGCTACATCTTACGGGATCAAGAGCAATTAGAAAAGTTTAACTCCAGAAGCGATGAAGGAATCTTGCTAGGATATTCATCAAATAGTAGAGCATACCAGGTTTTTAACCTGAAGAGCTCTAAGGTTATGGAATCAATAAACGTCACCGTGCAAGATGACGAACCTCCGACGGTTATTGATCCTAACCTTCAGTGTGAGGATGAGGACTTTTCTGGTAGTGACTTACTTGTCCCTCACCCACACTTAGTGAACCCTACTCCTGTGCTAGAGGTTCGCAAGAGTCATGACCCTTCTGCCATTGTTGGTGATCTCACTCTAGGGGTCAAGACTCATGCTCAGCCAGAGAACGTCGTTATCCACTTTTGCTACACGTCCAAAGTCGAGCCCAAGAATCACAAAGAAGCACTCAAGGATGAACACTGGATATCTGCTATGCAGGATGAGTTGCTTCAGTTTAAAAAGAACAATGTCTGGGAACTTGTCCCCCGACCTAGTGAGACTAATGTGATAGGTACCAGGTGGATATTCAAGAATAAAATGGATGAAAATGGTACCATAATCATAAACAAGGCTAGGTTGGTCACTCAAGGCTACACACAGATAGAAGGTGTAGACTTTGGGGAGACATTTGCTCCTGTTGCGAGGCTTTAGTCCGTCCGCTTACTACTCGCCTTCGCATGCCATCTGCGCTTTAAGTTATATCAAATGGATGTCAAGAGTGCCTTTCTGAATGGAATTCTACAGGAGGAAGTTTATGTGGAAAAACCAAAAGGGTTTGAAGCCCCTAAGCACCCTGAGCACGTTTATTATCTGAGGAAAGCCTTGTATGGTTTGAAGCAAGCACCCCGTGCTTGGTACGAAAGGCTTACTTCCTATCTCTTAGCCCGTGGCTTCAAGAGAGGGGGAGTTGATATGACACTATTCATCAGGAGAAATGACGGTGCTATTTTGGTTGCCCAGGTCTATGTGGATGACATAGTATTTGGATCCACTTGCTCCCAACATGCTCATCACTTTGAGGAGGAGATGAAAAGTGAGTTTGAGATGAGCATAGTTGGTGAACTTACTTTCTTCCTTGGTCTCCAGGTTCATCAGCTAGAGGATGGGATGTTCATCTCCCAATCCAAGTATGCACGAGACCTAGTGAATAAATTTGGTTTAGACTCCGCTAAGCATGCACGTACACCTATGAGTACTTCTATCAAGCTTAGTAAGGACACTTCAGGCAAGGATGTAGAGTAAACCTTGTATCGAAGTATGATAGGTAGTCTCCTTTACTTGACTGCCAGTCGTCCCGACATAGCCTTTAGTGTTGGAGTCTGTGCGCGATATCAGACATCCCTAAAAGAGTCACACTTACTCGCTCTAAAATGTATTATCAAATACGTGAGTGGGACTCTCTCATATGGTATTTGGTATTCCTTTGATACCAATGATCGTTTGTCTGCCTATTTCGATGCTGATTGGGTTGGGGACGTAGATGGTTGTAGGAGCACTTCTGGTGGGTGTTTCTATTTTGGTTCTGCTCTTATCTCCTGGTTAAGCAAGAAGCAAAACTCCATCTCTTTGTCCACTGCGGAGGCCGAGTACATCGTTGCCGGGAGTTGTTGCACGCAACTCTTGTGGATGAAGCACATGCTGGAGGATTATGGGATTTCACAGGACACCATGACCATTTCCTGTGATAACATGAGCGCGATACACATATCCCGCAATCCATTCCAGCATTCACGCACAAGGCATATCAGGATACGTGAGCACTTTGTACGCCAGTTAGTTGAGGAGAAAGTCGTATCCCTGAGTTTGGTTCCCACCGACCATCAGTTAGACGATATTTTCACGAAACCTTTAGATGCCCTTAGATTCGAGAGTCTTAGGAAGTCTTTGGGGATTTGCACTGTTGGCTGAAGGGTTGGTCCGTGTCTAGCATACGATGCATTTATTTCATATCATCTGTTGCCTATTACTAGCTTGTATCATATGTTTTGTTTTTCTTATTTTTTTGAATAATTTAACAAGATTTTCTTTTTATAAAATTTTAGAAAAGCTCAAAAAGATTTCATTTTGATAAATTTTTTTGAAAAATCCAAAAATATTTTTGTATTTTATTTGCACCTTTTATGGATGAGCATTTAAGACAACCAAGTCACAACTTCATTCCATTTATCCATGTGACTGTTTGATAGAGATTTTAGACGCTACAACTTTTCATCCATGTGCTTTACATTGTTTGGAGTCCTTGAGATGTGATTAGTGATATCTTTCTACATGTTTGACTCCTATCTCCTTTATTGCACACATGCACGGCTATATTTGATTATTGCACTTATCTATCACATATTGGCTTGAGTGTTTCCATCTCAATTCTGTCTATTCAACGTACAATATGTGATAAAACTTGACAAGATTGGAATTCATGTAAAAATCGTTTTGGTGAGACTGTGTGATTATTTGAAAACGGGGAAGGACCTAAAAAATGGAGGAATTTTATTATCCGAGGTCCAAAGAGGTTAAAAGAGCCCGAAAAAAAAATTAAAAGGCAATAAAGAGAAATACATGCCAAATATGGGCCACTAGGTTTCATCATCAATTCTCCAAAGTTTGAGAATTTAGCTTACCTCTAAAAGAAAATATTTATGAGGGAGTTTGGTTGGATAATTTAAACGGGTTTGTACTTCCTTGAAAGTCCTGAAAAAGCATCAAATCGTCTTGGACGTTATTAGTGTGGAAATCACTTTGAACTTTGATTTGTTGATTTGATTGAGTCAATGTCTCATATTTCCACCTTTTTACACGAAAGGATGATTTTGAGTTCATTCGTTAGGAGTATCCGATATTCATCGTGCACATATGTCATGTTTGTATGCATTGATTTTCCTATCGAATCTGTTCACACCTCGTCATTTACGCTATCATCGACTTGGTTGTTTTGTGTTCATTCTTGTTGTGATTTTTGTTTGCTATTGTTGAAAAATTTCAAAAATAGTAGTTTATTCCTTGTTACCCCTGCTTTGCTTATTTGATTCATTCTTCTCATTTGTCTATTTGGGGACATCATAAAAAGGGGGAGAAAGAATTATCATATTATGGGGGAGGTTTGAGTTTTTGAGATTTGATAAAGTATGCTTTCATCATAATTTGTATCTATGTTTATCTTATTTCAAACTCGATATGTCACTTGGTATTTCTTTGTCTCATGTGTGTAGGTACTACTTTGATGATCTCTGAATTGCACACCCTGATGAGAAAAGCGTTGAGATTCCTGAAGATTCGAAGAGCAAACGATGAAGTCTTATTCATTTGTATTATTCCAGTTTTGGGTTCATGGAAGGGTAGATTTGTATAGGCATTTTAATATTTGATAATTCGAATGTTTGTTTTTATGTATGTACCGGAATAGACATAGGGGGAGATTTGTAAGGACATTTTTGTCCATAATCAATTATATGTCGCACGCCGTTACACTATTGAAGATATTCAAGCTTGCATCGTCATCAATGGATCCGAATATCAAAAAAATAGGGGGAGTCAATTTTCTAGACAGCCGGACCGGTCCTCCTATTTTAAAAAGGAATCGGTCCGCCTCAGATCGATCGCCCCTTTTGGAAAAAGAACTGGTCCACCCCTCTGGACCAGTCCGCCTCAATCAAGACGGATCCGCTTTGTTCAAAAACCAGTAGACCCCGGATCGAATGCGAACCGAAGAAGCTCCTTGAGAAAACGAATCGATCCGACCTCGGACCGATCCGTATCCATACTAGACCGGTCCGCCCGGGATAAATTTGAGCAGATCGTGCAGAGATTTTTTAGGCCCAGATTTCCTTATTTAAACTAACTTCGGGGAGTTGTTTAGTAAGACTTATTTAGATGATTTTCAGAGTCCAAAAAACTCTAAGTCTTCACTTTTGTGAGTCCCAAGACTCAAGTTTTGATTCACACAACTTTCCAAACCTTTGTGAATCTGTTTGCAACCCAAGAACACAATCGTGTGTCTGTTCATATCCTTTTGGAGAAGACCGTTTTTCTTCTTCATTGCTGCCCTCCTAGAAAGGGAAACTTCCAGTCGCCGACTATAGATCCGACGCCTGCGGGTAATTCTGTGTCATTGTATTTTCATTGTAATCCGAGAAATTGTATGTTATAATATTATAATGAAAATAAATGGTTTTGCCCCTTTGGGGGATTTTTCCTCAAATATGTGTGTTTGAATGTTCTTGCATGGTTCATCATCTTGTTCAATCACATATAGCTGCATGTTTAGGACTTAACTGATAAAACTGAGTTTAATTAAATAATATTTCTATTTGAATGCACGCGCACTCTTTAAATAACATCTTAGGTGATGACCTCAGACATTATAACATCATGATGTGGTGACAAGGTCTGAGGTAAGACATCATACTTGGATGACCTCAGACCCTTAACATCATTTATTTGGTGAATATTTATGAGGATAACATCTTAGGTGACGACCTCAGACCTTATAACATCATTATTTGGTGACAAGGTCTGAGGTAAGACATCATACTTGGATGAACTCAGACCCTTAACATCATTTATTTGGTGAATATTTATGAGGATAACATCTTAGGTGACGACCTCAGACCTTATAACCTCATGATTTGGTGACAAGGTTTGAGCTAAGATATCATACTTGGATGACCTCAGACCATTAACATCATTTATTTGGTGAATATTTATGAGGATAACATCTTAGGTGATGACCTCAGACCTTATAACATCATGATTTGGTGATAAGGTATGAGGTCAAAGATCATACTTGGATGACCTCAGACCCTTAACATAATTTATTTGGTGAATATTTATGAGGATAACATCTTAGGTGATGACCTCAGACCTTATAACATCATGATTTGGTGACAAGGTCTGAGGTCAGAGATCATACTTGGATGACCTCAGGCCCTTAACATCATTTATTTGGTGAATATTTATGAGGATAACATCTTAGGTGATGACCTCAGGCCTTATAACATCATGATTTGGTGACAAGGTCTGAGGTCAGACATCATACTTGGATGACCTTAGACCCTTAACCTCATTTATTTTGGTGAATATTTATGGGGATAACATCTTAGGTGATGACCTCAGACCTTATAACATCATGATTTGGTGACAAGGTCTGAGGTTAGACATCATACTTGGATGAACTCAGACCCCTAACATCATTTATTTGGTGAATATTTAGTGGTATAACATCTTAGGTGATGACCTCAGACTTTATAACATCATGATGTGGTGACAAGGTCTGAGGTAAGACATCATACTTGGATGACCTCACACCCTTAACATCATTTATTTGGTGAATATTTATGAGGATAATATCATATGTGATGGCCTCAGACCTTTTAACATCATGATTTGGTGACAAGGTCTGAGGTCAGACTTCATACTTGGATGACCTCAAACCCTTGACATCACTGATTTGGTTAAAAGTTATAATGAGACTTCAGAACTGCACACATTACATGACAAAGAAAATCATTCAAGAAACATTCAGCAATTAAAGAAATAAGGCCCTCCTCAGAGGTTGATATAGATCAAAGTTAGAGTTACAAATTATAAGATAGAAGTGTTTTTTCATCAGAAGTTACATCTGGAAACCAAAATCAGAGAATTACATAAAGCTTTACAAAAAAGGCCTAAGGGTTTGCAGCTATTGTGTTGGCATCCTCGGCCTCGTGCCCCTGACCGATATTGGTCACCTCGGCCAGATTGTCTTAGAGGTTGGCGCCTCCAGTCTCAGTGACATCCAAAGGTGCAGTCTCTACAGGGGAAGCATCTTCCTTTTCAACCTCTTGAAGGGCCTGGGCAAATTGAGGGTTGCCAAAACCTAGACCAATAAAGTCAGAGGCTCTCAGTCTCCCTAACTCCTTCTCCTTTGTAGCCTCCCATATGCCAGTGGACTTAATACCTCTTTTGAGGTAATCAAAGCCAAAGCTAATGAATTCATCAGAGACTTTGTAATCAACCAGGATCCCCTCAGAAGCATCCTCAAGGGCTGCCTTCACTGCAGAATCAACTTTCTATTGGAGAACGTCATCCTTGGCCTTCAGAGCAATGGTGTGGTCCTTTTTAATCTTGGAGATCTCTTTCTCCAACTCCTTAACCTTCTTATCAGACCCCTCAATGGCAGACTTCAGACGATCTACCTCTGCATTCAGGGAGCTTTGCACCTTCTCGGCCTCTTGGCCTTTCTCGATGAGGGGCAACTTCTTCGGAGTCCAATTAGGAAGATGGTGCATAGCAATGAGTCCCTGCAAATCAAGAAATCAAATGTATAAGTCCAAATTCAAAACAGAGGTTACACTTCGGAGTTAAAATTAAAATCCAAAGTTATACCTGAATGGACCTGTGAAGGCCAAACTCAACCAGCAGAGGAGTGTCCATGGATTGACAAAAGCATTTGTCATCATCGGTCATAGCAGAGCCGATGGCATCTAACGCCTACAAATTATGGCCAATTATGCTATCATTAATTTTCAGCTGCTCCAGACGGGCAGCCAATGCATCCTAAGAGGATATGGGGATGGCCTTTTGGGCCTTACTTTTCCTTTGATCCTCGGGGGAGGTGGTTGTAGCTTTCCTCTTTCTTGTAGCATCGGACTTGAATGTGCCGACACTCTTCTTCGGTGGGGGAGGAAGGGGTATATTCAGGCCCGCCTTCTTCACCAGCTTCGTAAGACATGGGGCAGACATCTCCCAGACTTCGTCTGAAATGCCTTCGGGGCGCTCTGCAAAAGGAAAGGACTGAGTTAGAAGATCAGAGACATAAAAAGTCAGAGGTTTAACTTGCTGAAATAATAAAATAAGCACTTATGGAGCTCTGTCAGAGGACTACCCCCAAGCCCAGTCTCAGAGAGATAATAAGGGGTCGTCAGATGTTCAAATTTGACCAACAGACCATGCTCCCCCTAATCTTGAAGGTCTTTCACCTTTTGAAGATTATTTTGGCTTAGCCCAGGGTCGGACCTGGCAGCCATTGACACCTTGCCCCTTCTCAGGGGTATCCTCGGCTCTAAGTTCTAAGAGGGGACACAAGGGACAAATTCCCATTCCCCTGAGTCAAAGAAATACCGCGACATCCAATTATGGTTGCTAGTTTGGGTAACCTGCAACATCTTCTTAGTTGGCTTTTGAGCTAAGAAATGGTAATAGCTCAGATGGTTCTTGGTAGAGGATGGGATGTAGCACCCGATGAAGACCTGGACATGAAGATCTGAATGGTGGACTGCCTTCCATAGAACTATAGCTCCAATTATCACCCTCCAAGAATTGGGGGATAACTGAGAAGGAGCTAAGTTGATATAGGAAAGTATGGCCCTAATGATGGGATGAATGGGCATACGAAATCCTAACTTGAACATCTGCTCATACAAGCAGATCTCGTCATCTCGGTCGCCAAAATCCCTCTCTCCCCTCAGAGGTGTCCTAAGTTTTATGGAGGGGCTAATGGAATATAAATGCCTGAAGGCAAGAAGGTCAAGCTCGGTGATAGTGTTATCTATCTCGGCTGCCTATGAGGTGTCAACATCGCTCTCATCCCCATCATCATCATCATCCGATTCAACGTCAGCCTGAGCAGACGATGGGGCACCACTTGGGAACCTCTGAGCGAACTGAGCCCCTCTGACAGTCGATAAGGGAATGGCTTCAAGAATTGGCAGAACTGCAATGCTAGGACCTACAACCTCAACGTTAGAGGAAGAGTGTGATGTGCTTGAACTCTTGTGAGACGAGGCCCGACTAGAAACCTCGTCTTGGTCAGGGACCTGATCCTGTTGAGTGGAAAAGTCCATGGCCTCTTTAAAAGCGTTCACAGACATAGGGTCCGAGGTAGATGACTCAGACTCAGATATGGGGGAAGTTTCAACTGGAACTTCTGCTGATTTAACTGGTTCAGCTGGCTCAGGGTATATGACCTTCAGAAGGGGTGGAAAGATAGGTCTTAGGGGGAACGCCTTTGCCCTACGAGCCTCCTCTTGGGCTCTTTCTATCTGCCTAATTTTATCTAAGGTCTTCTACCTAAGAGAGGGGAATTCCTCTAAGAGTTGGTATAGGGGTCTGAGCATATGAGGCAGACCCTACACTTGTGACTCTTCTAAACAAATAACTTGACTTGGCTTGGCCAAGGATTAAACTAGGGTTTTGAATGAAAAACGATCAAGAACAGTTCACCAGAAAATACATGAACTTTCCGGAAAACTAATAAACCAATCGAAAACCTCTTGAAGCTCACCGAAAAATGCAAAAATAGGAACAGGGAAGGAAAAATGAAGAAAAGATGGTAAATGATACCTGAAGGAAGGCAATGAGAATAAAGGAAGGGATTTCAAGGAAAATCCACCCAATGCACCTCTGGCCAAGTTCTTGTAGAGAGAGAAAATAGAGGATCGCAGGCGAGAGAATGAAGAAGTGGGGAAAAAAGAGAGGGAAAAATGGTTTAACATTCAAACAACCCTACACACATCCCAAGGCCCATCATTGCCTTGGGAGCCCAAAGGATAACTGACATCATTGAGCTTACATGGCATGCCATCTACTTCAGCAATTGACAAGTGTCAAAGGAATATTGGCACAAGGAGTCCAATCTCGGGCAAAATATACCCCTTAGGCACCTGAACACACAGGTAACTAAGGGCTAGGGGGTGATTGATATGCCCTAAATGTACCCCCTCGGCTTTAGAGACATCAACCTCGGCCATGGAGATGGCCGATGTTAGAGGGACCTTAGATCAACCACCAGCAGTCTCATCCTAAGCAAGGTCAGCCATAGTCGACGTTACTAACTACCTCGTCCATCTGGTCTCCATAGTCCACAGGTGGTTATCCATCTAGTCATCTAAGGTTTGCAACCTCGGCTTGGTTCAGGCCGAGGTTTCCATCCCATCATCATAACCAATCTTAGTTGAGGATCAGCCGACGTTCCTGCTACGCCACCAGTACCTCGGCCCAGGCTGATGTTACAGCTCAACATACCTTACCTCAGCTTTCCCACTGAGCCAAGGCCACCACCTCGTCCTCTTCCAGGCCGAGGTTGGGACCATTCACAGATGGACGAGCCCTTATCAGTATGTGTATTGATTAGAACACGTGTACACAATCAGTTATAACCAAATCATTCCCTCACGTGAGGGAATATTGAGGTCATCATTATCTACATAAGATCAGCCAGGTGTCATTCTCATACCGGTTCGATCGTCATGCACATGCTCATTGCATGCTTGGGGGTTATATTACACCTCCCAAGCACTATATATAGAGATCATCCTCTACCTTGTAAGGGATCCGAAATTAGCAACCCTAGCTGAAACCCTATTCAAATATACAGTAGAAAGAGAAAGCTTGAGAGATTGTATCTATGGCCATTAGAGCCCTCATACAGTGATATTAATCACACACTTGCACAGTGGAAGTAGGCCTGATTGACTGAACCACTTACATAGCCGTGTTAATGCTCTTCTCCTCCCCCCATTGTCTTATATTTGTTATACTTGTGCTGCCATTGTTATACACTGATTAGAGCTCACAAACACTTTACCTGGTGGTGCTATTTCCAACATCATCAACCATAATTAAAAGTAATTTCAATTAATTAATCTCATAATTAAAAGCCAGAAAATTATGGGGTATTACGTACTTCCCCCCTAATAATGGAATTTCGTCCCGAAATTCGGAAAAGTAAGGCATACCTGGAAAAATTAGGTATCCTTCACTACTCAAAATAAAATTCAAAGTAAAGTTCAATCACTACAGCCCCCTCTTCACAACAGGCATGTTGAACACTCTCGACACTTTATCAGTTATAGGGTCACACCTCAATAAATGCACCTCACCTTGTGTTCTTACTAAACAACGTTCGAATAAAAATAGCCTATTCATCATTGGCTTCATTATATCTATATTATTGGGAGGTCGCACCTCACTTCGTATCAACTCCCACGTTTATCTAAGCACAAAACCCCCATCCTGGGAGAAACCATAGAACATCTGACTACTCTTGTCCGTTCTTCGAATCTCTGCTCCCGGTGGTGTAACTTTTTCAAAAGGAAAAAGCCACATAAGACGGTTAACGGTTATCCCATTATAGTCATCGAACTCTAACTTTTGACTAATCCAAAACTCTGATAGTCAGCTCAACTCTAAATATCCATAGGAAGGATAGTAAGGTTTATTCACAAAAGACCTTAGTAAGCACCTTGTCCACTATAAATAGGTACGGGTGCTTTCACACAACTCTACCATTAGGTAATATCCTCTCCCCATTACATATTGTACTACACTTACTAGCTATACCCGTTGTGGAAATGAAATGATCTCAATGAGTAAAAAATTACTTTCATACAGCTCCACCAGTCGTCAATCACCTTACACCTACTCCCTGGGCTATAGGTGAGACACCCTTCTCAAAACGAAATATTATCCCCACTACTTCCTGTAACCCCATGTTGAAGGTGGATTTCGGGGATCTCATCCTAGTTCAGAATAATACTAGGTAGGACCACGTATCGATGCATTCACTATCTAATAGTGTAAATCACCCAAGGATATAACAATTACTTTCCTTTCGGACAACCTATTCCACACATTCGAAGGAACTCGTTACTTATCTTAGGTTGGCAACCCATCAAAGAGATTTACCATTTGACTCTACCATTACTGGAATCGTCAGTTGGATACAAAATATTTGGTTGATCTTCTACTCCAACTATTTTCTATCTATGAGCGGTGCACTTGGAGACTACTTAAAATGTCCCGCTCAACACCGACTTTCACTTATAATTCCTCCCATTCAGTGGTACTTAATAATCCTCTTCTTCCTTCGGCATATTGCCAAAAATTCCGACCCGTGCACTTTTTGCCACCATGTGCACTTCTGGAACCTTTATATACCTTATCGACATCATCATTTCATTTACGCATAAGTCACCCTCAACATTCGATTGGGTGGAACTCCGCTCTAAATTGTCCATAATAGTTAAATATTTATCTTCTCAAGGGATACCCCCTTTTTTAAATGGCTTCCCACTGCCTTTCCACCAAGTTAGAATGTGCTACTCTGGTTGCACACGAATATACTTCTTATCATCCTTCTCTTACGATGCTTAATCCATTCTACCACTACCATTTTGTAATATCAGTCTCACAAGCATAAATTTCACCCATCTATTTCCATGCCTCTTCTTTCGGCGATCCAGACACCAGCAAACCAAGTTGTCCATACACCCTATAAATCGTGCATATGGGTCTAAACATTATATACACTTCATACGTACTCTTAATTCTTTATTGCCCCTGTATTCGCAACATGACTATACCACTTGGGCCTCCTAGATTACCCCAGAATTTGAAATCCTAAATCCTCCTTAACATCATTCCATCCTTCAACCCGCCGTAGTAAAACAAAATTATCAGTACTTCCTCACCACACAACTGGATCTACTGGCCTTAATATCATAATTTACCTTTTAGCTTTCAGTTATAACTACATACTTCCATAACGACCGAGGTACTAGACTCATGGACGAATGGCCAAACATCTCCCTACTACCAACCTTACGCTAAGTTTCATGCATGGGATGTCTTGTAAAGTGAAATCCAAATAAGTAACCCCCCAATACACTACTATCTAGCATTATCGGTCATTGGAATACATTAGGCCCTCAGTCCATAACATGTAGCCCTATATTCCCGTCTCTTGACACCAAAGTTACATCTCCTTCCGTAATTACACTTAAATAAGGAACTTCTTCAGAAAGACACTGTCTCTTAACATTTATGGTAATCACATTCCATAAACATCATGCAAATATAATCGGGGCTCTCAAAATCCCGTCCCCAGGCATACAACAATGAGTATTAACTTCCATGTCTCTAAAGGGTGATATAACAATGCACTCTTCCTATTACCACATCCTGAGTGTTAATTATAATAACCAGCTAAATCTTTCCGCTGAATAATAAACCAAATGCACTCCAAATCATATCAATAAAGTCCCTACACATACCGAGATCAAATATCCGAGACCATTATACCTTTCGAAGTCTCAATAATATATATATATACATATATAAATATATAAACACGAGCCCGACCCTCTCGCAGATGGGGACTCTCCAGAACAAAACATTCTACACTAAGGTAGTAACCGTGATAGACTTGCAATATCCGCACACTATCAATTTAATTATTATTATAAAACCATAATTAGGATAATATCATACTCATATAAAACAGCACTAAAACGAGTAATTTCAATAAAGTATATACCACTATCGATACACCCATTCATCCTCTGCGGATAACACTAAAGGTAACCCCACTATACTAGGGAAAAATTCACATAAATAATAACATTGTCGATATACGCACTAAACTCGTCTCTTATGCGAATATAGCAATAATAAAAATGTAGTAACTCATTCCTATCACATACAACACACATCATCATCTGAGGATATAACTCATACTTTTACCTTGCCAATCGCCCTGGCTGCTCAAATGGTTCCTGAACTTAACACGCCTGTCCGTACCAAACCGAAAATTTCAATAACTATTGCCCTTGCTAGGCACCATACCCTTTAATTTCTTTGGAAATTTTTTTAACGCACGGGTTTCACTTCCCACAAAATACCTCAACACATACTCCACTTATCTCCGGTCACACTGACCATGTTAGGGTTGTCCTTCTCTCGAAATTTAGTAGTCTCAACTCTGATGGCTATGTTTGTTGTTACCTTAGCTTTGATGACCCTAAGGAACATTCTACTAGCTTCAAAAGCCCTTACTGAATTCACCATTGCTCGATAAAAATTCAACTATCCAAATCATTTAAATGGGTCCCCTGATGGGTTTCCCCCTTGGGGGGCTTCACCAACACTGATTTTCCCCAGTCTTACTCTCTGACTAAATTCTTCGATTCTTGAAGGTTCCCGCACAATGAAGTGTTAACATCCATATTTACAAAATGCGATATTGTTTTCATCTGCATTGATCATCCAAGCAGAACTTCCCATATGTGCTATAAAGATTGTACCTGCTTCATTCGGTGCAAGATTCGTTAAATAATTAAATTCCCTTTCACAAAGGGACCTCTGTCTGGCCCTCTGGTGTGGGTTTAGAACCCGCACCTTATCCTGAACATCTGATGAAGGAACTTGCGATTATACTGTACCTAAGATCCTTCCAGTGACACAATATTCCACTTATAAATGTGGCGGTTGACTCCTACCTTTAATACTTTGCTCCGATGAGCCCAGAAAAATTGTTACCCCAATTTTTTTTTTACTTCCGGTTAGTCACACTCCGACATATGCCCAAGCCTTTGGATATTTTACCTTCGTTGGCTAACATATGCCATTTCCCCATTTTTAGAATTTCAACTGCAGGTTCTCTTCAATGTTTCGTCAAAATCTCTCCCATTCCAAACTTGCTGGGTGGGTGAGTCTAATTTGACCCCACTTTCTACTATAGTGGTATCTAGAAGTCATATGTTGTGCCTTAGCCGTATTTACCGTTCTGGCTTTCCATGTAATAATAGGGGTGACTTCAACTACGATCATCATTCTTAAATATACCCAATAACCTCAACTAAGCTTTGCCTCATGTTGTCCGCCCAACTATCCTTGCCTATCATACTGCATTGTTCATAACACGAACACACCCAAATGCAAATAAGATTCACTATCATATACATTATAGAAGGAGAATGAAACTTCACCAAAGAAATCAACAATCCTAAACATAGGGCTCTATATCAAATAAAGCTACGCTGGAAGCATAATAAGACGCATAGATCCTAAAGAACACTAGAACTTGATGCTCTGATACCACCTGTGACACCCTGACAAATTAAATACTGGGTAACTACTCCTTTATGAAATTAATACATAATATCAAGTTGGTCCAGTCTTAGCATCACTGTCGAAAACCTTTAATTGATTACTAGCCACATAATATTTAAAAAGATAGATGTGAAATTTTACTAATTAAGTTAACAATTAACCAAGTAATTAAATCATCATCTAACAATCGTATAAACAATCTCATATGAATAACCAATGAAATGAAATAAACTAAGTCCAGAGTAAACACTCCAATAATAATACCAGAGTAAAATAAAATCCCAATACAAGAGTCTCAATAAATAAACCAACATCTGAAATAAAACTGAAAGTATGATAATGCTATCTCTAAACGGAAATGGGTGACATGCCCTAATAGGTGAGTAACCTTGAATAGAATCA
This sequence comes from Sambucus nigra, assembly GCA_949130495.1. Taxonomy (NCBI): domain Eukaryota; kingdom Viridiplantae; phylum Streptophyta; class Magnoliopsida; order Dipsacales; family Adoxaceae; genus Sambucus; species Sambucus nigra. The sequence continues at coordinate 353,902,451 of OX422215.1, forward strand.
AGTACAAAATGTGGAGGCATATAATACCGAGATCCTGTAACTTCCATAGCAGCTACCACATGTCAATGTAATGGAACTCCTATGCTTGGTGTCCCTGTGGCGGGGCACCTAAAAGGTTTTTACAAAAAAAATAGATTTGGAAGGAAACGGGTCAGAGCCCGAGGTGAAAATAGTTTAAAAATATAGCAAGTGTTTAATTGCATTAAACAGTAAATATTATATACATGTTAGTTTCATACTCTCACATGAGTTTCTCATCTCTCAACAAATGTGCATGCTTAACGTATACCCTTAACTCATCCTAGTTATGCCACTATCTAACTAGTACATACTAACCCCTTGCTTTAACATTCTAATATGAGGTTTCTACTCATATTACATAAACAAGTTATATTTATATCTCACATTCACATTCATTAAATTACTTATCACAAGTGTTATTTAAATTCTCATATTCGTAGCCCATTCAAATGTCTTAGTTATTCACATCTACTAAGTAATAGTGAACCAGTCACAAGTATATATATAAATCACTCTCAATACATATATACATATATGGAACCCCTAGGCTAAGTTGCGGTGCACACATACTCTACTATCAAATCAATGTACATCACGTACGTAAGGATCACGCGTTCCGAATCACTCAGGAACCGTCTTAATACAAATCACACATATTGGAGGCGAACATAGCTCACATACCCATGGGTTACGCACATACCTACGCTCCCATGGTCAGCTGACTTATCAACTCACAAATAAGTCATTCACAGTCCTATGTCCTTAAGGTACCAATCTAAATCCCCCCGTAGGCACACTAAGATCAGAAGGTCCATTTTCGAAAACCAACTTCCCGTGATAGCAAGTATGGTAGGTATGTCATACACATAAGAAATCCATACAGTAGGCATTCACATAACCTAAGTAATCATGTATCAGTATAGGTATTCACACATTCCATCTTATAAATCTCATACGTAGTAAGCTTATCCTGAACATCCTATATAATATATATTTAGCTTGATAAGTCTCTCGTCGTATCAATTTGAGTACCTAAACCTACCCTAAAAGGTTACTAAGTCTCCTATTAGTTTCTAATGTAATCTCACTAACTTAAAGTCCCTCTATTACTGTTCCTATGCTTACATCATCATTCATTTACATTATAGTCTCAATTCGAACGATTTTTAACCGTAGCTCACTCGGTAGACCCTCGTAAGTAATGATATTCAATTCCATAAGGTAAACTATTTTTTCGGGAAACAACTAAGACCCTATTGACCTTAACTAAGTCCCATAATACTATATTAATCACCCTAAGAATTATTTTAGTTTTGGGATTTATATTAAAATTTAAAGGGGAAAACTTTCAAAAATCAGGAGGGGTCGATCGATCGAAGGCAACGGGTCGATCGATCGAAACAGTCGATCGATCGACATTCTTGAGTCGATCGATCGATCAAGCAGGTGTTTGCCCAGAAATTCTTTAAACAGTTACGGGTTCTGCAAATTCACACCCCAAATCTTCCATTACAACGTCCCAAACTCCCAACTAAGTATACTACTCATTATACCAACATGTTTCCACAATCTCTAATGTTTTAGAATCATTAAACCATCATGAATTAATAGTTTCTTGGATCAAATGTCATAAATATTCCTTTAAACCTAGTTCTTCAAAATTTCTTCAAGAACATCGAATTTCTTAACATTAATTCGTGAATTTGTACACATGGATTATAATTTCGTTGTCTCTACATACCAGAAGTTCATCTACATGCAAAACCTACCCATATTCAATGTTTAATTCTCCCAATTTATAAAATTCTCAATTTTCCAAGTCTAGTCTCCAATTCTAAACTACATGGATAATATATATTTGCTGAATCAAAACAAGTTAAATCACTTGTCTGGGAATGAAGATTATGATCCTTTGAAGACGATAAAGGTTGGTTCTCCTTCTCTTTCCGATCACAAATCTGGTGATAGTGGTGGTATGTGGTGGCTATGGTCATGGAAACCCTTAGAACTTCTCCTCTCTATTCACGTTGCCCACTCTTTGGTTTTGATAGATAATGGCCCTAGTGGCCCTAAGATTGGCTGATAAATAACACCTAATTTTCGTAGGTCACTATTCATTAAAAATTAAAATGACTAAAATACCCTCTCGGGCTGCCGGTTAGGCCTAAAAATGCCCCGGGACCCAAACTAAACTCCCGACTAGTGTTTTCTGACTATTTCGACCCTTCCTCACGCCTTGGCACACTCAAAATGACCATACGGATGATACAAATATAATTCACTTACAATTTCATTTAAATTGATTCCTAACGCGACTGACACACACGTCCTAACTTAATTTCCGAATTGTCGTATTTATAACTCATGACAATATTAATAAATTTAATGATCACATATTACCATAATCACTCAGTAGTATTCAACATTATCATCATAGTCAAATACTAACTCTCGTCTCGCTAGTTATTTAAATCCGAATTAATTTTTAATTAATTCTCCCAAATTAATTTAATTAATACAATAATTAAAAGCAATTTCAATTAATTAATCTCATAATTAAAAGCCATAAAATTACGGGGTATTACAACTAGGTTATTTTAGAGATCTCTATCGATCTAATCTACTAATGCACACAAAGTAGAATAAATTATATGTATATATATATATATATATATATATATATATATATATATATAATAAATCAGGAGGGTGTTTTCACTATTCATGCCATGTCATACAACAAAGGAGGGAAGGTTCATGCCACATCATATAAAACTCATGAAATGACAAAGGAGGAGGGTAATCCTATTTTCAGTTGAACAATGCACCACCCACAGGAGGGTTTTTTTGCCATGTCACAAGTTTATATACAAAATCTATATAAACATGTTTTTGTATCTATCTATATATAAACAGATTTCACGGGTCTCAAAAAATGAACTGACAAGCAAAGATTCACGGGCTCGAAAAAATGGAATTACAGTTCACGGGACTCAAAAAATTAATGAGTGGCTAGAGATGGTTCTCACTTTAATTTGAATTTACACTCATCTCTCTCATCACAGTTCCTTCACTTCAATTCGGAGATCATAGTTGGGGTTGGTTCACACTGTTTGAGACTGACATTCGAATACCTCGAGACCTCCACATGTCATATCTCTTGCCTACTCCCTCTTTTACACGCCAATTCCCATGCTCTAAAAGTTGAGCCTTACATGCCTCTTAATCCTCACACAAGATCTCAACAAAATCTCCCAACAAAATCTCTTTTCTTCACTCCTCACACAAGATCAGTAGGTAAATATTTAAGAGCCGTGACTGACCATATCCGGCACAATCGCTAAGAGCTGTGTAGCTCTTACTTTGACTTCTCCGGCGTTGGATTTATTCCATCTCAGGCTACCAAATCAACTACTTCACTTTTTTCTCAGCTACCAAACACTCTATGCTTACTCATTGGCATAGATTTCCCACCCAGTTGTGCTTACCCATCGCCAGAGATGTTCAGCCCTGATTGTACTTACTCCTTGCCGTAGATAACGTTTTATGTTTTTTATTTTTATTTTCTCATTATTTTTTAAAGACATGTCGTAGATTTACCACCCAGTTGTGCTTACGTTTTATGTTCAGGCCCGTGTAGCTCATACTTTCTTATTGTTTCAATGCTGTATGTTTTCTTATTTTTGGTTGAGATCAAAATGGGTCTCTGTAGGAAGAAAAAAATAGTATTATTTTGTGGATTTGAGTTTAATGATTTGACCGTGTTCCTTTGTGTGACCTGTAGCATTTTTGTAAAAATCTGCTAATCCCGGTCATGCATTCAACTAAGATTGGTTCTTTCAAGAGTTGTTGTGCAACTTTTATGATACAAGTTGGAGAGTAGTAATTTTATTATGTTTTGTTATCAAATTAAAATTTGGTGTTTCAGCTAGGTTATGGTGGTTCAGCTGGGTTCGTGGTGGTTTTTTATGGTTGGTTCCAATGGGTAAAGGGTGGAAATGAATAAGGGATGAAGTAGGGTTTTCAAAAATTTGAAATTTTCCGTTTATTATTTTAATTTTTTAGGCAAGTTTCAACATATATTTTTATGGCAGATTCGCTTTAGTGTACATATTATTTTGAAGTTACACGTATAAGAGGTTTTAAACGTTTTTGAGAAAAATCATATTTTCATTGATTGTTTTGATTATTATTATTTTGAAACTACCTTGAGCTATTTGGATATTTTAATTTAAAAAATGTTTGGACGGGTAATTTATAGTGACACTTAAAAAGTGTACTTTTTTACTCCAAACATGTCTAACGTGTCTGCCAGTGAAACCTCCCAAATTGATATAGCAGATCTGAAATGCACAATTAATAATAAATGGAACGAACTTATTGCTATAGCTTCGGTAACATCAAAGAGCCTAATAAGTACTAATCTATTCCGTCATTGCGTGTGTCAATCACATACTGAAATACCATAGTTATTTTGTAATAAAATAATAATTAACAATGAAATCATTTAAAAACAAAAATAGTATAATAAAATTGCAATTTGGCTGATTTATAATTTCAAACTATTCTTGATGACTTTTATTCTATATTGTCATTAACTCTCGATCATCGTTATATAGAAGTGATTAGCCAGATCATCGTTAACACGGTGTATGTTTTTTTATTAATACTATGTGTAATGTCATTTTGACACGCATGAAATTTAGTAGGCACATCGTTGATACTTCATATGTTTCAAGAAAAAATTAAAATTGTGTCATTATCACGGGGGCATTTTGGGATGACCAACAATATAATATTTGTACTATTGGTGACACGTTTAAAATGCAAAATGTCATGAGAAAAAATTTATAACGGGAACATATTCATCGTCGTGCCGTTGGCACGGGTACGAAATATCACGGGAACAAATTTATCGCTTGTGGTTGGCATGGGTACAAAACTTCACGGGTACAAATTTATCATCGTGCCATCAGCACGGGTACACCCTAGTATATATATATATTATAGGAGGGTAGTGAGACTAGGTTCTATGAATAACTGGAAAGGGTGAGGCATGACCCACTCCAATGGACGCTGCCTGTAAGGTCTTCAAGGTCTTCTGGTGCAACTTCTCAAGAAACTTTCTCCTTCTGGTAACAATGGCACTCAAGCTTCAACTCGCTCCCTGCAAGAAGATGAACTTTCACAGAAAAAATAGTAATTTTCTTAAGGGAAACACTTGAGAATGATGGCTGTCAGTGGGGAGTGAAGGAACAAGGCACTCATCACTAAGAGAATGAGTAGGGAGAGAATACTAGGTAGGTCATGTGAGATTTTAGCAGAGTAACAGTGGAATTTCAAATTGTCTCCCTATTGACCTTGCCCAGAGGTCTATCTATACTAGGGCATTAGTGATGAGTTGGCATTTTTGGGCGCCAAAATTGAGAGGGTTGGTGGGGAACAATGTTTGAAGTGTACCATTTATCCCTACCTGCAGGCAGCCTGCCTATCCCCTCAGGCAACCAAAGTCAAAAAGCAAATATATCTCCTAATGAAGACAAGATATCAGATTTGGTAATTATCTTTTTGAAACGGTAACTTGTGGTGCAATTTTTCAAATCTTAAGAGAGGAGGCCTTAGGGACCCCTCTCTTCTAAAATTATTATTTTTCTTGAGAGGGACCTCGAGGATCCCCTCTTCTGGAAAAGTCAAACATTTTTATAAAGAGTTTATTCCTTTTGAGTAGCCAGCTCTTTGGCTGCTCACTTCACTTGTGACCATGTGTGAAATGTGTGTGGTCTTGAGTGACTTCTGGGTCTTCCTACTAGTACTCTCTCAATCCTATAGTGCTAAGTGGTTGGGCTTGCTCAACATACCTTGTCCCTCAGCCGCCAAGCCAAAACTCCTAGGAGGTCCCAACTAGCCTGCTTGAGCCCTGCTTGCTCAACTAGGTAACCTATACAAGAAAGCAAAGTGTTAATATTGTGGTTCTTTTAAAGAATGACGTTTCATGATGAGGAGTTGCTTGTGGTAGCCACTCCCTCATCCTGGCCACCCTGGGTGGGTTCTTTCTCAATATGAGTTTCTGCCGGAACCCTTGCGGTGGCACTTCTCGGATAACATTTCAACGGTGACCCTTTGGGGGGAACTTCTCAAGCGCTATTTATGCAGTGACCCCTGCGGCAGCACCCCTCGAATGACATTGCTGCAGTGACCCTCGCAGTGGCAGTGACCCTTGCAGTGGCACTTCTCAATCTTGGACTTCTGCGGTGGCCCTTGCGGGGCACCTCTTGAATGTCATTGCTGCGGTGACCCTTGCAGTGGAACTTCTCAATCATGGACTTCCGCGGTGGCCCTTGCGGGGCACCTATCTAATGTCATTGCTGCAGTGACCCTTGTAGTGGCACTTCTCAATCTTGCACTTCTGCGGTGGCCCTTGCGGAGCACCTCTCGAATGTCATTGCTGCAATGACCCTTGAAGTGGCAGTGACCCTTTCAGTGGCACTTCTCAATCTTAGACTTCTGCGGCGGCCCTTGCGGGGCACCTCTCGAATGCCATTGCTGCAGTGACCTTTACAGTGGCAGTGACCCTTGCAGTGGCACTTCTTAATCTCAGACTTCTGCGGTGGCCCTTGCGGGGCACCTTTCGAATGCCATTGCTGCAGTGACCTTTGCAATGGCAGTGACCCTTGTAGTGGCACTTCTCAATCTTGGACTTCTACGGTGGCCCTTGCGGGGCACCTCTCGAATATCATTGCTGCAGTGACCCTTGCAGTGGCACTTCTCAATCTTGGACTTCTGCGGTGGCCCTTGCGGGCACCTCTCGAATGTCATTAATAAGAAAAGTATTTTTATTTTATTTACTTTTTTTTATAGGTAGACACCCTTCTACATTAGCCCCTCATGCAAAGTTTTTTTGGTTGGGTAGACTAAAAAAACTTTGTACGCCATAAAGTCAATTTCAACAATTATATATATATATATTTTTTTTAGGGACCCTAGGATCATTAAGTGCGGTGTCCCTTTATCCGAGGTTTTTAATTTTTTGAGAACCCACGCGTCAGTGTGGGAACTTTCATCTCATCATTTGGGAAAAAAGGTCATCACCTTTTTTGCCTTCCTGCACATTTTCCCATTCTCGTGTAAAAAAAAACATAAGACCCTTTTCTTGGGCTCTTTCATCTTCTTCAAAAACCTCATAGGGTCTTTGGGTTTGTAGTGAGGGAAAGTAAGAGCAAAGGAATTTAAAAAACCATAGCCTCACATATTTTGGTTCTGTCTTTTCGATGCTTTATTAATGGCTTTTAGTCCATCAAGCATTTCTTCAAATGCGCACATCCCTATAGCTATCTTATCACTTGGCTCGATATCTTCTTCCTTGCCCCTTATTTCCATTTGAGAGAAAAAAAGTTTGGTTACTTCCCGCCCATCTAGGTTTCCTCTCGGTTCGTCTGTAACCACTTTTGCCGAGGGTCTCTCGCCTCTTGGCGGTTCCTCGTCTGTCGCCTCTCGACCGAGATTTTACTACTGAGGATTCGTGTTATTGGGTTTCTCTGGAGTTCCTCATTATTAGTTTCTTTTTTTGGCCACCATTCTCATCATCAGTAGCTATTGGAATGAGTATTGGGGAATGGGGGTCATGAAATTTGAGTAATTGCTGAAGGGGTCTCGTCAGCTAGAGACTAGTTGAAGGGTCTCGCCCAAAAAATTTTATTCGTGGAAAAGGGTCTCGTCGAGAAGCGTTTGTAAAAAAAAAGGGCGGTCTCGCCCCATCTGGTTTGTGGAGAGGGTCTCGCCCAAGAAATTTTTTGTAAAGTAGGGTCTCACCGGGAAGCGTTTGTAAAAAAGGGGGGTCTCGCCCCATCTGGTTTATGGAGAGGGTCTCGCCCATAAAAGTTTTTGTGGAGTAGGGTCTCACCGGGAAGCGTTCATAAAAGGGGGGGGGGGTCTCGCCCCATCTGGTTTGTGGATAGGGTCTCACCCATAAAATTTTTTGTGGAGTAGGGTCTCGCCGGGAAGCGTTCATAAAAGGGGGTCTCGCCCCGTGTGGTTTGTGGAGAGGGGTCTCGACGGTTGAAAATCGGGGTCTCGCCTAGTTCCCACGCGCTCTTGGGTATCGTGACTAGTTGGTGTGGAGATGGGGGTCTCGACTGATTCTTCCACAACTTTGGTTGTCTCAACCAGCGGTAATGTGGAACTGGGTGTATCGACTAGGGACACTATAGGATTGGGGGTCTCGTCCAATTTCAACTCATCCTTGGGTTTTGCATTTGGGGTAGCCCCTCCTGGGGTTTCTGTGGGCAATGTGTTGTTTGCTACAGATCTTTCACGCGACCCCTTTTGTACTATGGGTTCCTCATCAATGCCACCACTTGGCGTCGCAAGACCCTCTTTAGTTATGGACTCATCGCGGGCAGGCTTCATGCTAGGGGGTGTAATACCCCGTACTTTTGGCTATATTTATTTTGGGATTAATTAATTAAATGCGTATTAATTGGAAATTAATCCGGGTTATAAATACTAATATGATGCGATTGGTATTTGATTATGTACATATATGATTATATATGTATTTGGTATTATAAAATTTGTCATGGGATTTATATACGGCAATTTGGAAATTTTGTTGAGACGCGTGGGACCGCCGCGTCACGGTATAATATTTTGATATTAAAAGTGAGTTTAAAATCTATAATCCGTATGGTCGTTTTGAGTGCGCCAACCCGTCCGGAAGGGTCGAGATAGTCAGAAAACACTAACCGGGGGTATAGTTTGGGTCCCGGGGTATTTTTAGGCCATACCGGTAACTTAAAGGGTATTTTAGTAATTTGGTATTTTTGGGTAATTAAAAGTGACGAAAATTGAGAGTTGTAATCTGATAAGGATTGACCCCAACCAACCCTTATTAACCCAACAAGCTACGGAGGTTTATTAAGTTAGGTTTTCATAAGTTTCCCCAAAGCAAACCCTAGCCACCATAGCCTTTTGGAGAAGAAAGCTTGGAGAAGGAGAGAGAGAGAGGAATTCTGCAGAAATTCTACACCAAGCCCACACCAAATTCAGAGACAAACAAGGCAAGTGGTTTAACTATGTTTAATTTCAAAGGATGTTCTTTCCATGTTAGAAAATTGATGTTTTACAAATTGTTCTTGGAAGATAAATGAAAACCCATGTTAATTGGACTTAGAATTTGATTATTGAGGACCATTTGTACATAGAATAGTATGGAGATGAAATTATATGATGATTATACATGATTGGGTGAAACAAAAACGAATTTAAATTGATGAATTGAGGGTTTGAAAATTAGGGTTCTTGTTCATGTATAATTTGGGGGAAAAGTTTAATATTTGCAAATTTGATGGAGGATTAGGATGAGTTAATCCATAAAAACGTGATAGGATGCGGTTATATTGTGTTTAGAATTGTTTAGATATCTTAAATCAATCATTGGAACATATTTTGGAGAAGATTTGAGGAGTATAAATGGTGAAAAACGATTTTTGGGAAGTTCTGGGCCGAAACTGGCATCTCGTTAGAAGCAGCCCCAGGTCGTTCGAATGAACTCGTTCGAACGAGCTTCCAACGAGTTGAACAGTCGTTATTAACGAGTGGGGATTTTCGTTCGATATCTCGTTCGAACGAGATATCGTTAGAAGGGTCAGTTCGTTCGAACGAACTGGGATCTCGTTCGAACAGCCTCGTTCGAACGAGACTTCTAACGACCTGACAGTCCAAACTCGTTCGAAGCCTCGTTCGAACGAGACTTCTAACGAGTTGACAGTTTGACCCTTTTTGGACTGTTTCGATTTTTGGAGCCCCTTAAACTTGTTCGAGGATTTAGGTGACCTTCCTTTTATTGATGTAAGGCTAGATTTGGGACTTTTGGATTATTGAGAGGAGTAAACTATATACGAGAGTTATATTCTAAGAACCATTTGGGTTGAGACGTGAGTGTCTACTACGATGTAAGGATGAATTATAGCGCGTATAATTACAAACCGGAATAGCATGAATTGTGATAATTATAGTTAGTACGAGAGTGCAATATGTACTACGATTAAAATATGGTATTACTAAGACATGTGTTTACTTGGTATTAGTATATGGATTGTTTGTATGACATACCTACCATACTTGCTATCACGGGAGGTTGCGTTCGCTTAGGACCCTCTAATCCTTGTGTGCCTACGGGGGGGATATAGACTGGTACCTTGATGAACATAGGTCATAGAAAGACTTATTGTGATATTAATAAGTCCGCTGACCATGGGAGCGTAGGTATGTGCATGACCCATGTGATGGTGACTGTGTTCGCCTCCACTATTTGTGATTTGTGTTATCTGAACTATTCCTGAGAGATTCGGAATATGTGATCCTTATGTACGTGATGTACCGGGATAGATAGCAGAGTATGTGTGCACCATAGCTTAGATTGCGGGGTGCTTGTATCGTATATTTATGATGTGAATAATATGCATTAAATCGATGGAAATCCTCATGTTAATGTTGTAAAATATTACGGTATTGTTTTGAGAATATAACGAGTTAACTGATAATTATATCAATGGCATATTTAGTAACTGAGTTTACGTTAAACCTCAATTTGATTACGAGCGTTGTTATGTTAATTGGAACCGAGTAAAATGGGTAGAACCTTTGGTAGTCTAGCTAGTTACGTTGTCACTCAGCTAATGGAAAGGGTAGTTATAGATGGGTACTTACGTTAGGAGTGCACAGTTAGTCGAGAGGTGAGAATTTAATGTGAGTGCACGTCCTAACATGTACTTTGCATTTAATGTTTTAAATGTTTTTAAATCACTTGCAGGTTTTTAAACTGATTTCCACTTTCGGGCTCTGACCCATTTGCTTTCAAATATATTTTCTTGTAAAACCATTTTAGGTGCCCAGCCACAGGGACACCAAGCATAGGTACTCATTCAGGTGACGAGCCGTAGCTGTTTGTGGAAGCTACAGGGATTTGCATGTAGACGCTTCTATCTTTTGGATTCCAGAGTCACCATCTATCCGTTGTAGGGCATGTTGCCCATTCCTATTTAGAGACATCATTTTTACATTTCAGTTTTCAGACTCTAGCATGTATTGCTCAGTATTCAGTTTTAGTTATTTATTTCAGTTTACTTATCAGTTGTGGGATTCGTATTGAGGAGTTTTTCCTCCAGGTTTTATTTATATATTGTGATGGTTATCCGTTTTACTTCAGCATGGTGAATGGTGTTATTTAGTTATTCATTACTTCTGTTGCATGTTAATCAGATTTAATAAAATTTGGCACTTACTTTTTAAATACTAGGTGGTTAGTAAAAATAAAACGTTTTCGACAGTGATGCTATTAACTGAGCCAACTTGGCATTTCGAATTAATTTTATAAAGGAGTAGCTACCCGGTGTTTAATTAGTCGGGGTGTCACAGGGGGTTCCTTGCAATCTATTGTTTCTATAGGGGTTGTCACTTCCCCTCTCTTTTTAGCGGCGGGGAATACCCGGGGTTCTTCACTTGGGATCTCTACCGGGATTAGTTCTTTTCTTGGGCTGATGACTCTTGGTAGTTCTTCAGCTACGTAATCCTCTTCTCAGGCATGGAAGGACTATATGCGCATTCGTCAAGGGTGGGATTTTAGTACTTATCGTCATGCTCCTTTTTTTGGTTCGGCTGACAACTTCATGGTTTCTCTTACCGAATTTGAGAAAAAATTCTCTAGCACTATTCTCGAGCGCCCTCACGTGGGATTAAGTGAATCTGTTGATTCCCTCACTGTTTCTCTAGATTCTAATCTCCGAGTCCGCATCGATCGCAGTGATTTTCCTTATTCTAATGTTGACGTCAAAGCTGCGGGGGTTCCCCTGGAGGAGTGGGCCAGCTGGGTCGACTATGTTCTGAGCATTCCCGATTACTTGACTACTCTTAGGGAGGTTGATCTTTTTACTGCCGTCAGTAGCCTAAAGTCCTGCACCATATCTAGGCATGTTTCTTCGCTCAATCTTTTATTGTCTCGATGGAGTATGGAGTCCCACACATTTATCACGGGCTGGGGTGAATTTACCATCACTCTAGAGGATGTATGTGAATTGTATGCTCTTCCTTTCTTTGGGCAACAGGTTTTTTCTGACGACTGTGAAGATTCTTTAGAGCAGGAGATGATGGGGGAGCTACAGTCGGCTCTCAGTGAGTGCTCAAAGTATGTAGCTATAAATATAACTAGTCATTCTAAGCATTCCTTTACCAAATGGCAAAGGTACTGGTTCAGGGATTTCGAGCAGTTGCAGAAGGGAGAGACATCCTGCGCAGTCCCCAGAACCCAGGATGGTCCCAAGCTCCACTCTCCATCACATTTGGCCGCTTTCTTGGTTACATTTCTGACTCGGTTCCTTCTGCCAGGTAAGCCTGAAGATTCCCCTCGCGAATTTCTTTTTAGACTGGCTGTACGGTTATCACGTGGCAGGTCAATACCTATGGCCGCCTTGACTTTGGGTTCTCTTTACACCTGGATGGACCGAGCACATGTAGATGTAGAGAGGTCTTGCGGTCGGTATGATGTTGCTAATTATACAAATGTCGCTCTCTTGATGGCCTTTTTATTTGAGCACTTCCCCCACTTTGCTCCGGGGACTCACGCTTGTCATAGCGATGATGCGTGACTTCTCCGATGGCACAAAAAAATTCTGAAAAAATCTTTGGGAATATTGATTGATGATATTGAGGAGTTTCAGTTTCGGCCTTATACCAAGCATCCTGGGGGAACTTTCAGCTGGCTTTCTTTCCCTGGCGATGGCGGGACTTTCTATTGGCCTTCAGTAGTGGGGTCTGTTTCCACCTGTCCTCATATTAATGTGGTGATCATGCTCTTACCATGCCACCTCCCTTTTTGGACCGAGTTAGGTCCGTGTGCTGAATCTTATCATTCCGAGAGGGCAAGACGATAGTTTGGCTATGATCAGGGCGTTCACATCCCTCCTCTTCCTACCTACAACGATCTTTCTGAGGCATTTTCAGACGTGTGTGCTAACTTCACTCTTTGGGGATTGTTCCATAGGATCAGTGGTTTGGGTGGTCTCTATGTGCCTCCCTGTGATTATCATCGTTTGTTTACTTCATCTTGGTTCCTTCTTTGGCAGCAGCAGGTTCGTCTTATCCAAGAATGTGTAGTTGGTCCCCCTCATGAGACTAACCCAATTAAATATACCAAAACCCAATTTTTGGTCAGGCGGACGCATAAAGATCCTTGGTTTCTCAGTGCCACTTCCATTCCACCCTTGGAACAGGCCACTCCCATTTTAATTAAGCCTCTTCTTAACGAGTCACTTCAGCCCCTAACGGCTGAAATTCCCCCTGTGAAGTCTAGAAGTCGACCAACAAGCAGAGGGAAAGTGAGTACTTCTACCGCAAGCAAAAGGAAGCACCTCGACACAGATGTATCTAATTTCGTTCCTGCTTCTACCGCCTCTCCTCCCCCTTCTCCCGTGAGGACTTGGGCTGAAAAAAAGAAAAAAGGAAATGGCGATGGCATGGTTGCCCCCTCCATAGTGGACCAAGAGTCCGATACTGATGATCTTGGGGTGGAGGAGACATATCTAGTTGCGAAAAAGAATGGTTACGGAGCATCGTATGTTTCTTCCCGGAAGGTACGAGTCGCATCTATTCCCATTATAGAAGGTAATATATTACGACATTCTTTACTCAGTGGAACTAGTTCTTTCAGAGTTTCACCTCCTGGATCTCCCTCCCCTTCATTGGAAGAGGAACTAGTTGATTATGGAAGCACCCCTTCCTATGACGACCATAGTTCTTCTTCGGGTGATATGGGCGACCTGGGTTTCCATAGAGAAAGCACTACTGACACTTATGCTTTGTTATAAGTCTTGAGAGAGTCTTCTAGTGATGATGAGGCATCCTATTCTTCTGGGGGGTTATCTCCACTACCCAACATCTCCCTTATGGCCAGACTACGCGCCCTGCTGTGGTAAGTGTTCCTCTTTGTTGGAAATTTGATACATACGATTTTTTATCTTTTTCCCCTCATTATTTTATTTGTTAAAGAAAGTATTCTGTCGCATTTTTTTTCAGGTTATTACCATAGAGTCAAGTAGTTCTCCTCTTCCCCCACTGCGACTGACGCCTTTTCTGCGAGAGAGGAATTCCATGCTCGTTTCTTCCCGAGGCCTTTTTAGAGAGGTTTTCTATCTCCTTACCTCCTTTACCATATAATGTAATTTATTAATTTTCCAATTTACATTTCAGTTGTGTATACTGGTATTTCCTTACAGCTTTCATCTGTGCACCATACCCGCACGAGGACCACTTTCTTGTCATCTCCTTCTGCTCAGGTATGCTTCTCCATTATTGTAAATTTCACTGCGCCCCCTTTTTTTTCTTTACTCCTTCCTTTTATTTACTCATTTACAATGTGTAGGGGGTTGTGCCTTCCAGCATTGTCACTTCATCTTCTCTTCTTTCGACAGTGGGCACTTCTACAGCTGAGCCCCTGGGCACCTCCTCATCGTATGTATTATTATTTTTGAATGTTTGTTTCCTTTCGGTAGCAGGTCCTAATGACTTTTGTATTTTCTTCTCAGGGAGGGACTCTTCCCTTACCTGATGTTATTATCCCCGGTTTGTCCTCTTCGTGGAGGATTTCTATCCCCCGAGTCTGCATATCTATGGATGGCAGACCCTTGGTTCAGGCAATTTCTCACGGCCCAATATTTACTGTGGCATCAACTAGTGAGCCTACACTTCAGGTTAGGCCTTTTCCATTCGAGCATGGAATCTCTTTCCCCTCGAACATGTGATGAATAACACATTTTCATTCTTTGCAGGCTATCAGCACAACCCCTGCTGCGTCGATCGTCCTTTTCCGCTCTTCCCCTCTGGATGGGGCCCAGGTATTTTCATATTTGCTTAGTTATAGATTCCTTCTCTATCCGGTCTGTACTTATCGTAGCCCTCCTTCTCCTTTGTTGCAGTTATCCTTTGGTGCTATTTTGATGGCGGGTCCTACTATTGTCTCTTCAGCAACCCCTATACACAAGCCCGCTTGCCCTATTACCGCGCCTCTTCAGGTAGCTATCTTTGCTGTGCTATTGAGGAATTTCCATCTCCCCTTATTAATTGAGATATATTTTTTTTATGCATGAGATAGGTGATTTATTAACTCTTGCCCCTTCTTCTCCTCCGCAGCCTCGCCTGTCCATTGCAACTTCCGTTGCTGAGGTTATTCTTTCGAAAGTGCCTGAGGTTGAGGTAGCTTCTTTAGGGGCATTGGTTACTGAGATAGCCCCTGCAGGGGCACCCGATATTGAGTCCACTTCTTCAGAAGCACTGGTCGCCGAGACAGCCCCTGCAGGAGCATCGGTCAGTGTGGCGGCCCCTGTGGGAGCCCCCGCACCTCCTCTTTTGACCGTTATGGAGAGATTTATTCAGGTACAGTGTATAAGTGTGGCCCCTTCCCCGATGTCATTTTTTTTATGTCTTTATTAATTTGTTTAAATTGTGCAAGCATTCCCATCTTCGCCCTTATTGCATTGTTTCTAGGTGAGTGAGGTTGCTCCGATGACTATGGAGTCTGATGAAGTTGCTCTGATATTTGTTGACCCTGAGAGTGGGATGGCTGCGAGAGAGGTATTAAACTAGCATACACCCTCTTTTTACTATTCTCCTCTTTTCTTCTTGCGTATATTGTGCAAGCATTCTCATTTCACCTTTGTCTCATCGTTTCCAGGTGCATGAAAGTACTCCGATGACTGTGGAGTCTGGCAGTGGGGCAACTACGAGAGAGGTATTAAACTAGCATACCCCCTCTTTTTACTATTCCCAATTTTTCTTCTTGCGTCTACTGTGCAAGCATTCTCATTTCACCTTTGTCTCATTATTTCCAGGTGCATGAGAGTACTCCGATGACTGTGGAGTCTGGAAGTGGGGCAACTGTGAGAGAGGTATTAAACTAGCATACCCCCTCTTTTTACTATTCCCCTCTTTTCTTCTTGCGTATACTGTGCAAGCGTTCTCATTTCACCTTTGTCTCATTGTTTCCAGGTGCATGAGAGTACTCCGATAACTGTGGAGACTGGCAGTGGGGCCACTGCGAGAAAGGTATTAAACTAGCATACCCCTTCTTTTTACTATTCCCCGCTTTTCTTCTTGCGTATGCTATGTAAGAATTCCTATTTCACCCTTGTCTCATTATTTTCAGGTGCATGAGAGTACTCCGATGACTGTGGAGTTTGACAGTGGGGCAACTGCGAGAGAGGTATTAAACTAGCATACCCCTTCTTTTTACTATTCCCCTATTTTCTTCTTGCGTATGCTGTGCAAGCGTTCCCATTTCACCCTTGTCTCATTGTTTTCAGGTTCATGAGGGTACTCTGATGACTGCGGAGTCTGGTAGTGGGATGTATGTGGAGAGAGATCATAGTTCAAGGTCACTCCTTTGATCGGTGACGCTGATTCTGGTGGAGAGTCTTCTTTCCTCCCTTCTGAGGCGGGGTCTCGCCACTCCGACGACGATGATGAAGTAGAGGATGCTGCGACTATTGCGGGTAGACTATGGCGTGAGGAGTTACCAGGACGATTCAGGACACATGAGTGTCAGCTCTTGGATCTCATCTTAGAGAACCATCCCGAGACATTCATTTCTCAGAGTATACTTCAGATTGACAGTCTCACGGCCTTCAACCTGAAGGCTCTTGCCAGCCATGTGCATGAGTTCTTGGCCACCTCCCCTGCTAAACTGACTAGCTCTTCCATTTTGCTATTCTTGGATGCTATCCGCGACTTGCAGCAGTATCCTTTTCATTTGGATTGGCTTGATGCGGGAGTTCGCCCCATTCTGAGTGTACCTTGCCAAAAGATAGTGAGATTTCACACTTCTCGACAGTCTAGGGTTGAGCAGCGATAGGCTGAGGCCACGAGAATCCGGAATCAGATCGCCTTACTGCAGGTGAAACTCTCCATACTCGAGTCTGGTGATGAGGAGGACGAGGCTCAATTGGCTAGGTTGGAGGAAGAGTTTTTGCAGGAGGCTGGTCCATCGTATGCTGGTGCCATTGCTCATGATGATTTATTTTTTTTAGTTTCTAGCAGATAGGCTACTTCTTGCTTTGTAGTGCTCAGAATTCTATGTGTACATCACTGATCATTCATGAATGAGACACTTTGTTTCTTTTGGACTTTTCGTTTCCCTTGTTCTCCGTTTATATTGTGGGTGTTTGTTTTATATGACTTTCTCTAATTTCTTTGAGCATTTAGCCTACTGATGGCTGCCTCATATACTGCGGGGTACTTGCATTAACGTGAGAAGTTATGTATATATATATATATATATATATATATATATATATATATATTGTATATATTTTTTTCAAAAAAATGCACCTCTTGTAACTGTGAGGTATCTGCATATTACTGTCTTGGATTGCCCCTCCTGTTTGTGGGGGTACTCCTGCACACTATTACTTATATTCATAAAGGCTAGGTTAGAGAGGGGGTGACCCCTGTCCCCTTCCAGAAAGTCTGGTTTCATTGAAAACTACTTGAATTAGCTAACCCCTAGCCTTTGGGGTTCTTGCTCTATATTCTCTTTAAGATTTTCATTGTTCTTTGAAATATTAAAGATGAGGAATTTAACCCCCCCTCTATATTTTCTATTAATTTATGCCTGGGGGGACTTTGCTCAGTATACTTTCTCTTAGGATGGACTTACCTCCCAAGTGTAATGGGCAAAGTTCCTGATTTTTTTTTGTGTACTCTCCTCTACCCTAATAGGGAGTATATATATTTATGTATATATATATATATATATATATATATATATATATATATATATATATGAGTAAACAAATCAAGCATCAATAATGACCAGAAGTGTTGCTATTTCATTTCTTTACTTTTGTGTGTTGTTTACAATGTGGTATTGCTCAAAAGAAGTTACAAAAAAAAAAAACTTTTCCGGTATAGGAGCAATTTTGAAAATCCATTACAGACATGCAAGACACAAATAAAACTTGTTAGTTGTTACTAAGCATAGTACCTCTTCAGCCACTTGCAGTAGATGGACTGGAGGCAATCACTCTCTGGTTCTGATATTTGTCAGTAGCCCGACTTCCCCACTCCTCTGACAACAAAGGGGCCTTCCCAGTTAGGTTTGAATTTTGATGCCGACATGCTACGAAGATGGTGAGTTTATGCTCGCAGGACTAAATCTCCCACCTAGAACTCTCTAGGCTTAACTAAGTCCTCATAGGCCCTGGACTATTGCTGAGTGTAGACTTTGAAATTCTCTCTCGCCTTGTCCCTATGTTCGTCCAGCGCCTCCAGCTGCACATGCCTTGGGTCAGGGATGAGCCCATTGCTAAGAGAAATTCTGGCTGAAGGTACCGCCAACTCCACTGGTAGGACAGCTTCAGTCTCGTATACCAAAGAGAATGGAGTAAACCCTGTCGGTTTTCTTTTCGAAGTACAGTAAGCCCACAACACCATAGGTAACTTTTCATCCCACGCCCCCGGTCTATCCTCCAACATTTTCTTTAAAATGTTTATCAGGGTCTTATTGGTAGCCTCTGCTTGTCCATTGCCCTTGGGGTAGGAGATGGTTGAGCTATTATGCACAATTTTATATTTGTCTGTGAGGAGGGCCATCTCCTTGCATACGAATTGCTTCCCATTATCCGTTAAGATCACCGTGGGTATACCAAACCTGCATATGATATACTCCTTTATAAACTGGGTTACCACTTGGGCGGTGACTCTCCTTAGAGGAATGGCTTCCGCCCATTTGATGTACAATTCTGTAGCCACAATGATAAAAGCCTTGCCGTGAGATACTGGGGCGATCTTTCCCACCAGGTCGAACGCCCACGTATGGAAGGGATAAGGAGCTGCCAAGATTTGAAGACTGACGGAGGGAGCGTGAACCATGTTTCCATGCACTTGAAATGCTCTACACTTCTTCACATACCCAATGGAGTCAGCCTCCATGGTCGGCTAGTAGTATCCCATCGTCATCAGTTGGTCATACATTTTGGCACCCCCCACGTGGGAGGGCTCATGAGCTTCTTTCAGCACTCTCTCCGCTTCTTCTTTGACTACGCATCTTAATGCCTTCTCGTTGTATCGCTTCCTGTATAACTCTCCTTCAACTAAGTAGAAACGAGGTATTCTTTTTCTAAGGTAAATTTCACCCGCTCTCTCTGTGGGAAGCTCCCCATCTTTCAAGTATGCTATATATGGCTGTCTCCAATATTCAAAGGCTTCCACAAAGTTAGCCTCCACCGACTGGTCAAAATTAGTTTGGCACTTTAAACAGCTTTGTTACAAACGGGCCGCCTCTGCGCTCATGGTAGGCTAATAGTACCCGCTTCGCTGCAGCCGTCTATAGAGGGGGATGTCGGTATCTTCGCAATGACTTTGGTGAATTTCTATTAACGTTTCCTTGTCTTCTTGCTCACCGACGCACCTTGCTAGAAACCCTCCGGGACTCTTGAAGTAGAGAGTTCCTTGCAGCACATAATAGTTGGCTAACTCCTACATCTTCATTGCCCCTTCTCTAGTTTCAAGCTGCTTTTCCACTAGACACCTCCAATCTTTCGTCTCGTTACTCGGGAACAAAGATTTTACAGTAGTGGGTATTGTTCTCCTCCGCACTATGATGGTTGCTTCTGACTCCTCCATGTCCAACTTTTGTACTATGGTGGCGAGCGCGTCAGGGTGCATGTTCATTGTTCGCGCCTGCCTCTCCACAGTTACTTCTAAGGATTGTCCTAGTAGCATTTGGATGATGTGTCTGTAGGGCGCTAAGTTGGTGTTCTTAAGGGAAAACTCCCCATTGACCTGACTCACTACCAGGTTGGATTCCCATCGTATACACAATACCCTGACCCCTCTTTTGAGTGCTTCCAGCATCCCTAGAATGAGGGCCTCATATTCAGCCTCATTATTTGAGCATTTGAAATCCAGCTTGAAGGAAATAGTGATTTTTTCTTTCCCCTCTGACAGTATGATGTCGGATCCACCTGTTCCTTGAGCACTGGAACCATCAAACTCCATAAACCACTTCTTCACCTCCTTCGCCATGCATGCTTGAAAGCTCTCTCCGGGTAGCTCTTCACTAGGTGGTTCGAAAACTCCACTTGGGAAGTGGGCCAGCAGATCTGCTACTGCTTGGATTTTAATGGACTTGGGCACTACACATTTTAGATCATATTCTAACAAGATCAAAAACCACCTTGCTGGTCGTCCCACGAGTATAGTCCGCGCGAGGAGGTACTTGATGGGATCACACTTGGTGACTATGTGAAATGTGAAGGCTAAAAGATAGTGTCTCAACTTCTGGTCCATAAATACCAATGCCAGGCAGTGTCTCTCAATGCTGGTGTATCTCGATTTTGTTCCATAGATTACTCTTGATAGGTAGTAGACCGACTTGTCCACTCTTCCTTTCTCCTGCACCAAGAGGGCCCCTATCGATCTCTCTGTAGAAGTGAGGTAGAGCAGCAGTGGCGTTCTGGCTTCGGGGGGAATCATCGTGGAAGAAGAGGCTAGGATTTATTTAATCTTCTCGAACTCTTTCTCCTATCTCTCTCCCCAAACCCACTTGGCTTTGTATTTTAGTAGAGACGCGAACATATGAGTTACTTCTACCAGCGCAGGTATAAACCTCCACAGGTAGGATACCTTTCACAGGAAGCTCTTAAGTTGCCTCTGACTCTTGGGTGATGGCGTCATCACAATGGCTTTCATCTTCTACGCATCCACTTGCACCCCTTGTCTATTCACAACAAAACCTAAGAATTTCCCTGTAGTAACCCCAAAGGCTCACTTTGAGGGGTTCATCCTCATCTTATACCGGCGACACCTTTCAAATACTCTCCTAAGATCCTGTATATGCTTGCTTTCTTTCTTATATTTCACCACCAAGTCATCCACATAGAATTATAGTATATCATGTAATAGGTAGTGAAAAATTTCCATCATGGTCCGCTGGTATGTGGCCCCGACATTCTTCAATCCAAAGGGCATGACTGTATAGTGGAAGTTCCCCAATGGTGTGAAAAAGGCAGTCTTTTTCGCATCGGAAGGGTCCATTTTAATCTGGTTGTACCCATCCATGAAGTTATACATCTCATGTTCCGCGGTGGCATCCCCTAAGCTGTCTATACTTGGTAGTGGGAATTAATCCTTAGGACATGCCCTGTTCAAGTCATGAAAATCTACACAAATTCTGATTTGGCTTTTGTCTTTTTACGCCACTAGCACTATGCTGGAAAGCCATATGGGGTGCTGAATAGGCTTGATGAACCATGTCGCTAACAACTTCTCCACCTCAGCTTTTATTTTCAAATCAAGGTCCGCTTTGTATGTACGTGTGGCTTGCCTTACCAGAAGGGCATTGGGAAAGATGTTCAATCTATGAGAGCTCACTTCTGCATCCATTCCTGGCATCTCTGTGTACTTCCACGCAAATACATCAGTGAACTCCTTAAGTAGCCCAATGAGCTCTTCCTTCTGCCACGGTTCTAGGCACTTGGAGATTAGAATGGGTCTACTCTCGCCCTCTTTTGGCCCCAACTTGATTTCCTCTAATTCTTGTAGTTTCTCTCTGGGTCCGTCTTGCATGCATTCTGGAGCTTCTTCTGGTTCCTCAACATGCTCAACGATATGGGATTCATCAATGATGAAACACTCGGGCGTCGGGTCGATGCTCTCATACCAGAACACCGCCCGCGCAGACCGTTATAAATGGTAGATGATCTTCCCGTCAGGCAAGACCACCTTCTTGCAAGTTCGAGGGGGTCTAGCTACCTCCTCTACTTTCCTCTTGCCTTTTTCCATGTGGGGGATTATCCTCCCTCCTAGACGGTCATGAACGGACTTCTTCTGCGGGACCCTTCCCTCAACTACCTTGATCCCTTCTAGTTTTCTTGTAGAGACCTTTCTTTCCTCATCTAACTCAGTGTTGAAGGCAACATGTACCAGGTGGGCCTCCTCAATGGCAAAGGGTCTCTGCATGGCCTTGATCACTATCTTTGTACCTCTAATGTTTGCCTTCGCACATTGATGGTAGGTGGAAGGCACTATGCCATGAGTGTGCATCCATACCCTTCCAATGAGTAATTGGTATCTAGTGTTAGCATTAATAACATGGAATTTGATGTGGGAGGTGAAATTTCCCAACTTAATTCCCACATTCACGTATCCAATAGATTGCATTGTGACATTATCAAATTCAAAAATTACTAGTGGTACCGGAACCACCTTCCCCTGGTCAATTCATGTTTCATATAATGTATTGATGGGCATGATGTTAATAGATGCTCCCCCATCCATTAACGACCTGGGAAATGAGACTCCATTAACCGTGGTTGTAACATACAACGGGCGGTTGTGGAAGTAAGGCACCAACCTATCTGCTTCTGAAAACACCACTTCAGAAGTATACTTCTTAATCATCCTTCCGATTGGCCCCTGCCAATTTAGCGAAGGATCTCCCCGCTGCTGCACTGCCTCCAAGACCTTCCTCGTGATGGACACCCTTGTGTCGTACTTCACGCCTATCTGGTCGAAAAACTACTTGAACTTGGGGCTCCTTGCTATGGCCTCACATTCAGAATCTAAGTCTACCTTGTACGCTTGGTCACTATAAACATACTCCGCTTCGGAGGTCCCTCCCTCATCTAGGGCGAGGATGACATCTACCTCTCCCTCTGAGAGCGTCACTTCCTTAACTTCCCCACTTCCATTTTCTTGTTCCGGAGTGAAGAACCACTCCTCTTGCTTTCTTTCTAGCTCAAGTCTACTTAGTGATAGACTTCCTACCTCCTCACATAACTGATCTCTGCTCTCCCACTCCATCAGACATTTGGTAGCTTCTTCATCATAAGCAACTACCATGTTGGCAGTGCCAAAGTGATGTGCAGGAAGTGGATTCTCGTTAACATCCATAGGTGGTATCTGTAAGGTACCACTGGCCATCTGCTCACCAATGATTCTTCACAAGTAGTAACAATCTTTGGTAGAGTGTTGCACTCGTTGGTGCAACTCGCAGTACTTTGGATTGGCCTTGTCAGCGGCAGTGGGGGTTTCTCCTTTTAGGTGGGGAGGTCCTGCTACACCTTCCCGTACTAAGGTGCGGTAACAATCCATAGCCTCAGCTACGCTGCATGGTAGTGGCGGTGGGGCATCTTCCCCAAACTTTCTCTTGTTGCCGGGACTGTCAGTCTTGGCCCCAGAGCCTCCCTTCGTCCCTTTGTTACTCCCGTCCACATAGTTAACCGCTTGCCTCCTCAAAACTTGAAATCTCCCAGAAGTCAGTGGAACTTGCGTCCTCCAACCCGGGGCCCTTGGTTTGATTATCATAGCTATGTTGCTAGTGGCCCTAGTGAACTCCCTAAAAGTTCCGTCTCTAGTTTCGTTGATCAAGTACAACTTGTACTCTTCTAAGAGTCCTTCCACGCATATCTGCAATAACCTAGCTTCCGCCACATCCTCGTGGACGTCTAAAGCCCTCTCGTGAAATCTCTTGATGTAGTGCATCAACTCTTCTCCTGGATTCTGGACCTCTTGCGCTAGGTGTCTTAATGTAAATTTATCCTCCACTACGAAGAACTTCTGGAGGAAATGCTTATGCATCTCTTCCCAAGTAGGAGTGCTGTTAGGCGCTAAATGGGAATACCATGTATAACCCTTCCTCGTGAGGGTCTTAGAGAACTCCCTCAATCTCAGGTTCTTATCGCCTGCATGCACTCCCAAGTACTCGACAAACCTATTCACGTGCTCTCTAGGGTTCTCCCCCCTTCCGTTGAACTTGATAAATTTTGGTGGGACATACCCCTAAGGGTATGGCTTCTCATTTACTTCCTGCGGATAGGGGTCTTGTAACTCCTCATATAGGTGAGTACCCTCCCTCTAAGAGGAGGAGAGTAGCTTCCTCACTTCCTCCATGGTAATATCCTTAGAGGGTGACTCCTCCAAACATATGATCTTAGCAGCTGGCGAACCTGATTGCACCACCGCTTGCTCCGACACCACTTTCCGGGACGAAATCGTCCCTGCTGGAATCGTAACAGTGGTGGTTACCCCTCTAGAAGGGTCAGCAGCTGGTGTCACACAACCTTGACCCAAACATGATAGGTCTACGTTATTTTGTTTCAAGAAGTAAAAAAACATTGCCATAAGATTCATACCTTCCATTGGAGCCACTGCCGACGAACTGGTCTGCCCTCCCTGAGGCGCAGGCGCCTTGACTCCGATCACCACCGCTTCTTCCTGGGTAGTCTGGTCACTGTGAGCTCCATTACCAGATGGAATTTCCTCAAAAACCAATTGCTTAGACACATTGAAACCTTCATTGTCCATTGAAATAAGAATACCTCCCCAGCAGAGTCGCCAAATGTAGGAGGGTAGTTAGACTGGGGTATATGAATAACTGGAAAGGGTGAGGCGTGACCCACTCCAATGGACGCTGCCTGTAAGGTCTTCAAGGTCTTCTGGTGCAACTTCTCAAGAAACTTTCTCCTTCTGGTAACAATGGAACTCAAGCTTCAACTCACTGCCTGCAAGAAGATGAACTTTCACAAAAAAAAAATAGTAATTTTCTCAAAGGAAACACCTGAGAATGATGGATGTTAGTGGGGAGTGAAGGAACAAGGCACTCAGCATTAAGAGAATGAGCAGGGAGAGAATACTAGGTAGGTCTGGTGAGATTTTAGCATAGTAACAGTGAAATTTCAAATTGTCTCCCGATTGACCTTGCCCAGAGGTCTATTTATACTAGGGCATTAGGGCTGAGTTGGCATTTTTGGGCGCCAAAATTGAGAGGGTTGGTGGGGAACAATGTCTGAAGTGTACCATTTGTCCCTACCTGCAGGCAGCCTGCCTATCCCATCCCGCAGGCGCCACCTGGCGCCAACCAAAGTCAAAAAGCATATATGTCTCCTAATGAAGACAAGATATCAGATTTGGTAATTATCTTTTTGAAACGGTAACTTGTGGTGCAATTTTGCAAATCTTAAGAGAGGAGGCCTTAGGGACCCCTCTCTTCTAAAATTATTGTTTTTCTTGAGAGGGACCTCGAGGACCCCCTCTTCTAGAAAAGTCAAACATGTTAGAGTTTATTCCTTGTGAGTAGCCAGCTCTTTGGCTGCTCACTTCACTTGTGACCAAGTGTGAAGTGTGTGTGGTCTTGAGTGACTTCTGGGTCTTCCTACTAGTACTCTCTCAATCCTATAGTGCTAAGTGGTTGAGCTTGCTCAACATACCTTGTCCCTCAGTCTCCAAGACAAAACTCCCAGGAGGTCCCAACTAGCCTGCTTGAGCCCTGCTTGCTCAACTAGGCAACCTATACAAGAAAGCAAAGTGTTAATACTGTTGTTCTTTTAAAGAATGGCATTTCATGATGAGGAGTTGCTCGTGGTAGCCACTTCCTCATCCTGGCCACCCTGGATGGGTTCTTTCTCAATATGAGTTTCTGCCGGAACCCTTGCGGTGGCACTTCTCGGATAACATTTCAGCGGTGCCCCTTCGGGGGGAACTTCTCAAGCGTTATTTCGGCAGTGACCCCTGCGGCGGCACCCCTCGAATGACATTACTGCAGTGACCCTTGCAGTGGCACTTCTCAATCTTGGACTTCCGCGATGGCCCTTGCGGGTCACCTCTCGAATGTCATTGCTGCGGTGACCCTTGCAGTGGCACTTCTCAATCTTGGACTTCTGCGGTGGCCCTTGAGGGGCACATCTCGAATGTCATTGTTGCAGTGACCCTTGCAGTGGAACTTCTCAATCTTGCAATTCTACGGTGGCCCTTGCGGGGTACCTCTCGAATGTCATTGCTACAGTGACCCTTGCAGTGGCAGTGACCCTTGCAGTGGCACTTCTCAATCTTGGACTTCTGCGGTGGCCCTTGCGGGGCACCTCTCGAATGCCATTGTTGCAGTGACCTTTGCAGTGGAAGTGACCCTTGCAGTGGCACTTCTCAATCTTGGACTTATGCGGTGGCCCTTGCGGGGCACCTCTCGAATGCCATTGCTGTAGTGACCTTTGTAGTGGCAGTGACCCTTGTAGTGGCACTTCTCAATCTTGGACTTCTGCGGTGGTCCTTGCGGGGCACCTCTCGAATGTCATTACTGCAGTGACCCTTGAAGTGGCACTTCTTAATCTTGGACTTCTGCGGTGGCCCTTGCGGGGCACCTCTCGAATGACATTGTTGCAGTGACCCTTACAGTGGCAGTGACCTTGCAGTGGCACTTCTCAATCTTGGACTTCTGCGACGGTGGCCCTTGCGGGGCACCTATCGAATGTCATTGCTGCAGTGACCCTTACAGTGGCAGTGACCCTTGCAGTGGAACTTCTCGATCTTGGACTTCTGCGACGGTGGCCCTTGCGGGGCACCTCTCGAATGTCATTGCTGCAGTGACCTTTGCAGTGGCAGTGACCCTTGCAGTGACACTTCTCAATCTTGGACTTCTACGGTGGCCCTTGCGGGTACCTCTCGAATGTCATTGTTGCAGTGACCCTTACAGTGGCAGTGACCCTTGCAGTGGCACTTCTTAATCTTGGACTTCTGCGGTGGCCCTTGCGGGGCACCTCTCGAATGTCATTAATAAAAAAAGTATTTTTATTTTATTTACTTTTTTTATAGGTAGACACCCTTCAACATATATATATATACCATTTTTATCATATATACGAATATAGCATCCCTATGCGGAGACCTGCGATGCGTACATACTCTGTTATCGAGTCTTGGTAAATCACATACTAAACAAAGGACTTCTGGTTCAGAATCACATCCGAACCATAAATACGATTCACATCATTTGGAGGGAAATACAGTTCTAAGCCTTTGGGCTATGCACACACCTAGCGCACTCAAATGACGGGTCACCCTAACATACTCACAAGTAGTGCTCAATCCCTAATTTCTATGTTATGAGATACAAGTCTAAGATCCCCCAAGATGTCTCATCAGGATAAGACCGCCCATGACACGAAACCTTTCGTGATAGCAATTAGTATAGGTATAATAATTCACACATTTGGTATTCACACAACCTATTTATATATAAATTCAGTATAGGTATACACATACCCTATAATATAACCCATACATAGTCTACATGATTCTCGAATATCCTACGCATCGTTAATTCATCATAGTATCTCTCATCATATAATCTCGAGTGTTTCCCACTATTCGAAAGGTTACTAATTAATCCTTAAGTCGTTTCAGTAGATAGCTCACTCATACCCTACTGGTTTAAGTCATTGGTTCCCTAGAATCCCCGTGACATGATAGCTCTCCTCGAATTTAAATTTTATTTACCAATTGTACCTAATTAATCTTAACCCTAAATTCTCCTCATGTGGCTAAGTCTTATCCCCAACATTGGTCTACTGATATTAGAATATCTCCAATTATATTTTAAAATTACTTAAAAAGTTAACTCGATCGTTTCTAGCGAGTTCTAAGTAAAGAGGGGAAAAATTGTCAGTTTCTGGGAAACCAAATCGATTCGGCCTTGGTCCGCTTTCCTAATCGATTTGACCAAGGAGCCTAATCGATTCGCGGTAACAGGTATCATCCTCTTCCTTTAACTGCTACGGGATTTCACCATTTTTAAACCTTTAAATATCCATTACAATAACCCAAAATCCCAACCAAATGTACCCAACATTATAGTAACACATATAAATAATTTCTAACGTAATAGAAACATTAAATCATTAAGAAACATTTTTAAATAAAATTAAATCAACAATAAATCATGAAAATCCTGGATTATCATTATTGTTAAAGAACTTCCATAAGAACTCAGATTCTTCCACATAATCATATTACAATTTCGTTTGAGTCGTTGTACATGAATAAGGGATTCAACCTAACATAATTCCTACCCAAGAACATGATTGAAATCTTCCAAATTACACCAATATTCATATGTTCATAATATTAATCATCCTATACTAACATGGATGGTATATATACTCAAAAGTAGTAGGTTAAACACTTGCCTTTATAAGTAGGTCTGAATTTTTGTAAAAGGATGATGATATTGTCTTCTTCTCCTTATGATCTATGTAACGGTGGTGGTGGTGCAAGAATGGTGTGGGAACCCTTTGGGCTTCTTTCCTTCCTCCTTTTATGGCCTCTCTATGGTTTGGCAACTTCTAACCCTAACTTGTTCCCTTTACCAGATGATATACACAGAAGACTTTCGTTGGTAACCTTTCCTTAAAAATTCAGAAATCGAAATACCCTCTCGGAGTATCGGTTTGGCCTAAAAATGCCCTGGGACCTAAAATAAACCCCCGAGTATAGTTTTCTGACTATTTCAGTCCTTCCAGACACATTGGCACACTTTTGACACGGTTGGCACGTGCGTCCCGACTAAATTACTGTAACCACCATATTTTTCACTTGTGACAGTTATAATACATTCATAATAATTTATTACGCATTCATTAAGTAATATACGATATAATTCATACAAATAAATATTAACCCTTGTCTCTTTAATTAATATTTATTTTAATCTCGATTGATTTGAAATGATTTTTCCCATTTTAATTTAATTAATCCCTATTTAATAATTATTAAAAATACGAGGTGTTATATACTTCCCCATTAATAACATAATTTCATCCCGAAATTCTGAAAAATATACCTGGCATAAATAACTCTGGATATTTTTCACGTATCTCACCTGCGCGCTCCCTAGTAGACTCATCGGCATTATGATGCCCCCACTGAGCACGCATAAGTTTAACTACCTTCGATCTCAGTCTTCTCTCATTGTGGTCTCGAATAGAAAATGGCCTCTCCCCATACAAAATATTCAGATGTAAATCAGTCTCCTCCAAAGTAATATGAGTGTGAGCTAACTCATCCCCGAGATATCGCCTCAGTGAAGAAATATAAAATAAATCATGGATTCGATTTAAATTCTCCGACAACTCGAGTCTATACGCTACCGACCCAATTTGCCCGATGATCGGGAATGACCCGACATACCTTGGCATGAACTTCCCTTTCTTCCCAAATCTCATGATCCCCTTTATAGGAGATACATGTAGTAGTACCTAATCCCCCACATTAAACTCCAGAAAGAACTGCTTGGCATCAGTGTAACTCTTTTATCTATTATGAGCTATCAGTATACGACTTTGAATTAGCTCAATCTTAGCCGAAGTATCTTGAATCACCTATGGTCCGAGAAGTTTCTTGTCCCGCCAATTCTAAGCAATAAGAGGGATAAACACAAGGTCTTCCGTTCAATGCCTTGAATGGTGCCATGCCAATCGTAAACTGATAGGAGTTATTGTATGCAAACTCCACCAATGGAAGATACTGCTCCTAACCTCCGCTAAAATCGAGGATACACATCCGCAACATATCCTCTAACATTTGATTCATCCTCTCGATCTGCCCATCAGTCTGGAGGTGATAGGTTGTGCTTAATCGTAACTCCGTACCCATGGCCTTCAGAAAACTCTAACAAAAGCGATACATAAAGATCTTGTCCCTATCGGACACAATGTTAGGTGGAACACCATGTAATCTCAATATCTCGGCAATGAAGATCTGGGCGTACTGTCTTGTAGCAAAATCCATTCGGATTGACAAAAAGTGGACTACCTTAGTCAACCAATCCACTATCACCCATATATAATCATGATTCCTCTGAGATGTAGGCAACCCCATGATAAAATCTATGGAAATGATATCCCATTTTTACATAGGAATATCTAATGGTTGTAGAATCCCTACTGGTTTCTGATGATCCACCTTTATTGGCTGATAGGTGGTACACCTCAAGACAAACTCTGTAATGTCTCTCTTCATCCCACTACACCAATAATGTTGTCTCATATCCTGGTACATCTTATCCCCTCCAAGATATACCGCAAATCATGATCCATGTGACTTTATCATCACTGCATGTTATAAGTCCTCCCCCTCTAGAATAATCAATCTCCCGTTGAAGCGTAAGCCTCCCTCTGAACTCACGGAGTAAGGATCAACTCCCCCCGGCTAAAAGTTGTTGAATCCTATCTTGATAAGATGAATCCACAGTCTGGGCCTGTGCCACCCTCGTGACAAGATGGGATGTGATGGTCATAATCGATATGAGTGACCAGGCAACTGAATCCTAGTGTCCCAGCTCCTTCCATTTCTCTTTCCAAACTTCTGCCACATCCCCCACTGGCCTATGTCTCAATGCATCAACCAAAATGTTAGCCTTCTCGGGATGATACTGTATATCGAACTGATAATCCTTCATAAATTCTAGCCACCTACACAGACACATATTCAACTCTCTCTGAGTGAACAAGTACTGTAGTGACTTATGGTCTATGAACATGTGAAACTTTTCCCCCAAAAGGTAATGTCTCCAAATTTGGATCTCAAATACGACTGTCGCTAACTCCAAGTTATGGGTCGGGTAATTTTGCCCGTGAGGCATAAGCTTGCATCAAGCATAAGATATGGCCTAATCCTCCAGATGTAGCACACCCCCAAGTCCATGTAGGGATGCATCAGTAAAAAGGAAGGTACTTTACTCCCGGTCTGGGAAGAGCGAGTAGTGGTGTAGAAGTTAGCTTGTCCGTTAGTTCATCAAAAGTTATCTGACAAGCGTTATCCCAGATAAATGATATCCCCTTGCGAGTAAGCCTGGTCAACGGACCCGTAATCTTCGAAAAACCACAAATGAATCGTCTGTAGTACCCAGCTAACCCCAAGAAACTACGCACTTCCATCAGTGTCGTGGGCTGCCTCCACTCCCTCACAGTGAACACCTTACTAGGATGCACTGATGTCCCCAAGTTAGACACGATATGACCCAAGAATTGTACCTCACATAGCAAAAATTGGCATTTCTCAAACTTAATGTACACCTAGTGTTCACGCAATGTCTGTAAAACCATACGCAGATGCTCTGCGTGCTCCTCCTTGATCTGAGAATGAATTAGGATGTCTTCAATGAAGACTATGATAAACTGATCCAAGAACTCTCTGAACACTCTATTCATCAAGTCCATAAATACATTTGGTGCATTGGTTAACCCAAATGGCATAACCCGAAACTCATAAGATCCATATCTCGTCAAAAAAGAAGTCTTAGACACATCTTGCTCTCGAATGTGCAACTAGTGGTAACCGGGTCTCAAATCTATCTTAGAGAAGTATGAGGCTCCTCTTACCTGTTTGAATAAGTCAGCGATTCGAGGCAACGGATATTTATTCCATATCATAACTTTATTCAACTCCCGATAGTCTACACACAGGTGTAGAAATCCATCTTTCTTATTCACAAACAGTACTGGGGCACCCCAAGGCGTAGTACTCCTACGGATAAAGCCCTGCCCCTAAAGCTGCTCAATCTGATTTTATAGATCCATCAATTCTATAGGAGCCATATGATAAGGCGCTTAAGCTATCGGTCAAGTGATTTGCGCCAAATCAATGAAAAACTCTATCTCTCGACTAGGTGGCAATCTCGATATCTCCTGAAATACACCAGTGAACTCACACACCACTGGAATTGAATCTAGGGAAATAACCACTCCTTTTGAGGTCTCCTCCTCTATATAGTATAAGTGAATGGGTGATCCTCCCTCGGGATGAGGAATTTCCACTAAGAACATCTCATGGCCTGAAATCGCAAACACACTGCTCCTACTATAACAATCAATCATGGCCCTATACATTGTTAGACAATCCGTGCTAATAATGGAATTATACTTTGACATATCTAACACAAGCATATCAACGGGTAACGTAAGTCTCCCAATGTCTATACTCACACCCTGACAAAAAAGAATATAAGTGTCTCATTACCCAACGGTGAGTCTACACATGTAACTGTATTATCAGTCGTGTCTAATAACCGTGTGACTTAGGAAAATCTAGTGGCTATAAATGAGTGTGAAGCCCCCGTGTAAAATAATATATGCTCCAAAGTCCCATATATAAGAAACGTTCTTGCGAAACTGCGGCCTGGTGGATGTTATACACACGTCCATACTGTAAGTTCCCCTGCTGAGGTGGGGCTGTTGGGATGATTGGTATGGTAGGCAGTGATAGTACTAGAGTTGGTGCTGGAAGGGCGAAGGGAAATATAGGCCTCTAGGACTCCTGGCGAGCACCTTGTTACTGTAGAACCCTATCGTTATTAGGGCAATCTTAACGTTTGTGGCCATTCTTGCCACATATGAAACATCTTCTAGTGAAATTTCCTCCTTTCTGGCCCTACTGGCCTCGGCCTTTATGGTTTTTACCACTCCTTCCTTGGTCCTGCTGAAAACATTATTGACCCTACTGACTCTGCTGGCCCTGATGACCATGCCTGAATCCACCATGTCCATGCATGAAATCGCCAGATCGAAAATGCTTAGCAGGATCTCCCTAATGGGAACCCTGCTCCCTCTATCTCGATTGAGTTTCAGCCATTTGTGCCCCACTGGCACTACTACTCCCTATCCTACCCTGTTGGATGAACTCTTCTGTGCATTTGATTCCCTTCATGTGGAAGTGATGATCCTGACAATGTAGCAGAGTAGCATTCAACACATCCGTATATGTATGCAAAGTTGGATTACCCAACAAATGTTGTCGGATCCTCCAGGTAAAATCGTCAACAAAGAGCTATACCCTCTTCTCCTCTGTGCTCACCTCACCAGGTGCAAAATTAGCCAGCATTGTGAATTACTCTTCATATTCAACTACTATTCTTCCTTATTGGTTGAGATCTAAGAACTTCCACCTCATCTCAGTCTGAATGGCGGATGAGAAGTACTTGCAGTCGACCCAATCCCATAACTCTTGACTAGTAAAGTTATCTTTCTCCTGCGCAGTGGTGATATACTCCCTCCACTAAAGTGCTGCCCCTACTAGCTTAAAAGTATCTAGTATCAGCCTCTCCATATCCTTTAACTCATATATCCATAAATGCCACTAGATGTCTTTCTTCCATTGGCTAGCAACAAAAACATCAGAACTTCCTTGAAATTTGGGGGGATAAGCCTTCTGAAAGGCATCTCTAACTAGATCCTAGGTAAAGGAAGTGCATTTGCCTATCCGGGTGCCTCGCCCTGTGACTGAGGTGGCATCAGTGGTGCTTGTTGTGCAACGGTGTTCAAGGCTACGTTAACCGCCTATGCCATAATAACGGCAACTTCAACAGCATTCATGGTCCTTTGTGCTTGAGCTGGCTCCGGATCGGGCTGTGCAGTTTTGGCGGCTCGTTATGCATGTCTTGGAGCATCTGAAATGAAAAAGAATTTATATCAGTTCATATTTTCATATATCTCAATATAGCTGAAGATGTAAATGCACAATCATGAATACAACAGTCCTAATAATAGGGCTCTATATCAAAGAACGCTACGCTGAAAACATGACAAATCCGTACAGACCCTGAGGATACTAGAACCTGAAGATCTGATACCAACTATGACACCCAACCTAATTAAATACCGAGTGATCAATCCTTTATTAAATTAAATCAGGTTTCTCAATGGTTTCGTTCTTCACATCACTATCAAAAACATTTTTAAATTTACTAACAACCTAGTATATAAAAAGTCAGTGCTAAATTTTTATCTTTTTATTAACATGCAAATAATTTTATATTACAAAACCACATTCACCATGACAAATGAACAATATAATAAATGATAATTCAATCGACTGAATAAATATGACTAGAATAACCATTTTAGCTTGAAGTCCCAAATACAATAATCCATAATAAAATCAATCCAACAACTGAAATAAAAGAAGTACAGTGCCTCTGAAATACTACTAACTAAACATGTGCCACATGTCCGACTAATATAAATCAATGATTAAAAGGAACTGATAGAAGTTGAAATGTCTACTACCAAGGTCTTGCAACCTCCACATCAGCTGCAACACGTCAAATGGAAATGAACTACTAAGCTGGGCGTTCCTGTGGCTGGGCACCTAAAAGGTTTTTACAAAAATGGATTTGAAATGGGTTAGTGCCCAAAGTCATTTGAAAATATTTTGCTAGTATTTAAAATATAGTAAGAGAAGATATTATATACATGTTAAGACCATGTGCTCTCACTTGATATTCTCACCTCTCAACTATTGTGCACGTTTAACGTATACGTTTAACCCATCCTAGTTATGCTATCGCGCCAAACTAATCGCAACTAAAATTCTTCCTACATACCAACTTATTGTGCCCACTCGTATTAATCATATAATACTATAATAGATATCCAATATCTTTTAACCAATTATAAATATTCCAATGGATATTAAGTATCCATATACCTAAATTATTTTAGACATCTCTATCTATCTCATCTACTAATGCACACACAGTAGAATAATTTACACGTACATATATATATATATATATATATATATATATATATATATATATATATATATATATATATATATATATATACCATTCTTATCACATATACAAATATTGCATCCCTAGACAGAGACCTGCGATGCGTGCATACTCTGCTATCGAGTCCTGGTCAATCACATACTAAACAAAGGACTTCCGGTTCGGAATCACTTCTAAACCATAAATACGATTCACATAATTTGGAGGTGAACATAGTTCTAAGACTTTGGGCTATGCAAAGACCCAATGCACCCAAATGACCGGTCACACTAACATACTCACAAGTAGTGCTCAATCCCTTATTTCTATGTTTTGAGGTACAAGTCTAATATCCCCCAAGATGGATCATCAGGATAAGACTGCCCACGACGCGAAACCTCCTATGATAGCAAGTAGCGTAGGTATATTCATTACAAATAATAATTCACACATTACGTATTCACATAATATATGTATATATAAATTCAGTATAAGTATACATGTAACCTATAATATAACCTATATGTAGTCTACATAATTCTCGAATATCCTACGTATCGTTAATTCATCATAGCATCTCTCATTGTATAATCCCAAGTGTTTCTCACTATTTGAAAGGTTACTAATTATTCATCATTTCAGTATATACCTCACTCATACCCTACTGGTTTAAGTCATTGGTTCCCTAGAATCCCCGTGACATGATAGCGTTCCCCGAATTTAAATTTCATTTACCAATTGTACCTAATTAACCTTAGCCCTAAATTCTCCTTATGTGGATAAGTCTTATCCCCAACATTAGTCTATCGGTATTTAGAATATATCCCATTATATTTTAAAATTACTTAAAAAGTTAATCCAATCATTTCTCAACATTTCTAAGCAAAAAGGAAAAAATTGCTAGTTTTTGGGAATCCGAATTGATTCGGCCAAGGAGCCGAATACATTCGTTGTAATAGGTCTCATTTTATTCCTTTAACATTTACAGGATTTCATCATTGTCAAACCTTTAAACCTCCATTACAACAACCCAAACTCCCAACCAAATGTACCCAATATTATAGTAACATGTATAAACGATTTCTAACTTAATAGAAACATTAAATCGTTAAGAAACACTTTTAAATCGAATTAAATCAACAATAAATCATGAAAATCCTAGATTATCATTATTGTTAAAGAACTTCCATAAGAACTCGGATTCTTCCACATAATCATACTATGATTTCATTAGATTCGTTCTACATGCATAAGGGATTATAACTAACATGATTCCTACCCGAGAACATGATTGAAATCTTCCAAATTACACTAATATTCATATGTTCATAATATCAATCATACTATACTAACATGGATGGTATATATACTCAAAACTATCAAGTTAAACACTTGCCTCTCTAAGTAGGTCTAGATTTCTGTAAAAGGATGATGAGATTTCCTTCTTCTCCTTCTGATCTATGCAACGGTAGTGGTGGTGGTGCAAGAATGGTATGAAAACCCTTTGGGCTTCTCTCCTTCCTCCTTCTATGGCCTCTTTATGGTTTGACATCTTCTAACCCTAACTTCTTCCATCCACCAGATGATATACACATAGGAATTTCGTTGGTATCCTTTCCTTAAAAATTTAAAATACCAAAATACTCTCCCAGAGTACCGGTTTGGCCTTAAAATGTTACGGGACCTAAAATAAACCCCCCGAGTACTCTTGTATGACTATTTCGACCCTTCTGGACACATTGGTGAACTCGAAATGACCATATGAATGATCCATTTTCAAATGATGTTAAATCTCATAAATATAAGTTTCGACATGACTCGCACGTGTGTCTCGACTAAATTATCGTAATAGCTATATTTTTCACTTGCAAAAGTTATAATGCATTCACTTTCATAGTTGTCTATCTAATTTTAGCTAACCCTACTGAGGGTGACCCTAATGATGCCGACCCTATGAGGTCAATCTATTTAAGTCGAGGGGTAAAATATTCATAATCTAATGAATAGATCATATCTGAAATCATCAATTACCCCATAGACTTCAATCTTCTAAGA
Source organism: Sambucus nigra (assembly GCA_949130495.1). Classification (NCBI taxonomy): domain Eukaryota; kingdom Viridiplantae; phylum Streptophyta; class Magnoliopsida; order Dipsacales; family Adoxaceae; genus Sambucus; species Sambucus nigra. Next base: position 353,938,893 of record OX422215.1, read on the forward strand.
TTCCTTTGAATATGATAGCAAATTGGAGGTTACGAGTCTTTGCAAATAATTTAGACTGAACTAGTCTTGGCAAATAATTTAGGTTGAATTGTATGAGCCGAGGGGTAGTCAAGGCTTCATAGTTGTTGAATTTGAGTCACATATTCTTATAGTAGAGGGTCATGTTGTTTGTGTGATCGTATGAGATGACCATCTTGCGATCGAGGCTTATTCAAATTTTTAAATCTCCATACAACGGAACTTAACGTAGTCAAACCATTATTTTGTCAAGTTTTTTTTGTATATTATTAGGCTGAACACATCATCGACGATCAATGTAATAATCAAGAAGTCTCATTTTATAATACAGCCGAATTCTCTTTTCTCTCTTTACTATTCTTTTCTCTCAAATTTTCTTATTTTTTAATATGGTATCAAAGCATTAAACAATATTCCACTCATTATCTCTGTTCTTTGATTCCTTATTTCATTCAATCTATAATCAAGAATGGCCCCTTTTTGGGACGGTTTTGAGAGCCTCTCTCTAGGGTTTCCATTCTCTTCCCGGGGAGGATCTCTAGATAATTTTGATGGGAGCAATTTTGCCAAAAAAAAATTGATGGCTCTTTTTTTTTTCCCTTATGGATTCAAAAATTTCAATTGAAGATGAGTTTTTTGGAATTTCAATGAATTTCAACAGTCGGTCAACATCACTGGTCACCGACGATCAATGCCATAACTCATCTATTTTTAGTTGTTCAATTAATTCCCCATCAATAGGTTTCTCCTTTGGTGGATCTTCTTCCCCGTTTGTTGCTACTACCAATGCTACACCAACATTGTTCGAATCGTCTACAAGTGCTTCATCAGGTCATGTGTTCTCATTCCCTTCAGTTTTTGCTTCCAAATCCATGTAAGTTACTTTTGATCACGGGTCCTCTATCAGATGGGTTGAGAGATTCTAGGGTTCCATCATGAGACATTTCCACCTGCCTCCATTACCTTCCCTACTCCAATTTCCCTCTTCAAAACCTCCCATCTCTTAGTTGGTGTCTATTGAGTCAGGTTGTCCTCAACATCAGCTCTGGTTCTTGGTTGGTGACTTATGGTGAGAAATTGGTCATGTCTGCTTCGACGTTTATGATGGTGTTAAAGTTTTGGTCTCTTGGGATTTCTTGCTCCTGATATTGTTAAGTTCGATTTTGTGCGCCTTCTCTGATGGGTCTATTCTGAGATCGTGGACTGCTAATAGAATCTTTTTTTCTAGGAGTGCCAGCTTCTTTATGGGTTTGCTCCGTTGACATGTTTGCCTTGCGATGGCTTGTCCCTTTCTTATCTTTCTTGGTGTTTTTGTCTTGCTAATGCCATTTGATGTGTTTTTTTGGGCGACGGTTCTGATTTTTCTTGGATACGTGGTCAGTTTTTTGATTATTCTTGGATGGGTGGTTAGTTCTTTAGGTGGTGTCACTATTTGTCATGGTAGCTGATGATTGTGATTTTTCCCCCTCATCTTTTATCCGTTAGTGCTGGTGGTGATCGGGTTTTGATTTCTTGTTTATGCTAGGGTGTTCTCCGAAGATGTTCTATGTTGGTGTCCCATGGCTAGGTATTACGGGGTGTTTGCTCTAGTGGAGCGATGATCCACTTCATGATTGCTAGTGATTTGGTCAGGTTGCTCTTTAGCTACTGTCGATGTTTGCGGGTAAATTTATGTGTTTGCCACCTTATTTTCTTGTGCGTACCTTATTTGTGATTGGTTGAGCTGCAATGCTCGTGTTTCATTCTATGGTTTTGGTGTTGGTTTTTAATTCAGATTCGAGATATTAGATCTTATTCCTCTCGCCCTTCGTTGGATTTTTTTTCCTATTAGAACAATGTTGTAACCTCTCTTATTGACTATGGATGATTAAGCCCTGCATATTCTTGGTGTCTTGCCTTGCAGATTTCCTCAGCGCCTAGTTATTTTTGTATGCCCGTGAGTGGCTTTCTTAGCTTGTTGTAGATGATGTTGTTGGTAGCTTGGCGCTCCAGTTCTTCTCTTTATGCTACTATCATATTGTCATCTGTTTTAATGGTGTTTAACCACCAGATTTTAGGAAGTTGTGGTATTCAGCCCCTGCCATTAATCTTTCGTTCCGGGAGTTCATTGGTGTTTATACCTTAAGACGATTCAGCTTAAGGGGGAGCAAATGCAGATTTACATTTCATTTTTTTTACTCTTCTTATTGTATTTCCATGTTGAAATTATATTGCATATAACTTTCAACTTGAGGAGGAGTATTAGAATAGTAAATTGAGTTAGATGGATTAGTTTGTTAGTTTGTTCATGTTCAGGGTCCTATATATAAAGGATGCCATCTTACTTGTAATAATGAAGAAGTCTCATTTTATAATACAACCGAATTCTCTTTTCTCTCAAATTTTCTTATTTTGTAATATATATCCATTTCATATGTGAGTCGAGCCCCTTTATTCGTTCATAGAAACATTTTTGTCGACCCATAGATATATTTTGAGACTCTTCTTCTCCCCACGGCTGCTCCTATTTTTATTTATTTCACCGAGACATTAGGAGAGATTAAGAAGTGTTATCATCGACCCTCGCCTAATACTGATGACCATCATTCATTCGTTAAATTTGAAAATAGTTGACTCTCAAGTGAGGGTGTAAATCACTCCCTACGAAGATTCCATGGTGTCTTAAAATCGCACCAAACATAACCTTTATTTCTATGATCTATCATCGTCGACCCATGGGTTGGCCACCTCCATTTTCACTATTGTTGCCGAATCCGTAGGCTAGTAAAAGCCGAACGCTAGGCTTTTCATTCAAATTTTTGGTTCTGACCCTTTATTATTGTTGTCTTCGTTGCCTCCCACTTTTGAGATTAACATTCAAGATACTAACTAGAATGACATGGGCCAATTTGGATCGTTCGGGACTTCCCTTGGGCCATCCGTATGCTAATGCTTAGATTGAGTAAGATTCGGTGGTGGGAGTAAACTCAGCTCATATCCTTAGACCACCGACACCTATTTTTCAGATTTACCACTCAACTCAAGTGGGGATCCTCAATATACTATTCAAACCAAGAATGGCTGAATCAAACTATCTCGTCTTTAATATTTCTATCTAACCCAACATTGTGCCGAGGGACAAATTAACCTCTAGCCTCGTATGAAGAATCGGCCAAACCAAACTTTGGCGAAGAGATAAACTATAGCAGAAGTTCTTGAGGAGGAACTAAATACATTAGCCGAGGGTCGGATTCATCGTCTTGTTTGTTGAGGAGGAGGGTAACTTATTTATTTTGTGCCCTGGCATGGCATGTGAGGCCCATCTCAATTATTTTTCTTATATAAAGAGTGGCTCCCATTCATTTTTTTAATTATTTTTTCTATATAAAGATTGACTCCCATAAACCTTTTTGCCACCTCAAATTTTAATTCTCAAGGAAAAAATTCTCTCTCTAGGATTTGCAAAGGCTTTCAATTTGTTCTTAGATTTCTTTAACTATTTGTCTACTCTTGTAAGATTTTTCTGTAGATTTTTAAGAAAGGAAAATAGTTTTTTAGAGTGGGAACTCACTCACTGTTTTGAGACGGTTCTCTCTATTATTTATATACTAATTTTTTTACAAGGTAGTTCCTACTTAATAGGAGATATAAAAGGACATTTTAATTTGAATATAAAGTTAATATTGACTAGACTAAGTAAGTAGGTATCCACTACTATAAAATAGCTAGAGATGGTATGAAGCACGTGTTGTATATCAACCATACAATAGTTGGTATTACCTCCTAGCATTTGAAGCATATAGTAGTAGATATTATCTCTTAACATCCCCCCTCAAGCTGAGCATGTAAGGAGACATAATGCCAAGCTTGGAACGAAGAAACTGGAACTGAGCTGAAGGCAGTGGCTTGGTGAGAATATCCGCCACTTGGAAAGATGAAGGAACAAACTTAGTCACCAATTTTCCTTGTGCAACCTTTTCTTGAATAAAGTGATGAGCTAACTCAATATGTTTAGTTCGAGCATGAAACAAGGGATTCATTGTCATGTAAATGTGACACCCTGCCTAATTAAATACCGGGCAATCACGCCTTTATTAAATTAAAATCAAGGTGAACAGTTGGTTCATTCTTTGCATCACTGTCGAAAAATAACTTTTCCAATTTAAACACCCTAGATAATTAAGCTAAGTGTCAAAAACCATTTTAAACATTACTTTCCAAATTTTATTTTATATAAACCAACATTTAGAACTTTACGAAATTCATAATTCAAGAATCACACTACAACTATACTGGAACAAACAATCCAATAATTAAACATCCATCAAAGTAATTCCAACACTAAAACCTAAAGGAAAAACATCCTGACAGCAATAAATCCCAAAGAGTAAAATACTGGAAATAAATGAATCACAATGTCCGCTAAACAACTAAATAATGGAAAGGGAGACGCATGCCGAACTGAATAAATAGTGCTAGAAGTGGAATCAAGAAATGAGGTCGTCTAAGCAAGAGGCCTGCAACTCCCACCTAAGCTGCAGCGCGTTCCTTCCAAAGGATCCTATGCAAGACGCCCTGTGGCTGGGCACCTATAATATACACATATATATACAAGAGAGAAAAGAAAATGGGAACGGGTTAGAGCCCGATTGTAAAAATGATTTGAAATTTGTTTAGCAAGTATTTAAAATGTTTACAGGCCAATGTAACAACATATTAGTGAGACACTCCCTTGAGAAATTCTCACCTCTCTTCTAATGTGCACACCTATCGCACTAACCTTCCCAACGGTTTAACTCATCTTATCTTAGGTTACTCGTAAGATGTAAATTGAACAATTCAGTTGTTTAAGAAGTAAATTCCATTTAATACCAAAGCTCTCATTTTAACTTTATTTGTTAATAAAGTTTCCCAGTAATATACTATACTTTCAAAACACGTATTCCTCAATTGAAATCATTATTCATATCTTACTTACCATAAACACAGTAGGAAATTCCCAAATTTCAGAATTTAATATATATATATTAATTACTCATATAATATATATATTCTAACAGCACCCCACATAAAAATTATGGTGCGGGCATACTCTGCTATCCAGTCCCCGTATCACTCGTACTAAGGGAAATACAAGTTCAGAATCTCTCTCGAATTGTATTAACACAAACACAAAATTATTGAGGCAAAGCATAGAGTCCCGGTCTCTAAAAGGTCTGCACATGCCCCCACGTCTCTTAGGCCTTCTGACTATCGATCCGATTAGCCTGTACCAAAGGATCTCTATCTTCTAAGGTACGAGTCAATATCCCCCATAAAGGTCCCATCGAGATAAGACTGTCCCAGGGCGGTAACCTCAGGGATAGCAAGTAGCGCGGGCATGGTTTTCACACGTATATAGTATATGCATAAACACACACATATAAATATACTACTATTACCACATCAAATTTTGGTACATCTCATAATCCATAATTATGATATTTATCCTTATTTCTCGTTATTTAGTTATCACATATAACGGTTCGTTCCTTACTTTAATTTGTGGGATTTTCCCAACTTATCAAGTGACACTCGTGAATTCCTATACTCCCAAGTGTAATTTCAGTAGGTACTCATTTATTTATTTTTTCCACGTAACTACCTTACGCATCTCCCCCCTTTTATACATAGTTCGATCGTCCCTTGTACGTAAACATCTCCAAAAATGTGAATCTCATTCTACATTAAAGGTTTCATTTTTTTATTATGTCGTACTGGTATTCTACACCTCCCAAAATATTTTAATAAGGATGTGCAAAGATTGATTCTCATTTAAATTGAATTTAACTATTTAGAGGGGAAAATAAGAATCTTCCAGGAGGGGTCGATCGATCGATGGCAGGAGCTCGATCGATCGATGAGTTGATCGATCGACACTCCTGGTTCGATCGATCGATCAAACAGGTATGGAGAATTCTGCAGATTAACAGTTACGGGTTCTATCATCCAACATCAACCAAATCCAGATTTTTAACACCCAAACTCCCAGATATTCATACTACGAACATTATGAACCCAAATTAAACATCTTCTACGTAAGGCATGCAAATTTTCATCAATGTCCATGGATTAATAGGCCAAAACTTATAAAAATCTCATGAACCCTAGAAATTTCTTTAACTTCGTTCTAATCAGTCTTTTTCCAGAATTTCTACTCCTAATCCATCATAAATCCGTGGTTAAACCTCTACATATGAAGGGGATTTCCAGATTTTTATTCATATCATTACTACATGAAATTTTCCTATCTCCAACATGGGTTTTCTTCTATGAAACTCATCCTAATCAACCCTAGACTAACATGAGTGATGCATTAAAGAAATTAAGAAAGATAAATACTTGCCTGGGAATTTCAGAGTTCTGATTTGTGGACAAATTTGGTGTGGTTGCGTTCCCCATCGCGCGATCTAGTGTTGGTGGTGGTGGCGGTGCAATCGGATGAGTTTTTTTTTTTGGCCTTGGATTGCTTGGAAAGCTTTCTACCTTCCTCTCTAATGGGCGTTCTAAGGTTTTAAGTCTGCTAACCCTAAGGGACCATTCCAAATGGCTGATATAACCTAATAAATTTCGTGGATTTAATTACCCAAAAATGCAAAATGTTCAAAATGCCCTCCCGGGGTTTTAAATAGGCCTAAAATGCCCCGAGACCCAAACTAAACCCCTGGGTACACTTTTCTGACTATCTCGACCTTTCCGAACACTTTGGCGCACTCAAAACGACCATACAAGCGACTTATAATTTATTCACTTTTATTAATCAATATTTAGTCCCGACGCGACACGAGCGCGTCCCGACTTAAATTTCCAAAATTGTCATTTTATTCACTCGTGACATTTAATAGTACGAATATTATATTACTTTACTCATTAGTAATATTCAACAAGTTTCCAATGATTACTAACTCTCGTCACATTAGTAATTAAAAATATTTAATTTCCGGATTTATATTAAAGTAATAACTCACATTAAATCTAATAATCTCCAAATTTAGAAAGCATAAAAATACGGGGTATTACATACTTCCCCCCTAATAACGGAATTTTGTCCCGAAATTCGAAAAAAATAAGGCATACCTGGTAAGAATAAATCTGGGTATTTCTCGCGCATATCTGCCTCGCGCTCCCAGGTGGATTCCTCCACATTATGATGCTCCCACTGGACCCGTACAAGTGGAACTACCTTCGACCTCAATCTCCTCTCGCTATGGTCTAGGATAGCCACTGGTCTCTCCTCGTAAGAGCTGGCAGGCTGTAAGTCTATCTCATCTATCGCGATGTGGGTGTGAGCCATGTCATCCCGAAGTTATCGTCTTAACGATGACATGTGGAATACATCATGAATGAGATGTAAATGCTCTGGCAGTCCCAATCTGTATGCCACCGGCCTAATCCTCTCGATAATGGGAAATGGTCCCACGTACCTCGGGGCCAATTTCCCCTTCTTCCCAAACCTCATCACTCCCTTCATAGGAGATACACGTAGTAACACTTGGTCCCCCACATTAAACTCTCGGAAGAATCGTTTCGCATTGGCGTAGCTTTTCTGCCTGTCCTGTGCTACTCGAATGCGACTCCTGATAATCTCAATCCTCGCGGAGGTTTCCTGAATCACCTATGGTCCTAGAAACTTGTTATCCCCCACCTCTAGACAACAAGTTGGGGAACGACAAGGCCTTCCATACAAATCTTCGAATGGATCCATGCCAATCGTGAACTGATAAGAGTTATTATAAGAGAACTCTACCAGTGGAAGATGTGGATCCCAACCTCCTCCAAAATCAAGAACACACATGCGTAGCATATCCTCCAACATCTGATTAATACGCTCTGTCTGTCCATCTGTCTGTGGGTGATAAGCTGAACTCAACCTCAACTCAGTACCCATAGCCTCCTGAAAACTCTCCCAGAAATGCGACACGAAAATCTTATCTCTATCTGACACAATATTCAGGGGCACCCCATGTAATCTGACAATCTCAGCAATGAACAACTGAGCATACTGACCCGTGGTATAGTCTATCTGCACCGACAGAAAATGAGCCACCTTGGTCAAACGGTCTACAATCACCCAGATGGAGTCATGGCCCCGCTGTGATGTAGGCAACCCTGTAATGAAATCCATGGAAATACTCTCCCACTTCCACACGGGTATTTCCAATGGCTGAAGCAACCCTGGCGGTTTCTGATGGTCCACCTTTACCAGCTGGCAGGTAGAACATTTGGACACGAACTCAGCAATATCCTTTTTCATCCCACTCCATCAGTATTTTTTCCTCATGTCCTGGTACATCTTATCTCCCCCAGGATGTACTGCAAATCGGGACCCGTGGGACTGGGTCATTACTGCATGACGTAAGTCTGCTCCTTCCGGAACCACTAATCTCCCATTAAACCTCAAACCCCCATCAGAACTAATAGAGTAGGACTCAGTACCCTCGACTAAAAGTCATACAATATGCTCCTGGAAAAATGGGTCTGCGGTCTGTGCCTGTATCACCCTCGTAACAATCTCGGGTGTCACTATCATGACAGATATGAAGGAACGGGCTACTGCGTCCTGGTGACCCAACTCTTTCCACTTTGCTTTCTAGACGTCCACTACATCGTCTATCGGCCTATAGCTCAACGCATCAGCAACTACTTTGGCCTTCCCCAGATGGTACTGTATGTCGAATTGATAGTCCTTCACAAACTCTAACCACCTGCGCTGACGCATATTCAGTTCTCGCTGAGTGAACAGGTACTGCAGTGATTTGTTGTCTGTGAACAAGCGGAATTTCTCTCCCAATAAATAGTGTCTCCAAATCCTCAATGCAAAAATGACCGCTGCCAACTCTAGGTCGTGAGTGGGGTAGTTTTTTTCATCCGTCTTAAGCTTGCGGGAGGCAAAAGCTATAGCCTTCTCCTCTTGCTGAAGTACTCCCCTAAGTCCTCGTAAGGAAGCATCGGTGTAAACCAGGTACTCCACGCCCGACTTAGGTAAAGCAAGGACCGATGCTGAAGTAAGCTTGTCTTTCAGCTCGTCAAAAGCCAATTGGCAAGCATCATCCCAAACATATGGAACCCCTTTGTGAGTCAGGTTCGTTAATGGCCCCGCTATTTTGGAGAACCCCCGAATGAATCTCCTGTAGTATCCCACTAATCCCAAGAAACTACGCACTTCCATCGGTGTCGTGGGCTGTCCCCACTCCCTCACCGTTGATACTTTACTTGGGTCAACTGATATCCCTTGTTCAGAAACAACATGCCTCAAGAACTGTACTTCCTACAACTAGAACCCGCATTTCTCATACTTAGCATACAGTTGATGCTCTCGTAGAGTCTGAAGAACCTGCTTCAAGTGCTCAGCATGCTCCCCCTCGGAGTGTGAATATATCAAAATGTCATCTATGAAGACGATGACAAACTGATCCAAGAACTCTCTGAACACTCGGTTCATCAAGTCCATGAATACGGAGGGAGAATTTGTGAGGCCAAATGGCATCACTCTGAACTCATAGGACCCATATCTCATCAAGAAAGCAATCTTTGAAACATCCTGCTCCCTAATACGCAACTGATGGTACCCTGACCTCAGATCTATCTTCGAAAAGAAAGTTGCTCCCCTCAGCTGGTCGAACAGATCATCGATCCGAGGTAACGGATATTTGTTCCGTATCGTGACCTTGTTCAGTTCCCGATAGTCTACATATAGACTCAGTGAACCATCTCTCTTTTTCACAAACAAAACTGGAGCGCCCCAAGGTGAGGTAATCCTGCGAATGAAGCCCTGACCCAATAGCTGCTCTATCTGATCTCGTAACTCTCGCATCTCTGCCGGAGCCATACGGTATGAAGCGCATGCTATAGGTCTAGTATCCAGTAATAAATCTATGACAAAGTCTATCTCTCAACTCGGGGGTAGGCCTGGTATCTCCTGAAATACATCGGAATACTCACGTACAACTGGGATCGAGTCTAAGGGAATCACAACCTCCTTAGAGGTATCCTCCTCTATGTAATAAAAATGAACGGTCGAGCCTCCCTCTGGGCGAGGCATCGCCACTACAAACATCTCTTGCCCTGGAATGGCAAAGACAATACTCCCACCAAAATAATCTATCATGGCTCTGTAAGCTGCGAGCCAATCCATACCGATAATAACATCGTGCTCATGCATATCTAAGACTAACATATCTGCTGGTAATACCAAGCTACCAATCTCTACCCCCACACCCCGGCATATAAAGAAAATAAGCGAACCATTTCCCAATGGTGAGTCTACACACGTCACAGTGCTCTCTGTTGTGACTAATAAACCTAAGGCCTTCGCAAAATGGGTAGCTATAAAATAGTGCGTCGCCCCAGTATCAAACAAAACTCGACCCATAGTATCATGGATAGGAAACATACCCTTAATCGCGGGTGGTTCCTGCGGAGCTGGTGCCTGGTGGACATTATAGACACGTCCGTACTATAACTTCCCTTGCTGCACTGTAGCGGATGGAATGGCTGGTAGGGCTGGCACCTGAGCTGGTGCTAGAAGGGCGGTTGGAAAAAGTGGCCTCTATGGCTCATTACTGGAACCCTGCTGCTGTGGGGCCTTATTACCCTCTGGACAATCCTGGCGCTTATGGCCATTCTTGCCACACATAAAACATCGGCCTCTAAAATTACCTCCCCTCTAACCCTGCTAACCACGGCCCTGTTGGCCGTTATCGCCTCGCCACTGGCGTTGTTGGCCCTGATGGAAATGTTGTTGGCCCTGTTGGCCCTGCTGCTAACCCTGCTGCTGGCGGTGTTGGCCTTGTTGGCCCTGCTGATTAGGCTAGCCCTACTGGCCCTGCCTATATCCCCCAAATCCCTGCCTGGAATCACCTGATCGAAACCGCTTGGCAGGGTCCCCCTGATGGGAACTCTGCTCGTGCTGACGTGTCTGTCCCTGAGATGTCGGTGCTCCACTAGCACCACTACCCCCTATCCTACCCTGCTGGCCAGACTCTCCTGCTCGCTTGCTTCCCTATAGATGGAAGCGGTGATCCTGGCAGTGTAGTGAAGTAGCATTGAGTACATCTGTGAAGGTACTCAGAGACAGATTCCCTATAAGGTGCTGACGGATCCTCCAAGCTAACCCGTCCACAAATAACATTATCTTCTTACCCTCAGTGGGTGCCTCATCTGGCACTATAGTGAGAAGTCTCGTGAACTCCTCCTCATACTCAGCAACAGTAGAATTCTCCTGCTTCAAGTTCAGTAACTTTCGCCTCATCTCAGTTTGCACGGCGAGTGGAAAATATTTGCGGTCAAACCGCTCCGAGAATAACTAAATCGGAATAGTATCCCTCTCCTCCAAGGTGGTGGTGGACTCCCACCACTAAAAAGTGCCCCCACTAGCTTAAAGGAAGCCAACAACTGTCTCTACACGTCTGTGCACTCATACATACGAAGATGCCTCTGAATATCTTTCTTTCATTGGTTGACGATGATGATATCTGAACTACCCGAGAACTCAGGGGGATGCGCCTTCTGAAAGGCATCCCTAACCCGCTCCCATGCTGATGGAAGTTGTGCAGGTACTGGTGCCACTGCCTGAATCTAGGGTGGAGCCTGCTATACTACCGCTAACGCGGCATTCACTGCCTGAGCAATAATAGCGGCTACCTCATTAGCATTCATCGTTCCCTGAGTCGGAGCTGTTGGCTGCTCGGCTTAGGCATGCCTATCCTTTGGTGCACATCCCGGAGGCATCTGAAACGTGAATAAATTTATTAGTCTACAGTTATTATCAAATCACAAATAGCTGAAGACGTAATGGTAAAAGCAAGAATACAACAATCCTAAAATAGGGCTCTATAACAAAAATGTTAAGCTGAAAGCGAAATAAGCCGTTCAAATCCTAAGGACACTAGAACCTGATGCTCTGATACCACCTGTGACACCCCGCCTAATTAAATACCAGGTGATCACTCCTTTATTAAATTAAAATCAAGGTGAACAGTTGGTTCATTCTTAGCATCACTGTCGAAAAATAACTTTTCCAATTTAAACACCCTAGATAATTAAGCTAAGTGTCAAAAACCATTTTAAACATTACTTTCCAAATTTTCTTTTATATAAACCAACATTTAAAACTTTACGAAATTCATAATTCAAGAATCACACTACAACTATACTGGAACAAACAATCCAATAATTAAACATCCATCAAAGTAATTCCAACACTAAAACTTAAAGGAAAAACATCCTGACAGCAATAAATCCCAAAGAGTAAAATACTGGAAATAAATGAATCACAATGTCCGCTAAACAACTAAATAATGGAAAGGGAGACACGTGCCGAACTGAATAAATAGTGCTAGAAGTGGAATCAAGAAATGAGGTCGTCTAAGCAAGAGGCCTGCAACTCCCACCTAAGCTGCAGCGCGTTCCTTCCAAAGGATCCTATGCAAGACGCCCTGTGGCTGGGCACCTATAATATACACATATATATACAAGAGAGAAAAGAAAATGGGAACGGGTTAGAGCCCGATTGTAAAAATGATTTGAAATTTGTTTAGCAAGTATTTAAAATGTTTACAGGCCAATGTAACAACATATTAGTGAGACACTCCCTTGAGAAATTCTCACCTCTCTTCTAATGTGCACACCTATTGCACTAACCTTCCCAACGGTTTAACTCATCTTATCTTAGGTTACTCGTAAGATGTAAATTGAACAATTTAGCGGTTTAAGAAGTAAATTCCATTTAATACCAAAGCTCTCATTTTAACTTTATTTGTTAATAAAGTTTCCCAGTAATATACTATACTTTCAAAACACGTATTCCTCAATTGAAATCATTATTCATATCTTACTTACCATAAGCACAGTAGGAAATTCCCAAATTTCAGAATTTAATATATATATAAAATACTCATATAATATATATATTCTAACAGCACCCCACATAAAAATTATGGTATGGGCATACTCTACTATCCAGTCCCCGTATCACTCGTACTAAGGGAAATACAAGTTCGGAATCTCTCTCGAATTGTATTAACACAAACACAACAATATTGAGGCGAAGCATAGAGTCTCGGTCTCTAAGAGGTCAGCACATGCCCCCATGTCTCTTAGGCCGTCTGGCTATTGATCCGATTATACTGTTCCAAAGGATCTCTATCTTCTAGGGTACGAGTCAATATCCCCCATAAAGGTCCCATCGAGATACGACTGTCCCAACGCGGTAACCTCAGGGATAGCAAGTAGCGCGGGCATGGTTTTCACACGTATATAGTATATGCATAAAAACACACATATAAATATACTACTATTACCACATCAAATTTTGGTACATCCCATAATCCATAGTTATGATATTTATCCTTATTTCTCGTTATTTAGTTATCACGTATAACGGTTCATTCCTTACTTTAATTTGTGGTATTTTGCCAACTTATCAAGTGACACTCATGAATTCCTATACTCCCAAGTGTAATTTCTGTAGGTACTCATTTATTTATTTTTTTCCACGTAACTACGTTACGCGTCTCCCCCCTTTTATACATAGTTCGATCGTCCCTTATACGTAAACATCTCCAAAAATGTGAATCTCATTCTACATTAAAGGTTTCATTTTTTTATTATGTCCTACTGGTCTTCTACACCTCCCAAAATATTTTAATAAGGATGTGCAAAGATTGTTTCTCATTTAAATTGAATTTAACTATTTAGAGGGGAAAATAAGAGTTTGCCAGGAGGGGTCGATCGATCGATGCGTCGATCAATCGACTCTCCTGGTTCGATCGATCGATCAAACAGGTATGGCGAATTCTACAGATTAACAGTTACGGGTTCTATCATCCACCATCAACCAAATCCATATTTTTAACACCCAAACTCCCAGAAATTCATACTATGAACATTATGAACCCAAATTAAACATCTTCTACGTAAGGCATGCAAATTTTCATCAATATTCATGGATTAATAGGCCAAAACTTATAAAAATCTCATGAACCCTAGAAGTTTCTTTAACTTTGTTCTAATCAGTCTTTTTCCAGAATTTCTACTCCTAATCCATCTTAAATCTGTGGTTAAACCTCTACATATGAAGGGGATTTCCAGATTTTTATTCATATCATTACTACATGAAATTTTCCTATCTCCAACATGGTTTTTTTTCTATGAAACTCATCCTAATCAACCCTAGACTAACATGAGTGATGCATTAAAGAAATTAAGCAAGATAAATACTTGACTAGGAATTTCAGAGTTCTGATTTGTGGACGAATTTGGTGTGGTTGCGTTCCCCTTCGCGCGATCTACGTGTTGGTGGTGGTGGCGGTGCAATTGGATGAGTTTTTTTTGCCTTAGATTGCTTGGAAAGCTTTCTACCTTCCTCTCTAATGGCCGTTCTAAGGTTTTGAGTCTGCTAACCCTAAGGGACCATTCCAAATGGCTGATATAACCTAATAAATTTCGTGTATTTAATTACCCAAAAATGCAAAATGTTCAAAATGCCCTCCCGGGGTGTTAAATAGGCCTAAAATGCCCCGAGACCCAAACTAAACCACCGGGTACACTTTTCTGACTCTCTCGACCCTTCCGAACACTTTGGCGCACTCAAAACGACCATACAAGCGACTTATAATTTATTCACTTTTATTAATCAATATTTAGTACCGACGCGACACGAGCGCGTCCCGACTTAAATTTCCAAAATTGTCATTTTATTCACTCGTGACATTTAATAGTACCGATATTATATTACTTTACTCATTAGTAATATTAAACAAGTTTCCAATGATTACTAACTCTCGTCACGTTAGTAATTAAAAATATTTAATTTTCGGATTTATATTAAATTAATAACTCACATTAAATTTAATAAATCCCCAAATTTAGAAAGCATAAAAATACGGGGCATTAAAGTAAAGAGCACTAAGATTGTCACAAAATCGAACTGGAGGATGTGAGAGACAAATGCCCAAGTTATGAAGAAGATATAAGATCCATAGAACTTCAGTTGTAGTAGTAGTGAGGGAGCGGTATTTAGCCTCACAACTGTATCGAGCAACCGTGGATTGCTTCTTAGAAGCCCAAGACACACAGTTGGCACCAAGGAAAATGCAATAACCAGAGGTAGATCGTCTAGTAAGTGTAACACCCCGTCTAATTAAATATCGGGTAGCTACTCCTTTATTAAATTAGAAAATAATATCAAGTTGGTTCAGTCTTAGCATCACTTTCGAAAAGCATTTAATTAATTACTAGCCACCTACAAAGAGAGAGATGTCAAATTTTATTAATTAAGCCAACAATTAAACAAAAAATTTATTTATAAACCATCAAACGCATAAACAATCTCATATAAATACTCTACGAGATGAAATCAAATAAGTCTGGAGTAAACACTCCAATAATAAAGATGCTAGAGTAAATAATGTCCCCATATAAGAGTCTGAATAAATAATAAATCCAGAATTGAAATAATGAAGGTCTGCAACCACAACCTCTAAATAAGAATGGGCGACATGCCCTAACTGATACAAATGACTCTTAAGGAATCAAGGATAAAATGAGAGCATCTACTACCAAGATCCTGTAACTTCCACAGCAGCTACAGCACGTCATCAGAAGGGAAATCCTATGCTTGGCGTCCTTGTGGCTGGGCACCTAAAAGGCTTTTACAAAAAGAAAATAGGTTTGGAGGAAAACAGGTCAGAGCCCGATGTGAAAACAGTTTAAAAGTTTAGCAAGTGATTTAAATTACAATTAAACATCACATATTATAAACATGTTAGTTGCGTACTCTCACATGAGTTCCTTACTTCTCAACTACGGTGCACGCCTAACGTATGCCTTTAACCCATCCTAGTTATGCCACTATCTAACTAGTTTGTACCACTCTTGCCTTCGCATTCTAACATAGAGTATCTACACGTAACCCCCAAATAAGCGATATTTATAACCCATGTTCACATTCATTGAATTACTTATCTTAAGATTTAATTAAATTCTCATACTTAACCCATTCAAATATCTTAGTCATTCACATCTACTAAGCAACAATGAACCCATCACAAATACATAAGTACATCACTCTTAGTACATAAATACATATATGGCACCCCTAGGCTCAGCTGCGGTGCACGCATACTCTGCTATCAAACCCATGTACATCACGTACATAAGAATCACGTGTTCTGAATGTCTCGGGAACCGTCTAAATACAAATCACACATATTTAAAGCGAACATAGTTCACATACCCATGGGTCACACACATACCTACGCTCCCATGGTCAGCTGATTTATCAACTCACAAATAAGTCATTCACAGTACTATGTCCTTAAGGTACCAGTCTAGATCCCCCCTAAGGCACACAAGGATAAGAGGGTCCTTTTCCAGAATAAAAACTAACCTCCCGTGATAGCAAGTATGGTAGGTATGTCATACACAGAAGAAATCCATACACTAGGTATTCACACAACCTAAGTAATCATATATCAATATAGATGTTCACACATTTCATCTAGTTAGTCTCGTATGTAGTAAGTTTACACCGAACATTACACATAATATAAATTTCGTTTGATAACTCTCTCGTCGTATCAATTTGGGTAGTTAAACCTATCTCAAAAGGTTACTAGGTTTCTTGTTAAATTCTTATGTTATCTCAGCACTTAAAGTCACTCCGTTCCTGCCCTTAACCTTATATCATCATAAATTCCCATTATAGTTTCAATTCGAACGCTCTCTAATCGTACCTCACTCGGTAGACTCTCATAAGCCATATCAATCAATCCCATAAGTTATTCCATTCTCCGATAATAATTAATACCCTACGGACCTTATCTAAGTCCCACCATATTATATTTAACACTCTAATAACTAACATCGACATTGGAATAATATTTAACCTTAAAGAGAAAAAACTATCAAAAACCAGAAAGGGTTCGATCGATCGACATTCTTGAGTCGATCGATCGATCAAGCAGGTATCAACCCAGAAATTCCTTAACAGTTATAGTTTATCAACTTTTTACACCTCTAAATCTTCATTCTAACGTCCAAAACTCACAAATGAATATACTAATCATCCTACTAACTTTTTTACTTCATTTCCCACATTTTAGATTCATCAAATTAACATATAACATCACTTTCTTGGATCAAAATACCCAAAAATCATATAAAAAATTAGTTTTCCTATTTCTTCAAGAACATCCCATAATCCCATCAAATTTCAAAATCTTCTACCCACCAATCATAAATTCGTAGTTTTTATCGTCTCCAATATAAATCTACATGCAAGTACTTCCCAGATTATGATTTAAACCATTCAAATCCATCCAATTTTCATTATTTATGAGAAATTTTCAATTCTATAAAAACATGTAAAGTATATGCTTTGAATCTTTGCAAGATAAATCACTTGCCTATAAATCTGATATTCTGATCCATTGTTATTGTTCAAGGGTTAGTCCTCTCTTCTTTCCGGTCACAATTTCGTCCAAATTGGTGGTGGTGGGTGGTGGTTTTGGTTTGGGGACTTTTTGTAACCTCTCCTCTAACTCACGTAGCCCACCTCTTTGTTTTTAGCTGAAAATGGCCCTAATAGCCTAACCAAAAATAAATAAATCAACACTAAAAATCCTGGGTCTTAATTCCTTACTTTTTAAAATTACCGAAATACCCTCCCGGGTTGCCGGTTAGGCCTAAAAACGCTCCAGGACCCAAACCAAACCCCCGGCTAGTGTTTTCTGGCTATCTCGAACCTTTCGAACACGTTGCTGCACTCAAAAATCTCATACGAATGACATAAAAATAAAATACTTTTAAATCCATTAAATTTGGTCCTGACACGACTGACACGCGCGTCCCAACTAAATTACCGAAACTGCCATATTTTTAACTCACGATAATTTTAATAAATTCAATGATCACATATTACCATAATCACTCAGTAATATTCAACAACATCATAATAACCAAATACTAAATTTCATCTCGCTAGCATTTAAATCCGAATTAATTTTCCAATTAATAAATCCCAAATTAATTTAACAAATCCCAAATTAAAAGCAATTCCATTTAATTAACCTCATAATTAAAAGCCATAAAAATACGGGGTATTACATACTTCCCCCCTAATAACGGAATTTCGTCTTGAAATTCGAAAAAGTAAGGCATACCTGGAAAAATTTAGGTATCCTCTAGTACTAAAAACAAATGTAAGGAAAGGACCAATCACTACAGCCCTCACTTCACAACATGCTTGTTTAACAGTCTTGATACCTTATTAGTTATAGGGTTACACTTCAATAAATGCACTTCACGTTGTGCTCTTACTAAACAACATTCGAATAAAAATGGCCTATACATCACTGGCCGCATTATCTCAATATTATTGTGAGTCCGCACCTTACTACGCATTAACTCCCGTGTTTATCACCAAACTCCTATCCTGGAAGAAATCAATAGCACATCTGACTACTCTTGCCCATTTTTTTAATCTCTGTTCCCGGCGTTGTGACTTTTACATAAGGGAAAATCACTTCAGCCGGTTGGTGTTACACAAAACATTTGTAAGCAGCTTGTCCACTATAGATAGATACAGGTGCTTTCCCCCAACTCTACCATTCGGTAAAAATCTTCTCCCCATTACTACAATATAGCTTACTTACTAGTCATACCCGATTTGGAAATGAAAAGTTCGTAATGAATTTAAAATCTCTTTCATACAATCCACAAGTCGTCAATCACCTTGCGCCTACACCTTGGGCTATAGGTGATACAACCCTCAGAACGAAGCGTTATTTCCACTACTTCTTGATACCCCACGTTGAAGGTGTATTTCGGGAACCTCTTATTGGTTCTGAATAATACTGCGTAGGACCACGTATCGGCGTGTTCACTATCTAATAGGGTAAATCACCCAAGTATATAACCATTTCTCTCCTTCTAGACAACCTGTCCCACACCTTCGAAGGAACTCGTTACTTATCTATAAGTTGGCAACTCCTCAAGGAAATTTACCAGCTTGACTCTTCCATCCCTGGAATCGTCGGCTTGATACAAAATTATCTGGTTGATCATCTTACCCCAAACGATCCACTACTTACTACACCCCTTTTAATATCGACTTTCACGTATAATTCTTCCCGTTAAGTGATACTTAATGATCTTCTTCTTCTCTCGGCGTATACCAAAAGTTTTGACCTTTGCACTTTTCACCACTTTATGCACAGCTGGCCCCTATATACCTTATTGACATCCTCATTCTATTTACTCTTGAGTCACCCTTAACATTCGATTGGTCGGAACTCTACTCAAAATTGTCCATAATAATTTAATATTTGCCTTCTCAAGAGATATCCCCTTATTAAATGGATTTCCACTACCTTTTCACCAAATTTGGACGTGCTACACTGACTAAACATGAATATACTCATTAACACCTTCTCTTACGACGCTTAATCCTATAAGGAATAATTTCACCCATCTATATCCCTTCTTCCGGCGATTACTACATTAGCAAACCAAGATGTCTACTCCTCTTATAACCCAATCATATGGTTTATAAACATTATATATACCTCATACGTACTCCAAACTCTTTATTATTGCTGCATTACAATATGGCTATACCACTTGGGCGTTCTCAATCACCTCTGAATTTGAAATCCTAAATCCTCCTTAACCTCAATGCATCCTTCAACCCCCTATGACAAAACCAACATTATCAGTACTTACATCGTAATTCACTAACAACTGGCTCTACTGGCCTTACATCATAATTTACCTTGTTAACTTCCCGTTATAACTACTTACTTCCATAATGATCGAGGTATCCGATTTATGGATGCATGGTCAAACATCTCCCTACTACCAACCTTACGCTAAGTTTCATGCGTGGGATGTCTTGCAAAGCGAAATCCATATAAGGAAATCCCCCGATACACTACTACCTAACATTGTCGGTCATCGGGATCCGTTAAGCCCCTAGTCCATAACATGTACCCCTATATTATCGTCTCTTAACAACAAAGTTACATCTCCATCCGCAATTTCACTTAAATGAGGAACTCTTTCCGAAAGACACTTTCTCTAGACATTGATGGTAATCACATTTCATATACACCATGAAAATATAATTGGGGCTCTCAAAATCCCGTCCCCAGACACACAACTATGAGTATAAACTCTCAAATCTCTGAAGGGTGGTAAAACAATGCACTCTTCTTATTACGACATCCTGAGCATTAATTATGATAACCAGCTAAGCCTTTTTGCTGACTAGTAAACCAATTACTTACGAATCATATCAATTTAAATCCCTACACATGCTGAGATTAAATATCCGAGACTATTATACCTTTTTGAAATCACAATAATATATATATATATATATATACACATATATACAAAAGTACAATTACGAGCCCGACCCTCTCACAGATGGGTCCTCGCAAGAACGAAACATTCTACCCTAAGGTAGTAACCCCGATAAACTTGCAATACCAGCACACTATCGGTATAATCATATATAAAACCATAATTAGGATAATATCATACTCATATAATACAGCACTAAAACGAGTAATTTCAATAAAGTATATACCACTATCAATATACTCATTCATCCTCCGTGGATGAAAATATATATAACCCCACACTATTACGGAAAAATATTCACATAAATAAATAAAATTGTCGATACTCACTAAACTCGACTCTCAAGCAAAAATATAACAATAATAACAGGTGTATCAACTTGTTCATGCCACAAACAACATGCAACATCATCTGAGGATATAACTCATACTTCTATCCTGACAATCGTCCTGGATGCTCAAATGGTTCCTGGACTTAACACAGCTGTCCGTACGGAGCCGAATATTTCAATAACTATTTCCCTTGATAGGCACAATACCTTTATCCCTACACTTTCTTCGGGAAACATTTGTAATGCACGGGTTTCACTCCCCATAAAATACCTCCACATATACTCCACTTATATTTGGTCACACTGACCATGTTAAGGTGGTCCTTCTCTCGGACGTTGGTAGTCTCGGCTCTGATGACTACCTCCATTGTTCCCCTAGCTTAATGGACCTAAGGAACACGCTACTAGTTTCCACATCTCTTATTAAAATTACCATCGCTCGGTAATAATTCATCTATCCGAATTATTTTAACGGGTTCTCCGTTGGGTCTTCCCCTTGTGGTGTTTCTCCAACACCATTTTCCCAGTCTTACTCTATAGAAATTCCTCGATTCTTGCTTTTCCCCACCCAAGGAAACGTTTACCTCCAAATTAACACTCCACAACATTATTACCATCTGCATTTACTGCCCAAGTAAATTCCCCAGAAGAGCTAAAAATTCTTCTTGTAAGTCCTACCTTTAATATCCTCTTCTCCATTTCACCTACTTCACCCGGTGTAAGGTTCGCTAAATAATTAAATTTTCTCCTCACAAAGTGACCTCTGTTCGACCCTCTTGGGTGAGTTCAGAATAATATTCACCTTTCACCCTGGACATCTTATGAAGGAACTTATGGTCATACCATATGTGTACGCCTTCTCTCAACGTCACATTCCAATTCTAAGTGTGGTGATTGTGCCTCACCATTGAAACTCCGCTCTTACGAGCCAAAAAAAAAAATTCCCAAAATTTTCAATCCCGATTGGCTATACTCCGACATATGTCGAAGCCTTTGGATATATTACACTCATTTGGATAGCACACGCCATCTCCGCATTTCGAGTATTTCCTACTGTTGGTTCTCTTTAATGTTTCACCTAACTCTTTCTCTTCCATTACAACCATGTTAGGTGAGTCTAATTTGGCCCCCCTCCTGCTATTGTTGTCCCTGGAAGTCACAAATCGTGCCTTAGTCATCTATACCGTCCTGGACTTCCGTGCCATAATATGGGCGACTTCAACTACGGTCATCCTTCTTTAATAAATCAAATAACCTCAACTGAACTTTGCCTCCTGCTGTTCGCCCAACTGTCTTCGCCTGACGTCTCCATTGTTCGACAAACGAACACATCCGAATGCAAATAAGACTCACTATCATATATGTTATAGCAGGAGAACAAAATCTCACCAAAGAAATCAACAATCCTAAACATAGGGCTCTACATCAAAGAAAGCTATGCTGGAAGCATAATAAGCCGCACAGATTCTAAAGGACACAAGAACCTGATGCTCTGATACCACCTGTAACACCCCGTCTAATTAAATACCGGGTAGCTACTCCTTTATTAAATTAAAACAGAATATCAAGTTGGTTCAGTCTTAGCATCACTGTCGAAAAGCATTTAATTAATTACTAGCCACCTAATATTTAAAAAGAGAGAGATGTCAAATTTTATTAATTAAGCCAATAATTAAAAAAAAATTATTTATAAACCATCAAACGCATAAACAATCTCATATAAATACTCTACGAGATGAAATCAAATAAGTCTGGAGTAAACACTCCAATAATAAAGATGTCGGAGTAAATAATGTCCCCATACAAGAGTCTGAATAAATAATAAACCAAGAACTGAAATAATGAAAGTCTGCAACCACAACCTCTAAATAAGAATGGGCGACATGCCCTAACTGATACAAATGACTCTGAAAGAATCAAGGATAAAATGAGAGCGTCTACTACCAAGATCCTGTAACTTCCACAGCAGCTACAGCACGTCATCAGAAGGGAACTCCTATGCTTTGCGTCCCTGTGGCTGGGCACCTAAAAGGTTTTTACAAAACAAAAATAGATTTGGAGGAAAACGGGTCAGAGTCCAATGTGAAAACAGTTTAAAAGTTTAGCAAGTGATTTAAATTACAATTAAACATCAAATATTATAAACATGTTAGTTGCGTACTCTCACATGAGTTCCTTACCTCTCAACTACAGTGCACACCTAACGTATGCCTTTAACCCATCCTAGTTATGCCACTATCTAACTAGTTTGTACCACTCCTGCCTTCGCATTCTAACATAGAGTATCTACACGTAACCCCCAAATAAGCCATATTTATAACCCATGTTCACATTCATTAAATTACTTATCTCAAGATTTAATTAAATTCTCATACTTAACCCATTCAAATATCTTAGTCATTCACATCTTCTAAGCAACAATGAACCCATCCCAAATACATAAGTACATCACTCTTAGTACATAAATACATATATGGCACCCCTAGGCTCAGCTGCGGTGCACGCATACTCTTCTATCAAACCCATGTACATCACGTACGTAAGGATCACGTGTTCCGAATCTCTCAGGAACCGTCTAAACACAAATCACACATGTTGGAGGAGAACATAGATCACATACCCATGGGTCACGTACATACCTAGGCTTCCATGGTCAGCTAACTTATCAACTCACAAATAAGTCATTCACAGTACTATGTCCTTAAGGTTCCATTCTAAATCCCCCCGAAGGCACATAAGGATAAGAGGATCCTTTTCTAGAATAAAAACTAACCTCCCCTGATAGCAAGTATGGTAGGTATGTCATACACATAATAAATCGATACACAAGGTCTTCACACAACCTAAGTAATCATATATCAATATAGATTCTCACACATTTCATCTAGTTAGTCTCGTACGTAGTAAGTTTACCCCGAACATTACACATAATATAAATTCCGTTTGATAACTCTCTCGTCGTATCAATTTGGGTACTTAAACCTATCTCAAAAGGTTACTAAGTTTCTTATTAAATTCTTATGTTATCTCAGCACTTAAAGTCACTTAGTTCCTTCCCTTAACCTTACATCATCATAAATTCCAATTATAGTTTCAATTCGAACGCTCTCTAATTGTACCTCACTCGGTAGACCCTCATAAGCAATATCAGTCAATCCCATAAGTTATACCATTCTCCGATAATAATTAATACCCTACGGACCTTATCTAAGTCCCACCATATTATGTTTCACACTCTAATAACTAACATCGGCTTTGGAATAATCTTTAACCTTAATGAGAAACAATTGTCAAAAACCAGAAGGGGTCGATCGATCGAAGAAAGGGTATCGATCGATCGATGGATTCGATCGATCGACATTCTTGAGTCGATCGATCGATCAAGCAGGTATCGTCCTAGAAATTCCTTAACAGTTACGGTTTATCAACTTTTTACACCTCTAAATCTTCATTCTAACGTCCAAAACTCACAAATGAATATACTAATCGTCCTACTAACATGTTTACTTCATTTCGCACGTTTTAGATTTATTAAATCAACATCTAACATCACTTTCTTGGATTAAAATACCCAAGAATCATATAAAAATCTAGTTTTCCTATTTCTTCAAGAACATCCCATAATCCCATCAAATTTCGAAATCCTCTACCAACCAATCATAAATTCGTAGTTGTTATCATCTCCAAAATAAACCTACATGCAAGTCCTACCCAGATTATGATTTAAACCATTCAAATCCATTCAATTTTCATTATTTATGAGAAATCTTCAATTCTATAAAAACATGTAAAGTATATGCTTTGAATCTTTGAAAGATAAATCACTTGCCTATAAATCCGATATTCTGATCCGTTGTTGTTGTTCATGGGCTGGTCCTCTCTTCTTTTCGGTCACAATTCCGTCCAAATTGGTGGTGGTGGGTGGTGGTTTTGGTTTGGGGACTTTTTGTAATCTCTCCTCTAACTCACGTAGCCCACCTCTTTGTTTTTGGCTGAAAATGGCCCTAATAGCCTAACCAAAAATAAATAAATCAACACTAAAAATCGTGGGTCTTAATTCCTTACTTTTTAAAATTACCAAAATACCCTTCCGAGTTGCCGGTTAGGCCTAAAAATGCCCTGGACCCAAACTAAACCCCCGGTTAGTGTTTTCTGGCTATCTCGAACCTTCCGAACACGTTGGCGCACTCAAAAAGCTCATACAGATGACATAAAAATAAAATACTTTTAAATCCATTAAATTTGGTCCGGGCACGACTGACACGCGCGTCCCAACTAAATTACCGAAACTGCCATATTTTTAACTCATGACAATTTTAATAAATCCAATGATCACATATGACCATAATCACTCAGTAATATTCAACAACATCATAATAACCAAATACTAACTTTCATCTCGCTAGCATTTAAATCCAAATTAATTTTCCAATTAATAAATCCAAAATTAATTTAAGAAATCCCAAATTAAAAGCAATTCCATTTAATTAACCTCATAATTAAAAGTCATAAAAATACGGGGTATTACAGTAAGTGGACAACCTTCCCAATCTGAGACAGAGAACCCATAGAGATTGTGAGAAGATTGAGATAAAATATGAAGTCCAAGATGAGCAGTGCCCTTGACATAGCGCAATAGTCGTTTGATGGCTTGAAAGTGTTCTGGACTCGGGTAATGCATAAAGTGACATATGTTGTTCACAGCATTGGTGAGATCAGGATGCATTAAGGTCGGATATTGAAGTGCTCCAGCGATGGACCTGAAATCAAAGGTCTCGAGTGAAGTTGAAGAAGCAGAAGAGTATAATTTGACCTCATTTTTTGTAGCAGCGGGTGTCACAACTGCTCTAGAATTAAACATGTTGCAGCATTTTAAAAGTTGATCAGCATACTGGCTTTGATTAAGGAACAAACCCCCGGAGAACTGCTGAACTAAAATACCTAAAAAATAATAAAGAGAGCCCAAATCCTTAAGAGCAAAGGTTGTACTTAATCGAGTAATGAGTTGATCAATAAGAGAAGAATTAGATCCTGTGAGAAGAATGTCATCAATATACACAAGAAGAATCATTATATATGTCTCAGATTTGAGAATCAACAGTGAAGAATCGGCTCGACTGCACTTAAAACCAAGAGCATGTAAATGAGAGCTAAGCTTATGAAACCAAGATCGAGGAGCGTGTTTGAGACCATAGAGAGCCTTATTCAATTTGCAAACATGAGATGGAAGATGAGGATCCATAAATCCAGGAGGTTGCTTCAAAAATATAAGTTCTTCAAGGTCACCATGATGAAATGCATTTTTAACATCCAATTATTTGATAATCCATCAAGAAGTAACAACTAATGACACAATAGTGTGAATAGTTGCATGCTTTATAACAGGACTAAACGTATCCATAAAATCAAGGCCCTCAATTTGGCGATAGCCTTGTGTAACAAGCCTAGCCTTATGTCTATCAAGAGTGCCATCATCTTTGACTTTGGTTTTAAAGACCCACTTGTAACCAATAAGATGCATCTGAGAATTATATGGAACCAAATCCCATGTGTGATTATCCTTTAGAGCTTTGAGCTCTTCATGCATAGCAGCCACCCATTGAGGTTGTTGAAGAGCGTCTTTGAGACAAGTAAGTTCAGAAATATCCGAAGCATGAGACGCAACCAAGAGTTATTTTGAAGGCAAAGTTTTTGTTTTGGAACGAGTAATCATGGAGTGAGTGGGCACTATGACTAGCTTTGGAGGTGATGGTGGGTTAGAGATAGGTAAATCCACGACTAGTTGAATACTAGGTGGGTTATGTGCAAGAGACATTGATGATGATGATGGTGATATAGGTGAAGAAGTAGAATCAGTGGTAGGAGTGGAGTCAAGCCTAGTGAGGGCATTGGGTGAGGAGTCTAGAGGTTGAAGTTGAGGTTGCAAGTCTTTGGAAGAAGGGAGAGAGTTCGAGACATAAAAGTCAGTAAATGGTATAGATGAAGGTAAGGGATATAATGGTGTGGAAGTTGGAACAGTGGTTGGTGGTGGATTAAAGAATTTCATCAAGGGTGAAAAGTAGTGCGTGTGAAGACGCTAATCGTTGTTTTAGTTTGACCGCCTCAATACAATACAAACAAACCTAAGTTACGACTACACTTGCGATATAATTATAGCGGTAAGTCGGGTATCGAATCCACATAGAATGTTCGATAGATCTTAATTGGATTATTAATTCAGTAATAAAAGTGAAAAAGGGAATCTGTGAATGTAAATAAAAGAAAAGAGAAGTTAAGTCTAAATAAAGTAAAGCAAGGATCGGGATAACATCCAACCATACGGATCTAAACACTTATTAATTAGAATTCCGGCTCGAGAGAAATTTCATCTAGCATTATCAATTAATCATAAACTTCACACAACAAGGAATTTAAGACAAAGTTGCGTAAATAAACAATTAACCAAAAATTGGTCTCATGCGGGTTAAATTTGAATTATCTCTTTAAACACTAACGTTGCATGACAAAGAAAGTTAAACGCATAATAATCCGACTTTTATACGCGCGGGTTCAATTAAACGTAATTTTGCACGAAACCTAATTTTAGGAGCTCGGGGCCCGAAAATCGCGGAATGACATCCCGACCCTATTTATCTAAGGGCACATGATGAATTAAATTAAATTACAAGTAATTAAACTAGGAAAGTAAGAAATAAAGCAATTAAACTAACTTCAAAGCATGGAAACTAAATTACAAAGCAAGGAAAAATGAAGGACAAAACTATATTAATGGTAAATGAGATGGAAAGTTCAACCTTACAAAACCAAAAGGATGTCACCCTAAGAAGAGAAGAAGATGAGATTTCCAAACCAAACCCTAACCTAAAATGTCTTCTAAAACTAACTACTCTGATATTACAACAAAATTGGGTTATATAGTAAGTTGGAATAAAAGAAAAGAAGAAAGAAAAGAAAAGTAAAATCTCTGCAGAAAAGAGGGCATCGATCGATCGACCCCTTTGGTCGATCGATCTATCATGAACAAAAAATCCCATGTCGACAAGGATCGATCGATCGATCATTTTGAACGATTGATCGATCAAGCAGGGCAGATACAAGGTGGCCTACTGCATTCTTTTCTTCTTCTCTTCTCCCCTCTTTTGGTCTTAATGATTTTCTCTTCCGCCAAAAGTGTCGTAACTTCTTCGTTAGGAATTCGAACTGCTCGCCATTCACGGACACGTAAAGCTTGCGAGGAGGGATACAACTGTGACACCCCATCTAATTAAATACCGGGTAGCTACTCCTTTATCAAATTAATACAGAATATAAAGTTGGTTCAGTTTTAGTATCACTGTCGAAAAATATTTAATTAATTACTAGCCACCTAATATTTAAAAAGATAGATGTCAAATTTTATTAATTAAGCCAACAATTAAATAAGAATTTATTTAATAAACCATCAATCACATAACCAATCTCATATAAATGCTCAACGAGAAGAAATCAAGTCAGTCTGGAGTAAACACTCCAATAATAAAGACGCCAGAGTAAATAAATGTCCCAATACAAGAGTTTGAATAACTAATACACCAAAAACTGAAATACTGAAAGTCTTCAACTACAACCTCTAAATAAGAATGGGCGACATGCCCTACCTGATACGAATGACTCTGAAATAATCAAGGATAAAATGAGATCGTCTACTACCAAGATCCTGTAACTTTCACAGCAGCTACAACACGTCATCTGAATGGAACTCCTATGCTTGGCGTCCCTGTGGCTGGGCACCAAAAAGGTTTTTACAAAACAAAAATAGATTTGGAGGAAAATGGGTCAGAGCCCGATGTGAAAACAGTTTAAAAGTTTAGCAAGTGATTAAATTACAATTAAACATCACATATTATAAACACGTTAGTTGCGCACTCTCACATGCGTTTCTTACCCCTCAACTATTATGCACGCCAAACGTATGCCTTTAACCCAACCTAGTTATGCCACTATCTAACTAGTTTGTACCACTCATGCCTTCGCATTCTAACATGGAGTATCTACACATAACCCCCAAATAAGCCATATTTATAACCCATGTTCACATTCATTAAATTACTTATCTCACGATTTAATTAAATTCTCATTCTTAAACCCT
Organism: Sambucus nigra; assembly: GCA_949130495.1. Taxonomy (NCBI): domain Eukaryota; kingdom Viridiplantae; phylum Streptophyta; class Magnoliopsida; order Dipsacales; family Adoxaceae; genus Sambucus; species Sambucus nigra. Next base: position 353,967,755 of record OX422215.1, read on the forward strand.
TCAAATATCTTAGTTATTCACATCTACTAAGCAAACAATGAACCAGTCACAAATACATAAGTATATCACTCTCAGTACATAAATACATATATGGCACCCCTAGGCTAAGCTGCGATGCACACATACTCTGCTATCGAACCCCGATACATCACGTACATAGGGACTACGAGTTCCGAATCTCTCAAGAACCGTTTCAATAAGCAAAATCACACATATTGGAGGCGAACATAGTTCACATACCTATGCTCCCATGGTCAACGAACTTAACAACTCACAAATAAGTCATTCACAGCCCTATGTCCTTAAGGTACCAGTCTAAATCCCCCCGAAGGCACACAAGGATAAGAGGGTCTTTTTTCAAAATAAAACTATTCTCCGGTGATAGAAAGTATGGTAGGTATGTCATACACATAAGAAATCCATACACTAGGCATTCACACCACCTAAGTAATCATATATCAATATAGATGTTCACACATTTCATATAGTTAATCTCATACGTAGCAAGTTCACCCCGAATTTTACACATAATATATTTTTCCGTTGAATAACTCTCTCGTCGTATCAATTTGGGTACTTAAACCTATCTCAAAAGGTTACTAGGTCTCTTATTAGTTTCTAATGTTATCTCAGTAATTAAAGTCCCTCCGTTACTGCCCCTAACCTTACATCATCATCAATTCTCAATATAGTTCCAATTCAAACGGTTTCTAACCGTACCTCACTCGGTAGACCCTCATAAGCAATGACATTCAATTCCATAAGTTATAACATTCTTCAATAATACTAAGACCCTACTGACTTTATTTAAGTCCCATAATATCATATTAATCTCCCTAATAACCAACATCGACTTTGGAATAATCACTAAACCTTAAAGAGAAACAATTGTAAAAAATCAGAAGGGGTCGATCGATTGAAGAAAAGGGGTCGATCGATCGATGTTCGATCGATCGATGGTTCGATCGATCGACATTCTTGAGTCGATCGATCGATCAAGCAGGTATCATCCCAGAAATTCTTAACAGTTGCGGGTTCTCCACTTTTTACGCCTAAAACTCTTCATTCTAACGTCCAAAACTCAAAACTAAGTATACTAATCAACCTACTAACATGTTTACATCTTTCCCCACATTTTAGATTCATCAAATTAACCTATAACATCAATTACTTGAATCAAAATACCCCATTAACATATAAAAACCTAGTTTTCCTATTTCTTCAAGAACATCACATAATTCAATCAAATTTCATAATTCTCTACCCATAAATCATAAATTCGTGGTTTTTATCATCTACAACATTTACTACATGCAAGTCATATCCAGATTATGATTTTAAACCTTTCAAATCCATTCAATTTTCATTTTTCATGATAAATCTTCAAATCTATAAAAATATGTAAACTATATTCTTTGAATCTTTGCAAGATAAATCACTTGCTTGTAAATTGTCTCTTCTGATCCGTTGATGATGTTAAGGACTGGTTCTTTTCCTTTCTCCGGCCACAATTCCGTCAAGATACGGTGGTGGTGGTTGATGGCTAGGTTTTGGAAACCTCATGCAACTTCCCCTCTAACTCACGTAGCCCACTCTTTTGTTTTTGGCTGATAATGGACCTAATGGCCTTTTCAATAATAAATAAATTAACACTAAAATTCGTGGGTCTTAATTCCTTAATTTTTAAAATTACCAAACTACCCTTCTGGGTTGCCGGTTAGGCCTAAAAATGCCCCGGGACCTAAACTAAACCACTGACTAGTGTTTTCTGACTATTTCGAACCTTTAGGACACGTTGGAACACTCAAAAAGGTCATTCGGATGCCATAAAAATAAAATACTTTTATATCCATTAAATGGGGTCCTGACACGACTGACACGTGCATCCCAACTAAATTACCAAAACTGCCATATTTTTAACTCACGACAATTTTAATAAATTCAATGATCACATATTACCATAATCACTCACTAATATTCAACAACATCATAATAACCAAATACTAACTGTCGTCTCGCTAGCATTTAAATCCGAATTTATTTTCCAATTAATAAATCCCAATATAATTTAACAAATCCCAAATTAATTTAGTAAATTCCATAATTAAAAGAAATTCCATTTAATTAACCTCATGATTAAAAGTCATAGAAATACGGGGTATTACATACTTCCCACTTAATAATGGAATTTTGTCCCAAAATTCGGAAAAGTAAGGCATACCTAGAAAAATTTATGTATCCTCCAGTTCTCCAAACAAAATATAAGGAAAGGCCCAATCACTACAGCCCTCACTTCACAACATGCTTGTTTAACAGTCTTGATACTTTATCAGTTATAGGGTTACACTTCAATAAATGCACTTCATGTTGTGCACTTACTAAACAACATTCGAATAAAAATAGCCTATACATCACTGGCCACATAATCTCAATATTATTGTGAGTCTGCACCTCACTACGCATTAACTCCCACGTTTATCAAAACACCAAACTCCCATCCTGGAAGAAATCAATAACACATCTGACTACTCTTACCCATTCTTTGAATCTATGTTCCTGGCATCGTGACTTTTACACAAGGGAAAACCACTTCAGCCGATTAGTGTTACGCAAAACATTTGTAAGCACCTTGTCCACTATAAATAGATATGGGTGCTATCACCCAACTCTACTATTAGATAATATCTTCTCCCCATTAACACAATATACCTCACTTACTAGTTATACCCCATTTGGAAATGAAAAGATCGTAATGAATCCAAAATTTCTTTCATACAATCCGCCAGTCGCCAATCACCTTGCGCCTACACCTCAGGTTATAGGTGATATAACCCTCAGAACGAAGCGTTATTTCCACTACTTCTTGCTACCCCACATTGAAGGTGGATTTCGGGGATCTCCTATTGGTTCTGGGTAATACTGCGTAGGATCACGTACCGGCGTGTTCACTATCTAATAGTGTAAATCACCCAAGTTTATAACCATTTCTCTCCTCTAGACAACCTGTCCCACATATTCGAAGGAACTCATTACTTAACTATAAGTTGGCAACCCCTCAAGGAAATTTACCAACTTGACTCTTCTACCCCTGGAATCGTCGGCTTGATACAAAATTATCTGGTTGTTCATCTAACCCCAACTGTTCTACTACTTACTACATTCCTTTAAATGCCGACTTTCACGTATATTTCTTCCTGTTAAGTGATACTCACTAACCCTCTTCTCCTCTCGACGTATACCAAAAACTACTACTTAGCACCTTTCACCACGTTGTGTACATCTGGACTCTCAGACCTTATCAACATCCTCACTCTATTTACTCGTAAGCCACCCTTAACATTTGATTGGGTGGAACTCCGCTCCAAATTGTCCATAATAGTTGGCTAAATGCCTTCTCAAGAGATATCCCCTTATTAAGTGGCTTTCCACTATCTTTTTACCAAATTCGTACGTGCTACACTGATTACACATGAGTTTACTCATTAACACCTTCTCTTACGACGCTTAATCCCATAAGTAATAATTTCACCCATCTATATCCCTTATTCTAGCGATTACTACATTAGTAAACCAAGATGTTTATACCCCTTATAACCCATGCATACGGTTTTAAACATCATATATGCTTCATACGTATTCCAAACTCTTTATTGCCGCTGCATTTGCAACATGGCTATACCACTTGGGCGTTCTCAATCACTTCTGAATTTGAAATTCTAAATCCTTCTTAACCTCAATGCGTCCTCCAATCCGAACAAAAACCGAAATTATCAGTAGTTACATCGTAATTCACTAACAACTAGCTCTCCTGGCCTTGCATCGTAAATTTACCCCTTGTTACTTCCAGTTATAACTACTTACTTTCATAACGATTGAGGTATCCAATTAATGGACGAAGGGTAAAACATCCCCCTACAACTAACCTTACGCTATGTTTCATGCGTGGGATGTCTCGCAAAGCGAAATCCAAACAAGGAACTCCCCCGATACACTACTACCTAACATTGTTGGTCATCGGGATCCGTTACGCCCTCAGTCCATAACATGTATCCCTATATTCCCATCTCTTAACAACAAAGTTACATCTCCTTCCGCAATGACACTTAAACAAGGAACTCCTTTCGAAAGACACTTTCTCTTGACATTGATGGTTATCACATTTCATATACATCATGAAAATATAATCGGGGCTCTCAAAATCCTGTCCCCGGACACACAACTATGAGTTTAAACTCCTAAATCTCTAAAGGGTGATAAAACAATGCACTCTTCTTATTACGACATCCTGGGCGTTAATTATAATAACTAGCTACACCTTTTCGCTGACTAATAAACCAATTACATACGAATCATATCAATTAAATCCCTATGCATACTGGGATTAAATATCCGAGACCATTATACCTTTTTGAAATCACAACAATATATATATATATATATATATATATATACATATATACAAAAGTACAATTACGAGCCCGACCCTCTCACAGATGGGTCCTCGCAAGAACGAAACATTCTACCCCAAGGTAGTAACCCCGATAAACTTGCAATACCAGCACACTATCGGTATAATCATATATAAAACCATAATTAGGATAATATCATACTCGTATAATACAACACTAAAACGAGTAATTTCAATAAAGTATATACCACTATCAATATACTCATTCATCCTCCGCGGATGAAAATATATATAACCCCACACTATTAGGGAAAAATATTCACATAAATAAATAAAATTATCGATACTCTCTAAACTCGACTCTCAAGCAAAAATAACAATAATAACAATTGTAGCAACTCATTCATATCACAAACAACATGCAACATCATCTGAGGATATAACTCATACTTCTATCCTGACAATCGTCCTGGCTGCTCAAATGGTTCCTGGAATTAACACACCTGTCTGTACCAAACCGAATATTTCAATAACTGTTACCCTTGCCAGGCACAATACCTTGATCCCTACACTTGCATCGGGAAACATTTATAACGCACGGGTTTCATTCCCCACAAAATACCTCTACACATACTCCGCTTATTTTTGGTCGCACTGACCATGTTAAGGTGGTCCCTCTCTCGGACGTTGGTAGTCTCGGCTCTGATGACTACCTCCATTATTCCCCTAGCTTGATGGACCTAAGGAACACGCTACTAGTTTCCACATCTCTTACTGAAATCACCATCGCTCGATAATAATTCAGCTATCCAAATCATTTTAACGGGTTCTCCGTTGGGTCTTCCCCTTGTGGTGCTTCTCCAATACCATTTTCCCAGTCTTACTCTATAGAAATTCATCGATTCTTGCATCTCCCCACACAAGTAAATGTTTACCTCCAAATTAACACTACGCGATATTATTACCATCTGCATTGACCGTTCAGCGAAATTCCCCAGAAGAGATAACAATCCTTCTTGTATGTAAATTCTCCCTTTAATATCCTCTTCTCCATTTCACCTACTTCACCCGGTGTAAGGTTCGCTACATAATTAAATTTCTCCTCACAAAGTAACCTCTGTCCGGCCCTCTTGTGTGAGTTCAGAATAACATTCGCCTTTCACCCTGAACATCTGATGAAGAAACTTATGGTCAAGCCATACGTGTACTGATAAGCACACAAAACTGTACATTTTATACCCCGAATAGATGTACTTTAGTTGCTAATACTCGATAATATGGGTCTTATGTGCTTAAATGTTTATTTTGTAGGCCGAATGCACGTTGTCGTGTTCAAATGCGTATTTCAAGGCAATTGTGCATTTTATGGAGCTAAATACCCTTGTCCCATATCCTAGCCTACCCAAACCGAGCCTAAACCGTGTGTGTGTTGAGTTTGTGCCCTTTTATCAATTTTTAGATTTTTAGTTTGTGTCATTTTAATTTTAGGTTTATTTTAGAATTTTTAGATTTTATTTTCTATTTTTCTATTTTATTTTTATTAAAATAATTTTATTTTATATTGATTTTTATTAGTTTTTAGTCTTAGTTTTTATTTTATTTTATCTTATTTTATTAGGATTAGATTTTTTAGGATTTATTTATTTTTAGTTTATTTTGATTTTACATTTTCTTTTTAGGATCTTAGTTTTAGTTTAATAGATTTCTATTTTTTATTTTCATTTCTTTTTAGTTTCAATTTTATTTGAGTCTTTATTTTATTTTAGAATTAGATTTTATTAGGTTTTTATTTTATTTTATTTTATTTTATTTATTTTATTAGTGTTATTTTTTTTAGGTGTCCTAATTAAACACACACACAACCCCCTTATCCTACACTCCCATACACCTATTTACACCTACACACTATCCTACACCCCAATCTATCCTACACCCTCATCGTCACCCATATTCCCTACACCTCATACACACCCTATCACATCCAACTTCTTCCTCCCCTCACCCTCACCCTCACCCAACTTACCATACACCCTCACCCACCAAATCCCCCCACTTCATCTTCAACCTCAAGCCCATCACCCTCTCTCTCCTCCATTAACAAAAACAAACCTTCTCTCTCATCTTACACCCATCATCAAAACCCACATCCAACCACCCAAATTAGAACCAAACCCTTAACCCAATTAATCCCGGTCGCCGGACCTGCAACCGTATCCCCGGCCGTGACCCAAACTCCGGCGCTGCCTCTGGCGCCTAACTCCGATCGCGCCGACCACCCTCCGACCGGAACCCCATTCTCAACTCCACCTGCGATCGGATCCGACCCCTCTCTCTCTCTCCTATGCCCAACTTTAAACCCCCTGATCGGAACCATTCCAAACCACCAGGACCGTCCATACCAGCGACGGCATATCTGAAACTCCACCTCGCCGGCGAAGCCCCGATTGTGATCACGTCCCCCTACGGCGAGCTTTCCAGCTCCGACCGAGACCTCCGGCGGTTGCTACCAACTCTCAACCCTCCGACCTCCATTTCCGGCGACCTCCGACCCAACCCAATTCCATCCAAAACCCACAAATCCATTTCCTCAAAAAGCCAACAAAACCCATGTCCAACTTTAACCCATCTCCATGCCCTTGCACGCTTTCTCCACTTCCTGTTACAAACCAAAACAAAACCAAACCAATTAATCCACATGCCATTTAATTAAACCTTTTACCCAAATACCTCCTAACCACCTCTTTTACCCAACTTCCCATTATACCCTTTTAACAAATCAGATTTTTATTCCCTCTTCCAAATATCCTCACACCTAACACCCCCATGCATATGTGCTCTCACCTTTCCCACATGTTCACCATAGCCAATTCCCATTTTTACCCCTAGCTCCATGCATAGTATGAAAAGAAGATTAAGACCCCAAATCTAATAAAAAGAGCTTTTTAGATAGGAAAATTCTAGAGAGAGAATTGTAGAGAAAAATACCATTTGTAAATAGTTTTGTTTTATTTTTTTTAGATATTTGTGAGGTTAAATATTGATTGAGATTTAATTGAGTGTTCATTTATTTTCAAATTAATTGGATTCTCAATTGGAGGGTTGTATGCTTCTCATTCAATGAGTGAAGTTTATTGAATTCAAGAGATTGGTTTGATTATTCTTCTCTCTACTCTTTTATATTAAATGCCTATTGAATATATGTTTATTATGTTTATTATGTTTGATACCATGTTATGCTAAAACCCCTTTCAAGGAGTGGGGTGAAACCCTTATTTGATATTATTTTAGTTTAATGAGTCTGATTACTTGAAATTCCCCTTTGAATGTTAATTTTGATCCCTCACCCTTAAATTTACGCCTCGAGAGAGGGTAAATAATTTTCGAGAGAAAATTGAAATTCTAGTTATAATACCCATTTTAGATTCGAACTAGAGATAGGGGTTTCTTAAGTGGGGTATTATAACTTGAATTTTAACTCTAAATTTATTTTCTAAGATTGACATAAATTTTAATTGATCAATCCTAGGAGGTGATTAATTAAAAGGAGTGTAGATCTATTTTTCTAGAGTTGTGGGGTGTTAAACTTAATTTTCTAAAATATTACTATTATAATTACATTTGCAACGAGAGTTGGTTTGTAATTTTGATATTAATTTGGGAGAATTCAAATAATTAAATTAATTAATTAGAATAACTAAAATTTGTGGTATAATCCTATTCCTTGATTGTTCTCACCATTATTCACCTCACTTTATCTCTTATTTTAGTGTTAGACTTTGTTTTCATTATAGTCACTTTCTAGTTAGTTATTTTCATTTTATTTTAGTTTAGTTCAAATCATCACCTCACCTTATTGTTTTAATATTGAAAAAGCTAAAAAAATTAGAAAAAGTGAAAAAGCACAAAAAGAAAATAAAAAGTGAATTACAATTGAATTTGTTCCATTTTCTTTACCCCCTAGAAAATGGATTGATACCCTTACTTACCTCTACACTTGAGTTTATTATATTTTGTAGGTAATTGAGGTTTTGATTAGAAGGACTTTTCAAGCAACGACAAAAGAAAACATACACTGAAAAGTTCTTTCTATCAAATGGCGTCGTTGCCATTCTTGGGATTGTGAAGCTCGGAGCGGATTTCATATTGTCATTCATTTATTTTTATTGCATTTTTTTCACATTTTTAGTACCATTTTTATATTTTTAGAAGGCTTGTATTTAGGATTATTTTATTCTTGGCTTGTATTGCGGTTCATAGGACACCATTTATTTTTCATTTAAAATTGTAATAATTGAAGCCAAGCGTGATAGGGAAACCGAACAAGGTAGAGAGAGGGCGTCCATTGGCGAGGATTTAGAAGCCTCTCTACCTTGGGTCGGTAGGACTCCCGGGGACGACTGAGATAGGCGTGATCTCCCCCCGGTCGACTCAAATTTTTCGGCACCCCACGGCCTAAACACTGTGGGAGGTACATTTTCTAAACCCTTGCGCCTCTCATGTTAGCGAGTCAATTCAATTGTGTGCTCTTGTGTGATTTTATTCTCGCATTTATTTTTTTGAATGGTGTGAGGAATTAAATTACTAAGACCTACACCCGGTCACTCACGATAAGGGATTTCATCACCTGACTCACTCGCTTACCATTGTGTGCTACCCTAGCCATAACTAAATTTAAAATCAATCAACTAAGTAGCCCACTCGGAGAATATTTTGCAAAGGCGATCACAAAGATATTTCCGTGAATTTTTATCGCCCACGGACTTAATTAAAATTTGACTACCCTTTCACCTAATTTCAAGATAAAAATTGGCTATGTGCTAGTTAGGAAATTTTCTTGACTTGTGTGTGTGTCCAATTCATTTTTCGGTAGTCGGATTTTAGTGAGTTCGTATAAATTCTAAGAGTCCATATTTTTCCCCACCTTTTCTTCCTAAAAAAAATCAAAAAATATTTATCTTCCTTTATTTTTACAAAAAATCCAAAAATATTTTCTTTCTTTCCTTTTTAGAAAAATCCAAAAATATTTTCTTTCCTTTTGAAAAAATTTAAAAATCAAAAAAATATTTTTTCTCCTCATGGCCGAAGAACGTCCTTTACGGGACTACTTTGGTCATTTTCCATTGACACGCGACACGTGTGAGAGTGATCCTGAGCCATCTATTTATGAGATTTTTCATGGTTTTGGCTCTCTCACGAGTACCCTTGATACTCTTGACCCGTCCTTGCACGCACCTCCTAGTCCATCACCCTCGGTGTCATGTGTCGGCGTGTCGCATCCTTGTGCACCCATTTCCGATCAGTCCCCTCATTACGCACCCCATGAGTATCAACCATTTGTCCATCACAAAAGCGATCCTTTCGTGTCTGATGCACTTGGCCTCACCCCACCCACTTCATTTGAGTACTCTCCGTGTAGTCATGATCATAGCGAGTTGTGTCCACCTCACCCACCACCACCACCCATCATTCCACCCACTACACCAAAATAAGAAATTTGTAACGGATTTTTTTTTTCTATTTGTAACGGATTTTGTCCATTATAAATTTGTAACAGGCAAAAACCATTAGAAAGAGGGAAAAAATGTTGCAATATATTTGAAATTCTATGCAAAAGTCATTAAAAGAAAAAAAAAGAAATAGATAAACAAGTCGGGCGGGATATTTTCCCCAACTTCCAAACCCACTCTCCAACTCTCTCCCGTGCCTCTCCCTCCCGCCTCTCTACCTCCCATACAGCAAAACCCACCATCGTTTTCAGCAGTTATAAGAAGAACATATGCCCTCGTTTTCAGTAGATGAAGAGACGATGCAGAGATAAGGTATGCTCACCCTCTTTTTCAACAACCCCCTCATTTTCTGTCTCTTAATTTCGTTTTCAGCATACCCTCGTTTCATTTTTGTCTCTGGATATGTAAGATATGTGATAGTATTTGGGGCCATTCAGATATGTGATGAAACATGTAATCCACTTTTCATATTCGTAATCCACTTGACCAAGATCAGTGACAGATTTAGGATTTCAATATTGGGGCCGAATTCTAGAGTACAATTTTTTTTAATAAGAATGTTCAAAGTATGTAATTGGGTTCTATGGATATTAAAGCTATAATATGTAACTCTTGATATGTATAAATTTGTGAAGTCAATGGAAGATTAAACCAAACATTCTTTTACCTATATATTTTCATTAATGTAAACACCATAGAGACGCATAATTACAAAAGGATGACCAATTGTGTGTCAAATGTGTCGCATAAATCTCCATAACACACAAAATCCATAAAAAATACTTTCATCAGTCGGGTAAAGCTTGGCATCTTAAGTTTTGGTTTACGTTCTTTTAATTTGTAAAAGTAATCTATAATAATATCATCATCATCTAACCTCAAGCAATTTTCTTTGTAATATTGTTTGAGCTTTGCTTTGGCTCTTTTTATCATTTCCAGTGAAAAATTGCTTACCATTGCTTACCATTCTAAACAATAATATATAGAGAGAAATGAAACTATAATTATATGATTCATAGCAAGAAATGTTAATATTCAAAGTGAAAGGATATAAATGAATATTGTAGATTAAATTGGTACATATTTCTCAAACTCTAATGATATGACAACGAGGTAACACCAAATAATATATATATATTAATTCACATAAGAAACTGCAATTAAACCAACATGCTTAAAATATTGTCAAAAAGATTATTTGTTTAGCAAGAATAAAATAAGGACACACTTTCCCTTATCTCTTATATTGTCAGTTGTGTACAACCTTTAGATTTCAATATCTTTTAAGATATAAGTTTGTTTGACAAAAAAATATATTATTCAAAAACTTTCGATGAGATCTATAAGAATAGATCCTCAATTCTCAATGGAATGTATAATTTTTTTTAACTATGAGGTATCTCTTATGTAGCTTTGTGAAATCAATTTTAGTTGCTCTATTGTAATTATTGGTAAAACTTTACTTTCCTTAGATTCGTCAATATCTTGGAATTATTGGTAAAACTCTACATCCAACGATATGCACGTGTGTGTATGATGTGATGATAAATGTTTTAATGCGTGCGTATTGTTTGTACCAAGAGTTAGTCAATCAAAACGGTCTATGAATCCAATCCAATTTATTGTGTGCCGAGAGTTTTAATGGAACATGATCCAATTGCACTCTGTTCAAATGTCGAGACCACCATCATAATGCACTCTATAAGCCCAATAAACTTACCATATACCCCTTTTGTGTTGTTATGTTTTAATCATTATTTCTATGATATGATACTTTTTTATTTGCATATTGAAAAAGATTATTTATTTCTTTCACTCATTGTTCTGGGATATAAAGTTGGATAACCCTTTTCACTCTCGGAAGTTTATGGATTCCACCCTTAAGTTAAATTATGGAAGAGCTAGGTGGGGGAAATAAGGTATCTATTATGTAGATTTGTGAAATCAATTTTAGTTGCCCTAATTCTAGTGGTATTGTAATTATTGGTAAAACTCTACTTTCCTTAGATTTGTCAATATCTTGGAATTATTGGTAAAACTCTACATCCAACGATATGCACGTGTATGTATGATGTGATGATAAATGCTTTAATGTGTTCGTAATGTTTGTACCAAGAGTTTATAAAGCAAAATGGTTTATGAATCCAATCCAAATTATTGCGTGCCGAGAATTTAATGGAACATGATCCGATTACACTATATTCAAATGCTGAGACTACCACTATAATGCTCTCTATAAGCCTAACAAACATACCATATACTCACAAAGATTGTGTTGTACTAGCTTAGTTGTCATTTGAAGCAGGGTTGGGGGATCACACAAGCTTCTAAAATAGTTTTGGGTATTATGGTTGTGGTCTTTTGAATTTGCAATTTGACCTCCCCTCTCTATTTTTCTTAGAGAAGTAATGTGGTCATTCATTCAAGGTCCTCTATCTCTATCTTCTATAAAAAATCCTGCCATAAATTGCTCTATAATGTGAATATGCCACATTGCTTTTTATATACTATGTTTTCTTTTTGTGTTTTTCACATTTTGGCGAGGCCTAGCTAGACTTTAATGAAATTTGCCTCATTTTTATGTTTTTCTTCGAACCTTAATTTAGCACGGTGTATGTTATTTACATGTAAGACTAGGGATTTAATTCTATTTTCTTAGGGCTTGTATCAATGGGTTGAAACCTATTCTTCTACATTTGGTGGGTTGCTCATACTTATTTCTAATGAACAATGAGGTATATTGTAGGTGATACAAACTTGATCATATTCATAGGAAAATCTAGAAACTTATAATCTAAGACATTAATTTCGTGAGGTAATCTTGAGTTCTTCCTCCTTGTTTTCTTATACGTTTTGGTACCTAATGGCCCCTATCATTATTTTCGCATTAACTATAGTGGACCATACTAAATAATTTTTTTTGGTTTGAGGATTTGTGTACCATTTAGTTATTAATATTAAAAAACACCTCCTCTCTATGATCACTCAAGATCCTTAACTATCATCTCCATGATCTCTCAAAATCTTTAACTAAGCCCACATTTTTAGGCAAAATCATTAAAACCTTTTAAAGACTACCCTCAGTTTTTGTTACAGTTGAGTTGGGCAAATGCTACAATTTCAAGTAATGAATAGGAAAATTCATCAGATAAGAGGTAGAGATTGAAGCTTTAATGTGTAGACATCCAGTAGTGGAGTACACTGTTAATATTAATATTGGTGTTCTGCTCTGCTTGGGGGTAGATATGGCTGGTAAGAACTCGGTGAGATTATTCAGTTTGTTGATGCATTGCATGAGACTTTACTTGTTGATTCTTCACGTGCCACATAATTTTCAAGGATGCATTCTAATTCTTATTGTTTTCTCTTTTCTTGTTTTTTTTTCCTTTTCCTTTTCTTTTGTTATTGTACACACGTGGAAGACTGTTGACCCTCCTCCATTTTGAGTTTTTTTATGTCTTATATCTTATGTGTTTTGTTTGTCTCCAGGAGATAAGTTGGTTTTCGTTGATGGCATTAAAACAGAGAAGAGGAAAAACGAGATGAATAATTAGGGAGAATAAAGCAAGGCAACTAGACTACTAAAATACAAGGTGTAAATTGAGGTGATCCTACTTCTTTACAAAATTGTTTGTCTCCAACAATGTTTTGGGTACCACTACTTCCATAAGCCACGCCTTATTCAAAATGTAACCCAATTTCACTTAAACCCATTTCATTCTCCTACATCTCAATGCTGCACAAGAGCGATGATATGATTTACCCATCTACCACGACTATATCCACAACTGTGTCAAATAACAAGTGATTATGCCCATCTCTCTGTGCTTATATCTTTTTTCTGTTTGTTCTTATCTAATTTTATGTGTGTGCTTTTTAATTATTTTTATCGCTCTACGGTTAAACCTTTGGCTACCATTTTTCTCAGTGTTCATATCTTTCTACGGTTCTGCTTCAGTCTCCTCATTATCTCCCACGACTGCCTCCTTATTTAACTTAGAAGCTTGCTCTGTTCTCGGGTTCTCTTCCTCCATTTGGTACTGCTGATTCACTTCTTATTTGTCGTATTTCTCTCCCAATTTGGCTTCTACTACCTGGTTGTCATTCTTCACTACTTCTATTTTTCCCTCCTCTATATGTTTCTCCTACTGAGATTGATTAATGTTGGCATCTTTACTGGTGATTACAACCATAGAGTCATTCGTACAATTTCTGATACTATCTCCAATCGAGGCATTTGTGCAAATAGTGGGCTTGCATTATTTATCCTGCTTATGATGATTTATATGTTCGCTGCTTTCATTTTCCAGCAGACCTTTGTGTACTGCTCTAGCCTCTTATGTAACACATTCTTCGCTCCCTTTATCACTCAGTATTACCCGTTCCACAATGGAGACATTTTTGAACTTTTTGTTAACCCATTCTTTGGTACCATTTGATTCATTTTCTTTCGGTTTTGTCACGACTTTTCTTTTTTCTATCTGAGCAATTTGGCCATTGTTATTCCTTTGCTCTTGTTGCGGATTTCTAAGTTTGCATTCAATATCGGGATGGCCTTGTTTGCCACATGTTAGGCAATCGCTCGTAATATTATCATATTCAAACATTTGCCAAAAACCTCTACCAATCGACGTCACTAACCCTGATATAGATGCTCTAAGGTCTTAAAAATACCTTACCCATGTATATGATTATGAAACGAGACTTAAATGGCTCAAACAGAGGAAAACATATACTTTATTTGGTATTGAAAATAAGGTATTCAAATTTAATTTAAGTTTGCACATGAGATTTCCTTTTGCTATTTGGCTCTAAGGTGTTATATCACTCTTTTGTGGTAATGCTGAAATGTGGATTGTTTTGATCTCTATATTGTTTTATGGACTATTTTGATCTTTATGGACTGCTTTATGGACTTTTTTTATTTTTATGATGAAATGTGGACTGTTTTGATCTTTATTCTCTCAAAATTGTGGTGGGACTATTTTGAGGTTCGTATTTAATTGTGTGGCATATGTTTTGAGGTTCGAATTTGATGTTGAATTATAGAAGTTGATTGGATTGCAATAAGATTCAAATCTGACTGTGATGTTTCTTGAAAACTGCCGAGAAACAATTTGTAAATTTCTTTGTCCTAAAATTGCATGATTTCATTGAAAATGGTTCTTAAAAACTGTTAATTTCTGAAATAAAGGGAACGATCTCTCAAATGGATCTCTCAACTCCACATTAGATACATATTAGATGAATAATAGGACCCAATTATTATTGTACCTAATGGAAAAGATGAGGCTACCTCGATTTGTTAAGTTTGATATTGAATAACATTTTACTGAATCAATTTTTGTAGGTCAAGTTCGATGTTGATCTAAACACCAAGAAGACGGTGTTATCCCCCAAGGGTAGCAGTTGAAGAGCATTCAAAACAAAACTCACTAGACTTTTTTTGAGGTTCAAGTAACTACAAATCCAAGGGCAAAAAACATAGCTGACGAGGCTCCTAATGATCTTTCTTTGGTCTCACAAATTAAAGATAAAGCTACTTGTCATTTTAAAGAATTGCCACCTCTTGAGCTGACTTTAAAAAGGCTTAGAGAAGTGGGGAATATTGGAACCCCTGTGCATGATGAACGCAATGTTTTGAGACATTCAGATTCGTTCGCATTCTCAAAATACAACACTGCCTCTTCTACATCTCAGGCTCCCACAGGGAATGTTGGTAGTTATTCTCCACCAGATAACAGCTCGGATGCGATGAAGACATAAATAATTCACAATTCGAATGATACTCCTCCAAATCAACAGTCTAATGGGAATGGTAACAATAATGATATGGCCTCCACTGCCAAATTTGATGCTTTGACTGACAAGTCAAAGTCCATTGCATCATTTAGGCGATCCCATTTCATCGCATTTCAACCTGTGAAAAATGGTCATGATTTTACTCCTCAGCTATTAGTTCTCGGAAAGGCTGATGATGTCAGTTAGGACAGATCAAGGTTCAAATTAACAAGTCCAAGTATAGCACCACCACCACCATTACCACCACCATCACCACTATGTCCACAAGATGAAGGATCAATCTCAACTGGACGATGGTGATCAGGCTATGAAGAAAATATCATCAGATATGCTTAGTGGGTCCGTTGAAGGTAACGGAGGATGTTATAGTGCGAATGGGAGTGGTTCACGAAGTAAGCATGGGCCAAAATCTGAAATTAATCATGAAGACGATGCGGAAAGCGGTCAGGAATTCCTACTTCATGCAATTGGGAAATTAACTGTATGGTATTTTTTTATATAATGATGAGATCTTGAGTGAAATAAATTTTTATTACTATCATTATAAGATACGACTTTGTTTTTCTCATTTCTTCATCCTCACCCACACTTCATTTTCTGCCCAGGCAATGTTGGAGATCCAAGAGAGAATAATGGGCTTAAGAAGCAGAAGAAATATGACAACACAGTACTCTTGAGGCGTCCTTTTACAAGAAGGTAAATTCCTATTCTCTTATATGCACTCCTCGTAAGATAATAAGAAATTATTCTTCTTGTTTTAACAATTTATAAAACTATAAATGATGTAAGTGCAATCATTTTGACAATAACATTTGAAATAATATGTTTTTCTCTCTCATTCATTCATCTTTAAAAGTAAGGTGGTTATAATGAATGATAAATGACATTATTATAAATATGTAAAATGGCTAAAGAGGGCACACTAAAGACATTTTGAGAGAAACCCTAATCAAACAGGAATAAAAATACACAAAAACTACAAATAAATCAAGGTATATATTACTCTCCCCAACTGAGAAAAGCTCACCCACAAGGGTGAAAATATGAGAGGTGACTAAGACATTCAAACACACTGCCATTATCCCCAACTGATATAGGAAGCCATCCACTTAAACTCCCGACATATTGACGTGTAAACGGGTGGGAGCGACTAATCAGAAATCCCAATAATGGGCATTGGAGGGTGAAAAGTTAAGACAATAACCTAGCAGCCTAGAAATAGGTACAAACACATCAAACGATACAAAAGTAACTTGTCTAAATTATTCACTCTCTCATCGTATTCTCGGTTGACCAAATTGAATAGCATACGCTTCTTTTCAGGGTTAAGAATAGGAGTTGGGAGAAGAAAATTGAAAACAACAGTCTAACGGCCTAAAAATAGGTATAAACACATCAAGTGATATCTAAGTAACTTATCTAAACTAATCCTGTCCTCATCGGACTCTCGGTTGGCCAAATTGACTAGTATACGCTTCTTTTGGGGTTAAAAATAGGCGTTCGGGGGCAAAAACTGTAAACAACCTAGTTGACTAGATTTAGGTATGAACACATCAAGCGATACCAAAGTAACTTGTCTATACTAAACATATCATCATCGGACTCTCGATTGCCCAAATTGACTATTATACGCTTCTTTTGGGGGTTAAAAATGGGCTTTGGGTGGCGAAAACTAAAAACAGTCCTCTAGTGGTCTAGGTTTAGGTACAAAATACAAACACATCAGGCGATACAAAAGTAACTTGTCGAAACTAACCGCGTCCTCATTAGACTCTCGGTTGGCCTAAGTGACTAGTATACGCTTCTTTTTAGGATTAAAAATGGGCCGACAACCTAACGACTTGGATTTGTTTACAAACACATCAAACGATACCAAAGTAAATATGGTCATATGTTATGTATTGATTATTCTCCAATAAAATTACATGTGTGTCAATGGCATGAGAATGTACTAGTTTTTTGTGTTATTTACTCATTTATGATTGCACATTTACTAATGTTGATTTTGTTCAACAGGTTCTTATTGGAAAATATCAAGATTAATTTTGGGAGAATGAAGTCCACTTTTGCAAGGAATATAATGAAGACTACTTTGGGGAGAATAATATGTGTAGAACTTTAATGATGTTAGACTTCATTTCAATTTTGTGGTTAAAAGCTAGATTGTTTATCTTGTACTACTTTTTGTTTTGGGAATTTTAATGGTTATGAATGAAATATAGTTTTAGATTGGTTTAATATCATCGAAATTTAGTGTCATTCATTTTGTCATGTGTGTTTTGGAATTATCTTTTGAGTGAAATTTGTGGGCATTGGTTATGCATTGCCATTAGTTGAACACGCGAGTTATTACTAGTGTATTCATATCTATTTGTTTAATGAAAAACTAATATTTTTTTATAAATATGATGATATTGTTAACGGAATTTAACCGTTACAAATAAAAACATCTGTTACAAATATATGACACTCCCAACCTGTTACAATGTATTTTGTAATGGTTTTATCTGTTACAAGTTCTATATTTGTAACGGGTCAAAACCGTTATAATTTAGTAAATCCGTTACTAATATATGTGATGTGTCTAACACCAATACCGTTACAAAAAAAATGTAACGGTTTTAATCCGTTACAAATATTAAATTTGTAACGGATTTTTCCCGTCACAAATTTCGTTAGTAAAATAAATAACGCCGATTTTCTAACGGATTTAATCCGTTACAAATATTTTTTGTAATGGTTTTTGCCCGTTACAATTGAGTTGTTTTGGTGTAGTGACCAACACCTTCATCCACATCCGCTCTCAAAACCCTGTTGCAAAAGTTCATCCTTGAGCAAGAGCGAGCCACTCAAATTCAAACCCAAGCTCTCCAAAGGCTTGAACAACGTTTAAATGAATTGGAGTGTGAGCGAGAGTTGGATATTCCCATGGCCCCACCCATCGTCGCCACCGAGTGTGATGATGATGTGTCCTCTTGTGACACGAATTTTGAGTATGACCAACCCTACCACCCAGAGAATCTTGAAGTTGAGAACATTCCATGGTCCGGGTCCCAAGTCGACAATTGTGTTGACTTACCTTTCGATAGTGAGCCTGATCAAATCCCACCATATCCACCGGAGCCTACTCACTTTCCCGTCATATCCAAAACAATGCCCGAGTCTACACCTATCGAGCTTCACCCTTGTGTTCCCGAGGAACCAATTTATCCTAGGTAGCTTTGGCTACGAGAGTTCACCATTTTTCCGAAACAGAATTCGTGATATTTCCTAACTATCCGGATATGGATCATGTTCCACCTTGCCCGGCTCCCTTTGAGCCTGATAATTCTAGTGATTCCTCTATCTTAGATCTTGGTGCCTCGTCTTACCCACCCACCACATTCACCGATGCTACTCTTATGGAGAAGTTGACAACTCCATCTTTAGAAACACACTCCCTTGTGAGTATTCCTTTACTCCTCCCAATGAGTGTGTGTCTCCCATGCTTGAGTTGGATCATCTTCCTCCACCATTTATCCCACCCGATACACCATTTGTCCCACCCAACCCACCCATTATCCTTTCCACCCCACCACCTGGTTTGGATCTTGACTTTACACATTTCATGTTTCCATCCACATTTTTAGATCCTCACCTGAAACCATCCTCCATCTACGAGAGTATTTATGGTGCTACTCTCCACTCCCGTGACACCGAGCTTGTTCCTCCATGTCCGCCACTCTCTTGTGTTGTTGATTTTTCTTCTCAACATCTCCCTAGTGTGTCACGGCGTGACCATTACCATCGCCCATTTATAGAATGGTTGTGTGCTTTCTATGAGCCCCATCCCATTCCACTTACCAAACGCTTTTGCCTTCCCATACAACTAGAGCATAATGCTTATAGGGCCCTTGTTGCCCTCACCTTCCGGCTCAATAAGGCCCGTGACCGACACCTATTCACCCTCACCCTTACCTTAATACCCACACGCCCATGGTCCACCGATGCTTTGCATCATGTGATGCACTTTGCAATACAAGTGCAATGACCCCTTTAGCCTTTATCCAGCAAGACTGACGCTTCAGTCTTGTTTGGGGGTGATTCTCCTCACCCCAATTTTTCTGTCACCCCGCACTTTCATAGATCTTATCTTTAGGGTGAGATTGGTTTGGTCTGTGTGACACCCCGACTAATTAAATACCGGGTAGCTACTCCTTTATTAAATTAATACAAAATGTCAAGTTGGTCCAGTTAATAGCATCACTGTCGAAAACATTTTTATGATTACTAACCACCTAGTATTTAAAAAGTGAGTTGCCAAATTTTAAGTTATCTCTGATTAACATGTAATAAGAGGCTAATGATAGAATAACAACATTCACCATAAAGAAAAATAGAATAACCAACAACATAATAATAAGTCCGGAGGAAAACTCCTCACAACAATCCCACAAACAGAACTAAATAAAACAAAGTACCCTGAATTAATTACATGCCAAAAGTCTGAAAATCTGAAATAGGAAATGTTTCTAATAGAAATGGGCGACATGCCCTACAACTGATGAAAGCTGAATATAGAGTTAAGATAGATGAAGCGTCTACTAGCAAAGTCCTGTAACTCCCACAAACAACTACATCTCGTCACCTGAATGAAAATCCTAAGCATGGTGTCCTTGTGGCTGGGCACCTAAAATGGTTTTTACAAAAATAGATTTGAAAGAAAACGGGTCAGAGCCCGAAAGTGGGGATTATTTTAAAAACAACAAGTGTTTTAATACATTAAAACAATGAATGCAAAATACATGTTAGGACGTGCACTCACATGAAATACTCACCTCTCGTCTAATTGGGCACCCCTAACGTATAGCACCCATCTAA
The DNA here is from genome assembly GCA_949130495.1 of Sambucus nigra. Taxonomy (NCBI): domain Eukaryota; kingdom Viridiplantae; phylum Streptophyta; class Magnoliopsida; order Dipsacales; family Adoxaceae; genus Sambucus; species Sambucus nigra. The sequence goes on from OX422215.1 coordinate 353,988,332, forward strand.
ATGATAATTACCTCTTACTAAACTGGCATGAATTCTAACCTTTCTACTCGGTTCCCATTATACATTCTAATGTTATCAATGAAATAGAAGCATTACCTACACTCGGATTCTCAATTAAACAATACAATTCATTTCAGGTTATCCCTTTATATTTTCTCAAAGCGTTTCCATATTTATACACACAATACCACATGAAAGTTCTCATTAATTAAGTGTATATTATTCCCGTCATAAATATACAATACAAGCACCCGAGACTAAGCTGCGGTGCACACATACTCTACTATCCATCCCGGTACATCACGTACATAAGGAACACGCATTCCGAATCTCTCAGGAATCATTCTCAGATAATAGAAAATCACAAACAATGGAGGCGAACACAGTCACATCACATGGGTCACGCACATACCTATGCTCCCACGATCAGCAGACTTATTAACATCCCAATAAGTCCTTCTCTGACCTATGTTCTCGAGGTACCAATCTAAATCCGGGCAACACAAGGATTAGAGGGCCCTAAGCAATCGTAAACCTCCCGTGATAGCAAGTATGGTAGGTATGTCATACACATAAAATCATATACATATACTAAGTATACACACATCTTAGTAATCACCGTAATTTATTTATGGTACACTTCTCATTCTCGTACCGACTTATAATGTTGCACAATTCATAAGTTCCCGATTAATTCAATTATTTAAGCCGTTAATAATTCTCACATCATAATAGTCACTCACGTCCTATTCCAAAATTTCCATTCAATTCGAATTGCACTTCTAGGTTTTACTCCCCAAAATATCCCAAATGTCCCAACTATATAAATATATCATCAAGGGAATGTTATCTCTACAATTAAACAAGGTTACGGGACACGCGAAATCAAAACAGGCCAAAAAGCCTAAACTGTCAGCTCGTTAGAAGTCTCGTTCGAACGAGGCTGTTCAAACGAGAGTTTGTTCGAACGAACTGGGCATCTAACGAGATCTCGTTCGAACGAAAGACATCGAACGAACATCCCTCTCATTAGAAGGCAAAATGTCAACTCATTCGAACGAGCTCGTTCGAACGACCTGGGTAGGTCTTCTAACGAGAGGCCAGTTTCGAGCCCAGAATTTCCTTTTTTCGTTTTTCCAACTTTCTTCATCTCTAATCTCATATACAATTCGTACTAACAGCATTTTAAGGTTTCTAATACACACTAAACATTCTTAGGTCATAATTAAACATTTATATAGGGTCAAATCTTCCTAAACATCATCAAATCATCAAATCCCCTCAGTTTTCCCCAAATCCCATGAACATGAACCCTAGAAAAATTAATTCATCCATAGACATAGCTAAATCCGTTTTTATGATATGAAGATGTATTTTCATTTGAATAATCAACCTAACATTGTTCTACATGCAATCTCATCATAAAATTTAAATCTCTAAATCCAATTCAATGGGTTTTTATCATTCTCCAAGAACAAAACAATTTCATAAATTTCCTACGCATGGAAGAAGAATTCTTTGCAAAAACGAAATTAAACCACTTGCCTCTAATCTTTCTCTGAATTTGGTGTTGGATTGATGAAGGTTGATTTGTTCTCCCTCTCTCTCTGCAGAATTTTTTTCCTTTCTTTCTCTCTCTACCAGCTTTTCTCTAAGGATGACAATGGAGGTGGAGGTTGGTTTGGCAAGTTTAAGGTTCCTAACTTCTCCCGTAGCCCACTACCTAGATTGGGGTTGGAAGTGGCTTAGTGGGTTAAGACTAAGTCATATTTTTAACTCAAATTTTCGTGGGTTTTAATTCCCTAAATTCTAAAATTACCAAACTACCCTTTTACGTTGCCGGTATGGCCTAAAAATGCCCCGGGACCCAAACTAAACCCCCGGCTAGTGTTTTCTGACTATTTCGACCTTTCCGGACGCGTTGGCGCACTCAAAACGACCTTACGGTTAATAGAATTAAAATTCACTTTTTAATCAAATAATAATATTCCTGACGGGACTGTCACACACATCTCAATAAAATTTCCAAATTGTCGTATTTCAATCTCACGACAAGTTTCATAGTTCAATATTCATATATAGTCATATATACACATTATAATCAAATACCAACTCACATTTCATTAGTATTTTATCCGGATTAATTCCCAAATTAATTCACATTTAATTTAATTAATCCCAAAAATATATATCACGAAAATACGGGGTATTACATACTTCCCCCCTAATAACTGAATTTTGTCCTGAAATTCGGAACTAGAAAGTACCTGGTAAGAATAACTCTGGATAACGTTCGCGCATCTCATCCTCGCGTTCCCATGTGGACTCCTCGACATTGCGATGTCGCCACTGAACACGCACTAACGAAACTATCTTTGACCGCAATTTCCTCTCACCTCGGTCCAAAATAGCAATCGGCCCCTCCTCGTAGGAGCTATCAGGCTGGAGGTCGATGTCCTCCAAAGCAATATGAGAATGAGCCAAATCGTCTCTAAGATATTTCCTTAGCAAGGAAATATGAAATACATCGTGAATCCGATGCAAATGCTCCGGTAACCCAAGTCTATACGCAATCGGTCCAATCCGCTCGATGATAGGGAATGGACCCACGTATCTCGGTGCCAACTTCCCCTTCTTCCCGAATCGCATAATCCCCTTCATAGGAGATACTCTGAGTAAAACCTGGTCCCCCACTTCAAATTCCCTGAAGGACCTCTTCGCATCAGCATAACTCTTCTGCCTGTCTTGAGCTACCCGAATGCGACTCCGAATCAATTCAATCCTCATCGAAGTATCCTGAATTACTTCTGGCCCAAGTAGTTTGTTCGCCCCCACCTCCAATCAACATGCTGGGGAACGACAAGGTCTGCCATACCACGCCTCAAATGGAGCCATGCCAATGGTGAACTGGTAGGAGTTGTTGTAAGCAAACTCCACCAATGGAAGATACTGCTCCCATCCACCCCCGAAATCAATGATGCATATATGCAACATGTCCTCCAACATCTGGTTTGTACGTTCGGTTTGCCCATCGGTCTGCGGGTGATACGCCGTACTCAACCGCAATTCCGTGCCCATGGCCTCCTGAAAACTTTCCCAAAACCGTGAAACAAATATCTTGTCTCTGTCAGACACGATATTTAGGGGCACACCATGAAGTCTCACTATCTCTATAACAAAGAGCTGGGCATACTGTCTCGAAGTGTAGTCTGTCCTTACGGGTATAAAATGAGCGACTTTGGTCAACCTGTCCATAATTACCCAAATGGAGTCGTGACCTCTCTGTGACGTAGGCAACCCCGTGATAAAGTCCATGGAGATGCTCTCCCACATCCACATCGGGACCTCCAATGGTTGTAGAAGTCCTGCCGGTCTCTGATGATCCACTTTTACTAGCTGACAAGTGGCGCATTTAGAAACAAACACGGCAATATCTCTCTTTATCCCGCTCCACCAATACTGTCGTCTCATGTCTTGGTACATTTTGTCCCCGTCGGGATGTACCGTGAACCGTGAGCCGTGCGACTCTGCCATCACCTCGTGTTGCAATTCCTCCCCTTCCGGAACTACCAATCTCCCATTGAAGTGTAATCCCCCGTCTGAGCTAACGGTATAGGACTCGGCTACCTCTACTAATAATCGAACTATCTGCTCCTGACAGAACGAGTCATCTGCTTGTGCCTTTACCACTCTCGTGACAATCTGTGGTGTAACAGTCATCAAAGACATGAATGATCGGGCCACTGCATCCTGGTGTCCCAACTCCTTCCACTTGGCCTTCCACACCCCTTCCACCTCATCTACTGGCCTACGGCTCAACGCGTCTGCTACCACGTTAGCCTTCCCCGAGTGATATTGGATATCAAACTGATAATCCTTCATGAACTCAAGCCACCTCCGTTGTCGCATATTTAACTCCTTCTGCGTGAATAGGTACTGTAGGGACTTGTGATCCGTGAACAATCGAAACTTCTCCCCCAAAAGGTAATGTCTCCAAATCCGAAGGGCAAATACAACTGCCGCCAACTCCAAGTCATGAGTGGGGTAATTCTTCTCGTGAGGCTTAAGCTTACGGGAAGCATAAGCTATGACCTGACTCTCCTGCTACAATACACCTCCAAGTCCTTGCAAGGACGCATCGGTGTAGACTAGATACTCAACTCCCGGTCTTGGCAATGCTAACACAGGTGCTGAGGTCAACTTATCCTTCAACTCATCAAATGCCAACTGATAGGCATCACTCCAGATGAATGGCACACCCTTATGAGTCATATGTGTCAAAGGACCCGCTATCTTCGAAAATCCTCGAATGAACCTCCTGTAGTATCCTGCTAGGCCCAAGAAACTACGGATCTCAGTCAGTGTCGTGGGCTGTCCCCACTCCCTCACAGCAGATACCTACCCCGGATCAACAGATATCCCTCGGTCAGAAATAATATGCCCCAAAAACTGAACCTCCTTCAGCCAAAACCCGCACTTTTCATATTTTGCATACAGGTCGTTCTGACGTAGCGTCTGCAAAACCTGCCTCAAATGCTCTGCGTGCTCCTCCTCTGTCTAGGAGTAAACCAGAATATCATAAATGAAGACAATGATGAACTGATCAAGGAACTCTCTGAACACCCTATTCATCAAGTCCATAAACACGGCTGGAGCATTTGTCAAGCCAAAAGGCATAACCCGAAACTCGTAGGAACCATATCTCGTTAAGAACGCAGTCTTTGAGATGTCCTCATCCCTGATACGCAACTGATGGTATCCCGATCGCAAATCAATCTTTGAGAAAAAAGAAGCTCCCCTCAACTGGTCGAATAAGTCATCGATTCGGGGCAACGGATATTTATTCCGTATCGTGACCTTATTCAACTCTCGGTAATCCACACACAACCTCAACGATCCATCCTTCTTCTTTACGAACAGCACAGGGGCACCCCACGGCGAAATACTCCTCCGGATAAACCCCTGTCCCAACAACTGCTCAATTTGATCCCGTAACTCTCTCATTTCAGCTGGAGCCATACGGTAAGGTGCGCGGGCAATAGGCCGAGTGCCCGGCGTCAAGTCGATCACAAAGTCTATCTCTCTACTCGGAGGTAATCCAGGTATATCCTGAAATACGTCGGCAAACTCTCGAACAATCGGAATCGAATCAAGTGGTATCACCACTTCCTTAGAGGTCTCCTCCTCTATATAGTACAAATGTGTGGACGATCCTCCCTCAGGACGAGGCATTGCCACTAAAAACATCTCCTGCCCGGGAATGGCAAAGATAATACATCTACTAAAATAATCAATCATGGCTCGGTACGCAACTAGCCAATCCATGCCAATAATGGCATCATACTCGGTCATATCTAATACTAGCATATTCGCGGGTAAAGTAAACCTCCCGATCCCTATACCCACGCCTCTACATACAAGTGAAATCACGGAACCCTTACTCAACGGTGAATCTACACATGTGACCGTGCTCTCGGCGGTATCTAACAACCCAATGGTGCGTGCAAATCTCATAGCAATAAAACAGTGTGTAGCCCCCGTGTCAAACAAAATACGCCCTATAGTCCCCTGAATAGAGAACATACCCTCAATAGCTGGCGGATTCTGTGGTGCTACGGCCTGCTGAAGCTGATATACTCTCCCATACTGCAGCTGCCCCTGCTGAACTAGGACTGCTGGAATGGGTGGTAATGCTGACATCTGTGGTGGTGCCGGGAGGGCGGCGGGAAACACGGGTCTCTGCGGCTCCTGTCGAGCACCCTGCTGCTGCTGCGGGGCCCTGCCCCTATCCAGACAGTCCTGGCGTTTATGGACAGTCTTGCCACAAATGTAACACTTCCCTGGGAAGTTCCCCCCTCTCTGTCCCTGCTGCCCCCGGCCCTGGTGGCCGTTACCGTTCCTCCCCTGGCCCTGCTGGCCCTGTTGAAACTGCTGTTGACCATTCTGACCCTGCTGGTTCTGTTGTCCGTTCGGACCCTGATGGCCCTGATAGAAACCTCCTTGTCCATGCCTGAAATTTCCCGATCTGAACCTCTTGTGAACCCCCTGCTGGGAACCCTGATCACTCTGCCTCTGCCTCTGCCCCTGGACAGAATGTGCCCCACTGGCACCATTTCCCCCAGTCCCGCCCTGATGGCTGGACTCTCCTGACCTCTTGCCTTCAGTCATGTGAAAGCGATGATCCTGGCAGTGTAACAGTGCAGCGTTAACCACATCAGAGTAAGTGGCCAATGATAGATTCCCCAAAAAATGTTGACGGATCCTCCAAGTCAACCCGTATGTAAATTTATGTATCTTCTTCTCTTCTATTGGTAATTCATCCGGAACAATATTCAACAGATTAGTGAATTCGGCCTCATACTCAGCCACAGTCTTACCTTCCTGTCTGAGATTCATCAACTTCCTCCTCATTTCCGTGTGAACAGCTGACGAAAAATACTTGCGGTATTTACGGCTAGTGCGGCATTTACCTCCTGGGCCACAATGGCTGCAACCTCGGAGGCATTCATCATGCCCTGAACTGGTGCGGGCTGTGGTTCTGGCGTAGCATCCTTGGGAACCCGTTGTGCACGTCGTGGAGGCATCTGAAATAAGAATAAAGTTTATAAGTTAGCAGTTATAAACTTGAAATAGCTGAAGAACGTAGCATATACAAAAGAATACAACAGTCCTAAAAAATATAGGGCTCTACATCAAAGAAAGCTCAGCGGAAACATAATAAGCCGTACAGATCCTAAAGGACACTAGAACCTGATGCTCTGATACCACCTGTGATACCCCGACTAATTAAATACCGGGTAGCTACTCCTTTATTAAATTAATACAAAATGTCAAGTTGGTCCAGTTAATAGCATCACTGTCGAAAACATTTTTATGATTACTAACCATCTAGTATTTAAAAAGTGAGTTGCCAAATTTTAAGTTATCTCTGATTAACATGCAATAAGAGGCTAATGATAGAATAACAATATTCACCATAATGAAAAAATAGAATAACCAACAACATAATAATAAGTCCGGAGGAAAACTCCTCACAACAATCCCACAACTGAACTAAATAAAACAAAGTACCCTGAATTAATTATATGCCAAAAGTCTGAAAATCTGAAATAGGAAATGTTTCTAATAAAAATGGGCGACATGCCCTACAACTGATGAAAGCTGAATATAGAGTCAAGATAGATGAAGTGTCTACTAGCAAAGTCCTGTAACTCCCACAAACATCTACAGCTCGTCACCTGAATGAAAATCCTAAGCATGGTGTCCTTGTGGCTGGGCACCTAAAATGGTTTTTACAAAAATGGATTTGAAAGCAAACGGGTCAGAGCCCGAAAGTGGGAATTATTTTAAAAATAGCAAGTGTTTTAATACATTATAACAATGAATGCAAAATACATGTTAGGACGTTCACCCACATGAAATACTCACCTCTCGTCTAATTGGGCACCCCTTACGTATAGCACCCATCTAAATGATAATTACCTCTTACTAAACTGGCATGAATTCTAACCTTTCTACTCGGTTCCCATTATACATTCTAATGTTATCAATGAAATAGAAGCATTACCTACACTCGGATTCTCAATTAAGCAATACAATTCATTTCAGGTTATCCCTTTATATTTTCTCAAAGCGTTTCCATATTTATACACACAATACCACATGAAAGTTCTCATTAATTAAGTGTACATTATTCCCGTCATAAATATACAATACAAGCACCCGAGACTAAGCTGCGGTGCACACATACTCTACTATCCATCCCGGTACATCACGTACATAAGGATCACGCATTCCGAATCTCTCAGGAATCATTCTCAGATAATAGAAAATCACAAACAATGGAGGTGAACACAGTCACATCACATGGGTCACGCACATACCTACGCTACCACGATTAGCAGACTTATTAACATCCCAATAAGTCCTTCTCTGACCTATGTTCTCGGGGTACCAATCTAAATCCAGGCAACACAAGGATTAGAGGGCCCTAAGCGAACGTAAACCTCCCGTGATAGCAAGTATGGTAGGTATGTCATACACATAAAATCATATACATATACTAAGTATACACACATCTTAGTAATCACCGTAATTTATTTGTGGTACACTTCTCATTCTCGTACCGACTTATAATGTTGCACAATTCATAAGTTCCTGATTAATTCAATTATTTAAGCCGTTAATAATTCTCACATCGTAATAGTCACTCACGTCCTATTCCAAAATTTCCATTCAATTCGAATTGCACTTCTAGGTTTTACTCCCCAAAATATCCCAAATGTCCCAACTATATAAATCTATCATCAAGGGAATGTTATCTCTATAATTAAACAAGGTTACGGGACACGCGAAATCAAAACAGGCTAAAAAGCCTAAACTGTCAGCTCGTTAGAAGTCTCGTTCGAACGAGGCTATTCGAACGAGAGTTCGTTCGAAAGAAATGGGCATCTAACGAGATCTCGTTCGAACGAAAGACATTGAACGAACATCCCTCTCGTTAGAAGGCAAACTGTCAACTCGTTAGAAGCTCGTTCGAACGAGCTCGTTCGAACGACCTGGGTAGGTCTTCTAACAAGAGGCCAGTTTCGAGCCCAGAATTTCCTTTTTTCATTTTTCCAACTTTCTTCATCTCTAATCTCATATACAATTCGTACTAACAGCATTTTAAGGTTTCTAATACACACTAAACATTCAGAGGTCATAATTAAACATTTATATATGGCCAAATCTTCCTAAACATCATCAAATCATCAAATCCCCTCAATTTTCCCCAAATCCCATGAACATGAACCCTAGAAAAATTAATTCATCCATTGACATAACTAAATCCGTTTTTATGATACAAAGATGTATTTTCATTTGAATAATCAACCTAACATTGTTCTACATGCAATCTCATCATAAAATTTAAATCTCTAAATCCAATTCAATGGGTTTTTATCATTCTCCAAGAACAAAACAATTTCATAAATTTCCTACGCGTGGAAGAAGCATTCTTTGCAAAAACGAAATTAAACCACTTGAATTAGGTTTTCGACAGTGATACTATTAACTGAACACCCTTATGAGTCCAATGTTTTCGACAGTGATACTATTAACTGAATTAGGTTTTTTTGGTGTTCTCGTTGGTACACGCGAGCGTACTCCTTGCTTCTGGGGACATTGATCCGAAGCTCGAGTACGGTCCGTGCATCGTTTTTCTTCTCTACCGTGACGAATCAATTGATTTAATGTAGGCATCGCTCTTTCCTTTGTCCTTCCCCCCG